>OV815305.1:0-10000000 GCA_929108375.1 Gymnoscelis rufifasciata | reverse complement strand
GATTTCAACTATTGTATAACTATTGTATCCAACGATTTAGTTTTAAAATATATTATTTATTTACAAAATCGTTCTTATCATGAAGGTATGTATAATCAATACATATACTACGTAGGTTCATTTTGGCACTATTTAATGCTTGGGCTCGAAAAAGCAAGCAAAATTTGAATAAATGATTACTGTGTCAATTCCATGACGTCATCGCCGCTGAGCATGCATCTCTGATATGAAATGTGAAAAATGGCTTAATGGAGCACAATGAAATTTCACAAAATATTTTTAACATTTCGGCGTGAAAACAAATGTTTTGAATATTCTGCAATGGTGTTAGAAAATTCCTGAAGTTACTATACTAAGTATGTATTGATTTCTCTGGATGCTGCTTACTAGTCATAAGCTGATTAACCTTAACATAATGACGATTGATCGATTTATCTTAGCACAAGGTATTGAAATTTAACTACAATGGAGAAACTATTACAAAAGAGTAGTGTCACTAGTAACACTTAAAATATATCTAATAAAGTTCTTTGTCAACTACTAACGAAAGTTCTAATAGAACTTGCCTTTATTAAATAGATGACCTTATTTCTTTTTGGTAGGTATTAAATAGAATCTCTTTGTTGGTAATACAAAAAAAAATATGTCAATTACTCTACGAATTCCTATACAATATTTGGAGCTTTAATAGGTACCTTTATTAGGAGATGTAACTTATCTACTATCTTTTAGAAAATAAAATTGCATTTAAGTTTCGTTTTCTTGTATTCTATATTTCTAAAGTCAGGTTCAGTTTAGCTGGGATTACGATGCACGTCGAATGTTGTTGCACCTAACATATCACAGACTTGGACATTGTAAGCCATAGAACAATGACAAAGTTCCAACGTTGCTGCCTCAACAACCTTCCTATTAAATCCTATCCGGATTCTAAAAACTTGTCTAGTTCAAATGGCATGCCTTTTTGGGCACAGCTAAAGTTTAAATAAGTACGTTCTTTAGAAAATTCATCCGAAAATCTATGAAAGAATTTGCGGGAGGACTTTGCGCTTGGTTTTCCATGTCGCTGGGACCTCATAAATCGGATAAAGAACGTTGGCAAAGACGTCGCTTGGAATCTAACCAAATTTAAATATCCTCTCTGAAATCATAAAGATCACATTACGAATGATAGAATGGACTGCAGTGGGTTTCCTTGTTTAAACAGACGTCCTGTGCCAGTAATTGTATCACGTGAATACTCGACAAAGTAATACGTGTTGCAATTTCATCTTTGGATTGTGAAGGAGAAAACGAATAAAGAAATTTTATTCGAAGCTAGAAGTCAATAGTAAGCACGTAGATCGTAAACTTGGTCTAATTCGTCTAACACAAGGATAAAATTAATAACTCCTACGTAACTTATTTATGTTTTGTAATGCAATGCACGTACATATTTCGTAGTTTACTATTTGATATTGGTAATTCTTGGATAGGTTCGAAAACAGTGGTTGCCAACCCTATTATATTTAATACTCTCTCCAACAGTAAATAATGTAGCAAATTAACAATGAATAACTTAGAAATTAACTTAGAATAAAAGCCGTGTTGGCTAAGTGGGAGGACACTCGACTTTCAATCCGAAGGTCGTGGGTTCAAACCCCGCCACGCACCTTTGGATTTTTCTTCTTGAGAAATTTATGTGCGCTTTAAACACGTGCTTTAACGGTGAAGGCAAACATCGTGAGGAAACCGGCATGTTCTGAGAACTTTAAAAGAGTTTGAAGCACACGTGACATTCACCAACCCGCACTTGGCCAGCGTGGTGAATTAAGGCCTTATCTCTCTCGTCAAGAGAGAAGTCCCTGTGTCCCAGCAGTGGGAACGTTAATAGGGTGCTGATGATGAACTTAGAAATTAATACCTTATATTGAAGGCGAATTATTACAGATTTGAAATAAGGACCTGTTAACAATTATTTATGTTGCTCCTTCGGATTAAGCACTAAATCTTTACTAGGTAATATAATATGGGAAACGTTTCTCTACGTAAACATGATAAACATGAAACTACCGGAATGCCTTCAAGGGGTCTTTTAAAGAACTGTATTCCAATCATCGAGGAAGTATTTATACATTTTTTGTTCTAAGAGGAATTAATTAGTTCATTCCTATGGGAAAATCTATATAACTCTAGCAAGATGTTTTGAGAGCATGAACATGTTAAATAAAATGGCAATAATATTATTTACTACTATTGTCAATATTTTATATCTAATGCATACTTTTGTTACATTACAATAATAACCACTCAGGAAGTGTTTGCATAATTTACATTTCTTTTAATCTTTGAAACAGCGTAACTAGTTATAACAGCTATAGTTTAATGAAGACGGTTCTTGCTGGAAAACCAACTTTTCAATAAAACAAAACCGCATCTGAAATAGTTCACCTACTCCAAGTGCAACGGACTGACACAAACAAATATACTCAATCATTAGTGGTCGATCTTTAAAACAACCTCCATTTTCGTCATGGGCTTAAATGTTATATTATCTTACGAACTTAACTTTCTGAAATAATCCGGCATATCTCAGACGAACTGTTTTGAATGACTTGGTAAAGTAATTAAGTAGCGGATAAGGATGAACAATCAGACACTTCAAAGATTTATTCAAAATAGATTTCATAAGTATTAAATTAGAAACAAGTAAATTTTTAACACACACACACGCACATAAGTTTCTTGAGAAATTTATGTGCGCTTTACACGTGCTTTAACGGTGAAGGCAAACATCGTGAGGTAACCGGCATGTTCTGAGAACTTTGAAATAGTTCTCATGTCCTTCAACATGTGACATTCACCAACCCGCACTTGGCCAGCGTGGTGAATTTAGGCCTAATCTCTCTCGCGAAGAGAGAAGTCTCTGTGTCCCAGAAGTGGGAAGTGGAAGTGGGAGTGGGAATTAACGTTAATAGGTATGATGATGAAATTTTTAACTAAAAACAACTGACTTTTAGTGGAAAATATCAATTAATTATTTTCTATAACTCTGGGCCGCCAGTACCGGCTTAAGAATGTTGCCTTATCTATCTCTTCTCGTGGGTGCAACCAAACATTTTCTTTATAAATCGAATGAAGATAACTATGACCGCCATTTGTCGCATTGTCTTAAGTGCTTATTTTTTGTTTTGTGTTTTTAATTGTGTGTGCAATAATGAATCTCTTATCTTATCTTATAACTAAGGATCTCAAAATATAAGCCAAAATAAAATTTACCAAACAGATGCTGGAACACTGATCAAAAAAATCACACTAACTCGAAAACTGAAAATACACGCTGAATAATATTATTATTAAATTTAAATAGGACCAATTTTTGATTAGGATTAAATAATTATCATTAAAATCTTTGTACGACAAACATAAAAAAAATACGCGTTTAACTGAATCCTTTATTCGTTGAAAGTCAATTAAAAACCGAGGTAACAACTATAATGGAATTTAGGAACTCCTTTTCTTTTAGAAGTAGGTTTAAAATTAACCATTACAAAATCATGAACCGTGAGCTTAGTATGCTTTTAATTAATAATTTCTCTGAGATAATAATAGCTTGTACAATCATTAGGAATAACCGCCAATGTTGCGGCTACATAAGCGGCCTGCGGCGAATTTTCGTGTCAAAGCGTTGTGTGGGCGGGTAAACAACCTTGGCAAATGTTATGTGCAAAACATTTTTTCAGAAATCTTTGAAAATAATAAAGGAGATAGGGTGTCACTGAAGTGCTCGGATACAACCCTTCGATAAAGACAAATACTTTCCTGCCCTAGAACCCTAGAATCTTCATGATTTTTGGGTTCATGTTTAACAATTTCAGTATCAAAACTTCCACATTCTTTACTTGAGATCTCTTTTTAACCCCCGCCCGACCAAAAAAGAGGGGGGTTATAAGTTTGAAGTGTCTGTCTATCTGGGACATCATAGCTCCCGAACGGATGGAGCGATTTCAATTTAGTTTTTTTTGTATAAAAGGTGAGTTTGTGTTCTTAGACATGTTTCCTGAAAATCGGTTGTGCCGCTTAAAAGTTATGGGGGTGTGAGTCGTGAAGGAAACCTAAACTCTGCAAATACACTCGAGTGGGATATCAAATGAAAGCGCATCGCGTGCACATACAAAATGTTATGGTGTTTCACTTTTAAGGAAATAAAGGTATAGAAACGTGGGTTTTTTCTTAAATTTTAAATTTAGATTTTCATAATGCATATTTTCATAATGTGATGATGATTTTATACCCAAATTTACTTGTTACAACTAAATCAGCTGTGTGAAATGAGCTATCACAAACTGGTTTTTAATGAGTTATGATAAAATTAGAGCACCGATGTTGATAAGAATAACTTGCATTTCTAATTAATTAGGTGACGACATTTTTTAACATACACGTAACCTATAAACATAATTTATAGGGAGAAATCGATAGGTTTTGAAGGGACTACTTTAAAGCCTTTAGCTAGCTCATAATTTATCCTGTTTTTTTTATCCCCGACCAAAAAGAGCGGTGTTATAAGTTTAACGTGTCTGTCTGTCTGTCTGGGACATCATAGCTCCCCAACGGATGGAACGATTTCAATTTAGTTTTTTTGTATGAAAGGTGAGTCTGGTGCAAGTGTTCTTAGACATGATTCATGAAAATCGGTTATGCCGTTTAAAAGTTGTAGGGGGTTAGAGTAGGGAAGGAAAACCGAAAATCTGCAAATATACTCGCGTGCACATTAATTTCTGTTGGATGGATAGCAAAATAACTATTTAAACATTTAAATATTGTATAAGAAAATAAACATCTCTGAACAAAATGTATTCTGGTATCGTTTTTTTTTCAAATACAGAGTTTTTTTGGTATTATTTTAATTTATTCTAGGCTTTTTATGAGTATTTCTGACGACATTCATTTCATTCACTATGGTTTATCAGGGTATTCCTCTGAAAAAAATGGTACATCTTCGTAACCCAGAACATGGCACATATACGTGCAATCCTTACCTTAAATAAGTTGTACGTGTTTCGAATTTTAGGGCCCACAGGGTCTATGATGGGTCCCCATTACATGGGAGAATTACTTCCAGCTACCTGTCTAAATACGAGTTGGTAGAAAATATCATCAGATATTTTCACTGTACAACATTTTATTTAATTGTTGTTTTATTAAATCATGTAATTTGGAAATTCAGCAGGTAGGGCTACAGTTGAGACGGATGTCTCTGTACATTATGACTGTAGAGTTTTGCAAAATATACGCACAGCTTTACCTACATTAGGTCACCTGTCAAGTATACCTGTACATCTGTGGCTACCTTAATTGGTCACATTTTAATTACTGGGCCTCTAAGCACCTACAGAAAAAAACAGAATATGTAACGTTAAAATTATTAAATTAATTTTATTTTTTCCCCGCATTTCCGGAAGGGACGCAAACTATTTCTCAAATCAGATTTTATGTTACACATAATAGGCATTCCATGTTTCTGTCAAATAAATATGACAAGGACAACTTTATGTTCCATATATGCCGACGGCCATAGAAGTTTGCCCAAAGTTTCATAAAGTATCAAATCGCTGTTTGAATGATGAAAGCTTCAATAAGCAGTTTCGTTGGGTTATCGTGTCTTAGGGGTATGGCGTCTCGTTAATTCGTGATTGAATCTGAAATGCAGCCGTTAGACGATCGACCATCAACTGAACCCGGCTCCTTCCTTAACAGATATTAGAGAACTTGGGTTATTATATACGACGAACGTACGTGCGGTTGGTTTCTCTATGTAAATGTATGACTAGCTTTCGGTTCCGCAGCTTTACGATTGTACCTATTTTGTCCGGGGTAAATAGTGTCATTCTTCCGTGATGTCTGATTTGGTTCTTGGTATTTCATGGAATTACAAAAACAACGAGCTAAATGGGCCTTATAATACGAGCGAAGCGAGATGATATAGGAATTCAAAGTTACCGTTCAATAAACCGAGAATACACTTAACACACATATATAATAAACAACAAAAACTTTACGTTTTCCTTCAAATTAATACTATACAGAATAGTGAATAATCCAACATAAAAAAGGAACTCTGTGTAAAAATCGATTTAATATAATTTTTCATAGATTTTAGCGAGAAATGTCTATTCAATTTTATTCATCGCTTATCGACGACGACTTTCGTATACTGCTGACTTTTTTTAATTTCTATGCAAATAGTTATCTTTGCGCGGAGTGCCAACATAATTTACAGGCAAGAAGATAATAAGGTAATAGCAGTCGGCATAGTGATTTTTATGATGTTTTATCATACACAGACACACTCTTTATAGAGTCGTTGACTTCATCGTAACGGAAATACAATTCTTTGTCAATAGAACTAAAGTCTTCGAAAATTAAAAAGTTCTGAGTGCATTTTTGTACCAATATTAAAACTATCTTTTTATTCTTAAAATCATAGCTTATACTTCTATTTTCTTCAAATGTTCTTGTCTTTTCAAATGTTACGAATATTATAACTGATCGGGATGAAAACTATAGTCATTTGTATATTTAAATATTCTACCTTCCAGTTGTTAAGCAAAAAAACTTCTGAACATGTGCCATGTTTTCGTTGGTTATTTTGCTTATGTAGAAACCGGGCTTGTTACATGTATTTTTTAATTACATCATTAAAATAATGTTTTTATAGGAAACGAAGACAAGTAAGGTCTTTTTAGGATTTTAATAATAGAATGTGTTGAATAAAAATGATTCATTTATTCAACATGAATTCGTTATAGATGACAATTTTACTATGATGATAAAATTGTACACGTATTTGTATACGAAAAATCAAGATGATACAATAAATTGAAATTTCGCGTAACGCTACGCTTTTGTGCGATTTGTACTAAATTTGTTCGTCATTAGCCCCCACTCCAGAACTTCGATGACACAAGATACAAAATCATTTATTTCCATTGTTTGGTTCTACAAATCTCAAAAACGTCAAAAAAAAAAAAAACTAAAAAAATTGAACATAGGTGCTTAAAGATAAATAGGAAATAAATTTATCGTATCTGGTAGCTTCGCTTTTTTTACACTAGAGCAAAGAAGTGATTGGAAACTCTAGCTCATTTTTGTATTGAAACTTTACAACCATTATTTGTTAGTCTTGTTTTTGATCTTGTGTTGGAGCAGATTTCGTCCCAAGCAGTTTTGTCCTCAAGGTAATCTGATATATTATAATAAGCTTTTTTACAAAGATTGTTTTTTAGAATTTTCTTAAATTTAGTAATTGACAACTGTTGCAATTCTTTGGGAATCTTGTTGTAGAAGCGTATACATTGCCCTTTGAAAGATACATTAACCTTATGCAGCCTAGTGGTGGGCAAAGCGAGTTTATATTTATTCATTGTTCGTTCATAGTACTGTAACACAGATACATAATGAAACTGGTTTAAATAAATTTACTCTTACTTTTTTTTTTATTATTGTATTAACATTGTGTTTATCACTATTTTTTGTAAGCGTATGAATATTCTTATGCGGCTTCTATACATAATGGCTTCATAAATGTATTGACAAATGACGGTCAATATGTTTATTTCTTTGAATTTATTAATAATCTCGGTGGTTTATATCTATGAATTGAAATAGCGAAAAATAGGTGCCTAGTTTTTTTAGACTGGCTAGCAGACTGACAAAACAAAAAACCTATTTTCATATGTAGGTATTATGCCTATGCTCGTCTGCTTTTATCTTTTATACTACCTAACAAGATTAAATGAATTTTTTAGCAACAGATAGAGTGATTCAAGATAGAACTTGTACAATTTAAACCTGTGCTACGCAAAGCGCGCTTATTCTACCTAAAAGCTACTTGAAGATTATCACGAACTTTTAGGCAGTAGATTATCCACTTTATGAAAAAACTTCACAAAAAGTTTGAACACGATATTTAGTTACATTTATCATTTTATAAGTTTCTATTTATCTATTTTATTTTGTTTACTAGTGCTATCACTACTTTTTAATTACTTCACAAAACCTCAGGCCTAATGAATGTTTTAATGAAGTTTTAGAACTACTACGCCCGACGGTTACTACAGTAAATTGATGAATTCTTGACATTAACATAGAGAACGTAGACTAAAATTTGTAGAATAAATTATAGAGTTTTCCTACTTTATGTTTATGAAAGCTAATAAGTGGGTTTATATTTTGTCACCATCATTATTCAAATTTTGATGGATGGTTCTGTAAAGTTTGTTATGTCATAATAATGAATCCTCGTGCTTCTATTTCCCATTTTCGGGTAAAATATCAGCGAAAATAATACTCTGTATGGGTTCAATGTTGTTTTAGGCTTATTTGCATGAAATAATTAGCATCGTAGAGGTAAACTTTTTATATAATTATACTAGCTGACCCCAGCAAACTTTGTTTTGCAAAATGAAAAATAGATGTTGGCCGATTCTCAGACCTTCTGAATATGCTCACAAAATTTCATGAGAATCGGTCAAGCCGTTTCGGAGGAGTTCGATTACGCACCCCGTGACACGAGAATTTTATATATAAGATTGACCAGAACTTATAAAAATACTTTTAGTAAAGTATCTTTGTACAAGAACGGTCCGCCATACGCATATTGGTTTTTGTCAATTCCAGCATTTTCGTCAACGAGCTAATTCAAGGTAAAACATTTATTCATTCTATGGTAAAACATAGAGCTATTTCAAGGTTTCATTGATGTTTTGGTGGAATCCAGCTTGCAAGCATCGTGAACTTGCAGATTTATCGAAATAAGGTATTTAAAAAAATATCAAAAAATATATTTCTATAATATTAAGTATCTTACAGATGCCTAATACCCAAAACACTAACTTAGAGGTGACCACGGACCACGATGTTGCTGTGCGGACAATCCATGTAAGGTAATATTTATCATGTCAAATGGGGTGCCCAATGCCCATAGCCATCGCATCCATCTACAATACTCAAATGTTTTATACATGTTATTCAAATTATTTAACACCATTTTAAAACACACTATTAGCTCTAGTAACGCTCCGGGAAATAAACGAATAAAGTGTAATGACACAATTATTTGGGAGGTTATTTATGAACATTATGATGAGGTACATTTAATTACGCGCCAATGATAGGGACGGCACATTGTGATGTAATGAGGCGAGGGACCAAGTCATAACTCTATATTACCCGCGAGAGCGTTGGTCAGGAAGGTGTTTCTTTATGGTGTCATAAAAATAAGCGTTACTGGCATCACCGGTGAGGCGACCTATCACGCAGAAGCCCGTTTTGATGAGTGCTTTCGACAAATGCTTTTGTGGTACTATTGAGAGTTAAAACTTGAAACGGGTAACATACACAGGTAACATGAGATGGTTACAGGTGATGAGACTGTTTTTAAGTTTCCCGATTTTCCATGATGTTCCAAGCGCCATTGTCAAGGCATAAACTAATGATTTGCAGATTTTTTTGAGAGTTGTTTGATTTGTGAGATTTTGGTAAATTAATGTTTGCTAAATTGTATTTTTTGACTTGGGGTCGTTTGGCCCGCCAATTACGAAATAGGTTTTTCTTGTCTATTCTATTGTTTGAAGTGCGGGTCAAACTCAAAATCAAAATTGTACTTCACTTAGCTAAGCCATTCACAGGTTAATTTTTACACGATACAAAATCATTTATTACTTAAAAACAAAACGAACGAAATCTTAGAAATGTATAATTCCAACAACCTACTACTGCATTATTCATAAATTTTACTTAAATTTTTCCTTACATTCTGTTACCCGCACAATTAGTCTGTAAGTAGAGTAGTACAAAGTGGCAAAACAAGTTGACATTGCTTAGGTATTCAGGCAAGGATTAAAAAGTATGGTTTATTTATCCGTTGGACATACAAAATTTAAAACATGGAAACTTTTCTTTGATCAGATGCGACTCCAAACAGATCTTAATGATCAGATGGGAATAACTCAGTAAATCGGATAACACATATTTTCTCAAAATCTTTATTTCTTTAGGAACCTTTATGTAGTATCAATTAAAAAAATATTACTGGCAAATACATATTTACACAAATTAGAATAGATTTTTCAAAAATCTTTTACGCCAAATGCAAAACAATTTTATATGCGTCAACATGTTTTCTCTAGAGAATAAATCATCAATTAAATACATTTTATGAAATATTCTTGAGTAGGACCAGTTTCATTGTAAGATTTTTTCTATATCTTACCGTTTGTAGCAGGAAATTACGTAACTTCCGTTTCACATCTTCAACGGTCCATTTTTGTATTGGCATTCTGTTAGATAGTTTTTGCCGGAAACGCATGGAAGAGAAGAACCCGAAACTCAATTCCAAAAAAAAATTAAAGGTACTCTGAAATTTATTTTGGAATCATTTTTACTTTAATAATAATTGGCAAAACCTAAGTAATTTTGTATTGAACTACAAACAATTAAAGACTTATTATTTAAAACTTGTTTTCACACTTTGGTCCTAAAATATTTGAATTTTAATATATAATTATTGAAAGGTTTTTTCCTGCTATATATTTAAACAATCTGTTCTTTCGTTTAAAACTCAATGCAGCATTAATATCACAAAAAATAAAAAATAAACAGATCTAAGTAACTATTAAATCCAAACAAGATAAATTTAGTTTTGAATAATAATTATAGTTTGGTTCGTCTTTATAAAACTTTACACAAAGTAGGAGTCGAGTCAACCCGCATTAAGATAAGGCTAGTTAGCCTTAAAATGCCTTTTGTCATGAGTACGAGTACTGCCATAACAAAAAGAACAAAACCATTTCTAAGGCAATACAATGCATATTCTTTTGGACTTATAAGAATGAACGTTTTACTTTTCATAAAGAAATGTACCGTTTTAGTAACAGCATGTGCCACTGAATAAGCAGAATAGTTTGGTCTGCTAAGAGCGCTCACTTATTTGCTATGCCGGGGGTACAACCGTGGTACAAACAAATCGTTGTGCTGATCCCACGGGCTAAAGCCGAGTAAATTGTCGACATAAAACGTTATGAGAAAACGCCTTAACCGCACGAGACTGCCTTCAATCTCTTGTAGTCGTATTTTGCATTTGGAGTACGCTACTGCTGGATTTTGTCTCGGGATAGGTACTTCTGTCTGAGCTGAATGACCAAAAGTCCGATTCTTGCGAATGCTTTCTTTGAGTGTTGCCCAAATTAAATTTGCTTGGTCGTTATATGAAGGTTCGCTAGGGAGTATAAGGGGGGTTAGCTAGGTGGTCCTTGCAGGAAGTGAAGCCCTTTACCTTTGATCTTTATGGGGACCTTTACTCATCAAAGTGTTTTTTTAAGTCCTGCTATTTTAACGAAATTATTGAGGATAGAGACAAAATTTATTTTTTATCCTACTCCGACCTGTTAGAACACATAGATTTGGAACAAAAAACCGAGTTTTAGTTCGGACAATACGAATTAATTATTTAGTAAATTCGATCGATTTGAACCGCTTATTTTTAGCAAAAGTTATGCTTACGATGGTTCTTACAAGGTTTTCATAAAAATTCAACTGTTTACAAGAAATGTCAGTAAAGTCATAGTAAAACTGAATTGTGATAAATAAAACTCACGATTATTGACTACATAATTATCTACCACTAGCTGTGCCCTGCGGTGCTACCCGCGTTATAATGGATGAAGTACTGTTAACCAACAACATATTTATTTGAATAAAGATTAATATTATTATGTTGATACAACTTAAACAAATTATTTCGACCAAATTAGGTAAGTACCATAAAAACGGTTTTTGTGAGTTAATCTTAAAAGATAGACATATACTATCGCGGACTGTTTTTTAGATCATTAAAAGAGCTATTATTCTTTAATACATATTTTTTGTGTATCTTGAACCGTTTTCACGGCGCACGCAACGGAAGGCTTCGAAGATGAACAATTTCTCCCGTTTTTTACACATTTACCACTATATCTTTGCTCCTATTGGTCATAGCGTGATGTTGTATAGCCTATAGCCTTCCTCGATAACTGGACTATCCAACACAAAAATAATTATTCAATTCGAACCAGTAGTTTCGGAGATTAGCGCGTTCAAACAAACAAACAAACAAACAAACAAACAATCAAACAAACAAACTCTTCAGCTTTATATATTAGTATAGATTAAAGTAAAAATAAAATTAAACCTGTGATTTTTTTAAGCTCCATTCTGCCGAGCCTTCGTTTTCCCACAGTAGCCAATCGAAGGTCTTACAAATCAAAGAAGGTCGACGTTCTTTACAAAACTACTTGTTTACCTAGACAGACATTTCCAGCAAATATATTCCTTGCAATGCAATCAGCAACTCGCCCACAAACTCCATAATACCAACATTGGTAGGTGCCTATTTCCGCTGGAGGTTACACACGGTAACTGGCGAGGCGGGCATGATATCCGCTGTGACTCGGAATTCGATTACCTATATTGCTCCATTTAGCTTTATGCATATTCTCGATAAAACGCTTCGAGGAAATTTGTTATATATATTTGGTAGCATTTTTCGTCAATAAGCCTAATGTTATCTTAATTAACCTAAATTTGACAAGGCTGGTTTAATAGAGAGAGAGAGAAAGAGTGAAAAAATATTAATTAACATCACTTAACAAGGAAAAATATTGATAATACAAAATACTACTCAAAAATAATTTATTGAATGTGTTGTGCCATAAGGTATCGCCTTAGTTTATGCAAATCCACATAGAAGTGTAATTGCGTTGGTTTTCAGATGAGACCTAATAATGACCAAAAACATTCTCACGAGCTAAATAGTTCTTAGCTGTGAAAATATAATATACGTTTAATAATTAAAATTCTATAGTGATAAAATTATACAATACCATTACGGAAATTCATATCATAGTCAGAAATCAATGTTTCACATCGATACTAAAATTGTATGGGTTACCACAGATTCGTACAACGATAGTCATGTCAGTTTTAAATACACTTCATTATATGAACGGGGGTTTTATGACTTTTAGCTGTTCTTTTATTTTTCTATTTCTCTTTCCGCTTTAACAACAAGTACTTATTATGGAGCTACCTATATAAAAAAAATGTGATTTTTATAAAGTTAAGCGTCATTGCTCGAGGCCAGTACATGAATAGGTCACCGTTCTAAATGAATATTTTTGCAATTTTATAATAAAACTAGCTGACCCCAGCAAACGTTGTTTTGCAAATTGAAAAATAGATAGCAGCCGATTCTCAGACCTACTGAATACGCAAGTAAAATTTGGTAAAAATCGGTAAAGCCGTTTCAGAGGAGTACGGTAACTAACATTGTGACATGGAAATTTTATATATTAGAAGATTACTTAATTTTGTTATTATTTTGAATGCAAAATGTGTACAAACTGTGCACGGAACAATTATTTTATTAAACTAACATTTAGACTTACCAACTTGTGCAAAATATTTAACTTTTTATTCAAAACTTTCCCGAAAATAAAGAACGATTTTTGAACTAAACTTCCACAGCTCAAGATAAGGTTTGACAGTTTGTTTGATAGGAAAAAATAAGCTTTTTTGTTGAAGACTATCTAGCAAGTTACGAGCAAACTGTTCCTCATACAGATAAGCTTAAAGCATAAAATGCTGAAAATACTTGCTTACTTAGTTACTTTTATTTACAACCAAAAAATAGTTTTGATATCGCACCAGCATCTTTATTTTAAAGTCGGATAACGTCAAAACGAAATTGGATCTCTTAACCGATTTCATGATAAGAACAAACGGAGAAAATCAGTCTCACCGGTATTTTTGAAGAAATGATTTACCTCCTGTTTTTAGTTACTTTGTTTTAGTTAAATTTATGTTACAACTAAAATCAAACATAAAATATATCATAAACACAGATAAGGAGCTTTCTTTAAATTGATAACCGGCTCAAATCAGCTAAAAACGCTTACTGTTTTAATTAAACTAATAAATTACCTCGGTCGTGGTGGAAGCACTTATCTTTTCCCACTTTCGCCGCACACACCGCAAAGTGAATCCCCTTAATTGTACAAAAGTAATTGGAAATCTTCGCCACATAATATAAGAAGTGGACTAGGACTGCACTCAGTGAAGCAGCCGTGAACCGTTCATTAAGATTTGAAGTTTCGATTAAATTAAAAGTTTTTAGTTCGCAACTCGTTCGCATTGTGCTCGTAAAGTTTTAGCGACGACATCTTGCGGTTTTATCATATTAAGTTTTTCATTTGGAATCCAGTTTTTCTCGTAAAATATAAGGGATCATAATATTTTGATTACATTTATAGGTTATTTAAAAAAATTCTAAATTGTCATTTTTATAAGGTACATTATACTTACGAATGGTAGTGATAAAGTACAGATGGCATGTTCAAACCGATGAGGGAGGCGTTTGTCTAACACTAGTTGAACTACAGCTAAAATTACGATGGTGATGATAGGCAAAATAAGCCAATAAATATATAAAATTCGATCTTGTAATCTAGTATTCAATTGCTACATATTTTATATTATTCAGCAGGTTATACACCTTTGATCGTGCCTTCAGTGTACCGAGAATGTAGCATTGCAATGTAGTTGCATGAGCGTATATTCCCCCAGCCCATTAACGATTCGACCACGCGAGAACAAATGTGGCTCAGTACACTTGGCAAGTCGAAACCGAATATTTATTTCAGGAGTTTCTAGAGATAGTGTAAGCGAGGTGATCCGGATATCGGATTATAAATCAGGCTATGCGCTTCCGGATTCCGGACTCGCAGTTGGGTGCAAGTTGGCAGTTGGCAGAACACGGCGGGGCGCGGTACCCGTGTCGCAGAGATGCATGGAGCAGCGGGCGCCACGCCAGATACGTGTACCTCCCTATTGCCAGCAAGGTAGCACTTCCTTACAAGCGTGCAATCAATGTATCATTGTATCTACACTGTAAGCTGCAGAACCAGCTGCTACTGCTATTCACTACCCGATAAAATCACATGAGCTAAGCTTACTCTAGGTGTGCTCAAGGCTTATTAACATCTTTGAAAGCCATCAAACTTTACAAACCGAATCGTTCAAGTATAAAAGCTTCTCATAACTTTTGCCAACTGAACAACTGCTTCGGTTATTGGATAAACATAAAAACTGCAAAATACGAGCGTGCATAGTGCAGTTTACAGTTCGGTAGTGGGAAATGTAGAATAAGATAACAAAGAAAACGCGGGAACTATGAAATATGCAGGCGTGCGCTACACAAATTGCGCTAACTTGAGAACGAAATGCAAAACTTGAACGTCTGGGAGGCCAAACGCAAGTCAAGTGTGGCGCGGCTGCTCTGTAAATAGGACGGACTTGGTCGCTAACTTAGATCTACAATATATTTGTGATCCTTACACACTCGTCAAATTAAATAAAATTACATTTTAGTACAACATTTCGCAGTTGCGATTTTTGATATAGCATGACTGTTAGTAGTTGTAAAACTGTTTGGCTCTCAACCTCAATTCTGTAATCAATTCCTATGTTAAGCAATTTCAGTATCGGAGTTGTACGGGTCATCCGTCGTCACCTTGGCCAGAAGGCCCTCGTCTCGGCTTGGCGGGGGAAACAACAATTAGTTGGGACTTAATTTCGTTAACAATCTGAAAGTATTTGAGCAGACAATTCAAAGTTTTCTTAGTTAAGTGTTTACAGCATTAAAGTGAGTTGTGTTTTTGTTTGTTTCCGTTGATATATACAAGTAAATTTTATCAATAAATATCCGACTTTCTGTTTGAAATTTATGAATTAAAATTGAATTAAGGTATGTTCTTATCCCATGTATTTCCTGTACAAAAATTAGGCTTATTGGTTAAGCCGTTTTGCCGTGAAGAACAACAGACACTGAAAGTGTACATTTATAATATTAATATGGATTGAGCATAACTCGTCATCACATCCCTCTCGTCAAGAGAGAAGTCCCTGTGTCCCAGCAGTGGGAACGTTAATAGGGTGATGATGAGCATAATTCGGGCCGAGGGGAACCCGCATAAGAACTTTGCCTTCATCTCCTTCCGTGGGTGCAACCATTTCCCATCATTTCCTACACAAATTCAAAACTCGAGGACTAAAATACACGCCAAATATATTTTACATTACGAACATTCTCCTTTTTTGAAGTTGGTTAAACTAATCGGACCAGGGACCTCGGGATAAACCAAATATGAAATGAGGACATAATTATACATAACTCAGGAACTATTGTACCGATTATTATAAAATTTAAATGGGTCTAACTTGCAAGCAACACCTTCCATTTAAAAAAAATAATCATCGAAATCGGTCCACGGAGATAAAAGTTCTGAGGTAACAAACATAAATTAAATAAAAAAACATACGCGACGAATTGCGATCCTCCTTGAAAGTCGGTTAAAAAGAAGACCGAGACTACTTTGGTAGTTAGGTGGTAATTTCAGGTTATGTGAAATGGTTTCAAAGAAATTTTTTTAAGGTACTAACATAAATAAAAATTCTCCCTATTTATACTTTCTACAAATTTTATTATATAAAAAGATACATAAACCTATAAAAAAATCCTTCAGATTTTAAGGTGATACATTTTAGAACCAAACCCACCATTTTTATATTTAAATATGTGTAAAATAAGCATCTCGCAATATATCGCGAGCATAATAATCGATGTTGCAAGTTTGACTACAGTGTGGATATTCTGTTAAAATGAAAGTAGGTGTTCAGTATTTTTGGACAGGCTTACAGACGGAATAAACAGAAAACCTATATAGTTATCATACCTATTTAGTTTTGTATTTTTTCTACACAAATTAAAATAGATATCAAAGTTAGATTAAAACATAGTCGTTTATGTGAAAGATCTTTGTATGGTTGACTAAGTTGTCATTGCGGGCGTCGACTGGGCACAAGCTCTGCGCAGGATATCCCTGGAGGCTTATGCGGCTTTATGTTGGTTTGTTATACACCACAACAGCTGAGCATACTTAGCACAACTGATATATTATTAGACAGTCTATTTTTATCTAGACTTTGATAATAATACAGTGTTACATAGGTTAAAAAAGCCGTGTTGCCTAAGTGGGAAGACACTCGGCTTATATTCCGAATGTAGCGGACTTTTCTTCTTGAGAAATTTATGTGCGTTTTAAACACGTGCTTTAACGTTGAATGCAAACATCGTGAGGAAACCGGTATGTTTTGAGAACTTTAAAGAGTTTGAAGGACATGGTGTCATTCACCAACCCGAACTTGGCCAGCGCAGCGTGGTGAAAAGACCTTATCTCAGCAGTGCAAGCAAGCACTTTCTCCTGGGCCCAGGTGTTTGATAAGTAAAATAAAGAATTTCTATTCCAATGTATGACTATTATATTAAGCATATCAGATGTCTAGTACCCGTAACAAAAGCTTAGACCGTGGAAAACACCACGGTGCTAGATGTTGTTTTGTTGTTTGTCCGGAAATATTTATTTATTTTATTTTATTTAAATTGCCAAAAATCAAGATGCAATGATAACGATCCCTATGAATACATAAATACACCTAGGTCCATATACCATTTTGAATAAGTAATAGTAATAATAAGTGACATGATCATAGCAAGCCCCACAAATATGGTGGCAAATTACAGAAAAATATTTAATTGTATTGATACGTGTACTATGTACTTCTGTTTTTTTAATTGCGCGTGGATATTTCGATAATAAGATATGGAGAATAAGTGCATAATAGATTAATTTAATGAAATTATGGTCGAGTTTTACTACCGCTAACCACCAGTTGCCGGCCGGCGTGCCAGTTACAAAGTAAATTTATAAGATCTTCATAGCTTCATTTTATCAGGTTACATTTCGCAACAAAACCTACTCTACGATCTATCTCCGTGTAGAAGTAAAGTGCTTATCAGTAGCGGATTTACAAATTTTCAAGGTATAGACTGAATAGTTTTTGCATTACAAATTGTTCAGGCAACTCAACAATTTGTCATATCATACATTACTTTTACAATGCATCAATTTCGTTAAAATTGAACGTAAAATAATTTTTCAGTATAAATTTAAGCTAATCGAAGCTCAATACTCATGTATGGGTGGGGTAATGTATGCTATTAATAGCATACATTGTTTGACAAATTGTTGAGTTGCCTGAACAATTTGTCATGCAAAAACTATTCAGTTTATACCTTGAAAATTTGTAAACACACAAACACAATAACAATTGTTGTGTTAACACAATAATGAACATTTGGTAAACGTAAAAAATCTTTTTAATTTCTATAAGGTAAAAAAGGTCGTTCCCCAAATTTGCCGTTTTCAAAATCTACCGCTCTAGGCTCGAGGCTACTCAACCTGCTGGTAAATCCACCACTGGTGCTTATAGTGCTCGGAGCACCAACTCATTTTGAGCGCATCATTTACATCTCCAACAGATAAACTTCATCAACTTGTTGTTCAGGTTCTGAACATCTTCGACGAAAACAGATTCCGCGAGACAGTAACCAAGCGTCATATTCGCATTGTGACGTCATCCACCGCCCCTCAGAATTCCCAACGCTGCCGTGCCTCTCATTGTGCCCGCCCCAGTTTTTAATCTGGAGACGTCGAATAAAAGCACAATACCCGGATACATCTTGCCTCGTATTTGTTTCTCTTTTAATCAGCGAATAGTGAAACCCGAAGGTCGTAATACTAGTCAATATCATACCATCGATATTCCATTACTTTTATCTGTTTGACTTGGAGTAACAAATGATACAAAGAGGGAAGAAAAAGCACACGTCCAATATCAGCTGCGCATTATTAATCTGAGGGCGCTCGCTGCGCGTCGACAACACATCTCCTGATGTAGGATTCTCTGCGACGGAGGATAAATCATAGTTATATTACGGAGTCGTTGTGTGGCGGCTCGTAATATATCAAGAGGCATAAAGAAGCGGGCTCGGGCCCGTCTCAGCACCGAAGTTTTCGCCATGCCGAGTTGCTTCTACTGTCTCGCGTGAAGGCAATTCGCACGCGGACAATGGAGATCTATGTGTACTGCTGTCGAAGCTTGACTGGCCTTAATCGAAAGGAAAAAGCATATTATAGACCATTCCAGTAGCATAAGGTTGGTACCGGGAATATTATACCAGAGGAATTCTGAGAAGACAAAGTTTTTGTACACTCGTCGGATGTGAGTGAGCGCTTTGTATTACCAACAAAGCACTACGAGGCCTCAGCGTTAGAGCTTTTAGGCGGTGGTTACAGAACCAGCCGCAAATGTGAATTTACGCTTTGCATTTTGAAAAATTAAAAGCGACATTTTCAATGCAATTGCGAACGTTCTTTCCACAGTCGGCGCTGGTAATGCCCACTCCAGCCCAAATTACGCAGCCTCTTTGTTGTCGACTCTTTTATAAACATTCAAAGTGTTTAACGATACTTTTTGTGCCATCGGAGATTCCATATAATACAAACTGTAATAAAGACACTTACCTTCAGCAGACAAAGTTAGACCTAACCAACAAAACAAACTGTTGAGTTCAGAACTATCCCGTTTATACCTACACCTTCCTTTACCGAGCTTAAATAAGGTATTAACACGTAAGCCAAACAAGCCCTGTGTATCGGTTTTGAAATTGCTGCTCTGTAATATCATTTACATTGTAAAGAAAAATTGTCAAGTTAAGTGAATAAATTTCACTTTATGTTAACTCTTATTCCAGGCTTAAAATTAAAGCACAATTCATTTCGTCCGAAAGAGTCTTTCAATAGCGGCGAGCCGTAATGATGCCAATTAGTTTAAATACGCAATTTAAATAAGCAGATGTTGGGGAGAGACTGAGTGTTCCACTCTCTCCGAAATCGCTTGAAGCCACGTGCGGCTGACGAGATCTACGACCTTCTTAATAGCCACTAATAATAAAAGCAAACGAGCAAACGACTTGTAACAAATTGTATTATCTGCTGAAATGGCCCTTGAAAACGCTGGTATAGCTCCGTATTGCTCCCTTAAGTCGAATTACTTTTCGATTTTGGAGTGCCAGCGAGAGGCGTGGGACAGTATCGTAGTTAGCATTTTCAACTTATTTAGCCTGATTAGCGCCAAAAGAGGGCGGAATGAGTGCCAAATAGGAACAATGTGATTTTGTAAAGCTATTTTGTAACTTTTTTGTTCGCAAACAAGGCAGAATGAGCATGTTATCGTTTAATATTTATAATTATTGACAATTTGGTAACGTGGTCTTCGTATTACTTGGTACATGCCGAAGGAACCGAAAGAAATAAATATCTTTAGAATAAGAATAAGAATAATTTCTTTAAAGGAAACATTAAAGTCGTTTTACGGCTAAAATTATGAAAATGAGGATGTTTGTGGTATTATTTAACAGGAAACAAACAATTCAATTAATTTTCACAATGTGACCCAATAAAGTAATAATAAGTTAAAAAAGGGACCAACTTGAAATCAACAGCATAAAAATTATATCCATCTATAACTGTCGGAAATATCTGAGAACAAACATTAAAAATAAACATACAGACGAATTGAAACAATAATAATCATAATCATCATTTATTTGCTTCAACATAATGTAGTTTACAAAAGATCTTAATATTAAATGTGTCTCAATTATGTTCTACTTGTTAGCATGCAAAAATCCATTATATGTCAGAAATTTATCAATAATACATTAAAAAAATAAAATAATAATATGATTCATTTTAATTATAATAATAAATTAGAAATAATATTCCTTAAACCTCTTCCTTTTTGGAAGTCGGTCAAAACTGATCAAATGTATTTACACTGGTGTTTGCTATTGCATTTTACCTGTTGTAAGTATACAAAGACAAGGCTTAGACTAACATCTTTTTTCGTATAGTCTAATAAATGAGCTTATGCCTAAAACTAAGCCGGTCAATTGTATAACTGTTAGACCTGTTCACTTTTTTATTAAAGGATTCGTTATAGAAGTTTTCTCTTGACAGTCCTTAACTTGTCTGTGTTTGTAGAACGTGAGTTGCTCATGCTAGCCCATCTTGCAAAAAGACAAACAAAAGTTGTCCATAATTATTGTCCGACTCTTGGCATCTAATGGTATGTGGCACTGTGCCGAGGTCTGAGTTCCGGCCGCTTTGGAATCCCTTCATTACTACTTACAATAATTGAGTTCACGTTAATTATCTCTACGGTTTTCACTCTGTTAAGAATAATGAATTATGATTAAATCTTCCTCCTTTGAAGGTTCTTTGAGATCAAGGAGATTTGATTGAGATTTTCCATTTCATAATCTAAAAGATGAAACATTGAATATAATCTAAAAACGCTTCCATTCATCCTTTCAGCCGCTGTAAACAGCCATCTTTCGCTCTCCTACTGCCAGTCTAATTGGGTAATTTTATAACAATGTTTTATCAATCAATTATATAAATACAGAACTGAACGCCAATATACGAGCCAACCCACACCCGCACACGAAAAAACAACGCAACCACATCGCAACGACAACGCAACCACGGTCGGGCGTATATTTGGTAAAGAATATCAATTATACTTTTCATATGTACTTCATTTTCCAGTCGTTATCGATAACTGAGTATAGTATTAACCATTCGATTACTTTATATTCTAACACTTAGGGAGCACCTAACGGCCATGATCCCAGTTGGGTACATGGCTGTCGGGGCTAACTGGACCTTAATCAGAGTAACCGTTATTCAATAAATTGTGAGTATTCCTACAAATTTTCAACGCATGCAAATTGGAGGACTGAATAGCTAATATTGTCAAAAACTTAACAGTAAAAAGATTCCTCTGACTAAAATAAAGACTTGAACAAAATTACATCATTCTTGTTTCGGCATTCTGGTACATCGTATCAAGTTTTGTATACCAGTGTCTGTCCAATTTCAGCTCCCAGAATCTCATAAAATGTCTAAGAACGCTTTTCCATTTCAATATCGCATTTGCAGGCGCTACGGGAAAGAAGAACTACGTATTTTTCTGATGACCGCGTTGGGAAGATAAATGGATTTATATTTTAGAGTAGAATATAACAATTTTTTTATTATTGTTGTCGAAACTGCAGCTGTTTTAGATAGATTAGGATCTGAGTATAAAAATTTAATACCTAATATTTTACTCATGGTAAAACAACACAATTTTTTTTTATTATTGTATAAAATAAATATAAAATTACCTGTAAAAATAAACGATATCCCTAAGTACCTAAAATATTATCTTGTGATCATAATGATTATATCTTTAGACATAAAATTGGCTTTTTGAAAAACTGAATATATTATAATTATCTTAGTACCTACTGTTTTGTTAAAATATCAAAATTCAAATTTATAAGATACATGGGTAGTTTTAATTTCTGCATTTGTATTTTGAAAACATCCTTTAACGTTTATTTATTTATTTTATTTATCTTTGGTGCAAAGCGGATAACGTGAAATATACATAAGTAGGTACCTATACCTTTTTCCGAATTATGCGTTCCACTGTGTCACTACTGCAAAAACTGCTGGAGGGATTTGAGTTTTTATTCTGGATATTCCAGGTGAACAATGAGAAATTAAAGGCTATTGCTGAACCGAATGCATTGCAAACCACTTCAGAGTTGGCTGCAGGTTTCCGTTTGGATGATAAACTATTTGATCGGCTCGTAGCACATTCGGATAGTTAAAAAGCTTGAATTGCGGTTTCCCCATTAATTCAGTGTATCAAACCAACAAACACACATTGCACACACCATCAATGTAACGCAGGTTTCGATACATTGGTGAACCGACACAGTAATTAAGGCATTTTAAATAGAACTTGTAATTAAATAGAAAAGTGGATACTATTAATGGAAGCACTGGTCGTTAACGCTAAAAAAACCGGCCAAAACCAAATAAAAAACTTCTCAGTTTAACCACAAAACAAAACCACATCTATTAAACAACTGTTGAAAGAGTGTCTAAGCTTTTTTGTTTTTGTTGCGCTCTATGTTTATTTCATTTACAAGGTGCCGCTGTCATTATTGGTTTTCTCTAACCTTGCCAAATTATTACAGTAGAGAACTGCAAATCACAATGGAGGAACTAGCTGCTAAACAAGCGAGACTGGTCAAATGGTCTGGGACATTTCAGCGTAACGCTAGACTACACTCAGCACAACAAATGGTAATTAAACTGCTTAGTTTAAACTGTACCTGCTTAGGTACAGTTGTAATGTCTACACTACAACATACCTATATAATGTAATGTTCCCCATAGTCAACAGATGCATATGTGTCTACTTGCTTCAAGAAATAACCACTTTTTCAATTGAGATAACTTCTCGCCTAAAATAAGTAATAACCTCCTTAAATAAATAATTATATGTTTAAAATGTATAATAATAAACGTATAATAATATCATCATGTTAAATTTGTATATGGGGCGTCCACTGCTGGAAATTTGGCTCCAGACCATACCACGCTGGTTCAATGCGCCAGAGTGAGAGTTCCCTTATTCGTTTGTGTGTATTCGCATCATCATCATCACCCTATTAACGTTCCCACTGCTGGGACACAGGGACTTCTCTCTTGACGAGAGAGATTAGGCCTTAATTCACCACGCTGGCCAAGTGCGGGTTGGTGAATGTCACATGCCCTTCAAACTCTTTTAAAGTTCTCGGAACATGCCGGTTTCCTCACGATGTTTGCCTTCACCGATAAAGCACGTGTTTAAAGCGCACATAAATTTCTCAAGAAGAAAAATCCAGAGGTGCGTGGCGGGGTTTGAACCCACGACCTTCGGAATGAAAGTCGAGTGTCCTCCCACTTTAGCCAACACGGCTTCATATTCGCATACCACGATGATAATGATGTTGTTATAAAATAATTACACACTAGCTCCCAACTTTGTATCTCTCCGCGTGTTTAAACTACATTTACGGAGAGTGAAATATAGTATGCCTTTTGAGATCTTACCTATACGGTAAGTCCGGGGGTGGTGGCCGTAGTAGCTTTAAGACTATTGTGAAGGAGTAACGACGAATAGCAAACATAAAGTAAAATCATAAAGTTTATTTGTAATCTTATCAAAAGCTAGCTGACCCGACAATCGTTGTTTTGCCATACGCGCAACGTGACTGCTTCTGTCATTTGCCCGTGCGGCCATCCCCCCCGGAAGTAACCAACAAATCAGTTCCGAGGTTAAATTGTGAAACAATAACAAGCGATAAAATCTACATTTTAAAAATATACATTTTGAAAACGTTAAATGTTCGAAGTGTATTATAATATCCTCCGACGTTTCATAATAAATAGTTTAAAATCGTGTTAGTTTTGAAAGTAAAATAGTATATAGTAGATATATATTTAAAACTAAACGAGGAGTAAACTTCTGTTTTGCACTAATGTTTAAATAAACTACTGTAGTTCCCTTGCTAAGCTTAATATTTTACAATTATGTACCTGAAATATTACAAACCATTCGTTCCGGGCCCGCGTTTAGGTACATTATAATAGTAAATTATACTAATTAACCCGCCGAGGGTAATAACTGTTTACAAACAGCGATTACAGTTTTGGGCTCAAATTATTGAATCTGTGACTGTTGGAAATACAATTATTATATTGTTTGATATCAACTAATCTGCTTACGATATTTGGATCGATTCGGGATTATAATGCACTAAATTTATATATTATTTATCCTACAAACATTACACGTGACCTCCGGGTGGTGCTAAGAACAGTCTCTGGTGGTGGTGGTGGCGGCTTGTCACCACCCTCCGGGCTGGGCCAGTGCGTATAATGATTTTTTCGTGTTGCGTAATGTGGTCCGAACAAGCCCTTCTAGGTCTTAATGCCCCATCTTAGACCACATCGTCACTTAACATCAGGTGAGATTGTGGTCAAATGAAGGCTTATTTATACTATTTATACTTTTGATTTTTTGTTTGTTTGTTTGTCTCGAATAGTCTCTGAAACTACTGCACCGATTTAAAAAATTCTTTCACCATTCGAAAGCTACTCTATCCCTGAGCGACATAGGCTATATTAAGTTTTAAAATAATTAAAATACCACTGCTTGAAAATCCTCTATATTTGTAGCTCGGTATTAATCCTTAACAATATCTTAAATATAAAATTACCGAGTCACAATAGTTACCGTACTCCTCCGAAATGGCTTTACCGATTTTTCCCAAATTTTATATGCGTATTCAGTAGGTCTGAGAATCGCCTACTATCTATTTTTCATTTTGCAAAACAACGTTTGCTGAGGTCAGCTAGTCAATACTAAAAAAAAAACTCTAAAGTATGCGAGAATGTAAAAACTACATGATGGAACCAACCTGCCCGGGCGGGCACTATAAGAATTTATATACCTATAGTGAGAAGTCTTTGAGAAGTAAATTTTGAACCAAGTTTAAAAAAAAGGAGTGAGTACGTTTTCAATTCCACGTGTGTTTTTTGTTGTCCTCTTAGTATTAAGATCATTATTTTGTGAATATAAGTATTAATGATATCGCTTGGAAGTCCCCACCTAGTTTTATAAGATTCGTTCTAGTTAATATCGAGTTATTTTCAATAGACCATTATGTTAACTCAATAGCACTGCACACAGAAACTATAAGTAGTAGTTGACTGCAGTGGCGCGCTGGTCGAAGGCCCGATTGTGGCGGCGCAATAAGGTTCGATTCCCGCCGAGGGATCAAGTTCTTCTATGTTCTACAAGCAATTTCTCCTTAGTCTGGGTGGTTGATATGTTTAATTTAAAAAAAATCTATAATTGTAGGTATGGCTATTAAATTAAATATATCGAATGTCTACTACCCGTAACACAAGCTTAGAGCTTACTACGGGGCTAGATGTTGTTGTGTGGATTGTCATAATATTTATTACTATTGTTAGTAGTGGACAACTAATAGGTACTGCACATAAATACGTGAGTAATTATTCATTACATACGTAAAACTATTTCTAAAAAGCAACTGGAATAGCTTCTAAAACAACTCGCTAGTTATATTTAATTGCTGGAGTTGGCTTAGCAAAAAAGCTTTTAGTGGCTTCGGTAAAACAGGTATAAAACTACTTAGGAAGGCTGCGCTTGGCGGAAACAACTATTTACCACTTTGCACGGATTTCGCTGTAAGAACCCAATAACATTATGAATATTTAATATGCCACTTGTTTACTAAAACCTGAGCTGGCGAGCCGAAGTTGGCGATTCTGTTTTAGTTATAAGCTTACAAGTTTCGAAAGGTAACTTATTGTGTACTTACTACCTAATGATAAAGGTTTGAGGTTATCAAGTTCTACTCAAAACTTTTAGGTATTATAATTGCTTACCATTTATAGGTTACAGAGTTCAGGATAACTTGTACCCGTGTGTTGGTTTTGGTGCTTCACAAATTTTCTAGTATTTACCTATAACTTACGTATTTAAACGATTTGTACCTGAGATTTTAATTACTCAATGCAGAAATACTTATTTTAATGAACACACAATTATTTTATTTTTTGGGTTTCTACTTTATTACAGTTTGTTCTGATTAGTCTAAATAAAAATAAGTGATAAGAGGAATGATATCATTTACCAACATGTCTTGCGCTGCAAAATGTGGAGCTAAATAAATAAGGATAATTGATAAAATTCGCGCTTCGATGGGGGACAAAATATTTTTTTTTCGATTATGCATGGACTAGAGTAGATAATAAAAACAGAAAACAAGCAATAACTATTTGAAATATCAACTGTTCCGAGAGCAGCTTATAGATTGAACAAATCAATTTGCAAAGCACCGTTCAATAGCTGGATACATGAATATCGGTGCAGAAGTGGTTTACTTCTCGGATCCATTCAGTGGATTCAGAACCACCTTTACAAATCGCACCATGTCGCCTGGGGACCGGCCGGAGTAACATCATAGGACGGATTTATATAGAAAACAGGTTATCAATTTATCGATACATTAGCGTAACTGGATATCATAAATGATACAAGATACAAGATACAAAGATACAAAATCGTTTATTTCCATAGTTTGATTTTACAAAACTTAGACACGTCAAAATAAATTACAAAAAAAACAAAATAATCATAAGTGCTTAAAGATAAGTAGGAAATAAATTTATGGTATCTGGTCGCTTCGCTTTTTTTACACTAGAGCAAAGAAGCGATTAGAAACTCTAGCTCATTTTTGTATTGAAACTTTACAATCATTATTTGTTAGTCTTGTTTTTGATTTTGTGTTGGAGCAGATTCCGTCCCAAGCAGTTTTGTCCTCAAGGTAATCCGATATATTATAATAAGCTTTTTTACAAAGATTATTTTTTACAATTTTCTTAAATTTAGTAATTGACAACTGTTGCAATTCTTTGGGAATCTTGTTGTAGAAGCGTATACATTGCCCTTTAAATGATACATTAACCTTATGCAGCCTAGTGGTGGGCAAAGCGAGTTTATATTTATTTCTTGTATTTACATTGTGTTTATCACTATTTTTTGTAAACAAATTAATATTTTTATGCGTATACATAATGGCTTCATAAATATATTGACAAATGACGGTCAATATGTTTATTTCTTTGAATTTATCACGTAGCGAAATGTATGTTAGTACCCAGGGATTATAGCAAACAGGTACAAAAAAAACGCACCTGGCGGGCGTTTTTTTGTACCTGTTTGCTATAATCCCAAAAAAACAGCGTAACGGATTTTTATTTATATATAAACACTAGCTGTGCCCTGCGGTGCTACCCGCGTTATAATGGATGAAGTACTCTTAACCAACAACATATTTATTTGAATAAAGATTAATATTATTATGTTGATACAACTTAAACAAATTATTTCGACCAAATTAGGTACTATAAAAACGGTTTTTGTGAGTTAATCTTAAAAGATAGACATATACTATCGCGGACTGTTTTTTAGATCATTAAAAGAGCTTTTATTCTTTAATACATATTTTTTGTGTATCTTGAACCGTTTTCACGGCGCACGCAACGGAAGGCTTCAAAGATGAACAATTTCTCCCGTTTTTTACACATTTACCACTATATCTTTGCTCCTATTGGTCGTAGCGTGATGTTATATAGCCTATAGCCTTCCTCGATAACTGGACTATCCAACACAAAAATAATTATTCAATTCGAACCAGTAGTTTCAGAGATTAGCGCGTTCAAACAAACAAACAAACAAACAAACAAACTCTTCAGCTTTATATATTAGTATAGATAAAATAGAGCGTTTCAAGAGGAGTAGAACTTGCACTCAAGTGTAGTTAAGGGAGAAACGATAACTATGGCTCAGGTCGTGTCTACGTGATTTGACGTCAGTTGATAAATGGAAGTAGTCCAGTTATAGCACCCAGTCTGATCGCACCTGCACGAATCGCACCTTACCTAGTCTATTTACAGCACCTGTCAATATTTTTGACACAACAGCCTAGTGCTTGCTGCTACTATAAGTTTTTGTTAAAGGTTATGTAAACCTATGATGTCATCTTAGACCACATCGTCACTTTACATAAGTTAAGAAGGCTTATATATAAGAAAAAAGAAAAAAAAAACAAATCTGAAAATATATCTATAACGTGTTTGGATATCTCAAACGAGTTTTCAATGTGAATGCATCCACATCGTTCAGATTCAGCTATGCGACTCCCAAGTAAATAGGATTCAGTTTGCGAGTGTTAGATAGACTCCAATATCGTATGTATGTACATACATAAGGTATGATCGTGGACACTATTGTATGGGCTCGCTTTTATTCAATATATTTTTGGAGCTACCTTGCTTCGGTCCTTTTTCGAATTCAACGTACTTTACTGTGTCTGGAACGTGCGAAGAACTATTAAGCATTATTTCTTAGTTGCTTAAGATTTTTACCAATATGACCTTAAACTTTCTTTTTTTTTGCTTTGGACTTAGTTTTATTTCTTTATAACATTTTGATCATACCTATTTTCCTTCCATACAGAGGTCGGCTTTTTCATCTGAGACACAGTTTGTAACATGCAGGTTGCATCGATCCTTGTTTTTGTATAGGTATCCGTTTAAGTAAAAAAAATATTGAACAATTTGTTTTTTATATAAACAGATTAGACTTGACGAATCTGGATTCAAATTATGGTAAGGATTTTTAACCAGTATTAAGCTGGGAAATAACTGAATGTTGTTAGGCATCTTATACAAGACACCAAGAGTTATGAATTATGATTATGACATACAAACTGACCTAAGATACAAAATATGATACGATTAAGGTTGAAAAAACATACGCGACGAAATGAACTTCCTTTTTCTTTAAAAGTCGGTTTAAATAAAAATTCCAATGTATTTAACTATCAGTCTCTTAAGTAATTTAGGGAAGCATTAAGTGGTGCGACGCTTTGAGCTTTGAGCGCCGCGGATAATTTTCACTGAAAATTGCTGTCGCCTCTCCATTTGTTGCAGCTGAAAATTCTAGAGGAGATTAATCTTTATGAAAAAAAAAGAATCAGCAATTCACATACCTTAAAAGTGAGACTTAGTTTCACTGAATTTTCTTCATTATGTTTGTAGGTTATGGTTGTAATTATAAATGACAAGGAAAAATACTAATTACGCCCGTGCAAAGCCGAGATGGGTGCAGGAGCAAGATTAGATAAAAAAAAATATGTTTAATTAGGGTTCCGTACCCAAAGGGTAAAACGGGACTCTTTAACTGAGACTACGTCGTCTGGCTGTCTGTCTGTTCCCTATTTTATATGCAAATCTGTAATCATGTTCCAAATAAACTTTATTTTATTTTATATTAAACACCCAGATCAAAGAGAAAGTGCTTGCAGTACATACAAACACTTTCTGCCTCGGCGGGAATCGAACCCGCTACCTCTTGCGCCGCAATCGGACTCTTGCCCACCGCGCCACTGAAGCGCCACTGATATAATAAATGAATATTTATGAGGACTCCCCACTCCCCATACAACAAACGTGATTTTCATAAAGTTAAGTGTCTTTGCTCGAGGCCAGTACTTGGATGGTTGGTGATCGCTTCAACTGTATCTCTTTGCACTTTGGAATATTTTTTTTAATTTTTTTTTTGCTTAATGTTTATAAACTGTACACTAGACATTAGGTGTAGTATGAGTACATCTCATACTTATAAATTATTTTTTTAGACGTAGTCATATTTACAAAAAATTATAACTTTTTATATTTAGGTAAGCAATTTCTAGAACTTGAAATGGGTAAGTTATTTCTTACTTAGCACAGGAAAACATTGGCTTTGCCTTGTGGGACAAAAATAAACAGGTAAATTAATGCTGGACGTTTGATAGCCCGTCCAAACAAATACAGACCCAGACTATATTTCACTATAACAAATTAATACGAAAGTGCCAAGATATAGAACATCAATGTTCAATATACTAGCTTTTAACTTATATTTTTAGTACAAATCACACGAAGCGTAACGTCACGTAAAATTTCAATTAGTTTTGATTTTCGTTTGTAAAAGAATTGGTGTATAATTTTAAAAATTATCTAAATGACGAACTGAAAGAATCTAAAAAAGTTCTTCAGTATCGTAAAGAACCTACCTATCGAGGCTCTAGTATACCGGGCAACACCGTACGTAAATCTACCGTTTTTATTCACTCATAGTCATAATACTTCACATTCTAACACCACTAAAATACTGACACATTTCACTGGAATAGCCCTCGGATGCTGTTGAGTAGCAAATTCCGCGCAGTACCTACTCGGTTGTTGAACTTTATCTAAAATGTTTGTCGCTTTTCTGAATAAATATTCATTTTATTGCTCCTTGGATACTTAGAAACATCAAACGAAAGCTATCTTACAAGTTTATTTTTTATAGAATCTTGTTAAACACACACAAAAATTACACTTAAAGAAAATAACTGTGTTTAAAAAGATAACCTTAAAAATAGATTAAAATTATAAAAAAAAATTGAGAGTTGTCAAGAAACACCCGAATGGAACGAAGTTAAACAAAAAAACTCAAAACTGTAGCAAAAAGTGTCGTTACAACTTTTGGTCTTATTTTTTCCGTCTAGCCCTATTTCGCAACGCGCGTTAAGGTTAAGGTTAACAATAATTTACAAAAAAAGCGTTAAATTAGCTCTTCTGTCATTGGATGGACCGTTCTTACGGATGAATAACCGTTACTATATAAATTTACCAAGAGACATCACACATTGGTGAATTTCCGAAAATGTGGCCGTATAATAATTCAATTTTTCGCTCGTTGAGAATTCTTCGAAAGTTTATAAATTTCCTTGGAAATTTGCGGTTTATGAGTAAGGCACAAATTGTACCATTCTCTAGAGTTTTCCGGTGACATATACACGACAACGATGCATCGTAGCGATCTGACGGCAAACCATTTATGCAGTTATTTAAACGTCCTATAGGTGTATATTATTATGTTAATGTAATGGACCGAACTATGGTACATCCTAATGCTAGTAAGTATTTGTTCTGGGATATTACCAAGAGATGGGGTGCATCTCAACTCAATGTAACAAAAAAATATATTATGACTAAATGAGTAGAGTAACCTCCTTAACTAGTCAGCGTCCTCAACTACCTCGCAACAGGACATATTACTGAGCGCAAAATTACGTTACCACCACACGAAATGGAATGTAGTGCTCATACAAACTCATTTTGAAGTCATGTACCTACTACTTATCTGTGAAATGAAAGATTGCTCCGAATTCCGTCCACAAACTACAATATAACCATGCAAACTGTACACGACTCCAATATATAGTAGCGATTTCAAGTTTTGTCCTAGTTGATGGACGGACCGCTACCTGACTGCACAGACTGTTTGTTATTTATATCCTTGTGGTGTGTACCGAGCCTTAACGTTCTAAGCCTTATCGTGCTTCGTGTGTTTATCTGACTTAGTTTGTCCATATTATATTTTTGCAACGTTATCAATTTAGAGCAAAATGGTCATATCCCTAAATTAGCAATATTGGAATATTTTTATAAAAACATTTTAAACCCTGCCAAATAAATAAATAAATAAATAAATATTTCCGGACAATCCACACAACAACATCAAGCCCCGTGGTAAGCCTCTAAGCTTGTGTTACGGGTACTAGATATCTGATATACTTAATATAATATACATACATACATAAATATTTTTTATTATACATATTAAACACCCAGACCAAGGAGAAAGTGCTTGCAGAACATACAAACACTTGACCCCTCGGCGGGAATCGAACCCGCTACCTCTTGCGCCGCAAGCGGACTCTCGCCCACCGCGCCACTGAGGCAATCAAATAAAGTTGATCGTCGGCATTTGAGGCTATGAAAACAAAATAAATTGATTTAAACGGAATCAACGTTATGAATACCGGTGCTATCTACATTTCATACCTACATACGGCAATGTATGTTTGATGTTTGAAAAAGACGACATAATAACCAAGGTCGGCATTGAGCACTATAACTCGCATTTTTTCAGTAGTTAAGTCCGTCTTGATAGATGAAGGATCAAATATTTCCTATCACAATAATAATAAAGATCCAAATCGGTCATTCGTTGTCACGTACAAAGCCGAAGCCGTAAATCTTAATAATTCTGACGTTTCTACACTAGGCCTTAAGTCGAAACATGTCTATTATGTTTACTTACAATTAATAGTTTTGAGGTAACGTAATTGATGTATAGTGGTATGTAAATTTGCACAATATATAGAGATAGAAACGTTCAGGAGACAGAATACCTAACGCACGTAACCGTACCTACATAAATCATTGGGCTAGCTTTGTGCAAATTGGAACTTGAATTTATATCTTAATTGTCTAGTCGGAATCGAGATATCTGTTCCTATCGATAAAATCTGCAATAATTTATTGAAATAATTTTGTTAACCGAGTATTTATAGTCAAAAAGTGGGGTGTTATAAGTTTCTGGTGTTTGTCTGCCTGTGTGTGTATTTGTGTATCGCACCGTAACTCCCAAACGTGAGAAGAGATTTTGATTTGGTTATATAAGGTTATGAAAGGTGATAATTAAATTATAATAAAACGAGTTCTTGTATTTGTTTGATATAATTCCGTTAAACTGTTTAAAAGTTATAGGGTAAAAGTAAGGAAGACTTTTACAATAATACTCCAGTGGGGTCTATATATATATGTGTATTTTTTAACCTTATTTTCGATCAAACGAAATGTCGAACGACAAATTTATCGATAAATATCTTATATTTTTTTTTATTATGTTGGCTTTTTAAAAAAAAGCCATTTTATATATTTTTTAATGAATAATTTATTATTTTTTTTTTAATGAAAGATTTATGGCGCCCAATAAAACTAAAAATAGTCGCACTTAGGTTAATTTTTTTTTAATTGTTCTTTTTGTATCCACTATTTTATCCATGTAATTACAGTATACCTAAAGTGGTTTTTAATCTTTTAAAAACAACCAAATAAGAAACTAGAAACTTATTTACTTTTAAGTTCCGTTTCATCACGAGAAACGCTTCGGAATTTTCGCAAGCAACCTGATTTAATTAGAACTACGTCGATCGTTGCTTGCAATAATCTCAGTTCAGCTTCCTTTATAAACAACGTCGGAATCCTTAAATAAGCTGCTTCGTTCCGCAAAAAACAGATAATCTTTAAACAGCTAAGGTAATTAATGAACGTTTTCTTTATATTAAAAGGTTGATGCACTTCAAGAGGTATTTTACCAAAAATGTTAATAACACATTTAAGTTTCGACGAGAGTTGGAAGTGTTTCGTAATTAAACACTTACGCAAGCAAACGTTTTAAATTTCATGGAAATACCCGGCGAACCCTTTTGCAGAACATAACGAAAGTGCTACCTGTGTGTGTGTACTTGTAACGTGAGTAACGGATTATCCTCCTCTTCTTTTTACACTTGTGTAATATTCGCGCTACTTTATGTGGTACTACTTCAGACTAAATTGTTGTGTATTGTTTTTGGTAGTTAGTTTTATATCTACTAATTAATGAAATAGTAGCAGTAAGGCTTAAAATAATAAAATAAAACGCTAATTTTGTCAAATAGATTGAATTTTGTTTTTTTTTTGTATATTGTGTTGGTGTGTGTACTGTGTACTACAAAATCAAATTATTATTGGCAGTTTCCGGGAAGTTACGTGCGAGAAGATAGATGTTCCCTCATTAAAAACGTATGTCCTTTATTTAAAAGATTAATTTTAAATAAGAAGTGGTAGTTAAACTAATACAAACGACAAATAAAAATAAATAATTGGTGAAATTATTGTTGCAAGCACTTATAGTGGTTTGCACACCACACGCATTTAGATCTATTCAGATGGCAATAATAGCACTTTCAATAACCACTGAAAACGAATCGACACAAATATCAAATGAAAACATAGAATTAAACATTCTAAATAGAATACATTACTTTTTTATTCAACAAAAAGTGTGACTGTGTGTTCAAGAAGAACCTACATAATTCAAAAATCTAAAATAGAGGACAATGAGCTTTCTACTATTTTGTTCTACGATAAGAAATTAGAAGGTGATAGAGGGAAATGTAAGAAAAACACATGTTGTGCCGACCCCACATAGTGTGGGACAAGGGCAGGATGATGCTGATGATGATGATGGTGTATAGAAAAGTAGGAATGAATGTAAACACAACCTACATATCTAAATAGATTTCAAGAATTACTTACTTTTTTGTTCTTTAAAATGTAAAGTAGGAATGATAGTGAACCTAACCTACGAAATTAAAAAAATCTAAATACACGACATGAGTTACCTATTTTTGTTCTACAAAAAGTAAGGTAAGAATGAAAGTGAACTTAGCCGACGCGTAGATATTCACGATGAAGTAGGAATTTTGACAGTCAGGTACCCAAAGCACGAAGAAATCTTGGTATTTTTCATTAGATGGACTGGGAATCGGTATTCCATAGTTAGCATGAGATTGAATACATCTCACTCGGGGGAATCTTGTCCCACACCCGAGGAAAAATTAAATTCCTCACTCTAGCGATGAACCTCAACGAGCTCTCACGACGTCAACAATATGTCCCAGCAATAAGTATTATTGGCAATGTGAGGGTATTTGTTCGACCCACATGTTCATTATGTATGCAGGATTAATCAACAAATATAAAACCACTAATGTATTCATAATAAACAATACAATCAAAACGATTTATTGTACAGGGAGATCTTTAAAATATAATACAGAACTATATATTTTCGTTTATAGGCATGAATAAAATAGTATTCATGCCGATTTTTTTTATTTTTTCGTTCACATACACATGTGTTCGAAAAAAATTATTTTAAAATTTAATCATAGCGAAGGTACCAACTATTTATTACCAACAGTAAATTTGTCAAATACATGATTATGTTGTTAATACATTTAATAAATCTAAATTTAAGAAAACCGCCCTATTCCAATTGCCTAATTTCCTTAAAAGTAAAACACCATAATATTAGTAATGTGCACGCGATCGCTTTCGTATATTTGAAGATTTTCGGTTTTCCTTCCCCACTCTCAACCCCATAACTTTTAAGCGGCTTAACCGATTTTCATGAAACATGTCTAAGAACACCCGTGCCAAACTCTTTCTTCTACTTTCATACAAAAAAAAAACTAAATTGAAATCACTCCATCCGTTCGGGAGCTATTATGTCACAAACAGACAGACAGACAGACACGTCAAGCTTTTAACACCCCTCTTTTTTTGTTCGGGGGTTTAAAAACTATCTAAATCTAGAGGTGCCGGCCCGGGTTGGCCTCCGTCGACACGTTGGTAGGGGTTAATCTGACCCACTATTTCGAAATAGAGGGGCAGATTGCAGATGCACTGGTAGGCGGCCTAGGTCGGAGACAATGGAATAATTCCACTGTTAGATAGATAGTTTTGGCCTGACTTTAATGCAAGCACAGGATTGTGAGGTTTTTTTATCCATGCATGCACTTTTTGTGAAATACTGAAACCCGAATTCCCGAAATATACCCCTCCATATTCCATATTAATACCCCCGCCCCCATCCGCAAGATTTCCGCTAGCTTTCAAAACTGTAACTAAATCAGCCATGTTACCAGTGCTATTCCCTTCATCTCTACTCGTTCTATCCATAAAATATTAAGTTGGCTAAAAGCACTGACAGAATGTAACTAATTGGACCTAATAAACGACTGTCCAGTCAATACCTAGCTTCTAAACTTCTGTGAGCGCTTGGAATTATTGGCAAAGTTATATGGTGCTTTAGCGAGCATTAGTTCGGCTTACCTAGGTAGCCATGACCAACTTCCCGATCAATGAGGGCTTAATATTTTTTAGAGTAGAACTAATTACCTTGTAGATAAGATAAGTCTATCGTGAAATAATTTAGGAAATAATAAGATTGCACTGAAACGGCGGATTAAACTATGTAGACTAAAAAACAGCTTTAAAAAAAATAATAATCTCGAGGTGCCATTAACTTTACATAGGTATATTAAAATGAAATCGCTATTATATTCAACTGTTATTGATGCCGTTTTCAGCAATAGATCCTGTAGGTACCTATTATTTGTAAACTTAAAAATTCAGGGCGGGTTACCAGTATATTAAAAGATACTTAATACTTTCAAAACTAACGTGAGTTACACCATTCATTTTGTCGGAGGATTTATATAATATCGTCATAGTTTAGGTGAGAAATACCCATTTGCAAAATAAATAACAAAAACTATTGAATAATTTATTTGAAAAACATCCTGCACATATAGAAACTTGATATACCATACAATTAATAAAATATTGCAACGCACAAAAGCCATGAGACAGCCACCTAGATGTTAAACGTAATTAAGCTTTCATAAAATAAAAAAGCACCAACTTCATCGGCGTCTAAAATTATACCTTATATACCATGGTAATCCTCTTTGCCCATAAACTCGGGCAATTAACCAACGTCTACCATGATCTCATTGTAATCCAGACTGCACTTCTCATACTTTTTGCTCAGCTGAGGCAGCTTAGCGTCTGTAAGTTGCAAGGCGCTGAACAAAATTAATGGCTTCTGCCGGAACACCACGCCGCGCCTGCAGGCTTAATCTTACCAACACGTGATACAGACGACGTCTTAGCTCTGGAATAAATATATCAGCGTATGAGTTTTTAAATTTGGAGGCATACGTTTGAATAACGACTTGAATAATAAAAAATAAGTATCTGTTTTGATTTTGTCTGTGATTTTTTTTTACGTTTGGATTTTAACTTTGGCGTTTATATTTAAAGCAAGCAAGCTAAAGAAGACTAAGAAGCTAAGCTAAAGAAAGTTGAGTATGCAATATATGAGGATAGCATTCTGTGCATAGTTTTAAACTCAAATAGCTTGTAGGATATGATTCTGGATGTTGCCAGGAGGTTTGTATTTCCATTTATTTTATAACTTGTTTACTTGGGCTTGTTCAGTAGTGGAATAATAATTAGGTATTTTTTTTTAATATCCTGTAATTATTATATCAAGAACGTATAATTTTAAAGGTACGTAGTGATATTTGCTTACTGTTTTTTTGTTAATTGCGGGTACAACACGCCATCTTCATTTGTTTCGAGAAGGCGACAGACAATCCGTTCAGATCCGCCAAAAACTTTTGATTCACCCACCTTTAAAAAAAAGAAACAGAATCGAAATCAGTTTATACGTTCGGGAGAAGCCGAGGAATGTGAAAGGGACCAAAACAGCCAACATGTTTTTTTTTATTTTCTCTGGTGTCTCTAGGTAGCTGTAAGAATTTGAGCATATTTGCCAGTCTTCACATTGCTTGCTTAGGTAATTAAATTCATTAAGCGCCTTCCCTATAATAAATTCAAATCATTCCAGTATTTTATATTTGGAGTATTGTTCCAATTGCGGCTTGAATACATTCGATAATGGTAAACTATATTTGTTTTGTTTTACACTTCTGTGAATTTGTCGCGTTCGAAATTTGACTTTGACGTTTACATGCCAAATGAACGTGTTACGCCCGTATTTGATTCGTTAATGGACTGTGCAGGTTTTCACCCTGTTTTCGTTTGACACGAAAGTTTTCAAATGAAAAATAAATCTTGTCCATAAAGTTTAATGAAATCGTAGTTACAAAATGAACTTCGCCATCTACTACGACGGAACTATTTCTGTGGAATTGTTACTTTGTTCATATCAAGTGGACTACTTTACTAGTGCACTTAGATTTATCTCGGGAGCGGTTTTATCTCCAGTACCGAGGTACCTACGTTTAAAACCAACCGAAGAAGACAATAGGTACCTACTTCTACAAACAACCTGCTTTAGCAGATAAGAATCTGCTAAAGCAGGTTGTATTTTTTTTTTCCGATAATTACTTATTTGTTTTATTCATTGCTGATTTCCATTTATTCTAGATCCATGAACATTAGTAGATCCATGCATGAGTGTCACGTGTTGACGAATTATGAAGTTAAATTGCGGTTATTCACTGTGAAACGTGATTTTGCCTACTTCTATTGCATATGCACTAAATAGGATTGCGCGTACAAAATCCTTTAAAATTTATTGAAACGCTGATAATGCGAGTATGAATTTCAAACGAGAAAAATACAGTTTTTACTATCTAAATTTAACCAAATTTTTATGCGGTTAGTAGTAGAGCTGGTTTAGATTTTTTTTTGAGAGATTTTTGAGAGATTTTGTTGTTTAACAATATCACTTTTTAAGATAAATAAGGAAAAATATTGTGTTCTACAATATAGAGAATCGCAATGCAGAAAAATGTTTTAAGCTTTTGTGAGATCAAAACCGCAATTTTACAAAATATTCGTCCATTTCGTATTACAGCGAGACTCGGTAATATTCTAAATTCAATTTCAGTGCAACGCCACTTCTGATCCATTTTCAATAATTTATTCTGTCTGCTTTCTAGAGATATCTTTTTGTTCGGTAAAACCGTGTCGCAGCTCTAAAGCAGGGCCACACGAGACGGCGACTTTGGTCGATAGCGACTCGCTGACGACATCAAAATCAGCGTCTTGACGTAAATGAATAAAACGTTGTGATTTGTGGCGAAATTTCGAAAGTTGTACTCGTGTGTAAGTCGCCAATGTCATCATTGGCGACTTACACACGAGTCAGTTACAACGTGTCATGTAAACAGATGCTAGCTAACGCCTTTTGACACCTTTTTATCGAACTCAATAAAAAAAAACACAAGCGTCGTGAGTCGCCGCCGATCACAATCGTTGCATGTGTTCTAGTCTTTTACTGACAAATACAGTGATTTTAACTGAACGGTGAATCACTGCGATTCAGACGGACATTCTGTTTTATTACTTAGACGAGTTCAGACTTGGACTGCGACTTACTTAAACTATTTTAAACAACATATTTGGGTATCATTTTCATAATCATTTTAAAATTTATTCATAAAATTAAATGTACAAACCTAATTGCTATTGGTTATAATTTGCAATAAAAATATATGACTAATAATTTCTGGACAATCTACACAACAACATCTAACCTCGTGGTGAGCTGTAAGCTTAGTAGGGTGTTTAACAAATGACATACCTACTTAATGTAACAGTCATACATTTATAGATTTGTTTTATCATACATATTTAACTTAACAGAACATTTGTGAAAGTATTTGCAGAACATAAGTACACTTGACCCCTGGGCAAGAATCAAACCCACTACCTCTTCACCGCAAGCGGAACTTTGCCCGCCGCGCCAGAGAAGCAGTCAAAAATTAGAAATAAATTTTTTTGTTTTTATTCACACTTTAAACGTGTTGTCCTTTGTAAGTTAATACACAAACAAGGACATACAACGACAAAATATTATATTTCTTATTAAAACCTACATATTTATCATTAATAAAAACAGGAATGGGAAGAGATTTGACAACAACTACATTTTTAATTTTATTATAATACAGACAGTGGCAGTTTACACACCAAGATTTTTTCTCTAGTATTTTAATTCCCGTTCAATTTTTCTCCATTTTTATTTTCACCATTCTGATATTTACCTACCCATTTCTTTTTGGCGCCGTTCTTTTAAGTTCATTATCGATTTTGTCTATAAACGATATGTTCACCAGTCCATTAAAATACTTTTACTATCCTGCCAGATAATTTTCTCGTCGTAGGTTCTATAAAATAAAATAAAATTTTTGTATTTCAAAAAACAGGAATCATGTCCCGTAGTTGACCTACCGGAATGGTTAAATGAATTACGAAGATTTGTGTTACGGTTTTGTAGGACTGACCTAAACAAACAGAAGAAAGCCAAATTCTGAAGGTCTGTCTTATTTATAAATGTTATCTTTTTATCCATTGAAGGATATCTATGATAAAATTTTGCGTTCTAAAGTTAATTGACTGAATGGATAGAAAACACCTAAACTAAAAACTGAAACACTTATCGACTGTTACTCTTTTTATTTTATTTATCATTATTGGATACTTTTTATTCTATTGATAACATGACGCAACCATGTTATACTACACTTGGCGCCAATGATTGGATAGATATTTAAGTGTAGCTCCTTGCTCATGAAACTTACGTCATGCAACTTATCCTTTTAGTCATAAGTACTTCTACATACGTACTAGTTTTTATCTCTGATTGCTATGATAATTATTCAACTTAAGCTTCTGGCCACATATATGGTAAAAGTAAGTTGGCGACATGTAAAGCTTTGCTTGATGTGTACTTGTGTAGGTACCCACAGATTTTGGCGCCTCGCATTTTGTTGGCACTGTCATACGTCTTTTAACCGAAAATTATTTCAGATACACATTCATACTGGCTGCCAATCGAGCGGTGCGGTGACTCTTCGGAAAACTCAATAGTTTTATTAAGGGGTCAGAATTCCAAGAGAACACAGATTCCTCTGAGAGTACTGCAGCCATTTAGTTGAAATTTGGTACACACAGTTTAGGTTTGTTTATAACCCATAGACTAGTTTAAAAATCTTTTCGTGTTTTTACAACTAAAAAAAACTAGTAATATAGATAGTACTGTATGTATGGTTTCAATGTATTAGAGATATGTATAATAAGATAGATTTATTAATCTACGATTTGTTTGTAATTCCGACGTGATGTGTATGAAGCGCGTACTATTGTTTTTTCATAATTATATCTTGTGTTATTAACTATTAATCAAAGCTGATATTGTTGAACTACAGACGAATTGTTCTAGCAATGTAGGTTGCCTATATTATGTATACGCCTTAAAGAGGGCATTCCGGTCAAACTAAGGTGAATTGAAAATTTTACTGCTGGGTCAAGAGAAAATATTTGTATACCTTGAGTGGCATCAATTGCGAATTGGATATCCACTGTAACGTCCAGCGCCCGCGGCGTAACTAGGGACTAACGTCCCAGCGCGCGTTACGCGAGCGGTGCGTGCCACGCTGCGCGATTTTTCCGTTAAAACTATTTATCACATAAAAAGTACTAAACCTATTTCAAAACCAAAAATGTATTTATGTTCTTTATTATAATTATATAAACTTGAATAATAATATGAATCATCGTACCTACATCTTCATTTACTAAAAAAATATCAAAAATAGGATGGTAGCATTTTTAGACTGATTTGGAGACCTATTTTGATAAATTTATTTAAAATACTTCCTCTGAACATTTAATTATTATTTTGGTACCGTTTTAACGGGGTTGGAGTCTAGTTTTTTCAATAACATATTTAATTTTAATACAGATATCACAAGTAAATCATAAAGAAATTAACTTGCGAAAAATAGGAAAATGGCGGAAAATTTATCTCACTTTATTGTCAAAATAATTTTTTTTTCATAATTTTTGTTGCCAGGTATTGGTTTTTCTAATTAGAATTTAGTAGAATAATTATTGACAATGACATCTGACATTGACACTAGCAACTTGTCTTATTAGAAAATAAAGAAAATCCGAAATAAAAAAACCAAAAACTCGTGTGGCACTCTAGTACCATGGACGTTAGTCGGCATAAAGTTTTGTGGCACTACAGTACCACTGGACGTTCAAGTGGATATTGAAGCTTATTATTTGAATTTGATAGAATTTTGTATCAATAAGAAGTAGCGTAAATAAAAAGTAATATAAATTGAGATAAGAAGTCATGTAAATAGAATATGCGTATTGTTAAATTCATTTAATAATTTTAAAATTAATTAATTATTTACTTTAGACTGTGCATGAGTGTGAATAATTTTGTAGTGGATTTTTATTGTAAAAAGAAAGACTAAAAAGCTTTTTTATTTATTATTTAATTTTATTTATGAAGAAGCGTCTTCTTGGAACACAACTCCAAATACTGCCCTCGCCAACTCGGCTGCCAAGCGTGGCCTTTATCTACGTACCGTAAATATGGTTTAATGTCATTATTGACTTTTGTGCATTAGTAAACGTTCTGTAGAGGGAGTAATATTTGATAGGTGTAATATGAATAAGAAAATTTATGAATAAAGCTGCGCATCTGAGACTTTGCTCGCGTAATAATACATTTTCCCAGCGGTAAGAAGTTACTTTGGTCCCATACTGGGAAAACAGCTATGTCCGTCCATGCCAAATTTGACTCAATTTGGGCTCTTAATAACTGCATTTTGCTGAAAAAGCGGTATTTTCCTTATTGCCGTGGTAAAAAGTAGCCTATCTGATATGTTAGCTATATTATTGTGAACTTTCAGTAAAATCCATAATATTATTGGTTCTTGCGCGAAAGAGCAACAAACATACCTACTTAATTTCCGCGAAAGCTTGTGACTCTCGCGTTTATATTATTTCAAGTCTTTAAATATTTGAAATGTGTATTATGTTACCAATATGAAAATGAAAAATTATCGATGATTATATTATTAAGCTAATTATGGAATGAATGAAGTATAAAAGTAATGGTATATCAGAATTCTATGTGAGAGCTTTTGAATGTTTGTGAATAAGACGGCATGGGTTTACGATCCGAGCAACTGTCAGTTGAGAGAGCTCGTAAATTATGTTGTTTTGGAGAGACACGATCACTGCGTTACGGAACATTTTTAATGCAATTTAGAAAAAAATATCTTGCTTATACCTAAAGACCGCAAATATAATTAATTAGTGACCGTTTAATTCAATTACAGCTGTAACTTTAAAAAAATTTATTGAAAATATTAAATTGACTGCTTCAGTGGCGCGGTGGGCGAGGGTCCGCTGGCGGCGCAAGAGGCAGCGGGTTCGGGTGAAAGTGTTTGTATGTTCTGCAACCACTTTCTCCTTGGTCTGGGTGTTTAATATGTATAATAAAAAATATCTATATATGTATGCCTATTATATTAAGTATATCAGATATCTAGTAACCGTAACACAAGCTCAGAGCTTACCACGGGGCTAGATGTTGTTGTGTGAATTGTCTGGAAATATTTATTTATTTAAGAATAAGTTCTTTTACAAAAAGTCTTCAAAGTCAACGTTTGCATATTTTTTCTCGGCTTTTGCCCGTTTTCACTAAGAGCTCTCAAAATTTAACACCATTACCTATGCGAAATTGTCAACAAAACCTATATAAGGTAAAATGTCGATCACATTGGCGTTTGTGTTTGTTAAAAAGAGGCAATATTCTTGCTAACTTTTAAACAGTTGCTATAAGAAGTACGTCTAGGAAGGTGAGGGTTTCATAAGAAGGGACTAAGAACAAAGAGTGTATAATTTCTTGCTTAGGTAAATTATTATAAATAATTATTCATATATGTATAAAATTATTCATGATAAAACAATATATTTCTACCTGTTTTTATACTAAAAATACTGTCAGGAATTATTATCAGTCGTTAGTTGTCGCTGAGTCGGCTGACTAAACAGAATGGGAAGTTGAGACGAACTTGCACATAATTTTTCTGATTTGATTTTGTTTTGTGGCGAAGTCACAATAACCCATTGGTGAAAACGGGCATTACTTTATTCAATAAGGTTGAATAAAGGTGCTTCCTCACCGGGAGATTTCGCGTGTAATTTAACATTATTTATTCGACTTTAGATTAGTTTACATTAGTGATTACTTGTATCGATTTCATATAACACTATAATAAAATGTTTATATTTAGGTAACAATTTAATCGCATTTTGGTTTTTATATTAGTTTGCCCATTCATTGTTGGTCTTAAATTAATAAGAAAATTATTTCGAAATACAATGTTAAACGAATAAATAACTAGGAAGGTATACCTACCTAATTAAAATTGACTAAAACAGATCCCATCCTTAACATAATATTTTTATGTTTTGTTTATTTTGTATAATTTGAAGGTAAATTGAAATTGTCCATTGTGAATATGCAAGAGACTGAAAACCTTAACCTTAGTATACATTAAGATAGGTAATTGAAGCAATTATTTTTGGTTTGGTTATTATGTTTAAGCGTCTTTCTACGTCCACTACTGACAACAAAGACCTCCCTTAAAGACTTCCAGTAACTTCGGTCGGTATCAGCCTGTATCCACCGCGACCTCTCTACCATCACCAGATCGTCCGTCCATCTAGTTTGTAGACTTTCTACGCTACGTTTGCCAATTCATGGTCTCCATTCGAGAACTTTCCGGCACCAACGGAGCTGAAATTTTGAAGTATGATGTTCTTTTGTCGCTGCTATACAACTTATACAAAAAATACATCATAAATAAATAAACAAGGGTGTTCCCATACAACAAACTTGATTTTATAAAAACATGTTTTTTTTTTAATTAAAGAGTTCTTAAATAGACACTGACTTAAAATTTTTGCACTTTTTTATTTCATGGACACTCGACTTTCATTCCGAAGGTCTTTGGTGGTGGTGGTGGTGGTGGTTGAAACCTCGCCGGGCACCTCTAGATTTTTTTTCAAAAATGTATATATGTGCGTTATAGACGCTTTGACGGCAAGCTCTGAGAACTTTGAAGAACCAACCCGCACTTGGCCAGAGTGGTGAATTAAGGCCTAACCTCTATCGTTAAGAGATAATTTACTGTGCTCTAGCAGTAGGAACGTAAAAACGTGTTTTTATGTGTGTACAAAAAAATATTAACTGTAGATATTAAAGGATCCCTCGTTCTATTAGTTCATCTCATACATAACCAATTTATTTTTTGATCTCAAATATAATTAATTGGTGTCGTTAGATTATAATTATAACCGATTTGAAAACTGCTGAGGTTGTATTACAGTACTTGATCCTGGTGTCAGAGTTAGAATATTAATTGCAAAAGTTTTGTGACTTTTGTTCTCACAATCAATTGAGTTCTTCAACTTGTTTCTGGGCTACTGTGGCAGCAAAACCGTAAATTCCTAATTGTGGGCTCATCAAAACGCTATCAAAATAATTGGACTGTTCGTTGAACAGAGTTTGAGTCATCATCATTATCATTTTAGCCACAGTTCGCTGCTGAGCAAGGTGAAGCAAGCGAGCATCAGAATATAAGATTTACCCACCAAGCTGGTACAATTAGGCGACGGCGGGTCGTGGTGTGTGTGATAAATCATTCATTCTAAGGATTCCGTACCAAAGGGTAAAACGGGACCCTATTACTGAGACTTCGTAGTTTTATCTCAAGAACCGTGATAGATAGAGAGTTGAAATTTTGAAGGACGATGTATCGCACTTGCCGCTATAACATATCTACAAATACTAAAATGTCAATATATATATAAATATTCCTTATGTATATATATATGTATTTATATATACTTAATCATTTTATATGTGCCTAAATATAAATATATTTAAATAAGGTTTATTTATATTGATAGTGCCTAATTTATTTTCTTGCACGCCCAGGATGACTGGTAGAGAATGCTTCTAGCATTAAGTACTCCTCTGAACATCGTTTTTTTTTGCACAAAGTATAGTTTAAAAAAAATATCCTGATAATCATCGTTTCTTGTTCCTTTAGGACAAAACGGCTGAAACGATTTGCCTGATGTTTTAAATAGTTGTTATTTATATCATGAATTAGAATATAGCCTACATTTTATGCCGAAATTTATTTGTATAGTTTTGGACTGCGCTTGAAGCGTCAGTTTACCAGTGAACGCCATTTTGCGTCATATCAAATATATTATAGGAATACCATTTTATATTATTTCTCAAACATAGAAAGAAATATTAACAGTCATTATTCATAAAAAAAGGAATTAACGTACAAAGATTGTAAAGCTGCTTTTTGCGTTGTTTGCTAGAAGAAGAAGAAATAAAAGAGAAAAAATATCTATTCATTGCGAGTACATATTTTTAATTGTAAATATAACAATGTTCCAGCGATGTTGTACAAGTAGATATGCACGGATTAGTAAGAAAAGAGTTTCCTGATTTGTGAAACTAGTTTCTTGATCTGAAGTTGCACGCAGCGGCGTGCTGGAATTATTAAATACTCCTTGATTGGATCTCTTTTACCAAAGTTGACAAAGTAAAGTAGGACTCTTTGCTAAGTAGATTTGATTTTTTAAGCGAAGTGTGGGAGCGAGAAATATAAATGAAGTTCAAATTGTCGGAGACAAAAGAAGACAGTAACTGAAGTACTTAATAATGCTATAGTTTTTCTTGACAGAGATAAGGGACTTTGTTAACAACGCGTTGAATTTTGTTTATTGTTGTACATAGTGGATTTTAATGTTCAGTGCAAATAAACAATTATGATGACGTGTTTCGTAGCCGAATATAATGTAATAAAAACAAATAATCCGTGTGAATATATACTTTTTACAAGTAAGTACTATTTTGCGAGTGGAATTGTTCGATAATAATATGTTGTAAATGTACATATTTTTTGGTCACATCTCCGAGCAGGCTATTTATGTGTATCTTGTATATCTTATGTCTATGTTCACAGCATTGACGTCATAGACATAAAATTTAATTTTTATATTATAAAAAGGCGAAGGTTTTTATGTTTGATGTTCCTTCACGGCAAAACTGCTGACCCGATTTGGCTGAAATTTGATATGATACTCCAAAAGGAATTATAAATGTAACTCTTTGCAGGTGATAATTAATAGTGAATTCATAAAAGTGTGAAGGAATAGAATAATTTGAATTCCTTGATTGAATTCCTGAGTGATGAACCAAAATCACTTTGAAAGTAATTTTGAGCTGTAGCTACCTTCAGCTTAAAAAAACTCAGCCGGGCACATATAAAAACCAACGACATATTATAAAAAGTAATAATTTCGAATCAGCAGATCTCACCAGATCATACCTGCGGCTTGTCACCACCCTCCGGGCTGGGTCAGTGCGTTAAACGATTATTAGTATTTTAGTATTTTAAATATGTTTTTCAACCCGTTCCAAATTTATTATCTAGCGAAGACGAATATAAACGTAGCCGAACTATGCTGCTATCTGAAGATATATAGCCAAATTTCAAAGCATCATCTTTGTTTATATTCTCCGATCAGTTTGCCTTCTAAGGCTTCAACTGCTGTAGTTGTTAGCGGAAGTTAGAGAGGGTAGTCTTGAATTCACACGAGCACTTGCAGAGAAAACTTGCTAAGTGTATGTTGGGTTGGGTTTCTACGTAGTTGACTTGGAGGCCTTGTGTTAATGTTCTATGAAAGTTACAAGTTATTTCACGCGACCGAGGAAATATAATATTTTTACAAAAGTTTCATAACAAGCACATTTAGGAATTAGCCCCTTTGACATGAAGCGAGCTAAATGCATGATTTAAATTCCTAAACAGTTAATAATGACCTAGATTAAACAATAATCCGCATTGATGATGTGTCCAAACTTATCAAGCTAACACCGAAAAGGGTATAGGTACCTAATATAATAATACTTATTGAGTATGTGAGAATTTATTTTAAATAAGTGCGTTTCATTGCTTCCAAAATGAAGGAGTGCCTTGATTTGTAGGAGTGATTATTAGTCATTGTGGAGGTATTTCTAAAGCGGACGGTATTGTTAACGAGTCGGTTCAAACTTTGCCCATTCTACATAAATCAAAACCTATTTCTATTAAAACTCAGCACTGAACTTACAAATTTAACACTTCAGTTTTTTTTTAACAATAGTTATTTAACTTAATGCATATTGCGTATGGTATGCGTATTTTCATTTGTTTTAAATAACATCGCAATCAGGTACCATTATTAACAATAAGTGTCTACGTTCTGAGTTTTATTAAACAACGAAATTTGAAAAGGTTCGCCGTTTCCAGCTAACCCGTCCATTTCATTTGCACAAAGACAGTTAAGTTTTAGTAAAATGAGGTCAATTATAATATTTGTTCCGGTTGTGATAGGCATTAGGTCGGGCTCGACCTGGCGCGTCAGGTGGGTCTAAGCAAAATGTAAATATCCCTGATTATTCCCTCTCCAAATTCCGTATTCGACTGAGTCAGCAGGATAAAACGGGACCCCATTTTATGCTTAATTTTACTTCTTCTTGCCAACAAGCAACAGCTGCTGAGCACTTAAATAAAACAAAACAAAGCTTGAATGAAAGTAAATTGGATTGTTACAATAATCTTCAACGCCGTATTGTAAATAAAACAAGAACGTGTTGTGACTCTTTGAAACACATAATATTATAGAATAATAATGTTGTTTATAATATGGAATGAAGTGGACTTAAAATGAAAGGAATACTATAATAAACGCAAAGCATGGGAAAGTCTATAATACCTATCATGAGAAGATTTATTACAATTAAATAGTGCTGTATAGTCGACAATGGAATAATGATAATTCAATATTTGATTCGTGAAAACAGTTTTACTTAAAAGCGCAACTGATATTTTACTCAGATAAATACATTGTTCGGTTTATTTACGTTTTGTACACTCTTCTCTTGTGAGATAGGGGTAGTGCGGGCACAAGAAAGTACCTGAAAATAAAGCTGCAACGATTGCACCGCAGCACCTGTAATTGGCGGCTTCCGCTGCGGACGCGAATGTTGTCGTTGCCTCCTAGCTAACTTCGTTTAATGGAATACAATTTGTTACTTTTCCATTTAAATTAAATAGGTTTGTGACAGAAATGTTCTACAATATTGTTAATATATCAGATGGGTTGGTTGAAACTTTTTGATTTGTCTGATATATTAATATCATGTGTACAAATGAAGCAGTTACTACTGTAATAGTAGTTATAGGTATATTTATCATAATTATTAATTCACTTAATATTTTTTAATGTCTGAAGTCATTTAAAATGACAAGCAATCGTTTTTTTGCAAAATAAAAAATAAATGTTGGCCGATTCTCAGACCTACTCAATATGCTCACAAAATTTCATGAGAATCGGTCAAGCCGTTTCGGAGGAGTACGGGAACGAAAACTGTGACACGAGAATTTTAAATATAAGACTAGCTGACCCCAGCAAACGTTGTTTTGCAAAATGAAAAATAGATGTTGGCCGATTCTCATAGATACCGGATAAGCACAAAAAATTTCATCAAAATTGGTCAAGCCGTTTCGGAGGAGTATGGCAACGAAAACTGTGACACGAGAATTTCATATATTAGATATATATAATGTAAGATGATAAGACATCATTTTATAAAAAGGATTTAAGGCAATTTATCATAACAAAAGATACTTAATTTGGTTTCAATGAAAAAATGGAAGTGAGGTCTTAAAGGAAAAGCCACGAGGTGGAATAATTGGCTTCTTAAAATAATTATATCACTAAAATTCGTGATTATTAACAAACCAAGCATTTACCTTATTGACTCTGTCTTTAAACACAGAACAGTTTTATTTCACTCAGTTTAAAAATATTGAAAATGTGCACAGGTGTTACGGATTGAAGCGAAGTCCAGTCTTTGTACAAGAAGACAGCTTCTTGCCTAAGTAACGAAACTGCTCGGCGGAGAGCCTGTTCCAACGAAACTTGGCAAACGGAATGTATGTTTAAGCCAGTTTAAATCGCTATGCATTTCTAAGCAGTTGCAAGCCTACTTTATAAGTTTTAACGATGTAACTTCAAAGATAAACTATCAAAATAATTACATGTACAAATGTAGCGTTTTCCTGTAGATCATTTTTAGTTTTCATTTACCTAGCAAAAACATTTCACCCAACCCTTTGAAACGTTTTAAAAGGTCGCAGATATGAAAGTGGGGACCCACAGGGTGTCTTTCAGAAGTTGCTCCTTTCATATCTCCGTTTCAATTTCGCAGCGCAATTTATATGCACTTTGTAGCGGTAGCCGTTCAAAAGCACCTCGCCGCAGCGCTTATTCGAGGAGAGTGCTACTGTTAAACGGCGTTTTTTCAGCTGAAGAAGAGTCTTGATGACGGCGTTCATAGTTAATGAGCAACCAGTTTCCGGCTGGTGTTGCTGCACAAATTGCCCGCTCTTTAGAGGCTCGCCGTTTGCCAACTCGACGGGGCCGGTGTACCATGAAAGATGTTTCCGACCGTGCATTATTGTTTACCGCCGGAATGACTTCCTTTTGCCGGCGCAATAACGAACGTTTGCATGCCGTTGCGTTCAGCGAAGATATACGGTAAACGCCACGTGAAGTGAGCCTTATGTTCCCATCAATGTGGAGAGTTCTACATCAATAGCCTGTTTTGTGTATTCGAGCGTCTTCAACTGAATGGGATAGGGGACTGGCGCTTTTTGTATATTTATGAACGTATTTAGGTGCAACCTTTGCTTTGCACTTTTCAAGAAACAATTTAAAAACCAAGCTACGGAATGTTAGGCTACCTGATACGTTTCCTGCGTTTCAGGTTTCAACGGAAAGTGTTAAGTAAACTAGGTATTAATCTAGACAATCAATTTGTGTATAGCATTCAAAGATATTGGATTGTTTATGTGCCAATATATTTGGTTTATAAAATGTTATCAGTGTACGAATTAATATAAAGATGCTAACATTTTATTGTCATATATTTTTTGTATGAAAGGTGAGTTTGGCCCGGGTGTTCTTAGATATGTTTCATGAAAATCGGTTAAGCCGTTTAAAAGTTATGGGGATGAGAGTGGGAAAGGAAAACAGAAAATCTGCAAATATACTAGTGTTGGGTATCAAATGAAAGCGCATCGCGTCCACATTACATAATATTATGTTGTTTTACATTTAAAGAAATGAAGTCATTGGAATCGGGGGTTTTTCTTAAATTTTAAATTTAGATTTATAAAGAATGTTATATCTATCTATCTATTAAAGTGAAAAATTGGGTATTCATTAGTTGGAAACACATAAAAAAATCATGTAACGTTTTGTTTAAAAAAAATGGTTTCACATTATAGCTAAATTACAACATGAAGGAGTGCAATTACGTGTGAATCCTAGTTTTTCGTTTGAAGGCATTTTGCAAAACTTTTTTTGAGTTCTTTACCGCGCATGTGACAGATGGTTTATGTTATAATGTGTTCGCTCCAAACATTCCTCCTGCTGTGTCACTGTTGAAGCTCGCGGTGTCTGGATTATTCACTACACTACGAGTATGATTATGCTTCAGTTTATTATCAAATAGCTGACCCGGCAATATTTGCTTTGCCATATACTGTCAGCAACCTATAAATAAGCAAAACATACGAAGTAAATGCTTAATTTTACACGACTCTTTCAAAAATTTCATCATATATCAACTACAACATCACATATACAAATTATACACCAAAACTTTTCTCTAAAATTACTCAACCTATTGCTGAAACTTGCATGAAGATCCGTTTCATCAGCACCCTATCAACGTTCCCACTGCTGGAACACAGGGACTGCTCTCTTGACGAGAGAGATTAGGCCTTAATTCACCACGCTGGCCCAGTGCGGGTTGGTGAATGTCACATGTCCTTCAAACTCTTTTAAAGTTTTCAGATCATGCCGGTTGCCTCAAAGCGCACATAAATTTCTCAAGAAGAAAAATCCAGAGGTGCGTGGCGGGGTTTGAACCTACGACCTCCGGAATGAAAGTCGAGTGTCCTCCCACTTAGCCAACACGGCTCGTGGCAACGTGCTTGGTTTGTTAAGATCCGTTTAGAAGCTAAGCTTAAAGTATGTCCCAAACGTAAAGACAGACAGGCACGGCGGTGGACTTTAATTTATAATGTATAGACAAGAAGCAGATGTCTATCGATACTACAATTTTTACATGTGTCAATGTCATCTAAATATAATTAACATACCTAAAACTATAAATAGGAATATCACAGTTGGATTCATGCCAAGTGTGTTAACTCTGGTGACTATTATGTAGAGTATAAATGCACACACACTAACATCGTATATGTCCATAATTATACAAACGCATATTATATCTGCCTCAGTGGCGCGGTGGGCCAAAGCCCGCTTGCGTCGCAAGAGGTAGCGATTTCGAATCCCGCCGTGGAGTCAAGTGTTTGTATGTTCTTTCAAGTGCAAGCACTTTCTCCTTAGTATTATATTTATATAATCTCCCTGGGTACTTAATATGTATACTAAAAAATATCTAAATAAACATGTCTTAATATTTTTTCACTGAGCTTAACAATTAATAATGTGCTATCACATTATTAATTCATACTATAAAATAACATTTATACTTAGTATGAATTTAATATAAAGGTGTGTGGTTGCAAAATATTCAGAATTATTCAAATTACAACCAAAACCGGTAGACCGTATATGTACTATAATTGATACCTGAAATACCAATTGTATTCTTAAGCACGCTTATTAATTACCTAATTAACATAGTATGTAACCCTTAGTTATGTATTATAAGTAACATATATTTTCGTTTTTGATAATCTTACTTAACACTTTTATCGCCATGGCGGTTAACGGTGCCCGTCATTAGAACTTTCCAGACAAAAATCATAGAATTTAGAAAAAAAAATGTAAGCTTTTTTTTTCTCCAGAAGGGACAACTGGGTTATTGAAAAATTCAACAGCCCACGTGTCCCCTCTGAGTGACCGTTAGAGGGGACCAGTGGGATATCGCTAATACGATGTCCGAAGGGGACAATCCTAGAGGGGACCAGCGGGACATACCCACTTTTAATACTTCGGGACACTCCACACAACAACATTTAGTCGTGCGGTAAGCTGTAAGCTTACTTTACGGGTACTAGATATATACCTAATATAATATACACATATTTCATACCTAATTTAATATAGATATTATTTTTACTAAGTAAATATATTAAACACCCAGACGAAGAACAAAGTGCTTGCAGAACTTACAAACACTTGCCCCTCGGCGGGAATCGAACCCGCTATCTCTAGCGTCACAAGCTGGCCTATGACCACCGCGCCGCCACTGAGACCCTCATAATTATAATGATAATATTTTAAAGAGGCGTAAAATTAAAAGCCCTTCTGAATCGTAAAATACTTCGAGAACTGACGAATGAATATCATCGCAAATTGATAAATTTCCGAAAATGTGGACGTAAAATAATGAACTTATTTCTCGTTTATTTTATTTAATCCTACGAGAGTTTATAAATTTCCTATGAAATTTATTTATTTGCGGTCTTTGTTATTTTCCGGTGGCTTTTATACGACAAGGATATAAATTTGAGTTCATTATAATTACTTTTACGCTATTGGTTAATTAATTTATTGTAATAAATAATAATTCAAATTTAAAACCTTGAGAGCAAAATGAAGCTCTAAAAAGTGTCTATTTAAGTCTATTTATTATGACGTTGTTCCAATTTGTAAAAATTATTTTAATGAGGTAACCTTTAATGAGTGCCAATTAAAAAATACATTAATATAAAATTAAATTAATTTATGTGTGTCGTTGTGCCTGATAGGCCTCAGCTGATTAAGACTTCTTATCATAAATAGATAACATAAATAAATGATATTGATAATGATATTGATATGTTAAATTTAATTTAATTATTTTGAGGAATTTAATAACTTATAATTATCGATCACGACACAGTTAAGTACTAACTAGCACAGGAGGTAAAGTCCCAAAGACTACATTAATTTTATGTAATACTTTCTTAGTATTTAATAAATAATTAATTGATCATTTATATTTTCAGTAAAAACTTAACAAATTATTTCTAACTAGCTTTTTACCCGCGGCTTCACCCGCAGTGGTTTTTATTTTTTTTAATAAAAAGTATCCTATGTTACTTCTAATACCTTCAAGAGTATATTTATATGCAAAGTTTCATGATGGTCGGTTAAGTAGTGAAAGCGTAACAAACAAACTTACATTCGCATTTATAATATTAGTATGATAATACTAGAACAAAACGATATAGGACAAAAATTCCACGGTCTGATTTTTAATAAAAATACATAATGATAGGTACATTAACAACCAGCTTGCTGAAATTAAAAACACATTTGATTTCATTAATGTTCTTATAATACCTAATACCTACTTACAAAAAATGTTGTTAATTATATTCTATCAACATACGAGTATGTTAATTATACACCATGAAGGACTAAACATTAATCACTGGACTTGCCTTCGTTGTTCTACTATTTGATGATGTAATAATACCCATAACAAAAAAAATATGTGGTATAGGAAACCCTGCACGATAGTAATAGTATTTTTACGATATCTACAAGTATTGTTCTCAAGAAGTTATACATTCGGTTTGCGATTCCTACTATCAGCCAATCAAAATGATAAAGTAATGTAATGTATGTACTTATGTATATATATCTTTTTGCACCATCTTTCTTGTTCCTAACAGATCCTCTCCATTTAAAGTTTGCCTGGAAGAGATCGTTTTAGCGCTACAAATAATGTGGCTATTGATTAATATTTTTAAGTATTGATGTGGTTTTATCTAGTTTTCGTCCAAATAAAACGAAAGCTTTTATCTTTATCATAAACTTCCCTTAACTAGATCAGTAACGTTGACCGCATAATTATGTCCAATAACATAAACAACTACAAATACAAAACAAGCATAACAATCGATCCACCTAACGAAATTATAATTGTAAATAGTATATCGGATTAATTACCCTAAAACATTCGACATAACTATATTAGACACTATATTTAGGTACTACTGCGCCCCGTAGACGTAAAATCCATTAGTGCCTCTCTAGTTCACTCTACCAAAACTTCCGAGACCGTATAATTAGTTGTAGTAAAAAGCAGGATTGCGGTGAGTGGCCGTGCAAGGGTGAAATTGCGCCGCCGCCGCCGCCACCGGCCGGCTAGCCGCGTCCAGCGCACTTGTTCCGTGTTCAATAATTTCTCTCACATATTTTCAAACTGCACCAATTCAATGTCCGTACACATTTATTCCGTCGTCATTATTTTTTTGACGGCCGATGATTAATGTATTTTCATTATGGCAATTGAACGCAGTGCGCATGCGACGAACTCCGCCTATTATTAGTAGGACGGTAAACGAGACCGCACGAGTAGTCCTCGAGGCGATTGTCTCAAGTGTCGTTAGTTTCGTTAAAATTTATAAGTGATAATATTGTCGGGACACTCGCAGTTTATGAATGAAACAAATCAGTTGTATCGCTGTGAATGGAAATAAGTGTTGAATGTAATTCGGAGAATGACTAACTGCAGCTGTGAAAATGGTGAGTTGACAATTATATTTCATAATATGTAAAATAAACCGGATGTTTATGAAGCAAATTGTCAAGGCCCATTCATGATAAATTTTATGGAATGAATTTTTTATCAGCGCGTATTTGTAAAAACTGTCGATGTGTTTTTAATTAAAACTCCGATAAATAGCCTTGCACGCGGTCGCCGGCCCATAAATTCTTTATTCGAGAAGCCAATACAGGAAGAAATAGAAGTTTAATATTCCCTTCCATTTTATGTAGCCGTATTGAATGTTCACTAAACAATAAATGTTATTTAACTATTTCTGACTCAAAATCTGTAGATGCTTTGCTCAGCCACAGCGCTGTTTATGACATATTTATGACGACAAACACAACATCACAGCAACATAACTTATTACGGATAGAAAAGCTTATGTATTTGCAATTATTTTTTAACTTTTATTTGATTTAAAAATAATAAAATCTTTTTTATCTTAGAAACATAAAATATTCAAATAATAAAACTCACAATTACAGAATATATCAACATTAAAACCAACAAACATAAAACATAATTAATAAGTTTTTATAAGAGATGTTCTTGTAATGTATGTTAGAATGCCAATGTTTTCTTACTATTTTGGTAAGGAGCGCTATATTATGTACTATACTATAGGTACTATAAATTTTATTTAATGGACGCGTACCGAATTGCAGGCTAATCGGTGCAGCTGTATGCCCGTGAAAAACTGACAAACAAACAGACACACTTACACTTACCCATTTATAACATTTGTTTGGATTGAATATAACTCGGGCCGCGGGCACCGGCCGCATCATCACTACATAGTATAAGTCAAAATTTTAAGAAAAACCCCCGATTCTACTGCCTTAATTTTCTTAAAAGTAAAGCACCATAATATTTTGTAATGTGCACGCGATGCGCTTTCATTTAATACCCCACTCGAGTATATTTGCAGATTATCGGCTTTCTTTCCCCCACTCTCACCCCCATTACTTTTTAACGGCACAACCGATTTTCATGAAACATGTCTAAGAACACTAGCGCCAAACTCACCTTTCATACAATAAAACTAAATTGAAATCGCTCCATCCGTTCGGGAGCTATGATGTCCCAGACAGACAGACAGGCAGACATACACACAGACAGACACGTCAAACTTATAACACCCCTCTTTTTTGGTCGGGGGCTAATGTATGGATTAATCTTTAAAACTACGCAACGGGTTTTAATGTGTTTTTTTTTATAGATAGTGTAATTAAAGAGGAAGGTTTATCTATAATAACATCCATTAAATAGTGGAGAAATATTGTTATTTTTGAGGTTTCTAATGTGATGTCGTAAATAATTACTTTTTTTTTTGCTTACATTGCAAACGCAGACTGAACCCTGCGAGATTTATCAAAATAATGAAGGAATTATTGTACACATTGAAAAGGTCTACTGAAAACTCCGCAATGGTATAATGTCTATCTTTTATGGATATCCCACAATATGTTTATTTGTCTTTTACGATTATTAAAAGCTAGTTTTCGAAGTGATTTTAACCAATACAGCATTAATCCTTATCCAATTAAATTCCTTAAATAAATTGTTGGTATAATATAGATCTTTATGACCTTTTACAGTCTATGATTTAAATAAATATTTTCGAAGATATTACAGATTAAAAATATAATTAAAAATTGAAATTATAATTATTATTAAAAATTACGGGATGTAGCGTTTTGCGGCTCTCAGAGTTTTTCTGTATTTAGTATGAGCATTGCACCCGTGCGAAGCCGGGGCGGGTCGCTAGTCCAGTCATATGTATTTTGCCTTTATCTCTTCCGCAACCACGGGTGCACCATTTCGCAACATTTTACATACAAGAGAACCTCCTCGTTTTTCGAAGTCGGTTAAAATGAAAAATGCCCAAAAAGATGTGCGAGTACTAAACGAAAGAATCACAAATACTTTATGAAATAAAAACAAACGCCGAAAAGGTTCTAACAACCTTCTCCTTTTTGAAGTCGGTTAAACTTATATGGTTAAAAACAATATGTTAAAGTTCTAGTTCATTTTATCATAAAATATATGTGGAATAATTACCGAATGTGGTGATGCTGCATTGTTTTTTTACAGTAGCTCTATGGGAAAAGGAAAATGAACAACGCAACTCTTGATTTTCAATATTTTAAGTACCTTCCGTCAATGCGTACTTGTGTTTCTAGAGTGTTTCATGCTAAATTATATTTTAATTGAAGTACCACTTACGTAGGATGGTAATTTCCCAAACTAAATGAATCAGAAAATAATATTAATTATAAATCAGAATCATGAAATAGTACATGATCATAATATGATATACGAGTAGTGACCTAAACTATAGAGGTATTTAGGTATATTTATGAAAATCGAGTTCATACCATATTTGTTCCATCAGCGCCTGCAAAACCAACTAGGTTTTTATAACTCGTAAAATACTTTTGATACTTCTCACTAACATAGATTTCATTCAAAGAATAATATTCGAAGCAAATGTCAAGATGCTATCATAAAATTCAATTTGAAACTCACGACAAAAAGAGGGTAAGTTATGTTAGATTGATCTCAAAGTGTGGACTGAGATGAAATTAGGTTTTTTTAAAAGGACAGCCAGCGGACATCTATGATTCAGTTATTTTATTTTTATTTTATTTTATTAGGAGAGCCAACAGCTAACAACCAAATATATTAAACAAATAAACACTAACCTATACAATAGTGAGCCAATTAATGGTTCCTACGAATAGAAGAAAGAACGAATAGATCAGTTGAAGATCCCAGAGCAATCAGGTATAACTTAGCCCATTAGAATCTAATGAGTCATTTAATACCAGAGAGCTGTGAAACTCATCATGATAGTGAAAATGTTAAGAAACTCATCATGATAGTGAAAATGGTAACTAATATAGGTTTTGACCTAAATTTGTAATAAATTTCTTTTTTAGAATTATATCATCAGTTTCAGGTACTTTATTGAACCAGAACTTTTGTATCACGAAAAATGAATGATGCTTAATTATTTCGATGCGAATGATTTTTATGTTGTAAATAAATTATTTATTGTTATTTAAATAAATTTTAGCGACCACATTGCCTGAATCACAAAAATATTTTTAACCAATATTCCTTTGATTAAAGCCTACGAGAGATGGATTCCCCTAGAATCCATTCAATTAGTTAAACCCCAATCAAGTGTAGCTTTCAATTTCCAAAAATATTTACAAAATATATATTTTGAGCTAAATCGAGGAGAATTTATTTATTCGATATTGATATAATGATGAACTGGTACTAAATTAAGCGCATTAAATTTAAGTAAAAAGTTAATTTAAATTTAAGCAAAGTTGTATATGATAAATATATATTGATATTGTATGGAGTGTAAATTACCAGTAGAGTGACAGGTTATGTTGTCTAAAAGAAACCGACACAAACATTCAGTAAAATTCTTCTTATATGTATATTATGTTACTTAATTTGAAAGATTTTATTAACTTCGATACGTTTTCTCGTACATATTAAAGTTTTACCTTGAAATAAGTTTTTTATTGATTTTTATTTTTGGTAAAGGTAAAATATTATATTTAAATTCTAAATACAGTTAGTTGACAATCATTAATATCTTCAATGATTATTTGTTTTTTAAGAAAAATAATACTAAATGCCCATTCTCAAGGTGAAATGTTAATCAATAGTATATAAACATTGTAAGAGATATTTCTTTGATAAATAATGTGTAAAGTCAGTAATATACAATAGATGAAAAGTTCGGTAAGCCGCGCCATTTTCACACATACTAACATAATAAGAAAGACTATTAAAATTATTTACGGGGCTCTTAACTGGTCATAATAATAATACCGGCTATAAAGGACTTTTGTGCTACGCCCTGGGGCTGCTCAGTGCGCAAAAAATACTCAGATTTTACGGGAACCATTTTGCTGAAATCTGAAATCTGTGTGAAATTAATTTCACTTGCCAAACCAAAATAAACTTCCTATAAAGTTTTAAAAACATTTTGTTTTCATTTTCCGAGCGCAAATATTTTGCTATATGACACAATTTTGTTACTTGTTCATCCGACTTTTCAGAAGTCCTTAATGAGGCATTTTTTTAAAGGCTTTGTCTTTAATACTTAATAGAGGGAGTATGAGCCAATTTATATATTCAAGTGGATATGAAGAATATCATAAGCATCGGGTATTTTCTTATGCTCGTTTTTCTTTTCAGATATCAATTTCCTAAAAAGCAATCTAACTATGTTAGACATCAGCCCCTCAAAAACGTGAGTAAGTATACAGTTATCAGCAACATAAACACTTGGGGGGAATAAAAATAGCTGATATCATTGCTTTATGCTTCACAGACAAGAACATGGGAAACCGGAAAGCAATATATTCCTAGCAAAGTTGTTGCACGTAATACCTTCTGTTTCTGAATTACGGCAGTACCTTGGAGTCGCATTATGCGGTGAGTTGAATATACTTTGAAAACAATGATTGTACGATATGCACATTGTATTATTGTTTTCAGCTATTCAATTATTATCATAATAGATACAGCAACATTATAATGTATGTAAAACGATTCATAGACGGAATTTAAAATAAATTCTATCTAGGTGTCCGTAAAGATTGAAGTTATGCATTCCATAATTATGTCTGAAATCTATCAGTAGTAACATAATGTAATTGTTCAATTTTATGAATTTTAGTTCATCTTATTACCACGAATCCTGGACCATTAGGATTTTAAATGAGTGAACTCGTGAATACATATAGCAGACTTACACTTTAGGAGATAGGGTAAACTAAATAGGTATAGTTTAAAGCGCACCACTAGTTAACAAAATAATAAATTTGCCCTCCATTAACTAAAACAGTAAAAAACACATATAAGTGTTTGATTAATCCTAACAGAAGCTTTTTTCAGTTCTAACCCTATGGAGTACATCATGGTTCCTGTTCAAAGACGCGGTTCTGCCTGGAGGCTTCGTGTTCAATATGACTGGCGTGGTCCTGGCCGGCTATTTCGTCGGTCACACGCTAGAGAGATATACCACAATCAACCCAGTAGTCGGGATGTCGTTAGTTGGGGCCCTCTATAGAAATTTCGGCCCACCGAATTTCTTAGAAAACCCTGTTGCGGACGTAATAGATTTTCATTTAAGGTATATCCTCGTTTATTTACGGCCAGGTAGCCAATATCACTTCTATTATTATATTTATCTTTGGCCTCTTTCTGGAATATTATCAACCTGATAAAAAAACTTTAGCTTAACCTTTGCGACTAACGTGAGTACAAAAAAACTGGATCGTTTTTACAGCTTTTATTGAATATTATACGATAGGTTTCTGTGTTTTTACACCTGCTACCACCTACATTTACAAAAATAAACACGAAGGTGGAATATGCCCATCTGAATATGTGCAACACATTTCAAGTAATTTGACCTTTTTTAAATTGTATGGTGTTTTATAATCTGAAATAACAATTAAACAAATGAATCCAGCTAAAAGGATTTAGCTTGTTGTTGTTAGTTTATTTTACAGAATATTAAAGTAATGTTGACTTTTTGATGAAGTTATTAAATTTATGCGTATAACCACAGATTAGTATCTAATCTGTGGTATAACGAAATTATACAATCACGATTGCATAACGTGTATTTAGAGTTATTTAGAAATTTGGTTGGCCATTCAACACACTTCTAGTTTGTATAATATTATGTCTACAAAAGTATGTTTTTTATAAGTTTAGTTACGTCCTCCATTTTCCTAATTGAACAGAGAAAACCCAACTTTTATACGACTATAAGTCTATTAAAGCTATCAAAATAATTACTCTTCTTTATTGCCTTTGCTCCATTTTCCCTTTCAGTAACGACATAATTCCTTTAGCGTATTGGGTGGCTTTCCTCACAGTATTTATTTTCATATCGACGATGTTGGCAATACATTGCCAATCATTTGAAACATAACCAATTACGACTAATACTAAAAGCGATCGAACTTGACTTATTTCGTTTTCAGGCGCATTTACCCAGTAATTATTTTAACTAAGGGCCCTCTTGGATGGAACTGGAATTATATAAAAAACAATTCCGTAAAAGTTTTCACGTTGGCTACACTGCCCTGGATTGTGGAGTGCTTAGGCACGACTTTTTTCGCTCACATACTCCTCGATTATCCATGGTATTGGGGTAAGTACTCTAAATTTCCTTAAAAGGTTCATCTTTTGAAAAGACGCAAGGATGGACGCTTTCAAATAAGACACTTCCGTAGACTAAGAGTATTATTACATTTTACGGCGTTTCTCAGTGAAGTTATCCTTTAAATGAAATTCGAAAAGCTTAAAAATATTTCTGTATGTTGAATACTAAATTTCGATACCATTTGTAGGTAGCGCAATTTAGGATAGAACATGTTTTTTCATTAATGTAAAGATTTAACAAACATATTTTCAAAATTACAAACAATAACAATGTATTGTGAAAAAATATATACATGACAGTCCCTTTGAATTCTAGCTATTTTTCTTTTAAATACTGTAAACTTGTTCTCAGGTCTACACCTAGGATCTATTCTGGCATCTGTGTCTCCAGCCATTGTGGTGCCCACAGCTATGGCTCTGCATTCCCGTGGCTATGGCGTCGAGAAGCAAATCGCTCTATTAGTCGGCAATGCCGGAGGCCTCGACACTGCGTTCACGGAAGGAATGTTTGGAGTTATTAACAGTGCAATATTCTATCCAGCCTCAATTACCTACAGGATTGTTAAAGTAAGTAAATTATCACATGGTTGGGGGAAATCAAAAAATAATTATAATTATATATTATAATAAACTTCCGCAGTTTATAACTGACCTACCCATTCAAAAGTTTAAGTTTTTAATTAAAAAATGTCTTTTGAAAAAAGCCTATTATTCTACAGAGGACTATATCAAAGACGATAATGCTTGGACAGATGTAGCTCGGTTCCACTAGGATGGACAAAATAGCTGAATTTAGTTTTTTTTCTGTTATGTGCATGTTTGACTAGCATTTTTTTGTAAATGTTAAATGTATAAGTGATAACCATGTTGTACACCGATATTTTTCTAATAACAACATAAGAGATGGAAGCTGAGTTATTCTATTCGCTTCTCAACTCAGTGTAAAAAATTGAAGCGAACTGTCAAGACTATGTTATTTCCTTGATTATTCTTAGTTTTTATTTAAATTAGATTTAAGTTGACCTGCCCATGTAAGCATAGGCTTCTAAGGAAATAAACGTTTTGACTTTGACTTTGACTTTGAATTGTCTGTTGTCCTTTATAAATATAGTGAAAAAATCGTTAGTTACTCAGAAAATAATTTAAATATCATGACATTACACTCTGACATATTATATTACCTATGCCTAAAGTATTTTTCATAAAAAGCCGTAAGTCAAGGAAACTGATGATGTTTATTTGAAGTTATTGAATAAAAGGTTAAGAAGAAAACAATCTTCTAAAAAATGGTGAATGAAATTTTTTGTCTAAATCACGTTCAACTGAATCCATTGTAAACCTACGGCCTTGACTCAACTCTGATTTCACCATTCGCTATAAACGCGATCAGATCAGGCTAAACTTGTTTACCGTTTTAGGCGAGATCAAATTGACATTATATAGAAAATTTTAAATGGTTGAACTTGGTTCAATAAACCTCGAATGTTATGTGAAAGTCAAACGTTTATTTCCTTAGACGCACAGGGCATACATGGGCACGACAATTTAAAGTTATTTTAAATAAAAACTTAGAATAATCAATAGCATAAAATATAGTGCCATTAAAGACTAATGACTTCTTTGGTAGTTTTCGTAAATGTTGAAAATAAATTCTTACACATATGATGCCGTAAAATAAACAATGCAATAACAGTTATATGCAAATATTCCGCTACAGAAATACACGAGCACTCGCGCCACATGAGTCGCAGTGAAACTCAATGCTAACTGCGTACCTGTGCGAGTGCTGTCATGCGCCTTTTGTCTATGCAAAGCTTTCCTCCACTCCAGCATCTTGTGAAAACTTTACACGGTCGGGTGACGCTGAGACTCAGCAATTCGTTTTGATTTCTACTTTGATCGTATGTTAAGTATCAAGTTCAGTTAGTTATCTTGTTTTAAAACTTTATTATTTATGTTCGGTATTTGACTAACGTTTATGCACATAAAACAAAATATATAATCTAAATTTAAAATTAAAAAAAACACCTCGATTCCAAAACCTTGGTTTCCATAAAAGTGAAAAATCATACTATTTTGAAATGTACACTTAATGCGCTTTCGTTTGAGATTTTCGGTATTTGTTAATATTCATATTTCTATGATGCCACAGACAGACAGACACGTTAAACAAATAACACCACTTATTTTGCGCCGGGCATTAAAAATAGCCATTTCGGAGGAGTTTGGTAACAAGCACCACGAAAAAATATACATAAAATTCATATATATTTTTCAATACGACGCAAACTACAACTTTACCATATCTGTATGCATAAACATCTTGAACATACAACAAGCAAGTGCCACCTTGGCTTGTAGAGGAAAATGTAATTTTCTTAGCAAATCGCCACCCAAGCACAAAAATGTTTAGAGCTCCACTGTAAACGGCTACCAACAGATATTATATCCTGGCAAGCTCTCGGTAGAGTTGCTATAGCCCATAAATTTAATTCATATCCCCACAGGTATAACAATGGAGAACAACTTTTTAACTTTTTTACGAACATTTTTTGACTGAATATGAAGCGAGTATGTTGTACTTTTGAAGTATTGTTCGAGTTTACCAACAAACATGCGAAAGATGTTTAGCATGTGTTTTTTGTGGGAGTGGGGTGTTTTGTTTTTATGCGTTGAGACGGGCTGATCGGCTGAAAATTGGTTCAAATTATAAAAGACATAAGTATCTGGAGGCATATTCTGCTTCTTCTTACACTATTAGAATTTTTAGAATGTCATAATTTAATTAATAGCATGATGAAATCTATTAAAGTATCAGGAATTAATTATCTTATTTTAATTAAATTAATGATGTATTATTGAATACATGAAGCATTTTTATTCGACTTCCAAAAATATATTATGTGTGTTCGCACACTACTATCAAAACTCTATTGATAATTTGCATTATGTTACATTTTCACTCGAAAGATGAAGAATCCCGTTTTAAAAACCCATTAATTCCGAACCAATCTATGGGTTACAAATTTAATAATTAAAAAACATAATTTTTAAATCATACCAAAGTATAACAATTTTTATTAAGCCCTAGAATTGTATATTCTAAGCTTATTTATATGATTCTGTAAGGTGGACCTGAGAAGGGTCGCTTGTAAAGGAATTAAGCACTCTAACAGGGTACAGTATGGGGTACAATTTATTGCGTTCTATGTGGATGTTGTTTTCAAAAGTGCTGTTTTTTTTTAGGGAATTTTGGCGATTTTCGTGGGAATAGCTCTCGGAGTACTGTGGGGCGTAGTTTGTGACTACATTCCCGCTCACAATGACTTTTACGCGCCCACAATAAGGAGTATCCTCATATTCGGAGGTGGCTTTCTGCTCACGTATGCTGGAGGCTTTGTCGGCTGGGGTGGTGTATGTGAGTATGTATTCAATATTCATTAAAGCACGACATCACAATGCTGCACTGAAAGCATTTTGTGCGGGACAATACTTGGGTACACCTCGGAACGGAACTAGAAATGTTGGAAGTATTCCGAGTGAAAATGTTTTACAATATCTTTTTAAAGTATCGATTGTACTTGGCTCTCAAGTTTTATGATTTTTTATGGTATCAATTATAACTGATAGTTGGGTATAACAAATTTTACTTAGATGTTTTGTTTATAGAAAGGTTCGATTCCCGCCGAGGGGCAAGTGTTTGTATGTTCCGCAAGCATTTTCTACCTTTTACCTTTTAACGAAATATATGGAAATCTATGAGGGATGCCTAGGTCTAGCACGGTCCGTAGGTGTTTGGGCTTAGTTGACCATAAATATTATTTATTAATTAAAATATTTAACTTTTCGAATATTGTTACAAAAACGATAGCATATGTATGTACCTAGTTGTATAATAGATAAAGCATTTTCAAATATTATCAATTGAGCTCATCGTGAGAACGTTTAAAATTTTAAAAGTTCTATATTATTATAACATACATAATACATACATTAGTACATGATTTTCCTAAGTAAATTGATACATAAAATGTTTAATAAGGTTCGTTTAAATTCGATTCAAATGAGTCAATAAAATAATATGCTTAGCGTCAATGCTGTCACATAAATTCGATTCGATATAAACTCATATTAAAGAAAGCGCATAAGGAAGTTGAGTTAAGTAGCAATAATTGAGAGTGGGCTAATATGATTTTATTTAAGATTCATTCATAGCAATGAAAAATACAATGTTTCAAATAGCTTAACTTGGTTTTATATAAATATAGCTAAGAACACTTTTGACTAACCCAGGGTGGGTTGAACAAAAGGGTGGTTTAAAGGTTGGTGGTACAACAAAAGAAACAAAATCGGAATTAGTTCATTTGTTCTCGAGAAAAAGGGGGGAGAAGGGGAAAGGGACCACAACAGCCGCCGCAAACATGTTTTTTTATTTTCTCTGTTGTCTCAGCTAAACGAATATGAGCATATTTTCCGTTCCTCTTTTTTGCAAACTTAACTTCCTTATGGCTTGCTCTATAAGTATCACCAATAAATTTGTTTAGTATGGGTAGACCTAGATACAAATACATTTAGGAGTCCGTGTACAGTTTAAACATATTTAGCAATAAAAATAACACAAAAATAAAAATAAAAAAATTTTAAATTCCAAAAAGATAAAGATTAAGACGGGTCAGAGCGGACCCGTCCAAGTACTGAACTGTCGCAACGTTGCTCAACTTTATAAAAATCATTTTTGTTGTATGGGAGCATTATATATTTATTTACCTATTATATGTGTCTATTATTTGTTATTATAGCGGCAAAAGATGTACATCTTCCCTCAAAATGTAAACACTCTAACTATCACGGTTCTTGAAATACAGCCTGATGACAGACGGACAGACAGACAGACAGACAACAAAGTCTCAGTCTCAGTCTCAGTCTCAGATAGGGTCCTGCTTCAGAATGTGGGTACGGAACCCTAAAAATAAAAATTTCACGGCGAAAAACTCAAGACTATTTCATTCTAAAGTTGTTTCATCTTGATGCCTCTTAAAATCTATTTTACGACATCCAAAGAGAATTTATTTAAAAAGTAATGAAGCCTCCTTTTTAAGAAATTGTTATAAAAGCATTGTTACATTATCAGGTTCATTTATATAGAAAAAGGCTTGAAGAAGACGGTACAACAGGTTGTTAACTTGTTAGGAAACATAAGATGTAAGCATTGCCACCTGGTGTTCTCGTGTTACACCGGGGATTATGTCGTGTCAGTATGAGATTTAGCAATACCTAAACCGTATGTAGGTAAAACTATTTCTGGCCGCTTACACGTTTTGAACTTGTTATTTCTTCCAGGTTTAAGCTACGAAAAGATGATAAATCATTCTTGTTTAAATTATCATTTTGAAGTTTCGAAATTTCTATATATTATTTTTTGTGACAGAAATGCTCCAGTAATTAAATTATACTGTATGTTTCCAAAAAAGTAACGACTTGAAATGGTCGTATCCTATGAAGAAAGTCAACTTGCAAACCACTAACTTTACAGGAGCCGGGGTTTTCTTATTATTTGCATTTTTTTATAAAACAGGTGAATATTTATTTAATCTGAATCGTGCTACTGGATTTATATTTAACCCCCGACCAAAAAAGAGGGGTGTTATAAGTTTGACGTGTCGGTCTGTCTGTCTGTCTGTCTGTGGCATCATAGCTCCCGATCGGATGGAGCGATTTCAATTTTGTATGAAAGGTGAGTTTGGCCCGGGTGTTCTTAGATATGTTTCATGAAAATCGGTTGAGGCGTTCAAAAGTTATGGGGGTGAGAGTGGGGAAGGAAAACCGAAAATCTGCAAATATACTCGAGTGGGGTATCAAATGAAAGAGCATCGCGTGCCCTAACTACTAAATATTATGGTGTTTTATTTATAAAGAAATGAATGCATTAGAATCGGGGGCTTTTCTTAAAATTTAAATTTAGATTTATTTAATTCTGATCTAGGTTTGACCGATTTCAACAACTTTTTCTGTTGTTTTTATTATAAGTCACATTTACTATAACAGCGCGCTCTCGATTTTGACCGCGTTCGTTTCACCGGTCACTGTAGAGTTTGTGATCCTATTTGCCGCAAAATTCGCGCAAGGTATGCATTATATACAAGGAACAAAATATTCTAAAGCTATTTATGCTCTTGGGGCTAAGCTCAATAATAATATTGTGACCAAATTTTAAAACCTTAATAATTTGTTGTTTATTGGTTTGTATAATTATTTTCAAATTGAGGACATGTAAATGATGTTCGAGATTCCATAATTAAAAGTAAAAGATCATATTGGCGACTGTGACCTTCTTTCTGGGATACGACGAAATATACAATCGTTAGAGAGCGTGGTTGTGTTGTTGTTGTTGTTGTGTTGTGGGTGCTTTAATATATTTTTATTTTAAATATTAAACACCCAGACCAAGGAGAGAGTGCAACAAAATACTAAATAATTACCTTTTCTCGCATAATACGTCACAAAAGTATTTAATATGAAATTTAAGATTTTATATAAACATAAAATACTTACCAAAAAAACCCATAGTTAATCAAGCAATATTTTCAAGCCAGCAGAACTAACAAAGGAACCGCGAAATTGAGTTCAAAATATTCTTGTCTTTTGTGCGTGGGATCGTTTCGGAGTGCTTCTTTTGTCGTCCACTTGAGATCAGACCCTTTTCACTTTGCAAGTTGTAACTTTGTTCCACAACCACGTGACTAACGAATCAGTCCCGTATTTTATTTTCTTTTATCATCTACAAAAACTTTTATCATTTATCTATGTATCATCATAAATGATATACCCGACTATGACTAGAGAAAAAGAAACTAAAAAAACTATGACGGTTTTGAGCGATTATTCGAACTGTTATTTATACAATTTCATATTTATTTTGCTTCTGAAGGTACCGTATGCGTCTCTAACTGGTAGCCCTCTTGCAGTAGTAGTTTCTATGTAGAAGGGGTGACCAGTTAGCTACGCATACTGTACAAATGTACAATATTATCATATTTCTGGTATTTTACACAACAGAATTTTTGTAACAATTTTTATGTTAATCGAGTTGTTTGGTTATTACTTCAAGAGCTAACAATAGATAGAGAATAGATAGCTGTAATAGAATGCTATCATTATAACAACTAATTAAACAGAATATGAATAGACTAGTTGTCCACTGTCCACCCGTGGCGTTGACCGCGTAATAATAGATTTTCACGTGGTAAAAAGCAGCTTTTGTCTTTAACCGTTATGCCCTTGCCAAATTTAGTCAAGTCGGGCTTTGCTGACAATAATTATTTTTTCCGCGAAATATTGTATTTTACCGTTTAGCCCATACTTTATTCTTATTTGTAAGCAATATATTTGTAAATTTTATTTATAATCCATTCAGTAGTTTTACTGTGAAAGAGCAAACAAAAACACTTACATACCTACTTACACACATCATCAAAAACTACGTCTACAATATTAGTAGGTTAATAGCAGAAAACGAGTAAGTGATAACGTAATTGCAATAAATTAATCAAATATTACTCGAATAACCTCGGTAAGATGAAACGTTAAGACGTTATCAATTTGCTGGACCAATCAGCCTTCAAGCCAGTTAGTTTCAATGAACAGCATTGAATCGTGAGTCTTGACTCAAAACCTTGGTTTTGATTAATTATATAACAAGCATTCATTGGTTAAGCGAGCGTACGTTGGCGTAGCGTAGCGTCTTCGTTACATCTGGATAAAGCTAGATTGATTATTAATTATTTCTGCTCCGAAGTAAGCATTTCTACACTGTTGAAAAACTTCATTTTAAATGAAATAAATCTAAATTTAAAATTTAAGAAAAACCCCCGATTCCAATTCCTTAATTTCCTTAAACGTAAAACAACATAATATTATGTAATGTAGACGCGATGCGATTTCATTTGATATCCCACACTAGTATATTTGCAGATTTTCGTACCCACTCTCACCCCATAACTTTTAAACGGCACAACCGATTTTCATGAAACATGTTTGAGCACTCGCGCCACCTTTCATACAAAAAAAACTAAATAGAAATCGCTCCATCCGTTCGGGAGCTATGGTGCCACAGACAGACAGACAGACACGCACGTCAAACTTATAACACCCCTCTTTTTTGGTCGGGGGTTAAAAATAGCTTATATGATGAAATTTAAACACTTTTAAACCATTCACTCAACAAAATCCAACCCTCCACTACAGGTGTAAGGAGAAACATGATATAGTTATTAAATATAACCAATCTATTTTGTAAATATATACCTACACTGAACATTGAAAAACCGAGACCCAATTTTTTGTAGAAATTATTTAAATATTCGAAGGCCTTAAATTACTTAATTTTAACCAAACTCAACTAAGTTAAATCTTGAGTGCGAATTTGACAACGACAAACGAACTTATTTTACAAATGTGCAGTGCACTCAATATCGATCTTAAGGTTGAGTTTGGTTTATTTAAACGGCCGTAGGCTTCTCATTCCACTACAAAAAAATTATTAAATGTACCTAAATGTTACAACAAATAAGGTTGATCATTACGCATAAAATGTACTTACAATAAAAAGTACCTACTTTTAGTAGACTTTTTACAAATAAAAACGCAATTATTAGTAATTTATAGCATTCACTGGTAACCTTTGATTACTTGTTAAGGCACAAAAAACGTGTTTTCAATTTATATAAACTTAAAATAAATAAACAAAATTGCTTGAATTACAAAAACAAATTGCTTTGCCAAGTAAGCGTAGCCTTTTTATTTAGGTTTCCACTCTAGTGATTTTTACGAATTAGAATACGAAAGCCTATACGAGAACAACAAGAAAGACCTCGTCCTGAGACCATTTACCTAAAAATAATTTTGGAAAAATCTACGCACCTATGCAATGAAAGCGAAGGGAAAGGTTTTCCATCATTTTGTCATACCTACTTGTCAGCCATTTTGAAAAAACGTCATGTTGCGGCCAGAGATTGAGCGCGTGTCAATCGACAGAGTAAATTCTAACAAACAAAAAGTGTTCTAAAAAGCAACCAAACCTCTTATTTGCACGGTTCCTGAGAATTTTGGGTGAACAAACTATAAAAAAATTGTCTCCTTCCCATTTTCCCATAACGTGACATGCCCTGTGTTTCATCAATGGTTGTAGAATCACGGCTTTTCAAAAAGCGGACTATTGTGTATGCCAGACCCGATACTAAAATGTCGGAATCTCTTTATGGTATTCAAATAAAATATTTAACATTAATAGTGGTGTTGTAATAAATAATTTTAGGATTTTAATGTTGTATTGATGGATTATGAAGCTCAAAAGTAGCTTCAAATTTCAATAAGACCAAATTAAGCTTGCATTGCTTTCTCATTTAAGATATTATTTGAGTAAAAAATACTACTCCAGGAACATTAAAGTAAACTTGTTATTATAATTTAAAATAGTTACGCAATACACCATACAACAACTTAGCCATATCCTCATAATCCATTCTTTCGTTAAACATGTATTTTGTGATCAATAGTAAGATAATCACTAATCAGTGCTACCACGTGCTACCTACATTTCTGATAGTATTACCACAGATTATATAATGTATTACTGATAAAGTAGCTAGGCCAGTTGTAGATTGAGAACAATAGTTTGTAAACACTGCGCTCGTTTAACGATACGATACACTCAATTGTGCTGTGAAAAATACTGATTTCTCAGTTCTCTGGCGCGAATTTTGTGACCTCGACTAACCGATGACAAGCAGATATAAGAAGTTCTTCGGTGTTGTCATACCATCGTATATACCCTATCATAACCTAATTTTTGTTTTGTTGAGATAAATAATATAAAATAAATTTGATGATTATGAGATGGACTCATACTTCATCTAGGGTTATAGTTTAAACACATTTTGCAATAATAAAATAGATAAGATATTTTTTTAAAGTGACAAAGATGCAGTTTGAGCGGTCGCCCATCCAAATACTGGGATCGCGCAACGTTGCTTAACATTGTAAAAACCACTTTTGTGGTATTGCATTTGCATATTCTATTTTGCCCCCTCAAGAATATGTTTTTATTTTTTTTATTTTATCTCTCTAGCTATCACGATTCTTGAGGTACAGCATATCGTGACACTCAGTAATAGAGTCCCGTTTTACCCTTTGGGTACGGAGCCGGGTAAAAAGGTAAAGAAGCAATTATATTGAAATCAGTTTTCGACTTTCCTTATGATGGTGTTGGGAATTTTCCCGATAAGAAGTAGTGCCTATTTTCTCCTGAATTATGCATGTACTACAAGTTATCTGTAAACCTAAATGCATAAACAGCCCTCAATACAAACACTATTCTATTAGGAAATTAAAAGCCAAAAAGTCTTAATCTTACACCTACTCAAAACTCAGTATCTACCTATGATTCTTAAAAGTTCACTTGACTACAAAATGACTATGTAATATTTTCATGTCCTTAAAATGGTTAAAGTTAGAATGTTAGAATTCGTTTGTCCCTGTCACTTTGACATGTTAATATGTTAGAATGATAAAAATCATACAAACCCAAAAACTTTGCTACTTGTATCTACCTTGCTTATGAAGATTAGTATTTAGATGCGTGATCTATGATAAACATAAAAAACTATTTGTAACTAAGTACCATAGTGTCTATAAACCTGACTCAGATTATTTAAGTGTAATGTATGAAAATTTTAATTATTTTTTTCTAAAACTCCTAGACAATAGGTTATTCCAAGCGGATATCAACTCCAGAAATCTTAATCTAAATAAATCTCGTGTCACAATATCACAATTAAATGATGGGCCACCCTTAACATTTAGGGGGGTTAAAACTGAGATCACCTTAATGTGAGTAATTTCATAATTCAAAACCATTTATTTCTGGGAATATGATAAATTTACTGTTTTGAGATATAACACAATATCTTAAAATAAGAGGCCAGGAATAGTATTTTTTTTTATTGCAGAATATGTATAAACTGTACACGGAACATTAGGTGTAGCATTCATACTTATCAAATTTGTTTTAAGAATATCCACTTAATCATGTGATTTTGGATGTATTGAGGCCAGGAAGAATATTTTGTATATTATCCATAATGTTGTCAACGATCGAGAACCAATTCAAGAGTCCTTTCCGAGCATATTTGATTTAAAATTTGTCTTCAATAACTTCAAATGGAAATAAAACTTGAAGTTATTGTCAGCAAATTTCATACAATTTTTGCAATAAATATTAATTTATTTCAGCTGGAGTTGCTATTATGGTATGCGCAGGCACAGCCGGGACAAGATGGTCGCGACGCGATTGGCCAATCAACAAGAATCCTGTCTCGGAAGTCTACAAACTCCTTTGGAGGATTTTAGAACCTATGCTATTCACATTAAGCGGATATTTCTTTGAGGTAAATTAAACGCAATCTCTTAAATAAATGGTTTAAATCATTAACTACGTACAGTTTAATTATATATGTTGTACAGTGGCGATTTAGACTGAATCAAAGAATGTTCATTGATGATTTAGCTATTCATAATTTTATGGAAGATGACCTCAAAGTTATCAGATTTATATTCCTGATTTACACACACATTACATACAATAACTTATTGAATTACAAATAGTACCTACTAACAAAGCATACCCAAGGTACATACATATTGATGTTATGTATTTTAATTAGTGTTGACTCAAGTAGACTAAATTCACATTCCTTAGTCGAGTCTATACCAAACCAGAAAATAGCTACATAGTGTCTCATCCTCAGTTTTACCAACACTCTTTATTAAACAGCACAGATAAATAAACCGTCTCATTTATGGGCTAAGCCTCAGTCTGACTAGAAACTGTAGCATCCAAATAAGCTGAATTGTAGGGACGAATTTGGTATTGGGCCAGATAAACTCATTCCTTTAAGTGGACGATACTGTCATGAATTTTGAATAGGGACAGTAGAAGACAAACAAGACTTGTCTGTTTTCATAATAACACGGGTCTTTTTAATCGTTCACACATTGTTAAGAGATCGCTTTTCAGCGATAAGGCCGCCCATTGTACTACTTGTTTTTTATTTTGTTTTACGTGTTTATGTTCCTGTGTTGTGTACAATAAAGCGTTTTTGTATTGTATTGTATTAAGTGTAATTATGAACAAAATATAGGTAGTAGCGTTAATCCAGGTCATGCCATTACAACTAATATTGCGAAGGCATAATAATTGTGTCTGAAATAATGATGACACATCATTATAGTTTTAATGATAATAGTAAAAACACTTTTAAGATAATTTTGGCTCTTTTTTTAACGTTTTTCATCATTTTTGTCATGAATTTTGAATAAGGACAGTAGAAGTAAAACAAGATTTGTCCGTTTTCTTAATAATACACGTCTATACGATCACACATTTCTAAGTACATTATGAACAAAATGTCATAATAATAATAATGGGTAGAGAAGTATAATCTATGTCTTGCCATAACAACTGAGAGTAAGTTTATTGTGTCTGCAATTTTAATCATACATTATAGTACTAAAGGTTTTTTAGAAAAACATTTCTAGATAACCGCTAATCGGCCATACGTCTTCACTATTATGGAACCGCTCTATTTTCAACGTATCTCATCCTTTTTTTTTCGAATGAAAATCTCCTTAGGCCCGATGCGTCACGTGGGTGCGGGCGCGTCTATGTGTTACGTTACGGGGACCGCAAAGAATCACTTTTGTACATGTTTGACGTATAATCGAGTCAGTTAGTAGAGAATCCAGAAAATAATTTAAAACGGATATTTGTTCAACACTCCAAAAAAAAAAAGGAATTTTTATTATTAACTAGTAGCCCGCCCCGGCTTCGCACGGGTTTTTATTAATTTTTTTTTCCCGGCAATTATTCGATTTTTTCTCGCCTTTTAAACCTTCCCTAGACCTCCACGAACATTTCAAGACTATGATAATATAAATCCGTTCAGCCGTTCTCGAGTTATAATCAGACTAACGAACAACAATTCATTTTTATTTATATAGAAGATAGAGAAGTACCAAACCTTATAAACCAAAATTTATTTAAAGGCTTTTAATATTGTTTGAGGTTAAGGTTCAGTTCACATGTTCAAGATTGATCTTATTTTGTGTATTTTTCCAGGTGTCTAACCTGACTCTTATGGAGTTTGGGTTGATCATCGCTTGTATAATTTCCGCATTGATTCTCCGACTGCTGGCTGCAACCCTAGTGGCACTAGCGAATGACATGTCAGTCAAAGAGAGTCTCTTCATCGCTGTCACGTGGATGCCGAAGGCCATTGTCGAGGTAAATTTTAAAATTAAAATAACAAGGTAAGGAATATCTTAAGCAATTTATGTATGCATGGATTAACTTAGGTTGTGAACCTTTGGACGTTGACCTTATTAATTCATGTAAGTATCATTGAATTAAGTAGTTATACACGTCACTGAGTCACATGCCTTGGCATCAAGCCCACTTTTTTAACAATTATTTATTTTCTTGTGCAATAAAGTACTTTAAATAATAACATACTGACAGTCACCTGACAAAAACAACGGAAATATAATACACGTAGGAGAGGTAGGTCCTTCGAACTTATCAATCTAAAAACCGATCTCTTACTGGTAGCCTTAGATTGAAAAGATGACAATGTACCTAATTATAAAAAAAGGGTGTAGTGTAGGTACCTACTATCAATATCTTTATCAACATCACTATATTAACGTTCCTGGGACTATACTGGTACTTATCTCTTTACGAGCTGCCTTAATTCGCCACGATGGCCAATATTGATGAATGTCACATGTCTTTCATATTCTTCAAAGTTCTCAAAACATGCCGGCCAAAGCAAGCGAGCCAACGAGGCGGCTTGGAGCCATGCTGACTAATAAAAAATAGTTCAAGTTAATCATTTTTCAGCATTTAATCCAATAATGTTTAATGGAACGTTTGCTTATCTTTAACTTTCAAGAGATATTTTAATTTTTTTTATTAAGATTTATATATATTTTTTTTTATTTATATAACGAAAAGCCTTAATTGCCAAAGCTGCTGCTTCAAAAACTAGTTTACTATTTCCCTTTGTGAAACTTCACAGTCATGCTACTGTAATAAATAAGACTCGAAGAGTGCCAAAAAGTCCATAATTATGTATCACTAAATTTGCAAAATGTTCTTAATTCGTTAACGTTTCTTCGAAAAAATCTTACCAGGTACTAATATCGACGTTAATCCATACTAATATTATAAATGCTTTTCCATTAGGAATGCGTCAAGCTAATGTCTTCCTGTTTTAAAAAAAAGATGTTTGCTCATTATTTGTATTCCTTACGACACTAGTTTTCCTTATGCTATTTTTTTTCCTTATGCTATTTTACATATATTATATTTCGCTTTGTTTATTTATTTTACTTAAATGTATTTGTTATTTCGTATAATATTAAGCTTAATAAGTACTTTATGTATTTTTTAATGTTTTTTCTTTTATTTGTTTTACGCCACTGTCTTTTCGACCCATTTATTTCCTGCCCATCCCGAGGTTGCCTGGAAGAGATCGCTCATAGCTTATCGCTATGAGCGCCGCCCTTTGTACCCTGTTTTTAATTAAGTTAAGGTTTTTGTACAGTTTATTATTAATTTGTGTGGTGTACAATAAAGTGTTTTCTATCTATCTATCAATCTATCTATGCGAAAGTCTGTCAGTCCGGCTTCAAAATTAGTACACAGATTATCTAAGTCTAGATCCCGAGAAGGGGCATAGGCTACTTTTTACCTCGGGAAAATCCTTTAAATAAGGGTTTCACCGCGAGGCACTGCTAGTTCAGAATAAAGGAAATATCCTGAATATTACGAGGGTATCGATTAGACAGTTTCCGAGAAACCATGCCTAAGTGGAGAATCTTCGCCCTTTGTCCGTCACGTGCGAATAAAGGACCCCCCTTTATTCGCAGCTGTAAGAAGATATAGCCAATTCAAACTCGTTTGTATCACAATACAAACACAGCGTTACATTTTGAAGAAATATCTACTTCCCATGTCGTTATTTCGTACAAGTTACTTGATACGGATAAAGGAAATATACAATTGCATCACTATGACGTTCCCTTAAACCGATTTTAAAATATAGATGAGGTTCTAGTTACAATTCATATTTTTTACTCTTTAAGTCGGCGGAAAAATCTGCTACGTACATTATTTTAACACAGTCTATACTAGATGTTAAATTAAAATAGACGGTAGGAATGGGATGTGAAAAATATCTTCAGTTTATAAATGGGATAGGGTAAAAAATAAATTTTAATAGGGGCGACGCAACTTTTTAAATAAAAAGCACAAAAGAGTGACTATAACAATAATTTCATTCAAAATAAAATGGAACAAGAACTTTACCTGCAAGGAATAACTACGTTTGGGAAACTCTAATTATTCTACATCAGCGGGCAATGATTCATGTCGCGTTGGCGCACTAAAAACACTGTGCACAATGTTTTTATCTACAATAGAGAATAGAGAGCAAAGGTTTTGTCGCGTTGCTCGCTACAAGATTCTAAAGATCGCGCCCACGCTAAAAAAACGTTTTTGTCCGAATTCGCATTGCAACGATGTACCCGACCACACACATCGCGTTAATACGAATATTCGTAGTAGACCGTGAATGTAGACACTCTATACATACAAGAGAAAATTGGTCCCAATGAGACTATTAATATAACGAGCAGTTCGAAATTCAGTTAAATTCGTTAAAAAGACTTCAATGCAATATTAATAAACCTTTATAGTCTGAGCTTCTTAATAGGTAATTTTATTTGTTTTTATTAGCGTTTAGTTATACCAACGAATGAGTTATAAATTACTTACAAATGAATAGATAGATCAGAGGAACCTGAGCCATGAAATTGTATTGTAAAACTATAATATATTTTGGAATAGGTATCAATATATTTCAAAAAATAAAAATATTGCGGCAAGATTATAATATTTCCCTATAATAGCGATTACATACGTAAACATTATCGTCTACTTAGCGGTTATAAATCTTAGTATAGGTCAAGTGTTTGTATGTTCTGCAAGTACTTTTCCTTGGCATTTGTAAAACGGGCATGTATACTATTTTTTTTTTTTTTTTTTTTTTTATCGTTTATAAGCCTTCATTTGACCACAATCTCCTGCACCGGCACCTTTTCAAAGGTTCCTCAGAAACATCATGTTTCATTAAACATCTCCTGTACATAATAAACCACATCAAAGGCGCCCAAGTAAGCTTTACTACCAATAACAAAACCTTTTTCAAGCAACCTGATTCTAAACGGACTAAAACAGACACAAACTATTCACATTCCAAACCTTAATTGATTTTAATCTATGAATGAACAAATAAATACAATTTTAGGGTCAAAAATACGTTACTTTTCTGGTTAATGTTTCATATCTTTATTCTATCTATATAACTGTTCGTTAGGCTCACTAAAACTCGAGAACGGCTGAAAGAATTTATCTTATCTTAGTCTTGAAATGTTCGTGGAGGTCTAGGGAAGGTTTAAAAGGCCAGAAATAATCGATCATTTTCCGGGAAAAACCCCTTTAAATTGATCTTTGAATAATTAACCGTGCGAAGCCGGGGCGGGCGCTAGTTCACTTATAAATGAGACTTACATACTAACAGTACTATTCGTAACAAGACTATTTCTTGTCAGAAGCGTGCCCTTACATAGCTTATATACATAACATAAACACTCATATTTACGTTCCCAAAGATGAGACACAGCGATTTCTCTCTTGACTAGAGTTATTAGGCTGGCCAAGTGCAGGTTGGTAAATGTCACATGTCCTTCAAACTCGTCTTATTTCTCGTCACGATGTTTAGCTTCACCGTTATAGCACGTATTTTTACATTTAGTTTTTTATTGCTAAGGTATTTATTATTTTACATAATCTAACTTCAACAATAATCTATTTAAAGTAAAACTTAACAAAACATTTTGAATTGTATGCAGAAAACGATCAAGACACATACGTAATCGTAAGTAGCACGTAAGGTCGCTTTACCGGAGGTGCAGGTTCGAATCCTGCGTGTGAAGGTTTCCTCTGTTCTGCATAAAAATGTAATAGTTTTACCTTCAAAACATTAAAATTTAACAAAACATTATTATTATTATTTTTTTATTATTGATAAGCTTTCATTTGACCACAATCTCACCTGATGTAAAGTGACGATGTGGTCCAAGATGGAGCATGAATGCCTAGAAGATGGCTTCTCCGGGCCACATTACGAAACACGAAAAAATCGCTTCACGCACTGACCCAGCCCGGAGGGTGGTGACAAGCCGCGGCCGAAGCCTACCACCAGAGACTGTTCTATTTTATTTAATATAGGGTAGTCTATTAAAACTATGGCTTAGCTCAACAACAGCCCAATGTTGGACTGTAAAAAGCGATAAAATATTATATGGTATATTTTAATCTGAAGGTTAAATTATTCGAATTAAAATAAAGGTATTTTAGCAAATCATTTAATATAATATTAAATGATTATTATCATTTAATATTTTTAATAATTATGTCGAATAATATCGGTATAATATTTTATGTGAATGTTTCTATAATATTTAACAATAAAGTAGGTATTTCATTATTTTATCACTATAAACATATACAATTTAATTTAAATAGGTATGTGTAAATTATATGAAGGTTTAAAATTTCAGGATTATTTAATAATATTAGTGTTGTGGGCAGCACAAGGGCAATGGGCAGTATGCGGAAAACTCGACAAGTCTTTTCGTCGAAAACACCGCAGTGTCTCAAGACGAAAGTCTCAGTTGTAGGCTACTTTTGTACTGAGAGAAAATTATTCTTGCGGATAAATCTATAAACACGGGCTCCACCATGATATTAAAAGATTCAAGAAAAACATACTCCTCTTATAATATATTTTTATTAATTAAATTATGTTGTAAAAACCCTTCGTTATTGGCAGGTGAAGCCTCCTAGAGATTTATCTAGAGACTGTGCTATATAAAGAATATTTATTCAAGGTTCAAGTTGCATTGGTTGCTTGTACTAATCATTTATAAATTTTGTAAAAGTGACAAATAGTGTGGTATTACAACAATATTTATTGGTAATCGGTATAACTAGTAATTCTAATACATATCTAAAAGATCAAAATGTTAAAAAAATATACATACTAGTTTCTAAGAGTTATTAGATCATAGTTACACGGATTTGCTCACGACATTTTCAGAATGCTTGTTTTGTTAACTACATATAACAAGATTTTTGATATAATTATATCTGATTATGCATGTGCTTAATGACAATACGTATGAATTATGATATATTTATAAAATACGCTTAAATCCTTTAAAAATAATTCATTTTGATAAACTTTATTGGTGTTTACCAAGTAGTTAGCTAGATATGTCCCTTCACTATATATGAATTATGACTCTCTTGCAAACCCCCACTTGTGCACACTGATGTGCGCGGGCATTTATTATGACTTCAGTTAATTTGTAAGAAATGAATTATAGATTAGGCCTCTATTTGGTTTTGTAGTTGAAGTAAGTAGTAAGACTCTACCCTACAAAAAGCTAGCTAGCCTTCATGTTGTGTGCCAAAGTCAGTAAATTTATCTGTCAGTCTGTCAAAAAAAAAAACCCTCTTAAAAAATTGTCATTTCTCTTTAAACATACAAACTTAACTGAAATCTAAAAATAGTAGACGAAATAACACGTTACCCTCTACCTACGTCACATAAGATAGATTATTCCTGCCCTACATCACGATACCAAAACAATTTAAAAGGGCTTCGAGAAATTGTTACGCAAATATTTGAGCTAAAGGTTCGTTACACGCGAGGCAATTAATCATAGTAGTGTAGTGATGTAAAATGCAGTGGCGGCCGCCGGCCCGCCCTCACTCGACAGGTGAAACTTTCAGCGGCTAAATAGCTCTATCACAGCTCGTATGTATTCACTTTCATCAAACGAAATTTAATGTTAACGGGTCGCTTCGCTATTTTTAAGCGTAGTCGTCCATAGAAGCCTCCGCGAACTGAATTAACTAGGAATGGGCAAACACAACACAATACAATGGGCGAAGTCTAGTCACTGTGAAACAAAAATTTACAAAAGACATATTCGATTAAATCTGACATTTCTCCCGTGACAATGCCATTCTATCAAAACTGTAAAGCCTCACAGCAACCTATAAATTTAAAGTGCTCTTTTCATTAACGAGCGAAACTAACAGACTAACAGTCCACTAACAGCGTCCAGTTTAACTTACTTTAACTCGTCTCAAAACTGCTTAGCAATTCTCAATGAAACTTACAGTGGGGATAAACTTTTTTTAATTTGTACCTCTGCTTGAATTTTTTAGCACACAATCTAGGACTTGTCAACAACCTTTCAATAAATTTTCTCTTATTATTAGTTTTTTGTAGATCAATCTGTATTTAAAAATAGGTATTTCTATTTAGTTTTAAACGAGCAGACGAATTCATTCAGACATTTTTTCAAAATTAAACGAGTAGTTTAACGTTATTTTATTCATTCGGGCACACGTTTTGGCAAAATCCAACATTAAGATGGAACATTAAATAGGCACATGAAACATAATTTAGTAGGAAACAGTAAAATTTATGTAGGTACCTGGAGGGCCAAACCACTGAACAACAAATGGCCTTGGTAAAAGCCACTTACCTCCTAACTGACTGACTTATGACCTTGTCTTCCAACCCTGAATCTCATACATAGCTAAAATTTTACTACACGTGACGAAGTTAATATTGTATTTTGATGAAATTTTATGTAGGTCGGTACGTCTTTTCTGTACCAATCAGAAATAATGTTTCTGGAATTCGTCCAGTTTTATCTAGCGCCAAAACAACAGAATTTAAGAATTGCTTCGGTATTGGGTTCTTTAAAAACTTTATAAGTATTGAACAATTTTACTTAACTCCAACTCTGGTTTTGTCTGAAAACCTTGGATTATTTTATATTATGTTTACTTAGAACTTTATAAATCGATTGTTTGAAAAACTTTGGGCTACTTTTGTTGTTCCGACGCAACCCGTCGTCAGTGTTTTTTCTCGTCAGCAGTGAAAAAGTTTTTTATGTGCCATATTTGCATCAGATATATCATGAGTTATTTTATACTCTGATTCTTCTTACTTAAGAAGGTAAACAAATTCATGTAAGTCTATTTTTGGTGTCACAACAGATAAAGGTGGGCTTAGGCAAATAAAATTTATAACGACACCCGTATTACGAGCCCCTTACTCCATTCATGTTTTGCTTATTTTTTTATAAATTTATCAACTTATAAACCCAAACACCGCTCTACGGTAAAAACACGCTCTCACGGGTAAAATTGTACTGATACGTTAGCAAAAACAGATTTATATAAAATGATTGATAGTTCCAGGCGTTCCTTTCGGAAAACCATTCTAAATATTTAGAACTAATTTCGGACACACAACGTGTGTGTTAAATTCTTCAAGAATTTTTAGACCATTCCTTATTATTATGTAATTTTATGGGATTACTTTAAAAGTTAAAATATACAATCATACAAATAAAAATAAAATCCCCTTCCCCTTTTTAAATATCACAAATCAATATCATCATCAACATTTCAGCCGTAGGATGTCTACAGCTAATAATAAGTCTCCTTCAAAGATTACCAGTAATTTCGGCTGGCGGCGGCAGCCTTCAACAGGTCATGCGTCCATCTAGTTGGTGGACATCCTACTCTGCGCTTGCCGATTCGTGGTCTCCATTCTGAAACTCTTCGGCCACACCACAATTTTTTCTGCTTACTATTTGGCCTGCCTACTGCCACGGCAGAGATAAGCTTCAGAAGCGCATATCTGTTTTTCTTTATAATCACCATTTGCACAATCTCTCATGGGTATGTCTATAATCCATAACAGTAGCTAATATACCCATACATTTAAGTTGTTAACCAGCAGGCACCAACTAGTTGGCATAGTAGCTCAATATGTTGTGTAATTGGATTCAATATCGGTAATTGGTTTTGTATCTGATAAATCAAGGAGCCATTGATTATTCCGGATCACTGTTGGCTTTGTCCTCTTGCGGTTTTATAATCTCATTCCTGGTCATTAGTTGGTACTTATAGATGAACTGGGATCTTACGAATACCAATCAAACAAACTTACAAGATGCTATTAAGGCAGGAACTAAAGGAAGTTGAATTTACAATATGCGAGGACCGACAAACGAAACAGAATCAGAAGCGGTTTATTCGTTCGCAAGCAAAAGGGGGGATGGGAAAGGGACCAAAACAGACGACGGAAACATATTTTTATTTTCTCTGGTGTCTCAGCTTATCGAATTTGAGCATGTTTAACGGTCCTCACATTTTACAATCCCAACTTCCTTTGGCCTGCTCTTATTATTATGGAAGGAAAAAATGTCAGATTAGTTTTGCTCCTCATACTTCGTCAACGAAGAATAAAAGCGTATTACTTGTATCGACAACATGTAGATTTTATACAAAAAACAACGGACTTATATTAAGTTTTAAAACTATGTTTTAATTATTGTGTATAAATGGGGCCGCGGCATCGGCATAACATTGTTGCCCCGTGGAGGCAAACATTTTTATATTTATCGCAAGATAACGCAAATTCATAACCTCCTTTTTTTGAAGTCTGTTATAAGAAAAATGCCCTAAAAAGGTTCGAAAACAACGCAGAAAAATAAATCACATTAACTGGAGAACTAAAAATACACGCCGATTGAGAACCTTCTCTTATGTTTCAATATGCGCGAGAACTTTACCGATTGTTATAAAAAAACATCAAAATCTTAACGGATTTCGATGACTATTTGTCAAATGAAAGCTGTTGCTTGCATGTTGGTACCATTAAAATTTTATAGCAATCGGTAAATTTTTAAGTATATTTTTAACAGACTTTAAAAAAAGGAGGAGTTTGGTGTGTATTTTTAGTACTCGAGTTATCTTTAATAAATGTATATCTTAAATAGTTGCACCCACGGGATGAGATCGGAGCAACAACGTTATGCCGGCCGGTGCCCGCGGCCCGAGTTATACTCAATAATTCATTAATATTTTGAAAACTAAAAATCGGTTGTCATCTAACTATCCTACTTATTTCTACACAAAAGAGTAATAGTTAAGATTTAGTTAGATTTACTATAACAATATGATATATTTCCAGGCCGTGCTGGTTCGAGTAGCAACAGACTCCTTATGGGCAGACGCGACCAGCCAAGACAAGCGGATAGCATCCCAGCACTCAAATATCATCGTTATTGCTATTTTACTAACGTCTACACTGGGATCAGGGCTTACGACGATCCTGGGTCCTATTCTTCTTTCACAAGAATCAAGGATAGGGCCTGAAGGTAATATTTGAAACTTATGTAATTAATTCGAATAAAAAATTTGTTTGTTTTAACATAAATATGTCACCATAAAGTAATACGAATCGTAAATTTATTCATTACCTTAATAATTAAATCATTTAAAACCCAATAATTTAAAATTACCAAGAACTCAGTTCCCTTAAAAGTAAATAAATTTGATATGTATGAGATATACTTATTCTACACCTAGGGTTCCGTATACAGTTTATACACATTTTGCAAAAGGAATTAAATAAAAAAATAAGAAAAAACTAAAAATTTTGCTGTAAAAAGATGCAGTCAGAGCGGCCTCAAGTAAAGGCATCGTGCAACGTCGCCTTAATAAAATATAGTTTGTTATACGGGAGCCCTCTTATATTTTTATTTATTTTGTATTTTTAGTATTCGTTGTTAAAGTAACAATATAAATACATCATCCTACAAAATTTCAACACTCTATCTATCACGGTTCAGACAGACAGACGGACGACGAAGTCTCTGTAATAGAGTCCACTTTTACCCTTTTGGATTATGGAACCTTTGAAACATATTTTTGGAGTTTACTCCTTATGAAACGATTTGAGTAATGAGGCCCGGTACGGAAATTTTATGAGGAGTAAAATCAAGTGTAACACGAAAAGTTGAGGCGTTACGTAGAAAGAGACAAACATATATATCTGTAGGATTGAACGTGTAAAAGAATGAGATGGAATACATTACACAGCGTATCTCATTCTCGGGGTCTCCTCTTTGCGCGATACTTCGTAGTCTCACTGTATTTTATTTATATTATTTTGTAACATACTTTATGTAATACGCTTTATTAAAGTAATATAAATAATCCGAATAATTACAGATATATATGTTTGTTTCTCTTATCATTTTAGCAGATGCTTTCATTTACCCTTTTTTTTTATTCGATATAATTATATCATAATTATCGTTCGTAAGGAGTAAACTCCAATCGTGCGTCGTAGCTGACACACACACACTTTTTTCAATTCGATATATATCATAATTATCGTTCGTAAGGAGTAAACTCCAATCGTGCGTCGTAACTGACACATTGACACTTTTTTTTTATACTTTGCACGTGATGTAAATTAAATAAATAATAATAATTTAATACTAATATTGTAACGTCTTAGAAGTATAATTTTGCGGACATTCGGTTCCTTATTCTTTCCCACTTTTAACCCCCAGAACTTTTATACGGCTCAATCGATTTTCATCTAACATGTCAACAAACAATAACAAGTAATTCACCAAAAAAAATTAAATCACTTCATCCATTCGGGAGCTATGATGCCACAGACAGACAGCATGTCAAATTTATAACACCCCTCTTTTTACGTCGGAGGTTAATAAATAATACATTCCTATGAAGTAAGATTTCCCGTAAGTCTATAAATTTATAAGGAAATTTATTAATTTACGATTCGAATTATTTTCCTGTAACCTCAAAGGCACGATTGCCAATTCTCGCCAAAGTACCTACCAGATTTTAAACGAACATTCAAATACTGGTCTGCTTTTCAACAGTCTTAAATCAAAAATAAGTGGTATTTTTTGTCTATCACTATCATTCCAATAAACTGAATAAATTGCTTAACAAAAACGTAATAACGAGTTTTGGGTTGTACTTTTTTAGTTAAGTAATATAACGGAATTCAAAATATATTAAAATAAGTGCAATGTTACTTAATCAGACCCGCGAAATAAAATAATACTATTACAAAGTAATATTATTATAAATAGAAAGACTTATAATTAGTTTACCTAAAGTCTACTAATAAATACTAATAAGTATGGCTTAAAATTATCATACAATTATTTCAGACACGTACACACACTAATTTTAGCTAGGCAATGTTCGACGGTGCCATGATATGATATTGTAAAATAAGTTAACTTGTTCCGAAGGTAAAATTTAAGGCTAAATCTGTACCTTGGTTATGTATTTTTAACTGACAAAGTATATATGAGCTAGTTAAATGTGAACAGTATAATTTGCATTTACATAGTGTAGAATGAAGGTAATGCCGCTGTCTATAATCACTTAGATTTTTTAAATGACATTTTCAGCAACAGGTTGAGTAATTTAATACGTGACTATGCAGTGTAAGGCTGACGTCAGTGACACACTGACCATCGGCGCTGAGAGCTCGGCACGTAGCAATTTCTATAGACGTTATAGAATCAAAGCATTAGAATACAATTTGTGTGTACCTTATATAATTTTTCTTTCTCTTTTATACACTAAAGTAAAGTAGTGTAATGCATTAAACATTGCAACTTAATATATTAAATTGTTATGTACTTGGGAGAGCGAGGTTTCCTTACACAGGTATTTTCTTTACTTAAACTTTCTTACTCAAGGTCTGTAAAACCAGTGTAAATTCAATTTAAAAAAAAATAAAGAATAAAGCCGACCGACCGTGCTGACCCTAGTCTGCGCTGACAGTGCCTCCAAACAGATTGCTACGTGCTGAGCTCTCAGCACCGATAGTAAGCTTTAACAGATTGCTAGGGAATTAAAAAATCAGTTCTTAAGATGATGACATGAGTTTCCCGAGTTGCAACATATTTTAGACATTGACGGTCCTCTGTGTAACCTAGGTAAAAAATAGTGATTTATATTCTCTTTGGCAGTAGGAATGTATAGCCACAGTCAATATATTTTAACCATGTTGATTTTATAATATATCTAGTGTTATAAAAGTATTTGTCGCGGAAGATGCCTTAACAAAGTATGTTAAACATTTACTGTCGAAGTCACGGAAAATCATTAAAAATGTTATGCACCTTTTAGTCTGTGTTATATTTTTTAACTGAGGTGTTTGTTTGGTTTGTTAAACACACTTAATATGTTAGCCTAGAGCTATAAAATATATGTTAGAGGTATGTACATAAAATAGGAAAAGTATAATTTAGACTACCTGCCTAGACGTAAAATCCTTACAACAGTTAGTGACTTAATGAATAAAACAGCGGGGCGAAATAAAATAGTATGTCCTACTTCCTACTAGTCAAACTTTTATTAGTAATCGGCAATTTCACAGTACTCCAAAGCACGGTACAACAATAATCCTCAAGACGATGGTACAATTTTAAAACATAATTATTTTTTTTCACGCTTATTATATAGCTCTCTGAGCTCCGCTTTCTCGAGTATTTTTGTTCTAGCACTTTATACTAAGATATTTTACAAAATAAAACAGGTTTTAACCACAACCAGCTAAATTAAGCTTCTTAGAGCAGTCTTAGAGCTAAAGGTCAGTTAAAAATTGTTTTTTTTTTGTTTTAATTATGTATATTTTATTTCTTACTTACAGACTCATACAAGACGCAAACATTATCCTCGAATTCAACCAACAGAAGAACATCTATACCGAGTTCGATACAAACTAGTGATTACATATAATTATTTATATTATTTCTAGGTTTTAGAATTTTAATAAATACATTCAGTATTAATAGTTGTATTTTTTTCAAGTTGATTATTGTTTTGGCATTAGGACCTTACCTAATTAGGACATGGAGTTACTACATGGGATAGGACGAGCAGCCGGTATAGCAGAGCGATTGGTGCTATGACTCTAGGAAGAGAACAAACGCTGTCTATATAGAATAGACTTACTGTCTCGTGATGTAATTTTTATAAAGTCTACTGAATTCACAAGAGTAAAATTTATTCATATCGTAATTTTAGTTTTATTGCCTTTTTAAGATTTTTTAAAAAAATTATATAAAATTGATATTGACATTTATTCAAGTTAGTTTTGAACTTTTCCCTAAAGCTTACATGTTTCAAGGTCAGACGCAATTTCGTTATTTTTTTATATTTTAGAGTAGGTAGACACGGTTACTACCTACATGATTAGATAAACCACGCAGATTTTGTGCAGCGTAAGTAGTTGCGCGAAAATTTAGTATAGTTGTATCTCTTTCCTGCAAAGGAAAAACCGTATCCTTTATCCTTGTCGTTGCCATAGTGTTATCATGGTTCAAATAATGATGATGTATCGCCAAAATCTTCAAACAAGAGGAACTGAACATTTAAAGGTTTGGTGGAAACTCAGCAAGCAAACTTCAATTTAAACTTCAAGCATGGCTATGAAGTTTAAATGTATACAATACACCCTACAGGATAGCCATAATTTGAGGTTTGTTTTTTTTTTTTTAAATATAGTGTAGGTATTTACTTTTACCTTACAGCTTGTTTATTATAATGTAAACAAATTATCAGTAAAGACTCATCATAAGATAAGTTTGGGTTAAAATATTATGCTTTCTGACCATTGTCATAAAATAGGACTGAGTTTTTTGACTGAGAGACATATACATAGACATAGACATAATTTTATTTACTACAGAAACACACACTAAAATAATACAGACTCAGAATCAACATAATTTTTAAATTACGAAACATTTATATGTATATATAAAAACACAGAGTGAGCAGGTACGTGTGTGCTACAGCAGTAAAAGGGCAACGGCTCAGCTCTATGTCCACTGGTGCTAACAGTGAACGCTGGTATTCTGCCGCAACCACAATAGTCACAAGACTTTGCGGGAATAATCACAAAATATAATAAATAAATTGGTACAATAATAATAAATTAAATTTGTCTTCTGAGGACACTAGTCTCTAAAGAGACTGGGCAACAGAGATTGAACACCTATCCTGACATGACATAAAACTGATAAATAAAAGTCCTATAAAATATAAAAAATAAAATGATCTCAATAAATAAATTAATTAATTTTATGAATTTGATTATGTATTTAATAATTAAAATATAATTTAACAACATTACAATATAGTAGAGAACAACTAAATGGTCTACGATTTATAACTTTAGGTAGGTATTCAAATTGAAATTGAAAAATGTATCGACGTGTCGATCTGCATCGCTGCGCTGGCCAGGGTCAACTGGCGCTGTCACCGCATGAATTCCTAATATAATGGTTTTATCAAATTTGAATACCTACTCGGCTAACAACATTAAGGAATAAATAAATTTTGAAAATTGGTTTACACAGAAAGATGTTGTGACGTAGGTATGTAGGTACAAGATACAAAATCTTAGAAACTGTACATATATATAAAATACAATATAAAGGCGTTTTAAATCAAGTTAACCAGAAGTTATTCTTATTTATTTTTGACAGTAATAAATATAAATATGCAATAAATCGTTTTTTGTTTCAGTTTGGAAATTTAATAATAAATTTTCCTTAACGATGTAGGTATATTATGTATAAACTAGTATTATGTACGTCGATTTCAAGGAAAAAGTGACATTTCCTAGCTTTTAAAAAAATCTAGCAAAAGCTATGTAGGTATAAGCGTTATAGAAAAAAAAATAAAAAACCTGTGCATTTATGTTTATTAAGATTCGCGATACAATTAACAATCAAGGAGTTACTTTAAATTGGCAAAACAATGGCGTCAACCAATTGACTACTGCGACAACGAATGTGATATTTTCCTGAACTCTATTCAGAGAAGTACCTACCGCCTATTTAGTTTGTACGTTCTCTCAGCTGATGATAACGCGCGTAAATATAGTTCTATAATTTGAGAAATTCGAAACGAAAGAAAAATTGTGTAATTAAATAGTATTCAAGAGCTGGATTAGATGATAATGAGTAAGTACGGGCTCAAAATCATATTAATCACAATCATCATTATTATAATCACGCAAAAAAACTTAAGAAATAACATATTTAATGAGAAGTGAAAATTATATGAATAATATTTGCAAAAGCTCTAGTTAAATCAAGTGCCTCTTCTAAGTTCATGAGAAAAATATATATTTGTATAAATTTTAATAACGGTATTAACATTAACACCTACTCAAATGTAATGAGATATTAAAATTAGATTGAATAATACATTGAACATTTTTAAATACGTCTTGCTAAGTATCTATAAAAGCAAAAATAAGTTTGTTTTAAACCTCTTCAACCTTTATATACTCGGTCAATCTTAAAATGTTGATACATATTAACATGATAATACAATTAATTCCTGAGACCTACATAGGTAACCGTTCATCCCGATTAATCGTAGGTACTATTCCGTTGGACATGGAATTAACTTCTGTAAAATCACGCCATGATCAACAAATATAACTACAAATCTATACTTTATTATGATTTAAAACGGGTAACATACCATGATTTGACGGTTTTTGAGTTTTCCGATATTTCGACAACAACTACAGTCAAATCATGGTATGTTACCCGTTTTAAATCATAATATTGTTAAAAACCATGATAATTTAAAAAGTTAAATCTATACTTACTTATTATAAATCAAATTCCACCGCCGGCGCCGCGCCTTTTTGTCTTTATGTTCGTGATAAACTCAATAACTACGGAATAGATTTTAATGACATAATGACTCGACTGCCTCAGTGGTTCGGTGGGCAAAGGTAAGCTCGCAAGAGATAGCGTGTTCGATTCTCGCCGAGGGGCCAAGTTTTTATGTTCTGCAAGCACTTTTTCCTTGAACTTGGTGTTTAATAATATGTATAATAAAAAATATCTACATATATATTATGTATATCAGATGTCAAGTACCTGTAACACAAGCTTAAAGCTTACAACGGGGCCACCATAAATAAAATAAATACGTACTAATAACGTTGTAATTGTTTTTGCATTATTAAGTTAAGCATTAAGCATTTGGCCATATCCTGAAAAGGTTCCGTCCACATTCAGCAGAAATCTCGATTAGGTAGGAAAAAAAATCTTCCAACCTTTATCATGTCAACATCAGACAGTTTCTTACTCCCTGCTTTCACCCAATAGGTTTAAATAGTACAATAGTACTAGCTGACCCCAACAAACGTTTTGCAAAATGAAAAATAGAAAGAGGCCGATTCTCAGACCTACAGAATAAAAAAAAACATAATAATAATCAGTTAAGCCGTTTCAGAAGAGTACGGTAACTAACATTGTGACATGGAAATTTGATATATAAGATTTTAAGCTTCTTTGACATTTGTCAAATTATGATATTTTATCATCTCCGAGTATAGTGTCGAGTATTTAATCATTAATTACATAGAGAGCTATCCCACCCACTATTATGAAACTGAGAGAGACGGAAATTCAAATTATCAAATTATTCTACATATAAATGAGCAAACAATTTTTGTTGAGACATTTAAACCTTTTACGACTTTTAATAAATGTTCATGTGCATCCTATTACAGAATATTTTGTTTACATTAAACTTTAGGATATTTAAAAATGTTGGAATCAAATTGTAGAAACTAAGAGATGGATTGTTTTTGGTTGGTGTCTCATTAATAAACATTATTCAGGGATTGGCTAAAATTCTTAACCAGCTAATTGATTGAGTTAATTGAAGGTTAAATACCAAATTATATCTCAATGAGTAACTGCTTATTAATTGGCGCATAATTAAGATAATTAAACAATTGGGAACTCAATCGCTTTATGTTAAGTTTGGCTTCTAACTGTACATTTGGTTCACTATTTAAACGATTTTTTATTATATCCTTACCACAACATCCATCAGTGATGTTTTTTTATCTGAGAGTAAAAATGTTAACTCATACATGGTCAATTCAAGATGCGATAGTAAGTAGACTAAAATTTTTATGTACCTTTTTAAAGTTATTTTTTAAATGTACCTTTTATTTACACGGGAATGATGGGGAACTTCTAGACATTGTTTATAATTATGTTTTGAACAATTTCACAGAAATTCAGCTTGTTGGGACTTTAGGTAACTTCGAATGTCTTAATTCACCGGACTATTGGATTCTCTTGGGATTCTTGATTTGAGCTTTCCACGTAATCCATAAACAAATACAACCCTATTTTTTTATGTTAGTATAACAAAGAGTGTTTAGTATTTATGTTCTTTATTCATTCATAACCAGAGAGTATATAATCACTACGATTTATTCATAAAACTCAAATCAGTAAAACGTAATGATTATATACTCTCTGACTCAAATGATTAATACTCTCTGGTTTCTGTGTTCAGCTCAATACATTTTCTTCTGTAAATCTCATGTATTTCTTATACACATCAAACATATATGGAATTGATTTGTAGCCAAGAATTGTAGTAAAAAGATGTGATAATATCTAAAATGGGTAATATGAGCAGTTGGACATCGACAGCAAAAAACCCCGAGAAGAAAGGCATGGTTCGTTCAAATCTTATGATAAATAATTATATTTATATATATTTACAGTAAGTTATTAGTAGATTTGCTCATCATACATAAAATATACTTTCTTTTAACTTTATACTACTATTATCTGACCTTTTAACGTGAAAGTTATGGATGTTTGTTTATTACACCTTCAACCTCGTGCAACTTGACGGATTTAACTGAAACCTATTTTAGACATAATGTAACTTATATTGTCCAAATATTGTAAAAATGTAAATAAATCTGAATTTTATAATGGACTAGTCGACCCGACAGACGTTGTCCTGTCCCACGTCTCAAAGAACAATATCCAGTTGACCGTATTGTGAATCTAAACCATTCCCAGATCCCCTTGAACACACACAAAAAATTTCATCAAAATCCAGTCGGTCCAGTCGTTTGAGAGAAGTTCAGTGACATACACACTCACAGAAGAATTATATATATAAAGATTAACACATATGCCACCAATTTTTACATAATGAGTCATCCCCGTGAAGCTTCAGCCAAAACTGCGCGACCAAAGCAACTTCGACGAGGGAGAGTCTGCGTCGCGGCAGACACTAGCCATACTTCACGGTGTGCAAAGAGCCATTCTTTGCACACCTACGCCACCACAAAGTGGCACGTATTCAGGCACAAATGTCCCACTTTACAGACGCGTCCCGCTTCTTGCATTGCTGTCGCGTAAATTTAGCTGAACCCATAATGCTTTTTGCGAAGATCATCTATAAGCAAATTCAGTCGAAAACTCTGAATTTGTCAATTCAAATAATTTTGAGGCTGCATATACGAATTCCCTTTATTGAGGCCAAATTGAGGAAATACTTACCCCATAGGTAATGCTGAATTGACAACTTAAACTTTTTTTAGCTAAAATGCGTGATAAAAGTTGTTTCAATATAATTTTGGTATGCTAAGTACCTAGCCTAGCCGTGTTGGCTAAGTGGGAGGACACTCGACTTTCATTCCGAAGGTCGTGGGTTCAAACCCCGCCACGCACCTCTGGATTTTTCTTCTTGAGAAATTTATGTGCGCTTTAAACACGTGCTTTAACGGTGAAGGCAAACATCGTGAGGAAACCGGCATGTTCTGAGAACTTTAAAAGAGTTTGAAGGACATGTGACATTCACCAACCCGCACTTGGCCAGCGTGGTGAATTAAGGCCTAATCTCTCTCGTCAAGAGAGAAGTCCCTGTGTCCCAGCAGTGGGAACGTTAATAGGGTGATTGATGATGATGAAGTACCTAGGTATTAAGCATGGCATTTTGTTTGAAGAAAACAAATGGTTATAGTTTCAAATCTAAATTTAAACTTATAAATAAATATAAATATTTCCGGACAAGCCTTACAACAACATCAAAATAATAAAGTTTAGATTTGATTTTCATGAATACGTAATTAAAATATAATTAGGGAAACGAATGTTACAGTAACAAGGCAACGACCACTCGTAATACGAAGGCAATAAGCTTGAAATCAGGATTATACGGCTTGTTTGCTACACTAAAATTCCAGATAAGCTTATGCCTTTAAATTTCAAATACGAAATGTTATCCACAGTAACACCCGTAAGATATTTGTGGAAACACACCATTATGACCCCTTAGATTTTCTTGTCATCATAATTATTGTTTCAGGATTATTTTGGTCAATCGGTTAATTATATCCTTTTAGTTTTAAAGGTATTTATTTTCTCATAAAAACTACAAACAGTTCAATTACAATGAGATTACAACATTTTTACTGAATCTAAACATATCTGTAAAAAAAAATATAGTTAAAACTCTTCCGAAGAACATGCAAAAGCTAAAAATAATTGCCGGTTAACAATTTTTTGTTAAACCCTGGTTTTAACCATAAAAAGTTTATAAACTGTTGAATGCATGAGTCCCTCCGGGCTGGGCCAGTGCGTGAAACGCTTTTTTCGTGTTTTGCAATGTGGTCCGGAGAAGCCTTTTATGCTAGATAAGTTTTCATTTAACCACAATCTCACCTGATGTAAAGTGACGATGTAGTCTAAGATGGGACATGAAGACTGACTCTTCATTATGAAGACCTATTACTTTACATCAGGTGAGATTGTGGTCAAATGAAGACTTATCTAGGATTAAAAAAGAAAAATAAGAGTCCCTCTCATACATATGGGATCTATTATTGTTCACTATCTTTGTAAGCCACGGCGTTCCCGTGTTTTTTGAATTTCCCGCCGGAACCATGTATTTCCCACAATAAAAAGTAGCTTCAATGACAGATAGTAGTTGGAAGTACAGCCTTTCAAGTTAATATGCTATCTATCATTGAAAGCATTTTGAAGAAACAATCAAACAAACAATTATTCAGCTTTATAATATTAGCATACATTTCCACTTATAGGTATTTCTGTATACTCTGTATACAGTTGATATGTAGGTATGAATTCTTTTTTCCCATTTATATTGTACGACTTCGGTACACATTGTACATAATAGTTTTAATTGAAATTAATTGTTAAAGATCTCGTGATAGTCATTACAAGAATTTAAGTACTTTGTTCGTTTAACTTGTATCATCAAGACATTTCATTATTCTCAACCTTGTAAATTAACTAGCAGACTTGACGTGTTACAGTCTTAATATTGCTTTTACTACATCCACCAATTTATTATATTTCATCGAATTATATTCAAAGTCTATATTAATTAATTAGCGAAGCTAAGACATAATGTGTATAATATATTCATATAATACTATCTTATACTATAACAGATATCTATACAGGGAGGAAAAATCGATGGTCTCTGGAGGGAAATTGTATGTTCTGCAAGCACTATTATTCCTTGGTCTGGGTGTTTAATGTAATAAAAAATATCTATAATGTGTGTCTATTATATTCAGTATACCAGATGTCTAGTACCCGAAACACAAACTTAGAGAAAAATGTAACCTCGCTGTTTTATTCTACGAATCGGTAGGTTTACTGTTAAAATCAACGTTTCCCTGGAAATTCTCTTTTTTTTTATTCTTCACTAGCGGCCCGCCCCGGCTTCGCACGGGTTTTTATTCAATTTTTTTTCTCCGGCAATTATTCGATTTTTTCTCGCCTTTTAAACCTTCCCTAGACCTCCACGAACATTTCAAGACAAATCAGTTCAGCCGTTCTCGAGTTTTAATCAGACTAACGAACAACAATTCATTTTTATTTATATAGATTTTGTGTCCGTGTGTAAGTTTTGTAACGAGAGATGCTTCAAATTATTAAAATTAATAATAATAGTAATTCTACCGTTTCTGAAGCTATGGTTTATTTTTTGATATTTCGTAGATTCAATTCGCGGGTGAGAATTATAATTTGTTTTAAAAATAAATAAATAATAATAAAAAATAAAAATCTTTTATTTCGGGCAACAAAAATCCATAGTTTGTTAGTAAACTTAATGACTCGGGTTAGTAAAATCAAATAACATAAATATTTAAATTAAATTAAATAATACTTCAACAAAATTAGATAAAATCATATTATATTAAATTAAAACAAATCAATTCAAATAATATTACATTAAATTAAAATTAAAACCAAGTATATTAAATTATTTCAAATCAAATTTAAGCCAATTACAACAAAAAACAATGTTTTCTTTCAGTAAAATAGGCTTGATACGGGATTTAAAGTCGTTTCCCTCCAGAGCCCATCGAATTTATATTTTGATATTTCGTTTGTTGACGGACCTGTTATTTTTGAACCGAGTGCATCTCACACTTAGCTGCTTATTTTTCCCATCGAACCAATCCAAATATTAAACTAATATAAATTGATAATAACTGTATCACGTTCTTCCACAATGAATAAATTCTCTATTGGCTTAATATGCTCTGCGTGTCGACCCGAACTCGTAGAGATCTGTTCTGTGATACCAAAAGATTTATCGTCCTTCACATTGTCAACATATAGAAATTGCGACGCTGATTGACTGACTGATTAATTGACGAATCGCCTACAACAACTGTGATATTACTTGTGACGGTCACTATGTTCTGGCTGCAGTATAATAAATATCGGCACGTGAATTATGCTAGACCATAATAAATGTACATAGGACGCTCTCGATGCACGCAAACTATACGGAAATACAAATAGTATTTTATGTTACTTTTACAATTTTTTATATAAAATTAACAGTTTTAGTTATAAATAAATAGACTAAAAAACAATTAATAGGCAAAAATAATTGTGCAGTCAGAGCCTAACCCATCCAAGTACCTACTCCCCTAACTAAAGGTCGTTTAACTTTAAAGGTGTAAATGATTAAAAAAACGCGGTTTATGATGATGACAAAAAACTTACTAGTTACTTACTAGCTACTTAGTTTTCATGGTAATGCACATAATTTATTTTTCAGATTTATCATTCTAACCGATTTATCTTAGGTCTTCATGTCCCATCTTAGACCACATCGTCACTTTACGTCAGGTGAGATTGTGGTCAAATGAAAGCTTATCCAACAGAAAAAAAAAAAAAAAATCTCTTTTATTTAAGAAGTTACATACACGTTTTGACTCTCGCGCAAACTATTTAGATCATTAAAAAAAAAAGATGTTAGAAACCTCAATATTATATGTATTTGAGAAGACCTATTCATAGATGACACTTATGAGTTTAATCAAACTCGAAACATATCGATATTTTTGCTTATTTTTTGTAAAAAAATATAATGCTTTATACGCGCTCTATGTAAAATTCATCGACAGATCGATATATTGAAATATTGAGATATTGGGATATTGACATACCTATTAACATTATTGAGGTTAGAAGTTTGTTTGAAAGTCAAATGTTTATGAAGTAAAAAGCTTAAAATTTGTTACATACTTTCCTTATAGGATGTAGACAATCCCTAAAAACGGGATTTCGTAACTCCACCGCGAAAGAGAAAGCGAAAGGGAGGTATTAAAATGTGTATGAAAGCCATGTGTTTTTGGAGTAAGACACGTAAAATTGTAATAATATATGCTTCATAGATAGAGTGGTGTGCTAATTTTATCTTCAGATATTGGCCGTCTCTTGTTGTTAGGGGTTAGAAAAATTTTATGTACATTGTGACATATACATACATATGTTTATGAAGTGAGAAACTTGAATTATGGCACGCAGGTTCTTTATAGGTTGTCAACATTAGAACAGAATCTAAGAAACTATTACCGAAGGGATAAAAAGGGAGCTGGAAATTTGTATTGAGGGGGGGTTAGATGTTTGTTGTGTTTGTTATACTTAGAGATTTTTCAACAAGTTCCTACAAAGTGTGTGCACATAACTAACTCCATGCGTACGAAGAGATTTTTCAACAAGTTCCTACAAAGTGTGTGCACATAACTAACTCCATGCGTACGAAGTCGCGGGTGTCGGCTAGTTTAATATAATTAACCGTACCAGGTAGATATCTAGTTATCTGAACGCTCGAGAACTTAAGGATTTCACTGTTTGTTCACTCAGAGTTTGTTAGTACATATTGACTTATTACTTTCGCGCTTTATGCCATTCCATATTGAGATTTCTGTATGTACAAAGTTTCTTGCTCTATTTGTAAGCCTAAAAGCCATTAAAAAGGACAGTTATATGCTACTTCTACAAATAACCGATTCGTACGTATACTTACTTGCAGTAAAAACAAAACTAATAGACCTGGAAAGAGCTCAGCGACTTGCATTGAAGGTATTAATGTTCAAACCATATAAGTACTCCACATGACCAAGAATGTCAATTACTTACTGTTCGTTAACTATTTATTGAATCTTTAATTCTATAACAACATAAGCTCCCTTTTTACTCAAATAGACTGCATAAAAGACGCTCGGTCTTTGTCTATGCTATTCGACAGTGTAGAACTAAATCAATACATAGATTTTCAATATAATTAGGTCCATTTCTTTATAACAAACTAAATAAACACCTATTTTTTAACCCCCGACCAAAAAAGAAGGGTGTTACAAGTTTGACGTGTCTGTCTGTCTGTCTGAGACATCATAGCTCCCGAACGGATGGAGCGATTTCAATTTAGTTTGTTTTGTATGAGAGGTGATTTTGGCCCGGGTGTTCTTAGACATGTTTTATGAAAATCGGTTGAGCCGTTTTAAAGTTATGGGGGTGAGAGTGGGGAAGGAAAACCGAAAATCTGCAAATATCTAGTATATTTGCAGATTTTCGGTGTGGGGTGTGGGGTATCAAATGAAAGCGCATCGCGTCCACATTACATAATATTATGTTGTTTTACATTTAAGGATATTAAAGCATTGGAATCGGGGTTTTTTTATATTTAAATTTAGATTTATGGCTAAATTAACCAAGTATCATTGCAATGAAACGGTTTAATCTTATTAAAAAACTCTTAGTTATGATGACACTGAAAAAACGAATTACCAATATGACAAATAAAAAAATAATTAACGTTTTTTTAACTCTGTGCTCATTTAAAAATCTTAATCTAACATAATTAGTCATTGAAATTGGTAAGCATGTTAAAAATTTAGAATAGAATAGAAAATCTTTATTTGTTTTCCAACATAAAACAACATACATAATTTTAAATTTCCTCATTTTATGTAAAATAAACCTCTGTCTCATAAACTATACGTACGCACACATCACAAACAAACTTTTTTTGCGCTCGCGACTATACACACATAATAAAGGAACGCCTAACAGCTGATACGCTTACCGTTATTGCTGCTGCATATTTGTCAATGTGTGTAAAATGCACTTATCGCACTTGCCTTTTGTCCTCTGTCGGCTACTAAAAATCGTGTTGCTGATATACATAATTTGGTAGATTGCGGTAGGCGATAAACTTTATTTAAAGACCGTTCGATACATACTTCCATTGATGTTATTAAGTTTATATAGCAATTATTAGCATTATTTATAATCAAAATGACAAAAGTTTGGGTAAATATAAAATATTATATCTATCGAACGGAGTAAACAGAGCGAGTAAAGGAGTAGGTAAGTGAGTGTTCCTAAGTAAATACTTTTTCAAATATTTTACTATCTGAATTGCAAATCAATAGTAGTAAAGTAGTAGTAAACGGGTAACATACCATGATTTGAAATCATGGTATGTTACCCGTTTTAAATCATAGTATTGTTAAAAACCATGATAATTTAAAAAGTTATAAGTAATTATTAGTATCGCTAGGTAGTCACGACTATATTGTAAGTATCATCAATACTTAAAAATTTTTGAATTGATTTTCTTAGACATAGATGTAAAAAAAGCTATCATTTGTGACTACCTAGATGAAAAAAATTGTACAAATATTAAAAAAACTTTACTTCACACTTGAAATATTGAAACCAATGTGTGACCAAGCATTTCAGTTATATTTCTGATAGATATATCAATTGTCCATTCAGTAAAGTAATGCAAAAGTTGCGTCGCGGCAGTCGACCATGTATTAGTTGTAAATAAATCACAGCAGTTGTTCCGGCCCACGTTGGTATTCAGGTACCTATTGGCTTCGCGCGTCATTTCTCGCTGGAACTTAATTTGTGACTAGTAATCTTTGCACGTTTAAAGATTTTCCCTCGGTAAATAGCCTATAACCTTACTCGATAAAAAGGCTATATTAAACTGAAACAATTTTCAAAAATACCAGTAGTTCATGAGTTTAGCGCGTTCAAACAAACTCTTCAGCTTAATAATATTAGTAATGATCTTTTCCGAAGCACTGCATTGCCGAACGATTTTTTAACCAAAATAATGAATGCATATGCAAATATTCACATAAGTACCTCACTTGTTTAAGCTAACAAATTTTATTAATTTCAAGCAGCATTGAAATTCATACGATTGCAAGATAAGGACCTAAATTTATGTAAAATGATACAAAGGATAGGTACGACTAAACTTTTACTTTTACATTTAACGATTTAACACTTCTATCAACTACTATCGAATATTATGTTACAGTCAAACCAAGTCACAGGTATTTGGTAATAAATATCGATAAAATTTACCAACCAGTACTCCCACCGCGGCTTCATTAATTAATGTATACGTTATATTAATGAGTTTCTAAAGTTGAATCATGGCGGCTTTTTAAATTCTGCGAGCACGACCCTTTTCATATGCCTAGGTACGGAATATCACTGTCATGTCGTTATGGGCGAGGGTTGCCAGATTATCCTGATGGCCGGGTTAAACCGTTTTATTAGAAAATTTCAATGCAAATAACGTCGTCCATTCTTCGCAATTTGCTCGAGAATGGCTGAACAAGGCGGCTAGATATATTTCTGTCTCTAGATTTACTTGCCTATATTATAAAGAAAATACATCGAGATTAGTTTAATTTTTCACACCTGCAACCCACCTTCCATATTGCAACTTGCAATTGAAAAGACTTTAAACATGTTAATATGTCTGAGTTACGACTCAAACTTAGAGTATTTGTAAATAATATTACGATAACTGTCAGCGGGCTTCCAACTTTGTTACTAATGTGAATACGAATTCATATATATTTTTAACCCCCGACAAAAAGAGGGGTGTTATAAGTTTGACGTGTTTGTCTGTCTGTCTGTTTGGGACATCATAGCTCCTAAACGGATAAAGCAATTTCAATTTTGTGTGAAAGTTGAGTTTCACGCGAGTGTTCTTAAACATGTTTGATGAAAATCGGTCGACCCATTTCAAAGTTATGAGGTTAAAAGTGGGGAAGGAAAACCGAAAATCTGCAAATTCGATATATACAATTCGAGTAGGGTATCAAATGAAAGCGCATCACGTGCACATTACAAAATAGTATGAGTTTTACTTCAAAGGAAACTAATGTTCTGGAATCGGTTTTTTTTTTTTAATTGTTAATTTTGTTTATTAATAACTTGCCCAACAACAGAGTGGAGCCCACCCAACGCTAAGAGGCGACGTGGAAGGCCTAGGATCCGATGGCGGGACGAACTTGACGCTTATCTAAAATCTTGGCCTGAAGTGGCGGCAGTTCGAGACGATTGGAAGGAGAAAAGGGAGGCCTTTGCCCAGCAGTGGGACAGCTAGGCTATTAAAACTTGCCCGGCAAGCCGCCGGCTGCCCGGTATGACTTGCGTTATAGATAGATAGATAGTTTCGTCAGTCAAATCCATTAAAGCGTGAAATAGTAGCAAACATTCACTCATACATACTTTTGTGTAAGATAATATATAACTATAACAGCATTCAAGCCAATTTCACGCTAACAGAACTGAAAAGCATCAATAATTATCCTTGATACAAAGAAATATTTTGATAGGTACAACTTACGGATAAATCTCGCCACTTTTATCTTTTGACTGCCTCAGTGGCGGTGGGCGAAGGGCCGCTTGCGGTGCAAGTGGTAGCGGTTTCGATTCCCACCGAGGGGAAGAAGCGGTTGTATGTTCCGCACGCACGTTCATTTCGTTTGGGTGTATAATATAAAATATCTATATAAGTATGTCAGATCAGTAGACGCATTCTGTAAACTCATTTCGATCCCTACTAAGCTGAATCCGCGGTGAGTTTAAAGTTTTGTATTCTGTAAAACTCGATAGCGCCTGTAGCGCCTCAGTGACGAGCGTTCGAAGTTAACTCGGTCACTTGAGTGATTTCGAGTTCGGATTCGATTTTTTACAGAATGCGTCTGCAGATGTCTAGTATTATCTATTCAACTTCGATTTGTGTGTAATAAATGATTCTTATTCTTATTCTTAGTACCCTCAACACAAGCTTAAAGCTTACTCGTACCACCAGTGGTGGATTTACCAGCAGGCTGAGTAGGCTCGAGCCTGGGGCGGCAGATTTTGGGGGCGGCAAATTTGGGGAACGATATTTTTTAAACTCATAGATATCAAAAAGATTTTTCTATGGCGGTTTTCTGATGTCTTACATATAGAAGTCTGCAACAAATTTTGTCGATGACTTTTCTCTCTCACTTGTCATTGCACATTCCGATAGTAGCAAACTTATTCCGATTTGCTCAAAAATATACCGAAAAATTATATAACGTATAATTTAAATTATTGTAAAAATAATGTTTGATATGAAAATTGTTGAGGCAAGGGCGGCAAAAACTATTCAGCCTATATCTTGTAAATTTGTAAATCCGCCTCTGCGTACCACGGGGCTAGATGTTGTTGTGTGGAATGTCCAGCCATATTTGTTTATATGTTATGATTTTTATATTTATAATATTAATTGAATATCATGAAATAGAGGGCTATTTCATATCATTTACTACATTGAAAAGTCATGAAATAGAAAAAAGTATGAAAAACTAAATAAGCTTTATAAAGGGTACATGATTAAAAAAACAATAAGTTCGTCTTTTAATTTTTTTTTAAAAGATGTTCTGATTTTTTTTTCTTGCAGAAGAAAAGGTTTGTACTATATTCATACGTCACAAGCACTCCGGAACTTTGATGCTCTTTAACTTGGTACTTTATTATTAAACTGCGAAGCGAAAAATAGGAGTCCATTATTTTTGACGGCTAATGAACGGACTAAACAGCATTTTTTTATGTAGTCATCATTGAATGGTTTTTGTAATCCATGACACGTACTTGCGACTAACCCAGTAACAAGCAAACTAATACCTTAGAAATGTTACTGGAGAAATTTGATTAAAAAAAGGCATAAAATTCAACTTCGAGTTGTGTGTTTTCAGATAAGAGCGCGGGTGCCATTGATAAAGGCGTCTACATAGTACAAAGTGACGAGAAAATTCAAACGTAAGTGAGTACCTACCGCCTTTACCTGTCAACAATATTCTTCTATTGTTGACATTCACGCGACTCTCAATTATCTAATTATTATCATCGCTAATCAGATACCTCAGAGGCTGAAAATGAACGAAGGCGACAGTTTGATAACCAAATTACCCGGTGCAGTAGTCATTATGACTAGGAACATGTAATTTTCAAACGTGTGTTGCTAGAAGGTATGTAGTTTAAAAAAAGACCCTTGTTTATTGACCTCATTTATTCCAGAACACCTGAAGATGGTTCGAGTAGTACTGAATACAAGGAAAATGAACCAGATTCAAAGAGTATTTCCTCAAAAATCAATGTATGGTGGAGAAATGGGAAGTCAACTATATTGCATTACGTCGCGCTAGCAATTCTTGGTGAGTTTCCAGCTCAGTTTGTAACCGGGATCAAGTTTTTTAGGTTGTATTATTAAACTAAAGAATAATCATTCGAATGAGAACGCCTAAATATTATTACGAAAACAAAAAAGCTGACTACAAAGTTACTAAAAAGCAAAAACAAGCTCTACTTTTCTTGTATTATGTTGGGAAATGTAATGCAGGAGGGGTCAAGCTACGGAAACATTTAGCTATAATGTATACTACCACTTTTGCTTGACATAGCTTCTACCCGCCTGCATTACATTTCGCTACATTCTAGTAATAATATTTATTTCCATAGCTGATGTTATAGTCCATATATATTTGTCAATTGCCATATGGCACAGTATACCATACCTACCAAGAACTAAAAGAAATGCAGAGCTTGTTTTTTGCTTTGTAGTCGGGTTTTTATTTCTTAAATTAGAATTACCACAAACACAAACATTTATTTTTTAAATAAATATTGTGTATATGGTAATTTTAGACGAATCAATTGATACCTGGCTACATCAAAATCCATCAAGCCGCTCAGGCTGTAGGAGGTGACAAAGAAATTACTACTACCATGTGTATTTTCGAACCTTGATCAAACGAAATATGCGGATACACGACATAAAATTATCGATAAATATCGGGTAAAAAATGTTTTTATGTAATATAGAAAAAAAACGATTAAATATATTGTTTTTATGAAAACTACTTCATCTGTTTTTTTCTTCGTAAAGTTTATTCAAAGCTAGATAGTTTAGCTAGCTAATTAAATAAAAAATATAATTTATAAATATTATAGCTATAAATATATAAATAAATAATTGTAGGAATTCAACAAAAAACTATTTTTTAACTATATTTTTATTTTATTGTTGATCTGTAACTTTAAAACTGGATTATTGAGTTGTACTTTTTTGCATGTGGGATTAAATTTCATAATTTATTCTCCAAATCTTCCAGTAAATATGGTTTTACCTCTTTGCGTTGTCATGTTATTCGCCATTTGAATTAGGCACTTTCTGCTCTGCACAAAGATCCACAAACAACAAATCTTCTATTTAAATAAAAATGAATTGTTGTTCGTTAGTCTGATTAAAACTCGAGAACGGCTGAACGGATTTATCTTATCTTAGTCTTGAAATGTTCGTGGAGGTCTAGGGAAGGTTTAAAAGGCGAGAAAAAATCGAATAATTGCCGGGAACTTATTTTACCCGTGCGACGCCGGGGCGGGTCGCTAGTTGTTAATAAAACAAGTCAAGATAAGATGAAACGGAACGAGGTTTTTGCCTTACAGTGGGATAGTAGCTGTGGATTAAGATAAGATAAAGTAAAACTTTTTTTTTGTTATTGCTATGGATTAATTTATTGATTGTTTAAAATGCCCCCCATTTTCCTCAATGCATATCGTTGCACGTAAAGTCACACTGCGCGTTGTTCTTTTTAGTACATCGCGATCGTTTTTGTTACTACACTAGCGTAATGCAATCAAGATGTGTATGTACTATACTTTTAAATACAATATACCTAGAATTTACTAACAAAATATGTACATACAAGTAGTGCCCCGCGGTGTTACCCGCGTTATAATGGATTTTCCCGCGGAATGACGTTTTCCCGCGGTAGCCTATTTTATTTTTCAGGCTCTAGAGATTCTGTGTACCAAATTTCATTTAAATCGGTTCAGTAGTTTTCGCGTGAAAGAGTAACAAACATCCATACATCCATACATCCATACTTACAAACTTTTGCCTTTATATTAGGTCCTTACATATGAAATTGGCGTTTTGTATGGGAGGAACAAAAAGTCGAATATTTTTTAATATAATATATTTAATTAATCAAAGTATGAACCATTATTTTCTATGCACTTTTGCCATCTTATAGGTAGTTCATTGATCCCTTTACTAAAAAAACCAGTCGGACGGGAATCAATAAAATCTTTGAAGGCGATTTGGACTGCCCCATCGGAGTTGAATTTTTTCCCTTGCAAGAAGTTATCCAAATTTCGAAAAAAATGGTAATCTGTTGGAGCAAGGTCCGGGGAGTACGGAGGATGTCTTAGACTTTCCAATTGAAGCTCTTCTAATTTAGTAGCCGTCTGTTGCGCAGTGTGTGGTCTAGCGTTGTCGTGAAGCAGCAGTGGCGTGGAGCGATTGACCAGCCTAGGTTGTTTAGCCGCTAGCTTTTCCATCATGGTTTGCAATTGCTGACAATAGACATCAGCCGTAATAGTCTGGCCAGATTTGAGAAAACTGTAATGAACAATACCGGCACTAGTCCACCAAACGCTTACAAGTAACTTTTTTGGGGTTAATTTTCGCTTGGGGCAGGATTTGGCTGGCTGGCCAGGATCCAACCATTGCGCTGAGCGCTTCCGATTATCGTAAAGAACCCATTTTTCATCACAGGTAATGATTCGGTTTAAAATACCTTCATTATTGTGCCGGTTTAGTAATGTAACGCAGCAGTCGACGCGCGTTTGCCGGTTTGCTTCAGTCAATTCGTGAGGTACCCACCTTTCAAGCTTTTTAATCTTCCCAATTTGCTTCAAGTGAATTAAAACAGTTTTATCTCTAACACCGCAGCCTGCAGCTAACTCGGACGTGGTTTGCGATGGATCCGCTTCCACAATAGCCTTCAACTCTTCATTATCAACTTGAGTCTCAGGCCGTCCACGGGGCTTGTTCTGCAAGTCGAAATTTCCAGAACGAAAACGTTGGAACCAAAAACGAACTGTGTTTTCTTTTGCAACACGACCGCCATACACATCATTCACCCTTCGAGTTGTTTCCGCAGCACTAGTGCCACGGCGGAACTCGTACTCGTAAATAATGCGATATTTTAAGTTTTCCATTTTGTAAAATGAGTGACGCAAACAGAAAAAAACAGAAGAAAAAAAACAAATGAATGACGATCATCGAAGCACAAATACATGAGTCTATAGCTGTACAAATTTGAATTTGGAATTCCTTACCAAAGAGGAGAAATTTGTGATTAAAGTGGCCAGTACGAAAAACGCCAATTTCATATGTAAGGACCTAATAATAGTAGTAGGATATAGTCCTGAGCCAGCCAACCTAATAATGTCCCCTGGCTTTGCGGTATCTAGTACGAATAGCATTAATCACATTTTTATACCGTTGTAAAATTATTTGTTATCTTAAAAATAATATATTAGGATTATAACAATAAAACATATATATATATACGGGGAAAACATTATCTATTGAACGTTACTATAAAAATCTATAAATAAACAGTTATCGCAAGATGTGTGTGGAGGTTTTGTCTGTTCACGCCCGTAATGATGATGCTAAAAACAGTCTCTGGTGGGCTTCGGCCGCGGCTTGTCACCACCCTCTGGGCTAAGGTCAGTGCGTGACACGATTTTTCGTGTTTCGTAATGTGGTCCGGAGAAGTCATCTACCTTCTAGGTATTCGTGCCCCATCTTCAGACCACATTGTCACTTTACAAAAGTTGAGATTGTGGTCAAATTAATGCTTTATAAAGCATAAAAATAAAATAAATAATAGTAAGCGCACAACCCAACAACATCTGGACCAACATCGGTGGACACAAACCCTATGGCGGGTGTGTCCACCGATCCCGGGATCAGAATTTATTGTCCACTGATACTGCCAAGTTTTCTCCACCGATACCGGGATCGGTTTCCAATGAAAAAATGATTAAATATTTTTATCCACTGATTCCGGTATCCGTGCCTACAAAAAATTACTTCAAATAGTTTTGGAAACGGATCCCGCTTGTAGAGTTTAGAAGTTTAAATTAAAACAAAAGAATATTATTGAATATGTTATATTGATCAAAAGTAAATTATTTAATTAAAATCTAAAATCACAGGAATCATCATATAATTATTAGATACTCTTAGTAATCGAGAAATGTTTTATTATAACTTTGTATTGCTAGCATAAACAGTTATTTTCTCTTATAATTCAAAACTAAGACATTTTCTACAACACGCTTTAAAAACTGTCTATGTTACTCTCCATATATTCGACTAACTCTATCCCAAAAATCAAGTCGATTGGTAGCTTTTTTATAGAGTGAATTAAGGACAAACAAACAAATAAACAAACATACTTTTGAGTAACTATCAAAGTAATAATCGCATTCTTAGCTCATCGCATTCTTGTAAATTAATAATACAGAAACAGCCAACCCTGATGATGTTACTTATAGTATTAGAACGAGATAGTAAGCGAGAATTGAAACAAATAATACAAAATACTGGTACGTAATAAGGCAGCCAAAAGTGTCTTGAAAAATTAAGAAGATAATATATACCTCCATTAGAGTACTGTCTCAAAAACCAAAAATATATGTACCATTTACTTTATTTTTGGTTTTGATTTATTAAATAAGCGATGTGTTTGAAATGTGTTGATTTCTGTGATAATTACTGATTAATAATATAGACTTAGGTACTTTATATTATTTTAAGTGAAGTTGTAGAAAATGACTTAGTTTTGAATTATAAGAGAAAATAACTATTTATGCTAGCAATACAAAGTTATAATAAAACAATTCTCGATTAGTAAGAGTAATAATAATTGTGTGATGATTCCTGTGATTTTATATTTTATTAAAAATAAATGTCTTAGTTTTAAATTATAAGAGAAAATAATTATTTATGCTAGCAATACAAAGTTATAATAAAACATTTCTCGATTACTAAGAGTATCTAATAATTAAATGATGATTCCTGTGATTTTAGATTTTAATTAAATAATTTACTATTGATCAATATAACATATTCAATAATATACTTTTGTTTTAATTTAAACTTCTAAACTCTACAAGCGAGATCCGTTTCCAAAATTATTTGAAGTAATTTTTTGTAGCCACGGATACCGGGATCAGTGGATAAAAATATTTAATAATTTTTTCATTGGAAACCGATCCCGGTATCGGTGGAGAAAACTTGGCGGTATCAGTGGACAATAAATTCTGATCCCGGGATCGGTGGACACAAACCCAATATGGCCAATTTTTTTTTAATGTTCTTAGATGTCCAACTATTGTTTTTAAATAATAATTATTAAATTATTAATAAGATTGTTTTTAAGAAAAATTGTAACCGCTAGTAAAAAAAACATTGCAAAAATAGTAACAAATAGTTTATCATTGCCAAAATACCAAAACAAATGAGCTAGAATTTCTGATGGCTTCTTTGCTTCAATGGCAAAAGATTTTCTATTTATCTATTGTCTAACATAATGTATATTGTTGAAGTTACTGTGATATTTAAAACAAACTATTCAATTAAAAATGTCAAATCCGAAACCAATCCATTGCGGTAGATGAAACTATTTATTTTTCCAACTGAATAACGGTTATGACCACGACAAGATACTTAATTTATTGTTCATCTTACAGGATTTTTAACATGGGGATTTTTATACATAACCTGTGGTGAGGACTGGAGATGGAGCGGACGGTACTTTCGATTGTGCGTCGTGGCCTTGACAGCGTGGGCGAGCGGTCTGGTTCTACTCGCCACCACCGGATTCCCGCCGCTATTGGCGGCACTCCTGACCGGCATTCTAGCCAGGAACTTTGGGTACCTTGACATGAGGCAGTTCACTTCTATTGACATGTTTCTAAGGTAAACCGTTTTTGATACTAACAAGGTCATCTTTTTAGAGTTCCGTGCCCATAGCGTAAAACGGGACCCGATAACTGAGTCCTCGCTGTGTGTTTGTTTGTCACCTTACTGTATCTCAAGGATCGTGGTAGATAGAGAATTGAAACATTGTCGAAATATATTTCTGTTGACACTATAACAACAAATACTATAATCTAACTTTACAAATTAAAAAAAAAAACATTTCCAGAACCTTAGTTCCCTTAAAAGTGAAAAGTCATACTATTTTGTAAAGTGCACGTGATGCGCTTTCATTTGAGACCCCACTCGAGTATATTTGAAGATTTTCGGTTTTCCTTACTTTTAACTTTTAAACGGGTCAACTAATTTTCATCAAACATGTCTAAGAACACTCGCGCGTAACTCACCTTTCATATAACAAAAAAGTGTGTGCGATTCACACACGATAGAAGTGAAACTTCAGTAAATCGACAAAATAAAGAGATGAATAAAAAAAACGGTGCAAAAAGATTTTGTTCGTGCGGTCACCCATCCAAGTACTGGCGTCGCGCAAAAAGAAGTTTCACTTCAAAAAAAAAACGATATTTAAATAGCTTCATCCGTTTTTCGCCAAGACACGGTCAGTGTAGTGTGTCGTGATCGAGTTGCGTTCGTGAATGAAACAAGTGGTAGTAGCACTACTGAGTGTCAACCTCGCAGTAAAAGACTCAGAAAGAGGGTAGACCGGTTCGTTTGTGAATAACCGTCTGCCCAAATCGCTAAGACAATGACAATTCAGTTGCTTCCGTGATCATGGCGCTTGCAACAGCGTCGAAATATCGGAAAACTCAAAAACCGTCAAATCATGGTATGTTACCCGTTTTAAATCATAGTATTGTTAAAAACCATGATAATTTAAAAGTTATAACACGGGCTACTAATTATTGCACCATCTGTCATAAATATAAGTCCCGTCAAAGAAAATCCTGTGAAAATCGAGCTAGCCGTGTCGGATATTTGTCAGAAATATGCCGCTAATGCCAAAATCGTAGGCGACGGTGGCGGCGTAGAGATAATATCTGCGGCGGTGTAATCTGCGGCGTCTTTGTTGGGTTAAATTAATTATTTACTCAGCATTAATAGGATAAAATAATGGGATCAAGAGAAAAAAACCGAGTTTTTTTTGTTTTTTTTTTTAAATTTACATAATGTATTTAGAAATAAGCTGTATAGATGATGTGAATATAACGGTCTGACAATTAAATTGTATTTATTTGTAAACTAGTGGCCCGCCCCGGCTTCGCACGGGTCTTTATTAAATTTTTTCCCCCGGCAATTATTCGATTTTTCTCGCCTTTTACACCTTCCCTAGACCTCCACGAACATTTCAAGACTATGATAAGATAAATCCGTTCAGACGTTCTCGAGTTTTAATCAGACTAACGAACAACAATTAATTTTTATTTATATAGACATTGGTTGTGTCATTCCTGACTAATTATGCAAAATGCAAATATTATTAATGCCCGTTTTATATAACAGCATGCAAAAAAATGCTAGCTGACTTCAATAACCTTTTTAGAAAAACCCTACTTCAATTTAATAAAAACTACTCGAGTATGTGCAAAAATCAATAAAATTGGAATGGAACAAATAAAACTGTTAATTTACAATCAAAGGCTCAATATTTGTTATACCTTTATGGAGTTTGAAAGAAAAAAATTAAGAATTAATGAGTGTTGCGTTTAATTAATATTTGATAAGTCTTGTTTGAAATATCTATTACAGGAAAGCAGTTTTCCGTATTCCAATGGTTACCATTACTACTACTACTTACCATTTACCTATAATCGTGATTAGAGGCATCTAAATATTTGACAATATTTTTTTTGACATGAAAATAAATAAAATATCTAAGCTTCAGTTTTCTACGAGTTTAGGCATCTAAATACAATTTTGCAGAATGTGGAGCAAATTTTGCAATCTTTCTCTAGGAACATGTAATCCATCACTTTGTACACCGAGTAGATATTACCTCACTTTTTCTGCTTGTTTACCTTAAACCTTACCTTATCTTTACGAAACTGTAATCAGTCCATCGCAAAATCTTAAGTTTTTCTCTTCCTGACTTTAAACAAGCACCTTGATTCTGAATAATTGAAGGAATATTTTATCAGTTGGTTATATTGGTTTTGGCTTCTGTTGTACTTACATACAATTCTAATTATTAGTTTACTTTTACACTGTATTCCACAAATGTTTCTCTTGAAATAACAATTTTATATTTTACAGGGCAATATATCCCGTCATTATATTAGGGAAAGGTTCGTTAGGATGGGATATAAGCTTTATGAAGGCTAACTGGAGAAATATCGTCCCTTTGGGCGTTATCCCCTGGACTTCGGAAGTGCTGACTCTGGCTACTTGCATGTACCTTTTATTCGGACATCCATATATTTGGGGTAAGATAAAGATATTTATATTTTTTAATAAAAGAGTTTAGCATAATTATGATTTTATTCAAAATTTATAAAAGTCAAAGCTGAAATATATTTTCTAAAGCTGATTGTAGGCTGCTTAAAATGCAAAATTCGTAAACAAACTTCTCTAGAGCACACGATTAACAATTAATGCCCATTAAGAGCTTAATAACAACATTCATTTAAATGTATGATCGTACCCAATTACAGGCCGTCACAACACCATATTCAGTTCGGCACATTTAAAGTTTCCTAGGTTCCTGTAAACAACGAATGATCCACTAGGGAAATTGTGAACAAAGCTTTTTTACAAATTGAAACAACACGATACGAAATCAGAAGTTTAAAACCCACCGGAAAATATGATTTAATGGAGTGGAATTCGACTGAAATTCATTTAATAAAATTTGTCCAGATGAAGTACAATAGAGCGCGCCGTGTACGCGCTACAAAGCCAATTCAATAAATTTTGCCGTGGAAAGGATTGAATGCATTTTTGCAGCATGACTTTTGAGGTGGAACGTTCAGGTGGCCACGTGAACAGCCTACGAAATGCCGTTGTATTGGATATATCGAAAAGTTTGGTGAAGCCTTGAAATGTTCAAGGTGTGAAAACTCGTTTTAAACTTGTTACGTCAACAAAGAGGGCTCATAGAACCTACTTATTTTTGAAGTGAAACTTCTATAGAATCGTAGTGATTTCAAACCGGAAGCAAAAAGATGAAACGGAAATGGTAAGAGACACAAATACAATGCTTTATTTAAATTTCTTTGAGCGATACTTCGTAGTTGAGACTACGAAGTATCGCGCAAAGAGGTATTGCTGTATATTATTTATATAATTTTGTAACATACTTCATGTAATACGCTTTATTGAAGTAATATAAATAATCCGAATAATTACAGATATATGTTTGTTTCTCTTATCATTTTAGCAGATGCGTTCATTTACCCTTTTTTTCTATTCGATATATATCATAATAATAGTTCGTAAGTAGTAGACTCCAATCGTGCGTCGTAGCTGACACACACACACACTTTTTTTATTCTTCTTATTCTTTCGTCGATTTACTGAAGTTTCACTTCTATCGTGTGTGAATCGCACACACACCTTTTTTTTTATTAGTAAGTGAAAATAGGGGATGTTTCTTTATTACCCCCGACCAAAAAAGAGGGGTGTTATAAGTTTGACGTGTCTGTCTGTCTGTCTGTGTGTCTGTCTGTGTCACCATAGCTCCCGAACGGATGGAGCGATTTCAATTTAGTTTTTTTTTTGTATGAAAGGTGAGTCTGGCGCGAGTGTTCTTATACATGTTTCATGAAAATCGGTTGTGCCGTTTAAAAGTTATGGGGGTGAGAGTGGGTAACGAAAATCTGCAAATATACTAGTGTGGGGTATCAAATGAAAGCGCATCGCGTCCACATTACACAATATTATGTTGTTTTACATTTAAGGAAATTATGGCATTAGAATCGGGGGTTTTTCTTAAATTTTAAATTTAGATTTATTATTAATTACTTGGTTATTCCTTGCTAATATGAGGTAAATGTATGTATAAATAGTAAGCGGTGACCAATTTTAAAGCCTATTTCTCTGTATAAACAATAGGTTGTTGACATACGTTATATTTATAATGATGGTATCGTATACTATATTGTTATCAAAGATCAAATAATGTAACCAAACAAATCTATGAGATTTACACTAACAAATAGATTGTACAAATAGAAGCGACTACTGCACTCCATATTCTTTGTCTTTTTAGAGTTTTGTACTGAAGTTCACACAAAACATATTTATTCGTTTAATCGATAGCTTATTTAAAACCTATTGCTAAAGACTCCGTTGTCCGTCTTTGTGTTTATCATAACAAACAAATACCTAACCTTTTTTTTGAATCCTTTAATAATATGTAAAACGTTCAACATCATAATTATTTGACCTTAGATCGTAGGTTTTTTTTTTAAATTAATAATATTATACCCAATAACTCGTTCCTAAAAATAATCCACGATATAGGTTTCTATGTAGGCCTGCGTCGCCGGCCCGCCGTGCAGACTTTCAATTTTAAAACGAGAAATAAAATATACTAATAAATGAAAGTAATGGTGTCAACATGCAGGACCAAGCTGCTGAAGCATGCCCCCTTGTCACTCGATATTTATTTAGTCAATATACTATCCCGTAAACAATGTACATATATATATATTTTTAACAACCTGTCGAAACTATTACAAATTGCACCGGTTGTCGATAAAACTAATGTACATATTTAATAATTAATGTGATTATTTTTTATGCATTAATTATCGTTATTTGTGAATTGTTTTATGATTGTTAATTTATACCAATTATTATTGATTCATTTATTATTTTTCATCGTTGATTTATTATTATTACTATTTTATTTCAATTATTATGAATTTGTTATTGTTAGTAAATATATAATCTTATTAGGGCTTAAAAAATAAACTGTAATGATTTTGTATTGAACTGAAAAAAATAAAATAAATAATTTTAAAAAGTAAGTATGCGGGTTAGATAATTAAGTTATAGGTATAAATATTTCTGAACAATCCACACAACAACATCTAGCCCCGTGCTAAGCTCTAAGCTTGTGTTACGAGACATCTGATATACTTACTTCATATTATAGACACACAATTATAGATATTTTTTATTATACATATTAAACACCCAAACCAAGGAGAAGTGTGGTTGTGTTTATTTTGAACACTGTGCGGTAACATCTCATTGGTTAATAGTTTTTATGTGTGAAATAGAGCTAAGACAACCATTACTAAATGCTTTTTTTTAGAAGCATAGCATTTAGTGTTATGATTGTTATAGGGTTAATGTTCGGCACATTCTATGCGTCGGCGTCGTTTCCCGTGATAATGCCGACGGTAGTAGCGAGCGGCAGTCACCCCGCGCGGAGTCGGGTGTGGCCACAAGTCGTAGCCACCGCGGGAGGCCTCGACACCACGCTCAGTGTCGGCATGTTCGGCATCTTCTACAGCATCATATTCACTCAGGCTGACGACACTTATCGGTACATCAGGGTAAGTCTTTAACACATTAAGTAGGTAAATATTCCTTTACGACGGAGACATCGACATAACTTTTTCGGCATCTTTTACAACATCATATTCACTTAGGCTGACGACACTTTCGGTACATAAGAGGAAGTCATTAAAACATATAAATAAGGTAAATATATATATATAAAAATGGATCGCTGTAATGTATGTATGTATCGAAATAGTGCACCAAATTGGATGATTCATTATTTTATGTGTTGGTATTTTTAGGGAAGGGTTGTATTTAATAAAATAATATCAAACGTTCTGTTTATATTTTTGTTAAAATTAAATTGTATATAATTAATAACGATATATTTTTCCATTCGCCTCGTAGGCAAGTTAAAAGCAATAATTACCATACAGCCTCGGGCAAAAGTTGCCTGCCTGAAGGGCGAATTATATTATTATCCATTTCTGTTTTTCTATATTACTAGCGGCACGCCCCGGCTTTGCACGGGTAATTATTCAAAATTGTTTCAAAATGATTCGAATTTTTCTCGCCGTAAAAACCATCCACTCCAACGAACATTTAAAAAAATAAATTGGCTAAATTGGTAGGTATTGGCGTTGTTGAGTTATGCGCTTAGCAACACATTTTGCGATTCATTTTTAACCCCCGACAAAAAAGAGGGGTGTCATATGTTTGACGTGTCTGTCTGTCTGGGACATCATAGCTCCCGAACGGATGAAGCGATTTCAACTTAGTTTTTTTTTGTTTAAAAGGTGAGTCTGGCGCGAGTGCTCTTAGACATGTTTCATGAAAATCGGTTGTGCCGTTTAAAAATTGTGGGGGTTAGAGTGGGGAAGGAAAACCGAAAATCTGCAAAAACTCGAGTATCAAATGAAAGCGCATTGCGTGCACATTACACATTATTATGGTGTTTTACTTTTAAGGAAATTGAAGGATTCGAATCGGGGGTTTTTCTAATATTTTAAATTTAGATTTATTATTTATAAGAAGATTAAGGTAAGAGAAAACATACTATTGATTGCAATCTTCAATTTGGTGTAACCGACAACAAACATAAACTTGGTTCGGGTCAATTTGTGTAACGTTAGTTTTTTGAAGAAAGTTGGTTTTATATTGGTGTATAATTTTTCGTTCAAGCTAAGAATTAGTGTAAGAGCAATGCTGGTTTGCCAAGATACATACACCAACTTAACCTTCTTCGGTCATAGGAATACAACAATTCGACTTATGTAAATGGATCACATACCTACTCAGTTACAACATAATTTCGACGGAAGTCTGCAAAATTCACAGTTAAAATGTGTAGCGTAACTGTATTTTTTTAAAGTTAGTATTATATTATTATGCTCTTCGAAAAAACTAAAAAAACTGTAAACTCAACTTATTTTACGTGTTTTGGTGGTTAACCCAATTGAACTGCCAACCGACGATATTATGTACAATATCTATGCTATAATGGAAGGGTTTAGTTCTGAAAATAACTTTTTGAATGGGATTAGTTACCTGTTAACGAATTATTAACAACTAACTAAGCGACAAAATATTATCAAGCGACAATTTTTTTATTTCCGCACACGACCATTCAGTAGGGAGCCGATCGCGCGGCAGATTATTTCGTGATCTTAACCCCCCTCCCGTACCTTCGTGCCCGAGTGACGCCTGCCACTCCACAACGCATAGTGTCACAAAACTATAATAGTTAGAGATATGATGTAGCAACGTTTTTTGTAGATGATGATAAGTTCTACAAAGTTGTAATACATCACTTAGTTATATATTCAATAGTTTTCGCAGCATTCGCCATTAAAGAAAGATTTTGGGTTCTTTTTTTTCACCATGGGTTACATTATCGGAGTTTGGTAAGGAATCATATTATTTTTGAAAACTAAATATAGCCTATGTCACTCAGGGATAGTGTAGCTTTCGAATGGTGAAAGAATTTTTTAAATCGGTGCAGTAGTTTCAGAGCCTATTCGAGACAAACAAACAAACAAACACACAAAAAATCAAACCTTTCCTCTTTATAATATTAGTATAGATAAAAATCAATAAGTTGTTCGTAAATTTCTCTCAAACTCGGGATCGGCTGAACTAATGTGGAATATTTTAGTTTTAAGCTATTTTTCCGTAAATATATAAGTCCAGGTAATGTTTAAAAGGCGATTCAAAAGTTAAAATGCTTGTTATAGTATAAATAACAATTTCTTTTTCTTCCCTTAGAAACGATTCAACAATCTGGGCATAAAGTTCCCTTTATCTCATTGAATTTTATTTATATGTGCATAATGCGATTTTATGCGATGTGATTGACAGTAATAGTAGGGTGGGAGTAGGAATAAAATTTGGGATAGAAGCGTTACTGGGAATGAGCTTTGCTTACTACTTTTGAATTGAAGCTTTCTGAAGAGGTTACTCTGCTTAAAATAAATATTAAGTTTAAAAAATATGAACATACTTCATTCGAAAAGCTGGAGTAAGTAAGTGTGAAAGTGGGAGTGGGAGATTTAACATTAGTTTTATTCATTTTTATTCTCTGTATAATGTATGTGAAAAAACAACGTTTTCCGGGTCGGCTGGTATTAAATATTCCTTTGCAGCTTTCTACTGATAACAAACTAAATATGTTTAAATAAATATTAGATAGTTACGAGTGAAACACAAATAATGAGAAAAGTCATGCTTCCTTTGTCACAGTGTAAACGAGCAGTAACAAGTGGATACGCAATGTGTACCTACTTTTGTCACACGGATTTTTATAACCTGATTTCGGATGATAAGTGAAAGGGTGAAAAGTGACATGTTTTATGTATTGTTTTGTTTTTGTCCTTCCTTTGCACAGTAAGGTCTTAAAGGCTATTTAAATTACGAAAAATATTAGTTAAATTCGATGTTGCTCATGGGATTAAACTTGTTTTATAAATCGCTTTCAGCACAAACATAAAACTATTTTAGTTGCGACACCATCAATTCTGTCTGTTATTTTTTGTGAACATGAAATGAATGGTGCTGCAATGTCCAATGTAGACACTCACTAAATTTATCTCACGGACATTGACATAGCGGCACGTTTGCACAATCACGAGTACCTCTATCGCGCTCGTGATTTCACAAAAAAAACTAAAAGCTAACGTACAACTATTTCACTTTTTGTAATAATAAATATTCTATTACAAAATGAATAAAATTCAATTTGCATAAAAAGCAGAAACATATTTTACGCATTTACATAATATATCTTGTAACCCCATCTGGGATTTCGGCGAGCGTACCCCATTCGGTATTAATGTAGCAATCAAGACGGACTACACTCCCGAGATCTGTTATCCCTCAAAAACCTTACACAATCGGCATCAGACGTATGTTTATTTTGGTTAAAGGTAACGACCGTTCAGGAATACTGCTTTTAAATATTGAGCTTCGATTAGAATGATTTGAAAATCGTAAAATGTTTACTTTCAAGACTAACGCCAGTGACACTATTCATATTGAAAACGGGTATAATATTACTCACGTATATTGTGACGATTAATTTAGTGAGTGATGTACCTATATTACTCCGACGTTTCTGTTCCCATCAGGTAGGAGGAGGATTCCCCTCAGGGAAGCGGGAGCGCCTCTCCGGTCAGACAGCGCGCGCCGCGAACTGCCGGTTTTCAAAATAAACGTCATAGAATAATAAATTACTACTAAAAACGTTTACTGTTTGAGAATAAGGTGATTAAATTAATCAGCTGTTATAAAAATTACTTGAGAGATTTCGGCTTCTATACTGCTACATTACTACTACTACATGAGGTCCTACATTATTTATTCAGTGACTCGTTTATTGTATTTAACTATCTACATAATTTCATAATGCATAAAAATTTTGAACTAAAGACTTGAATTTGTCTTTTTTATTTTATTTTATTTTTCTTACAAATACTAACGTTACTTTTATTACTCAACCAGAGGTAATTTCCACCTATGAAAACGAACAAATCTGCAAATTATACATGCTTAACATTTTATATGTTACTTCCTTAAAGACATGCCGCTTTATACTTGCTCAAATCACAAATTCACCAAATTCGTAATTTGATATCTCACGTAAAGCCACAGAGCTTCAAAACATCTCAGACATTACTTTAATTAAAAGGCTTTCTTCGCTTCGTCGCAATGCTCAAATTTTCTTTAAAAGGTTTACCTGATATATGTTCTGTAAAATACAGCTGGTAGGTTTCCCAAAAGTTGGTTATATTTTATGATTATATATTATACTAGCTGACTCCAGCAAACGTTGTTTTGCAAAACGAAAAATAGATTGTAGGCGATTCTCAGACCTACTGAATACGCCTATAAAATTTGGTAAAAATCGGTAAAGCCGTTTCGGAGGGGTAAGGTAACTAACATTGTGACATGAAAATTTTATATATTAGATAATAAATGGTGTTGTATCGATTCAAAAACAAGTGCAGAGATTATAAGTATGTTTTTTTGTCGTTATGGGAGATAGATTCATTTTTGTTTACAATCTCACTTGATGGTAAGTGTTGATGTGGACGATGTGTGTTTTTGATTTTTATTCTGCTATTCCTAAAATACACAAACAAACTACGGACACACGTCAATCAATTAAACTGTTAAATAGCTTCAGCCCTTCACCAGTTATAAGTTGTGTAACTAACCACAGGACTTTGTTTTACTACTTGTTTCGCACGGATAATTATTCAAAATTGTTTTCTCGGCCATTATTATATTTTTTCTCGTGGTTAAAAATATTCCTGGACTTCTAAGACTATTCAAAAAAAATTGGCGAAATTGGTCCAGACGTTGTTGAGTTATGCGCTTACCAACAAATTTTGCGTATAAATTTTATATAATAAAAGATAGAAATAAATGTCACATTTGCCGCCTTAGTATTAAAATTAAAATACTGACTAAAATTATAATGAATTCAGTAGTCCGTAGCGAACGCTTTCTTTTTTTTTAATCGTTGGGTCAAAAATAACTATTCAGATTTTTAAATGTTTTTGTTTCTTTTCTAAGACGAAACTTAACATAAGTAATAACTCTTAGTAAAACGTTGCTCTTAGGTAGGTTCGTCTACTAAAGTAAAAAAAAATTAAGAATGAAATGGGTTTTCTTAATGCTGTAAGGCAAAATCACAAAAGCTTTTTAGTTTAATGCAGTCTTTGTTAAGGAAATCAAATAAAATTTCTAGAATTTTCAATAATTAGACACGCTGCGGGAATGGTGAAGCTAGGTTCTCTTACACAATAGTGCTTAAATTACTACAATGAAAACTTATAAAAAGTACTTACATTAAAAATATTAAAAAAATATCACGTAAAAATGTTCGTTTCAATTTCGCAGATTTAACAACAGTTTTTATATTATTACCAACCGACTACATTATTTTAACAACGCAAAAATGTACGTCCATATCAAATTAAAACTATCTTACTGTTTTAAAACCTGTTAAAAATGCTATAATATAATAGTACCTATCTCAAAGTGTAGGTTTTTCGCATAGGGCTGTTGACGCATTACAAATTCATGTAAATTTATGTTTTACACATTTTTTAACAAAAATAACGTATTTCACAACTTAATTATTCGTCTGTAATAAAATTTATAGAAATTGCGTAATTCATTAGCTTAGAGTATCTATGTAAGTATAGAGTGAGCATAATTGAAGTGGGAACAGTACACACTCGTTTCTACAAGTGAGAACAACACAAATTCCGCGCAGCGAGCGTTCGCAGTCGTGGATGCGCATTAGCGGCGTGTGGATCGCAATACATTTTATTAAAATAAGGATAGGAAATGGTTAAATGTGCAGTTAAATCTTCCAACCATGATACAAGAAAGCACTCCAAACCAAAATGAAATCTGTTATGACATTTCTTCGGTCTGGAGATTTTTAAACTTATTTTGCTAAAACTAAATCAAGCGTCGCGTCCATTTGCGGAGGTGAAGGAGACGCGAGAGGTGGGCATGCAAACACCAGCCCGCGCACCACCAAAGTGTAGTGATGGGACACCATCGATAAAAATAAATATTTTTTTTTTATAATTATTAGTTAAAGAGTAGATTTTTACTCGACAATTTATCTAAGCTATTAGCAATAAAAATTCAGTGCAGTGCAAAAGTGAAAGACGATCGTTTCCGAGCGCGCATCGCACTGACAACTGTTTAGATATAGCCTCTCCAGATCCATCTTAATATATATAAATCTCGTGTCACAATGTTTGTCCTCAATGGACTCCTAAACCACTTAACCGATTATAATAAAATTCGCACACCATGTGCAGTTCGATACAACTTGAGAGATAGGATGGTTTTTATGGCGAGAAAAATTCGAATAATTTCCGGGTAAATTTTAACCCGTGCGACGCCGGGGCGGGCTGCTAGTAATTCTATATTCCTATCAAATTTTTATTCAAAATCCAAAATAAATGTCTAATATTTGATGTATGCCAGGATCTCACTACTATATACCTAAATGTAACCACAATAAATAAATGACAATGTAAACAGAATAACTATATATATTATTTGATAAATTACTAAAAATAAAATACCAGATATTTTATTAAATGAACCAGGGAAAAAGTAAATAGTGTAAAAAGTGTGTCACTAAATACCTAGGTGGCATAATTTGTCAATAGCCATTGATAGACATATGCCTATAGCCAATCTCATCCCTACCTGTCATTCACTCATCTATGATTGTCTTTAGTCTTAGCTGCCTACGGGCTTCACCATGTAATTTGTGTAATACGCGCTCTCTATACTACCAAAGATATTCTAAGTTGATACCCATAACCACGTGACTGCGGTCAACAATCAAAGAGCGATGAGGTCACTGGCCCGTAAACAATCAATCAATACCAAATAAATTTGATAAGTATGAGAAAGACTCATACACCAAGGGTTCCGTGGTTTTAAAAGTATAAAAAGTAAAAAATAATTAAAAAAAAACTGAAAGTTCAATTGCGGCTTACGATGCAGGCAAATTTTTGTTTCACGCTGCTCATTGGCGCTGACAGCTCAGCGCGTAGCAATCCGTTTGGAAATACTGTTAGCGCTGATCGGGCAGCGTTATTCTGAGAGGTTTCTATAGCGTACATACAGTATGCTACTCGCAGATCTGTGATCAGCGTGACACAAAAGTCAGTCATATGAAGGAGTAAAAAAACTACAAACTAGATTTCGTTTAAACCTATTGGTCGGTGGTTTTTTAGACATGTTGTTACAAAAAATAATCGTTTCTCTTCCAGGCCGCTCTGACGTTGTTCGTTGGTATTGGCATCGGTGTCGTATGGGGATGTATCGCAGGCATCGTGCCTCACAAGAATGATCTCTACGTCACAGAGCTGAGGTTACTCCTAGTCGTCGTCGGCGGACTATTCTTCAACTTCCTAGTTATCAACGTAGGCTGGGCTGGAGCAGGTTGGTAGACAACTTGACTTATAGGCTCGGTGCAAACGGACCTATGACCACAGCAACTGGTGGCCAGCCACGAGCAGTTCACACCATAGCAAGTGTCCACCTCGACCGCACAAAAAAAAAACTATATTTCCGAACAAGCCACCACACAGCATCTAGATCCGTGGTGAGCTCTAAGCTTGTGCTATGGGTACAAAACATATGATAATTATACTTAATATAATTTAACATACATAAATATTTTTGATCATAAATATTAAACACGCCGACCAATGAGCAAGGGTGCCGCGTTTAAACAAATGTATGAAAAATCGTGTGAACTGCTAGAGGCTGGCCACCAGTGACTGTGGTCATAGGTCCATTTGCGCCGAGCCTTACAAGGCCTTTCTAAGCTAGTTTTTTTAGCTTCGGCTATGCTGGAGTACCTTACATGAATATTTGATTTCGAAGTTGCTCGAGTACTCTTATGTGTACTATTTATATAATTTACTCTAGTAACTTGATCTAGCCTACTTCAAAACTAACCCTATATAAACAAATCATCGTATATATGGAAAATGTCTATTTATTAAGGAAACATCATTGTGGTTCTAAAGTTCAAATGTAACCCACTAGCTTGTATTCTGGACCTACGCTGTTTTTGATGGTTACAAATTTTGAATTGAATCTCTTAATTACAAAAGTTTTTTTTTTTTTGTATTATAACATAAAAAAGAACTGATTAATAATAACTCGGTTGTTTACTTTTACGGCTAAATAAATTTAACCGTTTTATTTGCGTTTCGTGGAAGTAAAGAATTTAACCTGACAGAGTTTTTGTCAATGCAAGGAGTGCCTAAATAAATTAACGAATAATAAAAAACAATATTATTATATAAACAATGAAATAAGTTTTACAGAACAATGGGATCAGAGATTGTGCTGGAAAATTTGTTGTTTTTTTTATCTAAACTTGCTACTTCAAGCGCGAACTGTGTAAACTAATCGTTTATACACAATTTTTATTATATTTTATAGTTTTAAGAAAACTATCAGATTTTTTTCTGTGTGAACTAATCGTTTATACACAATTTTTATTTTTTTTTTATAATTTTGAGAAAACTAACAGTTTTTTTTCTGTGTGTGTGCTAAATACTAAACGCAGACGGTTGTATTATTCGTTCGGGTTACTACAGTTTTTATTTTGTTGTAACAATGTGTCATTATGAATAGTCACCGGTTCCCAGATTGTACTAGATCCTGAAAGATTCGGTTATATTAGAGCTGCCTTGCACCAATAAATACAGTTAAACCTAATAACATTGTCCAATTTTCGTCTGATTATTATATTAAAAAAAAATCATTATTCAATTCGAACTCTAATGATATTCAATAGATAGAAACTGAGACGGCTCTGCCGTTTTATAATAAAAAAATAAGCACGTGGGGCTCGTTGGCGTTCTAAATGAGCTTATGAACTAGTTGACGTAGTTTTCGTAGTAAAAGTTCCCCGTCTATAAAAATGTCTGAGTTTAGCCTGCAATTCACTCACTACAAACGCTTTCTGTGAAATCGAATCTCGTCAATGGGGTCTCAGTTTAGCATGAATATTTGATTATGAAGTGTTTTTTTCAGCTGGAGTAGCAGTTTTGGTGTGCAACGCCGTCGCTGCGAAGTTCTGGTCTTTGGACGGATGGCAATTGAATAACAATCCAGCGACTACGGCTTATCGTGTGATTTGGCACACTTGCGAGCCAGTTGTGTTTGCTTACACGGGTACATTTTTCGAAGTAAGTTGATAAGCCTTTTACATTTTAAATTTTGCGACACCAGTTCTGTTATTTTATGCTTGCGTCTATTTTGTTTTGTCTATTTTTAAAGTAGTCTGGCAACTGAGTTAGGTTTATAGTGAACATATTTTTTTTAAATGCGCAAAGTATTATGGCCCGCAACTAGATGAACAAATAAATAAATATTTCCGGAGTGATCACACGGCATCGCCTAACCCAAACTAAGCAGACCTAAGTACTATGGGCTTAAGGTGACTGCTAAATATCATAGATGCTAGATTTATTTTTAAATTGAATACATGATAATATAGAAAGCACCCAGACCCGAAACAAAAAATTGTAGATCGTATACAAAATCTGGTCCCATGGCGGGAATGGAACCCGAAATGACGTAAAGACCAACCGCTTCTATTCCTAATAACACCTTAAACTATATCTGTAACCTCTATCTGGATATCGCTATGATGGGGCCTATATTAAGTTGCAGTGGTCGGAAATGATGCTGATGATATTTGGCTCGCTTTCATACCAATATTGATAGTGATATTATTATCAGGAAACATCAGAAATTAATTTAATTTATTTCAATAAATTCAGTGGTTACAAGTTATAATTCAACCTAAATTCGTTGGTATACCTTAAATCCGACCAAGCATCGCATGCCATGCACTAATTAACCGCGTGGTTCACTAAAATTACTTATTAATATAATTAATGCTGTTAGTATTCGCTTCTGTTTGGTATCATGTTGTAACATTGAACCTCGTATGAAAATATTAAAGCTGTTCTCTGAAATATCAGTTTAGTCAGAGATTTTATTAGTATTGCCAGTATTACGCATATCTGTACTGAAACAGGGAAAGGTTGGCGAACGTTTTGAATAAAATTATGCAAAATACTTTTGGGTAGTTACTAGAAACAAAGCGAACACCAAGTATCCTGCAGTTAAGGCTCGAAATTAGAGCAACTTGTTTGGCAGCTTAGTTTTGTTTAGGTATATTTATGGTCAGATAATGATAACTTTATTGGAGTTTACTCCTTACGAAACGATTTGAGTTATAAGGCCCGGTATGGAAATTTTATGAGGAGTAAAATCAAAAAGTGTAACACGAAAAGTTGAGGCGTTACGTAGAAAGAGACAAACATAAATATCTGTAGGATTTAACGTGTAAAAGAATGAGATGGATACAAGATACAAGATACAAAATCATTTATTTCCATAGTTTGGTTTTACAAAACTGAGGCATATGGAATACATTACACAGCGTATCTCATTCTCGGGGTCTCTGTATTTTATTTATTTTATTTTGTCACATACTTTATGTAATACACTTTATTGAAGTAATATAAATAATCCGAATAATTACAGATATATGTTTGTTTCTCTTATCATTTTAGCAGATGCGTTCATTTACCCTTTTTTTCTATTCGATATAATATCATAATTATAGTTCGTAAGGAGTAAACTCCAATCGTGCGTCGTAGCTGACACACACACACTTTTTTTTTTTAAATTTATGTGTTCAAAGTTCAAAGTTATGTTCTACATCACTATTCGATTTTCAATTAATTAACACTACAACAATGGTTGTTAACAACAACGAGGTTCATAAAATATTAACAGCTAAACTTAATAGATGTAAAATTTAATTGTAACATTGGAATAAAATTATTAAAATTAAAACATTAAGTTATTTTAAAAACAGGTAATTTTAAAGAAAAAAAATTTCGACAGCAGCTTTAATATGGGGGATAAAATGCGCGCATAAATGCACCAGTGCATTTATGGGCGCTTCTCAACGAAATACTTTTTTATACATAAATGAATAAATTTAAATATTATTTATATTTATTCATATATATTCATTAGAATATAATTATAAGTAGCTTATAACAAATATATTATATTTTAGGTAGACCGATCATGAAGAAAACTAAAACTGACCATTGCCGTTTGTAAGTGTCGGCCCTAGGAAGTATTTTGCAGGACTTAGGCCTGCCTCAAAATTAAATACAATGTGGAGATTTGACTATACTCGCCGCGTGTTTTATAGGGGTTGCGAGCGCAGTATAATTTTTGTGATTGTGGTCCAAGAAGACAATAATTAATAAAAAAAAAATCATCTACGTATGTCACTGAACTTCTCTCAAACGACTGGACCGATTTTGATGAAATTTTTTGTGTGTGTTCAAGGGGATCTGGAAATGGTTTAGATTCACAATACGGTCAACTGGATATTGTTTTTTGAGACGTGGAACAGGACGTCTGTCGGGTCGACTAGTTTAACATAAAATAAGAAATGTTAAGGTTGGGTTAAATCCCGTAAGCTCCCGTACTAGAAACTCTATTTCTGGAGTACTCTCTCTAAGATTAAACCTTCTCTAAGATCTAAGCTTCTCTAAGATGACGTTTCTACATTAATTTATGTGACTAAAACAAGATAAAACTTTTTGTAGTATTGTATAAATACTATTTATCAGCCTCGGCTCCGCGCGGGTGCTAATTAAACACAAAAACAGCCGTCTTAAGTCCCTATCTAACGCTGAAAACTGAATTTTAAAACAATTAATAGTTGAAAAGATTGAAACGAACAGACAGATGAATTCATTTTATATATACTAATATTATAAAGAGGTAAAGTTTGTGAGTTTCTGAGAGTGTTTGTAACGTTGTAATAGTAATCTATGGATATACCGAGCCGACTTCAATAAAATTTGGTGCACTGATTCTCTAAAGCTTGAGAAGTGATATAGGCTTTAATTGCTTCTTTTTACGCGGGGAAATCCATTAAACGCGGGTAACACCGCGGGGTACTGTTAGTATGTAAAGACGTAAATTTTATGAAATGGTAAGTAATTAATTGCACTGTCTCTGTGGCGGTGCATTGACTCTGTACCGGTCTGACCAATAATATTGAAGCCAAACCAAAATCTGTATAAACAATTTAAGTTAATGCTTCCATTATTTGTAATTACAAACGATTTAACAATGAATTGTAAAATATTTTAATCGCTGAGTCACGAAATACCTAGAGCTCAGAGAACCATTAAATACCGCGCATTTATACAAATATTTCGTATTGTTTTCAGTAAGTACTTGGGTAATATCTTAATTAGGACATACATTTTGATAACAATCGACAATGATGAACAGAAAAATAAAAATATATTTATTTATGTTTAAATCATCATCATCAATTTTCTTACTTGGGGTCGGCACAACATGTTTTATGTATTATTCAATTTATATTTTTATGCTTAAATACGATAACAAATTTTGTTAACAATTAGGTACTTGTAATGTTACTTGCTTTCGCGCGTACTTACTCGTATTGTACTGAATTTATACGTCATAAGCTCCCACTCCAGAACTTTGACGCTCTAGATATACTTTCTTATATAATTGACTTAAGTTTATTAAATTGATAAAGTGATAATATCGTGTCCAGTATTTTTGGACGGACTAACATACAGACTCAACAGAATACCAATTTTTTATGTAGTCATATCGCCTATTACCATAGAACATAAAAAGTAAATTCAAACTATTTCTAAATAAAATAAATAATAACTATTTAATTTATTTAATCTATTTCTAAGACAGAGAATAAGCTAACATATTTTATCTCGCAGGTAAAAGGTGCGATGGCGCAGCATTTCTTCTACGGACTACTAATACTAGCAATATGCCTGACGGTGCGCCTGGGAGCAGCGTCACTAATGTGCTTTGGGATGTCGCGGAGAGAACGCCTTTTTATTTGCCTCTGTTGGTCTCCGAAGGCGATTGTCGAGGTGAGCTGAGTAATACATTTACTTCCGAGGAGTTAAATGGAAAATCCTTTAGCTAAGAGAAGGTGGACAATATTGTTGCGATTCGGAATGTGGTTTTGTTTCATGGCTTCTTACTGTTTTTTTTAATCTTCGCTTGTGGAAATCGTGCCGTTTTCGTGATGATTAGCTAAATTAGTTCTTAATCCAATAGCGATAAAAAATGAGAATAATAAGCTAAACGCAGCGCAGATGGCGTCACTAGAATAGAATAGAATAGAAAATACTTTATTACACACCAGATAAACAATAGAATAAGAAATTAAAACTAAACCTAGAATGCGTAATGGGCGGTCTTATTGTTAAAAGCAATTTCTTCCAGACAACCGTGGATGGACTAGCACATTACAGTGAACATCTCCTTTTGAGGGTTCCGTATCTAAAGGGTACCGGGACCGTATTACTGAGACCTCGTCGTCTGTCTGTCTGTCACCAGGCTGTATGTCAAAAACCGTGATAGATAAAGTGGAGATTTTGTGGGATGATGTATTTCTGTTGCCGCTATAGCAACAGATACTAAAACACAAAAGCTAAAAATAAACGGGGACTCCCATACAACATACGTGATTCTTATAAAGTTAAGGGACGTTGCGCTAGTTCAGTATGACGTAGGACGGTCGTTCTAACTGCATATTTTGCACTTTTAGAAATATTTTTTATTTATTTTTGTTTCTTTTTTTTTATTGCAAAATGTGTATAAACTGTACACGGAACTCAAGGTGTAGTATGAGTCCATTCTAACGGATTAATCTTAGGTTAATGGCATGTACGACCTCTATGGTCAAGAGACTCTTTTCTTGATTTGAAGGACTCGTCATAAATTACTGCTAACATAGGATCAAGAAACTCTATTTCTTTTACACTAGTGCTGCACATTGCAGTAATATCTACTATTGCCTAGTCATTTATCAGTCTGATTTTTTTTAAATATTATGTATAAGCGTAAGGCAGAGCTTAGATTAGAAATAATCATGAAACTTCAGAAGATATTAAAAACAAGCTCAAAACAGAAACCGAATTAATAAAAAGCCTTATGTTTATAAGTAGATACCTATTTTCACGTAAAAAGAGTTACCTCAGAGCACATAAATCTGTACAAAGATTTAAAAGGCCCGTTGGGTCTCTAAATCAGAGGGATTTTTAGATCAGATTTCCAGACAATCCTGAAAGTAAACAAATTATGCTCGCCGCAAGGGGACCTACCGTACCGTGCGTCGTTATTGTATATTATATATGTAAATGCTTAATACTTATTGTTGTTACACTTATCACTTCGATATTTAATTTCATAATCATCATCAACACCCTATATACGTTCCAACTGCTGGGACAAAGGGACTTTTCTCTTGACGAGAGAGATTAGGCCTTAATTCACCACGCTGGCCAAGATCGATGAAATGTCCTTCAACTCTTCAAAGTTCTCTGAACACGCCGGTTTCCTCACGATGTTTACCTTCGTCGTTAAATCACGTGTTTAAAGCTCACATGATTTCTTCTAAAATAAAACTCTAGAGGTGCTGGGCGTTGTTTGAACTCAAGACCTTATTTAATTCACCTGCTAATAATTACCTTGTTTTATAGAGTTTTATTCGACAGTCTGTCAACCAAGTTTTCCTCTGTCTCACGGCTAAGCGGCCTATACTGGGATATGGATACTGGGATAAGAGGGGCTACTTAAATCTTTGATTAAAACGTTAAAATGGACTAAGGCTTTTTCTCAGAAATAACATACTTTGATCTGTATTCGCTCGAAAGACCTAAATAGACAAAAACCTGTACCTAAATCTATTTATTTTCTTACAATAACGGGGACTTATATTAAAACTCTTGCTGGTTTACTTGTAGTCTTTGTTAAAGAGTTATGTACTTACATCAGATTTCTCCCTCTAGAAACCACAAATATATTTGAGTCCCAGGCAAATGTATTCGATACGCCTGAAAGCTTTACAATAATGTTTCCATTTCAATTTGTGGTTGTAAAATTACACAAATGAGTACCGAGTTTACTACCAAAGCTCAAATTTATTTTTACTTATTAACAGTACACATTGATTGATACATGTTCATATAGCATGTCACTTAACATAATTTATTTTTCGAATATGAATAACCTATCAAAATAAAATTTTACTAAATGTATTAAAAAAAAATTGTATTAAAACGGTTGTTAAATTAACTTTAAAGTTGACATAATATTGAAACTTTCCGGCGTATACGTCTCTTTGTACAGTCAGCGTCAAATTTATCGACTTAAAGAGTTTGCATGCACATATAGTTTTGGACAATTTGCCAACTTAGCTAAGATACATATGAAACAAACACTAGAAGTGAGATATTTTGGTTACTTTGGGCGAATACAATATTAATATGATGATTCGAACTGCTTTTATCAATTTGGTTTTATTTTTACTCTACTCTAAACGTTTAGATCAATTTGTCGCAGACTGTATTCGACTGTACAATGCCTAACCAGTGTAGAGAAAGCTAGATGCTACTGATAGAGGTATTGCTGTGAATATGCCCGCATTATTGCAGACAGAACCGTATCATTGTCTTATTTAGAGCGTATGTAGATGATAGGGATTTTGATTTTCAGCTTGGTTACCTGAAAGCTATAAACAACTAGTAGTACCCCGCGGTATTACCTGCATAATCATTTATTTTCATTGTCATTTTCCTGCGGTAAAAAGAAGCTCATGTCTTTTATGACTCTAGAGAATCTGTGTACCAAATTTCATTTAAATTAGTTAAGTTGTCTTTGCGTGAAAGACAAACAGACAGAAAGAGTTACTTTCGCATTAATAATGCATCAGCTTTTTAGGTCCCCTATTCCTTATTATTTTTTAAATTACTGTTATAATTTTTCGATAAAAAAAACATCAACATCCCGGTTGTCCCTTGTTGATTTTTTTTTTTGTGTTTTATGAATAAGAATAAATTTTATTACTTTCTTATTTAACACTTACTAACTTAAATTAATTAATCTACTTAATGTTATCTTAACTAACCCAGCTACTAAAAATAGGATTTATTTGTAATGTTTTATTGCGCCCCGAGGCGCACAGCAACGTTAAGATGTGCAAAAAGGGATGTCAGCTCTTAAGACACGTTGAAACAAAAGACTTTAACAAGTTAAACTATAGTAGATAATAATTATCTTTAATAATTTTTGAATACAACGCCATTTATAGCAATATTTTATTGCACCTTCTCTAGAGGGGAAAACTGTGACATCGAAAAATTCAACATCCACGTTGTCCCCTCAGAGTGACTGTAAAGGTAAAGGGGACGACTGGGGTATCACTTATACGATGTCCCAGTTGTCTCCTCTACACGGTTTAAAGGGGACAATCCTAGAGGGGACAACTGGGACAATAACCAAAATTACTTAATATGTTAGAAGTATTTACAAAAGTAATTTATCTAAATGCTATGGATTTAATTTATTTATAAGCCAGTCTAATAACTAATTAACCTTTATTCGAAAAAATAATTTAATGCTTCAGAATTCTTTAAATTTTTTATTTATGTAAATGGATTAAGTACATTAAACAAAAAATTTATAACTTTTCTTAAGAATTTACATTTTATGCTTAGAAATTATCTGCATATCATAAAATTACTTGATAGCTTTGGTCATTCGCGATATCATCTCATTTATCATTGTCACAAAATTAACAATACTCATCCAAACGATATAATCCATTAAACGCTAGTTTTAATGTAAACTACATATAATTTCTGAAAAACTAGATTACTTACCAAGTAATTCAAATAATTCCTCGGTATCTTTACAGTCCCTTTTACGTCATTGCATTACTTATCGGGTTTTGTGTTGTCGTTCAGCACCGCGCTCCGTCGTTAAACTCATTATCTTGATTAGTCTGAAAGCGTCATAAAACACTCAAATTATCGTGAACAGTATTGAAGGTATAGGAAACGGTATTGAATTGAGGATTTAATGTTCTATCAGCATCAGCACCCTATTAACGTTCCCACTGCTGGGACACAGGGACTTCTTTCTTGACGAGAGAGATTAGGCCTTAATTCACCACCCTGGCCATATGCGGGTTGGTGAATGTCACATGTCCTTCAAACTCTTTTAAAGTTCTCAGAACATGCCGGTTTCCTCACGATGTTTGCCTTCACCGTTAAAGCACGTGTTTAAAGCGCACATAAATTTCTCAAGAAGAAAAATCCAGAGGTGCGTGGCTGGGTTTGAACCCACGACCTTCGTAATGAAAGTCGAGTGTCCTCCCACTTAGCCAATACGGCTTAATGTTCTAATCACCTTAAATTGTAGCCACAGTATGTTCTATTATTATAATTTTTGCCCGCACCATCGTTCTGGTTAGAAGGGATTTCCTGAAAAAGAGGGTGTTCAATAATAGTCAAAGTCAAACGTTTATTTCCTTAGACGAACATGGCATACATGGACAGGTCAACTTAAAGCTAATTTCAATAAAAACTAAGAATAATCTAAGTACTATTAGTCGCGATTACGCTTTGCCTTTTTTCGGAGATCTATCCATCTCTTTATGAAAATAATAAAATATATATTAATATAAATAAATCTTGTTTCACCATCTATGAGTAAAATAGCCAATGGGTAAAATAAAGAGCAATCTGTGTCTGTGAGTCACTGACAGTTTCCAGTTCTCTATATTATACCTAATTAATTAACAATTGGTTATTTTACCAGAGATAAAAAAAAAAGACGCTCTAAGTATACATTACTTACGTAGTTCGATTAAATGAAACACTATCTAAAATTGGCTTGATTTTTTAAATATTTGTATTAGTTGTACAAGACGTACCTACGAAAGTTAAAATAATGTAATTTATTTTAAAACGTATTATGAATAAGGCTTTTATATTTTTTATCCCCGACGCAAAAAGTAGGTCGTTATAAGTTTTAGGTACGTGTCTGCCAGTCGCATTTAGATTTACTGACATTTCTATTATTATTATTTTTTCTATAAAAGGTGAGTTTTGCGAGAGTGTTCTTATGTTTGATGAAAATAAGTTCACCTGTTTAAAAGTTATAGGGGATATATTTTTTATTTTATATATACAGGGTGGAAAAATCGAATGCCACATGGATAGCAACTACCTTAAATATTGTAAATAGCACATTTTGTGTAAGCTAGACTTTCCTTTGATTTTAAATACAAAAAATACTGCATTTAAGGATTTATGAAAAATCGCTTGCCTCAGTCGGGACTCGAACCGGTCAAATGTGACAAAAATAATGTGCTGTATTTTATAATGCAGATTGAAAGGGTTACTGATAAGGTTCATTTTTCTCTAAATAACAAATACAATCAGAATAACGGAAGGCCATGAAAATTAAGGCTTGGTATAGAAATCCCCTTAGAGCATCCCCTGCGAAGGGGATTTCTATACTTTTTGTATATAAATCCCCTTACAATCGAAAAAAGCTGAAGCAGGGGATTATTAGACAAAAAGTATAGAAATCCCCTTAATGATTCATTTTATTTTTAAATAACGTAAAAAAACATCAATTATTTCAAGTCACTCAAAAAACCTATCACGGAAAACCAGTTAACTAGTTAGTTCTACAATGACCTATTTGTTTACCTACATAGTTTTTATTTCATAATTTTGCTCAATAATTACAGATTCTTGGTAAAATAATATTGAATACTTACTATAGTAATACATCAGAATAAGTAACTCATTTGTAGCAATTGTGAATATTATAAAAATTTATAAATTCGTGTAGGCCGGGTGACTTAGCCTTAACTAGCCTACAATTTAGTGTCATCCAACCGACGGTAGCGCTCTGGTGTGAAATGCACCCCCCAGTCACCCATCCAAAGGCTGGCTGGGCTGAACTTTGCTTAACCTTGCTGAATGAATGAATGCTTCAAATAAAATACAAACAACTATTGAAAAAATCACGAAAATCTTTATTTATTTTACATACCTGGATAATCAATAACCAAATCTTTGAAGAAATTTCACTTACGAATACATAAAACCTCTCATGAATTCTAAGAATTATTTTGAATAACAAGTGTCATACGAAATATCTTTTTATGGTCAGAGTAAAATCTAGATTTTGATTAATTTTACCTGAGCAATCAAAATATTAGAAATAAGTTTTATAATCTTAAATTATGGGTATGTAAATAATTTTAAGCAATGGTAAATAATTATATCTACATGATTTATGATAGTGCTATTACAGAAAAATTACATATTTCAATATTATTTGGCCATTTTCTTGTTCTCTAAACGTAACTTCCGAAATTGAATAAAATAAATTGTGATTTTAATAAGGTTCACAAATTTTTTCTACAAATAAATCAACGATTTTTTTTTAAAAAGTGTCCAATCGTTATGTCGCCTTAATGAGTTAAAAGTTAGCTAACCCATAACACAAGCCCTGCTTATCTTGGGGCTAGATAAATAAATAAAAAATCGTTTATTGCCCATTATGTTACCTTAAACTAAAATTAAACACAATATAGAACTACATAAAGACAAAGGGAGTATATTCAGCATTGTGCCGCATGCCAAGACATGCGGCAATCATTTTCTATATACTCTCATCAGGTAGGCGGATAACGATGTGTGAATTGTCCTGTATTATTTATTCATCATCATCAACCTATAGTAGTCCACTGCTAGACATAGGCTTCCCCTAATGAGCGCCAGAGCGCCCTGTCTTGTATTATTTATTTATCTTTTTCTCATTTTCATGATCACGGGCGATATATAATACATGGGACAGGAGTCTTATATGTATTCGTTTTGGCACAATATTGATGTCCACCGTTTAGGAGTACTTTTGATTTATTTTTAAAGATGAACTTAAATTCTGCGCTACTTGAACCACTAGCCATGATTTTTTAAATAAAAATATTTTTATCGCACTTAATGAAACCCTGCTTGCTAGATTATAAGATTTAGCTTCGGTAAGTTATCGAATTTGACAAACACGTCATAATAAGCGGACGTCATACAAAGCGTTTTGTGTAATGAAAAACCTTTTTATTGTAAATATGTATTATATCCGACTTATTTATAAAGAATTTTATATGTAAACCTAACTTCGTGGCGTAATTACGTCATTATAATCGGTTGGTTAATATATGGCAGAGTCATAATAAACGGATTCTACTTTAATAGTAAGTATTCAATATTATTGTACCAAGAATCTGTAATTATTGATCCATTGAACCGTCGCTTGGATGACACTAAAGTCACCCGGCCTACACGAATTTATAAATATAACAATTTAATATTAACAATTGCTACAAATGTTACTATGTTACTTATTCTTATGTATTACTAGTAAGTATTCAATATTATTTTACCAAGAATCTGTAATTATTGAGCAAAATTATGAAATCAAAACTATGTAGGTAAACAAATAGGTCATTGTAGAACTAACTAGTTAACTGGTTTTCCGTGATAGGTTTTTTGTGTGACTTGAAATAATTGATGTTTTTTTACGTTATTTAAAAATAAAATTAATCAATAAGGGGATTTCTATACTTTTTGTCTAATAATCCCCTGCTTCAGCTTTTTTCGATTGTAAGGGGATTTATATACAAAAAGTATAGAAATCCCCTTCGCAGGGGATGCTCTAAGGGGATTTCTATACCAAGCCAAAATTAACAATTACCTTTTAAATTTGATTTCACCCGTCACGTGAAATAAGATGTAATCCTTGGAATACAAGGAAAATAAAGACGTTTAAATGACATGATAATGATGAGCTACACTTATGTTTACTTATCACTTTAGTTGCGATTACTAATTAATGCCACTTTAGTAAAAAGGGAATATTAAATGGCCGGCCAGATCTCCGGATCTAACACCATTGGACTATTTTTTGTGGGGATGCGTGAAGGATGTAATTTATAAAAGAACTTACGAAAACGTATGCGAATTGAAAACCGAAGTCCATGCAGCTATTACTAATATTCACCACAATTCACTGCAACGAGCTACGAAAAGTCAATTCCTCAAAAGATTAAATTTATGCAGACGCCGAAACTGGGCTCATTTTGAACAAGTACTTTAATTGTAGTAAGGTTATTAAATGAATATTGTTTTATTTTGTGTGTTCTATTTTTTCGTTTACAATTTTCATGGCCTTGCGTTATTCTGATTGTATTTGTTATTTAGAGAAAAATTAACCTTATCAGTAACCCTTTCAATCTGCATCATAAAATACAGCACATTATTTTTTGTCACATTTGACCGGTTCGAGTCCCGACTGAGGCAAGCGATTTTTCATAAATCCTTAAATGCAGTATTTATTGTTTTTAAAATCAAAGGAAAGTCTCCCTTACACAAAATGTGCTATTTACAATATTTAAGGTAGTTGCTATCCATGTGGCATTCCATTTTTCCACCCTGTATATATGTATGTATATATTTTCTATATCAGCAACAGCACTCGAGTTGGGTCTCAAATGAAAGCGTATCGCTTGAACATTACAAAATATTATGACATTTATTATTACGATTTATACGGAGATATTTAACTTTTATGGGAACAAATTATTTCGAATAAAATAAATAAAAATAAATATTTCCGGACAATCCACACAACAACATCTAGCCCCGGTAATCTCTAATCTTGTGTTACAGGTACTAGACATCTTTAATACTTAATATAATAGACAAACATATCATAGATATTTTTTATTTTACATTATTAAACACCCAGACCAAAGGAGAACCGGAAGTTACTTTAAATTTTAACTATTGTTATTAAATTTCAGGCGGTACTTTGTCCACTACCTTTAAACACGGTTATTATGAACGAGGGCACAGAACTAGAGAGAAGATACGCAGAAGACATCCTGAGGCTCACAATACATGCGATCCTCTTCACAACGCCCTTCGTGTTTCCTCTCATCAGGCACTTTGGCCCGAACCTACTTATAACTAAAGTGAAAAATAATGCAGGTAATTATTTTAATTACTTTATCATAATATTTAATTCATGATTTTTAAACTCTGTGTGTTTATATTATAATCTTTTGTGTGTAACCTCCTTGGTTTCCTTGAGGCCAACTAATATTCGCGAAAGTAAGTTTGTTACCTTCTCGCGATGTATCTCATGAATTATTTTAATTTATTTTGTTCATAAGACTTCTTGAAATTTAGCTCAGAGGAACGTATTTTATACACAAGCTAAGCCGCGGGTAAAAAAGCTAGTAAAATATATTTATGCTACATTTTTGGTCTTTGAGCTGCTGGCGAACAGAATGCGTCGCTCACTGGTAGCCCCCCTGTATTGGTTTATACATAGAATAATTATATATTAATATATATTATATAGTATATCGCGGTATAATGTTAGTGACGCATACTGTACAATTTAATAAAAAAAATGGCATATTATTACTTATACGAGTACGTAGGTATAGTGTTTACAAAACTTGAAACTTCATAATCAGTAAACGTCATCCAGGCTGCATTATCAATTACTTAGTGCAAACAATTTAACCATGTAGAATAAATTATTTGATTGTTTTATAAAATGATTACCACCATAAAAACCCATGTACTTAAAATTGTGTATACTGAAACATCTGATACATGGCATACCTACCTATACATGAAACTTATTAAACAATTTCTTTTTTTCAGGCAGTGGAATACCTCAAATTTAATGCTCCATCGATCTCAACGAAATGAATGAAAACTCATACACAAGGTCCTCTTTGGGCCTTAAATGATAATTAAATTATATTATATTAGCTATAATTATGATTGTTTTTAGATCTAAGTACCTTGTAAGGTTTTATTTTTGCAAAAAATGTGCATTTTATGCTAAGTGCCAAAGAAACAATGAACATTATTTTTTAAGTTTGTAAATTTGATCTTTATTTTGTATCAATAAATAAAACGCAAAAACAAAGGATAGGCATTATTTTCATATTTCCCTATAAATCTATTGAAACATTGTAGTTTAAAATTTCCTAACTATTTGATAAAAAGAAACAACTCTCACACAACACAGTCAGACAGAAAATACCTTCCGATATCGTCTGATTGTCAAATATATAAAATAACATCAGAAATAGCAACACCATAGGGCCTATTTGATAAATAAATCGGTTCTTAGTGCAATAGTGAATATGTTAGAATGATCTACTGAATCTTTCATATTATACACAACACAGTATACAATAGTTGGATTATATAATAGTTGTGGGGTCGGTTGGATAGGATGGCGTGTAGATAAATAATTAACCAGACAGATCCTCCAACGGTAACCTCTTCAATAAAGGTCGTGGTCAAGTATATAGTTCGATACGGTTGATGTAAACCCCGTTATCTGACGCTCAGTATGGGTGCAAGAGATGGGGCAATATCGAGAAAATCTAAAACAATAATAAATTAAGTTGACCAATTTAGTGAATAAAAGGACTGGTTCTATCAAAAATACATAACTCATAAATTAGAATAATTTATTTCCGTAAAACCCTAAGGATACTCTGGCTGCGTTAGAAGAAGATAACATGTTAAATCATTAAATTTAGAATATAAATAGAAAATTATTTATTACACACCAATGAGGACACTCGACTTTCATTCCGAAGGTTGTGGGTTCAAACCCCGCCATGCACCTCTGGATTTTTCATTTTGAGAAATTTATGTCACGTGCTTTAACGGTGAAACTTATTTTTGTGTTTTTTTATTGCAAAATATGTTTTAACTGTACATGTACACGGAAGCCTAGATGTAGGTATGTCTCTATCTCATACTTATAAAATTTATTTAATAAACGGACGATGTAACTCACCAATAATAAATTTAGATATAAGTATACTACACATTATATAGAATAATCTTTACACCTACGTATATCAAGGTTCGTCTCATTATAATAAATGTATCTAATATGACAATAAAAAAAATAAGAGCATTTTGTTGTTAAATAACATAAAAACAAGTTACACAAACAAAAGCAGGATACAAGTTTTGCTAAAATACAATTAAGTTTCTGTTTGCTGCGCTACAGCGTGTGTTGTCTTGATTAAGGCAGGTCACCGTTGTTTGTTGCTTGTTTTCCCTTTATAAAATCACTAAACAAGCTTTACCAAGACGTGAGGAAACTGTTGCTCAAGCTCTCACAGTTACCTTTTCCTGACATCATGGCGTCTACACAGGAACATACCTTGCCACTTCGTCACTATATATTTGGTCAATATTAGCTTGCCAGATTTGACCCGGAGTTCATACAGAAATTTACATTTAAAACACCTCAGTAGGCCTTATTCAGTCGAAACAGAATGTATCAGTGTCCAAACTCGGGCTCAAGATAACTTGCGTGAAAAGCTATTTCTCGGTATAGTTGCAATAAGTACCTATTAGTACAAATTTTTTTTACGCTAATTTTTACGAAGGAAGTTGCCCGTAGGTAGTTGATTTAGGGTAGGTAGGGTAAGTAGGCTTTCAGAAACTAGCACATTCAATACTTTCAGCTTCATTAAATTATTGCTGATCGTATTTTATAACAGAATGATTATTTAGTATGTAATAACGTTTGGACTATGTATCTGTTTGCACTTGGTCTGCACCCTTAATGGTTAAACCTATAAAATTTGTTGTAATTTACATGGCCAAAATTATTAAAAACGCCATCTATGAGCATTTCCCTGAACTGTGAAAAATCTTGAGCAAACTGGTACGTCGCCTCACGCTGCGAGTGTTAGCACATTTACTGTAAGTTTAGAGTGAAAAACATAGATGGCGTGGTAGAAAGCATCCGAAATTGATACAATTGAAATTATTTGCAAGAAAATAATATTAAACTTATAAAAATCGAAGCGATGTCTACAAAAAACGAAACATTATCTTGAAATCATAAATGTGTTTTTTAATGACGCCTAAGTATAACTTTTTAGATTATCATGGTTTTTAACAATAATAGGACTTAAAACAAGATTTGAGGGTTTATGACGCCTAAATATTTAAAAAAAAACACCAACACTCTACGAGAACACATAGCATAGGGCTCAATTAAAAATTATACATTTAACATATAATAAAGACCCGTTTTAATTAACTATAACCAATAAATTAATTTTATTTTCATAACCTTACTCGTAGGTATTTTCTTCTGTAGGCAATTAATACTACAAAGGAATGTATTATTTTTTTGTTTTATTAAGGCAACTAGAAGGTTAACGCCATTAAAAAAAACTAAGTGCTTAATTATGATGCTAAACATCTGCTTGGATCATAGGATAGACAACAAGTGTCGTTTCGCTTAAACTCGAATACTAAAACGTAGTAGGTATATCCTTTTCACTAAGTAAGACAATAAAATAATACTTCTAGCATGATTAATAGTTGACATTTACAATATTTCCCGTTTCGTGAATAATTTAAACTAGTAAGTTGATGATCTTGATATTGTTAATATCCGAGACAAGGCAGTTCTTCAATTAGAAGCCGGCAGAGCTGCGCCCGCGCCGCCTGGAGGCGCGCCGTCCGCTCGCCAGTCGCCTCTCACACCCAAACAGTGATAAGTGCTTGTGCAAACCCTTACAAACTTGACCGACCCAAACACCACCTTGAGCCGGCTCTACGTGTCGAGGTGCTAACAAAGACCTTCACAACGTATCCCATTTTTTATCTCTTCACCTTCAATCATTCTTATCTCTTCCGATATATTTTACATCTGAGAAAATGTTCGATTTGTAAAGATGAAGAAACGCGATAGACGGACGAAACAAGAGGTTAAGAAGGCTGATAAGAGAGTGGGGAAGGAGCTGAGTCGCTCAGCGAAGCAGGACGTGCGAGGTTCGAAGCGTCCAGGAAGTTCAGGTGCTGCTGGCCCGGCTGCCGTGAGGGAGCGCTCCAAGCGGTCCGGTGTTGAAGCTGTCAAGTTGCACCAACAAGTCACCGGCTCTACCGGCAGGACTTCTCGATCAGCTACATCAGTAAGTTACATTTTATTATAAAATAATAGAAAATAAACTAAAAATAGCGTTCTAAATTTTGTATGCATATCGCAAACTACAACATTAAAGAAACAGATTTTTATCTAGGTTTAGTAAAATAAATGCTTTATTACGTAATGTCTATCTAATTTTTAAAAAGATATATAAAATATTTGCCCCACAGCTAACAATAGGTTATATTATCTTATATTTAAAATTCTCGTGTCACAATGTTCGTTCCCGTATTCCTCCGAAACGGCTTGACCAATTCTCATGAAATTTTGTGAGCATATTGAGTAGGTCTAAGAATCGGCCAACATATATATATATATATATTTTCCAAAGCAAAGTTTGCTGGGGTCATCTAGTATTCAGTAAATAATACCTTATTATGTAAAATAAATAGTATATGCACTTTTCGGGATAAGGTTCGAATCTGTATTACGGCATGCTATAAACTTAGTACCTACGTATTCATTTAATTTAAGTTCTTTAACAAAATGTTCGGCAACAGGTATAATTCCAAATATTATAGACATTTAACGAGATTTCTATAGAGAAACTATTTAAATGAACATAAAAGGTGACCTATAATGTAATAATTTATTTTTTAATCAAATTGGTCTTCAACAATTATTTACAATCTTCTTAATTTTGCATGATATTGTAGAGATATAATAACAGACAAACTGTCATTAATAACTTCTGCTATTATTTAATGTAGTCTATATTTTATTCTCATTTGTAATCAGTCCTTTTGCACCAGCTCAATTCTAGACCTAGATTCCATTAGGGTTACTCTAGAAGTAGACATTCATTATAGATTAATGTAACTGTTTACATAACAATAGTACTTCAATTTATATCCCATACAGTTGTGCGTCTTAAAGTTTATAGAGCTGCTCCACATTATATAACACACAATACCCGCTTAATTAATGATAGTGAATCGTAGTGACACAGTCATTTTGAGCATGATTCATAACAATGATATTCTTGATCAAAACAAACGCCTAACTCTTTAATATTTCATCACCAAGTCTTGCTTTAATGGGTAAGGATAATAAATTGTATGGGTTAAAAAAAAACAATATCGTTTATTTCCAAGGTCAGAATTTATGAAAATGTTTGCAACGTCTGCAAAATAATTCACGGAAACCGATAGATGTTGGTTCTTGTCAATTCAGTTTGTATACTTTTTAAACTAGAGCGAAGAATTCACTTTGTATTATGGTTATTGGCAATTCGTTATTTGATAGATAATAATTTGGGGGTATATCTATCCACCGGGTCTTCGGGATGAGGCTAAGCAAGAAATTACCCAGTTTTTTTTTAAATCAATAGAACCTATTTTTTCAGCCTTACTCAGAAAAAATGTTGATTAAAAACATCCCTCGCCACGCAACACCACACAAATAAGAAAATGAAGACGTTTTTACAAAGTGATTAACCTCACTTAAGGCTGAACCATTATTTTTTTTTATTTTTTTTCAATTTAATAAAACTTTTTTACAGGTTATTTTTGGGGCCCTAATGCGATGTTATATTTATATTTATTACAAACACAACAAAACATATTTTAATAATAATTCAAATAGATTAGTATAATAATAATAACAATAAATCAACGATAATATGAATAAATAAATAAAATTATGATCAGGGGTTCGGGTTCAAATCCCGCATTAGCTAGTAAAAGTTACTAGATTCCTATATTATCTGACATATTAAAATACCTAATATAGTCTACCATATTAGCAATTTAGTTGAAGGAGGGACCTGCAGAACTTTTTTTTTTACTAGAAGGATATGTTACATTAAGCTCCGAGTAAAATAGTCAATGTTTGAAATATACAATAATCTTAGTCAGTCAGCCACTGTCAGGTAGACTTGATAGCTCTATATTTATACCATTGGCTATTTTACCCGGTGATTGATAAACGGGCGCTAAATATTTTTTTATTTTACAATGAACAAGAGGATAGGTACACATTGAGCTAGGTTTTCATGTTATCAGATCCTGAGTGGACATGAAGTGTTCAGATAATACCAACTGTCAGTATTTGTTCTAGCAACAAACAACTTGACTTTGACGCGCAGCCATGTGATGCGATTATCACAACTTATCGAGATCGTGACAAAATCAGATTATCGTCCGATGTATAATTCATAGTTCTATAAACTTGTGATAAGATGCCCACAAGTAAATAGTTGGTTTAGTGTGTTATTTATTATGGCACTACAAAAGGATAAAAGCCAATACGATTAGATCAAGAATATAATTGAATCATATATAATAATTTATAGTTTGCGAATCTAATGATAAATGGCAGGTCTTATAATTAATTAGAGCTAAACAGCTAAGGGATGACTTACTGTATTCAAACAAATCTAAGATTATTATTATTATTTTTTAATTTATTCTATAAAGTGGGGTTTATTACTTAATAAAAATCATTAAGATTCGAAGCTTAGGTGTCATTATTGGCTTATTTTCATTTTATTGTAAATAATTAAGACGACAATTTCACTTAATGGCTGCAATGGCAGCTGATTTTCCGTAGGCTTGGTGCCCCACCTCTCGGGTCTAGGATGACCAGTGGGCTCAGATGTCCACTCTCTATTACATAAGGGTCTACTAAGCCAAGGGTTCAGTTGATGGCACAAAGGCTTGAATACTTAAAGTACTCAAAACCTCACGAAAAACGTGTGAAAAATCATAAATATAATTTATAAAGGCTTGCTTATTCATATTTTTGGTTGCTTTTGGTGTACGATATATATGGAATCAAGCCTGATTTATTTCATTATAAGATTTAATTAGGTACTAAATTAAACTATACAAGTTTATAAGTAAATACAAGCAAATGTAGTAGGTACAAATTGACAGAAGTAAATGTATGGGACATCAAATTCAATTTTTGTTTCCATAAAGTGAACTGAATAAACCATCAGCTTTATTAGCATGGTATTATTTTACAAAGGTACAAAAACAACATACAAATGGTAAAGCACATGATCGTTGCTAATTCAATTTGTTTACATATTTGGTCACTCAATTATGACAATGGCGTTATTGAAAACAATTAGACCATAGTTTAACAAATTAAATATTTGTAAAGGATTAACACTCTTAACCGACTACTTACTCATTTTACTGGTACATAATTATATTGTGAGTTGCAAGGTACACATTTTTATAACAATTCGACTTTTAACGGGACGATACGTGTTCTAATGAAGTTTTAAATTCGTTAGCAGTAATGTTCTCAGGTAGGTCATTTACTTATATTTATGTGATTATGCCATTCTACCATATCTCACTATCATCATTATCATTTTGGTCACGGGCACCTCTAACAAATAAGGGGGGGTTAAAAATGGTAAATGCACTGTGTTGAGAGAAAATAATGATTATTATGAGCTGGGGTCATAATACACCTTGGGTTCCGTGTATAGATAAAGATAAAAAGATAAAAGATACCTATTTATTTTTCTACCAAACAATGAAACTGAAATACTTATGAATATACACAAAAATTTAAATATTATTTTGAAGAATTAATGGCTCTGTCTCAGCATGTGCCAGGTTACTAGCATGCTAGTTACCAGCGCTGGTCTTCCGACAGAACCAATTGTTGGCGTTACGGACAAACATCACATAACATATAGTATACGCATTAAGCAATAAAATAAACAAAATAATTTAAATAAACAATTTTCTGGTGAAAAATTATGCAGTCATAGCCGTCACCCATTTGTACACCCATCCAATAACTGACCTGGCGCAACGTCACTTAACTTTTAAAAAATCAGGAGCTCCCTTATATATTTATTTATTATGTGCTTTTAGTATTTGTTATTATAGTGGAAACTGAATAACATCATCCCTCAAAATTGTAACTATCACGGTTTTTGAGATACAGCCTGGTGACAGACAACCGACAGACGACAGTCTCAGTAATAGGGGCCCGTTTTACCTTCGGCAGGGGTATACCATGAGCCGGTGAGGTTGGTGTGGGTCACTAATCTTACTATACTATTATAAAGGTGAAAGTTTGTAAGTATGGATGTATGGATGTTTGTTACTCTTTCACGTAAAAACTACTGAATGGATTTGAATGAAACTTTACCACAATATAGCTTATACATCAGAATAACATATAGGCTACTTTTTACCGCGGTAAAATATCAGTTTTCGCGGGAAAATCAATTATTGCGAGTGAAGCCCGATTTAGATTAAATTTGGCACGAACATAGTTGCTCCCCCAGCAAATTACAAAGCTGCTTTTTACCGCGACAAAATCCCTTATTACGCGGTTGAAGCAAGTAATAATATAAACTTAAGATGAATCCTATACTATTATAAATGTGAATGTTAGTTTGTTTGTGACGCTTTCACGCGAAAACTACTCAACCGATCATCATGAAACTTTGTACACATATTCTTGGAGGTATTAGAAGTAACATAGGATACTTTTTATCCCGGGAAAATATGTAATTCCGCGGGACAATACATTTAAACGCGGGTAAAACCGCGGGGCACTACTAGTATCATAATAAAACATACCCTTCTACCCCAAGCCCCCCATTAGAGGTGTGAAATGTTACATTTTTGATAAGCGAACGTATTACGGTGGTATTATCTCGAATAGTAGTCTCATTGTGAATACTATGAAATCGTTTCCTCGCTACACCAGATAGAAAATTCCTAGAGTCAATTGTGATTCTACAACAATATTGCTTCATTCGCATTGAATTTGTAGTAACAATAATCAGGAAATTATTGCTTAAATTGCCGGATAAATATAATGAATTAATGATTCTATAAAAACAATTTGCACATAGTTAATGCAAAATCTAAAGCCATAAATATTTAATCAATATTCAATAAACAACTCTTCGACTATAATGAGAATCTCTTAGCTAAAATGTAAAAATATTTAATGCTTCCTATAAATTGAACTTAAACATAAAACTCATGAATTTAAATCTTTAATTTGACAATGTTTTCTTATAAATGTTACTTCAATAATAATCGAATATCAGTCCGTCAGTCCGTCAGTCCGTCAGTCCGTCAGGCCGTCAGTCCGTCAGTATCCGAAGCGAATAAATCTGAGGATTTGGCTTAGGATTTTGTGATCCTTCAGCGGAACAATGCGCAAGCGTACCTACCCGTTTGCTAAGGATTTTGTGATTTTACTACGATAGTAGTATCAAATTAATCAATAATCAAAATCAAAAATCAATAAGTAACTAACGTTAACTAAAGTTACTTTTTGATTTCCTGCTTTAACTGTTGTACTTTATTTGTGTTTTTATTTTCATTTAGTATTTTTGTAATACTGATGCAACACAATTTATTTCTAATCCTAACTAATGACTCCAAATCATTTTGGTCTCTAATGAATTCAGACCAAATGGCACCTTACCATAACATCGACGGGGTTCTTACATACTACAAATGACCTATCTTCTATCTATAATTCTAAATATAACTTTAAGCATAATCTAAACTTACAATTAAAAAAAAACGGACGATTACAGAACCTTAGTTCCCTTAAAGGTAAAAAGTCATACTATTTTGTAATGTGAACGTGATACGCTTTCATTTGAGACCAAACTCGTCTGGTCTAGGTCTAGGTGAGTATATTTGCAGATTTTCGGTTTCCCCACTTTTACCCACATAACTTTTAAAATCGCTTCATCCGTTTGGGAGTTATGATGTCCCAGACAGACAGACCCACAGACAACACTTCAAACATATAACACCCCTCTTTTTTGTCGGGGGTTAAAAATCGGATACATCATTTGAACACCAACGAGTTCATCGAAAACATAACAATCGAACACATATCGGTGATACATATATTTGGGTTTTAGTGGATGTCACTTTTAATAAAATAAGTGACATCCACTAAAACCCAAATCAAAAAGTACAAATAGTGATTCTGAGAATGATAGATACAAGATGAACACTGATACTACAAGAAAGACAAATCACGTTAATAATACAGGTACATTAACGTAGGAAAGGTTTGTTATAACAAATATTACTAGTCAGTCGAACTAAAAAAATCGTCTAAAGTTTTACAATAAAATGGTTCTGTTTCATCTGCCCTAATCCATATAAATGATAATGTTTAAACAAGTATCTTATTCACGTGATAAAACGGCACATGACTGCTGTGTTAATCTTGAAACGGTTCTTTAGATCATAGCATAAGCATAGATAAGGTAAAACTTAACTCAAGGTTGGTGGAATCCTTATTTTACCTTAAGTTTGTTAAAAAATGATGGGGTGGTATAATTCATGGTATAATTCCTGGGGTTATTCACCCAGGTGCATCAAGTACACTAATAAATATATTATTTTTTCGGACATTCCACACAGCAACATCTAACCCCGTGGTAAGTTCAAAGTACTAGACATCTGTTATGCTTAATATAATAGACGTACATGATATTTATATACATATAGATATTTTTATTATATACCCAGACAAAGACTTTAAGTAAACTTTGTTCACCCAGGTGTTTCCGGGTGCATTAAGTCCACTATTTTTAGTATAAAACTTAGCAGAATCAAATAATGATTTATTCAGAAACAGCGGCTATTTTAGCTACAATATTACCTTATATTCGATACTATTCTGAAAATTACTTTCTTGTTACTACAATTAAATAAATTTTTGAACCCATTTTCAACCTTATAGGTTGAAAATTGGTTAAGAAATTCGTAAATTTAGCTAAAAAGTGGTATAAATGCGAGTAATTAATAGTAATTTATTGATAAGATAACATAATTATATTAGTATTTATAAAATTACAATATGTCAAACAAAACGTTTAAACACGGAATTCACATTTATTAATTTTATAAATGGGAAAATGTATGTGTTGTCTATTTGACCGTCTTCACGAATAACGTCTGTACCAATTAGCCTGAAATTAGTATGGTGATAAGGACAACGGCTAGTTTAAGCCGTGGGAAAATATGTGGTACGGCGGGAAAAAACACTATAACACGCTATACACCGCCGGGCACTGCTGGCCCGTATACAAAACTGTATAACTTTGTTGGAAAATACATTTTGGTTACATATTCAACTTTCAATATATACCGTGACTGAAAAATGACTTCTACATAAGAATTAATGGCCACATGAATAGGCACAGACAAAAGTGTTATTGAAATAAATTACTAAACTATACAGAGTGTTTCTCAGAATAAGTGTTAAAGGGTTCTAATTCATATTTTATAGTAAATTACCATAATTAAATATAAAATAACTTTTGTGTTAAGTTTAATGTTAGAATTAACATACATAGTTTTGCATTTATACAACAATTGTGAAATTTCACGGAACTCCAAAGAGGAGCCAACAAAAAATCGTTTTTGTTTAAACAATATATTTAACTTCACAATTTTCAGTTTCTCGAACGATTATGGAGTATTAATAAAAAAATATATCTATAACATTTTATAAAGTATGTATTTGTTATTACCATAAGGTATACCTACTTACCAATAAATTTTAAATTTCATCTAATATAACTTTATTTCTTCAATTCAAGATGTGACTGCACTTTTGACTGAACTGTGGGTATACATTAGCAATAATTACTGATTAAAAGTATGTTGATAGATAAACTGTAAAATGCTAATTCATCCTGAAAAATTATTACAGTGTATAATTTTGTTAGCAAAGCTTGGAATTATAGTATTTTGTTTCATCGTGAAAAACATTCCACAATCCGACCAAAATTTTTAACATGCTCAAAGCAAGCCTGAGGTACTTTTTTAAATATATTTATATATATATATTATAACAAAACAAAACATTTAATGTAAATCATAAAACTTAAATTTGTATGTTAATTATATTGTATACAATCTTATCCTTCTATTATTATTGAATCGTCTAAGGAACACTTGTATTGCGACATTAACAGCGATTTCTTTACACAATAATATCTCGTAATACAAGTGGTTCACTAGTGCAGCAGGGACTATTCAAGCTACGCTCAGAAAACATATTTCTAGCTATGCCTTTTATTGTTCACACGTGACTCGTAATAAATGTATCGAAAACACATGTAGTACAACAGTCCCACTGCAGCACCTTTGCGCATTCATCCGCGGAAACAAAGACCAGCCTGAAAACATCTCGTGATAAATTAACTCTATCGTGATAATAGATGAACAAAGAAAATATAGTTTTTGCTTTATTGCGTCAGCTGTGAACGCGTAATACGGTCAGTAGACGTGTGAGCTGAATAAGGGGTGCGGACCACGTGCTCGGTGAAAAAATAAGGTCGTGGATTGAGACGTGCCCTTTGTGGGCGGTCACGTAGATGGTGCTTGGATTCCAGGGACGGCGGCGGCGGCGGCGGCGACGGCGCGACAGTGAGGCTCCGAGCGACACTGGGCAGTGTCGATCGCTCATCTCGCCCTTATCCCTTATCTCCGTCCACTCAGACTCGTGACTCGAGGACCGCGAACACCTCAGTCTCAATACCTCATATCGCACTATCGACACACACATTATACCGTTTTATTGTTTCTCAGTTTATATATCTGATGTAATTTACGATATCCTTCTATGCTTATATAGGACAGTTGTTATTGGGATCCGTATTTCATTACTGGTAGTGCGTTTCATGGTGGAGCTACGGAAGGCTGGCACTTATTGTGGGTATGTAGAGTTCAAATATTAAACCGAAAATCATTAATTATAAAAAGTATTTAACTGGGAGACATTCCTATATTGTTGTAAATACATTAAAAGTTTTGAACTTAAATTTCATTGTAAATTGCATGAAAATTTTTGATATTATCTAACATATTTTTTGAATTACGAGATGATCCTTTGAAACTACTGTAAAACATATATTACGTTTTATTATGATTAAAAATAATTACGAAACGACATAATATATTATGTAGTACATAAGTTAAACGTGCTTTAAATAATCCTTATAATGACTGTTAATATCATGCAAAATCTCAAATCAATTATGATGTACATATGTAGCATTTTCTAAATGAAGTGCTTACACAAGTGCTGTGGATAATAGTAACAGGTAGCACTTTGATAATACTTCATAATTTGCAAATATCAAAAACGATATTAATATTTTATCAGAACCTGATCTTTTCTGACCAAACTTATTATGAATGAATAAACATTATATTTCCGTACAATCCACACAACATCTAGCCCCGTTGTAAGCTCTAAGCTTGTGTTACGGGTTCTAGACGTCTGATATACTTAATATAGTAGACATACTTATATATAAATATATTTTTATGATACATACCTACAGTACTTGCAGAACTTATAAACTTATAACTTGACCCCTCGGCATATGTATTAATCATAATGTATCCATCCAAAACACCCGAACAACAGACATTGACTGTTGCACTTGAACCAATGCATGTTGCATTCATTGAGTGCGTGTGTGTTGGATTTTTTTTTTTATATTGACAGTGGATTTTTTTTAGTTTGTTGATGTGTGAAACCTTTCGAAATCTAATAAGTATGGCACCTCTATAAATAACAAACAACGCAATTATGTTCAGATATGTGCATATATTATAAGCATTGCAGTGTGTAATACCAATTAATGTGTTAATTAAATAGCGAAAAAGTTAAGCGAATGTAAATAATAAAAAATCGTATACCAAGTTTTCATATAATTTATGGTTTTTGTTAGTGACACGTATCCGACATAGAATAATAAGCATTACAAACTATCTACATTTTATACATCTGATTAAGAATATCTGTTATTAATTCCCAAATACCGCTTAATAATATATTTTATACTAGCTGACCCTTTCCGGCTTTGCACGAATGCCTTTCTCTTGAATCACTCTACCTATATATAGTTGAAAACCGCATAAAGATTCGTTGAGTAGTTTTCAGATTATAGCGAACATAGGTACAGACAGAGGCGGCGGGGGACTGTAATCTAAAATAAGTATAGATTAAATAGTTTTTTATCTAGATGGTTCTTATTAGTTCAGCTATTCTGCCAAAAGGGTGATAAGTTATTATAATTAAAGAGGTAGCGGGTTCGTTTCCCGCCGAGGGTGAAATTGTTTGTATGTTCTGCAAGCACTTTTCTCCTTGGTCTGGGTGTTTAATATGTATAATAAAAATATCTATATATGTATGTATATTATATTAAGTATATCAGATATCTAGTGCCCGTAACACAAGCTTATGGCTTACCACGGGGCTAGATGTTGTTGTGTAGATTGTCCGGAAATATTTATTTATTTATTTTTTTAATGCATACCAACACTTTTTATCATTCAAATAATAATGAGTTAATGAGCACTTATAATAATGAGTTTTTATTATGGTAGTAGAAGACTTTAGTATACACAGGGCTCTCCTATTTGCAAAGTTTTGTTAATTTTAGGGTCGTTTTTTTTAATAAATTCTGATAAAATCTTTTGACTGTCCAATGTAAAGAATAAACGACAGTTAAAGCTTGGCTGAAGATTGAAAAATTGGGACTTAGGCAAGGTAAGATTTATAGCTTAAAGTGAGACCACTTTAATTATTTATTTATTAAATGTAAATAAATATTTTCGGACAATCGACACAACAGCATCTAGCCCCGTGGTAAGCTCTAAGCTTAAAGCTAAGTAAGCTTGTGTTATTTGAACTTCCTACTTTTAAACAAAAGTACTAAGCAATAGTTATTCTTACAAATTATAACAGTCACGTTGTTTAACCACTTATTACATCTTACACAGTAGACTAAAGGCCTATATTGCCATCTTAGAGGTTAATTAGTCAATGCTGCATAATAAAGAGCAATCTCGGTCAGTCAGTCACTGACATTTGTCAGTTGACTTGATAGATCTATGTTATCTATGTTTTAGCCATTGACTAATTTACCTCTGAGATGGTGAGAATGATCAAAATGTTTTAATAACCAACGTAGTTATCAGCAAACACATATAAAATACTAGCAGACCCCAGAAAACGTTGTTTTGCAAAATAAAAAATAGATGTTGGCCGATTCTCAGACCAGCTCACAAAATTTTCTTGAGAATCGGTCAAGCCGATTCGGAGGAGTACGGGAACGAAAACTGTGACACGAGAATTTTATATACTCGTATCAGATAAAGATACGAAATGAAAAACCATTTTCGTTGGTTATATATAATTTAAAGTTCCAATACTGCGAGTATGACGTTTTGACCTTAGCAGCACAATAAATTCTTGAGTAAATAAAATCAAATTGATGTTCAAAATCCGACATAGCCAAACGGATTGGCTCACTAATGTGGCAATGGGCAGGACATGTAGCACTTAGAACGAACCGTAAGGTTCTCGAATGGAGACCACGAAACGTTAAACGCAGCGTAGGACTTTCACCACCTAGATGACGGACGACCTGGTGAAGGCGGCTACCGACAGAAGTTACTGGCCTATGTCCAGCAATGGACGTTCTACGACTGCAATGATGATGTTGATGACGTAAAAGGTATGTTAAGTACTTGTCATAATCAGGATTTGAATCTTATCTGCATCAGCACTTACTTACTGGCTTTAAATAAATCGTAAATTTAACCAATTATCGTAAATACTGCCATATCCATTCATTATTTTAGTATAATTTATGATTTAATACGTGTAATTTTATAAGTCATATATTATATTATGTATAATTTAAGTGTTGAACACATCAACATTCTTAATATTTTTCGCAAAAGTAAACTAAAAAACTATCAACCCATGAATCCCGTAATTTCTTTTAGGTACAGAATTTTTCTTTATTGATTGTAATAGGTTGTAGAATTTTAATCAATATTAAACATTACACTTTGCCTGCAAGAGGTAGCGTGTTCAATTCCTGCCAAGGGTCAGTTTTTGTATATTCTGCAGACAGTCTTTTTCCTTAGGTTTTAAATATATATAATAAAAATATCTTTGTTTGTATGTGTATTATATATTAAGCACAAGCTTAGTGCTTACCACGGGGCTGGATGTTGCTGTGTGTTTTGTCCGGAATTTTTTATTATTTACCTTAGAATTTTTAACTTATACGAGTATATAAATATTTTTAACTTAAATAGCTAAATACCTTAATAGCTTCGGTTGTTAGTCAATGTATCTACTATAGAATCCGGTCGTTGATTGTTATTTTGTGTGTGTGTGTGTGTGTCAGCTACGACGCACGATTGGAGTTTACGAACGATATTATGATATATGTACATCGAATAGAAAAAAAGGGTACATGAACGCATCTGCTAAAATGATAAGAGAAACAAACATATATCTGTAATTATTCGGATTGTTTATATTACTTCAATAAAGCGTATTACATAAAGTTTGTTACAAAATAATAATAATTGTGTTCAATTTATACAAATCCAATTTTAGGATGATTGATTTCTTTCACTTTGAATTATAATATCATTCTTAAATACTGCAAAGAACAAATTAATTAGGTGTCGAAACTATAGCTTCTTTTTAATATTTTAATTAATAAATAACAGAAGGTACTTATTATATGTTCCAACGAAACACGTTGAGAGGACCATAAATTCGTCAATTGTTTTAGTTCCCTGCACAAAAACGTAAAAGCTATCTTTGTAAGACGATATCCAAGTGAAAAAGAAACGTCCGGTCAAATTTTTTTTGTAAATATTGATGATTTTACTGAATAACATTGCACTCTCACCTCTACTCACTGAGAAATTTTAAGTGAATGCTAGACGAATACTTTTTCGAACGCGTATTCGAATGTCAAAAATGGTAACTCGCATTCCAGAGACACAACAAACAACCAATCAAAATGCGTTTAAAGTTCTTATTTCGAACGTGACGTTTCGACGGTATTCCATCTCATTCTTTTACACGTTGAATCCTACAGATAAATATGTTTGTCTCTTTCTACGTAACGCCTCAACTTTTGTTAACACTTGATTTTACTCCCCATATAATTTCCATACCGGGCCTTATAACTCAAATCGTTTCTTAAGGAGTAAACTCCAAAAAAAACATAATAGTTTGTTTCTTGCGGTGCATTCAATTTAAGCGTACCTACAGCTGACAACAGGATTGTCGGGCGTACGCCGCACCGTGCAATGGCCGTATTACAGTACGGTCGATCATAGGAATACAATCGACTATACAATACCGTACGTCGAACGCACCGCTTCGAAACCGTAGCCGTGCCGTGCCTCACGAACGCTTGTATGTTAGCAGCCGGTAAAAACAAACACTTGCCTCTATCTTGTATCGCCTTGATGCAGTTGATGGCCACTTGGATAGCGTTCCTACAATCTATAACTCAATGTATTGAATATTAACTAGGGAGGAAAATTTATGAACTATTCGGTATAGAATCCCACACCGTTGGTTGGTACAATTTCTTTATTTTAATTAAAAAATATATACTACTAGCGGCCCGCCGCGCCCCGGCGTCGCACGGGTATAAAATTTTCCCGGAAATTATTCGAATTTTTCTCGCCGTAAAAACCATCCTATCTCTCAAGTTGGATCGAACTGCACATGGTGTGCGAATTTAATTATAATCGGTTAAGTGGTTTAGGAGTCCATTGAGGACAAACATTGCGACACGAGATTTATATAACTATTAAGATTGTTGGATCTACGGTTAAATAACTCATTCAGATTATATATATATTTAACTAGCGGGCCGCCCCGGCTTCGCACGGGCTTTTATTAAATTTTTTCCCCCGGCAATTATTCGATTTTTTTCTCGCCTTTTAAACCTTCCCTAGACCTCCACGAACATTTTAAGACTAAGATAAGATAAATCCGTTCAGCCGTTCTTGAGTTTTAGTCAGACTAACGAACAGCAATTCATTTTTATTTATATAGATAAATAAAACTATTTAAAAAAACGTAAGCATTGAATAGAGGATCAAAAAAATAGATAGAGAAAATAATAAATTTTTTTCTTGCAAACGAAACATTAAGATGATAGTGCATTGATGTTCCACGTGACTTAGCGCTTTCCTGCAATTTGTACTAAATTTGAACATCACAGGCCCCACTGCAGAACTTTGTAGCTCCATATGAATTCTTATTAAATTGATAAAGTAAAAAAATACGGCTCCAGCATTTTTAGACGGGCTCACATACGGAATACCAATGCCTATTTAGAACGCCCTTTTTTCGTAAGGTCGGTCGGTTGAAAATAGGCTTCTTCGAGTATTCATTTTCTCCGCCATAAAAGAATAACATGCGTTTTAATTTTATTGAACAATAGTAAGGACAGTAAAAACGATTCCGTTTACCAATTTGTCAACGTATAACGTAAGCATTGTCTAACCAAAATAAAAACTATCAACAAAACAATGATTAAGATAAGAACAATTTACATTTTATTGCATTCGATTGCCTTACAACACGTATTTATAAACTAGATAACAACAAAATATAGGCAGACTTAGTAAATCTTTATTATTGTCGCAGGTTTGTATACCCTATGAATTAACGATAAGTTAAGGTTATATTTGCCACACGTACGCAGATATTATGCTGTTAATGACATTGATAATATAGGTATAATTTAGTAGCGATTTAGACCGATTGTCGTGATTTAGGCTAGGCAATGGATGCATCGGGGATCTCTAGCTATCTTGTCCTACGCCGCATGTAGTAGCTCCAATATTTACTTATAGGCAAGACGCCTCTTTAAATCGAATTACATCCTCCTAATTGATATTTGTTGTCGGGCCGCTGTGAATTGGAAGTGTTTAGTGACTGTGCGACACTATGGTATGTTCTTTTAGCATTATTTATTCTGTTTAAAAATGTATAAAGCAGTGATAGTATCGTAGCTTAATCTAACGTGCATGCACCTATATGCAACGCTGCAAAAGTATATATGTAGTTAGATTAAATTCGATTTTAGAGTTGGTATGGCAACATTTATCTTATCCTACTACTATTATAAAGGCGAAAGTTTGTAAGTATGGATGTTTGTTACTCTTTCACGTAAAAACTACTGAATGGATTTGAATGAAACTTTACCACAATATAGCTTATACATCAGAATAACATATAGGCTACTTTTTACCGCGGTAAAATATCGGAAAATCAATTATTGCGAGTGAAGCCCGATTTAGATTAAATTTGGCACGAACATAGCTGCTTTCCCAGTAAATTACAAAGCTGCTTTTTACCGCGACAAAATCCCTTATTACGCGGTTAAAGCAAGTAAAAATATAAACTTAAGATGAATTTTTTTTTTGCAATATGCAAAATAGATATTAATTTTTCATTTTGAAAAACAACGTTCAGCTAGTTATTTATAGATTTTATTTCAATTCTGAATTGTGAATAATAAAAAATCAAACAATGGAAATAAATAATGTTGTATCTTGTATTGTGCAGGTTTTACAAAGTTTTCACTAAATAAAAATGGAAATTTAATGTTAGTTATGTTTTTTTGAACTTTTCTTTTAATTGTAGTACATTTTATCAAACCTTTATGTTAATAGTGTGAATTATTAATCGTATTCAGAGGACAGAATATTTTTTAACTTTTCGTACTGAAAAATTAGTAAGTTCTAACAAAACTTAATATTTATTCGATATTTGAATCACGCAGCTACAATGTAATCAGTTGTTGGCCTATGCTCAATGTTGTAGAGCCTGAAAACGTGACTAGATCTTTTAGCAACAGATTACAGACATCATGGGCGCGAATTATAGAGCAAACATAACAATAATAGGATGGTAACCCTTTGGACAATCTTGAGCATTTTCCTCTAAACTTTGAAAGAAGGTTACGGTAAATAATATTATTTATCTTACGAAAGGTGTTCCAATATTTTAGCATAGTGCGTAGTTAATAGTTCGCCATTAAAAAACAAAAAAGGTGTGTGTGCGATTCACACACGATAGAAGTGAAACTTTAGTAAATCGACAAAAGAATAAGACGAATAAAAAAAACAAAAAAAAATACTATGCAAAAAGATTTTGTTCGGGCGGTCACCCATCCAAGTACTGGCGTCGCGCAAAGTTGCTTAACCTTGTTAGTGTTTAAGATTTGCTTACCCGACAGGTAAGCCAATCTTATTTCCATTTCCGTTGCATCCGGTTTCAAATCACAACGATTCCAAAGAAGTTTCACTTCAAAAATATTTTAATGGGTCATTTATTAAACTTATGTCAATCAACAGAGTAACTTAAATGTAAAAAATAGAAAATACTGTACCCATCATTAGCGCGGGCAGTCCGCTATTTCAACATAAATTTAACGGCATTCAAAGATATTTCAACGCGTTATGAAATCTTACATATGATAAATGCAAATTAGGTACCTAGAAGTATATTGTTAGCTTGTGCAATTTTTCAGGAGGTTAATTTACCGTTTCATAGTCCTTTGTTTCATTGATCTTGAGTCGCGTAAGTAAACCTTGAAAACTTATATTAACAGTCTGGGATGTAAAAATTGATCTAACAATAAAAAATGGATGCAGTTATAAAGAACAATTAAGTTATGTACATTTTAATAAACATTATATAAGCCATAGTCATATAATTTTAATCGATATCCCACCCAGGGAATATTTGAAAAGAAATATTTGCTGACCTCATAACCACTATTACTTTTCAACGACTTATCACGATTCAACCATTTTTATGTTACACTTAAATTTATACATCTGGTTCGTTATACAGGGTTTCCCAGAAATAGTGAACAATCCTGCGTACGGGGGAGAGATCGGGTCCCAACTACGTAAAAACTTACCTACATCGTAATTCAAGGATTCAAGTAACAAGATTCAAAGTTATTGATTGCCATTGTTTGATTTTTCACATCTAGATTAGTATCCTCCTCCAGCACGTATACTCTACGCCTTTTTATAAAAAACGTTATAATGATAATTATAATTTTTGAAGATATCATACTGACTGTCTAGGCGACGCGAAGTCGTAGTTTTTCTAACGTAGACTTGTTGGGTAGGGTAACTGGATTTTTGTAGACCAGCTTCTTTAAGCAGCCCCTATAAAAAAACCAGAGGATTCAGGTCTGGAGGCCGCGGTGGTCACAATACCGGCCTTTTTTGGAGCTGTTTGAAGGAGCAGTTTTACAAGAAACCCATCGCTCGTTAAAAAAACTAATGTTACAAAATTTCAATACATTTTTTTGCACCACATGTGGTGACTTAGCAGTAACTTAGTAAAAGTAAACGTAGCAGAAAATAAATCTCATAAACATAATTTAAGTTTAGGAATTTCTAGCAAATGACTATCCTATATGCGTATTAAATTCGTATTCAGTAGGTCTAAGAATCGGCTACTATCTATTTTTCATTCTGCAAAACAACGTTTAATGGGGTCAGCTGGTCTTATATATAAAATTCACCTGTCACAGTGTTAGTTACCATACTCCTCCGAAACGGCTTAACCGATTATTATGAAATTTTATATGCATATTCAGTAGGTCTGAGTATCGGCTACGATCTATTTTTCATTTTGCAAAACAACGTTTGCTGGGGTCAGCTAGTACTATTATAATAAATAGCAATTGAGGATAGACAGATAAAAATGCACACACTGAAGGTTACAAACACCAACTACACACCTGTCATAAATAACAACACAAACTGTCAACCGCGGTAGTAAAACAATATATTTACTGTGGTAAAGTGCGTGAGAGTTTTCCATCCAATCTTTACAAGAAATTGTGAGAATCTTATCAAAAATTGTTAAAAGCCAATTAAAAATATTATCAAAGCATAACTATAAAAGTAATAATATAATATAATAATATTCTGGACTGAAATTGAATAGGAAACCAATATGCAATATAACTAATGACATGTTAAATTGAATATAAAATATTGTATATCAAATAGGATCTTGGTGAGGCGATCTTAGACTATTATTGTCCATTTAATGTAATACCACAGATTAGATTATCTGTGACGACCTCTGTGGCTCGGTGGGTGAAGGTCCGCCTGAGGCGCAAGAGGTTGCGGGTTCGATTCCCACCAGGGGAACCACACGTTTTATCTCATCCGCAAAATAACAGCCAACTTAAAAAATTAAAAAAAAAACAGGTATAATTTCCGTATAAACTTTAAGATAAGTATGGTGATTTTAATCGTGCAATAAGCACTTAGTTTGAATGAAGGACGTCAGCAATGTATTACTCTGTAATGTAGATAACTAATTTTTAATCTTAAAACCCTCTCCACAAAATGAGGTCAACACCCTTTACCTTAATTACCTTCTCACAACAAGTGGAGCGTCACGCCCATTGGTTGGGTCAGCAGTATTATTGTCTCGATGCGATAAGCGCGTCTGCGCGCGCGCTCATTGATTAGAAGCTCGTGGACGGGACCTCGTGAACAGTCATGTGATTGTGATGAGTCCACTTAAGCAAATAAATACTTGCTGACCACATACAACCGGCTATAATGTTGTATTTATTGATAACGTCGTTGTTGCTTTGGTTATGTTGTTTAACATTAATAAATATTACTAAAACTTTCCATGTGGTATATATAACATGTAGGTACCTACTATATATCGCGTTATATGAATTTCCCTACTTTTTTTCTAGTGATATGTTTTTTAGTTCATGGTAGTCCGAACTAAAATACATTTAGTTATACATAGTGCCAATAAGTAAATTTTTTTTGAATCGTGTTACCGGTTACCTTATTTATTTATAGTTTAATTAATTATTGCATTCAAAACTGGTGCATAATTATACTGTTGATAAGAATATTTAATTGTATAATTATACTGTAATCAACCAAAAATATGAGCTATAATTTGAAACACAGATATAACAAAAGAGTAACAAAAGAGGAGCTGTTTCTGAAGCACTGTATTAAACGTTCTGCTGCATAGAAATTATAGCATCGTCTCTGAATTAATTAGACGTGATGACTTCAAACATAGATGTTGCAAATATTAAATGAGTCATGTATAATTTAATGTGAATACCTACTTCGAAATTAAATGAAAAAGATAAGAGGAATAAAGTCATACGCCTAAACACAGATTATAATATACCTAAAAACAACTGATGCAGGGTGTTTGGAGGATGTGTAGCCATAGGTGATGATGACTACTTGTTTGCCCCAAGCTTAATAAATAATTAAATTTTTGCTTTTTTTTGTATAAATTACCCTTTTTTGATAAAACCATATTTAACTTATTAGTGTACCCTTGTTTTATTCATAATTATCATGATATTGTACAAACAATTATAAAGGAATAACGGTTCTGGATAAAACTTCCAGAAATCGAAAATAAAAAATGTAACGTCAATAACAGAACGTAAAAATAACGAAAATGGGAATTAAAATGTTATTAATAAAACTATATAATTTAAAATTTCGATCTTTTTTATATTCACCTACAATTATTTCAATGGTTAGTAACTAGCAGGATAATGTCAAATATCAAGGTTTTAGTTTAGTACACGGCTTGCGTTTCCTGGTCAACTTTTATGATTTGTTTTCCTTAATACATTCATCTCACGACCATTATAAAACGAACTACTAAATTATGTACCTTATAAAGAACCTATCAGATAGTAACTACAATCGGTTCCAAAAATAATGGGTCCGTCACATTAACCCGAATATCTCCCGAAATCCGTATGCTATTCTAATGAAAAGAAGACTGTTCAATTGAGAAATTAATTATTAAGAAAAAGTAAAAATCAAACTTTTGTGTACAATTTTGAAATTTCATAATTAAAATCTTAATTATATTTTTGATTTACATAACCTATACTATTCGTTAGTACGCGCTTATCACAGAAACAATATTTCCGATTTGTAAATTCCCTTAGTATAAGATAGCTCGTTTACCGAGGAAGGCTATATAGGCTGCTTTTTACTGCGAAAAATTAGTAGCTTCCCGCCTGGTTATAAAAGCTTGTAATTGATATGGAGCTTGCGATCCGTTTAGGTTATTCAATGAAGATAGTGAATGCAGGCTAAACCGCGAGCGGAAAGCTAGAAAATAATATCTAATAAGCATCATGAAATCTCAAAAATATATGTTCTCAAGATCTTCAAACATAATTTAATAGATGACGGCCATGAAAGATGTTGTGATTATTAGTTCTTAATTAATAAAGCATCGGTTAGATGATGCTATGCGTATAGTCCGTCATTATTTAGTTTTTAATATATCTTATATTATTATATTGATACTTATCATAATAAAAAACGCTTATTATATTATATATTAATAAGCTTTATAGTTAAAGTTTGACTATCTCGGTGGCGCGGTGGGCAAATGTAGCGGGCTCGATTCCCGCCGAGGGTAATATTGTTTGTATGTTCTGCAAGCACTTTGCTCCTTGGTCTGGGTATTTAATATGTACCTATAATAAAAATATCTATCTATGTATGTATATTGTATTAAGTATATCAGATATCTAGTACCCGTAACACAAGCTTAGGCTTTACACGGGGATAGATGTTGTTGTGTAGGTTGTCCGGAAATATTTATTTTATTTAAAGTTTTAATTTAAGGTTTTTTAGTTTTTTGTAGGAATTTTCATAGCATTCACATTTTTAGTTGCCTAAGTGTCAAGTTGTAGCGTAACTTGGGAACCTGATTTGTTCAAATAACGATGCCAAAAGGTGAACATGACATGTAACATGCTATTCATTCTATTAACTATGTTTATCCATCGTTTTCCATAAACTCAAACACTTAAAAAAAACATTAATTCTTTACATTCACACATTTAATTCGTTCAGGCTCGTCATAACTAAAGTCAAAGCGTTTATTTCCTTAGAAGCACATAGCCTACATGGACAGGTCAACTTAAAATTAATAAAACTAAATTGCTTAAACACAAAATATCAAGGAAATAACATTGTCTTCACAGTTCGCTTCGATGTTTTATACTGAGTTGAGAAGCGAATAGAACAACTAAAAATTTATATTGTTTTTTGAGGGATTCCCATTCGATCATTGTCACTTCTGAAACTGAAAAAGATATCTAATTAATATCTACGTCATATCCTAACATGTACGTACATAGTTCACACTTCCCTGCGTCCTCGCCGTTAAAGCTGAGTTACTTGGTACATATTTGCTAAGTTGAAGGCTTCTTTGTGAACCGAGTGCTTATCACAATCAGTCTCGGTGTTCATCACTGATGCGGCAGACGTAGCCCCCAGTTACTTACGTCCTTACTACCAAAAGTGTTCAAAAAAATTGTAAAACCCTTTAAGTTATAAATAAACTGCGTGAAGCAACAATAAATTGTTTCGCGCTTGTCAAGGAGGCACTTTATATAAGCCGGTACGCCTAGACAAAACCTTGCTGATTCGCAAAATATTCAAATTAACATGACTATAGATAGATTTCCTTAATCTGTACGATTCCGAAATTAAAGAAAATCTTTTTAATTCAAGGTTCGAAAGACGAGTATCCGAATGACGGCGATAAAGGAGTATCCTTTTGACCTGAGTGATATTAAGAACTCGCCTAGTGAAGGCGCTGGAGGCACTCCTGCGCAAGCACCAGCGCCGGTACCTCAAGCACCAGCGCCGGTACCTCAAGCTGCGGCCAGAACTGCTTCATCCGTGTCGGTACCCGAGAAGCGGAAGGTTTCTATAATGGCCGACGCTGACAGCAAGGACCGGGAAAATCTACCTTCTGATAGGTGAGTTAAGTTAAGTAATATAATAAAGCAATAAATAAGTTTTTATTAATCTTTCTAATGCATGATTGCTACTGATTTGAGAGATTTGGCCCCGATTTTATCATTATCGGTCTCTACCTTCTATTTCATGTTGCCATTGGAAATCATTACTGATTGTACCAGCAGTGCAACGACAAAATTAAGCTGTAGTTTTTTAGTAATTTTCACACATAATTCTGTTAAGTCACGCGATATTAACGGAAGATAATCTTATAGCTAGGACTTTTACCAAGAGTGTTACATAGCAACAACGATAAAATATTCTATTTCCTTTGTATTAAGTGTCTTCGTCAGTATACTTAAACTAACTCCGTAGGATACATCAAAGATAATATGTTTTGAAATTTTGTTACTCTATAAAATTACTCAAGTGGCCTTTATTACGTACTTAGAATAACTATTAAAGATGTCCTTAGATTTATAAATTTCCTCATTATATCTAGGTATTTCCTTTATTTTATTCTACAATTCACAAACAATTTCATATTTGATAAAATAAACATGATAACATACACGCGGAAAGCCAAAAAACTACTCTGTGCATAGACTATTCCTTTATTGAGGAAAATAATGTTACTACTCTCGACCTTAGCGACAGGACATTGAAGACAAGTCGTAATTACTCTAACAGATCACAATGAAATAATTTACATAAGGTTTCCTTGTTAATTACTTAAACTGGTATTCTCCGTCCATTTCACAAGGAATGCGCGTGCGTTTATGTCTTAATTAAAGAAAAACGTAGAACGAGTGAAGTTTATCTAATTCTAAGGTGCAACGCGCGATTATAACGACCTCAGTGGCTACAAAATATATATGGATATATTTTATTTCTTTTATTCGGATAAGAAACAGTTTTACTTACTAACTAAATCACAATACAAACATAAGTTTAACATGTTCATGTTTTCACATAGCGTGACTAGAAACACAAATCATCTACTTATAGCTAAATTTTTAAATATGTTAAGAAAACAAAAAACCAAGTGTTTAATTTAATTGCGAACGGAGCAAACAAATAATACGAAGAAGGAAAAAAACCAACAAAAATGGCAGAATAAGAAATTACTATAAATGAACAATTAACAGAATTAAACTCTGCTGGCTTTTGTATCAAATAAGTCGTCACAGGTATATCATATAAAGCTATACTATCAAGTAAAGACTCTATAAAAGAACGAGTTTTATCTATAATTTGTATATCAAAAAGGCTATTCTCGCTGTAGTGAGTTAGCGTAGGTTTAGAAATACTAAACGTTAAACAATTTTTGTTCCATCGACATTTCGATACGAAATAAAAACAGAGTCGTAAACACCCGAAGTTCGTTCGAAACTTCGTTTTGCGTTAAATAAGAGTAGATCTCTTGGCGTACAAATTTTCTGCAATCCTACACTTTCAGTTAGTTTTTAGGTAACAAAAAAAAATTAAGTTTCTACTTATGGTTTCGGGTCTGGGTGTTTTCTATGTATCATATGTATGTATTTAAAAAAAATGTATCTATGTAGTATATCAGTCACCTAACATCCATAGTACAAGCTCTGCTTAGTTTGGGGCACAGTGGGGTTAGGTGATGCTGTGTGAGTAGTCCGGAAATATTTATTTTATTTATTTTAATATTTATATTTCATCCAATATGATAAAAAATATCTTAGTAGTTATATCAGTCATATAACCCGCATAGTGCTTCCTCTGCTTCATTTGGAATTAGATGATGCTGTGGGATCAGGGATCTCATTACCTTTAACTACCATCTTATATATAAAAATGAATCGCAAAATGTGTTGCTAAGCGCATAACTCAACAACGCCTGGACCAATTTAGCCAATTTTTTTTTAAATTGTTTGTTGGAGTTCAAGTATGGTTTTTACAAAATTATTGCCCGTGCGAAGTCGGGTCGTGCCGCTAGTTAAGTACTTATATAAATATTTCATCTCAAAATTTAACTTACTCGTGTAATTCATTCATATATAGGAAGGTAAAAAAATAATAACTATATTTAAAATTATGAGTAATTTATACAGTTTAATGAGGAACCACCATAGTTTTTTCCATCTCCGTCTGTGATGGATGACTTTGCCAAGAGACTATTAGCACACTATCTGACAGGCAAATGGCTAGACTAGACCATAACAGAGAATAAATCTACTTAGTGCAAATAAGTGGGTTTCCACATAAGCGGTAAGTTAGATTAAAAAGAATAAAAAAATCCCTTATTGTAAGTTTTATTGTTTTTTTTAAGTGTCATAAATAGGTAATGGAGTAGGTAGGTAATGGAGGTAATAAATATTGATTTTCGGTTAACCATCCTAGAACTTTCGAAATAATCAATTTTTTTAACATTTTAAAATTATAAACTAACAGTCTTCTAACACCAAATAATATACACCTAAAATATTTTTTCATATCGTTTACCTGGTTAAAATAAGGGCTGAATGATAGGTTGCAAAAATCCAGGTAGGTAAATTAAGTCAACCGTAAAAATATTATATTTATAAATATTCTAAATTACGGCAGTAGGTATATTTTACAGTTAATGTGAAAAATATTATATTTATATGGTTCTATTGAAATAATTATTAGCTTGAATTATATCAGATATAAATTAAATTAACCTATTTAATTAGCTCCACATATTTAGGAAAATATATTAAGTAAAAGAGTATTTTCTCTGTGAACTGCTATGTATATGTGCACATTGTCAACCCACTCTTTTTAACACGTCTCTTGTATGTCGAGGTCCGCTGTAAGAATACTCTGTTAGGGTTAAGCTCACCTTTTGTTCATTTTGGCTTAGTTATAAACTTTTTATATGTGTATTTTTGAGTGTGCAATAAAGTATTTATGAATTATGAATTTATGAAAAGATTTTGTGCCCACAGACAACAACTTAATAAACTTATCAAGCGCCTGAAACATCTGTAGTTGCAAAGTCCATGCAAAGTTTGCTAGCATCTTTCCATTCAATTTAAAGTAATTACTTATAGATGATTACAAAGCATTATTTTCGTACGAAAAAAATCATGAGTTTTGGGCAACTGCAGAACAAGAATAACAAGACATTAAAAATTTGTTATTTATTATAACTCAACCATTGGAATTCGTTTAAGTATTTGTAGGATTTTTTGATATTTTTTTATTCCAGAATAGCAAATATTTAAACCTGGAAAATCAGTCAGGAAATTATTACCTCAGGAATATTCAATAAAATACATTTCATTCGATTCAATGCATGATTTCGCTTGCCGTAGTAATGAAAATGCAGTGATTATCTTTGAATACTTATTTTAACCTTTTAGTTAGAAGATAAGAAATAAGGTTGATTAAACGTTTTTAAGCTATCACTGACTTATTTAAAACATGCTGACCCTGCGAACTTCGTACCGAATTATTTTTCTCAATTTTTGTGAAACCTTGTATAAAATAAAACCTATATATTTTATTTTATCAAACTTTGTCCTAAAAATAGATGACACGAAGCAGAAAGAATCACTAAATTTAATGCAAACGTTCGGAAGTTATACACAGGTACATATCGGCAATACAGTTTTATTTACGTAGTAATTTATTATTCTATGATTAAGATTATATTTCGCTTTTTGTTCAATAAAGTGTTTTTGTATTTGTATATTTGGTAAGATTACAGGGGGGATTACAAAAATGCAACGCACAATTTATTTTTTGATTCACAGAAAATAATTCATATATAAATGTTTGAATCTCCTGTAACAATTTTGCCCATGTGAATTTTACTGTGTATATAATTAGAATTAATAAATTTAATGAATAAGTAATGGACTCATACCACCAAGGGTTCCGTGTATTTCAACACAGTACGTGTAGTTTATACAGTAATTGTAACAAAAAGAAAAACTTAAATAAAAATAACAATTTGCATTCAAGTCATCAGCGGTCATCCATCCAATACTGACCACGCTTTACTTCTATAAATGAGAGGTAAATTGCGGATTAGATCTCGTTCAAACCAATTTTCGATTGAAGTTTGCATTGAATGTCCCTCATCATCAATATTTTTTTTAGTTTTATTAATCTCTTATTTAAAAAAAAAGGACACACATTTAAATAATTTGGAAGAGTCTCAGCGCTGACTAAGCTATTTAGAAAAAATATATATAATTATAAACCTGAATATAATTTTTGAAGACCTATCTACATATAAATCCCATATACTACGGGATTATTATTTAATACGTCTACTTAACAAGATTCAACAGTATAGTTCTAGTGTCGGAAATAAGTGTCTGCGACGTACGAATGAACAGACCTTAAAATTTTTAAAATAGTTTCAGGTTAACCTGTCAATGTGTGCAACCCTTTGCTTCTTAGGAAATTAACTTTTTCACTTAGACAGACATAACGAATCCTAAGGGTTCCATATTTGGCTATTTGACTACGGAATCCTTCAAACACTTAGCTACTTAACTTTAGTTAAAATACTTGACAGTGACAAATTCGTTTCAATTTTGGAATAAAAAGAACATTTACTTTTTCTTGGCAATTTAACAATCCTTAAATGCATGCTTAAATGCTTGCCTGACAATCCATGTCAGGCAATATTTATTATTATTATTCTATGATTATGATTCACAAAAATTGAGAAAAATAATTCGGTACCTACGAAGTTCGCAGGGTCAGCATGTTTTAAATAAGTCAGTGTTAGCTTAAAGTCGTTTAATCAACCTTATTTCTTATCTTCTAACTAAGCATTGTTAATTCTTGGCCCCGTTTACGGGTACTAGTCATCTAAATATAAATATATTTACTATGCATATTAAACACCCAGACCAAGGAAAAAACGTATGCAGAACATATACAAGTTCTGACACCTCGTAGAGAATCGAACTCGCTACCTCTTGCACCGCAAGCGAACCTGCGCCCACCGCAGTCAAAATGTGTACTTGGGATATTACGTATTACTTACGTAGTAATTTATTATTCTATGGTATTACTAAAAATGAATAAAACATTTTAGCAACGATATGACGATGGACGCCATATCAATTTCAATCATCTATAACAGTTACCAATAACATAAGTACTATAGTTTCGGATCTCAATTATACCAGCCTTTCACTTGCGAATCCATTTAGGTAACCTAATGTTTATATTATACAGTTCATCTGTAGATCACATGACTATGAGCTATGAGAATGGCATGGCTTAAACCAGTGATGTAAGACCTCTTTAGATAATCATTATATTCCAGAGTGAGAGGTCAGAATCTCTGGATTCTTAGAAGATTGGTAGTAGAGGTCTACCTACGCACTTTTAAAAAACCACTCTTAGTACTGTTACGAACAGAAATCTTTACTTTTGTTTATTTTACCTTTTAGTGTCGTCCTTTCTAGTTATGGGAGTTAAGGACACCAAAGTGATTGTAATTCGACTGCAATGCTCTGCGAAAAAAGTGTTGCGGTGAACGAGAAATACAATACAATATTCTTTGTTTAATCACCAACAACAAGAAAAATATAACAGAGAAATGTGCATAGTATAGTGTGCAACAATGAATAAAATGAAAGAAATGTTCGACGTTTTACCGTAACTTATTGGTGATTTAGCTATTATCTGACGCTTTAAAACAATAGCTCAGCTTTATATACCATATCCAAAACACCTTGTACCTCTATATAATAACCCATCCAACATATAAGTTTGAGGTACATAATGTATTTTAAAATCTCTATTATTTTCGAGAGACTTAAAAGCGCACATTTTGACGAGGGTGTCATGTGACGTCAGTAATGAAGTGTTAGTTTGGTTCACAAACTTACTGAAAATTTAATAAATTCATCTTTTTACCATGAAAACCAATAGATGTTAACGTCACATTGTTATTTCAGCCAAGCGATGCGTCATCGAAATTTGCGAGGGAATATAAAAATAGTCACTTTTTGATTACTTTTAAGTTTTACAATGAAAATAATAAATTTTAAAAATATATATAAGTATGTTTTTGAAACATTATATTTTTGAAACGAGTTTTGTATATATTCCCTATTGATAAATTTTTACTTATAAAAGTTCCCATGTAATTTTTCACAACACTTTTCATGTCACAAAATCTGTTTAAACGGCTAAAGTGAATGCTCTGACTACACAATGCCATAACTACGCAATACAATAGAAAATACAATGGACAAGAAAATAGATTCCAGGTCCAATTCCGCAAGGTCACATCGCTGAACGAGCCCTGTTCAAGAATACATTTAAATGTTTCCTATCCTTTGTAAAAAAGTTGTGTCGATGATAGTACAAACTTACTCAGAAGATACAAATAAGTTTGCAAACACACTATGCTGAAACTATAAGGCTTAATTATGTTTATTAATTAATTAAGTAAAGCGGTTGATTTTCGGTTTCGACGTATTCGGCTTATACGACGGCAGGCCTAATCAGGAGCGATCACCAAAATATTCAAGGCTTACCCAGCAAAACTCCGGAATATCAAATTGTTTCTAAATTACTTTAGTGTAGATATCATATGAATATCAGATCACTGGATCACAAGGAATCAGTCACTACTTTAATCCTAAATGATGATGCTGCTTGGACAGATGTCGCTTATTTTTATTTCTGACAATTTCTAATAATTCTGTTTGACTACCTATACTTGTATATAGTACACCAAAACAGTAATAACTAGAAAGAATAAAGCTGTGTGTGTAAAAAATTGTGTGTGAACTGTCAAGACAATGGTATTTCTTTAACATTTTATTATCTTTATTAATTTTCATTGACGAATTATAATTTTAGTTTAATTAACTTTCAATTGACCGGTCCCTGTACACCGTGCTTCTAAGCAAAAACCGGTTTTGACTTTGACTTTAGGTAGATCTTCAGTCGCGTTATTTCGGCATAGTGTGTTGCCTTACTAAGTGTAATGCCGTATCCAAACAGTTCATTGTGATTAGTGTTGAAACAGTGGCTGGGTATCTACCTAATAAGATGTTTTAACTAGTCACGTGCTTCAATTGATTGGTACTCATTTAACTATCATAATAAAAACTTTTATAGTAAATTTATTGTTTTAGTGATAAATGCTGCGGATAAGAGTCACATGATGAGTTGTTTTTATTCTTGTATATAATGTGAATTGTAAGAAACATACAAATTACGCAAAAAGACGGACAGAAACATGAACTTATAGGTATTATATGGCGTTAGTAATGCTTATAGTATTTTGGTAATTGAAGTTATTTTTACATTATGCACCTAACATTTTAAAAACATATGATAAACTGAACTATACGATAAAAGAGCTTGTTCCTCATTGGTATAGCAGACAGCTATTTTTTATATTACCATATATGACATATTTATTAATATCGTCTTATTTTTCATCACCACCTTCTATGTTACACCTATCTTCACAAGAATAAACCGCAGGTCGCGGGTGCCTGGTACCCGGTAGTTACTATCTACCTAACGGTTACCTGTCTAACTTTTTTGTATTAATTGATCCGTTACTCATGACTGCTGGTAGTGGGAATGTCAGCTCATATGACATTTATTTAATTTATTTTAACAAAAACAAGTATATATGTCTAAGAAAAGTCATGTGTTTGAGTTATCAATAAAATTCATCCGAATGTTAAATAAAACCCTTTATTTTTTAACAATAGTTTGTTATCTAAATCAAATAGTCGAAACTATAAGAGACAAATTAATTGTAGGTACACGTTTCGTAGTATTACCATGTATTACTTAAGTTCAGCTGAGTTAATAAGCAAGGAGGCGGGTAGGTAGGTAAGAACGTGGTATCATAACATAATAAACTCTAAACTGTTTACGAAGATACTGCTGACCGTATACAGTTGAATCGCAGCAACAAAGGTGGTAATCTAAACAATCAGTTCCCCTTATTGTCGCCACAGTAGCTTATCGTTTACAGTCGATACATAAAACCACATGGGACGCGTATCACTCGCTTGATTTAATCGTTGTGGCACATATTGTTTCGATGCACGGGGAATCGGCGGGGGCAGGCGCGCGGGCGCAGTTGTTATGCGAGCACGAGCACTACTCGAGTCGTCGGCGTCGGAGCGCAAATTATAAACAGTGCGCGGCTTCGGCACCGCGCTCTCATTCAACCGCCCGCCACCAAGTGAGCTGTACCCCCGGGCTATGATTAAACATTTCTATGGCTGAGAACCTACTCTCGAGCTTTAGGAAAAAAATCGCATTTCGGCCAATGACCGATCGGCCGGCCGGCGAAACTGAACGTACCGAAGCAGTCACGTGCCCGGGGTGAGGCGAGGCGGGCGACTCACTCGCAGCCAGCCTTATCCTATAAGATGCACATTCGCCGCGGCATAGGTGTGGAGCGTGCTGAGCCGAACGGCATGCCCCGCGACACGCGCGCCGACCGACCCTAGTTTAGTGAAGCTGGCTCCCGAGTGCCATGTAGGATGTCTCACAGCAGTCTCAGCTGTCACTACGACAGCTACCTACCCTCGGACTCCTCGCTCGAAACAGACGCACTCAACAGACACTGCTGGTGAGTTATACATCATTTTATAAAATATATTTTACCAAAATAGGTTATATTATAACCGTTATAATATACTTCCTTTTCCTCCTATCATATACAAACTAATTATTATATAATTATTTGACTTTTTTCTGTCATTTTAGAACACATAAACATAATTTAAAGAAACTATGTTACAAATAATATCACAAAGTGTATTTATTTAATAAAAAAAACTTGCTTATATTAAGTAATCCATGGAAAAATTGTTCAGTTTATAAACATAAGTGAAAGTGAAACAATCCACCAGTACGCATAAAAATGGGGTTTGCTTCGCATTATTTATTCGCCATCACTGTACAATGGGTGAATATCACCGGATTCCACTCATTTTGTATACTTCGTTTGAAAATTACTGAATATTTCATTGATGTTTTTTCAGTAATATGTTATAGGAAACAATCTACTAGTATTATAAATACACAGAAGTAAGAATAATTCTAATGAAGTATGCCTAATCGGGTAAATCATTGTAAGAATAATCAAATACATTATTCAAGTAAGTACGCCAAATAATACCATTAACATAATCTAGAAGTACGATATTTTTTTCACAGCATTAATATTAGATGAATGTGTCAACTTATATTATACCTCTAATATTATGTCATGACTAGCTTAATTAAAATATGAAAATATATGGTATTCAAAATTAACACCAATTAAAAATAATTAAACTGTAAGACCGCCCTTTATGCTTGATAGGTTTAAATGTAACCTAACTATTAATATTTTTAAATTTATGTTAATTGGTGTTCGTAAGGCATGTTCTACGAGTATTCTATTCTAATATTTGCACTCTATTTTTCATATGCACATACTTTTGTCGTATTCAAGTACTAATTATTTCTGACAACTTGTATTTATTTATTCTGCATGATGATTATAATCATTATATGTATAATTATTATGCACATATTTTCATTCAAAAGACTTCAACGCTGATAAGGTATACAAAAAAAGCTAATTATTAAATTTTGTTCACAGCATTTAACACATTATATTTGACGAAGAATAAAATACATGTACTTAATTAAAAGTATAGTAGAAAAAAATAAAGTGCTTGCGTAGAAAACGGAACAACCGTTTAATAAAGTTATAATCGTTAAATATATATTTTAAGTATATAAGATGGGTACGAAAATTAATAAGAATCATTTATTTGCAAAAAACATGAATGTAAACATGGATAAATTTTAAAAAGTGTTCTACATGTATAGCCTATACACTGGCGTTCAAATTTGAGAGGGCACAATGCATTTTCAAAATGTAATTATTACATTCTAGACAATGCTTTAAAACGTCTTAGAAAGCTTAACCTATTCAATATTAAAATTCCATACACATAGTATACCAGTTTATGTTTGACAGTTTACTAACAAGACGCGAAAACTCTCACAACGGCGTAATGTCTTTTTGCATTGCCATTCCTTGCGGTTACAATAATGATAAAACATTCTGAAATTAGAGTTTGTGGATGTTTTTATGGGAGAGAAAAACATAGTGTTGCCGGGAAAATCATAATAGGAACTTTTGTTCCATAAGTCATATGACAGTTCATTTGTTATTTCCTTATTTTTTTTTAATTCTCTTGATTTTTAAAGTAAGTTTGTATTTCATCAGGGCTTTCAACATTTATTTGGTATCGTGGCCTTAAATTTCTCAATGCTAAGTTATATAAACCGACTTTTCTAAATAGGTATATACGTAACAGTAGCACATTAAATCAAATCTATCTAGAAATAAATGTAACAAAGATTTAAATGCGGTATTTTCTTGGAATAAGTACCTTATTAAAATATGTGACTTAATACCTCGAACTTGCGCCACCCATGTCGTTGCGCAACTACCAAATTACTATGTCTCCGGCTACCGAATACAGGGACCATTCATACTACCTTAGAACACGTGTGGCTTGCTTGGATCGAAGAGATACATTTATTAACCACTTAACCGATTATAATAAAATTCGCACACCATGTGCAGTTCGATCCAACTTGAGAGATAGGATGGTTTTACGGCGAGAAAAATTCGAATAATTTCCGGGAAAATTTTATACTCGTGCGACGTCGGGGCGGGCCGCTAGTAACTTAATAAATTAGCTTCATGGGTATAGCTTAGCTTCCACGGACCAAAAGTCAAAAAAGTTAATACTATACCATAATATAATATATATTTTTTTTCCAAATTCTAAAACGCTGTTCACCCTATTGTACGTTACGTGACGTCACTCCGATAGTACACAACGTAACTTTCTGCCGCCATGTTCTGTCTTTTAAAAAACTGTTAATAAATAATGTTTGATTTACATGAAGCATTGTAGGTAACCTATAGTCACTTGGCAGCATGCAGGCCCAAAAATTATATGAACGTGACAAATAGTTTTTAGTGACATCACGGTCGATTCGTTTTGTCCTAGGTTTGTATCAACCATTACAGCGATTGTTATTCTTTGCGAATTGCGTGGTTTACATCACACCAAACTTGATTTATTTTTATTCCTCTAACATAAACTTAAACCACTTTAACAGACTTATTGGCAAATGAACTCAGCGCTTCTCTTCTTAGTGCATCAAATTCTGTCACTGTGTAAATCATTATTATAAAATAAAAGAAAAGAATAATGAAGAGATCAATTTAATTGATAAGGCCGCCCAATGTACCCTAATATTTCATTTCTTGTGAGTGTTTCTTTTATATTGGTTTACAATAAAAAGTATTTTATAATAATATACACCTAGATATTGCATGTATATTCCTAATAGGTGGTTATTTGAAATTCTATGAATATGCTATTCTATTTATAGAGGACTGTTTTCTAATTCTTTTATACTTAAACTTTGTTTCTGCTTAAAAAAAATAATTAAATGTAATGTAAATAGGGTTCTGTTCGCGAATAGTACATAGTAGGTAGCTATCTACTAAATAATAAAGGTAAACACTACACTATTAAAACTAGTACTAGTCTCAGATAAAAGTTATCGGAGAATTAGCAATAATACTAATCGACAAATCAATTAAATTCACTAATAAAAGCCAGTACCTTACCTAGCTAGTATATTCAACCAACGACTCTGAACATTCGATCAGGCAAACATTTTTTGCAGCTTTCAAATCTTCAGAGGTCATATTTTTCCTCAGAAACTGCCTGTTGAATTACATTTTGCGTAACCATTCGCGATCGGTCGAGTAGGTACGTACCTGACAGATCGTAAAGCATTGACCCAGTATAGAGGCTATAGCTGGCAGCGTAGTTTTCCGTCAATAAAGGCTTTAGCAGGCCATATACCTACTCTACTACCTTGCTCTGTGACTGAGACGCCTGTTGATGAATTTATTAAGCTCACGTACTTTTTACCGGACATAAGTTTTTATTATTTTGTGATTGATCGTCTTATGGGTATACATTTGGACATTCGTATAATTAAATGTTTTGTCAACAATTTGCTATTACAAAATCTCTTTGAAAAAATTGTTTTTGACACGCAATATTTTTTTTTTATATTCACATAAAAAAAATTAAGTATCGTTTTTTTAACTGAACGGATGTTCATGCGGTTTCCTGCAATAGATAAAGTGGTATAATTTGTATCTATGCAATGTCGGAGCGAGTCATTAGTAATTCACGATACGAATTTTTCTTTATATTATTGGACACAACGCGTGCTTCAAATTTAAATATTTCTTATCCTTTTTCCGAGAATTGCTGGGTTAAATTCTTTATTTAGGTAAACTTATTATGATAGAAGCCTAAATATAGGTATAGCCAGATGGAATTCCAGAGCTACTTAATAGGTACCTACCCATTCCAGAATAAAAAGGGTTGTGAACCCCATCCTTCGTTATTCGCTTTCAGTTAACTTTGATTGTGTTCAATAGCACCACCATGTATTTATTGCCAATTTAACGTTTAATTTAGTTTTCTGTTCGAGTTCGAGGTAGACCTTAACCTTATGCGAATTTTACGCGAATCGATTCACACACGCGTTCATGTACGCAATTTGCACTTGGATTTTATTTCTCAACGCAATCATACGTGTGGACTGGTGTGGACTTAGATTTCTCAGTTAGACCATCTATACTATACTTATATGATAAAGCTAATAAGTTTTTTTGTTTAATTGATTATTTCCTTGAACGCGCGAGTATCAAGAACTACTTATCCGATTAAAACATATATTATATATAGTGTTAGATAGACCATTCGTCAAGGTAGGCTATGGCATAGAATAATAAATTAGCTATGGTATTAATTTTATGAAACACGTGCAACGCCGAGACGCGTACATCAAGTATCGAATTAAAAAGCCCAAGAATTTAAATACCTCTACGTATTTATGTCGAAGAAACTTACCCTTGACACTTTCTAGATACATTGCACTGCTTAAAAAATATTATAATGCATATTTATTCTGTAGCTTAATGGATTGGATACGGACGAAAGATTATTGTTATGGATACAATATGCACAATATACTACTCTCTATATTATGTTCGACACGTTGAAGAACCTCAGAATAATGGCAGTACTGGTTGTCCTTACCACCACATGACGTACTTAGTAATAAAGAAACATACCTACATTACTAAATATGACAAATTGTACCTGTAAACCACATTATAAAATCATACACCTAGAATAGAACAGGCACATATTACCTAGAATTAACCTTAGAACTGTCACATGACCTAAGTGAGTTTAATAGAAATCATTTGCCGTCTACCCTTGAAATTGTTATCAGCAGTGTATGACTCAGAGGAAAATAACTATTTTTCAATAAAACAAACGTAACTAATTTATGTAATAAAGGCACTTATGCGAGGTTAATGGAGACGAAAATAAAATTATTTGCGCCATAACTATTCACGTGCATATGAATACAATCCTCCTATTATAGGATTATTCTTCAATACTAAGCATTGGCATGTAATATAGAAAGAACCTTAGCATAGAGCATAGCGGCAAAGCATAGAGGAATATTTATATACCTCTATATAGGTCATTTGTAAATTGTTTAAAATTAATAACTTGTTTTTCTACTGTATTTTTATATGTCTATGTCTAAAGCTTAAGAGTTTTAGATTTTATTGTTTGTTTGAAAGCGCTAATCTCCTATTTGAAAAAATCAGCGTTCGATAGCCCATTTATCGAGGAAGGCTAGGTTACTTTTTACCGTTAGAAAATACGTTATTCCCGTGGAAAAATAAAATGATTGAAAGTTACATATCCTGCGATTTTATTAATATTGTTGTTATTGGCAGGAATGGCCGCATATCGGGGCAAGCAGAGGGGCCCTCGCGGCGTAAAAGCAACCTCCACAATGCAATGGCTTCGGAAATGGACAACTCTTGGGGTAAGTACCCTCTGAAAACCACTAGAAAACTAAAAATAACTAAATATAATTTAATATGTTGCAATGATACTTTCCTTGTTATTACTTTTATGAAATTGCATACTATTCTTAACTAAACTCTCTCTCTCTCTCATGTCAAAAGGGAAGTCGCTGTGTCCCAGCAGTGGGAAAGTAAATAGAGGTAGGTAGGATAGGTCCATATATTTTAGTGGGAATAGTAACTAAACAGTAGGAAAACTTATACATATTACTATCACATTATTTTTATTAGGTTTGATGCTAATTATTTTATTCTAAAACTATCCGATGCTCTTATATTCCTTATGCTGATAGTTTTTGTCCATATGTTTTATCAGCAGTCAATTAAATGTAAATTATTAATAAACAACCTATTAATAAGAATTACTATCTAATCTACTAATACTAGCGCTTAGGGAAATTTATCCCCATGTGTATTCATTGTAAAGTGAACACCATGAGCGAACAATACATTATTATTATTCAAAGAGCTATTTCAGAATAATTGTTGAGATGACTAATTGAACAGTAAAATGTTAGTATAAGCCGCAGGTAAAAATCAACACCGCGTAAAAAGCACGTGTGTTTATTTTTGTTTACGATTAATCCAATAACATTCCTCGTTACGTATCCAGGATATTTATGTTATTCGAGTGGAAGATTAAGGATAATTCTGAATTATTTCCGAAAATGATGTCATTGAAAACAAAATTGTTATTGAGATAAACTTGCTTAAAATACAGAACCATCGGCGTGCGCGCCCAAATCATTCTTGTCGGTATTATTTATTCTTTAACACATGCAAATAATACTCTATTCTAATAAATTCTACGAACTTGTTTATATTATAATGGTTGCAATTATATCCTTATTGACACAAGGTTAGATACTAATGTGCTGTACTGTACGGCAGAAAATTAAACTTAATAAAAAAACGGGCTTATCCATACATTATTAGAATGTATATCTTATGGGTAGGTACTATAAAGTTTCTTCTCATGCTTAATCACTTTATAACCACATTAGAAGGTGCAACCCTTTGTAGACATATCGCACCAAATAAAGAATGCGTGAAGATTACCTTAATTTTATTTAGATTTTAATGGTGCGGCTTTATAAGCCTACGGCGAATATTCGTGTCAACGCGATGTGTGTGTGCCGGGTACATCGTTATAACGCGAAGTATTCGGGCGAAGACGATGTTTGGCGTGAATGTGGCTACAATTAATTACAGAATCTAGTAGCACGCAACGCGACACATATCTATATCCGCTTATGTAGACAAGAACATCGCGTATTCCCGTTCACGATGATTTTAGCACGCCAAGGCGACACGAATCGTCGCCCACTAATGTAGCCGCTCCATAATAAGTGTAAAATATTATAGTTCATCACCATCAACATTATAACCTATGACTGGTAAACAAAACCTCAAAAATTCTTTATAAATAAAAAAGCATGTAAATATTAATCTTGTTTATTAAGCAACAAATCGTTCCCAAGATCATTGGCGTGTTGTTTAGTTTTGAAAGTTTTCTAATTTTCCAAGCAGGTATTTACGGTCTATTTATATACTGGTCTGGTTGTACTCAAGTGTACATCGAGTAAAATACAGGTGTCTTCAAGAAAGCAGATGCTCTGTTCCCATGCCAATCGATTGCTTCAATATAATTTGACTCGATTCTTTCTTGGTCTACAGATCGTCAAGCACACATCGAAGGCAGGTTTAAAAAATACTCAACTACATCCTCGGTATATTCCAAGAAAGCGTTATCGCAGCAGAGTGAACACGTAGAAAGGTGAGAGCCAAATTAAGCAACTCCTTTACTTGGTTATCTATGTATCTGTCACAAATTTGAATACGTTAGTTGATAGTAACTAGTTTTTTAATGTAATCTACTTACATTATGTTTGTAGGTCGTGGTGGTATGCGTGTTGTGCGAAGTGTCATCAAGAAGAATCCGGAATTCCATCGTGGGAGCCACCGAACTGGCAGAAAGTATGCCCGTACCCGCTTTGTCCTTCGTACCGGCATTTTGCTCAAACCCTATCAGTTCTCCTCATTGGTAAGTACCAGTTATGAATTTGATAAAATTATAGATTTTTTTTTAATTTAGGTCTTTTAATAAATGTGGTGCTTACATTATCAGTCGTGCCGTGTCGGTTGAGTTTGTGGGGTATTTTTAGAGCAAATCATGTATGTATTTATGTATTATACATGTATTTTAATGCCACATTATAAAAAAAATCCAAAAAAATGTTAGGGGTTTATCAACCCCCTATGAATAATTGATAGTAGCCTATTCTCATCCCTACTGAATATGAAAAATAAAAAATCGGTCAAGTCGTTTCGGAGGAGTATGGTAACTAACACTGTGACAGAAGAATTTAATATTAAATGAGATGAAAACTTTGTTAATTTATTTTTTAAGTATAAATACTTTGTGCACAAAAAACATTGTACAGAGGAGGACTTAATGATAAAAGCATTCTCTACCAGTCATCCTGGGCGTGCAAGAAAATAAATACCCCCCTTTACACCTCTCAAGTTTTTTTTTCCAAGTACCTGTAACACAAGCTTAGAGCTTACCACGGGGCTGATGGGAGGAAATATTCATTTATTTAATGCCGCCGCGTTGGTGCGGTTGCTTAACTATTGCTTCTTGCGAATATTGTATTATAAATTGATTAACTATCTGTGTCTTCTACAGGTATACTGGTATGGGTAATAATTTGGATTATAATGGGCCCGACGGCGGCCCCGGGTGGGCAGTTATTCATGCTGGCCACCCTCACCATAGCCGCCTACTTCGGAGGCTGGCTCATGACGAAGATCACCACCCTCCCTGGGCTCATCGGCATGTTGATAGTGGGCATCATTATGAAAAACGTAGGCTTTGTCGAATTCGACTCTGACTATATGAAAGTTACGTCTTATATTAGGTAAGAACAATAGTGTTAAGAAATGCTTAAGAGAAGTTATTTGTTATTTTAAACCTATAACTGAGAAACGTGAACGAATCTATCGTGTGTGAATCGCACACACACCTTTTTTGGAGTTTTAACTCCTTAAGAAACGATTTGAGTTATAAGGCCCGGTACGGAAATTTTATGAGGAGTAAAATCAAAAGTGTAACACGAAAAGTGAGCGTTACGTAGAAAGAGACAAACATATATATCTGTAGGATTTAACGTGTAAAAGAATGAGATAAAGACATTACACAGCGTAGCTCATAATTATTGCTTGTAAAAAGGTTCCATGACGGCATTTAAAAATAAAAAGGTTGTATGCTGTTCTTACGATATTTAAAAATAAAGAAGGTTCTTTCACTTTTTGAAAACAGAACACGAGGCTTTTTGCAATATATATGACTTGGCTTTATGGTCAAGTGACTTTTGCCTGCTTATGACAAATAAAAATAAAAGTTTCATCTATGTTATATTTCTGAAGTGAAATGCAAAAATATTCCATAGCCATTACATTTATATATATATACACATAGAGCATAATTATGCATAATATCGTTACTTTTTTTTTATTCATCTCATTGTTTTGTCGATTTACTGAAGTTTCACTTCTATCGTGTGTGAATCGCGCACACTTTTTATATTTTATTATTATAATGGTAAGGTTTTTATCTACACAGTCACGTTGTTTTTTTTAAATACTGTGCTACGCTCAAACCAACTACAACCATCATTGTTTAAAAAAAATGAGTCACATGTGACTCCTGAACTTATTCCTAAAGTTCATCGTGAGTCGTATGTGAATCGTGGGATAGTTAAGTTGTTTTGTATGTGGCGGCATAGCCTTTTTATTTGAGACTCCATTCAAAGAGTATTTGCAATCAATCAATTGTCATAATTAGAACATTTTTAAGACTTTCAATCGGTTTGCAAGATGTCTGCCTGTAATCGAGGTGATATTTAGTTGTGTTTGGTTATATATGTAGGAGGTAAACTAAAAAACGCCATAGACATTTGAGTGTATGTTTGAAAAGAATTTTAATTTGAAACGGTAATAATTACGCATTTATGTATTTCTATTATACCTCTATTAAGCTGAGAGCTTACCACGAGGCTAGATGTTGTGTGTGGATTGTCGGGATATATTTATTTATTTTTTATATATTTGAGATATAGTGTGAGCTGATGACTATCTGATACTTTCTAATTCATAACCGTATTATTATTTTTTTCAGAAAAATAGCTTTAACGATTATTCTTACACGAGCCGGTCTCGACCTGGACCCAGCTGCCTTGAAAAAGTACTTCCTCACAGTGATCAAGCTGGCTTTACTTCCCTGGACCTTTGAATGTGTGTTGTGTGCCGTCATGTCCTACTACCTGATTGGCTTACCATGGGATTGGGGTAAGTGTTTCTTTCCCTATGTAATGAATTATTCTTCCTTATATTGAGGGAATACTCGTAGTCAGTGTCACGCGCAATGATTAGTTTACAAGAGCTTACGCGATAAGGCTGCCATTTGAACTTCCTCATATGTGATTTTTGTTACTATTGTTTTGTTTTGGTGTACAATTAAGTGTTTTTTATTATTTGTATTGTATTGTTAAGTTGCTATTTAACGTGTGGTCAATTTTAGTGACCCAGCAAGCGAAGGATTCTAAAATCAAATCCTGCAGCAGCGATTGATTTCGAAATAAGAATCCTGAGAACGTGAGCGACGAAATCAAAATAACTTATGGTGAAAAACCTTTGCAATCTTGTAACTTAGCAAGGAAATAAATAATACAAAATTCAGCTCAAACGGAAATCGGAAAATAAGTCAAATCGAACTAACAAGTTTGATTTAATAAAAAAAAGTCACACATCAGGTCAGTGACACCTCGGATTAGGAAACCCCTTTACATAATCTGCGGGTAAAACTAGACACTCGTAGACCGAAAAGAGGTCTCGAGTCTGAGGTTGAATAAATTAAAAAAAGTTTTATGATACATTCGGCACCATAGATGTAGGAAGTAAACACTATGTTCTAAATTCAAATTTATCTCTTGAGAATAAATACAGCTTTTGCATTCAGACATCAAACAACAAAAACACTCTTTCCGAGAGGGGGGGTGAAAATTTTCATATTATTGCGAAATAAATGTATGCTAGATGCGTATGATACTCTTACTTAAAACAAACTAGGTTCTGCTCCTGTTAAGTTTAACTACCTACGTTTGTCAAATTAGACATCGTTCGCGTAATTTCCGTGCAGGGTATCTACCCTGAATTTTCCATCTATCTAGATGGATTTTTTTTTATTACACACACCAATAAACATAAATACTAAATTATTAATAGTTAAATTGAACCTAGCATGCTTAATGGGCGGTCTTATTGCTTAAATCAATTTCTTCCAGACAACATTTGTATGGAAATATTTTCATTCAGGAAGGTTATGGCTTGCAGGGGTACAGAGTGTTCACTTCACGTATTAATATGTAGACTTATTAAGACTTTGTGAGATTAATATGTATAGGTATCTATTACTCGTAATCTATTACCGTGAAAATGAAAGTTAATCTTTATGCAAATATTATTATTTGATATTTAACTAGCGGCCCGCCCCGGCATCGGTAAAAAAAAATCCCGGCAAATATTCGATTTTTTCTCGCCTTTTAAACCTTCCCTAGACCTCCACGAACATTTCAAGACTATGATAAGATAAATCCGTTCAGCCGTTCTCGAGTTTTAATCAGACTAACGAACAACAATTCATTTTTATTTATATAGATAGATAGTTCCTACATAATACCTCTTTTTAATTATAATATTACTATTTTTTAATACGATATAAGTATTCGTAGTTTTAATCATCTGTTAGACTTGTTGTAACGAGTTAAATAATGTCATGGACCGGTTAGTTTAATGACAGTGCTAAAATACTTATATGTATCACTTTCTCCATCTACATAGAACTACGAATGAAGTATATATACGGATTTAATTGGCTTGATTATTAATACTTTTTTGGTTATTACGGGTTTGAATGTAATAATAAAGAAATAATGTTCATAATAAGTTATATTAACATTCGAATGGGATTCCACATGGGGATGGTCCACATACTTGACTGCCTCAGTGGCGCGGTGGGCGAGAGTCCGCTTGCGGCGCAAGAGGTAGCGGGTTCGATTCCCGCCGAGGGGTCAAGTGTTTGTATGTTCTGAAAGCACTTTCTCCTTGGTCTGGATGTTTAATATGTATACTTTATAAAAAATATCTATGTATGTATGTATATTATATTACTAAGTATATCAGATGTCTCGTACCCGTAACACAAGCTAAGAGCTTACCACTGGGCTAGATGTTGTTGTGTGGATTGTCTGGAAATATTTATTTATTTATTTATACTTTATGTATTGAAGACATAAAATTATTAAAGTATTAATATAAAAATAATTATACCTCTAAAAAAAAAATATTATTTTTAATAAGTGATAAACCTCATTTTGCAGGTTAAACTATTTTTTAATTTTATGCAGAAAAAATGAAGACACATCCGTACAAGCACGAATTTCTTTAATATTTCACAATACTAGGCGGGCCAGCGCAGCGCCTAGTATTGCACTGGGTAATTTATTATTCTATGGCACTGGTATAATTTATACATAAACCTTCCTTAGTAAAAAAAAATCATTCAGTAATTCAGGGCCTTCATCAATAATTAAGAAGATGTGTGTAGGTACTTTGTTTTAAGCAACATCAATATTTTTTTTATTTTTTCATGTTTTATTGTATTTTATACTACGACAACGATCAACGTCCTGTCTGTGACTTGCAGAATGCTTTTTTATTACGATTATATAATACATAGTTACATAAATTAAAACGAAGTCAAGTGTACCTCTAGAATATAACCTACGACGAATAAATTACCAATATACCAAAGCATATCTACCTCGATATCTAAACCTAGTTTATCGTTTATCGTTGCAGCTTTCCTCCTGGGGTCCGTGGTAGCTGCCGTATCTCCCGCGGTGATCGTCCCCTGCCTGTTCCGCCTCCGGGAGAAAGGCTACGGCGTGTCGAAGGGCATCCCGACCCTGGTGCTGGCAGTCTCCGGCGTGGACGACGCGGCCAGTGTCGCTGTCTTCGGCATCGTGTCCTCCATCATGTTCTCTGGATCTTCTCTTACTTACAATCTCATTCAGGTATGTTCTCAGCACAACTTGGTTGTATTTTTGTTAAAAATCTACTTAAGTTCTGTATTTAAGTAGTCAATATATCCGTTATTTTGTGTTTAATTTGTATTGTACCAGTTATTTAATTATGAAAGTATTTAAAAAATTATGTTCCAGTGGAACGGAAGGTTTTTGGTAAAATTATTTACGGATTAGTAGCTCCTATTTAACTTAATTTGAATTATACTTATTTGATTATTTTGTCTATAAATGAATATAAGTACCTATCTGCAATAAAAGTTTGTAACATATATGTACTAGGTACATACATATTTTGAGTTAAATCGTGATCATGCCTCCTGTAACTGCGGTGAAATATCGAGAAACCATGTCCATCAACATGATTTTTTAAAAATATGACGTAACTTGAATAATACCACAGATTAGATATAATACTCACTATTATTATATGGTTTAAAAATAAATAAAATAAATAAAAATAAACTCAAAAGACAATCAATCATGCTAAATATCCCGTTATAAATCTAAATACACATTGTTATTGTGTTTATTTTCCAGGGCCCAGCGAGTGTGATCGGTGGTATTGCGTTCGGTGTGTTCTGCGGATACTTGGTGAAGTTCGTCCCGGAAAGAAACGATGCGTTCTTGGTGCCCTTGAGAGTGCTGCTACTTCTCGCTGGGGGCTTGTGCTCTGTGCTGGGCTCTGAAGAAATCGGATGGGGTGGCGCTGGTAAGAACCATCTTATTTTTCCTAATTTAGCAAAGTAAAATTAAGCAAACAAAATAAGGTCGAGTTCTCTAAACCCAATATTTTAATCGTTTTTATTCAATCGCTTAAGAGAAAATATATTTTATGAATTTTGTAGTAAATCAATTTAAAGTATTTAGACAGGGTCAGGGCAATTTGAGAAACTCGGACGGGACGACACATACGCGCCTGCACATTACCTACTTTAGAATATATGGGTATGCGACTTAAATATGCGTACGTAGAGCGTTTTAGTGAATATTCGTACTTGCGAATATTCACTATTCTATTGAATTTTAGCAACATTGTCAGTAAAAGTGTGCTTGATATGCACCCGGATGGATAATTCCAGGTGAATTAAGTATACCCGTACTGTAGGTAATGTAACTTCACATTGGATTGAAATCATTTCAGGTCCATTAGCTGTGATCGCGTTCGGTTTCATCGCGTGCAAGAACTGGGTGGAGCAGGGTTGGGAGATGGAAGACAACCCGGTCGCGACGGCCTTCGAGATCTTCTGGATGTTCTTTGAGCCAATGTTGTTCGCAGTCACGGGCGCACAAATTGTAGTAAGTTCTAAAACTTATTTTTCCATATTTTTTAAGCTATTCATCTTCTTCCCACATTATGTGGGGTCCGGACACATGTCCATCTACCAGCCGTCATCTCAGCACTCACCTTTCTTAAACATGTCATCTTTCACATACTTTTAATTTTTTTTTAAGTTAGACTCTTATGTCCCATTGTTGGGCAAAGGCGAGAGGCTTTGCCCAACAGTGGGCTATTCCCTCCCACAATATAAAGATATTGTGGGAGGGAATAACCGTTTTCCACCAGCCTTCCGAATTCCTTTTATGGTTTTTAGAATATTAATTTACTGCGAGCCTTCTAAATTATTAAATACTGATCATTGTCTTTCGATTCAAATGAGACATACGGTATTTATAACAAATCTCTAATAGACCCTTTAAATCACAGTCTACTACATTAACAATTAGTATTAACAATTTTAATTAAGTTGAAATTAAAGAAAAGTGCTACCCAGCATAAAAGTGATACAAACAACAATAAAATCTAAAACTTTATGCAAATTTGAGCAGAAACGGTGAATAAAGGTGCAAGGTTAGATGTAAACGTGATAGAAACCTACAAAGGCTTAACCTTTAATACCAGCAATGAAGCCCTTGATCACGCTCTAATAAGTTAATTGAATTAGTGTCATAGAGAAGACCCTTCGACCCGAAAACAGCCAAGACACCACTAATACACATTAGTTTACAAGAGGTTGTATTCATAATTTCACTGTAACTACCTACAACTTCCAAATTTATTTGAATTGGCATTTCTTATGAGTATATATTATCCAGTTTGTTTAGAGAGTGTGACTGTATAGCTTTACAATACACAGTCAAGGTCAAAAATATGCTATAATGGTATTAGTTTTTATTTATTGACACTGTATTTGATCGTTGATTAATCAACGATTCAACCATTCTTAACTTATGCGTTTAAACGCATAAGTTAAGAATGGTATGTTAAGAATGGTTCTTGGCTTTCACAGAAATTAAGGAGAGTTAGGTACCTATATCCAATAGTTCTAGAAAAAATTACATATTACCTTTTTTTTTATTTCTAGTAGGTAACTCAAAAATTATATTTTAAACCTCTTGTCTACAAATGCGTCGTCTTAGCTAAGTATGGAAAGGTTTTTGAGGCAGCCTGTTAACTCGTCCAATATCTCTCATTTTACATACAGGGTGTAACAAAAGTTGCGGGGCAATTTATATTAAGTATTTTATTTTTTCGTTAAAAATACTTGTCACAATTTATAAATTTTATATGTTGTAGATTAAATATTAAATAAAAAAGAAGCCAGACGATTTCAAATCGTTTCAAACATACATTAAAAAAAAAATGTTTAATGTATAGCCCCGCTACCCAGTGGCCGGCAGGAGAATCATTGGACAAGTTTACATGCTGCCTCAAATACTGTCCCAAAATTTCGTGTCAGCTCTTAGATTATTAGCTATAATTAACTGAATCACAAACACGTTTGACGACACATTTGTCACCACATAACTAGGTCAATCAGTTAATTAATTTGATTCAATGAGCCAATTACCTCCGTTTTAGATACAAGACCTGGAGCCGCATATGGTGATGGTGGGCAGTGGAATCTTGATGACCTGCGTCGTGCTGAGGGCACTGTTGACCAGTGTATCGGCCGTGAGGAGTAACCTTAACATGAAGGAGAAAATCTTCGTCGGGCTTGCGTGGATGGCTAAAGCGACTGTACAGGTAAAACATTTTTTTATCATCTTTACGAAGAAATAATAATTTTAAGTTTTCTTGTTAGCACAACCTTTTTCAAACAGATATGTTAAGGGCTCGGTTTTTTAGGTATAGAACAATAACAAAAAAAAACGTCATTATCAGGTGTCCAGGTTTATGTTTTTTATTTCAACAGCTTTAAAATAAGATCACTTTTGTGAATCTAAGCAACATAAAAACATAAATAAACTAGTTTTTCTAAAATCGGAAATTACAAAAAAATAATTTTCAAATTACTCCCACTCAGAGGGTTGAGGGGTGCAGGGCAACGCACCCCTGGTATGGTTTCTCGTCGACAAAATTAAGCATACAACACGCTGGTAAAGTATCGAAAGTCCGATCCTAAACATACTGTATACAAAAAAGTATATATTTCTACCTAGACAGCATTTCTTCTCTTCCGAGACAACAATCGTCGTGCTAAGCCGGCAAGAGTGATAATATTTGACACTTGGCACTTTTTACTTCCAGGCTGCTTTAGCCCCAGTCGCATTGGATGAGATCCGCAAATTGGCCGGAGACAACGAACCGGACCCCAAACTGATAGAGTACGCCGAGACCATCATCACGCTGTGCATCATGTCGATTGTCATCACCGCCCCACTAGGAGCCATCATCATCACCTTCACGGGGCCGAAGTTACTATCGAGGACTACTAAGCCTCCTGTACTTGAAGGTAAGTGGTTGCGTTCCTTGGCGAACATCGTAACAGAAATCTTGAACAGCCTATCTTGTTTTCATAGTATTCAAATATTATTTAATCTACAACGAACCGGACTCCAAACAGATCGAAAACGCCGAAACCAAGTTGCAACAGACGGTGAGTTGTAATAGCTAGATAGTAACTTAGGCCCCGCGATGATACAACTCACCGTCTGTACTGGAAGATAAGTAGATGTGTTCCTTGACGAAAATCATAATAATTTTTATGTTGACTTAATAGGTTTCGACATCGAATAAGGTGCCCTAAACTATTTAAATTTCTTATAATAAATCGACAAGACAGTTAAATAATTAACTTAACTTTAAAATCAGGATTTGACACGGTTTTTGTAAAACTACCAAAATATTTTAGCAATTACTTTGAATTTTTTTAGATATTATTGGGCATCCATCATATGTACTTATAAACAAACGTACGTACATACGCTACGTAAATAGGTAATACATCACAGGTATTTAGAAGGGAGAACTGAACATTAAGTAATAATATTTCAAAAACGTGCAATTCTTAAATTAACTACGAGAACATATAGGTCAAAGTGATAAACTCTGTTTATGCGAATGAGAAGAAAACAAAACAAAATCATAAGCAATTCGTATATTAATAATTATTTTGAATAATAAAACATATTTTTCTATATTGATACATAATTAATGTAGGTACATGCATGGTACTTATGCCCTTCAGTATTCATTTAAACTTTCTTTCTAAAAAACAAATCAAATGGTCTTAGTAAAATAATCATATTGAGAAGTTATTTACAAACATTTTAAGTTAGTGAGGATAAGAGAGATGCCCTGGTGATACTTTATTGGGATCTTGATAATTATTGCTACCGCCATAGCCGCTGGGATAGCTCAGCTGGGCCTGTCCTTGGCCACCGTACGGGGTACCATATGGGTTGGGATTGGAAGGATTGTAGCCTTGGCCGGGGTTGAAAGAAGTCCCAGATGAAGCACCCGGGAAGCCATTATTTCCATATTGACCTATAGGGTATTGGGGCTGCACATTATACGGAGGTTTCTGCCCGTATGGACTCATTCCAGGTACATTATGTTGTCCGCCTTGAGGCCATGATGATCCATTGTTATGTATAGGTCTGAAGGTGTTATTCGTAGGATAATTATGGAAAGTATTTTGGTGTCCAGGCCACGTTGTAACATTGTTGTTTGGATACCCAGGTTTGTGGAAACCTGTATTATTTTTCCCAGGATAATAATGTGGTTGCAGAAAGGGTGTTTGTGTGGGATAAGATGAATTGTGCCAATAGATATTAGCGGGGTAAGAATTTCCATGTTGTGAGATTTGCCCATATTGTGGTCTAGAATAGGGCCCTGCGCTGTGGTTGTTTTGACCACTAGCCCAATTTGTGTGGTTATTATTGTTATTGTTTACATGGTGAATGTTACTGGGTGGGTTGGTGTTGTAAGTTGGTCTTTGACCATTATAAGCATTGTTGGTTGGGCCATAAGGAAAGTTGCCCGGGTTTGAATATGTGGAATTAGGTCTATAAGCAGGATACGAAGAAGGTGAATTATTAGGATATTGATTAGGATAATTGGGCTGATGCGGATTGAAAGGAGAATTTCCGTAACTAGGATTTGATGGAACGGTATTGAAGTTTCCGTTCGGTGGATAACCTGGCTGGGAACTGTTGTGCATACCCCATTGTTGGTTATTGGTGCTAGTGGGATACTGGTTGTATGGATTAGGCGGCAGATTCGGATATATTCCTGTTTGCCCGTGGTACGCTTGTCTGACGACTCTGTGCTTTATATCATCTTCCACGTCGATTATTTCATTTTCACGTTCATCGATTGAAGATTCCTCACTTTTCTGCTCACTGTCTAGCTGCACATCTAGCAAACCATTTTGTGGCTTATTCTGTCCAAAGAAAGATTTCCAATGGTCAAAACCTGATCTTTGAGTTACGGGCACCTCAATGAGTTCATCGTTTATATCTTTGGACTCGGGAACAGACAAGCTTTCAGATATCTGTAACGCGTTATCTACGTCATTGTTATATGGTACTTGCAAACAAATACACTTTTCACTGAGTAATGTAGTCACTAAAGTAATAATGAACACATTCGTAGTGAACCCCAACATTTTTGCGACTGACGAAAATTACAATTGTACACTGTAAAATCACATGAAACGATACACTCTGACCTTCTTATCTGTGGCAGATAGAGTTAGCGTATGTTTAGCAATGAGCTCATTCTAACAGGCGAACACGAGACATATTTTCCTGTTGTCCTTTATATGGTATAACATTGTTATCGCCTGTGTTTAAAGCATTGATTTCACAGTTTTGTTTTAATCAACAAATAAGTAGGTTTAATTTTTATTTTATTCTTACATATTGGTAAACAACAATTTACATATCTCGTATGCGAATTCACTAATCTATATATATAAAAATGAATCCCTATTTCCCTTGGTCACGGCATCACGCCTGAACGGCTGGACCGATTTCGCTAATTCTTTTTTTGTTCTGTTCGTTATTATCAGAAGAAGGTTCTTATGAAAGAAAAAATTAAGGAAATTGCGCGGAAAATTTGAAAATTTGAAATTACTTAACCACCATATAAAATTGTTAAACTTTTTTAATGTAACCTTAAGACATTTGACATAGAATTGACTGAATGCGTGCTGCAAATTAAATCAAAGAGGATGAAAAAAAAAATGTCGTTTAAAACGGATTCTTCTGTCGATCTTATTTTAGACAATAATTAAAAAAATGGCGTTCAACTGAGTAACATCTTTTTCACTATATAATTTTATTTAACTCGACACTGGCAAATTGACGCTCAAAAGCGCAAAGTCCAATTACAAGAAACTGAACTGAACTGATCTTATTTTATTGATAAACAATACATTTAAAATAATTAATTTATAGGGTCAGGCTAGATTAACCTGACAACTTTATATAATAAAACAATTAAGTTAATAAAATCAAAAATCTGCTCATTTATGGCGTCTAAGGCGGAACAAAGTTCGCCGGGTCAGCTAGTTAAACATAACTATATCCTTAATTACCTAATCAATTGACTTTCTTAGCAAGGTATTGATTCTATATTCAACTGTTGTCGTTACAACAGTTAACATTTCTACAGCAATTTAGAAAGTTGCGAACAAGAATAGGACGAATCCGATAATATAGCCCCTAGGATCCTATTTCCGGCCTGTATTATGGCTTGCATCTAATTATTTTTGTACACAAATTTAAATAGATCAAACTATTTGAAAAATCATTACTACAATAGATATTACGGCAAAAAATGGTTTTAGGTTTAATAATTTTATAAGGAAGTGCAATGATATAGAACATTATTGTTCCGGGAGCTTGTGACTGCAAAATTTAGTACAAATAGCACTAAAGCGTTACGTCACGCAAAACAATTAATTATAACGTATTGATTTTTCATTTGCAAGAGCAAATACGTGTGCGGTGTGTGTTACATAATCTAAATAACGGACTTATATTTTTTTTGTAGTCTTGTTCCCTATTTCTACAATTTTCCTTAACATTAAATCTTTGTTCCAGGTTGGCGACGCTCGCACCGACCTTCCATCCGCGACATCTCAATCATCGACGAGGAGGATGCGGCCGAGCGAGATGGCGAGGATGCCCATTCACCCCCCGACTCCCCCGTGTCCCCCAACGCCTACAGCACGCCGACCCCCATCACGGTGCAACCCAACAACCGACAGACGTAAACTCCCCACTGGACAGGACAACTCACCCACCAGGACCCACAATCATGAATTTATTCTCCGTCTTCGTTACATTTAATATGGTATGGGACGGAAAAAGCATAGCTTAAACGAGGTAAAGGTTCCCTATGAAGCTACGTATTTGTTAATTTCTCGATCCTTCTTCTAAAAAAGGCAGCTTATAAATCTTAAAACACGTATGAATTTATTGAACATATTATGTAGGTTCTTACTTGAGTGCAAATTGGATCTAATAATTAATTCAGACCCCTTGATATTATATTTTCCAATAAGTTAACATTCCGTTATAATGAATTGTTCTTACCTGCATTCAAGATGTATTGGTAGACTTTTAGAAATGAAAACGATAAATGTACTTAATTATTTTATACCTCTTGCACAAAATTAACACCATAATAAATTAGATTATCCATTCTATACAATATAATTAAAAAGTTTTTTAAGAGTATATACTTTGCAGCTTAATATGTAGTTCTTGTAGATACCACTAGTTTAGAATCGGTCTCATCTTATTTTACCTAGAGCGTAGCGAATGAGATTAGATATAAATTATTTTTGTTTATTGTTATGATATTATGTGATAAAGGAGTAGACGTTATAAATGGTTAGGACATTGCTAATGTTATATTTTAGAACTTATTGTTTCCTATGTAAGGACATTCTATTGTTTCGAGAATTATTTTAAAGTTATAGCAATAATATTTATATTCTAATGTAGATGAAATATGATCAGTATTGTTAATATTAAAATTTACCTAATTAATGTTAAGATTACGCAAGGTTAGAGTGTTTGTTAATGAGATTTGGTACAAAGTTTTCACTTATTTATTTTAAGTTTTTCATTGTTCTGTTGCTCACTTTTAACAATACACTTAAGGCCGTTTATACATGAGACGACTTGGATGATTGGCAGCGTTGCCTTGGTATTCCTAAATAGTCGCCTACTGTGAGAATCTAGTTATAATCATTGCAGTATTTAAGTAATAATATTAATACACTTATAAAGTGGTATTAGAAAAGTGCATATTTAACGTTTTTTGCGCACTGTGTTTACCCACATCATTTGTAAATAATAGCACAGTCATCATCATTCCAGTGGTAAAATGAATATATTGGGACCAATTTGAGAAGATAATCAGAAATTATATGTTGTTGTATATATTCTAAGGTGATATTTCGGAGCATCAGGTACTTACATAATTTACCTTTCAAAGTATATCTAGAAATAACGTATTTACTTATTTAAAAGTACTTATACAAATTTAAAAATAAACAAAGAAAAATAATAAAGCAACTTATAAATATATTTATGTGTCTTACTTTATTTTTCTACCTAGATATCAATGTAACCAATAATTTCAAATAATACATGACCCTTGCCCGAGAGCCTCTAATAAGTGCAAATCTGTACACAGTTGTACTGAAAAGATGTTTCTACAAAATCGGACGTAGAAACTGCTGCTGTGGTTTGTCTTTGTGCTGTGAGCTATTAGTAGCTGTTGAAACTATATTAGTATATTTTTTATTAAGTTTACCATATAAGAAAATTCCTGAGCAAAATAAACGAGTGTGTAGAGTAAGGGCTCCTTTTCCTCCCGAGAGCCAATGAGATTCTATGACTCGTGCGTAAAAACCGACAAGCGACCGAGACCGGCTGAGGCGAGACGAGGGCACCTTGTACATACTCGCTCTCGCCCATTTCTCGGGTTTTCTCGACGAGTGTGTACAGCCGGCATTAACGTTGTGCCCGAAAATTAGATAAAAATCCATTTTCACCGGGCTTTGTAGAGTTAAAGACAGAGATGGTCACAATATTATTAAAATCAACAGTTGTTTGGAATGAAAATCAATTTATTCACATACATCAAATGTATAATAATACTTACACATGCACATGTAATAAGGAAATACGAATATATTCAAAATTATTTCATGAAAATAGTATCTACATAGTCGTATCAAAGTATATAGAAAATGCACAAAATTGAGAAGAATATAAGTCAAAAATACAGGCAGGTTTTTCTAACCTAATTGTCAAAAGCATTTAGAAGTAGGTAGAGCATAGCCTAGCACTCTTGTTATTCAACATTAAATTCTTACTTACTTTAACAATAAAAGCTAAAAAAAATTATAACCCATTCCTTCACTATCAACATTAAAATCAATTTTATAATTAAGATTTTTCATATAGGTACCTTGACACTCTTGCAGGTGTAGACCATTATAATGTAAAACATAATATTGTACGTATTTAAAATGCTGGCCAATCAAGCCCATATATTTTTATCACAAATAACGTGTGTGAGTTTTAATACCTGATTGTTTAGATCAGTCCAGAAAAATACAATAATATTATTCACTTACAAAATTAGGGTTCAACTAATATAAACTTATACTCGTAATAATCACACTATATTAACACTAATATTTCATCATAGCTCGGTGTCCCTAGATGACAGATCAGCCGCCTTTTCTGATGGCATGTCGCTTCAGTCGCTGAACAACTTGTTGCCTAGCCAGGATTAAGCCTAAGATCAGAAACAAATTTAATCACTTAATCTATTCTACACATTTTAAAAAACATAACCAAGGTTATGTTATTTCACCACAACAAAATACGGAATGGCTTACTCAAAAACCGAATCACACAAGATATCTTTTTTTCGACACAGACACACTTACACCTTATTCTATGACTAGATAGATTAATCATCATAACAAATAGGTGGATATAAAATACAATTAAGTACTTAGTTTATTATTATTTAGTTTGTGGGGCATTCATTAGACCATAAGCTGCAATGTCGAAGGGATGCAAAAGTATACCTGTTATCCTAAAGATTAAATTGTCTTCTTAATCTTTAAATATATAAAGGCTATCCATTGAATATTCGTCTTTTCGAGTGTATATAATGGTGTTATCAATCGTAAGAAAGCACTATTATATTATAAGGCAACGTCAAAACTGAGTGATAGTCAACAGGAATGGTCACTAACATATGTGTAAGTTATCTAACGTAATCTTATTTCATAACAATAAGAGACCACTGAGACCTAGTCCAAAAGAGGCGAATCACTACGCACATGTTTATTTTTATAATAGCAAAGTCTTAGTCATTCAGATAATTATTTTATCTGATAAATTCGAATACAGCCCAAGTGCAAGTCGCGTGCACTTCGCATGATATTCGAGTGTTTTACGTAACGAACAAAACGAATATTTGCACATTATGACCCCTTCCCTATCTTATTGGAGAGTAACTACGAAAGAGTCTCTATCTACTGGCTCCCTACATAATATTCAGTAGCTAAAATCATCTGAGATATTCAAATAACAAAAAAATATTTCCAGATTATTTTCATACCAGCACAATTTAACCTGATTTTAGTAGCACACCCCCTCCGACAATGTAACTAAAACTTCGATAATACCCTCCCCAAATCATCTTACGTTATCAATGAAAACTCCCTTCTCAATATACACTGGTAACCCTATAAATCGCCAAGTTCGCGTAGAAATTCGTGTTCTAGACATGGTCATACTAAAGTCATGGTTACAATAAATGCAATCTAGTTCTAAATGCAATTACAACATGCGAATGTACAATGAATATTAGGGCTGTTTCACGGTATTGCCGTTGGAGATGCGCAAGGTGGCACGTTCGTCCGCACTGATGGTCCTGGAGAGGAATGTAGAGGATGTTCGCCCAGAAGACGTTCCTTGCTTCTGCGCCTCTGGCTTCTCCAACCCTGTTTAGTATGACTCATTAGTATACGAATAGTATAGCTGTAGCATGAACAAACGTGCAACTACGTCAATAAACAAATTAATAGATTAATGTGCACTACTCGGTACTACGTAGCTGGATAGGTTAATCGTCTGAAAAGAGTTTAATTATTTATTAATAAGCTGATTATAGGGCCACGTTGAAAGTAGCTTTAGACAAGATACAGATACTACGAACAAATAAAAATTAGAATGTACTTGTTTCTATCGGTATCCTTGAACAACCTGAAAAATAAAAATTATATCTATCTCTTGCATTTACTGATACCATTGTTTATATCTAAGATTGAAATATTTCATGTGCGTCTTTAATCTATAAGTACTATTATCCGAAACTACTGAACGGATCTGAAAAAATTACACCAATGAAAAGCTACACTATCCCCCACAGTAACATAGGCTATTTTATTTTCAAATATATTAGGGATCCTTAAAAAAATCTCCAATGCAGTAACCCAAGGTGTTAAAATTTAAGAAAAACCACCACTATTTTGTAATGTGCACGCGATACGCTTTCATTTGATACCCCACTTGCGTATATTTGCAGATTTTCGGTTTTCCTTCCCACTCTCACCCCTATAACTTAAGAACGGCTCAACCGATTTTCATGAAACATGTCTAAGAACACACGGGCCAAACTCACCTTTCATACAAAAAAAACTAAATTGAAATCGATCCATCCGATCGGGAGCTATGATGTCCCAGACAGACAGACAAGTCAAACTTATAACACCCCTCGTTTTTGGTCGGGGGCTAAAAACCAATATATGGGTTATTGGAAAAAACATAATAGCCAAGCAAAGAGTTTAGTGATCTGAGGCCAAATTATATTTTATTTGCAACCACAGATTAAGTATAAAGGAAAAGAGGAAAGACAAAACAGGTCTTCCTTGATTGAGGTTGTCACCAAAGACAATAAAAATCACCATTGATTTCTGAATATTTATGTCCAAAATAGCCATGTTTATTAAATAGTTACAATATTGCTTAAACACATGGGAGTAATTCTTTAAAAAAAAAGACAAAGAACGTAGTGCCTAACATTTTCCGATCTCTCGAAATGATGATGGTAATACGCAATAAAGAAGGTATCTGGGCCCTTATCTGACTGTTCATACTTTTTTAATTATAATCAAGAGCGTACCTATCGTTAATAGATTCATTGATATCGACAGGTTCCCTTGAAGTGTGTTTACTCCGTTATACCAAAAATTATCTCATTTTTATTTTATACTTGTGGTAGGTATTGACTCACTTCAATTCGTAGAATTTGTTCTACGAAGTAGGTACGTCATATATGCTGGGTATTTTGTGTTCCAAATAACAATCTAAATAATAATGAAAGGAAGGCTACATTAATTTACAACCGTTTATGTGAAAATGCTTTATAAACGCTCAAATTGTACGGAGATTGTTTTCTTACCGAGTCGCTTCCGAATGAGGTAATAGAGCTTGGGCTTGAAGATGAGTATGAGGAATATGAAGACTCCTTGGAGTTCGTTGATGAGGTCCACGATGGTCCACAGCCACTGCGGCTGCGAGGTGAGGGTGGAACCCAGCTCGGCCACCCACCCGGCGCCCATCACCACCCATAGTTTACCAGACAGCAGGTACCTGAAAATTATCAATACTTTAGTATCTCCGGTATTAAACATCTAGGACTACCCTTTAATAAATCGGTTCGGATAAATTAAACAGAGTTTTTTTATAATAACACGACTAGATGACATTAAACAAAACTTTCTATACTGCAAGAACTAGTTTTTTGTTACGTCACTGAGTTTTACAATGTGATCCAATGAATAATTTTACAATTAAATACTCGTCACTTCCATCTTTATTATCCTGAAATTGAAAACTACTTTGAAGCTTCGAAGATGTCTTAGTAACTGACGCATCTTCCATCGAACAAATTATAGACAAGGAATTTCCCGATCATTGAATAGGAACTGAACGCTTAAAATGGACCATTGATTGTTATTGAAGTCTTCGTAATTTGCCAGAATAGTTAACCTCATACTTGGCTGAATCATGAGATATTCCATGTTACAACATAGTGTAATTTTAGAATATTTGTGTTGATATTACACTTTAACAGATGTGTTGGCGTTTGCGGGCACTTATGGGCTGTAAAGATTGTTTGGGTTTGTTAAAATGAGTATGCGATGTAATAATTAAACAATGTTGTAGATTTCGCATGTTCAGTCAAATAAGCGGTAACCTTCTCTCAGCTAAGCAGGAAGGCCGACTCTACGCAAATTGATTAATTGTTGTGTATGTGTTCAATTGATAATGCGAGTGGGCGCAGACTCAACTACAACTTAAGTTCGAGAACTTAAGTTGTACAACATTGTTTAATTATTACATCGCATACTCATTCGAAAGCGATTTAATTACAAACAAATGCAAATGCAAGAAAACAGGTACATAGGTAGAGATACTTTATTGAAGTGAAACTGCTTTAGAATCGTTGTTATTTGAAACCGGATGCGGCAATGGAAATAAGATTGGCATACCCGACAGGTAAGCCAATCTTATCAAACGCCAACAAGGTTAAGCAACTTTGCGCGACGCCAGTACTTGGATGGGTGACCGCCCGAACAAAATCTTTTTGCATAGTATTTTTTTTATTTTTCTTATTTTTTTGTCGATTTACGGAAGTTTCACTTCTATCGTGTGTGAATCACACACACACCTTTTTTTTATTATAATATTGTCTGCAACACTAAAAAGATGAATGCTTAATCACATAGTTACAAATCTATGTCTGGAAGTTTTAATATGATAATTAGGACGTAGGTGTTATTTTCACGGGTATGTGCTATAAAATAGGCATTAAAGGTATTTTCCAAATCAGATAAATAACAAGGCACACAGAGTGAAAAAAATTTTTTTAATTATTTTTTTTTTTTTTTAATTTTTTAAAAGAGACATTATTTATATTTCGTGTGTATATGTGTGTGAGTTATAAATTAGACATTATTTTAATTGTTTTTATGAATTTATTAATGTATTTCAGATTTTGACATTTGAATTAATTGTGTTATTAGTTATTATTATATTTTGAAAAGTTTGTGGCATTGGACAACCACTTTAAAAACCATATTGTGACTTTATAATCTATATTATCAATAAATGACTATTATGACTATTATCTTACTTAGCTCTATCCACTCTGAATCGTCTCTTGGCGCGATCACCCACGGAGCCGGCTTGCATGCGATGCACCTCCGACTTGACCCGCGAGCAGTGCCTCGCCGTCAGCATAAACAGCACGAAGTTTGTGCACGTGCTCAGACCCAAAGGAATCACGAAGAAAATGTAATGGGGCCAGTCTGACTTCGAGTTCTGTTCTGTAAATCAATCAGATCGTGCAAGAATTTCTTCTACGATAGGAATCACATCTCACAATAAATGGAATTACATAGTGAAACCATGACGCATGAACGATCTGCGTGCGATCAATAGTCAAAATAAATCTTTTTCTTCATATCTAAAACTAATATTTATTTTAAAATCATCACCGTACATTATAAAACTAGATTGATGTATTGAACCTATATCAATCGGATTTTAGACATTCCTGTATTTCGAATGCCTTGAGTAGTTCTCTAATGTTTTGAATATGATCAAAAATATAAATTGAATTGTGTAAACATCTCAGGCGTTTCACAAATTGCCTTAAATATGAAGATTCTTCTTACCGTTAATTTAGAAATAGTTCAGTATACAAAAACATTAAGCGAAACTCTGAAATAACGTTACGTAGATAATGACGTCATTGCATGACGCTTGCGTTCTTACAGGTAATAAAGAAAGAACTTACCAGTGCCAAACCAGCAGGTTCCGTACCCCATGTTCGCGTCTAGTATCGGTGAGACCGGATACCGGTCGAAGAGGAACATGGTGACAGTCATGATGATGGTGATGGACCAGGCGTACAGCGAGAACCACAGGAATCGTCGGCGTTCTGTCCCAGCTTTGCGCAGAGGTTGAACGGTGCGCATCGACCTAGGGGGAGGAGAAACAAACTTTATATGTGGATTTAATAACTATAAGATAACTAAAATTTGGTGCACATGCTAGCTTTTTTACATAAACATAAAATGTTTCTATAAAGAACATATTATCATATAAAATGTGGCAAGGACGAGACCACGTGGTTTGCATTGTCAAAAGGTTATCAGTACGCATACCGCATTTTTCCGGTTTCGATTTAAAATTGTCAGCATATTTTTGCGTTTCAGTCTGGTGGCTATACATAGTAGGCAAACCTACATAGTTGTGTAACTGTCTGCGAGAGTAGTCAAAACTACTCTCGTAAAGTTTTAGGTAGAGTTTTAGATTTTTTTATGACATTTATACCTAAAAGTTATAATAACATTAAAGGTCACAAGTTCAGCGATACTTATTTGTTCTCTGGCTTTATTCCAAAATAATAAACATAAAGACGTAATCTATATAAAGTGCAATTATTTCATACATTAGTAAGATAAAAAATATATTTTTACGCAAACAAACTTTTAGATGACGCACAAAGGCATCAATTATTTCGATAAGTGCGCTTATTCAGCCTTTTTATCTAAAAACTCTTATCGAATGCTATTTGCGTTTACTGAATTCTATACAAATAGCCAATAGTTCAGTGATGGCAATAAAGGTTTATTAATGGACAGATAAAATGTATTTCATCCATTAATTTTATGATACATGGTTGCTACAAGGCAGAGCGCCCTTGCAAACAATTCACCTACCTATACGACACTTTTATTACTCCATGCCACAATATCACGCAGATTGACTCGTTAATGGAAAGGAAAAACCTGTTAAAATATTAATATATTTTCTATCAAACAAATCTTGTTATCCTAATCGAGGAGACTGATCCTAGTTCACCGTTGCAAAAAGATAACAAATAATTATTATATCATAAACAAGCACGGTTAATTGTGAAATCATGTGACCCACTTCAGTTAATATGAAAACAAAGCTTTTGTTCAGATAACTGTGATAATCTAAACTCTGATAGAGATTACATATATCGCTCCAGTTAACAAACAACAATATGTAGGCATATGTAAAATAAATATATCCTGATGCACCGGTACTACCAAACGTATATTTTTTTATACTATAAGAATTATCTTATTAATCTAATAATGAGAAGGTGGTGGGGGAAGATACAATTTCACTACCGTGTTTTATAAAAATATTACAGGCTAAGATTTACTACCTTGTAATATATTTATAGAACAGGACAAAAATTATTCCGGCAGTCAATCAGCCAGGTCCAAGCCTTTTTAACCCCCGACAAAAAAGAGGGGTGTTTGACGTGTCTGTCTGTCTGAGACATCATAGCTCCCAAACGGTTGAAGCGATTTTAATTTAGTTTGTTTTTGTATGAAAGGTTAATTTGGCGCGAGTGTTCTTAAATAATGTTTGATGAAAATCCGTTGACCCGTTTAAAATTTATGAGGGTAAATGAAGGAAAACCGAAAATCTGCAAATATACTCGAGTGGTGTTGTCTAATCTAATTGTCATCATTGCGATGACTTTTAAAATAATTGAAGGCATTGGCTGGATTAAGATAAAGATATAGATATACCTCTAGATAGAGTCCATGCTATGATTGCTATGCTACTTTTGGTAAAGGACGCGAACTTGGACTAATTTAAGGATTCGATTTCTGAGGATTGATAATTAAAAAAAACGAAACTTGTGTAAGAACTACACAAAATTTGCACTAACAAATTCGTGTCTTTATTTCATATAACGTTGTCCACAACCATAATGTTTTCCGTTTACGATTTGCAACGATGACGTGCTAACAGGTTTTAATTAGAGCCCCGCCCGTATTACCCTCTTTGTAAATACTATTGTGTCTATTTTCATTAACTAACAGTAAATTGTTATGTCTGACCTTTTCAATCTAATTATAAGGTATCAAATTAACGTGAAATGCGCATGACGATGCGATAAATTAATTAGGGAAATAGTATTAAATTGCTAGATATTGTTTTGTGGTAAAACTTAATTGGTAGTTGACGTTTCGCTGAAAACTATGACCAGAGAGTATATAATCACTACGTTTACTATGACTACGAATCAACGTCAAATTAAATTTGATGACAAATCAGAATATCCTTGGCTACAGTTAATAATATTAGACATTTTAATTACTTTGCTTTTGACGAAAAAGGTATATTTTCAAGCATAGACAAGTGTGTTGTCAAATGAAAGGGCTCGCTCCGTAAATAGCCGTAATTGCAATCGAATCAATTAATCAACCTAATTATAGAATCGGAACACGAGGTGTATTATATGCATATAAATCCTATATACATGTATATAGGATTCATATATTTGGGGATGTTTTTTTTTTATTTGTAACATTTTTTTTAAGTATACTTAGGTCAATTTTCGCAGCAAGCTCAATTTGGACAAATATTTTTAATTTTTAACAGTCCTTCAGATTGACAAGTTTCTTTTAACCTTGCTCTTGTCATCTAAACATTCTAGTGAATTATTTACTATTTCGAGATTAAATTAACTAAATAAATAACATGTTTTATTTATTACTGCTACATCTTTCAAAAACAAACCTGCTATATGATAATTCATTATATTTCTATCATCCTACAATCCACCTGCATTATCTTCTAAACAAGCGTATTAGCTGTACAAATATAATATCGAAATTGGCGCCCTATTTCTTTTAGGGTGGGAGTTATTTCTGGCAAATCAAATGCCTGTCCATATTCACTTGACCATTGACCTAATTACCTACCCATTGAGAAGGCATTGGATGCGCGGTGCTGAGTTAATGTTCAACTTTTTCTTTCAAAAGAAAACAGTACAGTCATTTGTATAGTAAATTTATAATATATATTCAGGTTTTGATGACAGACAATTTTAAATTATTTATAATACATGCTAATGTTTTTTTTAATAATTACAATGTTACTGGAACTTTGTATTTTGGTACACCAGAGATGAGTTAAGTTTTTTATCAATCACCAAATAGCAACTTGAAAAATATAAATCTGGCCTCAAACTCAGAGCGATACACTGACGACGGACGTTATGTTACAATTATAATAGTCTCCATTCTCGCCTTTTGTCTGACTCTCCGCAGGTAACAGACAATTTTATCAATAGTCCTTTGTGACTTAAGTTACAAATTGTAAAATACACGTTTTATGTTCATGTAATGTTATCTCTTGTAAATAATGAAATCCGGTCACTCTTGCAATGAGTAGGTAAATAGCATGGCACTTATATGTCAACATTAATATTCAACAAACATTTGCACAGATTCACGCGTCAAGCATTTTAAAGAAATAATTGCGACATAAATACTTAAGTGTTTGTAATCCGTATAATTTGTTACTTCTTATTTATATATGTTGAAGAGTTTTTTTTATTGTTTGTTTGCATATTCTTACCATCTAAATGAAAAACAGAAGAATGCATTGGATTGTTTAAAAAAAAAATGCGGACAAACCAATGCTTTTCCACCCTGGTTAACAATTATTGTAACAATGCTTATTATAAGCATTCTTACATAGATTTGTCAATATAATACTTTAAATGTATAACAGCTTTAGTAATTTTAGACTAACAAGTAAATCTTTGGATCGGATTTCGAAAAAAGTTACAGGAATATAATGGGAATTATTCAACGAACAAGAACGGAACTCTACCCACGAAAATGTTTCATATAAATAGGAATCATCTTTTCAATTCTTATGAATTTCCTCAGAAACAAGAAGATAAACAAAGGAGTTCTTTCTCAGTAGGCCGGAAGAAATTAATCTATGCATTTGCATGAATAATCCGTTGAACAAGATTTTACAGCACTGGGAAGGCTATACATTTAGCAAAACTGGTTCTTACAAAGCTTTCGGCAAGACGAATCAAAAATAATCGTTTTGCTTTTGTTTCGAGCGCTCGGCCATGACTTTCAACATTTCTGTTTTTTGCCTAATACGAATAGTACGAGAAACAAAGGATGGCTAGCTTGACTCACCATGAATGAATGTGTTATATTATAATGTCCAAAATCATACAAAACATCTAGCCCGTTCATTTCAATAATTCATAAAGATGGTGTTTTAATAGAATTTTATTATGCCTTAATAAGCATTTTTATACGTACATGTAGTAGGTATTAAAGACAAAATTATTTAATATGTTAAAAAAAACTGATACATGAAAAGGAAAAGCCATAAAACAACCATAACGATACAACATAGTACATAATGATAAACTTTTGATTATGACATAGAAATGGTCCGATATTTCATGTAAATTCAGAAAGCCTCAGGATTTTCTAATATTTTAACTATACCTTAGGGCCGTCGAACTAATACAAAGTAACAGACAAAGCCTATTACTACAGCAATGTGTTTCGAGTGATTCAGAAGTTTTCCGAATGTTTATGTTGGATGGAGCAAACTCACCCAAATGTCCACCATATGTCGAGGCACATGACGTTAAGCCAAGCGAACGCGGCCACGAAGCCGAAGTAGATGCCGTACCCTGCACAAATAATAAGCGTTAATTGATGAACACCGTTCCTCGTCCTACATGCTTATCTACACCACTAATGAAATCTTATATATAAATTTCTCGTGTCACAGTTTTCGTTCCCGTACTCCACCGAAACGGTTTGACCGATTCTCATGAAATTTTGTGAGCATATTGAGTAGATCTGAGAATCGGCCAACATCTATTTTTTATTTAGCAAAACAACGTTTGCTGGGGTCTGCTAGTATCTTTATAAGATTAAGAGGTTTATGAGATTTTAAGTCAAATAGTATGGAGTACTCTTGTACCATCTTTAATTTAATAATACTTGTTTACTTCTTGATCCCGCTAATTAAAAACTTCTGGACAAAATATATATCTATGAAAATCAGAGTAAGAGTTTCAGATTAAAATCGATATAAATTGTAATACCATTTCAAAATCAAGTTCCTCATTCCGAGTCATTCATTACCGTTTGTATATTCGATAAGATCATACTTAAACATTGCAAGTGCACTGTACACAGCAACACGATCGCATATAAACAAGTCAGTATCGGCATTTGTAAAAGTAAACTTATACTTCTGCATTGTTTAAACTTAAGTGTTTTATGAGAGAAACGAGGAACAGGGTGTGGCGTAATGTTGACAATTGATTGCTGTAATACCTGGAAAATTGCGACATACCGAGTAGAGTGCAGGTGATTTCGTCAGGGACCTTGGAGTATAGCACCCTCGTCATGCAGGAAAAGGCTAGCAGGATGATAACCTCCTGGTCCTGATGAGGGTCCGTCTGAGCATGTTGGGCGCAGTAGACCATTAGGGTTAAGGCGAAAGTAGCGACATACCGAGTAAAGTGCAGGCGGTTTCGTCAGGGACGTCGGAGTATTGCACCCTCGCGAGGCAGGAGAAGGCTAGCAGCATCATAGCCACGTGGCAGATAAGCGTACGCCCGTGCAGGTTGCGCAACTCAGGCAGGGCGCAGTAGACAATTAGGGTTAGGGCGAGGCAAACATTCGACACTGTGATTGTCTGTAGGAGGAAATAATCAAAGTTACTAAGACATTATTTCATAATAATATGGTACATCATAAAATGCAAGCTTTAAAATTATTTTTGTAAGATACAGATACTTAGTCATTCTTCCAACCGGTACTTCATGAAATGTATAAAACTCTGTGGTTTCAGTAAGGGCTATGTTGCAGATGGTTTACACAACTTTTATATTTTGAGTACAATACAATACAAAAAACTAAATTATCACTACGCGTCCTCTACATGTTCAATCAATTAGATTTTCTAGGTTTTTGTTTTCTTGGTTGTATTACTATTCTTCAGAATATTTCGTGTTACTTACAACATTAAATCTATTATCTAATCATAACAATTAATGTACTGCAGGTACATTTATAAAGATATTTTTATAGCAATAGATGTTATAGGTACTTAATATATTTAATATTCTCGTTTTTTGGCAATAGAGTACCTACTTAAAACGTATGCGTAGGTATATAATAAAAAATAAAAAATAAACTGTTACGCCACATTAACGATTTCTCAACAACATTAAAATATTATGACTTACATTAATATTGTCTTAAGGAGGTGGGCGATGAGGTCGCTACGCAGTTTTTAACTTTTGCGCCCTCATCGTTTCTTTTTTGTAACTTGTATATTTGTGTACCTTATTGTAAATAAATGATTTTTGATTTGATTTGATTTTTTGATATGAATGACCAAGACCAACTCAACTCATACGTAAGACGAATAAACATTATTTTTGTATAAATTTATTTATTTTAATCCTCGAAATGCGTGCGTAGCACATAATGACCTTTTTTACCCCGCATATAACGGTAAATATTACGTCTCCCCGTTGTAAACTATAATGGCTTGTGTTTATTACGCTATATTACAATTCCCAAGGAATTTGATAATTAATGAAAGGTAAAGCGACAAAGGCCAGTAATAATAGATAAAATATATTTAAAGTGTTTCACTTACCACAAATGAAATACGATAGTCCTTTGTCTGCTGTTTCACAAAACAAAAGAGTGCAGTAGTGAATATTTCTCCTCCAGGACAGTGCCTGCTGTCGAAAGCTTCGATACAATAGTCATCGTTGTTTGCAACTGGGGACTTCAAGTGACCGTATTTTGTTAGCTGGTGACGGTCTCGAGGTAAGCTCCGATTCAAACCTGCCTTGCCAGTTTTACAGTACAGGTCTGTTCTAATGCCTAATACGTCTATGGAAAAAAAATATGTATTAAGTATCAAATTAAGGCCTTAATTATATTTTGTTAATGGAATTGGTAAAAAAAAAGTATTGCAATAATTATAAATTATTTTCTTCGATTTTTCGGCAGTTAAGTTAATTACGATGTAATGAAAAGGCATCAGCCATGCATACCAATTTTATATAATTCTATCCAGCATATTTCGTACAATTCTTAGATAAAAGAGAATTTAAGAGAAAGTTATCTATAATTAAGTTTAATCTGGAATAAATTCGTCTAAAATAGTTATAATTATCATTTCCTTGTGATAATTGTTGGATCGCCCTTATATCAAATGCCTATACCATTTTGTGTAAGATTTTACGCTCGGCTACTTTACGTTTGCACGCTCTAACAAAAGCGTCTAACTGTTAAGCATAACAAGAGAAATATGCGTATTAATAAGGTGCTCACCAGCAATTCCAGCTCCATTTTGCTCCCTCAATGGATCCAAATAGACATCGAAATCAACTGATATTTCTTCACTATCATTTGGAACACATATGCTCATGTAGCTGCCACAGTATCGCGTCAAATAGTGTTGTCCAATGGGACAGCACTTCCTCAGGCAGTACGCTCCATATTTTGCACAATCACGGGTACATACCCGTGCAATTAAACTCTCTCGACCCATTTCCTTGTCCACACACCACTGGCCATTCATCGCGAGGCCTCCTCCATCTCCACTTCTCTTCTTAACCCGTAAACTACTACCCTCCACTTCTAAAGAAAAGAGCTCTTCACTTAATTCTACGCCATACTCATCAGCTTTACAATGCAAACTGTTTGCCACTCCATAAATGATGTTACTACTCACATTAAGATTTCCTACTAACCATTCCTCGGTACTGTCCACGTCAGATTTACACAAGTGACTTGTTGGATCGTAGCTCTGCCCTTTTTTACAACATTTTCGCATGTGATTTATTGATAAACTTGTAGAATCCGGTATAGTTTCAGAATCGTTATGAAGACAACTTAAGGCCACAATTTTAGGAATGCTATGCGTTTTTGAGCCATTTACGATTTCCAGAACAAGTTTGTCGTAGCAGTAGTTCTCTGAATCTAGAAGTCCGCGCTCCTGCGCCGAAGAAGATAGTTGATCCATTCGCCAATTTTCGCAAAATTTCGGAAATCCATCTTCTACTATCACATCTTCACTAATAACAAGAGGCGCTTGTGAAACATTGTAACCAGTTTCAATACTTTCACGATCCAAGCAGTCGAAATGTTCATCACCATCATTCTTTGTAGTTATCAAACTATTGTCCCGGGAACAACACTTGCGGAAGACTTGCGTCTCGCAGTCAGATCTTGCAATCGCGTATGCGCTGAGAAGAATTAGGAGCCACATGTTTTAAATATTTATGAATATTCGAGTTTATTCAACACAGGTGGTGAGCGTCGGCTGCGAGCAGCATTGTTTATTTGTGTTAAGGTAGAATGGCGCTGTGCTCAGAGCCGCGGCCGATTGCGAAGTGATGCCGGCCGGTACTCGTCGCGCGGAGGCTGCTGTGCCCTTGACTCCGCCTTCGCGAATTCCCAGACTCGTTCACGCACAATTCCGCGTCAACCTATTTTTTTACCTGACAAACTCAATCAATGATAGCTAGATCTGTTCTATAGCAGGTATCGATTTAACGCGCTTGACACTTGGTGTAACTTTGAGTTTCTAATCACAACATTAGTTATAGCATGACTCATAGCACACTAACCACAAAAATAATGAATAACCTTACGGGTAAGTTTGCATAATTGATAATTCTGTTATTTTACAGCACGAAATCGTTTGATATTGAACAAATGTTATTATTTTGAATACGAGTGATACTGTAAGAAGTCCGCTTTACTTTGGCACAATGACGCTGATTCACTCATATCACTTACTGATAAAACCTGAAGGAGTGATTGATTCAACTGATTAGGTTAGCTTACCTAGAATTTAATAATAAAAATAAATAGAGTGGTCTACGCTAGTCATATCTTGGAAGGTACTTGTCTATCTATCTCTGAGAATTAAAATGCCATGTGCAATCAGGACTTTACTTATGTGCCTACCATGCTAAATCAGACGATGTAGTTCCGGAAGGCAATCACATAATTTGATTTGAAAAAGACATCCATCCTCTAAGCTTAAATACTAATTTCTACCTGCACCGTATAGTTATTATGAGACAGGTCGATATCACGGTTTTATCGATGCCTATAAAGATATATTTTTAGAACACTGTGTTTAAATAAGATTAAGATAACATATGATTTACACAATTTTTTTCTCTCCATCCACGGTTGTCTGGGAGAAATTGCTTTTAGCAATAAGACCGCCCATTACGCATTCTAGGTCTCTCTAATTTCTTATTGTTTTGTTTATCTGGTGTGTAATAAAGTATATTCTATTCTATGATAGGAGAGAAGAAGCAAAAACTTTAATAGCCTTTTTTATGCAAAAAGAAATGCGTTTTGGCCCTATCTTATATATAAAATTTCCATGTCACAATGTTATTTACCGTACTCCTCCGAAACGGCTTAACCGATTATTATGAAATTTTATATGCATATTCAGAAGGTCTGAGAATCGGCTACTATCTATTTTTCATATTGCAAAACAACGTTTGCTGGGGCAGCTAGTTTACTTTATATAATTATCTCAAAACCAAAAGATCGTTCGAGCAGACGGTGACCATGCTGAAAATACTTCGCGGCATGATAGATGTTCCCGATATATACAACCTTCTGACTCGGCTATAATATGTACCGAATAACTACATTCGCCACAAATATCTTATGGTATTCACAGTTCCATCAAGTAGGACTGTTTCGCGTGCGAGATCTCCTCTAACTCGCACACTGCATGCCCTAAACGCACTTCTTGACCAGAATACAGACAACGATATCTTTGACGATGACTGGAGAAAAATTAAAATTGTTTGTTTGAGGTTTTGTGAGAGTGAGGAATGAACGTAAATTATTATTGTTATAATTGTATTTTTTTTTGTTTACTTGACATGTTTTATTTGTAATTAATTAATGTTAGCTAATTTCTTTTTAAATTTATTTTATTTATCTCCTATTTTTACATAATGGTTTTACTAATACTCTATCGCTGTTACTAAATGTTATATTAATAAGTGTAAGTAATTGTTTTTTTAAAGTCGTGCTAATTAATAAATAAATATAGATGTTCTTTTGATATACAACCTGTCTCCAATATAATATTATTTAACTAAGTAGCTAAAACAGAAGAAATGTTTTCTGAGCGTAAAGTGTTTGGCTTTCTCTTTGGTCTGGATGGCTAATATTATTATTATTATATAATCTAAGGCTTATCATACAATTCATGGAAACAATATATGAAAAGCCTCAGAAGCTACTATTCTGGGACTTAGACAGAGTATAAAACGTGGACGCGGAGGTATTGTTTAAAAATACAAATATCATATTAAAAGCAATAGATTAATATAATTTGTCCGGTTTGTGATAAGATAACATTATCGTTTTTCTGCATAATCAATTTATCATTAGTCAGTAGCTACTAAACTGACCACGGAAACTGCGCTATGTGTGGAGCATTGATAACAAATGATTCTTTGTGAAATGTTTGATAGTGCGCCGAGCTCGACTGCTGGGTAAAGGCCTCTCCCAAATCCCTCTGCTACTTACTACTTATTTATATTTAAGGTAACATGTGTACAAAAGAGTGAAGAAAACAACATTTATTATTTTATTGAGTAATTTTATAACTATTATTACTATTACGAAGAAACCAAAGAATAAGCAACTGGATCACATAAAAAAACATGCGTTGTGAAGTTAACTTCGCTAGCAAATACGGACTATTGAAGATCACTCAAAAACGACTGTTTATCTATACAGTAGTTTCTTTTTGAGCGATCTTAGTTAAGAAATTTAAAAGGAACCACTTAAAAAGTAGCAATATTAAATTAAGTACAGTAAGTAGCGTATAACCAGGCAAATAAAGATAGAGCCATCCGAAGAATAAAGCTCCTGGCAAACGGGATTAATCAAGAACCTTATTCATTCAACGTTATGTTTTTTAATGGGTTGCTTTTATAATGTTAAAATTCTAATTGTTGATCAATCGGTAATGCTGTTCTCGAGGTAAAATTAAAAATGACCTCATTATATAAGTACCGAATTTTAAACCCTATCTCAAAAAAAAAGAGAAGATTCTCAATCGGTGTGTATTTTTAACCCCCGACCAAAAAAGAGGGGTGTTATAAGTTTGACGTGTCTGTCTGTCTGTCTGTCTGTCTGTCTGTCTGTGTGTCTGTCTGTCTGTCTGTGTCACCATAGCTCCCGAACGAATGGAGCGATTTCAATTTAGTTTTTTTTGTATGAAAGGTGAGTCTGGCGCGAGTGTTCTTAGACATGTTTTATGAAAATCGGTTGTGCCGTTTAAAAGTTATGGGGGTGAGAGTGGGTAAGGAAAACCGAAAATCTGCAAATATACTAGTGTGGGGTATCAAATGAAAGCGCATCGCGTCCACATAACATAATATTATGTTGTTTTACGTTTAAGGAAATTATGGCATTAGAATCGGGGGTTTTTCTTAAATTTTAAATTTAGATTTATTAGTTCTCGAGTTAATGTGATTTTTTTATTATTTAGTGTTAGCGGATCTTTCTTGGCATTTTAATTATAACGACTTTAAAAAATAGGAAGACGTACTTAATTTGGCATGTATTTTTGGTTCTCAAATAATAATTGATTAAATTATTTCGACGAAATTTTGGGACGTGCTTGCACCCACGGGATATAGATGGCTGCAACATGTTTATGTAAAAACACAACGCCCGATGTTGTCCCTTGTGAAAATATGAATTCATTATTGATAACTATAATGAATTCATATTTTCACAAGTCAATTGATTTTTGTTAAAAATGAATTTGTTTTTCTTTCTTCACTTTGCATGAACATAGTCTAGCTACTTTTAGCTTAAATAAAAATATACAATAATAATTATTTTATAAGCAAGTAAATAGGTATGTACTGTACATATATGTTACGGGCAACTTAAGAGGTCTGTTTCCTATGAATAGTGACCGGCCTGTATACAAAATGCCCTTGTCACAATTTGACCAAACTTTGATGAAGGTTTGTTCCCAAAATAGCAGAAGTACAGATAATGCATGAGCTTGGATTTTGCCAAGTAAAGTTTTATAATGCTATGGCTACATGAGCGAGATAATATATAATGTTTGTTTGTTATATTAATGAAAGTTTAACTTTTATGCAAAAGAATAATACTAATTGACAGCGGCATTTGGGATCAATAAAACAACCTTTTAAAAATTCAAATAATAAAAATTATATTACTAAGTCTTATTATCATAAAAAAAAGATCTTACAAAAATGCAACATCTTAACATTTTGACTCGTAGAGTTGGCACATAAATTACTAGTCTACTTACTTTAGGCACATTACAATACTTTTTATAAAATCTTAAATCAAATGGACGTAAAATATTTTTAAAATAAGTAAAGCATAAGTAGACATAAACAAACACGGGACAAGCACAGTCTAAGTAATGATTTAATAATAAAAATAAGTTCTACATAAGACTAGGGCTACATGTTGAATAAATGGAATTACAATCATAAATGAAAATGAATCGGAATAAAATAATAATGTTATTTGATTGATAATATTGACCATTATATTCTATTTATATATTGCATAAAGTTGGATATTGTATTTCTTTTAAAGGATAAACCTTTAAAATATTTTTTTTATGGCTAGATGTTTGGTCATAGAGATTGCAACACCGTCGAAATTTCGGGAAAGTCAAAGTCTGTAAAATCTTGGTCCTTAGCCCGTTTCATGGTTAATTTATAAATGGTATCTTATTTTCAAGAAATAGGTTTGTTCTTTACATATTTTCAACGTAAGATTGCCAAGAATAAAAACATTTTGGGTAGCGAGAGAATAATAATATTATTGTTTCTTTAATACGTAGTGTAAATGTATTACATAATAATGAGCCAATGAATTCCAGATTTCAGTTATGTTTAAACGTTAGTTAAGTTAACTATGTTTTATGTGTCATTACCCATCGATAGTTGTTCACTGACCTTCTACTTAATCCTTCTACTAATATTATAAACGAAAGTTTGTGAGGATGTATGAAGATAAGTATAAAGTATGTATAGGTAAGTGTGTTTGTAGCTCTTTCAAAACTACTGAATGAATTTTAATGAAACTTCACAATAATACACACTTAACGGAATAACACATTGGATGTTTTTTTTTAACTGGAAAATACCAATTTACGCGGCATTAACAATGATTGCGAGTAAAGCCCGATTTGGATCAAATTTCGCACGGACATAGCTGTTATTATTATATCCTAAAGTAAAGGACAAAAATTACATTAACCGCGGGAAATATATTATTATGAGGGCAAAGCTGCGGGCGGACAGCTTGTATTCACATATAAAGAGGTTATTATCACACAATAATGTCTAGTTTTGTAAAAGTAGTGTGCGCCCTAATTTTTTGGCAAAACATACCCAAATTAACGAACCAAAGGCAAATGTTCATTTTCTGGTGTACTCGTTTAATGACACCCACAGCTCTTCACGACCATATTCTTGTATTTCCGTAGAATGACGTTAGAATCGTCAGTGTAGTAGAGAACTGATATTGGAGACAGCTTGATCGGCGCACACGACGGCTTCGGTACCTAAATAACAATCCAATGTTTATCATTATGCATTAAATCAATTCTTATAACCATGAGTAACTATTTACCTTACGATTTTATCTGATTATATCAATCAATATAAACAGAAATCCTATGACATGATTAGGTAGAGGTGAGAGTGGAATTAGAGAACAATAAGGAATTTAAAAAAATCGCTGGTTTTAGAGTAAATATTCAGATTAGGTACACAAGGAGTTATAAGTATTATTCTGTTATTTAACCTGGTGACTTTGAATTAATTGTGTAACACAATATTTTATAAAACAGCAAAACGTTGTGCAATAAGTGACATTATCACATAACTAAGGCATACTCTCGCAACATCAGGTCATCATCTTATCAGCCCTTAGACGTACTATGCATGTGTTCATAAAAAAATTGGTATTCTGTTTTGTCCGTCTGTTAGCCCGTGAAAAAAATACTAGACACATTTGTTTTGTTTTTTCCAAATAAATACATTTTTATTTATTTATTTTATTTTATCAATTTAATAAGAAAGTGCACAGATATAGATCATTAAAGTCTCGGGGTGGTGGCTTATTTGTGACTGTGAAATTTTGTACAAAACGAACGAAAGCGTAACGTGACGCGAAACTTCAATGCACTGAAAAGTCTTGATGTATGTTTGCATAAAAAATATATATAAAAAATATATAAATAACGGACAGAGATAGTTTTTTAGTCATCTACATAATTGTTGGTGAGAAGTGAGGGTCCTCCTCATAGTTTGCATTCCCCATCATACTAGTTACAGCTATATGCATCTGTTGATTTCTCAATTAATCCAGTAACAAACCCTGTAGTCTCCCGACTTTATCGACTTCCTAAATTAATCACTTTGATAAGGTTCTCTTAGGTCTGACTCAATATTTGAAAAGAAACAGAATAAACTAATATTATTTTAAAACTAGCTGACCCCGTTATCTTCGTATCACATAGTTAAAAAAATAGGAGTTGATCGTAGAGGGGTGAAAATTTAGGTTTGTATGTATTTTTGTATGGTGAATCATCAAAAATATAAAAAAAATTAGGGGTGGACCAGATTTATTATTTAAGGGGATAAAAATAGATGTTATCCGATACTCCACCCTGGCCGATATGCATGCTTCGGTTGACGAAAATCGGCTGGGCCGTTACGGAGGAGTTAGATTACAAACACAGGACGTATCCTATAACTCAACCTGCATAAATGTACAGGCTTCTTCGATACAAGCTTAGCCTAGTGAAGAAGTCACCAGATATACAGTTATCTAAAATCTAAAAGTTATCTGCAAATAACTGAAGGACACCTTACGTCTATTAGTTTTATTTCAAAGTGTGTTTAGAATATAAGTCTTAATGTTTTTTTTGCTGAAATAAATATTTTTAATTTAATTTAAACACCGTGAAACGAGAATTTTATATATTAGATGTATAGTACCTTAGAAGGATTCAGCAGATGCACTAACGTCTGCACGATAGCGTGGTTGGTCGCGTTCTTGTGCGCGTTCAGCGGGAAGTTGCATTCCCCGCTGCAGTAGAAGGCCCCGTAGCCGTCCGGGGCTATTATCCAATCCTGTCATACAACATTGTGCTTTAACAAAAATTTAATATTTCTGTTTCTTAGAAATAATTTCTGTTTTTGTTTACTGTAAAGTTTTTCCTAAATAATAATAATAAATCATTTATTTTCTCACTAAATATTACATGTTATGCACCAAATTTATTTCTATGTTACTATGAGATAACATATACAGGGTGGAAAAATCGAATGCCACATGGATGGCAACTACCTTAAATATTGTAAAAAGCACATTTTCCGGTTCCGACCGGTTCGAGTCCCGACTGCAAGCGAATTTCATAATAATATAATCAAAGGAAAGTCACCCTTACACAAAATGTGCTATTTACAATATTTAAGGTAGTTGCCATCCATGTGGCATTCAATTTTTCCACCCTGTATACATCCTATATCTATGTTGTGAGAGATTGGTCCTAAATCTATGAATGCAGTTCAGAATTTATTTAAAATAATGTATATACATAGTATGTAGTAATAAAGTATGTATATGTATGTTTGTGTAATATGGATGGTGTCCTAAGAGCATTTCCTTGTAACAACAATGGTTGATGCTTATCGTCCCGTCCACAATCAACTTAGAAATACGAAATCTTTACGAGTATATTAGGCAATTTTTCATTCATTTGTTTATTTAAATATGTATGTATAAACTCTTCTTGCACTGACATGCCCATTGGTCAGAACCAAATTGCCCTAAGCGGTAGAAAATAATAAAAAGACTTACCTGCCATTCCAAATCTTTGAAACTGACATATAAAGTCTGAATTTCACAGCTCCGCGTCGTCCAGTGTGACATATCTGTAAAATATTTATTTATTGATGAAAGTAAGAAAATAGATTTATTTGTTTAATAAAAGCAGCATAGAAGACAGCTAGATATAGACTCATTGAACACAACAAGAACAAAAGTATAATGCCACTCTGTTCGTTGATTAAATGGTGATTCGCGTAACTACACTGTTTTAAAACTGGAGACATATTTAATTATTATATTCAAAAACATGGTCAAAGTACACTATTTGCCCTGTAGCCACTGAATGCGTATATTTGTCCCTAATAAAACATTATAATTATATAGTTTATGTATTTATTTATGTTTTATTAAATTATATTAATTTATAAATTACTACTTAGACGTAAACTTCATTTAGCCTTGCATTACGTTCTACTGCTAAAAGACAGGGTTAATAATCCATCCATATTAGGGAACATTTCTCTCTATGTTCCTAATAATTATGTCAGAGGAGTACGTCGTCACCGTCGTCTGTTTGTCACTCTTACGACTAGAACGCGCCATGCCAACAACGCGCCAACACAACGCGAACTATTATTATTAAATGCATTTGTACGAGAACACCAGCATATTTTTAATGATAGTTATAATTATATTCATAAGGAGATACGATATTTTTTAAGTTTTAATTTGTTGTAATTATTATAGTTTCCTTTTGTTGTCTTTGCTCTATTTTGTTAGTTATTAGTTTGTTAGTTAAGACTAGTTTGTAAGTTAGTTTAAGATAGTTATAATTGGTGAAAACTGTAAGATAGCTATTCTTATTAAATAAATAAATTATTAAATTATTGATGTATATAAGATTGGATATAGTATGTATATATACATATGAGTAGGTTTATTATATTTATTTTAGTTACTATTGTACACCCCTGCCTACTAATTATCTTATTAAAGTTATTTTTCCATCCAAAGGTTGCCTGGAAGAGATCGCTTTTTAGCGATAAGGCATTGTACATTTTGTTTCCTACGTGTTGTTGTATTTTGTTTCCCTGTGTGTGCAATAAAGTGTTTTGTATTGTATTGTATTGTTATTTATAACCCTATATGTATCTATAATTTATTCATATTTGCACACAGGTCCCCTTTTATGTGACTGAATGATCCTATCCATTAAAGGTTGTCTGGTAGAGATCGCTCTTGAGCGATAAGACCGCCAATTGTCGCATAGTGTTAAGAATATAATTGTTACGTTTGTGTTATAATTGTGTGCGCAATACAGAATTATTATTAATATAGGTATATATTATGATAATTTCTAATATGTTAACGTATGGGTGCGCAATGTTCATTGAAGCAGCGCCAAAAATCCAAAATCAAGATCTGCCAACGAGCTATGGATCGCAGCTTCTTGAGTGTCCGTTGCACGGACAGATTACGTAACAGAATTTGGCTACACACAATTCAGTTTTGCTCACCAGTGAGTGGATTTCTCAAGAAATTATCTGAGTATCCATTTGCACGCCAACGCCGCGCCTCTCGTTTCCTTCTAGCTCCAGCATCAGTGTTGCCAAGCTTCGGACCGTTCTTAAAGAATGCCACCAAGAACGGCTGCTTGCCGTCAGAAACCGCCCCCCGCGGCTCTTCTAAGCCTATCTCTTCAGGTTTAACGTTTCGCTCTGAAAAAATCAAAGGTTTATTAACGACAGAAAAGCTTTTATCGAAGATAGAAGTTATAATTAAAGTAGGTGTGTTGTTTGTTTCTCATACCCACTCATACCTAAAAAAATACCGGATTTTTTTTTAAATAATGTAGTAAGACTAATCTACTGCACTAGTATATACCTAATAGTTTAGGAGCTAGCAACGTTTTTAAGAAAGATTTTCAGGTCAGTTGATTTTGTGATATCCCGTCCTTCTTGCTCATATAAGGTAAGATAAGGAAAGTCCTAAGTACTAAGGTACCAATTAGTTACCATTTCTCGCCTAAGATTATTTAAAGCAAAAACTATAATGATTTTAACGCGCCTAAATATAAAGGTAGATCTTCAACTAGCTGATTCAGCTTACCGGGCTGCGAGTGAGGATGCATGGTGATGAAGAAGCCGCGGTTGTCGGCGGGCGAGGTGAGCCAGGCCCCCAGAGCCGCCGTCACGTTCAGTTCCAGCCATCCCTCCGACGCGGCCGTGGTATTTACCCTCGCCACCTCTTCTAGTTTCAGACTTCTGTGAACAGATTTAGATTGGTAATTTCTTTCGGTGGTAACAAGGTTCAAAATGAGCCTCGCAAACAAAGCTTTTAAATTTATCGTTTTATAGAGTTTGCATGCTTCCTTTGTTTGCACAGATCATTCGGAACACCTTGTCTGCATATATAAAATAGAAAAAATTGGAAGTGATTTATTTTGACCACTTTAGTGGCATACATTATTATGATGATTCGAACTGCTGATATAATTTTGGTTAAATGTTTTGTATTTTGACTACAATGATGCTTTAATATCAATTTGACGTTGACTGTACTACCTACCTATAATAAGGGCATTTACAATCTTAATGCGTTCTTCTATCGTTTCCAGTAAGTATCAAATATTCTTCAAAACTGTGTGGCTTAAAAAAATGTATGGAGATAAGACCTAGAAAACGGTATATTGGATTTTACTAGGTTTCACTTCTATGTATTCACTTAATTTATTTATTCACTTCTGTAACCAAACAGATACCTTGACAGCGTAAGCAATAAAATGTTATACCAACTATGTATAAATGATGTTTGTCTTACGTTTTGTACACCAAATAGATAAAATAAAGTGCTACACTTGATCAACACACCCTAAGTTGTTTACACTGAGCACCCGATGCGCGACGACCGTGTAAAGGCTGGTGGGATCCGGGCTCTCGGTGGGCGACTGATGCAGCCTCAGCTCTGCCGTGAGCAGCGCCGCCGCGTCCCCCGGAGTGCCCGCCACTTCGAACCAGACGTGGCGCCCGTGCCCGTGCCGCAGTGCACCCAGGTGATGCCCTGAAAACACCAGTTACTACATTTAATTATTTCCCCAGCACAATTTATTATATTTGAAAGTCGTACACGTATCTGGGAGCACGGCAGTGCCCCCACCAAGTCGAGCAAAAAAGCGTCACGGCCGTACCATCCTTTTCTCGAAGCAATAGTACTTTTACCACCATCAATTAAAGGGTTGGTTAACTTCTTCCTCATTATCAGAAATTGGACAAAAAATTTTGATACCCAATACTTTTTCATAATTTAAGAACTTTATGCACACATAATATTATGACATAAAACGGGTAGCATACTCTGATTTGACGGTTTTTGGGTTATAACATTGTTAAAAAACAGGATAAATTAAAAGTTATAATAATGTAGGTACACAATTTTACATTATAAAACTGTCTTTATAATCGTTAAGTGGCAAAAGTTACGATCATCATTCGGGCATCATTTGTTAGTTAAATTTAAAGATGATTTAATTCTTTGATCGTGAAACAAGCCCGAAGAGATTTTTTTATTCTTAACTATTGATTAGCTGAACGTCGTCGTGAAATTTGCAATCAAGTTACGGGTGCCTTTAATTGGTGGTTAGCCTACTAGGTACTTTTCTTGAGGGTGTTGAAAGAGGCGTTAACCTACGCTTAAATAAATTTTCAATGTATTGGATTGAAAGTAATATTTGACTGTAGATTTTATACAAATGATCAACGATCAATCAAAAGATTACTCCGAACTTATGACTACTAACCGTCATTATAAATACCATAGACAAATTGTAGTATCTCGGAAACTAGGTCTGTTTAAAATTGAATAAGGCATAATGAATGGCATACCTATAACAAGTAGGTACCTATTTAACTTGTACGAGTCAATAAAAAATATATTATGGCCTAATTTAAATACCGAAGTAATATTTTTATCGTGAGAAAATATAAGGTATAATTCTGCCACACGGAAACTGTGTACAAAGCCCCGGGTAGAAAGCTTGTTTGTCAATTAACGATATTCACTGACACTAACAGAAAATAAACTTACAGAAAACATGTAGAAACATGAGTGTTAAATTAAATGCACAATTTAAAACTTAATGATAAAAACGAACAAAACTTTTTACATCGCTCAAAGAAAAACAAAAACTTACTCATACAATCTTACTGTGTGCAAAAGCATTAATAATACCTACATAATTTAATATTGATTTGCATAATTCATAAATTTATAGATGGATTCTACAACAGGTGTTCTATAGTTGGCAATTTGATACGTATTGCAGGTGTTTCGAGATCAAATTAATAACTCATTAATAAGTAACTTAATACAAGATAAAAACATTAAACTGGTGTTCAAATTTGCGTCAATTTATTAACACACCATTTTAATACCATCGAGCGCAATGCGATACAATATTACACTAAGCAATTGTCGTTGTTCTCGTGAATTTCAGTCCTATAGGATAAAAGCAGTTATGGTTGCATTCTCGTAAAACGCTGTTCCGAGTATTTAGAAGCTTCTCGGCATTAGTTATAAATATTGTTTTGCGAAAAGTGAATTTTTTTGTTAGTTTATGCGCGATCCCTTTACGAAAAGGTATATCCCATCAAAAACAATACTTGTCAAAAAAAACAAGTCTCTACTTAAGCGACTTTCTGTCTTAATACGTCCAGTCTCTAAGACCACGAACGTGGTCCATAACAATTGAAAATCAATTGTGTCTGGAATCTCCGTACTCGAAGCATTAAGTTGTTACGTAATAATTAACAGCATCTTATAGTGACGCATATCAATATTAAAATTCTTTAATGTTTTATATAAATATATTGAGACTTGGCCAAATAATTAACTTACTACCCCCCTCATCAAAATATTTCACTTTTATATTAGGCATGTAGGGACGATAGATCGTGTGATAAAAAACGTTATTCGTAAAATTATCTGATTAATAACAGTTCAATCATCTTTTCACTTCTTTTTTCTTGTTCATCTCCATATTAGTCGCACAATAATGCATTAATAGGCGTGCTCATTCAGTTATCATCAGTCAGAAATAACAGTTTTTATTAATACGAGCATAAGTCTTTAAATGAAAAAAAAACAGAAAAACGCAGTCGGTCGGTCGTGGGGGGATAGGTATACATTTCATGTTTTTTAGCAACATAATCAGAGGGGTTCGCGGAGGAAAAATTATTTATTTTCCTTATAAGGCCCTCAAATGGCCCTTAGTAGTTAAATAATATTTCTTTATTTGCTAGAAAAACAAACCAGGATTCAAGATATAGCTATCTTTCTGTAATGATTGAAATGTGAATTTATTTTGCTTATATTAGTAGATATTAGTAGTACACACCCCTACGAGTGGTAAAGTTCAATATAAATAGGTACGGAACCTTCCTACATCCTATACCTAATTAGACACTAACGCAAAGGTCACTTATCAGTAGTACGTCGTAAATACTAAATAATATTCTTAGCAAACAGTATTTTCCTCGAATGTGAATAGACATGATAAACACATATAAAAATAGTTACTTTGCTTAGTCCGTTCAAAAATACTGGACACCTATTATTCACTTTATCAAGTACAAATCGCAAGAAAGCTTTATGTAACGCGAAACTTCAATATACTGTATAGTCTTGATTCGTTTGTAAGAAAGAAGAAAAAAATGGGTCCATTTTTTTAAAATAATCTTAATGCCGGACTGAATTATTTTTTTAAGAACACGAAACTATTTGCGTTCTCAAAGAGTCGACTTTGTCAAAACAATTTCTAATACAATGGGCGGTCACATCAGTGTCCTAGTTAAATAAAAGGGCATTCATATTTATTTAGTCTTGTTCAAAGCTGTCTGACGCCGGCAATCATCTCTACGGTATGCGGGCAATCGTCAGAAATTAAGGGACCAATGACTCATCTCGGACCTCTTACCTGAGAACGTTTTTTAAAACAGAATTCCGATCTTACTTCGTCTATTCTTACCCAATTTGTAGTTCGGTATACTTAGATAAGATCTAAACAACAATTATTATAAATACTTAAGTAATATGCTTTTAACCCCCGACCAAAAAGAGGGGTGTTATAAGTTTGACGTGTCTGCCTGTCTGTGTGTCTGTCTGTCTGTCAGTTACATCAAAGCTCCCGAACGGATGAAGCGATTTCAATTTAGTTTTTTTGGAGTTTACTCCTTACGAAACGATTTGAGTTATAAGGCCGGTATGGAAATTTTATGGGGAGTAAAATCAAGTGTTAACAAAAGTTGAGGCGTTACGTAGAAAGAGACAAACATATATATCTGTAGGATTCAACGTGTAAAAGAATGAGATAGAATACCGTCGAAACGTCACGTTCGAAATAAGAACTTTAACGCATTTTGATTGGTTGTTTGTTGTGTCTCTGGAATGCGAGTTACCATTTTTGACATTCGAATACGCGTTCGAAAAAGTATTCGTCTAGCATTCACTTAGAATTTCTCAGTGAGTAGAGGTGAGAGTGCAAAGAATTCAGTGAAGTTGGTTATTCAGTAAAATCATCAATATACAAAAAAAATTTGGCCGGACGTTTCTTTTTCACTTGGATATCGTCTTACAAAGATATCTTTTACGTTTTTGTGCAGGGAACTAAAACAATTGACGAATTTATGGAACGATGAAATGAAACGAGGACGAATGAAAGTGCACCGCGTCCACATTACTTAATATTATGTTGTTTTACTTTAAAAGAAATGAGGGCATTGGAATCGGGGTTTTTTCTTAAATTTTAAATTTAGATTTATTACATCTACACCTTTACGGGTCTCATCAATACTTTAATGATGACATACATACATAGGTACTACAAAGTTTGTAATGTGTAATAACGTATAATATGTGTATGTATCTACTTCTTATATCTATAAACTATCACAAACCAAACAGCAAACAGTTCCAGCTAGTTTCAAATGTGAAGTAAGACCAAATAAACAAAGCATCAATTTCCTTGTAAAACATCGTATAAACAAAATCTATTTAAGACAAAGTGGGAGAAAACAACAAGATAACTTACGTACTTACCTAGTACATACTTAACTAATAATTAAAGCGTAGGAGTTCCTTTAAGAACACCCGCTCGTACATTAATCTTCTCATGTTTACTAACATGGTTACCTATAAATAGGCACTAAATTTAATTCTATAACTTTCTGTTGGTAAATATCTACAAGTGTCAAAGTGCACTATGTGGGAAAACACATTCTATCTGCATTTAAAATATAACAGTATTAGTAGGTTTAGTTACCAATGTATAAAGAAATTGAGCCTTAACATGGGTAATTAGTTCTAGTTCTTGGTTGAATGGCTCGTTGTGTTTGTGTTGTCACAACTCTGCCAGTGTCTATGTTTAAGCTTAGCTTCCAGAAAGTGATTTATTGTTCTGTGCTCAAGTAAGGTAGCTACATACACATATAAGGTTGCGCTAACACAAGATAAAATATTTAAATATAGAGCGAGACAGGATTGTTTTATAATAGGTAATACTAACTTTTGCTCTGAAATGTCATGATGAGATCGCTCTCGTCGATAGCCTGCTGCTCGTCCCCTGTCAACGCGGAGTCGGAACTCCTCGTAGGGCGCGCCTGCTCATGCTCCTCAGCCAACTGCTTATACACATCCAGCAAAAATGTCGGCGCCGACCGGTCCAGGGCCGGCGCGCGCGCCCGCCGTGGCCGCTCCCCGAGACCCAACAGCTCTAGTATCTCCACTTCGACCACCTTCCGCTCATCTTGCGTCATCGAGTGATGTATAACAGTCTGATCGACGCCATTATCGTAGTACAGCCCCGACAAAGCGGCCTGAGCCGCCACAATAAACAACGCAATGCACGCGCATCGGGACGCAGAGCGCGCGGCCATGTTAGCTCGAGTGCCCGCTGAGCGCTGGACTGGCGTACTGAGGCGCGCGCGGCGGGATCTACCGGTGAACCTGCCCACTCAAGGTGGACCACCGCCGCCGCATACCTACCTCCCCTCTTTCGTCTTTCGCCTTCACACATCATTCGTTTCAATACGCCAACACAACACGACCGGACAGATAGCTCTGTCTGACCCGTGCAAGTTAAATACTTAGTCTCAATTCCGCTTAGATTAAAGCGGAAACGAGCAAGATTAAAGCATGCTGCTAATTTGGGCTTCATTGTTTACGCAGGGATGTGTAAACCATTATTCTGCAACAATAATGAAATATGTCATATTTGTATAAACAACAGCCTGTACCTGTGTAGTGTAGGTTACGTAGTAATTTACTATTCTGTGGTGTAGTTATGCATGAGTAGCAGATATTATATATTTTTCTGGGTAATTACAACAATAGCCTAATTCTTGTTTTCGTAAGGGTTTTAGTGCTCCAACAAAGAAAGTTGTCTCTCTGTTTGTTTCTACTGTTTTCCCACGCATGAAGGTATGTGTATAACAAGTTTAGTACTATGTGCTGCATAAACTCTTCAGCTCTAATTAATATTGAGAGCAAAGACGAATTCAACGAAAATTTAACGCATTGTTGTTCTCAGAGTTTTTACATACACATATACTTACTTTATTTTTAAACCCCCGACAAAAAAGAGCGACGGAGGACGGGAGTTTGACGTGTCCGTTCCGTCTGTCTGTCTGGCTCCCAAACGGATGGAGCGATTTTGATTTAGTTTTTTTTTGTATGAAATGTGAGTCTGGCGCGTGTGTTCCTAAACATGTTTCATGAAAATCGGTTGTGTTGTTTAAAAGTTATGGGGGTTAGGGTTAGAGCCGTTTAAAAGGGGTGAGAGTGGGGAAGGAAAACCTAAAATCTGCAAATATACTCAAGTGGGGTATCAAATGAAAGCGCATCGCGTGCACATTATACAATATTATGGTGTTTTACTTTTAAGGAAATTAAGGCATTGGATTCGGGGTTTTTCTTAAATTTTAAATATAGATTTTTGTTATAGATAAAAACGTAAAATTAAATTTCACGGTTATAAAATGTGTTAAAGTATTTACAGACGTTGCAATTCGGTTGGTGCCAGCCATATTGGAACCGACATAGCAACCATTCCAATATTGCTACAGATTGCCCGACGCGACGGTTGGCCTTCCAGCCGTCAGTTTCAGTTGTCTTTGTTATGAAGTAGTGAAGGGACGTCTTGCCACCTGATAACGTCGATCGTCGATGCATAAACATCATGCCACCATGTATTATCTAAAAATGCTAAAATAGCGTTGGTTGCAGCAACCATTGTTGCTAATCGAATAATACGCTTCATTTCTGGCATCTCTATTGGCGTAATCTTTGTGACTTAAGTCCCACAAACAGGGAAAGTCTTTATAAAGTTGAAGTAACTTTATTATTGTGTTACGTTCGGTGACCGTAACTCCCTCGACGTCCTACAACGGCGGCGTTGAGCCGATTTGGTCGGAACAAAGCTTCCAAACGTTTCAATTTGGTTGGACCGGATAGGAATTTGGTTTGGTCGGATAGCCGGTGCATCCGACCACGTCCGACCGAACCGATCGCTCTCTTCACTTTCAGATTTGGTAGTGGTCGGATGGTTGGCACCAACCGAATCGGAGCGTCTACGTCTGTACGTACCTTATGGTCAGTGGCGTAGCTATCATAGGGCCAGGTTGTGCAGTGCACAAGGGCCCTCGAGCTCAGGGGGCCCTCTAGTAAAATTCAAAAATAAAATAAAATTCTTACAATATATATATATATATTTAATTTGAAGTTTTAATTCGCTCTTGCCTTGCATTGCATCAGTTCTTATTTATGATAATTCCGGCGATGTTTTCAACTTTCTTGGGTCTGGGACGTACTACAGTAGTTGAAGCAAGGTGTGTCGCTGACTGTTGTTATTCGTATTTCCCTACCTGCCTTATTTCATTAAGTATCACCACTAATGCTATGATTTCTATTCCACACAACCATCCATCTGGTCCGAAATTCTGTTAAAACTCATTTTCGCAAAAAAAAAACCGACGACAAGATAATATGTATGATACACACGTTGCAGCACAACGCTAACCGCTTATAATCTATGATAGCTCACAACCTGATCGGCAATAAAAAATAAACCAACGTTTTTCTAAACTCAAGTTCAAATTGACAAACGAGCTACTTTAGAAACTATAATATCTGCCTTTGAGTTAATATTGATTTTACCGCATCATTACCAAACAAGCTGTTTTATGGTTCTTTTCTGTTGAGCTTCCTTTAATCTATACTAAACATTGAAAAGCAATATAGGAAAATCTCAGTAAGTAAGTAAGAATTACTAAAATTTCGATGGCTACTAATTGAAAATTATGAAAAGAAATAAGTTACGAGGCGGGGCTGCAAAGCGGAAATAACGTCAAGAAAGTAAAAAAATATTGCCTAAGCTAGATCCGGTTCGAATTATCAAATTTCTAACGATTTTATCTGTAAATATGAATAATTTGCACGTTTTTTTTGAAACGTTACAAATGATAAAAATATAAAAAATATAAATCACGGATTACCTACCGTGATTTATATTGATAAAATGTGTTAAAGATGACACTAAATTGATTTTTAAACCAATTTTACTAAGAGTTTTGAACTTCAAATCATATAAAAGTTATATCAAAAGAAAGAGTTCGTCATTTACTAGTATATTGTAAAGCAAAAATTAATTATTTGGATTTAATAATGCCTGTGAAATAATACTTACAAAATGCACGAAAATGCGCTTGGTAAAACTGATCAGTGATCACCATCAGTCGCTCTCTGGCGCTCACGGAGGACGGACCATTTCAAGGATCATTTTTTGACCAAAAAAGGTGCTATAAGTTTGACGTGTCTGTCTGGGACATAGCTCCCGAACGGATGGAGCGATTTCAATTTAGTTCAATTTAATTTTTTTGTATGAAAGGTGAGTTTGGCCCGGGTGTTCTTAGACATGTTTCATGAACATCGGTTGAGCCGTTTAAAAGTTATGGGGGTGAGAGTGGAGAAGGAAAACTGAAAATCTGCAAATAATATTAGTGTATGAAAGCGCATGTTGTTTTATATTTAAGGAAATTAACGCATTGAAATTGGAGGTGTTTCTTAAATTTCAAATTTAGTTTTATTCCGCGACAATCACGTGACCTTACGATCACAATACCATAGTATAAATAATTTCAATATTGTATAGATCGTACAGACATTGTAAGTAAGAACCCATAAAGCAAAAAATAATATATATCATTTATATTCAGAGAAGTATGGATATTCCTGTTTTCAGTTCAAAATCATATTCCACTGAGGCCCAGCCCACACGTACTTCAACCATACAACATCGCGGGGTCACGTGAATGGTGTCGCACCAGCTTTGGTGGTGCTTGTGGTTACATTTTGGTTACGTTTTTTTTTTAAATGACAAGACCTACATTTTCAGTCACAGCTGTCAAAACAAAAACAGTCATATATATGGAACTACACATCCTAGACGTTCCATTAAGGGTTCAAATGAAAGGTGTCGACAAGATCTGAATTTTTGATGACACTCATTTTCATATCAATAAGTTCCAACTACTCGGTAAGAGGGGGGAGGGCCTGATTCTCTCACTATGCACAAGGGCCCTTGGGCCCCTAGCTACGCCACTGCTTATGGTATAACATATCTCAGCCTTATGGTTGAAAATGCAGGATTATAACTAAAAATCATGAAAATTATGACATATTATGATAACTTGAAATCCCTACTTAACGGATTTTTCATTATTAACGACACACCCTGTAGGTATATGTGTGTCCATTATATTAAGTATATCAGATGTCTAGTACACGTAACACAAGCTTAGAGCTTACCACGGAACTAGATGTTGTGTGGATTGTCCAGAAATATTTGTTTTATTATTTATTAAATATGATACTACTGGGAAGCCAAATTCCTATAGCTTCTTAACTAAAAAGTAAACTGCTGATTATCGAGGGCTAAATCAGTTTTCAAAATCCAAAAGTTACACCATTGTCCGCATAATATCGATTTTTTTTTTCAAAATTAAACGTAGTAACCTTGCAACTGACTAATAAAATATACTCTATTATAAAAATGATCGCAAAATCTGTTGTTAAGCGCGTAACTCAACGAATAGTTTTGATTCGGGAAATTATAATAAAAGTTCATGATTTCCTACATTACAAAATTTTAATAATCTCCCGCGCCGCGTCTATCTGTCCATAGGGACATACATAGGTAGGTACGCAATAAACTCACTGAACTGATCTTTAGGCGATTTTCAGCAACATGTTGAGTGATTCAAGAGGAAGCTATTGAAAGCAATTTGCTCTATTAAATTTTATATCAATAGGTCCTGTAGTTATAATATACATATATATAAAATTCTCGTGTCACGGGGTGCGTAATCGAACTCCTCCGAAACGGCTCGACCGATTCTCATGAAATTTTGTGAGCGTATTCAGTAGGTCTGAGAATCGGCCAACATCTATTTTTTAATTTGCAAAACAAAGTTTGCTGGGGTCTGCTAGTATACATATATGTACAGTCAAAAATGTACTTGTCCATAAAACATTTTACTTCTTAATAAAGTGTTTGGTAATAAGGGAAATGCAATGATACTTAATTCTTTTTGGGTGACTTTAAATCTTTGGGCATTGAGAAACTACATTAATAATATTAATTAGCTCATTTTACTAAATTAAACATTACATTCATGGCATGTTCATATCTTCGAGCATAACAGTATATTAGTACATGAATTGAGTACTTATAACGTCAAAACTAAGATTTGCTAAGGTTGGCACTGCCACAAAGTCAAAAATCTCCGGTGATTTTAATCTTCCGTGTTTGACCACTTAGTGATGATTTTGTGATTTGAAATAATTGGATTTGCATTAAATTGAAGTTAAGATTTAAAAAGTTATAAATAATTTGTCATTTTACGGGTGAAATCATTGGAATTCTGTTAGGCCTGCATAATTTCGTAGTGATAACCCTAAAAAAACAGCTGATTTCGTTTGTTAGTAAATATGCTCTATGCTGGTTGGACAGACTAAAGATATGTATGTTCTTTGGGCTAAATGTTTGATTTAAAATAAATGAATTAAAACAGAATATCTCCTTACACATTAACTATATTTCTAAAATCTTAATTAACCTAAAATTAGCACAAAAACTTAATCTAGGCCTAAATTATTTTAATCCTACTACATTCTTGTACATCATTATAATTGTTTACATTACTCCCATAACTAAATAAATGAAATACTTCTTACAACAAAACTTACTAAATTTATAAATTACTTAACATACTTTTCCATGAACTTTTTATGGAATTCTGATCTCAGAGAGTCATTAATAAATGTATTTAATTTCTTTTCCGGCTCAGAGCGAGCACAGTTTTTGAAGACAACATCATCATCCCAGCGCCGCTTTACCTAAAAGAAAAAAAATAATGTATTATTTTTGTTTACAATCTATTCTAATATTTTAGAAAGGTTAAGTTTCTGAGGTTGTTTGTGACGTTGTAGGGGCTAATTATCTCAGGTCTAATGAACCGATTTAAATGAAATTCGGTAGATAGATTCCCTAAAGCTGTGATGTCTAAAGAAGTGACTAAAATTTGGTACACAGATTCTTTAGAGCCTGAAATAGCTACTTTTTGCCTATGCCCTTTTTCGAAAATATGTCATACCATATTTTCATAGATTTCGGGAAAATGTGCATCACACCCAACACGCAACGCACCAAAGCTGAAACTCCGTATATTCACAAATCACGATCGGTCAAAATCCTTACAGGCGAGTATTTTTTTTTAAATTTCGAAATACAAATTTATGCGTCGCTCATAGGTGAAAAATTATTATTAATTTGGGATATGAGTCGAATTCCTAACCTTAATAATATGTCGCTGCAGTAACCTTATATCAAAAGAGCCATGACAGAATACGGCACTCAAGCGCCGATATCTAAATATACATAAATATAAATATTTCCGGACTAATTCAAACAGCATCACCTAACCCCAAACTAAGCAGAGCTTGTATTATGGGTCTTAGGTGACTGATATACTATTTTTTTTTGTAAATAGATTCTTATGGTACATAGAAAACACCCAGAAATTATAGATCGAACAAAATCTGGCGGCGGGAATCGAACCAGCAACCTCTTAAGCCACAAGCGGACCTTCGCCCACCGAGCCACTGAGGTCGTATTACTTCACAAGAAAGTTTCTTAAATGTTTTTAGGGATTAGGGATGGAAGTTATCTTAATTAAAAAATCTAACTTCAAAACTAAACCCATAATCTCTGTATTGCATAAAAAATTCTTCAATATATGTATGTATGTATGTGTTCCTAAACAATTTATTAATATCAATCAATACTTTATTTTTACTTTTTTGGAATCCCTAGATGGCTAAGTGTATGTCACCTCCAGCCGTTTATTAGTGACTTTCATTTAGAACAAAAAGGTGCCCATTCTCTTTAATAGACTATGTACTTGATGATATCAAAAATACTCAATGGTTTAGATTGGTCACAATTCAAGAGACCAATAAAAGTAAGTCATCATTTGCGCCATAGGATACAGTACTGCTGCACAAGACACCATGAGTCCTTTGCCTCATGGTGATTTGTCATTTAAGAGACATCAAAGCCGTGGGATATTTTTTGGGATAATTTGTATTGCATAATAGAAATGTGTTTACCTTGTATTACTCTGAGAGAATTTGATGGCAAAAACATTAGAACAAAAGAATTCTTGAACAATTTATAAAATTGTTTGTAAATTACAGTTAAACACTTTTTGAACAAACCTTCAAATCATTTTTCTGTCCTGCTGCTGAATAATTCAATAATGGATTTCCCGATAAAATGTTTTCCATTCTTATTCTTTCTTCTTCAAGCTTCTTTTCAGCTTCCTGTAATTATGAAACAAAATCTGATAATGATATATGATGACGAGCATTTTTTTTATTGTAAATGTTAAACTTATAATAGTTACCTATAAATAAGAACTCCAAAATTGTAATAACTGATAAAGCTGTGTTAAAGAGAACTGTCAAGACAATGTTATTTTCTTGATATTTTTTGTTTAAACAATTTAGTTTTATTAAGACATGTCCATGTAAGCCATGTGCTTCACGAAATAAACGTTTTGACTTTGACTTTGTCTTTGATAAGGAATAAAACATTATTGTAGAAGCATTTTTAATATATGTGATGTGTTAGTTATATTATGTTTGTCTCTTACTGCAGACACAATGCTCAGCTAAGAGTGCACCAATAAAAGATTATGTTTTAAAAATAGCAAGTTTTATCTTGGAAGTTGTTTTAATATTATTATAAAAAATTTTGTTAGGTTTTAATAAGGTCAATATGGCTACTTATCAAATTTTTGCAGAGATTTTATCATAATATTCGCACTTCTAGAACAACACGGAATTATCTCGAAAAATCTCAAAATCGATTTTATTGCTTAGTTGAATCCGCAAAGTTTTTCCGCACATACCACTAAGACGGGCTTATTTATATTTGTACAGACGCGCAAGAGATGCCTCTGTAAGTCACTCTTAGTGAATTAATGAGTGACAAGTCATACCACGAAGACGAATTTATGTCTAGTTGCAACATGGAGGCCGTCGTAACAAACCGTGTTGCACTTACACAAAAGCAAATTATTTAGGAATAATCTGGTGTTGGAGAATTTTCTTGGTTGGCGTTTTAATAGTATTCCGAAATACGACGGTATTATTGACAAAGGTATGTTAGTATTTTTTTATTATTCCAAAATAGTTCCGTATTGTTTGAAATAGGTGAACATTTCTTAAATAATGCTCTATTGATGGCACATTAAAATTTAGACACAGTTTATTCAAAAATCATTTTAAATGAATGTTAAATAGTTTGCATTCTTACTATAGTTGTATATTATAAGAAAAGTATTTTTAAGCTTTATTTTTTTTATCATAATAGGACAAAATAAAAAGTTTTTCAGATAATGCTCTGTTCTTGAATTAATTTAGTTTTTTCTCTATTGATGGCAAATGATGAAGGGTCGCGGCCTGCACATGCTCAAAAAAGCGATTGGAGCAACCGTGGAGGACCAGCCAACTGTCCAAGAAAAAGATGCTGAACTTTCCACTATGGCGGCATCATTGCATCACCAGCGGTTGAAGCATTGGACGTTGCAGAATCCGAAAGTGTTTCGTTAGAAAATAGGGAGGCAGCAGAAATACCGGTTCTTACTTTACCTGGTCCGAGCGATGAAAGTGACTTTATAGAGGATTTAGAGACAGATCCCACTTTTTCTCTCACTGCTAAACTAAAAACTCGGCCACTTGTAGTTACTATAAGAATATCTACTACTTCCTGCTCGAGCTCCTCTTCAGAGTCGAGTTCATCATCATCAAGCTCCAGTAACAGCAGCAGCTCACACAGACACAATCTTCTGATGCCAGTGCCACTGAGACAAACAGTGATCTGCAGCTTAAAAGAAACGAAATCCTAGGGGCTGGAAATCCAACATTGCTAAGCGATTGCGGAATACAGGTAAGGCGTATGTATCTCTATCAAAATCCTCAAACAGATCGCTGAACCCTATAAAAAAACAGTTCCATTGAACCTGAAGCCCGAGGAAAACATAGTAACCAGCGAAAAATAGATCAAGGTTTTTCTCCAGGTATAGGTCCAGGTTGCCTGAAGCATACACAGAAAAACCAACTCTGGCTGTAAACAAAAAGAGAGACATAATGTAGTTAATTGAAAAAAATATAATTCATGCTAATTGCTTAAACTCTTATTATAAGAGAGCATTAAATTTAGACTAGCAGCACTGACTTAAAAATGAAACTAATAATACTTATCTAGGTATTAGTATTTTTGTTAAGTCTGTTTTACTATTCTTTATTGTACCTATGTTGTTTTATATTGTAATAATAAATATGTTAAAACCACACTACGGTTTTTGGGTGATGATGTTGATTATGTTAAACAAATTTTAATAAAAATGCTGATTTATATTTTTTGTCTTTTAGTTTATTAACTACAGGAAAATTCCCGAAAACAATTTAAATATTTCCTTCTTGTATATTTACACTTAACCAAATAGATGGTAAAATAAGAGCATTATTTCAGAATCATTCAACAAAAAGGACGTACCTCGAAATAGTTAATTTTTATTTCATGAGATAATTAGACAACAGAGAATTAAAACGAAAAATGCATATTATCGCTTACTCGACGTTTATTGAGGGGAATAAACGATAAAATAATGTTGCACGTTGGATACGTTACCTGAAACGTTTAAGATTTTGCCAATAACTTCGATACAAAAGTAGATAACGGTTTTTCGTCGTTTGTGAAAAAAGTAGTTTTTCGACTTAGCGCTGTCTTGTTCTAGGGGTGCGAATGCAGATTAAAATCACACAGTAAAAGTGTAAATATGATAAAAGCTAAAGATTAATATACCTTTTTAGCTTGCTCAATAGCTCTCTCCTTCTTTATTTTGTTCAGCTCTGCTAATAATGCTGCAGTATCATCATCTGAATCATCCGAGTCTGAAGAATCTCCCTCAAGAGGATCATCTGCATCCAAACTAGCTGCTGGTACTTGATCTATTTTAGCACGCTTAGATACAGGCTCAATCTGTCTTCTACTACCTGCAGTTTTTACATCTTTCTCCCTGTCATCCAATTCTTTACGGAAGTCGCGTGAGCGGAGTTCATCTGTTGTACCTTGTCCTTGTTCTCTGAAAACAATAGAAGAGTTTCGTTGGAACAAGAAACATGAATTTAAAACTCAATTTGAAGTCATAACCTTACCTGTATTTAAGTTTGGTATGTCCGGGAAGATCCCTGCTGGAATACTGGCGAGAAATAGCACTCAAATCCTTTTCGCCTCTGCCTTGTCCTCCTCTTGCAGGGTCAAACGTGGGTCTCGCTGCTGTGGTCATTTTGTCGTACTACCTTTCGGTTTTAGTAAGGCACAAATACTTTGTTTTATGTTTATTTAGTGAATAGACCACTAAAATATCATGAGAGTTCACAAAGTTATAAATTGAATTGTGATCATATATAATTGAAACAAAATCACGCATCAACATCAAAACAACAAAAAATAATGGCGAATTGGCGATATATATTTATTTTTTTCTTCTTCTTCTTTTTGGATGACGATATTGTCCATCCATGCGAGTGCGAATTCAATTCAATCCCCTTATAAATAATGGACTCTGCGCTTGAAGCGTCATCACATCAGTTCAGTTTCTTGTAATTGGACTTTGCGCTTGAAGCGACAATTTGCCAGTGTCGAGTTAAATAAAACTATTTATCTAGTGAAAATAATTTTACTCAGTTGAACGCCATTTTGTGTCATCACATCAGTTGCGAATTGGCGATGCGATGGCATGGCACTAGGTTCGACTTTGGTTGGGGTGGAGTTTATGGACTTAAAAAAATTTTGACCAATTTTTTTAGGTATATATAACATGTATTTTTTTATGGCATCGTAAAGAGTCTCACTAGAGGTGAAAATTTGGTTCAAGTGATCTAACCCAAAGTTCAATGATCTCAGCGCTAGAGGTCAAATAGGAACTACCCCGATACTGAGCATTCCGGGAAGAGTTGATTAGGTTCAATTTGAGTGGCGGATCTGACACAGATTACCCTGAATCCACGTGGTCTTGTGCGTGGTGCCCCTAGGCCCTAGAGTGTATATAATAAGCCGAAGGCGAGAAGGGACTTCCCGCAGCGCCGGACCTATCGTGATCGCGATGAAATAAAAAAAACATGAAGAACAACCACGACACATAGAATTAAAAAAATACGATAGGGTCTAAAATTATTAATTTAACTTTCCGGCATCGACTCCAGCACAAACCAACGTTCTTACTAAAAAGGTCAGCGACCTTGACTTCAAAGGTCACTGACATGTGCTTGAAAATAATTTCATTAACTTTCCGGTATCGACTCTAGCGAAAACCAATGTTTTTACAAAAAAAAGGCCTGTGTTCTTGAGTTCAATGACCTCAAGGTCACTTATCTAAAGTGCATTGAGGTCAAAGAACAATGATCTTGACCTTGAAAAAAAAAGTGTGTGTGTGTGTCAGCTACGACGCACGATTGGAGTTTACTCCTTACGAACTATAATGATGTATTAATATAAATAAAATACAGCAATACCTCTTTGCGCGATACTTCGTAGTTGATACTACGAAGTATCGCGCAAAGAGGATACCCCGAGAATGAGATACGCTGTGTAATGTATTCCATTTCATTCTTTTACACGTTAAATCCTACAGATATATATGTTTGTCTCTTTTTTTCTTTCAACTTTTCGTGTTACACTAAACTTGATTTTACTCCTCATAAAATTTCCGTACCGGGCTTTATAACTCAAATAGTTTCTTAAAGAGTAAACTCCAAAAATCTAAAACACATTAAAAAAATTAAAAATTCACATTAAATCAATCATACTAATATTTTACATAACACAATATATACATCATAGCTTTTGTAACTTCGTTTTGGCAAGAATAAAAAATAATTACGTTCTCTGTTAACACATTTAGCGTGCGAATGCTGCGCGTCAGAGGAGCATGCTTCACTAGGTTGGTTCTCCCCCGCGGTACAACAAACAGAGAAGGCTTTCTCCGCCGCCTCCCATACTCATCTCATATTTAGATACAATGTGTGTTTTCGAACTTGCTGGCCTATTGATGGACCAACTTGGAAAAAACGTAGCTCGTTCTCTCTTTTAGTCATATTTAGTCCCTAAATTTTGCTTTAATAGTTAAAACTGGAACAGAAAAACGATATTTTCATCCTATAGCAATTATCTGAACAAAGACTTAGGCCAATTTCTTAACGAAATATAAAAAAATGTTTAATAAGCTGCATGAGTCTAGTCGCCAAAGACGGTTATTGAAATCGAGTTGGACAAAATTGAAACTCGATAAGGCATCACTAAGCTAGCCTACCGTAACCGTACCGTACCGTACCGCCATTTTGTTTACAATTTATCCTTGTGGGCTGAGACTGAGATCTTTGACTCAGGTTTAGAACGTTTTTTTATGTGTGTAACATCAAAGTAAAATTAATAATTCATTGATTTCAGAAACACCAGAGTTCATTATAAAGTAACTCAACAATTCCTTATTTCCCTGCGTTATAGCGAAAAATAGGTAACATTTTGTCTAAAATTCCACCTGTAAATTTTGTCTAAACGCCATTTTGTTCCATGCTGCAATAAAATTATCTTGTGCCAGGAAATTGGCTAGAATCATTGCAATATCAACAACCCGGATTTGTACTCAGTGACGCTGTGAAGTTACAATCGTAAAATTATATTTCAGAATGGCTGAAGATTTTGATGTAGAGGCTATGCTTGAAGCCCCTTATGTGAAGTCGGTAAGTTTTCCTATCATTGCCGTATTTCTAGAAATGTAGTCTTAATATTTACAATTGTAAACTTGCTAATTGTCTTGTGTAGGAAATCAGCACTTTTAAAAAGTTTAAAAATATCGAAATCATCATCAAAAATTGGGAAATACCAACTGATTAATAGGTCTGGTCCATGTACATACTGTCATCTGCAGGTGCTTAGTCACTTTGCTGAAGATTAATAATTTTTTGTGAATGTTGATTGTGCAGTGCAACAACATTGTATTTTTGTTCTAATGTTATCTTAGTGCTTCCTGTTAGAAAGCCTAATATGTAAAATATGCAGTCATTAAAAGTTTTTTTATTATTGAAAGGATGTCCTCTTTCCACCATGATGGTTGAGCAAGTATTTTCAAAGATTTCTTAAACTTAATACTATTTTGAGTTTATAATTTGATATTGAAAACAGTTGAGAAATCTCTGAAATATTGAAAATTTTAAACAAAATTACATTTGGGAATCATTTCTTGTATTTATAGAACTTTGTGGTAATAGTCCAGCATTCATCACCAACCTGAACAAACAGAGAGGTATCAATACTTAAACTTTATTTATAATAATATAAAACCCAAGATGTTAATTTTTATTTATTTCTGACCATTCAATTATTATATATATATCTATTTTGAACAACAATTTATTACATCAAATATTTTTGAAAAAGACCATACTCTGATGGGTCATAAATCTTTTGCAGAAATATTCCTGTTGATGTTATCCATAGTCAGTGGTGCATCTTTAGTCAGTGGTATGAACGGTAAGTTCTAGGTGCTGCAACCATGACTCGGATGAACATCGGTCGCTAAATAGCCATCGTCAAAGCCAGTCATTTATGTTATTTCATGAACAATAATTGTCTTAAATTATTGTTCGTGAAATATCATAAATGTGATTAAACTGTTATTATAAATAAACTAATGCATTCTTATTTATTCACTCGGCGTGTGTTGCTGTGGCGCTGCTTCTACCTTGTGCTTTGTGTGACAGGAAAACCCTACCTCTTCAAAGCATCGCTCTGACAAGTATTCTGATAAGCACAAAGAAAAGGATCGTGATAGTAGTCGAAGGTAAATTCAATCAACATCTCTAACATCAATATAAAATAAAATTACAAAATAACTATTATAAACTAATCAATGGTTATTGCTATTTCAGGCGCAGTCGATCAAGAGATAGAAGAAGATCAAAAGACAGAGAATCACGTCGCTCGAGAGATCGAGATGATAAGAAAGATAAGGATCGGGAACGGGACAGGGACCGCCGGGACAGAGACAGGGGGGATAAAGACAAAGATAGGAACGAGAGGGACCACAAAAGTCACAAGGATCGTGACCGGGACCGTGACCGGGACCGCGGCGATCGCGACAAAGAACGCGACCGAGACAAAGAGAAACGCCGTAGTCGAGACAAGGAACGTAGCAAAGAGAAGGAGTACATTAGTCGGGATGGAGAACGAAGTCGCGACCGCCCTCCAAGGAAAGACAAGAGCGCAGAAAGGGATCCAGCAAATGAGTATCGTTCAAAATCGCGAGGCCTGGAACCAAAACTTGAAGAGTTACCTCCGGAAGAAAGAGATTTGCGTACAGTATTTTGTATGCAGCTATCACAACGTATACGGGCAAAAGATCTTGAAGAATTCTTTTCATCTGTTGGCAAAGTACGAGATGTTAGGCTTATCACTTGTAATAAAACTAGAAGGTTTAAAGGCATAGCTTATATTGAATTTAAAGATGCAGAGTCAGTTCCCCTGGTAAGTTCAAAACAGATGGCAGTAAATCAATATGTTTTTACAGCCTGTGAATATGAATTAATTATGTATCAATTACTTGCAGGCACTAGGTCTTACAGGTCAGAAGTTGCTGGGAGTGCCAATCATTGTACAACATACACAAGCAGAAAAAAACAGAGTAGGAAACACACTTCCTAACTTGGCACCAAAGACCAGCAATGGACCTACAAGATTGTATGTTGGATCTCTTCATTTCAACATCTCAGAAGAAATGCTGCGTGCTATATTTGAGCCGTTTGGCAAAATTGACCATATTCAACTTATGACTGATCCAGATACTGCAAAAAGTAAAGGATATGGGTTCCTCACGGTAAGTAGATCTTAAACATGTATAGACGATTTTCAAATACATTTAAAAAAATGTATCTATGTAGTATATCAGTCACCCATAGTACAAGCTCTGCTTAGTTTGGGGTTAGGTGATGCTGTGTGAGTAATCCGGAAATATTTATTTTATTTATTAAAAAAAAAAAAATCCATACATAGGTAAGGTACTTATAATTATGAATGCAATGTTATTCTGTCTGTCAGGCTGTCAAAAGCCTTCTTGAGGTTTTCTTAGAGCCCGAGAAATTACATAGGCAACTTTTTACCCTGGGAAAACTATTATAACATATCACTGCAGGACACAGCTAGTTTGTAATTTTTTTTTTTTGTTTCAGTTTCATCATGCATCAGATGCTAAAAAAGCTATGGAGCAGTTGAATGGTTTCGAACTTGCAGGGCGCCCCATGAAAGTAGGCAATGTAACAGAGCGTACAGATGGTGGTTCAAGCTCACGGTTTGACGCTGATGAGCTGGACAGAGCTGGTGTCGACCTTGGTGCCACTGGTCGCTTACAACTCATGTTTAAACTTGCCGAAGGAACTGGATTACAAGTATGTGTTTGTATATGAACTGTTGTGTATAGGGCCATAGCATTCTATAATGTTTATCAATCAAGCTATCCGTCAATGGAACACTCTCTGACTAATCATATTGAATGCTATAACTCTTCCTGCCTTTATCTGTTTCACTAACACTTCTTATATTATCTATCATATTAGGATATAGTTTACGAATTACGTGAGAAGGTATATCATCTGTCTTACTTTTTCTTCTTTTATTTGATGGCGTCCGTAACTGGCTATATGGCCGTCAACAGCCAATGACCGTATGTTTTGTTGGACATTGTTGATTCGTTAAGATTTTCAACCATAAAACAATGGAAGTCGAGTTATCTAATACAACAAAAAACCCCAACAATCAAAAAACTACATAAATTAACAAAGTTGATTATTGACACTGAGAAACTACAAATACATAAAATAAATATTTACAATTAAATGTTATTTACAGAGATAAATTTACAAAGTTTTCTATAAATGGGGAAAACACAAGAGACAGAATAGTTTTATATGATATGGGCGCGGAATATTTATGGTATAATTCCCATAAATATTCCATCTTATATATCCATCATCTGTCTTATATATATTCTATCTATGAATTATTCCACAATAGTTTATTTATTACTCTTCACTATCTTTATTGCCCATACAAAGGTTACCTGGAACAGATCGTACACAGCGATAAAGCCGCCCTTTGTAGTCCACTGTTACCGTTTGTATTATTTTTGTGGTGTAAAGAGTTATCTATCTATCTATAATATCCCTCATAAAATATAAGAAAATATAAAGAAGTGGTTGCATGTTCATTCTATGTTGTAAAAAAAGATTTATCAATTTGAATTGAAATCTTTATATATATAATTCTTCTGTGAGTGTGTATGTCACTGAACTTCTCTCAAACAACTGGACCGATTTAGATGAAATTTTTTGTGTCTTCAAGGGGATCTGGGAATGGTTTAGATTCACAATACGGTCAACTGGATATTGTTTTTTGAGACGTGGGACAGGACAACGTCTGTCGGGTCGACTAGTATTATATATAAATATTTGTCTGTATAAACCAGTGTGTAGATAAGTAAAATGAGAGAACTACTGTTATAGTCATTTGTAGTAATAGATCATTTTTATTATTAATTTCAGATTCCTCCAGCTGCTGCGTCTGTTTTGATGGGTAATAGCTCGACAATAAGTACACCAACACCTCAAATAGCGCCACCAATTGCAACACAATGTTTTATGCTCAATAATATGTTTGATCCTGCTACGTAAGTAACCCTATCCTATTTACCAGTGGGTGCATACATTTTAATTAGATGCATGATAGCTTACTACTCTAAGCTTGTGAAACACGCCCATATTCCTCGCAAAGTATTTCACACGGTATAAGTAGACTATAGACTTCCTTGATAAATGGGCTGAATCCATTTTTCAAATCAAAGTTCATGAGATTAGCGCGTTCAAACAAACAAACTTTTCACTTACTTTATAATATCAGAATAGATATTATTTATATATATGTATAGTAGTTTAATTTAATATATTTCTAAATTAGCTTATTCATTTACAGGGAAGTAAATCCAAGCTGGGACATTGAAATCAGGGATGATGTGATCAGCGAATGTAATAAGCATGGTGGCGTGCTTCATGTATATGTTGATAAAGCGTCACCCCAAGGCAATGTTTACTGCAAGTGTCCAACGATAGCTACTGCGGTTGCGTCGGTGAATTCTCTCCACGGGCGTTGGTTCGCTGGTCGCGTGATCACGGCAGCCTATGTGCCCCTCGTGAACTATCATTCCTTATTCCCAGATGCTATGACCGCCCTTACTCTTTTATTGCCTACAAGACAACGATAAGCGTGTTTAAGCTACAATTTGTGACATGATTATTGCTATTATGCATAGAATAAATCTAGTATCTCTCTCATTCTAGTAAATAAATATCTAAAATTAAAGTAATGTTTTTCAATATTGAGTCGAAAGATTAAGAAGAAAAAGGTACTACTTGTTCTGAGGTTGTTCTTATTATATACAATTTCCACCCTGTAAATCATTTTTGTAGTATATATAATCTGGGTCTGTATATTATACTCAATGATCTATGGAGACGGGATCATGAATGTAGATGCAGGCCACTTCCAACTAACTGGGAATCTATAAGGGAGGTCTATGTTCAACAGTGAATTACCTACAGGTTGAATAATGATGAATTTCAATAGGTATCTATTGTCTTTATCACCTAAAGATGAAGCAAGGTTAAATTAATTGATGAAATAGGTAACGTACGCGTTACGGTGCTTTCAAATTTAAAGCAGATCGTGACTTGTCGAGTGAGGCAGTTGATTGTTATCGTAGAAAGACGTCGATATCGCGAGGCAGGAATAGTTAGTTATCGTGAGTACGCCGCCGCCGCCACTCTTGCCTGTATGAAAACGACCCTTCGTACGACACGAAAAGCATTGTAAGCCCTTTAATCACACAAAACACAGGGCACAGCTTGTCACCACACATACGACAGTATCGCTGCAAAAAATCCCGTGGGCGAGGAGCCTTAAGCATTTATTACGCAAGAACATAGTATCAAAGAGATGCACAGTGGAGACCAGTTACACTTTGTGAAGTGCAACTGACCTCCATTGCGTCTCGTAGTACCATACTAAATAGGTATCTCACTGTTCAGATCGCTCCCTCACAACAGGGTTCATCATTCAGAATCATAAAGATTGTGTTGTAGATTCAAATCAGATTTTAATACATAAATGAAAATTTGTATTTAACAGATTGATTTTAGGATTGCACTTCAGATTATATTTTAGGTTTGCAGCCGACACGATATTTGCACATTTTGTTCATCATTCTTCAGTGACCGCTCTTATCCAATCAATTTCTAAAGTGGCAGGACCTTTTTGTTTCTCTGGTAAATAGACCCCTCCATACATCTGAAGTCCTATGCTCGATATTTGCGATAAATCTAGCGGTTCACTATTGTTAACGCGTTTACCACGATAATAAGCCACAAAGTCCGAAAACTTAAGGTTTATAATGGCAAAGGCATCCTTAGGAGCCTGAAAATAAATGAAAATACATTTTGTAGGTGCAAGTATGTTGAGTTTTTGGAGCTAAAGTCGAGTAATATATTAGTACATATTATGATTATATTATTTATACGAGCTTACACATTCCGGCTTTGGTCGGATGAAAAATCTTTTAACTTGAACCACACTACTCTTGAGTTTATATCGAAAAGAAAGGCAGACAGACGCGATTGGACTTTAATTTTTAATATGTATAGAAAGATTTACCTGAAAGAATTGCTCGAAAGAATAATTGGGCTCATCATTTAAGCCCTTGTGCCTCAAGATGACTTTGAATCCATGGAACTGTCCCTGACCTCTACATTGCAGTTGCAGTGAAGCATATCCAGTCAGATTATAGGTTCGGAGCGCTCTTATCCCCGCAAAACCAGCTCCATTTAGTTGAGGATTCAGTAGAACAAAAAATATTGCTCGTCTGTAGTTTAAATTCTTATGTATGACGAAAGTCGCTTTTGACATTCCCACATCGCGAACTGTGTCTGATTGTTCTGTCCAAGCGTCCACATCATCTAGCTTGTTAAAATCAAATAAATACTCCTCTGAAGCAAGACAGCTTCTGAAACAATGCTATAATATAAAGTTCCTACCTCAATCTGATAATAATCTCATTTGTCTTATTTGACACACAACCAGCACTAATAGCTAGTCTAGGTAACTATTTTACCATTACAAGCATGACCCCTAGCTTGTAGATAGACTACAGTTATAGGTACCTAAGTTAGTAAATTCTTTCATATTTTTTTATGTAATGTCCATAAATCATAAGGAAGGTAAGGTCCATATATAACTTCAATAAAACCATTTATTTAATGATAATGACAAAAGTGTATAAGCTGTTCAAACAACAGCATACTAATGACCTAGCGGCATGCTCGATATGCTTGATCGCCGCGTGCATTGTTATTCTTAAACCCAACTAAATCGCCCTCTATTGGAATGGCCTAAGCATGAACCAGCCAGTTAGGCAACAAAACGCTACGGGTGTATATCAATCAGGCCGCTAATTGAACGGTACTGTTTTAATAAAGGCTCATTGAATGCCTAATTTTCTGCGACACAAATACATGTAGATATCTAATTATGTACAATTTGAATAAAAGGCACTAGAGGTGACAGATCTAACACTGCATACATTTCTTAAATCTTAAAACACTCACCTCTCCATAGCACAAACCACAGTAACAATCGACACAATAAAAACAATATTAAATCGCTCGAACATTATTAAAACTAATTTAATCGGTAAGTATTTGCTAGTGAGGTTGAGTCACCACACAACTAATCGATCCACGGTATCAAAACGTTCTCAATACTAATAGAAACCTACACTTGTGGTTATTGGACAGAAACTTGACTCCTACTATCTTAACCTCAAAGTAAGATTAGTTATTTTTGTTTTGAACTCCTTGAAGACAATGTTGTCAACTTTTAACGATAAGTCTTGCGTGCGTAAGTGAACAAACAAGCAATCATGATTGAATGCTCTACCCGCAAATTGAAGAAATATTTAATTAAATATTGCCAATCTACTGAAATTATGATAATTTGACATTTTAAATTATGAATACGTACGTATATGGTGATTCATATTAATTATTACAGAAAAACGGATTAGGTAATAAAATATCCTCTTGTATACCCGCGCTGATATAGATACCTACACTCCTGATATTTTCAAAATGATTTGGATATATCGGTAGGTACCACCAAGATTCACCCAATAACAGAGAATTCACTTAGTTACACTATTTATTTACTGAGGACACATCGAGATAATCGAGTCTTCGATATAATTTATTATGAACTATAGTCAGTCAGAAAGTCTAAATAAGACTCATTATTTGTTTAACAACAAATTGACGCTCCGCGCTTAACATTCACGACATACTCACATGTGACAATTGTTAGCGGCCAAACCAACTTATCACAAAATGAATCTAGTGTGTTTAACACATATTGCTGTAAGTAGAGGTATGTAGTTTCTTAAATCCCCATAAAGTTGCAATCCCTACCTCAATGATCAATTATGCAGATTATATAGACAGCACACAAATAAATAGCTAACTTACGTATTAAAAGACATCTTATCTGACGTAACCTTGTGGATCACGCGACCTTCCACTTCTATCGATTTTGACGTAGAATTAATTCACTCACCCGTCAGCAGGCGTCTCTCAAGTAAAAATTATCGATGCGTAAAATTTATACGTTTATCTATGTATCTACTTTTAAAAGTCACTGACCATTATTATTTATTACACCATTATTACTAAAAATTTTATTGGCAAACGAAATAATGTACCTATTTTTATTAGGTACAAAACACAAGCTACTGAGATTACAACACCTAAGAATTTTAAATCTAAAAGATGAAACGTGGTAGGTAATATCGGTATTTTTGTCATTGTCAAGAATCGGGGGTCGATTCTCAGTTGATTTGAAAATAAACAATATTTTTTATTTATGTTAGGAAAACTTAATTTAAACAGAAATAAATCTACAAATAGGTGGGCTCAATATAGTGTGCGTTCGCCCAGCAAAAACTATCGGCTTTTCAGGAATCTAATGATGCAGATAATTAGTGCCCTATGCCGTGTAAATGTGCCCGAAATTTTAAATTTGTGCCTCCATAGGCTGCAGAGTTATTTATGAAAAACAGTTTTTGCTGGACGAACGTTCGCCCAGCAAAACTTTTTTTAAAAAAAGGGTTTAGCTGTATTTTTTTTATGCAAAAAGATAGCTTAAGTACTCGTCTAAATGTGCCGTTAAAGCCAAATTTGTGCCTCTAAAGGTTTTTGAGATATTGAGTTTTTTGCTGGGCGAACGTTTGGGTGATTTCCATATCTCGGAAACGGCTGAACGCACAGTCATAATTTTTGTACCTACAGATACGGTATAATTTGTGCCTATTTGTGCCATAATTTTCATTATCGTGAGTAGCATGGTTCAGGAGCTATTATTGTTTTTCCTAGAAAACGGAAAAATACTCTGGCTCTCGAATGACCAAATCCAAGGACTTCGCGTTAGTGCCGACTGATACCCATTATATATTCACACGATCCTGTAAAGTTTCGCCGGCCTACTACATATAATAGACGAGTTATTAACGATTTTGTCTTTTTTTTGAGGTTATCTTACTTAGGATACAAAAACTCTAGTTTCCTATAAGCTGGCTTATTACATTCTTCAACAATAATTAGTGCCCTATTTAAAGAATACGTATGCAAAAAATCATCTTTGTATACCCAATACTTTAGACAATAATGATAGAAAACATTTCGAAATATTTTTGGTCGATAACCAGACCAAATTCGAATGAACATTAAAAAGCGGCCGTACGATACTTCAAGCTATCCTTCCTCGGTTGGTGGCGTTTCACGCGGTAACACGCGGTATAGATGCGTACAGAATTGTTAAGAAGAAAATAATATTTATGCTACGAAAAATATTATACATGAAATAAAATGTAAGTTATTTTGTTTTTAATAATCTTACTATTATAATAAATCGGAAAGTCTGTGTGAATGTTCATTATAAGTAGGTAATCTTTGTTACTACTAAAGTTATTAAAATGAAATTTCGTAGGTAGGTAGGTAGTTTAGGACTTAGAATAGGACTAAAGAGGCTATAATAAACGACGACCTCTGTGGCTCGGTGGGCGAAAAGCTCGCCTGAGGCGCAGGAGGTTGCGGGTTCGATTCCCGCCGCAGTACCGGATTTTGTACGATCTGCAGTTTCTGGTTTCGGGTCTGGGTATTTTCTATGTATAATAATGTATTTACAAAAAAAAATGTATCTATGTAGTATATCAGTCACCTAACCCATAGTACAAGCGCTGCTTAGTTTGGGGTTAAGTGATGCTGTGTGATTAGTCCGGAAATAAAAAAAATAGGTTAAAATTTTCTGTGGGGTTAAATATAGTGGTAAAGTTTGTATGGAAAATATTTTTTTGTTCATCCGATTCACTCAAAACTCGGTTTATATGAACAATGGACTGAATAATTAAACACGTAGGTATGTTTACACAACCCCTAGGGGGTGTGCAATAAATTTAAAAAAAATTATTGCACACCCCCTAAATTTTTCGCGGGCAAAGGTGCGGGGCGCATCTAGTAAACTATAATTTGTAATGTAGGTATTACTATAAATAAATTGTCCGGAGACAACGGCACATCGGTGACCTGTTGAGATAATAGATAATTCCACTTTTGTACGCAACGTTCTCTAAACACTAAATTAATCATGACGATTTAAGAAGGATAGCTTGAAGTATCGTACGGCCGCTTTTTAATGTTCATTCGAATTTGGTCTGGTTATCGACCAAAAATATTTCGAAATGTTTTCTATCATTATTGTCTAAAGTATTGGGTATACAAAGATGATTTTTTGCATACGTATTCTTTAAATAGGGCACTAATTATTGTAGAAGAATGTAATAAGCCAGCTTACAGGAAACTAGAGTTTTTGTATCCTAAGTAAGATAACCTCAAAAAAAAGACAAAATCGTTAATAACTCGTCTATTATATGTAGTAGGCCGGCGAAACTTTACAGGATCGTGTGAATATATAATGGGTATCAGTCGGCACTAACGCGAAGTCCTTGGATTTGGTCATTCGAGAGCCAGAGTATTTTTCCGTTTTCTAGGAAAAACAATAATAGCTCCTGAACCATGCTACTCACGATAATGAAAATTATGGCACAAATAGGCACAAATTATACCGTATCTGTAGGTACAAAAATTATGACTGTGCGTTCAGCCGTTTCCGAGATATGGAAATCACCCAAACGTTCGCCCAGCAAAAAACTTAATATCTCAAAAACCTTTAGAGGCACAAATTTGGCTTTAACGGCACATTTAGACGAGTACTTAAGCTATCTTTTTGCATAAAAAAAATACAGCTAAACCCTTTTTTAAAAAAAAGTTTTGCTGGGCGAACGTTCGTCCAGCAAAAACTGTTTTTCATAAATAACTCTGCAGCCTATGGAGGCACAAATTTAAAATTTCGGGCACATTTACACGGCATAGGGCACTAATTATCTGCATCATTAGATTCCTGAAAAGCCGATAGTTTTTGCTGGGCGAACGCACACCTCAATATAATAACTGCCTATATCGGATTTTTATATGCAAAGGCACTAATTATTATCTTTAAACGGGATATTTTCCACGATTGAAGACAATCTATCATAGTAAATAACCGGTTTTAAATCTGAATAGTGTTGATAACCATTATAGTTTCAAAAGTTCTAATACCAATTACAGTATTCCGACTTGGCCGAAATTTGGATATAAATATCTAGAACCGCGCGGCACTAGAGGTAATGATGCAGATAATTAGTGCCCTATGTCGTGTAAATGTGCCCAAAATTTTAAATTTGTGCCTCCCTATGCTGCAGAGTTATTTATGAAAAACTGTTTTAAAAAAAAGGGTATAGCTGTATTTTAAATACCTATGCAAAAAGATAGCTTAAGTACTTGACTAAATGTGCCGTTAAAGCCAAATTTGTGACTAAAGATTTTAGAGATATTGAGTTTTTTTCTGGGCGAACGTTTCGGTGATTTCCATATTCTCGGAAACGGCTGAACGCACAGTCATAATTTTTTGTATCTACAATACGGTATAATTTGTGCCGTAATTTTCATTTACTTGAGTAGCATGGTTCAGTAGCTATTATTGTATTTCCTAGAAAACGGAAAAATGCTCTGGCCATATAATAGACGAGTTATTAACGCTTGTCTTTTTTTTGAGGTTATCTTAAGTGAAATTACATAAGACACGTAAACACTAGTTTCCTGTGAGCTCGCTTATTACATGCCTCTACAATCATTAGTGCCCTATTTTAAGAATACGTATGCAAAAAATCATCTTTGTATACCCAATACTTTAGACAATAGTTATAGAAAACCATTCGATATATTTTTGGTAGATAACCAGACCAAATTCGAAAGAACATTAAAAAGCGGCCGTACGATACTTCAAGCTATCCTTCCTCGCTTGGTGGCGTTACACGCGGTACAGATGCGTACAGAATTGTGAAGTAGAAAATAATATTTATGCTACGAAAAATATTATACATGAAATAAAATGTGAATTATTTTGTTTTTAATAATCTTACTATTATAATAAATGGGAAATTCTGTGTGAATGTTCGTTATAAGTAGGTAATCTTTGTAACTTCTTAAGTTATTTAAATTAAATTTCGTAGGTAGGTAGATAGTTTACTAGGACTAGGAACTAGGAATAAATAATACATAAACAAAAGATATTTTTTTTTAAATATAAAAAACTGATATTAGTCGAGTCTTGTAGCTTGCACCATGCACCAAACTCAAGTGACACCAAAGATGTGTGTATCCACAATTTTTCACTAGTTTTAAGATAAAATAAAGCAAGTACATTGTTTTGCCATTAACATTATCACAACCCTGAACAGATGAATAAACCGCTTCTATGCATGTGATAAAATCTATTTTTACTGGGGCAACTGGTACTATTCTATTATTTTTTTGCAAAGAAAGAAACCTGGAAAAAATTGTATGAAAATAATAATAATTATTATTATTATTATGAGCCGGTATCATCCCACTGCTGGGCACAGGCCTCCCCCCATTCTCTCCAGGCATCTCTTTCTATAGCAACCGTCATCCAGTCGGCTATAAATCGGTCCAATTCATTCCGCCATCTTTGTTTTGGTCTACCGCGTCGCCTTCTCGCCGTATCAGGGCACCAATTCGTCGCTTCTTTTGCCCACAGCTCTCCTGGCATACGGCAGACATGACCAGCCCAATCCCACTTTAGCTTTGCGGCTTTCTTAGCTACGTCTGTTATTTGAGTTCTAGCGCGAATTTCGGTGTTACGTACTCTATCCGTTAAACGGACACCTAAGATGCTGCGCTCCATATTTCTTTGGCAGACCTTTTCTACTTTTGTCGCTGTGTCATAGACCAACATTGCGCACCATATCCATACGTTAAAACGGGGAGAACACAGGTGTCCATGAGCTTGCGTTTGAGGGAGAGGGGAAAGTCTCCATCTTTCATTAGCTCTCCCTTGGCCCAATAGCTTTTCCAGGCATTCTCGGTTCGCCGAGCGATCTCCTTATCCTGTCTTGAATTGAAGGAAGCTATTTGACCAAGGTAGATGTAATCTTCCACGTAGATCAATTCTTCCCCGTCTAGCTCAACTCTGGTTTTTACGCTGTTGGTCATAAGCATAGTTTTTGTGCGGTTCATCTGTAATCCAATTTCAAGGCTCGCCGTCCGTGCTTAGTTGTTGTAACATAGACTGTAACTCAGAGGCTGATTTGGCAAAAAGGACAATGTCATCAGCGAATCGTAAGTTTGTTAACCTTGCGTTGCCGATTTCTATGCCTTTGTCTTCCCAACTAGGCATTAGCTTCCTAAACAGTTCCTCCATGAAAAAAATAATTAAATTAAATATATTTTTCCAATAAATTTTTAATGTTAATAATAGTTATTCTGCTATTCCAGATCGAGATAAATCCAACAAATAATAAATCGTTAAAGTCAGTCCTGCCGTTCTCCGGTTATAAAGTACTGTAGCCAGATAGAAGATGACTTAATAAAAGTACTAAGTAAACAACATTTTAAATCAAACAGTATGTAAAGTAAGAATGAAGGCAGTTTTACTGAGAGTACATATTCCTTGGTCTTATAATTCTACGTAATTAGTTACTTAATTCATTTTAAATAAAAGAAGAGGGCAAAAGTAAAACACATTTTAATTACATTGTATAAAAAAATATATTTACCCAAAACCTATATTTTATCACTATTTTTCTGTACATCACCTTTTCTTTTTAAAAATCCTTTGCTTCGTAAGTATCTTACGATAAAGGGTGTGGCTGTTAATGTAATGCCTATCCTTACTGGAGCAAAACATTTATGTACTGCATAGGCTATTACAAAAGATCCAGCATTTGATCCTGCTACTTTTGATATTATTCCTTCACCAATATTTAAGTATTTTATGACCGCTACTAAGTCGATACCACTGAAAAGTAAATATTACCATTTACTTAAAATTAAGAAAAATATCACTATTAGATTTTCCACAAAAGAAGCACTGAGCCATAACCTTCAATTAAAGTCTATAAAAAGTTGATTGCTAAATAAACACATCAACACAATAAACACATACATACTTATTATGAATATAATATTTTAATACTCTGCTGGGTTTATAGAGGCTGTTACTTAGATAGGTAGAATGTTTTTAAACCTCCCATGTACCAAAAATCGAATTCCAATTTAATTTTTCTGGAATTAAAGCTTTAACCAAACTTATAGACCTTCACTTTTGGTTAGTGCCTAATGTTATATGTATAACAAATACCATGAAAAAATATGGCAAGCAAATGGAAACATACCTAGATATAAGAAGATAGCAACTGGCCAGTGACACCAATGATATGGTAATATGAAACACAATGACTGTAGAGCCATACTCTTTGACAGCTTGTTTTAATTTCTCTTTGGTGCTCAATTCCTTTCTATCACATGACTCCTCTGTACTCATGTGTCTTGTTCCAACAGCTATGCTTTGAAAAAAAGTTAATGGAGATGTTAAAAATAATTAGATGAAGGTTTTAAGAATGATCCAAGTATTCATGGTACATAGGTATTACAAAGACTTCTATCACACTAAGAAGAAACTGAGCTAAAAATATGTGATAATAGAATTGATAACTTATCAACAAGTACCTACTCAATAGATGTCAATAAAGTTTTTATGCATTTGGTATCCATCATAATATGTCAGAAAGTAGGATTTTATTCTGTTTTGGTACATGCTTGTTTTCCAATAATGTTAAGAAGCATATATATCTTAAGTTAGTTTTAATATGCACAATTAAACTCAAAACACTTCTTAAAAATAGTTCAGGTTGGAAATGCCACAGCATTTTGAAACCTTATGTCACATAAACATGTATGCTAAGAGTCATCCTGAATGAGTTAAGGACTTTTTGATAAAAAATAATATCATAAAGAGCTACCCCTGGTTTGTGAAATAAAAGGCAACTTTCGTCTATAATGTGAAAAAATGAATGCGAGTAATTTATAAGTAAATTATTGGTTCAACAGAGATGTTAGGATTTTGTTAATTGCAAGGTAATGTAAATTTACCCCATGCATACATTGATCTTATGTACATACATATATATGAGTAAATGCAACTTTGTTCATTATTACTATAGGTCTATACTATACAAAACAAATTTATCTTATCCTTGAGCAGATAGATAACAGGAAAATAAAACAAAATGACTTACCTTGGTGCAACATCCTTCCACGATACTCATTCCTCAAGGTTAAGTAGTGGGCGCTTTGTAAGTGGTCAGACAGGTATTTTTGACCTTGGCCCCACTGAGAACCAGGCATATTGAGATGTGTGTGTGATCCTGTGAATGGACTGGGCACATTGCTTTGCATTGATGAAGATAGACTAACAGCACCTCTGCAGTCATACTTATTGACATGGTGATCAGCTTGAACAGTTATATCGAATTTGGGTACAACATGGATTTCCTTTTGATAATATGAATGTATGACTGGCCCACATATATCACGCTCCCTGTGTGGAGAGAATCTTCCCATTTCAGTTGCATTTATGTCCACTACATTATTGGGTAATTTCAGAGCAACAGCTTGGGGAAATCTTGCAACAATAGTATTGTGCAAATCTTGAACAATAAACTGTGGTTTACCTGAGCAATAAACAAAAAAATAATTTAATGTCGTCTCACAAACATTATAGGAGCATGATTAACTAGGTTTCCAAGCAAATACCGTTAGGTATGTGTACAACAAACTTGCAGAAGAGATGTTATTTATCTTCACTAACTATAATATGTTTGAAGCAAATCAATTTGCTAAGGAATTGGTTAAATATTAGATCTTATTTCTTTCTGGCATTGATGTCCAACTTACCAAATAGGTGCCCGATTGGATTGCGTGCCGGAAAAATTGAGTTTGTTCTAGAGTATGCTTTGAACATGGTTGCTCAAAATATTATCCGATTTTTATTCTAGGAATTGAATTTAGATTTAGCTTAATAATTCTCAATAACACACGAGAAGGACCTGTCCTGTTTAACCAATTATGCCGAAATTACTTATTTACTGGCATGCAGAGAGTACTAATCACTATTTACTTTGTTTACAAAGATACGAATGATACGTGATACGATACAATACAACCGCAACCGAACAATGGCCAGGCCAGTGTTGCCAGGTGTCTGGTGACCTGACGATAAATACTTCCACAAATCCCCTAATGCCGGCTGTACACACGCGCCGAGACCCTCTCGGCGAATGTCTCGGCCGAGAGGGGACAATGGACGTAGAAATTGCTGCTGCTATTTGTGTTTGTGCCATGAGCTATTATATTTTTTTAACATTTACTATATAAAGAAAATTCGTAAACCATGGAGAAAAAAAAAAATTTATTAAATTAAATTAAGCAAGTAAATGAACGAGTGTGTACATGCTCGCTCTCGTTTACCTCGCGAGAGCCAACGAGACCCTTTGACTCGGGCGCAAAAAACCGACAAGCCACCGAGAGCGACCGAGACGAGAACGAGAGAGCGAGACGAGACGAGAGCGCCCTGTACACACTCGCGTTCGGCCTGTCTCGGGGTGTCTCGGCGCGTGTGTACAGCCGGCATTAAACTTGCCCACCCCGGCTTCGCTCGGGTAATTATTCAAAATTGTTTTCCCGGCCATTATTCGAATTTTTCACGCCGTAAAAACCAGCCTTGAACGACAACGAACATTTAGAAAAAAATGGCCAAATTGGTCCAGGCAGGCGTTGAGTTATGCGCTTACAAAGCATTCATATGCTGGGCATTTTTCTTACGCCACGTCAATTTTTTCTTGTGTTTCTTTTGATTGCCTGCCATGTTGAAAGTAAACTTACTTACTCAAATAAACACGATTTGGTCGTACCGTTCAGTTAGCGCGCAAGCAACGCGGGTGTCCCTCACGAAAGCCGAAGCGGTACTGATATAATATACGGGATAGCTTGTTAATGTCTTGCACGAATTGTAGGTATTTGTCCCCCACAAACAATAAGTTATTTAAAAACAACTAAACATATAAAATGTTATATATGTCGCAGTCATCTGGTTGTATCTGCTATTTGATTGCATGACTGGCGCGTTCATTTAATGACGACATTTAATTGAATGACTGAAGGACAACTCGTCAAATTGTTTAATGTAACGTTCAACGTCTTGACTGAACGTCATTCAGCATAGTTGTTGAATGGGATATAGTTGACTTTGTAATGTATGGTTAGGGTGACCATAAGTTTGCAACTTAAAAGGTAACTTACTAGGGCATGACATGACACACCATATATTATGATTTTATGTTGTATTTGAAATCTTAAGATAGGCTAAAAATACGAGTATATATTGTTTCAAAGGTAATTTATTCATATATGGTAGTCACTGAGACTCCAGAAAGTTAACTTAAGTCTTTGTCACCTTGTAAAATGAGGGATTAGGTAAAAAAACAAAAAAGAAATCAGTTTCATTAATTTAAGTAATATCATACTGAAAAAAACATAACAAGTATAACAACTTTCTTACATGTAATAAAATCTTTACTTGCACGTAGTACCAATAATATCAGTCACATCTCTTATATTATTATTAAGATAGCAACAATGCACTTCCTATAGTCGAATTGCTATTAAAAAAAAATTATAATATAAAAAAAATATTATTCAATCACCTGACTGATTTTAAGTCCGCTCTGTTCAAACAGCTATGTTATAATCCGCTTACTAGTTGGACGTTTTGTGACGCTTGTTCAATCAACGTTCAGCCCTAGTCATTCAATTAAATGTCGTCATTAAATGAACGCGCCAGTCATACAATCAAATAGCAGAAACAACCAGATGACTGCGACATAAATACTCAGTTCTATTAGCATGCTAAATCTTAAGATCTTAACTTCTGTATTTATTGAGAAATTAATACTAAATTATGTAAAAATTGAGAGGTAAATTTGTGATTTTTAACAGCAATTTATGTGTGTGCCCACAAAAGTGTAGAAACTGGAGTTTTCCAAACTACACAAAAATTATCGTGTACCGAGAGTTGTCAGTTTTTTTGTTTTGTAATATGCACACACACGTACAGGATTACACATTTCACAATTTCTGCAACCTTGTAATGTCCAGTCATAAAACCGACATGGCCTGGAATTTCTATGTTTAAATCCAGGATTTCAAAGTTTGCAGATGGCATCCCAATCATAATTAAAGTGCCTATTAAGCTTAGAGTATCTTTAGTAAACTTGATTGTGAAGAACGTTGGCAGTAGAGCTGTAGCAAACCGTATGAATTCGGTACTGAGTAACGGTTACTCTGTCCAGTACAGAGTAACGTAAATTAAAAAATTGAATGAAAATGTTTTATTTCAGTAACTTAATAATAAAGTTATAATAATACCTGTGCTAGGAGATCTCGCTCCTTGGTATTCATACAAAATTATTAAAAGTTTACAAAACAATAGTATTTTAAGAAGTGAAAAGTTAACATAGGTAAATAAATATATTTAGGTATATATAAATATATCGAGGGTTTACTGCGAAAACCGATTAAATGACAATTTTGCCAAAAATGAGTTAATGACACAGTGATACCTAATTTTTCACGCTCGTAAAACCCACTAAGCGATGCGACAACTCAAACAGGAGTTATTCAATGGTAAAACCGATTAAATTAAGCAAATTAACTCATACTCTAGCAGTAAAATATCTAAAATACCTTTATTATGTGAGTGTTTAAAAGATTATTCATGAAAAATGTATTAAAAGCATTTAAACGGAATAATTGGATAATTTACTTCACTACAACGACATTAAAATAGTGTGTGAAAACAGTCTTTATAACTATAATCGTTACTGCTTAAACGAAATATTCAATTTTTAGCTCAATGTACATGCAAAACCGACTAAACGAAGCATGTCAGCTTCGTTTAGTCGGTTTTGCATGTCAACAATTGCTGACTGCACAAGCTGACACGGAAAAGAAAAAAGAACTCGAAGAAGCTTACTTAGCTCATCAAGAAAGAAAGAGGATCTGCAACAGCGAAAAAGAAAAGGATAAAGTCAGATCCAACACAGATGAACATTTTGGTTCTGTAACGTTTGATTTGCAAGCGGTCCTGCAAATTCCTGCATGTGATGTAGGTCTGCTTTATTATTCCAGAAAGCTGTGTGTGTATAATCTAACGATCTATGAAGCACCTCTACCTAATAACGCGTATTGTTTTACTTGGTCGGAGGTGCATGGAAAGAAAGGTAGCCCTGAAATAGGAACGGTACTTCTGCACTACCTTAGAAATTATGTTTCCAGTACTATCACGGAAATGACCTTATTTTCGGACACTGGCGGTGGTCAAAACCGCAATCAGTCTGTTGTTGCCTTGCTCCTCTGGGCCGTTCAAATGATAGACCATCTGAAAGTCATCGAACAGAATTTTTTAGAACCTGGCATACTCAGATGGAAGCAGATTCTATGCATAGCAGCATAGAAACTGCTAAAACGAACGCTTCTGTTTTTTCAATGTCAGAATGGATTTCTATCTTCAAACGAGCTTTACGCAAGAAATGTAAGAAAGTTGATGGAAAGAAAATTACAATAGATCCATACAAAGTCAAAGAGTTTAAGTATCATGAGTTTTTTGACTTGAAGCATCTTGCTAACACGATTATAAAAAGCAGAACAAAAGATGACAAGGGGCAAAAAGTTCAATGGCTGAAGATTAAGCAAATAAAGTATGTCAAAGGAGAGGAGAGATCAATATTTTTTAATTATGACATGAGCGAGAATTTTAACATAATAGATATTCGAGAAAATCCATCTACTTCCCAATGCAATGCTGCCGCTGCTGTACGTCAATCAAAGAGGAGGAAGAAAGAACAGCTTACACCTATCGTTCCTGTCAACCTGTTTCCAGACCAACTACAACACCTTTATCAAGAACAGCTAAAATAAGTGAAGCAAAGAAGAGAGACCTCGTGAATCTTTGTACTAAAGGCATAATACCAGAAGAGCTTCACGGCTGGTTCAGGAACCTAAAAACAGGTGTAGAAGTAAAAGATAGGTTACCTGAGCCAGCAATTAATGCAGATTCTACAAATGAGGAGGACGAATAACCTTCGACGCTGGGACTGTATCTGTAAAAACGAAGCTCGAAGTTTCTGATTCGTTTTCGAGCAAATGCTGACTTATGAGTAGTTTTTGCAAGAAAATGGCTCAGAAACATCGATTTTCGTTTCCCGAATAGCGTACCTGATTAAAATGTGATTTTTAGTAACAATTAATCATACTTTAGCATTTACTCGTTTTTTATTTTAGAGTACCAAGTTCCTTAAAATTTTAAACAGGAACATGTAAAACCGACTAGATTTTTTTCGTTGATTGATAAATCAATTATTTTACACATTTAGCATCTCAATGTGACGTAAAATGAAATTATTTGTCATATTTGATATGTTTATTTTAATAAATAATCACAACAAATGATTAAAACAGCTTTTTGTATGTTAACAAGTAAAACATGATAACTGCATGACCTTTCTCATAATTTTCCTAATATAAAGAATTCTGGCCGATATTTTTTCCTGAAACTATACAGAAGTTAGTCCTAATAGATGTATTGTTACATATAAATAATACAATGCCAAAACAATTGATGGATTATCAAGTAACAAAGGCACAAACTTTAAAAATCAAATATCTCAAAACTCATATGAGTGCATTTAACTGGTTTTCGCAGTAAACCCTCGATATAATATATGAATAATTATAGATTTAACATTTGCTAATAGTAAATAATACTTACCTAGTTACGTATTTGTATGTCGGACTTCTGTTCTTCTGTATGTGTGTATATTGATAACTTGTTCTAACAAGTAAATAAAAATTGTCTTACTCTTGCAGAGATTTTAATTAACATAATTAATCGATAGCTTTCGGCACTGAAATCTGTCACACTTTACAAGTCGCTCGTTTTTAGACGAACCCTATTTTTAGGGTACAAGAGTCGATGGTAAACTTCAGTTTAAGCATTAATCTATGAATCTTTAAATTGAAACCTGAGATATAAAGAAGTTAACTGGCAATTTTGACTACTTAAACTTAAGCTGTTTAAGATTTTATAAAAACATTAAACAATGTTGGAAAACAGTAATTGTTATTTTATACAAAGATTATTCACCAGGTTAGGTGGTGCTAATTATTGACTGCCTCAGTGGCGCGGTGAGCGAAGGTCTGCTTGAGGCGCAGGTTCTCTTCCAGCCGAGGGACCAAATGTTTGTATGTCATCTGCAAGTATTTTCATCTTGGTCTGGGTGTTTAATATGTATAATAAAACAACACTATGTGTGTATGTCTAATAGTATTAAGTATAGCAGATGTCTAGAACCCGTAACACAAGCTTAGAGCTTACCAAGGGGCTAGATGAAGTTCTGTGAATTGTTCAGCAATATCAATATATATTAATATTTATTTATTTATAAATGGACATAGAATGTAATAATTAAGTAAATTTAAAATATTTTATACTGCACTTGCCCCAACTGACCCATGTTTCTGCCCCAAATTTCAATCAAATATTTAATTAATCAACGAATGACTTAATTAATTTATTGGGTTGACCTAGTGTATAGTAGCCATGTTATGATAGTAGGTAGTTTATGTCAATACCCACTGTAACGTCCAGCGCCCGCGGCGTAACTGGGGACTAACGTCCCAGCCCGCGTTACGCGAGCGGTGCGTGACACGCTGCGCGATTTTTCCGTTAAAACTATTTATCACATAAAAAGTACTAAACCTATTTCAAAACCAAAAATGTATTTATTTTCTTTATTATAATTATATAAACTTGAATAATAATATGAATGATCGTACCTACATCTTCATTTACTAAAAAAATATCAAAAATAGGATGGTAGCATTTTTAGACTGATTTGGAGACCTATTTTGATAAATTTATTTAAAATACTTCCTCTGAACATTTAATTATTATTTTGGTACCGTTTTAACGGGGTTGGAGTCTAGTTTTTTCAATAACATATTAAATTTTAATACAGATATCACAAGTAAATCATAAAGAAATAAACTTGCGAAAAATAGGAAAATGGCGGAATAGGAATTTTTCTAATTAGAATTTAATAGAATAATTATTGACAATGACATCTGATATTGACACTAGCAACTTGTCTTATTAGAAAATAAAGAAAATCCGAAATAAAAAAAACAAAAACTCGTGTGGCACTACAGTACCACTGGACGTTCAAGTGGATACGATTCTTGATGTTTATGAATCTTTTAGTGTTTTCTAATGACACTTTAAACAGTCAAAGACAGAGGGTAGTATTTTAAATACCTATGTTTAATTTTATTATTGCCATGCTACTTACATTTAATAATTGCTTAATAAATAACTTATTTATATAACTATAATAACTTATTTTAAATAACTATTACTTTTAAATAAACCGCAAATCTGACGCAATTGATATGTGATCAGATGGAAATACAATACTGGGTAAAGCAGTATGCATTTGTAATTCTTCAACACTAGGAAACGGAATCACCTGAAAAGATACAAAACTATGTCACATATAAGCTAATAACGTACTAGCTACCTTCACATGCCACGGTGTTGCCCGTGGCTTTGCTTTTTTTTGCAGAGGGTAAAATGCACTTTGCCGGGAAAAGAAGTAGCCTTCCTCGATAAATCTAACACTGAAATAATTTTTGCATATCGGACCAGAAGGTAGTCCTGAGATTACCGCGTTCAAACAAAAAACAAACTTTTCAGATCAATAATTGTGGTCATAGTGTACAAAAACGTTCTATAAGGTAATATTTTTAACTTAGGTAAACCAAACTATAACTTAGGTAGTACCTTAAATGATAGATTTTTTTATTCTGATTTGCGTGAGCTGTGCTATTACCCATTTCAAGGTTATCCATTCATTACTGGAAACCCTGTATATAGTGCGAGTCTGAATATGTTTAACTGTTTAGAAATTATAGTTTTATGCAGTTTTAACCTGAAAAGGTTACAATGTGTCATAATCTTTTTCTGCATAAAGATAATCTTTTGCATGATGGAACTAATGGACTCATATACCTACCTAAAGATATCCAACGCGAGTCTGTCAAAAAAAGTCGGACTAACAATAATGTCAATAATTATCTAATTATAGCCCTCGACCAAGGAAGATGGTCCATAGTTATATAAATATTTTATAAGAATTGTAAAAAGTAACTAGGCTATAGCATGTAATTGTATCTTTAAATGTAATCGATAATTGTTGATTATTCTGATATTATCAGCCGCTGACGAATAAACTGCTCAAAATATCGCCAGCCTGTCTCTCAAATTACCAACTACTTTAACAATAGGTTCAAGATTTATGAGATATTTTAACAATGGAGACCATACCTATCATTAGAATCGGTATTACTATAACCACAAATAGTAATAAAACTTGTGTTAAAAAATTATTTCAAATACCTAATGAGAGATTATTACAAATCTTCAAAAATCTTATACCAATAGTACCAAACTATTTATAGTATTAATTTATTAATTTTTATCAAAAATTGGAAATGCATGTTTTCAATCATTTATTTTTAATAAGCAAATTTATATGCATAAATAAAAGCGATACGACTTTTTTATCAGTTACTGATTCAGAATCTCTTTACCAACCCAGAATCCCGGTCAGAACGAATTTTAAGAAACTCCAACTTTAAGGGCGAAAATGGGGTTGGAAGTTATAATGAAAGTCCTATGTAGGTACCTATAAACTGTACATAGGGTGGATTTATGAGAAGATTTTTGAAACAAGTGTTTCCTTGTCCTTGTCTTAGGAGCCAATCCATATTTTTTAAAGCTGTTTTGAAAGGCATACTCAGGTTTTGTAATTAAGTTTGAGTCAGCTAAAATAGGAAACATTTTATTCCATCCATGGTGGATGTAGGTCGCATCTGACTGACATAACTGGAAATCATTGCGGGGTGGCCTTTGTTTAGCAATGGGTTTCCTAAGGCTAAAATGATGACGATGAATAATGAATCTAGGTAAATTTTATCGGCCACTCCAGACTCAGTAGGTACAAAGGGAGTACCTAATCTTTTGTATTCCTCAAGATGGCTGATATTTCGTGTAATTTATTTAATTTTATTCATAAGAGTAAAACATAGGATACGAAAATTTTCCGTAGGACATGTACTCATATAATTTTTTAAAAATATTATTTAATTTTAGTACTTACACTTTTAATGGCCCCTTTAATTTTTCTAGGTGACAGTATTTATTTCCAAAACCTGTTCAAGTAGTTTAAAAATATTTATAGTTTTCATAAGACTTTTTCCTTGTAACTATAATGGTTTATTTATCTAGCCTTAGGGTCCTGTCTCAAAAATCCTCCCTAAAAATATACCTTTTTGCATAGGTACCTTTGCTTTACATGTAATCATCATTTACTATTTTGTTAAACAAAAAATTCCATGTGAACGCAGTCATGGGCGTAGCGTGGCCTAGTGTTATAAATTTATAATAATGTAAAGTGTCCTAATGTATTTCTATGTTCTTAAATGTAACTGACACATACCTGTTCTACATCTAAATTACATTTTTCATAAAAAATGTAATCCAAACAATCAGCAAATCCACTTGTATAATTTGTGTATTCTGGTGTTCCACAAGCACTTGCCATCAACATATCTTGCTTCAATGTAAGGTTTTCGACAGCCTGACTTAAATCTGTAAAGCATTGCCAAGTTTAATATAATTTTTGCAACAATATTATATCTCTGAGAAAAGAAGAACATTTATTGTGAAAATTGTGTTTATAGGTTGTAGGTTAAATAAATGGTCTCAAAAGTTTGGCCAATCTGAGCATACCATAATATAACATACTTATGGTAAGTATGTTTAGCAAAGCAGGCTACCTAAGGGTCCACAAGTTATCATGATTAATATTAATAATCCTAATCCTAATATCCTAATATTATATATATATAAATATATTATACTATACTATATACAATATGTACTAAACACTATAATATTATAAATGCGAATGTAAGTTTGTTTGTTACGCTTTCACGCAAAAACTACTGAACCGATTTAGATGAAATTTGGTACACAGAATCTCTAGAGCCTGAGAAAGGACATAGGCATCCTTTAAACAACGTTTCGCGGGAAAGTGTAATTCTGCGGAAAAAAATATTATAACGCGGGTAACACCGCGGGGCACTACTAGTAAACTATAAATAACATATCATTATTGGGCTAATTTAACATACTTAACCCTTAAATGCATGTTGTATCAAAAACAAACAACAACTTTCTCTCGTTCCAGAAAAGTTTTTATTTTGATTACTGACTAACGGGGTATATCAATAGAAGGTAGAATAGTTTCTAACCGGAAATAAAATTAAAAAAAACAACATTGGGCTACCATTTATATTATGGATGACATTGTTTATTGATTGCCGGGAGTTTTGGTAATTGGTGAAATTGAAAGTTTTCATCTGGTAATATTATAAAAATCTTGCGGCGAATTGTGTTACAAAAATATAATTATTGAAGGTAAGGGTTTTTGCTATAACATAGAATCATTATTTTTATATGAATTTGGACAGAATACACAAAATAAGTATTTTTTTGTTTGTATCAAAATTGAGACTTCATGAATCTATGACATGTTTTAGATGCATTTTCACATGGTTGTGGGTTTGAGCTTTTTTTACTTTTTTGACGAATGGCTCGAAAAAATATTGCAAAGAGGGATATCGAAGATTACCTTAGGAATTTAGAAGATGGTTTACTATCAGAGGATGGCTGTGAGGTGGATGAAGATGATCTCGGAGAATAACCGACTCGTGAAGGGCTTCAAGCAATACTAAAAGATGAACAGGAAATGAAGAACCTAAACCCGGTGAGCAAGATCCTCTGTTGATCGAAGATCCTTTACCGGATGTAAATAATGAGCCAAGTACAAGTAGCTCCCATCTATCCTATCCGTCACATCAACCCTTTGATATGCAAAGGTGGAGAAAGCGATTACTTGCATTTCAAGAAGACAACATACAATTTCTAGGTTGCAACGATATTCCTCCTGAAATAATGAGACTCGAAACACCGTTTCAACCCTTCTCCTATTATTTTACTACCGATCTCATAATAAAATAATTGAAGAAACAAATAGATACTCTGTCCAAAAGCAACCTGATCGGCCCGATTGTGTGACTGAATGTGAGGTGCGTAAATATGTGGGGATATTGATATTATGTCAGTATACCACTACCGTAATGTTTGCTCCTTTTGGAGTAATAAATATGGCTTCCAGGCCATAAAAGAAACCATGCTGGAAACAGATTTGAAAAGATAAGTTGCATCCTCCACGTCAATGACAATGATACACACAAACCAGTAAACGATCCCAATCATTACAGAATTCACAAGCTGCGTCCCGTAATAGAACACCTGAACGAAAGATTTGATAGCGTACCCATGAATCAAAGTGTGCGCTACAAAAAAAGGCCATTTCATGAAACAGTACTTGCCCTTGAAACCTCACAAGTGGGGATTCAAACTGTTCATTGATGGGATAAGCCTACAAATACATTATTTACTCCGGCAAAGACAATGATCCTATGTATGATCCACAGTAGCTTTGCAGAAGAACCAGCCCCAAAGCATAGGAATGTCCTACAGGTTATGCCATCATGAGACATCATACATGATGGTACTGATCACAAGCAAACTAGACAGAATCATCGTATCCGGTGTATGATGCCAGGATGTAAGCTCCTCACATTATGTGTGATAATTTAAAGTTTACTTATGCTCCAAAAGATCTCTGACTGTTTTAATAAATTCCATGTGTAAATACTTGACGATAAATAAATGTTTTACAAGTTCTATGTTCCTCATTCTTACCAAAAATGTCAGGTCAAATGCATGTTGTATCAGAAATGATACAAATAGTTTTAAGCCTAAAAAAACACATTTATATGCTCATGATTTTTTTCGTATTTTTTTTCGTTATGTAAGAGTATTTTGTCAGCCCATAATATTTTTTTTGAAATAAAATAAAAATTCATGCATTTAAGGGTTAAAACTGAATCATCTGAGGGACAACTTAACAATAAAAATAATTATACATACTATATTATTTTTCAAAACTTACTTGATTTCCAATCAGGTAATGAGTCAGGGACATTTCCAGTGGTATAAAGTTGGAATACTCCACATGATGGCACACTGTTAAAATCACCACAAAGTATGGTAGAAACTCTTTTGTCAGGAAACTAAAAATAAAATATACTTAATAAAATAAATTTCAGTAGTTTTTCTTTTATTAGATTAAGCCACACCTCACTTTTGGACTCACAAATGAAAGTTGGCTTATGCATACAATGTTACTTGTTTAGTGAAGCTTAGTAAAAATGTTTTAATTTTAGCATTAATATAATTTTATTTTAACTGAAAACTTACATCATTCTGAAGACGTTTCTTCAATGCTGAGAGCCAATAAATCACCATTCCTCCCTGAAGTAATCTTATATGATCTGAATCAGGGTGGAAGTATAAATGTGTATTGCCTATAATAAGCAATTCTTTAGGATTATCAATTAATTCCAGGTATGTTGCACTAGCCACAGTTGCTAAATCCAGAATCCTATCTGCCAAGGCCTTATTGCCTTTGATTGCATCCCAGATTGACTTGAAGCAGCTGTTAGATGGTAATTCTTCAGCCAAAATAATACTATCATTTTTGATTTTTCTAAAATTAGATACTTAAAATATTAATTACTAAAATGTAAACTAAATTACATAAAAAATATATTACATACTTTATGTTATGTAAATTTATTTCCATGCTATATACATATTAATTTGACTGCCGCAGTGGCGCGGCGGGCGAGGGTCCGCTTGCAGCGCTAGAGGTAGCGGGTTCGATTCCCAGACAGAGATAATAAATAAATATTTCCAGACAATTCACACAATAACATCGAGCCCCATGGTAAGCTCTAAGCTTGTGTTACGAGTAGTAGATATCTGATATATTAATATAACAGTCATACATATATAGATATTTTTTATCATACATATTAAACACCCAGACCTAGGAAAAAGTATAATTACATAGTCATAATAATACTAATAATAAGTATAAAAATAAAAAATATGTCTATTATATGAAGTATATCAGATGTCTAGTACCCACACAAGCTTAGAGCTTACCAAGGTGCTAGATGATGTTGTGTGGATTGTCTGGAAATATTTATTCATTAATATTTTAACTTTACATATGAAAGTCACTCGGTCTGTCCAGCTTTCAAGCAAAAAGAAAAGGTACTGAAATGAAACTTAGTACAGGAAAATCCATAATAATGCATGGTAACAACAAAGGGCACTACTAGTTGTTTGTATATTTTTTTATTAATCTTAAATATATATTTAATGAAGTTTACTCACTTAAACCTGTTACTCCTGTAGAAACAAGCAAGCCCTTCTGCCACATCTTTACCTTTTTTATAAAATAAACCTTGAAACCCGTTCTCCTTTAGAAATGGATCCAGGCAGTGATTAAATATTTTCATATCTACTTCTTGCAGACAAATTATATCAGCATTGTAACCTAAAATATGTATTAAATATAAATACTGCACTATCTTTAAAATAGATCTATAAATTGGGCCGTGGCATTAAATAAAAAAATTACTATGTGAGCCATAATAAAACATTATTTCATAACTAGTGTAGGTACCTCACCTAGATATTTATCTTATTCCAATATTTACCTTGCAACTCCTTCATGATGAGTTGCTTCCTATAGTCAATATGTAAAGCATAAGGGGGACAGTAGGGGTGCAACTCTGTTCTTGTAAAGTCTGAATCACAGTATAAGTCAGCGAGTATGTTGTATGAAACACATCTGAAACTGAAACATAAAAGTTAGTATCTGTCATCTGTTTTATTTTATGGATAAATTTGTTTTATTAACACAATAAATTTTACCAACCTTTTATTTTTAAGCAGTGTTGTAGTGAATAAATGTCTTGTTGCAAATGGACAATGTCCTGGTCCAGCCTCAACACAGCTCTTGGACACAATTTCAACAGCAGGGCCATAAGTGAGACCATCACCTGGAAAATTAATAAAAATGAAGAATTGTTAATCAACTCAGTTTCCATTCACATTAATCTACACTATAAAAATACTTTAATTACTAACTTGGTATGCATTCTAATTTCAATTTGTAGCTTACATCTGCAGCTGAGGGTGTATATGTGAAGCCACTGCCAACAGGTTCCCATTTTATATGCATTTCATTAACAGCATTTCCTTTATCATTAATATCAGAACCTTTATACCAGTTGTAAATGCATTTATTTTTCTTGGCATATTGTGTTTGAAAATGATCAGGTGAAACAGTGAAACCAACTAGTAGGCATTGTGGTAATGCTATGTTTAGTACCCATGGAGGATTAACAACAACTTCAAATAATGATTCTTGAATCTTCAAGTTAAGAGGCCCATTCAAACAAAGTATTTCTTCACAAGTGCATGTTATAGGGACAGGATTATTGCAATTATACAAATTTATTTCCATTTTTGTATCATTATTCTGTGAGTTTTTCTTCTTCTTTTCAGCTTTGTTGATTCCTTTCTTTAAATTCGTTTCTATCCGAGAAAACAAAGTTTGAATTGATTCCTCTAGTTTTCTGCTAAAGTTAAACTGCTTCGGCGAATCTTTTACTTTGTACATAAAAGATATAGCCACTTTTTCCTCTTTTTCCATTCGACGAAAATAGCATTTTTCCATGTTTACATCAGCTGTAGATAATTTAAGAATTGACCACAATCTGCGAGGCAAATATTGAAGTTTTAATAACATTATTACCTATTTGATTTTTATATTAGTTAGTGTACTTTACATATTGATTTTTGTAGGTTCTTTTAACTTTCCATCGTTTTAGCATAGCAGAGAGTATACAATCACTGCATAGTATATAGGTAGATAGTATTACAAACAAACAATCTAACCTAACCTGAAAACTAGCAATATCTGTAGGCAGAGAGTATAATAATATAATCACTACGTTTTAGTGTGTGGTATGTATGAATGACTGTTGACTGTTGAGTGTTGACTGACTGGTATGACAAAAATAATTTAAATAATCACTAAGTTATAACTAGTGTTGTGGAGTGGAGAGTACCTATTTTAGTACAACTTGAAAGGCAAGTTCATTATTACGATGCGGTGAACGTAAACGTGTCTTCCAGAGGAGTATCATTTAGACGCCACAATGAAAGCGCAAGCGCAAAGCAAAGACAGCCAAATACGCGCTATTCTACAAAAAACACTAACTGCTCTAATTGTAATTGTGTGTGTGAAATTGTCCATAGCTTATTATATGACAGTGTATGTTGAATGCTTCTAGCCTGTTAGTTTTTTGACGTTCCAAAAACATTCACGAACAACATATTCAGACACAATTTTAATAGAAGTATATTCCGACCATTTCATCATCATCATCATAACCGTATTAACGTTCCCACTGCTGGGACACAGGGACTTCTCTCCTGATGAGAGAGATTAGGCCGTAATTCACCACGCTGGCCAAGTGCGGGTTGCTGAATCTCACAACATTTCCTTCAATCTCTTCCAAGCTTTCAGAACATGCCGATTTCCTCACGATGTTTGCATTCACCGTTATAGCACACATACATTTTCTAAGAGTCGAGAAAGTCGACTGTGCTCATGTTCGGGAAAAGAAGCCGACAGAGTTTCTATTCCCGAACATTAAGCCATCTTTAAAAAACACGCACGCATTAACGGCACGTGTGTACTCTCATAAAGATTTTAATAAATTACGTGCTTACACACATCGAGGGAAATAGTGAGTGACGCGACGGGGCTTGCGCGGGGGCGGGCGTCCGGGCGTTTCTTGAAACATAAATAAAAACGATGCTATTTTGATTGAACTAGAAAGTCAAGTATAACCAAAATGTATGAAGCAAGTAGCGTTACACTTTATTCACTTAGGGACTATACTCAAGCACTCTGCTAAGCACTAAGATAATGTAAATTAGCCAGATTTGAATGAACTTGCTTGAATTTAATTAGTAGTGGGCTGTTTAAGTTTATAAAGTCTTTATAAAGATATTTAGTAATATTTAAACAGAGACGCCGCTTATTATGACCTTCTTCTCCTTTTTAACTTTTTATTTAAATGATAAACACGGTAATCCTAACTAATACAATTATTAATATTACCATGGTTAAATCTTATTATTATGGGTTTTAACGGATTTTAGTCTAGGACTAACACCTCAACCGAACATCTACAAACACCTATATACCAAAGAAAATAATAAATACAAACCAACAAACAAAAAAGCAAAAAAAACACAAAAAAAAAATAAAAAAATAAGCACAAACAAAGAGAATAAATAAGAACTACGTTTTGCACTTGTCTTGTCGAACAATTTTTATTTTTTATCTGGCAACATTATTTTGCGACGTGTCAAAAACGTTGGACGCGTTGCAAGCCAACTTGTCAAATTTCTTTTTTATTTCTCTCTTGCTGTAGTGATTGTGGACCTTCATCCAGTAGCAAAATTAATTTCGTTCTGATTTGTGTTCTATTCTCTTTGTTATTATATAAAAGATGGTAAGTGTTTTGTTGTTTTATACGCTTTTAGCAAAACTAAATATTATCTGGAATACAATTTATATTAAATTTACAGCCTGCTTCTCCAAGTTCCACTTCTGTTGGATCAGGCAGTCGGTCGCCCAGTAAAGCGACTTCTGCTCCTCGCTCTGCCAGCGGTGGAACTGTTCGTCAAAGGAAATCTACCACCACAACCACAGCGGCCAGAAATCGCACTACTGGAGCAGGATCTGGTGGTATGTGGAGATTCTACACAGACGATTCTCCCGGAGTGAAAGTGTGAGTATTCTTATTGATATCAGTTTTTTAGCTTTATTTATAACTTATATTAATAACTCACTTTGGAAGTATATGGTTTGTTTTTGTGCAGAATAGTATGGAATTTAACTCAAAACTTCTGTTTTAAGTCCCCAATGTGTCAACATTTAATACAAAGTTGGCTTGGTAAAAATTAAAATATGGTCAATTAAAATTATTGTGTATAATGCCCAAAATCATATCAAATAATAGCAATTAATCTGTAATTCATTATTTCAGTGGACCTGTACCAGTGCTGGTGATGTCTCTACTGTTCATCGCTTCTGTCTTCATGCTGCACATTTGGGGAAAATACACTAGAGCCTAATAATTATAATTATGTTGTTGTAATATAAGAATGTGAGGTGTGTTGGATTTATGTCTAGATACTATTTAAATATTTTATAAATTATGTAATTTAAGATTATTATGAAAGTAAAGGTAAGATTTTAAAACAGGATTTTGAAATCATTTGAGACCAATTTATTTATTTATTAGCCTTATTCTCCCTTTCTGTCTGGACTGACTTAACAAACTTTGTAATTTTGATAATAAATACATTTTATTGATACAAAAAGTGGAGAAGTTGTTAACTGTCAATTGGGGTAACTTTGACAGCTCGACATTTTTTTTAAAGTGAAACTTCTTTGTGATTTCAAACTGGATGCAACTGAAAAAACAACAGGTAATCCAATCTTAAAGCTTACAAGGTTAAGAAACGTTGCGCGACGCCAGTACTTGGATGGGTGACCGCCTGAACAAAATCTGTTTTGCACAGGATTTTTTTTTATTCATCTCATTCTTTTGTCGATTTACTGAAATTTTTTCACTCCTTTTTTTAATATTATTAGCGGATATTTTTCGTCGTAAATAACACTGCACTTTAATAGTGTTCTTGGAGTAGTACCCAAATATTGATGTAATTGTACAATTCATTGTATATAAAAAGTAATTGAGATTATCATACTTTTCTATGTCAAAGTTCCCCCTCCACATGGGTTACATGGACACAGGGTAAACCAGTCAGAGAAATTGGGTTCAGAATTATTTATTGGATCTTCTGGGTGACATTGGGTTACTATTCACTAGTTGGGAACAAAAAATACGCAAGCAAACTTTAAAAAAACTGTTTGTTTAGGTTTGTTCCACTTTTCAAAAATATCCATACATATAGAAATGCTGGTTTCCACAGAACAAAAATACTTGAGGGTCCATATGTCAATGTTACCCTAATCAATCAAAATAACCCAAATTTACTGTAATAAAAAAAAGCGAGACCGACGCCACCTAATAAGAACTTGACTAATAAATATATTCTATAATTAGGTATTTGATTTCACCATTTATAACAATTTATATTACAAAACAAAATGTTTTGACCTCAAAGCAAAATTTTAATACCTTATGATAATTAAATCATATAAATTTTGTGCCCTCTTCTTTTCCTAGTTCATACATCAAGTTAAGTAGTTGACTGAGTTCTGTGAAAAGTTATTGAAAAATAATAAAAGATATATTTGTAAAAAATACTGATTTTATTAAATACAGATTATTTTTTAGTAGGTACTTAAAATAACATATAAAAGGTATGAGTAAAAATAAAAAAGTAAATTATAAAAAATGTAAAATAATATATTTACATTATCAGCCTTATTTTGAATTTCACAATTGATAAGAGAGATACAGAGAATGAGCATTGACTCAATTTCAAATTAAAATAGCTGCTTAGAATAAACTTAAAATATATCCTTGAGGCTGTAAAAAATTAATAGCCTGAAGTTAATAATTAGCTGCTCTTAAAATAACTATTTTTATTCTAGGAGTTGCAATAATTAGTTAGATATTATACAATCATACATATGCCTCAACTCTTCTACCCCTTATTCTGTCAAAGAATTGTCTCCATGAAACTAATGTTTTCCCTGACCAAATCCAAAAACTGGAAGTTATACCAACAATCATAGTCATAAGATACTTTATCATAAACATTTCAAACTTGGGTCTGCCACTTTCTTTGAAGTTAAAAGGGCAAGGTATGGAGTACTGTCTTGTTGAACACATATCTCTGTGCCATGTCATCATCCAGATATCATAGTTTACTTGCTCATAGAAAAGACATCCTATTACTATAAGGGCTGGAACTGTATAAAGTACTCCAAAAACTCCAATGCGAATCATAAGCTTTTCTAGCTTATCAGTTTTTGTACCATCATGTTTCATAACTGTCCTTATGCGAAATAAGGAAACAAAGCCAGCAAATAGAAATATTGTCCCTAAAACCAGGTAGACACAGAGAGGTGCCAGTACAAAACCTCTTAGTGCTTCAGCATCCCATAGTCCCACATAACAAACTCCAGATAAGATATCACCTGAAAAAAAATAATATGTAAGTAAATGCATGTAGGCAATGACAACAGTTTTCATTTATTAGTTTTGATTAAACACCACTTACCATCAACTTTTCCCATAGCTAATATTGAAATAGTCTTTATAGCAGGCACAGCCCATGCAGCCAGATGAAAGTATTGGGAATTAGCTTCAATTGCTTCATGTCCCCATTTCAGCCCAGCTGCTAAAAACCATGTTAGGGTCAACACAACCCACCATATACTGGAAGCCATACTGAAGAAATATACCACCATAAAAAGAATTGTGCATGGTTCATGTTTTGTGCCTTGAGTAATAACAGAAATGTTGGGTAACCTTGCTCCACTCACAGTGGAGGGGAATGGCCCTTGACAGCTGATGGTGTCTCCTACACTCCAACCAATTACATATGCCGCTGCTACCATCAAATAACAGACTGAGAGGAATATGATAGGTCTCTCAGGATATCTAAACCTATCAGTGTCTATAAGAAAAGTGAGGACTGTAAATAGACAGCTCACAGTGCATAGTGTTGCCCAGGTTCCAATCCATAACCTGGAGAACATTTTTTCATCTTGACTGAAAAACATTCCATTGCATGGTGCTCCACAATCATTTTCAATTTTATCACCCACTTTCAATGAGTATTCCAGGTCTAGACTTTTAGGAACCTTAAACTGTACAGGGCAAACAAACCCATAATCCTTAGCACCATGGAGTTTGGTTGGATCCCTTTCAACATTAGATTTGAAATCTACCTTTGGGAGCTTAGATTCTATTTGCTTTCTTGATTCATGGGTTGCATTATTATCTCCAACACAAATTACATTTTCATCAGTAACAACTGGAAATTTGGAGCATTCCAATTGCTCTGGCCAGAAATATCCAAATTTAAGCATTAGCTTATCACAGTTTTGTTTGGCAGATTCACACAAATGACGACAGGGTGGTATTGCTGTATCCAGTATCGTGCAAACTGGTGCGTATACTGAGCACAAGAAGAATTTTAGGTCTGGAGAGCAATTTACTTTGATCAGTCGTGTAAACTGTCCTACCTCTAGACCAGCATCTTCTTGTTTGGCGTGGTTCAGAATGTTGGGATATATTGTTTGATTATATCGAATGCCTTGGCAAAATTGTATAGTTATCGGCTCACAGCGACCATGGTGAGGTAGAGTGTCTCCTTGATAAACAGTAACACGAGACGTCTCACTAATAATTACAATACAACAAAACACAGTAGCAAACGTGATCCACGTTATTTCCATTTCGATGGCGGAACAAAAACTGGATCCAAAAGAACATTGATCAATTTGATTTCTTGTTTCATTTATAATAATAACTTTATCACATTTATTGCCATTTTATCCATTCAAACAAATCATAAAAAAATAGCTGCTTCGTCTTCCACCATTGTATTTTTGTTTGAATGAATGAATTTGAATGAAATAAAACGAAATGAATGAATGATAGCAATAGCAAAGCAAAGTAAGAAAGAGGCTAAGAGCGAACTACATAATGCTCAAAACAGTTTCAATGAGGAATTACGAAGTAAATATAATGATTGGATTACAATTTACACAGATGCTTCCAAAATTAGTGATTCCTCTCCTGTTGGTTCAGCAGTTTGGATTCCTTCTTCTAAATTAATTTTAAGTTATAAATGCCCTTCTATTTCATCTGTATTCACTGCAGAATCAATAGCGCTCTTGGAAGCTATACAATTTGTTGAATCGCACAATCTTAATAATTCAATTATATTTTCAGACTCAAAAAGCTCTCTTCTTTCTGTTATTTCTAGCCCCTTTCGTTCTAAATCAAGATTTCCTATCATTCTCAAGATTCGTGAAGCCCTTTAAAGATGCAAATTATTGAATATCAATGTAGTTCTAGCTTGGATACCAGGTCACTCTGGCATCCCTGGTAATGAATCTGCAGACTTATGCGCCAAACAAGCTATTCAGATAGGTTCTGAGGAACATTTATTGATTTATTCTCATGACTTATGCACAACACCTAGCTTTCACTTATTAACATCATGGTATAGAATGTGGAATGAATCTAAGCTTTTTAAAGGTAGGCACTATGGAGATATTCAGAAAGATATACCTACTAAACCTTGGTTTTTCAAATATCGGAAAGCCAACAAAATCACAACTTCAACTATAAGTCGACTTAGACTTGGTCATGGTCACGTGTGTTCGCCAGTATTCCTTGCTAAGATAAGGGTCAGGGACCATTCTCTTTGTGAGTGTGGCTTAGAGGAAGGTGATATAAATCACCTTCTTTTTTCGTGTTCTAAATTAAATTCTTCTCTTTATAATATAATTCCTATAAATATTCCGCGCCCCATATCATATAAAACGATTCTGTCTCTTGTGTTTTCCCCATTTATAGTAAAACTTTGTAAATTTATCTCTTTAAATAACATTAAATTGTAAATATTTAATTTATGTATTATTTTATGTATTTGTAGTTTTTAATAATCCATAGATATTCAGCTCACATTTAATTTAGTTTTATGTAGTTTCTCAGTGTCAATAATCAACTTTATTAATTTATTTTTTATTTTTGATTGTTGGTACATTTTTTTTTGTGTTTTTGTTAACTCGACTCCCATTGTTTTATGGTTGAAAATCTTATCGAATCAAAAATGTCCAACAAAACATACGGACATTGGCTGTTGACGGCCATATAGCCAGTCACGGACGCCATCTATTAAAAGAAGAAGAAGAAACAACAGACGTTTCTAAAACCGAGCACGAGCAATATTTTTTCTAGATCCGAACCTACATCGACATTGATAATAGAATCAAACCTATATATTAATAAATTTCGTATATTAGAAAATATTTCTAAATGTGTTGACAAAAAAATTCTGGACAGAATATTTTAAATTATTAAAAAAATATATTTTTAACCCCCGACCAAAAAAGAGTCATGTCATGAAAATTCGATGAAATAGCTGTCTGTCTGTAGTCATATTAGCCTTAGCTAGAGTTCGTCGATTTGTTATTGTTGTAAAGATTGTTATCGAATTAATTAATTCAAAAATAGCTTTGAGTTAATGCTCTATCAAGTGTTTTACTTTGCTTTAATATAAGACCAGAGAAAGTTTTATACCAATATGGATTTAGGAAATGATAATTTGGACTTTATTAAATTAGTGAATCTTAGAGGGAATGTAGAAAATGTAACTCCGCACAAAATAGCCGTTGTGGCCTTTATTAGAGAATATGGGCTCTTAAAGGTAGAAGGTAATAAATCCTTTTAATCTATGGGACCAAGTATTTAAGACAATTAATTTAAGTCCACATTAACATAATTCGGGTGAGGATCTACAAAATTAACATGAAACTGCACCTACTGCCCGGTAAGCTTGTGCATGTGTGTAATTGAGTGGAAGGGAGGTGCAGTTGCATGTTAGTTTTGTAGTAACTTACCAGAGAAAAGTGGGCACAGAAAAAGTACTAAATATTTGGTTCCATAGAAGTATTTATAATGGAAGTATTAAATTTCGCAGAGTAACACCTGAATCTATCAATTATCTATGGTATAACATTTTAAAATGGAGAATTAAGTATATTCCTACTAAATACAATTGTTTTATATCTTCCAGCTAAAAATATGGTGGACTGCAATGTTGCACCCAAGTATCGAAAAGATTTTTGTATGCTTGCTTTGAAACTTATACAGGTATAGATTGTGATCATAGATCCAATTCATTAATTTCTGTTTAATATGCTTTGTACCTAATAACAGTTTTATTTGTAGTGTCCAGACTTGGAATTTAAAGATCTTGAAACACTTCTCACAGATGGTCGGTATAATCTTTTGAGTGTCCATCTACAGAACTTTTGTGTCCGCCTTCAAAATATATATGTGAATGGAATAAGTGCACTCATGGATTGTGTTACTTCAACTGTTGACAAACTGATGATTGAGCAAAGTGAAACCAACCCTTGTGTTGTTGCTAGGTATAGTGTTTTAGGTCAGTATTTCAAACAGCAGAATAATAATAAATAATAATAATTTGACTAAGAAATGTTACTACACATTTAATGAATTTTCGAGTGATAAATTTTAATACTGACATACATATATTATGCGCCATGTTATTCTTTCAATAGTTTTAAATTATTTCCATTGTTTAATTTTATAGTTTTTTTGTTGTTATTATTCCTAATTTATTTTTTTGTGACATTTAATTATTTTAATTTTGACAAATGTAACTAATAATATTGCACGCTCATGAGGGCAGAATACATTGAAACTCTGAACATTTAACAACAATGTAACCACATGTATTTCATGCAATAAATATATTCTATTCTATTCTATTCTATTCTAATATTTATACCAATGTTGTTTTTAAGTCTGTAGATTATATTACATAAGCACCCTTATTTACATTCACACAGGGACTTTCTCTCTTGACCAGGAATGATACTTGAATGAATTCACCACACTTATTTTAAGTGTGGTGAATTCATTCAAGTCTTTGTACCTAGTCTAATTGACTTCACACAGTTTTGTCAGCTACACTTCAGTAATAATCTTCAGTGTAATCAGTATGCATTTATTTCATTTATAAGCTTGGTTATTAATAATTATTTTTCTGTTTTAGGTTTATACTTGAGGAGAATACTCCTACACTTGGATAAGCTGTCATTCGTACAAGTGGTTTCCTTGTATAAGTCATTTTGTCTCTATTACCAAAGAGGGAGGCCAGGTCTAATGATAAGATCATTGAGTAAAGAGGTAAGTCTCTAAGGCCTGCAGCAGCCAGGATAGATTGCTTGAAGCTTTTATTTATTGACTTTTATGTACTTACATACAGTACAGTACATACAAGCTGTTGCAACTGCTTTGGGTAGTCATGTGGTCAAGCAGTCACCAGGGCAGGCATACACTGACTGCTCAAGCGGTCAACAGCTCTTGCACAGTTACCTTTGCATGCCCTCTTTATTTTGCCTCTGAAATTGCCTACTACTCAAGCAGTTATCAATGGCAGCCTCAAGCTGACTCTTGACTGCAAGAGCGCTATGTATGAGCACTCTGTGTATTGCCAACATAATTCAGGGGTTGATTTTTCCAACATCAGTTTAAAATTAATAAAACAATAAAGGTTAAGATGGAGGAATAAAATAGTCACTTTCCTACTTGTTCAATGTTGCAGTGAGACATCAGGTAACTTCATTCTGCCATTTATAGATTTGTTTACTTTGGAAAAATACCCCCCTTAGTGTAAGCTCTTAAATGAGCCTGTGTAAAATTGGATTTAATTAGATTTTAACTTTGTTCTTTTCTTTCTTAACAGAAGTTAAATAATGTGGATGCCCAAGCAGTATCAACATCAGCCACTTCAATTGCTGATGAGATCAAACCTCTAGAATTATCAATGAAAATGAATATTATAGACAGAGATAAGTAAGTGTTTAAAATAAATATACGTTTTTATTAGATATTTTAAATCTTGATTTATTGTAACGAATTAATGTTTTATATAACGGTTTTTTTAAATGTGGTATTTAAATTTATGCATTTAATTATTTATGGGTTTATTTTGGTAATGACGTTTGTATCTATAATTAAGGTGACATTTGTAAAGTAGAATCAATTTCAATTTATGTTTCATGTGTTTGTATTCATGTCCACTTTGTTGATACAACTTATAAATAAATAGGTACCCTACTGTACAAATTATTTTGACTATACAATTGGTATTTGTTAAAACAAAATATTTGTAATGGCCAACCCCACATGATGTGGGACAAGGACTTATATTATATTGCAATAATACTATACTATACTTTACAGTTTTGAAGAATGCCAATGGTCAAGGAAACAGGCTGAGTTGTTCACAGCACAACAGGCTAATCTATTGCAAATCAATGAGAAAAAAGCACTCCCTTCAAAACAGCTGCAGAAAACAATAACACAAATTATACATGATATCCCTGAGTACCCAGATGTTGTAAGTTCTACACTCATCTAATTAAAACATGTTTTATTACAATATGATGACATGAATACAATTTGACAATAACTTTCTCTTTTAATGTGACTTTATTGATTTTCAGCATTTTCTAAGTTTCCTGAACTGCATTCGAATGAACGAATTTTGCGGCGCTCAAGACTCACTGTACAACTGCTTTGACCGCACAGTTTTTAACATTGGCGCGAACGGCAATGGATTAGAGAAAAACAAAAATTTTCGATATGCTGCCCTGAACAGAGCGGCAATGCATACACAATTTGGACATAAGTAAGAATTAACATTCAATCAAGCAATTCAAATTTCTTTTTAACCCCCGACCAAAAAAGAGGGGTGTTGTAAGTTTGACGTGTCTGTCTGTGTGTCTGTCTGTCTGTTCCATCATAGCTCCCGAACGGATGGAGCGATTTCAATTTAGTTTTTTTGTATGAAAGGTGAGTTTGGCCCGGGTGTTCTTGAACATGTTTTATGAAAATCGGTTGAGCCGTTTAAAAGTTATGGGGGTGAGAAAGAAGAAAGAAAAAGAAGGAAAACAGAAAATCTGCAAATATACTAGTGTGGGTGAAAGCGCATCGCGTCCACATTACATAATATTATGTTCTTAAACATTAAAGGAAAGGAACGCATTAGAATCGGGGGTTTTTCTTAAATTTAAATTTAGATTTATTTTAATTATTTTATTTTTCTACTGATTTTCCAATGAATTTTTAAGTGCGAGACGCAAGGTGCGTGATTTAGGATTGACATGTATTTGAAAATAAATAGCTTAGAATGAAATGAGTCAAGAGCCGACGACGCACGTGAGTGCGTCGACACGCAAAATGCAGCGTGATGCGTGGCAGTGTACTATTATAATCGCATTAATTTTTATCTCAAAATTATTTCTTTATTCATTTGAAATAATTTCACTATGACTACTAAGAAGTTAAGGGGAGAACGAAAATAATAGCTTTCCCTACACAAACACAAAACCCAATTTACAACGAGTCTATTTATCCAAATAAAAACTAAGCTTGACTCAGAGGATCGCATTCGCAACCGAATCTCTTGAAGGACCGGGATCTGCTAAGTGGAATATTATACATATATGTTCAGACCTCCAGCAACATAGCGTAAGAAGCAAAACCACGATCCTAAATAAAACCGGTGACCTATAGATTTCCTTCCCAGTTATAAATTTCTTAGAAATTTTACCATCTATTGTATCATAATCAGATCATTGGCTATGGAGGGTGTTCGCGAAGCTATATCCTGTGGTCAGGAGGCCATGGACGGGACGTGCGTGGCGGCGGCGGCGGCGTGGGGCGCGCGGGCTGGCGGCCGCGTGCGGCGCGCCGTGCTGGCCGCGCAGACGCCGCGCGCGCCTCGACACGCCGCTATCGCCGTCCAGTTGGTCGCACAACATGTCGCTGTTATGGGCGCCAAGCCGGCAGAAGTATTTCAGGTATCTTTGGTATTTTAGAAGAGATTTTAATATAGAAAATAAGTGACCGTTAAAGTCACTAACGTTAGTCGTTGCAATAACGAGCAAAGTCTATTTTGCTTTCTTTAAATAAACTAGTTAATAAACGCCTACATCTAATTGTATTTTTTGTTTCAGATAATAACAAAAGGAGACTCCCTGAACTACTTGCACTCCATGACTGATCTAACGATAGCTGGGCTGGCGAACACCGCGGCTTTGTGGTCGCTTTACGGGAAAACCGAAATGGCGTCGGTCACATGTCAGCTCCTTCTAAATTTAAATACAAGTGAGAATTGTTCATCTGCAAGTCTACAAGTATTAAGATATGCATCACTTCAGATCGAAATTGTTTTGAAATACAACCATGTAACGCAACGCACTGAGCCGTCGTCGTCACGTTTGTGTTCTGGGTTATGAATTTGAGTCATTCTATAGGTGGAAGATTACTTAGCACGTACAGCTTCATTGAAAAAACTGATTAGCAAGCATAACATGTAGCGGTGGCCTTAAGGCGTGGCGAATAGGACAAACGCCCAGTGCCTCGGAAAAAAAATAACATATTATTTTTTTGGTATTTAAACTTTTGACTTTGATCCTTAGTTATTTATTAAGGCTATAATAACATAACAATAAAATAAAATAAGTTTTTTTATACAGCATAAAAAAAAAAGTAAACTTATTCATTCATTCAAAATTGAAAACTAATATTCTAAATTTGCTTAGAAAAAATTAAGCCGGAGTTACGTAGCTTACTCGCGAAATGCGCAAAACAAATAGTTAATAAATTGAAAAATGAATTATGTAGTACTATGCTATCGCGCCTCGAAACACTTGGAGATCGGTTTCTTAATCACACAGTTACCAGGGTTTCATTTCGTAACTCGACTCTTGTCACCTTGGATTTTTTAGCTTGCAGTACGAGTTACAAAATCTGTAATTTAATATTTATGTCCCAAGGAGAAGCTGCAGACATCAGCTTTAAATATTATTATCTCTGTGTTTTTCAATTTTGTAACTCTTTCAAAGTATAATAATTAAACACTCGAATTTTATTTATTTGTTTAACTTTAGCATTTTTAGTCAAACTTGAGAAATACCTAAACCAAAAACCCAGATCTACTTTCGTGCCGGACCACTGCAGTGCAGTATGTGCTATTCTATATATCCTTATTTTTACTAAAACTAATGAAACGCCTAGTATTAAAGCGCCTTATTTGACTGCCTCAGTGGCGCGGTGGGCGGAGGTCCGCTTGCGGTGCAAGAGGTAGCGGGTTCGATTCCCGCCGAGGGGTCAAGTGTTTGTATGTTCTGCAAGCATTGTCTCCTTGGTCTGGGTGTATCTATCTATGTATGTCTGTTATATTAAGTATATAGCTTAACACGGGGCTAGATGTTGGTGTGTGGATTGTCCGGCAATATTTATTTATTTTATTGATACCAAATGTTCGTTACACTGGCTTTCAGAATGTACTGTCGGTAGTGGAACAGTGTGGTATTGGACGGAAGCCTGCGCTTCGGGTGGCGCGGGCGCATGTGCCGTGGCCGCGTGGAGAGGCGATACAGCCGCCGCCGCCGCGCTAGCGTCGCATCTGAACGCTAGGCACATAGCTGAGCGGACACATGCAGAGCATGCTTTACGAGCTGGTAAGTATTATTTCGACTACTCCAGAGACGTTTCGACTACGAAGAGTTGACTGTCCACAAGACAGGACCGTAAACAAGGTGTCCCACCTTTGCTCTAAAATGTCTAGGAAATCAAAAGGTGTAAGCTAAATATTGCTAAAGTATTTATCACATTAACATTGTGCATTTGATATGTAACAAATCAACAAACTACCCGTTTGCCAAGCAAAATTTGAGATTGGAGAAATTGCATTCAAACACCTAAACTAGTATATAAAAATCTTGAATAAATCTTAGTAAATAAACCGTAAAGAAGTAGTGAATAAATATTGTGTGACATAGAAATATGATATTATGTTTACTTTAATTTCTTTTATGTTTAACATTTCTTCTATGTTTAAATAAATATTTCTAGGAAAGTGGGAAGAAGCTGAACAGAGCATAAGACAACTAGCATCCTCAGACAGATGGGAGAGCCAACTGCTAAAAGCTGAAATGTATTTCTTGAAAGGCGACGCGACTGAAGCTCAAGATTCCCTCCAAGACATCCTAGAATTTTGTAATAATGAAGACGACAGCTTACTTTTTATGACACTCAGGGTGAAAGCCATGATTCTGCTTTCACAAGTGCAACATTCCTTCAGCAGTATACAATCTACAAATATAATGTTGCTGAATGAGGCACTATCTTTAGCAAGAAAGTATCATTTGCATTATTTGGCTGCATCAGTTGAAATGCATATTGCAAATATTCAACTAAGTATGGGGTGTGCTAAGAATGCTTTAATATTAGTTAGAAAAGCATTACCTACGATAATGGCACATGGCAGTGCCTATGATATGGCAAGAGGTAATTTTTATCTTACTACAATTTTAAATTACTACAACACTTCGAAATTTGTTGAGGTTTGAAAAACCGTTACCATCAACCGTATATATATTGTATCTCTGATACAATGGTACCTAACCAATACTATTAACTACTAATTAATACTAGTTTCGATATCAAAAACCTATTATTTTTACCTAAAAAATATATATTTTCAGCTTTACTGTTGTATACTAAATGCAGAGTTGCTACAGCACCAACAAGTGGGGAGGCGCGAACGCAAGTTATTAGTTCGTGCTGTGAAATATTGGATACAGTTAAAAATAACTTCTCTAAAATTGGCGCACATGTGAGACTGTTGCAGACCTGGTATCTTCAGGTATTATACTTATTTCGAACTGCTATTTCTCTGTAGGATTTTTACATAAAAGAAAATATGTATAACTCTGCTTTCAAATTGGGCGAGACGCATGTCTGCGGCGCGGCAAGCGCAGCGTTTGACGTATGTTGCACGTAAGTTCAATTGTTTTCTTACAAAGAGCATGTTGAGCACGGCAACGTACGTCTCAAAACGCTGCTCTGCCTGTTTTAGAGCCTGCTTCCAAGTGCTGGAACAACATCCCAGCCCCGATAAGGAACCTGCAAAGCGTATATTCTTTTAGAATGAAAATAAAGTATGTTTTGTTCGACCGCCACCAGTCCTTCTGGTGGCGGTCGGCAGGAAAGTCAAACGGAATTTTATAAGTTGGTTACAATTAAATCAATATTTATTGTAATTGTGTGCTTGTTATGTTTGTCCGTAACGCAAACAATTGGTTCTGTCGGAAGCCCAGCGCTGGTTACTAGCATGCTAGTGGCACATGCTGAGACAGAGCCAGTTTTATACCAAATATTTTTTAAATTGTTGTGTATATTTACAAGTATTTCAGTTTCTATTATTGTATGGTTAGAAAAAAAATAATGTTTTTGAAGTGAAACTTCTATAGAATCGTAGTGATTTCAAACCGGATGCAAAAAGATGAAACGGAAATGGCAAGAGACACAAATACAATGCTTTATTTAAATTTCTTTGCGCGATACTTGGTAGTTGAGCCTACGAAGTATCGCGCAAAGAGGTATTGCTGTATTTTATTTATATTATTTTGTAACATACTTTATGTAATACGCTTTATTGAAGTACATAATATAAATAATCCGAATAATTACAGATATATGTTTGTTTCTCTTATCATTTTAGCAGATGCGTTCATTTACCCTTTTTTTCTATTCGATATATATCATAATTGTAGTTCGTAAGTAGTAGACTCCAATCGTGCGTCGTAGCTGACACACACACACTTTTTTTTTATTCTTCTTATTCTTTCGTCGATTTACTGAAGTTTCACTTCTATCGTGTGTGAATCGCACACACACCTTTTTTTTTAAAACGCTCATATTGAAAGCGACTTTATTGCAAATACTATCAATGTGAATTAAGCTAAATTAGGTTTATAGGTTTTTCTTTGCCCTAATTTCACATTCATATAATTTCAGGCCCAACTTTACAACGACATTGGTAACCATGCAGCCCGAAATCAATGTGCATGGATGTTCCGACAGTTGGAAGCGCAAAACCATGTAGAACCTTCAAATACATTGTTGATAGTGTACTAAGGTATTAAGAATAAAAATATCATAATACTCAGTAGAGTTGTTTATTTACAGTTTATTACAGAAGTAGTTATTAGTACAGCTTATCATTTAAGAGTGCTTTCTCAACTATTTCTGACATAGTACTTTTGATATCTCTGCATAGAACTTCAGCCACTAATACCTTAGTATCCGGTTGTACGTCAGATTGAGCGTAGGCTCCTTCGCCTAGTATATTGGTGTCGTTCCAGCAGTGCCCTAAAGAAGCTTGCGATTCGCATATACGACCCAGTTGCAACAGAAGTGAAGTAATATCTTCCAATAAAGACGGGAACGCTGTACAAATTCTCACAAGGGATTTAAGCACAGGTTGGAATAGTTCCAAACGCAAATCGCTTGGTAAAACTGATAGCAATGTTGATAACGTATTCACACAAAGCCTAGCTATTGACATGGCTTTCGGCAACGCATACTGTATCGAGAGATGAGACACTAGATCTACGGCGAATATCTGCTTCTCCAATGATGCCTGACTCAAGAGTTCTGGTATAAAGTCTAAACATATATGCATTGACGGTATACCTTGGACTGTAACTGGTAATAGTTCCCGCGGGTAACCCTGGAAATGAACCAGTTTGGCTAAAGATGGCTCTGCTATGAATATTTGATGGAGAAAAGAACAAATAATGCTTCGCACTTCTCGTAATGACCACAACAGCTCTGGTTTTGATTCATCTTCAGGTGTTTCAAGACAGGCTTCTAATAATATTTGTAGTGCTGCACTTTCTTGTGCAGCTACCAAAGCATTCTTTAATTCTTCTCGCTCAGAATCAGATGTTAACTGCCCACTCTTTTCCAGTAAAGGTTTATCCAATAAGTGCCTGCTCAGTTGACTTCTAGATGCAGCTAAACTGGCTTCCAAGATTCGTAAAATTATTTTTAATATTGGTCCACATCTGAATACACGTATATCACATCTTAATACTTGTAGCGGGTCGACTAAAACGTTTTCTTGTGTTACTGTTATGTTTTTTGAACTACTGTTGATATCTAGCAAGGCATTAATGGTCATTATCCAAAGGCATCTAGGAAGAACTGTGTTTAGTCTTAGCCACACTTCGCGATATAAATCTTGGATATGTCGTGGTACTTGATCTCCCAAAACACATTTGAAATGCTTAACAAATATTTCTGAAAAAGGCCATATATCTGTTGGATTTTTACTCAACATGGCTTTCAATATTTTCCCAGTCTTGTAAGGATTTTCTTCAATACTTTGGAAAGCTTCAACAATAGAACTCTCTGAAAGACTAACTCCGCTGATATGACGAGTCGTATCTCCGAATGCCTGGTCATCCATCCAATCATCAACAAGTGACAACTGAGGGAAGTGAGTTGCCAGCAATTTTAATAAAGGGCTGAAAAGGCCTCCGTAACTCATCTGATCTCTTTGTGCTTGGTGCAACAAATATTTGATTGGTAATTCAGATAAAAAGGCAGCTGAATAGCTTTTTACATTTCTGCCATTTGCCATGAGTGTTGCGGCATTTGATAGCCTTACATCTTCATAGAGAAGGAGATAGTAGATCAGGAGTAACTGTGAAGCTAAAGTTGGTTTCTCGATATTGATTTCGGTGACTGGTTCATTATCTACTTCCATGAGGCTAAATTGAGGTTTTTTTTGCAAATCAAAATTTGCCCCAAAAATGGAGTTTCTGAAAACTCGTCTGATTTCCTCCTCTAAAATGGGTTTATTGACATACTCATTGGCCCCTTTGTTGTTAACTACAAGAATAGAATTAACATAGACTTCCACCAAAGCTGGCATGACCGGATGCAAGGGCGATGTGCAATTGCATATTTGTCGGTAAATCCAGTTTTTTATAGGAACCTTGTGCTTGGAAAATGCACGTGATTTCAAGAGTTGGTGAATACAATGTACTGGCAAATAACCTGGTATGTTGCTGTTTAGATTCACAGTGACTGGCACCTTTACTGCATGAGATGTAACAATCTGAAGCAAAAGATATTTTATAGGTTCAGAAAAGTCGAACTTAATTTTTATTCATATTGATTTAATAAAATATTAAAGATAAAGGCTTATTCAGTTACTAAGTAAACAAATAAATTACCTGTTCTGTAAATATTTCTTGAGTGAATGCTTGTTTAATGCGCGCAAGTCCATTAGGCCTCACTGGCACACGCATGCCGAGAGTTGCACATACAAGTTCGCCAACCGCTGCCAATTGACCAGAATGAAAATGGATTGCTATGAGCAACAACATTTCACCAAAAGACGCAGTTACTCCAGATGTACTAAAACAAAGAAACATTGACTTAAGGATTTTTTATTATTGAAAGATGTGAAAGGTGATGGAACATTTTAACCCCCAACCGAAAAAGAGGTATCTTATATGTATGACATGTCTGTTTATCTATGATACAGAAATCAAAATAATAAGATAGGAGAAGTCACCGTGTCTATCTGTCTGTGGCACAGAAATCGAAATAATAAGGTACTAGAAATGTTTCAAGGCACTGATTCCTTTCAAAACGTGTATTTATACTTAGAAGCAGTCACCACTAATCACACACATAAATATTGAAATGCATGCACCGTGATTAGTTCATACACATTAACTTATGCTTGTCTGTGAAAGAACAAATACATTGACAAATTTACATTTATATTAATCTAATATATAAAATTCTTCTGTCACGGGGTGCGTAATCGAACTCCTCCGAAACGGCTTGACCGATATTGATGAAATTTTTTATGCTTATCCGGTATCTATGAGAATCGGCCAAAATCTATTTTTCATTTTGAAAAAAAAAAAAAAAAACTGTCTATAATAACTGATAAAGCTGTGTCGTTCTATTTGCTTCTCAACTCAGTATAAAACATTGAAGCGAACTGTCAAGACAATGTTATTTCCTTGATATTTTTTTAGTTTTATTAATTGTTCTAAAAAAACTAAACCTTTTTTCTTAAATTTTAAATTTAGATTTATTTATTGATATTGAATTCATACCTCTCAAAATAGGCTTCTTCTTTGACAAGCCACTGAACCCACTCTATTGCTTTCTTCTCATGGTCAGGAGCAGCTGAAAAATCATTGAATTAAAAAGCCGAATTGGCTAAGTCTTAGTGGGAGCACACTCGACTTTCAATCCGATGGTCGAGGGTTCCAACCCCGACACGCACCTCTCGATTTTTCTTCTTGAAAAATGTATTTGCGCTTGCATGTGCCTTAAAACACGTGCTTTAACGGTGAAGGCAAACATTGAGTGGAAACCAGCATGTTCTGAGAACTTAAGAGTTGAAGGACATGTGACATTCACCAACCTGCACTTGGTCAGTGTGGTGAATTAAGGCCTAATCTCTCTCGCCAAGAGTGTCCCAGCAGTGGGTACTGATGATGATGAGAAACATAGTTATTGTAACTGTAAGCATTGACTTAAGTAATGTAAATAATACTTACCCATAAGTGAGGGACAAGCCAAGATCATACAAAGGCTAAGAGAAACAAATCTAACTCCTGCTGGTGTTGGTGGAGGCTTTTGAGTTACCAGCCTTAGTAGTCCAGCAACTTCATCATCATGGAACTTTATTCCAGCAATCCCTCTTAAAGCACAGTACAGTCTCAGTAATGCTGAAGCTTCAACACCAGCAGTTGATTCCGTCAGTCTCTCTAGCAGTTCTTGCCGTAGCAAATTCAGAGCTGTGTGTCCATCCCCCTTGGCCCTTTTGTGTGAGTTGCGGAGATATGTGGCAAACCAGCCTCTAGTGTTCTGATCAGATCCTAGTAATAAGCCAGACATAAAAGACACCTGAAATGGACAGATTAATAACATGACATGATTTTATGGAATCTGTTCACATTGTTTGTTTTGAGATCTAGCAAATCTTACCAGGTCATCTTGATGGTGTGTCAAAGTGAGATTGATGACTAATGCTGGGAGTCTAGAAGCTGAGGCTGCTTTGGCTCTAACTGATGCAGCCATGAATGGGCACATAGCACACAGTGTTGCTAGAGTGTTAGCTCTGATCCCACCCTCTTCACTTCTTTCTGCATTCAGTACAAGAGATTCTGCCACTATGGACAATAAAAATATTAAATGTTTAAACTGTTAATTAAAATGTGAATAATTTTATTAAAGGTTTTAATATAAACTTACCTTCTTGCATTGTATCAGGCATGTTAGCGACTACCCAAGATATGATAGTTGGACCTTTATTGACATAGAGTAAAACTTCTACAATTTCACAAACATTGAGACAGTTGGGTAATTCTGCGAGACTGATGCATATAACATCACTTACTTCCTCCAAATATACATCATTGTCAAAAAGCTCTGAAGGTTTGATTGTTAGATCAGGGTTGGAATGTTTATTTTGGTTGTATTCTATCACTTGTGCTTGCATCTGTAGTAGTTCAGAGAGGACCAGACGCACTCTACGAGTAGAATCAGATTGCTCAAAATCAGTGGCTATTCCATTATTGATGACAGGGATCAAACACGATTCAGTACTTTGTGAACCATTTTTTAACCTGAAAAGTTGCAATTAAATGTTGCAGATTAAATATAATAATAGAATTGGAATATTTATCTAAGTAATTAGCATAGTAGATCTCACAGCCAATAATATACTTGTTAACATGGTCTATTCGAAACGATTACCTCAGTTGCTGCTCCTTCTTCAGATCAACTTCTAGTGTGTGAAATTCAATTGACAACAGAGAAACTATGAAATTAACTAAATCAATACCGGCGAGTAAGGTGAGTACATCTTTTTTAGCCTCAGCACAATAGTTCGTAATATCTATAGGTGAAATTAATGCCATTCGAACAAGGCAGGGTATTATTGGTCTTATTTCTTCCGGTGTACATTTAACAAGAGTTTTTATGTCCAAATCTTTCAATGCTTTAAAGACCTTAGGTAGCACTGGTTTCATAAATATGGCATCCATTCTGACTTGCTGACTTTATATTGTTTTTATCAATATTTTTACATAATGTTAGTTAGATGAAACCAAAATAATGTTCAAATGATGAAATCAAAATCAGTGTGTGCGCTGTGCGGTGCGCTAGACATAGAGCATAAAATGCCGAATTTACCGCCGGCTATATGGCCGTGAACAGCATATGTCCATAGGTTTTGTAGGACAATGTTGATTCGATAATATTTTCGACCAAAAAACAAAATTATATATGCCAAAAATCAAAATAAATTAACTAAGTTAGTGACACTGAATACCGAATTCAAAGCAGCAAAAGCCAGGCACTAGAATTCCGTGGCATTTGTGGCAATTGTGGCATAATCCTAATCACAAGAGAATTAAAGAAACAAATATATAGCTATTTTACCGTGTCCGTGCGTTCTATTCAATGTGCCCATAGATTAAAAAGTAAGTTGCATTTTCGGCCAATATGTACACGCACAGCCTCCTTCCAAAAGCTAGTTGAATGTTGACCACTTTTTATGTAGTATTAGGGTTCCATACCCAAAGAGGGAAAGACGGAACAGTAATACTAAAGCTTCGTTGTCTGTCACTCTGTCTGTCCTTCTGTAAACAGGCTGGCTGGCCATCTGAAGTACCGGGATGATGTACATATCGATATTATATGTCTGTTGCCACAATAAAAGAAAAACTAAAACTCATATTTAAAAAAAATCAAGGGGCATAAACAAACGTGGTTTTATAAAGTTGAGCACTTTTGCGCGTGTCAGTACTTGCATGAGCGACAACTAACTGCACCTTTTTTTTAAACTACGTTTTTGCAATATTTTTATTACAAAATCTGTTATTAGTATTACCCGAAACCCTCGACGTTTGCGTCAATCATAATATCGAATATATTTTTAATAATAGGTACATCTATAATTTATTTAATGTAACTTTATAGAATACTGACTTCTAAAGTGTTGTAGCAAGTTTGTATAGTAAAATTAATATTTATCTTTATACCTTATTTAGGAAATTTGAAGATATTTAGTTTTCACATCCCGAAAATCATCTTGAAATTGATTCGAAGTAAGGCTTAGAAAAGTACCATAATTTCTTAAATTCTTTAGTGCACACAGAAACAAATACAAATATTAGTTATAAACTTAGAACATAGGTCATGCACAAAGGCGAGCTTAACCCTATTAGTGTTTTCTTACAGCAAACCTTAGGGTGTATGGAGAACTGAGTGAATGCAGAAAATATGGATAACGTGTGTTTGTCACACACACCTTTTTTTTTAAATGGGTAAGGGATCTGAAATATCAATCATTATCAATATTGTCTTCATTGATAGCAATAATTTCCTAACTGCTTTAGATGGATCAAAGCAGTTAAGGCAGGGCATTTAGGTATGTAGGTAATAGAAAATCTTCTTTTATACTTTTCTATAAACACTTATTAATAAAATAAATTTAAAAATAGGTAGGTACACAGAGCTTAAGAAAGTAGAAAGGTTACTTTTAGTGCGGGAAAATATGGAAATATTTAGTTAATTTTTTTATTAAAAGAAATTTTATTGAAAGGGTACTCAGTTGATGACTTTTTTTTCTGATGACACTATCTTTAACTAACTTTTTATTTATTGAATGTATTGACATTTTTAATTTTGAACTACTCAGTTGATGTCTTTTTGTCTGATGACACTATCTTTAACTAATTTTTTATTTATTGAATGTATTGACATTTTTAATTTTGATTTAATTTTATTTGTTATTGTGATATCATTTCAGCTTTATTAATAATTTTTTATTTTATTTTTCATTTTTATTTTTGATTTATATTGTTTTGTTTTGTTTTGATGTTACTTTGTTTAATTTTTCTTTTAAAAGTGGACTAATTTATTGATTTATCATCATTACTTTTTGTCATTTTTGGTATTATTGTAATTTTCAAATACAATGAATTTAATTTATGAATTATGAATTTTATTTATTGGAATTTTATTTATTATAAATAAAATCTCATAATTAGGTATTTTTCCTTATTTTTTTTTAAGTTTATAGGTAGCTTTTCATCTCGCGAGGTTTCCTGTCTTCTATTGTTTTTTCCGTAGAAGGTTTACGTAGGTACTTAGTAGTATTCGGCGATATACATATATCGCGTAATTAATTATCGCAACTCCTTTATCAATACGTAAGCAAAACTAGTTTTAGAATCAATTCTGTGGTTCCTTAAATTGCTCCCTACAACCCCACAGTTCTATAAATAGGGCGCTTTAATTTTGAGCGTTTCTTACGGCTGCCGTACGTAACCCATGCGCCTAGTTTTTTTGGTTCTAAATTTATTTATTTATTTTATTATTTATCACCAGTCAAGCCACTCTGACGAAGAAACATAGCTGCTAGTGCACTTGTGCAGTTGAAAAATATCACCCTAAAACAAAAAAACGCCCATTGTGATGCCGATTTTCGTAAATTTATAAATTAACGAAAATGAATTATAGTTGTATAAGTTTAGAGTAAGTAAACGAAATCCTTTTAGCATCACTTTTTTATCCATATGTGTGTATGTCTGCCTGACAAGTAGGTACCTTTTTTTAGGAACGCGTGGAGGAATCAAGCTTAAATTCATATCAAATACTAAGGTTTAATGTTCCTTAAAGGTTCCGTGTAGCTTTAAAAAAAATATATAGGGTACTTTTAGTAATTCTATAATCTTGAAATTTAACACGAAGCAATGGTTTTGAACACAGTTAAAGGAAAACTTGCAAAAAGCCAAACATTTTAGTAACTTTATATTTTTTATAAAATTATGCTTACTAATCATCTCCTCATAAACGCGTTGTGGTATTCAATATTCTAAGCAAATACACAAGACCCTAATTTTTGATCGCAATTACTTGTAAGGAATCAAAACCTAATGGGTACTTTTTAAGCAAGTCTTAGTGTCTTAGAGCACAGTTATAGGAAAAATGCTATATTTATAAATTGATGGTTTCATCATATAAATAATAATTTTAAACAAAGTATTATTCGCAAACTCCTTAAGGTACCTATTCAATTAAAATGAATACCAAATAAGTACACAAGTCTAGTTCCAATACAAAAATGAGCAAGAGTTTCAAATCGCTTTTTCTTCTAGTGTAAAAAAAGCGGAGCGACCAGGTACAATAAATTTATTTTCTATTTATCTTTAAGCACCTATGTTATTTTTTTTTTTGTTTTTATGTTACTTTTGACGTTTCTAATATTGGTAAAACATAGAGTAGATAGATACTCTAAGGTAAAACCAAACAATTAAAATAAATGATTTTGTATTAAGCTGTGTAATTCAAACTTTTGTGTCGACCGGACGCAATCAATAGAAACAGCAACATTTTTTGATCGCAAGGGAATCATAACCTAAAGAGTAGGTAGTCTAGCCAGAATCATAAAATTTAGAAAGAAACAATATATCATGTAAATTATATGTTTGTATTTGTATGTCATGTAAATGTTTAGTTATATCACAAAATACATATGTTTTACTTTTGACGTCTAAACTTTATAAGAATAATATCTGCCAAATTTCTAGTTTCTAGGTCTTATAGCTTCTGATATTTCGTGATTAATCAGTGAGTGGTGAATAAGTTGTTTCTATTTTATATTTAATTTGATTTAAAGATTCTGGTCTAGAAGGTCCATCGGCCAATTCCCTCATTTCCATTTACCTTCGTCTGATTCTTTGAATGTCTATTGTATCTATTTGTCTCTAAGTGTGTGGTAACGCACACGGCGTTACCGACGGCGGCATCTTAGTACATACACCTGTCCTTACATTAGTTTTTGGTTATACATGTTAAATTTCTGATGAATATAAAAATAAAAATACTCTCAAAATAATCCGATACTCTTTTTAAGTATTCCACTTTAGTCCAACAAAGCCGTCGCTACGTCTATAGCACAAGTGCAATAGTGGGAAAGTGGAATAATTCCAACATTTTGCCCTATTTTTATTTGTGTTTTTATTAAACTTTTATAAATAAATAAACGATAGAATTACATGGAACCACTGGGGGTTTATGTAAGTCCATCTTAAACTTATAGGATTTATTATTATTCGCTCTAAAAAAAGAAGAAATGTTATCTTATAAGATAACATTTCTTCTTTTTTTATACGAAAGCCTATAGGCTTTCGTCCTTTTAGGTAATTAAATCTCTACATTATCATATTTTGCTTATCAGTCTTATAGCTTCCGGTTCTTGGTAACGCTTCTGGAATAATATTTATCTCCTCCCATAAGAATTCTAACGTCTATATAGTTTTAGACCGAAATTTAAAATGTACCTACTTGACAAAGAAAAGCAGGAAATATCCATTCATTTTGATAGCCGATTATAGTCTTTTGATCATGACGAGTTAATATAGTTTATATAAAATATTACTGTGAGTTACTTTTATGTCTGTCCGTCCATATGTCACCAGGCTGTATCTCAAGAACTGTCATAGATTTAGAGTAAAATCAAACCCTATATAATAAAATGGGAAACTTTAGTCGACTATTCTCAAGATGATAAAGTCCCACGAGCTTTCAAGTTGCTTATTGCTTGAAGTGACTAACTTCAATAGTAGAAACACTGGATCACAGATTTTATTAAGCTTAAAATGTTTGCTACAGTGTATTTTCTAGTTGGTGGTCCCAATAAACAAATAACGATAAATCAAAAGATTTTATATTTTCAGAATGCTCTTTCAAATTATAATAACGTTTATTCACTACGCGGAAACACGCTTAATGGCTGGAATACGGAGGGGAATAATGTAGGAGTGGACGTAATCGCATTTCCTTTTGTTTTTGATCTTTGACGGAATACAACTTGGATTATGAATCCCTATTCACAGTCACTGGTTCTAAAGTAAGATGAAAGAAATATAAGTTAACATGTTATTTATTTATTTAAACAGTGTTTTGTGAACATGTCACCCTTATAGACTAGTTCGACTAGTTCTTATACATCATTTTGGAAAGTAGTTCGTAATTTTAAAAGTTTTTTATACAATTCAAAAGGTAGAGTTTCTGTTTAAGTATTTTATTACCTGCAAATTAGTAATAATTGTAAAATATCAACAATATTTTCGAAAAAACTGTTATTTAGTCTAAGTAGAGCGCTGCAAACATAACGCAATTTTGACAAATGAACATTACATTAAACGTATTCTAAAATGATTACCTTTTGGTTTTTAAAGTTAGTATTTAAATAGCAAATCGGCTTTGTTGGACCGACTTACTGAGTGAACTCGAAATAGTCAGATTCAATTTTGTCGACGTCATCCAGAGCTTATAAGATTAACCCACGATTGCTACGAGACCTTGCTACGCTACTCAAATTGAGATGCCTTATCTTCATTAGGTTCTATCACAGAGATGACTCAGGTACTTGTTGGGTTTGGAAAATATAAAAATAAACGTGAGTATCTACTTCGGTTTTTTTTTAATATTAATTATCTGAGTGTATAATGCACTTTGTTTTTTATATTATCTATGTTGTTAATTATTTATTATTAGCCCTTTATTGTTAAATAACAAATAAAAAACAAAAATCAAAGAAGTGACCCATAAAGTGAATATAATAATGTTATCGGACTACTAAAAGTTAGCTTGTAAGTGATTGATTCAATCGCGACGCCGTCGTTCTGTCGCGACGTTTACAGAAATCAGCGGCGATAGTTTCCAGAGAAGCTTTACAAAATAGTGCTCTCGAAATATGGGAATCAATGTGTAGCGTTTGTTGGGCGGCTCGGAGCGCGGCTGCGCGGGTCGCGGCGCGGGCCGGCGCGGCAGTCGCACGCGGGCTCGCGCGCCTCCCTCGCGCCCCGGCCGTCGCTCGCGTCCCTTCTGTGCTGCAACACACAACCTCCCTGGATACCTACTTATCTGTAAAACAACACTCACCCACCTATATTTCTATCTCTTTGACTCAGACTCGCTTTATATAGTCAGAAGACTTTAGTGTATTTTATATCTAGGGGTCAATTGTGATTTCAGTACTGCTTACATCACCGAAGTTATTATTTTCGGCGGGAAACTTGTCATCTTGTGTTATATTGGGACAAATTTTTATCAATGAACGATCTCTTAGCTAGTTTATTTATAACTGACCATTTTTATTAATAATATACCTAAGTAGATATAAATATCTGTTAATACATTAACATCATATTTGATTTATTCATCAATTTTAATAGTTCATCGATTGATTAATTTTTTGCATACATACTGTTAAAGTAATCGACTACTTAGGTACGCTTTAAACATAGGCTTCTTAAATAATTCACATTGGTAGGTAGTTTGTACACATTTACCAGATAACCAGAAAGGTACAGAATGACCGATATAGATCCTCCTACACACTTCATAAAAAATAACTTGACGTTAAAAGAAAGGCAGCAACATTTTAACCCCGTTGTTTGTTGGTTGTCGTATTTTATATATTATTAGGTTGTTATTAAACCACAAGGTTTATTCTCGGAATTAAATGAGTCGTTATTATATTATATCGGACCATTAGGTACTGAGTCTTATTTTAGTCAAACTACTTGTACATTTATGATTATAAGAAATCTCATCAAATATTTATTCAATTTCTTCCCTTAGTAAGCATTCTAACGTAGACTTGGACTATGTGTTTCTAACTTAATTAACCAAGATACCTAGAAAAATAAGTAATTTTAGTTGAAGATCTAAGGAAAAGTTACAGCAGACATTAGATAGTAGGTACCTACAAACAAATATCTGTACATAGATGCACATTGAAAGATATAATAAAGTTTTAACAAGCATTTATAACTCTTGCGACCCTGTACTTGATACCTTTTGTACCTACTCTTACAAAACTGTGAGCAGTTAACAAATTGATCTCAGTCGGCACAAAAGGAAGCGGCTCTAATGAAACTGCACTGCAAGCTTATTGAAGTACAGTAGCTGGCCTCGGATACGGGAGAGGAAATGATGCGAGCGAGTAATCGTATGTGCAGAACATGCAGTATATCCACGATGTTGCTAATAGGAAGGAGATAAAATACCTACCTCACTGCGTTTGTTCCAATGTCAAACCAAATGTAGGTAATGCTAGTAGAAGCAACGATTTGATATACGTACCTGCTATTCGAATATTTGCAAAACGAATGAGAGCATTATGCTGATACTTTAATATGAAATCACATTTTATTGTTTTCATAATAAGCAAATAGGTACTTAAATAAAAAGTAAACGTAACGATCAGTATTCATAGCTTTGAACAGATAGAATGAACACAATCTTTTTATATGCTCATTTTTAGGCGGTTTAATGCCTGAAATAATAAGCGATGCCGATGGTTTAGCGGGATTTATCTTGGGGTTTTGTTTAGATAAGAATCCGCTTTTATTATATTTTTGCTGTCGGTATTAAATTTGGGACCAACCATCAATTATTATTTTTAAATGATGATGATGAAAGTTTTCTGATATTTTTTCCATTATAAATTAATTGCATGCCTGAGACTACTCTACATATTTATTAAGAACTAGATTTTCTCGCAATGCCCTTGTTTAATGGATTTTCTCGCGGTAAAGACGTACTTTCCCGCGGTAAAGGCCTAGACTATGTCACTTCTCAAGCTTTCGAGAACCTGTTTACCATATTCATTCAAATCGGTTCAGTAGATCCAGAGATTACCTGCATTCTCACAAACATTGTTACAATCTCACAAACCATACCTCTTTATAATGTCAGTATAGATTGAAACCCAAACGTTTGTAAAAATAAAATCTATAGAATGTAGGATTTCTTAAGGGCCGATGCCTTTTACAGTACCTACAGGACCTTTGGCTTTTCTATACCTCTCAATGAAAACACTTTGGTAGGGAAAATAAAGTCAATTTCTTATTCCATCTTAAAATCTGAGAGAAACTTGTTAAATTTCTCTGAAAGAAGGAAATTATTCATCGTCAATTTTCTAACGAAAGCGAAAACTTTATTTTCTACTTGCTTATTCGTGGCTATTACGTGGTTTTACATTGATGTATATATTTTGTCTTTGCGGTTCAAAATGCTGAGAGTGTTACGTGAAATTATTCAGGGCAACAAATCCATGTTCGTCGACACCACGTTTGTTAATATTGTAATTAGTTGGTACCTAGTATGTTAAGACAAAACCCTCAGTTCATTACGTATGTCTTCGGCTGTCTAGGTAATGGATGGTTATGGGGACAATGCTTTAGCGTGTAATTTATTCATTACACATCGGCCTCGATCGCCTGCTCGTTACGGAAACTCGCTACTTGAGCTCTTTTAGATTTGCGGTTGTGAACATAGTATTTTAAAACAGAACAATAAAAAATAATTAAAATGTATAACATAGTTTTGTAGGGGATATAGTTTTCTTTTTATAGATAATATTATTTAAAATTCGTTTATATTGTGCAACATCACGTCGAGCAGTTTTGATTGTGATAAATTATTCGCAATTTATAATAATTTTAAATGATTATACTGACTTTTACAGGTAGGTACCAATCCAGGCGTTAATTCAAATTCTTACAGAATAAACAGTGTGTGAACCAGTTGCTCTAATGTTAAAGTGCCATGATACATATCAAAATATGTTTCATAATTTATTTCATCAATTGAATCCAGTTCAATAAAACTCACAATGGCGTGTGCTCAGCAGCCGAATACATATCGTTTCCGGATTTGGTTCGTTCCACGCTTTATGACCACGCGGCGGGATGAGAAGCTCTTTCTGGAATATACGGAGAGTCAAAAGCAGCGAGCTGTCCCCCGCATCCTCATTATAGGCCTGATTCTACAACTGTTCACCGCAATCGTGCCTGGAGAACTCGATTATGTTTTTGCTTACGTCCTGACGACAGTGGCAATTATATTGAATACAACATTACTGATACTGCACCACTTTGCCCAAACGAAGAGAACGATTATCAGTCATCTCGCATGGCTCATCTTGTGGGCTCAGCTTTTAGTAAGTGCGATGCGAAGACAGGGAGATGCCTTCAACGAGCTCCTTGGATGGGCTGCTCTCCTGCAGTTTTTGACACTCGCAACATTACCTTTCCGTGCGCTCACCTTGATAATCTACAGTATTCTTTCCTTTTCTGCGTATATCTTCATACAATATTTGAACTATTCCATGTTTGATAGCAGAATAACACAACATTTCTTATACCAGGTGAGAAATATTATTACGATTGATATATATTTGGTACATTGTCAATTGACGTTGGAGTTTAATTACATGTCATCTCGAGGTATGAATATGATGAATATTCATTGCAGGAAATAACCAACGGAAGTATATTGTTTTCTGCCAGCCTGTTGGGAGCGACAGCCTTTGTGGTGTATGAAAATCAACACCGACGCTCTTTTGTAGAAACAAAGAGGAGTCTGCGAGACAAAGTGACGATTGATCAACAAAGTAAAGAACAAGTACGTGTAATTTAAGCAAAAGTCTATTTCATGTAGATGTATTATGTAATAATTATTAATTCCTTTAATTAATTACCTTATTATAACGATGTTTTGCAATTTTAGGAACGATTACTACTTTCTGTACTACCTGAACATGTGGCAGTTCAAATGCGTAAAGATCTCGGACAGATTGATACGCAATTTAAAAAGATCTATATGTCACGACATGAAAATGTTAGGTGAGTCAATTACCCACAAGTTACTTTGAAAAGTCAAGTAAATATTAATATCAATCCAAAGACAATTGTTTAAATATGCTTTTCCCTTTCCAAACAGCATACTTTATGCTGACATTGTTGGGTTTACGGCAATTTCGTCGACATATTCAGCGCAAGATCTAGTAGCAATATTAAACGAGTTGTTTGCCCGCTTTGATCGTCTGGCTGAGGTAAGTAAATATTTAACTAACGAAGATTTATTAAAAACTTTCACGTTTGGGTTCATTTTATAACATTCATTAAAGTCACTTTATTTAGGTTATTACCGTCTGTTTAAAGAGAACAGTTGAATGGAAGATACTATAATCTTTAAAACAATTTATCTTTAATACTTAAATGTGTACAATGCTTGATTCCACAATTTAAGATACCCAATCAGAGAGCACATCAAACTATTATCCATAATGTTCAATCTTTCAGATAATAAGTACCTTGTTACTATTTGGATCGTAAACGCGTCAATTATAATCATTGAAATTTTTCAGAAATATCAACAGCTGCGTATAAAAATCTTGGGAGATTGCTACTATTGTATCAGCGGCGCTCCCGTGGAGCGGCCCGATCACGCTGTCCTCTGCGTGCACATGGGCTTATCTATGGTCAAAGCTATCAAGTACGTACACCAAAGATCTCATTTTAATTTATCAAATGAATGTCACATGGACATGTGACATTCATTTTTCAGTTTTCAGGACATGCCCGTTTTACGTTGTTTGCTTATAACGTTTAAGTACTTGTTCAAAGAGCACATACATTTTCCAAGATGAAACATCCTGTGGTGCGCTGCGGGGTTGGAACCCACGACCTTCGGAATTAAAGTCGAGTGTGCTATCATTTAGCCATCACGGCTTTAGGGTTTAGGTATATAAGCCTCATACATTAACCGGCCGCAAAGTCTTATAATTCACATTTTAGTGACTCTTCGTGTTTTGCTTAAAAAATCAAATTACAGGGTAATTTAAACACAATTTCCCTACCTATTAAAATTGTCAGCGTAATCTAAAGTACTTTCCTACGGTCAAGGACGAGACGTTGCTCTTTCATTAATAACAACGTCTCCCTGAAAATCAACATAATTAATTTTATCAAATACGTGTTTCATTTAGGTACTTAGGCATTCGCTAAGCCTAAAAGGCGCCACCAAATATTTTGTGATTCCTTGCTTTGCATGAAGATCAAGCTTTACCATATTTTTATATGTATAGTTTATTTAGTACGACACTGTTTTAATTAAATTTAGAAACCTTATCTAAGCAAACCTTATAATGTTACTGACACTAGTGATTTTAATTCTCTTTGTCGGAAACTAGAAGACAACATTTTAAAAAAATATTTGATACTTATAATCGGTAGTTATAGTAGATCTTCCACATTAAAAATAGCTATATTGCTAATCTACTATAGTCAAGATCAAATAGCAAGCCAGGACTTCAATACTGATTCACAAAAACAACCAAATTGGTATACTGGACTCGTTATATAGTGCATATGTAGCCAGAGTTAAATTTTTCTGTCGTCGAATTTTCAAATGATTTATAAAATAGTAATTGATTGATAATTAGCGGGAACCCGCGACTTCATAGGCGTAGAGTTGTTTTTTTGCACATACTTTGTTAAAAACGTAGTCTTATTTGATGCAAACTTCTCACCCCCGTTTTAAGCCTAAAAGGGTATTGATTTATGAAGAAACATAAAAGTACCTCCTCGCCATCTATAGGGCATACATTTATTAAGTCTATTAATGTAAAACATTTGACTTTCATTCAAATTTCATACATACTCGTATCCCCTGATTACCACTTTAGGGGTCGATTTTTGAAAATATATTTCATACGTGTTTCAAATTTTTTATTAAAGAACATAGGTATATGCTGAACTTCATTCGATGACTTAAAAAACGACACAGTTTCATACTTACTGTAAAATTACCTTTCTAACCCTTATAGTTTAGACCCTGCTTTCATAAGTCAGTCGTCAATATTATATTAAGTTTATCAGATATCTAGTAACACAAGCTTAGAGCTTACCACGGGGCTAGATGTTGTGTGAATTGTCTGGATATATTTATTTACTTATTTATTCAGTCTGTCACTTAGTTAGAAAGTCAGTCAGCTTTTCCTTTTATATTTATAGATAAGATTACCTCACAATAACAAATAGTACTAACACATTCATTTCAAAACAAATAAAAAGCTAAATAAATCAACAATAATAAAAATGACTAAAATTTATAGGTATCTTACCTATGAATTACCAATATCAAATTACAAATTAGTCAATAGTTACTTTATTTAAAGAGTTTGTACGATCTGTGTATAAGCAATCAGTAACGTCACAGAATGCTTATAATAAATACTAAACAAGTGTGGCGCTAATTAATTCTTTTCCATTCCCTTGAGCGTGACTGAAAAAGTTTTTCCTGGCTTCAACTAACTAACTTATCTGCGCCTCTGGGCATGTTATCTGATGGAATAAAACAGATTACGTAGAGGTAGATTTTCCTCTTACATTAATATAACAAGAACTCAAACACGAGTATTAACGCTTTATTTTCCTTTGCGGATGCATTATTTGCTACGATATTATTGGTTAGTTGTAGTTCATCAATATCCTGGAATCTCATTAAGTCTGCCCCTAATAAGTAACGCAATTTTTGGGTCTAGCGCTAACAAACACAAATAGAATAATAATATCTATCAATAATCTCTATAAAATAATTTTACTCGGTAGGATGTTGGCATTTTGTCTTGTTTGCTAAGAATTTACAGGTTGATAAATATATGACTAGACTTTAAATTGGTGTTATTTATGCCACATTGCTCTGATACCGATACAGGTCTCAGCTGCAATTAATACTTGTCGTAGCAGTTTCTGTAGTTAATATAGAAACTAAATTTTATTTTCTAAAATACAAAAAAAATATACATTAAACATTGTAGCTTAAACGTCTTTATGTTAAAATTCAAAATATAAATACTTTAAAAAAATGTATGGATTAATTAAAATTCCTTTAACCGTTAAATATGAATGCCTAAGCGGCGCAATTGGTGGGGTCTGCTGGCGGCGTATGAGGTAGCGGGTTCGATTCCCGCCGAGAGGTCAAGTGTGTGTATGTTCTGCAAGCACTTTTCTCCTTGGTCTGGGTGTTAAATATGTAAAATAGAAAAATATCTATAAATGTATGAGGTATATCAGATGTCTAGCACCCGTAACGCAAGCTTAGAGGCTAGATGTTGTTGTGTGGATTGTCCGTAAATAATTATAATAATTAAAGTTCAAAGTTATTATCTGAATTATTAAAAAATAATACCTAAGCGTTGCGGAATCGATACCGGAGATTCGATTACAAGAGCTGGTACAATATTAAAAAAATATTTGGATATTAATTTGTTGTTCTTGCATTATTATTATTACTATTTATTTTTATGTCACCGCACCGTCCAGTTATTTTCTGTGCATTTTCCATTCCATCTTAAGGTTGTCAGAATGAAATTGCATTAAGCAATAAGGCCGCCCAATACGCATTTTGTACTTAGCTTTATCTTAGTGTAATAAAGAGTTATATTATTATTACAACAAACTTAACAACTAGTGACATATGGGCCTATGTCGAGCAGAATACTTTAAAATTGTGTCGAGTAGTGAATAAATCGCACTTATTATTTTGGATAGGTACGTGCAGCAGACAACGAACTCACCTGTGGACATGCGCGTGGGCATCCACACGGGCGCAGTGTTGGCCGGTGTGCTGGGCCAGCGACAATGGCAGTTCGACGTGTACTCGCGCGATGTAGAGCTTGCCAACAAGATGGAGAGCAGCGGTATGGCTGGGTAAGCAGACAACGAACTTACCTGTGGAAATGATCGTGGGCATCCACACAGGACCAGTGTAGGCAGGCTTGCTCGGTCAGCGGCAATGGTAGTTCAATGTGTACTCGCGCGATGTAGAGCTTGCCAACAAAATGGAGAGCAGCGGCAAGGCTGGGAAAGGATATGAAACGAATATTTTTATGGCAAGGTAATCTAACCGGGTGTCCGGAAGCATTCGCGTGTAATGGTACGGTAAGGTATGCAATTTTAAGCAAATATGTCATTTGCTGAATGCAGCAGGCACCTTCGATCACTTTCGTCTTGAGGTTCTGAAATGTACTTATCATTGATACATATGTGCATCAAATGCAAGTCTTCTATGCTGCTACGAGTAGTGATGTCATATACATTTAAAATGCAGTTCACGAATATGAATAGGCACAAAGTCACTCAATTATTATACAGAGGGCTATGCTCGTGGTTTCTCTAACTAAACAAAATTATGAATTATGAGATACGTAGCAGAACGATAATGGCCAAGCCATTATACATAATGGCAGGGCATATAGCACGGTAGCATGTGGACCACATTTCTGTTGGGGCTTAATGTTTCTTGAGCGACTGCGGTCGCGAATTTGGTCAAAGTTGATGCACAGTAAGTGCAAGTGACTTCGTACCAAAATAAATATAACATTTAAGAGCCAGGATTATCTCCATCTTTTGTTGTCCCATGGCTGATATGATGGTAATAAGATAAGGTTCCTAAGACCGTATATTTAGGCAGTTATCTTAAAGCTTAGTTTAGGGGGCTTGGATCACCAGTTTTAATTTCGATAGTGATTCCTCCCGGTATTTCACAGAAACATTTTCGTAATACGTAGGTACTAGCGTACTTACTTTAGAGGTCAAATGGTCAGTAAAATCATGAAATTCGTATTTCGTTGGCTTAAGATATATGTATGAATGGTTTTCACCTTTTGTAAAATCGTACAAAAACCTATGAGGTATTTGATGGAAAGGCAGAGGGCTAATTATTTCGGACGGTATATTTATAATTCAACGCAAATTAATTTAAAGCATCTATAGCATATATATCTAGCATCGTCAGCGTACCCGTAAAAGTATTTAAGTAGATTGCTTCTAATTTATCTCTAAAATAATTACTGATTTTTTGATAATTTAACTCCAACAGGTAGGTACTTTTTCAACCTGGTTCGAATCTATTGAATATGCACAACGGTTGTAACCATTTCCACAGATTTGTATTTCCACAGTGTAAACGAGAATTTCGTTCTCCTTGACCCGTTTTGTTATATGTATTTCAAACAGATATTCAGAGGCACAGCTAAAGTAGCGGTGTTTAAAAGTATATTTAAACACATTTTGTAAAATGGATGAATACATTTATTAAACCACGTATCATAAAATTTTTTCACTTTTTATTTCTGACTTATATGAGGTTAATAGAACGTTAGATAAACATTATTTATAACCCTGATTTAGTGCAAATTCTGTTTTCAAGTTCAATTTTAGGTTATACTCTTATTTATTTCTATAATAGTCGCAAAATGAAGCATAAGTAGTCGTATTAAGTGTTTCAGCTAATGAACTTATATAAGCTAGAAATTGCAGTTTCTATGAATACAAGCGTTAGTGTAATTTTTATACCGTAGCGATTGAGTTAATGTATCCTAATGATGAAATATATTATTTAAAATAGACTATTTGATAAATTTGTAAAATTGCATATAATTAATTTAAAGTAGCCGACTCGGCGAACTACGTACCACTATTTTTTCCATGTTTGTTACACCTTGTATACCTTGTTACACCTTGATTTCATTTCATAGAAACATAAACAGAAAGAATCATCGAATTTGATGCAGTATATACAGGGCCCTACATATTTGTACTAGGAATGCGGTATTATATACAGTCCGCTATAGCCCAGAATTTTACTACTAAAGTACATAGTAGGTATGCTGCTGTTTAAGAATCTTTTTATTTTACATGACAGCTGCTCACATTAGAAAGTAGTAAAATGAATGCCAGAAATTTCATTGAGGTTTCAAGGCTTCAATACCATACTAAGAAATTAAGGATATTTAAGAATACCGATATTAGGGAACACATTAATATAAGGAATCCGAACTAGGCCTCTTATAGCAGACGTAATGAGCATAAATATGTTAGATTTCAAAATTTTACAAAAAATTTGGAGACCGCTGTTTGTTGAGAATAGAATTATTTTCTTAAGGGCCTCACCTCCTCCCCCGCAAACGCACGTGTAATCACAATTTCTGGGAAACCCTGTATGAAGATTAAAAGCCCTTACTATGTAGGTGGGCTACATTAAACACTGTTATTAGAGCCTCTGAAACAAAGTGACACTGGTGGCAAAACATAATAGCGTCTGTAATAGGAACCTACTTACTTACAGGATAAAAAAGAAAAGAAGATCATACAACTTTGAAGAAAATGACACGACAGAAATCTGTTATTGGTTACAGCTGTTTGTGAGCTCATAAAGAGAATTATAACATAATGCTCAGAAGGAAGTTGTCAGAGTGCGAAATATTTCTTGTGAGAGAATGTATTATTGTGAAAATAAACAATAACTACCTCAATTAGGTTCTTCGGTAGGTTTAAGTAGGTTTTGCCTATAGAGGGTATTGAGCAGTTTCTTCATCAAAAAATAACTCATGGAATTGTTACTAATCGTAAAAAAGTATTGATACATAAATGAAAATTATAGATAGTCAATAGGAATCAAAGATCATATGAACGATAATCTATCGAAAAGTATAATTCGCTCCATCGCATCTTAACCAGAGCTCGCGCCGTTAACACATCATTCAAGCCCCAACCCACCGCGATTGCTGTTTGTGCCGTAATTGATTGGCAATGCAAAGTTGGTTGCTATGACTTTATTTAAAACACATCTAGTAATTATCACATTCATACCCTCAGTAACAAAGCTTATATGTTGTGCTTTTCACAACACCAAATATCTATTTATTTCACCGCAAGGATTATTTGGCTTGACTCACTCTAAAGAAATGCAAACAAAGACTCTGGAGTCCATTTCAACTGTATGCAAATGGCTTGTTATTTATTTTAGGCGAGTGCACGTCTCTGAAGTGACCCTTGGCTTTCTGAAGAACGACTTTGAAGTGGAGCCGGCTTTCGGTGAGAAACGAGAAGAGATGCTGCGCCAAGCCGGTATCAAGACCTATTTCATTGTCAAAGTACTGAAACCGGTAAGAGAATAATAGCAAAACTGTTTAGGTACAGTCATTGGCTTCATACCTAATCTAACAATATTTTGTGTTTGCACAACAAAAAACAACACATTTTATCAACCGACTTTGTAACCGGTGCAATTTATTTTTCAGTTCGGTCTGAAATAATATAATAACCTAGTCCAATTTGTTGTTGTTTTTTTATGCATTTCTAAAAATTACAAGCTATTGTAGACTTGTCCTAGACAATTACTAAATAGTTATCATAATATAATCCCGTGATGAACTGACAGTTGTGTTAACGCTTTAAATAAGATTAATTCCTCCGACTTGAATATGTTACAAAATAATTCTGTGGAATGTTACTGGGCTTTTTACGGTAAAGTCTCTTTCATCATCTTATCATTCGCGGCCTTTAAATTGTACGTGTACGTAGGAATGCGTAATCTCAACATTGCAGGAAATAAAGTATTTTTAAAACTAGTCTTGATTGACTGCTAGGAGACTCACATCGGGATCACTTAACATGAGTTAAATATAACATGTTTCGATGGGTAAGGAGACGAAGGAGTTTCGTACGATCTACAATTGCTGGTTCCGAGTCTGAGTGGTTTTCTGAGTATTATGTCAGAAATGTTAACTGATTTATGTATATTATCAGTCTTCACATAGTACACGCTCTGCCTTAGTTGGACCATTTTGTTTTGCAGCGCATCATAAAATAAATAGACGAAGAAATAGAAACCTTTGGAATTTATCTACACAAAACGTTATCAATTTATCAAAATAACTTCTAAACGTAGATTACAAATATTAATTTATAAAAAGATAAAATTGGACAAGAGCTTTTCTTACTAATTGCATCTAAGAAATGTAAATGTACCTAATGATGTTGTATAGGCAGGCACACGGAACATGATGCCAAATAACGGTTATTTAATTTATTGTCTATCTGTTTGTTCTGGCTAATCGTTGAAAACGAGGAGTAATTAACCGCTAAAAAATAAAAAAATATATATTTTATTCCACAAAACCGAGCAACGCCGCGTGGTAGGCATATGAGTACATATTCGTCAACAAATGCAAGACAAAAGAAAAACACAAGCTTCGTTATGATGACACGGCTTTATTGTGCCGTGCTCTATTCGTACTGATTTGAATAAACCCTACAACTGGGATGTTTAATTGGCAAGGTTTTCTCTAAAGCCTTTTATTTTTCGAGGTTCAAATACAATACTATTAATTGAGCACAATATTACAAAAACTCAAAAAAGAAAAAGATTTACAATATTGGGTTCTTAAAAGATATAATATATCTTTTAAATTGTGGACAAACAATATTATATTGTTTGTCCACAATTTCACCTGATAGTCCATGTGGACGATGATGGATCATAAAGATTTATAAGGTACCTACCTTTTCACTCTTGTTTTGATGATACTCAGGTTGTATATTAGGAATGTACTTTCATCATTAACTTTCTGGTTGTGTAGTTCGAGAAAGGCGGAGAAGGTGATGAAGATCGCGGTGACACACTATCCGACCTCCGAGATGAAGACGAGGACTCTGTGAGTGCATTGAGAGAGCCTGACTCGGAATAAGAGACCTAGATAAACGTGTTTACGTATACAACATTACCAATATGTCACATAAAGCTAAATGCTAGGTTAGTCTCTTATGATATAGTCCAATAAAATGTCCGAGTGATCCCTATTTTTTTGATTGGATTGGTTTGATATTATATTAATTTTCTAGTTATTAAATCATAATGTAAATACATATTCTCTATATTCAGATGAGGCGTCTTAGGGAATGCTATTAAAATACGTAAACGCAAGCTTTCTCGAGTTTCGTTCCGAGTCAGGCCTCTTCACCCCACCCCACTATCTGATCCACCCTACGCCCTACATTTAGGACACTAGGGCAATAGGCTAGCGGCTACATAGCGTTAGAGTACACGAAAAATATCATCAAATTCAACCTTCATGAATAATATATTTGGGATTGGAAACCTCAGGCGTTCGAAAACAACTTGAAAATCATTAAGGCGGGTGTTATTTGATTATTTGCTTGGAATGTTAGGCAGAAGTAGATGCCCGTTCAGTCTTTATTTCTATTTATTTTGGTTCTTACATAAATATTTTAGCCGCCACTTGTACATGTATAGGGAATGTAATTCTAAAGTATTTCAACTGAATACCAAAATAATAGTTAAAAAATTCGTTCATATTAATGTATCGCAATATGATTATTTTATTGAAACAAAAAATATGCTATTTCTTTCTGTGATATCGATTTATCCTTGAGGAATGATATTTTTAATGAAGGTTTATTATCCTTCTCCGTGCGATTAAGATAAATGATCCATTTTGTCTAATGTAGATACAATTAATTTTTAAGAGACTATATTGATTTATCGAGGAAAAATCTCGTTTTATTATAAATACTTTTCTTCTTTAATTAACAATTTCGCTTAATATCATGATACTTACAAATACGAGTAGGTACTTCTAATAGAGGTTTTGTTATGATATTTATAATTTAATACTTAATCGATAATCGATACGCAAAATTCTGTAAGAATTTTGATAAAAATAAATGTATCTATGTAGTATATCAGTCACCTAACACCCATAGTACAAGCTCTGCTTAGTTTGGGGTTAGGTGATGCTGTGTGAGTAGTCCGGTTTTTTTTTTCAATTTATTTATTGATTAATTACGAATATTTAAGGTATTTCTATAATACTAAAATTATTTAAAATTCCTAGGTGTAGCGTCATCAGCTCATCAATTGTTTGCTTGTCAGTACATTATTACATAGACAGCTTCATAAATCTCCATAGGTGCTATCAGGCGAAGGCGAGAAGAAGGACTCGGAAGACAAACTCATACACGACATGCTTGAAGAAGAGTTGAGAAACCGGGACGATAACAAGTAAGAAACATTTCATAATCATTAGGTACATTTTGCTTACAAAGCGTCTCTGATAAACTTATGCAATGTTTTATGTTATCCCAAGATACAAAACATTCTCGTACTATTACTAGTGTAAATAAAATCTTTGTTTATTTTAAGTTACATACGCTGATTACTGCTAAATTGTGGCAATCCAAATTATGTCTGGTAGTCTAAGCATCGAACTACTGAGAATATGCATGGCAACTGCATAAAAAATAGTTAGGTACCTGTTTATTCCGTCTGTAAGCCCGCTCAAAAATACTGGACTGCTATTTTTCGCTTTATCAATTGAATAACAGAATGCTGAATGAAAATAAGATATGGAGCATCAAAGTTCTTGAGCCATAAAGTTCTTGTTCTTTTTTTGTACCAGTGATGTACAAATTTTGTACAAATCGCACGAGAGCTCGCAACTTGAGTTTTCGTTTGCAAGAAGAGAGAAGGAATAGGTTTTTATTTTTATGATTCCGTTTTTTTTAATTATTTAAATATTGTCTTAAATGAAAAACATAACTTTTTTGTAATCTACCTGGTTGTACTTAAGTGGTCTTCCGAATATCACGTTGGTGTTAGAAGAATCATAGGCTTGTTGATAGAAATTAAGTAACGTTATAGAATCGTAATATGTGACACAGTAACCATTAAAGCTTATAGATCGATGCAACAAATTAATCGGTCTATAACATTAGTTGTGGGTAATTTTTTGTGCCGATTTCAAGGTGAATTTAAATTAATGCTTGATAGCAAGTTGTCTACTTTCACTTTTTGCTGTATTTTTATAGTTAGGTATATTAACTGTTTGTAATATTTAAATACCAATATTATAAATACAAGCTCTTCTTAAGTGACGCCAGATGATGCTTATTGAGTTGTATCATTAACTATTTTACTATAATTTTATGCGTACATAATTAGAGGGGACTGCGTCTTTATAGCTCTTAAGTTAATTAATTTATTCTGGCACTCCTCATAATATGTACTAATTTGCACTTCACTAACATCCTCAAAGATTTGAGATTAATTATAAAAATGCCATATTTGTTATAAAGTACTGTATAGATGCATACCCTGATTATTCGTATAAGTATTATTGAAATATATCAACATGCACCATTTTGTTACCTACTCGCAATTATACTAGATAACTTTGCCAGTTTTTTTTTACGTTCTGTTTCTGTCAAAAATGGGTTTAACGTGAACAATATAAAACACAAAAATAGACACATTGTCGTTTTGTCAAAATAAAGCCAAAATCTGTCTTTATTTCTTTAGAATTGGAAATTACGTAGATTAATTAGCGACGTGGAAGCGGCCCACCCGAATTGAAACGAGTTTCCTCATTAACATAGCCTGCTGATTTCTATCTACTTGTGAAGAAAGCCTATTCAATATTCGATCGTATGAAAAGTAGTGAAATTGTTTTCGACGAAATGGGTGTCAAAACAAAAAGTTGAGACAACATAAATGTTTACTAAGTAACACCTTGCAATGTATCGTTTACTGTCTAGGTATATCTAGATAGACCCAGATGGAATTCGCCAAGGCGAAAGTCTGCAATCTAGAGTTCACATTTATTCGGTGAACTTTAAAAACACGTTTGAACTTTAATGTCTTGTGGTTGAAGAGAGATCTTTTAATACTTTGCCTTGTGTTAGGTTTATTGCACCATGTTTTAGAAATCGTAAAACATTTTAAGAAAAACCTTAATAGTTTTATATCTCAAAAACTTAGGTAGAAGCGATAACGCTTCTACCTAAGTAGATAAAAATATACAATACTACTTACACAAAATTATATCTGTTTCTGAACCCGGAAATGGACAAATGTTTGAATTATTCAACTTGACCTATACTGGTATTTCTTGTCGCTTAACCTTCCCAACACGTTATTTTTATGAGCTCTAAAGTGATTGTCTTGTCTATGCTATTTAACTTTTATATTATACTTACGAATAGTTTTTCTAACAGGGAATTGGCATCAACTGGGCTATGTCTTGGATTCGAGTATGAAGCAGAGAGGCAATATTTGAGGAGGGGCGATATTTGCCCAGCACCCATTATGCTTCCACCGCTGTTCCTTTACATCCCGATTCTGGTGGTGGCTCTACTCATGGTGCCGCCGCGTGGGCTTCAGCAAACTTACATATACTACTTGATTATCGTATCTGTCACCTGCTTCATATTCTACGCAACATATAGATGGAAACTTGCGAAGGTACTTAAAATTTTACTTAATAGATTTTATCACCAATACGATAACAAGGTTTAAAACCGTATCTGTTTACAGTTGATTTAAAAACTTTCACTTAAGAACTCAAAACAATGCAACGACGAGAACCTATCTACAGATTTAGATAATACTTTAAAAAGCTTTTTTGTGTTATAGGACAAACACTACAATCCAGAATTTCGAGTGTACTACAGTATAATGAACATGACCGCTTTTATGTGTGCCTGCCTACTTACTTTGGTAAGTTTATTTCTTTTCCTTATCCATTCTTTTTTTCACTGAATACCGAGTTCGGTTTCATCAATTTATATATACGTGGGGTGATAAAAGCTTAGGAAGGGGACATATTATTTGCTTTAGTAACAGGAAAAAAATATGTGGATAACGAAGATATCAAAAAAATATATCAATAACTTGTTTTCCAAGAATCGATTCTGTAGCTTTCCAGATTCGTAACCTTAAGTTATTTAAACGATCATGAATGACGTAGTGATATTTACTTAATCGAATATGATGTGAAATAACAATCAATATGCATGTCATTGAAAATATGGATCATAAACCAGATCATTGCCCAAGTTGGATATCCGATGCATCATAAAATATCCCTTGTTCCACTTAAAGGCACATAGGTCTTCATTATTTTCTTCACTTTTTTATCAACAGTCAATATCAATTTGGTTACTAAACTGATTTTTTGGATATATTATTAATTCTGAAACCATTCCTTGCGAATTAAACTAACATCATCAGCATTGTATAATTATATAATTATATAATTACTATATAATTATTTTGAAGCCAATAACATTTTTAGTAACCGTCAATATGGCTTTCGACAAGGACGATCTATCAATAAAGCTATTTATGATTTCCTAGAAGAAGTAATGACTAATAGAGACAGAAACAAACTTGTAACAGCTTTATACATGGATATGTCTAAAGCTTTTGATCATGTTAATCATGATGTACTTCTGCGGAAATTAGAAATGTATGGCGTTAGAGGTAGAGCTAACACTTTGATAAAATCATATCTTAGTAACCGGTATCAAGTAACTCACATTAGCAGAATATGTCAAAAAACCATGACAGAGATCACTTATAAGTCGAACTCTAGGCACATTCTCCACGGTGTCCCACAAGGAAGTGTGCTAGGACCTTTTTTGTTTTTAGCCTACATAAATGACCTACCACAAGTAACTGACCATTTTATGACTTTGTTTGCTGATGATAGCACTGTATTATTTATTGACGATAAAAATCACAACTTTAAATTAGACATTAACTCTACCTTGACATCTATTATAAATTGGCTGAATGCACATAACTTAAATATTAATTTGACTAAAACCTATCTAATGAATTTTCAACAACGACATAATGATAATCTTGACATTGGTGTAAACTATTCAGGCACAGACATTGCAGAAATTGAATTTACAAAATTTTTAGGTTTAACAATTGATAATAAACTGAACTGGAAACTTCATGTAGATAATGTTAGAAAAAGAGTTATACAGTTTTCCTACGCTTTATATAAACTTAGCAGAGTAGCAAATCTGACCACCTTACTCACGGCTTATCATGGTTATGTGACGTCCGTACTTCGTTATGGAATTATGTTTTGGGGCAACTCAACAGATTACCTTAAAGCTTTCAAAGCCCAAAAACGATGCATAAGAGCAATCTGTGGATTAAAAAGAAGAGACTCTTGTAAAGAACATTTTGTTAGATTAAGACTTCTTACATTTCCAGCACTGTATATTCATGAAGTGGCTGTTTATGTCAAGAACAATCTTAACTCATTTGACTCTTTTCCCAGTGGTAGTCGACTGCACGGTAGATTACGTATGGTACCTTGCAAAACAAAACTTTTGCGTGCAAGTATTTTTTGCATGGCGCCAAAAATATTTAATAAACTACCTCTTTCTGTTCGAAACTTACCCGTAAACCAATTCAGAGACAAACTAAGTGAGATTTTGATTAAAAAGGCATACTATTCAGTAAATGACTTTCTCAACGATAAGGAAATAAGTAAATATGAATATACTTGAATTGTATAATTTTAGATTTTTGATTTAATTTACTAGATTTAATTTGATTTTATTTAAATTGATTTAATTTGATTTATTATAATTTGGCTTGATTTTTTAATGCAATTTTATTCATAATTTTCTAACTTATTATAGTAATTTAATTTCATGACATTTGCATTCACTTTTAGATATATTTAACATCATTTTAATTGTATATTCTGAATAATTTGATATTATAGATAATAAGTGACAAGAAATGTAATGTTTGTATGCTCAATGTAGCAGAATCTGTGTAGCTTTAAGTAGTCTTAACATCTGACATGTATCACCAGATTTTACGAACAATAAACAATTTATGATTATTTATGATTTATGATTGTGTCATTCAAAACCCTTGAATACTTAAAAGTAATATGGTATTGTACAGTACTATTGCGGAGATTTAGAAGAAAGAATTCTCGAGGATGGATTGCGAGAGGACGCCATACAGCACGGGGGCGCGTCACGATGCGCCAGCCCGTCCTACTACTACCATGTAAGTCACACTTTCACATTCTAACTTTTATCCGAGCGCCTAAAGTGCGCGACTATGTACCTCGTCATGCATAGACCTATAATGAATTAGCGGATACATGTGAACATGCAAGATCTAAAGTTTAGGCTAGACTGTTACATCATTATTATTTAATATATTCTGTCGCAACAGTTCAGCGGAGAGATCGAGGACAATACAATTTATCAGAGCTGAGTCAGACTTTGAATTCTCAGAGTCCTTATGTTTTCCCTGTATGAATAAACTTAAAACCTTGTGCCATTCTTCGAAGTAACCGGCTCTATGAACAAAGCTTCCAGATAATCTATATATTTGAATTTCAAAATGCGACTAACATTTTTTATGCATTCGAAACAAAATAATAATATATTTTGCATGCGAATTATGTGAACGCAAGTCCTTGATATGCATGAACGATTTGTTAACAATCGTTTGAATGTTTGCAGATGTTTCTAATATAACCACAATTTAATGGCTATTGCAACCATCTAATCTCCGCTCATCATCATAACCCACAAATTAAATGTGGTATGGTAATAAAATGGTGTTAAATTGGCAATCCAGCAATTCAGTTGCCAGTAATTTGCTTTCGTTCTTGTGTGGTGCATTTCTTCTAAATTGGAATTAGAACTTCATTGGGCTCCACTGGGTAGGTTTGAGCCATTAGTAACAAGCCAAATGCTTCCTTAAAGAGTTCTTATATTCCGGTGTCTACAGAAATTATTTTTGCTATGATTGGAACAAAAAGCACTACATAGAACAAAGGAATTACCAAATGACTTGCTTGATTGCCAATTTACCAACAATTTATTACCTTACCTTAAATTAATGGGCTATGACGACGAGCCTTTGACGAAACGTCTTTTATCTCCTTGACGTTTTTAAAGAATTAATATCATCATCACTTATGCTGCCAATGTTGGAATGAAAAAAAATAGATAAGATAAAAGTACTGTATTGCACACATAGTAATTGAAATATAATAAATTATATAAATGACAAAGACATATTTTTGTTTACCACAGAAACACAAACAAAAATAATACTCTCAAGACTCAAGACTCAAAATGAACATACATACATTTTAAAAAAGTGTGTGTGTGTCAGCTACGACGCACGATTGGAGTTTACTACTTACGAACGATATTATGATATATGTACATCGAATAGAAAAAAAGGGTACATGAACGCATCTGCTAAAATGATAAGAGAAACAAACATATATGTCTGTTATTATTCGGATTGTATATATTACTTCAATATAGCGTATTACATAAAGTATGTTACAAAATAATAATAATTGTGTTCAATTTATACAAATCCAATTTTAGGATGATTGATTTCTTTCACTTTGAATTATAATATCATTCGTAAATACTGCAAAGAACAAATTAATTATATGTCGAAACTATAGCTTCTTTTTAATATTTTAATTAATAAATAACAGAAGGTACTTATTATATGTTCCAACGAAACGCGTTGAGAGGACCATAAATTCGTCAATTGTTTTAGTTCCCTGCACAAAAACGTAAAAGCTATCTTTGTAAGACGATATCCAAGTGAAAAAGAAACGTCCGGCCAAAATTTTTTTGTAAATATTGTTGATTTTACTGAATATCTTTTCACTCTCACCTCTACTCACTGAGAAATTCTAAGTGAATGCTAGACGAATACTTTTTCGAACGCGTATTCGAATGTCAAAAATGGTAACTCGCATTCCAGAGACACAACAAACAACCAATCAAAATGCGTTAAAGTTCTTATTTCGAACGAGACGTTTCGACGGTATTCCATCTCATTCTTTTACACGTTGAATCCTACAGATATATATGTTTGTCTCTTTCTACGTAACGCCTCAACTTTTGTTAACACTTGATTTTACTCCCCATAAAATTTCCGTACCGGGCCTTATAACTCAAATCGTTTCTTAAGGAGTAAACTCCAAAAATATATATTTATAAAACACAAAGTGTAACAACAAAACTTTCTTAAGAATATGTGACAGTTGGTAGTCTTCATAAGAGACATCTAAACCAGACAACCGTGAACTGATAGGAAGCTCTGAAAATGACGTTTAACTGAGTAACATCTTTTTCACTGTATAATTTTATTTAGCTTGACACTCGCAAACTGTCGCTTCAAGCGCAGAGTCCAAATATATGAAATTAAATTGAATTGTGAATTGATACTAAATGGGTGAACTGTGTGCAAAAAATAAAGTAATATAATAATAAAAATAGAATCAACAGTGACTACACAAAATAAAAATAAATTTCTCGCTTATTTGGGATTAGACCGCCATTTGTCACATAGTCTTAAGTACTTATGATTTGTTTTGTGATTTCATTATGTGTACAATAAATAATATTTTTCTTATCTTATCTCATATATCTACAATAGAAACAGAAAATATAGAACAAACAATAAATACATTTAGACGTCGTCGAATTCACTCCTTGTCCTAGAGTCCTATTTCTAGTTCTGTCTGTGGCCTCGTTGCTCATTTTTAAACAGTATTTTAAACGAAACACTTCTCGCAATATGCAACAATATAGATTTGCAAAAACAATGTATACCAGCTCGGTACCTAGAACTTATAATATCGGCATCGCTAATGGTTTGGGAATTTTAGAAGATTATAATACTCTATTATCTTATTGTCAGAGATGTTAAGAATGAATAACATGCCCTAATAAAATGGATCAGTCGAGCTCGTATTTATTCAGAAAAAGTTATAAGCACATTCGGTAATACTCCAGCCGTTTTACCCTAGGTTCCATCCTTTTAACGTGTGGGTTTTATTTTACTGTAAGTATTCGACTCATAGTAAACAAAGATATTCAAAAAATCATAAAACATGTCATATTTGTTGTTGTAAGGGGCGTCACACTTAGTCCTTTTCAATCCGTCGCGTCGGTTAGAGTTAGTTTACCAGTACTCAACTCAACTGTACCTTCAACAAGTCCCGTATTTGAATCGAACTTTTGCAATGTAAACAAACAGTACCTTTGGATGGACAGGAAAGAAATATAACGTTATAGACAGTGGCTTAACGTACTGAAGATATTATAACGAGGAGAATAAATTAATGCCAAATAAACTATTGTAAAACTATTTGCAGATAAATGGAAAAGTACAATAATATACCTACTAACGTAATTCTTAAACTATATCCTAATACGAGCGATAAATAATTAAAAATAATAATAATAATACCAATAGATTATTAAATAGATAAAAGTAAGTGTTCGTGAAGCTGTTTTTTGAATGTTATGAATGTTTTTAAATTTTATGCAGAAAAAGATTAAGGCATATCCGTAACCTTCGCGCGCACAGGATTCCAACCTGCATCTCCGGGATAGCGCCCCGGCGCGCTTCCAATTACACCAACGCGCCATTCATAGGTCGAAGTTACAGGTTGGAATCCTGTGCGCGCGAAGGTTACGGATGTGTCTTAATCTTTTTCTGCATAAAATTTATAAATAGTTTCACCTGCAAAGTGAGGTTTATCACTTAATAAAAAACATTAAAAAGTTATGAATGTTGTTACTATAAGGAGTCTATAATAACATTTTTGAACAGCTGGCTACCTGTGGGCTCTGCTCAGTGATGTTCATGACGCCGGCCTCCTGCGCGCGCCGGATCGTGGTGCTGGCGATAGCTGCGACGGCGTACTTGGTGCCTTCGATGGTGGCGCCGGCGCTGCTGCTGCCGAGAACAGACATTGACAGAGACCCCTATGCAGGCCTGCGAAATGGCACTCTGCCGTACGACATTGACCAGATTTTTGACATGTGAGTATTAGTTAATGCTTAGTTCTAAAAGTCTTAGGTTTTTAATGTTTACGACGAAGACGTCTGATTTATAGTGTTTGATTTCTTAGCCTTAAATTTTTATTTTTTTTGTTAATATACATAAGATTAACAGACAATCATACTTCATATTCTTTTAAATCTCATTGAATACTTTGTCTAATGACTTTGACTATCCATTACATTGCAACAAAGATAGGATTATCTGGAAACCATGACGTATGAGTTTTAATCTTAACTATCGACTCCTCACGGCGTTGCCCGCCTTTTATGGAGAAATAAAGTGGGTATTTTTACGCGGTAAAGTACACATAAACCCTCCTCTTGTATCGCTCTATCTATTTATAAAATAGTAGTTTTAAAGAACCAAGCATATAAAGACAGACAGACAGTGGAAACGACTTTGTTTTATATTAAGATAAAGAAGATAACCCTTACCTACTTACAATAAATATTCATAAGTCATATCTAAGAAGGCCGTGACCTATCAAATCTTGGATGGCCTTTCAAAAGCTAATATATGGATGACTAACGCTGACATTCCTCGTCTTAATCTATGTGTAGGATCATATTTTATTTTGTAATCCAAACTTATGCCTAGTTTTTAATTTCAGGCAAACACTCCATCGCAATCGTCATTTCATCATGGTATTTCTGGTTGCATTTTGCGTTTGCATCTTCGACAGATATGTGAGTATGATTTTGTACTAAATACTTATTTACTTGGTCAAACTTGCTGGCTCACGGTGGATGCAAATGGCGAACGATCGGAATAATTGGTCGTCTTTGAGGGATGCTTATGTCCAGCAGTGGGCGTCTCATGGCTGAAATGATGATGATGATGATGACTTATAATTATTTGTAAGTATATGATATTCATTCGAAAATACATTTGCCCTACCTACATCTACATCCTTTTGTAGTAATTCCGTGCCTACACTCACCCGAAGGTTTGCCTAAAAACCAGCGTTGCTACGCATCGTGCATCGCAGCAACATAAAGCTGAGGCAAAACCTTTTGGTCCACACACGCAATGTACTAAGTTATTTTGTGATTACCTACTGTGTAATGTGTGTGAATCAATAAAATATAAGCCTTTATTACTGAGTTGAGTTTACAATGTGATTTTCTTAATTATTAATTATTATTTTATAGATCGGTATTTCTCTCCCCAGCTTGTCCTTCGACATAGGCCTCCTCCAAAGATTTTCATTTCTCTCTCTCCCTCGCAATTTTCATCCATTCCAGTCCAGCAGTTCTCCTTAGGTCATCTTGCCAGCGTTTTGCTTGCCGCCCTTTGTTCCTTTTCCCATCTCTGGGGTACCATTTAAAGCACACTGGTACCCCAGTGTGAATCAATAAATGATTTTTTTTCTTTCTTCTTCTTTCTTTCTACATGAACTGAAATGTATTCTTTTGAGCTGTGTATATTCATTCGATCCCGGGTAGGTACATAAATAAACACCGATCATAATCCTTTTATAGAAGTTTGAAGTCGTTAGTATGGGGTAAAGAGTCCCCTCTTTTCTCTGACGCCGCTATATACGGGTATGAGAACATTAAATGTAAGTATGTTATAGATATTACAATTATTATTTATATATCAATATTGCAAGAACAAAATACATTACACAGCACAATAGTTTGATTTTATTTTTTCTCTTTAAAATTCTTGTTTAATAAAATAATTAATTAAAAGCACTTGTGGCTTATTTATTAATTCATTGTATAATTTCGTTAAATAAATCGAAGCACAGTTACAGTGATAATCCCCTTAGTTATGAAGATATGTACCATGAGTTAGAGGGTCTGGATTTGCAACACAGCTATAATATTCATCATTAGCTTATTACGCCACTGCGTTGTTGCCGTATTTTATTGGTTTGTCACCACCCTCCGGGCTGGGCCAGTGCTTGAAGCGATTTTTTCGTGTTTCGTGGCCCGGAGAAGCCACCTTCTAGGTCTTCATGTCTCATCTTAGACCACATCGTCACTTTACATCAGGTGAGATTGTGGGCAAATGAAGGCATATCGATCATAAAAAAAAAGGTATTCCCGCGGGTACATCGTATGTTCCCACGGTAAAGTAAAATATAGCTTTCCACGGTAAATGGACACCTAACACTAACAAATGTTTTAGTCTGACCAGTAGTTCCTGAGATAAGCGTTGAACGCGCTAATCTCAGAAAACAAACAAACTCTTCAGCCCTTATAATATTTAGTATAGATTACGTCGCTGTTCAGTATTTATTCCAAGCAGTACAACTTCAAACAATAACATATAATTTGGAAGACGTACTGCACATTATCGATGTAATTCCTTATCCTAGTTTTAGTAATATCAGTTGCGTAGAGTCGCGTGTGCTGTAAGTGTGCTGTAATATTCGCGTGCTCCGCTATTTAAAGCAGACTAGTATACGAGTATTGTTTACGTCCTTAAGTTTACATGTTTACAAAACGCTGTTTAAAAGAAACGATAATATTCGGAAATCTTCTTGCATTTAATTAAAGTAAAACAGTCTTCTTTCATGGATAACAACTATTACGTGTACTAGAATTATAAAGCTGATAAGTTTGATTGTTTTTAGGGTTCCATGTCTAAGGGGTAAAACGGAACCCTATTACTGAGACTTCGTCGTCTGTCTATCTGTCCGTCTGTCACCAGACTGTATCTTTAGAAACATGATAAATTTTGAGGGATTATGTATTTCTGTTGCGGCTCAAAAAGCAACAAATAATCAAAACACATAATAAATAAATTTAAGAGAGGCCCCAAACAACAATAAGATTTTTCTAAAGTTGAGCAACGTAGCGCGGCCAGTACTTGAATGGATAACCGCTCTGATAGCATCTAATTAAACTTTTAAAAAATACTTTTTGTATTGTAATTATTATTTTGTACTGTAATCGGAACCCTAGTTGGTACGAGTTCTTCTCTTACTTAGAAAATTTTGTTTGTTTTCTAGAACGCAGTAATTTCGGAAATTAATCTTTTTACAGTGAGCTGCGACGCAAAAAGTCAGATTACAATATACCTAAAAGTTATGATTGATCTTATTTTATATACATAATTAATTTTACTCCAAAACTTCGTTAAAATTCAACGATAATACTTTCACGTGGGCGCGTTTTAATTTTAATAAAGTCATAGGCAGGTTTTGATTTATTTATGCAAATCAAGTGATTTAATTCCATGGAAGTAATTCAAGATCGTTCACAGATTCGGTGGATATCTCTTAGCTATAGACGGAAAGCTTGTCATTCGTAGCAATCATCTAGTTCTGCCTTTGACCGCACGGCTTTTGGCTTCAAATAAAGGAAAGACTTTGAAGAAAGGAAAGAAAGAAGAATTATATTTTATTTTTTACGTTAGCAACCAACGATAATAACGTTAGCATTAATTATAATCCAAGAGCTGCGGCACCAATTTTTGGGAAGGTATTTGAGACAAGCTAATAATTTGTCCAACGTCTAGCTTATATGTTTTTATACACTATAATTATCAAATTAAAAAAAAAATGTTATAACATAATTCGTAAGCCCTAATCCACTAGCCGCAGCGCCTCTGCAGCGCCGTGTTGGGGTATAGTAGATGTTTGGAACAAGTTTACAGGCCGCCTAAAATGCACAAAAAATAAAAAAAAACTGAGTAGATTTACACGCCATGTCATTGGATTTTCCTGCGTGTACGCATTTTCCGTTAGTGTAGAAGCCGTGTTGGCTAAGTGGGAGGACACTCGACTTTCATTCCTAGGGTTCAAACCCCGACACGCACCTCTGGATTTTTCTTCTTGAGAAATTTATGTGCGCTTTAAACATGTGCTTTAACGGTGAAGGAAAACATCGTGAGGAAACCGGCATGTTCTGAGAACTTTAAAAGAGTTTGAAGAGACATGTGACATTCACCAACCCGCACTTGGCCAGCGTGGTGAATTAAGGCCTAATCTCTCTCGTCAAGAGAGAAGTCCCTGTGTCCCAGCAGTGGGAACGTTAATAGGGTGATGATGAGTGATTTTAAGTATTTTCCCACGGTAAAAAGTAACCTATAGCCTTCCTTAATAAATGGGCTATTTAACACTGAAATAATTTTTCTAATCGTACCAGTAGTTGCTGATATTAGCGCGTTCAAACAAACGCTTCAGGTTTATAATATAAGTATAGATTTGAATACTTTCCTACTGTTAGAAGGTAAGTGATAATACGTTAATACGTTTTTTTAATCTCTCATTATTGTAAAAACTGAATAGCCCGAGTGTTGGAAAACGCCAGCAGTTTAGTTCCAGACGTGGACTATCTTGGCACCCGCTGTTCAGTTACCGCGTCCGCCCGCGCCGAACCGCAGCAAACAATTCATTCTGTATCCAAATATAACGCTTCACGTCTGTTCTATCTGTTCTCGTAACTCTTATAAATTTTTACATGAAACAATATAAATATATATGGCTAGTAAATAATATAATGGGAAAGAATAAGATTATTGATTCTATACGATTATGATTATTGAAATTATTTTTGTTGGAAAGGCATTTTAGAAGAGATTATATCTAGAACAATATAAACTCGCAATGAAGCTCTTTATAATATATTTTCGACCTTTATGCTTCTCAGGTATTATATTTAAACTACTTCCCCAGGAGCTTACCTATGGTACTACATACGTTGGCTAAGATAGTTTCCAAGTCCAGCCTTGTCACTTTACAGTCACTTCACTAGTGTTTGAAGGTTCTTTAGATGGGGGGATTTCCTTTCACATTACTTTTATTAATGATTTAATAATCATTAATAAAAGTAATAAAATTCAGTGGAAAATATGAATACTAATGTATTCATATTTTCCACTGCAGGGTAAATAAAGGCCTTATCCTATCCTTTTTCCACTATTCGCGATCTACGCTGTAACAGGCAATGTGTGTTGGTGTTTATCTAGAATCTAGTTCATCTGTTCGCTTAGCCCATAATTCATCCGACATACAACACATGTCCGACCCAGTTAAAAAAACTTAAATTAATTTGATCAAGATGCTATTTCATGGTTCGTGATGCGAAATAACAAAACGCATAGCCGGGAAACGTCATATACGTGAAATCGCGGAACTTCTTTGTTTGTTATCAGCTGGAGGCGCTGGAGCGTGCGCGGCACTTGCGCGGAGAGCGCATGCGCCAACAGGCGGAACAGGCGGGAGATCTGCGCAGGCGCAATCAGGTCTGTGGATGTTTCCTTATTGATAACAATAACTGGGGACCCCGTGCGTGAAATAAAAAGAATCCAGAATCAAATCGCATTTTCACTTATATTGAGTAGCCTAGAAGAGTAGATTACCCATGGATTCTGCAAAACTACCCCAGACCCATTTGATTTATTAATTCAGTACAATAACAATGGAATAATGTTCGAGGGCCTCCTGATGTACAGTGATATCCACGATTTACTTGTAAATATCTTTTTAAAGTTACGGAATAAAGAGGCTTGTTTATTTTATTTTATTTTATAATGTTTGAGAGATTCAGTAATAATTGCAAAAACTTTTAAATATTGTCAATTACTTGATGAAAACCTTGAAAGTCTGATAAAAATATATATAAATATAGCTCCATACACCATATAAAAAAATATATCTAATTAATGGTTTTATGTAACATCCGGTGGTATAACAGGCTCTGGTATACAACGTGCTGCCCCCACACGTCGCGCGACACTTCATGGGCGCGCACCGCAACCATCGCGACCTCTACAGCCAAAGCTACGCGGAAGTCGGTGTGCTTTTCGCTTCCATGCCTAATTTCACAGGTAAAATACATTCTAACCCGACTAGAGGTACATCATTGTCAGCACCATTAACATTAAACTGCTTTTTCATGTTTATTTAACTTTAATTATAAAAACTTAAGTTTGTTTGATGCCTATCACTGCAATATTTTTATGTTTCTATTTTCATATTCTTTTCATGTTCTTGCCTGCACTTTGTGTATTAGCAACTTGTAAATCTAGCTAGACAACGTTCATTTCCAGGTTTAACAGTTAAATGTGCATTAACGGAAGGATTAATTTAACGACTGCTATTTTAAAGAAGCTTCTATTAAGTGTCACTTGCTTCAAAGCTTATTAAGCAAATATTGCATGTTAAATTGGACACACTTCCTGTTTTCCGATTAAGTTGAAAGCACGCATAGGTATGTAAATTGCGTGACAATGCTATATAATAAGACAGAGCTGATCTGATGAATTAATTGGAAGGTGGGTATCGTTGGGTATACAATTTTATTATAATATCAATAGTAAACAAAAGCCATAGGTAAATTATGTTTACGTTAAAATTTTATTGTGACACTTAAACCGCAACAAACTGACGTCACATAGAGTGTAAACAACAGATAATTTCGAAAGGCTTAACTATCTTAAGATCACCGTTTGTTTAACGACTGTATAGCACTGTGTCCTGACTATAAAGTGATTGATTTCTATATTACTTATCTTCTTATCGCCAAAACCTTTTCTGTAACAATATTCTACTAACCAATAACAATTTTCAGCTGTGTTGACTTCCTTAATAACACACCAGTTAGCGTGGTTTTGTTTATCATAATTATAACTATTACGGTAATATATAAATTGTCACTAATATGGTATAAATGGTATTTCAATTTAATTCAATTTATTCAGGAACAGTTCACAAATTGTATTTGAATGTCTTAAAATTAAATAGATACAATAACTTAGACTAAGTATAAAGATTTTTTAAATAACATGACAAAAATATAAATCACATAAAACTGAAAAAAATAAAATAATAATTGTACAATGTATTTTGAGAGGCCCTAGAATCATTAAACACATAAAAACTTCAACCATTTCAACTAAGTTACTCTGTTTAAGAAGTCATCAGCAGAGTAGAGGCATCCATTCAATAATAATTTTCTCTATTTATTTTTAAAAATGTTTGCTTGTCTATTGCTTTCAAGTCTATAGGTAGATTATAGAAAAATTATTCCGTAAAAAACAATGGACATGCGACCGAAAACGTTGCACATCTTATTTCAAACTCCGTTTTAACCATCAATACCTAAGCCACTCAAAATGTAGAGTTCGTAGTTGCTATTTATATTATAAGTATCGCTACTTATGTACCTATATAGAAAAGTAGACTATGCATTTTCTTTACGATTTATCACCTATATTTTCTGTGTTAAGTTAGTTAGTTAAGTGTGAAAATGTACATAGCCCGCTGTTAGGCTAAAAACTATTTTCTCTACCTGTAGGTACTACAAGCAAAGGTCTACACAGCACGTTTTTTATTTAAATTCAACTTTCTTAGATGCCGTTTTCCATGAGGAACATGACGATAATATTAATAGTGGAATACCATTCTCATGAATATTGAAAATCACTCAGAATTTGATGGTGTAACATGTATGATAAGAGAGAAACTAGTTTCTAGTAAATGATCAGATTTTAGCCTGAATATATGGCATTTTCCGGGAGTTAGAAATTATATCTTTGCTGAAGACATACGGTTTTTATCGAATTTAATTGGTAAAATAGACGAAGCTGAAAAACAAATATAAAACTAAAACTTAAAGATACAACTATTTACTAGTAAGGCTTTGTAATGCCGATGACAGGTTAACATACATATCTGATAAATTTATGGACATCTCATACCATTTCAATCTTAGCAACGTATGATTAATTAAGTTTGCTTCGCCATTTACTGATAAATTATGATGCTATTTCAGAATTCTACTCGGAAGAAACAGTCAACAACCAAGGCCTAGAATGTCTGCGTTTCCTCAACGAAGTTATTTCGGATTTTGACTCGGTATGTTGTTGTAGGCTAACTGGTTTTCGCACTGTTTTCGGCGAAAACATTTAATAACGTGTATTTTGTATTTTCTCAGTTACTGGAAGAGCCAAGGTTCAGAGACATCATAAAAATCAAAACCATTAGTTCGTCATACATGGCTGCTTCTGGGTTAAACCCTAAACAAAACTTCAAAGTAAGTAAAACATTATTTTCGTGTCCTGCTATGATTACACAGGGCAACACAGTCTACAAGTTTACATAGCCTCAATAAATTAGTATCGGTTATCATGATTAATAAAAATTTATACAAGTTTGATGTGGATAGTAAAATTTTATTAATTCCGACATTTTTTTACAACAACTTGGCAATTGAGACCTCTTTATCAAATGTATGCTTTCGAACGCTTTTACTCAAATGAGAAGATAATATTTATTAACCTGTTACAGAACGCAGACACCACAGTAATGCGATGGAACCACTTAATGTGTCTGGTAGAGTTCGCGCTCGAGCTTCAGCGCGTGTTGGCCGCCATCAACGAACAGTCCTTCAACCACTTTGTACTTCGAATGGGCGTCAATCACGGGCCGATCACTGCGGGCGTCATCGGAGCTAAGAAACCGCACTATGACATATGGGGCAATACTGTCAATGTTGCTTCTAGAATGGAGAGTACTGGGAAAGCTGGTTGTATTCAGGTAATTAGCTCAATGTGACCGTATACTTTTCTCTTTATAACCTGAAACTTTTTACAGAGACTAAATATTGTGGTGTATTCTTGACATTGTTATTTTTAACAAGTGTGATTCTATTATGACTTATAACGGGTAACATAATACGAGTATGATTTGATTGTATTTAAGTTTTCCGATATTTATGCGGTGATGGCGCTTGCGCGTCGAAATATCATGAAACTTAAAAACCGTAAATCATGATATGTATTTAAACATAGAATTATTCAGACAGCCAATAAATATATTGTACAACTACGATTAAGTATGCAAACAAAATAGTATTATTTAAGCTTACGAAAACATAAATCCTAATTGCATAGAAAACATTGAGCAAGCTGCACAAAAACTAGAAATTAGTAATCGAGCTAACTATTTATTTTGATGAAAACAAACACCTACGCCGATAACATTCGATTGCGAGACCTTACGTAAACAAAAGACAAACAATTTTTAAACGTGGCTATAAATGGAGTTTGTTTATATAAAGTTATCTGACAGGTTACGGAGGAGACCTGTCACATTCTGGAAGATTTCGGCTACTACTTCGAGCAGCGAGGCCTGGTCGCCGTGAAGGGCAAAGGACAGCTAATGACCTACTACCTGCAAGGGCGGAACATGAAACAGGTTTGTATTTGAAAATATCACATATCTCTGGCAAATACATAAAAGTATAACTAGTTGCGTCATTTTTATTTTGAAAGAAGTTTAGCAGCTTACATATTTTTTGCTTTATATTTGCCCGGAACAGTTAAGTATGTAAAATAACTATGGATGTATTTGATAATGAATCCTGTATATAATAAATATCCTTTAATTGTATTGTAAAATGTGCGGGCCTTGACAATAAAAAAAAACATATGCGTCGAATTGACTACCTCCTTTTTTCGTTGAAAGTCGGTTAAGAATCTAGTAGAATCGCTTGAGCGTCATTACAATCTATGTAATTATTTATCCAGATATCAGAATTATCTGATATAGACAATCAATATCTACGTTTCACCCGATACAATAAAATCCCTATGAATATCAGTCAGAATCCAAACAGGAATTATCAATTCTCATAGGACAAGGTCCAACAGCATATCTGTGAAATTGCATGCGCAAACTATTTCGTCATCAAAACCCGAGTTTCTCCGTCCATGTAATAAGCATTAATACATTAAAAAAACCACAAACTTGGTTAATTAATACAAAAACACAAATGCTACCTTAATAATAACAATAGAAGACATCATAATTAAGTAATAATCATTTATTGTTTATGAATCAATTACAGAGTTATATGGAGTCAGATAGTAAGACGAGATTTGGACAATTGATTCTGCTACAGGAGCATACAAACACACAAAAAAATCCAATGATTATGATATAATGACGCTTTCCTATGATTTATGTGCGGGTCTAGATTATTTCTGGTTTATTAGGTTCTAAGTGGCTTTCAAGGACAGTAATTTTTTTGTGGCAAATCCAATTCACCCACTTCATGTACCTACTTGGTAAAATCCGCGGGTTTGCGATGCATTCAAACTGCTTACAATGATATTTCGATCATTGGAATACTAACTTATATAACTTACTTGAGAGCGAATAAGGTCTCTACTTGTTATTACGAGTATCATGAACAGTCTTCCTTTACGTAAATACTTTGCACATCTGTTTACCAAAGTAAATTAGTTAAATCTATGTGACCTAACCCCACTGATGATATAAATCAGTGCTTAATCTGTCAGCTTTTGAAATTCAAATCATAATGGTTTTTCCCCGGATTTAACTTTCTCCTTAATACGTAGAATTTAGCAACTTATATTATTCAAATTCAATAGTTAATCAATCAGTTAATTTGATTTTAATAGGTAGTCTGTTAGCAGTAACTGATCTTAATGACAAACCAAGATTTAAATTCCGTAAATGTCAACTTGATTTGTCATAAACTAGACCGTTTATGTCTCGGGTTACGATGGAAAATACTTTAATGGTGAGGCATTCTTTGATAAAGCTGTCGAAAAATAAATTCTGCTGCTTTACTTATAACTTATGTGTGCTTTTTCTGTCAGTAGATGGCCCAAGAATGACAAATTGTTTTATGTGGTTCCTTATATAATGTACTAAAACTTAAAAGCACGTTTTGAAAAGTCGCAAAGTTTAGCTCATTTTATGTTAATAATTTATCAGAGGTCCCAAAGAAGTCACTGACTCCTAACACTGCATTTTATAAATTTATACATTTCGCAAACATTAATTTTATTCAAGTTCAATGGACGGTGGATCTTAGGTACATTTAATTTTTAAGTATTTTATCGTCCCAGTGAAACTTTTGGCTTTCGTATCTTTATCACATAATTGAAGCAGCATCATGTTATTTACCTTCTAAACATAGTTTACTTTCTCTCATATTTTTTATGATAATTTAGCAATGGGTCATTGCTAAATTATCATCTAAATTCTTTACGCTTACAAATTATTTTTATAAGGTAAATACATTTCTGATAAATATAAAAATTCGACTAGTAAATTGACTAGTTCGTTGCACAAGTTGTAAAAGTAATTTGTAATTTTCTGCTCCTGCGGAACCTAATTTATTAAAAACGAATATAATGCTATATCGTATTTTTTTAACCGACTAGAATTAAGAATAAATCCTTTTTTTGAAACTCGGTTTAAAAAAGTCAGAGTTCTTCACCCAGTCATCTTCTTTTTCATGTAGTTCATTAAAGGATCCAAGAATGGTGTTAAACGTTCATCGTTTCATTGATACCCTATATTTTTTTGATATTTGGCTATAAAAACCTTTATGGACATCGATTAGGTCTTGATTACTTGATACTCAAGGTTAACTGCTAAAAATAGGATATCGCAGACAATCAGCAATAAATGATCATTTATGTGAATCCTTCGAAATGCAGAGGATTCTATTTTTAAAATCATTGTGAGAAAATTATTATTGGACAAATCATACTACATACAATCTTGACGAAGCACTTGTTGATAACTTCATACTTCTTAAGTACCTACATGTTGTTTTTTTTTCTTTAATTTATAAGTATTTGCCATGTATCCATGACTTTTCCAAGTGTACGTTATGTATTTTTATGGAAGTAATGATTTCTTATCAGCTTATCACATCTTAGCTATAATCTTAAATGTTTTATTGTTGTCAGGATGCGGGCCAGCAGCCGCCTACAAGAGGCGACGATGCCTCCGATGCAGCTCAGAAGGAGAACGGCGCTGTCAAAGTCCTCATCACAAACGACGAACAAGACGACTGTGTGCCTAACAGTAATGTACCTTTACTACAAAAACCTATGTAGTCAATGACACTTGACAAGCGCATAGTCACACATTCAAACGTCGAAGGTTTACAATAAAAGTGCATGGTCACATGTGCCCTTTCATAGCCTTATTAGATTGTAATATGCATTATTTATATTACCTACCTATTATATACTCTTACTATAGTAGCTATTTATTTTTTTACGATAAGGTTATGATGGGCGCAATGTTCTTTGCCCTCTGATAGATCTGCACCTAAATATTATATTGTTACAACTCTATGCGCCGATTTTCAATTCTCAGAAAAGTTTCTGACACTGTCTAAACCTTAATGTATCAGACTGACATGCAATATAAATGAATTAAGAAATTGACACGAAATATTTTTCTAAAAAAACTATCGTCTTCTTCATAAGTGGCCTTTGTGTCCCCATTATGTACGTAAATTATTTTCAATTTTGATTAGTAGTGGTGGTAGATTTTTTAAATTGTTTCTCGGCATTTGTATTTTCAAGTTCAAATGTTGAGTATAGAACTATTAGAATTCTCTTGACAAATATGTAGATTAATTAATGTGATGTTGATTAAGGACAAATTTAGTGTGATGAAATTGATTTGGAAGTGTATTTTTCTGCTGAGCGCCCTTAGAGGTCGTTATAGAGTCTTACTAATTATATTCTGAAAATGTACACTAATGGGCTTACATAAGGCTCCGGCTACACGATGTGCCGTCACGAAACCCATCAGCTACGCACGCGTATAGCCGCCTGTGGTCTAATGCGGTCGTATGACCTTATTTCTCTTCTTTCGTAAACAAATCATTACACTCTCTTTAAATTTCAAATTAGGATTTTCTAAAACAAATATAAATTTTCTAAGGTCACTTCTATTATTGATGATGTAGGCTTTTATCACAAAAGCGCTTTGAAAAAATCTTAGTATTAAAATTTTGGAATTACTGTTGTTGCTATATGAAGGTAAATGCAAACATACAAAGCAAATGTGTGGTATGATCGTCATATAATTCGACTTTACGATCTGTTGTGACCATGATTAAAAATAACATTTTGTTTCAGCCAAAAAAAAATTCAAAAAAAAATTCGCTAATGAAGCCAATTATTTTTGGAAAATTGTGGAATACAATATTTTATAATAAATAAATAAATGTTATCGACAGAGTTATTTATTATTTTAGTCATAAACCATGCCAATACGAATATGTTACAGATAGTTACGGATATGCTAGGTGTAGTATTTTAATGCAATGTTATAAAACGATAGGTCACCATAATGTTGTTGATTAAACAATCAACAATGTAATATCTCCAATAGTCCAGAATATCGTTCACCTTAACTAGTAACTTTTTTATTATTCTGCGAAATATTCTGATTCTGAATACGTAAAACTTTATAGAGCAGGATATTGCCCACGTGGAACGCAATATTTAAATGTCATAAAAATACTTTATTAATTACATAACAATACCACATAGGCTTAATAAACAACGACGAAGGTTACAATAGCACTGTGTTTTATGGCTTATTAACGTACAATAGTTAAATCTATTTTATCGTCATATATTTTAATTTTAATTAAAAGCTCTCATCAAACTTCATCGATGTAGATAAAAATATGTTTAATCATCAAGATTCTGTAACGTAAGAATTATTAATCTAAATCATTTTCTTTATTTTTATTATTTACAGAACGAATATTATTTATTTTGTTTGTTTATAATCAAATATTTCTCATAAATCGAAGTTTCTACTTAAGAACAATCACATTTGCCAAGGTCAATGCATCAATTATCTAGTGTACAAAAATCATACCTTAAACTTGTATGAATTTATAAAAGTTGTGGAATTCGAATTAAATGCTACGTCTACGCATTATATTGTGTGATTGGAGGAATGTTAGTATCGCTTGGTTGTTGTACTAAAATAGTATTATAGTCAATAGCCGGATTTTATGATTTACAAGTTATCCGCGCCGTGGCTTAATTAATCTTGTTTTTAACAAAATTGACCCACGAGAATCATTACTTTTTAATATTTTATTAAATTAATATTTTATTATTTAATAAATTAGCCTGTGCTTTATGTCTTAATGTATTGTTAATTCCAATTTGTTCAGTTGTCACAAACTTTCTTATCCAAAACTGTATATTGAAGAATAATATAATATTAGTACGATTGTTTGAATGTGTCGTATCATCCACTAAAGAGCTAAAGCGGGCGCCCATTCATAAATGTCGGATCTGCATCACTTATTCATCCTAGGTTAAGATTGTATGCCAAGGGCATGATCTGTTTCAATCACCCGAGTGAGTAGAAATAGGTGCAATATACGCTTGATATTATTAAGTAGGTATTTTATAGGAAAAACGCAACGTTATTTCATAATAATTAAGCAAATGGTTGCGTAGAGTTGTGATTACATTGAGCTATGACAGCAAATGCAACATAAAGTAGGCACGCCGCTGTTACCTACACTACATAGGTTGATTATTTCGTTGTGGGCACGTTCTCATGTCATGTCGTGGTTTATGTCGTTTTAATTCACGTCGCCGTTGTTTATGTTCTGAGATGTGCATATGAGACAAGATGCACAGGTTTTATGCGTGGTAGGTATGGGTAGACTCCAGTTTTGCAAGTTGCTTAACAATCATTCGCAAATACAATAGTTGCCTCATCTCTCTGTAGTTAAGCATTCATATTGTGATATTGATTATTAGGCGTGTAGATAGATTTATATCATAAGTAGTAGGTATAGTTGTCGCTTCATTCTAATAGGTATACATAGTATTGTATGCTGTTTGAGGGCAAATTTAGTGTTTTGAATCAGTATTCTTATCGTTAGTTGCCGGTATCCAATAATAAAACATGTATATTAGTTTTAAATAAAATAAGATATATAAAAACGTGTACTATCTATAACGAGTAGAACTCAACTTCATGTACTGACTTCAAATCAAGACGCGTCTGAATATTTATTAAATTATTAGAAGAAATAAGATATCTGGTAATTTAAGAGCATAATTAGCAAAAAGATTAAAATATGAAATCGCCCCCGCCTTCCTTTAGTATCCGCACTAATAATATAAATGCGAAAGAAACTCTGTCTATTCGTCTTGCACCTAAAAACTACTGAACCGATTTAAATGAAATTTGGTACACAGATTCAGACGCGGAAAATGACAATCCGCGTGAAAATCCGTTATGACGCGGGCAACACCGCGGCTCACCACTACTATCTTATAATTGATCCTATAAATAAAAAACATTGAATAATAAAATATATATTTTATTAATTATTTGATGATATAAACTTATTTAATTAATTTCATTATTCACTAAAATAAGTGAAAAAAATAATTTCATGTTTCACTTGATTAAGTAATTTAATTTTTCACTTATTTAATTATTTTATTAAGAATTATTATTATCTGTATATAATTTATTGTATTAATTGAAGCAGTAGTTCAGACGCGTCTCGCAACCGTGTATCATGTTAGCCTAGTTATTTATGTGTAATGAGTGTATATTAATAGGACAATAGATATTTTGTAGATGTCATTTAGCTGCATCAGATCAGATTTTAAATCTAATTAGGTATGTCTAATTCTAAATTATCTATGAAAAATATTTATTTATCTCTTTCTAGATTATTACTAAATACTTTTCTGTGATTTGTAACTATTGATAATTTTATACAATGTTTTAGCTCAAACTGTTTTTAAAAGGCTATAATTTTACTTAATAAAGCAATATATGTAATAAAATGTTTTTTTTTATCATTATCATAGCCTTCTACTTGTGCTCGTTCCTATTTTACGTATGTATTATGTATTTTTTTTTCCTAAATTAATATAATATGCACTTTAATATTTAAAGCAAGAAAATAACGTAAGACCCTAATAATAAAATTGATACCATACTAAAATGTCACTTGGATAATGTGCTTTTAAAGATTTGCAGTATATTTAAAATCCCACTTTTATATTATTTTATTTGATAAATTATTAAAAACATATCTTAAAACATACATTTTCGCCCCCGTGGACGTCAAACGAGGTTTTTGCCATTCAGAGTTGTGTTTACTCTAAAACTAAAAGATGCGTAAGTATGTCGCGCGCCTCATGGACATCCTTGAGAGGGGATGCGCAGAAGAGAAGAGTCCAGCGCAGAAGAAGAGGCAGATGACTGGGAGGTGATGAGTGCGAAGGGTGTCGGCAGAGGTGCGAGTCGGGTGAGCGGGGCGGGCGGGGCGCAGATTGAGGCCACTATTTAACCGCGAGTCGGCCGCGCTACGACCTGTTGTGATCCCGTCATGGCGCGCTACGCCCGTGTCGCTCCTCTGGCCGCTTGCCTCTTGATCGCCTGCGGTGAGTCCTAACCTTTATCTTTCGTCTCCAGACGGCAGGCATCTCGCGACGTCACAGGCGAGGCGACGTCACTTCCGCTCGACCGCTTATTATTCAGTGATTGCGTCAAAGCGATGCCGAGTGTTGCATACAGTGAACAGTGAAGTTGCCCGTGCTAGACTGTCGTAGCGAGATATACCGCGTCTCCGAGAGTTACATATGAATGCAGCCGAGCGAGATTGCCTTGCAACCAGAGACCAAAGGACGACAACCCATTGCGACTAATACCTTTCAAGGATAGTTGCTCCTTCACATGACACTGCGCATCGAGTCCAATATTATCGTGTGCTGGTGTTGTGAAATAATTACCTATCCATAAAGACAGCTTTCATTTTCATTCAAAATGTCAATAAGCTAAGAAACATTCGATTGGTTCCGCGCTTCTTTCATAAAGTAGGTATGTAAGCTCCCTGCCTTAGAATGCTTGGTTGTTGATTAACCAATGTTTTCACTGTCGTTTCGACGCAATTCTTAATGTAAACTTCGAAAGGGACCTTGGAAATACATTTATATATTTAGTTCAGCGGTAGTGATCTAGTGAAACTACTGGTTAGCACCTGCTGCGGCTGCGCACTGAGCTCACGAAGAACTTTCACATTCGTTCCGTGTTGCGCTACCTGTTGAGACGTCACAATGCCAGCTAACCCAACTTTATATACCTACATACAATTTGTATCAGCTTTTCCATATGCCACCTTAGTCAGATTCCTTTTCGTGTTGTAATCACAAAAGTTCTTACAACTTTATTTAATCCTCATTACAGGAATGATACTTACTTGACAGCATCAGAACATAACCTTTTCCCACTATTAGCTCGTGCTATTTTCCAATTGTCGCTTATTTGTGTTTGAATTCTATAAAAAAAGAGACCAATCTGTTTCCCTAAACGAGGTATCACAATGAAATTTCCATTTCCATTTGGATGACCTTGAACAAGATCAGCCCATCTCTTTTGTAGAGTAGATAACATATTATAGCTTATGAGCTTAAATTTAGCTTTAGCATAACTTTTGTAAGCCCCCGTTTTTTATTAATACGTAGGTAATTGTAACATAAAATGTTACGAAAAAAATAGGTATAAGTCATTAGTTAAACTTATTTTACAGATGTTGAAAGCATCAAAATAAACAACATTCACGTTAAATAAAGTACTCTTAATAATCCAATAAGTACTTATAAACCGGAAATGTATAAAGGGAAACTTATGATAGGCCAATTGACTGCACTGCTAATAGCAGATTTCGGTATTCCATGTATTTATTAAGAAATATATTAAAGGTTATATTGTGGTATCCATTAATTAATGCCTTTGTTGCGAACTTACGCTATGCAGTTCGACTAGTTAAAGTATATTTAACATAAATATTTTAACGAGAATACCTGAAAACCTCAATTACCAAATGAAAGAGAATTACTTAATACTAAAGCATTGGTAAATAGACTAAATAATTACCACAAGTAAATACATTACAGTTTGTTTTTTATTATTATGCGTAATTTTATGACGATATTGCAAATTTACATGATTAGCTGACCCATTTCGGCTTTGCGCGGATTAGAAAACCTTCCTCTTAAATCACTTTTTTTATTTCTGAAAACCGCGGTTAGGCGGGGACTTTAGTTTATAAATAGATACAATGATAACCAGCATGTATATAGGTACATATTACAATTTACTCAAGTTCAACGAAAATCATACTAGTAAAGTGAGTACTTTGATGTAACTGTAATGCACATTATAATTAAACCAAGTAAATTCTCTAATAGTATTTTGACGGTCAAGTATGAGTTCCACCTTGAGAGAACGCACCGCCCGCAATATTGCTATAGTTTTGCAATGTTACAACGATTGCATATATTTTCAATCTTGTTTTCTTTTATTTATGTAATAAGGGTAGTATGTCAATACATTTGCAACTGCTTAGTATAGTGTCTCTATGAAGTCAATCATTCACATTTATTACACAACACATTCCATGTAATTCACAAGAAGATAAGAATTTTAATGGTATTCTTGTTAGCTTCTAAAGTAAGAGGTAGTTTTTTCCTCATTGTACAGAAGTTGTCGATTTGTATGCACCGGTGGCGCTCCCTCGCGGTAGATAGTTGAATGTCCAACCAGATTTACTACTAACAGAATGCTAATTATAATAATTATATCCCGAGCAACCTGTTACTTGTGTAAATACTAGTACAAATGTTATTTTACACAGTTATAAGAAAATTGTTGAATATTATTTTGAACATATTTAAGTTTAAAACAGTTAAATAAGAAATAAAAATCCATTCAGTGTGGCTAAAGCTACGTGTAAGACGTGTCTTGAGTCCTGTGTCTGAAGAAATCTGTCGACCTGGCCGCCTAAAGCACTGGGGCACTTAGAGATTCCGTTGAGCAACGTCCTATTGTTGGTACATGTACATTTAGACTAATAAAATAATACATCTAATTAGATAGCAGTTGACAATGGGCTCTCCAAAGCGACATAATGAAGGTTACCGGTAGTTCCGTGTGCGGAAGACTCACCAGTAGCCGTTATCACAAATGCCACTTTAGATGGAAAGTCGTACTGTTTTGACGACGTGCTTAACATTCATAACTCGATAGTAGTTGGTATTCGATGAATGCCTTCGGTCGACGCCCGGACAAACCTGCATCGCATATCTAGTCGAAACTATCTTTACTAAAGTAAAATATTTTGTTTGTACAATGGAAATAGTACTTAATTTTAATTAGCTAAAGGTGGACTTTTATATGTTTATTATATCTATTTAATAGACCAACAATTACATCATTCCTTTTTTATTTAACTGTATTGCTCACTATTAGAAATCAGATAACATAATTTTTATTTGAAGGTGTTTTGGAAGATCAATCAAGCTTTCTATGTTGGTATAATTGCTAATAGACGTACAATAACATTAAACACTGCAAGAAATAGTAGCCACCTAAAAATAAATGGCATCACGGATTAATAGGCGTGTGATTTCATATTTCAATCACGTAAGCTGATTCCAATTATAGATTGTCTATGGACTGCGTAATGCTCGAGTCCAACAGAAACACTTTTTACCTTTCTTTCCCACGCATAAAATTAGTTTTTACATATGTAGGTACGAGTAAAAGTACCGGTAGGCATACGCAGAGAATAGTTACATAATATGCAATAAACATTGTGGTGATATTATTAACATTATTATTATTTCTATAGAATCCAAAATCAACTACTTCTTAATAAGTTTGTAAATATTTTAATATTTAAACAAAAAGTACTTAACTACATTCGCAAAATTTAAATTACTTGTGTACGAAGATGATTACTTACGTTAGATGATTACGTGGCTCAATAGGGTCAGCCATAAATAAAATAATAAATATATAATATTATATATTCAAAAAAAGTACGCTTTTATTTAAATATAAAAGCTCTAAAATACCTCGTAAAATATTTCTTTTATTTCAATTTTTCTCATCGCGGCCGTGACGTTCACAACACACGCCTATACGAAAGACTTCAACGCGCTCTTCCACCATACGTCTTCCGATCATATGTTGTAAATTAAGGTTGTAAAAACAGTTTCCTACGGCTCTTTGTGCATTTCTGTAAGAAATTATCGTAAGCACCCCTATTTACGTTTTCACTGCTGGGACACAGGGACTTCTCTCTTTACGAGATAGAGAAACAAAAACTAGTAACTTCTAAAAACCTTACGTTTGCAGTCAAATGGAGAAAAACACAGACCATAACCTAGGGTAGTTCAGGACCTTTATTTACGCCATTATATTACCTATTATACCTATTATATTATGCCAAAAACATTTTAGCTTATATAAATTCAGTACTTAGATAAGTTATATTTGGTTATTCGTGAGAGTTCGTGAAACAATGTACAAAATGCGTTAGGCGAGCACTCTGTATGAATCGTGTCCGTGATTACATTATTTGTTAATAGCTAACCTAGTTCGATTGTTCACTAAATTTCTAAAGCTGACTTAATCCTGTTGAAACCAGTTCACAACAGTATTAATGCCTTCCATTATGATTTTCAATCATGGTGTGTTAGACTATGTTTCTTATCAAACGCGTAGACGTTTTTCTTTCAGTACTGACATTGTAATTGCAACAGTTGTCAATTACTAAATTTAAGAATATTGTAAAAAACAATCTTTGTAAAAAAGCTTATTATAAAATATCGGATTACCTTGAGGACAAAACTGCTTGAGACGGAATCTGCTCCAACACAAAATCAAAAACAAGATACAAGATATATCAAAAATAATGATTGTAAAGTTTCAATACAAGAATGAGCTAGAGTTTCTAATCGCTACTTTGCTCTAGTGTAAAAAAAGCGAAGCGACCAGATACCATACATTTATTTCCTACTTATTTTTAAGCACCTATGATTATTTTATTTTTGTTTTTTTTGTATTTTATTTTGACGTGTCCAAGTTTTGTAAAACCAAACAATGGAAATAAATGATTTTGTATCTTGTATCTAATGTAAAAAGACTAAATAAGGTATAAAAAGACTAAGGTTGGAAATATAATGAATTGTATGCTCACTTTAGGACAAACCACAAGCTCTACCTGTGGTCACAAGTGCAACGGCCCGGTTAGATAATATCAGAGAGATCGATTTCCTTGTATTATGTACGCGTGTATACATGCATCAAACTTTAACAAGACGCAGACACCGTACTGTACACAGATTGACCAAAACAAAGTTCTAATTCTCTAGCAAAAATATTCCAAATGACAAAAACTTCTACTATTAGATTATATGTCACCTAAAGTGGATATGTAGTCTATAAGGTAACATTTATTGATATCTTAACAACCAACCTATGATTAATGCTAATTAGCAAAAAAAAGTTCCACGAACGTTGTGAACCATGCTGTGAGCTTATTCTGTGAGAACCTTTCGTATTTTTTATTGAAACGATTACATACATCTTTACACACTTATATCTTTCTTATTGTTTTCAAAATTATATTGGATTTCTTAATGTGAATCTCATTGTGTCCCCTGAAACGGAATGAAGATTCAAGGAAAACTACTTCTGTAACCTTTTTGAATCCACGACGATTTCATCAGCCCGATGCGTGTACAAATCAAATGCCATGCATAATATTCAATAGATAGTATATTGTACGATAGAAGACAGAAAGAGTCGTCCTTGTGGCTTGCCCAAGCTCTGACATTTCCAGCGAGTCAAATGTCACGAGCGCTCACCCAACCTTTGGCATTTATAAACTTGTACCCAACTTGTACCTAGAAATATCATATGCTTAGCTTACTATTTTTGATAATGTAAAATCCAATGAATATTAGTTTTCCGAGTCTCATACAATTAAGATACCTGTTTTTTATGACAACAGTAAGAAAGCTTACGGCTACGACATGCCTCCAACCAACTATCACTTCCAGGTCTGGCAATCTCGCTCGTGCAATTCAATTTGTGAGTTAATGTAAAATGTAGAAGGTAATTTGTTTATTTTTGTGCAGCGGTAGCCGATGGGCACCGGTACAGGCGGCAGGCTGACGATTCAGCGAAGAAAGACGAGACTTTGGAACTGGAGCTGTGCAAGGACAAGGACGCCGGAGAGTGGTTCCGCCTGGTGGCCGGCGAGGGCGACAACTGCCGCGACGTCATCCAATGCACTGCCTCGGTACGTTTCACTACATCCTGATGTGATCCATTCTACATAGTTTCTCGACTTCAGAGTAGTAATATAGGTACTTATAAGTATTATAAAAATCATAAAACTTAACGATCTGTATCCGAGACAACATATTTTTCATTATGATTACAACTAGTCAGTCCCTTCTAGTCATTGATAAAAATATTGTTGGACAATCCACTAAGCAGTAATTACTATCATAATAAGTATTCTACTCTATAAATTAAAAAATAGCTCCTACGTGTTGCAAGGTATTATAATGTCCAATTACGCCAGGCTGAATGTAAATAAATTATGTAAATTTTATTAAGGACATTAACATAAATTCAATGTCTAGACTGGCTGAAACTTAAACCAGGAATTATTCAAAATCTAATAAAAAAACTTGAGAGGGGGACCCGGATGGAACAAAGTTCCTTTATGTCCTTCATGTATATATATATATATATATACACTCTGTCATAGTTTATCTATGTTATATTTAGATAATATTTTGTTATACATAACACACAACTAACAAAAATAGTAAACATAAAAAAACAACCTATTACACAATACCGATACTTAACTGAGATGACTTATGCTCATTTATCTTGGGCGATTACAATGTAAATTACATGAACCGTGTAACAGCTGCACCTTTATTTCTCAACATTTACAATCGACAGCTTCATAATTGAATTTCTTTCATAACAGGGTATCCAAGCCATCCGTTGCCCAGCCGGTTTGTTCTTTGATATCGAGAAGCAAACCTGCGACTGGAAAGATGCTGTCAAAAACTGTAAATTAAAGAATAAGGAACGCAAAGTCAAGCCTCTCCTGTACACTGATGAGCCGCTTTGCCAAGATGGTTTCTTGGCTTGTGGAGACGCCACCTGCATTGAGAGGGGTCTCTTCTGTAACGGCGAAAAGGACTGTGCTGATGGTTCCGACGAAAACTCTTGTGGTTAGTTTTTTTTTATTATGTTTGTTAATATAATATTATCAGAAAGAAAAATCAAAACCAACTTAGACATAGACAAGGGCTCTACGAGTATATTCAGAATATACAAAATTCGATGCACAACGCACGATAAAACCGATTCTCCCAGTCGACGTAGGACTTGAAATCACATTGAATTGTAATTACGCACATGACAAGGATATAAAATTCCATTCACCGACACCGAGGACTTCTTAGACTTAGACGTGGAATGTTATTCGTGGATAAAATTATAATAAATACCAAACGACATATATACCTACACATTCCATTTCATTTAGATTTCTAAGTTTTTATCAACAAATTCTAGAACGATTTAATGTCTTTATAAAGTCTGATTTGCCGATGGTTATATATACTTTAAATTACGTATTTTGATTTCATCAGCATTTACATTTCTCGAGTATAAAGTGAAATCCATTGGGTGTCACTTGGGCCACAGATTTGACTGAGCGAAAGTGCCCATACTGGTTCCGCCACGCCCGAGACTCACACTAAAGCCGCACGTGGTGTTTCCGCTTATTGCTCGTAATCAAATACATAACCATTTAATGTCTTTCAAAATCAATCGCCTAACTAACTCCTCACACAATCTAAATATGCTGCTTTTTCTGAACAGATATCGACAACGACCCCAACAGAGCGCCCCCTTGCGACCCCTCGCAGTGCGTCCTGCCCGACTGCTTCTGTTCTGAAGACGGTACCGTCATCCCCGGAGACCTGCCCGCCAAGGACGTGCCTCAGATGATAACTATCACTTTTGATGATGCTATCAACAACAACAATATCGAACTCTACAAAGAAATCTTCGATGGCAAGCGCAAGAACCCCAACGGTTGCGATATTAAGGCTACCTACTTCGTCTCGCACAAATACTCCAACTACTCTGCTATCCAAGAGACTCACAGGAAAGGTCACGAGATTGCCGTGCACTCAATAACGTAAGTTTATTGTGAAACTTAGGTAAATCTTAACATCCTTTTTCAGCTTCCTTAACGAATTTTACTTACATTAACTAATTTTTCTTTAGGCACAATGACGACGAAAGATTCTGGAGTAATGCGTCTGTGGATGACTGGGGTAAGGAAATGGCCGGCATGAGGACCATTGTGGAAAAGTTCGCGAACATCTCAGATAACAGCGTGGTCGGAGTTCGCGCTCCTTACTTGCGAGTCGGTGGAAACAATCAGTTCACTATGATGGAGGAACAGGCCTTCCTTTACGATAGCACCATCACAGCTCCACTTACCAACCCTCCGCTATGGCCATACACCATGTACTTCAAAATGCCGCACCGGTGCCACGGTAACCTGCAGAGCTGCCCAACCAGAAGCCACGCCGTCTGGGAAATGGTGATGAACGAACTGGACAGACGAGAGGATCCCAGCAACGACGAGTACTTACCTGGGTGCGCTATGGTCGACTCCTGCTCTAACATTCTCACCGGAGACCAATTCTATAACTTCCTCAACCACAACTTTGACAGGCATTACGAGCAGAACCGTGCCCCCCTGGGTCTTTACTTCCACGCTGCCTGGTTAAGGAATAATCCTGAGTTCTTAGAGGCATTTATATTCTGGATCAACGAGGTATTGAGCAGTCACAACGACGTATACTTCGTCACAATGACTCAGGTGATCCAATGGATCCAGAACCCGCGTACAATCTCCGAGGCCAAAAACTTCGAGCCGTGGAGGGAGCGCTGTAACGTGGAGGGCCGCCAGGCGTGCTGGGTGCCCAACTCGTGCAAGCTCACGTCCAAGGAGGTGCCCGGCGAGACCATCAACCTGCAGACCTGCATGCGCTGCCCCGTCACCTACCCCTGGCTCAACGACCCCAATGGCGACGGACACTACTAATTAGCCATGATCTCGCGCACGGCGCGCTAACTTAGGTGTTGACCAAAATTATTATGCTAATTTTGTAATAATTTCGGTAGAGCTATTGCACGGATAACATATTCTTAGCAGCTACGTAAAAACTCATATTTATGAAAGGTCATTTCTGTTTTATCTTCAATTAAAAGTCTGCAGCGATTAATTAGAACTCTGTATAACGTTGGCTATGAATTTGTTTCCTGTAATATCGAAGTGTACCGGGTTCCAATCCCGCCCGTAGTCTAAGTACCTACCCTAATATGTATAATATAGACTCACATAAATATTTAATAGGCCTGTTTTATACTTATGTGATTTTGATTTGTAAGTCTGTTTTAAATTTTAAAATAAAAATTACAAAAAATATCCATGTTATTTTTTTCTTCATTTCTACTATACACGCAGAAGTCTAGTAAAATTACTAGACACATATTAGAACAATAAAGTACACTCTGCCTTTACGCTAATCTATGCTATCTTGCTTATTTCAATAGTAAACAGAGTGATCGGTCTTCAAATACATTAATATAATAGATAAATATATATATGATCTCACTTCGAGACTTCTAAAAATACGACCCTGTACATATTAAGCCCATCAAATTGATAGAACTTAACATGCATAGTTATAAATCCACAGGTACTAACGAATTCCGAGTAAGACGTTTAATAACAAAATAGTTTTTGTGCCATGTTTACAGCGTCTATTAAATATGATTACTCTGCCATTACTATTGGCTATAAGAATAGTAAATTTTAGCATTGAGACAATCATCAAAATGCTTTATTATTTGATAAATATATTAGTTTGTATTTATTGAACACAAAATAAATAAAATATATATTTATAGCTATATATTTTGTTTGAATAGTTTTCTAAAAGCTACATGCTTCATTATTAGAATCGTTAAAAGTAGTTTTTTTTAAAGTACCTATTTTCAAACGAGTAGCGCGTTGAAATCTAATGATTGCCGTAACACCGGCTTGCATAGAGGCGCTTGCGCTGCTTTATAGAACTGCGTAATATTTATATGCAGCATTTACTTATTTTTATTTTTTTTATTTAACTATATAGTTGCAATTTTCATAATATGAACTGTCTTCGACACAGACTTAGGTACCTATTAATGTTTTATTCTTTTGGGTGACACGCGCTCCGGTCTGATATTATGTACACTCAAAAAACAAACATTGAATGGTTTGTTAACAATAAATCAAGCTCGATTGGACAAGTTTACCCGTTTAGTTCAAAGTCTTTTCAAAGTCATTAGCCTTTACGGAAAGTTTTTGCACATCCTGACAAGCAGTGGACACCGTTTTTGAACTTTAAACAATTTATTATAGAGTCGAAAAAGGAAAATGAGTTTTTGAAACATTGTTGATAATCAATATTTGTTTGGAACTTAAGAGGGCATTAACCATTTGGTGTACATTAAAGGAATGCATATTAATGTTGGTATGTCATGCCATGGAAACAACATAAACGACCGCATGACGATTGATTCAAAGAATTTCTTGTGTGTTCGACAATACTTGCGGCATACTTATCTTAAATTATTAAATAATAAGTTTAAATTAATCTACAACATTCATCCACTTATCAAATATGAAAGATTACTAGTAGACTGATACAAAACGTAATGCGTTACTTAGGTAACTGTTATGACAAATCCATGACTTGTTACTAAAGCAACAGAGCCAGTAAGTACCTACATCCGTTATTGAAACATAATAGATGACACATCGCTTCAACTAGCATATACATAATTACGTGCATGTAATGCACGACAAGCGAACCGTACACAATAGAAGCGCGGGCGCAGTATAGGGCGCCAACACTTGTAATCTCTCGCGCGTGGGCAGCTGGGTGTACCTCATCCCAGGCCATGTATGTAGGTATCATCAAAGCCATAACGAACTTTCCATTTTGTTTTGCAACGCGAGGCGTTTATCAATGCAGACAACAAGGACAATATAAAACAATCGCATTGTTAGCGGCATCTAAATAAATAGAGAGTTGTAAGTACGAGTGGATGTGAGCCGGAGCAGAATGAAGAAGTGCTACACCTCACATCGGCCTGGTTGGTGAAAGCAGTGAAAGTCTTCCTCTAACAAACCGACATCCACTCAGCGCTCTCTGTTAACACTTAGTGTTATGAGATGTCATTTACCTACATTCTATCATTCTGAAGTAAATTCGTACTTAGCTATTTTAACACTGCCACATCGCCAATTAGATAGGCACTTAAATATTTAACCCTGATAAAGGGCAACTAAACAAACTATAAAAAAAAAGCCGTGTTGGCTAAGTGGGAGGACACTCGACTTTCATTCCGAAGGTCGTGGGTTCAAACCCCGCCACGCACCTCTGGATTTTTCTTCTTGATAAATTTATGTGCGCTTTAAACACGTGCTTTAACGGTGAAGGCAAACATCGTGAGGAAACCGGCATGTTCTGAGAACTTTAAAAGAGTTTGAAGGACATGTGACATTCACCAACCCGCACTTGGCCAGCGTGGTGAATTAAGGCCTAATCTCTCTCGTCAAGAGAGAAGTCCCTGTGTCCCAGTAGTGGGAACGTTAATAGGGTGATGATGATGAAAGGGCAACTTAGCATGGCAAAAAATAAATACATTGTATAAAGCGGCATTGTCCATTTACTTCAACTCACAATTTGTATGTGCACACAAAAGTGATTGAATACATACAAGGATTTTAATGATGTTTCGTAACAAATTTATTATGAAAACCTCTCTTCTTATCAGATTATATTTTATATCTACAATGTTCAAAATCGTCAGCAGATTTTGCTTATTTATTACTCACCTAACGTTATCAACATAATTTCAACCGTAATTTCAAATTTAATACCACAGTTTGTTAAATAAAGATTTATTGAATGTGTTATTAAGTTATTATTATGTATCTTGTAATATCTTGAAATCTGCATCTATGTAAGAAAATAGGATTAAGTAGGAATCACATGTACTCTGTACGGGTACTTAAACAATTTTGTATTGTTTGACAGTGTGTTTTATACTGGTAAAGTAAAGTATGCATACTATGCATTGTCGCAAGTGAAAGGAAATATCTCGAAGAATCCTTGACTCGTGCGCGCCTACTTGCCGCCGCCGCCCCGCCGACCGACCCTGGCTCTAAACTGCAGATGTTGCTAATGCTATTCCATTGTACCATGTGACATCTTATGAAAGTATCAAGATTAAATGTAGCGAGCGCTTAATAAAAGGTCACAATCAGATGTGTCAAAACCTGAATATAATATTTACGAAAAACTGAAGAGCTCTGTCACAATTTATGTTATGAATGATAAAATCAACCTGATATTTCGTTTCTATGTTTTTCAAACAAATTCTGCACACAACATACGACATGAGATGCTATACTTATGTGAGGGTTTTTGTTTTAAGGAAAACTACAGCCGAAAACCCCGGCAGACAGTGCTAAAAATAGCTACTACGCAAAGCTTCTTCTCTCCAAAAAACATTTATTCCCATGATCACGGGAAAAATACGACATAAATCGACAACAGCGGAGTGATGTTTATTATGGTACGGCTGCATCGGCGGACGAAGATTCGTTTCGCGTTAGCGCGCTAAAAACACCTTAAGCAAAAAGCAACGATGTATCCGGCCACACACATCGCGTTAACGCGAATGTTCGCCGTAGGCCGTTAATGTAGTCACATCATTATGTTTTACAAAATTTATTGAATAAAATATTGTTTTACATGTGGGTTATAAAAGACGTACGTTAATTATACTGTATAAAGGGGCTCTAACATTTTGACAAATCAACAACGTACGCCATTTTAGAAAAAGCTATGCTTACAAACATAGAGTGTCAAGAAACGAAACCTCTAAGTTGTACGGTTTCTTAGATATTTGGGTTTATATTTATATACAGCTGACCCCATCAAACGTTGTTTTGCATAATGAAAAATAGATGTTGGCCGATTCTCAGACCTACTGAATATGCTCACAAAATTTCATGAGAATCGGTCAAGCCGTTTCGGAGGAGTATGGCAACGAAAACAGTGACACGAGAATTTTATATATTAGAAGGAGATAAGATAAAAAAAACTGCTACTGTCTATTTTCGAAAAAAATTACACTACGGTTTTACTCTGTCGATTGACATTAGTTTCATCACTGACCGTAGAGTCACGTTCTTGCAAAATGGGCTTGAGCATATTTTATTTTGTTTTTAAACCCAAATATCACAGACAAACCGTACTACTCAGAGGTTTGGTTCCTTGAAACTTTGACCTTTTTATCTGTCAATTGACTGAAATGCTTTTCATCACTGGCCAGAAATCGCCTTTTTTTTGCAAAATGGAGGGTATGCCAGGCTCTAAACAAAAATGTTTTATATTGAAAGATACTTTAATAGGTTACCTACACTTTTTTAACCTGTTTGCAATGAATCCTTACTCATAGTGAACCAAATTATTATTTCTTCTTCTCCCACTTTTTTCTCTTTAAATCCGTTAAGGTACAAAATATATTTTATTATTATCAATAAAGACGTTTCACATTTACTTTTATGGAATCTATCATAAACATGCATTTTTATATTTTTCCTTACGCTTGGTAAAATACCTATTTAAATATCATTAGAAGACAAATGTACACAACCGCAACTCTATTGAACTGAAATGTATACTATGCCATTACTTGTACTTATGCGAGTGTATATAACCCCAGAGTTCCTGATACATACATTTCTGGTATTGGTAAATAATTTTTCTTACTGATTCAAGGCAAAAGTTCTAAATTTGCCAGTTCAGATTTGGCGATAGTTCTTTTTTTTTATGCTTGATAAGCCTTCATTTGACCACAATCTCACCTGATGTAAAGTGACGATGTGATCTAAGATGGGACATGAAGACCTAGAAGTTAGATGGCTTCTCTGGACCACATTACAAAACACGAAAAATCGCAAATCAAAAAATCTTGTAAATAGAAGAGTGTATTACGTAAGAAAGTACTACCTAGACTACATTTCATTATTGTCTAGAACTTACCGAATAACTTAGAACACAGAAGGAGCTAAAAGGTTAGCATTCCTTCTAATAAGCTGACTTATAAGCAATTACAAACAAATTTCTACGAAGCTAGAGTAATTAATCAACTTATGAAATACTTGTAGTAGCTAGCCATCTTGGCTCACATCAAGCCTCGCCAGTTAGTATTTACTCTCAGTGAACCGCGCTCATCGACCATTTATTACATAACTCCAGACCCGGATGTAACCACAAGGCCAAAATAATAATCTCGTACGCGCGTAATGCACTCTGTCCTACTCCGAATCCATCCAAAACGTATATTAACTTGCTTATTTTTAAATACTGACAGCAGTAGGTAAGGAACAATTATTGGAAGCCGAAGAATTCACGAAAAAATATGAGCATTAATGCTGAACCAGAATTTCAACGTACCTAGTTACATAAATATTTGATAGTTTCTGCGTATTGGTTAAAATATTTATTTGGTTGGTGGTAACTTTGATATGTGGCAAAATAAATTGGTGACGCATTACCAGGAGTACCTACCTAATTAGTTAACCTTGACATTTGATAATAGGATTGAAGGTTCATTTAAGACGTTCCTTTCAAAAGATATGTTTACTTTAAAACAGTGGAACATTATATATTTTATTACTTACTAGCGGCCCGCCCCGGCGTTGCACGGGTAAAAAAAGTTCCCGGAAAATTTTCCTTATTTTCTCACCGTTTAGACCTACCCTGGACTACGACAAACATTTTAAAACCAACATCAGCTCAATCGGCTTAGCCGTTCTCGAGTTTTAATCAGACTAACGAACAATAATTCATTTTTATTTATATAGATTTAGCTAATCGTGATTCAAGCTCCTAATACTTATAGCTTATGATAATTAGGGATAAAATAAAAATTGTGTATACGTATAATAAATTAGTTCTCTAAATTAACTAACACTTTGTATTTAATATAATAAGAGCAGCGTAGAGAGCCGTTGATCTTATTTTTGGTTTAGATTAGTAATACAAGACATTTTAAAGCAGGCATTTTTGAAGTGAAACTTCTTTAGAATCGTTGTGTTTTCAAACCGGGTGCAACGGAAAAAACGACAGGTAAGCCAATCTTAAATGCTAATAAGGTTAAGCAACTTTGCGCGACGCCAGTGACTTGACTAACGAACAACAATTCATTTTTATTGAAGTGAAACTTCTTTAGAATCGTTGTGATTTGAAATCGGATGCAACGGAAATGGAAATAAGATTGGCTTACCTGTCGGGTAAGCCAATCTTAAACGCTAACAAGGTTAAGCAACTCTGCGCGAAGCCAGTACTTGGATGGGTGACCGCCCGAACAAAATCTTTTTGCATAGTATTTTTTTTTTGTTTTTTTTTATTCTTCTCATTCTTTTTCGATTTACAGAAGTTTCACTTCTATCATGTGTGAATCGCACGCACACCTTTTTATTTATATAGAAGATATCAGACAAACAATTTTTACAATACGCCTATGAGCTCCGAGCGACAGGTCGCGAGATAAATTGGCGAAAATTGATTTAGCGACATAAAAAAAACATTTTATTTAAGTCAAACTTCTTTATGTGTATGTACATGTTAGCTAAATTTAACTTAAATAGGTGTAAAACCTATTCGTTTATTTTCATCAGTCACCTTGGCATTTAAGAATGTTTCTTGGAAACTCGCCAAATATTATATCTTATATAAATCCATGGATACCTCAAAGTGCCGTTCAACTGAATAACATCTTTTATACTTTATAATTTTATTTAACTCGACACTGGCAATTGTCGCTTCCAGCGCAAAGTCCAATTTACAAGAAACTGAACTATAAATGCATGCTAAACATTATACATGAGACGAAATTTTTAGATTTTTCTGGCTAAACTTAGCCAAAAAAATTATGTTGGTGCATATTTTTGTACTATTAACTTTCAAAAGGTTGTGTATACTGATCTAGTCAAGATTGATACTTAATGGGTGTATAAATCTTATTATTACCTGTTACCTATCCGCTAGTTACTAGTTATAAGTAGAAATACCTAACCATTACTAATGCGAGTACGGAGGTTAACCAGAAACTTATGGAGCAATTTCTGAATAACAATCTCCTATATACCTACTATCCTAAACAACTATGCCTTATAAAGTTTAAAAAAAATCCAAATAAGCACGTATTCATATTTTAGTTCCTCGATTATACGTATTGGGTCTCAAAAAAGGTGAACAAGGATCCTCTTTTATTGTGATAATTTGACATTGACACAAAAATTAAAAACAGGTTCCGACATTAATCGAAAGTAAGTATAACCCGAACTTACTCTACAAGTATGCAAAATGATGTACCCACCTAATTTTTGACTTTACTCAGAGCTCTCGATCTTGTAATCCACTATTTACTACACATTTATGTGATTGCTTACAGAGAAATCTTAGGTAAAAAGCTGATAAGTTTGTTATTATCTTAACCTATACTTCGGTCTAATAGCTTAATAAAAAGGAAGACGGTAGTTATCGTTCTTTATAGTAAATACCTAAGTAATTGCAAGTTTCCATTTTTCGTGATTCATAACTTCTTAAGTTAAATTAACTTAAGCTGATAACAATTAACTTTACTTAGTATACCCATAAAGGTACTTAAAACACCCATCTAATAAATAGACAAAAGTTAATTGGAATAATTTCTTAAATAATATTTCTATATTGTATCGCAAAAGTAACAAAGACATTTTGTAGAAAATAACACATGTTATTTAATTCTACAAAATACCATGACATCTTATCCACAAAACTCGTCGAAGAAGATATACCCTTCACTAAGATAAATGACACGTGGCTATGATACATATTTAGTATTGTACCTATATGTATTATAAATTATTCCTTGAGTACCTACCTATATCATGTCATGTCTGTTGCAAACAATCAATCAAAATATTTTTTCTTTTCTGTATATTAATTTTATTAATAGAAACATATTCTTCCTAAAGTATTTCTTGCATGTGATTTCATATGGCATCATAATCATAATGAATAGTTTTACAAATCATGCTCATTGAGAATCATTGCTAAAAAGAAAGTTTTGAACAATGATTAGACGCAATAAGGATCATTATCATTTATGCACATTGTTTTCTAACGACGACGGCTTTTAAAAGCTGTGAAGTTGCAATAATAGCTTATTGTGCCGAGAGCTGCGGCGCCGTCGCAGCTGGAGTACGATTGGGCATTCTGTGTCGGCTGGCGGGCAGGCCCTCACTGACTGCTTATATAAATTCAAGAGCTAAAGAGGGGCAGCGGAGACCTCCTGCACTTTGCTGAGGGCCCGTGTTAAAGCCGCCAGTGTTCGCCGAGCGTCATGGCTCGACGCGCGTGTCTGTGTATAGGTGTGCTGGTGCTTGCCTGTCTCGGTAAGTTTCAACCATACTATCAAAGCTCTTCAAATTATTACTCATCAATGTTTTGACAAATCATAAATCAATCAACATGTTATTTGATACCGGGTGCCAAAAAGGAATACGAAATTGTCTTAAGTTATTTTTAAAATAGATAAAATATATAATCCTTTCTTTAATTGTAAATACATCTTACAAATTAACTCTCTTTTTCTTATATTATGACAAGCTTTGAATGAGCGTAATTTCTCAAAGCTTTGTTTATAGTAAAAAATGATGATAAATTCCTTTATCATCATTGATATGAATTTATTTTATTTTAAATAAGTATACCTAGGCATGGTAGGTACAAACCATAATGTTGCCTAGATTTAACAAAAAAAAAACTACGTCTAAGTACCTCTATAGTCAGTGCCGTTTATTCTTAGCCACGTAGACTGGCTTAGTCGGTTTGACCTCGATTTCTTTCCAGCAACTTTCAATGCCGGCTTCGACTAGGCTGACTATAGAATGCATTGCATTTTGTTTTATGCTCATAACTCATTAGTCCTTTTTGCAACCTTAGTTAACAAACTTCTACTATTTGATGAACCATAAATTAATAAATTATTTTTTAAGGAACAATAGGTAATTATATATTAATTAATTGCGGTTGCGTTAATCTTCTTTTTTAATGTATATTTAAATATTAAAAACCTATTTCCCATAGTCATCACATTTGCGGCACGGCCGTCTCGGCTGGATCGATTTCTCTTATTATTTTTTATTATTGTCCTGTGGCCTGGAAAATGTTTTTATGCAAGAAATATTAAGAAAGCAGTGCCGAAACATAAAATAAAAATCTCAAAAACCAAATGACTTATTAAAACAAAACAACGTAAGTACGTCGGTTCATCTAGCCGCAGCAGCTAATTTTTACATACAAAAGAAATACATACAAATAATTTTATACATATAAAAAGTTATTAGATGTCCCTTTACACCTACATTAAGAATATTATGTAACATTGCTACATAATATCTACACTTAAATTGGAAATAAAAATAGAAATCATTTATTTGCCCAAACAATAGCTCTTATTATATGTCAATGTTAATTCCATTACATTCTGCCTGTCAAGACATATATATGCATATGAATTAAATAATAATAATGTGCACCTCAATAGGTGATTCCCAAATTATATAAAAAATATTGAAATTGAACATGAATTGCATTTAAGTCCATAACGAAACATTCGGGTACAAACTGCCAACATTCCTGCGTCGCAGTGTTGTAACCGCTGCTTACGTTCAGCCGTGTTACCTAATAGGCACGTTCTTTAATGTACTTGCCAACCCGGGCAAGTACGCCTTGCGCTTAGTTGACAGGCCACAGCTTAGTATATAATAAATAAATACAACGAATGATTACAATTTTACTATATGCAGTAGATAATCAATGGTATACTTATGAATAAATAATTTTGTGAACGTAGCTTCCGGCGAGCGGGTAAAGAGGCAGGATGAAGATGGCCCCGCCGACGACCCCACAGCCGAGCAGCTCTGCGACGGCCGCCCCGCTGATGAGTACTTCCGCCTCACCACCGAAGGCGATTGCCGAGAAGTTGTCAGGTTAGTTATCCATTAATATGCTAATCATGCCGCGTTTCTTGTTATTCAGGTTCAAATCAATCCACTTAATGTAGAGATATCAATTTCAAATCATGTAGGAATTAATTTAATAAGTATTTTTATTACAATGATGTCACGTTTCATCATAATAGTGAGAAGCTTGGAGAAAACTGGTTAGAGTGAGACTGGATTCACTCATTGCCGTAACTGAAAGCTACAAGGCCGGTTACACGGTAAATGTATAACAGAAATAAAATCAAAAATATGTACATCGTTTTTAATAAGCGTACGGTACCTAATACAATAAAAGTTCTATAATGGTAAAAATATCAATTGGAGTCGTTAATTCTAATATTATTTTTCATATCTATAATTTTATCAATATTATATCATACCTGCAACATATTATTTTATATTCAGTCGGCATTTATTCTAGTCTCAGAAATGAACGGTCAACCAGCAGCGGAGCATGGCTTGAATAATGAACAGGTACAATATTTATGACCACCGCAGATATGTCGATGGTAAATAGCTAACTCAAGCTTTATAAAAACAGGTTCGATCCCTGCAACGAGACTAGGGAGGAAATCTACATTTGTCATCTCATCCTACCTTTTAGGCTAATATTGATCAGTCCACAGAGCCGCTTTAGCTAAGCGGTGGAAGGACGTTGTTGGTTCTGATTAAGCTGAGAGATTCGCTGTGTGCAGGTGTGACAAGGGCGGCCAGGGAGTGACTCGGCTCGCCTCAGTGCGCTGCCCCGGCGGTCTCGCCTTCGATATTGATCGTCAAACTTGTGACTGGAAAACAAATGTTAAGAATTGCGATCAAATAGAAAGTAAGTTCCGTCGAATGGAGGAAGTGGTCGTGCGGAGGGCGAGGCTTCCGTCTTCGAGCCGGTCAAATCTCGGAAAATGCAAGACCTGTTAGCCTTCCAAGCGGCCACTTCCTGTCAACCAATGTTAAATTTAATCCCACATTTCTTGTTAATGCAGGTGCACTAGATCAGGTCTTAAACAGATCACTTGCCCATCTGGCCTGGCTTTCGATCTCGATAAACAAACCTGCGACTGGAAGGGTAAAGTGAACAACTGTGACAAACTGGAGAGTAAGTGTCGAAGCAAAGCTAATGGCGCGTAGAGAGCAATGAAGCTTGGGTGAAGGGGCCGCGACGCACTGTAGATTAGGTGTCGAGTTTGCATGAGGCCCCGGAGGCGCTCGGCCGTGCCGGCACCGACTGCGCCTCCTAATAACAAATCAACTACAAACACCTTCTATATACACGTCAGATCAGATAAAAAACCTATTTCATTTGCAAATGGTGCAACATCCAGGTTGTAAACTGCAAAAACCTACTTACATAATAATGTTAAGTAACCTGCCTGCCAGAACAAAAATATCGGCTTAATGGCAGGCGGTGTAGTAAATATAAATCATTGTGAAAGTTTTGTATAAAACCCATTCGAAGATAATATTTGATTATTTACATTTCTTGAGTCAGATAGGTACCTGTCATGATCCAACCGGAATATAGAAAGAAAGTTTAATAAGAGTTATTGGTCCTATGCAATACACAGTTTCACTTGAATAAGAATATTTTCAAGAAATCGTATTAGGTGTTCCTATAATAACTAAACAATGGATCCGTTACGCTAATTATGAAAAAAATATAGGAACAAATATTAACTACACGCCTTGGAGTACAGACACGACACAGAAACACAATTTTTCTTATGCAATCTTATTACTTAGTACCAACTAATATCACGCTTTGGCTTCATTATCGATACACTCTAATCATCAATTAACATACCTTCTATCTTATAAACTACACTAACAACCTAATGACTTTGACTAATTCACATCATAAATAACTTTCTAATAAAGGTAAACTTTCAGTAGCTAATCATACTTACCTTTATTGGGGAGGCACTTATGAAAACTATAAGTTGGTACCTCTTTATCTAAAATGAACATACTCGTACCTACTTTATATGTACTTAATTAGGATGATTTAAAATTAGTTCTGTAGTTGTAGTACCTATTGTATAAATTGTTTAAATTGGTACAACCATCACCTTCCTTAATTGGGATATGTATATACCTACACAAGCTTTTATTATTAGGTTATTTAATTAAACCTACTTTTATAACCTGGTAATATGGGGACAGCATAGTGACATCATAAGTGGTAAAATTTTTGGTCCGTGCTAATTTATGCCATATTAATCAAAATCAATAAAAATAATATTTCAATTTAAAAGAATATCACATTTTAACTATGCTGCACCAGTCGCTATATAATAGTACTCATAAGTCATAAGAAATTCTTAATTAAGTATTCAATGTCCAGTCATGTTACCAATTCTATATTAATATTCATTATAAATGTATCTCTTCACTTTCCTAATTTTCAACTAAGTACCTATATATAATCATAGAAAATACATAACTGATCTAAAATTTTCTTCCTTTATTATTTGAATATCTACATATCTATATCCATTCACTGTATTGTTATCTAATTATTGACTTCAACATAATTACTTGGTCCATTTTCTCATGCTTAGCCCAATCTTACTTCCATTTTCTTCTCCCTTTTAACTAATTCTACACAGAACCAATAAAAAATACACAAAATGTAAAACACCTTAGGTACTTAGCAAGAGTTAATGTTAAGTATATCTACTACTAGTCACCTGCATATAAAATTCTCTTTTCCCGTTACACAAACTATGTCCTTGACTTAGAAAATTAAACATTGATTTAAATTTCAGAACCAAGGAAGATTTTACCACTCCTGAAAACAGATGAGCCAATTTGTTCCGAAGGAAAACTTGCCTGTGGAAATGGAGATTGTATTGATAAAAGCCTTTTCTGCAACGGACAACCCGATTGCAAAGATGAATCTGATGAAAATGCATGCAGTACGTATTTTTTTAAACAGTGCTGACATACAAAACAATATACTTAAAAGTTTTATTTACATATAAAAAGTTGTGTAAATTAATTTAAAAAATAATAAAAGATTTTTATTATTATTTTTATCGTTTTAGGTGTCGAATCAGATCCCAACCGAGCTCCTGACTGCGACACCAATCAGTGCGTACTTCCCGATTGCTTCTGCTCTGCTGACGGAACCCGTATTCCAGGAGGTATCGAGCCAACTCAAGTTCCTCAGATGATAACCATTACTTTCAATGGCGCTGTCAACGTTGATAACATTGATCTGTATGAGCAAATATTCAACGGCAATCGCCATAACCCCAATACCTGCCAGATTCGCGGTACGTACTTTGTGTCCCACAAGTACTCTAACTATGCAGCTATTCAAGAACTCCACCGTAAGGGTCACGAGATTGCTGTATTCTCCTTGACTCATAAAGATGACCCCAACTACTGGTCCAGTGGAAGTTACGACGATTGGCTTGCTGAGATGGCCGGCGCTCGACTAATCACAGAGCGATTCGCTAATATTACAGACTCTTCGATCATCGGATTAAGAGCTCCTTATCTACGTGTTGGCGGAAATAAGCAATTTGACATGATGGCTGATCAGTATTTTGTATATGATGCTTCTATCACCGCACCGTTAGGCCGCGTTCCTATCTGGCCTTATACTTTATACTTCAGAATGCCTCACAAATGCAATGGTAACGCCCATAACTGTCCTTCCAAGAGCCACCCTATCTGGGAAATGGTTATGAATGAATTGGATAGAAGAGACGATCCCACTTTTGATGAATCGTTGCCTGGTTGTCATGTGGTAGACTCCTGCTCTAACATCCAGACTGGAGACCAGTTTGCGCGTCTTCTGCGCCACAACTTCAACCGCCACTACAATACCAACCGCGCTCCTCTAGGCCTACACTTCCACGCTTCATGGCTGAAGTCCAAAAAGGAATTCAGAGATGAACTTATCAAATTCATCGAAGAAATGTTGGAAAAGAATGATGTCTACTTCACATCGATGATCCAAGTTATTCAATGGATGCAGAATCCCACAGAGTTGAGTGCGATGAGAGAATTCGCTGAATGGAAACAAGATAAATGTGATGTGAAAGGACAGCCTTTCTGCTCCCTGCCCAATGCGTGCCCACTAACCACCAGGGAGTTGCCAGGAGAAACACTTCGTCTCTTCACTTGCATGGAATGCCCAGCCTACTACCCTTGGATATTAGATCCTAATGGAGAAGGTTTCAATTCTAAGAAGTGATCTCTTAAGTTAAGCAAAAAGACTGTACACGTGTAAATAATACTCAGTAATATTAATGAATAGTATCCTGTCTTTTAAATGAATGTGACAGGGAAAACCTTACCTAGAAAAAAATATATAAGCACTATTCAATGTAAAAGACCTACATAATAATTAGTGCGCCTTTGTTTGTTTCCGGAATCAGTTCAGACTAAATTAACCTATAGAATTTTCCAAAATCGGATCTATAAAATTTCGTATAAGACTACCTAGGTTAGTTTGATACGACAATAAAATAATTTAGTTGAAAATGTTGTTTGATTGTTCCGTACCTCTCCCCTAAAAATATTAAAACACATTCGAAACAAAACTAAACTTAGTAACATTGGGAATGTATTTAATAGTTTAGGTTACCTTGACTTGACTTGTTCAGTTTTGAGTTATCGAGGAATGAAAATTTCATTCTAAACAAACCCATAAGGGTTTTAAGAATGTTTTATTATAATATGTGTTGAATATGGTGGGATTTTTCATATGACATAACAATAACACCACAGCAAAAAGTATATGAAAAATGATATTACGTCAGACCTGGGCATTATGCGTATATTTATTTATTTATAAACATAAAACCTATAGGTGTGAGAGAAAAGAACACGACCGTATGGGCCAAATGTTTATTAAACAGTCTGGTAATGAAGAACAGTTCTATTGGTTCCCGCAGTTTATTGGTGGTACCTATTACATGCTGTGTCTATGTGGCATGTTACACCATCTTGTTTTTACCATGATTACGTTGACGCCACATCATTACCATATAACCATAAACATAGGAATATTTTTTATTAAACTTTTTTTACAGACACGAAGGTGTGGAAATCCAAACAGTGGCTTTTAAAGATTCAAGAGCGTCACTACAAAGTCATCTGAGATTTCTACACACCAAATTTATTAAATTTGCCAAGAATATGACGTGTTCAATCACCATCGCTGAACTAATTTTTTCAAGTAAAAAAGTTTGTTCTTCGTACTGCCGCCCATTACTTTAACAGCAGTAGGTTCCTATATATATTAGAAAGCGTTAAAATAGCAAATAGTTAACAAAATAATAACAGTAAAATTTATAGACAATTTGATAGTAACCTTTTAAAAAACACAACTTTCTTCTGCTGGACGGTTGTACCAGGTGTAGTATTTTACTACGTAACGACAATAATTGCAGATTTCATGTACATGTGAATGCATTATTTGGCCGAAACCCAAGGAATGTAATTTTTTTTACAAGGGAATATTTACGTATTATTTTAACTTCATTATACGTTTGTACTAGTTATAACATTACCAAAAATAAATATATATTATAATACGACCTCTGTGGCTCGGTGGGCGAACGTCCGCTTGAGGCGCAGGAGGTTGCGGGTTCGATTCCCGCCGGGGTACCAGATTTTGTACGATCTACAATTTCTGGTTTCGGGTCTGGGTGTTTTCTATGTATCATATGTATGTATTTACAAAAAAAAAATGTATCTATGTAGTATATCAGTCACCTAACACCCATAGTACAAGCTCTGCTTAGTTTGGGGTTAGGTGATGCTGTGTGAGTAGTCCGGAAATATTTATTTATTTATATACATCTTAAATATAAACCATTAAGCTAATTAATGTATGTACAAATTGGGCGACTTAAACGCGTCTGTACTGTGACGTCAGTTCAGTTTCTTGTAATTGGACTTTGCGCTTGAAGCGACATTTTGCTAGTGTCGAGTTAAATAAAAATACAAAGTGAAATACTAGATGTTACTCAGTTCAACGCCATTTTGCGTCTCTACTGTGACGTTCAGTTTAAAATAGATTATTAGGTAAAGATATTTTTATGTCTTCTTCTTCTTTTATTTGATGGGATGGCATTTTATTGTCATAACTGTGTACATACAAGACATAAGTACATTTTTAACAAAAAGCAACCGACTTTCAGTTTGGATGTATTTAAAGGAAAAAAGGCGGACAAACAAACAGACACACACATACACTTTCTTATATTTAGATAAAATATTAGTATGTATTGAGTCGGACTCGGGACTTTGACTCGGGCCGCGAGCACTGGCATAAAAAGTTTGTTCCCATTTTCATGCCAACAACATTTTCCATACAAATTGAAAATTCGAGAACCTCCTTCTGACCGGTTTAAATGAGAAACGACCAAAAAGATGCGCGAACACTAAACAAAACATTCACAAATACCTCAAGAACCAAAAATACAAATCTAAGAAAATAAAAACGAATACCGAATGTCAGACCCTTCTCCATTTTTTAAATCGGTTAAACTAAAAAGCTTCAAACCACACAAATATGGAATCAATCCTTAAAAGTTAATAAAAACTTAAAAAACAGAGAGATTCGAATTTTTACCCCAGGATTGACCAAATTCGGTATGAAATGACGAAATCTATCCTAATATTACAAAGCTATTTGCTTGTTTGTTTGCTTGAACGCGCTAATCTCGGAAACTACTGGTCCGATTATATTTTTTTTATAGCCTATTTTTCAGGAAACAATAGCTATATAACTATAGCTTTTTACCGTAAAAAATCCAAATACTAGAGAATTACTTTACAGATTGTAATAATAGTATTGTAGTATTGTAAACTAAATTTTAAACGAGAGAAAGAAAGTGAGTTTTCCTGCGAAGGCGAATTAGCAACCGCTTGAGAGAGAAATTAGGAGACATGATCATATTTGGGCAAACTAATTATGAATCTTATACAGAAGTTTTAGAGCCGCTCAAGTTTGTTTAACTGGTTATCTGTGAGATCCGGATAGCACAAATCAGCGTAATCGAGAATAGGGAGCAAGAGAGATTGAGCTAGAGTAGCCTTGGTTTAAGTAGGAAGAAAATTTCGTAGGCGCCACAAAGTGGCAGCAGTGGCAAACATTTTACAAAGACAGACAACCAACCAAGACAACTCCTCATCCAATATTAGACCACGATTTTTACGGTTTCAAAATCTTTATTTCTCATTAAGAATTTACAATAATTCGCTTACATGAGAAACCAAGGTATATTTTTACGTACAGTAGCGTGTAGATTTACTTTAAGTATGATGATCACATACGTATGATGTTTATAAATATTACAAATGACAACAACAAAATCAAAACAATGAAAGCAAAGCACGATATTACAATAACAAGTAATTTTTTATCTTTTTATATACCTACTAGCGGCCCGCCCCGGCGTTGCACGGGTATAAATTTTTCCCGGAAATTATTCGAATTTTTCTCGCCGTAAAAACCATCCTATCTCTCAAGTTGGATCGAACTGCACATGGTGTGCGAATTTTACATTACAATGAGATACCAAACATGGAGTACAATTTATGGATGCGGCATATTGTGAAGTTTAAAATTTTGGGGTCCGAAAAGTAAGTTAATTAATAATAATAATTTATATTAATAATAATTTGTGAGCTGTAGTTTTTAGTTATACTTAGGTATTTGTTATTTTAATTTATGTTATTTTGTAGGTAAGATAATAATAATAATATAACCTATTAGAGCCCTCTGAAAAACCAGTTCCATACTACAAATACACCCCAAACACAACAACCTCGAGAATTCTACACACAAACTTTATTTCAATAGAGAAATACTAAGGCCACGTCCGCACAGACAGGCGGCTTACTTAGCGCCTAGAGCCTAGTGGCTTGCATTCTGGCTACTTGCTAGGATTCACGGTGGCCACACTGAAGGTGGTTTGCGTGGTGGAAAAACGGATGCAATTAAGGGCCCCTTATACCGCAAATGCTGTTTTTAAAATCAATATGAATCAGTCAAAAATTAACGTAAAATTTTGAAAAAAATATATGTTTCAGTTGAGGATCTTACAGAGTGCAATTCGCTTACATTTACACAATAAGATGAACTTCGCTCGATAGAAAAAAATACCAAAGTTGCCTCTTTTTAAAAAACATTTTCAATACTGTGGCTAAAATAATAAATTTATTGACCTTATTTTTACACCAATCTTTAGATAAATCATTTTTCTAGTGCAAATCGCTGAGGTGTGTGTTGTAGTGTTATTTTCCTATTAATTATGCCTAAATACCTACAAACCCGCGAGCGACGCGACGCCCGCGGGCTTCGTCAGTCGCGCGGTGGCGCTTACCGACGACGGACCTATGCCAGTGCTCTTCCCGCCCGACGAGCGACGTGCGACGTGAAAAAAAAAGGTGTGTGTGCGATTCACACACGACAGAAGTGAAACTACAACAATTAATAAAAACCGTAATTGGTTTTACAAGGACAACTGCGCGACATTGCTGTCGCGACGGCAATGTCGATTTGGTATTTGGGCCGGGGAAAAAGAACCAGTCAAAGTCAAAGTATCTTTATTGCATTATTACATGTAGTTTAAATGGTAGGTATTATATAAGGTTTTGTATCAATGTAATTTGCCCATTGGACATTTTGATTAACAACAATTTAATAATAAGAAATTTTAAATAATAATTGTATATAATTAAAAAATAAACATGTCAATAATTTTATAAATCAGATTAAATTAAATAAAATATTAGTTAATGATTAAAAATAATTACACATTACATTTATTTACCAATGGTTTTGTCATTTAAATATTCGGCAACTGTATAATAACATTGTATAATAACAGTACATATCGAAAGAATCGAAAAAGATGATGAATTTTGGAAATCAAAGATGGAATCAAAATTATCACACTTTCACCACCTGTCAAAATGTCTGCTGCCAGAAATCGTCAACCCCAGACACACTCTTGGTTGCCTCTATACGGAATCTGACACTTGAATGCGAATCCCGGTGGATTCGCAAAATCAAAATCCGAAAATAAAGAAAAAGAGATTTTTTTATCGCAAAACATTATTAAATTGCAATCAGGACCTAGCACTAGAACTCTAAATTACAATGAAATAAAAAAGCATTTTATTCCTCATATTAAATGTATTTTTTTTTTATAAATGAGAATAAATATTGTACATAATAATTATGTTTGTTTTCATTTTGTTGTTTGTATTCTTTACCACAAATTCTTCAATCATAATTATCACCTCACTAATTCAAAAAGTTTAGTAAGAAAAATTATGTTTACATTCAATACCTACATACCTACTACAATAAACTTTCATTTCTATCAAATAAAAGAATATAGTCAATAAAATAATCAATATACTAAAAAAATACAGTCAATAAAATTAAAATCACCGTAGCTACTGCATTTTGCTGTATTGTGGCGTTCTTGCTGCCTACAAAGTTCGCCGGAGTTCATATCAAGTCGGCTCCCGCGTAACGCGCATGCAAGTCGACTGGGCGAGTAAAATGCCTAAATCTTCGAAACAAGGTGGCCTTAATATTACATCCATTTTTTCTTCTCAAATGCCTCGCGCTTCGCGACAAAAAACCAACACGTTTGTTTACTTGGATACACGCTAAGCGACTAGCTAGGCGCCAAGCGCGCAGTGCGGCCGATCTCGAACGTTCTCGAACGTTCGTTTTATTAAGTTACTCGCTAGGTGACTCGCTAGGCTCTAGGCGCTAAGTAAGCCGCCTGTCTGTGCGGACGTGGCCTTACAGATAAAACGATTCACTTTGACTTGACTTGACATTTTATATAGAGATATTATGTTATTTAATTTATTATACAGGTATGGTGGTATGAAAACTCCTTACACAATAAGATATATAACCAGGTTGAACCATATTTGAACGAAGCACAACACGCTTATAGGCATGGCAAGTCGGTAAATACCAATTTGCTTACCCTGGTAGACCATATTTCTGGTGAAATGGATGCGAACAACCAAGTCGATGTCTTATACTTAGACTTCCAAAAGGCTTTTGACCAGATTAACAATGACGTCCTACTTAATAAATTAGAATTATTTGGCTTCTCCCCAAAACTAGTGAAATTTTTCTCAAATTACCTTCGAAACCGGGAACAATTTGTGAGACTTGGCTGCTATGACTCCCATACAAAGCACACAAGGTCTGGTGTTAGCCAATCATAGTTCATCTTTAGGACCGCTTCTTTTTTCAATAACAATCGATGACTTAACCGCAACCCTTCATAATTCTAAATGCTTATTATACGCCGACGACTGTAAAATTTACAGGAGCATTTCAGCTGTTGAAGACTGCTACTCACTACAACATGACCTAGAGTCCGCTCTTGTCTGGTGCAACAAAAACCAACTCACCCTTAACAAAAATAAATGTCAGATTATGTCCTTTACACGATCGCCAAGCCCCATAATCTCACAATATCACATAGATGGTGATCAAATAGATAGGCCAAGCACAGTGAAGGACTTGGGTGTTCTATTTGATAGAGGACTTACATTTCACGACCACATCAGGAAGCTTACTGTAGACTGCTTCAAAAGACTAGGATTCGTTTCTCGAAATTGCACAAATTTTAAAAAGCTATCCACCATTAAATTGCTCTACACATCAATTGTAAGGTCGAAACTGCTGGCAAGTTCAAGCGTCTGGAATCCTCACGAATCTTCGTATGACTTAATGTTGGAGAAGGTACAGAAAAGGTTTCTGCGCTTTCTCTACAAGAGGGCATACGGATATTACCCGCTCATGTACCCCTCGAACGAAGTATCTCCTAGGTACACTTGGCTTCCACTCTCTTAGTACACAGAGACTCTTGGGCCAACTGCTTGTACTGTGCCAAATTTTACGCGGTCACTTACGTTGTCCCAATTTACTAGAAGAGGCAAGTAGACTTTACGTACCAGATAACCACTGTAGGTTTCGTTCAGGTTGTGTACCTTTATTTGCGCCAAGAACCGCACGCACAAAATCCCGCCAAGAGTCTACAGTCTGCCGAGCCCAGCGCCACCTTAATGCTTTATTAGCTGAAAATCCTAATTTTGATGTTTTTCATAGCACATGGTCCGTAATAGAAAGGTGCTGCTTGCAATACTCTGGGTGCTGAGTCTGAGTTTACAAATTGTAGTTAACTTTCTCGATCGTGAGAACGTTAACTATAATTTGTATGGGATCGAAACAGCGCCTCTTGTGGCAAACTTGAGAAACATAATTTGCTAGTTTGAGATTCACTATCGACCGTCGATCGTCGACTCGTTTACGCTCACGTTCGAAAGTGAGAACGTTAACGCATTTGATTGGTTGTTTGAAAATTTTCCCGAGTTCGTGTTACCATTTTTGACATTCGAATAGTAAACGCGCTCGAAAAAGTATTCGTCTAGCATTCACTTAGAATTTCTCAGTGAGTAGAGGTGAGAGTGCAAAGTTATTCAGTAAAATCATTAATATTTACAAATAAATTATGGCCGGACGTTTCTTTTTCGCTTGGATATCGTCTTACAAAGACAGCTTTTAAGTTTTTGTGCAGAGAATTAAAACAATTGACGAATTTAAGGTCCTCTCAACTCGTTTTGTTGGAACTTATATTATGTACTTTTTGTTATTTATTAATTAAAATATTAAAAAGTACCTAGCTATAGTTTCGACACCTAATTAATTTGTTCTTCGCAGGTGTTCACGGCTCTCTTCTTTTTTGCTTCTGGTTCATACAAAAGCCAATTTGAGTAGCAAAACAATGCAATGATATTTTTTTCAGTTACCTATGTGATGATCAATACTACATTTTAAATGTTAACCCTAAGTTTGGAGGTGCAAAGCATGATTCTTTGTATGGGAAAACAGTGACTTGAATACATAAATTCAATCTCTGCACCAAAATAGAGAAATGGTCTGGCTTCTATATAGGTAAAGTATCTTTAGGTACTTGATTTATTAAAATGCATTATGTTTTGATCCCTTTCACTATTCTATCTTTTACATAATTATTTATTTTTAGGAGACTCTGGATACCCTCAGCGCCCAGGCTAATGACTCCAATTTTAGATGCAAATACTGGTACACCAGAGGCCAATTATAATAACAAGCAAATGAGGGCTAGAGTAATAATAGAAAATACATTTTCAAATGCTGAAAAACAGATGGTAGTGCTTAGACAAGGATGGAGTTCACTCCATCCACTTCAAGCCACTCAAATATGCTTCTATTATTATAGCATACTCAGTATTGCATAACATAGTTATCAATCTTGGCATTGATCTAAATCTTACTCGGTGTCCGAGTAAGATTTAGGTGGGTCTAGTTAAGGTAAAATATTACATATGATGTTATAACAAAATACCTATTTATGTTACAATTAATCATATCTAGTTCCAGGAAACTTAAATAGTGAACCGGGTTACAATGACTATGTGGAAGGAGCTGGAGCTACCAGCGGACCAATTTTAGTAAGAAGACTGATAAATAGTGTGTGATATATATATGTATGTAGTTCTCAGTTATATATTGTGTTAATGTACTATTGCTATTTATAGAAGTGTGCTTAGGATTATAAGGTTAAGGATATTGTATTGTGACAATGAATAAATAAACAAAATTATATAAGATGAACTTTATTTTTTTACCTAATTAGACAGTCAGAATTGACAAGTTAAATTTATAAACTTATATACTTATATTTACAAAAATATAAACTAATCATTACAGAGTCTATTAACTAACTTATCTTAAACTCTTATTCCTATTGCTTGCCAATCTCTGGCTCTGCGCTTCCATCTCCCTAATCATATTTTGCTCTCTCCTCAAGCTTATGTTACTCTATTATAAACTTTCTCCAAAACTCTTCAGCTTGTAGAAAATTTTGTGCTAGCCTCAAAATTCTTCAAGGAATTCTTCCATGGCAAGGTGGTGTTTGCCCAAAGCAAGCAGGCTCAGGCCGAATCAGATTGCTCTCACAGAGCCTTATAGGAGAGTGCATGGGCATCTGTAAAAATACATTAATGTTATTATAATCTTATTAACATTATAATTATGTTGTCCTTAAAAAAGTTAAGTCTTACCTTCCAGTGCTTCCAATGTTGTGAAATAAATCTCAAAAACAAATCCAATATTGTGACAATATTGTGAACTGGGGTTGTTACAGTAATTCTTTGACTGGGGCTTAGGACTGGGGCAACATATGATTTTGATAGCACAGGTTCATCCCAATGTCTGACTTGTCTGAGGTCTCCATGCCTAGAAACAAAATAAACTTAGTTTTTTCTTCGTTGATGAAACAAGTTCACATAAATCGATCTAAACACCAAATAAATTATCAAACACTCACTGCTCCATGAACTTGTCTTCATTTTTAGACTGTTTAACTCATAGTTTCAATTTATTATTAATTTATCGGCCGGCCACTTCTTCCTACTCGAACGAAAGTTTTCATTTCAAACGTAAACAAAACACAGAATAATCATAACATTAATGGATTCGTCTGGAGAACAACACTTATCTATGGAACAAAATGTACACAAGCGCAGATTAGACCTAAGTGGAAATCCCATTGCAGCAGAACCAAAGAAACAAGAAATTGCTATTTCTACTACAGTAAATACTAACAGTTTCCTAATTTTAAATGAATTTCAAAATTTATTATATTGATGCACTGCAGCACTGAACTGCTTTATTCCAACATCATGGGACTTTGTATTTTATCCTTATCTACTTGGCATGATTTTATTTTGAGATCTGAAGATGACTGAATATTTGAAATCTTATTATAATGATGATTGCAAATAATGAATTACATAATTATAATGTTCAATTTAATGAAAATTAAATTATTTTTAGGTGAAGCAAAATAATACTGACATTGCCACAATAACATGTGGAAGCTGTTATGGAGCAGCACTCAATGAATCTCAGTGAGTTTCTGTTAACATGTTAATTAAATTATTTTATAAACACAGTTTCAAACAGAAATTTTATTAGCTATTCATGTACCATTATGTCATGATCTATATTTTTCTATCTTAATTTAATGTTATTAGTTTTGTAAATAACAATGAATACTTTAAACTATATACAGTAGAATGTTGAAAAATCTTGTAATACTTGATTTTAATAAAATTTATTATTGTAATTAAAGGTTGTTTAAAATCAGTCTTGGTTTTTGATTAAACTAATTCTTTTTGCTTTTGTTGAAGTTGTATTTAACAATGCAAAAAAATCTGCATATTGCATTGTTGTTTATTTGTAGATGCTGCAATACCTGTGACGATGTCAAAGAAGCATATAGAATTCGAAGATGGGCTTTACCTGATCTAGCCACTATTGAACAATGCAAAAATGATGAAAGCATTGAAAAAACCAATCTAGCTCTCAAAGAAGGTTGCCAATTATATGGTTACATGGAGGTAAACAGGGTAAGCTTTTTTTAATTGTCCATCACAATTTATGTAAACCTATGCAGATATTTTTATATTTTTTATATTATATTTATTTTTATTATTTCTAGGTTGGAGGAAGTTTCCATATAGCACCAGGCAAAAGCTTCACAATAAATCATGTACATGTTCATGATGTGCAGCCTTATTCATCATCTGTGTTCAACACTACTCACATTATCAAGCACTTGTCATTTGGTTCTGAAATTGGGAGTGTTAATACTGCCCCATTGGACGGAGTCACGGGTCTAGCCAAAGAAGGTATGATGTAGATAATATATAAAAATGAGTAGCAATGTTACTATCTTATATATGTAAAATTCACCTGTTACAGTGTTAATTACCATACTTATGAAATTTTCTATGCATGTTCAGTAGATCTGATAATCGGCTACTATCTATTTATTTTGTATTGTTTTACAAAGTAGTATAGTGTTTGCTGGGGTCAGCTAGTAATAATATAATATCACTTGTTTTTACATACCACAGAGATGTATGTGTCTATGGACTATCCCACGGTAATAATAATAGCCTATAGCCTTCTTTGGTAAATAGTCTATCTAACTTAAATATTTTTTTTAAATCAACCTGTAGTTAGTTGAGTTTAGCTTGTTCAAACAAACAAACTCTTTGTCTCCATAATATTAGTATAATTATTATTACTATTATCTGTCTGATAGCAGGTTGGTTACATATTATTTCTTCTGCAAGTTGACAAATTAATAACAAACATAATAAGTGTACCTACAACTAAACATATTTTTATTGTTTATATAAAACATGAAAAACAGGAACAACATAGATCTATGACAAGTTTTATTTACAATTATTGAGCAAAACCAAGGGCTATTTTAACACCGAATCCCAGTTCCTATTGCCATGAAAGTCCCAAAGGTTCCGCCTCCCTGCACCATAACCTTTCCAACTGAGTGAACCAACTCTCTGCCTCTAGCGCCGTATCTGTTAAATAAATAACATGTTAGATAACACAATGTGCTAACCTACTAGCTCAATCCATAATGTTAAATTTAAATTATACCTTAATGCTGTGAATCCACCGAATAAACCGCCACTAGCCATTCCAACGCAGAATCCAATCATGAACCCCATTTTCATTTTATCAAAACATGAAGGGCCCTGATTCGCGTACATTCCACCGGGAACAGGCATTGTCTTTATTTTCAATTAGAAGTGAATTTATGTGACAATTCTCAAATAATTCTGATGACGCTCAGAATAATGTGAATAATAAATATTAACTGTAGTTATCTTTCATAGAGAAACTAGGAAAAATAAAAGCGATACAGTTTCAGAATTTAGTGTCGCAGAATTAGATTTTGAATGACAGACAGACAGACGAATGTCTTGATTTGACTTTGACAGATAAGTGTAAAGACTGACAAATAGATCTTTGTGAGTGATAGCCGATCCGGTCCACACGGTAGCGTGTTTTACGTCTTTCAGGATTCACGCAATATGCAACATGCAACGCCTAGCGCCTTAGTAAAGACCTATGTTAATTTTATTTATTACTTAGCCGCGTAATTATATAGCGGTAAAGAGTAGCTTTCTTTTGTCCATAACTGAGAAAACAACTATGTCTAGGTCCAAATTTAACTCAAATCTGGCTTTGCTCGTTCTAATCATATTTTCCAGCGGTATGCGCGTAAAAGCGATATTTTACCGCTCATATTATGTAAAGTAGCCTATGTGTTATTCTGATATACTATATTATTTTAAGTTTTAATAAAAAAAAATTACACATTAATTTAACATCAGAATATCATAGAATTATTACTATTTACCTAATTGATTTATTAACTATGTGAAACTTAAATGAAATTTGTTGTTTACATTTAATAAATTTATTATTTTAATACTATGTTGTACAATTCTGAAATTAATCCAAAGTAATCATTATTGTTTACAGGTGCTGTAATGTTCCAGTATTATCTTAAAATTATTCCTACATTATATGTAAATCTAAAAGACAACATTGTACATACTAATCAATTCTCAGTAACAAGACATCAAAAGTCCGTTTCTAATATACATGCAGAATCTGGAATGCCAGGTGTATTCTTTAGTTACGAGTTATCTCCTCTCATGGTTAAATATACTGAGAAAGAAAGGTAAGTGAAAAAATAAAATAACCTTATGAACATAACTTTTTATTAATAATATGAACAAAAGTAAATTATCAGGAACATTAAAGTGATTTAAATTTATTTTGAATTCCCAATCATTTTCCTCTTATCTTAATTCTTCGTCAAAGTTATTATTAAAGTAATTTAAAATTGGTTTCAGGTCGATTGGACATCTAGCGACAAACATATGTGCTATATTTGGTGGAGTTTGTGCTGTAGCCGGAATCCTTGACGCTTTATTATACCATTCATTAAATGCTTTGAAAAATAAAATTTTACTAGGAAAGACTGGATGAAACTCAGAGTGTCTTCAAAAACATATTAAAATCATTGACATTACATTTAGCATAAGTATTACAAAAATCTGAATCTGAATCTTGTATTAAAGCTGTTACAGGAACAAAGTTTTCTTTTATTGGGTTATATTGAGCTCTTCCCAACTTTTCAAGAAAGAGATGCCTCTGTCTTAATTTAAATATCCTGCTTAACAAAAGCTGTGGATTATTAAGAATGCAGCTATGGTCAATTTTCATAACATTATGGATATAATTAAATCTTTCCCTCAATGCTCTTTCATCTGAAAAGTAAGCATTTAATTAATTTTATTGTCATGTTATTCCTACATAATTCACATAAGACATCATACTTACTCAACATCCATATTTTAGGCTTATCTAATAGAATTCTCTTAACTTCGTAGTCCTCAAAACCCATTTCTTCTTTGATTGCAAATGAATTTGTTTTAACATGATGCAAATTGTAGGTTATCAGTTTTGGTTGCTTAGTTGCTAAATTTCGTACTTCTTGCCCACTTAGGTTAAAATATTCTTGAAAATACCCAAATCTTCTATCTATTCTAACTGTACTAAAATAATACATAAGGGGTTAATACCATATCAAACTAAATAAATTGTAACAGTTTATAATGAACATTAACAAAATTCTAAATAAACAAACCTGAATGATAACCAAAATGGGTTTTTAGTGATAATGCGGTTTATTTGACGGTCTATAAAATGTTTAGATATCAAATAATTAACTCTGGTTTCTAAATCATGCAGATCTTCCAAGAATATTAATGGGTTCTTTGATATGAAGTTTCCAACATTATCCATTCCAACAAAATCAGTAATGAAAACAATATGTTTTTTCATATCTCTTTCAAAGTCAAGCTTTAAAAATTTTTCAAATATCCATGGCTTTTTCTCTAATTTACTCAGGTTTACCCCTAAATGAAGCAGATTTTGTAGAGATTCAGAGTTATTGACATATGCAGCAATATTAAAGGTTTTTGGAATGTTTGGTGTAATACTGGACATATCATCTTCAATAGTATCCAATGCTTTTGGTGGTGATACAACCAATTCGTCGAATTTTTTTGCCACTAAACCGAAGCTTCTAATGTACATACAAGGCTTGCATATTTGTACTTTGAATGGTAGCATCTGATACATCTTGATAGTATTCTCTAACACTGTAGGTGCGAACATAGTTGGGAATAGTGATTACCTAACTTTAATCAAGTGGATAATGCATGCAACGATTATTTGAATGAGTGACAGAATTGAATTCTGAAACGCCACAATTTAACATTAACACAGTCCTGTCCATAAAACAGTTCTGTTATTAGCTTATTGAATATATAATATAACTCTATTCTTCTTTTAGGGTTAAAAGTATAGCACGAATCAAAGTTTGATTTTTCATTTTCATTCAAACAAAAGATAGTGGCATTGGCTAAAACATAGTGCATGGCATGGAATGGCATGGCAAAATATTTTGTCTAGAATCCATTTTTTAATTTTCCCTGTGGGCTGGCAAATATTCATTTATTTATTTATTGATAGGACCACCAACAAGAAAATACATTAAAAAAGTTTAATAATAAAATACAAGCAATATGTAATGTTTTAGTGATTTCTAAATACTTGGGCATAAAACCATACAGCCTCGTCTTTCGCCCTAATTAAATATTCTTGAAAGATGTTAATATAATTTCATAAAAATGCAAATTAATGCGATAAAACAAATTTATTTTTTCTCTTTAATATTATAGAGCATGGTGTCAGAGGTATATAATATTCACTACAGCTACGTTACGTATATATATACTAGGAAGCGGGAAGGAAATATTTGATCTTCTTCTTCTTCTTTTAATAGATGGCGTCAAAAAAAAAATATTTAATTAAATATTTGATCGAGGCAAATGTCAAACCGGAGTTCAAGTGACATACCAGAGAGTAACTAAGACATACCAACATAACATAATAAAAAAAATTCGATTTCCACGAGAGTTTTGTATCTGTACTCACAATGCAACACACAATGGGTTCTACAGAACAGGAAACCAGTTTGATTGATGTGTCACACCAGTCACCAGCGTAGCAAACCAATGTCATGTCTTTGTGACATGACATTTCAATTCCGATTCCGTGTTCAGGTTCAGCAGCTCAGCTTTCCTTTTTACTTTCTTAATTCAATACCTACCGTGTGCACATCGCTTATATAGAAGTTTTTCGATATCTTTTAAAGTGTATTTCATATTATGAGTTAAAAATACTACATCACCGGCACTCTATTTAGAAACGAAACAAAACAAGTAGGTAAGTGAACATAATACCTACATAACCAAGACTTTTTACACGTTCAGGTTTTAAATAATTGATTAATGTTCTATTTAATAATTTTTCAAATTCCTGCCACGCACAATTTGGTTTCTGTGTTATACCTCTAACACTTACTAATTTCATGATTAATTTTCTGGTTGAAGTTTATATTTATTTAACATATGTTACACTTTTATCGTGTTTTAAACTTCAAAATTATCTTGTTTAATTTAGTAAAATATTAATATAACAGTTACAAATTAATTCAGTTTCGTCAATGAACTTCTAAATAAACATTATTTGACTTTACACATTATCCTCCTTCTAACCCCATATGAGTACCTATCTATATAAACCTACTAAGCAGAGCTAGCTAAAATACCATACTAATTTTGAATTATGCAAGCATTTTGACATATTAGCATACATAGCTCTGGTTGAAATGATTTCTGGCAAGAATGTATTCAAAATGATCCAGTATTGGTGATAAATGAAAAAAGACAGTATGATGAAAAAAATAATAATATTGCATAATCCAGACATTCTAAGAAATTTTCATTTATTGCAGGAATATAAATCTAAAGTAATTAACAATAGAAAATACAGATAAATTGTTATTTATTTTTAACCAAACCAGTTAAGGTTGTTATTAATATTACCTTTTCATGTAATAAATTTATTCTAATTATTTCCAGATCTTTGAAAATGAATACCTCAATGACAGCTAAAGATGTCCGGAATGCTTACATAGACTTCTTCAAGAGTAAAGGTCACCAATATGTACATTCATCATCAACAATACCACTTGATGATCCAACTTTGCTTTTTACAAATGCTGGCATGAATCAATTTAAGCCTATATTTTTGGGTTCTGTTGACCCTAACTCAGATATGGCCCAATGGGTGAGAGTTGTCAACACTCAAAAATGCATCAGAGCTGGAGGCAAACATAATGATTTGGATGATGTCGGCAAAGATGTTTACCATCATACTTTCTTTGAAATGATGGGAAATTGGTCATTTGGTGACTATTTCAAAAAAGAAGTGTGTACTTGGGCTTGGGAACTTTTGACTGATGTTTTGAAATTGCCAGCTGATCGTCTGTATGTAACATATTTTGGAGGAGATAAAAGTGGAGGTCTAGAACCTGATACTGAATGCAAAAACATTTGGTTGAGTCTGGGACTGCCTGAGTCACATGTTCTGCCTGGAAGCATGAAAGATAATTTTTGGGAAATGGGTGAGACAGGTCCTTGTGGCCCTTGCTCTGAATTACATTTTGACAGAATTGGTGGCCGTGAAGCTGCTCATTTGGTTAATATGGATGACCCTGATGTCCTAGAAATATGGAACTTAGTGTTCATCCAATTCAACCGAGAAAGTGATGGATCATTGAAGCTATTGCCAAAAAAACATATTGACTGTGGTTTAGGTCTTGAACGTCTTGTTTCCGTTATGCAAGATAAGCGCGCTAATTATGATACTGACTTATTTATGCCATTATTTGCTGCAATCCAAAGTGGTACTGGTATTAGACCATACACAGGAAAAGTTGGAGAAGAAGATGTTGATGGTATTGATATGGCGTACCGTGTCTTAGCTGATCACGCAAGAACTTTAACGATTTCTTTATCTGATGGGGGTTGTCCAGATAACACCGGAAGAGGATATGTCCTCAGAAGAATTTTAAGACGTGGCGTACGATACGCTACTGAAAAGTTAAATGCAAAGCCGGGATTCTTTGGTTCACTGGTCTATACTGTTGTCGAAATTTTGGGTGATGTCTTCCCCGAAATTAAAAAAGATCCTGAGTCAATTATTCAAACCATTAATGAAGAAGAAACTCAATTCTTAAAAACACTTTCTCGTGGAAGAGGTCTATTAAATAGAACAATTGAAAAACTTAATGACTCTAAAGTTATACCTGGAGATGTTGCTTGGCGACTTTATGACACTTACGGATTTCCTATCGATCTGACGCAGTTAATGTGCGAAGAAAAAGGGCTTTCGGTTGATATGGATGTCTACGAAAAGGCAAAGAAAGAATCACAATTACTATCTCAAGGCAAAACAGCTGGACAAGAGGATTTGCTGGCTCTTGATATTCACGCCATAAGCCATTTACAAGATAGCGGTATTCCTGTTACTGATGATTCTCCCAAGTATAAGTATACTCCTTCATCAACTGACAAAGAAGCTTTATATAAATTTGAATCTTGTTTAGGGACTATTGTGGCGATTCGGTCGAACAAACAATTTGTTGATGAAATCACTACTGGTAAAGAATGTGGTATAATATTAGATCGCACAAACTTTTACGCCGAACAAGGAGGACAAATATTTGATGAGGGCTACATGGTTAAAGTTAATGATGAAAGTGTAGAATTTACAGTTAAAAACGTCCAAGTAAAAGGTGGCTATGTTTTACATACTGGAATAATTGAAGGATCATTAAAAGTAGGTGACAAGCTGACACTTCATATTGATGCAGAAAGACGAAAGCTCATTATGAATAACCATACTGGTACTCATGTTTTAAATAATGTTCTTAGAAAGGTTCTGGGTAACGATGCTGATCAGCGTGGATCATTGGTTGTACCAGACAAGCTTCGATTTGACTTTACAAACAAAGGCCCAATGACTGTTAGTCAAATAAAAAGTGCTGAAGATCAAATAAGAAATATAATCAATGAAAATAAACCAGTTTACGCAAAACACACTAGTTTGAGTGATGCAAAGAAAATTAAAGGCCTAAGAGCCATGTTTGATGAACACTATCCAGATCCAGTGCGCGTTGTATCAGTTGGAATTCCTGTAGAAGAATTAGAGAAAAATCCTGACGGTCCATCTGGATTCGATACCTCGGTAGAATTTTGCGGTGGGTCACATTTACATCGCACTGGACATATTGGAGATTATGTTATTGTAAGTGAAGAAGGTATTGCAAAAGGAATAAGAAGAATTGTTGCACTCACTGGACCAGAAGCTATAAAAGCCATAAACAAACTAAGCATCTTAGAGAATGATGTCAATAACATTTCAAACTACATCCAAGAACAAGGTGATGTGTTAAACCAAAAGGAAATTTCAAAGAAAATCGTAGATATAACGAATGAAATTTCTCAAGCTCAGATATCATACTGGAAAAAAGACGAACTTAGAAACATGTTGAAGAATTTGAAAAAACAACTAGATGACAAAGAAAGAGCTGCAAAAGCTGCCACTATAAACCTTGTAACAGAAAAAGCGAAAGAATTGTGCCTTGAAAGCAAGGATGCAAAAGTAATAGTGCGTGAATTAAAGGCATATGGAAACACTAAGGCTTTAGATGGTGCATTGAAACAAGTTAAACAGCTATGTCCCACTACTGCAGCGATGTTTTTTACTATTGATGATGATAGCAGGAAAATATTTTGCCTTGCAGCAGTTCCGAAAAATGCCAATGAAAAGGGTTTATTGGCATCAGAATGGGTTCAATCTATAGTGAATGTCATTGGGGGAAAAGGAGGTGGTAAAGCAGAGTCTGCTCAAGCATCTGGAAGTAATGCAAACAGTCTTCAAGAAGCCTTAAAAATTGCCCAAGAATTTGCTATTTCTAAACTGGCGTAAAGATTTAATTAATTGTTAACAGTTATAGTTTGTTCTACTCATTTAGTGTTTTTACTTTTTATATCAACAAGTACCCAGTTTTAAGTGTGAATGTCACTTAATTTTTGTTTGGCTGATAAAAAACAGATTGGGAGCCTTGTGCTAAACACAAGCTAGTTACATGTAAGCTAAATTTATATCAATATATTTGCCTTGTATTCTGCATATGCTACTATGTATCACTAAGATAAATTTTGCATTTGAAATAGCATTTATTTATAAATTTTTCACAATAAATGTTATATATATATATTATACAGATTTTTATTAAATCACAAGAAACTTGATGACTATGGCATGATTATACAGGGTAGATTTTTGAGAAGGGACCATCATGGCAGGAATATCAACCATTGTAGTTACAAGGAAATACTGAGGACACCATCCATATAATTTTGAAGATATTATTAAATGCATTAACAGATTTGACATGGAAAAAAGTTACAGTTAGCTAGAAAAAAGCCAATTTAGAAAAAAAATATGTTGATCCTTTCCATGAAGGGATCTTGACTCAAAGGCTTAAGTTCTAGAAATGTCAAAAATTGCTTTTAAGATGGGATTGTATTTTAAGAACGTAAATACATTTAATTAAGAAATAATATAACCCGACTGTGACTTAACTATTTTGGGATTTTTTACAGACTATATGCCTATTAAGTGAGATTGGTATTTAAGCAACTTTGATTCGATATTGATCGAAAAAATATGACAGAAAACTAAATAATAAGTTTAGTTCAGTTTCTTGTTTGGACTCTGCGCTTGAAGCGACAATTTGCCAGGCGAGTTAAATAAAATTATTAAGTGAAAAAGGTGATACTCAGTTGAACGCCATTTTGAGTCTCAACTAAATAATTATTTTTAAATACCTATTCAACGATATTGACAATATGACATAGTTTTTTGACTTTGTTTAATTTTTACAAAATGGCTCCGAGTTATCACTCGTTCTAACATTTGAACTGAAGACTCACGCGACAATGGACGTAGAAATTGCTGCTGCTATTTGTGTTTGTGCCGTGAGCTATTATAATTTTTTTAACATTTACTATAAAAAGAAAATTCGTAAACCATGGAGAAAAAGAAAATAAATATTTTGTTAAATTAAACTAAAATTAAATTTATAAAAATAATTAAATACTATCATCGAGCAAGTAAATGAACGAGTGTGTACATGCTCGCTCTCGTTTACCTCGCGAGAGCCAACGAGACCCTTTGACTCGGGCGCAAAAAACCGACAAGCCACCGAGAGCGACCGAGACGAGGACGAGAAAGCGGGACGAGACGAGAGCGCCCTGTACACACTCGCGTTCGGCCTGTCTCGGCGAGTGTGTACAGCCGCCTTAAGAGGAATCGATTGACATGTGAATCATAGAAATCTGCCCAGGGGTTTGGTCTGTTTAGTGGGTCAAAGGAACATAAATACATACATACTTAGACTGTATGTAACACATTACCACTCCTTTGCGTTGCGCAGTCGGGTAAAAGTCGTAACCAGGTAGGTACTAAATTTTGACAATCCATAATACCGTATTAACGTAATTCTTATTACGTCGTCATCATCATCATCATCATCATAACCTTGAGCTGTAAGAAGTCGAGTGCTGGTTAGCCCCCTCAAAGAGATGAGTTATTTCGGGTGGATGCTGACCGCAATTTTGTGAAGCTGAGAGTTCTAAGGGCTAACTAAGTGTACTACATCTTCACGACCGCATCCAAAGCGTCGGCATAGGCTTCGCTTAGTACTATATCTTTTCTTTTTAATCCCGCAGGAAAAAAGGAGCAGTGCACCTTTCCTTTTCATAGCCACTTCAGTAGAGGCTTGACATGCCACTGCTGTGCCTATATTACTAAATAAGCGACCAATGAATGCGAGACATTTTATGTTTTTTTAGGATTTACCTGTATTATCTTTTGGCTTTGAGGTTAAATTTTGTTACAGGAACGGGACTGTAGACCCGAATATTTTATATACATTTCAGCTTGATACCTCCACGTCTTGGGTCTTGACAGACAGACAGGCGGACAACAAAATGATCCACAGATAAGTTTTTACCTTTTGAGGTACCTACCCCAAAACGACAATCCAGCTTGGTAAGTCGTCGAACGGTTAACTGAGTAGATATACTTCAAAATATACATTTCGAATTGAGAACCACCTCAATTTTTTTCGTTCAACATACCTATATGGATTCAAGATGAGGTAATTATTGGAGAAGGTTATCACCTGACCTTAAAAGCTATAACATATGATACGTATAAAAACGACGGTTACTGATATAGCCAAGTCGATTACCTAGTAGAAATGTATATGGGCAGAGAGCAGACAGAGCTAAAACAGACTACAACTCGCAGAATTTAAGGCCAATAAACAAGTTATTTCAAAATTCAAATGGATTTTGCGAATCGGCTCTATCATTGGTGTTTACACAATGACGAATTGCTTCGAAATAATAAATTGATTGCACTTTTTCAGCAGTATGTAACAAACTCAACACATGCGTCTACGCCATGATTCCTTAGTTTGATTTGCGCGCCACGATTGACATACATAAATCTAATATGTACTTTAAAAAAATTCAAAACGACTTTACTATAATTTTGTAATACGTATTTTTTATTAAATATAATTCAAACAAATACATCTTATACAACTGATAGTATACTAGTGATATCTACAAAATAATAAGATATTTAATATTAGGTACATAAAAATATGAATTAATATATTTGGTTGGTCTTCATTAAATAATAACAGCACCAATTCCATTGGTGAACAAACCCCATTAGTGTGAGGTGGTGCAATAATATTAAGTGAAAGTAAATAATAATTTACAATATTCAGCTAATCTACATAAGTAAAACTTTATTTTATCATTCTTGTCCAAATCCTTCTGTTTCTTCAATAGCATAATTTAGTTTTTCGCACAATTGTTCGTAACTTTTGTAGGGTGGTAAATCGAGCCGGTTGAAGCAAGTGTGTGACCTCGGCAGCCAGGTGTCTTTGCCAACCTGTAAAGAAAATCAAAATCATAAATTCATGTCTCTTTGTGTCCATTAAGATTCTGCACTCATAAATGTCAGATGAAATACTTAGCTATGATCAATTGATCACCTATTCACCAAAATAAATGTTTTTCTATTTCTATTCAAGTTGAAAACATACAACTGAAGTTAACGTTAAGTTACCTTTTCAATGCAGAAACGCTGTGGTCCATTGGATCCCATCAGTTCCGCAAAGCCTCCAACAGGAACCCGGCACGTGCCAGTCACAAACTGCAGTAGCCGTGCCCGCTTCTCATTATCCATTTGCCGAACGAACTAAAAAAAAACATATTTGTACCTACGTATGAATATTCTGAATCATTTAACTAAAATATATTCGAACAACATGAGATAACTACATACACCGAGGGTTCCGTGTTATACTGTTTTTGAAATAAAAAAGATCATAAACTTAATTGAAGCAAAGTGCAAAAAGAAAGATGCAGGCCCATATTTTTTATTATTTGGTATTAGTTGTCAGCAAAAAAACAGCATGGTGACAGACGGACAGAAGGACAGACAGACAACAATGTCTCAGTCTAAGGTCTCAGTAATCTCATCATATCAGTCTATGGGCCTGTTTTGCCATTAAATTATTCAATGGTTAAAACATAAAGCAATCTCGGTCAGTCAGTCACTGACAGTTGACTTGATTAGCTCTATGTTTTGTTTATGTAAAAATATATCTATTGTGATAAATTTTGATTTAAATGGCAAAATGGCGTTCCACTGAGTTACATATTTTCACTTTATAATTTTATTAAACTTGACACTGGCAAACTGACGCTACAAGCGCAGAGTCCAGTTATAAGAATTTGAATTAAAATACTGTTTTATTTTTTAGAGTAAAAGTATCTCTTGTTCTAATTGTGTGATGTATTGTTTAAGATCTGTAAATTGTAGCGGACTTAAAAGACCGGTAGGTAGTCTGCAAATCATTATAATAGTTCTCTACAACAATTACGAAAACTTAACGTGGACATTGGCAAAAGCGGAACTGAACTATAGACTAAGTTACCGCGGAGATGGCGAACTAATGGCCCCGTATTACTCTTTGGGAACACAAAAAATGTCGCAAACTATTTGCATATGTAGTGGTGTGTACCTTAGGGGCACACATCCTACTACTATTATAAAGGCGAAAGTTTGTAAGTATGGATGTATGGATGTTTGTTACTCTTTCACGTAAAAACTACTGAACCGATTTAAATGAAATTTGGTACACAGAATCTCTAGAGCCTGAAAAATAACATAGGCTACTTTTTACCGCGGGAAAACGTCATTCCGCGGGAAAATCCATTATAACGCGGGTAACACCGCGGGGCACAGCTAGTATGCATATAAGAGAGTAGTATTTACCTGCCAGAACCAGGCCACTTGTTTGCTGGTGCGCGTATAGTGGCGATAGATGGTATTTCGCTGCCAGTCGTCCACGTCCACTTCTTGCATGCCGCATAACATTAGCTCCAACTCGCGCTCGTCGAAGTATTTTAACCATTCCAACGGAACGACCTTAAATATATATATTTACTTAATCAATATTTAAAAACAACGTTACATAAACAATTTTACAGTGCACTAGCGTAAAACAATGTTCTATCTATCGCTATCTGCAGCATTTTTGCTAGCAGTTTGGCATATGCTTATTGGCTAAGAATGCAATATCAAAAAATATATTAAATAATAATGATGTAATAGCCCTGGCTCTTTGTTCTGAATGCTTGTTACAAGTGATTGCTAAAACCTAAGAAGATCCGATAGACCAATAAGTCTATTATTGACTTACCTCATTAAAACCATCTAAAAATGCTGTTGTTTGTTCCTCAATTCCTCTAGTCATACGCCATTGGGTAACTAATTGTAAATATTGCTCTTTGTTTACCTGCAATATAAAGAAAATGTGAAAAACGGATGCAGCGACGATATGTAATGTATATTTACGGAGCAAACAAGAATAGATAAGTTCTCACCTCAGTGACGCGTTCTTTATCGCCAGATGGTTTCAGTTCATGATGTATCACTTGGCCCAGTACTTCAAAATCTACGCTATGCCACATCTCTAGGCCGCATTCATCTATATTATTGTCTTTAATCCATACTAGTGAGTTGTAGAATTCGGGATCTATAGATTCTATATCCTTCATTGTTAATTTTTTGTTCAACATTCGTTTGTAGAAAGGCATAGTGAATCCTGAATAAATAAATCTACCATGGTACAGTGCCATAGCAATGAATCTTCCAATAAATTTAAAGTAAAGTAAGTGATCAGGGTTGACATAGCTGGCCGGATTAATTTGTAAACTGTAGTTATTCTTGTTTGCATACTCAAACAAACAGTACATGGGGTTTAGGACCTCATGTGAGAGTAAAAAGAACCACTCGCGACTAACGCCACCGTAGTCGAGGCCTTCTTCACCACGGAATATTATATACAATCGTCTGCGTAACTCGTATGCCGGTAGCCTCATTATCTGAAATTTTAAAAAAAAACAATTTATCATAAGTATGCTACTGGACATTATTACCCTTTGAACTAGTAAAACTTTTACGCCCAATTTCTTTACTTTAGCAGTAATTTATAATAAAATAATAAATCACATCATAAAATGATTGGATAATTTTAATTACTGTTTTTAAATTAAATTATGAATATTACCTGGTGATAGGAATCCTCAAACAGCGTCTGTCTCGAAAGAGTAATTTTGATGTGACTGGGCAAAGCATTACTCTGGCAAAGGTACCTAAATTGACTAAGTTTCCACCTAAATGATCTCTCGTAAGCACGAGGTACCCCGTATGCCCCTTGTGGCCCTTTCGGGGCTCCGGGGCGGGGGTCTTGGAATGTAGTAGTTCTCGTGTTGTGATCCACGAAATATCGAGTGCCTTCCTCGGTGAATCGGATTTCCCATCCAGGGGGTAAAGCCTCTTCTAGTGCGCTAACTTCTTGACCCTGGAATCATAATGTGGTTTTAAAACATTAATTACAGATTATAAAGTACCTAACTAAAATATTGTCTCCGAAAATCTATATAAATAAAAATGAATTGTTGTTCGTTAGTCAGATTAAAACTCGAGAACGGCTGGGCCGATTGAGCTGATTTTGGTTTTGAAATGTTTCTTGTAGTCCAGGGTAGGTCTAAACGGTGAGCAAATAATGAAAAATTACCGGGAACTTTTTTTACCCGTGCGACGCCGGGGCGGGCCGCTAGTATAAAATAAAATAATAAATATATAATAATAATAAATATTTCCGGACTACTCACACAGCATCACATAACCCCAAACTAAGCAGAGCTTGTACTATGGGTGTTAGGTGACTGATATATACACTACTACGACTACATAGATATATATTTTTTTGTAAATACATACATTATGTTACATAGATGTCAATAAATGTAAGAAGAGCATGAATACCACTGGTGTGTCACACTACTAGCTAGTAAATGCGCAAACCACAATGTTTGTAATGAATGTGCTAGTAATGAGCATGCATAGCTGTAAATCTAGCTTTCTGCAAGGGCTAGAAATGGCCAGGCAGAGCTTAGTTATAATTAACTAAATTAAAATTAATTTGAGTTAAGCCGACAGTGTATAAAGCTGTCTCTATACGAGTGGTTTATTACTAGTGTTTGACTGCCTCAGTGGCGCGGTGGGCGAGGTTTCGCTTGCGGCGCAAGAGGTAGCGGGTTCGATTCCCGCCGAGGGTCAAGTGTTTGTATGTTCTGCAAACACTTTCTCCTTGGTCTGGGTATTTAATATGTATAATAAAAGATATCTATGTATGTATGTCTATTATATTAAGTATATCAGATGTCTAGTACCCGTAACACAAGCTAAGAGCTTACCACGGGGCTAGATGTTGTTGTGTGGATTGTCTGGAAATATTTATTATTATTATTTATTTATTACTAGTGTAGTGAGGGTGTTGTACCTGCGTGCGCGGGTCCTCCCACTGCGTGGTGCGGTTCTTGTGGTTGACGTAGTAGACGCGGCCGTCGGGCTGCACGCGGCGCTCCCAGCCGGCCGGCAGCGCGCCCAGCGCCTCGTCCCCCGCGCTCGCCCCGCCGCCCACCCCCGCGCTCGCGCCGCTACCCACCGTCGGCGTCGTGCTGCTACCGACAGCGGTAAACGCTGTAACAAGCATCGCTAAACGTTATTTCCCTTTCAAAACTAACCCCAGTATGTAACCTTATGTGTATACTATGCAGTCCCAGGCTAGCTTTAAGAGCATAATATAGAAACACTTTTCTATCGAATTGTACCTTCCATTGTTAAAGGTAGCACTGAGAAATTCAGAGCATAGCGGCACTTTTTGTTAGGTATTTTATGATCAGTGCATAGTGGGAATCGAGCATAGCGAAACTAACCGAATTTATTTGATAAGGACATTAAAATGAAGTACCTAATTGGTTAAAAATTATTTAATATGTTTTATCTCTAAATTCACATTGACATTTTATATTATAATATTTGAATTTATGTAAACAATACCTGATGACTTAGATAACAAAGATTGATTCAATAGATATATAATTTAAATGTTTTTTTAACTCAGTAAAACCTTGAATTTATGTAATTTGCATGCCCTAGACTAAGGCAATACATGTATAGTGCTTATTATATTGATAAACAAGACCCTGTATGTAACCCATGTGTGCAAATAAATGATCTGTATTCTGTAACCAATCTGTGACTATACTATGTATATCCTCCGACGTTTCTATATTTCCGACGGGTTTGTCATCAGGGAAGTGGAGTGCCTCTCCAACAATGCAGTTTACGTGAGTAAAGCCCGTTTTCAAAATAGACAAAATGTTTAAATCGAAGATCGAGTCGAGGAATAACTAAGGACCAAGCCAAGGGAAATTCACTATGCTTGGCTACCAGCCCAGCCAAGCATGGCGAGTGTTGCCAAACCGAAGTTGAAAGATGATGATGATAAAATTTAGAAGTCAGTCGCTATGTTCGTTAGTTAGTTTGTATGGATAATAGACATGTCAACACATTAAGGAGTAATCAAATATAGAGGTAAAATGATATTAATTAAGTATTTATAATTAAATAATTGTAAAGTCAATTTATATTGATTTTCACAGGATAGCATAGAGTCGTATATGAATTATAGACCTGATTGATTAACTAAAGTACGCACCAACATGACAGAATTTATTGTGATTAAAATATTTTTCAAAACAAAAACATTTGCAACATTATTGTTTCACAAAAACATGAACAAACAACATTATTAATTAACAGATTTCTTTCTGTTGAATTAAATATAATCATTGACGTCAAATTTGCGAGAGAGCAGGATACCGAAGCGATACCAACATGTTTACAAAATATCGACGCATTTCTCAAGGTTGGAATATTTCTGAAAGGTTTACTAACATTCATTGGGCGTAGAACAGGTTCTTACTACAGACAATGGGGCTTTCAGGCTCAATTTGTCAAGACAATGACGTTCGAAGTTACTGTATTTAAACATAGTAGACATGTACAATTCAAAGAAAATATACCATTACTTATTCGTTGTTATAATTATTGGATATAATTAAGTACTACTACAATTTCTTCATAAATTTTGTGTTATCCGTTTTATTTCTGTCGTCATGTTCTGACTATTATGTTCGAGATAAACTCAAAAACTACTAACCGGATCTAAAGATCAAATGCGAGTATCTGCAATAGATAGAAAGCTTTTCAAATGAAGGACTCATTTGAAAAGCTTTGTTTTAAAGACAATAAAAAATTATGAATTTTATTATGATAATAAGTCATAGTATTGAAATTGTGACAGTTTAAATCGCCACGTTGTTGTTTGTACTTCGTTGTTGGTTTTGATGAACATTGAATATAGAGATAAGATAATGTTTAGCACACACACACACATATGTCATGTATATAAATTATCTAGATAAACTGTTGGAAAGTCTATTTCGTTCGTACAATTTCGCAATTGTGTGATAGGTATCTGAGATGATTGCAAACACAAAAGTAGTTCTAGTTTTTCGTTTCTAGAACCACATCAAGCTAGACAATCAAGACTATGCAGATGCATAAAATGTAACTATGCAGTATAATAATTATTGCAATGGCTCCAGTGGTTCCTGTGAAACCACACTAGACAATCAAACAAAGAAATTCCAAGTTTGTTTGGAGAAGTATCTATGTTGATTTAAATGTATAATAGCTATTTATATATATTTACTAGCTGACCCCAACAAACGTTGTTTTGCAAAATGAAAAATAGATAGTAGCTGATTCTCAGACCGGGGAGGAGTACGGGAAAGAACATTGTGACACGAGAATTTTATATATAAGATTAGCTTTGTTAATTAGATCTCCGTATATGGTGGTATAAAAATATTATAGGTTTAGTTATTTTATTAGTTTCATTGTTGTGTTTTGAAAATATTATAGCTTATAGTTCGGCCGTTCAGAGAATGCGTTCCTGACAGATGTCAGAAAAATCACGCCTATGAAGTCCTGAATTTCTTATTAGTACAGACAATAGCTGTCATTGTAATACTTAATGGGCATGCTGAACTACCTAGTGATGGGAGATGAATCATCGTGCATAGTTTATAATATAAGTTACTGATATTTAAAAAAAATAATTTAATTCATAGTACAAATGAACATTTAGGTTTATTTACGTACTCCTGTAATATACTTGATCTAAAATATAAGATTAAGTTTCTGACAGGTCGTGATCGAATAGGCGATGTTACTTGGATCTGGCGTACAATTTACTTAATTTAATAAATTATACTTCGGCCGTTCAGAGAATGAGTTCCTCACCACCACCATCACAAGCGAATCGGATTATGATTAATATGTGCTCTGTAAGCACATTCAATTCAATGTACTTTATTGCATAGAAATACAGATTGTAACTTTGTAACAAAGAATAAATAAATAATATTAATATTACCTTTTTTTGGTATCCACTGAAATTACTGAAATATAAATTTTAAATGTATCCGCCAATTTAAAACGAAAATAATCTTAAAAATAACGCGGCTTCATTTTAAACGGTAACGAACTCAGTGTTATGTTGCACATCACTAGTCGTGACTTAACTGATAGGTGTCAAACGCATTCTCTGAACGGCCGAACTATATATACTTATATTCGTCTTGGATACCGAATGTGATGAAAAATTGTCGCACAATGCAACAATTTTTCAATGTGTCTCACATAAAAATTTGGAAACACATAGTTAGGCATTATGGAGAAGGACATATAACAGCTATCTGTTTATAAGTGCGTGTGGGTACCTGGTGCAGGAGCAGCGGGTAGGGGCGCGGCGGCGGGGACGAACGCTGCAACATCAACATGGTCCTGGTTATCCGTGTGTTGCGGCGGCTGCGGGTACAGGAACCGCTGGTTGCCCTGCGCCACCACGTGCCGCCGCTCGCCGCGCCAGTGCTGGAAGCGCGCCAGCCGCTCCGTGTCCGGCCTCTGCCAGGTTGTGGTCCGCGAGTTGTGGTCCACGTAGTACACCCGCCCGCGAGCGTCGCGCCGCACCTCCCACCCGCCGGGCAGCGGCTGTGGACGCTCCCACGATGTCGAGCGCGTGTTGTGGTCCTCATAGTAACTGTAGTTTTTATGACTATTTAAACTAGAGGTAATAATATCCTATACGGATATTATTACCTCTAGTTTTATTAGAACCGTTTTAACTTGCATTAATAAATTTACCTATATTAAAATGACCACTGAAATAACAAATGTTCCTAATACACGACACAAAATATTATCATCAAGCCTTTCACTATGATTTATATAACCATAAACCACTTTGAAATCGGAACTTACTGAGTTTGTATTTTATCTTGAAAGTTTAAACAAGGTTTAAACTTACGAAAATACTTCAGTTTGTTTAACTAATGCGGTATCGTTTTTCTCTAAGATAATGCCATGAGAAAAACACAAAGTAAGGAAAACGATGCCGTCGTACATTCATGCTTTTAACCTTATAAAGCGTATTAGGTACAAATACAAACTGACTCTGACGAACTTTCACATTATACATAATAGTATTTTAAAAAACATTTAATAGCTTTGTATATTTTAATTTTTGGTAACGAACACAAGTAAAAAATTAAAGTTAAATTATTTGTTAATGATATCATATCACAGAAGGCATTGATAACGACCTTGAGTCAACTTACCGTCTTCCATAGACGTCATATCGCATTTCCCAGCCAGACGGCAAAGGTTCCTCATTGGCATTGGCTTGGTTGGCCGCGGTGGTGTGAGTAGCGGACGGCGGCTGCGCCTGGGCCTCGGGCGCTGGGGGCTCCTGGTGCGACGGGCCCGGCTCGCTCGACGGGTGTTCGCCGTGAACCACGCCATTGGTGATCGGTGGCGGTCCAGGCGGAGGCTAAGACACAAAAAAGTCCTGTCTAAACACGCTCACTCACTAATTAACTACTAATATCAAATCCTTCACATCTAGATGTTTTCTTAACATTTTTAAGCACTACACCAAATTTTTTTGATGTTTGAGTCTTTCTAAAGGCCAAACAGCTATTTACTTATGTATATGTAGTATGATAAAACCTATTAAGGATTGCAATACAGAAGTATTGTTATTATCTAATAACATTAAAGTTAAACTATAAAATCCATAAAGCCATAAACTTACTCTCAAAGATTGTGTACGCAGCATTGTTCTCGTAACCTCAGGATTATTGCGCATTCGGATCCTTGCTCTAACACCTTCATTGAGTGGTGTTGGAGAATTGCTGGCTTCACCCAGGAGGTTGCGTGACTGAAGTAAGGTGGCAGGGTCAATCCTAAGGCCATCTAGGAGTACCACTAACTCAGCCGATTTTACCTCAGATGTAGAACTGCTAGCATTTTCATGTGATAACACCTTCATGAGATCTACAAATAGAATGGGTTATCGCTAAAACATCATAAACCAAGGATATTGATTTACCTAACATTTTTGAATTGTGCATAAGTCACAAAAGTATTTATCTTTTTACGTTTAGTGTAGAAATAATGGAAAGAAAGATTTATTCAATGACATTGGTGACCTATTTTTATGATTTTTCGGATCCTGTGATACAAGCAATAGAATTATGATCAGTAGCAAAGTTATTATGTTTAAGTGATAAAAAATAATGTAGAACTTCATGTTGAAATGAAAAATAACTCAATTTAATGCATTCTCATGAGTCATAATTGTGTGACTCACAAAGGTAGCATGTTCTAATTCTAAAGAATAATATGTCTGCATTAATAGGTACACATACACTTACCAACTGATAATTCAACATTTTCACACTTTCCATTGAAATATAAAAGTATTTTTAACAAATTAATCTTTTTCTCTCCAATAATGTTGTCTTTTCTAAAGCTGTGGTAATCAGCCAGGCGGAATAAAATATGTGACTGTGGTGTCACTAGAATTGTAAGGTCTTCTTTCCATTTTGGATGTAATGTATTTTTTATTACTTCAGTTTTCCTTGTGACATTATTATCTATAATCACTTGTAAGTAAGGATTTGGCTTGAACAAACCAGTATTTTTAATAGATGCTGATTCAACTGTAACAATAAATTAACATTATTATAATGTAATGACATGATGTGTGCATGTGAAATAGGTGTAAAGTTACCTGATAGACTGAGTTGATGGTATGTTGTCAAAGAAATTGGAGCAGTGAGTGTCTGGTTATCAGTCATAATGATTACTTTAGTCAATTCTTAGGAATGCATAATAATGTCAATTATACATCATTGGGGGAACACAAGACCTGTAAAAAAACAAAATTACATGATAAAACACAATGACTTACTTTATCAGTAATACTTAGAGCCACTATCTTTTAATCAGCTTAAATACTTTCCAAATAAGTCTAATAACATTAATCATGTAATGTGAACCATATACCTAACAAATAAATTTGGTTTTATAATTAAAGTTAGTATGTTGTTATCCTGTGTTTAGGTCGCAAAACATGTAAAAGTTTATAATTTTTGTATGATTTGTCTTCTTAATAGCAATTAGTTTAAATATTATTTCTTGCAGTGGTCCAGGACATTTTATGAATTGGTATTTATTTTACTTACAATCAATGCAGAGTAATCAATGCAAAACAATTATGTACCCAATTGTCATACACTACTTTGTAAAACCATAAACCTTCCAGAAATACTTTTAACAGAACAACATAGGTCTAAGCAAGATAGCAACAATCTATCTAAAACTGAGCAGGTAGAAGGGCGCAGGAGAAATTTGTAAAACTACCTACAAAAGGTCATGGTGCAACAATTACATACTCCCATTTTGTAAAGTGTGTATTTGCTGAGGTACTCACATGTGTTGTATCTAGCCAGATTATGTATAGACGTAATATTCTTAGAATTCTGCAAATTATCTCATTATCGTGACTCTTATCTCAATAGAAGGAAGTAGAACTGCGTATACCCCACTGATTTACAAAAACGCGAATCCACCGCACAAAATCGTAGCACAATTAAAATCACTCACTATTAATCAAAACTATATAGTCAAATCATAGTAGAGTTTCAGACGTATTTAATTTATTGTTTCATTTCATTGATTTCCATTCAACAATGTATGTTTCGATTCGACATTTTCGGTTTTGCAGTTCATTCGTTCTTACTTAACACTGTGCACAGATAACATTATATATTCATTCACTCTTGGATAGCGTTTCCAGCATTGAGCTCACAACTTTCCATTTGGATTAGACATGTGTAGTTCACGAATGAATCCTTCAAAAGATATACTTCAGTTGTGCTCCTTCCTTCTCTCTCTCGTTCACTTACAATTCAACTAGCTCACTAACTCTTTTAGCTCAGTTGTCTTCATCGCATCGGGACGAATGAAAGATAGATAGCCCGCGCGGATAGATTATGCTGTCACGCTCTGTTGTAAGTACTGAAGTGATTGTCTGTTTCACTCGGTCACGTTCGTAAATAATCGTAAAAGACTTCGTCGTTCTTCGTAAAGTCGAAGTTTGTTGTTTACCAGTTTACCTATCTCTTTCATTAGAAATATAATAATAACACCAAAGTATCTGCCTCAACTTTGCCAAAAATAAACAGGATGGAAGTAATTACGCGCGAACCTCAGCATTGTTTTCTTTAGTCTTTTTATTTATATTGACATAAAATATATCTTTGTGATAAAAACTGTATACCTTTCTATACTTACTTTACTATTTATTTTCACGTAACTTTTTTTATAAGCCAGTATACCTATACGTAGGTATGTTAAAAGCTCATGGATCTGCAATATTAGGTAAATATTCAATTAATTTAAATATAAATAATGAATTACTACCAACTATTATAATTTAGTAAACTATTATATATTTAGGTACATTTCAATTCATTTTTAAACAAACTCGTGTCTTAACTCATCGCATTAGCTGAGATAATATCATTGATTGAACTGTTGTTTTATATCCCATTCTATATCTCTTGATGAACTAGTGAAAGAAAACCGAACGACAACAACATTTGATACTGTTGAACAATTGAACTAACTGAACTACTGAGCTAGAAGATAGATATAGTTCACTCCAATGAAAAGATATGTACATATCTTTTCATTTCAGTGACACATTCTGCGCAACGCTAATTTGGATTTGGACTTTATTTTGTAAACTGGATATAGAGATATCCGCCAACTGATGCAGAGATACCCCGTATCATGTTTCAAGCAGAATCAAACACCAACTGTTTTAATAATAAACAGCTTTATCCGTATTCATTTAAATGGCCTGCAATCACGATTTTATAATCAATTAAATTCCTTGTAATTGGACTCTGCGCTTGAAGGGTCAGTTTGCCAGTGTCAAGTTAATTAAATTTAAAAAGTGTAAAAGATTACTCAGTAGAACGCCATTTTGCGATTTTTAGAGAGTTTTAAATTATAATCGGAAATACTTTGAAATAGCGTTTAAAAAAATGTAATATAAATTCTGATGTCATTCAATGTCACTGTCAGTTTTTGTTTGCACTTGGTTTGGACTGGTTTGTTTACAATTACAATTAATTATTTTAGCCCAATCCCTGAATCATTTCTATTTTGTTCGAAAAATTGATTTTAATAATTCTAATAAAAATATCTATTTAATAAATAAACACTTTGTGTGACTTTCTTCTTTCCATATAGTGAGTGGGTGTACGGTGGGTGTTGAAGTGACCTAATCCAACAAGGTTAGAGCTTACTTGTATTTGCGTAAACGTCCATTACACATTTTGTAATAATTCACTAAGTTATCTTCTTTATTTCAAACATGAAGTGTAAATTTGATTTAAATCCTTACAAAAAATAATAGTTTCGCAATGCAGGATGCGTGAAACGTTGTTAGATTTGTTAAGTACAAGCTTCAAGGATCTTAGCATAGTTTACATAGGAAGGTACTTTTAGTAATCCATAGATGATGTAATAATAGACATCATAAAATTATTATTTAACTTTCAGGCAATCATTACCATGAGTCCTGTAGAGAGCGTTCCAGTGGCTGTGCTGAACAGTGTGGATGATTATGTTGAATTGCTGTATGACGACATTCCTGAAAAAATAAAGGGCTCTGCACTAATTCTTCAACTTGCAAGAAATCCAGACAATCTATTAGAACTGGCAAGAAATGGTCAGATTAAAAAAAAATAAAAATTGTAATATAATATTCAATGAAAACTATTACTATGTTGTTCAATTGTCTTTCAGAGGCCTTGCTGAGTGCTCTCTCACGAGTTCTCAGAGAAGAATGGAAAAGAAGTATTGAGTTGAGCACAAACATAGTTTACACATTTTTTTGTTTTTCTACATACAATGAATTCCATCCTGTTATAATCCAATACAAAATTGGCTCTTTGTGCATGGATGTCATTGATTATGAGCTGAAGAGATATGATCAATGGAAGGAAAAAGTAGAGGGCAAGAAACAGATTTTAACTCCTGACAAGGTTTGTTATTTCTACAGTTATTCAAATAGATAATACAAAAGCAAACTTTGCTAAATAAAAAACATACTTGCTAATGCTTAATTATTTTGACTATGTGCTAAGTAAAAATATATTATTCCAGTAGATATAACAAACATCTCATCAACAATTTATTTAAAATTTCAGAGTGAATTGCCAAAAAGCCGAATACCTGAACCAAAAAGACGTCCAAAATCTGGAACTTGGGCAGTAGCTGATGTATCAATACAGAAGTCTAGATCTCTTGTGTCCAGCTACCATGAGGACCTCTGTAGTGCCTCTGAAGATGGTTTATCTAAGAATGATGAGGAACAGTTAAAAAGGAAACTGAAGACTCTATCTAAAAGACAAGAACAGCTGCTCCGAGTTGCTTTTTACATGTTACTTAACATTGCAGATAATGTCAAAGTTGAAGAAAAGATGCATAGAAAAGATATTGTTGGCCTTCTAATTGGAGCCATGGAAAGACATTCCAACATAGATCTTCTCATTCTAATTGTCTCTTTTCTGCAAAAACTTTCTATTTTTGTTGAGAACAAGAACAATATGGCTTCAAAAGGGCTAATAGAGAAACTATCTCCTTTGTTGGATTCTACTAATGCAGATTTAGTAAATGTTACACTAAAATTGTTGTTCAATCTGACTTTTGACACCAAATTACGCAACAAAATGATTAAAATTGGTCTATTGCCTAAATTAATTCAATACACCAGTAAGTGTGGTTCAGATTTATCATAGAAATATTTTATACAAGGCAATATGTATACAGTAAACTATAATCTCAAATTGTTTTAGGTGATGATAAACACATCAATCTTGCTATGAAAATCTTGTATCACTTGAGCATGGATGACAGAGTCAAAGTAATGTTCACACAGACAGATTGTGTGAAATTGGTAAGCTTGTTCAATATTTTGTTTAATAATTCATCATGAAAATGGCAAATATGTGTACTGGACAGGCATATTGATTTAGGCTAAACATTATAGTAGTATTATTTAACAAGCACAATATAATAATGTATTAATATGTCATGCCCAACCAGAGTGTAATTTTTATCTTTGTATGCTCGAAGGAAGTTGAATTCGCATCTTATTTTTCGCTTATCAGTTTAAAAAGAAAGTTCAATTTAATTAATAATCTAAATGAGGGACAAATTATTTTTTTATTTTTTTATCCTATCATTCAGTTGTTTCAACTAGGCTCTGTGATTGAAATATGCAATGCAGTTTGAATGCATACAAGAATTTTATTATAAACGGTTTAACCGATTTTCAACAAACATAAATAAGAAAAATCGCGCAAAAGTTAAACTATGATGCCACAGACACAATAAACTTATAACACCCCTCGAGTCAGTTTGCAATATTTAGTACCTACAAAGCTGATTCAAAATAACTGGCTAACATAACATAAATTATTGAATATTATGGTGGGAGATATTGGTGTTTAGATTTTCAACAATATTTATTTATACAGTTTATATTCAGTTGACAGATATGCTCCTGTTGAACGTGAACGCTGACAGCGGCGGCAATGGGCCGGGCGCGACGGATGTGTTGCTCGCGCTGTGTATCAACCTGGCGTGGTGCGAGCGCGCGTCTAATCAGATGGCGGCCGAGGGTCGTCTGAGAGAACTGCTCGCGCGAGCCTTCCGCCATCGCAACACGATGCTTATGAAACTTGTGCGCAACCTCTCGCAGCACCCGCAGAACAAGCCGCTTTTTATTGTACGTACTATTAAAATAATGCTGCTATTACGAGAAATTATGGTGAATTTCTTTAAGTACCTCGATTCTTTAACTTTTTGGTATTATGTTGACTTCTCGATAACATTTAAGACATTTCAGTAAATTTTGCTGTCTTATTAGGTGTAGAAAAAGAAAATCCAATATTGCTTGTTACAGAACCTAATATTGACTACGTTGTCTACGTCATAATTGTATCGTATAAATTTACGTTTTCATATTAATATAACTATTTTATTACAGGAGTTCGTTGGAGATATCGCCGGAGCCGTGACAGGAGGTGAAACCACCGACGAATTTCTTATCGAATGCTTGGGAACACTCAGCAACATTCTGGATCCTAGCACCAACATCGATATATTTGCCGTTGTAGAGAGATACAATTTGATTGATTGCATCATGAAGATTTTGGATCCAGGTGAGAAATTTAATAATGTAGGTATTTGTAACTACTAGATATTGTCATCGAAAACATTTTTTTTTATCTTACGGCTGCATTGTACTTTATTTAAATCAGTGTCGTTTTTTGAACTTATAAGGTTTTTCTTTTAATTGGACAAAATAGGCTTACTAAAAAAAATGTATGCAACTGTTTGAAGCTGAAAATAGCTGTGTTGTTCTGTAGTTCAGTTACAATAAACGTGCATTTTACTTTAAGAACTAACGTGAATTTCTCTATTTATTTTGTAACTGGTATTATCTAACGTTCCATTAAGACAGAAAGAAGCGAGGCGCGGACAGGAGAGGAAAAGCTCCTAACTGATGACGGTTCCTATTGAATGTCAAAGAAACGTCAAATATACATAATATCATCACAATTTAATTGAGTAATACCCAAAGTCAACTGATGTATTGGTGTATTACAGAAGAATGCCGCGATCCCGATCTATCCCTAGAAGGGGTGGTCCTTTGCGGCGCGATCTGTGTTGAAAGTCGCAGCGCCGCGGCACTGGCGAGTCGCGGCGGCGGCGCGGCGCTGGTGGCGCTGCTCCGCCTGCGCCAGGCGGACGACGAACACGTGCTGCAGACCGTGTTCGCGTTCCGGCAGATGCTGTCTCATCCGGCGGCGGCGGAATGTCTCGTCACCAATACCGGTATGTCTCCTCACCAATGCCATAATAAGAAAACTGAATCTGTTTTAATTACATACATTTGTACAGTATGCGTCGCTAACTGGTAACCCCTTTTGCATAGAAACCACTACTGCAAGAGTGCTACCAGTTAGAGACGCATACTGTACAAACACCTCGATGATCCATTATGTGGCTTATCTCATTTACTATCTCAAGTTTTTATGGTTTCCACTAATTTTTTCAATGGTTAGCCAATAGTTAACGAAAGCTTCATGCATAACCTAAATGTTGATGCTCATAAACATTATAAACATTGTGTTGCAGAAGCGCCAGCTTATCTAATCGACCTGATGCAAGATAAGAACGTGGAGATTCGTAAAATGTGCGATTCCTGTTTGGATATAGTTTCCCAAATGAAGAACGAATGGGCAGCGAGAATCAAGGTACCTTTAACACATTATTGTCGGTGTAGAAAAAATAGAATAAAGAAAATCCAATAGATGGACGATTATATTTTGTTATTTTTAACCCCCGACAAAAAAAGAGGGGTGTTATAAGTTTGACGTGTCTGTCTGTCTGTCTGTCTGTCTGTCTGTGTCACCATAGCTCCCGAACGGATGGAGCGATTTAAATTTAGTTTTTTTTTGTATGAAAGGTGAGTCTTGAGCGAGTGTTCTTAGTCATGTTTCATGAAAATCGGTTGGGCCGTTTAAAAGTTATGGGGGTGAGAGTGGGTAAGGAAAACCGAAAATCTGCAAATATACTAGTGTGGGGTATCAAATGAAAACGCATCGCGTCCACATTACATAATATTATGTTGTTTTACATTTAAGGCATTGGAATCGGGGGTTTTTCTTAAATTTTAAATTTAGATTTATTATCAGTTACACTATATGATTGTATGTAGAGTATTGTACGCCTCATTGTATGTTGTGTGTTGCAGGTTGAACGTTTCCGCTGCCACAACGGGCAGTGGCTGTCGGTGGTGGAGACGCTGGGCGAGGGCGGCGCGGGGGACTGCGCCGACGACCTGCCGCCCTACCTCTCCGCGGAGTACCTCACCTCGCACCGCCTCGCCGCCTCGGGTAATTCTATTAAATAATTACCATATATTGCTTGAAATATGATCCATAATAGATATCTTTATAAATATAATTCTTCTGTGAAGATTAGTTGGACCAAAACAGAACATCTGTTTTGTGACTTCGGTGGTCCATCCAATTTTGACAATATTGCCTTAGATGGTGTATGCCTACCAGTTTGCTCCACCTTCAGGTACCTCGGTTCAGTTGTACAGAGTGATTGTGAAATTGTCAGAGATGTCAAAAATAGAATAAATGCGGGATGGATAAAATGGCGACAGGTCTCAGGCACTGTCTGTGATCCCCGAATGCCTCCGAATCTTAAAGGGAAGATCTATAAAACTATTATAAGACCTGTCGTAATGTATGGATCTGAGTGTTGGCCATGGGATGAAAGAAGAATACATGCGGCAGAGATGCGAATGTTAAGACGGATGTGTGGAGTGACAAGGAAGGATAAAATAAGGAATGAGTATATAAGAGGAACCTTGAAAGTAGCACCAGTGACCGAGAAGTTGAGAGGAAATCGGTTGGCATGGTATGGACATATTATGAGAAGGGATGAATGTCATGTGACGAAAAGAGTGTTAGATATGTGTGTTGATGGATATGTGGGAAGAGGTAGACCAAAGAAAAGATGGATGGACTGTGTAAAGGATGACATGTGTAAGAAAGGAGTGAGTGTTGAGATGACGAGTGACAGAGGAAAATGGAAGGAAAAAACATGTTGTGCCGACCCCACGTAATGTGGGATAAGGGCAGGAGAATGATGATATAATTCTTCTGTGAGTGTGTATGTCACTGAACTTCTCTCAAACGACTGGACCGATTTTGATGAATTTTTTTGTGTGTGTTCAAGGGGATCTGGGAATGGTAATTAAAAACCCGTGCGAAGCCGGGGCGGGCCACTAGTTAAAATATAAATTATGTTCACATACTTCACCAAAAAACATTGACATTCAAAAGTTCTTTACAATAAAATAAATTACAATAAGTCAATAGTTTAAATCAAATGTCAATTACGGCTACTCAATCACGTTTATTTAATGAAAATTTTACAATGTCAATTAATATACATAATCAAGATATAAATTCTACATAGTCCATGACACTGTAAGATGCATTATGTGTTACGCATAATGCTTCAACTTTTTAACAAATAAAATTTAGTCGTTTTGTACTGCTCCCAATTTTTGGGCAGTTTTGTCTGTGTAATATAGAAACATTGTAAAACGACGACCTCTGGTGGCTCGGTGGGCGATGGTAGCTTGAGGCGCAAGAGCAAAGCAGATTTTGTCCGATCTACAATTTCTTGTTTCTGGTCTGGGTATTTTCCATGTATCATATCATAATTCATAAAATTTATTCAATTCACAATTTTTACATTGTATCTGAATGTCTTTAATATAATAAAACACATTAATTACAATTCTTATAACTAAATTATTTCTATATTAGCTCTCAATAGTGTCATAAAATCATATAAAATAAAATAATAATAATAATAGTCGGAAGTCAGTAATTAATTAAGATTAAAATTAAAACGAAAATAATGAACTTAAATTAAAATGTCTTTTTAACCGACTTCAAAAAAAAGGAGGTTACTCAATTCGACCGGATTTTTTTTTTATAACAATATTGTGAATAATGTCATTGAAAATATATAATACATAATATTGAAATGTCATGAAGAATCTAATCAAAGACATCATCAAGAAAATCCTGGAGCGAGTAGTAACACCCCATTAATAAAAGTTCTTTTAATTTGTGCTTAAATAAGTTGTAATTGTCCATAGTTTTCATGTCACTGGGTAATGCATTGAACAGTATAACGGCTTGGTACCTGCAACAGTGTTTTGAAACCTTAAGTGTTGGTTGATAAGGTGTACTCATATGCTTTCGTCTAGTTGAAATTCGTGTGTAATGGGTTATCAATCATAAGTATAAGTATGTATTTACAAAATAAATATGTATCTATGCAGTATATCAGTCACCCATAGTACAAGCTCTGCTTAGTTTGGGGTTAGGCGATGCTGTGTGAGTAGTGCGGAAATATTTATTGATTTATTGTTCCAGATTCCCAGACATCACTAAATGATGATTCCGATAGCTTTTCCGGCGATGGAGATATTGATAACAATACGAAAAGGTATGTGAAATAATGTTAATAATATAATATCTTTGAATGTTAAGATGAAACTGCTTTGCTGGAATAAGAAAATATTTTTTTCTGAATATTACTACAAAGAAGCAAGTACTTGCAACAAGTCATTAAGGTGAGGTGAGGTGTAAATAATAACATTTATTATTAACTTTACAAAAATGTTTCGTGAATAACGGTATATTCGAAAGCGTTAAGACACAAAGCTAAGCAGCTTTTTAATTTTAAACAGTGACAGGCGTGCATAACGTCTATCGCATATAGTTTTAGTTATTTCACAAAACATCTAACCATTTTGTAATTGTTTCAGACTCAATGGTATGTCTGTTGAATTATATGGCTCCATGGATTCCTCGACAGGAAAGGCAGTTGAAAACGAACTTCTTAGTGATCTCAATGTGTACTCTTAAATCGCGCATTATTATTTTAATTGCCTGGCATGATATATTTTACATTTGAAAATATCACATCACGCTCTCTTTGTAAACAAATTAGAGATCTAATTAGGTACACGCGTATTGAGAAATTGAGAGAGTATTGTATTCGTTTAATCAACTTGTTAGTGCTTTTAATAGTATTGAATATGCTTGGTTAGCACGTTTGTATCTTTAGTATTTCTAGCCTAAAAACTATGCACACTTTGATAATGATTTTAGTAGGGCCATTTTAGAAAAGCAATGAGTTTCATTTTTGTCTATGGAGCCTGGAATACGTTGTTTTGCGGCCAGTGATAAAACGCGTATTAATCGATAGAGTAAATCCTTACAAAAAGTGTTACTTAATCAAATATCTTAGTCATAGTTTCTGAAATACTTGGGTTTAAAAGTTATGAAGCCCCACAAGTGTGGCCCTACTTAAAGTATAATCTTAACTTATCTAAAACAAATACTGTAGGAAGAATTAAGTTGTTTATTTATATTAGTTTAGTGTGTGTAGATGTTACACAGAATTAAATATGTTATTTTTTTATTCTTTAATTAATTGAAATGAATTTAATTATTATTTTAATGTACCAAATCTTAATTAGATTTAGAAGCTGCAAAATAAATAATAGTTAATAATTCATGTTTTTATATATGATTATGATACCCGTACCTATTCGGCATGTATACTATATATTATATATTACAAGTGTATGCAACTTCCTTTGTGAATAATAAAATTAATCGATAACCAAGCAGTGTCCCGCGTTTTATAGATTTATATTTCGCGCTGTGTCAAATAGCAAAGGTAGTTATTTATCTGGTAATAGTATGATTTATATAATAATTATATACCTAAATAATGGATTTTTGAAAGGATAAAATTTTACGTATAGAATAGAATAGAAAATACTTTATTACACACCAGATAAACAATACACTAAGAAATTAAAACTAAACCTAGAATGCGTAATGGGCGGTCTTATTGCTAAAAGCAATTTTCCAGACAACCGTGGATGGAGAGAAAAAAATTACATGTTTGATGGACTCAACAAATCTGATTATAGCCGTAAGGCTGATCGCACATAGAGGGAGAGAAAAAAATAAAAAAATAAAAATGTTTGATGGACGGATTTTAATTTTTTTCAATAATTTTATCGATTTTTAACTATAAAGTAGTTAGTTCGTGACGTTAGCCCGTACAAACAAACAAACTCTTCAGATTTATAATATTAGAATAATATAAACCTAACGCTGTAAAAAAAAGCTTGTCAAAGTAGGCGGAAATTTTGCCGGTCGCAGTTTAATTCCTAATCGTATTAATTTAATATTATAATGGTCCTAATAGTAATTAAATGAATTATGTGTCAATTTAAAATAATAATTAATAAGTCGAGTAACTTAAAGTCTAGTTCAGTCTATGGATAATACTCCCATTGATTTTTCATTTGATTTTTTTTTTTTAAATGCATTTGTTGGTGTACAGACAAAAGTATACTTGTGTATCCGTATTATCATAGATAGACTAATATGGTATTATAGACGATTTTTCAATACAATCTATATTCTGTACTATAGAATATGTAAGTAAATACAGAACGACGCAATCCACATGATCCTGGATTCCAAGGATTATCTGGAACCACTCAAAACATTCCATTTTTGGGTTACCTACATATGAAAAGTGTTGACTATGATTTCCTCTTACTAAGATGGCAACATTTTAAACTGAGTAGAATACCTTGTTCTTTTCCAATCGAAATAATATAACGTATTTGAGGGATGCTTAAGATTAGCTGTGGACGTCCTACCACTAAAATGTGAATCACGATGAAGATTCTAAAAGTAACAAAATACTAGAAGGAAATACTAGGAGTATATAAGCACTACGTTTGTAGTAACTAAACGTAGTGCTTACTCGTATATAGGTACTCTTTGGTATAGTAACCACTCTCTAACTCTGCTCTGATAGTTCTACCATATTCAAAGACTTTGGCAAAAAAATACGGATTAGGTAGATATTATATTCATATGCTGAGGAGACACGGCAAAACTTTACATTAGACACTCAATGATCATCACTCATCGAATGTCTGACTGTCTGTGTGTGTGTCCACTGCCGCAACACTTAGTTGCAGAGTTGTTGTGGCCTGTGGCATGGCAATGTCGGTCAGTGTCTGTGTTGCAGCCGTGGAGACAGGTCATGCGCAGTGTCCGACACAAGTGTCGCGAATTTCGAACCTGTGCGAAATTTTTAGCTAGACCAATATGGCGTCACGTGCATGGTCTGCACAGGACATAAAATTATTGATTTAATATTATAAAGGCTTGCCAGAACTATGGCAAATATCAAATAGCGTTTATAAAAATCGAATTAAAAAAAAAGCGGCAATAGAATGTTTGGCGGAACGATTTAATACTACTACTGTAAAAATATGTAGTTTAGATAACAGTTGATTATATGCCCCCAGCTGGGCTCTTCTTTTAATCCAATCTTTCAGCCATATCGATCTCTTACGACGACGCATTTTAATTGAAACACATTATCGTGACAACCGCGGCAGCAGCACTGTTTATGGCGAGGAAATGTACCACACTGAATTGCAGTGTGGCATCGATCCGTGTAGACAGCATCGAACCACACATAACCGGGACATTAAAATGTTTACACCGATGTCGACACAAAAAATTGCTTACCATGAGGACACAATCTACACTAGTGTCGACATTTGTGATGAGTGTCAGTGTCGTCGTTTGTTCTGAGCAATAGAAATAAATTAATTTCGTAAAAAGTTTTGCGAGAAGAATGGTAAAATTTATACAAAGTGACGAAACGCGACCGACACCTGCCATAATGGCTACTGAGAAACTGTACTGCGGGAGGAGAAAAAAAAATTATTAAGAGTTAATTCGAACTTCGGATTCACAAAATCCGCTGTATACTTTATAGTAGTTTAAAGCCTACACAATTTCCCATATTTTAGTGAAAAATACTAATGAAAAAGAGAGACTTTTATAGAATAAGCTTTTATATGTCTTTTAGCACTAAATCAGCCACAATTTCACCTAATTCAACTATTAAAAAAATAACAATTTGACCGCAGTTAGCCGGATAAAAGAGTTCATCCTGATCGGATCTCGATTAATTGGGGGGCGGGGAAATACTTCTTCTTTTATTTTGATGGCGGTGACTGTCTATATTGCCATCAACTATCGCTGTTAACAGTCAACGTCAAACCATAACAATTTAATTATTTTATTTGTCAATGTCATGTCATTAATCATCTGGTTTGACGGATTTTGTAATATTTTCTCTTTGCTTTGCTGCCTTGCCCTTGTCTTGCATTGCTTAGTAGTCTTGCGCATTTTAGTTCGCGACCGGGAGCGATCAATTTAGTTCGCCGGTCTTTGGCGAACTAGGTCGTTCTTTTAGTTCGTCCGCTCCTTTCACAAATTCCGGTTAAATAGATCAGTCGTTCGGCGTTCGCTTCGTCGCGCTGTTTTGTTTAATAATATAATGTTCATCACTCAGCTTGCAGTAGTAAATTACTACTTTACAGTATATTAATAAAATATAGTGGATGAATATTGCAAATGGATTCGTTTATTAGATGATTGCAGAAAAGAAAATTATATTAGCTGTATTAATAATTACGAATGTGTTTATTTATGATAGATAACGAATAAATAAAAATATATTATTTTGCAAATAATCAACGTTTTAATATTCATTAAGTTTTTGAACATGACACAAACAATGGTGACTGACTGAGCTAAAGAGCGAAAACGAATACGAGCGAAACGATAGTTCAGTCAGTGCCCGCTCTCGCTCACAACAAATCCGCGCTCCGCGCGCCGCGTCGGAACTAGTGAACTAAGGAGCGGTCTCTCTGCGACCTAGTTCGCGTAGTTCGTACGAAAGAGCGGTCTTCCGAACTAGATCGTTCGCGAACTACACAAGACTATTGCTTAGCAAAAGCAAAGCAAGCGCGCAAAACGCGACGAGAATAGTTTTTCAATGCGTAATCTTCACAATACAAAATTCTCAAATTTGTAATCTGGACACTAGTAATTAATCATGAGTAATTCCTTGAGAGCTCGATCTACTTTGTTACGCAGGGCTATCCCCATCCAAATTAGTCGCCGAAACCTAAGCGAAGAGGATCAAATCACCCACACTGGCCAAGTAGGTCTGATTGTTCAGGAACCCAGACAATATGAGCTTTTCAAAACTACTCAGCTAAGAATATTGTAGAATTGAACTGTGGATTTTGTCTGAAAATCAACTATATCGTTGCTTATGTAATCTTTTGCTTCTATCTCAGATGTAAATAAATCTTATAGTGAATAAAAATTTGATGCATGGTGTATGAATTTTTGAATATTTGTTTTAGAAATGGGAGGCCAATGATTACAGAAAAGCTCGTTTCATGAATGCTGAAAAACAAGTAAACAAAAATTGGGCAGTTAAATTGATTGCTCAAGTACCACCAACTGAAATGGCTGATCGGGTTGTGTGGTGTGATGGAGGGAGTGGGCCGGAAGGACATCCCAGAGTTTACATCAACTTGGTAAATTTATAATTATTCTAATTGTCTATCTACTGCATTGTGTATGTAGAAGAAGATTTGAGGAGTTATTTAAAAAACAGCAAATTTAGAATTCAATAAAATACAATTTTATTACTGTATTAACAGAATTTCAGAAACATTATAGATTTATTTTTTTCAGACGAAAATGTTATTTTCACTGCATATTCTGCATACCTTCAAAAATTAAGATATTGACATAACATCTTTTTCAGGATAAGCCTGGCAATCATGCTTGTGGATACTGCGGTTTACGTTTCTACAAAAAAGATCATCATTAATAAACAAAATTCTAGATGAAATAGATATCTTTATTTAATAGTCATTGTTATTTAGATTCAAATAAAAATTAAATACTTTACAAAATATTTTTAAGCATTTTTACTTACTTAAATATTATAAGAAATGTAATTATAAGAATTATGTTGAGTCCCATCAAAACAAATTGACTATTACAATATGTACTGATCACAAAACTACTCTTTAAATCAATTTAAAACTCTGATGTGAAATACATCTTTATATAATTTTATTTATTAGGTGTACTGTTCTCTTCCTTTTGCATTTGCATTTCCTGTCTAATTTCAATGTTAGATTGTAGAAGCTCCTTTAGTTGATCGTGGATGCTGTCATTCTGTTGTTCCAAAAAGTCTAAGGCATTATTCAGTTCATCTAATCTTGAATCCAGCATGTCATACTCTGAAATAATAACATAATACCATTGTTATTGAAAATAATTTTTTAATTCATATGGGGTTGCAAACCCTTAATAAAGTTGCATAGTACAGTCAGCGTCAACTTGATATTTGTGTATATAATCTGAAAAACATAGAACCAAATTAATGTAAGCAGTTCGAATCATCATAATATTGTATGCACCCAAGGTGGCCAATATAGGTATGTATATAATTTATATTAAAATAAACTAACAAGGTTTTCAAAATTATGTGTGAAAACCTAGCTATAAAAGGGTGCATGCAAACTCTCTATGACAAGGAATTTGGTTATATGTTTTAATTAATTTTGACTATTGACACTGACTATTAATTATACACTAAGGTGGTGCTGGGTGATTAGTCCGGAAATATTTATTTATACTTTCCTTCAATTAATACTTATACAATACGGTTAATAAGGTTTTTATTTCTTTAGCCACTTCTAAATAAACATTATTTTGACTTGACAGTAACTTGTAGGCAGACAAACTGGAATTTTAGTGAATCATCAGTTGTGAGGTTTAGGTGCAGTTATTTTATATATCATACATAACTATTACGTTTATTTACATGCGAATAGATACGAAAACCCCACTAGATAAAACAATTGTATTACCTTCAGCCACATTTTCTTCATTTTGGTTTACTGGGACTATGCCGTCATTTGTAGAATTGCTTTGATTATTACTGTTGAAATTTTGCCCAGCCATGTCTGTCCTATGTATGTTGGTAATAGAGTTCTTCAGAAAAATAGGAATAGAAATACCACAGCTTCAGCTTTTACGTTCAAGAATTTCCAGCCCAGACGGAGTCACGATAATATCGAAATCAAAACAGAGTTGAGTTTCGTTCTAGGAGATCGGCGTAAAATAGAAAAATGCACCTTAATTCTGTAGGAATAGAGACTACTTTGCTTGAATGATGTGAAAACAAGCTGGCCGCCCTCCACTGTTATATCGACTTGCAAAGAGTAAAATGACATAAGTGAAACATTTACATTTTCATTAATATTCGCATAATTTACTATTTATATATTACAGATTTAAAGATATTTTTTCGGGTTTGACTTTTCTAGTTATTTTTATGAATCTATCTTTGAGTTTTACATGACAAAACATATATCCTATTATCTTGATGGGACTACTCAAAGCGTACCTTATTCCAAATACATGAATCAAATACATCATGATGAAAAATACATTAACATTGAACAGGGTTAATTACCCCATCCAAAGTAAAACATAAAATGCATGTTTATGATAGATTCCATAAAAGTAAGTACATTCCATAAGCAACGTCATTATACTTATTCATAACAATCTAATAATACAAATTTAAGAAATGCACCCGATTATAAAAATTAAACACATAATTATTAATTTGTAATAAAATATGCAAACACGCGCATCACGTATCGTACGTGATGCGCTTTTATTTTATACCCCACTCGAGTATATTTGCATATTTTCGGTTCTTCTTCCCCACTTTCACTTAACTTTTAAACATATCTAAGAACACTCGCGCAAAAGTCACCTTTCATACAAATAAAATTGTAATCGCTTTATCTTTTCGGGAGCTATCAACATCCATTTGACGAGGGTTAAAAATGTACATTTTTAACTAACATTTTAACATATTGTCATTAAAAATATAATGTAAAATAAACGTATACATATTATATTCTACATAGACATAAATGGGACATGTTTCAACGATACACCAAGAATACAGAACGTACATTTCTGTCGTATGTCTATGTTCTGTCTTCTCAAATAGGTACCTACTGTTACTTAGTATTTCACAGTCGTACGTATTATTTACTAAAGAAATGACGTCACTAGCCCAAACAGCATGGCGGCATAGTTAATATTATAACAGCATAGTTTTTCCGTCTGCAAATCATAAATAAACAAAAGGTTTGAAGGCATTTTTATGATATATAGAATAAAATTTCAGCTCGTTAGGACCTTGAAATTCTTTTAAAATAATAAAAGAAAAGAGTAATAGCCTATTACAATACCATTTTTATTTAGGGTTCCGTACCAAAGAGTAAAATGGGTGGGTCTCTATTTTTTTTTTTGGAGTTTACTCCTTAAGAAACGATTTGAGTTATAAGGCCCGGTACGGAAATTTAATGAGGAGTAAAATCAAGTGTAACACTAAAAGTTGAGGCGTTACGCAGAGAGAGACAAACATATTATATATATCAGTAGGATTGAACGTGTAAAAGAATGAGATGGAATACATTACACAGCGTATCTCATTCTCGGGGTCTCCTCTTTGCGCGATACTTCGTAGTCTCACTGTATTTTATTTATATTATTTTGTAACATACTTTATGTAATACGCTTTATTGAAGTAATATAAATAATCCGAATAATTACAGATATATGTTTGTTTCTCTTATCATTTTAGCAGATGCGTTCATTTCCCTTTTTTTCTATTCGATATAATATCATAATTATCGTTCGTAAGGAGTAAACTCCAATCGTGCGTCGTAGCTGACACACACACACACTTTTTTTTTATTATTGATAAGCCTTCATTTGATCACAATCTCACCTGAAATAAAGTGACGATGTGGCCTAAGATGGAGCATGAAGGCCTAGAAGATGGCTTCTCCGGACCACATTACGAAACACGAAAAAATCGCTTCACGCACTGGCCCAGCCCGGAAGGTGGTGACAAGCCACGGCGGAAGCCTACCACCAGAGACTGTTCTTAGCACCACCCGGAGGTCACGTGTAAGGATTCATCGGGTTACCACTTACGGACGTGAACAGACAAAACCTCCATAAACCATAACCATAGACTAATTACCGCTAAGTATGCTATTACTGAGACTTTGACGTCTGTATGTCCGTCTATCACCAGGCTCTGTATACCAAGATAGAGAGTGAGGTGTGTTGTATTTCTGTTGCCGTTGAAAAGTTAAGCAAATTTGCGCGTGGCAAGTACTTGGATGGAACCCTTAATGCACGTTATTTTTTTGTGTGTTTCAATTGCAAATAGTGTATAATATACAGTGATGGGTTCCGTGTACGTGTAACCCATAAATATTAAATTTATTTTCATCAGTTAAAAGGAAAATGTATTGATCCATAAATTATAATAACATCACTTAAAATTATTTATTTAAATGTCATGTTAATTAGTATAATCACTGAATAGTAAATTACGTATACTGTAGATTCCTTTAATCTTACTTCACAGCACCCTACCATAACAGTTTGAACGTTGCCATGACAATTTATATATTACACTTACCGTGTTTATAATTAAAGTTAAAAATTAAATTAAATGAGTTATAAATAAAATTATAATCGGTTCTCGCTTCATCGAGCTTATAACATTACAAAGAAATAGCATTTACGATGATGATATCCAATAAGTATAAAATAAAATCAGAATTTGAATGATATCCTAGAAGTAAAAAATAAAATCAGAATGTATTTTATGAAGTTGTTGTGGATTTGCTTTTTACCCAAGGTAGGTCGATTTCAAAGTCACAGGACTCCAGTGTTGCCAGCTTATTTAATTTCCGATGCACGATTTTAACGGTGGTGGTGGCGCTGGCGCTGGGCGCGGTATGGTCTCTCATGCTTAAAATCAAACAACATTTACGCCAGAGGCACTCAGAAAATATAAACCTCTTTTCTCACTCTGACCCAAAGCGCTAGTCGTATATTAATTAATTATTTTATGTTATTCTCAAATAATTTAATTTCTTTGTAAAACTTCAACCTAAATAATTGTACACTTGTCTTAGCCTGTCGCGTCGCGTCTTCGGATGTAGAATTCTATGGTCGAAGAGCGCGTTCGGAGTTCGCACTTAGACCAAAAAAATATAAGCCCTATAATTCAATTCAATTCCTTTTTAATTGGACTCTGCGCTTGAAGCGTCAGTGTTTGCCAGTGTCAAGTTAAATAAAATTCTAAAGTTTAAATTAAAAGATTCAGTTATTGTCTCAATAACCCGTGTTGGTTGGATGTAGAGATGTCTAAATAGTTGATAGGTAGTCAATGTTCCATTTCTTTTATCCAATCCGTCACTGTCAAAAAAAATGACGTAAGATGTGTGGGTTGAGCTCGGTTTGAGTGACGTTTTCAGTCAAAAAGTGTTTCGTTTCATGTACATTTCATTTCAATTCAATAAAATCGTTCTTGCACAGCAGCATTAGTTCAGCCAAATTCTCTTCAGTATTTTCATATTTTGTGAAAATAGGTGCAACGACGTGTAACGAACTTTTATGTTAAATATTAATTGTTGTCAAAGACTGCCGACACTCCTTCGCACATCCTCTGCGCTGAAATAGGTAAATTTTGTAAATGTAATGTCTACAATAATTTGTCTTGTCTAGCGAAGATTGATTTGGGTTGATCACCACTCCACCCCCTATTCTGTTTGATATGTTGGTCTTTTTCACATAATTTCATGAATATTAACATTTTCCAAACAATATACAAGAATACTTTCACATCTACGTTGTTTGTAGACAAGTAACTGACGCATACCTAATACGTTGAATGCTCCTATTATTGATTTACTATCCTATTAGAAATATAACGCATCCTATCTAAGCCATAACAGTGTGAATGTTGGTGACTCATGCAACTTTAGACAGGGATTTAGTTTGATTTTGGATTGCAAGCATATGAAAATTGATAAGATCTAACAATTTAGACAAAGCCTTTTGTTGCAAAATTAAAACAACTTGCTTTTTCAGATCTAAAGATGTCTTCAGGCCCCTACAACTACTCTTATATATTTAAGTACATCATTATTGGTGATATGGGTGTTGGGAAATCCTGCTTATTACACCAATTCACCGATAAAAAATGTGAGTTTATTGTTTACTATAACTTTTATTTAGGTTGTTATCCTTTATGAATAAATACTTTTTATAATATTATCACAACCTTTCCTATTCTAGTCATGGCTGATTGCCCTCACACAATTGGAGTTGAATTTGGAACCCGTATAATTGAAGTTGCTGGTCAAAAGATCAAGTTGCAGATTTGGGACACAGCTGGACAAGAGCGGTTCAGAGCTGTAACTCGATCTTACTACAGGGGTGCTGCTGGAGCTCTTATGGTTTATGACATAACTAGAAGGTAAGTGCTATTAAAAGAATATTGAATACTTTTATTAACCATTCCACATTTTCACACCAGTCATTGTACCTATAATCATTCTCTATCTATGTGCCTATTCATTTAATTAAGGTGGCACCTGCATTTTGTGTTAGGTAGAAAATGTGTAACATAGTGAATCCGACCAAATAAACTGTTATATTACAGATCTACATACAATCATCTGAGTAGTTGGCTAACAGATACCCGTAATCTGACAAACCCCAGCACTGTTATATTTTTAATTGGAAATAAGTCAGATCTTGATGGCCAGCGAGATGTCACTTACGAGGAAGCCAAACAGTTTGCTGATGAAAATGGGCTAATGTTTGTTGAAGCAAGTGCAAAAACGTAAGTATCTTTTTGCACTCTGTGACATTTTTGAAGTGAAACTTCTTTAGAATTGTTGTGATTTCAAACCGGATGCAACGGAAAAAACGACAGGTAAGAGACACAAATACAATAGTCGCCTGTAATTAGTGAGCCAGAGCAAGAGAGCAGATGTCGATGTGTATGTACATTCACACTGTTTAATACTTGCTTGTATTTGAGCATTGAATGTGTGTTAGTGTACATGAAAACTATGTGAGCTAATACTACTGTACACTGTATGCGGCTGCATATTACAGCTTTTTAGTAAGATGTCAGCGTGGTGTGTTAAAAATAAAATAAATAAATATTTCCAGACATTTCACACAACAACATCTAGCCCCGTGGTAAGCTCTAAGCTTGTGTTACAAGTACTAGATATCTGATATATACATATTAAACACCCAGACCAAGGAGATCGTGCTTGCAGAACATACAAACACTTTCACCCTCGGCGGGAATCGAACCCGCTACCTCTTGCGCCGCAAGCGGACCCTCGCCCACCGCGCCACTGAAGCAGTGTTATTATCTAACAGTGTGTTTGTGACTATTTTTATATCTTGTTGTGCTAAATAATAAATTTTATAAGATGCCGAAAACTAATGTCGAAATCGGTCGTCAATATCGACCCAAAAAAAATGAAAAAAAAATTAAAATGATAAAAAATCCAGAAACTGGAAAATATGGAACTTAGCAATAGATTGTATAACATATGTTAACCCTCCGGGCTGGGCCAGTGCGTGAAGCGATTTTTTCGTGTTTCGTAATGTGGCCCGGAGAAGCCATCTTCTCGGCCTTCATGTCCCATCCTAGACCACATCGTCACTTTACATCAGGTGAGATTGTGGTCAAATAAAGGCTTATGCAGCATAAAAAAAAAAATGTAACGTAGTAACTTTATGCACATTACTTATACAGGGTTTCCCAAAAATGGTGGATAATCCTGCACATCCCTGTATGGAAGGGCCAGGAAGTCAGGCCCCACACCACAAAAATATATATTTTCTTAATTTATTTTATGGGCTTACTTTTGACTACAGTCTAGCAAGAAGGCAGAGACAAGGTCAACAATGGAACAAGTTTGCCCAGAAAAACCCTATTCACTCTGGTCTTAAAGGTGGTGGGGTTGTATTTGTATGTAAACGGAAAAACAGAGTTCGGGAGAGAATTCCACACAATTCGCGGTGCGCACTATAAAATAATTTGAGAAGCGTTTCGTGCTCGTTGATGGTAGGTCCACTAAGTGAGTATGTAAACCAGCCGTACGTCTGAGCGACCGATGATAGAATGGAGACGGTGGCATCGGGTCATGCAGTGCATTGGCACACTCTCCGAAGTACAATCTGTAAAAGACCGACAGTCTAGCAACTTTTCTCCGACGGGCTAAGGGTTGAAGTTTTGATGCAAAGTTGTCGTCGCTTATGAGTCTGATGGCTCTGCGTTCCACTGAGTCTAGAGCGGCAAGTTGGTGTTTGGCTAAGCTGTCCCAAAGGTGGCTGCAATACTCCATGCAGGACCTAACTTCTGCTTTGTATAAAGTAAAAAGCTGAACAGGTGTAAAGTATCGCTTCACCTTATTGAGAATGATCAGCTTATTGGCCGCCGTTTGTGCGTTAGACTCAATGAAAGTGCCGAAGTTGAGCATTGAATTTAACTTCATGCCAAGAAGACTGAGACGGTCAGTAATAGGTACAGATGAACCTCGGAAAGTCGGGGTGAGGTTAAATTGGCTCCGATTAGCGGTAAAAAGATATGCCCGCGTTTTGGAGGAGTTGAAAGAAACCAGGTTATCGCCACCCCATCTGGAGACGAGGCATATAGCCTCGTCGAAATAATCTTCGAAATAAAATGTTTCCTTAAAAAATCTATTTTTTATAAAAATTAGACTGTTGGGAATATAATGTTTTCTTTGTGGTGTAGAGTTTTCTTTGTGGTGTCCCACCTCCTCCCCCGCACACGCATGTGCAGGATTATCCACCATTTCTGGGAAGCCCTGTATCAGATTGTCTTCAGAATGATTATAAAAACAAAATCAGCAACATCCCATAATATGGTATGGTTCATAAAAGTTTACTAAGAGTTTTAACAATTTCAATGCCTTAATTTCCTTAAAACACCATAATATTTTGTAATGTGCACGCGATGCGCTTTCATTTGATACCCCACTGGGATATATTTGCAGATTTTCCGTTTTAATTCCCCACTCTAACCCCCTTAACTTTTAAACGGCACAACTGATTTTTATGAAACATGTCTAAGAACACTCGCGCCAAACTCACCTTTCATATAAAAAAACTAAATTAAAATCGCTCCATCCGTTCGAGAGCTATGATGTCCCAGACAGACAGACACTTCAAACTTATAACACCCCTCTTTTTTGGTCGGGGGTTAAAAATATTGAAATTTTTATATTAAAACTCTTAGAATCTTCATCAAAACCATGTCAACTTAAACAAAAAAATGTAATTCACCATTTTTCCATCAAAACTATTACATTTACAGAGGGCAAAATGTTGAAGAAGCTTTCTTGGAAACAGCTAAGAAGATTTATCAGAGTATCCAAGATGGACGACTTGACTTGAATGCAGCTGAATCTGGAGTGCAACACAAGCCTGCCTCACCGGGCCGTCCACTTGCTGCTCCTCCTGCCTCACGTGATAACTGTGCTTGCTAACCTAAACTATGGCTGCATAAACCTTGCATGCAACTAAGTCTCGTCCGACTGAAACCTAATTGAGGACTTATTTCATCAGTCCAGATACATTTTGTAGGTATGTATAATAAATTGTTGACCTGTTGCAATACAATAGATGTAGGTAAGTGTGTATTTCTATTGTATTTGTAAAAGGGATGAGATTAAGCATAATTAAACAACTTCTGATTCTAGCTACCAAAACTGTATATAAGACAAGGCAACGCTTAGATAATGTTCAACCAATTTATATACTGACTAGGTTTTTGCAACAGGGATTTTCAAGCCCTTCTTTCTTACTAGAGTAAATTGTTCAGTTGAAATCAGATGTTTAACTTTATATTAGGTTTTTGCTCTCACTCGACTTACAATGGTTTAGTTTTTCATCATGGTAATTTGCCTGCCTTTCTGGCTCTGATCAAACGTTGTTCTTAGTTTAGCTTTCGTGACAAAATGTATAATATTTACGTACTACCTACTTAGCAAATACTACTGCGCTTGAGTTGGTCTGGCGAGGCGAAGCTTTAAAAACTAAGTACTTTTAAGTATTATTATAACCCGTCTTGAGTTATTATATGTTTGACCTACTTAAGTATCTATAAATGTATGTATAGTGTACATTCCACGTGAACGAATCAAATGTATATTAAAGGTTAAGGTTTTATAATAAAATAAAAACTATTAAGGGCACTGTTACACTCTATTTTTACCATTTGAAATGCTAATGTCGACGCATATCACTTGTGGAGTACCTAAGTTTAATAATTGATGGCAAAATAAGAGATATTTCTAAACTTTCATTTTGTCTGGTTCATTAGTATAATTGCCCATTATATTTGCACTTGCTTAGTTATAGATTTATTTTAACTGTAAGATGTGATAAAATTACTTAATCAACCCCCTTAATTACTCACAGTATTGACAGAAACATGTTTTGCACCTACTCTTAATTCTCTGTAGGTAAAATAAACAAAAAGCATTGTAAGTAATTACGGGAGTTTATATCAATGTTAGTGTAGTACTGTAAACTTTTGATATCACAGGCAGGATTTGATTAGGAATCAGTAAGGATTTTAGGTACTCAAACCTTGTACATCTTATAATTTAATTTATCGTCAGATTAAGCAAAAGATTGGGGTCCGTCACCCCTTTCAATAAGATTTTATTTATGTTTAATTAAGATACAATAATTAATAAAATAATATATTTGGGAAGTGTTATTTTACTAACTATGTAAGTATGATTATACAGTTCACGTAAAATGTTGTCTTCCAACTTCCGTGGGCACCGTAAGATCTGGCCCAAGGAAATTCACCAGAATATGGGCAGTAGCGTATTCTAGGATCTCAACCCCAAATAGAACGTTTGTCAACCCGACTGCCAGGTGTGGCGAGTATTGGTTCGCCACACTTAAAGGCTTGATGCCTTGATAAACTTGTAAGATCGTTTCAGACTTTGGTGATTAGCTAGTTAGGGACCCTAGAAATAATGACTGAAATAAACTACATTTTCAGTTTTCTGAAATACCTAAGTCCATTAATACTGGAAGTGATGCAATCAAACTATGTGTAGTTACTTCAAGATACAATATACAAAATCATTTATTTCGTTTGTTTTTACAAAATTTAGACACGTCAAAAATAAAATACAAAAAACAAAAAATAGTGTCTAATAAAGATAAATAAATAAATAACGCTTTTTTTACACCAGAGCAAAGGAGCGATTAGAAACTCTATCTCATTTTTAACCGACTTCAAAAAAAAGGAGGTTTCTCAATTCGACCGTATATATATATATATTTTTATGTATGTCTGCGGATTACTTTGTCGTTTATGAACCGATTTTGATTATTCTTTTTTTGTTGGAAAGGGAGTATTCCAAGGGTGGTCCCATTGTAAGGAAACCTGGATCTGGTGGTGGAATCCTGAAGAAATTTGAAAATATTGTCTTTCCGACTTGTGTGTTAGGTACTTAATATTATTCAATATAATGATTTTTAAAGCCCTTTTATTAATGAGGGTCTGGTGTTGATCTGATGATGGAGGGAAAGGCGGTCGAGGGAACTCCTCAACGATTTACAGCAAGTACTTTGTGTTTGGGCTTGATTAACTTATATTACTGAGACCAACTCATCTAAATGGGTGTTGACTGATGTTAGGGGTCTGAGGATGAAAATGAAGGACAGTCAAAGGAACTCTATACGTTATATTTTAGTAGAGTAATCACTAAAAATCATGAAATAAAACTTTTTTGACAAAAATTAAACAAACTTCAAACGAGAAACTGAAAAGTACAAAATAAATTAACTTTACAAATCATTTCGACATTATAAGTGATAATTAAAAGAAACATATACAATTAAATAATTAAGTATTTAATAATTTTGAGGTCGGTGCCAAGTAAAACAATAACTAGATATAATATAGGTACCTAACTAGATTGGAATAATTATAATATTAAATCAGTCTTTTACATACATATATTTACTTTACGCCTAAAACTTTAGTGGGAACTTCAGAATATTAAAACAACTACACTTTGTAGTTGTTTTAATATTCTGTGTTTTAACTTAATAATTCAATATACGAAATATCTTCCTAGAAGTTCAAAATAAACGTTTATCATATTCAAAAATAGTCGGCCTTTTCTTCATCATCACACCATTTCAGACGTAGGATGTCCACTGTTGGACATATAGGTCATTAAGCCTCCAAGATTTTCAGGAACTTCGGTTGACAGCGGTCTGCATAGAACACCCTGAAATTGTAAACCTCATCGGGGTCCCCAGCGGGGATCAAACCCGCTACCTCCTGCGTCTCAGTTTAACCTTCGTCCACCAAGCCACAGAGGTTGCAGGTTTCTTTCAAAAATGAAGAAATGATCCCTTTCAGTAAAATAAACTTTACTTATTTATTTTAAGTAGTTCTCGTCCAAATCATTGATTTTTAACCCCCGACCAAAAAAGAGGGGTGTTATAAGTTTGATGTGTCTCTCTGTCTGGGACATCATAGCTCCCGAACGGATGGAGCGATTTCAATTTAGTTTTTTTGTATGAAAGGTGAGTTTGGCGTGAGTGTTCTTAGACATGTTTCATGAAAATCGGTTGTGCCGTTTAAAAGTTATGGGGGTGAGAGTGGGGAAGGAAAACCGAAAATCTGCAAATATACTAGAGTATATTTGCAGATTTTCGGTTGGTATCAAATGAAAGCGCATCGCGTGCACATTACTAAATATTATGGTGATTACCTTTAAACCTTTTCACCGCCACGGTCGGCTATACTCGACATTACAAATTGAGCTCACTACGCCAGCGACGTCATATGACGACCAAAACTACTCCAAATGAAAAACGAAATACAAAATCTTCTAACAGTTAGTTCTGCGTTTTATTTATCCTAAAATGAACATTGTTTTAGTAATTATACATCTATACTAAAGGTTTATAAGAAAAACCCCTAGTTGTATAAAACTTCGTTGATGAAACATTGAAATAAAATCCCGTCAGCGGGCGTGATTCCGCACGCCATTGTCGGCAGGAGCCGACCGCTAGTGTTGTGGTATACAGCTACCAACCGAACGTGATAAAAAATAGACAATTTACATTTAATTATCATAATTATTATTTATAACAGGTTCGTTCTCATGATATAAATATCTATTATGATATCTTAATAAATCCAAACTTAAACTCTGCAAACGCACAATGAAAAATAAAAGATTTATGAGCAGGATCGATAATTCATAACCGCCACCAAAGCACATCACTGTTTCGTCATCCCTTATACGTAGCGTACGCCGTGGTCGGGAATACTCGACTATTAGTGACGTCATAAGCGTGAGAACACAATTTAGTGACGTGCAAGTGCATTCCTAGTGGGTATGGCCGATGTTTTGAGCACAGAAGAGCTCCTTCGCATCTTGGAAGGAGTTGAAGAGCACGATAACTATTTTTAGGTGAGTGATTATCTGCTATTGATTTAGAATTCATAAGTACAATCTAGGTGTTTGTAGGTTCATAGATCTCGTTTCAAACATCGACAAAAGCATGTTTCTGCTTCGAAGCACACAGGTTCCCTGTAGTTCGGTGGGTAATAGTCATAAACTGTTAGTTTTTATCTTCTTACAATAAGGCCGCCCATTCTGCAATTCTGTTATTTCTCTTTCCCTGTATTGTGTTTGCAATAAAGTGTATTGTACCTACCTAGGTACCTAAGTGCAGTTGACTAGGGTAGGTAGGTACGTACTTATTATTGCGTCTACCTACTTATTACAACGGTGTCGGCGGCGAGGCACCAAAGGCGGTCGGAGTCGTAGTACAAAAGATAAAATCTGTTGTGCTACGGCTCCGTCAAAATAATAAATGAATTGAACCTACTTACAGTTTTATTTATTTTCCTACTTGCATGCAAAGGTAGAAGCTAGCCAGCTATATAATTACTGGCAAGATGGGACCTTAGGTATAGGCTTCTGTATATATACACATACACACATACGTAGATACGACGACTGTTGACATTTTAAGAGTGGAGTATATACCTATACTTGTCCTTATCGATAATCAGCGACTATGACCTACCACAGCACTACCTCAGATGTAAGCAAGCTTTCAAACATCGTGCCAGCCGCGCCTTTGTCGGCTACTCGCGACAACAGATGACGACTCGTGGGTGAATAGTGATGTGCTGTTGTTATTTGAAAATATTTGTTATCGATCTGATTTCTGGTTTCATATAGGCAAAACACCGGCAACTGCGGCGTAACAATTTATATATTAAAGAGTAAATTGGTATCAAGTAAAACTCGAAAATTGAAAATAATGCTTATAACCTAAAGCCTTTCTTTTTTTAACTTGGATGGCTTGGAGAGTTAGATTTTACCATTTTAAGGTAGCGTTCAAAAGGTAATAAAACATCGCAGATTTAAAAAAGTTGTTTATTGCATAAAAAACCAACGAAATCAAGTCTCCATGTGTTTATCGACAAATACATTTTATCGACTCTTGGCAGCACTAGTTTTTTCGTAGGTATTATTGGTCACTTTGTGCTTTGGCGTAGAGGATACGAGAATGCGTTTGGAGCGTGGCGGTCAAAAGGTAGAAATAAGGGCATTGGAAACGGGGGTTTTTCTTAAATTGTAAAATTAGATTTATCTCCACTCTGTATTGTATATTATGTCATAAATAATACACAAGTAAGTTCGTATGTATAGTTTATTTATAAAACGCGTATTTGATATCAGTACATCATTTTTACACCATCACCTTAGGAAGGACTTTTATTTTATGCCGACACAGAACAGAATTGAGTATTAAAATATTTTCCTAGCACATAAAACAAATTCTTTATAATGTAATAAATTAGCATAAAATTCATATAGTTTCCAATTATGTCTATATAAATAAACAATAAAAGATGCACGACATAGAATATAATAGATTAAGATAACCACTTTGTTCTTACACAATATCAATGTGAATATGTCACAGTGATTAATTAAACAGTAAGAATATTAATTTAATATTTTTATCATGATTCGGTAAATCTGAATAAAAAAAAACACAAGCAATAAACAGAAATGTATCGCTTCTGGCGGTAATGCAAATATACTCGAGTGGGGTCTCAAATGAAAGCGCATCACATTCACATTACAAAATTAAAACAGAAGGTTCTCACGTTGATAAAAAATTGCAGTGAGTAGGTACTTTAAACTATAATAGTAGCTTTGAATGTATGATGACTGGATGGTGGTGTGGATAGATGTATGGATGTTATGATGCATGGATGGGCAATGAGGTTTAGGTTATGTTTGTAGTATGAAAATATACGGTCGAATTGAGAAACCTCCTTTTTTTTAAGTCAGTTAAAAACCACACGCAAGGCGAACGAGCAAAGCGATCCGTGCCGCGACTGAATATGTTTATTTTGAATTTGTATTGAATTGTTTTGAATTATTTGATAATAATTAATGTTGAATAAACTTTTTCCGTAACAAATACACAAAATTATCACAACTTTTAAGGTTAAATACGGATGCTCGGTTCCAATCTTTAATAAATTAACTTCTTTCCATAGTTTTAATTATTAATGGTCATTGCGCCCGATCCCGCAAACAATATCTAAGTAGGTAAAAATACTTATTATTGGTGTGTATTGTGACAGAAAGCTCAGTCTAATAAAATCCGTAAAATAAACAGGTACTTATAGTAAGTTATAAGCACGTTACACGTTTTCATATAAGTACCGAGCACGCTCCAATTCAACCCGCGAACAAAGTCATGACTGTGCCTTGATAATATAACATGTTATTACTAGATACGAAATGGATAAGCCGTGTTTATTAACTGCCGAATACAAGTACCTACAAGTTAATTAAAAAATAAACATATTCCATACAATAAAAGGGATGGTTACCCTAATCATACATTGGAAGACATTGACAGATAATAATTTGTTACAAACTAATAAAAATACAGACACTCTTCAGTTCCACTCTGCACTTTCGCATTTACAGGTATTCGAAGACATAAGAACGAACAACTCGTTCCCAAGCATATAACAGAGAGCCTACAGTTTCGATTGCACATTGTGCAGTAAGAGATCGTGCATGTCGTTGAGGGAGCCCTCTAGGGCGGCGCGGTATTGCTCGCAGCTGGTGACCGGGTTGGAGACGAATGCGGACGTCGCGAAGTTCACGTCGTTGTCGCGGGGGTTGTAGCACGTCGCGTACCCGTCCGGCACGAGGGGGCCGTAGCACATAAACCCGTCGAATTTAGTTGCTACCTGCAAATTAACAACATTACACTCGCACAATATAAGTTTAAAAGGGTATATACCATAATTCGTCCTTTGATAAGATTTTTGAGTACTTATGGCTTTTGAGAAAATATTTATTATGAATACCACCCAGATTATCCGTGGTCATGGCACGTACCGTAAACCGCAAAATATCGGATAACACCCTCTCTCGCGCTGCTTCGTCTCAGACAAAGCGAACATTATGATGTGAACAGGCTCTTACGATTAATAATAACCATAAATGAATGCACATTGTACCTGGCTTGTTGAAAGCCTCATATGTGCGCTCCTCGTATAGCCCGGGTCAGAGTATAACGCAGGAATTGCAATGTTATTCTCCATTGCTGCTTTTTTTAACCCAAGTAGATGTCTGTCGACGCCAAAACCTTGCAAGGCCTGAAATAAAAAAAAATATATTTTTGAATTTTTACATGCATTTTTATAAGTGTATGTTTAATTATTACAGATGTTGAATTTTAAAAGATGTAAATTTGAGTTTATTGTTTGAGTTTATTTATCTATATAAACCATTTTGAACACAGAAAAAAAAGTATTAGAAATTTGAATATCATTTTCGAAGACCTAGGAGAGAGGACCTAGATCATAGGTAACCAACACGTATGGGTACGATGAAAAAATATTTTTAGGTTCAGTTCTAAATATTATGTTGAACATCCAAAAATGATTTTTTTTATTTTTCTGTTTGAAAATCTAAATGCGGTTCACAGTCACAGAATACACCTTACCACATTTCAACAGTATAGTTCTTATATTTTCGGAAAAAAGAGGCTGTGACATACGGAAGGACAGATAGACAGTTTTTAGCCGTTTGGCTACGGATCTTAAAAAGCCGCATCGAAATTGGTGCATCCGTTTCAGATCTACTGTGTTTTTGAGTCTGGTGGCTAACAGATACCTCACACACACATATGTCGATGTCAAACTTATAACATTCATCTTTTGGCATCGTCAGGGGTTAACAGAATGAAGCTATGCATAAATTTAATAGGTAGCTATACTAATTCGTAGATTTAGATAACAGTTTTGTTGCATACTAACCTGGACAGTGTAATCTTTATGGCCTTGGATGGCCTTTTTTAGTGCCATAAACTTTTCCTTGTTAGAAACTTTACAGTTGAGCATAGCTTTAGCAAACTCGATGGATTCTATGGAGCACGATCGAATGGTCTCAGTTCTGCCTCCAATGTACAGCCTTGTGGCTGCTGATTCGTAATGAGCTCCCGGAGTTTGATGTAATCTAAAATGATACAGTTACGTCTTACTAAAATAATAACAAGAAAGTGTGGATGTACGTTTTAGCTCTTTCATTATCTAACTAACCATTCTACATATTTGACTGCAATGCCTACATAGCTTCTCTATACTAATATTATAAGGCTTAGCTATAGGCTTTATTGCGGTAAAAAAAAAATTCGCTAACTATTACTAAAAATTGTGGTAAAACTCGTTGAGTAGTTAGAAAGAAAGCAAATAGATTGCGTAAGCGACTAAATTATATACTTTAACAGATATAATGTGTAGGTATTGTTTACTTATTACCTCTATAATAAAATAATTTGTAGTACATATCATGTAGTACATATTATGTAGTAGTAATTATGTTTACCGATAGAAGGCATACTGCATCGCCATCTGAAGGTAGCTATCCGGACTTAGTTTCTGCGATTTGATGAAATTTTTGCCATATTTGTCAAACTGGAAGCAGTTCAATTCAAGATCAGCTACTAATCTAAAAACGAATTAAAACATAAAAAAAAAGTTAATTTATGCCTAAGTAGGTAAGTACATACATTGTATATTATTAAATAACTAGTGAAAGCATATCTAACTATTTTACCAAATTAATAAGAATAATAAGTAAATCTTACTTGTCCAAGTTCGTAGCGGCTGTTTTTATACATTCGCTAATCTCAGAATTAACGTTAAAACTCAATTGTGTAGGTTTTTTGGGGGCTCCAGATGGAGCAGACTTTCCAGTTGTATTCTTTTCACTGTAAAATATAAATAGGTAGATATAACTTCTATGGCGAATTTAACTCAACGATTAAGTACTGAAGGAACGAGTAGGAACAAGTTTGCCAAAAAGATTAAATTATGTCGATTTAACCAAGATTTGTTTCGAAAGTCACCATTAGCAAATTATGTGTAGGTATAATTAAATATTTAAGTGTAAAGTGAGATAAGCGGGTATAAAACGGTACAGGTACCGTTCCTCCAAGAAAGTAAACATTTTATGCGAAACACCAGCAAAATTTCTTAAATTTTCGTGCACAATTTGCTATATCACAGTGCCTCACAGTTCAACACACTTGTGGAATCGCACCTTTATAAGAGCCAAACAAACTCTGGCGTTCTACTGGTAACATTGTCCTTGTGGGTCAAGAATTAAGTATAATGTACGGTCATAAATTCTTATAAATAAAGATGACATACATATACTTTACGATATAATCCGTCATGACAGCGATGGGTTGGCCCTCGGCCGGCGAGTGCTCGTAGGTGAGTCCTGCCACACCGTCAGCACCAACTATGAACTGACAATTTTTACATACTTTATATCTCATACATATAGATCATAGTAATAAATTAAAGCTTTTCAGTTATTACTTTGAACCCAACAAGCATCTCTGTATTGTTATTGTTTGTTGACTGTGTCAATTTTGCATTTTGTAACGCTAGCGCCCGCCCGAGTAGGTAATATTAAACTTTCCGCGGTAAAAAGTAGCTTTTGTCCTTTACTAGGAACAGGAAATAGGAACAGCTAAATGTCCATAAATTGACTTAAAAAGGTATTTGCTCGCAATAATTGTATTTTCCTGCAAAATGCGGTATTTACCGCGTTAAAAGGAAGTCTATGTGTTCTTTTGATATGTAAGCTATACTATTGTAAAGTTTCGTGTAAATCCATCCAGTAGCTTTTGCATGCAACAAACACACTTACATCGTCACAAACTTTCGCGTTTAAAATATTTGTAGGATAACATTATTTTAATCTGGTAGCTAGTTTTAATAAAATCTTACTTGAATGGTCTTATCGAACCAGCGGTTGCCCCCGTTGCTGGCCGACCCGCACCCGTGTATGGTTTGGGCGCCCGCAATCGTCCTCTGCTTGTTCTTGTCGGCATACTCATGCAGACCGGCAGGCGCATCCAGACATAAAACGGCGAGACTTCGCTCAATGGTCTTCAATGAGTCTTTATTGAATGGATCTGTAAAAACAGAGCGTATAGTCTATAACAGGATATAAGAAATAGATTCTACCATATGAGACAAAAAATAAGGTTCTAATTTTAGATGCCCATGCCCTGAGGTTGGGCTTTAGAACTAAATGTGAACTGATATCTTTTTTTTTATGTTCGATAAGCTCCTGATTTTAAGTGACGATGTGGTCTAAGATGGAGCATGAAGACCTAGAAGTTAGATGGCTTCTCCGGACCACATTACGAAACACGAAAAAAACGCTTCACGCACTGGCCCAGCCCGGAGGGTGGTGATCTTATGTTTTTGCACCATATTACAAAAAAAAAACACTGCTTGCTCTGAGAGCAAAATATGCGCTGAGTATTGCCTTTTTAACCCCTGACAAAAAAGAGGGGTGTTATAAGTTTGAAGTGTCTGTCTGTATGTCTGGGACATCATAGCTCCCGAGCTGATGGATCGATTTTAATTTAGTTTTTTTGTATGAAAGGTGGGATGGCGCGAGTGTTCTTAGACATATTTCATGAAAATCGATTGTGCCGTTTAAAAGTTATGGGCTCACCCCCATTGGGGAAGGAAAACCGAAAATCTGCAAATATACTCTTGTGGGGTATCAAATGAAAGCGCATCGCGTCCACATCACAAATAATTATTATAGTGTTTTACTTTTAAGGAAATTAAGACAATGGAATCGGGGATTTTTCTAAAATTTTAAATTTAGTGTCATGAATTCATGATGCAGCACACACATAGGTATATTAATTTTTAAGTACCTACTATTATAATGTCAATTTTTACTGTGCTTTTAATCTGTATTGTTTTCCTTTTATTGCCTATGTACTGTGTTGCCCTATTTTTTTATTTACCTATGTTCTGTGTTGTGATGACAAATAAATGATTTATCTATCTATCTTTATCTCGAGTGCTCACCGCAGATAGGCTACATACATCTGTAATGGCTCTCTGAATTTATAATATGAATAAGAATATTGCCTCTTTTTTTAATAAATAAAAAAAGGTATATTACCCATAATGTCCGAAATGTGATAATAATAGTTACAGAACAAGAAAAGTTTAAATACCCTCTCCTGAAAAGTGTGGAACATTTAAAGGATGCATGGTTGTGAAGAAGTTTAGAAGTCATAGAGTTGATTGTTTGATTATTTTGTTTTGTAATACCAATGATAACCATGATAGTTCTAAAAGTTAATAGTTATTATGTAGGTATGTTACTCTACCTACATTATGACATGTCTTTCAATTTAATTATTTAATACCTAATCCTAATTTTAGTAGTTTTTAATTTGACAATGCCACTATACAGCAGTTACAATTAATGATGTTTCTTATTATTTTATAATGAATTTGTATTGGACTTATATTTGATTTTAATAGAACATTGTTTTAGTTGACAATGCCACTACTCGGCAGCTCTATTATTAAGTTACATCTGAAATTGAACGTCTTGTCTGCGTCTTTTGCTGTATGTTCTGTGTGTGTTTATAATAATAATTAGAATTTTTTAACGAAATCAAGTGTACAATGTTGCCTATGATGAATAAAGAACTATGAAACTACCATCTTTAAGCTAAGAGCGCAAATATGAATAGTACAGTTTGTATATATGTCACCTTTATAAATATGTACCTACTATCTCAAATAATTATTATATTTATAATTATTGTAAAAAGATATTGTAAAGTGCAATTTCATCCAAACACTTTTCACAAAATGAGCATCACTGACTTCGGATGACTGAGACTTCGTCCTCTGACTATCTGTTTGTCTGTCTGTCTGTCACCAGGCTGTATCACAAGAACCCTGATACGAGATAGATAGAAAGATTGTTAATATTTTGAGGGACGATGTATTAAACTTGCATGTATAACAACTAATACTAAAAACACATAATTAATATTATATAAGCTTATGGGGCGCCCATACAACAAACGAGATATTTACAAGTTAAACGACGCTTTGCGAGGTCAGTACTTGGATGGGCGACCACAAACACTGCATCTTTTTGCAATTTTAAAATTTTTGTCTTATTTTTTTTTTACTGCAAAGTATAAACTGTGTGGTATGAGTCTGTTTCATACTTAACAAATTTATTTAACTCTGTGGCTTGTACTCACCTTTCGCAAGGATATTATAGGCTTTGGCCCAATTATCTCGATTATCTGACGTTAGGATTCCTATCGGGTGTTTATTGCGTTGTGGTGAACAATCGATAACCATTTGAAGTTGATCTATAATTTGCTGCTCGCTAAGCATTACGTTATCATCACCCCACAGGTCCATGCGAAACATCTAAAATTATATCTAGGTTTATATGGGCTAATAAATACAAATACTTAACTGGTAGGTAAATAAATTAAAATTAAAACGGTTTTTTAAATTTAAGTAATGTTTTACTGCAATAACGCCTCTAAATGTAATTAAATGTAATAAAGCAAGTATCTAGGAGTAGAATAAAAAAATAATAATTTTGTTGGCATGGCAGACGATTGAATGGCCAGAGAAGTAAAAAAGACGAATGGCACTCGGAGACTGCGGCGGTTAAGCTATTGCATAGTATTTTTTATCAACTTATGCAATTATAATTATAATTATATGTATTTTAATAATGCAGTTTTATTTCTTTGATATTAATTCAAGTTACACTTTGAGCGTGGTGACCGATAAGACAACATTTTTTTTCAAGTTTATATTGTTAAAAATATCTTTCAATACATATCGGTTCTTCAGGAACATTTATCATTGAAACTATAGGTTTATGAATGAAAAACTAAAAAAATTATCACCGCTGTGCCGATCGGGGTGGGGGTGGGGGTGTTAAGCTGGGTCCACACTTGTATCATTTCGGTGTATCGTATCTCCGTCGCGTATCCTCGGCGCGTATCATGATCGCTAGTTTGGACGCAAGCTGATACACGATAATGATACATGCCGTATCCGATACGGCCCGATCCGCAATGATCGCGTACTTGATACACCCCGTATCCGATACGCGTATCACAATCGGTGGTATGGACGTATTTTGATACTGTATCGTGATACGATACGTGATACACCCCGAACCATCCTGTGTCGGTTTTTCCGCGATCATCAAAGGGGATACGCGTTGCATCGAACAAGTTTTCACGTGAGTGTATGTATGTAATGTATACATTACATACATACACTCACGTGCAAAATATTATTTATATTATTATCATTATAATGATAATAATATAAATAATATTTGATACAAGGATCGGAAGAAAAAATGAAGCGTCCAGTTATTAAGCGTAAAGTTAAAGTCGATACGGTGACTTGATACAGTATCACATAAGTACCTATGGACGCGTTTTTACAAGATAATGCCTTAACGATACGACATAGATAAAATGAGCGTTCATACTTATGATACGGATACTCGATACGATACGCCTGATCGTGATACACCGAAATGATACAATTTTTCGTTCCGGAATTTCCGGATTCGGTCTCCACGCTCAAGGCCCGCGCTAGAATACTTATATATGCAATAGCTTAAAAAAATCTAAAAGCATGACCATTTTTACACTGCTGGTATTTTAATGTAGACTGATAGCTTGGTTACCATCCATAACGAATTATGCATTATTAACAACTCACTTTGTATATTATGAAATATATTATTAAGTACAGCAGAAATCAGGCAGAATGTTTTGTTTTTGCACTTTTGATTTTACAAGCAGGCATAATTATTATTTTTGCCACGGATTCAATCACATCTTTGCTAAACTTCATGGTCATCTTTAAGTAAGATTATTCTTTGAAGAAGGGAATGGAAAACAACTTACATGTTCATTATGCATAACAACAATATGTTTACTGTCGCTATTATATGACAATGTATCACGTTTAGTACAAGGGATACGACAAGTACCAAAGATTTTTTTATATTGTTGCATGTCTAGTGGACTTTTACCCATTTTATCAATTGGTATTTTGTTTCTGAAAATGACATAGATCGTATAATATATTTTAAAATAAGCGAATATGAGGTAAATAAATAGCGAGCCGCCCCAGCTCAATTTCTTTTGTACACAAACCTTACAACTAACAAAAAAACCAGTTGATTTTAGTCTTTCTATCACATGTTCAAGTTTTATCAATGTGAATGATTATTTATATTGGTATGGCTATGGCTAGACAAAATGTTTTATTCATAGTTTTTGTTTTAGTATTGTATCATTCGATTTTTGATGATCAAAATAAGCATTAACACTTACTCATCTATCAATTGTTTGTAGTCCATTGCAGCCAATAAGAATTTTGCTGCAACATTCAACCGGTCTTTCTCACTTTTGTATTTATGTAGAGGAAGCACCAATCCAGGACTTGAGTAAACCACTACTGGGTCCCGGTATTCCATATAAGCTGAGTTCAACCACCATTCTTCAAGCCAGTTGCAATGGGATTGCGCTCTTGATTCAAGTATTTTCTGAAATTAAATAACCCTACAATAAACACAGCAAAAACACAAGATTAAACGCGAAGAATGCGTACTTACATCCAATGCACTATGGATAACAGCTACGGACTTTATAAGTAAGTAAACCTAAATATACTCGTACAATACAAAATTCATTATCGAGGAGTCATCAACACCATATTAACGTTCCCACTGCTGGGACACAGAGACTTTTCTCTTGACGATAGAACTTCATAAAACTAATTATATGAATCTATGGGTCAGACTCATTGGTCATTGCTGACAGCAATCTCTTCCAGTCAAAACGGGGTCAACGCAGACTAATGGATACCTATCTACCTACAATCTGAAAGAGATTACTCAAAGATAATACTAATACTAACTTGTAATTTACGTCCGACGCTGCCTTCAGCTGCAAAATCTGCCACTAAATCTGAAGTTCTACCATATTCTTGATCATTTAGATGAGGCCTCGCTGTTTTCAGATACTTCGCTAAAGTGTCTTCAAGTTTCGGTACCGGAAGACGCGGTAGGTCTTGGTCTTGGACATCGGACTTCCCCATAGTGTAGTTGCGGTGGAACTGTTGGATGCTTCTTACTCCACACTTAAATAATATAAAATATCATAGTACCTACTTTTAATCCAAAAAGAAATGCATATTCTTCATAATAGGAAAAATATCACCTATAATGTATGGGACTTAATAGTTATTTCAGTTTTAGTGGTATGTTAGTAAGGGGAACATAAAGGGGTTTATAAAAATTATAATTGTATGTAAAACAAAAATATTACAGCACGTTCTACGGAATTTTTATGTTGTTAAATATAAAATCGAAGAATAATTTATTAAGAAATACCGAAGAACAAAATTAGCAAACATTCATATTGCAGCGCCGGCGCCGGCCGGCCGGTTAATTTACGCTAAATAAATATTAACCCTTTTAATAAAACAATTAAAAGGGTTCCAATATTATGACCTACCTACCATCTGCCACATATAAAAAATAATCACTCACGGTAAGATTACGTTTTTGAATATGAGCAGTAGGTAGTAGATCTTTTATACTTTTTAAACTCAATATCTCGGAAAGCATATAACTTAGGGTTCCATAATACTTTTTGTGTGTTAGCATTACATTAATTTCATTTATTAGCCGAGGGTGAAAGTGTTTGTATGTTCTGCAAGCACTTTCTCCTTGGTCTGGGTGTTTAATATGTAATAAAGAAATATCTATATATGTATGACTATTATATTAAGTAAGTATATCAGATATCTAGTACCCGTAACACAAGCTTAGAGCTTACCACGGGCTAGATGTTGTTGTGTGAATTGTCTGGAAATATTTATTTATTATTTACTCAGTCGATTGTCATTTGTTTCATCACTGGCCTCAAAATCATTGGGCGGACTATCAGGCTCCATACAAAAATGACCGAACCCCTTTATTTGGCTATAGTTAAACGTGAATAGAGAGTGCAGCCTATAGAGGTTTGGAATTTATTAAACACCTTATTAATAAATAAACAGAAATAAAAAACCTTTTTCAAAAGAATCCCTTTTTTTACTGTATTTTTACATTACATTATAGTTGAGTTTGACGTTGAAGGAAGAACTTAAAAAAGTAACTTTTAAATACCTTTATTAAACATAATATACACAGGTTTAGAGAAATTATTATTGACATCAAAATTAGGTACTACATTATATTGATTGTTTACAATGCAACCAAAAAACTACAAACTTAACAGAATGTGAAATGAATTTATGCTAAGTAATTTTTATTATTATGACAACTTACTACTTTTTGAATCCGACGTATCATGATCTTATGACAATAAATCTCCTGTAACAAATTTTATTGTCATTAGCTACAAAATATCTCTAGTTTATTAGCTCTTAACTCAGAGCTGTGTACATCATTGGTTTGACTTGTTTTGATATTACTATAATTATTTGCCCCATATTTCAAGTTTCAGAAAGTAGTAAGAAAATTATACAGAAAATAATGAATCTAAAGTCTGAAATAAAACATGTGTCTCAACTACATTCTTAAGTTTTTAGGAATGTGCAATCATTTACCTATTTAACCTTTTTAACCCCCGACCAAAAAAGAGGGGTGTTATAAGTGTGACCTGTCTGTCTGTCTGTCTGTGTCACCATAGCTCCCGAACGGATGGAGTGATTTCAATTTAGTTTTTTTTGTATGAAAGGTGAGTCTTGCGCAAGTGTTCTTAGACATGTTTCATGAAAATCGGTTGGGCCGTTTAAAAGTTATGGGGGTGAGAGTGGGGAAGCAAAACCGAAAATCTGCAAATAGACTAGTGTGGGGTTTCAAATGAAAACGCATCGTGTCCACATTACATAATATTATGTTGTTTTCCATTTAAGGAAATTAAGGCATTGGAATCGGGGGTTTTTCTTAAATTTTAAATTTAGATTTATTATAAAACAATAAGCATCTCGCTTAAAAATAAAACAGGTTGCATTGCAAATACTAGTTTTTAAACCATCATATTATGGTAGTTTAATTAACACTTACTAATTTTAATGAAATCTTTGTGAATTTATATTATCTACCTGACCCATTACTATAACTTCAAAACATTTGAATTAGCTAATTTAATTTTTTTAACTAAATTGTCTAATTGTAAATTTAATTCAATTCAAATATTAATTGTTTAAAGATAATTATGTGATCACTTCTGTCCATGTACAAGTGACTCTTTAGTAGACTGGTATGCTCGAACACCTACTTACTCAGCCAAATGGACTTAATGAAATAATTATCAAAATCCATGTATTGTATACTTTTTTAAATTTGTTTGGTATTATTACTGTAGGTTCCTAATGAAAAAGGGCTATGAAATAATTATTTATGTTCATTCCAGTACCTTCAACAGCTAATGCATTATATCAAACAATATATAAATATTATTAATATGTAATATTATTCATAATTATTTATAAATGATTACTGATTAAGCTAGCAAACAACTCCAGCCTATATAGTAATATATTTATAAGTACCTAGATTGTAGTAAGTACCGCATTTTGACTTTCTTTATTCTGAAAGTCTCAAGAATCTCACAGATTAAGGTAACAGCTGTTCATTCGCCGACACTAAAACTAAAGTGTAAAGTCCACTTCACAAAACTAAATGACAATCACCTCACAGTCTCAGAAGGAGAATCAGAAAAAAACAATTAACCTTTTAATGTTTGATAAGTAGACAATGCAGTAAATTTTGGGCTACCATATTAAATACCAAGTTATATTTACATACCCTGAGAGGCTGAGATTATGATAAGTTGTGCAAAGAGTATATAATCACTACCAGAGAGTATAATAATCACTACGTTTATCACTACTGGCTGGTGTGTGTATGTGTACTGTGTGACAAGTTGACAATCTCTGACTGGTCTGGCTGGTTTGGTTTGCTCTGGACTTGACTGACAGAGAGTTTAAAATCACTACGTTTTATTCACTGAAAACAACACAATAGAACAGACACCATTCGTTCACGAATAAAGTGGACTGTGGCAGACATTGAATTGTCTTTTTGTTTTGTCGACTTTGTCGTATCACTGAGTAGCACTATCAACTCAAAAAACTCGTTTAGTTAACGGGGAGCAACTTTCACTTTCTTGATTTCATACTATTATTAAAACTGTGTTTTAATACTTCCTTACGCAAGAGGTTGCGAGTTCGATTCCCGCCGCGGGCGCGGGACCAGATTTTGTACGATCTACAATTTCTGGCTTCGGGTCTGGGTATTTACTAGGTAATAAATGTATGTATTTACAAAAAAATAAATGTATACAATGTATGTAGTGTTTAGGTCACTTAATGCCCATAGTACAACTACAAGCTCTTTTTATGTTAGTTTTGGGGTTAGGTGATGCTGTGTGATTGATTACTGATTAGTCTCACTATTTAACTATTTTAAAACTGTACAAAAGTCTCTTGGCCGAACAATGTAAGATAGTGACGAGCGAGCTACTTTGGCTTGCAAATCTTAGCGCCAATGTACCAATACCAAGTAAGATTGGCGCCAAGATTCGCCAGCCATGCGAATGTTGTCGGTTATTCGGACAAACAGTCAAACAATCTTTTCTCAATCGTTCTCAAACGTCACCGAGGAAAGTAAAGTAGGTACCGCCGCTGACTTACAGAGAAATTTACGTTCTACGATGTGAAAAAATAATTAAAAATTAGCAGTAATCTGGTAATATCTAAGTTTTTAGCTGGCTACCTTATTTTATGTCAATGGATGGATAATAATATGAATAAATCAGAGAGATAACATCAATCACACCCTATGTGATTATATACTCTCTGAATCACACTACGCAGAGAGTATATAATCACTACACTACGTTTGAATAAATTTAGTTTTATATTCATGGAGGGATGTATGGATGCATGTGTGAACCACCGCGCTCCGGCCAGCGCCGCTGAATCTCTATCATTTAATTATCACATTACCATAATAATGGTAATCATTCATTAGGTACATACTAAGAATAAATAAAGAATTTTGGTGCATATTAACATTAATTGAACATTTTAATTAATTATTTCATAATAATGCATATATGATGGGCCCTATATAAAACAATCTATTTCCAAAAGTCCACTGTCTACAAATTTTGTTGAAAATAATAATAAATGCACAATTTATTATGTGTTAAGATTTATTTATTTTCTCTTAAAGTAGGTACTATAGATACTCTAAGCTTGAGAAATAAAAAAACCCCGACTTCATAGCTCCCGAACGGATGGAGCGATTTCAATTTAGTTTTTTTTGTATGAAAGGTAAGTTTGGCGCGAGTGTTCATATACATGTTTTATGAAAATCGGTTGAGCCGTTTAAGTTATGGGGGTGAGAGTGGGAAGGAAAACCGAAAACTGCAAATGTACTCGAGTGGGGTATCAAATGAAAGCGCATCGCGTGCACATTACAAAATATTATAGTGTTTTACTTATAAGGAAATTAAGGCATTTTAATCGGGAGTTTTTCTTAAATTTTAAATTTAGATTTGTTGAAATCAAATCACGAATTATAATTAGTTTACCTAACATTATAGTTCTTAGTAATTTTCTATTTTTGTTAATTGGTGCGTGTAATAAAGATTTTTCTAATTATCTATCTTTAATCTATCGAACATAGAAAAAAAAAATACTTTAATTTAGTTCGATTATCGAACTAAATTCGGTATGAAATGAGTAAATCGATACAAATAATATAAAGCTGAAGGGTTTGTTTGCATGAACACACTTATCTCAGAAACTATCACTACTGGTCACTGGTCTGATTTGAAAAATCGAGGAAGGCTAGAAATTGCTTTTTACTGCTGAAAAATATGGTGTTCCCGCAGAAAAATCTGAAAATCCATTTTATACTCAAACAATGTCCATCACTTTTCTCTGTCTAAAATTTCTTTATTAAGAAGTATGTACTTTAAACTTTAACCACCTGGAAATGGAAATGCAAGAAACTCAGTAACATTTTGTGGGATCTAGTTGTAACTTTTGTAAGGCTAAGGAACTTATTTAACAAAATAAAAAAGCAACAAGACAATTGTAAGGTAAAACTTATTTAATTAAAATACAAATCTGAAGTTCTTATTAATTAATATTCAACATTGAACAGGTGCTTCACATAGAACCTAATTTGATGATTAATTATATACATATAATGATATTTTCAATGCTTCTGCTAATAGCCAAGGCAAACACATTACATTTGCCAGTAGGCAGAATGTGACACAAAATGGATAGTGTGTCCTACCTTATGCCTACATTCCTATTTTTGAGTCTTATATTATCTTGACAGTTAGTAGTGCATATTTTGTTAAACTCTCAAATGCAATTCAATAGAAACACTCATAACCCATCTTGTCAAGCAGCCAGCAACTCATTTATACATTGTATTCAATAATTACTAACACAGGCTATATTTCAAACAATTAAGGAAAGACCTTTTAATGGAGTTATTGAGATCATCTCAATAAACTTGTATTTAGTTAAGAGTATAATACCCATTCAATGTTTTTAACACATTGCTTAAACCAATGATTGTTTAAAACTTCTTACTCAATATTAAATAGCTATTTTATAACTACACTGCAACTAAATTACATAGAAGTATATGTATATTGATTTTTTAGCTGGTTAAATATATATATAACCAGCTAAAAAATGAATCTCTAGTAAAAGAGTACTTATTACGAAGATTGTTGATTTTGACCAATATTAAGTATATCTATTCATGTACTTATCTTAGAAATTACACATAGTCTTAATTGTCATCTATAGTAGGTAACCAAAACGCCATATTGGTACAAGCTGACGCTAACATCATAAGTTTTGGATTAAATTGGACACATTGAATGGGGGCAGGATGATCCCCATTGAGCACACAAACTTTGTAGCCTGTATCAGCATTCCAAACATGAACTCTTCCATCTGTTGACCCACTAAATATGTACTGTGAGTCTGGGCTAAATGATGCCTCAATTGGAATGCCTTTATTATTAAGATGGCCAGTAAATGTTTGCAAAGGTGTGCCATGATAAGCATCTACTAATCTTATTATTGAACCATTGGTACTAATCAACATTGTTTTTCCATCACGGGAAAACTTCAAACCTGTCCAATCACATTCTTTTTCTTGATTTAATTTAAATGTAACAAAAGGTCCTTTGTCAAATGATCGCAAATCATACAATTTGATACTTTCAGAGTTGACACCGGCTGCAAAAATAAGGCCTTCAGGGTCATAAGCGGCAACCGGGCGCCCAGCCAAATGCATTAATCCTTGACAATTTGGAGAACGAAGATCCCATAAACGCAGTGTTTTGTCTAAAGATCCAGACAAAAATGTATCTTCCACTGGTGACAGACAGAGGGTTACTACTTTTTTTGTGTGACCGGGAAAATATCTGATGTATTTATTGTCGTGTAGAGATAAATATCTTATGGTATCATCCACTTTGGTTGAACTGTGTATTGCAGTATTTTTCGCATGAGTGAAATGTATCAAGTCAACTCCATATTTCTTGCTATTCACGGTTATCATCTGAGTACCCTTTTCGCAGTCATAGATTACTATTTGGTCATCTTCGCTGCAAGAAATCAATGTTTCGCCACTCGGTGAAAAGTCTATACTGTTAATTTTGTCAGTATTTTCTCGAAAAACCTTGGCCACTTTGAAACTGCGTACTACAGAATCTATTAGCTTCATCATGTGTGTGAATGCAAGTTTCGTAAAATAAAAGTGTGTATTCAATTCAAAGATCTAAATTCCAAATAAAGTAAACATTCACGTTTTCAGTGCAGCAGTGCTTTGCTTTCTGCTTTGACCATGGAATGAATGGATGGGATGGCTAAAATGGATTGGATAGAATCAAACTTCGAAATCAAACATCAAAATCAACAAAATTGCTCATAAAAATTATTTTATGTCAGTGTGCCAAACCGTCATAGAACACCACAGACCAAAATATTATGAATTGAATGTAACAAATTCTGTCTATTGGCATACCTGGGGTCCGAAAACTTCTAAACTCATTTATTTTAAACTAGCTGTGCCCTGCGGTGCTACATGCGTTATAATGGATGAAGTACTCTTAACCAACAACATATTTATTTGAATAAAGATTAATGTTATTATGTTGATACAACTTAAACAAATTATTTCGACCAAATTAGGTACCATAAAAACGGTTTTTGTGAGTTAATCTTAAAAGATAGACATTAGTATATGTCTATCTTTTAAGATTCGCGGACTGTTTTTTAAATCATTAAAAGAGCTATTATTCTTTAATACATATTTTTTGTGTATCTTGAACCGTTTTCACGGCGCACGCAACGGAAGGCTTCAAAGATGAAATAATTTCTCCCGTTTTTTACACATTTACCACTATATCTTAGCTCCTATTGGTCGTAGCGTGATGTTATATAGCCTATAGCCTTCCACGATAACTGGACTATTCAACACAAAAAGAATTATTCAATTCGAACCAGTAGTTTCGGAGATTAGCGCGTTCAAACAAACAAACAAACAAACTCTTCAGCTTTATAATTTAGTATAGATATATGATGAATGGTGAATTAAACATTATTAAAATTTAAAATCTTAAATTATTTCCGCTGTTTAATATATTTGTGGTTATTATACCTAGTTATTATTTTTGGTGACATTTCATTTTATTATTTCCGGTTTTTTTTCTGCATAAAATTTAAAAATAGTTTAACTTGCAAAGTGAGGTTTATCACTTATTAAAAACATGTGTACATGTATTTCATGCAATAAATATATTCTATTCTATAAATATGATTGCAAATCTTGAATACATATACCTTAATGCACCTACATTGCATTACTATAAAAATCACACATTAAGTATTTTGTACCTAAATCATTTATTTAGGTACAAAATACTTAGTGTAAAATTTAAAAAATGTTCAAAAACATTTAGTCTCAAACTTATGAGCATAATGATGTGTTTTGGGTATCATGAGAGATTTCTATCCCAAGTAACACAGTAATGAAGCTGTATAGGTACTGAGTCGTAGTCTATTATTCAGTTCAAAGCTAATTTACGCATTCGTAATAAACGAATCGTATATTAAATTAAAAACTCAACATAGTATTGAAATTCAACGTGGTAATGGTATATGAGTTACTTTTTTTAGGGGAAGGTGAACCGGTTTGTCACGTAACGCGTAATGGCGTCTATCTGGCTGGCTGCCCATTCTCTCACCCAGTGGCAGCGGTAGGCAGGCAGGCTCCTCCTATCTCACTTTACTACTCTTTAGAAAGTGCTAGCTAGCATTAGTAAGTGCTAGCTAGCTTTAGTAAGTGCTAGCTGCTAAATAGCTATCACTTCTGTCATGCGTCCGCACACGTACACGATAGACGCGCCTTTTTTATAAATTAAGTATTGAATGGTAGATGTTACTTAGTGTAGGTATCTACTAAGTAACACAAGAGGTACAATAAATTAACTTATATTATAATTTATAGTATTACCAATAACATGGAACCACGAAATCGTATTTTTAATTAAGTAATCCAAGCTCATATAGTGTTAATTTCATCGCTCATTCATTTATCATCAAATCAAATTATAAATGTGCCTAGGTTTGTTAGTAGAACCTAAATTATACCATATTTCATGCTATTCCCAGTTTTACCATCTTTAAATTAAGTTTATGATTTCCACTACTGTACTAGATAATCTTAGGATTTACCGTAGTTCGGGCTTTTACAGTAACCTATTATAAATTTAATTGTTAGATTATTTTTATGTACCTAGTGTAGAGATTTACATTTATACTCTGTCTGTAGAACATAATATTATGTTTAAAAAAATGTTCCACAGACAACATTTTGCTTCTACAATCAAGAACATCAACATCAAAGGGCCTTCAATCAAAAATATATTTTTATGAATTAAAAAAAAACTCCAAACTCCAATCGTGAAACAAAATGGACGGTGTTTGACTGCGTGCGTATCTCGTAATAACTTTACTCGAGGATACGAGCTAGCTAATATTAAAGAGAGAATCTTTAATTCTCGAATAGAATTTAATTACCGGATTAGACAAATTTTAATATTGTGGTTCTTGTGTTTTGTGGAATTGTACTGTGTAAATTCTAAAATGGAATCCATTTTGTGAACTACTTTGTGAGTGGCGTTATTTAGTAAGTAGTCCTACATACCTTTCTAACTTTCTTTTTTGATAATCCTGCCATTAATTCGATTCAAATATATTCTTTTAAATAGATGTCCTAACCTTTAGGCGAACGTACAAATTAACAGATTTAGATTTTAGGGATTTACTTGATAATGTTGTAGGTACCGTTATTGATACATTTAGAAATATTCATGCAGAAATTGTAACCTTCAGTGAATTCAGTAAGTGCAAATCTATTATTGTTAGTTTCTATACGTTATCAGCTCTGTTTGGTCCATGTATTGATGACTTTGCTTGCTTACAAGATTCAAGAAAGATTTTTCAAAATTCTAAAACTTCTATTAATTTATTACAAAGATATCCTGTAAGTAATAACTGAGTGTTAGCCGTTTAGATCCCGTTATGGTATATTTATGTAATAATAATAAGCAGTGAATATAATATAAATGAATAAATTTATTAATAATAAAATGACTATTTACATATTTTAAATATTGGTTCATGCATCTGAAATCTGAATGTTACATTACATTTTCCATGTAGAGGGCACTTTTTGTATACTTTGTTTTAGTTTCTAAGTAAAACAAGTTGTAGGTGAATCCTTTGTTGTCTTATAAAATAAATATTGTTTTCTTGTGACCTAGAGCTGTACCGGATTTTGAATATATATTTTGTAGTACTACTTTATCTTTTAAAATCACAGGGATAAATAGTTTTGTAAGACTTGCTCCAAGCTGCAAAAAATAGCAAAACTTGCCTTGTATGCTGGATGGTTAAATGAGAATTTAATTAAAATGTTTTTTTTTAATTCCTTTTATTAATTATATGAATATTATATGAGATAATAAATTTTAAAAACTTGTTTTGTATTAAGCTAATGCATGTGTGTCATATTGAATACCTGTTATTTTTATTAGTAAAGATCTGAAGAAACCTGGGGGCATGGTAGTGCCCCTGCCATGATGAGCAAAGTGTATGGGCACTACTTGCTAGATGTTGTTAGCACGAGGCTGTAACCCGTAGTTGCAAGTGTAAAAGAAATTAAAACGATGAAGTAGTGGCAAGATTAGTGCAGCAGTTAGTACATCCATGCATATAAAGTAAGATGTGGGTTCGAGTACTGCATTTCGCTAGCATGCTATGTTACTTCAGTATACAAATATAGAATATTAGTTTCAACCTGTAAAAGTATGGTTTATCACTTTGTAAAAACATAAAGGACTACTAACTTTTTATCTAAACATTTGTCGTTTTTTAAACCCTCATAACTTGGGTTTTGAAGAATAGTACCAATGTACCAAATTCACAGTATGGACATCAATTCATTGAATTTAGTATATAAAATGTATAGATTAAGTTGCATAGCCCCTTAAGTTTAATAGAATAAAATAGAATAGAAAATACTTTTTTACACACACACAAGATAAACAATACAATAAGAAATTAAAACTAAACCTAGAATGCGTAATGGGCGGTCTGGCTATACCGACAGCAGAAAAATAAAAACTTACCTTTGGAGCCTTAAAATAGACATACATTTATTTTTTTCTCTTACACAATAGTTCTTGTGGTAACTCAACACCAAACCACATGTTTTGGCAAAATGTTAAGTTTGTGATTGAGAAGTAAGATGCTTGTAGAGTTGAGGGAGTGATGAGTTAATAATAAGCTTGTCTCTACAAGACATCTATTTGAAAGTCCACACCATGTGGTTTCACTCTCGTCTTGGCTACATTTTTCATGAAAATGTTTTTAAAGGGATTATTTATTCGAGGGCTGACTCGTTTCGATTTGTTTATTTGGTTGGATTCATAATGTCTGTCTTAATACATAGTTGCCTAGTCTTGTGTAATTCAAAAACTATATTGTTATTATTTTTTTGCTTAGAGTAGGTAATATTTGTATTGTAAAAATTTTCTCAAATTGCAAAGTTCGTTCAGCAGATTTCTACTGTTTCTCAAGCACAGTACTTTATGTATTCATATACATTATGTATAACGCTACAAACTACTGAAATTATTTTCCACCTTAAACCTTTTCGTTTTTTTCTCGTAGTATTTACGATATTTGACTCAATACATGTGGGAAGACAGGGGTATAAATATGTTATGTACGAATTTAATCTGAAAGCACGCAGATTATTCGAAATTTCAGACTTTTCACCAATAAGTAACTAGATACAGTCAGCAACAAACTAAAATAAATAAAGTTATTTAAAAAAATACTTAGACTATAAAATGATTTTATTTTATTTAAAGAAGAATAGATAACTTTTTTCTTACAAGTTCATCATAAAGATATTGTACATAATTCAAACATTATTTCGGAAAAGTAATAAAGTATAAAAATTAAAAGCCCCACTACTTTCCACAATGAAGCTATTATTACTAGATTATTATGCAGCATCATTTACAAATTGCTACAGCTCATAGAAAATGTAATTCCAAATTGGGGATGAAAAAGAGAATCAAACTACTTGCATACAGATGAATTTGTCATTATAAAACTTGTATTATAAATATCTTACCTACTAGTTACTATGTTATAAGTTTCATATAACAAGAACGAAAAACGAAGAAAGCTGTGTAACTAGTCGGGAAAAGTTGTATCGCTATATGTCAGTATCATAAGCGTATAGCTTTTCCCCTTAGTTGCACAAGCATGACTCTCCAATGGTATCCAGGTTAATGAAGAACTGTTTGCAGTGCAAGAGTATTAAAGAAATTTAAAATTTCTTTGTCATCCATCAACCATCTTTGTCTTGTTTTGTGACCATCATAATATTGTTTGTACATAGTGAGTCAAATAATTAAAATTCTAAGCTAATTTGTAATATTAATTTCAGGTTAAGATGGAAGTTACAAACTTCATGAGAAAAGACATTGATAAGAACATGAAAATTCACTCTTAATTGAGTGATGGACTCATATAATTTATTTGGTGATGATGGCAGCGGTATGTTGGAAGGACTCACTGATCTGGGAGGATCAGACAACTTTAGTGGCAGCTCGGCGCCAGGGGTGGTAGGGGAAAATAAAGATGCTGCTGAAAATAGGTACACCATAAATTAACCAGCCAGGCTAGTTTTTGTGAGTTGTAAATATTGTTCTTTTAACCTTTTCTCTTCTTTTTCTACAGTTACAGACAACAATATAGTCAAAATACAGTGGCACAAGAGGGATCGATTCAAAAGTTGGCCCCTTTTGGGGGGCCATCAAGTGGCTTGAGCAGCAATTCGCAATCCGTACCTAATCCTGGTAGCGGCGCTCCAGCTCCTGAATACCATGAATACGGGGCCTACCCTCCACGTCCTAGGATGCCGCAACCTCCTCACGCACCGCTTCATGCGCCACATCATGTGCATCCATCTCATTACCCTGGTTACCATCCTGGGCCTGAGCCCATGTACGCAGTTCCTGAGCAAGCAGGCCGGATTGGTAAGGCATAATTTCATTTTATATCAAACACATGGTCTGGTTTATGTCATGTTAAAAAAATATATATATATTTTAATTATCAAACTGTTATAGATATGGGAGGATGGCCAGGACCTCCAGGAGGTAACAGATACAACCCAGTGACTCCCAGTTTTCGACATTCTTATGAACATCAGCAGAAACTACATCAGTATCCTCCTCAGCAAGTAAGAAATATATAATAATAAATAAATAAATATTTTTGGACTAATTACACAGCATCACTTAACCCCAAACTAAGCAGAGCTTTAACTATGGGAGTTAGGTGACTAATACACTACTTAGATACATTTATTTTTTTGCAAAAACTTATTTTACATAGAAAACACCCGAAACCAGAAATGTAGATCGTACAAAATCTGGTTTCCTAGCGGGAATCGAACCCGCAACTTCCTGCGCCTCAGGCGGGCTCCCGCCCACAAAACCACGAAGGTCGTCAAAATTAAAAATTAAAAGTAAAAAAAAGAAAAAATAGAAAAATTTTGAGGCAAATAAAAAATATATGTTTTTTATTTGCCTCAGTGCTGAAGGAGATTCTAATTTACTTGAATTAATGAGTTTTTCCTTCAGTAGTAAGTTAATTTTTTGCGACAAAAGCGAGAACTGTGAGACCTTCGTTATTTTAAAAACGCTCAAAGTTTTTAAGAATTGATAGAGAATAAATTTGTGTGGTGGATACGTCTGGAGATATGAGTCGGTAATTGTGTCTCAAATAGGGGATAACGCGAAACTCAAACATAATATCCCCTATTCTACATTTAGATTTTGCGCTGTTTCAGAAGGATCTTGCTAAGGAGTTTATAGTTACAATGCATTGAATTAGAATTGACCTGTGATCCTAACTTAAGGTGTTAATACCTTTATACATATCGGATGGAGTAGGGACCCTTCTAGAGTCGCCTTCGCCAAACAACGCCATTGTTCCGGCGCCGCCGTTGGTGTCATCTTCATGTTGGTGGTTTCTTGAGAGTTATTTTCCTTTAAACGTGTGGCCGTATTTAAGCAGAGCACTCTCCACTCGTTAAGCTCCACCTACCTGCCGAGCGTACCCAGTACAAGTACAGCTTGTAGAAATAGCCTGTAAAACAGCGTCGTAACTAAATTTAGCTGTCAAACCTCGTTTTGCAGCACTCGTGCTGCGCCGACATAATATATACTTTTAATACAGGGTTTCCCAGAAATGGTGGATAACGACACGCACGTGCTAGATTATCCCCCATTTCTGGGGGACTATACTAAATTAAAAAGTTTGTTAATCGGGGCAATATTTTATTCAGGCTCTTATTTTCTGTTCTCATTGGTTACTGTACTCCAATATAAATACATAATATATTTCATGACTATAGTATTACTTCACTATTTAGATTTATCAATACCTTTAAACATATATCAATCATGGTAAAATCAATCAATCAATCATGGTATATCCCGTTATTACTCTAAATAGTATTGATAACCATGATAGTTTCAAAAGTTATTATAGTATTACTTGTTTTCTAATTATAATATTTGTGGTTTTACTAGGGAGGTGGACTTGGATTGCAAGCACAAAATGGACCATATTTACCAAGGCAGCCTCACTTTCCACAGCCGACTAATCAACAGATTTATGGACAACAACAGGTGAGTAATTTCATTTTAAATACTAGTGGCCCGCCCCGGCTTCGCACGGGTTTTTATAAAAAAAAAATTCCCGGTAATTATTCGATTTCTTTTCGCTTTTTAAACCTTCCCTAGACCTCCACGAACATTTCAAGACTATGATAATAAATCCGTTCAGCCGTTCTCTAGTTTTAATCAGACTAACGAACAACAATTCATTTTTATTTATATAGATGAAAATTTATTAAAAGTTAAAAAAATGTCTGGTTTTCAAATGTGTTAATAGTTTTACTTATATGTAAATCCTACATCTTCTTTATGTATATGTACCATACTTAAAATGTCATAATTCCAAAATTTTGCTTGAAAACATCCGTTATGCCCAAAACAGCAGGTATTTAAGTCTGTGTAACAAGCATAATTTAAAAAATAATATGACGCGACCGCAACTTCCATCGAGCCGTTCAGGCTGTAGAATTATACAAAAAGTATACTCTCGAATAACCTTCCTTCTATCGCAGACGGGTAAAAAGTGTGGTTTAGTCAGTTTAATTAATTATGTTCTTGATCATAAATTATATACATGAATATGTTGTTGCAGAATTATCCAAATTATACGCAAATGCATCCACCTGGAGCATCGAGAATCAATCAACACCCTACATATCATCAGCAAATAGATCCTCATCAGTATGGACTACCCCATGGACAGCAAAGTCATGGGGCGATACCCCAACATCAGCCTCATCAAAATTTGTCAAGCCATCCTGCAGGACTTGGTTCTGGGATTCAAAACCATCCCAATGTCCACTTACATCATGCAGGAGCACCTCCACTGCACCATGTGCCTCGGCAATCTCCAGCGCCACCAACTTCGGTAACACCTTCCTCACATTCTGTACAGAGCCAATTACCATATGCATCGGCTCATCATTCTGTACCAATGAATTACCAACCACATCAAATACAGCATCCTCTCGATGTTAACGTAAGTCAATACAGTGCGGTAAAACCTACGGGAATGGATACTGGCAGCCCGCAGTATAGACCGCCGTTTCCTCAACTATCTCCCCAGATGTCTCCAAGAGCACAAATTTCTCCACGACAGCAAACACAGTTGTCTCCGCGGCCAATGATGTCGCCTATAAAAGGGCCTGTTGCATCGCCACATGCTAGTGCAAGAACTATAGTTCAATCATCAGCCACATCAGGCACTACGGGTGCGCCACCTTCGTTTACTTCGCAGAACACGCTTCAAGCTTTGGAACAAATGGTGGTACCTGCAGGAACTGAATACTCTTATCAACGCAATCCTGCCTCGCCAGCTATAGGACATTTAGCGTCTTCCCCCTCACAATGGAATCAAAATAAAATTCCTACACCTGTTAGTACCAATATTACTCCATTAGAAAGTAATGATCCAACTATAAAACCTAAAGAAACGAATGCTGGTACATCTTCAAACAAACCAGATCAAATGAAAAAAATGCCAGCGATGATTAGTACAGAACCTAAAATAGTTGATCCGACAGAGCGTGATAAAGAGAGAATTCATGAAAATGTGGTTGCCCCAAGTAATTTTATGGCATCATCAGTTTCCAGTAACTCTCCTAAGGAAAACTTGCCTATAAGTAATCCAATGAATCAGGGAAATGTCCAGAGCATAGATAAAGTGGAACCAGAACATGAAAGTATCCCTCTAGAAAATCAGTCCTTCGATTCTCATGTTGCAAAAATGATTAACGTTGATGAATCTGTTGATAAAATCGGAAAAACTACTATTATTGATAGCAACAAGTTAGAGAAAACAAATTCATTGACACAACCAGCACCTGTGCCAATAGCGCCAACAAATATAACACAAGTTGAGCCTCTGCACAATACATTAAATCAGCCCTCGACTTCGAATATGAATCAGTTGGATAGTACCATAGCCACTGGTGGTAACAGAAACCCATCATATCAGAACAGTCCATTGGCTAACAAAAATAGTCCATGTGCACTGCCACTAGGAATTTCACCGAATCATCCGCCGAATATACCGTCTCCTGTGCAAATCGTCAACAATACTATGCCATTTCAAAATACTGTTGCGGCACAATCGCTGCCTGGTTTACCAGCTGGGGCAAAACCACACGTTGGTGTATCGAATCCAGTTTCGTCTAGCGCTTCTAATCATAATCTGCCAGGTATGCAAAATACTGTTCAACCTGTGCCCAGTAGTATTCAGCAAAACCAAACGCCTGTTACTGCTAATAATATTATGCCCGGGGTTACACCAATTGTACCTCCAGTGCCAGTACCCGTTGCAATGTCTTTAAATGTACAGAATCTTCACGGAAATCTACAAAACAATCCAAGTACTATGTTACCTAATGTACCTCATAATATAAACCCTAATATGATGATGATGGGTCCAAACGCCATGCCGCATCCTAATATGCCAACTGTGTTTGGTTCTTCACACCACCAAGAAAGAATAGCGATACAACAGCAAATACAAGAAGTTTACTGTCTCCCACCTTCTAGTGAAAACCAAGAAAAAGTACGATGTTTGCAAGATAGACTAGCGACATTACAACAACATGAAACAAATGACAAATGTATCGGAGGACCTAATTGCCTTCTTCAAAATCCGGTTTATGGATCGAAAATGGTAGAGAGTCCACAAGTCACAAGTACCACTGGAAGAGGTAGAGGTAAAGGTCCAGCCAAACCTAGGAAACCAAGAGCAAAAAAAGAGAAAGGTGTTGCCCAGTCATTAGATCAATTGCCGGTTTCTGAAGATTGTGTTACGGCGGGAACCGGTATTCAGAGCAATACTGAGTTGGATTTGGACATGAGTGAGGATATAACTAATTTAGATAGTAGTTCTATATCAATTGATGATACAGTCGGAGGTAAAGGCAGGAAACCACGAGGGCCGAGAAAAACTAAAGAAAGAAAACCACGTACACCAAAGGAGCCTAAGAATCCCACAGATAAACCCGTAAAAGAGCGTAAAAAGCGCGAACCAAAAGATCCTAATGCTCCTAAGAGAAAAAGAAATTCTAAAAAAGATGCCCCAGAATTTCAAGCTGACACTACAACTGCCTATGATTTTACTGAAAACGACAGCAAAGATCTAAAAGCAGACGATTCTATGAATAACAGTTTCAATGCAGATAACACTAAAAACACATCCGAACATTCATTAGACGAATCTAATGTTACAGATTTTGATGACATTCCGGTGTCAAAAATTGCCATTAAAGATTTATTAGAAGAAGCGGAAGCTAAACGTGAACTTGATGATAATGACGATGATATAGATTCTTTAAACCCTAAAAAACGTTCCGCCAAGAAACGTTCTTCTACTGGTGGTAGAAATAAAAGAGAACTGGTAAAAAAACCTTTGGGAAGTGGTGGACGAAGAAAAAGACGTGGTGGAATAGTTCCTGATTCCGACGGTGAACCAGATGACATGATGTCGACGCCTCCCCCGTCGCCTCCGCCAGAAGCAGACGACAGCCTGAAGCGTCGTTCAGCAAGGAACACACAAAGAAAAAAATACACAGATGATGTTATGTTACGTCTCTCTGATGAAGAGTTTCCTTTATCAGCTCCTAAAGTGGAAAAGGATCAAAAACTAGAAGATTTAAGTTCCGAAGTGAAAGATATCATAAAATCTGATGGAACTCAAAAACCAAATTATATATATGTTAATACAACTGATGAAGATTCCATGATTGTACACCATGTGCTTGCCGCTCGTATGGGAAAAAGAGAAAAGAAGATTGATCCGAGTCTTAACAATATTCAACCAACCGTGGAGAGCACTCTGCAAAGTTCAGAAGAACCAAAAACACAGACTGAATCTGTTGATGTTGGCGTAGAAAACGAAAGTAATGAGACTAAAGAAGAACCCGATGTCGAGAAAGAATCCAAAGAAACGGAAAAAGTTATTGAGTCCCCTAAAACTACTGAGAAAGAAACCTCTGTTGATACAAAATCTGTAATTGTAGATGTTGAAGAATATTATGTCAAATATAGAAATTTTTCATATTTACATTGCGAATGGAAAACCGAGGAAGAACTTTATAAGGGAGATAAAAGAATATTTTCTAAAATAAAGCGATTTAAACAAAAACAAGCTCAACAGACGAATATATTTGAGATGTTAGATGATGAACCATTTAATCCAGATTACATTGAAGTCGAAAGAATATTAGACATGTCCGAAAACGAAGACCCTGCCAATAATAGTGTGGTTAAGCATTATTTAGTGAAATGGAAAAGTCTTCAATATGAAGATAGCACCTGGGAGCTGGAAGAAGATATTGATGTTGATAAAATAAAACAGTATAAAATCTTTAGTGAAATACCCCCAAAAGAACAATGGAAATATAAGAAACGACCTAATGCTGATCAGTGGGTGCAATTGGATGAGTCTCCTTTATACAAAGGAGGTAATACATTAAGGCCTTATCAACTTGAGGGACTAAATTGGTTACTGTTTTCATGGCACAACAACCGAAATTGTATTTTGGCTGACGAAATGGGCCTTGGCAAAACAATACAAAGCTTAACATTTGTAAATGCAGTATGGGAATATGGCATTAGGGGTCCTTTTCTAATTATAGCTCCTTTATCAACTATACCTAACTGGCAAAGAGAGTTCGAGGGTTGGACTGATATGAACGTGGTGGTTTATCATGGTTCTCAACAAAGTAAAAGCATGTTACAAGAGTATGAGTACTACTATAAAAACGAAAATCAAGAACCCATAAAAGAAATAACGAAATTTAATGTCCTCATCACTACATTTGAGATTATAGTTACCGATTTCCACGAATTGAAATCATTCAATTGGAGAATTTGTGTCATTGATGAAGCACATAGACTGAAAAATCGTAATTGCAAATTGTTGGAAGGTCTAAGACAGCTTCATTTAGAACACCGTGTTCTGCTATCTGGCACACCTCTACAAAATAACGTTAACGAGTTATTCTCACTGCTTAACTTTTTGGAACCATCGCAGTTTTCAAGCAGCGATGCATTTTTAAATGAATTTGGTCAATTGAAAACAGAATCTGAAGTGATGAAATTGCAAGCATTACTAAAGCCAATGATGCTTCGACGATTGAAAGAAGACGTAGAAAAGACTTTAGCTCCAAAGGAAGAAACTATTATAGAAGTGGAATTAACAAATATACAGAAAAAATATTATAGAGCAATTCTCGAAAGAAACTTTAGCTTCTTACAAAAAGGAACTGCATCAGCAGCAAATATTCCAAACTTAATGAATACAATGATGGAGCTTAGGAAGTGTTGTATCCATCCGTATCTTTTGAATGGCGCCGAAGACCAAATCCAATTTGATTACAAACAAAGCTATGGGGAGGACAAAGAGGCTTATTACAAAGCGCTTATTCAATCCTCAGGTAAAATGGTTCTGGTCGATAAACTTTTGCCAAAACTTAAAGCAGGCGGTCATCGTGTATTGATTTTCAGCCAAATGGTTCGATGTTTGGATATATTAGAGGATTACTTACTATTCAGAAAATACCCCTTTGAAAGAATCGATGGTCGTATAAGAGGCAATTTGCGACAAGAAGCTATCGATAGGTTTTCAAAACCCGACTCTGACAGATTCGTATTTTTGCTGTGCACAAAAGCCGGCGGTCTGGGCATCAACTTAACAGCTGCTGATACTGTGATTATCTATGACAGTGATTGGAACCCTCAAAATGATCTTCAAGCCCAAGCTCGCTGTCATCGTATAGGACAAATGAAAATGGTTAAAATATACAGACTCATTTGCCGCAATTCATATGAAAGGGAAATGTTTGATAAAGCTTCACTTAAGTTAGGACTAGATAAAGCTATTCTTCAAAGTATGAATACCACACAAGGCAAGGAAACTGGATTGAAACAGTTATCAAAGAAAGAAATAGAGGATTTACTCAAGAAAGGAGCCTATGGAGCTGTAATGGATGAAGATGCTGGAGACAAATTTTGTGAAGAGGATATTGAAATGATATTGGCTAGGCGAACTCAAGTTATCCAAATGGAATCTGAAAAAGGGTCTACATTTTCAAAAGCTAGTTTTGCTGCTGCTAATCAAAGATCTGACATCGATATCAGAGATCCTGATTTTTGGAACAAATGGGCTAAAAAGGCTGAAATTGATCCTACCGAGAAAAAAGAGGATGAAGATCTTATAGTGACTGAACCACGTAAACGCACTATGATTAAAAGATATGGACATGATGATGGTCCAATGGAAATGTCTGACATGGAAGCAACTCCCGATTCTGATGAAGATGAAGAAGGTGAGAAATAGTCCTACTACTATTTTAAAGGCGAAAGTTTGTAAGTATGGATGTATGGATGTTTGTTACTCTTTCACGTAAAAACTACTGAATGGATTTGAATTAAACTTTACCACAATATAGCTTATACATCAGAATAACATATACTACTACTTTTTACCGCGGTAAAATATCAGTTTTCGCGGGAAAATCAATTATTGCGAGTGAAGCCCGATTTAGATTAAATTTGGCACGAACATAGCTGCTTTCCGAGTAAATTACAAAGCTGCTTTTTACCGCGACAAAATCCTTTATTACGCGGTTAAAGCAAGTAATAATATAAACTTAAGATGAATCCTATACTATTATAAATGTGAATGTTAGTTTGTTTGTGAAGCTTTCACGCGAAAACTACTCAACCGATCATCATGAAACTTTGTACACATATTCTTGGAGGTATTAGAAGTAACATAGGATACTTTTTATCCCGGGAAAATATGTAATTCCGCGGGACAATACATTTAAACGCGGGTAACACCGCGGGGCACTACTAGTATTTTATAAACAGATGTCTGATGTTTTATCAAGGTGATTGTGTTATAATTTTTGATAATTGTCAATAAGATAAGTTAATGCATCATGTATATTTCAGGTATGGGTCTACGAAGCAAAAAGAAGAAAGATAAATTTGGTAAAAAAGGTAGAAAATATGCCAGTGATGATTACATTCCTCGCCATGAGGGTGTCCCTGTTGATGAAGAAGTTGTTTATGGTTCATGGACTCGCTCAGAATGTTTCAAAATAGAAAGAGGATTGCTGACATTTGGGTAAGTTATTTTACCCAATTTTTGAATTAAAAGATTCAACCCACAACCATTATATTATAACATTTAAAAACGCTTATTAAATTATACATCTATCCAAAAAACAGACTCGATGTTAAATCATTATTCAGCCACTGAAGGGAATAAAGTTACTGTCTAATAAAAAGTTACAATTTCAGATGGGCGCGATGGGAAGAAACTGTTGATAAAAATCAACTTCGAAAAGGATGGACTATTCCAGTTATCGAAGATTGCGCACGAATCATAGTAAGTCTTATTTTATCAAACTCCTTTTCCGCTCCTACTTTTTACGGAATGCCACGTCATCTACAAGGGTACGTTTTTATATTCGCGGAATAGGGAAAGGTATTAGGATATATATATGTATTATATTATTAGGTATAGGATTTAGTAAAAAAAATGCCCAAAGAGATTTTTCCCGTTCAATATATTTTTCTGCATGAGGAATTCAATTAACCTATACGGTATATATGTATATTAAAATATCCTTGATTAACAAAAAAATATTTCAATTATCCTAAAAATCTATAAAATTTCATGAGTTAATAATTTCTTAACAGTCATGTTATCTTCTTTAATAAAAAATTTTATCGCAAAGTGTGTTGTGTTAACTAAACAAAGCCAAGACCAATTTGGCCAATTCTTTTTTTAAATGTATGTTGAAGTCCAAGGATGGTTTTTACGACGAGAAAATTCGAATAATTGCCGGGAAAACTATTTTCAATAGTAACCCGTGCGGAGCCGGGGAGGGCCACTAGTTTTTAATAAATATAATGTGATAATAATCACTCAGGGGTAGGGACTGGACTGTTGGGTAGGTGATTTAAAATATCGAAGCCTTGTAGGGCTCCCAGCGCAACTTGGCTCTTGTAAACTGGAGCGTTGTCAAGCAACAGCAACACCAGGAAACCTTATGAATTTTCCTTTTGTTTTTAACCTCCGACAAAAAAAGAGGGGTGTTATAAGTTTGACGTGTCTCTCTGTCTGGGAGACCATAGCTCCCGAAGGAATGGAGCGATTTCAATTTAGTTAGTAGTTTTTTTGTATGAAACGTGAGTTTGGCCCCGGGTGTTCTTAGACATGTTTTATGAAAATCGGTTGAGCCGTTTAAAAGTTATGGGGGTGAGGGTGGGAAAGGAAACCTGAAAATCTGCAAATATACTAGTGTGGGGTATCAAATGAAAGCGCATCGCGTCCACATTACATCATATTATGTTGTTTTACATTTAAGGAAATTAAGTCATTAGAATCGTCATTAAAAAAAATATTTTTATTTAATCAAGGGCTTCTTTTTACTATTCTTATATTGTAGTTTAGTATTATCAGGCTATAAATGCACATTTGTCTATGTCTATCAGTAATAATCGATTCCGAATTTGCGAGTCCCAAAAGACTGTCATTTTTACCACAGTTTGCGCCTTGTTTCCGATTGAATTGATTGGCCTACGATAATATAAGGCTTGATGGACCGATTACAACAAAACTCTAAAATTGCTTATATTGAATCACTTTAATGACAAAAAATAAAGTGAGCCTGCCAACCATCTTTTAAACATTGCCAACCCGCGAGCTTAAAAAACGCACCCTGGTAGATTTGATTGAGTTTGTATCTCCTTTAGTAGTGAATAAAAAGTCCACTGTAAAATACTTTGCGAAATATACTGCAGAAGAGCTGACTCATCATAACCGATTAATATAGCTTGAGTAAGTACTGGAATTTAAACGCCAATTTATACTTTTAGGTGCTTTTTTGTCTACGTTACTACAAAGGCGATGAAAAGATAAGGAACTTTATATGGGACTTAATAGAGCCTTGTGAAAATGGTGAAGTAACGATTTCTAGGAATCATAGTGGTTTACATAACCCCGTTCCTCGCGGAAGAAACGCTAAGAAAAAGAACCGACCAAAAGATATACCTAAAATCAATGATATACAAAAATGGGAAGATCCGAACCACTGGAGCTCCATTGAAAAGTATGATTGTGAAGCTTATTTGGAAAGCAGTTACAAAAAACATTTATATCGACATGCTAATAAGTAAGTATATATTATAATATTTAATTCAACCTTCACGGGGCTCTTTGATTTGTAATCCTCGTAGAAGGGGTGTTGTGATTTTGTTATTGTTTCATCTTTCTATGACCTAAAACTACCATCATGAATCACCTAAAACCTGACCCCATATAAAATGACATTGTGTGTTAGACCATTCTTACTAATTCAATTCTTCAAGCAGTAAAGCTCATCTTCATATCAGAATATAATTTATCATCAGTATCAAAGATAACACTAAAATATAATTAGTACTTTTGTTTTTTAAATACAATTTGTATTGATATTTATAATAACTTGTTTTGTTTTAGAGTTTTACTGAGAGTTCGAATGATGTATTACATTAAACATGAAGTTATTGGAGATTATGCTGTTCAAATTGAGAATGGGACTCATGCCAGGTAAGGCTATGTCAGATAGTCTATTTGGATTAACAGCATATTAAGTTAATAAAGAAATGTATTCTTCAATTTGGTTTTTATTTTCAGTTCTTTAGGTATGAGGGTTCCACGAGGAGTTGATAGTACACCGCCGAGATTATGGTGGGACAGCGAGTGCGATGTTTCGCTGTTAGTTGGAACCTACATACATGGATATGAAAATTACTTAGCTATGCGCTCTGATCCACAGTTATGTTTTGTGGATAAATTAGGACCACCAGATGATGCTGAATGTACTGATATAAAGTAAGTGTGCCAAATTATTTTATAGATCTGCCTTATTTGACCCTAATATAACTAGTTTTACACCGACATAAACGTTTTTAGGAGTGAAGAAAGAAAAGTCCGTGGAAGCAACGTCGGTGATGAAGACTGCACAGATGACGTTTCAAGCGGCGCAGGCGCGACTTCACCGGCTGCGTCACCGCGACCCGACGACGAAAGCACTCAAAGCAGTAATGGAGGACACTTGTGGCCTTCCATGCAAGATCTAAATACAAGACTTCGGCGGTTGATTACTGCTTATCAACGAAATTATAAACGAGAAGAACTTAAAATGCAACAAAAGGCTAAGGTGGGTTTCAAGAAACGAAATGTTTCTCCCAATATTGGTAACTGGGTTAGTAAGAAACATACCTACGGATATATGTTTTTTTAGAAACTCGAAAGCTTGTGAGGATGTTGGTGTAAGTGTGTGCGATTGTCTTTCACGCAAAAACTACTGAATGGATTTAAGTGTAAGCTGTATAGCTTACATCATATCAGAATAACACCTATTACCACATGACGCGGGAAAATCAATTATTGCAGGCAAAGCTCGATTTTGTACAAATTTCGCACGGACAGCTGTTTACCTAGTAAAGAACCAGGCCTTATTACTGCGGAAAATACTTTTACTACGGGGGCAACGCCGCCAGGCACAGCTAGTGTCACATATTTGAAAATATACTCTCTGTAAATCTAGTACATATTTTACCACGTCACGTTTGGGCAAGTTAGGCATCCCTACTAGCCTTTTATAATAATAATCATCATCATCACCCTATTTACGTTCCCACTGCTAGGACACAGGGACTTCTCTCTTGAGGAGAGAGATTAGACCTTGATTCACCACGCTGGCCAAGTGCGGGTTGGTGAATGTCACATGCCCTTCAACCTCTTTTTTTTAAGTTTTCATAACATGCCGGTTTCCTCACGATGTTTGCCTTCACCGTTAAAGCACGTGTTAAAGCTCACATACATTTCTCAAGAAGAAAAATCCAGATGTCGTGGCGGGGTTTGAACCCACGACCTTCAGAATGAAAGTCGAGTGTCCTCCCACTTAGCCAACACGGCTTTTTATAACACAAAAATTTTACAGTTGCATAGTAATTTACAGATAATAATGTGGTATGGAGATGATTTTACATAACAGAAAGTTTAGATACCCAAACTAGGAAAATCCTGTATTATGGCATATCTATCCCTTCCTCCAGTTCACAAGTACCTATAAGTAACACAAGTATATACTGAAAATATGTATTACAATATTTAAGCATCATAAGTGTGCTATGATAATTATGTCTTAGACTAATAATATTTATAAGGAAAGAAACTGGGCTACATAAATGAAATAAAGATGTTTGGAATAATGAAATATTATAAATTATTGACAAATATTTTTTTATGAAATCATAGAAACCTCTGGCTACAATGCAATTTTATGTATATTTATTGTATATTACATTATTATATTACACATATAGTACATTCTATACAGAATATAATTATATGAATTTTATGACTAAAACTTAAAAATGTAATTTGCCCTAGAAGATGGAGCGCCGAGAACGTATGGATCAGCTGGCGAGAGATGAAATATCTCAATGGAGATGGACTCGTGCTGATGAGGAAGCTTTCCGGCGGACTGTAGCTTCCTACGGCGTGGAGTTTGATCCAGCCACGAAGAGCTTACGATGGAGCCGTTTCAGAACACTTGCGAGATTAGATTCAAAAAGTGACGATGCACTTACAGACTATCTAAAAGCATTTATGGCTATGTGTAAACGTCAGTGTGGACTCTCCGTTGGTGAAGCGGAATTGCCCACGAGAGCAGATTTAAAGGCTGAACCTATTGGAGAAGAGAGAGCAATTGCAACATTAGAAAGGTAATTTTATATATCACTAGAGGACCCGACTTTGCATGGGTTAAAATTATACAATATAGTTACTCTATTGTTGAAAAACTGTATTGAATTCGTTAAGTCAGAAATTACTTTAGGGTTAAAATGTAAGGATCGATTTAAATCCTTACTTACATCTCAAGATTGTAAAAAATATTTAATTTGTATACGGTTTTCAGTTTTATTTTTATTCACTTCCAGTTTCTTTGCTTTATGTGAGTTTGTTTGGTTTTGCAGAATTGATTTATTACGTGTTCTACGTGAAGAAGTTGCACCACATTCATCACTGGATGCGCGGTTAGCGCTCTGCGAGCGATCGCCGGACACGCCGCCTTGGTGGCAACCAGCGCGACATGACAAACTATTAATACTTGGTGTTTGCAAGTAAGCTTATCTTTTAATATTCGCGTACCCGGGTTGATTCAAGATATATTATCTTATATATAAAATTTCCATGTCACAATGTTGGTTACCTTACGCCTCGAAACGGCTTAACTGATTATTATGTAATTTATATGCATATTCAGTATGTCTGAGAATCGGCTACAATCTATTTTACATTTTGCAAAACAACGTTTGCTGGGGTCAGCTAGTAACATTAATATAATTGTAATTTTCTTCCAGACATGGTTTGGGCGATACTTATAATAAGATATTTTGCGATCCGAAACTTCCATTCGCTGACTGCGCAAGAAAGTATTATCCTAGCCACAGGAGCAGTGGAAAAAATGAATCTCTAAAAGGTTCTTCGGATGAAGAAGATAACCGCGATGATGCTTCGGATAGCCGAATGTCGCTGCGGAGAAGCAAACGCACGACAAATATGTGTGAACGTGAAGACGACGACACCGATGCACTCTCGGAGCTCGAGACGCTAGCTAAACTTGGACGCGTAGAAGAAGCACCAGGTCCCGAACGATGGTTTTCGGAGCGCGCACTCGAGACCAGATTGCATCATATTGCGCATGCCGTGCAGAACCGTGAGTGGCCCTCAGCGACCACCGCGCCTATTGCGCCTCCCGCTCATGCGGATTCGCACGACGATCGAAAACATGCACAGAAACGGCATATAGCGATTGATGTTGAGACAGATCGGGCAAAGCTGCATGCTTTGCTCTCGTCGCCAGCAGCGGCGCATTCTGGAGGAGGCGCTTCACTCGCTCCATCTGAAACAGAAGGGGGACCACCACCGGCGCACCAGCGCCAATCTACTGCCGCGCCGTCTACATCTTCAGCAGCTCCCGTTGACTTGTCGGCTCCGCTGGATCTTAGTGAACCCAGTGACTTCTCAGTCGGCCGCAGAACGCCCCACGCTGACGTTGCCGGATCATCTAGAAGTAAATTAGATGATACACTCTCAAAACTTATGAAACGTAAAAATGTGGTAAGTTATGTATGTTAAAATTTTGTAATGTTCTTTTCAAACATTACCTTACATTATATTTTTACTATGCAGCATAATTATGGCACTACGGGTAGATGGATATGTTTACTTACTATTTCTGTTACTGTGCAAAAAATTAAATACTACGTCCATCAAGATATTTAATTTTTATGCTTGAACGTCTTAATTTAATACCAACACTCAGTTTGTTCGCATTTTAGTTATTTTTCTCTAATAACTCAGGAACTTTTTATAACCCCCGACCATAACAGAGGGGTGTTATAAGTTATAAGTGACGTTTCTGTCTGTGTGTCTGTCTGGGACATCATGACACACGAACGGAAGGCGCAATTTCAATTTAGCTTATTTTTATGAAAGGTGAGTTTGGCGCGATTGTTCTTAGACATGTTTCATGAAAATCGGTTGTGCCGATGGGGGTGAGAGTGGGGAAGGAAAACCGAAAATCTGCAAATAATTAATCGAGTGGGGTATGAAATGAAAGCGCATCGCATTCACATTACAAAATGTTATGGTGTTTTACTTTTAAGGAAATTAAGACAATGGAATCGGGTTTTTTTAAAAATTTTAAATGTATGTTTTGTTATATGGTATTTATTAATAAAATAATATGCGTCATACTCTCCAGCAGATACTCCACCTTCATAGAATTCGACATTTTATTCTTAGAACAAATCTATACTAATATTATAAAGCTGAAGAGTTTGTTTGTTTGTTTGTTTGAACGCGCTAATCTCAGAAACTACTGGTTCGAATTGAATAATTCTTTTTGTGTTGGATAGTCGAGTTATCGAGGAAGGCTATAGGCTATTATAACATCACGCTACGATCAATAGGAGCAAAGATATAGTGGTAAATGTGTAAAAAACGGGAGAAATTGTTCATCTTTGAAGCCTTTCCGTTGCGTGCGCCGTGAAAACGGTTCAAGATACACAAAAAATATGTATTAAAGAAAATAGCTCTTTTAATGATCTAAAAAACAGTCCGCGATAGTATATGTCTATCTTTTAAGATTAACTCACAAAAACCGTTTTTATGGTACCTAATTTGGTCGAAATAATTTGTTTAAGTTGTATCAACATAATAATATTAATCTTTATTCAAATAAATATGTTGTTGGTTAAGAGTACTTCATCCATTATAACGCGGGTAGCACCGCAGGGCACAGCTAGTATAATATATTTTTTTACGTAGAACGTACATAGTGTATGTGCATTGTATGTTACCGTGGTTATGGTTCTAAGGTTTATGGTTAACAATAAATCTTAATTTAAAATTTAAGAAAAACCCTCGATACCAATGCCCTAATTTCCTTAAAAGTAAAACAACATTAAATTTTGTACTTAATGTGCACGCTATGCGCTTTCATTTGATACCCCGCTCGAGTATATTTGCAGATTTTCGGTACTGTCACCCCCATAACTTTTAAACGACACAACCGATTTTCATGAGACATGTCTAAAACACTCGTGCCAAATTCACCTTTCATACAAAAAACTTAAATTAAAATCGCTCCATCCGTACGGGAGCTTTGATGTCGCAGACAGACAGATACGTAAATTTTATAACACCCTTCCTTTTTGGTCGAAGGTTAAAAAATACTTCGAATGTGGCTCTGCTGATGCTTCGCAGCATACTTTCTGGCAGAGCCTCCTATAAAAAGCACTCACCTTTGACAAAAAAATTCTGGTTTTTCTTGAAAACTAATTTACGACTGTTTTTTACTATGTATGTGTTAAAAAAATACCTATCAAGTTTCAATTAACTTACAGTAAGCCATTTTAAATTAATTAGCAACTTCTTCAAGATAATATTTCCCATAAATCAATAAATATCTTGTAAAAAACAACACAATTTCATGATAATTTAGAAACAGACCATAATAAATAATAGTTTCAAAATTATAACTTGTATTTGGTTATCAGTAATTATTTGAGTCCAACCAGTACCAGTTTTATAGTTTATTTAATTAGTACACAAATCGTTATAATTTAAAAAAAGGTGTGTGTGCAATTCACACACGATAGAAGTGAAACTTCAGCAAATCGACAAAAGAATGAGATGAATATATAAAACAAGGGTAGGATAATTACAAAGTTTAATTGTTTAAAAATGAGTATTTTGATTAATTTTAAAAAATATTTTTTATTTTATTTAGCATAAATATTATATTTTATAATAATAATAACTTACCACGCTGACATCTAACTAAAAAGCTGTAATACGCAGCCGCATACAGTGTGCAGTAGTATTAGCTTTTTTTCACATATACCAACTAACACACATTAAATGCTCAAATACAAGCAAGTAATAAACAGTGTGAATATACATACACACTGACATCTGCTCTCTCGCTCTGGCTCACTAATTACAGGCGACTATTGTATTTGTGTCTCTTGCCTGTCGTTTTTTCCGCTGCATCCGGTTTGAAATCACAACGATTCTAAAGAAGTTTCACTTCATTATATAAAATTCGTTACTTTCAAAGGCAGAATTGCTTGAATAACCTTTTACATTAAAAACCGTATAAAACGTAACTAACATAGTTTTTGTTACAGCCGGCACCTGAACAAATCGTCGGAAAAGAGAAAAAACGTAAGAAGCTAGACGAAATAGTTCTTGGTTTGTCGGCAGCTAAAGGTAAGAGTTTGACTGTCACTCCCGCGCCAGAAACACCGCGAAGTCGAAGCTCCAGTATACTTCCGGATGTGACCGTGACGCCTGCTGCGCCGCCTTGTTCATCCGCTCCACAAGCGCAGAAACCGTTCTCAGTCACTGTTACGAATGTTCCTTCGCCACAAACATCTTCCAAAGAACTATCATCCTTTCTTCAACAGTCCTTAGAACAGAAAGGCCAAAAGACGTCCACAATGACTCCAATGAAGTCTTATTCGCACGAGGCTAAGGTCAATAAGTGGTTAGCCGAGCAGGCTACCGTCGACTCGCGACGTCGAGGATTACCACCGCGACTGTCACCAGAGGAACATGTTCCCGTAGTACATCGTGTAACTGGAAAACGTTTAGTGGGTCATAAAGCACCTCAGTTGAAACATTTGGCACAATGGATTGCTGAAAACCCTATGTATGACATTGATTCTAAATGGACGGAAGGTATTAAAGAACATGTGAAATTACCGCAAGATGTACGCAGCCAGAGGCACGCGAGTCAATCTTCGGGCTCCACCACAGAGCGCAAGAAAGGTCGTCCACCTACGCTTGATGCTGCATCTGCAAATGTGCTAAGCTCTAGCGCTCATCTTAATCAAAGCCTGTCGGGGCTTAATCCTACTTTGTTAGCCAGTTTGTCTAGTTTGAGTGCATTTGACCCAAAAACTCTAGCAGCTACTTTATCGAATTTGACTGGATTTGATCCTAAATTACTCAACACTTTTGATCCAAAGCTACTATCAAGCTTAAGCTTTGATCCGAAAAATAATCCTCTCTTAAATTCTTTTAGTAGTATGCCTAACTTATTAGGAAACATAGCTGGTGGGAATATATTTGCCAATTTAGCTGGCTTAGGACTTCCTGGGTTTTCATCTTTGGATATGAACAGCCTTGCAAATTCCAATATATCGACAGATAAAACAAAATCTAGAAAACCTAGTGATACTCCTAGTCCCTCGACCTCCAAGTCCGCTAATCAACAATTTCCTTTTGGTTTTCCAAATCCGAATATGCTGTATCCCCAATTAGGGCTGAGTGGGTTGAATCCATTTGGAATGCATTCTGGTGTGTCTTCGGCATATGACGCTTTAGGAATTCTGGGTGGTAATATTGCTGCTAGTTCTGGGTCAACATCACTGCAAGGTTCTTCACATACCTCCGCTCGTTCGTCTACAAAAACTACAACTCCTCGAAGTTCTACCGTTGTGAGTAGCTCAAGCACGTCGCGCCAGCAGAAGGTATCTGATAGACAGCAAACAAGTCAAATGCCACAGATACATTTACCTCCCGATCCATATCTACTTGAAACTCTCTCAAAACAGGCGATGAGTTATGAATCACTTATGAGAATGGATAAACGGTCTAGAGATACTGAGCCTCATGAAACAACTGCTACGGATTTATCTAAAACTGATAAGAAAAAAATACCTTATGATGCTATGCGGTCTCATGTGCCTCCAGAATTTGCCGCAGTGCAAGAAAAACTTTTAAAAGGTGACAAGAAAGACATAGATATTAGTAAAATGCTATTGGAACAAATGGCTTCAGGGGCTCTTAGTGCAAGTCTTGTGAGTTCAAATGAAATTAAAAAAGCTAAGGATTTAGAAAAGGAATATGATAAATTAGGCAAAATAAGTTCTGATTATAGAACAACTGAGGATGGTGGTACTGCTGTATCACTGGGACATAAAAGAACCCATGACGAAATGTCATGCGAACCAGAAAACTTAGCATTACAATCGACTGAACTTAAACCAGCCAAAAAAGCTAAAGAATCGAATTCCGATCACATGACTGCTGACAAACAGGCGGACCACTCAGGTGAAATGGATCTTGAAGATCTCATTGCACCGTCTACTGTTATTAAAACTGGAATGAAGGCATCTGATTTTGAAAATAACATTCCAAAGTTGGCTCCAAACGATTCAGCGTCGTCTGTAACTAATGAAGATAAAATTCAAATGGGAGCTTCTGGTGGACCTCAAGAAGGAGTTAATGAATTACAACTTATTTCAAATGAAAATGATGATAACGCACTCACGGTGGATTTGACCAATAAAAACGATTCTGAGAGCAAAGACTCGAGCATTGGAGACGATAATAATGTTTCCGAGGGAGGACAAGAAGCTGGCCGTAGAGGCAGCAGAAAAAAATCGCGTAAGTCTTCAGACGATACACCACCTTGTCCAAAGCGAGAACTACGTTCTAGCACAGGGCGCCAATCCACGGAGAATGCTAACTGAATTACCTAATTTTTCGCGTAGCGTTTCAACTACAGTTTTTTTTACATCAATTTATACAATCTTGAATTTTATATTAAATACATTATTGGACACAGAATATTAATCTGTAATAAATAGAGTGAAATTATATACGATCCAAATTTTTAATAACTAGTTCAATGTTATGACATACATTTATTAATGTTGAGGCAATTTTCACTATGGTTACCTATTTCATAAATTTTCAAGCAACCATAACATAACTATTAAAGCATTTTCTTCGAGAATGTATCAGACAAATTAGTAATATCTGCGGATGATTACAGTAATGTTATTGTTTGTGACTGTTTAAATTTCAATAACATAATAATACTCCATCGGAAATTCTTATTTATTCATATTTCTTTCGGGAACATTTTTAGATGCTACTTTGCTAATTCGGAGGATCGGCTATTTAAACAATATATTCGCAGTTATTTAGACAATTCTAGTAGTTACATAATACACATCATCGTATTTTGAACAAATACTACGGCTTCTCTTAAGCAAATGTATTTGTTAAAAAAGTGACTTTGAAAACTGTTTCTCGTTTTTCTTGTTTAGTATAGTTAAATAATGTTATGATACATTTACGGTCAGCGTCAAATTTATATAAGCGTCTAGAGTTATCAAAATAATCTAAAAAACATGAAACCAAATTGATTAATAGCATGAAATTTATGCTTCAAGAGTTTGCATGCATCCTTAATAGCTTTGATTGCGCAGACAATTATATGACCTTGTCGATTTAGATTTATATAATATATATGAAACATTAAAAGTGAAATATTATGATCACGGGCGCATACAATATTATAATGATTCTAACTGCTTATATCAATTTGACGCTAACTTTACATACTCACACACTAGCACAGTAGAAATAGGCTACTATTTCTTACCATCTCGCGTTTTGACATTTGTCTAATGATGTTGACTAACTCAATCAATTTATTTGAGTTAATTAATGTTAGTTAATCAATTAACTCGCATAAAGGGAACACGTCGTTTGCTTGAGTTTCATCATACGGGGTTAGCTTTTTTTTTCGTTAAGTTGTAGCGCTCGCGGCTAGCCGTGTGAACGAACGCAAAGCTACAATTTATGACACTTTGTGCGCGTTCTACTTTAGAACGCGCTTGTTGTTTAACGTATAAACGATGTTTAAGTATCAGAATAAATCATGGTTTATACATTTTAGGTGGCAATTATTTTTATATACCTACTTATAGACTATTCAACATACATAAATGATATATACAAATACTATTGGCGAACCCAACTTAAAATAGAAGAATACATTTTCGCACTTCTACTCAGTCCTCGATCCCTATCAATGTCACTTTTTATAAGTCTGTAATTGAGTTTATTCTATCTTTTTCATTTAATTATATTTTATAAAGTTATGTACATACTAGTTTCATATTCTAAGGTAAACCGAGAATTTGTTTCCTCCCAAGAATCGGATACACATACACATAACAAAACACATAATTTTGTTAAATTAAATGCAATGCTAATTAAATTATGCTTGAATGCATATTTCTATTTCTGGAAATTCACTTGCTAAAATTATTTTTAAGACTGTTGTATTTATGGTAAATTGTAATGGAGTAGAAAACTAAAAATGTAGTTTCTGTTTAGCTTCTGGCTTTCCTTTGTTCTCCAATTCGTTATAATAGTCCGTAAAACTTAAGAATTGAGATTACCACACCAACATAACACTTCGCATGTGCGTGTCGAAATAACAACAAAAGTTAAAGGCTTTACATGTATATCAGAGCTAATAAAAATAAACCGTTCTATGCAATTCTTTAATTTTACGGACTAGGTATACAAATAGACAGATTTGAGCGTTATGAATGTCGACACTATTATAATAATTTTATTTTTATTTTTGATGTTATGCTCTTGATGGTTATGTACACCTACATCACATAGTATTAAACTCGATATGTACCCTTAATTATTAGAGGCCAAAAATCTCCTATACTTCAAATCCAATGCTTTCCTAAATCGATTATTATAAGTACCTAACTAAAATAATTTCACGTAATTTGTTCTTCTATGAAATTATTTTAGACCTTTCAAATATTTTATAGATCTCGTTAATGGTTTTATGTTTTATTATTATTTTTAGTCATATTGAATTAATGATTTCTCGTAATTATACATAGTTAGGTGCTTAAGTAAAATTAGGTAAAAACCTATAATTAAGATTTTTTAAACATTATTGTCAACTGTTAGAATAGTGATGCCTGTTATATACATACTACCTATTTAGCTTTTTTATTTACTTTAAATTTTCATTTTATTAAGTTGACCCTAGTATGTGATAAACTATTTATTACAAAGTATTTTTTGCAGGTCTTGAGTAATGAAATGTATTTTATGGACCTATGTGACAAATCATAATATAGAACTGATAATGTATTTTAAATCTGTTTTTTATTTCTAAATCAAACCTGTTCCGGTGATCTACCTTTACTATAGACATGCAAGAACAATACCCATTTACCTAATGAATATGGTGTTAAAAAGAGCTCAACAGGTAAATAAATTTGAACTGGATATTTGATAAATTATTTATACTATAGTTTGGCCGTTCAGAGAATGCGTTTGACACCTATCAGTTAGTCACGACTAGTGATGGGCAACATAACACTGAGTTCGTTACCGTTCCTCCAAAATGAAGCCGCGTTATTTTTAAGATTTTTTTTTTTTAAATTGGCGGAATCATTTATAATTTATATATTTTAGTTTTTAAGTTAAAACCAAAAAAAGGTAATATTAATATAATAAAATTGTTTTATTTATTCTTTGTTACAAAGTTACAATGTGTATTTCTATTGACTAAAGTATAATTTATTAAGGGCCAATTTTTCAATCCTCAGTTAAGTCGTCAAATAGTTATTTAGCGTATAAAATTATCTGTCTGTTTATCGGGCGAATAAGTATTTTCAATCGTCTATTATATAGAGAATAACTATCAGTGGTTTATCCAAACCAACTTCACACCATCTGTGTGCAAGCGAGATACACAGATACTGTATTCAAAGTGTTAGTGAAGAATAGCAACAAAACTGTATTTGACAGTTCAGTCAGTTCAAATCTTGTTATTTCTACAATATCTTTTGCGAATTAAAAATGAATCAGAAAATGGAATTATCCAAGAAACGTGAACGTGCTACTAATTTCAGTAGTTCAGAAGTACGTTTACTGACCGAGTTGGTAACTAAATATCGGTCAGTAATCGAAAACAAGAAAACCGACGCCGTAACCAACAAAGACAAAGATGATGCATGGACCAAAATTGCAACAGCATTTAATGAGACATCTAGTGAAACTGCAGTACGCACGGCTACAACATTAAAATGAAAGTACTAAGGCGTAAAAAAATTACGAAGAAAAAGATGACTGTCCTTAGACAGGAGTTGTATAGAACAGGTGGCCGAACTTCTACTGCCCCCGATATCAATGATGTTGAAGATAAAGTGTTGGCAATATGCTCCAATACATCTGGACTAGAATATTAGAGCACGTAATGACAGTGATAATATTGCAAGTAGGTTGTGGATTTTCAATAAAAAATTCAGTAGGTATTTCAGATGTAGTACTACATATGTATACTTCTAACTTTTCTTTCTTTTATTTTTACCAGTATTTAACTAATGATTTTTTTTCTTCAATCAATGAAAGTAAGTAGGTAGGCTATGGTTTCTTTTTTCAACCGAAACATTCTCTAAAATTCAGTGTCGTTCCATGTGTTTAAATCATCAGGCCTCTCTCGTAAAGTTCAGGTTTTTCTATCAGAAGGATATAGATAATTAAGTATTTCTTGTTCTTCCTCGATTGATATGTGGTCAATTGCTTTATCCATCATCATAATACATCCATTTATAACAAATCATGGGAAGAACCTATGTCGTTTTACGGTTTTATCAAACAAAATAAAACGAACGAAACTATACAACATAACCTAAACGTCAAACTTATCGGCGGGATAGAACCTTATCTGGTCCTTCAAGTAGCAGGTAACTTTATTCCTCTGATAGGGACCTTATTCGACAGTTAACTACTATCTGACCATTGAAAAACCATGAATATTGCTATTCGACGAATAAAGGCTATCTGACTGTTTATCTGACGATTGAAAAATCGGCCCTAAATGAAGTAAATTGTACGCCATTTCCAAGTTACATCGCCTATTCGATGACGACCTGTCAGAAACGCAATATCTAAGCAGCCAGACTAGATTAGATTTTATATATGTACTTACTAATATTTTATTTTATCAAGTATATTACAGGAGTACGTAAATAAACCTAAATGTTAATTTGTACTATGAAATAAAATACTTTTTTTAAATATCAGTAACTTTTCATCTCCCATCACTAGGTAGTTCGGCATGCCCATTAAGTATTACAATCTATCGTCTGTACTAATAAGAAATTCAGGACTTCATAGGCGTGATCTTTCTGACATCTGTCAGGAACGCATTCTCTGAACGGCCGAACTATAATACAGTTATTCACTATTCAGTGCTAATAATATTGGGCACCAGTTCCATACAATCTTCCATCCATCCACCGTTTAACTCCCATATGCTTGAAAGCGGGCGCAGGCAAGGTTCTAAGTCTTGCATTGGTCATACTCACACATTTATAAGGCCCGCGAAATCGCAATAAAACCACGCCTGCTCAGCGTAGTTTCAGGCCTTAGCTATGCACCATTTAAGAAACTTACCTGCCAAATTTAAAGTCTCTATGCGTTCGTTTCTGAGATTTCGTGAGTGATTCGCTTTAACCGAATTCAAAAAAGGAGGAGTTTTCTCAATTCGACCTTTTTTTTTATGTATTTCCGCGGAAATCTTCGTCGTTTATGACGAAGATATCCATATTGATTTGATTATTTTGTTGGAAAGGGAGTATCCCAAGGGTGGTCCCATGGTAAGGAAACCAGGATCTGATGGTGGAATCCTGAAGAAATTGAGGGAAACTATTGAAAAAATTGTTCTTCCGACTTGACTATCTTAGTTATCTATAATTATGTTATAGTTATTGTTTTACTTGGCACCGACTTCAAAATTATTAAATAAGTATACTTAATTACTTTATTGTTTAGGTTTCTTTTAATTATCACTTATAATGTCGAAATGATTTGTAAAGTTAATTTATTTTTTACTATTCAGTTTCCGTTTTGAAGTTGGTTTGATTTTTGACAAAAAAGTTTTATTTTACGATTTTTAGTGATTACTCTACTAAAATATACCTTATAGAGTTCCTTTGACTGTCTTTCATTTTCATCATCAGACCCCTAATATCAGTCAGAACCCATTTATATGAACGGTCTCAGTAATATAAGTTAATCAAGCTCAAACACAAAGTACTTGCTGTAAATCCTTGAGGAGTTCCCTCAACCGCCTTTCCCTCCATCATCAGATCAACACCAGACCCTCATTAATAAAAAACCTTTAAAATTAATTATATTATATAATATTAAGGAACACACAAGTCGGAAAGACAATTTTTTCAAGAGTTTCCCTCAATATCTTCAGGATTCCACCACCAGATCCAGGTTTCCTTACCATGGGACCACCCTTGGGATACTCCCTTTCCAACAAAAAAAGAATAATCAGAATCGGTTCATAAACAACAAAGTTAACCGCGGACATACATAAAAAAATATATATATACGGTCGAATTGAGAAACCTCCTTTTTTTTGAAGTCGGTTAAAAATAAGAAATGAGTACCTACCTAAGAGGAACTTTGAAAGTAGCACCAGTGACAGAGAAGTTGAGAGGAAATCGGTTGGCATGGTATGGACATATTGTGAGAAGGGATGAATGTCATGTGACGAAAAGAATGTTAGATTATGTCATTATGTGTTGATGGTTATGTATGTGGGAAGAGGTAGGCCAAAGAAAAGATGGATGGACTGTGTGAAGGATGACATGTCTAAGAAAGGAGTGAGTGTTGAGATGACGAATGACAGAGGAAAATGGAAGGAAAAAACATTTTGTGCCGACCCCACGTAATGTGGGATAAGGACAAGAGAATGATGATTGAAATTATTTACTCTCTTAAACTCCTAATATCACATGAGATTAAAATTCTCGATAAATAAATGTATGGAAAACCATAGATAAAGAAAAATTTTGCCGTTCTGAGTGGAAAACTAAAAGAAAAATAATACTTTATTTATTTATTTGCACACAATGTGTGCATGTCATGTACATTTATACAGATAATTATTTTTAATTTTGTCGATGCAGGTATAATTTTGTTTTTTTATCGCAGGCTGTAATTTTCATTTAGGTCTAAGTTTGTCTATAACAATAAAAAGTCTACGTAAATGTCATGGATGACAAAGATGATGTTCATGGTTGATGTGGAATCTTTTGAAAACATGAAGTGCTGCCAATTATTCTTAAATTTGTAGATGTCCCATTTTTATCAGGGATGTCCTGATTTCCCATAAAATCCTTTTTACGTTTTTAATGTAAAATCACACAACCTACTAGCTGGATGTTAACTAAATAAAAAAAATATTAGTATTCAGCATCCATATATGAATTTTCCTAGTTTGCATACACAACCTTAAATAAGGAATGAGTGCATTTACGTAACATATTTTACGTAATATATTATTTTATGAAAAGAGTTTATTTTAATCTTATCCTAAGTTTGAAGTGTCAACTACTACTTTTCTGTCAACTATCCCTACATCTAAATTACATTATAATTAAATTTTATAGTCTAAATTGATAATGTGCAATTACTTATCTAGAAATATTTGTTAATTTTTTATATTATTATATATAAATTTTTAGTAGACACTTATAAATATCTTATTAAGACAAAATTTAAGAACATTTCTGAAAATTTTACTTGGTTGCAACTAGATAATCGAGAGATCGAACTTATGTACGTACTTATAAATAAATATAATTATTAGAAAAATTTTATAATGACAATGATTGATCCTCTCTGTCTCTCCTGATAATTGGCACTGAGACCTGGCAACACTTGATTTAAGGATAAAGAGAGTACTTGGGCTGTGTATTTTATTATACGTAAATTTTGATATTATTGTGAATTTGACCGGGTACGTGTTAAAAATAATTTTGTAAGACATTTTTTAGGTTCAATATGAGCATGCATGATAATTGTGACATTTTGATCTTTTCAAGCATTTCATACCTTATTTATTCATATAATACTATTTTTCAGGTCTGGTCGCGGCAAGTAGTTTCTGATTTTGTATGAGATAAAAATTACATGCTGGTACAAGAATTGGAATCGGCACAATAAAAATTTGTAGATATAAAAGAACCAAAAGGCCAATTGCAGTGGCACTTTATTCGAATTTTGATTAATAGGGTATTAAACCCAGGTATTAAGCCAATTTATGATATCTTTGTTTAAAAATGGATGAACGAGCTGCAAAGCTTGCTCTTGCTAGGAAAAAGGTAAGAAAAGACATAATCAAAATAATAAATGCTTAAAATAATTCTACTGGATTGTGTAATAAGTATGAATCTATTCATTATCATAATTATTGTATTCTTTTCCATTTTTCTAATTTAATTTAAAATTTGATAAATTGTTGATATTTTTATTTATTTGTATGTTCTCATTAGATTACCTACACATTATTATTTGGAAGGAATGGTATATTTTTTTAGAGTTCCTTACATCATATTCTTCAGTGTTGTAATAAAGCATTTTGTTTTCCAATACAGATTATTATGAATTAATTATAAAAATGTTTTGTAGCTTAAAGATCACCAGGATAAAAAGAGCCATGTTATTTTGCCCAAAAATGATGTTGATAACATACTACAAGAAAATGACCTAACAACAGTTGAAAGTGAAGAAGTTTCAACAGCACTGCTACCCATAAGGCAAATAGATGAATTCAGTAAGCATTCATCTGAATTAAAGCAAGATGAATATGTTGTGACACATAAAAATGATGTCAATGCTACAGAAGTCCTTATTTCAGGCAAAATAAAACTCGAACAAGAAATCAGTTATTTAAAATCAAAGAATGCAGAGCAAGAAGTGAAGTTTCTTGAGTCATCCAACAAATGTGAGTATTTATCACAAAAACTAATAACATTAGAAAATCAACTTCAGAATATCAATATAAACTACAATACTGTGGTTGAGAAACTGGCTCTAAATGACAACATCATTGAAGTACTTCATGATGAGAAAAATAATTTACATGAGGAATTAGAATTTACTAAGACTATTTTAGCAGCAAAAGAAACTGAAAATGATTCTTTACATAGTCAGTTATTTAATATTCAAAGCATTTTGGATACCACACAGCTACAGTTACAGCAATTGACAAGTGGTGCCCATGATCCAAATAACAAACATACCCAAGAATCTTTGAGGCATGAAAATGAGATGCTAACTCAAAAAGTTAGTTCTTTAGAACAGCAATTAAAATCTCAATTAAAGGATTCTCAACAAATTAATTCTCAATTTGAACACTATGTAGGAGAATTAAATGAACAACTTAAAATGGTTACAAAAAAAAATGAGGACCTCCTTAGAGACATACAAAACTTGTCTAACAGGGAAAATGACTTAATTGAACAGCTAAGTGAAATGGAAATAAGATTACAAAACTGTAATAGAGCTGCTAATGAAAATGGAACCATAATTAAAACAGAGCATAGCTGCAATTTAGATGAACATAAAGACTTAATAACTAACTATAAAGAATGTCAGGTGAGTGAATATTGTTAATTTTTACATTCTAAAAATATTATCAGAATCAAATTTTTTGTCTATTTTCTATTTCTTCTATTTATCAAAAAGATTGTGCTTTTTAACTAAAACTGCCATTTCTAGAATGTAGAGTGACGGAACTGTTAATATTTTCTGTGACAAAAAATAATCTTATTTTTAGCCCATACACTGCTCTAATATATCTCTTCTGTGCTTTGGGAATCTTTTCCCCACTTTTCCCTTTCTAAACAAATTTAGTAATTAATAAAAATATTGTTGGCTAAGTGAAGCCGTGTTGGCTAAGTGAAGCCGTGTTGGCTAAGTGGGAGGACACTCGACTTTCATTCCGAAGGTCGTGGCCCGCCACGCACCTCTGCTTTTTCAACTTGAGAAATGTATGTGCGCTTTTAAACACGTGCTTTAACGGTGATGGCAAACATCGTGAGGAAACCGGCATGTTCTGAGAACTTTAAAAGAGTTTGAAGGACATGTGACATTCACCAACCCGCACTTGGCCAGCGTGGTGAATTAAGGTCTAATATCTCTCGTCAAGAGTGAAGTCCCTGTGTCCCAGCAGTGGGAACGTTAATAGGGTGATGATGATGATGAATAAAAATATATTTAGAACTCATTCATTTTCTTGTATATCCATAACACTTGTACTTTAATCAAATTTTTAGGAGATCCTTAAAAAAACCGATGAAAAATATATGGGATTACAAAAACTGTACAATGAAGCTTTGGCTAAGATAGAGGAGCAGACTCAGAGTAAAGAATTGGAGATGAGGCAAAATAACAATGTCAGTCTTGCGAAGCTTCATGCTGACATGACCAGTGACAAGTTGGCTGCACAAAGAGCAACAGAACAGAATAAGAAGTTGAAAACCGACTTGCTTGGACTAGAGGAAACTGTTGCAAAGATGGTACGTATTTTAGTGGTACTGAGATTTCATTGTCTGTCTGTCTGTCACCAGGTTGTGTCACAAGAACCATGAAAGATACGCACAATGGACCAACTTGAGTCTAAGTGCGGAAACACAGGGCCCCATAACTAACTAACCATGAAAGATAGAGAGTCGAAATTTTGAGGGATTATGTATTACTGTAACAACAAAAACTGACAATTTTTTGTAAAGTTAAGAGAGACATTGCGCGGGGCCAGTACACCTAGTACTGATAACAGCTCTACCTCTAAGTGCATCCTTGGCACTTAATTTTTTTTTATTGCTAAAGGGTGATTTTTTAAGTGGTATAATAGGATTTGATGTTAAAAAAAACAATAATTTTAAAAATTTGACTAAATCTTTATTGGAATCGATAGAACGATCAATATAATTTAATGTTTGAAGATGATTTCATGCAAATGCTGGCCGCGGCTCCGGTTTAGATGGCCCATTCGCAAGGCCCAATTTCGGCACACTCTCTCCAACATATCAGCCGGTATATCTCGAATAAATGTTTCAATATTGGCTCCCAGTGCGTCAATCGTTGCTGGTTTATCCCAGTAGACATGAGCCTTAACATGGCCCCACAATAAATATTCCAAAGGCGTTAGATCACACGATCTAGGCGGCCAATTATTGACGGGCCCAAAACGTGAGATAAACTGTTCACCGAAGGCGGCTCTCAATTGGGCCATTGTTTCGCGTGCCGTGTGGCATGTGGCACCGTCTTGTTGAAACCACATGTCAGGCATGTCCAATTCTTCCATTTTGGGCTAAAAAAAATCGCCAATCATCACACGGTAGCGCTCGCTTCACAGTAACGTTTCGGCCATTGTCGTCTTTGAAAAAGTACGGCCCGATAATGCCACCGGCCCATAATCCACACCAAACAGTACATTTTTCGGGATGCAGTGGTAGCTCTTGCAATGCTTCTAGCTGGTCTTCACTTCAGATGCGGCAATTATGCTTATTGACATATCCACTCAACCAGAAATGAGCATCGTCGCTGAACACATTTTTTCGATAAAAATGTGTATCTCCCTCGCAACTTTGCCAATGCCCATTCACCAAATGTTAGACAATGTGGGAGGTCGTGTGGTTTCAATTCTTGCTCCAGCTGTATCTTGTAAGGGTTTACACCCAAATTCTTTCGCAAAATTTTCCACGTAGTGGAGTAACAGAGGCCCAATTGCTGCGAACGGCGGCGAATCGACATTCATATTATTCATATTCATTAATTTACCAATTATAACACGGGGCGTTATATAAGGCAGGTCAAGTTTACATAAAAATTGTATTTAGTCTAGGTGTATATTACATGTCCAAATTAAATAAAAAAAAAAATCATAATAACTAGCAGAAACACACACATTTAAATTTATATAATATGAAAACAAAATCTGTTGGCCATTGTTAAAGTAGTTATAAATTCAATTCATTTAAATATCATCTATATAAATAAAAATGAATTGTTGTTCGTTAATCTGATTAAAACTCGAGAACGGCTGAACGGATTTATCTTATCATAGTCTTGAAATGTTCGTGGAGTTCTAGGGAAGGTTTAAAAGGCGAGAAAAAAACGAATAATTGCCGGGAACTTTTACCCGTGCAACGCCGGGGCGGGCCGCTAGTAGATAATAAAAAATAAATAAATAAATAAAAATCATTTATTCACATAGAGTTTGAAAACATAACATTTTTGGAACTCTGTCACCTGTGGTAGCTGAAGCTGTGTTACAGATAATAATAAATAATAATGATGTAAAAAAATATTTTTGAAAAATGGTAATTGTATTAGATTTGTATTCATGAACTCATTTGCATTATAGAACGCATGGCTTTCAAAAAACTGTTTAAATACATTTTGTAATTTTATAGAATATCAATTCCCGTTATTTCTTTGGGCAATTTATTATAAAATTCAATTTTAGTATATATGCCCTGTTTCCGCACTTTTGAAAGATTTACTTTTGGTACTACTAATTTATGCTTATTCCTAAGATTATAGACTATAACCTATACTAAGCTATAACTTATAGCTATGTATATCTTTCTTTTTCAAATATTCAAACTTTATTCTCATGTATCTCTAGAAGACGTCTAGAAGACGACAAGTAGATGTAGAGTGACACCACAGTCATGATTCTATATTTAACAAAATAAGCTTTAACTGAAGTCCTTATGTGCAGCCCACAGATTATTCATAGAGCCCTTTTCTGACATATTAGTACTTTCTTAATAGGGGCACGGTTACCCCATACTGTGATAGCATAGCTTATTGTGGAGTGAATGTATGCATTTCACGATCATCACTAACACTGGCGGATACAGCCGCAATATTTTCTTCGGTCCTCACTCTACGTATGCGTGTTCGTGGTTTAATGTCCAATAATGTAAACTGGGTTCGAAATTTAGTCACAAGCTTCCAAATAGCTGCCTCAGTAGGCCGACATATATGGGCAGTTTGCCCATATATTGGAAGAAGTGCCCGATGCACTCTTTACCGAGCATGCATTTTGATAGTAAAATTCAATAATTTGCAAGCGTTGTTCGTTCGAAAGTCGATTCATGGTTAAATTATAGACCAAACTGAACAAGTTTGACAATGACACGAAACCCTAGGTGTAGTATGAGTCCAACACATACTTATCTTTATTTTATATAATCTACATTTATCATTTTCCGCATCTATATACAAAAATGAACGTGTTGGAGCGGGCAGTAGGTATAGGCCCGTAAATATGACTGAGCATTTCACCTTGCAGTGTGTTGCTATTCGACGTACATCCCCGACCCGTCCCTGGGAGGTAATATCTTATTATATCACTTAAAATTATCATAAGTTCGTCGGACGATAGTCATTGCAAAGTTGCCGGAAGAATTCAGTACAGTTCATCCGGCGCACGAAATGCTCGAAGACGTCAATCGAGTCTCTGAGCGGAGACGAAGTCAAAGTCAAAACGTTTAATTCCTTCAAAGCACAGGGCATACATTGACAGGTGAAATTAAAGTTAATTAAACTAAATATTTTAGTATAAAAATACCAAGGAAGGAAGGAGAGAGTTATTTATCAAGGAATTATACATCATATCAGTTTTTATAATTTTGGTCTCCACTAGACAAGGATTGGCCACGATTGACCCTAGGATGAACATAGGCAAGACGAAAGTATCGTCTATGATGTCCGTGTTGTACATGGGTACAACAGGCCCTGTTATGGTAGAGAACTCGGTCCTTTGGTTGTTGATGGGTATGTATTGTGTGAATACCTAGGACAGACAGTCGAACTTTGAAAAAGAGGTCAATCTCCGAATTGGACTCTGTTATGCAGCGTTCGAGATTAACGACTCTTCGGCCAACATTCCTCAGTGCGAGAAAACTAGTCTTTGACTTCTTCCCTATAGGCTTTGTTAATAAGTTCAGAGTCACTCAGCAAGCTATACAAAGGGTTCGGGGTTTCTCTACGATCGAAACAGAAACGAGGAGATATGTAGAAGAACACGTGGGTCACCGCCCGCGCCATAGCCAAAAGTATTATTTCGTTAAAGTCGCAAACCTTCACGGTGAATGCAGTCTACAGTTATATTCATTAAAATAAGTTCACTGGTTTTCTAGATTTGTAAGCATATAAATGTGTAGAACTTAAATTTTTTTTTTATTTTCAGACCAAAGACAAGTTGGATTTAACAGAAAAAATTACGGCTGAAAAATTTTTGAACAGAGAGCTCACAATAAAGCTGGCAGAGATTGATGAGAAATCCAATATCTTACAAACCACTTTGAAGGCCAAAGATGAAGAAATGATAAGGCTACAGGCCACTGTTCGAGATTTAGAAAAATCCTATGAAGAAGTTAAGCAAACGTCAAGCGAAACCTTTGCACCAAAGGAGGAGCAAGAATTATCTGTTAGCAAATGTGAAGGTGAAGAGCACCATCACTGTACAAATGAGAAAATAGACACAGAAGTGGCAATACAATGCCCAAATCGTAACGAATACATTCCCAAAGGCGAAGCTATGCATAAATTACAAGAAAGATTTCTTAAAATTATGGAAGAAGTTGCAGATTTATCTGATGAAAAGCATAGGCTTGAACATATCATAATGCAACTACAAAATGAAACTGATACAATATGTGAATATGTAGCGTTATATCAGCAGCAACGTAGCCTGTTGAAAAAACGAGACGAAGAAAGAAGCGCGCAAGTCAAATCTTTCCAAACGGAGTGTACTAGTCTTCAGAAACAACTAGATGAATTAACAGGAATCTTAAAAAGGTTCTCGGAGGATAATGAGCTTTCATCCTATTTCCAAGTTCCAGCCAAACATGAAGACATAAAAAAAGTCATGACTATTCTTTCAAGTTTAAAATCTAGTTCGGTTTTAGATCCTAAAAAGACTTTGGAGTTTGACAACTTTTATCCATGTAGTTGTTGCTCTGGTAAACTAATCGATGTTTAAAGTATCTTTATATTATACATTAATCACACGTCATAACGTTATATAATTTAATTAATAGCATGGTCGAATACACTAATGTATTAAGTATAGTTAACCAGATCTTATTATGCTACCTATTAAATGTAACTTAATACAACAATATTGTGAAGATTTCTTTTAACTGCAGTAAGTGAATATGTGTTAAAATTTAATAAAGCCTACTTTGGATAAAATAAAAACCGGCAAAACACGTGCCGTCTGTAACATAAACTTTTGTATTATGGTTCCAACCTGACAATAAACTTAATGTCGCGGCTATCGGTTAATATTTTTTACGAAACTAGCAAGTCACGGTATCGGTAGTGACGACCGAGTACATATCAGTTTATAAGAATTAATGCCCGGTTTCAATATGCTTATACTTCAACTTTGTGGAACTTATAGTGTTATTATTATTAGTCTCTTCCGTAGGTTAGGTGCTGCTCGACGCTCCGGCTCCGGTTCCGGCGTTCGGAGGTCGAAATCACAAGGATTTTTGTCCGACTATGTGTCGAGTAAACAAGGACACTTATTCGAGTCGAGGCGATTCCGTCTTAAGGCGCGCTTGTTGTTCAATAATTTAATTACAATATATTTTACTAATACTAATCCACAAATAATCTTAGAAACGTAACTTACCTATTGATTTATTACCTGAACCGGCATATAATATGTTATATAAAACATTTCTGGTAGGTACCTAATAGCATTTTTATTTATGACCCGAGACGACACGACCTCCTGATGGTGAGATGTTATTTATAATGAAAAACATTTACTATTTACATTATTGTTCGAATACCGGCCCGCCCTAGATTCGCACGGGCGGACAATTGTTTCAAACGTTTGGGTTAATCATTGTTATGGATAAGCTTAAAGTGATCATAGTCTACCAGACCCACGAACCAACATAGAATCGAAAATTTTACAGTAAGAAATGTAGTAACATGATTATGTGTATGTCATTTTTAACCCCCCGATGCAAAAACAGGGGTTTTTATAAGTTTGACGTGTCTGTAGGTACGAATTTAGCGATTTCAATTTATTTATTTTTTGTATGAAAGGTGAGTTTCGCTAAGTGTTCTTAAACAAGTTTGATGAAAATCTGTTGACCCGTCAAAGTTATGAGGGTAAAAGTGGCGGGAAGAAAAACCAAAAATCTGCAAATACACTCAAGTACCTGGTCTCAATACCTTAATAAAATAAATAAATAATAAGATTTGGAATCGGGGGTTTTACTTTAAAATTTAGATTAACATAGTCTTTTTTTCAAATATGTTATGGCATATGGATTAATTTAGAGGATAAACATAGTCTTGCAGTAATTTTATGGTTTTTGTTAAGATTGATTTCCTAAATGTAGTTCTTAAATCAAAATTTAAGAAAAACTCCCGATTCCAATGCCTTCATTTCCTTAAATGTAAAACAACATAATATTATGTAATGTGGACGCGATGCGCTTTCATTTAATACCCCACACTAGTATATTTGCAGATTTTCGGTTTTCCTTCCCCACTCTCACCCCCATAACTTTTAAACGGCTTAACCGATTTTCACGAAACATGTCTATGAACACCCAGGCCAAACTCACCTTTCATACAAAAAAAAACTAAATTGAAATCGCTCATCCGTTCAGGAGCTATGATGTAACAGACAGACACGTCAAACTTATAACACCCCTCTTTTTTGGTCGGGGGTTAAAAATAATACAACAGCTGGACCTGTAAATTAGGTACCGCGAGGATTTGGATAGATATAAATGTACTCCTTTCAGAGCCTATCGCTCAAAAACCATAAAATATTAAGTATTTTCAAAACCTAAGGGTCTAGACAGACGGACTGCAATTCAACTGCAATCCGACTGCAAAATGGCAGTTCAGATGCAGTTTGAATGCAGTTGGCTCGAGTGCAGTTAGTCGTTGTAACTGCACTCAGACTGCAATCCAACTGCCCGTCGACGTGCAGTTTGATTGCAGTCCGTCTGTCTAGACCCTAAATCTAACTACCGAAGGGAAGCGATCCCGAGGACGTTCGCCAACTCCATGGACTGATCAGATAAGGGTTCCATTCCATCATGCTCCAAATTCTATTAAACTCTTATGTCCTCTAATACACCTAGAACAGGTGCTAATGCTCTAATGAGGACATAACCCGGTGGAGGCAGATTATCCCGTCCTCCAATGCTGACCACGACCCTCAGTCAAGTGACCGACCGTCAACACAGAGATACCAATAAATATATTCTATGACATTAGCGTAACGTAAAACGCTAGTCGTTATCGAACTACTCTATTTAAAATTATATTCCTTCTTTGATGATTTTGTACCCATAAAGAACCGTGCTTCCAAATTTTCTCGTAAGTATCCGACGTGGTTCTCCAAGGAACTAATTAAAGATATTAAGCTCAAACGAAAATTATTTATGATATGGAAAAGAACAGAGAACCCATATTATCTATAGTTTCTTTACAGCCGGTCGTCAGTAAAACAAATCCAATGAAGCATTCGCTAACTTAAACTCAGACATAGAAAACAAGTAATCTTCTAATCCGTGTGCCTTTTGGAACTATGTCAAGATTCTTAGGACCAAAGGAGGTTGCGAACCTTGTATTACCTACAAGGAAGACACACTCTGGGCGAGCCGCTGCCTCTGCATTTCCTGAATATTTTAGTAGCGTATTCCTACCTTCTATACCCATTTTAGATCAGATCCCTACTGTTCACAATCGTCCTGATATTAATATTCCAGACTATATATAGTTGAAATTGAAAATGCAATTGACAGGTGCTCTTATGCACCCATATGCTCTTATGGTCCTGATAATATCGCACCGTATAAAATAAAGGCATTCAAATCCAAATTTGTCTCATGTCTAACACACATATTTAATTTATTTTAACTTAACTCGGGAACATATCCTCAAAAAATGGAAACTTTCTAGAGACTTAGTTTATACTGAAATGTTTTGTGTTATTAATAAACTTTGAACTTTATCTCGTTAAAAGGTTTCGAAGTAGAACAAACCCGCTGTTTTATATGAGTAGGTACCTACTCAAATTAGGGAAGGGGGTGTGCGTTCGCCCAGCAAAAAGTATCGGCTTTTCAGGAATCTAATGATGCAGATAATATGATCCTCTTCCTCCGGACCGCCATACGGTGTTGACGTCTATAAAATACTTCTAACATTTTTATTTAAATATAAAAATAAAATTTAAAATAGTTAAATTCAGTGAATATATTAGGAGAACATAACACAAAAGGAGTCACTAAACCGGCGCGGCACGCGACACAGTGGTACGGAACATCTGCACTTACTTTTGAACTCGTAACATTATTACATTATTACAGTATCGGTGCAGGTTCCATCCATCCTGCATTAAGACTGTGTAAGTTGCAAATTGAAACTCTACTTCCCATATATAATTGCTGAAATCTATAATATTCTGAACCATTGAACTTGATATTACAATATTGTGAAGACTCAAATCCGAACACTTTCGCTGCTCCTGTACCGTGTTTACTACCGGTCGCTCAGCAGGGGCTACCTCTTACACTCTCCTAAACGCCTGGTACTATGAGTTGTGACGACGGAACTTTATACAAATCTCCGTCTGAGGATAACCTTTGTATAATGAGTGTAGAAACTACCCCAAAGTTTGGAATTCTTCGCCGTGGTAAAAGACCAAGAGAGAATGAATGGTCGACTGATTTTAGCGAGTTCCAAGATGAAATGAAAAAAATGATTACCGCTCTGATTAGCAAACAAGAAAATGATTTGAAACTTTTTTTCACACCTACCCTAAATGAAATAAAAAACACAAATGTAAATATTGAAAATTCTGTTACACTGCTGATGACACAAAATGAAGAGTTATCTAAAAAAATTGAACAACTAGAAATAATAAGAAAAAAAGATAAAGAGTATATTACATTGCTGGAAGACAAGCTCGAGGATTTGCAAAGAAGTAGCCGTAAAACAAACATTGAATTGAAAAATGTTCCTAAATGCGGAAACGAAAACAAAGAAAATCTTATAGATATGGTTGTATTCCTTGGAAAAACAATAGGTTGCAACATTGTCAAACAAGATGTCAAAGATATATATAGAGTTCGCGAAAAGAGGGAAGGACAAAAAAATACACCCATCGTCGTTGAACTATCCTCCACACTATTGAAAGCAGAAATATTAAAAAAAACCAAAGTTCACAACGTGAAATATAAAAGTAAGCTGTGCGCCAAACACCTTGGATTTAAACAATTGGAGGAAACGCCTGTATTTTTGGCTGAGCAACTCACTGTCAAGGCGTCTCGCCTCTTTTTTCTAGGAAGAGACCTCGCCAAATCAAAAGGATATAAATTTTGTTGGACTTCCTATGGCCGTGTTTACCTACGAAAGTCAGAAAATTCTCCGATAATTCTTATCAAGTCAGAAGGTCAGATAAACTCTCTAGCACAAGCAGCATGACTATATCAGTATCATTCAATACTAGTATTCTTTTTAATAATTTTGGATAATTATTATATTTTGAAACTTGCACTAAAACATAAAAATCACACTCAACATATTTACTACAACAATCAAACACACTTTTTTACTTATAACAATCACAGTACACACCCTTTTTTGACAATGCCTATTATACATTTAGACACCTGTATTTATAATTTAAGTAATACTTTTTTACACACAATCTTACTTTTACACCCTATAAAGTTAGTTTTTTATTTACAACACACCGTTATTTACTGTACAAATATATTATTTTGTTTCACCTTTTTCATATGCTATTTTTTTATTTTATACAATATTTTACTTCAAAACATTTTATGGTATAATTTTTGTTTGTGTTACATACAACACATGTCATCGTATTTAGTTAACATAGAAATTTCAGATGAATTTTACTATGGATAAAACAGTAGGAATGCATGAATTAGACAACGCTGAAATAGCCTACTCTTTCGAATGTTCGCCCAAAGAACTTTTACAAAATATGGTCTTAAAATCCTCAGACATTAGTATACTTGCACAAAATATAAGAAGCATATACAAAAACTTTACTGATTTGGAAATCAATCTTTCGCAAATAAAATTGAAGTTGGACATATTAGTACTAACAGAATGTAGGCTTACACAGAACAAAAATATCCCTACCTTGACAGATTATAACTCTTTTGCTTCAACTTCCCACTTGAACCAAAACGACGGAGTAGCTACTTATATAAGGAATTGTCACAATGCTCATGTTACAGAAATTTATTTAACACATGCATCATGTCTTCAAATAGATATATATGAAACTATAATCCTATGCATTTACCGGTCTCCCTCAAACAATAATGCCGATTTATTTATTGACTCTTTAAGTAAACATCTTGATACAATTTGTAAATATGGTACAATTATTATCGTTGGCGATATAAACATAAATACTTTACCTAGAGTCACTGAACGAGAAATGGAAAAAAGAAATAGGTTAAAGTATCTCAATGTTCTATCGATGCATGGGATGCTTCCAGGGCATAATTTACCGACCAGAGAGACTGCATGCTTGGACCATGTCATTCTAAAATTAAATAAAAGAAATCATGCTGCCTCCATAGCTGTGGTTCAAACATCAATTACAGACCACCTTACAGTCATAACAAAAATATCCAAAATAAGAACTGCAGCTTCTAAAAACTCTAAAATATTGGTTGACTATGATAAAGCTAAAAACTATTTAAAAAATCAAAATATAATTAATTTACTTCAATTAAAAGACCCAAACATTCTATGTGAAAATTTAATCCAACTAATCCAAAACTGTTTATCAAATTTCACGAAAATAATTCGCGTACCTAAAAATAAACAAATAATAAAGCCATGGATTACACAAGGTATACTACGTTGTATAATAAACAGGAACAATATGCAAAAAAAACTTAAAAGAAACCCTTTTGACGAAGTACTAAAAATAACTTTTAAAAGATACAGAAACTTTTGTAATAACTTAATTAAAAAACTAAAACGTAAATATGAAAGAGACGAGTTAAATAAATATAGTAAAAACAGTAAATATCTTTGGAAAACAATTAATAAAATAACGCATTATAAACCTACAAAAACTCCCAATAAACAACTTCTTGTCATAAAACGATCTCCTATTGAATCTGTTAACGCAATAAATAATTATTTTGCAACTGTAGGTAGGGACTTGGCTCAAAGTATAGTTTTAGCTCAGGCTCCTACTTCTAGTTCCTTATTTGAGATTCCAGCGCCAACATCATCAATTGTCCTAATGGAAACTGATCCTTCGGAGGTAAATGCAGTAATTAATAACCTCAAAATGGATAGTGCACCGGGTCTTGACAATATACCTACTAGGTTTCTTAAATTATCAAAAGATACTTTAGTACCTGTTCTATGTCATCTGATAAATATGTGTTTTAATCAAGGAGTATTTCCAAGAGCATTGAAAAAAGCTATCATAACTCCAGTTTATAAAAGTGGGAATCGAGATGAGATCACAAACTATAGACCAATCTCAGTACTACCGTCTATATCCAAAATATTAGAAAAGCTGATAAACATACGCCTATTGAACTTTTTAAATAAATACAAAATACTCTCTGAATCACAGTACGGTTTTAGAAATGGTCGCTCGACAGAAGATGCTATTGCAGCCCTCACAAGTCACATTATCAAAAAAGTTGACAATCAAAGAAAAGTACTGGCGGTTTTTTTAGATTTAAAAAAGGCTTTTGATACCGTCTCGATTCCTATTCTTATCCAAAAGCTGGAGAAAAACGGCATTCGGGGAATCCCACTCCAAATACTATCAGACTATCTGCTAGTAAGAAGTCAAAGGGTCAAAGTTGATGATATTATAAGTGAGGAAGAAGACATAAATTTTGGGGTACCACAAGGTAGTGTACTAGGGCCAACTTTGTTCCTAATATATATCAACGAGCTCTGTAACCTTAAACTAGATGATGCAAAAATTGTCTCATACGCCGATGACACTGCTATCGTCTTTACTGGTAAAACGTGGACAGAAGTGAAGTTGAAAGCTGAAACTGGACTCTCGTTGGTTTCTAGATGGCTAAATACAAATTTTCTGACTCTAAACGTTGTAAAGACTAATTTTATGACCTTCACTATGTACAACAGTACCCAACCACAGTCTGATTACAACATAAAAATCCATAGTTGTAATCGTAAAAATCCCTTATGTCCCTGTCCTAAGCTAAACAAGGTAGACAAAATTAAATACTTAGGCATAATGATAGACCAAAGGTTAGCATGGAATGCACATATAGAGCTTTTGATGAATAGAGTTAGAAAACTAACCTGGATTTTTAAAGGATTAAGGCATGTGGCATCTAAAGATCTTATTAACCAAATTTACCTCACTTTAGCCCAATCTGTTATAAATTACTGCATTTCAATCTGGGGGGGAGCAGCTAAAACTAAATTAATCAACGTAGAGCGTGCACAGAGATCTTTATTAAAAACAATGTATTTCCAGCCATATAGATACCCAACACAACAACTCTACTTAAATTCAAATGTATTAACCGTCAGAAAGTTGTATATATTACAAACGATATTAAAAAAACATAAAACCACGGTTTATGATCCTAAAATAACAAATTTGAGAAGGAAAAACAATGTAATACCTGAAATGTCAACAAAAAGTAAATTTGCGTCTCGCCAATATCCGTCACAATCAATCTATTTATATAATTTATTAAACAAAGAATTAAATATATATCCACTTACCGTATATGAATGTAAACATAAAATTACTACTTGGATATTGAGTTTAAGCTATGACGAAACTGAAATGCTATTAAACAAAATAAAATAGGCTCATGTCTTACTTTTTATTTTATTTATTATTTAATCACCGCCTTCAGATCTATCTTTCACACACACACACACACACACACACACACACACACACACACATATATGACACGATTAAAAGCAAAATTATACACTAAACTACAGTTTGTGTGCACTTACCTTATAAAAATTTCTTTATATTTTATACACTAAAGTAATAGTTAGAATAGTAAAAATAGTATGTATAACTTAATCTACTTAATTATTATGTACTTGGAAGAGCGAGGTTTTCCTAACACAGGTATTTCTTTACTTAAAAGGGAACCTCAAACACTGTTAATTCAAATGTTAAATTAAGTTATGAAATAAAGATTTTGTATTTTGTATTTGTATTTGTAGATAATTAGTGCCCTATGCCGTGTAAAAGTGCCCGAAATTTTAAATTTGTGCCTCCATAGGCTGCAGAGTTATTTATGAAAAACAGTTTTTGCTGGACGAACGTTCGCCCAGCAAAACTTTTTTTAAAAAAAGGGTTTAGCTGTATTTTTTATATGCAAAAAGATAGCTTAAGTACTCGTCTAAATGTGCCGTTAAAGCCAAATTTGTGCCTCTAAAGGTTTTTGAGATATTGAGTTTTTTGCTGGGCGAACGTTTGGGTGATTTCCATATCTCGGAAACGGCTGAACGCACAGTCATAATTTTTGTACCTACAGATACGGTATAATTTGTGCCTATTTGTGCCATAATTTTCATTATCGTGAGTAGCATGGTTCAGGAGCTATTATTGTTTTTCCTAGAAAACGGAAAAATGCTCTGGCTCTCGAATGACCAAATCCCAGGACTTCACGTTAGTGCCGACTGGTACCCATTATATATTCACACGATCCTGTAAAGCAGGGGTGCTCAAACGGTCGATCGCGATCGACCGGTCGATCGTGAAAGCTTTTCGAGTCGATCGCCAGCAATATACTCATTATACCTACCTAGTACCTACTCATGCCTAAAATAATAGGTACCTAACATTGAACGGTGCGCGGCGACGACGATCGGATCGACGATCACTGAGACAACGCCACCTATTAGCAGAGACAAGACTTATTTTTGCCGCGTAAGACGAAAATTACAAGATCTGAAAAGTAGTTTGAAAGCAGAGCAATCCATGTTCAAAAGACCAGTCAAACAATCAGAAGCTGCCACAATCGCGTCTTTTAAAATTTCTTACATATTGGCAAAGCACAAGAAACCCTTCGAAGATGGAGTGATGGTGAAAGAAGCATTTGTTGAAGCAGCTGAAGTATTATTTGAAGACTATAAAAATAAAACAGAGATACTGTCCGCTATCAAAGAGGTCCAGTTACCACGTCCAACTGTAACTAGACGTGTAGAGATCATAAACAGGGATTTGGAAACCAAACTGAAAAATGATATCGCGGATTGTAAATACTTTTCCTTGCAGTTTGACGAGTCCACTGATGTGACAGATACTGCTCAGTTGTGTGTTTTCATTCGGCTGGTGTTTCCTGATATGTCGGCTAAAGAAGAATTGTTAACCATGCTTGCCTTAAAAGAAAGTACTCGTGGAGAAGATATTTACACAGCTTTTATGAGTTATGTAAATGAAACTGAACTGCCGATTTACAAACTCTTGTGCATCACAACAGATGGAGCACCATCCATGACTGGCAATAAAAATGACTTTCCATCGTTTTTCGCATTTCATTGCATCATACATCAGCAAGTGCTATGTTCCAAAATACTGAACATGAAGGACGTCATGAGCATTGCTACAAAGATAGTGAATTCCATACGTGCCCGAAGCTTACAACGTCGTCTCTTCAAAGCGCAATTGGAAGCTAGCGAGGCTGCTGATCACACTGATTTACTTCTATACACGGACGTGAGGTGGCTGAGTCGCGGAAAGTTTTTAGAAAGGTTTCTTGAATTACTGCCTGAAATAATTACCTTTCTAGACGAAAGAGGTGACGACATCGAGAAACTTAAGAACGAAAAATGGCTGTGTGATTTAGCCTTCGTAACAGATGTGACAAGTCATTTAAATGTCATAAACTTAGAGCTGCAAGGTAAAAGTAAAAATATTACCGACATGATTAGCGCAATAAGTGGGTTTAAAAACAAATTGAAACTTTTAATTAGTCAATTTGAAAGAAATGACTTGAAAATTTTTCCTGCATTGAAAGCAAGGGCAAGCACTCACACAAGTAGTGATATTTATGTGACAGAGCTAAGAAATATTCTTGGTGAGTTTGAGAGACGTTTCTCTGACTTTAACAAACTGAAAAATATCGTCACTTTCATGAGTTATCCGTTTTCTTGTGAAGACGTCGAAACATCTGCTACTGAAATATCAAACACTTTTAACATGGATATAACATGCATTGAGAATGAGGTATTGCAGATGATTTCTGACATATATCTTAAATCCAGAGCAACTGATGCCAACTTCTGGTCCTTGATATCTGAAGAAAAATACCCATGTTTGAAAGAAGTAGCTCTTCGTTTAACAGGATTGTTCGCATCAACTTATTTGTGCGAGGCTGCATTTTCAGAAATGAAAATTATCAAATCGAAATATCGTAATCGACTCACTGACGAACACCTGACATCATGCTTGCGGTTGGGGCTCAGTAACTACGTACCGTCCTATGAAAAGTACGCGGATAATATGCAGTGCCATGCATCATCATCAAGACAGTATTTGTAGTTCGTAAGTTACGTTTAGATAAGATTCCTTCATTTTGTACATGTTTAATTTTAAAGTGCAGTAAAACGATATTTCGAAAATAAAATTTGTTCCTACCTAGATACTTAGTAGCTTAGTCGATCTCTTGCTTTCAAAATATTTTTGGTAGATCGCCGACACTATAAGTCTGAGCACCCCTGCTGTAAAGTTTCGCCGGCCTACTACATATAATAGACGAGTTAACGACTTTGTCTTTTTTTTGAGGTTATCTTACTTAGGATACAAAAACTCTAGTTTCCTGTAAGCTGGCTTATTACATTCTTCTACAATAATTAGTGCCCTATTTAAAGAATACGTATGCAAAAAATCATCTTTGTATACCCAATACTTTAGACAATAATGAAAGAAAACATTTCGAAATATTTTTGGTCGATAACCAGACCAAATTCGAAAGTACATTAAAAAGCGGCCGTGCGATACTTCAAGCTATCCTTCCTCGCTTGGTGGCGTTACACGCGGTAACACGCGGTATAGATGCGTACAGAATTGTTAAGAAGAAAATAATATTTATGTTACGAAAAATATTATACATGAAATAAAATGTAAATTATTTTGTTTTTAATAATCTTACTAGTATAATAAATGGGAAAGTCTGTGTGAATGTTCGTTATAAGTAGGTAATCTTTGTTACTACTTAAGTTATTAAAATGAAATTTCGTAGGTAGGTAGGTAGTTTAGGACTTAGAATAGGACTAAATAGGCTATAATAACCGACGACCTCTGTGGCTCGGTGGGCGAAAAGCCCGCCTGAGGCGCAGGAGGTTGCGGGTTCGATTCCCGCCGCAGTACCAGATTTTGTACGATCTGCAGTTTCTGGTTTCGGGTCTGGGTATTTTCTATGTATAATATTAGGTCCTTACATATGAAATTGGCGTTTTTCGTACTGGCCACTTTAATCACAAATTTCTCCTCTTTGGTAAGGAATTCCAAATTCAAATTTGTACAGCTATAGACTCATGTATTTGTGCTTCGATGATCGTCATTTATTTGTTTTTTTTCTTCTGTTTTTTTCTGTTTGCGTCACTCATTTTACAAAATGGAAAACTTAAAATATCGCATTATTTACGAGTACGAGTTCCGCCGTGGCACTAGTGCTGCGGAAACAACTCGAAGGATGAATGATGTGTATGGCGGTCGTGTTGCAAAAGAAAACACAGTTCGTTTTTGGTTCCAACGTTTTCGTTCTGGAAATTTCGACTTGCAGAACAAGCCCCGTGGACGGCCTGAGACTCAAGTTGATAATGAAGAGTTGAAGGCTATTGTGGAAGCGGATCCATCGCAAACCACGTCCGAGTTAGCTGCAGACTGCGGTGTTAGTGATAAAACTGTTTTAATTCACTTGAAGCAAATTGGGAAGATTAAAAAGCTTGAAAGGTGGGTACCTCACGAATTGACTGAAGCAAACCGGCAAACGCGCGTCGACTGCTGCGTTACATTACTAAACCGGCACAATAATGAAGGTATTTTAAACCGAATCATTACCTGTGATGAAAAATGGGTTCTTTACGATAATCGGAAGCGCTCAGCGCAATGGTTGGATCCTGGCCAGCCAGCCAAATCCTGCCCCAAGCGAAAATTAACCCCAAAAAAGTTACTTGTAAGCGTTTGGTGGACTAGTGCCGGTATTGTTCATTACAGTTTTCTCAAATCTGGCCAGACTATTACGGCTGATGTCTATTGTCAGCAATTGCAAACCATGATGGAAAAGCTAGCGGCTAAACAACCTAGGCTGGTCAATCGCTCCACGCCACTGCTGCTTCACGACAACGCTAGACCACACACTGCGCAACAGACGGCTACTAAATTAGAAGAGCTTCAATTGGAAAGTCTAAGACATCCTCCGTACTCCCCGGACCTTGCTCCAACAGATTACCATTTTTTTCGAAATTTGGATAACTTCTTGCAAGGGAAAAAATTCAACTCCGATGGGGCAGTCCAAATCGCCTTCAAAGATTTTATTGATTCCCGTCCGACTGGTTTTTTTAGTAAAGGGATCAATGAACTACCTATAAGATGGCAAAAGTGCATAGAAAATAATGGTTCATACTTTGATTAATTAAATATATTATATTAAAAAATATTCGACTTTTTGTTCCTCCCATACAAAACGCCAATTTCATATGTAAGGACCTAATATATGTATGTATTTACAAAAAAAAATGTATCTATGTAGTATATCAGTCACCTAACACCCATAGTACAAGCGCTGCTTAGTTTGGGGTTAAGTGATGCTGTGTGATTAGTCCGGAAATAAAAAAAAAATATAGTGTAAAAAAAGTGTGGGGTTAAATATGGTGGTAAAGTTTGTATGGAAAATATTTTTTCCTTCATTCGATTCACTCAAAACTCGGTTTATATGAACAATGGACTGAATAATTAAACACGTAGGTATGTTTACACAACCCGTAGGGGGTGTGCAATAAATTTAAAAAAAACTCTGATTCGCGGGCAATGGTGCTTGGCGCATCTAGTAAACTATAATTTGTAATGTAGGTATTACTATAAATAAATTGTCCGGAGACAACGGCACATCGGTGACCTGTTGAGATAATAGATAATTCCACTTTTGTACGCAACGTTCTCTAAACACTAAATTAATCATGACGATTTAAGAAGGATAGCTTGAAGTATCGCACGGCCGCTTTTTAATGTACTTTCGAATTTGGTCTGGTTATCGACCAAAAATATTTCGAAATGTTTTCTATCATTATTGTCTAAAGTATTGGGTATACAAAGATGATTTTTTGCATACGTATTCTTTAAATAGGGCACTAATTATTGTAGAAGAATGTAATAAGCCAGCTTACAGGAAACTAGAGTTTTTGTATCCTAAGTAAGATAACCTCAAAAAAAAGACAAAGTCGTTAATAACTCGTCTATTATATGTAGTAGGCCGGCGAAACTTTACAGGATCGTGTGAATATATAATGGGTACCAGTCGGCACTAACGTGAAGTCCTGGGATTTGGTCATTCGAGAGCCAGAGCATTTTTCCGTTTTCTAGGAAAAACAATAATAGCTCCTGAACCATGCTACTCACGATAATGAAAATTATGGCACAAATTATACCGTATCTGTAGGTACAAAAATTATGACTGTGCGTTCAGCCGTTTCCGAGATATGGAAATCACCCAAACGTTCGCCCAGCAAAAAACTCAATATCTCAAAAACCTTTAGAGGCACAAATTTGGCTTTAACGGCACATTTAGACGAGTACTTAAGCTATCTTTTTGCATATAAAAAATACAGCTAAACCCTTTTTTAAAAAAAGTTTTGCTGGGCGAACGTTCGTCCAGCAAAAACTGTTTTTCATAAATAACTCTGCAGCCTATGGAGGCACAAATTTAAAATTTCGGGCACATTTACACGGCATAGGGCACTAATTATCTGCATCATTAGATTATTGAAAAGCCGATACTTTTTGCTGGGCGAACGCACACGGGAAGGGGTATGCATACCTCTAGGTATATTATTAAAATAATTTATATATTTTAGGATCCTTTTATTTTTAACCTTTGAACAGGTAGGTATTATGGAAATGCGCGTAGCTCTTAGATAATATATTTTTTTCATTTAATTTGACTTTTAGTCTAGAAATAAAATAATGACTTATTTATTTAAAAACATTTTTTTACACCAAAAAAGGAAGTTAGATATTAAATCGTAGGTTATTTTCTGTTACAATAAGGTATTGGATTAGCGAATAGCGCTCAATTAGCCACAACGTGGGTGCATGCTGTACAGGTTGGAATTTTTCAATGAGGAAGATAAGTAAACAGTGGATTAAGTAAAATTCACTAACATAATTCCTTTGTACACATAATACAAAAATATCTGGGTTTTGAACAAACGCTCGCCCGAGTAACGAAGCGAACGAACGAAGCCTCAGAGTTAAAAATTTTTAGAGTCAATAATATTCATCAATTTAAATAAAATAAAAACATTTGACTGTAATTATAATTGAATCTGGAAAGTTAATTTTCTTGTCTTCCAAGGTACAAAATTTCCACCCTGTTTATTTGTATAGATTAATAACGTACAATTTTTGTTACGAAGGTTCCAACAAAATTACTTTTCTGTAGACTCCTCAATAGGCTTAATTCAGTGTGCAAGACAACCACAATATCGAAACAAATTAAATAATTTAGATAGCAATTGTTATTATAATACGGACAATAGGGAATATATCTGTTCACACTTAATTTTTGTATCCATTCCGTAGACTATTAAAAATGCTCACAAAATGAAGACTTGACTCTCACAATACATAGTATATATTTTTAGATACTCCTCACAGAAACATAGCCCTGTGCCCTAAGCTTTGGTTACTGCTACTATATCTGAGATAGGTTCTTAAAAGGATAATTACATGTGGAAATCAGATTTTATAATGCGCAGTTTTACATCATAGCTAGCCGTTTTGTAATGCGGCGGTTCAGCGATTAGCCGGATTGTCTTTGCGATAAGTTCTTCAATATGTGGGTCCACATGTAGCCGCATCGTATTGCACATACATATATGGTGGTTAGGTCATGTATGTTTATAAAATATCACGCGCGAAATGAGCGAAAGGGGCTAGCTTGCCTGGGTATCGGCCGCCCCGATCCGCCAGATATCATAGCTATCATAGCATAGTAAAAGTAGCAGAAGAGAAAACTTATTCAATACCATGGAAGCGCCATGAGTGTTCAAAATTGGAACTAAAATTGACAGATTTAGTTTTCTGCTAAAAAACGCGCTGTACTAGCACATAATCACTAGCAGTGTTGAATAACCATGTAACCAATAAATGGTTTTTTATTCAGCTGCATTCAACCGGGCTAATCGTTGAACCGATACAAAACGGCCCTGTTTTTCAAAGCGGTATAATACGGCGGGTTATACGATCTGATTGCGAAATACAGTATGTATTACAGTATATTCCTACAGATATTTTAATCAAGTTTATGTAGAATACCCAAAACAGGAAGAAGTCCGTGTGGCACGTACAATGCGCGATCTATATATATAAACAAAAACTCTTTGCTTTTGTCTAAGTGCTATCTAATAGCTAAACTTGATTAAAATATTTGAAAGTATTTATGCCGCCATTATAACTTTAATTAGTATTTAGCCTTAGAGTACTTTATGTTGAATTTAATTAAAATACATGTCCATTTTTTAATAATCTTCAAAATGGACGTAATACAAAACAGGCAAAATAGATTCCTTACCTATTCCTAACTGACTACCAATAACTGGAACATATTTACATGACCCTACACCTACTAAGTACATAAAACTATACTTTGGTAAAATTGTAGGAAGGCTATTAAAACTACACAACATAATAGTAACTTAAAACCCTTTTGACTCAAACCCTAAGGGTTTGCGCGATTTTTTAATATAAATAAAACAGGAAGATGGGGTCTATCCCATTCTACCCATTTTTAACATAACCAAGATTAACTACTTATTTATTATGTTCTACGAAATTTATGTTCGAATTGGTTGGCCTCAAGTAGGGGATTTACCTGAGCGGTTCCGTTCTAGAAACTGTTAAAAAACAACGCACAATATTTTTGGATAATTATCATCATTTGCAAATTTACAGTAAACCTAGTCAACAGCGCGTCAGCTTTATTAATAAACACCGACATATTTTTTCTGAATTTTAACAATTAGCAATAATTTTGTATTGATATTGCGGATCGCCTCGTAAAACCTTTATTTAATATCTCTGTGTAAGTTGAGAAACATCTGACAAAAAATACTTACCAGGGCGTGCATTACCAAATAGCAGTATATTAAATCCACTGAACAGATCTTCACCTATAGCCAAATTATTTTAGATAAACTATGGGGTCAGCTCCAGAATGAAAGATGGCACGATAGACACGATAGCATTTCTGACTTTCGATACAACATTTAGAACGACAAAACAAAGGTTTATACCAATTTACAGCATCTTTCATTCCGATGAGCCCTATTATGACTGGCCTATAATGCTATTACAGAGTTTAAATCAAATGAGGGCTTTTCAGTTTGTAAAAAGGTAGCAGAATTTCTAATTAGCTCTGTAGATGGCACTGACCATGACTGGCAAACAAAAATTAAAAGGTCTACTTACTAATGAGCAAATTCGTAAATCTATGGAAAACCCCTCATTTCGATATAATCGAAAATCGTTTCCTACGTTCTATACATAACCACACAGGTAGGTAACTAAAAACATCTCATTTTGAGGTTGGGATGTTCTTAACTTCCAGAAATCATGATGTTGAAGATTCTTTGCCTGCCTTAATCGATTTCACTCTTCTTTTTTGGATGCTTCCAAAATATTGAATTTCTTAGGCTGAAACACAAAACATTTTATTTTCTAATAACTCTTTATGTAATATTATGTAGTTTCTGGATGTCCATTCATCAGCAGAATAAACTAATGCAACCGAAAATAATATGTACTGTAAATTAAGGTAAAAGTTACTGACTACTGTAGTTTGTTAGAAGTAAAGGAACAAATAACGTGTTAAATGAAGTGATCACATTTATCTCGATCCTCGGTGTTATTATGAAAATTTTCATTTGACTAGGTAATTAAAACTTCATTTAGAACTGACACTTTGGTATAACTTGATTGGCACGTCATGCTAGAAGATGTTGTTTGAAATGCTGAGATTGATCACCTACTTTTGCTACTGTACATAATTTATTGATTTTCAACTCAAGTACTAATGTTACCTGATGTTATATGACTTTAATATATTTGAAATATTGGGATGTTCACAACTCACACGGATTATTTTGTAAGTTCGTCAGGTTAAATAGATTAATCTCAGCAAGTGATTTTAAAGCATGTTTTATTATTATTATAACCTTAGTCGATGGAGTAGGCACTTATCATAAGATAATACAATAAATCTAAATTTAAAATTTAAGAAAAACCCCCGATTCCAATGCCATAATTTCCTTAAACGTAAAACAACATAATATTATGTAATGTAGACGCGATGCGTTTTCATTTGATACCCCACACTAGTATATTTGCAGATTTTCGGTTTTCCTTCCCACTCTCACCCCCATAACTTTTAAACGGCACAACCGATTTTCATGAAACATGTCTAAGAACACTCGCGCCAGACACACCTTTCATATAAAAAAAAATTAAATTGAAATCGCTCCATCCGTTCGGGAGCTATGGTGCCACTGACAGACAGACACGTCAAACTTATAACACCCTTCTTTTTTGGTCGGGGGTTAAAAATAGATTTATACTAATACTATAGAGCTAAAGAGTTTTATTGTATGGTTGCTTACGCTGTTTCTCAGGAACTACTTGACTGATATGAAAAATAGTTTCTGTTTCAGATGTGGTATTTTTTGTGCTTTAACGGTGAAGGCAAACATCGTGAGGAAACTGGCATGTTCTGAGAACTTTAAAAGAGCTTGAAGGACATGTGTCATTCACCAACCCGCACTTGGCTAGCGTGGTGAATTAAATTTCTCTCGTCAAGAGAGAAGTCCCTGTGTCCCATCAGTGGGAACGTTAATAGGGTGATGATGATGATTTTTTGAAGTCGATATGTTATTTGACCACGAGAAAATATGTACATACGTTGTTCCCATGGGAAAAATCTATAAACACCGGCAACGTAGTGGCGTGAACATCTGATGTATGGATAGAAAATTACTAACCGTTAATGAAACATAACAATACAAAAATACTTAAACTAAACCTAGAATACGTGAAAGGCGGTCTTGTTGCATTTCTACGGTCATTTCAATATTTATATCATACCTTAAAGTATTGCTGATAGAGGATTACTCCATACACACATCCAACAGAAACAAGTATCTGGATAATTAGCCAAACAACGACATTGCAGACTTGAGCCTGGCCAAACAACTCTTTCCCATTTTTAATGCATAACATTGACTCTGTCACCATAATTGCTCCATAGACCCAACACTGAGTGCCGACACGCTTGCATTTAGGGTCTGTCACATAGGTGTAATACTGCCTGAAAATAAATAAAAGCTTATATTTAACTGCCAAATACTGGCTGGCCCGTTCCGGATTTGTTAGATGCGATGACCTTCATCTTGAATCCGCAACCATTGCAACCTATTGCAAAAGGCCGCATAAATTGGCCGCGTTATTTAAGATGAAGGCAGTAAGACAGACAGCGGCGGCTGGGGACTTTAATCACACCATATCATCAAGGCGGTGTTACCCGCGTTATAATGGATTAATTTTTAGGTGCAAGTTTATAATATGCAACGATTATTTTGACCTAATAAAACACGTGATTTAACGGTGAAGGCAAAACATCGTGAGGAAACCGGCATGTTCTGAGAACTTTAAAGAGTTTGAAGAACATGTGACATTAACCAATGCGCACTTGGCCAGTCGTGAATTAAGGCCTAATCTCTCTCATCAAGTGCGAAGTTCCTATGTCCCAGCAGTGGGAACGTATATAGGGGTGTTTCCGATTTTGACCTTGGTCTCCTCCAACTCCTCTAAAATTTCCAATTGTTTGTTTAAAGCCTGTTGTGGCCATTGTTAAACCTTTAACTAACGAAATCATCTGTGTTTTGTTGGTGGACGTCCAATTGCCCCATTTTGTGTTATAATTCAAAAACAAGGTTTTATGCCGGCTGTACACACGCGCCGAGACCCTCTCGGCGAATGTCTCGGCCGAGAGGGGTCTCGTCGAGAGCATGCCTGTACACACGCGTTCTAATATTTGAACTGAAGACTCACGCGACAATGGACGTAGAAATTGCTGCTGCTATTTGTGTTTGTGCCATGAGCTATTATATTTTTTTTAACATTTACTATAAAAATAAAATTCGTAAACCATGAAGAAACAAGAAAAAAATTAATTTTATTAAATTAAATGAAAATTAAATTAAAAAAAATATTAAATACTATTAGCGAGCAAGTAAATGAACGAGTGTGTACATGCTCGCTCTCGTTTACCTCGCGAGAGCCAACGAGACCCTTTGACTCGGGCGCAAAAAACCGACAAGCCACCGAGAGCGACCGAGACGAGAACGAGACAGCGTGACGAGACGAGAGCGCCCTGTACACACGCGCGTTCGGCCTGTCTCGGCGCGTGTGTACAGCCAGCATTACAACAGGTTGTAAAATGAGTTTCGGCCAGAATGGCAATAATGAATGGCCAGAATAAGACATACAAAGATCTGGTTCCTAAAAACAGATCTTTGTATGTCTTATAGTTTCAGACCTTCCCATAAATCCAAACCTTATTTTATACCCCTTCTAGCCAATACTGGCAACACATCACATAATAGTTAGTTTTCAACTAGTATGTGTTGAACAGGATTTGATAAAACTAGGTATTCCTTTAGCTTAAATCTCTGGATAAGAAAGACTACTTGTTACTGCGGAAAAACGTGTTTCGAGAGGATGTGACATCTATTCTATTTCACTTTATTAATGTGGACAAATACGTGCGCAAAAAACCTATTATATAAAAAAACACACCTTACAGATGGCGCCACAATCACCCCAATCAGACAAAGCCTGGCTATGACTAGAGGGTGGGAAGGCGGCATTTCAAATATATGCTTTAGGAAGAACGTGTTTAATTCTGATAATTGCCAGAACACCACAAGTTGGCTGAGGGCGCAAAATCTCATGTATGTACTTGTGGGGTCTAGCCATCTCACTGGCGTCCATTGTACGGGTGTAAATTGAAGTAACGCCCTTTTAATCTTTCCTGTTGTTGATGAAATATCTCTAAAAAAGAAATGAGTTAATAAATACATTTTATAATTTTAACTCTCAACCTATAAGACAAGTAAGTGGGAAATTGAATAAGGTAATTACAACAAATGTCAAAATAGCTTAACCAAAAAGTAGGATGTGATAGAAGACTTATACAATGATAGAGCTTGTTGTTAATATCACAGATTGAATTAAAGAACTGCAAGGTATAATTTAAGGGTGCATACTAATTTAAATAACTGTTCATATCTACCTTATACTGACCCACTTGTACTCTCTCATTTCAAGAACTTTACAAATTTTAAGACCACACCATATTCCTAGACCATTGCATATCAGAACATCCAAAATCAAAGAATCCCACCAGCATTCTAAGAAGTTTGGTAGCAAGTGAGCAAATGCTATTTCAGTTATCTCCCACATGATGGATATAGCCCATAGGAGGCCAGCATGTCGAAACAGGACTGCTTTAAACATCCAACCAAAGAAATGACCCCAAGCAAATACATCAACATGGGACCAAACTTTTCCAAAACTTATGTCGGAACAATTGACTGCATACTCCTGCAAATTTAAGGATATCTATGATAATAAAATTACATTGGATAAGTGAAGATATCTCACAAACTCAAACTATTGAAAGCTGCTAAGAAATGTTAATAGATTTAACTATGAAAGTATTAGTAGTTTAAGTGAATTAGTCTGCAAAGCAATAATTAGTATTTTCTTTAGAACTTTTTGTAATTTTAATCTCTCACCTTGTCCATATCAATATGAAAATTGCGAAGATTTGGGTCAATCCAATACATAATCTCATATACTGATGAGTAACTTTGAAAAAGCAGGAATAGTAGTGCAAGCAGATACAACACGGACATTCCAAATACAATCCTCCAAAGTGCTGGATGTGGTCGAGTGAAAGGTCCATTTGGGAAAGTTAATACTGATATTATGAGGAAAAAAAATATGACACAGCATATTCCAGACCAAATGTTACCTTGGGTATTAGTTTCATCTCTGAAATGAATAATATAACTAATTAGATATAAAATATTATAATACTTGTAAGTACAATCCACACTCATATTTATGTAAATAAAACAATTATAATGTTTGACTAAACATTATCAATTAAGTCCCTTGTCACATCTATCTGTACGTTCACCATAATCTGAATGGTGCTTTCAGGAATAGATGAGTGATTTTACTTCAAGAGGAAACTTTATAATGTATATTTTTAGGTAAGATTAGTTAAGTCTGTATTACTTAACTCGTTAATCCCCAAGCGGTAACCGGTTACCGCTTACCTGACCTTATTACCTGAAGTAAGGGTCAAGGAGTTAAATTAAAAAAAATTACATTTTGAACTATTCACACTTTTCAGCTGAGGGATATGGAATGGGCAAAGGACACTTCTACCTTGCTTGACAATTTTTGTTTTCACAATCAAATGAACACCTATCACGGAAGCATGCAACATGGTCCCAAGTCTGGGTGATTTTTAATGTATCTCATGTTTGTTTATTTACGAAAAAAATACTTTGAAGATACTTTTACAGGTACCACCAAAAGTACAAGCTCTAATCAGTTTGGGGTTAGGTAGCGCTGTGTGGATAGTCTGGAAATATTAATTTATTTAATTAATTATTATTATCAACTTTAATTCAGAAAAACATGTATGCCTATCCTAAATCAGATCCCAAATCAAAAGACCTCAATCTTAATATGCTATGTGACTTACACATAGTTACAAACTATTACATCATATGCCTCTAACTGGATTAAAATACATACCTGACAAAAGCAGTGTATATAACTGATGCTATCGAAACTGCTAGTAATGTGATAGTATGTGGTTTATAAAAGAATTCCAGAGATATATCATCCACAGGTCTTTCATTGATTGAAATATAGGCATCGGCAAAGTCAGGATTCAGGACTGTACTACTTTTTCCAGTAACGGTACTGGACATAGCTTCCTTCATTCTTTTTTCAGGAAATGTTTCATTGATCAAAATGAATGTTCTAAAGAGTTATGTCTCCTTTCGATTTTCAGCTATTAGAATTCAATAGAAGCTGCAGACACTCAGAAAATCGATATTATTATTCCAACTATTCATCTAGTTTTCTTTCTTTCTTAGAACAACCTCTCTAACACTGTTTCTATATTTATATCTTGTATTTATATCTTTATATCACTTGCAGAAATTATGAAAAGTTGAGAAGGGAACGAAAATTCAATTACGCTCAGCGTGCCGTGGTAGGATGCTTTTGCTTCCCTTCCTTTCCCATTCCCATCTTCCTTCAAACGTAGTGATTATATACTCTCTGCTTCCTTCATCTAACTTCCTAACCTTTACTTTATGAGCCTGGGCTACCAACAATAAAACTTGTGAGTAGGCCAGCAAATGAGCAAAATGTTGCCAAAAATCTACAGTTTCGGACATTAGGGCATAAATACAGAAAACCAGTCAACAAGAAATAATTTTCCTCCAGAAATAGTAGACAACATTAAAATATAATATCATAGATTATCCAGATAATCTATAACGCCCGTGTGCGCGATGTGATGCGTAACGCAAAAAAAATCCTTCGTGGTTGTACAAATTTTTTGGAGTTTATTACTCCTTAAGAAACGATTTGAGTTATAATATAAGGCCCGGTACAGAAATTTTATGAGGAGTAAAATCAAAAAGTGTAACACGAAAAGTTGAGGCGTTACGTAGAAAGAGACAAACATATATATCTGTAGGATTGAACGTGTAAAAGAATGAGATGGAATACATTACACAGCGTATCTCATTCTCGGGGTCTCCTCTTGGCGCGAGACTACGAAGTATCGCGCAAAGAGGTATTGCTGTATTTTATTTATATGTATTATTTTGTAACATACTTTATGTAATACGTTTTATTGAAGTTATTTAAATAATCCGAATAATGACAGATATATGTTTGTTTCTTTTATCATTTTAGCAGATGCGTTCATTTACCCTTTTTTAACCCCCGACCAAAAAAGAGGGGTGTTATAACTGTTATAAGTTTGACGTGTCTGTCTGTCTGTCTGTCTGTGTGTCTGTCTGTCTGTGGCACCATAGCTCCCGAACGGATGGAGCGATTTCAATTTAGTTTTTTTTGTATGAAAGGTGAGTCTGGCGCAAGTGTTCTTAGACATGTTTCATGAAAATTGGTTATGCCGTTTTCATTTTCTCCTTGGTCTGGGTGTTTAGTATGTACCTATAATAAAAAATATCAATTTGTATGTCTATTATATTAAGTACCTATATCAAATGTCTAGTACCCGTAACACAAGCTTATAGCTTACCACGGGGCTAGATGTTGTTGTGTGGATTGTTCGGCAAAATTTATTTTATTTTATTTATTTATTTTTATTGAACATAGCTCTGAAGCGACCAACAACTGTTAGTCGATGTGATCAGACAGGGGCTCCGTAGAGTGCCATAGACCGCACAACCCATCTGTAAAGACGGCGAACACTTAGCCTGGGCCCTCCGAGATTGGGCAAAATTCTATGAACTGCGAACCTACTACCCTAAGAATCCGAGGAACAGAGCGATTAAATGCTCCCCAAAGCCCCAGCTACAGTCGAGCGTAATATTTAAGATATGAGCCTACCTGTATTTCCACATCTCCCACGCAAATTGAGGCTGCGTTTGGTGGTCTGCGGGTCCGAGCCTTGTGGAACCAGAGGGCCTCCATCTTTTAAGGTGTAATTAGAAGGCCCAGCTCATTGATCTTGCTGACGACGCAATTTACGACCACATCAGCCAATGCTTTCGTATCGTCAAAAGCATCCCTGCTACCTAATACGAGCGTGTCATCCGCTTAGCAGATGACTCGCACGCTGGCTGGGAGGTTAACTCGTAAAACTGCGTCGTAAGCCAGGTTCCAAAGTAGAGGCACGAGAACCGAAGGGGTTCCTCAGACCCCGCAAACAACTAACTTCCTGTGCGCTCCGTCCCTGCAGCCGTATTTCTCGCATCTGTCACTCAGGTACATTGGTGAATTTACCAGAAGGCTGAGTAGGCTCGACCTAGGGTGGCAGATTTTGGGGCGGCACATTTGGGGAACGATTTTTTTTCCTTTTAAAAATCACTAAAAATATATTTAAAAAAAATCTGTAGTAATGTTTTCTGATCAGGTATGTCCCAACTATACATTGCAGGTAAAGAGGTACCCGTGAAAAATCTGTGACTCTTTTATCGCCTTCCAGGGTAAGGAGTTAAATGCATTTACAATGTCTTATGACACTGCTAGACCCCTCCCGCCACGGGTGACTGCTTGATCTGAAAAGGATCGGACGCGAAAAATTGCATATTATTGTGGAACGCACTCGACGGAATCCATATTGGTCATCCGACAGGTTTGGCCCAACCTGCTTCAAGTGTGTACAGAGTCGGTCAGCAATTATTATTTCGAATAATTTTCCGATCTCGTCCATCAAGCAAATGGGGCGGTATGGGGGAGGGAGAGCGGTGGCGATACCAGCCTTTATCCGGTCCGGGCGCCGTGTTTCGACCCTTAAGGCGCTTGATAACACCGTCTTATTCTGCTTCGTTACATTTAAGCTGTCATTCCAATTAGTAGTATCCGAAATTGCATTCAGAATTTCAGCAGCGGGAGATGTGGTGCTGCTGACTTGACACATCGGAAAAAGAGTGTCTACCACTCTCCCTACGCAGTCAGGTTCCAAACTTTCGGTTAGCGGAGGGACCCGAGGTCGGAGCTTATTAAGAACCATCCTGTACGGGCGGCCCCACGGGTCACTATTCAGCACGTTTAAAAGTTATGTCCAGGCTTGAGTTTTGGCATCAAGCATTGCTATCTGCAGCGCTTTGGTAGCCCGGCGATATTCACCATACGTGCTGGGAATCTCCTCGGCTGTAGCCCTTCTTCTTCTCCGGCAACTGGTGTAATAGCGACGCGAGCGTAAATAGGCGTATCGCAGTCTCGCTATTTCAGCCGACAACCAGTATACCGCCCTGCGATTGGTCGATTTGGCTCGGGGCATGGAGTAGTCGCATGTTTATGTCATGGCTTCCCGAAACAATGTTGCTTCCCTTTCTGGATCCGACGGATTAAGCGTTGGACTCTCTGACCAGGATGCGATAATGGAAGCGGCTTTCAATAAGTCTCTATCAAGCCACTTTAGCGCCCATCTTCGTAGCGGCCTTCCTTCACAATGGGAAAGCCTGGATAATGGAAGCCGGAAAAACATATCAAAAATAATGTACCGATGGTCTGATTATAGTTAGTGTGACCATCTCTTCCGCTACCCTCCACCAATGGGTCGCCCATGTGAGGTCAACGATTGATTCCCCGTTTTACTTGTGAATAATTAATACATAAATGTTTTTGTATTGTGTAGTAGCAAATAAATGTTTGTCTATGTCTATGTCTAAATCCTTACAATTAAGGCCAAGCGTGGATATGTCAGTCAGTCATTCTTTCTATAAAATTATTAACATATCGGGAGACACCTGAATATAAACGTACTTGTATGAAAAGCTTTGTCCAGCTGGCAGCCCCGAGTCAAATGCATTTCAGTTTCTTAAAATTGGACTCTGCTCCTGAAGCGACAATTTGCCAGTGTCGAGTTAAATAAAATTATAAAGTGAAAAAGATGTTTACTCAGTTAAACGCCATTTTCTTGAACAATAAAAATTATTTATTATCAATCAAATCAAACTAGAGTCAGTTCAGTTCAGTTTTTGTAATTGGACTCTGCGCTTGAAGCGACAATTTGCCAGTGTCGATGTCGAGGTAAATAAAGATAGTGAAAAAGATGTTACTCAGTTGAACGTCATTATTCGAGACCAAATTTGTTAACTCCAAACTAGTCTTCTTATTCTTATAGTTGATGGCGTCCGTGACTGGCTTTAGGGCCTTCAACAGAGTCAGTGGCATCGCGCATCGCGCTTGCCAGTTGCTTCAAAAGTAAAGTCCAATTAAAAGAAACTGAACTGAATTGAAAGACAAAATTGTGTCCGTCAGGATGGCGTGTCTCATGTCTGAATAGTCACAGGTTATGCACCAAATAACTGTACCTAAACTGTACTAAACTGTACCTATATTAAAAAAACTGTACCTCAAGCAATTAGATATAAAATAAATTGTGATATGGACACGCCATTCTGACGTCAGGTTGGCGCGCATAATCGTGTATCTCCCCAACGTGTGGGAACTATGCTCTGGAACATATACCAATAAACTGTACCTAATAAAACTGCCAACAAAAAAATTGTATTCACACGCGATATCTGTCAAATCAAGAAAGAATTTTTTACTGCTCATTTATTTGATTTAATGGCATGACGCAATCATGTTTGCCGATCAATTATTATTTGGTGCATAACCTGTGACTATTCAGACATGAGACACGCCATCCTGACGGACACACAAAATTGTCTTTAAATGAAGTCTGGCAAGTAGAAATTAAGGATCATATTTATTTTGTACCCTCGTATGTCTGCAGAACATATTTATGTTTTAGCCGGTTTGGATTAAGTAAATATTATGTAAAAATACGTAGATAGATAGATAACACTTTATTGTACACCACAAATAAAATACTAACTGCAAATAATAACAAGACAATACATTGGAGTACAAAGGGCGGCCTTATGTATTGTTAGGCTAATTTTAATTTGAGTATCGATAAAAGGAATAATAATAAACATGTTTCTTTAACACTTATTTTTTTCTGTTACAGACCACTACCATCTCTTGATAAACCTGTCAACTAGTTGCTGTATTTTTTGGAAACTTCCATGGCTAAATGTATTTTAATGTAGAAGAAAGCGATCCATCTATCGTCCATCGTTGTCGTAAATAATGTTAATAAATAGAAATAATGTATTTTTGTCAATATGTTTATTAAACCGTTGATTTTTAATACATAATTTTGTAATTTCATTTTGGTGCCTGCGCATATTATTATACCCAAGTCGTAATTTATTATTCTATGCCCAAGTGAAGAATTAACCTGATTTATCGATAACGATTTCATCAGAATTACCAGAGGACTTTAGTGTTCCCTATATTGTTACCGTAATGTTGGTATTGGAGGTCCAGTCTCATAAACGTAGTGCTTTATAATTTTTTTTGTTTGGCTTTTAAATGCTGTTGACCGCAGATGGCCATGACAGCGTTACCCGGCTGTGGCGGATGCAGAAGACGTCTCAACCAAGGCGGCCGGCGTCCAAACCGAACCCAACGCGTTAGCATCGGTGTCCCGTTAGGGCGGTGACCCAAAGTAAGGTTGGGGCAACACACACAAGGGATCCACATAGGAACGGACCTCGGCTTGGGCAGTTGCCAGTATGAGAGGACTATGGATTATTATGTAAAGTTACCCTGTTTTCGGCCTGTTGCATCCAATCACTACCAGCGACCTTTCTTAGATAGTCACTCCACCTAGCTTATGGAGGTCCTACATTACGCTTGTCTAGACGCTGCCTCAATTCCGGGATCTTTTACACCCAACGGCCATCGTTTCTTTGGCAAATATGACCTGCTATCTGAATACCTTCATTTAGAATTTTATCTTTATGGGAAACCCGCGCGATATGCGCGCTTTCTAGCGCCATGCCTTGAGCGACATAGAGTAACTCGCCAGCGATAATTAAACGTAGTGTTTATATTCTTAGGCGATCATAGTAAGTCTAATACGTCACATGACATTATGTGCACATGTGCACATACATAATGTCATGTGAACACGTAGACATCTAAGTAGGAAAAGGTAAGAGGGCAAGAGGTAGAGTCACACTGGAAATAACATATATATTTTGCGTCGACTAAAAAACACTCTTGATTATATACTACTGAATACTGAACAAATTATTATATTCTGGCTAACTACAATTATTATTAATGTATGTATCTACATACATAAAAATTGCTCATTATCATTCTTCTATAAAGTTTTTAAGTTTTTGGGTAAGTGTTAACCACAGGTTGAGGTTGGTTAGATTATCTAAGCTAAGCCAAGGAGAAAAACAGTCAGGTGTCGGTGCCGAAGACCAAAAGTCACCACAACCACAACACGACCGACGCGCCCTGGTACGCGCCCGCCCTTACTCTTCGCTTCTTAAAGGTTTCTAATCTATGGTGCAGTGCAGTGTCTTTTTTTCATAGCTTAGAATATGCACGATGGTGGTTGTGCCTTGTGCGCCTGTGCAATATGCAAAACCGTGAAAAAGTAGAGAACAAAAGGAAACAAAAGCTGAAGCTGTTAGAAACGTAAAATTAAAAAGAACCATACACTAAAGATAAAAATAGTGTATCATCCTACGTAGCTCTATTAGAAAAAATATCTTATCTTTAATGTGATATGATGGATGTGTAAATTTTTTTTCTTTGTCAATGTTTGTGTTCTTTTAAAATATAATGTCTTTGCCTATTCCTATTCCTCCTTGCACTAAAAGGGATGTAGGTATCAGTGGTCTTAACTGTGAGCAACTAGAATACGCAAGTACAATGGCCACAACATTATTAGCACCGGTAAAAACCGAAAAGCAAATTATGGATCATTCTATGTCGGAAGATGATCCTAATGCTAACACTCAACCTCTTATTGAAGAAGGAAAGCAGCCACGATGGGGTCCTCGGCACCGAGGGGCACAAGAACTAGCTGAACTTTACAGTCCAGGTCAGTAAAATTTTCATAAACAGTGTAATTATTATATTAGTTTGGTGTCTATATATCGTCAACATAGGATATTATCTTAAACAATACATCTTTATAACTTGACAGGCAAGAGACTTCAAGAATTAGTTTGTGTTGTGGCATGTTGTGGATTGTGTCTCTGTGCTGGAGCTCTGATGATCAAGCATATACGAGCAGATGCTTCATTGGTACTAGCTGCTCTAGCGGGTGTTGTAACTGCAGACTTTGCTTCTGGAGTTGTCCATTGGGCTGCAGACACTTGGGGAACTGTAGATCTACCACTGATAGGCAAGGTACTTGTCATATTTATTCAATTCAATTCAATTCATTTATTTCACTTTTGGGACATTAAGAACACTTAGTTACGTCAATAAATTATTACATACATTATTATTTAGGAACTAATTAAAATTAAAATAATCAATTAATAGTGCAGCTGAACAGTCGCTTTGTCAAAGTATGTAGAAGCAGCTGTAAAGAGGCCTTGTCAAATTTGTCCTACACAATCTAGAATAAACAATAATCAATTATTTTAACTCAATATAAATATGTAAACAACTTTTATAATATGGAAACACCATTAAGGGCCAAAGTAAATTTCAATTCTATTTTACAGAAATATGGTACAAATTATTCTTAATATTTAAAACATGTCTACATAATTGTTGCTGCTGTTTTAAAGGCATTGTCAAATTAGAAATAGTAGCTGCTGTAAAGGGGCATTGTCAAAAAAAAAAAAAAAAGTACCTACCAACTTTTTATCATATAATTAAGAATTAAATATTGCTGAATTTGTACATTTTAATAATTGTTGCTGCTGTATAAGGGCTTAACTATGATAGTTGTGATTAGGTTCAATTATTTAAAACAATTGCTAAGTATATAATTGTTTTCAGAATTTTCTCAGACCATTTAGAGAGCATCACATTGACCCTACTTCAATTACTCGGCATGATTTTGTTGAAACAAATGGTGACAATTTTGCAATAACTGTACCAGTGTTAGCTCGTATAGTATGGCAATTGTCCACTTATGATGACAAAGAAATAACGGAGCAATTCCATTGGATTGCATATTGGTACCTTTGTTGCATATTTGTTGCAATGACTAATCAGGTGAGTGACTATTAAACTACATTATTAAGGATTTCGCTTAGTCAAAAAGTTTAGTCTAGTGAAGTATGTCTTAAAGTTGTAGATAAAAATTTAACAATGTGATAGATACAGTGTTTAAATAATGAGGGATTGTTATTTGTTAGATTACTAATTTGTGTGAATGTAGTTTTGCCAATAGCGAGTTTTGCCAAATGTGTCCTATGATCAATATTATAGAAAAAAAAATATCCGGACTAGCCACACCTAACCCCAAACTAAGCAGAGCTTGTGCTAAGGGTTAACATTAACACCCCTAGGTGACTGATATATATATATTTATATAGATTTGTTTGAAAACACATACTTATGATACATAGGAAACACCCTGTCCCGAAAGCAGAAACTGCAGATCATACAAAATCTGGTCCCCCGGCGAAAATCGAATCCGAAACCTCTTGCGCCTCAGGGGGATCTTTGTGGTGGAATATTGGCTTCAGATCTATTGTAAGACCAATTAAAACAAACCGAGATTTGAACTAATCATTAGTAATATAACAAAATAAAGAAATTAGCTGCCAGGTTGTCCTAAAATGTATGTCTAACAATATTGATATTTGAAACTCCAGTTAATAAAATATTTATTCTATCCCAGTAGACATTTTGTACCTACACTAAATAAAATATACTTCTTTGTTTCAGATACATAAATGGTCACACACTTATTTTGGCCTGCCCACCTGGGTGGTATGGTTACAAGAATGGCATATTGTGTTACCGCGACGCCACCACAGAATCCACCACGTTGCGCCGCACGAGACTTACTTTTGCATTACTACTGGATGGCTGAATTGGCCTCTAGAAAAATTATGCTTTTGGTCCACTTTAGAAACCCTTATTGAAGCCATAACAGGGTGTAAACCACGAGCTGATGACATGAAATGGGCTCAAAAACGTTCCTAAGCAACAAATTTAAAATAAGTCTCGATCTGTAAGTTTATAAAATACTTTTTTTATCCATATTGGAAAGAGAAAAAAACAGGAGTGAGAAAATGTGATTATTTGCTTGTATTGTTAACAAGCACGGACTTGTTGATTTTTGACTTGGATTGGATATTACTTTAACAAAAATGTTTTATACTTTAGCTACGTGAGTGGCGAAACGCTTTCGTAGTACATTATGAAACTACTAGAGCCTTTAAATGTTGTCATAGCAAATTTTACGAAACTACCGTGAAGTTTAACCGTGAAACGTTGTCATAGGGCATGCTACGTAACTTCTAGAGCCCGTGAAAATCTAAGAAGCTACGGGAGCGGTAAAACGTTTTCTTACACTTATGGCGAGTTAACGAGTCCTATTAACAGTGGAGTTTTAAAAACGTATGCTTATTTTTGAAAATTATTATACCTTTCCCTCCGACATAAATTACGAAGTACAGCTGTCTAAATACTTTCTATTATTGGAGGTGTTGCTTTACTCAGAATTACCCTCGCATTTATCCTTTTCTATTCTTAAACATAGCAGGTATGTTTAAGATTATTTAGCTAGTGCGATTCTGATGCGACATTTGATATTGCATATTCGTTATACATAATGTCGTGTAACGAGTTTTCAAACTGTAACCGGTCGCAAATACGAAATCCTATATTTAAGTACTTGCTTGTTAATGTACAGGGAAGAATGTCATGAAATATTTTACTAAAAACTTTTGTTGAAGATTTATAACTTTATAAGAAAAAGTATTGTTATAAAATTATATTTAAGACGCAGTATATACACACACACACGTGGTAAATTAAATATTATTCGGGAGTTTAGTGCAATTAAGATTTATTAAAGTTAATTTCATATACAGTTTCTTCAGCTTTGCCGCACTTTGCTTAACAGCAGTTCTGGGCAAGGTATCTGAAGGCTTCTAGGCTTGCAAACCTAAAAAGATATTTTATTTTAATTTAAATTACTTGTGATATAAATTGACACCAAAAATATTTATAAATCGTGTCTATAAACCAAATTATTATTATACTAATTTATTTGAAAATTGTGATGATTATGATAATATGCATTATTATTTATAAATGTGTATTTATGAATTATATATATAGTAGCCCGTGAATGAAGAAGGCTTTACGAGATGGTTCTTTAAGGCCATTATTATTGTGTTTTGTTCAAAGATGTCCAAAATTTTAGCTTTAGCTATACTTTAGTGTAGAAAACCAATAATAATGTGAATTTAAAGTGATGTCGTTTTATAGGATGTAATGTTTAACAACATGATTTAATCGTTGATGCAGCTGAATATTTAGCACTATTTTTACCTCCTTAATTTGCGCATTATTAAGGATATGTATAGCTTGACCACTATCATGACGTCCAATTTACAAGTACCTTAATTTTTTAGGTACTTAGGTATGTAATATAGATATAAGTTTAAAAAATCAGGGTTCTAGTAACCAGAGAAATTTCAAAGAACTTATGCAATAAATGAGGGGCCTTAATTATTATGGCTACATGCAATATATCAGATACCAAATCGTTTGCAAAAATGTGGTTATTGTACAAATGTTTTATTTGACAGCTAAAAACGCGTTTCCTAGTTAAGATTTCGTTACACATACAACTGTAGGAAATAGTCTCTTTACCTGCAAAGAAAAAATGAACGGTTTTATGTTGAACCTATATTATTATTCATTTACAAAACGTTACGTTAGTAACCTGCCCAGGTCGAGTTTTAATCTCAACCCGGGCTTCTAGAAAGGTCTACTCGGGCCGCAAACTACCGACTACTTTTGGCTATCATGCAGTGATGAACCACTGATGGATACAGCATAAACGCGCACTTAAATTGATTAAATCATATTTTTTTAATCTTAGAAACTAGACGTTCACGAGCTTAAAATTGTTAAACCACGTCCTCTCTACGTGTTCAGTTCAACATATAAGCCCACCTATACATTAAGATTGTATTGTATTGATTTAAGACTTTACTAAAGTATCTGCGCAAATTGTATGTGTTATAAAATCATGCAACACATGTTGTCTAGTGAGTAAGAGGTTTTGGTTGTTTGGATGACTATGTAGCACTATCACAATAACTTAGCATACAATAATTACGCTTTAATTATTTTTTATATCATTCTAATGTGATACATATTAAACAAGTTATTTAGTATATTGTAACCGTTTGTCAGTTAACAAGAAATGGTTAATTTTGTCAGCAATGCTGCTATTTCATAATATATTTCTTTATTTAGGTATTCAGTAAGAATAGCCTATATTACAAACGTACAATACTAAGGTGCTAATTCTGTCATTTTTAGTTTAGTTAGATCTCTTTTTATTTTTTTCACTACAACTGTGACGATCCAAAATTTATTTACTGTTGACTGTAGTAGTATTGGGTGGGAATTCATTTCTCCTAGGATTTTAGGCTAAAGCAATTTAAGTGTGTTAGGCAACGCTTTCATATTTATCTTATGTATGTACCTTTTAGGTATGTATTGTTTGTGTATATCTACACTATTTATTTTATATCAATAAAAAAACCATTGAAAATCTATTATTTTTATACAAAATCCTATGTCCCATATTTCTAAGCTAACTGCTCATATTAACGGAAATTCATTAAAAATAACATGGGTTTGAACTTTAGAGGAGTTTAAAAACGGTTGAGTTCGACTCGCCGAGTTCCTAATACAGACGAGTTACTGACGATTCCGACATTGTAATAATATAATGTGATGAAGCTAATTAAATTGCTTTGCGAGCGTGTGGTGACTTATATCATTAGTTAAAAAAAACAACAAGTCTCATTCATAGCGTATATTTGGTATAAATCAACATCTTCTATACTCAGGTATCTATACCTCTTTAATATGAATACCTACTTAAAAATATCTCAAAGATGTTTTTTAATTATTTTTACACAGTATATGATCACGTATAAAAATCAATAGTTCCAACAGACCTAAAATTACTTCTTATTATTTGTAAGTTTTCAAGATCAGCAAGGCCTATTTTCTACTGAAAAAACAAACCATAAAGCTCTTAAACAAAATAAAAAATAAATCTTAAAACGTTTTTCTATCTTGTCTTACGTATTATAAAAGTCATTATTTTAGTCATTATAAAAATCACAGACAATTTAAAATTAACTCAGAAATATATCTCGAAAACGTTAAGTGATTTGGCGTTATTAATTATTATAAAAAAAGTACCTAATTATACCTCCGAAATGGTATTAAGGTTAGATTTCCGTTAATCATACTTGGCCAGAATGGCAAGAATCTGAATCGTTGTGGCATTCTAGGTAAATCTACCATTTGTAGATTGTTTAAATTTTAACATCGATAGGTACGCTATGAATGAGATTTGTTGTTTTTTTTAACTAATGATGTAAGTCACCACACGATCGCAAAGCATTTAATTAGCTTTATCACATAATATTACAATAAGCATAAAAAATGTTTACCTGACTGTACTCAACAGCTTTAATAATTTGATGGTGTCCGAATCGACAGTAAAAAATACATTAAATTCAAGTGTCAATTGGGACACTGTGTCCGAATAACCTGTGTCCGAATCGTCAGTAACTCATACAGACGAGTGTCGTATCGAAGCGGCGCCGGCGCGGCGCGGCGGCAGCACGCTTATCGCGCTGGACGCACAGCTACGACTCTCACGCGTACCTACTCTGCAGTGTGCAGGTCGCAGTACTATGCTGCGAACTGTCAAAAGCTTTCGATGTCGCAGACCACCGTGCGCTCTTATGAAAACCTTAGCCCTACGGAATCCGAAAACCGTCACTGGCACTTTCGGTGGTGCACGCTCCGTCTATCGATCAACTATAACAGAAGCTGAAGACGCTCCCTGGCAGGTAGCCCTATAGTTCAAGTGGTACGGAATTGCTCTGAACCTCAAAAATGATAAAACAATTTATGCACTTCACAATGTCCGTAGGTAATCCAGAGAGTATAATCACTACGTTTTTGCGAACCATAGCTCGTTCAACACACGCTGTGACTGACACGCTTACCGCTACACATCCGCGGGGCGTACAAGCTACCTTGTTTGGGCCATAGACTGGTAAAATGAGTGTTTTAAGCAATCATTTGAAATCTCTATGGATTATTAATTTGTGGCTTAGCTCGGAAACATATCCTCAAAAATTTAAACTTTCTAGAGTTGTGCCCTTACTAAAAACAAAATTCGTTTTCAGTTGTGCCCTTACTGAAAACGAATTTTGACAACAGAAATACATCATCTTTCAAAATTTTATATATCACGGTTCCTGTGATAAGCCTTGACATACAGACGACGAAGTCTCAGTAATATGGTCCCGTTACCTTAATCTACTTAGAAATCGAGTTAATTCCAGTAAATTCCTTAGGAGATACTTACATAACTAAGAAAGAAAATTACGTTATTTGGGAAACAGTAGGTAAAATTATAAAGATGAAGAGGTCGGATTTTGTACCTATCTCTTCACGCCACAGCGCCGGCGCCGCCGGCGTTGTCCTTTTTTTATATGTACCTAATTAATAATGAATATATAACTTTTAAGCATTTAGAGATCATTTAGTAAATTGTAGTTTGGAGTTATTCGAATAACAAAGATGCCACTGGGGTATCGCATGTAAACCTATCTGCCAGGTTAGCATGATTTTTCTGCTGCTGCTGCCAAATTGCTCTTGTGTCCATCCATAGCCGATCAACGCTCTATCGGGAAGCGTTCCAAAAGGAACCTAATTAATCATTTGAATATAATTTTTAATTGGATTAGTTACGTAGCTGGTGATGATGATGTTTATAATGTTTATTAACAACACGTTTAAGTTGTTAAAACATGTTAGGTCTGTAAACTATAAATCTAAATTTAAAATTTAAGAAAAACCCCCGATTCCAATCATCATTTGATACCCCACACTAGTATATTTGCAGATTTTCTGCTTTCCTACCCCACTCTCACCCCCATAACTTTTAAACGGCTCAACCGATTTTCATGAAACATGTCTAAGAACACCCGGGCCAAACTCACATTTCATACAAAAAAAACTAAATTGAAATCGCTCCATCCGTTCGGGAGCTATGATGGAACAGACAGACAGACACGTCAAACTTATAACACCCCTCTTCTTTGGTCGGGGGTTAAAAACATGTTTTAAATTGCATTTTCCATTCTTGTTTATGTCCTTTTTACAAAATGTTTTTTTCTCTTTAATTAAGTATATTTCATTGCTTTCTTTAAAAGTAATTTAAACAGTGCACTCTATAAATAGATAAGAACCTAAGCTATTGCTGAGGTACAGAGCCCTCGCGTCTACATTACAAGTATCGAACTTAGAGCGAGGGGTTGAAACTAAGAATAAGAAACAAGGTCTAAACTAAACACTGTACTATTACTGTTAAGACCGTTTTGAAATAAACGATATTATTATATTTTAGGAACTTTATACTACATACTAGAAGAAAGGCCTGCATTTTACTCCCGGATAAAAATGTACTACCACTATAAAAATCCTATTAAGGCCGTGTTGACTAAGCGGGATCACACTCGACTTATACACCGAAGGTCGTGGGTAGAATACAAACCTCTAGATTTTCTTCAAAAATTCCCTGTGTCCCAGCAGTGGGAACATAAATAGGGGTGCTTATGAATAAATCTTAATAAAATAATTGATGCCCTCTTCATATAGTAACACATACCATTACGTTAATTATGAAACACAAACTTAAGTGTGTGACAGGATGGCTTGAGACATGTCTGAATAGTCACAGGTTATGCACCAAGTAACTGTACTAAACTGAAAAAAAAACTGTACCTCAAGCAATTAGATAAAAAATAAATTGTGATATGGACACGCCATTCTGACGTCAGCTTGACGGGCATAAGGGAGTGTATGACATGTTTTATGGGTTATAAGTTCTAGATTATCTATACTTCATACTGAAGATCTATTTATTATTTAATCTCAGGAAGTACTGGTCCGATTTAAAACATTCTTTAAGCGTTCAATAGCCCATTTTGGTATCAAGGAAGGCTATAGGATTTTTTCGTACATATTTTCCCGTTTATGTTGTACGTAATACTACGTTGTTTATGTCTAAGAATACTCGCGCAAAACACACTTTTCTTACAAAAATAAAACTAAATTGAAATCGCGTCATCCGTTCGGGAGCTACGATGTCCCAGACAGACATACACGCCGAAACTTATAACACCCCCTTTTTTGGTCGGGGGTAAAAATATTGCTGGCCGATTCGGCAAGCAAAAACCTGCCTTTAAATCATAAAAATTATAGATAACCTTATTCTATGACTACATCTATTATAGTTTCATTATACCTACAAACTTAAATTCGTTTTTGTTTCATTAAAACCGCGGCGGCTAGTAAATCCTGTCAGCTGTCTTACGACGCTTCCGATACGATACGCTTGCTCTACTTCACAGTTCTATCTTTACCTTTATCCGAGCGCATGCGCAGCCACAGCTGCTATTTTGCGTCATTCAAAATATTGCCCAGACTGATTCCTATTTTTGTGAAATTTGAAGTTCCTGATTGGTTTCTTTCTTAGAGGTTCTCATAACATAAAATAATCGAACTACTCTTGCGTAATTAAACCCGCACCTACAGAGTAAGTAATATATAAACTATCTATTTTGCTCTTGCGTGCCTCATTTATCTTCACCAACTAGTTGGTATAATATAGTAAATCTCTATTTGCAAGGTTTTTATCAAAACTTTAGCTCTAACGATAACATTATGTTTATGTAGATTCATATTTTACCTAATGCTGTGGCATTGCTGTCAGGCTATCAGGATAGGGTCGATTCGTCTAAAGAGCATCTCCTCTACACGGTCGAATGTTCTAAAATGCTAGTGGTCTACATCTCTGCTCGGCTTGCAAGTGCAGCAGTTAAATGCAGTTTATAGTGTGTAAAAGTTATTTAAAATATTATAATTGGAACTGGGTTCGCTGTTCTCGAGTTATGGCCTAAGCGGCCGGTCTGCGCAGCGCGGTGTTTTTAAGATAAATACTTAAGGTTTATTTACCTTGAAAATCCAGAATCGTTCATTAAGGATTTAGTTTATCCAGAAGTTTATGTTTCAGGGTTTGTTAAGTGTAATTTTATCGACGGTGAAGATGTCAAGACACAGACAACCTGATTCGCTGGAAAAAATGGCAATGATTAAACTAGGTGACTGGGTGGCACTCCAAGCAGAAAAAGCAATGTTACCCGTAGCCGCTTTATCGCAAAAGAACACGACTGGTGCTCAGGAAAAACTCTCAAGCTTAATCGATTATTTGCGCAAATATTTAGAATACAATATTCCATGGATGCTTCATGATTCAGTTGTGACCGAAGGAATCAGAGCACTTTCTGAACTTTTGGATAAAACAAAACGTTCATTAGGTTTTCGCGGTTCTATGGGAAAATTTGTAAATCAAATGAATGTGGTAGTAAGAATGTCCGAAGTATTATTTACTAAAAACTTAAGAATCGTATCTATGGACATAATACCTAAAATGTTGCGTGCTCCGTTTTACACAAAGCTATCTATGCTAACAGGATTGGTTCACTTAAATCTTGGATCACTATCCGGTGGGTGGAAAACAGCCGACATGGAGGGAGCAATTATTTCATCTCTTAAAGAGCTGCATTTTCTTAGGTATTTATTAATTAATTATGACTGCACAGACAATATTTTAAAATGTATTTCATATAATTGCCAGCACATTGAAAAACTAGATTTATCATGTTCAAAATGTATAACTAACGAAAGTATCGATATTTTGTGTTCCTTAAATAATTTAAGGAGTGTCCAATTGTACCGCACATTTGTAAGTCTAGATGGTTTTGTGAAATTGCTTTTGTACTGTGAAAACCTAGAAGACATAGGAAGATGTGATGAAATAGGTAGAGTTTTTGAATATATTGACTCAACATATTCTGCTTCAAAACAATTCAAATTAAAGACATTTGTAAGCCGCTACGCAACGGAAAACCAGTTGCAGCTGACAGTTCAGATGTGTCCGTATATTCAAAATATTTCAGTGTTCCATAACAATCTGCATAGTGACCTTATGGTCCTTGTAGGCTTAAAAGATTTACGTGACCTTAAATTATTGTCCTGTGAGTTTTACGCAGACCAAATTAAACAAGTGTTACAAGTTAAAGGATGTAACTTAACAAGCCTGCATTTGGAACATGTTGATCAAATTGATTTGAATGCCCTAATGTACATAAGTCAAATGTGTCCATGTCTGGAGTCATTGACCTTTTACAACTGCACTTTAATACAACATACTTCATTATATACAAAGAAACTAGAATTCCCACCATTTAGAAATGTGAAACGTCTAACATTGGTATCGAAATGTACTGATGAACAACTGATATTTTTATTATCTAACTGCATTAATATACAATTTCTACATTTTGGAACAGCCGTTATATTAACTGACGATTTTGTGACGAAAATTTTAGAAATGAATCCTTTAATTTACCTGAAGGAACTGAGGATAATGCAAACCGATACATTAACAATGGTCAGTGTTGATAATTTAATTCAAAGTTGCCTAAGTTTAGAAGTTTTAGTGGAATTGGAGAGTTGGTCTTTACTAACAGAAATGGATCGGGAATATGTAAGAAATTATATTAAAGTTAATAATTTTAAAATCGACACAGCCCCAATTCGGAGATATGATGTTTAAATTTTAGTATTTTATTAAGGGTTTCGATCCGCAAATAATAACAATTTTGCAATAAGCATATATGTATGGTACCTACCTGTACCTACAATGTATTTGGAAACTAGATAATCCAAAGTGTTCCAGAACAAGTACCTACACTTTCATGTAGTAAAGTGTTACAACTGTAGTAGAGTTATCAAAGAATCTTCAGAAAAATATGCTTGTTGAACTCTTACAAAAATGTAGACATGAGAATCATAACATCATCAGTCCTAATAACAGGTTTTTGTAAATTAAGTTCTAGTCGTTAAATAAGTAGGTATAAAAAAATGTTGAATTCAAAAAGCACCTTAACCACTCAAACGTCCAGCCGCGAAACATACACACATATGGCCAGATGTGTAAGTCAGTGGAGGCAAAATAGCTTAAATATTTCTGTTAAACCTTTCTCCTCTCTCATTTATGATGTTAATACTCAATTAACTCATTCAAAGCATAGCCATATGAATTCGCAACCCACAAGCAACACTGGTCTATTTTTGGTTATAGCGAAACCCCTTATCATTTGGACTAATGATAAAACATATTTGTCAAAATGTTGCTTATAGTTGCATTTTTTTTATGAGTCTGCAGGGCAAAGATCTCCCTACCTTCCTTCCAGACATCCCTATCACCTGTTAAAGTTGTCCTATCCCAAAGGTGGGCGTCAAGTTCATCTCTCCACCATCGCCGTGACTGTTGTAATTATTAATAATATTTTGATTAAATGACAGCTAAATATTAAAAAATTATATGATATGTACACATAGTTAATGCATTACAGTAAATAATATATAATTAATAAATAACATAAATAGAAATATTTACTTTATTTTCGATTACAATAACAGACCATACAATAATATTTATATCTTGTTTTCTGGTACCAAAGCAAACATGTACACTGGGTAAATTCCATTGGGAAAGTTTGTTTGTTTACATTGCTTTATTCTTTTCAAATTGCATAGCTTAAATATTGTAAGGAACTGTTGCAGAGATCTAGTCACTGATGAATCAGTTTCGTCTGTTTCCATTTCGCCTGTTGATGTTACATTTTCTTTAACAATTATAACACCATTTTTATTCAGCGCATTTCTGAAAATAAATTCTGTATTAATGTATTTATTTGTTTACTTCTATAAAATATTGGCATCTTTTGTGTTAAATATTATTTGATGAACTATAATAATATACATGCATAATATGAGTTAAAAAAGCCGTGTTGGCTAAGTGGGAGGACGCTCGACTTTAATTCCGAGGGTCGTGGGTTCAAACCCCGCCATGCACCACTGGATTTTTCTTTTTGAGAAATTTATGTGCGCTTTAAACACGTGCTTTATTAGTGAAGGCAAACATAGTGAGGAAACCGGCATGTTCTGAGACCTTTAAAAGAGTTTGAAGGGCATGTGACATTCACCAACCCGCACTTGGCCAGCTTGGTGAATTAAGGCGTAATCTCTATCTCGTCAAGAGAAAAGTGCCTGTGTCCCAGCAGTGGGAACGTTAATAGGGTGATGTGGTGATGTAGATAATATAAGTACCTACAAATACATAACTGAATCAGGACTTATTCACAATAATAGAACTTTCATATGAAGATTGGTTGTGCTTAGCGCCACTTCTGCGCGCAAGTGGCGATATGGCGGAACATTTAGAAACTGAGGTTTTATTCTACAAACCTTTAAAGTTATTTTATGTTTTACCATCAGTTTCATTCATATTTTAATTTTTTGTTTTCATTCTACAGGCTTTTGGAAGCAGCCAATCAATCCATAAAACTAACTATTATTTTTATAAAACAATTGATGTTTCAATTCTTATTCCAAACGCTAAATGACAATAAATTGATATGGAATAAGTATTATAAATTGTATTCTTGAGTTATGAATACTAATTTGAATTGAAGTTTTGTAGACAAATATTACAAAACACTCAATCCTTCAATTTGAATTGAACCATTTGAATGAATAAGTTCAATCGAACATTCAGAAGGAAACAGATGCAATCAATTAAATAATTATAAACTTTTGTTAAGGTGTGCAATATATTTGCATAAAAATGCATTCGGCTTTGCCCTACATCTGGGACTACGCAGTTGATTGGGGAGACCCGGATCTGGGACTAACTATATGAAAGGTTAACCCTTAAGTTAAGCAAAATAAGTACCTAATTTATCCTTAAATTTAATCTAAGTTTATTAGTTAAAAACCATTAATAACTTACTTGCACCGTATGAGATAGGCTATCAAGTCAGCATCTGTCAGGTAACCTAAGACCCATTGATTCCATATCACATCATACTTCCTAACTGGGGTAAACTCTTGTAAGCTAGCTTTGTAAAGGTTAATAATTCTTGAGCTACTCTCTCCCACGAATTGTTTGATGGAATTAATAAATTTTTCGTCAGGTTCTACAATGTCGACTTCACTGAAATGTTGCGTGAGAAGGAATTTTGAAATCCTACCAATACCGGCACCACAATCTAAGGCAACTCCTGCTGAAGGGGCATTTTTGTAGGTCAATAATGACTGAAGAAATTTCTCAGATCCATCAATATCTTTAGTTGAGATGAAACCAAATCCGCCAAGAACACCATCTACAGTTGGGGGAATATCAGCCCAGTATTCTAATGACCTTTCATAAGATATACAGTTGTTTTCACTAAGTATGGCAGTAGGTGTAGATGTAGAAGTAATTTCAGACATTCTTGTTTTACCAATATTCTGGAATTGAAGGTTTATGCAAAATAGTGCTTCATGTCGTTCGTTACGTTTAGTAATTTTCTTGAAAACTCAATTTGTTTTGTGACAACACGCAGGCAAGGTGAATCTGGCGAAACTATACTGTTATACTGTTTTGTTTATTTTAAGTCTAGTCTACGAGAAATAAAATAATTTTCTCAAAATCGCCATACACGTGTATTGTAATAACTATTCTCCCTTCAACTGATGGTATGTATGGTATGATGGTATGGTATTTAATTTATGACTATTGGATGGCCAAGCATAAGGATTAGGCCAGGATTTGATTTGTTTTGACAGAAACACAGAACCTTGCGGCTAACTAAACGGAATCTTCGCAAACTTGACGGACGAGTGACGAGGGGTTCTTATTAATTTTCTTCAATTAAAAAAAACGGAATTATTAAGACGTAGTGATTATTCAAATTCAAATCATTTTATTTCAGACAACATTGATTGAGTGGGAATACAAATTAAATGTCCATATTAAATTAAAACACATTAAGAATAACAAAAGAAAATAATAAAATACTTTACTATATACTTTATTATATACTCTCTGATTTTCTTATCTAAGGCATGTCTTGCAATTCTATAAAAATATTAATTACTTGTTTTCCTACTTATAAAGATTATTTAAGAGAAATGTCATAATATTATATTGAGTCACGGGGCTAAATGTTGTTGTGTGGATTGTCAGAAAATATGAATTATTATTCAACTAAGTTTAATTACTTATTGATGTTGTTGTGTGGATTGTCCGGAAATATCAATGATTATTTATTTACATTATGTTTTAATCTTCTTGTATTTCTTATTATTAGTGTAATTCAGAATACTCTGTGGATAGAATAAGTTTGAAGCTGGCACCACTGAACAGTAAATTTCAATGATGCCAGATTGGAGGGATTCTTCCCAAATTTTGGGGTATTTAGTGTTTTTTTAATTACAAATTTATGGCGTTTAGGTTCTTTGTTATTAAATCTAAACACAGGGAAATAACGCACACTTCCTAGCAACAACGCTATGCTATGAAAGCCGAGTGGCTTCTATGTTGTCAGTCAGTGAGTACGTTCAAATCCTGAAACATATTTAGAAAGGGAAAAAAAGTGTGTGTGTGTCAGCTACGACGCACGATTGGAGTTTACTCCTTACGAACTATAATTAGAATATAATATATCGAATAGAAAAAAAGGGTAAATGAACGCATCTGCTATTATGATAAGAGAAACAAACATTATATCTGTAATTGTTCGGATTATTTATATTACTTCAATAAAGCGTATTACATAAAGTATGTTACAAAATAATAAAAATAAAATACAGCAATACCTCTTTGCGCGATACTTCGTAGTCTCAATTACGACCCCCGAGAATGAGATACGCTGTGTAATGTATTCCATCTCATTCTTTTACACATTCAATCCTACAGATATATATGTTTGTCTCTTTCTACGTAACGCCTCAACTTTTCGTGTTACACTTTTTGATTTTACTCCTCATAAAATTTCCGTACCGGGCCTTATGACTCAAATCGTTTCTTAAGGAGTAAACTCCAATTAGGGAAAATTACATATATGAACATTCGTTATTATATTACATAATTAAAGTGAAGTACTTCCTACACTTTACTTGTAATTATTTAAGTGTACTAAGTACTACATGTCGCGCCAAATAAAATCATATTTCTTAAAATGATTATATATGTAAAGAAGTTAAGTTATTCACCATTTGGACCGACCATTTAAACATCTTTAGGAAAACCTATCTAAATAAGTCGGCATTTTCAGAAGAATATATGTATGAGTATTATTAGTTGTAATTAAAAATAATTGTAAAATTAGGGTTTTTTTAACAAATTAGTGATGTGGGATTATTTCTAAATCGATATGGGGACTATGGGGAGAATCCGAAATTGTCGAAGTGCTGGCAGCACTGATTTATATATTTTCTTTCTTTTTCAGTGACGTCATTCGTACGAACATAACGTTCTCAAAATGGTACGTGAAAAAAATTAAAAATATTGAAAAGTATCTGTATTTATCGACGTAATCCAAGCGTTATTTTAATGGAAGGATTTGTTTTCTCTATTTTAATGTATAATTAAAAAGCCATCTGTGTAGATTTCCTTCCAATCAGATGTTTCCCGTGATAAAATGAAGGAATTAAACTTACCGCTATTTAGTACATAAATATGATATAAAAATATATATATCGTAGTGTCGTTTACATATAACAGTGAAAAATTTAAGATAATAATTGTATATTCTCTTGATATTGTATACAAGAAATTGAATTATTTGCTCATGACGAATTAGGTTATGTTTGTGTTGTGCCCGTGATTGTGATAACTTGTGAAGGCTTTTATGAACCAATATGTGTTTCAGGGGAAAGTTAAATGCTCAGAGTTACGCACCAAAGACAAGAAAGAGCTGTTCAAGCAGCTGGAGGAGCTCAAAACAGAGTTGACTAATCTAAGAGTTGCAAAAGTTACTGGTGGAGTAGCTTCAAAGCTGTCCAAAATGTAAGTACACTAAATAAGAGTATTTTTATTGTTCTGTGTACAAAGGTCTTATAAAATAAAATGTTAGAAACAACAGGCCCACAATGGTAAGCGTACAATAATGTTAGTAGATTGATCTTTAACAACGTCATTGAATTGACTAGTCCTATAGTTCTAGTTATTTATTTTGGCCTAAATTATATTGGAATTAATAGAAATAGTTTATTTACGTAATAAAATATACAAACAACATTTATGAATAGCAGACATTAGAATTAACATTAAATAATAGGTCACCACCTCAGTATGAAGCTGAATGTTTGGTACAGTAAGGGTTATCAGCGGTGCCTTGTAATAGCAGTGCTTACAGCACACACATACCAATTGTATTACAAGCCACGTTGCTGCCCATGTTTATGGACAATTTATTTTGCCACGGGATTTTGAAGTAGCCTTGCTCAATAAATAGGCTATTTACTATTAATTCTTCTGTTGCCTTTCAACTGTAAAATACATGGTTAGATTCTATTATAAATCTTGCCTCCATACTTTGAAATAATTTTAAAGTATGGTAATATTAACTTCCTTAATTAAAAAGGAATCCACAACATAATATTATCTATACTGAGACTTGTGTTAGTTATGGACATATAGTTTGTATACAAACATGTTATTAAGAGTAGAATTACATATTTTTTTTTGCTTTGCCAAGAATCTTGTAGATATATTTATGGTATTATTATGGTTTCTGCATAACTTTTTAACAATCAATAACATTATTGTCATAAACATTTTAATTGCAATAGGTATTTAATTTTTCAATATATTTTGTTTTCAGCCGTGTTGTCAGGAAAGCTATCGCTCGGGTTTACATTGTCTACCATCAGAAAATGAAGGTCAATCTCAGAAACCACTACAAAAACAAGAAGTACAAGCCTTTGGATTTGAGGACCAAGAAGACCCGTGCTATGCGCAAGGCCTTAACAAAACATGAAGCTAAGATCAAGACAATGAAAGAGATCAGAAAGAAATCTCTGTTCCCGCCAAGAGTGTATGCTGTTAAAGCTTAAATATAACATCTAAATAAGCAACAAATATTGTTTAATTTACTATAATCTGGTATAGCTCTCTGCACTCTCTCTCCCTCAGATGCAAATATTGGTAGAGAGCTTGGGTTTACCAAAACAAACGATTCAAAAATCTCCATCAATCCCTTCTGTGCTACGATAGTTCTTAAGGGTGAAATACCAAAAATGTTGATTGGATTTTTCTCAAACAAGCATGCTTTTTGTAATGGCATAAACTTGATATGGGTGTTCAGTTCCTTGTCATGTCTCTGCGCTTGATGCATGACTGTTTGCCAATATCCATATGAAGGTATTGTAATTGTAGAGAACTATAAAATAATTTGCTGACTACCAGTATTTTACTATTGAATATCCATGAGTCAGCTACAATACAGACCTAAACACACAATAAGAACAGGATATTTTGATGCGTTTTTATACGCATAAACGGATTAGCTCTTTGAAGTGGCAGTGGGCAGGCCACATAGCACGTAGAACAGATGGCCGTTGGGGCCGAAAAGTTCTCGAATGGAGACCACGGATCGGCAAGCGCAGCGTCGGACGCCCACCAACAAGATGGACAGATGACTTAGTCAAACTTGCTGGCTCTCGGTGGATGCAAGTGGCGACCGATCGGAATGATTGGTCGTCTTTGAGGGAGGCTTATGTCCAGCAGTGGGCGTCTAATGGCTGAAATGATGATGATGGTGATGATGTTGATGCTTAAAAATAAATATATTATTTTTTGATAGCTAGTAGGTATATATTTACAACTTGTTGGCTATGCCGATGCCGGCCGCGTTGTTGGCTAAATGGGAACACAATACAATACAAAAAAAAAGGTGTGGGTGCGATTCACACACGATAGAAGTGAAACTTCAGTAAATCGACCGATTTTATAGGAATTTGACTTCAAAAACATATTGCAACACCACAATTATAGGTATATAATATATACACACTACTTTCATTCCAAAGGTCGTGGATTTAGAACCCCACCGCGCACCTCTGGATTTTTCTACACGAAAAAATATATATGTGTGCTGTAAATACGTGCTACGGTGAAGGCAAACATCGTGGGGAAATCGGCATGTTCCGAGTTAGATATATATTTTTTTATTTCTTGCCTAATTGTATAGGTTTATAAATTATGATATGATACCTAGTTCGTACGTACGTACGAACTAGATATCTGTACCTAAGTCCTACTATTGTACATCCTCTCGAGCAAAAGCTGTAGAAACTTGTACACTTTATTTATAAAACCTTTTGTACAACAGTATTTCAGTAAGAACATGTGGCATTCTTCGACCCGCACTTTGCTAGCGTGGTGAATTGAGGCCAAATCTCTCCCGTCAAGAGAGAAGTTTATGTGTCCCAGCAGTGGGAACGTAAATATGGTGCTTAAGATGATGAAATTTACTACTTTAGGCAAATAAAACTACATATTTACAAAACAGAGATATGTATACCATATATACCATAAACGTACATCTCTCCAATGTACCTACGATTATGGTACGCAACGGAGAGGATCAGAACGAAATAAATGTGGATCAAATCTACCTTTAATTTCATCTATTATTACCTATTTATTTACAAAGATATAGCAATCAAGACCGTTTTTAGATTGAGTGCATAGAGTATCTATGGTAAGTAACAGAGCGCGCGTATCACTACAACTTCATTGTGCAAAACGTAGACAGCTAGCATAGACAAACTTAAAAAAGAGCGAATGACAGGTAGGGATGGGGCGTGCCGATGGGAAAAGCTATCGAAAAATGACATTAATTTGGTTCTCTGTTAGGTATTACTAATTAGTTACACGCTCTTTATGTTATTTACTTGTTCTCTGGTTCATTATATAAAACATCTAGTAATTTACCAAGTTATAATGACAGTTCTACCATTTACATAATCATTTTCTGGTTGTTTCAAGTGGTTACATTTATTATTATGAAATTATGAAAAAAATCTTCTTGTTGAATCTACAAAAAATATGTACTAAAAACATAAAACAAATAACAAACTACAAAGCCCCTTAAAGTTCTAGTACTCACCTTCTTAGTGTTAAACCCACGCCACTTCAGTCAGTTAATCATGTCAATTCATATTTCGCTAACATTGGACAATCTTTAGCTCAAGACATACTTAGTGCACACTCTGTAGATTCGTGTACTACCGTATCCTTAAATTCATCCCATGTTACATCTTTTGTTCTTCTCGAAACTGATTCAGATGAGATAAATCGTGTAATTGGCAATCTAAAATCGAGCAGTGCACCTGGATGGGACAACATCTCAACATCTTTTCTAAATTCGTCCAAATCGATACTTATACCTTACATTTGTCATCTAATAAATTTGTGTTTTGATAAGGATATTTTTCCTGATGAACTTAAACGGTCAATACAGGGTGTAATCGTTAAGTGTGCACAGGCGATTATTCCGTAACTATTGCAGATATCAAAAAACTTTAAACTGATATCGAAAGTACTTTACCAAATGAGTAAAATGACATTAATAACTTTTTAAAAATAAAACGAGAAATATCCAAAAATCATGAGATAGTAGAAAGGTTTTAGTTTCCTTATTTTAAGTGGAATAGTACCTACTCATTTTACCCTTGTCATTTTATAATTATGTACGATATGAAGGTATTAATGAATTTCAAGTAGATACACGTGTAGATTAATTATCTTACCACTTCAAATTTATAATAAACCTTGTTTCAATATTGTATTGATTTGAACTAGCTGAAAAGCAACATACTAAATAAAAACAAAAAGAAAGATAATCTTTGGTGTTCGTTCTAAATTCAAATTCTTTATCGCGGGTTCTCGTTCCCGCCAATTTATTGTATTTTTCAATTTGCGTTAATAATCGTGATTGTTGCATTTATTGATTGAAAAATGGCATATTCCAATACAGAAAAGAGGGACATGTTAAAAATGTACTACAAACATGATTGTAACAATAGGGCGGCCATTATCGCCTACAGAAGAGAGTACCCAGATAGAGAAGTTCCTTCTGGTACGTATTTACGTAAGTTGGATAACAATTTGATAAATTATGGATCTTTTAACAGAAAAAAAGGTTCGAGAACAAGAGCTCCGGAATTTGATAATGACTTAGATAACAATATTATTAACAACGTAGTATCCACAAGAATCAACGCGTTCAGTGGTCCGATAATTTCCAGTGTCCCACAATTATGTACACAAGTTATTAAAAAAACACAACTTCAAAGCATTTAAGATAAAACCTACTCAAACGCTGCACAATGATGATCCTGCTCGTCGGCTGGTCTATTGCAATTGGCTAGTCAATAATTATGTCAATATAAGGTCAATTTTATGGACCGATGAAAGTAATGTTTCAAACTGCGGCATTTACAATAGAAAAAACTCGCATTATTGGTCAATTGACAATCCTCGCTTAACTACTGAAGTTAGAGCTCAGGTGCGATTCTCAATTAATGTGTGGTGTGGTATTCTTGGAGATCGGATCATTGGGCCATATTTTTACAGTGGAACCTTAAATGGACAGAGATATTTCTCCTTTGTTCAAAACGATATGCCAAGTCTCTTAGAACCAATTCCAGACGATGAAAGAAGGTCGATAATTTTTCAACAAGATGGAGCACCTGCACATAATACAAATGTTGTAATGAATTTCTTACGAAACAATTATAATGGCTTAATAGCCAATAATAGTGCAACCCCTTGGCCTGCCAGATCCCCGGATCTCACGCCTTGTGATTTCTTCCTATGGGGATTTGTCAAAGACCACGTGTACGCTGAGAGAGTACACAGCCTAGAAGAGTTACAGAATCGTGTACGTCGTGCAATTGCTTTAATTACTCCGCAAATGTTAAGGAAAGTTCATTTAGAAACTGTAAATAGAGCTCGTCATTGTATTGCACAAGGAGGACGTCACTTCGAACATAATGCTTTGAACACAAAATTTTGTACTTACTAAGAAATAAAATGTATGGCAGTGATTAATGTAATTTTTTTGGATATTTCTCGTTTTATTTTTAAAAAGTTATTAATGTTATTTTACTCATTAGGTAAAGTACTTTCGATATCAGTTTAAAGTTTTTTGATATCTGCAATAGTTACGGAATAATCGCCTGTGCACACTTAACGATTACACCCTGTAGTTACACCCATCTATAAAAGTGGAAAAAGAGATGAAATAAATAATTACCGACCTATATCTGTACTACCATCCATCTCCAAAATTATGGAAAAGATTATTAATACTAGACTTGTAAATTACCTAGAAAAATATAAGTTACTATCTAGATATCAGTATGGTTTTAGAAAGAGATTGTCAACTGAAGATGCTGTATTGGAACTGACTAAGGTTATTACAAACCATGTAGACAAAAAGAGGAAGTGTTTGACCGTGTTTCTAGACCTTAGGAAGACTTTTGACACTGTGTCGAACAAGATCCTCTTGCAAAAGCTGGAACAGTTTGGTTTAAGAGATGTTCCCCTAGCTCTACTAAAAGACAACCTTAACGGACGTAAACAACAAGCAAAAATTGATGTGACGGTTAGTGAAACAGTGCCTATATCTTATGGTGTACCGCAAGGAAGCATATTGGGCCCGACATTGTTTCTTATGTATATTAATGAACTATGTGAAATGAAAATAGAAAACGGGCATATATTTTCCTACGCCGATGACACTGCCATTATTTTTACAGGCAACACATGGAAAGAAGTAAAATAAAGAACAGAAACGGGTCTGAAGAAAATTAGCGATTGGTTAGAGCGGAATCTTTTAACACTTACATACATGTAGTATTCACGATCCTAGTTGTGATTGTGATATAATTAATAAAGTTAACCATGCTAAGTATCTTGGTGTAATATTGGATCAGAGATTAACATGGAATTTTCATTTAGATTTACTTATGACTCGGACTAGACAGTTGATGTGGCTCTTCAAACATTTAAGGCATATAGCAACACCTGGTTTGATAAGTCAAATTTATAAGTCGCTGGTGAAACCCGTTCTTACCTATTGTATAACCGTTTGGGGTGGTGCATCCAAAACCCTCTTTCTAGACCTTGAAAGAACTCATAGATCGCTTCTGAAGGTTATGTATTTAAAACCCTACAGATATCCAACCGAAACGTTATACTTAGACTCTGGCCTACTATCCGTTCGTAAATTATATATACATAATACAGTGCTTAAATTACATAAAAGTTTAAAATACAATCCGGAAGTTAAATATAATAGTAGAAAAGATATTATAATTAAAGATATTAGCATCAAATCAGTCTTTGCATCGCGACAATACCAAAAACGGTCTGCATATTTATACAATAAAATTAATAGAACTATTTATATATAATATACCCTATGAATTTATTTGATTGTAAGCGGGAATTATTCAACTGGTTGATGAGCTTAAACTACGATCAAGTAGAAAAACTTTTTACGAGAATATCCTGATCACCATATTTTATCTATGAATCGATTATTTTATTATACAAATCTCAATTTATTTTATTATAGGTACATAGTTTTACAAATTATTATTAGTTCTCATATATTTTATATTTATGTATTTTGCACTTTACATTACACTTACATACATTACACACCTCTACATCACACTTCATACATTACACTTACATTCACTACACGTCACTAAACAACTTTAAAACGCTCTCATTTTATAAATTGTACCATACTCAATTCATTTCTGTTTGTCAACAAAAAAATTTCGATCCTACCTTCAAAAATATTTTTTTAACGTTTTTATTTTTATTTTAATGAACTTAGTTTTAAATTGTTTTAAATTTAAATTGTATACTTAATTTAAGATTAAATTTAACAAATTACAATGTTTATTTTGCTGAAATAAAGTTAATTTTAAGCGTGAATGCATTTATGAAGAGCGAATCCTCCTAATACAAGTACTCAACTTAAAAGGAGGTTTCATATTTTGTGAATTTTGTGAAAGCAATAAACATTTTTATTTTATTATTTTTATTATTATTATTATGAATACTTTATTGCACAAGAATATAAATAATTGTACGAAAGGTGTGCTTAATTTAGGTGTTACATAGTAGATAGTAAGATTCTAACATTACCCTTTTGGGGCATTGCAACGTTATGATTAGATACTTAAATACATAAAATATATTAATAATGGGTAAAAACATTAAAAAAATATCGGTATTTAAAATTATGGACCCGAAAAGGCTATGTTTGTCAAAAGTGAATGTGAATTGTTGAATAAATTAAAAAATAACAATTAAATATGTCTGCGTATTTAATTGTTATTTGCTCACAATATGTCGGCGTCATGGTTTTAGTCGTCTTGAGTACTTCCGACAACTTTTCAATTTTTTTTCATACGCTAACGAGTAGCCTAAAGCGCTTTGCATCGCAATCGGCGACGTTCCGAGGAAAAACTCTACTCCCAACTAACATATATTTTTTTAAAACATCGACTACAAGTGTTCGCGTCCCATCACTATACTTTTGACAGTCGGCGCGGTGCGCGGGCGGGTGTTTGCGTGCCACCCTCTCACGTCTCCTTCACCCCCGCAAATGGACGCGATGCCAGATTTATTTTTATCAAAATAACTGTAAAAATCGACATACCAATGAAATGTAATGTTAGATTTCATCTTGGATTCCTTTCTTGTGTCATTTTTGCTGGATTTGACTGCACATTTTACCATTTTTATTGCCCAATTTAGCAAAATTAATTGAGATCCTCACGCCGCTACCGCGCATCCACGACTGCGAAGGCTCGCTGCGCGAACGTCATATTGTTCTTAGCCGAGTCTGATGTTCGCAATTCAATAGGCTCACTCTATTCTTACCATAGATACTCTAAGATTGAGTGGCTAAAAAAAAAGTAATACCGATTTTTGTTATAAAAATGTCACAAAGGCTTCAGGCTATATCCTCTTTTCAAAATTGTATCTCGGTCATTCTCATTTACGGTCAAAATCTATGTCTCGCCAATGAACTTGCGAACTGTATAGTTTTTGTTATTATTTTTATATTTTGAACATTTAGTTCCAGATTTTGTAAGCTAGATTAATAAGGAAAAAGCAATCAAGACCGTTTTTAGATTGAGTGGCTAAAAAAAGTAATACCGGTTTTTGTTATAAAAACGTCATTACCTCTCATGTCACAAAGGTGCATTTCATGCTATATCCTTGTACAATTAATTTAACACAAAGATATTGTCAAATTATGTGTGCAAATATTGTTCTTTAATATTTTAATAATACGTTCCAAAAATAAAAGCTTAATTTTTTTTAATAGAAGTTATTAAAAAACGGCACAAACAATGTTCAAAAAAATATCGTCATTTATGCCAACCGTGCTATTTTGTAACACTATAAAAAAACGGAATGCGTTAAGAAGCATTGCATGGCAATTCTGGATACTCCCTCCGTCTTTCTGTTTGCCGATGCACTTTAAAGTGGTTCAAAGTGCACATAGTTCTCACATTTAAAGTTTTAATTTGATTCTCCTAACTTTGTCACGGCAGTCGTCATTACCCGTTTCAACTAAATCTTGATAAATAATCCTTGTTGAGTTGTTTTTAAACACCCATAAGAAAGGGGTTGTGGACGCTAAACAGCTCTCCGCTTTTTTCCGTTGCAACTTAACAAACAAGTTTGAAAAATTGAAATTAATGGAATTACACGTGTTGCCAAAATGACGTTAAACGAAAAAGAGGAATTACGAACGTTGCCAAAATGATTTATTCTCTTAATATAAAGTTTAATTGTGCTTAAATTGTGTTTTGTTTAAAATATAATCTGGATCTGGATTGGACATTAAAATGCATTTGACATATTACGGGCTATTATAACTTTTGAAACAATCATGGTTATTAACACTATTTAGATTTATTAACTAATATTCACCATGACGGGGCTTGCCGTATTAGGATGTGATGGTACGAGTTCGTGATACCATAGGCCACGGTTTACAGAAAAGCATTCTGACAGATATCTCCACGCTTGAATCACACACCACCCTTGGCAATTGAATTCAGAAATAGCTGCTCTGTCAAACCGGGCGTAAAAACTCAGTGATGTGATGCCGACAATTTACAAGCTGAACTTACTCCTGCCCCTTTCCTCCTGTAAATTCCTACGCAGAAATGGTTATAAGCAAACGCTCAGAGTCGCTCAATCAGCTATGGAGAGCGCTATGATCCCGAGCATTACGAGATCGAATCAGAAATGAGAAGATACGTAGAAGAACCAGGGTCAACGACATATCCAAACGGATTAGCTCTTTAAAGTGGCAGTGGGCTGGTCATATTGCCCGTGGAACAGATGGTCGTTGGGCCCTAAAATTCTCGATTGGAGACCCCGTATTGGCAAGCTCAGCGTAGGACGTCCACCAACTGTAAATGGACGGGAACTTTGGTGAAGGCTTCAAAAGGTTAAAGGTACGAGGTGGATGCAGGCCGCCTCGAATCCGAATAACTGGAAGTCTATGAGGGTGGCTTGTCCAGCAGTAGACGTCCTGACATGATGATGATGATGATGATAGTCATCATCATCATGTCAGGACGTTAGTCAGTCAGGATAGTCGGGTGTGAAAGGGGTCCCAACTCTGGTGATGCATCGTCTCATAATGTTGTTATTGTTTCTTTGTTAAAATTTCGTAAATATCTACCAAAGAACAAAAACTATTGTTAAGTTTTTCAATTTGTTAGTTTATATTTGACGGCGCGCGCCAGTAACGTCGGATAACCAAATAACCGAATAAGAGCGATACCATACCGATAACGGCTTTGCTCTAGTGAAGCGTCGCAACTGTGGTGGCGGGCGGGGCGGCCATGTTGGTTTTTGGCACTTGTCAGAACGGAATGGTCGCTTGCGCACCAAGTCCACGGCGAATCACTAATATTCGGCGTAATCCTATTTGATTTCGATTATAATCAAATCTAAAATTGATCAGGGTAGTCTAGTTTATCTAACAGTGATATTATTTCGTGTTAATTTGTGTAGCAAGAAAATTAAATTAAAACCTGTTATACCTGGTGTTGTGATTTAGCTCATTGCCCTAAAAACCTACGATGCCTGACCCAGAGAGGCCTCCTGTTCCGACATCAGAAGTGGGATCTATTGTGCAACCAAATGAGCGATATCAACAACAAATGGATGAATCCTCTGCCACAAAATTACTTAGCAACATGGAAGCGTTATTGTCTCGCGTGCTATCGATGCCGCAGAATGCAACCGTGAGTAATACTCCGACGAAGCTATTGGAATTCAATCCTGATGACTTGGATGCCGACATAGACGGCTAGTGTAACGTGTCTGAGCTGATTATAAAAGGAAAACGGCTAGAAGGTGTGGATTTGCTTGTCGCGCTTACAAGTGCATTAAAAGGACGTGCCGCCGCGTGCCTTACTAGGCAGAATTTGAACGAACTGACTTGGGATGTGGTTAAACAAACTTTAATCGCAAGGTTTTCCAAACCCAAACTGTATCAGGATTATTTTGATAATATATTGCGTTTTGAAATTGGATTTAAGGAGTCAGCATCCGAAGCCGCTATGCGTTAGTGGAATTTTATTGAGCGCATACCCAAATTAGAAATGATCGAAGAGATTATAACGGGGCTCGTAATATCAGTGCTATGCGCCGAGAGTTGAATGCTCATACAATACAAGCAAATGACGAATTTTTTCTTTTGATATAACTTTTATATGATTTGAAGTTGAATACTCTTAGTAAAGTTGGTTTAAAAATCAATTTAGTTTAAAAAAAAACGTGCAAATTATTCATAGTTACAGATAAAATCGTTAGAAATTTGATAATTCGAACCGGATCTAGCTTAGGCAATATTTTTTTACTTGACGTCATTTCCGCTTTGCAGCCCCGCTACGTAACTTATGTCTTTCCATAATTTTCAATTAGTAGCCATCGAAATTTTAGTAATTCTTACTTACTTACTGAGATTTTCCTATATTGCTTTCCAATGTTTAGTATAGAGTAAAGGAAGCTCAACAGAAAAGAACCATAAAACAGCTTGTTTGGTAATGATGCGGTAAAATCAATATTAACTCAAAGGCCTATTATAGTTTCTAAAGTAGCTCGTTTGTCAAATTGAACTTATGTTTAGAAAAACGTTGGTTGTTTTTTATTGCTGATCAGGTATTATCTATACTAATATTATAAAACATATAGAAGGTACAGAAATCATTGTAATCGGCTTTTGACAAACTTAAAAACCCAATTCGAGAAATCCCAGCTAAATGAAAATAAGCATAATATAAAAAACACTTGGAGGATTCTGCGACAAATTTGCCACATTGATAGTAATAAGAAAACCCCTGAAGAACTATTAACTATTAAAGAAAACCCGCAAGAGTCAGTTAATCATGTTAACCATTATTTCGCCAGTATAGGAAAGTCCCTTTATAATAATATACTTACTAAAACTATGAAGACAGAAAATGAGCTACTTGATAATATTAAACCGTCACATACTCCGTGTAATTCAATGGTACTTCTACCTACTGATGATATTGAAATATTTAACGTTGTACAGTCACTAAATTCAACAACTTCTACTGGATGGGATGGAATTAGCTCCAACTTTATAAAAATCGGTATTAAATATTTAGCTAAACCCATTTCCCACATTTGCAATTCGTGTTTCAATACAGGCTCTTTTCCAGATCAGCTTAAGAAATCTGTTATCATTCCAGTCTTTAAGTCTGGAGATAGAAACAATGTCAATAATTATAGACCGATTTCATTGTTATCCACAGTAGCTAAAATAATAGAAAAATGCATAAACTCAAGACTCGTTAGTTTTCTAGAATCAAATAGTTATTTCTCACCTAACCAATACGGGTTCAGGCAAAAAAGGTCTACTACAAATGCAATAGAAGAAGTAGTTCAATTCATCATAAATGCACTTGATACAAGATCTAAGTGCCTTGCCGTATTTTTGGATTTAAGTAAAGCGTTCGATACTGTTTCGATCCCCATACTTCTACGAAAGATGGAATGCGCTGGTGTAAGAGGAATGCCTTTACAATTGTTTACTTCATACCTTAAACATAGATATCAATCTGTCAAGATTGATATGACACAAAGTGATTACACTGAAATAACTTATGGAGTACCACAAGGCTCTGTTCTCGGACCGACGCTATTCCTAATTTATATGAATGATCTGACACGCCTAACTATAGATGGAAAAATTATATCTTTCGCCGATGATACTGTTCTTCTATTTAATGCGTCATCATTGGAAGATTTGAAAGAGCGCAGCGAAATGGGGCTTAGAACAGTATTAAATTGGCTAGATATGAATGTTCTCACGCTTAATTTAGATAAAACGAAATACATAAGTTTTAGTATATATGATAACCAAAACCCCTCCAATTTGAATTTAAAAGCTCATACTTGTAATAACAACGCCGTTATATGTGACTGTATAACAGTACAACCTGTTAAGAATATCAAGTACCTAGGTGTTGTACTGGATCAAAACTTAAATTGGAGGTGTCATATTGAGAATGTATGCAAGAGAATGCGAAAGTTAATTTGTATATTCAAAAAATTACGTCATATTAGGGATTGGGAAACAATTAAAATGGCATACTATTCTTTGTGTCAGGCAATTTTACAGTATGGCATAAATACTTGGGGTGCTGCTAGGAAAACACATCTAATGCTAGTAGAAAGAGCACAAAGAGCCATACTTAAAATTGCAACACTAAAGGATTTCCGCTATCCAACTACACAATTATATAGGGAGCTTGAGATTCTAACGGTACGCCAACTGTTTATAAAATCCGTGCTATTGAAACAACATTGTATTATTCCCCCCGAAACTAAAGTAAAAAGACGTTTTCCTGATGTTTATCCAAAGCCTTCATGTAAAACTAAATTTAGTCGAAAATCACCCTCGTATTTAGGCCCTCATCTGTATAATAAGATATAGTCCGTCTAAAAAGAGTAGACAAAAAATGAGGGCGCCACTGTCGTTTAACTGGCAACCCCAAACTATATTATAACTGGTTTTGATACTTGCTTATTATTTATTCTATTATTGGCATTAATATTTTGTGATGATTCTAAGTTAACTTAATACTTCACATAACCACTTTACATCAGAAGTTGTGGTTCAATTCTAGCTAGTAAAATAATAAAACAAGAGTTAAGTGTTATTAATATTTATTCATAAAATTAGTCGTCCAACATATCAAAATCTAAATATTCTACACCAGACGTGTTGTAATCTATTGCCTCAGAAGTATGTTGCCGAGAAGTACTAGGCAGACAGGAATCTTCTTTTACACTATAGAAATAATGCACTTTTTGTCGGATTGCACACTGGTCAAAATCGTCTAATTCTTTTGTTGGTCGTCCCTTTCTATGTTTAGCAGGAGTACTGAATTTTCCTTTACTTTTGGATCCTTCCGAAACTATTCGTCGTACTGTACTCTCGGATTTACCTGAAAATAATAATTATTATTGTTAAGTATTAAAACCAGTCACACGCACTATAAATATGTGTTTTATTTTCATAACCTCAACCTTAGATATAGAAGTAAATATTTCATGATAAGACCACTCTTGGATAAAACATTACTATTAAAAGGAGTGTAAAGTGACTAAAAATACTACATTAATTCATAACTTACCAGTCAGATCCGCTGTTCGTTTATAAACGTGTTCCATCTGCGTGAGCAATCTGCCGGCTTGAAATTCGGCTAAACATCGCATATACACTTTGTATATCACTTCACGAGTGCCGCTACGGATTGTTTTATTCATTTTTCAAATGTTTTTATTAAGTTTTTGGATAAAAACTAGAATTTAAGCAAGAATTCAAACGAAAGCAAACAATGTTTACATTACAATGTTATGCAAGTAACAATAATTGATATTTAATGAAATGTTGCCAGCTACAGAATATAGTTAGTTCCACAAACATTAATTTCTACTCTTTTTAGACGGACTGTAAGTAAAACATTAACATCACTGAAATTATTAAGCTATAAAGATTGTAAAAATAAATAACGGAATATCTACTTAAATTAGATTATACTGCTACCGAAGAACTTATGATATGATATGCTAAATAAAAATTATCTTAACCATTATTGTAAACAAACAAATAATATTAAATTTATGTACTAGTATTTGTGTGAGATATATATATATATATAATATTTATATAAATATATTTGTGTATAGTGTATTTGTATAAACAAATTTATGAATATAGTTGAAGAATTTTTAATATTTTAATATATATATATTTTTTAATAGTTATAACAAACACCATTGCATTTTGATCAAATTTCTCATTTTATGTTGTAAATATTTTATTTATAATATAAGTAATAATTATTTTTAAGTTGACACATAAAGTTTAGTTTTAATTACTCAGGTTATTAGGTTTTTAGTCTGTTTTATAAAAGCAGGTTTTTTATTGTAATTTGTCTGACTTAGTTGCTTATACAATATATTGGAACTACTGTAAAGTGAACTCTATGTCCGTGGACTTCATAGCCATTCGGGTATCGGCTTACGCTGGTCACTGCCGGCGATGATCCTACTCTGCCGTAACACAGTTTGTTAACTAGCGCGGAGGGTAGAAGTCATGCAGCTAGCTGTGCATTACTGGTCGCGTTTCCACACTTCTATTGTTTAATTCGTAGCTTCATTTAATTATAGTGCAACAAAATCATTTATTTCCATTGTTTGGTTTTACAAAACTTAGACACACGAATGCACGAATTGAATTGAATTAGATAAGGTGTGAATGTACTAGCTTAAGACAACTTGTTACTCAATAAAACTTTTTATTATTTTTATTATTATTTTTATTATTATTATAAAGCTGAAGAGTTTGTTTGTTTGAACGCGCTAATCTCCGAAACTACTGGTTCGAATTGAATAATTCTTTTTGTGTTGTGTCCAGTTATCGAGGAAGGCTATAGGCTATATTATAACATCACGCTACGACCAATAGGAGCAAAGACATAGTGGTAAATGTGTAAAAAACGGGAGAAATTGTTCATCTTTGAAGCCTTCCGTTGCGTGCGCCGTGAAAACGGTTCAAGATACACAAAAAATATGTATTAAAGAATAGCTCTTTTAATGATCTAAAAAACAGTCCGCGATAGTATATGTCTATCTTTTAAGATTAACTCACAAAAACCATTTTTATGGTACCTAATTTGGTCGAAATAATTTGTGTAAGTTGTATCAACATAATAATATTAATCTTTATTCAAATAAATATGTTGTTGGTTAAGAGTACTTCATCCATTATAACGCGGGTAGCACCGCAGGGCACAGCTAGTAGATTATAAGCGGTTAGCGTTGTGCTGCAACTTGTGTATCATACATAATCTTGTCGTCGGATTTTTTTTTGCGAAAATGAGTTTTAACAGAATTTCGGGCCAGATGGTTGGTTGTGTGGAATAGAAATCATAGCATTAGTGGTGATACTTGATGAAATAAGGCTGGTAGGGAAATACGAATAACAACAGTCAGCGACACACCTTGCATCAACTACTGAAGTACGTCCCAGACCCAATAAAGTTGAAAACATCGCCGGAAATATCATAAATAAGAACTGATGCCAGGCAGGAGCGAATTAAAACTTCGAATTAAAAAAAAAATATTGTAAGATTTTTTTTTATTTTTATTATTTTCTTTTTTTTTCAAAGCTGAGGCTAGAGGGCCCCCTGAGCTCGAGGGCCCTTGTGCACTGCACAACCTGGCCCTATGATAGCTACGCCACTGTGCAGCACCAGTTTCGTTGACGAAAAAAAATGTATGGAGGAGAAAATTGCTAGGAGAACCAGCCATTTGTATTGTAATGTTCATATACGTCCTTGATTCCTTTATAAATTTATTTTTCAGTTTAGGCCTGAATAATTTTTAACTGATATTAGTATAAAATGTAATTTAATCGTAAGAATTTCCCAGAAATGTTAGATAGTATAGTAGTGTGTTGTTGTGTTGTGACACTTTGCCTAAGAACAGAAGAAGAAGAAGAGAAAGATTTGTTTGTTAAACAAACTGTTTGTTTGCGACTTTGCGTTAAATTGCGAACTTGTGAAGTGCCGGACTAAATAATTTAAATTTGTAGCTTAACATAAATTACTTACCAGATATTTTGTCCGATCCGCATTAATATAATGAATATCATTTTAATTATTTTATATATAGTTGCTGCAGTTTATGGTAAAGAAGGTTATATTGCCTATTGTCCTTGCATGGGTAAGTTTCTACTGTTTGTAGATTTGTTTTAAGTAGGCAAATCAATGCATCAATCAACCTTGTTTTTTGCAGAGGGATGTTATTAAACAAGTTTAACGTTAACGGTTTATTTTCAGGAAGATTTGGTAATCAAGCTGATCATTTCTTAGGTGTGTTAGCCTTTAGTAAGAGTATCAATAGAACTTTACTTCTTCCACCTTGGGTTGAATACCGGTATGGAGAACCCAAATCTATCCAAGTACCTTTTGACACATATTTTAATATGGAGGCACTGAGGCAGTATCATTCAGTAATGACAATGGAATACTTTATGAAAGCTATTGCTCCTGAAGTATGGCCTGAAAGTGAAAGAATTTCATTTTGCTACACACAAAGAAATGGGGAAATAGAAAGAAGTTGCAATGCTAAGTCAGGTAATCCATTTGGCCCATTTTGGAACACCTTTAGGATTGATTTTGTGGGATCAGAATTTTATGGACCGCTAAACTATGACGCCCAAAATATAATTATGGCTGGAAAATGGAAAGAAAAATATCCAAATGAAAAGTGGCGTGTTTTAGCATTTACTGGTATGTGTATTTTTATTATGTATGTTAATTTTTAAATCCCTTCATAAAACTTACAACATTGTTTTACTTCTCTAGGTGCACCTGCTAGCTTTCCTGTACAAAAAGAGAATCTTCATTTGCACAAATATATGATTTGGAGTGATGATATTTTAGACAAATCCAAGCATTTTATAAAAAAAAATATGAGTGGTGGTGGCTTTATTGGAATTCATCTTCGTAATGGTCAAGATTGGGTAAAAGCTTGCCGGCATGTTGATGATAGTCCTTTGCTATTCGCGGCACCCCAATGTGTAGGATATAAAAATGAAAGAGGACCCCTAAAAATGAATATGTGTTTACCTAAACCTGCTGATATAAGTAAGTAAGTAAATTACAATTCTTAAATGTGCATTCTTAATGATGTTTTTTTCTGGTTAGTTCTATAATATTACTAATTCATTCAGTAAGTAAATTACAATTCTTAAATGTGCATTCTTAATGATGTTTTTTTCTGGTTAGTTCTATAATATTACTAATTCATTCAGTTCATATTTCTCACTCTGTGATTGAAGCAGTTAGTCCATAATTTATATTTAATTTAAACTTCATGCCACAGGAAGCCTAAATCCTGGAGGAAAATCCATAACTGGAATTTGGTTTAGTTCAAGGTAAAAAGTAAGTTTGTTTAGTAGTTTTAATTTTACTTATTATTTTGTTTTCAGGCAAATAAAAAGAGTTTTGAAGAAATTGAATGATATCAAACACATCTATGTTGCATCTGATTCCAATCATATGATTGATGATTTGAAAGCTGGCTTACATCATTTAGATATACACATTTTAAGATTACAGCCTTCAAATGTTCATTTAGATTTGGCTATTTTAGGACAAGCTAATTATTTTATTGGTAACTGTGTTTCATCCTATACAGCTTTTGTAAAAAGAGAAAGAGATGTCAAAGGATTGCCTTCTGAATTTTGGTCATTTCCTTATCGTAAAAAAGTTAAGCATGAAGATTTATGATTATTAGTTGTTTGTAATACCTAAAGGTTGTGACTAGACATAATTACTAACCTACCAATAAAACAATCATTTGTATTTAACATACTTTTTATTCAAATAACTTTAAAATAACATTATGCTAATCCTGAAAAAAAATCTGTGGCATTTTTTATACTACTAGATGGCAAATTATTGCTCATATCTCTCTTTTTATTTTGTTTTTTATTTACATCAACTATTTCTTCAACAGATTCAAAATATGATATATTCCAAAACTTTATGTCATTATCATGTGAACAGGATGCAATATATTGTCCATCATGGCTCATGTCCAATTTTTCAACAGGCAATTTATGTTGGCCTACAATACCAAGCTGTCGTTGTGGGAACATATGGGATGCCCTAAGGATACCATCCTCTCCTGATGTCACCACAATGTTTTGTGTGATAGGAACCATGCATTGTACTGAATGCTTTAGACCTATGTATTCATCACTATGTAGGCCAAACTCTTTCCAGTTAAACAAATAAAACTTGCCAGATGATGAACCAACCAATAGCTTAGACTCTGTTCTGAAGAGTCCCATACATGTCAATTCTGTATCATATTCTTCAGAGGTGGTAAATATTTTACTGAAAATATTATTATTTTATTAGGTACTTAATTATTTTCACATTAAAAAGAAGAATAATATGTTCAATGGCAAGTAGAAGTTCTAACTTACTTGGCTTTCAGATCTATTGAAGTTAATGTTCCATCACCACCAGCACAAACCAAGTATTTTTGTTTTTCGTTAGTTATCATATCTGATATATGTTCCTCACCAATCTTCAGAACAAATATTGGGTCAGGTTTTCTCATATCCCAAAGTTTAACAGTACCAGCATCATCACCTACAAAAAACACTTAGCCTCTAAGGTCCCTGCTCAACTGAGATAATAATTAATTATTATCAAAAACAAGAATATCAAGCAAGTTGTACAATTTGTTTTAGATGGATAAGAATAACATAACAATATGATTGTAAAGTATTATGATGAGAGAAATTTAGTGTAAATTAACATCAAAAATTCTAATACCAGGAAACTAAAAAATCATGTAATGGTAATAATAATAATAATAAATTCTTTATTGTACACAAAAACACAGTAATACAAAAGGGTCATACAATTAACAAAAATGTACAAAAAGGCGAGCTTAACCCTAAAAAGAGTTTTCTGACAGCAAACCTCGTAATTGTGATAATGGTATGTTATAAGACTTATTAAAATACTGTTATTTACATGGGCACCTTACCTGTAACTATTTTGTTGTTATTGAGACACAAAAGTCGATATACTGGTTCTTCATGAGCAGATTCTATGCAATGTTTTAATTTTCCTGTTTCTACATCCGTAGCCATTATGGCTTTATCCTGCAAACATTTAAAATGTAGAATATTATTTATTTTAACAAACACACCTAGATTCACACTAATATGTAGCTTCTGTAAAATGGATATAAGACTGATGTTTTTTCCCATGGTACGAGGCAGCCTATAGCTAGCCACAATTAATAGATAAGGTACAATAGTGAAGGAGTAGAGAGAGATGTAAATGCTGAGACTACAACATTACAAACTTTCGGCTTTATAATATTACCTTTGCTGTGGAGTATATAGTTGATCCATCATCATTAAACTCAATATCTCTAATGGCATTTAGGTGTAACTCCATAGTATTCACAAGATTCGTTTCATCATTGGTGTAGTTATAGAGAAGAAGATCACCACTGATATTTCCAAGTGCTATCAGGTTTTTAGAAGGATGGAATGATATATCAACCACAAAATCATCGCAAACTATGGTTGGGGGATGGTCTCGCTGCTTATTTTTTTCAGTTTTTATTGCTTTCACTACTTCATCATCACTATCTTCCGCATCATTGTCCTCATTAGTGTTTTCTGTCTGAGTAGGATCATCTGCACATAAACTCTCATCCTCATCATTGCTTTCACTCTCTGTAATATAAATTTAAACATAGCATTGAACATGGAATTCCAGCCAACATTTAAATAAATGTAATCTATAGAACCACCAGCTACCATCATTTGAAGAATACATTTCAACCTCATCTCCCGACAGTCCACTCTCATCATCTGAGGAGTCTTTCTCGAGACCACGAAAATTGTTCGTCATTTTATTTGTGGGACAAATTAATAAGTCGCCTGGTTTGTAATTAACTAAAAAAGCAGAAAATAATGAGAAATATAATCAGTCCTGTCAATAACCAAACAAACAGCACCACATCCACATTGTTTTGTGATGGTGATGTAATGTAATGTATGTATTAATGTAGCTTAGGTTATTTCCTAGTTTTTATCAGTACCTATTTCACAGGAGCTATTTTAACGTTTTTTTTTACGCCCGTCCGAACCGCTTATGAGCGCTTTGATTTTTATTTACGGTAGGTTAATGTCATTTTTATTTCTAAATAAAAATTCAATAAAAATCAAAGCGCTCTTAGGCGGTTCGGACGGGCGTAAAAAACGTTAAAATAGCTAATGTGAAATAGGTTTATTTCATTTCATTTTCATATTCAGATAGAACTTACCAATCAATGCCATTTTTATTTAATTTTTCGATCTCGTTCGCTAGGTAGGTACGCATGCAATCAAACATTTATATGATACGCAAAATGGCGTTCATCGGAGTAACATATTTTTTTTTCATTGGGTGATTTCTATGTACTTAAAAGTATGTATTTACAAAAAAAAAAGTATCTATGTAGTTTAACAGTCACTTAGACACCCATAGTACAAGTTCTGCTTAGTTTGGGGTCAGGTGATGCTGTGTGATTGATTACTCCGGAATTATTATTATTATTTATATATTATTACTTAATAGTTTTATTTAACTTGACACTGGCATTCTGACGCTTCAAGTGCAGAGTCCAATTTTAAGGAATTGAATTAAAACATCTCAATTATTTAAAGCGGACTCCTCCCGGCCCGGCCGCGGGCCAAATAATGACATACACCGACCGTTTTTCTTCAAGCATCTAAGGAAGTTCGTTGTGTTTGGGTTGGGTTCACACGTTATGTCGGCGCTTCACATGGGCTATGTTGGCTCCAAGTTATACTGTTGGATCCAAAACACCATTGTGAGGATCGATATTGGAAAATTATTGTCATTATGAAAATTTGCCGGCGTCTCACATGGTTAATATAAAATTTGTGAACGCTCCCAAACTAATGCCGGCGCGCCGGCATTAGTTTGGGAGCGTTCACAGTATTGTCCTGCGAGCTGCTACGTTAGTCTTAGTAATATTTCGCGCCCAATACCTTAAATAAAAAGAACATTGAAAATGGATTAATTTTGAAGACATTAGGTAGGTATGTACATACAAGACCTCCGCCATGTTTGCCGCTCCAACACATACTTACTGGTTCGATCGCCTTGATGAAGATGGGTGATTCAAAATAGATACTAGATACAAAGCCATTTGTATAGCTGTTTTTCTTTGTTATTGTTTTTAGTTTTGCCAGACTCATCATAATTGATTTTCCAGGTGGTGTTAATTATGTTACTACTGTTCTTACACTTAAGCTCGTTTTGCCAAACACTATTCTGTAGGTATAAGGTTAATAAATCTAAATTAAAATTTAATCCGATTTCAATGCCTTTATTTCCTTAAAAGTAAAACACCATAATATTTAGTAATGTTCACGCGATGCGCTTTCATTTGATACCCCACTCGAGTATATTTGCAGAATTTCGGTTTTCCTTCCCCACTCTCACCCCCATAACTTTAAAACGGCTCAACCTATTTTTCATGAAACCTGTCAAAGAACATTCGTGCCAAACTTAACTTTCATATAAAAAAACTCATTTGAAATCGCTTCATACGTTTGGGAGCTATGATGTCCCAGATAGACAGACAGACACACAGACAGACAGATAGACACGTCAAACTTATAAAACCCCTCTTTTTTGGTCGGGGTTAAAAAATAAAGTTATATCCTCAGATCATCTGACATGTAATAAATTCGCGATATTGAGCTCGAAATACCACTGCTACTAACGGAACGGCACATCCGCCGCTCATTATAAGCTCGCACGCAACTGAAGTGAAGGCTGCCTACCCTGTGTATAATTAACATCCTGGATGTAGAATTATGTAGGTAAAGTTATTTATGTATGATGTAATTAAATATATATATATATACTAGTGGCCCGCCTCGGCTTCGCACGGGTTTTTATTCAATTTTTTTTCCCGGCAATTATTCGATTTTTGCGACTATAATTTGAGATTTAAACTATCCTATCTCTCAAGTTGGATCGAACTGCACATGGTGTGCGAATTTTATTATAATCGGTTTAGTGGTTTAGGAGTCCATTGAGGACAAACATTGTGACACGAGATTTATATCAAGGTAGGTGGTTTTATATTAAGATAAATAACCCAAACGTGTGCAAGACGATACGAACAATATGCCTACTTATAGCGATTATTACTTAATACTACCGAACCCCTTTTGATGTGTAAAGAAAGACCGTCACCGATGCCGAACACTTTCCATTTAGTTTATTATGCTCAAAAACGTAAAAACAGGCAAACAGCCGTCCCGTCCTCATGTCGGTGTATGTTGCGTCGCGCCGTCGCTGCTTGGCACGCACAAGGAGCTTTATATTACTATCGTACTGGTGGTTCTGGTTCATCACTGGTATGTGCACCCAAAGAGTATAAAAGCACTAAGATTAAGAGTCGGGACCTCCATACATTGATTTGAAACGGCATTTAACACATAAATCATGGCCAATATAATTGAAAAAAAAAACCTCAACTCGTCAATACCAAATTACCAACATAACGGTAACAGTATAGGGATGTCCTCTGGTAGTTCTGGTATTAAATCGATATCAATAAATCAGGTTAATTGGGTATGATATTATGCGCAGGTACCAAAATGAAATTACAAAATAATGGATATAAAAATTAACATTTTATTATACGACATATTAACAAAAAAAAAACATTATTTCTAATTATTATTATTAACGAAGACGACGGACGAGATGGATCGCTTTCTTCTGCATTACAAATACATTTAGCCATGAAAGTTTCCGAAAATTCCGCATCTAGTCAAGGACAGGTTTATCAAAAGAAAATACGTGGAAAAAAAACATGTACTTATATTGGTATTCCGTTTATCAATATTTAAATTGAAATTATCCCAACACTTTTGTTTGTAAACATTTCGTATTTTGACATAATATTTCCTTAATCCAAACCGGCTAAAACATTATTTGTTAAGGTCTGCAGAAGTATCATCTGTTGTTTAGGTATCTGTTGCTGGTGTACCTATATGTTGTTGTGTTTGTTAGTATTTTAAGTATTTTTTTAGTCAGAACGGTCACCCATCCAAGTACTGGAATCACTTAACTTTGCTTAACATTATGGGTGAAAAGGGAAATTACAGTTTAGGACAAATTATAAAAACTATTTATGATCTCGTTCGAACTTATTTCTTTGTAAACTTGCATAGGTTGCAAACTTGCAACTTTCATTCTCTTTTTTAGAAGATACACTGGGGGACACGCACATTTTACCACTTTGAAAGTGTCTCTCGCACAAACTGTTAAGTTTAGAAAATATATTATGTTAAAAACCTCGATATATTTTTTGAAGACCTATTCATAGATAGGTAGGGTTCGATGAAAACACATTTAATGAGTTTCAGTTCTTAGTATGGGGAGCCCCAATAAATATTGTATTTTTCTAGTTTTTGGTGAAAATCTTAATGCGGCTTACAGAAAACATCAATACTAAGTTTCAAAAATATAGTTCTTACTAACAAACAGACTGACAGACATGACGAACCTTAAAAATTAGAGTAATGTCTCACTATCATAAAGGGTCTGGACAAACAATTTATTGAAATTGAACTCAATAAACGGTCCTGCATTTTTTTATTTGTAGTATTTTATTTTTAACAAAATTTCTGGTATTTTTGGGAACAGATCAAAAACGTATCGTTTAACTAAAGGTTAAAAAGGAGCATAATAAGAATGATACATTCTGAGAAAGGTGCATTAAGGGAATTGTATATTCTGAAAAAGGTTGTTTGTTTGTTAGAACGCGCTAATCAGGAACTACGGGTCCGATTTGAATACCTTATTATTTTACTGTTAGATAGCATGTTTATCGAGGAAGGATATAGGCTTTTTACCGTGGAAAAATAAGTCGTTCTCGCGGGAAAATTCATAAAACACGGGACACGCGTGAGAAGCTATTCTAGGTCATTATAGTTCTACAAAGGATCATAAAAAACATACCTAACACACAAAGACTGATAAACACATTACCACTCCTTTGCGTCGCGCAGTCGGGTATGAATGATTTAATGTTGTTTTACAATAATAATTTGTTTTCATATATTTTAATTGGTGTGTGTAATTATATTAAGAATATTTCTATTCTAATCCACGTTGAGGGCACGAAAAAAAAATTAAAAGTATATAGTTCAAAATTTAAACAATATTTTATGAATAATATTTATTTAGGGGTATATAGCTATCTACAACCTTGAGAGTGTGTTACGTAAAAATGTTTTACTGAAAGGCTACACATCCGGCCTCGAATTCGGGAGCGTTCCTTTCATTTCCTCTGTCGATAAATTAACGTGCGTATGAAACACGTGCACCATCGATAGGTACTTTCATACAGACACTATAGGTACAGATTAAAAAGGGGAACTATATTTTCTATCACCAAAATTTATATTTGTCATCAAGTTGTATCACCTAATAAATAGATCTATCGCCACGAAATATTTTCGTTCTCAGATAAACTAAAATTGTTCCCAGGTATGAATATCAAATTAATGTTAATATATGTGTAAAATAAGAGATCGATAACCAATAAAATTATATTGCATTACATGCATATAAACTTCGTTCTTATAATAACAGTTTTGTTACATATATAATAGCTCTGTGCTCAGAATGGTAGATCTGTCACCAAATAAATCGATTATCGATCCCTGACTGCGACTACTTTTTATTTGATATTTTGTCACCAATACAGTAGTAACATTTTATTTCGTTCAGATATTAAATTAATAGTATTCGTTACCAATTTAATACAACAATTTATAATTTTAATGAAAAAATGATCAAAGGGGCAGAGACAAATTGGCGCGCTTTAAAAATTGACACTTTAACAATAAATATTGATTATTTTAACTTTAATTAAGTGTTTTATCTACAATTATGCTAGCCATAAGCCAGCCATTAAACCAGAGCTGATTATTCAGTGGTTATTATTTTTAAGAATAAATATTGATTATTTTAACTTTAATTAAGTGTTTTATCTACTATTCTGCTATCCATAAGCCAGCTATTTTAAAACAGCGCTGATTTTTCAGTGGTAATTATTTTAAACAATAAATATTGATTATTTTGACTTTAATTGTTTTATTTACTACTCTGCTAAAAATTTTATTTAAATACTAGCGGCCCGCTCCGGCGTCGCACGGGTAAAAAAAGTTTCCGGCAATTTTTCGTTATTTGCTCACCGTTTAGACCTACCATGGACTACGATAAACATTTTAAAACCAAAATTAACTCAATCGGCCCAGCCGTTCTCGAGTTTTAATCAGACTAACGAACAATTCATTTTTATTTATATAGATTAGGTACCATAAAAACGGTTTTTGTGAGTTAATCTTAAAAGATAGACATATACTACTGCGGACTGTTTTTTAGATCATTGAAAGAGCTATTATTCTTTAATACATATTTTTTGTGTATTAAAGAATAATAGTAATAATAGTTTTCACGGCGCACGCAACGGAAGGCTTTAAAGATGAAATAATTTCTCCCGTTTTTTACACATTTACCACTATATCTTTGCTCCTATTGGTTGTAGCGTGATGTTATATAGCCTATAGCCTTCCTCGATAACTAGACTATCCAACACAAAAATAATTATTCAATTCGAACCAGTAGTCTCGGAGATTAGCGCGTTCAAACAAACAAACAAACAAACTCTTCAGCTTTATAATATTAAGTATAGATAATTTATACTACCAGTGATGATGACAACCCTAATTTTTTATTTGCACTTAATGCAATTTTCTAGTAACATAATATGATTTATTGGTGATCTCTTTAAATTAGTTTGCTTAAATACTTATTAGGACACACCTATTATAATACATACAAAAACATTTATTTGGTACTAGACCTTATATCTCAGGATTTTAGGTGATTTATTGTGGAACTGATTTTGCATTGTTTGGTGACTACATTTTGGTGACAGATCTACTATTTTGATAGAGGGAGAGCCAGGGCCTGCCAGACCTACGTTAAAGTATAAAGGCTGAATTTTTTTTCACGTGTTCTTACTGGTGTAGGGAACAATGTTTGGGGGTTACGAACCTGGAGTAACGGTGCCTTCAGTAGGTATCAGGCAATCAAGGCGTGCAGTACCTGAGCTCTCTCACGTCATTTTATAAAAGCTGAGATTTATACACAATATTCAAATGACCATTTTAAGTAATTATTCTAAAAGCCAGACATATCCGAAGGGTCTAACGCTCCCCCAGACACCGAAGAAAGTCAAATGCGAGAGCATTGCTCAGGTACATAAATGCATTTACTGTCTTAAATTCCTGCAATTCTTGGCTCTTAGTCCATGAGGACAAACCCTATTTAAGAAACACAAAACTAATTAAATTGGTGATAGCTTAAATGATACCCATTAAAAAGACGGTCAACGATGCAGCGAAAAATCGTACATAATATTTCAAGTATTTTAGTTATGTAAGAATGAATATCAAGATAAACTTATTTTATAGTAATTTAGTTTTATTTGCATATGTAAGTGTGCCTTGTCATCAGACCTTTTTTTGTGGTTTATTTTGTTCATCATATCGCCTGCTCACTGGGTTAGCTAATCATCTAGTGCCCGAATTCAGAACGCGCAATTAATAATTAAGTAGGTGGATTTAAAGGCCTAACTCCTAAGGGTCTAGACAGACGGACTGCAATTCAACTGCAATCCGACTGCAAAATGGCAGTTCAGATGCAGTTTGAATGCACTCAAACTGCAATCAAACTGCACGTCGACGGGCAGTTGGCGTGCAGTTGGCGTGCAGTTGGATTGCAGTCCGTCTGTCTAGACCCTAAGTAAAACCTATTCTATTTTAATCAAATTTACTAATTTAAATCATTTAGCTCCATAATTTATAGAAATATAAAATTTCTATAATAAACATTTCTTGATTATCTAGATAATGGGATAGGTACCTCCAGATAAACAAGATATAGGTTGATCAAAGTGATCTCAAACTCAAGTTACCTTCTTCTCTGTGTGACGGTTGAACGCACGCTACAACTAAATAAGCACACGCCAGCGCCACACAAACACAAAGGTAGTCTTACATAATTAATTATAAATAATAACAATAAGCTGATAGTTTTTATTAGACGTAGGCAGTTAGGTGGTGGTTAGCGAGTTGCGTGGCAGGCTATGTGTTATGTGGGTATAAACGCGGGCATTGGCACGTGGGTATTCGCGGTATTGTAGGTAGGTGGAATCACTTCTCTGCCGGCCGACAACACGGCGCGGGTGATGACGCCGCGCCGCGCCGACCGACCGACGCGGGGGACGCACGTGCAGTGTCCACGCGACTGTCGTGAGCGTGACCTACTATTGGCTCGTCGTAGGATAAAGTTGTTTAGACTCACGTTGCGCAGTTGGTCTTTCGTATAAACCAGTCGTTTGTTTCAGTTCATATGGGTTATTCGCACGCAGTGGTTCATATCTGTTGGTGTGAATATTTATGATTTCTCTTGGAATACGGAGAAATGCGTTCTGTGTTTGTTTTGAATGCAAGTGAACGGTGTTTTAAGAGCCAGGTTTGTTTATGTTTAGTTCTTTGTGAATGGTGCATACATAAATGTGCTAAGAGGTGCGTGTATCACTGTTACATAATATGCCCATATATGGTTGTCTATATAGAGAAAGCCTCCTTATGTAGGTACCTACCTGGGTACATAGACTTAAACATACTTTAGAAAGGGGATGTTACCTTGCGAAGCGAGCTGTAGGTACACGTCACGAAATCAGTAATTATATTAAACATATAGAAGACGAACTTAATATTTAACTAGGTACCTACCTATCCATTAAGACAACATATCATGTAGTTGTACAATTTTACAAAAAAAAGTACCTATGTACCTACTCTTTTTTTTTTCATTGTTCCTAAGAGCTTGTAGATTGGTAGGTACCTACATAATCCACAACAAATAATAACTAAAATTATCGCAAAAAAAAAATTATGGTCCGCTGCCCAGCAGCCCCAGTATACAGCGCTGTTTTTATTCAAGAGGTCAAGCTTATAGACAGCCTAAAATAGGTATATACCTACCTAACTACCCAAAATTTGTTACCTACCAGCTATCGGATAATTAAGATCATATCGGTTTTGTATATAACCCTAATAATATACCCACCTATAATTTGAGTTGCTAGACAAAATTTGGCGTTAAGAAACTAGACGCGAAAAAGTATAAGACCCGAGTTTAGTCCTGCCTGACAAATGAATGTTTTTTCTTTGCTTGCAATCAGAGAACTTCAATAATTTAAAAACACAGTTAACAGTATTATAGTTGTGATTGTGACAAACAAATAGAAAATTGGGCCGATTGAATGAATCAACAAAGTCACTACCTACATTTTCTTGTAATACAACTAGACTCCTAGTTGAGTCCATGTATTATAAGTAGGTACTTAAATAAGACCTTTTGTTAACAGTCGCATATCGATCCCTTCATATTGACTTAAAATAAAGCAGATTATAAGACAACGACCCCTTTTATCTGAATACCTACTGATAAAACGCTTCTCGTTAATTTAATAAGGAGTTTTTGTTGTATCTCTATTTATTTATGTATTGAAATATGCTACACCTACAGCATTTGCTTTAATTGTAAACAATGTATCTACTAGGTATATTGGTATTTAGTTGCCACATATACATTAGAAAAGCACTTTGAGTCACCTCATTGGTACATAAAATATTACTTAAATGAATTATAAATTAAAACGTATACGGAATAGGTACCTACGTTACGACTTCACAGTAAAGTAACAACCTGGAATTACGAAAAAATACTACTGTGACTTAACTTTTTTGGGAATGTTTACAGCCTTTAAGACTATTAAGCGGTGCGTAATTAATGCGAGATAGATCCTAAGCCGTCAGCCGGATCGAACAATGTTGATAGAAAACTAAAAATTATTTTTTTAATAGGTCCCTATTCAAATATACCCCGTAGTTGAACGCATACTTTATTCTTATCTAGGTATTCTTTAGTTTCAAAATCGGTCATTCAGGGCATTGCACACAACACTAAATAAATTAAATTTCAGGATATGAAAACAATGCATTAATTTTAGACACCATGTTTAATAGTAAAATTTACTCCTTTTAACCTATTTTTAATATCATTTTTTTATGCGTGTGTTTTTATTTTGCTGAAAGCAAAGACCCATGTTATTTCCTTGTTCCTTTGAAAAGATCTTGTCTGTATACTTATAGCCTCAGAGCTTCCCATACTGACCGAAACATGCTTTACGGGGAAAATTTATTGAAAAATTACCTACAGTTTCTTGTAGAGAGCTCATATAATAATGTTATGTGTATTAAGCTAATCATTTCCAAACAAACCAAAGCCAAAATTTATGTTGTTAGAACTCTTTGAAGAAGTTATACACAGTCTTTAGCTTTACAAAATTAGTTATACAAGGTGTTATGGATATGGTATAGGTACCTATAAAGCGGAAAGGGTGTAAATGGCACGCACCAGGCGAACAATATAATAGTGTGCCTACGAAAGGCATGAAACATTTAATGCCATTTTCCTTCCTTTCGCTAGGTGCTAAGAACTGCTAAGAAGTTATACTTCACTTACCACTTACAGGTGAAGTAAAAGTGATTCATAGCTAAAACAAGTTTTTTAGCCTTGAACGTAATCTTCTATACAACATATAAAATATAGATTAAAGTTTGTTTGTCTTTGTTACGTAGCAAAGTATCAGCTTATTTGTTGTTAAATTAAGACGAATTTATTGTCTTGCTTTCATTTGATTAATGGCGCATTTTCATCAAAATCAAAGTCAAATCATTTATTGCATTCATGTGTGTACATGGGTCTTAAAATTAATTATGTGCTATTAACATGAGCCCAGACAGGGCATGGCAATTTAAGAATCTTATATTTACCTAGGTACTTCAAATTCAAATGTAAAAATTGAATACAAATATTTATAAAACAATAATTTACAAAACTATAAAGGTACAATATAATATAAAATTACATATACAGGACTAACTTGAACATAATTTAAATGGAAATTTTTCAAGTATCTAAGAACTCTTGTATAGAGTAGAAACTATTTTGTACAAGGTAATTTTTTAATTGTATTTTAAAATGTTCAATACAATTTTCTGCTTAGTCGATAACTCGTTCGATATACAGCATGAAATTCATCAGTCGATATACACAGCTTGTTTGCGGGTCTTGCGTCAAATATTTCATAATACGTCGTGTGCTTGTTGGATTAGGACACTGTTCAAAATGGCTGATCGCTTATCGGACCCAGAATCTTTTTCTTTTTTTCTTTTCCTTCAGTGAGGCTAATAGTTTCTTCTTCAATAAGCCACATACAGTCAAAATTCCTACACATAACATTAATTGATGATGCATGGCAAGAACGTCTGTCTCAGTGCCACTCTCGTTAACAACTGGCGACGATGTTCTCTCCCCGCATGCGGACTATATCGACTGATGAAAACGGTTCCCCGAATGCGGGTCCTGTGCCACGCGTTCCAGAAATCTCTCGCACTCCGCATGCGGACCCTATCGACTAATGAAAACGGTTCCCCGAATGCGGGCCCTGTGGCATGCGTTCCAGAAATCTCCCGCACGCCGCATGCGGACCCTATCGACTAGTGAAATTGCGCCATAACAGTTATTAAAAACAAGTCCCGTATTAATAAACCAAACTCAACCCTAAGTTCGATCTCGAGTGCGTCTTGTGAGCGTCAAACGCCTATATTTGACCTCATCAAATGGGCACTCAAGGTAGAACTTAAGGTTGAGTGTGGTTTTTTAATACGGACCCGACAAAGAAATATGTTCTTTTATTAAAGTTTTTATCGGGTATAAAGTTTACTTCTATAACTAAATAAATACCAAACAAAAGTTGTAACACAAGTTTCGGTCAGTATGGAAAGGTTTGAAAATATAAGGCATACCTAGGAGGATTTGTTCTTAGGGAGAATGTCATGGATTTTAGCAAAATGGAACAATGCATTTATAGGTACACACATTACAATATATAAATAGTGCCTTTTTAATTTTCTTAAAACATTTACTGATATAACTATGTACCTAACCTAATTACTTAATTAGGTATTGTTGCAGTTGAAAAATGGATTGGGTATTGAGAAGTCCTCAGATCCACAGCACATTCAGCAACCTTGGAAATATTCAAGCGGATGGATATCATATCAATGAAAATTGCAACTGTAAGGTTTAGCATAAAATAGATTAAGTTTCATACACGTATAACGGAATTAATTATTTAGGTACAGAGGCGGATTTACAAATTTACAAGATATAGGCTGAATAGTTTTTGCCGCCCTTGCCTCAACAATTGTCATATCAAACATTATTTTTACAATGCAACAATTTCGTTGAAATTTCACATTATATAATTTTTCGGTATATTTTTGAGCTAATCGGAATAAGTTTGCTACTATCGGAATGTGCAATGACAAGTGAGAGAGGAAACCGGCATGTTCTGAGAACTTTAAAAGAGTTTGAAGGACATGTGACATTCACCAACCCGCACTAGGCCAGCGTGGTGAATTAAGGCCTAATCTCTCTCGTCAAGAGAGAAGTCCCTGTGTCCCAGCAGTGGGAACGTTAATAGGGTGATGATGATGAAGTGAGAGAGAAAAGTCATCGACAAAATTTGTTGCAGACTTCTATATGTAAGACATCAGAAAACCGTCATAGAAAAATCTATTTGATTTCTATGAGGTTAAATAAATATCGTTCCCCAAATTTGCCGCCCCCAAAATCTGCCGCCCTAGGCTCAAGCCTACTCAGCCTGCTGGTAAATCCACCACTGATTATTTACATCCTGAAACAATTCACATTATTGTTCAATAATGTTTTACTACATAAGTAAGGATATTTACCAACCTCAATTATGTTCTTCTGTTTGAATAATGTTCTTTTGAGTAAATGAATTTTACAGTTCTAATGAGTAGGTATCTAATTGAACATGCACATTTGGTTTCACGTTCACACAATTTATGCTATTGATTTCGGCAAAAGCATAGAGACGATCGTACTCTTAGCTTTATCAATTTATTTTATTTTAGCTGCTCTTGAAACAATCCTTCACAATATCCTTGTGGAGGATAAATATTTACGGAGTTACCGCCGAAGCATCAGTTTCGGCCAAAACATACAAAAAGATATAATTCCCCTGCTCATTCATGCTAAGGAGGATAAAACTATTGAACTTATTATAAGAATTTTGGTGAATCTTACAATCCCAGTAGAATGTTTACTGAACGTAGACCTGATATCGAAAACAGATTTTGGCCGACATACAATACTTGAAATTAATAATCTACTGATTTCGACAAAAATAGCTTTTACGGAACTTAGAACTTCCAAAGCGCTTGTCGAGTTTCTGAAAAAAAATTTGGAAGTGGAACAAAAGTCGAAGTTGTCAGAAGAGCAACGCACAAACGCCAGTAACTGTCTCTTGTTATTGCGGAACATTCTGCACATACCAGAGGACAGCCACCTGAACCCGAGCTACAATGGCTCGGCACACTCGGTACAAAATCAAATACTTTGGAATATATTTAGCCAAAGTGTTGACAAGATCATTATTAAAGCAATGTCTAAATGCGATGCGGTAAGTTTTTTAAATTTTAACCTTTAATATTTATATTCAAATGGAATATTTCGTTCCAGTCATAAAACTATTGAAATAGGTCTAGTGACTTTGTTCAATACACCACGTTACTAAGGAAAGGGAACCATGAGGTGGTCTTATCATCTCCGGCTCTGTAGCACAATTCTTACTGCGGCATAGCTCCGTAGCTGCCTTCATTCCGCGTCTGTATAAAAGAATACGGCTAATAACTCCTCATAGTAATGAGGAGTTATATATTAAATTATCTAATCATCGCCAAAAAGGAAAACTTCCATATTGTGTGGTTAAGATTCAAGGTGTGTGTTTGTATTATTTTTTTCCTGCAGAGTTATTGGGGAGTAACAATGGTCCAGCTCGTTGCTTTATTATATAAAGATCAACATGTTGTCACGCTACACAAACTTTTGAACAATTGGCTGGAGGCTTCTCTATCTGAGAGTTCGGAAGATAACGAGAGCAATACTTCACCTCCGGATAGAGGTAACTTAATTTCTACGAAAAAAAACTTAATTCGATTGAATGGCCAAATTTTCAATCGATTGATTGAAACATCACATTTTCGTTAAAAGCAGGTAGTGATGATTCATCTCCGATGTTGACGTCTTCGGATCCAACATCCGACTCATCTGATAACGGTGGCTGTAGTAAGGGAGGCGGCAGTGGTAACTCCATGAACAATTCATGGGAGACTGAGCCAGTGGACCCTGGCACTCTACACAATAACAACCAGCCCTGTGACCAGGACAATACGGACGATGACAAATCGGCTTCATCGCAAACGAACGAGCAGGACAACAGTGCTTCCGATGACAAATCGACAGAGTTCGTAAACACGACTGAGCAACATGTTAAAGCGGAAAATGTAGGTTTAATTTTTTTTTTACTATTGATAATTCAGTCTTTGTTATTAAAAATCGGCATTGTTTTTTAAGGAAACAAAAAAATCATCCAGTGCCAGCGATCATGATGAGCAGAATAAGAAAAATCAAACGCTGGTTATATCTGAAACTTCAGATTGCGGATATGGGACACAAATTGAAAATCAAGAATCCATATCTACATCTAGCAACGAGGATGACTTACCTGCTAAGAAGCCTGTTCATCAAAAACCGCATAATGCTAAGCAGAGGCCAAACAATAAACCTCGGTCTGGTACAAACTTGCAAGAAAGGAAAAGAAAAAAAATTGTAAAGAGGGGAAAGGCGAACGTGTAAGTTGCGATCAATTAACCCCGGTACTTTTACTTATCATATAGTTAATTAATTACCTAATGATTTGTTTTTTTTTAGAATCAATGTGCAGGGCCTTTCTCACAAGACGCCTTCTGATGATGACATATCTAACGTGCTCAAAGAGTTCACCGTGGACTTCCTACTGAAGGGATACAATTCCCTGGTTCAAACACTTCATAATGAAATTCTTACAAACCATGAACTTCAAATAGACACTTCACACTTCTTCTGGCTCGTCACCTACTTTTTGAAGTTTGCTACTCAAATAGAATTGGATTTGGAATTAGTGGATTCTGTGTTGTCTTTCGAAATAATTTCGTATTTGACAGCAGAAGGTGTAAATCTGTGTGAACAATTTGAACTGGCCATAAAATTAGATGGGAGCGATCTCAGTCCAAACATAAGAAGACAACATTTGGTAAATATATTATTTCACCTTAATAATTAAGTATTAAAATGTCACCATTATTGAATTTTATTAAATTTTAGGTTGTCACATCAATTAGAGAGTTCGTACAAGCCATACAAGCTTATAAAAAGCTACCGCATTTGACCGAGACTGACCATGAGACGTTGAAAAAGTTGCAAATAAAAATGTGCGAGACAGAAGATCTTCGGTCCATGATGGTTCTACTTTTGCGTCATTATAATCCGAAGTATTATTCAAAGCAGTATCTACAGGTTTGTTTTCCACATCCTGCTACTACACCTATAATGCCAAGTTAGACTGGCAGATTACGTGCAAGACACCTAACATAATAGGTATAAATCCATTGCCAATTGCAAAGAGATAATCAGCATTAAAATAACGATTAACTTCTGTTCTACTGCGTGTCCTTTACTACATATTATAGTTTTTTTTATATTATTATTATCAGATAAATCTACTTTATTTATTAAACTCGAGTAAACTTTTTGACGTTCTGTTTTCCAGTTGAGTTGCTTAATTATTTTTTTTGGTTTTAGGACCTCATTGTAACAAACCACATTCTATTGATGTTTTTGGATAATGTGATGAAGATTCCGGATTACAACTGTTCTACTAAAATGATTGACCATATACGACAGTAAGTTTCATCATTAGAATTTAAGTACTTACCTGGGTCCCTCCCTGGGTATAATTTTTTTCTATTTAAGGAACTGTTTTTAGCATGAATATACGTATATTATTAAGCTGAGCATTAAGGAAGAAAGAAGCTCAATTATAAGTAGGATATTATATTAGCCAAGATTAACAAGAAATAATAAAAATATAATCTAGCATTGTCACGGATATTTTAAATTTCTTCATAAAGATCATGATTTTATTTTAATATTCTATTTTTAAGCAACTGCATTATTGGGTATTTAATGATGCTACTCGGAAAATATTTCAATTTCTTCTCTGTCAGATTCGCAACTCCAGCGGTGATGGCTCAGTACGGTCTGCTGCTTGAAGACTACCTGGTCAACGGAGAATTCGTTAACGACTGCATCTTCACACTCATGCACCACGTGGGAGGAGAAGTTGGTAGTTTAATTACTCTCTTCCAGTCAAACATATTAAAGACCTTCACGTCTATTTGGAAGTCTGATTTTGAGATATGTGACGTGAGTAATATTATAACATGAAACTATTTGTGATATCCGTATACTTCATACCAAAATATTACTAACAATACCTAAACTATGAATGATTATTGTTTCAGGATTGGTCTGATCTCATTGAGTACGTTATAAACACATTTGTTAAAAAGCCAGGAACATTAAACGATTCTCCATTGTTTCTGGAGCAGCATGAGGATAAGAGTAAATTGTTCAAAAGGCCTATTGATGTTGTGTCGTCTCGCTCCAAAGATATCGATGACGAAAATCCGAAGTTAAGCAAAACTAGTTGCTCTCTTTCGACTTGCGAGAATCCAACTGCGCCCCAAGAAAGGTATATATATGGAGGACTCGGTATTTCATTGAAATTATTGCGTCATAATAATATTACACATGTGAAGCTTTTCATTTAACCATTTTAAATCGAGTTTCATAGGTATCCATTATCTATCGGTAAAGCATCTTCAAAAGTTTTCTTTTTTACAGGTGGACGGAGGACGAGATTTCATCCCTTAGTTGGCATTACTTACAGTACAGTGCAAGCCTTGACGTTATAGGCTCAATTACGAAACAGCTCAAAGAGGATAATATTGACAAGAGCAGATCTTCTGTCGTCAGGGAACTATTCCGTCAAAACCTTATAACCAAAGACTTTCACGATAGCCAACTCAAAGTGGATTCAGACAAGAACCCCAAATTAGGGCAGTTGAACATAGAAACGAGAGACGAAGAAATACGGAAGTTTTGCGACCATCTTACGATGGATGGCAAATCGTTTTGTCTTGAATGGGTGCAGAAAATATTACTTGAAATTTGCTACGCAAAACTTCTGAAAAAAAAGAGGGAGTTGGAAAAAATAAAGCCTGTAGATTCGCAGGCTAGATTCTTGAACTTTGAATGTTTTAAGATTAAACACGAAGATATGCCTGTTGTCTCACCGGTTGCATACCATTCGTTGTGTAAGTCTTTATTTTATGAATAAGTTGCATAAAAATAATATTGTAAGTACATGCACAGGTCACCTAAAACACGTAACCTTACTGTTTTAAAACGTTTACCCTTATCTTATATTACCTTATAGTAAAGATTCTTTCGCAGAAGATGTATTTGAAACAGATTTTGGAAACGACTGATACCAAGATCACCTTTGTTGAAAAGAGGTTCTGATTTTATTCATATTTGAAGCTGTTTAATTAGTTGTAAGTTTCTAACAAAAATTGTTGAAAAGTGAATGAAATTGTTCAATTTGTTTTCAGTAATGCAGCAGTCGGTGCCACTGGTACCGTGGAATTGCCAGCAAGCCAACATTTGTAAAGACTTGAAGTTCTTACAGCTCCTTCACAAACTCGGCTTCCAAATGCCCGTAGACACGGGTCGTGTCTTCATAAGGATACCGTACTTTTGGACAGCAGAGTTTATGTACACTATAGCTGGGAAAATCAGACCCATAGACAATTGTGAGTGTGTTGTGTTCTCGATTTAACTTAGTCTTAACTTAATGTAAGATAAATTATAAATATTGATTTTCTTTTATTTTTATTTATACCTATAAATCCATCAATCATATGCATATGCATCAAAACTATTGCACGTTGCATTATTAAAATCACGCAATCAACATGACAAAAGTACTAGTTTTGCATAAAATTTATTCCTATAATTCCTATTTTAGTGGGCAGACCTAGTTTATTAGGTAAATAGAATAGACATAGGACATTGTTAATATAATATTTAGAAGTTATCATACTTTAGGAAGTATCATTATGTCCGATTTTAATAAGAAAAATATCCTCATCGATACAGCTACGCCTCTTTTCCACTTTCAAATGAGTAATTTTCGTAGTAACTTTTAAGGTCCGTAATCCACACGATAGGTTTTGTTTTTAGTGAAACTGGTCATTAGAGTGAAATTACTTATTAGCACACTACTTGCTTCACAACTACCATCCTAACGACCAAGAACCATTTTATTCCTAAGTTATTAATTTAGCACATAAGTAGAATAAATTGTTTAATTTTACAGCAATGTTGAAGTTTTCGGTATCCGAGCTATCAAACTGCGAAATAATAGAAACTATAGAGAGTACGGTGACATCTGATATGATTAAAGACTTTCCTTTGGTTGGACACCCTGAGAATTTCTACCAGATACACAAACAAAAACTCGCAACTATGGTCAATTTCACTCCCAGGTAATCTTGACATGTTCAAACCTACAAGTCTAAGACAAAGTACTACTACTAAGTATAAGACGTTTGGCATGAGAACATAAATTCTCTAACCAATCAGTATCATGAAGGGCTCGAGTGCCGCTATAAATGGTGGGTTCGATACCATCTATATGATAGGATTTTGTATTGTCTACTATTTCTAATTCTAATTAATAATTGTTCAGAATCTTATTATTCTGAGATTAAATATGATCTTATGTAAGAACTCCAGCAATACTTATATTTGTATCTGTTTAACAGGCCTGCTTCTATTTATACATCCGCAGCTGCTATTGGACAACTAAATTGGTTAGAAGTAGTTAAAAAGTCTCAAGAGTGTAAATTAACTTTGGATTTGGAAAGGTTTGTTGAAACATATACTTGTAAATGGTGACAAATATAATCTTGATGACGTGATACTTGGTCAAACACCATTTAGTCTCATCCTCAGCATTTTATTTAATATTATAGTTATGTATAAAAGAAATATTGTTAAGATTCTATCTTGTTTTAGCGTCAAGGAGAATTCGGACGATATAGTGATGCAACTACCTGCAGATAGTCTAAGAGACAGCTCTTTATTACTGGAGACGCAGGCCGCGGTGGCCAGCGCTATCGTTGCGCCGATGCCCGGTTCTTCAGTTATGATGCCGGCTTCTTCAGTTATGTTGTTAGCCTCTTCAATATCTGCTATAATGCTACCAACGCCGTCAGTGTTGCTGCCAAACCTTGATATCAAACAGGAAACATCTTTATACAATGTGGAGGGAAATAGGGAGAGGGAGGACTATTGCAACAGGTAACTCTATCTTTCCTCATTTTATGCTCTTGATAAGTTTCAACAATGAAATAAACACTTATACACCCTGGTATAAAATAAAACGGATTTGGTCGTTTGTTACAATACCTAAATGTCTTACTTACCTACGTCATATCATTGCATGCACTCTCCAACCGTATTGTAACCGTTATCCATCAATGGTGTGTATCCAGTTTTTGATACCTTATCCTCATGCAGAAGGTATCACTGCATTATTCATCATTATTACCTGATGGTAATTGGAAAAAATCTATGTTGAATATCCGGTGCTAAAATTGTTGTATTTTGACTTTGGGTAACCCTCAAGTTATCCACTAACATATAGATTTTCTCACTTGTCGTAGTGCGTGTGAGACTGCATCAGTCGCATCAAACCTGACACGAATGTACGTATCGGATGAAGATGAAAAACCTGAAGTCATTGTTCGGCCAGCCATTAATGTCAAAATTCCCAAGATTTTGGATGAGCCGGTCCGCAATAAAAGGAAACTTCAAGGAAAACCACGCAGGGAATAGAAGTAACCAGATATCCCTCATACTGCTGCTCATATTGTTCTAAGTAGTGTTGAATAATACTGTATTGTCTTAATGTCTATTGTAGTACCCATTACACGAGCTTTGAGCTTATCACGGGGTGTTGTGCGAGTGGATTTTGATGTGTTGATTTCCTAGCTAATCTAATTCTGTAGTTTTTATTTTATGATTATAGAACTTCTAGAACGGGTCTTAACTCTTCCATCCGACCCTTGTTTACAACTATTTGAAATTAAAAGTAGATTTTACCACTTGATTTTAATGAAGAGCATGAGCAGCCTTATGCCTCTAGGTCAGCAAAATGACGGGCGCCTCATTGTTAGTTTATTAGTACAATATATTTTTAATAATAGTCTATCTAATTATATTTTATGGGAACACTACGGCCTTGTCACAAAATACGTTGGTTACTTACATTTGAAAATATAATTACATTTTTTCCTCTTTAATTACAAAAACATATTTTTATACGAAATAAAAAATTACAAGGATGGTGACTTTAATACCTGTCTTTAAATATTGTAAGGGTAAATAATTATGTGTACTTTTTGATGTTTTGAATTAAGACACCACTTAGTGTAAGATAGACGTTTTGTCTATTGCTTAACTTTTTAGGTAGGTACATTATTACTTTACATGATACTTTATTTGTAGGTACGTAATTTTATTCATAGATGTTCCGAAAATAGTTTAGCATTTTACCTAAAATTCTGTTAATACAAACTTGTTCCTTTTTTCACATTCTGTAAGGCCAGCTTTTTAGGTTTATAATTTTTTATTTTCAAATACTTACATATTACTTATTTTTAAACTCGTGCATATTTTTATTAAGAACAAATTAGTGGTATAGTAAGGAAGTACCTACCTACGAACTAATTATGTGTTTAGAAATTTGGTGTTAGTTTACTGACCGTTGGAAATAAAATGAACCTTGATATTACATTTTATTGTATTTTAATAACTTAGTAGTACCTACTTACAAGTATCTCTATCAAAATTAACAATATTAACACACTACACATCTAGCAACAAAACTATAGTTATCCTCAACTTATTTCCTTGTTTACCAATTATTTCTGAGTCCGGGTGGATTTGGTTTCATAACTTATGTATTGTGGTCAGTGATAGTAACCACTGCTTGCGTCACTGCTATGGCTTCCACTGGGATTAAATTTTTGAAGGTAGTTTTTTACGGCTAGGTCGTAGCTTTGCGATTCAAAGGAATTACTTCCATCTTGGTTACCGTTACTTCCGTAATAGCTGTGAGGTGGGCCATCGTGGGCATAACCTTCTTCAGGGTATTCCTCAGCAGCAGATTCGCTGTGATGTCCGCCGATGCCGCCTCCGTATATGTCTTCGTGAGCAGCACCGTGGGAGTGCCCTTGTTCGTGCCGGTTTCCTTCATCTCCCTTATGCTTGTGCGTGGGCGCTGGCACGTGGACGATCTGAGGCACTGGCACCGGGTACGGCTTGTTCACGTGGACTGGATAAGGCACTTTCTCAATCACCTTCACTGGATACGGTACTGGGACTTTGACGGCCACGGTTTTCGTGATTTTAATTACTTTGACGGGCGTTTCCGGGACTTCTACGTACTGGCCCAGATCTTGCAGTTCAGTGTCGTATCCTTCTACCGGTATTGTGTGTGAGTGGTGCTCGTGAGAAGCATAGCTGTAGTAGATGCTGCATAGTATTATTATTAATTTCTGTAACAAAAATAATAAGTTTTTGCTATAGATATGCATAGGTAGGTAGTAAATTACTTTACTAGATTCTGCTACACCAAAAATGATTCTGCGGAATAAAGGAAAATTAACAGAGTCTATTAAAATACAGGCTGATTACACTCCTACACAGAAAAAGCACTGGCAATTACTCAAAGAGGAGTTAAAAAACAGGACAGAAAATGGAGAGAAAGGACTTATTATCAAATACCTCAAAGGGATTCCCAAGATTATTACTGCTACAAGTAGCACAAAAAACTAATAGATACAAATCAAGCAATCGACATAACAAGAAAAGTTATTCCAGAACATAACGACAGGATAACGAACCATTTAGTAAATAACTACTCTGAACTATCACTACAACCATCGGCACTGCGTTTCTACTATGCTAATCTTAGAAGTATTTGCACATCGACAAAATTCGACGAACTGAAATGTATTTTGAAATCAATAACAAAAACTACGCATATAATGGTATTCACAGAAACTTGGATAAAATCAGCAGATGAAGCAGATAGATATCAAATTCCGAACTACACACATATATATAACTTCCGACCAGCTGAAGAAGACGCCAGAAATAATCAAAAGGGGAAAAAAGAAAAGAGTAGGGGAGGTGGAGTTTCAATTTACATTCATAATAGTATAAAGTTTGATGTTACTGAAAATCTGTTTGAAAATGGAAACCATTATTTATGGGTACAAATAGACAAACTATCTTTGAGTATTGGAGCAATATACAAACCAGGTGAATCTAATTTACAAAATTTCCTTAATATATTCTTACCACAGTTAAATAAAAGAAAAAGGTCTATAGTTTTTGGTGATTTTAATATTAATCTGTTAGATAAAGATAAAAAAACACTAAATTACTTTAATGAAATACAAGCAATTGGATACAAAATATTAAATAAGAAAAAAAAACAATATTGTACTCGTCAGACGAGCTCTACAAGCACTATAATAGATCACGTATATTCAAATATTCTTAATCACACTTTTAATTTGTCAATTATCGAGTCTTCTTTATCAGATCACAAGCATTTATATTTGGAAGTTACTAGGTTTAAAATAAACAAAAAAACTAAAACTAAATACAAAGCAATAAACTACGACAACCTTTATAAAAGCGTTAGCACCTCTATGAATGTAAATATAATTGATGATTATGATGATTTGGAAAAGTTAATTTTAGACAATATAAAAAACAATGAAATAACTAAAATTAAAATTGATAACCCACCGCAAAATGATTGGATAAATAAAAACATTATTGTAGCTATTGAAAGTCGAAACATGTTAGGGCAGCAAAGTAAGCAGAATCCATTTAACAAAAAACTAGGAACAAACTATATAAAAGAAAGAAAAGGTGTAAAGAAACTCATTAAAACTGAAAAAAGGAATTATTATTATGCAAAATTTGAAAAATATGATGCTAATCCTAAAAAACTGTGGGAGACGATAAACTCTCTTGGACTTAATAAACCTAAAAACACCAATAAAATAGATAAATTGAAAATAAACGATGTCATTATAACCGACGGTACCGAAATCTGTAACTATTTGAATACATTCTTTTCATCAATTGGAGCCAAACTTGCTAATGATGTACCAAAGTCTTACCATGACTACAATGAAACAATCTTAATGTACGAATCAAATTTTACGCATGAGAAAATCCTAGACAATTTCAAACTATGTAGCATTAATGAAATATCTAAAATTATAGATACTTTGGATATACACACAAGTTCAGGAATAGATCAAGTTACCACAAAATCTATAAAATGCATTAAAAACCTGATTATAGAACCTCTAACAAAGTCTATTAATAAATGTTTATCACTTGGTTTCTTCCCTCAGTCTCTTAAAGTTGCAAAAGTTAGTCCCTTATATAAATCAGGATCTAAATTAGATCCAAGTAACTACAGACCGGTCTCTGTACTTCCAGTGTTGTCAAAGATATTTGAAAGAGTTTTATATAACCGAATAGATAAATACCTAACGGAGAAAAAGTTTTTTATAGAAGAACAATACGGTTTCCGTCCTAAATCTAGTACGTTGACAGCTGTTATAGATCTTATCACAAAAATAAAAACTAATATCGATCAAAAATGTTATGCACTCGGTGTGTTTATTGATTTAAAGAAAGCCTTTGACACTGTCTGTCATCAAAAATTACTATTAAAGCTTTACAACATAGGTGTCAGAGGTATAGCGCTCGATATGTTTAAGTCATATTTAACGAATAGGCAACAAATAGTGAAAGTTGACAATTATTCAAGTTGTAAAAAAACAGTTACGTTTGGCATTCCACAAGGATCGATACTGGGCCCGATTTTGTTTTTGATTTATATCAATAACATAAATAAAATTAGTTTAACTGGACATCTGACCCTTTATGCGGATGACACCTGTCTTTTCTATTTTAATAAAAACCCTTCTGATATATTCGCTGATGCTCAAAATGATCTCAATAAATTGAACGAATGGTTAAAGCATAATTTACTAACGATTAATTCATCAAAAACCTCCTTTATGTTACTTTCAGCACAGAATAAAAAAAAAACAGAATTACCAGGTTTAACAATAAATAATGAACGCATTTCACAGTCTCATGTAGAAAAATACTTAGGTATATGGATTGATGATAGATTAACGTGGAAAGCTCATATTGAACATGTAAAAAGCAAATTGGTATCAATTCTCGGTGCTTTACGAAAAGCTGTAAACTGTATCCCAGCCAAGGTCCGGAATGTTGTGTATAACTCTCTAGTTAAGTCTCACTTAGAGTATTTGATCGAGGTATGGGGAACAGCAGCTGAGGCAAATTTAAACCCGCTCCAGCGAATTCAAAACAAAATTATTAAGGTTCTGCATCACTATAATTATTTCACACCTACTACAGAAATTTATAAAAAGACAAAATACCTAAACTTAAAACAACTTTATATATTTAAAACCTGTCTTCTTGTAAAACGCATAAGTACTAACACCATACAGTCTAATATTAAACTACCGTTGAAAGCTTCAAAGTATAATTTAAGAAATAAAAATAAAATAGAAGTGTCAAATAGTAGAACAAAATTTGGAAAAAAAACAATAATATCTGAGGGTGCTCAGTTTTATAACAACTTACCAAACAATATAAAGGAATGTGAAACAATTAAGGAATTTAAAAATAAATTAATGTGCTACGTAAGCAATTTAGAAAATTAAAAAAAAATAATAATAATTACAATTTAGATAACTATATTAAAACGTCCAAAACAAAACGAATAATTATAATATATTTAAAAAAAAAATAAGTTGATAATAAAATCTTGTAACTTGTACCACACACCAAACTCAACTGACACCACAACTTTTTCAAACTACCCTATTCTGCTGTATCACATTTACTTAAAATGCTATTGATTTAAAAAATTAAACACTATTATATATATATATATATATATTTATCCAATACTCATTGAATTTGTTTATAATTATTAAATTAAGATTGTTAATAACTAAGTAACGCCTGGAGAAATTAAATTATATTATAAATTGATTTAAAATTATGTATCTCATTGTAAGTGAACTTTTATAAGTTTTTATGAGAAATAAAGCTTCTTTAAACCTAAATTATATGGTATATTGTTTAGGACATTGTACCTACTTAAAGTAATAGCTATATTAATACATATATTTTGATTTTGAGTTGATGATTTTATACTGCGAACAAAATAGTTAAATAGGAAACATGTCAAGTTATATAACATAAGATCACCGAGTGATGTAAGTTAATTCTATAAAAACGTCGCAACTATATCAGCGAACCGAAACAAATAATAAAAAAGAACTTTACTAACCGGTAGTTCCATTATGATGGCTAAAATGTGCGCCAACCTGCAGTGCGGCTAAAAAACTATCGTCTTGCAAGTGTATCTTGGGGCTTTTATATTGTAACTACATTCTCTCAAAAGCGAGCGACAGGCTCTGTAATGCAATTACTTTCATAGCTTCCATTTTTGCAGTAGGTTGGTACTTACGCTGTCGCTTGGCTGGTGTCTTCGTTTCATACGACCGCTCGCTTTACTGACCCGATAGTAAGAGAAAGGTCTTTATTTTTTAATGCTTTGGTTGTAAAGATATTCAGAAGGTTTTTATAAAATGTTGTGATGATGTTTCAGTAGACTCATTTAAAGAAATAATAAAATAACCAGTTAAGTATAAAAAAAACATTTAGACAAAGATCTAGAAGACAAATTCTTCAAGGGTTTGTGTGTCTAACTGACTGGGTATAAAGGTTCAGTTCAGTTTCTTTATTGCAATATAAACATTTAAGGACCCTGTGTAAAGGGCATAGGAATGTGACTTGATGCAGATGAAACTTTTTATGGCGAAATCATAGCTCCCGAACGGATGAAGCGATTTCGGTTTAGTTTTTGTATGAATATGGTTTTGCGCGAGTATTTTCTTAGATATGTTTGATGAAAATTGGTTAAGCCATTTATAAGTTAAGGGGCTGAAAGTGGGGAAGAACAAAAATACTCGAGTGTCAAATGAAAGCGCATCACGTGCACACAATAGGTTTTTTTTTATTTAAAATTTAGATTATATCTATGGCTTAGAGTATCTATCTATGGTATTTGTAATTTATATTATACGTTGATACCTATGTTAAACTTAATAAATACTAGGTGGTTTTATTTACCTATACATGACTAACACCTATTAGTAGGTAAGTAATTAATTATTTATTGTCTGTGAACAGAACGTACCTACGTAGCTATTAGAATGTTGTCTATATAGTGCCTTTAATAGTCTTTATAGTCAATTAATTGTAGGTATGCCTTGTTTAGTTATTGAATGTTTGTTCATGTATTAGTAATTCTTTAACACATGGTCGGTAAGACCCTTAGATACTGTCCATAACTCCATAAATATAGCTAGCTGATGAATTACTTACCTAGTTAAGTACCTACTTAACCGGATATTTACGAGTTCCAAGTTTGTGCTGAGAGCTTTCAGGTTCAGTTTCTTTATTGGAATAAAACATTTATAAACATTATAAGGACCCTGTAAATATGGCATAGCAAATTCATCTCATGCATCCGAAGTCTGAACGTTTTCAAATCAATCGATTCCTCTGGGCGAGTGTCACTAAAAACATTAACTAAAAGACGTTAGTGAAAAATACAACATGGCGACTACAGGGTAGCCATTTTATAAAAATAATGTAAGTCAACAAACTATGTCGTGTGGGGTATCGTTGATTAAAAAAGCATTATTAGTAAAAAAAAATCACTTTTCGTTCCTCAGTTAGAGTTTAGTTTAGGATCTATGTCCATTATATACTCTCTGCTATGTCGATTTAAAGTTGAGTAGCAACCATTCTCACAAAAAAGGCTCTGACAGTAAAAATCCCAAAAAAGTTAAGAAAGGTTATATTTTTTCTTAATTTTAGCTTGTTGGAGGTCGTAGAATACCTACAGAATCATACACGTTTAATTGTTCAGATTTTTTTCTTTCTTGATTTGTTAATTTTTTCGGCGCCGACGACCGACGCTGAGGAACTTATAGGGGAAATAAAATAAAGATTGGTGTCATTGGTTACACACATGATCTGGCGGTTCTTAGTTTTCTATGGATTGAGGATAACGTTAGTAGGTATTTATATGTAGGTACCTAGTACCTCATTAATTAGCAAGACATTTTTGGACAAAAGAGTATACAGAGTACCTACAAATTATGTACGTGTACCTATATTGTTATGTTATTCGGAATCATTTTCGATAGGGTATTATAATTATAAAAAAGGTCCACAAAAGGACCGGTTATTGTCACTATAAATACATATTTTATTGATATATTTGAGTACAATTGAGTATATTTTAGTCATACCTAATGATTGGTCATAAGATTATGAAGGAGTCATAAACAGTTGGAAAACATAATAATGATTTAAATACCTAAGAATTAAATACCTAAGTAGAATAAACTCAATGACAGAAACTCAAGACGCAAACGTGCGCCACAGGGCACTGTTAAGAAAAGAAATGAACAGCGCATTCGCGTGTTGAGCCTGGTTCAAAACACGCACAAAGTTACATGCAAGTATGAAAAAACCTATAAGGAAACCACTCCGTCCGTTATCTCCGGTTTCATAAACGGCCGAAGCCGCGTCAACAACGTCAATCATAGAATTCTTAACTATTACGGGTGCATTCATTATAGTAAGTATTAATTTAATTTATTTCTTTATTGCAAAGTTTATAATAATTAACACACAATTAAAATTGATTAAGTAATATATTTTACAGTTTAACATTTTAGTTTTTGGAATGATAGTCATCTAACAATATTATTATACTTTCATTCTATCTGAAAGAACTCGAACAATTGATCCAGAGCCTCCAATATTGTATGCTTTTTCATGCCATAGAAGTAAATGGCCACTAGAACCTTCCGATGGATATTCAAATCCTCTGTAGATATATTTCATAAGGATATCAATATCATCTAAAGATAAACTTGCAACAGCTTCTTCAATTTGTGCTGATTTTATTGCCAACAGCACTTTGAGTGTGAGTGCTAAAGCATTGTCCTGAAAAGACATTAAATTAAATTAATAGTGCTCCAAAGTAAATAGTTAATCAAGTTTTAATAGAAATTTAATAAAAAATACCTTTATTTGCTGATTAGATGATCCCATAGGTGCATTGCCAAGTACAAGTTGCAGTGCATCAATGAATCGTCCTGTATTTATTTATTAAGAAAATTATTAGAAAATAATTGCAGTTTTTTACTATACTTATTTCATTATAATTAAGGTACTTATAATACATAATTGGTATACTTCCATGCGTGACATCATCATCATTTCAGCATAGGTTGTCCACTGCTAGACATAAGCCTCCCTCATTGATTAAGTTTAATCTTATTTATGGGTGTTGATAACATATACTTGTTACATTACGCTACGTTTCTCAGCATGGGGATAGGTCCATAGAACAGTTGGTGGTGCAGGGTAGGTTGAAGGTACCCATGCGCGAGGCAGGTCACCCATGAGGTGGACAGATCAAATAAAGGCAGCAATGGACGACCCCTTATACAAATGTGCCAGTCGAGCATCTTTTAGGGAGGAATGGAGAAGAGCCGTGAAGCGTGTCACAAGTGGAAACTTCCAGTGATGACCACAACCACTCTGGCAAGAGTGTATCGATTAAGAAGGAGAAGAACCTATACTTGCCATAATTGGCAGGCTGTGCATGCCTGTGGATTTGAAGTTGAGGTCCAAGAAGAGGCTTTCATCTGGTTATATTTACCTTGGCCAGGTTCTACAGTAACCGTGGGTGAGATGGTAATCAATATTATTATGGCAATGCCAGATAACTTGTTTTATACCTATCTACTGGTAAGTTCAGACTATTATTAAAAGAAACAAGGAATGAAGTACCTAAAAGTACCAAGATTGGGCAGTTGTGTGAATATTCAGTACATACTATTTAATAATCTCACCAAAACTTGAGACTAGCTAAGTATGTTGGGATTCGAATATTGTCAGCAAGTCTTTTCACAGATCTAATAATATTTTACTAACAATTACTTTCTTAAAAGTTTACAATGCCGGCTAATTATCACACAATTAGGAAGGAGCTAAAAGAGCGGAGTGTTCCTACTAGTTAACTTTACCATATAATATATTCAAGACACATAAAAGTAAAAAGGGTGTGAAGTTTTTAAAAGGATATTGATTCAGCAATGTAATGACTTCATTCTCGTCCGGTCCAGTAGGCACTGATTGTTCAGCTTCATCTTCTTTGAAGTTATCTTCATTGTACTGGTCGATATCAATTTTCCTAAACGCGGAACTTGCAGTATTTTTGGCCATTTTCGTGTGATGTTTACAAAATTTAATAAAATGAATGACCTGCCTGAAATGAAAGACAATTACACAAAGTGGATTTGAATGAAATGACTCACTCACTTCTACTCTATCACAGACAAAATAATTTAAAAATACTTTGTGCATGTTCCCAAAAAACAGACGTCAAAATGATTATATTCTACAAAAAACCTGTGGGTTTTTTTATTGATAAATTCGTAATTTTTCGAAAGCTAGTACCTAGGTATCTTTAAAAGGTTCTCACGTTCGTTGAGGTGTTTTTTTTATATAAGTGGTCGTATAAATTGCCTGATAAATTGTCTGGGCGAATTAAAAAAAAAATATATATTTGACAGTGACAATAGAAAAATCTTGTCTTTAAAATAGGGTTGGACCTTCTAAATACATAAACTTTACGAAAACGCTGCGTTGTTGTGGTAAGGAGATGTGGAATGAGAATCGTAACATAAACAAAACCATTTTGTATAATTCGATGGGAAACAAAATATATGTAATTTTTTTTAAATAAAAACTGGGAACGTAAATTGGGTGCTTAATGATGATGAGGAAATCTAAAAAAAAACACTCAAAGCTGGGTCCACATTTGTATCATTTCGGTGTATCGTATCTCCGTCGCGTGGCCTCGGCGCCTCGCTAGTTTGGACGCAAGCTGATACACGTTAATGATACATGCCGTATCCGATACGGCCCGATCCGCACCCGATCTCCAATGATCGCGTATCTTGATACACCTCGTATCCGATACGCGTATCACAATCGGTGGTATGGACGTATTTTGATACTGTATCATGATACTGTATCGTGATACGATACGTACACCCCGAACCATCCTGTTTCGGTTTTTCCGCGATCATCAAGGAACTGAAGAAAAAATGAAGCGTCCATATTTGTAAAATTAAAGTCGATACGCTGACATGATACAGTATCTCATAAGTATGGACGCGTTTTTACAAGAGATGCCTTAACGATACGCCATGGGTAAAATGAGCGTCCATATTTATGATACAGATACTCGATACGATACGCCTGATCGTGATACACCAAAATGATACAAATGTGGACCCAGCTTAACATTTTGGATCAGCCGTAGATGTATTCGAAAAAAAAAACTTTTTAACCCCCGACCAAAAAAGAGGGGTGTTATAAGTTTGACGTGTCTGTCTGTCTGTCTGGGACATCATAGCTCCCGAACGGATGGAGCGATTTCAATTAGGTTTTTTTTGGATGGAAGGTGAGTTTGGCTCGTGTGTTTCATGAAAATCAGTTGTGCCGCTTAAAAGTTATGGCGGTAAAAGTGGGGAAGAAAAACAGAAAATCTGCAAATATTACCTATATTTGCAGATTTTCGTGTTCTCTAGTGGGGTGTCAAATGACACTTTCATTTGACGTGATCGCGTGCCCATTACAAAATATTATGGTGTTTTATACGTTTAAGGAAAATAAGGCATTGGAATCGGGTATTTTTCATAAATTTTAAACTTAGATTTATTGGAATAGAATTTCTGACAAAAGGTTAAATTTTTGAGGTTGAGGTTTCAAATCACAAAACCATTCTACAGTTTTTTAATCACTACTTGAGTAAGGTGGCCACTCACTATGGGTCCGTTTGGAATGCTGCTACTACAAATTCACAGACATAATTCCATTTCGACGTACGCGCCGTCATTCGTGTTTGACAAGATTTATATATAAACCTACTTTCATGAGAATGAGAAAATCCGTTTTTATTTTGACAAAAAGACAGAAAATAAACATTTATATTTTTCAAAACCAAATCAATAAAATATAATTAAAAAAAATAGACTCTTCTTACACAAAGTGGACTAGCTTGGACTATGCTTAGCTATTGCTTGTACCGTGCGCTGAATGCTAAATCTTCAAGTATTTATTTTAACCATGTTTTATCAAGTTCCTAACCTTAAATATTTAGGGCTAGGTACACATGAATATAGATAATTATAAAGTACAAAAAAAAACAAATAAATATATAGATGGACGCAGTATTGCCCATTTACTGACAATCTTGACGACCGACGTCCATTTGGATTGATTTTGCAATCCAAACCTGGAGAGAATTTTTGAGTAGGTATATTTACAAGTATTCCTGTTTCTATGATGGTTTGGTAGGAAAATAAATATCTTTTATCCTTAACTTTACCGAAATAATACATTATGTTCAGTTATTGTATTTAAAAAAAAATACGCATGATTTGTTATATTGAAACTTTATGTAATTTTTTAATTCATTTTTTTCAAAAATTTGTTAATTTAAGTTTCCACCATGTAAGAAAGTAAAAAGGCGCTAAAGTAATTTACTTAAGTTTTACTTTAAAGTAAAATAATTTTCATAACATAGATCCATTTTGTACATGGGGCCATTTAAATATTATGTAAGCACTTTAGGATGGGGTATATTTTTATTGATTCAGATTTTGTCAGTTAAATCAAAAAGTTTAAGATTAAATAAAATTCCACTGTGTGCTGTAAATACGTTACGTTGTTTTTAGTCACTACCTACCGTGCTGTGCCCAACTCTAATTTTTCTGACATTCCATTTCATACATGTATTGTGTAAATGTAATGTATGTATTATATTTTGTATCTGTAGTGTATTGCATTGCATCAATTCAATCAAGAATTCAAGATAGATGTCGATGTCGAAGTTTTCTTTTTACGTTATATGTTTCTTGAAGTTTGTTTAGATTAAAAACAGATTATTTGATACAATTACAACCACAATGACAATGGGGGATGAGTTACCTGTTACTTCTTTGGTTTTACCAGTTCTCATAAGGCCAGTTTTGAGCCAGGTAAGTCATAAACAAAATAGTACTACGGTACATAGCTATCTTCCGTTTAAAAGTCGTGTAAGAAAAGACTCAGTCGGTATGAACAAGTTTAAACTGCTAACACACATTGCTGAACTCTATTTTATCATAAAAGCAAAAGATCTAGGGACTTTTATTTTACCAGTTTACTAATCATTTCAATACTTATTTGGGGCAATGGCGCATTGGTGGGGAAGATAAATATGTAAAAATGTTAGCTTTTCCTACACATTTATAGTGATCTAAGCACACATTTGATTACTGAAGAACTTGGCCTAATAATTACTAATTTATTTTGACCTCCAATGCAAAAAGTGTATACTTGGATCAGAATAGTTGCGACATTCACATATTTATATTTTCAGCTGGAAAAATATGATTTGGGAGCATCACAGACCCTTCGAGCTGCCCTTACCAAGGCAGAAGCTTCAATTCCAGGTCTTAATTTTGACTTGGTGGCTGGCATTATGAGACGAGCTGATATTCCAGTGAACATGAATGAAAGTTTACTTCGTCTTCAAGGAACTCTTACCGAGGCAGAATGTATATATTTATTTTATTTAAAATACTTTATTTGAACAAAAACTTTGTACTGAAAGGTGGGCTTAATGCCTAGGCCTTTTTAATTTCGTTAATATGTTTAGTTTAGTTTACTTTTATACCTTGTTGTTACATATTTTATTTAAATAACATACTGGCCCATATGTTTCCCTGCATTGTGATAATTTGTATGCCAAATTGGATAATTTTCCTATTAGTGCTAGTAGCTTTTTAGAAAGAGATATATATTATAAAGAGGTATCAGAGATATATATTATAAAGAGGTAACAGACTGCACTGACTTAATTTTGCAATTATTATTTTAAAACATAATTATGTAATTATATCAAAGACAATAGAGATGTCCTCAAATTATGGAAAATTATAATTTATTGAACTTTTCACATTTGAAACCAATTGCTTTCAGGTGCTGATCTTCGTTTGAACAGATCAGAAGAGGCTTTCCAAGAGCTCAATAAGAAATCCACTGCTTTAAAGAAAATACTGAGCCGCATTCCTGATGAGATCACAGACAGAAAGACTTTTTTGGAGACAATAAAGTGAGTAAAGGAACACTAATCCCAATTGTTATAGTATAAATATTTAAATATAAATATTTCCTGACAATCCACACAACAACATCTAGCCCCGTAGTAAGCTCTTAGCTTGTGTTACGGGTACTAGACATCTGATATACTTAATATAATATACATATTGTTTCGTTTCCATAAAATAGTATTTCTAAATTCAAATTTCCCACTCTCAATTATTTTGGTTCATTCATCGTGTATCGACAAATCAGGCATCGAAACGTCTTGAACGGCGTGCACAGGTTATATATGAAAAAATACAGGAGCGCGCTAGCAGCGACACCAAGAGGAAGAAGAAGGAACTAGATCGATCTCACACGAGCGCGCGCTCGCACCAAAATTTCTGTAATCCTATCATAAACCAATACACCAGCCTGGCCAGATTGTGAAAAGTATCGTGTGTGTTGTGCTAACAAAGGACAGTGTTGTCAATGCAAGGCGGAGTAGGCAGTCCTGGATATTTAAACTGTGAGTATCTTTGTCTGTATGCTCGCCTCACGTGTTATGAACCAAACCTTTCCTAAACCATCGTAGACCAGAACCTGGTCCCCCAAAGTGTTGCTGTGCCTATTTTATTGGAATGCAACATCTTTTTCTGGTGCCGAAACCCGGGATAACATTGTTTTTTGTATTTTGTATAACACGCTATCCACCACACCTTACCGCCATTTTGTTCTTTGGTATTTTCTGGTAAATTACGCAGCTTCGAGTAAACTCATCGACTTATTGTTTTATCTAAAAACCATAGGTATTTCTCGCACTCTTAGCTATCGTATTTACTATTATTACCTGATTATCCAACGCAATAGGGACAGGCATTATCGTTTTACATCGAACAGGATTTTGCGTCGTGTCAAACAAGTACCTATTTAGCCAATATTTTGTTGTCAAGATTACTTTATACATTCGTTACAAATAATATTGCTTGGTTAAAGCAACTCATCAATCAAAATCGGTACACGTTTATAACCAACAATATTTGTTTGCCTCCGTAAGTAACTTTACACAAAATTATCTCTTGTTATGTGTGAGAACAAAATTGTACAAACACTTTTCTAATCGGTGTACAATTCATCAATCGGCTCATCATAACACATTACCGCTTGGCTAGGTAGGTAGATACCTAACATAATCACAACAATCTATTTCCTAAATTTAAATATCGAACTACATAATTCCATTTTCGCTGTGTAGGTTTGTGCAAACAACAAAACAAATCGGTGCACATTCCTTTTTTATTATTCAATTACGTAGTGCATACTTCAATATTGTCATCTTATATACACCTTTTATACAAAACTATTTTATTACGTAAATTCATTAATTGTTATAAATTTTACTCAATTCATACTATAGGGTAGTTTTGTAAACCTCCCGCAGATAGCAGGCTGTACGCGCTGTCAGCGCTCGCAAGTTGTTAACAACACCAATCGAATGCTAATCTTACATAATAGTTACTAAGGACCGCTTTGTAATATTATTGTTAGTTTACATTTTTTATAGATATTGTTGTTATTTGTTGTCATTGCTGTGTTTTTGATATTATAACTAAACTTACAATCATAAACCAGTCGCAAATTTTTAAGCAATAATGTCTTATCATACGACCGTAAAACGAAGATTAAGCAAAACAAAAAAATCTATTGATAAATATGGAGAACTGGCAAACATGTACAACTGGAGAGTAGAAACTTTTAATAATTTGCTATATCTAGACGTTTTGACTCATGAACATGTGTACTTAATTGATTCTAATTTAAATTTACGATATGACTTTACGATGTTCAATAGATATAATGGAGAAATTAATGACTTTGGACTTCAGACAATATTTATAGAGTTACAATATCTCATCAACGAAATACATCAACTTGACGACGCACACGTTAATAAGAATCTTTTTCGTACCTAATAGAAAAAGAAGCAGTTATGCTATAATGCATCAGAACATTGCAGGAGTACTAAACAAACTTGATGCAATTGAAATAGCACTAAGTATCTTGCAAAGCAAAAGTTACCAAATAGATTTCATTTGCTTAAGCGAGACTTTCTTAAGTTATGGCGACGAAGACAATATGAAATTATCTTCTTACGAATTGGCGAATAGCTACACACGAAAAAATCAACGTCGCGGAGGAGTTTGTATATTAGTAAGACAAAATAGTGATTATGATTGTGAACCAATTGAGTGGCTGAATAAGATTGCAATAGAGAAGCATTTTGAAATATGCGGAGTAGTAATTAGAAAACTTAAATTAAATGTGTTTTGTATATATCGCACGCCAAATTCTGATTTAGACATATTTTTAGACAATTGAAAATTTTATTAGATAAATCTGACATACAAAAAAATTATTCTAATATATATTGTGGTGACTTTAATATTGACATTTTGAATAACAGTAAAATAAGTAATGAATTCATAAATACATTGTACAATTATCAAATGAAACTACATATTAACTTACCAACTAGGCAAAATACATGCATCGATAATATATTTAGCAATATTAGTAATGTAATAGGTGAAACACATGAGCTGGGGTTATCAGACCATAATACAGCGCAGACATTGACAATAAACACAAACAATACGGGTACAAATACACAATGGTTCGCTTACAGGAGAGACATGTGCCTTGAAAACATAAAAAAGTTTCAATATTGCATAGGTAGTGTATCTTATGTCGATGTTTTAACTGAAACAGATGTGAATGAAGCTTTTTCGAAACTTCATGACTGGATCTGTTTATCCTATAAACTTTGTTTCCCACTCATAAAAGTAAAACTCAACAATAATTCTAGTAATCCAAAATGGATCACAAAGGGTTTGAAACGTTCTTTTGAAAATAAAAGGAAATTACAATTTATTTTTTACAAAACCAAATCTAAAATCAATAAAAAAATATATTTAATATATAGTAAATTACTTAAAAAGTGTACCATTGAATTGCAAAGGGAAAAAAATAAAAGAACAATTGCTAATGCTTCTAATAAATGCAAAACTACGTGGCGAATAATAAATAAACGATTAAAAAATAAAACTGCAAATAATGACATTCAAGAAATAGTAAATGGTAATGAAATATTAAAAACAGGTCATGAAATAGCATTAGGTTTTAATAATTATTTTGTTAATGTTGCAAATAAGAATGACAAATCTAAAAGCAAGAACGTTACTAATGAAAGGAAATTGAGCAAATCAATATTTCTTGACCCCGTTAGTTTAAATGATGTTTTAAAAATAACAATGCATTTGCGTAATACAAATTCTGCTGGCTATGACGAAATTACAACTAAATTACTAAAAGAAAATATCAACCCTATACTTGAACCATTGACACATGTTATAAACTTATCATTGCAGAACGGTATATTTCCTGAAAAACTAAAATCATCTGTTGTAAAACCTCTCTATAAAAAAGGTACTAAATCTGACATGAGCAATTACAGGCCTATAACATTAGTACCAATTCTGTCAAAGATATTTGAAAAAGTTATGAGTATAAAGGTATTATCTTTTCTAGAGAGGTATCAAGTGCTGTGTGACGAACAAAATGGGTTCATTAGTCAAAGATCCACAACTCTTGCTTGTTTCAAATTAATTAAAGAAATAGTTAAATCTGTTGACCAAAAAGAAATTCCTGTAGCTATATTTTTGGACATGAGCAAAGCTTTCGACACTGTGTGTCATGACCGATTGCTCCATAAACTAGAGTGCTATGGAGTAAGAGGTCCTGCATATACTTGGTTTGAAAGCTATCTTAGAGGACGTAAACAATGTACTGAAATAAAAAAAATGTGCAATGAAACATACACTCAGCAAGTTTACCGTTCAGAGTACTCTATAGTTAAATACGGTGTACCACAGGGTAGTGTACTCGGCCCAATATTATTTATTATTTATATTAATGAATTGCCTAGAGTTACAAATCAGTATGTAATCATGTTTGCGGATGATACTACAATTCTGACAAGGCAACAAACAATTCCAAATGTAATAGAGATATCTAATAAAGCGATACATGACATAATTGAATGGCTTGATAGTAATAATTTGAATATTAATACCACAAAGACTAATTTTATGAGATTTTTGACATACCATAATAAATATTTGAAAACTAAAATTGACATTCATTACGAATATAACGACATTATCGAACTTAACGAATTTAAATTTTTGGGAATTACCGTTGACCGCCATTTAAATTGGAAAAAACATATCGAAAATGTCTGCATCAAAATAAATAAATTTATATTTGCATTGAAAAGAATAAAATCACTTACGAACATTGAAACAGCATTAATGGTTTATCATAGTCATGTCTGCTCCGTATTACGATATGGTATTATAATATGGGGTAATTCAACTGACATAACGAGAGCATTTATAACACAGAAAAAATGTATCCGTGCTATATTTGGACTAAAGAGAAGGGATTCATGTAAACCTATATTTAAAGAGCAAAAACTCTTAACGTTGACATCCTTATATATTTTTGAAATGTTGAAATTTGTTAGGAAACATATGTACTTATTTGAAATTGACGAAAAATCTAAATTTAAGAGAAATTTGGTTCAAAAACCGCTAGTAGTTCCATATTACAAGTTAAAACTGCCAAAAAAGAACTGTTACGCGATGGCAGTTAAGATATATAATAAGCTACCAAATAAACTTAGGCAACTTCACGATACTGAATTTAATATCAAAATGTATAATTTTCTATGTGACTCATGTTTTTATTGCATGGAAGAATATTTTAAATACAAATTTGCATGTAATTCGTTGATATATGAATAATTAATTATGATTTGACTTATTATTATTTTTTATGAATGTATTGCTATTTACTTTAATTTGACTACATTTATGACATATTGTGACATGTTAGCTTAATTTTAATTTTGAATCAAATAGACACATACCTATTAATTAACTAAAACATTTGCACGACTTACCTAGTCGAATATAGAGATCATTACTTTAAACTCAAGAACCTGTACAACCTATATTCTGGCAAATAAATATCATTTCATTTCATTTCATTTCATTTCATTTCATTTCATTTCATTTCAAGGTTTTACAGAAAATGACTTGCCTTCTCTGCGAAGGAAGCGTACGCTTGTTTTTAACCGTATTTCTAAAACCTTAGAGTTGGGTTTACAAGCTTCTAATGATATATCGAAACAACATTTATTTTTTTCGTATTATGATGACGTATCGTTGAACGTGGCTAAGTTTGAGGAATTTCATTTTGACATTATCGACTTATCGGATAGAATCGAAGAGGATGAAAGTTTACAAATCAAATGCGATGAGATGTATTTTGAAATAAAATCGATTTATAGACAGCTTAAACCTTCGAAACATGATGTACCTATCAATTCGACTAAAAACGTAAAATTACCTAAAATTTCGTTACCCGTGTTCTCGGGCGATATCAAAAAATGGCCCGAGTTTTTTGATACTTTCAACGCGTTGATTCACAACTCGTCTTTATTGTCCGATACCGAACGCTTTCATTATCTCTTATCTTCGTTAAGCGGCGACGCGTTGACAGTGGTGAAAACTTTCCCGTTATCTCACGAATATTATCGAGAAGCGTATGAAGCGCTTGTAACACGTTATCAAAACAAACGGGACTTAGCGTTTACTGTTTGGCGCGACATTTTAAATGTAGATTTTAACTGTGATAACGCATATAATTTCAGAAAATCGATTGATTTCTTAGAAGAGAATTTGAATATTTTAAAGACGGTTGGTTTGCCAGTACATTCTTGGGATTTTGTGTTGATTTATCATATTTTATCGAAACTAGACACTTCTTTGCGTCGTGACTTTGAAGAGAAGCACTCGAACGTCGAATTGCCTACATATTTACAGCTAAAGCAGTACCTGCATTCGAAATGTGAGGCTTTATTGCGGGATACACATTTTACCGAGTCGGAAAGCGGAAATAAACAGTTATTAAATTCATCATCATCATCATCGACTCGCCCTAAGCGCGGTGCTACTGCGCACTCCCTCGTTACTAACACTACCAAGCAGAAACCAACTCAAGTGATGATGCCTACTACTATGTATTCAGTTAAGTGTGTTTATTGCGGAGGTGCACATTCGATATCGGGTTGTTCTGATTTTCTAAATAAGTCCATTGATGAACGTATGCAAACGGCAAGTGATAAGAAATGGTGTTACAATTGTCTTAAACCATCTCACCAGTTGAGAGACTGCAGATCAGTGTTTTCGTGCCGTACGTGTAAGCGCAAACACCACACCTTATTACATCGCGAAATAGCTACTGAACCTTCTGACAATAGGGCTACCTTAGTGTCGAGGTCATCCACGCATTCAACACAGACCACCGTTTTACTCGCGACGGCAATCGTACAGGTGAAAGATGCATCCGGGAATATGCTATCGTTCCGTGCTTTATTTGATACCGGAAGTCAGAGTAGTTTCATTACGTCATCCGCGTTTGAGCGATTGAACTTGCCCAGAACTAAGTCAGATGTCGCTGTTAGTAGTTTAGGTGAAACAACTGCCTCAATACTAGGAGATGTAAAATGTGAAATAGGTACTAATAATAAGGTCTTAGACATACTAGACTTCCACGTGATATCGTCTATATGTGGTGATCAACCTATAGCAAAACTGAATACGTCTGGTTGGTCACACGTGAATTCTCTTTCATTCGCTGATCCAGATTTTGACATTCCGGGACCGATTGATTTACTTTTAGCCGCGGATGTGTTTGCCGAATCACTTCTTCATGAGCATATTAAGGGCAACGCTAACGAACCTACCGCCTTCAAGTCCGTCTTTGGGTGGCTTTTGTTAGGAAGAACGCGGATAGTATCGAGTACCTTATTACACTGTGGTACACATTCGGATAATGAGTTACATACGCCGGTTCAACGTTTCTGCGAATTAGACGTCATGCCAACCGCGAAAGACACTTTTACAACAGACGAAGCACTTTGTGATAGGGTTTTCACAAATGAACACTCCTGTGACGCCTCGGGACAGTGTGCGGTTTGCCTTCCATTCAAAGACGATGTTCGACCCACTTTCGAAAATTCACGTGATGTTGAGTTGCGTGGATTTCATGCGACTGAGCGAAGATTATTTCTCGATCCCGACCTGTACCATCAGTACTCAGATTTTATACATACTAACTATATTCAGGCAGAGCTATTAAACAGTTCCTTATGGTGGGCGGGGCCTAGCTGGTTGTCTCAGGATAAGCGATCATGGCCTTTGTCCAATCCTTTCGAAGACAACGGAGTAGAAGTCGTACAGGAAGAGCGTAAACGAATATCACTTATCACCGAAGCGAAAGAAAACAATAGTTCAGAATTACCCATCGTCAACCAGTTAGTCAATCGTTTCTCTTCATTTTCCAAATTAATCAACGTTGTAACCTATATTTATCGTTTCATTTATAATGCTCGCTATCCGAACCTCGCTAACAACCAAACGATTTTAAACAATGTCGAACGTCATAACACAACAATACAACTAATACGACAAGTTCACGCAAGTTCATATTCTGAAGAAATTTCATTCTTAAAGTCTAACAAACCGTTATCTAAACCGCTGCGAAGGCTGAACGTATTTCTAGACGACAAACATGTACTTAGAGTTGTCGGACGCATATCGCGATCGGGCTTAGAATATGAACAAAAACATTCTGTATTGTTACTATCTGATCACCCATTAACGAACTTAATAATCGATCATATTTATCGAACTTATCTTACGCCCGGGCATTTCCTCACTCTCGAACCCCTAACCGCTGTACCGGACGATAACCTAACAAACATAAACGTTAACCGTCTCAGCCGATGGCAACTGCTCCAATCATTCCAGCAACATTTTTGGTCCAGATGGAAATCTGAATACTTAAACTCACTAACGCAACGCGCCAAATGGACCAAAGATTCCAAACCGTTAAACGTAGGAGCGATGGTAATCATCAAAGACGATAATCGTGCCCCTTTGCAATGGACTATCGGCAGAGTAGAAACACTCCATATCGGAGGCGATGGAATAGCTCGGAGCGCAGAAGTAAAAACTTCAAACAATCACTCTATTCATCGTCCATTGGTGAAGCTATGCCCTCTCCCTATCGAGGACTAGCTTCAATAGCTTTCTTTATATAAACGAATACCTATCTAGTATGTAGTCTAATCTAGCATAACATTAGTCATAATCAATAGTTAATATCAATAGTTAGTAAGTATTCTTGTATTTCATGCGTAACAACATCAATCTGAAAATCAGAAAATACCATTGTATTTTGGTGGGCGGAATGTTTCGTTTCCATAAAATAGTATTTCTAAATTCAAATTTCCCACTCTCAATTATTTTGGTTCATTCATCGTGTATCGACAAATCAGGCATCGAAACGTCTTGAACGGCGTGCACAGGTTATATATGAAAAAATACAGGAGCGCGCTAGCAGCGACACCAAGAGGAAGAAGAAGGAACTAGATCGATCTCACACGAGCGCGCGCTCGCACCAAAATTTCTGTAATCCTATCATAAACCAATACACCAGCCTGGCCAGATTGTGAAAAGTATCGTGTGTGTTGTGCTAACAAAGGACAGTGTTGTCAATGCAAGGCGGAGTAGGCAGTCCTGGATATTTAAACTGTGAGTATCTTTGTCTGTATGCTCGCCTCACGTGTTATGAACCAAACCTTTCCTAAACCATCGTAGACCAGAACCTGGTCCCCCAAAGTGTTGCTGTGCCTATTTTATTGGAATGCAACACATATGTACATAGATATTTTTTATTATACATATTAAACACCCAGACCAAGGAGAAAGTGCTTGCAGAACATACAAACACTTGACCCCTCGGTGGGAATCGAACCCGCTACCTCTTGCGCCACAAGCGGACTCTCGCCCACCGCGCCACTGAGGCAGTCAATGTCAGTATGTCTAATTACTCTTTGCTTAGTTTTATTTACACTTTGCCAGCAGTTCTAAATAATTTGAACAATAGTAAATTGATAAAGCATTATTACCTTTACATTAATAATTACAATTAATGAGCTTGTAGATGGCAATGTTGAAGATGTGTGTTCTGTAAGTTAATTCTCTTTTTAATAAGGGTATTAAACCTAGAATTATTCATGTTGTCATATAAATTAACTGTTTCCTCAGGGAAATTGCTTCAGCTATAAAGAAGCTCTTGGATGCAGTCAATGAAGTTTCCACATACACTCCAGGGCCAGGCAAGCAGGTTCTGGAACAAAGGAAGAGAGAATTTGTTAAATATTCAAAAAGGTTCTCCAACACTCTGAAGGAATACTTCAAGGAAGGACAGTAAGTTAATAAAAACCTTGTTCTTTGTCTTTGCTTGATTTAACTGAAGTGTTTGCTTTAGAATGCCACTGTGTACAATGTCCTAGAATCAGAGTGATGGCATCATGTGTGATGCCACATAGTAAGAACTTGACCCCAGCAAGTACAATGGTCATTGAACAACTATTAACTAGCGGCTCGCCCCGGCTTCGCACAAGTTTTTATTTAAAATTGTATTCTCTGCAATAATTAGTTTTTTTCCGGCCATAAAAATCATCCTACTTCTATGAACATTAAAAAAAATTGGCTAGGTGTTGTTGAGTTATGCGCTTAACATATTTTGCAATTTATTTTTATATAATTGATAAGAAATTTCAATTACAAAAACTCAATGAGGCAGGCAACTATTAGAGCACATCAACATTTTAAAAAAGTTTTAAAATTCAAAACAATATCTTTAGACTTCTGCACTGGTATTTAGTAGTGGTATTGCCTCAGAATACTTTTTAGAATTTTGAAAAATTACATGGGTAACTTTTCCAGCTTAAAGCAATATTGGTAATTGGTAAAACAAGTATTTCTAATATGTAACAGATGTTAATGTTAAAGAAAAGAACATAGTTTCTATGATACATAGGTCAGAGGAACATACGGATTCGCTCTCGACATTTTCAGGATGCTTGTTTTGTCAACATTTTAAATTCTCGGTTAGCATGTTTTTTTTAATATATTTCTGATTAGACATGAACTCGATGATAATACGTGTAAATCGAATGCGATGTTAATGCTGCAAGGGCGAGAATTACGGCTACCGATTTAATTTAACCAGTGGGCGCCTCTGTAAAGGGTGCTTCTCTGTCGAGTTTTCAATACCAAAAATATATAATATATCAGAAATAACAAAAAAATGTATATTATTTCACTTTTGCTACACTAACGCCTCTAGCGGCGAATTAACTCTTGTTGCCTTTCGTTGGGCCCAGGCAGCTTAAAGTGACTTTTCTAGATAAATTTGATTTAAATAATTGTTCTTTTTCCAGGGCTAATGCTGTGTTCGTGAGTGCCCTCTATTTGATACATCAAACCAATCAAATTCTGTACACAGTCAAAAGCAAGTCAGAATAACATTCCGTGGCTTCATGAATTAAACACAATTATGGTATTTCAGAGATATATACTTTGTTATTTGGTTAGGTTATATAAAAAAATTAACATAACGTAAGTACATTCTGATAGTACTAAAAGCTAAAAAAATTAAAAAGTATTATTTTACTAAATATTTAATCTTGCAGTAGTATTAGAAAATGGTTGGCGCTTAAATTGTAAAACTTTAGCAAGTTAGACATTGGCTTTTTTGTTGTTTTAATTTTTAATGGTATAATGTAGAAAAAAATATTTAAAAAGCATCATAAAATAAACAAACAAAAATAACAAACTTGAATAAAATATTTTGTAATATTTAATTTAAGCACATTTAAGCAATTTCACCTTCATCATCGTCTTGTCGTACTGATGAAGACTTAGTTTAGGTGTGTTTGAAATAATACCATAGTACCATCTCTTTCTGTTATTTTGTTTGTACTTCCAATAGAACTGTTGTAAAAGTTATTAGTATAAGTTATATATAATTTAATGAAAATTAAAATTAAAATAAATGAAAAAAAAATTAATGAAAATTATTTGTATCTTAGAATAGTTAGAACGATTTCGAGGTACTTGTATCTACGCTATTATATTAAACTTATTTTTTCCACACAAAATTGCTTATCTTTTTATCAGATAACCCTCTATAATATTAATACTAACACTCTTTTTATTCTCGAAAGCCTGAGAAATTCTGACATCAAGGCTAGATGTTTAAATATAATTAATGTTCCGAATTATGTTAAAATCTTAAAATTCCCATCGTACCCATTATGAGAAACCGATAGTAGAATAATTCGCTACCCAGTAAGCTGAGCTTTTGTTATAAAATAAATTCCGTGAGAACAAATAGCATGTCACGGTACTGGACTAAGCAATTACACTTTGGCTGCTTGTGTCGCTCCTCAGTGAAAGATTTCGTGACCGTATTAATGGGTCATGAAGACTGCGTGAAGCCGGTAGCGAGTGCTGGTTGTTCTGTGGAGATTCGTCTCGTCGTGCGCGCGAACAATGGGCGGTCGTGCCTCTTGCCCTGCCCCGTGACACTTGACACGGGAATCCACGACCTCCAAATATTTCCGCGTACCATTTTTTGTGCATCTGTGAATTGAACCGTGTTGAGAGGCACCTCTGGCTTTCCAACCCTGGTTATTTTAGTTGGAAAATCACGTTCCTTTATGTTATCTTTGGTAGGTACATTTTCCAAAACCGAACGAACTCCCTTTCCCTATAGCTTTTGTTAAATAATCAATATCAGTAATAACTTTTAAGACAATTAACCCTAAAAACAGTTGTGTAAGGATCCTTGCAATAATCATAATAATTTATTTATAAATGTAAGTCCTACATAGTTATTTACGAAATAGGCTTCATTATAACCTAATTTATTTTTATACAGTGTTAAATACTTTGTTAGTTTTGAAAATGCCAATGACTCAGTCGGCATCAGTTATTTTATACATAGGTATTGCGCGGAGGCGTAATCGATTTTAACTTAGTAGGACCGCACTAGCGCCGCATTGCCGATGTAAGCGGCCAATTATTTGGTGCGATGGCCAAGTCTTAATATGTATATTTAAATAAAACATTTAAGAATTTTAATATTGATATGCGTCACTATAAGTTGCTGTTAATTATTACGTAACAACTTCATGCTTTGAGTACGGAGATTCCAGACACAATTGATTTTCAATTGTTATGGACTACGTTCGTGGTCTTAGAGACTGGACGTATTAAGACAGAAAGTCGCTTAAGTAGAGACTGAATAAATTAATAACTTATTCAGTCTCTTGAGAATGACAGACTTGGAATAACATGTATCTCACAACTTTTTACCGCAGAACAACTGAGTTGCGCGACTTGGTTTTTTTGACAAGTATTGTTTTTGATGGGATAGTATTGACTGGACCTAATGGCCTAATGATTGATGAATGGTGCTTAAAAACTGAAGGCTTAGTTACTCTAATATGTATTTTTGGGGTGAAACCAAATATTGGTAACCAAATATATAGGTTGCTATGGAAACCAATACTAAGATTTTATTTTGATATCTACTTCTAGGTATCCGAGGACAGGAATTATTAAATACTCTGTGGTAAGATCTAAGCTTGTGTTACGTCCTAGACATCTGATCTACTTAGAGCCTGTTTCATTCTCCATCTCCGAGTAAAATAAGACAATAGTTAAAATATAGAGCTATTTTGCTCAGTCGAATCTCTCTGCACAACTAACCATTGACACGCATTATTGACATAACTAACCATGGCTTAGTTTAGTCGTATTTTGTGAAATAAGCCCTTAATATAATAGACATACATGTATAGATAATTTTTATTATACATAATAACCAGACCAAGGAGAAAGTGCTTGCAGAACATTCAAACACTTGACACTTCGTTTGGGAATCGAACCCGCTACCTCTTCTCCTCTTGCGTCACAAGCGGACCCACCGTGCGATGGTGGCATTCATTATTTATTTGCGTAAAATATTAAGTATCTATTTATTTTTTGTGTGACAAAGAAATTTAAAATAGGACAATAGATGGATGTCCCGACACAGTCTATTCATTTTGCTCAGACAGAAAATTAGCATTAGATGCTTCAAAAAACTAGTTGAGATGCAATGAATAAATAGCTCGGGAGCATCACATAATTGCAACACATCAATCTCCGCTCACGCCTGCTTGAAGAATACATTTGTCTCTAAAGATATTTACATACGACAACAGAAACTGTAGGTGATTTATTATTTTACCTGGTAAACATCTGAAGTGTTTCAATATATTTGTTACTATACCATGTGTATTTTTCGAACCTTGATCAAACGAAATGTGCGGATACATGACATAAATTTATCGATAAATATAGGATAAAAAAACAATATAAATATGCAATATGTTAGCAAAAAAAAACCCGATTTAATAATTTTTTTTAGTGAAAAGTACATAATCTGGGTTTTTCTTCGTTTCTGTTTGAGTATATTTTATGTGTGTAGTGTGGCGTTACGTGCAACGATATGCATTGAGGAAAATGGTGGACATTTAGAACAATCAATAAATTAATTGATAGCAATAATTAAACATTTTGTGTTACTTTATCTTTACTTAATCCACCGTTTATATCCACTGTTGGGCAAAGGCTTCGTTCCGTTTAATCTTATCTTGCCTTGTTTTATTAAATAATTTTGTTGTCTGTTGATCTTTGTACAAGGCATAAGGTACCTAATTCAAATGGATAATAACATGACCATGAAAAGAGGTAGACCTATACTTTTTGGAAGAGATTTGTAGAATAAATTATGAAGTTTAATACAACATGGGAAAAAGTACACCTCAATAATCCAGTTTAAAAGTTACAGATCAAAAATGAGACAACTTTGAATAAAATACACCAGACCAATGTCAAACAGAAACGAAGAAAAACCCAGATGAAGTAGTTTATATTAAAATATACATAAAATCAGCTTTTTTTTTAAATAACCTACATATAATTTTGAAGTGAAGCTTCTTTAGAATCGTTGTGATTTCAAACCGGATGCAACGGAAAAAACGACAGGTAAGCCAATCTTAAACGCTAACAAGGTTAAGCAACGTTGCGCGACGCCAGTACTTTTTTATTCACACACCATTTTTTTTTTAATCCGAAGTGTACTGATAAATTTATGTCGTGTTTCCGCACATTTCGTTTGATCAAGGTTCGAAAATACCCATTTTATAGCCGGACCCACTGTAAATTCTTATTGTATTGAAGTAGTGCGGTTTTATACAGTAGGTTATTCGGTAATTCCTAGATTAATTGGTTACGAGAATTTATATTAATGGACGATTTTTCCAGACCATTCGTTTGGTAGCTGTCCTACCTATAAGGATTTACCACTAAGGAACGGCTGGTATTTAAAAGGTGATTATGAGTATAAAATATTTGAATCTCTAGGCTACCTTACCATAATAATAATTATTATATTAATATAAAAAGACTTGAGAAGTGTCAAGGGACACCCGGATGGAACGGAGTTCCTTTCGATTAATTAGTAAAGAAATTGTAATAATTTTTTTTTCAAACGGATAATAGGTTTTCAGTGTCATTGTATGACAAACTTTGTAGATAACCTTGACCTACTTTTGTGCATTTATATAAATTACACGAATGCATGTGTATTGCACGCTGTATTGCGATTTAACAGTTATATCTGGTGGAATAGATGCGTGTTGTTTCAGAACAGTGCTCAGTGTATTGATTTGATACAATGATTATTTCACTTTCATAATCAAATCTTGTTTATAAAATGAATAGTGAATATTATTGATACATTGAATTAAAAAAAAGGCTGGCTAAGTGGGAGCACACGCGACTTTAATTCCGATGGTCGCGGTTTCAAACCCTATCACGCACCTCTGGACTTATCGTCTTGAAAAATGTACCTACGTGCGCTTTAAAACACGTACTTTAACGGTGAAGGCAAACATCGTGAGGAAATTGGCATGTTCTGAGAACTTTAAAGAGTTTAAAAGACATGTGATATTCACCAACTTGGCCAGCGTGGTGAATTAAGGCCTAATCTCTCTCGCCAAGAGAGAAGTCCCTGTGTCCCAGCAGTGGGAAAGGTAATAGGATGATGATGATGATCTATTTATTTGTTCAAACATACACGTTTAACATTTGGTATGTATGCAAAAATACATTCGATCCTCATTAAAGTTTTTGGTCCATTAGGTTATGCTCATCTTAATATATATAAATCTCGTGTCACAATGTTTGTCAAACTACTTAACCGATTATAATAAAATTCGCACACCATGTGCAGTTCGATCCAACTTGAGAGATAGGATAGTTTAAATCTCAAATTATAGTCGCAAAAATCGAATTATTGCCGGGAAAAAAATTGAATAAAAACCCGTGTGAAGCCGGGGCGGGCCACTAAGTACTAATATAAAAAATTGCGCGCGAGACGCACTAGCGCAGCAGCTAGCTAAATAATTGAATGTTAACATGGATTAATATCTGGGTTAACTGCATAGTCTATAATCATATATTTGACCTTTTAGCTATACACGAGGTTTCCGAAATTATATTTTCATAGAATTTTCAGCAAGGCAGGTAGCTAGGGTAGGTATAATTTCATAGAAATCCATATTAGGTAGACCGCCAGGTAAAACCAGACGGACGACTGAATGTATAAGTAATGTTCGTCTAGATTTCCGTACATTTAATAGGGAACATCTTCCTAATAAATTACCCTAAATGTTTTCAGAATTGTTATATTTACATAGGAATCAGACAGATGGTTTGAAAAGTGATGGTATAGCAACCAGACTACAAATCGTAGTCAATTTATGCGTGATTAAATATTAATAGGGAATCGGTGTTGCGCCGGCCGAGCAGGAGCTGGATTTTAGGAAACCAGTGCGATGGAATAGGGATGCCAGAGCAAAACAACTTAAATCACTATAACCGTTTACTGTTTTGACAGGTCAAGTGGCTATTAGTATTAAAGGAGTACTTACTTACCTATATAGGAATCGTTTACGAAGACAGTCCCATAGACGTGTCGGGGATTTTTTTTTTTTTTTTTTTTTATAATCGATAAGCCTTCATTTGACCACAATCTCACCTGATGTAAAGTGACGATGTGGTCTAAGATGGGACATGAAGACCTAGAAGGTGGCTTCTCCGGGCCACATTACGAAACACGAAAAAATCGCTTCACGCACTGGCCCAGCCCGGAGGGTGGTGACAAGCCGCGGCCGAAGCCTCCCACCAGAGACTGTTCTTAGCACCACCCGGAGGTCACGTGTAAGGATTCAGAGGGTTACCACTTACGGACGTGAACAGACAAAACCTCCAAAATGAATTCAATTCAATGAATCTTCCATTTATAATCGATCGTTGTTTCAGTTAGGTACTGTATAGTATCGCTATCGTGAAATGTATTTATGTAGGAAAGGATGGCAATAAATAGATACTAATACATAGATACAAGATATTTAGCGTCCCACTGCTGCCGAGCAAAAAGCCTCTCTAGCTCTAAGCGACCAAAAAACATAGAAAAACCAATACAAAAACATATTATCATGTTAAATAGTACTAGTCACATTTACCCCAAAACTTCAACACCGTTTTAATAATAACAATTACCAAACTATACGTAACAAAACATTAGTGACGTATTGATTACAAAGAGCATTGTTCAATATTAGGAGAGCGGTGTTTCCCATGCGGGAGTGTATTCCCACAGGTCCCTCGGTCATTGAGAGACAATATTGTGAGTGACAGTGGTTGCAGCGGCGCCGGCGGCCGACCGGCGCTGGCGCAAGCATCTGCTCCCTGTCGTGGGAGTGCGAAGTCCCGCTAACAATAACACACAAATCAACAGTCGACCGTGCACTCTCCGCTCACCCCTCTGGAAGCTGTGGGAACCTACCAATTAATAATATCATTCGCAAATCCCCATACAAATCTAAATAAACGGTACTCGAGATGGGGTGGCATAATGGGTAAACTTGAATGAGCACACTGACCGGAAGCAGTGATGAATGGTTTGTTAGTGTTAGGTTCTTTAAATATACAGAAAATTAAAATTGTTTTTCTAGTAGTCATCAGGCTAGAAGTTACGATATTCTTTTCATTACTTATATTACCTCACGATGATGGCAAACATCGTGAGGTAACTGGCATATTCTGAATAAATTTCATAATTAGGTCTTAAAGTTTAAACTAAGTACTCAAAAATTACTATTTTATTAAAGATATTTCCTTTAGTAGTCTAAAGATACCCCAAATTTATAAATTGATTTAAGCATTAGTACCGTCCACTTTTCAGCTATGTTTGTGCCAAAAATCAGGATTCTAGTGTGATCAGTTTAAAAAGAAAACAATTTTTGTAAACCAAGTCGGTATTCTAAAACAGTACAAAAAAAGTTGAATATCTCCAAACTATCCTCCTCCTACTAAACCTCTCGCCTCTCGGCTCTCGTAGCGAACAGACGTGTTGAATAGGTGTCCCGCACAATTGCTAGTGAATTCTTGGGACTGCGCCCCAACCTTCGAGCCGTGCATCTTCGGACGAGCCTGCGCCCTGCTGCCCCTTGGAGCCCCCGGTCGAGTCTTGAGTGAGTGAACGTTTGTCTAGCTCGGCTTGATTACCGCTTGAGCGACTTGCTCTTGACTCAAATCTGCGTCGTCTGAGGATTCGAACCAGCGGTCGTCCGCGCCGCAGTCGAGGCTTCAACCAACTAAGCCAAAGAGCAGTGAGCGACCGGCCTAAAATTAGTGAACTGATTTCAAAAGCGATTGTTGCTGATGCTTTTTATGCTTTCTCTGCCTCTATCCTGCGTGTCATAAATCCTGCAGCACCTTCATAATATAGGTACGTTGAAGCGCATGCCTGAATAAGAGCCGCATAGAATACAATTAACAGCGCCTGATCTACTATTCATAGCAGGCCGTAAGAAAGTTTTGCTCGATATTAAGCAACTAGTGCCCTATATATCCCAAATATAAGGAGATGGAACGTACTCCTCCGGGACCATCCCAGTCAGATACTGATGACTATGAAAGCAAGACAATAACTGGCAGTAGAATAATAAAGCGAAAGGCACTGCGTAGCCCTGAGCTTGTCAACTCATTCAAGCTAGAAAGTTCGATTAATTCATTTAAAACAGATATCTCTGAGCACATGTCCAAACTGTTTGCAGATTTCCAAAAAAGCCAGGATAATAAATTTACAGCCCTGATGTCGGAGATAAATACTATGAAACAGGAAGTCACGGAGATAAAAAAATTCTATGAAAAAACGGAACAAAAGATAGAGATTCTTACCGATCATTACGAACAAGTCTCGATAAAAACGACAAAATTATCAAACGATAATGCGGCCACCTGCAGTAAAATAAAACAACTGGAAAACAGGATTGAGGATTTAAATCGCCAATCATGCGCATTTAAGCTTGAGATAAGAAATGTCCCGTCCACAGCGGAAGAGTCTGAACACGACCTGCATTTAATAGTCGATAATCTATTGAAGACGCTGAAAGTACAAACTCAACTCTCGGATATACGTAGCACTAGAAGACTCCCTGGAAGGCCAGACGTCCCTAGGCCCATTGTAATAGAAGTGGCCACAATGAAGATCAAACGAACCATCTTACATGAACACAGAAACTTTAACCAGACCAATCCCTCAGCAAAACTGAGTACTTCCCACCTGAAGATCCCAGGACTTGAAAAGTCTTCGAGACCAGTGTATGTTGGTGACCATTTGACGTATAAATCAAAAGGCCTGTTCTACAAAACACGGGAATTTGCAAGGGATAATAAATATGCCTTCTGCTGGACCTCGAATGGCCAAGTTTTGTTGCGCGAAGAGGAGGGCTCTAAGAGTATAGTTGTCAGAGATGAAGAGCAACTGAAAGCTCTGACTCGCAGTGCATGACTACGAGTAATAATATCCTACAATAATCCTAGGATCATATACCATATATATTACATTAAACCTACTTACATTATCTTACATAGAATTAATTTAACCAGTTTATATAGTATAGTATCAATTATTTCACAGTTCAGCCACACACTACATACACATACACAATACCTACATGCAATTCACTCACAACAGACATATTATCATTACACTTTTGTGCCTAACTCGACAGAACACATTGGAATCACAAATAGGAGTTACGGGGTGGATGGAGTAAGACTACAACTATTAACACTAATCTATGTAAGTAAAAATATTAATAAACCTCTGAGTGTACTTGCACACTCTACTTTAAACTATACCTATTATGAGTAATAACATAGATAACCTTTGTACCAACATAGATAATGTAATAGTTTCTGAAACATACCAATCGTGCCCAGAAAACTGTAACAACCTGATTCCAAAATCGAAGAATAAATTGTTAATAATAACGCAAAATATTCGGAGTATAACTAAAAATTTCATTGACTTCACTATAATGATTGAACGCACTAAGATTAAGCCTGATATCATCATTTTAACGGAATGCTGGCTGCAAAAAAATCACGCTCTACCAGTGCTAGATGGTTACGACATCGTTAGCACTAAAAATAATATCCTGCAGAATGATGGTGTAGTGGTCTTAATAAGAATGAATATTAGTTATAATAGTTTTGAACCGTCTCTAAATGATTCTAACTGCTTGGTTACCATAATAAATAACTCACTAGCTCTAATATCAATCTACCGTTCCCCATCCTATAATAACACACAAGATTTTACAAATTCTTTGAATTCCTTGCTGACAAAGTTATCAAAATACAAAAATATTGTACTCACCGGAGATATCAACATTAATATTATTGCTGACACTATAGATAGACAGACTTCCGAATATCTTGAACTATTGGCCTTTCACGGACTTTTGCCATCGCATAACTTTCCGACACGTTTAGCAAGCTGTCTAGATCATTGTTTTATTAAGACTAATCGAAGAGCGATCACTATTGTACTACAAAATTCTGTAACAGACCATGATTCAGTTTTGTTAGTTCTAAGAAACCAGGAAATCAACTCTATTACTGAGGATACATGTAGATCGTACACAAAAGTAGACTATGTAGGAATATCAAAAAAGCTAGCTGAAACGGATTTTCAATTTGTTCTAAATGACCCTGACTGTGATGCGGCCACCGAATCATTAGTCAATTATATTATGGATATCACCAATAAAAACTCACAACAAGTTAAACTACCTCGTCGACAAACTCCTATCAAGCCATGGATCACAACAGGTTTAATACGCTGCATGAGACATAGAGACAGGCTTCATACCAGAGCACGTAGAGCACCACAAAATGAAACATTAAAAATCAGCTACAAAAGGTATAGAAACTTCTGCAACTCTCTATTGCGCAAACTTAAAAATACCTATGAAAAGTCACAGCTAGATAAAGCAGGACAGAACATGAAAAAAACCTGGCAAGCAATAACCAGCATAACTAACTTTAAACAAAAAAAAACTTTGGCACACGATTTACTACAAAAAAACGAACCGCAAAAATCTGTAGACTCAGTAAACGACTTCTTTGCGAACGTGGGAAGATCCCTTGCAGAAAAAATTACAGACGTTCCAATAAAACAAACAAAATAACTAGGAAACGATTTAAACTCAGTTAACTCTTTTGGTCTCTTGGAAACGACTGAGACCGAAATTCGATCCATTATAAACTCCCTCAAAACCGACTGCTCTATAGGGTGGGATGGGATATCTGCGCGCATAATAAAGCAAAATCAATTGAGCCTCTTAAAACCTCTTACTTACATCTGTAATCTGAGCTTTTCTTCAGGAGTTTTCCCAAAAGTGTTCAAAACATCCATCATCTTGCCGATACATAAAAACGGTGATAAATCGGTCGCTACCAACTACAGGCCCATCTCTATCTTGCCCGCGCTCTCGAAGATTCTAGAAAGAGCTATTAATACGCGGTTAGTAGATTTTCTGGAGAAATACAACTTGTTTTCAGGAAACCAATTCGGTTTTAGAAAGGGTAGAGCAACTGCTGACGCCGTATCGGATCTTAACGACTACATTATTGGAGCTCTGGATGCAAAGAAAAAGTGCCTAGCTATATTCATAGACCTCGCAAAAGCCTTCGACACCGTGTCTATACCACTGCTTCTGTCTAAGCTACATAATCTGGGTATCCGCGGCAAACAACTCGACTTAATGGAGAGTTATTTGTCTAATAGAAACCAGCGAGTTAAAATCGGAAATTTTATATCTGGTGACAAGCTGATCACTCACGGCATTCCACAGGGAAGCATCTTAGGGCCAACGCTATTCTTGACCTATATTAATGGCATTTGCCAAACTGAATTGGATTCTGGAAAACTAATCGCATTTGCAGATGACACGGTGCTTTTGTTCCAAGACGAAAGCTGGGACAAAGTATACAAAAGAGCTCAGGACGGTTTTAACTCTATAGCTAATCTGCTCTACCAAAATATACTCACCCTTAATGCAGTTAAAACAAAATATATAGCGTTCTATCTAAAAACGGCTACCAAACCAGATTTCACAATCCCTTCTCATCAAATCAAAGCACATAGTGCGAATTGTTTGCGAGCGACTACACTAAACTGCACTGACTGTGCTTCCCTTGAAAGTTGTGTTAGTATAAAGTATCTTGGTGTTACGATTGACGCAATGATGACCTACGAGCCTCATATTAAGTTACTGACATCAAGAATTAGAAAATTAATAGCAGTTTTCAAAAATATAAAACATGCGGCAAATGAGTCTCATATACTAACAATTTACTACGCGCTCTGCCAATCTCTACTAAGCTATTGTGCTACAACATGGGGAGGAGCAGCTAAAACCCATCTACTACAACTAGAAAGAGCACAAAGGGCCGTTCTGAAGGTTGCTTTTTCTAAACCTTACAGGTACCCTACGGTCGAACTATATTCTGACTGCAAACTGCTAACCGTAAGACAGCTGTGCATACAACAAATAATTTTAAGACAGCATCTTAAAAATCCAATTTGTAATGTGTCACTGACTAGTAAGAGGCGGAAAGACCTTATATACAAAACTGTAAACACTAAAACTGCTTTCGCACAAAAACACTTTCCCTTTTTAGCCCCATTTTTATATAACACTATCAGTAAACAAATATCGTTAAGAGAATTAAGCTATGCTGAATGTAAAGCTAAGACTAAAACCTATTTACTAACTCTAGATTATTATAAAACAGAGAATATGATAAGAACAATGAAATAATAACGTGCACCGCATAAATTGACAGATAAACACGAGAGCTCATACATACCTACACGTATGTACGCATAAACAGGCACAAGCACACATACACGCGCGCACACACACACACACACATACACACACACATACACACGCACACACATACACACGCACACACACACACACACACTCCCAAACACACACACACACACACACACTTACACCCTCACACTCTCACACACAAACACGTACTCACAAATATACACATACTCACATAAATATTGGCTGAACTTATTAAATAATTACAAGTTTAAGTTGTTAAAAAATTTAAAGTCTAAATTTAAACATGACATGTTTAAAATTGTATTTTCCATTTTTCTTTGTCCTTTTTACTATTTTTTTTTCTTTAATTATATTTCATTGCTTTGTTTAAAAAGTAACTTAAAAAAGTGCACTCTATAGATAGATAAGAACCTAAGCTATTGCCGAGGTAGAGAGCCCTCGCGTCTACATTACAAGTCTCGAACTTAGTTAGAGCGAGGGGTTGAAACTAAGAATAAGAAACTAGGTCTAAACTAAACAATGTACTGTTACTGTTAAGGCCTTTTGAAATAAACGATATATTATTATTATTATTATCAAATATAGATCGTAGAACATACATGGGGGTACAATCGGTGCACAAGAACCTCAACCATCGCGCATTTCATTTTGGACTACATGAACTGAGTCACCTGTATAAAGCAATAGGCTCTTAATTTTCATAGGATACTTTTTCTATCTAATCCACATTTAGTAGTAGGTTTAAAATACCTTTAAAATAGGCAGGCGTAATAAAGTATGGTTGACCAGGCTGGTTCCTGAATCAATTTATTAAGTGACGTAATTCCCTTCGGGCAGTCCATTTACCACCCCTCTTCGGGCACCACCTGACGCCTGCTCTGACGGACTGTGCGTGACGCTGACACACGTACCTCGAGTGCACGACCGTAACCGATACAGGGCACCATTTACCCAAATTACAAGTTTACTATCTAAATATTGGAATTACAGGTCAGACAGAGAAGACGATGACAGGTCAATTTTATCAGGTTTTGACATGATTTATTTCAACTTAAAAAAGTTCTCGAAATGGGTTCAGCTTCGAAACTGTTCATGAGTTACATCTAATTAGCTCTTCGAGACTTTTAAATTCACTATCCATTTAATTCATCGAATATTTGTGTGCTTTTTGGTAAGTATGTATGTATGTAGTTATATTAAACTTAGTAGTTCAATAGTAAAGCAACAGGCACATCATACCTATTCATAAACAAATACTGTCTACTAATAGTTGGTTAGTATGTTTACTAGTTAGGTAACACTTGTAATGTTCAGAAAGTATACAAACTCAATGATGTTACGGGTCATAAGTTTGATGGTATCGTGGACGCGCGCCGGCACAACTGCTGGCACTGCTGGCGGGTCGCGTGCGGGCTTAATAAGCTCTTAATGAAATTAACGACTGCGACCGACGTGCCATATTGATGGGGATGACCAACAAAAACGTAGCAATTACAAATTTCGTATGTTGTTTGATACGCCCTCGTTTTATAAAGAATAAATTACCTACAGCAGGAGGCTTGCTACAGTTATTACATTTGTATAACTGTTAACATTTAGCTATTGCTTTAATGTTATGTTCTTTAGTTATAGAGTCAGTTTTGGGCACTGGAAATTAAATGGGATACTGTAAATTGAAGGAACATTATAATGTTCTGTGGGAAAATTCGATAATATGATTTAAAGCTATAAAATGATTGAAAATCTTAGGTTATTAAATGAATCACTTTGTCTTAGCAATTATGAGCTTGATTTTTGAGTAATTGTGATAAGAAAACGTTGCAATGGACAAAAGGTTTCTTGTATTATAAAATATAAAAAAAATATATAATTATATATAGCTATATTATTAATATATCTTAAAACTTGAATAAAATATTCGTACCTTTACTATGGTGAAATTTAACGTAGCATATTTACTAAGATTGTGGTCAATAATCCCACGATACTTCAGAATAATGACGAATAGATATTATATCTAAAAGTTTAAAAAATTATGGGTCTGAATATTAGATTTACCTACCATTTACCTATTTGTAGCGAAGGACTCTGCTTATCGATAGATACAGAATAAACAAATATAAATCGCCTAGGGAGGCATAAGGATTTTCATTGTAAAATTTATCGGTGCCCTACTTAGTTGCTGTTTACCTTTGGGTTGCTTAATGGTGCTCCATGGAAATGGTCCTAAGACTTGTGGGTACGGGCGTGAACACGTGCGAACACATGTGCTAATACCGACTTCTTTTAGAGACTGATTAGATAAGCGGGCGCGAGCATAATTACTTCACAGGATTGAAATATTGATAATAGAATATTGAGCAGCTGAAATTGATGCCAGGGTAACATGCTAATAAATGGTTACGGAGTCAAGTTCCAGCTATTATAAAAATGTGCCTTGGCCAAAATGCAATTATATAAGTATGTGTGTTCATAAACTTTCAAAAATTTAGCAACCCTGAACTAAGCTCATGCCTTGAAAAGACTGTACAGGAAGTACCTGATCGAATGTTTTTTAATATTTATTTATATGTAAATTAGCAAGCAATTAGTACTTTAGTAAAGATATTAGTAGTACCAAAGAAAAAAAAATACTACAGTAGTATCTAGTCAGAGGTTTCGGGAAATAAATTTATATTCAGGCAGAAATTTGTATAGAACATTTGATTTGTTAATTTTTATTCCAAGAAAACATATAATTTTACATAGGTATTGTCCAATATACGAACCCTTACCGAAAAATCAAAATAAAAACTACTGCGAAGACTATATTCACAAAATCATTTGTGCAAAATTAAAATTATATTGCGTCTATACTCTGCTTGGTAAAAGATTTTGCTATATTAGGTATACCAACATAGATTGTTTACTTGTGCTTTATCTAACCCCAAGCTTAAACGGACAATAAACAGTTGTTTTTTGTCAATGGTGCTCTATCTAGTTTCCACAGAGGACACCTTGAGCAAACCATCACAAACTCGTAGATAACGTGAGAAATGTTGACTATAATGTACTTGTTTGAATATTCTATGCAGGTGATTTATTGAATATTTCTAAATAATTAATGTAGCCGTAAATAAATCAATGTAACGTCCCTAAGTGATCTACATGTGCATTATGGGAATGGGAGCGCACACCTGCGCCAGCTTCCGATTGCTTTGACTTCCAAAAGGGAGACCTTTCACAACTCAAAGGATTTTATCAAACACAATAAAGGTACTGGTTTATAATTAATTCCCTGATAAATATGCACAAAATTGTCGATCCGGTTTCTTTGTCTAATTTCCATGACATTAACCAATCGAATTCTGGTGGAACATACAATACAAATTCGTTATTGAATTGCATTAGGTAAGAGCACATCCATTTTACCAACAGGCAGGTATAATTTAAATAATTTTAATATTTATGAACTACTTATTTTTAGCTGTGACTGTGTCACTTTAAATATAACCGAAACTTATTCAAATAGATAAATCTTGTTTTACTGTATCATAATAACTGAAAGAAGAGTTTTTAGGAGTTAAACTAAATTACAAGAATATTATAAACATTTAAGTAGCGTTAGTTCATATATGCTAAAACGTGTATCAGGATTTGCTATGTAAGAATATTCCTTGCAAGATACGTACATTATGTAGGTAGTTAGTTTCGAAAAAGTAGATTAATCTTAATCCAGAAAGGTGGGTAAACCGTAGGACATAGGTGGAAAATAGTATTTATGGGTCGCCAATAGGCTGCTAAAGTGATTAGTTTCATTTCGTTACGGGAAGGCAGGTTGCGATGAATCAACATCCTTATACCTACATAAAATGTATTTGAACATCAAACACAGACGCAATATGCTGGAGATCACATTGCTAAGTCAACATACAATCGGAAGTCATGGGCAGGTGTGTTGATAGATCCCCTGGGCTGGCGGCACCTCTGGGCTGGCCACTGGTTATCTATAAGAATAGCCCTAAATCTAAAAACTACAGAGAAAAAACTGAAAAGTCAGTTTGGTACGTTTTAGAATGTAAGAATATATCTATTGGAATACATGAGAAGTATTTCTTGCGTACCTTATGTAAGTATTTAAATTAACAAATGATATTTACGCAAGACTTTATGGAATAATGTAATACTTCGGCAAATTAACACGTGTGTATTCCATTAACGTACATGTAAAGGGGAAGGCTCAACTACAATATCTAACGTATTGTAGCTTTTCGAAGGAGGAAAGTTTACACTAGTATTTACTAGGTATCTTAGTTACCGAAGCCATGCGCGTGCCGAACTACGAATATCTATTACAAGACAACTCTAATATTTTGTTGGCATGTATTCACATTCACGTCACATGAATGAAATAACAACTTTTTTTTTATGCTTGATAAGCCTTCATATGACCACAATCTCACCTGATGTTAAGTGACGATGTGGTCTAAGATGGAGCATGAAAACCTAGAAGGTAGATGGCTTCTCCAGGCCACATTACGAAACACGAAATAATCGCTTCACGCATTGGCCCAGCCTGAAGGGTGGTGACAAGCCGCAGCCGAAGCCTACCACCAAAGACTGTTCTTAGAACCACCTGGTCACGTGTAAGGATTCAGAGGGTTAACACTTACGGACGTGAACAGACAAAACCTCCAAACAAAAACAAATCATAACAGTTTTAAAGATACCTTGTAATGTTCTTGTCTGATTGATTAAAAATACTAGCAGTGCCCCGCTGTGTAACCCGGATTATAATGGAATAACATATTTTGCCGTTTGTGAATTACGAATTTTCTTAATAGTAGTCTATTTGTTAATCTAGAGTGTCAGCTAACTCCGCCACCGGTTTAGACGTAAAGAAGTAACAAACATACATACATACAAACTCTCGCATTTATAATATTAGTGTAATATTTCTTTAAACAATTCACCTCAGCTTTATAAGTCCGTGCAGTAGAGAAGGCGAATGTCTTCAAAAGTGTGATGAATTCGCGGCGGAGCAACCTGCGAAGTTCTTTTGTCAGGAATTGCTCGCAGCTGCTTACATGCATGAGTTGCGTAATCTTTTATTCAATTATCTAAAATATTTTATTCTAAATAAATATTATTCAGATTTCCTTTCAATTTCGTTGCTGCCAGACTGACCTAATTAATGTCGGCTGCATTCGACACCACAACATTATAACTGTATTTATAGGTTCAAAATTTTTTTAGTGAAACCTAATTCATAGCTACTAAGTTATTAAAAAAAATGCACTTACAATACTTTTTAATGTTTTCATTTAACAAGATGAATATTAAAATCAAAGTCAATAAATACAAGGCATAGAACCACGGAGATTCTGCCCGCGCATCCTTTGTTCACGTCAAAGAATTTCATTGATGTTCAAGAATGAATGGATGTCGTGATGATTTTACGACACTTTTTGTGTTTCGCTTGAAATTGTTACTGGTCCTTTTATGCGCTTGCGTTGAAAATTATGTTTCTTCTTCCTACCTGTTCGCAACATATGTCAGTTTTTATGCGAATAGTTTCTAAGCTATGAACGCATCGTTTCAGATTTAAGCAGGCTTTTAAACCTACCAGTAAATAATACTTTTTGCCGGTTAAATTGCGCAAATATTGTCAGTCAGTTAGACAGAGCCGAGATAAGAGCACCCATAGTACAGCCCCTGAACCCGGCTAACCTAATTGACAAGCAGTGCCGCGCACGCGCTCACATCATCGATCAACTGACCACCTCACAATCGACTTACGAAACTCACATTTCTAGATATTGATCCTGTACAATTACCGTAACAGCTGGAACCCGGCAAGTTTTGCTATAACGCGGAAACATTGACAGAATACTATCTACCAAAGTTGGTTTTGTTCTGTCCAATCAAAGCCGATTTGCCTGCAGATACCGCAAGGTTCCTTATGAGTAGCTTGTTATAATTAGATAGTGTAAATCAGTTTTCAATTTAATTGGAAATCAAGTCAAAACATAATTACAGTCATAAAGAGAAATTGACAATAGTAAGCTCGTTACAAGCGCAATAGCGTCAATAGCAAAACTGGATAGCATTTCCGCAATTTTGCATGGATTGCAAACAATAGAACAAGTGGCAAGGCGGAGCTCACCGGCAGTTCTGTTTGAGTTATACCGAACTAGTTATTAGTGCGAGCTGCTGCTGTGAGCTGAACTGGTTTGGTGTGTCAATTTTTCATGAGCCACATTAGTGTCTCGCTAGCACCGGCCTGATTTATAAATGGGATCGGCATCGGCAGTACATCACGAGTGATCGAGAACAGTTACTGTAATTGGAGCGGCGAGATCTGTCTTAGTATACCAGATTAAAATATGTCTTTGGATTCAGCATCTTATTTTGAGAAAAAATACTTCTTGGTAAATAAGAGGGTCATAATGGCAACAATATTTTACTAAGGGCTTGTTACATAAAGTCCGACTAAACTAAGCAATGGTTTATTTGTCAATAAACCTTGTCAATGGTTAGTTATGTCAAAAGCTATCTCGCTCTGACACATATTATGAGTGTGTGAAATAGCTCTATATTTTAACCATTGTCTAACTATACTCGAAGATGGTGAAACAGGCACTGTGTATTATTTATGTGTAGATTAATGTATTTTGAATAACATAAGAACAATTGGTTACCCGCTTACTTAGCGGATATCATGAACCCTAATGCAAGTCATAGGCGAGGGCGACAAAGTTCAAGCTCTGAAATCGAAATGATAACAAAACCCTTGAACCTTGGACCTCATTAACAGGATAAAAGTAATATGAGTTTTATCGAAATTCAACCTCGAAAGGGATGAAAACAGTTAACAAATGAGACTTTCTGATGTTAGGTGCGATTTACTTAAAACGATGGTTAAATATGATGATAAATAAATATCTGAAAAAAAGAAATGTTAATAAGGGGTGCCATTTTTTTTTGTTTTTAGGTGCATTATACGCGATTAGCGATTTTGTTGAAACTCGACCAAATACGTGTTTCAGGATTATTCGAGCCAGCCAAAACTTTCTTAAAACAGGAAAATTAAGAAAACGAATGTTTTAACAGTTTTATATTAAATAAAAAGCATGCATTTATGAACAAAGTATCAAAAACTTGTGTAAACTATGAGCACTGGAGATTGCATAAAATCGTTTCCTACACGCAACACCCGTATTTATACGTACATCATTATTTCTCGTTACTGACAGCCGAGATAACTGAGTAAAGATGTTAACTGGCGCCTTCTTGTTACAGATATTGTATAAATAAACAAACGTTTACATTTATCAGGTTAGCCCTTAGAATCTCAGATAATGTTTTTGCTGTATGCGGCTCGTGCCTCGCAATTAAAGGCCCGTTGTCGCCGAGAAATGTTGCTTAGCTTTCATAAGCCCTAAGAGTTTTCTAGCTAATCGTTAAGGTAATTACAGTTACCAATTACACAAACTCGAATGACTGAATGTTGCCTGGGAGTGCGAGTGCTTTCTTAATATTATCTAAATAGCTATTATTAAATCTGTTTAATGATTACATCGTAAAATAAAATAAAATTATAGAAACAATTAAGACTACTTTCAACCACGTGAAGAACCCCTTAATCCCGAGGGAAAATTATATAACGGAGAGCACAGAGCCGTGCAGCGCAAGTTATATTATAGGCATTTTTGCTTAAATTGATAGGTTATTTAATGTTCTGGGCTGGATTCAGCTGAACATTATTATTTATTAAGATTTTATAAGATGATTACTTTAATAATTAGGCTTGTATAATTCGGAAGAAGAGACCTGATTAGGATTGCATTATGTTGTGCTACACATCGTATTTGGAAATTAATAGTAAGTATTCTAACATGGTACCGGCTAGTTAGCAGGTGTCAAGTTTGATTAATTCGCAATATTGTCAAGTAACACAAATCCTTGCTTAATTGCATTGCCATTGAATATCTGTTCAGGCTATCGACAGATAGTGCTGTAAACACGTCGTCTGTATCGCAACAATCTATTTATAATCGAGCCGGCTGGACTACTACTGTGTTAAATGTTCGATATTTACGATTACGACCACGAGACGCCGGCTCTAGTGATGCAAGAGTCCAATGTCTATCGATATCAAAAACAATTGGTTTTAATGTATACCTAAAATTCCCAATTACCTAAAAACCCAAAACCGAAATATTTTAGGAAGTTTTCTAAAATATACTTGGAATTTTTAAAATTATAGATTGAGCGTCGTAAAACTAGTGGAATTATGAAATACATAACATACGCGGCTCGTTGAAGTCTTTTATATGAATCTCGTGACTACGCCGTAGACTTCGTAGCGCTGCCGCTGTAGCAGTCATTTGAGTTTACATACTTATTTTATAATAATTGGTTAATAAATCGGGTGGAGTTATCGACAAGTTTGCAGCAGATGTAGGTGAGGCACTAATCTCGGAACGATTAGCGCACCCGCGAACCGGAGGCGCACGTGCGCTGTGAGTAAGCTCCTTGCTACCACACAGAACAGAAACCTCCTTATTCACCAAACCGGATCAAATTTGAATACACACCTTAAGTCCAATGTGGTAAAGCTCCGATTTTCGTAACGAAGGGTTAAGTCACATGCAAATAAGAAATGGTATGGCTTAGCAACTATCTGAGTGTCACGCAAACAAAATGTAAGAAAAGTATGTTGTTGCGAGTTTGTAGGTAGATATAGGTTACATGAGGTTATTATATGTACCTACAACTAGTTCATGTTTTTTATATTTATATTGTTTAAATCTACTAAGGTTTAGATAAAATATTAACCTTCTTATTATTAAGTACTTTGCAGTACGTCTATAAAGCGAATTTTATATAAATTATTACCTTCGTACCCTGATTCACAAGTAAAAAATCATCCCGATCTGTTTACAAGATGTACCCTATGCCTGCCGGGTGTTAGAAACCGTTACAGTTTTTAATTTACACAATGAATCAATAGTTAACAGAAAAAACCGCCTATGAGTAAGTACAAAGATTTGAAGGCACGCAGTGTATCCTCACCTGCGCGGGCGCACGTGCGCATCTGGACAGGCGGCTGTGATTGTGACGTCACCACTGCAAACTACGTATTAACTTGAAACGGTAGTAAAAAGCTGACAAAAGGAAATAAAATGTGTGTAAAATATTGTCTGACACTGGTTCAAGCACGAAACAAATTTGTAAAAAATGGGTAGGTTAGATATTTTGCTTTTCATACGCTACCATTGCTTTCACACAATCTTCCTGTATATAGTTTAATCAGCAGAAACTAAGAAGTTAAACATAACCAACATTTTTTTAAAGCCATGTTAGCTAAGTGGGAGGACACTCGACTTTCATTCCGAAGGTCGTGGGTTCAAACCCCGCCACGCAACTCTGGATTTTTCTTCTTGAGAAATTTATGTGCGCTATAAACACGTGCTTTAACGGTGAAGGCAAACATCGTGAGGAAACCGGCATGTTCTGAGAACTTTAAAAGAGTTTGAAGGACATGTGACATTCACCAACCCGCACTTGGCCAGCGTTGTGAATTAAGGCCTAATCTCTCTCGTCAAGAGAGAAGTCCCTGTGTCCCAGCATTGGGAACGTTAATAGGGTGATGATGATGATGATGAACATTTTTTATTTGTAATTTTTTTACCTAGTACTAATTCATGGCCCTGAGAAGGCTAGGTTAGGTTATTACTTTTTCTCAAATTAATTGTGTTCCATTTCAAGCTACTGTAGGTAGATGTTATGGTACCTGCGCGCCCGCGGCTGCGCCGGAGTGCGCGCATTAGCAACGCTCGTCACATCACTGTTCCGACCACCCCTTCGTTGCGCCTCATAAAACTCACCCTTCTCTATTAATTTTCATTAACAGATATCCATTTACATTCTATAATGAGTTTGAGATGATTCTTCATGTTTTGCTGCAAATGTTCTTCTAATAGAGATATAACGTATTATAATTAATTAAATTTTATTTGAATGGATTTATTTACGATGAAGCCAAATATGTGTATAGTTTTTGCCTAACATAATGAAAAGTATATGCAAATAAATAGGCCAAATAGGTTTTGGTTGTTTTCTTTACGATTACGAATCCCTTACGAACTTTTATGATAATTGGTAAACCATTATTATAGAAACCAAACCTTTTATTACAAGTATAACCGTTAGAGTTAACAAACTTAATAACAGCATAAATTGCAGAGTAAGTTACCGAATCGTTTAAATATTGTTGGCACCAAAAACATTTTATTGTAGTTCACATTCAACCCGTTATTATGCCATGATCCCCTTATTAGAGGACAATTGTGATTTTACATAACAATGAGGAAATAAAGCGTTCTCATGAGTCAACCACTTGCCTGATTGCTCGGCAGTTCACAGGGGAGTCATTAGCAATCGACAATGTGTTTGCTCTATATCAAAAGAACTGTGCACACCTATATTTCTGATAAATTTAAATTAAATATAATACGGCTAATACATAGCTAAAACTCGAGTAGAATAATACGCCATTTTTTTAAAGATTCCGTACCTAAAGTTAAAAAGGGACCTTATTACTGAGTCACCAGGCTGTCTCGCAAGAACCGTGAAGATAAGGAGATGAGGGACGATGTGTCTCTCTTGCCGCTTATAACAACAAATACTAAAACAAATATATAACTCCCATACAAAAGACGTGATTTTTATCATGTTAAGCTAGGTCAGTAAATTTTTTTATGCTTATTTTATTTTTCTTTGTCTTAAATTATATTATGTATAAACTGTACACGGAAAAGGTAGTATGAGTCCATCTCAAACTTATCAAACAACTTACCAATTTCTGCTGCGATCCTGTGAAAAAACACGTAACTTAGAGTTTTACCTTTTCATAGGCCTATAGTGCATCAACATATTTCAATTTAACAAGGGTACAGAACGGACAAATAGGCCATTCAACTTGACTTTTGTCATAATCATGTTAATTTTAAAACCCACTCTGACTACCTACGTTTGTAGACTCTACTCAATGGAAGTCATCGAGAATATCAATTAATTCTTCCTGCGATTTTGCCATAAAAACGGGGGGTTAAAACCTTCAGGCCCATCTCGCTTCTGGTCTCCATGGTCGTCACGAACACAGGTTTGCGTACTGGAAGTCAAGCTACCATAATTTACCATAATGTAGAACTTAAACATATGAATACAACTATATACTCCATTAAAATCTTAAAAAAAATAAAGACAAAAGAGTAAAATTAAAAAAAATATATAAAGTTAATTGCAAATCATCTTTCTAATGGGAGTAACCCCCATTTGGCAAGGCCCCGAATAGGAAACCTACACAAGTGTTTTCTATTAAATATCTTGCCCTTTTGCAGACTTTATGGACTTTTAATGAAATTCTCAGTAGCACGAATAGCAATTACCTGCCTCTTTGTCAAGCGCGATAAGCGCGCACCAGCGGTACTAAATAAAAGATAGAAAGTGGGTTTATTTTAGTACAAGAATAGATTCAAGGAACACGCCGACTTTTCTAGTTCACTGATAAGTTCAGAGTACGGTCTTTTATTGAATTCAGTATACTTAGATGTAATATTACTCATGCTAGGAAAGAATACTTCCGAAAATTGTATTTTTCAGGATAAATGATTCTAACGTAGACAATGTTTTGTACCAACTTATCAATAATCACAATTGATGTCAACTTAACTTCTATCAAGTGCCTTATCCTTATATACTCAACAACACCATAAATGTTATTTGAAGAGATACCTGAGCATTAAAGTAGGATTTGCAGATGAACTATGCTTTGCGCGGAACTTTGTCTGTGCAGACCATTCCATTTTCCATTACATATTCGTTATGAGAGTCCTGCCATAGATGTTGACGTCAGTAGAGCCGGATTGTCGAAATGGGTGCAAAGCAAAAGCGAGACGCTCTGTGACAATTTAGGTTAAATTTAATTCAATTGAGTGACTTGAATCAATGCCTCTGCTCTTAGTAATTGGCATTATGCTGAGCATAACCCTTTTGCTACGGAACATCATTATTAGTAATTAATATAATTTATTTGTTTGAATAAACCAATTTGATTGTTTACCACACTGTTTTTAATGTGTTATTATTGTAAACTAAGGTTTCCGTAACTCGTTTTATATTCACGTTTTAAATTAACATCAAATTATATAAAATTTTAATAATAATTTTAAAAGTTTTATTGAGTAAAAAGTCTTATATACCTAGCTAGTGCATTCATGAGACCTTATCCAATGAAATTGGTGCACGCTTACATTATAATAATCATGAGTTAGTTACAATATAACCACTTCACTGCACTTGCTGGATAATATTCGACTTATATTGAAATTAAGCAACGAATCAAATAATAAATTTAAGAGCGGTAGATAATAAACGCGGTAAATAATTTTAAAATTAATCTGTTGCTTAAAACTTTATTTAGCATTGAGAGAAAGTTAAGTGTAAGTATCATTTAAACGATATTTCACGTAACATATTTATTCCAGATTATATAATGTTTAATTAGCTAGTAAGGGACTAAACATGTCACTCTGTTGTCCACAATATTAAAAAAAATGTTATAAGTTTGGCACTACGCTACTATCATTACCATCAATATGTGACGGACAGATAGCGTATGTAAGTTTATTATAGCGATCAGTTGAAAGCTTGTGTGCAATTCCACTCGGTCTGAGCTTGCGATAATGCGCGCCAAGTTAGCACTAAGTGAGGGCCGATAGTCTGACGAGTCAATCGCGCCCACGCCGCGCCGGCGCCGCCGTAACAAACCTCTCCTGATACAACTACAATGACTTATTGTTCGCCAATAAAGAGTGGATATTTACTTATCTTGACTCTAAATGTGAAGTATATATTAATAAATTTTGCCCTCACGGCTTTACCCCCGCCAAAAATGACGTTTCTTTCGGTTTCTTAGATTTTAAGGTTAAACGAGCTGAGTCGGCAAACGATATTTTGCCATTTTATTAAACCAATTCCACCCCTACTCCCAACTTTACTTCTACTCATAATACCACTCTTACTTTGACGCACAATTATTTTTTAATATATTATATTATGACTTGTGTTTTCCGGGACATAATTTCACCCTAATCAAATCAAGCCCAGGTATAACCCCACAAAAATCTTGCTAAAAATGATTTCGCTTTTCAAAATTATTGAGAACTATAGAATAGAATAGAAAATTCTTTATTACACACACCATATGTTATACAAAAATATAAAATTATTAAAAGTAAAATTAAACCCAGCATGCGTAATGGGCGGTCTTATTGCTTAAAGCAATTTCTTCCAGACAACCTTTGTATGGAAATAATTTAAATCAGGAAGGTTGTGGACGGCGGTGGTAGAAAAAATAAAACATACAAAATTTACAAAAATAAAATCAGAAACTTACTCTAACTTATATTAATCCTATTACTACTATTTCCAATACTATAGTATATTTCTCAGATTCATGCATACTACGAGTAAAGACTAAACTAAGAAAACTTAAATTATGTAATGGATAAATCGAAGTATTACTTCGATTTATCCCAAAGTTAAAATAAAACTCAATCTTTCCACAAAATTCAGAACAGAAAGGATCATTCATAATCTGCGCATGCTATCAAAATAAATCAAGTTTGCATTATATGCTATAATGCAAACTTGATTTATTCCAGATTTTTTTCAATAAATTGGTAAAATAAAGAGACGACACGATTATTTTTTCTAGTAAATATGAATAATGTATACCCATCGATCGAGAATTCGTACTTTTTGTGTACATACTTATGCAGACCGTTGTTATAGATTCAACAAGTGTTATCAAGCAGTGTGAAATTTAGCCCGGTCAGCCCGATCATAAATCTGAGCAAAGATAGCGTCCCAGATAAGCAGGTTGTTTGAATGTGCATCTCACGTAGGTATTGTAGCATTAAATTATTGGATACCTTTTAAGATATTCTTTAAGCCACTTGTGCGTACAAAAGAGAAATGCAAACGCGATTACGCGCTGAACGCGCTTGCATTGGCAAAGGTGCCGCCATGGCCGGCGTAGGAGACCTAATGCAGAGTCTATGTACCCGGATAGCCGGCGGCGCGCGCGGCGTCTGCCTCCGCCGCCGCCACTACTCACGCAGAATTACAATCGATAACACGCAACTACATGTTTAAAGGTCTCATTTAAAAGCCTCACTAATCAGAGCCACTTGCTGAGGGCGTGCATTCTAGCCAGGTTTCTTTACCTTGCATTCGCACCACGAACCTATTGATACTCTCATTGCATCATTCGTAATATCTTACAGAATAGTGAGCAGAGTATTGTGCCAAATGAGTGGCTATATACCCATTCTGTTAATTGAATTTCGAGTGCAACGTGGCGTGTGGCAATATTGCCGAGCCACAATTATCTCGTCATAGTTCCGAGATCAATCAAACCATATCACGTTATGTGGGTCATTAATTATTGTAAACAGTAATTATTTTAATTATTCCTGACAGTCTTTGTGTGAAGTCGTGAAGTCGCCGCACGCTGCTGAAGGTCGACAGTGTCTATTACAAAGAGGATTTGAGAAAGGCATCCGTGCTGCTCCCGTCAACGTTACGAAATTGCAACACTTTTCATCAACAATACAAAATTGTATACTGTTTGGTATCATTAAACGTTATTAGGTTTATGGGTATCGATTAGCTTAATTTGATTTTGGTAATATTGGGTTACGCGAACTGATAAAAACCATAATTTCACACCAATGAGCTGAACCGTTTCTGTAACATAAAAAACAGTAATTGCTTATCGCGTCGAACGGTTTTCATTTCGGGAGTAAACATTTAAATTGCTACTTTAAACTATAAACACAAGTATTTATAGTCAATAACAAGGTGTGAAGTTGTGAGTTCACAAGTTAGCAAAAAATTGGTTAGGATAATATTTTTTATGGGAACTTGTTGAACTCTTATCAGTTAAAGAAGGTCTTTCAAAAATGAAGCGTTAGTTTAAGAAAACTCAAAGCAGAGTTTTCTTCTTGTTTATGGCTGTAGAATTTCATAATTCGAAAATTCATCTTAATCGCATTTGCATTTCGATTTTGAATTTTATTCCCGATAATGTAAGTACCTTGCCACAAATAACTTGGAATATGAAAAAATTATATGCACCAAATCCTATTTTTCATGAAATTTGAGTAGAGCAGCAACATGTATGACAAATCCAATTTATTTTTCTGAAGAATGAGTTTTTAGAGATTGAAATTAGATTACAGTAATTACAGTTTCTGGATTTATTAATAATATATACCTAACTTATATGACCCCCGATATTAAATGCAGGTACTTCATGTTGTAATGCAGCCAGCGGTAGTGCATGACGTGTGCTATTTGTTGGCAATGCGTGCTTGTGCCATCGGCCGCTGTCAGCTCGCTCGTCAGGTGATCTCCGTGACTCAACAGTTAGACTAACGAACCGGTGTCTGCGTCTGCGCCGCGGCGCGTGCTTCATTGTCTCCATTATCTCCCATTATCTCGCTTAGCCTACATAAGGCGTATTCAATAACGCATGTACGCAATAGATATCGAATGTAAAACAATACAATTTTAATAGGAGAATGCTTACTGCAACTTCTTGTATTGAACCGGATTAATAAGTTGTGCAACTCAATCGCTGTGTCATGAAAGGTTGAGCTCTTTTGCTATGGGTCAATGTTACCCTGTGTTTTGTTTTTTTTTTTGTTTCGAGATTTTAATTACGCAAATCAATATAAGATTGTCACGAGCAGAGCAGGTACCGGCGTCATAGAATAATAAATTACTACGTAACCGGCGTTTATTCGAGAACTCAGTAGCGTTCGTTCACTATTTTACCTAGTAGAATGCGCTAAATTATTTTCCTTTGTAATGCGAAATCTTATCATAAGAACTTCCTATTAAAGTTCAAGTGAGCTGCATAAGGCTCGAGGTGAGATTGTGGGGGACGGCCGCTCTGCAATATCTCCGGCAAGATACAGTGGCTACACAAGGCCCGTAGCAGGTGGAAATAAATCACGGAGAGATTGCTGATACTCACCTAGTTGGGCTAAGCGTTTATGGCCCATGATTAATTCCATTATGTTCACTTTACGATAGTTATCAATAGTTATTATGTTTCATTAGTTGTAAACTATCTATAGAACGGAACTGTGTCGGCGATCCATCAAGGTGTTAAGTAGAGACGGTTTGGGCTCATCGATTCTATTTATTAGACGTCGAAGTATAACACCTGCCATATCGATCCAATCGCAACCTTATGAGTTGTCAGTATGTTCATCGCTTTGGTAAACCATCATATTTACTACAGGGTGGTGTAAAATTATTTAAACTTTTGATAATTTTGGTTAGTTAGACAAAAATACTCAAGTTCTAGAATTAGGTACCTATTTCTGTTTTTAACTCAGAATTAAGGGTAAACATTAACATTAATTAATAAAGCCATCAAAGTTAAAGTTAGTATAGTTAATATTTTTCATTATGATTGTAATATATGCGTAGCAAAATGAAAGGCCATTTATACGAGACTGACATTTATTGATCCGCGGGTACTAACATAAAAATATTATGGTGTTTACCTACAAAATACATTACAATTTTCCCCTCTTAAACAGCTAAGGCTTACATAGTAAAAATATTCTTATTCATACACATTCTATATCTTAATCAAACACAATATAGTTAGGTATGAATAGTAAAGACTAAATTTAGACATAATGAAATTAACCTTATTATATTATGTATATTATAAAAGTGCGCTATCATAACAAATGATAAGCATTATAATATTAACCAACTTGAAAAGTAGCATTTTACATAATAATGTTTCATAACCATAATGGTTATAATATTATGATAAATGTTTGTTGAAAGACAAATGAGTCGGTACAACACTCTGTTTATAGAACGTAGGGAAATAGTTCACAATTAAATATCACTAATCACTAGCACATAAAAAATATACCTAATGTCAAGGTTATATATTTTAACCATAACTATATATTTCCTTTTTCTCTCCGTAACAAAAAAAAAGTTTTAGTACTGACGTAAGTAGGTAACCAAATATTTTAGGTTTTCATGTCTTATCTAAATGTGGTAGGTTTCTTTACAATATTATTCAATAACTAAAATATGTACCTAAATGTTATGCACAAAAAAAAAAATGTATAACATAAAATATGTACTTGTAGGTGAAAGGTTTTGACATAGTGATTTAAACAGATTATATCATTGAATAATAACCAATTACGGGACTAATCGAACAATATCAATCACACAAATAATCTGAGGCTCAGTTTAACAAAGATATAGATAAAGTCAACTAGTAATTCCGACAGCGTTTGCACAGAGCAGAAGCCAAAGAAAGAATGCCTCCCGGACTATTGGAACCGCACTTTAAATAGCAGTGCAACTCGTAAACAACCCCTCCACCTGCGGCCATCCGATCGGCTGTTAGACCGGTCGGCTGACACCGACCGGTACCGGCCGCAGGTAAACAAGTCGTGCGATCGAGTGGCGTGAGCGCCCCGCTCACGCCATCCGACATTTTAAGTTGATTCTATACTACTTCCACTCAGTACAAATGCACTACAATGAAGAACCAGGACGTCACGCCGTCACTGCCATTCTGACTTGCGAACGTCCTCGTTCGCGTAGGCTCAGTTAAAATTATCTGTAAGTGAAAATGATAATAGTTAGTGCTCGATTATCCTGACAACATACTATACTAGGTTCTGGACTGGTCTATTTGACCCTTCAGATGACTGGCCCGGTAAAATACCCTTTAACACTACAATATTAATCTTATTTAAAATCATGTTTTACAATCCCTTCAGTTGAGAACTGGCCTGGATTAGTACGAATGCTAGACCGGAACTGTTCTTTTTTCCCTTTAGCAATGAACTGTATTTTTTTTTGTACTAGATAGGAACTGCTTTTTTTTCCTTTAGCAATTCTCTGTATTTTTTTTCTTGTTGAGGGTAGCCCCATAACCTTCATAAGTAATTAGCACCATGCAACTTATCGAGTTGATTCTTAATTAACGGAAGTGGATAACTATCGGATTACGTTTTGCTGTTAAGCTCTTAAAGAGTAAATCTTAAATTTTACTTTTGCAATGTCTAATCTTTATGGAGGCGTCCATAAAATGTGATTTGAGTCTATCAATTTTATTTTAAACTCAGGAATATTAACGAAAAATTATGAAAATGTCAGGAGGTTGTGGAGGCGGGTATCCCACTTCTGATGTAGGTGAAAGGTTTTGACATAGTGATTTAAACAGATTATATCATTGAATAATAACCAATTACGGGACTAATCGAACAATATCAATCACACAAATAATCTGAGGCTCAGTTTAACAAAGATATAGATAAAGTCAACTAGTAATTCCGACAGCGTTTGCACAGAGCAGAAGCCAAAGAAAGAATGCCTCCCGGACTATTGGAACCGCACTTTAAATAGCAGTGCAACTCGTAAACAACCCCTCCACCTGCGGCCATCCGATCGGCTGTTAGACCGGTCGGCTGACACCGACCGGTACCGGCCGCAGGTAAACAAGTCGTGCGATCGAGTGGCGTGAGCGCCCCGCTCACGCCATCCGACATTTTAAGTTGATTCTATACTACTTCCACTCAGTACAAATGCACTACAATGAAGAACCAGGACGTCACGCCGTCATACTCATAGGGTCGACCTCCTGTAGGTACATACCTACTTCTTTAAATTTTATAATTTGGTTTAGTTGTACGAGGGCGCATCGAGCGCCCGACGGCGGCGCCGGCGCCGGTTCCTACGTGGGCATTAGGTGAACTAGGTGGCAAAGGTGAGCATATTTGAGCGTTAGGATGTACCTCGGCATCGTGGAAATCGGGTTCCGTGGACTCCAAAAGCTCATGCTCTAAGAAGCGTTGTTCGTTACTGCCCTGGGTAGTGCCGAGTTCCTCAGCGGACGGCGCGACCTCCCCATGGTCTGTACCTACCGCTCTGGACATTGAAAGTCGATTACTTTTGCGGACGGGCATTATTTTGTCTATATGTTTAGTTTTAATGACATTGTCAGAACTAACCTTGTAAGTGACAGCGCCGGTGCGTTCTGTGACGACGCCAGGCTTCCACTTTGTAACATGGTTTGGGCGAAATTCTTTGACCAAAACTTCTTCACCTTCTCGTACCTCACGGTAAGTACCTCCCGCGTTTCGAACTTGGGCTTGCTGCGCGCCCGCCACGTGCTCCGCCGCGCTGGGCCGCAGCGCGTCGAGCCGCGATCGCAGCCTGCGTCCCAGCAGTGCCATTGCAGGCGAACGTTTGGTACTGGTATGTTCAGTGTTGCGATACTGAAATAGAAACTTGCACAATGCGCGTTCTAAATCCTCACCTTCTACTAATGCCCTTTTTAAAGCCTTCTTAACAGTTTTAACAGCGTTTTCAGCTGCTCCGTTGCTGGAAGGATGGTAGGCCGCTGTCAAAATATGTTTGACACAGTTACACTCCAAAAACTTCTTAAAATCATCCGATGTGAACGGTGGTCCCCCATCGGTTACTATTTGTTTCGGTAAACCAAATCTAGCGAAACAAGAACGAAGCACAGTTGTGACTTTTGAGGCCGTAGTACCGCTGGACATATTGACGACTTCAATCCATTTTGAGTGCGAATCAATTAACAAAAAAAATGTTTTACCGGCGACATGTAAGAAGTCAGCGTGCAGCCTGAACCAGGGTTCCGCCGGCCAGGAGTAGGGCACGGGCGGCGCGTGCGGCGGCGCGTCGCGCACCGCGGCGCAGGCGGCGCAAGCCCGCGCGCGCGCCTCAATGTCCGCGTCCAGCTGCGGCCACCATACGTAGTTCCGCGCGATCTGCTTCATGCGCACTACGCCGGGGTGCCCCGCGTGCACCTCGTCTAGTACCTGTGCTCGCAGCGACGCCGGTATCACCACCCGATAGCCCCACACTATACAACCATGGTCGACGTGAAGATCGTCCTTTCTGTAAAAATAAGGTCTTTCGTTCTCTAAATCTATATTGGATGGCCATCCACTCATAACGTAGCCATATATCTCGCGTAAAACTAAGTCTTTCTTAGTTTCTTTAGCCACGTCCTTGTGACTAATCGGGAAACTTTCTTCCAAGAAGTGTAAGTATGCCGCGTCATCATGTTCACGTCCATCTTTATGCTGCTGCTGCTGGAGTGGCAGACGCGACAATGCGTCGGCATTACCGTTCCGCTCCGTCGGCACGAACTTTATGTCGAATTCGTAGGCAGCCAACCTCACCGCGTATCTTTGCAGCCTGCTGGCCGCAGTCTGTGGGATCCCTTTCTTTGGACCGAATATGTAGCTGAGGGCCATATGATCGGTCTTCAAGGTGAATCGGCGGCCGTATAGGTACTGATGGTGGCGGCTGACCCCGTACACAATGGCTAGCGCTTCCTTGTCTATTTGACTATACCTGGTCTCGGTGTCGGACAGCGTGCGCGAGCAGCAGCACACGACGCGCTCGGCGCCGTCCGGGTACACGTGCGAGAGCACCGCGCCCAGCCCGTAGGAGCTGCTGTCCACGGCCAGCACCAGCGGCAGTGACGCGTCGTAGTGCGCCAGCACGGGCGACCGAGACAACATCTCTTTTATTGAACGAAACGCCGCTTCACAATCCTGCGTCCATTGCCACCTGGTTCCCTTTCTGAGTAGAGAGTAAAGTGGTTGTAGAATAGTGCTCATGTTAGGGATAAATCTAGCGTAATAATTTACTAGTCCTAAAGCCGCTCGTAGTTGCGATACATTTTGAGGATTTGGCGCCCGTGCTTCTACTTTGTTGATATCCGTATGTAAACCATGCTTATTGATTTTGTACCCAAGATAACAAACTTCATCTTTAAAAAATTCACATTTTTCAAACCTAACTCTTTATTCCGCTGTCTGTAACCGTGATAACACTGCCCTTAAATTAGACAAATGTATTGCTCTATTTGCCCCAGTTACACAAATATCATCAAGAAACGCTACACAATTTAGGCCGCTCAGTGTTTCTTCAATAAGCTTTTGAAACATTTCCGGAAGACATTTTAACCCGAACGGGGCCCGTTTATACACAAACGTACCCATATGGGTTGTGATAGCCGTAAGGGGTTGTGAGCTGTCCTCAAGCATGCACTGCAAATATGCATGTTTCAAGTCAATTTTACTATATTGCTCACCTCCGCTTAGGGCGGCAAATAATTGTTCTATTCTGGGTAAGGGATAATGGAAGTCTTTGAGTACTTTGTTTATGGTGATTTTGTAATCACCGCACAACCTGATTGACCCATCGCGTTTGATAACAGGAACAATAGGCGTCCCATAATCACTTCTATCTACCTTGAAAATCACCTGTTCACGCTGCAAACGATCTAATTCTTTTTCTACAGAATCGCGTAATGCTAACGGTAATGGGCGGGCTTTACAAAAAATGGGCGTGTCATCCTTTAAAAACAATTTCAATTTAGTCTTACAACAACCTAACCCTGATTTGAAAACATTTGGAAACTCTGATTTCAATTTTTCTATTTCCATATCGTTACCACCAGATAAATTATGCAAACTAAATGAATTTAACTTTAATTTACGCAACCAACGACGTCCCAGTAGTGGAGGCCCGCCCTTATTTATGATAAACAACGGCAATGACAACTTATTATTTCCACACTGAACGTTAACTAAAACTTGGCCCAGCGGAACGATAGCTTCGCCGGTGTAAGAATGAAATTTATTACAGTCTTTAGTTATAGGCAGATGAGACAAGAAATTATCATAAAACGACTTACTGACCGCCGAAATCCTGCTGCCCGTATCGATCTCAAACCCTACTCTCATACCTTCCACTAACAATGTATAAAAATAAGGTCCATCTTTTGAGTCACTCTTCATAGTAATGACTTGATATAGTCCATCACTACCATCAGAATTGGAACTAGAGTTTATATAGTTTTGGTATCTTGTCTTCTGTACATCTTTCTTCCCTTTACACACAGCCGCGAGATGACCTTTGACGTTGCACTTATCACAAATATATGACTTATATCTAGACGCGTGAGCACTTTTTCCACAACGCCAGCAAGTGCCCCTCGGCCCGCGCTCGCCGGCCGCGGCGGGGGGCTTCTGCGCCACCCGATGCAGCCCGGCCGCGGCCTCCGCCGCGTGCCGCTCCACCGCCTCCAGCGCAAGCGCCAGCTCCACCGCCTTCTTGTAGTCCAACGACGACTCCGCAAATAGACGCGAACGCATATCTTCGTTACGTAACCCCGACACGAATTGATCTCGTAGGTTTACTTCTAGTTGAGATTCGAAGTTGCAATGAGTAGCGAGATGTTTGAGGTTTTGAAGAAAAATTGTAACCGATTCGCCGTCCGCTTGGCGTCGCTGGCGAAACGTATGTCTTTCTGCTATCTCCGATCGCTTGGGTTCCAGATGGCCGCTTACGAGTCTGACGAGTTCATCGAAGGTCTTATCCTCAGGATGCTGAGGTGAACACAGGTCGCACATCAATTGGTAGGTGCGCGCACCTACGTGTGTCACCAATGTAGCAACATGTAGATTGTCCTTAACGTCGTTTAATAGGATGAACTGCTTCACTAAACGAACGTAGGACGTCCAGTTCTTGCCCTCTTCGAGGTCAAACTCTGATATTTTACCGAAAGGCATAATAAAAACCACAATCGTCGCCAATGTAATATATGCGTAGCAAAATGAAAGGCCATTTATACGAGACTGACATTTATTGATCCGCGGGTACTAACATAAAAATATTATGGTGTTTACCTACAAAATACATTACAAAATCCTCTAAATAAATATAGTATAATCTCCGTAAATAAAGTGAAATAAAAACAACAAACAATGTCATGAAAAAAAAGGCTAGTGCATGATGAATTATCGAATATAAATATTAAATACTAGAAGGCGTCTACGACTTCGTTCACTTGACGTTTGTTATACCTATAGCTAAATAGTAGCGACATAATGGGAACACCTTGGTAAAGAAGTAAGTATTTTAAATGCTCATTATTAGAACATCTCCACGCGATCTACAGACCATGCATTTAAAATTGTAAGTCTCATACTTCAAAACATAGGAGTTTCACACTAAATCCCAACCCCCATTTTTGTCCCAAAATGGGTTAGCTTTCTAAAATATATTATGAGTACACCATCTATAGAGCAATGATTTTAAATTTCAAATATCTTACTTTAAAAACATTAATGTAGGTTTTTCATACAAACTCAATCCCCGTTTGGGTGGAATTTCGTATTCGTTCTTAGCGGACGTCTACACCCAATAAAAACCTACCTGCCAAATTGAAAGTTTCTAGGTATATCTGAGATTTCGGGATTACTCGGTGAGTAAAAAGTCGTTTCTATTATAATAGATTCGATAAATGCTTAAAATTGAGCATCCTGTAAATAAGATCAATAGCCAATTCAACGATGACGCGATGAAATACATATCAGACGCTATTATTCAAATGTCCATGCATAGGCATGGATATTTTGTAATAGGTTTTACGATGAAAATACATATGAAATGAGCTAAAGATATCGATTTAAAGCTGCGTAGACGATGTGGTAATGCAGTACCTATTATTGGACGATGCAATGCAAGATGAAACAATAAGCCTGTCACAAGTTACAGTTAGATCCGGGAGCTTTTATGGTCCATCAACGACTTCGACATTTGAAAGGCTTCGCAAATAATTGGTCCAGTATTAATCTGCTTTCAACCTCTCGAGTAAACGATGAACCGAAAACGTTAGTCACGATCGAGAGATTAATAATTTGTTTTTATGCGATGTCGCAGTCGTTATCGAGACGAGCGACGACGCCGACGCGAGGTTTTTTCACAACGCGCAATGTACCGGTACTGGGAAGGAGGCTAAGTTCACCATCACGACGTTGCTACTCAACTTTCGACTGCGCCTGTCGATTAAGAATCACTTGCGACAATACCGGGTTGATCGATGTGGCCCTTGGCATTTGTGCGATACTTACCCACCTAACTGTAACAGCTGCGATTGTTTCCGATACCAACTTAGATAAATTATAGACATAAGGAGCTTAACATTCGCATAGAGTAGGTATTTTCGCACTTAAGCAATTCGACTTTAATTCGCTAGAATAAACACACGACATTCCTGTTAAATCTGCAACGTGAAAGTATTTTTTGTCGTAACAACCGTAAAACGAGTAGCTTCTTCTTAATAAGCTTAACATGAGAACGGGTTAAGGCGACGCACGTGGATAGCCGTCGTGGTCGGCACATCAAAGCAAACACTCGTTTAAGCCAATTGTGCGTGCCAGCGCGCGCGCAACTACAACATGTAATTATACGGTTAGAGCCGCCCCCGCCCCCGTACCCCTCTGCACCCCAGCCCCGAGAGGTAAAAAACACCATCTGTTGAACCACGACCGCGACCGGGATGACGCCCGCTGGGTCAGTAATTGACCGCCGACACACTGTTTTCTAAATTAACCTTTTTTCACTATCAAACTGTTGCGAGTAAATAATTATGTGAAAAATAGGTTAATGGGGTATTTATTTAAATCGATATCAACGGTGAAATATTTGATATCTTATTTAGCAATAATACTAATTTATAGTTTTCTAATGAAATAAATCAGAAAGGCGACGTTATCGTATTTATCAGTGTTATGCGGTCGGTTGTTTCGAGAGATAATTATTTGTTATCATTAATAGGTCATATAACCATTCTTAAAATCTAATTTAGTTAATTCTTAAAATAAAAAATGCTTTCGATATAGAATCTATTTGCCTATTCCATTAAATGGGGAGGATCAGATACAACCTTCGATTGATTTAGGGGTTATTTTTAATAAAATATTGCAATGGCTACAAAAACAAACCTACCATTTTAAAACCAATAAGAAATCCTTAAATAAATAAAAGACACCTATTATTATTGTTTCCCAAAATAACAGGATATGATATAGCCCCAGTTATAAAAACACATAGCTGCTTCTTAATTTTATATTAATAGCGTAATTTAAATCAATTTCCGTCTCGGCACGGGTTAACCCTTTTATGAGGGCGTTACAAGCATTTATTATTTCATAATAGTGTGTAATCGAGTTTTGATCTTGTCTAGCACCAGCTGGGACGAGATGATTTGTATATCTTCCACCTTGATACAGGTTATGAACCGTATCAATTTTGAAATGGTCCTCTTTGATGCGCCCATCACTTTGAATGCCCTCGAAATGTGGAACAATTTAAAGAAAAGCTCACATTCGTTGCGTAAAACTAGATTCAGTTGTAATAAATAGATCTCGTACAAGTAACACCTTACTCCAAAAAGTAGGAGGATGTTTTAACAAAAAACAAAAGCTTTATACATTCCTTTTAGTCTATTGACACTTGTTTACTAGCATTATCCCCGGAAATTAACAAACCACATGGTGACATTTTTTTAATAAGCCCATTTAGCTTTACCGTTTTAACTATAACATCCTTTTTGTCGGATCGTGTGAACCGAGAAACATGCCGTCTTTTAGTGAATGTTTAGGGTAATTTAAATCAGGTGTGTCCGTGCTAGACGATGCAGACATTGTAGTAAGTGTTTGCACCACGTGCGAGCAATCAACAAAGCTGTTGGTGCCTTTCCATTGTTCCAGTAGTAAAGCACCGCGCCTCCACGGCTGCGGCGCAGGTGGCGCACTGATCCCACACTCCAACTAAACTCTGATTGTTTTCGCTTTACGGTTATGACTCTGAATTTTACAACATATATATTGTATTTACAACTTGTTCATGAAAATATCCTGTGGGAACTGCAAATTTCTACATCTGTTACATGCAAATCGGCCCGGCTGTAATAAAAATAAATAAAAACAATAATAAGAAGATGACACGGTAACATTGTGGGCCGGTCACAACCATTACCATCTATTTTGTAGATAAACTATTAATTATAATCGGACCATCAATCATGGTAAGGTCAGGCCGCATGCAGAAACAAAACGGTCAATACTAGAAGTTTTTTGAGATATCATTAAAAGCTTAGGGTCGGCCTACGTTGGTGGGCGCCGCCTTAGAGTGACTCGGTGCGTCGGATTATTTCCACCGACTATTTATAACGTGAGGGCCACGGACGCGGATGGAATCTGCTCCTTTGTCATTGGAGCAACCTGTTCCTCGGTCGGACTCAGAGTACAATGTATTGTAACGGGCCACCTGATTAACCGCCATTCCATCCGACTATGCAGATATCGGCCGCCAACCGCGCCGCGCTTACTCCATCAATGATCATATTCATTTCAAATGATAGATTGCTTTTATGTCGTTAATGCCTTATTATGATACAGATAAGAGCATCAAGGTTACTGAACTTTCTATCGCTTAAGTTGGAGTAGTCATAATAGTGAGTGATATTCATAGTCACAGCTGATGCTACTTTGATCGATTAAGCAGTGTGGGAACGGAGTTTACAAGTGCGTGAGTCTAAATTATTTTTTGTTGTATCATACTTCCATAGCAATAACCGGGTTTATATTTCTCTTCCTTTGCGTGAGTTTTTGTCAGGACTTTTTCATTACGCACTCTTTAGCAGGTGGAGAGCACACAAATTTCACATGAGAAAGTGTATTGTGTTGAAAATATGGGACAAGATGCAATCTTTATATTTAAGTGATTTTGTAAAACGGGATGTAAAAGAGTACAACATAATATAATTATTATAAGTATTTAAGTTTTGTCATAAAAATTTGTTAGGTAGTAATGAGTAAATATAGTTATAGTTGGCTACAATAAATTCGTTGGTTAGTAGTAGTTAGTTTTTTTTTCTCCCATTTATAAACCAAAAAAAAAATTGGTGTTAAATTTTAGTATAGAGGACGGATAGTAGGACCTATCATTTAACGTAAAAAATGTTTTAATTGTTATATTATTATAATTGACAACATGTGTATTGTATGGGTACCTATTACGTGTTATAAATCCATAAAGGTACCTAAGTTCTGCAGTTCAATCAATCAAACGTCACCACCGATATAATTATGATTTCCTACCCGTGATCCAGAATAAAGAGACGGAATCACACTAAACTCCATTCATCAATATGTAACATCACGCCGTATTAAAAAACGGACACCTTCCGCGACATCCGCTGTCTATTCTCACGAGACAGGTAGCTGTTTCCGGCGACTCTCAGATATCTCACATTGCCAATATTGGCCCCTGTGATATTAACTTAGTTTTACAATACACACATTACAAGGGGAATATTTTGAAGATAAAAATTGTTAAAATTATCTAGGGTTGTAGTTGGCTCTAGCGGCGTTCTAGGTGCCGTTGGCTAGAACCTGGTTAAAAAGAAATAAAAAATAATTCCAGACAATCCTCACAACAACATCTAGGCCCGTGGTAAGCACTAAGCTTGTGTTTCGGGTACTAGACATTTGATAAATTCAATAAGTATAATAGACATACAATAAATAGATATTTTATATTAGAGATATCATCATTTAAGATAACAACCTAATTAGTAGATACAACACACGTTGAGATGGCAGTTTGGTTCAAACAGTCGCCGTTCTGGTCGTGAAGTTGACGAAATGCATATTTTACTTACGTGCATCGCTAAACGTAACGTAAATCTAAATTATAAGAAATATCATCTTAAATGTTAAGAAAATATAAATTTAGGAAGTAGATAAACCGTCACGTATTTTTTTTATAATGTTATTTAGTTTATGCATGTTGTATATTCTCCTTATTAATATGCTGTATAAATAATTAAATAATATAATATCCAAAGATATACAAAACGTTATAATTCCATATCGTGAGAAATATTCAGGTTAAGTATAGGTTGACAATTAAAATTAAGAGCATAAAATTAAATACAAAGGCAACAATATCTCCTCTTTGATATTCATAATAAATTTGAATGTTTTTAGCGCAATGTATGCGAATGCAGTTGTTATGTAAAATATTTTGCATTGGTAATACAGGAAGTAGATCAACAGGTAAGGTAGGTTAAGTATGTGAAAATGTGAGAAGATGCTATTATATATTCCTCTATATAAAATTAACAAAAGATTGAAACTTAAACATATTTGACTGCCTCAGTTGCTCGGGGGGTTGGTGGGTTCGATTCCCGCAGAGGGGGCAATCACTTTCTTCTTGGTCTAGGTCTTTAATATGCATTATTATAATATGTATGTTAATATTAATAAAATTCACACATATGTATAATATATATTAATTAAGTATGTATATCATATATCTACTCGTAACACAAGCTTTAGAGCTTACCACGGTGCTAATTGTTGTTGTGTGGAATGTCCGGAAATATTTATTTAATTATTTTGTTTTTTCATTGGGTTGTGGTTTGAAGACCAATAGGTACCTAGATGTTCTGCAAATACCTTTTCCTGGTTTGGGAGTTAATCTATCTATACTAATATTATACAGCTGATGAGTTTGTTTGAACGCTATCTCAGAGACTTCTAGTCCGTGTTGAAAAAAATATTTAATTGATAGATAACCTATTTATTGAGAAAGCCTATTAGGGTTATTACCGCGGAAAATATGTTGTTTCCGTTGAATAATCAAAGAAACACGAGCAACCCCGTAACTAGAAAAGCTAATAAAATAAATAATTGTTTTTAGGGCGCCGAGAAAGGTTAGTATAACATGAAGTAGGTAGGTAGATCACATATAAAATATAGATAGTACACCTATCATTACCACATAGCTCTAGGGCATTCAATGTTAGATTAGACAATCTACACAGACTTAATACGAGATAGTAATAATATTTTCGCCCTTAGCATCATTTCTCAAATTAATTAAAAACATTTTTCTTGAATGTTTCCCTAATAGTTTTGTTTTTTTATATGGCGGTTTATATGTATTATGTCTTTGGCGGTATAATACTTTAAGCCCCGATTTCACCATTTGCTATGAACGCGATCAGATCAGTCTTAACTTGTTTTACCTTTTACCTAACATAACTAAGATCAAATTGACATGAAATTGACAAATTTAAATGGTTGAACTTGGTTCAATAAAACTCGATTTGTTGCAAACTGGTGAAATTGGGGTTCAATGTGGTTGTGTTAACTTGTGTTATAAGTTAAGTACTTACAACGAACGTTCGTTTTCTATTCTCTTTATCTAATTTACTATATATACTCTTATTATTAACTTACCTACAGAGTAAGAGGTTTGAATGGACAAAAGGTAAGTTTTTGAAACATTTTTATGTAAATATGTTTTGTCTCAGGCCAACTGCCTCTATATCATTCTCTTAGTAAAAATATTCTTTGAATGTCACTAAATGCACTAAGGGTCGCATAAAATTCGCATGGGTAATTCAGGAAGTAACTCGACAGGTTAGGAACTGGTTCAGACCAGTAACCGGGAGCGCATGGGATATGTACCCAACCTCACACGTACAGTGCAACAACCGAGAATTGGCTTTTGCATTGCTAAATTAATTTGTTGGAGAATAGAACACATTTATTTTATTCCTTACTTGATACAACTTTATTACGATTATAATTTATGTTATTATTATTAGATATATTAATTGACCAAAAAAAACACAAACTCGCTTTATATTGCTAAACTAAAATACTTCTTAATTTACGAGTAGCTCTGACGTTTTTGTACGTGTTAGTGTTTTGTACAGATTTTATTAATACGTACGTATCTAAGTTTTCATAGAAAAAACTTTTGAACAACTGATGTTACAGTGGCAATACTCGTTACATACAAACAATTTAAAATAAATTTAAAAGCATGGGTTTTCTTACAGAAGGTCGATTAATATTAATTTTGTATTTATAAAAGAAAAAGTTTTCAATCAGCGTTATTAGTTCCTGAAACTAGCATTTTTACTTAATAAAGTGTAACCCTTATTTGCTAATACGTATTGCTTACTGTAAATAAACAGAAAATTAAACTTATGAAACGGATTATATATATGGCTAATAAACCAAAAGGCAGTTGCGAAATTTCACTTCACACAACGGTCCAAAACCAATTCAAACATCTGCGACTAATGTCCGGAGCAAGCGCAGTGCAACGTTCAACCCCTCATCATCCGCGTGATCTATTGTTTGCGAGAGAAATGAAACAGGAAAAAATGTTCCCAAACTATCGTGAGAATCGCTCAGTGTGCCCCGAATTCATTAAGCTCACTCCAGAATCGATAAGTGTCGTGTTACTGGTCGGTGGTAGCTTTGTTATATTCGATACGAGTAAAAATTGGTCAGTTGCTTTTTGACGAAGAGTCTTTTGTGAGATATAATAGATTTTACAATGCGCGTTGGATAATTTCGAGATCTTCAGCTTAATGTGAATTATTTTTTATGACTAAATCGAATATAATATCAAACAAGCTGAAAAAAATATATACTGACATAAAAGTGAAACGTATTGTCTTATTGACTGCCTCAGTGGCGCGGTGGGCGAGAGTCCGCTTGCGGCGCAAGAGGTAGCGGGTTCGATTCCCGTCGAGGGGTCAAGTGTTTGTATGTTCTGCAAGCACTTTCTCCTTGGTCTGGGTGTTTAATATGTATAATAAAAAATATCTAAGTACGTATGTATATTATATTAAGTATATCAGATGTCTAGTACCCGTAACACAAGCTATGAGCTTACCACGGGGCTAGATGTTGTTGTGTGGATTGTCAGGAAATATTCAGGAAATATATTTATTTATTGTTAGACTAAAGGCAGAAAATGGCACACACGCATTTAACAAACAATTACAAAGTAAAAAACAATCAATCACAAACCAGAGAATATAAACAAAGTGCACGTTATGATAAATGGTCTATTGATATGTTTAAGGTCGATTTATTTGTAGAATATGCTTTTATTCACTTTAGATGCCAGCGGTCCAGGGATTATCAGAATTATTTTATTTGTAATATTCCTCAAAATTTTCATTAATTATCATCATAAGCACCTTTATTTACGTTCCCACTTCTGGGACACGGAGACTTTCTTGACGAGAGAGATAAGGCCATAATTCACCATGCTGGCCAAGTGCGGGTCATCGGGTTTCCTCACGATGTTTGCCTTCACCGTAAAAGCACGCATTTAAATCGCACGTTAAGAGATATTTAACTCAGTAAGTAGCTAATATATTGCTATTAAGTACTTTATATTTTTTATTATTTGTAAGCAGGGCAAGATAATAGCAAGTTCCTTCACTTTGTAAAAACATAAATCCTTAATGTTTTTATAAAAATCATAAATCCTTTGTTTTTACAAAGTGATAAACCCCTCATATAGGTTGAAAGTAATATTATAAATTTGTGTGGAAAAAAACGAAGTACGAGGCAGTAACTCGTAGAATTGAAAGTGTAGAAGAAATTGAAGCTTTGGCGTAGTGGCGAGATAAGTGTAGCGGTCAGCACGTCCATGCGTATAATGGAAGACGTAGGTTAAGCTACGTTACTTCGTCTTAATTTTTTCAACACAAATTTAGAATGCCAGTTGTAATGTTGTCTCATTCATACAGAAATATTTTATCTGAATTGTCATCTAGTCCAAATCTAAGACAAAGCTTAAAATCTTGCCCTTTAAATTTCGTCATCCATGTATACAACGTGCATATACATTGTGTACATATAGAATAACCCTATATCAAATGATTGCGCCACAATTTGGCCGTCAAGCGGCGCGCGCGACACCGGCTCGGGCGCCAGCACTCTGAGTCATGCTTCTGGACTCCGCTACATAACTACCGATCGACTGCCGACGTAGATCATTATAATTTGCGACATAATATACGATCGGTAAGTCACACTGATGACAGATCATAAGATCACTTTACCTGGGATATAACACTAGCTTGCTAAGAAAGTTTTGGTTCGGGTTGATTGTGCACACTTTCATCTTTGATGCACAGCGCATCTAAGATAAGTTTACAGCCATATCACCACGACTTGGTAAAATAACCAGACTAGCAGAATATTCTTATAAAAAAAAAGGCCGGCAAGTTCCATTCTAATGATGCTGACATAAGCACGAAGAAAAAGTAATGGGAACATACATTCTTAAATATTAGGTCCTTACATATGAAATTGGCGTTTTTCGTACTGGCCACTTTAATCACAAATTTCTCCTCTTTGGTAAGGAATTCCAAATTCAAATTTGTACAGCTATAGACTCATGTATTTGTGCTTCGATGATCGTCATTCATTTGTTTTTTTTCTTCTGTTTTTTTCTGTTTGCGTCACTCATTTTACAAAATGGAAAACTTAAAATATCGCATTATTTACGAGTACGAGTTCCGCCGTGGCACTAGTGCTGCGGAAACAACTCGAAGGGTGAATGATGTGTATGGCGGTCGTGTTGCAAAAGAAAACACAGTTCGTTTTTTGTTCCAACGTTTTCGTTCTGGAAATTTCGACTTGCAGAACAAGCCCCGTGGACGGCCTGAGACTCAAGTTGATAATGAAGAGTTGAAGGCTATTGTGGAAGCGGATCCATCGCAAACCACGTCTGAGTTAGCTGCAGGCTGCGGTGTTAGTGATAAAACTGTTTTAATTCACTTGAAGCAAATTGGGAAGATTAAAAAGCTTGAAAGGTGGGTACCTCACGAATTGACTGAAGCAAACCGGCAAACGCGCGTCGACTGCTGCGTTACATTACTAAACCGGCACAATAATGAAGGTATTTTAAACCGAATCATTACCTGTGATGAAAAATGGGTTCTTTACGATAATCGGAAGCGCTCAGCGCAATGGTTGGATCCTGGCCAGCCAGCCAAATCCTGCCCCAAGCGAAAATTAACCCCAAAAAAGTTACTTGTAAGCGTTTGGTGGACTAGTGCCGGTATTGTTCATTACAGTTTTCTCAAATCTGGCCAGACTATTACGGCTGATGTCTATTGTCAGCAATTGCAAACCATGATGGAAAAGCTAGCGGCTAAACAACCTAGGCTGGTCAATCGCTCCACGCCACTGCTGCTTCACGACAACGCTAGACCACACACTGCGCAACAGACGGCTACTAAATTAGAAGAGCTTCAATTGGAAAGTCTAAGACATCCTCCGTACTCCCCGGACCTTGCTCCAACAGATTACCATTTTTTTCGAAATTTGGATAACTTCTTGCAAGGGAAAAAATTCAACTCCGATGGGGCAGTCCAAATCGCCTTCAAAGATTTTATTGATTCCCGTCCGACTGGTTTTTTTAGTAAAGGGATCAATGAACTACCTATAAGATGGCAAAAGTGCATAGAAAATAATGGTTCATACTTTGATTAATTAAATATATTATATTAAAAAATATTCGACTTTTTGTTCCTCCCATACAAAACGCCAATTTCATATGTAAGGACCTAATATATTACCTACAATATAATATTAATAATATTAGTGTGCGAGCACTCCGCGAGTCCGAGGGTTAAGTTAGTATTATGTTTATTTATACAGGTGGATTTTCGAGACGAGTCATTAAAGGCATGGTATAGATAGGACAGATACACTTAATCATTATACTCGTAGTTACAAGGAAACAAACACCAACCGGCCCAATGAACATCTTTCTTAAAATACTATATTTTTTAGAGTCCCGTACCCCGCAAGAACATAACGGAACCCTTATTACGTATGCCCCTAGGGGCCCCCCTAGGGGTAAACAAAGTTGATGTGATCCTACTTTAATTTTGATGACCGTCTCTCTGTGAAGCCCTTTTTCCCAGGAATGCATGAAGGTATCAAGCCAAAATTCATATTAAATACTCAAGTCAGTCTATAAACTCGTTAACCTGTAAACTCTGAATCATGGTTCGAAGATAACAAACTCATACTTCTATGTCTACCCATTCAAGAGAAACAACAAATTAGGCCGCTTATTTTGAAACTCGCAAGGGCATTAAACCCTAAAGGGCACCCAATCGTCCTATTATATTGAAATTTGTCATGAAGAAAGTTTTAGAGCTCACATAATGGAAAAATCAGAGAACATGAAACATGTAGTTAACAATCACAAAATATTTTTTTAATTAAAAATACTTACGGGTTTGTACGGAACACTGGGTAAGCTCGTCTGGCATTGGGCCCGTTTTTCTATACATGATACTAAAAGTTTAGGAAATAAGTGGATCGGATACTATTTATTATAATGTGTCATGTTATACACAGTGCACAAGTTTCGATTTGCATACAACAACAAACGGTATGCGCATAATCTAAGTACATATTATAAATGGAAGGTGCAAATAGCTTACAGCCCAATTCAAACAACTGTAATTAATTTCATATAGCTCGGTATCAGAGGTCTGGATCAATAACTGGCAATAGACAACCCACACACGGTTTTGTAAATGTCGAGAGCTTCTGTTTCTCTAATCTCTCCGGTCATGTTTCTGAATGTTCATTTGTAACCATTCGCACCTATCAGTACTTACTCATTGTGTCGGGTACGTTGTTGCTCATAAAAATAATTTATGAACGAATGTCTGTTTGTGGGTCACAGTTTGGTGGTAGGCAGTGTCGCTGGGCCCGCTCTGGGTGGAATCCACAATGTAAGCTTTATCACTCTCTTGATTAATATTTATGATCGATTCTTTGCCAGAGTTGTGAATTACTTGCTTTGATCGGTTCAGGATTATATGAGGTTTAAAATTTCGAAAGAATTTTTAAAATATTGCCGTAATTCTAAATTAATAATCGTAATAAAATACTTTCTTTTGCAGATGTAGGCAAAAACCGAGACTGTGCGTCAGATTTTAGTCTCAAAACTCAATCCACTGACACGAAAGTGACAATTGAGGAGGCGGCTCCGAGGCACAGCACCCCACACCCACCCACTCGGAAAGAACAACTTTCTATGTTTTTGTTCAATTTAAAGGGTAATCTGACATGCACGAATAATTCAACAATTGTCAATCATTGTATTTGAAAATGAATCCAGATGCAAATAATTACCTAAATATTTATGCAAATCTGTAATGAATTAGAAAGCTCGATGAGGCATTGTGATGTGTGACGATGGACAGATGATTTGTTGTCACGTCAAGCGAGACAGTGGGAGGAAGCTGGCGGATGACCGGAGTCATTGCTTGGAATCTTTCGGCTTTACAGTACAGGCACTGACAAACGGAGGCGACGCTCGTCCGTCATAAACACGCGCTCCTGTTTGACAGGTCCCAGTTTGACAGATACGATCAACGCGCGCCTTCCTGCGCGGTGTTCTATTGTGACAGCCGCGATCTGTGCCGAAAAGAAAAGTAGGTATTAAACAGTTAGACGGCCACATTATTTAGATCATGAATTAAATCATTCCAGGTATGTACCGTGACTGATGCTGGTAGACAGATGCCACTCTTTGATTAATTGTTTAATTATTTGAATATTGATTGACAGTGCTGAACAAAAACAAACTGTAGAGCTACAAAGTAATAGAAGCAGAATTATCAATGTTTCTATTTGTAAAATAAATGTTTAAATTAGGTCACCATAATATAAAATAAACAAATATCATAAACTAAAAAGCCTCTGGCAAGGGCTGGCCTTATTATTTAATCAGGCTAAAAAACTAACGCGACAAACCTAATTAAATAGAGCCATGACATTAACAATGATATATCTCTAGTTTATTGTGTGTAATGAATACCTACCTATAACAGCAGTAGTAGTTATATTTAATTAACAATGGCAGCAATTGGGTACAATGATACATGTAATCGTCACGTGGATTGGAAGGTCCCGTTACTCCGTTGTTTATGAATTGATCGACTACTGTTGGCGGTGACGAAAGCAGACCACTTCGTGATCAACGGTGCTCCCAAATCAATGCTAAACACAGTTGTCTCAAGATAATCTTTCCAACTGGATTCTGTGCAAGCAACAATGGAATTTTAATTCAGCATAAACTCTTGCTCAACGGTAAATTGCTTGTTCGGAGACTTATTTCATCGCGGAAGAATTATTGGGTCAATTAGAACATACTTAGTCTGTTGCTCATGCTTGTTGCCAACCCTAGTCAACCTGCCCTACCAAAGATTTTTTTTATAGAGGTAGAATATGTATCAGTGGTAACTCTAGGTTCTTATCTTGAATAATGGCAGTATCCGCACCTAACCTAAAAGGTTATTTGTAGACATTTGCAGGACGATATGTGTGCTTAAAGTATAGGTACTTTATGGCTTCGGTAGACTACATTATTGCTGATCATAATGATATCCCCGTAGAGCTTTATCTTTATTGCCTTTCTATCTTTGTTCATGTTTGCTTTCTATCTATATGTCAATTTGAAATCAAAATATACGCATATTAGATCGAATCAATTGTATGGCAATTGTACTTAGGTACTACTATTACTTTTCTTATCTGAACTTCCGTTCGTCTTATCTCTCTGTTTAGAAGTTATTTAATTAAATGGAACAGTTCTCTAAACAAACTTTATACAGAATAGATTATATTATGTACAATCACCAATTTCGTATAAAAACAATTAATTATCTTTGTGAAATTTGGTTTCTTGGAGTATGCTTGGATAAAAACTTACACTAGGTTATCAGTCACGCACGTATGTTCAAACCAGCTAATGTAGGTATGCCCGAATGTTTTCTCGTACAATAGTCGTGAAAAAATCGAAAGGATTTTGGATAGAAATGGCCAAGAGGGGGTTGTTCGCGCACGGTCATCGATTTACATTCCTCACGAGCCGAGGTCGGTATGTCGGTCGGGTCGGGTCGATTTTTATTATGTTAACAGTGTTAACTCGGAGAATCGTGACAGAAAAAGCCAGGAATCCTCAAAACTTGTAAGTTTTTGTGAATAAAATGTTTTTGTTAGGAGAAGAGTTTTTGCGAAAGTAGTTCGTGGCATGGAGTGCGGGACCGCGACAGATGAGGGCACAAGTTTAACAAATTTAACAAATGAATTGCAGGAGGCCCGGCCGCCAGCGGAGGAAGCCAGGAGGGATCGGGCGGGGCGGCTAGGTCAGGACTAAAAGGTTGAGTAACGTGCAATGCACGGCTTATTGTTTGTGCCTGGTTTCGGTTCTTCAGTTAAGTTATAAGGGTATGGATAATCTACCACGTATTAATTTTAGAGGGATTTTGGATAAGGACGACTAAATATTATCTTTTGAGACATATCATGGACAATAATTAAATTAAATCGTGATTATTTACCACGACTCAACTCAAAAATCTACTTATTTTTCTTTTTTATTACAATACTTAGGTAATATAGTTAACAACAAAAATGTGTACATTCATCGAATATTTAATGTAAGTTAACCTTCTTTGTGTTATTAATATTATAGTAAAAATATTATAATAATACACATTTGGTGATTTTTAAATGTTCAGAGTTTATAAATTAATTTAGTTTTAACTTATCATCATTAACAGAAAATCAAAAATTATGCTCCAGGTGAGGCTCGAACTCACAACCCCGGCATTGCTCACGAACACTGTCTTATAAGTACCGTGCGCTAACCAATTGCGCCACTGGAGCGACGGGCGGAGCGTCGAAATTACGATGCCGGTTCTACTATCCCCTCCCACCTCAGCCCTCGTCCCTTATGTGGTTATACCGTTGTATCGACGTGACGTAGAACAGCCGTTTAGAAGCTATGGCAGATGACATCATCCCATGACTATTCAAGATTTGATCAACTTACCAATTAAATCAGAGTTTTAGGTAACTGTTTGAGTGAAAATGCCAAGTAAGGTATTTAATTAAATAATTAGGTGGGTATTTAATGTTTGCGTGATAAGCCGCCATAATTTAAAGTTTCCAATTATAATAGGTTCCATGCAAAATTATAAATTCAATTCTAAACTGTATTACTCTAAATTGAACTCAGTTTAGTCACTGACTCAGAAACGTGTATTTTGAAATTAATTCAAGCAGGTGCAAAACTCTCAAAGCGCATAATGCTCTTGACCTACATTGCTTTAACGTTTAACTCTGTAAAATTATGTCTGTTTTATTATCAAGTGGCTGATAAGGACCAGGAACGGGCCACGTGGTAGGCGCGGTAAGCGCCCGCGGCTACAAACGCCAAATGATATGTTAATGGCCGCTGAGAAATAATAGTTTATTGTTCAATGGTTTCCATCTCACCTGCAAATTGTATAGCACAGCATTTCAACAATCTCAAATCTTAATGTCTACAATTGAAAGTGGTGTTGGGTTTTAGAATATGCTTAAAACTAGAAAATTTAGTGAGGTTCTTATTTGGTGTCAAAAATTATTGTAACGTTATCACGGTTAAATAATAAGTATTTCTCCGTTAAAGGTTTAATAAGTTAACCTGAAGTGTAAACAATTGCTATATTTTTTTTAACTTATCATTAATTAGAGATACGAATTCGTGATGACACTTCCTTACAAAAAATATTAGTTCATAAATTTTACGGTGTTCACTAATAAATAGTTTTGAGAGTTTACGTGTATGAAAATTTAATAGGTTGTTAAAATAAGCACCCCTACTTTTGTTCCAACTGCTGGGAGAAGGACAAGGACTTCTTTCTTGTCGAGAGAGATTATACCTTAATTCAGCAGATTATTTTTATGACGAGGTTACAAATATAAATCTAAATTTAAGAAAAACCCCCGATTCCAATGCCTTAATTTCCTTAAAAGTAAAAGCCCATATTATTTTGTAATGTGCAAGCGATGCGTTTTCATTTGATACCCCACTCGAGTATATTTGCAGCTTTTCGGATTTCCTTCCCCACTCTAACTCCCATAACTTTTAAACGGCACAACCGATTTTCATGAAACAAGTCTAAGAACACTGGCGCCAGACTCGCCTTTCATACAAAAAAGACAGACAGACACGTGAAACATATAACACCCCTCTTTTTTGGTCGGGGGTTAAAAATTACCGTTCTTGCTACTATTCAACTCCTATAGCAAAATAAAATATATTAGAGCTTGATCTTATCTATAAAGCCTGTTCTCCGGAAGTGCCGGCAGAAGTGAAAATTTTGGTTATTATAACATTAACGTTGTGCATTTTCTTATTTTGAAATGGTTAGGAAATAAATTTGTACGAATTTAATTCTCTCGCCTACGTCTATAGCAAAACAAAATCAATTTTTTTCCTAGCAAACTGCCTCATCACCAGCGGCCTAGTCGGACGAAACAGGACAATTGCCCTAATGAAAGTAATTAAAACGACGCGATCATCTGATGTCGATAGCGTGGCGGCCACCGCGACTGTCGAGCTTAATCAGACACCACAATATGAGCCTAAATCAACCCACACACTCACCTTAATTGGAGCTTAAATCAGTCCGTACTCCAATCAACAATGAACATAGTAACTTAATTTAGTACAAGCATTCTGACTCGCGGATTTATCCGTGCTGAATTATACGCATTGCAAAGAATGAATTTATTATTTTCCCATTTTAAACTAGCTTTTCACTCCACGGCGTTGTCCGTGTTTTTCTTTAAATTTTCCGCGGTAATAAGTGATCTAAAGCCTTCCTTGATAAATCGGCTACCTAACAGTATAAAAATATTCTTAAATGATAATAATGCGTTCAGTAGTTTCTGAGATTCGCGCTTACAACCAATCTATTTAGCGTTATCATATTAGTATAGATATAGATTTTACCTGAATGTTTTTTCACATTGAGACTTAAAACTCAGTTCCAACTTCATCTAAGTGGATACGACGTGAAGAAGGACAGGTAAGCGTTACTTAATTTTTATTTTATAGCAGTCACAGTACAAATGGTATTTAGTAGTATCTAATAAGTTTGTCTTTACCTATATTTTATATCTACGGATAGGTACATATCATATATACATTTGCGACTGCAAATAATTTCAATAATATTTAGTCTTCTTTTTTATTAGTCTATTAAGTTTGTTAACCATTGTTCATATCATTGTTTGTAGTGCACACTTATAGTTATGTTGCAACATAGATCTTAGGTTTAGTTATAAATAGTTTAGTCGTAAATGTTGTAATGTGTTTTGTGTGTCTGATAAATAAATTAAAAAAAAAAATGTTTTTAGTCTTTCTCTAAAATTGACAAGCATGGTTGATAACTCATTTTTGCTTTCGTATTGATCACCATCAACACGAGAAAATGAAAGCAAGTGAAGTCGAATAAGAAACTATCATTAAAGCCACATAGGAAGATTACGTAGATCACCGATGCAGATTCTGTGTAAAGAGATTTCTCAAGAGAACTCTAAATAGGCCAAAAAAATTGTTTTGTAATATCAGCTGAGAAAGTTTACGCAATGTGATGTGCCAATGTCAGGTAAGGCTTATAAATATTCGAGGCTTTTTTGTGCATCATTGAAATGAGTTCTATACAAATGTTGGAATCAGCTGATGCAGGTATGCAAGTGAATGTGCATTCGAGTGCAAAGAAGCCTTTGAAACCAACGTGAGAATTAACCGATGGGAATTCACCGAGGCGATTTACCCTATACCTACATGATTAAGGATTTGTAACTCAAATACAATATTCTCGGAATAAGCCTACTCCAGCCCACCTTTATTTGCCTACATTTCCAATATCAAGATGTGTTTAGATCAAGGTTACGGATACATTTATCTTTTATGGGCACTGTAAATCAAGAACAAATTCATCGATAACATGGTATAAAGCTAACAGTGCGACTTGTTATATATTTGTTTATGATATTCTGGAGATATAATATAGTTGAATGTAAATAAAATGTATGTGGAGTAAACATTTCCTATCTATTCCGAATTATTCAAGGTTATTTAGGAATTTTACCTCATTCGTAAGTATTACCTACACTTGTGTTTACTACCGCAGTCAGAGGTGCAGTGGGCGAAATTCCGCATGTGACGCAAAGGGCAGTAGGTTTCCTTCCCGATGTTCTTCAAGTGGTTCATACGTTTCTGTTTGTAAAAGTATCTGAAAGAGAAATGTATTCATATATGACGACATTTTCTATAAATGTCCAATATTAATTATTATTTGCAACAGGCACTAGTTGCAAATAATAATTAATATTTTTCTTTATTTCAAACAGGTATATATTAATTTTAGAGCATTATTCTCCGTATAAAGATTTTTTTTTAATTAAAGAAAGCTGTTGCTAGTATTCAAGTTTTATTAGAATCGCTCGATAAGTTCCCAAAATAAAAATAAAATGCAACAAAAATGTTACTTGTTTAGTCAAAAGTGATATCAAAACATATTTGAGCAAGGTTATGAAATTGAGGGTGTGTCAATGATCAATAAACAAGGTTAAACCAATGTATTATTTTTATTATTCTAACTCACGTGAATAAAACGCAATGCATCAAATATTAAGTTTTGATTAAGCTGACTGTTCATTAGCGTTATTACATGGACAGTAAAACGTGAACTAAGGTCATTAACCTACCTGAATAGGCTTTTCTAGCTGTGTTTACTTACTAAGCACTAATTATTGTCTCGTTTTTAATGTATTTTAATATCCATGTCAGCGCCTAACTTGCAATATATTTCACTGTTATTCTGAAAAGAAAGCGGTCTCTTTTTAGAGGTACTTTTTAGGATTCTATTAAAGTAGAATAAAATATAACAAAGGTCAACCGATTCCTAGTCTAAAATATGCATTATTGAGAATTAATGAATCTATTGTTATCGAATATTAAAGGAGTCAATTTGCAAACAAATTGCTTTTAAAAAAATATGCAAAAAACCTGTTAACGGAGACCGGTTAAAAGTTCTGAGGAAACAAACAAACGAATACTCGATAAATTAAGAACTTCCTTTTTGAAGTCTCCTTTTTGAAGGCAAAGACTGTAAATTGGGTATACCGTTTACGAGACAACTATACTTTATAATACATACTTATCATATTTTCCGAGTTTCTTTTCGGTTTACGTTAATTTAAGGTTAAATACCACACAACCACCATGATTCGAACATAACCAACCACCAGGTAAATGCAATACCGGCCCGAGACAATAAAAATGAGATCGAGTTCGATCAACAAACATAAAAGCATTCCACATCGAAGGATGAATGAATCGGGAATCATTCTGTACAAGAGATCGTTTTGTTTGTTCGTAATATGTCTGTAATGAAAAAGCTCATATACGTTCAGGTGCGCACCTGTTGAGGCGCCGCCGCCGCCGTGGGACCTCCGCAGGTAAGAGATGCGCAAAAACACACATTGTACTTGCTGACGTGAACTTGAATTGACCGGATCGACTTCTTGGAAGTTATACTGATTTGCGAGAATTATGGTTCAGGTTAGGTTAGAGTCTGGGTAATCTCTAATCTAGTCTAGTGTGGCAAATCCCAACATCGTGATTGAGGTAGAACTATAATGTCCTCTAGAAACCCTACGGCCAAAAAGAAGAAGAACTAATTTAGGTATAAGTCAGTAGGTAGTCAGTTAATTATTTATATCTATTTTAAGAATCTGAATGAAAATTCTTTCTAATAAATTACTTTTCATAAGTAGGATTTAAATGAAGTTATATTAATTGCAATAATATAAAGAACTTGTTATAGTCAAAAATATCTTCATAAAAAAAAAACACTAAATATTATACTGAATCCATAATTTTTTTACATGAAATAAGGTAAGGACGTAATGCAAAATTCTGTATGGAATAAATAAAGAATACCACTCAGACATACAGGTCGCCTTATTGTTTGTCGAAAGATCAGGAATTTGATAACAAAATTGAAAGTTTTGATAGTTACCTACCAGTAAGGAATTCAGATCGTGGACAAGATTTTATTTCGATTACCATACAGGGGCGGAACATAAAGAAAGCACGAACGAAACGCTTTATGTGTGTAGGCAGAGGCCCACTCAGATATGTGCGTTCCGTGTTTCAATTTTTGCCCATATCTGGCAGCGGTGGAGTGCCGCTGCGTGTAGACAGATTCAGATATGCTAAGAACGTGCAGATCCCTGGACGTGTAGTCCGCGCCGCGTTCCCTGCGAGGCCGTAGGCGGGACACACGGCTCCACCACTTCCCGTGAATACTAACTCAGATTTATACCAGTGTCAATCGAAACGACTGACACTATACCTATGCAACTAACCTAACTATGCAAACCCATAACCTCACCAACGTCTGCGAAAACATTCACCTAGGTACATTAAAATACCCAAATTCTTCAGGTGAAATAAACTGCCTTTGCGAAGCACGAAGCAAAGATAAAATACTTTGTATCCACCACTGCTTTTTACATCACTATTGAATAATCGGGTATGTGTGATTTAGTGCGTTGTTGATTTTATCCACATTCTTCGCAGTTGTACAATACACCGACTGGCGCAATGTGAAATTCCATTAGGGTTTTTGAATGCGAATAAAGAAGGCTTTGGAAAAAATCCGTCGCCGCTCCGCTCTCTCGAACAGGTTATTGTTCAAGCTATAAGGAGGAACAATCGTAATGTTTGTTACCTGTAAACCGTGACAAAACGCACTATAAGGTCGCTTATTTCTTTTCGAAATGAATGGTTATTGCTGGACTTTCATGAGAGATGACTAGATCACTGTTTTCAAATATTACTGACCATTAAATTTTAAGTAGGCAACACCTTACGCAACTCATCATCTTTTACAAAATCACGTGTTACAGATCAGATTTTGTATTTTGATTTACAATACAAGATTAAGCAAAGAGTGCAAATTCTAAAACAACGTGACTGTGCACTTGTAACCTGATTTTATGTGAGATGGCAATACTACAGAACAATTAATTGTAATGATTTTGGACACGATAAAAATATCGGTAAAGAAGATAGTGGTTTGTTTCAATTAGGATCTAAGATAGGCATTGAAAAGCATTTCGTTACGTGTTTATCCGAGTAAAGATCACAATCAAACGTCAAAGTACAGGGTGCGTGAGATAGCATAATGTATGTTAGTCGGATAAAGCACGTCCTGTGATGGCAGTGAGCAGCCGCGAACACCGCGGATGTCCGCGACGCCAGATAAGACCCAACCTGTCCATTTATCACGATGCCTAAGTTCTGTCAATAGAACCAATGCAAATAACATCGTGATAAACTTCACCAACGGTCGTTGGCGTTACGTAAGGTACACAAATATTCACTGCAGAACTCTCAGAAATCAAGGTTATAGAAATTGATAGTGATAGCTTGTTTGACATGGGCAAACATAAACAACTGCAAAAATTCCAGTTACATTTTTTGAGAATCGAATCTACCAAATCAGGCGATCTACAAGGAAAACGTGAGCGTGGCCAGTGGTTTTAAATCACGAAGAAGCTTTAGTAGTATGCATACAGTTGCAGCAGCAAATCGGCAGTAACATTAGGTATGGCTTGATGTAAGTATATGTTTTTTTTCATATGAGTTAATGTTAGCGAAGGTCGTGATAAGTGGGGCGTTGCTACAGCACTTCCTGCCGCGTGTTCGGCACGTGCTTCACAGGATGCGCTCGCGATTCTAGGACACCCTCCGCTACTATAAAAATATACAGTACGTACACATTATAGTTATTCTCATTGAAAGCATTTCCTTGGCACAATTACTCTAAATTTCCTGTAACAGAATATCTTAATGCTTTAAAGACGTTAAAATATGCACTCCGAACATCCTGACATCCTTGCAGGATCTGCGCTTCCTCGTCGCGTAGGCGAGGTCGCAGATGATGTATTCATAAAGTATTCTATTTAAGGTGCACAGCACACTCGTAAAACATCACAATTTACAATACTTAATTGAATAGCGGTTGCGAGAACTCAACAAGAAGAAATAATTCTTACCAGTGTGATAAATGATGACATTCATGAAGGCGAAAAAAAATTATTCGTGAATTCCTTAAGTTATTGGCACAAAAAGGGAAAATTTAAGACGTGCCAAGACAGACAATGCGAAGTGGTGTTAATCTCGCCGCGATCAATAAACTCTCTGATTACACATTCATGGAATACTTTGTGGCTTGTGCCCCTCGCAGGTATTGTGTTTAAGCGCATACTACTACTTTGTACAAAACGGTTGCTTTTTACTCCCAAGCTTTTATCACTTTCATGATTTTGTATTTCCCTGCTTACACTGTACCTATATCTTAAGTTGAACGTATTCTAGCTCTAGTTGAGAATATTTATGTTTATCTTTATCCGTTTCGCATAATTATTTGATGGTCACCCAAACAGACGGCAGATTAAGTCTACGGAGCAGGTTATTTAAAAAGGTGCGCCATAAAGTCCGTTTGTAGTCAGAGACATATGGGTCAGCAGACGAATAAAGCCAACGGATCCAGATAAATGTGAAAAAATATGCCAGATGACCGTTTGTTACGCTCACATAGTTAATCGTAGATTTGGAAACACACGGCATGATACTTTATTCTCCCAGAGTTTGAATTTACTTAACTCGTATTTATTATTATTTTTAAATAAAATAAATTTGAAAAGTATGAGATTGACTTAAGAGTACCGTGTATTTCTTCACTTCACTTACCATAATAATAAGAAACACTTGAATAATAATACAAAATAAATGGAAGGTCAATTTACGATTTATGACGTATTAAAACTCATTACTAGATCTCGCTCACAACAATTTTCGATGGATGTTTGAATGGTAATGTATGTCATATATTTTTCTAGTTTTATCATTTTCTTTTTTTCAGCTACAAGGGCACACACACATTTTACCACTTTGGAAATATTTAATATAATTTATGAGTCTTTACCCATCCAAAGATAACGCACTTGTATGATTTTGTTAAAAAAACAAATTTTGAGTTCAGATCTAAAAATGGAACCTCAAAACTGCTTTTTCATGTTTTGGTGTAAAAATCCTAATGCGGGTCACATAATACATTTACTAATCAAGTTTTAACAGTGCAGTATTTATAGTTTCGGAAAAAATGCCTGTGGCATACGAACGGGCAGACAGACAGACATGACAAATTTGGTTCCCCTTTTTTGCCATTTGGCTACGGAACCCTTTTAAGACTTGTATTATGTCTTAAACATACTGGCCCAGTTTCATGCATAAAACATAATTATGGATTATTTAAAAAGTATCTATGTAGTTTAGTTAGAGACTAATTAACTACTTACATCAATTTTTGATACGTTAAAAATATCTAAAGATCTTGTACCAAAAAGTTTATCGTAAAAATGTAATTGGTATCGAACCAGAAACGTTGTGTGCGCTGAGCGAACCTTCGATTACCGAGCCACTGAGTATACAACATCTTCATTAAAAACAATCTTCCATTAGATATAAAGGATAATAAACATTAGTATAGCTTTATAAATGTATGTATATAGTACGAACTTAAAAAAAGGCTGTTATCAAAAGCATTTTATAAATCTGAAATAATTGTATACTAAAAAAGTTTTTAAAATTTGTTACTTGATATTATAATATGTTTAAACGTAAGGTTGCCTGGAAGAGATTGCTTTTTAGCGTTAAGGCCGCCCTAGCGATAAGGTGTTATTGTATTTTTATTTTCCTGTGTGTACAAGAAAGTGTTTTTGTATTGTATTGTTTCAAACATTATTTTTAAAAATGTGTTGCTTAATAATATTCGTTTAAAAACTATAATATGATAACTAGTTGTACCTAAGTCCTACATAGTACATCCTCTCGAGGATAAGCTGTAGAAACTTGCACCCTTTACGTATCAACCTTTTGTACAACAGTTTACAATAAAAAATGGAGTATTTCAGTGATGTTAGTTTTCAACAAGTCTTATCAACGTTGTGACTGATTAGAAATCATGTCCAATTACCTAAAACTTATTACTTATTTTATAAAATAAAAAAAGACAAAGAATAAGAATAGTTGTAGCCTATGCAAATGTAATTATGACATGGTGAGAATGAACAAGGTGTTTAAAAATTGGTATATATAGCGGAAAATATGTGGCACGCACCGGGCTAGCATAGATATTTTGTTCTAAAACATTTCGACTAGTTTGTTTTTTTAGCCTAATCTAATCCAGGTCATGTTTAGCCTTATGAAAGTTGAAATAATGTTGTTGTAAGTTCTGAAAGAAGTAAAATAAAATCTTTTACCACTGTTTTATAACTGATATCTTTGTACTTTTTTTTTTCGAGTGGACATTTAATGCTGTTGACCGCAGATGGCCATGACAGCGTTACCGGACTAATATGAAATAGGTTAAAAAAAAAATTTTTCTTTAGTGCAAAAACATGCAGTTATAACGATCACCCATCCAAGCACTGAACTGCCGCAACGTAGCTTAACCTCATTACGTTTATAAATCACGTTTTTTGTTTTTGTATTTTTTGTATTCCTTATAAATATATAAGGAAGCTCCTTATATATTTATTTATTATGTGTTGTTATACCGGCAACGGAAATAATCCCTCAAAATTTCAACTGTCTAGCTATCACTGTTCTTAATATTCAGCCTGGAGACAGACAGACAGGCAGACGACGAGGTCTCAGTAATAAAAAGAAGGAGAACTACTAAAAATCTGCCCTAATAGCAGAATCAATGCAGAATAACAGCACGTATGTTTGCAGTAGTTACAGGAAGGCCGGTGAGGTGACACGGGCTAAATTGGCGCATCTGTCAGACACACCTCGTCTAGCCCGTGGCCGATGAGTCTCGTCATCTGCGCCGGCGCATTATGAAGTTTATTATCCTATTAATTATTGGAAATACGCATATGGATTAGTGGGCCGTGAATGGATCAATTAAAAAACCATATTGTTTGACCGAAATAGGTTTTGTAATAAAACAATAGTTTTTTTATGGAGTTACTGATTCCGATTTAACTATTAGATGATAATTATTATTAAAAAGGATTAAAGTTAGCAGGTATTATGTTTTACTTTCATTGGATTTTAATAAATGATTATGATTATGGTGTAAATAGTTACATTTAAATAATATCTGCCCTGTCGATTTGCAATTAACACAAAATTACTGTTCATTTTGTTTGTTTTTGTTTAAATGTTGTTTTTACTATGGAATAAAACAACTGTTCAATATAAGTTTGGGGTCATTGGGGTTGTAAACTAAGCAAGGATCATAACACGTACCAGTGTACCTATACGATAAGCATCTACATTATATTGAACACAAATTTAGACTTATGAAAGAAATAAAGCCTTATTAGATGCAGATACCTGTTTTATTGTTATGATAATTGTGATTGAGGAATTCAATACAAATTCTTTTTTCAATGATGGGACCTGAGCCTGAATCATAATGTAATAAGCCTTTATGTCGATGTGTGTCCACGAAATGTGGCAAAGAAGTCGGAACAAAGGTTGAGACGCAATCTACCGCCATCCATTCCACATGTCTGCCGGTGACACGTCTTCGTCGCCCATTTGAAACGGGTGACCGGACTATAAATGATAATCTCTTATGGCATTTTATGGTTTTATTAATTTCACAATAGCCCGCTAGCTCTTTCTAAGTCGCCTTTCAGTTTCATAGTTTACAATGGCGCTAATTTGATTTAGTTCGAGGCCTTTGTGAGATTCGTTTATTTCCGATTCAGCTGAATAAATCAACATTATATAATGATTACATTATTATCCAGTATAAATATGGTACGAAAGATTTAGATTTGAAATGATCATAGGATAACAGGTTAAAATAACCAACAATTCTCTGAGGCACGTCTTCAAACTATTCACCTCGGTTTGAGATCAGCGACCGTAAACCTAAAGACACACCTGCTTGCTATTCAGATCTCCAAACAGCGAGCACAATAAGTCCTATTCAAATGTTAAACAAAAATGGCGGTCGATAGACAGCAGCACTATATTGAATTATCTCGAAGGTCGAACAAAGGTTTAAATCGATATCTCTACCCACTTTCTTTTGGAGAAAGACAACAAAGTTCGTTGTGATGAGGCTGACAAGTGAGCTGCAAGACCGCGACACAAAGACGTTCGGAGCCGAGCGGTGCACAAAGGTCAACGCGGCACGAGATCACCTTACAGCGGCCGCCCGCGCGCTCCGCACGTCGTGAGCGGTACCGGAGCTGGTGCACCTCGAACCATTTTTGTGACTCGACGACGAGCATTATCGCGCGATCGCCGAGCGGAGATGCTCCTCATAATGCGTTCAGATAAACTCGCTTTGTGTCGTGGGCTTTATATAACAAGAATACTCCGAGAAAGGAGCGTGCAACCCAACAGGTACCTACAAGACTACGTGATAATCTATTAGTCCAGGCGACGCATAATCACACACACATAAATTTTCATATTAAATGTTTATATGATAAAAATCATATTACCTAATGAACTCTGCACTGTACCTTACAACAACGTAAATGTGCATGCATTAAATGAATCAAAGTTGTTGTGACTGCGGGCATGCGCCACAATCCACGACACGTTTAGGAGCATTGAATTAAACAATCATGGCTGACTCATAGTACCGGTTGCCTATAGAGACAACTGAAATTATCTTTGTCTTGTTTATTTCGCAGACAAAACGCCATGTTGCCACGATAGTAAATCCACAATTGTTTTATCTCTGCTACTTAGCTATTCCTTCAACAAGGTATAATGTTAACATAACGTAGTCGTAACTGCACACTGATTCATAATACGATTTAATTTATCTGTTGAGCTATTCATTGTATCACTTATGTAATTAAGCAATATTAAAAATGAGACTCATTGCCATTCAGAACTATGATTCAGTACGTAAACAAATCTACAAGATATTTTTCTTTTTTTCAAATCCGCATAAAAACGAGCGAAAAGGATTCGTGATCATCAGCCGTAATCTCTTAACCAAACAGTCATAAGAAAGCGTGGCAAATTGCGCAAAATTTAGTATTGTGCGCATTATTATATTGTATCGGTGAGGTATGTGTGATGGTTTTATGGTAGGTATGCTCGTGTGTGGTGTGTACCTGCGGCGTGCAATGTAGAGCATGCGGCGCGCGACACGGCCACCCAGCGCGGCTGCAAGCGACCCTGAACTGGACGCATTCACGCAATCTGCGAACCAACCCTAATAACTTACTACCCGCGCGCACTACGGCTACCAGTACTGTCCGTGATAACCGGCCTAAGATCGCGTTACAAACAGCATTCGAAGAATTTAACTTTTAATCTAGTGGTGGAAGAACGGAATTATGAAACGTGCCGTAAAATTTAATGCACCTATTCTATTTTAAAGACTTCTCAATACTGCCGGCGCCTGAGCAAGTGTAGTGTTACATTATGGGAGATGTTGAGATAACAAAATGAGCCTCTTATAATCGATACACGCGAGCCAGTATCTCCTACATGTACGGAATTTATTTGAGAGCTGCCTGCGCGCCGGTCATAAACACGGAGCGCAGATTGCTGCAGTGTCTCAATTAGTACTCTATCTATGGATAAAGGTTCCTGCGCCCTGTTTATCAAAGGCCGGTTCTAGATAAATTTAAAAATAATATTGTTTAGGTTTGGTTAGAGAACCGGCTTGCAGAAAGTGGAAATTCTAAAGCCAAATAAGAATTTTGTTACCGTATCGTTATTGTTCCATACCAAACTAGCGTATATTGTGAAGTGAATAATTGTTCAATAATCTGTTAGTATTCGTTTTATGCTTGATTCTTAAACTTTCAAGCCTTATTCCATTTATTTAGGTACGAGCTCTATGAATTCACACAATAGCGATTTATGACCTATGTCACAGCATTAATTTTTACGAAACTTACTCAAGAGAAAGACCACATCATGAGGCTGTCTGCGTCATGTTTATGCCACTCAAAGAATAACGGAATAGCTTCATTACGTGATGTTAACATATTGTTAACCGTCAGCGGCGGATTTAAAAATTCTCAAGGTATAGGCTGAATAGTTTTTGCCGCCCTTGCCTCAAACATTGTCATATCATACATTATTTTTACAATGCAACAAGTTCGTTGAAATTGCACGTATAATATTTTTACTGTATATTTTTGAGCTAATCTGTATAAGTTTGCTACTATTGGAATGTGCAATGACAAATGAGAGAGAAAAGTAATCGACAACATTTGTTGCAGACTGTAAGACATCAGAAAACCGTCATAGAATTTTTATAAAGTAAAAAAAAATAAAAATATTCTAATTTGCCGCCCCCAAATTCTGCCGCCCTAGGATAGAGCCTACTCAGCCTGCTGGTAAATCCACCACTGTTAACCGTCCTCAGGCTGCAGTTGACCCCCACTTTGCGGTCTACTTCAAACTTAGTTTACTGACGTCGTTGCATTTTGTAAACGCGTTTGCCTCCTCACTTCATCTCATTTCCTTAGTCGGAACGTCTTATTAGCCCTCGTAAAAATACCACTTATTTTTATGAACTTGTCCCCTTAGCGTATATTTTGGAGTGAGTAATAACTTATACAAATATTATCTTACTTAGTTGTTAATTTAAAGTAATGATGATGTGCTCGGCATTGATAATTCGCCTTGATCGATCGAGTATCGATTATAGCTATTGTGCAAGAAGCTTCCGTCGGGCCGCCCGCGCCCGTTGCGGCGACTGTGCAAATCGGTCCAATTATGCAAGTGGCTCGATTAGAAAATGAGATGGCCTGTGCGATATTTGAACTCGATTGATCCACTTACGTAATATGCCGGAAACAATGTCACTGCATTCCGACAAATTCGACGTAAATAATTGATTTTCATAAAATTTGTTTCTATTACAGTGGATCGAATCTATCATAAAAACGTGCTGTGGAGTTTGGTTGTAATCTGCAAGCAGATTTTGAGAACTAATTATGACGTAAATACCATATTTATACACAGTCAGCATAGTTATGCTATAATCTTCGAAAAATTCTCAGTAAGGTTGATGTCTGCTAATCCTTTATGAAATAATCCTTGAAAACAACTTCTCTGAATATTTTATTGAAAATATTGGGGTTCGTTTAAGAATTCAGTATCTATGATTAAGATTCAGGCAATTTTAAATCGGATATTTTGTACAGTTTTGCACAAACACTTAGACACGCTCAGGTTTACCTGCACTGGTCACCTTTACGGGAATACTTATACGTGTACGGTAGGTACACGCATAAGTATTCCCGTATTCAGAAATATATTCCTTAGAAAAACATATCCGTAGAATAGGCATGATAATGATAACACACGTAAAAATAGGTATTCTGTTTAGTTCGTCTGTTAACCCGCCTAAAAATACTGAACAGCTATTTTATGATTTATTAATATAAAAAGAATTTGAATTAATCAAAGCTCTGAATTGGGAGCTTGTGATGTTTAAATATAGTACAAATCGCACGAAAGCGTTACGTCACGCAGATCTCTTAATACATTGTGTCGTCTTAATTTTTTCGTTTAACAGAAAATTAAAAATGTTGTTTATGAAAAAAAAATTTTGTCCGTTAAAAGGCTTAAGAATAATGGTCTAAAACAACATGGTAATTTATATTGTATATGTGTCTGTTATAACTGTTATAAGTCCCTACAGTAGCATTGCCTACGCAACTCACGTGCTCTGCATAGAGTGACCTAATTTACCGAATAAATAGCCTGAGCTCTTACGTACAATAAGTGCATGTTTATACCGTGGATGTCATTAATTAGAAGTGGCACCGTGATTTGTCTGCCGCAGAAGAGCTCCCGGTTAAAGTCACGAGCGAGATGCATTATCTGACCAGGTTTTGGTATTCTTAATTGTTTTATAAGGTTATACTCAGATTCTACGTAAAATGAAATATACTCTGCCTTGATTTAGAAAATATAAAAAAATACATTTTATTTTATACAACGTGGAACAAAATAGATTTTCACAGCGCAGCACTTGTTATTTTGCACAAATAACTGGATTTATCTGTGGTAGAAATTTACCAAAATATTCATTTTCAATTTTTTATAAACATACATGTTTTTTTTAAGAACCAATTAAGTGACATCCTTACAAGATCTGAAATAATAAACGCTTAAGACTTAGATAAATGACTTAAAACAAACAGGAATGAAAAAGGCATTCTCGCTTGTAAGCTCGTAATGTGCCTTCAAATAATATGTTAAAACTCAGTTGATTTTTAAAAGAAAAGAAAATAGCCAAAAATATTTATTTAAAAATTGTTTTTTTTTATGACTGTAATTTTATAACTTGATTGCATACTACTTTACGGTTGCTCTACAACAACTTGCCATTTATTTAACAACTAGCTGTGCCCTGCGGTGCTACCCGCGTTATAATGGATGAAGTACTCTTAACCAACAACATATTTATTTGAATAAAGATTAATATTATTATGTTGATACAACTTAAACAAATTATTTCGACAAAATTAGGTACCATAAAAACGGTTTTTGTGAGTTAATCTTAAAAGATAGACATATACTATTGCGGACTGTTTTTTAGATCATTAAAAGAGCTATTATTCTTTAATACATATTTTTTGTGTATCTTGAACCGTTTTCACGGCGCACGCAACGGAAGGCTTCAAAGATGAACAATTTCTCCCGTTTTTTACACATTTACCACTATATCTTTGCTCCTATTGGTCGTAGCGTGATGTTATATAGCCTATAGCCTTCCTCGATAACTGGACTATCCAACACAAAAAGAATTATTCAATTCGAACCAGTAGTTTCGGAGATTAGCGCGTTCAAACAAACAAACAAACAAACAAACAAACAAACTCTTCAGCTTTATATATTAGTATAGATATCATAAAATTTTGGTTTGGATTTCTTCAATTCGTATAATTAGTTACATCTAAGTGCCCCGTCTTCAGTCAGCAATCATATTGCTCGCTGTCAACAGGAATAATGTAACAGTCTGTATTTTTTTGTGATTGGTTTTAAAACATCACCAAACTACACTCGGATCTAAAAATAACGGGTCTGTCACATAATCCCCTATATCCTCCGAACTACGAAACGAAGACAACAGTCTTGAATTGAACACAATTGAATTTAATTATAAAGAAAAAAAGTAAAATGAACCTTATGTGCACAATCTTGAAATAAAAAAAAAGGAAAGAAAGTAATGTATGAAAATTATTTTGTTTCTTTGATTATGTTTTCATCACTTTGTTCATTTAAGTACGTACCTATTGCTTATATTGCTTCCAGGCGATTAGGCATGCTGTACCTTCCCATTCCTCCCTACCTCCTCTACAACCAGTTAATCTAATATGTTTATAGAAGCGCAACTTTATTTTGTTTTTTATTTCATTGATCTAACTTTTACAGTTCTAGGATATTTAGTTTTTTGAGTGACGTTATTTGTGGAATGTAAAGTACAAAAAGCTTGTAAAAAAAAATTAACTTGCCAGAATAAGGGCCCTTCTAAACATTAAATACAATAAACCATGCAATGGTTCAGTATTAAGAACAATCAATGTTGTTCATAATACTGTACACTTAATCACCGTAGTCTTGTCTAGTATGTGTACTGTATTCACTGCTTAATAATTTTTTTTTTACAAAAAAAATAATTCTAATCCGTTTTATAGTTGAACTAAGCCTTATGAATTGGCTCGGAGTAGCTGAACGAGCTATGGAGAGGACTTTTCTCGGGTTTCTTTACGAGATCATAGGGGTAGAATAGATGGCCGTTGGGGCCGGCAAGTTCTCGACTGGAGACCAAGAATCGCAAACGCAGCGTAGGACGTCCACCCACTATACGGACGGACGACCTGGTTGAAAGGCTTTAGGTGGTTACAGGAAACCTACCGACCGAAGTAACTGAAAGTCTTTTAGGGCGCCTATGTACCGCCTCTATGTACGCCTATGTCCAGCAGTAGACGTTTTACGGCTGAAATGATGATTATGATATCCGTTTTTTATAATATTCTGTTATCCTTAATTTCTTATTACTATTAATCATTATTATAATTCTTATTATCTCTGAACATAACGGAATAATGGCCGTAGGTAGGTGGATAAGCCCCTTAAATGGGCCACTGAGGTAGCTCGTCGGTGACCTACGAACACTGATCTTTGGCCCACATTTCTCCACAGTTTATGTAACCTTCCTGACCATAACGCTACATCGGATATGAGGTGGGTGTGGTGGAATTACTACTGACAATAAACCGTGCTATACCCTTTCTGACTAATTAATAGCTCGCTGTATATATCCAATAAAGTCGCGACTAAAGTAATACTAAAACAGAAACTAAAATTGAGATGTATGGAGCTGTTGATTAAAAAATTACAGACTTATTTAAAATTACTTTTATCTTCATTGTCTGAGCGTTTAACGGTCTTGTTTTACCAGTGCAGGACATGGGCCCCCTATATCACAATAAGCAACATCCTTTATCCACGCTGGCCAAGTGCGGGTTGGTGAATGTCATTGAAACTCTTCAAAGTTCTCAGAAAACGCCTGCTTCTTTACGATGTTTTGCTTTAACGTTGAAGCACGTGTTTATAGCGCACATTATTTTTTCAAGAAAAAAAACCTGAGGTAAACTCCGGAATTGTGCAACAACTTAAGAACAACCTTCAGAAAGAAAGTCGGATGTACATACTCTTCACTTACACTAGACAACACAGCTTTTAAAAATTAATGAATTATATTGATTTTATATTTAGAAATGGCTAGGTAAATTTACAATTACGTTCAATAGTATTACTGGAAGTACATGAGATTTCATACAGTACAAGTATTCTTAAAAAAGCGTTTTAGAAAATTAGCTCTAAATCTCTTTACATACGGAACATGCTACGACTGTTAGGTAAGGTTGGATCTATTTATAGACTTATCATTATCCTCACATGTCAGGGCTTTCACCCTACCTCTATCTCGCCATCTGATCAGGATAGGAAAAGAACATTACTCTTAGCTTAGAAAAAATATAAGGAAGGTCAAGAACATGTGGTTCCGATATTTCGAGTGTGAGGGGAGAGAGGTCAACGTCCTCTTTGGGACGGAGGAGGGATGTCGTCGCCGTGACGTGAGAGGAAGGCCGATTTGTGTTCGGGAAGTTATGGCGCAGGTGACAACTAAGTAGGGCTCCCCTCGCTTCGTGCGACAATACCGGATTCCGTTGCAAATGGATTACGATTCATCTACCTTTTCCATAAACGACACGTTGTTTTTGATGTTTAGTATTAAAAAGAGCTTAATTAATAAGAAATAGGTCGACAACTTCAAGTTTCAGGAAACATAGGTTGTATTGTCATTAAATGCCAAATACACTTTGAAGCTGGTAAAATGTGTGTAACTTCTAAGATAAGAGAATGATAAAAAAATACTTTTGTTAAAATACATAAGAATATAATATAAAATTAAATATATTACCAACGTATAACTTAATTTTTGTTTATCAAACATCATACGTATGTGTATACTTAATTCACCTGAGTTAATTCACCCAGGTGCATTAAGTATACTTTTAGTAGACTTTATTTACCCAGGTGTCTTCAAGTGCATTAAGCCTACTTTTTGGTAGACTTTATTCACCTAAGTGTTTTCCGGTGAATTAAATCTACTTTTTTAGTATACTTTATTCACCCAGGTCATTCCCGGTGAATTAAGTCTACTTTTTTAGTAGACTTTATTCACCTAAGTGTTTCTCGGTGAATTTAGTCTACTATTATAGTAGACTTTATTCACCCAGGTGATTAACTTGGTGGATAAAGCGCATACTTTTAAGAATATTCTTGTATTTATATAAATTAAAAATAATGCTAATATTTTCTTCAATTAAACAAATGCGTAAGTTTTTGCTCTGTAAAGGGAAATTTATTTTACTTGTGATACTATAATTTACAAATTAAATTAATGACATAAATATATTATCACCTGAACAGGAACAATGAAAAAGTACATCGTTTTTTTTTTTTGTGTTCGTGTATGGTCATCAAAAATGATTATCGAGATTTCTAACATCTTTTTTTTTAAACTTAATTGATTGTGCTAAATACACTTTGAAGCTGGTAAAATTGTGTAACTTCTAAGAAAAGAGAATGATAAAACTGAAAAAAAATATATATAATTTACATTACCATGCAAACTTCCACTAAAAATTGCTTTGAACGAGATACAGTTAGTAGTTTTTTTAATACGTCATATATCGTATAATTACATTTAATTTACTGAAATGGGTGACCGCTCTGACTGCAACTTTTTGCACAATTTTTTTTGCCTTTTTTTCTTAGTTCAATAATTGTAAAAACATTTGAAATACACGGAATCCTTAACGTATGAGTCCATCTAATACTTATATATTTTTTTTTTCTGCGATCTCTTTCGTTTTTATTTATTACAAAGGGTAAAATGCTATTTACGGTGGAATATTATGGTCGAATGATTTTACACTTTTACTTATTGAATAGACAAAAATCCCATCAGGTTTAATCTGAACGCTGAAAAATCGTAATGATTTGCAGCGTTCAGATTAGGCAATCAAATGGTTATGTTAATCTTTTGCAATAGAATTTCGTAGCTACATAAGAAACAAAAGCTTAGAGTCTTCTTTGTTAAATAGATAGATAAATAAATAAATATTTCCGGACAATCCACACAACAACATCTAGATGTTGATGCCTATGTTACGGGTACTAGACATCTGATATACTTAATATAATAGACATACATGTATTAATATTTTTTATTATACATATTAAACGACCACATTAAGGAGAAAGTGCTTGAAGAACATACAAACACTTGATTGACCCTACGGCGGGAATCGAATTCGCTACCTCGTGCGCCGCAAGCGGACCTACGCCCATGGCGTCACTGAGGCATTCAAGTGTTAAGGTTGCTTTGTATATTGCTTATATCCATTAATACCAAGACAATGTTTTTTATTGATTTGGAATTATATTTGAAGAAAAATTAATTCATACTAGAATAACACAAGAAAAAACCTTATTCAACCAGGAAATACGTAAGAATGGTGTACGATACGAAAACAAAATAATACCGTATTGACTATAACAATGTATTCGTTTCCTACAACAAACCAATGTGCACACAACTAGTCTCGAACAGGTTACAGGCTTGCTCAGATCGATATAGCTGATAGTATCTCATTCTGTGTAGTGTTACAATATTATGTTTTATTGCATTTATTGACGGCATAATGATGATGATTTATAGGTTTAACATATTTAACAATAAATATTGATGTCCTGCTCGTTTCATCTGAGTTCAGAGATGGTTATAAAATAAACGATAAACATACGACTTAAGTTGCTTCGAAGTTATTGAGGTCTTGAAGATGGAGACGGATTATTTTCTTGTCATTTTCATCACAACTGAGTTCACGATACTTATAACAAAGTAAGTATTAAAAGCTTTTAAGTTTTCCTCTATATGAGTATTTCCTCTTCATTATGAAGTGCAATATATTTTACATTATTTTATACATTTTAATAATCATAATATTATTCGTGAAAAGTTGGATGGACTGTGTGAATGATGGATGACATGTGTAAGAAAGAGAGTGAGTGTTGAGATGACGGGTGATAGAGGGAAATGGAAGCAGAAAACATGTTGTGCCGACCCAACGTAATGTTAAGGAAGATGATGATGATGAAAATTATTCGTAAGAACTATAATTGGCTTTCTATTATTATTAACCCCCGACCAAAAAAGAGGGGTGTTATAAATTTGACGTGTCTGTCTGTGTGTCTGTCTGTCTGTCTGGGACATCATAGCTGCCGAACGGATGGAGCGATTTTAATTTAGTTTTTTTTGTATGAAAGGAATGTCTGGCTCGAGTGATCTTAGACATGCTTCATGAAAATCGGTTGTGCCGTTTAAAAGTTATGGGGGTTAGAGTGGGGAAGGAAAACCGAAAATCTGCAAATATACTCGAGTGGGGTATCAAATGAAAGCGCATCGCGTGCACATTACAAAATATTATGGTGTTTTACTTTTAAGGAAATTGAAGCATTGGAATCGAGGGTTTTTCTTAAATTTTAAATTAGATTTATATTCTGTTATGTCTTTGTTAAAACAACCAGACTGGACCTGAATTTTGGATAGAAGTGGTCATTAGTAAGTGGTCAGGAATCTTGATTTATAGCTTTAGATCTGCATAGCACTAAGACATATCGCTGTCTCTTAGCAAGCAAGTCAACCAAATATTTTTATAAATCCCTTACTGTTCGTTGGAATGTCTTCAGGTCATAATATAGATGAAAAAGGCAAAACCAAGGCTTGTCGAATTTAAAAGTTTTTGTAAATCATTGGTTAATTTTAAGAGTTGAAGAGATTTTACACTTGTCCTTATCTTGTTATAGTTGATGTGTGGTGGAGACGAGGTGGATGTCGCCACAAGTGGCTCCACGCCATTAGCCTCCGCGGTCGGCGGCGCCGCGCCCCGCTTGTCTCATACGAACATAACCTGCGCTTCACTGCGCTTTATAATCGCTACTATTGTTCCCGGCTCCATTATTGTCCAGATATTATACTTCTCCGCTATATTTAAATGTCGTAAAGCAATATCTTGTTTGATTGAGTGGAACACGATACCTCCTCAATTTCCTGAGATTCCAATCAAGTGTAACATTAGTTCTTTCTTCGTATTTGAGGAAGTACCTACTCGCTCGACTCTGACTCACAATGCGCTCATATTATTCAAGGTTAATTAGTAAGAGGTGAAAGATTGCTGTATAAGCGATATCAAGGAAGTGTATAACTTGGATTGAAAAGTTTCATCACGTACGGCGCGCCCGTATAACAAACATGATCCAATTATGTTCATGAAAGGACACTGAGCAAGCATTAGTAAGTAAAAGATGTCGTGGCGAGGCCAGTCTGGTATTGTAAAATCGTAGGCTGTCAGGGAGGCGAGGCGACTATTCCGCTGTATGGGCGAGATTCAGAATGATGGACTCGCCGAGTTTATCAGCAGGGACAGTCGCTGGCGCAGAGATAGTCGAGGGTGACAGTAATTGACAGGTCGGGCAAGGAGCAGGCAGGACACTTGACGCACGTGCGAGAGCGGACTGCGGCCCCCGCACTAAGCAGGATGTCTTTAAATAGACTAAATGCCTTTGTGAAGGCATGCCCTTCGAAGGGTGGCGGCATCCGGCTCCGATCGCGCAAACGAATCACTTCTAAGGAGGAAACTTATAAATAACTTCTTCAATTATTCTGAAGCATTCAACTATAAACAAGGAATAGTCGCTATGAATCATCGTGGCCGCGACCCGCCTTGGAGTGCGACGACTTAGAGAAGTGGCTTGCACTTCTACAGAAGCGCTATCGTAGTCGCTGCCGGAACTCCAATTTCTAATATCCGCGCCCCGCAATCTTTCAGAAGGCCCAAAAAGTTTTATTAATAGTCTACAAACTTTATAATATATATACCTAACTAGCAAACCACCCCACATTGAACGGGAGCAAATTATAAAAGTAAACCTTAATTTTTTTCTAGTTATCTTTTAAGTACCGTTCTGAAATGGCATGAAAATCCGTTCCGTAATTTTCTATCATAACATAAATACTCCCATTTATGTTCCCCGAGTGATTACATAACTAAAACTTGCTTTTTCTTCACATATTTCAACTAGCTAATGTAAAGTTCTTTTGAAATGGAATAGATACAATCAGGTACATAGCTACGTGAAAAATGTTATGCAAGTACCTCATAATCTCCGATCCTTTAAAATTACTAGCTTCAATGATCTCATATTCAGCCATAGTTGTCCAAAAATGAGGTTACTATCAAAGGAAATGAGTGATATAGAGCTATGTAGGTTGGTACTATATGTGTACACAAAGACGCAATAGAATCAAGTTCCTCTGAAGGGATTAGTAATGCGTAAGTACACAACTTGCACGTGTTCAAGGGAAGGGTCCGCTCCACTCGGTGTTACTAAAGATTCAAAGTACCAAATGGAACTTACCTGCGAGAGTTGTATTCAAACAAGTGGTTCCGGTCAGGGAACATCCTCATCCGGCATTGCCCAACTATCTCAGGATATCTTTAGAGAACAACTCAACCAAGTATTCGAGTTTTTTTATAAAAAGTAGTTGCGCAAGTTATGTAATAAATTAGATACAGCAGATTCATAGTTCAATATTTCAAGGTAGTTGACGATTTCGCAAACAAAGACGTTCGTAAACAAATGTTGCATAATAAAAGCAGATCAGGTGACGACGCAATTAATATCAAAAATTAAAACCTTCATCGGTTTTAATGATGCACCGGATGTAATAATAAATTACAAGTACATTTTAAAAACAGAACTGAATAGCTAGTTTTTATCGTTTTGAATATCGATTTATAGCAGGTTTTTTCCAAAGACGATGAGTTTCTTTGCCATTGTTACGTGTAAACCTCCCTGAAAATGAAAATACCTACCAAAAATAAAATATAATATAAACTACCTGAAAATGTTTGAAAATTAACTGTAATCGTGAACATAAGTTCATATCTGTAAAAACTCATCTGCATAAGATTCTGACATTTTGAAACCAAAAAAATATTTAGTAAAAATAACAGTGGAAATTTAACCAGTCTACGTTTGTTAAGAAATCGGCGTTCAGTGTTGTAGGGGCGCAAGCGCAGTGGACATTAAGTTCAGACGGTTCTAGATCTTGCTCATATTTTGAGAGCCGTAAAATGTTCCGTCCGTCTTTTTTGTGAATATGCAATTCGAAATGCAATATATGTATATACTTGATATTATTGTATATTCATATATGTGCTTGTAGTTGGTGTTTGTGTTCGTGGGAGTCATTCATCGTGATATCCGTAGTATCCGTTAAAAAAAATGTCTTATTTATTGCAAACATGTTTCACCCTTGTGTTATGATCATCACTCTGCGAGTCTACAGGTTAATTGGAAGTGTTTCTTTCATATCTCGAATTGGGCACAGGTAATTTAATTTTAGTTTCTTTAGTAGTATTTAAATATACATATCTTCTATCATACATCAATAACATTTGACGAGAAATACACGAACGTGCTTCTGTGTTTTCTTTGGTTATTTTTTTTTATTTCTACACGATAATATTTTTTTTAGTAAAGTTTTTCTGTTGATTTTCCGTCAGTTTTTCTTATTAGATAATATTAGTTGTTTATCTTTGTGTGTTGTTACTTTAATGCGGTTTTTTTGTTATTCTGTGAAAACCTTATTTAAGCTTTCTGGTGTTATAATTGATTGGTTCCTTTGTATTTGTAAGCTTTTGGTTTTCCAATAAATATATATTTAAAATTTTATAGCAATTTATTTATTTATATTAAGCGACCGGAATAGCTTTACCGGCTAAATGCGTGACCTAATAGAACATCACTACCGCGAGCCCCGCGGCGCGTCGTCATAGAATTCACTAAGAATGGCTACAATAACAACAAGTTCTGCAGGTGACGACTCGACTGAATAGCGCTGATTACACCTCCATTCATCGTACCTTACCGGACAACCTGTTCCGTTTCAATACCAACTGTTATAATATAAATGATCAGTTTGATTTTAATTGAAATTAACCGGTTCTATTTTTCATTTTTCAGCGGCATGTGTGATGTTGTAGTCCTTAAAGTGTTTACTAAAATGTAACATGAATCTACTTCGTCATCTATTTATTTTTTCGAAAGTGATAGGCAGATCTCCATTTGTGTTGTGAAGATCTAAAATCATATGACACAACTATTTGTCGATGCTGTGATCAACAACAACTATTACAGATCTATATTAATAAACTAACTTTTAAAAATATATTTCGATTTATAAAATGTAGTAAACACAAAACGTAAGGTGTTAAGTACAAAAAATCTACAATTACTAACTTTTTTATAATTTTTATCTATTTCTAGTAAGATTTTTCTAACGACGAAACGCAAATAAATACTCCACAAGTCAAGAATAGGCTGCATGCAAATTAGAATTTTCATAAATCACAGATGTCACAGTAACAAAGATAGGACATTTATATGCAGGAGCGGAGTCTATCCGGCCGAGTCGAGTTCCAGTCAAGTGCAACGCGTAAGTGCTCGGCTGCGCCTGCGACGCGCCTTCAGGAACCCCATTGTCTTTCAAATCATTAAAGCCATTATATTTACTTGTTCAAGCGTGCTTTTATCGTTTGTTATTATGAGTTTGATCAGTAGCTGACATCTTCATAATGATTATGAATAATCATTGTTTTATGATTCACAGACAATAGCGGCAATCACAGTGCGAGCCAGTACCAGTATCGTAATGACTTCAAAGGATTCTAAGGTGGAATAGATTCTGGAAATCTATAGTCTTCTTATGGTGCCGTCAAATTAGAAGGTAGGCAATTATTATAAATGCTACAATAATGAATACTTGTTTAATTTGTATCTAATATGTATGTAGTTACAGATTATACGAGACGAAATAATAACATTATGAATGGATGTCGATGACAAGTTGATGCAATATTAATGATGATACATACAATAATTGATCTAAATAGGCAATAACTCAAATTTTAAAATGTTTACGAGCTAGCTTGTTATAATTTATTTCTTTTATTAATCCATTCAGTCATATTACGAGATTGTACAGTCAGCAGTTAGGTGGAAGCATTGAAAGCATAAATTCTGTGAAAATCCAGTCCTCTATAAGTCGAGATTTTTAGCTCAAGACGCATAAAAATGATTTACTTTCTTTTGGCACTAAAGCACGAAAAGTCATAAAACAGAACGAGATTTCGGCGGGGACGATAGCCTGTAAAAGTTTCGCAAGAGCTTGTAAGTCGTAACCCATTTTGGTTATAATGCGCCGTGACGAGACGAACTTTTACGGAGAGAACGGAGAAAATAGGTGGACGGGCATCGCCGAAAACAACAATGAGGTACTGTTACGATAATGACACTTTATGGGCGCAAACATTGGTCGCGGTTGAACATGACACGGCCGCGGTCGCGATGCACGAATGTGGTCCGGTCCGCATTGTTTCCGCGTTATGCTGAGGACGACATTGACGTCCCGCGGACAAAGGCCCGCGTTGCAACAGACAGCCTGCGCCGGGCCCACCGACCCGACCTCTGGCTTCGCTCACATTCAGCGAGCTTTGTAATCGATTTCATAGCTGATTCGTAATTTCCTGAATCGTAGGGAACATAATCTTCCATCTGTCTATGAAACATGAACTTTTGTAGTATCATTATAAAATATTAAATGGAGTATTTATAACATGATCTTTATTTAATGTTGAGGTTGCTAATGGTATTAATAAAAAACCATAAACAAAAAATTGTTGGACAACGAAACCATCGTATGCATAAGCGTCTAAGGAAATAAACGTTTAGACTTTGGCTTTGAAACAAATTCAGGAAATATAATAATATATAGTAAAACTTAACCGTTGACGTTGTAGTATAAAAGTAATATGTACTTACCCCAATAATTCAAATTGCCGCATATTTTTGCTCCAAGACCTTGTACGTTGCACCGCAACCACGTCTGCAGTTTCATGTTCCGGAAGATGAAGATGTAAGATCGCTTATAGCCACAAAAAGTTAGTCATTTAACGTAATATCTTGGAATTAAGATATTGACTTACTTTCTCTGCTTTGTACCATGGAATTGTGGTTAACCGCGTGCAGGGCGAGAAAGATAAACACGCTAAATATTTTGTACGTAACGATAGGCATATTGACTTGCGTAAAGTATAATGTCTATCTGAAGTTATTAGACCACATAGACGGGCTCGGTGGGCGGTCGATAGCATGACATGTATCAATATAGTACACAAGGACCGCAGCGTCCTATAGTAAAGTGTATGGAAGTGAACACGCGAACCTCGCTCGGACGGACGTTGTGTAGTCGCATGCTGAACACCCAGCCGCTGCCGTGTGGTCCCTCTAAATACAGCCTCCAGAGGCTACCGGAATTTAGTGCATCATGAAATAATTGATGAGACTTCGATTAAATAGAAGGCGATACTGTTATGAATGTTATTAACTATGTTTGTATATTACCAGTACCGGTCGCAGGTTGAAATTAAAGCTTCCTGGATTTGATTGAACTCTTTATAAAGTTTATGCATAGTGGGTTTTTTTTTGTATTGTACCTCTTTGGGGTATCAAAAGAAGTTCCGTTTAACTATGCACATATGATTATAAAAGTAACAATAGTCAATGTGCGTATCATCACATAATGCGAGCAAAGCAGGGTGACGCGCATCGCTCCGCCTCGCGGCTCGGCCAGGTGCGCGCAATCACAGCAGTTGTCGCGGCGCACGCGCACCCTTACTGCGCTTTTAATAAATTTCAATACCTATAAAAAAGGATCTATCAAAAGATGGCGACGCCAAATAACCGGTGTTCGGGTGCAGCGTAGGTCTGGATCGGTCGCCCTACGCGAACAAAACACCGTTTGTTGGGTCTGCAAACAAGTTTTGATTAAATGAAAAGGTGTCCCGGAACGGGTGTGACCGGAGTTTGCTTGTTGAGCAATTGTATTAATTTTAATTGTGGCCTAATAATAATTAGGCACAGTGGATATAGATGCGTATTTCTATATATAAAATAATTGTATTAAGGCAAAAAAAACGAGAGAGACATAAAGAAAAAAATTATAATAATAACAATACTACTCATGCCCGCCTTAAAGGTATCATCACGTGACCCGGGGGTAGTCGCCCCCGGAGTTGAAGCCGTGGTGAGGAGCACAAGCTCGAGGAACATTATTACCCCTAAAGCCAGAAACTTGGAAATGTTTGATATTATTCTTTGATTATAAAAAATATTTTTTCGTGTTTCGTAATGTGGCCCGAAGAAGCCATCTATAGGTACATTATAGGTCTTCATGACCATTTTAGACCACATCGTCACTTTACATCATGTAAAAATGTGGTCAAATGAAGGCTTATCTAACATAGAAACTTAATCTGATCTGTTTACAAGCTAAATATAAACCAAATATTGCTTATGTGGTAGTAGGTGAAAGCATACGAAAACATCACCAAATTGCTTGCTTAAAGTGAATAGTAGTCGACTTATTATGGTAACAATTCTTAATTTGGAACACCAACCATTTTTGGGCCATATGTATCGTAAAAGTATTAGGTTGAACATTACTTATTCATACATTACCTTTCCTAAAATGCTCTTGAAAATTAAAGCAATAAAATAACAGCTAAGTAATTAAAAAAACATCTGTTTTCATACCTGATTTTTACAAGCTGCTTTAAAAAAAAATTTATAAGTATACGATAGACTCATACTACCCATAGAGTTCCGTTTACAGTTTATACACATTTTGCAATAAAAAAAAGACAAGAAATAAGAAAATAACCTCATATTTATCACGTTTGTTCTGTAGGCCTTTTCTATATTTATTATGTGTTTTTAATATTTGTTGTTATAGCAACCACGGCAACACCATCCCTGAAAAATTTCAAATTTCAACTCTATCTATCACGGTTCTTCAGATATAGCCTGGTGACAGACAGACGACGAAGTCGCAGTAATACGGCCCCGTTTTACCCAATGATTACGTACCCCTGATTAATAAGGTATATTTTAGTAAGTAATTAGAGAACATTTTTAGCAATTTGAACATTTCTCATAATTCATAAATAGGCTGCATCTTTAATTCGTAATCTAATTATAAGTAGCATAGAAGATTAACTACTAAGTAGAGGACACAATTTATACCCATATATTAGATGCATTTTCTTACAACCTGAAAAAAATATGATTTCCTCGCTTAGTTAGAAAGCTTTCCATAAAAAGTTTATTACGATTCACAATTGAACCCGATCTACGTAAAGTAATTTAAAAAGCTTGTAAGTAAAGAGTTTGCTTGGTAACACGTGTAAATCTTAACTAACACAACCGGCTATCCAAAAGTGTTTTTTTCTGTAGGAAATACCTATTGTAGGATAAGCTAATATAACTGCATATAATTATGTTAACATAATACATGTTTAATAAATGTATATATTATTAATTTTGAGATGTATTAGCTCTACAAGTATTTTTTGTCCTTTAAACGTTTATATATATGTATAGAGGTATATTTTTTATGAACGATATATCTTTGATTGTACACAATCTCACCTGATGGTAAGTGTCGATGTAACTCTAAGAGTGATGTAATTTCTAAATTTGAATTTATTAAAGCTACGTCAAAACTAAAAATCAACTAAGCTATGCTATATATGAATGAATATATGGACTGATGATAAAGAAAAAAACGGTTGTTCTACTATTGATCTAAATAAATATTTAAATTTTAAATTTAGAACCGTTACATATCATTTACGGTTATTTTAATCTCTGTACCAAATATGCCTGTCGGAGCCTGCGCTAAGGATGCAGCTGCCCTCAAGGCAACCCCAGGTCTCCATTCCCCTTCATAACATAACACTATAAATACCTTTCTGTAGGCAAGTAATGCAAAAAATCCAATAACGGTGAGATTCTCCAAAAAAATCGAATGTGGGAAACGAACGGTTTTCGTTTCCCTAGAACTCATTTTATTACAACTCTCTCTATGACCCCAATTTGCTCTGCTATCTATGGTAGAGCATCTTTAAATTCTAAATCGGCAATAAAATGCCACGCATTCCTGCTCCTTTTTCTAGGTAAAAACCTTATGTTACTAAATCAGTCTGGTTTAGAATGTTTCCTAATGTTGTCTGGGTATTGTTTAAGTTTAGAAACTCGAGCGGCTTGAAGTTAATAGTCGAAACAGATAGGAAATCTTGTACTAAGCGGCGGGGTTTACGATAGCTTTTGAGGCTTTCGGAGTCAGGTTACAGTTGGACTTGTCTCCTTAGATATAGGGGCCCGTCACGGACTGCGCCTAACAAGTACGGGCATGGGGCATAGCTGTCCTCGCACATTACACTGAGCTGAATAATTGCTGTAATTAATATTGATATTGCCTGTTCAACACAATTTGTCAAGCGATATGCTAGAAAGCATACTTGCGGTGTCATTATAAGCTCATATATAGGCATACAATGTGCTTTTAGTCTTAGTAATTGCGAGCGCTACAGATTTTGAGTTTTAATAGGTCAATTTTAGAGAAACCATTGAAATATATTTATTAAGGTAACCATGTTGTTAACAAGTTTTCATAAATTATACATTAAGTTTAAAACATGGATCCGAATTGGGCGTAACAATCAATGTTATAAACTAAGAATGAATATCTCATGGGTAACTACCATATTATATGAATGTAAATGTCATATTTTTTTATAAAGGAATATCAATATATTCTAGTGATATATAAATTTGTTAAATAGAGTTATGAATTTAGTAGAATCTACATTCTAAATTTATTTACTTCACACATTAGCATTTTCAAGCCTAACTAATTGAAATTAGATTACTCGATTCAAATTAAACAGCTATAGATAAATTTTATCGTAAAACCTATCTCTCCTAGCCTAATATTTAGAAATTGAATTCTTAAAATTATCATTATAATGACACATAACGAAAATAAATAATTGTGATGAAAGGGAAGAAGTTTAGAATTTTCTTCGTTGTAATATTTTTGAAATCTGTAATGAGTCTGATCCATCATCGCTTTTGTTGTCTATCGTGAAAAATCATCTCATCTCATCATCATGCATCTTGAAAATGAATCTAAGGCTACGGCTACTACATGTATTCATTTTGTATACAAAAATAATTAAACGCGGCATGAGACATCCGAGATAATTCCTATTTATTTTCTACACAAATTTCAGTAATCGTCCGTATTTGCTTAAGTCCTCACTTATGCAGGTCGGTATATTTTTATTAAAAACCCATTTTTTTTTAATTTTGGATCTTAACTGATATTTAGTTCTGCCAACTTTGGAACCCTAGAGACTTATTCTATTTCCAGGTAGCAAAAAAACCCTGGTATTGAACGTGCACATATATGCATCGCCGAGGTCCGGGGATGTATGGGGAATGCACGAGGGTGAAAGGTGGTCGCGGTGGCGCACCGGCCGCGTAGCGTGTGCCGAAATCTCAGCTGTTGGCTCTGCGAGGCACAGGGTGATTCGAGTTCTAAGGTGATTTACTGGTCTTCTAATTATTTGGAGGAAATACCTATATGATTGTTTTAATTAATTTAATTTTACTTTTAGGAATAATTTGTGTAATAGGCTCAGCCGTGCAAATTAATTAAATAAATACAAAAATATTGTATTATTACTGCTGTTGGACTTACTTTTTCAAATTCCACCGTGGTTTAGACTAAAATTAAGGGAAAATATTAAAATATGATAAATATTTACTCTTTGTAACAAAAATTACCTTGCTTAAATTATGTTATTACTTATACAAATTATAATTAGGTACATTCAGATCATTCTTAACTATGAGGTATCATTTGGTAATTTTGAATTAACATCATACTTCCTGAAAACCACTTTGTTTTTTAGTATAAAATATTCAGTAGCATAGGTTTTCATTACATTCTATTCATAACATTAATTACTAAAAGAATGCAATGAATAAACAAGCTAAAAAAAATAAGCACCCTGTATCATACCCAATCCATCTGTATTAAAAGTGTTTATAAAAGCGTTGAATGCCCCTGTGTGCTTTATATAGAAAAATTCTACAGCTATGCCATTATTTAAAATTAAACTACTCACCTACCTGCAGGTTTAACCAATGAACTCCAGAAGGGCTTACATACAGTCGAAATTTTTATCATAATATCAACCCTATGCATAGGGGAAGTATTATGCAATTTTAAAAAACAAGCTCTATTTTGAGGAATTAGGGTTCCATTTAATTTTCAGGGGCACTCGTTGGTGTAACCGAAATAAACTGTAGGTCTTGATACCAAAACGTTGGCTGTTCCTTTTAGAATCAGTGAGTTACGACTTTTTGTTGATTCGTAAATGGAACAATGAATGGGGGAGACCCTAATCGTGCGGCTCGGGGTAAAAGGTAACATGTGCAATGGAGTTTCGAAGCGTTTGCAGGGGTTGGCAGTGGTGGTTAAGACTTTTATTGTTGGGAAGGTCAGCCGGTGCAGATGTGCGATTCGGGTACAGACATGTGATTCTGCACGCGCAGCCAGCTGCCGGCATAGCTGTGCACTGATTCAATACAAATGCAGGGTCGGACTCACCTCGTGGGTGCTCGCTTTGTTACATTATGTGTAGGTAAGCTCAACAAACAATGATACAAATCCAAATGACAAAGGCAGCTCAGGTGTGCGATCTCCTGCGATGTAATAACAATAATTGATAGCTTGCGGTACGGATGAAGACAGCGATAAATTGAAACTGAATCCAAAGGAATATTTTGTATATGATGATTGCAAAAGTTCTGTTTGATTTTCAGTACTACATTCCTCAAAACGGGAGGTGCACGTCCATCTATTATTCACACCATTACGGGTAACCTACGTTTCAATCGCAACAAGGGAAAGAACATCAAGAAATACCTTCTCAACCATTACCATATCCATATCATACATAGTAAGAATATCGTCTTTGATGGCATTTCCTTTTGGGTCAAACATAATTCCTGATATAGGCAATAACATTCCGATATATCGACGTCATTGGCAGAAATTTATTCTACGATGTGTTATAATCAAATTCATCATCAGTCGTAATTTATCTTATCTTAATCTTTTTGTGTTGCAGAAATCACCTATTCAATCGTCTTTCTAGTCTAGAGACTATCTATCATTTGTGTTCAGCATTTTCATTAGATTCATGTATCTACTACTCAAACTCCAAACTAGTTTAAGTAATTTCTAGGCAAAACAAACAAACGACAGTGTTGAGAGTCAGTTGTTTTGGTTGAAAATTAGGTTTGTCACTTTTGGGCCTCTTCGTGTTTATTCTCGATATTGTTGGACGGTGCCAGATATTACTGAGATTGAATCTTAAACTGATGAATAGATTTTATGTAAGCAAATATTTAATACGCAAAGAATCGTTAAAGTCTTCATCTAAACTTTTTTTCAGTTATAAGAGTCCATTAAAATATAATATCCATAGTTGGTTTAACTTTTACTTCAATATACATATCATAGAAATTTGCTGAATAGGTTAAAACTGATGACTAATGTAAAAAATAATTTATAAGAGTTGAGACATAACTCACTAAAAAAAACATTTTTTAATTGTAAAAGATGCAGTTAAAGTGGCTGCTCATCCAAATACTGGCCGGGCGCAACGTAGCTTCACGTTATAAAAATCACATTTGTTGTATAGGAGCCCCCATTGAGCATTCAATTTCAATTTCAATTTCATTTATTAACCATAATAATACAACTGGGCGTTATACATGGCAAGTGAAGTTTTACAATTTATACACAATTAATAAAAATCACACAAGTTAAAATATTAAATTAAATAAAAAAAAACATACAATAATTTGAAAATAGCATAAAATAAATACCTAATCAAAATAAACTTGTTTTTATCAGTCTAGTGTAAATACAATGTCAATGAAAATGTTAATTATAAATAAGTGTCCTAATAAAAATGTCAATACAAATACTAAATGTCATATAATTTTAAGCAAAATGTGATTTAATAATATTCATATTCATAAATTCATTTACATTATAAAAAGCATGGTTTAAGAAGAATAATTTTATTTTATTTTTAAAATTTTGAAAATTTGCTGTGGCAGAGCAGATTCACACCACAACGCTGATCTTCCATGGTCGCCTAGGTTAGATATACTTACTTAAAACAATATAAACTAGAAGAAACATTTTATCTCAAAAATAATTAAATTAAAAGTATCAAATACATCATTCCTCAGAATTTTAAACCTCTATCTATCACGGCTTTTGAGATAGGGTAGACCACTACTTTCACCGATTCCAAGTCAGTGATGATCGCAAACTCTTCGCTTTTTCCTCTAATTTTGGAACGCATCTCAAAAAATTTAATAAGTTAGAACAAGTATATATTTAGTTAGGGTCGGTTTGTGGGAGACTGGTTCTTGTGATGGGTAAATAAAACCAGCATTATAGGTAAAAAAACACATCTGAGGTAATTGCTTAAAAATATAAAAAATCCATCTAAAGATCGGATTTAGTGTCATTCTGTAAAAATCAGTTCCTAAAGAAATATGACATAAGGAGGTAAAAAAGGCGTATAATTTTATTTTATTACTCTATCGTTCTTTCTATCGAGGATAAGCTGTAGAAATATTTAGGTAGGTACTTACGCTTATACCAATTTTTGTACAACAGTTTTTAATAAAAAAATGTATTTCTCTATTACCAAAATTGCAAACTAAGTAGGTATCCCTATACCTCCCTATACCTAAAAAATATGGGTAGGTACAATTATAATGGATTAATTATTATTTTGTAGTCATCTACCCTTACTAAGGGTAGGGTAGTTTTTTCTTTTTCATCATCATCATCATCTTTTAATTTTTTCATTGCAAACGAAAACTCAAGACGATACTTACAGTGTATTGTAGTTTCACGTGTCGTAATACATTATTCTTAATTGCAGAAAAATGAACTAAATGTGTACGCCACAGGCCACTTTCCTATTAAATTGATAAAGCATTTTAGGACGGGTTACCCATAAATCCTATTTTAAATGTAGTCATCGTTGAAGTAGTTTTTGAAGGCAAAAATAGAAATAAAAAAATAAATTGAGCTATGATAGCTTCAAAATAATCAATTTAGCCTTGTTATTTAAAATTGAGAGATAAAATGTTAAGACCTCGCCTTAATTCAGCTTACTAATACACGATCAGCAAAAGCATATTATGTCATTCCAAAGGGATATGCTAGGCAACTAAATAAGCATAAATTATGTAAAACAGAAGACAAAATGCATAACAAACAGCACAGCAACAACATAATGTATGCAGAAAATTACCCGCAATTGTGCGACATTGAGAGCGGGCTGTATGGCAACACCACCTGCTCGCGGGGCGCCCCTGTCCATCGCTATTTCCGCTGTACTCATAACGCACGGGGCTCGTGCCGACGCGACCGTTACGCACGCGCGCAGCCCCCGCGCGCACGCACCTGGTTACCCCCACCCCGCGCACCCCGCACCAACCCCCCGCCAGTTCCCATCCACACATCGCACTTGCATGATAACTATACTCATGACACCCCATACTATCCCATTAACACCACAAATAGCTCGCACCTTTGCGTCTAACGTGATTTCACTGCGATGCCTGTAATTTGAATTGTTAGAGCTTTATGGCGCTCATTCATAGAACGTTCATTCGATAATGTTGGATATATGTAGATTGAAAGTCTTACTGAGGTTAAATCACTTAGATAGAGGTTTTAAACATACAGAAAAGCCAAACTCCAATAAATTATGAATACCTCAATAATACCTACTCATTCGAATTTGTATATTACATACATGTCGTATTTATTTTAATTTCCTACTATAATTTATGCTTCTAATTTTTTTGTTCAAGATTATACGTAAAACTTATCTTTAACCTTCAACTTCTTCTTCTTTCTTGTATTAAAAGAAAAATATCAATATTTAAATATATGAATTGTAAAGGAATTCTCGGACACCCTTGCAATATTTTTTCAATTTTATAAAAACAAGTTAATGATTACTAATTAGTTAATAGGTTGAGGATCGGTTAGCAAAAATGGCAAAAATAACAACAAATACTTAAGTTAAATACTTAGTAGAGCATTCCCTCTAGGTAGAGCATTTGTTTAATGTTGTTTACAAACTATCAAGTGAGATACTTGATTAGTTTACTTTTCCCAGGCACAAATTCAGATAACGTTCATTTATGTTCCCAAGACAATTAAGTAATGACAGTCCCTTTGTTTAATAAATAATAATTTCAATGGAATCCACTTTAACAAGGTGTCGAAAGGCATGAGACGTGATTATATAGATGTATGTATATATCATGTCGCAGATTATGACCGACCATCAAAACTATTAGTCATTGCACTAAATAGATATATGCAGGCAATAGATGCCAATTATGCGGCTAAGCAATACGAAATGAGTCATGTGCATATAATTTCACCATGCGAGCCCTCACGTCATTATGATGTCGGGTCACTTGAATGAGCAATCTGATGAACTTGTTGATATCGCTTAATTGACTAACTTTCAATAAACCACAACTAAGTAATGAACAATAGTCAAAATATATTCGAGATTTGCCTATTTGGAAAAAAGTTTGAATTATGAACAATTTTACAATCTTCTAATTTCTACAATACTTTCTAACTGGCTATCAAATGTATGCAAGTAACGTTATTAGAGTCTACCTGATGATTGAAAAATCGGCCGAGTAATAAAGCATAAATATGATTGAAATGCTAGGAGGTCTTAATAACTGCGTTTACTATACTCTCTTTGGTTTCTAATAAATTGATATTGTTATTATATCAGAAAGTTGCACTATCCTGTAAATTGTGTATCTCTGCAAGATATAAATTAATTTTGTAATCTCGAGCAAAGTAAGTAGCTCTCTAGAGCTTGCACGCTGGAATTTATTGTTGCCTACATAGCATTATTAGAAAGTTTACTTAATAAAAATACTTATACATTAAAACCTACAATTCAATAAAACGTCAGAACACTCATAGAAATATAATATAAAAATTGAATTCCTAAAACGCAATACGACCGCATATAGGAACACCGACTTGTCTTTTAAATAATACTATAATTGTCGTTCAATTCAACCAAATTGATGTTCCCAACAAAACATTTGGTTGCCTGAGCCTGGACTTGTTCTGTGTGAAACCTAAATAGCCCTGAGAACAGCGTGACCTGTGGGAATTAGCGACGGTCGCATAAAAAACTATAACAAAGACTTTATGGACGTTATATTTCCGCGTCGGGAAAGGGGTTGCAGTATCTTGTTTAGTTCCGTACATAGGAAATCTTTTTGTTTGCCGTTAGCAATATCGAAAACGGGTTCTTGTCCTTCCGGTTTCAGATTATTATTACCAATGCCGATAATCCGTTAGAAACGTGAGACCTTTGGCTTGGACGTTATTGGGGCTTGCTGTAACAAAAGACGGGGCCTAGAAGAGCAACAGCTTTCTGAATTATTTTTACGATACCAAACCCCGAAAGCAGATAGATCTTAAATTCAAGTTATAAATATCGTTCTTTAAATTGCTAGGTCTTATAGCATTGTGATTGAATGACACTATTTTATTCTGCATCAGCAAATTCGATAAGGCGATAACAAAGAAAGGACAAAGGTAGTGCAGTATTGACACGTTCGGTGGTCGCGGACGTGTGACTTTGATTATTTTTCTTTTCGCTGATATTATTGCCACTTTCACTTGAAGTTAAGTTTTGACTGTAATTATTCATAATAAAAACCGTAAGTAAATAATCGGAATAATGTTTTGTATGATATATGTATGGACTTCTTCAAATCTTAACACATTAAAAAAAAAGTTCAGAATATATAGCGGGCTTACCTCATACGTATTATTGTATATTGTACACCCCTGCCTACTAATTATTTTATCAAAGTTATTTTCCATCCAAAGGTTGCCTGGAAGAGATAGCTTTTTAGCGATAAGGCAGCCTATAGTACATTTAGTTTCCTACGTGTTGTTGTATTTTGTTTTCCTGTGTGTGCAATAAAGTGTATATGTATTATAAAATAATATGTTTTTTGTTAATGTTAATTTGCGAGGAACCATAAACCTACACAATTTATTTACATAACTGGCTATCTACCTTTTGCATAAAGACGATCTCACCGCCCGGAAGAAGAGCAAGGTCAAGCAAAATGATAACATGGCTAAAAGTTCTTGTTAATCATCGATGTGCCAATGTGTCATCGGGCTCTCAAATTACAAGCCATTTCTGGTAAAGTAGGTCGAATAAATATTAATTTCATTGATGTATTGCTTAGCACGTTCACTAAGTAGGTATGTAATTGTATTGGGCTTTATTAGGAGTGCATTATGATCTAGATCTTTCATAGTTGACTACTCACATAGTTTTAAATAATCAATTTTAAATAGAGCTCCCTAGATGTTTTCATTATATTCTTCAATCAATAATATAATTGATAAAGAACATGTAGTAAAGATATATCCAATGCATTTCTACTGTTTGATTATGTAGAATAATATATTTATAATAATAATATTATTCACATCCGTAAGTCAAGGTACAGCTGTTGATCTCGATCCGAATTACAATAAATGGAAACGAACAAAGATGTCGAGACGGTTTCAAAAAGAAATGGCTCAGTTCAAAGGTGCTTAACCCCAAGAGTTGTGCAAAAAATCGGTTCATTTACAGCGACGAGACGGTTCGAACCGGTGCGATGTCGGAGCTGAGCATATCGCACTGAGAGGCAGCGGTTCCGGCGGGTGCGGAGGCGCAGGTGCCGCCGCCGCCCCGCGCTCGCCGCGCCGCCATTGGCCGGCTCCCCGCGCCCGCCACCTATCGGGCTCGGCGCACGTGCGAGCCTACCCGCGCCGCCACCTGGCCGCCGGCCGACGGGGAGCCCTTTATAAGCCCCGGCCTTCCCTCACCGCACCACTCGAGCTCCGGACGCCGACGAGTGAACGTACACGTCAGTAGCGTCCCTAACACGAACTCACATAACACGACTCCTGCGCAACACTGTGAATTCCCTGGACTTGTAAAAACTTTTAGTGATCTTGTGAAAACATCAACCTTTGAAAAACTTTTCTACGTTTGTGTGATTGTGGATACTGTGACTGAAGATGCTCGTGGAGGATTCTCAGACTTCCCGAGCGATGTTGTCGAAGAAGTACGCGCACTGTCCGCTGAAGAAGCGGCCGGTGCTGGTGCGGGAGGAGCGGCCCGCGACGCCGCCCACTACGCCGCCGCACCCCGCCCACCTCGCCACTACTCTCTATTACGATTATCATTGTAAGTATTACTTAACCTGTAAAACTGATAAATTCATTAATATTTAAATCTCAAAAATCAAAAATAAGTCCCAATTTCAACAGCTGTTAAGTCCATGTTTGTTGTCCTTGTTTTATATTTTTCAATATCATTTTAACAATATTTTTATTTGTTCATAGGTAATACGGAAAATGATGAACCTGAAAATCTAAGCACCAAGCCTGAAGATCTCTCTAAAACTGGAAACTACCCAAGTAAAGCCTCTTCACCTGCGGCAGCAACAGAAGTTAAAATAGAACCCCGGGAGTGGCCCCAGCAGCAGTTTGACTACCTAGCTGCGTGTCACGCCCGCCTCGAATCTTCGCCCACCGAGCTCGCTCGTCCCACTCCACAATACGCCTATTTGCCGACTTTATATCCTCCTTATGGACACCTAGAAGAGATGTATCCCACTGGGCCGGCTCTGTCTCCCCCGGCCCATCCGTCGATGTACGCTCGCTACTCCCCAGCGTCACCTCCATCTTCATGCTCACCGCCCCCCTGCCCAGAAGACCTACGATCTCCGGGATCTGTATCATCTGACTCCAGCGTATCAGCCTCAGCGCCCCGGCGCCCACGTTACCAGTGCCCGGATTGTGCAAAGTCCTACTCCACGTACTCCGGCCTCTCCAAACATCAACAATACCACTGTGCTGCTGCAGAAGGCAGTCTTGCCAGAAAATCATTCAGCTGCAAATACTGCGCTAAGGTCTACACCTCCCTCGGGGCACTCAAAATGCACATTCGCACCCATACTCTGCCATGCAAGTGCCATCTTTGCGGTAAAGCATTTTCGAGGCCCTGGTTGCTGCAGGGACACATCCGCACACACACGGGAGAAAAACCGTTTTCTTGCCACCATTGTCGCCGTGCCTTCGCGGACCGTTCTAATCTGCGCGCCCATCTCCAAACCCACTCTGATGTGAAGAAGTATTCGTGCACAGGTTGCGGTAAGACATTCTCCCGGATGTCGCTCCTCAGTAAGCACCTAGAAGGTGGCTGCGCGGCGCCCGGCATGTCTCCGTACGAGTACCGGCCGGAGCCGATGCCAACGTCGCACGCGCACCAACCCTTACCACCCACCGCCACCGTACATGCCTACTGAAAAGACTGAACCTTTCAAGATTCACGATCTCTTACTTAGATCAACTAACATTCAAATGTTTTTCTGTTGTATAGATATTTCTAAATTATTATTGTAAATTTTAGTTATATTATCGCGTGTGTATACTAGCAATCGATGCTCGACTTTAATTTTAAGTAAGATTTTAAGATGTAAGCTTGATAAATGTAGAGTTAAGATGATGTCAATCGCGACCGCCGCGGTGTTACTAGTCAAATGGCAATTGCCAGGTGTTATACACAGTTAAAGTATAATATAAAACTTATCTTATTTCAACTTCAACAAAATTTAACTAACGAAAGTACCTTAAAAACCGAAAATATTATGTGAAGGGTGCAGTGGAAATGAATGTTAAATTTTGATGAAATTGGACCTAAGCCATGTACAAAGTGCCTTAGTATAATAATATAAAAAACTAATATATTTTTCGAAAATGTAAGCCGTAAAAGACTTGTAATATATTTAAGATTGTATCTGTTCAAGAGGCTATAAGTAAGTTAAGCCAATTGCCGAATTTCGTTCCTCATTGTTACCTCCGTTATAAAAAATAAAACAATACTTGATTTGAACTATAGCTGAAGTATTTTTCTTTGATAAATCCTAAGTAATACCTACCTACATAATTGTCAGAAACTAGTAGTGACAAAACATCGAGTTAACTGTTTTTTTATCATTGGTGTGAACAGGATCCTATTTCATTAAATTTAATGAAATTACACCATAACTAATCTGCAATAATAATATATTTATGACTTCCACTATCCATATAAATTTATAAGTATTTTTGGGGTTAGGTGATGCTGTGTGAGTAGTCCGGAAATATTTATTTATTTATTTATTTTAAGTAGATAATCGAATAACGCTTTTATGTTACAATGACAAGTACCTAACACCAAATCAAATGTATAGGTTATAAAATGCAATAAAATTAAAAATATGACACTGGGTATTTTAGAAATATTAAATTTTATTGGTGATAAAAGCGAACAGTTATCGAAAACACAATAGCAGTATAGTAGTATGTGAATGTGGGTCGCTTGTCTGTGGGCGCACGGTCAATCGGGCATCAGGTCGCGGCACCCCTGCCTTCCTGCTACATAATGACTTAAATAACTATTGTCTAATGGCTTGACCCCGGTACTCTATTCTCTTAACCGACAAAATGAGTTTGTCCAGACACAATTGGAATCCTGTTAGTAAAGGTTACCAACAGATTAGAGGATAAAGCCTACAAGATTCTGTTTAGTTTGTCTTAATTATATTTTAATGAGATTCATTTTTTCTGTGAACTTTTTCCAGTAAGTTTAAGGGTTTACATTTACTTAAAAGTTTTTTATTTGCTATTTCGATTTCTTAGATTTTTAAATCGAATATATATTTTTTATTTACTTTACTATTGGTTTAGTTAACTAACTTATTTATCACCTATTTTAGATGAGTTCTGATATAATATTAATATAATCGAAAAGAGATATCATGCACTTAAGAATTGATAAAACATCAAGCAATGTTTACAAGTAGAGTAAAAAAAATGATCTAACAAGACAATGATCTGCGCTCTAACCTATAACCCTGTCATACAAGTGCACGTTTCGAAACTGTGCCGCTATTGGCACTTTAACGAACCGTTTTCAATCGAATTATGATATTAGATGATATCGAACGTTACGCAAAACATTTGCCGCCAAGCGTACATATATAGAGCAATTTTATCACTTCAATAAGAAAGTTCAATAAAGGAGTCTTATTTGCTTAATGGATAGGGGAATAGTGAGATAGGCTTTTATTAATTTAATATATGGATGTATTCTTATGTCACGGAGTAGCTTGTGTTTTATGAATAGTGGCTAAAACATTTTCAGTCTTCCCCGATATACGGTTTAACTCATCCGCAATTCGGATATTTCTCTTAAATTTCTTTAAAATATTGTGCAAGTGTGAACAAGGGCAATTATTACGCATTTTCTTTACAAATAAAACTAAACTACGGGATATATATCGTGAATGCTGCTGTCACAGGTTAATAAACATTTACGTAGCACTGTGCATTTAATTATCGGCCGGCACAGATAACACACATCACCTACACGAGTGCCAATTAGCTGAGGTGAAGATGTGTCGAGCGCAGGCCGGTGCGTGCGCAACTCGCGAGCGCGCGCCATTGGCCGGCAGGCGCGCGTGCGCAAACCCCCGCTCACCAACCAATCACATCCATTCTCATTAATTAATTCTCTACCTATTTGCATCGTGATTATCTAATCCAATATCAATCGCCGATAATACGGTACCAATTAGACTTCACATCTAATACACAGCAACTTTGAACTTTTCTAATACAATAAGCGATCGCCTTAAAGATAAAACCGGTTTCGACACTAATTTGACCTCGTTCAAGAAGAGCTTTTGTTATATTTAATTATTTATTATAGTTCTAAACTAGAAACATAATTAATGTTGCGGAGATCTGGTTGATAACCCTAAGCAGAGCGAACGTGGCTTACGAGTTTATATTTTATAGTTGAGGTTTAGTTTTTTTCTTTATGTGTTACGGTTTCGATCAGGTGAAGAAGTGCTGAGATATTTCCAGATGTTGCGTGATCTAGAGCTGGTGCTGCGTGGAGCAAGCCAGCGATAAGCATGATTTGTAACGTCGGCCGTCGGCGCGTGCGCACAAATAAATGTGATTTCAATGCGCACCTTTCAATAAATTACCTAGCCCACTCTTGATATGACATTCCCAGATTTATGATGTCTTCACATATTGAGTGCACTATTGCACGATATTGATTCTGGATTTCTACGATCTTGTATGATAACGGTTGAGATAAATAGGAGCTAAGATTTAGTGAGGCTATTTAAAACTAAAATGAAATTGTAGCATTAAATGTCTTGATAAATGTCAAATGATATCTAATGTAGTTGTATCTAATTAATTAAATAAACGTGATGTGTTCCGCAAATTAATGAATCTAATGAAGAAACGGCCAAGGAAATATAATAAATATGTAGTTAATATTACAAATGCAATTTGAACATGTTGTCAACTTAAATGCATTGTAATGGAATCTCTAAGCTATTTATAGAAACTTAATAACACCCTAAGCTATTTCCCTACATTTCGTTATGAAATATCAATTAAATGTAAGTAGGTATGTTGTATGCAGGTATCGTGGAATGTACAGTCACGAACAGCAATTTCTAGTTACCAGAATAAGATAAATACTTACAAGTGCCCATTTAATCGAAATCTCACCGTTTAACCTCAGTGTTAATAAACGACACGTGGCTGGGTAATCGATATTAATCAACATTAGATAAACATAAAGTTTATTACCATTTGATAAATCCAAAAAAATCTATAATGAGTCATCAAAAATCAGCAGAGAGCATTAAAATTATTATTATTACTTCAAAACAGATCTCAACAAAATTAATAAAAAACAATCGCACCTAAATATGACAATGTTGTCATATTGATTATTTTTGAAATTATTTCATGGCAAAAACCCAAATCAAAGTATAACATGTGTATAAAAATATTTTAATTTCTAAACAAAAAATATATAGTAGACCGATGTTGTAGTATAAATAGCCGGAAACAAAAGACAAAATTGCTACAGAACGTACGAAGACTTGAACGATGAGGCTTCAGTGCTAAAGTCTATTCAGGTACCTATCGTGTACAAGAGCCGATTTTTTTCACCATGATTTTAAATTTTACTTAAAGTTAGTGATGTGATACGGAAAATAATCCACTCGTCGTGGTTTTACATTAATTAATTAAATAAAAGTAAGTGTAAAAAAAGAGGTCTACGATTGAGTCACAAACTAAAACAAAAAATACGATTGTAGATAATATTTTGGCTACTCTAGGTACATGAAGCCTATAATTGGATGTTTACCAACATTTCATAAGACATCATAATTACTTTAGAACGATTTAATATCGTGGAGCATTACAGAGGGCTCTGCACCGATGCTTCTTCACACTTCCAGTCGCACCGAGTATAGTAATTAAATAAAATATAAAAAAATAAAAATGAATATAGGTGTGTTACAGTTGCAAGCATTTACAAATGTTAGTTTAGAATTTATACTGGCTGTTAGTTTTCCCAAAATTTTGTTAATAAATAATAAATAAATCTTCTATCGGTTTTAGTTATATCCTCCAGCCTAGCCTAGCCTCCACACTCGACTGAATAAGATTCGAGAACGAAGCTTGCACACATGACTGTACTAGCGGTTAATAATCGTAAACATAGCCAATAAAGTCTGCGACTGTCACATGCGCTAATCACATTTATATAAATTACGCTACAGCTCAGATTAATAATGGGTTACTTGTACAACAGCGAGCGTGCATGTTAGTACTACGATAAGTACATTTAGATAAGTACTGAGATTATAATACCTTGTATTCTAAATGTTTCATTAGATCCCCTGATTACGGAACTTTATGCGAATAAAATAATATATATTTTAAATTGCAAAAATAACATGATTCAAAGTTAGTTTCCTTAAGAATAAAAAATCATATTATTTTGTAATGTGCATGTCATGCGATTTTATTTGAGACCCCACTCGAGTTTATGTGCAGATATACGGTGATTCTTTCCAACTTTCACCCCCACAACTTTAAAACGGCTCCACCGATTTTCATCAAACATGCTTAAGAACACTCGGCCAAGAGTCACCTTATATAAAAAAAACTAAATTGATATCGCTTCATCCGTTCTACCTTATACCACCCCACTTTTTTGGTCGGGGGTTATAAACAAATACTCGTATAAGCCAAGCAAAACAAAAGTTATACAAATCACATAAAAATGTTTTGCACTGATCGGTTTGTTTTGGTCAAATTTATATTTTCTACTTTTTCCTTATTTGCTCACCGTTTAGACCTACCCTGGACTACGACAAACATTTTAAAACCAAAATCAGCTCAATCGGCCCAGCCGTTCTCGAGTATTAATCAGACTAACTAACAACAATTCATTTTTATTTATATAGATAGATTATCGCATAAGTTGTAAACCTCTCTCTTAAATTTTGCGTTACCCCAATAAATCACAACAGTACCATTACAATAAGATTAAAATAAGCAATAATTTCGTTTCGTTTTATTTCTAAATTACACTTATGGGAACCCTGTAGCAAAATATTTTATATAATGCGTGTTTTTCTATGAGTACCTTATGTATAATAGCAGTGATTGTTTCTACCTCGGACCTTCACCAAACTTTGTGAGAATTTCATAAAAATCGTCATAGCTAAGCTATAAAAGTTTAAGTCGATTGAAAGGAACACTCATACGGCATGTTTTAAAAAGTTGTTTTTCATCCTCCCATCTCGGAAAGTGTTTTTGATCTGAACGCAAAAGCAGTTTTTATCCTCTAGACGTTAAAGTAAATTTGAATTTAGAAAAAACAAATAATGCCCAAAGTTTGTTAAACCGAAACATCACTAGATTACATCACAACAACACCTCTGAGGTGGCGAATTTATAATTTTTTAAATTTGTTTTTATTTTACCTAAAGACTCGAAACCTCCTTGGGGTATTTTTTAATAAGCTCGTATCTAGTTTAAAAAGCAACTTTGCACTTGTATACTAAATTACTATAATCACTATATAATATTATTAACTCTACTGTTCTACATTTAAGTCTAAGTTCTACTGGACCACTTTTTTGGAGGACTCACTGCGCATACACACCGATTACCTATAAATTAAGTGTTCAACCAATTAAGCGGTAGTCACTTTAAGCTGTGGTTAAAAATAAAATGTAATGTCAAATTGTGTGCTAGACAGCCCAAGACCAACCCATTCACCTAGGTAGTATAATGGGTCTCCTATCAACCATAGTATAAGCTCTCCTGTTTGGGGTTTAATGACACTGTGTATGTAATGGAATGATTATGAAGATCTTATATAAGATTTACATTATGTATGTATTTAAATAAGCGTTTTTCAATTTGTTTTCCTTTAGTTTCGAGGTAGAGATAACAAAATAAGATGTGTCTGTACATAATTTTCTTTTGTTTTGTGAAAATGTTACAGTCAAGTTGTACGAAGAATCTAAACGACCAATACAGCCACCACTGGTTACTCTATACTTTGACGCTGATCGTACCATCGATACTAGGAAATTATAGCATACTTATTGCAAGAAATATTGTATGTGGCATCCCCGCACCGTTACGCCACACAAAGATTTGAAGAGGTAAAGTAGGCATCATAGATCCGAGGTAGACGGAGGTATAAATCAGAGGCAGTGCCAATATCTCCGACAACTGCGAGCCGGCTGAGGTACGAGCGTAGAGGGCGCGTAGGCGCCGGTTCCGTCGCCGCGCTTCAACAACGCTGAAAAGTTTATTCCACTGGTAGCGGTTTTATCCAAATGGATTCCTATGCTTTATACCCTGAGCTTTGAGCGATTTTGTAATCGCCCCTCTGTAATGTGATAAGTTAAAACCATTGTTTATGGCGAGGAAGTCGATCCGTCTGGACTGACTTGTTTTAGCTATATCTATGAAAAGTGAAATCGATATTTGTCGAGAGAGTTATTCCAGCCGTTGAAATAATAAATTACAATGTAACGACAAATAAAATTATACGGTCCGTTATGAGTCTATGGAATGTTATCATCTTGAATAACGTATTGTTGTAGGAAAGCTAAAAGCTTCAAAGGAATTATTTCTTTTGTGCATTTTCCTCTTCATCCAAAGGTTGTCTGGAAGAAATTGCTTTAAGCAATTAGGGTGCCCATTACGCATTTTGTATTTAGCATTAAGTCCCTTTTTGTATTGTACTATCTTGGTGTGTAATAAAGAGTTATACATATTATTATTTCTAAATAACTCAGTCTGAGTTAAAAGACATAGTGAAATGAACCATCACAACCACAAGCCCCTGAAACTATAGCGCCTTTTCAATTTTAATAGCAATAATTTTGGAAATTTTAAATCATTTATCTCATATGCACGTATTACGTCTAGAATTTATTTGCAACAAAAACACTATTTTTGTAAAAACTAGGTATGTAAAGAATGGCACGCTCTCCCATAGAAAAGAGCTCAACGAGACCATACCCTTTCACAAATCCCAGTATACGTTATAAAAACAAATAAAAATAGATATAATAGCCCTTTTTATTTAAAATATCCAATGATCAATATTCATAATTATTGTCTGCACATGATTTATGGCCGGTAAATACACTTTGGCGTTAAATATTGAACAATGCCTTTCATAACTCATTTGCAAAAATTAAGTAAACCTCAAATGCGCGTGGGCCGATCATGAGTCACAGGCCTGGCTTGCATTTCAACTGTTCTATCAGACTGACTGTTCGCGGTGCACAGCCGCACATTTGCATCCAATGTTAATTACCTACTGTCACCGTGTCACCGCATTAACTTACACTGCCACGAGACAATAAAACACTCATAATTATACAGACCTGTCATGTCAAAATTCATTACACAATCTCGCATTCACCGTAACGATTGTAGAAACATTCATTTTGTAGCTATCAATCATCATTCCTATGAAGTAGCTCCATTTTATTGCTTATTTTCTCAAATGATCATATCACTCCTAATCTGCTAAACAGTTCTAATGAATTGCCAATAAATACTCACATGGAATGATTATTTCATAATTGATTGTTGTTACCACACCTGTTTAGCAATAAAAAGCCTCGAGACACTATGAAAGTAATTTAAATGAATGATTAACCGAGTTGTCAGCACAAAGACATGAATTAAAATAAATGTATCTTTGTTTTCAATGTTGTTCGTTGTAAGTTGCAAGGCGCGGGCGTTATTACAATAATCTCCTGTCTGCATAAAAATTAACCGCTGAGTGTAACGGGACCGCGCGTAGGAGGATGCCGGCTCACCTCCGACCCGTCGCGTCAATCACGACATGTGGATCCATTTCAACCGCTCAAACCAATCATCACTTCACCATTCAACACTATCTCACAAGCTCTAAATAAAACATATTCATTATCTGAACTCCGTAACATCGGTTTCAACGTTGCGCAACATCTTAATCAATGAAAAGTTTTCACTGCATCGTAAACATAAATTAAAAGGATCATCAATATCAACGGAAGGATGAAGAACATTTATTACAAGAAAGTTAAACATTTAATGGTAATTCACTTTTTACTTTCATTTTTACATTGTGTACCAGGTCTGGAGAAGCATTAAAAACTTAATCATATCAATTAAATCGGCACCGTTCACTACGAGATGAGATCGTTCCACGTGCTGTTTAAAGGAGAAATCAGCACGGAGATATACTCTCATCATTAAGAGCCATTCGTTAAAACCTACAGACAGTAAAATCTGTAACAAGCAACGTAATAAATGCAATAACAATGAATAAAATGGTAATAATAGCAGGTGAAATCGCGACAGGTCCGGGTCTCGGGTCGTCGTCCGTAATTATAAATAAAATACGGCAACCGTGCGCCCGCGCCGCCGTCGCGACGCCTCCGCCAGCGCCAGCGTCAGACGTCGGATCGCCGACGACTAAAACAATTTCATCAAATGATACATCTATCTGCTTATTACATAGAATATAGAACCTCTTTGTTGCAAACAAGGAAAATACAAACATAGACACTAGAGGACGGCTTAATCGCGAGAAATGTGATCTCTTAAATGTAACCTTCGGATGGATAGAGTCGTAATTTAAAAAGTTTAGCGGCAGGGACAAAATGTGAACAGGCACGTTTGTAGGTATGAGATCATTGAACCTGGAATAAACTTTTTATGCCTGTTTTCACCTACAGTTGAATTCATGCATAGAACAAAAAAAAAGAGTGTCAATTGTCTTTCGATCAGGAATTAAAAAAAGCAAGTACCCAAATCATATTTATGCAGTGTATAAGGCGATATATCTTTATAAATAGCAATCACACGCATTTCATAATCGTAGAATAATTCACAAAATTTCAGTATCTAAAAAAACTTGTAAAGAAAAAAGAAAAAACGTAGAACGAAGATTTTTTGATTTAAAAATGTAACTGTACCCAATTTTACTGCTTATAAAAACGTTTGAAAGATCACAATGCTCTGACCGTTGAAACTTTTAAAGATTTTTTATCATAACACGTTCAATGCTCTATAAGGAAAATGGTAGATTGAAATGTAAACCTTGTTATATTATGTAATTTTTGCAAACTTAAAAGCATGTAAGCTCGCTAGCAAATATAGGTAGGTAGGTAACTCAAACATCCAGATCTAAACGTAACTAACAAAATTATCTGAAACGATAATATATTATTCAATTTACTAAAACAAAATTACAGCTTTAACGACAGCAATCCGTTGTTACGCATTCCGTTCCCGTATCAAAGAGCATCTTTAGCATCTTACTTCTTGCGATCTGCCATAACATCGCGAGTGAGTTAATAAGGCACGTGTACATTACCCATCAGTAACATTTTAATTACAAGCGATGCGGTATAATGGCGTTATCTTTATCTGACCCAACTGTTGTGCACATGACGGTTGAGGAGTGCTGGTAAAAAGTAATGTCATGTAGATAGGGGTAGAGGGTGTGGAACGGAGCGTGGCGGGCTGCGCACGCGCGGCACACGACCTGCACACGTCTACCACATAAATAGATGACTTATATCGTTGCGTCAACATATACCCATAGACGTCTATGTATTCTTCTTTTCAATAGACTGAATAGAAAAATAAATAAATATTTTTTTGAGCGTGGCGCATGTGTTCCCGAATGCATTATTACCGTGTGGCTTTATTCTATTCGCAAAACTTGACATTCTACTTTTTTTATGGGTCCGTACTCAAATGGTAAAACGGGACCCTATTTCTGAGACTTCGTCGTCTGTCTGTATGTCACCAGGCTGTATCTGAAGAATAGATTTAAAGTTGAAATCTTGAGGGACGATGTATGTACAATCGAACCAACTGAATCGTGACCCACCATAAGCTTATTTTTGCATAACACCTTAAATACAAGTAGGTCGAAATTAGCTTGAAAATTTATTTCCTTGGTAACGAACTTGTTATCATTTGATTAGACACTGACATTTACTGAGTGCACTGTTAAATAAATCGGACAGTATTGACTAAGCTCGTATGAAAAAGAAGAGATGCTGTTACTGTCTTTATCTGTATTTACGTAGGTAAGTATAGGAAGTTTTCTACGAACGTAATGGTGCCACTTCACTTGGCCGTATTAAATTTGCTCAACTATTAGTCGCATTTGTTTCTCTAGAATATAAAATCAAAAATAATGCAGTAATGTTTGGGAAAATCGGCCAAGTGAAGAGCCAGCTTAAACTTTAGATTAATTCATTAACAGGTTTCATTCACGTCATTTCTATAAGTATTTAAAGGACAGAAACATGCCATTGTTGGTCTTTCAAGCTATATAAGTATAAAGAGTAATAAAATTTGTGAAATGAAAAAAAACTTTATTTAATCTTAAACAGAACTAATTTAATTTATAAGATTCTGTAATGCAGTCCAGTGCCGTGCAAATAATTTCTAATAGTTTGTAGACAGACGTCATGTTGCGCCGCAAAATATCGGATGGGAGTAAAAGGATGTTCTTCGTAATGGTGTTGCATGTCCACTCTTAGTTTAGTTCGTTCGTGAGTCGGCGAACGCCGTGGTTATGACGTCAGTCCTCGTGGATGCCCTCTCCGGTGTGCCGTCTGATCCAGGTCCTCACCGTATTCCGAAAAATATTCAATTCGCGTGATATTTCCTGTATTCCATAGCCTTCCTCACTAAGACTACAATCCGAGAACATTGTTCTTCTAAATTAGCCATTATAAAAAAATATTAAGCATTTTCCCATTTAGTTTATATTTTTTCACATTGACTGACAACTTGACATAATATGACACACTTGTAGAACACCCCATTTTTTAAATATATTTTTTCCATCATCAAAAAGTTTAGGTTAAATAAGCGAGAACTAGCTCGATATTCAAACAATGACTGTATATGTGTGAAATGAGGTTTTATGGCAATGATAACAAAGGTTAAAATTGCATAGCTCTGCGACCTGTATTGACGTAATTTTATTAGTACCTAAAACGTCGTAAGTAACATTATACGTGATAGATCTTACAAGTTTGAAAGTTTCAAGTGAATTATCAGGCAAGTGGGTCATGATTCAGTTGGTTCGATTGTACGTACATATTTCTGTTGTCTCTATAACAACAGATACAAAATTAACTCTATACTTAATACAGATAACACATCTTTATATATATAAATCTTATGTACGTATGCTAGTCATTGAACTCCTCCTAAACGGCTGGACCGATTTTGATGAAATTTTTTATGTGTGTTTAAGTGGGTTCGAGAATGGTTTAGATTCACAATACGGTCAACTAGGCTTGACATAGAAAAGGTAAGTGTAACATAAATACGACATTTCGAAAGCTCGTGATACGAGTTTACACTTGCTCATGATTATATTAATCTTAGGGTCAGTTCAGACTAAGTCGCCGCTTGAAGGGACCCAAGTATCTGGAGGATCAGCGATTTCTTGTTTAAATTAAATGTATTAGTTTTGTATTGTAAAAAAAGTCATATGTTATCTCGGTGTAAACTGAACCTAATTCTATCTAATTAGCAAGCCAACGTAATTAAAATGTATTAATACTAGAGGCATATAGAGGCATAGGTAAGTATTTTACATATATAACGGAATACAACTGTTACTTACTGTTATTGTTTATTATACATAAAAACGTTATTCTTTAGTCACTCTATCAATTACTTAAATCTAGATTGAAATCCGTTAAATAGTTTAAAAAGTAAGCGAACAGACAGCGGATGCGTCCTTATTCTAGACCATGGTAAGTATGAGGGGTCAATATTTAAATAACAACAAAAACGGCGGTCCTCTAAACTCTTTCCCTACCCATAAATTTAGTACGCTACTCATAGAATCCACACACAGAATAATAAATTCAACACACTAGATCGTCTCATGGACATTTCCTGATATAAAAGCAGAGGGGAGAAACAGCAAGTGCCGTTTAATAAAGGATGCTGTAAAATCGAAGTACACAGCGCCTCTGTATGACAAAGTCCTGACAATGCTCACGTAACGATCCTTGGCGACTATAATTTAGTTTACGTAATATCTTTCGCATGGTCTCTGATAACCTTTGGCTGAATAAAGAAGGCGTAGGCGAGCTCGTTGTTTATTCACCGCTGGCCACCCAGCATGCAAATATTATCCTTCATATTTTCATACAATAAATTCGAAACTTTGAACATTTGATGGCTGGACCAAAATGGATTAAATGCGTGCTTGCGTTTGATATAGAAGTGAAGTTGCGAGAGAAGCGAGCCTTTAAAGCTCGCCTGCACTTGTGCGTATTTTACGACACATACCTACTACTGCAGACCATTTAAATAACAATATTCAACTATCAACAAATTCCATGGATTCTATTTAGCCAGCTCAAATACCACAAGGGTTGAATAGTAGATATTGTTGTTCAATAAACTCTGTTATTTATGTGGAAAATAATAGTATCGTCTTTGAAGCAGGTTTTCAGTTTTGCTCTTTCCAAATGAGAAATAAAATAACCTCTTTGGTTGTTGATGAACCAAATCTGTGTTTATAGCGCAATAACATACAGCATTACAAAAAAAAACAACATCTACTTTCTAGCGTTAAAAATATCGTTAGCAATATAAATCATTGTTTAGCAATATCGTAATAACTAACGAACATAATAACTTCAGCAAATTCATAATATAAAATTAAACTGTACTATGTAGCAGAGTGTGAAGTAGCGCTTAATATTAGCGCCGCGGCGCAAACTCACACCTATGTTCTAATAATTGCTATCGTATAAATATTTATATTAGCAAATAGCATAGCAATTTTGTATTCTATTGTTGTCCACCGCGAGGTTAACGGGCTTTATTTTAATTAGTTATTAATTTTACCTTTTTTCATAGCAAAGTGAACTCAGGTGAACAAGCTTGAAGAAGAATCCACGGAAGACAAGGCCTAGTTCTGTCATGTTCTTTGTCACATCAGATTTAAATAGGGAATATTACGTGAACTTCAGCGCAGATGGTGCCAGTAACACAGAAAGTAAACATTTTCTTTTTTTAGGGTTATAATGTTATGGCTATTTACAGCATTTGTGAACGTGTGATTCGTTATAGATAAAACTGCCAACCTAGATACTCTATTCTTTTTTGTTTACTGTCTACGCTAGTGCTGTACTCTGGCACATTGCAGTAATTTCCCATATTGTCAATATGTTTTTTATCTCTAAGTTAACCAACTGTACCATTATTTTGCAAATAATTTTACGAAAATGAGAAAGCTCTATGTGACTGGCATCAGTAGAGCCTCGATTCGTCAACAAACTCATACTCAAATTCAATCAGTAAGTACTACTTTCTATTGTACCTAAAGTTAATCGTGGTTCACATAAAATGGTCGTTTCATAACGAAAGCGTTCCACGCTATTGATTTAACGTTGTCTTGTAAACAAAGTCGATCGTTAACAGTAACAGGTGCCAGTAACAGGTACCCGCATGATTTCATACCTGATAATCTATTTACATCTAGTCTATTTTTATTTATAAATGGTTGATATAGACAATATCTAGACAGGTCTAGATAAGTTTAGAAAAAAAAAATATCGTGTTAAATAAAGGCTTAAGTCTTTATTTTAAAGTAAGATTTAGATTTCATTGATATTTATTAAGAAATTTATTTTAAGACCTCGCAAAAAATGTACTCTAGTGTAAATTTTAACAAACTTTGATTTATCAATAAGAATAGACATTAGTAAAAAGTTTTTACATCCAAATATCTGACAAAATGTATAATTTATATAACCCAAAAATGTTTTTGTTTGTAACATTAGCTCTGTCTACTGAAATGCATTTCATCACTGGGCAGAATCACGATATTATATGCGATGCCTTTAAGTAATTAAGAACTTATAAAATGATAGAAAAACACATCTCAATGTGTCTGAAGAGAAATGATAATTAGTCGTGTTACAACAATATACTATAGAATCGAATGCAATCTTTGTGTGATCATGATCAATCATTGACTATTTAACACTCATTCCACAGATAGAAAAAATGTTTTGGATTTCGTGACCAGTCCAGCTATATAAAACGCCTAAGTTTACTCTTAGTTAGTTGACAGATACGATAAATTCTCTTCAATCTTTCATCTTCAAGCAACTATGTTTATTATATATTTTGTATTTTATTTTGACGTGTCTAAGTTTTGTAAATCCAAAAAATTTAAATAAATGATTTTTTATCTTGTATCTTTAGGTTTTGAAACTCATTAATAAATTTGAGCTAAATAGAGGTAGAACAACTCTGCGGTTTAGCATAATGAAAGGCGTTTTAAGGGTATTTTAAACTTCCGACGCAAAAAGAGGGGTAATATAAGTTTGACGGTAATGTCTGCGGCATCATATCTCCTGAAAGGATGAAGGGATTTCAATGAAGTTTGTTTTTTTTACGCATATGTGCAAATTTACTCGAGTGGGGTCTCAAATGAAACCCTACACATGCAAATTACAGAATAGTATGACTATGTACTTTTAAGGGAATTAAGGATTTGGGGCCTTTTTTAATTTTGATTGAAATTATGAAGTTAGATTTGTAGTTTATTCAAAAGTCACAAGTCCCTGTGGTGGGTCGGTTGACCAGCAATTAGTGCAAATAGCAACAACAGTATTGTCATAGCAACTGAGTATGTAATGTTATGACGGACGTCAGGTGCAGGGCCGCTACGGTGCGGTGGCCAGCAAGTGGCTCCACGCTTGAGCCGCGACGGGCGCCGTTGGCCGTTGCCACGCGCCAACACCGCGACAGGTGGACGTTACGCGCCGTTACATGCGCCCATGCATAGCTCTGCATTTAACTACCCGGGCCTAGGAAGTAGGCGACAGGGTATATATACAAATGAAATTGAAGTGACTTGGAATTCAGAAGGCAACGATCGGAAGATTCAAGAAGAATTACAATTAACCATTATAAAAATATTAAACTAAGAGTGAAACTATTTGAGGCGATCGCTTAAATATCGCTTAATCGCAAACTTGCATAATCGAGAAAATTCAGATATACTATCTTTTTTTTTTGCATATCTTGTTTAGGTATAAAACAAAAGTCCTTATTAAACTAAGAGTGAAACTATTTGAGGCGATCGCTTAAATATCGCTTAATCGCAAACTTGCATAATCGAGAAAATTCAGATATAATATCTTTTTTTTTTCATATCTTGTTTAGGTATAAAACAAAAGTCCTTCAACTCTAGTTTCCTTATTGTCTTATTGTACTTATTAAGAATACTAGATCTAACACAATTTGCAAATGTAACGGAAACTAGAACACTGGCTTACTGGCGGCGGTGATTGGTCAGGGATAGCACTGACATTTCGCTATTTGGAACAAATATGAAAGTTGAATAATGTCAATTGAATCTCAGGCGACTTATTCGTGAGGCTTACTTATATCCCATCAGCAACAGTCAGGCCGAGGGATCCACTCCAGTGCCCATCTCACGAACCTCCAATTTACAGCTTTATCACCCGTTATTATTCTTAATAACATGCCGCACGTATCGCGACAACGCATTAACCTCATCAAAATTCGTGAGGTTTTATTATCTTGCAATTTTGCATCAGAAACAAGAACCGGAGAATTCCCGATGGACCTATTCTGCGCCTCTGAGCTCCGCTACCTATCGAACATAATTTAATTTTTAAACATTTTCAGAATACGGACATAAATCACACGTCCGCGAAGAATGTTTCGTGGAAAATACGCTACGCGAAAATACTTATCTCAGATAAACGAGTCAGCCGCTGTATCTGCATTGTAGATCTTGAATCTTCAGATTAAGATCCTGTCTGTTTACAGAGATTTTGAATTCCATGGTCGGAAAAAAACTCTTTAAAACTCATTACATCACCGTTATGGGTTCGATAAGAGCGTGAAATCTCGGTAATTGGTAATATTAAGGTGTACCTGCTTGATCGTTTTCAGATAATATTTTTAAAATATAGTTGAATTGAGATTTAAATATTGTTCACGTAATGCTAGTTGCATTAAATTGTTGAAGTCGTCATAAAAGTACGTGTAATAATGTATAAAGAATAAGTAGGTTGGTGCACTATTTCTTACCAAAACCACTGAAAAGTAAATTACTACTTCACCAAAACATTTCACCCTCTTTCTATTATGATAGTCATCATTATTGGGTATTTATAAATGTATATATTCTTCAGCGTTTACATTAAAAATAGTTACATAGACAGTAGATACTTATATTAAAAGTAAGTTAGATTAAGTTGATTTTGATTCCCATAATATAATTGTTGTTTTTAAAGTTACCCATATAATTAATTGGTCTGTGACTGTATAACGTTACAGGCAAAGTGAGATTGTTTTTTTATAGACAACACTATATAGTCTAAATATTTTTCTAGGTTCTAGACAAACTGGGTAACTTCTTTACCCAGATAATATTTAGAAACATATTTTTACCAAAATATTTATGTTTTTTTTTAAAACTACTATATTTTGAAAACTTGGAACAGAAAGAAACTTTTTTACTACTATAATAACTATATATTCCTATAGTTCAAACAAGGACATTATAGCCACAAAGTCATTCAATTCAACCTTTGTTATATTGCAAATCTAAATTATTTACAGAAAACGTCTAAACTAAAATGTCTCAATGTTCCAGTTGACTTTCCGAATTGGAACACATATATAATACCGAATTATTGAACGAATCGAGGTGTCAGTGTGCATTACGCTGCAATCAATCAAGCGTACTTTCGGGTTTGAATCGCCGTTTTTGGCCGAGGCTTTCGACACGGGTGCAATCAATATACCAGATAGGAAAGATAAGATCCGGCGCAGCTTCGCACTCAGACACAGCTCACAGAAACTAACTGAGCCACTTTGATCTTCGTTCTTTTTCTTCGTACCTCAGTGCTCATTTTAGTAATGTACATATGTGATAAATAAATACTAATTAAATAAAATAAGTAAATATATACATAAATATATATAAAATCCACACAACAACATCTAGCCCCTTGGTAAGCTCTAAGCTTGTGTTACGGGTAGGTACTAGACATCCGATATACTTAATATATTTATTTTATTAATTTATGCATAAATATTTTTTAGTATACATATTAAACACCCAGACCAAGGAGAAAGTGCTTGCAAAACATAGAAACATTTGACCCCTTGACGGGAATTGAACTCGATACCTCTTGCGCCGCAAGCGGACCCTCGCCCACCGCGCCACAGAGGCAGTCAATAAGCTTTTAATTAATGAACAGTTTTTCGCAAATTCTTCGTAATGTTTTTCTTTTGTCTGTTTTAATAATAGCATTTATTTTTAATATATGTAAGTACTATTTTGCCTTGATAGGTTTAGTAATATTTTTTATGCATTTCTATGAGTGGAAACTTATAATTGGCCATCTTTGTGTTTGCAACTGACTGTTACAGTTGCAAGCATTTATATATTTTTATATAGAAACGTTAGCTTAAAAGAAATATTAGTTTTCCCAATTTTTTTAAAATAAATAAATAAATATGACAATAGTAAGACTCAAGACGTCTATCATGCCATGATTTGATGGTTTCTGAGTTTTAGAAAGAGGTCATATTCATTTATTCAAATTAAATACATAGTTATTTCACAGCTTTGGACCAATAATAACTATCTTAGATTTATAAACTAAACTTAATTATTGACAACTTAACAACAACAGAATAGAGCATGAAAAAAGAAATATTAAATAATCATAAAAATTTAAACCTAAAAAATAACCAAATGTCTTGAAAATACATATATTATATAATACATATAGTATAAATGATAGTTTTAAAAATTAGCTCGTGTCCTTGTAAAAATGCACTTAATAATAATAGTGCGCTCTGTTGGCATGGCGCGTTCTAAAGTAAAGTAAAGTTAAGTAAAAGTAAAAATTTATGTTAACCCTAAAATTAATGGAGACATTCTCCACGAAATCCAGATCGCGAATATTACTCATCCTTTTTAAGGAAGAGCAGATTTTCAGATATTTCGACACAGTTCCAAGCGCTATGCTAAGTTTTTATTAAAAACCTAAATAACATTTTGATTATAATGAGAAGAAACTTATATGGTTCTCGACACTATTAAAATAAAAGCCAGATATTTAACATGAGTTTTCGCTTAATGATATTTTTCTTGATTTTATACAACATTATGGTTGGAACGACTGTTTAAAAATTTATCTAAATACTATATGTATCTAAATGCAAGTAGGGTAGCAACTACCTCTTCTAATGGAAAAGGTCGAGAGTGCGCATCTACTCCAGCTTTCAACTAGAACTGTTTTAGAGATTATCTTAACTTTTAACTACTCTATACTCCTTTGAAACATAATAATGCATTTCCCTTCGAAAAATAATTTAAAAAATTTCAATAAATTGCATTATTTTTCACAACGGATTAAATTCTAAATGTATTTTGTAACATGAGCAGCTGTTTGTATTTGAGACACAACTCGGAATGTCCTCCTACGTCACCTTCGGAGCTCGGACTAACACCCAGACATCTTCATTCGGTTGATTTCATATATCTAATATAAGATTTTTGAGCATCTCACTGAAATATATGATATTTTAAAATTTATACACGTTGTGTATAAAAATTTGCCCTGTTTCAGTTGAATTTCATTGATTTCAAATTTAAATGTTTTCATCCCCACTTACACGGCCCAACTTTATTGTTATTTGACCAATACGCAATATACCTACCTTATTTTATAAATTAGTCCCAATCAATCTGAACAGTTTTTTGTGTTATAACGTAACAAAATAAACCTATAAATTATTTATTATGCTCGATAGGCTTAATCTACTCATTGTAACATTATAAATCTAAGAGTTTTTATTAAATAAATAAATAAATATTTCCGGACTACTTACACAGCATCACCTAACCCCAAACTAAGCAGAGTTTGTACTATGGGTGTTAGGTGACTGATATACTACATAGATACATTTTTTTTGTAAATACATACATTATGATACATAGAAAACACCCAGACCCGAAATTTATGATAAACATTAAGTTTGTTGTAAGTCAGGAACCATCAAACACAATGGGTATCAGTGAGGTAAGAAACAGGATACATATTATCATTGTAGATAAATACTTTATTTCAATATAATTGAAACTTACTTACGTAAACGTACCTACTTTATTAGATTTTTAACCAATTATTGCTGTAAATACCGCTGCGCAAAGCTAGTAAATCAAGGCTTTATTTGGATAATGAGATTAAATATAACAAACGTGTTATAGTTAATTGGCGTTGCAAAAAAGCGGTAGCAATTGCGGTTATTTAAAAAATACCAATTACAGTGACTCCGTGACTTGACGTCTTTAAAATATACCGGTAGCGCGTGCGCCGTAATGTGAAGTGCCCTTAACGACTTAAGTGTTGATGCGCGAGAGTGGATCGTTTATCGTATCATTCCATCTTGTTTTGATTTAGTCCAAATTATAAACAAATGTATAAACAAAGAGACTTCTTAGAAGGGTCTTATTATCAGCTGATCACAAGGATAATGTTTGTGAATCACATATGAAATGGTGGCATCACTTATTTCTTCAATCAATAAATTGCATGAACTTAGAATTACGTTAAAAATAAGTCGAATTGAGAAGCTTCTTCTTTTTTCGTCGTTTATTAAAAGGCAGATTTTTATATGCCATACCACATGCATTTTATGCAATAAATATATATTTTCTATACATTTAGTGCTAGGAGGCTTAATACTTTGCATGGTTTCTTGTACATGGAAGAAATAAGTTACGGATGTGTCTTATTCTTTTTCTGCATAAAATTTATAAATGGAAGAAATAGTTCAATCCTCTGATATGAAATTTTTAAAGGCCAACCCCTTAAAAGTAATTAATGACCCTAGAATGTCGGGTCGTTTAATTTGTAAATAAATAAAAATATTAGCTATATTTATTCGCTCACCAGACATAGTATATTCGAAAATTTCAGATATGTAGATTAGAACGTTCTTATTCTACGTCCGTTGTTGTTTCTATAAATAGGTACCCTGATCAGTCAAATTTCCTATATGATCAAGTAAAAACGACTAAATCTCGAATAGAAAATGATAAAAAAATATTATATTCCTGTAAATCTGCACTACCCCATTTCAGAGCGTCGTTGATAAGTAAAGGTGAAAGGTGAAATTTAATTATTCCCGCAAAGTCTCTGATTTCTCGTTCGTCACCTCAATTTATTATAGTTTCGAAATTATATAAATGCGAACGCAACTCTGTCTGTCCTTCTGTCATTCTCCTTGTCTGTCAGTTACCTCTTCACGCTTCATAACCAGAAATTATTGGAATCCCGAAAAGGAACGGTCTTTTATAACAATGTAAAATACCTTTTCCATGGACATGTTAAATATTTACGCGAGCAAAGCCGAAGTAGGGAAAGCTTGTATAAATAAATCGTGGTCTCCATCATTCACACACGATCAATATAAAAGCAATAAAAATTCTACAAATGAGAAGATCTCGTATAAAGATGTTGCGAGTAAAATAAAAGTAATGTTCGAATGCCGTACTTTTTAAGCACTTCACATTTGACCTAACATCATAAAAAATATAATTTTTAAACTCTACTTTGCTAATAAACTTACAAACCACAGGACGAGCAAGCATTTAAATGAAGATATATCAATGTAATTTTATGAAAGCTGATATTGTATGTGATTGGCCGATCGGAATGTGCGAGATTATGGCTGATATCTGCGGGCATGCGGGCTCAGGTGCGCGCGCAGGTAGCCCGGATCCATCACCTGTGCTGACCTATCGCTAAAACTAAACGACCCAAATTAAGCAACATATGTTTCTTTACACCTTATCTACTGGTAGTAAAGTAATTATTTTTATCAAATATTAAAAGTTTTTAAGATTCACGATCAGTGTTAAATGCGTGAATCAAAAACTCAGAGTAATGATCAATATTTTATTTAAATCTACCGCTATTTTGCTTGCAGACTGGTGCTAACAATCTCGTTAAAACTAACCCGACCCAAATTATCCAACATATGTTCTTTTTCACCTTATCTACTGGTAGAAATGATTATTATCATATACAAAAGGTTCAAAGGCAGTGTTAAATAAATGTGTCAATCGTTAGAAAAACTAAGGACATTATTATTATTTTATCCTATTTTATCACTGTATGTTGACCAGGGTGACAGTTCACGCACCTACGATAGTATAACTTATTTGAAATATATCGAAATGTTAGCAGATATTTTATTTGTTTTCTTTATTTAATAATTTTAAAAACAAATTAGTGAGATACCAAAAAAAAATCATTCTACTTTAGGTTATAATATCTAATTCGTTGTAATATAACGGCGTGGCGCGAGAATTGCCCCCAGTTCGCTAAAACTCAACCAACCCAACCATAACATATGTTAATTTACACCTTATCTACCGGTAGTAAAGACTCTTAGCAAAAAACAAAAGATTTTTAGGTAGTGATTATTGTTTAATCTGTTATTGGAAAAATATAGAAAAAAGTAGTAGTAAGAGTAGTGCACTAAAATTTTCGTCGTAATTCACTGTATATTGCAAGGTGGTTTAATGATTGTAAAAGTTGGTTGCTTATATATTACAGTGCTTTAGCAATCGCAATAAAAAAGAAATGTTTTTAATTTCGAAGTGTTTTTTTTTATTATTATTGATAAGCTTTCATTTGACCACAATCTCACCTGATGTAAAGTGAAGATGTGGTCTAAGATGGAGCATAAAGACCTAGAGATGGCTTCTCCGGACCACATTACGAAACACGAAAAAATCGCTTCACGCACTGGCCCAGCTCGGAGGGTGGTGACAAGCCGCGGCCGATGCCTACTACCAGAGACTGTTCTTAGCACCACCCGGAGGTCACGTGTAAGGATTCAGAGGGTTACCACTTACGGACGTGAACAGACATAACCTCCAAAAGTGAAAAAAATAGTATCTAGCGGCCGTCAGATAACCGACAATGAAACTTATGAGCTACGAGTATTATGGGCTCGATCAAATGAGATAATTAGACGCTTACCTCTTAAATAACAGTGTGAAATGTTGTTTGAAGTCGATTAGTAATGGAACCTATCCATTAATGAGCGACACGGGACGGGCGCTATCGCCGGCAATAAGTAACACAGGCATTAGTAAGGAACTAATTGCGGAGGCGGACCCATTTCCCAGCTAGTGCCGCAGCAATTAATACTCAGCTTGCCACTTCACTCTACACTGTATAAAACAAACTCAGTTTGGAGACATTAGAAACGAACGTTAGTCATCTTGTCACAGCTTTTAATAAAACGACTTCGAGCTTTCTATAAATTGAAGTCAACAAGTTCCCCCGAAAATACTCTCCACAAAATCATCCCGCAAAAACTTTACAACTCCACATGGTGCCAATTTTGTTGTATCAAACTTATAAAACGTTTATTTAAAGGTTCAAAAGACAATACAGGAACTAAGGTGAAGAGATGACTTGACATATTATTTAAATTTAAAACAGGTTGGCAAGTTTTTTATTCCATACTGGATTGTTTTGTCGGCTCGGTATTTTTAGCTTGTTTTTGTTTTGCGCGATAAAAAAAAATATTGCACCATATGGGGCAACCCCGTATCGCTAAAAGAGGCTGCTTAATGAGTTACGTTACGAAAACATATGGCCAATTTAGTTTAGCTAGTTCTCTTAGTTGTAACAGAGAGGTGCAATTAAAATATAGTTCTGCACCGCCTTGCGATAAACATAAATAATCGATTGCTTAATTGGATCTTGTGCCAGTTTATGCCACATGTTTACCGTTTAATTGAACCTGATAGGGTCAATTCATTGTTTACAATTTTGCGATCATAGTATATTGCTTGGCATTCTAAATATTTTATTATGAACAATTAGCTTATCTAAAGTAAAAAACCATTTTCGCAGGTACGATATAAGGAAGCTGTGCAAAATTATCAAAAATAAATCTAAATTTAAAATTTAAGAAAAACCCCCGATTTCTATCCCTTAATTTCCTTAAACGTAAAACAACATAATATTATGTAATGTGGACGCGATGCGATTTCATTTGATACCCCACACTAGTATATTTGCAGTTTTTCGATTTTCCTTACCCACTCTCACCCCCATAACTTTTAAACGGCACAACCGATTTTCATAAAACATGTCTAAGAACACTCGCGCCAGACTCACCTTTCATACAAAAAAAACTATATTGAAATCGCTCCATCCGTTCGGGAGCTATGGTGACACAGACAGACAGACAGACACACAGACAGACAGACAGACAGACAGACAGACAGACAGACAGACAGACAGACACGTCAAACTTATAACACCCCTCTTTTTTGGTCGGGGGTTAATAATAGAAAGCACAAAGTTGTCGGAAGCTGCAACATGTTTATGTAAGTAGGTACCTAATGATTGTATCTCTGTTTGGTAGGACAGTCGTAGTTAGACGCTATTCTTCATTTGTTATTCAATTTTCTCCGCATTCAAAAGTGCAAATGAATCGCGTGGTAAGTCACAACCTGCTCAAAAGCGGGTTTCTCGACACGTCGAGGCGACCATCTGGTGGGCGAGAGCTTTTTTTATTTTCAAAACGTGTCGTCTTGGATTCTCGTTTTTTGCAATGGCTGGCGCTCGCTCCTTTTCTTTTTTATATTGCCAAGTTGCAGTTAACAGGTGGCTTGCCGAGTGCAGGTGAGACCCGAGATTTTAACTCGCATCAGGTTCACCTTGGTGTGAAAAATTACGCATTTCGCACTACCGTATTTCTCCAAATTTTTGTAACAAAATCTGGATTGTAAAAAATGCAGATGCTAAAGTTGATCGTGTTAACTGCCTCATTAGGTTTTTCTTGATTAAGTATCATTACTTTTTGTTATAACATGGCTTTGACAAAAGATTGAGTTACTTTACTAGTAAAGACGACGAGTAAACTAATGTGAAAGCATGAAAAATTGTTCCCATTACAGAGCACACTCAATAGACAGACCTGCACCGTTAGACTCCGGATCACGACGCGGTGGATTATTTGAGAACACAAAGAGATCGAGTGCTCGCGACGAACGGACACAATCACTCATACTCATAACGTTGGTTTGTCAAAGAGATAGCTGCATGCTCGCGACTTTGGGTCGACTCTCAATGAAAACAATGGTATGCATGAAAACGTTTTTAATCAGAACGATCGTTCGTCTTTCTTCGATAGGCGTGACACAAGATGCGCGTCCATCACCGGCCGATACGCTTTGTGAGCCACTCGACGTACTCCCAGCCTGCTTTACGCCCGATGACAGCCATGCGTAAACATCTTAGCACAATAAACATTTCATCTCACTAATATGAATATATGCTGGCTACAAATAAGGATCACCTTTATGGACTGAATCTGCAAGTGCCGAGGTTTCATTGAAAGTGAAAATATTGTAGCACGATTATGTCTATAAACTTTTGCAAGATCAATAAAATGAATAATAATTTAAAATATTCTGTGATAATTTAAAATAAGCTGAGCTAATAGATGTGGAAGTACGTTCGTTCATTATAAACTGGATCATGAAGACTTTCGTTCAATAGAAAATTATAATGGTGCAGAAATGCGGAACTGTCGGCATTCTCTACGGGATTCTAACTGGCAACTGAATGAAAGTTTTAAATTCGAACAAAAGGTTAAATAAGGAAAAGCAGACGGACAATCGATTTCGTAACAGTTTCAGAAACTTTCTACAGAACAGCCGTAGTTGGTAATCATTGGTCTGTCCGCGAGAAGGCTGTAAAAATCGTTCACCCATAAACTGAAATATAGGTTAAGACGGTCTCTCTCAAAAATTCATTCGAAGTACCGTAATCTCGTCCTTTTATTTTGTAATTTCTTCTTACCACCAATTTTGAGCAGTCGTTTAACATTTTAGGGCTCGTTTTATGGCTCGCGTCTGATGAACATCCTCTTTTATGTTTTGACTGTTCGGTTACGAATGTCGACCGCTATGCGATTCTGTAGGCAGTGCGTGTTTTACCTTGTTTTACGAGTGGAAGGTCTTTTTATATTGTTATCTGGAAAAAACGTTAACTTGGATATTGTTCTCCCATTATTTTTAATTTGTTTGCCATTTTTGTTTTCATAAGTACATCAAAACATATAGGTACTTATAGATTAATCTTACTAAATGGCTCTTCTACCCGCGCTACAGTGTGCAAGCTCCTATGTTTAAGAACAAATTACAAAATAAAAGAAGGATAATATGGTACTTTGCTATATCACGACTATAAATAAAAGTTCATTTATTGTTTCCATATTACTAGCCGTTTCTACTGTTCTGTCTCATCAAAACTAGCACATCACCTAATCATAAGCTCATAACGAATTTCATTAAGTATTTATATTCATATTTATTAACTAAGACTCGATATATATGCTAATTTATAGGGTAGATGAGTAGGAGAGGCAGTTTTAGTGGCTAGTAGGAGCAAGTAGGAAGGCTCTACATGGGTGCCGTGCGCAGGGTATTGTCGGGGCGGAGTACGGGAGCCGCGGCGGCGCCCACGCGCCCGACTTGTCCATGTCAACGGTACAACGCTCCACCGGTTAAATATCTTACTTTCACAATAGGGTACTACGCCTTTTTTTTAAACAGTTTTAAACGAACCCTGATCATAATGAACCAGTTGTATTTTTATTTAAATTTTTAACCCCCGACCAAAAAAGAGGGGTGTTATAAGTTTGACGTGTCTGTCTGTCTGTCTGTCTGTCTGTGTCACCATAGCTCCCGAACGGATGGAGCGATTTCAATTTAGTTTTTTTTTTGTATGAAAGGTGAGTCTTGCGCAAGTGTTCTTAGACATGTTTCATGAAAATCGGTTGGGCCGTTTAAAAGTAATGGGGGTGAAAGTGGGGAAGCAAAACCGAAAATCTGCAAATATACTAGTGTGGGGTATCAAATGAAAACGCATCGCGTCCACATTACATAATATTATGTTGTTTTACATTTAAGGAAATTAAGGCATTGGAATCGGGGGTTTTTCTTAAATTTTAAATTTAGATTTATATAAAACTTAATTTAATTTATGATTTTTAATTAAATTTATAAATACCCGCGGAAATACTAGCCGCCATGCTGTTTCGGCTCGTGACGTCACACCTTTAGAAAACAATACGACTGTGAAAGACCAAGTTACAATATTTAAGAAGCCTTTAGACAACGACAGAAATATACGATGTGTACTATCTACGTGACATCACGTCACGTCCATTATAGCGTTTTAGACATTTGGAAAAGAAAATAATAAACACGATTTAAAAAAATACATTGCAATTTTAAGAATAAATACTGACGTTTCATTTACTTTTTACGGAATCTATCTTAGAATTATTTAAAAAAAAAAATTTTTTTTTGTTTTTTGTTATTTGTAAAATACCCTATTGTAATAAGACAACGTCAAGAACTCATCATACCCCGCAACAATAAGGCACGCGTCCCACCACGCCACATGCTACGACAACTTATAAATATCGAGAGCCTTTGTGCCGTGATCTCGTTACCTACAAATGTCGTGATTCATTATATTTTATGGATCGTCTCAGATACATTGACTTTGGCTAATTTTATGTGTAAAACGTGCGCTTATCGCACTCATTGGTTCTAAACTTTCCTATCTCAAAAGATTTTATCTAGAAAAATATGCGCGTTGATTATCGACTTATCGCGTTCTCTCACATTATTATCCATGCTGCTTTTTCACTAACTTTAATATTTATACCTATGTTAAAAACAATACTCGTAAAAGTAAAACAATGCCTTCATTCGATGTGTGTACAATAATGTGCACGATTGTGTTGTAAACATATTGGTGCGCGTTGATGACTGTTCTGATAATCGGAGCATTTAAGATATGCAAATAAAACTTTCTCATTTCGTCGCCCGAACAATGGTGATGAATTTGCAGGGGTCTATCTAGTTAACAGGAGATAATATTTTGATGAATAATAAGTGTGAAAGCTCATTGAACATGTGACGGTACATTATCCGATTGTACCTATACATACTGGCGAGCTTGGATTAGGATTTGATGGAATTTCTCATTTTTGTTTAGCTTTCACTTTTTCTGAAGTTAATAAAATAATGTCAGTAAGTCCTGTGTTAGTCAACCTGATTTTGAAATTATACTCTTAAGTGACTACGTGGTAACAAAGAAATATTTATGAGATGACGTATGACTATCATATTACAGTGTCTATGGACCAGAAGCTAATAATATATTTATTTTAAGCTTAAAGAAAACAATTTTTCTACATATACACGCACACAGTTAGATTTTTACTCGTTAAATGTATCATCAGATATACATTATTTTACAGGTAACATTTCAAAGTCAAAAATGGAATAGAATGAGATGTCAAACACTGATTTATTGAAAGAACACAAGATTTGTTGATATGATAGCCATTAATTCCGATGTCACCGACCGGAAGACGAGCGGCCCACAGCGGCCACGATACGTTTACACTCAATTACACAATTTTACGAATGTCGGTTAGCGACACCACACATCAAACGCTACAAACAATAAGCTGTGCGCGACGTGACCGGCTCGCAGCATCTCGAACATGGGTGGCACGAGCTCTCCCGATCGACATAAAAACTCTTATCTTTATTATCTCATAAGGAAAGAATTTGAGTAGGTAATACATCTATAAAAAAAGACAGTATTTATGACCATGATTTATGATTAAAATGTCTTTTCGTGTCATACTTTTATGTAATCTATCGTAAATGTTAAGATGCTCTGTTTAGTCGGCTGAGAGGACACTTTAACACAGGTGGTAAATACGCAGTGTGTTACAAAAGGTACTTTAGAGATAGCGTAGCGAACGTCTACAAATTATGCCAATAAAAAGCAGGTACGACGCTATCCATACTAAGTTATCACATGCATGCATTTAAACGCTTGCAATTTAATTCAGCTCGCCATCTCCAAACGATATCGAATGATTAATTTTATTCGAGAGCTCGCCGCAAATCAACGATTGTAGATGCAAACATTGTAAAGAGAGCGCACTCGGGGCATTGCCTCGGGCGCTCCACTGGCAGCAGTACTTTGTCGTCTTATTGTCGCCAGTGCGTTACCCCGCAACATTTTTATACGACACAATCAATCTACATTAACTTACGCACCTTAACTTTCCTAAGCCCGTTACCGGAGTAATTAATAAAGTTGGTGCTCTAGTAAATTTGAACACGACTGATTTACAAGAGCTTGCTACCATTAAGCAACATTGCATCGACAACAATGTTGTTTATTTTCATCGTAAGCACAGCATTTCTAATCTATCTAATTTTATTTACTTGTACCGACGTCTAGTTGTTTTAAAGTTCATTGAATGTAATTTATTTTAATTCAAATTGTCAGCAGAGTCACAGCTCTACAGTGTATGTTGAACTTGTGAATTATGCAATGTTTTCGCTCGGTGTATAATGATGTCCCATCAAAACATGATGTAACGATTCGCGTTAAATATCAATGGATGCGTATTCTTCCACGAATAAAAACACGCATAAGTTAATAAACATATTTTCCCTTTAATAACTGTGTGATTAATTATGATCGATTGCTGGTGCTTTATCACTAAAATGTACTTATTATTCAAGATTGATTTTCCATCGAAATTTCCAAAATGAAATGCAATTATTGCATAAAAGGTTGACATGCAGAAATGTCTGCAAAATGTAAATGGTTTCAAATAGCAGCGGTGAAGGTCCTAGTTGTTGACTCGTTAGTTTGCAGATAGTTCTGTTCGATAGTGAAATATTCGTAGGAATAGTTATTCAAAAATATTCGCCGTCTTTATTGATTGGAGTGGCGCGGGCGGCGTGAGTCATTACATCCAGTCAATGGAATTCACTGAAGTACTGAGAGTATGATCGACAGTAAGTCTAAGGCCCTTCCAAAGGCACTATTAAACGATTTGTACAAAAACTAAAAATACAATCAAATTATAATACTTTAAGGTTATTTAAAAAAGGTTAATACATATTATAATAATGTTCACTTTGTTATCACTCTTTGTTTACATAAAAGATACTATTTTCACTAAAAGGAAACATTCCTTTATTTTGAATATTTACATACAATACAGCATTCAAATATTTAAAAAAACAAAAACACCAACGACAAAAATTAACCTAGCAGTAGATGTCGGTCTTTAAAAAAACTATACCTGTAAATTTTATTTTTAAGAATAATACAAAGAACACTTATTTTCACGAAACATTCAAACATACACGAAGATTCATAATAAATGTTTCCATCTTTCGTGGTAAAACTTTTGTAGATGGAGTATGTCTGTCTGGATATCTCTCACTGTAGATCCACATACCCAAATGTTATACCGTGTTTTTTTTATTAATATTTTTTTAGGGAAATTTTATCATGTATCCAGGTAAACAGCGAAGGTAAATTTTAAGTTTTTTTGTAGGTTTAATTCCCGGGTGAGGCAAAAAAATGAATTCGAAAATCTTTGAATGTAGTTTTGTTTATTTTCAGAAACAAAGAATTTTTTTAGCTAGCTTAATTCAATGTTGTTTCCCTCCACAACCCATCGGTTTTTCCACCCTGTATGTACGCACGCCTCGATGTCTTTTGCACCAAATACTCAACGAAGCTACATGATTTCTAAGAAAGGAAAATCTCAGAATAACAGTAATTTTCAGCAAACTTTCTAGCGCCACTAATAGTAAATTGTATTTACTAAGTGGCTCCACGATAAAATATATTAAGTTTTCATTCATCGATTAAATCTACGATCGCCATGATTTTGTAAGATATCGACTTTCGATACGCAAATAGATAGCATTGTCGCCATTAGTATGATAGAAGGACGAGTTTCATGTCGTTCAGGTGGCGTTAACTGCTGGACGCGAGAGTTTATCGTCACATTCATTCGGATTACAGGACATTACCGGTACGGCGTGCCTTGTAACGCATCCGATTACATCATGTTCTAGTTACTAAGCTAAATCGGGTGTTGAGGGCTTAGATCGGAATTAAACGCTAACATCCATGGCTTGATCAAATACCTAGTGCCGGCTGTCGGCGTTCTTGAAGCTGACATGCGTCTAAATCAGATATAACACCTCTGCAATGCCTTAGGCATCTACAATACCAAGAAGAGACAGGATGTAAATATATGCTTTGAATTGATGAAAAAAAAAAGCTTTTGAAATGTGGTAATTGTTTTTATTTAAACAATGTCAATTGTAGCTACTATGAGCGACTAACAGGAATTTCATTCAAATCAAATTGTCTGAAATATGGATTCTGGACATACAGGATATCCGTGCATAAGCCCAATTTCGCCCCATCCCCGTAATACTTGAGTAAGAAGTGTACTCTATATTTTTCAACTAAACTTACAAGAATATTAAGTAGTTGACTTTTATACTCAAAATTGTAAGAGTATAAAATTTATAAATAAACAATACCTAGAGGTATAATGATAAATGTTAGAAAAAGTTACACCAACAAAGAAATATGCAAATACAGTTAAAGTAACTCAATAACTGAGTGAACTACTTGAAACTCTCGTATATCAGGAGAAAGCAGTGCAATCCGCGAACTCTAGCCGTGTCAACGATCGTCAATTAGTGTAGGGTGTCGGTGGTCTAGCCGACCGCAGCAACGGTCCGGCACAAGCCGGAACGAAATCCGAGAGCCACCCGCTACTTATTTGCTTATATGCTTCACTGAACATCGCTCACTTTTTAAACATGTTTTTTAATTTTTTTATAATAAAGCGGATAGTATGACACCTGTGTCATCCGCAAAAAGGGTTAATGGGTAGCAAGGACATGAAACAAGATTGTAAAATTAAACTTTTTAAGTAGCCCCCGACCCCGACATAAGTGTTTTGTAATGCCATTTTAGCTAAGCATTTTTACTGGGCGTGGTAGATTAATTAAACATATGGTAGCTGTTTAGTCCAACGTTCAACCCCCTACTTATCTTTTGGAGCGTTAACTAAGAGTTGGACTAATTTTTAGCTATTTTAAAGTTTTATAATAGCTAATTTAAAGGACAAAATTTTACCCCGTTTATTAAATTTATTTAATTTTTGAACCCCAAGGTTTTTATTTATTTTTAACGAAAAACAAATTAGAAGCAATCAGTTCTCTATTTGGCGCAAAAAAAATCATGTTTTTTCGACGAAATCCGTTATAATTTGGATATATTTCTCAATGAAGGAATTTTAATTATTTTTAACTTGGTATTTCTCGAGTAAAAAAACCACATTCTTTTAAAATTTTACTACGTAGTATTTTTTTTTTAGCTCTTCTGATTCGCCGATTTTATAATTTAGCTTTTAAATATCTTGTAAACATATAAGTGTACTAAATACATTGCTAGTTAATATAAAATAAAAATAAAATGTGTAGCCCTCTACATAGGCAACCCCGACAGTGATATGATAACTAAAAGTTCCCAACGACGGCCAATTCATTAGATCTTAGATACTCATTAAATCATATTTAATATTAATAGTGTACAGAATGAGTTATGGTTGGTTAAGTACATCTTCTTTTGTATTGGAGGCATGTAACGTGTTAAGTAACCTCGTTGGCTAAGTCACGTTTAGCTGTATCAGTAGAGCATCGCAAAAATTACGCAACAACAAATCAATTAAGAAGAATTACCATCAAGAGCAGGGTCGAGAAATTAAATTTAATTAATAATAATAATATGGTGATTCAAACTTAAGTAGTACTTCAAAGTAAAATGGAATGGTTAGTGGGGAGGTTTTTAGTAAAAACAAATACGCGTCGAATTGAGAACCTTCTCCATTATTTTATTCGATTAATGAAAAATTTCGACCAAAGACTGCCGTCCGGTAGGTGAAGGTCCAAGATGTAGCGGGTTCGATTCCCGCCAAAGGGGTAAAGTGTTTGTATGTTCTGCAATCACTTTCTCCTTCGTTTAGGTGTTTTATATGTAAAATTAAAAAAAATATCTATAAATGTATGTCTATTAAGTACCTACATATTATATCAGATATCTAGTACTCGTAACAAAGCTTAGAGCTTACAACGGGGCTAGAGATTTTGTTGTGTGGATTGCCCGGAAATATTTTATTTTATTAAAGACACGCTCTATTTATTTGCCTTATTAGAGTCGTATTTAAATATAGATCGTTGTGAAAACGACACAGTCGGTTTGTCCATGGTCAATTCGTAATTCGTGAGAGAGTCGTACAATTTTATCTAATCAGATGCTTGTAACAGCGCTATTACGACCATTTAGCGATACTAGTTAAAATTAAGTGCGTCGATAAAATGTTTTGCCGCGACTGTATCTTCTAAGATCTACTATTTGGTTACAATGAATGCATTAAGTAGTTTTATGTTGTTTGTTAAGTAATTATAGGTGTTTTGACTGCTTCAGTGACACAAAAGGTGAAGTGCTGAGATCTAATCCACCTGGGGTTGTGTGTTTTGTAATTGTCTCTTAATCATTATTGTATAGCAGTTATAAAAAATATATAATGTTTCTTCTTTATTAAGCATACTTTCTCGGACATTAGAAATTGCTTTAAGCAATAAGGCCGCCCATTACGCATTTTGTATTTAGCATTAAGTCCCTTTTGTATTGTTTTATCTTGGTGTGTTATATAGAGTTATATTAATTATTATCAGACGACATCAGGAACTACTTAATTTCGTTTTAAATTTCCAAGATCAGTAAGTCCGTTTAAACTTAACGAACTATTAAATAAATAATAAATATTGCCGGACAATCCAAACAGGAGTACTTTAATTAATGTAAGAACTTGGTTAATATGGTCATAGAATAATAAATGACATATGGTTAAAAAAAATGCATTATTTTAAACTTTTTAGTTTTTTGGCGGTTAATATTTTTTTAAGGTATTTATATTCATATAACTGATGTGATGACAGATAGTCAGAGTTTTTGTTTGTTGTTACTAACATGTGCGAATTGTGCAATGAAGGTTAGGGTAACGTTTACTTTCAATTAAGATTCCTTTTCCTCCATTTTTAGTATTTCAAATACCATAGATAGTATTTCATTATACACTCCAAGCTAAATACGCTTTACGCTCTACGCTTACGTGTTCAACGCGTACCAATCACATGGAATAGTAGAAATAATATGCTGTAAAAAATACGATATAATTTGATATTGTACTCTTAACTATATCTTTCGAAATAATTTATTAACTATTTAGTTTACCTCACAATATGGAGACATCTACATTAATCTACCCAAATTCTGCTGTGGTTAGGTTCTTATTTCCTTTGCATCATCCATTCTCATTTAACCTAAGCTGCATAATGTTAATAATATTCATGGTGGTAGCTATTCTCCCGACAAGACCCCGCACAGCAAACCTTACCACTAAATTAGTTGAATGGTTACTCTTGCAGATTTCCTTCAAATTGTACAATACAAAAGGATCAACGATAAGCCAAATCATGTTCGAAAGTAAAATAATGTTGGTAATATCAATCCGGTGAATGTTCCAATAGTCCATTTCCCACATAGCTGGAGGTCCGTTTGAAGAAATCGAAGGTGCTTCGGCATAAGTCGTGGGAAGATCTACATTAAACGGTGCGTGCGCGGGCGCGGGGTGAACGCTCGTCTGCCCAACCGAAGCCTGCACCTGAGGCTCGCATTGTACACGATCCAATTATGCCGCGATAAACTCGTATTTATGGATCTAATCAACGTTGCGCGTCGTATCAAACTGGGAGATGAGGCGAGATGAGACATTACGACGCGAGTAGGTACCGCTTGCACAGCTATTAAACAATAATATTCAATCGTTCGCAATCATAAACCTTTTTACAGATTAATCAATGACAGAAATACTACCAAGATCAAATCCACCGCCGATATTACCTCCCACATAGATTTTTCTAAATACGTTAATGCAAATAAAGTAATTTGAATGTTTAAATATTGAAGAATTTTAGAGCTATATAAATAAACAAAGATCGATTGTAAGTATTTCTCCCAGCAAAGAACCTGTCTCCAGCTCTAAGAATTCAAATTAATGATAGATCCTTCAGCATAGAATTTCGTCGAAATATTAAAGTCGGCACAACAGTAACATCGGCTTCTTTGAGGTGAGATTCCGGCAATATTTCTTCCAAATGTTTTTATAATTAACAAACGTCACATGTTTCGTAAAGTAATGTTATAACTATACCTACGTAGCTAAATACCTGTTTTATGGATCAAAACAAGACGCGAATATAGGTTAGATAGCCATAACGATGTTTCGTTCGAGTTATTTCTTTGTCTCATTTCTAGGAATATTAAACAGATTGCATTTAATAGGTAGCTAGCGCCATATTGTCAAAGTTCTCTTAAATCACTAATTTATGATTATTTTACTATCACCGAGCTTTTAATTAATGTTGACTTGTAAGAAGTTACATGGTACAAAATATTATATAGTCGGGTATAATAAATTATACTTAATTAGACCGAATTAACAATTTATTTATTTATTTATTTATTAATTAACCATATAATAACAGTGAATATTATTCAAGGTACGTCATATTTTTACAAATTCATGTGTGTACATTAATTCAATTAAATTTAAAAAGAGTTACAGCTAAGTCATTCATTAATAAAAAATTTTTTAAATAATGTCAATTTGTAATTCTAATAAAATCGTTCAATAAAATATAATAATGTCAAGTTTTAGTAATAAAAGAAAGTAGTGAAAAATTAAAATTCATAAATTCATTAATATTATAAAAAGCATGACTCTCTAATAATTTTTTAATTACATTTTTAAAATGTTGGAAGTTATCAATATTTGTTATGTCAATTGGTAGATGGTTATATAATTGCAATTTGATATTCTCTCCCTGTTTACGTACCTTTACAAGATTTACGCTAGGTATAACTAGTTTTTCTTTATTACGTAAGTTATAATTATGGGTGTCTTTCTTTTTTAGGTAAAGTTTTTTGTTGCTATGGATTTCTAACAGACTTTTGTAAATGAAGATTGATACCACAGTCATTACTTTATATTTCTCAAAATATTTTTTTACAGACGTCTTCCTATGTAATCCACAAATTATCCTTATCGCTCTTTTCTGATATATCAAGACGTTATTAACAGTAGCACTATTGCCCCATACTGTTACCGCATAGCTTAAAATAGAATGGATATAAGCGTAGTAGACCGATAATAAGGTTTTTAGAGAAACAAAAGATTTTAATTTTAGTATAGCGTAATTTGCACTAGCTAGCTTTTTACATATTTGTTCAGTGTGCAATTTATGACTCAAGGTATTATCAATAGTGTACCCAAGGAAGACATGGGACATATTTTGATCAGTTTGTCGAGTTTTCCTTGTTTTATATTTTAGCACAATACTTTTATTAGCATTAAGCACAATCCCATTTGCTCCAAACCAGCTTGTCAGCAATGTCATAGCATTTTCAATTTTCTGTTCTAACTTATGTTCATTTTTGTCTTTAACCCCTATGTGTGTATCATCTGCAAATAGATTTACAAACGCCCAATCTGGCACACATTTGGGTAAATCATTTACATAAATGAGGAATAATACTGGTCCTAAAATTGACCCCTGTGGTACTCCTACTTTAATATCTCCCGTCAATGAGTTTACTCCGTTAATATTTACAATTTGGGTCCTATTTTTTAAGTAAGTCGTCATAATGCTTAATTCTTTACCTTCAAAGCCGTAGAATTTCAATTTTTCAATAAGAATATCATGTCTAAGACAGTCAAAGGCTTTAGATAAGTCACAAAATAAACTTGCGCAGTTATATGATTCGTCCAATGACTTAAGAACGTAATAAGTTACATTCCGAATAGCCAATTCGGTTGATTTATTCTTTCTAAAACCAAACTGAGCGACTGTAAACATGTCGTTGTTTTCAAAATAATCTACAATTTTTTTTTTAATATCATTTCTAATAGTTTCGAAATAGCTGGAAGAATACATACTGGCCGATAATTATTAAGTTCTTCCCGTTCTCCCTTTTTAAATAATGGTATCACTCTTCCATGTTTTAGTACATCAGGGAAAACACCTTTTATAATGCAACAATTGAAAACGTCACAGAATAGTTTTAATAATCTCATGTTTTTTAGTAATAGCTGCTTCAGTAATTTAGCGCTCATGTCATAAATATCCACAGTTGTCGTATTTTTGATGCTTTTTATAATTAGTCTAAATTCAGAGTATCCTAATAAGTCAAATTTTATTGTAGTCGTTGGCTTATTTGTATTAAATAAATATTCTTTACATTTGTCAATATTAATATTACAATTACATGTCAAATTTTTGGTTATATTTAAGAAAAAGTTGTTGAACGCATTTGCTATAGCTACAGGGTCTGATATATTATCTTTATTGATGTCGTTCTTAATCTTACTAACTGCTTTGTTTCCTTTACTCCTCTTATTACATTGTTCGTTTATTATTTTCCAAGTTTCTTTAATTTTATTTTGTGAATGAACTATTCTATGTGTGTATTTTATTTTTTTTGCTGTTTTTAATACTTTTCTAAACACTTTTCTATAAAATTTAATTTTATTCCTCATTTCTGTGCAAGGTTGTATTTCTTCTAACAACTCCATTTTTTTAAGTGTGTCTTTCGAAACTTCTATTCCTTTTGTTGTCCATTTTTTAGACTTATGGGTAAAATTGTTTATTTGACGAATTTTCGGGTAAGCTACATTAAAATAAAATATTATTCCATTCATCAATATTGTCATTTTCATATTAGCATCTTCAGTATGATCTATTTCAGTTATTAACTTTGTATAATCTTGATTAAATAAAAAGTGGAAGTATTCAGTGTTCTGATTCGTAAATTTTCTGAAATATTGATAAGTCGACTTTGGTTTTAGTTTACAGAGATTTTTTATAGATAATTGAATAACATTATGCTCTGAAATTTTAGTTGTGAGAACCTTACCTATCACGTCATCGAAGTTGACAATAAAATTATCAATGCAAGTAGTACTAGTTCCTTTTTTGGTGGTTTTTGTACGTGTTGGTTTATTTATAGCAAAATTACATTTGAAATTGGCTAAAATGTCCAAAAACTTTTTAGAATTACTCGTGTCTACCAAAATGTCAATATTGTAATCGCCAGCTATAATCATTTTTTTACCTTCTCTACATATTTTATGAAGCAGTTTTGTCATAATGTCAAAAAATAACGATATATCTCGTCCAGCTCTATATACACATACAAATATTATTTTATGTTTTCGTAGCTCTATTGCTGCAATTTCGCAGTTCATTTCGAATGATAGTCTATTTATATCCTTTCTAACCTTAAAGTCTAAGCCTATTTTTGTATATATCGCAGTCCCCCCATGTTCAAACACTATTCTATTGAAAAAAGTAGCAAGTTCATATCCGCTTATCATCATATTATGAACTTGATGGTCATATGCCCATGTCTCCGTCAAGCACAGGATGTCACACTGAGTTTCTTCTAGTAAGCATTCTAATTCTAAATATTTGTTATGAATGCTCTGTACGTTTGAATGTAACACGTTTATTATCGATTTACTAGTTGTGTCTGAGGACAAGGAAAATTTGGGTTAACATTCTTTTCAGAATTAAAATTTAGGCATATACTCTCATCCACCTTTACAAAAGTCAGTGCTGAAGATCTCTTACAGTTAATCTCACCCTTAACGTATCTCTGTAATTCTATTGCTAAAAAATGTTTTGTCTTCCTTATACTAATTCCTTTCCTATTTAAGTCAATGTAAGCCATGTTTTCGTTAAATGTCACTAAGTTAATTAGTTTATTATTTAAATTGTATATGTCAGAGTCCTTATTTCTGTTATACAAAAAACTCGTTAATATTATGTTAAATTTACGATTTGGGATATCTATAATCTTAGAGAGAAGTTTGATGTATGTATTATGATATGAATATCTATTTAAATATTTTGATATAATTATGACTAAAGTATCTTCCTTCGTTAATTGTTTTGTTTTTTCTTCCACAGTATTTAAAATTTCTTCTGCATTCGCACCTGGTTTGCAGTGATTATACAGTTTTACATTGCCCGTAACATTGTTCAGTTTGGGACCCAAGTTTTTACCAATTTCATCTGATAAAATCATAGTAATCGGAGTTTTTTCTATTCCCTTCTCAATGTGCAATTTATTATTTATTGTATCTGTTATTATAATTCTTGTATCATTTAATTTTTCGCCCGATGGACTCGATGAACATGGTATATTTTCTTTAAGTTTGTATTCTAATTCCAAAATTCTGAAGTTCAGAATCTCTTGTTGCTTCTTTAGTAGTGAGCATTTTTTTTTCAATGTTCTTGATTTTTTTCCTAATTTTCGAATCGTTTTTATTATTTTCGGTCTTCTATTTTTTTCTTTATTTTTCTTCAGTACTAGTTTTTTATTCTTGTTTGTTTTCTGCTTTAATCTATGTTTACTACTATTGCCCTCTCTATTCTTTTCTTTTTCGATTTGCAGCCATTCCGATAGTTGATGAATTTGTTTTTGCAAGTCATCGATTTTTTCTTCCTGTCCTAATGAAGCTTGCATATTTCTAGGTGACATGAAGGTGGATTCGTCTTGAATACATAACCTCGGCTTTTTTCTTTTCCTTCCTAATATTGGAGTAGCAAAAGCTTCCTGCGTCTCGATTTTTTTGTACATCTCAATTATTTTATTGCATTTTTCTAGCTCTCTTTTTTGTTTTCCACTCTCCTGTAGCAAATGATCTACTTCGTTGTTAGCCGATACAAGGCACTTTTCTAAGTCAACTATTCTTTCCTGCAGTAAAGTAATGGAAACAGTTTGGTCTAGTATAGCATCCGGTAAACTGTTTCTTGTCAAGTCGAAAATAGAAGAGTCAGACAGATTGCTCATGGAGTTCGCTCTCCGGTTTTGTCTTACTCTGAAAGTTACGTTTTCGAAATCCATATTTTGAATATTTTCGTTCATGCTGTTAGTTTCTATACTAATCGAAGAAAATTTTTATGGACTCGATCTTAAAATCTTTTAAAAATATGTGGTACGATTATTTTGTAATAAGCTGGCAACACTTTATCTGTCAAACTGACATAATCGACAGTGAAGTTGTAATAGCTATATCCAATCAGCGGTTTCACTTTGTAAACTGATTATTATGTACCGCAAATTATTTCCGAAATTTTGGAAAATTTGACTTTTTGGTGGGTTTAAAAGTAATTCAAAATTGTTACCGACCTTTTTGTGTTCTAGTGATGTTGAGAATTTGATGTTTTCTGGTTATCAACAGTGAAAATTCAGCCTGTAAAATGTTCCTTGCAGTGGCAGCTTTCAGATGCGCTGCTATTTCCAGGTATCCAATGGAAATTGTTATTTTACGTTATTATTTTGTTCAAGAGCTCCGTCAGATATTGTTTACAGTTCGCGGGCGGTAGGGAGAAAAGAAAAAAAATCACGTAGAGAATAATAAAGAAAATACCATTCCTGCATGTAGGTTACGATAAATACTTCGTTGTCATTTGTGCCTAGGGCTGACAGAGGCAAAACGGATCAGTGGTTGAATGGGATGAAAATAAAAAATTTGGCAATATTTAAAAAAACGTATTGGCAAGGAGTGTAGGTTCGTAAATGACAGGTAATTTATAAACCTCGGCTACCACACGCCTTTCGCCGTAGGAATGTTTCTATTTGTACATTATTGGCAGTGATGAATAACTCGTTTAACATTTTTTTTGTCTTGAGTTTGGCGTATACATACTGCTTCAGTGGCGCGGTGGACGAGGGTCCGCTTGCGGCGCAAGAGGTAGCGGGTTCGATTCCCGCCGAGGGTGAAAGTGTTTGTATGTTCTGCAAGCACTTTTTCCTTGGTCTGGGTGTTTAATTTGTATATATAGTAATATTATAAAGCTGAAGTTTGTTTGTTTGAACGCGCTTATCTCAGGAACTACTAGTCTGGTTTGAACAATTTTTTCACTGTTAGTAAGTCTTTTTACCGCGGGAAAATTCATAAAACACGGACAACTCCGTGGCATGAAAAGATACTATTAAGAAATAAATCCATGCAAAAAAAATGTTATTAAAATTAATGTACGACTATTTATTCAATTCAATTTGTACGTATAAAATGATATTTTCAGACAGGTGCTTGTACAGAAATAAGTTAATGACTAAGAGAACAATACATAGTGGGACTTGAACTGTTCAAATGGGAAGTAATTGCGGGCCCGCTGTCCTGGTGGGCGACGCAAATGACGTACCTAGTTCATTTCCCTTCATTTAAGGATGCCAGGCAAATAGACGTTTTATTTAAAGCTAAAAATGATTGAATGGGTTTTTGTTCCTCGCTATCACTAACATATAGACACATCTGACATTTAACCTCCGACGCAAAAAGAGTTAGAGTGTCTGTCGGTCTGTAAGTCTATTTGTCTGTCTATCTGTTCTGTGGCATCTTTAGCTCGTGAACAGATGTAGCAATTTCAATAGATATTTTTTTGTATGAAAAGTAAGATTTGCGCGAGTGTTTTTAATGAAAATGTAAGAGAGCACTTATGTATGTCTACTGTATTCTAGAATTTAAGAAATGTATGGTGTTACCTTTGTTAGTAGTCCTTAAATAAATAAAATCGCTTGACCCGTTTAAAAGTTATGAGGGGTGAAAGTGGGGAAGACAAACCGAATATCTGCAAATATACTCGAGTAGGGTCTCAAATGAAAGCGGTGCGCATTACAAAATAGAATGACTTGTACGTTTAAGGGCCTCAATAGTCAGGTGGAACAAGATCGGATTGAGGAGCAAGATGTTGAGAATTCGATCCTTCCATCCGGGAGACCTGATTTTGTATGATCTATAGGTAGTTTCTAGTTTAAGGTCACGTGAACGTTTTTAATTAAACACTAGCTTTTTCCGCGGCTTTTTGCGGAGTCATTTATCCCTCGGGAGTCGGGACATCGTAGTACCTTCTGTTCTGCAAGCACACTGTGGTGAAGCATGGAAGCATGCAAATGAAGCGAATTGTAGATCGATTGGAAATAGATCGTGTGTCAGCGGTCGAGAGGCTGCGGGGCATGATCATCGGTCCACGAGCGCGGCCGCACGACCCCGACCCGCCCGCGGCGACACTCAACTGTCCATACAACTATGCAAGCCAAAAAAATAACCATCGTTTTAGTACCTAATTTACTGCCCAATAAAAACCTGTTCCACAATCGCACTATTGATACATTTAAATCATATTTATATCATATCAATATGTATAACAATAAAAATATCTATGTTTGTATGTCTATTAGATTAAGTACATAATATCAGATGTCTAGTACCCGTAACACAAGCTAAGAGATTACCACGGGGCTAGATGTTGTTGTGTGGATTGTCCGGAAATATTTATTTATTTTATTTAAAGTTAAAACCGGGTTTGTCCGTGTTTTAATGCTGAAAACATGTCGCCGTAGCCGAAAACGGCAAGGAGGACATCACTCACTCTTTGATAGATATAATGAACGCACGTGTGTTTAAAGTAATGTCCACAAAACTTTCTACAGTCATTCGATCAAAACGATTTGTTATATCCTATTTTCCAATTTTCTAAATTACGGTTAACAGCACTTACTTGTGAAAGCTTATTTTAAAAATCAAAAAATGTTAAACGATTACAAATTGACCTTTTCTATTGTTCGTGTTGTGAAACTCAGAGATTGATCTCGCACAGATATTAAAAGAGCAATTAGTGATTTCTAATGTTGTAATTTATAAGTCTGAATTTAAAGACTCTCGTTTAAGTCGATCGTTCCCTTAATAACTTGTTTTTGATGTTATCGCGTTTTATTGTTCGTCGATCTATTTAAACTATAATTTATCGGAAAAGTGATATCAACATATTACTTACATGCATGGTATGTATGAAGGATATACTTGTAAAACATGTATTTAAACAATAATTCGTATTGAGCATCTTGTAAATTTTTTACCAGTCTTTAAACGCAGTTATTGAAGATCACGCACGATAATGGAAACAAAAATTAACAGAATTTTGTAACGGCATCTCAATTTTAATAGGTCCGAGTACAATACGTATTGTGATGAAACATAATAATTGGCTATTTCATCCAAATGTCCATCTAAGGTGTCCGAATGTAATTACCAAAAGTCAAAATGGTCCCGCCTACGAGTGCTCTCACGCGTGAGGTCACATTTCTGACAACCTGCTCACAAAGCAAATTACACCACTATACTTAGTGGTCCGCTTTTCGACTATTATCTTTATTATAGGTTTGCGCCGTAATGGCTCATTTTTGTTAGCATTGCCAATAAACATCTAGGCAACGACGTTTGTTAGTTCATTACTCAAATCAAAACTAATGATTCATTGGAATTGGGTACTAGTGGTACGGTCCTTAGTTTTTTGTAAATCAGCTTATCCTGTTTATGTGAGCACTTGCCCGCGTTTAATGGATTTTCCCGCGGTATCACATATTTTCCCGCCGTAAAAAGTATCTCAAGCTTTAGAGAATCTGTTTACTAAATTTCATTCAAATCGGTTCAGTAGATCAAGAGATTACCCCCTACAACGTCACAAACATTCTCTCACAAGCTCACAAACGTTAATTCTTTATAAAATTAGTGTAGATTCAATAAAAATTATATACTGGTTTGATTCAATCCAATGAAAAATATATATTGCCCTGGCAAGAGGATCCAATGTTCCACATAAAACAAGCTTTCAGAGCGTGTGTAACTCCTCACCGATTGACAAGACAATATTTGAATCAGAGCTAGACCGCTGCTGCGTTTCACCACAGACAAATTTACGTTTGCCGATAAACAAACAATAGCTATTCCGATCCCTGTAAGTAGTAAAATCAGATTTCCCTTGTTAAATCTAATTTGTTGATGAAAAGATCAACCATCAACTGATGAACCACAATCAATGTAACTGTAGAATAGTTACAATTTGGCAAATCATTCATGCTAATATCAATAAAGCTACAATGACGAGGTTTGCTGTCAGAAAACTCTATAAGGGTTAAGCTCGCCTTTTGTAAATTTAGTTTATTGTATGACCCTTTTGTATTACTGTGTTTTTGTGTACAATAAAGAAATTATTATTATTATTAAAGCTTCCATGTAGATTAACCCTTCGACTTCAAGGTTTTTAGCCAACTTAAAAAATAACAAAAGTAAAAAAGAATCAAAAATTGTTTATACAATTGTAGAAAGCCTAGTTTGAAAATAAGTTAGGATTATAAAAACTTTTAATGCAAATGTACTATATCCTATTAGCTGTGTATTCCTTAAATTTTGGTCTTAACAACAAAAAAGTAAAAAAAAAAATCATGTGTTAAAAATCTATTGTTTAAATAATAAAGAAAATCTCATCATCATCATCATCACCCTATTAACGTTCCCACTGCTGGGACACAGGGACTTCTCTCTTGACGAGAGAGATAAGGCCTTAATTCACCACGATGGCCAAGTGCGGGTTGGTGAATGTCACATGTCCTTCATACTCTTTAAAGTTCTCAGAACATGCCGGTTTCCTCACGATGTTTGCCTTCACCGTTAAAGCACGTGTTTAAATCGCACATACATTTCTCAAGAAGAAAAATCCAGAGGTGTGAGGCGGGGTTTGAACCCACGACCTTCGGAATGAAAGTCGAGTGTCCTCCCACTTAGCCAACACGGCTTTTTCTCTAAGAAAATCTAATTACCTTATATAGTTAGGGAGGCGAGGTAGCTAAATGGCGTAATTCAACGGCGCCGTCGAGATCTATCAAAATCGAAAGATAAAATAATTTCGAAAAGAAAAGCTCGTTTGGCAAAAACCATTTTAGCGGTGGGTTTGGCGTGTGTACGGTTTTTCAAAATGTTAAAAAAAAAACAGTTACTTGGGCATTCTCGAGCGCGTCAGATATTCATACTACGTATGCCCCAAGTGCCTCTGATAACAACGGTATACTAATCTGCCGGTTTGCGTGGTGGGGGTAGGCATATAAAGTAGTCAAAAATGCAAAAAAAAAAATTTACTCCCAGGCGCCCTTACAGGCCCCAAGGAAGCTCCCTTTAAAAAAACTGACGATTTCGGCGTGACGATAAGTTACGATGAATTTTTGAAAATGCAAAAAAAAAAGGTTTTTTGAAATACTCGAGCACGTCAGATTTTCATAGGGGAGGTTTATCTCGGTATCCTGAAAGCATATTTTTTTAATCTGACAAAAATGTTGGTGGGTTCTCTTAATCTGACCGAAAAAGGTTTTTTGGTTTCTTTTTTTGTGTTTTTTGGTTTTTTTTTTGGGACCTTTTTTGTGTAAAATAAAATTACCTTTTTTGTTTATTTAAACTTTATTTTTGTAAAATGTATCCTTCGCGACTTATATGCCGTAACGCGTTCTTAGGAAGACGAAATGGCTCCTCCACACTTCCATGATCATGCGGAAACCGGCAGATTTTGTATTTTTAGTAAGTTTTAGATTATATTCTACAAAATAAAATAAATAAAAATCGCGCTCGAGAATGCCGGATTAACGTTTTTTTTTACAAGTTCGCGACCCTATAACTCGGCGGCGTCAAGGACTTATCGTCAGATTAGTTAAATTTAGTCTTTAAACACTAAAATCAACCCCCAATATATTAATCTGACGCGCTCGAGTATTTCAGACTATCCATTTTTTTTTACTAATCTGATCGTCTATTCTAGGCGAGCGTCACTACATATAGAGCTAAATACTTTACAAGGTTGTTCTATTAGGTCTAAGGTATCTCTCATATCTTAAACTGCCACCCTCGAGTATTGCCGAAAATTCCCCTATTCGCCTCCCTAACCAATATATTCAAGGTCTATTTGAACTCTCTTACACACAGAAGCACCCATCGTTTAACCCAAACAACTGAATTGATCTGTTGTAGAACGTTTCTTAAAATGCGTATTTCGGACAAAATGAGTGTTGACCAATAAAGTGACAACCCTACATGACGTATAAATACGCATTAAGGCTTATGTTGAATTTGTGCTATCGTGGCGTACCTAAAGCTATATAAACAGGACTTTAAAAACTGCATCGTATGATTCGTAACAGGAATTAAAAAAAGCACCTGATTCGTATTTAAACTCTTCCTGCACTTTGAAATAACAATATTTGTAAGAATAAACGTTTTTAGCGAAAAACATCCACACGAAAATAATAGTTGCTTGTTTATCATGGTTTTACTGACTTTTTGAACCTCGCTGCACATAATACACAATTGCACTGCTTACAGTTATTTATATATCGAGGTATCTACAATATTTACTCTATCGTAATAACTAAGTTTTTTTTGTAATTATAGTGTGATCTAGTATTTTTTGCGGTTTGTTTACTTAATAAAAATATAAAATAGCCTTTATTGCTGTTTCTTTCTTACAATAATTCTTATAGATAAATGCCTACTTAAATATTAAAACTAACAAAACTTATTTAATTAATTCTAACATATGCTGGTTTCTTTACTTATCTTATATATAAATCTTAATGATTTTAAATAAGTGATAAACCTCACTTTTTAGGTGCAACTATTTCAAAATTTGCGAATAATTTAAGAAGAATTACTGATCTTGATTGTCAAGATAATTAGGAAGTCAAAATATTTTAAGTACCTGATTACAGGATTGTCGCTTAGATGAAAAGATTTTTTATGAAAATCAGCGAGTCCAGAAAAGTGGTTGAACAAAAAGTACTCGCTAAAAGCCCAGTTTTCCACCATTGCATGCTTTCTACAAAAAAGTATGAATTTTACTTTGATTTTATTAATTATTTTTAATTGTTTTGTAAAAATAGTAATTTACTATTTGTATATTGAGCGTAAAGCAATATCAAATTTCTACAAATAGATAAAGAACTTGTCACACCGCTACCAACAGCAGTTGGTACAATAAAGCGGTGTCCAAATTTATTTGACCTTCACCTCAGTGGACACTCAAACTATCCTAATCACGAACCCATACAGTTGTAGGTACTTATTGGTTCGGTAAAATAAATAAATAAAAAAGCCTTTTATTTCTTACATTTAAACTAAATCTACATATTGTTATAATCTATTTATTAAACTAAAGTTTGGTTTTACTTTAAATAGCTAATCTTGTAAAAAATGTAATCTTTATTCTGTAAGAATGAAGGTGAAGCCTCCTCCAAAAAATTGGTTCGGTAAAAATGTTTTAATATTTAATAATATTATATTCTCTAGAATATATTATATTTGTGATGTATGTCAATAAAAACGCAATGGCGATGCCGCCGCGATTTTAATCATACATACATACAATCCATCCATTACACGGTCTTTTTAAATCGGATAATGATGACAGATACGTAATAATCTTGGGGACCGTTAAAACGTTCTAAGCGTTTTAAAATAATAATACCTGACATTAGTCTACCCGTCAAGCTGTAAGTAATAAAAGGCAAACTGTTATTTATCGTTTTTGTATGGATTAGTCAGGTACTTGTTACATTATTTTAAAAAGTGATGTATGTAATATTGACAAGAAATATTAAGAAGACTAAATACTTCAGCAATAATAAAAAATCTAGATAATAGACATTTGAAAGTGATTATTGACTATGGAACAAACCGTTATCTAAAAGATCATTGCGCCTACTACTTTTGGCTCTCAGTTACAATTATTGCGGTTTTCATGATCGACATCTAAGGCTATGGCTATCCTCAGTTGTTTTTTCCAAATAGAACAGTATCTAATTCCAACAATAAAGGTCGATTAATGGTAATGGCGGCATAAAACATCGGCCATTTACTTTTTAGATCACAGCTTAAAAGTTTAAAACATCACGACATTGTCTCGTTCGAAAAGTAGATTGTATCGTGGCAGACCGTAAAGCGGCGCTCACACTTGATAGCAACTTGCTGAAAATAAAAGTGAAACAGCTGCATAAACAACGTGCAATTGGGATTTTGCGAACTATATTTGGATTATAATGTATTATGACGAAATTAATTGATAAATGAAATCGATATTGATCTTTTTACCCCAAATTGCGGAAATTAATGTAGGGTACTTGGCAAGTACATTAATAGTATACTAGAGCTTCAAATTTCAACCACGTCTTCATTTTAGATTAAATTCGTTTTGAAGCTATTTTAAGCTATGACCAATATATTAAAACAAGACTAAAACTTATCATCGCATTTATTTATGCAATTTCTACAGCTTTAAATACCTACACTACATTTCTGAGAAAAAATAACTATGCATTCAATAGATAAAGAATTCAAAGAGAAGAGCAATTATAACACATTATGTAGTACTCCACACAACTACTTTAGAAGCTGTGTTAAATGTTTTTAACAAAATAAATTTATCATAATATACAAACAGTTCACAAGTAGTTTTCAACAGTAGCTCAACTTAGAATCAAAGCTTGTCAAAATAATTTTATTCCAGTCCAATTCTTGTATGCATGTAAGTTATTCGGCTAGCATAAACGCGGCTTTAAATCTGAGCAGTGTAGTCCGGTGCAGCCTGTGACGCGCGAACAAGTGAACGCAATCACTAATTGAATCAGTCGCCAGTCATCGCCACTGCCACTTTACGTAGGATCACCATTTGCTTTTCAAATTTAAGGGACAAACAGGAATTTAAATGCATTGACGTCTGGAATATCTTAACTTATACTTGTTTATGCAGTTGCATCTTAAACAGAGATGCGAATGTGAGTGCATTGACCGGAAATAAGATACGGGAGCCATTAGAATATAAAAACTTGAATCAGTAGAGACATAGACTTCATTCTTAGTAAATATTAAAACTTACTTATTAAAATTACTACACTAAAAATATGTAAATAAAATCCTAAAAAATACTTCGTTTCTATAACGAATTGAAATGGTCACACTAGCATAATCCCTCCTCACTTTCAGTTGACGAACTTATGATTTCTTCCGCGTTATCGCTTCAACTGATTCCTCGGAATCCCCGATGAAACTACGATATCGACAACTCGGCCCGCGGTCCATAGACACTCGATAAGTAATAACCAGAGATAATATCGTAGACCATCGCGTAATCGATGTTTTATTTTATTGCACTCGGACTAAGAACTGGCCGGTAGCGAACCATTAATTTCTATGAGGTTTTATGACGAAGAATGATTGCTATTGTTAAAACTACTAACTGGTATGCCTTTGCAAAAAAAAGTATTTATATCATAAATAAATAGATAATACTGATGTATCTGAGAATAGTTAATTACGCGGCAACATTTTACTGCAAACTAAATAGAGTAATAAATAGATAATTATCTAAAGTGGTTTTAAATATGATTTATAGAATAACACTCAAATCCGAAACAGAAATACATTTTAGATCGCCGTAAACATAGTGCTCAACCCGGAAACAAAACTGTAGTCGCAAAATTATGTAAGATTATTTATATTGATATATTATTATTATTAGAAATTATGTAGGTCCACAATATTTTTTACCAGAGGAGAAATATTTGTCATTGTACATTTAATAAAAGGTCATATTGTTGGACCTTCTCGGTTCAATATTGTCTATTTCAATGAACCACGTACTTCCTAGCCAGATGAAAGGCACGAGAAAGAATTACCATACAAACCCACACTTCATTTGAGCAGTGCCACATACGAGCGCGTGGATTTGTTACAAGCCCGTGATAATTATTATTGGCCGACAAATCTTCACTTATGGGAACCGTTACTCGTGTTTTGTTGCAGTGAAAACATTCATTACTTCATTTGCATACAATGGGCTGGTGCCAAAAAATATTGGACTGTAAACGCTTACCACGAACGCTTTATGAAAGTTCTCCTTTGCTTTATTATTATTTTAATGCACGTGTTTGTTATTCTAACAATGAATGGAAATTTGGTATTGGATATTGTTAAAAGAAATGTCGGTAAAGGAAATTAACAGATCAATGATTTATTGGTAAATTCGTCCACGAGTTTTAATGTGACGATTATACATTAAAATACCTATTAAAATATATATATTAATTATATTTAACAGTAAGTATCTAATAATTAAATATAAATAATTTTATATCGTACAAACTTAATATGGTACGGTACCTCTATTGCTCTACTTAGATTAACGAAAGTAAGGTACCTATTCATTTGGCATTTAAATGTCACTGGAAAGTACCACACCGGTGTCTTCAACTTGTCGACAGCACAAGTCGGACGTCAGCGTGGCTTAAGAGACCCACTATTAATTCATACAAAAAATGAACTGTAATTAATTCGACCATTGTGATTCCTACGAGTGTATGCAAATGTGCTTTTTGTAAATCCACTGCAGCTACAATTATATGGAGACCGATTCGTTGTTAAATTACACAAACGTGATCTGTACTCCCACGTGAACATCTATCGATATTGTAATCTATATAAGAATGATATCTCAACTGCATTATTAACATATTTATGTGACAAATCATTTTATAGTCACATTAATTATTTATTAAGACGTTCTCTACATTTTATTTTTCAATTTTGTCACGCCATAAATAATAACCTGCAGCTTTATAGTCTAGAAATCCATTTCATTCAGTAAAATTAAATAACCTCTTTATATTGCATTGTTTTAAATATGCCCTTTACGTACTTTTTGAAAGCTGAGGTATTAAAACCTTTTTTTTTATTTACAAAAAACAATATAAGGCTTTGTAGCTGAGCGACCACGTCGCCTTATCGGGAATACTATGTATTAAAACATTTTTATACACTTTATAAGAATTCCTCTTAACGTTCCCACTACTGGAACACAGAGACTTCTCTCCTGGCGAAAGAGATTAGGCATTAATTCACCACATTGGTGCAGGTTGGTAAATGTCACATGTACTCCAAATTCTTCGAAGTGCTCAGAAAATGCCGGTTTCCTTACGATGATGTATGCCTTCACCGTTATAGCACGCATTTAAAGCGCACATACATGTTTTGAAATAAAAATCCAGAGGTGCACGGCAGTGTTTGAACCCATGACCTTCAGAATGAAAGTCGAGGGAGCTCCCACTTAGCCAACACGACTTTATTCTATAATATCTAGGCTTTTGTTCTTAAACACTTATTTCTATAAAACTCTCACTCCACATTAAACCAGCTTCCCAGGACTTTCAAGTGTTCGATCTGACGATGGCCGATAAACATATTTCGGCATAGACCTGACGCAGATGGAGTGACCTAACGGAGCTTTTGTTAACGCAATTGTTTTTAACTATTAATTGTAGCGATACTACCTCGGAACAATGCACGCACTAACTAACAATGAAACCGGAAAAATCTTTCGCATTTATGTTTGGCATCGTTTTCTCTTTGGAGATAAATTATACCCATTCGTATGTTTCCGACATATTCGGACTCTCCTCAGCCGGAACAGAGCTTTCCCATCGTGATCACTCAGTCGGACAATAAGTAGTTTAAGGTACTAACAAAATCATAAGCTTTTCAATAAATCTCCAACAATAAAATGTGACATCGTAGTTTTGTAACAAGTACAGTTGAAAACATAAATACAAAATGTTAGACAAACTCATTTATCAGAATGACCTATTCGAGCCAACTAACGAAAATTTTGTAGCCAGCATCAGATTACATTTATACAAGCATACAATTGTTATGACAAATCGTAGACGTTTCATGATAGAACCATTAATTATTGTCGTAAAGGTAACACTGTACGATTTATTGTGCTCTTATAAACTTTTACATTGATAATGAAATCATAAATTCATGAGAGCAATCAGGGAGTTGTCGTATTCGTGCGTGAAGGTGGTATATCGTTGGAGATTAGAAGTGTGGGGCGCGATGGTTTGGTTTCGCGGGCGGAAACGGGCGCGCCCACGCGCAGGTCAGAGCAGTGACCCCGGGGCCGGAGCTCAGTTGCTCTCCTGCGCCGGCGCTGTTCTTCATTGTGTCCAGCAGGTGACAGCCATATCGTGCCCACTGTGTTGCCATAGGCTGCCCAACACAACACATCAGTATGTACCTTGTATAAGTTTATATACACGATTGTCATGGAAAACACTTAGTTTGGCCATTTTAGTGATTGAATTAATAAATATAACCGGAAAATCCACACAACATTTCGCCCCGTGGTAAGCTCTGAACTTGTGTTACAAATACTAGACATCTGATATACTTAATATAATAGAATACACATAAAAAAAATTGTACATGTTAAACACCCAGACCATGGAGAAAGTGATTGCAGAACAAACGCTGGACCCCTCGGTGGGAATCAAACCCACTAACTCGTGCACCGCAGCCGGAACTTCGCCCACCGCGAGTCAGTGGATTTTATCGCTTATTAACGAACTTTGGAAGTGATTACTGCCTGCGTCTTAATTAAAATTTATTTTTGCATATTACGCATACCGAGGTACAAATTCCTTTTTTATCCATGTCATGTTTTCTTTGTCTTTCTTTTCTTTTCTTTGTATTTACCATCTTATTAAGCGTCTATTACGGGTCCATCCTTTATGCTCAGAACTTAGAAATTAGCACAAGAAAGTCGTCCCTGTGTAAACTCTGCATACCTGGATTACCTGCAATCAAGCCTCCGACGTATTATAAAAGGCTATAGAGGTATTGTTAACGTTTTTATGTGCATCTTTGTAGGGTTTCGAAGCCATCACGGCTGTCTGTCTGTCCATGTAGCTACTTTTTTCCGAAACTATAAGAACTATACGATTGAAACTTTGTAAGTAGATGTATTCTGTTAACCGCATGAGTCCATTTCATACTTAACAATATATTTACAACTTATAATTAGTATGTACTTTTTCGTCTGACAAGCCACGTAATTACACAATGTTAGATGAAACATTCTTGATCAATTAGGTTTTGGCAAGATTACATAATATGTATGGACAACAAAGTAATAATATGAATATTTTTATTTAAATATTTTAGCAAAACATCGTGAGAAACCCGGTATGTTCTGAGAACTTGGAACAGTTTAAAGGGATTGTTTCATTCACCAACCCGCACTTGGCCAGCTTGGTGAATAAAATCCTATACTCTCGCCAAAGAGAGAAGTCTCTATTTCCCAGCAATGGGAACGTAACGTGTTTATGCTATGGAAAATGAGATTGAAATATTTACAAATACAAAAAATAACTATAAAGCGAAAGCCGTATAAAAAATACAAATGAGTTAAATTAACAATGTTAATTAGAAAGCTAAGCAATAAGGCCAGCGCCCATCAGAACAAATGGCACCTGCGTCACTAATTGTGTCCGACGCGGATACATCTCGGAGGAAGCATCATTCTGTGGTAACCGTGTTAAAATTGTATTTATTACATTCATCTGTCATTCCGGTAATGACTGCGGCACTGCCGCTCGGGATACACATAAGCATAAAACAATCAATTAGTCTAAACTTATGGTGAATGGTCGGCCGAAATGTACGCAAATGAGAAATGCAATTACTACGCTAAATGAGCTGAGCTTTACAATCAAACATGAGTCTGTGTATTTATGTCTAATCGTAAACAAAAAGTTAAGGCAGTAAAAATCAGCACCTGGGCATACAAGTTCATGTAAACTAATAATGGTTAAAGACACCTCAGGGGAGGACTAAAATTACTTGTAATTTGAGACGTTGCCGTTAACTAATAAATAAATATTTCCGGACAAATCAATGAAGAGTATGTTTTTACTTTCAATGGGTAACTAACAATTGAAAGTGGTTAATACTCTATTTCAAAGACGGATGCTATTTTCCATATGAATTTCTGCCACAACAAAAGCTTAACAAAGGCACCCAAACCGTTACATCATAAAACCTACTCCAAGCAAAAATCAGTTACCGGCAAAGTTATATCCACGTAAACCAGGGCATTACAATCAATATTTTCGTATAAGCTACAGTTCAGATCTTGATTTATGTGTGTGCGGTTCATACTTGTGGTATTATTAACAAGTTGTAAATCACCGATCGGAATTAAGACCACGGTGAATCTCCGGCTCCTCGAGATTTGTTGACGAAGTCCTTAATAATAGTCGGAGATTGTGCGTCTCACGACACTCGCACTACGATTTACGATGCATGTGCATTTATAAAATGAGGCCCATAAAGTCCTTACTTACGAAATGCACAAACACCCGAAGAGCATCACGATTTTGCACGTGGGAGTGTTTTTCCAGAACCGGACTTAACATTAATTGAAAAACATTTGCTCGCGCAGTTCTGGTTGTAAACACAGGTGTTTGGATAAATAGGTTATAGAGATCGTTTTCCTCATTTATTACATCAACTTAAACGTTTCAGCAATGGAAAATATATGTATTTCCAAGACAGACGATTAGAATAATAAAGATATGGGCTGTTTTTCCATAAATTTACATTGATAATCATTACCTTAGGTTCCTAGAAGTTGGTATCGATTACACTTGAAGATTAATTATCAAGTGAATGTATTTAAATCCGTTTCGCGGATTAATCAATGGTACGATCGCCGGAAAATTAGGATAATTTCAATAATATATTTTTTAGCCTAATGTTTATATGTTGAATGTACCTCTATTAGGTATATATATTTTTGGTATTGTAAAAGTAGTAGAAACGGTTACAGCCACAACAAAAATACGTATATTCCCGATTACTCGAGCTAGAACCCAGTACCTATGACCAGAATATATTTATTCCTCAAAATTCAAGTCAAGACGGGCAAAATTTTGAAAGACATTACGTAAACCTGAGAAACAGAAGCATGATCACAATGCCCGCCAAGCGAGCACACCGCAATAACTAACGGCTTCCTAATAAGCAAAACGAAGGTCTATCTAGTTACAGCGGCCCTTAGAACAATAAACAAGATGTTTGCATTGCGCTGTGTCAATTTAACATCATAATGGCAAGTGTGGAAGGTACACGAAATAGTTGATTTAGTTGTATCGAGGGTGGGCGCGGGCGGGAGCATCACGCGCGATAATGAACTGACTCGTGTGCACGACTGCGCTTGTGCACTCACACGTAATACACTATCCTCGTCTCCACCAGACTCGTGCAACACTTCACATTCGATGTATAACCAGGTATAACCCTCGTATTCATATTCTAGTGGAACTCCTGACAATTTAAGTTAGTAACACTACACTTCATGGAATGCTAAGTGAACGATATTATTTGCAATACACATTTCATAAATGTCTACATCAACTGGATTTTGCCTGGATAATGGTCCTAACAAACTCAATCCATTTTATAGTTGTTCAGTTTATGCCTAACATGCTCTTGTACCTTAACCAACAAGGTTGGGTATTCTAGCCACAAGAGAACACACTAAAGGATATACAGCTACAGCCATGGTAAATATTTTTATATGCGCCAATTATCGCAGTCGCTGAGGTCGAAAATGGCCACGACTACATTAGTATTAGTGGGTAACTCTCGTCTATAAGGTGGTCTTATCAAGTGGGTATTATGTATGGAGATGCATAATGAAATAAATATTTCCAGAATCTAACCCCAAATTAAGCAGAGCTTGTACTATAATAATAATATGATAATATTTATTCAGAAAATCACTTAAAGACAAAAATCATTAAAATGTAAGTAATTAGAATTTTGCCTGAACTAGGAGACTCCTGTTTTTCAGGCATGGCAGACTATGGGTGTTATGTGACTGATATACTACATACATACATTTTTTTTTTGAAATACGTACTTATGATATATAGAAACACCCAGACCAGAAACCAGAAATTGTAGATCGTACAAAATCTGGCCCCAGCGGGAATCGAACCCGCAACCTCATGCGTCTCAGGCGGACCTTCGCTCACCGAGCCACAGAGGACGTCAATTACATTGCTTAGTCAGTCTTCGTCAAAGGCTTTTACCTTCGTCATTAACCTAGTAAATGCTTTACATTTTTAGCTATCGTTTAAAATGTTGTTATTGGGTCAACATTTTTACGTATTACACTGCACTCAGGTGCTGTCATTACAGTTAAATCAAAGGTGAAACCAAATTATATACAGAGTATTGGTTTGCACAGTTTTTATTTCATAAATGAATTTGTTTTTCTTTAATTGCAATACAGGTGAAATTGCATTGTGGATTAATAATCCCAATCATAATTTTTCTAAATATAAACAAAAATATACCAAGTAAGTAAAAGGAACTGCAGCAAACGATTTCAGGAAGGAACCCATAACAAAATAATGAAAGGATAAATACTGTGTTTAACTTTTTTGGCATTTAACTGGGTAACTCATAACTGGTAACATGAGTTACTTTCGTCAATAGTTTATCCTGCACTTAGCAGTTTATTTATTACTAAATCACTGTCTGGTTAATATTTGTATGATAGCTTTGTAATGGCTTTGAGTTACAGCACAAAACACTTCGGATTTAATGCATATAGTTTCAAGCGTATACCTACATAAAGTATTAAAACTGCGATAATGGATTCTTAAATAGTCAACAATTGGTTATAAACGACAATCGGTCCGAAAGGCTGCCGGAAAGGAAAGGAAACTACTGTAATTTCAGCAGCAATTAGCATAACAGATTTAGACAAACAGCGCAACCCCTTTAAACATTTATATTAAATTTCATTTCATATATATATTAATTAACGGCATCCAGTAAGAATTCAGATTAACTCTAGAAACGCTTATAAATCATAATTTTTAGGTGTAGGATTACGATAATGATAATATGTAATTCAATACAGTTGGCACAGAGGCACTTTTAGTAAGATTACATCTAGGCATAATATTTCACACAACTAAAACTGTCTAAAGATGGTTTGAAAACGTCAAAAAAATAAAACATTTGTGCTGTGATAAAGCTATTGTTTCCGCTAAATAAACTAAAGTACCTGTTTAATGCAGATCCAGGACTTAGTTGCAGTGAAAATGGTCGCCATTTGTGAACAAGACAGGATCTCAGGTTTCTTAAACTGGCACCTCCCACGTGGTGCTTTGTGCCCTTAACCTCTCGTGGAGTCGCGGTTTATGTGCCTTATAATGCGCTCTCCATACATGCGCCTGCGGCTTTTGTCTAAATTTGGCGCAATTGCCACACAATTAAGGAAAAATGTTACCTCTAGCGTGCGGGAGCTAAGTACGGCACCATACAGCTCCTAAGTTCAATCAACAAATTGAATACTATAGAACTATACCTATCTGCACACTAAGGGCATACAGTTCAACTAGCAGTAATACAGCAATAATGGTCAAACCATAAATAATAACCAGAAATTAATGGTTTTGACTTAATTACTTAATCTACGGTATTTAGAGTAAGTACTGATACCTGGGTAAAATTCGATGTGTAATGGGTTGTAAATAAACCACAATAAATTGATCTTAATTTGGCATTATTAGTTATGTTTGGCACATTTATTGGATTATTTATTGGGGAAAGTGTTGTATAAATAATATTAAATGGCATAAAATCAATGTGTTTATGTACATTTCATATAGAGACATCAATCGAGACTGGATAACAAGACAACGTCTTATATAGTATAGGTAAATAAAAAGGAACTTGAGGTTAACATTTTAAAACTCTTAATGAACTTAAATTTGACATATTTAACCTTCTATTTACTGATAACAATTGTAAGCATAAAGTGGTCGAATAAAACGTTTTACAGGTAAAACAATAACTAAATGTAAAGACATTACAGATAAATTGCTTGGTAATTTTACGAGCAATCAGTTCTAATAGTGCACAAGTGTTCGCAGCTTGATCCAATATATATGTATTATATCGATTGTATCCGTGGTCTTAGCTACTTGCAATGGAATAAATATATATGCTTACAAAAACGTAGGTATCACTGATTGTCTATATAACACCGTATAATAGAAAAGGAATTCAGTGTAGTCTGTCTTTTTACTAACCCATTTTTACAAAGAAAGTGCAAAGATATAGAGCATCTAAGTTTCCGCGTGGAATCTTGTGACTGTGAAATTAAGTAGTACAATTCGCACGAAAGCGTTACGCCACGCGAAACTTCAATGCGCTGTATGTAACGTCTTGATTTTTCATTTGCAAGAAAAAAAGAGAAAAATCCTTTGTGCAGTTTTATTAAATATTGTATTTAAAAAACTTATTTTTTTTTAAGTCTCCATGTCTTAAAAAAAATGCGTAAGTTTATTAGTTCTAATGTTTCTTTGCATTTGTCATTAAAACAATAAAAATGCCTTAACGTGTTTATCTGAATATAATTTAGTAATGACTTGATTTTTTTTTCAAATCATCATTTTATAGTTTCAAATAAAATATGGTTCTAAATTATGGTAAACAAATCGTAAATAGCTAAAGAGACGTATAGTCACGGATGTTTCTTGGCCAACACCTGCTCTTGGGGCATTGTGTCTACTTCGAGATTTAGGAGAGCTATTTTCCGTAAAGTCAGTTCAATGGTGTTATCAGCTCGATCCGCGCGAATCGTGCGCACCTGTGTCGCGGCGCCGACGCCGACGCACTTTCAAAAAAGGCTTATGGATACTAAACGCCAAAACTCGACTGCTGGAGTTGTATGGCCATTTAAAGAGTTAGGTTAGATAAAAAACTTAGAGGTGATTAAGAACCACTGTAGAAACAGCTTAGCTTTTAATGCAAAACTAGGGTAATTAACCTTCAAGTGTGGTCGTGGAGTCTCACAGGCAACTTGAATTTTCGTTTTCTTAGTTTCACATATAAAAAGCAGCTTATTAAATTAGCAAGCAGCTTTTGTTTTAGTTGTAAAGCTACCAACGATACTATTATAATTTTACAAATATTTTATTATAAAACACATAAAAAATAACGTTGATTCCGGAAGTATGGCCAAAAGCTCTTCAATATTACAAGAGAGATTAGGTCGACCATGACTCGAGTTTTAGGTAATGACATAGTCATAGAAGATACCAGGACCAATACACCAGGATTTTTCAAAAAAGATCAAGAAAATACAAGTTCCACTCGCATTTTTGATGGGCGCAATAAAACTTTGAGTCTCCAATGTTCTAGATTGTCGTGTGCCAACTGCGAAAGAAATGTTTTTATTAGTTACCTGAAGTAAGTTTTTTGTGTTTTCGGTTTCATATATATTATATTTTAAGAAAAAATACTGTTCAAACCATTGAACATGTTTTTTTATATTATAATAACAATAATAATTGTAACATTAAGACAAGCTTTTTGTTATATGATTAGGTTTAGCTACTTTAAATACCTAAAGAAGGAACTTTAGTAGTTTTAAACTGATAAATTACATAATTATTGAATCATACTTTTTTTTGTAACGAAAGTTCAGTTATTTTATTGTTAAATTCCATAACTTAATTTTTTTTATTAAATTCCCTGAAAAAAAAACGCGTGAGATAATAGGAGCCTGTGAGGCTACACATTCACCGAAGTTTTAAGAAAATCTGACGTCCCTACTTGAAGTTTAACTATAATAAATATACGTAGGTATAGGTTAGGTAGGTAGGTTCCTTATGCCATATAATAAATAACATTATGAATATGAATTGAGAGAAATTAATTTTAATTTAGAGAAGTAAATATTTCATTTCTACAGCGCCATCGAGTTCATTTCACAAATGAACGACCGAAAGTAAACATTAAAACATAAGCATTAAATACCAGCTACGAGAACGATAAACGCTTCGACAAGATTAACAATTGCAGAGATAAATATGGAATATTTTATTTGTCCGTGTCGAGTCTCCCACGCCATTGGATTCAATTATGGAGTAAAGGCAGATAGGTCGGCGCGCGAGTGGTCTGCTCGTGACCCGTAAATTGGAACGGTCCATCGCACGCCCTGTCGCACCTCGGCCGCCGTTGTCCCGCACAGTACCACTATCGCATCTACTCCGCACATATTACATTGTAACGGCATGCGGCATGGCACCCCAACTTACCAACACAACAACATACGGTGTTGCCTGCCCTGCCTCCTCACGCACGTCCAATTTAAGAGCATGCTGCAAGTGTAGGCGCTCCTTATCTGGTTCGTAACGCTGGATTGGGAACGTAGAAATTAAGGAAGACCGCTGGAAGCGATAATTTAGTACGGTCCGCATAGGTGAGCGGAACAATATTATGTTGATTTTACGGCCGGTGCATTTCATTCTGATCAAGTAATCTTAACGCCAAGTGTATAAGTTCAAAAGAAAACAAATCGTATTATTTTTCAGCTAAAATCTATTTAAATACTAATTAGAATTAGATTTCAATGACTTGTTTTTATCTGAAGTCTAATCATGTTATAACAGTATTTTGTGATTTTTTCCATATCTCACAACTTTGGGAAGTCACCCATAATATGCGAAATGTTAAATTGTATGTAGTCCTAAGATTTACACAAATGATGTTGGATGTTAAAACTTGAACACATGAATAGACGATAATAACCTAGACATATGAAATAACAAGATTCTAACTCATCATAAAGGGTTTCGCTCCCGACTGTACGCCTTTGTTAGCCTACCGGTAGTGTTTAAGTAGGCTTTCTCGCTTAACTAAGTAAACTAGTCATATATTTATCGCGGTAACTAAATAAAGTGGGTTAAGTTGGTGCTATCGGGTGGCTAACAGGTGTGCGCACCATAAATGGGACATAATCTCTGAAACAATAGCCGGTAAACAAAGAAGGTGCTCTAACAAAATCATAACCGTTATACAAAACGGGTATCTGAATTTGTAACTAAACGAGCATCTCCGTCCTTATAAAGCCATGAACACAACTCTTTATAAACGTAAAAAACATATGGTACGAGTAAAATAAAGAAATTCTCTTCTAGCTATTTAGGAGAGCGCAATGCAAAGAAGCCTAATGAGTGCATTAACAAAGCAAAGCTATCTCGGGTAATCTCATTGTTTTGTGTCAATTAGGCATACATAACTCGGTGTAAAGTATTTAGCTTCGGAGATAACATCTCACCTTTAACATGGCCGTAATGCGGCGGCGTACCCACTGACTACTGCTAAAGCTAGCTCAGTTCGTTGTATTTACGGAAATGTCGACGCATGGTTATTATTATAGTGCTTAAATGCTGGTATTTAAGTATAAGTAGACATTATTCTCGTTTTGTTTAAGAATTATGATTGCTTTAATTGCCGTCTCCAGGCCGACCGCATGCTTCTTAGCTAATTTTCCGAGTACGCTAATCGGACTCGATTAAGTGAGAATGCGACAGGTCTCGGCCGCAATACGTAACGCATATTCTCCTTAAAGCGCGCTTTATTAGCCATGTTGCCAGCCTAGATAACTCTCCACTCAGTTAAGAACAAAGTGCCAGAACCGCTATAACTTTGTGTAGTATTAAGACAAGAATTTTCCTTTCCTAATGGAAAGATTGGATTGAATTGACGAATGTCAATTTCTATTACCGTCTATTACATTCCGAACTTTATTGCTTTTGAAAATGCTGAGGTTCAAGTAACAATATAAGTATAAACAGTATATACAACCTGGTCGGTCGTAAGCTTTAAATCGCGTTAAACCTAGAGAAAGAAATTCAATTAATGGACTTTTAGAAGCGGATATCTATTCACATTCTTTCACGGTAGAAATCGATAGGTAGGTTTGGTGAACACAGAAGTTTAAAGAATCAAATGAAGAATTGCCTCTTGTTTGGATTAGTGGGGCAGGTTGCGTGTCTAGCAGCAATTAAGTAAGCTGACTGTTATCACCACGCTGGATATCAAGAAAGTGTTAACAAATTAATACCTTTTATGTAAACATTTAGATCATAGTATCTTAGTACTCAAGAAATAAAATAAATTTTGACAAGCAGCCTACAACACCGCATAAATAATATCTTCAAGATTAATACAGCATCGTCATCGTAGAAAACGCTTGCGAAGCCGAGCCTGCATAATAAGTACTGTCTGTGTCTTAATTATGTTATCATTCAATGACGAGGTACCGAATGGGTCGCACTCATAAATATGTAAAGGTACACGTTTATCAGAGCCGTCAAGTTGTTCGCGGAAAGCGGCAGGCGTGGCTCAGATGCGAGAGCCTGCATTATGCTTGCTATTGTTCCCCTTCTCGACCTGTTACAATTTCATTATAATCGTATTTTCCATTATTCGACACTAACTAACTGATAAGTATTCATTTTTAACCCCCGACAAAAAAGAGGGGTGTTATAAGTTTGACGTGTCTGTCTGTCTGTCTGTCTGGGAAATCATAGCTTGGAGCGATTTCAATTTAGTTTTTTTTTGTATGAAAGGTGAGTTTGGCGCAAGTGAAATTTCATGAAAGTTGGTTGTGCCGTTTAAAAGTTATCGGGGTGATAGTGGGGGGGATTTATATATATTTTATTTTATCTGAGGCTACATAGCTATATATAGCTATCTGCTATCGGATGTGCAAGCGCAGCGTTGGACGTCCACCAACTAGCTGGACAGACGACCTGGTGAAGCCGCGGGCCCACAGTAGATGCGGCTATCATCTAGGGAGGCATATGTCCAGCAGTGAACATCTTACGGCTAAAATTATGAATAATCTGACGTCTAAGGATAACTCCTAAGTAGCAATAGTACCTAGGTTTCACATGCACGGTAATATTAGAATTTGTTTGTTTCTTTGTATAATATGCTTGCTCAAACACTCTAACCTGGAGATGTATCTCGCGCTCAAGGACTGGATCACTTTTACAGTGACGTCTGGAAGGAAGATAGGACTCGGATTAGCTCGCAAGATATGTTTATATCAACACTTAGGTTATATAAAATCATGCGTAGAATAGGATCAAAATAAGAAATATTCTTATATTTTTAATAACGCATTACTAAGGAGAGCAAGCCGTGCGTGCAAAGCCGCGTTGGCTAAGTGGTAGGACACTCGACTTTAATTCCGAAGGTCATGGGTTCAAAACCCGCCACGCACCTCTGGATTTTCTTCTCGAAAAATGTACGTGCGCTTTACAGAACTGAGAACTTTAAAGAGTTTGAAGGACATGTGACATCCACCAACCCGCACTTGTAGTGATTTATGGCATAATCTCTTTTGACAAGAGAAAAGTTCCTGTGTCCCAGCAGTGGGAATGTTAATAGGGTGACGATGATGAAGTGTGAATTGTTACTATTTGACCTATATATATATATATATATATAGTCCTCCACATCGATTTCGATGACGGCGACCTTTGCTTTATTTTTTTTTTACCTTTGCATATGACCTATAGATTATTGACAGTGACGATTGCAAACTTTATGTTTTAGCATGTCCTACAATTTTGTTGTTTTTATTATTTTTACCATTTCTTTGATAAATCTAAGGCTTTTAGATAAAATGTTGGTTGAAGTTTAATATTTATTTTGTTATATATTTTTAGTGAAATTATTCGAGTTTGAAATATATTATAAAATAATTTATAAAATATTGAGGCTTATTGGACCACTAACTGGAATCATTGAAACTGAAATCAGATCACATTTTAAATATGATTTATTTAGAATAAATAGTAAAAACGGGATTTTATTTCCTTGAAATATGTCTAAGAATACTAATTCGGTAAAATATTGCCATGTAAAATGAAAGATGCTGAAAATATAGCCTTGGGCAAAAAGTAAAACTCGCGTCAACTTACGAATTATCTTACTAGAGTCTTCTTTGTAATGTTACTTTCTCCGGAAGTATTTTAATACACGTGATGTAGAGTCAGCATTAGACAAGACTGCTGAAACGATTTTTTTCTGCACCTGGTGTAGTAGACTCATAAAAAATTATTAAAAATTTGCATTATAAATTAAATTCACAGAACTCAAATAAACATGATAAACAATATAGAATATAGAAACCAATAAGAAAAAGAATTAAATAAACACCTAAGGCATTTTTTTTTAATAATATTAATCACCATAATAAAATCGGTTTCAGTTTTAGGCTTGTGAAAAACAGTGCCACAAGTAGTTTACGACATAGGAATAGGCCCGTATAATATGTAATTTATATTTATTTTAATGTTCAACCTATATAGATAGATAACACTTTATTGCACACCACACAAAACACACAAAAAAAAACAAACATAGACTTAGCATAATCATAATGTTGGAGTACAATAGGCGGCCTTATCGCTATGAGCGATCTCTTCCAGGCAACCTTTGGATGGACAGGATCAATAGTAACAAAAAAGACAGTGGTGTAATAGGAAGGAAACATATAACTATATAACACACATAAATATATACATATTATTATACATATAGTAATACTGTTTTATAAATATTATACAATACTTACTTGAGAAAGGGACAAATGGTATTGAAAGTAATTTAAAGAGATTTTAAACGAATAAACTTAATAAAAAGATTAAATATACATACATAGTGAAACTGCAACTAAGAAGATATAGAATAGTAATCGGAAAGTTTTTTCTTGAATATAGGAAGAGATTTAGCATTTCGAATATCAAGTGGGAGAGCATTCCAGAGCCGGATAGCTTGAACAGTAAAAGATTTTTCATAGAAAGTGGAAGTATGATAGGGTGTTTTTAAAAGTAAAGTTTTAGAAGATCGCAGTGATAGAGCGTGAGAGTCAGAGAGAAACTTAAAGTTCTCTTTAAGATACTGTGGAAAAGGAAGATAGAATAGAATGTTGTACAAAAAGGATAGAATATGAGTATTCCTGCAAAGGCGGATGGGCAACCACTTGAGCTAACCTATATGTATATTCCGTAAATTCTATTTTATTTCGGATCGGATGCATTTAGCCCCGAGAATCCTATTTGCCCCATGAATAGGATTTCCGATATAAATTGATATTCAGGAGAAGATATTAAGGAAATTTAATGACAAAGTCTATCTTAAAAATATTTATTAAGTAGCTAAATTCCTACTGCGAACTAATTTGTCACTAAAATTTTCAAGAATGTGAGTAGTATGTAGTATTATTTCCGAGCTCTCAAAAAGTGATCCTATTCGCCCCGGTCACCCTACTTACAAATGCGGTGGTAGAGCCAGTTTACGTTAAAATGTAAGTCCTTAAAATGATAAATGGATACGAAAAGTAAGAATCACAGTAATTGAAAATAAAGTATTACTCAAAAATCTGCTTACAACGCATATTGTCAAAATAAAGGTACGTAATTTATGGAAGTCGAATCTCGAATAATAAATGAATCGACGCAATAAAAAATTATTCACATCGTCAGCTTTCCCTTAAATACCCGTGTCATACATATTTAAAATATGAATTTCGCATAATGCCATTACTGAGGTTAATCTTCTCATAACATGTAGGACAGCGGTGGATCCTTATAATTTGTCGTTTCGTAATTCGTGATTTCAGTTATGCTAGAAAAATGTTTTATGGAGCGTGTAGTGTAAGAATTGAAGGGATAAAACGATTGGTACAGTCAAAAAGATAATTGAAAATAGTAACGGAGTTATTTATGCAAATCGATAGCTTGACGTTCAATTTAAACTGTGAGGCACGTTACGCCCGCGGCATCGGTAGTGTCGACCATTAGCTCTTCGCAGGACACGAGCCTCTGTCTTATCATAACGATTCGTCCTGCGAACACTGCATTGGCATCCTTTATGTCTATTCCATTTGTAGGAATGTCTTCAATATCTTGTACAAGCTCTAATTGATGTCATATATTTGCAGCAAAGAAAAATGTCTTTGATTTGCAGCCAATTTATAAAACCTTCAGCAGTCAGGAGTTGCGCGTTGAAGTCTTTTGTTTAGACTCAAATTTAATAGGTATAATCATTTAAATGCCTTCATTCATGTAAGAGTATACTCGTATTAGATTAACAATATTTTGGTATTGGAGTTATTACCGACATATGACATTTTTTAAATTAAAAGAAGCAAATCCACTTCAACAATATAACCCAACTTAACGTTGAGAAGGGAATGTCAAACTTTTGTATTAGAACTAGTCAAGAGAACAAAGATTATGCCTTTCATCCTCATTGAAGTCAGTTTTTTTATGAGCCTGTAGGTACTATACTACTGCAGGGCATAGGCCTCCATAACTTCCTTCTAGACTTTAAAGTTGATTTAAAAGTGATATGTTAAAAAAAACATATAACTAGAGCTAAACCTTCTTTGTTTACCTTGTAAAACATACAACATAAATACAAAGAAAAAATATAGCAATGGTCTTGTAATGTGATATTCAAAATTAAGTTGCTATGCATAGTACAATACCGTCATTTAATAGATGAATCATTTTAACCGAGTGAAAGTTCCATTCTAGCTCCGACCAAGACGTTAAAATCGATACCACCTGACAATGCCGAATACCTATTACCTACCCACCTGACTATGTAGGTACCTACCTATTATAATTTTCTTGCTTTAATGCTTGCATCATTAATCACTAATGTTCTAGATAAAAGTTTCGTGTTCTTTTATAAAATTGATTAGTGAGGACTTATGACTTAAAACGGGTACCATACCATGAATAGGTTTTTGATTTATCCTTTTTCTTTCGAGCGTTATGATCACGGCAGCAACTGAATTGTCTTTGGGCAGACGGTTATTCACAAACGAACCGGTCTACCCTCTTTCTGAGTCATTTATTGCGATATTGACAAACACTCGATTAATAACTGTACATTTTTTTGTCATTTATATAGTAACCCATGTTTGCAATTATATAAAATAAATATTTATAGTCCCATTATAACCCAATTCTTAAAATTAGCAAAGAAATAAATATTATCAAAAGCAAAACAGATGCAGAATAAAATCAAATAATGAAACAGTTGCGAATGTATTTCGATATTAATAAAAGTACCTATGTTAAAATTATTTCATTATATTTTGCAGTATTCCGTAAAAGAAGGGAATAATTTTCCATGTGTAAGTTAACATCAACATATCATGTATCAAGCCTCTGAGACAAGGGCCCTACAGATCACTTATTTAAGCTCAAAAAGCACTCGAAGCGAAGACACTCCGAGCCATCACAATAGTCTATTTGGTGACTCGCACGTGGACAAAAGGTTAAGTGTTTTCAAAACCCACACACTACTGCGGTCGGTCTCTTCTTATTATTATGAAAATTAAAAACAACATTGGTATTCCTAGGAAGGTACTTTAAGGTACCTGCTTATATAGTGATAATGCGTTTTTTTTTTGTTTAGGGGATATATCGCGATATTGCTCCACCAGCACAGTTAACGATTTTAAAGGGTTTATGACCTCTATGAAGAACTCGTCATAGATTGAACTGCGAACCTAGAATCAAGAAAATCTTTTCAATACCTATATAAGAAAATATAGCTTCGTAATATCAACGTATTGATTTATTTTCTCTCTTTTATTCTTTGTATATTGCTTAAAGTAGTGCTGGGCTCTGCGGCGAGCACATTGCAGTAAAATGTAAGATAAATAAAAACAAAATGATTGCGCTTTATCAGCCTGACGTGTTATTTAATTATTCATAATCTGCTGAGCCTTACGACATGCACTATATCATCATCATTGCAGACGGAGAACTTCAACTGCTCATACATCCTCAAGGTTTCCCAGTTTTTCAGTTGAAAGCGTCCTCTTTTACTGCGCCAGCCAATCAACGGTCATTACCAATAAGTTTCATTAAGATTTACCTTCCAATCCTTTTAGGTAATAGATTTCATAACCATTCCAAGTCCAAAAGAATTTTCAACGTTGCATATAACTCTCACTTAAAGCAATAAGTGATTATAAGACTTTTCCAGCAGCTGACAGCAACCTTGCCAATTATATTGAATGCTACTCAAAGACAGTTATTGGGATATACCAATACTTACCTTGACACTTAGGGTCATATACCAACAGAGTTTTGGCCACTTAACAAAGACATGGATATCGCTAAGCTGATTGCCACAAAAACCGTAGCAACACTCACCTTTGAACTTTTAAGAATGGGCATGATAAAGATATTTCTTTGTATCTCTTTGGCTATCAAATCAAATACATTTCGTCAGCTAGCTTTGGACTTGTTTAAACAAAATGAACATTAATTTAAAATTGATAATTCAATACCTTTGTATATTGGAAGTCTTTCATCACTTCTTTTTGAAAGATAGATGATTGGACAGTAGCACGAAATTGTTATTATAGACACACATAGGCAATTCTCTAGATTAGGAAAAGCGAGTTTGAATCTATTGAAATCAACACATTCATGCAATTGGAACAGTACCCAATCGTGAATTGTGATAGTAGTAAGTCAAGTGTGCCAGGGTGGTGTAAAATTATGAATAATCGCTTACTTAATTGATTAACGACTTCGAGTGCTGTTTAACTTACCCCGGATCCTTTAATCATTGTGCGTCTCCTAAACCAGCGATTTGCGAGTTTAATTTTAGTAATTTCTACTTAAGTTAATCGAGACGGTTATTTATCGCCAGTAAGGTCATGTTTACGTCTGTCGTAAGGTTAACAAAGCACAGATTGAACGAGGCAGGTTGACACTCGGTTGCAACACGGAGACAACACAACTGCTTGAATCACACAAATCAATAAAGCTCATTACCATTTCTCGTCAAATTTTGACAAGTTCTAGGCTATATGTCTCATATAGCCACCATAAACAGATTCTTATGAAACATGTGGGTAAGTAGATATATCATTATTTCCACATTTTCATAAGTAGTTATACTACACACAACATGATCTTTGACTTAAAATCTTTAGGGTGTTAAAAAGCTATGTTTAACCGGCCTTAATTGCCTTCAGATAGCTATCATTATCAATTAGGCAGTTTCTAAACTCGTTAAAGGCAGTAAGAGCAATTTCATGATCAGATTTCCTTACCTGGAGAAAATACGTTGTAGGTTTATTTGCTTTGTAGGAGGTGCAATATTGCCCATGGTGCGTTGGTGTTCATAATGCTTACAGACAGATAGGTGAGCATGAAGATATTGAAAGTGACTTGGAATCAGAGTATTGGGGCGGCCACGATGGTGGCCATGGGTGAGCACGTCACGCGAGGGCACTTGCCCAGGAGAACGCCGCCGCAGCCACCCGCTCCAATGCATCGTGTGTCCGCTATCGCTTTCACGTCGTGGTTATCGCCCCAGTGATAATCTGCATAGTGCGAACCGTTATTGAAAGCCACGGTACTAGTTTGTGCGTGAAGGCTACAATAGCGGCACTTTAATCTGATATTTATTGACCGACCGATCGAATGAGACTGTGCCTGCTTAAGAAACGACCTAAATATATGAGCTAATAATGGGTGCAGATTTAAAGTTGCATTTTATATTCAGACCCACAATTACACGAACTTATGATGTTCCCAAAATAACGAATCTCAGGCATAAAATAAATTACCGATTTTAAAAACTCCGTCCGTGAAATTAAATGGAAACTTAAGCATTTGCGTAGGGCGTGGGCTCGTTGCAGGACGCTGCGCTGGAGCACGGCAAGCGCAGGGCGCTCTCGCCTCCTACTATCAATGATCAATTTTGGTTCCGGAGAGATTATCTTTTGATCGGAGCAATTTCTCTTCGGCCTTGTTCTTGATAACATCAACAGAACAACGGTATTCATCGTTTTGCATAATTGTTAACCGAGAATTTAATCCGCGAATATGTACGAGTATTATGACTGAGTATAGTCCAGATTTCATTTCAGATGGAGAGATAAGCAGATAAATCCGAAGATATATGGTATGAAATTGCTTTCAACAATGACGAAAACAATTCTTCTTGGGTTCATTATTACCGATTAGGTAATCAATTGAAAATGAGCAATCCTACAGAAACGAGGTCATCTCCAGCAGACGAGAGTAGTGTAAGTAGAGAGCGAAGCAATCAGAAACAATTTTCTATTAGTATTTCTCGTTGGACATATTCCAACAACAAACACGATCGTCCCGAGAGCCGTGGGAATGCCCTAGTCGAGTAACGGATGGACGGACAAATGATGTTGGCCGATCTATTGCCTGTAATTGATGACGACTATTGTAAGCCTTTGAAAGAGCCACAAATGTTTGTCTTCTTTCTGTAACCTTCCGTTTGTTGTTGCTATTGTTAATCTCAGACTTGTTGCCTTAATTCGCTAAGCCATTATCCATATAAATGCTCGTAGACTAAAGATTAATTCTTTCTGTTGTCTGGCAGTTGGCATTCTCAGGTGCCGTTAATCCACTTGACACGGTAAACATGCTTCAATTCGTTGTGTAACTAGCTCCAGATAGCTACGATTTATCGTAAAACGCCTTATCAACTACCAAACTATGAAATTGAATTGTTTGTTTCAAGCACCATTGTTATTAAGTAGCAAGTGGTACTTAAATACAAGAGATCGTACATTTTACGATGCGCACTTAACATCCATAGTCAAGCTGGGTTGATCGCTGAACATTAAAGTTTCATAAGACATTTTATCGCACCAATGAACTTAATAGTTTAGCCCTAACTAGAGTTTTGAAACGCTTTTTGTGGTTTGAAGTTTAGTACCAATATTAGTGTATCTATGATACATCTGAATGTACCAAAACAAAAATTACAACAGCTATCGATTTTTAAGTGATGAATGTACAACAAGTCAGTTTTATTGATCAGGGCATTATCTTATCAATGCATGTCAGCACGTTTTTCTAATAAGATTTTAACGTAGATATATATCACAAGGCGATCTTGAATCGCCAATAAATCTGAAGTAAGCATAATTCGTGCACTATCTAAAATCATCGCACTAATAAAGTGATTAATATCCGTTCGAGACGGCAATTTGACTGGAAATTGCGTATTGGAAGGCTTTAGTTTAAGTCAAAGGAGCACTGTGGTGCAAATGGTGATAAATATAGAGAATAGAGGTGGGCGCCGGCGCCTGCGATCGCTATCTGGACATGAATCAGAGGCGTCGTCGTCGCATCGCCGACCACCGGGCTCGGCCAGCCACCGGCCTTGCTAGCCGATTCTGCGGAGCCTAGCTCCGCCATCTAGGACCAACCACCACGTGGACAACCCATCAATCTACAAATTGCCTCAGTCAAGATATACCTCTTCCTCAGAAAATAGCACAAATCACATAGATGCAAGTCACCAATATAGTAGTTTATTGTGTATAGTAAGAGGTTTTATTAGCGGAAATATCGGAGTAGTGGAAAACCCCTGTTTTGTATAAAAAAAATAACTCAGATTAAACTTTTTTTTTACCTCAAACTTTTCATGAATACTTTTTTATTTAATGTAAAACTTTCTGATTCACATCATTATTGTTTTAAATTTGAACATCTCAGCCAGGGTTAGAGCCAGGGAGACCCATTAGTGGACTTCTCATGATGATATAATACAGTACCGCCGGCACGTCGTGAGCTGAAATTGATAGACTTTCAAAGTTTCTAATTTTCTTACAGGTCCATTAAATTGAATGAGCTGAAATGACAATAATTTAAATAAATATGCTGTATTGATAAACGTAGCATTATTAAACATCCATCCTACATACAAACAAGAACTCAATGGAACTATTGAAAGCTACTTAAAACAAATAAGTGACAGTCATTTAAAGTAGTTAGTACATTTGTTGCGATATTATATATTATGTAAATCGTATAGTCCAGTGTTTGAATCAAGCGAGTTTATAGTCTAGTGCTAGCGTCTAAACACCGACACGCCTCTGCAATACCCATAAAAAGATAACGATCGTAGGTGCATTTCACATTTGATTTAAAGTAAACTATGTGATTTGCGTTATTACAGAAGCACCAAAGATTAAAATTTCCGTCAAATTCAATACTACCAGTTACTATGCAGTGATGGCATAATAGTTATTAAACCACAATCAAGCTTAAACTACCTACTTATGTTTAGGTGAATTATTGATAGAAATGGTTGGTAAACAATTAAATAAAACTTGTTTAAATTACTTCATACTTTAATACAGTAGTTTAAAACAAAGTACATCAAACAATTTGTTCTAGAACATTAAGTTATTAAGGATCTAGGACTAGCAAAATATAAGTAAAATGTATAGTATTGTTCTTAAAATATGGAGATAACAAAATTTTGTATTTTATATGTATGTATTTAGTTCGGCGTCACTCAAAATGCAATTCTTCAAATGCATTATCAAGCAAAGAAAAATGGTTTGGAGCGGACCTTTTATTAACAGAAAGTTAAGTTACAACGCCTTTAACGACCTTAAGCCCTTGTTAAAAAAAGTGTTGGGCATTCCTATATTAAATTAAACATACAGGCGTCTTAAAATAATTTCAATTACCAGTTTGATTGTTATTCGCGCGATACAATCTGGTTGTGCCGAAAGTTATGCGCAAGCGGCCCGGGGCGGGCGCGGGAGTACACCATTAATTTCCCTCTGTAAATATTGCTTCCATAATATGTGATTGCTTTACGATTAAATAATGTACATTCATTTATAAAGGTTATAAGTTCCAAAGAAATCGAAATTATTAATATATTTGCCTTATTTGTTCAATCTGAGTGCCTATCTAATCCTTGCGATTGATCAAATACCTGTGCTTAATTTGATGGTGGTTAAAAAAGAGCAAGTTTGATTTGCATTTTCCTCGTCAGGGAAAATCACGCTGTGAAGCGAGTTAATTTGATTTTGCGGTTACCGGTACCTACTACCCAGGTCTTCTCTAAGATCTATAAAAAATATTGACCCACTGCTGTGTATACATACGAGTATTTATGTTACACAAGTAATTTTTTTTATTAAATCTGACCAAAAAATATATAAAAACAATCATTTGTAATCGCATTTGTAACAGATAATATACAACGTGGTTCAAAATACATATGCACTAAGAAGCACTCTTTCTGTCTCACTGAATTGATGTGGTTGAAATTATCCGAAATATAAATTTTCTAATTTTCATAAATGTTTAATGTTGACCAAATAAGTGACAACCCTACAGGACTTCAACAATATACGCTTCTAGGTATATGTAAAAATTTGCATTATTCTGAAAGTTATGTACTAAAAATCAGGATTTTTTCGCATCATATGATACGTATTTAAACTCGACATGTACCTTCAAATAACATGTCAAAACTCTTAAGATATTACAACCAACAGATATTTATACAAAAAAAGCAACTTTATCAAAAACTTACTGTAGGTACTTTTCGAACTTGATTGCACATTTTCACACTTGCACTGTTTACAGTTGCATTTTTGCTCCACAACATCTCACAACATCACATTTTTATAACATTACTAGCTGTTTTGTCAGATCCATTCAGAGACTAAACATTTTTTTTTGTTTTTTTTTTGTTAAGAATTAACATATTAAGAATTAACCGTACCGTAAAAAGTGTGGTTTATCAGTTTATTTAAAAAAAAGTGTGTGTGTGTCAGCTACGACGCACGATTGGAGTTTTTTATGATATTATATCGAATAGAAAAAAAGGGTAAAAAAACGCATCTGCTAAAATGATAAGAGAAACAAACATGTATCTGTAATAATTCGGATTATTTATTTTACTTCAATAAAGCGTATTACTTAAAGTATGTTATAAAATAATATAAATAAAATACAGCAATACCTCTTTGCGCGATACTTCGTAGTCTCAACTACGAAGTATCGCGCAAAGAGGAGACCCCGAGAATGAGATACGCTGTGTAATGTATTCCACCTCATTCTTTTACACGTTTAATCCTACAGATATATATTATGTTTGTCTCTTTCTACGTAACGCCTCAACTTTTCGTGTTACACTTTGATTTTACTCCTCATAAAATTTCCGTACCGGGCCTTATAACTAAAATCGTTTCTTAAGGAGTAAACTCCAAAAAATAAATTAAGATAAGAAATAGATATTTCATAGAAATCAATCGCTCTCGCGCAGGCAAAAGTCACTTCACCATACAACCATGTTTAGACATAAACGGTAGACGTGGCTATGGTTAATTGTCCTTTGCTTGCCTTGAGGGAGACTAAAAATGATATGCTTACATTTAGAATGAGTTGTATAAAATATAATTGTAACCAAAAATCTTATATTTAATATATTTTATTTTATAAAAACCTTGTCCTTAAAATAAGAAACACATAAAAGAATTAAAAGAAAGAATATCGAATTTGGTTCGAAAGTTATGCGCGTAGATACATTTCAGCGATCCATTTTTATATAAAGCTACTAGTATTTATGACCCCAGCAAACGTTGTTTTGCAGAATGAAAAACAGATAGTTTCCGATTCTCAGACCCACTGAATATGCATATAAATTTTCATAATAATCGGTTAAGCCGTTTCGGAGGAGTTAACTAACACTGTGACAGGTGAATTTAAACATTTATAGATAGATATAAAAATATATTTTTTTAAATCTTATGTTTACTTTGTACAACTTAATTGACAGTGACTTCTAATCAATGGACTAAAATATATCAATTAAATATTTCGGATGAGCTAAAGAGATATAACAAATGGTGGAGAGTTTTAATTTTATAAGTAGATGACTTATAATGTGTACGTCATTTAGATTATTAATAAATTTAAATCTAAATTTAAAATTAAAAAAAAAACCGATTAAAGTAATGTGCACGCGCTGCGCTTTCATTTGATACCCCACTCGAGTATATTTGCAGATTTTTGGTTTTCCTTCCCCACTCTCACCGCCATATTTTCTAAACGGCACAACCGATTTTCATGAAACAAGTCTACGAACACTCGCGCCAAACTCACTTCTCATACAAAAAAAACTAAATTATACACCCTATAAGTCAAAATATAAAATATAGTGTACACGAATGTACCACATGGTAATATGTATTCAAGGAAAGACTTACATTTTCTTAATGTTAGTTTGGTTGGTTCTAAATTTCATATAGGTGGACAATTTTTATTCGCACAGTACAAGCTCGTTAGTTTGACGTTACGTGATGTTTTGCAAATATGTAGACCAGAAATCATTAATATATTTACTTTTGAAACAAGTACAATAATTTTATTTTCTGTTAATGTTACTTTTAAATATTATACCGGGTGGCCCAAAAGTCCTTTGATATGTAATGTAATTATTAAAGATCTATATAAATAAAAATGAATTGTTGTTCGTTAGTCTGATTAAAACTCGAGAATGGCTGAACGGATTTATCTTATCATAGTCTTGAAATGTTCGTGGAGGTCAAGGGAAGGTTAAAAGGGCGAGAAATAATCGAATAATTGCCGGGAAATTTTTTTTTATAAAAACCCGTGCGAATCCGGGGCGGGCCACTAGTTAGAAATAAATATTTTGCATAGGTGTTATGGTAGCCAAGGTTTTATTCATGTTTCCACATAAAAATGAATAGCAATATGTGTTGGTAGGCGCATATCTCAACAACTCTTAGACCAATTCTTTTTTTTTAATGTTCGTTTCTACAATCCAAATTCCAAGGATGGGTTTTCGTCAAAAAAAAAACTAATAATTGCCGGGAAAACAATTAATAATAATTACCCGTGCAAAGCCGGGTTGGGCGCCTTGTATATTATAAATTAGACAGAATTACCTAATATAAACATAAACGTCAAATGAAGTATGCGAAATAGATGATCTATAAACAGGTAGGGATTTACTGCAAAATACCCTACACGGGAACCACTCTTGTTACGTGTATATGGCATGATGAAATGTCCAGTCATAAAACGAGTAATTCCATCGAAAACAATCATTACAGTTATTGTTCGACATTCTCAGAGATTAACGGACAATAACTCAGCCGGAACTGGGATCCGACGATATTTTCAACAATTTATCTGAACATCGCATACTGTTATTACGTCCAGACGACGCTACAATTAAACTAGCGGTGCATTCGTGGGTGATAAATCACATTGGACTGCGTTAACATTCGGAGACATTTGTTAAACATTTACTTTTCTTTTGATGTGTCAATTATTTTAAAAGCATACCTCAGGTGGATGGAGGTATGTGATTTTGTTTTGATGGATTTGATCAAATATTAAATTGTTGGGAAAACGACATAGCACTACACTTTCGTGTAGTTGAATTGTGAATTCATAAATTTATTTCATTTTACAATATTTCAAAATTAATAAAAAATAATTTGGAAAGTTATGGTATTTTGGAAATTAGAATTCTAAAATATGTAGTAGGTAGTCATTTGATTTGATACGTTTGATTCAATATAATATTTTTTACTCGATAATATGCAATTACATGAAACTTAATTTATTTTAGCAGGCCCAAATACTCATAAAGAAAAATTTTCATCGTGTTCGAGAACTATCTATGTTCTCAGAACTGGCCTAAGGTCTTGTATTGTCTATGTGATATGAATATCAGCCTGTACACCGATTTTCAATTACGATATAAAACTAATAGGATATTTCTGATTAGCGTCGCCATTAAATTATGTGGTGACGCAATATTTTGCTTAAATTTTCGTCGATTTTATACTATAAATGTTGTCAAAAATAAAAATTTCAATAGGTAGGTACCTATTTTTTTTAATAAAATGAAAATCAAGTGTATGTTGTATTATGTTCTTTTTTAATTAACTACGATAAACATGCTTTACTTTACTGAACTTTCATTTATATCGCGTAATAAAAACGAGTACGTTCATGTATTTTTTAATGTTTACCTTTTAGTAATCAAAAAATAGGTCAAGAGTTTTTGAATTACATATATCAAAAAGCATATTTTTGTCTTGAGCAATCCATTGTAAATTCTGAACTTTTACATACCTACCCCTCCTCGCTTAACGACGCTTAATTTTCGACTTTACGCTGCACATTCTTTGCGCTCTACCAGGTAAATAAAACGGTTGATCGTAAAAAGAAAAGTTTTAGAGAATTGTATTCCCTACAACTTTTATGCAAGTCCCGTATCTTTCATAAATCATAAATTGGATGCAGTAACACATTTAGTAATTCTTCTTCTTAGTTGGTTGCGTTGCGGGAGCAGTCGGTAATGGTGGACTGAGTCAATTTTGAGATGTGGTCCGACCACCTTGTTGGAGAGCGACCACGAGACCTCTTTCCCTCCGTTCTGCCTTGTAAAACTAGGCGCTCCATGGAGTTCTCGTTTCGCGCCACGTGTCAGAAGAACTTCAGTAGTAATAACTTACTTTTATTTTATAATTAACTAGTCGACCCGACAGACGTTGTCCTGTCCCACGTCTCAAAAAACAATATCCAGTTGACCGTATTGTAAATCTAAACCATTCCCAGATCCCCTTGAACACGCACAAAAAATTTCATCAAAATCGGTCCAGTCGTTTGAGAGAAGTTCAGTGACATACACACTCACAGAAGAATTATATATATAAAGATAAACACTGTTATTGTATGAGTATATTTTTTTATTTATTAACTAATCTTCTTTATACATGTAAACATGTAGAGCAATAAGTTAGCAAATTAGTTTTCAGAGGAAACAAGATTTTACAAGGGCTCCTTTTCCGTAACCATTACCCAAAAATGGATTTATTATAACTGTACTTAATTAACATTAGGATTATTTCAGAAAATCCAAAATTAAACAAAACAATAACTAAACTAAGCAATGGTTAGTTAGTTAAGTCAATAATACGTGACAATGGTTCGTTATGTCAAGATAATTATAAGAAATTCAATTCAATTTTAACAATTTTCTAACTTTACTCGGCTATGGTATAACAGGTTTTAACCTAATATTAAACTGGGGTCAAAATGAGATGCTCATAAAACATCCGTTCAATATTGTGTTGTTAAGTGACGTACAACGCAGAGCATGCTGCTTGGATTACACATTACATACTTACAGTAACGACATTACCCTAAATACATATATTGCACTTTCTCCATGGTCTGAGTGTTTAATATTTATAGTAAAACTAGTCGAACCGACAGACGTTGTCCTGTCCCACGTCTCAAAAAACAATATCCAGTTGACCGTATTGTGAATCTAAACCATTCCCAGATCCTCTTGAACACACACAATAAATTTCATCAAAATCGGTCAAGTCGTTTGAGAGAAGTTCAGTGACATAAACACTCACAGAAGACTTATATAAAAATAGATATCATATGTGTGTATATTATATAAAGTGTGCAATAAAGTGTTATTGTATTGTATTGAAGTATATCAGAAGTGTAGTACCCGTAACACAAGCTTAGCGCTTACCACGGGGCTAGAAGTTGTTGTGTGGATTGTCCGTAAATAAATAATGTATTTATTTAATATTGTTATATTATATTCGTCATAAATATTTAAAAAGGACAATTAATCTATGTTTTATACACGATATTTTTCTCTCTTTCACCTTTCAAAATCTAATAAAAATACTATAGTGTCCCTTTTAAATGTCCTTAGGATTAATTAAGTGTTATGACAAGCATAGAAAAAGTTAATACATTAAAAAATAAATTAGCCTAATAAATCAGTACCTAGTTAATAAGTACTCTAAATGTATTAAAGGAGATTTTAGAGTATACCGTAGGATTCTAAAACGTACGGTTTCTAGCAACGAATACATTTCAATGCTTTCTCTAATTTAACAGACAATGAGCAAAACTTTGAGCGTATGGACGGACCAATGAAGCTAAACTTAACAGATTTCATGATTTCATTATGAAGTATCATGATAACGATTATGTACAACAATAAAGGCCAACACGGATTAATTCTCCGCTAGGGGCGTTGGTATAGCGTAATTTCCGAAATATAAAAATAAGATTGTTTCAATGGATACGCGATTTTATTTTCAACTATAAAGGTAAGTATTTAATCATTTTGTGACATGCCTGCATGAGAAACTCACTCAACAGAGGCGCCCTCTGGCGAGCACCAAAGCGGTGGCCCGCATTCAAACATTTTACAATTTTTACATTATATTCAGCATATATTTTGGTTCTTACCAAATCGGCTGCTTTATTTTTAGTTTATGGTATCTAGTAAGTATAAATTTGCTTCTCTTATGTCATTCTTTAGTCATTAAAGTCATAAAATATATTCAAAATTACGAGTATATTAATAATCACAGCTTAATATAATCACAATGAAATATGGAATGTCACATGAGACCTACAAGTATGGTTACTCAAAAAAAATAACCCTCATATCCATGAAAATACTCAAAGTAATACTAATATAATAAATGTATACAAACAGCAATTTAACTAATATACGTTTAGTTGACTTTTTTACACAAAAGTTTAATTAAATGCTTTATTTTGTTCGCATTAGTCACACTACTCATTTTAAATGTAACATTGTACTTTATGCATCACTACATTAAAATCTATTGTCATACACTAGATTTACAGCTTCAATACAAATTTAATTCTAAGCTAATGAGATTTCTGTAAATTATTCGAAAAATAAACTCACTGCGAAAAAAACACTTTCTTCTATAGTTCTTCCCTGGGTACCGCCACTCCTGATTTGTGTAAGAATTCTTTGAATTTATTCTGATTTCTGACATGTTCAGCGCATTTTTCCACTAGCCGTAAAAACTCTTCGACATCGAAAGAATAGTTGGTGAATTTCGCATGAGAACCTCCACCCGGACCATGGCCCTGGAAAAATATATTATAGTTATATCAGTCATCTAACACCTAAAAGCCCTGCTTAGTTTGGGGTTATGTGATGCTGTGTGATTAGTCCGGAAATATTTATTGATGTATTTAACTATAATTTTCTGACTTCCTCAGCGGGGGCGGATAATAAGAGTTTTTCAGACAAAACTTGATACTATATTTTACCTTCCTTGGTACATACTAATAAGATAGCTCTATATAATTTTACGCAATCTATACAAATATTATAAAGCTGAAGAGTTTGTTTGCTGAATTACTGGTCCGATTTGTAAAATTATTTCAATGTTAGATCCGCGGGTTAATCCAAAAACACAAGTAACCTGGCCCTGGCAAGTAAATCTAGTTTTAAAAAAAAATGTGAATTACTATAACTTCAAATTAATTCAGAAGTATGTGTTTTTGAATTAAATTAGTTTGTTTCAAAGCTACACTAAGAAAGTAGCTTTGATAAGGCCCTGTCAAGTTTTTAGTTAGATAACTATAATTTGATATGGATATTTCAAATAGTCTTTCATACCTTATCTTGTTGTATTAACTTAGACTTTTCTTCCCATGTCACATATTTAACACCACGTAACCTCGACAGATCTTTATAACAATTGGGGTCTTCACAATGGTACCTGAAAATACAAAAAAAAATCAAGACTTATTTTAAACAAGCTGGGCGGTTTGTGTTGTGGACCATTTCAATAAGATTCGGCTGGTTTCTCACTCTGCGACGGTTTTCATAGTTTTTTGTAAGATAAGCGCTACTTTGCATAGAATGAAGTCGCTCTCGCTGTCATTTCGTTCAGATCTATTAAAACTGTTCACCTACTAAGCGAATTTTAATGCAGTTTTCAGCTTGATTCGTGAAGCGTGTAGGCGCGAACAGAAATATTTATATAAGGGGAATACTGTACCGGTGTGATGACACGTATTTAATAATAGGGTAGATGACTAAGAAAATATAATAATTCCGTCATTCAATCATTCAAGTCAAGTAGACTAATTCTCACACATCAAACTGAGTGTTGATGTGTGAGAATTAGTCTACTAATATTATGAAACTGTTTGTTTGAAGTTTGTTGGATTGTTTGAGACGCGCTAATCTCAGGAGCTACTATCTATTTCATTGTTAGATAGCCCATTTACCGAGGAAGGCTGTCATTCCGCGAAAAAAAACATAAACAGAACATATTTATACTTACACTTCAAAAACAGCAGCCCAGTCAGGCAAGAAAAGTAAATGCGTGAGCCCCGCTCCATGCATGCCAATAAACACGTCAGTATTATGAGTAATCTCCAACTGTTTAGTAAACGGCACAGTTCTGTCATAGACAACACGCTGTACGTCATACCCTTCTACTTTCATCAAAGCATCTAGAATTTCCCCTTCATTTAAAATCCCCCTGTATGTAGTGCCGCGGGAGAGTAGAGTGACTTTAATTCTGCTATCTTTACGTGCATGCAGCTTTATATTCAGTGAATGTACAATGTGCTCCGAAAAGGCATGGAATAGGCCACTTTTCTCACAACCATAAATCTGGAAAAGATAAAAATATTTGAATAAATAATAATATTTCCGGACAATTCACGCAATATACTAGACATCTGATTAACTTAATATAATAGACATACATAGATGTTTTTTATTATCATATTAATATTATCAATGCGAATGTAAATTTGTTTGTTACGCTTTCACGCAAAAACTACTTAACCGATCATCATGAAACTTTGCACATGTACTCTTGAAGGTATAAAAAGTAACCTAAGAAACTTTATTAAAAAAAAATAAAAAAATTTTTTTTTGCTCCGCTGCGGACGAAGCCGCCGGTAAAAAGCTAGTATGTATATATATGTATTACGCATTTTGTATTTAGTTTGAAGTCATGTTTTATCTTGGTGTGTAATAAAGAGTTATATTATTATTAAAACACCCAGCCCAAGAAGAAAGTGATTGCAGAACATACAAACACTTGACCCCTCGGCGGTAATCGAACCCGCTAAATATTGCGCCGTCGTCGCCCACCGCGCCAAAGAGTCCGTCAAATAATAAGCAAGTTTATCATAAAGTGCAACATAAATATGTACATTTATACTTACTAATGGTGTATTGTAATAAAGGCCAAAAATCATTCTCGGAAGGAGAGGTAGTACTACATTTTTAAAGCATACTACTTTCCCTCTAAATTCTTTCAAATCCCAAACAGGGTTTTTAGTAAATGCTTTAAAAGTTTCCTTAAATGCTGAGTCATATGTAAAAGTTTCCCAAACTAATATGTGGTTGTCCTTTGAAAATGTGCTTGGATGTGTAGAGTTCACATGAAGTGAAGCATATAAGTTGAAGAAGTCACAGAAATGATGATACATATTTACACCTGAAACAGAAATGAATAGAACAATTTGATTAAATATTTACCTATTATCTTTACATGCAACTTCCCCACATTATTTTTTAAATTGCCATTTCTTACACACATATGTTATACAAGGTGTGTCGTTAAAAATGGATAATCCGTTAAGGGATGGTAGCCCAGCTATGAGGTTATAATAAAATCATATTTTTACATCATTTTAACCAATTTTACACAATTATACATTTTTATTTTTCCCTCCTGGATGCATGTACAATCGAACCAACTGAATCATGACCCACCATAAGCTTATTTTTGCTTATCACCTTAAACACAAGTAGGTTGAAATTAGCTTGAAAATTTATTTCCTTGGTAACGAACTTGTTATCATTTGATTAGACACTGACATTTACTGAGTGCACTGTTAAATAAATCGGACAGTATCGACTAAGCTCGTACTTATATGAAACAGAAGAGATGATGTTACTGTCTTTATCTGTATTTACGTAGGTAAGTATAGGAAGTTTTCTACGAACGTAATGGTGCCACTTCACTTGGCCGTATTAAATTTGCTCAACTATTAGTCGCATTTGTTTCTCTAGAATATAAAATCAAAAATAATGCAGTAATGTTTGGGAAAATACGGCCAAGTGAAGAGCCAGCATAAACTTTAGATTAATTAATTAACAGGTTTCAATCACGTCATTCCTATAAGTATTTTAAGGACAGAAACATGTAATTGTTGGTCTTTCAAGCTATATAAGTAAAAAGAGTAATAACATTTTTTTGTGAAATGAAAAAAATCTTTATTTAATCTTTAACAGAACTAATTTAATTCTGTAATGCAATCCAGTGCCGTGCAAATAATTTTTAATAGTTTGTAGACAGACGTCATGATGCGCCGCAAAATATCGGGTGGGAGTAAAAGGATGTTCTTCGTAATGGTGTTGCATGTCCACTCTTAGTTTAGTTCGTTCGTAAGTCGGCGAACGCCGTGGTTATGACGTCTGTCCTCGTGGATGCCCTCTCCGGCGTGCCGTCTGATCCAGGTCCTCACCGTATTACGAGAAATATTCAATTCGCGTGATATTTCCCGTATGCCATAGCCTTCCTTACTTAAGACTACAATCCGAGAACTATTTTCTTCCAAATTAGCCATTATAAAAAAATATTAAGCATTTTCCTATTTAGTTTATAGTTTTTCACATTGACTGACAACTTGACATAATATGACACACTTGTAGAACACCCCATTTTTTAAATATATTATTTCCATCATCAAAAAGTTTAGGTTAAATAAGTGAGAACTAGCTCGAGATTCAAACAATGACTGTATAATATGTGTTAAATGTGGTTTTATGACAATGATAACAAAGGTTAAAATTGCATAGCTCTGCGACCTGTATTGACGTATTTTATTAGTATCTAAAACGTCGTAAGTGCATTATACGTGATAGATCTTACAAGTTTGAAAGTTTCGAGCGAATTATCAGGCAAGTGGGTCATGAATCAGTTGGTTCGATTGTACCTAGACTTGACAAATAGCGATAATGAAAAGGCATTACAGCAGTCATACTAATGCCTTCGTCTTCTAATTGATTGATATGCCAAAATCTAACTTCGGCAATATGAATAATGGCAATACAAAAGGCAAAATAAAAAAAAACGTTGATCCCCATTGGACAGCTCCTAAAAGAGGCTGCAGAAGCCTGGAATAAACATTTCTGGTCATACCACCCTAATTTTGCCAGAAGTATAATTTAGATGTACCCAATAAATAGGCTTTTATTAAGTTCCAACCCTCTAATTAGTTGAGAGAACATATAGAAACCTTCTCTAAAAGCATTCCTTCATGAAACCATTACACTTTTATTATTAGCTGACCCAAACATGGAGACAATGGAGGAATGTTTTGGACCAAAAGTGTCATTTTTGTAGATTTTGAATGAAATTTTCTATATGTATACTATGGATGTAATTGTTGTTTCTAATTTAAAAAAAACTGTGTTGAGCTGTCTAATAAAAAAAAAATTTGTAATTTTGTCATTGACTGTACTTTTAAATTTAATAATATCTGAAACATGAGCATAATAATGTTTGTTTTTAAAATGTTTGAATGTAGAATCGTAGTGGCCACAAATTAATGTTGGCCAAATGCTACAAAGTAAGTACCTAACTATTTACGAAACAAAAATTACAACTCACTTGCATCTAACTTCATAATATAAGTTGGCTTTTCTATGACTACATCACAAAGCCCATCAGCAATTGTTGTTTTTGATGTTTTAACAAAATTGACTAGCTCAGGCGCCCATGACTGTAAGGCACTCATATGTTCAGCTTCTCTCATAAGTCTATCAGGATGAAAGTTGCAGTGTCCACCTGAAAATATTTACAAAATGAATATTATACATAGTTTTCATTATTGAATAATTTTATATTATTATTATAATAATAATAGAAAATGTATTATACCTATTTGTCCAGGTCCTAAGATGTCCATTTTATATCGCAAGTTGTCACCTCTTTTAACAAGACCTGTGAAATTCATCATGAGATTTCTCCCTCGACAAAACCTGAAAATTTATAAATCATTCTTATTAAGTCTGCTTGTGCATGAACAATAAATGAAAATGAATGAAAGAATTGATAAATATATATCAAGCATCTCTAACCTCAGATATTTTGAGCATTCTAATGATGTATCATCAGGATATGAGGCATCACACATGACCATTAATTCATCAATTTGTTCACGCACATAGCCTGCAACAATTCAATTTTAAAATGTCAACTAAAAGAAAAGAAGTTTATTACATTAAATGAGTAAAAAAGGCCTATTAGACCGGCACGCCGGCACGGGTGATTAATCTACAATAGGAAATAACTGGAAGGGCTATTGGTCGATGAAACATCTCATGAAAGGCAATCTGCCACTTACATTAAAAAAGAAACTCATGGACGTGTGCATCTTACCCATTCTCACATATGGCGCACAAACTTGGTCATTGACGGGTCAGCAGAAGTCCAGACTTGGGGTTTGTCAACGAGCTATGGAGCGCAGTATCCTTGGAGTCAAATTAACAGACCGCATTAAGAACAGTGAACTGCGCTCCAAAACCCAAATAGCTGACGTAAGCCAACATGCGGGAAAGTTAAAATGGGACTGGGCGGGACACGTCTACCGCAGACCGGATGAGTCCTGGGCAAAATCTACCACCATATGGATCCCACAGAACTGGAAAAGACCTCGCGGTAGACCAAGGCGACGGTGGAGAGACGAACTTGACGCCCACCTTAGGGATTGGACAACTTCAACAGGTGATAGGGACGTCTGGAAGGAAGGTAGGGAGGCCTTTGCCCTGCAGTGGGACACCACAGGTTCATAAAAAAAAAAAAAGGAAATAACAGATATAATTTCAGGAACTTTACCAAAGTCAGCTTGTGTGTAAAATGTATCAAGTTGAGCCTCTTTAGTCTTGACCCAGCCTCGGTGATCTCCAGGACATATAGGTTTGATGGGATATGAATTGTCTTTATCACAGCTGAGCTCGTATCCCCAGCATTCCTTCTGGCCTACTAATGCTTCGTACGGACATTGCGAATTATCTAAACATGATTTAGCAACATCTTCAAATGCATTAAAAACATACTTCATATGAGTGGGTGGAACACTTATTTCACTATAGTCTAAACATTGAGCTATGACAATAATAAGGTATAAAAATAAAATTAAAATCCACATGTTGGAGTAGTTTCTTTAAAACTTAAAGTTTGTTTCCTTGTCCTGAAACTTCAAGACTCTTTGGCAGACGGTATTACGGTTTGTAAAATTGTAAACAAACAAACATGACATGTGTTCGTGTGTTGCCTTCTTCTGGCGAAAAATAGGGTTGGGCAAAATATAACAATTGCTTGACATTGGCAGTTATTATTCATTATTTTTTTTAATCTTTGTTCAAAATTATAAATCAATTCAATCTGCTGCTAACCGGAATAATTTTATTCTCTTTGGTAATAGCAGTACCATTTACCATAGAATATACTCAGTTGTTTCTTTGACACTAAATGTATAATGCTTCTTGCTATTTTCAAAAACAAATGAAATAATTTAGGTGATGCTGTGAGATTAGTCTGGAAATATTTATTTATTCTATTTCCCATAATTTTCCGAAACAAAGAAATCAAGTTGGCGGCTGGTCTTTGACGGTGAAATAGCAAATCATAATCACGACTTGCTTATCTGTGTTTATTGAATGAAAAATGAATGATGAATGAATGACATAAACCACGTGAACAGAATTCAACCAATCACAATTTTATCAGCTGGTCGCGTAAACCTTGAAGCCCGCCATAATTCTTGTACTTCGTTGGAATAGTTTTTGTTTATAAATTTGGCACCTATTCGCTTTAACTGGCGATTAATGTTTGTTAAATGTGTGAAGCAAATATTATAGAACAGTCTCAACTATCAATTTCTGTTGCAGCAAAACAATTATGACCCCAAAATATCGTTAAAAAAAGTGTCGCCATTTTGACCTGAGAATTTGTGACCCTATAATTTTGAGTAGGTATTTTTGATTTGTCTGGTCTTCGACCAATTTCGAAAGCTTTACTAGTGCCTAATTCAATGGATGATCGATTACACCAAATTCCGAAGAAATGTCTCAGACAGATAGTACCGTAAATTTCCTTATCCACGACGCTAATGGTTAGTAGTGACGCTACTTTTCGTGGACGTAGTTTTGTAGTTATTTTTAATTTTTGGTGCCACAACCCATTATTAAATATCGAATGAACTTCATTTTCTTCTCCTGTAATAATTTCTGTTCATTATAACCTTCCTACCAAGTTATTTCTTTGTCTAGCATGGGCGCGGGCGGGCGTTGCTAATGCTACTTTGGGCGTTTACGAGGTTAGGGGTGGAATGTCCGTTGTAGATAAACAGTTAGCGTGTCGTAAATTTTCAGTCTCACAGTGTATTATTTGTAGTCTAGCTTTTAGCTCTTAATAAAGTACATATTTCTTAGCTACTTGTTACCTGAAATCATTAAGCATCTTCGTTTTTATTTTACTTTTAGGAAAGCCCCAAGTTGTGAAAGTAGTGCAGAATTCAAACACTCAAGCCATCCCTCAAATAAAGATTAAATCCAACCCACTTAAGCTGATAAAAATTCCAGTTACACAAGAGGGAAAGGTGAGTAAAATTACTCTTCTAGCCTACTAGTATTGATGAACAAACTTCCTTGCATATGTTTTAAGATGAGACAGAAATGAAGTTCTTAATTTAAAAAATAATTGTTTCAGGGTCCAGTTTTTAGAGCAGTTAAACTCAGCAGCCTCAATACTATACCTAGTATGTACCCTTAATAATATTGTTAGAATTCTAACTAAGTATAAAGCTGAATTATGTTAATATCAAGACATACTGGACCAAATAATTAAACACTTTCGTTATTAGGTGGTCACTTTAAAAAAAAAAAAACTATGGACTACTTATAGTGAGTGTCAAATCACAGGATGAAAAGCTATCCTAAAATTAAAGCTATTTTTCTTACCGTGACAAAACTCAATTATTTAGTTATTACCATCATCATATTTGTAAAATATTTAAGTTTAAAATTAGTTTCTAAAGAATGTTCTTTTTTTTTCAGAAGTGATAAATGTTCCTGCTACACAGCAACTTTTTAAACCAATTGCTCCAAAAGTAGTAGAGCCTGAGGAGAAACAATCACCGGAAGAGGTATACTCATTTTATTCATACATGTTGGGGACTACTCTAGTTTCAAATATTGGGAAATAAACCTGTATCTGTAATTGCACTAAGAAGCCAGAATGTTTAGCTTAATGTCCCAGCATATTAATTACATGCTCTTAATTGGATGCAACTTAACTGGGTCTGTACTTATATGTAGAAGACCATTCCATAATATTTGAACCCAGATGAGTCCCTGGTATTTGAATTTTAACATGTTAGACTTTTCTATAATGAATTAATTTTACATCTATTTATTACTTTTAAAGCAGTCTCTCAATTAACATGAATAACATTAATTTCTCATTTTAAGTGATAAGGCTGCCCATGGAGACACTATTTTATGTATATTTCATTAATTGTTAAGTTAATTTAGTCCTAGTAAAATAGTGAAAGCTGCACTATTTTATAAAAATATTATTTCCTTAAGGAAAATCGGTATTACATAAATGAGGTGAAACTAAATGTTTAACTTAATAATACATATCTATGAAACAAAAGGATTTTTTTGTTAAAAAATATATTTATTAATTTAATTATCTTATTTCTAGCTTAAACTACAAAGCCAACCAAACGCAGAATATAGTGAAATAAAACTTCTAGAGCCATTCGTGAACATAGCCCCTGGACCAGCACCAGACCTGAGAGTGACTAGTTCCAACTCCAACAACAACCGGGAGCTATCAACAAGTATGTCCCATGGCACCAGGAGAAGACATGACTCAGATAATGATGTTTCTGCTGTTTAGTAAGTGATTTATAATCTATAACTAAGTAGATAATTTCTTAGGTATGCAGCTTAATCTCTGAATGGACTCACATACTTATTAATGGGAGTGATTTGCAAAACGCATTAACAACCTACTGATCCTAGAGGGGTTATGTTTCTAAGCATTTATTTATTCTATCATTTTACATGGGTTTCAAAATTTATATATGCATAACTAAGATTGTCTGTTACCGCTATAAGCTTTATAGTTTGGCTTATTGAGAAAGTCATATAACTTAAAAACCAACAAAATATGTATGTATGCTCTTATGAACTCGTATTATAAAGTGTAGGCATTTTGTTAGTGTACATTTTCTGTTCAATGTGCAAACAAGAAATATTATATTTGTGGTGAATAATTCAAACCTCAGTTGTTAGTTAATCACTTATGTATGGCCTAAGAATTAAATAAAATGTTATCTTTGCTTAACATAATCATTTTGATTGAATTCTAAGATAATAAAATAGTGATCATGGAATTACTGGTTTCTGATTAGTTTTATATATTCCTGTCAAGTATACGACAAGGAGAAGGAATGGAGGCATTTGTTCAGGCAGTGAGATTGTACAGGCTGAGAATAATGATAAATCCACGCTATTCTTGGTGCTCTAACATTGTGATAAATCTAATACATTTGTATTTCTATACAACATAATTTTGTGTGTTCATTACTTTTTGATAAAAGTTCCTACTTTATTCTCTTTTATTACTACTTATTAGAGATATGTAAGGTTATATTCTAGTTTAATAATAATAATAATATAACTTTTATTACAAACCAAGATAAAAAAAAAACAAAAATGAACTTGAAGCTAAATACAAAATGCGTAATGGGCGGCCCTATTGCTTAAATGAATTTCTTCCATTAATTGTTTATTAAACTAGAATTCATAATTTTTTTTATTGTTTTTATATTAATTTTAATTTTATTATATTCCTACAGCACGACGAAACGACGCAAGCACGCTGACAAAGTTGGTAAAGGCTTGAGACACTTTTCAATGAAAGTTTGCGAAAAAGTGAGGACCAAAGGTTTCACATCCTACAATGAGGTGGCTGATGAGTTGGTGCTGGAATTCGCCGCTGGGATCCACGGTGCTGGCGATAGTCAAGTAAGAGCTATTAGTCTCAAATAGACAAAATATATGTTTGCAACTGTCGTAGTTTTGAAAACTGTATCAATTTCAAACCACCTAACCCAATATGTGTGTGTATGTTGATCAATAAATTGGTTCCAACTTGCCATCATTATAAGATATGTTATGTAAATTTCAAAACCGAATTATAGTAAATCCCTGTTCTCTTTTTCATTTACTACCATCAATGCGAGAATGATTCTATGTATAAGTCTTTATTGGTAATAATAACCCCCACTCTCTCATTTCTTGTCTCATAAATATGCCTTTATAATCAGATATTTTAACCTAACAGCAATATGACCAAAAGAACATACGGCGGAGGGTATACGACGCTCTAAACGTACTGATGGCAATGAACATCATATCAAAAGAAAAGAAGGAAATCAGATGGCTTGGACTGCCCACAAATAGTGTACAAGAATGCACATCACTGGAAAAAGAGAAACAAGAAAAATTAGAACAGATACAGAAAAAAACACAACAGCTTCAAGAGCTTATTTTGCAGGTATGATTTTTCATTAATGATTTTAATTTAATATTATTTAATTTAATAAATATTGTTTTAATCATTAGTTAGGTAGTGATTTAAATTTTATTGTTTTGGATTTTCGAAGTGTTTCGAAGTTCCAATGAGTTTTCGGCAGTCTTGACAAAAAATCTATTTAGTTTTACAACAAGCTTTTGTGTCACTTTCGTTTCGACCATAAGCAATCCACTGTAGGACATAAGCGTCCCTCAATCACAAGGAGAGGTTTTGCAAATACTGGCAACAATAGCGAGACAAAATCATAAAGATAGATTTAAGTTTATTAATTATAGCCTAATTTTCTCTTTTGGATTTCAGCACATCTCATTCAAGAGTTTGATAGAGAGAAATAAGGATGCTGAAAACAAGGGAATCAAACCTTCTCCATCGTCAGCTATCCATTTACCATTTATTGTTGTAAATACAAGTGATAAAGCTTTAATTGACTGCAGTATTTCTAATGATAAGTAAGTGAATCATTGATTTTATTAATTAATGAATAATGTAAAAAGACGAATGCATTCTTCATTATTTCTTTCGATATATATGTTTTGGTTTATGTGATTAATTGATAAGAATCGATAGATGTTAATCATTAACAACAGTTGAGGTAAAAGTATTAGATTAAACACATTTAGTTGGAAGCGTCGAGACGGCTTATAGTAAGCAATATAACGGTGCTTTCAAATTAGGTTTGTCGAACGATGCACTTTCGTTCGAGTTTCATACAAAAGCGTATGAAACTCTGGTATTGCGATATTGTTGCTGGTCAAAATGAAAGCGGCCTTGTTGTTATGGACGGTGGTAATAGTTGGAAGAATAAATACCTTTTATCACAAAAGACGTTCTAATTCTCTTGGGATATACGATAAACGAATACAAATTTACATAAGTCGAACCGAACTTGATAATATTTATAACGAAAACTTCAATGGCTCGGTTGACGCCCACCACCATCCACCACCGCACCGCCTAAGGCGCAGAAAGTTGTGGTTTTTATTCGGTAGACTAGACAGTTTTTTGGCCCGAGTCAGGGTGTTAATTATTGTTAGGGCGATAGTTTTATATCTATGTGTGTTGTTACTTTGATGCTGGTTTGTTTGTTTTTCTTTACAGAGTTGTTTTCTTTTATTTTGTTTTATATCCGTGAAAACCTTAAATAAGCTTTCTAGTGTTATATTGATTTGTTACTTTGTATTTGCAAGTTTTTGGTTTCCAATAAATAAATTATCAGTTGTCTGTCACCCATACTTATACATACATACATAGCTTAGTTTGAGGTTGGATGATGTTTATTATATAGACCAGAAAAGATGCAAATTTATCTTATTGTTTGCGACCATTTTGCAAAACTTGTGCTTACTCACATCTCACATTAATGTGTGTGTAATTTTCAGGACAGAGTATATGTTTAACTTTAACAAGAGGTTCCAAATTCACGATGACATTGATATCTTGAAGAGAATGGGCCTTTTATTTGGTAAGTTGATTACCTACGACATCTTTATATTTTTTTTACGACGTTATGCGTTTTCTGACCTAATTTTATCTTCATAGTCTGTGGAAAGTAATTGTAACTTGTTATTTACCAGATAATCTTACATTATAGTTATTTATAAACTTAGCTGATTTAAATATCAAGGAATGTTTACGCTATCCATACTATTTAGCCGTGTAGCCCCGCCATACAAAGCTGTTTGAAAAATTATAATTGTAGCATTTGGTTTTATTACAGGATTAGACAAAGGTGAATGCACAGAAGAAGATGTTGAGAGAGCTAAAAGCATGGTGCCTAAATCTCTAGAAAGTTATGTAGAACGTAAGTTATCCTTATAAATAAGAACTACTAATAGTTACTTATAAATAAGAACTCCAAAATTGTAATAACTACAAAATTGTAATAACTGATAAAGCTGTGTTGTTCTATTCGCTTCTCAACTCAGTATAAAAACATTGAAGCGAACTGTCAAGACAATGTTATTTCCTTGATATTTGTTATTTAAGCAATTTAGTTTTATTAATTTTAAGTTGACCTGTCCATGTAGGCTATGTGCTTATAGGGAAATAAACGTTTTGACTTTGACCTTAATTTATTCTAATGACGATGGTCTTAAGCACACGGGGTGTTAAATTCTATTGTTTCCTTTTTCAGAGATGGCGAAAGGGGATCTCAGTAATATAACGTCTATGCTAGAGGAGGAAGATGATGAAGAAGACGAAGAAGAGGACACTTTAGAAGGGGAACATGAAAATGAACAGGATGATGAACAAGATGAACATGAAGGGAATGAATCCAGTGATGACAGCACTGATGTCGATGTTTAGTAAACTGCTTGACTAGCTAGATACAAACAACTTTCTAATTGACTAGCTAGAGATGTGCTAGAGATACAGTGATTAAGTACTATGAAAATCTCATGCTCCATAAAAAGATTTCTATCTCTGTCTAGCAATAACACAATCAAGTTATACAGATAGGTTTGTGTAACCTCATACAGCTTTAACGGTTCAAGAGTCAAATGTATAACATAGTATGAGCTCATAACTTATTATCACAGCAATATGTTGGTCAACAATCAGTGATTTAGAAGAAAAGACATATAACAAAAATACAAAACCCTGTTTTGATGATCTAGGTACCGAAACAAATTAAACTTTACCGATATTGTTATTATTAAATGAAAACGTCAGTTATGGTGCGGCTATATAAGCGGCCGGTTACATCATTGCTTTTTGTTTCCGATGTTTTTAGCGCGCCAACGCGACACGAATCTTCCATAAAGGACAGGAAAGTTCAGCAAAACTATTATAGGTATCAACAAATATATAATGTTTTACCATTGAAAAACTCAGTGCTCTTAATTCACCAAAACAGATCGATTAAAGGGCTAGGGCTTATAGTGTCACAGTAAATTTCTTAATTTTCTGCATTGAAGACTAGTATTTAACGATACCTAATTGTTTGTTGAATAGTTTTAATTACTAGCCACCTGTAAGTAATTTTGACACATAGGTATTGTGTTATTATGGTATTTTGTTGTTTTTGTAGTATAACATATGTATACTGCTTTCATAATATTAACTGTTTAAGTGTATTATGTTATCTGTGTGAGTCTGGTAATTACCAGATTTTATTTGAGTTAATTTGTACATACATGGTATAAAATCATTGCAATGAATTTTATTTATAATTTCTTAGTGCATTTGTTAACTGGCATAAATGGTGGACCAGTACAGGTACAGATAGACATTGGGTAACACATAATGATAAATTTATTAATGGTAAAACCAAGTTGTTTGCCTCAAAAATGTTGTTAATTGATATGCTGCTAATAATTTGAACTTCCCAATATTGTTAAGTAAACTAGTATGCAGTATGTTATGCAGTAGTATGTTTCTCACTTCACGGAATATCACAAGAAATGTGAAAATGGGTGTTTTTGTTTACACGCACACTATTCCGCGCATCTTTTAGAACGAAGGAATGCGCTCTGTCTGCACGCTCGTTGCACGCGATTACCTAATATAATATGCTACCCCGTACTTGTACACGCGCGCTCGATCACGCATTATTGCCGTTTCAGGCGTGATAAGAGTGCGCGTAAAGGCACCCAATATCTTGGTTTAATTAGGTCAAACTAGACCTTTTATCATTTCCTGTGATATTTTGGAATGCTATGTTAGCAAGGTTCGAATTGCCCCCTACTAAGCTGGGCTATTTACAAAAGTTCATACTACAGACTACATACAAACTAAGAATATTGAGAATATTCAAATTGAACTGGTTTCATCAAGAATTGAAATTGAATATTGAAAAAGGCTTTTGTATCTAGCAATATTGTTAAGTCATTTGTATGGCAAGCCATATTGATGTTATGAATTTGAATAAAAATCATTTTAGGGAATTGTATTTTTAATAATTGTCATACATAATAGATGTAAAAAAAATAAATAACATAAGATTTATACTTGTTTTATTGAATTTCACTTAGTATATTTTAAATTACGTTATGTACAAACACAAAACATCTAATTAAGAAGAATCATTTAAGGTCGTCATCATCGAACAGGTCTTCGAAATCTGAAAAATAGAAACATGTTTTACATAAATATTCTAATGGCATAACAACAAGAGCATGAAACCTACTTTTTAGAATAATAAAAAGCAAAGGTTTGTTAATTTAGAAGTTCCTACTGTAATAACGATTGAAAACTTAACACCAGCGGCAACATATAATTTAGAATACCTATAATCGAACATTTTCTGTGTGCATTACGCCAGGAAAATGTTTACGAAAATGTACATTTAAGTACCTACATCAGAGAAATAGCCAGCTCCTTTAAATATTTATGTAATTGGAAGGGAAAAATACTTTCTGGTGCAGAACCTACCACTGAGTTAATTATGTATGACCTCAATATATGATAATTACTAGCTGTGCCCCACGGTGTTACCCGCGTTATAATGGATTTTCCCGGAATGACGTTTTCCCGCGGTAAAAAGTAGCCTATGTTTTTTTTCAGGCTCTAGAGATTCTGTGTACCAAATTTCATTTAAATCGGTTCAGTAGTTTTTACGTGAAAGAGTAACATACATCCATACTTACAAACTTTCGCCTTTATAATAGTAGTAGGATGTACCTATGTGTCGTTTGTTACACATAACCCTGTTTTTATTAATTCAATTTTTACAACCTCTAAACAGAGTTTATATCGGTTGAAAAGTTTTTGTATTTTTCGTTAGAATTTAGTGTGCTAGCATGATTTTATTGAAGATAAAAACATTACAATTCACGTTCGTACACTTTTTACGAAATGTATAACAGAAAGGGGTCTCAAAACGGGGTGTGATTGTCAAGTTCCTGACTGACCAGCTAAAAGTTATATATACCTATGTAATTAAACCTAACCATGTATCAAAATAATAGAACATCCCGAAGACTACTACTTACCGCAGAAGGGCATCACTTTCCGTGTGAAAATAAATGTATTGTTACACATGTTAAGCCGAAGTGGTATTTTTTAAGTGATACATTTTTCAAGTATAAACTTTACAAGACAATTTTTTCTCCTTACCTATACAAAGTCGGTTTAAATCTTATTTCGAGTCTACAAGCCAGCAGAACTAATGATGGAAATGTTTGGTCAATTCAAAACGAGGTTTTGGTACTTAAGCATTTTGTTAGAATGTTACGGTTTTAATGTGGGGGCTTTCGAACGTTAAAGGTTATTTTAATGAGAACCTTATTCTTACTGATTCTAACTACCATTTTCCAGGTGAGATTACTAATACAATTGTTGCAGTAGATACGAAAAAAACATATTCCGTTACTTTTTTTATAATTTGGTCTTGAAGTTTGAAAAAAATATACTCAAAATTAACATTCTGAGAAAGATTGTTTTTTATATGATAGTTTCCACAAAGCGCCTGTTATGAGCATATATAACTACTGGCCACTTTTCAGCTATGTATGTGCGAAAAGTAGCAACTCTAATGTGAACAGTTTTTCAAAATATTAGACCAATATTCGTGAACCAACATGGTCCCAAAAAGTTGAATATCTCCAAAACTATCAAAAATGGTTGTAGGTTCATACATGGAGCATGGAGGTGAATTAAATCGATGCAAAAGAACCTCCACCATTGTTCTTTTTATTTTAAATAGACTCTAGAGAGAAATGAATCATAATCTGTACAGGTACAGATTATGATTCATTTCATATAAGTGGTCTAGTCCAATGGTATATAATCTTTTATTTTTATTTAGGTCTGGTAGGTATTTTTATTGCGTCTAGGGCGCATATTCACTTGAGCTTTTGAGTAGATATGGTTCAAAATAAGTCGCATTTTTCGTTAACACGTCTTAGTTTTAAATAAAGACGAAATAACGATAATAAAAAAAATGATGAAGTATGGCTATTTTTCTATACCTATATATTTTTTATGTAGTCATCATGCTTATTAGATTAGTTTTAATTTCATTCAAAAATATTAGGTGGTTATAATTTTACAGACTTTCAAAGTTCTTCGATCCTCTTCTTCTTTTCGATCAAGTTCGATTAAAAATTGTTTCGATTTCAGATAGAACATTAATTGAGGACGGTTGTAGGCTATGTTACCGCAGTAAACACAATGTTGCCGCGGACAAAATTATTAATAATCTAAGTTTAAAATAAAAAAAAACCGATTACAGAATTTTAGCTCCCTTAGAAGTAAAAAGTCACACTATTTTGTAATGTGCACGTGATGCGCTTTTATTTGAGACCCCACTCGAGTATATTTGCAGATTTTCGGTTTTCCTTCCCCACTTTGACCTTCATAACTTTGACACTTAGCAATCTTAGCATGTCTAAGAACACAAGCGCGAAACTCACCTTTCATACAAGAAAACTAAATTGAAATCGCTCAATCCATTCGGGATCTATGATGTCCCAGACAGACAGACACGTCAAACTCATAAAACCCCTATTTTTATCAAGGGTTAAAAAAAAATTAACATCGTATCTAACCGCGGTAACATAGAATATAAAAGCCTCAATAAATGTTTTTTTAATCATACTATTGGAGAATAAATCTAAATTTAAAATTTAAGAAAAACCCCCGATTCCAATGCCTTAATTTCCTTAAATGTAAAACAACATAATATTATGTAATGTGGACGCGATGCGTTTTCATTTGATACCCCACACTAGTATATTTGCAGATTTTCGGTTTTGCTTCCCCACTCTCACCCCCATAACTTTTAAACGGCCTAACCGATTTTCATGAAACATGTCTAAGAACACTCGCGCAAAACTCACCTTTCATACAAAAAAAACTAAATTGAAATCGCTCCATCCGTTCGGGAGCTATGGTGACACAGACAGACAGACAGACACGTCGAACTTATAACACCCCTCTTTTTTGGTCGGGGGTTAAAAATATGAAAACAGCAAACAACTGAATGAGAGTGATAAAATTTAAAATATGAAAATCGTGCATGGGGGAAATATCTTGAAAACTAATGGATGTATTGAACTATTTTTTAATTTCAAGTAGAGAATACAGAAAGTTTGAATTCATAAGAGATGAACATAGCTCATTCAAAGGCATGATAAACTACTCGAGCGCCATAGATTTGTATGTTTGATTGATTAGTTTCCATTGCAATCATTGCATTAATTATTTTTTTTTTACTAATGTTAGTTTATAAACTGAACCCTAGGTGTACCTAGTATGAGTCCATTTCATACAAATCAAATTTATTTTTATTTAATTTTGACAGTCTGCACCATTTAAATAGGTTAGATACTTGATATTTATGTGTGACTATTTTGGCCTTGTTAGTATTTTTAAAAGAACATATTAGTTAACAAACAATGGATCACTAACATCTACATCTACATACCATTAAAAAAATCAGCATGAACTGCCTTCTCATTAGCTGCTAAATCCATTAGCAAATTAGATGGACCACCAGCCTGAAAATAATGAAGACAGTGGTTATTTCAATAATAAGGTATTAGATATCCCTAAATTATTATATATATTTTACAATATTACAATAATGTTTTAGTTCATACATATTTATAGATGTGACAAATAAATATAAGAAATCAAATAAAAAACAGGTAAAATATATATGAACAAGGATAATGTTACAATCAACAACTGCTACAAACTTTCACTAACTTATTTAAAAATTGTATACTTTTAACCAAGATATGTATTCTTACACACTTTAATTAATATCAATAAAAGTATTAAAAATAATAGAATTATTTAATACTAAATAATACTATAGGTACAGCTGTTTTCATTTTGGCCATGCAGAAGAGGTGTGATGAAGGTTTCCCTCAATGACAATGAATAGGGTTTGCCAATTATTGCCATGCTTGGTAGGTAGGTTGACGAGCGAGTATTGGACTAAAAATAATTCTTGTTTTCAAAATATTCACAGCCCTGTTCCTAAATAATGTTCCATTATGAGGAACCGTTTAACAATAGGCAGGTCTTCCATACACTGCGTTCGTGTATGAATCGTCGTTCAAGAAGCTGTGGGTTAAATATTACCTATACATAAGGCAAAAGATCGAGATCATTTGATCAGTCTCATTGAACTTATAATATTATGTAGGTTGCTGAAAAAAATGTTAACGCTGTAGCTGTAGATGAGATTTTCTACAATGCTCTCCGAGGAAAAAATAATATAATAATAACATAAGGATACACTACGCTAGGATGGACTATCTTTGAATATTGTCTGATAATCGTATACCTCCTCCATATCCATGTATGGGCCTACTCCCTCCGGAAACATTTCGTCGGCTGCTACAGTAGGCTTCATTATGTTTATTGTAACAATGGATACTTGTTAACTCAGTACGGAACTACGGATAGGTGCAGGTGATGCAGACAGAGTTATTGAAATAAAAACAAACAAAACAAGTCTGACTCTGACATTGACGCTCCACAGAAAAGTCATATAAATTCCATGGCCTTTTTAGAGAGTATCCATAGTAAGTACTTACTATAGACTCTAAGTCTGTAGTTACGCTCTATTTACCCTATTTGTTATTAATAAATTATGTATGTGTCTAAAAAATACAATAGTTTTTATTAGAATAATAAATTACGTTGTAATATAGTGCTTTTATATGAATAAGTGCTTTTTATACGTTAAATCACAACAAAGTTCTAATAAACCAGTTAAAAAAAATTGTAAGCTACCGTTGTTCACCCAAAGAATGTCAACTACTGATTACCTACTGAATAAATCTATCTATTTGTCAGTCAGTACAGTACAGTACTGTAACTGTACTGACATGCATGACATGAGGTCTGAAAAAAAACACGTGTGTTGGGTTAATCAATGGTGTTTTCGTGAACAATAACATTCACATAAAATGCTTGATTACGAAAATAAAGTAGTTCTTGCTCCAATGGTTCGAATCGGCACATTGCCAATGAGACTATTATCTCTTCGATATGGCGCTGATATTGTATACTCGGAAGAATTGATAGATTGGAAATTCTTGCGATCAAAACGAAGATACAATGGTCAGTTTAATACACCACTCACCAGAGAGCAGTTTCCATTTAAATGAATTATCTCTGCTTAGCCTACACATTACAAATCATAGCCTTATTTAATCCCTTCTCCATCATTTATTGATCACTGTGTAAGTGGGCCTAGGAGAATATTCAGTTCAATATATTCATAAACTGGCTGCTTATTTGATTAGGAATTTTTGTTTTGTTTAGATATTTTAGATACAATTGACTATGTAGATCAAACCGATGGTACAATAGTGTTCCGAACTTGTGCTGAGGAAAAAGAAAAAGTTGTTTTACAACTTGGAACAAGTGATGCCGAGAGAGCTCTTAAAGTTGCTAAAGCTGTGTAAGTAACGTTTTTGTTTTTAATTTTTCACAGTAACTGACTTTATGGGGATGCTAGAAATAAGATTTTATTTATACTATTTTATTTTTAGGGAAAATGATGTGGCTGCAATAGATATAAATATGGGATGTCCTAAAGAGTTCTCTATCAATGGTGGTATGGGTGTTGCACTTATGGGGAAACCAGATAAAGCATGCAAAATCCTGAAGGCACTTGTATCAAATCTTAAAATACCTGTGAGTTGTAAAATAAGAATTCTTAATACCCCTGAGGAAACTTTAGATCTTGTAGAGAAACTAGTCAGTACTGGGATCAAAGCAATAGCTATTCACGGCAGGACCAAAGAAGAAAGACCCCAACATGCAGTGCATCCAGACATGATTAAATATGTTGCCGAAAGGATATCTATACCTGTTATTGCAAAGTATGTAACTGTAAGTAGAAATATGTTTAGATCTTATAACATTTCTAAACAACTTTTACTGTTACAGTGGTGGATCAAAAGAAATAGAAAAGTATAGTGATATTGAAAAATTCAAAAACATGACTGGATGCAATAGTGTCATGTTGGCAAGGGCTGCTGAATGGAATTGCTCTATATTCAGAAAAGATGGTTTATTGCCTATGGACACTGTTATCAAGGCATATTTGAAGCTTGCTATTGATTATGACAATTCACCCTCCAATACAAAGTACTGCATTCAAAATATTTTGAGGGAACTGCAAGAAACACCTAGAGGCAGACAATTTTTAGAATGTCAAACATTACAACAAATTTGGTAAGTGCTACTTCTAACTAGCAGTAGCAGGTTTCAATTCCTGCCTAGGGGTCAAATGTTTGTATGTTCTTCTTTCTCTTTGGTTGAGGTGTTTAATATGTATAATAAAAAATCTCTATGAATGTATGTATATTATATTAAGTATATCAGATGTCTAGTACCTGTACACAAGCTTAGAGCTTACCACGGGGCTAGATGTTGTTGTGTGGATTGTCTGTAAATATTTATTTAACTTGTTATAGTGATAGAGAATATTCTACTTAAATTTATTTCAGTGAAATTTGGGACTTGGGGGACTACTGCAAAGAGAAACAATCAATATACCAAAAGAATGGAATACAAGGCAGATGGCAAGTCACTCCTGATGGGCTAGAACCTCCACATAAAAGAAGTAAGCCCAATGAGACCAAGTTGGTTGGTGTTCAAGAAAAGAAAGTAAGTTTGAAAATAATGATATATCTAAAGCAATCCAGCTGAATTTATTATTTCCCAATGTATAATATAATACTTAAAATTTTTAATTTTACAGGTATGTTTTATCAGAGCTAGTTTCAGTGATATTAACATGCCTAAAGCAAGGCTTCATGCATGGGCTGGGAAAAATGGATTACGTCTACCAGTTTATGAAACTGAACAAATAGCAAAGCTATTCCGTTGTATAATAACTTTCAATGACAAGAAATACACATCATCATATTGGGAGAAGAATAAGAAATTTGCTGAGCAAGGTGCTGCTTTAGTTTGTTTACATTATTTAGGAATTGTTTCTGAAGAGGAACTAATGGAACAAGGGAGTATATTAAAAAAGTAATTTTTATATTAATTGGTTTTATTTTTCCCTTTTTATATTTATATTTTAAGTTTTGCTATTTTTTAATCTATATACATAATATTCATGGTGGCGAAATGAGCTGGATAATTTTGGCGTGGATTGGTGTGCAACAGCTCAACAACGCGATGTGTGGAAGGGGAATAGGGAGGTCTTTGCCCAGCAGTGGGACGACATGGGCTGAAAATAATAATAATTTAATATTGACGTTTTTTCACTTTTTTCGTGTTTGGTTTTTAAGACTAGCAATATTGTCAGCCAGCTTATCAGTAAGCTCTTCCAAATTGCTGTTGAAATTACTGTGCTGTTTCAGATCTTTATCCAGCTGTCTTATATTTAGGAAACTTTGATACGCTTTTTGCAGTATGTCATCTTCAAATGTTAGTTCTTTTGAAAATTGTTGGGGCATAAAACTTGGGTCTGAAAAGTCTTCCAGTAAATGCTTGGTTGTCGGAACGGTGGGAGGCAAGTGTTTATCCATTTTATTCCTTTAGTAAATAAAATATTATTTTGTCACACTAATGACGCTGAAATTCAACTATAGTACTTGTTGAACTGTAGAAGAAGAAGAAATAGGTAACTCTGAATCTTTTACCATTACCAATATTGCTTTGCTGACAACTGACTGACAATTGACATTGACAATAATATAATAAAAAAAAAAACAAACCAGTGATGGGAAAAAGACCGAATGTATTGAAGCCGTAGACTTATGAAGTCTCTGGAAAATCAATTATATTATGTTGCTACTCGTCACTAGATGGCATTTTTGAACATAGTAACTGCTATCATGTACTCACATGTTTAATTATGTAGTTTCTAAGACCTATATGTAGTAAAGTACTTTGTAAACCTTATTCTTTGAAGAAATATATATATTTTTTTTATTATTATTTTATTATCAGCCAATAGATGGGCCACTACCTAGCCACTACCTGCTCTGATTCTGATTATTGATTGATATCTCAGTTCAAAATCAGTCTTCTTACAAATTGATCTGCATCATTACAGGAGATCTAAGAGACAGGAATATCTACGGGCAGGTAGGCATCAACCGTTATAGTTAGAAGAAAAAGTACTTAGGAGACTATTTATAATTTTTTTAATATTCTGAACTGTATTTACGAAGCAATTGGGAAAAAAAATAAATTTAGGTACCTATTGGTCTGCTTGCGACGCAAGAGCTAGCGGGTTCGATTCCCGCTGAGGGGTCAACTGTTGGTTCTGCAAGCACTCTCTACTTGGTCTGGGTCTAATATAACATGTATACATATATGTATGTCTATATACTATGTCTAGTACCTGTAACACGAGCTTAGAGCTTACCACGGGTTAGTAATTTATTATTATATGCCACGGGGTTAGATGTTGCTGTGTAGACTGTCCAGTGGAATATTTTTTTTGAACTGGCAGAGAAACTTTCGTTTAGCAAAATATCGAATAGTTTTACCTACCTACTAGGGATGTTTTAAATATTTGCCAGTTTCGAGATCTAGGATTAGTTCTACCCAAATCAGCTGCGGTAGTGTTTTTTAATGTTATTAGATATTATGACGGGCTCTGTAACTTGCGTGGTTTTATTTAAAGAGACAAAATAATGATTAAATTTGTTACGTACAAACGTCTAAAGCATAGGTTTATTTTACGGATAAAAATATATTAGCAGGAATATAATACAATACAATACAATACTCTTTATTGAAACACAAAATTTTTAATACAACAGAACAATGCTTAAGATCGCTTTCTGCACAGGACAGTATCTGTCTATGTTTATGTTTTCTTTATTTATGTTATTTTATGATCACACTAATTTAATTTATGGACCTGTGTCTGATATATATATATATATTTAGGTACTAAAATACATGTAATAATAGTGTAACAATGGGTAGTCTTATCACTAAAAGTGATCTCTTCCAGACAACCTTTGGATGGACTAAAGAAAAACTAAAAACGATGGATGTTACAATTTGGTAAAGTAATAAAAAGATAAACGATAAACGTTGAATAATAAAAAAAAGTAAGTGTGCGATTCACACATGATAGAAGTGAAACTTCAGTAAATCGACAAAAGAATAAGATGAATAAATAAAAAAAAAATTACTATGCAAAATGATTTTGTTCGGGCGGTCACCCATCCAAGTACTCGCGCAAAGTTGCTTAACCTTGTTAACGTTTAAGATAGGCGTAAGACTATCTTAAACGGCTTACCTGTCGGGTAACCGACAGGTAAGCCAATCTTATTTCCATTTCCATTGCATCCGATTTCAAATCACAACGATTCTAAAGAAGTTTCACTTCAATAATCTTTACATTTCAATTAAAAACTTAATATAATTAATAATGTTTCCTGACAAATCACACAGCATTCACCTAACACTATACCATAGAATAATAAATTAATAATAACCCGTACTAAGTGGAGCTTGTACTATGTTAGGTGACTGACATACTACATAGATATTCTTTTTTAAATACCATGCATATTGCATGCGTGTTTTAACGGTGAAGGCAAAAACGGCACGATCTGAGAACTATGAGGAGTTTGAAAGCCATGTTACCAACCCGTACTTGGCCAGCGTGGTGGATTATCTATCTCGTCAAGAGAGAAGTCTCTGTGTCCGAGCAGTGGAAACGTTAGCGGGGTGTTGATGATGATGACATGCATATTTTACATAGGTACATATGCTTGAATATTTAGTATATAAGGAGTGTAATATTTGCTGCTACGTTCCACTTTAAAAAAACGGTAACACAACTCTGTGCGCTGTAGCTATTTAGATGCATCGTTTGCGGTTTCCTGCGGTGACCGCGACCGCTTCAGCCTCGATTTCATGATCCTTGTATTGCGTACGTTTACATCAAAAATAGAACTGACGATGTGGTTTGCTACATAAAGTCCATTTATGATAAATCTCATGCAAATAACGAACATTTGTATTAAACTAGCGACCCGTACCAACTTCGCGTTGCATGGTGTAGCGTAGGTACATTTTTTTTTCTTTCTTTTTTCTAAAATTATACTACTGATGATTTTTTTGTGAATTAGCAATATCAAGGGGATATATTACTTACAATGGTACTTCATTCAACAATGCTATCAATATTACTTATGCAATATCAAAATATTTTTAGAATGATTTTCATTATTTTCACGTAGACTATTAGTACCTAGCCATTTTACGCTATTGCAGATAAAGTTAGTATTTAATCATACAAATACTTGAGCAACGTGTGTGGTCGGAATCTAAGTTATATTCTTACGCTTGATGATCCACACAGCGAGTAGCGTCAAGTTTCACTCCTATCGAATCAATATCATATCGTTCTTTGCCTCTGTCAATCTTCCAACATTTAGTTAAAGATATCGTAGTCATACTTAATTAAATAATACAGGGGTCAGTAGCAACTTGTAGGTACCTTTTATTTTGGTAAAGGAAGGAAACAGTTACATATTACTTAAATATACTTACATGTAAAGATAGGCTCATAGGTTATACTTAGTTTATCAGTGACCAAAGTACACCACTACGAGTACATTTACAGTACACTAGCTTCGACTGCCACGGTGTTTGCCGTCTTATGATTTTCCCGAGGAAACGACGTAATTTCCCGCGGTGATATAAATAGATAAATAGGCTATATAACAGTAAAATATTAAAATCGGACCAGTAGTTCCTGAGATTAACCCACTCAAACAAAGAAACTCTTTAGCTTTATAATCTTTAATATATAAATCTCGTGTCACAATGTTTGTCCTCAATGGACTCCTAAACCACTTAACCGACTGTAATAAAATTCGCACACCATGTGCAGTTCGATCCAACTTGAGAGATAGGATGGTTTTTACAACGAGAAAAATTCGTATAATTTCCGGGAAATTTTTTGACCCGTGCGACGCCGGGGCGGGCCGCTAGTATTAACATAAAAAATAAATAAAAATCTTTTATTTCGGACAACAATTAATCCATATTTTGTTTGTAAACTTAACTAGGGTTAGTAAAAGTGAATAGCAAATCGTATAGATTTATATAGGTACCATAGATCCCTTTTCAGGGATAAATCGTAATGGTAATACGCATCAATAAACACAAGGCGGCAAATGAGAGGTTGCCAGTACTTGTAGTGTGTATTAGTACTTACATTCCTAATCCATGCACCAAACTAATTATTACTCAATCCCATGCACTATTACGAGTAGATAGTGCTCGCTTATACTTCCATCTTTCATCCACCCTCTCAGATTTGCAGGCTGTATTTAGAACACACATGGCGATCACAAAATGAGGAAATTATGGTTAATAATTATCAGCGTATAGGAATGAAAGGCAGCGAATAAAAAAAACTTTTTGTGACTTATCCCATGAAATGAGATAAAATGTTACTTTGTATCTGCGGTGATGACATCTCGGCTATTGCGGTGTCTCTAATGAGTTTTTTGATTTACAACCGCACTCCCTCGAGGTTATTCTTACTTGTCAGATGAAAACCGCGAAATTACGGAACAGCTACGGCCATCAGCACTTCCCATCCGTGCCTGAGCGATGGTTTAACCGCAGAAGGTGTCCATCTTGTCTGGGTTTATTAAGCCCGCATCTACGTTTTTACTTTAAATTCAACTTAAAGTAAAAGTTTATTGCTAGAAAACATTTAAATAAAACAATTGAATTTGAACATATTTTTACCCGACCACGGTGGTGGATTACACACATTATTATTATTATTACATTATTACACATTTACCTACATAGGTATATCTTCCCGTTACTATCTACTCAACACTTGATTAATTATACGTTATTGTTTTTTGTCACGTTAAGCCACAAAAAAACATAACTTCGTGGTTTATCAACTGATTTTGGTTGGACAGGGTATACCTATTCAAAGGGTGGTGGGTCATGATAAGAGCACTAGGATCTGATCATGTTATCTCAGAGAAATCAAAATGTAGTGAAGATATTGCCTCCAGAAGCTCCCGATCGGTATAATGGTTTACGAATTATCTTCTGCCTATTTTATTATAATTCGCGAACTGATAAACGTAAAATCTAACAAAATAATTACAGTTAAATCTTCTTTGAAATTGAGGTTTATGCTCTTCTAGTCCTGCAAATTATTAAGATATCATATATCAAACACATATCTACACTAATAGCAATAGTCAACAAATGATTAGGTAGAACATTCCCTAGAAGGTACACATAATATGCCAGCTTACTAAGGCAATTTTATCGGTAGTAAGAAAATTTCGAGGTCAATACCGCGTAAGCCATGTAATAATTATTTTATTTTATTCCAGCGTGGGTAGCAATCACTGTGATAACAATAGCCTGACGGCGATGTGTCACCCTGTTTTGTATTTGCGATATTCAAATGACAGCAATGCGACACTCGACTGCTACGTGAAATGCATAATTCGACATTTCAATGGACACCTCTTCAAAATTTAACATGTAGAGTCTCATTACCGGAGCGGAGGGTCCGATTATAATATTGGATTGAAACTTTTTTGAATGATTTTGTTTACACTTCAAACAATTATATTTTATTGTTCAGTGGGGTGTGAGTGTAAAACGAATTTGTGATGATGGTTCTGTCGAGCCATCGAGAATGTTGACCCAATCTGGGTCAATCATTGAAAGTATATTTAAAATTTTAACATAATATCATCTAAGTTCAAATAGTCTAAGATCCGAACCTACATCGACATTCACCGGGTTGATAATATAATTAAACTTATTTTATAATAAATTTCGTATATTGGAATATATATTAAAAATGGGTTAGGTCCAGGACAGGTGGAAGTTAATAAGAAAGAACTTAATGAGTCCGATGAATTCGAGAGTCTTAAGTTCAGATGAATCCTACTACTATTATAAAGGCGAAAGTTTGTATGTATGGATGTTTGTTACTCTTTCACGCGAAAACTACTGAACCGATTTAAATGAAATTTGGTACACAGAATCTCTAGAGCCTGAAAAATAACATAGGCTAATTTTTACCGCGGGAAAACGTCATTCCGCGGGAAAATCCATTATAACGCGGGTAACACCGCGGGGCACAGCTAGTCAGATATATAATAGAAAATATTTATAAAAAAAATTACGCGTACTGTTAAAATATGGAGGATAGTAGGGTACTCTACTGTCTATAGTTAACGTACCGAGCATGCGCACCTTAGAGTATCTACCTATGGTAAGAAATGCGCACTTACACGGTATTCGTATAGTACGGATTTAAAATTTGTCAACCCCTATTAGGACCAACATTTTTGCAGTCAACCCTATATCATCATGTTCACAATAAAACAACGCTTATGCTGATATATTTTTTTTTTCTATTATCACATCAAGTGAAAGTAACTGGTATCGACATACCTGTTTATACCTGTCAACCCAGTAGTTAGTCCAGGTAAATAATAGTCAAACGTATAGAATGTGCAGACATAGGGTAAAGAAAATTTTATACTGGACTGAAAGTATACTCTATATATAAAGTCCAGTATAAAATTTTCTTAATATCTTCATCATGCAATATTTAATGAAATATATTTTTTTTTAATAATTAAAAATATTCTGTCCAGGATTTTTTTTGTCAACCTATTTTTAATATATTTCTCAATTATACGAAATTTATTATAAAATAAATTTGATTCTATTATCAACCCGGTGAATGTCGATGTAGGATCGGATCTTCTACGAATAGAAAGAAAGCGTTTGTTTTGTGTGAGCTATAGTCGTGTGGAGCTTTTTCCTACAATATATTATGTATTACTACTACCTACTTAGAAGTAGAATTTTCCAAATTCGTTGAAATGCCTCAGGCTTATCTAAGTTATCTTATTAGAAATATGTATGAAATATTTAGTTATTATCAAAATCTTACTTTTTAAAAAATCTTCTGAATAAGTGCGATGGATGTTAACTTATATGGAGTCAGGTTAAATGTAGAGAAGTTTTGAAGAATATAGGATGTTACGGGCAGAAAAACAAGTGATTTTTGGGTCCCTTTTACCCGTTTGACATTGGTACACTAAAAACATTAATAGGCATTTTTCTCTTCGTTCAATACCCCCTTCTGGACTAGAGCATCCCAACTAGGTATAATAAAATTCATACAAAGCATTTCATATAATTAAATCAACATAAATCGTCAACGAATTCAAAACAATTATATCGAGAGCGATTATATCTGAGCTCGTGTCAGAGCATAATCGGAGGATCTCGTAAATAAGCCGGGAGCTCCATGTAAAAACAAAAGGGGGTTAAGTTATTAGGAGACGAGGCGCGCGGGTGGCACGCGTGATATATTACCTAAGGACTGGCGCGCGGCATGCGGAATGTTTGCTGTACGAGGATGCTTCCTTTCTTGATCTTGTTTGGCAGGCGAGTGTTGATGGCGTTTTTACTAGTTTATCATATTTATGACTGTGAGCATGGTCGAAGATTAATCCATGCTGTACATAAGGACGATGGTATACATTATAGTGATTTTAATAGGTGGTATTGGCCGTATGTTATGGTCTACTTGTTCTAGGAGTAAATAAATTATATCAATATATACAAAACTACCAATGTCTATGATGATTCATGCAAATGATATAATAGTAAAAATATTCTTGGCGTCAAAATAAAAATACAAACACACTCAAACATAAGAATGAAATAGATTTATACCAACTCTATCCCTTAAGTGAACGTATAAAGCTTGTCACAGACATCATGTTTAGACAATTTAAAACTGATTGATATACGCTTAACGGCGACAAGGGCCAACTGCTCCAGTTGTCGGAATTTACGAGCGAGTCTGAACACGGCAAATACATTTGTTAATAGACACATTAGCCGTTAAACGTCTGCGACGGGCCTTAATTGCCGACATATTGTCGGCCGGGCCCACTCTCCTTTCTCTATGGATATTTCAATGGATTTCACAAATAGGCAGGCACTTAAACGGCTTGATTTGCAGCTAATTCTAAACAAGACTTACTAATGTTAGAGGTCAGATATTCGCACTAAAATGCAATAACGTTTAAATGAATAGCATTGTGAAACAAAAGGTAAAATTAACAATTATAATTCATGCGTGTCATAAATTCATAATACGGAAGATTTTATTAAACGTGTTAATATAATACTTATTAAATAATACTAGCTGTACATAATGTTACTTATAAAATGTTATTTTAACTTTGTAAATTATCATGCTTTTAACAATATAAAATAATAATAATATCATTTGGCTTATAACGAGTAACATACCATGGTACCGTGGAATCCTAAAGTGCGGTTATGCAAACGTCATACAAATTTATCACCGGTTATCTGCCAGGTCTACCGCTATCAGTAAGCGTAGTGTGTCGTGATCGAGTTGCATTCGAGAATGAAACAAGTGGTAGCTACTCCAGTGATAGTCGAACTCGTAATAAAAGACTCGAAAGGAGGTTAGACCGATTCGTTTGTATATGACTTTTCTACCCACTCCCAAAACAACCAGTTTATGCCGTGATCAGCAGCAGCTGCGAAATATCAGGAAATTCATTATATTCCATGATGATGTTACCTGTATATAAGTCTTATCATTGAATGTAATTTTGTACAAATTTACAACTTGTACGGTGGATTAAATGATGTGAAATATGAGTTTCGACTCGAAGGAGGTTTGCCTGATATAAAACTAAGCAAACTTTTTCAATCACATTAACTTTATAGAGACATGCTTCGATTTACTTAATTTTATCACAAACTTAGTAGCATGGAATTAAACTTTTTACCGACGACAAAAAAAGGGAGGTTCTGGATATAAATCGATATATCAAAATTTATTAATTTTTCATGTTTAATATTTCATAAATTCCCAGATTAACCGACTACCTAGAACTTTCAGACCTAGCATGGATTAATTTTTTAATTATATTATGTACTATACTTTCTTACTTCGCATGTAACTATTTGAACGTAATTATTTGAAATTCATTAATTTTTCACACATGAGAACCTGAAAAATGAAGTAGATCCCAAAATTTTATAGCATTTTTGTTTGCCTATAGGCAAAAGGAGCACAGATAAGGCAAACGGAAATAAATATGTATAATAAAAAATATGTATGTATGTATATTATATTAAGTATATCAGATGTCTAGTACCCGTAACACAAGCTAAGAGCTTACCACGGGGCTAGATGTTGTTGTGTGGATTGTCCGGAAATATTTATTTATTTATTTTATTTTATATATGAAATTAATTTCAGCTGCTACAAGTAATTATACCAACTAAGAAAAAAAAAGGCGAGGCCTACAAAATAATGGAGAGAGCATTCGTTGTCATTAGCTGGAATTTCAGTACTAGTTTGTAAGTAAGTACCTATTTGTTGTTTGTATAAACATCCCTAAAATGGATTTCCCCATAATAATGTACCATAAATAAAATATTTCTGTAGTCTACGCAGATGAAAAATACTTTTGTTTTAACCGAGTGTGCTTTATTCTAAGTGAAGTGTAAATACGAACGCGTGGTGTGCAATTAGCATGATGGCAACGTACGTTCGCATTGTTTTAGAGTATTGTTCACAGCGAGAGCTGGCTGACTAAGCTAGGGATGTGGCGTACGCGAAAAATTAAATCATTATTTATTAAAACGTTTAAAGGTAACGGTTAAATTATATCATGGCGGAGAGTATACCTAGTTTGGTAGCCTATGTCATCCATCCAGGAATAGTATTATTATAGTAGGTAACCTGTTTGTTACTATAATTCGCCGAGTGATGTTGGTAGTTCAGAAAAATAAATATTTTTCATATATATTTTTTTCATAGTTTTTGGGATTGTGATTTGGGATCATAATGTTCAATGAGAGGTAAAAATAACCTCAAGCTCATTAAATTATTCTCAACGTCCTTTTCATTATCAAACTAGAGCTCCGCTTTCGATTGAACGAATGAAGAGCACTAAATGTTTTATATATTGACAACTTTGGTTCATATGGTTCACATATAAAATCTTTTTGATATATAAATACCTACTTTTAATGCTGTTTACCACCGATGGCCATGACAGCGTTACATTTAAAATCATGCTTTGCTTATAGCTACAAATATGTCCCTTCTCTACATTTCTAAGGAAGTGCGTCGCTAACGAGTATCAAGTGGCGCGTGCCAGGCCTCTTTTTGTTCTCCTCCCTCCGCATCAACTTTGACTGCTAAACTAAACTCATTATGATAATAGGCGTTTTGAGCTCAAAACAATGCTGGTGTCTATCTAAAGCTGGTTGGATAACATAAAACGCATTAGTAATCCGAGGTTTTAAATGTAAGGGCATTTGAATGCCTCTTGTTTGGAAGTCGTTGGAATTACTAAATTGGAATTAGAAAGTAGGTACACGGTCAAACAAAAAAAAATGCTATTGCTCTTTACCGCCGATTATTATCGAATCGAATGCTTAAAGCAGCAGCATGGCGCTTACCTTAGATATTGAGCAACAATCACCCTTACAAAACTATCTTCAATCATTGCTGAATGGAATCCACTACTGCTTGATCTAACGTCTTTATATCTCAACAAATACTCTCAGTCCAATCCCTTTAGATATCCAAAATGGACTGCATGCAGCAACAATGGTCGACGTCGAGATGTCTGCCGGACTGAAGCGAAAGCCGTCCGCTCGGATGCACTCGATTGAGATTGAGATAACTGCTTTACAATGAGTGTATCTTTCATTGATTGTTTAGTTGAAAGAGAGGTTTATTTGTATGATGGTGATGACATTGAAGGGTAGCGAGCGCGCAGACCACCGGGGTCGGCGGCAGCTTTGCCACTCGCTCGAGCATGCTGGATCCACGTAGTGAATATCCACACTATAAGCCTTGAAATGATCTAGCACAGTTCATTGGGCATGGATATAGAGAGCTATGTTGGGCTATACAATATATCAAAGAGAAAGCCGTCCAAAATAGAAATTTGCCTCGAAGTTTTAGCAGTTTTAAGAAGTTTTCAGATATCTGTCTACAAATATTATATGTCAATACTTTTTCAAAAACAAAGAAATCCCTATTCTAAACTTAATATCTAAATATATAATCTGTCACCACTGACAACCAATTAGATTTATTTTTGTTTGACGCTAGTTGGTACGGCGAGTGTGGTGACAACTTGGAATAGGCCAAAATGAATAATCATAGGTACAGGACCTATGATTATTCATATTTGATTGCTGCTATATATTGTGTTTGTTTAGTGTGTGTAATAAACCTAGGTCACATAAAAAACAATTGTACATATTATTTTATATTCGGTAGAGTAGTTGCTCTACCTATAGTCGTATGCTAAATCAACATCGCCAGATGATATAGATAGATAGATGTCAAAACTGCAAGTTCATTTAGGCAGTGGTAGTGGCCTACTTACAATTAAAACAGCTGCCAATGTCCAGCAGTGGACGTCCTGCCGCTAAATTCAGAAGATTTTACATAAACCTTTCGACATTTCATAATAGATTACTATCATCAGAAAGTCAAAATAATAAATGATATTAAAAGCTAAAGCTTATTTATTATAATAAAAATGCATGCGTACTGCAGATCGCATTGTCAAGGGGCCATTCATGCCATGCTATTGAATACTAATCAATGCCTGTCTGAAGATCTCTTGTTCACGCATACTTTAACAAACAACAAACAATATTGCAAGTTGCGCATCGCACCTCTCATACCCCTCACCCAAGCAAAAATAACCTTATCCCAAACATATAAAGTCCCTTATGAGTCAAGGATAATTTGAACACGGAGGCGGCGCGGCGCGGCGTATCATAACACAAGGTAATGTTACGTCTCCATTCTTAGCTAATCTATTGTACAAGTTCAAGTTTTTATGAGAACTTTTATTGAAATGTTTAGTCCTGTCAGTAATTCGATAAAAGGAAAAAAGTATCCAGAATGCTGACAATGGCTCCTTTTAGCAAAATGAAATTGAGAATCGGCATTTACATTCTGCTTCCATTTGTAGAGGCATGTATTTGCTATTTTATTTTATTCAATAACTTGACTTTTGATTAAGAATAAGTTCATAATGTGATTTCCTGATTAAACGAGGTATAACTTATAAGGATCGTTTTTGAACAGACAAAATCGTTTTTAAAAATGATGGTTCGAGGCGTAAGTATGTGATTTTTTATGTACCTACGTGAATGATTTTTTATGATAATTTATTTAAATAAAAGCTATTGCTTGCAAATTGGGCCCAGTCTTGAGTTACATTTAATGGTGTTCCCATTTTATAGTGAAATTGTTACGAGTAGAACCCGGGGTCCTAGGTTATAATCTCAGCAACGTGTTTCGTGTTGTACGCTTTGTGATGTTTTTATTTTGAGTCCGCAAAAATTGGTGTCTAATCTAAAGTTTCACCTTTTTAACAACGTTTTAACAGCTCACTGTTAAAACGATATACTTTCCCGCGGAAATAAGTACCCCATGTCCTTCCTCAGGCAGTCTGTGTGCCAAATTTACAGATACAGCTCTTTTCGCATAGTTTTATTGGCTATTTGATGATAAGATTACGAGACAAAGGAATTTATATTTCTAAACCGAAAAAGAAATAAAACAAAACATCGAAATCACCAGTAAATATTTCGAGGCTTTCTGTTCAGATACTGAATGGAGTTAATAAGGCAGAGCAGGTATATTAGGCTGCCAGTTTACGCTTCATAATTTTGTGAGCAATATAAAACGTGATCACCATCCACTCGCACTGAACCAGTAGCAACACTTCGGAAAACTTTATTTACTATACATATATTGCTCATTTTATAAATCACACGTATTTCAATTCATTGTCTTAAGCCGTCTTCCTTGTTTAAGGCTTTTGGGAGGAAACGGTGATGATATTGTCTAAAAATATAAGCATATCAAGTTAGGTGGGCACGATCAAATACATAGGTATCAACTAAGGTTCCGGGTCTCATTTCGTGTATAATAATCCAAAATTTCGTGGAACGTTGTCTAGATAAAACTTTTAAAAAGTGACATTTGAAGAATACGGCACATAAATGAATTTCTGAAAAATATAACTTACATTAAGGGGATGTAAGTTAGAATTCATTATAAACCTACCTTACCATGTATATTTGACTCTAAAAGAGTTTAATACAATTAAGCAAATCAATACAAACTTTTCAGGGAAAGCGGATTTAATTCATGGTTAATTTAAGTGAATTACTAGCCCGCGGTTTTGTCCACGTAACAATTTATTATATTTATTTATACTTTGTGCACAAAAAACAATGTCATCATGGGCGTGCAAAAAAATAAATTAGGCACTATCAATATAAAACTCCCCCCCCCCCCCCCCCCCCCCAAAAAAACCCGCAGTAAAAAGTAGCTTTGGTCATTTACTGGGAAAACAGCCGTGTCTGTGTCAAATTTGATCTAAATCGGTCTTTACTCGCAATAATTAGTTTACTGGCTGGTACGTGGCTGGATTTACTAGTATTTTACCGCCGTAAAAAGTAGCCTATGTGTTATTCTGATATGTACGTTACATCATTGTGATGATCATCAAAATCCCTTCCATTTCCTTCCGTGAAAGACAAACAATTACACTTACAATCTCACAAACTTTCGCGTTTATTATATTAGTAGGATGCTGATTTATCCTACAAACCCATGGCAACTTGCTTTAAGCAATAAGACCGCCCATTACGCATGCTCGGTTTAATTTTACTTTTAATAATTTTGTATTTTTGTATAACATGGGGTGTGTAATAAAGAATATTCTATTCTATTCAAGTATACCTACTGTATTCCAGTATCGTGTTAACCCGTTGAGGGCCCTGCCCCGCCCGCTCACGTCTCACTCGCATCAATGCCGACTGCAGCGCAGCTTCTGCTATTTACCAGTATTACCACAACATTATCCGTAATAACAATCCCGGCGAAATTAGCGTCTCCTATTGTTTGTAAATTAAAGTTTCCATCTTGTGTTTTGTGAGGCTATTAGTGTTCACCTTAGACAGAAGATCCGTTTTTATCTGATTATGCTGATGGTTTACTGTTTCTTTTATACTATTTAGTACATAATCATAATTTTATTTTGTTACATACTGAAAATGAACTTATTATTTACTTTTAGAACCTGTATAATTTATGTTTTGCATATAGCTTAACTTAAAGATACTGATACTGCACATAATACAGTCTGACCTTTTTATCCAGGTTAATACGAATACGATTACCGTGCATGTTAAAGCTGTAAATGATAATCCCTAAGGTGCCCATTCGAAAGCTTCTTTTAATTTCACACTCTTCGAAGGGCGACTATCTATTAAATTGGCACGTTTGAAGTTTTATTATTGACGTCTATCGCCACAATTTGTGAAATACCCAGTGATTGTAATTTTCGGAGCTTATACACCTACAAGCACACGGAACAAAAATAGATCTCGTTCACGATCAGGGTCAGGGAATTAGCACAAAACACCTTTAAATGAACGAGAGTTCTTCATTAGCTGAGTCCAAAAAGTAGCCTCATCTAAAAAACTGATTTACCTCAATGCTTTATCTCAAAAGAGCCAAAGCTTGCTGCCTCTTTATTATTTTTTTGTTGTTGTTGCAACATGGATTTCACAAGTTCATAATTTGTCAAACAGCACTTATCTCTTTTACAAAAATCAGGATAAAATATGAATGTTATTTAAAGTTTCAAACTCAAATATAATGCTACAAATTATATTGAACACATCATTAATATGCCGGAAATTGGCATTTTATCCAGCTAATTGCACCAGCGTCATATGTTCAGGTTAATAAAAAAGGTGCAGGAGTCATTATAGATCGCTTACCGCCCTCACCGGCCAGTGCAAGCCCTCCAGGACCTATATCATCGGATCCGTCACGCGCGCCTCGTTCCATCCCCTACCCTCCAAAAAAATCCAACAGGAAGGGTTGGATTTTAATTACGATATTTTTCTATTATTTCCTCCGCTGTCTTAGTTTCGGTGCAAGGGTCATGTGATGCAATAAATTCCGCTTTTTATGAGGTCACGGTTAACCCTCTGATAGCGTTTATCGCACATCTGGTGGAAATGAAATAGCAATTTTTGGGCGTATTAATCTAGTACCGATTTCAGATTTATATTGTCTCGGGAAACAAAAACTTTCACGCTCATGTTTTGTCCAAAATTCAACAAAGTGGCATAGCATAGCTCTTGTGATAAATCAGCAATGTGCAAATGCAAATCTCATGACATGACAACAGAGTTTTTTAGGTTTAATAAGAGTAGATTTAAATTCATACGTTTCGTAGGCATACTAACAAAAAAATATATAATGCTATCATTACGATTTATGTACTAATCTATTATTTAATTAATTAATGTAATTGGTATCTGACCGTGTTAATTAATATAAATAAATAAGTAAATAATTACTCCTTCTTTCTTTATTGTATGAATATTAGGTATTTGCCATTGTTGATTAAATTTGTTGTTATTCATTTACAAGAATTCGGCAACATACTCGCACTCTCATAAAACCGACTACCATTTCGCCACTATTCAAACCATAATAAAAAATACCAACTTTGTACATCACAATAAAAACGAATCCTTGCACCCGGATAAAAATTATTGCCATCTTGTCATATATCCCACATTTCACGCATCGCAAACTTAAACCAACATTGATTGACAGATTTTTGTAAAAACTGTTGCAGCATGTTCATAGAGATGAGTGATGTGTGCAATGAGCCGCGGCGTGTTTCCGCGATACACGAGAGCACGTCACAGCGACCCGCACGGCCGTGCGTAAAATATACCAGCTTTACTGTACACTTGCGAGCAACCTCTCATCATCATCATCATTTCAGCCATTAGACGCCCACTGCTGGACATAAGCTTCCCTCAAAGACGACCAATTATTCCGATCGGTCGCTACTTGCATTCAACGTGAGCCAACAAGTTTGACCAAGTCATCTGTACATCTTGTTGGTGGTCGTCCGACGCCGACGCTGCGATTACCGATACGCGGCCTCCATTCGAGAACTTTTCGACCATATGTTCTACGTGCTATGTGGCCTGCCCACTGCCACTTCAAAGAATTCGCTTGGCTATGTCGGTGACCCACGTTCTTCATCAACCTCTGATGATCGCAAACTGTTGTAGCATGTTCATAGAAATATGTGATGGGTGCAATGAAGCGCGGCGTGTCTCCGCGTACAACGAGAACACGTCACGGCACGGCGCGGCGACCCGAACGGCCATGCGTAAAATGTACCAGCTTTAATGTACACTTGCGAGCAACCTCTGATGATCGCAAACTGTTGTAGCATGTTCATAGAGATGAGTGATGGGTGCAATGAGGGGCGGCGTGTCTCCGCGTACAACGAGAACACGTCACGGCGTGGCGCGGCGACCCGAACGGCCGTGCGTAAAATGTACCAGCTTTACTGTACACTTGCGAGCAACCTCTGATGATCGCAAACTGTTGTAGCATGTTCATAGAGATGAGTGATGGGTGCAATGAGGGGCGGCGTGTCTCCGCGTACAACGAGACCCGTCACGGCGTGGCGCGGCGACCCGAACGGCCGTGCGTAAAATGTACCAGCTTTACTGTACACTTGCGAGCAACCTCTGATGATCGCAAACTGTTGTAGCATGTTCATAGAGATGAGTGATGGGTGCAATGAGGGGCGGCGTGTCTCCGCGTACAACGAGAACACGTCACGGCGTGGCGCGGCGACCCGAACGGCCGTGCGTAAAATGTACCAGCTTTACTGTACACTTGCGAGCAACCTCTGATGATCGCAAACTGTTGTAGCATGTTCATAGAGATGAGTGATGGGTGCAATGAGGGGCGGCGTGTCTCCGCGTACAACGAGAACACGTCACGGCGTGGCGCGGCGACCCGAACGGCCGTGCGTAAAATGTACCAGCTTTACTGTACACTTGCGAGCAACCTCTGATGATCGCAAACTGTTGTAGCATGTTCATAGAGATGAGTGATGGGTGCAATGAGGGGCGGCGTGTCTCCGCGTACAACGAGAACACGTCACGGCGTGGCGCGGCGACCCGAACGGCCGTGCGTAAAATGTACCAGCTTTACTGTACACTTGCGAGCAACCTCTGATGATCGCAAACTGTTGTAGCATGTTCATAGAGATTTGTGATGGGTGGAAGTACACGTCACGGGGCTGTGCGTAATTGTGCCGTGTTTGGAGGATTGCAAATGACATCAAACCCCAATGGTTTCTTCATCTAGCTTAACTTTTTAATGATATGATATTAAAACTTTATTTTAAAAATTAATTGCCATGATTTAATCTATAATATAATTTTCGGTCATATGACACGAAATTTTGTTTTTAAAATAAAATAAAAATAAAATTTATTTATTTCAGACAGCAATTATCCATACGTACGTGCGGCGTGACGACCTACAGACTATGTAATTTCCAGGTACCTTTTACGGTACCTGGAAATTATTAACATAGTATGTCCTTATCTTAATATAATATTGTAATTGATAGAGTAGATATTATTTTACAATATAAATTATGATGAGCAATCACAATAAGCTCTGAATTTCGTCATATCCGTTACAAATAACAAGTGTTTCACAAATTATGTTTTTTTTTTCATTTATTAGTTATTGTATGTACTTACTGTGTTTGTTAATTGTCTGTACATTATGTGTGTCCAAAATAAATGCTTATTATTATTATATTAAATAAACGATTTTGGCGTTCCCAGCTGTTTGCTCGGAAGTGTACCGTTCCAACATTCACAGGCGATTGCGCTCGCGAAGCGTGAGTGCAGATAATTTTATTGATCACATTAGACTCATGCCCATCTCGATTCAATAAAAAAACGCAATTGTAAAGGGTTAATAGTTATTGAGCTAACTGTCTTACAGTTATTGAAAATCAACTTTCCGTGAATGAAATGTTGTTGTCAAGCTTTAATGTTGCTTTTTATGGATAAAGGCAGGAGATAATTTGTCATGTTACTTTGTTCATAAATATAATAGTTTTTTACGTACTCAAAAAAAAGGTTTGAAGGTTTTATTTCGTAACAATGTTTTCATCTGATTGAATAGATTTAAACGATGTTCCAGACGTTTTCGAGTTATCTTCGATACATCCTTTATGACTTGAACATAGTAGTAGCTTTTTGATAAAATTTTACGATTTATTTCACTTTGATGCGTTGATTAATATTCTGTTAATTTTTTTTTTACAAAACATAACAATTAATTTTTATGTTCACGACTCTACCATTGTTTTACAACTCATTCCTATTTTGAAAAAATCATATACAGCATACTGAATAAATCTAAATTTAAAATTTAAGAAAAACCCCCGATTCCAATGCCTTAGTTTCCTTAAATGTAAAACAACATAATATTATGTAATGTGGACGCGATGTGTTTTCATTTGATACCCCACACTAGTATATTTGCAGATTTTCGGTTTTGCTTCCCCACTCTCACCCCCATAACTTTTAAACGGCCTAACCGATTTTCATGAAACATGTCTAAGAACACTCGCGCAAGACTCACCTTTCATACAAAAAAAACTAAATTGAAATCGCTCCATCCGTTCGGGAGCTATGGTGACACAGACAGACAGACAGACAGACACACAGACAGACAGACAGACAGACAGACAGACACGTCAAACTTATAACACCCCTCTTTTTTGGTCGGGGGTTAAAAAATACATTTCATTACACCAAATTGGTCAAAATGTTACATTATGATTGGTTTTTAAAACTCACCATACTATATTGAATCCAAAATAATCTGCATGCGCATAACTAAAAGTGATATTTTATACTTTGCGCCGTAAATCAATTTCCAGTCCATTATGCAAACACGGGCTACATAGAAAGGATTGCTATCGCCTATGAATAATTATAATTCGTTAGTAGCGAGAATGGATTTGTGTACTTAAATGATTAAAGTTATTTGAATACGGCTTAAATCAATAGCCGTTTTAGTGGGAGCGCTGTACGCAAATACAGATGTTCACACTTAGGGATTGCGAGGAGTGCAGATCAGTAAGCTCTGAGCTTTAGATCAACGCTTCAAATACAATCTAATGGAATAAATGAACCCACTCTTCAAACAAAGGACTCTATCAAATATAGAGATTAATTGAATTTAAACAAATGTAGAGATCGAAAATTTAGCAACTCCTTGAGATCCCTGAGTTTTACTTGCTTTTGCTTATTTTGTGTCCTTTGCACTTTGTGTACTTTTGTCGTGGTAGCGGTGCTCGCATATACAGATGTTAGAGCACTCAGGGATCGTCAGGCCTAGGAGGTAGATATAAGCTCTAAGCTTCAAATATATATATTTTTTACTAGCGGCCCGCCCCGGCGTCGCATGGGTAAAAAAAGTTCCAGGCAATTTTTCCTTATTTGCTCACCGTTTGGACCTACCCTGGACTACGACAAACATTTTTAAACCAAAATCAGCTCAATCGGCCCAGCCGTTCTCAAGTTTTAATCAGACTAACGAACAACAATTCATTTTTATTTATATAGATTATAATCGAATATATAGAGATTAATGTTGAGATAAATACCCAAGAATTAGCGTCACCTTGACGTTCAATATGAATTTCCAGAGTATATTAAAATTCGTAATTGGAAATTCCGTATATGAGCGGAGCTTTAGTGCTTGCATATTTTTTCTTTATTTTGTTTGAAGAACGTCGCCTTTGATGCCCCTTTTTAAAAGTCATCAGTAATTTAAGAGTTCCGTAGCCAAATGGCAAAAACCCTTATAGATTTGTCATGTCTGTCTGTCTGGCCGTATATATCACAGCCACTTATTTTCGAAACTATAAGAACTATATTGTTGCAACTTGGTAAGTAGATGTCTTCTGTGAACCGCATTAAGATTTTCATAAATAATAGAAAAATTGGGGTTCTCCATATACGTTAATATACTAAGAACGGAAGCTCGAATTTTTTTATTTCATCAAACCCGTATGTGTCGGGTATTTATTGATAGGTATTCAAGAATTAAATTGTCTTTTTTTTTCTAAACTGAATTGTTTGCGCTCGAAAGACACTTCCAAAGTGGTAAAATGTGCGTCCCTCTAACTTCTAAAATAAAAGCATAATAAATATGAAAAAAAAATATGTACATGACCATGAAAACTACCAACGAGAACTGGACTACTAAGTAGTTTTTTTAATACATCATGAACTTTCAGAAACGCAATTTACAAACAAAAATAAAGCTAAGCTAACTTAAGTGAGGTCAGTACTTGGATGGGTGACCGCTCTGGCAAGGTGCTAGGGACCCATAGTATGAGACTATCACATACTTTACAAGTTTATTGAGAATAAATCTAAATTTAAAATTGAAGAAAACCCCCCGATTTCAATGTAATTGATTTCAATGAAAATCGGTTGTGCCGTTTAAAAGAAATGGGGGTCAGAGTGGGGAAGGAAAACAGAAAATCTGAAAATATACTCGAGTGGGTCAAATGAAAGCGCATCGCGTGCACATTACTAAATATTATGTGTTTTACTTTTAGGGAAATTAATTTTATGTTTTGGGTTTTTCTTAAATTTTAAATTTAGATTAAGATAATAAAGAATGTTATGTGGTATTTTTATACGGATTAAATTTTTTGGCAAACTGAGTTAGGTTTTTTGACTTTGCCGTTTGGCTATGACAAGTTCAGACAATGTCAAATAAAAATATTCCCTTTTAAACAACCAAAACTCATAGAGATCTGAGATCTGAGAGTAAAATAATTTTGCCTGATTAAACACCCACTCGACCAACAAAAGTTTTGATTTTGACAGAATAAAAATGTAAAAAAAAATCTATTTAGTATTTCTAAGCGATCCGCCAAAATGATCGATCACTCGACACGTGCTCTTGCCCTGAGAATATTTCTGATAAAAAAGTTGTTTCCATCCAAAAAGCGATTCCCGATTTTTAACAAAAGCCCCTTGGATGGATCGCGATAAAAGTAGGTAAGTAAAAGATAAACAAATATTGTTGCGAGGGCGTAGCAGACCATGAAACTAGCGAACAAAGGCATTATCTTCGGATTAGGACGGGCATTAATGTTATTTGATTACTTTATATAGGAATATGAGAAGGAGAAGACGGATGCGCTTATCTTGTGACAATGCAGAATGTTTTTTAGCTAAGAGGATTTGGGTGTGTTGAAGCGACCTAAACAAACTTTGAAGAAATACAGCTACTTGAGACGCATTCATGCATTTCATGGCAACTTTTATCTATAAAACTAAGCTAATTTAGATTTACTATTCTATTTTAGCTTTTAAAAACTATGTATATTATTTACAAAGGCTTCTTTTTTCAATAAAAAACAATATTATATCGATTGAAGAATAGTGACAAAATCAAAAACAAACAATTATCTAGTATGAGACCGAGTAAACATTTAAAATTATGGCAACCAAGGATGAGATTTTTTTTTAAAACGCCTCGGCCTCGCCTATTTCAATACCAGTTGCATTGATGAAATATTTTTTGATTATGCCAGTAGTAATGATAATGTAGGCGAACTTAATTGTTTTATTCCAATTAAATTCATTGAGCTTACTGATTAGATGTGTGACACGTGTCCCTCTTTCAACATGAATATTTTAATCACTTATTAACGCTATCTTAATTTATTCATCTTTGCTGCCAATTAACCCCTCTGTTATTGAATGGAGTGCATTTAGTATTTACATATCCATGCTTGCGGTTATATCAACCTACTTTAAAAAAACAGGAGGTTCTCAATACGGTGCGTATTTTGTTATGTTTACCTTAGAACGTTTTTTCCAAGTGCCGATAATATTTGCTGTTGCTTCCAAGTTGGTCCAGTTTAATGTTAAAGAGAATCGATTCAGTAATTTTCGAATTGTAATCAACATTTTTTTTTATACTAAACGTTTGTTGTTTTTTTGCAGTGAACATTTAAAAAATGCCTTGGCTGCATCAGTGGTCTGGAAAATTTTTCACGAAGCAAATTTCTAAATTCACGAACAAATTTTTACCTTTGTTGTAGCGATTATGGTCCTGTCCTACATTGTTGTCTTGACTATTTTTTAATCAGTTTCCATTTTTTGTCTGAATTTTTCTTATTGAATTATTAACGTACAGTTATAGTTCGTTAGTAGGTACGCAATTTCATTTTAAACTATCAATTACTGTAGGAAAATTTTACGGTCCGTACACTATGGACCGAGTATAATATTGAGTCTTTATATCTTTCTTAATTTCATCACAATCAAAGGTGGGCTTTCAACTCTTGCAATAACATTACAAACAAACGAATAAAATACTGAAATTTGCCATAACTTGAATTGTAAAAATCACCCACTCTGTTAGTTTGTTAAAAAAAATATAGGCAAGTGGGTTTGTACATTATATTGCCGAAAGCATTTAAGATGTCTATCATTTCATCATGTTATGTAGTAAAATTTTGTACTTTCGATCTACACAATCTATATCTAAATGAAAATAGTGCTAATGTATTTTTCAAGAAGTCCGGGTTCGATTCTAAGCTATTATATTATTTTGCTAAAAACGATGACATGGTTCCTAACAACAAATCTTTCTATGTCTTATCTTTTCAGACCTTCCCATACTGACGAAAACTTTTGTTATATCCTGTATAAAAAAAAAAACTACGGTACTCTTTTTACCAATCACTGATTAATCACAAAATCTCAGTCACTATAATACCTAGAAACTTGAAATTAGGGTTTAATAAATAAAGCAATAATGTCTGTTTTTCAAACAGTTAATCCATGGTGTGAAATATTTTATACTTCCTGTTTAATCAAGCGTCGCGTGTCGTGTAAAGATATGAGTAATAACTTCGTGAACTACAATAGAACTTGTCTACTCATAAAACGCGTTCTTGATGTTTAAACTAGGTATTAAGCCATGTTCACACGTATTAAAGGGACGACATAAAAGAACATCGACCTAAATCGGTAAAATATGGAGCGATAAGGCTACGGCATTAATCATCAGACGCGCGTGAAATCAAATTATCGTCTACCAGTCACAGCCTAAACGAAAGGGTTGATATTACCCTGCTATACTCAAAATCCCATATCACAAATCGGATGTCTCTTTCCCGCCAATACTATTACTTATGAGCAAGACAGGGACAGAGAACTCTGTATAATAAAGACATATACCGCAAATCAAGACTTGTGCAAATCGAAAATGCAAACAAATTCGGACATGAAATTGGTTTTGTGTGGGCATAAATATTACCCATTATTGTATGAAATGAAAATATTTTGTTACGGTGACGTAATTCCCCTTTTCTATTATATTTGTGTTACTACTAGCGGCCATGCCCAAAAATTTTACGTAACCCTTGTGGGAATTAGGTATGTGATAAGAAAAATGGAGCAAGTCTACCTACCCGTACTACTTATATATATTGTGTGCATGCCCAGTAAGTATTCCTATCTCCAATCTTTACGGAAAATTTGTGAGAATTAAGTAAAAAATTGTGATATGGCCAAACAAAAAATTGACAAAACAAAACAATAAAAGTTATAGTCGGTTTATTCATACCTACGGCATGTTTCAAAAGTCGTTTTATCGTTCTAGGTTCTAGTGGACCAATTTTGTTAATTTAAAGCTTTATTTTGGAAAATATTTTGTCAAAACAGCGAAATAAAATGATGCTTTTCTTTGACTGCCTCAGTAACGCGGTCGATTTTCGCCGAGCGGTCAAGAATTTGCATGTTCTGCAAGCACTTTCACCTTGGTCTGGGTGTTAAATATATATAATAAAATAAATCAATCAAATATGTATGATTGAAAGATATATTAAACACTTAGATTATATTAAGTATATCTAATGATTAGTACCCATAACGCAAGCTTAAAGCTTACCTTTAGGCTATATAGTGTTGTGTGGATTGTCCGGAAATATTTGTTATTTTTTTAATTTCTTAGGAGTTTATCAATTATCAATATTACGTCTGAGTGTTCCATGTTTAGTAAACTATCTCCCTTATCCTACCTCGAAGATAAACTGCATTTGTAGAGTATCTAGATATAATTTTTATTTTTGACGGATTTTTCTCTATTTAGTCTCATACTGTTCATCACCATCATCATTGTAGACGTATGACGCCCACAGTTGGACAAAGGCCGCCTTCGTGTATTTCCAGTTGATTCCGTTGGAAACGCCCTGATTTTATCTTATATTTTACCGTCAATGTTTTAAGAGTTTCTTTGAAGACCTTAGTGTATATTAATATATTAATCATAATGAAATTATGTATGTTGATTATTCAAGCCACTTAATCATAAATAAAATATATGAACAAAGAATTGTACCTACTTCTTAAACTAAATAGATTTATAAATATAATGATTTCAAAATCAATTAAATTCGATATTTATGTATTTCATTAATTATTGTCACCACAAACTGTATATAATTTTCCATTGGAAATGAGAAGAAAAATGACAGGATTTTTACAAAATATAGTCCAAATAAAAATTAAAACTGTTTTTTTTGTATGTAGGTAATCCCCGTTTATGTTTAAGGAGAAACAGTACTAAACATGGAACAGGACGCAAAATTGATAATTGCTATAACTCTTACGAAATTAAAGCGTTAAAACTTAGCTTCTAACGTTGTTTTGACAAATTATTCTCTGCCTCAAGAGAACCTTTAAATTAACAAAACGGTGCAGTAGGACCTGAGATAAATGATAAAAAGACTTCTCAAACATGCCGTATGAGTTTCCATTAAATCGAAAAAAACTTTTGCTTTGACATTTTTTACTTAGCTATCAGGGTTTGACCACTTTATAGGTAGGTACTAAATTCTCACAAAAATCTAATACTTAAAAGTTACCAATGCTACTTTTATCATTAAAAAATCAATATTAAAACAAATAAGTCTAACCGGACCACATTACCTCATCTTAAACTAATCAGAGCTTGCTACTATGGGTGTTACAAGTACTTATGGTATTTAAATATGAATAGATAATTTTTTACATTTTTACATTTTAATTTAAAGTTTCGATTTTAATTTTAAAGCCCGTCTGTTCTAATATAGGTATTATTCCTGTATTCACTATCCATACAACAATCGAATAAAAACATGATCTTTTACGAGCTGACATCGTAATAGCAGGCCTGTAGAAAGCACAAAAGTTCAATCTGGAAATGGTGCACGTCAAACATTAATCCCGCGATTGACTTTTGTGTTCGAGGGTTCCGTTTTAATTAGGGCGAATGGTTTAGCGGAGGCGGACGTGGACAACACAATGCCAACATCTGATTGACACAAATTACCTCTAATCGAGGACCTTTCCAAATCCAATTCCATAAATAACCTTTTGTTAAAGATTTTACGCAACTTTCGACTTTTATTTCATAAGGTATTTCAAGAATCTCACGTTCGGGATGTTTCATTTCAAATAAATGGTCAACAGAAAGTCAGTCAATGGAGTTTTGGAGTTCAAGGAAGGGGTTTAAAAAACCATTGTACTTTATTTGAGAATAAAATTTAATTGTATTTTAATCCTGGCGATAAACGTCAATCACGTCTCGCTCGCTGCGACTGTGATACGTGTATCAAGAGTTGCACGTTGCGTCCTCGCGCCCCCATCGCCATTCAAAACGGATTTCGAGCAAGGGTGAAATTAAAATGTCAAAATAGTAGCAACGCGATGAGGTATTTGTCTCCGGCTTTATCAGACGCCTTTTGTGCCCTCTATTCTTTACAGCTTGCATGAAAAACGATACCGTTTAAGCTTTATTCATTTAAAAAAATGCTAACTCGTAAACAACCGGCTTTGACTACCTGCTTTCTGTATACTATACTTTGGTTTCTTTTGGGCAAATGTTTGTCGGACTGTCTACAATCTTATTACAGCTTACTTTATTGTGTTTTGTTTTGTTAGGTTATTAAGGCAATGTAAATATGGAGTTATAAAACTTTATGACGGCTAGGAATATGCTAGATATTTCTATTGGAATACGGAGAATTTCATTCGTCTATTGTATTCTCTTTGCATTTGTTTGTTTGGCCATTGAAACGGTGAAGTGGGCCCTGCGAGGGCTCGGAGGGCAAATAAATAATTACACGCATTCTGCAGATATTTGCCGCCGGCATCCATGGGGCGAGCATCGGCAAGGGGATTTCGTAAAAATAGACTGCTATTTCGTAAATTCCATTAAAGTTCAGTAAAATTCCATCTCAAATATGGAATGTAAAATTATTAATTTTTGCATAACAAACTTTTCTAATAATCGTTTTAATAAGTAATTCTGCAGAAATTGATAAAAACATAATTACCATTGCCCAAAATTATATTACATATCTATTTATAGTAGCGAGATAGATTTTACATTTCACATACATAATGTAAGGACTTACGGGAAGTCAAAATATATTCGCCAAATCTTATTTAATATCGCTTATTATTACTTCACTTCAAGCTTTACAGTTTTTAATGTATTTGTTCTAGAAGCGATCTACCATTTTTCTATAGAGCCAGGCATACCAAAAGGTGATATTGCGGCCAGGGATGAAATGTGATCTCTGTATCGAACGTTTTCACATAACGTTTCTGAGATTTTAAGCCAAAAAATTGTGTTTTGATTGAGTTTATACACTTGAGAACGAAATATCTCAGAAACCGTACTTAACACTTTTTCTTTGAAAGTATTTACTCTGTTAACTGACATGCATCTCATCACTGGCCGTAAAATTCGTTTTATTACATGCGAATGAATTTGTATGTATGCCAAATTGTTTGAACCCGTTTTGAGATAGTTACATAGGTTTTTTTTCACTTAAACAATAATACCTACCGTTTTTTACGGATCCCTCGGTGCGCGAGTACCGGCATTTACTAGACCGGTATTTGTTATATTGAAATACGAAATTATTTCTCGATGAACGGACTTAGATTTTTTTTTTAGATAAAGATATTGGTTATTTTATAAGCAACTTAGTCGCATTAAAATTTTACAAGAATCGCTCTAGTTGTTTTCAATAGGTATACATTAAGTTCACATTTTGCATACTTCAGACAGCTGCATCTCATCAGTCTGTCAGTCAGCAGAGTTAATTTCTGTTAAAACTATCTTTTAATTTCTAAATAAATACTGCTGACCTTTAAGTTACATATTTGTTATTTTACCGTCCTCCAATTTCGATTGAACGGAAATTAACGTAGTGAGGGGTCGCAAAAATATCATGGAATCAAAGGACATAGGGAATAAGCGCTTTTATGTGACATGACGTATTTTAGTGTGTCAATTAGAGTTCTGTATGCCGACGGCTCAGCGGGACGCGACGCGCCTCAGCGGGGACGCGCCCTGCCTCATTGCATATTCTGACAAATTGACAACGTTGTTTTCAAACGAAAATCATTTTGCAGATGTGTGACAGCGTATTGTTTGTTTGTCCACATGTTTCCAAAGTTATAGTTCATTTTTTTCGGTTGGGACTATTTTCTATACTCATTGGAGCTTTTGATTAATACTAGGAAATTTAAACGAATATTTCATGAGTAAGCCATTATTGTTATATAATGGCTTATTACTTACGTTCTACTTATGGGAGAACGTTGCTTCACAACTATAACCATTTCAATCAAACCAATTAGACTTTAGTTGAAATGCTTAGCACCAGAAGGCAACAGTTAAGTAATTAATAAAAAAAACTTTTCAGAATTTGTGTTTATAATAAAAGGTGTTCACAAAAACAGTTTTTATGGGCCTGCACCTATAGACGGAACGGCAATTATGATTTTGTTCGCCTTCGTTACTTAGTTGGAGCTACCTGCTGTGCAGCTCTATAATTACGCCGTGAGTGACATTTCTAAAGCCATTGAAAACGATAACGCGGAAGCTGTTGCGAAAACTTAAAAAACTAAGTTAGTATTGTTGCAGTAATGCATTTGGGAGTAAATATTGAGTAGGCACAATACCGGGCCCGACAACCCTTAACTAGAGTCCGCGGGGTGCCATTAGAGCGGCTCAAAGAGTTGGGTGTGCCGGCGAACTGCGAGATTCGACTTTGTAAATCTAATTAAAATATCAATATGTTCGCTACCGTCCGTAGCGACAATTGGATTTCACGCCTAGCCTGAATATGGGGTACATCATGTTCTCCATATTCAATTTGAATTTCAAACTTTATTATTTGCATGTCTATTTTGCGCTTTTGTTTAGTGCGACGTATTGTTTGTTTGAACTTATCAAGCTTCAAGTTATCGCTATTCAGAATTGTATAGTAATGTTACGGATATCTTTTATGGATTCTTCGAAAATATATCGATTATTCGCCTGTCATGATATGTTTGAGACACAATAAAGTCAACGACTCTTCTATGAAAATGTCATATATCCTCGTCGCTCGGCGTGAAAGGCCGAGACTGTCGACGCGATCGCAAACCCTTATTTTCATTATAAAAGTTCCAGGTAGCTATACAAATAGCAATAAAAACGTGACGTATCAATCGATTTTTTGTAATGTCGCAAATTCGCCCAAATCAAACATTGAAGTGTTAAAAATATACGATGACAAAGGGCTTTGGAGTCGCTCGACGGGAGCGAGCAGGCTTTGTGACACGGGATCATTAGTTAGCGAATGTCAAGCTATATTCTATTACCTCTCTAATTCAAACATTTACTTTACTTTACAAGAAGTAAACTAGACAAGTAAACAACTTTAATCTTGATTTATGGTTTCTTTTAGCGCAACATTACGATTTTAATTTATTTGTCAATTATATTGTTTGCAACTTTAAAGCTATGTTGGGCACAGGTAGATGACTAATATTTGTACTGGGAATTAGATAAGCAGCTATTAAATCTTAATATCTGCAATATAGATGAAATCCAAATACTTTATTATTTAGATTTATAACGGGATATTTACCAAATACTTTACTTTTCTAATCAGTTTATCAACCCTAATTCTTTCATAACCATCTACTTTTCGTGATTATATTCGCACGTATGTTAGAATTAAGCATAAAGAACAACTGTTACAATGCACGGCTGGCGCAATATTTCATCGCCTTGTCGCAAAAAAGTAACCCTTTTTGTTTTCTATTACAATTGTCACCCTTTTACTTCCATTTCAATTAAATAATGTCTGGTCATTTGGGGCGGGTGGGTCGCGCATAGGAGCTACGAGGTTGAATCACTTGATTGGGCTGGTTGAGATAAAATTAACTTTATGGTGTAGGTTTAGGGTTGAGATTCAGTTTTTATTGTTAGGCGCATTGCTTTATGTTGTATGGAACAAAATCGAGATGTAGAATTCTGGTAGTGGATAGTATGTTGTGTGTCGGGAGTCGGGAGCAAGGAGCAGGCAAGTTGCGTTGTTGTGTTCGCGCCTCCCTGGCCCTCGGCGCAAAGTGCGCGTCATCCTGCAAGCACATTAATCACCTCCATTATTAAACTGTTATTGTGTTCATTTGAAGATAACGTTTTATAAACGGTGCCGTCCGACAAAATAAGCTTCTGTAATAACGTGTAAGCGACGATAGTAAAAAGCGTTGATTAATGATATCTAGTTTGAATGAAAGATCCGCTTATGCTTTTGATTTATTGTGATTTCAAATTGATAGTCTAGTAAATATGCTTTATACCTAGACATTCTAGCTAATGTTTGGATTATAAGAAACAGGAGAAATCTAATAAGGGTAATTTACCTTCTTATTACCGTCTTATTTAAGGTTCATTTTGTTAATACAACACAGTACTTAAGTTTTAATTTGTGTAACATTACTCGAAAAAAGTTTTAATGAGATAAAATACGTACTTATAGTGAAACTTTTTTCTAATGGGACAGAAACCATTGTAAGCAAGTATAAAAAAAATAGCGTTAAAGCCTAAAGCCAAAAACCAGCCTCAGGCAGTAAAACGGGGAACTGTTAAAACCAAGTGCTAAACACTTGTTATTTGCTAGACGAGGGAAAAGCCGAGCGGTCATGAGAGCGGCAAACAGCCTGACGGCCGTGACCAACAGACGCACACCCAAATACCTAGTCACGATCAGGTATTTCCGACGCCGACTTGACGCAACCGCTACGCAAAACCAAGACCAACACCTCCCGAGATCGAACAATTGCGACAACTTTTCTTAGAACGGTAGGTAGTTTATGATTTTCCTTATTTATTCAGGCTATTAGGACATTGTACAGTGATAATAAGAGTGATTTAGCAAAAAAAGTGTCAACTACTTATCAAATTCACACGATGTCTGTTTTATAAGCACTCGTGGGTGGAAATGGCTTATTAGATTTTATTCGAAGTTTACCTTGATATTATTATGATATTTTTATCGTAAAAATGTACAAACGGTTAAAATACATATAGGTAACTATAGTTACCTACTTGTGGTATCTTGAGGTCAAAATGCAAAGGCACAAATAGCGTTGCTGTATTGTAGGACAAAAACATAGCACGTGACGATACAAGTCAATGACTCAATGAGTAAGCTTTACCTACTTTCGACAAGGAAATACCATCTGGTTTTTACGAACTTGTTTTAGCTGCAGGCATTTATGATTGAATCAAATAGATTTAATTGAATAGGACGAAAATTTTTATTTGTTGAATAATTTTATTATTTATTAAAGATATCTAGTCAAAACGCGACGCGGGGAAAATATGTTTTTAAAAACTATATTTAAAAATAAAAGACGAACAATTCATTCAGGAGTCGATATTAGACTGTTTTAATTAATAAAAAATCCTTAGGGCTAGACATCTTATCAAATACCACGAAACGCCTACGCAGTCTGCGATGCAGGTGCATTTATGCGGAGTGTGCGTTCCGCGTATAGGCCAGGAGCCATAACTATCTACTAAATATTGACAAGACAAACAAATAAAGCCGGTAGAAGTACATAAATAATCGATTCAATATTCTGACGATAATTACGTTCAGAAAGGAAAGAGTCCACGAAAAGCCTTCAAACAGCCCCAAATTATGTATTTATTATTATTAATTTGTTTTTACCTAAACTTTATTTTACTCTCAACCTGCTAAGTAACGTCATCCCAACCTTTTTCCCAGGTTTAACTTCGATCGATCGCATATACTATCACGATTTTTTCGTGTTTCGTAATGTGGTCCGGAGATGCCATCTAACTTCTAGGTATTCATGCCCTTCTTATACAACATCGTCACTTTACATCAGGTGAGATTGCGGTCAAAGCAAGGCTTCATTACCTAGCAAAATATATATATATATATATAGGTATATAGGTACATTAGAAGATATTGTAAAAAAACCCACTGAAATACGAAAATGCAGAGCAAAAACTAGAGCGAATTTCTACGAGACGAAAAGATCTCAGTACCCCTTTTCAACCTACACTTAAGGTTTCAAAACATTGTTGTAGGTATCAAGCCGTAGCATTGTTCAATGCATTACCAGTTGACATGAAAACCATAGACAATCATAACTTGTTTAAACGTAAATTAAAAGATATATTGTTGAAGGGGTGTTATTACTCAGTTAGTGACTTTCTTGAAGATGATAGTTTGAAAAACGACTTTAATTTGTAATTAGAATAAGAATAATTGTTGTCATTAAGAATATTGTGTAAAATTAGTACCTAGGATTAAGTCAATTTTGTAATATTCAAATACAGTGCCAATTAATTGTGAATTGAATAAAGTTTATGAATTATGAAATTATGAATTATTCGCCGCTATAACCTACTTTCTAACCGACTTTCAATTGAAATAGGTACTAGCTTTTCACGTCACGGCGTTGTCCGTGTTTTATGGATTTCCACGGGAACATCGTATTTTCAAAGTTAAGTCGTTATGTTTTTGGGCATTTCTCATTTTAACCAACTTCAAAAGAGGTTCTGAATTTGGTGTGTATTTTTAGTTTTCAATTTGTATCTACCTATCGGAAATGTTGGGAAATTTTTGCACCAACGGGAGGAGATGAAGGCAAAGTTGTGCCGGTGACCGCGGCCCGAGTCAAACTCAATCCATATACATCCATGTACTAATATTATAAATGGGACGCTTTCGTATGTGTGTGTCCTTTGTAATTAGCCTGTTATTTGGTTTGGGAATAACATGGGATTAGGACATAAGCGACTTTAATTATATTTCTAATTCATATATTTCATACTTGTCAGTCGGTTGTTTTTTGATAAAAATCAACTAGTGTAACTTTTTTTTGAAATTGAATCATATCGTAGTAGGTACATTGGTATTAGTTCAACAATTCGGAAAGGGAACTTCCCTAGATTATCAGCTTACGTATCACAGAATTGACGTCAAACGAAACAATAACCGGTTCCGCATTAGTATTCTATAGCGCAATCGATAACTCGAACGTAACAAGCTGGAAAAAACGTAAGGTTACACACAATTGCAAAAACAGCTGGGAAATCTAATTATTCCAATTATTGTTATTTATATTATAAGTTTGGCCTTAGAAGCCTTACTTCTATGCAAATGATATATGAATCATCCAATAAATTAGAAGAATCTAGCCTTCAAAACGAGTTAAAGCACACCGCTTCGCAGAAACGGAACTCCGAAAATTCCAAAGCGGAATCTGCGCAATAAAATAATAGAGAATAATCGGCATCGTTGCTAGAATATTGCACTGCACCCTAATGAACAATGCTAAGCAAGAGTTACGCCCATAAAACAATGCTAATTCTATATGAAAGAGCAAAGCCGGTCCGGTTGTAACTGTCTGCTCGGACGTTTACAGTTCTAACTTGAACAAAAGCTAATTTTGTTGCATTTTATTGCCTTGAAATAGGATCAGCAGCTATTAGGGCCCTTTTTGCCACGCCTTTTATTAGGGTGTCGTCCGAAGGCCGAGCGGCGAAGACAAAGCGATGGCCGGAATTACTCGCATAAACAACGTTTGACGGCGATTTGACGGCTTCTTTGTTTATGGTCCCAATCCGGCGAGAGCCTGCCGTTAGTTAGACTTGCCGGCTGTAAACTGCATATGCCAATGTTTTGCACTAAATCTTTGGATCTTTTTTGCATAGCCCAGCTACCCAGTGAATGTTCCTGGCCATGCTCACTAAATACAACTTTATCAAAATTTGTTAGGATTGAGTAAAAAAACTGTTATCAAGCAAAAAAATTGTAAAACAAAAAATATGAATGGGTTTTTAGTAGGTACCTATGTAAGTGCTTAATTACGAAATAAATATTTATAATAGGATAATATACCAGAAACTTATTAATACTCAAAAAGCTATAGCAATACAGCTTAATAAAAACTCAAAATAAGATAATAATGTGCTCCGTGCTATGCTGAGGCATGGCTGAAAACAACACTGTCTGTCTGTATTTGGTCTCCACGATACAGGCTCTGCCTAGTGTGGGGGCTTATGTTAATGTCCATAGGTTGTTAATTTTTAATTTTGGTAAATAAATATTTTTAATTTATTTTTAATCCCCCGTGGTTATAAAATAAAATTTATTGAAAAGATACAGCGTCCATGCAATTTTATTCATGGACGCTGTATCAAAACCAGTGACCGTTTTCCCTAAGTTATGGCTAGTTTTGTTTTCTATTTTATGACTGTAAGAGGTAGCCATTTATAAATATTTTAAATCATTCAATAGTCTTAATAGGAAATAATTACACATTACAAATTAGTTTTAAGTTTTATTATATTATTCCTACATATGCAAATCATTATTTTTGTTAAACGATAAATATACCGTAGGTATACCGTTTAATTGAGCTAGTTGAGAAAATTAAGTTAACTTTTATCAGCAACATAGGCCAGATTATTCTAAACATTATTAAAGCGTAATTATTCATGTTTGAATAACAAATTGAAACAAAAAGCGAGAGAAACTAAAGAAATTAGGGTACAAACAGTTGCACGAAGGGTAGCAGTAAAATAAAAGTTTGTAACAAATGAGTCAACTGCCCGAACTCGTCTCGTATTAAAATGGGAACACGTTGTAACCCTTTATGCATTCATTGTTTTATTCTTGGGTCAATGTGTACTTTTTGCTTTACAACATTAGGAAAGGTTTATGCGTCAATTAATTAAATGTCTCCACGGTCATTGTCATAAACAAATATGGTAATGCGTTAGCACGTAACAATGGTATGATATATTGGTTCGGCACAAAAACCAAGGTGAGAATTAGTCTCTTGCAAGGATTATTACAACATGGTTAAAAACTAACCCAGTTTCTTCGGATATTAATGAGTATACTGCTTAGAATAACATGTTTAAAAGCGAATGTGGTTTTTGTTAGTTTAGCACGGGATGAGTCGCAATGTATAGGTAACTATACGAGTAGGTAGGTACAGAGGGTATAATTCGGATTATCTCGTTATACTCCTTTGTTATGATGCATTATCTTTATTAGCATGCGAAGAAAATCATCGACAACAGCTATGCGCGTTGTTCTTGATTCTTGTCTACATTAGCAGTCTGATTCGTAACGCGTTGCGCGCTACAATGTTCTGATAGCCACGCCCACGCCAAACATCGTCTTCGCCCGAATATTCTGCCTTGTCACGATTTACCCGCCCGGGCACACAAATTCGCCATAGATAGGTACATACATTTCGGAGAAAATTCACAGGATCTTCATGACCTGATTTCACCATCTCCCTTCCACTTCAAGACGAGCAGACGCACAGCGTATTACCATCCTTACTCAGTGGATATTCCATCCACTCGTACCAAGCGATTCTCATCCACCTTCATAGTTCGCACTGCAAGGTTTTGGCTTGAAGATACAACCTGAGTATCTCAATCAAGAGTGAATAGGTAACTTCTAGATCTTTGTGATCCATCCTCGTCCACATCGACACTTACCATCAGGTAAAATTGTAGACAAAAAAAATTGACTATAAAATTTAAAAAGTATTGCCATCCAAATGGCACTAAAACGCATATTGTATTGTATTTAATTTGTGCCCTGTCTTTAAAAAGTATGTGTTACTTACTTACTTACTGTCTGTAAGTATGGTTAAAATATTCATGTTATTTATATAATTAAATATTAATTAGTATATATAAACACTCTTTTTACAAAGGACACCCTTGACAATTTCCCTAAAGAATAAATTACAAGAAATTTGTCAAATATAAATAAAAAAAAGTAATATTAAAAATATGATTATTATGTTTTTCTAAAATTATTTATGTAAGATCAGTACCCAATTCTTAAAAGGTTATTTAATATTACTTAGTTGGAATAATGAGGAAATCAAGTTTATCTTTATTGCTTGTAATACCACTATGACGATGATGTTGATATGGAATCAATGATTATGATCTTAATATGAATTTTTATGCTGCTGTAAAATGCACGTGTGGATTTCATTATTTTATCAAGCGAAGTACCTATTAAGGTACAGTTAAATTAATCATTTACATACCTATCTACTGTCCCTATCAGAAGGATGTTGCGGTGACTATTTAAAACATGTTACAACATCGTTTTATATGAATAAACTGATATCAAATAAAATGTAATAACTCGTATACTCCTCGTATAAAAATACAAGAACCTCATAACTATACTAATGTTATAAATAAGAATAATAATAAATATCTCCGGACTCCGGACTAATCAGCTAATCACGCAGCATCACCTAACCCCAAACTAAGCAGAGCTTGTACTATGGGTGCTAGATGACTGATATACTACACAGATACATATATATATTTTGTAAATACATACATATTACACTTACTTTATTATAAAGCTGAAGAGATTTTTGTTCGTTTGAACGCGCTGATTTCTGGAACTACTGGTCAACCTTTGAGTGTGATAGCAAATATATTGAGGAAGGCTATGGATTAATTTATCATTACGCTAATAATACAAGATTTTGAAAGCTTCTCCATTGGTGGGCACCAATGGAGAATCTTTCAAAATCGGGTTGTTTTTTACTTTGCAATAGCTTTCTCTGAGTGCGCTGCGAAAACGGGTAAAGTCACATAAATATAATTTATGACATATAGCACGATTACCATCACCCTTTTCATGGTAACCAAATCTTTAAAATAGTGCACTAGGTACTTACGAAGGTGTTTTTAAGCATTATATTAAAGGCTGTCATTCCGCGGAAGAATCCATTACTACGCGTGCACAGCTAGTATACCTTTATATTCGAAACAACAAACGTGATTTTTATAATGATAACCAGCGTTAGCCAGCGTTACGCGGCCAGTACTTGGTAACCGCTCTGACTACATCTTGCTCTTACATTGAAAGAAGTGTAAAAACACTCATCATCTCATCATCTGTACACGGGACTTCCCGTGTACATTTGATTTGATAAAAATTAGATGAGACCATCTCATTTGTTCTCATGCAGATACATACATATAGTAAGAAATGTTGGAAATACAGAGAAGGATTAAGGCTACTTTTAAACAACTCTGTGAAGCAGCGGGTTAAAGCAATCTAAAGTGTTGCAATAATTCCCCAAGCCCGTCTGAATTCGTTATGGTCAAAAACTACTGAGCTAAAACTAATCATATAGAATCTAGAAATGTAAACAATAAATTGAAAATACATTGAGCATATCGAAATTTGTTTACTTAAGGGTTAACTTATTTCACACAATCCGAGTAAAGTAAGTACCTAATGGTTAGTTATGTCAATAAAACGTGCGAATGGTTGGTTATGCCAAGAGCTATCTCGCTTTATCGCGCGATATAGCTCAATATTTTAACCATTGTCTAATTTTACTCGGATATAGTGAAACAGGTCTAAAACTGTAGTGATTTTCACGGTCAATTAAATGAACTTTAAAACGATCGATGATTTTAAATAACGATATCATAATAGTACCAGCAAAATTTCATAATAATATTACAAATTTTATTTATAGGTATGTACCTATTTATTATTATTATAAACCTTTGTCTTGACTGAGTAGTAGTATAAGGTATCCGTTTGTCCTGTTTTAGTTAATTTATACCATTTTGGTGATTTATTTATATTGTAATTTAGTTTTCTTGGTTATAATGTACCTAATGTGGTCAAAAATGTTGAGTACTTGGAAGTACGAGTAAAGAGTTTGCACTGGAATCAACGGAAAAGAAATAAGTACATTGCGTATAAGCATTTTTTTTAATCCGTTAAACCAGGAAAGTCCTAGAACGAAAAATACTCAAGAAAACTCAGTTTTCTAGGGCTATGGGATTACTTATTCAGTTATGAAGCAGAGAAAATTATACACACGTCTTATTAAAGATTTAGGTTAGCTTATCTGTATTTATGTTGTTAACATTAATGCGAAAAAGAAAGTATCTAACATAATAGAAAGTAATAGGGTTGTTGAAACTGGTACAAGAAAATGTATTTTTTTCCAAAAAAAATCGCAATGCCAGGATAGCGAAAATAACAAAATGTACCTACTCACGAATAGCCTAGAATTCGGCTTTCGGCTTTCTACCCCAATTATGTTCCACCGTGTATATAATAAAGTCACCACATCCTATATGATTTATGTATGTATTTCTATTATATTAAGTATATCAGATGTCTAGTACCCGTAACACAAGCTTAGAGCATACCACAGGGCTAAATGTTGTCGTGTGGATTGTCCGGAAACATTTATTTATTTATATCCACTCTACAGATATGAGAAACTACATGTTCTTACTAAGACATGTTTACTGCTTCTTAAAAATCTAGATTATAGTAAAAAAAGTCAATTACAAAATCTAGATAGTCAAAAATTTTTCTCACACTTTAGGTATCGCGTCAAAAAGTTCCTGTAGTGATAAAGCGCTGAAACATCCGGTCGCATGAGAACTACTGTACTGCGGTAAGCACACGAACGTTATCTGTCTAATGTGAACCGTGGAAACAATCTGTAGTTAACGCTGACGAAATTTGAAACGACGTTTGTATGTTATTGTTAGGTAGACATAAATTAGTTGTTGTACGAATAAAAAAATAAGTATTTATTTGATTTAAAATTATTTATTTAAAAAAATACTCCTTAAAATACACACCCACAGCATTCCGTAGCTAAATGGGAAAAAATGGAACCCTTATAGATTTGTCATGTCTGTCAGTCTGCTATCTGTCCACTGTATGTCACAACCACTTTATTTGGAAACTATAAGAACTATATTGTTGAAACTTGGTAAGTAGATGTATTGTATAAGGAAAAAAACAATTTGGGTTCCCCACAGAACTAGATCGAGAGGGTTCCCCATAAGAACTGAAAATCAAAAATGTTTTGCTCATTTATCAAACCCATATGTGTGGGGTATTTATGGATAGGTCTTCAAACATAAGATTGAGGTTTCTAACATATTTTTTTTAGAAAATGTATAGCGCGCGCGATAGACACTTAAAAAGTGGTAAAATTCTATATAATAAGAGAGTGATAAATCTGAAAAAAATATATATTGATGTATAATTTAAATGAAAATGACCAACGAAAATTGATTTGAACGAGATCTTTAGTTAAGACGTTTTTTTAATACATCATAAACCGCATTTTACCTTTTCACCTTTAAAGTTAAGCGACCTTTAGTGAGTTAAGTACCTGGATGAGTGACCCCGCTCTAACTACACAATTTATTTTTGCTTTTTCATTTTTTTGTTGTGTCTTTTTATAACACATAAACTATTGAAATACAAGGAACCCTAGATATGACACCATCTCATAATAACGCATAACTTTTTTTATTGAAATATTTTACCTCGAATTTGGTCCTATGAAAATTTGGTTATAAGAATTGTTCATTAACTGCTGTGAAATGTGTGATCACGTTTTTCGGTAAATTAATTGCAGATATCAAATCATACGAAGCAAAAAAGATTTGATAATTATTATATCTATAATTTTCTAATTAAACCACGATAAAATAAATTAAAAAAAAACAATTATTATAAAGTTTTGACATATATTGACAAGTACCTATATTGACCATTACATGTGCAGAAATATAATAAGAATACACCATTTCATAGAAGTTTTTCATAAAACAAGCATCCAAGCGCCGTGCATGTCGGCAGCATTGGATCATCGATTTTGAGAATACTGTTGCTAAAATGACTTTAGATATACTATAGTCGATGTATTAAACAATAGAAGCAGAAATAATTGGCGATGCAAAGATTATCCGCACGCCTCTAGCGGCGAAATTAAGAAACTGTCTAAGAACGACACTTTCTTTGTTTACATCTGATTTGTATTTATCATTTATCATTTATTTATTTTTGCCCTGAAGTTAATTGTAACGAAAACTGTCAAAGTGTCGTTCTTAGACAGCTTCACAATTTGACACTTTAGAATCTTTACATCGCCAATAAAGTAAAATTCTAAAAATATATTCTTATTTATCCATCTAATAAAAGAAGAAGAAGAAAATTCTAAAAAAGTTTGGTGCTTACGTTACAAGTGTCTGAGAGTCAACCTTTTAGATTATTTTTCTAATCAGCGCCAAAAATTTTAATAAGAACTATTTGATATGATCAGAATACAATAACTTTTTGGATAATTTGCAGGGGCTTCGTAAATTATGAATATTGACAAGATCACGTAGACGCGCCGTTTGATGGGTGACGCGCACGTGTCTGCAAGCGGCGACGTTTGATCCGCGAGAGCGCTCGCCACGCGCCCTTCCGACTAACGCTACAAGTGATACAATTTTATGTAATCACGTTCGACATGTTCTAGTAATATGAACAAGAAACGTTACTTATAGCAAAAAGTTTTAATAACAAATATAACTACTGTACTACTACAAATATAACTAATAGAACTACTGACCATGTGGAAAGCTCCAAGCTTCATCATCATCATGAGCACCCCTATTTATGTTCCCACTGCTGGGACACGGGTCTTTTCTTGACGAGAAAGATTAGGCCTTTATACTCACCACGCTGAACAAGTGCGGGTTGGTGTTGAGCCTTTACCGTTAAAGCACGTGTTGTGAAAGACATACATTTTACAAGAAGAAAAACTCAACTCGGCTCCAAGCTTGTTTTGTCCAAGAACAGCAAGTTCTGTAACAAAAATTACTGGATAGGTACGCGCCATGGCGGGCGTCATAATTATAAGCGCTCACGACTTCGTACGTGTAAAATTTGTTTTTAACTCATTAAACGAATGTTTACCTATGTGCTTTCATTACAGGTACACGGTACGCCTATAACCACACCATCTAAAGAGCATACTTTAAATAACATTTTAATAACTTATAAAACATAGGAAAAATTTAAAGTTTGTATGAGAGCAACTCTCAACCTCTGTTACAATGGTTTTCACACCTACCTGCTGATTTCACGTGTCTAGGTACGAGTATTAGATTTAGTTTCTAAGTTTTCATTATTTATCAGTGAGTGATAAAAAAGTAGCTTTTCTTAAAAAGAACAAAACCTTCTTAATTGATAGAAACCAATTCAATTAAATTTCTTATAATTGGACCAGTGTCAAGTTAAATGAAATTATAAAGTGAAAAAGATGTTACTCAGTTGAAAGCCGTTTTGCGTCTGCGAATTCTAGTATTCGATTTAGGGAAGATACTTTTGTATTATGTTTTAAAAAAAAAGTGCACGAACGTCTTTTTTTCAACCGACGAAAAAAAGTAAGATGTTCGCAATTTCAACGTGTATTTACTTACATACTAGTTTTTCACGCCATTAAAAATGAATAATAAAGCTTATAGCATTACTCGATATATAGGCTATAAACAGTAAAATCATTATTCAAATAAAATAATGATATAGATTTCTTTAATACTACTGTTAGAAAAATTAAACGTTTGTTTCTTTACTTATTTTCAAGCGATACTTAGTTTGTTTTGTATATTTGTTGGCTTTTCATTTGTTGGTAGGCATATTAATTAAGTAAAAAATTTGTTTAGTTTAATTTTTTTTGTGTAGTACGCATGTTTGTTTTTCTATATTCTTGTATTATTTGTGGAATCTTTTAATAATCCTTTAAGTACAAATTGTTATTATACCTTTATCATTTTAAGTAGGTAGTTGTTAGTTTCCCTAAGAATGTAAATTTAATAAAATAAAGTCGGACCAGAACCTAGTTCCTGAGGTTAGCGCAAACAAACAAAATCTTCAGCTTTTAAATATAATATAGATATTTTTTATGTGTGACCACGAATATTTTTTTGTTAAGTAGCTCTATTCTGTTGTTCCTTTTTTATTTTTCCCTTAAAATTTTTGAAAAAACCATTTCTAGGCACCTTAAGTGTGGGAAAACAAATTATAAGGAAGGTTATAACTTGAGGTTACAGAAAAACTTCATTATTTAAAACTTTTCAGTTCTGCGGAGGCAATTTTTAAAAGTTTTTTTTCGAAAAATTAGTTCGCCTAGTTCGGACAAAGATAATCAAAATGACTTTTTACAATAATGTCAACTATACCATATTGTACCTACGTAAGTTCTATATTCGAGGCGAAAACTAGTTTATAAAGTTCTTAACGTATACTGACTATTCACAGATACCCAAAACCCACTCAGCCGTAAAAATAATCGCAGACATTTTTTACAAATTCGTCTTCTCTCTCAGTTTCCGTTCTAAAAGTAACGACAATAGCGACACTTACCGCTGTTATCAGTAAATCTGTCACTGATACTTTAAACACTTGATACATTTCATCTCCCTTTGTCTGCAAATAGGAGCACATTAAGCCGGATCGCGCTGATAAATTGAAATGTTTCTATTGATGCGCAAGATGTTATCTGCTAATTGATTGATGGATTTTTGTTGTCCCCTGATACTTCGAAGAAGGGATAAAAAACGAACAGGCATTATTTCAAAAGTGAAAATATGAATAGATATCCAAATATTAATAATCTTAATGATTTTAACGCATGAATGGTGTTGATACATTGTAAGGTTAACTCGTTAACAGAAAAATCTAAATGTCATGGTTATCTTATAGGTTCTAAACTAATAAGTATTATAAAGAGAAAAGACTTGTTTGTTCGTTTGTAATGATTAAGCTCCGAAACTACTGAACAGTCTGAAACAATATTTCACCAATGAAAAGCTACACTATCTCCGAGACATAGGCTATGATTTATTTTCAAAAAAAATAGAGATCCTTAGAAAATCGTCAATTATGTAAATCTGGTTGTAAAAAATCCTAAAAACAATAGATAAGCTACCGGGTTGACGTAATGGCAAAGCAAAGAATTTATTAATCTGCGGTCGAATTACTTTTTAATTTGTACCACGGATTAGGTATATCTACATAGTTAGAAAAGAGTTCCTCCTTCATTGATGCTGTCAACACAGATAATATAAATCAGTATGGTTTTCACAATACTTATGTCAACAGAAACCATTACATTAGTATGATTACATTGTTGTTTTTATTATTCGAGCAGTTAACATCATTTTTAACCCACTTCAAAAAAATTAAGAGGTTTCCCAATTCGACCGTATTTTTTTTGTAATCTCAGTAAAAGCACAGAATACATAATTGGTAAAAGGAACTTTTTTCTATTATTTAAGAAAAAAAGAAGAAGAATGAGTTGAAAATACCGTGCGGAGCCGGAGTGAACTGCTCGTGTATGGTAAATAAAGTGAATAATATAATATACCTGAAAGTCATTTCTACAGTCAGTGTCTGAACTGTAATGAGCGCCTTGAGTTCAAAATGAGACGCAAAATGGTGTTCAATTCACTGGTGAAAAAGATTTTTCACTTTTTAATTTTATGTAACTTGACACAGGCAAACTGACACTTCAAACTCAGAGTCCAATTTATAAGTGGAACTAAACTGAGTTCAAAATTATCTTATTAAAGGTAATCACGGAGTAGTAAGATATTGAACACATTGGTCGCTTACGAAAATATGACGATTTGGAGTGCGAACATCAAATACCCTATAACAATGTTTTTTAACATAATATTGACTACTCTTAAAGCTGCTATCAATTTGGCGCTGACCTAAATTATTGAACACACCTTATAACAATTAAAAAATAATAATACTTAAGGGCTTTTTAAGTCAATTCCTTACGATTTTTATGGTACAAATAAATACTGAAATAAAAAGTTTAATAACACTTACGAAATACTTTTCGCCCATTGCATTTTATGATTTTCGTAGAACGCGTGCATTTTTTTTTTACAGTTTTTTGTCCGGTTTTGTGGGTCTCAAGATAAATATTAGATGGCGTAGGAGATGAATAGGAACCGTATTTTTTTCTTTGCTTTCTGGTAAGGATTGTTTTAAATATATTTATAATATAAATACATAATATTTTCTGTCACAAACGTCCTCAAAGTAATATTCAGGAAAAAAATACCGATGTTCGTTATTACCTACTACGCGTATTATAGATTAAATGATGAATATGGCTCCCTTCTGTTAAGCTGATACTTTGGATAATAATGTATTTGCTTTTATACGACTAATAAATGCTTTCAAGCTATACAAAAATATCACGTTTCGATCTCTAAATCACATCCTGGGAGTAAATTCCCCTTATAAAATAACAGTATATAAGGTGCGTTTTGTGACGCTACAACAGGACAAAAGCGTTGATACATGTACATAAAACACTCGAGACGTCAAAGAGGATAATGCCCATCATTATACATTCATGTGCTTTTGTCGTTTACAGTATTTATTTTAAAACATTTCATGGGGGGTGAGGCCCCCTTTTCGCTTGAAAGCTCACGAAAGCGCGCCGAGGAGGCGTTAGGGGGGCGGCTTATAGCACCGCCATTGGCCGACTGCGCCCCTCCATTCCACGGCTCCGCCCTAATGCCAAAGTTTCCCCAAGCGTGTGTCCGATGATCATTCAGTTGACGACTGTCGTTGAGGAAAGTGCTCGCGTCGAGTGTTCGATTCTAACGATACTGAATCATCGTTAGCGCTGACTCAGTGTATTACGTGCGTAAAGTGACTGTGGCCGACGGTATCCTTGTTCGTTTCTAGTAATCGTGTTATGCGAGAATGAGTGACCCTGCTTCGCTAGCGGGTATGCTACCCTTTGAGCCAATAGGACTGTATGAACAGCCAAAACCCAGGTTTATTTTCAAGATGCCTCGGGTAGTTCCTGACCAAAAAGCGAAATTTGAATCTGACGATCTATTCAAGCGACTTAGCCGCGAAAGTGAGGTAAGAAATGCTAATGTTATTGTTATTTTTGGACAAAGGTCCGTTACTAATGTGATTAAACAATAGCAATACAAATACAATGTGCAGTATCTACCCTCATAATACCTGTTTAGGTAGTAATAGTAGGCTGTTACCCAAATACTTGTTTTAAATTGCCAAGCTCATAATGTGCAGATTAACAGGAAAAATGTAGAATCATTAGACTCAAATACGTAGGACGATTCCACGAGTACAACAACTAACTGTTAATTAGATTTCTTTTGTGGTTCAAGCTTGGGCTTCTTTATTTTATCTTTTAATAATAGGTAAGTAAATATGAATCACGATTAATTTTATATTTAATTTATCTAAGTCAAGAAATTATGTGCCATAAGCAATTTTATTTGTTCGTTTGCCTACTTATATAGTATAACATATATTATCACAAATAAACCTACACAGCAATATATCTGATTTTTTACACAAAGATTACAGAATCACTAATACCAAAAATTCAAATTAATCAATAACAATATAATTGTAATTAATATTGTTAAAAATGTAATTGTAAACAAACGGAAGGTGGTGGGTTAGTATTGGATTATTCTGACTGAACGCATTGAAAGCGAGCAAACCTTCTGTAAAGTTAGAAGAATGATAAAGACATTTTTGGCTCAGCAAACATGGTCAATTTCTAGTGTTCCTATCTAGTAAACTTTGTACGTATTGTTGACAGGTGAGGTACACCGGGTACCGCGACAGGCCGCCAGAGGAGCGCCAGATGCGGTTCACCAGCGGCTGCCGCGAGGGGCACACGGAGGTCGCCTTCACCGCCACCGGCACCAACCTGCAGCTCGTCTTTGATCATTCGCCTTACAATAATCGCGGGTGCGACTTTCAGAAGGAAAATGGGAAGGTATGTAATTGTTTTAATACTTTTAATGGTAAACCTCATCATCACGATGACCACACGAAAGTGCGTGATCTCTGATTTTTGAGCTCGGTTGGCTCAGGTGACAATTAAATACGGCAGCGGCAGGGCATGTTGTCTTATCGACTTGTTTGCGCTTGAAAGCGATATAGATTCTAAATAAGGGTTAGGAAGGTGCCATAATTTGTAATTTTTCTATGTATTTTAATAATAATTTAGTTTATCTTTTTTTTTGTTATCTTATAAGTTATTGAGGAATGAACTTTAAATTTTTAACAAACCCAAAAAAAAACAATATGGTTTTCAGAATGTTTTAATATGTATAAGTGGAACTTTATTAATAAATAAAATAAATAATAATTAAATCTGGTTTTCCTATGGAACAACGTTTTACAAACTGTACATAGCCTAGGTTTTACTCCATAAAATAAGCTATCTAACAGTTAAAGAATTTTTCAAATCCGACCAGCATTCCCCGGGATTAGCGCATTCAAACAAACAATCAAACTCTTCAACTTTATAATATCAATATAGATTAATATTATCTAAAAGTATCAGATATTCAGAGGATGTTTCAATATTTTTATTAAAAATGTATGTTAGTTTTAAATTAATCGTGCATTTAGGATTCAACATGAACGTTATGTAATGAAATGGTGTCCTAGGACTCGTATTCTGACATAGAAAATCACTCGTACGCAGTCTTTTCCACTATATTTTCGAGATTAAATTAATGCGAGAATTATGTGATTATTTCATTGATGCTACCCATTCTAGAAGTATATACATGCACCTATGCTATTTACATACCTTAATCCTTTTTCCTGTTTTTGTAGATTGTGACGATCATTATTTTATTAACGGGGGAACATCATATTGAAATATATTCAGAATAAAATAACTGAGCTTAACTCGCACCTAATAGCTCGTTTATTAAATTACCAATTGGCTTATTTAGCTTATGTTTAAGGAAATTTGATGTCGTTTCTTAGTTCGTCCATAAATTATGTTTTTTTTTTGTATTCATTGTATTAATTATGTTAGTCATTTTGTTAAAGCTTCTACCGCGGTTATTAATTGTCAACTTTTTCCTCAAAGTATTTGCCTACAGCTAGGTATTTTAAATGTACATTAATGAACAATATTGTTATGTTATGTGTACATCAAATAATAAATATTTTATTCTCATCTTAAACATAGTGGACGATAAATTTTCTATGAATCATTTTTATTAAAATATACATGAATAATTGGAGTTATAATTATTTTTCTTTTAATAGGAACTGCTTTTATAGGTTATGTTTTACAAAAAAAAATATTTTAAATTCGAGCAATGATTATTTAGGCCCGATTATAAAATTAAAATATAAATTGTACTAATATTATAAACGCGAAAGTTTGTGAGTATGTAAGTGTGTTTGTTGCTCTTTCACGCAAAAACGAATGAATCGATTTTGATGAAACTTTACAACAATATAGCTTACCTAATCAATATAACAAACACCCTACGTGTTATTCTGTTACTTTTCACTGTTTTTCGAGTAAGAGTACAATCATTGCAAGCAAAGCCCGATTTGGGTCAAAAATGGGCCAGACCATACCTAGCTGTTTACCAAGTAAAGGACAAAAGCTACTTTTAACCGAAAGAAAATGTATAATTGTGTGGGCAAAGCCGGGCGCTTGCATAAAATAACAACATTATTTTTTTAATTAAAATACTTACACAATAACTTACTGACATATTCCAAGCTATTTATATGCACCTGAGTAGTCCCGTATTCCAGATGTAACATTAAAAATAAAATAAATAGACGTAGAATTAAAAAGCGCCTAACATTAGCTACGTCTCTCAGTTAACATATTTGTTGCATTCCAATAAAATAGGCACAGCAACACTATGGGGGACCAGGTTCTGGTCAACGATGGTTTAGGATGGTTTGGTTCATAACACGTGAGGCGAGCATTCAGACAGACAAATATACTCACAGTTTAAATATCCAGGACTGCCTACTCCGCCTTGCATTAACAACACTGACCTTTGTAAGCACAACACAAACGAGAGTTTTCACGATCTGGCCAGGCTATTTTGTATTGGATTTTGATAGGATTATAGATTTTGCGGTGCGCGCGCCCGATTCGTGCCAGATCGATCGATTTTCTTCTTGTGTTCTTGTCTCTGCTAGCTTCTGTTTTTTGACATACATATATAATCTGTGCACGTCGTTGATGACGTCTCGATGCCTGATTTCTCGATACACGATGAATGAACCAAAATAATAGTGAGTGGGAAATTTGAATTTAGAACAACGACTTTACAGAAACGAAACAATATCACTTAACTCTATTAAACTGTAAATCTTTATAAAATACTAGCGGCCCGCCCCGGCGTCGCGTCGCACGGGTATAAAATTTTCCCGGAAATTATTCGAATTTTTCTCGCCGTAAAAACCATCCTATCTCTCAAGTTGGATCGAACCATAGACTAATGAACCCATTAGTCTATGATCGAACTGCACATGGTTTGCGAATTTTATTATAATCGGTTAAGTGGTTTAGGATTCCATAGAGGACAAACATTGTGACACGAGATTTATATATATTAAGATTGCATTACAACTACATTTTGTTTAAGTATATTACTTATACATATTTTTATAGTCAACATAATAAACATACATTTTGTAATTAGGCCAATCCTATGACTGTCAAACATACCCTACTCAGTTCAGTTTCTTGTAATTGGACTTTGCGCTTGTAGCGACAATTTGCCAGTGTCGAGTTAAATAAAATTATAAGGTTAAAAAAATGTTACTCAGTTGAACGCCATTTTGCGTCCTCCATACCCTACTCATTAATAGTATAGACAGCTTCACTCCGTCATGTCACAATAGTTGATGACGTCAGTGAATCATAGACACTGCCTCCGTCGGCATCGTAGAGAGGAAATCATCGCCTTGTCATCATTACATCCGGCCCACATTCTCATCATCCGAATGAAGACATAATCAACTACACAACATAAAGGCGTTACACCACGAATAACTCTTTGGTCACGCTTTATACCCTAATGTATGCCATAACATCTTTTTCAACTGAGCATTACATTAATGTGTATCGTTTTATTTAGTTGTCGGATTGAGACGTGATGACGCATTAATTACCTACCGAGTCGCGCGTTCTTGTATCCTCAAAGTTTTAATCAGTTGTCCTATTATTGTTGCAGATTTACATTCTATTAAAGCGTCCTAAACAATTTGACTCGTCCATTTTGGAAATTATGCTTATTTCAAATTGTTTTATTTACCTATCAAGCGTTACTCAAAGTAAAAACCAATGTTGCTTCACTCTCAAAACTAACACATCTATTCGAGGCCGAATATATAAACTTAAAATAAAATAATAAATTTTATATTTTAAGTTAACAGTCCGTAATGTTTAAAATATTTAAGATAAACAAATAATAGGTACTTACATTTACATTGCTTTAAGAGAAGTGCAGTAGCTGATCAGTCGAGGAAAAAGGTTCTTTTCCCACTGTCGAAAACGAGATAACGTCAAGTTCCATTCGTAGGTACTTTCTTCATTTAAGTTATTCAAATCAAAGATAATACGAAAGGAAGTTCAACGGTCATAACACAACATGAATAGGTCAGTACCTTCAGCATATATAAAGAGAATTGGTTTTAAACAACTGATTCACGTAAGCAATTTTTACAATAAAGATTTTCTTTTCTTGTCTTTTCCTAGGATCTAGTATTATGGAAATTACTTTTATTCGATACAGCCCATGATCAATAGAACCCATTTGGCAGTTATTGAATCTAACCCCTCGGCCTCCCGCCGCGCTTGTATGGACTTATATTTATTTACACTTGGTTCATTTAACAATGCCTTCAAGTGCGCTCAACTGAGAGTCTTGTAACGATGTTTTATTACGATTCAACAACCTATGCAACTGCTTACTATCAATTTTAATGAAAGTCATTTGCCTGATGGACTGGGCGCATTTTATTTAATGAAATTTTAATTATGAATATTAAGTTATATAAAATATTTTTTTTTCGTTTAGTTATTTTCTACTTCCTCACACATAAAACAGGGCTTAACGTAGAAGGGAGAATATTTGAAGTTGCACTGTTGCTTTTTCTTTTGTAACGTTTTCCTGACAATAACAAATACAACATAACAATGATTAGTGAAATTAGTCCAGCCGTACTCAAGATGCCGTGACCAAGAGCAATATGAATTATTTTTAACCCCCGACCAAAAAAGAGGGGTGTTATAAGTTTGACGTGTCTGTCTGTCTGTCTGTCTGTCTGTCTGTCTGTCTGTGTGTCTGTCTGTGTCACCATAGCTCCCGAACGGATGGAGCGATTTCAATTTAGTTTTTTTTTGTATGAGAGGTGAGTCTGGCGCGAGTGTTCTTAGACATGTTTCATGAAAATCGGTTGTGCCGTTTAAAAGTTATGGGGGTGAGAGTGGGTAAGGAAAACCGAAAATCTGCAAATATACTAGTGTGGGGTTTCAAATGAAATCGCATCGCGTCAACATTACAAAATATTATGTTGTTTTACGTTTAAGGAAATTAAGGCAGGGGAATCGGGGGTTTTTCTTAAATTTTAAATTTAGATTTATTATATAATAAGATAACGGCGGTTCCAATGAAACTACTTTTACAAAACACATTCAAGATTTTTTAAATCATGAATATTCTTGCATCTATTTTATTGCAAACAATTCCTATATGAAATTTAAATTTTTAAATTCATTTGATAGATTCATGTGATAAACAAATAATACTAAATTGTATTATTTTAAATATAGATAAACCAAGTCGACTGAAAATATTATAACCCCTTTCCTCCTTAAAATTCCCTGCTACCATAAACCTGCTCGATAAAGCCGAGGAGGCCCTCGCGGGATCCATTTTGGAAAAGGGAGAAAAACATTTCCCCTGAAATCGATAGCGGGAAAGCGCCTGTGATTGGAGCCCGCCCCGCCCAGCAACATGGCCGCCAGGATCTCTTCCCCTCTTACAGATAATTGGATTTATGCCTCCACTCTACGTACGGTGCAATGGCTAAAGCCGTTAATTATTATTTTGTCAAAATAACAAATAATATCTTGATCTTCCCACTGTACAGAGCGGCCTATTCTGTTGATGCGATTCACTCACATTTAACAATATTTTGTTTGAAATATTTAAGCAATTTGTTTATTACCCGAATTATTTCAATATACTCGTATCAAAAGCCGCTTATGGCACATTTCACTTCAGCCTTTTAAACTCTACAATCCTTTTTGAAATTTCCTTTGGCAAGCGTCCTTCGAAACATACGGCAGGCGAAGGATTATGGTATAAAAGGAAGGTTATTAGTAAAATTGCATGTTTCAAGCGAGTGTCTGGCACAATTAAAGGTCTGTTTGGAGCGGATGCCGGAACAAAGCAGCACGCGATCCAACTGAAGCCTCGTCTACCGCCTGTCGCCCTTTCTGTTCTGTCCCTACAACCAACTCATTATCGCCAAAATTACTCGAAACAACCTTCAATATACCAGATAACTTTACCATCTATAATTAAATAAGTTAATATTCATCTACCTGCACCATGAAAGATCACTTCCGTACCACATGCCATCTCTAAACCTTTACCACCTACTGCGCGAGCGTTCTTATTTTTTGCGATTCCATTGAATGATTATCTTTTTTGTTAACAGGTCCACATAGTGTCCCGATTTATAATGAACGGCGTGTGCGTCAGATGGCGCGGCTGGATCGACCTGGAGCGTCTGGACGGGGCTGGGTGTTTAGAGCTGGATGAAGAACGTGCGGCTATCGAGGATGCCGCTTTGCGCGAGCAGATCGAGAGGTACAACCAGAGGCTGCGGGACTTCGAGGACAAGCAACGCGCATACCGAGAGCACGGCGCGCATTCCCACGTGCATCCCCAGAGGTGCCACCAGCCGAGGCAGGCGCCGCACAACGCGCACCCCGCACACCCGCACCCCTCGCACCCCACTCATATCAAACCTCATTCGCAAGGAGCACTCATCTCATAGACAACCCTAAAAATCATATAAATCATCATTCTATGATCATCTCGAACTCATTTAAAAAAAGGTTTTAATCTATATTAGTTAAGTCTATAGCTACACCAAATTGTACCTAATTTTATTATTAAGGAATTTTGAAGTTGATTGAAGCCTATTTGTATGCATGAATATCATTACAGGATTATTGAAAAGTAGCTACGGCCATTATAGCTTTAGAAATACCTAATGTTAATTCATGCTTACAAATAGATATGGACAAACTAATCATAACTTTCAACTACCTTTATAACTTCATAAGGTTTGATAGCAGTCAATATAGTGTTAATCAGATTATGGTTATAGAAATTTTAAAGTTGCAATGTTAGCATAAGTACTTAGTTTTAATGACCTGAATTTTCAGTCAACAGAGTAACAGTTTTGTTAAAGATTTCTTTACCATGATCAAACTATTAAAAATGAATTAGCTTAGACGCATCTATTCCCGGTACCCATTTTGGTTACCTAATTATTAATATTTGTCTAAAATTCTGTTAGTCTTCACAAGATTGTACAAAAGTTATAATTTTCATGGTAGATTAATACTCACTTATCTGTTATTTAATTTTAAGTTTATTTTTTATGTGACAAAATTCTCAATTGTGATAGTAATGTAAATAAATGTTTTACCTCTTTTTTATATATTTGAGACTTTCATTGACTATACCTCTACATTATCCTTATTCAATATGGTTTTAAGATGTTTACTTAAAGGAAATAATGAGAATATTTATATTTAACTATCTAAGTAGGTATTTAGGGATCTTAAGACTTGTGAAATTTTAACCAAAACCGACCGACATATCGTACCACCACATAAACATATAAAAATGATATAAAAAACAAACAAATGGCAATTATCTTTTATCACAACGAATATTACGTCTAACACGAATGTGAATAATATATTCACATTCGTGAAAATGACTACTGTAGGAGATATAAAAAAACTACGATTTCAAGAAATAATTTAAGATCTTTTTAATCCTAAAGAATGATAACAAATGAACTAATACCATGATAATGGATAATACATCTAAACAGTATTCCAACTTCATATAAACGGTCGAAACGAGAACTATACCTACGCGCCTCGATAGAAGTTTACACGAGGGATACACTGCATCACTAACCAATCGGCAAATTCATCACCAACGAACGGTCGGTTGATGTTTTTTAACTAATATCCGCCCGATTTTGTTTGTAAAATTCCTATTTAATATGACGAGATTTATGAGATTGATTTTTAATAAATTTTATATTCGAATGCGGATTTTCGTGGTTTAAAGTTTAATAATAAAGCATTTCGTATATCCCAGATAAGGCGAAATATTTTTCGGTTGCAATTTTTTTAGACCGATGGAAAAAACATAACAGTTTTTGAAAGAGCAAAAAATATATATAAAAATATACACCATACATTTCTATTGAATACTTTCTACTCCATTAACAAAGTATTTTATTGGTTAATATAAATATTTACAATCACGAAACTAGTGGAAACACAGTTTGACTTTGGTAGATGTAATTAAAAAGCTGTACAACCCTATCGCATGTACCGCGCGGCGATAGGCATGATATTCAAGTCTCGGGTGAGTTGGAGTAGGTACTGTATAGATAATATTACTATGCAATTACTTTGCTTTATAAATAATAAACAAGAGTATTGTTTTTGGGCATAAATAAAAAAAATATTACATTATTAATATAATGATGCAAAACATATTGAAATGTATGCTTAGTACCTATGTAGTATATCTTTTATTTGCCGTAAATATAAGATATGAAAAGATTTCAACGAGCATAATTAGATTTATTTTTTATTTTAGCCGTACCACGATTAGCTTGTGTTTTTAGTGTACAAGACTTGAATCCATCGCGTTTCCAAGTCATTTGTTATTGTGAAACATAAAGGTATGAATAGGAACTTAGCAGCACACAGCAGCAGTGCTGCCGCAGCGCTACTCGCCTGCCTCAGTACTGGTATACCTCATACAATTTTTATGGGTTTATCAATGACTAGCTTAAGGTTCACGCTACGGAATAGCCCGTAATTTTTTATTATACCCCGGGGAACAGCGTATTTTAGTATGTAAATGTTATTAAATAAATAAAAAAATTAATGGTCTATCTAACACTGAATTTTTTTTTAAAACAGACTAGTTCATTCTGATTTTAGAGCAAAAACTATATAAAGTTTACATAAATCCCGAGCTCTGCTAGCATGCATGCTGCAGTATGCGTGCTGCCCAAGTGCCCAGTTTGGAACCATGCCTTTGGACCCTCAGTCATCGCTTGGGGATTTTTTTTATTGGAAAGCCTACCAATTATCGTTGGAGTGTGCAAAAAAGGGGAGCCTACCCTTGTCAATATCACGCTTGTAAAATTAAGTGTAGAATACGCTGGTTTCATATAACTGCATAGTGAAAAATAATTTCACATTTAATTTTCAAATGTATTTTCTCGTATGGTAATTTCGACAGTAGAGAGTTGACAAATTTTGAATAGGCCGATTCGTTCAAGATACCTACGTAGGTACACGGATAAATATTTCATTAATCCTTTTTTATAATTTTGTCATAATTTATGTTTTTGTACCTACTATTATCAGGTATGTTCCATGAACTAGTTTGTACCAAAACTAAAATGATCGCCATTGATTTTATCAACGACTTTTACATACTGGTTAAATTATATTAATAAGAACTTACGATAAGTATGAAATAATTAAAAAAAAACTATACTTTAGTAACAAAACATTTTATGCTTAGGTACCTACTTTTAGACAGATTTCTAGTATTTTTGGTACGCCTTAGATTAGAATAATAACAAATGCTACTAATCGAATACGAATAATCTTACTACTTATATAGGTATATCTCATTTCGTTACCATGAGAGAAAAACCTTCATTAATTCGACAAAGTTCTCCAACGTCGATCAATACTGCACATGCGCATAAACTGCCGTTTCCTTAACGTTAAAAGTGCCTTTAGTTAAATTGGCGTTTTCTGAGTAACCGACTGAATACGAAAGCAATTTTAACATCTTGGAAACAAAAACATTATTGAAAGCGCTTTATATAACAAATTCTAACGGTGACCTATTTTTAGGTTTAGAAATTCAGAATCCATTATCAATTAAGTTGTACCCTTATGAATGTTCTGGTGTACCTAATTCTTATTTCTAAAATTATTTCTATGAAGTTATTTCTAAATTTTTTAATACAACGATAGGTAAGTTTATTTCATTTCTACTATTATAGCGTTTTAATTTATAACAAAGAAATACCAATTATACAACGTATGAATAAGGTTTATGTAAAATGATAATCATCTCGTCAGGGACTTCTCTCTTGGCGAGAGAGATTAGGCCTTGATTCACCACGCTGGCCAAGTGCGGGTTGGTGAATGTCACATGTCCTTCAAACTGTTTAAAGATCTCAGAACATGGCGGTTACCTCTCGATGTTTGCCTTCACCGTTAAAGCACGTGTTTAAAGCGCACATAAGTTTCTCAAGATGAAAAATCCAGAGGTGCGTGGCTGGGTTTGAACCCACAACCTTCGGAATTAAACTCGAGTATCCTCCCACTTAGCCAACACGGCTTTTTTCTTTTTTTTAAAAGATAATAATGTCGTTATAAAATCCGCGTTAAATTGTATGATCATACTATTATAGACAATCTGTGTATATACTTAAAAAAAAATTACCAACTTTTATTAAAATGGCGTCAAACATCGGATATTATACCATTAATACATACCTATTGTCTTAAAACATAAGGTTTGGCAAATCCCGTTGTCATTGGAATCTTTGCAGGCCCAGACATACAATACTACTCTTGTAGACTTATAAGGTTTAGAGAACGTGTGATAGAAAACGTTCTTCAATCAAATGCTAAATCTGTTTAATAACAGTTAATTCAAAACATTTCACCGTTGTTTATGTCTATAATATCACAAGTCACAAAATCGTCAAAATCAAAATAATAGTTTTTTTTTAATATGGGGCTTTGACTTTTAAAAACTGTTGGTGAAGTAATAATCGTGGCGGACGCACGCGCGACGCACCTGTGCCCGCCGCCCTCTCCCGCCCTCATTATACGCAATTTGCTCGAAAGGAAACGCTCCAATTCATGCTCATTGGACATGACGATGATTACTGCTTTTTAAATGGCGTTGTAAATTTTATAAGCACAAATTATTTGTAAATAGCTCGACCCTTGTTTTAGTGCCAAACAGTGCATTACAGACGATAAGAATCACAAACAAACATCCACAAGATTTGGGTGCGCAAAACGATAGTTAATCTAAGCTACCACAAGATTAATGTCTTAGAATTAGAGTCTAGGAAATGCAAAAAAAAACTATAGAGGTATAAAAAAAACATAAAAAACTGCTACCTACGAACCTCAACGGCATATTTTACGTAATCTGTTATCACTATCAAAGATTTATATTTTGTATGCGGAACTGAGGATAAACGATGACATGCGATGCAGGCCGATGCTATCTCACTTTATTGTGACGTACGGCACCTTGACGGTCGAAATTGAGCAGGTACCTTTATTGGACATGATCTGCTCGATGCCACAAAAACTGTTACAATGGTTAAATCGGAGAAGGCTTTCCAGGATCCTGTACACAATGAACCCGTGATTTATCGGAGCATTCTTTTTGCGCAAAAAGCTCGGGTCAGTGTAGGAGCGAAGCACCAAAAGGGCATTTCGTGTAATCCGCACGGAGCGTGGGAACGAACGCGTGATTTCTCATGATATAGCTGGATTTTTTAGTTTAAGAACGAAGGTATCACGCATTAAATATTTTTTACACTAAACAGAGAAAATAAACGAACACTATTATAATATTTTAAATTATATCGAACTATCAACTTAAAAAGATTTTAGACAATTAAAAGTCTCATCTCAAATTTTAATTTGTATCTTGTAATAAAAAGCCCTTTCTTATCTTTTATATATGTAAGTTTAGTCAACAGCAAACGTAGGTGATTGATTACTGATTAAAATCAAATTAACGTTTCAGATAAATGAAGATATACCTACCACAGTGTCAGTTCTAAATGATATTTTAATGAGTCAAAAGTATATCATAATAACACCAAGTTTCGAAATAAACGTAATCACTTTTTAAATTATCATGGTTTTTAACAATATTATGATTTAAAACGGGTAACATACCATGATTTGACGGTTTTTGAGTATTCCGATATTTCGACGCTGTTGCAAGCGCCATGATCACGGAAACAACTAATCTGCTCAAAAACCCTCAAAAACCGTCAAATCATGGTATGTTACCCGTTTTAAATCATAATAAACGTAATCACTTAGTTATAACACGAAATTTATTCCTTTACTTATAATTACCTGAAAATCCTGAAAAACCTGTAACTATAGACTTCATTTATTGTATAAATTATTTTGGTGAACTATTTCATGTTTCTTTTACTGTTCACTGTGCAAGACAAATAGGGTATTTATTATTTATAAAGAATTCAATTTATTTATTTGAAACTTCCAAGTTATGCCTTAGCAGACAAGTAAGTATTTTTTTTATCGATGGAACATTCACACCCATTACATTATAATGCCTAGAAACCGATTTTATTAAAACGCTGAATGTTCATTTTGACATGATGTTACTTTTTTGCGGTTAACAATTTTGTAGTGGTCTGGATTTAGGTACCTACTTAGTAATGTTTTGTTGGTGGTACCTACACATGTAATAGTCATTTAGGTAATTTATTGATTAAGCAATTATATAATATTAAGATCGCGTGACCAATATTGTGAATAGTATTTGATGGGTACTTCTACATTCTGTTGGTAAACTATAACTTGTAAAGAAAGTAAGCTGGTTTAAAGTAGTTCAGTTCAAGTCATAAGGTTTCCTCGAGACACGTGAGCCGTCCACGTCTCGTCTCACAGTCGAGTGCGTCGCGCATGCGTGCGGCTTCCTCCTGTCAACTCGGATACCTATCTCTATACCTATCCATTTCTTATCTACGAGTATTCTCACACGTATTTTAGATAAAACAAGTGAAAAAATTGAAAACAAATGAAGAGCCTTATAGAATTAATTGAACCTTGGTAGGTACAGTTAACAGCAAAAGTAAGTAATCAGTTAGTAGTCTTCTAGCGCAACGTGCCAGGTGTAACGAAATAAACCAAAGTGTCAATTTCAAGTGAAGTTTAAATTGGTAAATAAAAAAAAGACAAGATACAAAACTATTTATGCCCATTGTTTCATTGTATAAATCTTAGAAACATCAAGTAAAATACAAAAAACACAAACAAATTGAACATACTTTTCGATAGATTGGTAATAAATATATCGTATCTGGTAAATGATCATATTATTACCGAGGATCGCAATATATGTGATTACTTACCTTTGCATGACACGTTATTTGCTCCTTAACTTCTAACAACTACAATAGTCGGTAAATTTTTACTTAATTTACTGAATAATAAATAATAAATATTTTGAAACCCTATTTCATCAGTTTATTTTGTTGTTGACTGTACAATAGTAATTTTTATCCTAAATACAAGAGTGCAAAATTGTTTTTGCTCAACTTTAATGTCTGAACTAGCGAAGGATTATAAAATTGAATCACGAACGGAGCAAGTAATTAAAAATATTTAATCCTGAGCGTGAATAAACAATAATAAAGAGCACAAGTTAACAATTCTTTGCTCTCGAGTGCGTTTTTCATCCGGCATCAAATATCTACAAGATGCCGTTGTAATAAAATTGAGTACTTTTTTTATGTCAAGTACTTCGACATTGGAATCACCCATAAGGCTTTTGTTGGCATAATATCGAAAGGTAACTCATTAATCAATTGGCAATCGGGCAGGGTGTTAAAGTTCCCTTGCATGATTTGATTACCTTAGGTGAAACCTCAAGAAACTATATATACCTAAAACTTATAAGTAAATCAATTTGATAGGTATGACATGGACTCATACTACACATTCCGTGTACAGTTTGTACTCACATTTTGCAATGAGTAAAAAAAAACATTTTTAAAAGTTCAAAAAGCTGTTACCTTTTTAAGTAGGTTCTGGTCTCGCGCAACGTCTTTTTACATTATAAAAAATAACGTTTGCTGAATTGGAACCCCGTTTTAAATGTATTTATTTATTTTGTGTTATTAGTGATAGTATAGTTTGAATCACAGAAATCAAAATAATAAGATACTAGAAATTTATATAAGCGCTGATTCCTTACAAAACGTATGTCACCTCCACGGAAATCTAAATAATAGTGTCTTAATATTTCGATTTCTGTGTATACACATATACACAAATTTAGTGTTTTTCACATTATGTTCTAAACTCCCCAGAATGAAAGTCTAGAGGAAATTAAATTGCTTTTAAATACAAGGCGTAAAGACTTAAATCAACCAAACCTGAACCTGGTACGGTTCAGGGCATCAATCAATCAATCATTTATTAAAAACCAAGGAATGTATTACATAATTAACTCAGTCTTTAGGACTTTACCTCCTGTGCTAGTTAGAAACTGTGTTACAACTGTATCGAAACATGGCGCACGATATCAAATATTTAATTGTCTGCCTACTGAGTGGTAAATATTATATTTGATAGACCTTTTTTTTATGCTCGATAAGCCTTAATTTGACCAAAATCTCAAAAGTAAAATGATGATGTGGTCTAAGATGGGACATGAAGACCTAAGAAGGTAGATGGCTTCTCCGGACCACATTACGAAACACGAAAAAATCGCTCCACGCACTGGCCCAGCCCGGAGGGTGGTGACAAGCCGCGGCCGAAGCCTACCACCAGAGACTGTTCTTAGCACCACCCGGAGGTCACGCGTAAGGATTCAGAGGGTTACCACTTACGGACGTGAACAGACAAAACCTCCTAAACAGACCGACAATTTTAAGTCGAAACACAAAAAATATAAGGTAATTAAAGAATGTTTCTATACTGTTGAGTATTTTTTGACATATTATAGTTATAGTCTGTAAGCCCGTCCAAAAATACTGGAAACTAATTTATCATTAAGCTTCGGAGCATCTAAGTCCGGAACTTTGATACTCCGAAGTTTATGACTTATGAGTTATGATGACTCATACGGACAATTTTTTTTTTTTTAGGGCCTACCATAATATTATATTTCAAAAGATCCACAACAGCTTAAATAAAATATTATTTAATGAATAGTTTTATTCCGTTGAGGATTTTTTGACAAATAATAGGGTAGACACTAAAAAATAATAATAAGTCCGTCGTTTAGATTATAAAAAAATATTTACTTATATTTTTTAATGAATACGAAAACTTATGACGATGCGAGTGCGTCACGTTGGGCTTACAGACTGACTAAACCGAATACCTATTTTTTGTGTAGTCATCATGCATTATAAAATAATATGATGAGTCTATGTTGAGACACTTTATAATTGCTTTAAATAACTTTATTTGACTTTATCTTATATTTTTTTGTTTGTTCACACGTAATTTATTAATGTATTAATATACTAGCGGCGCGCCCCGGCTTCGCCCGGGTAATTATTCAAAATCGTTTTCCCGGCAATTATTCGAATTTTTCTCGCCGTAAAAACCATCCTTGAACATCAACGAACATTTTAAAAAAAGATTTGGCCAAATTGGTCCAGGCGTTGTTGAGTTATGCGCTTACCAACACATTTTGCGATTCATTTTTATATTATAGATGAAAAATATGCATTTTTCTTGCTATGTTCTGTACTTTAATTAATGTGAATTATAGTTAAGATTGAATTAAATTTACCTCTAGCGCAGTGGTTTTTGTGTTACTACCCCCGAAGGGGTTAAACTTCTATTTCGCGGGGGTAATAAGGAGTTGATTTTTATCTCGTACGTGTTTTCTAGGATGAAGATGTGTCAGTTAAAGTAAAACATACAAAATTGACAAAAATGTTTACTAAAAATTGGCCTATATTCTGTTCAAAATCTAACACTTTATGTGAAAATTATGTGTAGTGTAGTGTGTCCACTGTCCATATCCCTATGTTCGCGATAAACTGAAAAACTACTGAACTGTGCGCTACGCAGTTTTCAGGAATAATGTTAGGGTTGTGTGAGAATTAGTTGAAATGTGATGATAATTATTGACCGTGTCGGCAGCAAAATATCAAGGACAAATAATCTAAAAAGTACTTATAGTTCATTTATCCATGGCAACTGAGAGGGCCCTAACTATGGACTTAAATAAGAACAATATTAAATCACAATTAATAAAAAATAATAATGCATGCAATATTTATATACTTGACTATCTAAGCTGATATTCTACAATATAAATAATAATGGTAAAATCCATAAATATATTTTAAAGTTTTGGAATAAAAAGGCATTTTTATTTTATTTATAGCTCAAAGGCGTAAAACTCAACAGAAACGTAAACCTTTTTTATTACACTGCTTTGACAAATTCTTTTCTACCTCAAGAGCTTTAAATGGACTTTAGGAGCAGTAGAAACTGAGATATAAACTGTAAAAAATATGTTGCAAAGTTCATTTTTATGTTTTAATTGAAACATTATACATTGTTACAAAAAAAACATTGTTATGTTTGTTGTTGTTATGATTTTAGTGGTTATAACATTAGGCACCTTGTAAATAGGAAGTATTTAACTACTGTAGTTCACAATAAGGGAAAATTAAATCTGCAATAAATTGTTACTCAGAATTTAACGAAATAGCTAAATCCACTGAACCCCACGGTGAGACACTTAACCACACGTCATACTTACATGGAAATTAAGATACCCACGACACAGGCAGTGCCTAGTGTGGAGACGAACGATAAATATTAAGCACAAAATTGTATAAATAAAATAAAAAAATAGATTTCCGGACTACTCACACATCATCACCTAACCCCAAACTAAGCAGAGCTTGTACTATGTGTGTCAGGCGGACCTTCGCCCACCGAGCCACAGAGGTATAGCAAATAAATAATAATAAATAATAATAATAAATAATAAATATTTCCAGACAATGCACACAACAATATCTAGCCCCTTGGTAAGTCTAAGCTTGTGTTACGGGTACTAGATATCTGATATCTATATCTATACTAATATATAAAGCTGAAGAGTTTGTTTGTTTGTTTGTTTGAACGCGCTAATCTCCGAAACTACTGGTTCGAATTGAATAATTCTTTTTGTGTTGGATAGTCCAGTTATCGAGGAAGGCTATAGGCTGGGATGGGATAACATCACGCTACGACCAATAGGAGCAAAGATATAGTGGTAAATGTGTAAAAAACGGGAGAAATTGTTTATCTTTGAAGCCTTCCGTTGCGTGCGCCGTGAAAACGGTTCAAGATGCACAAAAAATATGTATTAAAGAATAATAGCTCTTTTAATGATCTAAAAAACAGTCCGGGATAGTATATGTCTATCTTTTAAGATTAACTCACAAAAACCGTTTTTATGGTACCTAATTTGGTCGAAATCATTTGTTTAAGTTGTATCAACATAATAATATTAATCTTTATTCAAATAAATATGTTGTTGGTTAAGAGTACTTCATCCATTATAACGCGGGTAGCACCGCAGGACACAGCTAGTACTTAATATAATAGTCATACATATATAGATATTTTTTATTATACATATTAAACCACCCAGACCAAGGAAAAAGTGCTTGCAGAACATACAAACACTTTCACCCTCGGCGGGAATCGAACCCGCTACCTCTTGCGCCGCAAGCAGACCCTCGCCCACCGCGCCACTGAAGCAGTCAATCAAATTCATTTTTTTAAGTAGATAAGTAATCGAGTATTAAATGTTGACAGTTAAAATCGGGTCAGACTTATGGTATCGAATTATGAATCAGATACCGTTTGACAAAATGGCGTTCAAATGTTTAACATCTTTTTCACTTTATAATTTTATTTAACTCGACACTGGCAAATTGTCGCTTCATGAGCATAGAGTCCTAACAAGAAACTGAACTGAATCAGATGTCGAATTTTTTTCGAAAGCTAGATTGAATCTAACTTGTCTTCATCATTTCTATCAACTCATTATAAGCACCTCTATCTACATTCCCACTGTTGGGACACATTGACTCTCACGACGAGAGATAATATCTATTGGCCATAATTATGGCCTTTATTTAATACGCTGGAAAATCAACTCTCACTGGTACGCAATCATTACAAAATTGTTAACTAAATAAAGCTGTTTGTTTATACAGAGGCGACTAACTCGACTGCATACATCAAATGTTTTCAGTTTAACGAGCAGCAGCGAGCGGCACTTTGAAACCGAGTAGCGCCATTACATCCATATGTTTCCTCGAATTAACGTCTGTTTTCTCCGAAGAAAACGGCTCTGTCATAAAGATCGTTATAAACCCAGCCTACATAAAACATTAATAAACTATTTGTTTGTAATAAAAGGTGCGTTAGATTTGTTTCGTTTTGTAGTTTACAGGCAAGGGATTTTGATGAAAGGCTTAAAGGTTTGGCCTGCAAATTAGTTTCCGTGAACTGCGTATTACCTACATCTGGATTATTTGGATCATTGAAGCTGGTACATAAATAACTACTAAATACAAAGATATTTAAAAAAAACTGTGTCTGTAATTTAATAAAACATTTTAAATTACCATGGTTATTAACATTATTAAGACTAGAAATGGGTATACCTACCTACCAAAATAAATTTTGGCTGGAATATGTTCATGTAGCCTTTTTCTCTTGTTTCCTAAATTGATAGGCTTGCGAAATAATGTTAATGCTTAAGCAATTGAATTAAAAGTGTAAGAGAAATCCAATAGAGCATAAGGTATTAAAGAAATAATCCAGCGACACGTGTGGGATAATCCCAGCTAATTGAGAGCGCGCGCTGAGCTTATCCCGTGATCATCAGGTGCTTATCATGTACCCTATGCACTCGCTCTCATGGATAATTACTTTATAAATAAATGAAATACACGTAATTATTTAGATATGGTAGCTATGGTCATGATGATCATATAATTACCTCTTTACATAATAATTATATTAACATTTTCCTGGAGAAACGTTTTTTTTTTCATTTTGGTTATTTGACCTCGCGCCATCTAGAGTCCAGTAGTAAAATGAAAAATACTAATACTGCTCTCTACCGACGAAAAGCTGTACTATGTCAATAGCTACAGATAAAATAGAAAAGTCCGATTAAATTAATTGAAAAATTTGTGTTAAATTTTTTCATCTATGGATTTTCTGTCCCTTTCTCTTCACCTTGTCAAAAACAGATGGGTGGCTATTGTTTGGGGTTGTTTGTTTACCTACAATATTTTCATTTTCAACTTTCCGCGGATTAAGTTTTAAAACCTAATTTTTAAATTATCAAAATGAGTGATGAAAACAGTGGAATTTCAAAAGAATCGAGAGAAATGTATGCTCTTTACCACCAAGAATATCTCATTATGGCTGAATAGTAAGTTCAAGAACAAACTTTAGACTCGTTTTTTGCCAAAACTCTTATAATATATAACTTCCTATTACAGTCGAATGTTGCAAACGGAGAACTTGGAAGGAATATATGTAATTCCATCATATGAAAATTCATTTTGTAAGTGTCCAATTAACATGACATAAATTATTGTGGTAGAAGATATAGAATAACTCAATATTCCTATTAATTAAATTCTCATATATTTTCAGTATGGTATGGTGTTATATTTGTGAGATCTGGTTTTTATGAAGGTGGAGTATTCCGATTTACTTTGACTCTGCCAGAAAAGTTTCCAGAAGACGAAGTGCCTGTAAGTCCCATTTTTACAGTGAATATTTTATGTATAGAGGAAATCAATATCTCACACTCTATATTTTAAAGAAGAACTAATAGTAGTAGCTATTGTACTTCAGCTTGGTCTTATTACCTATTTATTGTAGGTATTTGAATAGCTACAACTTTAATGTGTGTTACCTATGTAATTTAAAATAAATGTTGTTTCCAGGTCCTTACATTCACATCACAAGTATACCACCCTGCTATAGACAGCAACACAGGTGTGTTTAACTTAAATGAGGTATTCCCACAATGGGACAGAAACAAGAACCACATTTGGCAGATATTTAAGTATCTATTGTGTGTTTTCCATAATGTGAATGTCAAAGTTCCTGTAAATGCAGAAGCTTCCAATTCGTAAGTTCACTATGATTATACATATTTCAAATTATTTAAAAAAAAAGCTTAATGATTTTTAATAAGTGAAAAAACATCACTTTTTAAGTAAAAGTATTTTTAATTTTTTAAGCAGATATCAGATCAGATCAGGACACATCCATTACTTTTGCACACAGGATTCAAAATCAGGATGTGCAGATTCAAATCCTGTGTGCGAAGGTTACAGATGTGTCTTAATATTTTTCTGCATAAAAATTAAAAATATTTTAATCAAATATAAGTTGATTAGAATAAAACAATGAAAAAAAGTTAATGTTGAACCATCATCCCTTTATATATTGATAATAATAAATATGTATTAATACATTCTGTTTCAGATTTAAAAATGATAAAAAGCTCTTCATGGATAAAGTAAGGGAATGTATAGTTTCCAGTATAGATCATGTTTATGATGACCCACCAACAGATGATAAGCACTACATCACATTTATGCCATATGACTCCAGCATACATGATGTTGCGAAAGAGATGATGTTAAAACAATCCAAGTCAAATGATGGCAATAATCAGGGAATGTCTTGGATGCAACAAGGATCCTTCCAACCTTTCTCTAAAGAAGAAACAACATAGAAATATGAGTAAAGTATTTATTTTACAAACTGCTCTAGAAAGACAATATTTCAAATACTATTATAATATTAAATATAACTAACAAGTAGAATAAGACTAAGTTATTAAAGTAACAAAATATTTACATGTGTGTAATACATAAGTGACTAAGTACAAAATGTATAGTTATTGACTCTAACAAAATGTATTATTTGGCCATATTTTAACAAATCTATATTTGACTAATGTTTAAGTTTTTATCATAAACCTCTGAAAGTATGTAATCTAATCTGACACTGTATTTATTTTCAAGTTAAACTGTTTCACTTTGTTATTAAACCAAAACTGATCAAGTTCATATCTTTCATTTTTCCAGTTAAAATGGGTTGGACCTTCTGAATTTTTATCATTAAATTCAAAATTTTTACTTAATTCTATAGCCAGCTTTGATTTCACTAGACCTACACCTCCATATTTTTCATCAGCAGGGTGATACACTCTACCAGTCATTGGCAACATGTAAATTTTATCTGGCTTAAAATCTACGCTTAGTAAATCACCAGCATATCCAAAACTCAAGTGGTCTTTGTTATTCTTAGTTAAAATATGGGTGTAAACAATAGGAACATCATCACATCTAATAAAATTCCTCTCCCTTCCACAAAGAGAAATAAAAGGGAACTCTTCTTGGTATCTCCCCGTGCTGTTAAGGCGAAGTCTCTTGAAAAAAAAATCCAGAAACTTCTTTTCTTTGAAGCATGAAGTAAAATTCTTCATTCTAGAATCATCTAAAAACAACTGATATATATATGATTGAGTGTACCTGGTTAAAGGGCAAGTGATAAACATAGAATTTAATAATAGAACATAGGCCTCTACTATACAAGTAAAATGCTAGTCGTCGTAAGTTAAACGTAGTGATACAGTTACGATGCCCATAATGGGTAATTTAAACTTACCATACCCTGATGATCAATATAATAGAAATATTCTCGGATTTTAGGTTCTGGTTCTTGCCCTTGAACATAATGCAATAAATTTCTCTGAGTTATAAGGTATTTGCAGGTGTTGTTTAAGATCCGCAGAGAAAACATTACAAAGTTATTGAGATTTGTTAGTTGTAGAACAAGGACTTGTGTGGATACTTTAACTAATTTAAATTTAACTAAATAAAGTATTCAGTGTTGTCATTCACGATTTACTTAACTATGAATGAACAACTTTGAACTTTGAGAGGTAAGAGAGAGTGAATGGTTTGTGGAATGGACATCCCTAACGTACTACACCATTTAATCATTCATTCTGAAATCATGTCGTGTGAGACCGCCCGTGAACTATTTGAATGATTGAGCAGAGAATATAGATTTATTCAAGTGTATATAATGTCATTGTCATTCATACAAATTGCTTGCTTTGATACAAACAATCAAACCACAAAAAGATTACCATACCAACTACAAGTAAAGTAACAAGTCAATCAAAATTTGAAGTAATAAATTCCGCGAAATTGTTTCAAAAAGTGTAGAAATACTTTAAAGATAAGACAAAACAACATGTGTTTAAACTAAACTAAACCTCTGAGTAAAACTTGATAAAAAGAAAATAACAAAATTATTTTGAATTGCTACACACTACAAAGCATTGAAAATTGAAAGGCATTGATTTGCCATACATGGAATAATCAGAACCAGAATCTACCATGGACGGAGTTCGACGATCATGGAAACTGCGTAAGTTGAAAATAATTTACGATTACCTAAAGAATAATATGTTACATGTTTTAATATTGTTTTATTTTGTTACCCTCATAATTTACAGAAGAGTTTGTCGCCCACAAGGCGAATGTCAACTGTTTGGCCGTGGGACATAAATCCAACCAAGTTCTAGCTACTGGTGGAGATGACAAGAAGGTTAATCTTTGGGCCATAGGCAGACAGAGCTGCCTTATGGTAAGTTTGTTCTAAACCAATTGCAAGCTGCAAGCCATCAGATCATACAAAATAGTAATAATTACAGCTATGCATGGCAATCATTAATCTATTAATTATAGAGACTAAAATTTGTTAGTTGTTATCCATAAATATTTTTTTTTACAGAGCTTAAGTGGACACACTACCCCTGTTGAATGTGTTTGTTTTGGTCATTCCGAAGATTTGGTGTGTGCTGGCTCACAAACAGGTGCCTTGAAAATTTGGGACTTAGAAGCAGCTAAACTATTGAGAACTTTTACTGGTCATAAAGGAGCAATAAAATGTATGGACTTTCACCCTTACGGTGAATATTTGACTACTGGCTCATGTGATGCCACAATCAAGCTATGGGACACAAGAAAAAGAGGCTGCATTGTGACATATTCCAGCCACAGACTTCCAGTGAACAGCCTTCAGTTCAGCCCTGATGGCCAATGGATTGCTTCTGCATGTGATGACGGTATGTAAAAGTAATTAACATAATTTGAATTTAAATAAAGTTATTATTTTAGAAAAATATATAATTTACTATACTGGATTGTAAACAATGTTATCATTTTTCAGGTGTAGTGAAAGTCTGGGATGTAAGAGTGGGTAAAGTCCTTCACGAATTTGTTGAGCACTCAGGTTCAGTAACTTGTGTTAAATTCCACCCTCATGAGTTCCTGTTGGCTAGTTGTGGTGTTGATAGAACAGTGAATTTCTGGGATATGGAGAAATTCCAATTGGTGTCTAAGTTTGAAAAGGACAATACTTCTATCAGGTACAACAGTTTTCAATTTATTTATGAAAATAATGTATATACTTATTTTACTTACGCGAAATAACTTTTGCAGACACATTTTGTTCTGTGAGGATGGGGCTACATTGTTGGGCTGTGCCAATGATGGGCTGCATGTAATTGGCTGGGAACCAGCTAGGGTCCTTGATACAGTCAGCGGACACTGGGGAAATATTCATGACATAACTGTAGCTCAAACCCAACTTGTAAGTATCAAAATAATTTGTGATTTATTTTAAACATTGTATTATATTGACTGATTTTTAGGGTTCCCAAAGGAGGGTAACCTTAAGGGTAAAACTAGATCTTGGTACTAAGACTCAGTTGTCAGTCTGCTGTCAACAACCTGTATCTAAAGAACCTGAATAGAGAGCAGAAATTTTGATGGATAATGTATTTTTGTTGCTATGATGTCAACAATTACTAGAAACAGATAATAAATAAAATCTATATATATAAAAATGAATCCCAATTTCCCTTGGTCACGGCATCACGCCTGAACGGCTGAACCGATTTCGCTAATTCTTTTTTTGTTCTGTTCGTTATTATCAGGAGAAGGTTCTTATGAAAGAAAAAATTAAGGAAATTGCGCGGAAAATTAGAAAATTTAAAATTACTTAACCACCATATAAAATTATTAAACTTTTTTAATGTAACCTTAAGACATTTGACATAGAATTGACTGAATGCGTGCTGCAAATATAGTCGAAAGAGGATGAAAAAAAAAAAGGTTAAAACGGATTCTGCTGTCAATCTTATTTTATTGATAAACAATACTCTTTGATTTATTTATGGCTTATAAGGCGGAACAAAGTTCGCCGGGTCAGCTAGTAATATATAAAGATGCAATGTTGCATGTGGTCAGTACTTCGATGGGTACTTACTACATTCTTGCAAATCTTTCTTCTTGCACTTTTTATTCAAAATATGTAATAACATTATATATTTTTTCAGATTGCAGCTTCTTTCCATTCAACTTATGTAGTGTTATCAGTAGTGGATCTCAACAAAGTATATCCTTTTGGCGGACCTCCGCCTGTCGCATCTCCTGTCACTAAAGATATGTCACCATTCCAAAAAGGCCACTCAGTCCGGAAAAGTTTCTCAAAAGAAAAACCCTCTAAAGAAGGTACTAACTGTAACATATACCTTGCACAGTATGCACACAAAATGCAACTGTTTTAGAATTCACCTATTATATCATATCATTAAAACAGCAATTACACCAGAAAATTTGTTGGCATCATTTTGTTGATTATTTCAGTATTGCACCGCCCAACACTCCTAGATGAAAAGACAGCTGAAGAATCCACTTCAGGAACTGAAGCCGATGACGACTCAGGGGCAATTATATCTAATATTACCGATTACACTGAAATATTTCGACCATCTAGAGCATGTAAGTATTTTTTTTTTTAATTTTATAACTATTTCTAAAATTTACTCCAGATAGAAGCTGTTTATGTATGGATGGGTTTTGTTTCTGGTGTATAAAGGGCTTAGTTAGGCTATCAATGTGAATATAAGCTGTTTAGCAAAACTTAAGCATACAGACAAGAATAAGACGAAAATACACAATGTAAATCCAAAATTTGTTTAAATTAAATTACAGTAAATCGTACACCGCCGCCAGCCACTAGCTTGTCTTCTGAAGATTTTTCTCTCACAGGTATATTATTGACTTCTCCCCTTGCTTCTTTCTTGTACCACTATCCTAACAATTCTAACCCATTTCCATATCCTAACCCCAAACGGGCGGGACAAGGGATTTTCTTGCTTCTAAACCTTTACTCACAACAGCACAAAATAATGAAAGCTAAAAAAAAAAAACTAAAAAAAAATGTAACCAGCTTTTACTCATATTTATCTCAAAAAATTTTAAGTATAGAAGCCTTCTGATTTGAGAAATTATGCTTATTAAATAATATTACCTTTATTACCCAGTCTATGCTATGCACTCTAAAATTGCTAAACCATTATTTTACTATCATTCAATACTTCTTTCTCTATAGCACATTTACTTATTAGCAAACATAATTAAAGTAATTTATAAATAAAGGAGAGATGTGTATAGTTCAGAATCACATAACAAATATGGTAAGAGATATTGTAATAATATCTAAGATCCTTCTATTCTTTATTGAAGGATATAACCAAATTGTGCATACTCAGTAAATAGTCAGAGTGATAAATTATTATTTCAATGCTATTTTTGGTTTGCAGCTCAAGATATACTAGATAGGGACGAGCCTTCAGTTAGCACGTCACTACGAGACCTTACGTTGTCGCGTCCGCAACCGCAGCCGTCACCACCGCAGCGGCAACGTACCGACTTCTCTAGGATACCCACCTCCACCAAGGATTACAGTTCTTTAGAAAAGAAATCAGATTCGTATACAGGTGAGTTGTTTTATATTCAATACAAACAAACTAAAATGCTTATCATCATAAATGATTATAAATCATCCCTAACAATCATCATAAAATGTGTAATAATTGTTACCCTACCTATAGTATTATATACTCCTACCTCGTCGAAATGTACGATTCAGTTACTTTGTTAAAAGCTCGCTTTTTAAATAATAACAGTTGTGGTGGCGGACGCTAAAGACGACGACATCAGCACCCCCCAATCGTCGGTAACATCGGCAGTGCCTATCACCCGGGACTACTCCGCCAGCTCACTCAATCGACATAACTCCTATAAAGAAAATAAAACGAACACCAATATGTGTAAGTTTATTCAAATTATTTGAGTACGTGCGAGCACCTGCTGCTCAACTTAATTATCATTTGGAATAATTTAATTAAAATTTTCTGACGTTCGCCGTCATTTGACGGAGATTAGACGGATTGTCATGCTTTATGACAATTTATGTTTATTACTTGCAGAGAGTATATAATCACTACGTTTTAATTACCTACTTGGTTGTCCTGTTAATTTGACTTCGAATTTCGTTGACTCTTTATTTAAGTACACTAGCTGACCCCAGCAAACGTTGTTTTGCAAAATGAAAAATAGATGTTGGCCGATTCTCAGACCTACTCAATATGCTCACAAAATTTCGTGAGAATCGGTCAAGCCGTTTCGGAGGAGTACGGGAACGAAAACTGTGACACGAGAATTTTATATATAAGATTAGTAATCGTTAAAATTGCATAGTTTGCAAGGAAGGGCTAGTGCTTACTGGGAATATTAATCTGGGATTGTGATGTCCGATTAACGGTTTTGGTCGGCATAAATGTAATAGGCTGTTTACAGGTTATCATAATTACCAATTCATTTCAGCATCCAGTAATCTTCGGCAAAGTAATAGCGAAGTATCTTTAGGACCGCCATCGTTAGGACCAAGATCGCTGTCATTCACTCGAACACCGGAGACCACTAGGTAAGCTAATCCATCTTATTTATTGTAAATTCTTGGTTACTATGTGTGAATTAAAATCTACTTTAAACAACGGTGTTGTGTTGGAAATGTTTGTATAGAGCCAGGCATACCTACGTCTGCCATTATAATAGGCCCACTTCCTATATTATTACAAACATTTAAATCACTCCTTAATTAATATCCTTAAAAAGCAAAAGTTCAAGATCGCCTGTTTTTTCAAACCAGTTCGTATACCCCTTGACCCTCACGCTAGCGTGTCATTCACTGGCATTTCTTTTCATTAGACTTTGCCGCGAATTCATTATTTTATAACTTCAAGCTTGTACGCGCACACACCCGAAGAAAAATCCGTGAATGAATGGCATGGAAAATTAGAATAATCAGGTATTTAAACTATTTTCTGCCTCAGTGGCGCGGTGGGCGAGGGTCCGCTTGCGGCGCAAGAGGTAGCGGGTTCGATTCCCGCCGAGGGGTCAAGTGTTTGTATGTTCTGCAAGCACTTTCTCCTTGATCTGGGTGTTTAATATGTATAATAAAAAATATCTTTGTATGTATGTCTATTATATTAAGTATATCAGATGTCTAGTACCCGTAACACAAGCTAAGAGCTTACCACGGGGCTAGATGTTGTTGTGTGGATAGTCCGGAAATATTTATTTATATTTTCTAGACGGCGAGTGGAGCCAGTGCCAGTAGCCGTTCCAGTGCGCGAGCCGCGAGTGGCGGTCAACCGCAGCGTCGACACGTCGGACCCGGAGCCGGAGTTCGTGCCGTGTCTCACAGATAGGCCTGTGGGATTAGATCTTGATGAATTCTTACCAGTAAGCAAACTTTCCAGTATTTATACTTACTATTTACATTACACAATATCAAAAACAAGACTAACAAACAAATAATGATTGTAAAGTTTCAATACAAAAATGAGCTAGAGTTTCTAATCGCTTCTTTGCTCTAGTGTAAAAAAAGCGAAGCGACCAGATACCATAAATTTATTTCCTACTTATCTTTAAGCACCTATGACCTATATGTTTTTTTGTAATTTATTTTGACGTGTCTAAGTTTTGTAAAACCAAACTATGGAAATAAATGATTTTGTATCTTGTATCATTGTAAATGATAGACATTTAATTAAGGATGTCTTAGAAGCAAGATATCACGGTCATACTATCTATACAATATTCCAACTTCATATTATGGGTCGAAACACGAGTTATTGATGTTAGCATCTAGAGTTGTCAAAATAATCTGAAAGCATAAAAACAAATTGATCTAAGCAGTTGTAAACATATTGTATGCCCAAAGTGGTCATAATATTTCATTTCTATGGTTTTATCTTTATATAATATATATATCAATCTACTGTACGTGTTTTAGTCATTGAACTCCTCCTGAACGGCTGCGAAGCGGGGGCGGACCGCTAGTGATTAATATAAGTCGTTTCTTTCTTTATTTCTTTCTTTCTAATATTAATATGCCTATTTATTACACACCAAGATAAAACAATGCAAAAAGGGACTTAATGCTAATTTATTTGAATAAATACAAAAAGTATTTACAGTGAATAAACTAGACAGAAGCTAAGCATGCATATTATGAAAAGGCATGATTTCACATACCTCGCGATACCTACCTGAAGACATTTATTATAATATTTATTTAGTCCAGAAATATTTAAATATTTAAAAAACTTGGCCGAGTTGGATTTCTCTAAAGATAATAATATTATCATGTATTGCTCATAGGTTGCCTTACTATACGATATTTTCCGTGGTATGTACCTATAATCCTATATAAAAGTTCCAGTATATAAAAAAAAAAAAGCCGTGTTGGCTAAGTGGGAGGACACTCGACTTTCATTCCGAAGGTCGTGGGTTCAAACCCCGCCACGCACCTCTGGATTTTTCTTCTTGAGAGATTTATGTGCGCTTTAAACACGTGCTTTAACGGTGAAGGCAAACATCGTGAGGAAACCGGCATGTTCTGAGAACTTTAAAAGAGTTTGAAGGACATGTGACATTCACCAACCCGCACTTGGCCAGCGTGGTGAATTAAGGCCTAATCTCTCTCGTCAAGAGAGAAGTCCCTGTGTCCCAGCAGTGGGAACGTTAATAGGGTGATGATGATGTACCTATAATAATAAGTATTTATTAGAAATTATATATGTTTACGCTACACAATAATAAAGTGTCAAATTTTGAATGTCAATGTTAAAATAATTCAATTTTTGTGTGACTAAAACTTGAATTATTTTAACATTGTCATTCAAAATTTTATATATAATACAAAACCGGCGAAATCGCTTTGTATTTAAATACACTGCAAGAATGAGAAATCAAATGAAATACTGGCACTTTTTCTTTCAGAAAGGCGCGTTGACCGGTCCTACTCGCCGCGGCGGGCGGGGTGTTGCGGCTGAGCCCAGCGAACAGGAAGTCCTGGGCGTTATGATGAGGGGCCATGAATCCATGATGGCGGTGCTCACTGCCAGATTGAGAGTTCTACATGTAAGTGGATATTTTACTTAAGCTCTCTTTATTTATCCTAAGCTGGTTAAGTATAGGAAATGGCGGGATTTGCTGTTTGAAGCCAATAAAGGTGATAAAATAAAAGTTCTGTAATAGCACATGTCACGTCATGGCGTTGTCCTTGTTTTAAGTTTTTTTTAGTGGGAATAATATACATTTCTGCAGTATATATAGCCTTCCATAATTAAAGGGTTAACTACAGTAAAGTGTATTTTTTATTAGCCATTAGTTTCTCAATAACACATATTTTTCAACAAAATAACCTATAATAGCTACCGTTTAAAATATTATCATATGACTTTATTCTGCTATATATGCATATAAAAATGGATCGCCGAAATGTATGTACTTCCGAACTACTGCTCCTAATTGGATGCGTCTTCCTTTTATGTACTTATTTGTTATAATATCAAATAATATTTTTTCGTTCAAATTTGATTGTAAATAATATAATGTATTTTTAAAATATTATAAAAATATTTTAAAAATAGTTTGACCTGCAAAGTGAGGTTTATCACTTATTAAAAACATTTAAAAAAATACATATATGTATGTATATGTTTAATTCTATTTTATTTTTTATTCACCCTGTAAACAGGCTAAGTCAATATACCAATACCGCCTGGACCTTGACTTTACAGCCACTTTTTTCGTTTTCGCGAAACTTGAGCGTGGGATTGCGAGTCATTTAAAAATAAAAATACAAATAACTTCAAATTTTCTCCCTTGGTATGATCAACCATAATCAAAACAAAATTTTATACTTACGCAGCAAAATTGATTTTCTTTAATTTTAAAACCCAAACCCACACATTAATTATATTGTAATAAAGCCACTAGTCAAGACACTCCATCTGTACCTAGTTGTCAGAAATTCTAATTAGTTTACTTACTGTTCATTTGTTTACAGATATTCCATTCAGTAAGAATAAACAAGAATCTCAAAACAGCATTGGAGTCTGTCATTGAATTAGAAGACACATCAGTGATATTGGATCTTTTAAATGTCATGGCTCATAAACCGTAAGTTTATCAATAAATTAATTCAATGTATAATTTTATATGCATATTAAAATATGTAATAATATTTTGACTGTTAAATTTTGCAGATCTTTATGGAATCTTGACATCTGTCTACTGATGCTGCCAAAAATATATGAACTACTTCAAAGCAAATATGAGTCGTAAGTTTTATTTTTCATTAATACTTTATAAAATCCGAGTAAATTAAGCAATGGTTAGTTATGTCAATAATATGTGTTAATGTTCAGTTATGTCAAGAGCTATCTCACTTTGCCCCATGTGACTGAGCAAAACCCATGTTAAATTGTGCTCAGAGAGGGTGAAATAGCCCTGGGGACTGTGATATATTATTTAGTAGATTACATCATAATTATTGAGGTGGTATCAAATGCACGAACACCGTTGGGGGCCATAGAGTGAAGCCCTGGTGACCTGTAATACAGGTTCATGCAAAACCTATTTCAGGCACCAGTCTTCGCAATGTGGTTCAATAGGTTTAGTAAATTATTGTGATCTATATTTATTTATTACTAGTGGCCCGCCCCGGCATCGCACGGGTTTTTATTCAACTTTTTTTCCCGGCAATTATTCGTTTTTTTCTCGTCTTTTAAACCTTCCCTAGACCTCCACGAACATTTCAAGACTATGATAAGATAAATCTGTTCAGCCGTTCTCCAGTTTTAATCAGACTAACGAACAACAATTAATTTTTATTTATATAGGTCAGGAAACCTTTGTGAAGAAAATTAACAAATAATTATTATATAAGTGTTCTCCCACTTAGCCAACACCGCTTACTAACTTTAAAAAAGAGTTTCAAGGACATGTGACATTCACCAACCCGCACTTGACCAGCGTGGTGAATTAAGGCCTAATCTCTCTTGCCAAGAGAGAAGTTCCTGTGTCCCAGCATTGGGAACGTTAATAGGGTGATGATGATGATATTATTATCTTTCGTTGTACTAGAGTCTGACTATTATGTTTTATTTACAGATATATGCAATGTGGTTGCAACGCGCTAAGACTCATAGTACGCAACTTCTCCTCTGTAGTGCGCGCGAACGTCAGTGCGCCCGTTCGTACGCTCGGCGTCGACATCCCGCGTGAAGAACGCTATGCTAAATGTGTGCAAATTCACCGACTGCTCGTCGATGTACGCGCATTCTTGCTCAAGCGACAAACTCTTCAAGGCAGACTTGGTGCAGCCTTCAGAGATCTCCACAATTTAATGCAGCAAGGACTTGATTGAATAATAACAGCAACATGCAATGAATTCATGAGAATTATATTTCTTATAAATCTTTTTGGAGTTAGTCATAATAGTTTAAGGTGGAAAAAGAACGATCCATGTATCCTATTATGGTTTTTATAACCAGTGTAGTGTTGAAAGTCATTTGACTAGGTAGGTAAGTACTTAAAATTTTAAAAGTATTTTATTTAATTTTATAGAATGTTATTTACTGAGAACTGATAAATTATTTAACCTCTATTATTATCTTATTTATAATTTGAATACATAAAAGCTTAAATCTAATAACCGTTTTACAGTTACACTGGTCGGAAAAAATCTGGGCTCTGGAGGAAAACTACTTGAAATCCTTTAGTTAGCTCATTTTACTAATAGAAACATTCCTTTTCAGTTAAAAAAAAAAACACATCCTCTAATCTCATTTAACTTTCCAAAAATCTTAATATTTTGGCCAGTGGCCAATAAAAAGAGTATGTGAGTATGCATACATACAAAAATATTTGGATTTATCTCAGATATTTGGGTTTAAAAGTATAAATAAAATCGAGTGAATACTACATTTGATCAATGCTCATTGAGTAAATACACTATATTTTTCTAAGGTTCCATACCTGAGTGTTTTTTTAACTAATTTTAAATCTTTGAGTCTTTATTTCTTTTCAAAAATAAACTAATGCTTCCTGACAGTAAAATGAACTAGTTAGAGGATTTAAAGTAGTTTCCAGATCCCATATTATTTTTTACCTTGTTTTAAAGGTGTTTTTCTACAAACAAAATGTGTTGTAACTAATTTGTAGGTCAACAGAACTTCTGGAAAATATGTGTGCTGTATATAATATTTTTCCAATCTCAATGAATGTTTTGTTTACAGGATTATTAACAAAAATAAAAACAATAATATACATTAATCAGATTTTATTTACTGACTCCAAGATACCTTTCACTCTACCTATGCAACCTATTATGATGAAGCTTCCTTAGTATATGTTATTAAGCTTATTTATAGTATTATGATTGTACAGTCAGCGTCAATTTGATACAAAAATTCAAAATAGTCTGAATATTTCAAGTAATAATAAGTAGTTCAAATCGTCACAATATTGTATTTTCCCAAGGTATTCACAATATCATACTTCAATTGTTTCATATTCATATAAGCTGTTACAAACGAAACTTCTTTATCTTTAAAGAATAAGCATGCTACTATTTAGTTTCTTGTAATTGGACTTTGCGCTTATAGTGACAATTTGCCAGTGTCAAGTTAAATAAAATTGTTAAGTGAAAAAAATGTTACTCAGTTGAATGCCATTTTGCGTCTCCTCATGCTACTATTGTTTTAGTTTTATGTTCAGATAACTTTGACACTGACTGTACATAATTATATTCTATTTATCTAAAAGTTACTTAAACTTAGCAGCTTAGTTATAGTGTTACTTTCAACCAATGTGTTGTGAAACATTACACATACCCAATGTTGCATGAAAGGTCTCAGTTTCCCTGACTTTTTAACAGACTTATTAAGTTTAGTTGTTTTATAGACAGACAGAATGATTAATGTATTCCAGTTTAGTGCTGTGTCTATTCTGATGCATGTAATATCTCATTATGCACAACATTTTGGTATGTAATAATAAATCCAAAGACAGTATAAGAATCGATTGAAAAAAAAAACTATTTTTCAGGATCATGAAGTTTATGACCCTCTGTTATATAGAAACGTAATCTAATATATAAATAACACCAATACTGCTTCTAGTATTGGCTTACAAGTTCAATACTTATTAAAAAAATATTAACATGGAACAAATATAAAATTATATCAATGTCTCTTCTTCTTTATAGTGACTGTGCTAGGGCTACTGACAGGTCTTTTTCTATTATTAAATTGTTCCATCTTCTTAGCTAAAATCTCGTCTGATACATCTTTCGTCATATCCTCTTCTGGAATGGGAGGTTGGTTTTCAAGCTCCATAAGTCTTTCTATTTCTGGATTCATGCCTTTGAAAGAAAGCCTTCCTTCTAACAGGTCCACGCAGTATAAGAAACTAGATTCAGATATAAAGTTTCCAACATCAGCGCTCCGCATTTCATTGGTAATAATGTTAGAATACATGCCATGGTCTTCGATGTTTTCTAACTCTTTTTGTATGCGATCCTTGCTTTTTTTCATAAATTTCATGTCTAAAATAGACTTAGGCAACTGAGGTTTTTTATTCGCCATTTTAACTGAATTTTTAGTAAAATATTAATAAATTTCTAGAAACATAACATAACCTCAATGAGGTGCCTTTAGTTCAGTTTTGTTGTGATTAAAATAATGTTTTTGTTGAGGTGAGGTATCTGTAAAAAAATAACTTTACTTGTGTCAATGTCAAATAGAGGGAAATAAACCTTAGAACCACAGATAGAGCTGAACTGAATGCTTGGCCACAGTGGGCCATACAGCGCCCATACCCACAAGTCGCATGACTTTGACAGTAAAACTTTGTGGTACAATTGTAGGTTTTGCACTTTTGCAATAATAAAAAAAACCCTAACCTAACCACAAAATTGTAAACAAACCCATGTACACCAGCTTTGTTTGTACCACAATTTTGAAATGATTTGTGTGCAATAAAACCTTAAAATGCAAGTATCGGAAATTGATAACGTTAAAATCTACAACCTCAGTGTTGGGAAATCCTTACCAGACGTAAGTAAATCTCATTTCACATATTCATAATCATAACCTTAAAACATTTATTTTTTAACCAGAAAAGAACCTAGACCTTAAAATTAAAATAATAATAATAATATTTCCGGACAACTCACACAGTTTAAAATGTTTAGTTATCTTCCAGATATTAATAACAAGAGGTTCTTTGTTAATATGGATTATACAGTTATGTACATTCACTTTGTCTGATAATCTAAATATTGTGCATTTTGTTATTGCAGTGGCTAACAGAAAGAAAGAAAAGGGCTTTACTTAAAAAAAATGTTGATCTGAGAAGAAGAATAGAACTTATCCAAGAATTTGACATGCCTGGTGTTAGCACTGGTCTACGTGTTTCAAAAGATGGCCAATATATTATGGCTTCAGGTATCTACAAACCCAGAATAAAATGTTTCGATGTCAACAATTTATCTATGAAATTTGAGCGGTGCTTAGATTCAGAAGTTGTTACATTTGAGATATTGAGTGAAGATTATGCAAAGGTAAAACACATACATAATTGCTAAAATTGATCCAGCAATGTAAATGTAACAGATAACAGTATGATCATTTTTATTTTCAGATAGTTTTCTTACAATGCGATAGATATGTTGAGTTTCATGTTGGTCATGGAAGACATTATAGACTTCGAGTTCCACGTTTTGGTAGAGACATTTCATACCACAAGCCTTCTTGTGATTTATTTGTTGTTGGTGCTTCTTCAGTAAGTGTAATCATCATTATTATGGTAAAAATATCATTATGGTAAAAAATGTTATAAAATAAAATCTTATACTGTAATTTCAGGAAGTTTACAGACTCAATCTAGAACTAGGACAGTTTTTAGCACCTTATGTAACAAAAGCTACCGAAGTCAATTGCTGTGATGTTAGTGAAGAACATGGACTTCTGGTAATTGGCACTGCTTCAGGACATGTAGAAGCATGGGATCCACGAACAAAGTCTAGACAGGGAATTCTGGATTGTGCCCTACATTGTACTGATTCTGAGTATAAGTATGTCATAGAGAAATTATTATATTATTCTGCTTCCACCCCCAACCTATTTATATAAATAATCTTTCCACAAGCCTAGTATAAACCTTAGAAGTTTTATTTCAGGAATGACAGTTTACCAGCTATCACTGCTATTAAGTTTGATGGAGCCTTGCAGATGGGAGTTGGCACATCAACAGGACATGTTCTTATCTATGACATAAGATCAAGCAAACCTCTATTAGTTAAAGATCATATGAATGAATTGCCTATAAAGAAAATAGACTTCCACAAACAAATGAATTATGTCTACTCAATGGATTCATCTGTTGTAAAAATCTGGGATAAGACTAGTGTATGTATTTGTTTGTTGTACATATACTACATAAAAGTTTATTATTAGTCAACTAATATCACTTGAAAGTTATCACATAACAGTTTGTTAAAGCATTATTGTTTTTGATTTTAAGGGCAAACAATTCACAAGTATTGAGTCATCAGTAGATTTCAATGACCTGTGTGTTATCCCAAACACTGGTTTGAATTTGATGGCAGTTGAAGATCAAAAGATGCAAATCTATTATATTCCATCTCTGGGTAAGCCTTTTAAATAGTTATTTGTATTACCATAATGAATGATTTAAAAAAATATATATTAATTTATAACATAATTGATTATATTAACCTTTTACTGATATATTTTTATTTCTCAGGGCCAGCACCAAGGTGGTGTGCTTTCTTAGATAATTTAACAGAAGAGTTGGAGAGCTCTGCAGCACAAACTGTTTATGATGATTACAAGTTTGTGACTAAGCAAGAACTTGAATCTTTAGGATTAGACCATCTTCTTGGAACTAATCTGTTGCGAGCTTACATGCATGGGTAAGTCTTAGTAAAAAAAGGATCATTTTCAAAGAAAATTAATGTTCATAAATATTCATTACCTAAATATATTATAAAAAAATAATATAATATATATAATATAATATATAACATTTTGATTTTTAAACTTCTAATTTATTTTAGTTACTTTGTCGACGTCCGGTTATATAAGAGAGCGAAATCGATAGCAGATCCATTTGCATTTGAGCAGTACAAAAAGAAGAAAATTAGAGAGAAGATTGAACAAGAAAGACCATCCCGACTTAAAATTGAAGACAATCTACCTAAAGTTAATAGAGATTTGGCCTCTAAACTTATGGATGCTGATGGAAAGAAGAAGAAAAAGCAAACTGGTGACCTCCTTAAAGATGACAGATTCAAGGTAAAATCATTCAAAATAATTTTCTTTCAAAATTAATAGATTGTTGTTTAACCACAATCTATTAATCGATACCTTTGAGGATAAGGATTCGATAAGGATACCTTTGAGATTAGTTGATGATGAGAACTAATCTCAAAGGTATCCTTGTCCACACGACGGCAACGACCGAATATGCTCATTTTTTGCTAAACTAAAATTTACTTTTTTTAGGCTCTATTTGAAAATCCAGACTTTGAAGTTGACAAACAAGCAGCAGAATATCGTCTTCTCAATCCAGTACTATCCAGACTTGACGACAAGAAAAGCAAGGAGAGAAAAACAGAAAGTAGTCTTATGGAGGTAATTTTTATACAAGTTCTATTATATAATATCTATTTTAAATTTTATGCAGAAAAAGCTTAAGACGCATCCGTGATCTTCGCACAAGGCTAAGCCTTGATTCAATAAAAAAAATTAAATAATTTAATCTATGAAGTGAGGTTTATCACTTGTTAAAAAACGATTAAGATATAATATCTAGTTTATACACGAATTTAAATTCACTGTTTCATATTTCTTTTAGGTTGAAGACCCAGAAGAGAAGGATTCTGATGCTGAACTTTACGAATCAACTGAAGAAGAAAGTTCAGACGACGAACGCGGCTGGGTGAAAGAAGTTAAGAAACAACATAAAATAATCAATAGACACAAGAGACATGAAAACGACAATGATATTGACGAGGAAAAAATTTATGAATTTGACAAAGCTCCTAAAAATACAAATATGATTAAAAGTATAACAAGAGTTAGTAAGGCGAGTTTAGGAGACCGATTAAACAAGGAAGGTTTTACAACCATGGTGACAGGTACAGGAGGAAACAGAGAGATGAAATTCAGGATGGGAGGCAAAAAGACAAAGGAAGAATCAGATAACTATAAGAAAATGAGAAAGCACCACCAGGAGAGAAAAGAGATCGCCCGAAAAACAGGCTTCTTAGCAAAGAAAAAGCTTCCAAAAAGGTTTTAGTCAAAGTGTGTGTATCAAATAAATTATGTACTTCCAGCTTTAATGTTTGAATTTTGTATTTAAAAATCACCTGTGCTTTTAACTTAACTTTAGAACATAACCCCAATGTTGTAGGTATCTATTTGGTTAGTTAGGTATGTGCATTAAAATTATAACTGTTTTATGTAATAATAATTAAGGATCTACCACAGATAGTGTTTAGCGTTCTGTTTTTAAATAACATGTCTAGAAGCATCGTTTAATATTCATCTCTATCAAGTAGGTATATACATACATAAAAGCGGTGTTGGCTAAGTAGGAGCACACTTAACTTTAATTCTTAAGGTTGCGGGTCCAAACCAACACAACAACAAATTTCTCAACGTAGAAAATGTTTGTGCGCTTGTAATACGTGCTAAGTGGTGAAGGCAAACATCGTTCTAAGAACTTTGGAGGACATGGAGTCCTTCAAACATTCACTAAACCGCAGTTGGCTAGGCATGATGACTACATAAAAAAATACCTAGGTAATCTGTTTAGTTAGTCCGTGTGTTATCCTATCCAAAAATACTGGACACCTATTTTTCGCCTTATCAATTTACCTTATAAGAAAGTGCCAACATTAAAAAATTCTTCATGGGAAACTTTAATGCACTGTCTGTATCATCTTCATTTTATGTTTTCATGAAAAAAAAATACGGCTACATTTTTATTAAATAATCTAAATGACGTTATCGTCTATCCTTTATACGGCCTAATCCCTCGTCAATAGAGAAGTCCCTGTGTCCGTAAGCCAGCCCGTCCAGCCGTGGGAACGTAAATAGGGGTGCTTGTGTAAGAAGGCACATAAATGCTTACCTATCTACTTAACGAAAAACCTTATTTAATATTAGGTCCTTACATATGAAATTGGCGTTTTGTATGGGAGGAACAAAAAGTCGAATATTTTTTAATATAATATATTTAATTAATCAAAGTATGAACCATTATTTTCTATGCACTTTTGCCATCTTATAGGTAGTTCATTGATCCCTTTACTAAAAAAACCAGTCGGACGGGAATCAATAAAATCTTTGAAGGCGATTTGGACTGCCCCATCGGAGTTGAATTTTTTCCCTTGCAAGAAGTTATCCAAATTTCGAAAAAAATGGTAATCTGTTGGAGCAAGGTCCGGGGAGTACGGAGGATGTCTTAGACTTTCCAATTGAAGCTCTTCTAATTTAGTAGCCGTCTGTTGCGCAGTGTGTGGTCTAGCGTTGTCGTGAAGCAGCAGTGGCGTGGAGCGATTGACCAGCCTAGGTTGTTTAGCCGCTAGCTTTTCCATCATGGTTTGCAATTGCTGACAATAGATATCAGCCGTAATAGTCTGGCCAGATTTGAGAAAACTGTAATGAACAACACCGGCACTAGTCCACCAAACGCTTACAAGTAACTTTTTTGGGGTTAATTTTCGCTTGGGGCAGGATTTGGCTGGCTGGCCAGGATCCAACCATTGCGCTGAGCGCTTCCGATTATCGTAAAGAACCCATTTTTCATCACAGGTAATGATTCGGTTTAAAATACCTTCATTATTGTGCCGGTTTAGTAATGTAACGCAGCAGTCGACGCGCGTTTGCCGGTTTGCTTCAGTCAATTCGTGAGGTACACACCTTTCAAGCTTTTTAATCTTCCCAATTTGCTTCAAGTGAATTAAAACAGTTTTATCACTAACACCGCAGCCTGCAGCTAACTCGGACGTGGTTTGCGATGGATCCGCTTCCACAATAGCCTTCAACTCTTCATTATCAACTTGAGTCTCAGGCCGTCCACGGGGCTTGTTCTGCAAGTCGAAATTTCCAGAACGAAAACGTTGGAACCAAAAACGAACTGTGTTTTCTTTTGCAACACGACCGCCATACACATCATTCACCCTTCGAGTTGTTTCCGCAGCACTAGTGCCACGGCGGAACTCGTACTCGTAAATAATGCGATATTTTAAGTTTTCCATTTTGTAAAATGAGTGACGCAAACAGAAAAAAACAGAAGAAAAAAAACAAATGAATGACGATCATCGAAGCACAAATACATGAGTCTATAGCTGTACAAATTTGAATTTGGAATTCCTTACCAAAGAGGAGAAATTTGTGATTAAAGTGGCCAGTACGAAAAACGCCAATTTCATATGTAAGGACCTAATAAAAACAAATACAAGCTCTTACTGGATAAATAATCTGTATTGTGACGATTTGACCCCTTTTGTTGAAATAAAGAGAAATGTCACATCGGATTTTTATCATCTCCTGTCTACATCGAGTAACTTATTATATCTACCTACAACAAGAGTGCATTGGCATGTACTTTCAAAACAGCAGTGCGCGCTTATCTCCAGTTGACGCCGCTACACAAGTATTATTTTTGTGAATATTTAGTTTTATAGTGAAATTGTGAAAACGAAATACTATGTAATCACGAGAAAAGTGATTTTAATTAATTAATTTATTTATTTTATCAATACAATGCAGAACGACAATGGATCCTACGGCAGTGGTAAGTAATAACAATTACACATTACCTACCTACCCTCGTTAGTTAGCAGCAAATGTTTGCAGCAATGCTCTATTTATGATGTTATCGAATGAATAATGGGCAGAAAGTCAATTAGTGTGTAGATATGGGTAATAAAATGAATAATGTGCATTTTTTCAATGATTTTGTAGCCAGCGACTTGCTGGAGAATGATGTTCTTGGTAACGAGAAGCACTGTGAGCCTGCGATGCCGAGATCTCATAGGGCCAGCCTCGACGGGAATAGTGTTGACGTGAGTTCTTGTTTTTTATATGTTGTTTTGTGAGTTAATCTTTAAAACTTATTTAAGTTGTATAACTTTTTAGATCGGGGAGATAACTGAATCTCCAGACACAGAATACATGAGCACTTCAGCAATATTACACTACTGTAAATCTAAAGTAAGTTTGTTTTTTTTTTAGTTTGAAATAAACTGTTATTTTATCAGTGTGCTGTAAATATGCAATAATTTCAGATTCTCCTCCCATACTTAAAACTGTTGACTATAATGGGTCTAAGACCCGTGGTGGATGCATCAAACTCCTCACGATGCGCGATATTCTGGTCGCATTTTCATTCCGCACAGGTGGCGATACTTATGTTTATAGGATACATCCTTCAGTATATGGCTTGTTTCAGGTGTGTACTCAAAACGTTCTGGTTCATCACATAATCTTAAAGTGAATCTTTTAAATCATGTTTATTTTATTAATTGTTGAGTAGGTATTTGAATACATTATATTAATTGTCAAAACAAACTATTTTCAGGCGCGATAGAGGCTTCTGTTACAAGCTGGTTCCACTTGCTTTAACGTCATCCCTCGAGTATGACACTTATAAGCAAGTGTGCTACGGAAATGTAGCATTTACGTACATAGGTCCCAGCGTATTGCATTTTGTTGGATTTTTGTACGCTCTGTACTTGTTCCGGACATCGGATAATGAACAACTACAGAATTTGATGGAAAGAGTAAGTTGGAGAACTAAACAATACTACCAGTTAACAACCCCTGCCATTTCAAAGAAGCAAGGATATATAGGTACAATTTATAGATATCGGTGATTTTATTACGTTACTTCAATTCGCTTTGAATTTTATAGGTATTCCTGTTATCATCGTATGCGCCACAAGGCACACCCACAAACAAACCGAAGCAGCTGCTACGTATGCTATGGTTCTTCATAATACTAAGCATTATTTGGATGGGACTATCTTTGTGTTCTGTCAACTTGATGATGGCTGAAGGGAATGTTATGTTTAGGTGGATTGAAAACAGGTAAGTGGAAAATAGCAGATGGAGGCGTGTGGTTGTTGTTAATCAATACCACGAAAGTTGGTGGCAAGCGATAGTAAGTAGGTATAGCGATTGTTGACGAGACTTGGGTAAGGCCTTTGCAAAGCAGTGGGACCATCAGACTAAAGAACTTCACACAAAAACTTACATTTAATACGGTTGTGAGTTAAATTAAACTAACTAGATAGATTTCTGACTAGTGTAGTATTTAAAATTAATTTATTTCAGTTCGTACGAAGTAAACCTATCGCTGAAGATATTGTTAATAATCTGCACGCTTATTCACGACATGGTGCAGGCCACCATCATCACGAGCTACTGTCTACAAGCGCAATTGCTGCAGGCGCATCTAATGTTCCTGAAGGAGCGTCTTCTTAATCGGACCATAACACCCTTGAATTGGATGAGGGTAAGGGTATTTGCGCGTGGCTTTTTTTTATAGTTTAATTTTTACACCTGCGGTTCTGCTAATATCAGTTTAGGTACAAAATATAACATAATATTTTATTAGATTAATTGGAAGACATATGATTTGTAAAATTACATTTAAGTAATTTGTTAAGTGTTTAAATTAAGTATAAAGTTAGCATAATTTTTGTAACAAGCTACTTTAAGTTACGTTTTTGTAAAATTATAATAAATTATTCTTACGAGTATATTATTCCTATCAACGTGACTTTAGAGGTTATTCATAATTTTAATATTAAGAGATTGCGGTTTTGCTGCGTTGTAAGGTAACCCTTGGACGTGTCTGTCGGCCGATGCCGACTGTTATTGATTGTAAACTGAGTTGATTAAATTTTAAGTAAATTCTATACTTATTTTTTCTTTTTGCAGGAAATAGCGGAATTTGATAAGTTACTGAAGTATCTGAACGATGACTTGGCTCCAGCAGTATGCCTGTTCACCATCGTAAACGTTTCATGGGCGACATCAGGCATCTTGTGGCTGCTGAATCTGGACAAAGTGGACACGGAAACCGAGCCAATCATAGGAATCAGTGTGCTGAACCAATTGTTATGGATATCCGCTGTTCTTGTGCCGTTTATTCAGGTCAGTCAAGCGTATACATGTATTTTGATTTCGAATATAGAGTTGTGCTACTTAACAAATATAAATCTTAATATATATAAATCTCGTGTCACAATGTTTGTCCTCAATGGATTCCTAAACCACTTAACCGATTATAAAAAAATTCGCACACCATGTGCAGTTCGATCCAACTTGAGAGATAGAATGGTTTTTAGGGCGAGAAAAATTTGAATAATTTCCGGGAAAATTTTATACCCGTGCGACGCCGGGGCGGGCTGATAGTATATTATAAATAATTATGTACCTACCTACTGCTGGACTTGAGCATCCCTTAAAGACGTAACATCGCCGCGAATGACATCTTTTTCATTCGACTTATTTTTTGACGGGATAAAGAACAACCTATGTAAACTCTCCCCGCCTTACCACAAGATCATATACATGCGTTCAACAGTTGTCTAGAAAAAGTCCTTCTTTACTACTACTGTTAAACACGTATCTAAGTCGTGTTTATAATTTTTAAGGTTTGACCGCAATTAAAATCATAATAATTATAGAAAAAAATAAATGTGTCATAATTTTCACACTGACTTATTCGTAAAAATGATGTAAGCCTAATTTGTTTACAGGCGGCGCGGTTATCAAAAGAATGTCGAAAGACGCAAGCTGTCGGGCACGAGTTATGCGTACGCCCATTTCTGCACCAGGACACGACTCAGGAGGACATCACCACCATCCTCATGTACGCAACCACACTGCAACTCAACGCTAAGCTCTTTCAACACCCCGTAGTGGGCAGGTACCTGTGCCTTCTATTATCACTTACAGTAATAGTACTGTTTTCATTAGGAATGTGTCATTATCTACAATAAGTTATAATAATTGAATGAATAAATAATAGATGATTGTGCTAATTTATGTTTTATTATAACATCCTTGGCACTACCTTTGGTATCACACGTGACAATAAACTTATAACTAAAACATACTAAATTTCAGCTATTCTTAATGCTATGGCACATTTAAGTAGTTCAACAAATACCTACACATTAATTTAAGGTCCGTTAGTCTATTAATTAACTGGGACCATCTAATTATTACTTACTTTATTAAACAACTAGCTGTGCCCTGCGGTGCTACCCGCGTTATAATGGATGAAGTACTCATAACCAACAACATATTTATTTGAATAAAGATTAATATTATTATGTTGATACAACTTAAACAAAGTATTTCGATCAAATTAGGTACCATAAAAACGGTTTTTGTGATCTTAAAAGATAGACATATACTATCGCGGACTGTTTTTTAAATCATTAAAAGAGCTATTATTCTTTAATACACATTTCTTGTGTATCTTGAACCGTTTTCACGGCGCACGCAACGGAAGGCTTCAAAGATGAACAATTTCTCCCGTTTTTTACACATTTAGCGTGATGTTATATAGCCTATAGCCTTCCTCGATAACTCGACTATCCAACACAAAAAGTCTATAAATATAAATTATTCAATTTGAACCAGTAGTTTCTGAGACTAGCGCGTTCAAACAAACAAACAAACTCTTCAGCTTTATAATATTAGTATAGATAAACATATCCGACATTATAGACTATCAATAATAATATAACAACAAATGAGAATAAAACGTGTAAATCGTCCTCACAAGTTTAGTATAATGTTGTAAATCTAAAAATCGGTGTCAACAGACACGTGAGTAGAGAGTTGCGCGCCCCACCAGGAACGGACGTCGTGCAAAGCCGGCTGCTCTCGGACAACGTTTGTGTTACTGTGGTTGTGGGAAGCTCTTTGACTTTTTGCTGCAGCTAAAAACAAAAACATAATGCTTTATTGAAATATAAAGTACTAATAAATAAATTAAATAAATATTGCCGGACAATCCACACAACAACATCTAGCCCCGTGGTAAGCTATAAGCTTGTGTTACGGGTACTAGACATCTGATATACTTAATATAATAGACATACATAGATAGATAATTTTTATCATACATACTAAACACCCAGACCAAGGAGAAAATGCTTGCAGAACATACAAACACTTGACCCCTCGGCGGGAATCGAACCCGCTACCTCTTGCACCGCAAGCGGACCTCCGCCCACCGCGCCACTGAGGCAGTCAATAATAGCGCCCTACCCAGACTTTCCACAGATTCAGAGGACGATAAACCTTCCTCTGGAATCGCGTTGAAAGCAGTAGTTTTTTTTTTGTGATTATCGTGGATATAGAAGACATAATAATTATGTGCACTATAACTTATGAAAAGACAAACGTGACTGTGCTATCTCCCTTTGAATCCTCTAAATGAGCACAACATTCAAAGGGAGATATTTGATCCTAATTTTTCCAAATTTTTATGATTTAATCTGATTGAGAGTTCATAACAGCCAATTTACTTACGAGGTGACTTCTTGTTAAGAGCTGGATGTGGATCACTCAGAGTAGGTTGTAAGTACTTCTTTACCGGACTTTCGGGTCTAAAAAATAATGATAAAATTATAAATTTCGATGTAGTATTACGAATCAAAATTGTATCGTTTATTTTATTAAGTTTCCATACCTCGGTATTGTGACTGACGGTAGTCCGGACTTTTTCAATTGACCTTTCGTAGATGCCCGTTTTGGTTGCGAATCCAATGAAGACGAAATATCTGTAAAATATACAAGACTTAAGTATTTAAAAATGTGTTTTGCACACTGTGGTATATTTTGTTGTTAAACTTCAACTCTTACATTTTATCTTTTATATAAAAAGAACATTATCAAGTCTTCGGTCAAACCTAGGTGTCAGCAACGCGGGAAGCGGGAAACGACCAGGAGCGTATGCAACGCGAAACATTTTTGCCTGAAAACGTCTCGTTTTGTGGTGGTGGTAAGAGCCATAGTAAAGTAAGGGTGCTCCCGCTTTCCAGTCGCTTTGGTCGCGCAGTTTTAGCTGAGTCTTAGTTCATCAGTGATTTAACATTTATCCGTCTAGCAGAATATAATGTAAATAAAGCTAGTAAAATGTAAGAAATAAAAATATCTACTTACTAGAAATGACAGGTTGCGATGCGGATTCAGTGATTTCGGTCCGACCCATATTCGGAACAGCTTGCTGTAAATAAAATCACGGTTAATCATTCTAGACATGAAAAAGTATTCCAATGTTCTCTTTAAATATTTATTTTCTCGTTGAATAGACCTGAGCTTCCGCCTCCAGTTTCTCCTTCTCAGCTTTCTCCGCGTTCATGTCGACAGGCTGTTCGTTCGTCTTTCTTAAGCCCGCAATAAGACTTGTTTGCTGTTTCTGCAAATATAGTCTAAAATAAATATGTTACAATAAAAGAAACTCATTGAGCATTATTAATAATAATAATAAATCATTTATTAATATTAGTCATGATCGTGTGAGTGATAAATTAATAACATTTATAAGTAATTCTTGACGCTACGTTGGGCGGGCGCGGTCGAGTTTTCATACTAATTTGCTACGTTTTTTTTCGACAAATGGGCTTCCAAATCGAAAAATCGAAGATAAAAAATACTTGTCATTAGCTAACCTTTCGAGCGTTTTATATACCAATTTTGAAACACCTTATCTACGAATATAACATAGGTACTAGCTACAAAAAGTTTATTTTTAAAAATTGTATTTGCACTTACGCTGGTATTCGCTCTTATCTTCTTGAGGCATCCCTCTAGCCACGTGCGTATAGTTTGCTTGGCTACCTCTTCCTCGACTAAGAACTCAAATTCCTCTCTCGCTAGAAGTTCTTCCATTTGCAGTGATTTACGGATATCTACCGTACGATACGATAACATACTGCAAGTAAACAAGCATTCTAATTTATGTGTACCTTTATTTTTTTATATTGCAGGCTTTCGCTTACCAGAGAAGGCAAAATTGATCTCTCGATATTTTTTTCAATTATGTTGGCAAATCTCCAACATAATTGAAAAAAATATATATTATAAAATCTTCATAGATTATAAAGAAGAATGTCTAAATTATAGGTTGAAACTAATATTCAAATTTTGTCATCACGTCTTCCATTATACGCATGGAAGAGTCCCGCATCTGGTAAGCTACGTTACTTCGTCTTTATTTCTTTCAAAAAAAGTTAGAAATATTAATGTCTTTATTAATAACATCCTTTAAACCTATGAATTGGTAGGTTCTTGTCTGAAATCGGGCAAAACTACACTTAGAATAACAAAAATAATGTAAGATAATATGAAGGCATTAGAACATACTTGATGACATCATGGAACGTGACATCTTCGCCGTTATGCAGCCTCTCTAGTTCATAGCACATGTATTTGAATAGCAATCTTTCTTTGTGTGTATCACACTCCAATCTTCCTCGTAATAGTCGTAGTATAAACTTTACCTAAAACAAATTTGAATAAATAATACAAAAAAAATAGATTCAATTGCGAGCGGCTATAGAAAATTAAACAAAAATCCTTTTAGTATAAATAGTTGGGCTATTTTAATATCTTTTGCTAGATCAACCATAATGTTTTTTTTATTATTTCGATAAGGGCCTTACCTTTCTTACTGGAATAACACCTTTTTGGTGAACATCTACAATATTCCATGTATTCTGGAAATTCCTTATATCGGCATAGGACAATAAGGCGTCTTCTTCGTTTGAGTAAAATAACGAGAAGTTCTCCATGATGATAGCTGCAAGTAGTAAAATCTGATTATTAAGTGTAGTGTTATAGTATGAACATTAGGGATTTAAGGTTATCATGCAAACAAAGCTGGATGGAGCCTTATTATCATTCGAGGACAGTCGTGCCTGTAAGCTGTGCATGCACAAGAGTTGATTAAGGAGTATATCAATTAGGGTCGATTACTAATAAATAGTCCGTCATTTACATTATTAATTTTTTTTTTTTTGCAAATGAAATATTAAGATGATACAGTACATTGAAGTTACGCGTAACGTAACGCTTCCGTTGCTGTTTGTACCTACTAAATTTGTACGTCATACATGGACAGGTCAACTCAAAATTAAAAAAAATTTAATCGTTTACACAAAAATTATCAAGGAAATAACATTGTCTTGACAGTTTGCTTCAATATAATTTATACTGTGTTGAGAAGCGAAAAGAACAACAAAGCTTTATCAGTTTTTACAGTTCTGTAGTTATTACAATTTTGGAGTTATTATTTATATGAGATATGTGTAAGAAAGGAGTGAGTGCTGAGATGACGGGTGATAGAGGGAGATGGAAGAAAAACACATGTTGTCCCGACCCTACATAGTGTGGGACAAGGGCAGGATGATGATGATGATGGAGTTATTATTTATAGCTTACCCACTAGCAGGTTCAGCACGATGTAAGTGATGATAACGTAGAAAGTGCAGAAGTAGGCGAGCGAGGCGGTGAAGTTCCCGCAGTCGGTCTCCCAGTAGTTGTCGGCGGGGGTGCAGTACGGCGGCGCGACCATGCAGTCGTGCATTATCTTGTTCCAGTCCTCGCCCGTCACTATGCGGAACAGCATCGCTACACTGTGTATTGGTGAGTTGAAGTTTGCACGTCTGAAAATGTTACGGTACTTGTACTGTACATGATGTGTAAGGAAAGTGACAAGAGGAAGTTTAAACAACTGATGATGGCCTCCTTGACGTGTCCGTCAACGGCGAGAATGACATGTTTATTTATTAATTATATAAAAAGTATTCTTCACAAATTTACCTTCCAATCCCCTCGCCGTATTTAACATTTCCGAACACAATGGTCCCGGCTAGCGCGTAGAAGAAGACGAGCAGGAACATGCCGAATATAATGAAGAAGCTCTTACAGACGCTCACTCCGACAGTCAGCATTAACATCTTGAGGGTCGTGTGTTTGCCGGTGATCGTGAAGAACCGGAGGATCACCACCATGAAGCCCACGAAATAGGAAAGGTCGTTCTGAAAGTTAAATAAAATAATTCTTACGGGAATTAACGATATAGGAAATTTAATGTTGCCATTTCAATCCCATAACCCGTCAAATGTGTTCAAGCGAAAGCATTTTCTGTCTTACTTGCGAATTGATATCAAGTTCATGTTACAGCTAGTTTTATTGGAGGAGTGAAAGCTTTAGTTTTCAACAGCACCTCACTATCGTTAGGAGAGACTAACTCTGACGTAGAGTAAGTTGTATTGATTTACCATAGGTCTTAGGTTTTTACCTTCAAAGTAAAATGCATGAATATCCAGATGCAGCCAGCGACGGTGACGAGCAGATCGTATCTATTGCGGCGACTCTGCCAGTACCCGCGAGGAGTGAACGCTATAGTCTTCAACAGCACCTCCACAACAAACACTAACGTTAGGAGAGCTGATGTCAGGGCTAGTTTTTCCGTATGCGGTGAGTATTTTGACCACTGAAAGAAAAATAGTATAAATTACTACATAATGTTAATATATATTTACCATATAGTTTATTTATATAGGATTTCATTAATTCGATTTAAAGGTTTATTATTTTTTGTCTTACTACAAGACGGGTAATATTTGTCTAGTATTTTTCGGCGACATCAGCGGACAAAAATTTATGTCGCGTTGCGCGCTACTAGATTCTGTAGTGACGTTTTTGTAGCCACCCCACGCTTATTATTGCTCCCAAATACTTCGCGTTGCAACGATTTACCCATCACATCGAGTTGTCACGAATATTCGCCGTAGGCCGTAATGTAGTACACCATAAGAAGGATATTTAGAATTTTCTTATTTCTTTAATCGACTCACAGTTACAGCAAGCAGCGCGCTATTGATGAGCACAACTATGGCGATGACTCTTTTGAACGTGAGATTTTGAGTGACGTCATAGGCGAAAGCGCGCACTCTCCTCTTGTTGGGACGCGGAGGTAGGTGTAACGGCTGAGCGATTTTCAACCTCTTTTTCAAATCACACCTACAAGGAAAAAAACAAAACAAATTAGAAATAGGGAATATCAAGTCAACTGACAGCGAGACAGACTAACAGCGAGACTGGGTAAGCGATATAGCACTATTTTAAACATTAACAAAGTTTAATCGATAAATGTGAAACAAGCTCTTTATATTAAAATTTAAGTGTATTTTTAATAAAGTAAGTATATTTATATAAAGACTAGCTGTGCCCTGCGGTGTTACCCGCATTATAATGGATGAAGTACTCTTAACCAACAACATATTTATTTGAATAAAGATTAATATTATTATGTTGATACAACTTAAACAAATTATTTCGACCAAATTAGGTACCATAAAAACGGTTTTTGTGAGTTAATCTTAAAAGATAGACATATACTATCGCCGACTGTTTTTTAGATCATTAAAAGAGCTATTATTCTTTAATACATATTTTTGTGTATCTTGAACCGTTTTCAAGGCGCACGCAACGGAAGGCTTCAAAGATGAACAATTTCTCCCGTTTTTTTACACATTTACCACTATATCTTTGCTCCTATTGGTCGTAGCGTGATGTTATATAGCCTATAGCCTTCCTCGATAACTGGACTATCCAACACAAAAAGAATTATTCAATTCGAACCAGTAGTTTCGGAGATTAGCGCGTTCAAACAAACAAACAAACAAACTCTTCAGCTTTATAATATTAGTATAGATTTGCTCAGTATACTTGAAACTGTTGTATAAAAAAAGGTGTGTGTGCGATTCACACAACAAGTGAAACTTCTGTATATCGAAAAAAGAATGTGGTGAAAGTTTAATTGTTCTATAAATGAAAGTATTTTGATTAATTTTAAAAGATATTTTATATTTTTTTTAACAGATTTTACATAATCTATTGCTCAAGTTCCATATTTTCAGTTTCTGGATATTTTTTCATTTTAATTTTATTTTGCTTCGATAGAATTAGATTTTATTTTATAGACGACACATTTCGGCATTAGTTTTCGGCATATTATATATTTTTTTATTTAGCACAACAAGATATAAAAATAGTCACAAACACACTGTTAGATAATAATAATCACACACCACGCTGACATCTTACTAAAAAGCTGTAATACGCAGCCGCATACAGTGTACAGTAGTATTTATTAGCTCACGTAGTTTTCACATCCACTAACACACGTTAAATGCTCAAATACAAGCAAGTATTAAACAGTGTGAATATACATACACACCGACATCTGCTCTCTCGCTCTGGCTCACTAATTACAGGCGACTATTGTATTTGTGTCTCTTGCCTGTCGTTTTTTCCGTTGCATCCGGTTTGAAATCACAACGATTCTAAAGAGGTTTCACTTCAAAAACAAAACAGAAAATCTAACAGCTACATTGTGTATACAGGCACAATGGAGCGGCTGTATCTGTGTGTCAATGTAGCTGTGTGTGCTTTAGCTAGCTTTTTTGAGTTTTCAATCAACAATTGATAAAGTCTCCCAACTCCTTATAATAAAAACCTATCGCGCACCTTTTTTTATTATTTTTGTCACTTTCTAACAAAAAATTGAAACCAAAGTGATTAATGAGGAAAAACTAATACTAAGAGACTTTTTATCAAAATATCGGTTTAGTTCAGTGCTATGTGTAGTATATATAGGCGGTGGCGGTTCTGGATGTACTGATATGTCATCTAATATAGAAATTGTACATACCATCTCCTCTGGTCGACGGTCAGCAACGCAGTGCCTTTATTCTCCGAATAGTTAGCGATGACAACGCCGACGAACAGAGTCAATCCAATCATGCACCCCAAGAAAATGTACACGTGTATGTATATGGCGTGAACCTAGAACAATATACGAGTAAATTTATGTAAGGGTCTTTTAAGATTACTTATTTATTTTTGTACTAAGATATTCTGGTTCTGAAACCGTGGTTTAGGATAGGGCGTTGAAGTATTGAGATTTATTTAATATTCCGGAATATAAAATAAATATAATCGATCGTAGGAAGAGTATTGGCTAGCAGATAATCATAATAAAAAAATTAAATGATTAACTTCAACTACGACTACTAGCGCTGTAGAAAACAGGAGAACTACAGCCTGCCGTGCGCCTGTGAGAGAAAGAGATGCCAGATGTGACGAACCTGTTCAAGTGCACATGAAAAGTTATCTCTTTTAAAAAATTAAGTTATTCTGGCAACATCAACAAACAACAAGCAAAACCCTGGCATGTAAAGTAAGCGTAAATATAATATAATACTTACCGGTCCCAAAGCCTTTATCAGTACATCTCGGACATCGAGCCAACCTTTGAACGATAGCACTTCGAACAATGTCAGTAGTGCATCACCGATGTTATCAAAGTTGAAGCGTTTAGGGTTTGCCCTGAAATACCATTTAGATCAAATTTTCATGTTTGATAAATCCTCTCAACCCCCAAGGGGATAAAAGATTTAAATACATAAAACATTTTATTTTGTATTTAAATCAAAAACTGTTTACCTTTAAAATAATTTAGTTAGAATAACATTAAAAACAGGACTAACAAACTTTCAACTTTCGTGCTCTAAGGGTACGGTTTAGATAAATATGTACGTTCTTAGCGGGCGTTCTATAAAAAACCTATATGCCAATTTTTAAGTTTCATGGTAATAAATAGTTTCAAAGATTTCGTGATTAATCATAATCAGTGAGTGGTAAAAAAGTCGATTCTCTTTTAGATATTTAGGTAATTACCAAACTCTAGGCACAAGCATAGATGGGAATGTTTCGTTGATGCCCGGTCTCAACTTCATCTTAGTTACGAACACTCGGCGCATGAATACGCCGACGCAATCTTCTCGTCTTGTTATTGTAGGATCGTTGCAGCGCGCCAATCTAAAATACATAGTTAATTGTTACATTCCGTTTAATTATTATAAGTTAATTATGTATGTGTATGGACCGTAATTGACTGAAAAAGAGCATCGAACATCGTTGGCATACCTACTCGACCGCCATTTTGAAAAAAATGTGGTTCGGCGGCCAGTGATGAAACTCATGTCAATCGACAGAGTAAGTGATTACAAACAAAAAGTGTTAAATGATTAAATCTCCTAAGTAATACGGTTTCTGAAATATTTGGGTCTAAAAACTATAGAAAAAATCTGTTCCCGAGCTTATGTTCTACTTTACTTTATTTTTCTTTTTTCTGACCCTAATATCTCAGAAACCGTACCACTTAGGAGACTTGATCATATAACACTTTTTGTTTGTATTCGAATAACATTTTTTCAAAATGGCGGACTAGTAGGTATGCCAGGCTCCATACAAAAATGTTCGAACCCTTTTAAATATAAACTATATAATATTTATTTAAACTATTACTTTCTACTTTGCATGTTTTACGAATTGAAATAAAATTCGAAGTAAATCACTCCCGAAGGTCTTGCCAAACATTTTCATCTCATTTCATACATTTTAGACTTACCGTCCACCATATAATTGTACTCCATAACTCGCAAACACGAACATCAGTAATATCAGAAGCGTGGATACCTGGAGAAATTCAATTCGATTATTAATTAAATTGCATTAAGTGATTCGATTATTAAATAATAATAGTAATCGCATACCAATAATATCTCTTTGAAGCCGCGACACAGTTCGTAGACAACTTTCCGCATATGCGGAACTAAGGTGAATATTCTTAGAGGGCGCACGCAGCGAAGGATCATGAGCATTTGGGCGAGAGAGCCCGGAGGCACGCGGCGAGGCATCCAAACAAGGAACGTTAGCGAAACCTGAAGTATGTCAATCTTTATTAATTTTTAATGTAGCGTAGCATTACTATTTTCTAAGCTTTAACACTCGGTGTATGGTACGAAACGTAGCTCAATGAGTGAACCCGCTTATATACAGATTTTATACATAAATATAAAAGGTTTTTTTTTTAACATGAATTAATATAAGGTTTTTGAGCTTACAAAAATGATACACATTGATTTACTCAGAAGACAATTAGAAGTTAGTACTTTAAAATAATTTTAATAACAAGCATGTTTTGTTGATGGTTTTTTTCTTTATCATCGTTCTAATTTTCACCTAAAACGCGTTGGCGTATGGGACATCTTTGTGTTTTTGGGATAATTACTTTCTTCATAAAAGGAGACTTAATACTTACAATATAAATAAACACGTCTAAGACAGCGGCAGCATCTTTCAAGTAAGCTTTGGGCGTGAAGAACAGTCCATCGGCCAATATCTTTAGTGCTAGTTCAAGGCTCATGAATATCACAAATCCATATTCTGCAATCTAAAATAAATCATTAGTTACCGTTATTATATTTATTTTATATTATTTAGGACTTATTTCACAAAATCCGTGTAAGCTAAGCAATGGTTAGTTATTTCAATAATACGTGTCAACGGTTAGTTGAGTTGAGCGTAATAGCTTACTCGGAGCTGGTGAAACAGGCAGATAATATTATATTGTTACCTGTAGAACAAAATTTTCCATAACTCTGTATGTTGGCGTTTCGAACATCATGGAGAGGCAAGACAGTGTCGTTACCATGATCATAACCCAATCCATATACGTTACAAGGCCGAGGAAGTTGCTGTAACAATGAAATTTTATGAGACGATTTTTAAAGATGAAGAAATATTAGATTCTAAAAGTGAGTAAAAGCGGCCATCCTATGAAGCCGACGACAAAACTGTAGATAGATAGTTAATCTGTGCCTAAATCTAATAGATTTTTAACGATAAGATTTTGTACACGACGACACATAAATAAATATGGATAAAAGCATACGAGAATGAAAAAAAAAATCATCTATATAGATATGAACAATGGCAAAAGTATTTCATTTTCATTCTTTGCCTTTACCTGCTCATCCAATTTTCTCAGCATTTTGCATACATAATTTATTCAAATTCAAATTCAAATTCAAATTCCTTTATTTGCACGAACATAAGTAAAAAAAGTAAGGTCTTAAAATAGTTATAGATACATTATGTTCTACCACATTCATTTGGCATGCAAAATCTTAACAATAATTTACAAATTTAAAATGGATAAATTAGAAATGTAATTTGGTTATAAGTTATACAAAACATGTCAATAAAAATTTTAGTGAATTAATTAATAATGTCATTTTATTCTTAATCTATCCTTAAACATTATGTTTCTTACAATGGTCAAAGTATTCATTCATTGTGTAAAAACAGCAGTCAAGTAACCAATGATGCAACTTTGATTTGAGCTTACTCAATGGTAGATCTTTAAATGTTTTGGGTAGAGCGTTAAAAATTTTAATGCACATGCAAAAGGCATTCTTTCGACTTATCGACAAGTTGAATCCAGGATAATAAAGCTCGTTACAGGTTTTATTTCTTAATTCTCTTTCGCGGCCTTCTTTGCTTCTTTGTATTATTTTAACCTCTTGGTTTGTTTTAAAGAACTCAGGTTGAGACTTAACAAAGAGTATTGCTTGCTTAATGTACAAGCAAGTCAGGGGCAAAATTCGCAACTTTTGAAAGATCGGTCTACAAGAGTCCAGTTTATAGGCCCTGTATATGGATCGTACACATCTTTTCTGAACAATGAAAGCCCTATAGATTTCTGATGAATTTCCCCATAATAATAAGCCGTATTGCAGAATTGCACCTACATAGCCATGATATGTTTCATTAACAGTGCAGTGAAGGAAATAGGCCAACTTTATGGTTAAACAAAAATTGTAGTGTCGCACACCACAATTTTTGTTTAGTTTAGTAGCGATAACAAGTAAATGTTATTATAATTACGTATACTCACTGGAAGCTCTTATAATGAACCTTCCTCTCGTTCCCAGTCACAGGATCTCGTAGACGGGCGTCGTAGCGCGCGTCAACGATCGCGCGGCAAATCTTACGGAAGCGAGACTCGCGCGGAACTATCAGCAGAGGCGTGTCGAACAGAGGGTGGTTCTCACGCAAGTCTTCCTCGCGCTGATTCCTGGGAACATCATAATGACTTATTGGAGTTTACTCCTTAAGAAACGATTTGAGTTATAAGGCCCGGTACGGAAATTTTATGAGGAGTAAAATCAAAAGTGTAACACGAAAAGTGAGCGTTACGTAGAAAGAGACAAACATATATATCTGTAGAATTGAACGTGTAAAAGAATGAGATGGAATACATTACACAGCGTATCTCATTCTCGGGGTCTCCTCTTTGCGCGATACTTCGTAGTCTCACGGTATTTTATTTATATTATTTTGTAACATACCTACTTTATGTAATACGCTTTATCGAAGTAATATAAATAGTCCGAATAATTACAGATATACATATGTTTGTTTCTCTTATCATTTTAGCAGATGCGTTCATTTACCCTTTTTTTGTATTCGATATATATCATAATTATCGTTCGTAAGGAGTAAACTCCAATCGTGCGTCGTAGCTGACACATACACACTTTTTTTTCGATTAATTTTTAAGCTCAGTTAACTACCTGTGAGAAAACATAGTTTTAAATTTTGTATTAGTGTTTATATTTTGTATTATCTTGTGTTGGGTGTCCTTTCTTTATAAATAATAAATAACTACCGTAGCTGGAGTAGTATCGCGGAAACATTAACTATCACTTACAATATAAATAAAAACTTTATAGTACAAGTAGGTACCTTATGTTCGTATAAACTAGCGGCTTTGCACATACTCGTATGACATAGACAAAAATGCATTAAGCAAATCATTTTAATTTATATTAATAGTTATTATTAGTATAGTTATGAAGAGTTGTTAGTGTTTAAGTAGTGAAAGAACAATATCTGTGAAATATATAAAGCCATACCGTCTCATTTCCGCCTGTTGCCTTTTAGCCTGAAGCAGCCTGATGTCCAAATAAGGCGGGCGCGCTCGAGAAGACGGCACGACGCGCGAGGCCGCGCCTATATCGCCGTTCTCCAGCAAGTGTTCGTAGGTTTGCTTCAGCTTGATCGAGCCGCTGCGCACCGAGCGGCGAATCGAACGTGAACCAAACCTGTACAAAGGAAAGCTTGAGTCTTGGAGACCGATACTAGACTATTTTTACCGAGGGAAAACAGCCAATTATTATAGCTAGCTTCACATTTAACATGATTCGAGAAGATCATGACCATGGCCAGCGTTTATCATATTTTTTTCTATGCAATCTCTCTCACAATTTTACAGTGTTATTTTATTGTGGAGTAAAGAAGAACATGTGGTTAGATCAAAGTGTTGCATTTAAAGTGAAATATTTGATATTTTTATAAGCTAAAGGTAAATATACTTTGTGATAAATGATACCTAAAAATCTATATTATCTATACTAATTGTAAAAAGCTGAAGAGTATGTTTGTTTGAACGCGCTTATCTCAGGAACCACTGCTTCTTCTGCGAGAAATTTGTTGTTCAATCCAAAAATTCGGGCACACTGGGTGTGTAAGTAATACAGCGTGCGATATCCGATACGTCTCGCCATACTGATCTTAAGGATGCTAGCGCATAATAACATACTTTTTCTGGTCCACCCGAAGTTGTTTAGCGCTTGAGATGGTTCCTTGTGGCTTCAGCCCTTTACCACCAGTCGCCAACATTGCAGAATCTCCAAGGAGGGGTCTATGGTTATTAGAATCCCTGAAAAAAAACGATGTATTAGAGAGATCTCCCAACACGATCAACAGTGATTTTTAATGTGAAAATAAATGAAAATATAAACCTGGTTAACTATGCTGTCCCCCAAAATAAAAACCTGAAAGTAAATAAAATGGAATACATGAACAAAATATGATAACAAAAATAATGTTGAACGAGAAAATAAATAGCGAATGGTAAGGAACTTTTGCTAAATTACATAAGCGCAGTTACTGCGCGTATGTGCTGCCATTATTAGGTACGGGAGTGCAATATTTTGAACTCTGGTTTATTATTACGTATATCAGTAACTTGGCTAATCAGGATACAATAACGGATACAAAACGCTACAACACTATATGCAGGGTATCTGCCTGGGAGTCCTAAATAAATCGACATCCAACAGCTCACAAGCTGTGATCGATCTGCCTGTGTAAGGTGACAGCGATTGTTTTGTATTTATTGCACTTGCCTAGTTGCGGTCAGGTCTCAACGCATGTTTACCCGGTTTAACAGGTTAATTTTTATGCAGATATGAAGAGCCTGTCACTTAATTTCCTAATATTAGTTCTGTGTTAATAAAATTAATAAATAGCCTTAAATTTATTCCCAAAAAAAAAACACTATTAATAGAATTGTTCTTTCAACGGCTAATTATATCAGATAGCTACCTACGATTCCTGCTTTCATTTGTTTTCTGGTTCAACACCACCACCTAGCAGTAGATGGCGCCTCAAGGTGAAGGCTTCTAGAGATTTCCAATTTTAATACTCACTCAATAATAGTGCTGACGACATATCTCCTTAGCGCAGAGCTAGGTCGCTGCGACGGTGGGGCCACCACAAGGGTCTTGACAAGGCACCGCTTACGGTACGGGAAGGCAATCTTTGGAGCGCTGATGTACTCCGCGCGACGTGTCACATCTCCCGCGGATCTGCTACTGGCGCCTGCGTTCACTCCGTCCCGTAGGTCCTCTTCGCCTTCCACTTCGCATACGAACTGCCGCATGAATGATTCGCGGACCTGGGAAAACGACAAATTGAGATATAGGTACAAAGAGGGAGCAAGGGGAGTGCTATACTCAGCAGTGGGTGAATTGTAGCTGTGACAGATATCCTAGGATATTTGTAGCGGATGTATTTCTTAGATACTTGTCTAGGAGGTTTTGTCTGTTCACGTCCGTAAGTGGTAACCCTCTGAATCCTTACACGTGACCTCCGGGTGGTGCTAAGATCAGTCTCTAGTGGTAGGCTTCGGCCGCGGCTTGTCACCACCCTCCGGGCTGGGCCAGTGCGTGAAGCGATTTTTTCGTGTTTCGTAATGTGGTCCGGAGAAGCCATCTTCTAGGCCTTCATGCTCCATCTTAGACCACATCGTCACTTTGCATCAGGTGAGATTGTGGTCAAATGAAGGCTTATCAATAATATTTAAAAAAAAAAAAAAAAGTTTCGAATATACAATAGGCATGATGACTACATAAAAAAAATGGTATTCTGTTTAGGCCTGGACATCTATTTTTTTATTTAATAAGAATGTGCCAAGTAATAAGGCGTCAACGTTCCGGAGTGGGGGCTTGTGTCGTATACAATTAGTACATTTTGCTCGAAAGCATTAACGTCACGCGAAACTTCAATACACTGTCACGTCTTGAATTTAAGTAATCTAAATGACGGACTTATTTTTATTTTTTAGTCATCTACCCTATTCCAACCACGGGTTATGGTATGACCTTCATTATTTTTGACAGCCAATGTCCAGCAGTAGATGTCTCTTGGTCGAAATAATGATGATGAACCCGAAACTCATATTAGTATTGTTCACTGTTACAATAAAAATATCTCAAGAAACTACATTTTGGTTACTAATAGCATAGATGAAGTAAACAATTAGTCCATGCTAATAGAGGTGAAAGCGTGAAACCAAAAAGCCCATTTTAAATTCAATATAGTGGGAGCGCTTGTGGCGAGATGTACCTACTGCTACGGTGGTGGTGTTGAACCGGAAAACAAATTAAAACGGGAATCGTAGGTCGTTATCTCGATACGCGTTTTATTGTAAGGTACGCTTCTATTAATTACCTATGTATTTATTTTTACCTTTGGCAAATTAAAATCCCCTGGAACTTTGTGAAGTCTGGTCATTTGTGGGCTGTCTGGGAACTTTTCGAATATTCGAAGCCTGAACGGAAGGCTCTCTTTAATTTCCGCACTCTGTTGTCTGTACCTTAGCTGTTTCAGTTTCTTTATATCTTCGTCCAGCTCTAAATTATCCAAGATAACGGCTACGAAAAGTGAGAGCACGATCTGGAATTAAACGAAAATATATAACAAGATAAATAACACTATTATGTCGTGGTGTTTATTACAAAAGCTTTCTGAAACGGCTGGCCCGATTCCTATGTAGTTTTGTGGGCTAATCGAGTAAGTCTTAGAGTAAGAGTTAAGTCTCCGACCATAACCAAATGGTTTAAGGCAAACTAATATTTGGCTTGTTTTATAATAAGAATTCACTGTTTTTATTGTTTAGCATTATTGTAAATAGCAAGCGTCAACACAATGATACAACAGATACCAACTTGTGGCTAATGCATCTTAATTATTTAAATTAATTTCACTATATAAATATCTGTGATGGTATATTTAACTATTGTGTGGCTTTAGTGTAGGCTTAAAAAATCTATACTAATATTATAAAGCTGAAGAGTTTGTATGTTTGTTTGTTTGAACGCGCTAATCTCCGAAACTACTGGTTCGAATTGAATAATTCTTTTTGTGTTGGATAGTCCAGTTATCGAGGAAGGCTATAGGCTATATAACATCACGCTACGACCAATAGGAGCAAAGATATAGTGGTAAAAGTGTAAAAAACGGGAGAAATTGTTCATCTTTGAAGCCTTCCGTTGCGTGCGCCGTGAAAACGGTTCAAGATACACAAAATATATGTATTAAAGAATAATAGCTCTTTTAATGATCTAAAAAACAGTCCGCGATAGTATATGTCTATCTTTTAAGATTAACTCACAAAAACGGTTTTTATGGTACCTATTTTGATCGAAATAATTTGTTTAAGTTGTATCAACATAATAATATTAATCTTTATTCAAATAAATATGTTGTTGGTTAAGAGTCCTTCATCCATTATAATGCGGGTAGCACCGCAGGGCACAGCTAGTCATTTATATTTTTTTCAGTAGTCTTCAGTGGGCTGGGCACGTTCGTCAGATGTATCCCGAAAGATGGGCACATGCCGCATCAGCTTAAAGCCCAGAAGGAAGTCGCAAATAAGTTCGGCCACGAATGCGTTGGCGTGAAGAATCCTCTCAAAATAAGGTAAAATAATCACACACAGAGCTAAAAAGTTTAAAAAAAAAATGCAGTGGTCGGATCGGTCGTTTAATTTCTCTACCAATATTCAGCTTGATGCGAATTATTCCTACGTTAAATCTTATTTCGACCGGAAGACCTCCAAAACTTTTGGTAAAGCTGGTAGTAAACGATCCTTGATTGAGATTGCTAAACGGAATTGGGGGAGACCTTTGCCCAGCAGCATTGGGACACACTTAGCTAATAAAAAAAATGTTTTTTACATGATACTTACCAAAGTCACGAATAAATGGTAGGATATAAAGTACACGGCAACAAGAGGCGTCAGCGTTTGGCTGGTTCTAACCATTGTTTCGTCCATAACTTCAACCCATGCTTCTTGGGTCAATATTTGAAACATAGACATAAACGCCTGAAAACAATTGATAAGTTATGAACCGGAATGATAAGGAAAAATTATAAAAACAGTAAAAAATCTATCATATCGACGTAAGAACATACATAATATTATCATCATTAAGCTTTACTGGCGATATTTTAATAATTATTTCCGGACAATCCACACAACAACATCTAGCCCCCCGGGGTAAGCTCTTAGCATGTGTTACGGGTACTCTAGTACCCTTAACAATCTATATCAGATGTCTACATCTGATATACTTAATATAATAGACATTCATACATAGATATTTTTTATTATACATATTAAGCACCCAGACCAAGGAGAAAGTGCTTTCAGAACATACAAACACTTGACCCTCGGCGGGAATCGAACCCGCTACCTATTGCGCCGCAAGCGGACCCGCGCCCACCACGCCACTGAGGCAGTCAATTCTTGTCTAGATTGACTTAATCGTATTTTGGATATAAATCACAAACACAATGAATCATGGTAAATATTTAGTTATAAAGCCAAGTCCAGTTTTGGATATATAAAATTAATTTACAGATTCATTAATGATTCATTAATTATTAATAAGTTATTAATTACCTCGTCAAACGTCTCAAACTTCGTGAATTCGCACAGAAAACAAAACAATTGCATTGATATTGAAGAACTGATGATTAGCAAGCACATAGTGAATATTATAAGGCTTCCGAGCTTCTTGCCAGGTCCAAAGATCTTGTAAACGAACCCTTCCAATAAGGGTGAAGCTTTAATCAACCTCACTATGCGGAGTACCTGTAAAAACAATGCAGTAAGTCTGAATTGGAAATTGAAAAACGGTTTTATTCGGTACTATAAAGTCAAAACAAATCATTTAAGGCCAAACTCAATAGGGTCTTATAATTAATTCGTCTCGATGAATTTTATTTTATATCCTGAGTTCCTGGAGTTCCTATGGCCTTCTAGATCCTTCATCCGACCATTCCAATATTGCATTGTCATTGCAGCTTATGCAACCGTGAAAAAACCGGGTGAAATTTAACTTGCAAGATTAAATAAATAAATATTGCCGGAGAATCCACGCAACATCTAGCCCCGTGGTAAGCTCTAAGCTTGTGTTTCGGGTACTAGAGATCTAATATACGTAATAGGCATACATATATAGATATTTTTATAAATATGCATCGAATCGAATTAAGCGGGAATCGAACCCTACCTCTTGCGCCGCAAGTGGACTCTCGCACACCGCGCCACTTAGTTCGATTACAGAATAAAATATTTTATTTTTCAAAACTTGAGCTTATATTATAATAAAGCTGCGGAGTTTGTTTGTTTGAACGCGACTGCTGGCTCAATTTTATTGAGGAATGCTACTTTTTACTGCGGGAAAATCCAAAATACTCGGGCTATGAAGTGGCGTGCCAGTCTTCTATACATTTACCTGAAAATACGTAAATCCTGACATGTAGAACTGCGGTATGATGTGTATTGTGGTTCCAATTGCTAGAAGGAGTTCAAACTTATGCACAGAATGTTTGAAATAACCCTTCAAGCCCAAGCACCAGATTTTTATCAACGCCTCCAGGTCCAAAAATATTGTAAAAGCAATCTGTAAAATAATAGAATATTGATCACTCTGTCTCTTTGATGCTTTCTCTATATTTTAAGACTTTTCCTTACCTCAATGTAATAATATTTTTGGTAGAAAAACTGCCTCGGGTTACCGTCGTGTTTAAAATTCATTGTTGCCGTAATTATTCCATTCGCCAAGACGACGCCCATTACTAAGAGGCGGAAGTACGCAGATCGTAGCATCCTATGAAATATCTCTGGAGCACTCCCTGTAATTAAACATGGTAATTAAAAAGTGACTGGACTATTATGTTAGTGATAATTTGGCAAAAAGCCGTTTTGGCTAAGTGGATACAAAGTCGACTATCATTCCGAAGGTCGTGGGTTCAAACATCGCACAGACATACATATTTCAAGAAGAAATATCCTAATTTGCAAGTGCGCTTTATCAACATCTTGAGGGTGGCAAGTTCTAAAAACTCAAGAGAGTGACATTTATTAATATTTAACCACCACTTGGCCAGCGTGATTAATTCAAGGTTGATCTCTCTCGTCAAGAGAGATGTCCTGGGTGCTTATGATATAATTGGCGTAGCAAGGAAAAATGCTAAACCGTTTAGATGATGATTTTATTTTTAACTAGCGGCCCGCCCCGGCGTCTTACGGGTAAAAAATTTTTTTTGGCAATTTTTCCTATTTGCTCACTGTTTAGACCTACCCTGGACTACAAAAAACATTTTAAAACCAAAATCAGCTCAATCGGCACAGCCGTTCTCGAGTTTTAATCAGACTAACGAACAACAATTCATTTTTATTTAGATAGATTATTTATGATGATGATGATTCTTTTTTTTCAAGGTTAAAGCCGTCGCCATGCCTTAAAAAGCTAGTTTCTTTTATATGTTTTAAGCCATGTATTAAAGAATTGACTTTACACTTACCACTAATGCTACAGTTTGAAGATACAGCAGCGTCACGGTTTAGACCCCCTTGCATAGATTTGTATGCAATATGGGTTACTCGTTAGCGACACATCATATTCCACGGTTGGAAGCCATTAGCAGAAGTCAGGGCTGTGATGGATGGCATGAACTCTGGGAAGCCTATGCCCAGTGCCTATGCCTAGTGGGCTGAGACTGAATGTAATTTAAATTTGGTACCTACCTGAATGTTTATTCTCATCTATGGTGACGAGCCTCCATCCATTATCATCACCAGTAAAGAACTGTGTGGTGCTCCCCTTAGTTATAGGATTCCGTACACCCCACATTTGTTGAAACTGAACGCGAATCTCATTGAATGTTTCTGTTATGACAGCTATGAAAACATTTTTCACCAACCAAGCAAGGAAGAATATCATAGTACTGAAAAGAGATTTGTTAATAAGTGTACAAAAGCTAGAAGCGGCCCCTAAAGCCAAGTGTAGATTTTACGCATGAATATTTATATTTTCATATTTGATTATTGATTAATGTAAGTACCTGAAATATAGAGCTGATCTCCAAGTTGGTAAAGAGTCTATGGCTCTGTACATAATAAAGACCCATCCTTCTTGAGAAGATGCTTGGTACACAGTGAAAATACTTGTTGCTAAAAATAAAAAATACAAACTATTTATGCACAATATAAATTCTACAAAAGCGATAATTTCAATAGAAATTATATATACAAAATAAGTTTATATACACCAAAATTAAACAATAGTTACAAAATTCATATAAGAGGAAGAGATGTACAAAGGGTGGCCTTATCACTTAAGAGTAATCTCTTCCAGCCAACCTTATATACTTACAGAATTCTTCAAAACCATTGAAGCCCATAATATATTTAGACAAATTGAGTTTCATACACTTCATTCCAGGTGGGCATTGATAACCCGAGCCAGGATCAGGAGAACAAAATGTGTCAGGAATAGCTAATGAATTTATAGTAATTTCCCTGAAAATAATGTTTTATTATTTCAAATACTTAATGGAACTTAGATAAACTTTATTGTTGCATTGCATTCAAAGTACTCTAACACACCACATACAAAGAATATGCTGATATTTTTGTATGTGGACTCAAATTAGGACATAATGTAGTAAGATATTTAAAAATTATAAATGTTTACCAACCCTGGCTTTGTTGTATTACGAACACAATGATGAGTGAGTTCCCCAAAGAACTGCACCCCTAATAAACTGTAGAGTGACATAAAAAACAAGAAGAAAAGTGTCACATTGTAAATCTGTTGACTTGATCTCCTGTGAAATAAAAATTATAATTTAGTCACAGTTTGATAATCTCACTTTTATATGTGCATAGTAATTATTTTATGCAAAATTGTTATCTTACTTGAATATTTGGTTTATTCTTGACTTTGGCATTGAGAATTTTAGAAAGACTCTGAGAAACCTAATCATTATTAAGGGTCTTGGGGCTCTTAATATACTCAAATAGCTGTATCTGGGCACAATTCCTGTCAGTTCAAACATTTGCAGCAACACTGAGACCCAGAGAAAAAAAACCATGGAAGCATCAAATTGGCACCAGTGATCTTTTAGATAGGCTACTTCACCCTGAAATTAAAATTTGCTGTATTATAATATGACTAAGAATATAAGCCACCAAAACTTGAACATCCTTAACACAGCTCTTAGGCAGCAATCTAAATTTTATACTAACCTTAAGTATCCCTCGAATATGCATTTTGGCAATCATTTCTGCTGTAAATAGAAGTGTCACACTGCAGTCTACAGTAAAGGTAATTGTTTGCAGGTAAGGATACTTCTCGAATGATTTTGGTGTGTTTAAAGAAACTGATAATAAACTTAAAAGGGCGCAAAGCCTTAATATCCGCCGAACCCATAGCTGTAACAAAAATAATGTTATTTCAACAACTTAATCAACACTTTTGTGATATTTGCAGGATTTATAAGTTTATACAATTTTTATATATTCTATATTATCTATATTCACATGGATTAATAGTTTATATCTATTATAGACTAGGCCCGCCCCGGCGTCGCACGGGTAAAGAAGTTCCCGGCAATTTTTCCTTATTTTCTCACCGTTTAGACCTACCCTGGACTACGACAAACATTTTAAAACAAAAAACCAGCTCAATCGACCCAGCTGTTCTTTAGTTTTAATCAGACTAACGAACAACAATTCATTTTTAGTACATAGATATAAAAAAACTACCTACCTTGTTGACCCATTCTATATCAGCACTTTCATTCAGTGACTCCTCTGGGCCATAGTCTGCAAGCACTTGCTCCCCCTTCAGGCTTTGCTTTCGCCCTAACATTCTAATACGTTTAAACAGAATTTTTGAAACAAATTTGTCCAGTTTAATAAAATAATAGAACAGCAGAGGTTGCTGCTGTTACATGAGAACAAAACTGTAGTCTACATGTAATCTCTCGTACGGAAAATATCATATTTTACATGTTAGCACTTATTTTCTGAACCTGTAGAACTGTAACATCTTCCTTACTTATCCAATGAACAAAATATAGTCAATATGCAGTCTTTTTGAAGTAGGTAACAGAAGATTTTTCTATTGATTTTCAATTCCCCTCCCTCGGATTGCTTGCTTTGATTTAAAAAAAATGTTGTCAGCACAAAAATCAAAACTGTATTTGTTCATTCATCCATTCAATATAAAAAAAAAAACAAATTAATCACGTAGTGTAGAACGACATTTAAGCTACATAAAAACTACACATAAAGCTACAGTCAATCAAAGAGAATATAATACATAAAAAGGTACTAGGTTTTTTGCCCTTTTGTGGTAACTATGCTGTGTACAGCATATTTACAATATTGATGTGTACACCACACAACAATATTGTTTTTAACTTAGAGTATCTATCTAGTTTTTAACAACATGGGTAAGAGATGAAAGCTGGGTTGTTCTGTGCTGTGTAACGTATTGATATACTCTCTGGTTCTATTCGCTCAGTGTAAAAAATTAAAGCGAACTTTTATGACAATATCATTCCCTTGATTATATTCTTAGTTTTTATCTAGATTAGCTTTAAGTTGACCTGTCCTGTGTATGTGCGTCAAAGGATATAAACGTTTAGACTTTGAATATATTTTCCAGATTTTTATTAGAGTAAAATGTTTTCAGTTGGTTAAATAGGAAGCGGTGCTGCCATGTCTTGATGTAGTACAGTCAGTCAACAGTAAAATGTATTTACTGTTCATGAATATAATATATTATATATTTATTTATAATATATTTCTTAACCCGGGACCCGGGCTGGTTAAGTGATAAATAAAATGGTTAAAATACTTAAATTAAATGATCTATCTATAACTATAACTCCGGTTTTTTTTAATTTATGCTTTTTTCTACGTGTCGGGGCTGGGCGAAGCTAACTTAGGGTTAGCGGCGGAGATTAACACTGGAGACACTGGCAAATTGTCGCTTCAAGCGCAAAGTCCAATTAAAAGAAACTGAAACGAACCTAAAAATAATAATGAGTTGGCTACTCAGTCTGTGTTTTTGTTTTGTTTGTTTTGAACTTTTTGAAGGCCGGTTGCCAGTGGTAACGGTGACGAACACGAACTTCTATAAAGTTTAATTGAGTTTCCCAAAAAATAAAAATAATCAAGCGTATTCAATATGTAAGGGATTGTTCTGATAACATATAATTCTTGAAGATATTGTAAAGAAATGTACAGAAATGTTTCTTCTTCTTATCTCCTTATTAAGCAACATAACGTTCCAGTTTAATAGCATTCAACATTTTATTTACAAATTTATTTACACAAATTATCAATCAGAATGTTCATCTATATGAGCAAAAAGGTAAACGCAGTTACTTACTTTATTTATATAGTGTATCTACGCATAGAACGCTATTTAACATTACATTAATCGTATGCCGCAACGTTGGAAATCCCCCTGCGACGCAAGAGTCAGTTACAAAAACCATGATCAATTTTTAAAGACCAGTGCTCTATTTTTAAGACAAGTGAATCAAATAAATGGCCTGCCACCATGTCAATGCAAGTTTAAAAAGTAATGTTTTAGTGGGACTTAAATCAGCTTATAAATTCAAGCTTAAGGTTTGCTTCGTAATTAAATGATGCTTGATTGATGCAGCATATTATTCACTTACAGATTGCTATACCAAAACATTCAAATGTCTCCTGTTTAGCATGGAACCATTCCTCGGGATACATAGCTGTTGGGGGGGAAGAAGGAATGTTGAAGGTGCTAAAGCTAGAATCAGGTATAAATTTAATTGCATTGCACTTAACAAGTTATAATGAATAAGTTATGACAAGTTAAATGTATGGAGTTGATAATGTTAATTTATTTTTTAATCCCCCACCATAAAAGAGGGGTGTTATAAGTTCGATGTGTCTGTGGCATAATAACTCAAGCTATTTTGTATGAAAGGTGACTTTTGCCCAAGTGTTCTAAGACATGTTTAAAAGTTATGTTAGTAATTGACAACTGTTGCAATTCTTTGGGAATCTTGTTGTTGAAGCGTATACATTGCCCTTCAAAAGATACATTAAACTTATGCAGCCTAGTGGTGGGCAAAGTGACTTTATATATATATTTCTTGTATTTACATTGTGTTTATCATGATTTTGTGATGATGATGATGATTTATGTTAAAGTTTTGAGCTTAACTCGTTAATCCCCAAGCGGTAACCGGTTACCGCTTACCTGACCTTATTACCTGAGGTGAGGGTCAAGGAGTTAACTGTTAAATTAGGCCATCTTGTTTACAAGGTTTTTTATCACAGCTGTGGGTGATGGCCAGTGCCTTCTTATTTAATCTGGCAATTCTTAACTTGAACTTATTTTCTCACATTTTATAATTGTATAAATAGTTATGGACTATTCACACAGCAACATATTATTTGACAGATATCTGATTGAATAGAAAACACCCACAAAAATGAATAATAAATTTCAATAGAAGGCAGTTTGGCTTTTTTAGTTACCCAAGGAACATTTAAACATTTTGTCTTTTATTCAGGTGGTGGAGGAAATCTATCAATGAATCTGAGTTTGGAAGGACATACAGGTCAACTGTGTAATGCTGTGTGGAATGAAGTGTTCCAGAAATTGACCACAAGTGATGAACATGGTGTTATTATTGTATGGATGTTGTATAAGGTAAGATTCTAAAAGATATTAGTAAATCAAAAAATATAAGAAAATAATAGTAATAATTATGAATATATCTGGACAATCCACTCAACAACATCAAGCCACAAGGTAAGCTCTAACCTTGTGTGACGGGTACTAAACATCTGATATACTTAATATAATATTTTTACTATGCATATAAAACACCCAGACCAAATAATAGCTTTTAATCTTTTTAGGGTTCCTGGTATGAAGAAATGATTAACAACAGGAACAAATCAACAGTAAAAGGCATGACATGGGGCTCTGATGGCCAAAAAATTTGCATTGCTTATGAGGATGGTAAATATTATATAACTCGGCGTAGATATAGATGTATGATTGATATGATAACACATACATACCTTCTTCTTTAAAGTGTATGGCATTAGTGACTGGCTATTCCACCTCCCACAGCTCAGTTTACCTTATGTTCTTGTTATATTTAATCACGCTTTGAAGCTCCTATGAAAGAATCGTCAAACCAAAATCTGTGTAGGTACTGTCTACGCTAGTCCCGCATTCCGGCGCCAGAATATTGCAGTATTTTCCCCTTTTGTTTAAGTTCATTCAAACAGGTTGAATACGTTTACGAAATGGAGGTGATGTGTATGTTTCGTATACAATGTTTTAGGAGCAGTGATTGTGGGATCTGTGGATGGATCCAGGGTGTGGGGAAAAGACGTGAAAGGGCCGGGATTGGCTGCTGTCCAATGGTCTCCTGATAACTCAATGCTGCTCTTTGCGTTGACTAATGGAGAGCTGCATTTATACGATGACCAGGGTAACTTTACGGTAGGTATTTACCATCATTTTTAAGCGCACTCTATTCTGATCTCTCGCGGAAAATTCAACGAAAAAAGTTCAATGTATCTCATTCTAAATACCTACTCTAAGCTGTTTTTCTAGACTACCCATAGGTGTATGGATCTTTTGATGATCCTTTACTAAATATAGACGCCACTAAAAGGCCACATATTAAAGTATTGTATAATTGACGAATAGATATCTTTTTGGAAAAATATGCAAGTTATTGAAGCTGTAATGTGCCATCATTACCAAGAGTTCTCTATTCATGTTTCAGATGCCAGTCGCGGTGCACGGAGTGTCGGGTTCCATGGAGGTGATATCTATGGACTGGTACCCCGGCAGCGCGCCTTCGAACCGGCCTGTGCTTGCTATATGCTACAGAAACGGCACTATGCTGCTCATGAAGAACTGTATCGAAGAAGGTTCGTATTTATTGTTTTTTTTTTCTTGCAATGTATTGAACCATTTAGTTACTATACAACTAAATGGTTACCTAAGAGCCTAAAATCATTTTATTTTTTTTGGAATTAGAAGTACTCCGTAAAGAAACACAATTACACACACTATGCAAAGAGTTTAAGATAGATACGATAGATTATTATTCACTACTAAAACAAGAAATTAAGAATTCAGTGAGGGATATACACCTCGAGTGTCCACCAGGGGCGCTGGTATAGCATGAGGTCTCAAAAGTCAATATAAATATAAATACAATTAAAAGAGGGTTAAGCAGATTAGGCAATAGCGTGTGTGTGTGACGGGTGATAATAAAAAATGATAGTGTGAATAAGCTTTATTATGGTCACATTACATGTTGCACATTTGCTCACTCAGATTATATTGGTATGACAGTTGAAACTAGACAAGCCTCTCTGTAGAAACGCGTTCCCTCGTCCCAGTCCCAGTGTACTATTTACATGTTACTTCAACGAGGATTGGATGAAAAGTGGCCAGAATAAATCTTTCATCAGACAGCAGTCACTTTTGCAATAAGTTCCTTCTGACTTCAATAAAAATAAATGAAATTAATAGGGGATGTTACTGCAATGTTCTCGCGTTAGCGTGCAGCAATAGCATAGACAGTAAACAAAGAAGAAAATAGTTTCTTGATATTAAGTTATAATTATCATATAGGATACAAATTTGCGCTGAGTTTTGCGTTATGCCCCCCAATTAAAATTATATTTTTGTTTTGATTGTCAGAAGTAGAAAAGTTATTGATGTTTCTGGTCAGTGTTTTTGTTTTATTTATGTATTTATTAAAATACCTGACTACAACAACAGTTTTTTTTTTATGTTTGATAAACCTACATTTGACCACAATCTCACCTGATGTAAAGTGACGATGTGGTCTAAGATGCGGCATGAAGACCTAGAAGATATCTTTTTTGTCGGGGGTTAAAAAGAGTTAACATCATTCATAGAATAAGTAATATTACCTACTTATTCTATGATCGATGTCAATTCTTTACTTCGAAAAAAGTTCTATTCGATTTTCATCAAAAAGGTTCAATGGGGTCTTACCGCGCCAATTTTTTTTTTTTTTTTTTGCTCGATAAGCATTCATTTGACCACAATCTCACCTGATGTAAAGTGACGATGTGGTCTAAGATGGGACATGAAGACCTAATAGGTAGATGGCTTCTCCGGACCACATTACGAAACACGAAAAAATCGCTTCACGCACTGGCCCAGCCTGGAGGGTGGTGACAAGCCGCGGCCGAAGCCTACCGCCAGAGACTGTTCTTAGCACCACCCGGAGGTCACGTGTAAGGATTCAGAGGGTTACCACTTGGGTTCAGATTCAGAGGGTTACACGGACGTGAACAGACAAAACCTCCTATAATAAAACACCTTCTAGGTATTCATGCCCCATCTTAGACCACATCGTCACTTTACATCAGGTGTGATTGTGGTCAAATGAAGGCTTATCTAACATAAAAAAATAATAATAATAAAGCATGCTCTGTATTATCCTTGTTTGTTTAGATAGCGTCGTTGTGGAGACAAACATGACGGCGATAGACTGTCACTGGAACCACAATGGGTCCGTTTTAGCGGCAGCAGGCTGCACGTCGGATCAGGCCAATGTGGTGCAGTTCTTCAGTGCTTATGGAGAGGTAAATTTCGCATTTATTTAACTCTACCACCAGATAAGATTACGCAGAAAACGTTCGTTAAGATTTTTATTGAGTGTTTGAAAGCCGACTCTATCTGATGGTGGAGCCGAGAGACAGTCGAGGGAACTCTTCAACGACCTACAACATAACTTTTATTGATGAGAACTTTATTGGTTCTATTTTGTGTGAAAATATTAACACGGTTCGCAGAACTTACCGAGTTTCAACAGTATAGTACTTATAGTTTCGGAAAAAAAGTGGCTGTGACATACGGACGGACTGCCAGACAGACGTGGCAAATCCATAAAAGTTCAGTTTTTTGCCATTTGGCTACGGAACCCTAAAAAAGACCTTGTTTGATGATTATAATTTGTTTGGTCTAGCATATAAGAACTCTGCGAGTCCCGGGTGGTTCAATGCGGGCTCTATCATGGGAGAAGCGCTCGCTACGACTCGCTATAGCAATCGACTCCTTCATCTACTTCGCTAACGTGAAACCGGATCACAAATACGCGTTTTACGGGAACACACTAGCGTTTGTATCTGGCAATGAAACGGTTACGTTTTGGGATACTGCTACACATCAGGTAAGATTTATATTTAAAAAGTGTTTTGTTTAAAATAAATAAATATTGCTAGGCAGCATAAAACTTTTGCTTTACATTGGCATTGTCAGAATGTTTTGTATTGTATTTCGCATTGCAACATGCTTTGACATGATTCTTCAAGACATACATGATTATTCTAATTAATTATTATTGTTTTATTGTTTATTAATGTTTGTTTATTATTCGAAATCATTATTAAGGAGAAATGAAATAATTTTATTCCATAGTTTACTAATGATCTAAAATTACTCTGTGTCTGAAATACTACTTATCTGACATATGATTTGCATTTCTATATTTTGCTTTAATCAATGCTAAATTTGCAGTCATGGATGAATCATATTCCTGACGTGATCGATATGTGCGGTGTGGACGAATATTGTGCCATAGCCACGCTGACGTCCCTCATTATATCTAACCAACAAGGAATACAGTGTGATGGTAAGTTTTCATGCACTTAAGTAAACAAATATTTAACGTAACTTTTAATACGGGCTACTGTCACGGGTATTTTTTTTATGTTGATGCCCATAACTAGTAACGGTTCATTTTAATTATTTTTCAGCGAAATCCGTAAGCATTCCTGTCGTTTATGTGACGATTAACAGTCAAGCGGTCGTAGTTGCGGCTTCAAAGGAATCCTTCTTCATCTGGAAATTCTCTATTCCTTCAAGACCTAGTAAGTAAATAATTATATTGTGTCATATTTAATTTGTATCCCTCTATTAGTTTCTATCCACTTAACTTTACAGTAGAGATCATGATGTGGTCAATGGACGAAAAAAACATTTCATGAAATGCGACCATTTAATTAAATTCCGAGCATTGCATGATTTTGTGCGTATTATTTAAACCAGGTTACGACACATTTTTGTGTTGGGATACTATGTTCCGTATTCTTAGCATTATATTCAGTATTCTTGGCATTATATTCACTTTTTAGTTCCCAAAATAAAAATTGACCGTAAATATAATTAAATTACTGATCGTAAAATACTGATAAATAAAGATTGATTAATTTTTTAAGGGTCGTCGGAACATCTCTTCCACGCAGACGGTTCGCCCATGACGTCAGGTGACGGTGGTTTCCAGGACGATACCATATGTTGTATCACGTGCTCAGACACCTACTTGCTGGTCGGCAGAGATTCAGGAACTATACTGCTCTTTTCTTTAGTGAACTTGAGGAAAATCACCTCTATCAATATGAACTCGAAGCCGTATAAATTGGGATTGAACTCTAATTCTAGGTTAGTGGATTGCATGTTACCTGGCATAAGTGAAGGTTTATAATGAGGGATACCGCGGGGGAATTCGCCGTCATGGGCGGCCTTCATTTGACCACAATCTCACCTGATGTAAAGTGACGATGTGGTCTAAGATGGGGCATGAAGACCTAGAAGGTATATGGCTTCTCCGGACCACATTACGAAACACGGAAAAATCTTCACGCACTGGCCCAGCCCGGAAGGTGGTGACAAGCCGCGACCGAAGCCACCAGAGACTGTGGTTAATATTCAATGGCAATATCTTTGATATCTAAGCCTGAAGTATTCACCCTACATTGTCGGTCATTGGGAACACAATGCCATGCGACCGTACTTTATCAGTAGAGACAAATTTAAATCTTGTTTGCTTACCCATTTCCCAGATTTTCCCAGATTAAGATTTAATCAATTAACTGGCTCTAGTTAACCACCATTTACATAAGGTTAACTTTAAGTTGTTTCATGTAAAATCACATTTTAACGTATATTTATCGTATTCTATAAAACTGAATTGTTTACACACACATTTGTTTTAAATACTCAATTTTATCTGACTATTTTATTATCTTCCAGCAAGTTCTACGTAATCGATCAACCGGGTTCCCTATACCTTTTAGACACGGATATGGCAAATAACATAAGCATTGGTCAGGCTTTGCGCAAAGACGTGTGGAGTGCCATATGGGCGTCTGACAACCCTCAGATGCTGGCTGTGGCCGAAAAGATGAGGCTCTACGTGATGAGAGACACAGAGCCCGAGGAGCCTTTGAATATGCAAGGGTACTTGTGTAAGTTTAAGGTAAATATACAAAATACAGAATGCAGATGATGTGTGTCTCTTAAGGTGCTCCCTCACAGTGAGCATTCGCGTGTAATGAAACGTTAATATTCCGAGCATTTTATCAGTGGAAGAGGTAATATTTTTATGTAATGCTCAAAGTATTATCTATAATGTTACAATACACGCGAACTCTTGTCAGTCACGGAGGTAGTATTGTACAATACAATACAAAAACGCTTCATTGTACACAGCACAGAAACAGAAACACGTAAAACAAAATAAAAAACAAGTGGTACAATGTAATGGTATTGTAAGTGGTATTGTAATGTTATGCTTAAAGTCGAATCTATAAAATTACATTACACGCGAACGCTCGCCAGTCAGCGAGATAGTATTACATGTAATGCTTAAAATCAAATCTATAATGTAACATTACACGCGAATGCTCCCGGTGAGGGTGCGGGTGGGGTGAGGGTTTAAATAGGATTGAAAACATTCTCGGTTACAACATTGCAAATACCTGTTGTATTTTCAGGAGTTAGAAATAACAACAGCTTTACTGGACGGTATTACTGACAAGTGCACCCCTCAACATATAGTGCGAGTGGAAGTAAAGTCACTGCGGGATACTCGCCAGCTGATAGACAAAGTTGGTTTGAAGGAGGCAGAAAATTTTATCAAGGACAATCCTCATCCGCAGTTATGGTAAATTTAACTTTACGTTCAATCCAATGTGATTTTTATTGAAAAGCCATTATTTTGCCAATTCCCTTTGGGTTGGGATAGCTTTCCCACAGACCACGGAGTAAATGTTTTCAACTAAACTGTAGTGAAATATTAAATAATAAACACTTTCATTTAAGATAACATTAATTTATTAATTATGTACTTAAAATAATAATCTAAATTCAAAACTTGAAGAATACGGATTCCTTAACTTTAATACCCTTGTTAAAAATACGTAAAAATACGTTATTACCTTTTAAATTATATGTAGGTATATTATTATTACAGGTTGCTTTTAGCGGAAGCGGCTCTAAAAAATTTCGAGTCAGAATCAGCACTAGAAACTGCGGAGGCTGCATTTGTGAGGAGAAACGACTATGCCGGGATTAGATTCGTATCTCGCTTGAATGCTTTACACTCTAATGCATTGAAAAAAGCAGAGATATTAGCATACTTCAAAGACTTTGATGCTGCTGAGCAAATTTATCATAATGAAGACAGACGGTAATTTTTAAAGTTATTTTTGTGAATAAAAAAAACGGGTTGCACTCCGGGAGTGTGGGCAGACGTCAAATTTGAACTTTAACGTTGTGCATTTTTTAATATTATGTATAAATATAAATATTTCCGGACTACTCACACAGTGCCCCGCGCTGCGTTTGCTTACCTGCGTTATAATAAATTTTCCGCGTAATTTATCGAGGAAGGCTATCATCCTCGATAAATGGGCATCGATTATCTGACATTGAAATAACTTTTCAAATCAGACCAGTAAGCTTCAAAGTACTAATTCTAACACATCCCTAACAAATTATACATGACGCCTACCTCTTGAAAAACTTCCCGAAAACTGCATAACAAATAGTTTAGTAGTTAATTAAGCTGCGACGTTATTTTAAAACTGCGATATCTCCTAAGATTTTCATTTAATTCAAATGATGTAAAGGACAATTGTGTTTTACATTAAATACTTGTAACGTATTTGTAAAAGCCGTGTTGGCTAAGTGGGAGCACACTCGACTGTCATTCCGAAGGTCGTGGGTTCGAAGCCCGCCACTCACCTCTGGATTTTTCTTCTTGAAAAATGTATGTGCGCTTTATAACACGTACTTTAACGGTGACTGCAAACATCGTGAGGTAGCCGGCATGTTCTGAGAACTTTAAAACGTTTGAAGGACATGTGACATTCACCAACCCGTACATGGCCAGCGTGGTGAATTAAGGCCTAATCTCTCTCGTCAAGAGAGAAGTCCCTGTGTCCCAGCAGTGGGAACGTTAAATAGGTTGATGATGATGATAATAAACGTATTTGTTTCGATAAGGATTAATATCATGTTAAAAAAAACACCTTCCCAAGTACTTAGTACATTATTTAAGAAGTTGGTTACCATAAAAAATGGTTATGGTGAGCCAAACATATAAGACTTTTTTAGAATATTTTTAGGGGGAACAATTGTGTCATACAAATTTTTTTGAGACACGTTAAACTATTTCGCTGCGTAAGCTATTGCGATGTAAAAAACAACCCCATTTTGAAACATTCTGAATGGGTGAATATATATCTTATAGCCTTCCCCAATAAATGCTATCTAAAAGTGAATTATTTTTATTCAGGAACCAGTAATTCCTGAGATAAGAGCGTTCAAACAAACAAATTCTTCCACTTTATAATATAAGTATAGATTTTAAAGCATGATTCAAACTCAAATTGCTTATGTAGGTTATGGAATTGAAATTATGGGTTTGCAGAGACTTAGCGATTGCTTTGCGCAAACGCTTGGGGCACTGGTTCAGAGTAGTGGAACTAATGAAGATGTCAGCGACCACCACTGAGGCTCAAATGAAACAGGTCTACAGTCACATCGGCGACTACTACATCGACAGACAAAATTGGTAAGGATAATACCGACATAGGTACCTATTTTTTACGTGAGAAAATAATAATAAATTATTTAATTCAGGCATCTTAGGCCCAAATAAACATATACCTTATAGACTTGCAATATTAATCTTGAATACTAAAATATCATGGGGTCCGTATCATGGTAGCATCTGTCACCGGTGTCGCCTTGCTGTGTAGGCGACGGATAAACCGTCGAAGCTTGATTTCTCGGCCAAAACTCTTACATGGCTACCTCCGGTCCCCTTTTGGGAGATATGTCTAGTCAGACATATCTCCCTACTCCTAACTACTCCCACTGATAAAAAACTCAGGTTATACGAAAGGAACGCGGAAACTATCATGAGCGCATCCGCTAACTACATACCTACCTCCAGTTAATTATTTATTAAATCCACTACGTTCTAGTTCGATTCGTACGTTTCCGAATGAACAATTAAAACAATATAATACTAACAAATTAGTTGGTACTTAAAAGTTTAAAAACTGTACAAACAATTCAGTCACCCTTGTAAATGAAGACCTCAAAAAATTACATGTTTGTTATATGGTTAGCATTACTTACTGTATGGAGACCTATACATAGAATACACCCATGGCCCCCTCTTCATTGTAGTAAGTTTTTGAACGTTGAGTCCGAAAAAAAAACTTAAATCGCTCGTTGTCAAATGATACGACGACGCGCGAAAATTTATGCAATTGTGATTTACTTATTTTAAGAACTAGCTTCTCAATCCACTATCATGTATCTAACGTAAGTATCTTTTATTAGGAATGGAGCTCGAGAATACTATACGATGTCAAATAACATTGAGGGTTTGAAGAAGTGCTATATGGCATTGGAAGACAATGAGTCACTCGCCAAGATTTATGTCGGATCTCCTCGAGCTAAGGTATGATGAAGAGTTACTGTCTCAATTTAAAATATATAAAAAACCGATTAAAATACTTTAAAGCCCTTAAAAAAGTAACAATAAGCATATTATTGACACACACGTCAAACTAATATGGTTGACGTGTGTGTCAAAAAACCATGTTTTGGTCGGGGGTTAAAAATCTTGCATATTAGGTTATTTATAACAACTTATAGGAGGGTGAACCGGCTCGTTCCATATCCCATCTTTTACGCGGTACGGTAAGCAGTAGAGAGGTCCTTTCTCGACTCACAGAGCTAGTCGTATTTGAAGTTATTACTATCCGTCAGTCCAGAAACGTACAAGTATTTTTAATATAAATACCTTTTGCTTTTGGGGGTTAAGATAATGATTTATTTATTTTTATAAAACACATGCAACTTACAGATTACTTAGAGATTATAATCTAAAACGTTATTATGTGGCACAAAATTATATTAACTTTTAACAATATCTTATGTAATATAATTTTTTTTTGTATTACAGAACTTGAGATAATTAATAAATCTAAAAATAAATTTAAGAAAAACCCCTTTTTCTATGCTTTAATTTCCTTAAAAGTAAAACACCATCATATTTTGTAATGTGCACGCGATGCGCTTTCATTTGATAACCCACTCGAGTATATTTGCAGATTTTCGGTTTTCCTTCCCCACTCGCACCCCCATAACTTTTAAACGGCACAACCGATTTTCATGAAACATGTCTAGGAACACTCGAGCCAAACTCACCTTTCATACAAAAAAAAAACTAAATTGAAATCGCTCCATCATCCGTTCGGGAGATATGATGTCCCAGACGGACATACAGACACGTCAAACTTATAACACCCTCTTTTTTGGTCGGGGGTTAACTATAAACAAGCTGGAATTAACAAATAATAGAACCCGACTGCGACTTAACTTTTATAGGAATTTTTTAATGTCTATAAGCCTTTAAGTGAGAATGGTTGTCTCGAAACTTTAAATCGATACAGATCCTAAACGGTCAGGCAGATCGAAAAATATTGAAAAATATATATAATTGATTTTTAAATACCAATTCAACGATACCCCCCTTGACATAGTATGTTGACTTAATATTTTTTTATTTTAACAAAATGACGTCTAGTAGTCGCCATATTGAATTTTTACTAAAATCATGTCTTTAGCGACACTCGCCGTACTAAGGGGAATCGTTTGAAGTGTGATTCATAGAAATCGGCCCAGGCATTTGGTCTGTATAGTGGGACAAAGGAACATCCTTACATAGACTTTAAGGTCTACATTACCACCTTTGCGTTGTGCAGTAAAAAGGGTCATCACGCTAAAAAGTATACGAATACACATATACATACGAGCCATTATTATTTTCATCAAATATCATTTTAAAGAAACGTCTTCATGATCGAGTGATTGTACTAATTATTGCTGTTGTGTTACTCAATCAAGTGTATATTTTTTACAGGAATCCACAAAGCAAAATGCAGCAGACGAAATTAACGACACTATTTTAGCTCCTTCTATTCAAGGTGTAATGCAATTGAAGGAGAACGGCAGGATGCTTCAAGCAGCAGCTATGGCGTTTCAGGTAAATATCTCGATTACTTTGTAAAATGAGTAAATTCAATTGTTAATTATTTGATGATCATAAGACCGTATAATGATTGTACCTAATTAAAATGAGTTCCGAAATTATTTTTTTCAGCTTGCAAATATAGAGGCATCTAAAAATGCATCGCCGTTGAAAATTAAAAAGATTTACATACTTGCTGGTCATCTCTACAGTCAACATTCAGTAGGTATGTAATAAAAATTGATAGAGGGTTGACCTGCTTTCGCACATCAATATTTTATTAAAAACCAAAGAAAGTAACACATTTAACGCAGTACTAGTAATAAAAATTAAGTAAATATATTTACGCTCGTATTTATAATAACTGCTATTTCTGGCTACTTTGACTGTATTAACTAAATCACACAAGCCTATTTATGACTCATTTTGCGACTATTAGAAAATAAACAAGGTCGAAAAGCTTTAATTGAACTGGTGTTAAACAAATTTGGCACTATTTCACTTTTAACGTTATCGTGAGTTACACTTTCATTTTAAGAACGGGATTCACTCACGTATAACTAGAATCTACTTCATCTTTCTACGTGAACAAATCCAGTTTTTTAAATGAATACATTAAGGATATGAATAACTTTTTTAATTATTAGTGTTTTCTGCGTCTGGGTGTTTTCTATGTATCATATGTATGTATTTACAAAAAAATATATTATCTATGCAGTATAGCACACATAGTTCAAGCTCTGTTTAGCTTGGGGATAGGTGATGCTGTGTAATAATAAATATTAATAGCATTATATTTTGGACACACATAAGTACTGACAATTAACATTCAATAAAATAATTTAAAAAAAAATGTGAAACTTTTATAACGAACATTACATGTAATACAAATCAAAACATCGAAACATCAAACTCCGGACTACACTATTTTAGTGTCATATGTGTGACACTAAAATAGTGTAGTCCGGAGATATTTATGTATTTATATAGTATTGGCATAGAATAATAAATAATAATACTACGTATGCAATTTGTGTGTATTTTATTTTGTTTTAATATTTATATAAATTTAAATGTTTGTGTTTCTGCTAGCTATTATTATTATTAATATTTTTTTATTAAATTTGGACATGTAACTAGACTAAATACATTTTTTATGTAAACTTGACTTGCCTTATATAACGCCCCGTGTTATAATAGGTAAATAAACGAATATGAATAATATGAATATAATGGTTTGTACGTGGCAGAGGGTAGTCGTAGCCGCGAAGCAGTGCGCTGCTGGCGCGCGGGCACGGCGCAGGCGTGGGCCGCGCGCGCCTGCTCGCTCCACCGCGCGCGCGCGCCTCGCCCCGACGCGGCGCTCCGGGCCGCCGCGCGCCTGCACGACTCCATCGCCTTGCTGCATTCCGCACAACATGTCCAGGTATTTCAATCAATCAATCATTTAAAACCAAAATGAGTATCACATAATTAACGCAGGCTACAAAGTTTAAGTGTTTGTTTGTTCTACAATCACATTCTCCTTGGTCTGGGTGTTTTAATATTTATAATAAAAATGTCTATATATGAATGTATATTATATTAAGTATATCAGATGTCTAGTACCCGAAACACAAGCTTAGAGTTACCACGGTGCTAGATGGCTGTGTGGATTGTCCAAAAATACTTATTTTATTTTTTAATGAATGGATAACCTTGAAATGGTTATCTAATCTGTAATATGAAAATGAATCGTTGTTTAGCGCATAAATCAACAACGCCTGAACCAATTTGGCCTATATTTTATTTCAAAGGTGGGTTTTAGGACGGTTTTACAGCGAGTAAAAATCGAATATGATATTTGAATAATTACCCGTTTGAAGCCGCGGCGGGCCGCTAGTATAGCATATAGCACAGCACAAGGCCGTTCGGAAAAAATATATCTCAACAGGTACTTAAGTTATAACTTTTATAAATGACTTGAAAATTTTAATTAGGTTGAATGGTCCTGTGACTTTCTACAAGATGTCGTAAGTAGAGGCTTCAACCCCATAATGCAAGCGTCGATAGTTTTCGACTTGTCAGGCGCGCTTGTGTAATTTTATTTTATTTTTATGTATTAGTATTTATAATTGGTAGCACGTCGATGTATATTATCGGAGGGGCAGGTTCGAGTCCTGAGTGCGAAAGTTACGGATGCGGTCTAATATTTTCTTCAGCACAAATACAAAAATCAATATTAGTCATATCAAGTAATCACACTTTGTTTTGTATCAATGGAAGGAGGTCTCCAAGATACAGGTTTTTTCCTAGTTTGGATGCCATAATATATAATTACAAAAACTATTTATGTACTTTTTTAGACCAATAAACTTATTCTATTCTAATTAGTTAATTACCTTAACATTAATCTTAGTGCACGGGCTTAGCCTATCACTATACATACACTGCAATGGCAAACGAAATATTTAATCTGCGTGTAGGTAGGTGATTAATGGCTTGTAAAGTGGGCCCCCCAGTGGAAGCGTCCGCCTTTTATTAATTTATAGTATTCCATGTTCAGTGATTAAGTACCACCACCTTTCTTCAAAATATTTAGCATTATATTTATCACTTTGGTTACAACTTGTCACAAAATATTTTTCTGTTTTCAGGCTTGGTGTACCATTGCTTCGATAGCCATACAAGCGAAGGCGTTTGATTTATGCTCAAAAGCCTTTATAAAGTTAGAAGCTTTAGATGTGAGTATAGTCATCTATACACGGTGTATCACGAGGCATGGATCATCTGTGGCAGGGTGGTGGGGGGGATGGGGACCACAATACAAACAGATATTTCGAAAGGACTGTTATACTAGAGTAGTGATTTTTGTGATGTTTTGTAGTGGCCGGTACTCATTCTAAACCCTAGGCTTTTTTGAATCTACCATAAGAAAAAAACTTTGATGTTATATATGTATATTTATTACATTATTATATTTATACATAATATAATTTTTAAGTATTATTACAAGCTTTAACCTAGTAATTCCCAGTGTGTGCACTTGGACACGAGAATAGGGGTAAATGGAAACGTCGTCGGTTGTGACAACATTAAATTTATTGTCTTTTTAATCACTGATTCAATTGATTTGGCAAAACATCAAACTGTCAGTAAATGTTATTGACATGTACATATTTGGTTATTTTTTACAAAAAGAAATCTTATAATTTTGTAAGTTCAATTCTAAACGAGGCACATAAGCCTTTCTTAGAAAGTTACGGTTTTTATTAGGAGAAATTTTATGTTTATTTTAATAAACCCATTAATAGTCATTTATTGCTAATATTGTTATAAGTCACAATTACATTTTGGTTACACTGGTTTTTAGTACTAATAATGGCAAAACAAATAAATCATCAAATTCAATTACTTAATATATATGTCAAATTGCAAATACTTAGTCAATAACACATAATTATGTCAAGTTTATTCTAATAAAAACAAATCCAGATAACGAATATTTATTAAAATAGTTATTGGGAAAATATTCCGTGATATTTTTTTTGTAATTTGGTCATAATATATATTGGTTTGTTTTTCAATTCAAATTTAAGTTTTTATATTGTCCGTCTCAAATAGCTCAAAGTTATCAATTTATTTTATCCTAACTACCGGCCACTATTCGTCTACATTTCTACAAAAAATCACGGCTCTAGTTAGGTATGATCAGTTTTTGTAAACCAAGTCCGTGATACAAAAACAAAATTAAAAAGTTGATTATCTTCAAAACAATAGAAAATCGATATAACGAATATAACAAAGTCGTGTGCATTAGATCATTTAAAACTAGAGAACGACTGAACTGATTTTAGTAAGTTATGATTAGTTGAATTTGTGACCGTCCGGAATAGCAGAATAACTACATGTTAAAAACATTGAAAAATGAACTGAAAGTAAAATGAATAAAATAAACCTTAACAAAATGTTTTCGGGGTTCCATTGCTGTTAAATCTATAATATAAAAATGAATCCCAAAATGTGTTGGTAAGCGCGACGAATATTGCCAATATTTTTTTTAAATGTACGTAGATGTCCAAGACAAGTATGGTTTTTACGGTGAGAAAAATTCGAATATGATCTTTGAGTATTTTCCCGTGCGATGCCAGGGCGGACCACTAGTTTATAATGTGTATAATATATTAGTTTCAGTTGGAAGAGATTTTATTAACTGTGAAACATTTTTGATCAGGCGATCGAGAAATCGACACCAAGACGCATAAAGTGTAAAATGGTTACTATTGCAGTATTTAATTTATTTACAGGCCGAAGTTTTCGAAGGTTTAGCAGTTGAAGTGTTCACCAGACATCGACCGAAAGACATAAAGGGCAATAATATAGATTGTCCTAATTGTGAAGTCTCTATGCCTGAATGGTAAGAATATTTTTTTATGAAAAATAAAGTAACGCTGTTTTTATTTAGATATCTAATTGTTGTATTGTATATGTGTCTTAAGTCATATTTTCACTTTTCATTTTACTGAAATCGTTGAAAGCCGCTTTCCGCCGATTCGCTACACAATAAATTCAAAGAAATAAACATATTGACCGTCATTTGTCAATATTTATGAAGCCATTATGTATACGCATAAGAATATTAATTTGTTTACAACAAATAGTGATAAACACAATGTAAATAGGTACAAGAAATAAATATAAACTCGCTTTACCCACCACTAGACTGCATAAGGTTAATGTATCTTTCAAAGGGCAATGTATACGCTTCTACAACAAGATTCCCAAAGAATTGCAACAGTTGTCAATTATTAAATTTAAAAACATTGTAAAAACAATCTTTGTAAAAAAGCTTATTATAAAATATATGATTACCTTGAGGACAAAACTGCTTGGGATGGAATCTGCTCCAACAGAAAATCAAAAACAAGACTAACAAATAATGATTGTATAGTTTCAATACAAAAATGAGCTAGTTGCGAATCGCTTCTTTGTTCTAGTGTAAAAAAAGCGTAGCGACCAAATACGATAAATTGATTTCCTATTTATCTCTAAGCACATGTCTTTTTTTTTGTTTTTTGTATTTTTTTTTCGACGTGTCTAAGTTTTGTAAAACCAAACAATGGAAATAAATGGTTTTGTATCTTGTATCTTAAGAACATATCTTAGTATGTCTTATAGTTTCTGAAATAGGGTCCCGGTTTTTCACCCTTTGGATACGGAATCATAAAAAAATCATCGGAATCATTCATATTTAAATAAAAAAACATGCGTTTATGAACCTCCTTATTTCGTAGAAAGTCGGTTAAAATACACTAATATTAAAGAAGTGTCGATTACCTCATGACTAAGGGTCGTTATGCCCTTTTTGTGCGATGATCTTCTTTCAGACCGTAGCTCGCCACTTGTTCCTCTCCTAGGCTTAGTGAAGGGCATTATATAAATAGGTGGCCAAGGTTGAATATAGAAGATAGAGGACATTATTTATGTACAAATATAATTTTAAATTGTTTTTTTCTTACAGGATGTCAACTTGCCCTGGCTGTTCAACGCAGTTCCCCGTTTGCGCGGTGTCGGGACGCGCCTTGATAGTGCCCCACACCACATGGCGGTGTGTTGTTTGTGCTGCTACTGCTCAACAACACGAGCTCGTACTAAGGCACTCTTGTCCTATGTGCCATGCACAACTATAAAAACCTATAATTACCTAATTTGTCATACATAACTGATGGATCGGCTAGAGTTATGGTGCTCAATGCCGACTTTCGTTACTATGCAATCTTTTTCAATACATCCATTCCCATAATGATTTAGTCAGTTAATGGTTTTTTAGTCACAAAATATTAATAATTTCGAATAATCTATATAAATAAAAATGAATTGTTGTTCGTTAGTCTGATTAAAACTCGAGAACGGCTGAACGGATTTATCTTATCATAGTCTTGAAATGTTCGTGGAGGTCTAGGGAAGGTTTATAAGGCGAGAAAAAATCGAATAATTGCCGGGAAATTTTGTTTAATAAAAACCCGTGCGATGCCGGGGCTGGGCCACTAGTTTGTAATAAAACTGAAGCACTGATAAATATCTGACATGATATAGACAAAATAATAAAGAGACACAAAAACTAAAGTGAGATAGAATATTATGCCGCCATAAAAAGAGTGCTAAACGCGAACGTTTGTTGTTCAAAAATTTGTTCCTGGTTGCGTGAGACTGCTATAGCCTTCCTCGATTAATGATGTATCTATAATAGTGAATTAATTTTTTAAAGCGGACCCGTAGTTCCCGAGATTAGCGCGTTCAATCAAACAAACAAACTCTTCACCTTTAGAACATTAGTATAGATTACATTTTAATAATTAACTACCCTACTAGAGGTTGCTTTTTAGTATTTTATATAATGCCACTTAAGATTTATACTAGCAGAAAACCTAGTATTGAGTAGCCATTATTCAGTTGCTGGAGTTTAGAAATATAGAACTAGCTCCATCTTGGGATTCATTATGCTGTAAGGGTTCCGTAAAATCCGCTTCGGTTATTTGCATGGGCTTTTCTACCTACGATTCAGTTACGTAGTAACTTATTAATCCATGCCCGAGCATAGCCATTCCCATAGCTCATCAAAGGCTTCAGAGGAGCTCATACTTTGAAGCCTGTCCCAGAAACTGAAATATAATCTAAATTTAAAACCCCCAATTCCAATACTAGAGTTACCTAAAAGTTAAAAGTCATGCTATTCTGTAATGTGTATGGTATGTGATGCGCTTACATTTGAGGCCCCACTCGAGTATATTTGTAGATTTTCGGTTTATCTTCTCCATTTTTACCCTTATAGCTTTGAAACGGGTCAATCCCGATGGCAGTGGCAACACTTTCTTTTTGTTGTATAAAATTATATCTTGACTGACAAGAAGCATGCAAGAATGTTTGATCCCTGGGCCAAATGCATGGTCACTAAATGCAATGAGCGCAGACCGCACCACAGCCGCCAGTTTATATTGTAATCGTTCGACGCGTCGCGTCGGTCTGCCGGCCGGAGGCGCTGGCAACAACAGCGATTAAGTCATGTTCAATTTTATTAAAATTAATGATCTTTATTTCAAACTAGTGTTTAAGTATGTTGTAATAAAATGAATTCCGTCCAATAATAAATATTTGTGAATTTTATTGCTGATGATGATGAAAATTTAAATATTTCCAGACAAACAATCCACACAACAACAGGTACTAGACATCTTATATACTTAATATAATAGACATACATATAATTTTTTTTTATTATACATATTAAACACCCTGACCATGGAGAAAGTGCTAAGTATATTTTGTGCCAATACACTGCCGGGCAACACAATCTTTAAGATTTTCCGAAAGCAAAGCAATGTGAACTAAATATGCCAAATATTCACACATGTTTTTTAAGATTGGTAAAATTCTAATCTTGTACTATGATGTTTTCTGAAAAGCTAACTAATAAATTTCCTCTTGAATCCTACAACCTATTAATAAAAACTGCAATTGCAATTTATAAAATCTGTTGATAGTTTAAAATATCTTAGCCAACAGACAGCAGAAGCTACTTCATATAGGTACCAAGTAAAGAGATATATATATGTATATAAACTTAGGTTAATCTTGTTAACTAATAGGATGGAGGACCTACACAAACATTAATTACTTGTTACTATGAAATATAAACCAGGGTGTGAAATTTATGTTTATATTTAACTAAGAGGGCTTCACCATAACATTCATGTGCTTGACTAGATGCTAAGAATTGCTTTTATGTTTAAAGAAATGAACATGTTTAAAAGTTAATCAATAAAGAAATGCAGTTACCTAATTAAAACCATGCTGTATGGTCAAATATGGATAAGAAGATGGATACAAAGTTATTATTACATCTAAATACCACAGTCCCTCTTAAAATACTTTTACAAAATAATATCTAACTTATTATTGGCCAAAATTTGCATTGGGTACATCCTTGGAGAACTGCAATGTGTTATCAATGATTTGAAACAGCTCCGGGGGTTGGGGGATTCTTCCAGTTTCAAGTTTGGACCACAATGGAATGTTGTTGAGGGATATTTCAAATGCTCCTGAAGACACAAGTTGTCCTTCAATCATGTTGGCAACGAAGAACATCATCATACAAGCATACAACTTGTTTTCAAGACACCAGCTCCACCAACTTGGTTGAGGTTTGTTCAACCAAGCAAAAATGTTCACACCACTCAATATGCACATGATCAATATCATTTTGCCAAATCCCTGCAATAAACATTATGTTGTTAAATTCCGAAAATTTACAAGTATTCATTTGTTTGTTTAGCACTCAAATAAATACTTACAATAACTCGCGAGAGGTACATGTTAAAGCCAGGTGGGTCATAATTTGAGCCAAATACAGAAATTTCTGGATATTTCTGTTGTATAATACCAGCATAATCATCAAAAACTTTGCGGTATCCACATGAGTAACTGAAACAAACAAATGTAAGATAAAAAACTGTACAGAATGATTTTATTTGTAAAGCAGGTATAACATTACACAGGGATATGTGATTGCTAATTTTACAATATCATCATACCAGGCATTTTAGGGGCATTGTTGCAACAATTTAAGTTAAAATTTAATTTTGTTTATTATGGTCAATCTAAACCTTTAAGATTTGCATTGAATAGCAAGACAGAAGCTTTTTCTAATGAAAACTATAGTTAATCTTACCAGTAGTATATGTTCATAATGTGACCAACGCCTTGGCCTATTTTAGAAAGACTTTCTCCATCATTTTCATTTGCTTTAGCGTAATTATCAGAAGATAATACAAAACATGTTAATAGTACTGCAATACAACCCAGTACAACACAATAGTTGGACATCAATGGCATGATGAATCGTATTCGTATGATGAAGTGAAGGAGTGATGGTCTTGATTTTTCTGTATTCTTTGTTGAATAGATAATTCAGTACTTGAATAGCGTTCTTCAAAAATGCAAATTACGGACAAATACTTTGTTGAAGGACAAGAGAGGATATTTTTTTATTGGCGAGGCGAGACGGAGATGGCGAGCGGCTGACAACTCAACTCTGACTCTGACAAGACAATGCAACTTGACATGACATGCATGACATGACAAGAATAAAAGAACTTCTTCTTCTTTTATTTGATTCGTGACTGGCGAAAAAAAGAATAAAAAGGGTGTGTGTGTGTCAGCTACGACGCACGATTGGAGTTTACTACTTACGAACGATATTATGATATATGTACCGTACATCGAATAGAAAAAAAGGGTACATGAACGCATCTGCTAAAATGATAAGAGAAACAAACATATATCTGTAATTATTCGGATTGTTTATATTACTTCAATAAAGCGTATTACATAAAGTATGTTACAAAATAATAATAATTGTGTTCAATTTATACAAATCCAATTTTAGGATGATTGATTTCTTTCAATTTGAATTATAATATCATTCTTAAATACTGCAAAGAACAAATTAATCAGGTGTCGAAACTATAGCTTCTTTTTAATATTTTAATTAATAAATAACAGAAGGTACTTATTATACAGGGTGTAATCAGACGACTATCGAAAAAAAAGGGGGGGGATGCAGGACACCAAACCAAATCAATATAAAAAAACCGCAGTCCAAAAAAAAAATTGTAGCCGGAGATATCGATGGTTGAAATTTTCTGACTATTTAGCCAACCAGCAATGTAACCAGTAATGTTTTTATCGATAAATGGCATCGTTTCGTAGCTGTAATAAACGTTAGTAGTAGCAGGCAGGCAGTGGGCGGACACTCGACTTTCATGAAATTCTTCTTCGAGAATGAAAGTCGAGTGTCCTCCTACCTAAATAGCCCATTTATGCAGGAAAATATTGGATTTTACCGCGGGAAAGTACTAGTACGCGGTACAGCTTTCCCGCGGTTTTTACCCCTCTCGTAATTCTAAAATCTCTCAGGTCATTGAACTTACTCAACATTCATAACATACTCTAGAAACATAATGTCACGATTTTGACTAATTAATAATAACACTTGTGGTGTTATTATTATTATTACTGTGAATTATTGTTTTCTTCAGAGCCGCGTTGGCTTAGTGCAAGCACACTTGACTTTCATTCTGAAGGTCGTGGGTTCAAACCCCGCCACGCACCTCTGGATTTTTCTTCTTGAGATATTTATGTCCGCTTTAAACACGTGGTTTAACGGTGAAGGCAAACATCGTGAGGAAACCGGCATCGTCTGAGAACTTTAAAAGAGTTTGAAGGACATGTGACATTCACCAACACGCACTTGGCCAGCGTGGTTTAATTAAGGCCTAATCTCTCTCGTCAAGAGAGAAGTCCCTGTGTCCTAGCAGTGGGAACGTTAATAGAATAACAATTGAAGGCGTTGAATGTACTTAGTTACTTACCTAATTTCGCTGTTGCCTCGGTCGCACTAGAAATGGCTCGAATTGAGCTCCTCCTCTTTCATGGCACATCTTGTACTCACACACACACTGGCACTCTGTAGTCCTCTGGAGGCATTTATTTCCTCATGCCTCGCCGTAACACATTAACATTTGTCCATATTCTCTCGCACTAAACATTGCCAAAACCACATCACACTAACATTTGAATAACAATCACTCGTCACTTTACACTACTAACCGAAATAGACAAATCTATCCATCTATTCATACTATAAAATAAAAAAAAAAACTTTAACTAAATTTTTTGAATAAGAAAGGATTTTACTAAAACTAATTAAAGAGAAATACTAGAAAAAATAAGCTGAACAGTGCATAGATTTGCGATGCGACGCGCAAGTATTCAATACGAGTTATGAACACCGACTGAATTGATTCTCAAAACACTACGAAAATAATAGGCAATAATAGGTACATATCTTCAAAAAGCGCCGCCACGCGGCGCGGCTTATGGCAAAGGGTGCCGACATTGCCGGCGTCTTTTGTCAAATAGGATAATTTATTCTTTGCAAAAGCCGTGTTCACTATGCCTACGAAAATAATTAGAACAAACTCCGTTTGATAAATACCTTTCCCTATGTTAGGTATGACTACAAAAATAAAAAATAATTGATTATTTTTTAATGCGAACGAACTCGAACAGCTGGTTTAGATAAACTTACGTGTATTATTTAACATAATATTTTTTTTTAAATGCTGTTATTTGAGTTGTTTTTAATTGATTTTTGTTATTTAGACTTAGAATAAAATACTTACTTATGTACCTACCTAGGTTAGGTACCAAACTGTTTTTAATAAGAATATTAGCAATTTTATCCAGATGTCAGTAGGCAAAGATTGCAGTAGGCCGATAATCTAATAACAGGGTGAGTTGAGTTCGTTCCAGCCCTAGCAACTCCATTACAGGACATAGGCCTCCCTCAATCTTATGATAGGTAGATTGAGTAATAAAAATAAATTTTGAATTATGTGGTAGGTAGGTACTTTAACTTAACTAACTTATGTGTGGCGGGAATTTTGCATGGATTTTAATAAAATCCATTATCTAGGTCACCAGAGTTTATTGCGCTCGAACAGCTGTTTTAGATTTACGTGTATTATTTAACATAATATTTTTTTTAAATGCTGTTATCTGAGTAGTTTTTACTTGATTTTTGTTATTAAGACTTAGAATAAAATACTTACTTATGTAAGTACCTTCCTAGGTTAGGTACCAAACTGTTTTTATGAATATTAACAATTATAACTAGATGTCGTTCGTGCAGTAGGCAAAGATTGCAGTAGGCCGATAATCTAATAATAGGGTGAATTGAGTTCGTTTCAGCCCTAGCAACTGCACTGTAGGACATAGGCCTCCCTCAATCTTTTATAAGATTGAGTAATAAAAATAAATTTTGAATTATTTTGTAGGTACTTTAAATTAACTATGATGTGGCGGGAATTGTGCATGGATTTAAATAAAATCCATTAACTAGGTCACCAGAGTTCATTGCGCTTAGAGCAGGATAGCGCTCGCTTGCGGGTGTGCGTATGGGTCGTACACGCAAGCGCTATCACTGTGTGGATGCCATCAGCTGTGATTACGTGTTAGGGTATTAGAATGAATATCGGCGCGGCGCGCCGCGCCGGCCGCGAAAGCGAGCGCGAGAGTGTAATTAGATTCACTGATGTTTTATTTTTTTATTGTATTTTTTGTATTATTAGTGTGTTAATTACGTTGGCATGTTCTTAAATTAACGTATGATGACTAAAAAACCTATAAATAGAAAAAAAAATATTATGAAAAAAAAAAAAAAATGCCTTTTTTTTTCGATAAATTTGTTCAGTATCGTGGTCTGAATCTCCCCTTTCATTTTTCGATAGTAGTCTAATTACACCCTGTATGTTCCAACGAAACGCGTTGAGAGGACCATAAATTCGTAAATTGTTTTAGTTCCCTGCACAAAAACGTAAAAGCTATCTTTGTAAGACGATATCCAAGTGAAAAAGCAACGTCCGGCCAAAATTTTTTTGTAAAATATTGATGATTTTACTGAATAACTTTGCACTCTCACCTCTACTCACTGAGAAATTCTAAGTGAATGCTAGACGAATACTTTTTCGAACGCGTATTCGAATGTCAAAAATGGTAACTCGCATTCCAGAGACACAACAAACAACCAATCAAAATGCGTTAAAGTTCTTATTTCGAACGTAACGTTTCGACGGTATTCCATCTCATTCTTTTACACGTTGAATCCTACAGATATATACACAGTTTGTCTCTTTCTACGTAACGCCTCAACTTTTGTTAACACTTGATTTTACTCCCCATAAAATTTCGTCAAATCGATTCTTAAGGAGTAAACTCCAAAAATGTGTGTGTGTCAGCTACGACGACGCACGATTGGAGTTTACTCCTTACGAACTATAATTATGATTATGATATATATCGAATAGAAAAAAAGGGTAAATGAACGCATCTGCTAAAATGATAAGAATATATCTGCAATTATTCGGATTATTTATATTACTTCAATAAAGCGTACATACACATTACATAAAGTATTTTACAAAATAATATAAATAAAATACAGCAATACCTCTTTGCGCAATATTTCGTAGTCTCAACTACGAAGTATCGCGCAAAGAGAATGAGATACGCTGTGTAATGTATTCCATCTCATTCTTTTACACGTTCAATCCTACAGATATATATGTTTGTCTCTTTCTACGTAACGCCTCAACTTTTCGTGCTACACTTGATTTTACTCCTCATAAAATTTCCGTACCGGGCCTTATAACTCAAATCGTTTCTTAGGGAGTAAATTCCAAAAAAAATACTGTTCATAAAGATTTTGTTCGGGCGGTCCAAGTACTGGCGTCGTGCAACGTTGCTTAACCTTGTTAGCGTTTAATATTGGCTTACCTGTCGTTTTTTTCCGTGCATCCTGTTTGAAATTACGATATACAACTTTGAACGAAAATGAGCACCTAAATAAGTACATCAGTTGTCACTATCGAAAACCAGGTTGCGGTCTGAAACATCTATTAGAAGGATTGCACAAAAAGCTTCAAGGTTTTACAATGGACGATCACTGTATAATATTTGCAGGAGATGAAGACTTTGAAATAACTACTAACTACCTCAATTTAGTAGTCGATATTAGAGAAAAAATCCTCGAATTACAGCATACCAACATAATATTCTGCCTACCAACTTTCAAGTACCACAATTATGCTACAATGTATAACTGGAGAATAGAAACTTTTAATAATTTACTCTACCTGGACAATGAAACAAAACAATATGCGTACATTCTAGACACAAATCGCAACCTGACATATGATTATAGCACGTTCTCTAGAAGCAGCGGAAAAATTAATCTAGCTGGTAGCCGCACCATCGTCAAAGACCTGGGCAATTTAATTCGATCCATCGAGGAAGACATGACTGACCCTGCTCCACCATCGTTTAACAACATTACAATGAATCAAACATCGGATGAGTTTTTTCGAGCATAACTTTATTCATATTATTCACCAAAATATTGCAGGACTATTAAATAAATCGGATGTATTGGCACTACACATAGATGATATAAACAAACAACAGCATATTGATTTAGATATTATCTGTTTATCTGAACATTTTATTCCCCTAGGGCAGGAGGACTTGATTTGCATACCTAACTTCAATGTCGCAACATGTTACTCCAGGTCAAAAAACCGTGGAGGAACATGTATTTTAGTGAAAAATGGAATTACTTATACCGTTTTAACAGCAGTAAATAAGTTATGTATAGAATTTACTTTTGAGTGTTGTGCTATAATTTTAAATCAATATAATATAATGCTAGTGGTACTGTACAGAGTGCCCAACTCTAAAAACCTTAATTTATTCTTTAGAAAACTAGAGGAATTATTAATTTTATTATCTAAGACTAAAAATAATGTAATAATTTGCGGAGACTTTAACATTGACATTTTAAAATTGAATAGGACATCTCTTGACTTGGAAAATTTATTACTCTGTTATAACATTAAATTAAATATAAGAAAACCCACACGACTCTCTAGTAATAGTTGTATTGATAATTTTGCTATCACTTTCAAAAGAAGTTGCAAAAGCCAGGTGTTAGACTTAGGGCTTTCAGATCATACGGCTCAATTATTAACATATCCAGTACGAAAAATAAATAAAATTAAGAGCTGGGCAATTTTTAGAAGGGATATAAGCAGCGAAAATTTGTTAAAGTTCAAACAAAGTATCGATAGTCTTTCTTTTTCAGATATGTATCAAATTAAAAATGCCAATGAGGCTTACAATGTATTTTATGACACATTTAAGATGTTCTATAATCTGTGCTTCCCTTTGGTAAAAATAAATATAATTAATAATAAAAAACAAAAATGGATGAGTAAAGGTATTAAACTGTGTGTTAAAAAACATAGGGAACTTCTTTTGACATATCATCATCATCACCCTATCAACGTTCCCACTGCTGGGACACAGGGACTTCTCTCTTGACGAGAGAGATTAGGCCTTAATTCACCACGCTGGCCAAGTGCGGGTTGACATATCGTAAACGACCAAATAAAATAAATCAATCAACTTTAAAGAAATATTCAAAAAGACTAAAAAAAATTATCAAATTAACTAAATTATCCCAAAATAGCTATGACATACAAAAATCTGATAATAAATCAAAAACAATTTGGAAAATTATAAAAAATGCAAAACAAACAGAACCAAGAGGAAATATTTCTAAAATAATTCACAACAATACCAATTTTACTGACCCACATGACATTGCAAACACATTTAATGATTTTTTTATAGACCAAATTGACTCAAATAAAAACAATACTCCAAACTATAATATTACTTTTAACTCTATTTTAAATTCTATGTTTATCCCACCAACAGTTCCGCAAGAAGTTGGAAACGTAATCAAATTGCTAAAAAATAAAAAAAGTACCGGATATGATGATATTTCGATTATAGTTATAAAATATGTACGTGACTCTATATGTGGTCATTTAAGCTATCTTTACAATCTCAGCGTGACAGATGGCATATTTCCTGACAGACTCAAACCCGTAATTATTAAGCCTCTGTACAAAAATAAGGGAGGAAAATATGAGCTACAAAACTATCGGCCTATAGCAATAACATCCGCATTCTCAAAAATTTATGAAAAATTGATATTTAACAATATGAACACTTTTTTGGTCAAAAATAACATTCTTGCAAATGAACAAAATGGCTTTAGAAAAGGTAGATCCATAAATGGGGCTATTTTTGATTTACTGTCTAAAATCATTACTGGCATGAACGACAGAACTCACATTAGCGCCATATTTATGGATATGACCAAGGCGTTCGACTATGTTGATCATAATATACTATTAAGCAAATTACACTCTTATGGTATTAGAGGTAATGCATTTCTTCTTTTTAAATCATATCTCACTAATAGAGAACAAATGACAGAAATTTCTAGAATTTGCACAAAAAGTAAAACAGAAATCAAATACATATCGGGAAAAAGGACAATCAAGTATGGCGTGCCCCAAGGAAGCGTGTTAGGGCCATTACTATTTCTAATCTATATTAACGACCTTCCTTTGCACATTCCGCACCCTAAGGTTCTTTTTGCAGACGATAGCACTGCGATCGTAAAGTGTAGAGACATTAAGACCTACGAGACGGACTTAAATTCTACTTTACAAAAGATATTAGAATGGCTAACAAAAAATAATTTGAACGCCAACCTTGACAAAACAAAAATAATGCATTTTTCACAAAGGACACATATACCTGACATTAAATTATTCTATCATAATCGACATATTCAAAATACAACTAATACAAAATTTCTAGGACTTCAAATTGACAGACAGCTAAACTGGAATTTACAGGCTGAAGAAATATGTAAAGCACTGAGTAAATCAGCGTACATGCTCTACAAAATGAAAGACGTTGTTAGTCTAGAGGCACTAAAAACTATATATCATGGCTATGTCTCTTCTAAACTACGATACGCTATTATTTTTTGGGGGAATTGTTCTCAGAGGGAAACAATATTTAAAGCTCAAAAGAGATGTATTAGGGCAATGTATGGTCTGAAACCCACAGAAAGCTGTAAGACATATTTTCAGTCATTAAACATATTAACGTTGCCGGGGCTCTACATTTTCGAGGTTTCCGTCTTCGTTAAATGCAACCTGAATTTATTTGAAAAACCGTCACACACACGCAGTAGACGGGATGAACATCGCCTGTGCTCTGCTAGAGCAAACACAGCACTAGTGAGCAAAAGTTTTTTCGGAATGGCTCCTAAAATTTATAATAAAATACCCAATAATATAAAAGAGTTACAAATGACAATGTTTAAGAACGAACTCCATAAACTTTTGACCACTAAATTAATGTTATTACCATGTAAATGAATTTTTGACTGATAAAATTATAATTGAAATTTAATTTAATTGAATCTGACATTTAAAATTATTTTACTTACAATTAATTTTTCTGTAATTTTATCTGTTTTCCTAAATATTTTTTCTTTAATTATACACATAAATATTTGCATGCTCCAGATAAGCAAAACATGTATGGAACTGGAATCACTGAACATCTTTTTGTAATTATATTGTAACCCATGTTTGCAAATAAATATTATTCTTATTCTTATTCTATTCTTAGAAATCACAACGATTCGAGAGAAAAAGAAGTTTCACTTCAAAAACTAAATTGAAAGGTATCGCTCCGTCCGTTCGGGAGCTATGATGTCCCATACATACAGATAGATTACGTCAAACTTGTAACACCTGTCTTTTTTGTCGGGGGTTAAAAATACAAAAGACAATGATGACGGCCATATAGCCAGTCCCGGACGCCATCTAATAAAAGAAGAAGAAGAAGACAATAATACATACACATACTAAAACGTAGTGATTCTAATGCCGGCTGTACACACGCGCCGAGACCCTCTCGGCGAATGTCTCGGCCGAGAGGGGTCTCGTCGAGAGCATGCCTGTACACACTCGTTCTAACATTTGAACTGAAGACTCACGCGACAATGGACGTAGAAATTGCTGCTGCTATTTGTGTTTGTGCCATGAGCTATTATAATTTTTTTAACATTTAAATGATCACATTAAACCATGAAGAAATAAGAAAAAAATTAATTTTATTAAATTAAAAAAATATTAAATACTATTAGCGAGCAAATAAATGAACGAGTGTGTACATGCTCAATCTCGTTTACCTCGCGAGAGCCAACGAGACCCTTTGACTCGGGCACAAAAAACCGACAAGCCACCGAGAGCGACCGAGACGAGAACGAGACAGCGAGACGAGACGAGAGCGCCCTGTACACACTCGCGTTCGGCCTGTCTCGGGGTGTCTCGGCGCGTGTGTGCAGCCAGCATTATACTCTCTGACACATACAATTACAATTTACAATAGTCACGAACGACTTGACAAATCGCCAGCGTTTTTTGAATATATATTTTCTCGTTGAGAGCCATGATCGGGTTTGGTTTAATTACTTATTTCACTTTAATACAGTATTTTTTAAAACGTAACGTAGTAAATAAGTACTCTCTGAGTAATTAGGTATATGTGGAGTGGAATAAGTACGAGTAAAAATTTATTATTACTTTACAGCTGTTTTTAGAACCAAAATTGTTAAATTTAACATCATTGAGTTGATGTTGATGTTGGTGAAAACTGATTGTTGTTGTTTTACTTTATAAAGTGTGAGCGTACCTAGCATATCATCATTTCTTTCCACTCTAGGTTGTAAATGACATAAATATAAGCGGAATTATGTCGAATCACCATTGTAATCACCATAACTGTGACCATGGATCAAATGATGAAGAAATAGGTTTGCAGTACAATCTCTTTGAAAAAATTGATAGAGAAAATGTTGAATGTCTTAATGAAACACTCGAAGGATCAGGAAAAACTGTTTTCAAAACTTGGGAGAATCGAATGGATACAACTAATGTAAGTAAAGCATTAATTATGAATAATCTAGACTATTTTAATGCCCATTTCAGGTGTAAGATTTTGATGGAGGCATTTATTATTCATTTACACTAACCCATTTTCACATTGTTGACTACAGATCAATTTTGCTGTCAACATGTTATTTCTTAATTGATTATGCTTGGGTATAGTGTTTTATTTTATTGCACGCCCAGGATGTCTGGTAGATAATGCTTCTTGCATTAAGTCCTCCTCTGTACATTGTTTTTTGTACACAAAATCAAAATAAATAAATAAAATTGTCTATTGTTGGATAAAAATATGTTTATTGTGCTCAAAGCACATGCTTCTGTCCTTGACCATGTGAATAAAGGCTTAATAAATCAATCAATATTATGGTTAAAAAAAGTAGAAGTAGGTAGTGTAAGTACTATAATATAAAACTAAATTTAACTCCTTGACCCTTACTTCAGGTAATAAGGTCAGGTAAGCGGTAACCGGCTACCGCTTGGGGATTAACGAGTTAAAATTTAAGGAAAACCCGAGTATATTTGCAGATTTTCGGTTTTCCTTCCGCACTCTCACCCCTATAATTTTTAAACAGCTCAACTGATGTTCATGTAACATGTCTAAAAACATCCGTGCCAGACTCACCTTTCATACGAAAAAAACTAAATTGATATTGTTCCATCGGTTCGGGAGCTAGTATGTCCCAGACAGTCAGACAGACAGACAAGTGAAACTTATAACACCCCTCGTTTTTGGTTGGGGGTTAAAAAGTAGTGTTAATTATTGTGAAAGTATAAAACTTTTTTGTTAATCATTGTCATTTGTTTTCAGTATGTTGAAAGTGATGCAGATGAGGAACTATTATTCAATATACCATTCACTGGAAATGTAAAACTCAAGGGTATCAAAGTAATATCTGAAGACTCAGATTATCATCCATCAAAATTAAGATTGTGAGTATCAGCTCACCATCTGGACTTTGTTTTGGTCACACATATTTCTGACCACAGAAATCTAAATAACTAGACACTCGAAGTCATAAAGTGCCTGACGATGACCGCCTAGGTGTCTTTGTGCCACCAGAGCGTGAGGTTTTCATTAGTAATATTTGAAACGCCTAACAAAATCAAATTACGTATTTGTTCTTTTACAGTCAAGCATTTGTTAATGTGTAAGCACTAACCATGGTGCATGATTATTTGTCGTCGCTGTTAGGATTACTAACAGGATAACATTTCCTTAATAGTAATTCAGTCTATTAAGCCTATAACAATATTGTAACTGTTTTGTTTTCTCATCTTGAAAATATTTGTCTTATCATATAACACTATACTTTTTAGGTTTAAAAATAAGCCTAATATGACTTTTGATGATGCCTCAATGGAACCAGACCAAGTTTTTGAGCTACAAAAAGACCAACAGGGTGTAATGGAATATTTACCAAAGTAAGTATGACTCATTGATATATTAATGATTATGGTGTAAATTTTTTAAAAAGTATGGAATGCTAAAAAGAAGCAGGGTTTCCTAATGGGTGGATTAAGATAAATGTTTTTATGTTTGTTCATCATCATCATCATCATCATTTCCCCTATTAGACGTCCACAGCTGGACATTCCCACAAAGATAAACAATTATTTCAATCGGACGCTAATTCCATGGCCTCCATTTAAGCACTTGTCGGCCTCAATAACCATCTGTTTTAAATATGTGGCCTGCCCACTACAAGAGTATTATCTGTTTGGCTATATTGGTGACCCATGTCTTGATCTTCTATGGATCTCCTCTTTCTGATTTGACCCTGCAGAGTAACACCGAGTAGAGCCCTCTTCATAGCTCTTTGATTTTGTTTTTGCTTTTGTGTATGTACCTAATTTTTTTTTATATTTTTTTTTTTATGCTGTTTAAGCCTTCATTTGACCCAATCTCAAAAGTCATAAAAGAGTCATAAAGTGACGATGTGGTCTAAGATGGGACATGAAGACCTAGAAGGTAGATGGCTTCTCCGGGCCACACCTTACCTTACTTATTCCTCACGCCGCTGCCCCACTACAGGTCCTCCTCCTCCGCCAAGTCCTCCCTACTCTTCTCAATCTAATGATGTGTCAGGCCATATAGTTTCTGGTGATTACCTAGTTCATTTCGCAATATCATATGGGCCCTTCCACTATGTTGTCTCATCTGTAAGATCCAATCAGTTGTTCTCTTGGCCCATAATATATCCAATATATGACATACCTTTGAAAGCTGTTGCTTTCAAGATGGACCTATTGAAATTTTACAAGAACTGTTCCAGTATTTCTTATGTTATCTTAATTAATCCATATTTATCATCTGAGGTTGGTTGATTTGTTGAAGTTTTACTTGCTAAGTTGCATATTAAAGTTTATTAATTTTATTTGTTTCAGAATTGTTACATTTTCTTCTATCAGTCACCTAACAATGCATTTTCCAAGTAATTTTGGAGCAGAGAGTACAAAGATATATTATATTGGCTTAAAAGGAGAGTGGACACCTGGTCACAGGCATGGAGTAACCATATGTACTTATGAAGCACTTCCAAACCTTGATGATCACAAACTAAAACATTTAGATTCAGTTACCAAATCTATACAGTAAAACGGAATGCATTGTCAATAGATGATGACAACATAAAAATATAGGTTTAATAAATAAATTTGATAAGTATCAGATGGACTCATACACCATATATGTATTTCAACTCTTGAAGAAAATTCAAAAAGTTGCAGTCAGAGTGGTCACCCATCCAAGTGCTTTATAAATGGAAAGTAAATTGTGTTTTATGATTAAAGATATATTCAAAAAACTACTTGTTGCAAACCAATTTTCGTTGGAAGTTTGCATGCTAATGTACTAACATCATTCAATTTATTACTTTTGAAACTATCATGGTGATCAAGACTATTAAAAAAATAAAGTTTTAATTATAAATCGAAATATCATATAATTTGTTTAGTTTTATCATTCTCGTATTTTAGTAGTTCCAGCCCCCCTGTACACACTTTTTAACACTTTGGAAACGTCTCTCGCGCAAACTATTAAGTTTACAAAAAATATTTAAAAAAAAAGTAATATCATTTTTGAAGACCTATCCATAGATACCTTAGGCGTATGGGTTTGATAAAAATATGTTTTTGAGTTTCAGTTCAAAGAATAGGAAACCTCCAAAATGTATACAAATCACATGAAAGCGTTTCGTCACGCAAAACTTCAATGATCTTATCGTTTTGATTATTTATTTGCATGAATAAAGAAAAAAATACTTGGACAATATTTTTTAATAATCTGAATGACGGACTAAATATATTTATTAGTAGTCTTCCCTAAACTAAATTTACAAAACTTGTATTTTAAAACAGTATCACATTGTCATATTGTGCCTAATATAATAAGACATACATACATATACGATAGTGAATTAAAGCATGTGTTTTAATGTAAAAAAATTGTAATAAAAATGCATATTAATTACACTTTTTGATTAAATAAAAAAATATTGATTAGTTTTATTTCAGACCTAAATTAACAAATCTGTCTTAAAAATTTGCGACAGAAAAATTCGCCTCGACTGGTATATATGTCGATACGAAATCCTTAAATCCGCATTCGAATATAGAGCTTTATAAAAAAAAACTGTGTGTGTGTCAGCTACGACGCACGATTGGAGTTTACTCCTTACGAACTATAATTATGATATATCGAATAGAAAAAAAGGGTAAATGAACGCATCTGCTAAAATGATAAGAGAAACAAACATTATATCTGTAATTATTCGGATTATATAAATTACTTCAATATAGCGTATTTATAAGTTACAAAATAATATAAATAAAATACAGCAATACCGCGCAAAGAGGAGACCCCGAGAATGAGATACGCTGTGTAATGTATTCCATCTCATTCTTTTACACGTTCAATCCTACAGATATACAGGGTGGAAAAATCCAATGCCACATGGATGGCAACTACCTTAAATATTGTAAATAGCACATTTTGTGTTAGGGAGACTTTCCTTTGTTTTTAACAACAATAAATACTGCATTTAAGGACTTATGAAAAATCGCTTGCCTCAGTCGGGACTCGAACCGGTCAAATGTGACAAAAAATAATGTGCTGTATTTTATGATGCAGATTGAAAGGGTTACTGATAAGGTTAATTTTTCTCTAAATAACAAATACAATCAGAAGAACGGAAAGCCATGAAAATTGTAAACGAAAAATTAAAGCACAAAATAAAACAATATTCATTTAATAACCTTACTAAAACCTTGCTAACTAAAGTAGTTGTTCAAAATGAGCCCGTTTCGGCGTCTGCATAAATTTAATCTTTTGAGGAATTGACTTTTTGTAGCTCTTTGCAGTGAATTGTGGTGAATATTAGTAATAGCTGCATGGACTTCGGTTTTCAATTCGCAGACGTTTTCGTTAGTTCTTTTATAAATTACATCCCTCACGCATCCCCACAAAAAGTAGTCCAATGGTGTTAGATCCGGAGATCTGGCCGGCCATTTAATATTCCCTTTTTACTAAAGTGGCATTAGTAATCGCAACTAAAGTGTTAAGTAAACATAAGTGTAGCTCATCATTATCATGTCATTTAAACATGACATGACATGACATGCTTTGCAGGTTCCCCGATAAGGAACCTGCAAAGCTTATATTCTTTTAGGAAAAAAATAAAGCACTTTTTGTTTGACCACCAGAAGGAGCAGGAAAGTCATAGGCACGAGACTCTAGCATTTTATAGTGATATGTATATTTATAATATTTTATTTACTAATTGTGACAATTTATTATTATTTTTTTATTTTTATTTTTGTTAGTTGATGTATGTGTTCACTTCCTCTTTGCTTGTGTATTTGTGTGCTTGTTGTATTTGGCCGTAACGCCAACAATTGGTTCTGTCGGAAGACCAGCGCTGGTTACTAGCATGCTAGTAACCTGGCACATGCTGAGACAGAGCCAGTTTTTCTGCTAAATAATATTTAATTTTCTGTGTATTTATTGGTATTACTTTATTATTGTTTAGTAGAAAAATAAATATCTTTTTATCTTTTTTAAACGTCTTTATTTTCCTTGTATTCCAAAGATTGCGTCTTAATTCACGTGACGGGTGAAATCAAATTTAAAAGGTAATTGTTAATTTTCATGGCCTTCCGTTATTCTGATTGTATTTGTTACTTAGAGAAAAATGAACCTTATCAGTACCTACCTCTTTCAATCTGCATCATAAAATACAGCACATTATTTTTTGTCACATTTGACCGGTTCGAGTCCCGACTGAGGCAAGCGATTTTTCATAAATACTTAAATGTAGTATTTATTGTTTTTAAAAACAAAGGAAAGTCTCCCTTACACAAAATGTGCTATTTACAATATTTAAGGTAGTTGCCATCCATGTGGCATTCGATTTTTCCACCCTGTATTATGTTTGTCTCTTTCTACGTAACGCCTCAACTTTTCGTGTTACACTTTTTGATTTTACTCCTCATTTTTTTGATTTGAGTTATAAGGCCCGGTACGTATTTTCCGTACCGGGCCTTATAACTCAAATCGTTTCTTAAGGAGTAAACTCCAAAAAAACGGAATATATTCCACCTTATATATAAAATTCTCGTGTCACGGTGTTTGTAATCTGACTCCTCCGAAACGGCTCGACCGATTTTCGTGATCCGAAGCATGCATATCGCGGACGCTACCCATCAGACTCTCGCGTCGCATCCCGATATCCGCCTTGCTGACGCGTAGGTTTGGTCGAAGTCTTATTGATTGTAGTATGCAAATAATGATCTTAGAATAAGAAAACATTTCCATGAATGTGCCTTTATATACTTTTATACTGTAATTATAAGCGTGAGGAGATGTAAATAAAATATTCAAATAGATATTTATTTCGTTTTTATTTAGTTAAGTATTTACATTACGAGAAACTTATCCTTATATTCCTTTACAAAATTAGGTTTGTATCAATTTTAGTTGATTTACTGCATTTTTTAAATACACGAATAATTGAAGTTATATTTGGCTGCATAGAAAAATAGTAAAACTTCATGTAGTCAAAAATAAAAAGATAAAATCCTGTCCTATTACTTATATTTACTAACTAAGTTAAATTTACTAAGGCATCAATTAATCAATACATAATGCATTTAATGCTTATGTATACAAAATCATGGCACAATTCTATATCTAATTACTTTTCTATTCGTAATTGATTTCCGAAGTTTATATAATTATTTTATTTTATTAAAGTACTGAGTAAAGGTACTTAATCCATATGCTACGACCTATGTGAGTGTACATTATTTTGAAAGAATCTTCTGAGGCATGAAAATGGCAGTGAAATTTATTATAAGATTAACTAATACAAGCACATAGCTCAATGTAATGGCCACGAGCACCGAGTCGCGTGACTGATGATTCAACCTGTTTTGTGATAAATATTATTAAGTGTTAATACATGTTGTGTACATTTCAACTGTTGTTACGACGTCTACCACGAATGCGAAGGCCTTGTAAGCGATTCGAGCGATATGGTTGAATTGGTGCTCGATAGCCAGGCGAGCGGTAGTACCCGTTTGATGTGCCAGGTCGTTGGCGTATCGGTGGACGTCTTTGCACTTGTGGAACGGAATTGATGTCACCTTGTTGATACGGCTGCGTTCCCGCGGACGGCCATTGTCGCATACAAACGGAACATCTGGAATATTTAATGAAAAAGTAATTATTACCATTCAAAACTTAAATATACTACCTAATACATCGTTTCGTAGAGCAGTTTAACATCTACCTGCTAGAGAAAATATCTGACGCTTCCACACTAGGCTAAGCCTGTATCGAGGAAAATTTAGTAACTTTATGATTTTTTTGAAACCTACTTATCTACTTATTAATATAATTGGGATCGAGAAACCAGCCTTTACGTAAGCCTTAAGCTCCGCACAAGTTAGACACGTCCAAGAATCACAATCTAATTATCTATTTATTATTCAGCTTTGTGTTACTTTTAACAGATTAGATTTTTAGCAGTAGATTTTATGTTCACATAAAACGTATATGTTCATTATCATTGTACTTATTTAAAATATCATCGACATCATCGTAAGGCACGTGCTCATTCTGTTCTAGGCCTTTGGATCACAAAAGACTTTCTAATCAAGGATAGTAGCATTTTCAAATAAATTAACCTGTTAAATCACGTCAATAAAAATGCAATAATCGGTCATATGTTCCATAATTCGTACCTGCTTATTTTCGATGTGTGGTCTGCTTTCAAAGTTTGCTGTATTGGTTTCAGGAACATTCTGCTATCGTCAATGGTTGAGAGCCAGTATGAAACGGCTGTGGCGAAGTAATTGCAGCGTCCAAGACCGTTACACTCGATGAAAGGCCGTGTGCGGAAGTCTTGGAGACACGATCCTGGCGAGATAAGACTCTGGCCGGCCGCGTCAGCCCCAGCCGTGTGCTGCGAACGTGCGTGTTATTTTATATTTTGTATCCCATATGCTTTGAAACTCACTCTACGAGTACTTATCCATACGTTATAATATAATTGATCATTGGGATTATGATCACGAGCATCATTTTCATTAATTCGGCTATGTGACGTACACTCCTGATGCCTACCCCCCATTTATAAATAAAGGGTTAGACCGCTCCACCACGCTGGTTCAAAGGTGGGTGGTGGGTTGTGGCAGGGGGCTACAGGCCGGTGAGGTAGGCTTATATCTCTAAGGTGCACGGTAGTTGGAAACAAAGGGTTTCCGTTTAAAATGCACCGGGATTTTAGTATAGTCAAAAACACTCTGTAGGCTATTCGTTTTAAATATTATCTACAAGACTTATGATAGGATTTAAAATTGTATGGCACCAACCATTAGGAAACTGTAGCCTCTCCATAGCTCGGACCAGCCATTAGGACAGGAAGGCACTTCATCACTTTGACTGTGGATAGCTATAGCTCTAGTCGGGGCTTCGCAAACGTGGCATCTGAAAACAAAATTCATTAGTATTTATTTTGAGAGATGAACTCTATTTAATTCAGAGTTATCATGACAACGTTTTATATTAAACGAGCAGTCCGCCCCGGCTCCGCACGAGTATTTATCATCATCGTTATGATAGATTACAGAATTTACGGCACTACGATCTTCTTCTTTTTTTTTGTTAAGTAATAACTGTAACTGTAAACATTTGGTAAACATGGCTATTGTTATTGCTATGTAAAACGTAGTGTAATATATACTCTTTGATTATTGGCAATGTAAATTATCCGCACGCCTCTAGCGGCGAAATTTAGAAACTGTCTAAGAACGACACTTCTTCTTCTTCTTCTTTGTTTTATGGCTTGACCGTTCGCTGGTTGCTACGATTCTGCCAGTGTCGTTACTTGATAGTATCGTAAACATAATGCAGCAAAAGATGGGATATTATTTACAACACCAAACTGATTAAGCTAAAAAGAAAGGACAACACATCTTGTTAGTAGGCACACGAGAACGACACTTTGTTTGTTTATATCTGTTTTGTTTTTATTATTTACGTTTTCTCTGACGTTAATTGTAACGAAAACTGTCAAAGTGTCGTTCTAAGACAGCTTCACATTTTGACACTAGAGGCGCTAGTTAGAATCTTTGCATCGCCAATAGATCTACTCTCTGATTGCTCCAAGGAACTTATACCCAACCTGGAATATGCACCGACATTTTTTCCTCGATAAAAAAAAACCGTATGTATATGAAGTTAAGTTCTATTTTCAAATAAAATTTAGTCAGAGAGAAATCCGGTCCGAGAGAGATAGCGCTTCGAGAGCCCTCTGTCCCTTTCTTAAGTGTTGCCAGAAGGGTTGTTTTTTAAACGTAGTAGGAATGGTAAAAAAAAACAAATTTGTCATCTCTTGTTAAAAAATATATTACATACCATCTTTCTGATTATCCTAATGATCCATATATTTTTAAATTATCGTCTTTAATGAGATTTTCTTTATTGCAAAAATTTAGACACGATATTAAGGTGTTGTTTGAAAAAGAATAGGTTATTAGTAGGATCTATGTAAATTGAACTGGCATCCCATCAGCCATTTTGATTTGTTATTATTTATCCTACCGTAATTCGGCAATATTTCTTTATTCGTACATAATAAATATGGTTAAAAAATGTGCGATTCCAGTCTGTAAAAGCGAATCCTATGCGGGATGCGGTAAATCTTTCTTTAAGTAAGTATTTTTAAATTCTTGAAGTAGTATGACCATAATAAACGGATTTTTAGGATTAATTCCGTAATCATATTTTGTTCAAACATATAAATAGTAGGTAATCTAGATTAAACTTTATGTGCTAATCACTGATTTGTGTGTCACTACGTATTATTTTAAATTATTTATTAATTTCAGATTTCCTAGTGAAGAATCTTTGAGAAAAAAGTGGCTGGATGCCATTCCAAGTAATACAAATATCAAAAATTATTCGCATAAAACTGTTTTATTCAGTAATGTGTGAATGAAAATATTTACCAAATATATGTTTATAAATCGTAACATGTGTGTAGGCGACGCGTAGTGTTTTCATAGTTTTAAGTTTTTATTTGATTTTTATTTCTTTAGTTTATGTTAAAAACAAACCTTATATTTTTGATCTGTAATTTAAAAACGTAAATAAAGATATATGCTGTGGCGCGCGGGGCGACGATCGGTGAGGTACGCGGGAGGGGAAGTCAGTGTGCATGACGACGGCTCGCGCGAACGTTCGTTTTCTCGCTCGCTATTGCTTTTTGGTACAAAACCTATGTTTTATTGATACAACACCTACAATGTGATTACTTTTATTTTACGAGTAACACCTCCCTATAACATAATTATTTAATGAAATTAAGTGATTAGTTCATATTTTTATGTCCAAAATATCTACCTACTGTTTGGACACCCTAATGAAAGGGACAGAGGGCTCTCACAAAACTATCTCGCTCGGCTCGCGCATCCGCAGCCTGTGCACATTCCAGGTTGGGTATAAGTTCCTTGGATTGCTCTACATAAATATTATTGTGACAACCATAGTGATTACATTATCTTTGAGACAACCTCTACCTAGGAGGAACTCGTTTCTTAATAAACTTAATACTTGGCTACAAATAAAATAAAAAAAAAAAAGGTGTGTGTGCGATTCACACACGATAGAAGTGAAACTTCAGTAAATCGACGAAAGAATAATAAGAAGAATAAAAAAAAAGTGTGTGTGTGTCAGCTACGACGCACGATTGGAGTCTACTACTTATGAACTATAATTATGATATATATCGAATAGAATAAAGGGTAAATGAACGCATCTGCTAAAATGTTAAGAGAAATAAACATATATATCTGTAATTATTCGGATTATTTATATTACTTCAATAAAGCGTATTACATAAAGTATGTTACAAAATAATATAAATAAAATACAGCAATACCTCTTTGCGCGATACTTCGTAGTCTCAACTACGAAGTATCGCGCAAAGAAATTTAAATAAAGCATTGTATTTTTGTCTCTTACATCATTTCCGTTTCATCTTTTTGCATCCGGTTTGAAATCACTACGATTCTATAGAAGTTTCACTTCAAAAATCGAACTTAGATCTAAAACGTAGTGATTATATAACTGCTTATATAATCACTCTGCTTAGATCAAGAAACTCTTTTCTTTGCAATTATGTCAATCTATTGTTTATATGATTTTTTTACGCCTTGAGAAAAATAATTAAGGTAAGAATCCCTTTTCTGTTTGAAAATAAAATTTACCCTATGTTTCAGATCCGTTAAGTACTTATTCTCCTATTCATCACAACCATCTTCTCCTCTTTCCTCTATATATTATTACTAGCGTACGTCCGCGACTCTATGCATCATTATTTATGATTTTCCCTGACGTTAATTGTAACTAAAACTGTCAAAGTGTCGTTCTTAGACATCTTCACAATTTGGACACTAGAGGCGCTGGTTAGAATCTTTGCATCGCCAATATGGAACGTCCTCTAAAATGTTTATTTTAACCCCCCCTACCAAAAAAGAGGGGTGTTATAAGTTTGACGTGTCTGTCTGTCTGTCTGTGTGTCTGTCTGTCTGCCTGGGACATCATAGATCCTGAACGGATGGAGCGATTTTAATTTCGTTTCTTTTGTATGAAAGGTGAGTCTGGCGGAGTGTTCTTAGACATGTTTCACGAAAATCGGTTGTGCTGTTTAAAAGTTATGGGAGTTAGAGTGGGGAAGGAAAACCGAAAATCTGCAAATATACTCGAGTATCAAATGAAAGCGCATCGCGTGCAAATTACAAAATATTATACGGTTTTACTTTTAAGGAAATAAAAGCATTGGAATCGCGGGATTTTCTTAAATTTTAAAATTAGATTTATTGAAGTCAAGAGTTACTTCAAAAATATAGGACATTCATACAAACTTCTAATCCTTATTTTACCACAAAAGGGGTAAAATCGGGAAAATTTGTTATCTAAAGATACATTTTTAGCTCACCACCCATACACAGAACATAAATTTTTAAATTTCAAGTCTCCTCACTTAAAAAAGTTACCTAACATTGTAAAAACACGTTCGTTGTATAGGATCCCTTTTAAATAATTATTTATTGTATGTTTTTTGTATTTGTAGTTATAGCGACAATATAAATACAAAATCCCTAAAAATTTTTACTCTCTTGCCATCACGGTTGTAGAGAAACAGCCGGGTGACAGACAGACAGACAGACGACGAAGTCTTAGCAAAATAGTTTTACCCTTTGGGTACGGAACTATAAAAACGCGAAACGCATTTTACTCCCTTATAAGGTGAATTTTAAAAATTCTTCTATAATGCTCCCCTACGTTAGAAAAGGAACCTCTGTAAAATTTCAAGTTACTAACCCTTGTAGTTTAGAACTTGCGTTGATATCCTACATTTAATGCCAGTCATATTCATAGTATAGATGATTATAAGGTCTGTCTTTGGAAAGAAAGAAAAATGTGTTTAATGACATAATACGCTATAGTGCATAGACGCCTTTTTAAGATCGAAGTTACACATTCGATAAAGCTGCCGCTTTCGCACAGACGTAAAAGTTAATCGGATGTGATCGGAAGGGAATAAGGCATTTTAAAATAATAAGTAATACATAAATATATATACCTTGAAATGTAGCCACCGACATCTCTTGCCATTATTGGTGTCATTGCCGGCGGCATAGGCTCCGGTGTGGACAGCCAAAAACTGTAATCTTCTCTTTGTGCGAAGTCACATACATCGTTGATATTACAGAACATGTATGGCATGGTCGAAAACCTTCGTAAGCAACTTCCTGCAGCGCCTGTAAAATATTATTACAACTTAATTCACAAAAAGTTTCTCGGTTCTAGTCGAAGTACAGGTATCTATAAGTATCACAAGTGCAATTGTTAAAAATACCTGTTTAATAGGCTTCTTTGTATTGTATAAGTAAGTATTGTTTAGATAAATAATAACTGATAGTAATAATTATGCTGAAATTAATTTGATGTTTTTAATATATTTGAAACTTACCTAGATCTTGTCCATGAGCTTTGCCATTGGCCACAATGTGTATCAGAGAAAATCCCTCCCACAGTGGTGAAGTACCTCCGGGGCACTGGGGTGTCAAGGTGCTTTGCGAATGGACCGCAAAGATGAAGCCTCTTGATTTGGGTACCTGTAGCGGTGGCGCTGGGAAACCTTCAAGTCCCGGAAGGCCTTGATAACCTTCAGCGCCCCTTAAACCTCTTTCTCCTTTTATGCCTTGTAATCCTTGAGGTCCTTCTGGGCCCGTTACGCCGCGAAAGCCAATATCTCCACGTTCCCCTTTTCTTCCTGGTAGTCCATCTCTACCAATTTCTCCGGTACTTCCATCGTTTCCTGGAGATCCGAACGGTCCCGGCAATCCAGTTTCACCTCTTTGACCTGGACTTATCTCGAAAGCCATGAGACTTTCGCCTTTTTCTCCTTTTTCTCCTCGATATCCACTTTGTCCTCCATAACCTTCAGGTCCTTCATCACCTCTTTCTCCCTTGAAACCAATAGGACCTCTAAATCCGGGGAAGCCATTTCTTCCATAAACACCTTCTTCTCCTTTTTCTCCTTGTGCCCCATTAGCTCCTGGATATCCTTTGTCTCCAAGTTCGCCTCTTGGACTAATTGCATCGCCGTAGTCTCCTTCTTCTCCTTTTTGTCCACTTATACCTGGTTCACCTTCCATTCCTGGAGGCCCAGGACTACCATCATTACCCCGGCGACCATGATATCCCTGATCTCCTGTATCTCCTTTCTGCCCTATGAAAATTAAACCAGGTTGACCTGATTGACCTTTTGGACCGTCGATTCCAATCTCTCCTGGCGCACCTTTTTGTCCCATAGGACCGGGCCACCCCGGTAAACCATCCATTCCTGGTCTTCCAGATTCACCTCTTTGAGCGAACTTCCCATTTATTCCGGGAAGCCCTACAGGTCCTTGATCTCCAGTTACTCCTTTTATCCCTGGAAAACCATCATTGCCAAATTCCCCTTGGATACCCACTTCACCGCGGTCTCCTGTGCTACCTCTTGGCCCAAATTGACCTGGTTCTCCAAATTCTCCAGTCATACCTACTAACCCTTCCATTCCTATATCTCCCGTATCACCTTTTGTAGCCGTAAAATATGTGATCTTGCCAATATCTCCACGTTCACCTTTCCAACCAGTTTCACCAATGTGTCCACGGGGTCCTGTAACACCTTTGTCTCCAGGAAATCCGGGTGCGCCCATCCGTCCTGGTATTCCAGGAAATCCTTGATTACCCTTCATACCTTTACGTCCAGTATAACCGGGGTAACCTCGAGAACCTTTTATTCCAGGAGTTCCATCCCTACCAGGCAGTCCAGGTGTACCAAAAGATCCTGTATCTCCTTTTTCACCATCAATACCAATTTGGCCAATATCTCCTGGTATTCCTTTAATTCCCTTGAAACCATCCCGTCCTCTTGAGCCAACTCGTCCTCTTTGGCCCTTTAGTCCCGGCAATCCAATCCCATCTGCTCCTCTATCTCCAACATCACCTTTTTTGCCTCTGCTGCCTTTGAAACCAGGTCTTCCAGAAACTCCAAATAATCCTGGTTCACCGGAATCACCTTTGTAGCCTTTTGGAGAGTTATCTCCGGGCTGTCCTCGTCGACCTGGTAATCCTGTTTCACCACTTTCTCCTTTTAAGCCTGGGGCACCATCTGAGCCTGGCCATCCCTCGTAACCATCATCTCCACGAATTCCCTGAGCGCCCATTAGACCTTGTTTTCCAGGCAAACCTGGTTGTCCATTATTACCTAATATACCAGGTTCGCCACGGTCACCTGGATCTCCGCTTTGACCAGGTGTTCCTGGTAAGCCAGAGAACCCATGAAAACCTTGAAGTCCAGGTGGTCCTCTTACGCCTCTGTTACCTATTTGTCCCGGAGGACCTCTTTTTCCTTTGGGTCCAGTTTCACCTTCAAGGCCGTTTGTACCTTGCAATCCTGGTTCACCTATTGGACCTGGTTTACCGTATGCTCCCGGCCATCCCCTCAAACCCGGCATACCAGTCAAAGAGATGCCCGGGAATCCTTTAGGTCCCTGTAAACATATTTAATTATATAATTTGCTAGGAATGTGTTCCCTACACGATTTTGAATTTTGTAAAGACTACTAAACTAATTTGTACATAATTATTGTGATGTAGAATAAACACCTAATCTTATTTTCAACCGACTATAGAAAGGAGGCTCTCAATCAGACGCGTTTTTTTGTATGACTTTTTACTATGTTAACAAATTACACACTACATTCTTAAATTAATTAAATCTGCTGAAATTCCACAAGTCCTAAAGTCTCGTTTGTTTAACCAATGTGTACTTCCTACCATGACTTATGGTGCCGAAACATGGACACTCACGCAGGAGATTGTGTACCGCATGAGAGTTGCACAAAGAGCCATGGAGCGTGCCATGCTCGGCAACAAGCTTATAGACTGTGTTCTCAATATCGACATCCGACGACGACGAACGTAGGTAAAAGATATTGGGAATCGTGTCACGGAGCTAAAATGGAGTTGGGCAGGACACTTGGTGAGACGAAATGATAATAGGTGGAGTGAGGCAATCACTGAGTGACGTCCAAGGAACGCCTATAGGAACATCGGTCGTCACCTGGATGCAATTAGCACAGGAACGTAATAAGTGGCGAGAGCAAGAGGAGAACTATACCCAGCAGTGGGCGAAGTCAGGCTGCGGCTGATGATGATGAAGCAGTGGGAAAACAGGTTATAAGTATTGTTCATTAAGTTTTTGATTGGTTCTATATTTGTTGAGAATTCTTTAGCGTTTCAGTTTAACCGATTTCAAAAATGTATTTTTAGTTCTCAAGCTTTTGTGATTGTTTGGTTTGTTAACAAGGAGGAGCTTTGAATTCGGCGAATATTTTTCTATTAATTTTCTCAAATTGTGTCGAAAATGTTGGAAAATGGTTGCACACTACATCAGGAGGAGATAATCGGCCCGCGGCTCGAGTTATACGAAGTACTCAATACATACTAATGTTATAAGTTGGTAAGTGAGTTTGTTTGTCCGGCCTTTTACGGCAAAATGACTGACCCGATAAGCCTTGACATGACATGACAATTTGACATGCTGATAGGTTATACATTAGATTGGGATATAGGCTACTTTTATCCGCGGGAAGATATGTCGTTCCGCGGAAAATTACATTATAGCTATGCTATGTTTTAGTTAGATATAATGTATTATGCTATGCTAATAATTCATATATCTAACTAAAAGTGGGTTATTTTTGTTAAAAATGTACTGGTTGTTAATTTTTTTTTTTTTTCGGGGGTGAAATTAAAATAAGTTGGTATGGTATTCTAAAGTTTCAAACCCAAAAATTCTGCCCTGTTTGCTAAAATATATCTTAATATATATAAATCTCGTGTCACAATGTTTGTCCTCAATGGACTGAACCACTTAACCGATTATAATAAAATTCGCACACCGTGTGCAGTTAGATCCAACTTGAGAGAAAGGATAGTTTAAATCTCAAATTATAGTCGCAATTTTAATTTATTGCTAATTATTTGTCTGTTATTATTTACAGTCTACAGGTTAACAAAAGTGTAAAATAAATGTCTTTTTATAGGTTGTCTATGATTTTTCTTGATAAGTTACTAATACGTGGTGGTAATATACTCTTTGAGCTATTGTCTATGTCTCGAAAGTTCAATATTCATTTTTTAGGTTGTCTATGATTTTTCTTGATTTTGGTTTTAAAATGTTTGTCGTAGTCCAGGGTAGGTCTAAACGGTGAGCAAATAAGGAAAAATTGCCGGGAACTTTTTTTACCCGTGCGACGCCGGGGCGGGCCGCTAGTAATTTATAAAAAGTATCCCACAGTCATGACACATGGAGGTACAGACCTTAAATATTTAAACAGAACATTTTACTGGATGCAGACTTCATTTTGATTTTGGAAACAAAACATACGCGTCGAATTGAGAATCTCCTTTTTTCGTTGAAAGTCTGTTAAATTATATTTTTATAAGTAACATAGCATTAAATGAAAGTACTATGTTTTTGAGTGTGTGATAGTGAGAAGAGTTATATTGCGGATCTGTATTTATTTGAATATTTTAATAGTACTGAGCTCAAACAACAAAACTTACTGGTGGTCCTTGAAATCCATCTGGTCCTCGATCACCTTCAAAACCAGGTTCTCCTTTTCTTCCGAGGGTGCCCATACGACCTTGTAACCCAGGATTTCCAGGCACTCCGGCATCACCTAGCTCTCCTTTTATTCCTTCGTATCCCATCTCTCCTGGTAGGGTTGCTAAGCCGATGTCTCCTCTTGATCCCTTTTTACCCTTTGGGGCTGCAAGCCCTTTTTGTCCTGTTTGTCCACGGGTTCCAGGGATACCAAATGGTCCAATATCTCCCTGAATGCCTTGAGCACCTTTATAGCCACGTGGCCCTTGTATGGAGATTCCCACCAAACCGGCTTCGCCTCGTGTACCATTATATCCATCGTCACCTGAATCGCCCCTTTCGCCTTTTTGCCCACGATATCCTATGGAAACAAGTCATCAAGTTATATAATATCATTCATTTGTATATTCATATTCATTTATTTTTTAACAATTATTTTACAAATCGTGTTGAAAATTCTTCTTAAGTCTATGGCTTAATCTAAAAATAAAAAATAAATTAATCATTCTAAGCATGTAAAATAATAACAATAATAATGATAGTAGGTACATATTAAAAGGAAGTTCGTTTTAATACGTAATACATTAAAAATGTTCCGTACCTTTAGGAATCGTAAAAACTTTAAGAGATTAGGTACGGCAAGTTACAAAAAGGCAGTGACATTTTAATTATTATAGACTATTATTTGAATTTATGAATGGATGTATATTGGTGAAAAACTCGTTTAATTTTTCGTAATAATTCACATAGTTTAAAAATATTCTGCGAAGGATCAAATGTTTTGTTTTTATTTATTCCACTATATTCATACGAGCTTCGAAATTGTTGCTATAGGGTACCTAACTAAGAAACCCCTCGTAAGTTATCTTGATAGAACGTCAAATACTATATGTTCGATGTATTTGCTCTTTTAACTATAAACAGACAGACTTACATATAAATAGTGAAATGTTTACTTCAATTAAAAAAAAACTTATCGTATACCTTTATATATTTTTAAATATTTATATATTCTTATATTACTAATTGAATTTTAATATCATATTAAAAAGGTTAAAGTATACAAGAGTTACACCATACCTTTAATTCCTACAGGTCCTCGGTACCCCTTTTCTCCTTTGACGTTGTATTCGCTGCTTATAGCTTCACCCGTCTCTCCTGGCTCACCGACATCACCGCCCTCACCCCGTACTCCTCTAAAATAATATTATTTTTACATTTTAAATGACTTAACTTATAGTCATCATCATCGGCCTATATTAGTCCACTGCTGGACATAAGCCTCGGAAAAATGAAAATTGTTGGTTGCACCAACAGTTTTCATTGATCATAAAAGAATCATCGAAAACGGTTCACCGAGAGCAATGTTCTGTTTTTTTTGTGCTATTTACTGTTCTGTTTAGTGACATAAAAATAAACATACGCAAAATTGAAAAAACTCCTTTTTTCCTTGAAAGTTGGTTAAAAAAAGTTCAAAATACGACCAAAATAGGCAAAATATAAAAATTTCATCAAAAAAAAATTAACGAGATAAAAATGTACTTTATAACCATTGTCTATCAGTATTATTGAATTGAAACTAATTAAAAATAATCATGTATAGTTTCTTAAACGAGAGTGTGTTGTTATTTATTTATTGCAGACCAGAGTACCTTTACTTTAATTGGGAATAATGTTTGCTTGCATTAACAAGAATTCGATATTATTTACAGAAATTTACACCAACCATTGCTACCAAAATTAACATTTGTAAAAAAGAATTTGTTCGGATGTTCAAATTAAATCACTAATCTCAACACTACTTCGGTAACTGCTGAAGGGAATGCAAAATCCTGCTAATTGTATAAACGCGAAATTTTGTGAGGATGTAAGGGTGTTTCCTGCTCTTTCACGCAAAAACTACTGAATGAATATTGTGATGAAACTTCACAATATTATAGCGTACATTTCAGAATAACATAATAACACATAGGTTAGAAATTATGAAATTTCGCATAGACAAAACTGTTTTTCCAGTAAGGGACAAAAGCTATCGCTATATAAACCTTTTTATTGCTGGAAAATCTTTTATAAAGCGGGCAAAGCCTAGTGCGGAGAGCAAATTAATGATTATCTCTATTTGTAAAAAAAATTGCATTCAACAACTTCGGAGATAAAGGATTGTTCATAAGCTATGTATTTTATTTAGATGTGTTACTACTTACTTAATGCCCATGTCTCCTTTCTCTCCACGAAGAAAGGCGTATGGTATTTCTGCTGGTTCACCCTTTCGGCCATGTCTACCAGGTCTTCCGGAGGTTCCATTTCGGCCAGGCGAGCCAGGCGCTCCATCATCTCCCTGTTTACCTATTGAACCTCGTGGACCAACATTTCCAGGATAGCCTGGCAAGCCAGCATCACCAGGAATTCCTTGTAGTCCCTGAAAACCTGTAAACGCAAAAAAAACATAGTTATTAGACGTTTTACCTCTTAGATTATGATAAAAGTCTGCAAATTAACGCAGGCCAAGCTGCGGTTGAAAATAAGTTTATAACTAGGATTTTAATGAACTGAAAAGTTTAAATTATTATTAGTTTAACCTTAAGTCAGATAGTACTGCAGAATAATGATATCCATTAATAATTACAATTTATGGAATTTTATTTGTAAAACATATGAAAAGGAAAATTTTGTGTACATTGTGTATGTACTAATAATTATGTCAGTTATTTATTATATATTTTTTTAATTTGCTATTCTTTACTGACCTATGTCACCAGTTATTCCTTTTGCAGTTTTAAGTTCTTGCGCTGATGGACGGATAATTATTCCTTTATCTCCTTTGGCTCCAGGACGCCCAGCAATTCCGTCTTGTCCCTTGCTGCCTTTTATTCCCTTTGGTCCCGGTAATCGATTACTACCAGGTTCACCTTTTTTTCCTCTTGGCCCTGGTAAGCCTTTCGCTCCTGGGTATCCTTGAATACCCGGATAACCATCGTCACCATGTTGGCCTTTTCGCCCGTCAGCGCCTTAAACAAACATTTTAATCATAACATTTTTTTTTATTTTGTTTATGTTATGTGTAATTTGGTTTTTATCTAAGATGCTTACCCGATGGGCAGAAAGGACAATCTTCCCCTCTATCTCCTTTGTTTCCAGGATAACCAGGATATCCAGGTGTACCAGGGTCACCGATCATGCCAGGGAAACCTGGTGGGCCGTCTTCTCCAGGAGGCCCAGCCCCATGAATTCCTAGACCAGGATAACCCGCCGCTCCTTTATCTCCCATTGGACCTCTGTCCCCACGCTGTCCTGGAACACCGTCTGAACCAGATACACCTTCTTCTCCTTGCGGACCTTTTACCGTAGCTCCTTTCATGCCTTTTAAGCCCATTACGCCCGGTTGACCTGGCAGACCTGAGGGCCCTCTCTGACCTGTTACGCCTCTTAAGCCTTGGTTTCCTGGTTCTCCTTTAGGTGATTTACCTGGGGCGCCATCCCTTCCAGCGACACCTTTAGTTCCAGGTAAACCTACGCTACCCATTAATCCTGGGGGACCACGTGGTCCATCGTATCCTGGAGCTCCTATAGGTCCAGGGAAACCAATGTCACCCTGTGGGCCTGATGTTCCTGGCAACAGTGGTTCGTTTAAAGATTCATCAAACAGTCCAGGCTCTCCTGGTGGTCCTTGTATACCAGGAATTCCTGGTCGTCCGTCTTCTCCTCTCAGTCCTCTATCACCATCATCACCGTCTCGTCCCTCAGGTCCTGGTGCTCCCTTATCTCCTTTTAGTCCGGGAGGTCCATCGGGACCCCTATGCCCAGGTTTTCCTCTAGGTCCATCGTCACCTTGTTCACCTTCAAATCCCTGATTGCCTCTGGGGCCGTATATACCCTAAAACATTTTTATATAAAAAATATAATTAATTGTAATTAATGATATTTTTTTACTGTATCATGGCATGTCGTTTTATTTACATTATTGAGATTAACAAAGAGATAGATGTCGTTGCTATGGGAAGCCCCGTAGAGGCTAATATTTGAATGGAGTCTCCTGAAAACATGTCAATATCATGCTGCTGGGAGTCGAAATATCGGGAAACTCGGTAACTGTTAAATCATGGTAATTATGCCATTGTTTATCTTAATAAGTAAATATGTATATTTCAATTAATTGAACAAATATTTGTCGTACTTACCGGCTGACCTGTAGATCCATGATTTCCTTTAATTCCTTTAACTCCCTGAGTTCCTTTCAAACCCATTGGCCCCCTGTTGCCCTTAGTTATGATTGTAATATTTTCTCGCACTTCATCGATCTGTACAAGAGTTGCTGGTCTACCGGGTTCACCAACTTCTCCTTGGTCACCCTTTTCACCGGGTGGGCCAACATTCTCGTCACCAACATCTCCTCTGTAACCCACTTCTCCTTTTGGACCTCTTGGACCCTAAAAGAAAGCTGTGATTAAATAAGTCCTATGTGGAAAATAAGCATATGCAATAATTCTAGTCAAAGTGCGTAATAATTATGCAACTTATTTTGTGTTAGCTGTACCCCCTGTGAATTGAAACCGAACCCCAACTTCAACTGTAAACTTTAACTTTACTTTAACTGTTACGGTATAGACGTTTTTTCATGTTGGTACCTGATCACCTTCTTCACCAGCAGGTCCGCTGTCTCCGATATAGCCGACTTGTCCTCTTGGCCCTGGGAGACCTGGACGGCCGAAGACTCCTTGGTCTCCCTTTGCGCCTCTAGAATTCGCACCACCTTCACCCGCTAAACCTTGTTCTCCTTTTTCTCCATCGGGTCCGGGCGGACCTCTGCTACCAGGTTGTCCTACATAGCCGGGCGGCCCCTCAATACCATCAACACCGCTGCACCCATCTAACCCTGGAAGCCCTTGAATGCCTGAAGGACCTTGTGGACCCTAGGCACGAAATACAATTAGATAATTAATGATACGAGTGAGTATACATGCAGCACATTATGCCTAGTCGCAAGACAGCGCTAATGCGCAAGTCTATAATATTTATGGCACCAAAAATTTATAATAAGATACCCAAATCTCTTCCAGATTTCTCAACCAGATTTAAATAAATTGATTTAAATCTAAATTTAAACACTTCTTAGTACAAAAATTGTATTATGAAAAATATGTGACTTTTTAAATTATTAATTGTTATTGCCTACTCTCTTTGAAATGTATAATTTATTAGGCATATTATTTAATGTATAATGTAATTTTTTTATTGTTTTAATTATAATTTTTTTATATATAAATGATTTTATCATGCTACTTAAGTACTAATTGAGACTCATTTAATATTAAGATTTTTTGTAAACTACATTATGTTGAAGCAAAATAATGACGATTATAATTATGTAGCATGACAACACACTTGCTGCTTGCTTATTGGAAATAATAAAATATTTTATAAATAATTTAAAATACCAATATAGTAAATAAATAAATGAAGCAGCAAAATCATAAAAAATACCTGTGATCCTTCATAACCGCGTGGTCCCCATGGACCATCAGTTCCCTGAAAAAAAATATTTTCTAAGTTTACATTGTACTTATAATAAAATAATCTACTAATAAAATTAAAAAATAAACCAATTCCAGAACATTAGTAACCTCAAAAGTAAAAAGTCATACTATTTTGTAATGTGCATGTGATGCGCTTTCATTTGAGACCCCACTCGAGTATATTTGTAGATTTTCGGTTTTCCACCCCCACTTTTACCCTGATAACTTTTTAACGGGTCCACCGATTTTTATCAAACATGTCTAAGAACACTCTCGAGATACTCACCTTTCATACAAAAAAACTAAATTGAAATCCCTTCATCCGTTCGGGAGCTATGAAGCGACAGACAGACAGACACGTCAAACTTATAACTTTTTTTTGTCGGGGTTATCAATGGGAAGAACATAGAAGCTATAATATAAATAATAAAGATACTACCGAAATATTACAGATTTGTTTTGCATGATAAAAATCGCGAAACTGAGCTACCAGATTTATGATAATAATAATTGATGATTACTATTATCATAAATCTGGTAAAAAAGGTAAAAAAAAAAATTTCATGAGATATTTATATAAACGTAAAAGCGAAACGAAATAAGTGAAACTTTAAAGCGAAGCAACCTTTTTATATTGTGTTTTGGTTAACATCTACCTTAAGCAAATCTATAATTCAGACGTAAATATTAGTTTGAATTACCCTTTCGCCTTTGTCGCCACCGTCACCCGGTTCGCCGAAATCACCAACCGGCCCGATTCGGCCAATCGGACCCTCCGCACCATCGGGACCGTAGTCGCCCTGCTGGCCTGGTCGACCTCTATAACCATTGTCGCCTCTGTCGCCCTTCAATCCACTGCACTCGCACACCGTTTCATTACAAACGACCTGAAACAATAAGTTGTCATGGTAAGTACGACAGCATAACCAAAAGTCACGCGTAACCAATTCACGAGTTAATGTAGTAAAATGTGGTACATAAAAAAAACACAAGCGACGAATTGAGAACCTCCTTTTTTGTGTAAAGTCGGTTAAAAAGGCACAGGTAAGTAAACTCCGCGCTTAACATCAATAAATTATCAACAACAATTCTATAGTGCTGAACTTGAAAACCACAATGAAACTGTAGAGATCTTTGTTTCCTAGTATACTAAGTTCCCGACGTTATGAAAATATAAACGTGCCTTATCATGTCCTTATAATTGGTCCCCGACACACTTCGCTTGCAAGTCTACTTAACAGATTATACCAATCAATTACTTAGTTTTTGCACTACCATTGGTCAATGCCACTGCTTTCAATATCTAACAGTTAAATTATAAATTTGACCTACCTTGACTAACCTAGGTTTCCGTGTACAGTTTATACACTTTTTGCAACAAAAAACAAAAATAAGTAATTTAAATATTAAACGTCCATTTTAGTAGAGAATTTTAAAATCTACAACTTAAGTCTGAAATACTTTTTAATAAAAAGTTTGGAAGTAAAATCTAAAAAAAACTCAATTTCTGTCTTTTTACCCGAACAACTTTTTAAAACTTCATGTAGAATGAATGAATAAAATTCACACAAGCTTTCCAGCAATATTTGGCTCTATGGGAATTAATGTTATTCAAAATGTTTAAATTGACTGGACCAGTTCATTTAAATCGATCGTGTTTTCTTTCCCTTGTGTCCCACAACAAGTTGTGTTGTGATTTAAAAATAATATAGAATTTGTATTAATAAAATAGAATAATTTGTTCTATCTGGTAAAAATCGAATGCTGTACAAAATTTGTTACTCTTTGCGAATATTAGTTACAGTTTGCGATACAGCATGGATATCCTCTATGGATACCTCTGGCTGACCGACAGCATAGTCTTTCGTAAAGTAAACAGCTTTGAGTCATCAAGTTAGAAATGAAAAAAATAGGAGTAATTTGAACGTAATGACTGTACGTAGGTAGTTGTACATAGTATGGCAAGTTATGTAGGTATGTTAAACAAGGACTGAGCTGGGAATTAAATATTGCATGCAATCAACTGTAAGTCTCTGAAATGGGTTTTACAGATCGTTTATGAGACGAGAATGTTTAAGAATGATGTCACCAAACAACATGGTTGCATCATCGGGTCTATGCTGAAATAATATCTTTCCATGTCTTCTAACCTTCAGCTCGCTGCTGGTCAAAGTGATTAAACATTCAAAAATATATTTGAGCATAAAACTTATTTAGGTTAAATTGAATTTGATTTCATCAAACATTTCTGACAATCTATTCTCGACTTATTAGTTCTAAGCTTTTAGAGTAGCAGAAATAATTTTTTAAAGGCTTAAATTTTACGTAATTTTAATTTATTACCTCAGAGCAGTTTCTTACGTAAAATTATTTTTACTATTTGGCAGCTGATGATTAGTCTGTTCGAAGTGGTCCCTTTTAATTCTGACCCGTAATTTAGGAGTTGTATTTACTTTAATAATCCATGTTCGCTATACGGTAGAACTAAAGTCCGTAGTTTATAAATCAAAATAATACTTGCATAGGTAGGTATACTTAGATCCTCTCTGTGACATTTTAGACATCTTCGTTTATTTGATTCACAATTGACTTCATATCATTCCATAACAAGAGAGACGATCATACCTTATTTGGTGCATTGCTTGGAATTAGAGCTAGGTGCCAAAGTTCTATACAAGGCAGTTATAAAGACGGTATTTGAATCGTTTAAATTATGCAGCTGAAAGCGCAGCTAAATTTGCATGACAACGCTACGAACCTACTCCAATAACGCTCATGGCTCTACAATTATAACTTGCTTGTGTGTTGCTGACCATTAAACTTCATTATTAAAGTGAATATTAATTGGCTGTTATTCAGCTCCCAATGTTTTACGCTAAGTTTACTTATATGTAAATAGCACCTGCCAGAAGTACCGTGTATTTCCAAAGAAAAGATTATAAATAGTTAGAAAAAATAGTTTTATTTTATTTTATACTAGTGGCCCGCCCCGGCGTCGCACGGTTAAAAAAAGTTCCCGGCAATTTTTCCTTATTTGCTCACTGTTTAGACCTACCCTGGACTACGACAAACATTTTAAAACCAAAATCAGCTCAATCGGCCCAGCCGTTCTCGAGTTTTAATCAGACTAACGAACAACAATTCATATTTATTTATATAGATAGATAACTTTTATTATTTAATTTGTAAGTAATTATTAATTACTTTATTATAGTGTGTTTTTGACCTGTCTAAGTTTTGTGTATGCAAACTATTGATTAAAATAAATGAATATGAATATAATTCTTTTCTTGGCTATATCCTTAAAACCAATCAAAACGATCATTATAATTAGGTACATAATGATTCACGATATTAATATTACTGTTTCTACGGAATATTACTTTTAAAAATTCCCTTTTCCGTTAAGTTTCGGGTTAAATAATAATAGATAGATAGATATTCTATCATTTGTTCCTAGATTACTACAATTGATTGATGTTATCTTAAAAGCGCAGCATATCATACCTACATCCTATTTCACGAATATAGTGATGAGTCAGGTGGCCAGTCTGTTATTTTGTGCTTTAATTTACGAAACGGTACGCATACTGTATCATCTAAACATCTGTTGAATACATCATAAATTAGTTTATTGTCGAAACGTCTTGTAGATATATTTCACAGTATCTCAGCTGTGGTCTATGATACCACGAAGCTAGATAATGTTCTTTGTCTTGATTCTATGTATGTTCTTTTGTATCAAAACCTTGTCTGAGTGCGATTGCCAAAGGGTTGAAGAAAGAGATATTTTACTAGACCTCTGATTGATAAACATAAGATATCCTTCCAAAGTATGGAGGAGGCTTTACCTACTCTGCAATGTGAATAATCAAGCTAATTAAGATTGAGATAATCTTGCCTTGTTTCGATGCCATGGGACTTTGATGTGAAAAAAATAAATCAAAAGCTCATAGACGATAAAATACAATTTATAAAATGAAATTTGACTTATTAAATAGGTACAAAATAAAAATCGATAACCGACCCCCCTGTGCGAACACGAGTGTTTATTTAAAATAAAACTAAATCTTGCATTCGTTCACGCGTCTTCCGTGTGTAAAAAGTAAAAAAAAATACAACGCTGCTGTGTTTGTTCTTTTGCAAATGGGGGTTAGATACGAAATATTAGAAAAGTAGGCCACAGAAATGATTGTTTATCCCGCTACAATTGCGCGGGTGACTCACTATTTCCTAAAGAATAGATTAAATAATTTCAAGTATTCATAATGTATTAATTTGCTTCAATTTTGTCTCGTTCAATAATAGTTTACGTATATTACCAATTATAAGGGGATGAGTCATTGGTGCAATTCAAGGAACGGGTTGGATAAACAATCATTGCAGTGTCCAGAGCGATAACGGCCATTCGCACATCCCGCGCCCCGTGCCCCGCCCGCCTTCCTTACACCCCCGCAACACGTGCTATATTATGATATGATTTTATATAACACCCATAGCTTCACTAGAATAGCCTCTATAAGCTGTATAAGCCAAGGCTTAAGCTACGGAACTCTCAAAATTGATGTAGGTACCTAGGTAGGTACTTTCTAATAAATGTCCTCTCGTATCATAGCTTTCTCCCGCTAAACCGTTTGAAATTTGGTTAAACGCAACCACATTGTTTCATGAAATTTACAACAGTTTATTTGACAGCTGTAATAAAAAAAAAATATAGTTATAGTGGCCAATTTAATACGCAACGTACCAAGGTATTTAAAGGGTTATTTAAAATATGTTTATTTATAGGTATTACTTCTAAAACTTACATATTCAATTATTTTTAGATTTTTTTCAAGATTTCATATTATTGAAAGCTTTTAATTGGCCCAATGACTTAATTTTCTTATTTATATTTAATTGTGTAACCTATGTTTATGAAGAAGTTCATATTTATTTGATTTTTCAGAAAATGTGCACACTTTTGGTATGGCCCTCTACTAATAGGCTGATTATTGAGGGCGAACTAATCATTTGTTTTCAAACATATTTAAGCTAATTATAAAGATTATTCACGATCACTGTCGGTTCTAAAATATATTGAAACTATGTCAAAAATTGTAGAACACCTCGTCACATATGTACGTTTTACGAGCGTCCATCCGAATCTGGTGGGTGACCCCACAGGATCGTAAACGCGTTCCCGATACACCAATAACTTCTTGAAGACACGCTCCGCATCAATTTACAACAGCTGGTGTCATTGTTAAAACCTGAACAAAATCTGCACGGTTAAGTATATATATGCATTTTGAGATAATTCCACCTCTTATATGTAGGTACCTATTGTCTGCATAAATACGAGGAAAACCATTGAAGTCGATATTCGAGAGACAAATAATGAAACCGTTACCTATATTATTTCCCCACATAGCACATTTATATAAATAGCAGTTAATACATGTTCATTAACTGCTATTATATCAATGGCACTGTAGATTTATGTTGCTGTGCGGCTTGCCCAGATAAACTTGTTATTTTTTATATACTTAAATAATATATATTATATTTTTTTTTGTTATACCAACTGATTTAAACGTATGTATCTAAATAAAATGAATAAAGCATGAAAGAAAAGGTAAAACATTTTAGTGTGTTTTCTCAGTTTTTGTCAGGATTAATAAACGTACAAATTCTCATGGATTGGTTCAATAGAATCCTAATGTGAAAAACATGTTTTTACATGTTTTTACATGTTTTCTGTTGTTTTATACCCATTAGAAGTTCTAATTATTTTCCAGGGATACAAGTAGGCTATACAGTTAGGAAGCTCACTTTTTACTTTAAAAGTGTGGAAATTTTTGTTTATTAAAATGGCAATGATCAAGCGCGAAGAACGGATAGCCCCTGGGTGGATGGGGAACGATACTAGCTAGATGGATTGATTCAGTGTCAGTAGTTGACGGTGGGTGCCGGCCGCCTATAACCGCAATTACTGTCTAGACTATAGCTGGAGGACGTAAGGCTGAAATGTTATAAATAATAATAAAATAATAAAATAAATAATAATATTTTTTTAAATTTTTAAATTTTTAATAATTTAAATTTTTTTTCAATTTAAATCAATTTAAGGCAAATATCTTGCAAATCTGCTGCGAATATGTTTTTATACATGCCACATTAGAACGGGTTCCGGGAATACCTTTTAGCTCTGTAAACTGCATCCTGTGTTCGCGTAAACTTGTAACTTAGCCATTTGGATCTGATTTATGTTGTGTAGACTGTTTATGTCGCTCACTGGCTTTTATATTTTATAGTCCTATCCTAAATCATACCTATATAGATTTTTGTAATAATTGGGAGAATTTTGAAGTAATAGGGAATGAAAATGCCGAATTTAAAATATATTTGTGTAAAATATTCTTTGAATCAATAGTATTTATGACTTATGCAGTATACTTTTGTCGAGTCTAACTCAGCACTAAGTATACCTAGGTTTCACATTACATTACATATACGTAAATGGAATGTTAAACAAGCGTTTGACCAAAGCGATTACCTGGAACTGAAACGTGCTAAATTACTATCCATCACAGCATTCATAGCTAAGGTGTTTTAAACAGTGGTGCTGTCAGTCCCCTAAATATAGAGAGGCAGAATAATAGCTGGACGTTCAACTACTGGCTTTTGTTGCCGTACTGAAACTATTGACCTATTTTACTTTACTGGAAGTAAGCAATAACTTTCAGTGCATTGCTCGCGACTATAAAACCCGACTAGTGACCAACTGCTATCGCAATACTGTACCGTAGGCATCAACCTTATACATATTCTGTGTCCTATTTTCTCAACAATATATACCTAGTTTAGAGATTTTCCTGTGTTTTGTTAGTTATCTGATTACCCTACTCCACATTCACTAATGTCCTAGTTGCTTGTCTACTTTTAATTTTAATGCAAGGTTTTTATGGATTTACTTTTTTTATACCTAACACCCTGTCTTCGGTGCATAAATGCTTCGTTATTAGGTGTATTGTATTATTTATAAACATCTGTAATGTGAGAAGCGATATCGACAAAACGTAAAAATTGAGGAACATAGAATACTTCCTCTTGGGTTCAATGTGCTGTGTACGTCACGGCGATAAACAAGTAATGAGTGAACTCGTGCATTGACAGGGCGACTCACCCCGGAATAAAACATGCGAGCTTCACCAATCACCTTGTGATATGAACAGAAGCAGAAGTCCTCATTTGAATGCCTGCCAATGACAGCCTAGTCAACACGCTTTTATTATATATATATTTATATATATATATATATATATAATATATATATATTCTATTATGAAGTATCACCTGTACCGACTGATGTTTGTCTGTTAAACAAATCTCGCAACAAATTTGGCATACTTCCAGGTTTTTGACTGATCTAACATTTTGCAAACATATATATAATGTCAATTGCCTGACAATCTATACTAATATTAAAAAGCTAAAGATTTTTTTTTTGTTTCAACGCGCTTATATCAAGAACTTTCTAATCGATTTGAAAAAATACATTTGAAAAAAAATGTTAAATAGCCCATTTATCGTTGAACGCTACTTTTTACCGCGGGATAATCTTAAAATACGGACAACGCCGCGCCGTGGCGTGTTTACCTGATAAGTGATAATAAATTATGTCATCGAGTTGATCTGACAAAGGAGCTGGAGAAAGGCCATAGGAACTCTGTTATAAAAGCACATATTCCCATCATAATTGAACATTATGCTCATTTGTTCAATTAAAGTTAGTAAGCATGTACGTATTTATTTCCGGTTCATTGAAAAAGTCTCGATTTCTTTTTTAACAAGTTATATTATTATTATATTACATACAAGATTTGATTACACACAAATATGGGAAAGACGGGAAGTTAACGGGGTTTATGATTTAATTAATAAGTTGGAGAACACAAAAACAAATGGACTAAGTAAGTATAAAAGTTCAGTGTAAGTATAAAGAAAACGCTTTCGTCCCAGTGTCTATTCCTCATACGACGCTACAATATATTTTAAATTAAAAATTGTTTTCGTCCAGCATTTCAGCGCCACATCCGGCCCTGTTTTTTTTTAAGCTCTAAGCCGTTCAATTTAGTGAACGGATTTAAGCTGAAGGTGAAAGAGAGATTAGAATACTTAAACTGTTTTTCAGGATTTGTTAAGTAAGTAATCGATATCCAAAAATATTATAATTGCCAAATGACTAAAATGTTGTACAAATATAAATAAAATGCAACGGGTAAACAAATTATTATATAGATAATAAAGATGGTAGGTAGTAAAGTGGCAGTTATTGTTTAACTATTTTCGCCTAATCTACAAATAATAACTCTACCTAATCTGTCAAAATTATGCAAACTGATCACAAACGAACGAATTAAAAATTATCAGCCCATGATAAGTATGAACTTAAGTTAAAACAAACTTAAGTTTATTTAAATGTTACATGTGATATTTAAATGTTACAATGTTAAATTGCCTCATTTTCCGATTTAGATAATATAAAATCGTGGGTGTTATTCATTATTTCGGCAACTGTTGCAAAAATTGTGTTATATACCTAACGACAAGTTGATAGCAGCTTCCTGTAGCGCAGATAAGGGTCGGTGGTGTCGCGACCCGGTTTCCAAAGCTTTGTCAATGGAAGCTGATTTTGACCCAATTTAATGCACTAATTGCTTATTTATCTTGGTATTGAAATTCTCGGTAATGTCTGATTGGAAAATGGCTACGGGGAGTGATTTACAAAAAGCTAAGATTCAGCCGGAGTTGGTCTGTCCCTAACTTAATGATGTAGGAACTTTTCTAGACTGGTCCAGAGATTAACGCGCTCAGTATTATATTAGAATAGGCTTTGGATAACGTATTAAGTTCCAAATACAATATGGAGACAATAATTTAAATACTCCTTTAGAATATATATGGAAATTACTAAATTAAATTTCGTAATTCCCATATGATTTTAACAGTCGTAACATAATCATAGTTTAGAGAATTTAAAATATCTACTTAAAATGTTTTATTATATTATTATGTGCAGATGGTAGTGCCATAGTAAATAAATAAAATAAATAAATGCAACGTCTCATACCACCCTTACAGATTTGTCTTTTTGTTGTTCCTTACATAGTTTCAATCGTGAGTCGATGCTCCACTTCCGTTGAAAAAGCTGTATTATTTTAATGTATGAGTGAAATTCACCAGTTCTATATGACCTAAATAAAATCGTATAATAATGCGAAAAAAGTCCCGCTGGTGGGTAATTTTTTCTTTCTACCATGTTTTATAAGGGGATGTGAAAAATGTTTTATCATTGGCGTAGGAGCCCGAGAAATAGGACAAAGAAATGAAAGAAACATGATAATTTTCTTGTTTTGTAAGTAGGCCATCCAAATTTTATTCAAAAGTCAAAGTCAAAACGTTTATTTCCATAAACGCAAACATGGACAACTTAAAGCTAATTTAAATAAAAACTAAGAATAATCAAGGTAATAACATTGTCTTGACAGTTCGCTTCAATTTTTTATGCTGAGTTGAGAAGCGAATCGAACAACCCAGCTTTCATCTAGTATCTCAGGTCCAGGTTATTTTTTGTAACCCAAAGCTACACCAGTTTTTGACCAGGTATATGTATATGTAGACTGGACAGAACTAGTTCAAAATCTTTTATGATATAATACCTATTGACTGCCTACTGGCACGGTGGACGGCGATGTCCATTTGCGGTGCAAGATATAGCGGATTCGATTCCTGCCAAGGGGGTGTTTGTATGTTCTTTCTCCTTGGTCTGGGTGTGATATGTAGAGGTATATTAAAAATATATCTATCTATGTATGTCTTTTATATTAAGAATATCAGATGTCAGCTCTAAGCTTACGGGTACTTAACCCGTTAGCTTAGAGCTTACCACCGGGCTAGATGTTGTTGTGTGGATTGTCCGGATATATATATTTATTTTATTGCTGAAAACTACATAAAGATCCGTAAAGTAGTTTACTACTATAAGTCTAAAGGTACAAAACATTTGTTTTCAGTCTTATAAGTATATAAGCTTTCATTGCTTTCTCATCCTGACTTTTATGTTAACTTTGAAGGATTTTAATAGGTATGTACATACGAATGTATTAATTAGGTCGATGTTATAAATAGGATAGTATCCAATTAATCAGACGTCATTCACTCGGATACGTTATCAAAGGTTACAAATTATAACCTTATAAATACGAAAATTAGTTTAATCACCTACATAAATGAAGGATAACATAGATATTGCTGTTCCGAGAATAACGCTATAATTACTGATTATTGTCGTAAAACATACTTATGTTTCGGTTAAGAATTAACACAGTTGGAAGGTTTGACCTTAGACACCTTACCCCTTACCTTCTAATGCTAAAATGTTTATCCGAAATAAGACAGTTTAAGGAAGCTGAACCTGCGTAAGGTAGGCTATTAAAGATAAATTTGAAATTACTCTATGCATAAAATCTATCTACAAAGGTTAAGAGAAACGTTCTGCAATCGTTTTCAGTATGTTGTTATGCATATCTTAAAGCTATTTTTTGTAGTACAGAATTTTTTTTAATTTTTGTTTTTAACTATTGCCATTTCTCCTACTATTTTGTGTTATATTTATTGACACAAGTCTCCCTCAGACCTGATCAATAATTTCGGTCAGATGCTAATTGCATCGTTGACCAAGTTAATTTTTTTTTATTTAAATTTAAACGGCCGACTTGCGGTTTGAATTTTAGAATTTTTTGCCCAATGACTATATCTTCAACGAGCTGTACGGCTTGCACACTGCCACATTCACTTTTTAATAATATAACCCTTATATCTTCAGCTTCATCTTAAAAGTGCCCATCCTTATTCTTATAATTGTATCTACAGAATTTTTTGGGTCACGAGGCTACAATGTGATAACAATTTGTTGTTGCCAGTTGATATGTATGTACCAAATAAAAACTGTAATGATAATATTTAGTGCAAAGGTTAGCGTAACATCTGATACCAAAGCGAAGTTCTCTTTAATAAATACAGATTTTTTTATAATAACGATTTTCAACATTATTGGTCGAATGAATACTGATAAGTTAGGTAGGTACTTGCTTCAGCAATGATGATATCAAGTTATCAACAGCGAACCTATTTAAAATCTACATACCTACTTACATTATTTATTAACATACCGACATGAATGAAATGCTATAGGTTAATTAATACCGATTTATAAGGCGTTGTCATTCAGTAGAACTTATTTATTAAGGATTTGATGTAATCTCGTCTCGAAGACGAGGTGCTTTTGTGTGGGCTCTTTAGTGGACGGTTCTGGGTGATAATAGCACATTGAAGTAGGTACAAGAAAAACTCTTAACTAATTGCACTAAATCCATTCTTAAAAGTTTAAAGAGTGATTCTAGTCATTTTTTGGTTGCGGCGCAAGAGGTAGCGGGATCGATTCCCGCCGAGGGATCAGGTGTTTATTCTCTTTCTTCTGGCTTCTGCAATCACTTTCTCCTTCGTAATAAAAAAAAATGTTTATATGTATGTCTATTATATTAAGTTCATATTAATGTCTGTTTACACAAGTTTAGAGCTTACCACGGGGCTTGATGTTGTTGTGTGGATTCTCCGGAAATAGGTATTTAATTTTTTTTTTTTTTTTTTAATAATATCATTTTGTATATGTTACTTTTTTTATTCTTCAGCAGCATGCACTAGCCCATTGCTGCAGTGAATATTGTCACTTCGTCTTCTTAGTCTCTACATTCCTTAATTAATTTAGTAACTGCGCAATTCCTATTATTTATTTAACCTTACCTTCGAAAATTGTTTTATAAAAACAACTAAAAGTATATGTATTTATAAAAAAACCTTAAAAAAACGTTTTTTACCTGTATTAACCAAGTTCTAATACTAATGCAAGTATACTTATAGTTTCCCCACCCGAAGGGTTGGTTTTTTTCTTCGATTTTTTAAGGAATCGGACCGGACTGGAGTGTTTTTAAAATAGGACTGTTCAATAAAATGTTATTCGTGGTACTTACACATAATTAAATAAAATACATATTATTTAAGATTTTTTTTCGTCGGTTAAAAATTCGATTAGACGAAGGATTTTTAAATGCTAAGAAACTTCTTTTAGTATATACTTATCGATCTAGGAAATAGATTTTATATAGTACCTACATTGTGTAACTTTAATTTTAGGTACTACTTAGAAATTAGTTAGTTGAGCTTTTATGGACATTGAGCTATTTTCAAAAGTATTTAAACTCAATAAATCTTAAAAAAATAATTCAATAGTACTGTGTACCTACTTCTTGGTCTCAAACAAGAAATATGACATTTCTCAAACGATTTTGTTTTTAAGCATTCACTTTGTCGATTGACATATATGTATGTATGTGTTTCATCAATGGCCGCAAATCAATGGCCGTTTTTTTCAAAATCGTAGGTATGCTGACTCGATTAAAAAGTATAAGAACCCTTTTGTTTATCAAGAAATACCGCTACTAGGACTGATTTAAGTATTCATAAAATATTAATTGTATAAATTGAATAGTATTTCTGTGCCAACATGACCCCAAATTGTACCAGATTAATATTTTTTTGGATATCATACACACACACATAAGCACCCCTACTTACGTTCCCACTGCTGGGACATAGGGACTCCTCTCTTGACGAGAAATATTAAGCCTTAATTTATCACGCTCACCAAGTGCGGGTTGGTAAATATTACATGCAACTACCTTAAACTCTTCAAAGTTCTCAGAACATGCCAGTTTCGTTATAAAAGTGGTAAACATTTTATAATAGGGGGCCTTACACGAAACTTGCCGCAGATGGCGTTTAGGATTTATGGCGTTCATGACTGGCTATTCCGTCGTCAACAGCCTACTCAACCTCCTTTATTTTAATATAATTTGAACGACTTTAGAAAAAACTGTATACTGTCGACGCACTCTAGCGTCAAAGATTGCAGTAATATCGAGAGAGTATTAGCGAGAATGCAGTATAAGATGTGAACTTCGGGATTCAGCCCAAACGTTACGTTGCCTATTGGTTTTATTTATGACTAGTGGCCCGCCCCGGCTTCGCACGGGTTTTAATTCAATTTTTTTCCCGGGAATTATTTGATTTTTTCTCGCCTTTTAAACCTTCCCTAGACCTCCACGAACATTTCAAGACTATGATAAGATAAATATAGCTATGTTATGTGTATTAGCTATGTTTTGTAAAATGATAAATAAATTATTCTTATTCTTATAAATCCGTTCAGCCGTTCTCGAGTTTTAATCAGACTAACGAACAACAATTCATTTTTATTTATATAGATAAGTTGTATTTTGAGGGCTCTTTTAAATAGGTAGGCCTCTTAAAAATGTATGTTGAATAGTAGGTATCTATAACGCTAAATTTAAATGTACAGTAAGTAACCCAAAAATTCTCAATACCTAGCCGTAATTTTTTCGTTTAACTATATGTAAACTATATTGCTTAGTAGTAATAATACGATACTTAATTAGTAGATATTGAAATAATGACATCATTGTTTTAAAATATGATAGCCTTTGTAACCATGTAAGTAGATACTTTATCATCATCAAAGTTTTAAGAAACCGGCACATTTTATATCAATGGCTAATCGTAAGAACTACGGGGTCAAGTAAACTACACCAAATTTAAATCTTGCTTGGACATCACAAAAGATAATGACATGATTATGTAACAAAGATATTGGTACATTTATTGCTTTTATCATTACATATTAGCTATTACCTTTATATTAAGTCCAAGATATTTAAATATATATTTTTTTTAATGTTTGACGAGTTTCATGTGACATTTTTTATTTTAAGGCAGAAAAAGACTAATACGCTTACCTAACCTGTGCACGTAGGATGTGACATTCACTAACCCGCACATACTCTAACAAATTTTAACTAAGTTACATAAATTTTTACTCAAGCTGGAGTTTGAAGTCAACGAAAGTCTAATATAATAGTAGGGACTCTAAGTTAAGCAAGTATGTATAACTATTAATACTATAAAAATGGTGGATCAAATAACTCGCAATAAGAGATGAAGGATCTAAACTATTACGTAAAAAAAATTGAAAATCAAACACGTGGATACTTAGTAGTGTTTACTTTAGGCATAATAAAGGTTCTTTGTTTTTATACTAATTAACATAAGCACCCCAATTTACGTACCCACTGCTGGGACAAATGGCTCCCTTGACTAGTGAGATTAGGCCTTACTTCACCACGCTGGCCACCAAGTGCGGCTTGGTGAATGTCTCATAGTGCGTGCGAAGGTTACGTATGCTTCTAAATATATTCTGCATAAAATGTAAAAATGTCACATGTTCTTTAAGCTCGTCAAAGTTCTTAGAACAAGCCGGTATCCTCACGATGTTTGCCTTCACCGTTTAAGTTCAAAAAGCGCTCATAATTTTTTCAAGATGAAATATCCAGAAGTGCCTAGCTGGGTTTAAACCCTCAACCTTTGGCATGAAAGTCGAGAGAGCTGCCCCTTAGGCAACATTAAATATACTTAATTTAATTGTTTTTAACCACTGGCCAATAAGCCGTGTTGGTTAAGTGGGAGGACACTCGACTTTAATTCCGAAGGTCGTGGGTTCAAACCCCGCCACGCACCTCTGGATTTTTCTTCTTGAGAAATTTATGTGCGCTTTAACGGTGATGGCGAACATCGGCATGTTCTGAGAACTTTTAAAAGAGTTTGAAGGACATGTGACATTCACCAACCCGCACTTGGCCAGCGTGGTGAATTAAGGCCTAATCTCTCTCGTCAAGAGAGAAGTCCCTGTGTCCCAGCAGTGGGAACGTTAATAGGGTGATGATGACTGACCAAAAATGAGGGGTGTTATAAGTTTGACGTGTCTGTCTATATGTCTGGGACATCGTAACTCCCGAACGGATGGATCGATTTCAATTTTTTTTTATATAAAAGGTGAGTTGGCGCGAGTGTTCTTAGACATGTTTCATGAAAATCGGTTGTGCTGTTCAAAAGTTATAGGGGTGAGAGTGGGGAAGGAAAACCGAAAATCTGCAAATATACTCGAGTGGGGTATCAACTGAAAGCGCATCGCGTGCAGATTACAAAATATTATATTGTTTAACTTTTAAGGAAATATAGGCATTGGAAACGGAAGTTTTTCTTAAATTTTAAATTTACATTTATTCACAGTGTTTTCCAACTTCATCGCATAAATAACATGAATATTATTACATTATATACTATTATTATAAAGCTGATAATTTTAAGTATTTGTTTTATTGATTGTTTATGTGAATGCGCTAATCACAGGAACTACTGGTAATAAGGTATTTATTGAAAAACGCTATAGGTTATTTTACCGCGTAAAAATCCATAAAATCGTAAGAGCTTGTCCATATAAATCATATATAAATATTGATTGTAAAACAGTGTATTGCCTACTAGGATTTCAGTGTTTTTTAAAAGTCCAAGTCATTTAGAGGAAGGCGGTCATGATGAAAGAAAGATGTAAAGAAAGATTAAAGATGTTGAGAATGTCACATTTCCTTATTTTTACTAATTTTGGTTTACCAAATAATTTAGGTAAAACCTCCGTGTGAAAAAGTACTCACGGTTGTATATTCTATAATAACTAGTTATTACATATGTAAAAACACATGTTGTGCCGACCCCACATAGTGTGCACGGGCTGGATGATGATGAAGATGACATTATGTACATTCAAAATACATAAATTTGATATTACACAGATTCGAAAATGTTTTTTTTTTTATAAAACGTGGATTAATTATATTTTATGAGATTAATTTTAGATTCCATTAATTTAATTTAACTTCTGGGACAAGATAGAGCACTTAGTTACCATGGAGGATATGGTTCCACCATGGTTTATACTGATACATTCATTTATTATGTATTTAGTTACAAATAGGTAGTATTTTTTTTCGCACGAACGTGTGTGTTCTCTTGCCACTTCCAAAATTGAAGATAGAAATGATATTTCAAGTTGTTAGATAATACAGCTTTAACGAAGTAACAATAACTGAAATTTCCGTCAAAAAAGTTATGCCAAACTGTTTTCACTGACCCATCACACGTTGATAAGTATCTACACGTATGTCAATAAATACCAAATTATCATAAATTATTACTGCAATAAAATTAGTAAAATAATAAATATAAATATGACTACGTACTACGTACTGACACTTATAATGATAGAATATTTGACTATGGAACAAGTTGACAAATGTGAAGCATCTTTGTCCCTTAAAAATATTATGTGATAAACTTTTAAAACGGAAGCTGTGGCCTATATAAAAAACTGTCCATCTATAATAGCTATGCTGTAGGAATTATCATTTATACATTTATAATCTAATTGTAACTATCATTATCATCATTTCCCGATCAGTATCGTCCTTTGAATATTTAAAGAAATTTGAACTTGTAGGTTAACCTAACTTACTGAGGTTCTTAACTATCACGTAGCACCATTTCATAAGTATTTTATTGAGGTACTTATTTAGTATTGTATATGTAGTGGAAATGCGTGACAATTTCTAAAATGTTATGAAATCAATATAGACAGGGAACCTGGATGATAAGCCGGTGCGCGTTGATGTCTTTTGTACGGATTTTTTTTTACGGTGCATGTTGTAGTTATAATTTGCTGTAAGGAGTGTAGGAACAAAGGACTTACCGCTGAAGCTGGAGCAGGTGCGAGGAAAATGCCGGCAAGCACGAGATGGAGCGCGAAAAGGCGCGCGCGCGCCGGACCGCTCATGGCTACGCCGCACTACTGCAGGCGCGCCCTCGCAGCAGCCCCGGCCGCCGCGCCGGGGGGCGCCGGGCGGGGGTGCCTGCCGCCGTCCGCGAGCTCTCCTCTTTCCTTAGTATCCCGGCACAAACGGCGCGCGCGCACGGGACGGGATAACGCGCTGCGCGCTTCGTGCCATGGCGCAATACGTACTATGGTAAGTCTTTATTTTTATCTGAACTCGCGAAAATTAACGATACTTTATATTTGAACGGACGACTTTTAAAATTAATTTTGTAATATATTAGGTACATCAATTTTATTATCTTTCATATATTTCTGGAAATAAAAATAAAATACATTTTCTGAATAAATTATACCAATCTATGTGTTTTTATAAATTTATTTTTTCTTATAAACAGGTTGATAGCTGCGCTAGCTTCGTTTGCTGAAGTCAAAACTGTGAGTATTTTCTTTTATTGTACCGAAAGTTCATAACTGAATTAAATTATCATTTTAATGAAATGTGGCGGGCCGGTAGAGACAAAAACTTCAGTGGAATTAGGGAACGTCGGGACGCGGCGGCGGCGGGTGATATGACCCCGTCGTCCGCTTCTACTTCTCTTTTTGCGATTTCTTCTAAACGCGAGCTTTAAAAACAAGTCATTTTGCAAGATTTTGGTCGAAAAATTTATGCAAGTTGTTTAGATTCGGTACTAAGTTACATTTTACTTATTTTTAGTTAGTCAAATGTGTAGGTCCCAGATAGAGCTTTTGTGTAGTTATGTCCATGAAACCTATAATATGGTCGAGTTGAGATGACCGACAAAGTTTATCGTCGCTCGGATGTTATGCGCCGGCATTGCGCAAGCAATATAGCAGAATACTTCTCTGAGCTTCTACCCAACACGCACAATACTCACAATATATACACTTTTAGTTTTTTTTTTAATTATTATTTATTAGACACCTCTTAATATTTAACGTTGGGTTATTTTCCCGTGTTTTAGGTTTTAATTAAAATTCGGAATTAGAAGAATTACTTATTGAATCCGCATGTAGAGTTAATAAAATATTTGAATGAATAAAACATCAAATAAAATAACTTATGAAGCTTTGTGTCGTCAGCATAGGCTCAAATATGCATTCGATCAAATAATGCATGCTTATAGCAAAATATTTTTGGTGATTTTTTTTAATGATGACAAAAATATGCTAGGTTCATAAATATATATGGTATATATTTTATTCGGGGTTAAGATCATTTCTTTCTCTTAAAAACTATATTCACTTACAAGAGAAATATATTTACATATCACTTAATTTTACAGTTATCCATAATAACTGTAAAATTAAGCATTTCACTCAGCACGAACACACTTTAAAACACAAAAATTATGATTTTAGTGATATATAACACACGGATATTGCAAAAAAACAAAGACAAAAGTAAAACATACCAATTTTTTGATTACTTATGAAACGTAATTTTGTTGTATTTTAATAGTAAAGTATATTGATAGGATTGAATTTACAACAGGCTAATTTGTAAGCACAAGAATCGGTTGCACGTTACTAAGCAAGGCAAGTACCTGAGTATTGCTACTCTGCGTTTCTTGTAAGCCGACTCTACGATATCATAACTCTGTCTTGTATCTTTACTTGTAGGTACCTACTCATATATTAGTAGAAGCTTTATATTTTTCAAATGACTTGGAAAAAAATGCCAATTCGACGTGTAGGTATATTATTAGGTATAAATTTGACCTAAGTACTTTATTTTCTGTATCCGATTTAGATTTTTTATATGTACCTCAAAACCTGTTTCTTTGAAATTTCATAAGGATCTGTATAGTGGTTCAAGCTATTTTAGAAATATCAGAAAACTATTGATGGAATGTTTGGTTGTTTTTTTAAAAGTTCACTTGTTTCAATCCTTGGAATCTGGTTGGGTTTGTCATATCTGTATTTTTCAAAGTCTTAGTACATGTTATAAAAATTTGTTCCAAATTGTTACATAGCAAGAAAAAATAATACAAATGGGTTCTTGAGATTTTGTGGTACAATTTGAATACTGTAATTTAATTCCACCTTATTAGAAACATAATATTGTCAATTACATATATCTTTCAACCATGCTTGCGGTACTTTAAGGCGACTATCATATTTAGCACTAAAATAATTTTGTTGTCTTTTATAATTAATTTAGTAGTCAATAGCTTGCAAGAAGTTCTAAAACTTAACAAGTAGATTTTAACATTAAACAACCGACTTCTTGGAACCGTTCGGAATATATGTATTAGAAATAGAACGAAAGTAGCCTTTGTCTTAATCCGCATAACTCATTCCCGTACCATATTTCAAGCTCATTTGGTTAGGCCGTTTTTCCGTAAAATACGGACAAACAAACAGACACACACATACAATTGTCCAACAATTTAGTTACAAATTGAAAACTCAAGAATTAAAAATATGTACACACGAAATTCGAAACCTTTTTTGGAGTCGGTTAAAATAAGAAATGCCCAAAAAGATGCGCGCTCACTAAACAAAACAATCACAACTACCTCGAGAGCTAAAAATAGACGCCGAATGTGAGAACCTCCTCCTTTTTTGAAGACAGTTAAACAAAATTGCTCAAAAACATTTAACAAATAGAAATCAAATCAGAAAAAGTTAAAATTATTTTCCTTTACTTACATTACAAAAACACGCGAGATTTTATCCTAGGAACCCGGGACATATTTAATATAACTCAAGAACTACTTTACCGATTCTTATAGAATTGCAATGGGACGCAACATTAGAGCTACAGCTTCATTAAAAAAAAGAATAATCGAAATCGGTCCACGGAGCTCAAAGTTTAAACAAAAAAAAATACATATACGCGTCGAATTGAAAACCTCCTTTTTCGTTGACAGTTGTCACCGTGTTTTTAATAAGTATACAATGTAGGTCAAATAATTTAATATATGGAATGGCCTCGCGTGGATTACAGTTTTGATACAAATACGATACAAGGTCCGATGCCTTCGATTTTTCTCGCAACTGTCCACAGCCTAATTTGTCAGTTTTTTTCTCAAAACATTTTATTAAAAATCACAAATATTTATATGCAAATTCAATATATTACTTACACTTATAATAAATATTCCACCCCTCCATGTTGTCCACGTTTATAGAAAATGGTTTGATGGTTTTCCCGTATTAAAAGTAGGCAAACTTACTTCTTATCAACGTGGAAACGACAATAATATTATAATTTAAGAATTAAAACATAATAATCGTCCAATTTAATAAAAGAATCCTAATAACCATTTTTTAATGAATATATAGGTAATAGTAATAACATGTATAGTAGTATTATAAAACAATACAACCCGTGTGATAGAAAAGATAGTCTTTAATTTCGAAACATATCATAAATAATGCTAAAATACTTTTGGATTGCGTACTCGAGGGGTCAAACGATATCTCTATGTTATCAGGGTAGAGCGACAAAAGCTGCTATAATGTTACATTGGACCAAATAACTAAATGCCACATAAAGAAACATTTTTACAGAATGTGAGAACGTTTAATAAAAATTATATAAAAATTTTCGTTCTTACCTAAGACCAACTGTGGTAACAAACAAACTTCTTTATTTTATACCTTCGTTGAATTAACGAAGGCCTTTATAAAAAACTAGCTGACCCCAGCAAACGTTGTTTTGCAAATTAAAAAATAGATGTTGGCCGATTCTCAGACCTACTCAATATGCTTACAAAATTTCATGAGAATCGGTCAAGCCGTTTCGGAGGAGTACGGGAACGAAAACTGTGACACGAGAATTTTATATATAAGATATGCAAGTTTTTTCTAAAGATAGATAAATATTGTTCAATTTCCTGATTAGTAAATTATTTTTTTTAAATTAAATGACATGGTTCCAAAGAATTGCCTTCGTGTGTCTTATAAATTCAGACTTTTCCATACAGACTTAAATTCTGTTGCATCCTGTCATCATCATCATCATTAATAGGGTATTAACGTTCCCACTGCTGGGACACAGGGACTTCTCTCTTGACGAGAGAGATTAGGCCTTAATTCACCTCGCTGGCCAAGTGCGGGTTGGTGAATGTCACATGTACTTCAAACTCTTTTAAAGTTCTCAGAACATGCCGGTTTCCTCACGATGTTTGCCTTCACCGTTAAGCACGTGTTTAAAGCGCACATAAATTTCTCAAGAAGAAAAAATCCAGAGGTGCGTGGCGGGGTTTGAACCCACGACCTTCGGAATGAAAGTCGAGTATCCTCCCACTTAGCCAACACGGCATCCTGTAAATGTGTATAATTCAAGTATTTAAAACTACTATGTTTATATTTTAACAGCAGGAATACTATTCCCGTAACTCTTGGGACGACAGAACAGACAGGTCATGGCCTCCTTCGCCAGGCTACAGGCAGAATGGCCGTCAGGATCCTCCGCGGCAATCATACGGCTACTCACAACCCACGCAGCAGTCAGAGGTAGAGCAACGGGTAGGTTCTTTATACTTGTATAAATAGTCGGTTGTTTCTTGATTACTCTCAATCATCATAATTTATTCATTGCAGCAAGATGATTACCTAATAAACAGTGGAAACAGCTGGGATGAGAGAACCGACCGCTCGTACGGTTTGTCGGGCCGACAGGACTACGACCCTCGTCAGCAATTCGCTCCGGACTACAGCGCCTCAAGGCAGTCGCAGCAGTCGCAGCAGTCGCAGCAATCAGAGTCATCACAATCGCAGTCTACATACAACATACCTAAGAACTTTGAGGTACCTAATAATTGTCTAGAACAGTCAGATCAGCGAAGCAAAACCAACATTTGTAAGCTAATTGCTGCTTATTCATGGAAGATCAAGACTTAACTAGTCTTTGTTGATCTAAAATGTTTCTAATGTGAAAAGAGATTTGGACATATATATTTAAATTTTAATATGAATTATTAATGCTTTATTACCAGGTGTACGATCCGGTGACGAAACGACGATTGGCTCCAAACGAAAGGAATTGCACGTCACCCGGCTGTTGCATCCCGAAATGTTTTGCTGAGAAGGGAGCCAGAGTGAGTACCTATTATAATAAAGAATACTAGACCTTCCATAAAGCAACTTTGCTGCTATATTTAACGGGGTCATTAAATTATTCCTCAATAAAGTAGTATACATATATAAGGTTTGTAAACTTTTTCGTTTGGAAATGGTATTCAAAGTTAACTTTTTTCAGGGTTTCCCAGGTCTTGCTGGTCAGGTCGGAGAAAGAGGAGGCGTCGGACATGACGGCCCTGAAGGTCCTCAAGGACCTAAAGGTCAGAAAGGCCAAATGGGACCACAGGGGCCCCGCGGACCCAAAGGAGAGAGGGGCAAAGTTGGTAACCAGGGTTTCACTGGACTGAGTGGCCAGCCGGGATCTCAAGGAGAACAAGGTCAACCAGGTATTCCTGGACGCGATGGTTGCAATGGAACTGATGTAAGTTAAACATATTTCTTTGTCAATCTAAGTACAATTGGCAACCCGCCCATTTAGGATTTCTAGCACCGTGGTAAGCGCTGAGCTACGAGGACTAAAACGTAGCTTAGTTATAAATAGAGTCTATATAATTATTTCATTTACATAATAAAATGCCGCAAACCAAGTATTGGTATTGGTTAGGTTGAAAGCTCCACCCATTTTTAAACTATCAAAAATTGTATGTCCTTGTGTAATTTTAATAGTATAGAATCTAATTAAAAATATCTAAATACTACACATTATACTCGCATTCAGAACATTGTTATTTTTTAGGGTGAAAGAGGTCCTTTCGGACCTAAAGGTTATCCAGGCCCTCGCGGTTACCAAGGTAGCAAAGGAGATAAGGGTGACAAAGGTGAAGCCGCTCACACCGGTTACTACCCCAAGGGTCAGAAGGGAGAGGCTGGCGCGGACGGTATGCAAGGCAAGCAGGGGCAGGTGGGACCTCCAGGACCCCCCGGCTTAGAAGGACCTAAAGGGAACATAGGACCCCAGGTTAGTAAATAAATAAACAAACTGAGGAACATTAGGTAACAGCTTGTCACGCGGGTCCTTACTTAATCGGGTCCAAGTATCTTCTATCTACTTGGTAGGCTACTACAGTCTGCGTCCATACTGCGACGCGCACGTGCGTGTTTCTCATTGACTTTTAAATATTTATCACTAATTAATAATCGCTTTAAATGCCGTCGTGTGCCTTTTTCCGGTGCACAAAACAAGTCAAATGATCATGCGATATTATATTTTTAAAGAAAATATTCGTGATCTTGTTCATGAATTTTAGACATTTGTAAGTGACACATTTAGTTAGAAAGAACATTATTTTAATTGAAAATGTAAGAGCGGAGCCCATTTTCTGGGTTGTGTTGTGTTCTTATCAAAGATGTTACCTATATGTACTTATATTCTTATCTCACCTAAGGCAGTTTTCCAACAAAACCAGACTTCCAAAGATTGAATATTTTTAGGGACCATACGGTTTAAAAGGAGACAAAGGTGGCAAGGGAATCAAAGGAGACGCAATCGCCGGAGACAAGGGTGACCGGGGAGACAAGGGCGACCGTGGTCCTAGCTGCCCCCCCGTGACCCTGCCCTCTCAAGGAAACAAGGGTGCTATCAAGGGCGTGCAAGGGGACATGGGTCCGAAGGGAGACAAGGGTGAACCAGGAGGCTATGGAGACAAAGGTGACGCTGGAGCTACGGGAGAACCTGGTCTGGTCGGTCAATTGGGAGAAAAAGGAAAGAAGGGAATTCGCGGAAACCCTGGAGATCGCGTAAGTGTGGATTATTCGTAACTAACAGCGTATGTGGCGGAATATGAGATTAATTACAAATTTCTGATGTATATTTTTGCATTTGATATTATAAAATTTTGAAAATATTAATTTCCTACCAACTATAAATTTCTAATAACATGATACGTTATAAGATTTTTTTTAAGAAGTTGGCAATTTCTATATGTATGAATTATTATAAACAGGGCCGAGACGGCATGTACGGTAGCCCAGGACCTATGGGTCAGAAGGGAGATCGCGGTACCGAAGGCATTCCCGGCCTGAACGGTCGTCCGGGCATTAAGGGAGAGCCTGGCAGAGACGGGGCTTCAGGACTGAGGGGTTTGAAAGGAATACAAGGACCCCCCGGCGGGCGCAGCGGCTCGCGCGGTCCAGCCGGCCCTCCGGGGCCCAGAGGATACCCTGGTGTTTCGGGACCTAAGGGAACCGACGGATTACCTGGTAAGATTACATTACACTTGAATTCGTTTTGGTTAATACAGGAAATAACTTACATACAGTATAATCCTGATTATCCGGCTCCGTGTATTTGAACAGTTTGTTTCTCTATGTAAAAAAATAATACTAAACAAATTGGGCAAAATTTTGTGCAGTCATAGCGGTCACTCTTCCAAGTACTGACCTGCAACGTTGCTTACCTTTATATTTATTTATTACTAGCTGACCCCAGCAAATATTGTTTTGCAAAATGAAAAATAGATGTTGGCCGATTCTCAGACCTACTCAATATGCTCACAAAATTTTATGAGAATCGGTCAAGCCGTTTCGGAGGAGTATGGCAACGAAAACTGTGACACGAGAATTTGACAGACGTACAGATAGAGGACGAAGTCTCAGTAATAGAGTCCAAGACATTAAATAGTATGTATTTATTTTGTAATTAAATAATTTTGGCTGGGAATAACTTGTAATTGATCTTTGATAATCTCCGGATAATCTTGATTCTACTGTAGGTAATATAAAATATGAAATTGTTAAGAACTAAATTTATAAGTTGTTTTTATCTAAATTAAAAAAAAACTATTGATCACGTGACTCTAAGCGCTATTTTCAAATTGGCGTTGGTGCCTGCGTGTGACGTCACTGAGTAGTGCACAAAATTCCGCGCACATAGGCCATTGGAAATTCATTATGAAATTTTAAATATTAGGTCCTTACATATGAAATTGGCGTTTTGTATGGGAGGAACAAAAAGTCGAATATTTTTTAATATAATATATTTAATTAATCAAAGTATGAACCATTATTTTCTATGCACTTTTGCCATCTTATAGGTAGTTCATTGATCCCTTTACTAAAAAAACCAGTCGGACGGGAATCAATAAAATCTTTGAAGGCGATTTGGACTGCCCCATCGGAGTTGATTTTTTTCCCTTGCAAGAAGTTATCCAAATTTCGAAAAAAATGGTAATCTGTTGGAGCAAGGTCCGGGGAGTACGGAGGATGTCTTAGACTTTCCAATTGAAGCTCTTCTAATTTAGTAGCCGTCTGTTGCGCAGTGTGTGGTCTAGCGTTGTCGTGAAGCAGCAGTGGCGTGGAGCGATTGACCAGCCTAGGTTGTTTAGCCGCTAGCTTTTCCATCATGGTTTGCAATTGCTGACAATAGACATCAGCCGTAATAGTCTGGCCAGATTTGAGAAAACTGTAATGAACAATACCGGCACTAGTCCACCAAACGCTTACAAGTAACTTTTTTGGGGTTAATTTTCGCTTGGGGCAGGATTTGGCTGGCTGGCCAGGATCCAACCATTGCGCTGAGCGCTTCCGATTATCGTAAAGAACCCATTTTTCATCACAGGTAATGATTCGGTTTAAAATACCTTCATTATTGTGCCGGTTTAGTAATGTAACGCAGCAGTCGACGCGCGTTTGCCGGTTTGCTTCAGTCAATTCGTGAGGTACCCACCTTTCAAGCTTTTTAATCTTCCCAATTTGCTTCAAGTGAATTAAAACAGTTTTATCACTAACACCGCAGCCTGCAGCTAACTCGGACGTGGTTTGCGATGGATCCGCTTCCACAATAGCCTTCAACTCTTCATTATCAACTTGAGTCTCAGGCCGTCCACGGGGCTTGTTCTGCAAGTCGAAATTTCCAGAACGAAAACGTTGGAACCAAAAACGAACTGTGTTTTCTTTTGCAACACGACCGCCATACACATCATTCACCCTTCGAGTTGTTTCCGCAGCACTAGTGCCACGGCGGAACTCGTACTCGTAAATAATGCGATATTTTAAGTTTTCCATTTTGTAAAATGAGTGACGCAAACAGAAATAAAATCTAAATTTAAAATTTAAGAAAAACCCCCGATTCCAATGCCCTAATTTCCTTAAATATAAAACAACATAATATTATGTAATGTGGACGCGATGCGTTTTCATTTGATACCCCACACTAGTATATTTGCAGATTTTCGGTTTTGCTTCCCCACTCTCACCCCCATAACTTTTAAACGGCCCAACCGATTTTCATGAAACATGTCTAAGAACACTCGCGCAAGACTCACCTTTCATACAAAAAAAACTAAATTGAAATCGCTCCATCCGTTCGGGAGCTATGGTGACACAGACAGACAGACAGACACACAGACAGACAGACAGACAGACAGACAGACAGACAGACAGACAGACAGACAGACACGTCAAACTTATAACACCCCTCTTTTTTGGTCGGGGGTTAAAAAACAGAAGAAAAAAACAGAAGAATGACGATCATCGAAGCACAAATACATGAGTCTATAGCTGTACAAATTTGAATTTGGAATTCTTTACCAAAGAGGAGAAATTTGTGATTAAAGTGGCCAGTACGAAAAACGCCAATTTCATATGTAAGGACCTAATATAATGCATCGTTTTTTATCGAAATATAAATGAGTTTTCTTTATATTAAAGAATAATTTAAAATGTTTTTTTCCAAAATAAGTCATATGGGAGTAGCCCAGTTTTCAAAGGCTTTGGGCTTCCTAGTTATGGCAGCATACACGGTGTCGCCAATGTAGAATAAATGTATTTCCAAGGTGAACGTGGCTACACCGGACCGATGGGCGCCCCTGGTGGACAAGGTGAGCCAGGTATGCCTGGACGCGAAGGAATTTCTGGAGCCAAGGGTGAAAAAGGAGAAGCTGGATTGTTTGGAGAAAAGGGAGACATCGGTCCTAGAGGTTACGACGGAAACCCAGGTCCCCAAGGCCCTCGAGGACCGAAAGGCGAAGACGGATACTCAATTCCTGTAAGTTTAATTTCGTTGTTAATATAAAAATTAGTTTTACGTGCTTTAGGTGCAAGTTATTTTGTGAATAATATTTATTGATTTTAAAACATAAATGTACCTACGAGTATTATAATTTTTAGGGGTTACTTATTTGGCCCATTATGTTTTTAAATTGAATCCTTTTTATTTGTCAGTAATATTTTTATGTACTGACTTATAAATATAAAGTTTTGTTTGCTAATAATGTAAATTACAGGGTGATAAAGGAAATAGCGGTACACCTGGATATAACGGTGAAAAGGGAGAAAGGGGTCCCAAAGGTTACAATGGACCAAGAGGTAGCCCCGGTAACTCTACTCTGGGCACCCCCGGTAATCCCGGTGAAATGGGACCTCCTGGAGACAAAGGAAATAAGGGAAATCCCGGATTTAGCGGCACTCCTGGTACACCTGGTGCTAAAGGTTCGTAACTTTTGTTTGTGCTTGCTTTTGTATAAGTTCTGAGTTACATTATGTAACACACCTAATTATGGTGTGTTACATGCACAACTACTGAAACAACACACCGCATATACCTGACAGCGCCTTCTAGGGAACATAAAGTAAAGAAGTATAATTTTATTTTTCTTGACGATGTTATGATGTTATTATTAACTACTATATTAGAAACATTTAAAGCATATTTTAAATATGTAAATATTATTAGCTGTTGCTCACAGCATTGCTTGCAATAACCTGATAATTGCATGAATTTATAAATACATTTTTCACTTTGTAATAAAATCCAAACACGTGTAACATTAACGACATAGGCTGGTGTCGGGAGTTCACCTCGGTAGGTTATGGCAACACAGGCTAAAACTGAATACGTGAGAATACGTGATAGGTAAAATGGGATTTACCTTACACTAGTATTATTTTGTACCAAAATAAGTAAGATAAATAGAAAGTTTATAAATTTAATTACAACTTACACGTAGTAGTATAGTTTAACGTATATATTTATTAAAATTTAAGGTTCATACATCATACTTATAGAGATATTTATACGTATGTACCTAAAGGATAGCCGCGTCGTGATATATAGTCCGGTTTTAATTTGGAAAGCTTTCTTTTTAACCCATGACCAAAAAAGAGGGGTGTTATAAGTTTGACGTGTCTGTCTGTCTGTCTGGGACATCATATTTCCCGAACGGTTGGAGCGATTTCAATTTAGTTTTTTTGTATGAAGGGTGAGTTTCGCCCGAGTGTTCTTAGACATGTTTCATGAAAATCGGTTGTTTCATGGGGGTGAGAATGGGGAAAGAAAACCGAAAATCTGCTACTCAGGTAGGGTATCAAATGAAAGCGCATCGCGTGCAAAATTAAGGCATTGGAATCGGGGGTTTTTCTTTAAATTTACATTTATTATAGGTATTTGTTATGGGTTCGTATACTAAATCATTGAATTTTTGACACTAGAAGCTGTATTCTTAAAAGTTACATAAGCAAAAATAATCATTATTGTTTGTCACTGAGGAGGTTCCTAATATTTTTTTTCTTTTTTAAACTAAATTGGTTTTCTATTATTATATTCTGTTATGTATACTTTGTTAAAAGCTGTTGATTTCCATTTAGATAAATAGAAAAATATTAAAACTAGGACACAATCTGTAGGTTCTGCTGATATTGACGACCTCTGTGGCTCGGTGGGCGATGCTCCGCCTGAGGCGCAGGAGGTTGTGGGTTTGATTCCCGCCGGGGGACCAGATTTTGTACGATCTACAATTTCTGGTTTCGGGTCTGGGTGTTTTCATATGTATGTATTTATCATATGTATGTATTTACAAAAAAAAAATGTATCTATGTAGTATATCAGTCACCTAACACCCATAGTACAAGCTCTGCTTAGTTTGGGTTTAGGTGATGCTGTGTGAGTAGTCCGGAAATATTTATTTATTTATTTTATATATTTTATAATGTTGTCAGGTGACCGCGGTGGCAGATGCAATGATTGCTCCCCGGGTAGGCAGGGGCCGAAGGGAGATAGGGGCTTAGACGGCAGACCCGGGCCTCAGGGCGAGCGCGGTCCGGCCGGCACTCTGGGCCTCAAGGGAGAGCGCGGTGTCGACGGCTTACCGGGCGCGCAAGGAGCTCAAGGAGAACGGGTAAAACTCATGCATACATGCAACTCATGATATTAACTCGCAAACAATTTTTTTAGTTTATATATATTGATTTATTTAAAAAAAGTTCACAAATACATATTAATTATAGTAAAACATTATGAAACCCTTTTGGGGTTTGTTATAATTAAAAGTTCAATCCTCAATAACTTATACTATAATAAGAAAGTTTCTGATCATCTGTAACACAGCTTTAAGCTTCCACAGGTGACAGAGTTCCAAAAATGTTTTGTTTCCAAGCTCTATGTATATTTTTTTTATATAAGATAACAAAAAAGAATGATTGAAAAAATATATTGAAATATTACAATTTATGGTACCTTACTAACCCTTACTTAGAATATATTCAAAATATATGTTATTTAGTAATTATTTACTCTAAACGCAACGTCGGTCTACCGCCAACATGATGAACAGTTATTGTTTTTTTTCTTAAGAGATAGATCTACATGATGTTTTGAATATGGTATATATAGCGGAAAGGGAAAAACAAAATATGTTCAAGCCTTTTGCGTGCCGTTCACACCCTTTTTTATTTATATACCATATCCAAAACACCTTGTATATTTGTCCACATTCTCACCTGATGGCAAGTGTGATGAATGTGATCACATAGATCTAGAAGTTACCTATTCACTCTTGTTTTTAAGACACTCAGGTTGTAGTTATTAGCAGATGATCTAGTGCAAGCTGTTGGTTCGCATTTTTTTTATATATATCAGGAAGTTTTTTTTTTGCACAAACAAAATTGGTACAAAGTAGGTACAATTAAATATTGTGTTATGCACCAATATTATATACTGTTATTAATGTTTGTATGCTCTGGTAGCAGAATCAATTGCTCGAGCAAACTGACTGCATGTACCTATTGTTAATGATTCACAAACAATGAATGATTATTACTGATTTGATGTAACAGGGTGAACGGGGTAACGAGGGCGTGCCTGGATCCCCTGGTGAGAGAGGTGCCGATGCCTACGTTCCATCTAACCTGGTAAGAGGCAAAGACGGGGAAAAGGGAAACACTGGACCCCAGGGAAGACCTGGCCCGAAAGGAGAACGAGGAATGAACGGAGCTAAAGGAGAGCAGGGCCCTGTGGGCATGCCGGGAATAAAGGGAGAAAGAGGTATGTATTAATGAAAATTTTAATATACCTTTATTATGACTTAAAACGGGTAACATACCATGATTTAACGGTTTAAGGGTTAAACTAAAACTTATTAAAAAGAGTTCCTTACTAAAAAAAACTATCGGAAAACTCAAAAACCGTCAAATCATAATATTGTTAAAAACCATTATTGAATAAAATCAAAATCATTTATTGCATTCATGTGTGTACATTTAGTTAAATTTAAACAATTATACCTTTATGTTACCATTTATTTATTTATTGAGCTTCACACAAAAGAACACATAAATCTTAATTAAAAACTTAAATAATAATATGGTACATTGTGTTCTGCTAAAAGAGGTAAAAGTTTTTCCTAACTATTCCTTTTATTTTTAAGGTTTCACTGGATCCCCTGGTGTAGACGGGACATCCGGTGCTGACGGTACTAACGGATACGATGGTGAGAAGGGAGACTCAATCAAGGGAGAAAAGGGCACGCCTGGACAATTTGGTTTCAAGGGAGATAAGGGTTTCCAGGGCGCGATGGGTATAAAGGGAGAACCTGGTCAATGCCCCGCAAACATCGCGGAGCTGGCGAGAGGCGACCGCGGAGCTACCGGCGCGCCCGGACCCCAAGGGCAACCAGGTACAAAATTAAATCCTTATTTAAATTTTATTACTAATTAATCATTTCATTTCGTCATTTCACTCGAAACATGTCCAATGCAGGATATGTCCCGCAGTGGACATGTTTCGTGTCTCCCTCATACATCTCCAGTTATAACTGTTTGCAGCGGACTGTGTACCTGTTAAAGAATTTTAAAGCCTTTATTTATTTTCTATTGTGATATTTGACTTTTTAAGGTAAATATTAAACTGACTAAATTAGGACCTTTACGCTTTTTTTTAATACTTTCGTTCTAATAGAGTTACAAAAGCAACACCAATTAAACCCCTAGGAATAAAACAATTAGTCCAATAATAACCATAATAAGATCATATTAATGCAATACTATATATATCATTAATTATACATTTATGATTTCAAAATATGTAGTTACTTTATATGTAAAAAAAAATTAATTACAATTTTACATTTTAATGATTTGATGATTCAAATATTTGATCCTTTCGCACTTAAATATTTTATTTAATAAATTGAGGCAATTCTGAAATACGGTCTTTATTTTAACAATTAACATTATATCCTTAATGATTTTAAACCATTTTATTTTATAAGAATACATAAAATCGACTTTAAGTAACTTTAAATACTATATTTCAGGTGAACATGGTGAAAAGGGAGATAAAGGCAACGCAGGTCGTCCTGGCTTCAAGGGAGCACAGGGAATTCAAGGCAGACCAGGCCTCGTCGGTCCGCGCGGTCTCACTGGAATCCGTGGTGATAAGGGAGAGATGGGAATCATGGGAGAACCGGGAACCGCCGGCCCCTCCGGGTTGAGAGGATACCCTGGAACTCCGGGACCCAAGGGTGACAAAGGAGAAATTGGACCCTCCATGCCGGGACCACAGGGACCTGCTGGATATCCCGGCAGTAAAGGTGACTCTGGGCCTAAAGGAGAACCTGGTATCCCTGGCTCAGATGGACTGATGGGCATGACGGGCATGCAGGGTGAAAAAGGTGACACTGGATTGGCCGGAACTCCGGGAATACGCGGGCCTATTGGAGAAAAGGGTGAACCTGGGCCCATAGGACCTCAAGGCTCACCTGGTCCTCCAGGTTTAGCTGGAAGGGACGGGCCTAAGGGACAGCAAGGATTCCGAGGACAGGCAGGACAACCAGGAACTATTGGATTACCGGGACAAACAGGTGAACAGGGCTTTAAAGGAATGGACGGCTTGAGAGGATTCCCAGGACAGCGCGGCAAACCGGGTCAAGCGGGAACACCTGGTATTGATGGCCTCAAAGGTGATAAAGGAGATAAGGGAGATAATGGACTCCCTGGAAATACTGGCTTTCCTGGAAACCCAGGAATTGAAGGTCTGCCTGGACCACTCGGACCTAAGGGTGACAGGGGATATCCAGGACCCTTGGGTGTATCGGGAAAACCTGGAACACAGGGAGATAAAGGTGACAGAGGCTTTACTGGTGCTATTGGGCCTAAAGGAGAACCTGGTGTAGCGTCCGATAAAGGCGACAAAGGAGAACCCGGTGTGCCTGGTCTCAGAGGCACAGACGGCTACGACGGTCAGGATGGTGAAAAGGGAGACAAGGGTGTTGCTGGCGAGGCGGGTTATACTATTCCTGGACCCACAGGCGACAAGGGTGATATTGGTCCGCCTGGAATTGATGGACATGAAGGATTAGAAGGTCAAAAAGGTGAAAGGGGATTAAGTGGTCCTGCCGGACGTAAGGGCGAAATGGGCTTAAGAGGTGCTCCCGGAACGCCGGGTAAACCTGGCATGGATGGTGCTCCAGGTTTTGTCGGAGAACCAGGCTTGATAGGCAGAGATGGCGAAAAGGGTGAGCAAGGCGACATTGGTTTCAAGGGATATGACGGTTTGAATGGTCCTAAAGGAGAAATCGGTTTACCAGGAGATATAGGACCAAAAGGATACATTGGTGAACGCGGTCCAAAGGGAGATATAGGTCTACCTGGTCCTGCTCTTGACATTAAGGGACAAAAAGGAGAAATTGGACCTGATGGATTCCCAGGCCCTAAAGGAAACAAAGGAGAACGAGGCATTATCGGAGTTCAAGGCCTGAAGGGTTCTAAGGGAGAACGTGGTATCAGTGGCTTGAAAGGAGAAATTGGTCGCCGCGGAGCTACAGGAGATAAAGGTATAATCAAATTTATTTTTCTATATGATTACAATGATATTCTCGCCTCATGCAGTTCCCTCCCAATGGAGTTTACGCGTTCGATTCTCGCCAGTGGAAGACATTCTGTATGATCTAGATGTAGATGTATGTCACTGAACTCCTCCTAATCGGCAGGACCGATTTTGATGAAATTTGTTGTGTGTGTTTAAGGAGGTTCGAGAATGGTTTAGTGTCACAATACGGTCAACTAGATATTGTTTTTTGAGACGTGGGACAGGACAAAGTCTGTCGGGTCGACTAGTATTTATATATATATACTAGCTGACCCCAGCAAATGTTGTTTTGCAAGGTGAATAATAGATAGTAGCCGATTCTCAGACCTACTCAATATGCTTATAAAATTTCAAAATAATCGGTTAAGCCGTTTCGCAGGAGTATGGTAACTAACACTGTGACAGGTGAATTTTATATAGATACTATATACTTATTTTTGTTTGTAGGAGATACTGGACCTCAAGGACCCATGGGTTTAAATGGCTTGACTATAACTGGTGAAAAGGGCTTACCCGGTAACCATGGAAAACATGGACGACCAGGAGCTCCTGGAGCCCCAGGACAAAAGGGTGATATGGGTCTACAGGGACTTCCAGGGCCATCTGGACAAGACGGTTACCCCGGTGTAGCTGGTCCAAAGGGACAGAAAGGAGAAATCGGACTGGAGGGTCTGGCTGGAACACCTGGATTCGATGGTCCCCCGGGACAACCCGGTGCCCCAGGTTTCCGTGGCCCGCCTGGAGAAAAGGGGAACAAAGGTGCTACAGGATACGGCTTACCTGGCGTTAAAGGGGATCAGGGTCGCCCCGGCGCACCTGGTGATAATGGACCAAAAGGAGACAAAGGAGAACGTGGACTTGATGGACTGAACGGTGAAACTGGGCCCATAGGAGCTACTGGAGAGAAGGGAGACACTGGACCGCGCGGTGCAGTGGGCAGACCTGGCCCTCCCGGACTAATGGGACTCAAGGGTGATAAAGCTGAATTTGTTATAGGGCCTAAAGGTGAACGTGGCCCCCCTGGAATTCCAGGCTTACATGGCGCACCCGGAAAAGATGGCGAGCCAGGTCGCCCTGGCCAAAATGGACTTAAAGGTGCTAAAGGTGATCAAGGTTTTGAAGGACCACCTGGTATGCCGGGACCCATGGGACGCCAAGGTCTGCAGGGCATACAGGGAGAGAGAGGGGAAATAGGACAGCAAGGCAGGCAGGGAAATCAGGGTGCACCCGGTAGATCATGCGCAACTCGAGACTTCCTAACTGGAATTCTTTTAGTTAAACACAGTCAGACGGCTGAGGTGCCTGTTTGCGAACCGGGCCATATAAAACTGTGGGATGGATACTCGCTTCTGTACATCGATGGCAACGAGAAAGCTCACAACCAAGAACTTGGACATGCCGGATCCTGCATCCGGAAATTCAGCACAATGCCATTTATGTTCTGCGACCTCAACGATGTCTGCAACTATGCGAGCAGGAACGATCGCAGCTATTGGCTCTCTACTGGAGAACCCATCCCGATGATGCCAGTTCAAGGAGCTGAAATAGAGAAATACATTTCAAGATGTGTTGTCTGCGAAGCCCCAGCCAACGTTATCGCCGTACACAGTCAATCTATCGATTTCCCTCTGTGCCCTTCAGGGTGGGAGTCACTATGGATTGGATACAGTTTCGTTATGGTGAGTTCGCTATTTACTAATTTATGTAATTATATTCACAAATAGTAGTACATTAAATAATATAAGTTATTATATTCACTAATTAAGTGCAGTATTTGTTGATTTCAAATCATCAATAAGCCTTTAATATAGCCAGATAAGTAGCTTTAAATTATTTATTAGAGTTTACTCCTTAGGAAACGATTTGAGTTATAAGGCCCGGTACGGAAATTTTATGAGGAGTAAAATCAAAAAGTGTAACACGAAAGTTGAGGCGTTACGTAGAAAGAGACAAACATATATATCTGTAGGATTGAACGTGTAAAAGAATGAGATGGAATACATTACAAAGCGTATCTCATTCTCGGGGTCTCCTCTGTGTGCGATACTTCGTAGTTGAGACTACGCGCAAAGAGGTATTGCTGTATTTTATTTATATTATTTTGTAACATACTTTATGTAATACGCTTTATTGAAGTAATATAAATAATCCGAATAATTACAGATATATGTTTGTTTCTCTTATCATTTAAGCAGATGCGTTCATTTACCCTTTTTTCCATTCGATATATACCTATCATAATTATAAGTAGTTCGTAAGTAGTAAACTCCAATCGTGCGTCGTTGCTGACACACACGCACTTTTTTTTTATTATACAATCTAAATTTTTAAATTTTATTTAGAAAAATTGAGACTCAATTGTAATTGGTTATCCCGTCGGGGCGCTATCCCAGAGATGCAGGTTCGAATCCTGTGCTCGAACGGATTGTGTGTCTTAATTTTATAAATTTTTTTTTTTTTAATATTTTAACCTGCAAAGTGAGGTCACTTATTAAAAATAATTAAAATCTAAAATTTAAGGTTTACAAAAACCCTCGCCTTGATTCCAATGCCTTATATTCCTTTAAAGTTAAACACCATAATATTTCGTAAAGTGCACGCGATGCTATTTTATTTGATACCTCACTCGACTATATTTGCAGATTTTCCTTCCCCACTCTCAACCCCATAACTTTTAAACGGCACAACCGATTTTCATGAAACATGTCTAAGAACACTCGTGCCAAACTCACATTTTATATTATAATGTAAATTGAGTTATTGCACTGGGAACATCCTGTAACGATAGAGTAACAATTGTTGTTGTTGAATAAATAAATAAATTTCATACAAAAAAAAACTAATCGCTCCATCCGTTTCGGAGCTATGATGTCCCAGACAGACAGACAGCCAGACACGTCAATCATCACACAATAATCAATATGACTGCCACTGTTGACATACGATTAACAATATTTGCAGGGGTTTACCTGCAAATATTTCTAGTAGCACCTGTTTGCAGTTCATAACTTGCTTAGCTGCTACATGTCATCACGGCTGTGTTTCATCTTGTATTGATTGATATTTATCGATTTATTGATGATTACAGCACACCGGCGCGGGTGGCGAGGGCGGCGGACAAGCGCTCGCGAGCCCGGGCTCCTGTCTGCTGGACTTCCGCGCCAGCCCGTTCATCGAATGCAACGGTGAAGGAGGAACTTGCCAGCACTTCGCCAACAAACTCAGCTTCTGGCTCACCATCATCGAATCCAGTCAGCAATTTGCGACGCCAAGGCGGCAAACACTCAAAGCAGGCAGCCTACAAGATAATGTATCCCGATGCTCCGTTTGCATCAGGAACACAACGTAGTATACACTCTTTTATTGTTTTAAACTCTCCAAAGATTGTCAGTTATTTAATTCTTCTGCCTCTACTGCCAAATATCTAATGTTATTGATTCCAATATTTATTCATTAACTTGCCTAAACCATGTAGATTAGCATAAAGGAAATACCTACTTAGCTTTGAGTAACCTCGTTTAAACATAATTACTTAGTGTAAAATATTAAGATACCGTAGGGTAGTAGGATTATAAGATGCCCTGATCAATTGATCATCAATAATAATTAAACTTCTGCTTGACCAAAGCCATCATCAAACCAAGAGGTGTCCTAAATTAAGATTAAGGTATTAAATCAAGTTAGGCGCTAGTAACTAACGACCGTTACATTATTTTCATTTGTTAACATAAAACAAACGGGGAAATTTACTATAAGCCTGCTTCTTAATGTTTCTAGTATGTTAAAAAAAATTTCAGTAATAACTGGATTCACTAAAGAAACTATTGCTGTAGGAACTATAGGCAACATCATACACACTCGTCTTTGGTTCACTGCATTCAGAGCTACTTTACGTAGGTATTGTTTGCTAGGCTTACTTTTTTCTTGTGATATTGTAACATTTTAAATTTATTTATATACATAATTCCACATTTCTTCTGTAGGTACATTGTTGCCCACTGTTGAGAATGATTCGAATGTTTTCAATTTATATAATTATTTTTGAGTTTTGAATCATCACTTTAAACAAGTTATATTTGCTGTAGATTTACTATTATGTATGAGTCGTTACCTAATAATAATAATTAAGATTTAACATAAAAGGGCAGTGAGCGTCGATTCAACACTGCCATTGTAGATAATGTTTATAAAATAAGGTATAAAATTATAGAGCGTGTTTTATTTCTCTACATATACCTACCCCGCCCGTGTCGCTTTCTTGTAAAACGTAGTGATTATTATACTCTCTGCTTTCTTGGTATGGACTGACGTAATTATTTATTATTCTATGGTATGACCAAAGACGAAGAAGTAGTTTTTTTTTTTAATTTAACCTTTGACCAAAAGAGGGGTGTTATAAGTTTGACGTGTCTGTCTGTGTGTCTGTCTGGGACATCATAGCTCCCGAACTACTCTTGTGTACTTACCTAAGAGACAGACACATTTATTCTAAAAATAAGTTAGGTTTTTCAGGTCAACTTGATTTTTAAATTGAGGAAGATTAGGTTAAGAATGAATGTAAATCATAATAATGTAGTGTATCTATTGTAGTATTTTTTGTGTTTGCTTTATTAAAATCTAGGTACACTATCCATTAAATTGAAATTAATGAAAGAAATAAGCGTTTTTCTATTTTAACTACTATTATATTATTATAAGGGGCCATTCATTAATTACGTAAGGGTACTGGGGGGGAGAGGGGGGTTAAGTAAGAAAATCTCTACATGTCCTTATGTAGAGGGGCACGGGGGGTTAAACTAATTCTTACGTAATTATTTGTAAGCCAAAATTCAACGTTAGGAATCTAATTTTCTTTTGGATTTCGTATAGTTTTTTCTATTTTATAGTGTACAAAGTTAGATATTGGAATTCGATTTAAAAAAAATATATTGTTTTTTGAACAAAAAAATAACTTAAAATTTTGAATGCTTCTATTGTTACCCATTTTTGAAAATTATATAAAAAATCATTTTACAGTTTTCAGTGTATTAATCGGATTTTTATTATTTAGGAAATAAAAAACATTTTTTTTATTTAGAAGTTACCTAACTAAAATTGCGTTGGGGTTCGAGAAATCTTATGTATACTTACATTGGGGCAGGGAGGGTCAAAAATTACGAAAATTGTCCTTACGTAATTAATTAATGGCCCCTAAAAGTGTTTATTATGTTCAGTTGAACCAACCCACACATGGGTGTGGGTTGGTTCTTTATCGTTCCACACAAAATTAGTTTTATCAAAATAAACCTGGTAATGTTTTTCTACAAAATAATATCGATATAGGTAGAATTCAGTAGGTATGCTGTACTACAATACTGTAAACCAACTTTGTTAAAAATACCAGTAATTTTTTTTCTTCGCACAATTTAGACAATGCCTTTATCTCAAAACTAATTGTGTGGATTGGTTCTGGTTCGAGTACCTATTATCGTCCAAATATCGTTTTAATTAATAGGTATTATTAATATTAAAATATTCGATTATTTCCTAATTTTTTTTGGATTTTCATTTAAGTTTTTTTTTAGTTTTTATTTCTTTCAGGATTTTATTCAATATTTAGAAAGATATTTCGAAGGGACCCGAGTGGTACATTTCAAGTTTTTAGATTAGTTTGTCTAGCCTTGTCTTACATTGTCTGGTCTAGAATAAACTTTAACAGGTTAGGGTTTTAATTCCCAAATATACCTATCTCTTATTTATAGATTCCTGTAAGCGAAAGTATTTAATCATTTTATAAGTAAGGTCAACAACTAGCCTTATTTTTAAATTATAAGAGAAAATAATTATTTATGCTAGCAATAGAAAGTTATAAATGTTTTAATAAAACAATTCTTGATTAGTAAGAGTAATAATCATGTCACGATTTCTGTGTTTTTAGAAAAGAATTTACTGTTGATCAATATAACATAATTATACTTACATTGTTTTAATATAAAGTTCTTAACACTACAAGCGGGATCCGTTTCCAAAACTTTTCGAAGTAATTTTTAGCAGCCACGGATACCGGGATCAGTGGATAAAAATATTTAATCATTTTTATTGGAAACCGATCCCCACACTTGGCGGTATTAGTGGACAATTAAATCTGATCCTAGGATTCGGTGACACAAACCCTTGCAAATAGATAGGACAAATAACTTGTATTTGTCTGTACAATTACCTTAACATATAGCATACCTACTTATTTCATTTTGTTCATGTAGGTATGAGTTTGATACGTGTACCTAACATCACTTAACGTCCCGCTTTTGGTGGACGTCCCGCTGTCCCCAGCGATGGCACTAAGCTCCCGCTTTCGCAAACTAACCAAACGATAATTTCATTTCATTTTACTGCGAACGGACGAGTATTCACAAATATGTTCCGTGGAAAGGAAAGATGAACAACAGTTTCACAGATGAACAAATTATGGACAAGTGATAATACACACAATTAGGTGTCGCAGTTAGGAAAGCTATTGTGGTAACAAAAATAAATTATTTGCTGAGCTTCATGCGTACTTATTACACTATAATAGATATATATATATATATACAAAAATACTACCTCCTAGAAGTTATGCCACTAATGCTTAGTAACTTTCGCGCAACCTATTTAATAATACTTTTATAGTGTATTTATTAATACTTTAATAGTTTTGTAAGTTAATTTCTCTCGATAATAAAAAAAACTTGTAAAACATAGAAAGTTTTTTTTTCATAATCTAGAGTTGCATCTCGCTCCAACAAAAAAAAAGTTCGATACCTAATCAAACCATTGGAACGTCCGGGTAACGGATGTATAGCAAAGAACTTATTTACTTTAAAAATGTTATTTTCTGTTTTAGCGAATAATTCTGAAATATACTGAAATTCTATTTTTTTTTAAATATGACTCTAATGCACTTTTTTTACCCTATTATTTTATTAAACTCGCGCAGAGTCCAATTACAATAAACTGAACCGAACTGACTCTATGCTATGCACTCAAGGCCAACTCTGGCAACACTCAACTGCCACTCAGTGTGACCATATGTGGCAGGATCCTGCCTTTTTGGCAGGTTTAGCCCTTTATTTTACTCACTGGCACTTTTGTTTGACGTTTTAGAAATTTGGCAGTATTTGGCAGTATTAGCAATATAAGCTGACAGATTTGGCAGTATAGCCGCTACAGCCCACAAAAAGAGTAGGAATTTTAAAATGCCTTTATATATATATATATTTTATACATTGCCAAAGGTCTTTGCGGCAAAGACCTTTGGTTCGGGGATTTCTTAGAATCTTATATCTTTGGATTTATTAGAATTTGGCGGAAGTAACGCTAAGCCAACTCTAAATATTGATAAATTTTGGGGTGCCATTGGTAAAATTCGAAATTCAAATGGAGACTTAAAATACCTACGTTAATGTTTATAATTTTTTAAAAGGTTTGTTGTGTTTGCCAATGTCGAATGCTGCCTGTGAAAGGATATTCTCGCAAATCAACCTCATAAAAACAAAAACGTGGAATAGATTTATTAATAAACATGTCGCCTCTATTTTACATGTTAAACAGGGCATTAGTGAATATGGTGACTGCGTTTCATTCCGGCCAACTAAAGAAAATATTAAACAAATGACAAAAGCGATGTATAAAGAAAGTGATCAAGAGGAATATGATGCTAATACGAATGTTTAATTTAATTCAGTTCCCTTTTAGACTCCAAGATCAATGATTCTAATTTTTTTTTTTCTCTCTCTCTATCTGGGATCAGCCCTACGGCTATAATCAGATTTGTTGTTGTTTTTATAGGTATTTCGAGAGAATACGTCCAACGACGTTCCTCCTCTATTTTTATTAGCTAACATTGCTATGTTGGAGTAATAGTGTAGTTAGTTAAATACATTTATGTAAATGTATAGGTATCTATTTCAGATTGACGCAAGTCGTGATCTTTTCAATCGAAAAGTACTTTCGTTTGTGTTGGTAAGCATCGTAGCTAGACGATTTGTGTGATGTTGGAGTCTCTGTTTGTAATGAACTGTGGACATTTCTATTTCTTGTTTGACTGTCGGGATTTCCAGGTAATTGTGTACTTCTGCATTTTGGATGAACCAGGGGGCGCTGACCAGGATCTTCAGTACTTTGTTCTGGTAGCGTTGCAGAATTTCAATATTGGAATGGCTCGCCGAACCCCACAGTTGTATTCCATAAGTCCAAACTGGTTTCAAGATAGATTTATATATGAGTACTTTGTTTTCAAGGCTTCGTGTGGATTGTCTACCCAGCAACCAGTAGATATCTAAAAATTTTTAATGTGCATGTTCTTTTTTTGCTTTTATGTGTTCTCGCTAGGTTAGTCTCCGATCGTCGAGGTGCTTCGGTTTGACTATAAAATTATTTTAAATAAAACTACATTAAATAATGTGTCTATTTATTTTAATTTTTTTATTTATATTGGCATTATTTTGGCGTTTTGTGCTTTCGATTTTGGCAGGATTTGTCAGTTTTCTTGCCTAAGTGGGGCAGGATCTCTAATTTAAAGTTGGTCACACTGCTGCCACTGGCAGCGGCAGCGGCAGCTCATTCTATCTATCTCACGCTAGCTGTCAGTCGCGGGAACTATTAGCGTAAATACGGACGATTAGCAAAAATCTACAAATTATTTAAAATATTAATTTAAAATGTATTTAGATCTGTAATAAAAGAGTTAGAAATACTAAACATGTTTGAGTGGGCGTACATTGGTGCTAATAGAGCAGTTCCTAGAAATGTCGGCCCAGAATGTGCTTATTATCTATCAACTCAAAGGCAAATTATTGAAAGTTTAATTGTATTATCGATTAGTATTTACGTTCTGGTGAGTAACATAAGTATAATATATGCTGCTGCAAATATTCCTTCACTGTCCAAAAATCAATACATAACCTTTGAAAGGCTTCTTATTAATCCAATTAACTCATGGAAATATTCAAATAAGCCGAGCAATGACTTTGTTACACAGTCCAAACTAATAACTTGAATACGAATACTTTTGGTATGCATACAAATGTTTATAATTTATGCCTTCCCTAATACAATGGACTTTCTGATATGAACTTTTTATTTCAGATCAAAACATACCCTAAATTAACAGTGCCAGATGATACAAATTACATCAAAAATGATAGAGGTGGCAAGAGGTTGCTAGTTATTTTATTGGCCTTACTATGGGGAATGGAAATAGGGTTTAAGTTTGCCTCGCGCACTGTCATATATTTACTGAACCCTTGCCATGTGACCACATTAATACAAGTTAGTAATATTTTTTGAACTTGCTTACAATATTGAAAACAACCTTATTTCTGTCATATAATTATGTTAATTTATTTCTAGATTTATTTATTGGCTGGCCCCCCAAGCAAGACAGTTACAGCTCTCTTTAGGATCCATTTAAACCTTTTAAATGGACCTCTCTTAGCATTCTTGTTTCCTGAAACTGCTTCGAGAACAGTAAGTTTTGAAACCATGAATATAGTACAAAATATAAACTATATCACAGAATAATTATTAAGGGATAGACTTTACTTATTATTTAATACTTTTAAGTTGAAAAAGCCAGTTTTTTAACAATTGTTTATTTTTTATTTCTTGGTGTCTCTAATAGATTGTTCTGTAGGATTTTAAACATAGTGATCTATATTAACTATGTGTAGTTAAAATTAATACAAAATCTACCCAAACAGAATGTTCTTCACCCTCTGACTCACTCAGCTCTCTTTAAAACTTGAGAAGTAAAAATACACCAAATTGAGAAACTTCTCCTCAGAGATTGGTTAAACTAAAGTGTTCAAAACCAAACCATAAATAAAAAAAATTTACAAAAAGGACAAAAAAATACCTCGGGTTCAACCAAATCGGTATAAAATGAGGGAACTCAAGAACTAGTTTACCGATAAATCTTAATGATTTTTAATAAGTTATAAATCTCAGTTCGCGTGTTAAACTATTTTCAAATTTCATGCAGAAAAAGATTAAGACACATCCGTAACCTTTGCGCACAGGATCCGGACCAATTTGATGTTTTTTTTTTTAAAGAAAGTTTCTGATTAATGCCTGCAAGTTAAATTTTAATCTCTATTTAAATTTTATAACTATCAGGAAACTATTTTTAAAAAGATCACACACAGGATCCTGATACTTTATTAAAATGGTCCATGAACAAACTTAAATAAAAACTTTTATATGATTGAATTTAGAAACCTCCTCCTTTTATGAAATTGTTAAAAATAAAGAATGTCTTTTTCACCTTGTTTTTACGTGTATTAATTTCTATGTAATGAATTGCAGATTTTTGCTGAAGCTTCACTCTATTGGATTCAACATGGCATGATGTTTGTGATACCATATTATTTATTAAGAATTGGTGGTAAGTGTTCTGATTCATATTTCGGGTAGCTAATTAATTATGGATTATAAATAAAAAAACTAGCTAAATATAAATGAAATGAAAAAATTACAAATAACTACAGTCTAAATCAAATACATAATACCTAGGGTACTACCTAGATATATAATACCTGGATTGCAATCCGGAAAAATGTTCCGGTAATCCAGCGGATCTGGCGTCATTTTACAGTTCCAATAGGATACCGGTACCAATACAACGCAACGGAAGACCGGATCCGTTGCTTGCAGTTTGTGGGAAAATATTATAGATGTTGCCTTTTAAAACTTATATTTTCTAACAATTATTACTTAAAATAAATAACTATCGTAAGTTGATTGAACTAAAGAGTTCTAAAGTTTTGGTTTTTTTTTCAGGTGTATATAATGTTGAACCACTCTGGGATTTCAATTGGGCAATATTCAGTTATAGTCTCAATATGATATATCATTTTGTTGTATTGCAACTGATTGCAATAGTAAGTATATCTTTTTTATTTTTTAGTATAAAATAAAACCTTTGGTTTTATGTGATATTGGATTTCACCTGATTGAAAGTGATGAATAATCCAAATTATAAACTGTATATAATGTAATGTGTTTTAATTAAACTTGTTCAGCTTTTTGAACATGCAAGAGTAACAAACATAGTTCCATTGTAACCTTCACATTTTTTATTTTAGTTATGTAAGTTATTTGTTTGATTGGTAGGTGTTTTGGTTACTTAATGTTTATGTGTATTAATTGCCTTAATTTGAGAACTTGATATCAGCAATTTGTAAAAAGCTAATACCTGAGCAAATGCCTACAAAACCTGCAGGTTCTGAAATAGGATGATTGGATAATAGTATGTATTAAACCCGGCTCATTTAGAATGGCCAAGAAATAGTGACATAATTAACTCTTACACAATGACCCTTATTGTCTCCTTCAGTTTCTGTGTTGGTACCTAATTATAATGATGTGATTTAGTTTAAACTCCCTGTATTTCAATCACTTCCTTTATTGAAATTAACAATGTATGTACCTAGATACCTACTTCCATTGTTATCGAAAGTAAATTTAAAAAGGTAATGATTACATACATAATAAATAAGTACTTGTAAATTACATGTGAAATGTGTTTGATTGGTTTGTGGTTCAGAAGGAAAAAACAAGTGTAAAATATAAGTTTATGTTAAAAACTACCTTTTAAAGCTAACAATTTTAAACCACAACGATTACAATAACATTATAAAAACAATATCGTTATAAGTATATAGGACCTATATGTTCTTTCTATGCCATTCAACTCCAGTGTAGTACGCTCATGTCCTATTTTACTTTCAGCCTGCTCAAGTAAATCTGAACCACATGCTCTGCCCAGCTATACTAGACCCGTTCGACGGGCCCTGGTATCGCATCGCCGCCGTGACGCATCAAGCCCTGCTGTGTCCACTCTTGGGCAAGTTCTTCTGTATAGCGTCAGATTTCTGCCTTACTAAATTCCCACTAACTAAAGTTAAGCCATCTATGAAGGATTGCCTTCTTGACGCAAAGACAAAGCTAGTTGAGCAACCAGTCACTAACCAACATATTGAGTAGTGCCTAACTTGACTAAGTAATTTCTACAATAATATTCACGGCTGTAATCCCTCTCAGGGTAGTAGAATCTCTTAATAATAAAATCATGTTAAAATGTTTCATCGCGTCCATTTTGTTTGAATGGTTCTAGTAAGTAGTATTTAATCTAAGGGTATATTGAAACTTTTAGTCAAGTTAGCAGAGGCGGCTTTAGCTTATTTTGCTTCGGAATCTCTGTTACTCGGTGCTGATTCCAATCGCATATATTTAAAATAATTCTGTGAATTTAAATATAACTTAACTTCCACTAAAATAAAATAATGCTTTTGAATTGGTTTATCCAATCTAGAGCTATGGTGCCATAAAAGGACTCTAATAATTTATTACACGTACGTCTTTGTGGCTAGTAATTTATAATTAAACACAGAATTAAATACATATAGAATAATTTAAGCAGGTAAGTCAATAAGAACTCTACTTCTATGTCAAAATTAAGCAACGGGAGAGCGCCGGCCGACCCAAAACCTGTGCCACAATACTAAAGCCGCCCCTGCCATCAGTAACCCCACAATAATTTAAAATAAATTAGGCACTTAAGCTAGTTCTTTATGTGATAGGTACTATTTACGTCCGCATAATATTAGAAGCAACGAACATGTGGATTCACGGACGTGATGTTGCTTTAAATTGTGTATAAAATATGGATAATGATAGACTAATAACGGAACGTTACTACCATGTACCTATGCCCACTAGAAGCACCATTTAAATCTTCGTCTTAATTGAACACGATATAACTATTCCTACCTTAATCCTATAGGTAATAATTTCAAACATTCAAGGGACCCGCGAATGACACGGGCAATTCTTTTGACCCATTTTCATTATCCAGTCATTAGTAACTAGCTTCTTGTTTTACCCACGAGCATGGTATGTTGTTTACGATATATGTTAGCTTATGTCCTTCCTCAAAATTTCAAGCATTGATTAAATTGATAAAGCTTAAACAATTAGGGTGATTCCGAATTAATAATATTAGCTGGGATTTTGATATTATTTTTTATGGGAACTTCAACCATAGTCTGCATCGAATATAACTTATACTTGTCTTCATACCAAAAATTACTTTATGTAATAATTATTTAAGCAAATGTTGCAGTACAGTAACATAATGCATACATTTTAAACTGTACTTAGACATCTTGTTACATTATGTAGCAAAACATTTAAGCGTATTTATGTCCTAAGCTTAAGCAGTATTTATAGCATAATTATTAGCCTTGTATGTAAGTATTTTCCTGGGTTAATAATTTATAATATAGCTAGTCCATTATTTTTCTTCCATATGCTTTGGTTTTTCCACAGTTACTTTGATTTGAACTTTGTTAGGATCCCGTAGTCAAAAAAGAAACCCTTCTAATTTCACTATATCCGTCCGTCCATCTGGGGCTTTGAGAAGAGTGCTTCACTAATGTTAATACGTTAAACAATTTTGTAAATTATGTGAATGGTGACGAAGTGAAATTTGACTCAGTTTTATTGTGGACAAGAAATAAATAAAAATAATATGTAGCTTAATAGCTAATATTCTTATTTATATCTGAATTCATATTTTGACCATTTGTTTTTCGTTACTGTGTCTTGTGTTCAGTTTGTTTTAAAATCTAAAGTTACTCAAGATGAATATACCTACATTAAACCCGAATAATTTTCAAGGAAAACTTTGAATAAGTAGGTACCTTAGCTAATGTTTTTCTTTTTTGGCTCTATTCGATTTGATCCCGAATAATGGATGCTAAAACGAATTATTGTAGTTTGTACCAGAGTATTTGTAGCCAGCATATTAGTGCACTCGGCGCACATTTTTCGATAAAAACCAGATTTAATTAACCACCATACTATCTGATTTAGTACAAACGACTACGGAGGCCTATGTTACCCGAGATCCGTAACGCGCTTAGCCGGTTTTATTCGATTATTATTTGCCTTGTAGGTACATTATTAGTAGACAATTTGTTCCAAAAAACGTGTTAATGTGATTTATTAATGACATAGCGTTATTATTAGGCAGATGCAACAACAATGTGATAATATTTTTATGTAAATATGTATTACTTAGCAAAACATTCGATTACTTAATAATCGTGTTGCCTGTATTTTAAGACTTAATGCTGCTAAAATGATGTAACATAGACAAATTCATCAGCATCACTCAACTTCAATTATTAGAAATTAAAGTATATAGTTATTTAAGTAGTTGTTAGTTTCAATTCGTTAGTATTTAAGGGTATATTTATTTATTTTTAGTAGCATGTAATGCTGTGGGAGCTTGGCTCTTTATGCATTTAAACAGAAAGCCAGCTGCAATTCTAGCCGTCGCGTCGTCGGCGGCACGTACGTTTCACTTGTTGGACAAACACTCGTAGGCCTTATGAATTTTACCAAAAATCTTTTTAGTACATTGTGGGCGTTTCATGCTTGTTGACCGACTTTACGCTCAGCAATTACCTTTCCCTCATTGTATCTATATGTATAGGTATCTAATGTTACATTATTCTATGAGGTTACCTAATTATTAACTATTAAGGGAAAAGGTCTAGCTGTAAGTTGTTAAAGTATATACAGTTAAGTTATTGGCTTCAATATAAGTACCTCTTTGTCACAACTGTTGCAATATTTCAAATGATAGAAAGAAGCAGGTATAGAAAAATATTCGTAACCCAGGTTGTAATAATCTGAAAAGACCCTACCTATGTTTTATTAGGTAATAATATTGCAAATTTAATTAATATTTACTAAATCTTGGTTAGTGTCCCGTTTGTAATCAAAATAGTAAACTAATCGCTTGATATTTTCTCTTCTGGGAGCTAAATTTTAGGTACTAAGTACGTGTAATTAATTACAAATTCGCCTATAAATTATTATTATTGATTTTTTAAGAAAAATATAACATACAATATTTCGCTAAAGTAATAAATATTTTTATAACTTTGCATTTCAGAAAAGAAGTGATGAAACAGTATGCAAAAATAATTTAAAATCATCCAAAATTAAGTCCCCGTTAGTATATCCAAAACTAAGTAACCTAAACTTTTTAACGTGAAACAAGTTAATAGGATATCGAATAAAACAAAGCTTTACAATATTTAACACAATTTTTTATTATAAAATAAATTAGTAGATACCTAGTTTTATAATAATAATAAATTAATAAAACATAAAGAGGACGATAAACAATTATCTATTTCAAAAAAAAATAGTTTATTAAGCAACTGGCATAAAATGGCGAGGTTTTATGTTAGTCTACAGACTGTACCATAGCCGATCCTATTTATCAGTTTTTGAACGCTTTGGTCATACATAATGTAGAATATATAAATAAAGTTACTTTTATGCATTGTCCAAGATATCATGGAATATAGTCTAACAGTTGGCAGATTTACCTGAATGCAACAGCGAGAGTTAACAAAAATATTCTCCTCTGGCAAGCAGCGGCAATAAATATTATATTCAATAAGTGCATGAGCGTGTCTAGCAATTAGCATAATATATATTTATAATTTATGGAGATCACTATTCTATAAAATATTAAAACCTATATTATGTTCGAAATTCTAGCTAGTCTGACTTGTCAAGTAAAATTATATAAAACATGCAGATATCAAACATCAAATAGGCTATATGACTGCTTTCTAAAACAAACATAAAAAATGGGCTGATTTAAAACAATAATTTTAATGGTAATTATAATTAATCTTTATTTTATTATGTAATCCATGATTTTAATAACTTTAACCACCATGACACAATATTTTATTTATTTTGTGAATAAAATATTCATAGATTACGGTTACGCTTTACTGTAGGTAAAACTTAGTTACAACAGCTGAATCTATAATGCCAAATTATCTGGGTATAACATCATACATAAAACATATAAATTACCATGATTTGACGATTTTTGATAACCAAACAGAGAAAACTTAACCAACATTGTCACCATAAGTTGGTACATATAAATGTTTATCATCATTCAAAATATTTTATTCTATATGTTATACGTCACATAGCCTATTTCGTGAATTTATTTATAATTAATGACTGAGCATCATGTAATCTAAATAAAATTATATTACGGAAATTTATAGCTATACATGCAAATAACATGCACTCACATACTGTTATCCTACTATTAGCAAGTTTATAAAAATAATCCCCTGTTATTTCATAATTTTAGGACCCATCTTATAATGATATTAAATATTTCGGGAATGTATTCAGTATAATGAATAACTCTTACATCTAGACAATTAAGTACAGTTTTAATAAATAGGTTTGAGTCAGTGCCTTTGTTACTTGGTAGGTAACTTGTTAATCAATTCCTAGCTTTATGAGCAGAAATCTATAAATGATTCAGTATTAGGTACAAGATTGTTACCAAAGAATAAATATTAAACAATGGCATGGGATTTTAATAATATATTTTTCTAGAACAAATGTGATTTAACAACCCCCAATTCAATAATAACTTATGTTTACTTTTTAAATGGGTATAGGTTTTACTCTGGTGGCAGTTTTTAATTTTGCTTTTAGTTGATAAAGTAATAGTGTGAGAATTTAAAAGACTTACATTAATTTAGTTCCCGAATAACTGACTGACCGAATTATAGAGTTTGATTTTGGTAATACATATTACTATAATTAGTTAAGGGCAGATTTATCAATCTACTTGTATTTTCTGACAACTGATAAATCGGCCCCTTAATAAATTAAGATAAACAACACAGTATGTAAAACATAAACACACTTCACTCTAAAATGGTAATAATATGCAATGGTTTTATTTTCTAGGCAACATATTAAAGTGCTTATGGAAACAATAATGTAAAATATATTTCCTCTAGAAAACAATTATTTGAATTCCATCATTGAAATAAACACTTCCAAGCTATTTTAACAAAAACATCATTAGCTAATAATCACTTTAAAATATATGTATGTTATATTTATTTGTATTACAACTCATTAACTACTGACACTTGCTTCTATTTTACTTCACACCTGTTAGATTGATTGAAATAAATGTATAATATCACATTGTTGTTTGATTAGTAAAGTTGACTAGAATTATTCTATATTTTTCACTAAAATCAGCCATCTATAGGTGGTCCCAGGTATACCATTGAAACTTCTGTGTTTCCATATACAGCTGAGACGGTTGGATAAAGTTTCTTGTTGGGAAGGCCTGCAACCAATACATTTAGTCTTGGTTTAGTATGCATCAAGATACAAAATCACTTATTTTCAAAGCTTGGAAAATAATAATAAGTAAGTTTCTAACTTTAAGAATTAATTTAACAAGAATTTTAACACTATAGTAAGTGAATGAACAACTGTATAATACTGTAACTAATATGTAGGTATCTAATTCATAGGTGATGAATTAGATACATATGAACTCAAATTACATATTGTTTGGAGATAATTATTTATACTGAACTTAATTTTCTACTTATATACAAGGTGTTTCGGATATGGTATATAAAGCGGCAAGGGTGTAAATGGAACGCACCAGGCGAACTTATTTTGTTCTACAACTTTTCGATTTGGAGGTCTTTTTTACGGAAAAAGGTAAGTATTACCTCTCAAGATATGCAATTAAAATAAAAAAATAATAGTATATGGCTATCATTCACGAAAAAATTGGATCTACAGTTTTACACTTTAAAGATTTTTAACCCCCAACCAAAAGAGAGGGGTGTTATAAGTTTGACGTGTCTGTCGGTCTGTCTGGGACATCATAGCTCCCGAGCGGATAACGCGATTTCAATTTAGTTTTTTTTTGTATAAAAGGTGAGTTTGCTGAGACATGTTTCATGAAATTCGGTTGTGCCTTTTAAAAGTAATGGGGGTGGGGGGAAGGAAAACCGAAAATTCGCAAATTTACTCGAGTGGGGTATCAAAAGAAAGCGGGGGTTTTGTAAAATTTGAAATTTAGATTATTTTTCGACAAATGGACTTCCAAATCGTAAAATCATCAGTAACACTTTGTTTTATACTTAATTAAGGTGAATTTTGCGCAAACGAAAGTTTAATAAAAATCTGTTGACCCGTTTAAAAGGTATGAGGGATGAAAATTTCATTCTAAACAAACCCCTAAGGGTTTTCAGAATTATTAATATCTGTTAATGGAGACTTTTTAATAAATAAATAAGTGGGGAAGAAATACCGAATATCTGCACATTACAAAATAGAATGGCTTTGAAAGCACATAGGTAAAGAAATAGCTATATATAAAGGTAAATTTTAATAGTACACCTTCATTCCTACGGGACATACATTTTAAGAACATACATCTTAGCTAACAAGCGCCTAATGAAAGCAATTATTTAATAATATTGATTAATTATAGTACACCTCCACACCATCTACAGAGCATACATACTAAGATGTGTTTGTATATGAAGAAGCGCGGCCGCCGAAGCGCCCGAAAGCCTGGTCAAGGGTTTACTTCTTTTATAACGTTAAAATTTTATAAAGCTGATTAGCTGATACACAAAAAAATTGCCATCCACCAATCAGATTACAGTAAATAAACATAAGGCAAAATTGTTAGTTGATTAATTAATTAAAAGTTCTTGTGATATGTAAATAATACATTCTACCAGCCGTTGATGATTTTCCGTAATTTACTAGGAAGTTTATCAATTTAAGATTCGTTTTAATTTCCGGTGACATAAAAAAAATAGTTGGAAAACAAAAAACAAATTCGTTGCGACTCTTATTTTCACCATAAAAATTTTCAAAGAAAAAAAAGGTACGACACGATAATGATAGTTTATTAATTGAAAATGTAACCTACATGTTTACAACCCTGATACGAAAGAATAGACGATTTTAATGGAAGACTTTACATTTGCAGATTTGTCTAACCTTTTCTGATGTGGTTGTTTTTATATATCGTTATTGTTTATGTCAGATATCGGGAAAATGCCAAATTTACGAAATGTTGATAATATAGCTGACCTGTTGCTGGACTACTCTCACAGCATCACTTAACCCCAACTAAGTAGAGAGTATGCTTCGATAAATAATTGATTAAAAATTAAGCGATTTAGCCAAATTTAATCATCAAAAATTGCCTACTTAGAACTTAAAGAAGCCGTGTTGGGTAAGTGGGAGCACTCTCGACTTTGTATGCGGTCAGAGTTAGTTATTTGCACATACATTGTAGGTACACATTTAAAAATCTCTTAGAAAACAATAAAACATCTAGCTCCCGTAATAAGCCTATTGATGTATATGAAAACATTTGTAAATTATGTTCTTAGCTAATGATGACACCCTTTAAAGAACCCTGCCAAATTTCAAGTTTCTCTTAGAAAAAAGAGGACTTTCATACACAGTTCTAACACCACTTAACCCCAACCCAAGGGGGTTGGTTTCTAAATATATATTATTAGCTTACCTCCACATACTCTCTTACTCTAAAAACATCAGACTCTTAAAGAATTCCAACCAACCAACTGTTATTATGTGGGAATATGCACCCTTGTCTCTGAGTGATCTTGACCTACCTTCATCAAAGTACTGAGTTACTGAACATTATGAGAACATTTAGTATTCAAATTTTTGACATACATATGTAGCATCTAAATCAACATTCCAGATCTTGGTGAATAACTAAATAATTGTTTTATTATCTAATTAAAATCCATGGTATATGACAAATTATTTGTAAGTTAACTTACCTCGGAATGCAACTCCTAAAAACTCGTAATTTCTTTCAAAGGATAATGTTTTGTTTTCACAATCTAAAATAACTCTTATTCTTTCCCCAACCTAAAAAGAATAGATGAATTAGAAGTATACATACGTAGTATAATTTGAAGTATACATTTTATTATGGATAAGTATAAATACCATAATAAGAATTTTACCGTATATTTTGGGCAGTTATTTAGTCTTGGATAATGGCCTTGTGTTTCTCCATTATGCAATAGATTATTATCCACTAAATTCCACCCCCAACTTTGTTGGTCTGACCCTAAGAGGCCAACATATCCTTGACATTGAAGTGGGGCCTCTTTTGTTGATAATCCAACTACAGCTACAGTTCCTAGAGGACCTTCCCAAATCACTTCCCAGCAGTGGCGACCATATCTAAAACCAATTTTCCCTCTGCAGGCATCTGTACTCTGTGCCACTGGGTTTCTAAAAATAAAAGTATCATTGATTATCAATCCTCTTTTTCTAGATAAGAAATGATGATTGTTTAATTTTCAGTCTTTCCAAAACTAGTGATCTATTATCAAGATGCCCTTCAACTATACAATGGTACATTGTAACAAATGGTCTTTTATCCCCAAATTTATTTAGTGACAATGAAATTTATTTGAGTTAATCAAGGCTTGCATGGGAACACATTATATATGAATAAGAAGCACTTATCACTCTTTTAAAATCTTGATGAATCTCACAGTTAAGAAATCAGGAGATTGTAAAACTGAAAATGTAGTCCAAAGATAAATTCTTATTGTGATTTTTTCTGACCTGTGTAGTGTAAAACCATTGGGTTTTATGTAAATATTTCTTGAACAGTCGTGGGAATTCCAGGCATGATTAAAAGCTCTCAGTTTCGTCATAAATGTACTAACGGATGATAGTAAGTCAGACTTTACAACTTCTTCTGCCAACTTCTTCATGCAGTGCGATCTCCAGACGTCATTGTTTTCATCAGTAAGTATTCTATACCAGGTCTTGCACACCACTGCACAGTTTTTAAGATCACTTAGATCAAGATAAGAAAATATATTTTCTAAAACATGGTCAGGGACTAGTTCGGCTATGGCATATCTTTTGTACACGTGAATACCGTTCATTTTGTACAACTTCATTGAATTTTTTTTGTTTTAACATAGGCAGCCAAACTTGCCTTATAATTAAACTAATGGCACTGTAAATTTATACATCAGAGTAATTTTTGCCACTATTTTCGATTCGTCATGACGACAAGTACTGCGTGGTGCGTGCTCAACTCAAGCAGCCGCAATCACAAATTATCACCAAAATAAAACCAATCAGCAGTTCTGTTCTGTCAACTTCAATTTATATTTACGTCACTACTTTGAAACAAATGTCTAAGGCTAGTACTCACGCAGCAACTTCAATCAGTTGAGTTCAGTCTCATGTAATTGGACTTTGCGCTTGAAGCGACAATTTGCCAGTGTCGAGTTAAATAAAATTATGAAGTGAATAAATCTAAATTTAATATTTAAGAAAAACCCCCGCTTCCATTGCCTTAATTTCTTTATAAGTAAAACACAATATTATTTAGTAGTAAGGGCACGCGATGCTCTTTCATTTGATACCCCACTCGAGTATATTTGCAGATTTTCGGTTTTCCTTCCCCAATCCCACCCCCATAACTTTTGAACGGCTCAACTGATTTTCATTTAACATGTCTAAGAACACCCGGGCCAAACTCACCTTTCATACAAAAAACTAAATTGAAATCCATCCGTTCGGGAGCTATGAAGTCCCAGACAGACAGACAGACGGACAGACACGTCAAACTTATAACACCCCTCTTTTTTGGTCGGGGGTTAAAAAGATGTTACTCAGTTGAACGCCATTTTAACTCTGATCAACCGCCAAGCGAGTTTACATATAAAAAATAATATGTCTTAAGAAGGCGTCTGCGACGCTTATTTTGTAGACGTCAAATTATGAAGAAGAGCACACAATAAACGACACATTTTTTATACTTAATAATTTAAAATATATATATATATTTATTTGGAAAACTTAAACATAGGGTAACAAACTACAAATAAAACAAAAATATACGCAATTAGTTAAAACTGTGTCGCGTGTATATTATCTAGTATTTTGATACATCCAAATTTTTATCAAACTTATTATAATGTAATAAATAAATTTATTCTTGATTTAATGTGACGCGGACGTGGGCAATCAAATCAATCACTATAGAACTTCAGTTCAGTTTCTTGTAATTTTGGACTTTGCGCTTGAAGCGACAATTTGCCAGTGTCGAGTTAAATAAAATGTTATACGAAGATGTTATTCAGTTGAACGCCATTTTGAGGAATCACAAGCAAAAACAAAATCATTAAACTTCATCTTAACTCTGGTTTCCCTTCAAAGTCAAAATAATTTATATACATACTTTCTCTTCTTCTTATAATTGATGGCGTCCGAAAAACCTTAGTCAAGTCAGACAGCCACGGACGCCCGGCCGGACGGACGCCATCAAAAATAAAAGAAGAAGAAAAGAAGAATAACAAAAACTAAAATGGAAATAACGTACCGGTATCGGTGCGGTAACCGTAACCGGTAGTGATTTTATTTTAGACACTCTGATGGAAATTGGAAATGGAAAATTAAACAAAACATACAGCACAGCATACAATAAACAACTTTAAAATAATAAATGGTATCGTATATATACGTTTCCCCCATGTAATACGTATACTTATTTATTTATTCACAGTCAAAGATTACAAGTAAATGTGAAAGGCAGGCATTATTGCCAAATAAAAACAAACGCCCGGCGCGGCGCGACGAATACAAGGTCGAGTGAATATATTCCATCTTTATATAAATAATTCGTAAAATTATACCTCCTAAATGAAGAAATCTTCTCGCTGAAGCAGGTTATGTACATAATGTCATTGTAGATCAAGGGAAAGAAGATTTCACACAGTTATTCTAGCCTTCCAAACATCTAACCTATTTGAGATCAATCATAAAAATAATGAAAATGCCTGCAATTGAGCCTCCTCTGAGTGATGAGGACTATATTATTTTAAAAGCAAAGAATGCCCAAAAAGTGAATATTCACTCAGCTAAAGCTTGGATGTTAACAGCAAAAACATTATTTCCAACCAATTTCAAGATTCAGTTTGAAGCATACTTGATGGAAAAGCAGTCTGGTAATGTTCAAGAAGCAGCTGAATGCTTTAGTTCTCTTATGTTAACTCGACAAAACATTCCTGCATTGCTGCCAGAAATATCAGCCATAGCAAATGCACTACGGTCTGCAGAAGGCAGTTTTTTGAGCCAAATGTTTGATAATATAAATCCAGATATTCAACTTACCATCCTAAAAACAAGTGTAGAAAATAGTGATGACACTATGGAGCACTGTAAATTATTGGTTCTTTTGCTGAAAAAGTTTCCTCAGCTAGGTGTTGATAGCTTAGTTAAGACATTGATTAACACGGAAAAGTTCTTTTATGACAATAGATATGCAAGATTGTTAGTAGTGGAGACATTGCCATTATTGAGCAGCTTAGAATCTCCTAGACTACTCCAAAGATTGTTGGTAAAAGCTATTGATTTTTATAACTCATATGTATACGATGACTCAGATCATGAGATAACTGATCCTTGGCTGAGGCTTCATGGAGTTTTAGATTTGTTAGGAAAACAACTTGGTTGGGATACATTCCTTATCAATTATAGTAACAGTTTAAACAAAGATGCATATTTTCAGAAATTAATGTTGCTCAGAAACAATGAAGATTGCAGGCAGTTGTTGTATTGTGGGACAACATTCTTTTTAAGGTGTCTATATGAATTTAAGACTTTGAAAGGAAATAATATTCTAATCGAAGCACTTACAGACTCTGACCTGCCTCCATCAAAACGAAGAAAAGGTGACATTGAAGTAACGGGTGTGTCTGCTGGTCAATTTCAAATTGCTGCAAATTGTTGGGAATTGCTTCATAGCAATGATGTAATTATACGAGAATTTAATAAGTTGTGTAACCAACTACAAGTGAAACCTTGGGCAGATGGATTTACTGATGAAATGTCACTATTCAGAGGAAGGTATGATGATGTACAATCTGGAGCTGATAACATGCTCACAACCTGCATTATGAGAGTTTCTATTAGTTACAACCAAAAACGATACTCGGCTTGTGTTGAAAGTATATTAGCAGCTTTACCTCACTTACCCAGCGCTGAAGGTATTTTAGATGGAGAGCTTATTGTTGGAGGAAAGCATAGACATCTTCATTTCTTACCAATGACAAAAATGGCAATCATGCATTACTTTTGTACTTTGCTAATAAGAATATTACTCAGCACTGGTAATACAGCTGACATAACATATGGGCATATTTTAGTGTTAATGCAATTGGGTTGGCCTCAAGAAGAGTCTGTCTTTATTCACATTCTTGATGTTATCAGGCAGAGGGGTGTTTTTCGTTATCATCTATTTTCTGCTTACATAATACACATTGATATCCTGGAGGAACTAAGCTTTATATGGTATGAACATGACAATAACATTGTACTGGATATCTTGCCAAATGCTCAACAACATTTGGGACAGAGAAGGATTGGCACTAGAGGATCGGATAAAGGAGTTAAAGAAGACTTTAAGCAGGCAATGAAGCAACAACTAGCCAGAAGTAATGACTCTATATTGAATTTATTGGTTCAGTTTATAACAGCTGAAAGGTCTTATCTACTACAGTTATTATAATTATTGTAAGCCGAGGTTTGGAAATAAAAGAGAAAATTATTAAAAGTTACTTTTATTAAGAAAAAATATATTATCATAAAAACGGAATAAAACTTGATATAAACTTATTTTATGCGCTTCCTTCATAAGACCCGGAAGCAAGAAGAAGATTTCGCCTTGTGAAATGCAGGCCTTTTATTGGCGAATTCTTGGTTGCAAATGATCGTAACAGAAATTTTTCCTCTCTTTGAGTGCTAGTGTTCCCTTCTTCACCTGAGATTTCATCAGTTATTGCTGTAAAGTCCCACAATTTGATAGAATAATCCAGTGAACCTGTAATACAAAGAGACTATTCAATTAGGCCTAATTAAGTAGGTACATAATTTTATATTTGTCTGCTTTAATTTGTCAATCAACAAAAGGCGACAAATTAATAGATCATGCATTCGTGTATTTTGCATCATTCAAAATGGTTCGAGATTTCCACAAAAGCATTGGGCAAGGTTTGTGACAACCTAATAATTCAGTTTGCATATTGTATGTATAATTTTTTTGAATTCTTTATTGCATAACAAAACAATGTACAAATAAAGGTGGGCTTAAAGCCAAGGCATTAAGCCCACTACGCACATTAAGCATTAATACCTGTAAGGTATTGAGATGTAAGTTGACGTGCTGGTACAAAATCAATTATAAATAAATTCTTACTTAATACTAACTAAATTAGAATCTAAAGGAGGCTTACCTAAAAAACGTAACAATTAAATAAAAATATTTAACAATTTACGAAAACATTACATGTAAACAAATAAATAAGTTTTAGAAAAATATTCTCAATGTAAATGCGTTCTTAAAATCATGAATATAAATATTTATAAAATATTTCTGAAACGAAGTAGATAGGTATAGCAATAGTACCTGAAGCGAGTAGGGTACCGTCGCGACTGATAGCGAGCGCGGTGGCCGGCGCCGCGTGCGCGGGCGGCAGCGTGGCGCAGGGCGCGCCGGACGCCAGGTCCCACACCACCAGCTCGCCGCCGCCGCCGCCCGAAGCCAGCCAGCGACCGCACGTTGAGAAGCACAGCGTGTACACCGACGACTATAACAAACAAGTGTAGGTACTTACACTTGGCATATTATGACGTGTTGACGGGTCTTGAAAAGTTTAAACACCCCAGTCCGTTCTTAGCATAGGGCGAGTCGGTTTATTATAAAGCAGCTACAAGACGTAGAGGCAACCACGCCCACGTTTTACAACGCCTTCGCTCCAATACTTCGAGTTGCAACGATGATGAAACACACATCGCGTTGACACGAATATTCGCCGTAGACCGCTAAACTAGCCACACCATTACAAAAAGACTTTCCAAAGTAAGTATTTTATCATCGTAAGCACGTTCACACTGTTAGGACAAAGGGACTTCTATCTTCACGAGAGATTAGGCCTTAATTCACCACAGCCAAGTGGACAAGTGCGTGTTGGCGATTGTCACATGACCTTTGAACTTTTTAAAGTGTTCAGAACATGCCTGTTTTCCCACAATGTTTGTCTACACTACACATTAAAAGCGCATGTTTTTTAAGTATTTGTTTAAATTAATTTAAAGTAGAATAGTAAATTAGTCGCTAGTTACCTTATGGCCTGTCATTATGCGCACTTGCATTCCGGTCAAGCAATCCCAAAGCCTGACCGTGCGATCGCTGGACCCAGTAGCGATATAGTTGGAGTTCGGGTGGAATAGGACACACTGAAACCGTTAAAATACGTACATAAAAAGCAACCATAATTCTAATAAATGAATATGAATAAAATAAAAATAATCTCTATAATCGGCTAAGAAGTTTTTGAGATTAGTTCCTTTATCCTGACAATCATCATCATCATCACCCTATTAACGTTCCCACTGCTGGGACACAGGGACTTCTCTCTTGGCGAGAGAGATTATGCCTTAATTCACCACGCTGGCCAAGTGCGGGTTGGTGAATGTCACATGTCCTTCAAACTTTTTTAAAGTTCTCCTGATAATCAATCTTAAAAACTCTTTACTTTTATTATTATAGATTTTCAGGCGAAAAGAGGCGACAATATACATAACGCTGCCATATGGTCTTATTGTTTTTTTTTTCGTTAAATTTTATACATTTTAAATAATAAAGTTGTAATTTTAAATATCTCAACGAACAGATAGGGACACTTACTACTGAAAGGATTTTCACGCGCTTTCAGCATTGAAGATTAATTTAAAAGGAAGGTTATACCAACTAACCTACGTATTATTTGCACCCGTACGAACACGGAATGCATAACAGTTCAAGTATTGGTTGTCTAGGTTTTTCACCAACTGAGCTTACAATATAACTAACAATAACTTATATTGTAAGCTCAATTGGTGAAGGATCCAGCGCAGTCCAAAATAACATCGACCCAACATAAAAGTTGCTACTTACATCAACATCAGACAGATGCCCCGCGAATATCCTCAGCGGCTGATGGTGGTCCGTGGTCCAAAGCCGCGCGGTGCGGTCGTGTCCGCCCGACGCGAAGTAATGTCCATGCGGGGACCAGCGCACGTCCCACACGGGGAAGCCGTGCCCGCGGAAAACTACTAGGCACGTCCAGCATTGCAGGGACCATAGGCGAACTGGAGAAAAGGGTGCAAAATGTTAAATGTGTGGTATTGTCAAATGTCCAGTATTGATTTTGATAGTGTCGAAGCAGATACCTCGTACCTATCGTATCCTGTTAGCTTTACGTTCTTATTCTTAGGCAACACACCTACCATGCTGTGTACAAACCTAGTACAAAACATCATTTAAACAACTAGTTACACTTACACAATCACCGTATATACTGCCTTCTGTCAAGACTTTCATTCAATGGAAATGAGCTAGAGACGACTCGACTTAAAGCGAACGTATTAATTATTTTCCTGCAATGAACCTGCTGCACTTATATCTTTGGACAAGAAGACACGACGACATGCTGTATGGTATGAGGATCCCTTACGAGATCCAAGTACTATATTATTAGTTATTGATAAACATAGACGTACATTATAGAAAAAAAAACCTTTAAATATATTTGTATGTAGAGGTATAATAATTTATTATATTTTATATCGTTGCTGTTGCCCACGCACAATGGACCACCTTTGAGTCTAAGTGCGGAAAATCAGGGCCCCCCTAACTAACTATCCCTATTGTTGCGAAAAATGACTTGTTGGCTAAGTGGGAGCACATTCGACTTTCATTCCGAAGGTCGTGGGTTCAAACCCCGGCTTAAAACTCATGATTTAACGATGAAGGCAAACATCATGAGGAAACCGGCATATTCTGAGAACTTTGAAGAAACATGATTGTGTCATTCACCAACCCGCACTGGGCCAGAGCGTGGTGGAATAGGGCCTAATCTTTATTGTTTAGAGATATTCCCTGTTGCCAATGAGAACGTACGTAGGGGTACTTATGCTATATCCGTGCGAAGTCAGGGGGGGTCGCTAGTATGGCGTACCAGAATAAACATGCCCTATTGAGACTTACTGGTGGAATCTTCTGAGCATGAAAGAAGTAATGTCTTGAATGGATCGAATGCCACTCTGTAGACTGGCCCCGAGTGGCCGAAGAGCGTGCGGAAGGTGTCTCGATCCCGTTCTTCCATCATCCGTACAAGAACATCACCTGTGCAAATATTATTTTATTAGCTTGTTCCTAATTCAGGCTTTATAAAATGAGAAACAGGAAAAAGCGGTGTACAGTATGTGTCACTAACTTTTAACCTATTTTGCGTACAAACCACTACAGCAAGGAGGTTACCAGTTAGCAACGCACTAAAGAACTACTAAAGATTCGACTCTGTTTGATATTTCCATCCAAATTTCATCTAAGAGTTTTCGTTTCTGACGAGTTCTACGTTTTTAACCTTTTGACCGCCACGCCCCAAACGCATTCTCGTTACCTCTACGCCAAAGCACAAAGTGACCAAAAATACCTACGAATAAAATAGTGCTGCCAAGAGTCGATATAATGTATTTTGTCGATAAACACATGGAGACTTGATTTCGTTGGTTTTTTATACAATAAACAACTTTTTTAAATCTGGGATGTTTTATTACCTTTTGAACGAAACCTTAAAATTATAAAATCTAACTCTTCAAGCCATCCAAGTTACAAAACGAAAGGCTTTAGGTTATAAGCATTATTTTCATTTTTCGAGTTTTACTTGATACCAATTTACTTTATAATATATAAATTGTTACGCCGCAGTTGCCGGTGTTTTGCCTACATATAACCAGAAATCAGATCGATAACAAATATTTTCAAATAACAACAGCACATCACTATTCACTCACGAGACGTCTTCTGTTGTCGTGAATAGCCGACGTTGGCGCGGCTGGCACGTTGTTTGAAAGCTTGCTTACATCTGAGGTAGTGATGTGATAGGTCGCTGATTATCGATAGGCGGAAAGGGTATTGGACCCTGAGCGATTATTGGCAGAAGTATTTTATACCTAATTATTTTCCTTGCTACTTGCAGAATTTCTTCACATTAATTATAATTAATGAGATGAAATTCTGCATAATGGCAATTATCAGTTTTAGGAAATTTTACTAGGTAGGTATTTTATTTTATTTCCCTCATTCTTCATTCATTGTAAATTGTCTTAAATCATTTCTAGGCATTACCTATCCATCTAACATCTTTTATTGATTTTCTGTCCACGTAATTATTTCCTTGAGTCGGATACCTATCTCGTAATCGAACCGATTTAGGTACCTACACTACCTACTTATCAATGATGAAAGTACCTACCTATCTATTACAAAAAAATGTATTCCCGTTTCCAACGTAGGCACCTACTGTATTCTTACAAGAAAGAAATAAAATGTAGGTAGGTATGTACCTACTCACCGAACTAAAGGGAACCTGTGTGCTTCGAAGCAGAAACATGCTTTTGTCGAAGTTTGAACGAGAGATCTAAGAATCAATACCTACATTTTACCTATGAATCCAAAATCACACACCTGCAATTATTTTTTTTCATTATGCGTTTGCAGAGTTTTAATTTGGATTTTTTATGATATCTAGATATTTATTATTTTTATCATATCATGGCGAATATCGCCCGCTGACGGGATTTTATCTAAGTTTTTCATCATCGAAATTTTTATACAACTAGGGGTTTTTCTTATAAACCTTTATTATAGATGTATAATAACTAAAACAATGTTCCTTTTAGGATACATAAAACGCGGAACTAACTGTTTAAAGATTGTGTATTTCGTTTTTCTTTTGGAGTAGTTTTGGTCGTCATATGACGACGCTGGCGTAGTGAGCTCAATTTGTAATGTCGAGTATAGCCGACGGTGGCGGTGAAAAGGTTAATGAGGTTTTAGAGTGAAACAGAAACAAACACAAACGCTAGCAAACATTTACATTTATAATTTTACTGAGAAGTCAAAATAAAAATCACCAGTCAAAATAAAATTGCTAAAATACTTACTTGCTTCTCTCTCAATGTCTTGTAATTTTTCAGCTGATTTCATACCTCGTAGTTTTACAGGTGTTAGTGTCCATACCTACAAAATGTTATATACAATCATGTTATTCTTGAAAATTATTAATGTAACTATGTACCATAATTATCAATGATATTCTATCTCAGACCGTACGACTTAGTGATTTCATTCCATAACATTTTCTGTTCTGCAACTACTGCTGTTGATTAATAATAATATTTCCAGACGATTCACACAACAACATCTAGCCCCGTGGTAAGCTCTAAGCTTGTGTGCGGGTACTAGATATCTGATATTCAGATATTCAGATATTCAATTTATTGGTAAAAATCATGTTTACAAGTCACTTTTTAAATTATATAGTAAAAAATTATACAGACTTACATTTAGTAGTTAACTATACTAATAAATAATATTAAAAATTAAAAAAATGTCACAATTAAAATAAAATAAAAATCAACACAAATAATTTACAATACAACAGATGTAATTTTTTTGTATGTCATAATAAGTTTACAGTTTGTTTTCGAGAAATTCCTCGACCTTATAGAACGCCTTTTCAATGAGCCATACTTTTAGTTTATGTCTGAAGGAGTTTAAGCTAGGCGCTGCGACAATATGCTCCGGGAGTCGGTTGTAGACAGAGGGACCTAGCACGTGTGTCAGCTTGTCTGACCTCGCCAACCTGCGCCCTACCGAGGCGAGCTTGTGCGCTCCGCGTGTGTTGTAGCGCTGGCCGTGCCCATCGCCGCGTGTTGTGAAGCTTTCGTGATTCGCGCGTACATACACTGCGACCTGGTAGATAACTATTCCAGGCAGAGTAATTATCCCTAGCGACTTAAAAAGTGGTTCGGCCGGTGTATCCCATGGTACGCCTGCCATCACTCTCACAGCCCGTTTTTGCATACGGAAAACGCGCTCCCTATCAGCAGCGCGTCCCCATAATTCAGCTCCGTACTGTAAAAGCGAGTGAACTGTGGCAAAGTAGCATGTCCGTACAACATCGGCCGATACTGCGCCTTTTACTCTGCGTAGGGCATAACAGGCGCTACCTAGTTTGGCACAAAGTTGGTCAATATGTGAGCTCCATGTCAATCCCCTGTCTATATAATAACCTAAAAATGTTGTCGTCTGCGTTTGCTCGATAATTGTAGAACCCACTGTCACAGATAGGTTTCTTACTTGGCGCCCTGAGATTGAAAAATGCATGAAATGCGTTTTTTTGAGGTTCAGTACCAGCCCATTCCATTCGAACCACTGTGCGACCTGCCTGGCAGCGTCGTTCAGGAATTTTTCAAGCTGATCGATGGAAGGAGCTTTCACCACTACAGCCACGTCGTCAGCGTACATGTATACCTCGCCCAGCGTTACATGTTCGGGTAGGTCATTAAGCAGCAGGGAGAACAGTATATTCGACACGGACGAGCCCTGCGCCACGCCCATGGCGGTGCTTAGCGCGTCCGACCTCGTCTCGCCACCATCCCCTACCACCACCTGTTGACGGTCCTTCAGCAGGTCTGTAAGCAATGCGTGCGCCTGGCCTTGGATGCCGTAGTGCAAGAGTTTGCAGGCCAGAGCGCGGTGGTCAGCGACGTCAAATGCCTTTGACAAGTCGCAGCTCAGTAATGCCACCTGCTGCTTCTGCTCGCATGCATCCAGCACTCGACGGACTACCTCGCGCGTGAGCGACGTTGTCGAACGTCCAGCGCGGTAGGCATACTGGCGTTCAGACATTGCTCCCGTTAGCGTGAGGTGTTCGGAGAGTCGAGTACAAAGTCCATTCTCAAACACTTTCGCGATGGCGGGGATTATAGACACTGGCCTGTACCCATCTATTTCCTCTCGCTTACCTTTTCCCTTAAATAAAGGTGAAATTTTGGCGATCTTCAGTGCGTTCGGATACGTTCCACAGTCTATACAGCGATTATATAATACCGCGAGATATGGAGCTAATGTAACCGCGGCGAGGTTCAGCAACTCCATAGAAATATCATAGATATCTCTAGTGGATTTCCGCGGTATGCGCGATGTTATAGCGCGATAAACCTCATCTGCAGTGAATCGAGTCAGCCTGAGCGAGCGGTCGGCGGGCGGGCGCGAGGCCAGCAAGGCCGCCCGTACCATCCCGAGCTGCGCCGTCGGAGCGCCGCACGCAGCAGCCGCACCAACAAACCTCTCGTTCATGGCGTCCGCAGCTTTCTTTCGGGACTCGAACCTACTACCTTTCAAATCTTTAACTACTTCCGTAAAGCTTACTGAAGTAGCGGTTCGCTTTCCCCTCTCAGCGTTAACAACGCGCCATATAGCTTTATGTGAATTTGAGCTGTTACATATTAATCTATTGTAATAATTGTATTTCTCAATTTTGTTTGCACTTTCATACTTGCTTTTTAGTGAATCTATAAATGAAGTCAACTGTTCATTTGGACATTTTTCATTTAGTTTCATGACGTCAAAGAGTAAATTTTTTAGGCCTATGATTTCATCGGTGATCCATGTCAGAGTTTTTATATTCTGTTTTCTTAGTGGAAAACAGGTAAGAAATTTGTCAGTAATTATACAAGTAAACGCCTTAGCTAATTTATCTACACACAACTCATGTCTACGTAGTACATCTACCCAGTCAACGCTCATAATAGCACCTTGAAAGGCCATGCGGTTCGGATGCGAGAACTGCCTAGTGAGCCGCGTGCGGGGCGGGGGCGCCGCGCGCGCGCAGGACATCTCGGCTCGCACCGCGTAGTGATCGCTCAGCTGTGTCCTGACCGGCGCCGTCTCCACCGATCCAGGCATGTTAGTATAAACATGGTCTAAGCAGCTAGACGAGTTGTTTCCTACGCGTGTTGCAAATGTTACAGTGTTTACCATATTATGAACCGACAGCATGTCGTTAAGCCTCTTCCTATCGGAGCATAAGTCGCTTAACCAGTCAATATTGTAGTCACCTACAAACAAAAGGTTCTTACCAGTGTCACAGGCTCGATCAAGAAGGGGTTCTAAATGCGTCATAAAGTCTATGGAACTGATTAATGGCGTTCTGTAAATACAAATAATTAAAATATTTAATTCTATAAGTTCTATAGCGGATACTTCGCAATATCGTTCTATGGACATTTCAGATAATTCACGACACTCGATTGCTTTTATACCATTTATAATAAAAATACAAGAACCTCCGCGGTTGCTTACTGTTCTGCAAAAACATGATACTAAGGTGTAGCCGTCCAAGTTTACACATTTTAAGTAAGGTTCCATTAAATGATGTTCAGTCAACGCTAATACGTCGCACTCAAGCTCATCTCGCAGCAGCACTTCCAGTTCCCGGGACTTTTTGTGTAACGAACATATGTTTTGGTGGCACACAATAATTGATGTTCGCTCTTCGGGAATTGTCGTTCGTTGAGGGATGTTAACCTGAGGGGGTGTAGATGCTGGCGTCACCGTCGGTTCCCCGCTGCGCGCGGGGACGGTAGGGAAACCAATCCGCGAAGTGGATCCCAGGAGGCCAGGCGGTCGGAGTCGTCACTGTCTCGTATACGCATTCCGGCATCCCGATGACGAAGGAGGCATGTAGCTCGGAACGAATTTTTCGTTTCTCTACAGTGTACTTTGCTACAGTAATGGAGTTGAGAAAGTTTTGTACTTGTTTCTCGGTAGTATCTGGCTTGAAAGACCAGGCCTGATATACTCAATATAATAGTCATACATATACTTATAGCTATTTTTTTATTGTACATATTTAACACCCAGACCAAGGAGAAAGTGCTTGCAGAACATACAAATACCCTTATTGACATGAGTTTAACACGTAGAATCACGCTTTTGGAAACTGTAAGCAGGAACAGATTTTTTATAGTTTTTAGACCCAAATATCACCCAGAAATTTGTGAGACTTTACTCTGTCTAATGTATTGATGACATAGGTTCGTTTCATAACCGTCGCAAATTCACGTTATTTTTCGAAATGGCGGACAAGCCAAAAAGGTACGCCAAAATGTTGGAACCCCCTTAACTACAAATCTAGATCATTCGCGTACAATTTTTGAACGCATTGGGTTTACAAGCCAAAAGTAGATGAATATTTAAATAATATATGCAATTGTTTCTAAGGCCTCAAAAACTTGCCTTGCCTCCCACGTAAACGGACGATTAAAGGCAATTCATTATGTGCCGGTTGCATAATTTGCTATTCTAATTTTGCACTTATGCCCAAGATGTTTAAAAAAGGACAGTATAATCATACCTTTATATTGGAATTGCTGAATCCCACTGCCATGAGAGTGGAGTCGTCGCATACATCAGTACACAGTGCAGTGTTCCCACTGTTGAGCAGTGTATAGAAGCAGATTGAAGGCAGGCTTTCAGGGCCTAGTGCGACGCGCTTGGACGCTTCTCTTATTGCCTTTCCCTTTTCCAATTTATCCTGTTCTTTGCTGTTGAATAACGGTGATCAAATAGAATATAGATTTACAGTAAACAGTGACCAAACACAGAAAACTGGGCTCTCGCGAGTATATATTTATAGATATAAATACTACATAGCTGAACTTTTAAAAAAAAAAATTTCTCCTAATCACAAAATGTGTATAAACTGTACACGAAAAAGTGTGGACCCTATGAGTATGTCATACTTATAAAATTTTTCCTCCAGAATAATGCAAATTTTACATATACCTATTGTTTTCGTCTTGTAAGGTAACTGACAGCCTTATCTTATCTTAATGTAAGGTAACAACAATAATTGTTTGATACATGTAACATTATTTTTTGTATAAAAACTACAAAATGCATATTTTGATACATTTCTACCACAGATCAATTCAGTTATATGGGCAAAATTACCCTATCCCTGAGCGTGGAATGTAAAGTTGATGGAATTAATGCTTACAGCTCAGGCAATGGAATTCTATCGTTAGGAGGTGCATTGGGATCCGACTTGGGTTTCTTCATGAAGATGTTGTCTTTTTTAGCTTTTTTCTTTTTAGGTTTGTCTGGAGTTTCCTCTACTTCTTCTTCGTCTTCTATTGGCGTAGGAAGGACTTGGATATCAGGCTCCTTCAATAAGCCGTAATATACTTTAGCACGATTTTCTAAAACAAAGAAGTAAGCTTTATTTATGGAGGCAATTAAATTGGATAATTGAATAACGTAATTTTACCAAATAATATTATAAATGCGAAGATATGCTTGTTTGTTACTTCTTCACAAATAAAAATGCTAGCAATTCAAGCAATTCTGTAACTGTTAAAACATTAAATCATGTACCAAACAAAACATGCAATCAACAAAAAAATTACTAAATTATGTGAATTTGCATGCAACTTGTACATGGAATGTTGCAGCAACCCACCTGAAAACTTAATGATCACATTTTAATGGGACCAAGTTGCATTTGCCTTCATAATAATGCAGATATTCATGTTTTTGCATGTAAATGCATTAAATGATATAGATCAAGAAACTAACCATAATTTACGAAACATGTATGACTGAAATCAACTTTAGTTGAGTACAAATGCATACTTGAGATAGCATTATTTCAAATGGTTTCCACAAGATGTAAGCTGTTGGCTTTACTGGTTCTACCTGAGGAGAAATTAGTACATACCATTTTTGGTAGCTTCACCAAGTATACCCCCAGCTGTTGATCTAACTTGAGCTAGTGTGCGCCCAGGCCCATCATGTACATCCAACTGAATATGATTATTGATAATATTTATAATAACAGTTGAACTTTTCTGCTCATGAAGGTATCTTTTCAACTGTGCTGAAGTTTCCCTAGACAACTGAACAACAAACTTGTTGGTGCTGAAATAATAAAAAACTTTAACACATACACAAAACATACACACAATTTATATTCTATTTATTGTACATAAACAAAACATGGGGTTAAAAAATGGAATAGAATAGTTATCTAATTAATTTTACCTGTAGATTTCTGCTAGCTCATTACCCTTTATATGATCCTTATTTTTGACAATGGCAAGTTTGGTAAGATCTTCTTGACAGTAGTCTTCCTGTTCCGGCCCAAATTTTTCCATAAAATTCTGAGCATGATCAAGGTGATCATAAAGTATCATACTCAAATACATATGAACAAACACAGGATATAGAAGTGTAGACAGTTCATGCTGAAAAGAAATTTATTAAGTGTTAAAACATATAGTTTAGTACATAAATACCTAAGTATATATTTACTTATCTTCTGCTCAAAGCTGTATGTTTTGAGATAATGACTAGCATGCAGACAGTCATACATATTGGGGATACCATAAAACCATTTGTTTCATTGAATCAATATCAGTGTTTATTTATTATGCATGATATGCTGAAATATGTGATACAAGACAACACAATATTCAAAAATAAACTTTTAAAAATGGTGACAGATGTATTCAGTAGTGATTAACTCAGATTAATTTTACCTTGTACACATCCAGAGAGTTTTCAATAAACTTTTTCAAATTATCGAAGGCAAATTCATAACTATTTGGATCACTTTCTGTGTGGTGAGATGTGAGTATGCTAGCTAGCTCTACTTCTGGCAAATCTAAATTTTCATACTCAACGTTTCCAAGGCTTGCTTCTTTTCTGAGTATTTCTTCAGTGCCCTAAAAGTGAAACGAAGAGTTAGAATATCAAGAGAGTTCTATGCGTACATAGAAAATTTTAGATATCATATTTCAAGTAGTCGTCCGTACCTTTAGATTATATTTTCGTAGTAATTGCAGAACTGCCAAAAGTGGTGTAGATTTTTCACCCATTTTGACTCATAAATAAATTTTAGACTATCGTTTAAAATAGTTTAGTTCTATCTATTCAATCAAATCAATTACTTGTAATTGGATTCTGCGCTAGAAGCCTCAGTTTGCCAATGTTGAAGTGAAAACGATGTTACTTAGTTATAATAATTCTTTATTTGTTGCCCCTGGTTCTATTCTAAATTCTTAGAAACAGAGAGTATTTAATTAATCACTACGCTATAAAATTATGTTTGTTTACGTTATTCCACAAATTCCACACGCATCCTAGAATGACACATTGACATTGACAATAATAAGTCCACATTTGTCATTATGATCTATTTGTCCGGGCCGGGCTAATCCACTCTAATATTATTTATGAACAATATGTAACCTCTTTTTTCTCATTAAAATATTCTACTCTGTGGTTATGACTGTCATAATTGTAGTGATCTAAATTCTCATAAAAGGCCGCGGTACATATTTGCTGCTTTTCGATTTGATTTGCTGTGAGAACCCACATTTCATGATCACATTGATAACTTTAGAGAGTTAACAGTAGACTGTTTTATAAGACAAGGCTTCGTGTTAAGAAATTTTTAAAAAAAAGGTGTGTGTGCGATTCACACATGATAGAAGTGAAACTTCAGTAAATCGACAAAAGAATGAGATGAATAAAAAAAAAACAAAAAAAAACTGTGCAAAAAGATTTTGTTCAGGCGGTCACCCATCCAAGTAATGGCGTCGCGCAAAGTTGCTTAACCTTGTTAGCGTTTAAGATAGGCTTACCTGTCGTTTTTTCCGTTGCATCCGGTTTGAAATCACAACGATTCTAAAGATGTTTCGCTTCAAAAATTAAAAACATTTTCATCCTAAAGTTACTATACATCTCTCTTGTAAGACTAGATCTAGACTGCTAGCAAGTTCTATCTTCTAAATATCTTTATGCTTTTGCTGCGATATTTTTGGTTAATGAATAAATTAATAAAGGGAAAATCCACCCAATCTCTCGCGGTAAAAATAATTACGGCACAATAATAACATGGCCAACAATGGAGACAGTAAGGTCTTCCAATCAATTGAAATGTATCGGAGTTAACTAAAATATCGCATCCAAAGCATAAAGATTCTCGTAGTTTTCACTGATTAGCCAATACAGAATCAACCAACGTGTAAGCACTGCGCAAAGTTTCTGCTTTCCTGGCCCTAAGCTTGACCATTATAAGTACAGCGGCTCACAGCGGCTGTAATTGACTGGTTAGTGCCGTTGGAATAGCTTTTGTCATTTGTTCTACTCTTGTTCTGTTTATTTTCAAATATAATTTCTGAGATCAATCCGATTTAGAAATAATTATTTGATTTTGGTTTATCTTTTTTCTAGAAATAAAGCAATGCGTTCTGTACAAATGCGTTGTACAGAAATCATCTTAATTTAGTTCTGCATAATGGATGTTATACTAATCAGATCAATGTTTTAATATATTCCCTAGCGCTTTTAAAACTTGACACACCGGGATTTATTGATTTCATGATCCGCCAATCACCTATCCGCTGTATATAAATACAATGCACTTAAATAACGTCTAGCTAGATGTAGATGCTGGAATGGGTGGATGTCGTTTCATGTAATGTGCTCGTAATTAGTTTTTGTTCCTCATAAAATATAGACTTGAAGAATTTCCAACCGGCGCCGGCGTAATAAACAGGTGAGCTTTTGATAGATTTTGCATCCTTGCAACAGGACGCGTCAGGGTGCAATCGACAAATGGAGCCATGCTCTATATATATAGTGTGATTTTAATTCATGTTTCCATTTTGTTGTTGTGTTTAGAAAAACATTTCTGAATATTGTAAACTTTGCAGTACATAGAGATGGAGATTTCACTAGAAAACAATATGCTAAGAGCTGTTAAAAAAGGAGATCTAAAGCTTGTGTGTGAACTTCTTGCCAAAGGTAAAATCTACCACTTTAGAGAAATATGAAATTTTTAAATTTATATAAAGTGTTCATATTGTTTCTTTTCTAGGTGCTAATCCTAACAAGACTGTTAGAAATGGAAGGACATGTCTTGGAGAAGCAGTCTTTAAAGGATTCAATAAGATAGCCCTAGAGATGATTGCTAAAAGTCATAATAATGATAGGTTGGTTTTAAGTGAAGATGAAGAAGAAGAGCACTGTTTCTTTATAAACAGAAACAGAGAAGCAAAAGTGACGCCAGCAAAAAGGAAGTTGGACCTGTCTATGTTATCAAAAACTAAAACTGATAAAACAAATGCAAAAGAAACTAAATCAAACAAAGAATTTTACACTATCAGTCATGATGATGGTTCAAACAGTGGCCATGGAAAGGTGGTAACACCAATTTCACCACAAACAGATTTAGAATGGGATGAAGATATTGGTGAAGTAGCAGCTACTACTAAAGAAGATGAACTAATGGTGGCCATGTACAAGTCAGCTTTTTATAAAATTACTCTATTACTTGGAAGTTATTAATTAGTTGTTACAGGATGTTAAATAAGCTATGTTGTTTCAGGTGGTATGCATCGATTCTGGAGAGCACTGGGGCGGCTGTGGTGGCAGCTGCCGAATATACTTGTGGTATTGATCAAGAAGATGCATATGGGAGAACTGCTTTGAGCTATGCTTGTGATGAGAACCATGTCGAGATTGTTCAAGCCCTTATTGATGCTGGTAATTGATAAAGAATTGTTCATAGTTTTGATACCTAATTACCATACAATATTTTGGGTGTCTTCGACTATCATTCTCTCCTCACACATTTATTGATTACAGTTTGTATGATATGTTTCATAGTACTTTATTCATCATAGGCAACATTGTACACTTGATTTCGTTAAAAAGTTCTAATAATTATTTTAAACACACACAGAAAATACAGCAAAAGACACAGACAAGATATTCAATTTGAGATGTAACTTAATAATTGAGCTGCCAAGTAGTGGCATTGTCAACTAAAACAATGTTTAAAACAAATAATTCTATTAAAATCCAATATAAATCCAATAGGTACAAATTCATCATAAAATAATTAAAAACATATTTAATTGTTACTGCTGTATAGTGGCATTGTCAAATTAATAGCATATATTGTAATTATGGTAGGTATAGCACTAGCTTCAGTCATTGGAAAGGAAATAGGGTAAAAAACAGAAAATCCCATATTCCCAATATAAAATAAATAAAAAATAATACTAGTCAATCATTCATAAGTTATGATATCAGAAAAAACATCATCAACCCTCATTGCTTGCTATCAAGATAATTAATGAGAGTGCTTAGCTTCATCAGTTTGATAATACAATTTGCATCCACAAAGCATTTAAAAAATGGATCTGTATTGCATTGATTGACTGTATTAATTGATCATTAAGTTGTGTATAAAAACATTTTCTTTCAGGTTGTAAAATTGATATTCTTGGCAGTGCTACTGGATGGACAGTACTGCATTCAGCATGCGCTGCGAACAACCTCGCATCTGTGAAGTTGCTAGTTGCTGCTGGCTGTAACGTTAATTTGAGGACTCCAATGAAAACCACAGCTCTACATATGGCTGCGTCGCATAGTCTTGAGATGGTAAACATTTTAATAACTCAAACAAAATGAATAATCTGCCACACTTAACTTCTTCCTGATTGTTGTATACTTCTAAAGAAAATATAAAAATATTTCACTGGCCCCATGGTAAGCTTTTGTTTTGTAGCTGTTGTATCGGGTACTAGACATAAAAGATATTTTTTAATATACATATTAAACACCCAGATCAAGGAAAGAGTGCTTGCAGGACATAATATAGACACTTGGGCCCTCGCAGTCGGACCTTCGCCTATCACGCTCTCGCTTTAAGGCAGTTGATCAGTTATGTATTCATTAAGCTATTTACTTAATTTAGCAGAGTAAATAACAAATACTGCCTTTGATTAAAAAAAAACTACTTGGATAAATCTATATATGTATATAAAAGAAAGTCGTGTTTGTTACAACACTTATTTATTTATTTATTTATTTATTTATTTAAGTATACTAACACGATTACGAAACCAATTACATTAGTACACAAAATAACAATATAATGATACACACAAAAATAATTAGGTAACAAGTTATAAATAAAATGAAATAGAATTAATTATTATTATTACAAAGATTTGGGACATTATGAATTAAATGATTACAAACTAAAAACAAATTAAGCAGACATCCTTCCATTCATTCATCACTCTCGCAAAACTTCAGACATACCAACATTACGCTCTTCCATTCATCTGCGAAGATATCGCAGTCTGGGTTCTGGTCGATCAGTCTGTTAAGCCCGGCGAGAGTGCGAGGCAGTGGAGAGTTTGCACGAGAGACAGTTTTACAGTAGGGCACAGAGAACAGCCTATGACTTCTACTGCGAACGTAATTATCGGGAAGGTAGAGCCGGAGCAGAAGGTTGTGCAGATCAGGAACGTCGATCATACTACGAAGCACCTTGCACATTGTTGCTATCTGATCGTACTCTCTTCTGGTCTGTAGGGAATTGTAGCCAAGACACCCTTGAAGAAATCTGGTTGGGTACATATAAGGGTAATATCCAAATTCCCGCTTGTATTGAGACCTGAGAAACGCCTTCTGTACCTTCTCTAGTAACAGCACGTATGTTACTTCGTACGGGCTCCAGACGGAGCTGCTGGACTCCAGCTTGCTCCGCACTAGAGCTCCAAACAGAAGCCGCACAACACTGTCACTGCGAAAGTCTCGGGCGTTTCTCAGAACAAAACCAAGTCTTTGAAAAGATTGTTTGGCGATGCTGATGATGTGGTCGTGAAATGTGAGCTTTCGGTCAAACGTTACTCCTAAATCCTTCATTATTGTTACCCTAGAGATCATGTTGCCATGAATCGAGTAATTAAAGGATAATGGGTTTTTCTTTCGACCGAAAGTCATCACGGAGCATTTAGAAGGATTGAAATCCATCTTGTTGGTAAGACACCATTGGCATACCGCATTCACGTCTGCTTGAAGCGCCTCACAATCTGATGGAGAACGTATGACGGTGTAGAGTTTCAAGTCGTCGGCGTACAATAGACATTGTGCGCGCTCTACAACGTCCGGTAAGTCATTTATCATTAAAATAAAAAGCAAGGGACCCAAAATAGAACCCTGACTTACCCCTGACCGCGTGTGATAGGGCGCAGACTCATAGATTCCAAGTTTAACATACTGCTGGCGATCGCGCAGATAGTCGGCAAGAAGTTTGAGGAGATGAGGCGCGAAGCCTATGGCGCTTAATTTGGCCAGCAGTATGTCGTTATTGACCCTATCAAACGCTTTTTGGATATCGAAGTAGAGCACGTCCACCTGACAGCCAAGGTCTAAATTACTTGAAATGTACTCCACTAGAGTCAAAAGATTTGAGTTGACCGATCGCTTATCTCTAAAACCATGCTGGGCATTGCATAAAAAGGTTTTGACTTGTGCGTATATGATTCTCTTTAAGACGCTTTCAAGTATTTTAGCAGGCGAAGACAATATAGCGATCGGACGATACTCCTCAACGGCTAGTTTATTCGAGCTTTTTGGGATAGGTGTTACCCTTGACACTTTCCACTGTGCTGGATACCTACCTGTCCGTAATGCTAAATTAAAAATGTGACACAGTGGTGTCACCAAGCTTCTCCAACATGATTTTATAAAAGCTGGGGGTACGGCATCTGGCCCTATAGAGCTTTTAGCTTTTAACTTTTTAATTCCATAGAGCACATCTGCTGGCGTAAATTCAATTATATTAATATAGTTACTGTTACAGCTCTGATCACAGCGATTAATATTTTCAGCATCTAGCGCTGGAATATCATTTAAAAAAATACTACCGAAGAAACTAGCAAAAGCCTCAGCTGCTGCAACACCCGAACACGTCTCTCCTTTATAGGTAACATTGGCCTCAAATCCCCCCTTAGCTCGTAAACTAGAGATGTGACGCCAAAAGTCACGTGGGTTGAGCGTAAGGTTATTTTCTAAATTTTTTAAGTAAAAATCGTAAGCTGTAGATACCCTTAATTTCAGAGATGCTCTCAATTCCGAGAAGGACTTATAGTTCTCATCAGACTTACTTTTTTTCCAGCTGGCATGTAGCCTCCATTTTCGCCTAGTATCCCTTATAATATCGGCGGTAAACCAGACTGGATAACGTCTTGTACCACTTTTTGTACGACTCTTGTTCGTTAAGCACTTATCAAAGATTTCATAGATAGTAGCATAGAAAGCCTCTGTGGCGGATATTATATCGACAGAGAGTAACACCTGATCCCAAGAAACGTTTGAAATACAGTTATGCAGAAGCTCAGCATCACAACGTCTAAAGTTCCAGTCTCTAGATGAATTTATATTGCTCGGCTCAATACGATCTGACCTACGGGTCGTCTCCACCAATACCTCGATATCTAGAGCAGGATGGTATGCATCCATGGGGACTATACTCTCCGTGCCAGAGACCAGTACCTTCCTCAGACCTTCGCTCTCCCTCGCCAGAACAACATCCAGAATACCACCATGAAGGTTCAGCACTGCGTTATGTTCAATAAAATTAGTAAAAGATAAAAAATAACAATAATAATTTTGAATATTTACAGAAGCACTATTTAAATTAATATCACCCATGATTATTACATATCCCTTTAAATTATTAATAAAAGTCTCAGTCTTACAAAACCACCGCATAAAGTCTTGGTCGGTAGAACTAGGTTTTAAATAGACAACACATACGTGAAAAGCGCGACCGCCCCAGTTGAAACTCGCCCACAGATCCTCGCCGACGTCCGTCTCGAGGTCCAGCCGCCGAGAGAGGGAAATGGGCGCACGCGCGGCCAGCAGCACTCCTCCGCATGGTGTTCCTCTATCCCGCCGCAAGATACACCAGTCGCCACATACTAATTCGGAGTCCTCTACAGAGGTGTCTAGGAATGATTCCGTCACAGCCACTAAGTTATGCTCAAGTAGGGCAAGATTGTTACGCCACATGGAAAGCTTTGTCTTTAAACCGCGGACATTCTGATAGAAAGCTCGAAAACACGTGGATTTACTGTGTGGTTTGGCCTCGAAAGGACTGCCGTGCCGTGCCCCTGGTGGAGTTAGCATTAATTTCACTGTTAGCTTTCCTAAGAGAGGCTGGTTTTCTAAGGTTGATCCATGGTTTCAATCTAGCATTAACCGGCCACACGCCGACAGAGTAACACGTGTTATAATGTTCTTCAGGGATGCCTATTTTATAGGATTTGTAACTCCCTTTCGGCGTTAACTCCTCCACAGTGCAGGCGCCCGTTGGGCACAAGTGTTTAATATACTCTTTAATTTCATCGGCGCTGGATGCCATGTTCCACAGGTGAAGATATTTGACCGGCTCGACCGCTTTGAGTGTAGTTATCGCCGGTCCCGCGGTCCCGCAGAGAGATGTTGGTCCCCTACTTTTACGCCTGCTCACCTCATTCCATTGCTGGCCACGGTTGTGATCATGAACGACTTCCTCAGCTAAATGCGGAATGCCGTCACTGACAATGGCACTCTCCTGTGTCTTTTTCTCTTCAGTAGTTCGAGCTTTCGACAGATGGGATTTAGTGTGAAGTGGTGCAACGCTGCTTTGTTTTGGTAATTTAATGGGTTTTGGGTCCTTTTTACTCGGCCCCGCCTGTGCAGCCTCCGTAGATCTCGTTGGAGCAGCGTAGGTTGATTCCCGGTGCTCTTGAAATACGCTATTTTCATATTTCTCTAATTTAGCATTAAGAGTAACTTATAACTCGAGAACGGCTGGCCCGATTGCCATGGTTTTTGATTTGTTGGATTTGTTTCCGTCCCGAATAGCAGAATACATCTTATGAACAATGAAAACTCGATATGTGTAATGAATACTTTAATTTCAATAGATGTTGATTTGTCACGGACGCCATCTAATAAAAGAAGAAGAAGAAGAAGATGCTGATTTGTTTAATAGATGTCAAACATGTGTTGTCCAATCCTGTCAAATAGTGTAACTACTATTTTTTGGAGTTTACTCCTTAAGAAACGATTTGAGTTATAAGGCCCGGTACGGAAATTTTATGAGGAGTAAAATCAAGTGTAACACGAAAAGTTGAGGCGTTACGTAGAAAGAGACAAACATATATTATATATCTGTAGGATTGAACGTGTAAAAGAATGAGATGGAATACATTACACAGAGTATCTCATTCTCGGGGTCTCCTCTTTGCGCGATACTTCGTAGTCTCACTGTATTTTATTTATATTATTTTGTAACATACTTTAAGTAATACGCTTTATTGAAGTAATATAAATAATCGGAATAATTACATATATATGTTTGTTTCTCTTATCATTTTAGCAGATGCGTTCATTTACCCTTTTTTTCTATTCAATATATATCATAAAATTATCGTTCGTAAGGAGTAAACTCCAATCGTGCGTCGTAGCTGACACACACACACTTTTTTTTTGGAGCGTATGGCCTGGTAGCTTAGACCTTTAAGCCGCAGCTTTATTTTTTTAAGAAGGCATAATGTGTGCGTTCATAAATTATTATTTTTTTAAATGTCCACAAAGTTCAAACACTGTCATCATTGTCATGTGTTTTAATCATTAATTTTCTAAAATTTTTTTCACACACGATAGAAGTGAAACTTCAGTAAATCGACAAAAGAATAAGAAGAATAATAAAAATAAAAAAACATTTGTTTCTGACATGAGTTTGAAGTACTTAATTATTTTTTTTTTATTTTTATTATCATTGTTTTACGTTCATCAAAGCCTATAAATTAGTTCAGCTAAAAAGTAACACGACATTCATTTACTGTTAGGCGTTACGAAGTTCGCCGGGTCAGCTAGTTATTAATATAATATGTATATTATGTAGTATTATATCATACAAGCTCTGCTTAGTTTGGGGTTTGGTGATGCTGTGTGATTACTGATTAGTCCCGAAATTTTTATTTTGACTATGCCCCTTTACAGCAGCTACTATTTCTAATTTGACAATGCCTTAAAAAACAGCAGCAACAATTAAGATAATCTAGACATGTTTTAATTCTTAAGAATCATGTGTACCATCTTTCTGTAAAATAAAATAGAATTTTACTTTGGCCCCATAGTATAAAAGTTAAGTTTTCATATTTATATTTAGTTAAAAAAAATTATTATCGTTAATTCTAGCATTGTGTATGACAAATTTGACAAAGCCTCTTTACAGCTGCTACTAAAAGGTCTGACAAAGCGACTGTTCAGCTGCACTATTAATTAATTAGTTTGTAAATAATAATTTATCTATTCATTTACTGACGTAACTAAGTGTTCTTAAATGTCCCAAAAGTTAAATAAATGAATTGCATTAGAATCGATCCATTCATTCAAGATCTACAGTATTACTGATACAAAGGGGCTACACTCCCTTTATGTATTATTTATTGAATTTTTGAGTAAATGCAAATAAGCAATTTTGTAGGTAACTACTTTGGTCGAGCATGGTGCGGTTCTGGATCTCCGCGACGATAAGGATAGAACCGCCCTTTACATAGCAGCGTCACAAGGGCACCCTGATATCGTGGAATACCTAGCATCCCAGGGAGCACACATCAATATTGCAGATCAGGATGGTAAAGTATAAAAATAAGTTTACATTTTTTTTTGCATTAGTGGCAAGCATTTGTGAGTAGCTAGGTTGCTAGGTTTTCTTTACGAAATCTAATCAATAATGAAGATATGCGTAAAAGAACACCAGTTACCGGCATATGCAAGCTAATTAGTTTGTTAAAGGGCAGGCCTTATAACACAAAGGTGCTTGGGGCCAAAAAGTTCTCTTATGGAGTTGCAAATCGTTAAGCAAAATGGTAAGCGTAACGACGTCAACCAAGTAGATGGCCGCGAGACCAAATTGTATATAGGCTGCTTCCTGTAAATCTATGAGGAAGGCCTGAGTTAAGCAGTGGACGGCTACAATGTTATTAAATTGATGATCATCATCAATCAGCATGGACGGAAGAATAAAGATGCACGCACGGAAGATGCAGGACTCCGCCACCAGAAAAGGCTGGAATACTTTGAGGGAGGCCTTTGTCCAGCAGTGGACGCCCTACGGCTGAAATGATGATGATGATGTTATAAGCAATGTGCCTTAGATAACGTTTTAGATTTAAAGTATCTGTAAGTTATATTATGTGTTTTTAGAACTTATGTTTTTACAGGACATTCAGCCCTATGTGCCGCTGTTACCTTTAAGCACATTGACACTGTGGCAATGTTGTTCAGGTGCGGCGCCCGCATTACACATGTCAACTGTCTGATTTACACATCTGTGACACAAGAAAGTGTAAGTAAAACCTACAGTTACTAACATTATTCAAATTCGTTGCGTAGTTTGGGAGTACCGTTACAGTCAGTCATTGCACAGTCTGTTCATTAGCATAATTTCGAAAGTATACCTACAATATACATTTTTGCCTCATGATTATACAATACAATGCAATACCATATATTATATTTTGAATTAAATACGTATACTTTTAATTAAATACATACTTACAGAAAAATAGTGTCAATTAATTATTATTATTGATCTAACTATAACAGAATATTTAAGTGTATCTAGTTCAAAAAGGTCCAAACTCAGCGTAATGTGAAGCCTGCGCTGCTCTTCCGTTGGACATTCCGAAAATATCGGCTGTAAGTAGGAGCAGATTTTGTATATACGATCTAAAGTTTCGGGTTCCGCACTTCTTATTTGAAATAATATAATTATTATAATTATGTACATATTTACAAAAAATAATAATCTGGTAGATATATCAAACACTTATAGCTTTACGAGCCGAGAACAGCCAGACCTTCGTTATTTTGAAAAGGCTGTAATTGATCTGTGCAAGAACGACCATCGAATATAGAGTCTGGGCAGCGTATTTATTTGTATTTTAATAGTGTATTTTAACCGGTTCTCAATTCGGACGGTTATACACAGACACATTTTTAGCCTCAGCTGAAACAAATAACGAAAATCTGGCTGTTCTCTGCTCTTAAGATTTTTAACCTACGACCAAAAAAGAGGGTTATATTGTTTGACGAGTCTATCTGTCTAAGTGATCTTAGCTCCCGGACGGATGAAACGAATTCAATATTTTTTTTTTGTATAAAAGGTTTGCGCGAGTTTTCTTAGACATGTTTCATGAAAATCGGTTGTGCCGTTTAAAGTTATGGGGGTGAAAGTGGGGAACGAAAACCGAAAATCTGCAAATATATCAAAAACAAGCGCATCACGTACACATTACAAAATAATATGATTTTTTACTTTTAAAGAAACAAAGGTTTAGAAATCGGCGGGTTTTCTTAAATTTTAAATTTAGTTTATATTGCATAGATGTTTATTCTGTTTGTTTCAGTATAATATGGTCAAGGTGGTTGCCGACAACTTTATCATTAAAGGCTATGGCATCAACATGCGGAACAGGGCCGGGGACACGCCCCTGTTACTCGCTGTGTCTATCGATAATGCTGTAAGGATTACGCAATTGTTGCTGGACAAAGGTTATTTTTAAGAACTAGTTCTTTGCCACATATCGCTTAAGAGATTGACAGGGGACACCTTTTTAGGTTTTTTTAACTTTTGCTCTCCTAACATCATAATCACGTGTATTTTTAAAGATTATTTTCAATATTTATTACATTATATGGGTATAATCATATTTTATTCTGATGATAAATATGGCTAGACAGAAAGGTTGTGGTCACACTACGGTCGGAATTTTGGTTGGACTCTCCCGCTTGTGGAAAAATGAATATACATATCATATACATATACTATATCCCACCCCGTGATATTTCGTAATTATTTCAAGTTCCCTGCCTCCTTTCAAGCCTCACGAGATTAATGAATGAACCCGAGCTTACGAGAGCGAAAGTTATCTCAAAATTTAAGTAGCAGTATTTTAACCATGCCATTATCTGAACTTTTTGTTTTTTGGGAACAAATCATACACCAGTCATCAGTATACCAGTCTATTATCATAGTACAAGCTCTGCTTAGATTATGTTAGATGATATGTTCAATTATATTTATTTTCAGGAGCACATGTGAACATTTGCAACACTGAGACCGGCGTGAGCCCATTGCACGTTGCCGTAGAATACGGCACCGATCTGGAAGAGTTCGACGCACTCGTCGACATGCTCCTGGACTACCAAATCAACATCGACAAGCGCGCGATCACTCGTGACACTGCCCTCAACAGAGCTATCCTGCTTCATAAGTAAGTATTATTGAAGTGATAACTTCATCGAGAGTTCGACGCACTCGTCGACATGCTCCTGGACTACCAAATCAACATCGACAAGCGCGCGATCACTCGTGACACTGCCCTCAACAGAGCTATCCTGCTTCTTAGGTAAGTATTATTGAAGTGATAACTTCATCGAGAGTTCGAAGCACTCGTCGACATGCTATTGGACTACCACATCGACACCTACAAGCGCGCGACCAATCGTGACACTGTCTTCAACACAGCTTTTCTTCTTCACAAGTAAGTATTATGGAAGTACTTCAACAAAAGTTCGACACACTCGTCGACATGCCCCAGGACTAACTACCTCATCGACAAGCGCGCGACCACTCGTGACACGGCTTTCAACAGAGCTAGGACTTCCGCTTCCACCCTTCGTTAATCTTCTTGCGTAGCAATAAAAATTCTAGACTTGTGCTCAATATAATTTAACTATGAATAAACATAAAACAATACTACTATAATAGATATTAATTGTTTCAGAGACAGAATTGCAATGCGAATTATCAGCCAAGGGGCCAACGTTAATCTTTGCCAAGTACTCACCCATGAACATGGTAACTTGATCATCGCCGGCAACAGGAAAGGCAACAAACTGGCGAACATGCTTATCAAAGCTGGACACAAAAGGGTGCCACCAAAGTTTTTCAACAAACCTAACAATACAACTAATTGGATTTTAGAAATGTACAAAACACCGCTTAGCCTCGCCAACATTTGCAGGATTAGAATAAGAGAAATGCCTATGAAAGGCAAACGATTGCGTAGATATAATACGAGAGATTTTGTCAAGGCACTTCCAATTCCACCATTGCTGAAAAATTTCCTACTTATGAAGGAATTACTTTGCTAAAAAAGTACACTACATGCTATATATTATGTTTACTTTTATTGTGATATGTTTCAACTCTAGTCAACAATGCTCACAAGAATATTTTCTCACTGGCGAAAATTGTGGAATAATTTTATGCATTTAGCCAATAAACTATAATGTAAGATGTGAAAAGATAAAAACATAATAATATCGCGTTATCATAACTAAACATAGCTTGTGCCATTTGGCATTTTAATATATGATTTCGAAACTGTTAACCCTGGCACCCAGGTATTAATTATACTTATAAAACCACTAATCAAGCTCGGTTCAGCCTATAGTTAGTTAGTTAGGGGGGGCCCTGACTTTCCGCATTAAGACTCGAGGTGTCCCATTTTCATTTCAGGTTCAGCCTATAATAACAAACAATTTAAAAAACGCACTAAAGCTGTAAAGCACTTATCTATATTAAATCATACACCCTCAATCTATATACTTATTTATTTATTGACTGCTTCAATGGCGCGGTGGGCGAGGTTCCGCTGGCGGCGCAATCCAGCGTGATATTGAGCAGGGATTTTATTTACCTAATTCAGTATTATTCTTGATCTCAATTATAGTTTATAAGTATGTGTGATATGATAATTTAGTAATCTTTCTATTCTATTTGAGTATTATTATAGTATCTATTCTATATTTTTCTTGAGAAATTTATGTGCGCTTTAAACACGTGCTTTAACGGTGAAGGCAAACATCGTGAGGAAACCGGCATGTTCTGAGACCTTTAAAAGAGTTTGAAGGACATGTGACATACACCAACCCGCACTTGGCCAGCGTGGTGAATTAATGCCTAATCTCTCTCGTCAAGAGAGAAGTCCCTGTGTCCCAGCAGTGGGAACGTTAATAGGGTGCTGATGATGATAGTATCTATTAAAGTCCATGAAGGAGTTCAAACTGCTTCATTTTTTAGGCTTTAACATGCGTTTCTCAATAGACACAATTTAATATGTGTGATGTAGCCTACTTTCAAGATTGTAGGATCGGCATTTCTTGTCCCCGACCGCCATTTTGTAAAAGTTATAAACAAAAACTACATACCAACTAAAGGAAATTGCGTCCGTTACATAACGCAAGCCACATGTAGGATTTAATTTCAATGGACTTATTGTATTTAACCACTATTTATATAAAAGTTGTCCAGATTTATATTAATTCGGGATACATACAAGATGTACTTTTTTATTAATTTATTATTAATATAATTGGGTCAAGTAGTATTTAAAATAAAAGGTATTTACTGTAAGTAATATTTATTAAAACGTTTTAAGTACCTTAAGTTGTGAGTGAATAGTAAGTATTAAGTATTTGTGTCTTAGTATGATCATTCTAAAAATGCATAAAATCTTCTTATATTACTGAAAAATTGCAATTATAGTCACAATAATGCAAGTACGAACATTATAAACTTAACATATGTATTATAATATAACTTATTAATAATAACTTCTAGTATAATATAACTTATTCAAGCAAATTAATCAAATCAGTAGGAGAAAATAATAAATGTCTTTATTACTCAATAACTACTACTAATTTTTGTTAGTGCTCAAGTAAACCTGGAAATATAATACATTTTAAGAGTATCTGCTTTAGGATAACAAATTTGTAGACATCTATGAAAACAATAAAATAAACTTACACTATGAAAAGTATTTTAATTTCTACAACAATTAAAGCTACACTTCTGAACTTAACATAAATAACAATAACCTTCTTCTAAAGTTAAATTCTACATGACACTTGATATTTTTACTTAAAACTAGTGATATATTTTTGAAACCATTTCTTACCTACATGAAGCCATTGTTTGATGCAGCATTTCCATTAAAGATTACAAAAATATTAAATTTTGTTCCCTTCATAGATATTACTACACAAAAAATAAACAACATCCAAACAATAACTTAGCTTCATAGGATTCTTTCAGAGTTAAAAAAAAAAACAGTTTCTAAAGAATATACAAATTAAAAACAAAATTCTTGACTTGGTAGCAGTCCTTTGTTGTTCGCAATATTTTGGAGCTTAGGACAAGCCTGGATTAATGCATTGGCCAGCTCTACATTTTTATTCAGCATGGCTTTATGCAAAACTGTTTCACCATCAATATCTTCAGCATCAATAGTTGCTCCTCTTGAGATCAAGAAATTCACTGTTGATATTTTACCTGAAAAATGTTTTTTATCACAAAATGATATGAACCATCTAATACTTCATAATCAAGGTACTGAATTTTATTATACCAGATGCTGCAGCTTTATGTAATGGTGTTGCTTTCCCACTCTTTGTTTGGGCATTAATGTCTGCCCCATGTTGGATTAGTATGTTACAGATATCCACATGACCATTTCGGGCTGCATAATGTAATGCTGAGTAGCCAGCATTATCTGGGGCTTGGACTATCTCTTTAGCATTTTTAGCTTTATCAATCAGTGATTGTACCTTTTCCTTATCACCATTAAAAGCTGAAAAGTTAAAATACTTAGAAAAAAAATTGGAATTGTAATACATCAGGTTTTAGAACATTTATTTATCTCAAAAGAATTTACAAAAAAATCACTTAATGGAACACTTTTTACATTAGAATTTATTATTATCTAGCATTCGGGAAATCATTAATTTCAGAATACATTGCATTATGTTATAATTACCGACTTAAGACGAAAAAAGGAGGTAATTAATTCGTCGCGTACGTTTTTTTATTGTTGTTACCTCTGAACTTAGATCTCCGTGGACCGATTCTTTTTAAAAATGAAAGCTGTTGCGGTTATTATAACAATCGGTAAAGTAGTTCTCGAGTTATATGTCCTTATTTCATACCAAAGAGCATAGAACATCGTTGGCATACCTACTCGACCGCCATTTTGAAAAAATGCGGCGGCCAGTGATGAAGCTCATGTCAATCGACAGAGTAAATCATTACAAACAAAAAGTGTTCTATGATCAAATCTCCTAAGTGATACGGTTTCTAAGATATTTGGGTTTAAAAACTAAAGAAAAAAATTGTGTGCGATTCACACACGATAGAAGTGAAACTTCAGTAAATCGACAAAAGAATGAGATGAATAAAAAAAAACAATAAATTAAAATACTGTGCAAAAAGATTTTGTTCGGGCGGTCACCCATCCAAGTACTGGCGTCGCGAACGTTGCTTAACCTTGTTAGCGTTTAAGATTGGCTCACCTGTCGTTTTAACCGTTGCATCCGGTTTGAAATCACAACGATTCTAAAGAAGTTTCACTTAAAAAATCTGTCCCCTGTGAGCTATGTTCTACTTTACTTTATTTTTCTTTTTTCTGCCGTAATATCTCAGAAACCGTAGCACGTAAGAGACTTGATCATAGAACACTTTGTTTGTAATCATTTACTCTGTCGGTTGACATCAGTTTCAACACTGGCCGCCGAATCACGTTTTTTTCAAAATCGCGGCCAAAAATGCCAGGCTCCATACAAAAATGTTCGAACCCTTTTCGTCGATTCCGAGGTCCTGGGTTCGAATCTCACATGTTTAATGATTTTTTTTTCTTTTTGTGATTTATTATTTATTTAATAAGTTCTGAGCATTTGAGCTTTAAAAATAGGAAAAAGTTCGCACGTTTGGCTTGTATTTTTAGTTCCCGAAGTATTTGTGATTGATTTGTTTAATGTTCACGCATCTTCTTGGGCATTTCTCATTTTAGCCGACCTCAAAAAAAAGAATTTGGATTTTAATTTGTATTAAAATTGTTGGGAAATGGTTGCACCCACCCACTCCACAGGAGGAGATAGGGTCAAAGTTGTTATGCCGGTGCCCGCTGCCCGAGTTATACTCAATCCCTATTTATTACTTTATTATATTATATTATATCCTAATCCTAATAATATTATAAATGTGAATGTAAGTTTGTTTGTTACGCTTTCACGCGAAAACTACTGAACCAATTTGAATTAAATTTGGTACACAGAATATCTAGAGAACTTTAAAGAGTTTGATGGACCTGTGACCTTCACCAACCCGCACTTGACCAGAGTGGTAAATGATTTTCTAATCAACATCATCACCCTATTAACATTCCCACTGCTGCTGGGACACAGGAACTTCTTTCTTAACGAGAGAGATTAGGCCTTAATTCACCACACTGGCCAAGTGCGAGTTGGTGAATGACACAGGGATAAGAACTTAGGTTATTTTTTTTTACTTACTCTATTTCTAATTCATAAATAATAAACTGAAAGTTGGTTATTTTTTGTCAAAACACAACTTGTTTTACTTACCAGCATACCATAGTCCTCTTTCCCAATCCATTTCTGTTAATGTTTGGCATACTGATGCATTTGCAGTATTGCTTGCACAGTTTGAATGGTTACATTCCTTTCCATGGGCCATGACTAAACAATATAACATCTAATGATATAACAAAATAATTCTATTCTTCACGTAGCATGGTCCAAGCGATTTCTTTTTCTCCAGTGCTGGCTATAATCTTGTATCCCAACTGTGCTAGTGAATTAATAACATTCAAAACATTTGTTTTGAATGCAACACCACTAACAGAGTGAGTTCTTGCATACTTAGAACCTAAAGCCTTATCTTCCTCCTTTTTTAGTCCAAACACTACACAGTCAGATGCACCCAAAAAACCTGTGACAGCAATGTAGTATATAGACCCATCTACTGCAACCTCTTTATCTCCTACCAAGTCATTAGATGAAGAATTCTGAGTAATTTTGTCATCCATAATAAATATTGTAAAATGTTAATGTTTGTGATGTAATAGGTTGGTAGATATGTTTTTAAATATTTATGCTGGCTTCTCAAAATTTCCCAAATGCATCGCCTCTTTGCTAAAATTGTTAATGTTGTCTTGTTCTACATTGATAGAAGGTTCTCGTTCAGAGAATTCCTTTCTCATAGTCCACATGTACTCATTATAGTCTTGTTTAACTGCTGTTGAGCTTGAAGCAACAACTTTATAGCCAAGAACCTGTAAAAATATTTTTTATTATGTATTATACTCACCTAGTTAATGAAAGATAGAATAGTATTCAACATGGTGGAAAAAGATTAGTTTCTACCTCTAGAGCACTCAGAATAACACAAGGATGCTGTAAGTAGACCATAGTTGAATCATCACAGTAACCACCACATACAAATCTCTTAAGCTGCTCAATATCCCCTGCTGTAAAAATGCATTTGGTATTCATCAATTGTATGTCAGTTAAATATCAATAACACATGCATGAGTCATTGAACTATACTAAAACAAGGTCACTATCAAAACTAAGAACAATGTTCTAAGTCAGAGGTAGGTTAGGCAAAGGACAAAGCAACAAACTCGCATATTATCTAATTAACTCACCTTTCAAGCCGGAGACTAATACACGCCAAGGGTTTTTATGTCCATACGAAGCTAGGTTACCTCGAATCAAAATGTAGGGCATTGAGGACCGTTAAATTCCCTTGTTTTTCAATAAAGTTTGTTAGATTTTAACAGCACAACGCATACAAAGTGTAAAAAATCAAACACGCACAACAATCACAGGCAGCGAGGACAAACTACGGGACGAAAAACTTGACTTCAAAGAATACAATCAATACAAGCACTACGTCTACGTTTTACGTGCTCGACGTTTCAGTTCAGGCAGAGAGTTTACTATACCTACGTTTTAGCTTAATTCACTATGTTTTAGTTTCAGGATCGACTTGCGTGACAGCACGTCACAGAAGAAAACAAAACAAACAACATTTGTTTTGTATTGGTCTGTGCTGCTGATCGGTCTTATCTTTCTGTCTGTCCTGTGGCTAAAAGACATAATAGTCCTACAGAAATAAAAGCTATAGCACCAAAACAAATAGCAGTTGACTAGAGATCAGTGTGCTGCAAGCCGTTTTTAGTAGACATTGACTGACGTTACCGTTACATACTTTTACTAACACACACATTAGCCATTAACATTTGTTCAAGAAGACAAATTTAAGAATCTAAATTTAAAATTTAAGAAAAACCCCCGTATCCAATGCCATAATTTCCTTAAACGTAAAACAACATCATCATCATCACCCTATTATCGTTCCCACTGTTGGGACACAGGGACTTCTCTCTTGGCGAGAGAGTTTAGGCCTTAATTCACCACGCTGGCCAAGTGCGGGTTGGTGAATGTCACATGTCCTTCAAACTCTTTAAAGTTCTCAGAACATGCCGGTTTCCTTACGATGTTTGCCTTCACCGTTAAAGCACGTGTTGTAAGCGCACATAAATTTCTCAAGAAGAAAAATTCAGAGGTGCGTGGCGGGGTTTGAACCCACGACCTTCGGAATGAAAGTCAAGTGTCCTCCCACTATGCCAACACGGCTTTTTTAAAACAACACAATATTATGAAATGTGGACGCGATGCGATTTCATTTGATACGCCACACTAGTATATTTGCAAATTTTCGGTTTTCCTTACCCACTCTCACCCCCATAACTTTTAAACGGCACAGCCGATTTTCATGAAACATGTCTATGAACACATACAATAAAAAACTAAATTGAAATCGCTCCATCCGTTCAGGAGCTATGGTGCCACAGACAGACAGACAGACAGACACACAGACAGACAGACAGACACGTCAAACTTATAACACCCCTCTTTTTTGATCGGGGGTTAAAAACAATGCAGATCAGAAAAATGGCGTTCAACTGAGCAACATCTTTTACACTTTATTTATAATTTTATTTAACTTGACACTGGCAAACTCACTAATAATCAATCAATAATTATAATTCTAAGGAATTGATTGAAAAACAATGCATACTCCCCGCTACGCTCAAGGATATGAATTGAAATGAATATACCTACGTGAGATTTCAGATTATAGGTAACCATAAACGTACAGTTATACCTTTACCGATGAGAACCTGTACAGTGAACCCGAAACCACAGCTCCGGGATAGCTGCACAGGTCAACTGTACATTCAATTAATCAAAAGAGTAGACCATCTACATCTAACACCCTACCTAACTGACATAAGTCAAGGTAAAATACCTGACCAGTGACGCAGTCGACATAGCCGGTAGGACACCATCATCATTCAATGTGAACCTACAGGTAAACCTGTCAGTGTCAAACGTGTGAACGTGAAGCTACTTTTACCCACCAATCATCAGTATCAGGCATGTCTATTGTATAATCAATTTATTAACCCCCGACCAAAAAAGAGGGGTGTTATAAGTTTGACGTGTCTGTCTGTCTGTCTGGGACATCATAGCTCCCGAACGGATGGAGCAATTTCAATTTAGTTTTTTTTGTATGAAAGATAAGTTTGGTGTTCTTAGACATGTTTCATAAAAATCGGTTGAGGCGTTTAAAAGTTATGGGGGTGAGAGTGGGGAAGGAAAACCGAAAATCTGCAAATATACTAGTGTGGGGTATCAAATGAAAGCGCATCGCGTCAACAAACAATCGCGCCATATTATGTTATGTTAACATTTATGAAAATTAAAGCATTGAAATCAGAGGTTTTCCTTAAATTTCAATTTAGATTTATTGTGAACTACACAATAAATTATTGGAAAGAAAATATTAACAAACATTATTCTATAATAAAAAAATAAAAAAAAATTATGTTACGAGTAACCCTTAGAGCTATCTCACGGGGTCTACGCCGTCTTCAGTCAGATCCACAGTCTTTAGTTTTCTTTTTACCTGATTATGATTATCCACCTGATGAAACGAAAAAATTTACAACCAAATAATTTACTTTGAATAATATTATTCATTAAAACCTCATGTAGTACCTACAGTAACTTGGAAGATTAATTTGAAGCCATATCAATTTATTTTTTTTTTTGTAAGAAAGGTGTGTTTTGTGCGATTGTTCTTAGACATGTGTCATGAAAAAACGGTTATGCCGATGCCGTTTAAAAGTTAGGGAGGTGAAAGTGGGGAAGGAAAACCGAAAATCTGCAAATATACTCGAGTGGGGTATCAAATGAAAGCGCATCGCGTGTGCATTACAAAATTATATGGTGTTTTACTTTTATGGAAATTAAGGCATCTCGGTGGAAGAGGTTTTTTTTAAGTTAATATTATTTATTTTTTAAGTTAATATTATTTTATATATATTAGTTAAGGATATAATCTAGTCAAAATCGCAGTCAGTTACAAGATCTAATGAACTTCACTCGATAGAAAAAAATCCCAAAGTTACCCCTTTTTGTAATGTTTTTTCAATATTATGACTGAACTACTGATATTTTTATATTTATTTTTGTACGTCATGAAAGGCACTAAATATTTCTAAACATATTCGCAGAGTTTGACGTGATAAAATTATTTTCTTAATTAAAATTTTAAAAAACCTTAAAAATTCACGATCCCGACGGCTTGGCAGGCTTGATCTGATCAGTCGCGCCAGAGAGTATTAAAATCACTACGTTTTAAGAGACGGGACTAGGAAGGAAATTTTTGATCTAGGCAAAATGTCAAATCGAAGTTTACTATAAATGAAACACCAACATAATAAATAATTAATCTGTTAGAAGCAAGGAACTTATACCCAACCTGGAATGTGCACAGGCTGCGGATTCGCGAGCCGAGCGAGATAGTTTTGTGAGAGCCCTCTGTCCCTTTCATTAGGGTGTCCAAACAGTAGGTAGATATTTTGGACATAAAAATATGAACTAATCACTTAATTTCATTAAATAATTATGTTATAGGGAGGTGTTACTCGTAAAATAAAAGTAATCACATGTTACAATTTATAAACATATATTTGGTTAATATTTTCATTCACACATTACTGAATAAAACAGTTTTATGCGAATAATTTTTGATATTTGTATTATGTACTTGGAATGGCATCCAGCCACTTTTTTCTCAAAGATTCTTCACTAGGAAATCTGAAATTAATTAATAATTTAAAATAATACGTAGTGACACACAAATCAGTGATTAGCACATAAAGTTTAATCTAGATTTCCTACTATTTATATGTTTGAACAAAATATGATTACGGAATTAATCCTAAAAATCCGTTCATTATGGTCATACTACTTCAAGAATTTAAAAATACTTACTTGAAGAAAGATTTACCGCATCCCGCATAGGATTCGCTTTTACAGCCTGGAATCGCTCATTTTTTAACCATATTTATTAAGTACGAATAAAGAAATATTGCCGAATTACGGTAGGATAAATAATAACAAATCAAAATGGCTGATGGGATGCCAGTTCAATTTACATAGATCCTATTAATAACCTATTCTTTTTCAAACAACACCTTAATATCGTGTCTAAATTTTTGCAATAAAGAAAATGTCACTAAAGACGATAATTTAAAAATATATGGATCATTAGGATAATCAGAAAGATGGTAATATATTTTTTAACAAGAGATGACAAATTTGTTTATTTTTTACCATTCCTACTACGTTTTAAAAACAACCCTTCTGGCAACACTTAAGAAAGGGACAGAGGGCTCTCGAAGCGCTATCTCTCTCGGACCGGATTTCTCTCTTACTAAATGTTATTTGAAAATAGAACTTAACTTCATATACATACGGTTTTTTTTATCGAGGAAAAAATGTCGGTGCTCATTCCAGGTTGGGTATAAGTTCCTTGGTTAGAAGTTTAAAAGCAATGGTACCAACATAAAGATAATTTTAAACCTTAAAGAAGAAGAAGGTTAATATAGGGTTGCACTCGTACAGAATCTAGTTTTATCGATATCGATGATTTAGGTTTCTCTCAATAATAGGTTGGACCTACATACTGAAATTGGGAACAGGGAGGAGGATACTTAGTACAAAAACAAAGTGCAAAACAAAATATTTATTTATACAATATATTATGTTCATAGTGCGTACCCATTATTTATGGCGAGATGTAAAACATCATCACATGACCATGGTGATAACATGATCTATTGAATTGAATAAAATAATACATAGTATATTATAATGTATTTTGAGTTACTCTATTGCATTAGGAAACATGATGTAAAGAATGAGAAAGTAATTTTGTTGTTGAATATAAATAACAATAAATCAAACAAAATGTTCCGCTATTGCAAAGTGTGTTAAAACCGCAAATTATTTTTCAACACATCGAGATGTACTACAACAAATTCATATGTACAACAACAATAAAAACAGCACAACAACAAATTAATTAATATATAATATTTAAACACCTGATCATATTGATGGTTAATGGTTTTAGATGCCGAGTGTTGAACTGAGGATGTGGGAGACAAATTCGTTATATTTATGTTCAAATAAAGAAAAAAATAACAGGCCATAGCATATTATCGTGTTATAGATACAATTTTGAAATGAGGCTTACGTCCTATATTAAAAATGATGATGAATAATTCATATTTAACTTGTAGCATAGAACCATTTAGGTCTGGTGGACTTGCAATTTTGTGAAATGAAAATATATCGATGATAGGCGAGCAAACAAAACGCCTGTTGTTTACAGAAGCAATAAATAAACATATTGGTAAATGTACTCACCGATCTTCATCCAGGGCAAATATTTGGTATAAGCTTTTTGTCTTCACTTGTCTGCTATATGAGTTTCTTGCAAATTTCGCATCGAATAGAATTTTTATGAATTGTTTTGTTATTCATAATTTTCACAAATTTGCGGTCTTAATTGACAATTAAAGGTCAAGTACTAGACTGATAGGTGACAAACTGACAATGATCCATGAAGAATAAAACCTATTTAACAAGAAGAAGAATAATAATAATAATACCACTTAGCTCAGAAGTAGCAGTTACAAAAAGTTTTGCGAACCACTAAAGCGTATTTGGAAGTATTATAGTCGCGATTAGTTTTACTAAGTTGGCATTTTTTTTTATTAAGGTGGCAATTTTGTCAAAGCAATGCCTTAGCAAAGTTTTATGTCAGATTCTAACATAGACACTTGCACCAGCATAATAGACACTTGCACCAGCCTGTTTTCCACGAGTATTTTCCGCACCTATCAATCAATTTTTGAGGAGGAAGTTTCACATAACGCCAGCCAAAAAAGTCGTGTACAGCCATAAAAATAATAAATATTGCTTTATTTTTCACTCCAAAGATATGTAAAAAAGTAAGTAAATATTTCATATAATGTCTTATTGTATATTGATATTTTGGTCTTTGATGTTAGATGTCATTTTCAATCTCTGACTGTTCCTTTATACATAGTTTGAAGATCAGGCAGGAGAACTAGGTACTGAATATCGCTATGTTCGATAACTAAGTGAACTTTTTGTTCACTTATTTGTTGTGTATATTAATTTGTTAGCTTGTAACGGGTATTAATGAACTAAAAAGTAAAATACTAATAATTTTAGAATCATGTTTTTTTTTTTGCTAATAATTTTAGAATCATGTTATATGGTAAAGATCATTAGTGATTATTTTTATAATCATATTAAATTGGCATAGAAACAATTTATAAAACTTTTTAATCAAATCTGATTTTTTCTTATTTCTTTATTAGGTACCTACCTACCTGTTTTTTATTTTTTCCTTCTACAATAAAATCACAGAACAATATATATATAATTTTAACTACTCTAGCCACTAAAATCAATGTGATTGTGCGACTGCTGACTGTGTCAAACATTACATTAACCCGTACCACTTTTTAAATTCTAATAAACCATGATAAAAATTCTGATTTTAGATTTCTTCCAAAACGTGTAATTGTTATTAATATTTAAGAAAAATATACGGTAAAAGATAAGCCAAACAAATTACTTGTGATCTCTCATTTACGAGGCTCTTATAATTAAATAGGTTGCTATACAAACAATTGAAATTACATTAACTCATTGTAAAGTCTTATGTGTAAACTGTTAAATTGTGAATGTAGGTAAAAGTAAAATCTGTAATTTCTGATTACATAATCTGTATTTTATTTTAAGTCTTATTTTTTATAGTGCTGTGATTTTATTGGAGAAACAAAAAATAAATAGGAAAAAAACTTATTTGTTTAAAAAGTTTAATGAATAATTTCCATGGCAATATAATATGATTTTATAAATAATCAATCTTCAACGGAGAAAAATGGAATAAGCCGATTTTTGATAATTTATATTTAGTCCCTATCTGTATTTACCTCTGTATACCGTTTGCTAACGAAAATTTCATTTCATTTATTTATTCTACCGTAGGTACATGTTCATTGTTAACACTTGATGTCGTTATAAGCTAACATATTATTTAATTAGTCAAGTTACTGATTTTATGATTTTTTGAATATTATATTTTTTACCGTAGGTCAATGGGGCAGCCTCAGAAAACTAACATGGGCACCGCCGCAGTAATAAATCTGCTATCTGCGGATTCAACTGAAAATAGGTATGTCATTAATCGGAATAGGTAGGTAGGTAATGCTGTCAACTTCTTTTCTTGAGATATTACCGGTACATATTTTTTTACGTAGGTTAGATGTAACTTAAAAAACTTAAGCCTAACCGTGAAATTAATTTATACAGGGTGGAAACATCGAATGCCACATGGATGGCAACTACCTTAAATATTGTAAATAGCACATTTTGTGTAAGGGAACTCACTTTAGTGCAATCTGCATCATAAAATACAGCACATTATTTTTTGTCACATTTGACCGGTTCGAGTCCCGACTGAGGCAAGCAATTTTTCATAAATCCTTAAATGCAGTATTGATTGTTTTTAAAATCAAAGGAAAGACTCCCTTACACAAAATGTGCTATTTACAATATTTATGGTAGTTGCCATCCATGTGGCATTCGATTTTTCCACCCTGTATAGTTGCTTTATACAAAAATATATTTGTAATGTATTATATGTATATTGTATTAGATATACAGTCAACATAGTACCCATAACACAAGCTTTGGCTTAGCTTGGGGCTAGATGATGCTGTGTGCATTGTCCAGCATTCTTTATATATTTATTTTATTTAAATTACATATTGTGGTTGGTTTTCAGGCACATAAATATTGAATTATGTAGCAACATGGCTGACATGTCCGAAAACTCTGTTATTAAATTGAATTGTTGTGGATCGACAGCCACAACAAGCTGTAACTTTTACGTAAGTATCACATTTTGTATGATAACATTTTATATTTAATTGTTTATGTTTATTCTGTCAGTGTACACTGTTCTACTGTTTCAGAGACACTGAAGAGACAGAAAATTCCCATAACATAGAAAATGAACTCAAAGAAAATAAATTATTACCTGTTTCGGGACGGAGAATTATTGATATAAATTACGTTTTACAAGAGTTACAAGAAAAAGCTATGAACAATACGAAACTCTAATTTATTTCTGTACTACCTATAAAAAAGTTTGATCAATAAAATGCATTTCTAAATTCAGATAAAAATTATCCCACTGCTAATTTCTATACTATGTCGTTGGCGGGGCATGCGAGTTGCGTCTGCGCGAAGAATATCGCGCGCGGATCGTGACTGCGCTAAATGCCTACTCCTGCAGGAATAGGGTCAAGTGGTACACAGTGGCGATAGCAGAAACAGTGGCGCAGAAACAGTATGCGAAAAATAACAGAGATTTAAACCTATCATAATCACCGATCGGCAGCGTTTGAGACGCGAACAAGTTGTAACCAATCGGGCAGCGCACACGGCCGGCGCGTGGTTTTTGAGTGGAAGGAGATTTTTGTATTTGTAAATAAAAGTACAGTTTTAAGGTAATAAATCTCTAGTACTATCTTCATTTTCGTACTACAATTTGCTTAAGCTCTCCTTTTACTGTGTTACATACTCCAACAAGGTTGTTTAAGCGTCCAATTTATACACGAATAGCGCTTGCATTTTTTTCTACCAATTTTTTTATTTAAAATGATGCAGTCCACATTGGATCAGTTAATGAAAGTACACAGTGGATCACGATCCACTACGTACCTACTAGTATGACCCTTTCTATCGGGAGCCACACCGAAGAAAACGTGAAAATTCATATAAAAAAATTAAAAGTGGCATGAGTGTTCCAAACACCTCGAAATTATGCAAAATATCTTTCACAACTTTGAGGTTTTTCACAACTACTACCTACTTAAAATCAATAACTATAGAAACTATAGAATATAAAAAAATGAGTTTTAGAATAATACGTTTTGTTTGTGACTAAGATGGTCGATTATGTTACCTTATATGTATGAATCTGATAAATGATTACCTTGATCTCGTAAAGTAGAGGCAAATAGACTGATTCTATAAATAAAAATAAATAATAAATAAATATTTCCGGACTACTCACACAGCATCACCTAACCCCAAACTAAGCAGAGCTTGTACTATGGGTGTTAGGTGATTGATATACTACATAGATATTTTTTTTAAATACATACTTATGATACATAGAAAACACCCAGACCCGAAACCAGAAAGTAGATCGTACAAAATCTGGTCCCCCGGCAGGAATCGAACCCGCAACCTCTTGCGCCTCAAGCGGACCTTCCCCTACCGAGCCACAGAGATCGTCAAATGTTATGAAATTGTTTTATTCCTATTAAATTATCCACTGTGTAATACCCCGATCCACTGTGTATTTAGGGTCTAGCCACTGTGTCGACCCCATGGTCCACAGTAGCTCATTTCTGACTTTTTTAAATCTGTTTTTTCTTTTTTCCTATTTCATAAGTCAATAAAATAATAATACACAATCAAAATAGTTGAACTACACTATGCCGATTCTCAATTTCAATGTCCTAGCTCTATCCAGAGCCGAGTTATGACTTTCGGAAAAGAAGTGATCCACTGTGTACCACTTCACCCTACATGGCCTTAAACACTAATTGAGCCACATTGTAAAATCTATCAATTTCTCACCAAATATGCTCGATTGGGATGTTTATCAAAGTTGTTAGCGGCACTGACAAGAAGCCCAATAGAGCATCTTATGCAAAACGAGCCATTTATTAGAATAATAAATTACTAAGGTATCATAATAATCGATTTCTTCGTGTTTCGTAATGTGGTCCGGAGAAGCCATCTTCTAAGTCTTCATGCTCCATCTTAGACCACATCGTCACTTTACATCAACATGATCAACATCAAGTGAGATTGTGGTCGAATGAAGGATATCAAAAAAGATAAAGATATATTTCTATGTAGGTACCTAGGTTGCGGCGCTCGTATCCCAAAAAAATATACTTTTAGGCGTATAATTTGGTGGAGGTATACCTATATCATAAAGCAGATTTACTAATATGTACTAAGGTAATTAAACCACTTGAACTACTTTATTATACTTTTTATAATAATTATGACAAGTTTTAAAGAAAATATCTCATTTGTAAACAAATATGCTAATACAAAAACACTTTAATGTACACACAGGGAAATAAAATACAACAACACTTAGGAAAACAAATGAACAATGGGCGGCCCTATCGCTAAAAAGCGATCTCTTCCAGGCAAACTTTGGATGGAGTCATGGGACTAACAGTATCATCTTACATACCAAATTTCTGCTGTCAAAGACTATTTGTATTTAGGCACTATTATTTATCTAGATTTTGATAAAGTATCCAATAAATTTAATATAATAAATAATTGGGTAGAGTACCTATATAGAAAAACACAGTTATGGTATTTACTGTAAGTCATATTTATTAAAAAGGGTTTTAAGAAATATTTGTAGTATAAATATAAGTTGTTAGTGAATAATAATAAGACAAGTATAAAGTTGTTGTGTATTTTAACAATCATTCTAAAAATGCATAATACTTGACTAATATACGTTTTTGGAAAAATATGCAGTCATAGTCACCACAATGCAAGTAAGAACATAATAAACATAACATTTAACTTCACATAACTTATCAATAGTACCTAACTTTACTTTTCTTTAATAATTTAACAACATTAATATGACTAAACAAAAAAGGTAAGGGCATGTTTCACGATAAACTAGTAAAGTGTTCTATGGTTTAAAAAGCAATCTCTGTCAGTCAGTCACTGACAGTTTTTAGTTGCCGTGATAGCTCTATATTTTAACCATTGACTAAATTTTTTCTGAGGTTGTGAAACAGGCCCTTGGTATAATATAACTTATTCAATTAAATAAATTAAATGAGTAGGAGAAAATGATATATGTCTTATCATTCTTCTTAATATTCAAGTAAAGCTGGAAATATAATACTTTTAATGAGTCTCTGTTTTAGGATAACAAATCTGTAGATATCTATACAAAATAATTAAATAAACTTACTTACACTATGAAAAGTATTTTAATTTCTACAACAATTAAAGCCACACTTATGAACTTCACATAAATAATAATCACCTTCTTCTAAAGTTAAATTCTACAATGACACTTGATATTTTTACTTAAACTAGTGATATATTTTTGAAACCATTTCTTACCTACATAAAGCCATTGTTTGATGCAGCATTTCCATAAAAGAGTACAAAAATATTAAATTTTGTTCCCTACATAGATATTACTACACAAAAAATACACAACATCCAAACAATAACTTAGGTTCATAGGATTCTATGTAAAAAAATCAGTCCCAATGAATAAATAAATAAAAAAAATTGTGTCTTGACTTGTTAGCAGTCTGTAAACACTTGTAAACAGACTTCATAATTAGGGACCTAATTTTATTATACCAGATGCTTTATGTAATGTTGTTGCTTTTCCACTTTTTGTTTGAGCATTGATGCAGGTGTCATGTTGGATTAGTATGTTACAGATATCCACATGACCATTTCGGGCTGCACAATGTAATGCTGAGTATCTCTTTAGCATTTTTAGCTTTACCGATCAGTGATTGCATATTTCTCTGTATCACCATTAAAATCTGAAAAATGAAAATGCTTAGAAAGAAAATTGGAATAGGAATACTGTGGACCATGTTTTTTTACTTACTAGCATACCACAGGCCTCTTTCCCAATCCATTTCTGTAAATGTTTGGCATACTGATGCATTTGTAATGCTTGCACAGTTTGAATGGTTACATTCCTTTCCATGGGCCATGACTAAACAATATAACATATAATGAAATAACAAAATAATTCTATTCTTCACGTAGCATGGTCCATGTGATTTCTTTTTCTCCAGTGCTGGCTATAATCTTGTATCCCAACTGTGCTAGTGAATTAATAACATTCAAAACATTTGTTTTGAATGCAACACCACTAACAGAGTGAGTTCTTGCATACTTAGAACCTAGAGCCTTATCTTCCTCCTTTTTTAGTCCAAACACTACACAGTCAGATGCACCCAAAAAACCTGTGACAGCAATGTAGTATATAGACCCATCTACTGCAACCTCTTTATCTCCTACCAAGTCATTAGATGAAGAATTCTGAGTAGTTTTGTCTTCCATAATAAATATTGTAAGATGTTAATGTTTGTGATGTAATAGGTAGGTAGATTTTGTTTTTTTTAAATATTTATGCTGGCTTCTCAAAATTTCCTAAATGCTCCTCCACCTCCTCTTTGTTAAAATTAGTAATGTTGTCTTGCTCTACAATGATACAAGGCTCTGGTTCAGAGAATTCCTTTCTCATAGTCCACATGTACTCATTATAGTCTTGTTTGACTGCTGTTGAGCTTGAAGCAACAACTTTATAGCCAAGAACCTGTAAAAATATTTGACATTGGTACTTATTTATGAAAAAACAATAGTATTCAACATGGTGAAAAAATATTAGTTTCTACCTCTAGGGCACTCAGAATAACACAAGGATGCTGTAAGTAGACTATAGTTGAATCATCACAGTAACCACCACATGCAAATCTCAGCTGCTCAATATCACCTGCTGTAAAAATGCATTTGGTATTCATCAATTTTATGTCAGTTAAATATCAATAACACAGTCATGAGTCATTGAACTATACTAAAACAAGGTCACTATCCTAAAATGAACTATGTTCTCAGTCAGAGGTAGGTTAGACAAAGGATAAAGCAATAAACTCGCATATTATCTAATTAACTCACCTTTCAAGCCGGAGACTAATACACGCCAAGGGTTTTTATGTCCATACGAAGCTAGGTTACCTCGAATCATAATATAGGGCATTGAGAAAGGATAATTTGCCTTGTTTTTCAATAAACGTTCGTAATTTTTTCTAACAGCTCAATACTTATACAAATTGCAAGATAATAATTAATAAAGCACGCACAGCCACAGACAGCGAGGATAAACTACGGGACAGGACGGACATACATCCAACTTGACTCTCGAGACTATTCTTTCTTTTCCATTCCAAAATGTAATCACTAATTTTGTGTCTTTGGTGACATTGACGTGACAGTGACATTATGTTGCTAGTCTGGTCTGTCCCTCCTGTCAGTGCAGTGCAGAGAGTACCTAGGTTTTCACTACGTTTATTATCTGTGATAAGTTATTGACCCACATAATTTTTAAGCACATTAAAGCAGTTGACACTTAAACTTATTTATTATCTGTAATATCGATTGAAAAAAAAACAAAATATGTTGATAATCTAATTAAGCAAACGTAGTGATTATACAGGTGTAATCGTTAAGTGTGCACAGGCGATTATTCCGTAACTATTGCAGATATCAAAAAACTAAATAAGGAAACTAAAACCTTTCTACTATCTCATGATTTTTGGATATTTCTCGTTTTATTTTAAAAAAGTTATTAATGTCATTTTACTCATTAGGTAAAGTACTTTCGATATCAGTTTAAAGTTTTTTGATATCTGCAATTGTTACGGAATAATCGCCTGTGCACACTTAACGATTACACCCTGTATACTCTCTGATCTAAGCGTTTAAATAACTAACAGTAACTTTTTTTCCGAAATCTGCGATAGCAGTTCGGATTATCTTTTAATCTTATGGATGGTCTCTTAGGAACGCTTTCTTGTTACTACAACGGAACGGTTAATATAAAACTTTCTCCTTGGTCTGGGTGTTTAGTAAGTTAAAAAAAAACTATTTTTATACCTACATAATGTCTATTAAGAAGTATATCGGATATCTAGTACCCGTAACACAGGCTTAAAACTTACCACGCGGCTAGATGTTGTTGTGTGGATTGTCCGGAAATATAATAATATAATGTGACCTACCCATATGGTCCCATCTCAAAAATCCACCCTGTATAGATATCATTTTTGATAAACTTATTTGTTTATTACAATACAATTTTATTCATTAACTTTATTACGTAAGTACCTATGAATACTTAAACTTACTTTTTTTAATCAAATTGGAGTGCATTTCTATGCTTCTAGGTAATATTAAAAAAATGAATATTTTCTGGAGCGTAGATTCTGTGGGGTGTACAAATAGGTACATTAAAACACATTACTTAGGAACACTAATTATTTATTTGGCACACATTCAAGTGTATCAAGCAAATATATATAACATAAAAAATAATATACAGAAATCGAATAACTACAGATAAACTATTACGGGAAAGTCAAGACTTAAATCCTTTTGGTTGCTTATATAAATTTAACTTATTTTATATAAAGGAATAGTTTCTAGATGTAGTATGTTATTATCGGAAGCGTGTACCAACCTAAGATTTCTAAAACTGTATCCGAACAATTTTAACAGGTCATAACTTTTAGGTTATATCAGTGATGCCAGTAGAATATAAGTGGGGTATGAATGAATAATTTGTATCTAGTATAATAATTACATAACTAAGTAGTAATAATACTGGGGAAAATGGTCGGGGTTAGGTGGGTACCTACTAAAAATTGAATTTATTAACTCGTCAACAGTAGGCTTAAAAGCATAAAGATAATGTTTTAAAAATACTTGCTAGGCCTAAAGAGGCTTTACCTAATTAAAATGACTGATAAAGCCAGACTCAATACGAATATTTTTCTATAAATGCCTAGGTATCTGGATATGTGTAAGAAGTAACAGTTTTATAAAATTCTTTTAGTCCTCACCATAACTTCTACTTCCATTAAAATCTTAAAATTTACTGCCTGAAATAATAAACACATCTTAAGATACTTTAAGGTATAGGCGCTGTTACCAATTTAATGAAGCTATAGAATTAAAATATTCTGAAAGAAATTTCAGTCTTAAGATCCGTCTATTATAACCAATATTACGTAACTATTTTAATTATTTAATGAGATTGTTAAACTAAATACGGTAGATATTAATATGTTTATTTACACTTAGTTTAGATAAGTACTTAGAGATAATCCTAAACTACGAATCACTAACTTGGGAATTATTGCCGTAGAAAGATTTTAAAAAGCTGCTTTAGGATTACGACTAACTTGGTCCATGGTGAAATGAACAAGTTACCTTGTGCTTACATTTATGGGATTTGCCGAACATAGCGTTATTCATTAAAATTTACTTTTGCCGGAAAGAGAACCCATACAGTGGCCCCTGGGTTGGAGACATTAAATCTAGGACTACAAAATATCTAATTCTAGGGTTGGTCGTTCACAAGTTACAATGAATTTTAATTTATATTGAAATAAATAAAAAGATTTCATTATAAACTCTAAATAACAATGTATGTTTCGAGTAGATAGGAATATTCCTTAATTGGAAGGTGAAATAAATAAAATTTTTTAAAGTTTTGTGAGTGTTCACTATTGAACCTATTTAAGGAATTGAAAACGACATAAAAGTAGTAAAAGTTAAATAAAATATTTTTAATAATAACATACCTACAATATCATTTATAAAATTGCAAATCTACGTAGGTTAAGCGGTTTAATAATTTTACAGACTAAGTACAAACATTTCAGAAATTAATACCTACTCAGGTAGACCTGAATTCTATACTAACGACATTTTAACTACATTCAATTAATTTGATTTGTTTCTTCTTTAAACTGATTTGAGAATACATTTTGTGCAATTTTATTATAACACCAAAACACGTTATTATTTAGGTAACTGGAACCTAAATAATAACGTGTTTTGGTAAAAATGTTTAAACAAACAAGCGACCTGCACGAATAAGGTCCTAAAATATTTATATATAACTTATAAATAGGCATAATGTTTACGGCGAAACATCAAAGGACTGTCTTTGAATTTAGATAAAGCCGCTAGATAATTTAATTAAAACATTTACACGTTTTGCAATCTTGTTTTACAAAGCGTTGTTAACAATGTTAATCTCTAAAATAAAATATTTAGGTGCGTGTATCTCATTTTTACCGATAGGGTTATACCCGATATTTTAAATGCCTTTTTAAAAGTATAAATTTAATTTACTCTAGGACAATATTTTTTCTAAAACGACTTACTTTTAAACATTAACATTTATCTAGTTATTTAGATAAAATTGAAAAACTTTAAAGCTTAGAGATGTCAGTCGCAGTTGTTAGCTTGATTGACGAATTATCCATAATGCTTATTACTTTCACATGAAAAATTGCGGACCTTGAATTAAAAAAAAAATTAGATTAGATGTACGAACGTGTTAAAAATGACATTGATGTCCTGCTATTTTTTGAAGGTGGTTTGGAGTAGGTGCATAGCTCTTTAAAAGACTAATATATATAAATGCTCATTTCAATACTAACAACTGTGACATTGCGGAATTTCGCGTAAGTCTTGGGGTCTAACATCGAATGGGAGTGTACTCACATTGCTTTATCTAGAACTACTTATAACTTTACACGTCTTGGTAATCTCTGTGATGTGGCTTTACACAACTCGTTTTTAGTAACTGTGCTGAAACTTTCTTAAGGTTATCGCGCTGCTTCCTTTAACTCAACTATGTATATAATTTAGGCACATTTTTTCAACTGTAGAAAAGGTACTTACAGTTGAAATAATGTGCAACTCGAAGGATATAAACGAGCTGTGAAAATTTCACACGAAGCCTGAAAAACTCTCATTCAGTCTACAAGTCTTGGCTCGAGCAGTTGTGAACATCGAAGGTCCTTGGCTGGACGTCCTCGTAGGGTGTCACGTGAACGGAAGCCAGTTCCTTCGACACGCGCTCTGCAGCCGTCATCACACGCAGCAGGTTCTCTCCGGCTAGCTTCCGGAGCTCCTCGATACTCCAACCTTCTTCCATCAGCTCAGCGAACAGAAGAGGGTATGAAGATACATCTTCTAGGCCTTGCGGTGTGCTGCAATGAAACACACATTCAATTTTATTATGTACTTTTATAACCGTTGTCCTCTTACATAGTGTCCGACGATAGCATGAGTTTCAGTCGAAATCGAACACAGCTTGGGCTGAAACTAAACCTTCTGTAGTTCGATCAAATCTCTACCTTGAACGAACTATTTACTTTGAACGAAATGCTTCTGCTAGGTAATGTATAAGAGGTATTTAAATTATGTAGCTAACAATGAAATTGCTTTTTAACTTGTACCTTCACCTTGGGTCTACAGGCTCATTGCCTGTGCGATGGATTTTCAGTTGCCCACAGAATGTTTAATTAGTGCTAACTAAAAGTCACGACAGGTGGATATTGAATCAGTCTCTTGCAAAATTTCGTAGCAGCAAGTTTGTTGAGAAATTACATGTCAGACTTCGTGTTTCTGTCGATTCATCAATATGCTGAACATTAACGGTAACAGCATTTCACAGTGCCGGAGTGCCGCATAACTTCTCTTTATTTAAGTCGAAATGTTCGAATATTTAACCGAGAATGGTAAATATTTGTCTATTAATGTCTCAGATTTATTAACAAATAATAGAAGCAAGGCCTCATGTACTAATTCATCCCATTCTCTTTTAATTGAAAAAATAATGAACGCACATTTTGTAAATAAAACCGCATTGAAGAAGAAACTAACAACTATTTTTTATGATGAAACAATTGGTACAGGAAGCACCTATGGCCCTATGCTGATGTTAAAAAAATTAAAAGGACCTTCCATACTTTACAATTTATAAAATTTTATTTTTGTTATGTCATAAGCATTATACAGAATTTGATTACGGAAATGGTGGAAAATTCTGCAATTGCGTGTGCGGGGGAGGGGGTGGGGCCCACACCTCAATAGAAAAAAATCTATTCCCATCAGTCCGTTATCTACGAGTAACGCAGTTTAATTTAGAAAAAAATTACAGTTATCCTCACATTCAGTCCGTATAGAGAAAAAAATCTTAAGTTATTATTTATTTCTATCTATTCGCCTGTGTATATTTTCTCAGTGCAGCAGCGTTTTAAATGATTTGCAAATAAATATAGGATATGCGAATCACTTTCTAGTGATAAATTATAGCAGGTTATTACTATTACAAGACACCACTATCATTATTTTAACAGTGGGAAGTCGACCACCTACTGGACATAGACCATCTTTTGGATGTACAATTAGGTATTTGGATCAGTATCGGAAATAATCTGTCGATTTTGTTGGTGGATGACCGAGGCTACGTTTATAGAATCCAGGATTTTACCTGATGTTCCAATTTTTCAGTGTAGTTACAGTCAAGAGCAAAAGAAATTGATAAAATAGAATAGAATAGAATAGAAATCATTTATTTGCAGCTAAACACAAATTACATCAACATAAAAATTATACAACTTATAATTATAGTTAAACAAATAATTTGTCTTCAGCACTGCAAAATGGACCTTACTCAGCATAAGCGGGAAGTATGCAGTACATACAACCCACGCTGGTCTTCCGTTAGAACCATTTCTGTGGCGGACGTGATACATAGAAAATATATTATAATCATATTATCATCATAACCATACATTTAATACAATTAAATAGGGTCCCAAAATATGATATGCAGTAATTTAAGTTAAATGTTACTAACTAAGATATTGTAGTTTGTTCAAATTAAAGGAACAGATGAGTAAGTAATCATATTTTCTTAGATTTTCGGTGTTTTTATGATCATTTACCTTTGTCTTATTTAAACTACATTTAGAACGGACACTTTGGTATAACTTGTTAGATTGGCACGTCACGCTAGAAGATGTTTTGATTACCTACTTTTGCTGTTGACTGTACAATATAAGTAAAAATACACAAGTCTGAGCGCGTCATTAAGAAACAAAACCGCAAGCAGCACCTAGGATTACTCAAATAATAATTAGTACACGAGTAACAAGGGTTGGCGATGAAGCGTGTTTGTTGAAATTGTAATGACGAGACGTGTACTCACTAATTGATGCCGTCGTAGCCGGCGCCGAGCCCGACGCTGTCGACGCCCGCCACGTCGCGGATGTGATTGATATGAGCTGGAAGGAAACACGATTATTAGGTAACTATTTTGATGATATAAATAAAAAGGACAAACAATCTCGCCCCGTTATTTAAAATTGGTTATCAAACATTTTTAGCTAAAATGCAGGTAGCATTCGTTTGTCCAGCTGGATCACTTCTAATTAGTTTTACCTCAAAGCGCATGAGCAAGCGTTAAAGGTCGCTTTTACAACTCATCGCTAATTTGAACGATCATCGCAATGTTCACTATTTAAAATCCCGTCAAATAAGTTGCAATCAATATACTCACATAGTACTAGCTCTGTTTAGTTTGAGGTTAGGTGATGCTGTGTGATAAGTCCGTATTTATATAATAGCTTTTCATGCCACGGCGGCGTTGGCAGTGCTTTATGGATTTTCCCGCTGGAACGATGTATTTTCCCGGGGTAATAACCTAGCCTAGCCTAGGGTAAACATACCGGTTTACCGGCCACTACCCCTTTTCGACCACTTCGCACATTATTTTGAATAATAGAGATTGTTTATAACAGCGCCTTTCGAATTTCGTGCCATTCTACCCGGACGAATTTCACGGTTCATAAGCCAACGGCATGACCTCGAAATTTGCGAACTGAAGCTTCAGTCGAAATTTCAAAATTTGGTGTATCCACGCGTGGCAAATTTAGTAAAAAAAATAGCAGGTGGATCGATTTTCGAAGGTAAGTTTTTAAGTGTTATTATTGTTTAATTGGTCATTGATTTGGTTTGTGTGTATTTAGCATGTTTAATTTCAATATTCAAGTGCCCAAACTCACCATACTTTACATATTTTGTAAAATTTTTGGTGGTCGGACAACACGTTAAAGATTAATTACAAAATCTACTTTCCGACCGGGTGGTCGAAAAACGGTTTATTCATGTTATTTCTCATTGCCTACATTGCGGAAACCTTTAATTCACCAACATAGATTCTATTATATTAGTGAACAGTTAGACTATTGTGAATTGACAACTAGATTCCGGCCGCCAGTATACTTCGTAGTTTCAAAGATATGACCTTCAAAAATATCAAAAATTTACCGCCGATAACCAGTAAAAAAAAAACCTATTTCCGGCCATCAGAAATAAAAGGCGGCCGAAAATTCGTCATATAGTCTCGGTTTTACTGAACATAAAATTTTGTGTTATGTTTGAATTTCATTTTTATATAATTGTGTTAGGACAGTGTAATTTTTTATTCGCAGAAGAGAGAATTAAAGCTTTTTTAAAATTTAATCATTGTTTTACTTTCATACTATTATAAACCCTATAAGCTATTGAATAAGACTCGTTTTTCTACCGTGAATTAGGTGGCCGATAACCAGTGCACTGGTGGACGATAACTGAGTAAAAAGGCCGATAACCGGTATATTTGTAATTTTTACAAATAATATTTTTTTTTAAATTACGTATCACTGCTACGTCTATAAACATTAGGTTTTATGAAACTAGACTATAGTAGGATCAAACGATTTTTTTTTTAATATCTTGTCGCACTGCAATATGATAGAAATTAACTCTGAAGCCAACAAGTCGCTTAAATGGCCGATAACCGGTATGTTTACCCTATAGCCTTCCTCGATAAAAAGGCTACCTAACAGTGAAATAATTATAAAAATTGGACCATTAGTTACTGAGATTAACGCGTTCAAACAAACAAACTCTTTAGGTTAATATTTATTATTAGTACAGATAATATAGATAGATTTATAAAAAAACATGAAATTAGCGATTGTTGTTATGCTACTTATATTCTGTCGAATCTTCTGTTTGGACTCTCAACGCCTACCTTCCTACACAGCATCAAAGCACAACTAAACCCACGGTTTTATGAGGCATCATATCAGTACAAGGCCTACTAACTTACTAAATTCTATCACCTTTCGAACTTCTTTCGCTCTGTGTACTACCAATTTTTAAACACCCTGTATGATAATAAATTTAATGCTACTTGAAGAACCTAGGAACTAACAACTAACCCTGAAACTGCAGATCCCAGTAGATTACCTTTAGTATACTAATAAAATTAAAGAACCTATAGTTTTAAGGGAATTTAAACTCGAAATGCTGCCGTAAAGTTGTGAGCACCTGGATTTAAAGCGCCTTTCACTGAAAACTTTTTACGTCTTCATTATTCTATGCAGGTGTTTAAAACTTTAAACGATTCGGCATCTGCAGTAATCCGTACTGGAAACTGTAACTTGCATAATGTTAACCTAATTATCTGAAGCCCTGATTGCAACGGTAACCGCAGAATGCATTATTCTCACTATAGTTTACATAAATAGCTTTACAGTTATAGCGCTTTCCATGAAAGAAGAAGCTGCTGTATTTAATATAATCTACTTAAAAGCTAATCGATTTGAAGGTACTTCGATATACGCAAAAAAAAGTTGTTTGCGTAAAAAATAAAAAATAAAAGATTGACAGAATACAGTTAAAAATAACATACCTATAGCATCCTGAACTGTAGCGGTATCCTTACAAGTAAGAAAGGAAGTGTAGAAATTGACCATAATGAGGCCCTTATTAGCCGCTAGCAGTCGGAGCACGGTGTCGGGTACGTTTCTGGTCACGTTGCACAACGCACGCGCGGACGAGTGGGAGAAGACGACTGGTGCGCGGGAGACTGCCAGCGCGTCCCGCATGGTCCGCTCGGATACGTGGGACAAGTCCACTAGCATGCCCAGGCGGTTCATCTCTTTTACTACCACCTGCAAAAGAAAGTATGGGTCAGTTTAAACAGAGATGCGAGGTAACAAGATGATACTTGAAGTGGGCAGTGGTCTCGTGCTGAGCAGCTAGACGCCTCAAGATTCAGCTGCCGTATCGCTGAGTAGAGCGACACGACGCCGGGAGGCGATTCTAATTCTTGCAATTTATGAAACAGGTATCTTCCTGTGTATTAAGTAAATATTGAATTTGTATTGCTGTCTTCAAAAGTGCGTATCGTGTCGGCATCTTAATACATAAACAGCGTAATGACGCCGGAATTCATAATCACACATAACCACTGATTACTTTCAATCTATGATTTCTAATGACCGTCCGATCCATACCGGTATGTCATTCGAAATGAAGTATCAATAATATTAAAAATAAAAAATATAGAAATCACTAACTACATTTTTGCGAAGTCAAAGCCGGCCCTAGCAAGCCCTGATTATCAGAGTAACTTGAGAAGCTAAGCTTGTCCAGTCGATTAATCTTATTTCGCTCGAACACCTGCTGTGGAGCACTTGAACCATACGTCATAATGCATCAGGAGCACAGCGCGAGGCGTTCAACTTGAAGCTGAAAACGGATTGCTCTACAATTACATAGTAGATAAGTATTTTTCCATTGCACGCTACATTTTACACGGATTTATATCGTAAATCGTTCCTACAAGTTCATTATGTTAGAACATGAAACGTTTTTCTACGTTTTAAGTAACAACTTAGGTACGATTTAGACTTAAACCTGTAGGTTTACGTACCTAAGTATGAAACATAATAATAATAATAAATCATTTATTTTCTATCACAAAATATTACATTGTTTTATGCAGTAAACTTATATCTATGTTACTATGAGATAACTTACATTCTATACATCTATTTTGTGAGAGACTGGTGCCAATGGTAGGCTAAAGCTGGGTCCACACTTGTATCATTTCGGCGTATCGTATCCCCGTCGCGTATCCTCGGCGCGTATCATGATCGCTAGTTTGGACGCAAACTGATACACGTTAATGATACATGCCGTATCCGATACGGCCCGATCCGCACCCGATCTCCAATGATCGCGTATCAAGATACACCTCGTATCCGATACGCGTATCACGGTAGTATGGACGTATTTTGATACTGTATCATGATACTGTATCATGATACTGTATCGTGATACACCCCGAACCATCCTGTGTCGGTTTTTCCGCGATCATCAAAGGGGATACGCGTTGCATTGAACAAGTTTGGACGTGAATGCTTGATGCAGTGCTGCCAAACGACGACCTCTGTGGCTCGGTGGGCGAACGTCCGCCTGAGGCGCAGGAGGTTGCGGGTTCGATTCCCGCCGGGGGACCAGGTTTTTTACGATCTATAATTTCTGGTTTCGGGTCTGGGTGTTTTCTATGTATCATATATGTATGTATTTACAAAAAAAAATGTATCTATGTAGTATATCCGTCACCTAACACCCATTGTACAAGCTCGGATCTGCTTAGTTTGGGGTTAGGTGATGATGTGTGAGTAGTCCGGAAATATTTATTTTATTTATATTTAATGCTGCGGCAATTACCGTGTTCTACGGCTTTCAGGCCAAAATATTACACAATGCACTGCCTACGGCTGCAACCCTGTAGCCGTAGCAGTTTCTACGGCTATTCGCAAATTCTACGGTAATTGATTAAATCCGATGCGCGAAATTACTCACTTCTCACTGACCCAAATATTATTTGACAGGAGATCGAGAGGAACAGCACTTTGGGATTGTCGATTTTAACCTTGACATCGGAGTAGCTAACTGTATTCGATTAATAATCCAAATATACCGAAAGCCAACATTGCAAAGTTGTCTATGGTTGTATGGACTTTGTTACTCTTGAAGTTACTTGTTACATTTTCTTTTTGAAGCGTCCATATTTGTAAAGTTAAATTTGATACGCTGAAATGATACAGTATCACATAAAAGTATAAAATGAGCGTCCATACTTATGATACGGATACTCGATACGCCACGCCTGATCGTGATACACCGAAATGATACAAGTGTGGACCCAGCCTAAAAGCCAGTGTTACTGGACAAACATGAAAACATTACCTGCATGGCAGTCAGCAACAACAATAAATACATTACAGAAAATCAGTACCCATAACACAACCGCGCCGCCATTTCAGCCAAACAGTACTTAAGGAATAACATATTACACAACAGTTATTACGAGAACTTAACCAAACATGTACAACTAGATACCTACATTTTATTGTCTAATATACGAGCGACAAATTAATTACAAACATTTATTTGCAGTAAGTACTGAGTGCGACAAGTTGGCGGAAAATGAGCGTTTCAGTAATGTGCGGATGGCGTTCGCGCTTTGCGGTCGCTCCCTGGGGATGCCTCGGTGGGCTTAGCTTGTTATAGCATATCGCAGATTATAACTGACGGTTTCTGCCAGGTCTCTTGCAATCTATCTACAACTATATAAGTACACAAACAAGCTGATATTAGGAACAAAAATAACCGGACTGCGACTCAACTTTTTTGGGAATGTTTACTGTCTATATGCCTATGAGAATGGTTGATACGCAACTTTAAATCGATCCTAAACGGTCAGTCGGATCTAAAAATGTAAAAAAATAACTAAGTTTTAATAGTTTTTCAAATATCTATTCAATGATTCCCTACATTACATGGTTTATTGCTTTTATTTTTTTTACAAAGTAGTATCTAATAGTCGCCATATTTAATTTTAACTAACATATTTAATAACACTCGCCGGACTAAGAGGAATCGATCAACGTATGAAATGAATAATAGAAATTAATCTGTATTGTGCTATAATGTCTATTATATCGCTATGTCGCGTAGTCGGGTAAAAAGGAGTATCCAAACAGCACACATCCTATTATATTGATAAGTGGACGTTTTATATACCTATGTATTTAAATAAAGTGTTAAATATATAGTGCAGTAATGGTACAAAAATGTGAGCTTAATGAAGTAAAAGCTTCGCGGAATTTGCCCACCAACATTATGCAACCAGAAATCAGTTATAATTAGATTGTTCATGGTTTAATTATTATCAAGGTGTCATTATTTGCATTTATATTAATCTATGCCTGTTATGACACACTGTCTACTTACGTGTGTATGGATCATGACTTCGGCCCAATTTCACAGTTTGTTTAGCATTTTATTGTTTAGTAATTTAATGCTTATTTTAAACTAAATAATATAATAAATAACGTTTAATGATATTTCATAACATCTTATGTTATAATATCTTATGTTATGAAATATAATTGAACGGTTATTTTAAGGTATAATTTTAAAGGTTTAGACTAAGCATTAAATTACTTAACATTAAAATGATTGCTAGAGCCATAGAAAACGAGCATGAGCCGGTATATTTTAAGTATGTTTTGTTTGTGTATGTTTCTGACTAAATCCTGATAAAAGAGAAATGAAAACTTTTTGATGACCTTTTTCTCCTTTAAAAAACAAGATGAGTCTTTAATCTGAATGATAAATCATTATTTATGTGTAAATACAGGGCATCATATCGAGTACAATTTAAAATGGCAACAGACAGTTAAATAAAATTTGCACAAAATATAATAAGCTGTTGACAAAGAACAAAAGAAACAAAATATAAAACTATTATACACGCACAAGATAATTAATATTATTTTTAACAAAAGGAAATAAGAATTAAAATGAATTTTCATACACACAAAACTAAATGAAAATGAGACAAAGAGGTAAACTTATTATAATCTGATCGAGATATATCACCGTCCGCAATTTATCACATTTGAAATTTTACAGGTTTTTCCTATAGATTCGTTAATTTCATCATCATAAAAAAAGATAAAGTTATTTTGTGCTTCTGTGATGAAATCCTTTGTGGAAACCCACATCATTGACTTGATTCAATAAACAATATCCTAATTTAGCAAAGCTCCGAATAGTCTTCTACTAGCAATAAAACAGCGATCGAACAACATAAAATAGGCTAATACATGTTTAAATTGTTCGAAAAGGGGAAATGCATTGTAATATTTATTTGCGATAGAAGTTCTGGGCGGCCGGCGGCCATGGAGCCGAGCAGCGAGCTAACAGTTAATTAAGTTAGCCGGACCAATGACTAACTTTTTCATGGAATTTGAGTTCCTCCTGCCCCGGTAGGTAATCTACCCAATCAAGCCGTTTTAATGGACTTACATTTTTCAATGTAACCGTTTTCAATGTTTTTAAACTAAGACACAAAATAATGATGTTTCTCAAATACAAATTCAAAGTTTATTGCTGTGTGTTTTAGGTTTTATTAAACTGATAGACTGATTGGAATAGGGTTTTTACAAAAAAAATAATTGAAAAGTATGAGATGGACTGATATTACACCTAGGGTTCCGTGCACAATTTAAAAATATGTATTTATTGTATATTTTACAACAGAAATATATCATCCGGCTATATTTAAACTCTCTAGCTATCACGGTTCTTGATATACAGTCTGGTGACAGACAGACAACGAAATCTCAGCAATAGGGTCCCGTTTTACCCTTTGGGTACGGAACCCTAAAAAAGGCGAACAAAATTGTACAAAATGTTGCAGTCGTAGAGTGGTCACCCATCCAAGGACTGACGCTTAAATTTATAGGTGAAAAAGATAATTATGACGTATTAAAAAAAAAAGTGTGTGTGTGTCAGCTACAACGCATGATTGGAGTTTAGTCCTTACGAACGATAATTATGATATATATCGAATAGAAAAAAAGGGTAAACGAACGCATCTGCTAAAATAATAAGAAACAAACATATCTGTAATTATTCGGATTATTTATATTACTTCAATAAAGCGTATTACATAAAGTATGTTACAAAATAATATAAATAAAATACAGTGAGACTACAAAGTATCGCGCAAAGAGGAGACCCCGAGAATGAGATACGCTGTGTAATGTATTCCATCTCATTCTTTTACACGTTCAATCCTACAGATATATATGTTTGTCTCTTTCTACGTAACGCCTCAACTTTTCGTGTTACACTTGATTTTACTCCTCATAAAATTTCCGTACCGGGCCTTATAACTCAAATCGTTTCTTAAGAAGTAAACTCCAAAACTACTTACTAAATCTCGTTCAAACCAAATTTCAATACAACATATATTTTTTTCATTTTTATTATTTTAGAAGTTTTGGAAGTTTCTGTCACACAAACTATTCAGCTTAAAAAAATTTCGAAACCTCGATATCATTTTTGAACTATCCATAGATAAACCACAAATAAGGGTTTTTAACAAAAATTGAGTTCGGGGAAACCTTTCGTTCGTTTAGTGAGAAAATCTTAATGCGGTTTACAGAATATATCTACTTACTAAGTTTCAACAACATAGTTTCTGAAGAAAGTAGCTGTGACATACGGACGGACAGTCGGACAGACAGACATGACGAATCTATAAGGGTTCTGTTTTCTGCCTTTTGAAACCCTAAAAACGGATTTTATAATTCCGATCAAAAGACGTAAGGTTGAAAATGGGGATAAAAGTCTTTTATTGTTCTCAAATGTACTCAAATGGAGTACCTATCAAATATTAATGGGCAAAATGCTTGCGTGTTTAAATAAATCTGGCAAGCGCGTCGGCTTTGTTTATTCAGCTTCCCATCTTAAAATAAACGAATGGTATTAACGTCAACTTTTGGTTCACTGCAAATATAACTAAGCAATATACGAGTATATGTATAATGCAAATACAATAAAAATTTCTTTATTGACATAAAACATCATTTAACAAAGATATGGTCCCATACGCTGCCGAACTAGTAAAAACTGTATTTCAGCCAATAGCTTCTCCAAAACGATGGCCTATTACAATTTATGTCTCAAAAATTTAACAAAATGAAGGTAACAACATAAAATAAACAACAATACATTGTTGTATACACCTTTATAACACATTTTTAGCGTTCGGCGTTCTAATGAAGATGTGATATTATCATAGTAAAATTTAGTCGACTTTATTTTTATAACTTTAGTTTATGTGTCTAACTTCTATCTAATACTTAGGCATAATGTGACAAATTAGGTTTTTTTGAACGCTGTACCATATCTTACGTGAGTACATTCTAATTTCCTTCTTAGCGCTCTTCTATAAAACTACTCCATGCATACGGCATTTTAGGTAAATAATGTCATGAGGAAAAAAAATCAACATTTTAACAGACCTCTATGACCTCAGAGCTACAAGATTGTCGACTTCCTTATTTTATTTTTACAAAATGGCGGCTTGTAATCGCCATGTCGAATTTTCACTAACGCCATGTCTTTAGTGACACTCGCCATACTAAGAGAAATCGAATGACGTGTGAATCATAGAAATCGACCTAGTCGTTTGGCCTGTATAATGTGACAAAGGAACATACATCCATAACTTACAAACATACATAATGTAGACTGTTAAAAACATTAGCACTCCTTTACGTTGCGCAGTCGGGTAAAAAGGAGCAGTTTCAGCCTAATGCCACTTCGTTCCCTGGATAAAAGGGTGGTTATTGATTATTGGCTGTATACAATTTCACGGAACCATCATCGGTCAAAATATTCTAAAATTAGAACTTTCTGTAAATAGCTTTCTGGGAACAAAATCTGTATGATCTGTTCATTTAGAATTTATCAAATATCTTTCAGAGGATTTTACTTTTTGGAGAAATATTCGCACATTTGGAAGTGTCTGAGAAAAAATAATAATTAACCTTTTGACCGCCACGCCCCAAACGCATTCTCGTAACTTCTACGCCAAAGCACAAAGTGACCAAAAATACCTACGAATAAAATAGTGCTGCCAAGAGTCGATAAAATGTATTTTGTCGATAAACACATGGAGACTTGATTTCGTTGGTTTTTTATACAATAAACAACTTTTTTAAAATCTGGGATGTTTTATTACCTTTTGAACGCCACCTTAAAATTATAAAATCTAACTCTCCAAGCCATCCAAGTTACAAAACGAAAGGCTTTAGGTTATAAGCATTATTTTCATTTTTCGAGTTTTACTTGATACCAATTACTCTATAATATAAAAATTGTTACGCCGCAGTTGCCGGTGTTTTGCCTACATAAAACCAGAAATCAGATCGATAACAAATATTTTCAAATAACAACAGCACATCACTATTCACCCACGAGACGTCTTCTGTTGTCGTGAATAGCCGACGTTGGCGCGGCTGGCACGTTGTTTGAAAGCTTGCTTACATCTGAGGTAGTGATGTGATAGGTCGCTGATTATCGATAGGCGGAGAGGGTATTGGACCCTGAGCGATTATTGGCAGAAGTATTTTATACCTAATTATTTTCCTTGCTACTTGAAGAATTTCTTCTCATTAATTATAATTAATGAGATTAAATTCGGCATATGATAATTATCAGTTTTAGGAAATTTTACTAGGTAGGTATTTTATTTCCCTCATTCTTCATTCATTGTAAATTGTCTTAAACAATTCATTTCTAGGCATTACCTATCCATCTAACATCTTTTATTGATTTTCTTTCCACGTAATTATTTCCTTGAGTCGGATACCTATCTCGTAATCGAACCGATTTAGGTACCTACACTACCTACTTACCAATGATGAAAGTACCTACCTATCTATTACAAAAAAATGTATTCCCGTTCCCAACGTAGGCACCTACTGTAATCTTACAAGAACGAAATAAAATGTAGGTAGGTATGTACCGAACTAAAGGGAACCTGTGTGCTTCGAAGCAGAAACATGCTTTTGTCGAAGTTTGAACGAGAGATCTAAGAATCTACAAATACCTAAATTTTACCCATAATTCCAAAATCACACACCTGCAATTATTTTTTTTTCATTATGCGTTTGCAGAGTTTAAGTTTGGATTTATTATGAAATCTTAATAGATATTTATTAATTTTAACATGAGAATGAACATGATATAAATAATAAATGTCTTGTTTAAATGTAAATTGTCTATTTTTTATCACTTTCGGTTGGTAGCTGTATACCACAACAATAGCGGTCGGCTCCTGCCGACAATGGCGTGGCGAATCACGCCCGCTGACGGGATTTTATCTAAGTTTTCATCGTCGAAATTTTTAAACAACTAGGGGTTTTTCTTATAAACCTTTAGTATAGATGTATAATAACTAAAACAATGTTCCTTTTAGGATACATAAAACGCGGAACTAACTGTTTAAAGATTGTGTATTTCGTTTTTCTTTTGGAGTAGTTTTGGTCGTCATATGACGACGCTGGCGTAGTGAGCTCAATTTGTAATGTCGAGTATAGCCGACGGTGGCGGTGAAAAGGTTAAGTAGTAAGTTATTTATGTTTTTTTTAGACACGCTATGTGGAAACATGTAAATGGTTTTGAGTTATGTTTGTATTGTGATTTAGTTAGTAAGTAAAACTGTTTGTTTTCTGAATAAAATAAAATAAATAATGATATAAAATTAAAATCATCTCACTACGATATAATTAAATTTTTTTACACAAGGTATAGATGAAACAATGCGGTAAATTTTTCGTTTATTACTGTCCAATGAGGCCATGAATGGAAATTCAGTATAAATAGCCTATTGTATTTTACAATGAATAGATAATGGACGCCAATTTTATGAAGCAAATTCAAAATGAATCTCATTTACCGTACCGTTTTGTAGATTAGCCTTTGATTATTATTATAACAACACTGCTCGGGTACTCATTTTAAATAGGTAGATTGAAATTTTGAAGTATTCCCGTTTGAGCACCTATTTTTTGGGCACCTATGCATAGAACACCGATCAATATTTTAACGTGATGCTTACATTTGTTTACTTTTTAGAGTTCCGTTGCCAAATGGCAAAAAACTGAACTATGGATCGTCATGTCTCTCTGTCCGTCCGTATGTTACAGCCACTTTACACAGAAAGTTGTGAATAGAGGTAGATGTATTCTATAACCGCATTAACATTTTCATACTAAAACAGTAAAGGTAAGATTATATAATATACCCATACTTAGAACTGAAACAATTTTTTTATGTTCATAAAACACATATGTGTGGGATATATAATTAATTTAAAGACCTATCCATACACAAGTCTTTAAAAATTGTTTTTTTTTTATAAACTGAATACGTTGCGCCAGAGATACATCCAAATTCATAAATGTGTTAATGGTTCCTGTACAAAAAAAAGAAAATTTTAAAACTAAAAAAATATTATCTATATGACGTACATACAAAAACTTCCACCGAGAATTGGTTTAATCAATAAATAGTTAGTAGTTTTTAATTAGGTGGTCGTTTACAACACAATTTAAGTTACAATTTACCGTTAGGTATATCTATGAGTCCAGGAAATTACGCATTGATTTGCCTTTTGAAAATTTAAAGGGTAATGCGAGTAAATAGGTGGGTTCAGTTCCGTCTGGCGGCTTGAATTATTTATCATAAAGAGCTCCATTGTTCTAGACGTCGTCGGAAGGTAGAAGGTACGCCGAGTTTGCTTAATTAATTGCAAAGTTCCTTAACCGCTGAAAGACAGTGATTCTGCCACAAGAGAAAATATATCCACAATTAACAAATTTTTACAACTAAATTTAATCTCTATTTTCAGGCTGTGTGAAGGTGTCGGTATATTGTCTTAAAGCTATTCATAATTTACAGAGAAATACTTCAGCTGTAGTCGAAAATATTTTAAAGGAGCAGTTTTTATTGAAAAAGAATTCCCTCCAACGTACAACTTCCACAGAGAAAGAAGTTTGTACAGGAAAATTAAGAAGTATTTTTCCTGGCATATATCGGTATTTAAATGATTTTATCGAAAAACTGCAGTTGCTTATGTAGAGGTATTTCTCAATATAATTTCTTCAAATTTACTGGTGTATTAAAGTCACCAGTAAAATTAGGTGATCAAAATAAAAACGTTTCAAAATATCTTGTAACCTGACGTGCCAGATCTAACAAGTTATACCAAAGTGACAGTTCTAAATAAAGTTTAAGTAAGTAAAAAGTAGATAAATGATCATAATAACACCGAGGTTCAAAATAAATAAAATCATTTATTTATGATTTTTTTTTGACTGCTTCAGTGGCGCGGTGGTCGAGGGTCAGCTAGCGGCGGAAGAGGTAGCTAGAAGTAGGTAGGGTTCGATTCCCGCCGAGGGTGAAAGTGTTTGTATGTTCTGCAAGCACTTTCTCCTCGGTCTGGATGTTTAATATGTATACTAAAGATATCTATATATGTATGGCTATTATATTAAGTATATCAGATATCTAGTACCCGTAACACAGCTTACCACGGGGGTGGATATTGTTGTGTGAATTGTCCGGAAATATTTATTAATTTATTTATTTATTTATGATACGTTATTTGTTCCTTTACTTCTCATAAACTACAATAGTCATTAACTATTGTCTTAATTTATTGTATAAATTATTTTGGGACCCTATTTCATCAGTTTTTTTGCTGTTGACTGTACCAATCGGTCTGGGCATCTTCTAGAAAACAAGTCCTAATCTACTAATTTTGAATATCGTGTAATGTGGGGTAAATCACGTAGGTAAAGCGCCTACTTAAGGAACAATAGTGCATTTCCTCCATCACTGTATAATGACAGCTCTTACGTGTGCCTGCGTAACGTGCAGCCAGCGGTTTTAACAAAAGAAAATATTTCGAAAAGTATCGCTGGTAAACAAAGAAGTGCACTACGAGCTGCCGAGTTGATACAAAGCGTGGTATTGCACTGCAGGATGTTTATGATTATGCCGCACTCGCTCTGCTCACGACGCTCGTCTTTACTTTCCGCGCTAGCATCACGTCTCGTTATTATTGAATTTCCCTACCTCGCCCACGGTCTTACACAATCCGAGCCTACTACTGACTAAATCTAAATTTAAAATTAATAAAAACACGATTCAATTACTTTAGTTCTCAAGTAAAAAGTCATACAATTTTGTAATGTGCACGTGATGCGCTTTCATTTGGGACCACACTCGAGTACATTTGCTGACATTCGGTTTTTCTTCCCCACTTTCACCACTCATAATTTTTAAACGGGTCAACGGATTTTCATCGAAGTACTCGAGTATATTTGCAGATTTTCTCATAACTATAAAACGGGTCAACCGATTTTCATCAAAGATTAAATTTAAACATTTTTATAAAAAAAAATTAATTGAAATGACTGATAAAGCGAGTCCGGAACCTATGATGCCACGGATAGACAGACAGACAGACACGTCACACTTATAACACCCCTTTTTATTGTCGGTGGTTAAAAAGAAATACATTGGAGTACAAAGGGCGGCCTTATCGCTGTGAGAGATCCTTTCCAGGCAACCTTGGGATGGCCTTTAAAGAAATAGAATACAATAAACAGTGGAGTAATGAAAAAAAAATTTTTTACAAAAAATACCAACTTCAAAACAGTAACTAAAAAGTTAAAAATAAATTAACTTCTACAAATAATTTACCTTTAAGTTAATTTATTTTTAACTTTTTAGTTACTGTTTTGAAGTTGGTCTTTTTGTGTAAAATTTTTTTTTTCACGATTTTTAATGATATGTAGGCCTAGACAGGATGCTCTACTTCTACCTTACTATAACATTTACCTGATAGAGTTCCTTTGACTGTCCTTCATTTTCATCATCAGACCCCTAATATAAGTCAAAACCCATTTAGATTAACGATCTCAGTAATATAAATTAAATAAACCCAAACACAAAGTAATTGCTGAAAATCGTTGAGGAGCTCCCTCGTCTGCCTTTCCCCCCATCATCAGATCAACACCAGACCCTCATTAATAATAGGTCTTTAAAATTCATTATATTGAATAATATTAAGGAACACACAAGTCGGAAAGACAATTTTTTCAAGAGTTTTCCTCAATTTCTTCAGGATTCCACCATCAGATCCTGGTTTCCTTACCATGGGACCACCCCGGGGATACTACCTTTCCAACAAAAAAAATGTATCAAAATCGGTTCATAATGACGAAGTTATATATATCCCTGGACATCCATAAAAAAAATATATATATATATATACGGTCGAATTGAGAAAACTTCTCCTTTTTTGAAGTCGGTTAAAAAGTTATAGGTAGTGAGGAGAAGAAATATTTTGAAAATTTATTTTTATGGCAAAGAAGATATAAATAACTGAATGCGTGCTATTTCTTTCCTACATATACATAATTGTATAGCACTTTGACAGAGAGACTAGACTACTCATAAAACTTTCCGCTTCTAATGTTTATTTTACAAGATGCGTTTCAGAGTACTCGTATAGGTGTAATAAATAGACTATTCTTAAACATGCATAATTCACAACCCTTTTAACTCAGTTCAAACAGACTTGGAATGTTTTGTTTCTTTTGAATTTGCATTTTAAGATTCAAATCTCTACAGAATCCTCGTCGAGTAAAAAAATAATCAAATAAGTGGGAAGCAGAGAAAATGAATATTCGAGTTACTTTCCTTTTCGCTGAGAGTATCTGTTGCTAGAAATTACAAGAGTAGTGACTCGAAGTATTTTCCGATAAAGCGCTTGGAATCGGGAATCGCATTGTTTTGTTTGAAGGGAATAATGTTGGATCAGGCTAGCACATTATTTTTCCAACTAAAAGTCCATGGAACAATGGAATTCGATATCTAATTTAAAATTACGCAGTGCACATAAAATAGAAAACCAGGAAATAAATATTGCTGGAAATTTTACAGAATATTATTTTATCTGCAACACGAGCTCAATTTGCAAATTGTGAATTTTTATTTGGTTATGAAATCCCGGCTAAGCTACTGTATTAAATTAATAACTATGAATTAACTGCCTCAGTGGGCGAAGGTTCACTGGCGGCGCATGAGGTAGCGGGTTTTATTCTCGCCACGCGCCGAGAGCTCAAGTGAGGTGTTCTGCAAGCACTTTCCCCTTGGTCTGGATGTAAAATATCTACATATTTATAGAGGTATATCTATTATATTTACTATATCAGATATCTAGTACCCGTAACACAAGCTTAGAGCTTACCACGGGGCTAGATATTGTTGTGTGGATTGTCCGTTTTTTATTTCATTTTAGTACTAGGGACCCGCCTCGGCTTCGCAGGGGTAATTATTCAAATTGTTTTCCCGGCAATTATTTGTTTTGAAACAGCAAGTAACTCAAGTAGTATTATCATAAGCTATTTTTTAGTCCGTTCCTACTGCAGGGACTCCTTTCATGACGAGAGAGATGAGGCATTAATTCACCACGCTGGCTACTCTTCAAAGTTCTCAGAACATGCTTATCTCCTCACGATATTTAACTTCACCGTTAAAGCACGTGTTTTACAGCGCATTTAATTTTTTCAAGGTAAACCCACAGTTGCGCGGCGGTATTGCACCCATGACCTTCGGAATGAATGTCGAGTGTACTTCCACTTAGCCTACACGGCTTTGAGTACACTTACTTTTAAAGTAATTTACTTTTACCGATCTTAATAAATTGAAATGAGACCAATAACAAGGGCTTTTGAACAAAAAACTAAATATTGAAATCTGTTTAAGGAAAATATTCTTGTCACATAAAAGGAGTTGTATTAAGAATCACTTGAATCCAGTTTTCTTACAATACTGTGGTACATTATTTAAATAAAATACCTAAAAGAATACCAAAATGCTTCCAATGCCTGATCAATTTTCTTTGTTTCAACTACAACAAAAGTGTGTTTCGGAATAATTTCTATTTGAACGTTATATATCAGTTATGTATGTACCTACCTTTCCAAAAGGCGACAGTCCTCCTTTAGACGGCTCCACTTTATCTGCGGCCGCGCACTCGGCCCAGGGCGTATCGCAGGTGGAAGTGAGGGTGAGGTACCGCACGCCGACCTGGTACAACGTCCGGAGAACCCCCAGGGAGCCCCCGATGGCGTGCCCTCCCTCCACACCGACCAGGGAACACAGGCGGTGGTTTGCGTGTGCGGCTATTATATCTGTGGACAAAGGGTTTTTTAGATAATTGGTAAAACTATCATGTTTCCTGATAAGAGAGATATCTTCAACTGTAGAATTGGACATTTCTTCAGCTAAAGAGACTACACAGAAATATGCTTACCTACCCCTTACTTTAACGTAAGTGTATACGTTTATATAAGTGTATGGATTTTTTAATTATCTATGTTTTGCAAGACTGAATATTCACTTGTCGAGTGTGTAGCCAAGCGATCCTTTCTCGCATCGCTATTTTCAGTCACAAACGCAAGTCCGCCGCAATGCCGCCGCGATGCCACTTAAATAATATTTTGTAGATGAAACGGCATATGTATTTGTATATATAGTAGAAGACACAACCTGAGTCTCGCTGAAATTATAGCGCTTGCTTGCCTCAAACTTAATTAAACATGTGTAAATCCATAAAATTCAAAATAAAATATTGTATTTTCAAATCCATATCAGTTTGTAAGGCAGAATGAGAAGAAGATATAAGACTAAAGTTCCTGTTAAATGCCAATGATTCTCTGCGCAACTGATTGTACAAAACTTTAGGTATTAATTATTTGTGGTGCATTAATAAAACTCTGCCAAACGTTATCTGAAGAAAACATCACCTCAGAGTTCATATTTAAGTAGGTACAAGCTTTAATGTTTAATCTGGTCGTCAGCGGACTTAATTAAAATACGGATTGTCTGGGATTAAACTCAGTATTTAATTGAGGAGGATTATACTCACAAAAATTAACAATGACTTTGGTTTTAATTAATTATCGATAATAATAAATAGCACTTGATATTAATCACAAGGCAGGTGCTTCATAACCAAAAATACTGGTATACATACAAAGAAAATTTGCGATAAACTGAACTGTTACGAACTACAGGTACTTTGCTCTTCTGCCTGATAAAATAGATTTTTACCCAAGGTACTATTTGCTGTTGTTTGTATTAGTAAAATCGTTTTTAATTGATTGATTTAATCGCGCCTGAAACCTTTTCATTGTGATATGTACGCAATGTTAAGTACAGGTATCAAAAATTATGTACTGAGAAGAAGAAGAGAATACGCATTCTTCATCGCACGTTAATAGGCTGGTCTTTATGTTGCGTTTCGCCTCACTTAGGTAGTAACTAACGCAATTATATGTAATTTCGTAACCTCCCGGCACATTCACAGCATCACTTAACTTCGGTAAGCGCAAGAAATTCCTAAGCTTTGCCACAATGGGCATGACGAATACATTAAAAAAAATCGTCTGTTAGCCCTTCTTAAAATACTAGTAACCTGTTTTTTGTTATATCAATATAAAAAAAATTACAGTATGAGTTGGTTTCATACACCAACGGTGCCATGTATTTGAATACTTTATACATTTATATTAGAAGAAATACTTAAATAAAAATAAAAATCAAATATAATTGTGTAGTCAGAGCGGTCACCATTCCAAGTACTGAACACGCTTTACTTTGTAGGTGAAATGGTAAATTACTGTTATAAATACGGAAATAGTTTGGTAATGTAACTAGATACCTACTAATAAAATATTTAATTTTTTAACACACCATGTGTTAATCATTTGTCCGTACTCGTTCCGCATACCAAAGTATCTAACAAAAATAAAGTATCTAACTGTTCCTAAGGTATTCGGTAAACAATTTAAGTAAAACAAAATACCCAAGTTGTTGGTGCTTGTTCAATGGCAGGAAACTTAAAAAACCTTTTTAAAACTAGTTTGTTCAGTGAAGAAAGATTGAGTCGCAGAAACTTACATCGACCGTGGTTACAAGTTTCTATGACATTCGCAATTGCCATGCCAAAGTTGGCAACTAACCTACCTGCATCGGTTACCAAAGATCTCTTGGGTATGAGGTACGAGTAGGTAGACGGTAACCTTGTTTGTACAAATTAAGTTCTGAGAAATACGACTTAGTAGGTTATGCTATATGAATATACCTAATCGTAGTTTCACCAAAGTAGATTAGTGACTAGGATAGCGGCTAGCCTGTGTTTAGATTTAAATTAACATCTAAAATTCACCATCTTGATTTTTGTTGAATTTTCAGTATCTTACTTGTTATTGCTCGCGTCAACATTCCAATAACGTGTCATTTATCAAAAACAGATTAGCCGTTGATTAGGTTCGAGAAGACATGAGAATAAATGTACATACACACGTATCGAATAAATAATTCTTATTAGGCAATAACTTCTTAGTAGGGTATAAAAGCTTACTACGACTACATAGGTAGGTACTTAACATAACGCAGTTACCCGAGTTACTTTCCTGATTTGCAAAAATGCAGTTAGTAGTAAAATTGACATTGCTTTACGGTCGGTCATAAAAACTCGGAAATTGTCTCTGCAAACTGAACTTCTTAAGCATTCAACAAAGAAACACAATTTTCTAAAAATAGATTTAACAAGCAATGTGTACAGAAGTACGAGTACGTACCTATATTTGAATAAATTGTGTAAAAGTGGATTGCAAACAGTCGGAAAATCATTATTTCCCACTATAAAACCACACTTTAACCTTAATAAATAGTAATTTTTACTCCGCTCCGTACTTTACTAATATCTAAGGCGGCCTCTAAACGGTCAATTATATTGCACAATATTGCGAATTGTGCAATTTAATTGACCGTTTAGGGTTAATATTGAAGATTGCACAATGTTTGGCCGAAAGTTTGAGCGAGTTTAATTTTTATTGCACCATGTTTTTCCATTGCATCGTGTAGGGTCAGTATTGCGAATTTGAAATTGAAATTGTTGAAGTCTGCTTCCTCAGTTAACATCAAGTCTTTTAAAAGATTTTCGTGAGTATATTTCTGCCTTTTCTTGTACCAATCTTTCGACCAGCGACGTGTTCGTTTACGTTTAGCCACAAGCAACAACACTACAGCTGCAGCTAAATCTTGTTTTGACATGTTGCTTCGCACGGTGCACACGGGATCAATACTATTCTCCGACTGAACGCGAAAACATTGTGCTGTTCGTATTATTGTGCAATATAATTGGTCGTTTGGATCAAAGCGCCTTTCAATCTTATTGTACAATAAAAGTATTGTACAATGTTATTGTAGGTCTAGAGGCTGCCTAAGTTATTCAGTTGGACAATCAGAGCCCTGTTCAAGTCTCGGCTCTGTCGTTATACAAGTGCAAAAAGCGCTACAGCGGCGGGGCTCGGACCGTTCAAAGACCAAGCTTTGCATTCTATTATTATTTTCTCTATTTTTAGCTGCTCATTTTAAAATTCACCTTTTAATAAACTTGTGATTTCAAAGGCTAGTAGCTTTTATGAACGTGTTCGTGGAGATTTATGGCTATGCTTTTAGGCTCGGTATTAATAAGACAAAACATCGTCGTTTTCTTATGTACCTGTAAAATTGGTATGACGATGATTCATTATTAATTAGCAAAAAAACTAATAACGAATCATCGTCTTAGCAACGTAAGAGTTACCATTTTCAATCACTTTTTCAAATTACTATTTTTAATTGTTGTAATCAGCTGTCTATGGTTACTGTACTTGCTACTAGGTTAGGTACTTGCAAGGTCTACATCTCACAGAGCCACTAGTAATTAATATTAAAACAAATAGAGAATAATTATTCAATTGAAATATTGTACATTTTAAAGTTTTTTACAGACCACATACAGCTTTTAAGATAAAGTAAGTAAAAAAAACAATCTGAATAGTAAATGAGTGAATGGAAGAAATAGCTAAGCTAAAGGTAAAAAACAAGTTTTTTTGGAATGTGTTATTCCTACTAGATTGCAATATAGGGATGTGTCAATACGACTTATAAATAAAATCGAACAAAATAAACATAGGTGCCTAGAAAACTGGTGTTTGTGATACATCGTTATAATTTGAAAAGCTATTGTTTCATTTTTTCTATTTTTCTGGTCATTTTAAAATTCAACTTAGAATTAATAATAGACACAGGATTATGTGGTTCTAATAATATTTTAAATAGTTTATCAATATAACTACGAGAGTATGTCACCATAGAGTAGGCGCTACGGCGTAGCTGGTCTACGGCGTAGACACTACCTCTAATATTAAGCACTGGATTTATACACGAAAGCGTCTAGCGTGATTTATGGATTTAAAGGTAGTATCGGTACTTTCCCGCGGTAATGGGTAGGTAAACAAGTAGGGTGGTTACAGGACTAGTGCTTGTCAAACACTAAATAAAAATAAAAGACTGTCGCCGTTTGTCTTACTCGAGAAATCCCCTGAGTGTATCCCCTGCGAAGGCGTTTGTCAATAATTTTCTGAATAATTGCAAATGCCACTAGTTTAGGTTACGTCCTTTGCGTTGAAACATCAAAATTAGCGTTAGGTCCTGCGAGTAATTAATTCATTTGTTATTGTTACCTATACATGTTGTGTAAGTAAATATCTAATTCAAAAAGGATAAACTTAAAAACGAGCAATTTTTCAGAAATATTTAGGAAATAGAAGGAACATTTTCTATTGTGCCTTGTTTTGAAGTTTTTCTTAAAATTCTCGTACCGTAACGTATAAAAGGCTGGATGAAATTGATTATTTCTCTTTGAATTTTGCGGTTAAAGTTTTAATTTGGTTCGCAGATGTGTGACCCAGCTTTTTGATCAGAAAGAACAAAAAGTGTGCGCTTTGTTCGATCTAAATTAAAATATGGTCAATTTGAATAACAAATATCAATCAAGGCAACATTTGTAATTAGGAAACAAGGTTTTATTTTTAAAATAGCCGAGATTAAATGAGGAGTTTTAAAACAAATATTTTTGTTGTTATTTCTTTTCAAAATACTCGGTGGCTTCATAGTCCCATCATCGTTCGTTGCACAAAAAGTTGGGGATTTGATTTCCGCCGTAAGAACGATTATTAGCTGGAAAAAAAAATATAGTTTTTGTGTTTGATTTTAATCAAATATATGAATAAATACTCCATTAAAATATACTTTTATCTTCTTTTGAAATATGAATATTTAAAAGGGTTTCAACATTTCTTACTTTCGTTTGTAAAGCATTTACTCTGTCCATTGTCATTACAGGCCGTAAAATCACGTTTTTTTTCAAAATAGTCAAGATTCATTTGAATAGTTTTAAACCCGTACACTAAGAAGATTTGATTTCTCAACACTTTTTGTTTGTTAGAACTTACTCTGTCGATTGACATGCGTTTTATCACGTTTTTATCAAAATGGTGGACTAGTAGCTTTGAACTAAAATGTCGGAACCATTTAAGCTGAATAAATAACAATCTCTATATTGTCTGGGGCATCTTGTATTGGTCTCACGCAAGCAGAGTTTTTTGTAGGCGCTAAACTTTTTTTTTGTTATATTACTTGTCGAATGATAAGTATTGATTTTTTACTGATAACATAAATCGTATTAAACATTTTTTTGACCCATACTTTCTGTTCTAATACTTATTATAAAGCTAATAAAGGGTTTGCCGCCTGAGGCACAATTTCATTAATCTAATCTTATTTATATTTTATCGCAAAGGAATAGAAAGTTCCCATGTTAAAAATTATATTAAAAAAATCTTTCCATAATTAACAAAATAATCGCACAATGTGAGTTGGCCACAAAATGGGACTTGTATGCGGTAAATTCGACGAGAAAAAATGTCTTAAACGAAATAAATTCGTCAAAAACAATTGGCCGAAAACGAGGCGAGCGTTAGTCCCACGGTGGTAGTGCAGGCGAATAAGTGCCAGAAAGCCTGCTCAGAGGTAATGTTAAATTGTATATTCGGCGAATCGTATACGACGAATTTGATCTAAAACGTTCACCACGACAAATTCATGGTTTTGGCATTCTTTGCATCATTAACTTTATTAGATTTTTAATAAGTTCTTATCGAACCTAAGGTATGTAGGTATTTTTATAATTTAGAGGTCAAATAAAGTACATATATTACAACAATGGATAAATTAATTTACCTGGAAACATTTTATTGACAAAGATATTCCCTTTGCGAATATTTCAAGGTACCTGCTACTTAATCTCGACAAGGGTCCGATGGTACTTAACAAGTGCTTAATTATTCAAATTATAATGTTAATAGAATTACCGCAACCTTTTCCAAAGTGATTTTAGCTGAAAATTCTGCTTACACTTAAAATGCCGTAAAATGTATGATTAAATTCCAAGTTAGCCTGTTTATTTCTTCTAGATTCTTATAATAATTTCGCTAACTCTTGTTACATCTCGCGCAGGATATTTTTCAAACCAGCAGCAATTGCACAATCATGTTAAGTATATTTGTTTTAATCAGTCAGGTTTACAAAATTTCACAATTATCAATCGCCCTTTATTTAATTTATGAAAAAAATCCACAGAAGTTTTTACGTTTGGTTATGATTTAATACGTGTCGTTATAAATAATAATTCGAAAATCTCATAACATAAGTAATGGCCTGCCATTGCGATGAACACACCATGATATTACAGACGATTTCTTTATTGAAAAATAAAAAATGGTAAAGCTTTTGTTAATAATGTTTCCGTTTATTAACAAGTACGCCGACGAAATCAAATGAAACACATAATGTCAAGTTAAAAAGAATCATCAACATAACCATTAACGTTCCAGGGACACAGACAGGGACTTCTCTGTAGGCGAGAGAGATTAAGTCTTAATTCAACACGCTGGTCAAGTGCGGGTCGGTGTCAATGTCACATGTCTTTCAAACTGTTTTTTTTAAAGTTCTTAGAACAAGCCGGTTTCCTCACGATGTATGCCTTCACCGTTAAAGGAGATCTTTAAAGCGCACATAAATGTCTCAAGAAGAAAAATCCAGAGGTGCGTGGCGGAGTTTGAACCCACGACCTTCAGAATGAAAGTCGAGTGTCCTCCCACTTAGCCAACACGGCTTAAAAATAATATGAAATATGATTTGTTAGCCAAGATGCCTCACTGTTTGGGAAGGGCCTACCTTTTATTTTAAAATCATCACAATTTGCTGATATTTTAGGCCAAGATATTAGATGGGCGTCTAATTCGTCCCGCCATCATGGCCATTTCATCATGGGCCTTCCACGTCGTCTTCTATCGTTTGGCGTGCTCTACCTACTTTGTTTCTTAGCCCAAAAGTAGCTAGCCATGCGGCAGACGTGTGTAGCCCAGTTAAAAATAATTAACTAAGTAAAAAAATTACAATACGAATCAAAAAACGAAACGTTAAAGTGAGACTGAGGGCGCCATCATTCAGCGCGTTATAACGCCGATAACGGCTAAAACTGTAAAATGTTGGTACGTTACCCGTTATAAATTTTCATATCGTTAATATAAATCTAATCAAATAAATGTTCTATTTATTCGTGTTAGGTATACATTTTTTGCACATCATGCTAGCTGCTTGTGGTCTCAGCTACCGTATAGAGTGTAATATATACCTATTATTATATACAGGAATCGCAAATCTTGTTCGGATGTAAGCAGAAACGAAGACGTCAATACGTCTGTCGATCTGTCTTCACAGAAGGGATAGATTTCCTGGGCAAGCTTAATTTAATCTTATCTCAACCACACCAGAATCTAATATTCCGCGTTGTACTTTTCGAAACCATCGCTACTCTATAGAATAACAGAAAATACAACAGAACAAATGGTTATTGGATGGAAAAAGTTATCTGATGAAACATATTATGAAGTAAACTCTGCAGACCGCGTCCAAGAGCAAACTATGCGATGTACTTCTGACCATGGTACCTCATTTTATATGTGTTTTAACACCTAATAACTCAGAGGTAGTAAAAATCTAACCTTACAAAAATATATTATGCTCAAGTAGGTATCATAAAGTAACCATCAATACCCAAAATCTTTTTAAAATCCTTGGGATAATATTACGCTACAAAGGAACATATACGCCCATACTGATATAGGTTAAAACATAAATTACCAACTCAAAAGATAAAAAGGAAGCATTGAAGCATATTTAACTAAGATTGATATGACTACAAAAGAGCTGTTACCATCCGCTTCGAGTCTCGTGTAACACTAACATGTTTACTTCAAAATAATGTGGTGTCTACTATATTTTCCAGTCCGCTGAAATGAGGTTGTAAGCTTACAAAAATAATTCTTTTGACTGAGGAATTATTGTAGGTATGAATTACACGACTGTTGCTGTTAAATCTTTTTCATTCCAGACGAACTGCTGTTTTTTCTTTTGTATTTCTTTAACATTTTTATTTTTTTGCTTCTGATTATGATACGCGAACAACGGTCAAATTGCGGACATTGATTAAGTGATTTGTAATTGTATCGTTGGTGAGGCATTTCTAGTGAAATAACATGTGTTCATTCAAATTTTTTCGAGTATTAAAACATAAGCGAAATTGGTTGATATAATATTCAGCTTGAATTTGGTCTATTTATTCGTTTGACAATTTGATTTTTGTATACCTACACTATACGTACACGATATTACACTAAAAATACAATTATCGTCCTTTTTCGTATGGTGTTAAACATTTTTAATAATTTGGATATTAATGATAGAAATTAGGATAGGTTTATCACATATAATTTTACGTGATAAAAGATAATGCTTATGGATTCTCGAATAAAACCACCACCAACCACCGCTAGGTAAATATTACTCGGTAGCAATTATTTTGAAAGGTCTATCTAGCAAGCTCTATCTATAAAATGCACGATCAAAGTGGACAAAGCGCGCAAAATCAGCGAAATGGACTATTTAATCCGGATATAAGGCTGAAATTAGAATAGATTGGTTTCAGTAGATGAGTACCCCAGGTATGAGCGGTTTGATGGCCGCTGCTATAATTGATTCCGCGTCGGAATCTCGACTATGCCAGCTGGCTGGTCCATTGCATCCATTGGGCATATCCCGGCCGCGATTCATAACTCACACGGCGTTATGGAATCCGTTAATTGAATTTGAATTTAGAGTCCTTTTGTCCAGACTAGCGGATTAGTTAGGTTAGGCTACGGAATATTTTAACTAGGGAAGTCTGCTTTACCTATACACGTATCTGTAGGTTCTTAGGTATCATGCAAGTGCATTTTTTTTGTTTAGTGTAAAACTATTCTTTACCCGCCTTTAAAAATAGGAGGTTCCTAATCTGTGTATGTTTAGTTCTTGAGTTATGTTTCATATTGTTCTCAATTTATATCGGAGATGGTGCAATAGTCCCGTAACCTTAATCATAGTTTAGTTGTCTAGTATCAGAGCCTCCTTTAATGTTTATATACCGCCTTGAAGTCGATTGTTTTTTGTTTAAAATATACTTTTTGTAACTATCTCTACATAAAAATGCACATACAAATACATAATCACTATAGAAGTGCAGAAATAAACAAATGACAAAAGTCCCTCTTTCGCATATTCATAAACAGAGACAATTCGTTTTGTCATTTGTTTCATCAAATTATGGTAATAAACTGTATCGATACCGTGAAGTCAACATCCAAAGCACTTACCTGAGGACATAAAGTTGAGTCGACAGGCTAATAGCCGTTGCGCAATCATCATCTGTATGTGTCAATAGATTGTCCGATTGTCCTAGACGCGTCAAGATATCGAATTAGTGAGGTGTGTAATTTATGCTAATTTCAACTTAAGTACACATACACGTAAAGGTAGATACATAAATGTGCAATTGAGATCGAATGAAGGTACGCGTCAATAACAGGTCTGCATACAAAATGGTAATATTCTGTATACAGTATTCCAACTCGTACGAGTCTCGGAAATAAATGCCTTCAGCCACGCGCATATACGCCTGCCCACTTTTAGTTTCTCACTAGATAATTTTATTGTTAATATTTTTTGATTAACTTATTCAAATTCTATGTGAATGGAATAGAAAGTATGTATTTAAAATGCAACTCGTTTTTTGATTGACATATTTAACTTGCACAATAGGTAACTTACATATTTAAACTTCTTAAACTTTCGGTGATCCGTAAATCGTGAAATATTAAAATTGATACCTATTATCTGGGGGCACGGCAGTGCCCCCACCAAGTCGAGCAAAAAAGCGGCACGGCCGTACCATCCTTTTCTCGAAGCAATTCAGGCCATTTTCGACCCCCTGTAACTTCGTTGTGGATAAAACTAGAAGACTGAAATTTTCAGTAACCATGCAGGATTGTAAAGACACGGTATATTTCAAATTTCATTCAATTTGAACCAGTATTTTAAGAATTATAACGGGTCAAATTTCGTAATTTTGTCACTCACTGACTGACTCACCGATCATCAAAATTCTAAGGCACTTCTAGCAGACCTAGAAGCTTCAAATTTGGAATATAAGTAGTGTTTGGTGTATGAATCAAGGAAAAACTAAAAAATCTAGAAAAAACCGGTATAGAGGGCGCTGTCGTACCTTTTCTCGAAGCAATTCAGGCCATTTTCGACCCCCTGTAACTTCGTTGTGGAGCAAACTAGAAGACTGAAATTTTCAGTAACCATGCAGGCATTGTAAAGACACGGTATATTTCAAATTTCATTCAATTTGAACCAGTATTTTAAGAATTATAACGGGTCAAATTTCTTAATTTTGTCACTCATTGACTCACCGATCATCAAAATTCTAAGGCACTTCTAGCAGACCTAGAAGCTTCAAATTTGGAATATAAGTAGTGTTTGGTGTATGAATCAAGGAAAAACAAAAAAATCTAGAAAATACCGGTATAGAGGGCGCTGTCACAACGCCACGTATATACGAAATATGTACTAAAGTAATAACAATGCAAAATATAAATAAATCCAATCTAGACCGGCAAAAAGAAAATTATATGGACATAATATACAATAAGTAGAAGGTACCGAAAAGGAAAAAGGTAGAACTGTCTACAAAATACAAAAAGAAATGAGATCCCATCAAAAACAATACTTGTCAAAAAAACCAAGTCGCGCAACTCAGTTGTTCTGCGGTAAAAAGTTGTGAGATCCAAGTAAATACAAGTCTTCAAATTTCGTTTCAAAATCATTAATGTTTTATACAAATATATTGAGACTTGGCCATCGCACTAAATAATTGAATTTACACGTGTTTTCAGGCGATTGAATTAACGCGTGTTTTCAGGCGATGGCCAAGTCTTAATATGTTAATATAAAACATTAAAGAATTTTGAGACGAAATTTGAAGACTTGGATTTACTTGGATCTCACAACTTTTTACCGCAGAACAACTGAGTTGCGCGACTTGGTTTTTTTGACAAGTATTGTTTTTGATGGGATTATTTTTTCTAGTATAGTTTGTGAACACAATAAATAACTACTTATCATTAAAAAAATTAAACAAAGTTTTTTGTCTTTGAATTATATAAACTATCAACTAAAAACACAGATTGTACTAACTAACACGTGCGTTGTACACGAGGTCACGCATCCTACCGTATCATCGCGTAGGTAGGTATAGCTCGCGTTTCGAAAGCTTGTTTGAAGTTGGAATACTGTATAGATAATACCGTGATACAAACCACCAATGCATGGAGGACACCAGATACTGACGCTCCCTATACCTACCAAATACCTATCGTTCCAAATGCTGCTTTGTGATATTATTCAATATAAAATGTTTGATTCTAGCCGGTCATTTAGAAAAAGATTTGAAATGGATAATTGACAGACTAAACAAAAGCTGTTCCCAATCCGTATTTTAGCTTTAAATATTATTAATTTTTTTTTTATTTCAGTCCTTAGCACGAGTTGCAAATTGTGACTATTGGAGAGTACAATATGTTGTAATCCCATACATTTGACAGAAAAGATAAAATTATATTTATGAAAAATCTGTCAAACGTTGGGATTACAACATGTTGTATTCTCCAACGGTCGTTAGTGGCAACTCGTGGTCTTCGTTCTCGTTAACTGATAACAATCAGTTATACACGTTTTATATTATCTAAACTATTGTTAATTATATCGGCAATTCGTATTGCGGATGCGATGAATGTTATGTAAAAGCGTTAAGTAACTTACATTATGTCTGTAATATAGTTTTGTTAAACAATTTATTATATTTATTTATTTATTTTTATTTATTTATTTATTTAATAACTATTTACAATGTCTTCACAGTTGTACACCAATGTGACAAAGAAATATAAAAAAAAACTAAAACTAAAACTTAAAAACTCAAATAAAAAAAAAAACTAACACTCTACACGCTACTAACTACGACTTAATATTAGACTTAATATAAACCTATTTACATATTCCTATTTATGATGTTATTATATCTACAAATTATGTAAGCAAATAATTTATCACATTTACGTGATATTTCCTACTTTATATTTTTATTAAAATACCGAAACCTCCAGAATAGACCAAACCTAGAGAGCGAACATTTAACGAACCTATTTACAAATTTTGAGAAACATCTGAATAATTCTCGTCTGCAACCTTGTCTCTGAATTAAAAGCAGGTCATAGGGTATCTTTTGAATATATGTATATTTAACATTTGGAAATCTCTTTCATTTTGCAAAATGTTTAAGTACGTATTTATAAATGAGGAGTTATATAAAAACTCAATAGATATTGTTTAAAACTATAATCTATCTATATAAATAAAAATGAATTGTTGTTCGTTAGTCTGATCAAAACTCAAGAACGGATGGGCCGATTGAGCTGATAATGGTTTTAAAATGTTTGTCGTAGTCCAGGGTAGGTCTAAACGGTGAGCAAATAAGGAAAAATTGCCGGGAACTTTTTTACCCGTGCGACGCCGGGGCGGGCCGCTAGTATAAAATAAAAACAGCTCTAAATTGCGCGCCATTAGGAGTAGCTCACATAATCTCCAGTTAATTATATTGACAGTTCCAGAATTATTTCAAGGCTTCATCAATGATACCCTTATTTCATCACAGCAAATAAAGAAAAAGAAAAAAAATCACTTCAATGATATTAAGTGAGGTATAAACCGCCGGACTAATCACACAACATCACCTGACCCCAAACTATTATTTTTCTTGTACATATAAAATAACAATTAAAATACATAGAAAACACCCAGACCCGAAACCAGAAATTGTACCTGTTCGCCTACATGTAAATGTAAATGTAGGCGAGACATGAGATATAATTTTCATCCAACCAAATAAATAAATAAAATAAATAAATATTTCCTGACAATCCACACAACAACATCTAGCCCCGTGGTAAGCTCTTAGCTTGTGTTACGTGTACTAGACATCTGATATACTTAATATAATATACATACGTACATAGATATTTTTATTATACATATTAAACACCCAGACCAAGGAGAAAGTGCTTGCAGAACATACAAACACTTGACCCCTCGGTGGGAATCGAACCCGCTACCTCTTGCGCCACAAGCGGACTCTCGCCCACCGCGCTACTGAGGCAGTCAAACACAAAAATACATACGATTCGCTTCGAAGGTATACACTTCCTTTAATAATCTCAGGGCACTGATACAACATCAAACTTTGAGGTAGTTTTCCTAAATTATGTGGTTATGTCTAACCCAAGAGTGTTGTGTATAACCATTATAACTGTAACCCTCAGATGAATATTGTATTATATTATACTAGCTGTGCCTCGCGGTGTTACCCGCGTTATAATGGATTTTCCCGCGGAATTACGTTTTCCCGCGGTAAAAAGTAGCCTATGTTATTTTTCAGGCTCTAGAGATTCTTTGTACCAAATTTCATTTAAATCGGTTCAGTAGTTTTTACGTGAAAGAGTAACAAACATCCATACATCCATACTTACAAACTTTCGCCTTTATAATAGTAAAGTAGGATACTAAGTAGGTTATTGTTAACCGTAACTAGCATTTTACTTTGTTTGTCATAACGATAACTTTAACAGTTATGTAGCTAGGAAGTGCACAATTTATTTAAACTACGACGTACGAGTATGCTACCAAATAACAGAACTTTGACTTCCCAACATTAACACCACTATCCTACTATTGTATTATTAGAACTTTGGGTTGAGTATTGTGGTAAATGAAAAATGAAAGCTTATCTAGCACAAAACACCTAATAGATAAAAATATAAGTGTAGATACAAAGAAAGCGGCTTAACCCGAATACCTGACCCAATATAGGTGGGCGGCACATTCATATCGTGTTACGAGGCCTTGAAACAATCGTTGATGTATCCTGTAGATGACTACACCGTGCCCTTCATAACGGAAAGCATTAATGCAAGCATCACCGCCTGATGGAGAACGGGGAGATGGGGGCGCAACGAACATATTCTGTTTCACAAACTGCTGAACGACATATGCTGTAGAAATCAGTGACGTAGTACATGAACAAAAGTAGGATAAGTTATGGTTGTTATGAAGTTACTAGTGGAATGTTGTTATAATTTATTTATGTATTTGTAATACTAAACCTGAGGCAAGGTACCAAACTAAATACTTTAAATAAAGCAGTACTGAATACCGTCGTAAAAATATCTAAAATCTATAAAGTTGACACTATTTTTTTTTCATCGTTTATCCATGCTTTCCTTTTGGAGTTGAAAGTTAGAATAAAGCTTTTGATAGATTATACTTTGCGGTACCGGTCAAGCCACGTGGTAATGATAATGCAACATTGATCATAATGTGAGTCGATTGTCTCCACTACTTAAATATTGTCGGGCCAATATAAAATGCCACATTTGACAGATTTGACAATAGTGACATTCATTTCGTTCGTTCGATTCGGAATGTTACCCATTCTGAATCGAACGAACTGAAATGAATCCATTATTGTCAAAAAGTATTTATAAATTCTATTACGATTTTAAATGAGATTCATAGATAATCCAAATATCAAAATTAATTTCCTTGAAAGTATTAAATCATATTAATTTGTAATAAGCACGTAATACGCTTTCAATTTAACTCGTTAATCCCCAAGCGGTAACCGGTTACCCCACTCTACTATATTTGCAGATATTCGGTTCCAAACAAAAGTAAATTTAAATCGCTTCATCCGTTCGGGCGCTATGATGCCACAAACAGACAAGTCAAACTTATAACACCCCTCTTTTTTGTTAGGAAAAAATCGCATTCAGATAAGGATAAATTCGCCTATTGAACATGTAATCAGTTATTAATAACTATTATACGTAGTGCGCATTTCACTGTTGAAAAAATTCTAGATTTTATTTGTAATAACAATCCTTATCAGCTCGATATATCGTTCCTTTTATATGGTCATAATCTAACTAACAGCTCATTATTAAATAAGGCTTAGAAAGTACTTCTTATCTTACTGACCGCGTTGTTTTAACCATACCTACGTCAGAATTTCGGAAAACTTATAACTTTAAATCTTACTATTTTTAAGTTTTAATGAAACTTTTAGTTAATATGTATAAATATTCTCTTTCCCCGATAACCTTATAATAACCTACAGTGTTGTGAGTTTTGTTACACAGCGTATGTTCAGCGGTTTTTGTCTTTAAAAGGACTTACAGTCTGTACCTTCAGAAATTATCTCCCATAACGTAGCGGGTGATAAAATGCATTCTCTTTGAGAGTGCACTCGATATTCAAAATTAACGGCTCGTAACAGAGAATCATAGATTCAGGTAGTAAGCACCATGAATACAAAAAGAAGTATTAAAGATGGGTGACCGACTATTTAACATAATATTTATTTTTATTTCTGAACAGTCATGAGCTGTGCTATTACCCATTCCAAGGTTATTTGTATATAGAGGTAGTCAGAAATATAGAGAAATCCAAATGGCTGGGCTGGAAAACATACATATATGGTGGTCTTTCCCCGTAAAGCAAATTTGTTAAAAAAAATGTTAACAAATGCACCAGGCATTTGCCTTATGTATACAAAGAAAAGGATGCAGGATACAATACAAAGGAACGTACAAATATACATACGTAGACTGACATTAGCACTCCTTTGCGTCGCCCAGTCGGGTTATAAGTATCAGAGATATCCGGTAAAAAGTATCAGAGAGAAAGTCCTCTTAATACAAGCTTAGAGCTTAGTATGGGGCTAGATGTTGGTGGGTGGATTAACTATATTTATATGAATACTTGGAAGATACCATGTTACTCTGTGGAATCTCTACGAGAATACTTTATAACGCGGGCTAAGATTATCTCTAGTCTCAAAGAGCTTTAGGAAGCTGAACTGAACTCTATTAAGAAGTCGTTAAAAACCCTATTTATGTAATGAACCTTCTGCGCGTTAGCTCATTGTGTGTTATAAATAGATTTACTAATTTTAGTTCTTTGACCGACAGTGTTATTTCAAATAATGTTAATTTTTCAGGATAAAGGGCCCGTTTCACTTCAAAAGACTTTCGTTTCTATCTTGCGCCATTACCATATCAGATTTTCTTTTCCCGTTGTAGTTTTTACTTTGTAGATATATCTGACGCAGTAGAAATGTATTAAATCTTTTTTATGCCTTCATGTAGTGTAGTAATAAATTAGACATATATAATTCACTCACTATGTTGAGCTTAAGAGTGTAAAAGCAAAAATAGAGTTAAGAAACCAAGAACATTCTAAATTTGCGTAAAAAAAATAAGACGTATCACGTAACTTAGTATTCCGCATTTAGCTGCTAATCGGTCGATTGAATAATATGCTTAATAAGGGCATATTAATTTCAACACTTTGTAAAAACATAGAGATCAAACTAAAAAGTTCAAAATATAAATTTAAATACAATAATTTCAATTTGAAGCATTTTTGCTCAATAAATAAAAAAAAATATTGAACAATTTAGCTTCAAATACATTTGATGTGTTTTAAGAGCATTTAAAACTACCTACGTATCATCTAAGTACAGTAATAGGTAGGTAGTAGTAGTACAGGTAGTAGGTATTATTATGGAATATTTTATTGTCATCCGTGCTGTATGTGTAGGCAAGTTAGTGGGCAAATTATGTCCTGGGTTTCTTCTGTAAGTACCTACATGCTCACTTAGTGGACCTGCCATCAACGCGCACGAAACGCTTCTCGAATTCTTTTATAGTGCGCACCGCTAAGTAGTGGAATTCTCTCTCGAAGTCTGTTTTTCCGATTGAATACAACCCGACCACCTTTAAGATCAGAGTGAATAGGCTTTTTCTGGGCAAACTTGCTCTATCGTTGACCTCGTCTCTGCCTTCTTGCTAGACTGTAGTCAAAAGTAAGCCCATAAGATAATAAAAAAAATGAAAAAAAGTACCTAGTGCTACTAGTCAACTTGGCTTTTAGTAGAATTTAGTGTTTGGCTCAATAAGCAGTAGCCAAATGTAGTCAAATTGTGGTTTAGAATGTCCAAGAGCAATCCTGAAATTTGCCTTTATACAAACATAAAATCATACAAGTGAATCTACTTATAATTTTTTATGATACAGTTAGAACAGAAAGTTACTCGCGCAACTAAGCCCTAATTTCACCATTGCTCACATGCTACAAATCCAATTTTATTGAACCAAGTTCAACCATTGGAAAACGTCAATTTAATGTCAATTTGATATGGATATATTTAATTGTCTGATTTGTTATTTTAGGAACCGAGTGTATAAGGCATGTTAGAAACATAAACTCACCGTCAGCAGAAGTGCACAGCGTGAGTTGGGGATGGTACTTCTCCGTGAGGCGCTGGATGAGGTCGATCTGCTCGAAGGTCAGCTGCACGGCGTCGCGGTGCTGCGCGTCGCACGGCACGTACGCGGCCCAAAACTGCCGGCAAATTGCAATGTTAGGCTGCCAGTCCATCAAGTAAAAACGGTTCAGGGTTATTCGTGAACGTGTACTCTAGTTGTGGCCCGGAGAAGCCATCTACCTTCTAGGTCTTCATGTGCCATCTTAGACCACATCGTCACTTTACATCAGGTGAGATTGTGGTCAAATGAAGGCTTATCTAGCATAAAAAAAAAATGTAAAACATGCCATGCAAAAACTGTTTGTTTTCTGAATAAAATAGAGTGCAATAGAAATTTAGTTTGATTTACTTTATATAGGTAAAATATAGTTCAGAGTAATTTAATGGGTGATTTTTTTTCCCAAAATTGCCTAAACGCTACCCATCTTCTTGTAGAACCAATCTTTGGTTCTACAGCGCTCACGGGAGGACGTGGGTGGCAACATTCTTACGGGGAAATTGGATATAATAATTAGGAATACTGGTAAACTATTCATCATATCTACCTAAACACTGAGCGCAGTTTGATCTATAGAGGTCACATGACTGATATAGTGCATTCATCAATCAACCCGGTTATACCCACAGCTGGGTTAAGGCCGCTTTTTACTACGCTAACTTTTCCTTTGATACAATTTCCCGCCATTTGGTAGCTGATATAACATTAATAGATTTATTAACACCTTCATTTGTTAATATTTTGAGACATAAATTGTAAAAGGCAATCATTTTGGTGAAGCCATTGGCTTCTGTAATACAGTTTTTAAGTATTTAGTTCGGGAGCTTATGGTACCATATCTTTGTTAAATGTTTTTTTTATATCAATAAATAAATTTTGACTATACTTCACTACTTAAATGTAACAGTCATATTGTAACATCTAATACTTATTTTTAAACATTTGCTTAATTAACCTCATATTGAGGCTAAATCTAGTCAAATTGACGAAACTGACCCTTTGCCTCAATTTAAACAAAAACTTAGGGCTTAACTTTATATGAATTTTATCAAATTTTTATGATTGAATGTGTCCTGTCTGGCATATTTTATTTTGCTTTTAGCATACGTTTTTAGTCTATATATAATTCGTATACCAGTTCATACAGTTTAAATGAAAATGATTTTTTTATTCTCATCTTCTTTGCTTAGTAATCTTTTTTCGAATGTACCTACTAATTTATTATATTCGTAAATATATAAAAAAACGTTTAATTTACATTTGTAAACTGTAGGTACATGCTGTGATACCCTGTAGTAAGTGCGAAAACACGTTTATATTTACAGTAATTAATTTCTATGTTAAGTATTTATGTATCTACTGTTATCTTGTGTTGGGTTCATTATTCTAATAAAAAATAAATTACAGGATAGCTTGGTGAAGATTTAATCATGTATTTAAATAAATTTGTATAATTATATAAGAAATATGGAAAATTATTGTCGTACGTTAGTCCGTTAATGGACTGCAGAAAATAAATATTATATTATTTGGTCAAAATTATTATCTTGTCAAAATTATTAACTTGATATTCTCTTTGGTACCAGTCTTTGGTAAGTCTAGTGTAGTCGTTTTTATATGTATGGAAAATTACCTATCTAGTAAAACTAGAGCACGGGAACGATAAAGTCGGAAGGGAATTGTCAGAATAGAGGTCCTAAAATTAGTGGCAGGGAAAATATTCGCCAAGTTTCCCTATAAAGTCTCACTCAAGACTCGAGATAACGAGAATTCACGACAGGATAATAAAATAGGATCATTATGCATAAAGAATAATCTCTTTCTATTGTTCGGCAAACATCGTGGCGTGTTGGGCACCATGTTCGCTTGTTCGCTTGGCGCAGGTGCCGAGAATCAACAAAAAACACTTAATTTATGCATATTTGTATTTAAAAATTAAATACATTATATTATTTACTGGCTTTTCTCAAGAGCGTTCAAATAAACAATCAAAGTCATCAGATTTATAATAATAGTAGGTATCTATATAAAATCTATGTAATGAAAAAAAACTGACTTATGAGATATCTTATGCAAAATAAATAACGTACATATTTAAGCGATTCCTAACAAAATATGTTTAAATATGTGTGAGATATCGCCAAAACTGCCCCCCTATGGGAGCACATAATACTCAAACCTTGTTTGGTTCAGTGAAGTTTATAATATACTATAAAAACAATATCGACAGTCATTAAAAAAAAAACAATTAAAAACTGCCAAATTCTAGCCTAGGTTATTATTATCAAAATCTTTTGTTTCATCACTGCAAATGTACACAATTTTGTAGTGGATTGTAGCTTAACGCATTGAGTATACTCTTTGCATACTAACGTGAACAAATTGGCTTAAAATACAATGACAGAATATAATTCGCTTGTTATTTACATGTGGCATGCCCCGGGCTACGCTATTTACCGGAAAACGTTACTGTAATATAAAAAATAGAGAATTTCAATGTATATTTAGCTTTATTATTTTGTGAGAGCGGCGTTCTTATAGCCATGCTAATTTAGTAGGTTATTAAACCCAGTCTTGTTGTATTATTAGTATGCGTGGTCATGCTCATTACTCTAATAAGTACCTATACATATTTATTTAATTATATATCTTTGTCATTAATGAAAGTAACTTGAACTTCAACTTTTTGGATCATTGTGATATTTGTGATCTATCCCCATTGAGATCAACACTTTTATACTTACTCTAGCTGACCCCAGCAAACGTTGTTTTGCAAAATGAAAAATAGATAGTAGCCGATTTTCGGACCTACTGAAAACGCATATAAAATTTCATAATAATCAGTTAAGCCGTTTCGAAGGAGTAACGGTAACTAACATTGTGACATGGAAATTATATTTATAAGATTGTCAAAGTGAGCCGCCGAACCAATTACGATACAGCATACACATAAAGTTGTTTTCCCGTTTTATACTATACTTCAATACATATATATATTAAAGTTAAACGTGTAGGTACCTACTTATGTAGGTAATTTTCAAACTCATTTAAAATTCAAAATTTATTTATTTTGTTCAAAAGCAAAGTTTCCGCATTGTAAGAAAATATTCAACTAAGTACATACCTACCTACTCATGTAACGCGCTTGCGAACTGTTTCATAAACGTTAAGTATGGTATAAGTAATTCTGAAGCGTAAGGTAAGTCCGCTGAAGAATTAATGTGGGTTGCAAACAAAACTGGCAAAGAACACTTTTGTTTTACTGCAGATACCCGACAATATACTCGCAGCTATTAGCGCGAAGAGCCTGCCATCTGGCGGCCTAAATCAAGACTTCTCCTACAAAACACATTGATGAGGCTTTATCGCCAATTCGCATAAGTGGACATCGTAATCATCGTAAAACGAACTCATTCGTATTTTATGGCGACTTGTTAAACAACTAAAATTACTGCTGTCCTAAAGCCGAGCTCCGACGGCTTTAATTCGAGGGTTTAACATTAAAAGGCCGTAAAACTACTTGAAACTGTAATGCTCCGTTGAATTCTCAGCGATGCAGCAAAATGTTTAAAGATGTCGTGTCCTCAAAACCTCTGTTATTGTAGCAGTGACATACAGCTGATTAAATATCACGCACGAGTAGAGGCTCTCTCAGAATATGGAATCAGGCCCGCACGCCGCCCGAACTTATATCAACTTCACCGAAGCAGCGAGTACAGATTTGTAAAGGATTAAACTTCAACTGTGTCCCGTGGACGGCTACAGTTAGGTAATAAAACCTTTGGAAATTCCTGGAAGTTCTAGTAGATTCCTCTACTAAAAATGAAAAGTTAGAGACATGGATATCTGAAAGTATATGATGCCTTTTTCGAGGTATGTAGTTTGTTTTTGTTCCGAACTTTAATTAAATGTCTACCTACAAAGAGTGGGTGTGATAGATACTATAGATATCCATTTATTAGTCAGTGCGATGAAGTTGAAACTGCCACGCTATCAGCGGTTTCGGTTCATTGTACCGCAGCTCCTGAGATAATTTTGTATCCAGTAATAACTTGCCAGTTAATCATTTATTGCGAGAACCAAACTATTCCAATTAACTAGATATTATGATAAATCACCCAATAAATTCGTTATGCTTGAGATGAAACACTGATCTTTAATATTTCTGACTGCACACGCTGGTTTATGTCTGACCGAAATTCGATAAATTGGACCAAAATCAAACCTAAACCGAATATTTTGTAGAACAATTAACATTTTGATGTAAATAATATAATAATACACAATATAAACCAAGAGAATATTTAATCTACTCTAATTTTACAAAAAAATCTAGAATATATTTTTATAAAAATAGGTTCAAATATTTTTCCATTTTCTGTTTCCATTAGATTCATTTTTAATTTATTTAGAATCATAAGGATCCTCTGGCGTACCACAATGCTGTTAAATATAATTGAGGATATAAATCATCAATAAGCTTAATTTTTAATATTTTTAAGGAATACTTAATTATAAAGAAACTTTCTTCGTAGAAATATCAAAAGTATTAATTGACATAATTGTACTGGCGAATTAAATAGCTTGCATTGGTTTGAGTATGAAACGAAGCGCGCCGAGAATTTTTTTTTGTTATCTTTTGGGTTCCGTACCCAAAGGGCAAAACGGGTCCCTATTACTGAGACTTCGTCGTCAGTCTGTCTATTCGTCCGTCATAAGGCTGTGTCTCAAGAACCGTGATAAATAGAGAGTTGAATTTTGATTGATGGTGTATCTAAGTGATGATGTGACAAAGTACTATAAAGACATCATAAATAAAAAGTATAATAGGGGACTCCCATACAACAAACTAGATTTTTATAAAGTTGAGCGACGTCGCGCGAGGCCATTTGGGTGGGTGACAGCTCTAAGACAACTACCTAAGTTTGCACATTGAATTACTTATTTTAGATTTTTTGTATATTTCAAAAGCGTAGGTATATACTGTACATGGAAATCTTTGTGTAGTATGGTGTCCATTTCATGCTTTAAAATTTATCAAATTTATTTGACCTCCATACAAAATACGAGATACAAAATCATTCTATTTTTATTGTTTGATTATACAAATCTAAGAAACCTCAAAAAAAAAAAACAAAAAACACAAACAATTCGAACATACAATAATGTTTATGAATTTCAAATTTGTAGAAATTAGCAGGATAGATACTATGAATCTTTAATTCTACTGTGTACGTATAAATCGTATCAGAGTACATAAGCTTAAGAAAAAAGATTTGCTACAGGTTGCCGATCCCTGACACAGATTGATGATGCATCTATCTCGGAATTACTGAGGCCTTTAACCGCCAATGGTTGTTAATGAGCTTAGTAAAATGATCGATAGTAGCCCCATCTGTATAGTCTTGGTAATTTATGTCACTGAAATGCTTTCTAAGTAACATCTGCTTATTTCAAATTTGAGGATTTAGTAAAAATTGTCATAACCTAAATAGCAAATTAAAAATAAATGGTCTAAGTAAAACTAAAAAAGGTATAGCGGATTTAATGGAACACTTATAACGCATGTTTTGAAAAGTAGTTTTATCGCTTATCTCATATCTCATCAGCAAAATTACTAATTACACTGTTTTGACAAATTATTTTCTGCCCTTAAGATGAACTAAATTGCTGCTGACCTAAGATAAACGACAAAACTACTTTTGAAAACATGCCGCATGAGTGTTCCATTAAATAGAGTATAACTTTTTATTTTTACTTCATCAATTGTTTATTTAGTCTTTAGGATTAAATTTTTTTTTACTTAATCCTCACAGATTTTCGTAATCGCGAGTAAGAACGCTCACAGCGCATGTTCTCGTCAATTATTAGCAATTACAGTTAATAAACATTTTAATTACTAAATTAACTTATTTATTTTTTACTAAATCCTCACATAATTTCTTGAAGATCGGGGGTAGGACCGCTCTCAGCGCAAGCACTCGTCAATTATTAGCAATTACAGAAGTGAATCAATGATTATATGCCACTATTAATTCATATAGGTATTTAATAGGTACAGTATGCGTCGCTAACTGGTAACTTCTTGCAAGTGGTTTATATGCAGGATACAATACCAGTTAGCAGCGCATACTGCTAGTATTATAAATAAAATGCCTACGCCGCGTCCGTTTGTCTCTCAGTATCAATATTCGGGGTATTTATGCGGGTTTCAGATATAAGTACAGTCATTCAAGAGGAAGGTTTTTACACCAAAGCCGGAACGGGGAAATAAAAATAGAGATAAACTCAAAAACTATTAAACGGTTCTTTATGCGGTTTACAATCAAAGGTAGAGTGATTCAGGATTTTTGCAATCGTGCAAAGACGGAACGGGTCAGCTAGTATCTTTTAATTAATTAAGAAGGAGTTCAGCGGAAATGCTTCAAACAGAATCGCAAGACACCCTGCAGAGTAACCCGAACTGTGTCGGACAGGTTACGAGATAAGTTTTGTCGCGGTCGGTTTTGGCCAAAATCCAAACTAAGCACGAAATGGCTATTTTGGAGGGAATCGAAACTTGGGTTGGGCTTTATAATTTTTTTTTATAATTTGAATCATGATTCATACAAAATGGCAATATTTTTTTTTTACAAAGTCTGATACTACCATTATTGGTGGTTTAAGATAAGTTTAGGTATTTATAATATAAGTACAAGTCATCTTCTTTTGATTTGATAAGGTAATAGGTAGGTACGTAGCCTTAGAAAACAAAATTTTAAATTTTAATTTAGTTGAACTGACCAATTAAAACTGTAACAGTCCGATCATCGACCTAATTCATTGGACTATTGTTACTAGGCGGTTTATACAGGGTAGTTCATTTCATGTTATCCAAAATGAAATGCTCGATAGGAGAGGTATTTAACTTTTTTTTTTGTGGCTAAGTGACTAGGTTCACAAAAAAAATATTTATACAACTTTTCACAAGGTTTTTAGTACAAACATAGTTAAATATATAAAAATAACCTTAAACGTTCGCAAGCCCTTTATGAAAACCGCAAATTTCTAATTCTAATAATTAATGCTGATGTTGCAAAACCTGTATAATCCTGTATACCTGTAACCTGTACATATTTTCAGTATGCATGTTATAGGTATATGTTCATAAAAGTAATGAAAAGGTTTGTGATTTTTAAATTAAAATATCGCATTTGAGCACCCAGCGACATTACCTAACTAGTTAAAAAAGAAAACGACAGACTTTAGCAAGAACCAAGCTAATTAACAAAGATACTTTTCAAACGTCTCGTTGTAAAGTCCATTTTTCAAGAGATTAAATAGAAATAGGTAGCTGTGTTTAATTTGGTAAGATCAAGACGGAGTGTAATGAGAATAGTTTTAGGGCCTGTTTCACCATTTCGCAAGTCCCAAGGAGCTAATCAGTGGGTACGTAGAGCTATCTTGCTCAAGTCAATTGAACGAAAGGGAGAAGCGAATGAGTTCTAACATTCAAGTCAGAGAGTATATAATCACTACGATTCAAGTTAGAACAAAACTCAGTTGGTCAACAAAATCAGTTAGACGTTTTCGAAATATTTAAACTTTTGTGAAAAAACATATTTACCTGCGTCCAACAACACAATTCAATTATAAAACCTCCATAATAACATAGCCTCTTTGGAACGTTATAAAGAGGTTATCATCCAAGCAATACAAAAGAGGTTAAAATAGTGTTGTTCATGAGTTATATGTTTGAGGCGAACAACTAGTATGAGTGAGATAGCATGCTTTGTGGTCTCACCTGGGCTGAGATGCGTCCTTGCTTCAGACGCGGCAGGTCGGTGTGACTCCAGGAACTCGTGGCCCACGGCGATATGGTCCGCAAATCCTCGTCGAAACTGGAAAAACAAACTTTTTCATCAAACTTGCACGGGAATTTTCCTACTTACATACTCTAAGGATCGCCGAAAGGTTTCGAACTTGTGAAACCGAATTGGATATTACACTCATTTCATTAATCATCTGTGGTATAGGAGTTTTTTTAGCACGAGGGAGAACAAATTTATGCAATAAAGCAAAACTAGAGGATTTATAGAATGAAATATTGTTTTTCACGTTAGTTTTAGTTAAAGCCGTGCTGGCTAAGTGGGAGGACACTCGACTTTCATTCCGAAGGTCGTGGGTTCAAACCTCGCCGCGCACCTCTGGATTTTTCTCTTGCTTAATGTATGTGCGATTTAAAAAACGTGCTTTAACGGTGAAGGCAAACATTGTGAGGAAACCGGCATGTTCTGAGAACTTTTAAGAGTTTGAAGGACATGTGACATTCACCAACCCGCACTTAGCCAGCGTGGTGAATTAAGGCCTAATCTCTCTCGTCAAGTCCCTGTGTTTCAGCAGTGGGAACGTTAATGGGGTGATGATGATGACGTTAGTTTTATACCTAATAAAACTATTATGACTTAAACGGGTAACATTGGTAAAAAAGTAAAAAACGAATTTTGAAATCTGGCACAATTTGAGTGTGAATAAAATATGCGGCTGTGTAAGGCTGATGAGGCTGAGGAACGAATGAAACGTATCTTCTCTTCTTTGAAATTGATCATACTCGTATATATCAAATAAGATACAAGTTGTATTTTGTTTCACAGTCAGCGTGTTAGTTAGCGGTAATAGAGCCTTTTAACGAAAAGCAGTTTACTTTATGACTATACGACAAGCTCATAATTGAGCGTTAGGAAGAATAAAAAAGTAATGTTTAATGAGGTGTATCATTTCCCTTAATGTAAACGGGTTTTTAAAATTTAGATTGTTTCGGTGGCCTCCACAATGTTACCAACCTAATCACATTATCTATGTAGGTATATATTTTGTTGTAATCAATCCATATGAAAAGTCAATCGTAGTTGAAAAGTTCTGTAAAAAAGGAGATATTTTTTCCATTTCTCTTTTAATCTACCAACATCTGCCATACACATGCTTTCTGTCCACTGCCATTCTAACGAACTAATCCGCTTTACTCTGTCAGTGGCTCTCGGTTTTTTACGTATCTTATTTCTTTATAAGTCGTGGAGAAATCTGTGTGATAAATTTGTGTTATCCAACACAAAATAACACAAAAAATTGACAAAGTAGGCTTTAATTTGTAGTTTAAACAATATGTTGACGCAATAGCAGGGTATCACAACAAGCAAAGTACAATAGTGTTAAGAAAGTAGGTTGCGGGATAGGAAGGCGCACGAACTTTGGAAGATATCCTTTATTTAAGGGGCAGAGAGATCTCTCTTTAGAACTGCCGCTTATCACACTTTGTTAGGCTAATAAACACGCGGAATTTAACAATATCAAATATAAAATTTATTCGAATTTCTATTTATACCTTGCTTCCACATTTGCAGCCCTTGTTATTCCTTTCCATCTGGCCTCGAATAATCTCTCGTTTTTTGTTATATCTATATAAATAAAAATGAATTGTTGTTCGTTAGTCTGATTAAAACTCGAGAACGGCTGGGCCGATTGATCTAATTTTGGTTTTAAAATGTTTGTCGTAATCCAGGGTAGGTCTAAACGGTGAGCAAATAAGGAAAAATTTCCGGGAACTTTTTTTACCCGTGCGACGCCGGGGCGGGCCGCTAGTTTATGAATAAATTTCAATTATAAATCACAAAAAGCGTGCGTCTCGTAGCCAGATTCGAATTCGGACCCATGAAGGGAGCCCAGTACCTCACCGACGCGACGAGCTAGCGAAATTGTATGCTAACTGTTAAAATTATTGGCCACAAGTTTCCAGACTGACGTAGTCGATCTCGTCAGCGAAAATAACATGCCCCCGAGCCCTCTCTAGTATTTTCTATGTGGGATAAACTTGTTTGTAAGGCACTGCCCTCTCAAACAAGAACTTAGAATCCCCAAGGGTTTGTCTATTTAAATGTAATAAATAACACCCAATAGTATCATAAATAGCCCTGACCATGTTCTAGAAATCGTTGGAGCTTTGCAGATAGTAAAGTCCCTAGTCCCTTGAGAAATAATATTTGCAGTGGTATGTTAGCCTCTGTTGATAGCGAGCAAATTACTAGTACCCGGGACAAGTATTTATTCTAAGCGCCGACTCTACCGAGATTACATATTTGTTCATACATAAATATGAAATAAGAGGAAAAATATTTAAATCCGAGAGAGGAATCGAATCTTTCTGCACACGCGTTGGTAACGGCATTGGCGCCGAGCCAGGACGTCCGTCAACATTCAGCATTAGCCAAAAGCAAGTCGGTATAATTTCTTTGTTACGCTCTAAGCACCAGAACTTTGTTGTTAATCTTATGTTCGAGACACCTGTTTGTTCAACCGATAAATTGTGTAATGAGAAAATCGAATGAAGGCTGATTTACTTTAATTCCCTTTTGCAACTAAGTATACTTTATTGCTCAACTAGCAGAAGTTCTACAAGTCGTTAGCGAGCCTGAAGCGAGTTTGGTTTGTTGTACACATTGTTGTACATGCCTACTCTATACGCCGGCAAATCAGCATGTAAGTATGTGCGGGTTTGTGAGCCAGCATTCCTCGGCTATTGTTTGAGAAATGCTTTCCTGCTCCTGTTATTTATAAACACAATTTCATATGTATTTATGCGAAACTATTCAGATCGTGAAATGGGATGAGATTTTCTAGCTATTTATATCTACAGGTGGATTTCAATAGAGATTCGAATGATTGTATGTACTTGATACGTGGAGAGTGTTCCTGAAGGGTAGATTGATAAAAATCTCGTTTTGGAAATAAAATAAATGGTCGGAAAATACGCTTCAAGAACCAAAGTAAACATTTCTGCAGTAGTGAGTAGTAAGCAGGGTAGAGGAAATTGTGCTTTATTTGTTGGGGAATAAATGTGTGAACGGCGATTGCATTGTCGCTGGACAGTGACGGTGGACACGCTACATTTCGGCGCATTCACGCCCCGGCGCTCACTCCACTACGTTTTTCGTCACAACACGTGTTCACACAGGACGTGCACAGGACACTTTTTATTTCCGCTTTTTTGTACTCTGCCTGCTGGAAAAATGCCGAACAAATAAAATTCTGACGAACAGAACAAAACGGCTTTCTGGGGCAAACGTTTCAATCGGCTGCGGGTCAAATACGTTGTATGAGAAGGAAAATGGATGATTGACGCGTAATCTATTGAAAGCTTGTTGAAGTTTTCTTACCTTATGACTAGTTGCGAGTATGACAGTTTTATTAATACTTATCTGTATTGGACAGATAAGTATTTATAAAACAATAAAAATCATCAAATATACATAAATTGCTGTTGATTTAATTGTACTTAGCTCACCATTTATTAGCCCGTCTAAAATCTTGTAAACAACTTATAAACACAAGGCTTATTTACGTTTCCACTGCTGGGACATAGGGACTTCTCTCTTGACGAGAGAGATTATGCCTAAATTTACCATTCAAGTGCGCGTTGGTAAATGTCACACTTCAAGCTCAATATAAAGTTCTGAGAACATGCCGGTTTCCTCAGATGAAAATAACTTCATTTGAATTGGTCTACTTGTTTAGGTAAGATTAGGATTTGGCGCTGTTCCGAATGCAATGCAGTGCCGAAGTCTGACATACAGAGCGGTCAAACTTATAATAACTCTTTGTAATATCAGGGTTCTCAGTGTTTTCTTTTTTATTTTCCGGGTTTGCGAATATTCGCTCAAAGGTCGTTAGTTGGTCTGCTATTCTTCAATTTCTTTTGAATTACATCCATCTTTGTTTTAATCATGTACAAATCATTGCTGTAATCATGTTGATGATAGGGTTTTTATTAATTCAAAGATGTGCAGGAGATACGGATCTTTGGGAAATATATGATATTAAGTAATACTTTTTTATAAGCATCTTATATTTAACAGTAAATAGAAAAACCATTGGATTCGTCATTAGAACTATACTATAGGTACATATACAGAGTCTTACATTTAAACTGTTCACAGCGTGTAATCACAGAAAACTGGCCCTCTCCCGGGTTTTTAGTTATAGCATTTTCTCAAATATGCAGATTTTCATTGAAAAACATAATAGACAATGTATTGAATTTATGACAGTAATATCTTAGAATAATGCTCTCAGATGTCTTATCTTCTTTCATCGAATTAATTTCCGATACTATTAATTTATTAAACAAATAATTAATATTACCGGACAATCCATCCAACAACATTAAGCCCCGTGGTAAGCTCTAAGCTTGTGTTACGGATTACAATAATACTCAAGGCGTTTAAGGTATTTTATTTTGGGATTGGATACACTGAATATTATATGTTAGGTACTATTTTTCTTCTTTTCCAGAGCGGTCGTGGTCGTCATGTGTCGGCTGTGTGGGCAGATGATATGCCTCACGACAGCGCGCCACTTTTCTCTACTACTTTTAACAGACACTAGAATAAATTGTTTCTTTCGACCTATTAAAGGTTTTAAAGCGGTCTTATATATTTTTTTAATTCTGATATTGTTTACTTATATTTGGATTTTCAGATATCAGTTGATAAACTCACCTAAAATCCTTTATCTTATTATGGAGAAACTTTCGTATGTTCCAGGGCAAGTCGTTGTGTCCGTCGATAAGCGGTGTGTCGTGCAGAAGTCGCTCCGCTAGCCTTAATCGCTCCTGCAACGGTGCCCCCGGCGGCGCGCGTAATGCTAGCGGCCCGGCTACACACGCTGTCCCTGCGACCAGCACTAGAATAGCCACGCAGCACCACCGTCGATGCCATACGGAAAAACCTTTGGAAGAATGAGTACATTTATTAGCACATGAATAATTATTGAGATGTATGGAATAAAACAAAAATGTGTGGGTCATTTCCAAATGCGGTATAGTAAGGAATGATAATAATGATGATTAATTACTCGACATTCTGATTTTTATACTTAGAAGGACAAGACTTTATTTCAGTTATGTTCTTCCTAATAATAATCGAGTAAGGAGTATTTGCCCAAAACTGAATAAAACTAAGTAGTGCCCGTGTTGTTAGAGGTCATTTAATCTTTAATATCTAACTACCATGATAAGTAAGTATTTATTTTGCTTACACATACATTTATACAGCATAGGTCTTATTACTAGCTAAAGCTAGTACCCCTTTGGGGCACTGCAAAAGAGTTTGACTCTTCTTGAATAATTATCTATTAAAGTTATGTCAATTAATAATTATCAATTAAAATTATATCATAGGTGATGTCGAAGTACAAGGTTACCTGTACCTTTTATAATATATTACTTAGATTTTAAACTAAGACACGGTAAATAATTTAATTGCCAGACCCAACGCTTCGATGGACAATCGAGACTCGATCCAATAATAAATCCTCATCCTGTCATGTTTCCATAGAATCCGAATATATCACGACATAAAGAAATGACGAGATTTAGGACTCGATCGAAACCGACATGGGAATACCCCTCCAATATCTTTGCACAATATCCGTAGGTATATTGTTCATGGATTGAAGAGCAACATAATGTAATATCTTTTAAGAAGTAGCTCTCATATATCACGTCACATACGATTTTGGCGCATCATTTGTTTTGAACTGACATGCTGCATGCTGATTGCTACAGGCAACATATAGGAATAGAACTTCAGTTCGAACAGTTTTTTAGTTAAGTGGTACTCAAAACCGAACCTTGAAATTTTCGATACCTGCAAATTACCTTTTTTATTTACGTATGGTGCGGCCTATGGCGAACATGTCCACGCGATGTGTGAGGCCAGATAGGTACAGTATTCAGGCCCCGACAATGCTTATCGTGAGTGTGGCTACACCTACGCCACTTCAGAATCTTGTAGTTACGAGTAGCAACGCGACACTAATATTTGCCCGCTACTGTAGATTGACGCCCGTTCACGATGATTTGAGCAAGCAAACGCGATACGAATTTTCACCCGTTGATGTATCCTCACCATTCGGAAATTAGCATTGTTCACACATCCACTTCATAATCCTTAAACATAACTAGTAAAGAATTATATTGTTCTGTTCTTCTTAACATATAAAAGGGCTAATAGATCGACTTTTAATCTTTAAGATCCCACCCACATGTAAGAATGATTATGTATTGCAAATACATCACTTAATTTCATTTCATAAAGAAATTGTAGTTTTTTAATGTACCAGTTCCATCGGACAGTCGCGCTTGTGGTTGTTAAGTTGTTTGCTAAGTTGAGCTGTAGAACGGTAGATTATTCCAAGTGGCATTGATAAATGAAAGCAACTCTGCAGCGCAAGATTACGATCATCTGCAATCCAATTTTCCAAGATATCGGAATATCGTGAATCATGGAGAACGTTAGTAGGTACACTTTTATAAATAGTGCTTGTATTTCCACTAATATCTTATAATATAAAATTTCCATGTCACAATCTTAGTTAGTTAATTTTATATGCGTATTCAAAAGGTCTGAGAATCGGCTTTTATCTATTTTTCATTTTGCAAAACAACGTTTGCTGGGGTCAGCTAGTATTTATATATTATTCACATTTTAATGGATTTGAAAGTAGGTTAATAATTATGAGTACATTTTTATTTTATTTTATTAAGGTCACAAAACAGTTTCCAAATCAGTTAATTATTAAACATTAAAATGGAATCATAAACCTTATTTGTAAACAAATATGCGAACATAGCAACATTAGTGTTGCATGCACTATAATAAATAAACAAAAATAACACTTACAAAATCACAATCACAAGGGTATGTTTCTTAATTTACAGGATATAACGCTTTATGGTACACTTAGCTCACATGTCCTCCAAGGCGTGCAAAAGTAGATTTAGTTTTTAGTTTTTTATTATACCTAGAAGAGGCGGATTGAACACTGGGAGCGCTAAAGGCAAATATTGCTGTAAGTAGGTAGGTATTGTAAATCATGATATATTTTAAATTATTATAAATCACCAGCCACATTCGGGCACACAATAGACAATATTAGAACAGTCTAGGTTCGCCTTTGTCGGATACGACACGGAGGACATCATCATAATCATGTCAGCCATAGGAAGCCCACTGCTGGACTTCAGCCTTTTCCAAAAATGTATTGTTATTACTGTTGAAGGCGGCCTTTTCCAACCAAATTGTAAAATGTTCATGATCTGATCATATTTAGTTGCTCAACGAGGACTTTTTATTGTCAAAAATTCAAGAAAAAGACCATAACTTAAATACGAGTAAATACAGAGAATCCTTAAGAAAAAGCTTGTATTTTTATAGATTATTAACATCATAACTTGATATATATTGTCGTACTCTGAACAAATATACTAGGAAAACCATGTATAAATTTTATGCTATAATAGAAATAAATAGATACATTCAGATAAGCACACTATTGTATTAGTAAAGCCTGTGAAAATAGTTCTAAGTTTTGGAAATGAATAAATAATAAAACCGGCAAAGCGTCTCGAGAAAAATTTGTCCGTTCGTCTTGACGGGGAGATTAGTTATCTTTATATTTTGTTTTAAATTGAAGCAAAATAGAGGTTTCCGTAAAAATAATAGTTTTAATTGTGTCTGTTGCCGGATAAAAATGTGTCGCCCAATAATGACACATCGCAATGTCATTTTCAGCTGCGCCTTCTTTTGCGCTCTCGTGCGCCTCTTTGCTGCCTCGTGTTCCTAGGCACGTGCCTAGTTTGCCTTTATGTTAATCCCTAAACCTATCATTTTTTGTTATGAACCATCCCCGAATTCGAGGTTAGGACATAACAGTCACATGAGCTACTGAATAATAAATGAAACAGAAAAAATATCAACGGACATCCGTGCATTTGTTCGTTGGGTATTATTATAGTACCGCAACCTGGGAAAATACAGAGATAAGATACTATCTTTCATCTTATGAATCGTTTAAAACAAGGGAAATTGACAACGGATTTTGAATGCAGATTTTAGCATTAAAATAGATACAATATTCCAATTCATAAAGAGGATAACTTTATGTGTATTTTTTAACCCGTGCAAAGTCGGGACAGGTCCCTGGTAAAAAATACATTGTACCTATAATATTCATTAATTTATGTCTAGGCACCCGATGTCTCAAATCGTACTATCACAATCGGAATTAATGTTTCGTAGAAGGTCTACGAAATGCTACACTGTCTACGAAAGGGTCTACAAAATGTGCTATAGTCTACATAGCTCGATGAATACTTGGAAATAAACACAGCTGCTGCAATTTTGTAAAAATTTTATATTGAAATACCAAATACTGCGACTACGAAGGCATTTAAACTCGGAAGGCGGAGCGGCTTGTAATAATGCTTCAGCTAACTTTCAATTCTAACATGTTCCTTACCTGATCTGATATGAGTTTATTAATGTGAAAGTTTTGTGATATTATATATTGAGCAGAATTGATAAACACCTTTGTTTTAAGTTGAATGGTGTACGGGGCTTGACTAAGCGATTTGTTATAATTATGACAATAAAGACGATACTGGTGCATTGAAGTTTCGTGTAACGTAACGCATTCGTGCGATTTGTAATAAATTAATACATCTAAAGCCTCTAACTGCATAACATTGATAATTTATATCATGCCCATTTTCATTAAATTGATAGCCTCCCAAAAAAGTATAATATAGATATGTAAGGTAACGTTATTTAAATAGTACCAGCAAGTAGCTTGGAACGATCCTAGCTTATTAGTTTGTACTACATGCTCAAAATCGTCAACAATTCTAATTCGAAGATTAATTAGGTTTCAACAGTCTTCATTACCAAGTGAAATGGACTTTGTGTTAAAAGAAGCCACATAAATGTCTCACGATGCCCCAAGCGTTGGCAGAGCAAAACACAAACAAAGTGATGTCAGCTAGTTTTAATAACAAGCTGGAAAAGGAAAATTAATTTAGCCAAAAATACGATTATGTAGGTAAGCGATTGTGATTCATTTTTCAACACTGGCTGGAGTTTTTGGTTTTGAATAAGTTATGAATGCAAATTGCCGTTCTATCAAACTCTGAGGGAATCCAACTTTGGCAGAATATTGAATCAGTAAAATTGCGACACTCGATAACGTTGCATAAAACTTAACGTTATTTACGCAGTCAAGTACCTACTAGATTAAGATATGACTGCCACAAACCACAATTATACGCATTTTTATGATCAGGAGAACAAAAATCTATCAGGTTGCCCCTCGAAATCAAAAATACAGTCAAAAAAAGAGTTTTAAAGATTAAGGAGTTATTCACGGTCATATTAAAGTTAATTTAAATAGGAACGAAAAAACTCTAAAAGATATTATGGTTCGGTAGAAACTCACAGTCTTGAACAACAGATGATCTACGATTCTGACACTTTAGTTTATAAGATTTATATTTTTATGTATGTTAGTCTATAAGGTATATGTTTATATGGGCCTTAGATGCCTGAAATAAATGATTATTATTATTATTAAACCCACAAGATGGAGGATGGGTTAATGTGGTTGGTCAAGGAAAGAGCCAGTAGACGTCCTTCGGCTATTATAATGTTTTTTTTTTTTTTTTTAATTTATTTAAGGGTTTTGTCGCTTAGCGACCATTATTATAATGATGAAATCCTGTTTTTATTATCGGCGAGCATTTGCTGAGTGCAACACTGAAAGTAGTTGATATAAATCATGTTAGTTTGATGTGCAGTGTGAATGATAGATAAGGCATTGTTTGACGAGAGCTGCAGCGGCATAAATAGGCAGGGTAATGCATGCTCGTCTCCTATTAGTACCCCTGCAATGCTGTAGCTACAAATGTTCCTACTAATTAGGTCTAGTCAGCACAAAATCTGAGCGTGCTGTATTGATTAGCGAGCTTAGCATAAACAGATCTGTACGGACATTTTTGAGATGTAAATTTGTATAAAGTTTTAAAGTTGCAGGCATTAAATCATTTTTAACATCTTATTGTAGTATTTTTGTGTATAAAAATAATGAGGCGTTCGCTAGTATTCTATATTTGTAGGTTTTAAAGCCGTACGAAAAATGTAAATAGTAAAACTTAATGATTTTTCACTTTTCAAATAGCCTAAAAGTATTAACAAAAATATTCAAGAGGGCTCCCAAACAGCAAACGTCAATTTTAAAAGGTTAAGCAACGTTGCCCGAGATTAGTACTTGGATGTATACCCACTCAAATTGCACTTAAAAAAAACTATATTTCTTTTATTTTATTTCAAAATGTGTGTATGCTATATTTTGAAAAAGGTAAAACTGCTTCTGTAAATGTTACTGCTCTTAAAGAATTTTTTTATTTATTGTATTGTGGTGTACAAAAAACAATTTGTGTATTTTTCACACAGATGCTAAAACTCTAAAGCAAGCAGCAACTGTATTTATTATACAGGATCCTTCGAATATTTAAACCGACACTTTAAAATTTCTGGACCGTTTGTGGTTTCTGTTCTATCGTAATTGAAACCAAACATCTTGGTGAAATTCACGTTCAAGTTGTTTGCCCAAGTACCGGTTATTTTATAAAAAGTCAGATGCTTTCCGCAGCATGCTCAAGTGGTAGTTAGGTAAATGAAACATATAAGTATGTTGCCAATAAAAGTAATGGATAGAGTAGCCACTTGTTGTACAAATTGTACGTTTAAAATTTTCAAGCATTATTTATCAAAAATCTTCGGTATTTAGAGTAACTTTACGTATTTACGTATTTTGTAAGTACTACTCTCTATCAGTTATTTTTTCTGTCATTTTCACGTTCAAACATGATAAACTAAGAACTTCATAGTCTATAAGGGTAACATGTTCACAAAACCCTGTTTAAATAAATAATGATGAACTAACGCACTCATTATGAAATCCCTGAAATTACTGCTATTCAGTGGTATCGTACGCAACTGACGCATCAAACGGTTAAGTTTTTCAGAGTGCGTCCACTGTATGAGCAGCATACAGATTACCGAGGGTGAGTACCAGCATACGGATTGCCGATGCCAGTTCATTGATATTTTCGCTGTGAGCGCACGTGTGGACTGTGTGAGAATGGAGGAAAACGATGGAGAATTTGTCGATGTGGCTTGTTTGTTAGCAGAAGAAAAATTAATAAAATAATAAGCTAAATAAAGGAAACATATATATATATATATATATATATATATTTTATACACCTAGCCGATTTCGGCTACATTGACCTTCTTATCAATGTTTAATCTTATGTGGTGAATGTACCCAATTCTAGCGACAAACCTGCGATGCCTGCCAAATCACGTTTTTTTCAAAATAGCAAGATTAGTAAGCCTGAAAGTTGAATCCCCTATCTATTAAAAATATGTAAGATACTAGATCTTTTGCTTTATATAGAATATATGAATCCTGCACTACATTCACAAAAATAAAAATAAAGAGTAATAAGTTTGGTTTCGTATTTAGTGAATCGTTACTGTAAAGCTGATACGAGTAGCTGCTGTCCGTTCGTTACTGGGATTCCCATAATCTCACTGACAAACGCAAACATGAGCGGATAGCAGATTACAAACGAACATTGTGACAGAATTTTGTATTCCCTTGAGAGTAGTTGGTGTTTACTGCGAGTAGGTGGTGGTAGGTTCCTACCTACCTGCCAGTTATTAAGAAGGCCTTTTTAGACCCCTGATGCAAAATGGTGTCTGTCTGAGGTGTGGTAGTGCCCCAATTTGCCAGTTTAAGCTGTGCATCTTAATAGCTTGGATAGTTTTTGAAGTGAAAATTTATTTATTAGCGTTGAGCACTTTGGGATGGGAAGAAAATCTTAAATCGGCACGTGACCTGATCGGAAATTCGTAAGACGGAGTGTTCCAAGTTCACGTTAGGCGTAACTCCTGGGGTGCAACCCGTTGTTTTTTTAACTACGGCATTTTACTCATTATGACCATTTGCATATGCTTTTGTTTTTTCAAAGTGGGATGTATAATTTTGCTTGTGGACTTCAACTCATATTGACATAGTCCCACGAAGCTAGATTAAATCTCGATAAAATTGTTACTTCCTCTACAAAATAAATTCTTCGTTTTTGTAAAGCTTATCTGTTCTCTTTGACCGACGATGCATCGAATAAATAAGGGCACTGGTAAAAACCCAACCACTACAACTGCACTACCGCATGCCAAGCGTAATAATTATGCGAGACCGCTGACCATAAGCCAGTGAGTAACGATCCACCAAAATGCCTGGAGTGCCGTGTAGTCGGTCCATGACCACTTTAAAAGGAAATGTGGTCTAATTATGCAGGTATGAGTTTTATCTTATTGTATTTAGGGTTCCGTACCCAAAGACGTCTCAAGAACCGTTATAGATAGAAAATCAAAATTTTTAACAATTATTTAAAACAAAACACTATAAACAAATAAGATTTAGAGATGCGTTCACGGAGAAAACTTCCTAATTATTTTTTGGCTATTTATCATATCATATTAAATAAATAGCTTGTTAGCTATTTATTTATATGCTTTTGTAAGGTATTTTATATGAGTACGTGGATTGCAGTTTACCTTGCTGTAACACAGTTTCTAACTAGCACAGGGCGAAAAACTGCGTTGATTATGAAATGAAACACATTATAAATAAATATTTAAGGGGCTATCTTACATTAAACGTTATTTTAATAAAGTAAAGCAACGGTGCGCCAGGACAGGACTTGGATGGGTGACCACTCTGACTGCATCTTTTTGAACTTTTAAATTAATAATTTTGATTTTTATTGCATAAACTGTACACTTGGTGCACTTGGTACACCCTTGGTGTAGTATGTCCGCCTCATACTTATCAAATTAATTTATTTGATTTTAGCCTTCAAGGAACGAAGGGCGAGGGCGGCAGGTATGTTTTTTTTACACAACTTGAGACAATAAAACTCTAATGACTTCCTATCCTATCTTTTTTCATGTTCTCTTTTCTGTTTACTTGCAGGCTTTTGGCGTTTGGCGTTTGTAGGTCTCTAACATGTATGCCATTACGACCATTTTTCAACTCACATTTTAATGAACGAGTTACTATTTAGCATGGAAAAATGCTTCGTGGAAAAATGCATTTCCATCCACACTATTTTAATAAATAAACACTTTATATTACCACGTTTCATCTTTAAGATTTATCATAAATGTTGTAATCTCAGTAGCTTGTGTTTTGTAATAAAATTGGGTACATTATTTCGTTTGTCAATAAAAGTTAACCTTAAATAACTAAATTAGACCCCTTGCAACAGCGCCCAAATAACCGATTAGGTACTTAAAAATAAGTAGTTTTGTTTGGGTATACAATGGCTTAATTTGATTTATCTCCATGAATAAATTCGTGGTTCACAGAGGATAAACAGTAACGACAGGAATCGAATGACAATCTCTAATTATCCCCTTGTACATGTACTCGTATATCCCAATAATCCTATCCATTCAAGGTTGTATGTTAGAGATCGCTCTTGAGCGATAAGACCGCCATTTGTCACATAGTTTTATGTACTTGTCTATGTAATATTTTGTATTACTTTTGTGTGCAATAAATAATAAATTTTAATCTTATCTTAGTTCTATTTCTAGCAAAAATGTTCCATTGCTAATATGATTTACTTTTTCGCTTTATAATTTCGAACGAAACACTCGTTTCCCATTTGAAAGCATTTGAATATTGTATGCAAATGATGTAAGCATGTGTGAGTGTTTACAAAACTTAAATAAAAATACGAATACTAACAATCTTAACAAATTCAACCATAAGCAACAAAACGTTTTGCCTAGATCGAATTTACTTCCCACTCTTGAATAGATTTTTGGTGGTTAGCTTTCTTCTCAAACTAAGCGTTATTATTTATAAGTCTATCAGAGTCTCCCTAATTCATTATGAGACTGTTGTAGCAAATGAATTGGTTTCGGATGAAACTTTACTTTAGGTACTATCAGTCATAGCGGTCAAGCATGTGTCCGCTTCCGCGCCCACGTATCGTCACATCCGGCGCCGGAGTGTGTACTTACGGGCGGAGTTGCCAGAGTGTGTACTTACGGGAGTAGTTGCCAGAGTGTGTACTTACGGGAGTAGTTGCCAGAGTCTGTACTTACGGGAGTAGTTGCCAGAGTGTGTACTTACGGGAGTAGTTGCCAGAGTGTGTACTTACGGGCGGAGTTGCCAGAGTGTGTACTTACGGGAGGAGTTTCCGGTGGTGGTGGAGCTGTGGCTGGTGGTGGAGGTGGTGCCAGTGGGCAGCCACTGCGGAGACTTGCAGGCGCTGCAGTGTGCCCCGCTCCCGCGCCCACGCTCTGTCACATCCGGCGCCGGTGCTAGTCCGCGCTTTTTGCTCTGCGCACAAAATTACCATAGTAATGCATAGTTATCTCAACTTTTAGGTATGAATCTCACTGCATTATTTTAATATTAAATAAAACATAAGCGTCGAATTGAGAACCTCTTTTTCGAGTTCAATCAGTGATCAGGATACAATAACATTTTAACAGGCTTTTAAAAAGAAAAATTTTCAAGAAGGTTGAATATAAAGACATAGTTGTGTTTCTATATGCATTTAGTCATATAAATAATGTTAGCGGGTTTGCCAAATAAATAAATACAAAATCATTTGAGCAAAAAAATAAATCCTGTTGTTTGAGTTTGCGATATAATTTCATGTTTCAAATATACCCGACGCAAAAGTAACTTTTAACTACGCCACGTTGCTTTTTCCGTTATTTCATTATTAAGCAGGTACAAAACATATGTCTTTTCTTTTATGTCTAATATATATATATTTTTTTATATGATTTGAATCTATTTTTATGAGAATTAAAAAACTCAAAATCGAGATAATAACTTCAATTATGGAATACACGTTCCAGGGCACTGATGCAATTATGTAGGTATCTTAATGTAGTCATGCCAAATTGCGCAAAGGGATGATATTAGACATAGTCGACGGTAACGCACGTCTAAAGCTATATAAATTAATGACTTCAGGTCAAAAAAATAACTGGGTGCCCGCTCTTGTACATAAATAAAATGTTTAAATTGAAAGTTATGTGTATTTCAAACGACTCAGCAAACGTTGTGAGCCATTTGACCTGCTCCTGCTACTCCTATTAATACTCCCATTTCCACTCCCCGGGACGTTCTTTTTTCCAAATAGTAATTCAAATCCGGAATACACTCAATAATATTTGAAGGCAATGATAACTATTTCAGTTTCGTTCAATTTTCGAACCAATCATAAACTATTAAAATCAGTTAAGGCGTTCTACAGTAATACAGTGTTTTTAATATATTTTATATATTGAAACTGCTTAGACTTTATGAGTTGTCTCTAACTGACGGATAACTAATTCCACATTTAAGGCTCATCTTTTGTAGTTCAGACTTCGTAAACCCACTCGCAGTGTTGATGAGATTTTAAATTATATCAAACCAATTTAATTACCTTTATTTTCTAAATTGCTTTTAAAGCAATTGAAATTCATCATAAACAATTTAACAGGTACAGACAACAGCAAAAGAAACTGGTGAAATAGGGGCCCAACATAATTAGTACAATAACTTAAATCAAAAGTTACTGACTACTGTTGTTTATAAGAAGTAAAGAAACAAATAACGTGTCATAAGTGATTACATTTATTCCTAAACTCGGTTTTATTACGATCATTTACTTTTATAAGTAATTATAAGTTCAATTATACACTTTGGTATAACTTGCTACATCTGGCACGTCATGCTTGAAGTTTTGATATGTTGATTTTGGTCACCTACTTTTGCTGTTGACTGTACAAAACTCCACCCATGAAACTTCTTGATTCATCAGTCGCCCACATGTCAAGAACTTGGCGCTTCAAGTTATATTTTCAATGGTAATTTAAATGCGTCATTAGATTTCTGGGAACACGATAAAACAGTCGATTTACAGACAACTCAATTGTGATATTTATTAAGTGATTTATAATTTTGTTGAGATATTTTGACCACATTGGGCGCACACAATATTATGATCATTCTTACTGCTAATATCAATTTGACTTTATGCTTTTCAGATTATTTTGTCCACTTTAGACGCTGACCGTACATCTAATAGTGTCCAAAGCACTTAATCCCGGAAAGCATAAACTTGTTGCCGTGAACGCGTGAACAACTATTAAACCGATATTACATATTCGAGTGAAGTTGCATAGTAACCATAAAATATTAATTTTGCATTGAACCAATAAATGTGTCATAAAATTAGACTTTGCTCAATCCGTTAAAGAGACCATTTTAGAATACAAAGTGCATTGAGAAGTCAAACTGCATGCAAAATTTTCGTGAAATAAAGTTTGCATTTATTAAAAAATATGATTTACTCTATGAATGTAGTCGAATCGGCTAAAGTTTATAAATAAAGTTCGTTACGTTAGTAAATCTCATATTTAAGATGAATTGTTGGCATGCTCGTCTTTAATTAGTATAAAATAAATTAGTTTCTCTATCCTTTTAACTACGCGATGCATTTACTGCAATTTTCGGTAATAGGTATAAGAATAAGAATAAGAAAACTTTATTGTAAAATTGTGTTGCATATACATAAGATCTTAAAATGTAGAATAGGTTTCAACAATTTTATCCTTTTCGGACATACAATAAAAGGTACTACATAAGGTACAGTATTATCACTAACACAATTAACACGAATTAAACGAATAAAGTATACGGTAGACAAGTGTTTCAAGAGAAAGGTTTATTATTGTATAGTTTTTCTTTTGTTAGTTGTAACAAATCATATCTTATACGGGGAAGCATAAGTTGAATTTAAGCTTTCTAAAATTGGTATAAGTAAAAATGAACTTACATGTGAGTCATAGAAGAGCGAAGGCACCCTGGCGTCGTGCCGGGGCTCGCAGGTGCAGTGCGCGTGGCGCGCCCCGCACACCACCAAGTCGCCGTCTAAGAACGTTTGTGCATCGTCATCCACTAAATCACTCCGCGTGCTCCTCGACTCGAGCGTGCCCTCGTCCCGGCCCCAGCTCTCCGACAATCTATCTCTGAAGCGGTCACTCGGAAAATCGTTGTATGACATTTGCCTTCTCATACCTCTACATCGACTCCGATTATCCAACGTCGAAAACTTCATCTCTAAACCCGGAGAATTCCTACTTATCAGTTCCGCGTTGTTATCGAAGCTCCGCATTTTAACCATCTTAGAAAAGGGTCTTTTATTCTCAGAGCTTAAATTACAGTCTCTCAGTCTATCGAAACATTGGTCTACGTTTCCGGAAAAGTTTGCGTAAGTCGGTGCCGTATTTTTAACGTCCTCTTTTCCTTGTCCCGAAGAGGAAAAAATACAAGTCTGACTGTTTACCCTCCTTTGCTTGTCTGCTAGTGACAGCATCGATAGTTTCTTGAGAGAGCTCGTCGAGCCAGATGTTATCTCAGCTAGTTGGACCGCGTTCTGATGTTTCTTCGATATCGCGTCTCCGCCGATCTTTTTTAAATTAGATAGTTTCCTTTTTATTTTTTGCACGAGAGTGCTCCGCGGGTCGTACGATATAAGCTGTTTTGAAATATAATTGGAAACGCCGATAGTTTTGCTCTTGTTGAATTTTCGATCTAAACTGCGGTGGGAGCCTATTGCCATTTGACTGCGTCCGGTGTCCCTTTTAATTCTTTCCAGGTCGTAAATATTGAGCGTGTGACCTCGTTGCTCGATATTTCGATGACAGTTTACGTAATTGTTCTGTTGGACGTTGCAGTTGCAGACGAGGTCGAAGTCCGGTTTTGATATGTGTTCGTCGAGGCATTGTCTCTGTGCGGCGAGGGCGAGACAGGCTTCGCAGTCGACGCCGAGGAGTAGTTCGAGGCTGGTGTTGCGGATGAAGCCATCGCTGAATGTTCTGGAGCGGATGTGTGCATGGTGGCGAGGGTCCCAGTCGGAGCCAGGGGGCCCGGGGGGGCCGGAGCCGGAGCCGCCGGGGCACTGCCGCTCGCCCTCCACCATGGTGCTGGCGTCGCGGTTCACCTGGATGACGCGCGGCTGCCGGCACACACGGCTGTCGCTCCGCACTGAGCTCCGTGATGGAGATGGCGAGGGCCTCTTAAAACCATCCACTTGAATCATGGTTGGTGTGGGCAGCAACTGTTGAAAAAAATAAGGTTTAGTACAAAGAAGTGGCTACATTGGTTGGTGCATATTCATAGATTTTAGATAATACTCCATCAAAATTCGTTTTGAGGTTATAGCGATGGGAAGGGCAGACGTGGATGAGGATAACTAAATAATTTTCATCTACTTCGAAAAAGGAGGTTCAGAATGACTTCTTTTGTAAATATGTACAGTGCGCGTCAGATTTAAGTACCCCCCCCCCCCTATCTCTATGTAAGTGGGTTCGAATCCTGTCGCCAATCGTTGAGATTGGAAGATTAAAACTACATGTTATTTGAAATTTTCCATTCTATTTTGTTTTTTTTTTTTGTTTTTGTTTCCAACAAAAATTTTATGTTTTGTATCGTTAAAATGCTTATTTTTATATAAATGCTAATTTTATTTCATTTTCATTTGTAACCTCACTCATAATTTCGAATAGTTCTATAAGTAACTGCTTGGCTCCGTGGCAGTAACAAGCAAATTAATATATCTATCATAGATATAATATAAAGTGAGGGAGTTCAAATCTCGAGAGCGGTGTTTTTTTTTTTTTTTTTTTTTATCAAATGTTATCTATTCCCGTTTCAAGATTTTTGATTAAGTAATATATTGTTCCTAATGGCAAGTTATTGAAAAAAACACATATTATAAAAAAAATATATATTTTTACTTTATAAACGCCTACAACAAAAGTCAATAAATTAAGTATAATGTGAGATTAATTAACGAAATAATAGTTTTAATAACAAAATAATATTTGTAAACAGTAAAAGGTTTTAAAGGTTAGATAGTGACAATTTATTCAGATTTAATTTGTTTACATCGAAAGAACAGACATGTTATCTAGTAACAATTTCGATCTCTCGGTAGTAAACTAACATTTTCTTGGGGAATGTGGGGCCAAATGTTCATAATATTTTTATACAAATACAAAATATCATGATCACGTTTCTTTTTTGTGTAAAAACAAAACTCTAATAACGTATCGGATGACCTTCTTTTAAAATAATTTGCAGCAATCTACTTTTCATATGAGTGACCATATTCCAGCTTGCCTCGCTACCACGCATTATTTCCCAGGTCCTCAAAACTTCGTCTTGTAAGTTAGACTTGGACCTTACATCACTAGTGTCCTAATTGAGAACCATTTGACCCCACATATTTTCTATTGGATTCAAATCCGGACTTTTAGATGGCCATGCAATGACAGTTATGTCAGGTTGTGATGATAACCACTCCTTTACAATTCTTGAGCGATGGACGGCACAGTTATCGTGGACAAAGTAAATTTGTCCATCTGGATAGGCGACACGGATAGACGGCAACATTATGTCTTGCAACATTTAGATGTTGCTCTCCATTCATGCGACCAGCAACTTCCACCAATTCGCCTGGTCCCATTGACGACATCCATCCCCAATAACCTTAAAAAAAACATTAAATTTACTACATAAGCGTAATTGTGTAGTTAGATCTAAAAGTCAAACTATTATGAAAAGTTAAAATGCTACTAATCAAATAGCTTACCTAAAGTTATTCTACCACTTGCCTTTACAGGCTGAATGTTTTGTGGCAAGTATCGCTCATTTGGTTTTCTCCAGAGTAGTTCTTTGACACGACCGTCTGTGTCAGATCTGAATGTCTTTTCGTCACTGAAATAACTTTATTGTTCTCCCAATCAAAGTTAAGGTATTCATTTGCAAAACTAATTCTTGCCCTCCGGTGATCTTCTGAAAGTTCAATTTTTCTTGCTGGCCGATAATTGTGTATATTACCAGCATGCAAGTGTCGCCTCACAGTTGACAGAGATATGCCATATTGCTGAGCAGTGATGCGAGTTGATGCAAATGGTGCCATTGCATGATGATTCACAATATCTTGTTGGCGTTGTGATGTATAAGCCGTTGAGATGCAGCCGGGTTTATTAGCTTTCACATCACCAGTAGACAGATATCTGTCCACCTTATCGCCTTACTATTCTCACCTAGAAAAACATTATACAAACTTAATAAATGTTTAGACACTGAACTGTTCGAACAAAAAAATATCTAAATGAAAAAATTACACTTACTGTAATGCCAAGTTGTCGTGCAATTTCTTCCTTACTGACTCTTTGTTCATAAAGAACAGCAATTTTTGTTCTTGTAATGTTACTCATATGATGCATCGTTTAAAACACTCAAAACTCTCAGAGATACGCACAAAGCAAACCACACAATATAAGACGAGTGACAATTATACTTTGTCCGCTACAAACGATATCAAATCAAACCCTACCCTCATCTATAACATAAATAAAATAATAGTAAAACTTTGCTTTAAAACTAGGAACTAATTAGACCTATAGACAAAATTCGACGCACCGTCTATCAGCTAAATAGCTTAGTTGGTTTACTGTCGAGAATTCGAGAAACTGGATATAGGTGCGAGGTTCGATCCTGAGCGGCGTGATTAATTTTTGCATGCGAAAATTGGTTACCAGTTACAATGGAATAGAAGTTATAGAAAATATTTTGAAGACAAAGGGGATACTTAAATCTGACGCGCACTGTACATACACTGAATTTCAGGAAGGTGCTCACGAAGGTACTTTAAGCTTATTGCATGTAAATTGTGCTCCGCAGAATAGTTTGAACTCTGCAAATATTTTATTAAACATTGCGCTATCCATCTAACATTGTTAATGCATTAGTGCCCTCAACGTGGCGTGCAATTTTCAAGGTTGTTATTTCATTATTTGCTGGATAAATAATCCACTTTCCCTTTATTATTTTACGCAAGAGCAGACGCTGCTTTACCAAGTACGTTCAACTCATATTGTTTCAATTACTTAAACCTACCCCTGTACGCTTAAGTATATAACCTTTACGTTATACTTAAGCGTATAATTTTATTTCTTAGTGGGCTCCAAACAACGGACGCAGGCATCGCGGCAGACCAAGATCAAGATGGCGAGATGAGCTGGATAATTTTGACGTGGATTGGTGTGCAACAGCTCAACAACGCGATGTGTGGAAGGGGAATAGGGAGGCCTTTGCCCAGCAGTGGGACGACATGGGCTGAAAATAATAATAATAATTTGCTCATAATTTTTTATACCCTTAAAAAGAGAGTTTATTTAAGTAACTAAAGCTACAATAAAGCACCCACGCAAAACAGTCAATCTACCTATACACATTTATATCTTTCTACAAAAGATTCAATAAGTCTAAGCAATTCAATTGAATTTATTACCCCATTTGCGGTGAATATAACTTAACGATAAATGTTCGCTCACGAGTTTTGACCTATAAAATAGCTCAATCAAAGCCAAGATTCGGTGTAGTATTCATTTCGAGGCTGCAATCCCCGTACAATGGCTGCGGGTTGAATGGAGCCTCGAGAAGACGGGATCCGGCTCGCGTCGACGGCGGACGACAAGAATAAGCCATTTTTGTTTTATGTTCGTTTTGTCTCTTTCTATGCCAATACAGCTTTTGTCGTTGCTCGTCTCATATTTCATTACAGTGAGCTTTATAGACGGACCAAGTGACTGGATAATTTTCTATTTTTATGATTTTTTATTTATTTTTCAATGAAATGTAAAAATATGGAAGCTATGTCTTCTTTTTGTTACACGAGCGGAAAACAAATAACAAATACCTCAGTCTAAAAGAATATTAAAATTAAATTCTGTTCGTATAATTAATAGCAGTTGAACAGGGGCTTTGTTAAATGATATTGTAGCGGCTGTAAAGAGGCTTGTCACATTTGTCACGCACAATTTTGTAAATATAATTTAAGTTACCATTTTTCTTACTCTTATAGTGCAAAGCATTTTAATTGTAGGGCCTTGCAAATAATAATACATTTTATTAGTCTTATTTAGTACATAATTTCTGTAGAGTCATAGGCCTTCAACTTAGGAAAAACTTGTTTCTTGGAGACCTGCTTCCATTGTAATAATAAAATTTATAAGTGTACAATAATCAATCAATAAAGTAAATAGGCAAAGATAAAAAAACAATAAATTTAGCAAAGCGTGCAAATACATAGGTAAATTAAATGTAAACTTAATTATTATTTTATCTTTTATTGCGCCCGACAATAGTCCATATACATATATTCTTAATCACATAAGATTTATTAATATAAGATAGAAGATATGATTTAAGTAATCGTGTGTCGTTGCCCGAGTTATTTATATTTGCTCGTAGTATGAAGTAGTTTAAAGATCTGAACGGACAGAGAGCGGTACACTTTTAATCTATATAAATAAAAATGAATTGTTGTTCGTTAGTCTGATTAAAACTCGAGAACGGCTGAACGGATTTATTTTATCATAGTCTTGAAATGTTCGTGGAGTTCTAGGGAAGGTTTAAAAGGCGAGAAAAAATCGAATAAATGCCGGGGGAAAAAAATGAATAAAAACCCGTGCGAAGCCGGGGCGGGCCACTAGTTTAAAATAATTTTATATTTTGTAATGATTATTTTATGCATGAAAATTATTAGTATTATTCTTAGGAGCAAAGTGTCGCGTCAACGTACCTATGCCTCAGCCTCATGCGCCAATCTCCGTGTTGTGCGCTGTGATGACAACTGTATGTTCGTCATTTCGTCGACTCTTGTGTAACTTTTATTGTATATATTGTCGTCAAATAAAAGCGTTCCTAATTTCTTACAATGCTTTATTTTCAACTTTACCATTAAATTATAATTTCTCCTATTTAGAGATCTATAGTTAGAGGAGATATAAAGCTCTATGAGGAGCTCTACCATAATTTGATAGAAACATATGATATTACTAGCGGCCCGCCCCGGCGTCGCACGGGTATAAAATTTTCCCGGAAATTATTCGAATATTTCTCGCCGTAAAAACCATCCTATCTCTCAAGTTGGATCGAACTGCACATGGTGTGCGAATTTTATTATAATCGGTTAAGTGGTTTAGGAGTCCATTGAGGACAAACATTGTGACACGAGATTTATATATATTAAGATAAAAAGCGAGAACAAACCGCAAGCTCTATCAAACGACGCCGACGCTGCGAAAAAAAAAAAAGAACTATAGATAATGACAGAATAGAGATAAGCCAAGAAATTATCTAGCGTTTGGAGAAACCTGTCGCAACTATATAAAAAACAAACGACAAGAATCGACTAATCACCATTATTGATTCTGGCCGTCAACTCAGAAACGGGTCAAAGAGCAAAGACAAACATCGGATAAATTCAAAGGTCCTATTACAAAACCGTTCACTGTTTTTAGAGTACATACTCTACAAAAATGTAAAAGAAATAACAAATAAGCTTGCAATACCAGCTTGGGACATCGAGCATATCAAAAGAAAGATTACATGGTAATGAAAGGGTAAAAGCTTTCTTTTACAAATATTTGTAACCTTGGTGAATAACTTTTGCCAAAGAAACTTGTTTGAATTGAACCACATAATAGTTATCACGAAATTTGTATGCCTTTTAATACTATGTTAATATATTTTTCTGAATTTTTATCTTATAAAAATAATTTTATTCAGTAATATTCACGAATAATATAACAACTGATTGCCTTCGTTGCATTATATATGAAAGTCGACAAGCCATGAACCCGTTTACTTTTTGTACAGGATATAAAAAAGTGCTTTGAGAACAATGACAAGCACATTTGAAATGATGACAAAAAGCAAAATACCATCACATGATCCAAAATACCTTCTCTTCACATGGGCCAACCATTGTTCGCTTGAATACCGTTCCATTAACGGAATAATGGAAATATCTTCAGGAGGGAAAAATATAACGTGGAAGAAGGATTTCAGTACGTAAGCGGTCATTTGTAAGCGACCGAGAAAAATGCTCAGTCGTCCAGAAAAAATAATCGAGAGTGCGCCCCGGTAGCCACTTCCAGACACGTAACGCTACTGATACCTTTTATTGCCGACTTTGATGGCCGATTTCCGGACCCGATTTGTTACAAAGACAGGTCTAGTAATGAGTAGAAAGATTCAGTCACCGAAATTGCCTTTTGATCGATGCCGGAGGCGCTTTGATAGGGCCTCGAGATTTAGCGGTCGTTAGAAAAAAATATTTTTCGCGGCATCACACGATGAAATTACCGGAAAGCGGATTGAATGGAGCTTATTTACAAAGGAAAACTGTTCTTGGAAATGAGAAAAAAGAACCGTACAGTGATAATGCACTCAATTCATATTTCACAATAAGGTTTTCATAGAACAGAACAGCAGCCATGTTTTCTATTTTGACGGGGATATTTACTTATAAGTAGTCCAGGATAAACTTACACAAAGTTATCTGAAACTATCAAAACGATATACATATACCTTACCGGCCTTAAAGTCTGCAAATATCGAGTCGGGGTTATTGCATAATATTGATGCTAAACTAAACCAACTGCGATAAAAATACGGGCGTCTGATGATAAGGGCTTAGCCGGAAAATGTTTGAACATAATGAAACCCCTCCAGGAGTGTTTACCTCAGAGATTCCAGCGGGCGGCTTTCCCATAAAGTACCTTCTGAATACAGAAAAATCAGGAAACATGCTGAAGTTAATTAAAACCTGTCCAAATTCGGACCTTTGTTCTTTGAACGGGCTGCGTAATAATAAAAACATTAATATGAGGAGCGTTACAAATTAAATGTTTAGGTGATTTAGGATTAGATCTTTATTTATATTGGATTTCGTTATGATACAGTAAACGGTTTGTAGCCATAATGTAGGAATTTAAAGGTGGAATAAACTAAAATATAATTATTATGAAGAGAACTATGTAAGTTTGTATTTAATATAAGAACATAATAATGGGGAGAGTCCTGCAGTACCGGCCAACATCCTGGCCACTTCAAATATCTCTAGCTCTATAATACATGGCACTGGACTTATACCACCATTGATGCCTTATTTAGTACAAGCCTCTACTACTAATTCATCATCATCATCACTCTATTAACGTTCCCACTGCTGGGACACAGGGACTTCTCTCTTTACGAGAGAGATAACTACTAATTACCTAGAGGTAATTAGTCTATGGTACAAGTATGCTCGAAGCAGGTTGACTCAACCTCAACTCAACCAAGCAGACTCAACAAGACAGGTTGACTCCAAAGGTTGCCTGGAAGATATCGCTATTAGTGATAAGGCCGCCCATTGTGTCACTGTATGGTATATGTATCTACTATGTATGTTCCTATATTGTGGTGTTGCAATAAATATTTTTTGCATTGTATTGTATTGATATCTGCTATGTAATTAAAATTGTGATGATGATTTTTGAAGTTCAACAATTCAATTTTAACTTTTGGTTAGCATAGTTTGCTTACATGACTTCGTATTTTTTTCTGAAATCTCAATATTTTTAGTTTCTGGTTCATTCAATACCGGCCATAACGTTATCGTGCAGTGCCGGCCGCTACACAAAATATTTTTTAAAGGTTTATTTCTAAACCGAAGTATTTTGCCTTGCCAACTCTTGTAAAATTGTCGTTTAAATATCAGACGTAGCTACCCGTAAGTACCAGATCACAAAGTACCTATTTTATTTGAGAGTTTAATTAAGGTTATGTGTTCTTAGTGGGAAGCTTAATAAATAAATACATTACATAAAGAGTTATAAACATGCTACAATATAAATTATTGTCAGATGTAAGAAAATAAGAATGTCTGAGGTTTTTTTTTTTAAATTCAATCAAACGAAACCCTGTTACGCCTTCACAGACAGCTTAAAAATAGAAAGTTAGTTCTTAGTGGATTAAATCACATGAAGAACGCTTATATAGCCGGGAAAATGTAATATATTGGTTCATAGATGGTGTAAACATATTGCTGTTTTTCTATCCTTGTAATTGGAAAAATGTGATTCTATAAATTGTTTCAACGTTACTGGATGGTACATTTTTATAAAATTATAAGTCACAATGACAGCTACTAACACAATCATGTTATAACAAATAAAAACCAATACAAATATAAAAATATCTAGACATCTACCTATAAATTTTTCTATGTCAAATAACAAAATAATCATTTTGAATTAATAAACATCTCAAATAGCAAATATTAAGTCAACACGAATTTTATAAATGCGAAAGTAACTCTGTCTGTCTGTATGTTCTTTAACTTTCACTACGAAACCGATTTTAATGAAATATGGTACAAATATTCTCTAGAGCCTGAGAAAGGACATAGGCTACCGCGGAAAATTCTATTATAGTACGGGTGGAACACCGCGGGGCACTACTAGTTACAAATATAATGGTTTCAAATAATACATTACAATTAAATACAATACAAACGGAATGTCAAAGAAAGCAAATGAATGTGGTGACGTGACGGTACTGTAGGACTCTTCCCTAATATTTCTCGCATCTACGTAATAAGGCTGTTATAACGGGTTACTTTTAACTTACGAGTAGGTATAGTCATTATTATATCAAACATAATAATGCAATTTGCTTTTGTTTTGCTAAAACGAGTAGACGCTACCCATGCAACGCTGTTTTGCACCGTTTTAGGCAATAACCTGTTAGTTTGTGGAGATAGAAACACGAGTTAAATATTGGTAAAACGTACAGGTTTGAGCGTGGACGTTATGAATCGAACTATAAAATCTGAAAGATGGCTCGCTCAAAGCGGCCCGCTTCCGGCCCAATAAAACTGTTATGAGTTCACGTGAAACAAACTACTGCACATGACGTTGCAGCTAATAGCTAGCTATAAACAGAGGCTCTAGTTTCATTCAGCTATAAAAGAAGGTTTTAACCTATTTATTATCACTTAAAGATGACGGGGTCAACCTCCTTCTCAAATACTACTTTTGTTTTTATTGGTTTCTTATGCTGCATAGTTAGAATATTACCTAACTGCTTCATATATAGAGGCTCTAGTTTATTCAGCTATAAAATAAGGTTTTAACCTATTTATTATCACTTAAAGATGACGGTCAACCTCTTTCTAAAATACTACTTTTGTTATCGATTGGTTTATTTTGCAACATAGGTATTTAGAAGACTAATGAACCCATTTTGGAAAACCATTTTAAATGGCTCATTAATACATTATAAACGAACCCCATAATAATTTTCAGTTATTAAAAATTTAGAAATTTCGTCGGTAACTTGCTGCAGAAGCGTTTCACGTCTTAGTGACGTCACTCAGGTAGACGTACCAACGCCATTATTAAAAGTAGTATTATTAGTTACTTGATCAAACGTGAAAATATTAATTACATTTAGAAAAGGGATACTTAATAAAAATTGCCTATATTTAGAAATACTGTGTTAGTTATGTCGGTTTAAAAAGTGTTTGCTTGTAATCTAGTAACAATTTGTTTTATATTTTAATGATAGTCAAATACCCAATAAGATAAACACATTAAAAATGAAACGAAGAATGTTATAGAAAAATAAATTTTAAAATAAAGAATAATACCTATAATGTACAAAAAGGATTCCATTGTCCACGATTAATCCGTCTTGACAAATTGTGTATAATGTCGCTGGAGACTTGAGCACGTATATTCAGCAAGTTCCTAATACCTACTAGATAAAATAAATAATCGAAATTTCCAATTGGAGAGGGTAGGGAACGTGACTAGAAAGTACCGAAGTCGTTGCATTACCGACACTGCAAAACGGGCCAAGAATTTTGTCTTCTACTATAAAATGCTGTATTTGATTGTCGCTACCGATGAAAGTCGAGCTAGGGAAAGTAGCTTATTTTAAAATTATTTATCTTTTGGCTGTCAGGATTAATAACTTTGTGCCATTGAAATAGCTGAGCTGAAAAGAGTAGGTAAATAGTCTTCACCATCCATTAAAGGCAGAGTTTAACTGAAAAATGGGTTTACTCTCTCACATATTATTTATAATTTAGCATCTAAAAATTTTAAAAAATATACCCATGACGATACCCGTTCAATAAAATAAATTAAATTAATCCTCGCACTAAACTTTATTTTACAGATTTTACTTCCTCAATGATTTGTCTATCCAATGAATGAAAAACTTTTTCAAATCCGTTCAAGGAAATTCCTGAACTTCATAAAGCCTTTTTAGAGGTAAGTAATGAGATTCGGATTCAGAACAAAAAATAAACAAAACTTTTCTGAACTCTCTCCCGGAACTTACTTGTAGTAAGTATTAGTATTAATCGTTATACTTTGGTAGAACAACTAACTCAAATGGATTTACTAATAGTTTAACTTAAATAAAAGGATACAATACCGGCGTATATCTTCTGAAAATAAAAGTTTCTTGTTACATCGTAATAGCATACACTCCAATATGTAAGGCGTCCAATCACTCGTTTGAATGAATCACCTAGATAGAGCCTCAAGGGACGTCGTGTGTTGTCCGACATTGTGTCAAAGTAATGTGCAACAAAGCAATACCAATTTACAAATTGCAACGTCTTTGTCAGAGAACTAGCACTCCTGGTGAAGCTTCTCCATAATATATTGTGTCCATTTCTCTATATATAGCCTCTAGACCTTTATAAAATAAATAAAACCTAAGAATTTTGGAGAATTTTCTTATAACATTAAGCATGCAAAGTCTCATAGCGTGGCCCTCCTCACTTTTTGAAACAACTCTGGTAATTATAGTGTATAGAGTTTCATTAAGCCATAGTTAGTATTTTATATCTTATAAATAAAATTCTCGTGTCACAATGTTCGTTCCCGTACTCCTCCGAAATGGGTTTACCGATTTTCATGAAATTTTGTGAGCATATTGAATAGGTCTGAGAATCGGCCAACATCTATTTTTCATTTTGCAAAACAAAGATTGCTGGGGTCAGCTAGTAAAAATAAATAATATTAAAAGTGGATTGAGCTGTACTTACAGCTCTAAAAAGTAGAGTACCTAGAGCTCAACGTTAGATCTATTCATATTCATTAAAGACTCCCCTGACCTTCCCATTGACCTGAGCTCCATTGGGGCATTACAACTTTAACTTACATTAAGACGTATCCTATACTTAGTTACTCAAATAAACTATCTTAATAATATGAATAATTTTATGATAAGCAGAGACTGTGTCTACAATGAATAAACTTATTGTCACTGGTGTAAATGATGTGTATCTTTTACAAAATGCTTACATCCATGTAACTCTTTATTTAATGCCTTGTTAGAAGGGTAGGTTTACTAATTTGTCCTTTTGTTCCGTCACTTTTATCCCCTTCACTGAAATTCAACTCAAATACACAATAAACAAAAAACACCATAAACCAGGCTTTTTCCCGAAAAGAAAAATAGCGTAAATCTGGAATTATTATTGCTTTCATATCTAAGATTTATAAAGATATCGTGCCGAAGCAAATAAATGAGGTTATAATCTGGCTAAGTTAAGTTTTAATCTTTGTTTCTGAGTTGACTGTTATTTGTCTTTATCGCGGTAATGGCATTCGCTCGATCGTGATGAATGGGGCAACACGGGCATTATATTATTGCAGGCAATGGTATTATATAAGGCACTTAGGAAGGTGTAGGTAGTTTGTTGGGTTAGTTTGAATGGATATTACAGTCTCAATAATCCGAGATCAACATAATTGCAAATTACAACCCATTCTATTCGTCTTAAACGATACGATTGGGTACGCGAGCTATGTCTTCTTTTGTCATAGTTTATCGAATAATTAATGGAACAATAAATGGACAGATAAGTGCCAACTTGAATTTTGGATCCAGAAAGAACACTTTGAAGTAATAAAATTTTGATTTCTGTCCTCGCCTCGTTCTACTAATATTGCAGCTAACCAATGGATAAGTAATAATTTAATTAATCATAGAGTTTCGTACCTTTTTAATCGCCGCCGATATAAAACGGGGTGTTATAAGTATAACGTGTGAATAGGTCTGCCCATCTGTCTGTGGCATCGTAGCTCCCATACGGATGAACCGATTTGATTATGATTTTATGGTTTGAAAGATTATTTACCCGTTTTAAAGATATGAGGAGTGGCAATGAAAAATATAATGTTCAAAAATATAACCGTATTGGGAAACAAATGAAAACTCATTCCTTATACGTCAGAAACCAAGTTTTATGCAAATCAGTTTAGCCATTGGAAAGATATCAGGAATTAATGATTACAAATATACCCGAGTGATTCATTGCTTCATTCGCTTAGTTGTTTTGTTGTTTCGCAATGATATTTCCTTGATAGTTTTTGTTGAAACAATTCTTTTGAATAATTTTAAGTTGACCTGTCCATGTATGCCCTGTGTTGGTAAGGAAATAAATGTTTTGACTTTGGCTTTGTTAACAAACACAATGATAACAAAGGCAAAGAAAGAAGAAAACTTAATTTTATAAAGGGGTTTTAAATTTAATCTTTTTTGTAAGGGTTTTTACGAACTAGAAGCCAAGTGAAAGGGATTTATGAATATTTAAATAATTTGTTTTATTAAAATTGGTCTATAGACATTATAACGAGTTTTTATTGCGTTGCCCTCTGCTTTTGAATGTTAGGTAGCTTCATATCAGTTTTACAGTTCAGGTCGTATGTGCCTATTAGCTTTATGACCTAAACCGAAGGGTCCACCTAATTAATGGCTATAGTCTTTACATGCGAAAACACAATAAATTTAATACCTACGTAAATGTATTACATTTTTTAAATTTGTCACTCAGTAATTCATTATAAATATATTTTTTAAGTTTGTACTCAGGTAGTGTTTTCATAATTATGCTAAAGATAGCTATTGATTAGGATTTTTCATACAGCTACTTGTGTACGCAAAAATGTTAATATGTAAGCACAACATGATATTTGACTCACCGTTATAATGGTTTTGTTATTTTTGGCACATTAGCAACTATCTTATTTATATTTACGTATATCCTGCATAACATTTTATAAATGTTCGTAACCAGCTAAACAATAAACAAGTTCTGAAATAAAATATAATGTCCCAACATCTTTATGGTTTATTGGAAAAAGTAATTTTCCCAAATGATAAAACATCTGCGATTAATTGTAAATTTCACTCTGATAGCCAATTAAAATGTTTCATGTACCTGCCTAACGAAATCATTAAAATATCGGGAAAATATCATGTCATAGGGCTGATACATATGTATATATATATTTTTAATTATTACACCCTACGTATTTTAACGGCTATGATTTGTATACATGAGATGCTCACATACACGAAACCCTTGGTGTATGAGCCCTTCTCATACTTATCAAATTTATTATTTGTAAATACGTATACAAAAATATGACTTACAAAATCTGGTCCCACATGCATATCTATAATCGCCTCTATATTCGCTGATACTTAAGCTGCGTACGTAGGTACAGCTCTTAACATTTCCACGATGGTACTATTGTGGCCACTTCATATTTCTTTTATATCCGCAGGGTGTTTTTTTAGTGGTCGTAAAACAGATATTTATATAAAGTACTTTCATTTCTGGGTCAAAAGTGAAGACCTCAATATTTTGTTATCACTCAACAGTCCTGTTATATTTTGTTGATAGAGCTTAAGGGTTTTAAAGTGGTTTTAAAAGCATCGAAGAATATTGCAAATCGGTTAATCTGAAAGTAGAGCTCTACGAAAATTTCCTTTATATTTCAGTTACGGCAAATTTTAAGGTAAACAATATTCACAAAATCTTGCTCATTTTCCACATCAATCTAGTCTAGGCGACGGCGACCCTGGATGTCGAAATTCATTTTCAGAGGAGTAAGCTCTTCTAAGCGTTGTTATTAAGTCTGAGCAATTTTAAATCGTGCTAAGCTTTATATTAAAACTAGCGACTTATATAAATTATTTCTGAATGAGATAAAATGAAGAATTTGGTGTAAATGATCATTCCTTTGAAACGTGGGATTAATTACTTGCTCATCTACCAAAGATTTATATTCTTAATTTAATTTTTTATTATTTTGATTAAATTTTCGGAAGCTATAGGTTAAATGAATTATTTTATTGCACTTGTTAATTATCATTAAACTACAGACAAAATAATGAAAATACATTTAAACTTAATTCATATTTAAATTTTGAGTATAAATGTTCATTAATTCATTATATTATAATTTTAAAATCAAAATCAAAACTAACTGGAAAAGTTTTAAAAATGTTCACTGGCATGCCGTAAAGTTATCAGCTATCAAAAAAAGTTCTACGATTAGTTAATTCAATAAAACCGAGCTTTTAAATCAGTACAACACTAAAAATCCGACCCGCCGAACTTTGTGCAAGCCAGTATAAGTTAAAAATTTACTTACTTTCAATAAAAATGATTAATGACCTCTATGCGGCTCGATATTACTGCATCCCATGGCATTTTAGGATGACATAAGTCCCGTCATTGCAGCACAATGGGACACGTATTAATGGCATGCTTTAGTCAGTGATAGAAGGTTCATTCGCACTCGCTACGTCGCGTGTCGCGTGGCGGCGGGCGGGCCGCGGCAAGGCGGGCGGCTGGCAGTCTCGCGTGGCTGGTACTGGCAGGCAGCTAGCTGAAGCCTGCGAAGCCTGCGAATAATCCATACCGGGACGCGAGGCTGTATTTACCGGACCGAAGGGCGACCGAGTCAGCTCTCAGATCCAGCTATCGCGCTCCACGCTGTCATGTTGACACAATTTTAAATAGCGTCACATAATTCGGCGCCCTGCGCTGATTGCACCTCGTAACCGTTACGTCGCGGGGTTTACTATCCATCGATGGGTTTTGCATTTCTTTGGGTCATTAGGATTGATTGGATTTGCATACCGGGTGGATAACTTTGAGTAAATTACATTTAAATTTCGCACGTTCTTCAAGTAAGAATATTTTGGAGCGCACGAAAGAAATATTTGTATTTGTATGAATAGTAGAAAATAAATCCTTAACTCTTTCGGATTATATCTTAGAATTAATAAAAAAAGAAGAATTGAGTAATGAATTACACTCGCTTCATGTTACCTTTGAAATATATCATTATTACAGGCACTGTGCTTTTTTACGACACACTTAATGACGTTAATTAAATTTCCCGCGATCATTAGGCGCTTGCCAGCTTTTGGTGTGATTCAATTATTTTGTGCAGTAACTCAAATTGCCTTTGTATAATTTGTATGTATATAAATCTACAGTTAAATCTATGTCGGTACATTATTCCACTTTTAAAAGAAGTGTCTATGATAAAGGAGTGTAATAAATATTTATACCAAGCATTTTAAATGCTTATTTTAAAGGTGTGTTTCTGAGTAAAATACTGGGAAGTAATTGCGACCAATGAGATAAACAAATCTGCAATAAATAATGATTAATTGTTTATTTGTTGGTTTTTATTACATGTTGCTTGTTATAGGCCTGAGGATACCTACTCAGTATTTTTATTAAACTTTAAATATTTTGATATTAATAGAATACAGAAAAGAAGCACCTTTACAAAGAAATCATCTCACAGTTTTATATCCAAAGAACTTACAGATTAAAAAAGGCTCGAACGTGAGTTTCTTGTTCTTTGTTGTTGTTATAACAATAAATAACGTTGACGTGACCAGTGTATTAGTAGCTGCATTAGGCCGCTAGGTGGGCTCGGCGGACAAAATAACTTTTCAGATTTCAAACGCGATTTTGCAGATAAAACTCCCTAAATGAGATATTTGTAAAACGAACGGGTGAAACGCAAATATAGATTTACGAGTATTTGGCATCCAGTGACTGGCTTTAGCCTCCATGATACCTACAGCCACAGCTATCGGCGGCGACTCTTGTTTGTTTATTGGCCATATCCTTTGTGTCCAAATGGCTTTTCGGAATGATTTAATGCCCGACCACTCGAGGCCTCAGCCGGATTCCTAACATTTTTATTCATAACCGCCAACAATAACACCCTTTTACGGAATCTAAAATGTTCATTAGGCGTAAAATGAAACGTTTATACGGAGAGAGTTCGTGTAAAAAATTGAAATTAGTTGAGGTTTGGTATAATAAAGCGGATGTTGAATGCGAGTTGTGGGGAGTTGTTAGGAATGTAAAGTTTGGGGGTTTTCGTGTAAAAGGGAAGGTCGGGAAGGTAAGAAGTGTATGACACGCGGTCGGCCCCTCGAGAGCGGCTGAAAGATCTTTGGGTCGCGGTCCTGACGTGTTCGCTTCACACCCTTTTCAGTAGCAATGTGGACAGATTTTCCGCTGATAACCTGCGGAAACCAGATGTTATTTATTTTATTTCCTGGAACGTTTTTGTATTTTCTTCTAGTTTTATTTATGTCGGTATAGTGCAAACTTATTTTTTTTGTAAACTGTTCAATGCTATTTATTTAGAAGTTTCTTTTGATTACATCTGTTTTAGAAGTTTATTCGGCGATACCTTCTAGAATGTCCCTGGCATAATTAGGCGGAATATCTCGTATTTTTTATATTTAATGCCAAAAATAAAATTATAATACCAATCCGTCTTGGCTAGTTCGAGTAGGTATTCTACATTTTAATTATACCCGCATCTTTAGCAAACCCGTGGACATAAGCCAGTTCTTTACAGTAAAACTTCCAAGTAAACTTACTTCTTAAGAACTTTTCTAATTACTTCACTGGGTTGAAGGCTGTTTCCGGTTTTTTCTGTAATCTGAGGCACTTATAAAACGATTTTCCGTTGCGTGACTCAGTTATAGTTGTTTAGCAAGTTTAGTGATAAATGTATTATGTTCATCATCAGATTTATTTAAGACGAACAGTTTACAAAACTTGATGTTTTCCAATAAAAATATTTTAATATAAAACGTGGTCATGTTACCCATTTTATGATCTCGGCAATAAAATATGAACAAATCAATAATTCGGGAATGTGTTACGATTTTGTCATCCACTTTTGGTTATCATTATCTAAAAGAGATGAATAAAATACTACTCGCGTAGATCTCCAATGAGTGGCACTCTCTGGTTCTTTGCATATGTGGTTTGTATTTAAAAGGTTTAACCTATTAGTCTCATTATTATTTATGTTAACCTATTTTTGGAGGTTTTGTCTGTTCACGTCCGTAAGTGGTAACCCTCTGAATCCTTACACGTGACCTCCGGGTGGTGCTAAGAACAGTCTCTGGTGGTAGGCTTCGGCCGCGGCTTGTCACCACCCTCCGGGCTGGGCCAGTGCGTGAAGCGATTTTTTCGTGTTTCGTAATGTGGCCCGGAGAAGCCACCTTCTAGGTCTTCATGTCCCATCTTAGACCACATCGTCACTTTACATCAGGTGAGATTGTGGTCAAATGAAGACTTATCTATCATAAAAAAAAAAAAAAAAAAAAAAAAAATTCCGTACCGCAGGCACATGAAATAACCACGATCGAACGCCGCGAGCGTGCCGCGATATTTTAGTTGGAATAGCACAGATTAATTTAAGAGTAGTACTCCATAGAAATTGCCACGTTGACCAACAACAAATCTTTCCTAGAGCCGCTAGCGGCAAAAATGTTTTTTAGTTATCCAATAATCTTAAGTTTTTTATAATGTGAGTAGGTAGTTTTCTTGATAGGACCATGCTCATGATATACACAAATCTGTTCCCATTTACCACAAACTCTGATAATGAACGAGTAGTGCTGTAAGAAACCTCAAAAGGCGAGCGTTAAGCTCGAACGTTTCATGAACATATCATGAAATTCACTTAATCCATTGTTATATTAATATTTGTGTGTATATTAAAGGATTTATGATTAATGAATACATAAATAATAATGAGACAAAAATATTTTCAAAGCCAGGATTTATATTCTATTTTATTAACGATAGCCCAATGCTTTCAAACGTAAGCCACGAGAACGTGTTAAGTACATCCTCTAAAATTTACTGTGAGGTAGGCTCAGAGGGATTAAGGTTAACTATATAGGTACTTCTAAGACCGTAAGGGCCAAAACACACTGAACTGGTGCGGCTCTCCAGTGTCGAGCCTTTGAATTGTTTTAATTTCAATTCGCAATTAAACGGGGTTGTAAAAATATTATTTAGAGATGTGTCCCTAGATTTTATATAAAACTAGTAGTGCCTTGCGGTCTTACCCGCGTTATAATGGACTTTTCCACGGAGTGACAATTTACCGCGGTAAAAAGTAGCCAATGTCCTTTTTCAGGCTCTAGAGAATCTGTTTACTAAATTTCATATAAATCGGTGCAGTGGTTTTGCGTGAAAGAGGAACAGACAGATAGACAGAGTTCCTTTCGCATTTATTATATTAAATAATAAATAAATATTTCCGTTCAATCCACACAACAAGATCTAGCTCCGTGGTAAGCTCTAAGCTTGTGTTACGGGTACTTGACATCTGATATACTTAATATAATAGACATACATACATAAATATTTTTAATTATACATATAAAACACCCAGACCAATGAGAAAGCTCTAACAAAACATACAAACACTTGACCCCTCGGCGGGAATCGAACCCGCTACCTCTTGCGCCGCACGCGGACCCTCGCCCACCGCGCCACTGAGGCAGTCAAAATTTAGTATCAATTCAATTCAAATTTTATTCCATTTATAACTTATTTAGTCGCACAAAACGGTGTTTATTCACCATTAATTTGCGCGCCTCAAAAAATACACTTTTTGTAATACACTTTCTGCATAACCAGAGTATCTTTAAGAAAAAAAAAAATATATATACGGTCAAATTGAGAAACCTCCTTTTTTTTGAAGTCGGTTAACAAATGTGAATTAACACTTATAAAAATATATATTTATGTATGACTATTATATTAAGTATATCAGATATCTAGTACCCGCAACACAAGCTTAGAGCTTACCACGGGGCAATGTCTGGAAAAAAAAAGAACACTGCTAATATCAGAAGAGTTTGTGGTCAAACGTCTTTATACCATAAAATCAAACACCAGAGGAATAAGCCATCGAAATCAACAAACAACTGATTAACATGCGGACATAACTTTGACTACCAATATTACAAGTCAATATAAAATATAGTTTTTACTTTTTTGGAAAACGATATTTTCATAAGGCAGTCATAGTCGTTGGGTGTATATGTATCTCGACCTTTGCAGGGGCTTTGAGCGTTCTCAATCTCAGCCGCACCTGTGTGCGTTAAACAGCTATTAACTACGATCTGTCGCATGTGTTTTAGGCAGGTAATGGGGATTACGGACATATTGCCGATAATTATCAATTTGTGCCGATTCTATTTCAATGCATGATTTAGACTGTTGGCTTATTAGTAGTGTATTGTGAGCGATTGTGTGAACAGTTTTATATTACTTATTTAAACGTACCTGCTAAAAGCTCAAGATAAACTTATGAAATATAAACAATTTGAAAAAAAGTAATAGGAAGTAGTAAGTATGGATAAAAAACACTATTAAAATTAAAATATTTTTTTTGCGTACTGCATGAATGATGACGTTGACGTGATGAATAGTCCAGAAAGTTCTCCTGGTAACCATTAGAGGAGACGTTTGTAACGGCGAATCCGTTATTATTATGTCCTTTGTTAAGAAACCGCCAACGGCGAGTCGGCTCGAAACTTATCGAAGCCCGAGGAGGCAATAACAGTAATTTAGACATAGACATAGACATAGACAACGTTTATTTGCTACAAAGACATACAAGAAAACACAAATAATTAAAATTGATAGTAGGTATACCTATTAATAGGTATATCTACTATCAATTTTAATTAGTAGGTATACCTATTAATAGGTATACCGATAACACATTAACTATATAAACAAAAATACACAAAATGGATGAAGCTCAGCATAATGCCAGCTACTGGAAAACATTTTAACAATAAATAAAATAACCAATTAAAGTTTTTTGTATACTATACTTTACCTGAACCCATAACTGTGGTTTAAAACACCACATTTTGTAAATTACTAGGGCGTTTCGAACTACCTTGCGAAACACACCATTTTAAAAGAGCTCTTGGGCTATTCATATCATAGTAAGCGCAGTTTGCGACAAGACTAAATTATGAATTGAGGTTTTGATGTTGAAAATGGGTGCTGAATTTTTTCAGTTGGAATTTAATAATGTTAAGTAATTTAATAGTTCAAAAATGAGATAATAATGGGGCAGTATACTTAATTCACCTGAATTCACCCAGGTACATTAAGTATACTTTTAGTAGACTTTATTCACCCAGGTGTTTTCGGGTGCATTAAGTCTACTATTTTAGTAGACTTTATACACCCAGGTGTTGCAAAACACCCTTTTTTGACGACCTCTGTGGCTCGGTGGGCGAAAGCCCGGCTGAGGTGCAGGAGGTTGCGGGTTCGATTCCCGCCGCGGGACCAGATTTTGTACGATCTACAATTTCTGGTTTCGGGTCTGGGTATTTTCTATGTATAATATGTATGAATTTACAAAAAAAAATGTATCTATGTAGTATATCAGTCATCCAACACCCATAGTACAAGCTCTGCTTAGTTTGGGGTTAGGTGATGCTGTGTGATTAGTCCGGAAATATTTATTTTATTTATTTTTTTATTTTATTTTTTCAATTTCATTAAAACAGAAAAAAAAATTGAGTGCATACTAACTTTTGCAGGCCAGGAAATTATATGGCTTAATTAGCTTTTCCTGAGTCCGACTTGAGTCATGATCATGAATTTCCTCAATAAATACTCTATCTGAAACAGTCGAATTTTTCATATTGAACCAAGTGTCGCTGATATTATTAGTGCGTTCTTACTAACTGCTTTTTATATAACACACGCAGTTTCCCACGATGTTATCCGAGTTTAATGTATTTTGCCGCGGTAAAAAGCCTATGTCACTTTTCAAGCTGTAGATAATCTTAGATAATAGATAATACTATATCATTTTATACATATATATATATTTAAATAAGTTTTATATTTATAGTGCCTGATTTGTTTTCTTGCACGCCCAGGATGACTGGTAGAGAATGCTTCTAGCATTAAGTCCTTCTCTGTACATTGTTTTTTGTGCACAAAGTATAAATAAATAAATAATCTGTGTACAAAATTTCATTCAAATCGGTTTAGTCGATCCAGAAATTACCCTTCAACGTCACAAACAATCTCACAAACTTTACCTCTTTATAATATAGGAATAGTAGTAGTGGTCTTTATAATTAGTGTAGTATAGTGTCTTTCTTTCACATCTCTTTTCACAGTCTAACGCTCCTCTCGTCTGACTTTTATCCATCTCATGACATCAGCCCTCGAGTCTGTAAGTTTTATATCCATGATTTATAAATTAATTTAGGATTAACATTTTAAAATAATAAAAAAAAGTTTAAGATTCGTAACGTTCATTTCTCGGAATTCTCGGTTACCTACTGTATAATTTATTGTTAATTTGAATATGCGGATATTAGGACTTATTATATGGAAAGGTAGTTTAGTTTCAGGTATTATTCAAACAAAGTGGGGAGCATAAAGTTTGGTTTGATAACAAATTATAACTAAGTTATTTTTGTACCTAAACAAAGGAACCCATGTTAGCGCACGCTAAACGATAACTTATAGAAACGAAGGGTCTATAATTTCGAATTTATTGTTCCATTAAGTCCTTTGTTTTCAACCGTGACTTCTCATATGCGTGCTATTCAAATAGTTTTAACTTTTAGTAGTTTAGTAAAAGAACAAATAAAAAAAAAACTTTTTTTCAGTTTTGTTGAATAGTATATTCCATTAATAATGCTCTTAGTAATCAGAAAAAAGATGAAACTTACTTAAATATTATCAAAAATGCACAGCTTCTACGCGGCGAGCGTAGGTTCTTAAGGTTTTTTTTTTTAATATGTATGTGCACTTTTAAACACGTGTTTTAATAGGGAAGGCAATCATCATGAAAAAATCTGCATGTTCTGGTAATTTTAAAATGTTCAAACGCTCTGATAACATGTGCCATAATCTATAACCCGCACTTGGCCAGCGTGATGAAATAAAACAAATAGCACATAAAAAAAAATTACACTATATTTGTACATATGATACAAAAATGCCAGCTTAATGCTAAAGCATTATCGACTAGCACACTTAACTATCATGGTTATCACCACTATTTAGATTTATAACACACTCAAATGACACACTTTTTTTTTATTTAACATTTTATTTGTACAAAATGGTGAACTTAATAGCTATAGCTTTATCTACGGCTGTGTATGTAAGGGGTGGTTATGCTTACGTACCTATCATTATCATTTGAGTCGTATGACGCTCAGAGCTGGAAATAGGCCAAACCTTATTGATTTACAGTTATTTAAATTAACGTTTCAAATACCGGATGATGTTTTATGTATTTCAAATTAGCAGCTTGAATTAATTCCTCTATATTGTAAATGGACGTCTGATACGGCCCTTTGTATTTATGCACAACAGTCATACGAGAACCTTGCGGATGTAATGGTTTTACGGAGGTTGCTACTATACCTATATAGATAACGTAAAATTATTTCGGATGTAATAGCAACATACTCTTTCTTATTAAATATTGTTGATGATTTAATACTTAAATATTATCACGTTATTTTCATTACGGTTTATTAAAATGGAACCAGGAGAGGTTTTAATATCGAAAGTGATTTTGCGGTATCCCCTGGTGAGTAGGTACGCGTAATGAATAAGCGAAACTAACCGTGTTCATGACATTATTAATTTTTTCGTCCCAAAACATCCCGAAAGTTTTCATTTACCGAGTCACTGGAGTCGTCGTCAGTTTGTCGAGGACAGAATTTGCTAATGTTGTATACAAGGTGTTTGAGAAATGGTACCCATTTTGTTTCCATGATTTTTTTTTAAACAACCTAAATTTATATGTCTATGGCCAGGTCTTTAATAATTATATAGAGTTTTTAACATATTTTTTTAGCTTAATAGTTTGCGCGATAAACACTTCAAAGTGGGAAAATGATGTACATAATTACTATGTAAACTTCCACTGAAAACTGTTTTTTTGTTGTCTGAAAGTATTCACATTGTATGAGGCGTCTATTTGGCTGTGGTCGAAGACCTATTTAACTGGTATATATAAAAACATTATGTTTGCAGTATATATTTATTTTTTAAAACCTTTTCCGATCACGCACCAAAACACAAAAGGAATGAAGAGTTCTTTTACCCTTAAGGCAATAGCAGAGTTGTTTTAACTTTTATTACAGTGAAGGACAACTTTTAACTCAAATAGGTACGGAACTCTTTGGCGATAAAATGGAAAATAAATTTCTCTGTAAATGAACTTTGTTGGGGATTGCATAATGCTTTGCCGTAGCAAAAGCATTAGTTATATCAAATAGCCTTGCCACTTACGACTATTGGAGATTACAACATGTTGTAATCCCATGCATTTGACAGATATTTCACAACCAAATTTTATCTTTATCTGACAAATGTATGGGATTAAAACATGCTGTAACCTCCAACAGTCGTAAAGGTAACATTTTTTATTAGAAAAAAATCCAGGAAAATTTAATGGATTTGCCTAACACCTATTGTTCCTGTTGCTCATATCTATTTGATTTTTGTATCAGGACAGCCAGTCATATTTTCAAATTAAGATATTGATGTAGATTTGATACGTGTAGTTTTTATCAGGTTTTATAGTCTTTTCTATGGTCGCCCATTGTTCAAAATTTAATCAAAAACTTGCTTTATGCAACTCTGCTCCGCATTCATTTTAACATATAGACAAATTTCACCTACATTCAAAGTTTTTGCTCCACGTACGTACCTATACATAATTATAGATTTAAAAACAAATGCTTACCCAGGACTATGCCTTTAGAATGAAATAATGCCTAATTACGCGATAATAACTTGTTGTATTTTAACTGTCGATTAAAGATCTATCTTGGAAATATTTTGCATTACGCGATACCAAATACTTATGATTAAAGTTTTGCCTCCATATTTAAGTCCATATTTCAGCAAATATTTGTTTGTGCTTCTATCGCCTATAACTAATTAGAGACTTAAATGCAATGCAGTTTCTTATCAATAATTCAATCGGGAGCTATCCTTTACTTATCTCATTGTCACCTTATTTCCATACGTGCGCAAACAAAGCTGGCATTAACTAGCATTAAAAATGACTGAATATTCAGAGTTGGTACCCTAAAAGGTACTTATCGGTTCGAATGCTAAAATACATTCGCACAGGGAAAGGTAAAAACGTTTTTCGTTTTATAGCGTAAAAAGGACTGAGAAATAAAATCTTAATAGCGCTACCTTTAACGTCATTACGTTATAACAGTGTTGTTAATTGTTTCGATAGAATGCTCGTTTAAATTGCAAGTGTAACGAGTTTGTATGTTTAGTTTCAGACAGTTAAATTAACATTGTAGTAAAACAATTCACGTTCTTCCTCCCTTATTTATACTTTATTTTTGAATACAATGGCGAATAATCTGTATTGAGAAGTATCAAGTCTTGTCTTTATATAATAGAATAAACTGATTGTCTCGTGATATAATTTTTTAATGTTTTCTAAATTTACGTAACTGAAGTTCTAATGGTTAAATTGATTCCTATAATATAATATAAACGTAATAACGTCTTACTTTGTTGCTTTTTTACAATACAATACTCTTTATTGAAACACATAAATTTAATACAACAGAACAACGCTTAAGAACTAAAATACATTAAATAATAGTGTAACAATGGGATTGACTTTTTTAGTGTATTTTATAAATTTTCGTATTATATTATATTATTTATTTAATATATTTTGTCATTTTATAGTCGACACAGTTTTAAGATGATTCGCATTTACAAAAAACGTATCCTTTGTCATTGTCTATTTATATTCGAGGATGGAATAAAAAGGAAATCGCCATGCTATGCCGGCAGAACAGCAAAAGTAAAGTTATTACTCTAGTGGGACTCTATGAGCTCAAAATAATAAGTTGTTTACAGATAAGACTTAAATTATGCATTAGCATAACACTTTATGCGAATTACACACATTTTGATCATAATGACGTATAAATATATATATATATAAAAGGCAAAACAGGTTTTAATCCGACGCGTCATTTTATATCGTATTCATTAGATCTTCAAAATCTACAAAACAATAAAATATCGCCTTACGTGACTCAATATCGAACAAATGGTGCTTCAGCCATTTCCAAAACAAGCTTCATTTATTTTACTTGGTCGCGCTAATTGACTTAAGTACCTACACTTCATTGTTGTGTCCAACCTAAAGTAAGTACAAGTTAAAAAATCTATGAAAAAAATTGAATATCATAGAATTTTTGTTTCCATAAAATAAATATTTGTATGATCAAAAAACATTTAGAAAAACAATGTTACAGCAAGTAGGTACTATATAAATAATAAGGTAGATGACTATTACAAAAATGTATGTCCGTTATTTAACTTAAAAAAAATTATGTAGGGACACCTATATTTTTTTCTTCCAAATGAATAATCAACACGATACAGTGAAGTTTCGCGTGACGTAACACTTTCTTACTAAAATCGGAACTTTGATGCTCTTTAACTTGATTTTTTCCTAAAAATAAAACGAATAATAATAAATTAAATATACAAAACCTATATAATACCATTTAAACTACATGTAATAATGCAATAAAGATACTTTGACTTTGACTTTAAGCCATAGGTGTCCAGTATTTTTGGACGGGCTATCAGACGGACTAAATAGAACATTTTTTTTATGTAGTCATCATGCCAATTAGTTTTATTCATATCCCCATTTTAACTCGAAACATTTTGATATAACATTATAAACTATGCTTCAAATAACAACATTTTTTACATACCCCCGTCCGCTAACCATAAGGTATCCAGTTATCTAAATACCACGTTAAGGGTCAGGGTAAATTCGTTACCGAACCCTTTTAGTATTGTACATCCCTATACCTGCACAAAGATAGGTAGGTACATAATATAGATAGTCGCATAAACTCGAGTCGGAAAGGTTTAAAGAAGATAAGAAGGCGACAGGAAAATAATAGGAGTTTTTATGTGTCTTTTAGAAAGAAAACAACCTTTGCTAATAGGAATTCCTTGGAAACTGTAATGGAAAGACGTGCAGGAAGGACTTATCGGATTCATAATATTTTCTCGGACTTACACTCGACCTACGGAACATATTTTTATAGAGGTTTACTTGCGGACAAAGCTCGGTCTTTTCATTGTTTATCCGATGTTATGAAAGTATTGACCTGGATTAGATGTTTTGTTTGTTGGATTATTTTGTATTAATAACAAGTTTTCTACTTAATAGCGGTTGAAATAGTCTACAGACCTTCTTGGAGAGTATTTGGAAAATACATTTGTCTGTAAGTAGGGACCTACCTATCGTATTCAAACAAAAATTAAAACAATTAATGAAACTGGAACCTAATTTTCGTTTAGATTTGTATCTTACAAACCCATACCAGATAAGAGTTATTTTCACATGGATAAATATTATTAGTAAAGCTAATTTTATTCCATATCTGCTTCTCAAATATTCTTCGATCCCTAAGTTGAAAACAATTCGTCAGTTTTAATAAACTTTCCATAGGTAAGTATTGATATAGGTACCTATATATAAGATTTGAAACAGAAGTAACGTAATTTAGTCTTGTTTCGATCTTCGGTTTCAACGTTGATAGATGCCCGCAATCCATAAAGCGCAATTCAATGCAAACTCATTCCTATGTGTCGACCGAAACAACTCCGGTACGCCGATGCCGCATAGATCGAGTTTCGAGCCGGCTGTGTTTTCCTCTTCCGCGATTCAATTTAGATTGATGATGTTCCCCAAAACTCCATAATACCGAGCGGAAGGTGGCTGGATATAATTTATCCAGCTAATGACAGGCTGCAATGTGAACGGCGCATGTGGGAGCTAGGTGAGATAAAGTCGACCTGTCATAATGAACAAGCAAGGTTTTTGGCAGAGTTTTACGTCAAAGAAAACAATTATTAGGCATTCTATTAGAGTAGGTAATATATTTTAGTGTCACGATTTTGCACACATTTAAAGGATTTTTCCCACGAGAATCTTAGTAGAAATAAAATGACTTCGCTTCCGCTTTCAGTTCGTTTAAATCTTGTGAAGTATGTACTCGTACTTGACGGATTTTAATGCAGTTTCCAATAATTACTACGATGTGCGAATAAAAGTGCAAGTTGATGTGGGTCACTAGTAATTAATATAAATAGTAAACGATAGTCATAACTGCATTAATGGCCCTCTTAGCATAACGTGATTTTTAAGTTCCCGATATATTGATTTCTCTACGACTGAGAAAATAAAAATGTATGAAAAGCAACGGGATCTACATGTTGATTAGTAGACTCCGATCTTTGCCGGCTCGTGGGTGTGCCTCATAAATCGCCCCTCACATATTTATCGATTAAATGCTCCCTGTAATGGGAGATACTGTCCCACTTCCAATTATTCGACATCGTCACAAATATCATTAACGAAGTGAAACCTGGCTTATCCAGTTTCCTTTTGTTATTATGATAATCGTATGTAAGCTCAGAAATCTTGTTTCGTAGCTTTTGTGTTGGGATTCTCTAACATTTCGCTAATGATGTTGTCTGTAAAGAACAGGTAAATCATAAAAGTTTCCGGCCTTTTTGTTAAATCCTGTAACTACTTACGAGCAGAATCGAAGCGTAATACGTTTTGCAGATTTGTGAGTAAGTTTATAATCAATTTAGTTAGATAGGTATAAAATTACAGTAGAGCAATTTAATATGCGCCTTGCATGCAAAATTTCTTAAAATATTTTTTTTTGGTAAATATTGTTAATTGCAATGATAACAACTTACTTAAAGGATGATAAAATAAGGGAATTTTACTTTTTGACTAATAAATCCTTTAAATAGTTCCGTTTTTGATCAAGAATTGTGTATAAATTATATTGTGTATAAATTAATGAACGTCATTGCAAGATGTTCTCGGCGGTTTTCAATAATAGGGATGTAACACGATTTAATAAAGCTAACGAATAGCATGTTCAACAGGCGACCTTATGCATGAAAACGATTGCTTTCAGGCAACTAAGCCATAAAAATTAAAAATAATAGAAATTAAAAGTACGTAATAATACTTACGTAAAGTATATTTTTTAATTGTTTCGTCATACTCAACCAAAATCTGTAGGTACAACGATCTATAAATTCTTTTATATCTATAATACATTCGATTCAGGATATTATTCTCAAACTACGAGCAAATGTCAAATGTGGCCTATTAAATTGACTCGACTCGTTAGGCATCAAATTGTAAATGATAATTAATTTATAAGAAATAATCATAACAATTTCGAATAACATTTAAAGCATCCTTGACGCCAACATAGTAAATCTATCTATGTATCTATATAAATAAAATGAATTGTTGTTCGTTAGTCTGATTAAAACTCGAGAACGGCTGAACGGATTTATCTTATCTTAGTCTTGAAATGTCCGTGGAGGTCTAGGGAAAGTTTAAAAGGCGAGAAAAAATCGAATAATTGCCGGGAACTTTTTTTACCCGTGCGACGCCGGGGCGGGCCGCTAGTATATAATATAATTGACTTTTGCTAGTTGTTCCAAATGTTTTACTAATAACATGTGATTTAAAAAAAAATTATAACATCACCTCGCAATAAATCCACCATAATGCTAACAAATATACCTACTTGTCATTATGAAATCGCTCATACAAAAATGTTACTGGTTTTAATGCGATTCAGGTAAATGCTTTTTATAAAAATAAATAAACCTTTTTTAAAACATACATATGATCCATGAACTCTATAGTTGAATGCCTTACCCTGAATCACCTGTAAAACTACGAATATCAGTCTCTATTGAAAAATAACGTTATTTGTTGACGTCTAGTGTGCTTCGGAGGAAAATAAATTTGTTCTGGCGAATATGGAGAGCCTGGGGCACTCACCGGCGACATCTTATTGAACGCAGATCTCAAACTTTATGCTCACCTATTTATTCTTCTGGCAAGCAAGTGCCCCGCTGAAAGCAAATATTTTCTAAACGTAAGTATGATAAATGTGGTTGAAATTGTTAGGGGGGGTGGTTGTACTTTTGATGGTTTTCGATTTTATATTGGATGCAAATTATGATAGGTATCTGAATTTTGTGGTGGTTGTCTGTGGCTATTCTAATTTTATTTACATAGATGATTACAATACAATACAAAAATTCTTTATTGCAACACCACAATATACATTGATACGTCATAATTATAATTATTAAGCACATGAGGCTCTTATAAAGATAAATATTACCAATACATGATATTAAAAAAATCTAATAAGCTATTATAGATTATGCACCTTAAGTAAACTAAATAAATCAGTCCACAAAAAGTATACACAACGAATCGTTATAAAAACCCAAGGCTTTACTTGGTAGGTTACTTTATACAAAGTTAAGCTTTTGTTTTGTTCGTTTGCAAATTACCCTCCCGCACTGATTTACTGTTTCTGCAAACATTTAAAAATATTCAGTATTTTCCTTTTCGTTAATAAAACACCACCACCTTTTAATAAAGGAGGTATGCTCCAAGGCGATGAGTTAATCTGAAAACCTGAAAATTTTAAAGTGTTTTGCTGAATTCGTTTGAACATTTGAATTGAACGGGGCTGAAAGATTAGAAAAGTATTATTTGCTAACATGATACGTTTGTAACATGTTAATTGATATTGCAGAATCGAATAAACAAACATATTCATTGAATGAACTACCAATTTGATGCGATATATTTAAATTGATAAAAAGTTAAGGGAATAACATATAAATATATTTAGAGCCGATTTTATCAACGTCAGAACAAGATTACCAATTCAATATACATAATAATCTCCTACAAATTCCATGATTCCTCCCAAGAATTATATAATTAAGTAAATCAAAATTTTATAGTTACACAATGGACTTAGAAGCTAATTGTGAAACTACTAACTAGGAACTTGTTATCGAACTTTAATTATTAACAGAAATATCAATGAAGTCTCTGGTTTTTCAATATCTTCGTATAAAATATGATCTCATTATCATCATCAACACCCTATTAACATTCCCACTGCTGGGACACAGGGACTTCTCCCTTGACGAGAGAGACAAGGCCTTAATTCACCACGTTGGCCAATTGCGAGTTGGTGAATGTCACCATGTCCTCCAAACTATTCAGTTCTCATGCCGATTGACATGAAAAATCCAGTGGTGCGTTTTGGCTAGGAGCCGTGTTGGCTAAGTGTGAGCACACTTGATTTTCATTCCGAAAGTCGTGGCTTCAAAACCCCGCCGCGCACCTCTGGAAATAATGATCTAATAATCTAAATTAACGATTAAAAAAACTCCCGATTCCAGAACCTTAGTTCCCTTAAAAGTATAAAGTCATACTATTTTGTAATATGCAAGTGATGCGCTTTCTTTTGAGACCCCACACGAGTATACATATTTGCAGATTTTCGGATGTCTAAGAACACTCGCGCGAAACTCACCTTTCATTCAAAAAAGCTAAATTGAAATTGCTTCATCCGTTTGGTAGCTATGATGTCCCAGACAGACAGACTCGTCAAACTTATAACACCACTCTTTTTTGTCGGGGGGGGGGGGGGGGGGGGAATTAACCATATGTATAAACCAAGTAAAAGGGATGTTATCAAATCACACCTAATGAGCATAACAAACATGATAGAACAGTTCTCGGGAAGTGCGACCAGTCCGCGTACAATCTGCATTTGTAATTTTAATGACGTGTCAACAACGCCTAACTGGAATTTTGCTGGAAATGTCCACAGGGTAACTACATTTATGCAAGTTAAGTAGACTCATAGGAGACTAGACATAGGTACCTATATTGTTTGTGCATTTGAACTAACATTATCCATAATGTTGAAAAAACAAAAACAAATAGCTGGCCTTTTAAAAAGTACATACTTAGGAACCTACTGCCAATGTTGTACTTATTAGACGAATTATTGCTGCCTTATAACAATAGGCAAAAATTAAATTAAAATACTTAGTTGGTAGTTCGAATAAAAAGAAGTTATATATAGTAGCTGGTAATAATTGGTAAAAAATAAAAAGCATGAGGCTTTTATTTTAACGATTTAATGAAACTATAGGTATTCATTGCATGACGTACATTATTAAATAAACTTTACATCAGGTGAGATTGTGGTCAAAAGATGGCTTATCGAGCTTAAAAAAACCAAAAACCATACTCAGTGAAAAATATTGAGAGAAATTCCCTAGGGAAAATATCTAGATCTAAAACAGACCTGGTAGGTGCAAAGTAGCAAGACCGTCGTACGTGTAAGTTATAGCATTTTGATAATTGATTTATGCGTACATAGGGACTGTTATCCCTTATCCGACGTTACTCACCAAAACGTAGAACCACAATGGGGGGTCGACACGGAAATGAGAATCTATGTCAAAACTTGGTAAACGTAGGGACGTCAAGTATAGGTGATGTGTTTCCGCAGGATATAAGTTCAATCAAAGTTACCTATTATGAGTATCGAGATATTGATATTGACTGCCGTAACTAAAGTCTCGTCTTTCGTAGATAGCATTGAAATTCTGTGTTAATTTTCCGCGAGTAAATTTTAAGTTTTTAAACTTCAGTAAAGTTTATTTGAAAGTCTAAAGTTTAGTTTAGTTTATTTCATAATAAGTTTTATTTTATCAATCATAATTATTTTAAACTCTTGAGCTTTTATGTACATTATGTCTTCATAGACTTAATGTTAACATTGAATATAAATTAGTTAGTAGGTAGGAATAGGTTTTATAAATGGTTTTGTTTAGTACTCAATTCTGTCATTCTATTCGTTTCTGTTATTATTATATTTATCAACCAGGAGCCACTTCGGCCAAACCTACGCGTCAGCTGCGCGGGAAGCGACTGCGACACGGGAGCGTATGCAACGCAGGAACTTTTTTGCTTAATAGCATCCCGCTTTGTGGTCGCGTAGGTGTGCAAAGGGCCAGGGTAACGCATGGGTAGCGTCCGCCGCGCGGCAGACGGTCTCGGTTCGCATTCGCTTTGGTCGCGCAGGTTTGGCCGAAGCTTTAGGCTTTTTGCACCGAATTTAAAGTACATATGATATCCGGAATACTGCTGTGGGGATTAATGATACGTTTCGTAAGCAATTTATTTGTTTTACAGAATTGGGTTGGTTGCTTTTGCTATCTACAAAATTGGAAAATTACAAAATTGTATTTACTTTTTTTTTGTTCAATTTAATATTCTCCATTATTTGTACATTCATGTATCTTTGTCTGGTTCATCAGTTACATTTATTGATTAAATTGTAAATCTCTGAACACTTTTATTAGATTTATTATTAAGATATACCTACTTTATAATTTTGTTTAAACATACTTGTATTATGGTATTCGTTTTACTAACATATGCGTCTAATATATATCTTTAGGTTAGTAGCGTCAACTTGCTTGACGTCCGCAATGTCTTCAAAAGTTTTTGTCTGAAAAACAGCGCAGAGCGGCCATAGCTTAGCACATGCTAGCTTTACGACATTTCGGCAAAAAGATTAGATTAGATTAAAGCTGCTAGAGTCTTTTTAAAGTAATTTTTTATTTTTTTATTTTGATTAGTTATTTTCCTTCCTATTATTTTCTAACAATCAATCTCATCGATAATGTGCTATCGCTACCATTTTGGTTTCGTACGTAATTAATTATTCATAATGGTGATTGGCTCACGCTCTAATAATTTACTAGAAAATTATGCCATAATTAAGGTACCTACTATGATTTCACATCACATAAATCAACACTAAAAAAAAAACATTGATTCAAAGTTCATCCTGAATCTTTTTACTAAGAGCGAGGTAGGAAAGCCCGTTGTCTCTATGAAAGCCCAGTAAACTGGCTTGAGTTCGGCAATCCTGCTCCGTCTGGGGCATGCGGTCTATTCTCTGAAAGGCGTAGGCAGTCAGATCCTCGCAGCACATCATGCCGAGAACTCCATTGACCATCTTCATACGAACGTCTGCTAAGTTTACCAACGGTGGTGGATATGGACGGACTGGAATAATACGAACATATAATTAGGTAGAGAAGTAGAATCAAATATTTTAGGTAGATACCAAACCCTTTACTAATTTGTTTCTGTAATATACCTTATCGCAACCCATTCAACTTGGGTAAAATTATTTAACAACATTATTTTATTTAACTTTTACTTTTGAAACGAGTTTGAAAGAAAATTAGGTAATGTTAACAAGATTACTAGCTTTGGTACCACATACACAAGCACACACACAAAGCCGGTCACACTTACATCTTCCCTCTTTTTTATTGAGTTTAAAAATACTACGCAACATCCATCCATAATTATCGATATGTTCAGTTTAATTAACGGTCCTCATTTGTGTAAATGGTAAAATAGTTATTGACAACTATCTGCAATGCCCCGGTTAATTTGTACCGGATTCCGAAACCAATAAACAATTTGCATTTTATGTGAACAATCAAAGTTAAATGAAGCATATAAAATGGATTTACACGTCAAGTAGTCTGAAATTTCTGAAATACGAGGAAATTGAGCCGGACACCGCAAAAAGTAGGGATGATTTAATAATTTCGATAAGCTTTCCGCGAGCGCCCTTCGGGAGGGCCACTTATCATGTTGTGAATGCCCCGTGAGTGACACGTTTCCTAACTAAAGTGGGACGCAAATTTCTCATTTCCGAAATTATTAATTGCACAGAAGAATAATGTCTTCTCAAGTAATAGCATGACCCAAATTGATCCTTCGTATAACGTAGCTTCACGAGATTGTTTATGAGGATTTTGTGCCCAGGAATTTAGGGCTAAAACATGTGTGTTTTTTATGTGTATTTGCAAAAAACTTCTTGATTATGAGACGATATATTTTAATTGGTTTAATTTGAAATTACCCGTTAAGATTATTAAAAAAAAATAGTGAAAAATAACCCGTATTTTTTAATTTTTCTTGCAAACGAAAAATCAAGACGTTGCGTGCATTGAAGTTTCGCGTGAGATAACGCTTCCGTGCTGTGATGAATTTCGCAGGCACAATCCCCCATTCCGAATGTGGTCTCATGATAAGGAAACTAGGATCTGATGATGGCATCTCTAACTTTTAAACTACCAAATTGATCTCATTTAAATTTTATAAGAATCAGCCAAGTGGATCTTGAGTTATCTTCAATAACTGGCAATTTTCAAATTGGAAGTCGGTTGTTGCGTTGTCAAAATTCTCTCCGCTAAATACTTAAAAGTAAGTACCTATCGCAACATTAGAGCAATGGTCAATAAATATTCACCAAAATAAAATTGTAATGATTGTTCTGAGCAATTATGAATGACACAAATAAGTCATCAGCGTACTCAAAAGTAAGAAAAATCTTGGTTAAATGCGACCTTGTTTATTGTCATTACAGCGAAGTGAGACGGGAAAGTTAGGGCGGAAATGGCGGAGCCGGGCGGGCGGCCATCTCAACTTTGTCGCACCTTTATTGTTGCCTGTTCTTTTTGACGAGGCTGCGGAAAGTGCATGATATCTTGGCAGAGACAGAACTTTTCTTGATTATAATTTTCTTTGTTATATCAAAATATCTAAGACCAGATAAAACTATTAAAATATGATAAAAAGTACCAGTAGTTCCCTATGTAGTCTTCCAGTAAATATAAATTAGGTACGGCAAAATGGCGTTCAATTGAGTAACATCTTTTTCACTTTATAATTTTGAATAACTTGACACTGGCAAACTGATGCTTCAAGCGCAAAGTCAAAATTTATATGGAATGAATTGAAACATAAATGTCTTTAGTTATATGTTCTGTTGGTATTACCTTAACCTAAATAAAATATACGTAGCTAAGTGGCTACTTAAAATTTCCGTTTGCTTAGGTATGGGAATGCCAAGACCTAGTGCTCCCGTTATCTGAAAGTACCTAGGTAAGGTGGATAAGTATGGAATTCGTAGCTTAGGACAAAAACATAAGAAACGCACCTCTTTTATTCCGTTGTTCAATTTTAATGACGGCTCGGAAAGCGCCCTGGGTCCCGGCGGAAATGAACAAAACCTCAGTGCCGAACTTAGGGTTCATGAACAGAACCGCTTTGCTCCATTCTATGTAAGCGGCTAAACTTGGATTAATAGACTCCATGTTTTCTTTGAACCTTGCCAGTCGCTGCAAATGAAAAGTTGTTTAATGTTTGTACTAAAATTTTAGCGCTGTGTTTTCTATAAGTGGGTAGGCAGGTAGGTGGCTCAAGGCTTTTACCCTCAAAGCGTGAAAAATTATCTGTTTAATGTAATCCAAAAAGTTTACGCATGATAAAGTAGCAACAAATGACAATAAAAAAATGTTAAGTAAGTATATTCGTCATAAATGCTATCTACAATATGTATCTCATATGTTCTAATGGATGGATACATAAAAGAAGAACTTGTTAAGATACCATATAAACACGGCCTTAGCTTGAAGAGTATTTATACGGGTATGTTATAGTAATAATTAAGTTAATGTCTTTTAAAACTAATCATTTTTTCTCTATGATAGTATCTAAAATATCTTTTATAGTTGACAAGTCTCAGTAACTTTATAAATACGATAGGTATTAATAACAACGAATTGATAAATAGTTTTCATGCATAAAATTGGATTAGTACCTAGTTTTGGAGACTACCCATTATACCACAAACTCCGAAAGGGATAATAACATTAGAACAGACCAAGTTTTCGTTGATAAAAATTCCTAAACTTAGATAACTTACTTTCTTGTGCGGTAACTCAAACACAATCGGGGTGAGTTCTGTGTTTTCCGCCCAGAAGTAGAATATTTTCCACATACTGCTGATGATAGAGTAAGGGTTGAAGTACGCTCGACGCTCGAATTCCTCGCAGGTTGTGATGTTCGGCGGGGGCTTCGGCGTCTGCCCGGCCTCACCACCGCATAAAATCACAATAACGAATAATACAAAGCACAAAAACATTCTGTGACTTTCTTTATCGCTTTGTTGCTATACCATCGCGACATCGATCTTATATTAACAGATTGTCCAAAGAATTAATCACGTAGGTATAGAATAACCATTCCACAACGAATGATAAAGACTGTTGTGGAATTAATAACCAATTTAGACAGCATGGCATGAATAATGAACGAAAGTAATTAAAAATAGCTTTGTTTAAGCTAGTTCAAAGACCTCAAAGCTTTTTAACTTTGAAATTTAACGTGAATAATCGTTGTCCACAAGCATCACAATAATTATGTAAATTTTGCTCAGTAAAGTGTACAAATAAATTCAACTTGTCAGTTCAAAGTCAGTACACAGTTAACTAAACTCAGAAAATACCTACACCAAAATTGGTATTTTATGAAGATTTGTACTGGGCATGTAGATATTTGCGAGAAAATAGCAAGGTCAGTAAAGCTGGTTCAATTATATTGGACTGGAAAGTGACGAGGGTATACACTGGACTTGGAGATCCTGGATTACGTTATAATAAGGCTTTGGTATGCTATTAAACGCCCCCGCCAGGCTAAGCTCTCTACTTAGGTTAGTAATAACGCCTATGTAAGCAAAGAGTACCTACCTACCATCTGCGACATAATCGTGTTCTTTGACAGCATCCTGTGTACTGTTTATGAAAAGAGTATTCGAATACAAAAATATCATTAATTGATCCTAACATAAGCAATTTTATTGATTTATCTTGTTACAGTAATGAGAGGCAATTGAACAGTAGGTAGTGTGCGTAGTATAATAAGATTTATTGGAAGGTTTCCCGGGTCGCCAGTCTTATAACGTAAGCCCCTGTAAATTTTGAATGCCTGAATGGCTTCTGCTTTGTCACAAAGACTGCAAAAACTGGGTAGGTATTATTTACTTAAATTTTGTAAATGAATAAAATTTAACTCTTCAAAAATATCAATGATTGCTTTCTTTTTCATCAATTTTATTTTATAAAGTAGCCAAAATTACCCTGTTAAAAATAAAAGCCAAATTTTAGGTTAATTTTATTAAAAATAATATCCTGTAGTTAATCCACGACACGACGTTCGTTTCGTCCATTAAAACTATTACAAGCAGAAAGAGAACAATAATGAATGTGTACCTACCAAGATACATTTTGGTAGGTACTTAAATTCGCAATAGCAGTATCATAATATTCAGAATAGGCCAAGGTCCGTGGATTCTTTACAGCCGGTGTAAGGAGAGATTTCTGTTCTGCGCAATTTGCTTCAGATATTCATTCTCGAATGCAAGTCGTAAAACACGTCGCCCACTTGCATTGAAACGCGGAGCGGGAGTCATTTCGCGAATCTCCAAAGGCTTTGCCGCGAGGCTCCTAGAAAATCTTCGAATATGTTTGTTTGTGTAATCCGCTACTAAAATTGACATTAGGTTCTCCTATCTGGGTGAAATTTATTGAGCCATTTGCCGTTAGGAAGAATTATTGTGTTTGGATTCGGAGAGGCCGAGCGAAAAGGTTAATCGTTTGGTCTGATTTTGTTAAAATAATTCAACTTGCAGAATGTATCAATAACCATCAATTACTAATAACGTTTTTCCTTATACGTCCCATAAACAGAACGCATGGGGTAAAACATCATGGTCTCGTCAACCGTGAGGTTAATGAAGACCCTTATAGGTACGTATCTCTAATCGTTTGGTTAATGGTGCGGATGTAAGCTCTAACGACTTACAACTTTAGTAATAATTTCCTTACCAACAATCTGCTTGCAAGTAGGTATGGATGCAAAAAGCACAGTTTTAAATTGTCATATGAAAACGCAGAATTTAGGAATATACTTAGGTAACTTATAAATAAAATTCAACACTATGCAAGAATGAAACCTAGGCCTTGGTTGAGTAACAACATAAAGTTACATATCTAACTCCAGTCTCCATCTGCAGTCAGCGCAGCGAACCGGGATTAGGTCAGATGCATTCTTCAATTACCACCATAAATAATATTATATATTATTCACACACTACTCCCACAAGCTCACAACACATAAGGATAGACAAAATGTATAAAACCGGAGAGTTTTCCCAGTGCCTAACCAAAGAGCATTTTCGATATTCAATTTCATTGTTTGAACTAGGAATAAGATTCTACATCGAATGCCAAAATTTATTGAATGGAGTAAAATTTTAAATTGGCTTTATCTGTTGACAGAAATATCACTTACTTTGCTTTTGTATATTAGGTTCGTATACTTTTAGGAAATGTTCTCTACCGTCATTAGTACCTACTGGTAATGCTACCTAAAAATAATCTTCACTCAAAACAAAAAAAAAATATTTTCCTTAATTATTAAAAACAGTCAAACAGGGCCTATTTTTTGTCATTAAATTAATTTCATCGAGCATTGCATTATTTCAAGAAAAGTATCTAAGCCGTATTTGGAATTAAGATGTACCATGGGAACAGAAATCTAAAGGAGCTTTTTGTAAGAACCATGTTAATGCTGAAAACTTGTAAACATTCTATCGTTAAGATATTAAACTCAGCAACGTCGCTTCGGTAGAAAGACACCCTTATTCTCGCCGATAACTTTGACATGTATCTCGCCAGTACTCCACGTTGTCGTTTCCGAATTATTACAAAACTTGTCAAAAGTTTTCTCTTAGGATCAGTTTCTGCGCTAATAAATAATCGAATGCAATCTTAATGCGAGTAGCGAGAATTGGAACACAGAATCTAGGTTATTTTTAGTTTACATTCGATTTCTACTGTTGATTCAAACGTTTTTTATCGATAATTGTATAGGATATTTATAATGAACCAGACAGGGTTTCTCATCGATGTTGCGGTCGCAATCGTCCTGTATCAAATCAATAAAATGCATTCCTTAAAATGCAAAGTTATTAAGATGTTCTTGAGTAAGCGAGAGCATAGCTATTGTTCACAAATAATTAAACTTAAAAAAATATACTAGCATTCATAATAATGTATGTTTAGTTCGAGAGGTCACTAAAATTCAGATCAGAATTTGGACTGGTCGGAGGTTTTCATCAGTGATACGATTGATCAGAAAGTGGAAAGTTTCAACAAGGTTTTAACTAAACTTTATAACGTACATGCGCCTGTCAGAGCTGTAAAGATGAAACATCTTCCAGCTCCTTGGTTGAATGATGAGGTTCGTGCTGCAATGCGGAAAAAGAATGCAGCCAAGGTACGCTATAGACGATCTCCAACTAACTATAATAAAGATAAATATGCTGAAGCTAGAAATCACTGCAACAGGATTTGTAGGGATAAGCAACGCCGATACATTCACGATTATGTCTCGAACAAGGATATAGGAAGGGTCTGGAAATTTTTACGAACGCTTGGAGTTGGTAAGTCGAATCAAGTTGCGCCAAAGGATCTTGACATTGAAGCACTTAACGCTCATTTTTCTGCTTCTATGATCTTTGACGCTTCTACCAAACAACAGACCTTAAACAACCTCTCAAATCTTTCTACCCCTAACTATGCCTCCTTCTCTTTCAGCCAATTCACTGTTGATGATGTTAAGCGCAGTATCTTATCTATTTCTTCTGACGCGGCAGGTAGTGACTCAATCAGTAAGCGGATGATTACACTCATTGTGGATGAAGTTCTACCTGTACTTACGTACATTTTTAATTTCTCCATAACCAACGAAACTTTTCCAAGTGAATGGAAAGAGGCTCAAATTACGCCGATACCTAAAAAGCCAAATCCTACTTCTTTTTCTGAATTTCGACCTATCTCTATTCTTCCTTTCCTTTCAAAAGTTTTAGAACGTCTTGTACACTATCAGTTAAATCAATTTCTATCTTTCAACAACCTTCTGAATCCATATCAATCCGGGTTTCGCACTGGTCATAGCACTGCCACAGCTTTAGTACACATCACCGATGATATCCGGCTTGGTATGGATGAGGGACTTGTTACAATTCTTTCACTGCTCGATTTCAGCAACGCATTTAACAATGTTGATTTCGATATTCTTCTCGCTCTTCTCCGCTCCCTTAACATTTCATCAACAGTGATTGGTTGGTTTTCTAGTTACCTCTTTGGGCGCCGACAGCGTATTCGAATTGATGATAATTTTTCATCGTGGTGTCCGATCAATGCCGGTGTGCCGCAAGGCGGAGTTTTATCTCCACTCCTCTTTGCAATATTCATAAACACCATCTCCAGGCAGCTCTCTTCTCCCTACCACCTGTATGCTGATGATTTGCAAGTCTACTCGCAAGCTCCCGTTGAATGGTTAAGTGAAGCTATTGTTGAGGTGAATGACAATCTTGAAGCCATAAATAGTTGGAGCAAATCATTTGGGCTGAAAGTAAATCCCAATAAAACCCAGGTAGTTATTATAGGAAGCTCTAGGATAATTGCCCGAATCAATTTTTTAGATTTACCTAAAGTTACTTTTAATGGCATTGTCATAGAAATTAGTCAATCGGTAAAAAACCTGGGTATTATCATTGATAGGCAGCTCACATGGGGTCCTCAGTTAGCAGCAGTAAGTAGGAAGGTGTTTGGAACAGGTGCTTCCTTAAAAAGACTGCGGAATTTCCTCCCTACCTCAACTAAGATTGCTCTAGCTCAAGCGCTCCTACTCCCTATACTAGATTACGCAGATGTATGTTACCTTGATATTACCGAAGACCAACTTAACAAGCTGGAACGGCTTCAAAATTTCGCTATCAGGTTCATATTTGGTCTTCGTAAATATGACCATGTTTCCGATTTTCGGAAAAAACTCAACTGGCTCCCTATACGTCTGCGACGTAGTGCTCATATTCTCAATCTTCTTTATTCTGTCCTTTTTCTATCCTTTTCGCCTCCTTATCTAAAAAGCCGATTTCAGTTCCTTCACCAGTCTCACCCACTATCTCTCCGTTCCACTGATACTCTTCTGCTCAAAATTCCCAACCACTCCACACAATTCTATGGTGACTCTTTCTCTGTGAGGGCAGCTTGTCTATGGAACGCTCTTCCTGTCTCCATTAGAAAAGCAAAATCCTTAAATATCTTTAAAGGCATGGTTCATCAACACTATCTACTCATGTAGTGATATATTAATAATACATTTATCGTTTATCATACTTATGTATTTTCTCCTGTTTTTTCTTATTTAATGTATGTATTTATTATTTATTTTTATTTCTTTTTCATATTATTTATGTATATGCTATGATCTTTGTGCACCGTCTTTCGTATTCCTAACATATCCTATCCATCCAAAGGTTGCCTGGAAGAGATCGCTTTAAGCGATAAGGCCGCCGATTGTACAACGTATGTGACTATTGATTGTTATTTTTAAGTTAGTCTGTAAGCATTTGGTGTGCAATAAAGATATTATCTATCTATCTATCTATCTAAAATAAACGAGTAAAGTTTTGCCCCATAAAACAAATGACCACGGTCATTTATTTTTTGTAAGTTCTTACAACTGATGTTACACAACTAAATGTTAAGGTCTGTAGATGAGATTTAACAGGAAATTTATGAGTACTATATCTAGTAGGTAAATAGGTAAGGAACAAGAATCAAAATAGAATCAAAGTTTCAAACAAGCTATACTAAGAGTTGACATGCAAAAGTTTCGCTAATTTTAAATATCAGATGTCATCAAATAACTTATCGATAAATAAAATTTGAGTTATTTAAGATTAGTAAATGTATAAAAACGAGTGATTGTTTCATTTTGATTTTATTTTATTACTGTGCTACGTAGAAAACACTCGCGGCAAACGATACCAAATAAAAACAAATATGAGTGATCGGGTATTTGAAACTAGCAAAACTACAATATGGGGGTCCAGATTTATCTCGATCTAGGATTTGCACCTACTTCTAGGTCTAGGTGTTTTCCTCTATGTGGTTCCATAATCTACCAACTAACATCATGGAGGTTTTTCTGTTCACGTCCGTAAGTGTTAACCCTCTGAAGCCTTACACGTGACCTCCGGGTGATGCTAAGAACAGTCTCTGGCGGTAGGCTTCGGCTGCGGCTTGTCACCACCCTCCGGGCTGGGCCATTGCGTGAAGCGATTTCTTCGTGTTTCGTAATGTGGCCCGGAGAAGCCATCTACCTTCTAGGTCTTCATGCCCCATCTTAGACCACATCGTCATTTGACATCAGGTGAGATTGTGGTAGCTTATCTAACATAAAAAAAAACTGATAGTACCTACAAGGTTTGCTTTTACCTATTAAAGTTATTATTAATATTATGTGTTACCCACGCTGCCCCACTGCTGGGCAAAGGCTTCCGCTTTCTTTTTCCACTCGTCTCGATTTGCCGCTATTTCAGGCTTAGATGTTAGATGAGCGTCTAGTTCGTAATTGTAGTATTGGTAGCTTAATGTTAGAGCATCAGTTAAGATTATTTACTTGTTTGTGTTTGATTTTCAAGTTCCGGTTTCCATAGCCCTACCATGTGTTGCCACTAAAGTCTGTTGGAGATTACAACATGTTGTAATCACATATATTTGACAGATAAAGATAACATTTTAGCTGTGAAAAATCTGTCAAATGCATGGGATTAAAACATAATCTCCAACAGTCGTAATTGGCATCTCGTGGTAGGGCTACTTGTCATATTTTTTTATTTAGGTACCTTAAGAAGGTAGTTAGATACAAACGTATTATTTAATTACTTAACATATTACAGTCTATCAAACTTCTACAGTCAAAGCTTCAGCTGTTAACTTTTAGTCGAAACCCAACAACAATAGAAACCTAATCAAGTTTAACAGTTTCGGCCAAATTGTAACCAGGTCTTACCGAAATTCATATTGTATCAGTTGGTGCAAACTAACCAGGCGTGGGATAGACATAATTGACTTGCATGAGGCAACCATTGTGATTTGGTTTCAGAGCTGTTTCGTCGTAATAACATTATTTTGAACCTACAAGCTTAAATGGGCGGGGTTATTGTTTTGGCTGAGCCTTTAGTTCTGAAAGTCTGAAATCAACTTTTGTGTTTGTTATATTGAAAACATCAAAAAATTTTATGACTTAAATTTTTCAAATAAATACGTTTCAAATAAATAACATTTTTAATACAATATTTATAACCAAGTTTAAGTGCAAAATTATAGTAGGTACGTAAGTATACGTAAATCCTTTCCTTCAACGAAGGTCCAGTGGCTTCTGAGATAGACCGAAAAAAAAGACAGACAGAAGAGAGACTAAACAAAAATTTTTAATAAATATTTTGGTATTACAATCAGGCACTTCAATATTATTTAATAGAATAGATTTCATTATCTCCCAAATCTTCTAATTAATTAATGAACGGTGAAATTATAATTATAAAGTGGTTCTTCTAATTACATGATTAACGTTAATGATTGAAAAGGTTAGGATAGAGTTAAAGGTACTTTTCTAGTGTCCTCTAATAAAAGAACTACTAATGACATATTATATTAAAAATATTGAAAAAAATAGTTATTGTTAGTTTTAAATACTTTTACTTCGACATTTCCCGACAATCCACACAACAACATCTCTGTGGCTCGGAGGGCGAAGGTCCGCCTGAGGCGCAGGAGGTTGCGCCTCAGGCGGACCTTCGTTGGGTTCGATTCCCGCCGGGGGACCAGATTATGTACGATCTACAATTTCTGATTTCGGGTCTGGGCGTTTTCAATGCATCATAAATCATAATGTATGAATTTACAAAAAAAAATATCAGTCACCTAACACCCATAGTACAAGCTTTGCTTAGTTTGGGGTGAGTTGATGCTGTGTGAGTAGTCCGGAAATATTTATTTATTTTATCTAGCCCCGTGCTAAGCTCCAAGTTTGTGTTACGGGTACTACATTTACATCTGTATTATTAAGCTATATTATGTTATAACTTAATAAGCTACATAGAGCTTGGACTAAGTAAGATTCCTGTGGGGAAATGAATCTTATACCTAAGTCAACCAAAGCCGTGTGTGGCGAACTATAGGTTCCATAAATACCGAATGTGACCACAGTAACCGCGCGGCCGTAATAGTGGTCTACCTAGCATTTGTGGAAATTCGCTGTAAACCAAGGAAAATACAAGGTGTTTAAAAAATGGTGTATAAAACGGAAGGTGCTCGAAAGGCGGGCTCATGACGAGTATTTTTTGATATCCAATTTTTCGATTTGGAAGACTTTTATCGAAATTAAAAATGTGTAAATCATAATTTTTCGTGAGGCCTTAAATTTTTTATTTTATTTTTATTTGTCACCTAGAGAGGTATCCATTAAAGTAAAACCTGTCACAACTAGTAATTAAATAACAAAAAGTGGTTAAAAAAATTATATCACATTTATAACGTCTTCCAGGGGTTAAAAAAAATTAAATCACTGAACTAATCGAAATGTTGTAGAACAAATTATTATCGCCTGGTGCGTGCCTTTCACACCCTTCCCGCTTTTTATACCGATTTTGAAACACCTTGTTTAAATAGATACAGTTAGCCTAAGCAGATACAGTCAGAGTCAAGATTGATATGAGCACCTCGAGTATCTGAACAACATAAAAGCAATTTGATGTAAGCATTATTGCCGACTCTGAGCATATTCATAGAATATTCAAAGTCACTCAAAGAGTCAAGGAGAGGGCTATGCTCGGGGTTTCTCTACGGGATTGGATAAAAATGAGGAGAAATGTAGAACGCGGGTTACCGACATTAGACACAAGTGGATTAGCTCTTTAAAGTGGCAGTGGCAGCAGGCCTCATAGCACGCAGAACAGATGGTCGTTGGGTCGAAAGTTTCTGGAATAGACGCCGCGGATTGGTAACCCGCCGCGTCGCACCGAGACGGACATATGAGTCTGAAATAATGAAGATTTATCAATCATATTGCTGCCAGGAAGAGATCTCTTTAAGCTATAAGGCCGCCGATTGTACAAACAATGTGGCTATTAATTGTTATTTTTTAGATAGTCTGTAAGCATTGGTGTGCAATAAAGATATTATCTATATCTATCTATCTTTTGTTGTAGGCGCACTCAATCAATGACATTAAATACCCTTAGATACCCCATCATGCCTAGGAGGACCTTTATAAAGCGTTTAATAAATAAATAAATAATTATTTTCCGACAATCCACACGACATCATAAAGCCCCGTGGCAAGCTCTAAGCTTGTGTATCGGGTACAAGATATTTGATTAATTTAATAGACAGTAATTTAATACACAGTTTTTATTTATTATACATATTAATTCCTATCGAATCGAACCATTCTGCGCCACAAGCTGAACCTCGCCCACCGCGCCACTGAGGCAGTTAATATTTAACAGTAAGGTAGTTTATGTATGCCTATTATTTTATTTGTTTATGGATTTCACAGTAACAGATTTATTATGTATGTTGGCAAATACTTTACCGCGGGAACAACGAATATCCTCAATAAAGGCTATATACAGCACTGAAATCATTTTTGAAAACGGACTATTACATCCTCCTGATGTAATGGACCGTTTTCAAAAATATCTATCTTCCTGAAGTATCGAACAAACACAACAAAACAAACAAACTAATTTTTTTTATGAGCCTGTGGTGTCCCACTGCAGGGACGTCCCTATCACCTGTTGAAGTAGTCCAATCCAGGTGGGCGTCAAGTTGGTCTCTCCACCGTCGCCTTGGTCAAAAAAAAAACAATCTTTATAATATTAATAAAGATTTTAATAATATTCAAGCTTGGCTGTATAATTACCTACTAGAATATGTAAAAAGAGTACAATCTTAGTCGTTAACATAATTGCCAATTAACTTATATAAAATAAGTAATAATCATGAAGATAAACAATTTTATCGGGAGTGAATGACATTACACAATATCAACATTACATACTATAGGAGTAATTTATTATTCAGTGCTATAGGTACCTACAGACTTATAAAACTATTCATAAATTACATATACCTAAGTCATTGACGAAACGGCTCTTTAGTAGACCGGCCGGTTTGAGCGGGCCCGCTCAAACCGGCCGGCCCCTCCTCAGGCCTGATTGACGTAATGTATGTATGTTTTAAATCAGTCAACTGGCCGGTTTATTAATTTGTTATAAGAATAGACAATGAAAAAAGTGTTTTAACTTCTTAACCGACACAACAAAGGAGGAGGTTCTCAGTTTGACGTAACAACAACGCAATCACAAGGCAACTAGGTACACCACAATGTTTATTTTAAATGACAGCTTATCTCTGGAACTACTGATGTTAGACTTATAAAAAAAAAAAAAATCTAATTACATATCAAGACATCGACGAAACGACTCATAAGTAGACTAGGCCCTCTCAAGACGCGAACATATACTGACATATATAGTCAGCTTGTGTCCAACAAGTTTTAGTCCCTTACCCAAAGGGTAAAACGGTACTCTTTAACAACGATTCTCTCTCGTTGTCTGTCGGAAAAGACATAATAAATATATATACACGTATAAGTGACAAGAGCCACAAAGCTTGTATATTTATAGGACGGGGCTCCAATAAATATACAACTTAAGCGACGCGTCGCTTAACGTTGCGCGAGGCCGTACTTTGACAAGCGACCACTAAGACAGCATCTTTTAATTTTTTTTATGTTTTTCTTCTATGTTTTTGCAAAATCTATTAAGAGTCCATCTCATACTTATCCAAAGTGGTAAAATGAGCCGTCCCCCCTATATCTAGTAAAATAATGATAAAACTAAACAATATATATGATGCACATCATTAAAAAAAATCTACTGAATATTGATTTAAACGAGATCTATTGAATAGATGTAACTGTAGACGTTAACACCTCCCGCCGCGCACCTCTAGATTTTTCATCACAAAAATATGAAATACCGTTAGTTTAAAAATTCATCTCGCTCTTAAAAAAAAACAATTTAGCTTTAGTTGTTGTTAATATTTAAAATATCAGTAAATAGTACCTTCTTACATCATTAATCATAAAACGTTTTGTGCAACCATCTTTACTTACGAGTTTTGCACTAGTTAGCCTACAGTATAGTATTGCCAACTTACGTATTACCAACTTATAACAGTAAGTCGTAAGTAAGCCAAGAGTACCATATGGTAATTGAGGCCCATTTGTAGCAATGATTGCTAAAATTAGGTCAATTTTCATCTGGAATATTGCAGCGTCAAGTTTGTGTAATATAAGGATTGAGAGTTGAAATCGTGCCAGAATAATTTAATTTTATTATTATGAGAACACCGACCGTAGGCGATTTTTCAAAATAGTGATAGGGTAGTTATGGTCGTTTTAGTGGTCTCATAAAATATGTATTCACTCATGATCAGAGTAAATCCGATTTGATATCATGCAGAGAAATAAAATTGTATGCGCGCCTCGAACATGATTTTATTTTATATTTTTATTGTAAGTACTATAAGTATAGATTGGCCTTTGTTTGTCGTGGGCTTCAAGCTGTAATATTTATATTTGAAATCACAATAAAACGAATTTTAACAATGGTAAACAATCATGATTATTTTTTTAACCATAAATATTTAGGAAAATAAAAACTTCAAATTTTCAAATCAAATCAGTTCAAATTGATTTTCGCTTCATACTTATTTACAATTTCATGACTATTTTTTGGTACAAACTATACCGAAAATCGTAGGCGTATCGTAGTTTCGGTGAAATATGAAGTTTTCAAATGTTCAAGCCATAATCCTCACCTTTTATTTTAGGATTATATATTTATATCTATGGAATCTCTTATCCACTATATCAGAAATTAGGCAAGTTGTGGTGACTATTTTATGACTTTTTTTTTAACCTAAACCAATTGAATAGGATGTACCGTTTGCTTCCACCAAAAGTGAGGATTACAGCTTGACGTTGAGCAATAATCATCACTAACCTATAAGGCTATAAGGTAAAAATCGAAATGCGATTTTTTAATAAGAATATTTTTCTAGCGTTGTTAATATTATTTCGTTAGATTTTGGTATGGTGTAATTGTGGATAAAGAAAGGGTAGTCACAATGTGGACGAACATGGATCACTTACTAACTCACTAAATTATTAAAAAATATATATAATTCACTTAGTTCTTGCAAACAAAAAATCAAAACGACACAGCACATTGAAGTTTCGCGTAACGTAATTCTTTCGTGCGATTTGCACTACATGTATAGAGCAAGCCCACAAGCCTTCGGAACATTGATACTTTATAACTTGGCTTTTTTTATTAAATAAAAAAAGCGACATTTAGGTGTTTAGTATTTTTGGACGGGCAGAATACCTTTTTTTGTCATCATGCCTTTTAACGTAAGATCTAGAAGACTTTCACTAGTAAGTAGTATAACAAATAAATTTTACTAGAACTACTATTGTTACTATTCACTATAATTAAACACAGGAATTCTCATTCTCATCATTTTTCATCCCGTGTTAACATTTTTGGCAATTCTGATTTAATTTATTTTATATAAAGCGGTCGGGCAATAATATAAATAGTTCTTGGCTCAGATCTTTAATCACGAGTATTTGATTTGAAATCGGTTGCTTTTTGTTAAATTTTCACTTGTCGTAAACAGTGTAGAAAAACATTTATTTATTTACTTACTTCCCACATTAGATACACGGGTTTTAACCAATAGTAAATCTTACAAATTTTAACAGTCATGTTGTATAACCGCGAATTACGGATACTTACACCTAACACACATACAAACATTTAAGAAAGCGTTGAACTCCATAAATTGTATAAAGTTTTCATTTGTTGGAATTATGGTATTGACATGGGATGGGAGTACCTGTTGAAGCAGATTTTATTATATTTTTTAAAGAACGGTCATGAGTTGCTATTACCCATTTCAGGTTATCCATTAATTACTGGACACCCTGTATATTTGAATTATAAATTATCATCTAATGAGATGGTGTGAGTGGCCGATAACAGTTGAACCACGGTAAAACCATGGTAATATACAGTACTCCCACTAATATATCTACGCGCATGGAGTGGAGGTTACACGTGGGATACAGGCAGTGGCGACTGTGCTGCAGAGACGAAAGGGCCAATTGTTGCTTTTTAATTTTATTAAGTCAAATAGAGTGTGTTTTATAAGTTGCTTTCTTCTTTAATTTCTACTACTACTATAATTATTTGAGTTGCCTGCTTAATCCGAAAGGTACTAGATAAGTGGTAAGACTATACATTGATTTTACTACCTATACTAGTAGGTAGATTTGTAATTTGCGTCTTTTATATAGTTTGTTTTTTCTTCCAAAAAATAGCATAGTTTAATAAATCAATTAAATGGAAAAAAAGGATAGTGATGGACACGAGTGAAGTAGGTAGATATAGGCGGTTCACGAATACGGTAGAGTTCGTGACCTCTGGCCGCTGGTCGTGATTCTATGCGGCGTTATCGCAACGCACGTCCTTAGTTTTTTTAGTGGGTTATTTATCTAATTCAAAGTAAATAAATTATTATTTAAAGATTTTTATTGTGTTTACTCATTTAAAATTATTATATTAAGTATTATTAAATTTAAATTTAATTATCCTCAGTAGAAGAAATAATTGATTGCACCAGGCTGCTGGTATCTCATGCATCAACCACAACATATGGTTAAAATTCAATTGAATAATATACAAAAAGATCACCTACTTATATGTACCTACGTACAGTCATGTTTAACTGTTATTCCAAAAACTATAGGAATGCATTTTATTGCGCACTTCGTGAATAGTATTACCAGTTTTATTGATTTTTAATAAGTGATAAAACTCACTTTGCATGTTAAACTATTTTTAAATTTTATGCAGAAAAAGATTATCCGTAACCTTCGCGCACAGGATCCTGTACACGAAGAATAGTATTACCAGTATTAATATTTACATAGTACTGTTTGATCACCTTAAAAATAATTAACAATAAAAAAACTACATGGAAACTAAAAGCAGGAAGGTATATTATTAAATAAGTAGGCAGCGCCACTCGCGACTGCCTGTGTTCCTATAGTTTGCGTTTCAACCGTTTGTATGAAGTTGTAATACTGAATAAATAATATTACCGTGGTTCGACTGTGTTGGATTTTAGATATAGCTACCTACATAAGTACGTTTATATCTCGTAGTAATGCTATTTATACATTGGGCACGCACGCCCCCAACGCATGATACGCTCCGTTGTTGCCACTCTGATAGCTAATAAAGCGAAGCATGAAATAGTCATTGTAATAATATTGACGTTTCATGATAAATTATACGGTCTTTATAATACAGGCCTTTTCACGAAAAGGCCTGTTTTATATATAAAGTCAATTATTTCAATCAAACTACTTTATTAAGAGAAGAAATTCTGGAGATCTGGTCTCGTCAATGCTTTTGTGGCCGACGGCGTTGGTGACTTTCTTTTGATTTACCTCTATATGTTACATATACTACAATCTATATGTACGTTAAACTCAATCAAGATCTTCAGTATGTAGCCCCATATGTAGTGTTTAAATAAACAGAAACTAAGAGATTGAACAAACGAAAAAAAAATTTAACACATTGAAAACAACCTCAATGCAGTTCACAAGCGCATTCATATCCCTGAATTGGACAATCTCCCAAAGTGTCTATCTATAGACGCTTGCATCGATGTTCATTTGTGATAGTTTTGGTTTTCCGACAAGCTTGTCCATGAAACGGGCTTCATTATGCTGAAAATATTGCATCTAAATGCAGTGCCGGTTTGTGTATATATATATCATCACCCTATTAACGTTCCCACTGCTGGGACACAGGGACTTCTCTCTTGACGAGAGAGATTAGGCCTTAATTCACCACGCTGGCCAAGTGCGGGTTGGTGAATGTCACATGTCCTTCAAACTCTTTTCAGAACATGCCGGTTTCCTCACGATGTTTGCCATCACCGTTAAAGCACGTGTTTAAAGCGCACATAAATTTCTCAAGAAGAAAAATCCAGAGGTGCGTGGCGGGGTTTGAACTCACGACCTTCGGAATGAAAGTCGGAGTGTCCTCCCACTTAGCCAACACGGCTTTTTCGCTACTTACCAGCCAGGTCTGCCCTGCCGCGTTGTGGTATACTAGGAGAGGCATTGGACAAGTTTACAGACTGCCTCAAATATCTTCCCAAAAATGGTGCCAGCTCACAAGGAGGAAAAAATTACAACGGTGCGTTCGCTATAGTTCCGTGAAATTCACATTGATGAAAAGTAAAATTTCGATGACTGCAATCAACATTTTAAATCTGCCAAATTTCTATGTTCTAGAACTTTTCGGAACACCGCCTGGTTGGAAATAGGTAAGTAAGTACCTATTCAAACAGCACTTTGCCGGAACCACAAAGTTCCCAATAAATTTCATCTATACTTATATAACAAAGCTGAATAGTTTGTCTGAACGCGCTAGTTTCACGAACTACTGGTCCTTTTTGAAAAATTATTTCACAGCTAGATAGTCTATTTATTAAAGAAGGCTGTAGACTATTTTACGGAGGGGAAAATACGTTATTCCCGCAATAATATCCATTCCCATACGGGCAACACCGTGGCGTGGATAACTAGCACACCATATAAGTAAATTTAAGAAAATTGGAAATGGTGTACTTTGTAACAAAGGGTATCTGATTGGCAAGTATCTGATTATTTAAATAACAAGAAAAAACCTAATATTTAAATTAATCAATATGGCTTCGTTAGTTAAAGTTTACTAAAAGTTTTGATAACCACATTATTATTGCGGCAGAGGCATTATTATGCTAGGGACAAATAAGGGCTTAGTGGCAGACGTAAGAGTACCAATAAGAAGTACCCCACATTGTTACTCGAATAACATAAGAACGGACCAAATCCATAATCCCCGTATTTATTCTTTTTGTGATCCGCTGCTGAAACCCTTTTTCCAAAGCCAAGCTAAGTTTATTGATAAACAAAGTTTATAACAGATTTCATTAGATGTTACCTATTAGGTACTTAAGATGCTTCCAAATAGTTGGAAATGCGTATTTATAACTATCTTATGTTGAACTTGTGTTTAGGAACTTGTTGTATCTTTAAGTACTTAGGTAGGTAGCTACTTAGGTACCTACTGTCTGTTTTGTGTGGATATGAAGATATAAGAAAAGTATTTTTCTATTGCCTCAAGGCATTGGACTCTCGTAGTAAACACAATAATTAAATATAACACAGTGGGATAGCGAGTATTTTTATTCGACAGAGTATTTATGTGGCGGGCGGCGAGTGCGTTGCTCCACTGATAACTCTATTATTATCTCTTTCACGTCTCGTATACGCTCCGTTTGCCAATCTCGACTCGGCTTGAGCATTTATACAAATCTATTCAATTTATTTATTTTATCTGGCGAGAGCTACCAGCAGAGTTTGGAATTTTCCATTATCTAGTTTTTATTTAAGCCATCAAATCAGTCATGAATTTTTAATATGATGAATATAATGTGGTTTTTTAACCGACTTCAAAAAAGGAGGAGGTTTCTTAATTCGACCGTATATATTTTTTGTCAATCTCTTATAATATAATAATCTCATTTTAAATAATCACTAAGCTTTGACCCTGTTAATGCCCACAGTAATGGAACGTCAACAAAATTATCTTATGCTCAGCCAACACCAAATGACACGGGAACGAATCAATTAAATATTTATAATATGATAATTTTATGAAACATCTAACGCGCTTCCAACGAATTACAAATTCGTCTCAGTCTTTATCTGGTCGCCAGTAAGCGTGTTTACTTGAAGATAGTAGGAAGCCACGTTGTAGGTACTGACATCAAATATTTTACTTTAGTGATTGGGCCAGTGTGCTAGAGCTCTAGAGTGAAACGGACGATCGCACGCATAACATTGCTTCTTAAAAAATCGTGTTTTTATTATTTATGAATAGTTATTGCTCCGTTGGTCCTGTTAATCTGTGAGTATTAATCATTCATAATTAAACTCTTTCAACGGTTCTTATATAGAAATATCATGTCTGTTTTATTGGGATATGAAGCGATTTAATCACATAATTTCTACCATTTATTAAGCTGTTAAATGTGAATATTACAGTGTGCTAATTGGTAGTTAATTTTGTAACATTTTAACTGGCGAATGAACAATAAATTTATATTTCGCCTCGAATTAGCCGGTATAAACGTTGTTGTTTACAGAAATATCACGTCTTGTAGGTATGTGTGATATCTCAACGATTCGATTGTTTTCGTAATATTCCACCAAATTGTTAATTTTATACACGAGTTTTTTGTGTAGGTATTGTTGCTAAGCACAGATACATCATCTATAAATTTATGTTATTCGCTAAATTTGTAGCTGAGCGTAGAACAAGACTCGTAGATGAACTGTTAGGTTGAAAAGCTGGGTTGAAGCAAATAATGTATTTTATAAAACGATTGCAAAGTAAATTGTAGTTAAAAAAGAAAAAAGTACACTATCGCATTGTCGTTTTCCCTATTAGGTAACGACTCTCGACAAGTTTCTATAGCAAATAAATTAGTTATCATCATTAAATTTCAAAAATTCACAATAACATGATTGCTAATATTAGGTCCTTACATATGAAATTGGCGTTTTTCGTACTGGCCACTTTAATCACAAATTTCTCCTCTTTGGTAAGGAATTCCAAATTCAAATTTGTACAGCTATAGACTCATGTATTTGTGCTTCGATGATCGTCATTCATTTGTTTTTTTTCTTCTGTTTTTTTCTGTTTGCGTCACTCATTTTACAAAATGGTAAACTTAAAATATCGCATTATTTACGAGTACGAGTTCCGCCGTGGCACTAGTGCTGCGGAAACAACTCGAAGGGTGAATGATGTGTATGGCGGTCGTGTTGCAAAAGAAAACACAGTTCGTTTTTGGTTCCAACGTTTTCGTTCTGGAAATTTCGACTTGCAGAACAAGCCCCGTGGACGGCCTGAGACTCAAGTTGATAATGAAGAGTTGAAGGCTATTGTGGAAGCGGATCCATCGCAAACCACGTCCGAGTAAGCTGCAGGCTGCGGTGTTAGTGATAAAACTGTTTTAATTCACTTGAAGCAAATTGGGAAGATTAAAAAGCTTGAAAGGTGGGTACCTCACGAATTGACTGAAGCAAACCGGCAAACGCGCGTCGACTGCTGCGTTACATTACTAAACCGGCACAATAATGAAGGTATTTTAAACCGAATCATTACCTGTGATGAAAAATGGGTTCTTTACGATAATCGGAAGCGCTCAGCGCAATGGTTGGATCCTGGCCAGCCAGCCAAATCCTGCCCCAAGCGAAAATTAACCCCAAAAAAGTTACTTGTAAGCGTTTGGTGGACTAGTGCCGGTATTGTTCATTACAGTTTTCTCAAATCTGGCCAGACTATTACGGCTGATGTCTATTGTCAGCAATTGCAAACCATGATGGAAAAGCTAGCGGCTAAACAACCTAGGCTGGTCAATCGCTCCACGCCACTGCTGCTTCACGACAACGCTAGACCAAACACTGCGCAACAGACGGCTACTAAATTAGAAGAGCTTCAATTGGAAAGTCTAAGACATCCTCCGTACTCCCCGGACCTTGCTCCAACAGATTACCATTTTTTTCGAAATTTGCATAACTTCTTGCAAGGGAAAAAATTCAACTCCGATGGGGCAGTCCAAATCGCCTTCAAAGATTTTATTGATTCCCGTCCGACTGGTTTTTTTAGTAAAGGGATCAATGAACTACCTATAAGATGGCAAAAGTGCATAGAAAATAATGGTTCATACTTTGATTAATTAAATATATTATATTAAAAAATATTCGACTTTTTGTTCCTCCCATACAAAACGCCAATTTCATATGTAAGGACCTAATATTAATACCGTTCTTCGACATTTGCATTTCGAATTCAATTTGGTTTATTGAGACGGCTGACCTTATTATTCAATTACTAGCCGTTTTTATGCATTCCCCCAAAAGTAGCCTATATTCTTCGATAAACGGCCCATCTAACCCTGAAAGAAAATTGATATCGGACCAAGTAGTTCCTGAGATTAGCGTGCTCAACTAACAATCAAACAAATGAACTCTTCAGCTTTTCAATATTAGTATAGATACAACAAACAGTTTGAGGATAACATACCAAGTTCATATAATTTTGGAGGTCCACAGTCATTGTTTGAACAAGGACAACACTCCTACGTGTATGCCCTCCACTCAGTAAGACCGCGTTACTAAAAATATACCAGCAGTTAACAACATTGCTATTCAAGGTCTAGTTTAAGTTTTAACAAAAATATTTTACGAGTATCTTTTGTGGCAAGGTTACGAATGTGTCTTAATCTTTTTCTGCATAAAAATTAATAAATACTCAAGTTTATAATTTACTCAGTTATACAGTGTGTTAGGAATCAGACTTTCGATACTTTACTAAATTGTTGTATGTACAATTTTCTAACAATTTTCTAAAAAACACACAAAAGCCACAACACAATCCATTCAGAGATTTTTTACTTATTTTTACGAATTTATTGAACTTTGTTACTCGAAGATTTTAAATTGTCTACATAAAAACTTATTTGATTGTTAGTTTCATCAAACGATGAATTTTTAGTATAATCTGATCTTGAATTTATGAATTATTTTGAATTATGACATATTTAGATTTTCAAACTAATTGACATTGTGTATAATTTTATTTTTTATTATTGAATTATGTCCCGTAATTAAAACAATTTTATTAAATTAATATACTATTATGTATATACTTGTTTACATACATGTATAAAATTGTAACCTAACTTGTAACCTTTGTTATAAATAAATAAACATGAAACTTAAGTTTTGTATATGTAGACAACATACAATTTACTTTATAGCTGTTGAAATTGCTGTGCTAACATTAAAGTGTAATTACTTAAGAAGTTAGTAAAAACTTATTGTTTATTTCTTTATTGATGAGCTCTATCTAAATAACGGGACCCTTCACATCTCGTATGTCTTTTGTCTTTTCATTTGTTCGGAAAAGGTTGTGCTAACAAGATAACTTTAAATGATTAACACTAATATCTCTTAAATTAGTAAACGTGACATAATGGCAGTAACTTCGAATACAACTACATAATGTAAAAAAACATATTTTTTGGTGATTTTTACTTTATAATTTTATGTGGTTTATGTTTAACATAAAAATATCTTTCTTGTTCACATTCTATTGGAATTAGGTATATTTCTTTATGAATAGTGGCTTTTTTACGTAAAATTTTACTTGTATTTGTTAGATCCCCGTCTTTTAATAATTTGAGTGATTAGCGGTAATCATTTGACATTGGAAGAAGAAAAAAAACTATATACTAAGGGTCCAGTTTTGTTTAAGGTAGAGCACAAATACAGAATTTTAGATTTTTTTCCAATTTATAGAACTTTATTCAAAAACCTTCAGTAATGCTAAAACTATTTAATAACAGTTCAATATATGCTTTTTACCTTTAATTGTAATAAAATAAGGCATAAATAGGATTGTTTTGGTTAATTAAGTTGTAGCCAAAACATAGTTTTTATGAAAAATGAAAAAACAAAAACAATGAAAAATCGGCTGTTGCCCATGTTAATTCTACGGCCAACGATGAAACTCATGTATACGTAAAATCAGCGTAGGAAATTAAATGTTGGAACAAATTACTAATATGTGTCTCCCATAATATAACTCGCTATTTATAAGTATTTGAACATCTTGTCGGCCAACAATGTCTATATAATCTACAACAACCTGCAAAATTGTCTACGCTTGTTATCCTAACAAAATATCTTGTATGTAATAAACACGAATAGCTTCTAAAATAAAATGAGTAGGCAGGTACTTACCCTACTTTTAATTGGAACATGACGTCGGTAAAATAAAGTGATAATACCAAAAATAATAGATCCGTTATATAAATAATAAAAAAATATGCAATTGTATGTATGTATATTTAATATTTCGTTTGAACGTAGAAACTTTAATGCGCACTGACATAGAATTTTCGTAATTTTTATACAAAAATTCGCAGTCAAAAGTCCGGATTTTGATATTCTATATTTTTGCACTTTCTTATAAAATCTATATAAAGCAAAAAATAAGTGTCAAGTATTTTTGGATGAGCAAACATAATTATGAACACATCAGAAAGTATAAATAGAACAGACCGGTTTAAATAGAATGCCATTTTTTATGTAGTTATCATGCCTATTTATACTCTGCATATTTTAATAACTACATACTTTTTTTAATTAAGTAAGTAGGTGCTTATATAATTTAAACAGATTAATAACAATGTTAACATGTGATGGTAAACTAAATTTTAATTGCTAGACACTAAGCTAATTACATACTCTTTATTTTCTGTACCTAAATAAAAACATTAAAAATCTCTACGTCACGAAAATTCCTGATACTTTAAAGAATAACGATTGAAATGAACAAAACGCATAAGCCAAGAATATTATACATAATTAAGAATATATTACATAGAGTAAATATACCAACGAACAATTTTATCTACGCTTAGCTTGTCTAAAACAAAGCTAAAATAACCGGTGGTTAAATATTTCCAGCAAATATGTACCTAGTATTACATGTAGGTACGTTTCGATCGTGTGAATTTTGTGTATGTTCATTTTATGACTTAGCAACAGCATAACACGGCCAGACTGTCTGTCGCTCTATCTAATCATAATACGTACTCAACAGATAAACTAGTCGTTCCCTCGTTATTAACTGCGAGTAAGGTGCTCCTGGATACATATATCAAAATGTCAAATTATACAAGTTGTGTCACAATATATTATGTAAAGCAGGCGTCTGACTCCCTGAGATATATTAAAGGTATCTACACGACATAGCGACTTATCACATGGGATATATATGAAGGGAAATTCAGAAGGAAATAGAAGGGATATTCCTATTATATTCAACAAGGATAACGTACAGTACGCGTCGAAAAAATTAAGAAATCCAATTTTGGGTGGGAATCCATAATGTTTGAAAGAAGTATATTATGATGTAGGAAAGAAGTAGCTTTTCACGCCTTGTTGTTCGTGGTTTAAGTATTTTCCAGCAACTTTTTTGTCTGCGGTATAGTATAGATATATTATGTATATAGCATTTCTCTTTAAATACTCTATCTAAAACTGAAATATTTTTTCAAATAAGTAGGTCCTATAGTTCCTGAGACTAGAGCGTTTAAATAATTGTTTATTTGTTTGAACGCTTTAGCGCGTTGTTTAGCTTTATTATATTTTTAAGGAAAACTTTCATGTTTTCATTGATTTGCTATACGTAAATTATTAAATTAAATAAAAAATAATATTTAAGCTTAGGCCACTTCTTTCTAAATATATTGATTAATTATTGCAGTAACTAAACTAACTCGAGTATTACGAATAAGATTATCGTACATAAGTATTGGATTGGGTGAGATATTCATTATTTGAGATTTGTACGACCTATTAAATGATTTTGAAATAATTAATTGAAGATTGTTTATGTTTATACATCTGAAATCTCCACGTACTTTGCATCATAGATAGAGATGTCTAGTACCTAAGGTCAAAGATTATTTCCACACCGTCGTATGACCCCACACAAATATCTTTCCGATATAATGTGGCTACCAGAATGTTCCCTTGTTTTGTAGGTAATGTATCAAACAATTACATAGATACATTTAATGCTGATTTAATAATTACAGAGAGCCATTACCGCCATATAACAGCTGTTTTCTGGAGAAAATAGCGTCTGTTTTCTTTCTTTTGTGATATTTCTTGTTTTGTATCGTACATTATGGTTAGCCGCAGCAAACTAATGTTAGTCGTAAAATAAATCAGTTGGCGTGACGTATTTATAGAACTTGTGAAATATAAGTTTGAAAATACCTTTGTATTAAAACCACGTTGTCGTATTGGTAGATTAGCGCTTATATATATATGTGTATAACATAGGTATTTTATAAACCTAATTCCTAAAATGTACGCAACAAACTTTAAAAAAATAGGAATTTAGCTAGATAAGTTTGAGATGGCACGAAAAAACGTATTTAAACGCTATTAGGCGCAGTAATAACTCATTTCAACACTTTGAGCTCAGGTGTATGTCAAGACGCATAAAATATTGTTCTCGCCAAAACGATAATTCTTCGGCTGCAAAAATGTCTCAACCGCTTATAAAGTAGGCTCTGAGTTTTTCGTGCAGTGATTTATGTTTAATTAGACTGTCCTTCAAATTTTTACGTCATTCTGAAACAAATTTACGAACTTGGGAGCGTCGAGAAAAGCCACGAAACTTTGAAAACAATTAGAAGTTCGCCTAAACAATAGAAAATTTACGTAAATCCTTTGGATCAGAGACGGTTATTATAAAGTAATATTACACGTCAAGCGATACCATACATTGTAGCATCGGTAATGTGCGATAAGACGCCTGCCATATCGGTACATTGTGACCTCTCTTTAGTATTCGTATCACGTACTGATAGGTGTTAGTTTGTAGAGATTTATCACATTCAAGCCGCTTTCTACATTTTGAACAACATTAATGACCACAAATTTCTATCTACAAGCTTGTAGCTTAATAATAAAAATAAGATGTGAGAGTAAAAGACGCTTTCGCTTTTGTAAAAACTCCAACAGAATACCAAAGATAGATAACTAGTTTCTTCCAGTTTTTAATTAACCGTCCTTTCCTTTGTTTGCGGAGCTCTTTCAGTTTCTACCTTTCGCTCCATTCAGAGTCTATAATGATTTATATGACATCGATCGGGCAGATGCCTACTGGGCGGTCATTTGGTCACATCTGCAATATTTGCCACGAATTAATTTCTGTAAACCTCCGCAATATATTAGATGCGAGATCGGCCACGTGCGCTAATTAATATCCCAAATCCGATTATCACATGGGACGTCTCGTATAAAATTGTACAATATACATACAAACTTTTTAGATTTCTATGAAACGTTTACTTAATCCTTTAAGCTAGACAAAGGAAAACAAGAGGCAAGGTTTTTTTAGTATACTGATTGTATATTAAAAAATCTTACCTAGCTAGTTAAGATTTTAATTAACTATAAACGTACTAGTGGCCCGCCCCGGCTTCGCACGGGTTTTTTATTAAAAAAAAATTCCCAATTATTCGATTTTTTCTCGCCTTTTAAACCTTCCCTAGACCTCCACTAACATTTCAAGACTATGATAAGATAAATCCGTTCAGCCGTTCTCGAGTTTTAATCAGACTAACGAACAACAATTCATTTTTATTTATATAGATATATAAAATTCTTCTGTCACGGGGTGCGTAATCGAACTCCTCCGAAACGGCTTGACCGATTCTTATGAAATTTTGTGAGCATATTCAGTAGGTCTGAGAATCGGCCAACATACATTTTCCATTATGAAAAAAAAAAAAATTTGCAAAACTACTTTTCTGGGGTCATCTAGTATAGATATATATAGATAGATGACACGTTCGTAGATTTACCATAGCAGCGCCATCTATTGATTACTTACTCAATCCATTCGAAAGGTAACATCTGTTAGAATCATTTGGAGTTAACAGATAATTGTGACTGTCAAATAATAACAGACAAATAATTAGCAATAAATTAAAATTGCGACTATAATTTGAGATTTAAACTATCCTATCTCTCAAGTTGGATCGAACTGCACATGGTGTGCGAATTTTATTATAATCGGTTAAGTGGTTTAGGAGTCCATTGAAGACAAACATTGTGACACGAGATTTATATATATTAAGATGTATAATTCAGAATATGTATGTAAATTTTAAGGACATGCCTTTATACAAACCTGACCTGTAACCTATGCTATCATCAATAAATAATCTTGAATCTTTTAATTAAGCCGGTACCTGCCAATTTACATCTAATTCTAAGAAATATTAATATACTACCCGACATAGAGAACGCAAGACACTACATTGTAATATTATGGATCAGAGATCAATGTTAAGGAATTCACAACATTCAGCTAAAATTCACAGTTGGCTGTGTTCTAACCAATTAATATTGCGTATTGAGTAAAGTCCACGAGTCTGAATTTTGATAGTATTGTGTAGGGGAAAGGGTACCCTCCTTTCCCCTAAAAGTGGATTAGTAACTATATCTCATTTACTATTATGACTCTTATACACACGAAAATACAAGCCAATTTTTTTTTCTTTTTTTTTAAATGCTTTTGGTTGTTACACTTCCTTTTTTTTATTGACGTATTATATTCATACACAATATTGTGGCTAAGAATTTCGAAGCCAACCTTAATATTTATTTAGATCTGTAGAAAAATAAGCGATTCCCACCACTCCCCTAGTTTTTATTTCGGTTTTGTCAACCAAGTTAAAAGTATTCTAAGTAGGTTAAGTCTGTGTAGCAGATAATTAAAAAAAAACAATTAAGATCTTTTAACATGGAGCCGATTACGCCGAAGCAAGACACAATAAAACCTAAAAACATTACAGCTCTGGCTTTATGTACTAATTTAAGAAAAGAACGTGTAAAGTAGTAAAAGAGAACTAATGAAATGCATAGCGTCTGTCGACTACTTGTAATGTTCATTGGACCTGGCTTCAGCGCTGGCAGTAAACCACGTCAATCGTCTCATTTTATGCGGATCATTAAAGTCATTACGCTAGGGTCCGTTTATAGCCGTTTTGCGAAGAATTTTTTATATAAAATTTTCGGTAGGTGAAAATGATTTATGTTTTGATAAAAATAATGTGAATTAAAAGTGTAACCGGAAATTTTATAGGAAGGCAGGTAGGGTAGAATATTATCAATAGGTAGGTACACTAGGTACCTATGACAATTATTAGTAATACTAGTACCTAAATCAATAATAAGCGACGGTAAAACTAAAGCTAGTGAAATAATTTACAGCATAATTTAAACTATCTCTAATATAAAAAAGCAAAAGACTATACTTTAAACTATGAAATACACATTTTTTTCTGTCCAGGGGTTGAAATCCCTTAACCATTTTACACCACTAAGAATTATATTTATATTCATAAATCAACCTAATAATAAAAAGAAAAAGTATTGCATATTAAGTTCGTAAACAAGACATTACTCCCTGTTTGTTAAAAGCTGCTACATAAAATTCTTTAGGTATCTACTCATATCATATAATAGCTCGTAAATCGGTGAGGATTCTCTAAAACCCTAATTTAATATCCGGTATTATTTTGCTAATTTGTTTGTTGATTTTTATGGATAGTCTTAGTTATTACTACATGTTTGTTTCAGAAGCATGACCCCACCCACAGAATCATCAGAGCCACCAACCGTGGTGGTTCTGGATGGTGGTTTCTCCACGCAGCTGTCCTGCCACGTTGGCCATGTCATCGACGGCGACCCTCTGTGGAGTGCCAGGTTTCTCCACACACATCCTGACGAAGTGGTCAATACCCATCTGGACTTTCTAAGAGGTTCGACCAAATATTATAAAGCCGAAGAGTTTGTTTGTTTGAACGTGCTAAGCTCAGTACCTACTAGTCCGATTTGAATATTTATTTCATTGTAAAATTACCTAGCCTATTAGCCTGTTTAGTGTTTATCGAAAAAGGCTATAGAATAAGAACGCGGGAAAATACGTTGTTCCCACTGAAAAATCCTAAACGCTGGCAACGCCGTGAAGTGACATGCTAGTATATTTATAAGTTTCTCTACAGCGCTCGCGCTTAAACTCTTTCATCTTCTCCTCGCTTTGGAACATACACAATTTCTTCCCTTTCCTGACAGTTAGATCATTGGCATTCGTACTATGTTAAGTGTTTGTGAAGTTTATTTTATAATACCTTTAACATCTAATTATGAAACGGTTAGACTCCTATGATACCCCAGATGCATGGTGGAATACACAGTCCCGATAAAATATCACATTGTCCATTCCTCTCAGTATCCTGGACTTTTTAACTAGACCATGAAAATTACCTGCTTCGTCTGTCGTATGAATGTTTTATAGAACTATTTTGTATGCGCAAAACAGAATGAATACTAATAGTGTTTTACTACGTACAAGATGCCAGTTACTTAATTTTATGTATTTTGAGATTCACAGAATAGTAAAATAAATTTGTTTGTAAAAAAAACCTTTTCTGGTGGTTGGTTATGGTCTAACCTGACTATTTTAGGATACTAACTGATTAGGTAAACATGGAGCGTATAAAACAATGATCTGTTTTTTTAATAAAAAAATATTTTACACAATAGGTACATAACATTATTGCAAAATACGTCTCTTTAAAATCATAAGATGCCACATACAGGCTATAAATAGTGACTTTATAATGAAATCCTTGAAAGTTAATCATCTCTTGATGGGCAATAAAGAAATCAAAACAATCTAGTAGGGTTAATTTGTTACTTTCTTTATTATCGTAATTAATAATGAGTCTGTTTAAAAACATGTAGGTCCTTGACAGAAACTTGTATCTAAAGGTCTCCAAAAAGCAATTTTAACTGAAGCAACAAGCTTGAATATTATTATCATGTTCTTTGTTTTTTGACGATGGTGATTTATTAAAACATTGTGGGCGCCCACGAGTATTAGTAATCTCCATTATTATATTTGCTCTCTGCTCGGGTGACCTATTACGTTAAGTTCTTTTCTATTTTTATACGCAAATGTAAGCCATCTATGTTTTCCTTCGATCCATATGAAAAAGGGTGCAATTGACCTTTAGGAAAAATTGGATAGAGCATCAAGGTATATCGAAACCACTCAAACGTTATCTTTATAGATAAGTAGTTGCCTATCCGGGAATAGCTGGAAATAAACTCGTAATTACGTATGCGCCTACGTAATGACATGCTACTTTGAGTCAATGTTAGATTTACCTAGATCCACATCACCACCACCACCACATTATTTGCTTTCGAAACAGCCCTTTTGAAGTGACTAGTAATTGAAATGTTCCCGACCTAGCTGTGAGCAACGCTACACAGATCGAACAGGCTAAAGTCAACTAATAGTCTACTATTACTATACATAGCATGCACTAATATATTAACATAATGCATCTACAATACGGAAAAGAGCCACCTACTAAATGTACTAGAAGCGTGCTTTGATGAATTAGACGTTAAGCCGCTATAAGCCCGTCATTTTTATGCATCTGACAGCGAGAGTGCGACCTCGTCTCGTGTCATCGTCCTCTGAAAGCGCTTTTCTTCGCCACAAAACGGACCGTTTCTTTTCATAAGGAAAAGCTGAAAAGTGTCTGCAAGCAAATAACTCCCTGGAGGGTAAAGCCTACTGCCTTGCTTTGCTTCTTAGAAGAGACATGATACGTAAAAGTACCTATAAAATATTTTTAAAGGAGGCAAAAAGTTGCAAAACATTTTAACGCCTGACATGGGGAGATTTATGACTTTAATCGGAGTTAATGTAGGTACATTCGAAACATTTATTATTGACAAAAGTATCCTGAATAATAACAAATTTTAGTCGTAACATTACGTAGCAAGTGTGTTAAGCGGAACTTAAATTCAATTGAAATGTTAGAGACGCTGCTTGTATGTAGATATTCGAAACTTTTGCGACATGTGTTGAGAGTTTAATACGTTGTAGCTAAGTCTCAGCTGGTGTTCTCCGTCTTGACGTCGTGATTATTATGATTGACGGCGCAGGAAGTTGCCAGGCGATGCCGTTATTTCTCCCTCATACACTAACTACTTCACATTTGCATAGTACAGGCGCAGGCAGGAGGCGCAAGTACCTGCCTGTAATACAGGCGTTTGCTTGAGAAACTAGAGCAGCGTTGTTGCCGCCATTAATCACCTTGTCTGTCTAATACCTTTCCATTCGCAGGCCGTGAGCCGTCTTCTATTTATTACACAATTATTTTCTTCGACAGGAAACGGTTCCTTTTCCGACCCGGTACCTTATTACCGAACTATTCGGCTCTGTGTTGCATTAGCAAGTTTTAATAACATTAATTGTTTACGCCAGAACCCTGCTCAGTAAACTGTAGGTAACAAAGTAGTTTAGTAATATTTATCGGGCTAGTTTCGGAGTATTAACTCTGGAGTATTATAGCCTACGTACTGTACAACTCCGCATATTAATACCGGGAATAGATTAGACAAGTAAGTTACCAAGGTTCTGTAGAGATTAAGTTATAAGTATAATACTGCCTAATCGTGGCGAGACTGAGTTAAAACCCTAAGTATGTAACTACGTGTTTTTGCAGCGGGAGCGGATTTGATAATAACAAATACGTACCAGGCGACAGTCGGGGGCTTTGTGGAGCACCTAGGCGTCACCGCTGAAGAGGCTTACGAGCTCATCGTCCGCTCAGTTGAACTCGCCAAAAAAGCGCGCGCTCTGTACATAGAAGAAAATCAAGATTACATTAAAGATGGTAAGTTTTCTTTAAAGCGGACATTTTGAAGAGGCTATTATAATTTTATAATAATAAAATTCAAAGAATATTTGTGTTTTACTCACAACAAAAGATTCCTGGGTAGGCACCCACCCGCAAGGGTCGGGTGCAAGCACGCATTAATTACACTTCGCGAGGGTTGAAAGGTATTTGTGTTGTGTAGGTAACGTTGTGACGTTGTTTACATCTGGAAGGAAGGTTAAATGCTTATTTTAAGTTTAATTTATCATTTTAGATCACATACCAATGGTGGTTGGGTCAGTAGGCCCTTACGGGGCCCATCTTCATGACGGGTCGGAATACGATGGCAGCTACGCCGATACCACATCTGTTCAGGTATGCAACGACATATTAGCACACCCAGCACAAATCGATATTCATGCTGAATTCAACAAGAAGTTAAATATATATCGTTCTCCGGCTGCGACCTTAATTAGGTCTCTCTCTATTTCTATTTTATGTCATTGGGTGCATTTAGAATACAACATTCATTTGGCCCACTATCTTTGTCTATTTTAATAAAATGTTAAAGGTTAGGTCAAAGAGTTTCCGTTGATTGTATAATACTTATAATATGGGTTCTTACGTAAATTTATGAAAATTCTGAGCTTTTTACGGAAATTAATATTGTAATAACAGGTATTTTGTAAAAGCTCCTGTGGTCCGCACCTAAACCGTATTAAAATACAGCTATGGTACCTACCTGTGAAAAAGGTTAACTAGGGTGTCGGAGGTTTAATAAACGGTGTGGGATGAGGTAAGGCGTTAAAAGCAATTTTTAATAAAATATTTGCGACGTACCTTACGTAGCTACAAAATAACTAGGTACCAAGTGAGGTGAGTATATTTATACGCAGTCTTCTTCTTCTTCTCTACTGAGTTAGGAAGCGTCAAGCACTTTCCTGGTTTCGCATTTTTTGGTGAAATAATTACGTAGAAAGTTAGTATCGTTTCAGTTTATTGTAATGTAATTGTCGGTCCCCATAAAACTAGGTTCCTACTTTACACATTTTTTGACTCAATGATGTGCATAATATTAGTAGGTTCATAGTTACATAATAATTATGTGCACTTGTAAAATTTGGTGTGGCTAAGTTACTTATAGGTATAATTATTTTCAAAAACTCAAAACCTTAGATATGAACATCATTTGACATTGACACATCACAGTCTATTGACAGTCTTCCGCTCTCATCATCAAAAACCATTCGGTAGGTACACCTTGTATGGCTAAAACTGGAGTGGAATCTTGTCGAAATGGTGGACTTGGAGAGTAGCTTACTTTTGGCACATCTTTGCTTGGTGGATAAGCATCGTAAATCCGCAAAAAAATACCGAGAAAATGTAGGTAGCAAATGCATAACAGGGATGTGGTAAAAGGTTGAGTGGTTTTTATTACGAGATGTGAAACTGAGTCTTATATGTACCTACCTAACCAAATTGTTTGATGAATGCACAGTCTAAAAGGTCGTTAGTGCCCACGTTAAATCATAAAGAGGGCCGTAAACTTGCCTGCAAATTAAAATTTACATCGGCAATGTGAAAAAGTCCCGTTCCATTTCTCTTTTTTCCGACAGCATTTGACTGGGGTGGACAGTTAATTAACGAAACCTAGAACAAACAGCTGTTTGAAAAACATGAACCAATGAAATATTTACGTACTACTTGCATGAATAATATGTAAAGTTTTTTGATATTGCATTTTCTTTTGAGATATGAAATTGTTTTGAAAGTTTGCGTAATATCGAAAGTTTGTTGCAGACTATGCGAGAATGGCATCAGCCAAGGATCCAAGCGCTGGTTGAGGCCGGTGTAGATCTTCTTGCGTTGGAAACGATCCCATGCCAAGAAGAAGCAGAGATGCTCTGCGACATGCTACGGGAGTACCCAACAGTCAAAGCTTGGCTATCATTTAGTTGCAAGGTATGTACAAAACAATCATACGGCATGAATATGATAAGATTATTTAAAAAAAATATTACGATACCTTGCATTAGTTTCGCGTGACGTAACGCTCTCATGGGATTTGTACTAAATTTATGAGTCACAAGCCACCAACTCCGGAACTTTGATGCTCTCTATCTTTGCACTTATTTATTGAATTGTTAAAGCGAAAAATAGGTGTCTAGTATTTATGAACGGGCTAACAGACGGACTAAACAGAATACCTATATTTATATGTAGTCATCATGCCTAGTTCCAAAGATCATGCCGTCTCCTAACCAATACTGTATATAAATCCCTAAGTTATTTATCAGTCACCAAACAATGTTCTTTAACATAACTTTTGGCTATCTTTAACAGGATGATCAAAGCATCGCTCACGGAGAAAGCTTCCAGAAAGTGGCGAAGAAGTGTTGGGAATCAAACCCGGACCAACTGGTGGCTATTGGCATAAACTGTTGTGCTCCATCCTATATAACCAACTTGGTCAAGGGTATCAACGATGACAGACCAGATAATCCGATTCCACTCATTGTTTACCCCAATTCAGGAGAAAAATACAATCCACAGATTGGGTAAGTTTTTCTCAATATGGTAAGGTTACTTTACCAACCCAAATTGTTACCTAAGAACCTACCTGCAAAAACAAAAACACGAAGTCTTATTAGACAGAGTCAAAAGTTAGGAGGAGTTAAAGTAGGTATATATAAAGATTCATGAATACGCTACAATGATTCAAAATAGAAAAAAAATGTTTTTTTTTAATTTCTCCTGTTGAAAACTAATAAGCCAAAAAAAGGTTTAGTAAATACCTAGGTATATTTACTACTGGATACACAAAAACGCGTGACCTCGAGCTAAATAGAGGCTAATTCAATTAGATAAGAACGAAAACAACATTGTTTACTCTAAGAAAACTTATAGAATTTTCGAGAAAGCAAAATCGTTAACACAAATAGCTTTTGCCAAAATACAGTACATGACTTTATGACCTGCCTAGTTTTTGATATTGGAGTTCAACGCGACCATGTCACGCGTTAGGTGGTGCCACCCATTCAGTGAAGTCACTCACTGTAAAACATTTTTATACACAGAAATACGGTGGAAATATGATGAATTCAGGCCTTTGTTAGTGATGTATTGTTTTGTCGCCCCCAATCAATTTGTATGCAAAACTAGCAGCCACAGTGAAAGCAATCTGCAAAATCGAAATGAACATTCCTTTTTAACCAGAATAAGCTGAAATATGTATAACTTCTGTAATAAACTTTATACCAGGATTGGTGGATGAAATGTGATTTTATTTTTAGATGGATTGATCGGGACAAGTGTGAGCCCGTGGAGGTGTTCATACAAGAGTGGCTAGATCTCGGAGTGCGGTTCGTTGGTGGTTGTTGTCGGACGTACGCGGCCGACGTTTCCCGAATCCGCAACCAGGTGCACTGCTGGCGGGACCGCTACAGATTCCGCTCAAAGATCCAGCCGGCCAACAACGTAGCAAACTAATCAATATCGAACTGTCATTCGCTTCCGTCAAGTTAATGTGCACAAGCTCCAAGACTGAGAAACTCAACGGAATTCTAACGTATATTTTGTTAAGAATTTTCTCATTAGTAGCTTAGAAACATGTAGGTACATTGTTTTGGAAGACTGTATATTTCATGCTGATTTGTTAAAGAATAGTAAGTAATTAAAAAATAAGTAATATCCATTTTTTAAATATCGATACTGCTAAGAACTTTATAAAACAGCTTATTTATATCACGGGCAATGCAGATTAAGTTTATAATGCATTACTGAAAAACTGGTTTACGGACTTTCAGCGATTGCCTGTTTTGAAATTTTAGTTGGAAAATGCTGCACAAAGTTCATAGCTAAGCCACTCTACCTAGAAAATTTATTGCTTAAACATAGGTACCTAGGTATAAAAATAATGAGCTAGCCTTTAATTTTCTTATATTTTTTGCAAATAAAAAGTTCACAATAAATGTTGTTAAAGTTACGGTTTTGAAAACGTTTGCCATATTAATTTATACACCTAGTAAATATAAAAAGCTAAGTACCTACATATACCAAAGATCTACGATTTCAAATATCGACATAATTATATGCCACCACCCTTATTTTAATAAAATCCCTACATTATTATAAACAATCATAAAATTGTATAAAGAAATAAATTTATAATATTTTATGACTCATGTACGGAACTAGTCCTATAATAATTATAAAGCATATTTTATCAAAGTTGTTTTATTAGAAAAATGTTAGGTACTATTTAGAATTAGAATTACGTACCATGCTAAAGTGGATCCTGAAATACTTAAGTATTTAGTTATTCGTTGTAGATAATTTTCAAATTCGTGATGAAATTAATTAGTTTTGTTATTTTTAGTCGACATAAATCCAAAAGTAAATAACAAACCGATTGAGAAGGAATCCTAACTTATGTAAGAATTATCTACATACAAGAAGAAAGTAATGATTTGTAGATACATGAATTATACTTTGGAGCTGTCCTATAGATCCGATTACTTGTATTTTCCTACAAAAAATAAGATAATTCCAGTCGTAATGGTCTTGCTTGCTAAATGGGATAACCAACAGTCAAATAACATAAAAATTGGTTCAGTAGCTATTCCCAAGATTAGTCTATTCAAGGCAGGGAGTGGATACATTAGAGCATTTGAAAAGTCTGTGGAAGATAAATACTGCAAATGTTCTGAGCATTTTTAAAAATGTTTGGAAACTCTGTAGAGAAAACTGGGAAGAATTCAGGAGCCAGCGTCAAGCCCTGGGACAATAAGAAACGAAAATTAAATGTATTATTAAGAAAACAGAAAAAAAACCGACTGCAAAGTAACAATATAACCGAATAGCAAAAAATAAGCTCTGCAACATCTCTAACTTTGGGAAATGCATTGCAGGCGGGGTAGGTACAAACACAGGAAACATCGTTTTCTTATTAATAAATTTCATGTGGAACTTTTTAGCTATCATAATACCTATTGAAGAACTCTGCGTCGTAAGACGTCAGTAAAAATTTTCATCATCATCATCTTCCTGACCTTATCCCACATTACGTGGGGTCGGCACAACATGTTTTCTCCTTCCATTTCCCTCTATCACCCAGTAAAAATTTTATGAAAAAAAAATTGTATGTAATTAAAGTTTTTTTGTAAGTTACGGTATATTATATAGTTTTTATATTCAGTTCAGTTTCTTATAATTGGACTTTGCGCTTGAAGCGACAATTTGCCAGCAGTGTCGAGTTATATAAATTATAAAGTGAAAAAGATGTTACTCAGTTGAACGCCATAGTTTTTATATTCTATTATTTATGTCGGCTTTTGACTACTGACTTTGACTTTTAACTTTGGCTTTGAATAGATTATAAACGGCCAGTCAAATCGAAAAATATTGTAAGAAAACTATAAAAGATACCTATACCTATTCAAGTATGGTAAGAAATACCTTCAACGATACCCCGCTTGACATAGTTGGTTGAATACATTTTCTTTCATTTTCACAATATGGCGAATAAGAAACGATTAGAGTTATGAGGCCCGGTACGGAAATTTTATGAGTAAAATCAAGTGTAACACGAAAAGTTGAGGCGTTACGTACAAAGAGACAAACATATAGGTATATATATCTGTAGAATTGAACGTGTAAAAGAATAAGATGGAATACATTACACAGCGTATCTCATTCTCGGGGTCTCCTCTTTGCGCGATACTTCGTAGTCTCACTGTATTTTATTTATATTATTTTGTAACATACTTTATGTAATACGCTTTAATGAAGTAATATAAATAATCCGAATAATTACAGATATATGTTTGTTTCTCTTATCATTTTAGCAGATGCGTTCATTTACCCTTTTTTTCTATTCGATATATATCATAATTATCGTTCGTAAGGAGTAAACTACAATCGTGCGTCGTAGCTGACACACAAACACTTTTTTTTAAAGTGATTTTACAAGTAGGTAATCATTTTATAAGTCGACTTTCCCTCTTAACCTTTAGAAGACAGTTAAAATCTCATTTTAGGTCTAGAAGTCACTAGAACCAATCATAAGAATGTTTTGTCAATTTAAAACAGGGTTTTGGTACATAATCGTAATACTTATCTAACAAATGCTTGTTAGATATTACGATTTTAATGTGGGGCTTGCGATCATTTTAGCTTATTTGAATATGAACCGCTCATTTTAAGTAAATACAAGTTTACAGATTTAGCCAAATAACTAGGTAATAAAGTTTATGCAATAGATACAAAAAAAAAATATTCTGTGATTTTTTTTTAAATTAGGTCTTCAAGTTTGAACAAAATACCTACTCGAAAATTCAAATTTAAAGAGTTTTCCTATAGTTTAAAAAAAGCCCCAAAGTTAGATAGATAATAGATTAATTTAAGCACAAATACTGGCCACTTTTTAAAAATCATGACTCTAGTCTTAACAGTATTTTCAAAATATCAATTCAAGTGAACCAAGTCGGTAATCAAAAAAAAAATAACGAATCAATTTGAATATCTGCAAAACTCAAAAATCGTAGAACATAGGGGTGGAATTGATGCACAAGAACTTCCCCCATCGTATCGATCGTTTCGCACGTATCATTTTGGACTTTAAGAAATGAATCACTCTGTACATTCAAGAGTAAAGTATAACATCCACTGAATTGCAATCGAGTTTCGTATTTTACGTGATTTTACTAAAAATCTTCAGCAATTAGAGTAGAAGTTACGGAAGAGTAGGTAGAGAGTACTTTTAAGGTGTACTAAAACTACACATCATTTTAGGAATAAGACATAAAGCTTTGATCGTATTAGCTTAATTTGTTCACTAAAAATAATCGTTATGGTAGATGGATCTGAATATATAGTTTTTTTTATGAATATAGTTTTTTTATCACTACTGCGGCCTTTCACTGCACCAACGTTGTGTTGAGTCGTCTGAATGAGCACTCATTGAACCGAGCAACGCCGCTCGGTCGACGATCGCACTACTTCATACCGCTTTCAGCTTATGTGAATGTAACTCACTTGCCAACGTCCGTGAATTAGAGGTAAGTAGGAGTGGAGTAAAAAAATCCTATCTAAAAAAAAGGAACAAAAAATATATTTTGGGTTAATCCTTCATAACCCAAAATAGTTTTTTCGATTCTTTATAAACATCTAAATGACTGACAAATTAAAAAAAATTGCTAGAATAGTATGTTGACCATTGAAAAACCGGCCCTAAGAAAGGCAAGGCCATTAACCTGGAATCTGCAGTCGATGCACGGATAAACGATTTTACGATCTGAGATGATTTAAAAACTACTACCGTTAAAACCAATTTTCGGTGGAAGTTTGCATAATACAATTTTGTTTTTAGTTTTATAATTCTCATATTTAGTTATTTAAGAAGTTACAAGGGACGACGACGACGACTACGACGGGGACATTTTTCCACTTTGGATGTGACTAAAGTTTATTGTTTTTTTTTTCTATTTTGTGTGAAAATTTTAATGCGGTTCAAAGAATATATACATATATAAAGCCCATTTTTTACAAGTAAGATCCAACTACCTAATACTTGGCTAAATTAAGTAAATTCTTTACAGCACGGGAGCTTGGCGTGACTCGCTACACTACAAGCTTTCTGTCCCGAAATCTTGTTAGCTATAAAATATATTGAACATGTTTTTTTACACGTAAAGAAAAGATACAGGGGTGTTTAATGGGTTACATTGTCAACTCGAACGTTATAACTTGTCATCACACTTAACTCTGCGATGTGATAACAGTTAAACGGCGGCGGAGTTTTAGTATCTACTATCTAGGTATACTTGCTCACTTCGTAAAGACATCTGCTGGAAGATACATTTGGTACACAACAGATATGAATACGATGAATCAACCATCCAGATGCGCATATTTTTGACCAACTTATAAAAAATATGTTCCCAAGTAACTTTAGAACCTTTTACAATTCATACTGAATACTAAACTTACCTACTACTTTTTCTAAGTACCCATTTCAATTTAATAAGAACCAATCTGTTCAGAAGTTCTTGAGTAATATTCAAAGTCAGTGAATATTTATATCGTTATACGTTTTCTTTTAAATCGAAACAGACTAGGTCCACTAACAATACTGCTATCAGAATTACAATTAAGTACCTTTCCACATACACTAACTACATTTCATTTACATGGAGGTTGTGTCTGTTCACGTCCGTAAGTGGTAACCCTCTGAATCCTTACACGTGACCTCCGGGTGGTGCTAAGAACAGTCTCTGGTGGGAGGCTTCGGCCGCGGCTTGTCACCACCCTCCGGGCTGGGCCAGTGCGTGAAGCGATTTTTTCGTGTTTCGTAATGTGGCCCGGAGAAGCCATCTACCTTCTAGGTCTTCATGTCCCATCTTAGACCACATCGTCACTTTACATCAGATGAGATTGTGGTCAAATGAAGACTTATCGAGCATAAAAAAAAAAAACATTTATCTACTGTTACATACAGATTTAAATATACCTATTTATACATGATTAATAGGGCATATGAATAAAAAACAATATAAGGCAATATGGCATAAAATATAATATTAATACTTAGCATGGCATAGAATTATTTTCTACTACGTAAACAAGTGGAAATAGTCCACTAACATTTACTTTCCTTAGCGTCCATAAAGCTATTTTTCGAATGTAAAGCTGCAATGGCAAGAGTGCGGTCTTGTTTTTCTTCGTGAAGTTGAATTTGCAAATGCTTGACGTCCAACTTGAGCGTTTTTATTTCATTCTGCAATCTCATGACTATCGTCCACAAACTCGGTGAGCCGTGATTCGACGTCGAGTGTATGGGCAGCGAAGGGGATCTCACCAAAGCCTCTATCGACGGGTTCTCGTCGTCGCATTCTGTGAAAATAAACAAATCAACACTAACCGAAATGTCATTGGATTTGTTTAGCCGGTTTATACTTTGCTGAGATTTTATTTATCCGTACTGATAACGCAAAAAAGGATTCAAGATAATCGGTTAGCGATAATATTAACAATCAATATATTCAATCTTACTTTATTAATTATGACTCTATGACTCGTAAAATTTTCAAGGTGAAAGTATTGTTGTTGAAATTTTACTTCTATTGTTTTCAGGGCAGATTAAAAATTAATTAACAAAGCTTTTGTGGAAAATTTATAGTTAAAACCGGCGTTAATGATATGTATATAAATAAAGATGATACCCACCTTTATAGAAGAAAACGTCCAAAAGCATACATAAAATATGAATACAATACACCTAGACCCAAAGCATAAGGTTGATTAAATAGTTTAAGAGGCGATTTTTCAAACATCAGTTTTTATTAACAAACCAATGAAGGGTAAATTGTCACTACCTACTACTACCGGTCAAACATTGAACTGAAACGTCAGACAACTTAATCTGCCGTCATAGATTTAATGGATTTGTTAACATTATCCTGACGTTGGAAAAATCGGTTTTTGTATTTGGCGATTTTAACAATACTAGCTTTAGGTATAACTCTGATTCGAGTAGGTTTTATTTTTATTGAGACTATTTAATACAGCTTACTAGATTTTCACGCCAAAGCGGGAATATGATAGATTCAATCGGTAAAAATAAATTACCAAGCCAAATTAGCCAACCTATTGCCTTCCTTGATAAGGTATTCTATTCTATTATTATAATTTTGATAGATGGCAATACAAAAATTACAAGTAGGTACTTACGAAAAATCCTATCCACACAATCAAACAAACTCATCAGCCTAATAATAATACATATGTGTAGATTTAGCCTAATCAACATGAGCTGAAAAGCTATTTTGAGTAAATTAGTGGCCACCGTGTGTAATACTGGAATTTAATGTAATTGCATAATAAACAGCATGAAACTATTTTCAAAACCTATTAACTCATAAATAGGATAGTAGGTAGGAGTACTAAAAGAATTAGTGCTGTAGTGATGGAAATTATGTCATTCAAGTGCTTTGTGGCTTTCATGTTTAATTTGTCTCTTGTTAATTAATAGTTCATTTGTGGCGTTTAATACCACGATGACAAAGGAAGAAAAAATTATGTGAATAAAGGTGGAAATACAACATTTTTGCATATGGTTACAGAATATTTATTTAAGACATCTCTTCAATACATAACTACAATAAAATCCGATATAAAAATAAATATTATGTATTAATAACACTTGTCATATAAATCGTATAATACAATACAAGGTTGATAACAAAAGGTTTGTATTCTATATAATAACTGATAACAATTATTAGTAAAATAATGTTAGTTTTCAGAAAAAATTACGTATGAGAGCTGAATACAATATATTAAATACATTACATAAATAATTTAAAGCGTAGCATAGGTTGGTACTTATAAAGAGTAACAATTTCAAGTACCTATTAAACTTACACATCAATTTGCATATTTGTAATAAGCATTATAAATAAAATATAGGTACACCATACATAAACGATACGTGAAGAAATCTTCTTTGTTAGAATAGTTGGATTATAATCGAATGATTCCATTATTAATAAAAAACTAATGGTGTTTTCAAAAAGAGCGGTTCGAGGCGTACGTTTCCAAACGCACATAAATTGAAAGCGCACTAAGAGTACGCGGTACATATATTTTCAAACTAATTTTGAATAAACAGCTCCTCAAGCACCTACTTTAGTTTCAATAATACAACGTATTACAAAATCGAGTGTAACGAAATACTACGCAGAAACAAATAATTTATTATTCATCTGCTGCAAAAATACAGCAACCTTGTTGGGCATCCCAAAGGAGTCAGTTTGGCACTTACAATAAATAAAATATAAGGAACTCATCAGTATGGAGGGAAAAGCAAAGGTTTCGTACTTGATATACAATGGCTCTGTCCACAGATTTATATCGAATTTTCCCAAACTTAGTTCATAGTAGCAGGTGTGGCGTACAATTTCACGTTGTATTTTTTTTAGAACATCTAAGCCGTATTTAATAAGTATTTTGGTTATAATAAAAACGTCGTATGCTTAGTAGGTAAAAATTATCCCTAACGAACCTTTCCATAAAAAAAAAAAATAGTCAACTCGATGTAGAAAATAGTAGAAAAGAATAATACCTATGTATTAACTTTGTGGCATTTCAAGCGAGTTTTAATTCAATATTTTGCAATCATAACAACGTCATAGAACAAATTTGCATGTTATACTGCTGTATAATTCTCGAGGGCTACATCCAAACTTTCATTTTAATTTTCTGGTGCGAGTTTCATTTCGAAATAAGAGTAGGTACATTTTATTTTGTGATCTCGTCACATATTATGGGCATCAATTCCCAGGCACGATTTTTTAAGCGAATTGGATTACCAAAGTCGTAGTAATCAACGCTTGGTGTGGGAGAGCTGCGATTTTACTATTTCTACTCCAATTAATCCGTGCCAGCAATCAGTGAAATGTAACATTTTTTACCTTTTTAAGGTGAGAGAAAAATACGGACGAATCACATCTTATATTACAAAATCAATTTAAGCAAACCAATGTGTATTGCACTGTGGTAAAAATTTTATGTTATTAACACAAATTGTATTAGCTACAGATTTATAGTTACGACATCATAAACTAACCCACCTACTCTAAAAGGGCCGAACCCCAGGAATTGATGTAAAACAAATATTTTGTACCAAACAATAAACGGGGTTGATTGAATTAATTAGACTTCGTAGGATATTGCATTCTAATGTAAAGCGAAAACAGTTAAATTTACACTGAGAAAGCATAACTAAGTGACTGTGGGGCAAGTTGAAGTTGGAACAATATTGTAGTTGGCACTGGTTTAGACGGGCAGAGCTATTAAGGCAAGGAACGAATACTGTAGGTAGTGCAACAAAATGCAATGCGCTCTACTGTTCAATAATAAAAGAATGGTCGGTACGGGCAACACCGCATTCGCTCAGTTACAGTCCGTTTTGATTATGAACTACGAACGGGTAAAGTAATAGTAGTGTCATCACAATTCAAAGGTTTTAAACGGTTAAATACTAAAGGAAATATCTTGCAATTTAAGCTATCAACGTTCAACAGTAAAGTTTCGTTATTTCAGAGTGTTTCTATAGTTTTATTTCGTGTTGTTTAACTTTGGGTGAACGGTTACGGTTTTATGACAAGAATCTAAATCCCAGTAATCTGCACGTCTAGACTTTGTAACAAAATTTCAAACAACTGAAAACCACAGGACTTATGTTTTGCGATTTTCGTGAAGTCAAGACTAATCCGCAAATTGTTATAATAAAAGTGTGAAGATTTTTATGTCTGTCATGCGTGATCTACCAAAAAGATAACTCAATACGTTTTATTTATTGTGTCGTGAAAAAACTGGACTGTATTGCTTAATTTGCTTAGCTATATCTTAAGGCTCTCCTTCAGAGGCACAGAATCGACATCTCAATTGAATCGTTATAGGTGTGTGTGCCTCTACAAAGCACAGGTCGCAACGGTAGAGGCAGTATATCAACGTACGCAATGTAATAACTCGCCTCACTTGCTTCTATTAGCCACGTTTGTTGCCCAATTCGTTTGGGCCCCGTGTTTGGGCATAGCTTTCGTTATTACCCGTAACCTATTAGACCCTGAACATAAGTCAAGTTTTATTGGCGTATATCGAATAAATAGAATATTAGGGGTTTGGTTTGTAGCAAAAACTAACGCAATTATTGCTCAGCAGAAATAATACAAGCAAGGTTAAACAATTTTAAAATAAGAGCAAGGTTACACAAATTTACTTAATGCTGTAAAATAAATAATTATTTTTATTAACTTCGTTGTAAATGGCGTTGTAACTATATATATTGCTTATTACCCACTGAAAGGTTTTTTTAAACGCAGAAGAAATTATTGTATTTACAATTTGTTTTATTTATTGAAAAAACTAAGATCGTTCAGTTGTTAGATCTAAAAAATATAAGCAATTAGTTATTTTGTCACTCAAGGATGGGGACCGTATTTAGTGATAATCCTTTATGACTATAACGGTATTTTCTGTTTATTCGTAATATTATCGGCAGGTTCATTTATACCAATCGCGATCTTTTATAATAGATTATAGGATAAAATATTAGCTGCAATAATATAGGTTACACGTATCTAATTTATGCAATAATTCACGTTCTGTAAGCCATTTAAACTGGGATTTTTTTCACAAAAACATATTCAAAGAATTATGAGAAGCTTAGTAATATAAATCATTGCTGTGCGCTCGGCTTATCTGGTTTGGTAACCTTAATTTAATTCTAGAAACACCGAATTGTACAAAGAAATTAATTATTTGATATAATAAGACGGGATTCAATATTATTCATTTAAATTATGAAAAGATCGATCAAACAAATTATCACAGATTTATGCTCAGAAAACGTAAAATTTTCTACCAAATAGGTATAAAATTACCTTCAGCACCATTCATTTATTTACAAGAACAAATAACGTATTTATTGTGTTTGTCAAATTGCAATTTTAATATATCTTCTAAAGAATTTTGCAAAATAATTTGGCAGAAAGCCTGCAGTTTTGGAGGCAATGGCGTAAAATTAGAACAGAGTTAGAACATACCTCTATTTACCATCAACATAGTTAAGTTTATAGATTGCAAAACCAAAACATTCTCCGTTTTAATAAAAAAATATATTAAGCTATAAGTAACAAATCACATTATCCCTAAATGTTAACGAGTTCTGATGATAAAATAATTAATTAAATAATTATAATTAAACCTAAATAGTACACAATTATCTATGACTGTAAAACATTTTTGATTAAAATTCAAAGTCAAAACAATGTTAGACTTACTAACTACTTTAAGCAAAACATGCAAACCTTGCCATAACATAATGCACCAATATCTTTAAGAAACATTGTTCATGACCTTACAAATAACAAGCAATATATAATCATGTATTTATAATTCTTTTCTAATAACTACATAATACTGCAAGCATGCACTTTCTGAAAATCTATGTTGACATAGATAACACGCAAAATGGCACTTTGTAATATTTTAAATGACTTTTTCATCTTCAGATTTTACACCTAAGTTTAGGAAAGCTTACGCCTAGATTATGCATAGCACATGACAGATTCATCAGAAAAAAATGGAATTAGTCAATGGGACCAGCTTTTTGGTTAATTCAGTAGAATTCGGCTTTCCACGATCATTCATAGCTAAGGTTCGGGGAGATGACCAGCAATGTTCAGAGCGAATGATATGTATCTAGCGCTTAGTAGGAACAACATTTGAGCATGAGAGGCTTCTTACAAACAGCACAAGAAGGAAAAGTCACACAAATGCAACAGTCAAATTCCATTGCACTGCAGCGCAGTACTTCAGCCCAAGCTGAAAATTTATTTTCAATCGAAACATTACTCTTGCGTAACGGCGGCATCTGTCGAATGGAACATTTTAAAATTCGATGTTTAAATCGTTTTGACAGTTCGTTTAACAAGTAACGTGTCGATAGTTTTCGCTTGGGGTCGATGAGCTGAATGGAGGAAGCCGATGACTACTAATGTCAATCGAAGTGATGCGATTTGGTGAGTTGTTTGACGAAGGAGCCGCAGCACCAGGTGGAGGAGCGAGCGGAGCGGGGCGCGGGCGGCGGGGCGGCGCAGACGGTGGCGCGAGCTCGCAGCGGGACCACCAAGCTCGGGTGAGACCCGCTGCGTCGCTCCCGACCTTCCAACCGACGCCAGCGTTCCTCCGTACAATCCCACAAGTTCGGATTCGACCGGTTCATGTCGAACTTCCGCTCCGTGAGCAACCTCCTCGTCTCCCCGCTCCGGTAGATGGCGTTGTCCGCCGCCGATGAACTCTTATTCCTCTTCACTTTGGAGGATTTGCTACTTGCGCAGCCGGGGTAGTCGGGCGTGAGGCTGCGCTGCGCGATCGCCAGTTTAGTGTAGTTATAGTGGGGTAGGTTAGTGGCGGTTGCGTGATATTGTACTTTACCGACAGAAAAGTGGCCGCAGTCCACTGCAGGTGCGATATAAAGGCAGCCGCATGTAACAAAATAGAAACATTCAGACTACCGTAGAGAATAGCTTGAAGACCGAGTCGGCTGTAGGCGTTGTTAGGCCGAGCTGATCGATGTGATGTTACGGACGAGTCCTGTTAGTTACAAAACTTAGAATACGTTTATGCACAATAGTGTGGTTATCAACAAGTGCATAAAGATTTACAATTTACAAAGTGGTGTGTTTTATATTATAGAAGAAATGCGTTTAGACTTAAGAGATTCTTCGTTTCATCTGACCATTATCCTCAACTTTAAATTTAAAGTAAATATAATTGCTATTTTAACTCTACTTATTACGACTAGCTACTTTGTACTGAAACTCATAAATAATCACTTCCTCTATTCTACATAATACTCTTCAAAGTTGTAATGATGATTCAGATCTACGAATAAATAGTATAAATTAAATTAAGCATGCTTTATTTTCATGCACTTAGCGACCAGTGTCCGACAATTATAGATTAGGTATGTTGAGTATTATTATTACAATGACGTCATGATCGAATGTGCATTATCAATGTATCATACACCAACAGCATATTATGAAAGCGCTACATGAACGTATATATGACTAGCGGAAAATTTGGCTTTTTGTGAGAATACAGATCTTTCATTCTAAGAACCAACTGATAATACGGTTTCTTGACTTCGCATGTCTTCTCCGGGTGGACTCGAATATCTCCAGCGGTATATTGGGTACTGCATGATAAATACACGCGTGTTAGTGAATCCTTAGCTGTACATTATTATTGTTACTCGAATCATTCCAAATGTGCATTAAAATATACGCAACCCAATTTAAAGCCGACCTCGCGGTCAAATAGCCCTTTTCTGATAAATTAGCGAGATTTGTATGGTATATAAGTAGATACTGCAGTAGGTATCGGACATCACAATTTAAAGTACCTTCCACCGGGTTCATTGTGTACTTTGGGGTACTCACCGGAGCTGACGGCGTTTCTGCATCGCGCTGAAGTACAATACGCCTCGATCACTTTGAGAATGAGGGCGTCTTCCTCGTACGAGTTAGACTTCCTTTGGTGAGGAGCGTAAGGGTGCGTGGGGCCGATGTTCTCGTCCGAACCGTTTGTGAATGATTGTGGTCTTAAGGGCGGAGCTGGTCGCAGGCATGTGATGCTCCAACCTTAAACCAAAACATAATGTTTTGTTAAATAATCTTATTCTTATTCTTAAACTGTCACTTTTAATTTACATTCAAAATCATTCTACAGTGTAACCTTGTTATTAACTATTCTACCGCTTTACCAAATCAGTGGTGTAAGAATGGTATTAATTGTAAGAATTATGCATAAATAAATGTTGAATGATTCAGTTATAAAGGCTAACCCAATTTAATCGACATTTACCAAATTTTCATGAAAAACTCTGATGATTCATTATAGGTAGTAGCAATAAATGGTGATATTACCTTTGGTAGTGCCGTAATTCGAGCTCGAAGTGTCAATGAAATCAACCGAAGAAAATTTCTTCCCAATGACACTTCTAGTTGGTTTCGCAGGAGACTGGTCGAGGGAGTCACAGGAGTTCAATAGCCAGCCCGCAGACTGGTTCTTTTGTTTACTTTTCTGAGATTGTTGCGAATGCTGAGTGTAGCTTTGATGATTGTTGAATGAATGTGATCTTTTATGGTTTGTGAGACCAGACGATAGATCCGAATTATTGCTGTCGCTCGTGGCCATCTGTCAAAGGAACGTTAAATAAACCCCGGCTCGTGTAATAAATCAACACGTCGGCGTCAGAAGTTCACTTCAAAGTTAGCAATTACAAATTGGGCAAGTCACTGCCGTCAGTTTATGAATTATTTGACAGCGTCGCTCACTCTAACATCAATAAAGCGTTTGTATGGGCGCCAATGAACCTAATCGGGGCTAGTTTGAACACTGTTTTAAATAAAGCATTATCAAACATAGGTTAACATTATTATGGTATGATAACCTTATAGCATTATTGTATTAACTGGAGTTCGTGAAACACATTTACAATTTGGAGCTAAAATGTAGGATATTGTAAGTAAACTGTTGCCAAATTATAATTGGTTGGGAATTTTGCTGGAAGAAGTACTGAAGGAATTTTATTTGGAACGTCAAAAAACATAATTTTATATGTATGTTTCTAGAACCACGTCGAAATATTAGCAATTTTCAACATTAAATCATTCATTCAAACCCAGGCTCTCTAGGGTTTTCCACAATCTAGGAGTGATCACATTGTACTGTTTTCTATATCTTCAGCTTGTGAGGTTTCAGGAAGAATAGGTGATCAAGCCTCTCCATGCATCTTTTCTTTATAGTTTGTTAGTAAATATGGAGTCTACTTGCAGTGACGTTTTAGTTAGCATATGAATAAACACAGGCAAGGATGATCAAGTAAAGCACTGCAACACTGGGGTAACTATATGACAATATTAATCTAATGGTTACAAACTTCAAAGCAGCATTATCTTCAAACCAGTGATACACAAAACAGTATCTCTTTACAAAAAAGATCCTTGCCTGAGTCGGTGACCACGGTAATGGGTAACTTTGCTTTCATCCACCAGTGCGCATACAAGTCCGACCGATAGACCACAAAACCACCACTTTGTGCTTCGGCTAGTCCCTTCTGCCTTTTAGACATATCCTCACTACGTGACCTTGTCTTTTTTAATTCGTGTTTTGAGTCCGATCTCATAACATTCTCAAAGTCGTCGCGGTTTCTGGGTGTATCAATACGAGACTTCCTTTCCATAGTATTCTGGTCAGGTAATTCTCTGAATATACGCATGTGGTAATGGAGACTCGGTTTATTGCGTTCCGTGATATTAAGCGTGCTCCATTGGGATGGCTGGTTTTGACGAACGTTCTTAGGAATTTCTAAATGAGTACTGGGTTTCCGGTAAATCCTTGGGGGAGGCTCGGGTTTTACTCGTAACTTAATCTCTGGCATATAACGCTCTATATCCCTCCGAATTGATGTACGCTTTATTTGCGTTGTGGGTACTGGGGGATTAGCAGTGAAGGTTGATGTCAAGTTTGTGTTTGACAGGTCCATTACATCCAGGCTGTTTTCTGACGTCACACTTGTGACGCAGGATGTCCTTGCAGTTGATCCGAAAGGTGACGTACACTTGCATTGGTCTTCGAAGTTTGCTGCCTCTATTTCTGAAAGAGTCAGCTTTTTGCGACGATCATTGTCATAGTTATCATGTAATATCTGATCTGATGCTCTTTTGTCAGGACCGTCGGATTCACTATCATGCATATTTAGCTCTGGCGAAGCTAAGTTGCAGCTACCGACAACTCCTGAGTCTGACGATCTGGGACTTGGGCACAGTGATCTATTGCAGCATTCACATTTCTTGCCTTTCTGGTTTTCGGATTGTGAACTCATTCTTTGACTATGCACTCCATCGTTACGATAAGAATCTGTTTCCATCATAGATTTTGAGATGGATCGCCTTAACTTCTTGTCTGAATTGAGAGAATGCTTCCGAAAAGGAACATTAGCGTTTAGATTGACATTGATTATTTTCATATCTTCTTCTTCATTGCGGAACATTGGGGGTGGATCAAGTATAACTGAGTCAAAGAAACTCGACCTTTGCTTCGGAGAAGGTGGATCTAGAGTTTGTAGAACATTTACCGACAATGTATTTTCGGATTCGGTATTAGCTTCACAATTATAACGTTCTTCAGTTGACTTCCAAGGTTTCGGTGCGGGATCATTCTTTGTGCTTGTATGAGGAAAGCTTCGCCTAGTCGGAATAAAATCTGTGTCCTCGTTTCCCAGACCATCAATTTGAGTATTTTGATCCATATTGACCAAATCTTCACAACCTTTATATGGTCTAACTTCAAAGCTGGAGTTTTCTGTACTCTCGGAATGTGGAAAAAATAGGTTGGGTTTGCCAGCAGCTACAGGTGACAAAAGATTATTGGCATCAATTGTTTTAACAGTGTTGTGTATGTTTTGACGGACACTTTGGAAAATTTCTCTTGTGCAATCACCTTTTACAGGTTCATCAAAGTGCAAGCCAGAGGAATTATCGTGAAATGGCCTGTATCCAAAGTTACTACCCCAACTGCTACAAGACGATGTAATTGTTCTGGGTCCTGGGCTTTCTAAAGCATCCTGTCTAAGGAATTTATTAGACTGTCCTGTTTCGATGTCAGTACAACTGGAGCTAGTGTATGACTCAGTGGTGTCACTTTCTCTCTCACTGTCACTGTCTGAACCTTCAGTCTCAGTCCCTATAGTTCCATCATTTTCTATCATAAGCCGTATGTGATTTTTATGTCTTCGCATAACGGGCATACCAGTTAGTTCGAAAGCTTTCGCCCATGTTCGCTCATGTAAGAGCTTACGGAGCATTTGTTTTGTGATGACTTTCTTTTTCACAAGTCTTGCAAAGTATTTAGTGAGTGAGTAATAAGGTGACGCAGAAGGGTAGCTCGGTGGGGGTAGTGTGACGTGGTATAGACTTCGTCGACTACTGTTGATGCTAGATAACGCCCCTTCGGAGGGAGAGCGGGTAAGCTAGGTAACAACATCAAATACTTTAGGAAATGAGTTCAAGGTATATAATTCATATAAAATATTACTGGCTAGAACGATTATCCACAGTCGACGGAAATATAAATTACTCAACATCTGCGTTGTCAACATCTGCGTAATAAGACACAGACGGTAGAGAAATCACGGTACGTGATTATTTTTAGAAATGTTGTTTACAATGAAACTAGCCTCTTAATCCTTTGTGATCATCTTTCTTGAATTATTCTCAATGTCAATTTACTAAAAAAAGGTAATATACTATGTTAAATAATTTATAATATTTTTGTTTTGCTTATATTTTTGCCAATACAATAAATTAAATAAATACAAGAGAAGACTTTATGTGAAATCGTCCTATCTTCAGAGATATAAGATATTGATACTTACATGAGGTAATGATTGTGGTTGATTTGGCTCATGAGCAGGGCTATTGGTGTTCGAGTGTTTTTGTAGCAAACTGACCCAGTTATCAGCCTCTGCCCGAGTTTGGCACACTGCGACTATGGTATCAATCATTGGGCCACTAATCTCAAATGCATTTTTCCTTGTCTCTGAATCGTCCAGTTTACATACTGTTATACCCGTCAGTGGTAAACAGCCCTGTGGATTAGAGAGCAAGAAGTTTAAGCAACGTAAACCGTTGTACGAAATTACATTTTAAATGTAATTTCGTACAACGGTTTACATTCAAACAAATTTTATGAATATAGGTAAAATTTGTTTTCGTTTAAGACAATGTGAATATATTTATAACAAAGTAATTTTTCAATTACGACACTTTATTGAGCTCGATAAAATTAGACTTTCTTTTACCTACACATTTTTAAAACAAAATCTTGTACAACACATTTTATTGGGCAAAGTTTTCAATACAATTTCAATATATTTATTGGTTTGAGTCAGATAATGTAATTGGCAAAGTGTCAAAAGAATCGGCCCTTAGTAAAAAAAACAAGTCTTATTTCCTTCATGATTATTTAATCATCATAGAAGTCGATTCTATTGTATTGCAGTTCCGAGTCGATCCGCAAATGATGAAACGAAATGTAGCTCGTTTATGTCTCCAATATTTCATTCTCAACAACATGTGTAAATAGCTTTCCATTAATCATTCAATCTGACACTCACCTCATAAACGAAAGCTGATACCCGCTTGCTAACAGAGAGCAAGAGTAGAGCGGAAGGGAAAAGTACGAGGTATCTGTCTTGGTGGGAGGGACCTACGGCCACACTGCCCATGTGCAGCACGTCACCTAGCGCGGCTAGTTCACCGCCGGGCCAGCCGCGGACCTCGCCTGTTACCACTTGCAGCTCTAACTCCTTTTGTCGACGGAGGGCTGCGCATCCACCCTGTATAGAAATGATTATAATGTTTAGTCAACCCTATTGTATTTTTAATGTTTTTTTTTTGCTTATATATCGCACCCAAGCCTAGGAGCGAAACCGTCACTTTAGGAAAAAATAAAAAAAAACGTTATATACGTAAAAAGTGTCCTGAAGCAAGCTTTTACTTGGCCTTTTCGTTAGTTTCGTAGTACACATAGTTTCTACAATTTATTCTTGTTTCCGTTTAAATGTATCATAATTAGAGTTAATATTTTTTGTTAGTAGAACCATAACATTACATCTGGGGAATAAGATAAAATAATTTATCTTACATATAAAATTCACCTATCACAGTGTTAGTTACCATACTCCTCCGAATTTTAAAATTACAATTAGTTTTGATTAAGTATTTTAATTATTATTTTTTTTACATTTGCATACCCATTAAATACAATATACTACTTGTACTTTAATAATATCGTGACATGTACTTTAATTGAAATGTATTTGGCAAATAAATGATTGATTTGATTTGAAACGGCTTAACCAATTATTATGAAATTTTATATGCATATTCAGTAGGTATGAGAATCGGGTATTTTTCATTTTGCAAAACAATGTGTGCTGGTCTTTTTTATAATATTTAATATCCATTATTTATTTAAGTTGGTAAGTTAAAAGTTGACATTTTAATAAAATCTATTTATGCTGTATAAATCTTGAATTATCATTAATTATTCAGATGCTAAGTTTTAAATGCTTCAGCTGAAAAATTGCATTTTCGCAAAAGTTACGGTCTCGCACTGGGGGTGCGATATTGTTATTTATGTATATGGTTATGATGTAAACTCTAAAGAGGAGCGAAAATTTCTTTAGCCAAAATAAAAAACAAAGTCCCAAATTTGTTAGTAGAGTTAGATTTAATAACATCAGCTAAGAAGGATGTTTTTACCAGAAACTAATTTAAAAGAAAAAAAGAATGACAAAATCAGGGGTACTCACAGCAATATCCTTATATACAACTGAAGCTCGATGTGTGTCACCCCTGTCAGGATGCGCCTCATGAACATGCCTAGCCAGCTCTTGAAGCATGGCCGGATACTTTCCCAGACGTCGAAATGGTTTTGAAAGGCCAGCTGTAAGTACCAACACTCCTGGTGTCACTGCACCTGCATTCTCCATCCATGTGTTGAGATCCTCTCTGAAATTTAAAATAGACAATCAATTGTTGGTCTAATACAATATCTAATCTTATCATACAGTAATGGCATAAAAATACCGTCATTCTAAACATGCAGGCTTTAATAAAACATGCAATCATTTCTCATCAGTCTTCACATTCATTATTGTATAATATAGTAAATCTAAGATTTCTTTGATTTACTTATATTTGTGTCTTGTTTAGAATAGAACCTCCTAGAATAGATTCGTTTCTTTTCATAACCCTCAAAATACTTGTATTGTGATTTAGATTTAATTAATAATTACAATGCATTATCAACTATGTTTTAGTTTTTACTCACTTGTATTTGTCTAATATACACACTGCTTTTGGATGACCAGCGCAGTATGTTTGATGCACAGCTTTGATCTTAGATGCCCATTGTAAGAAGAGACCACCAACTCTTTGATCAGGACCCGTTTTTGTAGCACATTCCTCTAGTAGTGATAAGAACTGTTCATGAGTTAGCAACACCTCATTGATATTTCCTGTTAGCTGCCGGAATTCATCTCTGCTAAGCCTGCATATGAAAAAGTTAAATATAATTAGGTCTACTAATTAGGTCTAATCTACTAATACATATTTAAATTTAAGTCCCTGCTGCCTCTGTCTGACTTCCTGTCTTTATTTTGGGCATTATATTTAAAAAATAATTAATGGTTCTTTATGTTTTATAAACACATGTTGTGCCAACCCCACATAGTGTGGGACAAGGACAGGATGATGATGATGAATGGATTTTAATGCAGTTTTCTGCAATAGGTAAACTGATTCGAGATAAGGGTTTTCCCAGCTTAAAATAAAAATAACTATTATTAACATGAATTCAAATTTTTCAACAATTGATAAACCTATATCTGTATAAATGAACATCTGAACAAATAAATTTATGTTTGAGTTAGTCTATCAAACATCAAGCTCATAATTAATAGTTATATTATTTAATCTCTTTAATTATTTATTCTGCCTTTAATAAATAAAGTTCTTCAGATCAGAATATAGTGACTCACATATCACTCTTCTCCAATGGTTGTAGAAAGTTACTGACAAGTCCTTGCATCTCTGCGACATGAGCCTTTTCCGAGTCAATAATATCTTTGAGAACAACATTTCGAAATGCCTGGATTTCAGAAGGTGCTCTGATAGGTGATGTTGTAACAGAACCTGCCACATCTAAGTTAATGTATAAATTAATTAGTATCAACATCATCACAGGAAAATTTATGTCATACTGGCAATAAATTTGAAGTTGGTGCTCTGAGAAACATTGATGTATTGAGTCTTACCTTTGTATTCAGTGACATAGTTGCTGGGAAACCAGCCTGTGGTTTCACCCAAGGTTCCTTCCCACCAACCACCTTCCTCTTTTTGTGTAACAGTTATAATGTCACCTTTTTTGAAACATAGCTCGTCATTATTCTTGCCTTTGAATGAATATATTGCTTTAACCAAATTGCTTTCTGAAGACATCTTAGATGATTCTAGGCACCATGTTATTCTAAAATGAGAAGAAGTGCACCTACAGTTGCTTATACTCTATTTAACCGCACTGGTGAGAGCATACATTAATTTAAATAGGTGACATTCTAGATGTAGGTGTTATATTTAATGTGCGCAAAGAAGGAATTTATTCTTGGAATCCCCAAAAGGCACAACAGGAAACAGTGTCATGGGCTTGGTTTGTATAGATTTAAACGAACTAAGGGAGACAATACAATATCTACAAACCTTTAGCACTAAGTACACATCTGTTATTTTACTGTTTCATCCATTAAAGTACGGAAAAATATCATTATATTAATTCCAAATTACAACAAGAATTTCACGGTCTTCCAAAAATAAACATTCCACAGAAAAAATATCATAGATTATAAAGCAAAGAATGAATGAGTGAACATCTTATAATATCTATACCAGAGAGTATATAATCACTACGTCTAACATTCTAACATTTGTATTTGGCTACGTTCAGATTTCAGATAACCTCATACATGCGGAATAACGATTCTTTGGATTTAATAATATGTATTCAGAAAGATCGAAATAACATACATTAATATCTCATGCCGGCTGTACACACGCGACGAGAGCCTCTCGGCGAATGTCTCGGCCGAGAGGGGTCTCGTCGAGAGCATGCCTGTACACACGCGTTCTAACATTTGAACTGAAGACTCACGCGACAATGGACGTAGAAATTGCTGCTGCTATTTGTGTTTGTGCCATGAGCTATTATAATTTTTTTAACATTTACTATAAAAATAAAATTCGTAAACCATGAAGAAATAAGAAAAAAAATAATATAATTAAATTAAATTAAAATTAAATTAAAAAACAATTAAATACTATCAGCGAGCAAGTAAATGAACGAGTGTGTACATGCTCGCTCTCGTTTACCTCGCGAGAGCCAACGAGACCCTTTGACTCGGGCGCAAAAAACCGACAAGCCACCGAGACCGACCGAGACGAGAACGAGACAGCGAGACGAGACGAGAGCGCCCTGTACACACGCGCGTTCGGCCTGTCTCGGGGTGTCTCGACGCGTGTGTACAGCCAGCATCATACATTCTAAGAGCCAAATGCTTATAAGTGCATTATTTTAATGCTCATAGACAACCAGCGAACGGTGCAAGACATAAAATAAAAAAGAAGGTTAGCCATTTTGTACGAACAGAAAAAGGAACGTTCTATAGGTACCTAATCTGTGGTACAAAACGTCATTTGAGAGCGCGAATTTCGAAATTTCGTAGGTATGTTTTTATTTATTTTACCGTGTTGGCTTAGTGGGAGGACACTTGACTTTCATTCCGAAGGTCGTGGGTTCAAACCCCGCCACGCACCTCTGGATTTTTCTTCTTGAGAAATTTATGTCCGCATGAAACCGGCATGTTCTGAGAACTTTAAAGAGTTTGAAGGACACGTGACATTCACCAACCCGCACTTGGCCAGCGTGGTGAATTAAGGCCTAATCATAGGATGAGCATAACGCGTCCATGTTTCTCGATTTCTTCAAGTTGTTAGATAATTTATATAATTATAATTGAATTAAAACTTCTCTCAAAAAAAAATTTTACTATCTATCTATCCCGGTTATAGTTTGCTGACAGATCGATGGACAGAGACAACAAAATCTTAGTACTAAATAGTGGCTGTTTTACACTTTGAGCCTGATGGAAAAAAGAGTTAGGGATATGATTTAAAAAAATAATAATAATAATAAGAGCTAGAAGGTCATGATCATTTCAGCTATTAGACGCTCACTGCTGGACATAAGCCCACAGCCGGCGCCCAATGTGGTGCAATTAGCGTCCGATCGGAATCGGACGCTAATTGCACTGATTCATTACTGATTCATTTTTATTTATTTATTTATTAAGGCGCCACCAACAGCACATTATAACAAACATTTTTATTAGACATTTTAAATCCTATAAACTATGAAATATGTTCATACCTATTCATTTATTTGTTGCTTCATGTAAAAAATGCATTAACCTGTTTATTTTATTTTTAAGCTTTTAACTATAAGTAATATAAGATATTAAATGTAAAAAGAAAAATAAACCTAATTAGAATATGATACAAATATATGTATAACATGTACACTATGTACATACTTACAGAACTTATACATTGCTATGCCCTGTCAGGGCTCATGTTGTAAGCGCTAATTAATTTTAAGACCAAAATTGTACACATGAATGCAATAAACGATTTTGAATTTGAGGTGTTAACATAATTCAACTTCAACTTAACTATTTATTTATTTAAAGATCTTAGGAAAACTTACAGCTAATACATTAAGGTAGTAAAACAAATATCTGCACATAGGTGCACACTTAAGGCCAATTAAAAGTTTTCACATTTATCTATACTATAATATTATAAAGCTGAAGAGTTTGTTTGTTTGTTTGTTTGATGGTTTGTTGGTTTGTTTGAACGCGCTAATCTCCGAAACTACTGGTTCGAATTGAATAATTCTTTTTGTGTTGTATAGTCCAGTTATCGAGGAAGGCTATAGGCTATATAACATCACGCTACGACCAATAGGAGCAAAGATATAGTGGTAAATGTGTAAAAAACGGGAGAAATTGTTCATCTTTGAAGCCTTCCGTTGCGTGCGCCGTGAAAACGGTTCAAGATACACAAAAAAATAAGTATTAAAGAATAATAGCTCTTTTAATGATCTAAAAAATAGTCCGCGATAGTATATGTCTATGTTTTAAGATTAACTCACAAAAACCGTTTTTATGGTAGGTACCTAATTTGGTCGAAATAATTTGTTTAAGTTGTATTAACATAATAATATTAATCTTTATTCCAATAAATATGATGTTGGTTAAGAGTACTTCATCCATTATAACGCGGGTAGCACCGCAGGGCACAGCTAGTAGTACTATATTTACTTAAATAAACTCTCCTAATAATAGTAACAATTGGTAGGGTTAAGTATTTAACATTAATATGAAAAATTTGTAAATTAGGTAAGTAGGTACCTACCTAATAGGCGAGCACATGATGATTTGATCCCCTCAAGAAACCCCGAGCATAGCTCCATAGCTCTGTGAGTGAGTCTGAGCCTATTGCCAATAGTGAACCTCCAAGTTTCGGAGCTGTAAGTCCTCACCGGCCACACACAGTGATTGACGGCAACTCTACTGCCCATCCGAGCTGGATTCGGCGAGTGACCTCTTTCTTGAAGCAGAAAAGCAACCATTTAATCTCTCCAGTTAGGTAGGTAATGTAGGCATGCTTTAACGGAAAATATTCTGAAAACGAGTAGGCACCTACGTAGGTAAAAGCACTGATGACGACGATTTGTCTTGATTGTTTCGTTGCATATTCGAATGCGGCGTGGTATACGATAAGGGCTTTTAAAATGATTGATACCTACGCAATTTTCGAGACTGCCACTTCGGCAGACAAGTGAACTGGCATAATAACGAACCACAACCACGAAATAGCACTGTAATGCGCCATTTCATGCATATCTAATGAAATATTAATTCAATTATTTGATGTGCACGCAACATCAAATAATTGAATTAATCTTTCTTCTTTTTGGGGTTCCGTAGCCAAATGTCAAAAAACGGAACGTTTATAGATTCGTCATGTTTGTCGGTCTGTCACATCGCCTTTTCTCAGAAACTATACGAGTACTGTTGAAACTCCTTTAGTAGATGCATAGAATAATAAATTACTACGTAAGTAGATGTATCTGCGAACCGCATTATGATAAAAAAGGTGTGTGTGCGATTCACACACGATAGAAGTGAAACTTCAGTAAATCGACGAAAGAATAAGAAGAATAAAAAAAAGTGTGTGTGTCAGCTACGACGCACTATTGGAGTCTACTACTTACGAACTATAATTATGATATACTAGCTGTGCCCCGCGGTGCTACCCGCGTTATAATGGATTTTCCCGCGGAATGACGTTTTCCCGCGGTAAAAAGTAGCCTATGTTATTTTTCAGGCTCTAGAGATTCTGTGTACCAAATTTCATTCAAATCCATTCAGTAGTTTTTACGTGAAAGAGTAACAAACATCCATACATCCATACTTACAAATTACAAACTTTCGCCTTTATAGGTAATAGTAGTAGGATATCGAATAGAAAAAAAGGGTAAATGAACGCATCTGCTAAAATTATAAGAGAAATAAACATATATCTGTAATTATTCGGATTATTTATATTACTTCCATAAAGTATGTTACAAAATAATATAAATAAAATACAGCAATACAAATAAAGCATTGTATTTGTGTCTCTTACCATTTCCGTTTCATCTTTTTGCATCCGGTTTGAAATCACTACGATTCTATAGAAGTTTCACTTCAAAAAATGCCAAAAAAACAATAAATTTGGGGCGTTCCTCATATAAGTGAAGCTTAAAATCATATTATTTCATAAAACCTATACGTGTGGGGTGTGTAAGGATAGTATTACAAAAATGATATTGAGGTTTCTAATAAATTTGACCCTAAACTAAATAGTTTGCGCGAGTGGTAAAATGTGAGTGCTCCAAACAAAAAAAATATACCTACCTACATAATGTGATGTTCATTACCATACAAACTTCCAACGAAAATTGGTTTGAAAGAAATCTAGTACATAAGTCGTTTTTTTAATAATTCATATTAATGTGGTTAATAATAATAATTATAATAGCCGTGTTGATTGGTTGGTGTTGAATGGATGGCCAATCTTCTTCTATAGCAACTTTTTTTATTAATTTTTTTATTGGAGAAACCATAAACTTGTTTCTTGTAACAAAATGTATAACAAGATCTAACACTAGGAAGCTTATTCTAAGGTTCTCACGGTTTTTGTACTATTTATTTTAAAGTTATTATTTTTGTTACAATAATTGTTTATACTCTTGAAATACATGGAATCTTTGGTGTATGGGACCATCTTATACTTCAAATGTATTTTCGTTTATTCGCAACCTGGAGTGATCTTTCTAGCAACCTAATAATAATATTGTTGACTGGTAGCAGTCAGTACCTATTAATCTATAAGCTTTCACGAAAAATCACGGTAGTAGGTATGATTATTACGATCTATTCATAGAATGCAAAATTGTTTGACTGTTCCAGTTTTGTTTATGCTAGCATGTTTATAGTATAACCATAAAATATTCGGGGCATGTTTCTCAACCCATCTGTTACCAGGTGTGAAAAACATTACCCTGCTTTGAAGGGCAAAAACCGCATCTGCATCTACTATATTTGCAGAAGGTACCTCCATAAACGTATCTTTTGTACATAAATCATTCCGTAACCGGCTAGAATTGCTTAGGTAGGTACCTTGGTACTCCATAAATTATTGCGATTATCCCATTGTCCCCTTAATCCTTAGAGTATCTATAGTGGATACTCTAAGCCTAAATCCAAAGAGATTAGATAATGACGGCACCTACCCTTAAAAACGAATTTATAACGTTAATCTTCAAAGGGGATGACTTTTTTACTCTATCTATCGTGAAAGGTATTCGTGTCTGGCATTGTCAAGCCCGCTTTTATTAGAATTAAATGTATATTTTTGACTACGAGTGCTCCTACGGTACCTATCTTAATATACCTAAAATTACTAATACGGAAAACTTGTTTTCTGTATCAAAAAACATAAATTTTAAAATATTGAGTCAAGAATTAAGTAATCAACTGTACCTAATAAATTCTAATAAATCTAAAGATAACTTTAAAATACTGGCTGGGGGGGGGGCGGTTCGTTACGTACTGTTACGTGGAAACAGTATTTAAAAAAAAGATTTAATTTTAAAACACGAATTAATTTTAATTTTGAAAAAACTTAGTAGGTACAAACAAGTAGAGACAAAATAGAAAGTAAAATTTAGGAGATGTGCTCCGTCGCGTCGGAGGGCTCAGACTGGACTAACTGTTGAAAGGATGTATCAAATGACTATTGGTTAATTGTGATGACAAAGTAAGGCAAGGTAAGCTAAGTCTCATAGTATGAGGGCTTATAATTATAACAGTACGCTTGTGACATAGGCGCCAGTCTGTCTTGCATCCCCTTCAATCACACATACGGTAAGCGGTAGCAGGCTCCAACTGTGCGTCTCAGCTCTAACCTAGGCTAGAGCTGAGACGGTGCAAATTTAAAGTTGTTCTAAACGGGGTGAAATGCCCTTTGTTGTGGGCTTGCAAAGGATTTCTTTCTAAATTCAATACATCTAGGTACACTAATATTATAAAGAGGAAAGATTTGTACCTATTTTTGGATGTTTGTAATAATAGGCTCTAAAAGTACTGGGCCGATTTAAAAAATTCTTTCACCAACAGAATGCTACATTCTTCCAATTTGACATAGGCTACATTTCATTTTGAAAAAAATTAGGGATCCTTGGTAAAATTTTAACAATGTAACCGAAGGTGAATAAAAATGAGTCTTAAAATGTCTTTGGTCGAATGCGCTGCCGAAACTGTTAGCGATAGAACAAAATAATGTACAACAATATTGAAGAACATCATAATGTCTACAAAAGACTCCGCGGTAGCATAATTATGTCCAACTATTGTAGTTATGTCACTACAACAACTACATTAATGAAAATGCTAACCAAATTCAAACTATGCTATTTATGTGTTTATATTAATCCTCATCCAAATAAATTATTTTATGGTCAAGACCATTTAACTACCTATAAAATAGTTTTTAAATGATTTAGATTGGACTTTCCATTCAAAAGATATTACAAATTAAAAAATTCAAAATTCTAAGAAATAAAATTTCTATTGAAGTTTGATTACTATGAAGTTTTTTACGAATATTCAGTAGTTCATTTTGCAAAACAACGTTTGCTGGGGTCAGCTAGTTATTTATATAGGCTTACTTAGTTGTACACACTTGCTTATCAACTTTGGCGTTCCACATTCATTTGTTTTCGATAAAGCATTTTTGATTTATATTCATTCAGATCATGAATCATATAGGTTTTTTTTTATAAAAACCTTAGACTTGTTTTCGAAAGCCAGAATTAATACCTTTTAGCCTATAGTCTTGAGAAGTTCCGAATCGTGCCTACACTCCAAAAGTCTGTAAAAACATTGATGACTGGTAGTGAGAGTAGGTAGATAATAGGTTCGAACCTGTAGCTGTGGTGTGTGTATACAAGTGAAAATAAGTCCAACAGGTTATGTTTCACACACTGTATTTATTACAGCAAAACACTACAGTTTTATAAGAAAGAAGGAGCGGAAAGCACAGCACAATGAAAGTTATAGTAAACAATTAACACGGTCAGTAGATAATAGTAACACAGAGCGAGAACATAGTTCAAGACAAAGGATTTTCAAATTCCTTTGTTAACAGCGATATATGCGAAAGTAGTAATGCGCGGTAGGAAGGTTCCATACGACTGTTCTTTGTTTCCAAATTCAGTTGGGAATTAAATAAGTAAAGTTGAGGGTAGAAGAATAAACGATCTACGAGGCGAAAGCAAGAACATAGTGTGAGTGTATGAACGGTATGTTAGAGTAAAGATTAGATGTATAGAAGTATGAAAATTGAGTGTGAAGAATAGAAGTAGGTATAAACGTGAGTATGAACTGTAAGTAAATGTGAAGAGTAGATATATGGATATAAGTGTGAAGTACAAAAGTATTGTAATGTATTATAAATATTAATATATTAAATACATAATAATAAATACATGTGTATGGCAAGCTACGTAACTTTATTACTTAACTGTTGTCTTAATTTTTTCTGCACAACTTTAGAATATTATAACTTTATAAAAAACATAAAATATTTATAAATACATGTGTACTATACTACTGTAGCAACAAAGCAGTGTTGAAACCAAAACATTTAAATGTCTACCGCATTAAAAATATCGAAGTGTCGTAGAAATCACTGTAGCAAAAAAAAATCTCTTGGACCTCGCAGACGGCTTTTGATAATGTGAGGTTACAATGATAGGAATTTTCTCAAAAAGCTGATAATAGGTACCTACGGATATAAGTAGTTAAAAATAACTCGTCGTATTATTGAAAATTTAGATTGCTTGGACGTTTGGACGCTGTTTATGTTTTGCGGATAGTTTTGTTTGAGTGGATAATAGGTAGTAGTAATATAGATTATATTTGATTTTTATTATGGGTTTTTTGCTCACTATACTATGTTTACAAGACCCACCGCCCGGTTTCAACTCGTTACCAACTTACTCGTATGTGTCAAGGGACAGAACTTTTTTGTTTGTCAGTGGTGTAGACAAACTAGAGTAGGTAAATTAACCTTTAAGATTTCAAGTTACAAAGGAAATATCATTGTTAAACGAAGCGCTTGAAGTAGGTACTACCTAAAAGGGCAGCTCTAGGAAAATTCAGATTGGAGTTATTGTTTCAATATTCAATTTCTTTCAATAATTTTTTCCAAGGTCTCAACATCTTGAATTGAAAGGTTAATTCCTTTTTCTATTGCTCAATTTTATCTAGCTAAATCACGATAGGGACATTATCGAAAGAAGAAAAATTATTAAATTTATTTGATGCATACCTAAAAGAGTAAAAAAAGTAAAACTTTTTTGTGATTTTCTACTGTCTATACCTGAGCACAGATTAGAAGTAAGAATGGTTGTTACGCAACTTTAAATCGATATAGATCCTAAACGGTTAATCGGATCATAAAATATTAAAAAAAAACTAAAAATGATTTTTATAGTAGTTGTTAAGGTGCGTACGGATAGCGCGTTCCTGTGTTACGCGTAGTTGTCCACGCGTACATTGGATACGCGTACAGCTCTTGTACGGACCGCCGCGAACCTGTACGCGAGGTCAATCGATCCAGAGCGCTCCGCGAGCCCCAGTCATTCGCCATGACTCCGACAAATTATTGAAACTCGAAGAACACGCGTGTTTATTCATTTTGCCGTCCAAATATAGCGTAGCCGGCCGCGTCCGTCCTCTTTGACGCGCGACCAAAAACCGACAGACGGTGGCTCGCGCTGCGAGTTGGCTCGCGCGGTACGCGTACCCCAAGAGTGAACGCGTAGCTGCAGGTATGGACTAGGCGTTCCGGATACGCGTAAACTGAGTACGCGTACCAGGGTACACGCAATCCGTACGCACCTTTTAGTACCATACCATAGTTTGAAGAATCCATTTTTTAAATTATTACCTCTACAATATGGCGTTCCGTAATCGCCAGGTTGAATTTTCACTTATGTCTTAGTGACACTCGCCGTACTAAGAGGAATCGACTGACATGTGAATCTCAGAAATCGGCCCAGGGCTTTGGTCTGTATAGCAGGACATAGGAACATACATAGACTGCTAAACACAGTCATTACCACTCGTTTGCGTTGCGCAGTCGGGTAAAAATAACTTACCTATATTGTTTAGCGGGGGGTTTTGGTTATACGGCCTGTCAGGCGGACAACTTATAGGAATTATCAGCAGTCCAAAGAAGTCGGATATCGATTTTGTTGCTGAATATGCTTAGAATAAGAAATTGTGCCGAACTTACACATAGAATACATATTTTCTGATTTAATTTTGTTTAGTGGCATACAAACAATAACCCTATTTATTCAAAGCAAATAGCAAAACTCGTAACATTCACCAAGCAAAGGTGAAAATAAACAAAAGCTGATAATAAGATTAGACGTGTAATTATACCCACCCAAGATTCGTATCAATCTCCGTCCACGTACATGTGTAGTTGATGTGCTACTAATTACACCATCGCTTAATCCATGGTAGGTATTCTTTCTATAGCGTAGGAAAACGCACGATGACTACTAAAAACGTATTTGGTTAATAGCGTGATGCCACTATCGCACTAAGCCAACTTTTTTGTTTTTGATTGTAGTATGTAGTGTAGCACGATGAAAACTTTTTGAAATTTCCATACAAGTAATCGCACCATGTCTATTTTATTAATTCAACAGTGTACATCAGCGTGCTGAATTTTATTAATAATCTTTTCGGAAGAAGCACTTATGCCTACTTACTTTAAGTCCTCCTTTAGCCCTTCCAAAAATACTCTACACCTATTTTTAACTCCCGATTTCTTCGGGTTTGATTTTGTTCATTGTAATGCAATGATGTCAATAAATAGTCAAGTACTGATTACATGAATATACTTAATGCATGAAGTAACTACCTTAGACTGCTTAGAATCTAAATTCACGTTTCAGAATGTATGGTTGGAGAGCAATGTAAACCAGTGGTGCTAAAAGCAAACGTTTCCTGGGGCCTAAATTAAAGATCTAGTGCAGTTTGTGTCGCAGTGTCCAAAAAGCAGAAATCATCAAATATTTTGCAAAAACCAACTCAATATTTTTTTTTTCAAAACGTACACCATAAACAAACCTATATTTCAATTGTTATTGTACTTTCATCTTTTTATTTTGATATGCTTTAATTTAAATCAATACCTCTTAAATATGACCACCTGCACGTGTTTTCTTCTTAAATGTATAAACACGAAAGTTTCAAAACAATTATAAAAATTTATATTACAAAATACTAAAATATGTATATAATTCGCATTAGGTATTTCAACCATATTAACAAACATTCCTGCTTTATGCCTGCCTGCCTGCTTCCCTTGGTGAAAACGATAAAGTAATTTGTTAATAATAAATAAATAAATAACTGTTTTGGACTCAAATACGACCCGATTTAAAAAATATTGAGTATCTTTACTCAATGCTTGCAATTTATACAAAATGAAACCATAGTGGGTCAGCATTTATTGGAAGGTCTGAAAATATAAGACACTAGCTGTGCCCTGCGGTGCTACCCGCGTTATAATGGATGAAGTACTCTTAACCAACGACATATTTATTTGAATAAAGATTAATATTATTATGTTGATACAACTTAAACAAATTATTTCGACCAAATTAGGTACCATAAAAACGGTTTTTGTGAGTTAATCTTAAAAAGATAGACATTATACTATCGCGGACTGTTTTTTAGATCATTAAAAGAGCTATTATTCTTTAATACATATTTTTTGTGTATCTTGAACCGTTTTCACGGCGCACGCAACGGAAGGCTTCAAAGATGAACGATTTCTCCCGTTTTTTACACATTTACCACTATATCTTTGCTCCTATTGGTCGTAGCGTGATGTTATATAGCCTATAGCCTTCCTCGATAACTGGACTATCCAACACAAAAAGAATTATTCAATTCGAACCAGTAGTTTCGGAGATTAGCGCGTTCAAACAAACAAACAAACAAACAAACTCTTCAGCTTTATGATATTAGTATAGATAGGAAGGTTTTGTTTTCCGTATCCTGAAATTTATTTTATTAAGTGTTTGCAATCTACATGAATGATCATTTTATTTTTATACCTCTACAATATTCAACAATTTTATTTACGTAAAATTGTCTCTATGGTTATTTGCAGCTCTTTGCTAGTATCAGTTCATGTTACAGATACCAATTTACATATATGCGGCATTGGTATGGTGATCAATTCAAACACTTCGAAAAAATAATTTCTGAATATGAAAACAAAGCGTTTTATTTATGTTTGACATAATGTTTCGTAGTTAAATTTTGTGCTTATGACCTACACGATCGAATTCTTTATAATAATAGTGTTTTTATTATTTTTCAAAAAGTCGTGTTCAATTCCAAGAATAAACAAGTTTTTTATAATGCGTGCGTTTTTGCTAAGATCTATTGCATGGTTGGTGGAACAAATCTTCCTATGTCTTATATTTTCAGACATTCCCAAACTGACCGAAACTTTTGTATCACGCTGTAAATAGTTTATATTATTACCTACCTACTCATCATACAGATAGACTTATGTATTAATGCGAAAGTTTGTTGCATACTTACCCATACTTTTATTCTATTCAATGAACAGGGCCTTAGCTATTCTTATGTCTACTCCCATTCTTAGAGCTCTAATAAACAAGCTAAAAAATATTAATTTCCATTGTTTGAGTTAACAAATCTTAGAAATCTTCCACCTAAAGTACGGGATCCCGTTTTCCCGAATATGCGACGCGACCGGGATTTCAATACAGCATTGATTAAACGATTTACATATTTTGACTATAGTTTATGTAGTAGGTACCACTGATATGACAAGCATTTTTTAAGTAATCGAGACCTATACAAGATGTATCCAAAAATTGCAGAACATAATGTTTATCCAGAAAAAATATTATTTCATAATACCTTTATGTTACCATTATTATGATATTGACAGTACCACGAAAAAAAAAATTGTGACCGTTAAAATAATAAATACATCATCGACCCAAGTGTGATGTGATGGTAGTAACTCTGCGAGTCTGAGGGTTAATTGATTTGTCACTGATGCAGGTAGAAGCATATGAAAACTTACAGTTCTTCACCCAACTTTTAAGCTTAGCTGATTCGTAAATATTCTAGATGTCGTCGAAAAAAATGTAGTTTTTTATACGTAATCTAATTTATATCTGTGAAGAAAACCGCAATTTATTTTACGTGCATGTATGCATATAGCATATGAGTCTATTCGAATTGTGATGAGTGATGAATTGAAGATGGGGGTATGGAATACCTGGGCACTTCTATGAAGTGAAGTAACATTGCGAATGCATAACATTTCGCTGTAACTAGCATAAATATTTTCGGACAATCCACACAACAGTATCTAGCCCCGTGGTAAGCTCTAAGCTTGTGTTAAAAGAAAGTGCTTGCAGAACATACAAACACTTGTCCTCTCAGCGGAACTCGAACCCACTGCCTCTTGCGCCGCAATCGGGCCTTGGCCCACCGCACCACTGAGGCAGTTTTAGTTTCGCATATCTTCCCTTATTTTCAAAGTAGCTTTAGGCAAAAACTGGCTGTAATTAATTAAACTTCAATTTCGTCTTAGTATTTATTTATTCTGAATGTGAATAAATATAATTTTCTAAGATCACGTAAATAAAGACGAGCGCGATCAAAGGCGATGCTGTTTGTGATTAAATAACAATTTTTAATAATGAAATTCAGTGGTTTCCTACCTACCCGTAATGGCTTCTCTGCGCCATTCGCCTAATATCCGAGAATTGCCTCCATTTTGAAGCTGAAATCAGTGTTCACAATATTACAGTCTGTTTCTCGAACACCTGTGTGTTAACTAGATACTCCTTATTTATGGTAGGTAAACATTAGGTAGGTATCAGCGCTAAAAAAAACTATGTCGCAAGGCGACTGCGATGCGGAAGCGTCTGCTGCGCGGCGTGCTGCTTATAGCTTTACTAGGGCCTTTTGAAAACCTACGCAACCACAAAGTATGAAGGCCGCGTTTAGTGGTCAGACGTAATGATGGGCTTATTTCTATGACAACTAACACTTGTGTTATGTACACGTCGAATTCTGAGTGTGTGTATGCATATGTGAGAAATTAGTGGTGATTTTGTAATTGTAAGCCGTTGATTTTGAAAATTTTTTGGACATTTTCGTTATAACTTTGTAACGATTATGGATAGAACAGTAATTTAAATAAGGATACAAATCGTTACCATATGTTAAATAGTTTAGAGTTGCAAGAGATTATGTTGTAGAATTGTAGCGCGCTAGTGCTATGTTCAAGACGGTAAAGCTTCGTTTAGGGACATAATACGGGCCCTGTTCTGAGACACAGTGGATATAGTAAGAAGTAAAAATAAAATTAAAAAAACTGAAACAGAAAAATTTAAGTCTTATAGGAAATAAATAAGAAAATTTATCGTCCTGGAGGACAGTCCCAACACCATCGCATACAATACAGTCCACAGCTGTACCCAGTACAACTTGTTTGGCAAATAACTACTGATGTCAAACATTATCATCACCACATTAATTAATAGAGCAGTACTAAAGGGAGTAGTTATGCAAAATATGAGGACCTAATTCTGTTCATAGGTTTGTACTCAGAAACGGTTGCAGATTATAATTCTGGATGCTTACAGGTTTTCCCAATATTAGATATAGAGTAAATTACCCATTTTAATAATGGTTTTAGTGGCAATAGATACCTAATTCCTTAATAATATTAAAGATACTTCATCGTTACCATATTCATAATCATACAAGCCGTAGTATGTCCACAAGTGGACAAAGACGACCCACAAAGCTGTCCAGGTACTTCCGTTGGTACCTAAGTAAAAATTAAAACAACAATGTATTTCTTTTGAAACTATCATGGTTATTCATATTATTTAGATTTATAACGGGATATTTACCATGATTGAACTGTGTTCAACCGTGATCATGGCGCATGTCACTGTGCCGAAATATCGGGAAACTCGAAAGACAATCAATCATGGTAAATATCCCGTTATAAATCTAAATAATAACAATGTATTTCGTTGTGAAAATGTATATGCAATGCTATAATAATTGTCAAAACACGACGATGTTCGAGTTTATGGGCAAATTTTCTTTTTCCGCAAAAACAACGTAGTATTTTCACGAATTATTTGAATTTTTCAAATCGGACCGGATGTTCCTGAGATTAGCGCGTACAAACAAGCTCATCTGTTTGATCCCAGGTTTGATTCTCAATTTTTTTATATGTTTATTTTTCCTTTACGGATTTGTTATAATTTATTTAAAGCTTTTGAAAATTTTGGTTTAACCGATTTCAGAAAAGGTTCTCCCTCACAATTTGGTGTGTGTACATATTTTTAGTTCTCGCGATATTTGTGATTGTATAGTCACGTATAGTTTTCGCGCATCTATTTGGGCATTTCTCATCTTCACTGACTTAAAAAATAGGATTGGCGTGTATTGTTTAGTTTTTTAGCCCGAATAATATATACACTCAATCCATCCATATTAATATTAAAAATATGTATCTATAGGAAAGCGTATGTGTGTGTCTGTTTTTTTATCCATTCTTCACGGCAAAACGGCTGAACCAAATTAACCCATAGCCTGAAATTAAAAAAAATAATCATTTAAAAATTGAAATTTGGCACGGTAAAGGATTAAGTATATATCTATATATCGGATTGGAGTAGCCTATGTAGGCTACTTTAAATCTATTTCTATTCAATTTAAATTTCTAATTCATAAATTCCTTTACAAGTCGGTTGTTTTTTGTTAAAATCCACTATAAATCGATTCCAGACTCGGGGCCTGATTCATTAACAAAGTTTGTATGCCTTAGCAATATAAATAAATCGATATTTTGATCATGTATGTACATTTCATTGTTTGCCAGGCGCTTCTGATGTCAGCCAGCTGATTAATTTCATGGCAATCAATCAGTCATCCTCTAATTATTCCATTTAAATTGTTTGAAACGACTGTGATGTGTTTAATTAATAGTTGAATTGCGGTACCTACACTATAAGTGTAATTTGGTACCTATACCAGTACATATTATGTAGGTACATTGTAATCGCTGATATTTTGATGTAATGTTTTGGTGCACTAGTAAATTAGCGTATTATCCAATAATACTGACCATTTTTCCACATCGACACTTATCTACCATCAGATGAGTTTCCAGTAGAACCAAACAAAAGCTTCCATAAAAAAAAAAATATGTGAAACTGAGGGCTTTTTTGATCAATGTGATCAATGTGATCAAAAAAGCCCTTTGGTCCGCGAAACGATTTTGAAGGATCACGCCTACACCGCTTTAGGAGCATTTGTCACAAATATAAAATACCTTGGATTTTATATTTGTGACAAGCTCCTAAAGCGGTGTAGGCGTGATCCTTCAAAATCGTTTCGCAAAACAAAATGTCTTTACTATGTCAAAACTACTTTATTATTTTTGTACCTCTAATGAAAACGGATTTTATAGTAAACCTAGCGGCCTCCGCCGGCTTCGCACGGGTAGAATAGAAAATTCTTTATTTCACATACCAATTAACATAAATACAAAATTATTAATAGTTAGGTCACAGTAGTTTAAAACCGAGAATGCGTAATGGGCGATCTTATTGCTTAAAATTGCAATTCGTTTGGGTAATTATTCAAAATTTCAATAAATATAAGACTCTCGCGTTATTTAAAGTTTTTTTTTTCGGTATTCATTTCATATATTCAATTTGACTCTACATTTTAGCTGTTTTTTGAGGTTTTACCGGCAATTATTCGATTTTTTCTCGAATTGGCAAAATTGGTCCAGGCGTTGTTGAGTTATGTGCTTACCAACACATTTTATATTATAGATTTCTAAACATCAGAACTGCTACTAATGCAATGTGACTTTAACTTCTCTGTAGAGACAAAATATTTCATATTCAAAACAAATAATTAGTTTTAAGTCTGTGATTAATTTACCGCTACAGATGTTTTGATTTTTTTTATATTAGCATAAGTATTTTATTTTATTTTTTAACTAGTGGCCCCGGCTTCCCTCGGGTTTTTATTAAAAAAAAATCCTGGCAATTATTCGATTTTTTCTCGCCTTTTAAACCTTCCCTAGACCTCCACGAACATTTCAAGACTATGATAAGATAAATCCGTTCAGCCGTTCTCGAGTTTTAATCAGAATAACGAATAACAATTCATTTTTATTTAAATTTTAAATTAAGCTGAGCCTCAAAATAATACCTTTTTCAATTAAAATGCTTTATTAAAAAAACCTACTTTTCTATGCATGACTGCTGAAATTTCCTACACTCGATACTACTAAAAATATTTTCACAAATTGCTCTACCGCCGAGTTTATTTAAACAAACAAAATTTGCATGCATGTAATATTATGCAAAGCTGATGCAACGAGAATAACCATCAATATCTCAAACCTTGTTAATTCTACACTGTGCGGAGATTGTCTGAGCCTAAGCGAAGGCATCGCTTTTCCAGTTTCGCATCGGCTACAGTCAGTGAGTCAGTGTTCGTACTGGCATCCGTTACGACGGACGTGAAACGCCGCACACGTTATCCCGAATTCTCGATACAGAAACATTAATGTGAAACACTATCATAAATTAAATGTTTAATTCATAGAAGTGGTGTGGTATTACTAAAAAAAACATTTTTATTACATCTAGTAAAGTTACAATTTAGTATTAGTGCAATATAGCTGTTTCTTTTGAAAGTTTCAAAACTTTTGTTACATATTTTTGTGTTGTGTTTCTGGATATTTTCGGAGTTTCAGGAACAACATAAATATATGTATGTTTGATTTTGGGTGAGTTTATTACTTATAGATATAATTTTTAATTATGTATATTCAATAATAACGATTCTTAATCAAATTGATTGAATAGTGCATTATTTATTATATGCATATTTATAGATTAAAAGTTTCGATTTCTGTTTGTGTATACAATTTTGTACTTTGTTTTAGACGATATTTATAAATTCAACATACCTTCATAAATTATAAAGACAAACTCTCCCGCGTCCCACGTTGTCCTTTTGATAAAAAATTTCAATATTCAATATTTTTCGGATTGTCCTAAAAATAAATAATTATCTCGTGATAAAAACTACCATTTTCCAGTCTCTTAACCTTCTTCTAAATGTGTGAATCTACTTGGTCTACATAGGTAGGTATACATTTAGTACCTACCTAATTGAGTATTTTAATATAATATGTAGTTTAATAAGTTTTTAGCGTCGTTCAACATTGTAATTTGTAATTTTACATAGTACCTATATTTAGGGACCTAATGGATATAATTTTTTACATGTGCAATGGACAATTGGACTTCCCAGTTTAAATAATGAGTAGGTGTAGTAGGTAGTGCGGTGAGTACTTAGTAAATTATTAATGCAGTAGATATCATCAACACCCTATTAAGTTCCCACTGCTGGGTCACAGGGACTTTTCTCTTGATGACGAGAGAGATTAGGTCTTAATTCTCCACGCTGGCCAAGTGCGGGTTGGTGAATGTCACATGACCTTCAAACTCTTCAAATTTCTCAGAACATGCCGTTATTCTCACAATGTTTTGCCTTCACTTTTAAAATACGTGTTTAAAGCGAACATTACTTATTTTTTTAGAAGAAAAACCCAGAGGTGCGGGGCGAGGTTTGAACCCACGTACTTCGTTATGAAAGTCGAGTGTGCTCCAGCATAACCAACACGGCTTTCAGTAGATGTTCCAACTGTATTACTATTTTACAAGCCTTGAACGGTTGTAGCTCTGGATGCACCGATCGTTTACCAGACGCTGAAATAAGTATGCTTATATCGCCGGATCGACAAATCTAACTAAAATTTTAAATGCAAAAGTTTGTGAGTGTGTAATGTTTGTTGCTCTTTAACGCAAAAATGACTAAATTCTTTTGATGAAACTTCTTAATATCACTAATCACAGCTTGCATATCAGAATAGGCCATAAACAATTATTCAAAGTCCGATTTGTATAAAATTTAACTCGGACATAGAGGTTAGTCTATGTGAAAGATAAAAGCTACTTTTAACCTCGGGACAATCTATTATTACTCGGGAAATGCCGCGGTCGGAAATCTACTTAATAATGACGTACAAATTCCCGTTAGACCCATAATCTTCTATCATTTCTTAGTTAAATACACAATACAATATCCTAAAGGCTGTTGGAGATGACATACATACAGGACCTACATAAACTCGTGGAGGTCTCTTGCGCAGAGCGTGATAACTGAAGGAACCTTTTTCCTAGATTGATCGGTCCCGGCACAGGCCAGTATCTGTCTTTTATGTTAATTTATTATCACACTTATTTGAAATATGGACCTGTGACTGAAATATATATATTTTTTCTGACAAGCACTTGATAAAAAAATATGCCTGTAATAATCTGTAGGGGTAGCTGGTATTAGTGTAAGAGTCCATCTGATAGGTACTTATCAAATTTAGTATGTTTCAGTTGTCACACAATAAACTCCTCAGAGACAGCAGAATCAGCAGATGTGGGTTCTCGTTAAGTGAGCACGTAATATGTAAATAGGGAAAACGTATGAAACCCTTTTGATACACTCGACCCCAAAGGAACAGTTATTTGCTAGTAAGCTACTTAAAACTTTCAACTACGTCGCGAAAATTGTTTTCAACTAACAAGGCTTCCAAAGTTTTTGTGCTTTGCTCAAATCTCACATGGCTAGAGACTAGAAAGTTGTAAGATGTTGTTGTTTGATTGTTTGATTTCAGTCCTAACTTCATTTGGAATAATTAATAACAAGATTCTGCCCAGCGCTGCAGCTACTAAACTTTCTCGTGGATAAAGTATACCTATTGTTTCTCTTCCGCTGTTATTGTTCTTACAAATTGGCTTTTTGATGCAGTGGTTGAATCGAAGGTAAATTACAGATTTAATAAGCGACTGTGCCAATGTAGGTAATAACTCTTTTAATCAAACAACAAATACTTACGCAGATAATCTACTTACAGAGTAACGAAATCAGGATTTTTTTCTGACGCGTCAGTTGACAATAAACCACCTACGTTCAAAAAATACAATATTTCGTTGGTTAATATTTGAATTAGAATTAGGGGTTGCCCGTGTTTTATCAATTTCCGCGGTAAAAAAAAGCCCTTTGCCTTCCTCCATGAATAGGTTATATAACAGTTATATAATTATAACTTTTTAAATTATCATGGTTTTTAACAATATTATGATTTAAAACGGGTAAGATACTATAATTTGACGGTTCAATTCAGTCGTTTCCGTGATCATGGCGCTTGCAACAGCGTAGAAATATCGGAAAACTCAAAAACCGTCAAATCATGGTATGTTACCCGTTTTAAATCATAATCTTAATATATATATAATCTCGTGTCACAATGTTTGTCCTCAATTGACTCCTAAACCACTTAACCAATTATAATGAAATTCGCACACCATGTGCAGTTCGATCCAACTTGAGAGATAGGATGGTTTTTACGGCGAGAAAAATTCGAATAATTTCCGGAAAATTTTATACCCGTGCGACGCCGGGGCGGGCCGCTAATAGTTATATAATTATTCAAATCTGCCCAGTAGTTCCTTTTATTAGCGCATTCAAGCAAACAAACTCTTTAGCGTTTTAATATTAGTATATGTCGATATCTTGATCGATTAAATCGAAGTGGCCGGTACAAAGTTCGCCAAGGTAATTCAGCAGGCGAATTCCGTAACTCCTCTTTTCAATGTTTTGCTGTAGAAAGCGGTAAATAAGTCAAACACTGAGAGCGATATAACATAAGTAATCATTAATTAAAAAAACAAAGACAGTACATAACTAACGCACTTTATAGGACTTTACCTCCTGTGCTAGGTAGAAACTGTGTTACAGCAAACCACGCAGTTATTATAAAATACTTTAGAAAGGCATAAAAATACCTTGTAGACTAACATAACGTAATAACGTACGTTTAATAATTTAAAATTAACTAAGGCAAAAAGACGTAGGATTGTAATTATTAAATTTTTATAAATAACTACAGAACATTATGAATTCTCGAGCACTTTTATAAAACTGCCTCGGTGGGCGAATGTCCGCTTGCAGTGCAAGAGGTAGCGGGTTCGATTACCGCCGAGGGTAAAATTGTTTGTATGTTCTGCAAGCACTTTTCTCCTTGGTCTGGGTGTTTAATATGTATACTAAAAATATCTATATTATGTATGTATATTATATTAAGTATATCAGATAGCTAGTACCCGTAACACAAGCTTAGAGCTTACCACGGGGCTAGATGATTTTGTGTAGATTGTCCGGAAATATTTATTTTTAAAAATAATAATTCTACAGCAGCAGAAAGTGCCGTTCAATTATGAAGATTTATTGCAATTATTTACCCCCATCCCTTTGTCAGAAAAAGTAAACAAAGCTCTCTTAAAAAATACGTTACCCCGTAAATATTTATCAATGATATTTTTTTTTAAATAAGAAAGTATATTGATTATAGAGATATGGTTTTACTGATGCGGTATTATGTAGGGTAAGGGACAAAAATATTATAATCTTACTAACATGACAAATATATATTTAATACTAGCGGCCCGCCCCGGCGTCGCACGGGTAAAAAAAGTTCCCGGCAATTTTTCCTTATTTGCTCACCTTTTAGACTTACCCTGGACTACGACAAACATTTTAAAACCAAAATCATCTCATTCGTCCCAGCCGTTCTCGAGTTTTAATCAGACTAACGAACAACAATTCATTCTTTTTTCTACAAAAAAAAAATAAAAAAATTAAGTAGGTACTTTAAACTCATGTCAGAAAAAAAAGATTGAAAACTATGTTGAATATTGAACTTTCGAGACATAGACAATAGCTCAAAGAGTATATAACCACCACGAATGAATAGCTTATCAAGAAGAATCATAGACAACCTATAAAAAGACATTTATTTTACACAGATAATAACAGACAAATAATTAGCAATAAATTAAAATTGCGACTATAATTTGAGATTTAAACTACCTATCCTATCTCTCAAGTTGGATCAAACTGCACATGGTGTGCGAATTTTATTATAATCGGTTAAGTGGTTTAGGAGTCCATTGAGGACAAACATTGTGACACGAGATTTATATAAATTAAGATTTGGTTTACATATTAAATTAAAATTAACAGTGTTCAGTCCATGAAACCCGAAGCATGGGATTCTAAGTTTTCGATGATATTGGGTGTTGTGAGTCTGCTCACTTTCATCTGATTTTGAAATGTATAAGTCGTTCTCATTGAGCCATTCACCATGGTGAATGATGTACATTAGTTCATCAGCACGACGAATAGCGACTATTATAGGTCATACTTTCCTTTCAGATCTTCTCTATGTGACGGTTTAGTGACTTGACGGAAATTAAGACGAGTAAATAGCGCTGGGTAATTTGAGTGCATAAACGTATGCAAATTTACAGTAATCCCCGAAAATGCGTTTCGTTTTAAAGCAACGACAACAAACTATCTAAACGCTTCTAGAAAAGGTTACACTACGTCCGTTTGGATTGAGATTCGTCAATATTCGTTTGACTGCTACCGTGGCGCGGTGGGCGAGGGTTCGATTCCTGCCAACCGACGGTGAAAGTGTTTGTATGTTCTGCAAGCACGATCTCCCTGGTCTAGGTGTTTAATATACAATGTATAATAAAAAATATCTATATATGTATGACTATTATACTATCTATATCAGATATCTACCTTGTAAGGATTCAGAGGGTTACCAATTACGGACGTGAACAGAAAAACCTCCAATGTCTATTAATAAATAATATATATTTATATAAATAATATTTCCGGACTTAAATATTTAGTAAATATTTTTTTATTGATTTAAACTCATATAGGGTTGTACGCAACAATTTATTTTTGTGAAGCTGGTGTAAGGTAGTACTTCTTACTTCACGTTTTAAGTTTTACGCCCGCGCCCTATTTTGCGCCTTAGCGCGCCCCTTGTCGGCTTCGCTCCCCTTGGTATATGCCTAGTTTACCAATCTATAGAAATGAAATCAACGTGATTTTCAATTTCACACGTATTTTGCTATGATATTGAAAGAATTTATTTCGTATCTGAATGTAGGTCGTTCGTAGGTGTTTGTTTCATGTTTTAGCTGTGGAAAATATTGTGGATAAAAGAAAGTGTTTTTGTAAGTAGATTACTTACTAAAAAAATATATTTACCTTTCTTTTTATTCTTAGGTATGTGAATTTTATTCTTATGGACAGTGACAGTCCAAGGCCGGAATTCATAGTATCACTAGTTTTCCAGTCGCGAATGCCATAATCCAAAGAGAAGAAGAATGAATCACTTTATTGTAATTTGTACAGCATTCCATTAGTTTTCATTTAAATAATAAACCTCAATTTCAAATTTAAGAAAATCCCCAGATTCCAATGCCTTAATTTACTTAAAAGTAAAACACCATAATATTTTGTAATGCGCTTTCATTTGATAGCCTACTTAAGTACTTTTTCAGTTTTTCCTTACCCTCTCTCACCCCCATAACTTTTAAACGGCTCAACCGATTTTCATGAAACATGTCTAAGAACATCCGCGTAAAAAATAGATGTTGGCCGATTCTCAGACCTCACAAAATTTCATGAGAATCGGTCAAGCCGTTTCGGAGGAGTACGGAAACGAAAACTGTGACAAGAGAATTTTATATATAAGATAATGGGTACCTAGATAGATGATTATGTAGCACAACTAATACTCAGTATGAATGAATAGAGACACGCTCACGTTCATCAGCTAAATCAGCTGTAAGGGCGTTGCATTGCTGGTTACTTTTTAATTAGGTATTATTTTGTATTTTATGTTTGAGAATTAGGTAGGCATGTTCTTAAATTGTTGTAATAAGAGTAAAAACCCTAAAAATAGAAATGGGAAATGCCGTGTTTTTTTTGCTATTTTTTTTGTCAAATTTATCAGATTGGTGCTCTAAATCCCCCCTTTTATTTTATGATAGTAGTAATGTTACACCCTGTATAAATCTTAGGGTTTACCGTAGTTCGGTCTTTTACAGTATCATATGGGTTTGTAAAAATAATATCTGTAAATATCAGTCTTATAACACAAAAAAAAATGTGTGTGCGATTCACACACGATATAAGTGAAACTTTAGTAAATCGACAAACTATAAGATTCATAAAAAAAAAAATGTGCAAAAAGGATTTGTTCGGGCGGTCACCCATCCAAGTACTGGCTTCACGCAACGTTGCTTAACCTTGTTAGCGTTTAAGATTGGCTTACCTGTCGTTTTTTCCGTTGCATCCGGTTTGAAATCAAAACGATTCTAAAGAAGTTTCACTTCAAAAATTAGTAACAAAAGCTTAAAGCTTACCACGGGGCTAGATGTTGTAGTGTTGATTGTGCGAATAAAAAAAAAACCTTAAACCTACGTGAAATTAAACATTAAAGGGTCCCTGGCTCAGCATAATGCATCTGCCATAGGACCCGTAGAAGCACTATGACAGAGCGCTGGTTATATTACGCCCATAGTAGGCTACTGGGTGTAACAAAAGTTTCGGTCAGTATGGGAAAGTCTGAAAATATTAGACATAGGAAGTTTAGTTCTCAGGAACCATGTCATCGATTTAAACAAAATGAAAAATTGCATTCACACCTTTAACACACTTGGTATTTGTAAAATTCAAAGATAAAAACACCTATTTTTATTTAGATATCGATTGTGTAGGTCGTACAAATCACAAAATTTTACTACGAAACATGTTGTTTAAAATAAATAAAACGAATTGGACTCATGATTTATTCTTTAGAACAGTTGTAAGGAATTATAATTCCTTCTTAATTATAATTCTCAGATAATATTTATTATCTGTCTGATATATTTTATATTAAATAAAACAAATATTTCAGGGCAATACTCTCAACAACATAGCCCCGTAATAAGCTATAAGCTTGTGTTAAGGGTACTAGACATTTGATGAATTAATATAATAGACATACGTACGATATTTTTAGTACACATATTTTATAGCAAGGTTTTTAACTTGTTCTAAATTGCTTGCAGAACAAAAAAACACTTATATCATATTATCTCTTAACTATTTTATATAGCGTATAATTAAGAGATAGAGATTATTGACATTACTGACAGAAATTATTCCACCAAAAAGCATCCAAAGACATTTTTATCATCTTGAATAAGCATGCCATCTTTTGTGTATACAATAAGGATAAGCTTTGGTATAGAAACTGTACGTAACCAACCAATGGAGACCTCGAGATAACTTGGCTCAATATAACCTGGATAGTGCTGACACCATTCTGAAAGCTGAGAGATTCAAGAATACAATACTCTTTATTGAATCACCAATATTTAATTCTTACGTATTGTTCTGTTGTATTATAAATGTTAATCTCTTCTGGGGTTAACTTGCATATCCGTGAAGCTTAGCCTAAATTTTTACAGCATCAGTGTTAACTTTAACCCCGTAACTGGTTTTACTTATATGTACCTTAGGTACTAATATTATATTAATTTGTTAGTTTGTTACTAATAAATTCAAATGAGATAAAACTACAGTTGGAATTCGATAAATATTTTAACTATTCAAATGATATTGAATACCTGAGTAACAAAGGATATATTTTTTTCTCCGCGGGAATATACCTACTTACATTAGTAGATACTGCGGGAAATTCCTTCAAACACGGGAAACGCCGTAGCGAAAAAAGTCAGTAGGTACCCACCCAATAAAATCTTGTTAATGTTTTTAGATTTTCATCGACAATATGACTGGCTGGGGCATGTTTATGTTTATGCTATTAATTTGGGAAAATAGCCTTCTGTCGGAATATGTCATACAATTTATTGGCTGAGATACATTTTCCGTTAAACTTTTATTTCAAGTGCCTATTTCATGTTCCTATCGCGTTTTTTTTGTTTCCGCTTGAGTAAGTAGGCTTTGTTTTGTAACCCAGTAACTCTCAATGGTTGTTTTGATTTTGGGCAAAATATTCAATGAAAAAACATGCCAACTTAAAACAACAACACAGCTTACTTGTTTACCTGCTATAATAAATACCTTCAATTATATTAAGATACAATTATATTAATGTAAGTATGTACTTAATGTAGTATCTAATATTGTAAGTCCAAAATGGATAAAATTGTCGAAACCTATGTTAAACTTTAGGAACTGTAATGTGTAAGCAACACGATTTTATAAAAAAAATATTTTTTGTTTCTGATCTGTAAAACAGTTTAAATAGTCTACCTATTGAAGAAAAAAAATATTTTATGTTTATAAATATCTATATTTGATTTTATCCATTCACAAACGATTGTTTAAGTACTCGCAGGACATACGGCTTTGTTAATATTAATTTACATTCACTTATTGTATACCATGTGGAGCAAGATACATATTCATAGCGATGCTCTCGTTAGGTACTTTACTTAAATAAGTGAATTGGTCTGTGGTAGAAAGTTTCCAAAGTAAGAATGGTTAATGTATTGGCTAAATAAGCACTATTAGAATGCAATTCTAGAAATTATCATCACTGGTAAAAATCTCGTACACTCGTAATGTACTTTCAAATATCATATTTAAACGCTAAAAATGTATAAGATGCTCAGCCAAAAGTATTCATTTTACAGTTTGAATCTTTACAAAGAATTTACTGGACTTTTTAAACTATTGCACATTTTCACACTTGCACTGTTTCGATAGAATTTTGCAGCACAGCAACGCACAAACATCACACATTTTAATTCAATTTCTTATCAATAGACTTTGCGCTTGAAGCGTCAGTTTGCCAGTGTCGAGTAAAATAAAATTATAAAGAGAAAAAGATGTTACTCAGTTGAACGCTATTTTGCGTTTCTTTTTAACAGACTTCAAAAAAAGGAGGTTTCTCAATTCGAACGTATATTTTTTTATTTTTTTTTTATTTTTATGTTATGTCCGCGGATAACTTTGTTGTTTATGAACCGATTTTTATTATTCTTTTTTTGTTGAAAAGGGAGCATCCCAAGGGTGGTCCCATGGTAAGGAAACCTGGATCTGGTGGTGGAATCCTGAAGAAATTGAGGGGAACTCTTGAAAAAATTGTCTTTCCGACTTGTGTGTTCCTTAATACTATTCAATATAATGAATTTTAAAGCCCTTTTATTAATGAGGTTCTGGTGTTGATCTGATAATGGAGGGAAAGGCGGTCGAGGGAACTCCTCAACGATTTACAGCAAGTACTTTGTGTTTGGGCTTGATTAACTTTTATTACTGAGACCGTTCATCTAAATGGGTTTTGACTGATATTAGGGGTCTGATGATGAAAATGAAGGACAGTCAAAGGAACTTTATAAGGTATATTTTAGTAGTGTAATCACTGAAAATCGTGAAATAAAACTTTTTTGCAAAAAATTAAACCAACTTCAAAACGGAAACTGAAAAGTAAAAAATAAATTAACTTTACAAATAATTTCGACATTATAAGTGATAATTAAAAGAAACATAAACAATTAAATAATTAAGTACCTATGACGACCTCTGTGGCTCGGTGGGCGAACGTCCGCCTGAGGCGCTGAAGGTTGCGGGTTCGATTCCGATCTACACGATTGTACGATCTACAATTTCTGGTTACGGGTCTGGGCGTTATCTATGTATCATATGTATGCATTTACAAAAAAAAGTAAAAAATACATAAAAATATATATACGGTCGAATTGAGAAAATCTCCTTTTTTGAAGTCGGTCAATCTCGGTTTGTTTCTCTGTAAAACAATAATGACATCCACTTGGATGTCATTATTGTTTTTCACACATTTTAAATTGAATTTAGATCAATTCAATTTAATTTCTTAAAAGCAATCTACGTTTGAAGTGTCAGTTTGCCATTGTCGAGTTAAATAAAATAAAAAGTGAAAAATATGTTATTTAGTTAAACACCATTTTGCGTCCAAAATTTAAATCAATAAACGAAATTTCGAACAAAGAGTTTGTCTTAAATTTTGCATAGCCAACGGAATTTCGTGTTCGGAGTCTCTGAAAATGTTACAGAAGGCTTACGGTGAATCAAAAACACGTGCTAATTTGTGGTACATAACGTTTAAAAGCGGTCGAGATGTGATAGAAGATTTGCCTCGCTCTGGTAGGCCATTAACATTTTCAACTGAAGTTAAGGTCGCTTGTTGTTGACTATCGAGGTGTTGTGCACTCGGAATTCATGCCGGGAGGTGAAACGGTAAATAAAGAATATTATTTGAGCGATAAGCGGCGTTTAAGAGAGCAAATTCAGCGAAAACGACCAGATTTGTGGAAAGATAATTCTTGGATTTTGCATCACGATAATGCGCATTCGCAAAAGGCCATAATTGTAAACGAATTTTTGACCAAAAACTCAACAAATGCTATCGAGCAACCACCTTTTTCACGAGATATGACTCCAGCCGACTTCTTCCTTTTTCCTAAACTCAAATTACTACTTCGTAGCACACGTTTTCATTCGGTAGAAGACATAAATTCGCGACGAGAACTGAACTCAATTCGGGAAAAAGCGTTTAAAAAATTTTTTGATGATTGGAATATTCGTTGGCTTCAGTGTATCGTTTCTTAATGAGCATACTTTGCAGGCGATAAAATACATTTAGATGAATAATATTACATTACATTGTGTGTATTAATTATACTATATTATTATTATATTATTATATTGATCTTTTCCCGGTACTTTCTTGACAGAGTAGTATTATGTAATCTGAAACAAATCGTTTGAAAAAGTTGAAATGGTTTTAGCTTATTAAACAAATGTTTTTAAAAACTGTACGAAACGAAAAGACTACACAAAATTCTCTAACTTTTGGTATTGTTGTCCTTATCATTTTCAAAACGCTTTTCGATTATTTATTTATTCAAGTATTTTTTGAGGTGAGTACTAGGGTGAGATTCGGCTGCAGGAACAGTGCACTCATAGCGTACTGGCTCCAAACCACATTTTTGACAACCTTATGATTAGGAGAATATCAATGTACTTGTTAGCCAGTAAAAAGAAAAAAAATTTCTTCAAATACTGGTGAAATGGTTTTTGGAATTGGAAAATGTGGTTTGGAATCTGTTACGCTATAAGCGCACTGATCTTGCAGTCGGATCTTGGTTTAGAAGCATCATTTTGCAATTTATGTTATTTAAGAGCTTTCTTTTTGATTTAAGTGTAAAACTATACTCTCAATCTCGTCGTAAGTAGCGTTAAACCCATTTCCCATTATCCAGTACTTTAACTATAGGGAACCATCCTATTCACAAAATAAGATTGAATATTTCAAATGTATTCTGTGCTTAGATCTTTACATAAGTACAGAATGACAGGTAAAAATATATTGCCTATTAAGAAAATAATAAGGATTTGTATTATATTATTTCCACATAAAAGAATAAAGCTGCAACTAATTAAGCTCGAATCAATCAGCTCAATTTCAAACTGAGTTTTTTGTTTATAGACATACATAAAACCAGACACAGAGCTGTACCCAATTAGCTAAAGATAATGAGATTATTACGCTTCAGGCGTAGTGCTAATCTAATGTAGGGAACATTATTATCTGTACCTACGTAGTATATAAAGTAAAAACCAAAAAGTTTCTGAGAATATGGGTTCTAAGCATCCCGAGAATGAAATAGTCGTTTGGGTTGAAATATTTGCAAAGTATTTTACGAATGAGCAAAACTGAAATGTTTTTTGTGTAACATCGTATGAGACACGCTCAACTTTTAGCCTGGAACTGACTTATAAGACGTTTGCAGCTTTAAATAAAATTATTTAGCCAACGGTACTCTGAAGGAAAAAAATTGTTCCAACGAAGAGCTATTTGCCGCTCCCGACGTACGCAAAAAATCTAATGTTAAATGTTCTGATGTTCTTATTAGATATAGATACCGCCTATTACAGAAAACAATAGAATATTGCTATTGTTTCAGTACATTTGAATAACATGCACAAATAAATATTTAAAAAAATATATATATATATATATATATGTATATAAGTGATGATAATTATCAAAAATATTGGTAGCTGCTGATTGTACCTTACCTTACCTGGATGGAAATAAAAAACAACATCACATCTTAATTATGAAGCCGTAAGAGGAAATAAAGCGCAACACAATCACAGCACAATTTTATTACGTCCGCAAGAAACACCGTAAGAAACAGCGGGAATCATTCGCTTTGAAAAGAGCGCCACGATAACCCTAAACCTCGGAATCAGCGCAGCACTCATCACAATACACCGGCAGGACCTCTGAGTCATCACAGCCCGAGAAGAATACCACACGACGACGCCAGCGCTCCCGTCGTCCGGCGCCCTCACTCCACCGTGGCTCGAAGCGTAAAAGGCAAAATCTTTTTTTTGTTTTCGAATAAACTTTAATGCTGTTGACCGCAGATGGCCATCACAGCGTTACCGGACTATGGAGGACGCAGAAGGCGTCTCAACCAAGGCGGCGCCCTAACCGAACCCAACGCGTTAGCATCGGTGTTCCGTTAGGGCGGCGCCCCCACAGTTAGATTGGGGCAACACGCACAAGGGCTCCACTTAGGAAAGGACCTGTGCTTGGACTGTTGCCAGTATAAGATGACTAAGGATTATTACGCCCGGGTGTAAAGTTACACCTACGGGCGGAAATAGGGATTCTTCGGCCCCGCCGGCGAGTCCGGTTTTTTGGGTGTGTGCTATTTTGTACGTCGGGACTGGGCGAAGCTAACTCAGGGTTAGCGGCTGAGATGGGGTCGACTGAGGTGAGAAAAGGCAGAATCGGTCGGATTCTGCCTTTTTCTCACCGATATAAGTAGGCACACGTGCTCATTGTTCACGGCGCCGCCGACGCGCGTCTCGCCCCGCGCTGTGTCTGCCCCTCGCGCTCCAAATATCACGCTCGTCCATTCACCGATGCATGACAAATTTTAAAATGTAATACGTAATGTAAAATGGATTTAATATTCACATTATCATTCTACAACAAGTATTTCTTTTAACATCTCCAAACCTCAAAGCTGAAGCACTAGGTTATAATATAATTAGTCGTCTCATAATTACATGAGACGACTAATTATCCTGATAGCAACACACAAGAAAAGATAAATCACTTTCTATTATACCAACATCTTATAGATCTATTGACATAGCCAAGGACAGAAGCGTGACATGACTGTCATATGATACGAACAAAACGTCATATACATCATTGCTGTAATATATTGAAATAACTCGTCCGGCACGATGTATGGTGGTTGTCTCGCAAAACGTGGGGTAATTAGTTTTTCGTGCTGTGACATATCGGGAATATCAATGAATAAAAAAGGAAAAGTTGATATGGGTGTTATGTTTTTAGACTAAGGTTTAAACTAGAGCAGATATTATGAGGCTTCGTAGCCAATGAACTTGTTTGTACAGTAAATATAAAACGTATATGCTTAAGTAGGTAGGTAGGTAGTAGGACGTTCACAACTGACTATCGGTTTGTTATATATTTTTTTTTATCATTTAAATTTAATTAATAGTTGTTTTTTTTATATTGACATTGATGATGATGATAAGTTACCTAAGAATATTGTAAAAAGTGTTTTTTTTTTAATGTAATTTGACGCAAACCCAATTTGCAGTGCCCCTCCGGGGTGCATGTACATATCGAGTTAAGATGTAACAATTTACCTATATGTGTATAAATGTACATGTGAGCAAATAAATAAATAAAATAGTGTCTCTATATTTTCATTGCGAAATCAGGCAATTCAATAACAACTGAAATGTTTTTAAACTCAATCGACGTTTACTTTTAAAACTATGGACTCTACAACTTCTCGGAACGATTCAAAATAAAAGTGCCACGTTAAAAGTTTTAAAAGTAAGAAACACCTACGCGTAGAATTTTTTATCCGTTGGTTAGAAATAGTTTCATCCATATTTATTATCTATGAAAGTATGACATAATAACCACAGCTATAGATAAAGCTAAATTAAACTGTGATACAAGGTAGGAACCCCTTAGACCGCATAATACAACCGCATGTAGGGTACGGTTTGAGGATTTGTTAGACAAAGGCCTGAAACCCTTCTAAATAACTCCTTTTAAAATGTGTAAAAACAAAGTCGCAAACTAATTTTTTGTGCAGAATACCTTTAGTTACTGTTGGATTATTTTATATTTCGGTAATTTTAGTTATATTCTTGAAGTGATAAATTACTTAAATTACTTAACAATTGAACGATGTTTATTGTTCAGTTCCAATTATTATGGTTCTGTAGGCAAATGGAAAAAAGAGAACCGTTATTTATCTATTTGTTTGTGAATCTAAACTATTCCCAGATCCCCTTGAACACACACAAAAAATTTCATCAAAATCGGTCCAGTCGTTTGAGAAAAGTTCAGTGACATACACACTCACAGAAGAATTATATATATAAAGATATATATATAGTATACCGCTGTTTTCCTTTAATGTTTAGTTATACTTAAGCAACGTTAACTCTGACTGCAACTGTTTGCACCATTTTATTTCAGTGCTTCTTTTTATTACAATTAGTGAAAAATCTATTGAAATACACGGGATCATTGTTCATCTCATACTTATAGCATTTATGATCTCGTATGTTTGAATTTAATAGTGTGCAAGTAAGACTAATATATATAAATTTGATTGTAGGAATGGTCTTATTCTTAGGTATTCTATACACACAGCACAACCTTAAATAGAAATACTTACCTAAGCTTTTGTGAAATCACAGGAACTTATTGGATAGCAATATCTTGTCAATTGGCGATTGCGATCAATTATATCCACGAGTACCTACGCAAACTGCTGAAATTAATAAAACCCTATTAGATAGATAACCGTAATTCAACAAGCCATGTTATATTAAATAGGCAATTTAATTAATTCTTTCATTGAGCTGTGTCCGATATGACAAAAGCACTTTAGATTTCATTTCGGACAAGCTACCGAAGTTCAGATATTATTTTATTTAATATTTATGGGACCCATTTCGCATTCAATAAATACATTCCAATTCGATTTAGATTTCATTAAAATCAGGACCTTATTGTTTATTTTGATATTTTTGATTTTAGAGAAGTTTTATTGGTACTATTTTACTCAGCCGTTCTTTGCATTCAAATAATACAATTTTCATTTAATAATATACTTAAAACTTATACCTATACTTAAACATATTACTACTTGTTTTTCATTTTGTGACGCAAAATATTAGGTCCTTACATATGAAATTGGCGTTTTGTATGGGAGGAACAAAAAGTCGAATATTTTTTAATATAATATATTTAATTAATCAAAGTATGAACCATTATTTTCTATGCACTTTTGCCATCTTATAGGTAGTTCATTGATCCCTTTACTAAAAAAACCAGTCGGACGGGAATCAATAAAATCTTTGAAGGCGATTTGGACTGCCCCATCGGAGTTGAATTTTTTCCCTTGCAAGAAGTTATCCAAATTTCGAAAAAAATGGTAATCTGTTGGAGCAAGGTCCGGGGAGTACGGAGGATGTCTTAGACTTTCCAATTGAAGCTCTTCTAATTTAGTAGCCGTCTGTTGCGCAGTGTGTGGTCTAGCGTTGTCGTGAAGCAGCAGTGGCGTGGAGCGATTGACCAGCCTAGGTTGTTTAGCCGCTAGCTTTTCCATCATGGTTTGCAATTGCTGATAATAGACATCAGCCGTAATAGTCTGGCCAGATTTGAGAAAACTGTAATGAACAATACCGGCACTAGTCCACCAAACGCTTACAAGTAACTTTTTTGGGGTTAATTTTCGCTTGGGGCAGGATTTGGCTGGCTGGCCAGGATCCAACCATTGCGCTGAGCGCTTCCGATTATCGTAAAGAACCCATTTTTCATCACAGGTAATGATTCGGTTTAAAATACCTTCATTATTGTGCCGGTTTAGTAATGTAACGCAGCAGTCGACGCGCGTTTGCCGGTTTGCTTCAGTCAATTCGTGAGGTACCCACCTTTCAAGCTTTTTAATCTTCCCAATTTGCTTCAAGTGAATTAAAACAGTTTTATCACTAACACCGCAGCCTGCAGCTAACTCGGACGTGGTTTGCGATGGATCCGCTTCCACAATAGCCTTCAACTCTTCATTATCAACTTGAGTCTCAGGCCGTCCACGGGGCTTGTTCTGCAAGTCGAAATTTCCAGAACGAAAACGTTGGAACCAAAAACGAACTGTGTTTTCTTTTGCAACACGACCGCCATACACATCATTCACCCTTCGAGTTGTTTCCGCAGCACTAGTGCCACGGCGGAACTCGTACTCGTAAATAATGCGATATTTTAAGTTTTCCATTTTGTAAAATGAGTGACGCAAACAGAAAAAAACAGAAGAAAAAAAACAAATGAATGACGATCATCGAAGCACAAATACATGAGTCTATAGCTGTACAAATTTGAATTTGGAATTCCTTACCAAAGAGGAGAAATTTGTGATTAAAGTGGCCAGTACGAAAAACGCCAATTTCATATGTAAGGACCTAATATATATTTTGTTATTTTTTTATTTTTACTTAAAACATATAAACAATCATCTTGAATTACTCTTCATATTTCTGAAAACTATTATAGTATCGCCGCTCTCAAATCGCTTATAAAGTCCTAAATTTATGAATAGTACAGACATTAGCTGTAATTGTAATGGGCATGCCGACCTACCTGTTGGCTAATAGTATTTAAAAATATAAATTAACATGTAGTTTTATAACATTATTTACATGTAATTGAGATCAAATAATAGGAAGAACCTAAATAAAATCCAATCTAGACTGACCGCTTAGAGATTTCGTTTCTGACTGACTGGTCGTGATCGAATGGGCAATGAGAATTCGAGCTGGCGTACAATTTACCAAATTTAACATATATGCCTTATTAATGCAATAAATATTACTAACTAGCGGCCAGCCCCGGCGTCGCACGGGTAAAAAAAAGTTCCCGGCAATTTTTCCTTATTTGCTCACCGTTTAGACCTACCCTGGACTACGACAAACATTTTAAAACCAAAATCAGCTCAATCAGCCCAGCCATTCTCGAGTTTTAATCAGACTAACGAACAACAATTCATTTTTATTTATAAAGAAAGAAGATAACGTTACTCAATGTTATCTAAGGTACATCACTAGTCATGACGAATGGAAAAGTGTCAAAAACGCAACCTATCAGTGGCGGATACTATTACCTACAGTCAAACAGCAAAAGTACGTGATCAAGAGCAACGTTTCAAAACATGTAACAAGTTATACCAAAGTGTCAGTTCTAAATGAAGATTTAATTCTTTAAAAGTAAATGATAATGAAAAAGATGTTAATAACACCGAGGTTCGAAATAAAAGTATTAACTTACTCATGACACGTTATTTGCTCCCTTACTTCTAGTATAGTACAATAGTCAGTAATTTTTGACTTAACATCCGAGAACGGATTTAACGTAACCCCCTACGGGGGTTAGAAGTTGGTATGAAATGTTTGTTAGAATAGAGATAACTCAAGAATATTTACTCTTTGGATAAAATCACGAGGAGGAGGAAGTTTTGTACAGAGTATCTAGATATCTAGAGTATCTTTGTATATAGTCAAAATCTACAGCTTTGAATTTAAATGCTTTATTCATAAGCACTTACCGTACTTGGGAAAAAAATAAAAAACACCTCAATTCATGAATGGTTTTTGTAATGGTGCTAAAGGTCTTTATTAATATTGGGCTCTGTAGGAATTGTTGCACCACTTAACTAAGACCATCATTCTAGAAGAGAGGCAAAGGCCTTTATTGTGAGATCGGTACTGGGGTCTCCCTGGACGATTTCCTTTGTAAAGAACTTCACTTAACGCGGATCTTTCTTGGCTCTAATGGAAGAAATCACGAAAGTCCTTGAGGCCCGCCGTTTTATCTAGAACTGAAGTGAAAGACTATTTCTTTGAAGTCGTTTCCTTTTTAGAAGTAGAAACATTGTTTGAAATATGGACATTTGTACTCGCCATTTTGTTTAATATAAAAAATAATTTTGATATGTTTTATAAATTAGAGTTTATAAGAACCTAAACCTAGGTATTAACTAGGAAATTAAAATAGTTTCTAAATTTATGACTACTAGACGATAGCTAAGAAACTACGCGTGCCTACATCTACTAGGATTCAAACTTATAAATTTGAAAATTAGTATGTTGACACACTTGTCTAAATAACGTTATTTCTCAGTCAAACCTCATTCATATTCCGACGTTAGAAATAGCATAAATGTTATCATTAATTCAGCATAACTTATAGCGTGGATCACGACCTGATCTACACTTTATTCTGAACAATAGATTGTTTCACGGCAATTACTACCACGTGTGTCGAAAAAATTTAAGCTACATCATCGTAAAAGCACATTGGTACAACAATTCGTGCACTATAACAGCTGCAGCATTTAATAGAAAATCAGTAACACTGGGGCCAAATCAATCTACCTATCATCGCCGGCGTTCCGGCTGGCAATGTTTATTTGCCAATCCTCTCTTCTGATTCCGAACACAAAGTATTATAGCCGCAGTGTTCGGTTTGTTTATTTTCTGGCCAGGAAAAACTGACAAAATGTTTTTATGTTGGCTATCTTGTGTTGTACGTTTTTTTAGAATAATCTGTTAAAGCTGGGTCTACACTTGTATCATTTCGGTGTATCACGATCAGGCGTATCGTATCGAGTATCCGTATCATATGTATGGACGCTCATTTTAAGGCGTATCTTGTAAAAACGCGTCCATACTTATGTGATACTGTATCATTTTAGCGTATCGACTTTAACTTTACAAATAAGGACATTTCAAAAAGAAAAGGTAACAAGTAACTTCAAGAGTAACAAAGTCCATACAACCATAGACTTTGCAATGTTGGCTTTCGGTATATTTGGATTATTAATCGAATACAGTGAGCTACTCCGATGTTTAAAAATCGACAATCCCAAAGTGCTGTTCCTCTCGATCTCCTGTCAAATAATATTTGGGTAAGTGAGACGTGAGTAATTTCGCGCATCGGATTTAATCAATTACCGTAGAATTTTCGAATAGCCGTAGAAACTGCTACGGCTACAGGGTTGCAGCCGTAGGCAGTGCATTTTGTAATATTTTGGCCTGAAAGCCGTAGAACACGGTAATTGCCGCAGCATTAAATATGAATAAAATAAATATTTCTCACACATCATCACCTAACCCCAAACTAAGCAGAGCTTGTACTATGGGTGTTAGGTGACGGATATACTACATAGATACATTTTTTTTGTAAAAACATACATATATGATACATAGAAAACGCCCAGACCCGAAACCAGAAATTATAGATCGTACAATATCTGGTCCCCCGGCGGGAATCGAACCCGCAACCTCCTGCGCCTTAGGCGGACGTTCGCCCACGAGCCACAGAGGTCGTCGTTTGGCAACACTGCATCAAGCATTCACGTCCAAACTTGTTTAATGCAACGCGTATCCCCTTTGATGGTCGCGGAAAAACCGACACAGGATGGTTCGGGGTGTATCACGATACAGTATCACGATACAGTATCATGATACAGTATCAAAATACGTCCATACCTACCACCGTGATACGCGTATCGGATACGAGGTGTATCTTGATACGCGATCATTGGAGATCGGGTGCGGATCGGGCCGTATCGGATACGGCATGTATCATTAACGTGTATCAGCTTGCGTCCAAACTAGCGATCATGATACGCGCCGAGTATACGCGACGAAGATACGATACACCGAAATGATACAAATGTGGACCCAGCTTTAATGTTTTTTTTTTGTAACAAGTTTGCGAGTTAATTTATTATCTGGTTGCTGTAGTAGTTATTTTTTCCGAAACTGTGTCGCTTCCAGAGAAACACATAACACCGAAGGCCAGATTGAACAAATTTTCAGTTCTACTACTCGTACCTATAGGCATGCAATCGACTTCGTCTCCCTAAACACCTAATAATTTCTAATATATAATAGATAATGAAGGAGAATAGACTAAGGATTTTCATTTTCTTTTATCTAAGTACTTTAGGTCTCTAAAGACATGTTCATGAATAGTTAAGTACCTTATACCAATTTTTGTTCCATCTATACTTTAATTTGGGAATTTAATAGGTTCGATCGCAAAATATTGGGTCTAAGTAAGATTGGTGCCCAAAGATTGATGATATAAAATCCTTAGTGCCGTCTTGTGAGTACTTTGGCCATAAAATATTTTAAGTAAACCCATGTCAAAGGAATTGTCGAAGTTAATGTATTTTTAGGTTGGTATAGGCTTTTAACGCTATAGGTGATTGAGGTCTTTATATTATGCCGATATTTTCGCAATTAAACTTTGCCAGTATGTGCTGAGACGTGGTGCTTCATAACAAGGTCCTTCAAGGTTCGCCTTAAGACTCCTAGTCATAATTCTAGCCGCTACAGGAACTCATTTACAGTGAAAGCGGTAAGGTTGTGGAACGCCCTTCCTTACTCGATTCAAGCCTGTCCTTCTATTATCACTTTTAAAACTAAACTCAAAGAGCACTCTCTCCTTGCAGATCTAAGTTTCGAACAAACTTAATCATGTACGTATTTGTTGTATGTATTTATTTGAATGTATATGTAATATATAAGTAATTTTATTTAATTATGTGTATCATATTATATTACTCAGGTAGTTAGTAAGTCTATTATGTGGATTAGTATGCCATTAGGTACGTTATTCTGTCTATCTTTGTTTACTGTATGTACACAATGTCAACCCTATCTGTTAGCACTTATCACAATTTTTAGGGTTAAGCTCGCCTTTTTGTACATTTTGTTAATTGCTTTTGTATTACTGTGTTTTTGTGTACAATAAACAATTTATTATTAAGGTCCTGTAGTAAAGCTTACCATTATGAATAGACTCAAAGTCATTCAAAGAGCTATGAAGCTCTTGCCGAAGGTGATAAAATAAAGTGATATGTAGAAGAACGAGCAGGGGCCATTGTCATGTACACTTACCTAATAAATCACTAGGCATTCGAAGTGTAACGTATTTCTCAACGAGATTGACGGAAAGTACCGACATGTATTTTCATCCAAAACAATCTTATTAGGAAAAAGATAAAACTTTAATGTAAAAGTTTACGTTCAAAATCTACGTCTGAGTTTGGCAAAATTATTATCATCAATTATAGCGGCTGATATTAAGATCGTTTTTTACCACTTAAGAATATGATAAGTGCGTTCTTAGCGGGTTCCGATGCGTTTTGTGCTTAAAGTACTTCAGGAACCACATAAATTTTGACCTTGATTCATTTCACGACCGCGATCGAGATCTAATGTCTATTGAACTTTTTCATTAGAGAACAAATAAACCAAGATTTCAGATCTTTTGGTAAAAGGCCTCTATACTTCTTTTTTTTAAATTAGTTGCAGTCCAATTTTAAAAGCAGCGGTGAAATCGATTTTAAGAGGACCAGTACCAGGAAAACTTATTTAAATTACTTTCTGTTTAATTACTTTAGTAATGGTGTAGGCTATTGTATACCTGCCGGCTTTTTTGAAACATGAATTTTGTAGGTTCCCATATATATAACTTTTTCTACCAATTTGCGTGCGAAAAGCGGCGGGGAAACCGATGGAAAACTTTATTTGATTAAAAATACTTTGTGTGAAACTTTTTAGAGAGTTGTAATGTAAAACGTACCTACATACCGATATATATCGACCTATTAAAATTCTTAACATCATATTATAGCACCTGATATTACGATCGTTTAGATTTTCACATAAAAATATATATCAAATATATCATAAATCAAAAAAAAGAGAAAAGATCTCAGAGGAAGAATCTCAGAGATTAAATAAGTAATTTACTAGGCACCCATAGCCCAAGCTTTGCTTAGTATGAGGTTAGGAGATGCCGTGTGATTAGTCTGAAACAATTTATTTATATACATGGATAACATTTTTTTTTGTAATTATAGGTGTGACATAAAACTACAGACCATTCATATTTTTAATGAATCTCACCTGCAATATCCAGCAGGTAAAATAAAAGAAAAGGTCTTATTACTGAAACTTACTAAGTCAAAATCAAAACGTTTATTTCCTTAGAAGCACGTAGCCTACATGGATAGGTAAACAGTCGTTTCGTAATACTCGAACATTTTCCTCTAAAATGTTATGGTTACAGCAACTGATATTCAAAGAGGTAGTTTTGGATTAAAATTTACAGCATCAAAATTCAACATCACATTTCGTTGTCTATGCAGCCCATCCGTTATTCGGAAGTTTGGAGGCGTTTGCCACCGACGCTGCAAGATCATAAAATATGGAGCACGGTCGCTGGCTTATGTAGCTATAAATCTTGTGCACCTCCGAGGTTCACAAAAGAAACATTTACATGTATCGGTTATATGTAGCGTCTATTTAAATAGCGTCCAATAGAATAGATGTCGTGAGAGTTATGTATTGAATGCGTGAATAGTTTTGTACTGTTATACAAATTAGATAGATACCATAGGACTATAATTATGTATTCGGTAATAGAATGTACTATGTTTTGAACATCAGGAGAAATCTATCATGAATCCTTTAAAATATATCTACCTATACAATTAGGTATTACCTAAATAAAAGAAGCACTATTTTATGTGAAAACTAGCGTTTCCCTTGTTTTATGAATTTTCCAGCGGGAACAACGTATTTTTCCGCTATTATGAATTAAAACGGGTAACATACCATGATTTGATGGTTTTTGGGTTTTCCGATATTTTGACGCTGCGTCTGTTGCAAGCGCCATGATCAAGGAAACAACTATGTTTTAAATCATAATATTGTTAAAAACCATGATAATTTAAAAAGTTGTATTTTTCCGCTGTCAAAATTAGCAGCTTATACCCTTCGTCAATAGATAATGCTATAATATAGCACAGTAAGAATTTTCCAAATCGTACCAGTAGTTCCTGAGATTGCCGCGTTCAAACAAACAAACAGTCTCTTCAGCTTTAAATATTAGTATAGATTAGGTATTATTGAAACACTAGTTTTGGTGTAAAAATATAAGTTACAGTATCTAGCCTTTATGGGTACACCAGTTACTGTTAAACGGACAATATGACGTATTGTACTTAGGTACCTACCTAGGTATAATTAAATTTTTATTAAAGTGTGTGAAATCCATTCAAAAATTCAAAATTAAATGTAACTACTAAACTATATAAAATTAAATCATACCTTTAATATTCTGAACATTTAACTGATAATATTTCCGTATAAACCGGAAATTGTAAATTCCTATTTCCGTGACGGTTCGGATTATGGTATAGTAAAATAGTTAGATTATGGAATACTATTAAACCTTTTCCATTGTTTAAATTTAGTGTCATTGGAAGGGTTAATTTATTAGGGAACCTACCCATAGAGGAGATTGTTCACTCGGGCAATTAAACGTTGTCACGAAATAGAACGATGATGAAGAATTGTTTAAATTGGAAGGTATAATGATTTCCTAAAGGGAAAACTTAGCTCTGGCTAAAGTTGAAATCAAAATCGAAGATTTCTTTTGCTGAAAGAACTTCTTCTTCTTCTATGGGTACTCTAATAGATTAACTCTTCCGATGTCACATATAATGTTGGAAGAAGTGCATTTATATTAATTTGTAACTGCATAATGTTTTTTATTACATGTAGGTATATAGTAGGTAAAGGATCATTTTATACACAAATAATGTATTGCTTTTTAGTGATAAGGCCGCCCTTTGTACATTTGGTTTTTTAAGTGTTGTATTTCTATTTTCCTGAGTGTACAATAAATTATCCTTGGGCTAAAGTAAACAAGTGACACCACAAAACATTGCAGTCCTTTAGGTTCATTATAGTTTTCAATCAACTAAACATTAACATTGCAACAACCTTCTAAAAGGTTTGTAAAATTAACAACATGCCTTGCAAGAACATTCTTTATTAGCTACCTAAGCGGGACCTTCAGCTATATTAATTAACTTTTGGCTCATCTTTGAAATGCCTCACAGTAATCTTAAACTCTGTGATTGCATTATATTGGTTTTATACGGCATACTACTTTTGCCGGCATCTACTACTTTTTGCCTTTGTTCTCAGGCCAATATTGGCGATAAGTTTTGCGAATAAATCGAATCTCTGATTTACGGCAGTGGACTATTTTACTTCCAGGGATCGAATTACCTCACCCCCAAATGTACTTCAAGACCAAAAAATAATAATCATTTAAAATCAAAAATATATCAATCATGTTGAAACAGTACAGAATACAAGAAAACATACTTTTTATGTTCAGGTACCTATACTTTTACACGTAACTGTTAAACTCCACTTCAGCAATTTTATCATCAATTAAAAATATTTCTAGACCTTTTTTTAAACAATACCTCTGTTTTATATCGAGGGTTCAAGTCCTCACTTGATTGTATAAAGGCCTGGACCTCGAGAATCAATCATCCAACAATGGATTGTGCTATTTTAACGTTAGATAGGTTTAGACTAATATTATAAACGTTACATACGGTATGTTTGAACATTTGTTTCACTTACAAGCTTAGAGTTCTGAAAGGGTTTAACTGAAAGTCGGCATTATACAAGTTGGTAATAGCTAATACTCTAGATAAACACATAGGCTGCGTCCTGTTACCGCTTAAATATCTTTCCGCACAGGTTTATCTATTACAAAGCAGGTAAAACCGCAGGCCTTTTTAGTCATTAATATTTTATAGAAACAAAGCTCTTGTAACTCGAATTTCTACCTAAATGTCACTATTGCCCCAAAAAAGAAATAGTTATAATAGTTTCACCAAAAATAGATTTTATGTTTCAACGAAGATTGTTTCCTTAAAGATACCATCACGCGATCAGCCTATAATAATGCCTAGCCCCAATCGTAACCACTAAACAGCCCCCGCGACATAAACCGTTAACTTTATCGTTGTTTGATTCAAAGTAGCAGCACATATTATGTATGTATACCTACTCATACATACACATTTAACGAGTTTCTGACCAAACCTGCCAATACTTATCACGCAGTTTATTTGGCTTTGACACTTCTGACGCCGAATTCGCTCAAACATCCACGCAATTTTGTTGGAAAAATGTTTGTAGGCAGCGTATAAAAATTGTTTGTGATGAGTTTTTCGTAGAAAAAACGATAAAACAATGAAATAGAATAGGATGCTCTCAATATATATATACTAAGAAGTATGGGCACTGGAAAAAAACAAAAGAAGGTAACTTAGCTATTACTAATTATTATTGGACCCTGTTAAGCAGAAAAGATCCAACCAACGCTTCATTGCTTGCGGTTTGATCTTTTCTGCTTAACAGGGTCCAATTACGAGTACAAAAAATATAATTATTGTACATAGTATTCAAACATACACATTTCAACCCTTAAAACATCTTTGACTGTAATAGTACCTACATGTACAGGTAGGTACGTAGTACAGGAAGATGTTTCTATTTTTAATTTTTAAATTATTTTAGATTTCTGAATGTTAACATTTAATAAATTCAGAACTAGCAATCTATCATCAGGAACATTTTTTCAATATGGGATCAAATTCTATAATTGGAGCAATATTGTAAAATAAGGTTACTTTTCAGTCGGGTTAGGAATAGTTTATAGACCAAAGTGAAGTCCTGAAACCAGCTCAGCTCATGAGTTAGCATAGCATCTGAGAGAGCAGCTATTTTACCATTTTAGGGTACCGTACCCAAAGTGTAAAACGGGACCCTATTGCTGAGATTCGCCGTCTGTTTGTCACCATGCTGTATCTGAAAAACCGTGATAGCTAGAGAGTAGAAATTTAAAGTCTAGGTTTATATACTTCTTGTCTTTAAAGAATATAATTATTGTATTTGTAATTTTATAACATCTTCATGTCCTAATCATACATACCTACAATAAGTTTATTAATATGGTTATACTTGTTTTGATGCTGTTTTACTGTATTTTCTTAAATTTCAGTGTTAAAAAATTAGCAAATTATGTTACTCTCCCCTAACTGGCAGGTTTTAATACAATACAATACAAAGACGCTTTTGTACACAACACAGGAACATAAACAAAATAAATAAAAAACAAGGGGTACAATGGGCGGCCTTATCGCTAAAAAGCGATCTCTTACAGGCAACCTTAGGATGGAAAATACTTTACTTAAAATAGAAAGGAGGCAAGGGGGCACAATATTAAAAACATAACAATATTATCTAAATCATCTGTATGATAATGATTATCATACAGATATCTAAATAAAAAATATAGTACGTAAATAAATATTTAAATTCAGCTCTATTCTGAGTATAAATGATTAACAACATTCCAAACACCATCCAACACAAAAAAAATAATTAAAATTAAGAGTAATGCAGGATAAAATATTTTTTTTTTTTATTTTTTTTTGCCTTCTGGAATGCTGGTAGGTTAGTTTAGCCGTAGGATATAATTACGGGAAGGTAAGAATGGATAAAAAAAAAGACAAGATCAGATTTTATATTGATACATTTTTATTATGCTGCTTTTGCGTTATTTTTATCCATGACCTGACTGACAATTTGATGTTTACTTATTTTTACGATTTAACCTAGAATATTTATATACCATACCTTCCTAGAATAAACGTTAAAGTTGGTTATTAAACAGTGGATAATCGGAGTTATTTTCTTTAAATGCCCTTCCGAAAAGAATATAAAATTATACCCCACGCATGTTATGTCTCGCTGGGCATTTCGGGAATAAATTGAAATATAACATAAAAAATATTTTAATTGATAATATATATAATACACGTAGCTAATTTCAATAACAGAAACCTAAGCTTTTGTTTAAAAAAAATAGACTAGTAGCTCTCATGTGGCTCATCATACCCAATTTTATGTTTGAGAATTAGGCGGTTTGGTGATCGGTACATCTGTCATTGGTACATCCTCAGTAGCACGGTAGGCCAGGATCCGCTGAGTTTATGTATGTCTATTATATTAAGTACTAGAGGCCCGCCCCGGCGTCGCACGGGTAAAAAAAGTTCCCGGCAATTTTTCCTTATTTGCTCACTGTTTAGACCTACCCTGGACTACGACAAACATTTTAAAACCAAAATCAGCTTAATCGGCCCATCCGTTCTCGAGTTTTAATCAGACTAACGAACAACAATTCATTTTTATTTATATAGATATCAGATGTGTCTAGTACCCGTAACACAAGCTTAGACCTTCCACGGGGCTAGATGTTGTGTGAATGGTCAAGAAGACGCTGCTGCTTAACTATTTTCCTGCATATATCTACTTACAAGTATTCAATGGATTTCAAAATAAATCTCGGATGAATTATTGGAAATTATCGTTTATGCAGTGCGCACACAATGAAACTCAATCATCATCTTTCTGACCTTATCCCACATTACGTGGGGGCGGCACAACATGTTTTCTGCTTTCATTTTCCTCTATCACGCGTCATCTCAACACTCACCTCTTTCTTACATTATGTCATCTTCCACACAGTCCATCCATCTTTTCACAAAGAAGCTCAATCAGAGCGTTTTCAAAAAAAAAATTAGAATGCAAAATTGCAGTTTCTGCAATAGAATAGTAGAAAATGATAATCAGTTTTCTCAATTTTATACATATTTAGAAATTAAAATCTCTCTCGAGTAACATTATATTATATCATAATTTATGATATCATATTTATGATATCATGTTACTAATTTTATTTATTAATTATGCATTCTAATTTTTTTTGTTAATGGTCTATTTAAGAATAATACATATAAATTCTATATAAGTAGTTTTTTGTTTGACAATTAATTTATATATCGTAGTTATTATGACAAAACAATCTGAAAACACTGGTAGCTGCAATTGTAAAAGACCAAGTGACAAAAGATAAATGTATAAATGTAGAGTTAGTATCCTATGCTATTAATTCCTACCAATATATTTGAAACGCGAATGTTTGTGAGGATGTGAGAAAGTGTGTAAGTATGTTTTTTTCACGTAAAAACTACTGAAGGGATTTTAATGATAAGATAAGATAAGATAAAAAACTTTTATTTTGCCATTTACAATTAAAACACATATTACAAACATTTGCGGAAAAATTAAGACTTTAAATGACAAAAAACGGCGACCACTCAGCATTTGCTAAGACAGTACTCTGCCATAGCGCTGGTCTTCCGTGGTCTTGGCTTGCGAGACGCGGCTACTGCGTCACTCGCATTAACATTATAAAAGTAACATTAGAATTTAATACAATGAAAACAAAACAAATACACATTAAAATACAAAACAAACAACTAATGAGACAACTAAAAATAAAAAATAAATTATACATCTAATACCAAAATACAATATAAATACAAAAAACACAGTACAATTAAAACTAAGATAAAGATAACTAAGATAAAGAGAACTAAGAGAAAGATAAGACATTGAGATCAACTTAGCATACAATTCACAATCCAAAATTATTGTTATTTAAACTATTGAAGAACAGAACGGCTGGCCCTTTCTTTGAAAATCAAGAAGCATTCTTTTCATCGTATTTTTAAAAGTATAAATAGTATTTGAATTTTTCAATGGGGTGGTAAATTGTTCCAACACTTCGTGGCCGAATATTTAAAACTGCCACGAAATGCTGCCGTTCTGTACTCCGGCCAAATAAGGCGGATAGCGAAACGAATACGGCGGTTTGAAAAGTGAAGCTTCTCAAAGAGCTAACTAGGCTGTTGAAATTTTATTAAACCAAAAAGTAGTGAAGCATAATGATATATTTGACGAGACGACATATTAAGCAAATTGTTGTTATTTATGTATGGAGAAATGTGAGCACGTCGCGGAACAGGCAAGCAAAATCTAATGAAACTAATTATTAAAAAATGTTGACTAAAATAAATGTTTACTTTCCTTCTTTCATTCTTATTTAGATTAAAAGTCTTCTGAAAACAAATACAGACGAATCAAATAATACTTATATATCCACCCTTACGTTCAGTAATTTACGCAAAAAAAAGTAAGTTTTAATATGAAAGGGATCTGTTTGCAGACGCTTCCATCCACTTTGTCGCGCCGACTTTACTGTTAGAATTAAGATATTTTCGATAATGATCACCGATTTTTATACAGAAAATATTAAAGCTGAAGTTTTATTGGATTCGTGTTTAACGAACATACGAATATAAATAAATCATTATAACTAAATATGTATCAAAATTTTACCTAAATTATAGGAGAAGCGAAGGCGGACGCTCCCGCTACGTAGTCGCTTGGTCGCGCAATTTGGCCGAAGCTTAAATCTAACACCGCAGAGTAGTTTATCGTAGGTAAATTCCACGGGAATAATAGATTGCTTCAGGATGGAAAATAGCCTATCTTAGCTGTGTATAGGCTAGGCTTAGACGGAGAAGGCTAGGCTAGAATTTGTAGCCTTCTCCGTACTGTTTTTTTTATTGATTCATTTTTATTAGTTCGCTGGAATGCGCGATATGGCTTGCAAGTCCAAATTTTGTTTTGAATACTCGATTAAAAATACATATACATTATATGTTGGTAAAAAAAGATTTATGACTCGATTAATTAAATAATTAATTAATTTTTTTAGCTTATAATGTTAATAATCATGTACAGTGTGTGTAAATAATGTATAGTGGTCTATTAGTATATAAATAGTAGATGACATTTGCTAAAAAATGTTTTTGTGTTTCATTTCTCTATCTTCAGTAGATCAGAAACAAAATTTTAGTACTTAAATTCGCCGGTAACTGTACATTAAAAAGAAATAATTGAGAATGACTACTTTCTAACATGACAATGTGCTATTGGAAAATTTCAGCCTGTAAATTATTTTATTTAAAGGTACAACGTTAAACTTCCGTTGAGTATGCGCGCATCCGGGGCTAAGCCGGAAATGGATGCTCGTTTTGTACATATATTACCCATATATTATTAGTTTATTATATGTATAAATTTCCCTGGTATGCTTTTATAAAATCATCAATATGGCAAATTTACGGTGTATTCTCTTATCAACAGACACTAATCACGTTACAGCGTTAAAAAACTACATAATTATTTTAGAGGTATATAAATAAAATAAGGAGGACTTAGGAAAGAATACTTATAAAATAAACAAACCAGCCAAGTGTGAGTCTCCTCGCGCCCCGAGGATTCCGTACAAACCTAGAGATAAAATGAAGTTAAAGAAAAACATTTATTTAGGATTATTAGTTTCCACCAAAAAAAACACATATATTTTTTTACTTTTTAAGTAAGAATTTTTTATTTTGTAATTATTAAAAATCTCTGTATCTTTTGATTGCATAGGCTTAGAAGTTAGATTTTTTACAGTAACAAGGAACAGTACTTTTGAAGATTTGATATGAATTTCAGCATGACAGACAGTATCCCTAATCACCCTATTAACGTTCCCACTGCTGGGACACAGGGACTTCTCTCTTGGCGAGAGAGATCACGCCTTAAGGGTTCCGTTTTTACTTTTTGACCCCTAAAAAATTATGTAGACACTGACAGAAGATACTTGTTAAAATCCGGAGCAATTTACAAGTAAATGAAAACAGATACGGAATTTCACGCAGATGGGTTAAGACAAAGTGATTGAAAATTGATCACACAAATGCGTCTATACGGTTTTGTTCTTAGGAAGAAATCTGATTTAAACGAGCCTTGGTAAGTCTTAAGAAGTAGATGGTTTTTAAATAAAAAAACGTGTTGTTATTTATACCACTTAAGTGCTTCGCTTCAATATAGCAAAATTGTTAAACGTTGAGATAATCGGAACCTATTAAACTAATAAGCCACAGCATCATAAAGTTAGTGTTAAAATATTTAACTATAATAACTAATATGAGAATAAAATAACTATTATTTAAACGACACAGTGATATTCCAACCAATTTGGTAAAAACGTATAAAATCTTGGTACAAAGTAATTATGTAATCAAATTATTGTAAAATACTCAGGCGATAAGTCGAATATCTAAATTTGGATACTTTGTCCGAACTGCCATAACATAAGTTTAATATTTTCTTTACAGACGTTTCGGTCATAAATATTAAGGTTAAAGTTTTGATCAAAATACTTCCGTGTCAGGATAAAATAAAATTACTTCCCTAAAAATTTACCTAATGTTTTAACAAATGTCAAACAAAATCGCTGGCAGTCATTTTTATTTACCATTAAAAAGTTTGTTTGTTTCGGCAGTAGGAAGAAAACCCACTGAAGGATATAAACCTGCCTCAATCACAAATTGAGTGTAAAAAATAAGAAACAAGTTAATTTAATTTTACAAAACGCTTGTTGTTTTGTAAAATAGAAATACAATAACAGTATTTTGTTAACGTGTTGTTCGGTTTCTCCAATATAGTTTATCTTATCAATATATAACAAACCTAAATGTAAGTATTCGAGCACTCTCACTCTCACTGAGGTGAGTTCGTGGACACAATCATTGCTGTGAGACCGTGGTATGAGCAGCTCGAGGTATGAAACAACTAAACACCCCTCTTTGTCATCATTCAATTTGAAAAGTCAGAGAGATTCTTTAATAAAGAATTTCTGTTTTGCTTTGTAGCTGTTTTATAAATTACTTGCCAATTATTTCAACGTGGTGTACCTACCATTTTACAATAATTAAATTATATTGAACCCTGACACAATGTTGTTTGTAACAGATTTTAGAATGACAATTTTGTTATGTAAACAAGAAAAATAAAATATATTTTGTAGCAATAATTCGTAGACCCTCTACGACGTAGAGCTGCTACGTTCTTTGTCGTAGACCCATAGAGACGTAAAACCGCTGCCCTTGCGCTGTTAGCAGTCTTTCGCCCACTTGGTATTTACAGCATGTAACTTGAAACTAATCCCTTGGGGTTTTCCACGGATTTTTTTAATAAAACAGAATTAATATTTAGGTCAACTAATAATACTATAAAGAAAAGACGCACCCGGGTGCTACTAAGTATCTTTTTAGATAATCTTAGATATCTTTTTAGATTGCCATAATAGGGTAGATTTTAATTGGTCCATCATTTCATAAAAAGTTGAACCCCTGTTATTTCTTCCATGCGAAAATTCAAGATGATACAGTGCATTGAAGTCTCGCGAGACGTAACTTTTCATTATCTTATTGTGAATTTATTAAAATTGAACGCGAACAACAGACGGACTAAACAAAATACCTATTTTTTATGAAGTCGTCATGCTTATTGTCTAATACTGATACCTACTAACAGCATACCTTCTGGCAAAGAATAAGCTAGCTTTCATGACGCGGAATAAGTTAGCTTATAGCCTTCCTTAATAAATTGGCTATCCAACACATAAAGATTTTTTTGTCTAATGGGCCCAGTATCGATGATATTAGCGCGTTCAAGCAAACAAACGAATACACTCTTCAGCTTTATATTGATAAATTATTCACTTTTATTTGTATGAAAATGACCTAAAATTATTGAAAAACTTTATCCACATTATAACTCTGAGACGGCGACGTTTAAAACATTATAATAATTATTTTAATTTAAATTAATACAAAACTAGTTGGACCCTTTCGGACCCGGCTTTTCTCGAGGAAAAGAAATAACAAAAAATAGAAGATAATTCATTTAAAATCAAATAAAACAATATACCTTTTACACATTAGATAGTATAAAATATTAGTCTCTCTTTCTCTACCATTGAGTATAGTGTCGAGTAGCTAATGAGTACTTAAAGATCATGTCTTACTCAAAATATTTTGTAATACAGTAGGACTATAAAAAACCACTGATGGGTAACTTTGGTCGTCTTTATGCGAAGATGGTGCAAGAGTCCTCTGAAATAAAATGTTCGTCCGTTCGCCTTTATACTTTGGCTGACAGTACTACAAAAGTTCGCTTAAGTTCAAAATGTTTGGGACATCAGTAACAAACTTGGATAAGGAAGCCACCAGAGACTGCCGCAGGGCAGATAATCATCCCCTAGCCATTTGAAATATCCAAGTTACAATGCCAATCACACATGCCTTCTGACCGATTCCGCTCAAAGCATATTACATAAATAGTATGTAAGTAATACGAATGTAGACTAAGAGGGTTGAAATCGTAGAAAATACGGGTTTTATATACAAGTATATAACGTTTACAAAGAAACTTACACGTATGTACATTATGCCTTAATACAATTTGAATCTAAATCGGAAACTGCAGAAAACGCTGCCTTCGTTTGGAAACGTTGGCGATGTTTCGAAAATTCCTGAGTGCCATGATGGAATGCATTTTGCGAAAGGTACATTTTGCAACTGAGTCCATGTATCATCTGGGTTATACTTTCTCCTTGGTCTCGGTGTTTAATATGTTTAACAAAAATATCCATAGATGTATGTCTATTTTATTAAGAATATCGGATGTCTAGTACCAGTAACACAAGCTTAGAGCTTAAGGCTAATCTATTATAAAAAAAAATAAGATTAATAGTAAAGTTTTTTTTAAGTCTAATTATTTATGTATTTATTTCCGCGGAATTAAATACTGACCCTAAAACAATAGAATAATTCAGAGAACGTTTTATTTTATTACAACAACTAAAGTCCTTCCAGAAATAATTAACTAGAGTGGTACCTCCAAATGCAAGTTATGCAAATTATGTTTTTTCAGAGATTTTTCAAGGGATCAAATTGGCAATAGAAGTTTGAGTGCGGTTTGTTAATGACCGACAGTCTTAATAATGAACCTTTGAGTAAAAAATATCATCATTTTACAATTACAAAGATGATAGTATAATAGGAATAAATAGATCTACCTGGTAGAAAAAAAAATGGCGCTTAATCTAAGTGTAAAAGTTCATCCGGTAGTAGTGTTATAGCAATTTTTACTACTGAGTGTAAATTGCCTATTAATACACATTACTTTGTACCTATATTATAAGTTTTTTTTAAATAGTTAAGAAGAATCTTATTTAATTACACAAAATACACCCAAAACTAAGTACATGTAAGTAGTACTAATAGGAAAACTTGATTGCTATTATACCAGATAGATCTGTTTATTTAAGATGCTAGACTAAGATAAACTCCAAAGACTTTGGCTATTGTCTTAGCCAAAACTCGACTAAAGGGTATCTTAATTGGGTAGGGCTTTCAGTTCAGTTGGGGTACGTACAAATATCATGCTTGAGATTAATAATACCCTCTAGATATCTTTTGTTTGTCGTAAGTTCGATCATGCTGGATAGACGAGACATAGGGGTTTTACAAATTTAAATGGTATGTAAGTACCTATGACTCGATTGTTTTAGAAAGCATTTAAATGGTTTGAGCCAGGCACCATTATGGTCTGTAGTTTTCATTTGTGGACTTACCAACGTAGTGTACCTTCACACTAGAGTAGGTGATATAATATTATGTCACCAGAAAATAACAAGATCCGTAAATTTAACTTTCGTGGGATTCAAAACGAGAGTTAAATTGTACTATTTTACGCTTATATTTTCGAGCGCAGCTAGCGTGCAGCCGGAGCGACCGCTGAAACTTTTCATGCTCATTCAATGCTTATTTCTACTAAATCGTTAAAATTAAAAAAAATGAGGCGTATAAATCTTTGCTATCGACCAATCAGAGAGCAGTATGCTATTTTCCGTATTTCAAAGAAGCGTCATTAAAAGCTCTTGTGTATATGTGATTGGTTAAACAGTTTAGAATCTTACGAATGAATTTACGCTGGTCTATAAATTGACCATAAAACATCGCAAATTCGGTTAGGTAGTTCGTTTATTTCGACCATTTCCGGTGGAAACAGTCTGAAACTTGAGTATGCTAACAGTTAAATATTGTAACCAAACAGTCTATCTTGATTCCGAGTCTTTTTATAATAAATAGTTTATAAGATACGCTCAAATTTAGCAAAATCAGATTATCAAGTATAAACAGGGCGTGTGAAGGACGCCCTGTTAAGTAAGCGTGTACCTTGTAGTTATATTAGTTGAACAGAGATTGTGGAATGTTTAAGTGGCAACAGATGTTTCCCATCTTACTTCTATGTTTGTTAAAAGATTTTCTAGAAGAGGGCATAAATCACAAGAATGTATTCTTGGACTAAAAAACAGCTTTACATTTTAAACGTAGGCGAACAGAGTATCTGTCTATACTTAAAAACAATTTTATCATTTGCACGTGTTTTTGAACGATTCCCTTATCCGTCTATAGAAAATTGATAAAACATTCTGAATTAATAGCTGAATAAACTAATACTGTTTAAGTTCGGAATAAAAATCATTGCCCAAAAAAATATATAACATAATAATTATGTATCATTATCTAAAGTCTACAGCTGGACAAAATATCCCGTATAGAATCCTAGAATCAGAAGAAGTCGCGAAGCATACGGCCCCCCCGTATATGCTTCGCGATAAATCGATAGTTATTAAGATCTCCCATCACCCTTTCACCGATGATCCATGCCTCGTGATACACCGTGTATATATAGGATTACTATCTTTTAGAGTACTTGTACAGAGTGAGTGGGATCTCGAATTCGGGTGAAGGTTTGCTATCGGCCTCTCAGTAAAGCTGATTAACGGATTATTCCAAGGGTAATGAAGCGTTTGTTTGTAGATTGGGACTAAGACTTCTCAACTATACCTTTAAAATTCGAGGAGCGGAGTGGCGTGCAAAAAGATTTTGTTCGGGCGGTCAACCATCCAAGTACTGGCGTTCCGGAACGTTGCTTAACCTTGTTATCGTTTAAGATTGGCTTACCTGACGTATTTCCGTTGCATCCGGTCTGAAATCACAACGATTCTAAAGAAGTTTCACTTCAAAATTATTTATTGTAACACTACAATATAGGAGAACATACATAGAAGATACATATTACATACAGCGACACAATCACCTTTATAAGAAACACCTTTACAAGGAGCACCTTTTTGGTGCTTGGCAGCATATCCTGGTAGCTAAATGTTGTCTCGTTTTGTATCTTGTTTCTGTACCTACAGTAATAAATAAATGGTTTTTCTTTCTTACTTCTTTTTTCTACCTACGCAAAAGGACGAATTACGATAAATATATACATGGGAAATATTATCATAACTTTCGAAATCGAAAATAATAAAGTTTTAAAACTTTTTGGTCATTTTTACCACAAACCTACGTACCTACTTTATTTTTTGTTAGTCCTATAATTTCAAAAATACTTGGGAAATTAAGTAATAGTAGGTAATTTAAGGTAGGGTTTACTTTTTGTAGATATTTTAGTATTGGACCCAATATGCAGTAAACATTTTGAGCTCTAGACAAAAATTTAAAGTAGTCATAATGTGTTCTAGAAAACCCAAGGCTAACCCAATTACCCTAATTAAAATATTAAGTCCACTTTTTGCAGAATCCCAAACAAAATATTATTGTACCTACGTAGGAAACCACCCAAGCCAACAAGGTTGTTTTTTCTCTTATCAACAGCATCAAATTAATAAAATATCAGTATTTTTACTTTCCAGGAAACCAAAAACATTTTTCTGTTACAAGGGCAGAGGTATAAATGATGATTGTAGTGTAAATCACGGATAGTAAGAGATTATTATTGTATTCCTATAATCCACTCAAAATCTTCTTGCTCTTTTTATACAAATCTATGCTAATACTGTAAATCTGAAGACTTTGAATGACACGAGGAGCTGTTAGATAGGCTATTTATCGAGGAAGGCTATATGCTATTTACTGCGGGTAAAATACATCGTGCCTGCGGGAAATCCATAAAGCACGTGCAATGCCGTGGCGTGCTAAGCTAGTAGTATAATATTATAAATAAACTAGCTGTGCCCTGCGGTGCTACCCGCGTTATAATGGATGAAGTACTCTTAACCAACAATATATTTATTTGAATAAAGATTTATATCATTATGTTGATACAACTTAAACTAATTATTTCGACCAAATTAGGTACCATAAAAACGGTTTTTGTGAGTTAATCTTAAAAGATAGACATATACTATCGTGGACTGTTTTTTAGATCATTAAAAGAGCTATTATTCTTTAATACATATTTTTTGTGTATCTTGAACCGTTTTCACGGCGCACGCAACGGGAGGCTTCAAAGATGAACAATTTCTCCCGTTTTTTACACATTTACCACTATAATTATCTTTGCTCCTATTGGTCGTAGCGTGATGTTATATAAAGCCTAATAGCCTTCCTCGATAACTGGACTATCCAACACAAACGGAATTTTTTTTTTTTTTTTTAATTTTTTTTTTTTTATTATTGATAAGCCTTCATTTGACCACAATCTCACCTGATGTAAAGTGACGGTGTGGTCTAAGATGGAGCATGAAGGCCTAGAAGATGGCTTCTCCGGGCCACATTACGAAACACGAAAAGATCGCTTCACGCACTGGCCCAGCCCGGAGGGTGGTGACAAGCCGGGGCCTACCACCAGAGACTGTTCTTAGCACCAACCGGAGGTCACGTGTAAGGATTCAGAGGGTTACCACTTACGGACGTGAACAGACAAAACCTCCAATTCAATTCGAACCAGTAGTTTCGGAGATTAGCGCGTTCAAACAAACAAACAAACAAACAAACTCTTCAGCTTTATAATATTAGTATAGATTTAATAAAATTAGAGTATCCGTTTGTAATCTTCTAATATATAAAATTCTCGTGTCACGGGGTGCGTAATCGAACTCCTCCGAAACGGCTTGACCGATTCTCATGAAATTTTGTGAGCATATTCAGTAGGTCTGAGAATCGGCCAACATCTATTTTTAATTTTGCAAAACAACGTTTGCTGGGGTCAGCTAGTATTAATATAAAAACTTTTTACTGAATGCTTCTGGATGTCCAATCGGTTACCACGGAAGACCAGCGTTACAGCAGATTAGTCTGCTGTAGCATAATGCTGAGTGGAAGCCCTTTTTGTTACAATCTATGTACTTAACAATTTATGTGTAATATGTTGTATATTTGTAACAAAATAAACATTTTATGATTATGATTATGGATGTTATACCGTGCCATATTCAAAAATGTTATTTTTCATTTGCTGTTTTACTAGATATTATTTTATTACGGATTTCTTAAACGACTGAAACTGCTTTTTCAGACAGATAATATGAAATAACTTGTAAAGTGGGCAAATTGCAAAATCACCCGCTGATGTAGCCGCACCATTATACCTAACACAGACCTTTAAAGAAAACTTTAAAATAATTTATTAAACTTACACCAACATGGCCATCCCTATCTTTCTTCACAATTTATATCAAAAATAATAGGAATAATGCCTTAAAATATCAGCTTTACAGCTCCGCCAATTTCGGTTTGATGATAATGGATCAGTCAGTCAATATGTCAGCTTGTCCGGTTTAGGGTCTTTGAAGGTTCCTACAGAATTATTCCTGCTCAGTCACAGGAAAATTATATAACGAGGGATACAACTAGGTACAACTGTGACTGACTGATTCTTACAAAAGATAATTAATTAGATTGAATAGAAATTGATTTGTAAATTTTATTGGAAGGAGAACAAAAGATTTATAAGAATTACTTGTAAATTAGAGACAAATAAATTAATTTGAGGACCTTAAACAATAAGATAACTGTGTTTATTAGATCTTATAGTGAACTGTAAAAAAGGCCTTATCTAATATATAAAATTCTCGTGTCACAGTTTTCGTTGCCATACTCCTCCGAAACTGCTTGACCGATTCTCATGAAATTTTGTAAGCATATTGAGTAGGTCGTGACGTTTGCAGGGGTCAGCTAGTTATTTATATGTATATAAGAAAAAAATACCAAATTTTTTGGGATCGTACCCAAAGGTTGAAACGGGACCCTGTTTCTGAGATTTCGTCGTCTGTCACCAGGCTGTATCTCAAGAACCGAAATGTATAAAGAGTTGAACATTAGAGGGATGATATATATCTCTTGGCATCTAATACTAAAAACATCTTTTTTTGTAATATGTGTATAAACTTTACATGATCTCCGTGGTATGACAACTACAAGCTGCTAGCCAATATATCTTCCGATAAAGCCACTAACTAAACTAAGATCCTCTAACACGTAAGGTTGAAAAAAAATGAAGGTGTATTGCTAAGCGACTCAACACAATCAAGCACCGAAAAGTAACAGCTGTTTTAAACGGCCTACGTAAAAATTCATCAAGCGATAATCTCGTACACAATTTAATGGCTCGTCCTCGACTACGTCTATTTTTATACTGCATAATAGACAGCTAATGGGTTACAAAATAGATATCAATGATTTTTGATCGAGTGGGAAAATATTTTTCTATGTTTATTCACTATCCCAGTTACTATCATGTGTAGTCCTCCAAATTGGATTCAATGAAGGCGACGCCGATGATTTCAATACATTATATTATGGGCTATAAAAATTTTTCTTATAAAAACCCTTCGGCATGTGTGGCAATAGTAGACCAAGACTGGCTTCCAATTGCACAACTTTTCTACGGTGATAAAAATAAAATAAAACGTTTTAGCCTACGTGTTTTCTATACTAATATTATAAAGAGGAAAGGTTTGATTTTTTGTTTGTTTGTTTGTCTCGAATAGGCTCTGAAACTACTGCACCGATTTTAAAAATTCTTTCACCATTCGAAAGCTACACTATCCCTGAGTGACATAGGCTATATTTAGTTTTCAAAAATAATATGATTTCTTACCAAACTCCGATAATGTAACCCATGGTGAAAAAAAAGAACCTAAAATCTTTCTTTAATCGCGAATGCTGCGAAAACTATTGAATATATAACAAAGTGATGTATTACAACTTTGTAGAACTTATCATTATCTACAAAAAACGTCGTCACATCATATCTCTAACTATTATATTTTTGTGACAATAAGCGATTTTTTATATTAAAAAATAAAATACCACTGTTTGAAAAGGCTCTATATTTGTATCTTGGTATTAATCCTTAACAAAATAAACAATTTATTATGTAAGATTGCTTTAAAACCTTTATAAAACTTTTTGAATTATTAGATTCTGACATTCCATTCAAAAGATATCACGAGTTATTTTTTTTTAATATAACCGCTCGGCGGCTAACTATGCGTTGTGGAGTGGCAGGCGTCACTCGGGCACGGAGGTACGGGAGGGGGGTTTAGATCACGAAATAATCTGCCGCGCGGGGTCAGCTCCCTACTGAATGGTCGTGTGCGGAAATACAAAAATAGTAGTTAATAATTCGTTAACAGGTAGGTATTACGATAATCCCATTCAAAAAGTTATTTTCAGAACTAAACCCTAGCTTATAGCATAGATATTGTACATATCGTCGGTTGCAGGTTCAATTGGGTTAACCACCAAAACACGAAAAATAAGTTGAGTATATAGTTTTTTTCTGCTCTTTCGAATAGCATAATAATATAATTCTAGCTTTAAAAAAATACAGTTACGCTACACATTTTAACTGTGAATTTTGCAGACCTCCGTCGAAATTATGTTGTAACTGAGTAGGTATGTGATCCATTTACATAAGTTAATGTTAAGTTGGTAGTAGTATAGATACATAATCTTGGCAACCAGCATTGCTCTTACACTAATTATTAGCTTGAACGAAAAATTATAACCACACATACACCAATATAAAACCAACTTACTTCAAAAACCTAACGTTACACCAATTGACCCGAACCAAGTTTATGTTTGTTGTCGGTTACACCAATTTGAGCATTGCAATCAATAGTATGTTTACACTTACCTTAATCTTCTTATAAAAAATAAAAAAATGGTTGCCTGTAAAGTCGGTATACGGGCGAAAGTTTTACGTGACAACGACTTTGAGTGGTAAAATAATTTTAATGTGAATATTCATTCGTATAGTAGGGAGAAGGATGAACATGAACCGGTGTGTATGCCTATCTCTCTCACTCTCTCTCTCTCGCTCTGTCTCTCTCGCTCTTAGGCGGGCTAACCATGCCCGAGTGGAAGGGACGCGAGCCTCTCACTCGCTCTCATTGTGAGCGCATAACGTGAGCGGAGCGTAACGCAGTTTCTTGAAGTGTCACCCGGCAAACCAATTTATAAGACGTTGTCACGTCAATAATAAATCCAAATTTAAAATATAAGAAAAACCCCCGATTCGAATCCTTCAATTTCCTTAAAAGTAAAACACCATAATAATGTGTAATGTGCACGCAATGCGCTTTCATTTGATACCCCACTCGAGATTTTTGCAGATTTTCGGTTTTCCTTCCCCACTCTAACCCCCACAATTTTTAAACGGCGCACCCGATTTTCATGAAACATGTCTAAGAGCACTCGCGCCAGACTCACCTTTTAAACAAAAAAACTAAGTTGAAATCGCTTCATCCGTTCGGGAGCTATGATGTCCCAGACAGACAAACATATGACACCCCTCTTTTTTTGTCGGGGGTTATAAAATTCAATCGAAAAATGTTTTGCTAAGCGCATAACTCAACAACGCCTATACCAATTTAGCCAATTTATTTTTATAAATGTTCGTTGGAGTTTTGAAACAATTTTGAATGCAATTTTGAAACCCGTGCAAAGCCGGGGCGTGCCGCTAGTATAAATATAAAAATGAAACTATATTTAGTAGCAAGGCATGAGCAAAACAGAGTAATGTAATTCATAACAATCTTATGATTTCTCCTGAGTTTGGAAAATAGATATTTCATGATTAATATATACTGTAGAAATTTAATTCATAAAAATGCAAAATAAATTTCATTTCCTAATTTCCAAACCAGCTATCCCCTCGGCTTTAGTCAAAACACTGATAGCTTTTAGGCAAATATGTTTTGCAAATTGGTTAAATGTTCCGAATATGTTTCGTTTATTTATTTTCTTTCCAAAACGGGTTGCTGTTAAGAATGCCGGTGGAAACGTTATCCAGCCCCGGTCGTGAATGTATCGCTGGATTTATGGAGTTTTTACTGTTGTAAACATTATGACGGACGTTATGCGCCATTATTTTTTGTGCGATATAAAATTATTTTACGCATTAACGTTCGTCACGGTAGTCTTAAAATATCAACAACCGATTTGGTTTGGTGTGATCAGCGAAACCTGAGTACCTACCTATAAAAAAACAAAGTAAGTAAGGAAGGACAGGAATAATGTTATGAGGTAATAATTGAATTTTATGTTTAAAGTTGTAGTGACTTCAGAATTTTTATGAAGGATTATTATTTCTTACATTGGAACGCAACAAATTTTTGTATCAACAAAAATATTCTAAATAAATATTTCCGGACAATCCACACAACAACATGTCGCTCCGTGGTAAACTTGTGTTACGGTGTACTATTCATCTGATATCTATATATATATAAAACGAAAAGCTGACCGACTGACTGACATATCAACGCAGGGCCTAAACTTTGGGTTAGAAACTTGAAAGTTTGCACTTTTATAACGTGGGGGAACGAGCATTAAAGGAAAATAATTATTATTAAGGACGGGGGTTTGATTTTTTATAAAATTCTTATTTTTTTGAATATCCTCTTTGGATGATGTGCAGGTAAGTTAATAATATATATTTATAAAACAATCCCCTTTTGTGGTAAAAGTGGAGTAAGAAGTTTGTATGAAAGTCCTATGTTTTTGAAGTAGGATGTAGACAATCGTTAATAACGGGGATTTAAAATTAGGATGAAAATCCTGTGTTTTTGGGGCAATACACATTAAATTGAAATAATAAGCTTCATAGATAGAGTGTTGTTCTAATACTTTATCTTCAGAAATTAACTCTCTCTTGGGGTTAAAACCGGGTAAGAACTTAGTATGCAAAAGTTAAAAATGTTTTTGTTTTAGTGCAAAACTTGAAATTTGGCAGGGACGTTCTTTATACTCGTAGAAACTCCACTACCTAGGCAAGGTCGGAAATTTGGTACTTAGACTTTGATCGTTGAGTTTGACCTTTGACCTTATTAATCCCCTTTTAGGCTTGACACGGGGGTTAGCTGTTTGTATTAAAGACCTATCTTTAAAACAAGAACCGACAAAGCATGTGTAAACTAATTCTTCACAAACGAAGTCGCGGGTATTCAATATAATAGACATACATAATTATATATTTTTTCCTTAAACATTTTGGGCCGGGCCAACATACAAATAATAGGCGGGAATCGAACCTGAAGGTAGCTTATGCGCCACATGCGTTTCTTCGCCCACCGCGCCAAAGAGGCAGTCAAATCTATTTGCTAGCACGATTGAGTAAGTAGTTAGAATATGACTAAAAATGCAAAACAGCTGTTTCCGAATTTAAAATAAACATTTTTGCTCTACTTTTTACGTTTTTATTATTTCTATGTAGAAGTGGTTAAGTAAATTTCTTGATTTTAAATTTATTATTTTTTCTTTGTCAATTTTGCTAAGATATAGCAAAAGCGACAAAGAAAAAATAAATACATCATAAAATATCCAATTCATGCAGCATATTTTAATAAAATCAGGCATGATACACCTTTTTGTACACAATTCAACGTTGTGCAAATAAAGTGTTTTAAATAAATACAGTTACGATAATAAAATATTTCTCTTTTGATGGTATCATCAAAGGAAATAATATAAATATCTGCACCATCCTAAAAACACCTGTGCGTTTTGTGGGTATCCTTTCAACCTTTTATCGCGCTTCCAATCAAAACAAAGGGCAGGATCTATGAGATGTCGATTTTCAGCTAAGTTCAGTTAATCATGCCGAACATTATAAAAGCAGTCTTATGAAGGTTCGATACAATTTCGAAATTCACGAAATTTTCCACGTGATCGTGATAGCCATGCGAGAAAACGCCCGTCACAAAACATCGTTTATAACATTCGATTACAATAAAAAAGATGTCATTGATACGGTTAAAAATATGAACTCCATCACAACACACCATAGACCCAAAGGTACAATTAGAAAAAGTACCTATCGGCTCGGGGCAACTAGTACAAAAAACAAAAAAAAAAACATAATATACCTATGCTTTGATACAGTCGAATTGATAAACCCTTTTTATTAAAAATTACCCGTTACGATTTTAGACACTCTGGAGCTACTTGCCAAGCAATAAGGCGGACCACCGAGATTTTTGAACAACATCAACAAAATGGGAGCAAATTGACTACCAAAACCAACTTAAGCGAGGCATCGCTAATGAACCACAATAAAACTTTTTGTTAAAATAATATTTGTCTGGCATTATTTAAAAAAGGAGTAGGGCGTATTTTTATTTTAATGTAAATGATGTGAAATATAACTGCTTAAAGTAACGATAAAGTTACCTGATATAATGACTGAAAGTTATCTAAAAACATGAGTGAAGTACATGAATAGATTTGATTTATGGTAATGAGCACGCGACCCTTGAACGGTATATGCGAAAATAAGAGTTTATTTAAATTACAAAACATAAATTATTAAGTAAGTTTAAGTAGGTTTTTTAACGTTAGAAATATAAGAATTGTAGTTGATTCTTCTGGAGTTCTGCACAGTAAGTGGAGCTAACTGGTAACCCTTGCAGTGTTGCTTTGTATGCCTGCACAATAATAATCTCTTATCATATTCTACTTTTAAAATTCTGGTAAAATTTCTATTCAGCTTGTGCAAAAGCTATTAGCGGTTTTTCACGCCAGCTTGTTCAACAAGTCTGCAATAAATTACTCAAGTTTTAGATTAAAAATCTATCCAGTTTTGTTATACGAGCTATCGAGTTCAGGGTCAGCTAAAATTAAATTTATCTCGAAACTGGGCTTAAATTATGAAATTGCAAATTAGTAAATTAAAATTATCATGGTAATAGTTCGTTAACACATTATTATTATTTTTTTATGCTAAATAAGCTTTCATTTGACCTCAATCTCACCTGATGTTAAGTGACGATGTGGTCTAAGATGAAGCATGAAGTCCTGGAATGTTGATGGCTTCTCCGGGTCACATTACGAACAGGAAAAACTTACACAATTAAAACACATACCTTATAGTTAGTACTATAAATATTTTATTGATAGGTATTTTTTTCAGAATAATGGTCCTTAATTAAGAAACAGGCCCTAAAAGTACTGAGGGTCTATATCACCATTTTCGAGTAAATTAGTCAATTTATAGAGCTATTAAGTCAACTAACAACTGCCTCGTTAGAGAGAGTTAGAGCCTCGTTCGTGGTTCGGCAGGGGACCATGGGATACTACAGGCCGAAGGGAATGGCTTGGGTTTCTAGGACGATGTTGAAACCTGCTGTCACCGTAATAACCTCTACTACCCAAGATTACGGCGCATGTTTTGCCATTAGCGTTTTTGCTATTCACAATTATTTCCCATTCTCAATTTGTATAGAGTATTTTTGGACAAATCATTTTTTCCGTTATCAAGTTTTATCTTTTTCTTTACTTTTATATTATTTTGTTTCCTGAGAAGAATAATATAGCATTAATTCAATTAATTTTTTCTTTATTTTAAGCTAATTTCTACTCCAACTCAAGGGAAGGCTTGCACCGAGCGGCTTCGGTCCCCCACAGTTTAGTATTATCTAGATGTAGATTACTAAAAGCTCGGATTGTGCTCAATAGAGTGTTCCTTAGAGACCATTACGCGGCGTGAATTTGTGATGAATCTAATATTCTTAATCTTGAAAAAGCATTTTATCATGAGTTATGGTAAGTAAGTAGTTATTTGACGACCTCTGTGGCTTGGTGGGCGAAGGTCCGCTGAGGCGTGGGAGGTTGCGTAGGTTTTGTACGATCTACAATTTCTGGTTTCAATTTATGTATTTACAAAAAAAAAGTATCTATGTACATAATGTAGTCACCCATTAGTACAAGCTCTATTTAGTTGGTTGGGGTTAGATGATGCTGTGTAATTAATTAGTCCGTAAATATTTATACTTATTTATTTATTTTATTTTAAATTGATGTACTCATACAATAGGGACTAATCATTAAAATTATGCCTAATAAATCTGATGGTACTTTAGCGACAGAATAATTGATGCATGAAATAATTATCATGACAGTTTGCCCTGTTAATAAGATGTTATTTTAAAGACTGAATCACTTATCTATATGATATAAAAATGAATTGCTGAAATTTATGTACGCTCATAACTTCCAAACGAATGCACCATGTTAATTTTTTTTTTACCCTTTATTTTTGACTTCCATCATAGCTCCCGAACGAATGAGCGATTTTTGTATGATAGGTGAGGAGTGGGGTCTCAAATGAAAGCGCATCGCGAGCATATTATTTTTTAAAATTTAAAATAATAAATTCTCTTGAATGTAGGTAATATTATTTTAATTGGCAGACAAAAGTCAATTTACCGTATAGATACAGCCTTCTTCTGGTTTTGTCTAAATATGGCTGTATAGTCAAGTGATTGTTGCCTGCCTTAGGGCGAATTTTAATATATCTATACATTATTCTCTATTATAATGTAACTGACAAAACAACGTTTGCCTGGTCACCTAGTAGTCGATAAAAATGTAGGTAACTCAAAGCGCTTTGAAAATAGATTAATTTCAGCAAAAACGTCAGAGCAGGATAATATGGTGTTTAAACAGCGTTGTTAGCAGAGTAGGTACTTTATAATATATTCATGAAAACCGCTATCATCCGTCTGAGTTTTGTTTCCGTTGGGCTGAAACATGATTTTAATTGCTAAAATCACTTTATTTTATATGATACCATTTTTATCTAAACGCAACAACAAAAATTACATTTAAATTTCTTAACCCTAATTTTGCAGTCCGTGCATTGTGCAAAGCATTGTTTTTGGATGTAAACGTCGGTCGTGTGTGGGACAATAGGTCGTCATAAATAATGTCGATGAATAAAGTTGGTGTGAAAAAATATTTTGTATAGAAAAGGTATGTCTACATTAATCCTATTAATAAAGAGATACAAGTACCATAATACCGATTTTATTTTGTTCTACAATGAAAATGTTGTGCTTTGTACCTGGGTTATTTTTAAATCATTTATTTATTAGGAGTAAAAGAGGACAATGGTTTTTTTTTTTATTTTCTGTTTTTAGTTGTACTGTGGCATTGCAAATTTAAAATGACAGATTTATGTAAAAAGATTTAGTGATTAGCATTGTAGCTACCTTCCTCATACATTTTAGATATTTGATAATATTTTTCTATAACACCTTATACCGGGATTAAACAATTACAATAATATTTTATGCACTTCTTAGAAGACACAAATTTCTTCCTTTCTTAATATTTATTTTAGAAACTTCTTATTTTTCCTATTAGTTAAAGTTAAGTTGATTTTTATAAATCATAAACAATAGGTTTTAACCCTTAAAACTACACAGATATTGATTTTCTCTTCTTCTTCTTCTTCTAATAGATGGCGTTCGTGACATTGATTTTCTCAGTTTTCTCATAACCTTAAACTGACATGATCTACGAGAAGAAAGCTACCTAGCATTAATCCAACGTTAACGTTAAAATGACAACTTAGGTATATTTTATAACATGTGCAACTTAAAGCCACAGCTTATACAATATTAAGCACGGGAACATTGGAAGTTTTCAGAATAATAGATTGTTATGGTGCGGCTACATCAGCTCGTGAAGATTCGAGCGCTAAAATCATTGTGAATGGGCGGGTATACGCGATGTTCTTTCTTATCTACATTAACGGACAAAGATTTGTGTCGCGTTGTTTGCTCTAAGATACTAAAATTTCGTAAGTGTAGCCACGCCCACACCAAACATCGTCTTCGACCGACTACTGTGCGTTGATGTTAGTGCGAATCTACATTCTTCTTTAGCGCGCAGATTTGCTGATTTAGGACGCTTTTGCTGAGGAGACAATTTAATAAATAGATATCTTCGGACAATTCACTCGGCATCACCTAACCCCAAACTACACAGAGCTTGTGGGTGCTATGTGTCTAATATATACCCGGCCACAAACATCGCGTTGACACGAATTTTCGCTAATGTAGCCGCACCATTGGAGGGGTGATCCTCTTATATTTCTTGTCATGTATGTCAGACATCAATTACTTATTTTTATTCAGATATTCAATGTATATTTCAGTTTTTCTCACGAGGAAAAAAGCGGTATTACATAAAATTATACTTCAAATGCATAAAATTTTAGGAAAATGTTGGACATTCGAATCACTTTATGATTGTTTTACACACTAAAACATAATTTTTCAGTTTATAAATCGAAACGTTGCTTTTGGTAATTTGAACAAACATAAGTACTTACCTACCTTCTCGCTTGAAGACCTACCTTTAGATAAATCCTAAAATTAATTTCAGTCTAATTGGGACAAAAGGGAGCGCACGGTCTGTTGGCCCTAAACCACCGCTATTAAAATCGTGACCAAATTCCCTATGAACTAGGTTGTCACATCCAATTATTTTGCTTCATCTTAAATTCTTTCCATGGTTTAAATCACATCCGCAGTTTTTAATGATGTCAGAATCTCTTTTATACATGGCGGTTGCAGATACCACTCCAATTTGGGCTTTTATTCATGTTCTACGAAAATATAGCTGTTTCATTTGATCCTATTGGAAAGGTTGATTGGGAAGTGGCAATAAAAATGACGCTTAGTCAATTTATACTGCATAACTGCACTATTCAGACAAAATCGTACTGTTATCATATTGTTATTATGTTATCATAATACATACCCATCACTAATAGTTTTACATGTGCTTCAAGTAATACACAATTGTATTAAAAAAATTATAGTGGGTATTATGTGCGCTTTTTTAATTTGTAATTCATATGCTAATAGCATGCCATAAATTACCTACCTACAAAGTACTTCGCATACTGCAAGCTCTCGTTTAATATGAATAAATTAACCTTACATGGCAATAAATTATTGTATTGAAATATAATAATGATCCTAAAGCCTATGAATGATAATGTTAGTAATAACGCGACGGTTGATAAATACGAAAAAGCGGTGCAAATGGCTTAAGGCACTTACAAAATTCACCAATAATAAAATGTGTCCCGTATTATCATATATATTGCGGCAATGTTAAATTACTTTAGCATTATTGTCCTCATACTGTAATTATTCTTGTCTTTAAGTTATTTAGCAGCGGAGTACCGAATTAATAAAATTTTGTAAACATTATCTGCTGCATATACTGTTTTTATTCCTGTTCTTGAATGATTTTGTAGCGGAGTGCCGACTATCGCTCCCTCCAACTTTTTTAGTATTCAATATAGACTTTTGAAATTTCTATACAATTCCACAACTTTCGCTTACTGCGACTTTGCAACTTTCAACGAAAATAAGAGTTTCTCAATTAAAGGCGTATTTTTTTTACATTTTTTATGTTTGTTTACTTTCAGCTCCGTGAATGGGTTTTGATGGTTTTTTTTATAATGAAATATGTTGCTTGCTGATGTCTTTATTTTTACTTACTGTGATTTGATTATTGTGCATTTTTCAGTTTGACCGACTTATAGGTAAAAGAAGGTGTTTTTTTAATCGATATGTTAGTTTAAAATCTACTTGTTGTAAATAGCGCTTAGCGATAGCGAAATTGACTAAAGAAAGTCAGCAGACGTAAAATCATCTCTCAGACGTATAACATTGATTTAGCTTTTATATTGTACTAGCGACCCGCCCCGGCTTCGCACGGGTGCAATGCTGATACTTACTAAATAAATAAATAATAAATAAATAAATATTTCCGGACTACTCACACAGCATCACCTAACCCCAAACTAAGCAGAGCTTGTACTATGGGTGCTAAGTGACTGATATAGTACATAGATTTTTTTTTTTGTAAATACATACATAATGATACATAGATAAAAAGACACTACAGAAAAACTGTTAACGTTGTATATAAAAACATCTCCGCTCCGGCTTGTGATTAAAATCGATCGCAATTTTTAAATCTCTAATATCTTCGAAAATATTCAGTTAAATCATACGGTGTAAAGGGCCATATAGATCTATATTAAATGAACAATGTATTCAAGGTATTTAATTGGTTAAGGATGGTTGAATGATGCTGTATGGGTAAAATCGCTTCGAAAATTAGCCATTATTTTTCGTAAAAAGTAAATGACAAAAAAAAGTTATTGTGGGTTATCCCACTATAACTTTTTTTTTACTTTTCTGTAGACCTTTTCAACGTGTACAATACTTAGTACATTATTTTGATAAAACTCGTAGGGATCAGCCTGCGTTTGCAATGAAAGCGGAAAAAATGAAATGATTTACGACATCACATTAGAAACCTCAAAAATAACAGTACTTCTCCACTATTAAATGGATGTTATTATACATATAAACCTTTCTCTTGAATCACTCTAGCTATTAAAAAAACCGCATCAAAATCCGTTGCGTAGTTTCAAAGATTTAAGCATACAAAGGGACTTAGGGACACGGAAAGCGACTTTGTTTTATACTATGTAGTGATGATAGTGACTAATATATTGCTTACACATTTGACGTGGCATTTGAAAATGGCAAAAATTCTAAAATTCACGTTTGTTTTTCTGCTCGATCTCGATTAAACTTGTCGAGGAAGATTTAAATTGTTGAGTTTTGATTAAATTTATCTTTGAGTACCTGCCTAATGAATTGATGGATTGACTTCGGCTCTCGGATTTTTAAGCTCGGCCCAATTTGTGGTCGATTTTAAAAACAAGAATAAAATAAATTCTAACTCTTCCTGGTTTGAGTTATGTATATACAAAAATAATAATGGAAAATTATGCTCAGCTTGATATTTATTTACTCAATTTTTGGAAAACTAATTTATATGTTATAAATTACGTATCTAATTATATTATTAATAACATGTGCCAAGCAAATAGGCACATGTAGACTGAATGCCAATTACTATTTTCAGCTAATAGACAACTTAATTATAATTACGCTTAGTGTTAGAATAAATAATGAAAAACAAAATATATAATGCTAGTAAGGGAATTATTAAGTTGTCAAAGTGTCTAAATGTAAAAACGGAACTGTAGCCTGTAACAACGCAAATTTGTTTTCTATAGTATTTTAATGACCATTTTATGTTTTAATTTTTTTTTTAGTTTTACTTTCAAATATGTGGAGGTCACGTCCGTAAGTAGTAACCCTCTGAATCCTTACACGTGACCTCCGGGTGGTGCTAAGAACAGTCTCTGGTGGTAGGCTTCGGCCGCGGCGTTTTCACCACCCTCCGGGCTGGGCCAGTGCGTGAAGCGAGTTATTCGTGTTTCGTAATGTGGTCCGGAGAAGCCATCTACCTTCTAGTCTTCATGCCCCATCTTAGACCACATCGTCACTTTACATCAGGTGAGATTGTGGTCAAATGAGGACGTACTAACATAATAAAAAAAAAAAAAAAAATATTTAGAATTTGTAGAACCTTTAATCGCGAAATCTTTTGGTATAAACCTACCTACTGAAAAGTACCTACGATCCTCAATGGTAAACGCCAATTAAATTACACGGGCTCATCTGGATGGGACTCGTTATAATTTTATGAGTTCCCAATTTAAATCAAATTAATTTAAAAAATAGGATTCTTTTCCTGAGGGAAATCATGTTTAAGGTTATTTATTGTCTTTTTATTATAAGTAGAAGGAATGTAAGTCGGGGGAAATAAATTGTAACAACACTATAAGCAATATAATTTTGAGGTTTTTTTTCTGTTCACGTCCGTAAGTGTTAACCTGAATCCTTACACGTGACCTCCGGGTGGTGCTACCAACAGTAGGCTTCAGCCGTGGCTTGTCACCACCCTCCGGGCTGGGCCAGTGCGTGAAACTATTTTTTTGTGTTTTGTAATGTGGTCCGGAGAAGCCATCTACCTTCTATGACTTCATGCCCCATCTTAGACCACATCGTCACTTTACATTAGGTGAGATTGTGGTCAAACGAAGGCTTATCTAGCATAAAAAAAAGCCAGCTTGAAAAATAGACAGTTTGCGCTAAGTGCATCGAATCACACGAAATAGGCTTGATATAAAATGTAAAATATGGTTTCATAAGTGTAATAGGGTAGATGACTAAAATAATAATAAGTTCTCATAGATTACATTATTTAAAAAAATAACACGATTTTGTCCGTTATTTTCTGAAAACGAATAATCAAGATGATACCTGCAGTGCCTTGAACTTTCGCCTGACGTGGCGTTTTTATGCGATTTGTACTAAATTTAAACGTCAAAAGCCTCCATTCCGGAACTTCGATGTTGTTTATCTTGGCACTTTCTTATGAAATTGATAAAGCAAAAATAGGGTCCAGTATTACAGACAGGTACAGAATACCGATTAAGTAAATTTAAATGTTTAATAAGATAAGTTATTTTAGAAACTTTGTCATATAATTTTGTTATAACCATTATCATCGCCCTATTAACGTTCCCACTGCTGGGACACAGGGACTTTTCCTCTAGGCGAGGAAGATTAGGCCTTAATTCACCACGCTGGCCAAGGGCGGGTTGGTGAATGTCACATGTCCTTCAAGCTCTTTAAAGTTCTCAGACCATGCCGGTTTCCTCACGATGTTTGCCTTCACCGTGAAAGCACGTGTTTTTAAAGCATACATACATTTTTTCAAGAAGAAAAATCTACTGCCCGGTTTGAACCCACGACCTTCAGAATGAAAGTCGAGTATCCTCCCACTTAGTCAACACGGGTTTTTCATAGTAATAAATATCTTTTAGCTCGTCGTGAATAAATAATTAAATAAATTGTATGTAATTGAAAACTAGGCATTTAAAAAAACTAAGTTGGGAACAAGCAATAACAATGCTAACTTCAAAGGGGATCTTAGATTATGTAAACTAACCGACACCATTGAACAATAGCAAGAAGCTAGACTTTGTAATGAAAATTCGAGTAAGCAGCTTATTTATTTCGTAACTGTATAATTCTCATTCGCTTGACAATTTAACATTATAATATTATGTATATACTATGTTTGTAGTTAGATTTTTTTATTACTACATTAACGACTCAAATGCGAATAGTGCGATGTATGTATGTAGCCGTGTAGATAGTTGCGATCGAAGTAATCGGACGACGAATCGAGAAAATGTGTTTGCTCTGGGGTTAAACTACGTCAATGCTGAATCCTACCTGCCAAAATGTAGACCAAAAATAAATTCCTTCTAATTGGTGCGCTTGAAGCGTCAGTTTGCCAGTGTCAAGTAAAATAAAATTTTAATGTGTAAAGCCGCGTTGACACGATCAGAGTCAGCTCGGATCGAGTGAACTCGGATACCTACTCGGACGAAACTCAGATTGTAGCAACCTCTAATCCGAGCCCACTCGGACGACGGCGTCCGATCCAAGTAGACTCGGACCGTGTTCTACTCATCCGAGCTAGCTCGTATACGAGTTGGAAAACAAAATGGCGGCTAATAACAACAACCAAGAGTTTCGTGCGAAAAAAAGTGGTCTGAGCGTGAAACAAGTAGATTTGTTGAACTGTATGAATCAGAAGAGGTTCTCTGGAACGTACGATTGAAGGACTACAAAAATAAAGATGCCAGAAACGCGGCCGTGCAGCGTAAATCTACTAAATAAATTATGAAAATTAAATTATTATTAATTAATTACTATATTCGCACTAAATCCGTCCTTTTTGATGTTGACTGATAAAAATAATTGGAATAATGACGAAAATGATCCGAATTAACTGTGATAATATCAACAGCTATCCTAGTACACTCTTATGAAACTACTCCTACGAGTCCACTCGGTCCGAGCTAGGCCCGAGCTGGCTCTGATCGTGTCAACGCGGCTTAAAAGATGTTACTGTATTCGGTATTTAATATTTTATGTTCTTTTAATTTGACAATCAAACAACATCACACATAAAGAGGTTAAATACAAAACGCCCGATCCGACAAGGAACTTCGGCTCTATGGTCATCCTTATTTATCACAGTTATTTATCCTTTCCATGAGGAAACGAAACCCTTTGTACGGCAACCGGCTCGCACTTTTGTAGTTACCTAATACACAGTGTTATCAAGCAGTTTTAATTATTTGTAATAGAAACATTCTTCATAAAGATGATTAATGCTATGAGATAATTTTAGTGAATCTTGAAAGTAATAGGATAAAAATTTAAAATTTGCCTTTAGACGAATTCTAACTGTACAGATTCCCAAAACGACGTGTACCTGCGTGGGAGAACACGCGACTTTCATTCTGAAGGTCATTCTAGGTCGGAAAACTAAACTAAAAAAATAAACACGTGATTTAACGGTGATGGCAAACATCGTGAGAAAACCGGCATGTTCTGAGAACTTTGTAGAGTTTAAAGGGCATGTCACATTCGACGTGTTGAATTAAGGCCTAATCTTTCTCGCCGAGAGAAGTCTCTTTGTAAGCGGGAACTATTGGAAGCGGGAACGTAAATAGCTTATATTGTAGCTGGTGAAATTCCCATTTCTAGAATTCTACAGACTCCCAATTCTATAGAATATTAAAATTTTACAGAACTACAACCCTACTGAGTCCCAATTCTACATTAAATAAAGTTTCCATTCAACGCATTGGTAAATTCGAAAATGGGAAATGCTTTGCAAAAATAATGAAACAATTTCAACACCCTACATCCGAATACGCAGCGTTCGTTCCAACGGATATAAGGTTATACGAAACCCTGCATCATTGAATTATAAATTGTCGTATTTGTGACTACAAAACTGTTCATTCAATAGGTACTTAAATTAAATATGAAGCGAAGGATGTATGAAATAATGATTTTCTAAAATTTTACGTTTTAAAATCGATTTACTCCAAACACAAAGATATCGACAACTACCTAGATATCGCAAGTATCACGATTGTATTGAAACCAAGCGTGCCGACGACTTTTGCCTGTATTATGAAGTCGAAGTGATACTCGACAGTTTCGCTTGTTTAGATATTTATCGTCTCCTAACACACAAAGGTCAGAAACGTCCAAAGTGAACGCGGCAACGTAATGTGAATATTATTTACTACCTCGACCTTTGATCGGGGTCCGGCACGCAAAGTAGGGTATCTACATACAATTGGTACATAATTTCTTGACTGCATAACAATACTTACAGACTTACTTAAAATAACAATCAATGGCCACATACTAGTTGTACACTCGGCGGCCTTATCGATACTAGTGATCTCTTGCCGACAACCTTTGGATGGATAGGATCTGCTAGGAACACGAAAGACGGTGCACAAAGATCACACAAACATAAATAGAAAAAAAACATACAGATATTAAAAACAGTAGCAAATATATTTACTAATTTGTAATAAACGATAAATGTATTACGAGATATGTATGTGGGTTATTCATCTACATCTCATCATGGAATATGGTAGGTGCCCATCTCCTATGTCATATCTGAACCCGGGCGTGAAATTATGTGAAAATAATTACATGGACGATGACGAAGGGTCACAATGACCCGAATGTTATCGTACATTTTTAATGAAGTTTTATTCAGTCACCTTCATTTAAATGGCTCTTTATTCAAATGTATTACTTAGTTAGTAAACTAAACATAACACCAGTAGGTAAGTTCCAGATATTAAACTTAAAGCAACATTTCAATAACACCACAAATCAGCTCGAAAACGTAACATTTTCCTGATTTTATATAATGAAATAATCTATAAAATCAAATTACGAAGTCTGTTTATTAATAGAAATATCGATTTATGTATCCATCTAGTAGCCGTTGTGAGCTCGTAGCATGTTCAAATCTAATGTAAACGGATATAGGACATCCATTACTTATTGAGACACTTTTTTTTTTACACAGAAAGCTTAAATGTTTTTTCTTTTAGGTTAGGTAAGCCTTGACCACAATCTCACCTGATGTAAGGTGACGATGTGGTCTAAGATGGGGCATGAAGAGCTAGAGTGTACATGGCTTCTCCAGACCACATTATGAAACACGAAAAAATCTGTCACGCACTGGCCCAGCCTGGAGGGTGGTGACAAGCCGCGGCCGAAGCCTACCACCAGAGACTGTTCTTAGCACCACCCGGAGGTCACGTGTGCGTGCAGAACATAATATGCAATGCACTAGTTGCTCAGCGGAAATCGAACCGCTATCCTTCCAAGACAAAGAAAAGTTTGACAAGCGGACCCTAGTCCACTGCGTAACAAATACAAAACAATTATAAGCATACTCTCTCCGTTGCTTCCGATTTTTATTTACATCATTTACTTACCAGTGCCTAGTGAGCCATCAAATGGCAATTTATTATCGAGTGCTATGTAGGCATCGGTCAAGCTCACTCACTCGCAGACCAATCGATTGGTAACCTACGCCATATTAAACGCAAATCACCCTTGAAACCAGCATTCGAAATATCATCAATTCATCACTTATTCAATAACTAGCAACAAGCTCAGCTGCATACAATATTTTTGTATCTCTGGCACGGGTGCTAAATTACTGGCTGAAATATTATGAGGCTGTCATGAAGTAACGAGTGCCGCATTGAAGTATTTTCTTTACGTCTTTTGACACCGACGACGCTGCGAACTACGATACCTACTGAAAGCTGCGGTAAATCTACCCCTTACTTTCAAAAGTATCGATATTATGTATGTTTCATCTCGCTCATTGCTTAATTACTGACTGTTCGCACAAATTTCGCATTAGAGCGTCTCAGCGTGTAAAAGGTTTAAGAAAAAGTTTGATTTGAAGCCCTATCACATTCAACATTATTTATGTAATAGGCAAACCTATATCGCAGGCGGCCTATGAGATAATTTAGAAAAAAAAATTAGTCATAGCTGTATATAATATAACAAAAACGGAAACAGCGAATAAAATTGTTTTTAAGTAGCTGGTTACGAATCAGTTACTTACCAAAGTGGCTGAAACGTTTTAAAAGTAGTAAAAAAAATACGTGCATATTCCCTATTGTACGGTTTTTGTAATATATGTGCTAAAAAAAGCGACTTAAACGCGCCCATTTTGATGAGCCTAACATGTGACGTCAGTAACGAGGTATTTGGTTCACAAAGTTACTAAAAGTTTGATAAAATCAGATTATTTTGGTAAAATAATTTAAAGTCACATGTTATTTCGGCCGAGCGTTTGCGTCAATGCGTTTTGGAAATTTGCGAGGAAATATAAAAATAGTCACTTTGATGATTGAGTTTCACTAAGAAATTATGATAAATTATAAATATTGTAAAAATTGTACCTACAAGTATGTGTTGAAACAATAAAGATGACAAGAAAAAAGAAACAGTCCATTTTTAGGTCTCGTGAATTCTCCTATTGTGGGAAGTTTAAATTTGGTCGTTTATGATAATGTCAGACGACAGAATTTCAGAAATTTGTCAAAAAAAAGACAACTCTACCTATTATAATTTCGGTAAAATATTGGTAAAATAGTCATATGTTTTAATTTTTTTTAAACTCTTCTTAATACAATAATTGAATTGTAAGAAATGATTCAGGATTAGAGCTTACTAAACTGTCCCTAATCTGTAGTCATGAATTTCCCATCTTCAATAATGAAATGGCAGCCATTTTTTTCCTTGAACTTTTGGAGATTAATATTGTCTTTTTATTTTAAGAACACACTCGTATGTTTGAATTAACACAGCAGCAACTATTAAATTTAGACATTTGTTTTAACTTAATGATTAATTTATTTGTGTCTGTAGCGTTTTCTGTTCTTTTGACAATGTCCATTTACAGCAGCTCCTATTTATAATTGACAAAGCCTTTATACAGCAGCAACAATTATTATAATTTACACGTTAGGCAATATTTAATTAATTCCTAATTATATGATAAAAAGTTGGTACTTTTTATTTTGACCATGCCCCTTTACAGCAGCTACTATTTCTAATTTGACAATGCCTTTGAAGCTTTAACAGCAGCAACAATTATCTAGACATGTTTTAATTATTAAGAATAATTTGTACCGTCTTTCTGTAAAATAAAATAGAATTTTACTTTTCCATATTATAAAACTTGTTGAAATATTTATATTTAGTTACAATAATTGATTAATTGTATATTCTAGCATTGTGTATGACAAATTTGACAAGGCCTGTTTACAACTGCTTCAAAAAAGGAGAAGGTTCACTCATTCGGCGTCATATTTAGTTCTAGAGGTATTTTTGATCCTTTTGTTTGGTGCTCGCCTTCAAAAAAATGAGGAGGTTCTGAATTTGGTGTGTATTTTTAGTTCTTGAGTTTCAATTTGTATCGGAAATGTTGAAAAATTGTTGCACCCACGGCAGGAGAGGAGATGAAGGCAAAGTTCTTATGCCGGTGCTCGCGGCCCGAATTATATTCAATCCTTACTAATATTATAACTGGGACACTTTCCTTTGTGGGTGTCTATTGTATTTTATGACAGAACGGTAGTTAACGTGATTAGGACATAGGCTACTGTAATTCTATTTCTAATTCATATATTTCAAACTGAAAGTCAGTTGTATTTTGTTAAAAATATATTTATACATCTTATCAGTAATGATTACTGTTCCTTCAAAATCTTCAACAACCCCAGAAAATCAATAAAGAAAATATTTTACATTTCATAAACGAGAACCAACCTTCATTCCCCATCATTAGATCATGCAACGAATTGAGTTGGATAACACAATATTTACCTGAGTTATTTGTAGACTGCTCACACCTATATATTTAAAAGTAAACTGTTTCTTTACTTTTCCCCTATTAATCATTAAACAATCAACTACTGATGATATTAATTTAATTTAAAAGTTTAAATACTAAGATTGTTCAATGCCTTGCTATTAAAGTATATTGTTTCGTGTACTTAAATTTACTTTAATTGTATTATGTTTTCTCTTGTTGTTTTTTATTTGGTTATTTTTTCATAGTAAGCTGTTGCATTTGTTAAATGTTTGTTGAGTGCTGTGCTCACAACAATAAACAAGTATCATAGTTAAATGGATTTTTCTATGAGTTTCTGTTATGTTTGTTACATGTTCTATTGGTGTGGCCTTAATTAATAAATAAAACATAGATAATAAATAAAATTCCCCCGCCGCGTCTGTCTGTTCTTATAATCGCGAAAGTTTCAAAAACTTGAATGGATCTTCATGCGGTTACCAACAAATAAATAGTGATAGGATACCTACTTAAACCTTCCTCTAGAAGGTTTTAGTATCCTACCTATAATAGTTTGGATAAGGGATATCTTGATTATTCATTAATCAAAGTTAAATGGAGAATTTAAAATTAAATAGATCTCTCTAACAGTGTCACTTTCCTTACTAACCTTCTTATTATATTCCATTAATTAAATTGACAATAGTATTATTTTTCCGATGCTCGAAGTTGTTGACGCATATGTATACCTAGGACAGACAGTCCAACTAGGTAGGTCCAACTTCGAGAAAGATAGGTCAATCGCCGAATCCAGCTCGGATGGGCAGCGTTCGGGAAACTGCGAAACGTCTTTGCATCCAATATACCTCAGTGCCTGAAGACGAAGGTACTTAACCAGTGTGTGTTGCCAGTGATGACATAATTATGGCTCCGAAACGTGGAGCTTCACCATAGGCCTCATGAACAGGCTCAGAGTTGCACAGTGAGCTATGGAAAGGGCTATGCTCGGGGTTTCTCTACGTGATCGAATCAGGAATGAGGAGATACGTAGAAGAACGCGGGTCACCGACATAGCCAAGTGAATTAGCTCGCTAAAGTGGCAATGGGGAGGCCATGTGGCACGCAAAACAGATGGCCGTTGGGGCCGGAAAGTTCTCGAGTGGAGACCACGGATCGGCAAACGTAGAGTAGGACGTCCACCAACTAGATGGACGGACGATCTGGTAAAGGTAGCAGGCTCGCGGTGGTTGCAAGCTGCTACCGAACGAAGTCACTGGAAGTCATTGAGGGAGGCCTATGTCCAGCAGTGGACGTCCTACGGCTGAAATGATGATGATGATGATTATTTTTCCGGGATCTAAGATTAATAGGTAAAGCTACATGTTCTGATGATACAAACTTAAAACTAAATAAAATGTGTTTTCTTTCTTTTTTTTCTTTGAAACTCCAACTTTTTAATTAATGCGCAGTATGCATAATTTCGTAAATGAATTATTGGAACTGGTAAAGCAACTACCTCATATTTAAACCAAGCTAAGGTTCAACGACAAATTGTGACAAGTTTCCCGTAAACAAATTACATCTTTCGAGATTCAAAATACATGTTTGTATCCCACTTATAGTAGTAACAGAGAGCGCGTTTCACTAAAACTTAATTGTGCAGAACGTAGACAGCTAGCATAGACAAACGTAAAAAAGCGAATGACAGGTAGGGATGGGGCGTGCCGATGGGGAAAAAGCTTTCGATAAATTACATTAATTAGGTTCTCTGTTAGGTAATTAGTTACACACTCTTTATGTTATTTACTTGTTCTCTGGTTCATTATATAAAACATCTAGTAATTTACCAAATTATAATGATAGTTCTACCATTTACATAATCATTTTCTGGTAGTTTCAAGTGGTTACATTTATTATTATTATGAATACTTTATTGCACAAGAATATAAATAATTGTACGAAAGGTGTGCTTTATTTAGGTGTTACATAGTAGTAAGATTCTAACATTACCCTTTTGGGGCATTGCAACCTTATGATTAGATACTTAAATACATAAAATATATTAATAATGGGTAAAATCATTAAAAAATATCAGTACCTATTTAAAATTATGGACCCAAAGAGGCTGTGTTTGTCCAAAGTGAATGTGAATTGTGATATTGTTGAATAAATTAAAAAATAACAATTAAATACGTCTGCGTATTTAATTGTTATTTGCTCACAATATGTCGGCGTCATGGCTTTAGTCGTCTTGAGTACTTCCGACAACTTTTCAATTTTTTTTTCATACGCTGACGAGTAGCTTAAAGCGCTTTGCATCGCAATCGGCGACGTTCCGAGGAAAAACTCTACTCCCAACTAACATATATATTTTTTAAAACATCAACTACAATCGATCGCATCGCATCACTATATTTTGACGGTCGGCGCGGTGCGCGGGCGGGTGTTTGCGTACCCACCTCTTGCGTCTCCTTCACCTCCACAAATGGACGCGATGCTTGATTTATTTTTATCAAAATAAGAGTAAAAATCGACATACCGATAAAATGTAATGTTAGATTTCATCTTGGAGTCCTTTCTTGTGTCATTTTTGCAGGATTAGACTGCACATTTTACCATTTTTATTGCCCAATTTAGCAAAATGAATTGAGATCCTAACGCCGCTACCGCGCATCCACGACTGTGAAGGCTCGCTGCGCGAACGTCATATTGTTCTTAGCCGTGTCTGATGTTCGCAATTCAATAGGCTCACTCTATTCTTACCATAGATAGATACTCTAAGGTATCCCATGTGTCATAATTTCTTTTTTATTTTCTCTACATATAAGAACTTATTGTAAAAAATCTCAGGCATTAAAAGCTTACGTCAAGTTTGTTTATTCCTTTTTTATTAAACGGACGCTTCCAAACTAGTTGCATAATAAATACGAACGAAACGATTTTGTGGAAAGAAATTAGTCCTACGTGCTGGGAATTTATAGATTTCTGTACTGAACAGATTTAAGTTAACGGTTTTAAATACGAAATAATACACAAAGAGCGCTATAAAAATAGTGGTTCTATGCTTAGTTACTTTTAAAATGTTGTTGTCTGTAATTTAAAAGGTGGACGACGGTTCGCTTGCGGCGCCTGAGATAGCGGGTTCGATTCCCCCGAGGGATCAAGTGTTTGTATGCAAGTCCTTTTCGACTTTGTCTGGGTGTTTAATATGTATAATAAAAAAAAAGTATTAGATATGCAATATGTCTAGACTCTATACTTTATAAACATAAGCCCTTACTCACATCTTGTATAGATGCCATTACTAATAATAAACCATAGGTATATGTAGGTAGAGCCAATTCCATACAGCTGGTTCTGGCTAGTTCTTATAATCATCGGTTGTCGAAACCTGGTGTACAGCTATCCGCTATATAGGTATATAGGTATATAGGTAGAGTTTACAGATGCATGTGGCTAGTGTGAGTGCGCAATATTATAGTCCATTAGCACCGCATAAATATACTACGACCATTATGCGCCGCGAATGGACCATTGCAAAAACCCTTGAAACCAATATTAGTATCGTGATAAAATGAACGTGGCCGGTCAAGAGCTAAGCCAGAAATTCTCATTCTTTCTTACATTCTCTCAATAATTTATATTACTCGTATCAACGAAAAATTGGCGCCGTTTATCCGCGGTATATCAATGTCAATTCTCACGTCTTCATCAAACGCTGTTATATCTATAGATATACAAAATGTATGTATTAATGTATGTATGTATTTAAATTCATACAAGAATTTAATGACCTGATTCCACCATCTCCCTTCTACTCCAAAACAACGTACGGCGAATTACAATCCTTATTTAGTGGATATTCCGTCCACTCGCTCTAAGCGGTTCTCATCTACCGTTATAATTCGCACGAAAAAAGGCTTGGAATTTGCTCCCTGCTTCTGTATTTCCTTATAACTACAACCTGAGTTTCCTCAAGACAATATTGAATAGGTACCTCCTAGATCTCTGTGGTCCATCTTTGTCCACATCGACACTAACTATCAGGTGAGATTGTGGACAAGCCTAGATTTGTATCCCTTCAACAATTTTGTAACAACTTGTAAACATAGTCATGCAAATTTTATTACAAAGAAGCTCCACCATGTGTATCTACCTAAATGTTTTCCGGAAAATTAAAAGTTATTTCGTTTGTTTGTTAAAAATTAAGAGCCAAAGTATAAATTAGTCTGCTAATTAAAAAGCGGTTTTTACGTCCCAGTGAGAGATAAAAAAGGTACATCGGAGTTCGATTTTTGTTTGATCTTGGTTTTGTGAAATATAATTTTGGACAAACCCCGATACGAAGCGTCGCGAAGAAGTTTTCCGAAGTTTAGTATTTTAATGGTCCCTATTATTTAAATGCGAAGTAAAATTTAAGGCTTCAATGTCGATTATTATCCCTCACTCATTATTGTAATAAATATAAACGTGCCTTATAAGCTACACGTAACTTTGTTAATAATTGTGAAATAAATGTAATGTGTGTATTTTACTTATATAAGCAGGAGAGAAATGGTTAGGGTGTAAATTCTTTGCAAAGGCTATAAGCTAACTGAGATAATTTTTGAAGCAATTTCAAAAATCTATTACTATGTATTCCAAGCTCATTAGCGTGTCTTGTTTCAGAAAATGGAGAAATCCCACACGAAAATGAATACTACATCATGATTGACGAGACGTCAAAAAGTATGCGCGGTGTGAGGCTATTCATAGCCGCGGAATATAAACAGAGCCAATGGCAGCCATTCAACGAGACAGAAGGCATCAATATTTCAGAAGATGCCGTCAACGTGTCTGCCTTCAACGACACGGCGTACCCTTTCAATGGTGACGAGTACATATTCGACCGGACTGATGTCAGGGCTATCTTCATCACTCTATATACGCTCGTCTTTTGTTGTTGCTTCTTTGGTGAGTATATACGAGTACATACAATCTTAATATATATAAATCTCGTGTCACAATGTTTGTCCTCAATGGACTCCTAAACCACTTAACCGATTATAATAAAATTCGCACACCATGTGCAGTTCGATACAACTTGAGAGATAGGATGGTTTTTACGGCGAGAAAAAATCGAATAATTTCCGGGAAAATATTATACCCGTGCGATGCCGGGGCGGGCCGCTAGTATCATTATAATATTATGTAATAATGAGCAGAAAAAATCATGTTGCCGTAACCTAATTCAACTAGGAGGATATTGTCATCATCATCATAACCATCATCACAGATATACATATTTTGGAAAAATACTGCACAAATTAATATAACAATAAAAAGCAACAAAATAAATTAAAACTTGCTGCCATGTGCTATAAAGAAGCGCGCTTTGTTTATACCTAATAATGTTTTTAAGATCACGTAGATTAATTCAAAAAAATTAAAATTGTTTTTTAGCAATTATTAGATTATTTCTCGCCGTAAAAACCATTCTTGGACTTCTACGAACATTTATAAAAGACTTGGTCAAATTGGTCCAGGTGTTGTTAAGCTATGCGCTTGCCAACACATTTTTATATTATAGATTTAAATTACTTAACTTCTCAGTGGCGCGGTGGGCCAAGATCCGCTTGCGGCGCAAGAAGTAGCGGGTTCAATTCCCGCCGTGGGGCCAAGTGTTTGTATGTTCTACAAGCACTTTCTCCTTAGTATGTTGTATGTCTATTATATTAAATATATCAGATGTCTAGTACCCGTTACACAAGCATAGAGCTTACCACGTGCCTAGGTGTTGTTGTGGATTATCCGAAAATATGAATTAATTTTTATTTATTTATTTGATCAAAAACTTTGTACAAATTGTTGGGCTTAATGCTATTTTTCTACATTAGATTATGTTATATCAATTATAACAAAGCAATTATAATTCATTTAAATCATTTCATTTAAGTCTGATTACGGTCTCAAACGGATAAAAATAAAAAAAAGACAACAAGGTTCCATTTATCTTACAAGATTAAATAAATTTGGTAATGTATTGAAGCATCTGTAAAAATAAAGCTTCAAAATACTCGATAAAATTGCGGAAATCTTTATATATCATTAATATAATTTAATATTAAAATAAGCTGTTTGCAATGTAAATTATTATCTATCAATATTCGAATATTGTTAAAAACCACGATAATCTAAAAAGTTAATATTTGAATGGTAGGGGAATACTGTACTTCTGACGAAACCCTAAAGTCCTACCTACAATTTTAGAGTTGTAAATTAACAAAATAAATATTGAATGTTTAATTACGAAATGGAATAATTAAGCCACTGAGTAGACCAAAATAAAATTTGCATTTCAAATTTCTGATGAGCGATGAAATAAATGATAGGTATTGCAGCTCGGTACTTCCGTATTCCGAGGATAATTACCGAATCTTCTCGCGAGCTCTTATTTACGGATCGCATAAACAGACGAAGCAATAAACTACCTACTGGCTGAATAATACGACGAAAACAAAACACGGAACGTCTGAAAAATTACGGACTTCCGCTAGAGCACGCTGTACATTCCATTACGAATTTTCGATCTGTCGGGCACAAGCGGAAGTCGGAATGTCAATACATTCACCATTGGGCTTTCTAACCGACTTCAATAAAGGGAGGGAACGAGATCTTGTTAGTAGTTTTTTTATACGTCATAAACCGCAATTTATCTTTTCATATTATAAAGTTAAGCTACCGTAAGTGAAATCAGTCGATGGATTTAACCGCTCTGACTGCAACTCTTTACATATTTTCTTTATCTTAATATAAATAAATCTCGTGTCACAATGTTTGTCCTCAATGGACTCCTAAACCACTTAACCGATTATAATAAAATTCGCACACCATGTGCAGTTCGATCCAACTTGAGAGATAGGATAGTTTAAATCTCAAGTTATAGTCGCAATTTTAATTTATTGCTAATTATTTGTCTTTATAATCTTAACAAAAGTGTAAAATAAATGTCTTTTTATAGGTTGTCTATGATTTTTCTTGATAAGCTATGCATACGTGGTGGTAATATACTCTTTGAGCTATTGTCTATGTCTCGAAAGTTCAATATTCATTTTATAGGTTGTCTATGATTTTTCTTGATAAGCTATTCGTTGATAAGATTATATACGTGGTGGTTATATTTCATTCATTTCATTTATTCGCAAACAATTTTTCTATTGTGTCGGAAATTTATAATTAAACTATTGCACATTAAAAATAACATAATAACAATAAAATTACACATACTTAACCATTATTCATACAAAATCACAAAGACATAAAAAAAATTATTAATTGCAACAAAACATTTATACCTTAGTAATTAGAAACACATTACAAACAACCCAATAAAAATATACCAATATAGTCTAACACAATAACAATAATTCAACAAACTGAGACATTAATTTCTAATAAAATAAAATAAAATTGGAATAATGTCATAAAATCAATAATTAATAAAATAAAGTCATGTAAATAAGAATCTTTGTATTTGGTTTAATGTCTATAATGTTTAATGTCACAAAAATAATCGACTATTTGAAATGTCAAGTATATAAAAAAAAAAAAATTATAGGAAATTTAATTAATGTTCCATAGCATTTGATTTGTCGGCACAAAATTCCTCTACAGAATAATAGCATTTGTTCAATAAGAAATACTCTTTGAGCTATTGTCTATGTCTCGAAAGTTCAATATTCAACAAAGTTTTCATCATTTTTTTCTGACATGAGTTTGAAGTACTTAATTATTATTTTTATAATTTTTAATTTTTTGGTTAAAAAAAAAAATGAATTGGTGTTCGTTAGTCTGATTAAAACTCGAGAACGGCTGGGACGATTGAGCTGATTTTGGTTTTAAAATGTTTGTCGTAGTCCAGGGTAGGTCTAAACGGTGAGCAAATAAGGAAAAATTGCCGGGAACTTTTTTTACCCGTGCGACGCCGGGGCGGGCCGCTTGTTTATTGAAGTGAAACTTCTATAGAATCGTAGTGATTTCAAACCGGATGCAAAAACATGAAACGGAAATGATGTAAGAGACACAAATACAATGCTTTATTTAAATTTCTTTGCGCGATACTTCGTAGTTGAGACTACGAAGTATCGCGCAAAGAGGTATTGCTGTATTTTATTTATATTATTTTGTAACATACTTTATGTAATACGCTTTATTGAAGTAATATAAATAATCCGAATAATTACAGATATATGTTTATTTCTCTTAACATTTTAGCAGATGCGTTCATTTACCCTTTTTTTCTATTCGATATATATCATAATTATAGTTCATAAGTAGTAGACTCCAATCGTGCGTCGTAACTGACACACACACACTTTTTTTTATTCTTCTTATTATTCTTTCGTCGATTTACTGAAGGTTCACTTCTATCGTGCGTGAATCGCACACACACCTTTTTTTTTTTATATTAATGTTTCTTTTTATAGCAATAAGTGTATAAGCTATTAAAATACAAGGAACCCTGGGTATGTAGAGACTCTCATCCTTTCAAGTTTACGAGTACCTATTTGATTAGAATTTTATTATTTATATAATTTTATTTGGTTATGTAGTTGTTGTCGAAATATATTAAAAGGCTGCGGGTTCACGGCATCGGCATGCCGTTTCCAACCGTAGTAACTGTAAATCTTTGAAGGAGGCCGTGGACGTCCTACGGCTGCAATGATGATGCATTATCATTTCTTCTTTTTTAATTTCAATGGCGTCCGAATTATTATTTTTAATTTAAAAAGAAAGCATACCAATTCATTATTGTAGCAAGACGACATGCAAAATTGAGCCTAACGACATACATATTTGTCGAACAATGTTGGAAAATATTGATTGCAATTAATCTCTCAAACTACCTGTATTTTCCGGAAGAAGTGGGTCAATAGGCTGATTCGGATATTTGGGTCAGTAATGCGGAAATTACCCTAAACTTAATGATCAAACAGAAAACTAAATTCAAGAATTAATGCTGAAAGGGATTCAATGTTGATAGCAGAACTTTGTAAACCAGTAATCGTTTTATTCTGCTCTCGACAGATAACAAGTTCAACTCATTCAATCTATATAATTGGGCTTTCAAAACTAATGCGAGCTACACTATTCATTTTGAAAACGGGTTTTCTCACGTAAATTGTGAGGATATTATATCTATGTTGTAAGGTATATATAATGTAATGTTGGTTGGTAAGAGGGGTAATTAACACGACTGTAATACTGAACATTTATTGAGTTTTAACATGCCTTTTTATACTATAGATTTACCTCTAATTTGATTTTATTAATTCCTTAGTTATGTAACATAAAATTGATATTATATTTTCTTATCTAAATATTCGCCGTAAGTAATCCGATATGTTTGGCATTTAAAAAATATAATTCTATTTATCCCTAGCTCTAAATTAGGTCATTGAGTGGCGTGGCACATTAGGTATGTACGACCTACACTACACAATTCCCCCTTTTTTTTTAACGATTACTAATATCTTACTTTGCAGATTACATTTGTGAAAACAATATGTTTACAAATAAAATGAGCATTGTTATCTGATCTTACATCTTAATTTTCGCTTCTATCAAGTAAGCATAATGTTATCTTATTGTTAGTAAGATGGAGATTCTTATTAGGAATACAGTATTTGCTGCCTATGATGTAATCCCATTACTTGCAGTGCCTTTAAATTGACTGCAATTAAATGGTTTTGACCAATTTTAATGTAATACTTTTTTCTTCCGACACTTATATTTTGACATTTACACCTTAATCTTCAAAAAAAATGTGTTGTGTATAGTATTTTTAAATATGTAGATATGTATATTACTCACAATTATATTATAAGTAGAGTAGATCCAGTTTATAATTTTAATTCATTATGTTATAGAGCTTAAGTATAGTATACTGTAGTAAGATACAGAAATCCCAAGAGGATGCCACAAATAGTTTAATGAAAACAAAAACCGATCTGTTCTAATAAATGTTCAGTATTCAACCTACTACAGTAGTGTTAATTACCCCTCCTAACAACCAACATTACAATAATATCGTTTAAAAAAAATCGGGTTTAACATCTTGGATCTTTGAATTTTCGATAACATAAAATCAGGCATGGCAAATAAATTAAAATTATAGATACAATGTAACTACAAGTGTCAAATATTTTTTTTGACAACAGAAACCACCGTAGATGTTATGTATGTATATACATATAACATTGAGTACACATATTATTTGACATCTGTCAAACGGATTAGCTCGTTGAAGTGGCGTAAATATAAATATGTTTAAACCAAATGTTTCGCAAAAGAAGACCATTCAGTAGACATACCAACGAAAACATACTATAATGTATGTATATTAGGAGGCTTAAAAAGAAAATAAGTGTAATTTCAGATTAAAAATGATTATGATGATAATGAAACGGCACAGCAATTTTACCATAGTAAAAAGGGGTCCTAAAAACAAATAGGTACTTCTAAATTTGGGCAAAGATGTTCCACAAAGGTTTTATTATTATTCTATCTGGTATTTTGACGTTGATAAACCACGTAAGCTTAAAGGGCCTAAGCTCCGAATATTTAACATGTCAACGCAAAAAGGTCCGCGAGTGATTGCATTTGCTTGAATCTACACAGATTAAAAGTAAACTTTCAAAGAATATGGAAAATCTTCTCGCACTCGTTTAGTTTAGATTTATAAAGGGTTAACCGATAATAGTTGACATGGTCATTTAATAGTACCTGGTATCATTATCAAATTATTAAAACCGATCTGTTCTAATTAAAAATACATATAATACACACAGTTTTCTTTAGAATTATTGATTGTGTATGTACCAAATTTCTTCAAAGCAAATCATTTAACATCAGCCTATACGAGATTCGAATGGCCCTGAACCAGCTCAAGAACAATAAGGCTCCGGGTGAGTATGGAATTACATCAGAGCTTCTGAAAGCGGGTGGATCACAGTAACTTAGAGTCCTTCAGAAGCTCTTCAATCCCGCCTTACGGAGGTACTACGCCTGAAGCATTGAAAAAATTTTTTTCGATGGTGACAACACAATATTCGAACTACCAGGCCTATCTCGCTTTTGAGTCATATTTCAAGCTGTACTCTAGGGTCATCGCCAATCGTCTTGAACGCAGGATTGATGTCTTCTAGCCCCTTTAACAAGCCGGGTTCCGGCCGAAGGCCGTAGGACGTAGGACCTAACATACGCTGCTGCAGGTTATACAGAAACCCGAAGTAACTTGTATGTATAACTTGCCGCTTTAATTAGCGATTGTGGACTAGAAAAGAGTCTAGGGCAGACGATCCAGCTACGTACCTAGCTAAGTTGGACCACTTTGAGAAGGAAGTAAATAGTCGAATCCAACTCGGATGTACAGCTTTCGGGAAACTTTGCAACGTCTTTTCGTTTCAAATTCCTCAGTGCCTGAAGAAGAAAGTTTTCAACAAATGTGTGTTGGCAGTGATTACAAATGGATCCGAGACGTGTTGGCATTTTAAATAGGCTCAGAGTCGCTCAATGAGCTATGGAGATCATGGTTTCTCTGCGGGATTGAATAAGAAATAAGGAGGTACGCAGGAGAACGAGGGTCACCGACGTAGTCACCTGGATAAGCTTGTTAAGTGCCAGTGGGCAGGCCATGTAGTAGAACTGATGGCCCATGGGGCCGAATGGAAACTACGAATTGGGAAACGCAGCGTCGGACGTACACCAACAAGTTGGACAGATGATTAGTTAAAGCTGACGATTTTCGGTGGTTGCGAGTCGCGTTCGACCGATATAACCAGAAATGGTCAAGGGATGCCTGTGCCCCTTGGCGAAAATGATAATGATGAAATAATTTAAAATATATGATGATATTGCAGTGTTCTGGCATTCAATAAATCATTAAAAATGTAAACTATTTGTCCATGACTCGTTCTTGGATCATCCCATCCGGTTACGTGAGCTTACCCAGCCGGTGGCGTAATTTCCTGCTCAATTACTCAATTCTTACTATGAGTCTAATATTAGATGGGTATGTATAACTAAAGCTACTTAGGTATTGCTGTTCGTTATAGAGACACAAAGTGGATTGTGGATTGCGGCCATCGTCAAAAACACGTACTTAGATATATAATAATAGTATTATGTACCTTATACCTACGTCACAGACTAATGCAAGATTATGTAGGTACTTAGCCACCATAATTTTAATGAACCAGTCACCTTTGTAATATATCCATATGGAATTATTTTTTTTTAATTACGATTACATGTTTGATGATAGTGAGCATTTTTCGAGATGAGGTAAGTTAATGCACTTTAGCATTACAATTAATTCTAACCGGACGCGGAAATAACTACATTTTAAAAGTATGAATGGTCTCATGCCTATGGCTCCTTGTATTTCAATACATTATACACTTATTGTTATTAAAAAACACTAAATTAAAAAAAATAGTGCAAAAACTTGCAGACAGAGCGGTCACCCATCCAAGCACTGGCTTAACCTCACTTAAGGTCGCTTAACTTTATAGGTGAAAAGTTAAAGGTAAAAGGCAGTCTATGACGTATAAAGGAATACTATAGTTGCAATCAACATTAATCCTATATTTTCAAAAAAGTAATAGATCACCATAGCAAAAACACAATTTCTAAATTACAGTATAAAACACAAAACACAAACATAAAATTCTGTCATAAGGTTTGTCAGAACTCATGAAGCATTAGTTCAGTTCAGTTTCAGTTTCTTTTAATTGGACTTTGCGCTTAAAGCGACAATTTGCCAGTGTCGAGTTAAATAAAATTATAAGGTGTAAAAGATGTTATGATGATAAATTGCATTTGAAATGTCATCAGGGTACTTAGAATCTGTGCGTGGTATAAATCCTTTTCGTTCCTTTTATAACCTACCTTTTATTGTTTCAGGAAACCTTCTAGTCATCCTGGTGGTAACACTATCAAGACGATTGCGCTCTATAACAAATTTCTTCTTGGCGAACCTCGCGGTGGCAGATTTATGTGTCGGAGTGTTTTGCGTCTTCCAAAATTTAACCATTTATCTTATACCGAGGTGAGTGGATTCTTACAAACATTAGATTAGAGGGTAAATGTTATCGGTTCTGGTAATACAAATGTATTTCGGGCTATCGTGTTTAAGTTGTTTTATTTGTGCTGGATTTATTTTAAATAGTAATAAAACTAAATTGCTTATTTCAATGTTGTTTTTAACCGATGCCTGAGGCCGTGTTTTTAATAAACATGGTGGGGTAAAGAAATGTGTTAATCCTCCATGTGTTGGTTAAAATGAGAGCTTTAATCCATGCATATCTATGTCGATAAAAGATAAGCTGGTATTTCTAACGGACTCGGTGTTATAAGACTCATTATTAGCTACCAGTAGCGTAATATACTTTTATATGAATATAGCGCATACTTATGTATGTCACATTGGTGGCATATCATCATCATCATCACCCTATTAACGTTCCCACAGCTGGGGCACAGGGACTTCTCTCTTGGCGAGAGAGATTAGGCGTTAATTCACCACGCTGGTCAAGTGCGGGTTGGTGAATGTCACATGTCCTTCAAACTCTTTAAAGTTCTCGGAACATGCCGGTTTCCTCACGATGTTTGCCTTCACCGTTAAAGCACGTGTTTAAAGCGCACATAAACTTCTCATGAACAAGAATCCAGAGGTGCATGTCGGCGTTTGAACCCACGACGTTCGAAATGAAAGTCGAGTGTCCTCCCACTTAGCCAACACGGCTTTTTGGTGACATATTTATGCGTTATATCTGTAAGTGGGTTACCTACGATTACTAGTATTATAAAATAATAACAATGCAAGGTTAATTCAGAATTTATACAAGGAAATAAAGTTTATTAAAGCGGGGCTTTATTATAAACTAGCGGCACGCCCCGGCTTTGCACGGGTAATTATTCAAAATTGTTTCAAAATTATTCGAATTTTTCTCGCCGTAAAAACCATCCTTAAACTCCAACGAACATTTAAAAAAATAAATTGGCTAAATTGGTATAGGCGTTGTTGAGTTATGCGCTTAGCAACACATTTTGCGATTCATTTTAAACCCCCGACAAAAAAGAGGGATGTCATTGTTTGACGTGTCTATCTGTCTGAGACATCATAGCTCCCGAACGGATGAAGCGATTTCAACTTAGTTTTTTTTGTTTAAAAGGTGAGTCTGGCGCGAGTGCTCTTAGACATGTTTCATGAAAATCGGTTGTGCCATTTAAAAATTGTGGGGGTTAGAGTGGGGAAGGCAAACCGAATATCTGCAAAAATCTCGAATGGGGTATCAAATGAAAGCGCATTGCGTGCACATTACACATTATTATGGTGTTTTACTTTTAAGGAAATTGAAGGATTCGCATCGGGGGTTTATCTTATATTTTAAATTTAGATTTATTATTTATAAGAAGATTAAGGTAAGAGGAAACATTGCAATTCTCAAATTGGTGTAACCGACAGCAACATAAACTTGGTTCGGGTCAATTGGTGTAACGTTAGTTTTTTGAAAAAGTTGGTTTTATATTGGTGTATGTGTGGTTATAATTTTTCGTTCAAGCTAAGAATTAGTGTAATAGCAATGCTGGTTTGCCAAGATACATACACCAACTTAACCTTCTTCGGTCATAGGAATACAACAATTCGGCTTATGTAAATGGATCACATACCTACTCAGTTACAACATAATTTCGACGGAAGACTGCAAAATTCACAGTTAAAATGTGTAGCGTAACTGTATTTTTTTAAAACTAGAATTCTATTATTATGCTATTCGTAAGAGCAGAAAAAAACTAAAAAAAAACTGTACTTATACTCAACTTATTTTACGTGTTTTGGTGGTTAACCCAATTGAACCTGCAACCGACGATATGTACAATATCTATGCTATATGCTAGGGTTTAGTTCTGAAAATAACTTTTTGAATGGGATTAGTTACCTGTTAACGAATTATTAACTACTAACTAAGCGACAAAATATTATCAAGCGACAATTTTTTTATTTCCGCACACGACCATTCAGTAGGGAGCCGACGAAGCGACGCGGCAGATTATTTCGTGATCTTAACCCCGCTTATTGTCACAAAACTATAATAGTTAGAGATATGATGTGACGACGTTTTTTGTAGATAATGATAGGTTCTACAAAGTTGTAATATATCACTTTGTTATATATTCAATAGTTTTCGCAGCATTCGCGATTCAAGAAAGATTTTAGGTTCTTTTTTTTCACCATGGGTTACATTATCTGAGTTTGGTAAGGAACCATATTATTTTTGAAAACTAAATATAGCCTATGTCACTCAGGGATAGTGTAGCTTTCGAATGGTGAAAGAATTTTTTAAATCGGTGCAGTAGTTTCAGAGCCTATTCGAGACAAACAAACAAACAAACAAAAAATCAAACCTTTCCTCTTTATAATATTAGTATAGACAATTAAGTATTTTAGAAAAATAAGGGCGTAGCGTGTTGCGACGGCCTTATCTTAATATATATAAATCTCGTGTCACAATGTTTGTCCTCAATGGACTCCTAAACCACTTAACCGATTATAATAAAATTCGCACACCATGTGCAGTTCGATCCAACTTGAGAGATAGGATGGTTTCTACGGCGAGAAAAATTCGAATAATTTCCGGGAAAATTTTATACCCGTGCGACGCCGGGGCTGGCCGCTAGTTTATTTATATTTTTAACACTACAAAAATATATCTTGTGAAGAAATTTCATAAAAAAATATTAAGATGTGATCCTTCTATTACAGAATGGCAATAATTGGCAATCAGTTGTCTAGGCAAATAAATAACGAGTCAATGACTAAATACAAAAATACACAAAAGGGTTTTGTATCACAAACCTAGAGGCAATATAAAACATCGATGTTTTTATGAAGGAAAACATAAATGACACTTGAACAACCAATTATAGAAATTATTTACCAAATTCACTATTTCTCAGAATATACGGTTCATTACATTACTGAACCCAGTTTCGTTTTATCTATGTCCGAACACGGTGCCAAGTGAAAAAACGTGAAGAAAATATTTATGGTATTTGAAGATCCAATTTTTTTATTCAATTTATTGTTTCTGGCAGGCACGTTTATGATATAACCAAGTTAACTTACGCCAGTTATTTTTGTATGCAAAGTCAAAACTATGAAGTAGGCTTTCTTTAAGGATTCGAATTAGAAATTAGCAGATTTGTAGAACAACAAAACCCCCAATAAGCAGATGGAGCTGGTTCTCATTGATAAAAAAATGTGAATAACATAATCTATATAAATAAAAATGAATTGTTGTTCGTTAGTCTGATTAAAACTCGAGAACGGCTGAACGGATTTATCTTATCATAGTCTTGAAATGTTCGTGGAGGTCTAGGAAAGGTTTAAAAGGCGAGAAAAAATCTAATAATTGCCGGGAAAAAAATTGAATAAAAACCCGTGCGAAGCCGGGGCGGGCCACTAGTTTGGAATATAAATGCTGCTTCAAACCAGAGCATCAAAAACAGCACAGTTTAGAGTGTGAATATTTTCGCAATTATTTTATAGTAAAACATTGTGCTAAAGACCTACACAATCGATTTCTAAATAGAAATAGTGGTACTTTTATTTTTCAAAAAGTCCGGATTCCAAGCTAAAGCGAGTATTATATTTTTTATTTTGGTAAAGTTGTTAACATAGTTCCTAAGAACAGATCTTCGTATGTTTTAAAGTTTCCAACCTGACTGACTGACCCAAACTCATGTTTACACCCTACATGCACCCTGCATATTAATAAGATCCACGTCACGTAGTAATTTATTATACTATGCCCACGGTAACGACTCTACTAAGTACTAGTTAATACTTTTAGGGTTCTATAGTTTAGGGGTAAGTTGCTGTGTTAATTATTATAATTAGCCCCCTGTGTCCCATCGCTGGGCAAAGGTTTGCCTCCATTTTTTCCACAACTCGCGATCTCCGGCCACTTATCGCCAGTCATGAAAAAACTAATTAAACTCATCCCGCCATCGTCGCTGAAGTCAGCACCAATTATTCTATTAATAAAATCGTGCTTTTAATATAAAAATCTTCCTGTTTCGCTAAAAATAGTCTTGATAATTATGTTTCTGTTCCTGCTTCCGTTATATTAGGATACTTCCTAAGTACATTGTATTTAAAAATACATGAGTATATAGAGGTATACTACGAATCCTTTTTATAATGCCGTTTTGGCAAAAAGGAAGCACACTGGACTTTATTCTGAGATCGTGGTTTGACATGAAAAATCAAATTTATGTGCGCTTTAGACACGTCCTTTAATGGTAAAGGCGAACATTATCAAACAAAATATGATATTCACTTGACCAGCGCACGCGGGTAATATATAAATAAATAAAAAAATCCGGACTAATCACATAGCATCACCTAACGTCGAGGAATTTATCGAACATAAACTATAAAAGTATTCATTATGACTTAAAAAAAAATTACATGTGTTGTATTGTAAATTATTTTTGTAGATTTTTTTTTTCATTATGAAATTACATATTTATTTTCACACTGAATGGCTATTAATTTGCGTCATTGCCATTTCGTTTAATAAAAGGGACTTGTTAACATGATATGATAACCCCAAACTAAGCAGAGCTTGTACTATGGGTACTTGTACTATTGGGTGACTGATATACTTCATAGACACTTTTTTATATAATTATAGCCTAATCTCTCTTGTAAAAGAGTGAAGTCCCTGTGTCCCAGCAGTGGGAACGTAAACATGCTTGTGTGCTTACGCGTGAGTCTTAGTATCCAATACCGTAAAATAACGTTAAATTCGATAGCATTCTGCTGCACACAAACATGTGAATTTTCGGTAGGCAGATACATATGTGTACCTAACCACGCTATGAAAACTCTACTCGGTACGGGACGGCTGTAGATCGCCGTGACGAGATATGAGTCTGAAACTTCGCAATTGCTTTTTTAAGCGGCACTTCAAGCTATTTTGTATTTGGTGCCAGTCCAAAGGCTTATCCTTATAAAGTAATGTATTTATCCCTCCACGAAAATGCATGATCTTTTTTTGAAAGCTCTGCGCGGCATGTAAAATTTATCGCATTTTCACGACATGAGTTAATGTGAATAGTTCGCATGTTCACACAATACCGAAAATGTTGGGAAATGGTTGCACCCAAGAGAGGAACAAAATTCTTAATGCTATTACCGATTATCCTAAAATATTATATAGTAATGGGTTATACGAGAACATCGGATTAGTACTTTAATGGCGGGAAAAGGCGATTGCTATGTCAATTAACAAATATAAGTTGTAAATAAACTTAAAATTTAATAGTCGCAAAGAGTTGATCTTTGCGACTATTAAATTTTAAGTTTATCGAATCTTAATATATTAATGATAAAAGAGTATCATCAAAATCCATTCACGGAGTACCGGAAACTTCTTTTTTTAAATCGTTTAACATGCAAAATTCCAATATATGTGATTCCAATATATGTAATAAGTATAAAATTTAATTATGATGATGAAATGAATTTTTAATTTACGTAAGTATAGCTACCGTATTTGAGTGAGTACATTCTAATTCCTTTCACAGCGCTACTCCGAAAACGATAAATTTTACAGAAAATGCATTAAGCTTATCTTGTAGTCACGACGAACAACTTTCAAAAAGACCTCCGAGCGACAGGTCGCATGCTATTTGAGACTAAAACTTGTGTGATTTTCGCGACCTTTTGAGCTTTATAAATTTTTAAGCCGGCAAGATATCAATGCCGATTTTTGACATCTTTATTGCAACACCGTCATAAAGCTGTACCTTTACCATACGAAAATTCAGCTCAGTAGGAATTATATCCCAGATTGGGCAGTTTCGTCCGCTATTAGAATCAATACTCTAAGTACGTCCGCATGAATCTCTCAGTTTCATAAATCCCATAGGAATTTATATTTTTCGGGATGAAAGGTAGGCTATGCCCTACTGCGTAATCTCAAATATGTATGCAAAAGGGCTCCCAACATTTTGGCAAAAATACGTCCACCATTCTAAAAATAAAGTGTTTTTGCAGCTAGTTGATGAAACGCATCTCAATCGTTAGAGTAAATGCTTACTAATTTAATGTCTTATAGAATCAAACCTCTAAGTTATACGATTTCTGAGAAGTTTGTCTGTTTTAGAAAAACCACGGTAAACAATTTCGGAAAAAAACGTTATTCGACGGTCAGTGACGAGACGACGAGTAAATTGCTTATAATCAAAAGCGTTACAGAATAAAATCTCTTAGTCACAGGTTTTGAGATATTAGGGTATAAAAAGTATTAAAAAATGTAGTTCCACAAACCTTATGAATTAGACATTTTAGTTATTTAGCACTTTTTGTTTGTGAGCTTCTACTCTGTCGATCAACATGCGTGTCATCACTGGCCGCCGAAACACTTTTATTATCAAAATATAATAATACTAGTCCAGTAGATTGGTATAAGTAACTGGTAAGCCAGGCTCCATACGAAAATATCGTAACCCCTTTCAATGACGTTGCTTGAGTTTATAAACAAACAAACATACTTTCGCGTTTATAATATTCGTTTGGATACAAGTGTTGTATTCGAGTGTGTATATATATATATATATGTTGTATACCTGAATGAGATAACGTTGTTCTTAAATTATTAGAAGTGTGCCAAGTCCTTTTCATGTATGGTTCCGCTGTTAAAAGTATACAATACATACACCATGCGTCCAACCTTTGCCAGATTTAGGTGCCTACATGGATCAGATTTGTCAGTTTAGTCGGACTTACCAGGAGCAAACACGTCTCTACATTTAAACGACGTTCTGTTAATAAAATCGAGGAAAAATTTGGGAACAAAAATACCCAGCGATCCTCACGTTTTACTCCACCACATCACGTTTAAGGCACGCATGTAATCTTGGAGAAGACACTCTTAAATTTAAGCACGTGCTCTAAAGCCACGACCTTCGGAATTTATATATTATTGTTCTTCAGACCTAATACGTATAATCACGTCTCAGAGACGGGATAATTGCCCTTCTAGATTTATTTTAAAACTAGCTCTTTGCGTCTCAGCGTTTCAGTTGCATGGATTACGCTCGCGGGAACCACTTATTTCCCCGCGGTAATGAAGCCTTTCTCGAATACGCTATCTAAAATTGAAATATTTGGTCAAATCGGACCAGTAGTTCCTGAGAGCGTTCAAACAAACTCTTCATCTTTATTATATTAGTATAAATATGGCGAATGCGTTTTATGTTATGTGTGATAAGGTATTATGCACCCACATAATTCAATACCAAATATCAATGTTGTACTGAAATAAGTACATAGTTGACCCAATTTTGCGCAAAAATAAAAATCATACCAAATCTTTGGGTCTGCAAAAATCGTTTATAGATGTGAAATTGAAGTCAGGATACTTCGAGGTTTTTTTATTATTTTTAGCATTGAGTGTCTCAATTCTAGACTAAAAGAATTTTAAGTAGCTAACTAGCTTTCTACGCCACGGCAATGCCTGTGTTTTTGGATTTTTTTGCGGGAATATCATATTTTTCGCGGTAGCGTATAATCCTCCTCGATAAATAGGTTTTAGACCGCTACAATATTTTTTCCCAAAAGTTCCTGAGATTAGTGCGTTCAAACAAACAAACCAATAAAGAATCAAAGAAAAGCTTTATAATATTGGTGAGATTTGCAAATGGGTCATGGTTAAATATCAAATTGATGTTTCAGTTGGGTGTTTGGTGACTTCCTGTGCAAGATGTACCAGTTTGTGCATTCGCTGAGCTACACGGCATCCATATTCATCCTGGTGGTCATCTGCACCGAGAGATACTTCGCGATCATCCATCCCATTACCTGCAAACAAATACTTACTTCCAGGAGGCTAAGGGTAAGTTTATCTGATGTAAGTGCATAATGCTCCCTATAAAAGGTTGAGTAGCGTGATGCTTAAAACACACATTTTTAAAAGAGTAAAAAAAAGGTAGAAGTTCGACTGTATTTTTTTATGTTAGTTTACCAATTTCCCCGTTAATTGTGGACCTATCTAAATAGTAAGAGAGTACTAACACATTACTGTAAAGTAGTACAAAAATAACAATAAATGTAATTACACTATATTATTATTATTTCATAATTTTAGTTGTTGGAGTTGCTTTTTTTAAACGTTTTGTTTTGTCTGTTCACGTCCGTAAGTGGTAACCCTCTGAAGTGTTCCGTGTTCCTTACACGTGACCTCAGGGTGGTGCTAAGAACAGTTTCTGGTGGTAGGCTTCGGCCGCGGTTTATCACCACCCTCCGGGCTGGGCCAGTGCGTGACACCATCATGCGGAGAAGCCATCTTCTAGGTCTTCATGCTACATCTTAGACCACATCATCGAGATTGTGGTCAAATGAAGGCTTATCTAATATAAAATAAAAATTATATTGTATAAGCCTTATATACTTATAGTATGAAGCACCCATAGAATAGATTATTTTTGAAATTTTCACAAAAACCTACCTCATTCATCTACATGATGTATTAGTTTTTACTGAAAAATGTAGAGTTTTTATATTTCCCGTAAATAATATTAAATTTTAACAATTGACACAGGAGCATCTACTCTGGGTTAGATGGAGTACGGCGCATATTTTGCCAATAGCTTTATTTCCAGTCCACTATCCGAGCGTCGGTCGCTTAACCGAACGCCCGCTTATCCGAAAGCCCGCCCCACCCGAGCATTCCTAACTCGCGCCTCCCTTTAAAATGCCTAAAGCTACTTGAGGAACGCGAATATAAGCCAAGTTATCCAATAAATACTAAGTTGTATAGTGGGTTTACTTACTTAGATATTGCCTTGTGTTGATTTGAAACACAGGCTGAAAGCAGCCAGTATCAACAAATATCTGTCCTTAAAAAAGTACGTCACCTAGCCGCGTAAGAGGCAAACGAAGATAAAGATTTTTATTAAATGTTACATGTATCTAGCATAGAACATACAATAACATGTTTTACAAGTTTGTTCCAGGTGTTTTTTTCATTCCTATTTATATTTTAATATGTAAAAGTAAATATGGAGTTATGTTTGCTTTAGATATATGGCTCAATCATTATACATAATAGGTACAGAAATGGATTATCCGATTAGACCAAAGTCGAAGAGGGGATTTCGGGATTAACTTCAGGGGGCCTACTCTTGTTCATCGAAAAACGAATATTCGATCGAAAGTTCGCGTAATTGCTACTCCGGTTTCATTTCGTTCCGTAACTTCGTTCGAACGAAAATTGTTTGACATTAAAATTTTCTAAACCTACTCTAATTCACGAAAGTACCAAACGAACATTTGAATTTGACAGATCTTTGTTCGGAGTTATAACCTCAAATCGACGAAACTAAAAGTGTTATGTTTTGATTTTCGTTTTTGTGGTTTAATAATTTAGTAGTCAATTTTCTTGACTTATATGGCTGGGAGATTAATTTTGCTGCAAATTTTTCTGCTATAATAGGTATATTTTGTTATATGACTGCTGATAAAAAGTAAAGCAGATCATAATTATAGAACTATAGCAAAGTCACCTCGAAAATTGTAAGACTGAATACTAGAATGGTCTAAGTAAGTAGGTACTTTTAAGATTTTAATTCATTAAATAGATGTTTTTGTTTAATATTTTCATAAGGTTTTGTTTTCTTATTTCAAGAATTTAAAAAGCTGATTTATATTAACAATTTCTAACAAATTGTAATATGATTCAGTTTTGTTAAAATAATAAATGAATAAAAAAGGTGATTTATGACATTTTCAACTGTTTTTTATTACATTTAATATGTTTAAAATATCTTGTTGATATGTCCGGCTTTCGGATTCTAAAATCCGGGGTTTTCACGCGTCTTGTCCTGTTATCAAAATTTTAGAGAGGGCAACCCTACACGTATTAGATATAAATAATAAGTAATTATACGGATATTTTTGGTTGCCTTATGTTACTACACAATTTAACGTATGAATTGTACTCTTAGAATTAGTCGGATAATAATGGGTTCTTTCTAGTGCCTTGGTTAAATTGCGTCAATAGTATAAATTGGTCATAATATAGTTGTTTAATTACTTAAGTTGCTTAGATAAAACAGAAAATAATTAATAAACTACGAAATATATGTAAAATTTAAAAACAAAGCGAAATATTTTGTTTATTTCATATTAAATAATAATCCGTAATTGGCATTATAAAACACCTAACCATATCATTCGTTCAAGTTCATTCACGAAAATTGTCTATGAATCCGAACTTCGTGTGCGCATCCGAAAATGAATTAGAGTAGATTCATTAGCGAACCTTCGTTTAAAATTCGTTCGTTTGCGAAACTTCGGTTTGAAGAACAAGAGTAGACCTCCAGCACGGCAGATTAATATACAGTGTTAATATACACTCGTACCCAGTAAAGCACCTACACCAAACACTATCTGCCTTTACATGGCCGCGCCGCCTCCAGGATAAAAGATCAGATAACAAATTAAAATATCAACTGACATTCTCGAGCGCGTCCGATTTTGTTTTTGTTTTGAAATACATAACTCAAGACTTACGAAAAATATTTATAATGTAACGATTTTCACAAGCTGAAGGTACAATATTTTGTTATATCATCACCCTTTTAACGTTCCCACTGCTGGGACACAGGGACTTCTCTCTAGGCGAGATAGATTAGGCCTTAATTCACCACGCTGGCTAAGTGTGGGTTGGTGAATGTCACATGTCCTTCAAACTCTTTAAAGTTATCAGAACATGACGGTTTCCTCACGATGTTTGCCTTCACCGTTAAAGCACGTGTTTAAATCGCACATAAATGTCTCAAGAAGAAAAATGCAGAGGTGCGTGGCGGGGTTTGAACCCACGACCTTCGGAATGAAAGTCGAGTGTCCTACCACGTAGCCAACACGGTACAAAGTATAATGTACATAGATACAGATGCGTGACGCGTGAATATTTCCCTCTTTGAATGACATTTTTAATTATAAATACCTATTTCATTCTCTCAATACCTAGGACATGAATGCTATCAATATCAAAGCATCAGTTGTCTAACATTTATGAAAATTTTCTTTCTTTTCCCCCACTGATGTAAAGGTAGGAAATGTATATCAATTGTCTTCTTAACAAGCATATAAGCTTCGCTACCCTTGGTCTCCACGACGCTCGAGTAAATCACCATTTAGCACCCCTTACTACTACCCATTTATTTTTCATAACCGAACACTGATCCCTCGGCGAGAATCGAATATTGTATGCAAATGTACGGTCCGCTACGAAGAAAACATCGACCGTCACAATAATACCTCTTTGTTTTTCGCTAACCCTAAGAAAGCGAGATTTAAAATTTACCGTTAGGAGCGTATCCCTATTGTTTAAGCACGTAGAAAAAGTTTTAGGTTGCGATTCCACCAGAGATGTGCAACGGAAATGTGTCTTGCGAGGATGGTTAGCTGTGCTGTGAAAATGTGTGGGTGTTTCCAACAGAGCCTTGCAAGGAAAATGTATCGTACGAGGATACTCTTAAAAACTCTCGATCTTCTGCTTCCAGAGCTGTGCCAGGCGGGGCTAGGCATAAGCTAACATATCAAGTCTAATGGTTCTTGACAAACACATTCCTCGCAACGCATCCACGTACTATCGAACCAACTGAATCATGACCCACTTGCCTGATAATTCGCTTGAAACTTTCAAACTTGTAAGATCTATCACGTATAATGTTACTTACGACGTTTTAGGTACTAATAAAATTACGTCAATACAGGTCGCAGAGCTATGCAATTTTAACCTTTGTTATCATTGCCATAAAACCATATTTCACACATATACAGTCATTGTTTGAATATCGAGCTAGTTCTCGCTTATTTAACCTAAACTTTTTGATGATGGAAAAAATATATTTAAAAAATGGGGTGTTCTACAAGTGTGTCATATTATGTCAAGTTGTCAGTCAATGTGAAAAAATATAAACTAAACTAGCGGCCCGCCCCAGCGTCGCACGGGTATAAAATTTTCCCGGAAATTATTAGATTTTTTCTCGCCGTAAAAACCATCCTATCTCTCAAGTTGGATCGAACTGCACATGGTGTGCGAATTTTATTATAATCGGTTAAGTGGTTTAGGAGTCCATTGAGGACAAACATTGTGACACGAGATTTATATATATTAAGATAGGAAAATGCTTAATATTTTTTTATAATGGCTAATTTAGAAGAACAATGTTCTTGGATTGTAGTCTTGTGAGGAAGGCTATGGCTTACGGGAAATATCACGCGAATTGAATATTTCTCGCAATACGGTGAGGACCTGGATCAGGCGGCACGCCGGAGAGGGTATCCACGAGGACAGACGTCATAACCACGGCGTTCGCCGACTCACGAACGAAAAAAGAGTGGACATGCAACACCATTACGAAGAACACATATAACGATATTTTGCGGCGCAACATGACGTCTGTCTACAAACTATTAGAAATTATTTGCACGGCACTGGACTGCATTACAGAATCTTATAATTTAAATTAGTTCTGTTAAAGATTAAATAAAGTTTTTTTTCATTTCACAAATTTTATTACTCATTATACTTATATAGCTTGAAAGACCAACAATGGCATGTTTCTGTCCTTAAAATACTTATAGGAATGACGTGATTGAAACCTGTTAATGAATTAATCTAAGGTTTATGCTGGCTCTTCACTTGGCCGATTTTCCCAAACATTACTGCATTATTTTTTATTTTATATTCTAGTGAAAAAATGCGACTAATAGTTGAGCAAATTTAATACGGCCAAGTGAAGTGGCACCATTACGTTCGTAGAAAACTTCCTATACTTACCTACGTAAATACAGATAAAGACAGTAACATCATCTCTTCTGTTTCATGTACGAGCTTAGTCGATACTGTCCGATTTATTTAACAGTGCACTCAGTAAATGTCAGTTTCTAATCAAATAATAACAAGTTCGTTACCAAGGAAATAAATTTTCAAGCTAATTTCGACCTACTTGTATTTAAGGTGATAAGCAAAAATAATCTTATGGTGGGTCATGAATCAGTTGGTTCGATTGTACATTAATGGTGGAAACTCAGTCTTAAACTGATGTCAATGTGTTTTAATTTACTGCAAGTTATAAAATTTAGCGTTGTGTTTGACAGAGAGACTGTCAAAGAAACTGCTCAAATATATCAGGCTGTTCAAATATATATTTAATTAAATTCATGTGAATTACTCTAGTAATTAAGTATTGTTTTGCCTTAAATTAAGTGTAGTGAGTGCCTAAATACATAAAAAGTACAAATACTTGAGCAGGAGTTCCACAGTGCTTTGCCGCGGAAAGTCCCAAACAAGACAACTACAACGACCGTTTTCGAATTTGAAACAAAGAGTTCTTTTGTTTTACACCTCAATACTGGAATAAAATATCTAAAACTTGGCTAAGGCGGCAGCAAAGAACATAGTAGATTGCGAAGATTTTACCAGCAGCCCAAGGATATCGACCACCATCATAAACTTGTTCGCCTCCACAAACTACTCCAGGGATACGTAACAATCTAAAGGAATCGACAGCAGACGGTAACCTGCGAACACGATTACGGACTTCACACAAACCTGGGGAGTATTGTTTTTGATTATTTGATTATTATATAAATAAGTGTAACACATCTCACACCATAAACACACTTAAACACTAGGTACTCAGTAATCTATTTACTGAGTCTCGTCAATCCTCACACACGGCTCTGGTTTATTTCTCTCTCAGATTGACAAAAAGGTGGAATCTCAGTTGCAGAATTTAACATTAGCCCCACACAACATTACACTACAAATGAGACAAAACAAATTGACACAAATAACTATCTCATTTCTGCAGAAATTTTAAAACTAATTAGTGTGAAACTAATTACCTTCTTGTTGGATCATCTAGGTTTGTAAGATAAACCCTAGATATTTTGTAAGTCTTAGTATTTCAACAATATTTTCTTAAAACAGCTAATCAAGCACTCCGTACTAAAGAATATTATTACTGTTTTTTTGGTTAAGATTAAATCATTATAATACTTATAATAACAATTATTATTTTACAATGAGGATTTGATCCTAGCTACCAATAGCATTATGCTCTAATAAAAGTTTGATGTGATAAAAATTTAAAAATTTATTTTCTCTTTCTTCATAATTCATTCATATTCTTTATTTATTTTCTCCTTCTATAAGTTAATAAATATTCGGTTATTTCCACCATTTGGTCACAAGGTCCTTTTCAGGACCATCATACCTCTCTAGGGTGACCACGGGATAACCATTTTCATTTTTCTTGTAACATAAACTTACTTACTTTTCAATTTTCCCTTTACTGCACTTAACCTCATATTTTCTCTTCTCCTTACTTCCACAAGCTTACATCAGTCTTGCTATTTTTCAGAAGCTTCAGTACATCATGGCTATGACAAGAAAAGCTTGCCAAGCAGATCTCGAAAAGAAGCTCAAGGCGGTGACGGGTCAACTCAAGGCTGTAAGGGAAGATCGGGACAGGCTTCTTCAGGAAAGGGAGGACTGTGAAGCTCAATTCTTAGAAAACCTGGGACAAAACACAACCCTCAAGAGCCAGCTTGCCCAGCTACATATCCGTTATGAAGAAGCCTTAGAAGAAGTGAATCGCTTGAGGGCTTCCCTCCAAAATGAAGAAATATGTCATGATTCATATGAACTGGTATTGCAGCTAAACCGCGACTTACAACAAGAGCTTTCTGAATGTAGAATTAAATTAGATGCATTCGAATCCAAGTCATTGGCCCCAGTAACTAACTTTGACAGTATAGATTTACATACTCAGTTACAAAACTCCGGGCTAAACTTGTCAATTGTAGATCTGACATCACCTCAATGTACAACTACAACGCCTGTCATGAAAGGTAGTAATAGGATTAAAAAATACGTAAAATTAAGTAATTTCATTAAAAAATCAGAGAAGAAGTTGAAAAAACAGAAGCAAGTTATTAATACGGCTAGATTAAGTAAAGAAAAATGTAACCTTCAAGAAGAACTAAACCAATGTTATAATTTGCTAGGAAGAAACTCTACAGAGTTAGATTACATGGCAGAGAAGATAGTTAATTTAGAAAGATCTCTTCATGATATAACGTGTAAATATAAAGTAGTACAAAAGGAAGCTCAGGCTCACTATCAAAAAATTAATAATTATGTTGATATTATAAGTAATGATAGTAATTATGTACAGGTACAGTGCAATAGCACCCAAACAGACCCACTAATTCCCACTGAAAGCATCGGTTTTCTAAATAATGAGAGATCCTTACAGATGCAACTGTCTGCAAACCAAAATAAACAGTCTCCGGTTAGGCTAAACTCCAGCTGTAAGACCCGGAAAACTGTTATTTATTCAGATGGTATTGGCACTGGAATGGGGTTGCTATTGAATGACCTCCTAACGCAAAATGTTTTTAATAATTGTTTTGCTGATTGTAGTATCAGTACAATGACAAGCCTTATTAATGGTGACTCTAGTTTGGACAGCAATACAAGCCTTATAGTTCAATTAAGTAACGTAAACTTAAAACGTTCTGAAATAATTAAATTAGTTGAAATTTTGCTAAATAAGATACAATGTGGCCTGGGCAAACTAATTCTTTGTGCTCTTCCGTACTCAAAGTCATTGAGTGAAAAGCAAAATCAACTGATATATAATAGCAATTTGCTTATGTATAATCTGACATGTCGTCATAGTGACGTTTTATTTTTCGAAACTAATAATTTTATTAGTAATTGCTTTATGACTAAAGATACTATGTACCTTAGTAAAAAATGTAAATTAACTCTTGCTAAATTGTTAGCATATAATATTTTTGATCCAGTTATAGAAAGTATAACGAAGTTACCGGACGAGCCTGTACTAGTAGTTAGTAATTTTACTAATGAGGGCAAAGTTATTTCAATGTCAGATAATATTAATTTAAACTGACTTCTTCGACAATGGAAAAGCAATTAGAATTACATATAGCACATCAAAACATACAAGGCTTATCCAGCAAAGTTTTAGAATTAGAATTATTTTTAAATTTTTTTAAAGTTGACATTATGTGCATAACAGAACACTGGATTCTAAATAATCAGCTGCTACCTTTTTATGGTAATTATTGTTGTGCTAGTTGTTATAAAAGGAGCACCGCCATCCGCGGTGGATCATTAATATTTGTCAAAAACAATCTTAAATATAAAGAGCGTAAAGACATAGTTAGGTTAAGTATTGAGAGAAATATTGAACTGTCTTGTGTGGAACTGGAGCGGCATTTAATCTTATGCGTTTATCGTCCTCCGAGTGTAAACCAGGAAATTTTTGAATCTACTATGGAAGAAGTACTTCTTAAAATGTTTACCTGCAACAAGTATCTGATTGTCTGTGGTGATTTCAATATAGATATCTTACAAAATCCTCTAGCTGATAGACTACTTAACTTATTCAAATGTTTTAGTATGCATAACATTTTTAATGAACCAACTAGAGTAACTTCTACTACCGCCACTTGTATAGATAATATTTTCAGTAATAAATCTCCAATTAGTAAATCAGTAATACAACATTTGAATTCAGATCATTATGGACAAAGTGTTAAGTTCCCCTATACCAATTCTATAAATAAGTTAGTGGAATTTAGTTACAGGCCTATAACAAAGGAGCGCATCTCTATTTTCCAAAGTAAAATAGCATATAATCTTGTCTCATTACCTTATATTGATGACCCTAATGATCTATTTACTTCGCTTTCCGAAATAATTGCAAGGGCACACGATGAAATATTTAAGATTAAATTTTGTAAGGTTAGAGAAAAAGTTAGTTTCACTGACTGGGCTACGCCAGGCATTTTTAAAAGCAGGAATAAACTATACGAACTCTATTCTGACAGGGGATCGATGTTACATAACGATTCTTTTCTTTCCTACGTAAATACATATTCGAAGCTGTTTAAACAAGTATGCAATACCGCTAAATCTCTCTTTCTTAGAAACAAAATAACGTGTTCTACTAATAAACCTAAAGCTACCTGGAATATTATAAATAATGAGACTGGAAGGTCAAAGCCACAAAAAAAAGATATTATATTAAAAATCAATGACACCGTTCTAACTAAAAATAAAGAGGTAGCGAATGCCTTCGATAAGTTTTTTTGTAACATTTCTAAAACTGTAACCCATTCATTAAACTCCTCCGCCGAAAAGGCTGTAGATTTATTAGAATCATCTGTTGATAAATGTGTAGATGGTTTCGATTTCAGTTACGTTGACACTGACGATATTGTAAAAACATACAAGTCCCTTAACATAAAAAATACTGAGGACCTTTGGAACATATCAACAAAAATGCTGGGTAACATCATTAACGAAATTGCACCTTATCTAGCTCATATTTTCAATAAGTGTATTGAGGTGGGTTTATTTCCTGATCTCATGAAACATGGTAAGCTTGTCCCTCTTTTTAAATCTGGCAGTCATAATGACCCTGCCAATTATAGGCCTATATCAGTGCTTCCTGTCATGAGTAAAATATTTGAAAAAATTATCTTAAATCAACTTACGGAACATTTTAATTTTAACAAATTATTACATAATAACCAGTTTGGCTTCACCAAAGGTAGATCCACTAATGATGCCGGTGCATTACTACTAAAACACGTCTTAGGGGCCTGGGATAAATCACAAAACGCTATCGGTGTATTTTGTGATCTCTCCAAGGCTTTTGACTGTGTAAGTCACGTTACGTTATTAAATAAATTAAAACATTACGGTATTTGCAGTAAAGCATTAGACCTTCTCCAGTCATATCTGACAAATAGAATTCAAATAGTACAAGTTGGAACTGAAAGATCCACGGGCTCAAAAATAGAATTAGGCGTGCCGCAAGGATCGATTCTAGGACCGTTCTTATTTTTAGTATATGTAAATGATCTTCCTTTTTATGCCAAGGACCTTTGTGACATAGTTTTATTTGCGGATGACACCTCTCTAATTTTTAAGGTAGATAGAAATAAAGATAACTATGACGACGTAAATAATTCTTTGTCTCGCGTACTGAATTGGTTTACTGTTAATAATCTGCTACTAAACGCGAAAAAAACTAAATGTATTAATTTTAAATTACCAACTGTCAGAGAACGTCCTATAAAAATAATATTAGATAATGAAAAGCTTGATCTTGTTGACTCAACAGTGTTTCTAGGGCTACATATTGATTCAAAACTTCAATGGAAACCTCAAATTAATGCTCTTGCGAGTCGACTTAGTTCAGCAGCTTATGCAGTTCGGACTATGCGGCATATTACTGATGAGGCCACCGCGAGACTTGTTTATTTTAGTTACTTCCATAGTGTCATGTCATACGGTATCTTGCTATGGGGAACGGCAGCTGATATCCAAACTATCTTTGTTCTTCAGAAAAGAGCGGTGCGTTCAATCTATAAAATGAAACCACGCGACTCCTTACGAGATAAATTTAAGGAAATAAATATTATGACTGTTGCTTCACAATATATTTATGAGAATTTGCTGTACACACACAAAAATAAGCAAGATTTTCTTAAAAAGAGTGATTTCCATAATGTTAATACTAGAAATAAGAATAAACTACATATCCCTACATTTAGATTACGTAAGGTGGGGAAATCTTTTATGGGCAATTGTGTCCGTTTTTATAATAAACTTCCGCAGTTTATAACTCGACGTCCCCCGCGAATAATCCGGTAATGACCTATTACGGGGTTTTTCATGTTATGCGTTTTTCGGCATCTAGAAGTCAAAATACACCATGTGAATTTTTTTCAGAATGTTTCTATCTTTATTTACGAAGATATGAAAAACTACGCGTATATTCCATAAAAAATAATTCAAAATTATTTTAAACGAATAATATGGTTTTAGATCTTTACGAAACAAAATATCAATATGATTTGACAGTATACATTGTTACGATATTATTCGGGTAAAAAGGTTTCTTCGTTATCTAAGTAAGTGCTAGTACAGGTTTATTCGGGGTTTTATTTAGAAAACGATATCCAGCCATATTCATTATCGAGTGGCTCCTTACTTCGGTTATGCCTATTGCAACGGATTCTATGCAAAGATTAAAAATATACAAAAGAGGATTTATGAAGAATTCTCTACAATCAAAGATATTACAACGAAAGATGGAATTCCATCAGGACCATACGACAACTTCGGCTTAAGCACTTTCAGTGCAAATTTGACATCGGAGTGTGTCAAGCGCTCTACTACCACGCGTTGAGCGCTGCTTCCTACCGCCGCGCGCATAGCCTCTGCAACATCGAGTCTAGGAGGTTTATCGTTGTAGACTGAATGGAAATAGCTCGCAAATTCTTGACTACATTCTGACGGAGACAGCTCATTTCCCTCTTTAATGATACAAGAGCGGCGTAATTTAGACTTTTTAGATTTTATAAAAGTCCAAAACGACTTCGGATCTTTAGAAAAACGACTTTGTAACGTATATATATATGCATCGTAAGCCTCTTTAATCATTGTTTTTACAAGCGCTCTCTTATTTGAGAAATCATGGTAATCATTTATATTCTTTTTAATTTTATATATTTTGTGCAGTTCACTCTTAGATTTTATCTCGTATTTAATATCACGGGTATACCAATCTGGATAACAGGGACGTTTTTTATGACTATAGTTATCCTTGCGCGGCACCGACCTATCGATAGCATTATTTATTAATGAATAAAAGTATGGTACAGCTCTATTTATATCTTTCATGCTATATAACATCGACCAGTCTATAGTACCGATTTCAGTATAAAGACTTAGCATGTCCCCCCTCTTATAATCCCATTGACATCTTTGATTCCCAGACTGAACATAAGTATGGCAGGGTTCACCACTCAGCCGGTGACTATCAAAATATCTCAAGTTTACAACAAGTGGAGGATGTTGATTGTCAATTGGTACAATCGGGTTATTACAAACATTTACCTCTATATCAAAATCATCTAAGTTGGACTAAACTAAATCTAAAACTCGATCGTTACAATTCATTATATTATTAGCCTGATGAAATCCACAGTAAGCAACAAAATACTCGTAGTAATTATTTATATCAGTTGAGGCCGAGTATAAATTAAAATCCCCTACAACTAGCATTTTACGATAACGAGAGCATAACTTCTCGATTTCTTTAAACAATGATAAATATTCTTGTTCTTTACTACCAGGAGGTATGTATACAACGCAAAATACAAAAAGGTTTTTACTCTTTCCTGTTATCATAGAGCATACAAGTTCAAATACGAAATCATTTACATTAATGGATAGTGCAATATTTCTCAAGTCTAGGCGGGACGGGGCCGCGGCTAGTAAAGCGCCTCCTTGTTTCCGTCCATCCGCACGATCACAACGATGAACAGTGAAGCCCGGAGGTCTAAGCTCGCCATCGCTGAACGAGTCATTCAAACCCGTTTCAGTTATCGCGAATAGGTCTTCTGGCGATGCCAGCATGCCCTGGGTAAACAAGTCTAGTTTTGTCCTTAATCCTCGTACATTCTGGTAGTATATACTCGCATATTGGGGGCGAGGCTTAGAGCGAAGGTGGTTTTTGTGCTTTGACGGCGTTGCGATTTGCTGTGTGTTTTCGAAACCACTGCCATTCAGAGAACGCAGCATTCACAGGCCATACGGAACCATTAGACAACAGCTCGTAAGCGCTTTCAGGAACACCTATTACGAACGATGAGGAATCACCTCAGAGGTTTTGCACACAGATTGAACGTGATCTGTCAAGGTTTCCACGGTAGTTTCAGGGTGTAAGAACCAGACATGAAGGTGTTTGTTCCTTTCTACAGCCACGATGGCGTTCAACATGTTATTCTCCCCTTTTTTTATTTCGGAGAGCCTCTTATTTGAAGTCCAACCTCGAACATTCGTAGAAGTAGTCTTCTCGGTTTCATCGCCCTTTCCATTATTGTTTGTCACCAACAAAGTATTGTTTGCCGATATAGGAAACTTAGACACCGCAGAGCTCTTTGCTCTTCGTATACTATGGTTATTTGTAAGCGGCTGCATAGTAAGTGGCAACACCGGGAACTCGTCGGACGACAACGGAGTCTCAACTAGTTGTATTGGAGCGACCAACGTTTAGTTACCTTCACAGGACCCGAGCGGAGGTTGAAAATACCGGCTTTCTGATTCTATAACCTTATTATGTAGAAATTGTACATGATCGGCATACTTTTCCAGTTTGGACTCATAATAGACGATGGTCTTAACGGCCAATGCTAGGTGTTGTTTAAGATCTGCAATTTCCTCTCTCAGGATACGTAAATCACCTGATAAATCCATCTGTTCCACTTTTAACTCCTCATCTCGTTTAGGTTTGGATGCAGGATATTGAATTGGATTACGATGCAGGCAGAAGTAGACAGCGACGGCAGAAACAGGTGTCCAAATCAATTGAAAGTATTGAATTAAAGCCAGCATACGACAAGCCCCTCCCTATTAAGAAAGCTCTGTATAACGATCTCCTAAGCCTGTGTAACTCCCAAGCAATTCCCCACCATTATCAACAATTTTATAGGAACTTAAGCTTTTGTGAAACTGAATCAGGTCACGATGAGGATTCTGATTAAGAATTTTAACTGTAATAGGATATTATAATTTTCATGATTGTGTAATCAAGTGTAATAGTCGTGTCTTCAGTGCAGTGTCATTTTTTATAATAATAATAACTATCGTGCTTTCTCAAACTAACCAAAGTTGTTTCGTTTACTAGAATGCCCTTTATTTTTATAGTATATTTCATGAAATTAAGGCTTTATTTCATAAAATATACTATAAAAATCACCAAATAATACTTTAGTAAACTATTCGAATAAACAGTAAAAGTCATAATAATAAAATGTACGTTACTCTCAAACAATCGAATAACCACATAATTGGCTTTTACAAATGTTCAGTATACAAAACAAATTACACGAATAATAGCGTTACACGATTTTACCATTGCCATCGAAAATATAAATTTACACGAATAATATCGCAAGAAGGTTTTACTGTTGCCGTCGAAAATATAAACTTACACGAACAATATCGTAAGTGACATTACTGACCAGACCTTCACGTACACTAATATAGTAAAATGCATCCAGCTAAATTATAAGGAAGCCCATGGGCCTAGTTAAATTTTGTTGAAATAACCAGATAACTGAAAAAATTAGCTTCCTTATGCGATATAAAAAGTCTCTGATACTTGTTGTTAAATGGAGTTATTAAGGAAAAATGGTTTTTTATTTTTCCTGAACATTTACACTTTTACGATTACCGGATTATTCGCGGGGGGCGTCGAACTGACCTACCCATTCGAAAGTTTAAGTTTTTAATTAAAAAATGTCTTTTGAAAAAAGCCTATTATTCTACAGAGGACTATATCAAAGACGATAATGCTTGGTCAGATGTAGCTCGGTTCCACTAGGATGGACAAAATAGCTAAATTTAGTTTTTTTTTCTGTTATGTGCATGTTTGACTAGCATTTTTTTGTAAATGTTAAATGTATAAGTAACCATGTTGTACACCAATATTGTTATAATAACAACATAAGAGATGGAAGCTGAGTTGTTCTATTCGCTTCTCAACTCAGTGTAAAAAATTGAAGCGAACTGTCAAGACTTTGTTATTTCCTTGATTATTCTTAGTTTTTATTTAAATTAGATTTAAGTTGACCTGTCCATGTAAGCATAGGCTTCTAAGGAAATAAACGTTTTGACTTTGACTTTGACTTTGACTTTGAAACACTGTTAGACTACCGTTTTAAAGAAAGACTGATTGATCCACGAATGCATCCTACAATCTTTTAGCACTTTTCAGCTTTCGGATTACTGGTTCTTTAAGACATATCATAACGGTTGACTAGAAGTTTACTCACGATATGGGTTCAGATTAAATTCTCTTATCAGAAATAAAATAATGACTTTTTATTTTCATTTTATTGCGTAACAACTCATAACTCTCATAACGGAAACAATTAGAAGAAATTCTTTTTGTAAACAATGCTTCAAAGGATAACTGTGTTATTGAAAAGTTTGAACCACAATAGGTTCCTTTCATTTTATTTTCCGAAGTCTTTGTAAAGATGTCGGTGGTCAGGAAAGCTCTTAATGAGAAATTAATTTTGCAAACCAAATTAAAGTCGCTAAAAGGGATAACTAAACAGAATGTAATTATGATAACTTAAATAAGCTTTCGAAATTACTTTAGGAAGTAAGGGTAGGTCAGGGTTGAACGTAACGCAGAAAAACACCACATATAAGTTTACCACTAATATAAAATGACGGCATGTTCCAACAAAATTTGCGTTTGTCTGTCAACTTCGATTGCTGTACAAAAAACATCAAAAATTCAAATTTATAACGGACATATAATTACCGCTTTGGGAACCAGTACCTATTGTAGATCGTAGACTCTATTCGCTCTCATAAAATAAAGCCCCAAGGGATAGTGCTATGCCAAATTGGTTTAACAAGATACAATGACCATACCCACATAGACTGTGTGAAGCATCACACATGTAATGTTGCTTGATAAATGTATTTATTCCGTCCTTCAGATAACAGAGTGAAATATTCATCCTTAAATATTATTTTAGTTAGGTACATAATAAACCTATATTATCTATAAATACCTACAACGATAGAAAGTCATCTGTTCGTGTAAGGCGCCCTATAAAGAGAAAAATAAAAGCAATTCTTACATAACATTTAAAAAAAGATTGTTCTATTGCTGTAAAATCTTACTTTACAAAAACTAAATACATCTATACTACCTACCTACCTACCTGTCTGTTCATTATGCAAGTGTGTTTGTTTGTGGATATTTATAGCAGGCTAGCTTTCCGAATTACTAAAAGACATTTTTCAATACCCCTATTAATATTAGAAACGTTGATTATGTTTTTGTTTATAGATGGTGATTCTGGGCGTGTGGATAACAAGCGCAGCTTACAGCGCTCCAAAGTTCATCTTCGTTGAAACCATCACCAACGACTTGGGAGATGGAAACATGGAAACCATCTGCATTCAGCACAGAAAGAAGTTCGACTCGAAACTCTTTGACATCATTAACTTTGGACTCCTCTACGTGATCCCTCTCTGTGTAATGACGGTAAGTGGATTCTAAAGAGTTTGCTTTTGAGTTAATATTATATTTTTACTTTATTTTGGAAGTTCATTGAAAATTAATCGTACCTATATAAAGGCTGTATTTTGATGTGTGTTAACTGGCTAATGAAACTCTGCTGTCTATGTGGGTATGGTCATTGTATCCTGGTAAACCAATTTGGCATAACATCAACCCTTGGGGCTTTATTTCATGAGACCGAAAAGTGTCTACGATCTACAAAAGGTACTGGTTCCCAAAACGGTAATTCTATGTTGCATGTTTTAAGTCCGATATAAATTAAGTAATTAGTCTCTCAGAAAGTTTCAACAACATCGAAACGCAAAATCAACAACCTATTTCAAATGTTTTGGTAGGTACAACCAGTACCACATTATTATGTAGATAAGTAGGTTCTTCCCAAATCTATACTATTAGCTTTAGTTAAATTGAATTAGAGTAGGTAGTATTATTTAGAAAAAAAATAATCATAATCTATTGAAATTCTAGACGATGACGCCTTTTATTTATTTTCTGAATATACCAACCAATAAAATTAAATATTATTGGTTTCGATCCCTCTCGCAATAAAAAATGCTCGTAAATTATCATCTGATATTTTGCGGGGGCGAAATATTGAATCAATTAGTTTTTACTGCCTACGTCAAATTGCGGTATTTTTTATAAACGATCCAAAAACGAGAATAGTTCGGTACCAAACTAATAATTCGGAGCTTTTAATAATAAGCAAAAGCCTCCTTTTTTACGTTCTCACTGCAGGGTCACGGGACTCTCTCGTCAAGAGAGAAATTAGGCCTCAATTCACCTGGCCAAGCGCGGCTGGGTGAATATAAAAAATGAGATGTTAACATTCTGCTAATAAAAAGTATTATTAAAATTGTAAAAAAATATAAGTGGTATAAATAATATTTCCGGAGTATCCACACAACAACATCTAGCCCCGTGGTAAACTCGAAAGCTTGTGTTACGGGTACTACACATCTGATGATGATATTATACACCCAGACCAAGGAGAAAGTGATTGCAGAACATACAAACACTTGACCCCGCGGTGGGAATCGGCCGCTACTTCTTGCTCTCTTCTTCTCGGATCGTCGCCCACCGCACCACTGAAGTAGTCATTTGCTTAATAGAATTAACATCATTGTTTCGTTCGCAAAACTGTTGAGAAGATATCCGAATTGGATTTATTTAATATGATGCAGGTTAACAAACCAAAAAACAGTTCTTTGTAATACTATGAAAATACCATTTCGATACAAATTTCAACCTTATGGAAGCAGTGTACAGGCAGTGGATAAATGTATGAGATTAAAATAATATGCCGATTAGACAAGTGTACAAAAAGGGGACTACTTTTTTATTTTAAGATAAAATTAAACTGCTAGTTATAGTAGTGTACGGTGCAGCACAACCGTGCATCATTAATATTGTGTCACGCGGCTTCCAACGTATTTTACCTTAATTCACGTTTTAACCTCATACAAGGTTAAATCTTGCTCAATTATCATTTTGGTACTTTTATCAATGAAACCAATGATCAAAATCACTATCAGTATTTTATAATAGGTGTGCCGTACAAATAGATCGTACTCTGTATTTTCTATTCTCCACTCCTTGAGGGTAAAAACTTGGTCGAAGCAGTAACAAAGTACCTTATGGCAATGGAATACTTGAAAAAGTTAATTCTTTGACATTTTTGTTTGAAAACAAGTTAGGTAAACTTGGCCTTAGTGGAGGCTGAAGTGATAGTCGTTACGCACCTGTCTCATTGTTTTTTTATTAACTAGAATTACAGGAATATTATATTTTCTAAGGTACCTTACTAACTACCGCGCGAAATAGCCTATAATTAAAAATGCAAAAGCCAGATTATTTCAGACTTGATACAAATAACATATTAATTTAATTCAAAACTTGAACAAATTAAATAATGTTTTATTATTGATTTTGAAATTATTAACTGTCCTTTAAAATTATCATGAAATAGCCTTCCTTAATAATTACTCTATCTAGATTTTTTCATATTAGACCAGAAGTTTCTGATATAAGCGCGTTCAAACAAACTCTTCAACTTTTTAAGACATACTAAGAAAAAAAAAATTTATTATTTTGGAACATACAAACAGCAAATTAGACACACACAAGAAACAAAACATATACGAGACAACAGATAAATAGCTGCCAGGCTTTGCTGCCATGCGCCGAAAAGGAGCAGACTTAGTGCCACTTCGCTTCTCGGGGGATCGGAGCAACGCTGGTATTCAGCATTTAATAGTATTCTTAGATATATTCCTGAACGCCACTTTGTCAAGAAAAATCATGCAAAACTTCATGATACCTAATGAAATTTTATTCCTGAGTTACAACGTTTTCAGAATAAAAGAAAGTGTACTTCTAACGCGCACTGTGTGACCCACTCTAAGCGCCTATATGAATATTATTAGCAATCTGTGATGATTTTGAAGCGTAAATGACTAAGGCGTTTAAGGAATATTAATTTATGTATTAATTTATATATTAATTTATATTTCTATTTATACGATTCTTCTTTGATTGGAGTAAAACTTACACAATAATGTAGATAAAGATAGAAAATATTCCATTTAAAAAAAACTAACGCAGTTTAGATACACCTTGCTTATATTATGAAAATGAATGGAAATTAAATGCTAACCTACACAGCATAAACCTCGGTTGAGATTGAACCGAAGTAAAGAAGCGAACCACTGAAGCTGTCTGAAATGGATGACCACTTTTTATTTTTGTTCTAAGTAATTCCTAACACAAAGTTGTAAATATTTGTCCTTTGGTAATAAACAAAAGCTAAAAGAATAAAGAAGCTTAGTGGTAGAACAAACGACTTGAATTCTGAAAGTTGTTGGTTAGATCCCATCAGTGATTAGACCCAATCCAGAGAGGCGCCTCTGGATTTTCCTTCTTAAAAAATGTATGTGCACTTTAAACTCGCGCTTTAACGGTGCCACTATTCAGCTTTGTTTATGGCAAAAATCATGACTCTATGAAAATTTTTCTCAAAATAACAGATTCGGTAAACCAAGTCGGTGATACAAAAAAAAAAAGTTGAATATCTCCAAAACTATAAATAATCGGGGAACATACATGAGGGTTAAATCGATTGGTATAAAGGTAACCTATATCCCGGCTTTTGTTGATCCGTCGACCGTGTTTCACCGTGTATACAAGGTGTTTCCTTTATGGTATATACTGCGTAAAAGGGGGGTGAAGAACACGCACCAGGTGAAGATACTTTGTTCTACAACTTTTCGATTTGGAGGCCTTTTTTTCGGGAACGTCGTGTGTATATAATAGATTCCTAGTAAATAACACAAATAGTATTCTGGCTTCCTGAAGTCAACCATTAACGATAAACATTTATTATGTCTTCAATGCGTACCTACTCATGGTTAATCGAATGTTGCAGTCCACTGATCAATGTTCAGTAGGTACCATAATATCATATTATATGAATGTCTTGTGGTGTACTAAGCGTATTTATATGATAATTATATTTAAATCTTATTTTATATTTATTATTGTACACCCTTACCTACTTTCTGTTTTATGTAAAGTATTTTTCATCGTAAGGTTATACAGGAAACAAAATCATTTATTTTTATTGTTTGGTTTTACAAAACTTAGACAAGTCAAAAATAAAATACAAAAAAAACAAAAATAATAAACATTGGTACTGGTGGTTTAATAGATAAATAAGAAATAAAGTTATCGTATCTGGTCGCTTCGTTTTTTTTGCACTATGGCAAAGAAGCGATTAGAAACTCTAGCTCATTTTTGTATCAACACTTTACAATCATTATTTGTTAGTTTTGTTTTTTATTTCGATTTGCCTGAAAGAGATCACTTTTTAGCGATAAGGCCACCCATTTTTTTTTTTCCTATATATGTACTTGTGTTGTGTTCAATAAAGCGTTTTTGTATTGTATTGTAAACGGTACATATTGTTCACTTTTTCCCAAAACTTTTGAAACTTAGTTGGAGAAGGTTCTAGAGGTATATCGAGGATAATTACATTATATCCAGTTTCCAATATCCGAATAAACAATTTCCGATATCTTCATCACTTGAGACTTCGAATAGATATCTATTAATAAACATTTTGTAATCATTTTTGTATATTTAGGTAGCAGCGAGTACTTAATAAAAAAGGTTTTTATGGCATAAGTATCCTCATATTAGCCGAATATATTGAACAGCGACGAAGCGTAGAACTTTATTATCTCGAAAGAATTATAATTCAATTAATGAGATATTACAAAACATTGTAATTATGGGATTGTACAGAGCTTTCACTATTGATTTATTGAATCATAACACTTTCATTTAACAATTGTCAAGCAGAAGCCTTGATAGAACCAACAAAAACACTTTATTATAAATGCGATTTTTTTTTTCGAATGGCTCTTAATGCTGTTGACCGCAGATGGTCATGACTTTGGCGGACGCAGGTATTTAACAAAATAAAATAACCTAGTACAATGTACCTATGCCACGACGAGATGGCGCGACGAGCAGTGGGCCTAGACAATGTAACATTCGATTAGCGAAAGCGATAGTAGAAAAGTCCAAAAATGTATGGGATTGACATAAGCCTTAGATATGTCACGTGATCTGTTTCTAACGTAACGAATATTGGTAGACAATGTACATAAATTTCGATTCCACCAAACGAATCGACAACATCGAACGATTATTTCCATACAAATGCGTAGCCAAGTTACACTTTTGACAAGCGAATTCGCTTAGTAGTCGATTCTCTTGATGGAAAGGCCAGCGAACGCTAGGACCCTGTAGTTATCGAAACAAAATGGCGATTTTATATACAAACAGCTGCTGTAGTGTAGAATGATATCAATAGGGATCAATTACTTAATGCATGCTTTGATTTTTGGGTATTAAAATAATTTTAGTGCTCGTGTTACCAAGTGTTAAATACCTAATTCAAGACGCATAAGCTGCGTTTGCTGTGTTCAGTTCAGTTTCTTGTAATTGGACTTTGCTTCAGTGTCGAGTTAGATAAAATTATAAAGTCTTTGCTGTGTTCAGCTCAAAATGAAAATGTTTGGCATATACGCCACAAAAGATACATTGGAAAGTGTTGATGAATATCTAATACCAGAAACATTATTTAGAGAGCACTATAAACTCAGCAAAGCTTTTTTTAGAAAACTTTGTTGTGATGAAGGTTTTCAACGTCGCTAAAAGGATATCTAGAGATATCTCTGGAAATAAAGGTAAATATAGGTGAAATATGTTTTGTTGTATCTGCCTATCAATACACAATTGTATAGAGGTATTTCCTTTTTTCAGGTGCTTTGCGCCCTTAACTTTTTTGCGACAGGGTCGTATCAAAGAGTTGTTGGGTGTTATCTAAAATTTGACGCAGCGAACAACATCATGCTAATGCATGCTAAAAAATGGATTGTTTCCCCTCGAACATCACAAGAACGTTCTCAAATCAAAGAAGGGTAAGCGGTTGTTTGTATGTTAGTACATTATTATTTTATACCTATGTTCCCACCAAGAGTTCAATAGGTACATATGTAACAAAAAGATAAAGCAGACCACTGTGACCTGCTACTTACCTAAGAACCAACCTTTACCTAGGTACTCATTTTTTTAACAGGTTTGAAAGGATACATGGTCGGCCAGGGGTGATAGAGTGCATTGATTGCACTCATATTGCAATTGTAAAGCCAGTGGATGCTTTACAATTGCAATATGAGTGCAATCAATGTCTTTTATTATAATAGGAAAGGATACTTATCACTCTTTATATGTTCAGATGATAATTACATATTAACTTTAGCTACTTACATATGTGTGAATGTTGTTTATAACATCATCTAATCTAACTCACTTATTTTTACTGATATTCTTTAATGGAGTTTTATTTTATAGGTATGTAACCACAACTTAGAAATAATAAACATCAATTCTAAGTTTGGTGGTGCCACACATGACTCCCACATATTGTCTGCAAGTATAGTAGAGCCATACATGCAAGGCCTTCATGAAAGTGGAAAACATGTTTGATTGCTGGGTAAGACAATAAACATTTTATTTGATTAGCAGTAAGAGAACCTTATTTATTTATTTATTAATAAATTTAGTTAGGTCAGGTACCTACTCATTAAAACCAATGTGAATAAGTGCTGTTTGTTTTCTTGCAGGGGATTCTGGTTATCCACTGCGACCCTGGCTGATGACCCCTGTTTTAAATGCTGCACTTGGGTCTCGAGAAGAGCTATACAAATCTCACCACATGCAAGCCAGAAACTGCATTGAGCGTCGCTATGGTTTGCTCAAGTTTCATTGGAGGTGTTTACCTAAAGACAGAGTTCTTATCCGAGGCAGAGCAATGCTCAATCACTTAATCAACAGGTTGTGATGAGAATGTGAATTCTAAGTAGATTATAAATAAAAATACATAGTTAAAGTTACAAATATTGTTTTTTTTATTTGGGTACACATTTGCTTTACCTGCTTACATCTTTACACATAATCTAAATCAAAATCCTTTAGGATTAGGTAAAATAAGCACATTTTTTATATCACTTCTGTAGCTGCCTTGCTACCACTTACCTGCTTACCGGTTACCTGATTGCACATTACCTTACCTTACCGGACGGAAATAAAACACAACATCACATCTTTATTATGAAGCGAAGAAATGAAACGCAACACAATCACAGCACAACTTTATTACGTCCGCAAGAAACACCGTGAAGAAACAGCGGGAATCATTCGCTCTGAAAAGAGCGCCATGATAACCCCAAACACATCACAACACAGCAGCAGGACCCCGGAATCAGCGCAGCACTCATCACAATGCACCGGCAGGACCTCGGTGTCACCACAGCCCGAGATGAAGACCACGCGATGACTCGGCGTGGCGCGCCAGCGCTCCCGTCGTCCGACGTCCGCTCTCCACCGTGGCTCGCAGCGCAAAAGGGAGAATTCGGCCGCAGGCCGATATAAGTAGGCGCACGCGCATTCCTCACGGCGCCAGCGCGCGTCTCACCCCGCACGTCTCGCCCCGCGCGCTGTGACCACGCCACTCTCCGCACATCACGCTCGTCCGTTCACAGATGTGTCAAATATTTAATAATGTAATATATTTACGCAAATAAATAAATTGAGGATTCCAATTCCAATTCTCATTCTACAACAACAAGTCTTTCTTTTAAACATCTCCAAACATCAAAGCCTAAGCACTAGGTAGGATAGGAGATATTGTTAGCAGGCATAACCACAGCAAACTGCTAAATTAAACACTCTAAAAGAGTTGAAAATTGTTTACCACTGGCCCTTGATTTCATTATTAAATAGGTACTTAAAGTATGTTTATCACTGACGCCAAGAAAAATATTATTTATCACTTCTTTTTAGTTGTAACCTCATGACTGAGGGACGTGACTATGGCGTCTCATCAGCTTTGTCACCACTACTCTCCATCGACTCCGGTCCTGAGCCAACTGTATCGACGCTTGGAGAGAGGCACCTGTAGCGTCCTGCGTTATGTGGGTCCACGTGAGCGGCCTCGACTTCTCTTTCTGGAGAGACTTTACTGGCACTGTGGAGACAGTGCTAGTAATTATCAACCCCTCAACCTCAAGGCTGTTCGGGTCACGCCTTACAGTGTGGCCAAAGAATCTGAGAACTCTCTCTGCTCTGCATATTTTAAAATATTTTAAATATATTTTAAATTTTAATATATTTTAAATATTTCCTGACAATCCACACAACAACATCTAGCCCCGTGGTAAGCTCTAAGCTTGTGTTACGGGTACTAGACATCTGATATACTTAATATAATATACATACGTACATAGATATGTTTTTTATACATATTAAACACCCAGACCAAGGAGAAAGTGCTTGCAGAACATACAAACACTTGACCCCTCGGCGGGAATCGAACCCGCTACCTCTTGCGCCACAAGCGGACTCTAGCCCACCATAGCATGCAGATGTAGATTGATGCAGATTGTATTAACACTAATAAGCACTAATTTTGTCAGGCATTTTCCTTCAACAATAAAACAAGAAAACGAAACGAAGCATCAAGCAAGCAGAAACACAATATTATGATAAATGACAAATGACACATTTGACGTTTGATGTCGACAACCATAGACTAAAACTCGTATTTAGCGATCGAACGAGTAGAAATGGCGATCGCTATGCGAATGTTACTTTGTCTACCAATCGAACTACGCTATCGCTTAGGCCATGACGATTGTAGAAATCGATTCGCTTCGTAGCGAATGCCGGTTGGCTAGGCCAGCAGAACTCTCACCTGAGCGCATGGCCTGACACCCGTTGTATCGCGAAGAGTGGAAGAAGGGAAGGGAGGCCTGCAGTAGGACAGTGCAGGCTAAAAAAAATATTACAATGTATTGGTAAACACGATATTGGTCGTTTACTTCGATCGGCTACACCCATTCTTATTTGTGTCAAGTACCAATTCATTGATAATAGACGCCAACAGCGTGAATTATATCTAACTACTAGCTGTAAACGTCATGACATTGCCCGTGGTTTTGCATTTTCCCACGGAAAGAAGGCGTTTTCCAGCGGTAAAGTAGCCTATTAGCCTTTCTTGATAAATAGTCAAATCGAACCAGTGCCTGATATTAGCGCGTTTAAACAAACAAGCTCTTCAGTTTTATAAAATATAAGTAGATATAATATAGACACAGTGTGTAAGGACTTTCAATAATCAACCACCGTGTTTTTTGTTAAATTAGAAACCATACAAGTGCGGGTTGCACACATAAAATTTTTATTTTTTTATTTTTTTATATGTGTGCAACACTCTCTATTACTTAGTGGGGTAAGCCACTAAGTAAAAGCGATTTGAAAATTTATTTTTCCTTATTTTATGACTTTTTGGAAACTCGTTTATTTATGATTTTATGTAACTACAGACACAATCAAAAGAGTCCTTATTTTAAAACCGGGTTCTCAACATGTATTATTTGTTCTAATTTGTTCGCAAAAGGTTATACTAACAAGAAAACCTGTAATCGCACCTGTGTACCGTAATCACTTTAATTTTACAAACATGCCAAGTAAGTTAATGGCGTTCTCTTTTTCACAAGGACAATTTTTTTTTTTTTTTTTATTATTTATACCTACTTTTTTTTGTTTTTCTTTAATAATACAATAAAAATACAGCCGACTTTTAATTTGATTAATGGGAATTATTGTATAACTCGGAAACTACAAAACTGATTGTTTTTATTATAATGGAACCAATTTTCAAGTATTCGATTTCATATAAAAATGTTCACGGAGAATAACAAACATAATAATAACGATACGCGTCGGACTAAAAACCGCGTCCTATTTTTGAAAAATGTTTAAAAACGATGTCAGTTTTAAAATTGTTATATTCCAGGCGAACAAAACAATTTGCTAAGTTTCAAATTGGAGTGGTTCACTTCCTTTGCAACGCGTACGAAGTTAATATAAACTTAGTGTTTGCCTACTTCCGCAAATGCTTGCTCCTTTATTTGAATTTAAATGATTGAACTTAGCATGTTTCCCGGTTAACAAGAATAATGTAAACCGTTTTTTTTTTATTTCAGAACATAATTCGTCATATGGTAGACTTTAAACTCTGCCGTGTGAACGTATCAATATCCAGGAATTGTTTTAGCGAAAAAAACAATGGATCAAATTGCATAAATAAAAAGGAACGAGATTTGTTTTTTACAAATTTCTAAACTAGTTCTAGTCACTATCAAATAAAAAAGGAATCATCAATGTTACTCACAAGAAAATGCTAAGGCCTAAAAACAAAAAAAAAATACCATGATAATAGCGATTACTAGAACAAATTTATAGAAGTCAACCTGATTTGTAAGTTTAATTATCGGCTCGCTTCTGCCTAATTAGAAATAAATAACCAAAGTGAAGTAAATAACCACTAAATTTTGTTTTGGACAGCACACATTTTCCGGATAATAGCTTAATTACGCTAATACTCGTATAAATTCTAAAGATAGGTTTTGGATGCTACTTTAGAGTATATTTTGTCTATACAAAGGGAATCGGCTAGGAACATCCCATAACGTACAGAGTTCATTTAGAAGGTAAATACTTGCTGACGCCTCTTGAATGACTCTAAGTGTTTAATGTTTTTACAAAGTGATAAACCCCAGTTTTAGGTTAATATTCTAGTAACCTTCACCGTTAAAGCACGTGTTTTAAAGAGCACATACATTTTTCAAAGAGAAAAATACCGAGGTGCCATCATATAAAAGTAAAAAGTAAAAATCATTTATTTGCGACTTCAACACACATACATTCATACACATTTACTTATTATACACTACACTATTTAACAGGAACACTTAAACTTAACATTAACTTACAAGTAACTAACATAAGGTTAAAGCTAAAGACAATCTAGGTCCTTACATGTGTGTTGCAGTGCGGCAAAAAGGTACTTGCTCAGTGATTAATGTTGCACAGGGTGCAACCACTGATTTTCAGCAATTACCTAGAGTTGCAAAAACTAAATTTAGAAAAGAGTCCTCGGTTGATGAGATATTTATCACAATAAAAATTAAGTAAGATAATGAATTTATAATAAATAATAAGGCTATGTAGAAAAAGAAAAGTCAATAAATTGAAATTATGATACCTATCGATAAACATTCTCAAAGCTATAAAACATCGAAGTTCCGGAGTGGCGGCTCGTGACGTTTAGTACATTGTGCTCGAAAGCATTACGTCACGCAAAACTTCAATGCTTGCAATGTTTCGTCTTGATTTTTAATTTGCAAGGTAATCAAAATAAAAAAAACCCTGATTCTGAATCCTTAGTTCCTTTAAAAGTCAAAAGTCATACTATTTTGTCATGTGCTCGTGATGCGTTTGAGACTCAAGCATTTTTGTTGATATTCGGTTATTATTTCCCACTTTCACCATATCTTTACAAAGAATCAACCGATTCTCATCAAACATGTCTAGGAACACTTGTGCGAAACTCACCTTTCGTAAAAAACAGTGTCGGGGGTTAAAAAAAAAATGTACACATATTGATCTACGACGGACTTATCATTATTTTTAAGACATCTATCTTATTCTAATATAATGATTCGATATGCCATCATTCGCATTCCTTTATGAAAACGACACTAGTTACGTTGAGACACAAGAACGTGGCTCATAGTCATATTAAAGGTTACAGTAACTTGTCAGATTATCACAATGTGGCAAAAAAGGGATCGCTGATCTCGCTATCTCGCTTTCATCGTGAATTACTGATGGTTTTATAGCTAACTAGTGGCCCGCCCCGGCTTCGCACGGGTTTTTATTCAATTTTTTTTTCTCGCCTTTTTAACCTTCCATAGACCTCCACGAACATTTCAAGACTATGATAAGATAAATCCGTTCAGCCGTTCTCGAGTTTTAATCAGACTAACGAACAACAATTCATTTTTATTTATAACTAATAATAATTTACTCAGAGCTTGAGGAACTCTCCTAATGTAAATATATAGTAAATATAAGTATCCACTAAAAAGGATAGTAAAATTAATGCTGACTGAAACCCATTATTGTTTGTTGGCCTTTGTTTGACTCTGTGAAAAAGAATTCAGACGCTTACAATATCAAAAAACATCGTAGCCTCTCGGTTTCTTTACTTCCTTTGCTATTTTAATCAGAACATGATGCGTCTCTTTTACTTTTCACAATTTTAAATATATTATTATCTCTTTTACATATATTTCATAGGTTAGTGTAATTTCTATGGTTTAGTGTTCACTATCATAATATAAAAAAAGCATAAAAAAAGTGGTTACAAAGTTCTGCCCGTGCAATTATTCCTCACCCTGACCGACAAGGAAACCACCTGAACCACCCCTGAACTTGGTGACCATGGTCATCAAGTTTTGGCCGGGTATTACTGGGTCGGGCGTTCTTGGTTGGACTATTTTTGGTTGGGCATTACTGCCTTCCTTTTTAGTTATCGGGTTACTGTGAAATTTGGGATTGTTTTTTTTGTTTAGTTTTCGCATATTTTTTCGCCTTAACATAGGTTTTATTTTGATTTCTCGAATAATCTTCAATAAATTTATAGCGGAAATGTTCGGAAATGGTTAATCCCACGGGAGGAGATGGGGATAATACAAGATTCACACAGTCTTAGTCAAACTTAGTATTTTTATCATTTTCCCAAAATGTTTTTCTCACCGCAAGTTTTATTGGAATAATATTATCCTAATCCTATCCTATCTTAATCCTAATCCTAATCTTAATATATATAAATCTCGTGTCACAATGTTTGTCCTCAATGGACTCCTAAACCACTTAACCGATTATACTAAAATTCGCACACCATGTGCAGTTCGATCCAACTTGAGAGATAGTATGGTTTTTACGGCGAGAAAAATTTGAATAATTTCCGGGAAAATTTTATACCCGTGCGACGCCGGGGCGGGCCGCTAGTAATATTATATATGTGAATGTAAGTTTGTTTGTTACGCTTTCACGCGAAAACTACTGAACCGATTTAAATGAAATTTGGTACACAGAATCTCTAGAGCCTGAAAAATAACATAGGCTACTTTTACCGCGGGAAAACGTCATTCCGCGGGAAAATCCATTATAACGCGGGTAACACCGCGGGGCACAGCTAGTTAGACTATAATACATTACCGTAAACATCCTTTTGTGAGCATTTTACTACCAGAAATTTTCCAAAACATGGTTCGAACAATTACAACTATACATTAAAATTCACTATGTACAACATACAAATACACAAAATTCATCGTATGCGGGAAGGGCACAAATAATTAAAGATGTTTGTACTTTTGGAAAATATAATTATTCTCGACAAAATGTAGTGTACAAAACGTGGTTGGTTGAAGTAGTTTTATTGGAGTAGTAATAATCAGAGAGTATATAATCACTACGTTTTAAGAGACGGGACTAGGAAGGAAATTTTTGATCTAGGCAAAATGTCAAATCGAAGTTTACTATAAATGAAACACCAACATAATAAATAATCTGTTAGAAGTTTAAAAGCAATGGTACCAACATAAAGATAATTTTAAACCTTAAAGAAGAAGAAGGGTATAGGGTTGCACTCGTACAGAATCGAGTTTTATCGATATCGATGATTTAGGTTTCTCTCAATAATAGGTTGGACCTACATACTGAAATTGGGAACAGGGAGGAGGATACTTAGTACAAAAACAAAGTGCAAAGCAAAATATTTATTCATACAATATATTATGTTCATAGTGCGTACCCATTATTTATGGCGAGATGTAAAACATCATCACAATGATCATGATGATAACATGATCTATTGAATTGAATTAAATAATACATATTATATTATAATCTATTTTGAGTTACTCTATTGCACTAGGAAACATGATGTAAAGAATGAGAAAGAAATTTTGTTGTTGAATAAATAAATAATTAACTTTTGGTATTATGATCAGATAAATCAAAGAATATGTTTCGCTATTGCAAAGTGTGTTAAAACCGCAAATTATTTTTCAACACATCGAGATGAATCTAAGAATATGATACTCCTCCTATAATGTGTCATTTAAATGAGGTTGACCAAGCATCATCTGAAAAAGAAGTTTAATTATATTCGGAAAAACAGCACAACTACAAATTAATTAATATATAGTATTTAAACTCCTGATCATATTGATGGTTAATGGTTTTAGATTCCGAGTGTTGAACTGAGGATGTGGGAGACAAATTCGTTATATTTATGTTCAAATAAAGAAAAAAATAACAGGCCATAGCATATTATCGTGTTATAGATACAATTTTGAAATGAGGCTTATGTCCTAGTATATTAAAAATGATGATGAATAATTCATATTTAATTTGTAGCATAGAACCATTTAGGTCTGGTGGACTTGTAATTTTGTGGTATGAAAATATATCGATGATAGGCGAGCAAACAAAACGCCTATTGTTTACAGAAGCAATATATAACATATTGGTAAATGTACTCACCGATCTTCATCCAGGGCAAATATTTGGTTTATGCTTTTTATCTTCACTTGTCTGCTGTATGAGTTTCTTGCAAATTTCGCATCGAATATAATTTTTATGAATTGTTTTGTTCTTCATAATTTTCACAAATTTGCGGTCCTAAATGACAATTAAAGGTCAAGTACTAGACTGATAGGTGACAAATTGACAATGATCCATGAAGAATAAAACCTATTTAACAAGAAGAAGAAGAATAATAATACCACTTATCTCAGAAGTAGCAGTTACAAAAAGATTTGCGAACCACTAAAGCGTATTTGATATTTGGAAGTATTATAGTCGCGATTAGTTTTATTAAGTTGGCATTTTTTTTTATTAAGGTGGCATTTTTTTCAAAGCAATGCCTTAGCAAAGCTTTATGTCAGATTCTATCATAGACACTTGCACCAGCCTGGTAATAATGTCCGACTGACGATCTGTCACCAAGACATGTCAACATGACAGCCATCTGACATTTATCTATCTACTGTTTCGGGGCTGTCGATTTTTAGCATGAGAGTGGCGCGAACACATCGTAAGAAAACAAAAACCCTAATAACTCTGTTTCACATAAAACTATGATACATTCAGTACTTCAATTATTGTCTCATTTTGTCTCTAGCAATTTGAACTTGATTAGTCTATTCTCTCCCACCCTTCTTGTATAAAGGAACTCCACTTATACCAACATTGCCAAAGACAAACATTTTGTAAAATATTATTTTACCTTAAGTAAGTGCTATTAATATAAAGTACGTTTCTAAGTGCCTACGATTATGAAGTTTTAAAATATGGAAATCAAGCGTATAACTTATCATCCCACCTGGTATTTTAAATAACTCCTAATAAACATTCGTTTTAGCCCCCTTTTTGGGTTCTGTAGCCAAATAACAAAAACGGTACCCGGGTTCGTCATGTCTGTCTGTCACAGACACAGCCACTTTTTGTCAAAACTATAAAAACTTTAATATTGAAACTTACTAAGACTTTCACAAAAAAAAAGAAAAACAACAATAAACTTTGTGGTTTGGGGGTATCCCCATACTTAGAACTGAAACTCATTTTTTTATATCAAACTCATACGTGTCTCTGGATAGGTTTTACAAAATTATATATAGGTTTCTCATATTATTTGTTTCTAAACAGAATAGTTTGCGCAAGAGAAACTTGCAAAATGGTAAAAATGTGTGTGTGTGTAACAAAAATTTCTAAAATTAGAGAATGGTATCACTAAACTGGTACATTACTATGCAAACTTCCACCGAAAATGATTCTAAACGAGATCTACTTAGCAGTTTTATTTTAATACGTCATAAACCGCTGACCGCTAATTTACCTTTCATTTATAAAGCGTGGTCAGTACTTCGATGGGTACCTCAAACTCTGACTGCAACTTTAGCTCTACTATATTTATTTAAGTGGTTAATATAATACGTGTAAAAACTGTTAAATTCACGAAACCCTTGGTTTATGAGTCCATCTCATACTTATCAAATGTATTATTTATAAATACGAAACTGTGATAATTTATCACAGAAAGTTTCTTTTATTAAGTACTTTTCCTTCTTTGAGTCACGTGAAACTTATTTTACAATAAAAAATCTAAAATAATAAAACTCATATTACCGACCTTTTGACGTACTGCAGCACACACACACCCTTTTGAAACATATTCTCTGTATTATATTGTAACTGTATTAATATGTATTTCTTTGTTTTTCTATATCTTTCTGTAGTCGGAAATAAATATTTTTATTATTATTATAATTACATATTAATCAGAACGAGTACGGCGCATAATTTTGCCATTAGCTTTATTTCCGCTTCGCGTCTTTTGCTATTCGCAAAATTTCCCATTCTCATACACCATGTCGCAAAATATTGATGTTGTTTTTCCGAGTATTTTTCTCCAAAAGCTTTATTTGCGTGTAGAGATTTCTTTCCACTCAACATTATTAAAGTCTAAGACCTGAGGAAGGGGTGTCCCTAGGCAATCACTAGCCACTAGCCAGTCAAGTGAGCCCAGTGGCTGTATACAGCTTTTCCATTCAAGTTAAACTTGCAAACTTGAAGTGACCTCCAGTCCCACAGGGAATTTTTAATCAACACCCGCCATGTCTTCATCTGTATAAATCTCAAGACTTACGCTTTCATTACTCGCAATTTTGTGCTTCCCTTTATGGTATAAATCAAGAGAGTTTTCACTCACATCATGCACATTGCGTAGGTAAAATACCTATCTCAATTTTATCATATACTAGCGGCCCGCCCCGGCGTCGCACGGGTATAAAATTTTCCCGGAAATTTTTCGAATTTTTCGCGCCGTAAAAGCCATCCTATCTCTCAAGTTGGATCGAACTGCACATGGTGTGCGAATTTTATTATAATCGGTTAAGTGGTTTAGGTGTGTCAAGATAAAGTCATGGCATGTCATGATAAAATGTTGACTGATAGTAAAAATTTGAATCAAAATGTTTTTTTTTATTCTTCTGGGCATATTGCCTACGTTAACATAATATGTATATTAGTATGTATAATAATAATAATAAAGCCTACGTACGTTTGTGAACAAAGTTACTGTTTCGTACCGAAATTCGCATTTGTTTTAATATTCTTATTTTTTTATGTGATTTGTACCATACATTGACATTAATATTTATCATAAATACAAGGTTCTAGCTTCTAGAAAGCAATACCTATTTTCAAATTTGTCCCGCCGCACTAAATCAATTGTTTCTATCTATTGTCTAACGGTATACATCTTATGATCCACTTTCCGATTTGAACTGTGCAACATCCCTCGTGTCGTTCCAACAGGAAAATCCTTTTTTAATATAAAAACCAAGGAGTAGGCCCTCAGTTGTGAACCCTTACACCATAAGCCAAGTGACATATATACCATATGTGATTGTGCGTGAAGTCTTTTATCTTCACCCTATTAACGGTTCCTTTTCGTCCTTAGCGATAAAGATTAGGCTTTAATTCACCACTCTGCACAAGTGCGTAACCCTTTAACTTTTTAATTCTCAAGATACATAATATCAGTGAGATAAAACAGGTTAGCTGAAAGGTTAAGCCAAGACAGTTACGTAAGACACATGTAATTTCCAAAATACCATTTTGTGGTTTTACGTAGAGGAGAAGGTGGTAATATGTATGTATTTAGGTGTATAAAAAACTAATTGGGGGCCATATTACCACCTTCTCCTCTGCACTTATTTTGATAGTAACTAAGTTAGACACATAAATAAAGCTATTTATAATGTAGTTATATAAACTCGTAGTTAGAAAATAACTTTGTTTCATTGTGCCTAAATAGGAATAATATTATGTTATGTTCGTAAATTTTTATTTCTCGCCTAATCTGGTTGGTCAACTTAAGGTTTCTGCATTCCGAATACCGATCAAATTTTGTGTAGCGTGTGCAAAACTTTCAAGTTACTGAATGACACTAGCAAGTCGTAGCAAATGGCAAGCGCGATGCAAATAAAAAGAATTGAACTAAAGCGCAAAAATAATTAAGTGTCGAACCGACTGCCTGGAAAAGTCTGTTGTATATCCATACAACCGCATGACACTGAAAGGATTTCGAGCGTTTCCGTCATACGATAAATCAAACATAATGTCTGGTGGAGCTTATTTTGTGCCCGGATTCGGACCCAGTTTCTATGTTTCATATATCAAATTAATATGAGCTTCTAAAGAACTATATATAAGGACTGTGTAAAGGATGACATGTGTAAGAAAGGAGTGAGTGTTGAGATGACGAGTGACAGAGGGAAATGGAAGGAAAAAACATGTTGTGCCGACCCCACGTAATGTGGGATAAGGGCAGGAGAATGATGATGATGAGCTTCTAAAGAAACATTTTGTCGTGTAACTTATTTAATAAGATTCGTATTCTAGCATTTGTTTGTTAATGTTAAATGTATATGTGGTAAACATGGTATGCACCAATATTTTTATACTAACAACTTGGGTTGTTCTACTCGCTTCTCAACTCAGTGTAAAAAATTTAAGCCAACTGTCAAGACAATGTAATTTCCTTGATTGATCTTAGTTTTTATTTTAATTAGCTTTAAGTTACCTCCTCGTTAACCTTAGTTATGTATGCATTAGGAAATGAACGTTTTTTACTTAGACTTTGTACTTATTTACTACAAAAAAAAAACAAAATCTGTTTGATGTTTTGATTAATGTTTTTATTGAGAATATGATAATAAATAATCATAGCTAGATTTAAGTTTATGTAACGATTATAATCTGCAATCAAAATTGTATCAGATGTCTATTGGAATCTGATATTCTTTTTATATTAGGTAAGAACCACCCAACACCCAATAGTCTTAGGTATTACATACTTACCTAGATTTCTTGGGTAAGGTATTTTTTTTACTTTACAAGGTCTTTCATAATTGGTATTTATGTGAAAAGGTTGTGCATGGCACCCACTAGGTGAAAATACCTTAGTCTGCATTATGCATTATTAAGATTTCAAAAGTTAAAGGATTAATTCAAGGTCGTTACAAAAATAATTTGAAATTATTCTTAAACTAGAACATATCGAGAAAACGTGGAAATGGAATAGAATCACCAAGTGCGAATCGATTTTCACCGGAATGGTTTATTATCAGTGCCTTACTACACTAGCGTTCCGAAATAAATATTTTTTTCTCCTTCAAAGATCATCGAAATTGCTTATAAAACTTACTTTGTCCGTTTATTTTTGTATAAATAAAAACCAAAGCCTATGAAATTCCAAATATATCTAAAAACACACAAAGCATGTCTTAAAATACTATATCTAAATCACATAACACCCACGTTGTTACCAATTTATGTTTTTTGTAAGAAAAAACATTGTTTTCATAAAACACAATTCGTTCTATTCCCAGAAAGAGAAAACATCAAATATTACTTTTAATGTCAGGTAAGTCATAATTAAATTATTTTTTCTTCGAACTTAAAATAAATTATCTACATTGATCCGCGTTTGTCTGTATGATCACGATCGCAAAAACTATTGCTATACCAAAACTATGCTAAGCCTCTAGTTTTGACTGATATCATTTTGTTTTTCACCTCTTCACGCGCTAGGTACCTCATTATAATCTTCTTGAATTGTACGGAGAAGGGCAAAGGCTACCTTTCCTCCCCAAAAATTATACTATTATATTAAATATAGACAATATTATATTAAAAATATATACGGTCGAATTGAGAAACCTCCTTTTTTTGAAGCCGGTTAAAAAGCGAATTGAACTTAAACTTTTAAAACGTTCGTTTACTTAAAAAGTTTTGGATCGAATGAGAAATTATGACATTATAGAGAAGAACTAAGATTACTTATTGCCATAATAGTAAAGCAGTAGATCGATAAAATAGCAATGGGCAGGTAATTTCAAATAATTCTTTAAGAAGTTGATGTAAGGGTGTCTTTGTTAATATGCAAGTTGTTAGAGGGATGGAGGATGGACTAAGAAGAATGGATGAATGGAAGAGCGTGTTGTTGAAGGTCAATGTCCTCCAAAGTTCTTAGAACATACCGGTTTTCATCGCGATGTTTGTCTTCACCGTTAAAAAGTACTTAGTAGGTTTGGTTGGAGTTCCTTATATTTCGTAGATACTACGGCCCGCATTCTTAAACATATTTACTTTTTATATCAGACTTAGAATAGGTTAATAATAGGTAAAAAAAACGTTATCCATATTTTAATTAGTTGTAGATAAATCTGTTTAATAACAGTTCAATTAAACCTTTTCACTCTTGTTTATCTCTTTAACTAATAGTCGAAAAATAAGGCATTTATAGGCTTATTGTGTGTGTTTTAGCTAATTCAGTTATATTAGCCACAATAAGCCGTTTTTATGAATACGAGCGTACAAATATAACCTAACAAGTTCTAAAAAGTGTCACATAAAAACTTCAAAAAAAAAAAATTAGCCTATTGTTTTTAACAGGCGACTCTTTCTATGGACTCGCACAGGATAGAGATAGACTTTATTGTTTATTTTTTACAAACAATTTTCCTATCACAGATGAATTTTCTCGCCTCAGGGCTTTTAGTAAAGTGGATTTTTCTGTTGGTAGACGGCTTGTGCATTTACTCACGATGAAAATAATTTGCAATTGAATCCACAGGAAGAGTTCTGGGTACAAATAAGATCTAGATCATTTATGAATCAGCCAACTCCTTTTATATGATAAGTTTTTTATAAAGCATATTCAATTTCCTTTGTGAATGTCAAATACAGAAGTCTGGACACTCCAAACGGGTATATTGAATTATCTCAGAGTCTGCATTATCTCTGACTTCATACTTCACTCCGAAGAGCTTTTGTTGAAAAATGACAACAAAGAGAAATCATTTTTTCAGGAAAGTGTTGCGAGATTAATTAACACAATCATAAAGTGCCGCATGTTTTTAATATTAAAATTACCTAATACTTTTTATTAAATGGGTATGTTATGGTAATTGTAACCATGTATGTGTCTTTTAAGTTTTTCATTTATGTATAGTAGATATTATATTCCAATAGATAAATTAGTGACAACAATAATGTAGCTGTAGATAAATCACAAAGCGGATGATGATGATGATTACCTATTTGAGACGAAAAGGGAAAATGCAGGCAGCAGGACAAAGCAGCCGCTTTCTGGCGATGGTGTTTAGATAGGTATTATAATTCAATAAAGAAAGAAAGATATAAAATAGGAAAAAATTGTAAATAGGAATAGTGAATAGGAATAGGTAGTAAATAGGAATAATTGAATAAAGAAAGAAAGATATTAATTATTACACAAAAGCTTACAATTTAAAAACATAAAAAAAAAAACAAATTACTGATACTAATAATTAAATATATTTAATCCTACGTGGAAAATAAACACACATGTAATAGAAGCGGTGAATTTGTTACAATACGAGTTAAAATAATATATTTCTTATACATTTTTCGGTTCATTCGTTTGGGAGCTACGATATCACAGAGGGCCTGACAAACCCATTTCAAACTTATAACGCCCATTTTTATGCACCGGTATTTAAAAATAGTCTTGCAAGAATTTTTACTAAATAATAATAATTTGATCAATACTTTGGTAAGTATTATATAGCGTATTACGGCTTAAGTTCTTGTGACAGGCTCCCAGCGAGTTCGTTGTCTTTATCCACCCCATTACCGTAAACGATAACATACCATTACATTTTTCGTATCACACATCGTTAAGAAAATAGCCTTGCTCTAGATTAACACAATTTTGATTCTCTTGGGTTTTTCAATGATGTCTTCTACAAAACAGAAGTTAAGCAAGGTTTTATAATAAAAAATATATTATTTTAACTCGTATTTATTGTAACAAATTCACAGCTTCTATTACGTGTTTATTTTCCACGTAGGTTTAAGATATATTTAATTATGAGCTTTAGTAATTTGTTATTTTTATATGTTTTTAATTGTAAGCTTTTGTGTATAAATAAACATTTTTAGAAAAAGCCTACGTGCTATTCTGATATGAAAGCTATATTATTGTGAAGGTTCATTAAAATCTATACATTCATTTTTCCTTGAAAGAAGAACAAACACATATACTTACTTATCCTCACAAACATTCGCGTTTATAATATTAGTAGTAAATAGGATGGTGGACTAAATATACGGTTACAATACTTAACTTGTCTAAAAAAGACTTGGTCACAAAACCTGATATTTTGAAAAAAAATATCATACGAGTCGTCGTGATATATGATATAAAGTTAACGAAATAGCGGTCGGTATGTGAGCTTAATTAAATTAAGTAGGTACTTTGAGCAATCCCGTTTTTTTATGCTGGATAAGCCTTCATTTGAACACAATCTTACTCAATATAAAGTGACGATGTGGTCTAAGATGTGGCATGAAGACCTAGAAGGTAGATGGCTTCTCCAGAAACACAAAAACATCGCTTCACGCACTGGCCCAGCCCGGAGGGTGGTGACAAGCCGCGGCCGAAGCCTACCACCAGAGACTGTTCTTAGCAACGCCCGGAGGTCAAGTGTAAGGATGCAGAGGGCTACCACTTACACAGTAAATTTAATAAGAAAAAAAAAATTTATATGTGGGTATTTTGTTCAAACTTTAAGACCAAATCACATAATATACACGGATTTTCTTTTCTGTGTTTGGGTAATCACCTACAACATTTTATTTCACTATAACAAGGGTTTCACATTAAATAACCCAAAAGTTTCACAAGTCCCACATTTAAACCGTAACTTTTTAATTGACCAATCAATGATTAGTTCTGGCGGCTTCTAGAAACAAAATTAGGGTTTAACCGACTTCTCAAGCAGGGGTTTAGGAGGGTAAGGTGTGGTTTTTGTGTGTCTTGTTTGTTGCCACAAATATAGCTGAATAGCGTCTTATGTTTACGCTACATCAATTAATAACTTTGGGCTTTTTAGAAGCTAACATAAAAGTAATAACATTCAAAATTGTAAGTTTTGAGTATTAAGTTTAAAACCACATTACAAAAAAATTACGCAATATTATTTTCGTTTCTTTCTAAACTTACTTAGGAATAATGTTAGACCGATTTTGTAATTGGAGATCACACATTGACCAAGTTTGTCAAAAATTAAACAAATTTGTGTATGTGCTCTACAGGTTGCGCAAAACGTCGAACCACAATACAGTTTTAATGGCTTATCACGGGTACGTAGCCTCGGTGCTTAAATACGGTCTTATACTCTGGGGAAATTCTACTGACTTTGATAGAGCATTCCGAACTCAAAAAAAGTGTATTCGTGCCATCGTAGGTATAAAGCCATGGGAATCATGTCGTCCTGTATTTTTGAGGCTTAAATTGTTGACTTTGCCTAGTATGTACATTTTTGAATGTGCGAAATTTGTCAAAGAACATCCGGATTTTTTTCAAAAAGCGAGCGATATTTATCCAAGAACGGTAAGAAACCCAGACAGAATTGTCTTATCCAGAACTCCAAAGACGGCACTATACCAGAAAAGCTGTCTGGCAATGTGTGGACGCATTTTTAATAATATCCCTATTGATATAAAAGAATTGCCAATAAACAAATTTGTACCAAAAATTAAGAAATGGCTTATTGACAAATCGTATTACAATGTAAAAGATCATTTAAATACTAGACATCAGACATAATATTAAATTGTAATTTAAATTAACTTCCTAAATATTTGACATTCTATTATTTATATTATTAATTTTTTTTTTCCTTAATTACAATTGACATTGCATGTCAAATCTGAATTGACGAAGTATGTAGAACTGTATAAATAACCTGACACCTATGTAAACCATATTTCAAGCAATAAATAAATTTCATTTCATTTCATTTCATTTACTACTTAGAAACTTGAAATTTGGCTCGTAGGGTAGTTTTTCTTATGCGTGTAGAAGTCCGATAAGAACTGATTTTACGAAACTTCACCCCCAAGTGGTTAAAACGGGGGTTGAAAATTTGTGTGGAAGTCCTACGTTTTTTGAACTTATATGAAATTCAGTATTAAGGGTAGTAAGTATTCAGTACTTATTGAAAGATATGAACAAAAACATTTTTTTTATCCTTTCCTTGATCCTGATAAAAAGGCTTGAAATTTGACAGGATTTTTTTTATGTAGATGTTTGTTAACAACAGGTTTTACGAAAATTATCCCCTTATTATCTAAAACGGGGGTTAAGAGTTTGTATGAAAGTCCTGTTTCCTTAGAGTATCTATCTATGGTAAGAATAGAGTGAGCCTATTGAATTGCGAACATTAGACACGTCTAAGAACAACATGACGTTTGCGCAGTGTGAGTGACGAGCGCACCGCGCCGACTGTCAAAAGTATAGTGATGGGATGCGATCGATTGTAGTCGATGTTTTAAAAAATATATATGTTAGTTGGGAGTAGGGTTTTTCTTCGATAATTTATATAAGATAAAAAAAAATACCGGCACATTTTTATCTTCTTATTATTATCAGTAATGTCAGAATCTTACTACTATGTAATACCTAAATTAAGCACACCTTTCGGACCTTCGTACCGTACAGTACAATTTTATTATTTATATTCTTGTGGTTACGTTTATAATAATAATAAATGTTACCACTTGAAACAACCAGAAAATGATTATGTAAATGGTAGAACTATCATAACAATTGGGTAAATTACTAGATGTTTTATATAATGAACCAGAGAACAAGTAAATAACATAATGAGTGTGTAACTAATTACCTAACAGAGAACCTAATTCGTGTAATTTATCGATAGCTTTTTCTCCATCGGCACGCCCCATCTCTACCTGTCATTCAATTTTTTTCGTTTGTCTATGATAGCTGTCCACGTTCTGCACAATGAAGTTTTAGTGATATGCGCGCTCTGTTTACTATAGATACTCTAAGCCTGTTTCTAAATAACTTGAAATTTTAAATGTATGATTTGTAGATGGTGTGGAGGTGCAGGTACTACTCTTAATAGTTTACTTTATATACCTACGTGTGTTTTAATTAGGAACAATTGGCAAAATGTTTACCTACCGAAGGTATTTTAATTATGAACAAGTTATCTAAATAATAAATTGCACGCGTACGAAGTCGTAGGCGCCCACTAGTATATTATAAGATATATCTATATATCTTTTGCCATTAAGTCTTATTTAGAAACAGTTCTAAAACCTATTTATATTAAGTATGTATCTAACAATCCTCCTTTTGGTTTACCATAGTTTACTATAAAAGATGTATCGTGCAGTTCTAACTCTGATTCTCTTGTGCTTATCTATTGCTTCAATAAAATCTTACCACGTCGAGAACGAAACGAAATTTATTTCAATTCCACATCTATTGGGAATACATTGGAAAATCCTTCGCTTTTTAAAACTACATTTTAACTCGCTATTTTTATTGGTTCTGTATATTTTTCATTCCAATAGATACAGGTATTTCTTTATACACTTCACATTGCTTTCACGGATCGTTGATAAATATCGTGCTGTCACTGCTAATAGTTTCTAGATATGGGACGAAATAGATTTATTGGCGGCTTACAAACCAGGCTCGGGCAACCTTGAGGTATGAAAGGGTCGGGATTTTGTCTGACTTGCGAAAATGGAAATACTGGAGTAGCAATGACGGGCTTAAAGCTATTCGTTTAGAAAAAATAAAGTGAATTGTATTGAAATGATCTGCTATTTATAAAAAAACTGTGTTTACTTTGTGGGAGCACACTCGACTTTAATTCCGAAGGTAGTGGATTCAAACCCCCGCCGCTCTGGAATTTTCTTTTTCTGGGAACTTTCAAGAGTTTGAAGAACATGGTGACATTCACCATCCCGCACTTGGCCAGTGTGGTGAATTAAGTCCTAATTTCTCTCAGCAAGAGAGAAGTCCCTGTGTCCCAGTAGTGGGAACGTAACTATTTATTATTATGCTTATGCTAAGTTTGTATTATAAAACAGTGATTCCAAAGGCGCTCAATACGCAAAACTCACTTTAAAAACTCAGGCAAGTTCGTATGTATTTGTATTCAGCGACAAAACGTGTGCGTAAATGCCTCCTACTTACGCACGAATAAACGCAATTCCTCGTACTTTTGGAGTTCTCAGATAAAATGCTTTATATTGCATGATACAGTCAGCGTCAAGTTGAAAAAAAAAGTATTTATTCAAAATATTAACAAAATTCACTTTTAACAATAGGTTTATGACGTTTATAACCGGTACAGAACACACGAGCCTGAACTAGGGTAATACTGTATCTCAGACAATAAATAATAATATACATAAGCAATAGGCTAGATAAGCAAACTAATAAGCAGAATTACTGAAAACATCAATATAACAGTTTAAGTTGTGACTAATTTAAATAACCTAGGTCGAAAAGCGTATGTAAAGTAGTGAAAGTAATCTGAAAAAACATTAAACCAAATTAATGTATGCGCCGAAAGTATTCAAAATATCTCACTGCTCATCATAATGCCTTATTCACCTTATTCACCACGCTGGCCAAGCGCTGGTGGGTGAATGCCACATGTCCTTGAAACTCTTCCAAGTCTTTAGAACATGTCGGTTTCAGTGCAGAATGCTTTCACCGTTATATCACGTGTTTAAAACGTATATAATTTATTCAAGATGAAAAATAAGGTTCACAACGCGGGGTTCGACCCCACGACCCACGCAAACTGTACTTAAGGTACCAAATAAGTGAAAATTAATGACGGAGGCATGCACAACAGTGGATTAAAATAATTATCATGATCTTACTTAATTTCATTCATCAAATCTTACTTACGCGAGGATGTATACGAAACGTGGATATCATCGCAATAATCAAAACCATGTCTCGTTAGTACAATACCATATGAAAACACATATAATATTCCGATACCAGGCAGATAGAGCACGAAGTTTCTCTCCTCTTTATATTTGGTTAAGATTGGATTACACGATGTTCGGTAAGGCGACCGAACAGGTTACAGGACCGGGTGTGAGGTTTAATGGGTTACAAAGAATTATAGCCAGTCAGTCTCCTGAAATCCTGAAAATGTAGCTATAAATCAAACCGTGTAACCGAATACGATACCATTCGCCTTTATTATTTATGTTTATAGGATGTGTCGTGAATAGGCTTGGGCCACGAAACGGAAATAACGACATTGTTTTTATACTATTATTTGAAAACATATAAGAGGTTTTTGTACAATATTAGAGGTTTTTGTACGCATTTGGATAAGTCCAAATGCGTACAAAAACCTCTAATATTTAGAAGGTAGGTGCAAAATATAATGTATGAGATTTTATGTAAGAAAATGGAGAAACAAGATATATTTTCGTGACTTGTGTGAAAGGGCTATGCCGCGCCGTACCTATAGGTAAGTAGCACCGAAAACCTCAACGGTGTTTTATTTCCGTGACTGTCATACGCTATTTGTACGGGCTTAGAATAAAACATTAACCATACAAATGTTGGTTTATTTAATATGAGTACGTACATAATTATGATTTCGTTAGACCGAGCTTGTTTTTGTTGTTTTGTAAATAGAGTTATCTCAAAATTAAACCTGTAGCTATATTTGGAAAACTCCATTCAGTGTTCTTACGCCCCGAAACCTACGGAGTAATTTATTATTTTAAGCCTGCGGCATTTTTTTTTTTTAATTATTGATAAGCCTTTATTTGACCACAATCTCACCTGATGTAAAGTGACGATGTGGTCTAAGATGGAGTATGAAGGCCTAGAAAATGGCTTCTCTGGGCCACATTACGAAACACGAAAAAATCGCTTCACGCACTGGCCCAGCCCGGAGGGTGGTGACAAGCCGCGGCCGAAGCCTACCACCAGAGAAAACCAGGCCTACTGAATATTAGGAGTATGAACATCGAAAGAGCCATTTCCGAAATGAGATTATTCTTGACAATTGCACTTTATTTATTTATTAAATTAATTAATTGATGTTACATTTCATAATCACAGCCGCTGACTTTAACGTAATTAAACACATTGTCTTATTTACTTAAGTTACTGATGTAAGGTTAATCATCAATCAGGTTACAATACTTTAGGAGGGTTTGTATGCTAGCTATATATAGCCTTAGCGGTGATGTTACCTATTTGGCAGCCACCCAACATATAAAATCCAAGACAATGCCTTGTCACAGAAAGAAATAGAGCATTTTGTTTTGTTCAGCTTATGAATATGTCCCTTGTAATAATAGGTATGTATTCCATGCAGGAATTTAATGGGAATTCGCTAATTTGATTGAGAAATTTAGCAATTTTGTTAATTAGTAAATGATCGTTCTCCTTATTGGAATGCATCATTCATCATGATAGGGTGCTTGTATACATTTTTTAAGGACATGTGTGTGATTCATTAACACGCACTTGGCCAGCGTGGTGAAATAAGGCCTAATCTTTTTCGTCAAGAGTGAAGTTCCTGTGTCCCAGCAATGGGAACGTAAATAGTGATGCTTATTGTGTTGTGAATTTCCACCGAACGTTACTTAAGTAAGCCACAAGGCTTTAGATTACATTGGAAGAACAGATATACTACACTAGAAGTAGAGAAACCACTAATGTATATCTTGGTAGCAATAAATATTCTTGTAAACTTGAGAAACATCTAAGCTCAGCCACAAAGCAAAGTTTAACTTAATCTATCTTTGAACTTCTTTGACAGGAATGAACCTATCTATGCCAATATTATAAAGTTGAAGAGTTTATAATATTGGTATAGAACTACTAGTCCAATTTGCAATATTCTTTCACTGTTAGATATCTTATTATAAGAGGAAGACTACTTTTTACTTATCGCACTCCCGGTAAAAGACCGTTACTTTAGCAAAAATTTATAAAATTAGTTAAATGCGTAATAAGTGTCCTGAACCAACCCTTTACTTGTGAGAGAGTTTTCTTAGAGTGTTCTTTATATATCTCATTTCGTTTTATTTACTTTTTATGCGTGTTGAGAACAAAATACTTTTATTCTATTTTTATAAAGTTATTTTATGTTTATTTTGCTTCTTATTCTAATAACAGTGCAAATTTGTGATTTAAAATATAACTGTTACAATTTATTCTTGTTTTCTTTTTAACTCAATGCGCCATAATTACAGTTATTATTATTTTTTAGAGCCATAACGTCACATCTGGGAGGATTGGAATGTATAAAATAATTAATAAGTACATCTTTTATATAATATACAAAAAACACGGTCAACACCGTGGCGTGAAAAGCTGGTTAGTTTATAAAATACAAACCAAAGCCGCATTATGTGATAAAATTTTGCAACTCGTGAAACTTGTCTGAACTGAGTTTTACGGCATGATCCTACTTCCTAGTTACCCAGTAGTTTTAGATGAAAATAGGAGCGACAGACCAAACATATAAAATTGAAGAGAGAGGCCAATAGGTCCACTATTGGCCTCCACTATTTAAATTTCCTATAACATAACTGAAATGATGAACGAAAATATCACACATAGATTAAGACGCCTAAGGAATTGTTCTCAATTCTATACATTTCTATTTCAATAGAATCCTAATAATGCAATTATCGATGTTGACAGATTGCCAGATTCATATTACTCAGAAACAGATGAGATTTATATCTACGAACACCATTCCAACACCTCAAGTATGTGAGCGATTATGGAGTATGTGTACCACAACCATACGCAACGACATCGCAACCACAAATGTCGGGCGTATATTTTGAACAAAGCCTTTCACACTTTCAAAGCAGCCACATCGCAACGACCGACGACGCAAACACGTCTTGACCACATTTTGTCACGTCGTTGCCGTGTGGTTGTGGTACGTGTATTATGGCACTAAAAGCGAACTTTCACAGGTGCTGTATACAAGAATCGCCATCGGCCTATGGCAGAGCTCCCATACACTGCAGAGCATGGGCCGAGTGCAGTGTTGCGCTACGCAATGCCCCCGCCCGGAGAAGGCAGCATCCACTAACTATGAGCAACAGAGGACGTTCGTAGGCACTTTGGAGGAAAAGGTACAGTTATGGACAATAATACATTGATGCTCCCACACACTGCAGAGCATGGGCCAAGAACGCAATGCCTTTGCCCGTAAAAACCTGCGTCCACAAACTTTGAACAACAAAGGTTGTTCGTAGTCACTTTGCAGGAAAAGGTACAATAGTCAATATTATATAAAACCCTAAAATCGTGGTAAGCTCTAATAGAGCCGCGATTAATAGTTAAAATTGGTTAACTAAATTGAAATCGCTCCTTCCGTTTGTCACGTCAAACTTATAACACCCCTCTTTTTCGGTCGGAGGTTGAATTTCATATTTATACTAATATTATAATGCTGAAGAGTTTGTTTGTTTGTTTGTTTGAACGCGCTAATCTCCGAAACTACTGGTTCGAATTGAATAATTCTTTTTGTGTTGGATAGTCCAGTTATCGAGGAAGGCTATAGGCTATATAACATCACGCTACGACCAATAGGAGCAAAGATATAGTGGTAAATGTGTAAAAAACGGGAGAAAATATTTCATCTTTGAAGCCTTCCGAAAACGGTTCAAGATACACAAAAAATATGTATTAAAGAATAATAGCTCTTTTAATGATCTAAAAAACAGTCCGCGATATAATATGTCTATCTTTTAAGATTAACTCACAAAAACCGTTTTTATGGTACCTAATTTGGTCGAAATAATTTGTTTAAGTTGTATCAACATAATAATATTAATCTTTATTCTAATAAATATGTTGTTGGTTAAGAGTACTTCATCCATTATAACGCGGGTAGCACCGCAGGGCACAGCTAGTCAGTTCATAAACAAGCTTCTCAATTAAAGTGTGGCTGTGTGTACGTAAGTTTTTATTTACATTATACAAACAAGGCCTCTTGTAGACCTGCGGCTTGATTACATAATAAATAAACCTTTGCCAGATGCTAAATAAAATGTATAATTAAAATTCAAAGTTATTCTGAAAGCACCCCACACAATCACATCTTATCAATATTTAACTTTATGGAAATTCAGCTGCGGGCTCCAAAACAACGGAAATGTTACGAATATCATAATGGTGTACGATCGAATGAAGACAAGAAATTTGGATTTTTTAACCGAAAGACAAATAAAAGAATCTTATTATTTTATGCTCTTATATCGTCCTATATACGTCACCTGGTGGTTCATATGACCCATCCATTTTTTGGACATGGGCCTGTAGTCTATAGTATAATATTTATAGTAGTAGTTATAAAATCCGAGCACAACCGATACAAACTAATATTTAAAGTTTTACAGGTATCATACAAATCACCGTTCATCAGTATTAAACTGGCATATTTTATTTACAGAAAATGCTTACGACACCAGTATCAATAAAAAAGAAAAAACCTACCCGGTTGGAGAAGGAATCCCGTAACTGTCACCACCTGAGCCACCTATCGCAGAACGTGCTGCGCGCGCGCCGCGGCGTAGTGCGCATGCTCATAGTCGTCGTCCTCACCTTCGCCATTTGCAACCTGCCTTTCCACGCGCGTAAGATGTGGCAATACTGGTCCAGCGGCTACGAAGGATCCAGTGATTTCAGCACGCTACTTACACCGCTAACCTTTCTCATCACCTATTTCAACTCTGGCATCAACCCACTGCTATACGCATTCCTCTCCAAGAATTTCAGGAAAGGAATGAAAGAGCTGCTATTCTGCACGTGGCAGAAAAGGAAAGGTGATACGTTAATAGCGCTGAATCCTGTCGGCGGAGTGGGACTACGCCGCAGCTCCACTCGTTCTACGCGAGCCAACTGCAGCACCGTCACCATGGCTCCCAATGGGGAGTCATGAAACTTGCGGCGGCGTCGCCTTCTCTACAGGATGGAGAACGACGTTTCCTGATTGACGGAGAGCACTGACGAGGTGACCGACAGCAGTGGACTGTACACCATCTCCACTATCTCTAGGAAGGATTTGTACGACTAGGTCACGTGGTCGGTGCTCGTTATTTGTGATGATATATGAACATTTGGGTTTCCAGATAGTTTGCTGTTGCGGAAAGTTCCGGGGCAGAAGTGTTATTAACAAACCGAGAGCTTAAACTTTGTGTGTTGTTAAAGGCGTGTTATGAATGTAAATGTAATGTAACATATCTATCGTTGGTTGTCCTACAGTTCTATATTTATCGTATATTTAATATTTGTATATTTACGTAAATTAGTTATTCATTGTAAATACTAACATTATATATTGTTGCGTACTTAGTACTTTTTATTCTGAGTATTAGATAAAACTTTAATTTGGAAACTGTCTAAAAACAATTACAACGAATGTTAAATCGTTTTTTTTTTGTTAATTATTGCCTACTTAATGTTTTATGCGTACCTCTTATCTTCATTTGATTGTATCGTATTGTTTTTCAACCGACGAAAAAAAAGTTGGAGGTTCTCAATTCGACGCGTATAAATATAATTTTTCACCAGCAACGCTCGGAACACAAAGGTTTCCGAGCGTTGCTACACATCATTTTAATTGCCAGATGAATGTTTTAGTGTTGTCTGTATAGTTTTAAACTTGAGTATTTTCAAAAAACGGACAGTACCTACGTCCATTACTAGCCCATACACCACCGTACATCGGGCAAGAAAACGGTCCGTTGTCCGGTGTTAACCGGTGGACGTCAAGCGCTCTTATCGTAAAATACAATTCTACGATTCAGCCATAACACATCAAAATACCTCGCGCGATTCAATATTGATGAACATATTATTTGATTGGCTTTTTATAAAATTCTCGCTCCGAGCATTGATAATAATTTCTAATATAGTTTGAATACAAAATACACGTTCAATAAATGACTTCTAGTTATTCCACTGCATGTCAAACACACTGAATTAGATCAACTGACCCAACAACAGGCTTCGATTTTTCAGCTTGGAAACGGATGCTATCTAAGCGTACCCGTCCTTTGAATTCCGATGCTTTTGTCTCGCTAGGTATTTAGCAACCTCAGCTCGCTAGAACTAAAGCTTGACTCAACGAAATTCTTATTTTATTTCTTTTCTTATGTTATTTCTAGCAAAACGATAGACAATAGATACAGATATGATAACATTGATAATAGGGTTTGAAAATAAAAAATAATAAGACGAAATAAATAATCATGTACCTAGTAAAGAATGTAAAAAAAAATCAATATAAAATTATCTGAATTTAAATGCAAATCGGAGCTAGTTACTTCATACTATTCACTAATAATTTTTATTAACTATGACTTGGGTAAGTAGAGGGTTCTACAGGTTGGAAATTCAACTGCTTTCTTGAAACTTTCTGAACATACAGGTTATACGCGGGCGGTAGTTTAACGTAAGTAACAAACTTTTTTCAAAACTACTTCTAGTAACTATAATAAAAGTTGCTTTCTAAAGTTTAACTTTGACGTAATGGTGCTAAATGAAGTTTTTTGTACAAACCGCATATATTTTTTATAACGAGCACAGTGTATTTCCTACCTACATAAAATGAAATCTTACGAGAGTAATGATTTCAATATTCTTGCGATGAAATATCTTTGAATGCACACGATAAAATTAATGAATTCTATGCAATTAAGTTGATATGAGATGATGCACAAAATGAGCCAAAGTGAAGCCTGTGCTTAATTTTTTTCTTCTGTAATCTAATGTTTATTTTCATAATATCAACCAATCAATTGCATTTTTAATACAATATGTCGGAGGGCTACCTTTGTGTTTTATGTTAGATAGGCCTTCATTTGACCACGATCTCACCTAATGTAAAGTGACGATGTGGTCTAAGATGGGGCATGAAGGCCTAGAAGGCAGATGGCTTCTCCATTTACATTGATTGGTGTGACCTATGTTCTCTTTTAATGAAAACAAGCGTACGTCGATAAACTCGGCCTATTGTTTTAATAGCTATATTCACTACCGTTTGGTATTCAACTTTATATTCATAATAAACAACTAAATCGATCAATAAACATCAATAACGTGGGTTGGCCACTCCCGTTCGCTGTTGGAGCTGCGTCAATACTATTTTATCGAGTAACTACGATTCCTTCTAATATTCCAATTTTCGCCAAACGACTACAAGTTTGTCAGAAAGCTATTTGATTGAATTTACTGACTTAGAAAATTGTCTCTTCGTGCTCTACCGTTCTTCAAATTTAATAAGTCTTCAACTTAATTTATTTTCAGCTTGTTAAACATTTTATAACGAAATCATAAAAATATTGTTTTGTATCACAAAAATATATTTTGTAATACTTTTGATAACAGTTATCCGGTAACTTACCGTAAATTCGCCCGAGTTATTTTTCTGAGAGATTATTTGTACTATCCAGACAGTATAATACTGTCTGGATATTAATATAATCAATACGTGGTTCTATCCTGCTTTTACCTCTGAAAATAACCATAAGATATTTATTGCATCCAACGACTACTAAAAAACTATAAATTTCTTTGATTTCCTTAAATTAATTATACTTAAATTTATAGTCGCGTAAACAAATCAGTTGCGTGCGTGATTTTAAAAGTTCAAAATATTGATAAGTGTGTTATTAAGTGTAGCAATTTATTAATTGTCAATTTTTATACTAAAATTATAAAAGGAAAGATTGGTTAGTTTGTTTATAAGGCCACGCAATTTCTGAGCGGATCTGAAATTACATTACCTACCCCGAGTAACATAAACTACCAATAGGTATTTTTCTAAAGGGATAGGGATACTTACAAAATCTTAGACTAGTGTAATCCAAGGTGTAAAAAACTTAGAAATAATCTAAAAAAAATAGAATAGCAAGATAACGTAAGTCAAAACACTGAGTTTTTTGATCTGAGGTCGAACCATTCTTCATTTGTAACCACAAATTAAGTATGTACCTCTATAATGTAGTTAGAAAAGTGTTCCTCCTAGTTGTCACCAAAGAGAAAATAAGCCACTATGGTTGTCGCAATATTTATATCAACAATAGCCATGTTTATCAAATGCTTATTATAAATGGCTAAGAATATATTATATAATGGTATTTATTCATAGACGTAATTCCTCAAAAAGAACTTCGGGCCTTACATTATCTGATCTCTCATAATGATGATAACAATACGTCCAGTGCTGCAGGCGAACTGCTCGTCAGTAATAATTTTAAAAAAAATTGATAAAATATATAAATAATAAATACTGTTTATTAATCTTTAATACAATAATTAATATGATAATGAGTATCAATGCGTGAACTGTATAAACTACTACTACTGTCAACTATTTATTTTTTCATTATTTAACATTATTTATTTGAAAAGTATAACTTTTGAAACTTATCATGGTTATCAATACTATTTAAATTTATAACGTGATATTTACCATGATTGATTGTCTTTCGAGTTTCCCGATATTTTGGCACAGTTACATGCGCCATGATCATTGTTTCAAAAGAAAAGTAGAAGTAGTTAATAAAGTTCATTTATTTATTTAATAATTTGAACGGCTAGGCATATTATACAAATTATAAAAATTATACATATACCTACACATTAGAAATAAACAACAATAATAATTTCATTTAGTCAAATTAATTAAAAACAAATATTATAACTAGATTATGCAGAAATAACATGCGTCATACATAAATAAAAACAGGAACAATAAAATAGTGAAAACAATTAAAATTAAATTAACTAGTTTAAATTTAAATAGCCGAATAGAAAAAGGTGAATTTTCAAATAAAGTTAGAATTAGAAATAATTTAAATAATGGCTAGGTTAAATACAATTCTTAAGTGGATAGCTCTGAAAACTCAAAACACGCATCTTGGAGCTTTTTCCAGTCTCCAGCGAATACATCGCAGTCAGGACTTAAGGCCAGGAGAGCGGCGAGAGACCGGGGAATGGGGGATCTAGAGCCTGCCTTAGTGCGGGAACCTGGGACAGAGAACAGGCAGTGTCTCCTAGATCGACAGTAATTATAGAGGCGACACAAATCGTTGTGCAATTCAGGACAGTCAACTTTCCCTCGAAGTATTTTAGATATGAATAGTAATTCATCACGTATATGAACAGTATCTATTATTTAAGTATTGAATTAATCTTTCAGAAAATACATAAACTTCAAACGGGTTTCAAGAAATACGTACTTCACAAAAATAAACATTCTGGTTAGGATACAACATTCTATGAACAGCTTTTTGGTAAAATGAGCATTCGGTTATTTGTAATTCAAGAGAGTAAACATTCGGTTTATAGAGCTTTCGGGGAAACGTGTTCTGGGAAATTAAATTCTATGAATAAGGTTTCGGAGCTTAGTAGATAGCCCATTTTGACGGTATCTAATAAATTTCAAAAAAAGTACCCATTTTCCGTCAGCAATTACTCGCAATAATATGGACGTGACTCCAACTGTTACTCTAACTTGACATAATTATCATTCTTAGTCAATAAATACAAAATCCAAATAGTATTGATAACCATGATAGTTTCAAAAGTTATATAGGTAATAAATACAGAGGTTTGTTTGGGTATAAATTAGTATTTTTTTCCACATCTGCAGTCAGTCTATTGCTTTTTAACCGACTTCAAAAAAAAGGAGGTTTCTCAATTCGACCGTATATTTTTTTTTTTTTTTTTTTTATGTATGTCCGCGGATAACTTTGTCGGTTATGAATCGATTTTGATTATTCTTTTTTTGTTGGAAAGGGAGTATCCCAAAGGGGGTCCCATTGTAAGGAAACCTGGATCTGGTGGTGGAATCCTGAAGAAATTGAGGGAAACTCTTGAAAATATCGTCTTTCCGACTTGTGTGTTACTTAATATTATTCAATATAATGAATTTTAAAGCCGTTTTATGAATGAGGGTCTGGTGTTGATCTGATGATGGAGGGAAAGGCGGTCAACGGAACTCCTCAACGATTTACAGCAAGTACTTTGTGTTTGGGCTTGATTAACTTATATTACTGAGACCGTTCATCTAAATGGGTTTTGACTGATATTAGGGGTCTGATGATGAAAATGAAGGACAGTCAAAGGAACTCTATAAGGTATATTTTAGTAGAGTAATAACTAAAAATCGTGAAATAAAACTTTTTTGCCAAAAATTAAACCAACTTCAAACGAGAAACTGAAAAGTACAAAATAAATTAACTTTACAAATCATTTCGACATTATAAGTGATAATTAAAAGAAACATAAATAATTAAATAATTAAGTATTTAATAATTTTGAGGTCGGTGCGAAGTAAATACTACAAAAAACTTAATGCAGTAACAAATGCATTTTTACCTACACTAAACACAATATCAATAGATATATATATGTCAAAATAACATACTAATTAACAGCATTTAGGACCCAAATAGAAATGCGTGCGCGGATATACCGCGAATGGACTGATATTTAGAGTTAATTTCCTGCTAATACCTTATGGCTTGAGTTGTGAAAAATATTGATGTTAGGTACCTATTTTATATCTAGTTATTGTTTTACTTGGCACCGACTTCAAAATTATTAAATACTTAATTATTTAATTATTTATGTTTCTTTTAATTATCACTTATAATGTCGAAATGATTTGTAAAGTTAATTTATTTTGTACTTTTCAGTTTCTCGTTTGAAGTTGGTTTAATTTTTGGCAAAAAAGTTTTATTACATTTGCTGTTTGACTAATTAAAACTTGTTAGATCTGGCATGTCACACTTAAAGATGTTTTGAAACTTTTATTTGATTACCTACTTTGTTGACTGTTACTACTGTACTGTGCACCTATGCTTATACCATAGACAAAGTAGTCTCTAGTTAAACGAATAATAGTCGTGCAAGTGTTGCAGTACTGAGGCTTACCCTAAGAGACGCTTACTGGGCGGTTTGAATGTCTTTAGATCGCCTGACATGGTGATGGTATGATGAATCCTTCAATCTTTAGCAGAGACACAGCCACAATAGAGAAAGGTAACTAATTTAACCTGTTTATCTTTAAATTTTAAAACAACAAAGAGTTGTGACTTCTGCATCATTTTACTTCTCGTGTGATCAGAATACACAGGGTAGATTGTACGTAAGTGGCTAACATTCTTAGATTCCTTTGCTTATACTCAAAATATATAAAATAATACCTAGGATTTTAATATCTGGCATTGAACTCCCAAGCGTCTGACAAACATATTCAACTGTAACCTGCTGTACATAAAAAATATATAACAAAAGTAAATTACCTAGTTTTATAGCGAATAAATAATGATTTGGCCGAAATCAAAGAAGTCTGGTGCAGTATAAGTAATTATTATTGTCGAAGGCCAAATTAAGAATGAAAATATTATTGTAAATGGGATTAAATATAGTGGGTTGTTTATATCATTAAGTGTAGTAAAATAGATACTATTGTACTACACTTAATAATATAAACAGATCAACCACCGTTTTTAGTTTTATTCCTTACATCAAGTTTGGTACACAATGGTATGTAAATAGCTGCATTGTAAGTGCGGCACTGTAAATAAATTGGATGATGTATTTATGTAATGTATTATTGATTTACTGATAGAAAATATCCTATATTTATTATTGTTGTCGTTTCTGGTTGTAAATAAATGTCATTGAAAATTATTACTTTTTTTTAATCATAATTTCTTTCCCTATTTGAACACCATGTTAAAATATTGATTGGTGCTCAATGCATAGGTTCCCAAAAAATAGGTGCTTAAACGGGAATATTTCATTCTTTACAGCTACTTACCTAAATACTTTTTAATACTTAAGAATTTTCTGTGAATGTCACAGCAACTCTCATTACCTATTTAAAACGTTTAATAAATTTTGTTTTTGAAAAACCGACTGAGGGTAACCTACATCCTACAGGTAGAGATGAATCTCTACTTGTAATCTCCATGTTTTTAAATCGCGAAATAAGTCTTCTGCGATTTCAAAACTCTGACGTTTCCTATAAGGGTTTTAACCGAAAAAACTTATAAATCTCATATTCCGTAGTCATCTTAAAAATAACAAAATTATTGCAATATGATATCTATGTTATATACATAATAAGTATGATAAATTTAAATTTAAAATAAACAGATTCATCTGGTGTTGGTGTAACTTGGTCTGTATGTATGTACCTATGTTATTTATAGCTGTTTATTTGATAGCGACCCGTTTTTAAGACAAATACGCCAAGCTTGCGTGTTAGACACCAAGTGCTTTTTAAAGTCCTTGCTATCATCACATCGAGATGCCAATTTGCTGTCCCACACAGAAAGCCGACCTACATAGAACACGGACGCGATGCACGATGGACCCGCCTCTGTACCACTGACAAATTATTATAATGATCATTAATGACAATTCTCTGTAAGGATGATACGTGATATATTAGCTAGAGCACTTTCTTGTAACAGATTAGGGAGCAGCTCGATGCTATAGGTTTGGCTGTAACATTTCCATCAGCAATTGAGCGAGCATACGATAAGTAACAACAGATTTAGCTAATGAAATTAAGCTAAGACATTAAGCTAAATAACAAAGAGTTTACGTACCAAAATTTATTGAAATGTCACACAGGTAAATGCTTAATGGGTATGTGAGCATTTCGTCGAACAAAGCGGCGAGCGTTTAGCATGTTATAGATATCTTCTCGTGTAATCATCGGCCATCACCATCTGTAGGTATAGGCGCAAAAAATATTTCTGTATAAAACAAGTCAAATTGAAATACAGCCCGCTATTGTTACCTATCGCAGATTCTTTAACAAATTTTGCTCCTTTGAGCCGGATTACAAAGATTAAAGTCTTAAAATATTTTAATTTATTTGAATGATTGTATGAATCAAGTTTTTACGATTTAATAAAAATGGAATTTACTCCGCCGTGTCCAGGAGTTACTTTTAAGCTACTGTTAGCAGACATATGTTATTCTTCTATTATATACTGCAGCGCTGTAACGCTGTAAGCAATTATAGCAAATTACACTCAGAAAGGGCTCTGCTCCGCCCGTGGGCGTCTTGTACACGCGGAACGTACAATTATTAATGGTATTTTCAGTAAACTATGTTCAATGACGGAGAATCACATTAAATTATCTCATGAACATAATATATACTTACATGATCATGTTTTTAGAAAGTACCTTTTTATTATTATTAACAAATAATTATTCTTCCGTCGCCGTGTTGGATAAAAGCCGTGTTGGCTGAGTGGGAGGACATTCGTCTATCATTCGGAAGATCGTGGGTTCAAACCCCGCCACGCACCTCTGAATTTTTCTTCTTGAGAAATGTATGTGCGCTTTAAACACTTGCTTTAACGGTGAAGGCAAACATCGTGAGGAAACCGGCGTGTTCTGTGAACTTTAAAGAGTTTGAAGGACATGTGACATTCACCAACCAGCACTTGGCCAGAGTGGTGAATTAAGTCCTAATCTCTCTCGCCAAGAGAGAAATCCCTGTGTCTCAGCAGTGGGCACGTTAATAGGGTGACGATGATGATGATGATGAATTATTATTCTTCTTATAGGGCCTCTCCATTAGTACTAAAGGTCGACGGTCATCTTTTTAAACTTTTCCTTATCCAGGGCTAGCCTGAATAGGCTTTATAAAATACTAAAAACAGAATAAATTTAATAGGTAAGTATGAATATTTTTTTTTTTTTTTATGGACGATAGATCTTTGTTTTTCCACAATCTCACCTGATGGTAAGTGTCGATGTGGACGAGGATGGATCACAAAGATCTAGAAGGTACCTATTCACTCTTGACTTGAAGAAACTCAGATTGTAGGTGTTAGGAAACACAGCAGCAGGGAACGAATTCCAAATCCTTGCAGTGCGAACTATGAAGGTGGATGAGAATCGCTTAAAAGCAATTAAATACGTGATTTATTTAGAGCCTTTCTTGCTCAAATTAATAACGAAATATTTTATATTATATAATTTTTATTATAATTTAGAAAATATTAATCAATTGTCTATTTTAATTGAAAAATATAACTTAAGGAATACGGTGAGCTCTTGTCGCCGTCGCGCGGCGGACGCTACGTACGTATGTATACAATGGCTTTGCTTCGAACGTTGCTGACGCGTAGGTTTGGCTGAAGCATTAAAGATATAACCCACAACTGGACGTGACGTGGCAATCCTCTCGAAAAAGGTGAATAGGTGAGTAACTCGTTCGGCACAAAGCTTTTTGGGAAGGTAGGCTGAATTGGACTTTATTCCGTCAAATTAACATTTGCTTTTTAAGCAACTCTTTCAAATAGTGACTGTCTGTACCTTTCAGTATTCTGTGCCGCTAGCTTTTAGCTGATTATTTACTTTGTTAGATGACTATGTAGTTACTTTTTTAATGGGCACTTCTTTTATAAAAGTTAATAATTAACAAACGTATAAAAGGTAGGCGAGACGTCAGACAACTTCAATGTGCCGAATTAAAGTTTTTGTTAACTTTAACTTGACGTCGGAAAAATCGAACATAAGTTAAATTAATAGATAAATTTGTTGGATTTAATTGCTTTTTAGCGATGCTTTTTGGCGAGGCCGCCCATTTTACATTTGTTTTTTTACGTGTTGTTGTATTTCTATTTTCCTGTGTGTTCTTATTATATAATGTTGTAAATTTAAAAAACCACTATTGTTGCATTACGCGCTTAGCAAATTTTAAAAACAACTAACATTACAAGTCACAGCTTTCTTTGTTTTTTTTTTATTTTCTTGCGGGAATAATGTATTTTCCCGCAGAAAAAGTTCGCCTTTAGCCTTCCTTGATGAATTAGCTATCAAACACTGAAATAATATCATCCAACCAGTAGTTCCTGAGATTAGCGCGATCAAACACACAAAGAAACTATTCAGATTTGTAATATTATTATATACTAGCTATAAACCCCGCGGCGTTGCCCGCGTTTTCTGATTTTCCCGCAGAATCGACGTATATTTCCACGGTAAAAGTAGCCTATAGCCGTCCTCGATAAATGGACTATCTAAAACTGAAATACTTTTGTTCTATCGCTAATAGTTTCGGCAGCGCATTCGACGAAAGACATTTTAAGACTCATTTTTCTACACCTTCGGTTACATTGTTCAACATTTTACCAAGGATCCCTAATTTTTTTCAAAATGAAATGTAGGCTATGTCAAATTGGAAGTATGTAGCATTCTATTGGTGAAATAATTTTTTAAATCGGTCCAGTACTTTTTGAGCCTATTCATTACAAACTTACAAAAATAGGTTCAAATCTTTCCTCTTTATATAATATTAGTGTAGATAATTTAGATTTATAACGGGATAGATTGTTTTTCGAGTTTCTCGATATTTCGGCACAATTACACGAGCCATGATCACGGTTGAACTGATACAAACTAAAAACATTAGAACACTTTATTGCACATAGGGAAATAAAATACAACAACACGTAGAAAAACAAATGTACAATGGGCGGCCATATCGCTAAAAAGCGATATCTTCCAGGAACTGATGTTGGTTTATTACATATAGATAGTATAGAGAAGTGCAACGAGTGGAGATTTCTGACGATATTGGTATACACATAACATCCCTACTAAAAAAATACGCCAAAACATTGTCATTTCCGTCGTCCCTCAGGGTTTTCATAGTTGACGACAAAGTAGCTAGTAAATAATCCCTCTAATTATTACGCTGAAAAGCGTTTCACCAACAATCGCATGTAATCGGTTTATCGGACAGGCTTTCGAAAGTTAATGAACAGACTTTCAGTCCGCGTCGAGCTAACGAGTACTAACTAAAACTTTTTCATTACCTGTTTTAAGCTCGTATAGTGAGCTGAGAGTGAGCCTTTGTTGTCACAATAACTATCTACTGATGATTTTTTTATCAAAATTGGTCCTAAAATTTGAGCAAAGTATTCAAAATATACAATTTGTAAAACTTTTTTTATGGCGGTTTCCAGCCTCAAAGTTATAAATTGATTTGAGCCAAAGTACCAACCACTTTTAAGCTATGTGTTTGTCAAAAATCACGACTCTAATGGGGTGAAGTTGATGCAGAAAACCCTATCGTCCATTTATTTTGGACTAAGTATATAAAATAAATCGACATTTGCCGTTTGTTTATTCAAAAATTTTTTTTCTTTATTTTTGGTTCCATTTTTATAAGTTCTTAGTCGATTTCTTCTCTAAACGATATTTTCAGCAGTTCATTAAATCGCAGTAGTTTATGAAATTATTACATTCTTTAGACTTATCGATAATGGTTTTTTTTTTTAATTATCTATTATATTAGATGGGTCGTGTTATTGCAAAAAATATATATATCTAATCAATTTATATTTTTTTCTGCAATAACACAATTTCAAACTAAGCAGAGCATATTATACCATAACTAGTTAGTTAGGAGACATATATATTTAGCACGAACTTTAAAGTTGTTGACGGGACCTTGGATAGACAGTCCAATTAGGTAGGTCTAATTATGAGAAGCAGGTTAATCGCCAAATCCAACGCGGTTGGACATTGTTTGGGAAAATTCGAAACATCTTTTCGCCTGCTAAATGGATGTCTTGGTGATCACGCCGGATGCGGGCCGCTTCCCACCAAAATAACTAAAGATCTTTAATGGAGGCCTATGCCCAGAAGTGGATGTACAACGACTGAAATGTCCTAAGAAGATAGTTATTTCAAGTCAAATAACATAACAGTACTTCTAGCTCTAATGCAATTTCTATTTTCATATATTTTTTATGTAAAACATACTTTTTAAACAATTCATCCGAAGTTATTTTAATATCAGTCTATTATACAAAATAATACATATATAAATATAAATACCCCTCATACAATGTATTTTTCTTTTTTAAGTAAGAACCGTTGAACAAGTGCATTTTAATGAACTGGTAAAAATATCGTTTAGAGAAAAAATCTACTTTGAACTTATAAAAATGGGGCCTAAAAAGTAATGGGGATAAAATGGAGCGGAAATTAAAATACTAGAGAAAGTACATTTTGGGGAGTAAACGGCTACAGTCTTTTCACCTAGAAGACAATGAAACAGATAACGGTAATTTATTTAAAAGAGTAGGTAAAGTTCTCAAGTTCATTAATTTATTTTCTGAGTTCCTATTAATGAGCTCGCCTTGTCTCTTCTCCGTTCTGGGACTGACTTATTTAAACAGCGTCAGAACCCTCAGTAATTGACTTTGCCTTTTTCTCGTAATAATGCTACCATCATTAGGGATGGCTAGGACCTACATATTTTATCAAGAAGTATTCCGTATAATTTATAGTTTAATTAATGACATCATTGTGCTATCAGCACTTTAGTACGTTCGGACTAGAAGTGGGGAAGCAGTTTTGTCAGTCACTTGTAAAAAAAGATGGCGCCATTTTGCTTGGCTCTAAACTATTGAAAATAAATCTTTTTGCTTTGCTATATAAAATTCAACAGGAAATAATAAAAAGCCATAAAAAGGTCTTTTAGGTACCTACTTTATGTTTTTTAAGAGAATCAAGGTTTCTTAAAATTGTTATTTTCTTTATTTAAGTAATCATCTACCTCTCGGCAATAATCTTATACCTCTATATAAAACTAGCAGCCCGCCCCGGCTTCGCACGGGTAATTATTTAAAATTCACGGCAATTATTCGATTTTTTTTCGCTGTAAAAACCATCCTTGAACTCCAAAAAAAAATTGGCCAAATTGGTCCAGGCGTTGTTGAGTTATGCGCTTAGCAACACATTTTGCGATTCATTTTTATAAATTAGAACGTTCTCGTGTCAAAATGTTCGTTCCCGTACTCCTCCGAAACGGCTTGACCGATTCTCATGAAATGAGAATCATCAGGTCATCTAATTTTCATTTTGCAAAACAACGTTTGCTGGGGTCAGCTAGTTATGTAAAATAGTTAAGTATTAAATAGAATGTACAACTGTGTAACTTACAATTTTTATCTTAAGTTTTCTCACTTACAATTTTTTCTCTTGTGTCTGCTTTTAAATCTCCCAAGTGCAAAAATTATGAAATACTTAAGAGCCGGATAAGGGATATCCTATTAATGAGTCCCCTTGATAAAATAAAATGTATGAAAAGCCACGCGACGGGGAGGTAGTAAAATGTTAAACACTTCTGCTGTGCTTCCATCCACAGTAGCTACAAACTCATAAACGCCAAAAGTCATATTTGGTTCATGTTTTGTGACGCTGTTAAGTGTTTAGGTAAATAAACATTTTATGATGTTCATGTATATTGCCTCTTTATGACATATTTAAGGTAAGCTTATAAGGGTTAAAAGGAAACCTGTGGGTTTCTGAAGAGTATTTGTGTAAAATAATGAGACGTACACTCTGTTGATTACACATTTTCTTATTTTATGTATGAATAACCTAAGCCTTTGTTTCTGTGCGTGATGATGGTTTGGTTAAGATAGGCTTATGATGAAGTGGAAAACAAACATTTCCAATACATTTTCGTCACAGTTTTAGTCTTTCAGCTTAAATGTTGAAAAGATAAATACATAAAATTTTGATATGATGCAAAAGCAAAGTAGGTAAAGTGGCCATTACGGGAACAATAAAATGAATGATGTTTAGCCATTGAGCACCATAGCTCGGTACGTCAATTTATACATAAAAATATACACTTTTATGAGATATACCCATTTTACACTAACCGTCCTTCAACCAAATTTGATATTTATGAAAAGGGTCTTTAAATATTGTGACTTTAAAATTACTTTTAAGGAACCAAATTTTATGTCCTAATTCCGCATCCACTTTTCTGTGGTTAATATTATAGAATAGATTTTCGCAAAGCAACGACTGAAAATAAATTTACTTTTAAAATGTATTATATGTTCATGTTGCGTTCATTAAATTGAATTTATTCAGTGAAAAGAGAGTAGGTAAAGATTGAAGACTGCCTTTCTGTCGCAAGCTTTCTCTCCTTATCACTCGCCTATTGGGATCCACGAGATCCCACATGATAATCTTTTAAATGCATAAAGACAGCATAATATTACATAAACCGACGCGCTTGGTAGCTTCCATTTATGAACTAGACTTAAAAATTATACCCTACCCCTAATCCGGAGATGAATTCCTTTTGAGTGGGACATAAGTAAAATAAATAAATATCATAAATAATGCTGGATAAGCACTATAATATCTAGCACCCTGGTACATCAATTAGGCTACTAGGCATAGAAAAAATTGTGTTATTGGTTATTTATTAGAAACTTGCACTTTGAATTTGTTTCTTTGCAAAATATACTTATATAAAACTCTTAATTCTTCTCTTATTTATACTTACGTGTCACTGCTGGGACATGCGACATATCTTTTGACGAAAAATTATTCCTTTACTCACCACGGTGGCCAAGAGTGGGTTGGTGAATGTCACATGTCCTTCTAACTCTCCAAAGTTCACTGAACATGCCGCTTTCCTCACCATGTCAAACAACGAGCATAGTTTTTAATATTTTATAAGAAGCAAAATCCAGAGTTGCGCTTCGGGGCTTGAAGCCATGACCTTCGGAATGAAAGTCCAGTGTGTTCCCACAGACCCCAACAGGCATACCTTGTTCTTTTGTTGGGTACAATACGGAAGGTTAATGGTATTCAACTGAATGTATAACATAAATGAGTTTTTACAAAACTGAATGATATTTTGACATGAAACTTAATATTAAGAAAACCAGTTCAAGTATTATAATCAGGGACCCCATTACTAAACCAAAAAGTATTCAAAGCGTCCCTTTCGTCGTCTAATTTCGCTTTGATCCTTTACTTGTTTGTATTAGGTAATGGTTTTTGCTTTTGGTTTTAATATTAAGATAAGATCAAGCGTTGCTCATGTCTTTTTTTTTGTTACAAAATACCGAAAATTCTCTATAATATACCTTTAATGAACGGTCGATTTCATTAAAAACAGGTTCTGCTTGTCCTATTTCTGTATATTTTGAATGAATATTTTTTACTACTACGTTTTTCACATGTTTTCTCAATGAAAATCTGCGAGTACAGGAAAGGGCTGGAACAAAATATCTGAACCAAGTTGCAACTTTCATGATCATGCAAACATTTAATTAAAATGTCAAAGATCTTATATGTTTGTGGCAAAGGTAGGCTGGAATGTTCTAGAATCTCTACAAATAGGTAATTCTGTGTGTGAAGAGGCATCATCAACAGAGCTACACCCTCGCAGCTACTCCGCGAAGATTTTGTTAACGAGTTGCGTTTACCGCGATTAGCAGCTATAGAGTAGATGTGTAAAAGTAATGATAAAAAGCGAACCCGTTCGTTTCTATATCATTTAGTACTCGGCCTTAAATCGTACTGTATGTCTTTGAGGTGTCGCATCATGCGTAATTGGTGAAAATATGATTTAAGTATCCATTACACAATCAACTGCGTAGTGTAATAATTTTCGTATACTTCCGTGTGTTCTACCAGATTATGTTTAGGTTATTCTAAATTAATTTCGATTTAAAGGTTAAATTTAAAAGGAAATAATATTTGAGAAAAAATAACGGATTTACTAAATTTCCTATTTATTTATCTACTATTTTTTAATTAATGAGAATGCAGTTCAAATTACAATTCATGATGTATCAATGTAAAATTCGAGACCCCATCGACATACATACGCATACTGAAGCAGTCTTGATACCGATAATACGAAATATATTCGTGAGTTACGATTCGTTAATCCGTACTGGACGGAGTACCCGTTACTAAGTACCGGTTTGCTACAGCTCTACTATAATAGAGAACCTGCTCATTTAGACTAGCTGATCAAGAAAAGTTGTATACCAAAAATGCCTTTAGACTATTTGACCCCATAACTAGCTAAGTTGTAGTTATGACGGGATACTATCGCAGAAGGAACAAAGTCGGTGATCATCAATGGTAAATTTAATAACGCCACTTTTGTATCATTAGTAGGCGATCGTGAATGGCTTTCACGTTAGTACCATTTTAGTCTTTGTTCATTGTACGGCAAGTGGATATTCAACAATTTGGGTGAATTTGATTTGGTCATATAGTTTTTGAAAATTTTACATAGATAATATTACAACTTAAAATCTAAGTAATACGTAACTAGGCAGGACTTTAGCTAAAAAACGTCTCATTTAAATTTGGGAACCACATAAAGAGACTTCTACAGAGATTAAACCTTTTAAAAGACAAAATTTTGATATACTTATCTTATAGACACATATACATATTTACTTAGGTACTTATGTAAATATGTGTCACATTTACATAATTAAGTAAAGTTTCCCTTTAAAGGTCCGCAAAACTCCGTTACAAACAAAACAAGTACTTTAAATAGTTTCCTTTGAATCACAGGTCACAACGGTTAAACCAAACAAGAGTTTGCTATTTTCTTGCATACGTATGTAACCTATGTATGGCACCCGGCAATGGGTTTAACGTAAAACTTTAGAACCGCAAAACGAGTTAGGCATTCTACATTGACAAATGACGAAGTATAAAAATGCCGGGACTGAAACATAAAGTTATACTGAAATACTGAAACATCAAATTATAAATATATAATAAAGATAATAAATAATAACGAGATAGAAAATTGACGACGTATATTAATGTCATAAACTATTATGGACAGAAGCAGATACAACAATGATTTCAAAGGTGACATAGGAGCTAGATTATCACACTCCTTAGAACTCGTTTTTGAATTAATAGTTGAACTTCTTGCACTGATGATGATTCCAATAATTGCAAGCACAGTATTTTTATTAATAAAACAGATTTTTTTTTTATGAATTTTAGAGCGCAAAATTGAAAATAGGTACCAATATATATATTCTAGGTACAATATAATAGCAGAAACAATGAAGAGGTATGTAGGTACATTCGTAGAGTCAATATTACAGGTCATGAAACATCTCTTCTATACTCGAATACAGGGGTATTTTAAGACAGGCGGTCATAAATGGTAATTTTTATTCATCGACAAAAATCATTCCAGTCTATTTGTTATTTGTACCTCTGTAAATAATTATCGTCATTTTTCAACGTTGACGTTAGTCGCAAATCTCCACAAAACCACGCATTTTAATATCGAGATGAAATTTACTTTTCCGGATTACGTCCATTTGCAAGGGCTAGGCTGTTAAGCTGTTATGTCAAATATATTGACAAGTTTAGTGCAATTACATTTTGTTTACACTGTTTTTTTAGTACTAATAATGTCAAAACAAATAAATCATCAAATTCAATTACTTAATAAATTATGCCAAATTGCAAATAAGTACTTATTTAATAACACATACCTCTTTAATACATTATGTCAAGTTTTAAATAATATATCAATTACAATTCAATACAATACAAACGGAATGTCAATTAAGCAAATTAATTGGTTTGTCAGCTACTTATGATTTGTCAGAGACCACTCTATGAACTCGTCATAGGTGTAAAATGTCTGTTCTATGAGCCATCGTTTTAATCGCGCCTTGAATGCGGAGTTGCTCGTGGCTTCAACCACCGAATCTGGAAATTTATTATAATACTGCCGCACCCATAACATGAGTTAATCTGGCAGATTTCTCGAGTGTGCGCGACACTTTTTCTACTTTGTGCCGGTTAGGTACGCGTTAAATACGAGTGATGTTGTCCGTTTGTCAAAATAGCCACATACATGCCCATGTTGGACCGAACATACGAGGCTACTTGGTAAAATGTGTATGCAAGGTAATGTTAGAACCTATAAGGTTATAAAGTGGGGACGTGCAGATACGTCGCCACGTATTTCTGCCACTGAACGTATGGCCAGTTTTTGCATACGGAACACGCGCTCCCAATCGGCAGCGCGTGATAACAGCTCGGTACCATATTGTAGCAAGGAGTGTACGGTGTAGTAGTAACATGCACGTACTACGGCCGGTATTCATAGTGTCGAATAATCATTGATTACTTTCAATCAATCATTACATTTGTAATTGCCCATAGTGATTTGTTCGTAATTACAGATCTAATGATTAGGTAACTTATCTTTGATAGGCAATTCAGTGCGTAACATGCACTAGGTACTCAGCTTTGGGCATAGTCTGTGGATCTAATCCGACCAGTGCAGTCCTCTGTCAATTAGAAAACCAAGGCATACTGTGTTCTCAACCTGGCCGACCGGTTGGCGTGCCGTATACTGCTACTGATAGCAGACGCACATTACGCCTCGACAGGCGGAAGTGAATGAAGTGCGTTTTAGTGAGATTTAAAGCAAGACCGTTCACTCTAAACCAGCCAGCAGGTTGTGTCATAGCGATGTTCAAGTTAATTTGTGATGAATGATGTAAAGTGACGATGTGGTCTAAGATGTAGCATGAAGGCCTAGAAGATGGCTTCTCCGGACTGGCCCAGCTCGGAGGGTGGTGACAAGCCGCGGCCGAAGCCTACCACCAGAGACTGTTGTTCTTAGCACCACCCGGAGGTCACGTGTAAGGATTCAGAGGGTTACCACTTACGGACAGGAACAGACAAAACCTCTAATAAAATTGATAAGGAAACTTAACACAACAGACTAAAATCGTTGAATCATCAACCTCCATGCATCGTGTTTTTATCAAAAACAACGTTTATTTTTTTTTTCATAAGACTTGGTTTTTCTTACTAAAGATACTTACTGAAGATAAATAATATAAAACTCGCTATTGATCACTTGGATCATTCACGGCTTAATATATTCAACTATGTTTCATCAAGAAAATAACTTTTATTAAACTTATTGACAATATATTTTTCCTTACTATGACATTTCACGTTTTCTGAAGCATCTTTGTGAGATACACTCGAGAGCAATGAATCCGGGTCACTCAAAGAATCCAAAAAATCTCGGAAAGTAAGAATGCTAGGTTAATGCAATAAATTGTATTTAATAGACAATTGAATACTCCTTAAATGAAAGTTAAAAAAATATGAGTCACCATACATTTTATTTACACAAAATTACATAAAGAAAAAAAACTGCTGATCTCTCCTTAAAACAAAAATAGGAAACATGAAATTTTTGAACTTTATGACGATTTTCTTGAATTTCAATACTTCGTATTACCTCTTCGTGCTTCCATTACTGCGTTTACGCGGTTTGGCTTGTTGTACACCAAGTTCCTTATACGATTTTGGGGAATATTCTCCCATTCCTCTGTGAGAGCAATTTTGAGCTCAGGAAGCGTGATTGGGGGAGGGTTTCGTTGTTTTACGCATCTCCCTAGCTCGTCCCAAGCATGCTCGATCGGGTTGATATCCGGGCTGCGCGCTGGCCACTCCATACAAGTAATGTTCATCTTCTAAGAACACGTTGGTCCATTTATGGTCAATTTGGGTGAGGATGCTATATTTATGCATGACAATGCCCGACCTCATACAGGTAGGATTGTGAATGACTACCTTCAAGAGATGAACTGAATGAACTGATGAAGGGAGATGCGTAAAACAACGAAACCCTCCCCAATCACGCTTCCTGAGCTCAAAATTGCTCTCACAGAGGAATGGGAGAATATTCCCCAAAATCGTATAAGGAACTTGGTGTACAGCATGCCATACCGCGTAAACGCAGTAATGGAAGCACGAGGAGGTAATACGAAGTATTGAAATTCAAGAAAATCGTCATAAAGTTCAAAAATTTCATGTTTCCTATTTTTGTTTTAAGGAGAGATCAGCAGTTTTTTTTCTTTATGTAATTTTGTGTGAATAAAATGTACGGTGACTCATATTTTTTTAACTTTCATTTAAGGAGTATTAAATTGTCTATTAAATACAATTTATTGCATTAACCTAGCATTCTTACTTTCCGAGAATTTTTGGATTCTTTGAGTGACCCGGATTCATTGCTCTCGAGTGTAGGTTAATTAATATGAACTGCTATATTTATATCCATGGTCTGTTCTATTAATCTGAGTCAAAGATCACACCGACAAACGCGGTGGCCTTGTATTTATAAAATGTTTTTTTAAAGCCATAATTAATAATAGCGCCAGCTCATAATCTTTTTGTCTAAATAGACAAAATTGAAAAAAATCTTACTTCCTAATCAATGTATAAGACTAACTACTACTATTCAAATAGAAATAGTGCCCGTTGATTAGATCTATCGACTTAGGTTTGATCGACAATTTATCCGTATTTTTGCTCTTCCGAAGATGATTCGATACCATTTCAAATTCGAAGGTGTCGACTCATCCACAAAATAATTGATTTTCGGATAAGATGCCACCGTCTTAAACTTTTTAGGATGAATGAAAGTTAAAGAAAATACCAACTTTTGTAAACAATAAGTTTATTATTAAGATTTTATTCAGGTATTTTGAAAATAAGTACTGAAGTCCTGAGTTTTATCATCTTATTGCAAATACTAACTCAATACTGCCTCAGTAGGCAAAGGTCCGCTTGCGGAGCAATAGGTAACGGGTTTGTTTCCCGCCGACGGGATAAGTGTTTTTATATTCTGCATGCACTTTCTCCTTGGTCTGGGTGTTTAATATGTATACTAAAAATATCAATATATCTATGTCTATTATTTTAAGTATAGTACACATATGTCTAGTACCCGTAACACAAGCTTAGAGCTTACCACGGGGCGAAATGTGGTCCATATTTGTCTTTTAAATGATATCATGTAATTTTAAGGAATTTTGTTTAATATACGTGGCTTTTTTGATCATAATTAAATTATACTTTCTTCCTTTTCAGTTTGAAACCCTAAAGCTTGTGTAAGGGGTCTTTAATTTGATTTCATTGGATTGCATTGTGAGAACCCATTGAATTAAAGCAGTGTTACGCTTCGATAGCGCGTTCTAATTTAGAAAGAAGAGACAAAAAAATTATTATATAATTATAATAAATATAATAGCATAAAAGCAACATTTATTCTAAAGGTAGCAGGCAAAATTTAACTAAGGTCTCTCTGGTGTGACAACGCGCACGACATTATCACTTCTTTGGTGCCAGGAATGTGCTACTATGTGACTTAGCAGCTGCTGCCAAATATTTAAGTCACCTATATGTATATATAATGGATCTTGTAGAAAAACCCAGAGCATAGCCCTTTCTATAGCTTGCTGAGCGAAGCCTATGTATAATCGGATGTAAAAAGTTACAAAATACTTTATTATTTTATGCAGAAAAAGATTAAGATGCATCCGTAACCTTGCAAGATTTTAAGCTGCACCTCCGGGAACTTTTCATTTATTAAAAATGATTAAGATTCTAATATATTGTCTTTGTCACCCTCAAAATAAACTTGTTTTTGTTAATTCGCGGGATAACGCTCTAAAAAGTTTTCTTCATTTCGAACGTAAATATCTTAGAACAAGGAACCTCTTTTTAGCTATATCTCGCAATATATTTTGGTGGTTGTAATTAAACATAAGATTGGTCGTAAGTTAAATCTATTTAGTTGGAATGTTGAATAAATATGGCTATTTTTCTTTGTCAACCACAGATTTGACTGTGAATAAGAAGTTTTACTTGTAGTTGAATAAAGCTAATTTAACCTTATGAATTAATCTTCTGGCATAGCTAAGCGGCCAAAGCGACTGCGAAGTGGTGATTATCATTTCGATAATACCTTAAAAATCACCCCACGCTTTTTTTTAATACATATATATATTTTTTTAATCACACTATTATTAATTTATATTTATTGAAATTTTTAACACTATTCTTAATTTAAATTTATTAAAATTTATTTTCTATTTTTTAGTTTGGTTTCTAAAAAAAAGGGTGTTTTTTAGTTTTTTTTAACTATTATTTATTTTTATGATGGGTATTTGCACTATGAAAATTAATTTTGTAACTATGCAACGCCCCGTTAATAATAGATAAGTATTTTCTGCTAAAACCAATTACTTACTAGAATTTCAAAATGTTTCGTTAAGTATTTTCTGCTAAAACCAATTACTTACTAGAATTTCAAAATGTATACTATACAGGGTGTAACATGAGTTTCGTTCATTTGAAAATAAAAGACATACGAAGATATTTTCTTAGGAAACAATTCGTCGCTTTTAGCAAAATGAAAAAATAAATTCATACATCTAAAAAACTATTGTACTTTGCTAGCATTTAGCGTAATTGAAAACTGACTTTTTGTTTAATAATACGAACACCTTACTATTTAGAAATCGATTGTGTAGGCACAGAATTATTAAATGTAACATGATGTTATCATGTCCTGAAAGTTTATTTATTAAGTGCTTACAATGACCACCATCAATTAAGATTTTTTTTAACCCTCTTGAACGTTAAATTATCGCTATGATTGTTTGGTATAAGAACATGTTACATAAATACACAGATTCACAAACATGTTGGTAATTTCAAACACTTACGAAAATGAATTACAGGTTATCAAATAAATGCGTTTTATAGACATCATGTTTAATTGTTAAATTTTGTGCTTATGACCGATATCTAAATAGAAATGTGACAATAAATCCGGGTTCGATTCCCGAGGTAGGTACTTTTTAAAGTAGGTATTTTTTTTATGCTTGAATGCATTTTTTCATTTTTCTTACATAGATGACATGGTTCTTAAGAACAGATTTTTATAATGACACATTATTTGATATTTATAAAAGCTTCTCCTAATATATGACCGATACTCATGTTACACCTTGTATAGGTACTTACGTGGCTTCCCTTAAAACCACACAGAACAATTTATCATGTCTGGTGATTTAATTAAGCGGAACAATTGTCCTTAATATACACCAGGCAATTTCAAAATTAATATCGATGAAATAGATTTTGGCACTTATAATGGCTCCTAAATACCCTACGTTGATGTTTTTAAATCTTCTCTAAAATAAGAGGTCACACATGAGAATTAGTTATACACAATTTTTTTTTCTTATTTTATCAGGCGTTTAGATTAGACTATTACAACTTTAGCGAAGGTCAAACCACAGTTTGATTAGCTGCAGACTAACATACCTGTTTTTTAGGGTTCCGTGCCTCAAAAGGTAAAACGGAACCGATATAGGATCACTGTTTTAACAATGTATTCAGCTTACTACCCTTTGCTTATTAACGCGTAACGGTGATTGTCAAAATATAGGTTCAAAATGAGCTGCATTCTTTTATAGCTTTGCCTCTAAATAAAGAGACTCAACGTTGAATTTATTTTCTATTATGTCTAAGATTTTTGAGTTTTATGATGCTATTCTGATGTATCAATTGAATTTACTGATTTATTAACGAATATTTAAACTATATATTTATAATTATACATAATGTTAAACTATTCTACAAAATGTAGAGTCCAAGAGAACAGCCACAGTCCAACAGCTTTAGATGTAATCAGAATACGAAAACGGCCTAAAATTCGTCTAAATCACACTTACCATCAGGTGAGAAATCGGGTTTTTGTACGTAAATTATGGATGCCAACGTTTAAAATTTTGTCACAGGGCGTAAACTGTTCGATCTACCAAAAAGACACCCATTTAGGTTTTTAAAAATGTTTTAATTGATTCGTTTAGCTAGTTATATGCACCATATTTACTTAATAAAATAATAATAATTAAAGAAAACCTAATGCTGATTTAGCAATGAATAATGGCAATTCAATCAGAATTAATTAGTCTTTTTTTTTAGAACTTCACAACAGCTATCAGTTTATAGGTATTGTAGTATTGACGCACTGCAAAAACATAATTGTGTAGTAAATTGCCATTGTTTAGTTAATTACTAGCTTATTAAATCAAATATGACTAGTCAGAAGGGAAATCCCATATCCAAATGAAAAATTCAGTAACAAGTAAATTAAAGGAATATGTACTTATGAGAAGATTTTTTAAATACCTAATTTTTATTGAACATTTCTGAAGAAAACATAACTCATGGAGACGAAATCGTACGAGCCCAAACACGGTGGATACCTACATCTTTTTACAACGGAGCCATGAGTGCCTATTAACATCTTATAAAGCCTTTCATCAGATTAGCACAATGCAATAATATTCATGCAATTAACACAATACTTGAAAAATTTCGAACCAATCCACTTACTAATTTTACAGAAGTTGATGTTCAACGAACAACCGTATTTTAGTTTGGTACCTATATAATGAACTAGCTGTGCCCTGCGGTGCTACCCGCGTTATAATGGATGAAGTACTCTTAACCAACAACATATTTATTTGAATAAAGATTAATATTATTATGTTGATACAACTTAAACAAATTATTTCGACCAAATTAGGTACCATAAAAACGGTTTTTGTGAGTTAATCTTAAAAGATAGACACATACTATCGCAGACTGTTTTTTAGATCATTAAAAGAGCTATTATTCTTAAATACATATTTTTTGTGTATCTTGAACCGTTTTCACGGCGCACGCAACGGAAGGCTTCAAAGATGAACAATTTCTCCCGTTTTTTACACATTTACCACTATATCTTTGCTCCTATTGGTCGTAGCGTGATGTTATATAGCCTATAGCCTTCCTCGATAACTGGACTATCCAACACAAAAAGAATTATTCAATTCGAACCAGTAGTTTCGGAGATTAGCGCGTTCTAACAAACAAACAAACAAACAAACTCTTCAGCTTTATAATATTAGTATAGATTATTACTACTATAGTTTGTTAAATATAACTTGAAACGCGGGACATTGACATTACCTACAATCTACATAGTAGATTGACATTTCTAGAGTTGGGATAGTGGTGGAGAAAATCGGTTATCCAACGATGTTAAAATTAAATGTAGATGGTTGACATTATACGAAAATAAAACTAAAAATATGTGTCAATGTTTTTTATTACACGTAATTTAAATAAAATTGTGCACAACCCATGTCACTGTCATTATCGTAGTCATATTCGGATTCACTTGAGCATTCCTGTAGAATTATTATTAGCTCTTGATCACACAAATTGTCAAATCGAATATCCCACTCCCAATCTATGATTTTTTTGCACATATCAACCACTTTTTCATCATTATCATGCCCTAAAAGGGTTCATATTTGAAACTTTTTGTGATTACATCTTTTGTATACAATAATATGGTTGTATACATAAGATGTTATCACAAAAATGTAAAAAATTGAATATTAAATACAACTTCAAAACAAAATCACATTGCATCGTTTTTCGCATTTTCATAATCGATTTTTTTATAGTATTTGGTTAAGATGACACAGCAATATCTACATCTACCTACTCTTTGGTATACCAACCCCAACCACCAATAAAGTATGATATTGTCTTGCATACATAATGATGGAATAAACATATGAAACTTCATGCACGTGATTACTACGTGTATGTCAACGTCAATGTCCCGCGTATCAAGCTATTTTAACAAACTATAGCAGTGCCCGGGGCGGTGTAACGAATTTAATTTTATTTAGGTTATAGAAGCCAATGTAATGTATGTGATGCCATTCAAGGTTGTCTGGTAGTGATCGCTCTTTAGCGATAAGACCGCCATTTGTCACATAGTCTTAAGTGCTTATGTATTGTTTTGTGTTTTTAATTATGTGTGCAATAAATAGTATTTATCTTAGTACAGTTTTAGTAAGTATTTATCTTAATGTACATAAAGTATGTAAAAGCCGTGTGTAAAAGCCGTGTTGGCTAAAGTGGGAGGACACTCGACTTTCATTCCGAAGGTCGTGGGTTCAAACCCCGCCACGCACCTCTGGATTTTTCTTGAGAAATTTATGTGCGCTTTAAACACGTGCTTTAACGGTGAAGGCAAACATCGTGAGGAAACCGGCATGTTCTGAGAACTTTAAAAGAGTTTGAAGGGCATGTGCCATTCACCAACCCGCACTTGGCCAGCGTGGTGAATTAAGGCCTAATCTCTCTCGTCAAGAGAGAAGTCCCTGTGTCCCAGCAGTGGGAACGTTAATAGGGTGATGATGATGATGATGACATAAAGTATATCCCAACGAAATATATCCAATGTATTAACCCATACCAAATTAAAAATTAGTAATGTTGTCCCACTAAATAGCGACAGGATGATTTAGCTAGTAAGTTATTAGCCGTCATCCCTGTCATGTAAAAATAGTAGGCTTACTAGGAAAAACTAAATAAAAATACCAAATTTCAATGTAATCGGATAAGTTATTCTGATATAGAAGCTAAATTTATTACTAGGAAGTTTAATCAAAATCAATTTAGTGTTTTTCGTGTAAGACCAACAAACACAAACACACTTACACTCATCCTCACAAACTTTCGCGTTTATAATATAAGTAGAAGAAGAAGTAGAAGAATACGAAGTAGAAGAGCTGAATAATTCAAGTAAAATAATACAGTTTCCAAGAACAAAATATAATATAATGGATTTCTTCCCTAGACGGGCTAGTTCACAAAGTGCCAGGATTTTCACAATTCTCTGTATGAAAATTTCTAAATTCCGCTCGGCTATTCAATTTTATGTCGAGTGAAGCTTAGGAACAAGGGCTCCGCTCGCTTTATTCAAAATGAAATGAAAAAAGTTGAAGGCAGCGAGTGTTTGCACGACCGCATTATGGACTCCACTTGCAGACTGCACCATGTCAACTTGTCTATCACCATGTAATATAGTATGATAGGAAGGGAAGTTAATTTAATTTAAAAAAGACTGTAAATTAATTTGTTTTATCTTATATTGATGGAATGGATCTCAATTTTGAATGTTTTGTATTGTATGTTTATGTTGGATGTTTAGCAATATTTTTTGATTAGTTTTAGATTTAAACATTTGTAAGTTTTTATATTATGTTGTTATTTTAAAATTAATATTGTTTACTGTTTCTGCGAGTAATGCAGCAGCCGCTTCTCGCTATTTTTGGTCACCATGGAAGACCAGCGCTATATCAGGACCTAGTTCTGTCATAACACATGCTCATTGGTGACATTTATGTCATTAAGAATCACTATGTAACATCTGTAGAATATTTAATTTACTTTTAGTTTGATGACATAATAAACGTTTTTTTTTATCTTTATCTTATCTTTTAATAAGTAGATACTTTTATTCGTTTATTGTTTTTACTTAGGTTAGTTTAATTAATATATGATAAAAATTGTGTATTTATATTTAGTAGTAGTTACATAGTTAATAAATTATGGCATGAATGGCTACTAATTAGCAAGTTTACGATGTTTTGTTACAAATAATCATTGAAAGAAAGAATTAGTTAATTTGATAAAAAAATACCTCATGGTTAACAAAAAATAATAATAAATGAGACATAAAGGTGATAATTCAGCATTATGCTGCCATTGAGCGAGTCGAACATCGCTGTTCTTTAATGATCACCTTATGCTAGTTCTTACACTATTAAAATACATTAAACCTTAAGATAAAACGTTTTTTTAACACGTACATAATTAACAACACCCGAACATCAGTTTTCGAGAAAAAACAGAACTCTATATCTATCCTGAGTGCTTTTTTGTGGTGGCTTTGCCAGAAAGTATGCTTCAAGCCCATTATTTCGTTAAGCATTGAGCGTACAATGTGCATACTTATGTACGTGCCATTTACATTATTTTAAGAATAAAAATATCGAGATCTATGAAAGAATTGCTTACTGATTATTCTAAATACAACATTATAAGGCTATAATGAACCAAAGCGAATCCACTGTAACCTATAACATAGTTGAGCCCCACAGGCTCAACAGAGACCCCGTGCGAGGGGCGGTACATTTTGAAGTGAAACTTCTATAGAATCGTAGTGATTTCAAACCGGATGCAAAAAGATGAAACGGAAATGGTAAGAGACACAAATACAATGCTTTATTTAAATTTCTTTACGCGATACTTCGTAGTTGAGACTACGAAGTATCGCGCAAAGAGCTATTGCTGTATTTTATTTATATTATTTTGTAACATACTTTATGTAATACGCTTTATTGAAGTAATATAAATAATCCGAATAATTACAGATATATGTTTGTTTCTCTTATCATTTTAGCAGATGCGTTCATTTACCCTTTTTTTCTATTCGATATATATCATAATTATAGTTCGTAAGTAGTAGACTCCAATCGTGCGTCGTAGCTGACACACACACACTTTTTTTTTATTCTTCTTATTCTTTCGTCGATTTACTGAAGTTTCACTTCTATCGTGTGTGAATCGCACACACACCTCTTTTTTTTTTATTCAAAATCTAAAAATTAAATACACACTACCTTCATTGTATCAATTTTTGTAAACTTAACTGAAATAAGGACTTTTAATTGTTTGATGCCATTCGTAAAACGAATTACGTCATTTTATGAAATTACCATCGTAAATCGTAACGATTTCTTAGTTCCATTAACTGGTTCTCACCACTGTTGATAACTGGATTTAAATTTTCTCCTTCGTCACCACTGCCATCACCACAGGCAACATAATCATGAGATGTTTTTCTCATTTGTGGCCAGTGGGAACAGAAACAGTGGTGACAACTGGAAATAAGAGAATAAACACGGTCACTTATTTATTTATTAGGAAGGCCTTTTTTTATGCTCGATAAGTCTTTATTTGACCACAATCTCACCTGATGTAAAGTGATGATGTGGTCTAAGATGGGACATGAAGACCTAGAAGGTAGATGGCTAAAAAAGTAGCTAAATTAAATTACAGAAAGCTATTTATAAAGCCCTCGCGGACAAAAGACACCATACCTAACAAATTACGACGTTAAACAAAAACAAACAATACTCGTTGAACTACACATGAAAATTTTACAACATATTTGAATAACAATATATAATTTATATAGATACATAAACCAAAAGATGAACTATTAATAACAAACCAAACAAAAACGATAATTATAAGAAACCCCAGCATCGCCAAAGTAATTACTACTCAAAAGCCGCCTTTTTTTTTTTTTTTTTTGCGATGGAAAAATGCATTACGCATTCTATCGACGAGGAGAGCCGATAGTTATGTTGGACTCCCACTGATATACTAACAGTGAGCTAGCAATAAGTGGCGTACCAACTAAAAAACCATCGTTGACCCGCTTTTCACCTTAGAGCTAGAGCATCGTCAAACCAATCGTCACCAGACGATTCGCTCAACGACGCACCAGCGCTTGACGGAGTTGCGGGTTCCCGGTTGGATTCGACCGCTACCCCGTCGGTGATTATCCGTGTTGGACGGATCCTTCTTGAACGCCTTTGAGGCAAAAGTCCGGTTTGATTGACCGCACTTGGAGACCGATGCAATGCCGGGGAAGTTCTCCTCGCACTTCCACTCGGCTGATCCCCATCGAGTGGAAGAAGGCGGTCAAACTGCTGTCGCCGTCTTCCTTTTCGCCGCCTGCGAAGCGAATCTGCGTGAGGGTTATTTTCTCGCATTCGCTCCGCTGCTTCCTTCTGCGAAATAACATCTTCGCAGAAGGAAACTGTAGCCTTCCATGCCTTCTCACTGCCAAGCATGGCTTTCACCAGGCCTGCCAGTGATAGGTCTAGACCAACGTCTAATTGAAGCGTCTGGCGCTGTAATGACCAAGCGCTACATACCTCCAAGGTATGTTGCGCAGTGTCTTCAGAGGTGTTGCAGTGGTGGCACGTCGGCGTTGGCTCTCTTTTGGCAACTCGATGAAGGTAACGCGCAAAACATCCGTGACCGGTCAGTACTTGTACCAATCTAAAGGTGAGACCTCCGTGATCACGATGCATCCATTCTTCTAGGACTGGACGTATAGCGTCTATTGTCCACCGGCCATAGGGAGCGGACTGAAGCTCCTCGACCCACTCTTCTGTTGCATTTTTTATGGCCAGTTTCCTTGCCTGGTTCAGTTCTTCAGGTGCTAACCGATTTCCACGTTCCTGTTCCTCTTTTTTGTGCTCATGAACCTTTGCAAGAATTCTAGCCTCTCGGTCCCATGGTAGAGATCCAGCAAGTACGCATGCAGCTCCATACGACACTGTACGGTAACCGCGTATTGTTCTGATTGCCATAATCCTCTGCGTTCTTCGTAGAAGAGATCGGTTTTTGGCAGTTAAAGCATCAGACCACACAGGTGCGCCATACAGAGCCATAGAGCGGATGACATTAGTATATAAGCGTCGGCAATGTGTTTTGGGTCCATTGAGGTTGGGTAGGAGCCGAGAAAGAGATCCTGCTGTTTTTTGAATTTTGCCATTTAGCTGTTGGAAGTGCTCGGTAAAATTCCAAGCCCTATCCAACGTCAATCCCAAGTATTTCATGCGGTTTGATAACATAATTCGCACGCCGTCTATTTTGATATAGGCTCCAGGTGGAGGTTTACCTTTTCTGCCGTGAAATAAAAGGGCCTCTGTCTTTCCGAGGGCTACCTTTAAGCCTAAGAGCTGGATGCGATTCACCAAAAGAGTGGAGCCAACTGAAGCAAGATGTGCAACCTCTTCGTATTTGGTTCCTCGTGCAATAAACAAAGTGTCATCTGCATAGCAGATAACATTCGTCTTTGGTGGTAGAGTACCGCGAAGGACCCAGTCGTAACCAATGTTCCAAAGCAAAGGTCCCATAACTGACCCTTGCGGTACACCGGTAGTCATGCGCCTGGCGCAGATTCTTCCCTCTTTGCTTGTGTACAGTACGTCTCTTTCTCTTAGGTAGTGCTCCACAAATCGACGAAGGTAGAGCGGCACGGCATGGAAGCGTAATGCTTCATCAATGCACTCATAGGGAAGACTGTTGAATGCATTTGCAATATCTAGAGATACTGCTAAAGCACTTTCTCCATGAGCAATAGCCTTCTGAGTAATATCCTTGAGCCGCAGTAGAGCATCAATTGTGGAGCGCCTAGACCTGAAGCCATACTGCTCGTCTGATAGATTGGGGCCTACTGTTTTTAAGTGCTCGTTTATACGGCCACATACTATGCGCTCAAGGAGTTTACCCATCTCGTCCAATAAAATTATAGGTCTATAACCAGACGGGGAGTCTTGTGGGCGTCCTTCCTTTCGAAGCAGGCAGAGGCGTCCATCCTTCCATATTTTTGGAAACTGACCTGATTCAAGACACAAGTTGAAAATATCCTTGGCACGATCACCCAAATGTTTAAGAGCGCGCGCCAAGACGCGGCCTGGAACGCCATCAGGTCCAGGAGCAGTTTTCTTTGATTTTAAATGTAAAATAGCCGCACCAAGCTCCCCGTCTGTCACAGTAGGTATTTCAGGGTCTGTGGTTTCTGCAATCACCGGTGCTGCCATACAGGGTGGGACGTGTGGTGAGTGTGTAGGAAATAAACCAATGATCACGTGTTCTAGCAGTCGGGGTTCAAACGTATCGGTTGAAGGAGCCTGGTTGCACAACTTTTTTCTAACGGTACGATATGGGCGCCCCCATGGGTCTCTATCGAGTTCCGTCAAAAATTCTTGCCAGGCTTCACCTCTCGCTTTCCAAATCGCGGTTTGCAGTGCCATTTTAGCCTCAATATAATTCTCGTAAAGCTGCCCTTCCTCTTCTTCGGTATGACGTCTTCGGCGACATCGCGTGTATGATCGACGTGAGGCATTGCAGGCGAAACGTAGAGTGGAAATTTCGTCGGACCACCAGTAAACTTGCTTTATTCCGGGTAGTTTTCGGGCACGTGGCATGGCTGCATCGCATACAGCAGTCAAACTTTTTCGGAAGTTTTCTGCTAAGTCATTCACGCCTTGCACTAATGTTGGTATTGGACACCAGCTCTGTATTATAGCAGCTTCCTCAGCTAGATTCCTATTCAAGCGGCTCAAAGACCAACGTGGGAAAAGTCTTACAACTGAACTAGGCGTATCGCGGGAGTTTGTTGAGGAAGGGATTTCAAACCTTATATAACGGTGGTCCGACAATGTCTCTTCATCTTCAATGACGCGCCAGTTAACCACACGTGCTGCTATAGAGGGAGTTGCAAATGTCACGTCAACTATAGATTGGCCTTGCCATCTTACACATGTACTAACTGAGCCTTGATTAAGAAGGATAAGGCCTGCAGCTGCTGCCCAGTCATCTACTGCTGCTCCTCGAATATTTGTAGATGGGCATCCCCAAGCTACAGATTTCGCATTCAAGTCGCCCATCACAATCACTTGTAATGGGGACATTCGGCCAATTACGCCACACAGGACTCTTAGGTAGGCTTCAAGATCGGAGAAGCTTTTGTTTGGGGAGAAATATGTACCAATGATTATTAGTTCTCCCCATGCTGCTGCTACATAGCCAGGACCTCTCTCTCGAATAGAAAGAGAAAGAGAATGAGATGAAGAAGGTGAATATATGGCGACTAATCCATCACTGTCACCAACCCAATTTGGGCTGTCGGGAATGCTGTATGGCTCCGCAGCCACTGCAACGCTGATGGACCATTCTACCGATACCTGTGAAAACAGACTTTGCGCAGCTGCGCAATGGTTTAGGTTCGTCTGGAGTATGTTGATATTCTGTGATCTGGACATCTAGTCCGACATTACAACCTCTTCATCAGGGGTAGACCGAGGTGTGTTGGTCAACTTACCCCTGACATTAGGAGGATTACATTGTCTGCCTCCCATCCTGTGACAGGATTCCTTTCCCACGTCAGCGCATATGACACAAAAAGGCTCCACCGCTTTGCAAGCTTTAGACAAATGTCCTTCCTTACCGCATCGAAAACAAAGTACGCCACGATCTTTGTCCGAAGGACAAAGCTGTCGCGTATGTCCAGTTCCCATGCATCGGTAGCAGCGCAGAGGACGTTGTTCTAGTGTGGAAACTAGCGCAGAGCTCCATCCGACAAGAAGTCGTCTTTTTACCGCCAATATTTTGGCTGCAGTTGCCGGACATCGTACGTATGCTATACCTGTGGCTCTGGGACCGGCTTTTATTTCTCCAACCTTTATGCTATCATGTGGGCAATCTGCTTGAGTTGCAATAGCCGCAACAACTTCTTCTTTGCTTATAGAGTCATCCAGACCTGTAATTTTTAAATCAACACAGTTGACAGGGCGCCTAATTTTTGCAACATCTTTAAGAGTTGATTGCAGTTTTTCTGCTAGTAGGTCGGCCTTTGCACCGCTATTTGCCCCTGGGAGCTCTAGCATTCTAGCTCCTGTAGCAGTAACTTTCGACCTAATACTTTCAATGCCTACCTCTGCCAGACTTATGGAAGATTTAGCTCTAGTTAGGGCCTCTGTGTATGTTACCCCCTTCTCTATGGCCTCTTGAGTTAGAGTGATAATCACTGCGGCTGATCGAGGAATTGCAATCTTTGGTTTTTTGTAAGAAGTGGTTGCAGGTTTCTGTGCTAGCGTAACAGAAGAAACAACTGTTTCTGGTTTTTTCTTGCGGCTCTTTTTGGCTACGGTAGCCCATTCTCCTCCAACAGTCCCTTGACTGATTGGCAAATCCTCTGCTAAAGTTGCGGTCTTACGTGCTGTAATCGCTTTTGCTCTCGATGTAGTAGCCTTGAACTTTGCAGTAGATGACGGAATAGAGGGTAGTGCCTCAGGAGCAGATTTATCAGCCGCTAATGGTGGACGTAATCGTTTCTCCGGAAGAAGGCGGTCTTCTATGCCTGCTAAACGAGCATTTACCATTTCCCCGATAGAAATCGTAACACGTCGCACAATATCATCTACATTTACCTCAGGCAAGATGGTCGTAGATGCTGTAGGCATAGAGGCACTGGTCTTCAAATTCCTTTCCTCATAGTCTTTTCTAAGTGCATTTACTTCTGACTTAAGATTAGACAGTTCCCGACTAAGACGTTCATTATCTGCCCTTAAGCGTCTTGTTTCTTCGTCTACAGTCCGCGTTTTCAGACTCTCGAAGATGTCTCGCACGATGGTAAGGGATTGATTGATGGTCCCCTTTACCCTTCCATTTAAGTTTTTTGATTTGCGGGCTTGTTCTTGGATCACTTCTATTTCTTCTGAAGCACGCTTCCACAAGTCTTCTGCATTGTATTCATCTCCATTAAAGTGAGTTAGAGTTTTCTTCTTTCCTGACTTTTTCTTATCCGGTTGAGACTTTTCATCATTATTCAGTCGGTACGTCTCAATGTTCGGCCCTCCCATGTCTTTTAACGCATGGGCGGTCTCAGACTGTGATCTGATAACTGAGTTCTGACCGCTGCGACCTCTTCGAGCAGTTGAGATCTTTCGAGCTAAAAGTATAGACTCAGACTCACTCTTTGAATCATTACGTGGCCGCTTGCGACCTGCGATGTAGTCTGATTCTTGGCTCGCATCAGAGTCTGACAGCATTATGTCCATCAAACTCTGGTAAGAACCCCTCTCTACATGCTGTGAGCTATTTTCTTTCTCTGCATCTTCAATTTGATTGACGGAGCTATTGCTCTCGAAACAATTGTTATCCCCCCCAGAATACGAATGGGGATTGCGTGCCGAAGCACGAGAGGATTCTCCTTCAGTAAAACTGTCGGTACCTCCCTGGGTAGTTGTTTTACAATTGTTCTTTTCCATTATTATATTTTTTCCCTTTTTTGGCGAGGTGAAGTCCTCGTTTTGGTGCCCTAGCGGCCGGGTTCTCCCCGACCATACTCTATGTGTAAACCCAACGGCGTGAGTCATAGCGCCAATCCAAGGGTATGGATTCACACGCAGAGTACTCCCCTCGGCAGGCACCGAAACCAATATATTGGGATTTGGTACGAACTGAATTCCACTTAGTGGATATGATTACCCTCTTCTTGACAGAGTTGGGTCTCCTTTCCTCTGCTTGCATCATTCACAGCGCTATCTGATTCATCAGAGAGTGAAGATGTCCCATTGGTGTTCTGTCCACGCTGGCGTGTCGATGAGTCCTTTCCAGGAATCATCGGCACGCCAGAACCCCCTATCCGCAACCTGGGGACGCGCCACGTCGGAGTTACACCTCTCCGCCCACTAGGACAACCTAGTAGGTCCGTGGACTCAAAAGCCGCCTAGCTTTATTCACACTTGTGCAGAATAAATCAAATGCAGTGAGATCCCTGTTACCATTATTATAACTGCTTCTTGCACGATGAAGAAATGCATTTACGTTTTATTTTTAATCATACATAAGTTTTAGTTTCTAAGACATTTGAAACATTCGCCAAGACAGACAACTCTTGGCCAAACCATGTGGTTTCAATGCACGGAAACCGCTTCCAAAATTAACTAATAATCTGTACGAGTGACTAAAGAAGAAGGGCTTATCCAGCATAAAAAAAAGTATTGTCTAACTTTTTTTTTATGCTGGATAAGCCTTCATTTGACCACAATCTCACCTGATTTAAATTGACGATGTGGTCTAAGATGGGACATGAAGACCTAGAAGGTAGATGGCTTCTCCGGGCCACATTACGAAACACTAAAAAATCGCTTCACGCACTGGCCCAGCCCATACTACGGGAGCATACTACGGTAGATGTTTGGACTAACTGGTTTGTCTGATCATTGATACCCTTCGGCAGAAATTGTGATGCTGTTCATTTGAAATTCAAATCACAGAAGAGGTGTCGCCGGGCGTGCCTAATTCAAGATTCGGCTATAAATTCCAAGTAATGGATCTTAACAGCCCTCTTTCATTATTTTTTATTGTGTATAATGAAGATTTGTTTGACAGTAAACCCGACATTATGACATACGACCATTACAAACATAAATATTGGTAAATTGGATTTTTCTCTCTATTACTTTTCTATTTTTTTTTATTATTAAGTAACATTAGAACACTACAGACAAGGGAGTCCGTATACTCTTTTGCTTATATAAAGAAAAAATTAAGTTATTACAATACTATTTTAACACGTACGTAGCGCTTCTTACCAAAAGAGCAAGGTCTATTACTGTACTTATGTGTGGTTTTGATAACTAACCTACCTAAACATTTTTATATTTGCGTTTTTCTTATACATAGGCATTGGGGAACACTTGCCTTACATTAATAGAAGATACTGATAAGAATAAATTTACAAAACTTCAATCCTTAACGTGCAGTTCACCAGATTCTAAGCAACTATTTATACTTACATACCTATATGTATATCCTAGAAAGCACCTACAAGTATTGACATTAACCAATGAAACCAGGAGTGAATAATTGATTGAACAGACTGTTCCACACAATAAGATTGCCGTGGCAGCGGTTTTGTCAAAGTAAATTAAAAAATAAACGTATTCGAGACCTTCGAAAAACGTAATTATAACTATCAAAGATGTGGCTAATGTCTCCCTGCATTACATTATGGATAGCCGTATTGTTTAACGAATGCATTAAATCCGGCAATCTTCCGCATAATTATATAAATTACAGAGTATCACGATCTTAGCATGGTTTGCCAATCACTTACTTGAGATGTTTGAACTTACTGTAAACTCTGACAAGGGTCGGTAGTGAAATGTACCTATTTATAATAATTTTCATATCTTGTAAACAAACGCAAATAACAAGCCTCAAAACTTTAGATACATCAAAGGTTGAGCCAAGCCACTTTATCTCAGCGTAAGGTTATTATTAAGAATGCAATTAGGTACGCCACATTGAAGTTTACAAACGTGTTTTGGTTATTGACACGATGTTTTTCTTAAAAACTTGAACTAGCATTTAAAAAAAAATGTTATAAAAACCAAGTTCAATCGAAACTCATAAGACAAGTCTGCTTAAAAGCATGACGAATTCCTACTTACTCTAAGAATAGATCAATAATGTTGTTTCTTGTTTTTGCTGAATTTAACTTGTGCCTATTTTTGGGTTTGTAATCTCAGAACTGATTATGGATTATGTTTCATGTTCAATTTGACTAGTATAGTTTTTGTTTTCTATTTAATTATCCGGATTTGGTAAACTTTTCAAACATTGTTTTATGCACTCCATTAGGGATAGTCGTTGAATGAACGAACAGTTTCTTTAGACTGTTTATTTGCCGTCGACTGTTAGACCGGTTTACGGTCCACCGATAAACTAGTTTACTCGTTCTACTACATTTGCATCGTCCAGTCCATTGGTCGAGCGTTGCCGAACGAAACTGTTTCTATATTCAGCTAGCTGCCATTGTCTATCAAGCATTCCGTTCTCTTCACACTTGCACGTTACGCTAATATGGCTATCTCTCTTTCGCCATGCTCTCAACTTCTACAGAGTTATAATAGCGGTGCACGGGTGCGGCGTCAGGGTGTTGTGTAAAAATAAACTCTATTGCAATGCATGAAAATGTATTATTGTTAGTAGGCAAGCAGGTTTTTGAATTTTATTTTTGTTTGCTTACATTATTATTTAACTATTAGCCACTTGAACGTCCTCTGGCACTTTTGTGCCACAAAATTTTATGCCGACTTACGTCCATGGTACTAAAAGGCCACACGAGGTTTTAGCTCTTTTGGTTTCGGATTTATTTATTATCTATTATGCCAAGTTGCTACTGTCAATGTCAGATGTCATTGTCAATAATTATTTTACCAAATTCTAATTATTTATAACCAAACCTGGCAACAAAAATTATGAAAAAAATTATGTCAATAAAGTGAGAGAAATTTTCCCTGATTTTCCATTTTTCCGCAAGTTAATTTGTTTGTTTTGTGATTTACTTGTGATATCTGTATTAAAAACAAAAAAAGGTTAAAAAAACTATTATAGACTCATAATTGTTCAGTTAGTGAAGTGAAGACTCAACTCAAATGTAAATAACAGTTTGTAGAATAGGTATAGGTAATAGTACTTTTAGTTATAGTGGACAATTAGTGTAAATATTAATTATGTCAGCCTCGGCCCGTAAAAACAGTAGTGTGATATGACACCATATGTAAATAATTGTTTAGTTAGTGAAGACTCATATATAAATAATAGTTTGTAGAATAGGTATAGGTAATAGTACTTTTAGATAAAGTGGACTGGACAAATAGTGTAAATATTAATTATGTCGGCCTCGGCCCGTAAAAATAGTAGTGTGATATGGCACCATTTTGCAAAGGACAATAATACTATGAAAGGGACATGTAATGAGTGTAAGGAGGTTTTAAGTTATAAGTCGTCTACAGCAAATTTGAAAAGCCATTTAAAAAGAAAGCATTCTGCGGTCTATTTATCGGTGTTCGGAGCTGATCATGACCAACCATCATCTGGTCATCGGGAACAAACACTCAGTGCACTGCACGCGGATCCCGTTCCAGGTTCGTCAGTGGATCCCACTCTAGGTTCGTCTAGTTATTCAGCGGAAAATCAACGGCATATTGAACCACCTCATCCACCTAAACGACAAAAAATAATGGACGCATTTGTGAATAAAAAAATTAGTAAGGAGCATAAAATACAAATAGACAATGATTTACTCGATTTATGCGTTGATTCATTTCATCCACTTTCGATAGTTGAGGAGCGCTCATTTAAAAAATTTTGTAGGTGGATTCCTGGATACAAATTACCGAGTAGAAAAACGTTATCGGGATCATTGCTCGTAGAATCCTATAATAAGGCAGAGGCCAACATTAGGGCACGTGTATTAGAAGAAGTAGAAACAATTTGCCTGACAACTGACCTTTGGACGTCAAGAGTGACAGAGAGTTATATAGCTCTCACGGGTCACTACATCACCAAAGAGTTCGAGTTTAGAACTGTGTTGTTGGGTTGCTGTCATTTTCCCGGGCGACACACAGCTTTTAATATAGCGGCCGAGATTGAGCAAATACTTAATAGGTGGAATATCAGAGAGAAAGTTAATTTCGCAGTAAGCGATAACGCGAAAAATGTGACAAATGCCTTCAAAGAAAATCTCGGAATCAAGCATTTCGGTTGCTTTGCGCATACGCTGAATTTGATAGTAGATGATGCCCTCAAATTACAAGAATGCTTAATAGATAAAATAAAAAAAATTGTATCACATTACAAAAGAAGTACGCTGTCGTCTGAGAGACTTGCAAAATATCAAGTTCAACAAAATCAACAACCTAAGCGTCTCATTCAACAAGTAGAAACGCGATGGAATTCGGTTTTCTACATGCTTGAACGAATAGTCGAATTGAAAGAAGCAGTGCGGTCAACGTTAGCACTCGTAGACAAAGACTTGCCTCACCTTTCAAATGAAGACTGGACTATTTGTGCTCAGCTATGCACAGTTTTACGCCCATTTGAGGAGTTGACAAAATCAATGAGCGGGCAGCAGTATCAAACAGCCAGTTCTATTATTATTATGGTCCGTTGCCTAAAAGAATCGTGTAGAAAAATTAAAGAGAGTTCTGATTTCATAGAACCAGTTCATGATGTCACTTTGTCACTAATGTCGGGCATAAATGACAGATTTCGAGGTGTGGAGCAGAGTGGTACTCTAGCCCTGAACACCTTCTTAGACCCCCGATACAAAATGCAGGCGTTTTCAGATACATGCGAAGCAACGAAAACGAAAGAAAAAGTCAGGAGACTCGTAGCTGCATGTATTTCAAAAAACGACAGATCATCAGCATCTACTATCGCCGATGTTGAAGAAACTAAAAAAGATGAGTACAGTCCCTGGGATATCTTTGATAGCTTAATAAAACAAAACACGTCAAGCGGTACATCCCCTTTAGCAAAAGCTATCAAAGAAGTAGATATGTATTTGGCTGACGATATTTTGCCACGAAAAAATGAGAAGGGAGAATGGAATAACCCCCTGCAATGGTGGAAGAACCATCGTCACGTGTATCCCAATTTATCTAAAATGTTTATAGAAAATTGTAACATAGTCGCAACATCGGTTCCATGCGAACGAATGTTTTCAAAAACGGGACTAATTTTAAATCAAAGACGAACGAGGTTATCTACGACCAAAGTAGAACAATTGATGTTTTTACATGTAAACCTCAATGAAAATAGGTTTGTAAATTACTTGTAAATACTAAAATAATTATGTCCTGTAAATATGTACATACTATGTAAATAACAAAAAATTGATTATGTACATAAAATGAAATGAACTTTTAAATACGCCAGGTCTGCACAAATATAGGTATTTCAGAATGTACCTACTACAAAATTCCTTTTTAAAATAACTTTATTATGAAGCCTGCCAGTCCTAAGCCTGGAAAAAGTATGAAGGGAAGTTCATTTAATTCGAACTAAATCAACAAAACTAAATCATAAGAAAAAAACCGCATCAAAATCGGACCTTTTGTCACGCCACAGGCACTCTGACAGATACCTACACACTACACTACACAGATTATGTCTTATATAATATAAACAGTTTATTCTAGTTGTCGTTTACCAATACCAACCAATCACTGAATCGACGTTCAACGATCGTTCATGTCCTAAACGAATAGAGGCAAAAATAAACCGGTCGAAAATTAGACTGTTTTATAAACAGTTTATCGTGAACGATAAACTGGTCTCGTTTCGTCGACTGAAAAGAAGTCGACGACTCATCCTTACACTCCATTCAATACCATCTTATAGTAACTAAAAGTCAAAGTTGTACAAAATTATTGTACAAGACCAGACCATCCACATAACCTACATTGAACCTGATATTTAAGCCACAGTTGCAAATCACAATTTGATTTTACTTCATTCCTTGAATGAAATAATATCAATCCCACTTTCGTTTATACCTATGCGCTCAACACAAAGTAGTAGATGATCAATATAGAGGTATAAATGAGTCACTGATACCATCTATCAACCTTGATAAAGAAAAAATCGATTGCGGGTAGGCAATATCACCATGGAATCTGCCCTGGCTGTAAATGTCCTCAAACAACAATAAGCTATGCCATTTAGATAACCTACCTACTGAGAAAAATTCTCTCTGGCCGTAAATGCCGGCATTTTAATGCGTTTAGTTGATAAACGCGAGCCGCGCGCGACGCTCGCTTTTCCCAACGACTCTTGCGCATTAGTGCCCGCTTTTGTTATCGCCGCAACGTCTTGTGTCTCGTTCGTGACAATATTACCAGTTTTATCAAATACCCAAGGCGTATCGGAATTTGATTTGTTTTGGAAATTACACACGATTTACCTAAAAAGTAAAAGCAAGGGACTGCTATTTCTTTCAAAGTAAGTGTATTGTCTATGATTTACAAGGATGCATTATGTATTTGTGGCAAGGGACGAACGCATTGCAAGAATAATAATGATTGTTGGCTCTTCTGCAGAATAACTTAGGCTAAGTGTTTGTAGTTTAATCACTAGGCTAAACTTACGAGAATACCTTATAGGTCAAAGATAAGTGGAATAGAAGAAACCACGTAGAACATAAAGTCACTAAACGTTCCTACAATAGGTAGTTTCCCATAAAAATAATTTACTGCTTCGAAATTACTGCGAGTCAGATACCAACTTTGCGCTGGAAAATTACGTGAAGATGTTTTGTACAGTAAACGTTACTAAATAGAGATCTCCGAAATTACCTAACACGATTATTATACAGGATATTAAATAGGGAGATTACACAGTCTAATTGAATTATCTGAAACATTCGTATAACTGCTCGTAGCATCTCGTTTACTATTAAGCCGATGAAATATCGAGAACTCGAACTAACTAGTTTTGAGTTGTATTTTATAGGATCCTCAGGCTGACTAACTGGTACATATTTAACCATTATTATATTGGTTTAGATAAAAAACCACTTTTGAGATTAGCGTGCACCAAATGTACGGACGAACGGGCAATATTTTTTTAATAATTGTAACAATTTTTCTGATTTAGGTGCCATAAACAGACATCGGTAATACCTACGATTTTATTATTTTCTGTTAGTTATTTATTAAAGATATTGGAGTAGACAATTTTTTGACATTTCGGTCCATTTCAAACTAAATCAAGTCAGACAACCTCGGGATTATTTAGCTAATAGGTAAATACACGAATATCAAGGAGCCATGCAAATATTGGTACAAATTGTGCTAATTCCCTTAATTAACGTACAATTTGATTATGATTAACAATATCATAAGCAGATTACGTAAACGAATGTCACAGTCTCGTTCTTGGTATCTACGAGTATACGTGTATTGATATTTGGTTTCTGAAATTTAATAGATTATAATCAAATATACCTAATCTAAATAATTTGTATGAATCATAATATTTGGCTGATTTCTAGATATCAGATATCGTAGGTTCCTGGGGTATCCTAGGTACATAATCCCGCGTTGCTGACGCGTAAGTTTGATACCTTGATGTCGGAACATCGGCAGTGCACTTCTTTGATTTTGCCTAAAAACGTTCGGCTTTATGGTCGCTCAAGTGTGCAGAGTACTCCGCGCGACAGTCGCTCCCGCTTCGCAGTCGCTTTGGTCGCGCAGGTTTGGCTGAAGCTTAACACGAAAAGTGTGATTTTTATAAAACGAGATTTAGTCACCTTAAGAAAAGTTGATATACTGTCAATGTTTCGGACTTCGCAATCAAGAACTTACTTTATGATTAGAAAAAAAATTAAAAGAGGTATAAGAATGTATTTTTTTTGTAACTCGCGATAATCTTGAAAAAAATCTGTTTCTTTGAAACGATATAGTTTCGCGTACGTGTCTAAGCCTGTCGTTAAATCCTTTAGAGTTTGATTAAATTTTATTTGTTAGTTTATATAAAACATTTTGGTAAAAATATTAGCTAGGAACCTACAAATATTATTTAATTGATGGCAACTGACACAGTCAGTGCAAGCACAGAGATGGCCAATTATAAGTTTCTACGTATAATATAAGGGTACAAAGTCTGGCAAATGGTAATTGATATCTGATTTATATGGTCCCTTGGCCAATTTGTCAAATTGTCCCTTTACATATTCCATCCAGTGTAAGTAAGTTTATTAAAAAGTGAGTACGTCTATTATTTTAAGTAGGTATATCAGATGTCTAGCATCCGTAAAACAAGCTTCCACATGTCTAGACGTTGCTTCGTGAACTGTCCAGCAATATTTATTTATTATTCTCACAAATTTGAATACATGGGTAATTATGTGAACTTATTAAACAAAATTAATGTTCTGATTATCTTCTTTATTGTGTAATTAGAATTACTCACTTTAAACACATGCATCACCCCGTATTAGTCTTATGGGACGATAAGACGCTTAAATCTAAGTAGCTAGTCTAGTTTCTATCTAATCTAGATTCAAAGCAGTCTGCCACGTTAGGTCTTAACCATATATCTCGTAGCATGAATTCATGAGTCACGATCATGACAAAAAAATATTTAAGTAGGTACATATTTCATTAAGCCTGGGCTTAGTACTAAGTGATAGATATGTAAGAATCGTACAAAAAGTTCCTAGTGTAGCAAAGTTGTCTAGTTTGAAATTCCTCGGTTTAGCCACAAATAGGATTGACAAGTTGCCTAACAAGTTAGGATGGAGAATTAAACCTCTATAACAAGTGCTCTAAATAAACATTTGCCATCGACGAAATTAGTTGATTTGTGATTATTCAACATCAAGGAGTAACTTGTCAGTATTTAATTTATTTATAACTATAATTATTGTTCGATTCCCGCCGGGGGACCAGGTTTTGTACAAACTACATTTTTTGGTTTCGGATCTGGGTGTTTTCAATGTAACATATATGTTTGTACTTACAAAAAAAAATTATATGAGTATGTAGTTTATCAGTCACTTAACACCCAGCTCTGCTTAGTTTGGGGTTACGTTTTTTTTTTTTTAATTTATTTATCGTTTACAAAAATAAAACATTTTTATTTAACACATAAATAGCACAAAAAACCACTAAGGTTTAAAGTTTTAAACCCGTGCTATTTGAAAAACTGAGACGCAGGTTCTCACTAACCTATTTAGTTACACAGATTATTTTGAAATTAGGGAACTATCTAAACTAACATGAATTGTACATTATTTCTTTCTTTATTTGTACCTGAATAGTCAGATCAAGTATTACTGATGAAGAATTGTTTCAATTTATATTTAATGTTTTGCCGCGAAATTTTTTGTCGGAGTTCAGAGGGCATGTTGTTAATCAGGCGCGGAACCATAAATGCAGTAGTGCGCTCGCCATTAGTTGTGAGCGTTGAATCGACGAACCGTTTTTTTAAACTGTTTTTCTACGGCCAACGTGTCGACTGTTTTCTTATTACGGCAAAAGTAGTTTTTTCTACGAACAGGTTTTTTCATTCAACGTCAACGATAAACGCAACGCAAACGAACGAAACACATAGACATATTCAACTACATACACGACCGACAACGACACGAACACCACCCGAAAATTAACGAACAAGCCGCGAGCGAGATGTCCGTCGCTCAGTTGTTTGAGAGTGTAAGAGATGTATATATGTTTGTTCATTCCGGAGCTAACCTTAGCGCTCGAGCCAAACTGACCAAAAAAACAGTTTAATTGGGCATAGGTTTGTTTGTTTTCATTTCAAATAATTCATTTGTCTAATTGACGTGACACGTATGGTCACGCTTTTTTGTTTGGCACGAAAGTATTACTTCTGTTATAGTGAAAGTTCATTTTATTCTCTAGATTCTTAATTCTATTCAATTCAACTGCTCACTCAAAAATACTAAATTAAAGAAACAACGATGATTAAAAACAACGATAGACGAATTACAATGTTCAGTTCGTTTTTCAATGTAACTACGAACTTAATTTAACGCATACGCATTCTACGACAGTTAACGAAAATCAGTCGACGGACAACCAGTTGAAAAAACTGTCGCGACGTTTAACTGGTTCATTCGTTGAACTACGAACGAACGAACCAGTTAAACGCCAACCGTTTTTTCAACTGGTTGACCGATTATAAAAAACGGTCTCGTTTCGTTTACGCAAAAATAGTCAACGACCCACCACTACTCGCCATACAGGTTGCAAGCGCGCTCCGTTCGTAACCGTTCCGTCCGTTCGTGATGCTGTGTGATTGGTCCGGAAAAAAATATTAATTTATAACGTTTATGAATTTATTCAACCAATAGTTTTCTAATGGTGTTTGGTAATACGCAGGATAATTTACTTAGAATATAATACGCTTTTAATTGGCAAGGGAGGTTACCTCCTAATAAAATGCCCTAACTATAGGTACTTATCTATATTTTAAACGGTTCAGATATTATAATTGTTTCTTTTTATTTAGAATGCACTTCAATAACTCAAAATTCAGTTCTATACGTTTAACGGAATACATTTAATAACTCTTTATTTTTATTGAGCTTAATGTACTTTTATAGTTTAAAATGTAATAATAATAAAGCATTTTGTATTATCACAGTCGAGGCGAAATATTTTTCTATGGAATCTCAAACTAGGCGATCTAATTAAAAAGCTGTTGGTGGGCGGCTGTAGCTAACTATTACCAAAACTCGGCCGAGTTGGAATACTGTATAAGTTATATTATTGTGACCATTCCAAGTGCATCAAGATTTGGGAACTGACATACAATCACGCGTATAATGACGTCTCACTTTTTATCGCGCAGAATAAACTGTGAAGAGAGTTCCATACAAATTGACACCCATCTTGAAGTCACACCATTTTTATTGAAGCTTTCCATTTGTATATAATTTACCTAATTAAGGAAATTTTACGTCAAATAATTAATCAGAGTCAAAGCGTTTACTTCCTCAGAAGCACAGGGCATACATGGACAGGTAAACATAAAATGAATAAAACTTATTTTTTAAACAAAAATGATCACGGAAATAACATTGGTTTTACAGTTCGCTTCATTGATTTATAGTGAGTTGAGAAGCGCATAAAAAAAAGGTGTGTGTGCGATTCACACACGATAGAAGTGAAACTTCAGTAAATCGACAAAAGATGAGATTAATCAAAAAAATACTTTGCAAAAAAAGATTTTGTTCGGATGGTCACCCATCTAAGTACTGGCGTCGCGCAAAGTTGCTTAACCTTGTTAGCGTTTAAGATTGGCTTACCTGTCGTTTTTTACGTTGCATCTGGTTTGAAATCACAACGATTAGAAGTGTCACTTCAACAACACAGCTTTAACAGTTTTTTTACAATTTTATAGTTATTACACTTCGGAGTTCTTATTTAAAGGTACCATAATCAATAGTCCGGTCAATTTAGACCAAAAAATGAGAGTGAAGTTACATAAAGTCCCAACAAGCTGAATTTCAGTGAAATTATTTAAAACATAATTATAAACAATGCCTAGAAGTTCCCCATCATTCCCATGTGAGGAAAAATTTTTATTCAAGGTCAAAGGTTACAATAATGAGTTTATCGCGATTTTCAGCAAAACGGTAAGTTTTATCATAAAAGTACCTGAGACAAAATTATAGATCATAAAATGATCTATAAAAATGTATGCATACTTTTTTTCTTACGAGCCACCGTTTCTGAGATATAACGATTCAATAAGTATAAATCTAAATTTAAAATTTTAGAAAATCTCCCGATTCCAATGTTTTATTTTCCTTAAAAGTAAAACACCATAATATTTAGTAATGTTCACGCGATGCTCTTTCATTTGATACCCCACTCGAGTATATTTGCAGATTTTCGGTTTTCCTTCCCCCACTCTTACCCCCATAACTTTTAAACGGCTCAACAGATTTTCATAAAACATGTCTAAGAAGACCCAGGCCAAACTCACCTTTCATACAAAAAAAATTAAATCGCTCCATCCGTTCGGGAGCTATGATGGCCCAGACAGACAGACAGACAAAAATCCGAAAATCTGCAAATATACTCGAGTGGGGTATCAAATGAAAGAGCATCGCGTGAACATTACTAAATATTATGGTGTTTTACTTTTAAGGAAAATAAAACATTGGAATCGGGGGATTTTCTAAAATTTTAAATTTAGATTTATACTTATTGAATCGTTATTATCTCAGAAACGGTGGCTCGTAAGAAAAAAAGTATGCATACATTTTTTATAGATCATTTTATGATCTATAATTTTGTCTAAGGTACTTTTATGATAAAACTTACCGTTTTGCTGAAAATCGCGATAAACTCATTATTGTAACCTTTGACCTTGAATAAAAATTTTTCCTTACATGGGAATGATGGGGAACTTCTAGACATTGTTTATAATTATGTTTTCAAGAATTTCACTGAAATTCAGCTTGTTGGGACTTTATGTAACTTCGAATGTCTAAATTGACCGGACTACAATTAATTCCAGCAGTTCTTTTTATTCTTTGTTATATTTAAACACCACCAATAGCATAAAACAAACAATTTAAGGTGTAACTGAAATACATATAAAGATACTGCAGCACATAACCAACTACATGACATTTAAATTCTATCAGCCTTGCTGCTCTTTAGTCTTAGTAAATAAACGCGTAAGTTTGTAAGTGAGTGAGTGAGCATATATACATGTTGCTCTTTCACTCAAAAACTGCTGATTAGATGTTGATGACTTCACAACAATATGGCTTACATATCTGAATAACACAAATGTGTACTTTTAATCACGGCATCACTATTTGCGGGAAATTAAGAATTACGAGTAAAGCCCGACTTCTGATGAAATTTGGCTTGCCCCAGTAATGGTTAAAAGCCGCGGAAAGCTAGTTATTTTCTATTCATGGGAACTTTTAATTTGCTCACCATTGTGAAATTTAATCATTGTGTAAGTGTTAAATTGTGTTAATTTAACTGTTGGTTCACCTAATAAACTAATAAAATATTAGTTCGATACAATTACATTTTATTTTTGCTTTATAAATTGATAGTGTTTTGCCGCAAAATACCTTTCAATAAACCTCTTTAGAAAGCATAAGAAAATTTACGACAGAAAACTCCGTTTTACTGCGAAACCATTACATAGCAATCACATGAACTGCCTCGCGATCACAATAATAAATACTTGAGTTGCCGTAATGTCCCATATTACAGACCTTATTGTTACGGAAGTCTTATCACCATCATGTATCATCAATGTGTTCATCAGTCACATTACGTAAATGAGATTCGTAAAACTTACCATTATAACAAAGTAAAATAATATAAATATATGTATACCTTATTAGTATGATATGGACTCATACACCGAGGTTTACGTGTCTAATTCTTGGTTGGAGATATAGATGACTGTGAATTACCCTCATGTCTACCGAGGTCTTAACTAGTCCAACTCCTTGATTTAGGTAAGACTTTTCCGCGTCCATTAAACGAAACAACCCCGTCTCTTTTCATGCCTGGCGACGTGTATTTCGATAGCTTATTATAAAAATAATAATCACATAATTGTAATTTAAAAAGTGGAAGAAAGATTCAGTCAGCGTTCACACAAATATGTCGCGCAGAACGGTGCTTATCTGCATGAGATTAAGTTTATTGTATAGGAGCACCCATATTTATCATGTTGTGTTTTAGAAATAATATGATACCTCAAAATTTCATCTCTCTTTATAAATATTTATTACGGTTCTTGAGATACAGCTGGCTGACTGACGGATGGTAATAGGTTTTTACCCTTTTGGGCACGTAACACTAAAAACGGCAATATTTCTTTATTCTTTTTTCTTTTTTTTTTATATAACCTGTCTATAAAAAAGGAGGCCTAATTGGATTCGTATTTGGAATCGGATTTTAAGTTTCACTCAAAATCTGTTAGTCAGACTCTTAATCGAATTTGCATTAAGACTTTTATATTTACATGTGTGTGGTAAAGGTTAGATCCTGGTTGATATTGCATCGTATCGAATTTTAAGCCCTTGAATTCGAATCCGCTAATGCAAGTAATGTTAGCGGCTCATTATTGTTCTGGGTCGCGAGATGTCTGCTATGACTTTTTATAAGCCCGTATAATAATTTTATAATGCAGGAAGCATTATCAGTTTTGAATTTATACCCAATACATATTTATACAAAAAAATGATCATAAAAAATACAGTACGGACACCAGTTTAAGTAGGTAGGTTATTTATTGCCGACAAAATAAAAACAGTACAAACAAACTTAATACTAAATCAATATTGCTTAATGGGCGGTCTTATTTAGTCTAATTAAATATCACGGTTTTTAAAACTGTCAAAAGTGACCAACAACTATCTTTATATATAAATTTTATTAACACACTATCAAGTTTAAATTATCTAGTTGCCAAAATTATAAATTATGAATTTTGTCAATGCTTCGTTGCTTGAAGGTATCATATTATTTCAGAAAATGTTTTGCGAATATTAAATTTTATCTATTTTGCTCATGTAAGTACAGTCAGCGTCAAATTGATATAGTAAGCGTCTACAGTAGTCAAAATAATCTAAAAACCAAACCAAATTGATAGCAGTTCAAATCATAATAACAGTGTATGCACCCAAAGAGCTCAAAATGTTTTACTTCTATTGTTTCATATTTAGGTATATTAATTATTTATATGTGCAAAAAAGAGTTTGCATGCTGCCTTGGATAGTTTTTTTGCACATAAGATTTTGAATATTCAATTTAAACTTTTTTATATTAGCATTACCAGATTTTTTGTAAATTAGAGATTTTCATCCTTAATACTATTTGTTTAAAAGCATTGTCTGTCTATTGACATGCGCTTCATCACTGCCCGAAAAATCAAGTTTTTAATTTTATTTAATCACTTCAATTAAAAATATTTTTTCGCGTAATTAAATTCGCGCGTCTGTCATATTTTTTTTAACCAAACCCATTATTATATATTTTCAAATATAAGTAAATTTTATTATAAAATATGTTTTATTCATCATGGTAGGTAGGCTCGAATCTTCTTTTAACACGCTCGCGTTCAGTCTCAGTTTCTCTGTCATGTTCACAGCATGAAGACGTAAAGACAGGCGCAGGCGCAGCCGCGTTTGGGTTTTGCAAAGTGGCCCGTGCACTCTGAATAAGCACAATTACTGTTACTCTGCAAGTCTAAGGTTAACGACTATTATCTTTTTATTACTATTGGGGCTAGATGTTGCTGTGTAGATTGTACTGTAATATTATTTTATTTTATTACTGTTATTCAGTTTCAAATATAATGATGCGCTAGCAAACTGACAAACAAAAGTTAGAATGTATATTAAACATTACTTACCTATGCAAATATCGTGCCGCTCACGCTAATTTAAATGTAAATATAATATATAAATACCTAATTAACTTTTTTGAGAACCACTTGTGGAGAAGATTGTACCCAGTATTTTACAGTCGAACAAAACCGCAGGAGCGAAAATATAGGAGAAGATATTACGAAACGTTATAAAGCCTATTCTTTTGAACCCGAGTATCCCAGACTATTAAAATTTAATCCAGTGCTGGAATATTCTACAAAATACTCCAGACTTAATATTTATTAGGTAACAATATTATACTCATAAGCTAATTTTCTTGTCTGAGGTTTGTGGTTAAACCTTCTACAAAATAAACTGAATTATATCATCATACAATATTTTCTATATATGTATATTATTTAAGGATTACCCAATACGCCAAATAATATTGTCTGATTAAAAATAGAAATTACGCAACTACATATCTATAGATAATAACAATTGTATATCTGTATAAATCGAATATTGTTGTTAAGCAGAACTATTATGGTATAGTCTGTTTTATTTCTATTTGAACATTACTAGGTAGGTACCGAATATGGACGAAATCCAATATAATATCAATTGTATTGAATTTGGTCACCTCATAATCAAGTTTTTTTTCTGGTGCTATGGTGGACTTGGGCAACAGAAACCTACCAGAAGAACTACCAGGTCTTCTTGGAACCTAACAAAAAATGCAAGGGCCTGCCAAGCGTGGCTAATACAGTAACACACCTATAACTTTTTAAATTATCATGGTTTTAACAGTAGCGCCCGCCGCGCGTCGCAGACGCTTGGTTGCGCAGGTTTGGCCAAAGCTTACGTCAAACGTGGGAGTACACTCGACTTTCATTACGAAGGTCGTGGGTTCAAACCTGCCATGCACCTCTGTATTTTTCTTCTCGTGAAATTTATTTGCGCTTTAAACACGTGCTTTAACGGTGAAGGCAAACATCGTGAAGAAACCGGCATGTTCTGAGAACTTTAAAGAGTTTGAAGGACATGTGACATTAACAAACCCACACTTGGCCAGCGTGGTGAGTTAAGGCCTAATCTCTTTCGCTTAGAGAGAAGTCCCTGTGTCCCAGCAGTGGGAACGTTAATAGGGTGATGATGTATGTATGTTACGTCAAACTCGTTATTCAAGAGTCAAGATTAATGGAAATGATTTAAAAAAATAATTTCAATTTACATTATTATTATTTAATCTATTATTTCAATTTATTTGACATAGATTAAAATAATCCATTGTTGACATTCGTATCCATTGTTAATAGTAATTTTAAATTGACATTATTTATATTTCTTGTTGTTAATGTAGGTATTTCAGATTTTGACATATAATAATAATTATCGCATTAGTTATTTTGTTTTGAATAAGTTGTGGCAATGGGAAACCACGTTAAAAACCATATTGTGACTTATAATTTATATTATCAATGACTTATATTATATTATATTAATTATGACTATTATTATGACAAGACTCCGAAAGAGGGTAGACTCTTTCGTTTGTGAATAACCGTCAGCCTTATTTCATCCTATAAGCCGTGATCATGGATGGCGTTTGCAACAACGTCGAAATATCGGAAAACTCTAAATGCAAAGTATGTTACCCGTTTTAAGTAGTCACGACTCTTTCATTTATGGTTAACCCTATAAGTGAGGCTTCCTTCTATTAGTGACATTCTATGGCTGAAGATAAGTTTTTTATAGCCAAAGGAGGATGACTGACTTCACAATTTAATGACTTTCTTCAAATTTAGTTCCCTTCATCATGAAATTGTCAATTTGATATCTATGACCAGGACATACAAATATACATCTTAGACACGACACGACGTAACATTATTGATACCTAATGCATAACCATAAATGTTTCTTATGATCAATTAGTAGTGCCCTACTTCTTCGATTTTTTTCCGGAGTGACATATTTCCCCCGGTGTAAAGTAGCCTATGTCCTAAACGTGTATAACAATGTAAGTATTACCCATCACCATACTGATTTTCGGGCTGATTGGTTCACCCGTTTTGCCGTAATAGACAAACAATCAAATATCCATACACTTTCCCATTTGAGTATAATATTAGTATGGATTTCTTGCTTATCCTGTTATTTAGGAAATAATCCCAGCTGTTGTGATGGATGGGCCTCAGAGTATTTATTATTTCGTTGCTCATATTTTTTCTGTTTGTAATTGATTACAAGATTATTTGATATTTAGTCGGATAATATACATTTCTTGATACAACAAATTTCCTACTCTTTTTACATATTTTTGTGCCGATTTACAGCACATAAATTGTAAATTTTCTCATTGAAATGAAATGTTATATATTGGCCTTATTTTTAGATTTGAATATAATTTAAATATTTATTCGATCGGAGGTATCCACTGTGAACAAACAACTGTCACTAAATTAAGTTGATGAAAATCACGTCTTGTAAATTTAGACATACGAAGAACGACAGATAATTATGCAAATGACGTTAGTTCCTTGTTTCTTAGAATGCGTTGACTAGAGTTGACAAGGGTAAAATGTATATTAGTTTCCACTACAGTAAAATGCTTTTGTCGTTAGATAAGGTTTACCTAAGTTTTCGCTTAAAGGCATTTCAATTAGTTGGTCTTCCGGTTCCGGCAGTGAAGGGAAATGCTATTTCCTACACATTTCACGCGCTATCATTAGTTTTTCGTTAGGATTTTTACTACCCTAAATCATTCGCATGGGCTGACTAACGTGAATTCCTGTATTAGATTTTCTTTAAGCTGTCCTGGCTGGTTGGTAAATAAACACCTCGTTATTCTTGGAAAAATAAATTGTAAGCTTCTATTGGTTACCCAATAATATCATTTTCCTACGATAAATATTTAAATAATGACCGATATTTTAGAAAATATTAATTATACATATAGGTTCTATTTGACTCGTAGGTTCATGGTTTCCAACTGGCACTAATAGTAATTCCTAGAATTTTCGATACACCGATATAGTGTAACATCCATCATCATTCATCATCTTGCTTTCAATATTGTACTTTCTAATAAGTTACCTTATTTTTGCGACAAAATTCAATTAGAACGTGTGGAAGGCGAGTCGACTAATAATAATAATGAGTCCGTCATCTAGATTATATAATTAAATTTTGTACGTATATTTTACTTTTTCTTGCAAAAAGGAAAAATGTAAACGATACAATGCATTGAAGCGTGACGTCACGTGGGTATGTCCCGCTGGTCCCCTCTAGGATTGTCCCCTTTGGACCGTGTAGAGGGGACAAGCGGGACATCCTATTAGCGATATCCCGCTGGTCCCCTCTACGGGTCACTCAGAGGGGACAAGTCAGCTGTGGAATTTTGAGATGACCCAGATGTCCCCTCTGGAGAAGTTGCAGTTAAATTTTACTTGAAATTGTATATTAAAACTATATATATTATTAAGTTTATTAAAACATTGTTTATATGTATACTTATTCGTTGTATCATCATCATCACCCTATCAACGTTCCCACTGCTGGGACACAGGGACTTCTCTCTTGACGAGAGAGATTAGGCCTTAATTCACCACGCTGGCCAAGTGCGGGTTGGTGAATGTCACATGTCCTTCAAACTGTTTAAAGTTCTCAGAACATGCCGGTTTCCTCACGATGTTTTCCTTCACCGTTAAAGCGCGTGTTTAAAGCGCACATAAATTTCTCAAGAAGAAAAATCCAGAGGTGCGTGGCGGGGTTCGAACCCACGACCTTCGGATTGAAAGTCGAGTGTCCTTCCACTTAGCCAACACGGCTTTTTCGTTCGTTATTCGTTGTATACTACTTGGTAATATGATTGATTGGCTACCTCGGTATGTAATAAATAAAAATTAAATCTTTTATTTCATAGTTTAAGTTAGTGCGATCATATTATATAAAAAGACGAAATGGAACAGTTTTACTAAGAGGAGGTCACCAGTACTACATAAAAAATATATAAAACTGGACTAACAGTATAGAAATGTGCCCAGCGAAGAAAAAATACACCATTCACATCGAGTAACGAGTTCACGAGTCCCCATAATACAAGCTTTGCTAAACAAAACTCAAAAACTATTGTATAATTTATTGTGTGCATTGAAGCACTTGTCCCTGACATTGTTAGAAATGCACTGATAAGAAAATGCTAATTTCTTCGTTTTGGCAATATGGAGTTTGTTGAAACAATATCCTAAAGACCTTCGGAGATGACATTAACTCTCCCACTATATGGAGGTCTCTTGTGTAGAGAGTGATAATTGAATGAACCTTTTTCCAAGATTAATCGCTCTCTGCACAGGCCAGTATCTGTCTATGTTTATGTTATTTTATGATCGCACTAACTTAAACTATGAAATAAAAGATTTAATTTTTATTTATTACATACCGAGGTAGCCAATCAATCATATTATCAAGTAGTATACAACGAATAAGTATACATATAAACAATGTTTTAATAAACTTAATAATATATATAGTTTTAATTTCAAGTAAAATTTAACTGCAACTTCTCCAGAGGGGACATCTGGGTCATCGGAAAATTCCACAGCTGACTTGTCCCCTCTGAGTGACCCGTAGAGGGGACCAGCGGGATATCGCTAATAGGATGTCCCGCTTGTCCCCTCTACACGGTCCGAAGGGGACAATCCTAGTGGGGACCAGCGGGACATACCCCGTCACGTTAGGTACGATATATACTATACTTTATTTCCGAACTCTTTTATATAATTTTTGTAGAAAAAAAGTATTTAGTGTCAGTTAAGTGTCCGGTTTAACATAATAATATCAATTTTTTTATGTAGTCGTCTCATCTATAAGTCTCAAATAGGAATCACGAATGCACTAAAACACCTCAAATTCCCAAGGCCTCCCGGCAACAAACCGTAAACAATTATCGCATAAAACAAAGAACAAAGTAACCCATTACAAGATTTACAAACTGTCGATAATTTTAGAATTTTTAACAAACTTAATTGGCATAAACAAAAGCGGCCATTATTCTTTATTTTCTTAAGGTCAGATTATTTTTTACTCAGATATTTAGACGGAGTAATGTACCGCATCGACTGTGTCCTTTATGTAAACAATATTATTCTGTACCTACTATAATTGTTTTTGCTACCAAGTTAAATAAAAACGGGGTTCATAAAGATCGGTTAGCATAATCACTTAGACATATACGAGTATTCATTTTGACAGTAGTACATACGATGAACACACCAAAGTAGGTAATTAAATAACGGCAAAACAAACACCGATACATTTTTCAGAGACTTAAAAATGTACCAATACTGTGATGTAATAATGTAATAAAATGGTTGATTTAGTTTGGTAGATACCTAATCTAATGTTTTCTTATATAAGGATCGGTCTCGTAGTCATGTGTTATCTTTAATCTTCTATATATTCGGTACAAAGACTTAAATCCTACTTATGCTTCCGTAGCCCGCACAACGGCGACGCGACTAAATATTTCCTACTTATGGCATATTTAATCAGTGCACATCAAGGCACCAAGCTTACTGGATTTTGTACTTTTAATTTTCTGTTAAATGTTTCACAAAATAACATAGTGTTAATTTCGCAAGTTTACATTCTACTCATACATAGGCCTAAAAGATAAATTTAACTAAATAGCTATTATGTATTTGTTTGTAAGTATTTTAATACATTATCGAACTTTATCAACAAAACTATTAAAGTTGCGAGTACACGAATAATAAGATAAGGCAATGGACAACACAAACGCGATTCCACCTATTCGTAATTCCTACATACATTAGGATACCCAATAGTACGTGGATGAGATAGGGATGATATTGACACTTCTAGCTATGTCGAAAAAGCTATGTTTGACAATAATAAATATACAAGATGTCTCACAGCCATGCCACATGAAGGGATAGTACCTTTAATACTGAAGATATAAAATTTTACTGGGAGAAGTTCGAGTAAAATTTTCATATAAATATACATTCTTCAGACCCGGTATATTTACTTTTTAATTCGAAGCACCGTGTAGTATTTACAGTGCCTGTACCAGTTTCTACCATACTTTGTTACGTCAAAATCGGTAAAAGTAATTACGAACTCCGCGGTTTCGGAGCGAGGCGCGGCGGCTACTGACTTTTCACTTTGTTATACGTGAAACGAATATTTCAGTACCTAAAATAACCTAATGATTTGAGAATACATCAACATACCTACCTCTAGACATTTGAAGGAAGCAATAAAATAATAATTTATTGCTTTAGTAAGTGTTCAAAATAAACTTTAAAAAAAATCTACTAAGTGTGACGTGCCAGATGAATTAAGTTATACCAAAGTGTCAATTTCTAATGAAGTTTTAATCGGTCAAAAGAAAATGATTATAATAAGTAACAACGAGGATCGAACTAAATGTGATCACTTACTTATGACACGTTATTTTGTTCCTTTACTTATAACAAACTACAATAGTCCGTAACTTTTGACTTAACTTATTGTATATATTAATTTGGGACCTTAGTTCATGAGTTTATTATGCTGTTGACTATACAAGATATTAAAATATAAATAAGGTTCAAATTCTTCACCAAAAAACATTGGCATGCAAAAATTATTCAGTACAATAAAATGAACTAAATTAGTTTACAGGAAGTTCGAGCTATCAACAACAACGAGGACGATTCTGTTGTTAGGTACCTAATTATGTATTTACTATTATATTTTAATGTTATAGATTGTTGCACTTGCTTCGGCAATACATATTATACTGACTTAAAAACTATACAGAGAAGATTAGCATGGTCCCTGCGCAAGTATGACACGCAAAATCGTGAAGCGTTCCACATTTTTATGCGCCTGGCGCGGGCCATTTGAGTTCCCAGGCACATCGATAACACTTAGAAACCGGCCGTCAGATGTTGTCAAAATAAAACCCCACAAAACGATACCCTCATACAGTTTGGTATCTGGTAGCAGATAACGAGTATTTCTCCAGATAACATTGTAATTTTGTCAAAGATATTGCCGTTACCCAGTGCTCAATTTTCTAGTGTAAGCCTCTGAAATTTAACTGGTAAGTATATCAAGAGCTATCATTTTCAGAATAAAGTAAAGTACTACAATTCTGAAATAGTGTAATGTTTACTTATACAATACGTGCAATGTTTGACTATGCGATGAGGAAATAAAAGAAAACAACAAGGAATGCTGTTACTTATATCCTAAAACAATAGAGTGCGCGTATTCTTAACTTCCTTCGGATAAACTTCCCCAGGGTACGTTTTTAAGGTTAAACAAAAAAAATAAAAAAATGTTTTTGTTCTTTTTGTATTATTTAACTGTTTGTTTTAAGCTTCGGTGTATTTGTACAGGGTGGGAGAACGCTTCAATAGCTAAGTCAAACGGTCATTCAGATAATATTTTATATTATTATATTTATATTATATTCTTTATGCGTTTGAAAGTTCTTATTAAAGTTTTTCTATTATAAATGTTTAGTCTATCATGTGTCGACATTTAAGTTACTTACTTGAAGTTTAGTGTTTATTTTGTAATGATCGTATTGTTTGATGTTTAGATGACTTCAAAATCCGATTTCGATGAAAAAGACACAAAAAACATATCTAAATATGTTAAACATAAGTGCTTAAGCACTTATATAGAAGAATCGAGCATTTTATCTCATAAAACGCAAGGCCGGTTTTAGTACCATACTTTTCCGCCCCCTCCAAATAAGGAGAAGTGGAATATAGGATGTAAAATCCAGATTACTAGCGGTTACCTACCGCGTCCTACCTTTCTAGTTTGAAAACTATCAAGTGTTTTTTTCTTTCTAAGTTCCGCTAATTGGTGTGCACAATGTGCAAGTTTTGCACTTTAGCAAAACTTATTATGTATTTTGAACATCAAAACGAAAATAGCCGTACTTATTGTGATTCTGATAAATTCGTCTGAAATTGATTTATACCCTCGTATTTAAGTGATTTTAATTGTAAAAATGTGTTATTACTTTGGGGTTACCCAGTACCCCATAGTACCGTTAGTGTATGTCCAGGATGGGATACGGTTTACAAGACGTTTTATATCCCGAACGTAAAGTTAGAGGAGGAATAAGCTTTTCATAGACAATATTATCACGTTTGGTTATTTGACAAACTTTTGCTCTTCCTCTCCCATTTTGTAGGAAATCTGAATATTTCGTTCGGAGGCCCACGTTTTATATGTTTGAGAAACGAAAATCACATTTGACATTTAATCTGCCGTTGCCAGCGCTTGTAAGCTCTCCTAGACATTTCTGTTACTATACAAAGCCGAGTACCAATTCCAAAATAAATTTGTGTTGAGTTTTCTTACAATTGGTATTTCTACACAGTAATAAATAGAAGAACGCGGGTCAACGCCATAGCCAAGCTTTATTAAAGTGTCAATGGGCTGGCCATGTAGCACGTAGAACAGATAGCCATTGGGGCCGGAAAGTTCTCGAATGGAGATCACGAATCGGCAAACGCAGCGCAGGACGTCCACCAACTACATGGAAGGACGACCTGGTAAAAGTAGCGGGCTCGCGTTGGTTACAGGCTGCCACCGACCGAAGTTACTGGAGGCGTATGACCAGCAGTTAACGCCCTACGGCTGAAATGATGATGTTCATGACAGTCATAAGCACAGTATTGCTAATTGTACAGTATACTAAGTCTACCTTCCCTTAGGTTTTGGCAGTATTTTTAAGCAAGTAGTAGGTCACTTGAAAACAAATTAACTTATCGCTTGTGAGATTGCATTATAAATTTGAACAGGGCCGTTTACTTTTAAAACTAACTGAGTTACGGTATAAATTTTTAATCTGGTTTATTTATGTCACGGTTTACGTGAGTAAAACCCGTTTGCAAAATGAATGAGGTCCGATTAGTTTCTCAGTTATTTACCCGTATATTTTCAGACACGGCAAATTACCCAAGCTCTTTAAAGAACTTCTGGTTTGTTTCACATCTGTTTATTCGTAATTTACTACTGTTGACATCTAATAAGTTGTGAAAGTCACCTTCAATTTTCATGATCAAAGAATACAAACCAAATTATTGTACTGTTAAGTAAACTGATTGGGTTACGACGTTTTTCGTTCATTTTTCATTTCAATTCCTGCTATGTTTCTCAATTAGGACTTAATTTGTGTCTTCTTAGGATGGGTCTCTGAAATTTCGGTGTCTAACCGTTTAATTGACTATTAATAAATAAAAGTATAAAATTATTGAATAAGAAAGTAAGTACATAACGTTTATCCACGTACACAACTATAATACGTAAGTAATTTTTTTTAAGGTAGCAATTTCCGTGTTGCCCACATTATAATGGATTTTCTGTGAAGTGACAGCCTTCCGACAGGCTATCCAACACTGAAATAACTTTTCAAATCAGATTAGTAGCTCCTGGGATTAGCGGTTCCAAACATACATCCCTAACATATTATACATGGAACCTTCCTCTTGAAAACGCAGTCTTCGAGAATAAATAAAAAAATATATATTAGGTCCTTACATATGAAATTGGCGTTTTTCGTACTGGCCACTTTAATCACAAATTTCTCCTCTTTGGTAAGGAATTCCAAATTCAAATTTGTACAGCTATAGACTCATGTATTTGTGCTTCGATGATCGTCATTCATTTGTTTTTTTTCTTCTGTTTTTTTCTGTTTGCGTCACTCATTTTACAAAATGGAAAACTTAAAATATCGCATTATTTACGAGTACGAGTTCCGCCGTGGCACTAGTGCTGCGGAAACAACTCGAAGGGTGAATGATGTGTATGGCGGTCGTGTTGCAAAAGAAAACACAGTTCGTTTTTGGTTCCAACGTTTTCGTTCTGGAAATTTCGACTTGCAGAACAAGCCCCGTGGACGGCCTGAGACTCAAGTTGATAATGAAGAGTTGAAGGCTATTGTGGAAGCGGATCCATCGCAAACCACGTCCGAGTTAGCTGCAGGCTGCGGTGTTAGTGATAAAACTGTTTTAATTCACTTGAAGCAAATTGGGAAGATTAAAAAGCTTGAAAGGTGGGTACCTCACGAATTGACTGAAGCAAACCGGCAAACGCGCGTCGACTGCTGCGTTACATTACTAAACCGGCACAATAATGAAGGTATTTTAAACCGAATCATTACCTGTGATGAAAAATGGGTTCTTTACGATAATCGGAAGCGCTCAGCGCAATGGTTGGATCCTGGCCAGCCAGCCAAATCCTGCCCCAAGCGAAAATTAACCCCAAAAAAGTTACTTGTAAGCGTTTGGTGGACTAGTGCCGGTATTGTTCATTACAGTTTTCTCAAATCTGGCCAGACTATTACGGCTGATGTCTATTGTCAGCAATTGCAAACCATGATGGAAAAGCTAGCGGCTAAACAACCTAGGCTGGTCAATCGCTCCACGCCACTGCTGCTTCACGACAACGCTAGACCACACACTGCGCAACAGACGGCTACTAAATTAGAAGAGCTTCAATTGGAAAGTCTAAGACATCCTCCGTACTCCCCGGACCTTGCTCCAACAGATTACCATTTTTTTCGAAATTTGGATAACTTCTTGCAAGGGAAAAAATTCAACTCCGATGGGGCAGTCCAAATCGCCTTCAAAGATTTTATTGATTCCCGTCCGACTGGTTTTTTTAGTAAAGGGATCAATGAACTACCTCTAAGATGGCAAAAGTGCATAGAAAATAATGGTTCATACTTTGATTAATTAAATATATTATATTAAAAAATATTCGACTTTTTGTTCCTCCCATACAAAACGCCAATTTCATATGTAAGGACCTAATATTATAAAATTATTGTAAAAAAAATGTATATAGATTGCTGAGTATAAACTTACCGTAAAGAGCCGACCAAGCGTCGAAGCCGCGCAGTATGGCAACTCGTAGAGTAACTGTGACCACCGACCGCCTACGTGCATCACCGCTCCCGCCTTCATTACGAATTAACTTATTCATACGTCCTAAGTTAGTCATTGAATTCAAATGATGTAAAGGACAATAATTGTGTAGTAAGACAAGTATTTATTATAATGTTTAATAAAACACCTTTGCAAGTACCTAGTGCATTATTTTAGGAGTTGCTTACAATAAAAAGGTTATGGTGAGCCAACCATACACGATAGATACATATATTATGCTGTCACGGATTTTTGTAGATCTTTTAATTGTATGATTAAGTCATATCTAATTTTTCCGAGACTAACCGATTTCGCGGCGGAATCTATTGCTATGTAAAAATCAATCCGATTTTGATAACATTCTTCATGAATTTTCTGAGATTAGTCTGTTCAAAGAAACAAACAATCTCTTCAGCTTTATAATATTAGTAAAACAAGTAGCTTTGCCCAATTCAAGAGATTTTATTTGACATTAAATTAAATATTGTGAATCAAATTCCGAATAATCGTAGGTACGAGATTTCATGGAAATAATCTTTAAACTATAGAGAAGTTTCCTACTTGAATTAATTTACAAAATTTATCTACAAGTCTCTCAACTTAAGATGTTTTTGAAATATTAATTTATAATTATTTACTTTGAAGGCTTAACTTGTCAACTTTGATTATGAAAATGTTAAATTAAATTCAGAATTCGCTACTCCTAGGTACGCTAGGGTAAGAGACTAAAGCGACGTTTATGCAAAAACTATATGTTTTATGTCAAGCTATCTTATAAAAATATCGCTTAAATAGGAACAACGAAGTAGTAGGTCGGTTACGGTTACGGTTTACGGTCCGGTGACGTATCGCACCTGATCCTTGTTTTTTTATTTTAATACACTATTATACAAATTTTAACGTTTAATGACTTATGCTTCATACATTTTAATTCCGTACAATATAATTTCGAATTGAGGTTTCAGTGTTTGTGTGGGCAATATTAATATGTAACGGGTTTTAAGAGTGAACAGAAACGCCTTAATTAGTTTTATGTCCCGTCTAAGCTTATCGTTAATTTATCGTAGACATCTGAAGATATTATAATAGTCAAGAAAATTCGCGGGAGGAAGGCTAGTAATTTGTCTGCAATAACTTCTTGCCTCCCATCAGATCATAAGATATTTGATAATGTAGGTATTATGTGGTAAAACGCATATTCATTAGATAGATAGAGCCTTAAATATTTTATTGATTTCGATACGTCTAATTAATTGAGGGCGCGTGAAATAGTTCCGTCTTATTGTATGTGCACGTGTTTCTGTAGAATAGGAATTGCGCGATATCTTCTAATAAAATGCATATAAATACTATTTTGCAATGCGAGTTTTTACATCCGTTACAAAAATAATCATTGGATACATATTTTTTTCCATAACCTCCACCTCTGTCTGTTTATTCTGGTGAGGTCAAAATGTTATTGCAAGGATTTCTATATTATTTTGTGTTATCAAACAATAAACTATGTATTTTTGCTAGACATAGTTGCTAATAAGCAGCAAGTTAAAAACCGCGCGCTCAGTTTTGATGACTGAGCAAGCTAAGGAGTCTTAAATTTAATCAAGAGCGCAGCGAGTGATATAATTTCGATAATGCGAGGGAATCAAAAGAGCACAAGGTGAAAAATCTTTGTATTCGAGTGTAATACGGGACTTTTCGTCAAACACGGCACATTTCAGCTTAATCTGACATGTTAATATAACCTTATTAAAAGAAACTCAAGGAGGTTCCGAGTCTTACGGTTTTCATAAATTAGAAATAGTTCTATTATAAATTCGGCACTTTATAGATAGACGTAAATAGTTGATAAACTTCGTTAACAACAAACAATCGTAAATATGTTCTTAATTATTATTGACTGCTTCAGTGGCGCAGTGGGCGAGGGTCCGCTTGCGTCGCAAGAGGTAGCGGGTTCGATTCCCGCCGAGGGTGTTTGTATGTTCTGCAAGCACTTTCTCCTTGGTCTGTGAATTGACTGGAAATATTTATTTATTTAATTGAAATTTTCTTTACTCTCTAGAGGATAAAAAAACATACGCGACGAATTGAGAACCTCCTTTTTTCGTTGAAATTCGTTTAAAAAAAAGCTTTTGCGCTCAGATTTCGAAGAGCAAAAACACAATTACCAAGGTGAAGGTATAATAAAAATTTACAATAATAAATACAAATTTAAAGACAACGATGAAGGCTATGGAAGGAACATTATGTAATTTCGGCATAGTTAAGTAAGTAAAGTTACGTTTAAACAAATTACACGTGAAAAGTGAGTTTGTAGCTAATAAAAGGTAAAGTTTAAATAAACTATAATCTGCATTTATGAATAATAATTGTTTACCGACTTAAGTGCCCTAGGATACCTAAACATGGTTTATGCATGGTATGACGAGGTCATTTGTAGGTAATGGTAATAATATAAAATTAAGCTGACTAACTATACTTACCTACAAATAGGTATGCCTAAGTGTATATTATGGAAAATTTATGCGGCATTTTCAATTTTAATACCATACCAGATGTATACAAATATGTACCTACTCATAAAGCGATGAAAATTTTACAAACTCTTTTTTTATCGGGGCTTTAAAAGAAGTTACTTACAAAACCACTAACACCCTATTGTATTGTTATATTCTAGATATAAATTCACAATAGGGATAGGAACACGTTTAATGTGGTCGTTAATTTAATTTCTGAACCGGAACTATTAAAATGGCAATTAAAAAACGATTAGGATCCAAATTAAAGACAGGAACACATTTTAGCGTTTTAGTTTTAGATTGATTCATCATTGAAATCATTCGAAACAGGACTAGCGCGTTTATTATAGTCAATACTTAATACCGCAATCATTTTATACTTTCAAGTTCAATTAATTTATAAAAATTACAATGAGAAATATTAAAATAATGAGTGACTCAAATTTAAATAGAAACAGCTATGATTCCGCGAACTCTAGCGAAAACGAAAGTGATAATGAAACACGAATAGTTCGGAAATTTAGAAAAATGAACAAGGTGAGTCATATTATAGAATACATAATATGAAAGGCATGATGACTTCATAAAATTTTAGTTATGGACAAAAGTTTTTATAGTGTTAAGGATATTGATTTTAAGTAAGAAATTGACATTTGTATTGACATTTTTAAGTTGTATTCTGATATTGTTGACTTATGTTATGTTTAATTTTTAAGTTACAATTGGTTTTAATGATTTTAATTATTATATTTTAAAACATTTTCATACCCGCTTGCGGGTTAAATACAATTATACTACTTGTACTATAAAAATATCGTGACATGTACTTTAATTGAAATGTATTTGGCAAATAAATGATTGATTTGATTTGATTTGATAAAAATAGGTCAATAATAATAAATTATCAATCTAATATTAATAATTATAGGAATTTTGCTCAAAAGCATTTTCATTGCAAGTCACGCGAAGCTTCTTTTGATTGAATGCAAAAATAAAAAATAGGGTATTTTTTTTTAGTAATCAAAATGATGCGTTAATTTTTATTTTGTAAGTCATTATTATACTCTATAATAACGAATTCGAATTGCATTAAATTTAGTTTATACAACTTTATAAAAATATTTGTATATTTTAAGCATTACAATATAGCGTAAACTTATGAACTAATTAGAAAGATATTTTAGTGTTGACACTTATTTCATGGCCTAATAAGTTTAACATACACTAATAAGTTTAAAAACTTTCATTATATGCAACTTCAGCTTCTTTTTATATATATTTAAACTTGTGGATTCTTGATTTTATTCGGAAAATAATTGTACATTGAACTTCCTTGATATAAAATATTAAATTTTGTATCGGAATCGATGCTGCTACCCTTAATGCACTAGCGCTAGAACTTGCCAACTAAAACGTTTGGATTTGAATCAGAATGTCAGAGCCTACAACCCCTTTACACCAACATAACTAATATTTTGCTAGCTGTGGGACACATAAATAACATTATTTTGTACCCTATTGATAAACAACCATCCAAATAGAGGTAGTATCTGGTTGTCAGTCGGAAACCTTACGCTATAGAAATAAGCTCCAGGCTTAGTAAACTGTATCCACAATCCACAGAACACGTCACCCCTTTCAATCGAACAAAGCCGACGTTTACCACGTGACATTTTCCTTCGTACCCTGAAACCAAATAGGCGATGAGACTATTCAGTTATTTTATAAAGAATATAAAATTGTTTGCAAGCCTTTATTTATTTAAGTACGTCTATAAACTAGTTTCAAAATCAATCATGATAAAAACAAGAAAATATTTGTTGTGAGATCTCTGTACAAAGGTCTTTGAGTTGAGAAAAAACAGTTTGCCTAAATGCCCAATTGAAATGTACAATAACATTGCCTGTATTGTAAAGGGATCAATAAGAAAGAAGTAAAAGACGTTTCAATCGTAGTGTTATAGGTTTTCTCTGTTCACGTCCATGTAAGTGTTAACCCTCTGATTCCTTACACGTGACTTTCGAGTGGTGCTAAGAACAGTCTCCGGTGGTAGGCTTCGGCCGCGGCTTTTCACCACCCTCCGGGCTGGGCCAGTGCGTGAACGATATTTTCGTGTTTCGTAATGTGGTCTGGAGAAGAAGAACCTTCTAGGTCTTCATGCCCCATCTTAGACCACATCGTCACTTTATATCAGGTGAGATTGTGGTCAACTGTAGGCTTATATAGCATAAAAAAAATGAATAATCATAGTAAGACCATTTACTAACAATGATAATAATTAAATACCCCGGTAATTATCTCCCCACTCATACTAAAAGCTTTCTTATATGGCTTTAACTAGGTAAATTTAGTTAGAAACGTGCATTTATGAATTAAAATAAAGTTTTGTTACAAAATGCAGTTCGGGAATTTCATCATATACGTTAGCTTTCTTCCCAATCCGGATTTTACTCGATCACGAAAGCTCACATCGATTTCTCGTTCAGAGTTAGCTCCGAGCCTAAAGGGGAATCGACTCAAGTCATTACTGGAAACATCCATCGGCTGGGAACTTTGTACGTTCCAAAGTAAGCATTTTCTAGTTTTCTAGCAGAAAATAATGATTTATGAGGCAATAACTGTAAAGAGCTCTTTCGTATTCGTTACTCAGACTGTACTTGTCTTTTAAGATTCTTTATACGATTCTTCAACCAATGTATGTTACAAACGGCACTGTATATTCAAACAGAGTCCTTACAATGAGTTGAATAGGTTCTTGAACACAAAGACACCAACTAATAAATCATTATAATAATGTTGTCAAGGCATGGCTTTCTATTTAGCATTGCTTCACGTTTTTTTTACCAACCAAAAATTAAAACGAATGTAAATATTTTCTTCTTCTTTTTTAGATTTTTATGAATTATTATTATATTATGAAGTAAAAGCAACGATACTTGTGGTTTTCATTTACTTATATACAAAACCAATCTAAACCAAAAATAATTTACAATCAGCCCTTGAAATTTCAATCAAAAGCTTTCTTCCGTAATCAACAGTAATGAAATTCTAAGAAATTAAATTCTTTAATTTCATTATATTGTTATCGAATTTGTTGGATAGAGTTGAGTGTACAAAATATGAGGACCGCGTTCTGTGCATAGTTTTTGAACTCGCAAAAGCATATTATTATCGGCAAGATTATAATTCTGGGTGATGTCAGGGGGTTCGCTGGTTCGTTTATTTAGTAACCCTTCCCCTTATATTTAGATATCGGGTAACTGGACTATAACTGAAATAAAGAAATGTTCATAATCTTTGAAATGGCTAAACTGAATTTATGTATACGTTATGCCTTTCATTTGAGACCCGACGAGGGTATATATATAAACATTCGAATTTCCATTGCTATTAATTCATTTCACTCCTCATATTCCTTATTGTTTTCCTATGTCGCGTGGTGAATTAAGTCCTTATCTCCTAGTGGGAACGTAATTAGGGATGCTTTTTTTACTCCTCATAGCTATCAATTGGCTTAACCATGATTAATGACTAACCCATCTTTCAAACTGACTTTAGACTAAGTTTGAGTGACGCGGTGGGCGAAGCGAAGGTCCGCTTGGCACGCAATAGGTAGCGGGTTCAATTCCCGCCGAGGGGCCAAGTGTTTGTATGTACTGCAAGCAAGCACTTTCTCCTTGTTCTGGGTGGTTTATATGAATAATAAAATATATCTATATATTTGTATGTCTATCATATTAAGTTTATGAGATGGCAAGTACCCGAAACACAAGCTTACAACTGGGCTAGATGTTGTTGTGTGGACTGTTCGGAAATACTAATTTATTAAAAAAAAAACAAGAGAAACAGATTTGAAATCGGTTCATCCGATCGCGAGCAAGCTAGCGGGGAAGGGACCAGAACAGCCGCCGGCAAATATCTCAGCTAAAAGCATTTAGCATATTGGCCGGTCCTCAGATTCATACTCAATATTCTATAGTGCCTTCTCTTTTGAAATATTTCCAAACCATAAAATTAAGATGAAACCCTTACTATATACATCTCTAAATAACCTAAGGTCGAATATTCATTTAGTAAACTGGAGGCATATAATTCATTATTTTATATAACGGTGATATGGAAAACCGAATATCTAATATACTATCCCATTTTATTCATGCTAGATCCCATTTATGGATGGTATGAAACTATTGTTATGTAAAATAATATCAATTATTTCGAACTTCGTATTGTTCTGTTAACCCATATATTTTATTATTCAGGAAATGACAAAAGCGAACGTGACTATCTCTTCTCTTAGTCGCCGTTATGAATAGAATGCCAGACAATAAAATTTGCTGGTATCTTAATTTGAATAATACTAGGTACCTACAACAAAGGTCTTTAAATATCATCTCTGTAGGTATACCTATGTAGTTCATATAATAGTACCTATAAATATTTCTTAAACTATCTAAAGATTTATAACTAACTAGCTTTCCGCCCGTATTTGCTTTTGTTTTTAACTTAGAAAACAGTTGTGTCCGTGCCAAATTTCATTCAAATCGGACTTTGCTCGAAATAATTGATTCTCCCGCGATACTTGTTATTTTATCGGGGTAAAAAGTAGCGTGTGTATTATTCTAATAATGTAACTTAAATTACTGTAAAGTTTCATCAAAATTTATTAGGTAGTCTTTGCGTGAAATAGCAACAAAATCACTTCCATCCTCGCAAGTTTTCTAGTACATAATATTAGTGGGATTTGTAGGTTCAATAAAGCCTATTTATATTTAAACTAAACTATTGCATGACTTCAATTCTCATATCTACAAAAGCATTATCTTCGTTCCCAACGTTTTTTTTATATATAAATAATGTTGATGAATAATATGAGTAGATACTTTATTCTTTGCTATAATTCATTGGATAGTGACTGACTTTCCTGAGAATAATAAACATTTAATTTTTTTACCTTGTAAAGTCCTGATAGGTTAATGATAAAATTATATTTCGAATAATGCAAGTAACTACCTTGGATTCCATAATGATAGATTATTTACTAAATAAGTTATCCTTAACTTGAGTTAAAGTTATGCGGGACACTCGCGGCACTATATTAATAAGTTTTTGTTCTCGTTCAGAAATAATTGCATTTCGCCACAGAATAACTAGCTTTTTTGAAGAAAGGCCTTACGCTCCATAAATAACACATACAAATTTTAATGTGCTAGCGACGTAGGCCCTTGGGGTCGTCATGCATCTATTATTTTTGTTGCTTCTCAGCACTGTAATTGCAAATAAGCCCTTATGAAAAAGGTATGGACCCTTGGAAATATGGCATATTAACACATAACTTATACGGGAGATATTCGACCCATGTTATAATTTTGCATTCTGACATAATTTGTTAACATCATTAACATACTTTGGTATAATAATCAAAAAAACACAAGGAATAAGTTCCGTGGACAATTTTTAACACATTCTGAATCTCGAACTTACGCAATTTAGTGTGTCTATATTGGACCTACATTTCAGTTTTCAGAAGTTCTAATTACTGCTGCCAAATAAAAGTCAAATGTGTCCAACGGCTGATCCCCTTACTTAGGTGGACCACATTCTTAACATAATGATTCGATTTATATATTTTGTCACCATACAGATTTTACCTTCAATATTTAATTAAATTAATATAATGTAATAACTTTGTATAATGGCAAATGTTATGGAACGAACGCATCGAAAATTTGAATTTTACCGCGCCACACTTGCGCGCTCGCCGACTACGTAACGTCTAGCTAGACCTAACACCAGTCGTAATCGGAACGAGTAAACGTCAACATAATTATCACAATATAGTTCTAAGTTTAACAAACATTTCTAACTATAATGTAAGGTGTACCTTTATAAGGATTAGTAAAAATTGTATATATATATTCTTATGTAGGTACATTACTGACGTGCATTAATAAAATACCTACTATTTGCATGCATTGTTATCAAAATTAAATTATAAGTTCTTGACTTGACCACGACAATGTGAACCCTCTCCCTCTCCTAGCGCCAAAGCTGGATCCGCTCTTGAATGTGTCAACAGTAACCTTAAACCGTTTTAGGGGATGATGTTTGATGTTTTGAAAAAGATGGCATCTGACGTGTATGAGGGTAGCGAAGGGGTCATAAGCGACCAACCAACGTCAACACGCCGAATAGGGGATATAACGCGAAACACAGCGCAGATGGCGCCTCTAGCAAATACAGTAAACATTATTTTTACAATTTTTTAGGGTTTATAGCATTCCTGACTGGCTATTTCGCCTTCCAGTTACAGCCTACGTAACCTATATGATCTAGAAACTCTTTTCTCGTATTATTGTCATATTTCCTAACGACTTCACGGAATCGCACTTGATAAAACTGCTTACATAAAATAAAGAAACAGTTTTTTCCTCTGTTTACGGTCAACGCTAGAGCTGCACTCTGACGTGACATTGCAGTATGGGATTGTATTCTCTTATTGTTATGGGTAGACCATATCACTAAATATCGAGTAATATGCCAAAAAAACTCCCTTTTCCTACTCGTTATTTACGTTCCCACTTGTGAGACACAGGGACTTCTCTCTTGACGAAAGAGATTAGGCCTTTATTCACCACGCTGACTAGGTGTAGGTTGGTTAAAATCACAAGTCCTTCAAACTCTTCAAAGTTCTCAGAACATGCCGGTTTTCTCAAGGTGTTTGCCTTCACCGTTAATGCATGTGCTTAAATTCGTGGCGCAAATGGAATGTTGAAATGGGTTAAAACATGCAGTAGAAATTATTTAATTTCCGGATGCAGCGATCTAAAATAGACGAAGAACCTTTTAAATGTTTGGAGATATTTCGTTTAGTCGGAAAATAAAACAAGTCGTATAAAATATAGTGGACCGTGTTGACAGGCTCTGTCCGGACCGCGAATGCTGCACTGCGGCCATCTGCCGTGAATTTCAGATGAAATGCAATTTGCATATTTTGATAGTGTGATGAAGAAAATGTTTTATCGCGGAGCGAAGTTGGAAAACAACAACAATATGTTTGTAACTTTTGAAGTGCTAAGTTTTCTTTGTGCTGTAATAACTATTAATTGTGTTATGACGTTGAGATTTTAAGCTCCGAAATTTGACGGATTAAAGTTTACGTGACATAATCTTTTTTATCTTGTTTTATAAAGTTTATATACATTCTGTCTCGAAAAAAATTGAAAGAGTTCCCACGAAAATGCTAATTTAAACTCTGTTCAGGCCTAGTTAGCTTGTAATGCCCATACATAAGAAAGATATAATGAAGAAGTGCAAAATTATTAATCCAAAAAAACAGTTTAGAACTTAAACAATTTCTGGTTTCGGGTCTGGGTGTTTTCTATATATCATATGTATGTATTTACAAAAAAAAAATGTATCTATGTAGTATATCAGTCACCTAACACCCATAGTACAAGCTCTGCTTAGTTTGGGGTTAGGTGATGCTGTGTGAGTAGTCCGGAAATATTTATTTATTTATTTAAAAAATAATCTCAGGATAATATACCAGTTTAATCCGACTTTAAAACATTCGTTGTTATAATTGTTGGATATCGGTCCACTTTCCGGATTCTGCCTAAGCTCTTTTCGTCGTAACTCAAACAAACACGATATAATTTATTTTTATTACTAATTGTGGTTAAATTTATTAAGAATCTCCGTCTACTTTAGAAAGTTTATGTAGGTCGTACTTAAGTGTTCTTTGTAAAAAAAAACTTTTTTATCTAAAAGACTAAGTTTATTAGGGAGATTTTATCCTGAACATATATATTTTATCTACCGCTTCGTATGATAAAACAAAAGTATCGAACCGAGTAGGAATCGAACCTCGAAAATCGAGGTTCGATTCCCAAGTGCTTTTGTTTTCGAAATTCTTTAAATGCAGTTATGACTCCTTAAAGGAAGGGTTCTTTTCAGTAAAATGAGCCATCGAAAGAATTAAAAGTTTTTTGCCTCCAGAGCCCATCTATTTTTTTCATCAACTACTTATACATTATAGAAATTATGGTTTACCCACTATCATAGTTATTAATCAAGGTACTCATAACCCAAGTTAATACAAATTTAATTATCTACTACGGGAATCATTAATTAACCGCTTCAACAGATATCTAATGACATGTTCTAAAATACATCGTTACTACAAACATGTTTGTCACATGTTACCATAATGTAGTTTGCTCTGAGTACCTCTAGTACTTACCCAGGTCCTACATTACCTGCCAAAACATATTATTATTGGTATCCGTTACATGAGAAAGCTTTTAATGGCTACAGACCAACTTCAACAATTTAATCAGTTTAATCGAACCTACGTATTGTTTTTACTGATAAAAAGTGTCAAGCACTGCATTAAAAAAAGTAATTTACCGACATAAGTTATAAGATAGATTTGTTATGTAAACACATTTTTATTACCCGACTTTACCGAATAAAACTTTCAAGAGACAAAAATATGGTGGTCTGCACAAGCCTTAACTCTTGTAAAGTTATGACGCAGAAACTGAGCTGCATTAAGCCGGCCCCTTATTTATTTCATTAATGGCTTCACGTACAAAGCTGTGGTGATCTTATCTTGTGTCATGTTCACTCAGTTTATATCATAATGCCGTCGGTATAATGTGAGAACGTTAATTTATATGATGAGGATTTATTTTTAAATAATTTCGGCTATTTGTGCTGGTGAGGTTTTATTGAAATTGTTATTGGTAATTTTGTCTTAAAATTATCTCAAATTAAATAACAAGCAAGAACTTGGCATGCGTCTCAATTTTTTGTACAAAGCAAAATAATTCATGATTTATCTGAACTTATCGGATTTATATGTCCTCAGTCACTATATATATCCCACAAACCTACTAGTACGAATATTAGATCACCGACTAAACTCAATATTTACTAGACTAGTCTCTAAGGTCAGGTTATTAGGCAGAAAATCTAGCATTTAAACGGGTCAGCAATTTAACTGCATTTATCCCATTACGTCAGCGATATTTGGAACAGTCGAGCCGGCAGGTTTCCACGGAGCGGAGTTTGCCCATTACATAACTGCCGTTTTAAGCTCAATCTACTGAAAATATTAGTTCCGTTTCCATTCCGCACATATGCTTCTCTGAACATTGCAGCTTATACCTATATACCTAAAATGAGAAACTGCCGCAATATATTACACAAAAATTAATCAAAGGAAATATTTTACTATGTCTCATTTAGAAAGCACAGTAACGAAGCATCTAATAGAATTCTAAGAGAACTATTTAATATATATTCACTAGATTTTCACGACACGGCATTGCCCGTATTTTTTTGGATTTTCCCACGGAAACAAAATGTTTTCATCGCATCTTATTTTATTTTTACTCTATTTTCCCTCGGTATAAAGTAGCCTATTTAGCCTTCGTTGATAAATGGGCTAACAAGCAATTTTTTTCTATTTTTTTTTAATAGCCTATGTTGTCCCACTGCTGGGCAAAGGCCTCCCCAACTATCTCCAACAATCCCTATCCAGAGCTGTTTGCCACCAACTTTTCCAAAAGTCTTGAAGGTCGTCTCGCCAACGTTTTCGTGGCCGACCTCGCTTGCGACTATTTATTATTTTATCAAGTACTGATATTTTTTTTTAAATCAGTACTGTAATTCAAACAAACAAATTCTTCAGCTTTATAATATTAGTATTGATTGAGGCTTCGATCTTATTTAAAGTAATATGTAGACAATATTGTTTTCAATCCCTGACCAAAAAAGAGGGGTGTTATAAGTTTGACGTGTCTGTCTGTCTGTCTGTCTGGGACATCATAGCTCCCGAACGGATGGAGCGATTTCAATTTGTTTTTTTTTTGTATGAAAGGTGAGTTTGACCCGGTTGATCTTATACATGTTTCATGAAAATCGGTCGGGGTATACAATGAAAGACATGGCCTGCACATTACTAAATATTATGGTGTTTTACTTTTAAGGAAATTAAGGCATTGGAATCGGGGGTTTTTCTTAAATTTTCAATTTAGATTTTGTTCTAATTATATTGTTTATTATTCTCAGTTTCGTTTTATCGCTTTGTAGTGTTTAATAAAAATGATTAAATTTCTGTACATAGAGCTTAATATTAATCATGGTAACTCGTGGACTCACGTAGGTGGCTTTGATTTCATCATCATCACCCTATTAACGTTCCCACTGCTGGGACACAGGGACTTCTCTCTTGACGAGAGAGATTAGGCCTTAATTCACCACGCTGGCCAAGTGCGGGTTGGTGAATGTCACATGCCCTTCAAACTCTTCTAAAGTTCTCAGAACATGCCGGTTTCCTCACGATGTTTGCCTTCACCGTTAAAGCACGTGTTTAAAGCGCACATAAATTTCTCAAGAAGAAAAATCCAGAGGTGCGTGGCGGGGTTTGAACCCACGACCTTCGGATTGAAAGTCGAGTGTCCTCCCACTTTAGCCAACACGGCTTTGATTTACATACTTGTAAATACAATAATAGCAAAACTTATGGTAAGTATTTGGTACTATCCTGAAGTTTTGATAATATTTAATTAAAGAGTATCGTACGCTTAGATTGGGCGTATGTACTGTTGAGACAATTTATATAATCTACCCTCTCTATGTACACTCGGTTCCAAAAATAAATAATAATAATAGTCAGTCCAATCTCCGTAATTTGGTTTACATCATGCCTAATCGCCTGGAAGCTGTCAGGTGAGCTCGCGGAGGCAATACAAAGTACTAAAGTTAAGAAAGTGATGAAAAACAGCAGTTTTATTATTACTTTTTATCTTTAAAATTAAATTCTCAATTGAATAGTCTTCGTTTCATTAGGTTAACAACGTAGTTCGGGAGGTATTCGGGTTTTTATGACAGACCGGCTATTTTTGGAACCGAGTGTACCTACACAGTATATAACAATATTATTTTTTTCTTATCTATTCTACTCTCCTAGACTAAGGAGTCAGTTTTTAAAACAGCCAGAGGTTATTCTTGGTGAATAAAGTCTGTTGGCCCTAATTACATTTGTGTGAACATCTTTAGTCATCTTGGGCGAATACTTGGTTTCAACTTCGACTTATCTTACTCACTAACTCAGTTTTATAAATTTTCTAACAATTACAAGCTTCTCGACAATAACAAACAAAACAGTTGCTGTTATAAAAACAGGTGGAATGTCTGGCGTTAAACTACCTGACGTAATCTCTGCCTTTTGGCTTGACCGATAAATAGGTTCAACGACATCATTAGTAAGTTCAATTATGTAAAACCTTTTTCAACCTTTGTTTTTGTTCTTTTTAAATGAAACTCTTTTGTTTGGAGTTATCTTGAATGTAATAATGTTATATTACAGATTAGTTTTATGAGTGGCTGATATTCGTGTTGTCTTTGTGTTTTAATAATGTTTTGCGTGAATTGAATTTAGACAAGAGGTTTGGACATTAGGTGTGTGTTTATTGTGCCTCAAATGCATAAATTACGACTTTCATTACCCAAAACAAGCGAATCACCGTGATAGTTTGCGCCAAAAAGCCCATTAAGGCCAGAAAAATAAATGAGAATTATTGATAATTCAAATATTTTTTTCAGAAAGAATCATTTGAATATTATTTTCTACACCTTATTTTCTAAATACTTAAAGTCAAATCTATATTTTTATTAAATTTTCGCCCGCCGCGTTTGCCTTTATGTTCGGAATAAATTCAAATGCTGCAAAACATCATGCAGTTTTCGGAAATAGATGGATAACACTTTATTGCACACCACACAAAACACACATAAAAACAAACATAGACTTAGCATAATCACAATGTTGGAGTATGAGCTATCTCTTCCAGGCAACCTTTGGATGGACAGGATCAAGAGTAACAAAGAAGAGGGCTTACTCCAGAAATGCCCTGCGCGTATCGGCGAAGGGGATAGTTGAAAACTTTCCACAAATCCCCTGCTTTTGGTGTAAAATTATTTCTATACTAAAAATTGTATGTAGGTATGTGTTTATTTACGAATATACATGATAACTGGCAGTTTCACAGTATCTGCGTTGCGAATATGGCAAAGCAGCGATAAAGGGGTTAGCTAGATTAGGTACAGGAGGATAGTTTTTGTACCTACACAATAGCTTTGCAATTGAACCCGCTAACAATAGATAGCGTTAGCGCCGCAGAACTTCTCGGACTACCTCATTAAAGCGGTCAAAAAAAAAGTACTCAATGGTTTTTTAGTGACTACCTATAAATCCACTTCATAAGTTAGAGACTTGGCTCGCTAATGAACATCGATTTTAAACTCTTAAATAACTTCGAAACATAACTGAGGGAACTATAGAAAATCCATTCGATCAAGTTCTCCTATTGAACATTGTTCGAGCCAAATGCCTTTATTTCAATAGAAAAACAAATTGAAATAAATTGGATTGCATTGTTGACTATTTGTACAGAAGCATCGCCGATAAAACTACAACACGTATTCTACTCGTAGTACAAAGAATCTATATTTTGTAAAACGAGAAAACCTAAGTCTATTACAGCATCTGTAGAATAGTAGGCAACGATGCTAAATGGGGATTTACTCGAGCGTCATGGAGAACGGTTACGAAGCTTAGTTTATTAAAAAAATAAGGTCATAAATTGTAAACCTTTTCATGTGTGGGGAAGACGATATTGAGTTTAAAAAAATTTATAAAACTGATGCATGAACATGTTCGAGCGCGTCGATATTTAAAAAAAACATACGTTTTTTAATGTGACCGTTTGTCGGGAGTCGTACGTAAGGAATAAAAATGGAAACTAATAGTACATATTTTTTATATCGATAAAATCATAAGACCAGGAAGCAATCCCTAATGTCATGGAATCCCACGGGGAATCAAAATTACCCGATTCCCCACGGGGAATCAAAATTACCCGTGGACCCGGGAATGGGTCGACCCACTGCGACTACGGGTAAACACTTATTCTAGAGTGTCCGGTTTTTTGAGGGGTTGTTAAGAGGACCTTTATCAAGCTCTCATTCAATAATGTGACGAAAATTTACAGTCATTAATTGAAAATGTAAAAAAACTCATCTTGTGAAAATCTTTACATTAATATACTTTCGTAATCTTTTAACCATTTCCTTTAAAACAAATACAAAATAAGGCATGCTTTTGAATGTCTAGATAACATATCTTTTACAAGTTTGTTGTCTCTCCTTTTTCTTATCACACTCAAATTGTCAGATTAGTAAAATATAGTTTTTTTTAATGAAACTAACATCAACCTGTCTTAATCTGACGCTTTTGAAAATTTCAGTAGTAATTTTTTTTATTACTAATCTGATGCTTTATCTCTGAGGCGCGGCAATTAATATGATGTTAATTTTAGGTGAAGGTGCTTAACCATAGTATCCTCCTGTAGGAAATCCTCTCTTGGGCTAGTCTCTACTTTTGATAGAGTGTAAAAGTGAGGCTTTATATGATTGCCAAATTGTGTTTGTCGATAAGAAAAAACTTGGCAGTTCTTGTATTGACAGTACATTTTTTCTCTTAAAAAAATAATTGAATTTACCCAAAATTTCAAGCCTTGCTTAATTTGTAACACTCAATTCGACTGTGGATAACTCCTTTGCCAGGTAATGGGTCGAATATTATGTGGTGAATACAAACAATACATTTCAACGTAGAAATTCTCGCTTCGGTTATTTGTTATGAAAACTTGCCCAATCTGTAGCGTCTAGAGAACTAACTTCTGTAGCCTGAAACACAGTGTTCCAGATTCGATTTCAATCAGAACTTGTAACTTCTAAGGCTAATGTCAAGTGCTCACTTAAGCTTCTTGAAAAGGCGGATAGATCTTACGACATAAATCCCATTTTTGTTACCTGATGAGATTTCAATTCTTTCTTGATATTCCGGTTTTCAATATTAATATTTATGCTTAACCCACCGATTTCTTTCAAATTCAGAGCCGTTTGTGGCTTTAAGAATTCTGATTTTCCTTGTTTTGGTATCGACTTCGTGGTTAAAAGGTAGCAGAGAAAAGTAAAATAAGTAATGTGAGTGTCTTTGATGCCATTCACAATTCAACGCAATATTAATTAATTTTTATAAAGGTCCCTATTATGGATTTAACAGGCAGATTTCATGCAAATCTATTTACATTAGAAAAAGACTAAAACCTTATTAAAAAAGGATAAACGAGATAAAGTATTATTAAAAAGGCAACCTTCCAGTTTTTAGGCGAATAGATTCCTATCATAACATCCTTACATTAAATAAAAAAATAATATCCCTAAAACAAGGGTGTCGATACGCTTCTACCGGCATTTCCTGGGAAATTGAAGATTTTTATTCAATTTCCGCTGTATTGACACGATACCATAAATGAACACCAAATACACTTTGACCCTTATAAACAAAGTCAACAAAATGTAAAACAATAAGATACCTTTTATAAAAGAGAAAAAGTAGGTAAACATTTTTATCCCACCGACTAAAACGGGCATGTTAATATGCTTGTTATTTTATTATCAGGTTGACATCAAAAAACTTTGTTTGTACCAAGTCAGACAACTACAAATCGGTTCGTGCAAGTAGTAGCAAGATGTGCTAGGTAATATTAACATTAATTAAACATAGATGGATAAAACAGAGGTTTAAATTTGTCATTCAGTCGAAGCAAAATTCTAAACAGAGCAATGTAGTACACTCCCTGGACAAAACAAATTACGTTCAATAAATTCTTTCGCTTTGTCAATTCCACGGTTAATTGAACTCCAATAGAAGTTTTTCATAAAGAAAAACATCTAGGTGCGATCAAACGTCCTTCTTTACTCTTGTAGGTACTTAATTTTATCTCCTAGAATAGCAAAGAAAAGTAAGTAATTCTACAATCTACATCAATTATCTGCAGAGAGCAACAAAATATACACGACCACGAGTTACTTAAATAAAGACCTTTTCTTTCCCGAAACTTAATGAAAAGTTTCATTATTCCTGATTGTTGGTTGTCATATTCAAATTGTACTAGCGCCTCGCTCCATATGGCAATTCCCTCTGTCTAAAATGGGACTTCCAGTTTAGTTTAGTAATTTTACTTCGTAGTTCAGGCTTTCGTGCTATGCAAAGTTGTGGAAATTTCCTAGCAGGAAACTTATATACCAAGATAGTATCTAGAGGTATGCAAGTAAGTTTATTTAATTCGAAAGGTGGCTTGTAAATACTTTCTATCCGCGTTGAGATTTCTTTCTTTTGTAACCTGCATACACATAATATAGATCTACTAGTTTAGTTGAATCTCAGGAAATTACCAGTTTTACAAATATTTTTATATAACACGATTTTTGATCATGTAATATAAACTATTTTTTATGCAGGTATGCATAGTGTACACAAAAGTTGTTAAAAAACCTTCTCCATTTCGAAAAACATATTTTCTACAAAAGAATAAATGAAAATGTGTTTAGTTTCAGCAACTTACTGCTTCTTTACTTACAGGCAACTGCTCGCGTCTTTAGTGGTGAAAATACATAACTTACTAACCTAAGTAGACAGCCGAAAAGCACTCTTTGTTGCTTATATTGCCTGAACCGATGCCAAGTGAGAAAATAACATTACCTTACAACACATTAAGGTCAACATTATTTACTCTACTACCAAATTAAAGCGACGTTTACAGAGATTAAAAGATAACTTTGGTTCAGATTATAGTGAAGATTAGAGAAGTAAACAGGTCAAGGATGGTTATATTTCTTGTTTAAACTGGGAATCTGAAATAGGACTGTTGAGATTCATCTTCATTTAGCTTGCTTTGGTGGTTCTTCAAATTAATTATTTTACAAAATATTACATTTAAATGAATCTCCACAAGCTTGTTCCGGGAAGAGCGATCGTCCATGATACTGACTTTCAAATTTAATTTTACCCTATTTTTAACATTTTTTACAAATCTTGAAAGTTATATAATTTTTTTTAATGTTCCTTAAGTATTTTAGCTAAGATCAATTTTTTTGCAGAAATATAATTTTAGTTTTAGTCTTTATTTAGAATAAAGCTTAGTGATTTAACTAATCCTTTAACTGTATTTAGTATGAAGATGTGATGTCACAAGCGCTAATAGCTATCATCATTATTTTGACTGCTTCAGTAGCGCAGTGGGCGAGGGTCCGCTTGCGGCGCAAGAGGTAGCGGGTTCGATTCCCGCCAAGGGTGAAAGTGTTTGTATGTTCTGCAAGCACTTTCTCCTTGGTCTGGGTGTTTAATATTTATAATAAAAAATATCTATATATGTATGACTATTATATTAAGTATATCAGATATCTACCCGTAACACAAGCTTAGAGATTACCACGGGGCTAGATGTTGTTGTGTGAATTGTCTGGAAATATTTATTTATTTATTTTATTTATTTATCAGTATCCATTCAAAGAGAACTAAGTCAACTATTCGGTCACAACGTAATTCGAACAATCTTGAGTTGAGATTTGTTATTGTTCAAATGGTACCCAATTTCAAATTCAAGGTTCAATTTGAACAATAACAAATCTTCTAAATGGAAAAAGACGCCTATAAAAGTAATAATGCTTTCTTATTTTATAGCAGGAACGTTTGTCCTGGTAAATCCGACTTTAGTCGCTTAGTTTAACTGCCATGAAAAATATGCTTGGGGTAACTTTGACTTTGGGAGTTCAGATTTAAAATGCTAATAGCGAGAAAGACGGGGAATTTCCGTAGGTATGTCTTTCTTTGATCTCATAATCTGTGAGAGTATGTTTAACCAAGTAGGTTATGGTTGTTTTATTTTATATTTTCTTTACCAGAGATATATCAAATAAACATTTATGTTTATACAAAGTTTTTAAAAAAAACTAGCAGTAGGCCCCGGCTTCGCACAGGTAATTATTAAAATAACATATTTGATTTTTCTCGCCGTAAAAACGTCTACCTACGCACATTAAAAAGAAATTGGTTAAATTGTTAAAGAGGTTGTTCAGTTATGCGCTCACCAACAAATTTTACGAATTATTATTATATTATAGATTTAATAAAGAAAATTTTAAAGGAAATGTTAGAATATCTATCAAATAAGTTTTGTTGGAACCAGAAAGCGTTATTTTGCATGGAGATATATCCCTGCTAATTAACTATTCAATGTCCCTGCGATGACGTAAAATAGAGCCACTCTGTTCTGTTGTTTGGCTCCAAAAACGTAATTTGAATTTTAAATAACTTTGTATATTTTTATATCATTATGCGTATAATTTTATATCATAAGGCGACTTCAATGGCTCAGTGAGAGCAGTGCCCTGAGGCGCAGAATGTTGTTGTGGACAGATTTAATTCCATAATTTGCCTCGCTTTGTTCTATAAACTTTTATTATATTTAACAAAAAAAGCGTATATACAATGTAACGTAGGTATACACACAACCTTTGTGACATTGTGTAGTATTATGCAGATAGGTATACTTCCTTTTTCGCCTTATTTTATAACTAAACCCAAGTTCATTGAAATGGGCGATAAGCATCTCAACCTTCCTCGCACTAGGTCAGTAGTTTGTCGTTCTCTTGTCATCCTAATTTGGTATTCTGTTGGTGCAGAGGGTATCGGTAGCATTGAACTGCGAATTGAAATTACCTGCGCGATTCGTTCACGGTCGATTAGAGGCTGTGTACATACTGTCTGTTGTTAGGGTAAAAATGTCAACGTTAGGACCCAACAAACAATGATGGATCAAGGTCAGATCTATCGTAGGTAACTGTCTACTACATCATGATCATCAACACCCTATTAACGTTTCCACTGCTAGGACACAGGGACTTCTCTCTTGCCGAGATAGATTGGGCCATAATTCACCAAGCTGACCAAGTGCGGGTTGGTGAATGTCACATGTATTTCAGACTCTTCAATGTTCCCAATCTACTACAGACTACATACTTTGCTTAGTAACAAACAACTTCCTCAAATTTGAATAGTTACGTACCTACTTAATCATATCCGAACTGCCTCATATTCATGAAAACTGCGTCAATCTCCTGGAATCACTTTGCTGAATGTTCAGATTTGAATAATGTTACAACGTGAAATCACATTAAATAAATAATCGAAAGTCAAGTTTCTGACCTCTTTTTCATGAAAAATATATTTTTACATCTTCTTAGTAAGGCTCGACGAAGCGTGATTCAATATTTTTAGTATTTTCATGAAATCTTTCAATTTCAGATTTTCAGGCCTTTTCCAGGAAATATCTAAGCCTATTTTTCTCATTTTCGTGAGACAGGGTAGTATTATTTTTATATTGTATTTTGTATTGTATAAGTACTTATGCAAAATAAACTTATTTAAAAATGAACTGAACGATCATTCTCAACAATACTATTATATTTTATCTCTCATTTGCATTGCACATGTTGCCTGCATCTGTCTTTCCAATCGAGATCACCCTAGGGTTCTTCGAGAAAGTTGTAAACAAACAAATACCTTTTGAGCAGAGCCTTGTATTTTTAGCGTTCCGCGGGTAAAACCGGACCCTTTTACTGAGACTACGTCGTCGTGTCTGTCGTCACCAGACTGTAACTCAAGATCGATGATAGATGGAGTTGACATTTTGGGGATGATGAATTTCTGAATACACACTTAAATACACAATAAAACACATAATTTGACATTTAATTTGTATTCCCACTCAATTAATGTTGTCTGAAATAAATGATTTGAATATTAAATAAATATGTTTAAGGGGGCTCCCATACAAACGCGATTTTTGCAAAGCAACGTTGCGCCATGTCAGAACGCGGGTGACCGCGCTGACTGCATCTTTTTGCACTTTAAATTATTTTACTTTTTTTTTACCTATTGTTGATGCAAAATTTGCCTTACTAATTGTAGTTCATCTATGCATCTGTTTCATACTTATTAAGATAATTTTTATTGCAAAATTTGCATATACTGAACACGGTACTCGAGGTGTAGAATTAGTCTATCTGGACTATTAGAAAAGTCGGGCAGCTATGTCCTGCAAAACAAGTCGCATAAATAAATAGTTTATTACTTACAGATCATTCATTACGAACTAATACGTATTTTACGAAGTCACGACATGCTCAAATTATATTTAAACTTTATTTAATAAAGTCAACTTGTGGTTTCTTAATTGTTGTACAAAGAAGGAAATCGAAAACATTTTTTCGCCTGATCGTAACCCGATATTTGATTTGAAACCGCCTACAAATCACTTCGTACGCAACAACCGTAACCGAATGGATTACATTATCGCAAAATCGCATTGTACCGAGATAAATCAAGCTGTGGAATTGATTTCAACGTCCATTTTGTACGCCGTATACGTATTGTATTATTATCATCAAGTGACCACATACCTACGTAATGTTTTTTTTTTAACTTTCATTTCCTTACAGTTGATAGATATTATAAAACCAATAGGTACATTCTTACATAAATAATATCGCACGGCGGTATGTGTAATATTTTCTGTGATGGAGGTTGGCATAGCAACCGTTTGAGTTACGCGGAAAAGGCTAATCAAGTGTCATTATTTGCGTCTCCTCGTTGAGAATTCCCAGCCAAAATATTTATTTAGGTATTATATTAACGTAAGGAATACCAACATATTTATAAAATAAAATAAAATAAATCCATGGAGTTTAAGGATTTTTTCCGCGGATACAATTATAATCCAGATAAAATAACCTACATAAAGGTAGGTAGGTTCTAAGATTCTGCCAATAATGCATTGGCCGAATCTTAGAAAATATTTTGTTATTTTAGTCGTTTGAGTGTAAAAAAGTAAAAACCCCTTTATATTTATTTATTATCATAGAAAACCTACAGTTTTTTACAAAGTACATATATAACAGAATTTAATAATAGAAATTCTTAAAAACATAATAAATGCCGGTGAGTGGAAACGTCTTAAGAACTATATTTTTTTATTTTTTTTACTCACAGCATCATCTAACCCCAAAACTAAGCAGAGCTTGTATTATGGGTGTTAGGTAACTGATATACTACATTGACACATTTTTTTTTGTAAATACATACATATGATACATAGGAGACACCCAGACCCGAAACCAGAAATTGTAGATCGTACAAAATCTGGTCCCCCGGCGGGAATCGAACCCGCAACCTCCTGCACCTCAGGCGGACGTTCGCCCACCGAGCCACAGAGGTCGTCAACGTGCGTTTGACGATTATCGACGAGCGAGAGGGTTAAATAAGAATTACACTAATTAATCAAAATATCACTGCTCATCTCAATCGCCTAACTGATTCACACTTGCATTTGAATATAGGGAAAAACAAAGGTATCCCACACGCAATAAACTATATCTCTTTGGAAAATGATCAATTATTTTTTATTATTTTTTCACCTGCATAGATTTAAGCGTAAAAATAGTTGTGTAGTTAGTTTTAGTATTATTTAGTATATTAGTTGTCTTATTAATCTGAATTTCTAGTAGAATGTCCTACATCTTTTGTTCGCGAGTGAGAGACCCTGGTTACCTTTAATAAAGGGTGGCATACCTTCATTAGGCACCAGTCTCGAAAAATTTTAACTAAACGAATTTTATTATTCTATTATTAATCATAATCACGTATCGTTATACCCAATATTGAAGCCCGGTCCTAAGACCAAAACGAACGATGTAGTTAACTCGTCATGCCAAGCGCCATCGAAACACAATTAGAGTTTCTAGGAAGCGAATACCCATTTCACACTTTCAAAGGGTAATTTGGGAAGTTATCCAAAGGATTGACTTGTTCCTACCTACGGCCGACACGAAAGAACTAACTGATTTCAATCAGTACCTACTGACTGCAATAGGTATTTTTTGTTATATAAGCCTTGATTTAATGACAATCTCACTTGATGTAAAGTGACGATTGTGGTCTAAGATGTGGCATGAAGACCTAGAAGGCTTCTCCGGACCACATTACGAAACACGAAAAAATAGTTTCACGCACTGGCCCAGCCCGGAGGGTGGTGACAAGCCGCTTCCGAAGCCTACCACCACCAAAACCTCCAAAACTGGTACAGTCAAAAGCAAAAGAAACTGATGAAATAGGGTCCGAAAATAATGTAAACATTAAATTTAACCAAAAGTTACTGACTATTGTAGTTTGTTAAAAGTAAAGGAAAAAAGAACGTGTCATAAGTAAGTGATCATATTTAGTTCGATCCTCGGTGTTACGTATTCTGATCATTGTCTTTTGACCGATTAAAACTTCATTTGAAATTGACGACTGGTATAACTTGTTACATATGGCACGTTATACTAGAATATTCTTTAAAACGTTAAATTTAATCACTTATTTTTGCTGTTGCCTTTACTTAAGAGTTAAAACGACAATAAATTCAAATTAGAAATTTGTTGGAAAACTAGGCGCATTTGTATGGCGTATTGCGGTCAGTAGTGATACAAATCCATATATTCCAGTCATACAAGTCTAAGGGGCCGTAAAAGTCTTTAACTATATAGTTCAAGACTATATAGTTCGAGACTATTACGGCCTATTATTATTCAAGACTTTTATTATTCAAGACTATTATTATTCAAGCTTCCGATCTTGACTCGCACTCGTGGTTTACGAATACGAAAGCCACAAGAAATTCCAGCTATAAACAACATAGTGGGCTAATTAATTGCTCCCCAAAACCAATGTGTCAATTACCCACATGGCGTTTGCCTCGTCGACGAGAGTAATTCACAATGTGGTTACGTGAAACGAAAGTGACGTATTCGGAAACCAAGAAATGAGATACCTAAAGGTTTATAATCTGTTAAAAAACACCGAAGATTTCTCTAGTAAACCATAATTTCTCATTTTATCTCGACGATTAGCAATTAATTTTCTTCCTCATTTATTATGGGATGGTAGCTAAAGGCAGTGTTGCCGTTAATCTTGGAGAGTGTTTACAGGAGAACAAAAGGACTGTTTCTCTGTAATTAACGAAATGCGACGTTCAGAATGGAACTGTTGAATAAATAATGAGGCGTGAAACACGATCTTCTTATAGTTATGTCTACTACAAAATAATAGCTATAACAATTTAAAAAGGGTGTTATAAATACATGTCATCATTTAAGAATATATACAAGGTGTTTCGGATGTGGTATATACTCCCGAAAGGTGGTGGATACCACATATGAAACACCTTGTATCTTATTTTTTACTTGGTTTAAGTCAATATTTATTATTAAGTAGGTAGGCCGCACCGTTGAAATATCGTGCGTTAATTTGAAAACCTAAAATATAGACTTTAAGCACTGTAATACTTACTATCTATACTGTATTCTCGAAACGCGAGCTATCCCTCGATCGAGGGACGGCGCCGCGGCGGCCGGCGGGCGGGACGTGCTGATTTGTAACTAATAACCGCCGGATTATGTTTAGTAGAAATAAGTACATAAGTACTTATTTAATATGACGAGTATAATAATGTTATGTTATTAATTTTATATTAAGCATTTTAATCAGTAGCAGCGTATTCAATTCTATGGCCTTGTAATAATAATATTATTTTATTTAATTAGATAACATTTCGTACATCCCAGGAGAGGAATAATATTTATCGGTCGCAAATGTATTTAACTTGCAATCAATAAATTGAAGACTATTCCATTTACAAAGTATTTTTTGTTTAAATAAATAAAATACAATGACCAAACTAGAAGTAAATTCAAAATAGACTAGTTAATAAAATGTAGATGGTCAGCTCAATCGCACGTTCGCGTACTGCGTGGCTGTAGGTATTTATTTTCGGGATTCTGCCGAGTTGGAATATTAATAATAATTTTAAGGGAATATTCAGTGTTCTTTCGTTATTAAAATAAATATAAATTTTGATAAAACGTCTACCTTAATTGTGGTATTTATTAGGCTTATAAAGTTTAGAGAAACACTCTAGACTTTATTACATACTTTATTAGATTACATTATTAATTCAAAGTTTAATAAGGCTTTATTTACATTCTGTATCAGGTACGTAATTACTTTTTAAGTCCCCTTGGTTTTAAAACTAACGTTTGTTAATTGATAATAATATTCAACAAATAAAATATGGGCATAAGGTATGAAGGTACATACCTAGGTACGTATACCTACTCAAAGAATTTTTATTACTTATCCGGAAATATTCTAGATTTTTATGGAATATTTTTATAATCATACCTTTATAAATATTCTCATGATACGAGAAAAAGACAATTATTAAAATTTGCAAACATTTGCAAACACTTGTTTTTAACCCCCGACCAAAAAAGAGGGGTGTTATAAGTTTGACGTGTCTGTCTGTCTGTCTGTGTGTCTGTCTGTCTGTCTGTGTCACCATAGCTCCCGAACGGATGGAGCGATTTCAATTTAGTTTTTTTTTGTATGAAAGGTGAGTCTGGCGCGAGTGTTCTTAGACATGTTTCATGAAAATCGGTTGTTCCGTTTAAAAGTTATGGGGGTGAGAGTGGGTAACAGTAAAACACAACATTAATGCAGTAAAATGAAATTTGTTTATTGCTTGAATCACATAGGTGATAAATATGTTGTTTAAGTTGTGTTCGATCTAATATTTGATTGGACTCCATGAGCTCTCTTTCACAAGTACCCCATCTGTTGAGTGGACTCCTGGAGTCCAATGTAGGTGTTACGTATTTAGTGAACGTTTGTCGTCGTTTTCATATTCCTATGCTGCTCTAACTTGCACAAAGTGTAGTGACCAAGACAAGGATGACAATCCAACCAAAGTTCATTCACTGAAACGCATCTTCAACAATTGGTGGATTTTTCAAAGGTCGCCTTTCATTCTCGCAAGCGCGCCCGTTTTGTGAAGTTCGGTTTCTCTGTTTTTTTGTGAAAAGAAGTAGGGAAATATGTCTTTTTATTGCTTTTTATGCTTATCGATTAGTAAATATCAAGTCATTGTAGAATAATAGTTAAAATAAATTCAGCAGTACCTACTGTGATCCAAACTTGGAGTGGATCGTTTCTTCGCCTTTTTTCAAGTGTTTTGTTTATTTATCGATTTCTCGTAAACTAAACACTTCTAACAGTTGAAACTCTGTCTGTAAGAATTATGTGAACCAATCTATAATTTAAAATAATAAGCTAACCCAATTGACTCGAAGTGTTGAAAATGAAACAGATGCTGTTTTGTACCCGGCGCTCGGACCGCTCGGAATAACACATGTTTTTGTAAGCCTTGTTTCGTGAAAAAAAATGTATGGGAAGTTGTTTTTTTTATTATTTGTGAAATTGTATAATATATTATTGTATGTGAAATAAAAACTTTATGTACGAATAATTGATTTTTTAAATTAACGAATTTATTCCAGTTTATTGTAAAAAAGTCGTGGTATACGACTTTTTTACAATAAACTGGAATAAATTCGTTCATTCTGATTTCAAATTAGAATTGTTAATACATTGCAAGGTAATACAGGACCCAATCATTATTAATGTAATAGCTTATTTCATAGCAATTCCGATGATATAAGATAAACATACTAGCTTCCTACAAAAAATTAGAGAAATCGTCATTTGAATCACACGCGCCGTTCTCGCGTGGGACCACCCAGAATTGCCTCCACAGACGTGCGATTTTATGCAAAATGGCCGCCACAGTTGAAGGGTTATGATTTGACATGCAATGTCAATTATGATTAATGAAAAAAAAAACTAAGACAATGTCAATATTTAGTTAATTCCAATTAAAATTAAAAATGACTTATTAATTTTATAAATCATTATTTTTTTATAATTATATATTTTTTTATATGCAAGATACACAATAATTTATTTCCATTGTTTGGTTCTACAAATCTTAGTTACTTAATGCAAACTTTCAGTTGCACAAGCTCTCTAAATATAAAATTAAACAAGCCATGCAACTACCTATATTAGGCGTTAGGTGTAGGTAAATTAGACTTTTTATAATTACCTGAGTAGGTAAATACTTTGTGCAACAGGACATATCGAAAAATGGAAAAGCTTAAGAGCAGTCAATATGGTTCGGTATATCTAGACTAATGTTAATATTTCAAAGAGTGGGTTGTTTGGTTTAGCGTGCTAATATTACAGTAATTTTATGTTAATCTGCGGAAAATTCTAACTGGGATGAATTTCAGTATACACCCATTATTATAAAGATGTGAAAAAATTACGTCAAAGTAAATTTTTCACATCTTATAAATAGGTATCGTAGCGGTTAAAAAAGCTTTACAGATCAAGAGGTTAATGAAAAACAGTTTTTCGCAAATATCCCGCGACCGTCACTCGGAGGTCGCAGAAATATTTTTAAAAATAGTTGATCTACTAAATGCAACATACATTATTTGTCTGTAAATTTAGTCGTATTTTGAACATATCGCTGACACTAACCAAGATAAGGCGAAAAGGCCTTATCTTACGTTAGTGTGTTTTCATTTGGCTTTCGTAAAAATATCAGATATACTTAGTTATAACCACTGAAAAAAAGAATGGAATGAAAAATGTAAATACTGTGCTTTAATATAAAAAAAATGTTCTCGTTTCGTACGAAGACTCCGTTCACGAAGAAAAAGATCTGAAGTAATAAACATAAAAAAATGCTGGTCCAGCTTTTAAAATTCAAAACCTTCTACTTCTTTTTTTAAAGTCGGTTAACAAGCATAGGGGTTTACGCCTAGTTGTATGGTACCCATACAACACCGTGTTTTTAACCCCCGACCAAAAAAGAGGGGTATTATAAGTTTGACGTGTCTGTCTGTCTGTCTGTCTGTGGCACCATAGCTCCCGAACGGATGGAGTGATTTCAATTTAGTTTTTTTTGTATGAAAGGTGAGTCTGGCGCGAGTGTTCTTAGAAATGTTTCATGAAAATCGGTTGTGCCGTTTATAAAGTTATGGGGGTGAGAGTGGGTAAGGAAAACCGAAAATCTGCAAATATACTAGTGTGGGGTATCAAATGAAATCGCATCGCGTCCACATTACATAATATTATGTTGTTTTACGTTTAAGGAAATTATGGCATTGGAATTGGGGTTTTTTTTTTAATTTTAAATTTAGATTTATTTTATTATGATATGAATAATAACACTATAATAATTGTGTACATTCTATTACATTACTATCTTTTTCAGCACTCTTCTCCGAAAACGGGTAATTTTACAGAAAAATGCATGAGGCATTGTTTGAGATAATGTTAAGACGAACTATTTTTATACGGACCTCTATTATAACATAACACCCGACAGGTAGCGCGGTTTAATACGTTATTCTTTTATAAATTCATAAAACTAATTTTACATGACAAAGATTGTTCTTTATAAATAATTATTTTAATCGTACCTGTAAAAGTCATCAAGAAAATCTACCAACAGTATTGTTTTAACGTGCTATGACTAACGTTTAATAATATTAGGTAAATTATATTAAATAAATAAAAACTACAACGTACCAACTAGGTATGTCAGTTGTTGAAAATTTGCCAGAGATACGAATCTTTTCATCTTTTATTGCGATGTTTCACGTCGATTACGATCAACATGTTGTGTTTGTTTACTTAAGATTTCAATTTCTTTGTTTCTGTGGAATTCACATAAACTTTCGTATTTTGGTATAAAAAATGTATTTTAGGTACCTACATACCATTTTGTAGGTTTACCTACAACATGTTATTTCTTCTTATGGACAGTTCATTTGTTTTTTCTCTATGCCTATTTACAAATTTCACCCAATACTATTTACGACCACGGATTGTGAAAGTTAGAGTATTAAATTAAATAACTGGGGCTCAAATTAATAAATTGGTTTGACCCCTATTGACCGTAACCCAATAGACGGGAATTATCTATTACAAGAACAGATTTCACCGTAAATTACTGGAAAACTTTTTTTAATAGGTATATCATTCATTACAGATTATTTCGGAGAAGCCAAAAATGTTGAAGTTTGGAAATAAACTGTTTACTTCAAATTTTCTAAAGTACCTACCTCTAAGACAAACATTCTAAATTAGGCATGACTACATCACAAAATTTAACAATATAGAGCAGCGTCACGCAAAACTTCAATGCACTGGAAGATCTTAATTTTTCGTGAAAAATAACGCGTAATTTTTTTTTCTTATGACCATGTAACCATCCTCTATTTCATCTATTAAGGATGTGAAACTATTAAAAGTATGGATACTTTAAAATTGTAGCTTAGAATGCTTAGATTAATCTTGATTTTAAACCGAATGTCAATTCTGATCTTATAAATACCTACTGCTTACTAGCTGTATTGGATAGTCTGGCAAAGACGATGGTAAGAATCCTATACCCATACTGAATCTGTTACCGAACAGTTCAGGAAGACAATTAATGTACAATCGTAGTAGCTATTGGAAACTTCGAAGGTTCGATTGGAGTCCTTATTTCCGACTTCATCTTTGACTTTGTCCAGTATACAAATGTAGGTTGGTTGAATTAAATAGAATCAGTAGGTCCAATTAAGGTGAAAATTGGTATTCCTAGCTGAGATCAGACTTGGGAAATGCTGTGAAATACGCCTATAAATAAATAAAAAACTACTAAGTACCTAAATAAAAAACAGTTTAAATTTATGTCATTTTTTATACAGCTCGAATCTAATACGAATGACAAAAATTACTGACGTCTTTTTTTTAATAGGAATAAAATATTTTTCATGTACTTGCTTAAATGTTTACCTACTTACCTTAAGCTAGTATAGTTTATTCACTAAATTGCCCTGCTATGAGGCGTGTGGGCTAAATAATCTAATACCTAAAAATAAATAGATTTCAAGATACTATTGTTTCAGACAGACTTATTAGTTTTTAATATAACGGGATAGTATCGATTCGTCTAAAGAGCATCTGGTCTACTTATAAACTCGTCAAAAAAGCTACTCGTGGGCTGGCCTATTTCACATTGATTGAGATTGAGCTGTGTTGGATTATCGTTTAAAATGACTCGCCGTGCGAATAGTTGTGCCGCTAATTTTGTGACAATTGTCGCCGTGGTGAAATAGGGGCCTGATAGTAGTGACCCGCCTCAAGAGCAACTCGTCAAGAAAACTTTTCGGCTACGTCAAACACCAAATAAATTATTAATTGGTTATTTCCAGACACTTTAGAACTAGTTCTAAAAGCAGGTTTTAATTAAGGAAACTTGTTCAAAGTTTGTCCTGTTTCAGTAAGGTAATTATTATAGATGAGACCATAGACCATAGACGAGCCTCAGGCGGAATAGTTAAAAAAATCTATTAGAAAAAGCACTCAGTTTTCTGTAAGCTAGAATCATATAAAAGCAGATAAACTATTATACATCCTTTGATGTATCTGAGGTTGACGGCGGTGCTTTAGATAAGTGACCCCGGAGAGTGAGCCATTAGATAAGAGAGTACTTATGGACTTGGACAAAGTTACATTCGATTCCCGCGCCGGGGGAACAGATTTTGTACGATCTACAATTTCTGGTTTCGGGTCTGGGTGTTTTCTATGTATCATATTAAATATGTATTTGACTGTTTGCGACTGCCTCAGTGGCGCCGTAAGCGAGAGTTCGCTTGTGGCGCAAGAGGTAGCGGGTTCAATTCCCGCCGAGGGGTCAAGTGTTTGTACGTTCTGCAAGCACTTTCTCCTTGGGCTAGGTTTTATAGATAACCGTGAGCATTATAAACTAATTTTAATGATGTTAATCTGACATTGCTGTTTTAATGAAAAAATGTTTATGACAATTCGATTTAGATCCTCTCCGTTCGCGGCACTCATTTAATTGAATTGTAAAATTATTTATGACGGCACGGTTCGGGTCATCACTTACAGACTGATTAACACTCTCCACGTTTTCAACCGTCGTTGACTTTGTTTGTACCGGTCTCTTCAAACTTTTCGATCCACTTTCGAATAAGAAGATTGGTTGGTGCATCAATTGAGTGGCGAAAACCTCGCATACTGCAGAATCTCCTACGCGCCGCCACAACACAAATTTTCGTTGAAACACTGTTTGCGTAAAACTCTCGCACGCACAACGCGAGGTCCGCTGTATATACGGAAATACCATGATCCAGCCTACTGCCCCCTATAACAATAACCCCCGTGCCCGCCGAATTCGTTGCGTTCACGCAGTAAACTTAATAACTTAATACCTAATATGAGACATTTCGCAAAAAGTTGCTATTATCTCCTGACGACCTCTCGGCTCGGTGGGCGAACGTCCGCCTGAGGCGCAGGAGGTTGCGGGTTCGATTCCCGCCAGGGGACCAGATTTTGTACGATCTACAATTTCTGGTTTCGGGTCTGAGTGTTTTCACACTCATCTATCTTATCTATCTTGTTATGTATCTATGTAGTTTCTCAGTCACACACCCATAGTACAAGCTCTGCTCAGTTTAGGGTTAGGTGATGCTGTGTGAGTAGTCCGGAAATATTTATTTATTAATTCTCGTGGAACTCCAACCATGATTATTCAAGTAGTATTTAAAGCTGTGCGCCGGTTACCTTTAAAGAGGTCGAAATGTCAAGAGTTTAATTTATTTCCGTATAGACTAAAAAATATTACAGGGACATTAAAGACACATCAACAACTGAAACTGCTAAAACGTTGTTTATCTAAAGTAATATCGTAAGAATTTAGCAGAATAATAAAGGAAAGAATAATCCCCAGAACGGTGCAATCGATTCTCTTTGTAGGTAACTCCAAACAAACACCGACATGCTGATGTCTTCGTGTCACCAGAATTAATAGAATGTTTCGAAGCGATAAACAACATTTGCATAAAGGCCAGTTCGGTACCCAGCGTGCGCCTCACGTGTGCGATTAAGGGTAGGCACGGACGCCTATGTCCATACTGAGGCTAGCTGCTACGTAGCGTAAAATGTAACAAACACGGTATTCTAGGGTCCCTAATTATAAAAGTTCAGCTATCCTTTAAAATAATAAAATTTATTAAGGGTTTTGATTTTTGTAATTTGAACTCAACACTTTTGGACTTCCAGAGGAAGTTTGCCTGGCAATAATCATTTATTTGTTTTAAACGACTTTGAGCGAAAAACTTTGTTTCTTTAGTGTTCTCGTGTCTTTTGGACATTTTTATTTTAACCGACTTAAATTCGAATTCTAAATTTGGCGTGTAGTAATGTTCTCGAGTTATCTTCAATAATTGTTCTCAAATTTTATCGATTTTGGTTGCACCTACGGGAAGAGAGGGGCATTATTATGCTGGGGTCTACGGCCTTTGTTAAAAATACAGTTCGTTTTATCATTCTCTTACTTTAGAATTTACATCTTATTATATACCTCTTATTATAACTTTTTAGATCTCTCCGTAACTCCTACAGCACTTTATCGCCCCAATGCTAAGAAACGTCGTTAAAAGAAACTCAATGCGATCCAACAAAGCGTTCAGGAAACAATCGATTTGTTTTCCCAAACAAAACCTACACATTAATATGCTATCGAAACTAATGATCGTCGTATTCCGATCAACCTTGAATCCCGAAATCATTAATTGTGATTAGGTAACTTCGAAGCAACTAGAGGTGAATCGGTATTCACGATATATCAGTCAATCCAAATGGAGTGGCCGTCTTCCAACTGTTAAAGACAAAAACGTACCTAAGCACGTGCCATTTGGTTGTGCAATGGGCAAAACTGCGTCCATTTATCGTAGTATTCGGCGAACGGTTCAAGCCCTACTGCCAGCAAGAAAAAAGAGGAAACGTAAATTGTCTTTATTTTTAATTTAAAATTTTAAAAAATCGTTTTAACGTGGCGTAACAATTGGCTGTTGTTTCCATTTAAGAATCCATAATACCCGAACCTACCCTTTTTCTTAAAGTCGTCTGAAACTATAAATCTTATCAAAAATAAATTACAGCGCGTAGGTACCTTTAAAATGGAATGACATCAATGTGCCTATAATTTGGAGAACCTTCCAATAACAAGTATTTCCATTTAGAAGCATTCCAAACAGACTCATTGTGAATGGGCACCTTAATAGAATGCCCTGCGAGCCCTTAGGACGTGTACCCATCAACTCCAGTATTATTAAGCACATTTGAAATTTAGTGTGACCATACATACAAACATGGAACATGGTGTCGAAATATTCGAAAAATTAACATACCGCTTCATGCATGAATATAACTTTTACTATGTTTGTAAATAAATCATAAAATCCTAAAGTTGTTTCGCTTTGAAGGGACCTACATCGTGAACCCGTGGCCTTTACCAAATCATCTCTGCATCTGGTTTCCGACGCGCCTTACCTTTTTCCAAATTGATGATGTGAACAGTTGTTCACTTTTATCCCAGATTACAACATCCTATACTTTTATCCAAAACATTTTTATCATCATTTCAAATATTTGATCACCGAACTCTTTTCATTTTAACTTCAGGGTGCAAGTTAAACGCACGAAGCCACGAATATAAATTGCACATTATCACAGGTTTGTCTGTATATAAAATGTATATAGGTAACATTTTTAACAAAAATAAACAAATATTTTTATTTGGTTTATCATTTTTCCCATTTATGAGATAAAGCCTAAGTATTATATTATAATATAACACAATAAAACATAGGTATCTAATATTTTTTATAATATTTCCTCTTTTGCTAGCATAAAGGGCGAATTAAAATAAGTCAGCCTGGCAGAAAAAGAAAATATAAATCGTTACGTTTTCTCTCAGCCTCGTCCTCAGATCAAAGTTCCAAGTTTTTTACATAAATACTAATACACGTGTATACCCGCCCGCCGCTGGCACGTGCAAGTAGCTAGCATGTGTATCCCCGTCTTTACATCAAGGAACTCTTTTCTTATACGTCTTCCGTTTCACCAAAGATAATTATTTAACCTCTAGACGACGTCATGTCTCTCGCTTGCTTCTGATCGTCACATCTACGTTTATACCTACATGTGACCTGATTAAAAATTCGTATGATGGAGGGATATAGCAATGCATACGCGTTGGTTTTAGGGTTCCGCAGCTAAATGGCAAAAATCGTTCGAATTCGTCATGACTGAAATGAAACACATGACATGAAACTTCAAAAACTATAATGTTGAAATTTGGTAAGTAAATTTATTCATTGAACCAACCGTATAAAGAAATTCACACGAAATTAGAAACAAATTAACAAGAAATTGGTGGTTCTAAATACTTATTACTGAAACTCAATTTTTTTCATCAAACTTATACGTATGGGATGTTCATGGATAGGTCTTCAAAAATAATATTGAGGTTTCTAATATCATTTTTTCTAAACTTAATCATTCGCACGAGAGACACTTCCAAAGTGGTACAATGTGAATTATTTGGGATATTTAATTATTATGAGAATGATAAAACTTAAAAAATATATATGATGTAGGTTCATTACTACACTTCCACCGAAAATAGTAGTTTTTTTATATATATATGTAACTTGCTACTACGGAACTCTTCATGGGCGAATCTGACTCGCACTCAAGTGCGCTTATTCACTTATTTTTAGTGGTTTAATAATTTCATTTTAACAATAAAATACGAATATATCTTAAAAAATATTATTTGCTTTACTTTATTGGATAATATTATCTGCGGATGCCAAATCCCAAAGCTTACTACTAAATTTACCTACTAATTAAAATCTCCTTGGACAAATCAATCTTCTGGACAATTATGTTTGCCAAATTGGCATAGTACTCTGAGTTTACCTGAGACAAACGTAGTGATTATTACTCCTTGCCGTAAACTGTGGTTAATCTTCATATCCAGATCTATTTAATTTTTGTTTTCATAATTATCATAGTAACTTTAATATTTCTGAATTCAATTTAGTAAATAGTTAAATATTCGAAGTTGATTAGATATGTAGCTAATCAGTCTTTAGTTTTACTTCTCATAATGCATTTATGTTCTGGAGTTTTATTTTATAAAAAAAAACGATATAATGATGGCAAAGTAAGAAGGTAGGACTAATACTTGATGTATTTCAATTGAAAACGAATAGGAGCTATTTATTAGATATCTAAATATATTATGAGTTTATTTAGGGACTTACTTTGTAATATACGTACAAAGTGACACATATCAGCCAAACCTATGCGTCAGCTACGCGGGATGCGAGACGCGACTTGAGAGCGTCTACAAATCGGGACATTTTTGGATGAAAAGAAACGAAAAGAGTCATCACCGCCAGTAGTTAGTACTAGCTATTACTCATGTTTCAATAAAAAATTACATGTAAATGGAACATACAAATTCTAACCTATAGATTCTCCAAAGGTCCATCACAAAAAGATTAACTGTCATACTTGTTCCAGATAGGGCCGCTAACAGATACGAGATGGCAGCCCGGCGGCGGTTCCGGGGGGAAGGCGACAGAAGACGGCATAGCCATCCACGTGACTCCCCCAGAAGAAGAAGACGACGCCGACGAGTTTGTGCCGACGCCGGCCATGAGGATGAGAAGGAAACTCAGCACGCCACTCAGCGCACTGCCTGGTCTTTCTGAAGGCCTTCTTGGACTTCAAAGTATGTATCATACAAACATAATCTTACCTCAGTGCTGCATTTTTATTTTCACTTGGCGCTGTGAGTGTTCTGTCCTCAAATTCTCACGAAAATGTATAGTTAAAAAACTGTCATAACCTATTACCCAAATAAAAAAAAATCCAAGGTTGCCTATCGCTTTCAGCGATAAAGCCGCCAATAGATTCACAATTTTTGTACATTTTGCATGTTGTGTTCAATATAGAGTATTATATTGTATTGTATTGTCAAAGAAAAACTAAAAAAGTTATGGCGGATTTAATGGAACACTCATTCGGAATCTTTAAAAGTCGATTTATCGTTTATCGCAGGTTCTACTGCAAAAATTATATACATCATAATTATTATTACATCCTTATACTCTATATCTGTAGCAAAAAGTTTGGTCCAGAACTCCCCTTAGTTCTGGATATATGTATACGATATATATGAATATTTGGCCTTAGGAACAATGTCATCGATATAAGCAAATGAAAAATTGCATTCACTAGAGACGATGTTCCATCCACTCACACTGAACTGTTCTCGCAAAGCTTTGGAATACATTTAATGCTGTTGCATTTCGTAATAACTTCAAACTGAGAGTCTAAAAGACAAGTTTAATTAGGTCACCATAACACCAGTTAAGATTGTTATAGTCAATCAAAGGTTTATTTCTTTTGCCACAATCCTAATAGAGCCGAAAATGTAGAAACGCATACTAATATAATTTACCGAGCGTTAAAATATGTTTATGCCTTCCTATTCAATCAAATTAGCAACATTAGCAAAATGCTGAACGTTGAGACGACGAAATTATATTCGAATTATTCATAAAGGTATAAGTCTAGGTACCTACTCGAAATGTGTTCATATTCTTTAATAATATGTTTATTGTTCAACTCAAGAGTGTTTAACATTTATAAAACAACAATAAAAGTTCCATCATAAGGAACTCCTTTTCTGTTTATGGCAGAAATAAAAAAACTCAGGCAAAACTGAAAAGATATATTTTTTGCAAGGGAAACCCACTTAAAAGAGTAGATGACAAAAAATCTTAAGTCCGGCATATAAATTACTTTAAAAAGTTGTACTCCTATTTTTTTCTTGCAATCGAAAAATCAAGACGATTGCATTGTAGTTTCTATTAATATTTTTCTATTATTATTTATTTTTTTAGTCGAAACGCTTTCATGCCATAAGTGCTGAATTTAAAAGTCACAAGTTCCCACTCCGGAACCTCGTTATCTTTCACTTTCTTATTGAATTGAATAAGCGAAAAATAGGTGATCAGTATTTTCGGGCTAACAGACAGACTATATATAAAACTTACGCGTATTTTATATGTATTCCTCATGCCTTATTCCTTTTCAAATAAGTAAAACAATTTTTTTTGTTACTTAACGCCCTAAATTACATTCATGTCATGTCACATGTCTTTGCAACATGAAATAATCCGACGCGAAGCAAGTTGTCTCAGCCATTTCATATCCTACAGAATACCATTCTTCGCACGTAGGTCCGTTTTCCTAATTTGATTCGCTCGTTTTACGCTGAGGAGCTCTATCGCTCGAAAGTAATTTTATTGTGTACTAGCGGCACGCCCCGGCTTTGCACGGGTAATTATTCAAAATTGTTTCAAAATTATTCGAATTTTTCTCGCCGTAAAAACCATCCTTACCACAACGAATATTAAAAAAAATAAATTGGTTAAATTGGTATAGGCGTTGTTGAGTTATGCGCTTAGCAACACATTTTGCGATTCATTTTTAACCCCCGACAAAAAAAGAGGGGTGTCATTGTTTGACGTGTCTATCTGTCTGGGACATCATAGCTCCCGAACGGATGAAGCGATTTCAACTTAGTTTTTTTTTGTTTAAAAGGTGAGTTTGGCGCGAGTGCTCTTAGACATGTTTCATGAAAATCGGTTGTGCCGTTTAATAATTGTGGGGGTTAGAGTGGGGAAGGAAAACCGAAAATCTGCAAAAATCTCGAGTCCCCACTCGAGATTTTTGCAAATAAAATCGCATTGCGTGAACATTACACATTATTATGGTGTTTTACTTTTAAGGAAATTGAAGGATTCGAATCGGGGGTTTTTCTTATATTTTAAATTCAGATTTATTATATTCAATACTAGCTGTGCCCTGCGGTGCTACCCGCGTTATAATGGATGAAGTACTCTTAACCAACAACATATTTATTTGAATAAAGATTAATATTATTATGTTGATACAACTTAAACAAATTATTTCGACCAAATTAGGTACCATAAAAACGGTTTTTGTGAGTTAATCTTAAAAGATAGACATATACTATCGCGGACTGTTTTTTAGATCATTAAAAGAGCTATTATTCTTTAATACATATTTTTTGTGTTAACCGTTTTCACGGCGCACGCAATGGAAGGCTTCAAAGATGAACAATTTCTCCCGTTTTTTACACATTTACCACTATATCTTTGCTCCTATTGGTCGTAGCGTGATGTTATATAGCCTATAGCCTTCCTCGATAACTGGACTATCCAACACAAAAAGAATTATTCAATTCGAACCAGTAGTTTCTGAGATTAGCGCGTTCAAACAAACAAACAATCCAACAAACAAACAAACTCTTCAGCTTTATAATATTAGTATAGATAATTTCCAAAAGCATCGCTTGGCCGAAATATCGTGACGTCAAATTCTATATATATATTTTTTTTTAATGATAAGATAAATATTCTTTATTGCACACATAATTAATTAAAAACACAAAACAATACATAAGCACTTAAGACTATGTGACAAATGGCGGTCTTATCGCTAAAGAGCGATCTCTACCAGACCAGATAATTTAATGTGTTATCTATATTTTTGTTAATGTAACAACTAGTTGAAAAGTTCAAAGCAGTAAAAAACGCGCTTATTCCCTATTCACATTATGATATCATCCTACATATTGCTGACCATTCTTCTACTAACTAATGCGCTTCATGAAACGGACAAGATTTATAGATGATATTATAAAATATCAGTTCAGTTCAGTTCAGTTTCTTGTAATTGGACTTTGAGCTTGAAGCGACAATTTGCCATTATGAGTTAAATAAAAATTATAAAGTGAAAAAAATGTTACTCAGTTGAACGCCATTAGTTCCGTTCTTATTATTGGCATCGCGCTTGCCATATGCTACGACTAGCCAGTGTCATTCAGTTAGGTACTTGAAAGATTAGTAAGCTATACAAAAAAAAGTGTGTGTGTGTCAGCTACGACGCACGATTGGAGTTTACTACTTACGAACGATATTATGATATATGTACATCGAATAGAAAAAAAGGGTACATGAACGCATCTGCTAAAATGGTAAGAGAAACAAACATAATATATCTGTAATTATTCGGATTGTTTATATTACTTCAATAAAGCGTATTACATAAAGTATGTTACAAAATAATAATAATTGTGTTCAATTTATACAAATCCAATTTTAGGATGATTGATTTCTTTCACTTTGAATTATAATATCATTCATAAATGCTGCAAAGAACAAATTAATTAGGTGTCGAAACTATAGCTTAGGTACTTATTATATTTTCCAACGAAACGCGTTGAGAGGACCATAAATTCGTCAATTGTTTTAGTTCCCTGCACAAAAACGTAAAAGCTATCTTTGTAAGACGATATCCAAGTGAAAAAGAAACGTCCGGCCAAATTTTTTTTGTAAATTTTGATGATTTTACTGAATAACTTTGCACTCTCACCTCTACTCACTGATAAATTCTAAGTGAATGCTAGACGAATACATTTTCGAACGCGTATTCGAATGTCAAAAATGGTAACTCGCATTCCAGAGACACAACAAACAACCAATCAAAATGCGTTAAAGTTCTTATTTCGAACGTGACGTTTCGACGGTATTCCATCTCATTCTTTTGAACGTTGAATCCTACAGATATATATGTTTGTCTCTTTCTACGTAACGCCTCAACTTTTGTTAACACTTGATTTTACTCCCCATAAAATTTCCATACCGGGCCTTATAACTCAAATCGTTTCTTAAGGAGTAAACTCCAAAAATTTATCGGTATCCAGAATGCAGAAACATAGAGTTGACCAACCAGATTAAGCGAGAAAAAAAAATCAACATGACACGACACGACATGACAGCTTCGTACGACTTACGTCTATATTTAATACTAGCGGCCCGCCCCGGCGTCGCACGGGTATAAAATTTTCCCGGCAATTATTCGAATTTTTCTCGCCGTAAAAACCATCCTATCTCTCAAGTTGGATCGAACTGCACATGTTGTGCTAATTTTATTATAATCGGTAAAGTGGTTTAGAAGTCCATTGAGGACAAACATTGTGACACGAGATTTATATATTAAGATGTATAAACGTCTTGTACCAATATCAGAAGCTCAGAACTTATCACAGGACCTAGGTATTGATATGTGGATTATCCACCAATATTTATCTACCCAACTTTCTCCTCGTAGTCTCACTCACGTTCACATATATTTGTACTAGCTGTTCCCCGCGGTGTAAATATGGATTTTCACCCGCGGTGTAAATGCGGAATAATGAATTTTCCCGCGGAATAACGTTATCCCGCGGTAAAAAGTAGCCTATGTCCTTTCTGAGGCTCTAGAGATTCTGTGTACCAAATTTCATTCAAATCGGTTCAGTAGTTTTCGCGTGAAAGCGTAACAAACAAACTTACATTCACATTTATAATTAATTTAAAGGATCTAAGAAATTAATTAATTTTCCGCTCAATTTCCTTAATTTTTTCTTTTATAAGAACGTTCTCCTTATAATAACAAAGAATTAGCGAAATCGGTCCAGCCGTTCAGGCGTGATGCCGTGACCAAGGGAAATAGAGATTCATTTTTATAAATATAGATAAAAAAATTAAATAATTAGGATTAGGAATTAGGATATGTAGTGCCACTATTTTCTCATAGGTAACAACGGACACAGATAAAATTTAGTTGAAACAATTCCTCATACTTTAGGAGCTTTCTTTTGCTCTTACTTTAGGAGTTTTGATACAAAAATATATTGGATATTAAGTGCATATTTTACAAACAGAATCTACACAAATTTAGCATTTAAGTATAATTTGGAAGCCTACCGCACTTTATTAATAGATTAACTTCGCCTGAATTAGGTCGGAATAAGCGGAGGAATCCACTTGGTTTCTTATCTTCATTAATTCAAGCACCAATTCGCAAGGAAAATATCTTCAGTGATTATACTCAGGCCAAGTAACCTTAGGTCTTAGGAATAACGATGCCAAAGGAAACATCTTTATTTTTCACGCCGTGAACACAAATAATCAACTTAAGCAGTGACGAAACTCGGCAGGAAGTAAGTCCATAAATCCAGTTTCAAGAATCTTATCCAATATTTACTGTGCCCAAGAGGTTTGTTGAAAATCCGAACCAAATATTGAAAATGCCTGGGATTGTCTGTCTGTCGCGCTTAGAAAGCGACTCTGAAATTTTAATTGTTCTTGGTATTGTAGACCAGTAAGATCATATTAACAGAATAATAGCTCAATACGGTGTGATATATTTATTCCTTTAAAATTACGAAATTATAGAATTTTGTACACGACTGTGCGAAGCAAAGGAGTGGTAATGTGTTTATCTTTGTAGCACTATACAGACCAAACGCATAAAGACATGACGACAGTAAAAATTCAATATGGCGACTGCTTTACACCATTATGGCACAGGAATATGATGATGCCATTTTATGGAGCGTAACTTTTTTGTTTTCAATGTTTAAAGTAATTGTAACTTTCGTTCGAACGAATTAATAGAAGCATTATAGGTTCATATTTTTTAAAGATTAGGACATTTATCAATCGACGACAAAAAAAGCAGTTTTTTTAGTTTTTTTATGTATGACAACGCCTTAATTTTTACTGTAAGTCCAATTTATATTTAATTTTTTAAAGCAAAGCTGTTGCTCTCATGTTTACCCCTTTTAAATTTTATAAAAAGAAAGAAAAGAAAGAAAGAAAGAAAACACATTTTATTTAGGACACACTAAACAAAGTACAACAAAAAAAAAATATATATATAACATACAAACACACAGCAAGTGTCCCAAAAAGGCCCTCAACTCAGCATGTGTTATTTTGCACGTGACAAAATAACGCTGATCTTCCGTTATATATTATATATTATTTATGACATTCGATTAAGTCGTTTACGGTCCCTTTTATTTTATTTCTTAGGTTTTTAGTTTAACTGACTTCAAAAAAGGAAAAGGTTCTCACATTCGGCGTGTTTTAGTTCTCAAGGTAGGTATTTGTGATTGTTTTGTTAAGTGTTCTCACATCTTTTTGGGCATTTCTCGTTTTAACCCACCCTTTAAAAAAAGGATGAAGTTCTGAATTTAGTATTATTAAGTAATTAGTTTTGAGAACTTGTTTAATATGGTTTTAAAAAACAACTGCATTATTGAGACTTAAATTTTTCGGCGTGTTTTTTTTTAACTTAATCATTTTAAAAATAAATATTGATGGGCAATCCACACGTAAACATTTTACCCCGTGGTAAGCTCTAAGCTGCTCTAAGAGTCTGGCCCAAAAAACACTGCTTGACTTATGCTACGCGGAATCTAGAAATATCTGGAGTTATTCTCCTGGCATGGGTCACTCAAAATCAATTATGAAAGCCTTTGACAAACGGTTCACAAACCAAGTCATAGTGCTAAGCAAAAACAACCTGCGCATCTTAATAAGAGCTCTAACCGGACACTGCCGCCTTAACAAGCACATGCTCAGGTTAGGACTATGCGAAACAGAAACCTGCAGATTTTGTGAGGAGGCGGATGAAACGCCACTCCATCTGCTAGGAGAATGTGGAGCGCTGATGCCGAAGCGTAGCATACACCTGGGCAAGCATCTGCTATGCCCAGATGAACTACGAAACTTCCCCCCAAAGAAAATCCTTCGGTTCCTAACAGCCGCAAGGATAAGTGGCGAACTGTAACGCTACGACTTTAAGGAGAACCGATAACAAGTGGCGATCACAATAGGCCTTTCAGGCCGCAGTGACACAATAGCCACATCAAATAAAGTAAAAAAAAAAAACTTGTGTTTCACCGGATACTATCTATATAAATAAAAATGAATTGTTGTTCGTTAGTCTGATTAAAACTCGAGAACGGCTGAACGGATTTATCTTATCATAGTCGTAGTAATTTATTATTCTATGTCATAGTCTTGAAATGTTCGTGGAGGTCTAGGGAAGGATTAAAAAGCGAGAGAAATCGAATAATTGCCGGGAAAAAAAATTGAATAAAAACCCGTGCGAAGCCGGGGCGGGCCACTAGTATATAATATATGTATAGACACAGGAACATATATACAACGTATAGGTATTTTTTATTATACATATTTTACACCCAGACCAAGGATAAAGTGCGTACAGAACATACAATCACACATCACCCCTTGGCAGTAATCGAACCCGCTACCTCGTGCACCGGACCTTCGCCCACCGCGCCACTGATGCAGTCCAATTATGAGTTTCTATTAATGTTATTTTTTACTGGTCACATTCGCCTCGATTCACTTTGTCTACTTACCTTTAGAACAGAACGCCCTTAAAAACAATTTTGAGAGGTCAGAATATAAGTGAAGATACAGTTCATAGAATTTTAATATGAGTCTACTAAGTTCTAACAAGCGTTTTTCCCTCGAGATAATACCCGTACCTAAATAAAATGAATGTAATCTGAATTAAAAATTTAAGAAAAAACTCTAATTCTAAATCTTTAGTTAACTTAAAAGTAAAAAAATCATGACTGTGATGCGCTTTCATTTGATACCCCATTCGAGTATATTTGCAGATATTTGGTTCTCTTTCCCCAGTTTAACCCCCAGTATAACTTATAAAGCCCCTCTTTTTTGGTCGGGAGTTAACAATCGGTATGTCGAGAATTTACATGTATAATAAATAAAAAAAAGTGTGTGTGTGTCAGCTACGACGCAATATTGGAGTTTACTCCTTACGAACTATAATTACGATATATATCGAATAGAAAAAAGGGGTAAATGAACGCATCTGCTAAAATGATAAGAGAAACAAACTTATATCTGTAATTATTCGGATTATTTATATTACTTCAATAAAGCGTATTACATAAAGTATGTTACAAAATAATATAAATAAAATACAGCAATACCTCTTTGCGCGATACTTCGTAGTTGAGACTACGAGAATGAGATACGCTGTGTAATGTATTCCATCTCATTCTTTTACACGTTCAATCCTAGAGATATATATGTTTTTCTCTTTCTACGTAACGCCTCAACTTTTCGTGTTACACTTTTTGATTTTACTCCTCATAAAATTTCCGTACCGGGCCTTATAACTCAAATCGTTTCTTATGGAGTAAACTCCAAAAATATTGCATGTTTCTAATCAAAGCCGCCAAAATCAGCTTTACAAATAATCTTTTAATCCAGGTAAGATCTGTGAAACGAAAAACTCAATGATCACGTAATTCAATTTGTCGTCACGGTCCCATATTGTCGGACGAAGGGACAAATTATTAAGCTGGATTAATCATAGGCTTAATTTGAGCAATTCATCAAAAATTCACACACATAAAGTTATAATTCTAAAATTACAAGGTTTTGTGTTTGGGTATAGTGGTTTGGAACCCAGGAAGAGTTTTGAGAGTATAAGTAGGTAGGGCCGAGTGTTGAAACATTGCTACCATACTGAAATGCGACTTAGTCCTTGTGCCGTTAGGTCCGTGTGTGTATACTATCCCCGTGACTATAATCTAATGAAGTATTAAAAATAAAAAGTTTTTTTTAATACCTCAATATAGATTTTTCAGTCTTAGATCGTTTTGTATACATAATGTACCAAAGATTTACGTGGATTGCAAATCTATAAAATTGGTTGATTTTAGAAGGTAATAATGTTATTAGAAAAGCCAACAGGTGTCCAACAATGAAACACTGTTTCATTGGGCACTGTTCCATAGACAAGTTACCTAATTATATACATTTGGGTAGATATTGTTTTGATTTAGACTCTTCCATTAATAATTCTTATAGAAATGTATGTTTTGAATGGTGGGTAACTGCTATTTGTGATTTTCAACTTTAAGTTAAGAAATAATATGAATATAGCATAAAACAAACCAAAATAACACCTTTATGGTAACTTTAAAGCCTGAAAATTAAGTGTTCCTATAAAACTTTTGATTAAATTATTTCAATAATACAATAACACATTAAATACATTATGTTAATAGTACACATAGTAAAATTTAAAATCAAATTTAGTAGTCTAAAGAAATAAATACTTAAAATATTCCCGTCCTTTTATACTTACCGGGTAAGTAATAAAATTAAACATTAGAGTAGAAACTTTGTTGGTTGGATGTTAAAGATTTATATATAGGTTTTTTTTTATTATTTATTTATTTAACGTTCATCTCACAGACGACGTCACGTCCATGATAATGTCCATGCCTCTTCTATGAATTTACTTTAAATAATTGAGCTTACAACTATTACAAATTATTGAGCTTGCAACTATTACAAAATTATAATTTTTGTAGAAGACAATCGGTATAAGGTACTAATACAATTATAATTTAACATTAAAAAATATATTTGACATTTAGGTTAGGTTGAAATAGGTACTTTGTGGTTATTTAACAGTTTTGTTGTCTTCAAAATGTCTTCAAGCGCGAGGCAAGCCACAATCGGGTTGAATATTAGCCGATTCTCCAACGACACAACATTTCCCTCGAAAGGTTAATATTTCAGGAATACCGAACGAGGTTAGTCTCCTTACTTGTTTTGATACAATTTTGGTCGGTACAAGGTCGGTAGGTACCTACTATATTATTGTTATCTTTAAGCCGCAGTATATTTTACAGACAAAAAAACAATCCGAAACTACTTACAATGGGAACCTTTCATGAAAACCAATTTAGATTACGTGGACATATTGCTTTTGTTTTAACTGCTGAATCATTTTTTTTGGCGTCGTCACATACAATCAATAATAATGTAGCGTGAACCTAATACTTCTATATAAGAAGAATTAATTTAAAATAAAAAAAAACCCCTACGCAGCTGACGATTTTACTGGATGAATTACTTCATCGAGTTACAAATTATGACTTTTAGCAAGAAAGAAAAGAAAGAAATAAAACACATTTCATGTAGGACACATAAAAACAATTACATAAAAACACAAATAGTATCCCAAACCGCCAATCAACTCATCATGTCATTTTGCACATGAAAAACAACGCTGATCTTCCGTTGAAATCCTTTCGAGTAACACAGCCACTTACAATTAAAACAAAAAATGAACAAAATGTCACGTGAATACTAGCTAGTTGATTTATACAAAAACAAAAAAAAAATATCAACATCAAAATTATTTATTTTAAACACTTTACCTAGGTACTTCAAATATCATACTCGTCAGTTCAGCGATAGGACGTCCACTGTTGGATACAAGCCCTTTATAGACTTCCAGTTGTTTCGATTGGCAGCAGCCAGCATCTACCGTAAACCCACGGCCTTCACCAAGTCTTCCATCCATCGCGTCCATACATTTGGTGTACGTCCTACGCTGTGTTTGCTGATCCACGGTCTCCATTCAGGAAGTCTTGGTCCCAAAGACCATCTAAATGCGATAGCCTGCCAACTGCCAACTAAAAATTTTGTTTCATATAAATGTTTATAGCTCTGAAAATATTTTTTTTTTTAGTACTCCAGTCTAGAAAATTCGCGTTCACGCTTGATTTTATGACTTAAATTAACTCTCACAATAGACGATATGCTGCTAACTGCTTCATATGGCTATGTGGGTGACCCGCATTTTGTCACGTATCTCGTCTTTCTTGATTCGATCACATAAAGACACACCCCGCATAGCCCTCTCCATAGCTCGTTGCATTACTAATTTTACCCTTTTCATAGGGTCTATGGTTAGGCACCACGAATCGGAGCCATAACTATTTACTGACCACGCACACTGGTTAAATACCTTTGTCATTAAAGCACTGAAGTAAAATGAGAGAATATATGCAATTTTCCGAATACTGCATATCCAAGCTGGATTCGGCAATTGACCTCTTTCTCGAAGTTGGACCTATTTAAATATAGACTGTCTGACCTAGAGGACAGATACGTCAACTTCGAGCTCCGAATTCTCAACTTAACCTGGGCCAATATAGGCTTTCGACATGACCTTCGTCTTGTCCATTTGTTCATTGTTTATTCAGTTTCAGGTACTTACCCGTTGGGAGATTCGATTTAGGGGTTAGAGCATTCGACCACGATATTATCAACGAATCGAAGGGGAGTGATGTATTTGCCATTTAGTTTAACGCGTAGCCCTTTCCATTCTAGAAGTTTGAAGGCAACTACTAAAGTGGTTGTAACAGTTTCGGAGATATAACCTCTCTGCCTAACTCCTCTTTTCAACGGAATGGCTTTCGAACTATGTTTCCGAACTCGGACTGACATTGTGGCGCTTCTATACAAACATTTATACTATTTATTTGCGTTGAAGAAAATCAAGAACCGTCCACGTTTCAAACGAATCGAAAACTCGGATTTCTCATAGTCCACAAACGCTGAACAAAGTTATACTCGTCGGTCTTCTGTATAACCTGCCGCATCGTATGAAAATGGTCTACGGTACTGTAGCCTTTTCCAGTTCCGGCTTGTTTCAACCTCCGGGAAGCACAAAATAAGCAACCGTTTTTATGATAAGTACCTACATAGTACGTCTTCGACATGCTATACTAATATTGAGATTTTAAATAATGTTTAGATAGGAAAATGGAAAGTCCTTTGTTCTATACGTGTACCTTCCTCTCATCTGTCTTCATCCTTTTCTAATGAGTAAAAGGTATTTTTATACGGCGTGGGCCACAATGCGAGCGGATTAATCAGAAATTTTATTTAGACTAATACGCAGTAAAGCAGAAAGTTATATTTGTTATAACTGAAACACAAAAGGATTTTTTTCTTATCTTACATAAAAAGGATTTGGGAGAGAATCCTGTATCGAATCGAAATCGAAAATCATAATATAAACTAATTACTCGTTGGGAATTGTCGTTCACTGAGCCACTGAGGTTTTCTTAATTCAATTTTCTGCCTTAAGTCGTGGCAGATGTGTTAGCTTGCTTTAGATTCGTACCTCTATTCTCTTACTGCAGGCCTAATGAAAAGGCTAGTGGCCCAACGAGCCATGAAGAGGGCTGTTTGACTGTCTCAGTGGCACGGTGGGCAAAGACGTAGCGCGTAATAAAAATATCTATATGTATGTATATTATATCAAGTAAATCAAATGTCTAGTACCAGTAATGTTGTTGTGTGGGTTGTCCGGATACGTTTATTTATTTATGTTCGGAGTTTCTCTGCGAAAGCTGCTGATTCGCGGTGTTTGGTCGTATTTGTATAATTAGGTCCTTACATATGAAATTGGCGTTTTGTATGGGAGGAACAAAAAGTCGAATATTTTTTAATATAATATATTTAATTAATCAAAGTATGAACCATTATTTTCTATGCACTTTTGCCATCTTATAGGTAGTTCATTGATCCCTTTACTAAAAAAACCAGTCGGACGGGAATCAATAAAATCTTTGAAGGCGATTTGGACTGCCCCATCGGAGTTGAATTTTTTCCCTTGCAAGAAGTTATCCAAATTTCGAAAAAAATGGTAATCTGTTGGAGCAAGGTCCGGGGAGTACGGAGGATGTCTTAGACTTTCCAATTGAAGCTCTTCTAATTTAGTAGCCGTCTGTTGCGCAGTGTGTGGTCTAGCGTTGTCGTGAAGCAGCAGTGGCGTGGAGCGATTGACCAGCCTAGGTTGTTTAGCCGCTAGCTTTTCCATCATGGTTTGCAATTGCTGACAATAGACATCAGCCGTAATAGTCTGGCCAGATTTGAGAAAACTGTAATGAACAATACCGGCACTAGTCCACCAAACGCTTACAAGTAACTTTTTTGGGGTTAATTTTCGCTTGGGGCATGATTTGGCTGGCTGGCCAGGATCCAACCATTGCGCTGAGCGCTTCCGATTATCGTAAAGAACCCATTTTTCATCACAGGTAATGATTCGGTTTAAAATACCTTCATTATTGTGCCGGTTTAGTAATGTAACGCAGCAGTCGACGCGCGTTTGCCGGTTTGCTTCAGTCAATTCGTGAGGTACCCACCTTTCAAGCTTTTTAATCTTCCCAATTTGCTTCAAGTGAATTAAAACAGTTTTATCACTAACACCGCAGCCTGCAGCTAACTCGGACGTGGTTTGCGATGGATCCGCTTCCACAATAGCCTTCAACTCTTCATTATCAACTTGAGTCTCAGGCCGTCCACGGGGCTTGTTCTGCAAGTCGAAATTTCCAGAACGAAAACGTTGGAACCAAAAACGAACTGTGTTTTCTTTTGCAACACGACCGCCATACACATCATTCACCCTTCGAGTTGTTTCCGCAGCACTAGTGCCACGGCGGAACTCGTACTCGTAAATAATGCGATATTTTAAGTTTTCCATTTTGTAAAATGAGTGACGCAAACAGAAAAAAACAGAAGAAAAAAAACAAATGAATGACGATCATCGAAGCACAAATACATGAGTCTATAGCTGTACAAATTTGAATTTGGAATTCCTTACCAAAGAGGAGAAATTTGTGATTAAAGTGGCCAGTACGAAAAACGCCAATTTCATATGTAAGGACCTAATATAACTGTCGTTCGTTATAACTGGAGATCATTAGGGGAGGAGTATGTAGGTACAACAGCCCTGCGGCTGAAATGATGAATGACTCTACTCGCTGAAAATATGACCAGCGCTTCCATTAATGAATAATGTAATAGAATTCGGGTTAAAGAATATATCATGAATAAATGTCATCTTCATATTCTAGAACATTTTAGATATTTTAACGTCTAATTAATATACACGAAGTAATGGAATATGTTGTACTTCGATCTCGAGCAGATTGAGGGATTATTTTCGTACCGACAGCCAGACAAATTGCTAGATGGCTAATTAGGCGAGCTGGTTAGCTAGCAAATAGATGGTTTGCCTAATTAAACCAGTTAAATTGGCTTTTGTCCTGTACAGATGATAGATGAAAATAACGGGTATGTTTACTTCGTTTTTTTACAAAATAAAAATAATTAAGCCTGTATACGGAAAAGCGCGTTTAAGCCAACAATAAAATAAACATACAAATCCTTCAGCTCCATAACATTAGTAAGAATACTGTGTAAGATTAGTACCTAATCTGTGTAGTGTCTGTAGAAAAGTAGCCTCTAATCTTAGACTTTGGCACTAAATTTCTATTGGCACGCCTTCGCATTAACTCGTAGACTTTCTCGGGCAATATTTTACATCTGCCACGATTTAAGACGTAACTTTAAATTAAATTAAGAAAGCCTTAGTGGCGCAGTGGTCGCAAGTCAACATTGTTTCATAAAATGGCAACGACTCAAAATTCCTTGGGTATACTTTGAGATTAAAAATAAAACTTCATTAATTTCAACGGCAGTTATATTTTTGGAGGTTTTGTCTGTTTACGTCCGTAAGTGGTAACCCTCTGAATCCTTACACGTGACCTCCGGGTGGTGCTAAGAACAGTCTCTGGTGGAAGGCTTCGGCCGCGGCTTGTCACCACCCTCCGGGCTGGGCCAGTGCGTGAAGCGATTTTTTCGTGTTTCGTAATGTGGCCCGGAGAAGCCATCTAGCCGTCTCATCTTAGACCACATCTTCACTTTACATCAGGTAGATAATGACCAAATGAACGCTTATCCAGAATAAAAAAAAAAAAAAAAAGTATTTATTATTTCTTCAGTGGCTATAGGTATGAAGTGAAACTCAATACTCAATTCATTTTCAAACTTCTTTAGAATCGTTGTGATTTCAAACCGGATGCAACGGAAAAGCGACAGGTAAGCCAATCTTAAACGCTAATAAGGTTAAGCAACTTTGCGCGACGCCCGTACTTGGATGGGAGTCCGCCCGAACAAAATCTTTTTGCACAGTTTTTTTTTTTTTTAATTTATCTCATTTTTTTGTCGAATTACTGAAGTTTCACTTCTATCGTGTGGGAATCGCACACACACCTTTTTTTTTTGGACGTCATGAATAATAAACCTTTATTTACATTTTTTGACCTTACTGACCAATATTCTATTTTTTGAAAACTCAGCTGCACAGCATGTTTAAATTTAGAACGTACCCAGGTTATTGAAATTAGTCACAATTTTTTTGTTATATTGCAGTTTTTAGAAATACTGCTTATTAGTTTATTTATCTAGGATTACCCTAGTTCAGGCTCATGTATTCCGAGCCTGAACTAGGGTAATCCTGTATCTCAGGCTAAAAGACAAACAATAAGCTAGATCATTTTGTGACTAATTTAAATTACCTAGATACTATTACTATTTTATACATTTTATACGTAGTGTATAAGTGAATTTTGTTAATATTTAAATAAAATTTATGATTATTATTTAGAAAGTTAAGCAACATTTTATAGCAATTAATATATAAACTGTTGATTTACACGTATGGTGTATGTGTCCGTCTCATTCCTAGCAAATTGATTTATATCGTATAAATAATTATGTGGTGTTCACCTCCGATTTCAAGACAAGTCAATCCCCAAAGTATTAATTACAGTTTGTCAGAAGTGATTACAGAGGTGTGCGGCAGAGTTTAATATTCGTTAAAAATCTGTTAGGAATAAAAGGAATAAAACTCGTTGAAAGGGCGGATTAAACTGGTGTGGAGAGGGTTTCAGCCATGAAAAAAAAGCGCTCCTGCACACGATGCCGTCACAGCGCTCCCACCGCGCCGCCTCACCGCTCCGGAATACTCACGCCCCGCCCCCGCGCCGCCACCGTGCCGCTACCTCATCGTCAAAGTCTAATTTTAGCGGAACACTATACTGTTAACTCGATTACGCGACTTAAAGGAAATTAAGTTTTTTTTCCAATATAACCATCGATAACATTATCATAATAGGAAAGATAGACTGTTGTTTTTTGTTGTAGCTAATTTTTTATTGTTATTAATTTGTGTAATAGGCAAAAGAAATTTAATAAAAAAATACTACTATCCGGAAAAAGATATGAAAAACAAGAAAAACGATGGCGAAGGTCGCTGGTTGGAACGCGTTAAGAGAGTAAGACACGGGATCCGCATAATTTTATATTTCATAATGTTTATACATTGGGGTACACTACCTCCTATCAGAAACCAAAGAGAGTTATTATTGTGTTGTTAAAAATACGGCTTTTAGTAAAACATTGCTATTTACGAAGATTATAACAATTACATTGCCAGTTAGGAACAGCTAAGTAAGCAAGCACGCGGAGGGAAAACCAGCGGGGGCGCGACGGCGCATGTGTACAGTGGAGCGGCGCGGCAGCGGCGTGGTGGCGGCATCGTGTGCAGGATCCTAAGTTTCTGTTTGACTTTTAACTAACTAGATATTCGCGTCACGACCTTGTCCGCGTTTTATGAAATTTCGCGCAGGAATGCGAACGAGGTTCATTGTTATAGCCCTCCAAATTACATTGTTGATGTGCCTATTGGTAACATGCAGGACAAACGGTCTTTGGGGCTGAAAAGCCACCAAATTGGATCCGCGTATTACGTATAACGTAGGGTATGTTTTTATCAAAGCTTCAGGTTACGGTGAATCCAATCCGCTTGATACAGAAATTATTTTACGGAAAATTATTTTGTCGACGATAAAAATATATCCAGTGTAGGTAACATGTAACCCTAAGCTTCTAAAGAAATAAATTACTTGACTTTGACGTGCGAAAAACAGTAGCCTCGTTGTAGGAACAGTATGTTGCTACATAAATTACCTATTGATATATACGGACCTCAAACTTAATGTGATATTCAATTTGAAATGTCAACAGAAATCAATTTTATTTGTACCATGTAATTTTTTTAATGGTTGTACCATTGAAAAAATTTCAATTAAATGTCAATTTGATCTCAGTTAGGCGGTAAAACGTGATTAGTCCCGATCTGATCTAGTTCATAGGAAATGGTGAATCCGGGGTGTCCTTAACCTATAATAATAATTGCCTCCAGGTCGCCGATCTTCGCCCACCCGGTCCCTCTCACCACTAGACCGCACGAAGCGTCGTTTCAGCACCATGGTCTCCAGCGCCGCCGCAGCCGCCGTCTCGCGCCGCCTGTCAGCCACCATCGGCTGGTGCCTCGCCGCGCCCTCGCAGGTCAAACCACAGATCGTGCGCCAAGGCCGGGCCCTCTGCCTGCAGTACATCAAGACTCAGATCAGAAGATCCACCTTGTGCTCCAAAAAGGTACGTTTTTTGAAGTGATAGTTTCATAGTTTACTTATTATTATTATAGGTAACATTGTACACTCCATTTCGTTCAATTCTAATAATAAGTATTATATACTATAATTTACACGCAGAAAATACAGTAAAAGACACAGAGAAGACGTTCAATATGAGATATAACACAATATTTGAGCTGCGAGTAGTGGCATTGTTAACTAAAACTATGTTTAGTAAAATCATTCAATAAAAACATTATTTAAATAGGGGTAGTAGTACTTACTGTTCGTCTACTTATACTGGAGTTAATGGGAGCTTGGGAGATGGTGGAATCAATTCATACAGTTGAATTGATCCCGCAACTCCGTGAGTTTCCATCAACTCAAAATAAATACAGGCTCTTTCGCACGAGTGCTCATTGGCTTCAATAATTACTTAAGAAAGTTACTGAAGCTTGATTTACTGCTCTCGCTTAAGTAAGAACTAGGAAGTGGTTTTCTAAATAGCTATGTTGCAACCTCTAAAAGTTTTTTTCAAAAGATATTATAAGCATGCCCAGTGAGTGTTCCTACATCCGATCTTCACCACAATTTGCGCGGATTTAGTAAGCCAACACTGTGCTGATGAGTCGGTTACCGCTCTGTGATAACAAGACCTCTAGTTGAGCCAAGTAAACTCCAATTAATATTTCTCTGCCCTAAAAAAACAAAAACCACTTCATTCCGTATAATCCATAACGTTTTATATTGAATTTGCCGATAAATGGTGTATTAAACACTGAAATAATTGTTAAAATCAGACTTGAAATAAAAATAATTTGAAGTAGTTCTTTAAATTAGCGTTTTGTAACAAACTATCTCGTCAGCTTTATTAAAATTAATACAGATACCTACCTTAAAATACTACTTAAAATTATTTTGGAAACGCTCGCATAAATTAATATCCATGATCTGATGTGAAAGCTCTAAAATACATTTACCATTAGTTTTTCAGTCAACCCTACATAGCAAATATAGGCCAACAAAATGGACAGTATATTACCTTACAGTTGATATGGTTACTACTTTGATATATTTATGTGGCATGATCCCAAAATCCGTTTACTTAAATCTCAGGTGAGCTCAGCTCTAGCTCCAGACTGTTTATCTTCCTTTAAAAATGAATTTATGTACCAAAAGGTGTGCAATATTTTCTAAACACGTTAAAGCTTCCAAAAATTTTTTTAACGGGCTTCAAAATTGAATTACTGTTATGCTTTTAACGCTTATGGTATCTACATACATACATCCATGTATATTTGGAAAACGGAAATAAGAGTCAACACTCTTATGACACGGTTGGTGTATACTTCCTATGTGACTTGATAAAACTTGACTGTTATGAAAATCAATCAAAATTGGTTATTTCTTTGTTGTTATAGCGGCAAGAGAGATACTCAGAATTTCAACTCACTTATTAAATGGAACAGGGCATAATTGGAAAATGTTTCCAGAAATACCCTGCCACTGCTCGAAAGGGTCTCGCAGGTGATTTGTTGAAAGTTTTTCCAACAGGGGATACTTGCAGGGCATTTCTGGAGTAAGCCTATCTATGACCGTTCTTGTGATACAGCCTGGTGACGACGATGAATTTTCAGTAATAGGGGACCCTATTACTGATTTACCTTTTGGGTACAAAACCGTAAAAAGACCCTATAAGCTTAACCGTTATTTCCTGATTATCCATGTGGGTACTCCGAGTAACTTCTACAAAATACATATAAGGTACATTTATAAATACAAAAACTAATTCTAAACATGTAACAACAAACATAATATTTTTCAGCACTCAGTAAGTTTTAATACCCGAAAGCTGCTTATCCTTATTTGTTCAGGCCACGTAAGCAGGGTGAAAAGTTTATTGGAAGTTGCCCTTTTTAGTAACCTTAAAATGTCACACTGTTTCTGTTTCCTGGAGGGCAATTTTCAAAACTATGATAAACGAATACGAAATACCTTTCTTATATAAAAAAATAAATCGCAAAATGTGTTGCTAAGCGCATAACTCAACAACGCCTGGACCAATTTGGCCAATTTTTTTTTTTTATATTTGTTGGAGTTCAAGCATGGTTTTTACGGCGAGAAAAAAACAAATTATTGTACTATGTCGAAAATATATAGGTAGGTAGGTAAATATGTCGTTCCGCCGGAAAATTCTTTATAATCGGACCTGGCTGTCTATGTTTTCAAAGGACGGCTAAAACCGTTGAAGCTAAAAAGGTTATGAAATTCTGAAATTTGTGGTGCTATTTGGATGAAACGTCGAAATTCCTCCCTTAAAAGAGGCAAGATGGATGACATCGGAAGTTTTAAGGTGATGGTGGGATTGAGTTGACACTTTTATTATAAATCTTTACAGTGCAAAAATAAGCCTTTGTGTTTACATATTAAACTGTTTTACAGATTTGAAGCAAACAAAGCGATGAATATTTTCTTTTCCTAATAATTTTAAGAGATATTATAAAAAAAATCTCGAATCACTTAATTTATTAATACACTAACGACCCGCCACGACAGGCGCAAATCTAAAATAATAATACAATATGTATTGTATTATTACAATAAAACATGTAAAACAAAAAAAATGTATTAGGTATGACTTTGCGTGAAAACTTGCCCCATGGTCATATTGTACTAAAAAAAAATTGATTTTTTTATTAATGGTTTGATTGTGGTTTTTGGTTTGAACTAATGTTAGGAAGCAAGGGTCATCATTTGGAAGGATTTCTTTAGGAATGAGGGATTGCTTCCGCGGAAAAATGCATTAAACACGGGCGACTCCGAGGCGTGAAAAACTAGTTTTTAACCCTGTCGGGGGTTTTGTCGGGGGGAAACAGAGGAGTGTTATAAGTTTAACGTTTCTGTCTGTCTGTGTCTCTGTCTGTCTGTCTGGGTCATCATGGCTTCCAAACTGATGAAGCGATTTCAATTAAGTTTTTTGTATGAAACGTGAGTTTCCGTGAGTGTTCTTAAAAGTTATGAGGGTAAAAGTGGGGTAGGAAACCGAAAATCTGCAAATATAGTGTGTGTGTGTCTCAAGTGGGGTCTCAAATGAAAGCGCCTCAAGGGCACATTACAATATAGTATGCCTTTTTATTTTTAAGGGGTTCTAGAATCGGGGTTTTTTTTTAATTATAAATTTAAACTTAAACTTTAAATTTAGATTATTCATAAAGGTTTCCTTTTCAAGAACTCTATGAAAATGAGTGAGTGAAGATAATGACAGATAGAAAACTCTTTTTTTTTATTATTTCTTTATTTGATCATTATTCAGTTTTTGCCTTTTTAGGTTCCTAATTAATTTAAATATTCTAATAAAAATTTCGGGGATAAGATCGCCGAAAGATTTACGCATTCACTTATCACGTCAAGTCAGCCTTCGCCCTTGATTTATTTCTAAGTCCTCAGATTCCTTTGTCAACCTAAACTGCTTAAAACTCCGACCCCTGTATTAACCCATTTCTTAAAAGTACCAAATATACGTCTAAATAATGTTTATTTTGTTACTTAAATGTAGCTAGCTAAAAATTGCTTATTAATAATGATATTAAGCTATGTCATAATGCCGTTATTTTTCAAAAAAAATGATCTGTTTGTGTCCCCTAAACTTAGGTATATAAGTTTGACTTTTACAAGTTACGAGACAGACTACCGCCGAGACATATTGTGTAGAGCTCTGTAGAAAAATAAAACATACTACATATTTAAACATTTAATTTAGTCATATTCAAACTAACTATCTAACCTGGCAATCGTAGTTTTGCCATATGCGCAACGCAATGTGACTGAACTCTCAGTTGCCATGAAACCTAATACACAAAAGTTTCGATATAAATGCTTAATTGTTTCCCAACTCCTTCAACAATTATTATCATAATTCAACTAATTCTCACGCATCCTTAACAAATTATACATCTAAACCTTTCTCTTGAATAATTCTGCATTTTACTGAAATCTCATGAAGATTCATTTTGTAGCTTTTGAGTATAATTAATCTCGTACACAAAGACAGACCGTCGGGGCGCGGGGACTTTAGTTTATAATATTAAGAAAAGTAAATATAGAATGCTCTCTTTGGTAGTTATAGATTGACTATGGAGATGTAAACAATAACTCCAGTACACCTTTTCGTACAAGAATAAAAAACAAAAAAGTTTTCGTAAAAAACGCTCTAGTTTTGATTAGAGTACAATTCGATGTTCTGTTTTCGAAATTAACTTCAATCCGATGCATAGGTATTTGAGAAAATTATGAACAGTTTGCTTACGACCATCATTTCTTTCAACAGCAAATAGTTATGAAACGGCTGCAGCGTATGGTGGAGACTGAATGTGGAGAAGAAGCGATGAGTAACACGGACACTGGCGTCCTGGCCGGGCTAAGGGCACTCTGCGCGGCCCTGGAGCGCAAGCGACCTGATGCCTTCAGACATGTGGCGCGGCAGGCGACGAGATCTCCCTCTACCATGCTGAAATCTGATACAGCGCTCGCGGAACTAGCGTTGGCACTGGCTAGAAGAATCACTAGAGAAAATATTACGTGGTCTAAGGTAAGGCGATTAAAGCTTCAGAAGGTTTTTTCCGATCACGTCCGTAAGTGTTAACCCTCAGAATCCTTATACGTAACCGCCGGGTGATGCTAAGAACAGTCTCTGGTGGTAGGCTTCGGCCGCGGCTTGGCACCACCCTCCGGGCTGGACCAGTTGATTGACTGAAATGATTTTTTCGTATTTCGTAATGTGGTCCGACCATCTATCTTCCTTCTTGGTCTTCATGCCCCATCTTAGACTACATCGTCACTTTACATCAGGTGAGATTGTGGTCAAAAGGCTTAACTAGCGTAAAAAAAGGTTTGCTTTAGGTATTTTGCCCTGCCCTACAAATTATGGCGCCTCACTTACTTAATAACAGTCTTATTATAGATATAGAGTAACCGAATCTTGAATGCTACGGGTAACTTTATGAGACCTAAAGCCTGACTCTGCGTTACGCAGGCACGGGCGCGTACTCATACAAATTTGATACATCGCGGGGCAACCCTTGTAGGGTTGCCATACGCACCTTAACATATTATTACGTATCGTACTCTATTTCACGCAGGCGTACTCTACAAACTATAACAATTATAGAGTACGTTAAAATACTCTTTTTTATCAATAATTTATGTTTAGCAGTAATCATTTAAACAAAACCAGGGCACAATCGTCTTACAATATTAATTTCATTTTACTTTAATGTATTAAGCAGCCCAAAATACTTTTCGTTGTAACATAAATACGATATTTAAGTTTGTCCTTACATTTTCAAAATTCCACTCCGTATAATTTTACAACTGACTTGTCCGCCTGAGGCGCAGCAGGTTGCGGGTCCTATTCCCGCCGCGGGACAAGATTCTGTACGATCTACTATTTCAGGTTTCGGGTCTGGGACTTTTTTTTTTAAATATGTTCCGGTAACGTTTATTACCATGCAAGTGACTGCAAATTGATAAAAAATAGCAAGTTTTCAGAATTATCCTATCGTGAAATTCATATTATATCATTATTACTGTAAAGGTACTAATGGGAAATAAAATTTTCAGGAATTTAATTATATATATATAATATTTGCAAAAATTGCAAAATTACTTTGAGACTATAAATATTGTATCAATAATGTACTGATGTAACATTTCTGCAAATACACGGCGTAGGTATAGAATAGACTCGAGTACCGACAACGTATTTCATAACACGACCCTTGTTCCTCGCAACGCAATTACATATAATTTCGGAAATGCCTGTGACAATACGACTAAACCCCTTTCTCTCAATGTAATAAAGGTACCCGGTAAGGAACCCTCATTTTGTAAGATTCGTCAGCACCAATAGACAACTTATATGCTTCCCTCAGTCTTAAATGCTTGTTGTTTGTGTTATTTACCGTGCAGGCAATACATATCAAAATACATGTTGTGCGGACCCCACATAGTGTGAGACAAGGGCAAGAGGAAGATGATGGGTATATTTAAGACAAAAAAGTGAATATGATTTAGAACATCCGTCAGATTCCTCATTTGTCAGATCTCTTATTTTTCCGCATAGGTCAGATTTTCTAAACAGGTGACGAAACAGGAATACCCGTAATTCTTGGGTCGTCATATTCCTTATTCATTATACATACTTACAATTGTGACACATTGCATAAGATGGCTACATAATGTGGTATAGTCAAATTATCTACACGAAAAATAAATGATTGATCTATTTAGTTACACCACACGTATATGCAGCAACAACATAATGATTCAGTAGTGTAGTGTTTTAGTATTCTTTTCACAGTTGAAGGTACCATTTGACCTTGTTATAACCCTGCAATTTGTAGGAAGTCCCTTGGGGAAGTCTCGAGACTGCGCATAAGCAAAGAGGTCTTTAAACATGTCTGTCAGGGTGTCAGCGTATGTAAGCTTGCTTTTTGTTTATGTACCTATATTGCCCAGAGTATTGCCCAGAGTATTCCCCAAAGTATCTGTCATGACATGATCTTTTCATGACGTTCCCTTTTCATACATTTTTATGACACAGTTTTTTCCTGGAATAAAGAATACAAGATTTAATTCTAGCTTCAAAGTTCGAGATTTACTTAAGTGGCGAGGCTTTAGACCGTGGAAATAATAATTATAATAAGTCTGTCATTCAGATTACCTAATATTTTTACTCTATACGTCAATCTGGATCTTTAATGCTTAATAAATCTAGCTTAGCACTTTCTTATTAACTAGGTAGAGCAAAAAATATGTGTCCAGTATTTATGGAAGCGCTAACAGCTATTGTAGTGTAAAATGAAGTTTTGTAACCGTGGTTTAACTAAAAGAGTATTTAATAATTGCGGTTAGGTTCATATTGTTGATAAATCTTGATCAAATGATCATGACCATGATGATCCACTTTATTATCTACGCTGTAGTTGAATGAAGTTGACGTAATTGTGCTAGCCAAATACTTCCATCAAAAATGAAAAACGACGCGAATCCCATTGCACCATCTGAAACCAAGATTATGTCAATATCATTCAACTGAAAAACCAAGGATTCGATAATGATGGCTCTGAGCTCCAGCTAAGAGATAATGACAAAATTGTATAGGTAAGCGCCAAACAAATGTTTTCTCCCAGCCGTAGCCGCCACATTAGCCCACAGCCATCCTCGATAAATAAGTTGAAAAACACTCAGGCCGGATATTCCAACTTCTTATCACTAAAAGTTTTTTCATTAACAGTTTAGATACTCTTTCGTTATATGACATTTGTATAGAAACTATAATAGTAAATTAGTCATGTATTTAAATCTCATACCTTAGGTAGTGTTTTGAATTAAAAGATCGTAAAGGCGAGGTTACACAGTATCTTGCACACTGGCATTCCAGTTCTAGCTAAAAAATGCCACAAGTGATAAAAAAGATCCAATCAAAGAGAATTAAACAACTACAGCACGCTGTTCCATAAAACCTCAGATCAAGAAACTCATTTCTTACTGTCTCGTGAAGGTTGTACCAGAGTATGAACTAGATGTCTAGTAAAAAAGTCTAGCGCTGAATCGCGCTATCGAAGCAGAACACAACATGTAGGTTTGTTTATATTATTTGGGTAGGTATACTAAAAAATAAAAAACTGATACGGTCGTTTTATTACGAACCGAACATCTACTAATCGATTTGGTACTTATTTACCTAGTAATCTGTGTGTGGTGTAATATTCCAGATTTCAAATACGTTCCAACAATGGATTTGTTTTTAAATTCGATTCTTCGCGTGACGTATTATTGTATCGGAAATAATAACAAATTGCTGGCTCGTGTATCCCCGCTTTAAGACCCAGTAATAAGGTATTCGTTGAAAGCTCGACCGTAATCTCGGGCTTATAACATTCTAATTGCACAATTAGTATCTGCAGAGAAATAAATGAACGAAGCAAAGAAAGCTATCTCAGAGCTACCCAGATAACTTACACAAGCAAAAAATAAATCAGCGAGTCTGTTATAAAAGGCGGCTCTTTTTAATTAAAATCCAAATCTTTAATTTTTCAAGAGCGAAGTAAATGTTTACGAATACTCTGTTTTATCGTTGTTTGCTCCGCTTGAAGCTTTGTAGTGAAGGGAGAAAACGAAATGATCTGCCTAATGTTATTATAAAGTGTGTGGATAGAGCTTCGTGTTTAAAAGGTTATTTCGGTATGTATATATAAATATATATATATAGCATAAATAAATATCTCTGGAGTGGAGTTTTCCATTTATTTATTACTAGCTGACCCCAGCAAACGTTGTTTTGCAAAATGAAAAATAGATAGTAGCCGATTCTTAGACCTACTGAATACGCATATAAAATTTGGCAAAAATCGGTAAAGCCGTTTCGGAGGAGTACGGTAACTAACATTGTAACATGGAAATTTTATATATAAGGTATTGTTAAGGATTAATACCGAGGTACAAATATAGAGCCTTTTCAAGTAGTGGTATTTTAATTATTTCATTTAATATAAAAAATCGCTTATTTTCACAAAACTATAATAGTTAGAGATATGATGTTACGACGTTTTTTGTAGATAATGATAAGTTCTACAAAATTGTAATACATCACTTTGTTATATATTCAATAGTTTTCGCAGCATTCGTGATTAAAGAAAGTTTTTAGGTTTTTTTTTCACCTTGGGTTACATTATTTGAGGTTTGGTAAGGAATAATTTTTTTTTTGAAAACTAAATATAGCCTATGTCACTCAGAGATAGTGTAGCTTTCGAATGGTGAAAGAATTTTTTAAATCGGTGCAGTAGTTTCAGAGCCTATTCGAGACAAACAAACAAACAAAAAATCAAACCTTTCCTCTTTATAATATTAGTATAGATTAGTAGGTACAAATATCTAATTCAAATTGAGTGAATATTGTACTTTAGTAATACCTTGGTACTTGTACCTTAGTGACTGATATACAATATGTCTTATGCAAAAACAACCAAAATCAGGAATTATTTCGATCATCCAAATTTTCGTCTATGATCGAAAATCAATTCTGCATTCCCATGCCCCACATAGTGGACATGCACCTACGGAACCAAAGACAGACGTCAAATGTCACATAATGATGGCTTTATTTCCCATTCTTACCAAACGCAAGATAATATTATGTATAATAAAAATATCTATACATATTATGCATATTATATTAAGTATATCAGATATCTAGTACCCGTAACACAAACTTAGAGCTTTACCACGGGGCTAGATGTTGTTGTATGAATTGTCAAAAAAAAAAGATAGGTGAATACCAATATTAAAATAAACTATTACTAATATTAGTTAATGTTATCATCTTCATTTTGTTGCCAAATAACGTCAGTACAAACATGTCCGTATCTAATTACCTACATGTTACCCATGTATTCACTAACCAGCATTTGACAAGCATTTGATCGTGTCAATGTATGGGAATACAACATTATTGTTAAATACAACAGTAGTACGTTATAGAGTAACGACACTATAAACGTAACCATTTGCTTGTAATATAATCTAAATTTAAATTTAAAAAAAAAACGATTCCAAAACTGGAAACCATAACCGTTGTTTGCAACTGTTTCCAAAAACAATGTTTATAGCACGTAACGTAACCGCGCTAAGCATACGATAGAAACAATATAATCGCGCTGCAAGCCGACATGGGTTTGCCGTAACTCTAAAGCTACTGATCGCAAAGGGCAAAGGAGAACAATATATTTTTATTAATATTAATGTATTAAAGGTACTAAGGTCTCTTAAAATTTTAGTATAAGTTTTTCCTAAGTAAAATATGGTAATTGTTAAGCTAAGCCTGCTAATAATTGCGCTTGCTTTTGTATGGATCCTGGAGCTCCAAGGCTCCATACAAAAGCAAGCTAGTGGGAAAAGAGCTGGCGCGCAAAATTTTAAAGTGACATGTTTAAGACACTAAAGTACTAAATTTTTAATTTAATATTTGTAGAAATATACTTGAATGAAAACTCGTTAAATATTCGCAATAAATCTCATATATAAAAAAATAATATTTGAAAGGTAGGGTCAACCGGGGTTATTATGAGACGAAAACAACAACTTTTGCAATTTCAGGCTTTGAAAAACAGTTTTTATTATGACTGAAAATTTGATACTATATAATGGCAAGTTATCTACTCTGTATTACTATCAATTCTCTACTAAAGATTCAAAATAATATACTTTTGACATAAAATATGTGTCTCATATTTTACCACCTCTATGGGGTAAATATGAAACATCGTTGTCCAAATATAATACTGCATACAATTTCTACAGTGTTCGACTTATTTTACCGCTCGAGTTATCTTAAGACAGAGAGGGGTAAAAATTATACAAAACAGCTTTGACAGTCTAAAAAAACTCATTATTTTTATTTTTAATATTAGTAAAATCAACGTTCCATAATTCTTAGCTTATTTTCTGCGTCTTTGTAATGTTATTACTAGGTAAACAAGTACTTAGTTCAAAATGAAATCACTTAATACCACCTACTTGACTATTGAGGTCTCAATTAGAACACTTATACAAATACGACGACGCTACTAAGTTAAAATTTAAGTACAAAAATGAATAAGGGATAAATATGAGACAATTTCAAGTTAGTTAATAGGATACTTTTCTAGGTCAACATCAAACATAAGTGCTCCTCTTTCATTATTTTGATTTGAATTTGGCAGTTTAGTGACAATTCAGTTTTTGTGGATCAAATAAATTATTTTAGTAGCAGGATACATATCCTAAAACGAACGTTACGTTATCCTAATACGTTCTTTAGGTAAATCACTGTTTAATTGTCGCTATCCTTCAATTTTAGCTAATTAATACTTCTTTGCATTTCTTTGCTTTTGCTAAGGCATCTTGTAAATTTTTCTTACTATATTTCTTTGGTTTCGGTTCGTAATTTCGTGGCATCGCAGTAATTCTCTCTAAGGTATTGTCTTATTTTTAAACGACAGCTGTATTATATTTTCCCGAAAGCGTGTCTCATATTTTCCCTAAATAAGAATTCGTCGTCACTGGGCACTAGCGAAAGATAGACGAAAATGGCGTACAGCCCGCGCAAGGGCATCCCATGCAGCGCTGGGGGGCGGGAGCCCGTGCGCGTGCGGGCTACAAGCGAGCGACAGTAAACAAAGTTTGTCAACACTGAAGTAAAGTTTTCGCGCCAAATTCATTGATCAGAAATACTAAATTAAATAATTCTTGAACACTATTTGTAAGGATGACCAAAAATACATAACTTAATAAATACATTTTAAGGTTCATTTTAAACTGAATTTTGGCTAATAAATTAAGTTTTTTTTGAGGTCTTTCGTCTTAGTCTTATTTTTACCCGAAATATTGGATGTCTTATAATAACCCCGGTTGACCCTAAATTGGGAAAACCGTTATTAGTTATCTTGATAGAACGCACAAATACTATATTATACGAAATATATTACAACCAACTATATGTACCGTTAAATTTACTACAAGCATTGAAAATTTTCAAAACCTTTTATAACCAAATACATAAACAACGAGTTTTATTTTACATTTAAAAGTACTGTTTTGCGCAAAACATCCGTTAAGGTCCTTATAACGAATTGACTTAAGTAAATAATATGTAGAAAGTACTTCGTAAATTCTTTTTACTACAGTATAAAGTCTGTTCGGAGTTTCTCATGGAAATAGAAACCGTTATTTCTGTATTCTTTAGAATTTACAGCTTATAGATTACAAAAGAGGTTCTTTCGGAAAAAGCGTTCAACTGACATAATGCGCCTACACATTGATGGATGAACACACTACCCAGTAAGTATTACCTTCCGGAAACACTCAGCAATTGAGTGTGATACGAATCTCGTCTTAACTCTTCACCCGTGAGTGAATTCAATGCATAATTCTCTCCGTGTTTTCACTGAAACTACTCGCTTTGAGCATACCTGCCGACTATCACAAGCACATGCGCACTATAATTTTCTTTACAATGTAAATCGAGATGGTCACAGTTCACTAATTACATATTCACTGACCTGGCTTAAAATTACAACATTTTCTTATAACTATATTACCTACTAGTAGCCCGCCCCGGCTTCGCACGGGTTTTTGTTCAATTTTATTTTCCCGGCAATTATTCGATTTTTTCTTGCCTTTTAAACCTTCCCTAGACCTCCACGAACATTTCTAGACTATGATAAGATAAATCCGTTCAGCCGTTCAGACTAACGAACAACAATTCATTTTTATTTATATAGATATCTGTTTTACGTATTTATGTTCCTGTGCTGTGTACAATAAAGCGTTTTTGTATTGTATAACTTAAAATTATACTATAACTGTATTATATGTATAATAATTGTGTTATAACTAAAGCCTGACGCCTGGCCTGTAGCCCTACCACGAGTTGCAACTTACGACTGTAGGATATTACAACATGTTTTAGTTGTAAAGTGTGAAAAATCTATCAAATGCATGGGATATTGTAATCTCCAACAGTCGTAAGTTGCAACTCGTGGTAGGGCTAATGATGTTTTATGTCAAACACGTATCTACTAAAGTGATCCTTCGCGAACGCCGCACATTATTGTATGAACACGCGCTTGCGTGCATCAAACTTAAAAGCTTCGAACGATAATGCCGTATCAAACTTTTTGAATATAAAAATAAGTGTTCTGAATATATTAAGCTCTTTAACGAGATACCAAAATGAAGATTTATTTGTTGGGTTTTTTTTGGGATTTGTAATCGAAGACATTATGTTTATGTTTGTTGGCTACCTATCTGTGGTTTTATGGCTGATATGATAACAAATTCAGTCGACACAGACATTTAATGGATCTAAAATGATGGGAAGTATTCTTATTACTTGAACCTACCTAATTTCTTGGAATATTATCTCAAATTAAATAAGATTCCTGAAAAAAAGTTTTCATAAATTCTACGCAAATTTGTTAAGTAACAAAACATGTCAAAATATACCGCTGCTTATTTATAAATGAACTGCTTATACCTCTTCATTGATTTTATGGCCTTATACCTAAAAAATATTTAAAGCAAATACATATATATCATTTTTGTAGTATCTTCTCCAGACTTATGTATTTTAAAACTCTGTTCACACCAGAAACAATCATATTTTTAATTACTTTGTATAAAAAACAATTTGAAAAGGCTTATTGGTAACGAAAGAATATTGAACGAAAATTAAATTTTGTGGGTTGTTTGTTTGGCCAATAAGATATAGTATCGTTTATTAGTTAATAAAATTTTACTCATCTAAAATGATTACAAAGGGATTTTTGTGTACGCTATTGGGAGGTATGCGGTAAAATCGTTTAAGCTAGGTAATTTTCATAAATTTTTCTAAGTTCAAATATTTGAAAACGACCCTTAATGTTTGTGAACGGCAGCGATACTTGCGTAAACAGATCTTATATTTTCCTAGCTAGCAAACCATTCCGTGCATGCTAGTCGTGTCGTTGTTTTATTCGCTAATTATGTTTAAGCTCTACTTTTATGTACTCTCATAAATGTTAGGCAAGTGCTACTTCGAGTAATTTTAATTGCCTCAATATGGCTATGGGCAAAGGGGAAGGCCGCTTGCAACGGAAAACGTAGCAGGTTCTATTTTCCCTCAGGGACCAGTCTATGAATGATCTGCAGGCACTTTACCTTTGTAGGTATGAGGGTTTTCTATTTTTAATAAAACAAAACATATAGATTTGATAATAAGAATAAGAAAGATTTATTTTGTCACAATCACAACATAATACATAAATTAACATAAGGTTAGAACTATATAATATCTATAATATAAAAATGAATCACAAATGTGTTGGTAAGCGCATAACTCAACAACGCAACACCTAAACCAATTTGGCCAATTCTATTTTTTTTCGAAATGTTCGTAGAAGTCCGTAGAAAACCATCTACGGCGAGAAAAAATATGGTATTATAACATTTACTCGTGCGAAGCCGGGGCGGGCCGCTAGATAAGTGTGAATATTATATTAAATAGGTATATCACGTGTCTATTGCCAGTAAAACAAGCATAAAGCTTATTTATAGATAGGTACATGTAAGTACATAGGTATACTTATCGATAGCCCACTTTCCCATACGAGTCCCACGACAATACCTAAGTTTGTGTTATAACCGGTAATAGACGTATCCTTCCTTACCGTAGCATTTGTACCGCTTGATAAACTATAGATCTTTGATTGTCTTTGTCCATGGAAAATCCGAACAATTTACTTTTTTTCCAATTTTCAGTCTCATCCCGACAATGAAACCAGCTGTTTCATTGTTCTTTACGCTTCTCTATACTGAAGTGTATTTTTAAGACAATTTTATTACTTATTTTAGATTACTTGACTAGATTTTAGCAAATATTTAATTTAGTTAAAATAAAATTATAAGCCAGAGAATCCTTAGGATTTCATGAATACATTCCTTGAATTTTGTTTGATTTTAATTTTGCCGTGCTAAAAACTATTACGATGCTCGAAACTCTAAGACCAAAGGAAAATATTCGAGGCCGTTTGTACATAGTAAAAAGCATATTATGTATAAGCAGTTTCACCGTGTCGCATTTTATTTTAAACTGTCCTAGATGGAAACTTCTGAAATACTTCAGGTTTAAATATTAAACATTTTAGTAATACAAAATAATTTAATCTTTGTGTTTCCGAATTTCTCTTTCATATTCAACTTATTAAGTTACCTAAATCTCAAAGCATTGAGAAAATTTCGAAAGCCCTATTATTATATTGGATAAAGCCTAGTACTTTGTCAATTTATAATGTAGGTACCCAACAGTCGAAACAAGAACAAGTTTCTTGTCATTGTGTAAGTTACTACGAGTAACTTAAGTATATTCAGCTACTAGTAAACGGTTACAGATTATTAAACTTCATTAACACAGCGTCTAATATTGTTTAATCTAATCAAATATTTGTTTTATGATAAACAATGCTTTATATTATAAAAGTCAGTTGACAACTAAAAATGCTGACACACGACCCTAACACCAATAATGATATCGCTGTAATGCACTATTTATAAAACACATATATAACCTATATCTTAAATATTGAATTGTGTTATATATACAATGTATGTATGTCACATTGATTGTCTTTAAAATAAAATAACACAAAATATACTTATTTTTAAACCACTTTGTAGAAGCACTAAAAGATTTCATTTTCCAGAATTGGTCAGTAGGTTTAGGAGCCAACATACTGATAATTAAAAACCAAAACTACTTGCTACCAAATAAAAAAGATGTTTTTAATATGACGATTACATAATAGTATAATCGCGAGCTCGCTCATATAAAAGTTGGGTTCGTTTTACCTATCCTATACTGTATAGGACTGTGATATTACTGTATAGGCTATACACGGGGCGATTTAAAGTACGATCTAGGGTGCACCCCCTACACTACTGCCCCGATATCGACACTGATTTTAGGGTATGTGTAGCCTATACTATATGCTCTTATCTACAAGTTCACGATGCACTCTATCCGACACTCGAAACAAGAACTAGTTTCTAGTCACTCTTCCTTGTAATTAATGTGTAAGTTTCTACGAGTTAGGAACTCAGCAACTAGGAAACTGATCAAATATGGTTCTACAGATCTTATCTCATAATCTTTATAACTCGCTTATTCGACGGATTAAGATATTTTTTTTCATTTTTGACAATCAATGTTTATTATTGTAAAACAAATAAAAAGCCTGTTCTTATAACTTAATATCTTTAACGCCTATAAGTTGACGATGTATCTTCCTAAATATATACATACAGTACAATACAATACAAAAAATCTTTATTGCAACACCACTTATATATGATCTATTGTTCCAAAATACGTGGTGTTTATTGGAACATAAGATCATATATATAATTCCTATTGAGTCTGTCAATAAATTATAAGAAGGAGATATCGCTGACTTTTTTTTTTGTATTTCGTTTAATCAGTTAAACTTTAAAATACGTCACGTCCCAAAAGATTTAGGATAATTAAATATGGTTATTGAATGTTGCGTTGCGATATATATACACTAAGAATTCCTATTGTAGGTACCTAAGCTGAGTACAAAAAAGGAAGTCAGATAATATGGTTTTGTAAGTACAGTACAGTATTTGAAATATATAATCTTATTATTATCTACCTATATTAAATAAATACATAATTAAATTAAAAATATAATATAACAATACCGTTAATTGCACAGTGTATTGACTTTACTGTAATATAAATGGATGCTAATAAAGCCTCAAACGTATTAAATTGCTAGTTTGTGGAGCTTGTGTTCCTAATTATGGTTCCGTAGCTAAATAGCAAAAACGGAACCCTTATGGATTCATCGTGTCTGTTTGTCCGTCCGTATGTCAAAGCCACTTTTTTCTGAAACTTAACTGTTGAAGTTTGGTAAGTAGTTATATATACGATGAACCGCATTATGATTTTGACACAAAAATAGAAACAAAAACCATAAATTTTGGGGTTCCCCTTAGAACTCGAAACTCATTTTTTTTTATCAAATTTATACTATCTATAGTCTTCAAAATGATGAATTCAAAATGTCTTCAAAATGGTCTTCAAAAATGATATTGAGGTGTCTAATAAAAATGTTTTTTTTTTAATTTTGTGTATAAACTATTGAATATATAATAATAATAATAATCATTTATTTTAGGCATCTAAGGCCCATATAAACATATACCTTATAAACTAACATACATAAAACATATAAAATATATAAATCTTATAAACTAAAGTGTCAGAATCGTGAGTCTTATGAGTTCATCTCATACTTAACCATTTTTTTTATATAAACACATTAACGACGGCGTCGGAGCCGGCGCGCGGCGGTCCATTTACGAGATGATGAGGTGTGAAATAATTATGTTTTTCTTTTAGAAATTCTTCTTTATATCGCGAACAAACAATCAACAATTCTTGTAGACTCTTAATTACAGAAGTTATTTGAAATCTTTGAAAATTAATAAAATTATATTGGTTACTAGTGACCCGCCCCGGCTTCGCACCCGTTTATTATTAAATTTTTTTTCCCCGGCAATTATTTGATTTTTTCTCGCCTTTTAAACCTTCCCTAGACCTCCACGAACATTTCAAGACTATGATAAGATAAATCTGTTCAACCGTTCTCGAGTTTTAATCAGACTAACGAATAACAATTCATTTTTATTTATATAGATAGGTAGGTATGACTACTTAGCGCGCCGAACCGTGTGAGCTTTGTTGGGACAAAATACAACGATGATCTCAAAGTGGCAGATCAAATAATAACCGAACCCCTATCTTTGTATCCTGCGACTTAGGACCTTCGCCCACCATCGAGGCACTGAAGTCATGATGAATAATGATGAATGAAAATGAGAAAAATATATTTGCATTAATTATTTTAATTAAGTACCTTCTAACGATTGTCTTCTACAAATATCATATGTCATGTGTAATAATTGTAAGTTCAATAATGTAAAGTAAATTCATAAAATAGGCATGGACATTAAGTCATTGATAAACGTCTAATAAATAAAAAAAATATATGCTGATGAAAACCCAGTTCTTCCTCGTCGTGTTGTCAATTTGTTTGAGCAGCCCCACTAAATATTATATTTACCTATGCCTACTTATTTTGTTTTAATTGACTTACTATTTCTCCTCCAACCCAATTAGCTTCTACATTAAGAAGCTTTCGATAATATTTTGTACAGTCCACTATGTCAGTTCGCTTTGTGCACTACTGAGAACACAATTCTGATTAATTAAGCTATGAAATGAAAATGAAATCTATACTAATATATAAAGCTGAAGAGTTTGTTTGTTTGTTTGAACGCGCTAATCTCCGAAACTACTGGTTCGAATTGAATAATTCTTTTTGTGTTGGATAGTCCAGTTATCGAGGAAGGCTATAGGCTATATAACATCACGCTACGACCAATAGGAGCAAAGATATAGTGGTAAATGTGTAAAAAACGGGAGTAATTGTTCATCTTTGAAGCCTTCCGTTGCGTGCGCCGTGAAAACGGTTCAAGATACACAAAAAATATGTATTAAAGAATAATAGCTCTTTTAATGATCTAAAAAACAGTCCGCGATAGTATATGTCTATCTTTTAAGATTAACTCACAAAAACCGTTTTTATGGTACCTAATTTGGTCGAAATAATTTGTTTAAGTTGTATCAACATAATAATATTAATCTTTATTAAAATAAATATGTTGTTGGTTAAGAGTACTTCATCCATTATAACGCGGGTAGCACCGCAGGGCACAGCTAGTGAAAAATATATTTATTTACTAATACAATTTTGTGCTTAATATTTGTCGTTAGTCTCCACACTAGGCACACTGCCTGTGTCGTGGAGACCTAAACTATAACCAATTACAATATGAATAAGCCTTACATAAGGATACTCACCCGCTTCGTACGTCTTTGTCCACTTCCAAAGCGGACCACTTCCTTTTTCGTCTTGTTCTTTATCTCTATTCACACTTTTTAATCCAAATATCTTCAAAATCTAGTTATCCGATTTCATGCCGAAATATTTTTTGTTGCTTCTTTAATATAAGTACAATTTTTCTAAAATATCATAGATATGAATATTTTTAATATAATAAAATAATTTACCAAGTAACGATGATCAATTGATCATACTACTCTGTCAAGAAAGTACCGGGAAAAGATCAATAATACACACAATGTAAGTTATTCATCTAAATGTATTTTATCGCCTGCAAAGTATGCTCATTAAGAAACGATACACTGAAGCCAACGAATATTCCAATCATCAAAACATTTTTTAAACGCTTTTTCCCGAATTGAGTTCAGTTCTCGTCGCGAATTTATGTCTTCTACCGAATGAAAACGTGTGCTACGAAGTAGTAATTTGAGTTTAGGAAAAAGGAAGAAGTCGGCTGGAGTCATATCTCGTGAAAAAGGTGGTTGCTCGATAGCATTTGTTGAGTTTTTGGTCAAAAATTCGTTTACAATTATGGCCTTTTGCGAATGCGCATTATCGTGATGCAAAATCCAAGAATTATCTTTCCACAAATCTGGTCGTTTTCGCTGAATTTGCTCTCTTAAACGCCGCTTATCGCTCAAATAATATTCTTTATTTACCGGTTCACCTTCCGGCATGAATTCCGAGTGCACAACACCTCGATAGTCAACAACAAGCGACCTTAACTTCAGTTGAAGATGTTAATGGCCTACCAGAGCGAGGCAAATCTTCTATCACATCTCGACCGCTTTTAAACGTTATGTACCACAAATTAGCACGTGTTTTTGATTCACCGTAAGCCTTCTGTAACATTTTCAGAGACCCCGAACACGAAATTCCGTTGGCGATGCAAAATTTAAGACAAACTCTTTGTTCGATATTTTTGTCCATAGTAAAATTGATTTGTTGAAATTCGCAGTACACACTAGACTAGATATGATCTAACTAAAAACAACACTATAATAAATTTAAACAACAGATGCAACTCAAAATCCGCGCCAAAATGAAAAACAGTTGTGCCAATCAAACAGCAAAAAAAATTACTAAAAATGTAATTGGGAACCATACACAAATTATCTATTCCCGATACTTTTTTGACTGAATGTACAATACAATCAATTAGTTTTTTTACTATCAATTATCTTGAGTCTGAAATCCTAAACTGTGTAAAATACTGAGTACTGATTCATATTTTTTATTTGTTACTGGCTGACCCGACAATCGTTGTTTTTCCATAATTATCGCAACGCAATATAAATAACTGCTGCGTATGGCCGTGTTGACTACGTAGGAGACCAATCGACTTTCATACCGAGGGTCGTGGATTCAAACAACGCCGCGCAACTCTGATTGTTCCAGCAGGGGGAAAGTTAATAGGGTATTAATGATTCATTTCTTTCAAAGATTTTAACCAAATTGTAATAACCAATAGCCTTTTTTTGTGGGGGTGACCCCCAGTATTACCAGGCAAAAAGACTAGTGTTTCATTTAGCACCCGACTCCGACTACTAGAGCCCGTTCTTTGTGTTATATTTTTATTTTACTAGGCTACATCTGTATTTAATAAACATAATTAAGTTTTGCCTGTAAAAAATAAATGTTCTTTAAACATTGTAATTTCGATATTCCAATTATTTACACTTTTAAAAATTTCATGATACGGGACCGTCCAATCGTCCGGTTTTACTTATACCGTTTAAAGAATCGGCTAAATCTTGAAGAGAATGCACATAGATCGATTTTATACCAACTTCAATGAAACAAAATAAAAACGAAAAATAAATACTTCTTTATTGCTTAAAATAAATAAAGTCGTTATTACAATTTTTTATTTCATATATCTGGCAGCACTGCCGGGTAACGAACTTGTAGGTACTTGTAGTCCGGTGGTTGATTTTTGTCCTTGTATAAATCACAACTAATATCCCACAGGCATGGTAGTACAATATAAAGGGATAAAATTCGGTTAGAAGCTCTGTTTGCGGCGTTTACTTTCCTGTTCCATTTTATCAAACACTTGCTCATTTATGTATGACCAAACAAAATAAAGCCACAAACTGAAAAGCGGAAATCACAATCATTTCCTGGCCTTAACTATTTAACTAAAAGGCCTTAACCAGTTAAATTAAATGCCTTAACCATTTAACTAAGAAACCAATAAATGCATGTTCCGTCATTTTTTAATAAAACTTCCATATTTTTCATATCTTCTAGCTACGATTTAGTCAGAATCCGACAAATATAAACCATTTTATCTAACACATAGTCAGAATATAGTCATAGTCAGATTTATAAGCTTTTCACATGTTTACATCTGTCTCGCACCTCTGCCCGCATCAAAGTGGATTTGCCCTTGGGAACGTCATATTTTCCTGTGAATAGTAGCCGTGGGTATGTTTTTCACTTGGAGTTCAACTATTAGCATACTAAATTGTAAAAGCGTGTGGGGATAACAGAGAGACAGAGCTAACTTTCGCATTTATAACCTTTCTATCATCCGGAATTTTTATTTCCGGTTACATTTCATTTTCCTGCTTTAAAAGTATTTGGTTTCGTGCAAATCGGTTCACTAATTGGAAAGTGGAAGTTTTAAATTAGGAGAGGTAATCGGCAAACCAGAGTTTATGTTTCATAATTTTATCGAAGAAAGCTATCGACTTATTTTCTGTGTAAAGAACATTATCTCTGCGGGAAAGTCCTATCAGTCGTAATGAAGGAAATACCAAGAAAATAAAAGTAGGTTGGTATAGGAAGCTACCTACACTCACCTTAAATGTTACTTACCAATAATACTTAGTATATTATTGCAATGGCCGCGAATATAGGCAAGTCGAGTAGATATGAGATTTTAGGCGGAGTTGTTGGCAGAGTTAACATATTCTTTTAGTATTGTTTCTTTGTTTGGTGTAAAAAAAAGTATTTTTTTATCTATCTGTCAAATGCATGGGATTACAACATGTTGTAATCTCCAATAGTCGTTAGTGGCAACAGTCGTGGTAGGGCTACCAAACACGTACACTGTACAGGTAAGAAACTGCATAACTTCGAGAATTTGTGAAACTTTTCGTTTGTAGCTTCTCTCTCTCTCTGTCTGCTCTGTCGACTGACATGCGTTGATTCACTGGCCGGAAAATCTGGTACCAAAATGGCGTACATGACATGACAGGTATGCCCAATTGTTGGAACCCCTTTCAGCTCGTGTGCGTGCCAAGTGAATGTTTCTGAGTGAATCTCCTGTCTTCAGAAAAAGTTGTAAGGTTGTTTTAGTAAAAAAAGGAAAAATCAATGGCTACATAAAAAAAAACTAAAGCAAAACTATAAAAGTTTTAGTCGATATAATGCAACATTCGTAAGGCATATTTTCATCAGTTGTTTTACCGTAAATCTTAGGTTCTACTGCATATTATTTGTTTATTACTCGTTAATCCCCAAGCGGTAACCGGTTACCGCTTACCTGACCTTATTACCTGAGGTGAGGGTCAAGGAGTTAAAGCTTTAGAGGTAGAGTATAATTTGTAAATTTGTCTAAACTCAGTATAAAACATTGAAGCGAACTGTCAAGACAATGATATTTCCTTGATATTTGTTATTTAAGCAATTTAGTTTTATTAATTTTAAGTTGACCTGTCCATGTAGGCTATGTGCTTCTAAGGAAATAAACGTTTTGACTTTGACTTTGACTTTGTCAAGATCTACTATTCTTTAGGTTTCCTAGGAGTTATAGCAATTATCAATATGCGTCTGAGTGTTCCTTGTTTTGTATAAGTTTTGTTATATTTATGTATATAATAATCTGTTGAATAACTAACCATTGAAATCGCCTACAGCTTGTACGGTTTTGCTTTAACAGTTGTTTTATTTGGCCATTTTGACATTAATTTTACTAAATACAGAAATTTTGGTGAAGATTACAGGAAGGAACACTCAATGGGTATGGCACAATGCACACTTTCAGCTAAATTGGAACTCGGTGAGTTTCTCAAATTAAATTTTTGATATAAAAGATAAAAACCGGGACATGTGAATTATATAAAAGCATATAAAAACAACACAAATTCTGTGAAGTTGTTTTTCAGAAGATTTTCTTTGCTTACATAAAGGCATAAAAGCTTTTCCTTAACATTTCGGAGTTGCTTATTACTCCTGACATTGTGCCCTCGTTCTCGTAATATATCACAAAGTTTTGGTATGCCTGTTACGAACTATCACAGATTTGGTCGCGATTGTTAACAAGAAGCGATATTTAGAAGTTTATCGATCTATCTAGTTTCTCACCATAATGGCTCATTAAATGCATTATAACTTTACTAATATTATAAAGCTTGTTTGAACGAGCCTATCTCCGCAACTACTTGTTCCGTTTTATAAAAATATATTTTAGTGTTTGATAGCCTATTTATCAAAAAAGGCTACTAATTTTGCCGTTTCCTGTGTTTTACGGAAAAATAGCGCACAGCCTTCCTAAATAAATACTCTCTCTGGATCTGAAAGAATTTTTCTAATCGGATCAGTAGTAAACAACAAAGTCTTCAGTTTTATTATATTACGATGTCTGTCTGTATTAAGTTTAAAGTATAGGTGCGTAAGTATCGATTGAACCTACCAAAGGGGTACCTATGAGAAATGGATTTCACAGTACCTATACACACACGAACAATATGAAGTGACCAGTCTAGCCAATTCTAATTCATATACCTACAATGCGAATCACGACTCATCATGAATGCGAATCGAAGCTGAATAGAACATCAAACATATTATGGAAGAAGAGTAGGTACCTAATTACAATAATAAAAACTAAATTAAGCTAAATAAAATATAAAATCCGGTTAATAGAAATTAAGGCTAGTTTTACTTTTACTTTAAAAAAAAAACAATACGCGTCGAATTTATAACCTAGTTAAGAGTTTTAACCTTTTTAAGTGTTCATGCTACATCGCTGCTATTCACTGTGTACCTACTACTCACCAGGAGTGTCGTATCTCCAAGCATATTTATACAAAAAGCAAAATACTTTTTAACCAAATGTCAGATATTTTTATTTATTTTAGGTGTTAATCGTGAGAGTTAATCATTTCGAACAACAACGTCTGGTAAAATTAGTATAAGTACCTAATGAATGACATTTTCGTCATATTCACATCCAGCACTTGTGAATAAATTCTGTTAAATTAATATTTTAATTAATAATACTGACTTAAAATAATGTTAAAAAACTAGACAAATGATATACGAGAGCCATGGCTTTTCAGCAATACCAGCAGTTCGAAAGTATTTATTGTGAAATGCATAATAAATGCAAAATACATCTCAAAAGGTGCTTCAAATAAAATTCAAAACTATTTTTAATAAAAGGCATTTATTTGCTTTATTATTATTTCAAATTCACATCTCTGCATGACATGATCGGGGCCAGACGGCTTTAAAGAAAAAAACTCTAGATAGGTACAAAAGCTTGTGAAGAGTCGAGTAGCATTACCCACTAAACGCTATTACCTCTGTCTCCCCTACATAATTTTATAGCACGTCCTAATCAGTTTTCGATTATACTTATCTATATATATCAGATTATACTTCGTCATTTGTCTATTTCATCACCTACCTCGATATTATTATACTGACTTTTTTTGTTTGAAAATAGGTATTTTGATACCTTGTCATTTTTTTATATGAACAATGATGATGTTGATTTTAGTTAGATTAGACTCTAACTAAAATCAACGAAACTCGATATAGAAATCGGCTAAACCACGTAGATGATTTACACAAAGGCTGACGAGTACCAACACTTGGTTGTATTAATCCCGAGCAGGATTGTAAGCTAATTCCAAACTCGCATCATAGGTTACAAAGCCAAAGGGATATTGCAAACGTGTCAAAGGAAGCTTTTGCAATAAAGGACATGATCATAGGTAGTATAAAACAGATAGCAATAAATATAGCAGGGAAGCATCCAGTGAATACCTACATATTTTATAGATATTATTATGTATTATTCTATTGTTATACCTTTGCCAATATCTAAGGTATTGGAGAATACATATACAATCATATCATTCAAGTGTACAAGAAATCAAGTGTACAACATACAACCTATGATGAATAAATAAATCATATTTTATTTCTGACTAGCTGACCCCAGCAAACGTTGTTTTGCAAAAAAAAATCATTTTTTTTCAAATAGATGTTGGCCGATTCTTAGACCTACTGAATAATAAAATTTCATGAGAATCGGTCAAGCCGTTTCGGAGGAGTTCGATTACGCACCCCGTGACAGAAGAATTTTATATATTAGAATATATCATATATAGCGGCACGCCCCTGCTTTGCACGGGTAATTATTCAAAATTGTTTCAAAATTATTCGAATTTTTCTCGCCGTAAAAACCATCCTTAAACAACAACGAATATTTAAAAAATAAATTGGCTAAATTGGTATAGGCGTTGTTGAGTTATGCGCTTAGCAACACATTTTGCGATATATTTTTAACCCCCGACAAAAAAAGAGGGGTGTCATTGTTTGACGTGTCTTTCTGTCTGGGACATCATAGCTCCCGAACGGATGAAGCGATTTCAACTTAGTTTTTTTTGTTTAAAAGGTGAGTTTAGCGCGAGTGCTCTTAGACATGTTTCATGAAAATCGGTTGTACCGATAATCTGCAAAAATCTCGAGTGGGGTATCAGATGAAAGCGCATTGCGTGCACATTACACATTATTATGGTGTTTTACTTTTAAGGAAATTGAAGGAATCGGGGGTTTTTCTTATATTTTAAATTTAGATTTATTATTTATAAGAAGATTAAGGTAAGAGAAAACATACTATTGATTGCAATGCTCAAATTGGTGTAACCGACAACAAACATAAACTTGGTTCGGGTCAATTGGTGTAACGTTAGTTTTTTGAAGAAAGTTGGTTTTATATTGGTGTAAGTGTGGTTATAATTTTTCGTTCAAGCTAAGAATAAGTGTAAGAGCAATGCTGGTTTGCCAAGATACATACATCAACTTAACCTTCTTTGGTCATAGGATAGGAATACAACAATTCGACTTATGTAAATGGATCACATACCTACTCAGTTTCAACATAATTTCGACGGAAGTCTGCAAAATCACAGTTAAAATGTGTTGCGTAACTGTATTTTTTTAAAGCTAGAATTCTATAATTATGCTATTCGAAAGAGCAGAAAAAAACTAAAAAAAATTGTATACTCCCAATTGAACCTGCAACCGACGATATGTACAATATCTATGCTATATGCTAGGGTTTAGTTCTGAAAATAACTTTTTGAATGGGATTAGTTACCTGTTAACGAATTATTAACTACTAACTAAGCGACAAAATATTATCAAGCGACAATTTTTTTATTTCCGCACACGACCATTCAGTAGGGAGCCGACGACGCGACGCGGCAGATTATTTCGTGATCTTAACCCCGCTTATTGTCACAAAACTATAATAGTTAGAGATATGACGTTAGGACGTTTTTTGTAGATAATGATAAGTTCTACAAAGTTGTAATACATCACTTTGTTATTTATTCAATAGTTTTCGCAGCATTCGCGATTAAAGAAAGATTTAAGGTTTAATTTTTAAAAAAAATCGCTTATTGTCACAAAACTATAATAGTTAGAGATATGATGTAACGACGTTTTTTGTAGATAATGATAAGTTCTACAAAGTTGTAATACATCACTTTGTTATATATTCAATAGTTTTCGCAGCATTCGCGATTAAAGAAAGATTTTAGGGTCTTTTTTTCACCATGGGTTACATTATCGGAGTTTGGTAAAGAATCATATTATTTTTGAAAACTAAATATAGCCTATGTCACTCAGGGATAGTGTAGCTTTCAAATGGTGAAAGAATTTTTGAAATCGGTGCAGTAGTTTCAGAGCCTATTCGAGACAAACAAACAAACAAAAAATCAAACCTTTCCTCTTTATAATATTAGTATAGATTACGCGGTCACAAAAGTTGGAGTAATCAAAAGTTAAAGTTTTTCCTGAGTAGGTACTGTCCAATCTATAAGTTTAATCCCAAATTGTTTAATACGCCATTATTTCTGTACATTTACAAAAACCTTCCATATAAAGAAACCTTAAAAAAACACACAAAAAAAGCCGTGTTGGCTAAGTGGGAGGACACTCGACTTTCATTCCGAAGGTCGAGGGTTCAAACCCCGCCACGCACCTTCATTTAATTTAATAGGCTATTTTTCCTCATGAGAAATTTATGTGGCCTTTGAGTAGTCCGGAAAAAAATATAAAAATATTAAAACACGTGCTTTAACCGTGAACGCAAACATCCATCGTGAGGAAACCAGCATGTTCTGAGAACTTTAAAAGAGTTTGAAGGTCATGTGACATTCACCAACCCGCACTTGGCCAGCGTGGTGAATTAATCTCTCTCGTCAAGAGAGACGTCCCTGTGTCCCAGCATTGGGAACATTAATAATAGGAACATAAAAAACACGATAAAGTACCTCATCAAACGGACACTGGAACCAGGTCAGGGTTATCGGATGATTACCTCGAGAACTTCAAAATCCCGCGACGACTCTCGTTACCGGTTAGATCGGAACACTGGGCACGACCTACGGTTCGCAAGGAGAGAGATGGGGCTCATTCCTAGATTGTGTAGTTATGGTCGTACGCGCATATTAGTGATGTGTTGGAGTAATAATCAAAGTTAAAGCCCGGACACAACTTGAAATAGTTACTCAAAATCTTATAATAATATACATACTTATATGGCAAACAATTTATTAATGTTTATTGAATCAGCAATCGATAACATAATCTTTGGAAGCGGGATTAATAGCAAATTAATATAGAATATTTCCAATTTTGTTCTGAAATCTGCGCTTACCACGTGTCCGCGCTTTATATTTAATAATGTCTGTGGTTTAACAACTAGAACCAAAGTTATATTAATAAAAAACAATATTTTGTTTATAAAATGATATGGCTTTCGGCTACTTTTCGGCCTGTGAAATGCTATTATGATGGGTCTTAGATGAAGACATGGTTGATTATTATTTTCGACAAATGACATACGACGTACTGATGAAAAGTCTAAAATTTTAAAACATCTATTATACGAAAGGTTATAGCAAAAAAAGAAAAGAAAGCATAAACTTTAAACTAACTCTAACTCTAAACATAAGAAAACTAGCAGCAGAAACTTCCCAAAAAATTTTGGATACGCTCCGGTTATGCCAACACATATCACATTAATAATTATTAATAAGTACAAGCCACCCATCCGATTTTACACGGTCGCAAAACTGATGTACAAAACCTTTCTTTTGAACTCCTCTCGTATTTACTACTGAAAACCGCATACAATTATTTTATAGTTTTTGTAAATGTTACGAATATGCAGACAGACACGGCGTGGTCTTACTAAAACTACCGAAGTAAAATAGCTGCCATATCAGAATAACACATAGGCTACCATTGACTGCAATTATTGCGAGTAACGCCCGATTTGAATCAAATTTGGCCCGAACACGTAGCTGTTTTACCTGTAAATGACAATAGCTACATTTTGCACTACGCAAAGCCGTGGCTGGACTGCTAGTTAGTAATATTCACAGCACAGTAATATTTTATTTCTACGTTGTTAGGTGTGTCTATCTTGCGTTTGGTATGAATGAGTGATAAAGCCATCATTATGTAACATTTGGCATCCTCTGTGGTTTCGTGGGTGAACACCACCTGAGGCGTTTGCAGATTTCATAAGTAATCCAGTCTCCCAGTCCAGTGTTTATTAAAACTAACAAACTAAAGGTAGTATGTTAGTTTTAATAAACAAATTGACTAATCGTATTATTATTTTATTTTTTTCATCGATAATTAATTCCAACCGCAGTGGGTACACGGGTAAGCAGAAATTACCCCTTCACCCACCGGTGGGTGAAGCCAGTGGGTGCACGGGTCGCGGGTCTGTTTCAACTATAAACAAATTTTATGTGATCGAAACTAATTCTTGATCTGGTTGTTCTTTTATTCCTTCTCTATGCCGTACATAAGTTTATGAGTCACTTCTGTAATACCATATACTATTATATAATCTGTGGTAATAGTAAAGCACAAGCTTCACGCAGTTTGAATTAAATCTTTTTATTTATTTAGGTTTCCATAACTTTTTAAACACGAAGAGCGAAGAGTACATCCACGCTCTTTGATAATATAAGACAGATAATCAGACGCCATCAAAATAGAAGAAGAAGGCAGTGAATTTTGTTTTCTTGCGTCTCTACAAAGCTTCAATTCAAGCAGAGCAATCAATAATAAAAAAGAGTATTCGTGAACATTTACTTCGCTCATAAAATATAAAATATATTTGGCTTTAATTAAAAAGAGCCGACTTTCATTGTGCTTTCATTAAAGACTTGCTGATTATTTTTTTGGTTGTGTAAGTTATCTGGGTATCTCAGAGATAACTTTCTTTAAGCTTCTTTATATTGCTGCGTTCATTTATTTCTCTGTAGATACTAATTGTGCAATTAATGTTAGAAGCCCGAGATTGCGGTCGAGCTTTCAACGAATATCTAATTACTTGGACTTCGCGCTGACCTTAGACAAGTAGGTATGTTTTGCGACTGACTACCGCCTTTCAAGATAGATGAAGCCGCACACACCAAGACTAATAACGTCAAATAGACTAAAATATCTTCATCAACATTTCAGCTATTAGACTCCGACTGCTGTATATAAACCTCGCTCAAAGACTAACCAATTATTCCGATCGGTCGCTCAATGCATGCAGTCATCTGCCCTTCTTGTTGAAAATTAGGAATTTGTCAGTGAAAAAATTGAAGCGAACTGTCAAGACAATGTTATTTCCTTGATTATTCTAAGTTTTTTTTTTATTTTTTGAATTTTGATTTTGATACGGGAAAATGGCGTTCAACTGAGTAACATCTTTTTCACTTTATAATTTTATTTAACTCGACACTGGCAAATTGTCGCTTCAAGCTCAAAGTCCAATTACTGAAACGAAAACTGAACTATTCTTAGTATTTATTTAAATTAGCTTTAAGTTGACCGGTCCATGGATGCATAAGCGTCTATGGAAATAAGCGTTTTGATTTTAACTTTGTTGGTGGTGTTCCGACGCTGCGGACTTTTCGAGCCTTTTCGTTTTTTTTTTTAACATTTCAAATAAAAAAAAAATGTTGGGGTTGGATAACCCTTATCACTTCGGGTATAAAATTAGATAGTAGACGATTCTCAGACCTACTGAATTTGCGTATAAAACTTCATAAAAATCGGTCAAGCCGTTTCGGAGGAGGTATGGTAAAACTAACAATGTGACAAGAGAATTTATATAGGTAGTAGATAATAAAGCTGAATAGTTAATTTGATTCCTAATCTTAGAAAATACAGGTTAAATATCAAAATGAAAGTAAATGTTAGATAGGTCATTTATCAAGGATGGGTAAAGACAATTTTTTTTTATATTTAATAGTAGTTTGAATGAATGTCACACATATATTAATTAAAGCTAATTATAGCTTAAACATGAATATCCTCATTATTAATTACTAAACATAAAAAACTTTCACGCCATCACGGCATTTTTGTGGCGGCCACACAGAAGTTGTCTTCTGTGTGGTGTTTCTGTTTGGTAAACTTGACTAAAACATTTTTAGAACACCTAGGTATTTTTTGATCCGAAAGAAAGGTAATAAAATACTTATTACTTCCGAAGAAAATGTTTTTTAACGCCGATCGCCGATTGAGAACACAACTTTCTCAATATTTTCTGAGTTAATTAATTTTACCTACCTATTATTTTTCCGCTGAAGGTTATTTTATAGGGATAATAATTTATGCAAAGAATTAAACTCAGCTCAGATAACCTTAAATCTATCTTTAAAACCCTGCTAAAGTGCCATTATCACTCGTAAATTGCTTTTTAATTCCAATAAAAACCTCAATTTTTTAAATAAACACAATTTTCTTGAAGTATCATCGGCTTAGGGATCCTCACTTTGTAGATACTTTGTATTTTAGACCGCGAAAAAAAGATTCATTTATTTTTTATTCGGTTTTTTTTAGATGATTGGTTTTTATTTTGGACGTAAAAAGGGGGGCGTTATAAGTTTGTGATGTGTGTGTGTGTGTGTGTGTGTCACGTCTCTCTGTGGCATCGTAGCTCCCAAAAAAATATATCGATTTAAATTCCGTTTCTTTTGTTGATGGGTTTAGTAGAGTGCTCTTAGCTATGTTTAATCAAAACTGGTTAGGCATTTTAAAGACGAGGAGTAAAAGTGGTCATATGAAAAATCGAATGTTTATAAATTTAGTGTAGCTTAAAGTACTAAATCTTGTGTTTATGGTTGAATAGATTACTCTATCAAAATTATATTATAGATTATGTGCTTCTGAGAGCTACACTTTTTTTTAATTTACCTAATGCTATGAATTGTGAATTATTTGTACGGAAATGAAATATTTATTCACCTATCACCTAAATAGTGTCGAAGTAACAAACTCATTAAGTCAATCTTTAGTTGCATCAAGAGCTACCTCACTTGGTCACATGTGATTTATCCGAATAATTCCATAATTAACCATTGTCTTATTTTACTCGGACATGGTGAAATAGGCCCATAACGTCACAAAATGTACTTATGGCTTTTAATACCTAATCATAATGTAGTTTGATATAATTAATTTCATTTAATTCCAGATAGCCGCAGTGTACTGCGTTTGCGGAGCCCTAGCCAAGGAGGCCGCGGAGGCTGCGGACGGCGAGCCCAATCTGGAGCTGGTAGCGGCTCCGGCGGCCGCCATCGCTGACCTGCTGCATGAGGAACCAGGGTCTTGGGTGGCAGCGCACGGTGGATGGGTAAGATGAAACTGCATAGTAGTTGCATTAAATCTACGTAGGATCTTTTATTTATTAAGCCTTTCTTCACCGATTTTAAAAAATATACAATAAACTAACATACTTTTGTCTGAAGTTTGCCCAGGCCTTCTCAATCTCTTTCCACATGATCCTGTTCTTGGCTGCTCTGCGCCATAGAAGTCCTGCGGTGGCCTTTATGTCATCCTCCCATTTACATTTTTATCGACCTCTACTTCTTCTTTCATCCCGAGGGCACCACTCCGTTACTTGTCTTGTTCATTTCTCCATTCCATCTGGCATTGTTTGACCTACCCTTTTCCACTTCAATTCTCTTATTTTTTTAGTCAGTGCTGGTTGAGAATCACGTAGGAACTAGCATAACGAGGGTAAACGACTTATTAAACCGGATAAGTTCGTCGAAACAACTGCCAACTGTGGCAGCAATGAGCATGCTGAGAATAGCACGTTGAACAGCTAGAAGTCGACGACCATACCTGGTCAGGCCTCCCTTAATATGCCTGACCAGGTATGGTCGTCCAACGGCTTTATAAATGTAACTTATTTCAATAGGTATTGCGTACGGAATGGATTCTCCTTAAATTATGTATGTAGGTATTACATTGGTATAATAATAAATATATATAGTATTATTCGCTGTTAAAGGATTATTTACTTTTCGAATAACGAAATTGGTTCTGAAAACACCTCAGCTCGGTAATTACTCCTAAGAGGGTAGTTGAAAGCATGATTTTATGTAATTGGTAGGTAAACATTTTATCTAAATAACTAACCTTACCTAAATTTAAGTCACGCAGAAAATTTAAACCCAAACTAATGTAAACTGTTTGTATGTACTTCAAATAATTTCAAACTATTAACGTAACATAACTAACGTTATGGTCCGGCATACCAACGCCATTTTGAAAAGTAACGTTTTGAGTCACGTGATCTGAGACGAAAATAATAAAAAATTTATAATATTAAGTTATACAATTTTTCTACATTTTTAAATACAGTGTTAGTTATTTAGGTTCAAAAAAATATATACATACTATACGAGTAATTCTAGTTTCTTACTTTCTAGTTACTTTACTTTCTTTGGTTTTTAATAAATGATTGAGTAACAATTAGTCTCATATTTTAATAAAAGTTTACTACCCTATTCTAGTTACTACCTACCTACCAGCAAAATATTATCTTGTAATTTCTATAGAAATACTGTTAAATGCTGACGATCTTGCAAGCTTGTGGGTAGGTACTAAGAATCAGATATATTTCCTTATTCTATTCCAGCCTTGGCTTTGCTAAAGGATCTAATTAAGCTAGGGAAAAAGGATAAATTTGATGAATCTCCCATGAGAAGGGTGAAGTAGCGTGGACAAAATGGTGTGAGATAAACATGGGCTTGCTAACCCGTCTGCCATGCGTGGCGGGTGTAGCAAAGCCCTATTATAAAGCTAAATATTTAAGTGAGGCTCAAGTTAGTAATTGAAATTATACGACTGAAGGGAGAAATATTAAAAGCAATAACATTACAAGCTGCAATTAAGAAAAGATATAACCCGACTTAATATTTTTGGGATTTTTCACAGCTTATAAGCCTATTAAGTGAGAATGGTTGTCACGCAACTTGAATTAGATCTATATCGAATTAAAGTTGCGTCGGTGAGTCAGATAGAAAAATGAGGAAAAAAAATTACATATTCAACTATGGGAAAGTGGTTGCCTTTCATTTTTTATCTAATACATAAAATTCTCGTGTCACAGTTTTCGTTCCTGTACTCCTCCGAAACGGCTTGACCGATTCTCATGAAATTTTGTAACCATATTGAGTAGGCCTGAGTATCGGCCAACATCTAAGTCAAAAGTCAAAGTCAAAACGTTTATTTCCTTAGAAGCACACGGCCCACATGGACAGGTCAACTTTAAGTAAATTAAAATTAATAAAACTAAATTGTTTTAACCTAAAGTTCTATTTTTAATTTTGCAAAACAACGTTTGCTGGGGTCAGCTAGTATTTTATAAAACGTCGCCAGTAGTGTCATGTGTTTAGTAACACTCGCCGGACTAAAAAGAATAGATCGTCGTATGTCTCATATACAAACGGCCGCGATGTTTGGTATGTAGGTATAGTGCAACAAAGGAACTTACAAACATACATACATACATAGACTAATAAACATATTACCACTCCTTTGCGTCGCGTAGTCGGGTTATAACATTTTAATCGTTTTATTTATGTTTCAGAACGGGTTAATAGAACGGCTGCGTGCCAGCGAGCGCGACCAGCGATCTGAGAAGAACCTCCGCGTTATGATCTCCTTCTTCGTGCTGGCTTGCCTTACGCTGCTCCTCTTCAGATGGGTGGTCCAAGCGCACCCCTCTTATAACTACAACGAATAGACTTAAATAATTTTAGGGCCTCTTTCACCATGTCCAAGAAAAGTCCCAATTTAATGCTGATCATTACGTAACTCAGACTATTGTGTACCAGAGCAAGACAGTTTTATAAATCCAACGGCAAATGATTAATACTTGGGACTTTATTTGGAGATGGTGGAAAAGAGGCACCAAATAAACTTAATAGTGATACTTAAGCCTGTTTCACCATCTATGAGTAAAATAGACAATGATTAAATCTAGAGCAATCTAGGTCAGTCAGTCACTGACAGTTGTCAGTTGACTTTTGAGTTAATAAGAGTTATCAACTCTAATTATAACCATATGAAATTTTACCCGGAGAATGAGAAACAGGCCAATTATTAGTTGTTCTTATATAAATTTAGTAAGAATAAAAATTTCGAATAAATAAGTAGGTATGCCAGTTGCAGGCTTAGTCGATAGTTTTTGATCCTTGACAAGTTTATTAATAAAATAATATAAATCCTTAATATATTTTAGATTTGTTACGTAATGTATTAAACTTAGGGTCTGTTTCAGCATCTCTGAGTAAAGTTAGATGATTGTGACGAGCTCTTGACATAACTAACAATTTGGTTGTTTACTCGGAGTTTATGGAACAAGCCCTTAATCTTTGTGAAATGAGGGCTGTAAGGAAGTGTGTGTAACCTACATGCCCGTCAATAGCGTTAACGAATGATTATGCAAAGCAGTATAGTACCCACTTAAGTTGCACGTAAAAACGAGTAGTATTTAAATAATAATAGAATCAAACGTATCAATATCGGAACTTTGCTCATTTTTTACGTACTGTCGTCCTGCGCATAAACTGGGTTGGAATATTAATCAAGGAAAAATTTACGTTAATATACGTTTCACCAAAAGATTAGAACCATACCTCCTTATGCGAAATGCCGCTAGCATTCGTCTGTCCTTAACAAACACTGACATGTGTGTTTGTTAGAAAGAGGCAAAATTCATACTAACTAAAATAGGTTAGCTTTTATTTTGAATTAAAAGGTAAGTTTATCTTAGCACTCTATAGGTACTACACACTTGACTGTGTTTGTAATTTACGGTCTATGTCGCTTTGAAAACGTGTGCAAAACCTTATAAACGCTGCATTGTAGATTGCAAAGTGCGATATAGCCTAATTTAAACAAAATGTATAGATATAGAAGAAGCACTTAATCGAGTATTATAATGTTAAATAGTTAATTTTAAATATTCCCATAGAATATTTTTGTGCCTTAGAGCTTAATTTAAATGTTAACAGTGTCATTGTTTGCCAATAAATATGAGTTGAAGTTAAGAGTTTCTCATTATGTACGTACCCATCGTTGTTTCTTAATTGTTTTGATTTCAAACATAAACATCAAAGGCCCCTTTCAACGTGTCTTCGTTATTTTATACTTTACTTTGGTATCCGGTTACTTGTTTTTTAAGCTGATTGTTGGCTTCCTCTTCAATTTATCTTTAGCCACCATTCATATTTTGTTGTTAAATTTATATTCAACAACAGCGCCCCGCGGTGTTAACTGCATTATAATGAGCTTTCACACGGCACGGCAATATTTTCCCGTGGTTAAAAGTAGAATTGCCCTAATCCAATGTAAAACTATCTAAATTTGAGGCTAATCGGTTCAGCCGTTTGCCGTAAAAGACGGATTAACAAACTGACACACACATACACTTTTCCATACATAATATTAGTATGAACTATCTGACCCCTTCAATCGTTGTTTGAAGGGTCATATCAGGGATATGCGCAACGCTATTTAGTACAAATCACATGATAGCGTTACGTCACACAAAACTTCATTGCAAAAAAAAAAAGTAAAAAAAATAGGTGAACTTTTTTATAAATAATCTAAATAACAGACTAGTGATTATAGTCTACTAAAAGTATATCTACTTGATGCACCTGGGTGAATTAACACAGGTGAATAAGGTTACCGCTCCTAATTAATAATTTTTTAAGTCATCTACCTTTGGACAAGCTAACAGAAGGACTTAACAGCATACCAATTTTTTTATGTATACATCATGGCTTTTATAATATTGTATAGAATATCATTTCAGTCGTAACAGTCGTCTCTTACTGAACATTGGCATTTTAGATAAAATTACCGTGGTTATACAGTATTTTCTTACAGGGCCATTAAATACATAACCACCATACATGATTTCCTTTCTCATAGAACTAGATATATATTTCTTTTAAAGTATTATATCCTAGAAAATCAAGATAACTTAACTAATATTATAAAGCTGAAGAGTTTGTATTGTTTGTTAGAACGCGCTTATCTCAGGAATTAAAAAACGGTTAAACACAGGCCGATTAAAAAAAAAATCAGTATTATATAGCTCATTTATGCTTCACGCTATTATAAGCTCTATTATAAGCGTTAATACAAGATACAAAATCATTTATTTCCATTGTTTGGTTTTACAAAACTTAGACACTTAATTAAATACAGTAATACCCCGGAATTACGCGATAGGTGGGTCCGAGCGGTTGCCGTGTAAGTCGAATTCGAGTAAGTCAGGGTTCAACGTTGCATATAAATCCATATAAAGTTTGTTTAATCGGGACCAGAGTTTAAAGAAAACAATAATTTCGAAGAAAAATGTTTAATAAAGTGTAGGATAATAAAAAAATATTACATTGTTATGAATAAAGTACCTAAGCTAAACCGAAGTTATTTTGATGTCGAAGGCTTCATATATTCTAACAATGTTGCCTGACGAGTTAAATTTTTCTTCTTTTCACGTAAAATTTCCTCGTAGCATACCAGTAATTTTTTTATCCCTCGTTTTTGTAGTAGAAGTTTTGTTTTAGACTTTTCCATTCCTGCCGTTCCTGAGCCACTCTGTTCCACGACACTCCAGCTACTTGTCTTATAACCTCAGAGGAAGCAGAAAGAGAGGCCGCCCAAAGAGGATGATATCATCCTCCCATCTTCTCTTTGGGCGGCCTCTCTTTCTGCTTCCTTCCCTTGGGTACCATTGTGTTACCATTTTACTCCATTTGTCTTGTCCTTTCATCATGTGCCCTGCCCATCGCCATTTGAGTCTGCGAATTTTACATGTGACATCAGTAACCTTAGTCTTATTCCTAATGGTTGTGTTTGTACATAGAAAGTATTGTTTATTTGGTCAGAGAACATAATCACTACGTATTTGGTATCCATAACAACTGACAAATTAAGTCACTTTGCGCGTATGGCAAAACAACGATTTCCGGGTCAGCTATTATTAAATACAAAGACCATAATGAAGGTCCTTATTATCCCCTGAAGTTATTCATTAATTAATTATACAGGGTTTCCCTGAAATTATGAATAGCACGAGGTCCTCTCGTGCGTGTGCGGAAGACGGGGTGGGGTCCACACCCCCTGATGGGGACATCAAGGATAAGAGTTAACTTATTAAACACTGCACAGTTTATTAAGAAATAGGTACTTTATTTAATTAATGACGTGTTGATGAGCCGCGATGGTAATGTAGACTGACGCGGGCGCTGCATCTCGCGACCGGCGGTCCCACGATAACAGAAATGAAGGCATACTGCATTGCACTTCTGTATACTATACATATTGTACGAACTGAACTACGTACATATTCCGTGGAACGAGATGAAGTGCGTGAGATGTACTGATTGGGATAGTAGCGAAAATATATCGTGATTTATCATGAACTTATCTAAAAAATAATTTGATAGTAAACGCAGTATACCGACATTTTATGTGTATCCATAGGTCACTGGTTCATATACGGCTTGAAGGACCATTGTTGTGGGGACATCAAGGAAAAGAGTTTACTTATTGAACACTGCACCATTTATTTAGAAATACTTAATTTAATTAATGACGTGTTGATGAGCCGCGATGGTAATGTTGACTACTATACTCGTATCAAACGATCAATTTTGCGCCGCCGGCCGCCAAGACGAGCAATAAATACAGGTCTATCAGTATCTATTAAATTCGAACTACAACTTAATTTTATCAGAAAAACATTCAAATTTTAAGCTTCATTCAGCTCAGCATAACTATAGCGTTGCATTAAAACTCAGTTGGTCTTGGAGCTTTTGTCAAATCTCTGTGATATTTATTATTATTAGCTCTAAATAAATTAAAATGGATAGCTGAAAAATATAACGAACGACTGCACGAAATTGAATGATTAATTATTTGTAGGACGAGGTTTGTACAAAATAAAATAAATACATAAAATAAATGTTTTGGTAAATTCCCTTTACTACCGGTATAAAAAAAAAACATTTTATACTTCACCGGCTACGCTAAACGTAGTGCTTATTCTATTTGGGCTAAGCCGGCAAAAGTCACAGCCTCGTCACAAAAGTCATTTGAAAATGTCTTCTATTCTTGTCCAAACACGGCTGTTTGGTCCAGCAAGTGACTTGTGTCCTCCTGAAGGAAGATTTTTATTATGTCTCTAAATTATTTTCTATTGTGTGTTGCTGGTCAGCGAGTACGAGTATAGCCCTATAAAATAACGTTTAAGGCGAGGAACTTCGAGAGTTCACGATTTTTGAACAACTGTATCTCCACTGAAATGTAAAATTTGTACAAAAAGAATATATTTCATTAAAATTAAACATATAATCTAGATATTTGTGAAGATAGAAACCTAAGTAATAATAATTTTCTAGATAAAAAAAAAATCGTAAAGTTGACACTAAATTTATTTTTAAGCAGTCGTTACTAAGAGGTTTCTTCTTGATATCATGTCAAATTTATATCAAAAGATAGAGCTTATTATTAACTAGGGAATTGTGAAAAATCAATATGAAATTCGGTTATTATTAATCTCTGTGAAAGAAAACTTTCAAATTCTACTCGTTCAGGCGCTCGCGCCGGGCGGCCAGTGCCCGTAGCTAGGGGCCCAAGGGCCCTTGTGCATAGTGAGAGGATCAGGCCCTCCCCCCTCTTACCGCGTAGTTGGAACTTATTGATATAAAAATGATTGCCATCAAAAATGTAGATCTTGTCAACACCTTTCATTTGAACGGAACGGAACGGTAGTTCCATATTATATTATGACTGTTTTTGTTTTGTCAGCTGTCACTGAAAATGTAGGTCTTGTCAACATTTAAAAAAAACGTACCTAACCAAAATGTAACCACAAGCACCACCAAAGCTGGTGCGACACCATTCACGTGACCCCGCGATGTTGTATGGTTGAAGTACGTGTGGGCTGGCCCTCATGAATATGATTTTGAACTAAAAAAAAGGGAAAATCCATCCTTCTCTGATTAGAAATTATATATATTATTTTTTGCTATAAGGGTTCTTGCTTACAATCTCTGTACGATCTATACAATATTGAAATTTTTTATACTATGGTATTATGATCGTAAGGTCACGTGATTGTCGCGGAATAAATCTAAATTTGAAATTTAAGAAACACCCCCAATTCCAATGCCTTAATTTCAGAAGATTTGCAGAAGAGAACTTTTAAACGGCTCAACCGATGTTCATGAAACTTGTCTAAGAACACCCAAACCAAACTCACCTTTCATATAAAAAAAACTAAATTGAAATCGCTCCATCGGTTCGGGAGCTATGATGTCCCAGACAGACAGACACGTCAAACTTATAACACCTTTTTTGGTCGGGGGTAAAATGATCCTTGAAATGGTCCGTCCTCCGTGAGCGCCAGAGAGCGACAGATGGTGATCAGTTTTACCAAGCGCATTTTCGTGCATTTTGTAAGTATTATTTCACAGGCATTATTAAATCCAAATAATTAATTTTTGCTTTACAATATACTAGTAAATGACGAACTCTTTCTTTTGATATAACTTTTATATGATTTGAAGTTGAAAACTCTTAGTAAAGTTGGTTTAAAAATAGTTTAGTGTCATCTTTAACACATTTTATCATTTTATCAATATAAATCGCGGTAATCCGTGAGTTGTATTTTTTTTCATTTTTATCTTTAACATGTTATGTATATAACATGTATCTGTAACGTTTAAAAAAAAACGTGCAAATTATTCATATTTACAGATAAAATCGTTAGAAATTTGATAATTCGAACCGGATCTAGCTTAGGCAATATTTTTTTACTTTCTTGACGTTATTTCCGCTTTGCAGCCCCGCTACGTAACTTATTTCTTTCCATAATTTTCAATTAGTAGCCATCGAAATTTTAGTAATTATTACTTACTGAGATTTTCCTTTATTGCTTTTCAATGTTTAGAATAGAGTAAAGGAAGCTCAACAGAAAAGAACCATAAAACAGCTTGTTTGGTAATGATGCGGTAAAATCAATATTTTAACTCAAAGGCCTATTATAGTTTCTAAAGTAGCTCGTTTGTCAATTTGAACTTATGTTTAGAAAAACGTTGGTTGTTTTTTATTGCCGATCAGGTTGTGAGCTATCATAGATTATAAGCGGTTAGCGTTGTGCTGCAACGTGTGTATCATACATATCTTGTCGTCGGTTTTTTTTTGCGAAAATGAGTTTTAACAGAATTTCGGGCCAGATGGATGGTTGTGTGGAATAGAAATCATAGCATTAGTGGTGGTACTTGATGAAATAAGGCTGGTAGGGAAATACGAATAACAACAGTCAGCGACACACCTTGCATCAACTACTGTAGTACGTCCCAGACCCAAGAAAGTTAAAAAACATCGCCGGAAATATCATAAATAAGAACTGATGCAAGGCAGAAGCGAATTAAAACTTCGAATTAAAATAAAATAAATATTGTAAGAATTTTATTTTATTTTTGAATTTTCCTTTTTTTTCAAAGCTGAGGCTAGAGGGCCCCCTGAGCTCGAGGGCCCTTGTGCACTGCACAACCTGGCCCTATGATAGCTACGCCACTGGGTCGGACGCACGCCATTTGTCTCCCAAACATTCCCCCCGCGTTTTATATTGGTGATTTGGTTCAGTGCAGATAAACAATATGGGTAATAAGAAAAATAAACATTGTCATCGAACCATGTGGGCTTTTCTTAGATAAACAATACCCATTTATCGGAGCTACACCCGACGGTTTAGTTGACCACGATAAAATAATAGAAGTTAAGTGTCCAATAACGGCATTTAAGACCGGAACAGAAAATGCGATAAAACAAAATACAAATATATAAATATGAAAAAAAATCACAGTACGCGAATCATAAATAAAAAGAGCAATTGGTATTACCAAGTGCAGGGTCAACTCCATGTTACCGAGAGAAACCAATGCATTTTTGGAATTTGGTCCGGCGAAAATCATCCACTCATAATCGAATACATTCCTAGAGATGACACATTTTGGAAGGTTGAAATAGAAAAAATAAATATATAGATTTTTACATGAAATGCCTTTTGCCAGAGATTGTAGACCCGCGACAAATTCGCGGTATGCCAATACGTGATACAATTTTAAAAGAAAATGACGAAAATAATGAAGTACCTATGCAGCCAGGTCGAAGTAAACAGTTGGATATATTCAAAGTCCAATACAACCTCCCGGTCAGTTTGGTCCATGCAAGCCTAGGCAGCTACAATTTCATGAATTTTAGTAGATAGATAGATGCACAAAATTTACGGAGTGCTTACCCGTTCGACCCAAGATTTTTCTACCCAATCGGTATTTTGCTCCGTTCAACCCAAAACAATAGATTCAAGTTACCCGTTCTACCCACACCTACTTATTCCTAATTTCTATTGTTTGAATTCAAATAAATGTCATAGTGAATTACTAAAGAAGCAGGGTCATTCATTACATTAGACAAGAAATGCAGAAACTCATTAAAAATTTTTCATAATTAATCTTTTTTTTTTGTTTAGATAATAGTCAGTTAAATATTTGTCTACTTGCCTTATAATAAAAATAATCAACCTTTACAGAAACAAATATAATCAAATAATTATATTATAAAAAATAGTACATCACTCTTCAGATTCAGGTTTGGTAGGTCAATATAAAGTTACTTTTCTAAGTTATCTTGGTACATAATATCAGTAAATAAATAAATATAAATATTTCCGGACTAATCACACAGCATTACCTAACCCCAAACTAAGCAGAGCTTGTACTATGGGTGTTGGGTGACCGATATACTACATAGATACATTTTTTTTTGTAAATACATACATATTATATTTACATAGAAAATACCCAGACCCGAAACCAGAAATTGCAGATCGTACAAAATCTGGTCCCGCGGCGGGAATCGAACCCGCAACCTCCTGCACCTCAGCCGGGCTTTCGCCCACCGAGCCACAGCGGTCGTCATGCAAAATCAAATTTTTTTCGTGATCACATATTTTAAACACTCTGATACAGGTACACATTTTTGATTCAATAAAATATATATTAATTATACGTAACAATAGGTACAAAATAAACTATATGAAACCTATGGATGGAATAATAGATATAAAAATATTTTCTTGATTAACATAAATAAAAATCATCTTAATTATTAAACACACATAGATAAAAAAAACACATTTAAGATACAAAAGTTGACAGTTTTTATAAACAATGTCCCACTGAAATTTTCGGTGTAGCCAAATCCATACACTACCTCAATAGATAAGAAAAACAATAGTAATCCTTACCGTTGTTGATTGGATTATCTATTGTACATACAACAAGTTCTCCTTCCTTAATTTTTCTAGGTGTTGCACGTGCACTCGTTTAAAGAGATCATAAACTATTATTACCTCCTTATTGTAGTTACAAATTTGTAGTTACTGTGAGTAATAATATCATCTAGATTTTTTATAAATACTAGCGGTCCGCCCTCGCTTCGCACCTAGTCTCGTCGAAATCAAAACCATTCTCAAACCCAGTTAAACACACACAAAAAATTTAATCACGGTCCAGCCGTTTAGGAGATTTTCAATGACTAACACACGTATAAGATTTATATATTTACGGATTACGGTGTCTGTACTATTTAGAAGACACTGTGACTCAGATTTTTGCTTTGGGTAGAACGGGGCATATGTTTTGGGTTGAACGGGTAAAAATAAAATTTGGTAGAAAAATCATGGGTTGAACGGGTAAGCACTCAATTTACGAAATTGTATATTATTCTCGTTGCTGAATAAAAAAATGCTATGTGCCATACAAAATCCATATAATATATACAGGGTTTCCCAGAAATGGTGGATAATCCTGCACGTGCGTGTGCGGGGGGGGGAGGTGGGGCCCCAAATCCCCAAAAAAAAAATCTATTCCCTACAGTCCGCGGTCTACGAATTTTTTTGTAAAATTTAGAAATTTCCCAGTTTTCCTCACATTTGTGGGCATCACGTCCGCTACATGAGGCCTAGTTCGGATTTTTTTCTTTTAACGTATTCCCTAATAATGGTATTCCTAAATTACCTTTAAAAAAACGCAACTACTTAGGATAGTAGTTAACTAGTAGTCCCTAAACATAATTTTTATTTCTGAAATTTATTTTACTGCTAAGTTTGAGCACCTGTGGTATAAAAAAAATGTATTGGAGTTTTATAGCCAACCACATAAAAAAATTACCAACATCATAAGGATTCTAAAAAAGTAGCATAAGTATCTACTTTAATGGTAAAATTACTGAGCTATAGCTACTAATGTGTAAAAGTAGGCGTTTCATTACAAAATTGCAAAAGAAAAAAATAAAACAAGTAATTACCAAAAAAGTATTTATTATAAAAATAATCATAGTAAATGTTCAAATTGGGCTCCTGTTGCCCTTATGCAAGCTCTACACCTTTTTATAAAAGATCTTTGTAATTTGTTATTATAATTTTTTGATGATATAATTCTGGCTGCTTCGGCGACGCGAAGTCGAAGTTCTTCTAATGAGTTTATGGGTTTTTTGTAAACCTGCTCCTTCAAACAGCCCCAATAAAAAAAATCCAGAGGATTTAGGTCTGGGGACCGTGGTGGCCACAATATTGGCCCCAATCGGCCGATCCATCTGTTGGGATAGGCATAATTTAGATAATTCCTTACTTGCACTGCATAATGTGCCGGACAACCGTCGTTCTGGAGCCACATTCCTTGCCGGATGGCTAGTGGCTCATCTTCTAATAATATTTGCAACTGGTTTCGAAGAAATTCTAAATAATTGTTGCCATTTAGGTTGCCCGGCAATTCATAAGGGCCTATAATTTTTCCATTTAATATGCCCGTCCAGTAATTTATTTTAAATTGATACTGGGATTTATCTTCTCTCATCAAATGTGGATTTGTCAATTGCCAACTGTGCAAGTTATGAAGGTTAAGATACCCATCCCTTTTACATGTAGTCTCATCGCTCCATAAAATTTTTCTGAAAAAATCTTGATCTTCTTGAATTCTTGTTAACATTTCACTGCAGAAAACAATCCGTGCTTGGTAGTCTCGTGGTAGCAATGTTTGTACACGTGTCACGTGATAAGGATGCAGTTTAAATTTTTTCACAATACGATGTGCTGTAGATTTTGATATTCCCGTACGGCGTTCGATATCTGGCATCGAAATACTGGGATCTTCATCCACCATGTCAAGGACGATTTCTTCAGTTACAGGATTGTGGGGTCGTCCTCTGCTCCTAGGGCCACCAACGCCAGTACCAGGTATTCTGCCCTCTGAGTAAGCTTGGTGCACTCTTGTAAATACGCGATAGTCGGGGTGACGCGCGTTCGGGTATCTCTCCCGATAAAGTGTTGCGGCAGCACTTGCGTTGCCACTACATTCTCCGTAAATGTAATGCATATTGGAATACTCTTGGGGTGTATAAATTTCACGTGACATCACACAGTCCTGTTGATATACAAAACAAATGTCCAATAGAATGCCGAGTCGTCGCAGTTATCACCAAACAAACAAAATCCAATCAAAATGCACAAATCGAGTCCAGTAGAATGCCAAATGTAGAATTTTGTCACCGAGAATCAGAAAAACAAGAGCACATGCGATGTCGAGAACGTCGAAATACGCACTAAAATTAAAATAGTTTTAACTACGGAGACAAAACAATAACCAAACACGAATTCTACCATACAAAGGAGATTTGTTGACCCTTTCACTCGCAATTTTCCCAAGCACAGTTTGTCTCGCTCACACAGCTTAGAATTCAACTGAATGTGCCGAGCAGGTAGTAAAGTCTAATTTTAGGGTCGACAGCTCTACTTAACTGATAAAAACTAAAAAAAAATATCTGCAAATAATTTTGCAATTTTGTAATGAAACGCCTACTTTTACACATTAGTAGCTATAGCTCAGTAATTTTACCATTAAAGTAGATACTTATGCTACTGTTTTAGAATCCTTATGATGTTGGTAATTTTTTTATGTGGTTGGCTATAAAACTCCAATACATTTTTTTTATACCACAGGTGCTCAAACTTAGCAGTAAAATAAATTTCAGATATAAAAATTATGTTTAGGGACTACTAGTTAACTACTATCCTAAGTAGTTGCGTTTTTTTAAAGGTAATTTAGGAATACCATTATTAGGGAATACGTTAAAAGAAAAAAATCCGAACTAGGCCTCATGTAGCGGACGTGATGCCCACAAATGTGAGGAAAACTGGGAAATTTCTAAATTTTACAAAAAAATTCGTAGACCGCGGACTGTTGGGAATAGATTTTTTTTTTTGGGATTTGGGGCCCCACCTCCCCCCCCCGCACACGCACGTGCAGGATTATCCACCATTTCTGGGAAACCCTGTATAATATATATTATATTTTTTTAGGATAATAATATGTGTCGTTTTACAAAATAAATATAATTGTTATTTGAACTAGTTGTATTTTTTACCTCTATGTTCTCGTTGCTGGATGGAATAGTTGTAGTTGTCTAAGTTTTGTAAAACCAAATAATGCAAATAAATGATTTTGTATCTTGTATATGCCACAAGAAACCAAAGTACTTTTTAGTTGGACAAATTATTGAAGTGAAACTTCTATAGAATCGTAGTGATTTCAAACCGGATGCAAAAATATGAAACGGAAATGGTAAGAGACACAAATACAATGCTTTATTTAAATTTCTTTGCGCGATACTTCGTCGTTGAGACTACGAAGTATTGCTGTATTTTATTTAAAGAGGTATTGCTGTATTTTATTAATATTATTTACTAACATACTTTATGTAATACGCTATAATGAAGTAATATAAATAATCCGAATAATTACAGATATATGTTTGTTTTTCTTATCACTCTATGCGTTCATTTACCCTTTTTTCTATTCGATATATGTATATCATAATTATAGTTCGTAAGTAGTAGACTCCAATCGTGCGTCGTAGCTGACACACACACACACTTTTTTTTATTCTTCTTCTTCTTTCGTCGATTTACTGAAGTTTCACTTCTATCGTGTGTGAATCGCACACACACCTTTTTATTATTTTTTATATACTTAGCTTTGTGGCTGTACCTATATCTACACACATTATGTATATACAATACTACCTAACTAAAGTCAGTAAAATATGTTATCAATACTACCTACAATACTACCTAACTAAAGTCATTAGGTAAATAACATGCGAACCTACTGCTTGGTTTTCTATACTGTGGCACTAAGATATCGAACGCGGTCATGTATCGTCAAGTGGCGCACGGCCTGCCGGGCGCGTAAATAAATACGTCGCGCGCTTAGCATGGGGGGGCTGAGGTAGCGCTAAATGCCTAAAGTTCTTGGATAACCTCGCCTTAACCAATAAAAATTAGATAAACCAAAACACTACACTAAACATGTATTTAAGAATAACAAAGACCTGCTGTTCTTCTTCTTCTTTTAACTTTTAATTAATAGATGGCGTCCGTGACTGGCTATTAGTTCTTCTTTCTGTCTTCATTCATTCAAAAAGTTTGGTTTTAATGACATTGACAAGTTCCCAAGTAGTTGTCTTTGCGATGTCAATGTCACGTCACTTCATTCATTGTGATTTCCCTTCTCATGTCATGACTGATTTGTTGTAGATTTTTCGTTAAAATACGTATTTTGTTACAATAACATTGAATGGTAATCATTTTAAATAATTGCAAAAAATATCTTTAATCTTTGAAATTGTGCCTAGAAAACTTGCATAAGTATTGCTCTTAACCGTGTCTAAAATGCTATGGTGATGAATCCATCAACCATACACTGACCATTTTGTTACGATTGTTTACTGTTCCGTAATTTCAGGTATAATGAGAGTTACAATGTGTTTTCGCTACATCAAATGAACAGTGAAAGAAACTGGTATAATATTTTTGTGTTTTGTTGGTGACTTATTGCCGCAGAATGATGAAAAGTACCCTGCCAAAGGACAAACCAGGCAAAATGAGAATCAGGGCCTTTCCTGTAAGTATCATCGTTCTTTTTTTGTACCAAATCTTTATTCACTATGTTGCCAAATAGGATATTGAAATTAAACATTAAGATGATAATAATACCTAAATTAGTCCCTAACCCTAACCATTTTATGACCTATTTTACAGAACAATACATTGAGCTTTGTGTGGTTTTCAACAAAATAAAATTATGAGATCTTCTCTGTTGTTGTTGTAAACTGCATTAATTTCATATTTTATGAATGGCATGTACATAATTATGCTGTAAAATACATTAAACTTTAATTATAAGCTGACATTGCCCCCTGTTAATTCATTCATTGGTGATAATTCATAAGACCTTGTTTTTTTATGTAGATAATAAACTCTTTTAAGAACAATAAATCAACAGGTCTATGAATTTATAAACATTAAACTATTCAAAAATAGAAGCAAATCAATTCAAACATTGTTCAGTCCAATATGTCACAGTTGTCACCTGTGTAAATAAAAAAAAACATTATATTTAATTTGTAATTTGTTCCTTTTTAAAGTTTTGGATGCCTTGTATTCAATATATAAAATGCTTTTATAAATCCGGTTGTAAATAATCAAATCAAGATGACTAGAAAATTTCAAGTGTGGCATTATTCTGAACCTTACTACAAAATGTATCCAGATGCATGGGTAAGAAATTAATACCAAGGAGGGTTCTATTCCTACTTTATTCAAAATTATCTTTACATGCCACAGCATTGCCTATGTTTTACGGGTTTTCCTGCTATAACCACATATTTTCCTGCGGTAAAAAATAACCTATAGCCTGGATATGAAAAATTATTCAAATATTTTGTGTTGTTCCTGTAGATTAGTGCGTTCACTTATAAAAACGAACAAACATTTGTATAGTTTAGTATATAGATGTACTATTACCACAAATGAAATAGGTTACTGGGTAAAATTAATGCAACAAAATTCATTTTATTAAAAATATACTTAAAACATAATCCATCGTCAATAGGTTGGGACACTGATTTGTTTACACAGGATGGATATTTGAGAAGGGACCTTAAAGGCAGCTATTGTTACATAGAAATTATTTAGGATGCTATCCATTTTTTTAAAGAAATTCTGAACTTATATTTATCCAAAATCAGTGAATCTGTTCCAAATATCTTTAAAAAAAATATGGATAGTCTTCTAAGACTGTTACTGTGTACCTAGAATCGTCATAGCATATTTAAAAAATTCAACAGTAGTGTCATAAATCGTCATAAAATAAAAATGATAAAAAAGTTATTCAATAACTCTTCCAAGCCAAGTATACTATGTGGTAGTCATAAATATTAGTAAATGTTATAGTTTTTGAAAATAAAAGTATGATTTTATCACACCAAAATGAAACTTTCACTGAAGGAATTTACAAAATAATTTTCTCTCAGCCAGTGTTTCTATGCTCTTAGATTAAATAAATTAAAGAAAATTTTATATGAAGGTATAAAAATAATGCTTAGTTCTTTTGGTTTGTAAAATAAAGCTACATTACAAAAGCATCTGCTAACAGAATTGGGTTACATGATTAATGATATCAATAATTGGAGCATCTCAATCTCAAAACACATTATTAATTCATTTTGTAACTACCAAATTCTAAACAGAAAAACTTAAGTCAAGAAAGCTAAACATAACCACATAAGTTAATGGATACTCTTTTTCACTCTGGCCCCATTCCAGAATAAGAATTTAAAAAAAACTGTTGTTTTTTCATAAAAAATAAATACCATGTATGTAGTGAAGTATTTATGAGCATGTGTTCTATTTAATTTTAATTGGTTATCTATTTTATTAACCACCAACCAAATAAATGGGTCCTATTGTACAATAATTCCATGTAATATTTTTTTAGATGACTATGGATGAGAAGTATGTCGAAAGCATATGGAGTCTTCTCAAAAATGCCATTCAGGAAATACAGAAGAAAAACAACTCTGGGCTCTCATTTGAAGAACTCTACCGTAATGCTTACACTATGGTACTCCACAAGCATGGTGAGAGATTATACACTGGATTGAAGGAGGTTGTTACCCAGCATCTAGAAACTAAGGTAAGACTCTAGTTTTAATTAAAATGTATGCTCTCGATTTATGGTCCATGTTATTTAGATTGTTTTGAAGGAAATAGTTTTTTTTTAATGATTAACAAGCATACAGTGTGTGTAGCATACAGTTTACAAATAAATTTTATACATGAGATGGACTTATACTACACCTAGGGTTCCGTGCTTGGTTTATACACATTAGGAATAAAAAAAAATAGTTAAGTAATAGATTAAAGCTCATCCAAGTACTGGCGCAACGCAACTTGATGAAACACAAGTTTGTTGTATGGGAACCCCCTTAATTATTTATTTATTATGTGTTTTTAGTACTTGTTGTGATAGCAGCAACATAAAGACTCCTCAAAATTAACTAGCAATAAATTAATCAACTCTCTAGCTATCACGGTTCTAGAGATACCGCCTGGTGACAGACAGATAGACGACGAAGTCTTAGTAAAAGGGTCCCGTTTTACCCTCTGGGTACGGAACTCCAAATTTGCTATTAATAAAAGGATTCTTAACTTAAGGCAAATTTATAATAATTTTGAATAGGTATTTACTACTAATCATTTGTTCTACAAAGCAAACTTTGCTCATTATGATATTTTATAATTTCTTCATATAGAAAACATTTAAATTTTACTTTACCAATGTAACAAAGTTCTGAATGGAATTCTCAAATATGTTTAGTCATCATTGTATTATCATTTCTTGGTGAGTCATTACATAATTAGCTACCATCCATTCAATTGCTGTTCACATCAGACTATATCAGTAATAAAATATTGTGTGAAAATGTGTAATTAATACTTTGTAGGAATGAGTTCTTGATTTGATACTAGAAGGAATAACCGAGATAATAGTAGGAATCAAGTAGTTGGTTTCCTCCAAACAATACAAAGATATGCATATTGTATTGTTCCAGCACTCACTTTGCGCAAACAATATCGCGCTTAGAACTTTCTACAAAATAAAATTTAAGACAGGCGTGTTGCGATGCATAGTGAGTGCAGTTTCATAAAAACCGATTTAGCCATTTGAAGGTATGAGAAGTATATCACCTTTCTGACAATATCCCACATTACGTGGGGTCGGCACAACATGGTTTTTGCGTCCATAATATAAGGAGTCAAATAACAATGAAAAATCTAATGTTTACAAATTAGCCCGTGTTGGGTATCGAATAAAAGGTCATAAGCATAACTTACGATACAGAAAGTTTTATCGAAATCGGTTCATCAGAAATCATTTGTTAATATATGAGAAGCGAAGGACAATTTTAATGTTTAAAAATATTAACACACACACACAACACAAATCTTTAACTTAATTTTGAACTAGTTATCATTAAATTTAATATTGTTACTAAGACGAATTGATGTAATTACCCACAAAACAAAGGAAAGTTATGTTCTAAATATGTGTGACGAGGGATATGTGCTAAGCTCGGAAATTATGGTTCTCATAAATATGAGAACCATAATTTCCAAATAAGTTAGGTACACTGACTGGTCATTCAATTAAATAATTGAATGACCAGTCAGTGTACCTAACTTATTTGGATTTATCAATTTGTGCATGCAATACCGTACCAGTATGCGTCGCTAACTGGTAACCTCCTTCCAGTTAGTGATGCATACTGTACATACTTGCAATCTAAACAAAACTATAGATACACACTATACACATCTTAAATCGTCACCTAAAATAAATATACAATGCAATACAAAACCCCTTTTTGACACCAAACCAAAATAATAGTTACAATATTTACATAAAAGAAAGACGTAGAAAAGGCGGCCTTATCGCTTAAGAGCGATCACTTCCAGGCAATGTTACTATAATATAATAATACCGCAGAATCATACTTACAATATTCTTAGAGGCTTAATTATATATCCACTTATTTCAAACTAGGAGTGCCGCGGTGTTACCTACGTTATAATGGATTTACCCGCGGCAAAAGAAGCCTATGTACCTTCTTATACTCTAAAGAATCATGTGTACCAAATCATTTACATCGGTTCAGTAATTATTGCGTGAAAGAGAACCACACAGACTGAGTTACTTTCGCAGTTATAATACTAGTATGGATGTAAACCTCAAAGATGTTTAAATTTCAGGTCCGTGAAGATGTACTGCATTCTCTCCACAATGGCTTCCTACAGACCCTGAACAATGCTTGGACAGACCACCAGACCAGCATGGTCATGATAAGAGACATCCTTATGTACATGGACAGAGTTTATGTGCAACAGAATGAAGTGGACAACGTTTACAACCTTGGCCTTATTATATTTAGAGATCAGGTATGTTTTTTGTAGTTTTCACCGCCTATATGCTTTAGGTATAAGCGAGAACAAACCTACTGATATAACCAGACACAGATGCTAGCTTTTTTGAGCGAGAACACGGTATTTTTCTGCTGTACGGTAACACTTTTATTTATTCGCAATCATTCATGGTATGCATCTGAATCACGTGTGTGTAGTAGAATTGCGTTACTTTCTATTTCTATATGTAGCAAATAATAGTAATTTCATGACACTTTCTATTTATTTTCATAAATTGCTACAATTAAAGTATTTGTTAATCTTATTCATCAACAAATGCTGATTTTAAGACATGGTAAAGGCCAACTCCCGCGACCCATGACTTAGTAAAGAATTTTAATTAGATTTGTAAGATTGTATACTTTTAAAACAATTAAAATAAAGTCACGCAAGAAAGGTGACGGCAATTCGTTCTGGAATAATAACAAACTTATAGATTTAATGAGCTTGCAAATTTGCAAGTAATCTTAAGTCGGCGCCATTCTTATGTACATACCAATGTAAATTATATAGATCATAAATTGAGAATATTTATGGTCAATGTTTATCGATTAGTTAGAGACCGCCAACTCAAAATTGTCTGGGTTTTAAGTTAATTAATAATTGTAATTTCTGTAATCACTTATTTAAAAAAAACAACAAAACAGTCGTACAAATTGTACTCAAAAGTGACGTCAAGTCACAAAATCTGGCAGCAATATTTTGAGGGCTATTAATACTAATAATTTATACATAACGTATTGCTGCAAGATTTTGTTCAAATAAAAAAATAGGATGGTCTAGTATTTTTATAACCTGCTGCAGAGACAATACAAAAAATAATTATTTTAACATCATGATTTAGGAACACATGTACAGGAGATACTGTGTATACACAGTATCTCCTGTACATGTGTTCCTAAATCATCTCATATACATAGGAGATACATATTAAAATGGGACTTAAAATGAAAATGTCTATTCACTTTTCACGTCTATCTTAGGTTGTCCGCTATGGTTGTATCCGCGACCACCTCCGACAAACGCTGTTAGAGATGGTAGCCCGCGAGCGCCGCGGCGAGGTGGTGGACCGGCTGGCGATCCGCAACGCGTGCCAGATGCTCATGGTGCTGGGCATCAACTGCCGCGCTGTCTACGAGGAGGATTTCGAGAAGCCCTTCCTGCATCAGTCATCTGAGTTTTATAGGGTGAGCATAAGATGTATCTTGTTAGTAATTGTCGGTTAAGTGGCAAGTCTGGCGATCCGCAACGCGTCTCAGCTGATGGTGCCCGGTATCGGTATCATCTGCTGACGCATAATTATATTATTATTTTTAAGTCATTAACTCACTAAATTATTAAAAAATGCTTTTATTCTGTTGAGGATTTTTGGACGTATAATTATAACAAATCAATATTTCCTGACTAATCACACAGCATCACCTAACCCCAAACTAAGCAGAGTTTGTACTACGGGTGTTAGGCGACTGATGTACTACATAGATAATTTTTTTTTATTTGACTTTATCTTATTAGTATTGTTTGTTCCCTCAATTAGTTAATTAATGTGAATTATTGTTGAGGTTTATTATTTTATTTTATATTTCATGTACAATTGTAAAATTGTGATTGGATAAATGTATTGAATTGAAATTATCACAATGAGTACCTATATCAGCTGTCTGGTACCGGCAACGTAACTAAGTGATTACTACGGGGCCAAATGCTGTACATGGTTTTCAATAAAAGCAACTGCAATATTTATTTATTTTGTTTATTACAGATGGAATCTCAGAAGTTTCTGGCAGAGAATAGCGCAGCGGTGTACATAAACCGCGTGGAGGCGCGCATCTCTGAAGAGGCGGAGCGAGCGCGTCACTACCTCGATGAGAGCACGGAGCCGCGCATCGTGGCCGTTCTGGAGCACGAGCTTATCGAGCGACACATGAAGACCATCGTCGAGGTAACTTACTAGTCTAGTGTGCCTGCTTGCTGTAGCAATGTCCAGGCCATATAGCACGTAGGTTAGGCCGAAATGTTCTTTGATGGTGCTCATCAGCTCAGCGAAGACATCGACAAACTAGATGGACTGATGACTTGGAAAAGAACGCAGGTTTACGGTGGATGCAAACCAAAATATCTCAAAATCTTCAAAGGTGGCCTTTCTCCAGCAGTGGAGAAGTCTTTTGGCTGAATTTATGATAAATTGGTTCGTTAAAACTGCCTATTCTCATCTACTTTAATAGGACCTTTGTTTATCTGCTAATTCCATAACGTTTCCAGATGGAGAACAGCGGCGTAGTACACATGCTAATGCACACTCGCACCTCTGAACTGGCGTGCGTGTACAAGTTACTGTCGCGGGTGGCTGAAGGTTTGCGCACCGTCGCCGACGCCGTGTCCGCCCATCTGCGTGAACAGGGCCGCGCGCTCGTCACCGATACACATCACAATACTAATGCTATCGCGTTTGTGCAGGTAACTTACTGATATAGGTTTACCGTGTCTTAGCGGACTATGCTGTTGTACTGAGTGTTGTCCATACCACAGTGAATTACGATACTACCTCTAGATGGATACAGACATAGTTATCGAACAAATGCATACGTTTTATTAATTAATAACTGACCCCAGCAAACTTTGTTTTGCAAAATGAAAAATAGATAGTAGCCGATTCTTAGACCTACTGAATACGCATATAAAACTTGGCGAAAATCGGTATAGCCGTTTTGGAGGAGTACGGTAACTAACATTGTGACATGGCAATTTTATATATAAGATAATGTTAAGGATTAATACCAAGGTACAAATATAGAGCCTTTTCAAGCAGTGGTATGTTAATAATTTTTTTTAATATTAAAAATCTATTATTGTCACAAAACTATAATAGTTAGAGATATGATGTTACGACGTTTTTTGTAGATAATGATAAGTTATACAAAATTGTAATACATCCCTTTGTTATATATTCAATAGTTTTCGCAGCATTCGCGATTTAAGAAAGTTTTTAGGATTTTTTTTCACTTTGGGTTACATTATCGGATGTTTGGTAAGAAATCATTTTTTTTTTAACTAAATATAGCCTATGTCATTCAGGGATAGTGTAGCTTTCGAATGGTGAAAGAATCTTTAAGTCGGTGCAGTAGTTTCAGAGCCTATTCGAGACAAACAAACAAACAAACAAAAAATCAAACCTTTCCTCTTTATAATATTAGTATAGACAAATTTAAGATATTTGATATTCTTGTACAATTATGTTATTGTTATAAATTATGTACTTTGGTAATTGTATACTAATATTATAAAGCTAAAGAATTGGTTCTGTTTGTTTGAACGCGCTGATATCCGGACCCATAGGTTCGATTCGAAATAATATTTCAGTGTAAGATAGCCTACTTAGTAGTTGGGACTAGTAGTATAAAACACCCAGACCAAAGGGCACGTGCATAAAGGACTTAAACACAATCATAACTTTTATTTAAAAAAATACCTGTTCTCGTGTTGGTGTATTTATGTGTTGAAATGACTTTAATAATAATAAATCATTTATTTCAGGCATCTAAAGCCCATATAAACATAATACTTCTTGCTTTTAGAATCTGCTGGACCTAAAGGACCGCTTCGACCATTTCCTGCAGAACTCTTTCAACAACGACAAGATATTCAAGCACATGATCGCGTCCGACTTCGAGTACTTCCTGAACCTTAACAATAAGTCGCCGGAGTTCCTCTCGCTCTTCATTGATGGGAAACTCAAAAAGGGAGAGAAAGGGGTAAGGTTTTTTTTTTTAATTAGAGTTGAAGTATCATATTAATAGTCATTCAAGGAAAAAAAAAACGTTTTATAACATGATCACTCATCATGCAGGGATAACATGATCTAGATCTCTAGAAATATGAAATTTGAGTAAACTTACCGTTTTCAAGGAAATCCAAAAAACTTCAAATTTATTTATCTTTGACCACGAATATGCTTTGAAGATCTCATTAAATTGACTAAAAGACGGGACTAACATTTACTATGGTGAACCTGAGATATTCACCAAGATTAGACTTTGTCAGACATTTTGTTATTTTATTTCTGGTTGCCTATGCAATTCAACTAACTAGTGGATTCCGCGTACAGAACTATATTAAATGTAACTAAAATTGCAATATTGCTCTCAAAAACACTTTGTCTCAACTATGATATTCACCTACGATTTTCCACTAATGCTATAATCATTTTTATTTGTTTATTTATTTATGAATCAAGGCAAGCCTGCAGCACACAGCACTTAACTTAATCAACTACATCAGACTGTATTATGGCACTAGTAATTCCCCACAGTGCTACCCACGTTATATTGGATTTTCCCGCGGAATTACATTTTCCTGCGGTAAAAATTTACCTATGTCCTTTGGCTCAAGAGAATCTGTGTACGAAATTTCATTGTAATCATATCGGTTATTATTTGCGTGAAATAGGAACAGATAGATAGACAGACTTGGAGTTACTTTCGCAGTAGTATGGATGTGGCATGCACAGCACTTTCAAATTTGTTGATAACTTGTTGATTTTGTTGTTAGAAAGCCGTGTTGGCTAAATGGAAGGACACTCGACTTTCATTCCGAAGTTCGTGGGTTCAAACCCCGCCAAGCACCTCTGGATTTTTCTTCTTGAGAAATTTATGAGCGCTTTAAACACGTGCTTCAACGGTGAAGGCAAACATCGTGAGGAAACCGGCATGTTCTGAGAACTTTAAAATAGTTTGTGAAGGACATGTGACATTCACCAACCCGCACTTGGCCAGCGTGGTGAATTAAGGCCTAATCTCTCTCGTCAAGAGAGAAGTCCCTGTGTCCCAGCAGTGGGAACGTTAATAGGGTGATGAATGATGATGATGTTGATTTAACCTAATCCCTATCGTTTACAGATGAGCGAGCAAGAGATAGAGGCAGTGCTAGACAAGACAATGGTGCTGTTCCGGTTCCTGCAGGAGAAGGACGTGTTCGAGCGGTACTACAAGCAGCACTTGGCCAAGCGGCTGCTGCTCAACAAGTCCGTCTCGGACGACAGCGAGAAAAACATGATCTCTAAACTGAAGGTAACGATTCTAACTACACTTAGCCCCGATTTCATCATTGGCTATAAACGCGATCAGGTCAGGCTAAACTTTTACCGCCTAAATGAAATCAAATGTACTTTAATTGACATTTTTCAATGGTTTAGGTGGTTCGATAAAACTCAATTTGTAGCATATATTGGTGAAATTGATTCTTAGTGTATAGTTTATACACATTTTGATGTTAAAAAAAAACAAAAATGAGTTTTAAAGTGAAAAAAAAGCGATCAGCGCGGTCACCCATCCAAGTACTGACTTGGAGCAACGTTGCGCATGGCAGACCTATATTTATTGTGTTGTTATAGCCACAACAGACAAACATCATCTCTCAAAATTCAACTCCCAAACTATCACGGTTCCTGAGATAAAGCCTGGTGATAGACATACAGGCGACCAAGTCTCAGTAATAGGGCCCCGTTTTACCATTTGGGCTTTCGTACCCAAATACAAAATAAAAATCAATCATTTATATATATATATAACCGATATAAAAAACCAAAGAAAGTTTTACATAATTAACGCAGTCTTTGGGACTTTACCTCCTGTGCTAGTTATGAACTGTTTCACAACAAATGCCTCGCAAACCACGTATACATATAAAACACCTTACAAAGGCATATAAATAAAAATATTACTTAAAACTTATTAGGGTTTTTTCTTCGTGTACGCATCCCTAAAGCATAAATATTCCTAGTATAGAAATGGAAATCACTGCAACATTAATCAATATATCACTGCAACATTATTCAATATATTTAGGTGCTATAGCACACATACATAAAAAATACGTATACTACACGACGGAGCAAAGTTTTAGCGCAGAAGTTAGTTTGGCTGGTGTAACTGTTACGAAATAATATAATTGATCATTTAAAAAGCGACCTTAACCAGTTTGGCACTGATGCAATGCTGATTCTAACTATAGTATAAAATGTCGAACTTTTTTATCTTTAGACCAAACAAAATGTATGAGCCGGCACACAAAACATATTAAACCAGCCTGTACCGCCGCAACCGCTATGTTATCCCCTTTAAATCAGTAATACTCAAATATAGGCTTTTTGTCACATTAAACGCACTATGTATTTAAGGTACTTATTTTTTATAAGGTACATAATAGGAATTATAAATTGAGCAACGTGTTCACCTCCCCAGAAAGAAGGTATGTTGATGGACGTGGAGCCTCGCTACTTCCACTGTATAATCGGGGACGTCTCACAAATGGACAACCCAATCTGTGCTTAGTCTCGTGAACATAACTCAGTGTCCATAGTCTACGTATATCTGCAAAATTCTTTACCGATACCGATGACATTTTCTTTGTAAGTGTCCAGTGTTCTAGTATCTTGCTTAATGTCTTAAGGTTAGGGGATCTTGCTTAAAGTCTGTTTGTATAAGTTAGTTTTGTGTTAAATATAATATGTTTAAGGTTTCGGTGAGATGTAAAGAATTTTGCAGATTTGTGAGACTTTAAGCAGGATTGGCCGGATTTTGGTTTTAGCGTAGCTTTTGTCGTATTTTCAATGCGTAGTTTGTTGACAAGAAGTGTCAAGAAGATTTATGTACCAGTAGCTTTTAATTCGTTGGTTAAAGTAGGTATGGTAGAGTGTAGAATCTCATGAAATGTAGTACGTCTTGGAGGAGCATCTTAATGTAAACTGTAATTTTAATGATGAAACGAAACTTAAAATACTTTGCACGTAATAGATCAACGTATCTTTTAAATTAGTTTCAAAAGTAGAATTAAATTGTTTTAACATAACCCATCAAAAAAAATTTAAATGAATTAACGAATTAATGTTTATGATAATCGAATCAATCGAAATGCAATCGAATGATTTCACTATTTCTCTATGTTATTTTATTACCTTTAGGTGATCTCTCAAATATTGCCTGCACAGTGAAATGACTGCAATAATTTTTGTTAATAAAGCCTTGCCTTAGAATTTATGTGCGGGCAAAATACTTTGGTTACTTCGATGCGTATAGTCCAATATCCCTCGCTATAGTTCCGTCCCCTGCGCCTTATTAATATTCTATGCTAATTTAATATTTTTTGTTGTTGTAGACTGAATGCGGTTGCCAATTCACGTCGAAGCTCGAGGGTATGTTCAAGGACATGACGGTGTCCAACACCATCATGGAGGAGTTCAAGGAGCATGTGCTGTCTTCTGGGGTGAGTTTAAACAACGAAACATAACTGCGAAGGTTCTGAAAACTTCTAGAATATGTGCTAAGAGTCAGCTTACAATAGATCATTGTAAGATAAATTTTAAATAGACAGTAAAATTAGTTTGAAAATTAAATGTGGTAGGTACTTAGAGTGAAGTTACTTTATTTTTCTAGATTGAATTCTCAACGAGCTTTCATTTTATATCAATATTGTAGGAATGCACTTTAACTTAATAAACCGCCTTTAAGATTTTCTTGTATGTTGTATTTACAATGTATTATCGTACCTGTTTCAAAATACTTTGCTTTCATCAAAAGGGTTAAATAGAAAAGTGTTCATTACAATAACTTCCTTCGTTCGAATGCAGCTTTAATAAGTTCATGTTTCGTGGCCAAAAACGTAGGAAGATGGTAATATGTTCCCTATCCATAACATTATAAACAGCTAATTTATACCATTGCAGACGAATCTCCACGGGGTTGACTTGTCAGTTCGCGTGCTGACCACCGGCTTCTGGCCGACGCAGAACGCCACGCCCAAGTGCAACATACCGACTGCCCCGAGAAACGCCTTCGATGTATTCAGAAGGTGAGTAACATAAAGCGAACTATTTTGATGATGTGTGACTTTTATATACCTACTAGCGGCCCGCCCCGGCGTCGCACGGGTATAAAATTTCCCGGAAATTATTCTAATTTTTCTCGCCGTAAAAACCATCCTATCTCTCAAGTTGGATCGAACTGCACATGGTGTGCGAATTTTATTATAATCTGTTAAGTGGTTTAGGAGTCCATTGAGGACAAACATAGTGACACGAGATTTATATATATTATTTTATACTATGTAGTGAAGATATACCGTTTGTGTCCTCTATAGCCGTTGGACTATACGTCATAATTTAAGAAGCCCATACTCGCCATTGGCAGCTCTAGTGAGTTTCCCTTGGGTTCTACGGCGCCAACGAGAGGAGATTTCACTAACTAAACCACAACTGAATTTTGATCTCTAATAATTCTGGTTGACCTGGACTGATATGCTCATGTTATAATAGCTTCCTTATATGACAAACATTTTTTTTATAATAGTTACCTATACATAAGAACTCCAAAATTGTAATAACTACAAAATTGTAATAACTGATAAAGCTGTGTTGTTCTATTCGCTTCTCAACTCAGTATAAAACATTGAAGCGAACTGTCAAGACAATGTTATTTCCTTGATATTTGTTATTTAAGCAATTTAGTTTTATTAATTTCAAGTTAACCTGTCCATGTAGGCTATGTGCTTCTAAGGAAATAAACGTTTTGACTTTGATCTGTTTGTCCGCAGTTTCTACCTGGCGAAGCACTCCGGGCGGCAGCTGTCCCTGCAGCCGCAGCTGGGCTCGGCGGACCTGCACGCGACCTTCCGCGGCGCCGTCAGCACGTCGCCGAGCCGCTCGCCGCCCGCGCACGTGCCGCCGCGCCGCCACATCATACAAGTGTCCACCTTCCAGATGTGCGTGCTGCTCCTCTTCAACAAGCGGGACCGACTCACCTACGAGGTATTATTGTCCTCATTTTCTATTAGATGTGTTATAGTCATGTTACGAGAAGAGCGTTAGATATGAAAGTGGATGGATATGTGGGAAGAGGGAGACCAAAGAAAATATGGATGGACTGTATGAAAGAAGATATGTGTAAGAAAGGAGTGAGTGCTGAGATGACGGGTGATAGAGGGAAATGGAAGAAAAACACATGTTGTGCCGACCCCACATAGTGTGGGACAAGGGCAGGATCACATTGGTTTCGATGACGGCGATCTTCGGTTTAAAGAACTTTATTATCTCAAAAGAATTACAATTCACTTAATGAGATATTACAACACATTATAATTGGATTGTACAGAGGTTTTCACTATATAATTCACTACATCTATTACTTCACTATATATTTATAACATTTATTCCACTTCACTCTCATTTAACAATTATCAAGCAAAACCTTTAAACAACCAACAAAATCACTTTATTATAATGCGGGTATTCAATAAAAAGAATCTAGTACAATGAATACTCCAACACTTTCCTTCTCTTATAACATTTTCTATTAGATGTGTTGCGCACGGCCCAAATGCAGTGCTCCCCCGGCGAGATCTGTCAGAACGCACGTTGTTATAAGCGTAGCGCTGTGCTGCTATCGACTATGATACGTTTATAGCGGCGTCTCGCTGCGCAGCGCGAAACCACCGCCCTCTTTGACCACAGTATCGTTACGACGTGCTGACCTTAGAATTGTGGATTAACCAGAACCGTACGTACGTGTTCGAGGGGAAGGAGCGATGGGGGTCCCACAATAACAAATTCTATCCCCAGCTGTCTGCACTATCGTCCGCGTACGCTTGGGCCAGATCACATTTACATTATTTTAGACGTTTTTTTAATAGTAACAATATTTTACAGGAAATCCTAAATGAGACGGACGTGCCGGAGAAAGACCTGATCCGCGCTCTGCAGTCGCTGGCGATGGGCAAGGCGACACAGCGCGTGCTGATCAAGCACCCCAAGACCAAGGAGATCGAGCCCTCCAACCAGTTCTACGTCAACGACTCCTTCACCTCCAAGTTACATAGGTACGTGTGATATGGGCCAGAGAACGACTGATCCGCGCGCTGCAGTCGTAGATGATAGGCTTGGCATGGAATGCCTGACAACTTAGTTTAAGGCCTCCAAAAAATATCAAAAATCCTATCACTCTGATACAGTCACAATTCTTAACTATAAATATTAAATAAAATAAATATAAATATTAATTACATAAAATATTTATAATTTAATATGTAATAAGTTTCTTACCTACTATAGTCTAAGTCTATTTTTGTATAAGTTGTAATGTCCCAACGAGGCTCATGTAATCAATAAAACTTAACACCTAAATTGTAACGACATTAAATAACGAATAAATGAATATGAATATGAACTATAGCTAAGATAAAGCCATATTGGCTAAGTGGGAGGACACTCGTCTTCCATTCCGAAGGTCGTGGGTTCAAACCCCGCCACGCACCTCTGGATTTTTCTTCTTGAGACATTTATGTGAGCTTTTAACACGTGCTTTAACGGTGAAGGCAAACAATGTGAAAGAAAGCGGCATGTTCTGAGAACTTTAAAGAGTTTGAAGGACATGTGACACTCATCAACCCGCACTTGGCCAGCGTGGTGAATTAAGGCCTAATCTCTCTCGCCTAGAGAGAAGTCCCTGTGTCCCAGCAGTGGGAACGTTTTTAGGGTGATGATGGTGATAGCTAAGATCCTTGGCGAGGCAAAGGGCCCTGTGAGGCGTATTGAGTGGGCACTGAGAGGATTTACCGCTTCCTTGATGTCAGTTCTTTCTTAAGTGAAAGAAAAACATTGGAAATATATAAAATTTCGTCATAATGCATCTCAAAATGTATAGCTGAGTTGTTTTTGCGCAGAGTTAAGATCCAGACTGTAGCAGCTAAGGGCGAGTCGGAGCCGGAGCGGCGCGAGACCCGCAACAAGGTGGACGAGGACCGCAAGCACGAGATCGAGGCGGCCATCGTGCGCATCATGAAGGCACGAAAGAAGATGGCGGTAAGAATCTACACTTCACATTTATTTATTTATTTAAGTATACTAACACGATTACGAAACCAATTACATTAGTACACAAAATAACAATATAATGATACACAAAAATAAGTAGGTAACAAGTTATAAAATAAAATCAAATAGAATTAATTATTATTATTACAAAGATTTCGTACATTAGTTAGAATTGAAATTTTAAATAATATTGTCATGAATTAAATGATTACAAACTAAAAACAAATTAAGCAGACATCCTTCCATTCATTCATCACTCTCGCAAAACTTCAGACATACCAACATTACGCTCTTCCATTCATCTGCGAAGATATCGCAGTCTGGGTTCTGGTCGAGCAGTCTGTTAAGCCCGGCGAGAGTGCGAGGCAGTGGAGAGTTTGCACGAGACACAGTTTTACAGTAGGGCACAGAGAACAGCCTATGACTTCTACTGCGAACGTAATTATCGGGAAGGTAGAGCCGGAGCAGAACGTTGTGCAGATCAGGAGCGTCGATCATACTACGAAGCACCTTGCACATTGTTGCTATCTGATCGTACGCTCTTCTGGTCTGTAGGGAATTGTAACCAAGACACCCTTGAAGAAATCTGGTTGGGTACATATAAGGGTAATATCCAAATTCCCGCTTGTATTGAGACCTGAGAAACGCCTTCTGTACCTTCTCTAGTAACAGCACGTATGTTACTTCGTACGGGCTCCAGACGGAGCTGCTGGACTCCAGCTTGCTCCGCACTAGAGCTCCAAACAGAAGCCGCACAACACTGTCACTGCGAAAGTCTCGGGCGTTTCTCAGAACAAAACCAAGTCTTTGATAAGATTGTTTGGCGATGCTGATGATGTGGTCGTGAAATGTGAGCTTTCGGTCAAACGTTACTCCTAAATCCCTCATTATTGTTACCCTAGAGATCATGTTGCCATGAATCGAGTAATTAAAGGATAACGGGTTTTTCTTCACATACTTTTATATTCATATTCAAAAGATGTTTTTAAAGAAATAATAAGCTTTTTTGTGTTTTTAGTAGCATGGAGGCCAACAATTTGTTGATTTTAGTAGTAAATCTGTTATTTGGTACAGAAACAAATCTAACTAATCCTAAAAATATAGTTGCAGGTATAATAATATAACTCAAGAATGGCTGCAGGTGCTTTTTTTTTCGTTAAGGAATCTGTCACTGTCATTTTTTTTGGCATACTAATAATCCACCAGCACTTCGGATATTTATCCGTGCATAAGCTGGATTGCGGAAATGTTATTTTAATTAGATGCTTGTTTCACCATCTCCTAGTAAAATTAGGCAATGGTTAAAGTAGAATTACACCGAGTAGTGACCATTTTTGTCGTCATAATAGTTATAAGTTTTAGTTTAAGATTGTTTTCTTCATTTTGTGACGCAAAATAAAAATTATTTTATTTTATTTTATTTATTTTAAGTATAGAGTTACATATTTCGCTCAGTCACATGTGACAAAGCGAGATAGCTTTTGACATAACTAACCATTAACGCGTATTATTGACATAACTAACTAATGCATAAGTCATTGTTATATCATAGAGGCCCAAAGTGGCGTTCAACTAACATCTTATTCACTTTTTATTTATGATTTTACTAGCGGCCCGCCGCGCCCCGGCGTCACACGGGTATAAAATTTTCCCGGAAATCATTCGAATTTTTCTCGTCGTAAAAACCATCCTATCTCTCAAGTTGGATCGAACTGCACATGGTGTGCGAATTTTATTATAATCGGTTAAGTAGTTTAGGAGTCCATTGAGGAAAAACATTGTGACACGAGATATATTTAAATTAAGATTTAACTTGACACTGGCAAACTGAAGCAAGCGCAGAGTCCAATTATAAGAAATTGAATTGAACTCTTATCTTAATGTTAATTTCAGCATACACTGCTAGTGGCGGAAGTGACGGAGCAGCTGCGCGCACGCTTCCTGCCCTCGCCCGTGGTGATAAAGAAGCGCATAGAGGGTCTCATAGAGCGCGAGTACCTCGCCCGCACGCCCGACGACCGCAAAGTTTACACTTACGTCGCATAGGTTCGTACGACGCTGGATCTTGTAAACACGAAGCCGCGCCCTTAGGTTAGCGTCCCTGATGTCTTTATAATGATTTGGAGCGGCTATTATACCGCAATAGATAAACCAATATTGCTGATCAGTCCACAAACCCCCTATATCTAACCTAACTCGTTTTATACATTTAAAATCGTAATACCAAGCAATTTTGAAGAAATTATTTGGTACTTTGACTTTGTAATGGTGAATTTGGTTCGATATAATTATGTTTTACTGTACAGAACCGTTTGTTAGATAATGTTTTGATGATGCATGCTTATGAAGTAATTATACAAAATATGAATAGTATGAATGCAGCCAACTGCTTGAAGCATCCAGTCCTATGTATTTCGACTGTTTGGCGAATACTTGAACGCACTTCAAAGTTGGCCATCACAACTTATCCAGTAGTCGATACTGAGTGATTTGCTCCATGCATCGACGCCCAATGTACAATTTGTTTCGTAGATTATTACTACAAATATTAGAGTAAATGTTAACACCGCTTTATTATTTGGATTATATTAAAGTTGGGTAAACTTATTCATATTGCCGCTCCGTAAGATTAGTTTTATAAATTTTGTTACGAAGCTTCAGTCACAAGCTTGTGACCTGGCATTGAAAGAGCCAATTTCTAGCAAATACTCTTATAATAAGAACCTATAATTAAAACAATGCAGTAACGATTAATTATATTTGCTCTAGGAACTTTCCGATGAAGTCCGGTCCTAGGTCAGACTAGTGCACCGAGCGAGTCTGCTTTTACATCTCTTGAGTATTAGTATCCCAGTTAGTAAAAATTATTGTAGGTTTTTGAGACTGGAAAAGACCGTCGTTAATTTTGGGAATATTTCAATTCGTGAAGGTGTCCCGGATTTAAAACCTCAAGAATCGGTAAAGAAAAGCTGTTGTTATTTTCCAATCTTAAAAACCTAAAAAATACAATTTTCTCTCAGCATATATTGTGAAGTTTCTTTTTGTCACTTATCAGAATAATCGAAAGTTATGGTCTCATCTTTGCTTTTAATTTTCTAAAAAAAGTTAAAAATAAAAGCTATTTAGCAAAAAAATACGTAAAAATCCCATGGTAAAAATGAGACCAATACCTATTTGAAATAATCATTGTGTTTTCATGTAAAAATATTGTAAATATCATAGTAAATCTAGTTCGTGTCGTGCGTATTGTTCTACGATAGTTCTGTTGTCTTGTCCTGGAAACAGATGTATTAAAAATATATTCTTTACTTCTAATCTTTTATTCTCTCCGAGACTTCTCTGTATGTAGTTGAATTAGTCTAAAATGGGTTTCATTTGCAGGCCGTCATTGTTCAACATCTTATGGGATGCCAAGTTAGAAGTAATAGAAGTAACAACTTATTTAAATTATTTCAAGAAAATAAAATTATTAGTTAATAATGAACAGTTATTTTATTTGAAAACTAAAATTGAGATACAGAAGTAAATAATTAAATAAAGTACATTTGCACAAACCATTTGAGCATCACTAGAAGGAAATGGGAAGAATAAATCATTGGGCAGATGAAAATTAAATTTAGGGCCTGAGGCGTCATCAATTACTTTAGGTCTCGTTAAGTCAACGAACCCCACATCAATGGTAACAACTCCAGACAAATCATCGACATGGAAACTAGCATTTGTCAATGTTGATTCCAATTTCGTATCAAAAACTCTTAGATTGCCATCTTCTTCAGCGTAACTAAAGATGTATGAGTATCTTGTAATTATATTAAAGCAACGAAGCTTCGACCGCTTGTTGTTCAGCTCGCCATAAGCTATATAAGTAATAGTCGCGTTCACAGTTATCCACTCTTCGTCTTTGAGGTCAATCGGATCTCCTATCGGCGAAACAGCGAATTTCCTCAAACCAAACAGTTTATTGATGTTGTTTTGAATGATTTTACACTGTTCAGTGCTATTAGACGGCTTCGGTAATCTGTGGTGTAACCTGCATTTGATTCTTCTGTTGATCCCGAACAAAACCAAATTATCTGCTATGATAGATTCAATACAAATGCCATTTTTGTTCCCTGGCAGAAAAATGTAAGTTGACTGAGCTGTTGTATTAAAAAAAACATTAGTGTGGTTATTTTTTGCGTGAGATATAATTATAGGCATGTTTTCGATGTAGCCAGGATTGCCACTGAGTCTTCGGACGTTGTTTGTAGATTCATTGGTAAGAATGAACTTCACAGATATTTCTTGGGTCAGGAAAAGTACTTTTACTGGTATTTCCTGAACATGTAACTTGATAGTGGCATTTGTTATTTTAGAGTCGTGGTAATTAAAGATGTATTCCAACCGTAAGGCAATGTTTGTGCAAATAACTTCATTGCAAACTGGCTCGTGCAGACTCTTATTGTAATTTGTACAATGCAAATCTTCACAGATGAGAAGTGTCCAGTTTATGCAGTGAAGGTTGGTGCAATTCTACAAAACAAATAATACATTTAATTATTATTATTACATTTAATAAATTTGTGTGTAAGATGATATGTGTAAGAAAGAGGTGAGTGTTGAAATGACGGGTGATAGAGGGAAATGGAAGGAGAAAACATGTTGTGCCGACCGCGCCGACCCCACGTAATGTGGGATAAGGTCAGGAAGATGATGATAATGATGAAAGCAAAATTTGATTGCTTAAACTAATCTAATAGAGCGCCATTCATTTTTAATTGAAATACCATTTAATAATTATAAATGTTAGTAAGTAAAGTCATAATATACATATCTGTTATTGAGATAATCTATTATACATTTTATTTGAAAGAGGTTGTGCTTACCAATATAGAGTTATTCATAGAGAGGGGTGTAGCACTGATGACGCTCGCATTTTCTGTTCTCTTCATAATTTGAAACATTTCGAGATCAGTAATTTTGGACTGACAAGTAATAGTTTGGCCATTAAGAAATTGTATCGTTTTCCTTCCCGCGCAGTAACTATTCAGGGTTGGTGATGGTAAATCTGTAAATGGCGTTAAAGACATTTTTATTTGTTTTCCATAAAATGTAAATAGAAATCCCATCAAAAACAATACTTGTGAAAAAAAACAAGTCTCGCAACTCAGTTGTTCTGGTGTAAAAAGTTGTGAGATCCATGTAATACCAAGTCGGTTATTAATTTATTCAGTCTCTACTTAAGCGACTTTCTGTCTTAATACTTCCAGTCTCTAAGACCACGAAAGTGGTCCATAACAATTGAAAATCAATTGTGTCTGGAATCTCCGTACTCGAAGCATTAAGTTGTTACGTAATAAATAACAGCATCTTATAGTGAAGCATATCAATATTAAAATAAGAGAAAATTAATTAAATGGTACCTACGCGATTGATTGATGCCACACAAGTACAAATTGAATTAAGTTTTTATTAAGTACATACCTATGTAATAAATAGACCCGTTCTTAGTCAGCCATATAGGATCCCCGTTGCTGTAAATTTTATTTGTAAATTCATAGAGCATGTCAGGCTTATGTAAAGCTTTCCAATTGTAAAAGTTACTGCTTGAATGCAGGTGAATCTGAAATTCCATAAAATGTTAAGTACCTACATGTTGAAATTAAATGAGATGTTTTGTGTTGTTGGTAACTTACAGTTTTCTTTGGTTGAGTAGCTGCATCTGGAAGATTGACTTTAACAATGCAGAACCAATCATTGAGTATTGTACTCATTGGGCCTTCCTCATGTCCAAAATAAAATAGATGATCATAGCATACATCTGTGTTATGATGAATTTCCTTTTTACTTTTGGTGCAATTTTGAAACATTTTAATTTGGTCTTCAGTGCAGTCTACATCACAGCAACAATTCACATCACAGATTTCAAACTGTAATAAGAATGAATAATACTTTTTATTCTATTTTAAATTTATATATATTTGGTATATTTTGGTATATGTGAAGGATGACATGTGTAAGGAGTAAGTGCTAGTTGACGAGTGACAGATGAAAAATGAAGGGAAAAAACATTTTCCGACCCCACATAATGTGGGATAAAGGCAAGAGAATGATGAGACTATGTTTCAATTCAATAAGGACATTATATTATTCCTAGAAATAAACTTACCAAAAAATTACATTTGCAACTTTTATCAATCCTTTTCTTTGGTACTCTTGGTTTGGTTTGCGTTTTATTAGTCTTAACAAAAATTGTTAAATCAGTAACATTATCAAATTCAGTGCTACTGTAAACTTCCTCAGTTGTAAAAGGAATATCATCATCTGTTACTGAAGATGTGCTCTCATCATAAAGAACTTCAAATACTGCAGTGGTAGTTTCAGTAGATGTCAGTAAATCTGGGAGAGATGTATTATCAATAATCTTTGCATTTTTCCCTTTGTGTGATTGTGTCTGATAGTACAGAGCATGTGGTCTAGAGCTCAAATCTTTAAACACATCTCTTAAGAACCTCTTATGACTAGTTCCATTAAGACCATCAATAACTGTGTCATCTTGTTGCATCAAAGTCTGTATAAAATCCAGAACACTGAACTGGATCAGTATTGACAGCAAGGTGAACCCCAAATATGTAACTATTTTCATATTTACTTATATTCTACACCAAAATTATTTAAATTTCTTAGAATTATATCAATTTGTACTTTTATAATGCCTTTAGATAGAGTGTTCAGCTTGTATCTGCAACCAAACATATTAAATAATTTATAATGGGGGTGTACTTTCATGGTACATCTTACTCAGATTAGAATAAACCTAATCCTGGACATAATAATATTGTATCTGAAATATCTATGATTATTAAATGGAGACCATTTCAAAACATAATAATCATAAACCTTTTGCTATCATTTACACTGATGCTTTACTAATGAATTGAAGAACTAACAGTAATATGTATAAATAATAATAAGTTTATACAAATATGAAGTAATGCCACCAGTATTAATGATGCTAAAATCAAAAAGTATCACTCACCTATCAGCTCCTAAATTAATAATATCACTGTGTATTAATTGGTGAGATCCACCAAGGAAGAACTGCTGTATTCTATCAGTCAGTGAGGTCGGAGACGGAGTCCAACAAGGCACTTGGAGTGAGTGAGGCCCTGGGATGGAAGGCAAACTGCAAACTCCATAACCAACAACCCAAGAGCGCCCAAAAGAATCCAGACAGAACACTTGAAAAATTAATTTCGGCCAACCTATAATTCAGAATATTTATATATTACAAGTCTCTGTATAAGTACACATCATATTATATTAAATTATTGGGTGTGTCTCGTTGAAAACCAACTTAAACCTGCAGAGTTAGTAGACTAACCCCAAATAAAACATGTTTGGTACAAGTTATTGCAGTTATTGCATAATAATATGCATTTACCTTGAATACCCTTGGTAACGAAATGCACATCAAGGGGCTGCGACCAATCTATTGATTTACTATGGTCAGGTCTACCAGCAACAGTTTGGCCTTCAGGACATCCTGATACCACCGTCCAGTTGGGGCCTATAATAGAAAAACTATAGTAACAATGTAGGCCAGATGGCTATGGCGTAAATAAATCACTGTGTGTAAGTACCGTGTTGAAATGAATATCGACAAAACAAACAAGAGCGTTCTTGAAAATTTGCACCCTGTATTTGTCCTAGTATGTGCAACTCTGCCATGGAGCAATCAAATCAATCCATTTAACCAATCCGGTAATTCAAATCCAGATTTCTTCAACCATTTTCTTTACTAAACAATGAAAAATTATCTGAGTAAAGTTTGTTTGTTTATTGATTCATGGTTGCTCGGTTGCTATAGCAACGGCAGTTACAAGCGACATGATTTCATAGTTTGTCAATGTCATCTGTCATATGGATGAAAGATCAAATTAGTTTAAAAAAAAGAAAACCTCGCAACCAGTTAACTTTTGTACTACTTATTCCGCAAAATGGTTAGTAAGTTAAAAACTTATATATCGTTATCATTCGCTTATTAAATACTGATAATGATGTTGTGATTTATATATAGATCCACTTCTTGTCTTATGCCTCCCATTATCAGAGTACATAATTACTACCAACGTTTTACCTATAATTAACACCATTTCGCCCTACCCACGTACTAAGGCTTCGCCCTACCCACGTAGTGAGGCTCCGCCCTACCCACGTAGTGAGGCTTGACGATTTCCGGAGGTCGGACATTCGTTAATCCTAGCCCATAGAAAGCCATCCAAAACGTATGCCTGTCGGTGACTTTAGTTCTCTGACAACTAAAGTCAAAATGCTCCCTAAAAAATTGTATACGCCTCCATCCAAACATCCTTTAATGTCAGTAGTTATATTTACCTCCGCCTAGTATGTAACTTAGTGAATAGAAAAATAAAAGTTGGTATAAAATCAGTAAAATCTTTAATTCTTGGGTTAAAACATAAACAAAGACATTATTCAAATCACAGTACATACTCCTACACTACATAATGCTACCATTGGTATTAAAATAAAAATCAAAATTGTTATAATTATTAAGCTTAATCTTACAGATAAATTGAAGACAGAATCTAATTTCCATTACAATATTTACCCCATTATTCAAGTATATCCATCCAAAATTCTACATTATGTATTGGATATTGAATTTAAATGCTTTACTTTAAATTAAAATGCTGCGCGCAAGCGCATATAGCATGGCGTAAAGGCTCTTTCTTAAGCCATTGATGCGGGACAGGAGCAGTCGAACCGAACGAAGGCCCGCTGTGCTTTCGTGTGATGCCGTTCAAATAGATTATACTACTTGCGAGAGCGCGGATGAAGCAACGCTTTTTCGCCCCCATCCCGCGTTTTTTACGCAGAAACTTTTAATATCGTAAAAACAATAAAATACTAAAAGCTAATGTTACTAATTCATAATAATCACTGTCATAATCACAGATATGGCTGCCAGCCAGGGAATAGGCGGCACAGATTAGTATTATCAGTAGCGCATTGCAGTAGGCGCGCTACTTGGCCGGGCACAGCGACGCCGCCCGACATGCCGCCTTCGGTTCCGCTTAGCTTACTGCTGACAGCTAGCAGCGCTCGCTCGGCAAGACAGCTGATAGAACCGGTGGTGCCTGAAGTGATACAATTAGTCAAATTCAAAATATTTAAATATAATTCATATTTAATGTATAAAAAGAAAACCAGTGTTGCTACGCAGAATTTGTTGGATTAGTTTCCCAAACGCAGTTATTATAATTATATAAGTGTACCCTGGTGCACATGTTTTATTTTCTCTAATTAATTTAGAGTAAATTCGAACCAAAACTCAATATTCATGCCCAATTATAGTACAAAGATAAGAGTTATCGAATCAAAGCCTACTGCCAAATTGTATGTGAAAAACTATCCTCTTTGTGTTTTATAACAGAACAGAATCAAGGTTTAGAGTTACTATTGTCGTTTATTAAACAACAACGTCGGACAAACATTTATTAGATCGTCATCATAATTTACATGCATATGTTCTCTGGTTTCAAAATAGATAATTTATTAGACGTTTTTAAAAGAAGGTTTTTATTAAACTTTAAATGAATTACCTAGCACACTGGTATTTCTGTTGTGTCCATCTTGCTGGCCTGTGGTGACCGTCCATGAATAAAGAGGGTCGCACAGCAGCACCTCCAATATCGTCAGCAGCGTCCCGGAATTGTCCCGTAGCAGCTGCATAGTTTTTTCACAGCATCTAAAATTGATACCCACTATTATCTAGATTTAGAAATAGAAATAGTTTATTCAACAACTTATAAAACAGTGAATAGGTTTCTTAAAACTAGGCTTAGCTATGGATTACATTAAAAATACAAGGTAATTCAAAAACAAAAACAAAAAAGTATAGGGTAGGTACCTATTCGAGAATTGAACTGTACTTCCCGTGCTAGTATGAACTGTGTTACGGCAAAGTACCTACGATTCACGCCTCTTACAATACAGACCACTTTCGCTTGAAGTTATTTGACAAAGCCGTTCGGCCTGAGCCATTTCTAGATTTACAAACAAGATTTACAACAAAGTATCTCAATTCACCCCCTCGTTGTTTAATAGTTCATAATAAACGAACAACAGTTAACAGTTCGTAACAGGTCTCCGCAGGACCACCGCCTAAAGTATTTGTATCTGCGTATTAGTTAGTAAGTAAATATTTTTGTAGGTATATTTTATAAGTTTGCTACGGCCGAAATAAATGAACATGTTGTGGTTACAGTTACGTGTAACATAAAGGTATCTCGACAGGATCGATGCAGACACCAACGAAACTTACAACAATTGAAAAAAAGCCAGTGCATTATTTAAAAAATTGAATAAGCCTGTGCATACTTTTTATTGCTTTTTAGTTATTAAGTAAATGTATGTGAAACGGAACATTGAATATAAAAAAACAGAAATCTATCAATCCTTTAACTTTGGTTTTGGTTTAAGGCTATTTAAGATTTAATGACTTAACTAAACTTAATCATAGCCGAATTTACACCTAGAATTAACTATTCTACCTTCTAAAAACGCCTTCGACTCCACTAGATCCAAATCCAGCAATCATATCTTGAGTTAAGCGGAAAGGTACTGTCTCCGGCGTGTGTAGTGTCTGCCCTTGATCAAACGCGATACCTGAAAACGAATTACATTGATTTATAAATTCCGGTCCGATTCCAACAGCTATTATAAATATAAACAAGTTGTCATTACATTAGGTTAATTTAAGCCAGGTAATTGTTTTGTTTTGACGTTAATCATTACCTAGAGAGTGTAATTTACGCTTTGTTATTATTTTTAAGTATCCACGATTAAGGCCTAGCCTAGTGAGGAAACTGATGGAAATCTCACAAATATTCTAAAAATTTATGACTGATATGATAACTTAGGATAAGCGTGTGTTTTATTTTTGTATATAATTGATACGTAGTTAATAAACTCTTTTTTTCATTTTGATTTTTCATTAGATTCTATTCTTAACAAATTTTATATTTTGTTATTAAAATTAATAGAGATATAGAAACGTAGAGATGTAGTGTGCTCCCTACAATCTTATAGTAGTAAGTTGTGTTAAAAGAGTAGTTTGTCAGTTTTCAAGGTTTATTCGTACAAGTAGAGTATGGTCGCGAGAGTACGCCGTGACGTGTTGTCTGTTAGAGATTTAGTATGCGACTGCCCGAAAGGGAGAATGTAATGCACGTCATAGCGTAAACTGCTGAGTTTCGGATACATGTACTCTGTATGGTTTGCAAACCGTACAGTACATTTATTTGTATTAAGTTACCAGGTTACCGTTACTCGTTAAAAGAATAGAAACAATTATATGTATTTACCGAAATCTATGTGTATAACTTCAGCGGTTCTCTTGTCAATAAGTATATTCTGCACATGCCTGTCTCCCAATCCCATTATGTATCCAACCATTGATGATGTTGCCACGCTGAAAACAAAATTTTCTTGGAGTTGTAATATCTAGTACAGTACATAGTAGTGCGTTGGAGAAGACATTTATTTTTGTCAAATATGGACCTGTCTGTAATAAACTATTTTTATTTATTTTATTATTTATAGTAACAGCCGAAGTCTTAGCATATTTAGGACAATAAACAAAGCAATCTGTTATCAATATCCTTACACCGCGAGCACCGGCCTAAGAATAATTGCCCGCGGGCACCGTAGGTAGCAGGACGACTAACAGGAATCAAAAAAGATAAGATACATCCTAATATACATCTGGCTCAGGAAACCAGATTTTGGGCATCAACGCCTACTTGGAACACAACATCAAATAAACTTGATATGGAAGTGATCGCCCACAGCGATAAGGCCACCCTTTGTACTCCGATGTAATCCTTTGTACTCCGATGTGTCTTGTTACTGTTTACTGTTTGTATTATATTTGTGGTGTACAATAAAGAATTATATATCTATCTAATTGATAAATTAACAGTTTTTATTAGTTAATCAATGATCCTGTGTTTCATTTTCTGCTTTATAGCGTTATAGTAGTCACCTGAGTAACTGGAACCTCCTCGATCGCTATCCCAGTCAAATTTCATTATTTTAGGTAATCTCTTATTTAATTATATTTTCTACTAGCTGGCCCGGCAAACGTTGTTTTGCCATATTAAGTTTTCGACCGGAGAGGAAAAATGGCTATTTAAAAAAATGGGTTGATCGTAGAAGGGTGAAAATTGAGGATTGTATGTATTTTTGTATGTAGTATCATAAAAAAATAGAAATTAAAAATGTTGTCAAAAAGATTTAGGGGTGGACTACCCCTAACATTTAGGGGGATGAAAAATAGATGTTGGCTGATTCTCAGACCTACTCAATATGCTCACAAAATTTCATGAGAATCGGTCAAGCCGTTTCGGAGGAGTATGGCAACGAAAACTGTGACACGAGAATTTTATATATAAGATGTAATGTGTTGTATTGAATAAGTTTAGTTTATTTTGTTTAAATTATTTAAGTTTATTTTGTTACCTCACTACAGCGACATTATCACTTTGTGACAAGGCTATTAAAATAAAAAAAAAATAAAAAAACTTTATAGTCCAGTAGATGACCAAACTAATGACCAAGGCTGAGTGAAACTTGTCGTTTTTAAAAGTTTACCTTTTAGTGTACGCCAAACGCCTCTCGTACCACGTAACGGGGTCCAGATAATGTTCCGTGAAGAAGAAATGAAACACGGGACGGAACTCCCTGAGTATTCTATTGAATACGTGCAGTTTCTCCTTGTTACTCTTCCTGGCCTCGTGGTATTCCGTCAGCTTTTTGCGTGCAACGCTGCATGATATATCCTAAGACCAAATTTTTTCCTTTTAGTGATATTTACAAATCATCACATAAATGTTATAGAAGCGAAATCGTATTTCGCTATCTCTATACGTTTGTAATTTTTTCACGCTAACTGCTAATTCAAATAAACTTTGAATGACAAAAGCAACACGCTGTTGCCGCACCATGCACTTTGAATGCACGGCCATACAACACACGCATCACCTTGGTACTGCAGCGATCCCACACGAAACGCATAAATTTAAAGCGCCCTTATAATGAAATAGTTATAGCTTTGCACCAATATACCGTGACATAATTATTTTATTATTTTGATGTAAGGCTAAGATATATACCTGAGGACGATATCGCGCGTGCGCTCCACCGGCAAGTGAACTTCCAGCCAAGTACACACCCAACGGTATTGTACCCTCACACCATTCTAGCACGCCAGATTGTTTCGACATTGGTACTACCTAAAATAATAGAAAAGAAGCTATACAAATACTTTATCAACTTTTATCATCAACATCAGTTCTGACGTAAGACGTCCCCACATCTGGGCATAGGCCTCCGTCAAAGATATCCAGTTATTTGTGTTGAAAGCGGCCAGCAAGAACTCGCAGCCAAGCCATCCGTCCATCTTGTGGGTGGACGTCCTACCTACAGGAACGTACAGCGCCCTCAGCGAACGAGTTACTTCCCAAGTGACTTGTTGCCAGATATGGGAACTTTAGCTTAAAATTATTAACAAAAAAACATTGATAGTGCCAGTACGACAGTAAGAAACTTAGCAGAACAGATAATAAATAAATCGGTAGCCCAAAGAGGTAAACCTCGTGTTGCGGTTTTATACCACGGAAGTAAAAAATCAAAAAATGTTGTGGTACCTAAGTATACGTCCGTACCCACGGACGTTATAGTAGTAACTCCTTGACGACACGGACGTAAAAAATCAAAAAAAATTGTGGTACCTAATAAGTAAGTATACGTTCAATGGTGAAAGATAGTTTTAAAAAGAATAAGGGTTGTCCTTTGTACGATTTTCATCAAATAACATTGTTTATAAAATTGTTTATAACACTAAATATAAGCACATTATATAAAATGTTCATTAAGTGACCTCAAATTGAAATTAATTAAAAATAACGACTACAGTAATCGACGCGCAACAATGTAGATAATTTTATAAATTTCAAGCCTTACCTTGTATGTTCTAATGAGCAGTTTATTGCGGCTGGTCACCGGGTTCTTCTCAAGAAGGGTATTTACGATAGTGAACACTTGTTGCATAACAGCATCCTGTCTCATATCGTCTTCACCCTAAAAAATTGCAACAAACATAAAATATAAACGGGATTTTACCATAACTAATTTAATTCAATGTAATTCACATCCAGCATCATCATTTCATCATCCGCAGCACTTCTACTGCTGGACATAGGCCTCCCTCAAAGATTTCGAGTAATTTCGGCTAGCAGCCGCCTGCAGCCACCGTAAGCCCGCGGCCTTCACCAGGTCGTCTGTCTAGTTGGTGTTATTGGTTAGTTGGTTATTTATATTAAGACATTTGAAATTCTGTTTCATAATATTTATAAAATAATAATATTGATATCTAATATATAAAATTCTCGTGTCACAGTTTTCGTTGCCATACTCCTCCGAAACGGCCTGACCGATTTAGATGAAATTTTTTGTGCTTATCCGGTATCTCTGAGAATCGGCCAACATCTATTTTTCATCCCCCTAAATGTGAGGGGTGACCCTAAATTTATTTTTTTATTTTTTAGACAAAATTTTTAATTTCTATTTTTTTATGATACAACATACAAAAATACATACAATCCTCAATTTTCACCCTTCTACGATCAACCCTTATTTTTTAATAGCCATTTTAGTAATTTAATCATTTTTCCTCTCCGGTCGAAAACTTAATATGACAAAACAAAGTTTGCCGGGTCAGCTAGTTAATATATAAATATTTCCGAACAATCATCAACGCAACAACGAATTAATCCAACCAACCAAACTCAATATAAAATCTATAAACAATAAAAAAAAATAGTAATTTGTATTGTAGGTTTATGTTTGTTGAGCGATAAGTGCCATCAATACAATTAAAACTATTTTTTTAAATTTAAATAATAAAACTAAATAAGCCCCTCATGACTATATTACCTTTATAAGGAGTATCCGCTTTTGGCCAGAAGAGTCCCTGCACGTGACTTTCTTTGGACAGTTTATGCCTCCCACCAATTCAAAGTAATTTTCGAATGCAATTAATGCTGGAAAGAACAAAGAATTCGGAGATAAAAAAATATATTATCAGAATGAACATGAATAAATCAAATTTATGTTACTATTTTTAATATTAAATTAACGTATAAGGCAGGACATATTCCAAAAAAAATTATTGTCTGTCGATATACTTAGGTGAATCTCTAGAAGCACTGTACAAATTTTGATGAACCTTTTTGATAGATAATGTTTTAACTTAGACTGCCACAAAACAGCTATATTAGTTATAGCTATGTTTTTGAGGCCTTAGAATTTAAACGCGGAAAAATTACAAATTGTAAACAAATATTCGCAATAAACAGAGGGCTATAAGATGTAAACTTTATAACATGCATCGACAGAATAGAAATGTGACGTACTTGGAAAGTTTGTATATTTGCAGTCTTTGCGAACGGGTATGGTGACGGTGGGTATTGGTATGGCGCTTAGGTTCTTCAGCTTCGTTAACTGCTCAGCCGCCGGGATGTCTTGGCGATTTTCCTTCTTCTTCGGCTTGTAGTTGGCGAAGCTTATAGTCGCTGAAGTTACAAAAACAATTTAATTTAAATAACTGAGTAATCCATAGACTTAACTTTTTGCTGTATAGTTAGAGGTTTCAGATAATTTACATCACGAACATACAAAAACTAAAAGTGAATGCAGTAGGAGTGTGAAAACGTATAAGCACTATTCAAAAGTTCATGGAGACTTTTTATGTAAACATTCAGAGCATCAGAACAAAATCAGGACAAACTTCGGTTTTTCACTATTAATTTTATAAGTTTTGTAAGTACCTATAAACATTAATTATTTCAAATTATAGCAGGGAATGAGTTTGATAAAAAGTTACGACCACCCAACAATTAGCTGAAACGCAAGTCAAACGAGATTCAATCTAATACTGAGACAATTCTGCAGGGGGTCTCAAGCTTAACTTTTTGACTATAGCATGGGGCTCATACAGGGGGTTATAAAAATCCCTGCACCAATTAAGGTTCGACTCACCATCACATATCCTCTCCATCTGCTGCACAACTGCCTTCAGTTCGTCGTTACTAGCGAGTTCGTTAACCAGCGCCTCAGCGGCGACGGTCCTCGGCTCCTGGGCGCGGGATTTAGGCGTGGACTGGCCGGCGCTCGCGTTGAGGATCACGCGGTCTTTGTCCGAGTTCTTCAATGCGAATATGATAGGCAGCGTGTGGTGTGGGTGTTCGGTGGCGCAGCGTTCTGGAATTGTACCAAAATATTGTGTTCAGTTTGTAGATTATATTATTTTTCATGTTTATTGAGTGGCACGAGAAATATTATAGTATGTTTTACGTTTTTTTAGATTTATAACCAAATTTTGTTCCCTGCGCGTTAAGTCTTCTTTGTCTGAAAATGATTCCAAACAAAGAACAGAGAAGGGTTCCCTAGCCAAATGGCAAAAAACGGAACCCTTATGGATTCGTCATGTCTGTCTGTCCGTCCGTAGCCACTTTTGTCCGAAACTATGAGAACTATATTATTGTAAAAGTGTATAAACTATAGGAAATACACTGAACCCAAGACAAGGTGTTTCACAATTGTCAAACCGGAAACGGTGTGAATGGCACGCACATATACACATAAACGAACAAATTTTGTTCTACAACATTTCGATTTGGAGACCTATTTTCAAAAAATATGCTGGCAAATCGTAAAATCGTAGAATAAAATATGTTCGCCTGGTGCACATTTTTAAACATCTTGTATAGTAGAGTGAATCTCATTCCAATAAAATGTATTATTCAACCACTTACTCAATATCTTTCTCAAATTGTCAGCAAACGGTGTACTCTCATCTGTCAACCTCGGCGCCAACTGCGGTATGACAGCTATGAACTTCCTCGAAGGGGTCGCGTGAAGGAGCTCCTCGAACTTGCACTGCTCTACCTCCTCGAACTCGAACGAGGGGTTCTCGAGCCAGAGGGAAATCACGCGGAATATCGAGAGGTTGTTATCTTCGCATTGTTTTAGAGATAGCAGGTAATATCTGTAATTATGAAATGTTTTAAGTGTTTGAGCTAGAGACAGAGAGTGAGTGAGAGAGTGTTTGAAAAGCAGAAATTAATTATCTCATATTCTCGAACAATCGCGAGAATCGATCTACCGATATAATATTTCTTCGTGATCGAACGATATTTCGTTTGACTGCTTCAGTGGCGAGGTGGGCGATGGTCCCCTTGCGGCGCTAGAGGTAGCGGGTTCGATTCCCGCTGAGGGTGAAAGTGTTTGTATGTTCGGCAAGCACTTTCTCCGCGGTCTGGGTGTTTAATTTGTATAAAAAAATATATGTAAATGTGCCTATTATATTAATTATATCAGATATCTAGTACCCGTAACACATACCACGGGGCTAGATGTTGTTGTGTGAAGAGTCTGCAAATATTTATTTATTTACTATTTCTTCGATCAGAATATAAAACAGGAAGTCATATTGCTGTGTGATTTAACTACCCGAAAAACACGCTGAACTACAACTATATTATATATTTAAGGTTTTTTATTTTTTTATTGATATGTAAAGTATTTGGCAATATAATAATACTAACCTCATAGCCAAACGCAGAAAGTTTTCCTTTTCAGCTCTAGTGCTCGCAATCTCTACTTCGTCGAGAGTTTTGAAGCGGTCATTCGTAAAAAAGGCTTTTCTTTCTTCTCTAAAAAAGTAATAAGGTCTCAAAATACGTTTAAATTGTTATACACAGATACAAAAAAATAACCTATTTAGTTCTATAGTATGTCAAGAATAGTAATTACATACAGTGTACTTTCTGTTACATTATGTGTTTAATTTATCCTTTCAGAGCCCCCAAATAAATCAGTAATGATTTCAGGTGGTTACAATATGTACTGGTAGACTAATTGGCAGATTCTAAAATATTTCACTGTATCGAGTACTTATGAAGATTTTGTTGATGGGCTAGGCTATTTTGCTAGGAATTTACAACATTATAATATTAATGTTCAACTAAATAACACTTACTTAGTCAAGGATTGTTGTGTTGACTTTAGAGATAAGTTGGATGCTGTGCCTTTCAAATTCTCCATCAATTTCACTTTGTTTTCGAATACTGTTGAGTTCATGTACGTTACAACCTACAAAAAAATCAAAAAAATTAAAAAAAACCTTATCTATAAATACAAAAAATGTTGTTCGACGTTCGAATGTTGAAGCGTCCTTACTGATAAAAAAAAAACTTTTTACAATTTACTGTCTCGTGTCTAAGGTATAAATCAGTCATTATTAAAACAAATAATGAGATTTTTTTACGTTTTTGAAATTAGGTGTCTTCTGTTACTACCATATCTTAAACATTAACTATGCCAGGTATATATTATATAAAATCTCACGGCTGACACACAATATTGTCATTTATGCATAAATGAAAAAATGAACATACTTGTTTGTACTCAGAATCTGCGAACTTCGCAATGTTGTGATAAACCTTTAGCCTTGTCTCAACGTGGTCGCGTTTATTCAACACCTCAAGAGCTTTCAGCAGGTATTTATCAATTATATCCCTCGCATTGTCACGCTTGGATTCCACCATCCAAAGGGCATATTGTCTGTAATGAAAATACAAAGTACTGCGATAACATATTAAATCGCTACTAGCTTCTCAATTAAAGATTTGAGAGACAACAGGTTAGGTTGGAAGAACAAATACATTTGGTCACAAAATGGCCACCATAAAAACGAGAATAAACAATGACAACAATGGTGACATAATCTCTTCTTATATTATGTCCTACATTTGAAATCCGTCTTGATATCAAAAGGGGTTTTCTGTGTTTGTACAACTGTGGGCCTGATAGTTAGAGCGTAAGGTAAGGCATCGTTCTGCCTTACCTTGCAATTTCTAGCTAATTATAACTGAATTGGCTAAAACACACAATAAGCCTAAATAGGCTTAAATATGCCTTATTTTGCAAATGTTATAAACAAGAGGGAAAAGCTTTTATTGGACTGTTATTAAACTCATGTAGAATTCATTTAGGTTTATGAATACCGTTTTATCAACGTTCTATTAACCTCTAATAAGTCTAATATAAACAGTGAAATATTTTTATGAATACGGGGGTTAGAATCTAAATCTAGGCATCTCGCTTTTCCTAAAAGTAAAACAATGAGCTATAATTACGTCAAAGACCGCGCAGTCAGCTGAACGTTATCCTGTTGTTTCGACACGATGTTATTACGAAGTAAAGACAGCGCTATATCTTTATGACCCTTAGCCCAGGCTATCTCGCTTTCGGCAAAGGCTATTTCTTCCGAAGGTCGTAGCTTCTTCACAACGGATAGCAGGCGCTGTGCCATTTGCACTCTGTTGTTGGATAGACCAAGCCCTGTAATATGAAGAAACTTTAAGCTATTACGTTCTAAAAGGTAGTGACATTTTAAACAACGAAAAAAAAACAAATTACATTCCACAAAAATCACAATAAGCCTTTGGGTTATCCTGAGTCTTAGATCTTGATAAAATTCTAATAGGACAAGAAAATCACCAGTTTCGTCTCATGCTAATGAATGATTAAAAACGAAACGGATTGATGCCGTCTGAATTTCGCTGATATTGAACTTGGGTAATTCATAATTTTAGTTCTATTCATAATAGTCACTGCGCAAGCAACATATTACCAGCAAGATATTAGATAGTATGAATGGCGTGGATACTCACTGGCATACTGAATTTGAAGATCAACAATCTTGTCCTGCATATTAGTGGCTGCTTTCGCCGCGTGATCCAACATGAGTACGCGTTGCGATATCAAACTCTCCATATGCTTAAAGTCATTAAACGCTGGGAGCTTATCAACCTTCCATTTACCGAGAAGATCTTCAGTTGACAATTTGTTCGTCCTTACAGAAAAATAGTCTTCAATATCAGTAAATAAGTGCAATTTTCCTACGACTTTGTATACGTTCTGGCAGTTTTCCATGTTGAGGTTTAGGCAAAGTCGGGATACGGCTAGTTTTGCCCTGTTAAGGGGTAGTAGCATTTTGTTATCGAGGTCTGGTGTTATTTGAATGTTCAGACAGTCTTTCAGGCATGAGTAGTGGAATGCTTTGACAATGGAATAAGGGTTGCTATTTGACTCCCTTGATTTTTCTTCTAAGTCCCTAGTGTCAACTATTTCATTCCAATCACCTAAAATACATTAAGAAACGTAAAATTTTATAATGGTACATGGTATTTATTTGATAATGGTACATATTTGTGATTTAAATAAATTACAAGGAACTATGTACCTAGAAACGCCAAGCAATCGTACTTGATGTCATTCAATTCGTCTGTTTCCGGCAGTGATTTGATGTATTGCAAGGCTAGATGATGCATGCCGGATTTATGTAGGGATCTGAAAAGTCCTCTAATTGTTATTATAGGCACAAAGGAAAACGATAGCTAATTCATGCATATTAAGCATAAAAAATACCTATATTTAAAGAGTCATATTTATCATTAATTCAAAATTAACAGAAGATGATACAGATATAAGCATAGACTAATATGCCCTATTTTAATGATAACATCCTCTTCATTAAATAGGCTAAGTATTCTTTTTTATTATTTTTCCAATCGGACCCTCCTGAGATTGACGTCCAGCTCCCCAATAGATACGTAGCACTGAAATATAGGCCTTAAACTAGTTGAATAAAATACCTGATAGCGCCACATTGTAGTTCAAGGTCAACCTGCGAGGCGCAAGACAAAGCAATGTCGTGCAGTAACAGTGCATCCGAGTACTGTCCCGTGTTTATGAGGTGTTTGCGCTTCTCGCTCTCTATCGTAAGATGCGCCGTGCCACAGCCGTCGATAGCGTCTAGCTCCCCGATAGATACATAGCACTGAAACGACATCATCTATATAAATAAAAATTAATTGTTGTTTGTTATTCTGATTAAAACTTGAGAACGGCTGGGCCGATTGATCTGATTTTGGTTTTAAAATGTTTGTCGTAGTCCAGGGTAGGTCTAAACGGTGAGCAAATTGCCAAAGGAAAAAATGCCGGGAATGTTTTTTACCCGTGCGACGCCGGGGCGGGCCGCTAGTTATAAATATAACAGCCGTAAGACTGCCTTGAAAGCGGCCAGACTGGTTGCTGCGGCCTTTACATAGTCATTCGTCCATAGTTGCTAAATAGCCCTACGCTACGCCAGCCGAATTATAGGCCACATGTCATTAAATTTTTCATTATTTTCAGTCTGTAGTCAAAAAGATAAGCAGGAATTAAATGTTTAGAGTAAAGCTAAATACTACAAAAATGTGCAAAACCTGTCCTTATTAGTATAGCCACATATCGGTATGGAGCTTGGAGTTGCGTCGTACGTGGGTTATTTATTATCTTAAGTGACCGGATGTTTTTTTTCTCTATTTTTAAATAAAACGAAAGTCACTGACTCACCTTTCTAAATATCTGTTGAATATCAGCGCCGCCGGGCAAGAGGGAAGTAGCTTCGGGCGACGACGGCGGAACACCGTCGTTCTTTGAAACGGTCCACAGTTCGCCGTAGTAAATGGCTGCTAAGTTCTGATCTGCGACTGCGGCCGCCCATGCAACTTTGTCGTATTCAAGCCGCAGGTAGTTCAGAGATTCTACTGTGCGATCGGACCTGCGAAGGACGATAGGGTAGATGACTAAAAAATAATAAATAGTCCGTTATTTAGATTATTTAAGAAACCACCCATATATGCCAATTTTAATAATATTTTATCCTTAACCTCCATAATTTCCCAACATTCACGGAGTTCATTAATCTTATTTATAATAATAAATATTTCCAGACGATTCACACAACAACATCTAGCGCCGTGGTAAGCTCTAAGCTTGTGTTACGAGTACTAGATATCTGATATACTTAATATAATAGTCATACATATATAGATATTTTTTATTATACACATTAAACACCCAGACCAAGGAGAAAGTGCTTGCAGAACATACAAACACTTACACCCTCGGCGGGAATCGAACCCGCTACCTCTTGCACCGCAAGCGGACCCACCGCGCCACTGAAGCAGTCAATAACAATTATTATTCAATAACAAGTGACAAGCAACTTGTAAATCGCTTTTGTATCGCCCCATTTTTTAATCCATATCAACTCAAAACTACTAGTAAACTACTAGAATCCGTATCGCTTTACAGACCTTCATAAAACGACATAATAAACTCACATGTTCAACTTAATTAACTGAACTTACCTTGGCTTATAATATCCCCTCTGCAGTCTAATAAAGTCAACAATATCTAGCATGTAATTTACAACCATCTTCTGTCCAACATCCAAAGAACTACTAATCCTAATATTAGTCTGGCTCTCTCCTGCGTCCTCATATCGACTGTTGAACGATTTATCCCAGATGTAAACGAAGAAATTGTTAATATGCTTGCTGAGCGCTTCAATGTATTTCTCCGATGCGCAGCGTAGTATTACGCTGAGCAACGGTGGAAGTATCTTCTGACATAGTTCCGACTGAAATAAGAGGTTAAACATAGTTAGCAGTAGAAATACTTGAATGACTTTCTTTGACTGTTATTTGCATTGCAATAGCTAAACGAAATATTAGGTTAATATGGAAAAAACATTCAAATTGATGGCACGAGTTAGCACACCGCAGCTGGATAAGACTTTTAATTAATATTATTGTAAAGTCAAGCAACCAATATTACACAACTAAATATTATTATATTGTATTATGGAAAAAAATCCTCAAGTTTATAAAGACAAATAATATTATACCTTCATATAGCAAACTTGCAATAAGCTATTCAAATAATTCGACTCCGTATCTACAGTCTTCATTAGAGTAGTGGTGACACGTTTGAGCCATTTAGAGTGATTTATACTGTCGTTTGAATTCCAATTGGTGGTCATAGCGTTGATAAATGTACCGTCGTTATATTCAAAACAATATTTATCGAACGCTTTCGTATTCAATTTAAAGATGCAAGCTGTGTCGTTGTTAGACGCCAGTGGTTTAAGGATTTCTGTGTCGATTGGTTCTAAGCCTGTAAACAACGTATAAATCTAAATTAGATTTAAGAAAAACCCCCGATTTCAATTCCTTCATTTCCTTAAATGTAAAACAACATAATATTAAGTAATGTGGGCGCGATGCGCTTTTATTTGATACCCCACTCGAGTATATTTGCAGATTTTCTGTTTTCCTTCCCCACTCTCACCCCCATAACTTTTAAACGGCATCAACCGATTTTCATGAAACATGTCTAAGAACACCCGTGCCAAACTCACCTTTCATACAAAAAAATCTAAATTGAAATATCTCCATCCGTTCGGGAGCTACGATGTAACATACAGACAGACAGATAGACAGACAGACACGTCAAACTTATAACACCCCTCTTTTTTGGTCGGGGGTTAATTAGTATGTTACTTCAAATTATAAATAATCATTCGGAAAAATAACAGCAGATGGCGTCAGCGTCTTATTAAGTAGTTCACAAAAAAGTACCTATCGCTTCCTATCAGATTGGTAAAAATATAAGAAAATACCTATAAGTAGAAGGTCACTATCACTTTGGGGCAATCGTCATTAAGCTTCGTTATGAAGTATCCCAGATAAAACTATATTTTTATGTATCATTTAATTTGACCCAAACCTTAAACATATAGCAAAACTATTTAAGACAGCATAAATTTTGTCTCTTTCTACACTACTCTAACTTACACAAATGTCAAAGTGACATGAACAAACGAATGCTAACGACATTGTAACTAATACTAGCTTTACACGACACGGTGTTGCCCGCGTTTCTGTATTTTTCTGCGGAAACAAAGTATTTAAATAAAAGGACTATCTTACACTAAAATATCAAATGATCGGTACTTCAAATCGGACCAGGTCTTGAGAAACTCTATAGCTTTATAATATTAGTATAGATAGGTTTAGTTGACCATTTCGCATGAGGGGGTTAGTTTACAGTTTACTTATATAACTTGTAGCTTCTAACATACACATAAAGAACAAAGATAACTTACCCAGCGCATCGCTCCCTTCCCGGTACTTGAATAAACTACTTAACGTAAGGGCGACTTTCCCAGTCACAGCAGGATCCGCGTCAAACATCAAATCTGTCAGCGACTTGAGTACCCTACACGCCATGTATTGATTAGGTGTGATGTCAACAATTCTCTTTGTATCTTTTGGGGGAACTGTTACCAGTGTTTTCAGATCATAGGTGCCGATTTCAGATAAGCAGTTACATGCTTCTATTGTTATCTAAAAGGAAAATATACATTTTAAACAATATTTTAAACTTTTCTTAGGCAGGAAGTAAGAAATTGTATGAGTATGTATTTTGATTATTTGTTATTTTAGTTCTAGAGTATCTTAGTAAGACACAAATATGTTAGAGTATCAACTAATACGAATAAGAGTTGACCATTCTGTTTGATATGCGTTTCACTTATCATTGCTCGCAAAATCATTTTATTTTAAAGGCGGACCAGTAGGTCCCATACAAAAAAAAATAGAATTTAAAATAAAATCTCATAACCATGACTTTAATGTGCTACGGGTAACGCGTGATACCGAAATGATAATTAAATGTTTTGGTGCATGTGGGTCTCACTCTACGTCAGTTGCGTCTTTTGATGAGCACATAAACGGTGGTCCTCATAAAGATACCAGTTCTAAAATTTTCGTAAGTTGAGCATAAAAAGGTTTAAAAATCGTACCTTGTCATCATATTGCGCGGATTTTAGTATATTGTTCAAAGAATGCACGATCTGATGTATGTAGCTTGACCCGCAATCCTCAGAGAATCCCTTCATACTTATTCCCCGGTATAGTGCGCACACATAGTGTTTATTAGTCAACAGAAACTGCCGTAAGTTCAACAACATGTCAGGACTAAAACATAAAATGTTATTAAACTATATATTAGCAGTAAGGTGGTGGGTTCACGGTGGCAGGCAGTTCCTAACCGAAATAACTGGAAATCTTTGACGAAGGACAGGATTTGCTGGACATAGGCTGATGATGACGATACTGCTTTTACGAATATGTATAGATCATGTAATCGATCGCCAATCAAAGCACTGTGCAAATATGAATTCCACTTACCTTGGCGAGCTCAAATTTATTTTGTGCGTCCTCAATTGAGTCAAAAACAGCGTTAACGTAGAACAGCTGACGTTAATAACAGGTTCTTGTAAAAAGGTGCTCACAAAATCCACGACGTCCTTACTATCCATCAAATGATGCTTCATATCAACGACTAAATAATCAAAGAGCGCTTTGCATTCCTTTTCAAACCCTTCTTGTCTTTTGATCACCAGTACCGTCAGCAAATCAGACACCGACTTCCTGATCATATCCGCTTTATCTGGCAGGAATCGTTTTAAAACAATTTCAGCTCCTTTCAAGAGGACCTTCAACTCTTCGGATGTTTTGCAAACACTGATCCCATGCGAGAAGCTTTTGCAGGTAAAGTTACACACAAAGGCATCGGCATCAGTACCTAATGGTATGAACTCAAGGACGGCAATAAAAGCGTGTAGAGCGAGAACTTTGAGTTCAAAAATATTTTCGTCCAAAACTGTCTTCCACAGAGTAAACAGGACTTGGAATACTGCCAGTGGTTGGTTTTCGCAAAGATATAACATTATGTTACCATCTGTGAGATCCTGTAAATAAAAAACCTCTTACTCGTCTATATTGATAACCATAGTTTCCACGACTAACAAGTTATTGGCGATGCAAAGATTCTAACTAGCACCTCTAGTGTCAAAATTGTGAAGCTGTCTAAGAACGTCAGGGAAAAACAAAATAATAAATACAAATCAGATATTACTTCAACAAATAAACAAAGTGTCGTTCTTAGACAGTTTCTAAATTTCGCCGCTAGAGGCGTGCGGATAATCTTTGCATCGCCAATAATATTGGAATGCAAAGCGATACAAAATGTGTTGATACTCACAGCAATATAGTCGAGCATCGCAGAGAAAAGGTTCTTGGAGTAGTAATAGCTTCGAGTCTGTTCAGGTAGCTTTAAATCAAACATGGTCATCGCTTCATCTCTATCGCAAAGGTGTGTTGCCGACAAGCGAACCAGCTCTCCAACGCTCTCGACAAACAAATTAGTCCATTTCTCGTTACCAAGCATTTGTCCTGAGAGGTTGAACATTTTTTTCGCACTTGCAATAGAACTCTTGTGTGTATTCGGATGTTCGTTACCAATGAAGTTTATGTGGTATTTTTCCATAGCCACATAAGGTAAACAGAACATTAATAAGTTCGAGAAACATGACTAAAATAGAATAACAAACAATATAAAATAAATTAGAAGTCTTTAACATAAATATATCGTAGGAAATTAAGTGGAGAATATCAGTTCTACTTTAACCGCATCATTTTAGCCGCAGGACATGCATACACCATTTTCGTGGATTGTACTGGAATTAATAATTGTGTATAATCGAGGTGACTTGAATATGTTTAAGATAGATGTAACCAATAAATCAACTCTGACAATGGTGTACCTATCCTTACCTAATTATGTCTATGATGAAAGTCCTACAATCCTATCCAGACCAAAAATGTGTTACCTCAACTAAAGATCCAGCTATTTTGCTAATATCACCGCCTTTTAGCCACAGCACATCTGCAGTTATTAGCCATTTATAGTACTTTTCCGAAAGGGTTTCTGCACTTTTAGAATCGAGCAAGCTCCACTGTATTTCGTTCAGACGGTTGCCTCGTACAAACCAGCTATAAAGTATGGAAACTATATTTTTATCAATATAGTCATCGAAATCTTTTCCCGCGATATTGTTAATAATTTTGTTCAAAGCTTTCTTCACTAGATCTTCGTTTAAATTTTTGTCTTTTTGAAGCTGTAAGATACACGTCAAAATTTTTTGGAGCTGCGGCTTTTTAGTTTCTGCTGAAGCCTTGAAATAGTGCAGCACAGTCGCAGTTCTGTTCGCTAATTCGTCTTTTTTAACATGTTCCTGTTCATCACCAACCTGGAATATAATTAAAACAATTTTGAATAAGGGTTTTTAAAAGTATAATGGTCCCCAAAAATTATGAAGTAATAAAACTCACGTCAATGACAAATATTTCTAGCAGCTCTGCTAAATATAAATCAGCCTCATCTTCAGTACAATGCCCTATGAAGAATTTCAGCAAATAACAGCAGTAGAGCCGTAGCCTATGAACATTGCCTTTCACTCTGTTCAACATTTTGTTCATAAATGTGATCTCATTACCCGAATTGTGTATTCTATCAAGTCTCGCAATCTTCGCTACACATTCGTATATGAGCACAGCAATTTCGGGTGGGTAGTGTAGTTTATCACAGCGCTGTACGTAACTTGTGATCATGATGGAACAGTTTTGTTTGAGTGTGCTGTCGGTAGTGACAGTCAACCATATAACATCGACCAATTTGAGCAATTGCTTAAGTATGAAGTATGATGCCTTTGGATCTCTGTACAAGTCTCGGCATAGGAACTGCATTAGTGTGAATATTAATTCTGTAACCAAAGCAAAATATCATGGTATTAGACATGAACTTGGTATTTCACTTTATTTTAAGTAAAGAATATTGATTTTACATAAAGCTAACAAATTTTAAAATAAATAAAAATTGCTGGACAATCAAATGGAATAAAATGGTGTACTGGTTTTTATTGGATAGGTTGAAATTAAAATTCTGATGTAATTTTATGTTTTTTTTAGCTTAAAGCTCATTGGATTTAAACAAAATAAACCTTACCATAGGGTGGTTCTTCTATATTCGGATCATTTAGTAGCTCAAGACATTGAAACACACATCTTGAATCAATTTTAAAATCATAAATCTTTGGATCTAAAACAAACTTTAGGAGTTCCTTTCTAAAGTTAACGTTCTTCCTGCAATAAGCTGCTAAAAGCAGCACACAACTGTGCTTCAAAGTCGTTTCATTCATTTCTCCTGCGTATGCTATTTCCTCATCGTCCAGTTTAACTTCTTTTATCATGATCTTATTTAAGCACATGAACAAGTCTTTGTGCACACTTATGCGTATTTCAGTGGCCATAAATGTACCTAAATCGGCCAGGAACATGGACTGCACTAGCCTCAGGAGCTCAATTTTGACTGCAATCTGACTGTCACTTTTCAGCAGACTCTCCAATGAAATATACATCTCTGTTAAAGTCCTTTTCAGCAACCTATACATTTCTGTATTTATTATCTCATCGTCAGAGAAGACAGTGTTAAACTTCAAGGTGATATCAATGTAATTAACAGCAATTATAGTAAGCTTCGCAAAATTTGTTAAGGACATATTTTTACTTTCAAACAGTTTTGTACTATCCGCAATTTTTTCTTTGAAGTATTCGTGCATTTTCCTGTCCATTTCTGTGTTCGCTTCGAATATATCAGTAGTTTCTCTTTTATTTGTTTCTTTATGTTCAATATCTAATTGCAATTCACTGAATAAAATGCATTTTTCGTTTGAATTGAATATTGAGTCATACAAAGGGTTCAATTCTGTATGAACAACGTCTTTTCCCATGTTGCTATTGTTGTTGGAGAGTAGCCTTGATATTAGGTCTTTTGTCAAAGCTAGATCAACTGATATAAAATCGCCGTTTATGAACCATTCAAAACATTTGTTTCTCTTATCATCGTAGCTATATTTACTGAAGAATTTGTGGAATAACGAAATAAGACTCTTTACGCTTTGATCGGTTACAGGCATACCTTTGTCCAAGTAGAATTTGAATAGCGTTTGTCCGTTTTGAAACTTTATAACTTCCATGTTCAAAAGATTTTGGATTATCTTATGCATAGCTTTGTGAGCGCTGTTGGTTGTTATTGAATTTCTGAAACAAAGTTCAATCTATACTAATGTGTATTATAAAGTTGAAGAGTTTTGTTTGTTTGAACGAGCTATTCTCAGGCATTATATTTCACTGGCAGCCTATTTATCGAGGAGGCTATACAGGGTTTTCGGAGGAACGTTAAACATACGAAAATGGGGGGTAAGGAGGGGGGGGTTTGGTTTGCTAAAATATATATATATTTTTTTTTTTTAATTTATCGCTTTTGTACCTTTAAGCCTGTCTATTTTTTTTTATGGCACTTTATTGTACACCACACAAAAGCGCATATATATTTTATGAGCTAACCTAAATATTATACGAAATAACAAAAACATTTAAGTTAAACAATCATAGAGGTGCATTAATCCTTATCAAAATAAATACGTTACTTATTACAATTATTTAATTTTTAACACAATTGTCCAGTGCATCATTTGAATTCAATTAATATCTTAGGAGATATCGCAGTTTTAAAATAACGTCGCAGAAAATTTGATCAATGTAGTAAAAAGTCAAAAACTAAAGGGATTCTGATGAAACTTCACAATAATGTATGTAAGAGGTATCAAAATAACACATAGGTTCCTTTTACCGCAGTAAAATACCCGTATCTCGGGGAAAATCAATGATTGCGAGTAAAGCCCGATTTGCATCAAATTTGACACAAACATAGCTGACAAAATCTATTATTACAAAAGCCTCGTGTGGAGAGATCATAAACTGTATACTATCAACCGACTTCAATGAATAATGGGCAAAAGCATTATTGAACTATAATTTCATTTCTCTTTCATCATGAAAGTTTCATGTTAGACTGTTATTATTCCTGCACATTTATTTACAAGAAGGATTTAACTCCTTCTCCGCACCCGTGAGTTTTCTATATAAGTTTTTAAAGAGTTCGAACATTTTTATACGGAGCCTGACATACCGCCATTTTAGAACGCAATATCTTAGAATTTGTTTAGGTATTTAACACTTTTGAAGTGAAACTTCTATAGAATCGTAGTGATTTCAAACCGGATGCAAAAAGATGAAACGGAAATGGTAAGAGACACAAATACAATGCTTTATTTAAATTTCTTTGCGCGATACTTCGTAGTTGAGACTACGAAGTATCGACTACGAGGTATTGCTGTATTTTATTTATATTATTTTGTAGCATACTTTATGTAATACGCTTTATTGAAGTAATATAAATAATCCGAATAATTACAGATATATGTATGTATCTCTTATCATTTTAGCAGATGCGTTCATTTACCCTTTTTTTCTATTCGATATATATCATATTATAGTTCGTAAGTAGTAGACTCCAATCGTGCGTCGTAGCTGACACTTTTTTTTTATTTTTCTTATACTTTCGTCGATTTACTGAAGTTTCACTTCTATCATGTGAATCGCACACACACCTTTTTTTTTTTTGAGTAAGCATTCACTATGCAGATTGACATGCGTTTCATATCTGGCCGAAGAATCACGTTTTTTGTCAATGACTGCGGAGTTATATATGTATGCCAAGATGTTCGATGATCTTTGAACTGTTTGAAAGGGCAATTAACTTACCTAACACAAGAACTCCAGAGAGCTAATAAGCTCATATCAAATTCTTCTTTTCTGCAGCCTTCGCAAACAGTCATATTACCCAGAACAAGGCAGGTTAGGCTTTCTACAATATCCCAGTCCACATTGACGTTGTTGGTCACAAAGCTCTGGATGACATTGATCAAAGATATGTAATCGTCTGTAGAAATGGACACGGAGTTGTTCTTGACATAGGAATGTGTTATGCCTAACCTGAAATATGGATGATATCTTATTTTCATTGTGATAAAAAGTCAATAGGTGAAAACGAATCTTTACGGTGTCAAGAAGAGATCGAGAAGGTGGAACCGTAAATTAGGCTACAATAATATCATCCAAGTTATATTTATATTTTATCATACTAATATTATAAATGCGAATGTAAGTTTGTTTGTTACGCTTTCACGCAAAAACTACCTAACCGATCATCATGAAACTTTGCACATTATACTCTTGAAGGTATAAGAAGTAACAGGATAGTTTTTATTAAAAAATAAATAAAAATGTATACGAAAAAAATAGAAGCCGGGGCGTGCCGCAAGTGTTTTTATAAATTAATTTCAGGACTGACTATTAAACTTGGTATCCATTTACTTCTTTTGTCGTTGAAGTCAACACAAACAGTTTTTTATTCTATTTTATCACAATATTGAACTTGCTTCACATTTCACTTTTATGTTTTTGATGGGATATCATTATTTTTTGTAAATGTTGTAATTCATTCGCAAAAAATGCTCGTAAAAAGTGTAGCTCGAAGGGAATAAACCCATAAGCATCCACGGGAACGCACCATTTATTGGTAGAACTCACATAACATCGTGTTCCGAACCCAATTCAAGCCCTGCTGGCTAAGTCGGTAGAGCATGAGATAATACCTCACCTTATATTAGTAGGCACATATTTATAACAAAATAAATACCAAATATTATTTAAGGAAACTTATGAATTTCGTAGCTTAAACCGCAACCATATAGGTCATAATATTATCTTATATATAAAATTCTCGTGTCACAGTTTTTGTTCCCTTACTCCTCCGAAACGGCTTGACCGATTCTCATGAAATTTTGTGAGCATATTGAGTAGGTCTGAGAATCAGCCAACATCTATTTTTTATTTTGCAAAACAACTTTTGCTGGGGTCTGCTAGTTATTATATATATTATTTCGAGAGACAAGCGGTCAGCTAGACACAACTCGCACGCGCTTAAACGCCTGAAACGCCCGCGTTCCCGCTGAAACCTGCGCGCGGTCGTCCCGCGCGTTTATATCTATATCGTTCAATGATAAAAATGTTGATTTTTGGACGTTAATATCTAAATAAGAGATATTTTTTGTGAAATATGGAGCTCATTATGTATAATGCAAGTCTCAATATAATGAGAAAAATTTCACACGTTTATGTGAAATCTTTTTTGAGTTGAGAATGTCAAAAGTGGCTCCAAATGATTCGTGTAATATTACACAAGGTGCTGTTCGCCAGTTCCGTTACTTGAACTAGGCTTGACACGCCACGGCGTGTCTGAACATATCATACGTGGCTGTATTAACTTATGGTGTGACTTACCAAGGCAAATGATTTTGGCGCAACTCTTCTATAATATCATTAAAAGTCTTATTTTTATTGTGACTAGATTTCAAGCGTTTTGTAGAACTTTGAGCTACGTTTTCTGTTGATTCAGCCATGGAAAATGACTGAAAATAAACAAGGTGATCTATAGTTTGTTACATTTATTAACAAAACGTGTGCTTCTCGGGACACGTGACAGAAGTGCTAACTTGGTGGAATTTCAAATGTCTTTTTATAGATGGCGCTAGTAAAACATCATATTCTTGAAAAACATGCAAGATTTAGATCGCACTGACGAGAATGCACGAGTTTAATGTAAAGCTTATGGCACCACTTGTTGTACTGGGGCGTCATTGCAACTTAAATACATAATTTTTGTACCTGAAAGTACACCACAGCAGCCATGTTACAGAAATGTACAGATTGCTTGAGCAGATCATCACTTGGTTTGCGGATTTTCTGCATATGAGCGGCTTCTAAGCAAACAATCTCCAGAAAACCGTTCAGAAGTTTGTTCCAGACTTCCCAATCGTCAGCCGCACTTCCTTCTTGATCCTTACATCGGCCTAAGGGATGATGAAGAACCACTGAGTGATAAAGAAGTTGGAATAATAATGTCTGAAAACAAACTTATGATTAGTTTTCCGTTGACTAAAAGATAACAATGTACTTAAGTGAAAAAAATGTAGCAATATAAAATTGTTGACAATCCTACTATTATTATAAACCCCAAAAGTTTGTGAGGATGTTAGTAAGATGAGTTGGTTGCTTTTTCTTTGTTCACACAAAAACTTCTGAAGGGATTATGATGACACTTCACAATTATGTAGCTAACATATCAGAATAACATATAAGCTACGTTTTACCGCGGTAAAGTACCAGTTTCCGCGGGAATTCAATTATTGCGATTAAAGTTCGATTTGGATCAAATTTGGCAAAACATCACTGGCTTCTTCTATATGCTTGTGTTTCTACAACAATCAGAATAATAATATCTATAGTTTATTACCTTTTTCTTGTGGTCCATATTTTCATCATAGAATTTGAGTGTTACACCAAGAACACTTTCAATAAAGTTACACATGAGTAATTTACATTCAGCTGATAGCTGGAAAAAACCAATAGATCTCTAATTAATGAGGTTTCATATAAATAAGTATGCATTTCATTTCATCACTTTTACACCAGGTGAGATTGTGGTCAAATGAAGGCTAAATAAAAATAATTAAAATTTCTGTTACTTCAGTTCTGAAAACGAAAAAATAACTTAGTTCGGAGTTAACTCATCAAAATAACTCATGTTCCAGTAGCAACAATAACACATTATTATATTAAAGCAGTAAGATATTTATTTTAACACGGCAATAATCAAATTTAAAAGATTGATCTAGATCTAGACTGTAATAGACAGGATTAATGATTATCTGAAATTAGTGTTTATAGCTATACATACTGTTTCAAGCAGGACAATCATGATTTCAACAGTGACCTCCTGAGCTTTCTTATCATATGCCACTTTCAGGAAGCATTTCTTTACTTTCCCCAGTGACTCTCTCAGTGGCTTAATGAATTGGCAGTAGTTCTTGGCACTCCTGATAACCATCAAAACAATCCTCAACTTCGTAAAAGAATCCAGTTTTGAGGAGTTTGACAAACATGCTGATAAACACACATCAAGAAGGTCTGGAAGAATTAAGGTTTTATTAAAGCTTATAATTGAATAGTTATTGCATAATAGAAGACATGACAATTGATACTAATATTATAAGGCTAGAGTTAGGTTGTTTGTTTGAATGCACTAATCTCAACAACTACTGGTATGATATGATTTTTTTAAGCGCATCTAAAGCTAGTTATTATTATAATAAAGGTGTATTTTTTTGGAAATTATTGTCTTTTACCATAATACATATTCAGATAAGATCAGGCAAATATTTCTCAGCTGAATTGGTCAAAACTGTAATCTTATCAATAATGTGGATTTTTAATTAAACTCCATATCAATTTAATAAGACATTATTTCACTGCCCAACACCCAATCTTAATATTATAAAAAATGTTTGAGCAAAACTAATCATAGAAAAATAAAAAAATAAAAAAAAATTCTTTTAAATTTAATTTACAAAAAACAATAAAAGCCTTTATTGCATTATTTGCCACATCCCCTTAATGGGATGAAGATAAAATTATAATATACCATTCTTACATACCTTCCCATGTTGTGGGCCCAATAAAACCCAAATAATATTCAGTTGGAAGTACATGTTTATAAAGCAGATTGAGATATGCATCACCAATGGCCTTTCTTAAACGGCTATCTCTGAGTATAAACAAGCATGCTTCTGTGATTTTATCAACTTTTATGTAAGCCTGACCTGCAATAAAGTATTAATGTTGTTGTGTAATTATGTTATAAAAGACTCTAATGAAAAATATTAATAAATTAATAATTATATCAATAGAGGTAGATAAAAAGACAAATTTCAAAGTATTTGATGGAGGCTAAACTATAATAATTAGAAAACTTAACAGTAATTATGCCTAAAGGGGTATTTCAAAAATACAAACAAATATACTTACTTTTATTTGAACCAGAAACACATAACAGAAGTAAGCTTGTACACAGTGGACCAATTACACTTTCATATGTCTTGGAAGTCTCGAACTTTTCTGTCTCCTATAAATATAATTAATTACATTACAAATTAAAATCTATAGGTACTACTTATTGGATATTTTCCATTCCTTAATACAGAAAAACATAACTTGTGGTAAAGATAAAATTTGAACTTTTTGAATTCCTTTTTGTATACATACTTTTAAAACCAATTCATTTATGTCATCAAACAAGTTGTTCCAAGTGTAACCTCTTTTTTTCAATGTGTTTTCTGTTAACAACGAAGGAACCGCATTTCTTGTGAGAAATTCCTTGAGATTTTCGGCGTTTTTCTTTCTGTCTGTAACCCGCGAGGATCGCAAACCATCCGAGATTTCTCTCAATGAGGCTTCCAATGCCATGATGGTTTAAATCAAAACATATCACTCATTGAAACATATTTTTGTTGGTATTTTATTGGCAAGGCAAACAAACAAATACAATAATTTGCCGGGTTTTTAGCTGACACTGCTGACAGCTGTAGCAGCTGTTTAGCGGAACAGCAAACCAACAGACGTTGACATAGCAGTCGAATATAATTGAATTTGGCAACTCGACTGTCACTGTCACTGTAAGTCGGTATTACTGATGCGGCCCCTTTTCAGTTTGATCAGTTTCACTATGACGGACGTCGGAGGGAGACGCAAAATGGCGTTGAACTGAGTAACATCAGTTTCAGTTTCTTGTAGCTAATTGGACTTTGCGCTTGAAGCGACAATTTGCCAGTGTCGAGTTAAATAAAATTATAAAGTGAAAAAGATGTTACTCAGTTGAACGCTATTTGGCATCTTAACATCTTTTCACTTTATTAATAAAGTCATTATAAATAAAATTATTTAACTCGACACTGGCAAATTGTCGCTTCAAGCGCAGAGTCCAATTTACAAGAAACTGAACTGAACTGACGGACGTCTAGAGATGAAATAGCATAAATAAGCATCTCCTATTTCATTCACATACGTCCGCGGATAAAACAGTTTTTTTAAGCTAAATAAGCCTTCATTTGACGGTGGATCTCCTAACAATTTTCTCCTCCATACATTTTTTTTTCGTCAACGAAACTGGTGCTGCAGCTTCTAATTGAAGCTTATAATACAAGTTTGTCGCAATCAAACATTTTTAAACAAAAGGCACTTCAAATAAAGCTTTATTTTACAAAATATTGAATATTTAAAATTTTTCGTGTTGGCGATAATGACGATCTGTAGACAATAATGACTTTATTAATGACGAAGTGTTGCCGATAGTGACAGCTTCTCAAGATTTAGCTTAATATCAAATCTAAAATAGTGATTTCAAGAGTTGTATTATTAAAACATACTGAAAAATAAATCAAATTACCTACTTTTAGATATATGAATCAATATTTTTTAAGAAACTGGCGTTATAACTACAATACAATCTAGGTAGGTAGTCTATTTTTATCACTATAAATAGTATTTTCCGTCCATCTAGTTGGTGGACGTCCTACGCTGCGCTTGCCGCTACGGGGTCTCCAATTGAGAACTTTTCGGCCCAACGACCATCTGCTCCACGGGCAATATGGCCAGCCCACTGCCAATTTAAAGAGCGTTTGGCTATGTCGGTGATGACCCTCGTTCTTCTACGTATCTTCTCATTTCTGATTCGATCACGTAATTCTTGGGGTCATAGCGCTCTCCTTAGCTGATTGAGCGACTCTGAGTTTGCTTATACCCATACAGGAGTAAGTTCAGCTTGTAAACTGTCGGCATCACAGAGTTATTACGCCCGGTTTGACAGAGCAGGTATTTCTGAATTCAATTGCAGAGGGTGGTGATGTGATTCAAGCGTGGAGATATCTGTCAGAATGCTTTTCTGTAAACCGTGGCCTATGGTATCACGAACTCGTACCATCACATCCTAATACGGCAAGCCCCGTCATGGTGAATATTAGTTATTAATCTAAATAGTGTTAATAACCATGATTGTTTCAAAAGTTATAATAGCCCGTAATATGTCTATTGCATTAAAATGTCCAATCCAGATCCAGATTATATTTTAAACAAAATACAATTAAAGCATAATTAAACCTTATATTAAGAGAATAAATAATTTTGGCAACGTTCGTCATTCCTCTTTTTCATTTAACGTCATTTTGGCAACACGTATAATTCCAGAAATTTCAATTTTACAAACTTGTTTGTTAAGTTGCAACGGAAAAAAGCGGAGAGCTGTTTAGCGTTCACAAACCCTTTCTTATGGGTGTTTGAAAACTCTCTCAACAAGCATTATTTATCAAGATATAGTTGAAAAGGGTAATGACGACTGCCGTGACAAAGTTAGGAGAATCAAATTAAAAAATAAAATGTGAGAACTATGTGCACGTTGAACCACTTTAAAGTGCATCGGCAAACAGAAAGACGGGGGGAGTGTCCAGAATTCCCATGCAATGCTTCTTAACGCATTCCGTTTTTTTATAGTGTTACAAAATAGCACGGTTGGCATATATGACGATATTTTTTTGAACATTGTTTGATGCCGTTTTTTAATAACTTCTTCTTCTGTGTCCCAGCAGTGGGAACGTTAATAGGGTGATGATGATGATGATGATGAAAGAACAATATTTGCACACATAATTTGACAATATCTCATTAATTGTACAAGGATATAGCATGAAATGCACCTTTGTGACATGAGAGGTAATGACGTTTTTATAACAAAAACCGGTATTACTTTTTTTTAGCCACTCAATCTAAAAACGGTCTTGATTGCTTTTTCCTTATTAACGAAAAAGACGATAGTGGATGCTGACCAAAACAATGACCTGAACTAAGCAATGGCCGATTGTGTAAACACCACAGGCCGACACGATTCCTTTGAAGTGTGCCCAAAAAACCGACCACTCCCCGATTGCGCGCCACGATTGACAATTATCCGCCATCACATCATATACCATTACTCCCTGTACACAATGGCGATGGCCTGTAGTGGGCCATTGTATAGGCTGGAGTCTTTAGTGGAGCTTGAAGACCTAGAAGGTAGATGGCTTCTCCGGGCCACATTACGAAACACGAAAAAATCAAAGTAGGTACGTGGCGTCCAACGACGCAACGCTCACAATATATGGAGATTGAGATAGCTGGAAATGAAATTGAAATTTTATCATACTAGTTATTATAATGGAGTCGTTATAATAAAACAAGTAACTGGTGAGATGGTAGGGTATTTATCATATTAGCAATTAGCATCGGCTAATGCATTCAGCCCTCATGTGCTTTGTCAAAATTTGCGAGCGAGCAGTGTGCCTACACAATACATCTGTAGACATATCACAAAACATCTGCAGACGTATCATCGGGAAGCAAAAGAGAGCACGCATGCTCTAGCATTTTTCTTTGTTAGATAGCAACTTTATTTGTTGGAATCAATCTATCTATACTACTATATTGTATAAAATAGGTGACAGGTTTATTTGTTGCCTAAATTATTTAATTTCAGAAGTTACTGGCCAGATTGAAGAAAAAACGTTTTAATGTATTTTTAGCCCATATAACGAGGTAGGCCATATTTATCATTAAATAAACCTTAGAATATTGTATGGAGAGGAATGTAAAATTAGAAATTAAGAAAATTTCCAATTTTGACTGGGCTTCCGCGGTCTTTATTTGTACTTCTTCTTTTATTTCGATTCGATGGCGTCTTTATTTGTTGATGTGAAGTGAGTGTGACTTCAATTCAGTTGAGTTCAGTTTCTTGTAATTGGACTCTGCGTTTGAAGCGAAGATTTGACAGTGTCGAGCTATATACAATTCTAGAGTGAAAAAGATGTTACTCAGTTGAGCGCCATTTTGCGTCCTTTTTCGAGTGTGACTTCTAGCAAGATATCATGGCAGTGACACTTTGATATGAAATGACGCTCCGAGTGCTGCCAGAGTTAATTAACAAAAAATTAACTTAATTGAATTGAGTTATTATAAGAAGTGAAACTTCTTTAGAATCGTTGTGATTTCAAACCGGATGCAACGGAAATGCGACAGGTAAGCCAATCTTATACGCTAACAAGGTTAAGCAACTTTGCGCGAAGCCAGTACTTGGATGGGTGACCGCCCGAACAAAATCTTTTTGCATAGTATTTTAATTTTGTTTTTTTTTATTCTTCTCATTCTTTTGTCGATTTACTGAAGTTTCACTTCTATCGTGTGTGAATCGCACACACACCTATTTGGTTAATGTTTCGTCCTCTTCTCTAAATATCTTTTACGGAATTTCTAGGATTTTATTACGTGTTACGAGATTTGAAGATTTTCAGCCTTTCTGAACATTGAATCCAAAAGATGGCTTCTTATTCCAAAAAAATAATGTTGAACATAAATTATAATTGGCGATGCAAAGATTATCCGCACGCATCTAGCGGCAAAATTTAGAAACTGTCTAAGAACGACACTTTGTTTGTTTATATCTGATTTGTCTATAATTATTTATGTTTTTCCCTGACGTTAATTGTTACGAAAACTGTCAAAGTGTCGTTCTTAGACAGCTTCATATTTTGACACTAGAGGCGCTAGTTAGAATCTTTGCATCGCCAATAAGTGAGATCTGAGGTCTTCGATATAGTTTGAAATTAAATGTATCTTGAGGGGCTAATCATTTTTGTGTATAAAAAAAGAATTATATAAATATTTTTTATACTGGCAGCCCTGTTTAGAGGCGAGGTTAGGATGTCGCTCGGAGCGCGCGGGGAAGGCGCGACGAGGCAAGAGTTTTCTCCGGGGCGCGAGACGTGAGGGAGGGAAGGGAGCGAGCGAGCAAGCAACGAAGCGAAGGAGTTCGCTTGAGTGCGTGTCACGTTTGTTCTTTGGCATAAATCTATCGCGTTCGTTATTATTTTGCCATTTTTATGAACTGAAAGTGTATTAATTGGATTTTATAACTTAACGCTTGTTATTTAGTTCAGTGTTTCAAATAAAAACTCAAAGAAAATTCCCAAAGTGATACCAACAACAGTATATCGACAAGCAATACAAACTTGCTGTGCGACCGTGAAGGTTGAGAATGTTACGTCATTTTGCTTTTAGTGTGTGATCTAAACATATTTATTTTGCTCTAATAAGAAAAAGTGTTTACAACTTTGAATGTGTCCAATGCCGTGTAAAGTATTACCTCATGATAAAAGTCGCAAATGAGCTGTAACGCAAATACACCGGCTGCTACGAGATGCCGCCATGTTATTTAGGTTTCGCAGTATTGCTGTCAACCACTGGTCGTGGTTAGCCCTGTCCCTGATAAACCTGAACGCAGTGTTGGACTTGTTTATCTAACACTGGTAAGTATAGCATAATCTCAGTTTGTTTATTCCTAAAATCAATGCGATTTGTTGTGGTTCTTGCCCAACTGTGAGCTAGGCTAGGACTTGGATCATGTTTACGGTGGTTTATTGACTGTCAGTGTCTATGTCTAATGACGTCATTACTGTACGTTTGTATTTTTCTACGTTCTGTAAAATAATTTTATTGAAATTATAATGAAATACTAGAGACGAATGCAATATAGAAAGTTTCTATTACTTTAGTGTAGAAAATTCAACAATGCCCATCTAAATTAGCATCATTTCTTTGGGAAAAATGATTTCTAGTATCTTCAAGGTCTCTGCTTAGCCTTGATCACATAGTGTGCTAGGTTATTTTTTGTGCCCCAAACAATTCTAACATTCGCTTCATGTTTTAATTTGAGAATATCAAGGTAAATTCAGTGAATTTGTGATTCTGATAAACAAATGTTTGGAACAACAATAATAGGTAATAATAGGTAAGTATTCATAAAACCTATGTAGCAAATTGTAAACTTAATACCTAGCTGGAATCTCATTTTGCTTATAGTTTAATCATTTATCATATTGTATGTAGACACCATGTAAACCTTTGTCATTACATAGTATAAAGTGAAGTTGCATGTCATTTTTAATAAAATTTAGGTATTCCAGACTTAATACTTAGGAAATTTATCTTCCCTGTAATATTAAATATTCAAAACCACATGCAACACTAACTTGTATTTTGATGTATATTAATAACTACAATGTAACAAATAACCACAAAATTAAACCATTTTTAGTGTTCCGTTATCAAATAGTAGCCTTGTAAATTTTCATGAATAAGAACACCACAAGGGGCAGTCAAAATTGTTTACTATTACTAAGACTTGTTAGTTGACTGTTATCAGTTTGTATCAAAAGTACCGTGATGTATGGATGTGATTATTGTTTTGGCGGATAATGTATTTCTGTTGCCACTTCAACAACCAATACTTAAAACACATAATCGGATGGGGACGGGTGAATGTGCTAATTTTTACAATAATATTTTTTTAATTTGATTAAATACTTTTGTCCCCCCCCCTCCCAAGATATGTAAAAAACTGTTTAGAAATTAGTGACAAATAAATGGCACAATGATGTATTAAAAACTTTCATACATGTTGTTACTGTTATAGTAAAAATATAATTTTTAAATCCACCTTAGTTGCGCCTCTATGTTCAGATTTATAATCATCAATTACTTTATTTAGATGAAGCCGTAAAAACAGCTAGTAAAATTTTTACCTGTAGCACAAGTTTTCTCTCACTACTTTGTTTTCTCTTACTCTATCTTATTTCCAATCCTCCTACTAAGAAGATTAATGTTGTAAAAAATATAGTATTACTGTTAAAAAATTCTTCTCAATAATGTTTATTTGGTTCTTTATTATAATAGTATGTTTATTAGAGCAAGAAAATTCCATAAAAGGTAGTTTATTAATAGACAACACAAATAAAAATGCATCTAGGTACAAACCAGTAGGTGGTAGGTGAATTTCATGTATAATTTACTCACCGATGAAAAGAGTTTTTAACCTCAGATGCCCATTGTCATATGTGGAAGTTATGGGCAGACTTGTGTATATATAATGCAAAATTTTTTTTGTTCTCTAGGTTTAATTAGTATGATAAAATAAATAATGATTAAATTAATAATACATAGGTACCTCTTGTATAGTTGTTAAATGAACCTAAAAATGGATAGCAGCATTAGTTTATCTGTATATATAACACTTTTTAAATCAATATTATAAAGTGACAAATCCATTATGCCTGAGAAGGTAAGGTTTACAACTTATCTAACTATTACTTAAATGGCAATACAGCAGGCATAAATGGTTGGAATTTTATAAAGGTTGTAAGAAGACAAATTATTTTCTGCTATAAAGTTTTCTTTACAAAAAAATATTATTTAAATTGTTTTTTTTTTTAAATAATAATACTCATGATTTTTGGAACAATAAAACAAAACTAGAGGATAAATTTACACCATCCACACGTAAAAACAATAACTAATACGCAAAATACACAGTCCCCTGTTGTAAAAACACACACAGCTACCTTTTCAGGCTGTGAACTGTTGCTAGGGAACTGTGAATTTTGGCAATACTAACAAAACTAATGGTAATTAGCGTTTAACCTATTACTTACCAAAGAACTGAGTTAGGTAGCAGTCCAAACTCGTCGTCACCTCACTAATGACACTACACAAAACAATATTGTGCTTTGTCGCTGTTTTTGGCAAATATGTCAAACTTCACAACAATTCGCCTTTCATTTTATAAAAAAAACCTTAGTCATTATTACAGTTTACTTAAATTATGGATTTTAATTTTTAGCAGGGGAATGTATAGAAATTCTTGGGATAAATTTTACATAATTATGTTTATTAATATATTTATGTATGTAATAAAATTCGTAATGACTCCCTGTTTTATGAAAATAATATTTAATGAAAATATGCTCCGTAAATGTAGTTTCTTGACTCGAAAACGGTGCTGGGGACAGCCAGGGGACTGTATTTTGTGAGCTTCTATTACATCTAAAAAAATAAATTTGTTATAGTTCTAATTTAAAGGCTCGGGTAGTTTCATGGTTGATGTTTTACAATAGGAGTTTGATTATTTAAATAGATTAATAGGTATTTTTATAGAGAAATACCCTAATAGAGAAGTCAAATAATCTGAAAATTATATAACCAAATAGTCTGGTCAATTTAGACATTCGAAGTTACATAAAGTCCCAACAAGCTGAATTTCTGTGAAATTGTTCATAACATAATTATAAACAATGTCTAGAAGTTCCCCATCATTCCCTTGTAAGGAAAAAAATTTATTTATGGTCAAAGGTCGAAAAAATGAGTTTTTCGCGATTTAAAAAAAAATGGTAACTTTTCATCAAAGTACCTCAGACAAAAATTGTAGCCCATAAAATTATCTATAAAAAATGTGTCAATACTTTTTTTCTTACGAGCCACCGTTTCTGAGATATAACAATTCAAAAAGTTATAAAAGTTGTTATCGTCATAATATGCACACGTTTCCACGCCTCTGAAGGCGACATAAAACAGTCGCCTCCGAGGGGCAGAAAATCTGACACGGCTCTCTCCACCAGGGTGTGATGGGACAGGGTGTCGGGATTGCACTTCCAACCTCACCCTGTTCCAGCAGATGTGCTGGACCAGGGTGAGGGAGGAATTGCCATTCCAGGTGAACGGCTAGGAGTTCTGCTCGGTCACCCGGTGTGAACCTCCTGTTCCCCTCGGGGTAGGTGGGAACCCCTTCCCACCGCGTGAGTTGTCGGTTAAGGGCGTAAAGGTTGGTGTCGCGTTCGGCGGCCTGGTCGATGGTTTTCTCCCAGGACTCCCCGCGCCAAGCCTTTACTGCATCCGACAACTCAGCGGTTAAGGAATTGAGTTTGGATTTGAGGGCGGTGGGAGTGCATCGCGAACGTTCGCGCGTTTGGGGATGAGAGTGGACGCTGCCTCCTTTGAATAGAAAATATATTATAAAATTACTGTATCCGAAGAATTTCATTTCTATTGTTTCATCTAATATATAAAACTAGCTGTGCCCTGCGGTGCTACCCGCGTTATAATGGATGAAGTACTCATAACCAACATCATATTTATTTGAATAATAAATTAATATTACTATGTTGGTTGATACAACTTAAACAAATTATTTCGACCAAATTAGGTACCATAAAAACGGTTTTTGTGAGTTAATCTTAAAAGATAGACATATACTATCGCGGACTGTTTTTTAGATCATTAAAAGAGCTATTATTCTTTAATACATATTTTTTGTGTATCTTGAACCGTTTTCACGGCGCACGCAACGGAAGGCTTCAAAGATGAACAATTTCTCCCGTTTTTTACACATTTACCAATATATCTTTGCTCCTATTGGTCGTAGCGTGATGTTATATAGCCTATAGCCTTCCTCGATAACTGGACTATCCAACACAAAAAGAATTATTCAATTCGAACCAGTAGTTTCGGAGATTAGCGCGTTCAAACAAACAAACAAACTCTTCAGCTTTATAATATTAGTATAGATTTCCATGTCACAATGTTAGTTACCGTACTCCGCCAAAACGGCTTTACCGATTTCTACCAAATTTTATATGCGTATTCAGTAGGTCAGGTCTGAGAATAGGCTACAATCTATTTTTCATTTTTAACCCCCTACCAAAAAAGAGGGGTGTTATAAGTTTGACGTGTCTGTCTGTCTGTCTGGGACATCATAGCTCCCGAACGGATAGAGCAATTACAATTTGTTTTTTTTTTATGAAAGGTGAGTTTGGCTCGGGTGTTCTTAGACATGTTTCATGAAATTCGGTTGAGCCCTTTAAAAGTTATGGGGGTGAGAGTTGGGAAGGAAAACTGAAAATCTGCAAATAAACTCGAGTGGGGTATCAAATCAAAGCGCATTGCGTGCACATTACTAAATATGATGGTGTTTTACTTCTTAGGAAAATAAGGCATTGGAATCTGAGGATTTTCTTTAATTTTAAATTTATTTTTATGTAAAACAAAGTTTGCAGGGTTCAGCTTTTACCTATTTATATAAGCTGACAATGTGTTCAGAAAGATATGTGCAAACAAATCTATTAAAGCTAGAATGTAAACTCTTTAGCATGATATTTAAAGTTTTGTTTGTATGGATAATTTTGAACACCTTGTCAGCTTATTCATATGAAACAATGATGATTCGAACTGGTTTTAAGGGATATTCTATATGGGTCATCAGGTCATCTAATTTTGTAGGACGGAGGGTGGCACTATTAAATATGTAAAATTTATTTCTTTTCTATGTAATGAAGTATTTTAAATGCTGTAGATAAAAGTCAATTAATCTATTTGTATGAGTATTTTAGGGGACCAGAGAAGATAATCTGTACAGGGTATAGATATCAAGGCCAGTACAAGAGGAAAAAAACTCAATTTTAATTATTCAATAATTTGTGACAGTTTTCAACTATTATAGAACCCCAAAACCACCAAAAGTATTTTTTGTTAGTAATCTGCTTACAAAAATCATCACAAATAGCCTCTTTGTATCATACCATATTATGTAAATAAACTTAGTAAAATATTATTCATATTGTGCCTGTCTTTCTGTTGAGATTACTTTTCGGAATATTTTTTTTACTTTGGTATCTCAACGCCAGACGCTTTTATCAAGACGTTCTTCAAAAAGACTTCTGCAGCAGTTAGTTTTATTCCAAGAATCAAGATCTAAAAAAAAAAGCTTATTTGAACAGTTAAAAAAAATTATAATGTCTAATCCGAGTGAGCTGAGTGGCGAGAGTTAATATGTTATATGGCCAGGCCAGGGCAGATACTTTTTGCTAGGTAAACATAAAATTATGACTAAACTTAGTAAATTATAATATTTTGTAATTGATTGGCAAAAAAAAGTATAATTTTAATAGTAAAAAATATATATTTTTCGGCTAATTTTCAAATGATGTATGATTTTTTCATTTATTTGTTGATAGTTGACTCTTGACGTAGAATGACCCATGTAGGTAATTTTTATTTAATGTATTCAGATTATTTTGACTACTCTAGGTGCTTAATTCATTTTGAAGCTGACTGTACCTAACTATGTGGGGATGTAAGATGCACGTAAAAAGAGTTCAACATCATATAATTATTATTTAAAATCATTGTTCCTGCAATTACATAAGTCTAGTACATATATTTTTGTAGAAATTTATGTAATAATTTTATAAAGAGGTAAAATTTGCTTGTTTGTAATGCTCCGAAACTACTGAACGGATCTGTAAAAAATATTTCACCAATGGAAAGCTACACTATCCCGTAGTAACGTAAGCAATGTTGTATTAAAGAAAATAGGAATCCTTAAAAAATCTTCAAAGAGTTCCTCCCTGATTGAGGGTGTCACCAAAGATAATAATTATATATCAGTTTTGTTGCGACAATATTTATGTCAGCAGTATGCCATGTTTACATAATTGTTTTTATTCATCGAGCAGTTAACAACATTTTAATCATGGACGTTATTCCTTGAAAATAAAAGAAGAAAAACATAGTGCCTTACATTCTCTGGTCTCTATCCATCTATTAATAACCGTGTAAAGCCGGGGTGGACCACTCGTTTGATAAAAATTTGTGCTTAATTTTCTGATTCTAACGCCTTTGTGAGAAATAGTCAACTAAACCTATATGTATTAGGTAAAATGTCGTTAGCATTCGTTTGTCCTTGTCTCTCACTTTGATATTTGTGTATTGTTAGTTCGTCAGAAAGAGACAAAATTAACGCTAACTTAGACCTCAACAGAGGGACAGACGACAGACTGCTGCTGCTAACTTAGACAGATTTCTATCTGTTTTGCATAAGAAGGCTCTTACCTACTAGGTAATTACCCAATTCAACTATTATACTGTCATAAAAACAATAACTTTTCGTTATCATGTGAAATAAAAATAAAGTTCTTAATTGTTTTACTATACTTTAACATTTTCTGAGACTGTAGCGAAGGTTATTATTTTAATTGAAGGTTAGAGTTTATTAGCGACAGTTTAGAGCATAAAATCTTTCTAAATTAATGTCTTTCTGTCATCCTAATATCATTTTAACTAATTTTTAAACTGACGACGTTAAAAGTGCGACTAATAAATCGATTATAATACGATAATAAAACTATTTTTAATAACCTCCTTGCACTAGAACGACTAAACGAACCAAATTTTTGGGTATCAAGGTCTCTTTTTAATTTCTCGAATTTTATTATTATAAGCCTCCTGTGTCCCACTGCTGGGCAAAGGCCTCCCCCCCATTTTTTCCACAACTCCCGATCTTCGGCCACTTCTCGCCAGTCATGCAGAAAACTGTCAAGCTCGTCCCGCCATCGTCGCCATCATCGTCCGAATCATCTTGGACGAATATTAGCAGAAAATATCTTTTATATGTTGTACACAAATAGTTTTATTTTTTTAGTGTCGATAAGCCTTTATTTGACCACCATTTCACCTGATGTAAAGTGACGATGTGGTCTAAGATGGAGCATGAAGATCTAGAAAGTAGGGAAGATTCACAATACTTTCCTAAAATAGATACTTAAAATTTCTTTGTTCTGGCATTTAAGACATTAAAATTTTAGTTTACATTGTTAAAGTCATAATACGTACGTACAGAAGTAGGTAAATAAATTATCAATGTTAATCAATACATTAAGTTTCAATAACAAACTGTACAATTTGTAGAAATTTCGGAAAGGAATAGTTTTTTTTCTTAATTTCGTTGTTGGGGGATAACAAATGACATGGTTATGATATATATTTAAATTTCAACAGAAAACTTAAATCTCATCTTGAAAAATAGCGTGATATATATACGTCTGTGTTTTGATTTTAAGCTAAAACTTTACTTAAATCATGGTGCATAATACGAAGGTAAACATCATCAGGGTGGTTCCCCAATCCATAATCCTGCCTTTATTCCACATTGCCTGGGGTCAACACAACATACGTATTTTTTTCCATTTCTACATGAAGACTTCTTTCATCCATCCCTTTCGCTGCCCAAAACTCCGATCCATATATTATGACAGGGTCGTTCTTTAATGATTTACCCTCAACAACCTCGAAGGCTTAAGAGTAAATGGATAGTAGTGAAATTGCTTTAGTCTACTACTTAGTAAGTAACATTTATGTTATATGAGAATATTTATTATTTCATTGTGTTTTCCACCATCTAGGGTTTCGCCAAGCTTACAGCTGCTATAGAAATAATGCAATAACATCCATAGTATTCAAAACCGAAGAATATAATGATGATGATGATTATAGAAAATCTAATTCATTCATACATCATTTAATATTCAGTTTTGAACCTAACCCTTATACTATCCTTTGAGACTACATACCTAATTATCCTATTTCGAAATTTAACAAAAGATGTTTGTTTCAGAAAATCTTAGTAGTCCAGTTTCAAGTTGGATATCGCCACGGATCAACAGAATAAGGCGCTGACAGGCGCCAACGATATCAATGACTTATACATGCCTGTTTTGGCCATCGAAGATGCTAGGTATGTATTCAAGATACTATATAAAACTAAGCTTTATTCGTTAAACAAGGGAGTCGCCGTGATTATACTAAGAGATCTGAATAAACAGCTTTGATACGAGTATAAAATAACATCGACACCTTTATGTCACCTTTAGTAGACGTGCCGATCGATCGGTTTAAAACACGTCATAATCATTATCCTTCACTAAGTAACATGTGTAAGGTACTATGTGTTCTATGAATGGGTTTCGACGGGAAAATCTATACTTTATATTCAATTACAGTGTTCAACGCGCGTGATAAATAGCTATAATGTAGTTTGATAGAAAATAGTGCTGAATCATAAATATCGTCTAATTTTAGAGACAACACCTGCCTGTTACTATTTCCTAGATAATAAACATCAACCTTACACTATTGTAGAAGTTGTAGTTCATTTACCATAAATACTCATGGAGCTATGCAATGGTGTGTTCATAATACAAAAAATATTTAAGGGTCCTTACAAGTCAACTGAGTCACGATTTATGTTACTTTTACAATAAATACTGAAATAATAAAATTAAAATCGAACACTTACAAATATAATTTATGCCTAGTGAGTTATGATTATTATAATTATAACATTATTATCGGCAAATAGTTATGGATTCTGAGAAATATTGTTGTGTTAACTTTCGTACACAACAATTTAAAATATTAAATTAAAAAAAAATATATATTTCGGACTACATTCCAAATTAAAATTATATTAAGTTCAAGGTCCATATCATATTAGTAACAATTAACTTACACTATGTTAAAAAACTTGGAATGTTATATAATACGAAATGCAAAGGAAAATAGATTCTGGAAGAAAAAAGAGATAAGTGTCATTAATTGGCTATTCTTGTAGTGTATTTGTATAGTAGTTATTTATAAATATATTCAATATTATATATTTGTCAAATTTTTATAGTTAATTCGGGACATGAGGTATTTGAAAGTGTAAAAGGATGTTAAGGGCTTTACACGAAAAATGGGATTCAATACTGCGAAGAAAGAAATGGCCTTCACGCTCAAATTGCTGACAATATGCCAATTCGTTGGTTAATTTAATTTGAAGAGAAATTATCTGTTGTGAGTTTTCTGGGCATTGATTTGGGGAATATCAGAATACCAGCGGGGATTGCCATGGCGACCCCGGAGACGCGCCGCATGCCTCCGACCGCTCCGCCAGCGATCAATCGGAGAGGAAGCCGCCCTCCTCTTGGTTACGTACTTCGCGTAGTTACGTACCTACCTTGTGTATCACTCATGAATTGGACCACGACGTATGTCGTATTTTGCGCAGTGGCCGCCATTTTCAAAACTTCATCGTATGCTAGTGTTTAAGTGTAAATATATGTATATTGGATAAAAAAACAGCGACATAACATTCAACATGTAGCAAGCAGAATAGTCACTAATATATTGTTTGCAATATAGTATACTTAATATGATCTTTATATTTGTCGAAGCGTATCCTTTTAACTTGTTTTGAAATCAGTTTATCAGCCACCAAATACACGAATTACTAGACTTGAAAAGTAATTTAAAATCTAATGGCTATTAACCGGAAAGAGATAAAGACTAGGACTGTTTTACCGAAAACTAAAAATGTTGGAATCAATGTATGAAGAATTCTATAAACTTAGACGCGAATAGGTCTTTTCGGGTTCTTCCAACCAAGTTATATATTTCAAACTTCTAAAATAAGGGTAATTTGCAGTAAGTAGGTGGTTATTACTAACCGCTATGGGTAATACGCAATGGCTCCGGCCGGCGTAGTCAAATATACAGGCGATTGCAACCCCTTTTTCATTGGTAGCTCGACTTTTTATAGTGTTACATTATTGAACGCATTAATCCGAAAGAAAAATAACCTTTGAACACAAGTTAGCAAATTTAAATTGTCTATGTTAAAAAAAATTTACCAAGTCGAGCAAAAAGCGGCATGGCCATTTGCGAACTATTTAGCCACTTGAACGTCCTAATGTTATTAACTTTGTTGTCGATTAAATCAGATGCCTAAATGTACGATTGTAGGATGTATAGACACGGGCAATTTCATTTAGCTTGAAAAAATTCAAGAAACTAGACAAAGTTTCTTATGACTCTTACTTACCGTCTTCACAGATTATCATATGTAGACAGTATAAAATTTTAGAAAAATAGTGTTTAGTGTAAAACTATAAAAAATTCTTTGGCAGTTTTGTACTTACGAACTGCATTGAGACTGCCTCAGTGGCGCGGTTGCGTCCGCTTCCGGCGTAAGAGGTAACTTGTTTGATTCCCGCCGAGGGGTCTAGTGTTTGTATCCTCTGCAAGCACTTACTCTTTGGTCTGAGTGTTTAATATTTATAATAAAATAATATCTGTATATATATGTATGTCTATTATATTAAGTATATGAGATGTCTAGTACTCGTAACACAAGCCTAGAGCTTACCACGGGGCTAGACGTTGTTCTGAGGATTGTCCGGTAATATTTATTTATTGTGATGTTATCAAAATTAACTTGTAAAAAAAGTTATGGATCTCACACCATTTTATGAAGTTGGTTATTTTATACACTAAGGGAAGGTTAAGCTAGTACGTAATTAACCTGAAACATCTTATAGTAACTAGGTACTTTAAATATTTTATGTTTAAATACACGAATTATATTGTAAATATTGCACGTTTAAAAGTAATGTTAAAGTTATAAAACATCAGATAAGTAGCTAATATTTTAGATTCACGCAACGTGTAGAGATTGTTTTCTTTGTAAACATCTCGTTTTATTAAATTTTATGATCACAATATCTGAACCTTGTTAGAAAATATAAAGAGTAGTCTTTAGGGAAGGGTTAGGATTATAGGCTCATAGAATTTAATGACAGCCTGCCCATGATATAACCAATCTTTTAGTACACGTTCAGTACACGTAACGTGACCTTGACCCTAGAATTCAGGCCTAACCTGCCCCAAAAGCGTTGAAAAGTTACTGGTCGATATGGAGACAGGGGTTTCGCGCACGCGCCGACCCGCCCGCCTAGACCATCGATCCGCCCGCCCGTGCGCCCACGTGACGCAACAACGTATTTGCGGGGATTCCTTGTGGATAAATGCTTCTTACTTTTATATTAACCCGTTACGACAAATTAAATGACTACCACAATGCATTATCTTCCATTATGCTGTCCATAGCAGACTTACTCAATCCAGCTCGTTAGAAGTTTTATGCTTAAATCTAATCCTTTGTTTGGTTTTCCTTCTGTTAGTTCTAAAATAATATTTGCTTTTAAACTACAACAAGTAGTATTTTTATATTGATTACAGAATTTTAGGACACATTTCAAGTTAATAAATAATAATAATAGTCATTCCATATTTTAAAAAGATCCTATAAATAACTAAGCTCTGAACTTTGAAATAATTATAGATCTACAAAATTGTTACAAGAATGTACAAGTAATTTATTCGAATAGTGTTCCTAAATTCATTTTGAATTCTGAGGTCTTGACCTGGTGGACTAGCCAGACCAATTTATAAATCTTATTGGCATAATATTGTCAACACAATTGGCGAGACATTGATTGTGTGAGGAATCCTTCGCATAACGAAATCAATTAAAAGCTCTAACTTAGTTGAAATGTTCTATTGATCACAGAGTCCGCCACTGGCTATATAGCTACTGAAATATCGAAAACGTTGGGTTCAGGGAACTCATGCATTATGAAGGTTGTGAACTTTTGACAGGTTGAAAGCCTAGGAGGCTTAGAAGAGTTAGGGCTCACTTCTTATAAGGTACTAAGTAGGTGTCATACAATAAATTACACCCATATTTACCTGTTGATGGATTTCATCAATCACAGAAAATATGGCACTTACAATCTATACGTTCGGATAATACAGGTATTATTCGAAACTAATCTAAATTTGAGGCACTGTTGGAAAATCTTAATTAACTTACAGTATGCAAAAAGATAATGCTGCAATAATTTGTATTATGTGTTGTCTTCCGTGACGCTAACCAACTCCGGTTAGCGTTAATTCTTTTTTGAAAGAGATCGGCGAGAGAAAGGCGATCTCTGTGTATTGTCAAATTTTTCCTTGTAAAAATTTACTTTACTGAATTGTATCTTTGAATATTCCATTTTATTAAAAAATAATATTTTGTTGTGGTCATTTTATCAATAACGAACTAAAACTTAGATATTCATAATAGTTTTGAGGGATTGGCTCCATATCACGCGTTTAATTGCCGACTTATGCAAAGTCTGTTTATACAATGTCTAATGTCATTAGTGTGCGCTTGGCATTATTTGTCGTGCCGAAATTAGACTCGCTTGTCTACCCCGTAGCTTTAGTGTAGCCTGCATTAAAAACGAATAATAGAGATACCTTCATTTTGTCCTACTGCTATCCTGCACAAGTATATCTGCCTCCTAATTTCCTTATAATTAATTTGTCTGTTCTGTTGTAAAACCAGCCAAATAGTGCTCTCATTTCTCATTGTTTCATGCATCGGTTCCTAACAATGTCTAGCTGATAAAGAAACACTGATGCTATTACTCGTTGTTAAAGTCTGATTTGACGGTCACTGTTGGAATTGTGGTATCCATTCATGGTATATATATTATATGAGTGCTGGGCTTTACCATTCTTCACCACACATAATCCGCTATTAATATCTCCCTTCTATCCTCATTTATTCTAATTCTTGATGATGATTGTAAATGTTTATCGTGAATTACATTACTATAACTAATAACTACAACACATTCAGGAAACATGATAAAAAATATTTATTCTGACGGCCGATTATAAAGTTTTCATGCATACACAGTATAATGCCTGATGCCCATTGATTTATGAATGCAACTATATATAATATAACCTACATTACCCTACCGGAACTAGAACATTGATTTATCAGTCCGTTATCAGCAAAGGTGCTGGGTTATGCTGAAAATATGACGTAACGTGAGCACAACGTGCATTAAAAAAAGATAACTGGGCCTCACTCAATGTTAAGGCTATTGTATAGGCAAAGTTTTCAATTTGGGTTCCTACTATTCTATTTTAAATCAACACTTAAGGTTCCTTGCTATATAAATGAGTTCTATACAATACATTAAGTTTTATTATTTATCAACTCCCGTTGCAAAATGAGTGGTCTTACTAAAGTTTCATGACTGCTATAAAATTCCTTTTACTATACAATCTAATTCTTATTTATTTTTAGATTTATTAGGTACTTGATTTTTTATTATTTTACTAGCTTAGCTTACCTGTTATTTAGCTTACCTGTTAAGTAGTTCCTGATATTAGCACAATTAAACAAACAAACTCTTCAGGTTTATAATATTGGTATTAGATAACTCCCGATGCATAGCTGTGGTAAAAATTAGTCAATATTATTTTTCGGTAAATTAACAATATATCTATAACAAATTACCTACATACATATCGGTGAAGCGGTTGAAGTAAAGAGACATAGAAGACTTTAGCATGTATAATTGCCCTGTAGAAATTTAAAAAGTTGAGGTAGCTAAAAGTATTTTATAAAATTTAAAAACGAAACAAGAAAACAATTCTTCTTGACTAGACATTTTATTACAATTTAAAGCTATATTTTTGATCTCTTACTGAGAAATTGTTGTATTTAATGGCGTTTCTTATAATTGAAAGTGTTTTTATATCCAAAGAGATGTGGTTAAAAAGCCTTGTTTTACCAACCCTTTTATGTGAACGCTAGCAGCGTCCCACAGCACTTTATAAAGGATTTTTTCACGGAATCACATATTTTCCCGTGGTTACAAGCAGCGTATTTATATCTTTTATAAGATCTTAGAATGTGTCTACCAAGTTTCATTTAAATCGTTTCAGTAGTATTTGCGTGGAAGCCGGACCGCCATACAGAGCTACTTTCGCATTTATAAGAATCAGTATAGATAGTACATACTAATTGACTGCGATTTACGCAACGTCATGAAATGCTTAAAGTGAGATAAGGCTATATAAGATATTGACGAAGACTTGTATTTTAGCAAAGATTCTTTTTAGATTTGTTTTAATATAATGACTAAATTTGTACCACAAAAAAATACTATCAGATTATTTTTGTTTGGGTATTTTAGAAATGTTTATAGAATATATATTTAAATTCTTATAAAGACGTCACAAGAAATAAGAAGGTTCCCCTGCAAATAAACTTATTTTTTTTTATTTACTCCTCCTGAAAATAAAGTAATAACATTCAGACCAGCTCAAATTTACTAAAAGAATTCAGTTTGAGATACCACTGGGCAGTGAAGTCATTTGATCGAGATACCAACTTGTCTAGCGCGGTAAGCGTCTCTCAATGTGACGTAAACATTAACAAAAAAACTTTCGCGTTAGTTACGAAAGTGAAAGCGAAAACGAAAGTTCAAAATCATGCAATACGCTTGTGCGAAATTGAAAGCGAATACAGGATACGTTACAGGAGAGTGATGAAATGTATGCTATTGCTATGGGGATTCATTGTTGTCGAGAAATATAGATATTGAAGACAATATAAAAATTACGAATTAATATTCTCAGAAATATAATACTAGATAGATAAATAAATAAATATTTAAATATAAATAAATAATTGTAATAGGTATTATTTCTATTATGCTAGCCCATCAAAACGTTGTTTTACAAAATGAAAAATAGATGTATGGTAACACTAACACTTATTGTGACAGGTGAATTTTATATATAAGATTTTGTAGCGCTATATGGAGAGAAAAATAATAACATTAACTACTACAAAAAAAAATCTGTAATTATTTTTTGAATTGATATACAAAAAAATATGTTAGACGTACTTGATTTAATATTGTAACCAAATTGGTTAAAAATTATTTATATTTATGCCATATCATTCGTTTCACTAGAGTCGCTTATAAATTGTGTAGTTTTTATCAAGCAAGTACAACATGTTAATCTAAGGACGTTTCAGAGAAAGTAGGACATTCGTTATGGATTTTCCCAGTTTCAGTCCACACGTATTTCTAATAAAGAATGTGGCGTCCAGTGCACATCTTACTGGCTGACATTTCACGATAATATATTATATCACATTACGTAACGTTTCCGATATTCAGGCAAGATTGCTTTTTATATCGATTTAACATGAATTAAGTAACAACTTGGCCAAAAGGGAGTATACTGTCCCCGTCCAATATATTACGCCATTTATATTCTCATTAGTTGTTTCATTTGATCAGATTACTTTACTCCCTTGGGTTGGCGCCTCATCATTTCTTGAGTAAACATCGTGTTTTGATTTGACTTCATTTGAAATTAACGTACTGTAAAATTGTTTGAAAGGGTTGGTTTGGTCTGAGTACCTACTAGCTCAATGTGTACTCATAAAATTCACCTTATATTTCACAAAACGACATTAGAACTTTTAACTATTATCAGCAACAAGAGTTGGAATGGATAATTAATTATTCTATTTTAAAATTCTGATCTATGGATAGATGTCAAGCTATTGAATTAAGGTATCTTTAACATCATCGTCTAAATTGGAAGAACCCAGCAAGTATACTTCCTAACTTTACGTATACGTATGAATGGCACCAGTCTTCGATACCACTCATATGATTCACTCGGTCAATGTCAACAATGTACCTAACCTAGCGCAATTGGATATTGACGGTTATAGGGCATTCAGTCCACAGTTCTTAGTTTATTTTGACTTGCTTATCTGAATCTCTGCGGATCTGTGTTGTTTGTAGTTATAAATTAGATGATAATACGGTAGCGTACAGGTGAGCAAGTAGTATAGAGCCGGAGCTGAGAAGCGGAATTAGAATGAAGTGCGCGCCACGAGTCGCGGGCGGCCGTGTGCCACGTCATTGCCGTGACCCACTGACACAGATCCGCGGCACCGCGGGGCCGCCTGCAACGATATCTGCACGCGCCGCACTCTTCCTCTACTGCCCCTGCCCCTGCCCCTGCCCCTACCATATTTACATTTACTCTTAATTACTCATTTCCACAGAATATTGACGGTTACTCATTAATTTCTGACCTGATTTTGCTTAAACAACGGAAATTCGCCGTTAAATCATAAAGGATCACTAAAATTCTGATGACCATACCATTCTATGGAAACATACGCCACAGTACCAAGAATTGTAGCGGCCTAATTTTTTTTTTAAGGGACAAACCACTTTTTTTTAATCCGACCCATAAACACGGCAATTAAAAAAGGCAACTGTTTAGATAATTTTATTGGATATTGCAATAAAATGACCTTGTTATCTAAATTGTGCACTTGACACGAATACAGAACCATTTCACTTTCATACATACGTCACCCGTATTACAGTCGTGCCGGTGTGCGTCGGGCTGGTGAGATTGTGCCCAGTTATGTTGGGGACGATGCTTTTGGACGGAATTCATATTACGTTGCTACATCAATCTGTTTGATCGTGAATCATTTGTAACAATTAACAATTAGAGCAGACGGAGACTGTCAAGGCCGCTATTGAGATTGAGACGGCAATTTTATCAGACTGACGGAAGTGTGGTCACCTGATGAAAGGTAACTAATGTATACATAGCGAGTACTATGCTAACTGCGACTTTATTTCAACTGAAGTTGTGGGTTGCAAATGTGCGCAATTTTGTAAATTAGTTCTGCGTAAAAGCAATAGTACTTTAAAAGTATAGAAAAAATGTTACTTTGTAAATATTAGCGATGGTAATTATTGACCAATTTTAAGAACTTGGACACGCATAATTACTGAAATATAAACAGTTAAGTGCTTATTAAATGCGAATGTGTGATTCGCTAGATGAGCATTATTATCTTCCAGTCATGAAAGATTATAAAGACAGAGAAAGCTTGCTATGCAATTAGTTGGGTTATACATGCGATCTTGTCTTATCTCAATTGCATTTCTCGCAGAAAAATCACAGATATTATTTTTATTTAATGAAAAGACTTAATAATCTTACAATTTGTTATATAAAATATTGTCAAACAAGTCTCTAAAGCAATTATTATAGAAGCATTGCATTTGCATCAAATAATCTCAGAGAATGTAAATCAAGACTTATACTCGCTCCTCAATCCATAACAAACAATACGCTAATCAAATAACAAACATTTTTAATTTATAATTAATTGGATACTTCGTAGATTTTCGGCAAACGTCGGTTTTATTCGACAACGAGGTTATACGAGGTACCTTCGTAATAGTGAGCGAGACCGAACTCGATCTAGCTAAGTTAGGAATGATGTAGGTGTGAGTGTGGCAACCAGCGTATTGTTCTGGCAGGCTTTAAGTCTCCGGCTGGGTACGCTAGCTCGCGCCGGCCGAGTCTCGACGCTCTCCGTCACTATGAATCGTCGTCGGAGCTGTCGGTGTTCTGCGTCGTGTCGCGTCGCGCCGCCGCCCTGACTCCCTCCGTGTTGATAATTTGTTAGCGGCGAACGAAAAGGATGTGTGTATATCTACGTCTCGTCTTTCAGTTGACTTTCATCGTCGTATTGTAGCGAACGTTTCGCACGGCTATCGATAGGAAATTGCACTATCACTACGTAATAAAGTTATTGCATGCTGATCTTAATGAACATTACGGCTTTGGACACGTAATAAGAGTGTTTGGTGCTGAATTTCAAATTATTTTATGGTTGTGGTGTGTGATACTCTGAAAACCATATTATAAAATAGCGTCGCGACGACCGTGGCGCAATGCAGTGTATGTTTGAGTGCGGATATAAACATTGTTGTTTTAATTTAATTTGTGGAGACAAACGTCTCAGGATCTTTGGTGGTGTGGACTGGCGGGCGTTTTAGCCATGCTTCCAATAGTGCAAGTGGAACCTGTGCTGTTCAACTGCGGGGCCCACTCGGTCAACGCGGCCACTACGCCGCCGGCCACATTGCCCCCCTCGCTAACACCTGAGTCGGATGTTGATGACTTCGTCGACAACTTCTTTGGTGTCGACGTTGCTGCGAGCAGTTACCCTAGGTAAAATATTGCGCTTATTGCGCGTAAGTTATGTGGTTTGTTGTGTTCTTTATTGTGTGAGTGGAATGCGTGGGATATTGCAACTAGAAGCAGAACATGATCTGGATTAAGATGTAGGAGTCCCTCCGCCTCCTCATCGGAAGATACGAGCAGAGCTGTGGATCGAAACAAGTAGGTACGTTTAACGTAGATTCATTACCAGCTTAAATGACTCTTAATTGGAACTGCTTTCCTAAAATGGTATAAAGCAAGTCTGTAATACGATCTTGGTACGGTAAATGATCATTTACATAGGCTCGTATTATTTTTAATAATTTATGCATAATAATCCTACGTTTACTGTGTACTTGAGTTTATTAAAAAAATCAAATGTCAATTTTATTTAATCATGAGAGAAAGATTTAATACCTATGTATTATCAGTTTGAGGCAACAAAACAGAATCAATGACATGAAACAGTGGCTCCAAGAATGTCCACAGGTCACTTAGTGCAGATAAATTTAGTAAATATAAATGATAAGAACTGTATAAATCAACACTTGCAAATAATAATCCATACGCTCAATGGTATGCAAGTTCATAAATTAATCAGACTTACTTTGTTGGTATAACCACAGAATACGGTATAACTCACACATCTGCGAAACGAAATTGTATGATTGTTACCTTTATCTAAACAATGGGCTTCAAATCAAATTAACCATAGAGTTTTTAAGATTTACATAAAATTTAAGTACATTTAAACGGTACTTTAACAAGACAATGATTCCGCAGTGTTTTGTAACTTTAAAATTTTCGAAACTTATTCGTTTATTTACACATTTTCTTATACATTGTCCGTAGGATGATTTACACTGCTTATCTCAATGGTTATCGGCGTGAACTTCTACTAAACTGATACGTAGAATCTCTACATTCGATACCTCACTTTGTGATACCATCATTTAATTAGCCCTCTCCGTGACAGCTTGTAAGCACATGGCCGTTGTTAGGTTGGTGCCTATATGGAAGCGAAACGCTCTAAAGGTTTCAGTTTCCTCAACGGTCCATCCTTCAATGCTAACAGCATGTGTTATTGCCGCTGACTAGACCAAGATCGCAAGATGGATTCAACATGAAGGTCATCAAAACGTATTCACTAGATAAATAAATAAACCTTGTAATAATCTCGTAAAGTCTACTTTTTGATACTTTTAGCGAGGGCTGTTATTAATTGATGTCTATATTTTTTAACGTATTTTGTAAATGAACAAAATATGCTTTTAATCTTAACCGGAATCACCGTCTGTATAGAATCCTGTTAATTTTTTTAACGCTTTAACTGTTATATTTAGCGCGATGCAAAAAAAAACGACCGAAGAGCACAATTTATATTCGTGAATACTCCATTTATGATGTTCAAGGTCACATATCTTAATTCGAAGTCCAAATATTTCAATGACTATAACATTTACATCATCAAAATTCAGTAATAAAATTCATTTTACAATAAAGAATATTTTACGCGAATTTAATGACTCGGGATTTATCCTGCAAGAAGCGCCGTCATCAACATTTCTTTGTATATTATGAAGGACTATATGTAAACAAGTTGAACAAGGCCAGATAACACAGGGAAAATATATGAAACAGTCGGATTGTAACGTAAAGCTAAAACATAAATTAGAATTGAACTAATCAAACAGTGGAATGGTTTGGTATTTTTATGTCCCTGGCGAATGAATTGGTGAATAGTTACAATTTTTATTTGGCCAAAAAGTCTTAAAGCAATAAATATTTTTTGCATTGAGTGTTTATTTTTGGTTAACTTCTGCATTTCCCGCCGTAAAATAACAAAGTGTCATCCTGACAAAAGCCATACAATAATTTTCCTGTTAGTTTGACCCATTAATTTTATTTTGATTTATGTTTCTTATATCATACTAGCCTTTCACGCCACGTTGCCCGTGATTTATGGATTTTCCGATAAATAAGGAGCCTTTAATCTACCTCGATAAATGACTATCTAACGAAATAGTTATTCCAAAACTGACCTGTAGTTCCTGAGATGTTGCGTTCAAACAAACAAACTCATCAGCTCTATAATTATATAGATACACTAGTGGCCCGCCCCGGCTTCGCACGGGTTTTTAATTTTTTTTTTTTAATCTAGACCTTTCGAAGATCCCCTTGAACACTCACAAAAAATTTCATCAAAATCGGTCCAGTCGTTTGAGAGAAGTTCAGTGACATACACACACAGAAGAATTATATATATAAAGATAATCTAGCTAGAGGTAGATTCTATTAGATTCTGATATTGATTGTTTTTATCCTCAGCATAAAATTCTATTTATAAACTCTAAACGTTAAAATAATAATGATCTTTATTATATTACTCTCTTGATAAATACCTTTTAAACCTATGTCTTATTCTACTTTCAATGTTTCGGTCGGATGCTCACCCAAAAAGCGTCTACACCAAATCAACCGAGGTCTCGTTTATATGTTTTATTGTGCTTTATTATTCATGGCATATCTATTTCTATGTCTTTATTTATTTTTATCTCTCTAATGTGCTTTTACGTCAACCTAAGTAGTAATAATTGATGGATTCAGAACAAAGATTAAATGGTTGACACGTTAGTAAATAATAAAGAAGTACATAAAATAGTGGTTAGATCACGATGACGACATTGCATATTTATATCATGAGAATTTGACTAAAATGCGTATAAATTATACTTAACTTGATACTTTGCTTTAATTTTGATACAATCGAATAAACTAATTTGACTAGGACAACAAATTCCTTAGAAAAATGGTTTCATAGAAAATGTATTGATTAAATTATTATTGACTAGCTGTGCCCCGCGGTGTTACCCGCGATATAATGGATTTTCGCGCGGAATGACGTTTTCCCGCGGTAAAAAGTAGCCTATGTTATTTTTCAGGCTCTAGAGATTCTGTGTACCAAATTTCATTTAAATCGGTTCAGTAGTTTTTACATAATAGTAGTAGGATTATTATTGACAACGAATGCTAACGACTTTATATCTAAAATAGGTTTAGTTAACTATCTCACATAAGGGGGATAACCCCCTTTATATTTGCTGAGATCTAAAAAAACTTGAGAGCTGTCAGGGGACACCCGGATGGAACGAAGTTCCTTTCGATTAATTAGTGAAGGAATTGTAATAAATTTATTTTGTTCAAATGTTATTTGAACTAAAAATCACTTACAAATAAAACTGAATTTTACCCAAAACTAAATTTTGGGAACACATAAAGAATTGAGCCCGACGTGATTTGAACACGCACTCTTTTGATCTGGAGTCAGACACGCTACCGTTGCGCCTTTCACAACGCACGATAAGGAACTTCGTTCCAACAAGAATTTTATTTGTTTTTGAATGAATAAGAGCAAGAGCATTCAAAAGTATTATGTATGATTTTTATGTATTATGAGTGCAATATGTCATAGACAATGGATTGTGGATGTTTCAAGAAAGGGGAAAATGTAAATTTTTGTATCTGGGCTTAACTTATAAAAAGGAATTTGATGAAAGTTTCAATAAGTTTAAGAATTTATGCTGTACCTGCTAATGGAGTGTGATGGTACTAACTAGGTAGTTCTTATTTTAATTTACAGAAGAAACGTAGAATTTGTCAACTATATTATCGGCCTAACAAGAAGTCATTAAGATACGCTCATGTCCAGCAGTGCACGTCCTGTGCCTGTAATAATGATAATTATCATTTGATATTATGTAAATGACAAATCTGTACATTAGTGCAATTTCAGATAGAGATTTATAAAATAAGTTTCATATTAATATAATAATAATAATACAAGGGAAGCAGTGACGGGTCGGCTAGTATCGAATTTAATTTTTTTGGAAACTCGTACATGAAAACATGTACGAGTTTCCAAAAAAATTAAATTTATAATTTAAGAAAAACCCCCGATTCCAATGCCTTCATTTCCTTAAATGTAAAACAACATAATATTATGTAATGTGGACGCGATGCGCTTTCATTTGATACCCCACACTAGTATATTTGCAGATTTTCTGTTTTCCTTCCCCACTCTCACCCCCACTTTTAAACGGCTCAACCGATTTTCATGAAACATGTCTAAGAACACTCGGGCCAAACTCACCTCATCGATCCATCCGTTTGGGAGCTATGATGGAACAGACAGACACACAGACAGACAGACGGACAGACAGACATGTCAAACTTATAACACCTCTCTTTTTTGGTCGGGGGTTAAAAATCAAACTTATTGCATAAGTTAGATTTGATAACATTTCAATCAAGCATGTCCATGACGAACGCTTTTAGTGCTTGTTTCTTTGTCGGATAAATCGCTTAGATGTATGACGTCACTGAGGACACAGGAAACCGGCTGGATTTCAAAGATTCGTTCTACATTATTTGATGATAATTACGATTGTATACTCATATCTGCGAAACAACGAGTGTTTCTTATTGTTTTGATGTACTTATCATGGATATGTCGTGCGTAGCCCTCGGTCGGCTCGAAATCACATTTCAAGGACAGCAACAGGTTCTCCGGAAACGAGCATAGCAGCTAATTGTGTTGCTCCTAAACTAAGGCATTCTCTTCAGTTTGATTCACAGGCTCCGTTGTAATTATGGCTTCTGTTTCGTATCAGGTACTTTTGAAACAACGTGAAAATGGCGAAGTCCTCTTTTAATTTATGTTTCTTGTACTTTGTTTCACGTAGCTATTAATATTTGTTGTTGAAATCAAATTCTATAATATTGTGAATAGTGCTTTACCCAAAATAGTGGTCTAATAGCTATCTATCGTGTAATGTAATAGAAAACACTTTATTATACACCACACAAATTAATAAACTTTACAAAAGCCTTAACTAATTAAAACAGATTACAAAGGGCGGCCTTATCGCTATTAGCGAACTCTGCCAGGCAACCAGGCTTCCAGGTATAACTACAGAAGCCAGCACAGATTACAGATTCAATTTGTTTTTAAAACTACCAGTTCATTGCACCTTTCTGTGACACTAACATTTATCGTATTTGGTCATACCTATATCGAAAAAGTTAATAAATTAAATGTTTAACTATAATAATAGCGAATGTCTAGGTACTTATGTTCACATATATCAATGTCTCGTCGACACCAGCGATGAAATATGTGGTGTTGTGTTGTCATAAATGTTCATTATCACCCCTAGTCAAATGCTTGCTGTTGCCACCTGTTCATTTATCGACCCTGAATATTCTAAACAAAAAATTAACTTGTTTTACGGGTATTAGACATCTGATATACTTAATATTATAGACAAACAAACATAATATATATATTTTTTTATTAAACACCTTATTAAGAAATTATAATACTTGCAATATTCGCCTCTTACATTTTGCTAGTAGGTATTACGATAAAGTTACTGTGACGTTAAACACACAATCGCCTTGGGATAGCTAATGAACATAGATAATGCAACCTCTCAATGACTTTGGCAAAAGCTAACCTACATCATTTTTGAATATTAAGTTTCTAGGGCTTAAATAAAATAAAACCTGGCAATATACGCAGCACAGCCAAAAATAGAGACGCGTGTCACAGATGGCAAATGTAACAATTCATGCTCTAGGTACATTTTGATGATTTGCTTAAAAAAAGCAAAAAAAATTCAACCGTCGAAAACAAAGGATGTACTGGACACTTTTTTTTTAAATGTAAGTTTACGCGTCACTTTTTACTAATTAGTTAGATTTTCATAATTTTTGTTTTATTGGAAGGAGAGCCCGGAGTTGGTCCCATAAAAATTTAAATAAAAATCCACCTCTGTTGGTTAAAAGGTTTTTACTATATGGTTTAAAATGTATAATCACGTTTTTTGATAAACAAATTGCAGATAGATTATAGCCACTGAAAGGAGAGAAAAATATGACCGTCATAAAACTGAGAAGTTGAAAATAATGAAGTTTATTTTAATCTATATTAACCAAGTTCTTACACCAATGAAAGTATACCCAAGTAATCTTGAGTCGGTGCCATATTTATGTTATAATGTTTGATTTGATCATTCATTTTATAAAATTTTGATGTTAAATGTTTTTTTTTGATCCTGGATTGTTTGGCTTCTTGGGTATACTTTTATAAGTGTCAGAACTTGGTAAATATAGATTAAAAACGCGTCTGTCTGTCTTTGATAAGTTCAAAAACTACTGAACGGAATTTTATGCGGTTTTCTGCAATAGCTTAAGTGATTCAAGAGGAAGGTTTTTGCATACGGGCAAAGCCGGAACGGGTCAGCTAGTTGAGTATAAGTAGATCATCATTAATCTTAACACGTTCTTCATATACTTACATTAATAAAACCATGTTTCATTAAAATATTAGTTATATAAAATCTAAGCAACATTGAATTAATCATGCTTATCGATTAACTTTAACTTTTTATAGCCTCCAAATTTGAACATTCAAGCAGTCGATGACGAATATCTGTTAAGTAACGAATGAAAAAGCGAAACCTTCGGTAGCGAAACGGCTGACAATGCTCAAACTTTCACCTCTCGATCTCAGGTGCAAATTTAATTCAATTTTTGTAATATTTAATGTTTTACCACCAACGACAAAATTATTTTTTACCTTTATTTGCAAACTGCCAATAAATATCTTATCAGTAAGTAATCGTTTGAACAGCAAAACGTACATGAAGATGTTCTTTGACTCCCTTATCACAGATTATGTGCCACAAATGTACAGTGCGAATCAGACAGGATGTTAACTTATAGGAACTGGATAGAGGCTTCAAACATTTTCGAGAATTATTTATTATAGTATTTCTGGTCACGCTTGCGGCTCGGCGCGTTGTTGTTATTCCGAACATTATTATTTCAAGGTTGTGCGGCCGTCGCAGTGAGGTTGCGTAGTGGGGCTCCTCGATAGGCGTCGGTTCCACTGGTATCTCCGTCCCGCTTTTGCACTAAAGGTTCAGCTTGCTCTGTTCTTGGCATTTGCTATCAGACAACTCAAAGAAAACTACTCCTTGATATGGACTTTATACACATATCCTTCTTTCGGTAGATATAAATACTTTGCTTAAAACCTGAGTAAATACATGTAACGCTTTGAACTATACTTTGCAATTTTATAACAATATAAAACATGAGTCATACTCATACAACATAAAGGCAACACTTTTTCTGTTACTCTACGTATACTAAGGTAGGAAAAGTAAATTATTAGGAAAATAGTGTTGCAAAATGGCTTTATTTAAATGCATTTATTAGATTCGTCTATCTTGAGTTTTTTCATCCTAGATTTGATCATCACATTAGTTACTAGCATAGTCAAGACTCATTTATTATGACGGATTTTTATGTGTTTTTTTATTATCACCCGGGGTTTTATTATCGTTTTAAAAAGATTATTATGTTAATCATCATTTTAATATAATTTGAAGCCTCAATATACTTTATTAAAAAGTTTATTTTGTTTGCTGCTTCTGTAGAATTGAATCCTGTGACCTCCAACTGGGAGACACATGGAGGGGGATGCAAGGCAAGATGAGCGTGACTGCGCCGGAAAAGAAGATTAGAAAAAAGTCTGACCATAAGCCGCAATCTCAAATGTACGTATCATGAGCTTGGAATGTTTTTAGACGTGAACAATTTGCTCAGATTTCCGTGACTCCGGTTGATTGTATTATAAACGATATTCTAACTAATCATGCGTTGGGTATATTTATATTGAAATCGATCATTCAGACGGAGCAGCAATTTAATATTAAATATATAAAGCATATTATATATTTTTACTAATGTAAATGCAATGCAATGCCTACAAAAATAAGCATTATTGCATAACTTAAGTCTATATTAACAAACAGCAAAAATACAGTATTGTAATAAACAATATCAATTTAACAATACATCAGCAAAATGTCAACCAATATTTTGTCATGTCATGTTCTATTGTGACATGATATTTATTGCTATTAATGTGATGATCCTACCTGTAATATCTAAATCTTTTCGCAATTCAATGAAATTATTGTATTAATACTTGATAAATAAATAATTTTCTATAGGAAGGATAATAAAGTTACTAATTTAGACTTCACTGCAAGGGCACAAATAAATTTTTGTTAGTAATCTTAAACTTGTTCCTACTTGCTTAATTTATATTGATGTTGTATAAGTAAAATTATGTTATAATTATATTTATTGTAAGGTATTCATATTGTAACTCATCATTAATATCCTATCTATCTTCTTAAATATGGCACACCTTGCTTTCGCATTATTTTATATGCCTGATTGATGTTATTGGGGTTTCACTTTATATTTACTCAAAATAATATGTGCTTTTATCATTCATACATAATATATGTACGTACTATATTATTATAAGCTTCATTGAAATTGTTGAATAATTTATAACATTCTTAGCCTATTTTAAGTGTATTCTAATATACATATATTGACTAGTTGAATATGTTGTTTCTTTAGTACACTTTGTTCCTGGCTTATACAAATCCGCATAACATAGTTTCTGTTCATTTCTATTCGTGAATAAATCATGTTGGTATTGTTTTCGGATGTTTTTGTCTCTGTTGATGATTGTTTTTTCTGGAGCTACAAACAAAACAGCCATAATACACACTCGTTATTGAATATATACTATCGTATTCAACATTTTCGCTATAACTTAACAGTTGGATGTACTATATTATCGTGGCGATGCTTGTTTATGAATCGTTTCAGCTATCTAATGTTGTTTTTGCTGAAAAGTCAGCTAAGATCAGCATTTAGAAACCTTCATTTGAAACGAGAAAAAGGCGTTATGTAACTCGTTTAGCAATTCAATGTTGGTGGAGACTGATCAAAGATTTAAATTGGTTTCAACTACTATTAGTTGAAACTTGAAAATTTACGAAGTGATTTGATGCAGATGCAATGTAGCATTGTTTGTTTTTGTCTGAAAAGATATGCATGCGTGTTTCTGACATGAGCGACTTGTATGTGTGTCAATTTTAGAATTCATTGTAAACATTGCATCGTTGGTATTGATGTGCATTGTTTAATGTTTGTTAACTGTTATTATATCTAAGTAATATTGATGTTTTTCATTATGGTTAAATGTATTCCCATTAACAGGCTTAACTTGCTAACATTCGTTAATTTTTTTTCAGAAACAAGTGCCACAACGAAAAGAAACGGCGTGAACTCGAAAACGAGACCATAAACCAGCTCGAAGAGCTCTTGTTGCCCTGCCTCGCTGAGGTAAAGCAGCCGGATAAGAACGGCATTGTCCGGGAAGCCACGCGTCAGATCCAGGAGGTCCTAAGGCGACGCAAGGAGTGCCCCGGCGAGTGCCCCCTGCGAGCTGCGCAGTGCCTGTCGCCGGTGCAAGGCGGCGAAGTCAGCTCCACGCAGGCCCAACCCCCGCTTCACTACACTGAGCTCACTACTCTCATTGAGGTAGGTAACATCTCCATTAACAATAGTTTCACTTAAACCATAATAATGGGTTCACGGTGAATGAAGGCCGCTTCCAACCGTAGTAACTGGAAATCATTGAACTAGGCTGTGTTCAGCAGTGGACGTCCTACGGGTGAAATTATGATAATGATGGTTGATGATGAAACCATAATATGTACTCATCCATGTTCGATTCATGAATTCAATCTTTTATGCTTTCCAGGCGTTGAAACATTACACCGGCAGCCTGGGGTGGATTCTACTTGAGATTAACTCAAAAGGCGACATCGAATGTGTCACTGAAAATATAAAAGATCTCATTCTGCGGGACAGAAGCGAACTTTATAATACGTCAATATATTCACTGGTACATGTGAAAGACCACGCGAAGCTAAGACCCTTGCTTAGAAGCGTTCAGACTTATAACTGGAGCTCCGGGGAAACTGACAAGTTTCAAGCCATTCGGGCGGGGCTTATTGTTGAAACGGATGGGCCTGATTCCCCCAGGTAACTTATATTTCATTATATGGTATCGCACTAGTGCGGGACATTACAATTCTGTTCCTCATTGATGCTGTTACTTCAATAGGCTTAAGCTATTGATAGTTTCGATATAGGTTTGATAAATACTGTTTTGCGATTTCATCATGATAACTGATCGTGACGTTCGTACGATAAGCGGCCGATTACACTCACATTTACGTATTTGCTGTGTCTGCTTCTGTTTTTCAAATAGGCAATGTTTTGAAACTCTTTATTTCACATTGTGTCAATACAAAATGTGAAATAATCACGTGGATTGAGCAGTTTGGTTCAAATAATAATTTGGATGAAAGATTTTATAAGGCTAACTGATGAGATTATTGATTCCCATTAATTTAGAATGTTCAAGTTGTAAGACATCTGGTACCAATTTAAGCTTGCTCATTCACTACACCAGTAGTTTCGTAATTATTGAATGGTCAAGGATACAATATCTCCTTTACTTTAGGAAATCCCCAAGCGTAATAAAATTTTATCCGTTTTAAGAAGTCATGTAGGCCGAATCACGTAGTCCACGTATTTCTCATATTTGCATGTCTAGTTTTCGTAACCACAGATGAAGGTTTGCGAATGCCTCGTCCATTTCTTTTAAACAAGTTTCTGAAGTAGTGATCTACATAGTTACGCAATGAACATGCTTAGCTGTAATAAAGCTACAGTCTTGACTGTGCGGTGGAAACTTATGTCAATTGAATGTGAATTTCAAACAAACCGGTACAGATGACAAGGATGAAGTGAGACATATAAACCTAGAAGATAAGTAGGTAGGCTTGCGTAACCGGCTGTCGTGGTTTAATGCATGTTGATGAATTCTGCGAAACAAATGGAGACTTAATTTTTATATTATGAGTTATATGAGAACTTCTTAAATATTATTCGTTTCGACTAAAGTTTTTTACTACAAGTAAATATGTAGTAACAGTTGTGTTAACGATATTAATTGCATTGTTTAGACACTTCTTCTTATTAACTCTGCTTTACAGTTACTTTAAGCCCCGATTTCACAATTGGTTATAAACGCGATCAGATCAGGATAAACTCGTTTTACCTTTTTTCGTTTTTTATTTTAAATTTTTTATTCGCTTCAACTCGAGTTTTATAGAACCAAACTCGATTTGTAGCACGACATGATGAAATTGGAGCTATATTCCTCTACAAACCCTATTCCGTATAAAAATATTCACAATATTAACAAAGATTGCACAATAAGCGAAGCTTTATGTTCCACTGTAAAAATACATTGTAAAAGGTTCGAATCGTTATTTAAAACTCCTGCACAAAATAAACAGAGTAAAACAGCGTAGCCTAGCATATTGAGCCCGACAGTTTGTTTCTCACCCTTAAATCCCCCCACGGGCCGCGGAGGTCTCAGCATGATTCAGCAATGTTGCACAATAATTGTTTATGAATGTTTTATGACTCGTTATCTACCTTGATGTCTCCTTAATTTGTACATTTGTTTACGGTGGTATGATTTCTATATACGGGAATGTTTAATGACATCTACTATAACTAGATATCGTCTTTTTATTTATAGTGTGACTAACTGACGGATAAGGGTTTAATTGTAAGGTATACTGGTTATATTGACAGTTCTGTTCATTTGATAATGCATGTTAAAATTATTTTCATGTGAAATATTATGTGGATTTAAAACATGTTTGTCACATTTATTCAGATATATTTTTTGCATATTATTAGTGAATATGTCATAGCCATATTAATCACGTTACCTGTTATGTCATCGTCGCATATCGCTTTCTTACGTCAATGTCAGAATATGTTAGTTATCTCATGCATGTAAAAAAGGCAGGAACAATTTAAGATATTCGTAATAATACAATTCAAGATAATACTGGAAAATTATGTTTTTACTTATATTGGCTCTCTCACGATGTAGTTTGCCTTTTTGTGGGACTAAATCGCTAGCAATACTACTGCAGATGTTCTGTCAGTATCTTTGTTAAGATGTTACTCGTTCGTTCGTTTAAACTAAAATATATTAAAAAAAGAAAATTATTATCATGAGTTAATAATTAAGTTCTGATATCTTTATGTCAGTCTTAAAGTAATAAATGGCAACAAATAGATGATGATTAAAATATATAATGTTCCATGAACTGTTTGGGTTGCAGTGTGGTGGAGGCAGTGATCCACGCGTCGCCGGTGCGCGGCTCGTCGGAGGAGGCCGGCTCCGTCATGTGCGTCATCCGGCGCTGCGAGGACGCGTCGGCCGCTCTCATCCCCGTCGGCGGCGGCCCGCCCGCCATCGCCGCTAAACCGCAGGCCACCACCATCGTCTTCAGGCTCGACTGCAACTTCTCTATACTATGTATGACCCACTCACACAATTTACCGCTTATCTACCTCATAGAACCTGCTCCTCTAACATCTTATTACTTTTACAGCTTGTGATTTAAGTGGAGTGGAAAACTATTCGAACTCTTCTGTGACTCTTGTGGGTACGCGTTACCTAGAACTAGTGGATAGCAGTGATCGCGCTCGAATCGAGACCCATCTCGCCGAGGCTACGTGCATTCCCGCGCCGCCGACCATAAGCGAGCCGTTCCGATTGCGCTTCGCACCCGACCGGCCGCCGATCCGAGTCAGCGCGCTCACGCGTCTCTTCCGCGCCAAGCCCTCGTCCGGCGAGGCGGACTTCATAATGTCCACGCACTCGGTGCTCGGTGACGACGAGATCGAGCCCATCGAGGCCGGCAGTCGCACACCGCCGCTCGGCGGGCCCATGATGCCCTCCATCGCCAACGGCGAGCCCTCAGCGCAAGAGCGCGAGCGCTTCCGCCCGGCGATGAGTCCGGCCGACCAGCAGCAGTTCACGATCGACGATTTCGACCTCGATCCCTGGACCACCTCCATACTCGGTGACATGGCGGCCGAGGAGCCGCGCGAGCGGAAACCCGAGCTGGAGGGCGGCGGCGGCAGCGGGAGCGGGACGTCCCGGCCGCCGTCCGCGCCGTCCGCTACCCCGCCACCGCACCACGAGGAGACCAACCGTCTGCGAAACGCGCTGCTTAGCAAGAAGCAGGAGCCGAACCGCATCCTGATCGACCTGCTGAAGCAGGAGGATGAGGAGGCGACGGGTAGCGAGACGTCGGCGCCGCACACGCCGCACACGCCTCACACGCCGCACACGCCGGGCGCGGCGCTGTCGCCCCTGCACTCGGCGCGGCCCTCGCCGCACCTGCCCATGGCGCACGCGTCGCACCAGCTGCCGCCGGCCGCGCCGCAGGGCTCGCAGCACCCGCACGCCTCGCCCGCGCACCTCTCTCACTCGCATCAACAAGGACACACCAACTTGTTGAGTAAGGTCAGTTGCTCGACATTTTTATCTATTTGAGCCATACTAAATTATAATTGTATAGCATATACAAACAATGTGTTTCGGTGCAAATTCGTCGGAGTAAAGTTTGAAACCTGATTCTCCCGCGTTTCACAACGATTTACCCCTCAAATAAGGACGTGCTCCTTAAACTGTGTATATGGGATTATCAAAACGATTATAGAACTAAACGCTACATTTAATTACTAGTTTCACTTCGAATAAGATAGACTAGAGAGATAGCTTATCTGAGATTAGCAACCATTGGTAATTTTCTTCATCATTTCCTATCAAAACTCTGTTAAAACAACAGTTCGCAACGAAAATATATCAATATCCGAACGTTAATTAATTTTCGCAGATGCTGAGTGAAAAAACGGATGACGATGCTGATGACAGCCGTAGAAAGTCAAATGAGAACCGCACCGTGTCGCAGCCCAGTGTGCTCTCGGAACTGCTGTCGAATAGCAACGGACCCAACAACGGCCGCTCGCAAGACGCTAACGACAGATACCTGGAGCGAATAGGCGGCATCAAGCGCAAGTTTGATGAAGCAAAGGGAATGGCGCTCAATGTTAAACGAGCGACGCCTGAAAGCCAACAGGTAATGTTGATTTAAATTTACGTACCTACGCGCAATGCCATAATGACGTAAATTTAAACCCAAAATATACCTACCTGGTATATTTTACCAGTATTTTCGTACCTCTAGCAATGGTTGTGGTATTCGGTGTTCTTACCTTGCAATAAGATTATTTTCTGATTATACCCACAAACAAAAGTAACGATTACGTGCAAAACTAGATGCGGATGTGTGAATAAGCAAAAATATTCACACTATTTATATGAATTCAAACATTGAGACTAGTAGTAGATTTATTGATTTGGTAATTTTTACGGTAATTAACACTATCAGTTAAGCCAAAGTCCGAACGCATTGCCATTTGTAGTGTACCGGTACACTAGTGCTGACAAATGGCAATGCGTTCATAGATAATGTATGAAAACATATGTCGCACTGTGCCGGTATTACATCGGTACTTGTATTTGAATTAACATTTTCCGATAACACTTGTCAGACATAGAGCGATCAGGCGTTCCACGTTCCGCGTATAAAACAAAACAAAAGACAGATTCTAAACGAGCGACAGCTCTCTAAGCGATTCCTCAGCTGATACTGACTATAAACATTCGCGGTCTAAATCCAATCATAATTGTGGTTCGTTTAGCAGGTATCCTCGAGCGCCGCCTCCGTAGCGGCATCAGGCGCGTCCTCGACGGCCGCGAGCCCCGCCACCAGCAGCAGCCCCGGCATGAGCTCGCTCTGTCAGAAAAACCAAATACTAGTCTCCTTGTTAGCAAAGCAGCAGACCACGCCTACTACACCTCTACCTCTGCCTAATCCCAGGTAAATTACTCAGCTTCAGCTGGGCTCAGAATAAACAGTTCAATTTCACCAAATCGGGTCAATAAAATTTCTGGTGAAATTTTGAAATAGTTGCAATATAAAAGTATTATTTTTTAATAAAAAAAAATACTGATGCCGACGACTGCAGACACAGGCACAATATTCATACAATGTAGTAGTACAGAAATAAAGGAGAAAAACAAAGTTTTAGAAACAGCCTTAGTGGCGAGGTGGGCGAGGCTTCTCTTGCGGCGCAAGAAGTAGCGAGTTCGATTCCCGCCGAGGGTTAAAAGGGTTGTAAGTACTACAAGCACTTTCTCCTGTGTTTAATATGTATAGTAAAAAAATATATCACATGTGTAATTCATAACTCTTATTATGTACTTGTGAGCAGTCGTAAATAAGTGTATTATTATTATAAGCTGGTAATTTGTGAATTTTTTCAGTTTACGTGCTCTGCCGTCTCGCCCCCGCGCGCCCGCGCCGTCAGTCCACGCGCAGCACCCTCACCAGGCGCAGCAGCCGGCGCAGCAGCCGCCGCCGCAACGGATGCACTCAACGCTCTCAAACATACTCTCCAATAACCAGTGAGTAGCTCAGTTTGATTGCTATACCTTGAAGGCAGTTTCATAGGTCGAAAATATTGAAGAACTCCTGCTCATGTAGACTATGCACTACAACAAGCTGTTCTGCACTTGAGAATTATCAAGCCCAGCAGCCTCTTACCCAAAAACTGTTATACCTTTTAAAGGAGTAGGACTCACTGATTTTTATACGGTGTAGGCTCGAAAATCGAAATGGGGTAAAGTGATCCCACTGATTAGAGCAAAAACCGTAATGGTTCCAGCCACTGAGTAGAGTTCCTATATTATGTTTGGTTTTACTTATTCGCATTATGCAATGCCAATGTACAGCTGCTTCTAATTAATATATAACTGAACTAACAAAGCAATTATACAGCAGCAACAATTATTATAATTTACACATTTTGCATTATTTAATCCATGCTCCTTTGCATTTGACATGATAGCAGCTACTCATTCTAATTTGACAATGCCTTTAGACAGCAGCAATTTTTTTTATAATATAGACATGTTTTAATTATTAAGAATCATTTGTACAGTCTTTCTGTAAAATAATTTCAATCAATTTAGAATTTTCTGTTTCCATTGTATAAAAAGTTATATTTGCATATTTATATTTTGATATAATTATTTATTATTGTATATTCTAATATTGTGTATGACAAATTTTACAAGGCCTCTTTACAGCTGCTGCTAAATGCTTTGACAAAGCTACTGTTCAGCTGCTCTATTAATTAATTATTTAATTATTAAAAAAAAAATATCTTGGCGCTTGGTCTGGGTGTTTAATATGTATACTAAAAATATCTATATATGTATGTCTATTATATCAAGTATACTAGTACTATCTATTAATTTATTGACGAAACTAACTGGACTTCAATGTCCCAAAAGGTAAATAAATGATAATAAATATTTTTAACTATTTCCATCCGTTTTAGATCCTACCAAAATCTTTGAGAGCTCTAGATCTAGAATAAATCTTATAGAATTCGGTGGGAGTTTGCTTCCCAATCCAATTCCAATTCTGTGTAAGGAAATTGAGATCTGACTGACATCTCGCGTAGAAGCATCATTTTAACATATTTTTTTTTTTTTGCTTGCTGTTTTCTCCAGAACCACCGTTAATATCGTGCATCTTTGTTACAGTCGGCCAGTGAACGTGAACGGCGGTCTGAGCGGCGGCGCGATGCAGTTCGAGAGCCAGTTGCAGACGGTACTTCTTCAAGGCAACATGGCTCAGAGCGTGCGTTATCCCCAACCGCCGCATTTCGCCAACGCACAGCAGCACTACTCGCACGCACCGCCGGCACCTGCGTGAGTATTCAACGAATAGGGAACATTAATAAATAAATAAATATTGCCGGACAATCCACACAACAACATCTAGCCCCGTGATAAGCTAAAAGCTTGTGTTACGGGTACTAGACCTCTGATATACTTAATATAATAGACATACATAGATAGATATTTTTTATTATGCATATTTAACACCCAGACCAAGGAGAAAATGCTTGCAGAATATACAAACACTTGACCCCTCGGTGGGAATCGAACCCGCTACGTCTTGCACCGCAAGCGGTTATTATTAAGAAACCTTTATTGCACAAGAAAATAAATAAATGTACAAAAGGTTGGCTTAATGTAAGGCATTTCTTACCTGCCAACCACAAACAAACATTACACGAAACTCCGCGCAGATGCCGCTAGCACGTTCAGTAAACTTTTTCTTGTTAATGTCATTCGTGACTGGTTATTCAGCTTCCCTGAGAGACTTAAGTAGAGTTACATCCATACTCGCCAAACTTGGCAGATGGTTTAGTGAGGGCAGCATTTGATGTTTTATTCCAAAAGACGCTACTGCTTAACAGACAGTTTCGCTTAGACATTGTAACATAGTCAAGTACTTTAAAAATAAGTTTGATGTGTAGCTTCCTCGTGAGTTATGTCTCTATGAATTCAACAAACATCCTTACTCGTGTTCTGTCCAAGTTGAATTGGTTTTCATGATTTTGAAATAATTTTCCAGTGCAACGCGACAGGTCGTACCCGGTGGAGGCGAGTTACCAAGTGATCAGTTGTTATCGGATTTATTGGACGATGTGGTCAATAGCATGCCTGATTCTGACGCAACTGCTAATCTACGGGTAAGTCAGTCACTATAACATTACATAAAATGTTCATTTGTCACAATAAAATTTATTTAAAAACTCAAAAAGCGATCTAAAGACGTCGTACGAGTTGCTCAATACTTTTTTCCTTCTAGGGTACAAATCAAAAAGACATAGTCAATGCGATTAGGCAAAGCCTAATGCAATGTGAGACGGTAAATCCCGCTGTGACGAGTCCCGGCACGCCTCCCGTTTACTCTGTTCAAAGTCCGGTAAGTACTTAGAACTACATCAGCCGAACTAGAATCTGCCGAACCGCTTTCGCTTTTTTCAGATATCGTATGAATCTGAAGAAATTTAATTGCACTCGCACCGGCAAGTTTCATGTCTTATTATCTTTAAAAACTAACAAGCAAAACTTTTGAATTTTTTTTAGATTCTTACAATATTGTGGTCGATTGCTTTTTGCTTCGTGGCGTACCCTGATTTAGAACATATTGCGATTTTGCACGTTATCATAATCACCGTAAACAGTTTTATAGTGATTTGTGTTTATCAAAGCGGAATGCGCGCCATATTGCGGCATTTTAAAGGGAAATCGTAAATCATGGTGATACATACTACAATTGAATGACGTTCTAAATATTTCATTCAACTTGAATAAATGAAACCTAGAAATGTGCCGATTGTGTTGAATAATGCAGATTCCATTCAAACGTTCCTGCAATTCAGATTTAACACTAGAGCTTTGATGAAAACCAGCTATAAGCAGCTTTCGTTTTCGTTCTGGATATATTTTATCGCGATCTGTTAACCATTAAGCACACTGGGTACGCCATCATATGATCATATCATATGAGTTGCACCCTTGTACTAAATATTAAATTCATAGATTATGAACTATACAAGTATTTGGACAAATGGACCAGGGGGATCGTAGGTGTTTTAATCCTATAATTCAACAACAAAATTAGCGCTAGCGTATTTGTGTAATTGCTTTAGACGCCGATGGGTATAATCGGAGATGCCGATTACAACCCTGCGTGCGGTTTAGTTATTGCATGCGTCTTATTGTTTTTTTACACTTAAAAAAATCGGGCAGTTAACTTGGCCTTATTACTAATTATTCGATTTTATAGCCCTGAACATTTGATTAAATTAATTGGAATATAATAATGTGGTGTGCAGGGCCCAATGGCTATGTCACCCGGACAGAACACAATGTATACAAACCCCCGCGCCGCGTCCGCCGCTGCGGGTATTGTAGCGGAGCAGCAACGGCGCCTCATGCAAATGCGTTGTCAGCAAATTATGGCAAACTCACCTGATGTAAGTTAACATGAGATATTATATATACACTGATATTATACCTATTACTAGTGGCCCGCCCTAACTTCGCACGGGTTTTTATTAAAAAAAAATTTCCAAAATTGTGAATCTAAACCATTCCCAGAACCCCTTGAACACACACAAAAAATTTCATCAAAATCGGTCTAGTGACATACACACTCACAGAAGAATTATATATAATAAAGATAATGCACAAAATACTCCGATATGGATGTCAGTGCAGAGATTTACAATTAGATAAAACTTGTCATTTGAGTACCCTCGTTCATAATAAATATTTTAAGGCTCAATAAATACACTTCAATGACAATTAAATTTAATTATGCGTCTGAATGAAATGAAATTGCTCTACGCATATCAATATTACTACACAACACATCACTAAAACTAACGGTACCTTATTTATTTAGATTTTTTATATAATAGCTTAATAAATTTGTTTCAACAAATTTATCTATTTCTCATACAGGTGTCGACGGCTAAAGCTTCAACGCATCCGAATGGTTCAGACGATCTACAACAACGCGCTAGATTGCTGCAGATGCAACGTCAACAGCAAATGCTGGTATCACCTGAGGTAAGGTTGCCATTATAACGTCATTAACGTTGTATGAATACGATTTTAATTACGATTCTTAATTACATACATTGTTAGGTTTTCGTCCCGCATTTTCAGCTGCAAGTGTAACCTGTTGTCTACCTCGGGATTTGAATGTCCAAAACAAATTTCATCGAATGATTAAAATATTAAAGGCTCCGTCACATCAAAAGCCACAGCTACAGCAATGGCCCTCGCTGAATCAATATGGAGGCCGTAATAGCCTGGTACAGCGCAGATCGTCAAAAGCGGCTAACTACTTTCTTCCTCGTGACAAAACGCTGTGCTGTTAATGATGTACTGGACCCTTAAGGGGGATGAAGGTATTTACTGTTCGATTTCTTTCCCAGGCCGCCGAACAACCCCAACCGGACTTAGGTTCAACAATAAACGCACTCGTGTCTGAAACGCCGCCTAATGTCACACTCACAAGGGGTGACTATTCACATCATAATTTATATCAAGGAAGTAAGTCTTTGAGTACATAGGCTATTGTATTGAATATCGTTTATTGTTCCCAAACACAAGACTAAATTTTTTTTTAATTTTCTAGATCAAGTGGGTTCAAATTATGGTACAATAAAAATTGCATCAACGCAACAAAATCCTATGCTGAGTCGGCAATTAAGTGTGAGTATTTAATAATGAATTTATTATCTCAGCCAGAAAATATGAGCTGGTGAAGTATGTTTGGTGTTAATGTTAAAACTAAAGTTCATCATTACGATAGTAACTAACTCTCAGCCTCAATTCAAACAAATATTATTAGAATTATTCTGTTAAAATAGTATTTGTAAGTAGACTAATTATGATTTCAGGTGGGTGGTTCAGGTGGTTACGTACACAGTGGAGGCGTTTCAACGCACACAGCCGCAGCGCTGCACACGCCGATGACCCCACAACCCTACCACCGCCCGCCGCGCCCGCATCTAGGTGAACTACCAAATGACATCGCTAACTTTATATTCACCTATCAGTACCAGTGAACTGGCTGTTTACCATCACCTGTGATACTAGTACAATATTTCAAATCATAATACCAAGACGATGTTTTGAAACAATCTTTTTTTTATAGTATTGGGTTTGAATTTAACTCTGTCTAGTGCATGTCCTAGGAAACTATTGAACTGTGACTACTATTTTGGATAAACTTATGCTTTATACTCTATCATATTATTTATTATAATATAATTAGTTTTTTAATTAATTCTGTATTATAGGGATGATTGCAATACTTTTTATTATAACTACCGATGAAATTTATGAATCGAATGGTTTTGAATGGTACTTTTGGCTTTAAAATACTAAAATTTCCTAAAGGTAGACTAGACTAGATATCAAATCATCGACGCATGATATTTGAGAGAGATTAGCATGCCCCGTAGTCGACTAGATTAGCCCTGCCAGGTTCGGGTTCGGTTTCAGTGAAAACTAATTGCATGTACCGGTCATAACCGAGAGTCGAAACACGCCGAGGCGCGTCAGGCGCCGGCGTTGAAGGATCACAAGTAACGCATGTAGCACATCTTCGACCAGAAACCACCAACAGCTTTGTTCGACTAAAGATCATACTTCTAATTCCTCTTTATCGGCTCGTATCTCAGTTATATACTCGTTCTCGATCAGCCCATTCTATTAGACCTATTATTTTCTTGGCTGAGATGTGCTACAGTGGGTAATAAGAAGCTGTGTAGTCGTGCTTCGACGCCGACGCTTGGCCGGCGCGCGCCTCGGCTCCGGCGGTGAGGTTAGGTAGGTGAGGGTGGGTCGCCGGCCCGCACTAACGCGGCCTTGTGGCAGTGGGCGGATACTACGAGGACGGCGCCGGGCAGCCTGCCTTCTGCGGCGAGTGCGCGCGCTTCACTCCGCATCCGCCGCACCCCCCGCACACGCCGCATCCCCCGCATCCGCCCCACCCGCCCCACACGCCGCACGACCACCAGATGCAGTGTGAGTACCATCCCCGCGACATCCACCCAGGCCAACAAACACTAACTAGCCATACACGTCTTGTTGTACTTGGAGGCCTGTGTCCGGCCTATGCGCACGCGTTATCTTTGGCTTGGACATCGGTCTCTTAGTGATCTCATCTCGAGAAACGCATATGATACTTGAGGCTGAAAAGCATGATGTTATATCTAGTTCCTGTTTGAAGTACAGAACAGCACTATTTAATACTGATCAGTATAAAAATCCAACATGGAATTTCGGATTCCTAGCACTCGACTTGGAAAATACAACAGGTCTCAGGTAAGTTTTTGCATATTATTTTCCATTTTGTCCAGGGAGTAGCGTAGGTTCTATTAACTCTATTGCTGTGCATGTTATACCTCTGCATTCTGCGCTCGACTTCGCTTCTTTGATACGTAGAACGCAGACGTTCAAGCGACGGTGCGATATTTTTATACAAGTATTCTATTCGCATGCTGGATACGGTAACTATACAGAGTGATTCGAAGCTGCAGGGTACCTGTGAAAGTGTTTGTGGTGTATGAGTAGTGGTTAAGACTTAGTCCGTTGCAGGCACGGGTAATGGAAGCCCTGCAGTGGGAGTGGGCAATTCGGGCGGGACTTCCGAGTACGTTCGGAACGAACTGCGGGCGGTGGTTGGCGCGCGCTCGGCCCGCCCCGACCTGCATCCCTTGCAGCCGCCAGACATGGAAAACCTCATGAGCTTCGACATGTCTGCTCCCGGTAAGACTCTTGTACTTAAGTTAACCGTCAGTGACTAGCACGAGCGGTAAGTTTACAAATTATCAACGAGACGATTAATTCAAGTGTTGAATTAAGCGCCTCCTCAAGACTCCCCGAAACGTCACAGAAAAACATCATGACGGACGATAGACATCCTTAATGTTAATTTCTAAATCTTAGCTAACGGATTTATAAAAACAAACCACACTTGAAATTCTAAATTAAATTAATTTTGTACTAACTGGTAGATGATTTGGTACTCTTGGCTGGGTGTTACTCGAACATTGTCAGTGTAAGGGTCGCCAGGGCCACTGCCAATGTATACGTGTGTGCGTACGTAGGTGGCGGCAGTGTGGTGGGGGGCAGAGCGCCGGCGGCGGCCGGTTCGTGGGAGTCGCAACAGAGTACCGCGGTAAGCCTCGGACGACGCGACAAATCATCTAGTCACTTCACTACTTTATCGGTTTTCATTATTTTTGTAGATCTACCTATTAAACTACGTATTGAGTCTGCTCTGCTGCGTGTGCTGTCAGTCGATCATCTTGATACTTAGACGCTGATTTAGAGAAATGTACCCGGCAATGCCTCGATTACTTAACCGCGACTTTTCTTAACCTTAATAGGTTGATCGAGAAGTACCTTGCTTGCTGCATGGAGGCTATTGTTGGTACATTCCTGAATTAAGAACAAGCTTTTTGTGATGTGATGTCTAATTTCTTCATAGTGAAAAAGATTTTTAAGTACTATTTTTCGTAGATAAACCGGTTGATTCGTCCTAAACGATAGCGGGCTTTGTAGGTTTCATAATTTATGGACGGCTCCAAAGCTTAAGTCTTGGGGGAAAGTCGCATGCGCAGACGGATGTGTGGTGACGGTTTTGTGACTTTAGTATGAGAAAGTGCGTTATAATTTTGGCATAGTTAGATTGCTTCTTGTACGCTTTCATAAAGTTGATAGATAAATTATTTCGGTTATTCCGTTTAGTAGATTTTCGATTCGACTTTCTACATAATATAATAATGCATGATAATGACTTTTGTAGTCAAAATCAAAAAATATAGATATGGCGAGTAGTTCAAAACATGTAGGTATTGCTATAATAAAATTATAATAATAATTTTATTTTTAGTAAGTGGCTAAACCTAGGTTCCAAGATTTTTTTTACCTAGTTTTTTATTAAATTATTAATGGAATATTACCATAATGACCTCGATAACCTTCACTTACCCATTATTGATTTTATTAATAATTAAAAATAAAATAAAAATAATGAATAGGATAATTTTAAATGGAAATCGTCATTGATGTCAGTTTTGATCTCTCCTCGTATTTATAGTGGAAATAATTATATCGCTTCTATGTAGGTAAATATAGATTTTACAAAAATAATCATCAAAGCGCCGAAACGTAAATCATTTAAAATCAAGTTTCAGACAAACTTCTACGTTACTCATTCTACTGCACTTGTCTGTCCGAACGCCATGACACGCGTGAAGTCTCGAATGTTGAGCTGTAATGGAGTGATCTGCCTGCTTTTTCTTCTTACTCATGATAGTGTTGCGTCGGGCGAAGGCTGATTGTGTTTGTGTGATGCAGAGTACTACGGAGGCGGTCTCGGAGGGCCCGGCGGCGGGCGGTGATGCGACGGCCGGGGCGGGCGCGGGGGCCTCCCCTTCTAACTCGCTGCTCCAGAAACTCCTCTCGCAGTGACCGGCCACTGGCGACGGGCCCCGCAACTAACCCCGCTCGCATTTGCATTTATACATTCGCTGTCTGTACGGCTCGGCTCGGCGCGGCTCGCCTGGGCGACCCGCTCAGATTCCACCGTAACGAACGTCGTGCAAAGTTACGGTTTACGTGGTACCTCTGCGGCTGTAAATCTCACAATCGTGAGACTAATATAGTACACGTATTTATAAACATCTCCTTTGTAGCATAGTAGTGCTAGTGATATTTTCGAGTTGTAAAAATTGTTTCGTTGATATTTTTAATTTTAAGTTCTTCAATGTGGATTGAAATCGTTAATATATGTATTTCTATTTTTGTGTTACAATTTAAACGAAATACGATTCGATACGAAATTCGTTGGTAGCTTCCTATTTCGAAAATAGTGGTTTACGTATGTATGTGATTGACTGGTACGCATGAGTACACATACACAGTGTACAATAGAATTATACCGCGTGCAATATTGTGTATCTAGAATAAACCATATTTTGGCGTTGTGAACGTTATGTATTATAGTATGAAAGTCAAATGTTACCTGTTATGACAAAGTAATTTGTATTATACCTAGTTTACGATTAGATGGTGTGTCGTCGAATGCAAGAGTTCTCAGTTGGAGAAAATAAGTTTTATTTGTAAATAATATTATGTTGTTAAATTATAATAGCTGTTGCTTTATTGTAAATATTTTGTTAAACATTTCATTGTGTTAAATTGTATGACATTTTTTCCTTATTATTTTTGACCGATTTATTGATATTATGTTTATGATTTACAAAGTTTTTGGCTTTATTCCTATCATTATAGTATGTTCTTAACTCTGACATAGTGATGTAACTTTTATGCAAGCTTGTGTACATAATTCGAAAATCATCCAGAGAAACTACGAAAGTATAGTTTGAATTTTGAATGTATAATGGGATAATTGTTGCATTAATATTTCAGTGAAAAGGAACCAGTATGCGTGAGACTAGTGTGAAACCCCCTTTTAAAATTAATGTTTATAACTTAATAATAATGTACGATTTTAAAGATTTTACCACCTTAACCTTTGTCGCAGCATAGCTTTAATACTTATTTGATAATAATTGATATTATGGAGAAATTGGGTTCAATCGAGTGTACGCTTTTTACTCTTTGTAGATGCATAAGGAATCTGCTGTATTCCACCTGGTGGGGCTACCACGTTTACTTGTCAGCTACATCTGATTCTATTTCTCTCGAATCTCAATGTTTTGCTCATTTAATGTAACTCGCCTCCGAAGTTGTTGTGTGATTATATAGACAACCATTGTATAAAGAACTATAATAACATGCACAATTGTACTATCTTGCATAGGTCTAACTTTAGACAGATAAGCGGTAGCGTTGTTTAATATTGTGCAAATGTGAATAACATCAATGTTGAATGTCATCTTTAGTCATTACAAAGTTTAGATACCACATAACCGTTGCGGCAAGATTTTAAACAATACACAACTAATATAATGTTCTCAAAACAACATTTTAGATGCTAATGTTTAAAATTTTCGCAAAGCAGCAGTTGTAGGTATGATTAGCATCGCACAATATTAGAAAATTTATATAAAATGTAATTAATGTGGTGTATTATTATTGGTATGCTGTATTACCTAATATAAGCGTAAGGTGTATGTGTATGATAAGGTCACTGTATCTCCCAAAAATCTCTGTGTGGGACCATAACATACGCCTAAAACCTTATACGACTACATTGAACAAAATGCACACGCAATAAAACTACAGATTAGAGATAAATGAGAGCGAATTTGTTGCATCTAACAAAACAAGTCGAATTGACTGTAAGCGTAGCTTTACAAAGACAGTAAAAATAAATCATAGGGAATTAAAGTACTTAAAAAAATTAGGGGGTTCCCTCACTTTAGTTTTTTAAATATTGTAAGTTAAAATAATTGACAATCTTGCGTTGTAACAACTCCAACCATAAATTATACCCATAGCTCTAGTAAGCATACACTTAAGAGTAAATTGTGATGACTAATTTACCTAAAAATGAACGTACAAATATGTATAGAGTACCCTTAAAACCATAAAATTAATATAACAAAAAATGCATACGATAAATATTTTTGTACCATTACGGGATAAATAGTTCACGCGTAGACATTGACCAAAATCGTCATTGTTATTTAAATGTGATCGATGAAGTTCTTCGAAACAAATATATAATAGTGAGATACAAGAAGCTTTACGGTCGTAAAGCTAGTACCTACTAATTCTATTCATTCCATTTCTGTACGGCGGACCTTGAGGTCTCCTTACATCGTTTAATAATTCTAAAAATGAGTACAAGCGATGGCCTTGGTGTGAAATAAAAGCAAATAGTCGAAAGTAGCCCGACATACTACAATATATTGGAAATTATTTATCGAATCGCTAGATGATCAGCATAAAATGCCGTCACTAAGTTACAACGTTTCTATGACGATTAAATGTAAAAACAGAAAGGTTATATTTTTTGCAGATTTACGATAAATGTAAAAAAAAATACTAGTATATGAAACCAAGACTATGAATAATATTTGAAACACGTCCATTGCATGAATAAATATTGGAATTACCACTAATGTAAAAAGTAATAGCAAAGTCATGCCGTAACAATGCATGGGTGCCTCAAATCATAGATAAAAATATTTTTTCAATGCCATCTTTATAAAACAGTAAAGTTAAAATTATATTGTTAAAATAATTTGTAGCGATATATACCTATAGCTATAGATAAGATCCACGTAAGTCGATTCGTTAGTAGATTTATAAAATATGCAGAAAACATTTTCATTTTTATCTAAACTGAAAAATCTCGGGCTAAACATAACGGGGGTAAAAATAATAAATATTGTCTTCCAACTCTATTGAACGACTGCAATGATGCCTATTCAATACTATCTATCTATACGTCTACTATTATCGTGCCATCATTGTCATAAATCACGTTTACCCAGATTGCTCAATTCTGTAACATGCTTTCTTGTACTACATAATATACAAGATTCCATGCGAAGTACCTCTACCTCATTTTTGTGTGTTTGGAACTTCTATGATGCGAAGCGATTTCTGTTATAACTATGAATAGGATTGGTCTGACTTAAACTAAGTATATGTTTAATCTGTTACCAGCTAACTGCAGTAAAGTAACATTATGAGCAAGAGCAGCTAACATCAAAACAAAATTTGCTTGCGCCTTTGCACGTCAGTTAATCAGTGAACGACAAATGTTGAAATCTAAAGTCTAATAACACGATCAACGAAAGGAATATTCCTTAGTTATAAATAAAATTAAAATTTAACTTTTTATAGGCTTTTGAATGGATATTACGAGTATTTGTATGCTAAACATAATTAAAGCTAGAGAAGTCATATTCGTCTCGGTGTAATGGAATATAATTACGGTGTAAATCAGACTAAAGTGAATAGTTGTACAAACTTCAGTATGTGGAATGTTAGTGTATGCTATATGTAACTACCTACATATAGCTATATTTTCAGCGTTTACGTTTAGTATTTAGGAATTGGGCTGGCCAATTCTAAATTTGTTTTAAAGTTTAAACTTTTTGGGATTAATGATAATGTGAAGCTAAGTTTAGGCAACATAGATTTTACATTTAAAAGAATTCAGGAGAAATTGGTATATTTAAAGTGTTACTTATAATTTGGAATTCTATGTAAGGAATATGAAAGATTGGATATAGAAATTATTAAGAGAATTAATCGATGTCACAGAGTAAGACGAGCAAAAAATTCAATTAATAGGGTCCAAAATTCCATCCAATTAACTCACAGAAAAATATAATTGGACTGCTAACAATGTGATATGTCAAAGTAAAATAGAAAGTATTTTTTTACCATTCTTGATATTACTCTGTGACAGGGAATGAACAACACATTGCATATTGAAGCTAAACATGGATGAGTACGGGAATCTTTGTTTCATGAGAAAAACATAATTAGTTAATTATTTTTGTTATTTTAATATTAAAACATACACGGTTATTGTTATTCCTTAGTGAATGTAAAATGGTTTTCATAAATTCCTCTGTAGAGAGGTGCACTTGTGATAAAGTATTTATTTATTATTGGATGACAGTAGCTAACACACGAGACATTCCCGTACAATGGATTTTATTTTTTGTATAAAATCGTGCCTCTTGTCTTGGCCTGTCGTCTGTAAACGAGAGTATGTTATTGTGTGAATACATAGGTTTAACTTCTCTTAGACCCTAAACAACTAATTATGTTTTTCTAAAATGCAAAAGTGTTAAAGTAGATATTGGTCACTCGCAAAAAGGTGATGCTTGAGATATTACCTATGTTTGGTACGGGTATTCTTTCCTGTTCTTAGAAGCTGAAATATTCACTCATTAAATGTTTATTTTGTATTGAATATTATGCCAAACTATTAATTTTACCGTTTGAGAATGCATTCTGTGGATATGTTTGTTAAATAGAACTAGTCCGAGCTTCCTGCATAACATCTTTCATGTGGGTGGCCGCTACGTCTGTGTTATTTAGTTCAGATATCTAGCTGGTTAAGGCCTTTTGTGTTGCTGTGCATTTCTAAGCATTGTATGTATCTATGTTTATATATTGTAAATAGCTAAATACATTATATTTTTACGAATAGAATACACAACCAAAGTTGTTACGAAGTGATGGTTGAATAAATAATAAAATTAATATAGGACGTTATGTTTATTTTGAAAAGGATACAAATAGTAATGTGTAGCATTATGGGTACTTCAATGAAGCCTTCACACAACCGCCCTGATATTATCAAAGTCGAATTTATTACGTTTGGCAGAATTTGGAAATTACAAAATTAATTATAGATTTGGTATAATCCAATCACGAGATATGAGAGGGGGCGTGTGTGACTTGAGCCTCTTCGTTCCTAGTAGCTTGTTCCGAGTCATTTACCTTTGGGTATATGTCAATTAGTTGAACAAACACTTCATACCGAATAATTCGAATTGTAAAATTTTTATTCATCGAAATATCAGGCATATGAGTACATAACATTTAAGTTGTATTTTTTGTACATTTTAGATTCGAAAATATATTAATATCAAATAATACGTGTTTTTCTTTAGTATTATAGACCTCGATATTTAACGAACATTAGCTAAAATGAAATGACGTTGAGAATGAAAGTAAGAGTGAGACGCGGTTGAGTCTCATGGATGCAGTCTATTACTTGAAAATGCTGTACGCGTAGAACTTTTAACGTATAATGCTACAAAAGTCCTAGTTCGCTATAACGGCTTACAAGGCTTGCTAGGAGGGAGTCACTACCACAGTACGCGAGATGCGACTGCTAAGTTCCCATACAGAATTAGAGTGATATTATTGAAGGCCCCAAGTAAACGGTAAAGACTATTGGTCATTTACTTACGGATTTTTTCCCTGTAAAAATTACTACTAGCATTTTAAAATATTAAAAAATAGATTCATAAGATTAACAGTTCAATGAATTTTGTTTAAACACAAACACAAGAACATTAAAAAAAATTATGATGACTTTAATATTGCATTGCCATGCCACGCAATAAACATTAGCAATTTTCAGAAAAATTGGAAATCAGGTAGTGGGTCAAATTATCTTGCGAGATATGATTACAAGCAAACATGACAGGGACAGGTAAAACTAAAAAAAAAACTTATTAAATTGGTGTTACCTTTGACTTATTACCAAAATCAGCTTCAGCCAAATCCGCGTCAGTAACATGGGAAGCGGGACTTGTATGCCTGAAAACTTGTGTGCGAAGAGCCATAGTAAAGTATTGTCGCTTTGGTCGTCGGGCAGGTTTGGCCGAAGCTCTAAATAAATGTGATAAGTATGACATAAACATAAACTGCTTACACCAAGGGTTCCGTGTACAGTTTATACAGAAAAAAAATAAGGGAGTTTTTTTTTCTATAAAGTGCAAATAGGTAATGCCTTGAAAAGGGCCACCCATCCAAGGCCTCGCGCAACGTCGCCTAACTCTTTGAAACTCACGTCTGTTGTATGTGTTTTTAGTATTTGTTGTAATAGCGACAAGAGTACCTTATAGATCATCCCTAAAAAATTCAAATCTCTATCTAGCAAGGTTCTTAAGCTACAGAGATACAAACAGACGACGAAGTTTCAGCAATAGGATCCCATTTTACCCTTTGGGTACAGAATCCTAAAAATGCCGGCGCAGATATTAATATGAAAAATGGAGCTGAAGCGGTATTGCAAAGTAGCTAACCTTGTTTGCTGCTGTTCTATTTCCACATCGGAGTGCTGGAGTGCTCATCAAACGTGTGTTAATTTACCTAAATTAACAGCTCTCTACCGGCCTCCTTCCATCCTCATTCTGTCGGCATAATTCGTACGATGTTCAGCTAAAAAAATTTACGTTTCGGGTTTCGAAAAAAGATGTTGCATTTGGTGACGAATTATAGTCTGTATTTAAGTTCTGTATTTATGGTTCTAAGTCTGTTGTGGTATACCGGCATATTAAAAATGAGGTGGCTGCTGTGGAAAAAACGAAGGTGTGAGCTTCAACTATGTCTGAAAGAGGTGAGTTTTCTTAATATTTATTTATTTGATCCTTACCCAAGCAAAATTACACAATACAATAAATTTAAACACAGGAAAGTAAAACCTTGACTTTAAGTAGGTAGGTACTCAATTCATTTTTATTAATATATCTACATACTTATATTGTCTTAGATACATTCTTGTCTAGTTCAGAGAGTATACTACGTTTTAAAATAATGTCCTTTTGATATTAAAGATAAAAATCGAAGAGTGCTAACTAATAGACAATTAAATGATTATGCTTTTTTATTCTGTTATAAAATACGCTTCGAATACACAGCCTTTTATAAATCCATAAAAAAAATATTCTACCTACTACTTTTATGTATTTTTTCACAATATTTAGCAAAGTAGTTTTTACTGAAGATTTTTAATCACTGATATTCATTGAAAAACTATTTACTTAATGTTTTTGATTATAAAGTTATCGGAACATAACTTGTTCGCTACTCACTTACCATTATATGGTGTGATTCCTCTCTCGGCGCCTTATTGTTCCTAAGCTGTTTTAGAGCCATCCTAATCTCTCGAAGCCAGAATATCTTCTGTAGTTACAATGCTGGTCAGATTAACTCGGGCTCTCAACCGCAGTGTGATCAGGCTTAGTGACCGAATTGTAGAGCTGTCCAAATTTTAAAGACGTCATTAATAGCACCTGGAAGGCATTCTATATATTTCGCAAGCGGATATTTTGAGCAAACTCACGACTTCGTCCCTACAAATGTCATATCGATCAAAAATAGCGAAATTCCATATAATCGGTAAACTCACTTTTTTATGACATTATGTAACATAGTATAGCAATAAATTCGATCACCAAGGAAATGTGTGATTATGATAACACATATTTTTAACCCCCGACCAAAAAAGAGGGGTGTTATAAGTTTGACGTGTCTGTCTGTCTGTCTGTCTGTCTGTCTGTCTGTCTGTGTGTCTGTCTGTCTGTGTGTGTCACCATAGCTCCCGAACGAATGGAGCGATTTCAATTTAGTTTTTTTTGTATGAAAGGTGAGTCTGGCGCGAGTGTTCTTAGACATGTTTTATGAAAATCGGTTGTGCCGTTTAAAAGTTATGGGGGTGAGAGTGGGTAAGGAAAACCGAAAATCTGCAAATATACTAGTGTGGGGTATCAAATGAAAGCGCATCGCGTCCACATTACATAATATTATGTTGTTTTACGTTTAAGGAAATTATGGCATTAGAATCGGGGGTTTTTCTTAAATTTTAAATTTAGATTTATCTTATTTGTTTTCATGTCAACTAAATGACGGTTGTTTTTGCTCACTGTTAGGATAAAGCCTCTTGTTTTGGCATACATTACATGTTCACGTTTATCGAAACTTTACAAAGCACAACACAACACAAATCGCTTAAAAGACAGAGAAAATCACTACTACCCCAATGTGACCGAATAACAAAAAAAAAACACAACATTAATATTGTAAATATTCGAGAATTTCTGTCGTGTTCCTAAGTCGATAGTGTTGTTATACCTCTATAATTATATCGAAAGGGTTTTCCACATAAATGCTATATCATCAGCTATAGTAGCAATACCTTTCCAATTCGTTCGTTACATTTCGTATTCTTTATTATACAACTGTTATCTGGTAGAGATCGCTTTTGAGCGATAAAACCGCATATTTTCGCATAGTGTTAAGAATTTATTTGTTATGTTTGTGTTATAATTGTGTGCTATTATTATATCCCTCCAGAATTGAGGATTGCCTTCCATATGCTCTCCTAACTCTATAACATGCATACAAAATATTATTTATATTTTTGAAGTGAAACTTCTATAGAATCGTAGTGATTTCAAACCGGATGCAAAAAGATGAAACGGAAATGATGTAAGAGACACAAATACAATGCTTTATTTAAATTTCTTTAGGTATTGCTGTATTTTATTTATATTATTTTGTAACATACTTTATGTAAAACGCTTTATTGAAGTAATATAAATAATCCGAATAATTACAGATATTGTTTGTTTCTCTTATCATTTTAGCAGATGCGTTCATTTACCCTTTTTTTCTATTCGATATATATCATAATTATAGTTCATAAGTAGTAGACTCCAATCGTGCGTCGTAGCTGACACACACAAACTAAGAATAATAAGAAGAATAAAAAGAATTCTTCTTATTATTCTTTCGTCGATTTACTGAAGTTTCACTTCTATCGTGTGTGAATCGCACACACACCTTTTTTTTAATTTTATTGTTTAACGAGACTTTATATCAAAATAAAAAAAATGAGAATTACGTAAATGCGCTTATTTTGTATAATTAACGTCCATGATTAAATGAAGTTACAATTGGATGAGGTCAGATAAATTTACAGTAAATTGCTATTATTGCCTTGAATTAGGTCAGAACTTCGCACATTAGGTACTAGGCATGTGCTGTGGTTAGGTCATGCAGGTCTACCTAGAGATAAGCCGTCGATAACTTAGACCTTGACGATTATTGCATTTATAATAATTACATAATTCATGCAAAACGAACATAGCATTACTACGAAGATAGCATAATTTTTATTTTGCTAATCTAGGTATTTAGTCTAAAACAAAAGACGGGTGTTTCATTTGGTTCCCATTATTTACCCACCGGCATCGCGGCAGGGGGCGCGCGCCTTAAGTCGGGAGCTATGGGCACAGAATAAGTTAATACTTAACAAGTACTGTAGTTACTGTAAATTATTCTGTGCCTGTGGGGTTTAAGATCCGGGGATCCCGTAGGCCTAGTGTGGAGTCGCACGCCCGACCGTTAGCACGCATGCGTTCCGGCGTCCTTTCGTCCTGTTGCACGCATTTTGCTGTCAACTCACGAACGAAACGATCATCGCTTGCGTTTATTATCATTCTAACGCGTTATGGACTAAACGCTTTTCTGGAACAGTTTTGACAAAAAATAATTCAATTTATGAAGTGTGAAAATTCCCTTAGTGCCAAATGTAGGTACTGAAAGGTCAGAAGTGCAAAGACCGGTGCTGTGATGCCTTGGAACTGTCCGTGGTCTCGTGACCGTGTGGGTCCGCCTGTGGTCTCCGCTCCTATACATTTGATATCTCAGGTCAGTGCTATCTTTGAATAGACCATTCATATACAGTTTACCTACTTTGTATGTTTCGTGTTAATGTTCCAATCCAAAGTGACTACTAATTTGAGCAAGCGGCTGTTTCAAATTTGAAATAACTAGTTATTCAAAATTATGTACATAAACATAGGAACGTTTCATAAACCATAAGGTTTTTAATGGGTTGGATGTTTGAGACTAATGCTTATAATCCATTTGAGAGTCATAAGAACAATCCAAAGGCGATAATGTTGGTAGCCGACATAATCCCTGGCGTGTTTTAATGGTTTTAAAGTGTTGTATCAGTTGTATGCTCTTAATGTCATGTCCATAAAATGTTGGGATTTTGATATGAATTAAGAGCATGATATTTCTAAAACATTTTCTTGAATGCATTGGATAGAAACGGTACACGAAATAAAAACTGTGACTTTTAGTGTGGGGATACCTACCTACACAACCATTTTGATAATAATTTATAATAGATACATAAAGTAGGTATTTTTACAAAACACTTAAGTAGAAGTGTTTATTTAGAGCGGACATAGAGGAACCTATTAAAACCTTATAAGACCTACTAAAGTTTAATATACTATAGAATAGAAATGTAAATAAACTAGTTTATTATTACATTAGCAATTATCTATGTTAAAACAGATTTTTTTTCTGCGGTATCAAAAATTTTATCACTGTTACTTTCCGTAACAGTAAAACAATAAATATCGCTGCTGCGTCAAAATATAATTTTAAAGGTGCAATGAAACAACGGAAGTTGCAAAATGTAGATGGGTGAATGCCATCCGAAATAGAGACAATTCAATAGAACAGCGGGAATTTCCGGACTCGGACTTTTTTTATGAATGGTGTAACGAGCACCTATGGTTTAAGGTGTTGGTATTACAATTTGTTTTTAAAAGTTATATAGACGTAGATCTTTGATAAGACTTTTAAATTATATTTAAACTTTGCTTTCTAACAAAACTAAATTTAAAAAAATATATTAAATGTAACCTTTATTATTATTATTTTTTTGATCATTGGCGAGCCGTGTTGGCTAAGTAGTATTTTTATTTTATTTTACTTTAGCACACTCGACTTTCATTGCGAAAGTCCTGGGTTCAAACCCCACCACGCATCTCTGGATTTTTCTTCTTGAAAAATGTATGTGTGCTTTAAAACACGTGCTTTAACGGTGAAGGCAAACATCATGAGGAAACCGGCATGTTCTGAGAACTTTAAAGAGTTGAAGGACATGATTGTGACATTCACCAACCCGCACTTGGCCAGCGTGGTGAATTAAGGTCTAATCTCTCTCATCAAGAGAGAAGTCCCTGTGTCCCAGCAGTGGGAACGTTAATAGGGTGATATTGTTGTAAAAAAAACCTACATATTTAAAATGAATAAAAACCTATGTTGTTGAATAATTTCTTTCCCATTGTTCTGATTGTAAAATTGTTTGTTTAGTTTTTGCCTTGATAGTAAGTTACGTCTAGGTAGAAGTGCGTAAGAATCACTATTTTCACACTTGTGTAAATTTTACGTTTACAGTAGAAAATGTTCTAACCGATAACTATGAAGAAAAAAGGTTAAAATTAATATTTTTAGAATTATCTGCATTTTTAGTTAACTCTGAAAAGAATAGTAAATGAATACCTTTTGAATTACCTTAAATAATTATAATTACTTATGTTAGAAAAGTAAATGAGTAACAAGCTGTGCCCTGCGGTGCTACCCGCGATAAAATGGATGAAGTACTCTTAACCAACAACATATTTATTTGAATAAAGATTAATATTAATATGTTGATACAACTTAAACAAATTATTTCGACCAAATTAGGTACCATAAAAACGGTTTTTGTGAGTTAATCTTAAAAGATAGACATATACTATCGCGGACAGTTTTTTAGATCATTAAAAGAGCTATTATTCTTTAATACATATTTTTTGTGTATCTTGAACCGTTTTCACGGCGCATGCAACGGAAGGCTTCAAAGATGAACAATTTCTCCCGTTTTTTAACACACTTACCACTATATCTTTGCCCCTATTGGTCGTAGCGTGATGTTATATAGCCTATAGCCTTCCTCGATAACTGGACTATCCAACACAAAAAGAATTATTCAATTCGAACCAGTAGTTTCGGAGATTAGCGCGTTCAAACAAACAAACAAACAAACAAACTCTTCAGCTTTATAATATTAGTATAGATAAGTCATTGGCACCATAAAAAAAACTTAAATTACTCTTATTTGATAAGTAGGTAAGGTAAAGTAAAACTAATCCGAAATTATTTAAGGGCCCCTTATACCGCAAATGCTGTTTTTAAAATCAATATGAATCAGTCAAAAATTGACGTAAAATTTTGAAAAAAATATGTTTCAGTTGAGGATCTTACAGAGTGCAATTCGCTTACATTTACACAATAAGATGAACTTCGCTCGATAGAAAAAAATACCAAAGTTGTCTCTTTTTTAAAAACATTTTCAATACTGTGCCTAAAATAATAAATTTATTGACCTTATTTTTACACCAATCTTTAGATAAATCATTTTTCTAGTGCAAATCGCTGAGGTGCGTGTTGTAGTGTTATTTTCCTATTAATTATGCCTAAATACCTACAAACCCGCGAGCGGCGCGACGCCCGCGGGCTTCGTCAGTCGCGCGGTGGCGCTTACCGACGACGGACCTGTGCCAGTGCTCTTCCCGCCCGACGAGCGACGTGCGACGTGAAAAAAAAAGGTGTGTGTGCGATTCACACACGACAGAAGTGAAACTACAACAATTAATAAAAACCGTAATTGGTTTTACAAGTACAAGGACAACTGCGCGACATTGCCGTCGCGACGGCAATGTCTATTTGGTATTTGGGCCGGGGAAAAAGAACCAGTCAAAGTCAAAGTATCTTTAGTTCAGTTCAGTTCAGTTCATTTATTAATAACATTCAGTTACATAGTTAGTTTATTGCATTATTAGTAGTATTAGGTAGGTATTATATAAGGTTTTGTATCAATGTAATTTGCCCATTGGAGCGTGCAACATTTTGATTAACAACAATTTAATAATAAGAAATTTTAAATAATAATTGTATATAATTAAAAAATAAACATGTCAATAATTTTATAAATCAGATTAAATAAAATAAAATATTAGTTAATGATTAAAAATAACACATTACATTTATTTACCAATGGTTTTGTCATTTAAATATTCGGCAACTGTATAATAACATTGTATAATAACAGTAGGTACATATCGAAAGAATCGAAAAAGATGATGAATTTTGGAAATCAAAAATGTAATCAAAATTATCACACTTTTACCACCTGTCAAAATGTCTGCTGCCAGAAATCGTCCACCCCAGACACACTCTTGGTTGCCTCTATACGGAATCTGACACTTGAATGCGAATCCCGGTGGATTCGCAAAATCAAAATCCGAAAATAAAGAAAATGGGATATTAATTTTGCAATCAGGACCTAGCACTAGAACTCTAAATTACAATGAAATAAAAAAGCATTTTATTCCTCATATAAAATGATTTTTTTTTATAAATGAGAATAAATATTGTACATAACAATTACCTATGTTTGTTTTCATTTTGTTGTTTGTATTCTTTACCACAAATTCTTCAATCATAATTATCACCTCACTAATTCAAAAAATTATGTTTACATTCAATAGTACCTACATACCTACTACAATAAACTTTCATTTCAATCAAATAAAAGAATATAGTCAATAAAATAATCAATATACTAAAAGAATACAGTCAATAAAATTAAAATCACCGTAGCTACTGCATTATGCTGTATTGTGGCGTTCTTGCTGCCGACAAAGTTCGCCGGAGTTCATATCAAGTCGGCTCCCGCGTAACGCGCATGCAAGTCGACTGGGCGAGTAAAATGCCTAAATCTTCGAAACAAGGTGGCCTTAATCAAGAATATAATCCGCTCCATAAATCCTACTTTGTTTTAATATTGGGAAACTCTATTCAAATAAAATATTGCCCAAATGTATTCTGCAACAATCTTTAGTATTCAACAGATAAGTATAGCAACTATTCCAAACGACTAGCGAAATCCCGCAACATTAGGCAAGAGATCTCTACACTATCCGATTATCCGCGCTGAAAACTGAAAACACCTGGTACATACACTGTACTATCAGCTGGCGCGCTCAGTCGCTAGCCGTCGGCTCCCGGGGCCACCCGCTTGCTCGGGCCGCGAGTGAACATGGACTGAGATGCCGTGGAACTGCCTCTGGGGGTACCAGCCCCCGGCGCCGACGTGTAGAGTCAGTGGACCACTGCATCTCGCTTTTCAGGTTCGTAAAATAAATAAACTGTCCCCTAAATGTGTTATTATTTTTTTGGGATAAATGTTGTCGTTTATGGTACCTAAATAAAAAAATAATTTGAAGTTTAAATAAAATACAGTTGTATTTATCAGTTTTCTACGTCTGATTAAATTAATAATAATACTAGCTCAGTAAAAGAAGCAACTTTTAAATTTAGGTAGGTACTTAAAAGTTTTAAAGCATCGGCAAATCAATAGGTAGAGTCAATAGAGGTCTGTAAAGTTCTTTACTAATCTGTAATTTTTTTTTACGTCTACCTATTCATTCAATTTGACGCATGCGTATACTTACCTACTGCTTTGAAAGAATAAGATTTAATTCATCTTTGGAACCAGCTTTAATGCGCTATCATAGTGGAAAATGTAACTAATATTATTAGTAATTATTATTATATAATCTTTGCCAAATTAAACAATGTTTACTCGACCATCTTACTTAAGGAGCATAGTATAATTGGGAGTATATATTAAGCACTAACAACTGTTCAGTACCAATTTTGAAGATGTACTTTATATTGGTATCAAGATAATAAAAATCCCAAATTTAAGTTTCGTGGCCACATAGCTTTTCCTTTCGGTTAATGTCAGAAGTTGACAGCTAAATACGCTGACGCATAAAGTCTATTATCTAAACCGTTCAAGACGGTAACTCTAGCAGAAAACTAGGCAAGTGTCTTTATATAAACTGCAATAAAAGTATCGTTAAACTTACCGAGTTCGCGGCAGTTTTACTACAGTTCCTCGGCTTCGGCCTTAAACACTGTTTACGGGAAAACACATCACTTAGACTGATGTGTTTTAGACATCACTCTTGCATAGTACATTAATATAGTCCGACTGGATTATCTATGAATTCGGAATTATTCTTTTGTAACCATTGCTTTCTTGTAACTATACGAAAACTTATCAGGCTTTCCAATTCAACAAAAACTTCCATAAGTTTTGAGGATTCATAGAGATAAATAAGGATTGAGATATTACATAGACAAAAAGAAACCCATTTCAAAATTGGGTTGTCTCTGCCCAAGGTGCCCAGGTATGTTAAAAATTGAAGGTAAATTCTTACTTCAATGCTTGCCTACCTTGCCTACATTTATCTGAATATTCTGCTTAATTGTGTATATGTCACCGGAAAATAATACAAACCAATTAAAAGTCATTTGATCAACTTAGGGAAAATAATCAAAGGCTGTTGTAATGTATTTATTTTACGTATTTATATTGGGTAATTGATCAATTTACGAAGTCTCTCCGCAAAATCATCAGTGGACGCATTTGGTTGGATTATCAAATAACGGTTCGTACTATTATCAGGTGACATATACTACAATAGGTACAATAAAGGTATCTACAAACACTGGCCCACACGTTGCGATGTCGAAATCGTATTGACCTAAACTCACTATATATTTATGACTTGGATATTGGATCTTACAAAAAATACGATTCCTTAAATCTTAGTCGGGCCAAATTGAAAACAAAGGCCAAGTGATGCAACCCAGTACCATTTTCAAACGTTAATTAAAGCTAAATAGGCCCTAGGACGCATATTAATTAGGCTGTTTGGTTGTGTTTGTACAATGATGGAGTTACCTACCTTCCTACTGTAGTTGCTAATATTCTACGGCTTCGTATGTCGGTCGTTGGCATAGAATAATAATCACGGAGTCCTTTATCAGCCTTGCAATAGAAGGATCATGCGCATGGTCAATGTTAGAGATTCAATGCAGCATGCATCTGAGTAAGTAGGCAAGGAAAATCTGTTATCGTAATCGTAAAGTACTAGAAGCTATTTAATACCCTTGGTTGGTAAGATATGATGCTTAACTTAAGTACTAGATGAGTTCTTTATCTTTAATGTTACTTAATGATCTTAATTTATAATATTTAAATTATGCTTTAGAGTTTTCACTGTTACTTTACCTACGTCGAAAATTATACGCACCGTTATAATTTTCGACGTAGGCAGATGCCGTAAGAATACGCTATTCTCCCTATCATAGTGAATGTTATGTTGGGATCTATTAAAAAAGATTCGACATATGATATTCATGTAGTCATCAACACCAAATCGTGAGAGTAAATACATAATAAAATTCTTTATTAAGCCCTTATCTCGTTTCACGCTATAGAATATAATTGCCTACTCTACATGTAGGTAGAGCTAACGGTAGATGCTAATGTGTTAGCATTGTCACACGCTGCGCGGCCAACTCTAGTAGCGTCCCAACAGATGCGCTTGCGCAAGAACGAGTGCCGCCCACAAGCCGGCAAATATCCCGCAAGTTCATTGTCACCTAAATATCCGGAAGGAAATTAGTAAATTTGAGTAAAATAGGTTGATAGTTTGTTGTAAATTGGAAATTAAAAAAACGTAGTAGAGTAAGATAAAATCATTGCAAAAATACAATATATAATTACTTAACAAAAATTAATATACCGAAGAGGAGAGTTAATTGGTAAAGTAGGCATTCTTTGTAGGTGCCGCAGTTAAATAGATTATACCTTGTAAAATATTATGCCACTGTTTACTTTCTTAATCAAATACGTGCCTACTTATTCAAACCGGTATATTTCTGATGTTCACTGGGGAAACTTGACTTCCTCTTTTATATGAGCATTTAATATTACGAGAAAAGCTAATTCTTATTTATATCTAAATGATATGTGTTTTCTATTCCTAGTAAAGTATGTAGGTAATAATAACAACATCACCGCACATTTTACCGCTATAAAGAACGAAATAAATGGTCTCGTTATGAAACACGTTACAATATCTCGTAGATTCCGCGTAGAGGGTCTACGCAATTTATGTGCGAATACCTACAAATGCCGTCCTTTGGCGAAATGAAAATTATTAAAGTTCTTTTTGTTGGGAAGGGAAGAAAATCAACACAGAAAAAGAGCTTTAGCTGTGTTCTGTAGTAATTGTACATAACTACGCGTATTGCAGTAATAGAGATAAATTTTGTGAATTGATTAAATAATAAAGTAATTGAATAAATTAACTGTATTTCCTAAGAACGCATAAACTACTGGAGATATCTTGATGAATGGTAGTAATGGAACCACCAAAGGGACAGTCACTTTAGAATAAAAAAACATCATATATATATATAATATCTTTAATACATTTTTAACGCATACTATTAAAAACATCATCATCATATTTTCTGCCGAAAGACGTTCACTGCTGGTCATAGGCCTCCTTCAAAGATGCGGCCTGCATCTATCACGAATGCAAACTGTTGTAAAAAAAATATTGTCGGTGCCTAATTTACCTATCAGATTACCTATATTTAACCTTGCCTCAGATAAAAATCACTATATATAATACCACAATAAATTGAGCCCGTTTCGCCTTTGCCAAGCCGAGGGAACAAGCTAATCGGCTAATAACCAGCTAACTTTGAAACAAGCTGGATAGCTTACCTAACCAACCGTCCGTTCCACAGAGGAAACAAGGCCGGCAATTGTGAGGGTCCCAATTAGATAAACGGTAGATTATTCAGAACAACGTTGCCAAGCTTGATCCGGGGGGTTAATCGAATTAAGATAGCTGCGGGTTCATAATTGATCAATAATGCCGAACTTTTAATACTGATACATTGTCTATTTCTATATAGATACCTATATAGTATTAATTTCAACTTATTCTCTTTCTGCTATTTTCTTTTGCATAGAAAATCAGCAACATGTTTTTATGTCAGTTCATCTGGGCTGCTACACACTACGCCTGAAATATTTTTAATTTAGGTACATAGCAAGGAAATCGTTTGTTTGTACGCTGCGGTAAGAAACCAAAAAGAGCCTCAGTTGTAAAGTTATTATTGTTTATGAAAATTGACCGCATAACTTTGAACCACGGCACCCATAATCTACACGATCGTCTCTGTATTTTCACTCTACACCTTTTTCGGAAATATTTCCCAGCTTGTTCTGAAATATTTTGTCTATCCCCAACAACTCGGTGCGCATTAAAACATTCCGGCTAGTGTTTGCAACAAGAACGTTAAAAAGCAAGCGCTTGTTATGATGTCCAATTAAAGTTAAAGTGGCGCGGAACAGGTTAATAACGACGAGATGTGTTGACAAAACGTACCATAAAGAGGATGAATGCGTTTAGGACGTGCAGAGTTCCTAGTTTGCTCCTAATTTTGCACGGGCTCGCTGTGAGGATTTTCCATCAATTCCATCAGTTTTCCGGATTTTAGTGTTTGTAAACAACATTTTTTAAAATAAGAAGATATCGTTGGATAATATTGATTACTACTTGCAACTAACTGGCTGGATAAATATGGCTCCTATATACCGTATAAACATTGATATATTATAGGCTAAACTCTCAGCCAGCTTAATCCAGATACAATTTCTTCAAGACTCAATAATCCTACACATCTACTAATCTCGCTATAATAAACACAATATGGCGTTCTAGATCGACCAGGAGCACAGCAATAGTGGATCACTTGTGTGCAGCCACTCGCATGTAATCTGGAGATTAAATAATTACAGTATACTGTACGTTTGTAAGTTAATTAGGAGCATATGGAGCCGCGTGTCTGTCGGACTATCTCAGACAATAAACCTTTGAGTGCCGGTCCCTTTGATTCGACCCTATGAAGTCTATTTATTACTTTGCGTGACTTCGGTTCTCATATCATTGTTACGCATAATGCTGGTTTGAGGGTTCATGTATCTGCCATTGTGCGATTTATTTGTTTTGACCTCAATCTTGACTTGGATAAAGTGGCTCTACTAGTTAATTTGTGTATGAGTGAATAGTGAGTTAAATAAATTTAAATAGACGCATACTACTTCTGGGGTTTGTGTACAGTTTATACACATTTTTCATTAAAAAAAATAAAGTGCAAAATGATGCATTAAGGGAGCTCACCCATCCAAGTACTGGCCTCGTGCAACGCCGCTATACGCAGTAATAAGGTCCTGTTTTTTTGAGTACGGAACCTAAAAACTTACATTTTGTGGAGTGGAAAACAGAAATCTCAAATTTACAATGATGCGATTTTTTTGAATATAATTCTATTGTGGGTGTGAAATTGTATATTATGTATGAATATTTTAATTAGTTGTGTGATTTATTTTAATCTAGCTGTTTCGGCTTTGCTCGGATGCGAAATCCTTGCTCTTGAATATATCTAAGTACCTACCTGCAGAAAACCGCATAAAGATCTTAAAAAACAAATGTTTTTAAGTTTATCCCGAAAGAAAAGACAGGAAGACAAACGCGGCGGGGGACTTATATTTATAATATGATAGACGTATTAAAGCTTACCTTTAGCTTTTTAATATCTTAGTTAAATTTCATACTTAATAAAATGGCTTAATAAATAGAAAGGCTCATTATGTTAAGAGCAAAATAAAACAGCATTTATTCAATACTGGTGCTATATCTGAAGATTCTGAAGGAGTGTCTTTCATATGCAATTACATTGTTTTCTTTCTTCTTATTTGTTGGCTGATAAATCTGAATGCCCAGTCTAAGTACCCACTTGAAAACAGTAGGAGCCACAACTCAAGCACACTCTTGACTTGCAGAGTGGCTTGTTCGTTCATTGTGTTTTGCATCGTGTTTTTATTCAAAAGTGCATTTGCATGACATTGATTTTTTGTGTTATTCAGCAGTTTTGAAGCTAAGGCTATTACAATATGAACGTATATTTCGGTGAAGGATACTATAACAAACATGCAAACGTAAGTTTTTGTTCGCAGTTATAAATGCACCCTAAGAAAACAAGTTTTGAGTTAGAGCTCTACCATCCATACTAATATTATAAATGCGAAAGTAACTCTGTCTGTTGCACTTTTACGTAATAATTACTGAACTGATTTAAATGAAATTTGGTGCACAGATTCTCTAGAGCCTGAGAAAGGATATAATCTACTTTTTACTGTGGGAAAATGTCTTTCCGCGGGATAATCCACTAAGACGCGGGTAACACCTCGGGGTACCACCACCACTACTAGTAAGATATAGATACGCACTCTTTGATTCAGAAATGATTTTCGAATGTAATAAATAACAGAGAATGTAATCGGTTTTCTTAAAACAAATACGCATCTGAATGGATTGACAGACGAGAGCGTGGGTATCGAATTCATGGGTTTTGTTTCGATAGTATTTCGGCTGTCAGTCATAGTATCGAATTTAAGCGCGATGTTTCGCGTGAGTAAATGTAATTTGATCGGAATACTTCATCAGTATATTTACCTACCTATATTTGTGTGTTATGTACAAATATTATCCTATAGATTATTATAGTTGACAAAATACAGCCAGCGGTTTAAAACTTATTAAAAAACTACTTCATAGATCTCTTTCAATTTTCGTTGGAAGTTTGCATGGTATTGTACAACATATATTATTTTAAAGATTTATAATTCTGTTCACATACATTTTACCACTTTGGAGGAGCAGTTACCCTCAAGCAAACTCTTCAATTTAAAAAAAAAAGTTATAACCTCAAAAATGAGATCTATTTAAAGATACATAAAATTATTATTTAAATATTATATTATAGTTTAAAGAGGCTGTGACATACGGCGGACAAATAGACAGACAGACATGACCAATTTATAAGGGTTCCGATTTTTGCCATTTGGCTACGGGACTCTAAAAAGACAACCAAACCGCAGATTATACATTATAATATTATTACTAACTAGCGGTTCGCCCCGGCGTCGCACGGGTAGAAAAAGTTCCCGGCAATTTTTCCTTATTTGCTCACCGTTTAGACCTACCCTGGACTACGACAAATATTTTAAAACTAAAATCAGCTCAATCGGCCCAGCCGTTCTCGAGTTTTAATCAGACTAATGAACAACAATTAATTTTTATTTATATAGATAAGTAAGTAATAACCAAACGAAAATTTATAATATTTTAAAATAAGCTTAAATGATATTTAGAACGGATTACACCTTACTCATTGCCATATTTGGTTTATTGTAGGCATCAGTACCCGATTCTGCAGTTGCTTCTCATCATCTCAAGATGCCCTTAGCCCCGTCCTACTGCGGTATATAACATTAACAATCAATTTTCAATTCCCTCAAGCACCCGCATATAAAACCGAATACAAAGTTAAAGTCCTCATTCCAAACTAAATAAGTTTATAACGTGTGAACATATGGAATAATAAATTACCCAGTGGCTTAAAACTCGTATTAGCTATTGCGGGACATTATGTCATTATCATCATCATAGACCAAGGTCTGTTAATTGTACGGCCATAAGAGTGGACCTTTGTGTTTTGCTTGTAAAAAAGTACGTAAATTAAGTACATATGATGTCATTTAGGTCAACAACACGTCATGTTCTGTACAAACAAGGATGCTACAAGACAACAGCAATAGAAAATGGGCACAGATCTGAAGATTTGGGAACATTTGCTGTATACTCGTAGGTACTTAATGTTTTAATACATTTTACCCTTAGAGTATCTATGGATTTTACCGTTTATTTTGAAATAGCTATATGTAAAACTTATTAAAATGAACATTTATTTCTCTTTTTAACCCCCGACCAAAAAAGAGGGGTGTTATAAGTTTGACGTGTCTGTCTGTCTGTCTGTGTCACCATAGCTCCCGAACGGATGGAGCGATTTCAATTTAGTTTTTTTTGTATGAAAGGTGAGTCTTGCGCGAGTGTTCTTAGACATGTTTCATGAAAATCGGTTGGGCGTTTAAAAGTTATGGGGGTGAGAGTGGGGAAGCAAAACCGAAAATCTGCAAATATACTCGAGTGGGGTATCAAATGAAAGAGCATCGCGTGCCCTAACTACTAAATATTATGGTGTTTTACTTATTAAGAAATTAAGTCATTGGAATCGGGGGTTTTTCTTAAATTTTAAATTTAGATTTATTATTCAATCACTTATACTTTATTTAATCACTTAGTCTTGAGATACAAATTGAGATGCTTGTGAAGTCTTAGTAATAAGATTAAGTCCCCTAAACAGATTAGGGGATTTAGCTACGCCACGGAATGTAGTTCTTATGAGAAATAAATTATCTTCAATCCGAAAATGTAAGGTCACATTTCACTATTATAGGATGCGCTATTCTAAGTCAAAAATGCGGAACTACAGAATCCTTTGATCTAAAATATTTCATATAAATATCTCATTTGTTGACAGGCCGATACGAACAATGTATCTCGATCTCTGTATTGGATGATTTACCGCACATTCCTCACCATCGCCACAGATTATAAGTTATGGCGTCTCAGTTGCGACTGCGCTGGGAACAAGATTACTCTCACACGTTCAATCGATGACAGACAGGGTTTTTATCGTGACATTTGTGACTCTATGACTGGACCTCGAAGTGCATTCTGTCATTACGTCAATTCATTGGATGAGACAAAAGAGTAAACACCTACTTCAAGTATTTAAGAGATCAGTTTAGGTTGCAATGAGTCGCTGAAATTGTCATAGTGTCAGAGACTTCAATCAGTGAAATATTATTTCGTTTCAAAGCTCTTTTCATAGGGAAATATTGTTTTAATGCACGTCCAAAATGGGGGATATGAGTCCCGATGAGTGATTATCTATAAGTGACTCGTAGTTTCTAACGGTTATAAAAATTCGAGAGCGATTAGTTTTATTAAAAAGGTTATGAAAAACCCAAACGAAAGGTAGGTATACCTCTAAATATCTATTATAAATATCCCGCATTCCACTTTAGCATGATCCATAGCAAAGACCGAATCATGTATTAATTCGAGGGATTAGTGCAAGTATTAAATAATGTACTAAACCACAGGAAGCATGAAACGGGATTTTAAACTTGTCTTTGTTCTTTATCTTATAATTATCCGCTTTCTAGTTAGCTTCCATTAATTTCCTACTTTGAATGTGTTTAATTTAGAACACTGCGCAGCATTGCGTGACGTTTAACTTTTCCAAACTGCAGAAATATCGATTCGATAAACTTCGGCTACAAAACTTTATATTGTAAATAACGCCGCACTCAGAACTTCGCTGGCTGTTAAAGACTGCCGAGTGAAATGAGCCGATGTAAGCTTTGGGAGTGAAATACTCGAAGCATCAATCATTTTGTTCCTAATTTAAATTCATAATTTGAATTGTGAGCGGAAGTTTGCGCAAGAGAACCAAACAATTTGACCGGAAGTGCGGTCCCAGTGGGACCCTTGTTCTATGGCGGTGCCATAATGATGCGTTAAACTGTGAACTTCATTTAATACTGTATGTAGTACTAGTAATAAGGTAGATAACAAAAAAGTATAATTAGTCTGTTATTTAGATTATTTAAAAAACAGTTACTCGAATTTAAATTCCTTTATCTACCAAACGAAAAATAATTTCACAAATCATTAAATTTTGCGCTATGTAAAACTCTTTCGTGCGATGTGTAGTAAATTTCGCAGTCACAAGCCCCCACTTTGATACTATTTAACCATGCATTTTCTTATTAAATTGATAAAGCTAAAAATAGGTGTCCAGTATTTTTGGCCCGGTATGTGCTAACAGAATACAATTTTTTTACGTAGTCATCATGCTTACGTGTATTGGGACAGTCAACTGCCTTGCTTTACGCTCGCTTGCGCAAAGCACCTACGGGGTAATTTTCTACTAAGGCCCTACTAGGCCGGTATTTCCAGATAATTTACTATCCTAGGTACGTACTTAAGGATTTATGCATCTGTTTAATATGATTTAGTGTTTATAAAGACGTGTTTACGAGGGGTTCAATATTGTAGGATACCTTTGTACTTACCTAAATTAAGCAAACCGATGTAATGTGCTAGATGTACCAAGGTGGGTACAATAATGCTTTACGTATAGTATCCCGATGCGAATTGGTAGTGTTGCTGTTCGGATTTATTAAATTATACATAAAAAACAAAATGTAAAAAAAAAGGTGTGTGTGCGATTCACACACGATAGAAGTGAAACTTTAGTAAATCGACAAAAGAATGAGATGACTAAAAAAAAAACAAAAAAAAAAACTGTGCAAAAAGATTTTGTTCGGGCGGTCACCCATCCAAGTACTGGCGTCGCGCAACGTTGCTTAACCTTGATAGCGTTTAAGATTGGCTTACCTGTCGTTTTTTCCGTTGCATCCGGTTTGAAATCACAACGATTTTAAAGAAGTTTCACTTCAAAATATTTTACAAACATTTTTACATAAAGGGGCTTTGTCCGTGTATTGAATCGGAAAAATTAATGGTAAGTTATGAGTCAGCACTATTAAAGCTACAGATACAATTTGTATTTGGTAACAACCGCATCATTATCTAGCATTATACGTATTTATTCCAATTACAGTTTTGGAGGTCACTGCCGCAACAAAGACCATATCGAGTGGCTTCAGATAGGTATAAAGTTTCGGTGCTGAAAATAAACTCGTGCAAATACGAGTCTCCATAAAAACACGACACGGTTGGCGGCGCAAACAGCCAGCTGTCCCGCGTCTGTTACCCTTTAGATAACAGCCAAGTGCGAGTCCATTTATTACTCTACATGTTCCAAATACCCAATAACACTCAAAACTTTATTTAACCTAAAATTCCTCAAACAAACGTTGCTTGTTTTCACACTCCCCGATCGACACCTCGATGTTATTTTGTTGTTTTTACCGCCACCCGTCGGTGAATACGCTACAGTAAAAATACTTATTTCTACTGGTCCTTGCTATGAATCAAGATTGAATGGAAAGTCATAAAACAAATTTTATTCCTTATTCATTACAGTTTAAAAATAGCTTCGGCCACCTGGTGCATTCTCGCTTTACTTCAGGGAGAGTGATTTATAGGCCCCGTGGCAGCACCGCACAATGCGACCGCAAAATAACCCTTGACTATTTCTAGTGAACGTTGATTGAAGTGGCGACTTTACAGCGTCTGTTTCTGTTTAAGTAAAATGAAATTTAACGCATTGACGCACCCCAGCGAGATATAAATTAATTTATCACCGTCAAAAAACTTGAAATACGAGATGGCTCAACAAACAATGCTTTGTTGATAATATCCATTGGAATGGCCCGCTGGGACCGCGCCCTTCTAAATCCTTCGACTTAAACCCTTGAAGGTACTTATCAAATATTCGAAACATTCTCGGATTAATGCATGACGAACCAAAAAGGCAATCATCATTAACTAAGCTTTAAGTAAATATGGTCGTTCCAGCAATAAAGAGCTCACTAAGTTATCCACAGTTGAATGGAGACCAATTATTCTAAATTGTAGACAAACTGTGAATCGAACAGTAGGCAAGCCTAGTGATGCGAAGTCGGCTCTACGTGGGAGGTCTTAAGTGTAGATAAATATCGACTGGCTTGGGATCCATAATACTGATTGAACGTCGCTATCCCCTAATTATATTCAGATTGGCGGTGTACATGTACAGTTGTGCCGTAAAATAAACTTTTAAAGGAACAAGTTAATTCACAGTTTGACTCGTTCACACGGAATAGGGAATAAACATGGCCATAAAACGGCTTAATGCTCTCATGCGAGTAAGCTATCAAATGGTCCAATAAGTAAAATATTTAAAGGATATAGGTATGACGATAGTTTGAAGTAAATTTTATCTAAATATTTCTAAACATATCTAAGCTATGAGATAATTTCTCACGGTTTTTTTTGTAGAAATTAAACGTGAGCTGAACTTAATCGCGTATACTCGAATAACAACACGTCTCTACATAATGAACTTTTGGTTTACAATGAAATGGGTTTCCTAAAGACATTGCTCCTTTATTATATTTTATTACCTGAGCCGGTAAAGGGAGGCAAATATTATAATTTAGGGTAGTTTTGAATATGTACCTATTAGTTTAAATAGTTTGTCACCAAGCGTCATACCAGTCATAACAATCCTATTGTGATTATAAATTATGGTAATTCATTTTGTAAATTACCATCACACAGAAATGCTAAAAGAATATGAAAGCGCTTTTTCACTTACTTTGTTTTTATAAAAATGCTCTCGTTTTAGTAAACTCCTATTTTGTGTAATTTTAGTGAAATTACCTAATTATTACTCACATAGCCACAGCGGTTTACTGATACGAAAAAGTTACTTCAAACATTGCTTTCAAACTGGTCCACGATATTCAATATAACAAGTATTTTATCTCCGAGTCGGTCCATATGAATATATGGTACAGTCAACAGCAAAAGCTGGGTATCAACATCTTTTCGGCCATAGAACATCCATTGATGGTCATTTCGCAATATGAAAATATATGTAACTCTCTGCTTAAAAGAGTTTTCTTTCCGAGTGAACTGCAATAGGCCTCCCTCATAAAATCAAGGGTCATAAAAAATATTAAAAAAGGAGATTTACTAATTGTATTCTGGTCATGCAAGAAGCACTGACTCTTTTTTATCATTTTTGCTGATTTTACTTTGAATTTATTTTAATTAATCGTGGATCCGATTGGAAGTGAAGACCAATAAAATTATGGACCTATGGGAATAAGTTGCCGTCACAATACGTTAAGATCCTGTTTAGGTACAAAGTCCATGAAACCTATGGTCTGTGTTAATACATACATATACATTTATATAAATGTGGCAACTTTTTGCTATTACGAGTAAGTACCTACATCTTTTTTTTTGTTATCGGAATGACAATTCTTAACCAAATCAAGATAAAATCAGTGTTGGCGTCAATTTTGGACTTGCAATTAATTATAGCTGTAAGATCTATTGCCGGTGTTACGTATTATTATTAAAATGTATTCCTTCAAAATAGTCGAAAAAAAATGACTGAACAACAAAATATTATTCAAAAATTGTTGTTATTTTAACACAGGTAACACAGGTTTTACGTTTTACACAGAAGTAGGCAATATAAAATTCAAAAAGCTCAACGTTGGCAGCTTACCCACACTTAATCTGAATACGAAACGTGTTTCAGGTTAAATCCCTATTTTTATCGAAGCACTTTCATTCGAATAACCTCTAAGCGTTTCCATTGAACCCAGCTTTTCAATCTCCGTCAATCACACGCTCTGAAAATCAATTAAGTTAATTTTTTAAAGTAATTTATTTACTTTGTCGTCTGCAATGAGTGACGGTTATGGAGGCGGGGCTCCCCTAGCCCTTCACTCGGTGACATGTTATGCTATTAACTTGTCACTTTGTAGCATCAACGCAAACACTTAGCTTTAACAGAACACGCCTATTGCTCATGCCAACATTCTAGTCAGATCACACGCCGGCCGAGTTGAGGAGGTATGCAATGAAAGTTTTACACCTGAGTTCTCTGCGAAGGAGCAATATTTGTCCTCACTAGGATTCCGTGAGCTAAAATTTTCTGCGAAAGCTTGTTGAAATTCTTACTGCGATTTCGTTTTACGATTCTGTACTTTGTAGAATTTTGTGTGTGTAGTAGTAAGTGTTTGTAGACCTTTGTTTACGTGTCGTTTATTTGCGAATAGCGCTACCAATTACCTACAGCAAAAACCAAAATGAATTTCCAAATTGGGTAGAAACGGTTAAGAGCAAAGAAGTTAAATTACCACCCATAAATAGCAATGTGACGCATTTGTTGAACAAATTACGTGCTGTATGTACCAAATAACAAAAATAAAATAAGGTATACTAGGAACTTATTCGTTAACCTTAATTGAGCTGTTTTAATTTAATTTTCCATTCAAATTAGATAGCGCAGCGTCAAACCAGAAATTATGAAAAATGCTTTCTTAATTTGAATACCATGCTCAGCTTATAAGGTAACAATTACCTTATCAAGTAAGCAGTAATGGTAATCATAAGATTACGATCGCAAGAAACGCTACATGCTTCACAGTATGGAAAATAAACAATAAACCAGTCTTTGGTACCTATAATAAAGCGCCATTGTAGCTTATTTTATGATTTATGTATGTTCCTACATTTGAGTTGTGCTACTAGACTCGATGGCTATTAAAGCCAACAAAAAAAACATATTTATTAGTATAATACCAATAAATATGTTTTTTTTTAGTTGGAAATAAGACTTCTTAAAAAAAAGGACTAGTTTGGATTTTCTCCGCAGGAATCAAGTGCATCAATATGTAGGAGCCTATTTATTATTTATTTATATTTCATGTACGCGACTTATAAATATTTGTTTAGTAATAATAAAAAGTATTAAGGCGTGAGAAATGGGAGATCTGTCCATGAATTCGACAATATAGGTTAAATAAAAAAAATGTAATGATGATAATGAAGAAACATGGATTATTTAGGTAATCTTGATCGTAGCAACGCACAGTAGATAGCCATTTTTGGAAGACATTAACGTACCAACTAAATGACACCTTGGGATTGCAACAGAATCCAAAGCAAACAGCGTCGTAAGCTTGTCCCCATTTTCACGGGCCAACAATATATATCTAGAGTAGGTACCTACCTCTATCTTTCCAAAATTGCGTTTATCGTAAGGCCTGCCTCTGCAGATAAGGAAAGAGCAGAGCCTATTTGTTAATTTTTGGAGATATAAATGCTGTATGCTCAGGTCGCTTGGTTTGATTGTTCTTCATAATTAAACCCGTATTTGTTATAATTGCTTGCCTTTTTTATGTGAACGAAGTTTGATAATGCTTTTAAAAATAAATATAAAAGGTGGTACTTAGAAAATGTTTTGATAGAGACATCTTAAAAATTTTTTTGCTGGTCTTGTTTGTAAACGTAAAAATTAAAAAAAATCTATGGAAAATAACCGTCTTGGATCCGTATTTAATCCGTCAGAGGACTGCAGAAAATCCGATATAATATCCGATTATGAACTATCGATTATGAAGTAAACACTAATACATATTGATAAGTTTTCCTTTGTTGATTTAGGACGAAAATATGAATTCTCACTTTATCTCTCGAACAGCTATTAAAATTGTGCTCCATCTATGCACATAAGAACTCCGAGCCGCGGTAGTTCATTATCGTGATTATACTAATACTAAAGCCATTCACTGATGCTCCACGCCATACCGAAGATTAAATTTAATTAAAGTGGTCTTCTCAACAGACGTTCCAACGAAGATTTATAGATATTTCATTGATATTTCTGAGGGAGCATGACAGAAATAATCAGCCGAGGTTTTATATATTGACCCCTTTATTAAATTAAGTTCCATTTGATTTATTTTCTTGGTAGTCACTGTGTTCCTAAAATGCGATAGTAAATATGACTGCTATAACATTAACTAATTTTTTTTTATTATTATTACAGTACTACTAATTGTTTATTTTAAGATTATAATATGGAATAGAAATAATATCATACGCTTTATATGGCATAGAAGCAACCTCGAACCCTCAAAAACTTTAGTGCATTTGCATATTTTAATTGAAAAAAAAAACACGTTTCTAGTTTGTCCTGTCAGTGTGGATTAGTATTTTACGCAATCGTCATTTACTCAGGTATCTATAGAATGATAGAAAACCGCAACAAAGTTGGTATCGGCGTATTGACTTAGGCATGCCTAGCCACAATGATACTGAGTAGTGTGAAAGGACAGTTCATCTTAGGTCAAACTGATGTATCCGGCTGCATTGTTCAAACTCGCCTTTTACAATCTAAGCGCGACACGAAGCTATATGACAGAAATAAGAATAAGCAGAGTTAGATACGAAAACAAGTAGTAGTGGAAATAAAGTCCATTTATTTTACGCAAATAATGAAAATCAACTTCTTAGCTTTGTATAGGTCTACAATAGAGCCTATTTAATAAAATTATTTATATTTTTACAGAATAATGCATTTAAATGCCTCTTACTTGTAAAACTTACAAAGTTACTATAGTCTTTGTTCTACAATATTCTATAGGCATGTAAACTAGGGATGCTAACTGTTTTCTTTATTAGTAGAGTCGAAATGACATGTCCTGTTTAGGCCACACATGTATAACGGATATGATGCCCACGTAAATGTAACAAAAAACTGTTTTTTTTCTATATATATAATTTATTACAAAAAAATCGGTTTGCTTTGATTGTTGGTAATTTTTTTCGCTTTATGGGGCCCAGCCCTCTCCCGCACACGCAAATGCAGGATTATCCACCATTTCTGAGGAATCCTGCAACAACCTGTTCTAATAGCGAAATGTCCCGATATTTCTATATTCAAATATTTGGAGGTGGCAATCTTGCTGAAACCACACATTGTGTTTGGTATAGAAGGTGAGTATTTACATTGAATGTCGAATACACTACAAAATACATGTACAATTGCATTATCTACGGTGTGGGTGGCCGCGTACCTACAATTAGCGTGAGCATTACTGATTTCATGCGCTGGCATTTCACTAAAGAAGTGATCAGTGAACTGTGATCAGAGTTGGTTGTTTGTGGCACAGATAAAGTAAAGTATATACTAGTCTACGGTAAATCAAGGGCTCTTTCGGTAGAATTTAATTTGTGGTTTCGTATGTCCTACCTACATGCCCTATAGGTATGTATTGAACTGCCGTCATTTAATAATTGACTTTATTACAATATACAAGATTAAATGAAAAATCTCCAACGGAGCATTGGGTTGAAATTATTTGCTCGTATCTTTCAAATGGCTAAACTGATTTCCATAAAACCTATCCTTACCAAATCTTTCAAACAGGACCGAAATCGGTTAATTCGTTTGAGAGCTTTGATGCCACAGACAGATAGACGAAAAGACAGATATACACAAATATATACACGTTAAACGTATAACTATAACACCCTCCATTTTGCTTCGGGGCTTTAAAACAACCTTTTTTGTTCTACGGCCCATAAATAAAGTAGCATCCTTTATCTTCAGATAAATAATACGCCGAGAAATTTGCCAATTTGGTCGACCATTAACCCATATTACCCTATAAAATAAAAGGAAATGGAAGGTAAGTAGGTAGGTCATTCCATTAAATCAGATAGTACTTAAACGAAGACATTTCCAAGTTTTAGACATCAGAAAAACATTCAATTGAACTGTCGCGTTTTATTTTCTTAGAAATTCAATCTCAAAGTACTAAAGCAATAAAGGAAAAAGCAATTACGTTCGAACTCGTATTAGTAGTATTGCATTTATTGCAAAATAGCATGTGTGTAATTCAAATTCTTATTAAAAGGTCTGGAATTTGCCCCTGCTGCTGTATTTCCTAATAACTACAACCCGAGTATCTTCAAGACAAGAGTGAATAGGTACCTTCTGGATCTATGTGATCCATCTTCGTCCACGTCGACACTTACCAGGTACCATCAGGTGAGGTATGTCCATAGATTGTGGACGACCATAGATCTAACTGACATACATATTAAAAAAAAAAAAATTGTAGTTCTACTATTCTTTTTTGCTATAAGCCTCCTACTTATGCTAAGTAGGTAACTCCTGTTGCCCGCCGTAGCTTGCCGCATCGCATCGCATGTTATGTCTTTAAGCCTGTTTGGATTTTTATTCACAAAATCTTAAATTCCTAATAACCCCTGAAATTCATCGCAATGTAATTAGCTCTACGCCCGCTTAGTAATTACACACCTGTCTTAGTTGATATGTAACATTACAAAATTTCAACTGACAAGCGGTGCTCCTAAATAAGAATAAATTCTTCATTCGTGTAGGTAATTTGAATTTGAGGAGTAAATGAGAATCTGAGTAACAGAAACATATGTTTGTGAATATAAAACTCTTTGTAATCAAAAGCATAACATCGGTTCAGTAATGTTCTCTGCTCCAAATACACACGCAGACAAACATATTGCACAAATAGGATATGCATCATAATCCGGAAATGATACCCTCAATCTGTTGCTTTTAGATATTTAGGGCACAGAACGTACGAATTTAAGAGAGAGTAAGACACCGTATTCGTAAGCAATGTTTGTTCCAATGGATATCAAAAGATATGCCCTCCGTATTAGGCCTCACCTTGCAATTCGATTTAATTAATGGTCCATTTTGTTGTACCTATATTCTAGCCTAGTCTTAGAGAAACAAGTATGTGCAGCTAGATTAAACGTTAAGATTGAATTTCCCAACGGAATGGGTCATGAATAAATTGGGGTTTGTCCGAGTGATTTTTCGGACTTTGTAGACCCTTATGAAATATTCTCAACAAATCGCTGTCCACAAGCAATACAGGGACTGCAAAGTCTTAACTCGATTAACTATAAGTTTTGGATATAATTTATGATCTTAAAAAGGGTTTATAAAAATTTGGATAAAGAGGTGTAGATGTAGAAGTGTTTTGTTGATTGGGGTATATTATATTATCTGTGGTTTTTGGTAAATAGTAATGTTACTGTCTATAATATGGTTACCTTTAATTTAAGAAAAACAAGGTTTGATTATAAATTATGTATATTTTGCCGTATGCAATTCAAAGTAGGTCTTAAAAATAAAAATAAAAGTTTTGTAAGATTGTAAGTAGTTTCTTTCAATTAGTACATGCATCGAGAAGTGAATTAGTAGTCTGTCTAATTAGCTTTGCAGTACGCTGGTCACCCAAATATTTTCTTTCACGATCTCCGGGTAAAATATGCAACACAACACTGCCATTAACTGAATCGCATAGGTTGCTCTATATTTTAACCATTGACTATTTTACTCGGAGATCGTGAAACAAGACCTTATTCTATATTAAAAATTTCTTGCCTGTGGAATAACCAAACAAGGTCTAGGTATATTTTATAATATGTGTCCATAACAATCAGGCAATTTTGTGAATGACCACTTGATAACCCACAAAATATAGCTATTGATTAAATTATGAAGTAAATGCAGTATCGTATTCCGTTGTTTATGCACTGATAGAGAGTTCAAAAAGTTATCGTTTAAATTGCTTTTTACGAATAGTTTGTTAAAATATTTGAAGCTAATGTTATTTCCACCTTTCACAACCCCTGTGGAGGGTGAATCTCCATTTATAAGGGTGTGTTCGGTAATCATCATTGCTTAGGTAAGGGGGAAACTAAAGTTTATGTAGGAGTAATAAATCTACTGACACGCAACTTTCGATAGTTATAAATTTTATTATTCCATAAAAAAATTCAAACCAAAAAATATTTCAAACAAAAAGATAATTAGCAGAGCGTGGTTTCGATCCACGGACCTCTGGGTTATGGGCCCAGCACGCTTCCACTGCGCCACTCTGCTACGTCGTCAAGGTGTGAAATTTGTAATCGCAAACTTCATTCACTAACACTTGTGCCTATACATTAGTCTGTGGCAAGATAACGACTTCAAACCAAGTTTCTTCACTAACAGAGTCAGAATTCAAAATGTTAGAGTAGTTTCATGCAGAAAGTTCTAAATACTCGACACAGATAGATTGATAACTCTTTATTGTACACCACAAAAATAATACAAACAGTAAACATTAACAAGACAATACATCAGAGTACAAAGGGCGGCCTTATAGCTGTGAGCGATCTCTTCCAAGCAACCGTTTTGTATATATATTTTATAGTAGAGATTGGTAGAGTCGAAGTTTATTAAAACCTGATGTCCTTTTAATTCTACAAATGAATGGTCAACATCAGCATAAAATGTCATAAAAAATGCTTTACTTATCCGTGGTTTATATTACCTACTCGAATAGTAACATTTTATTCGTATAATAAGTTTTATCAGATTCAATATAAATGCGCATTTCTGCGTGTAAAATAATGGTAAACAGCGGAAACTACCTTATCTCCGCGCATTACACAAATAGCTCGTTACGTAACACGAAGGCTGTGGAATACCTGTGTAATAATATAATTGGAACTACTAGAAAAACTGCTTATCATAAGCTATGTGCGGTAAAGTATAGAACATAACTTTATGATTTTGTAGTAATTATACTTTTTTAATTTATCATGTGAAATACTTAGGTAGGACTGTTTATTTATTAGTTATTTGTTGGAATTTCATTTATTAGTAGAGTCGAAATGAAGGTTTGTTTATAAAGTAATATAGGTTATTACTATATTATAATTATAAAAATGTTGGCTTTAAGGTTGTGAGACGTAATACCTGAAAGAAATGAATACACTAACATACTCATTAAATCTCATTAAATATACATAGTTGTATTAAAAAACATTGAATAAGTATTAAGTTATGCTACAACTCAATTAAACGTTAAGTATAATTTTGGTATTACATTTTTCCGTTAATCCGACATTTAGTTGAAAGTGTCAAATGTTTGAAATGTTAGTGATATGATAACTGAGCAACCATGAATACAGTTCGTAGTGTTCTTGGAAGTAATGAAATGTGCATACAAATGTATTATAACTAGAAAAGGTAGTACGAATCCAACTGCCGGGAATCGATCAAGCACCGCGCAGCTAGGCGTGAAGTTATTTAAGCTTTATGGTTTAATGTTTATTTATTTATTTCTTTTACATGGAGCTCTATCATTACAGTCTTACCTAATTCAATAGAGCGATAATGTTATTTATTGCGAGCTGTTAAGAAATATTGTGGCTACTGTAGGGATTGCCTTCTCTAAGCAATTATAATACGGAACATAAAAATATCTAAACTAAAAACATAAAAATATTTAAACCCGGTGGTAAGCTCTATTCTTGTGTTACAGGTACTAGACATCTGATATACTTAATATAATAGACATACATATATAGATATTTTTTAGGTATATTATGATGCTTCCTTTGTTGGAAAATAAATAACTGACTCACTACATAAATAAATATTGCTATACGAGTAGCAAAATCTTTCGCCTCTGCTAAGCTCTAAGCTGGTTTTACGGGGTAAAGTTAACGAATAAATTAGTGGGGATGAGACTTGTGATTTTGCACGAATACACCTACTTAGCTAGTAGTAAAACTTCATGGACATTATACATGTATAACTTAATATTAATACATAACATTGCTTGTATTTAAATAATCACTCGGTAATCTATAATTAAGAAAGGATTAATTTGCAAACCCTACCCATAACATCACGCCACCAAAACAGAAACCTAATTCCTTCGTACAGCAAAAGACTCAAGTACAGCTATAGATATATAGACACACACAACGTCTTAACGGATGTCACGTAGTGCGAGAAAGCGACGCGCTACCAGATGGCAAACGAAGCCCCAAATTGTAATTGTCAACCTGTGACTAACGGGTTAGTGCCCTAAGTCCTGAAGCAACATGTGCTGAGTAGCTCAGCAGGATTCATTACCCTGAAAACAACTTACAATATGCGATGAATCATAAGACGTCCAACAGATCTCTCCATATGGTACTTGTACCTATTTAAAGCTTTGAGTGCTTTTTTAGGGTTCGCAATTTAGATTTAGTACTTGGGAGTTTACTACTTTTATTGTTGGCTCTCATTTGATATTATAATAACCGTATGAAAAGAAAAGTCAGTCAAAGCTGCGGGAATGTTATAAGCGTTTTAGGAAGACGCGTTCACTCGGTCAGTGATAAGATGCATTGTTCCTGTTTTAGTAATCTTTGGACAAGAGGACAGCTCTAAGCTCCTTGCGAAACATGGACAAACAGATAATGAAGAAAATGGAGCAACTGTTACATCGCTTATCTGGATTTATTGTTTATTTTTTGTGTTTTATTCATCTTTTTCAAAATAAAACAAGAACTGTCTAAATCCTCTCTTCTGCTTCTTCTCTAAATTCAGCTTAATTTCTTCAGATTAGTATTATAAGCGATTAGGTACGTGCTTTTGTCTAACTTGCTTTGCAATCAAAATAAACTCTTAAACAATAATGTTTAGCCTGAGTATGTTCAGAATCTCAAGAGCTTCGCAGCTAAATCAAATAAAAGCTGCCTATCTGATCTATGAGAACAAAAGCATGACTAATATATGCTTACCGTTTATTCATAGACAATTAATTTAGTTGTCTACTTGTGAAACATTGAATATGGTAATTCATAGGCAAATTCTTGGGAATTATACGCCACGCAATTAAAATAGAATCACATAATGCAGTGTCGTGACTTGTTGTTTGATTCTAGGTGCCCTGTAGGACCATGCTCTTGGATCGCCAAGCATTGTTTGAACTTGTTCATTGTTATCTATGCGCATCACGAAGTTCTGCTCTGTCTTTTCGGTAAATTTAGTATTCATTACAAAACAATGGAAGTTAATATCAAAAGGGCCCGCGTTGTGATTAATAGGTTCGTTCCGCTATTTCGCCCTTTTGTCTTCACATCACAGTTCAATCACTGTCTCGGTGATCAACAGTATACTGCCCAATTTCAATCAGTTTGAATTCTCATTTCGCTTTATTGAAATACTTTGACGTATGACCGGTTCCAGATTCCATTATGTATTTTCAATTTATTGCTAGAAATCCGGTAATATTTCATTTTATCTGAACAAATGTAGCTGGTGCGGACCTACCCTACTCATCCCTTACATACATCTTTTTTAATCTCAAAACCACAGTGAAGCCCTTCTAAAAGATTTGTGGGATAAAATAACTCAAACCAGTTTAAAAAAAGTTTTGTAACTTATGTCCTGGAGAGGAAGTTGATATTATTGTCACCAACACATTTCTAGGAGGGTTTAATCACGATAAATGGCTTTCGGCTTTTGTTTTCTATGTAAATAAAATGTAACTTTATAAGTTAGCATGGCACATCCCTTGCAGGGGTCCCGAGAACTGAGGGTGGGTTTGGGTGTGCCAGTTTATGTAATTACCACAGGGATAGAGCAAATTACTAAGCCATGGCCACAATTCGGGGAACTTAGAACGCTTCTTATTCAACACCCATTGACTTTGCATTTACACACACACACAGATACTTGTCTATTCATTTTGGAGTCTGTTATCTAAGCTGATCAACGTCCTATCTTTATTGCCTTACACACATAACTTTTAAAGTAACATGCGTCTGTTATTGACAGGACGGAATGGAGATATCTATTTGTCAAAGCAGTTGGACATCTCATTGTTTGAAAGTGCATACAGCTGTTCAATGAAATTTGATTCAGTTAGTTAATGGAGCGTGTGTGATGGCTTTATTGTGTCAATTTCGTTGCTACTGTAATGCTGTTGTAGTATTGTAGTTTTTGTTGGCACGGGCGGGCCGTGTATGGCGATCTGCGCAGAAGCACCTGCACGGGCCACGTGTGCATGCGTTTTTATAGACGCGCGGGCGCACGCTGAATGTGTGATGATATTCGAGCCCATTTATGCGCATTCTAAACATTTTTGGGAATAGACGCTACACAGAACTTGTTTCGTAACGCCGTATTTGAATAGCTTATTTTCATTTTGATGGACTTTATGAAGGCTGTGGTGTTTACTTATGATAAAATGAATAGTGCGATGACCTGTAATGGTTATTTATTTAAGTTTTATTTCCTTAAGTTTATTAATTTGCTTCCCGATCCACATCAGCCAAATCAGCACCCGGAACTAATTGAACTGCGTAATTTTGAGTGATGAGCTTTATTACCATCTCTAATTGCGGTGAGATCCATTCCCTACGTTCCATTACTCGCTACTGTTATTAGAACCACTTGAGCATACGGCGCGGCTGCGAGATAAGAAAACGGGTCGATTTATTTTGAACTACCATTTGTAACACAATGGCAGACAACGGGCAGTATCATGTGCGTGGCAAATGTGGCGCCAATCTCCCCGGAGCCTGGCGTCTGCGCATGTGACGTCATTCATACAATCTGAGCTTACAAAGAGCTTCACTTTGTGTACTGTACTGCTGATTCAAAGTGCACCAATTACACCTACTTGCTAAAGAGCTGATGCTACCTCTTTCGACGTAAAGCCAGAGTGCTCGTAACTAGGTCTGATTTATAGCTGTCAGATACAATTTGCTAACGAGTGTAAAACGTGTCAGACCTCATAGATAAACATCACGGTCGTAGAATCACGGCTCTCGAGTTGCATTATTGAATGCAAATCACATCTGGAAAGACAAGCTTCGTGCAAGAGATTGAATAGAAACTAATTATTTACTCACGCATTGTCCTGTCAACAGCTCGGTGTTCTGTTTGTAAATAGAAATCCTTTTAGCGTGGATCAAATTGACTGTTTCTTTGAAAGTGGTTGGTTTGGAAGAAAGTTATTTAGTGTGTGCCGTTTTATTATATCTAAAACCAGAATCCTGTGACTTTAATTTTTTTTAATTAAAAAATAATACATTAAGGAATTATTGCATCAATGCAAGCAAGAGGCATAAACTGTTTATTTTAAAAGCAAATTCTTCTACAAAGTACGCTGCAATAAAGAAAAAAAGAAAATTCAAATGATTCAATAGATAGTGCCTTACCTTAGCCCGTGCTGAATGGACGCTCTGGGTCCATTGTGAGCGCGCGCGCAGGTACCGGTGGTCGCCCATAAATCGCCTCAGGCATCGCTTACATCCTCCTTGCATAGATCTAGGACAATGGACCTCATTTCACGCGCTTGTGTTTAGCTGAATGTATACTTCTCGGATGTGACACTGCACATGCACAATGCATAGTTTGGAAATGTAACAAAATAGCTTAGTAAAAAAAGTTATACAAATTAACTCTTACAATTTATTAGTATTTTTTACGAGCCAGTGACCATACTAAACCATGGAAAATGTAAAATCGATGAGGCTGAAATTTCAAGTTGTGGTGATCACGCAATGGCTCTTAATATCATAGTTATCAATTGTAAAAGCGAGGATTTTGTCTTTTAAGTCAAATATGAAATTAAATGTACCTAATGATTGTCCTATAACTTTTTTCTAAGACTCCAAAAACAAGCATGCCATGCCAATACAGATTCCGGGAAGTGTGCCATGGCTCGAGGCTGTTTGTTCGCGATGACCCGTGGGAAAGAAAGTCTGAAAAAGGCGTATAGCTAAACACCTCTGATGTTAGAATAGGTGAGATGAGACAACTCTTGATTAGGCTAAGATTCAAACATTCATACGAGTAGGTACATTTGATCGGAACTCTAGTAAGAGTTCTCAATGAATTAACTCACCCAAGCCGTTCTATGCCAAAAAAAAACACACCATGAATAAGTAGTTCCACAACATTACATAGAATACAATAGGTTAGGAAACACTTTAATGTGCACCACACAAAAAATACAAACATACCATAGTAAACGAATACCAATATAATATGCAAACGAAACACTTAGATCAAAATTAAAGTAATTTATATCCCATCAAAAACAATACTTGTCAAAAAAACCAAGTCGCGCAACTCAGTTGTTCTGCGGTAAAAAGTTGTGAGATCCAAGTAAATCCAAGTCTTCAAATTTCGTCTCAAAATTCTTTAATGTTTTATATTAATATATTAAGACTTGGCCATCGCCTGAAAACACGTGTTAATTCAATCGCCTGAAAACACGTGTAAATTCAATTATTTAGTGCCATGGCCAAGTCTCAATATATTTATATAAAACATTAAAGAATTTTGAGACTGAGTTGCGCGACTTGGTTTTTTTGACAAGTATTGTTTTTGATGGGATCTCATTTCTTTTTGTATTTTGTAGACAGTTTTACTTTTTTCCTTTTCGGTACCTTCTACTTATTGTATATATGTCCATATAATTTTCTTTTTGCCGGTCTAGATTGGATTTATTTATATTTCGCATTGTTATTACTTATGTACATATTTCGTATATACGTGGCGTTGCGACAGCGCCCTCTATACCGGTCTTTTCTAGATTTTTTAGTTTTTCCTTGATTCATACACCAAACACTACTTATATTCCAAATTAGAAGCTTCTAGGTCTGCTAGAAGTGCCTTAGAATTTTGATGATCGTTGAGTCAATGAGTGACAAAATTAAGAAATTTGACCCGTTATAATTCTTAAAATACTGGTTCAAATTGAATGAAATTTGAAATATACCGTGTCTTTACAATGCCTGCATGGTTACTGAAAATTTCAGTCTTCTAGTTTTATCCACATCGAAGTTACAGGGGGTCGAAAATGGCCTGAATTGCTTCGAGAAAAGGTACGACAGCGCCCTCTATACCGGTTTTTTCTAAGATTTTATAGTTTTTCCTTGATTCATACACCAAATACTACTTATATTCCAAATTTGAAGCTTCTAGGTCTGCTAGAAGTGCCTTAGAATTTTGATGATCGGTGAGTCAGTCAGTGAGTGACAAAATTACGAAATTTGACCCATTATAATTCTTAAAATACTGGTTCAAATTGAATGAAATTTGAAACATACCGTGCCTTTACAATCCTGCATGGTTACTGAAAATTTCAGTCTTCTAGTTTTATCCACAACGAAGTTACAGGGGGTCGAAAATGGCCTGAATTGCTTCGAGAAAAGGATGGTACGGCCGTGCCGCTTTTTTGCTCGACTTGGTGGGGGCACTGCCGTGCCCCCAGATATTCTTGCTTTGATAGGACAACGCCTTTCGCAGTGCGAAAACATCGTTGAGCTGACCCGCATAGTTTTACGCGACTACCCTTAAATAATGTTTATTGTGTTTAAGTTTTTATTTTAGATTTTTGTCGTAGTTTAAGTTAAATAGGAAAAACGCACTCTTGTCTTACACTTAATAGTATATAGCACCTAAGTTAGTATCTAAGTCTCATTTATATGTGAATTTTAAATCATGAATGAGAATAAAGTTTATTCAACCAGAGAAGAATACCATGGGCAGCCGAATCGCTGTGTGCGATCCCATCCATGCAAACTAGGGATTGAGAGAATCATAAAATAACGAGATTATTCAACCAATTCTTATGTTTGTTACAGAAAGAAGGAGTGGGCCAATCGCATGCTTTTCGTACAAAGTCGTTTAGGAAGCCGCGGCCATGCCACTGGTGTCATCTGCCCGTCCAGAACCAAGGATCATGCTGCAGAGGTAACTTCTTAATATCTTAACCAAACATATATTTCTTCATTTCCCTCATTTTACACATAAGCCTCCCTTAATTATTTGCAGTTTTGCGGTCAGAAGCGCCCTGCAACCACCCTGATCGCCGTAGGTTCTTGAATGGAGATATTGAAACGCAGTGGCAGACGTTCACCAACAGGAAGGACAGATGAATTATTTAAAGCGCTGAGCTTAGCAATTTCGATCCGCGGTCTGCTTTAACTTAGAACTTTTTGGCTCCAACCACCAACCATCCCGTAAACTCTCGAACATCGTTCTTTCATAGCTCTTTGAGCGAATCTGAGTCTGTTTATTCGTACTACTACATTATTATTTATTAATTTAAACCTTAATTTGGTTAAAATATATATTTTACGAAAAATGCCACGAAAACCTGCTTGCGAAGGTAACGGATTAATCTTAATCTTATCGTATTCTACATTAAAATAAAAATTATTGCTCTTATATTACTCCAATGTTACTATATTAAATATATAATATATTACTTTGGGACTTCTCCTTTTTAGCCATAATATCCATACATCTTATTTAATTCCAAGAAGGTTGGCATAGTTTTGAATAAGTTCGATAACTCATCTGAATATCGGTAAAAGTTTCAGCGATATGACAAGTTTTCCTTTAGTTTGTTTGTGTTACGAGGTTATTCAGCGCTTGAGTCCACAAGTCACTCCGAAGGCAACGGAAACTTGTAAATAAGTTTGCTGATGTGTTCGTATCAGACTTCAGATGTTAGTAAAGTTGTTATATTCTACCACATAATATTTGGAACTTTTGTTACTTTGATATTGGTATTCTGGTTAAGCTTTGGATTAACTAAGGTAACATAAATAAATGGATAAAGGTTTCTGCTCCGTCTTGTTGATTTGTCTTGCTTTGGATAGAATAAATCATAACATAACTATAGACTAGGATAACGTGTATCATGTAGATATAATTAAATATATTATAGGTAATCTTTTTGAAAATAGGTACTTGTAAAGGTTGGAGGAGGATATGAGTATGGGAATTATATTTGTTTCTATATTCCAAGGTACCTACTGCTTACTTTCTACTACTTACTAGGATAGGAACAATTATTCTAACAAAAACAACTGTATAAGTACATATTTCTATTATATAGTTTGGCAAAATAGGATTGCATCAGGCAATCCAGACTTTTAGAAGGAAAATATTGCATGACAGTAATTTTAAATTCTGACTCAAATTTCCAACTGCAGCGGTTAGAGAACAACGAACTCAAATTGCTGTACTTAACTTTTATACCTATTTCAAGTTATGTTAAATAAACCTGCATTAAATAAAGAAACTTTGTTTGTTTCAGTTTGCAAATACGTCTGTCATCCGGCATGCGAGAGCAAGGTAAGAATTTTTAAAAGAATTGTTTACGATATGGCTACGCCCTCTAGTTTGTGCGTTGGTATAATTAATCGTCAGACGCTGCGCATGAGCGGTCAAGTCTCTTAATGTACGGAGATGCTACTAGATGGCGCTTATGTTAATGTCCCTAGACGTAGACGTATAAAAAAAAAAACTTTATTTTGCTTTTTTTTACGTGTACGAGTATGTTACCACTTTGACTTTGTAGGTTTGATTCTCACTGGGGACGAAATTCACTATCTAGAATTTCTCTTCTGATCTGTAGGCGCATTCTGTAAACTCACTTCGATCCTTACTAAGCTGAATCCGCGGTGATTTAACAGTTTTGTATTCAGTAAAACTCGATTCACCGCGGATTCAGCTTAGTGAGGATCGAAGTGAGTTTACAGAATGCGCCTACTGGAATCAGAATTTTGTATCTATGTTATTTAACAGTAAAATCCTACTACTATTATAAAGGCGAAAGTTTGTAAGTATGGATGTATGGATGTTTGTTACTCTTTCACGTAAAAACTACTGAACCGATTAAAATGAAATTTGGTACACAGAATCTCTAGAGCCTGAAAAATAACATAGGCTACTTTTTACCGCGGGAAAACGTCATTCCGCGGGAAAATCCATTATAACGCGGGTAACACCGCGGGGCGCAGCTAGTAATACCCATATTACAATTCAGACCTAACATTAAATTTAATGTTGGTAGGTAATGGTAAATTTTATTGTTTTCCTATCCATAATGGAACTTTAGGCTTTTATCGTTTATAGTAGAAAATAAAAACAAAGTGCGCAGAAATGATTGTTATTCGTGTCGCGAGCAGTTTGCCTACCTATTAGTTTCCCCGCTGCGCTGGATGATATCACGGCTTCGTGACGACGGCTCTGCCTAACTCGGACTCGGACAAAGTTTACATTTACCGTATAATTTACACAGAAAACTGGGCTTGGCAGAATTTTGATTCATAGAGAACCCATACCAAGTTTTAACACGACTGATGGCAATGCAGTTGTTTTTAGGGTTCTTTTCCCAAAGGGTAAAACTGACTGTATTACTGAGATTTCGTCGTCTGTCTGTTTGTCACCAGGCTGTCTCAAGAAGCGTGAACACATACAAAATAAATATATAAGGGGCCTTCCTTACAACAAACGTGATTTTATATAGTAAGCTACGTTGATTGGCCTGTATTGACCTTGGATGGGTACTGGATTGACCTTGGATGCGTTTTAAACTTTTTTTTTGATGCAAAATGTGTATCAACTACACGGAACCTTAGGTGAATGTAGTATGAGTCCATCTAATACCTGAAGTTGTCTTAAGTCATATGAATAAAGTACTGTAGACCATCATTTCAGCCATAGATTGCCATTGTTCCCTGATTTATGTAGCAATATTTTAAGATGCGTCTTGTTGCTTAAGACCCGAAGACTCCAAAGAGCCTCAATTTTAGCATCTGCTAAGGTTACTTCAATACTTGTAGGTAACAATCACATAGTCTTTGTAACTAAGCGGTATATAAAATTAAGTAGTACATATAATAAATTGAAACTTTAAAACAAAACATCAATGCCGATAAACCAGCTTTCCTCGTAAACGAATGCTTGAAGTTCAGCTTAGCGTATTCAGAATATGGTTAGCCCGCTTCCTAGTCCATGTTTGAGCAGCGATGGCGATCTGTCGGTCATGCTCCTATTGTTCCACGTCTCCAAATTAGCCACTTTGCACAAACAATGCACTCCTATTTAGAAGGTATACCAAGTATTTCTTAACCAGGTTGTTTGGGACTTCAATGTCGCTAGCTTAACATAATCTTATACTCACAGCACAGCAATATAATCGTACCAAAACATAGCAGTTTAGGTACGATTTTAGTACTTACCCGTATTTTCCTATAATTTATAAGGTTTATAAGGAATTTAAAGGATTCGCGAATAATTTACGTATCTAACCCAAAATAATTATTTCTAGCCCTTAATCAAGGAGCCTTTCAATTTCCAGCAAAATTTTCGACGTAAATAGTCCTGAAAGCCGCGCCGACCGCCTCTCATCTCAAGTTTGTTATGAAACTGCCGAGATAACCGTGAATTAAACAATCTCATCGCCTTAATTATAGCCTTTCGTGTTAATAAGCTCAGGTTAATTTGTGGCATCTTGCTCGTAAATTCCTGAGTCTGGAGAGCAGATTTAGCAGACTTGATCTCAGATTACAGAATTAAAAGAAGGGCGCATGTGCTTACTCGTGAAAAGAGTAAAAAAATACGAACAACAAAATCGATTTTATGCACATCTGATCTGGTGAACGCCTGCTTTACCACGGCACATGAAAAATTTAGTCCCGTAGTTCGCCCTGTTAGAAGATAAAAAAAATGTCTAACTAAGTATTGCCCTAAGTTCTGTAGATATTATCTCAGAATTTTTTTTTTTTTTTGCTTTTTGCTTATGTTTTTGTTCAGAAAAAACCCAGCTTTAGGTTAACCTAACATTTCATGACGTTTGATTATGCGATTAGGATTTTGACAACTTGACCTTATGAATATTTTTGTCTGTTTGTGTGAAAACGTAATACTCACGTTTGGTTACAAAAGAGTTGTGTGGTATTCCAGCTCGTGTCATTTAAAGTAACGTTTAAATTTGTAAATATTTTACATGTCTTTTGTCTCCTTTGTCTACGTTATCATGTCTTTTCAAAATAGTCTTTTCTTTTCGGCAATGTCATTACTGAATTGTAGATAGTGATGAAATTATAAATATTGTTTACTTTGTAGGATATTTTGAGATGAAAAGTTTAAGATCGATACAGATGATTATAACTAGAACACGATTCTATTCTTCACAAGAAGAAATCGGCGAGCAATTTGCACATCTCAGATAACAGATGGTTTATCATACGACCATAATTTTCTAGAAATATGGGTATGGGTATGGAAGGGTTTGTTTTCACTTTTACAAACAAACTTTCACAACACAATTTCCATTTATTTTTAGACATGGGCATGGGAGCGAATCGTAATCACAAGCGATGGAATTTATCTATCGAAGCTTCTCTTCTGTTCTGTCTCGCACAGACAAGCAACGAATTTTTATAGGTACCTATTTAGTCGGTTTTCTTTTGACAGTTGCTTAGGTACTAAAGTCCAACGGGACACTTAGTGAATATTAAACGTAAAATGCAAAGTTTGGTGGTTTGAGTTTCGACAACCGACATTTCCTCCTGGAGTGTTAATCTGCATTGCTAATGTCACATCCGGTCGCTGATGTCACCTTCTATTTACTTACAATGTTTTTTTGAATGTTTTTCAACTTATTAACATATCGTTGTACTCCTGACTAACTAACAGTAGTTGCCGCTTAGATATTGATTATACCCGCTCAACAACGGGATAGTTAACGCAAGAAGCTCTGTAAGAAGTTATAAAAGTTACAAAGTTCGTGTATCTATCGCTCGTCATGTACCAAATTAAAATTTACGATTGGAAGTATGATAATAAAAATTTTTATTACTTATCTGAAGCTCAAACGTCTTCCTATCAGTTATGTGTCGTCTGACCAACGCTACGTACCGCGGTGCCAGTGAAAATGAACTTTAAATAGTCGTAAAAGTGAGAGTGTGTAACCTTAACATATATTTTTAAGTAAATTGGTGAGTAGGTAGGATGGTATACGCAATTATCAAATTTGTCGAATTACGTCCAGCAATAAACAAAACAGTGATTGATTGAGAACCGCTATTCGTTCTTTTTAAATGTAAATTGAATCGTTAAATGTTTCTGAAGTGTAGGAGTCTAAAGGTATACATATATTCTAAGACTGGTTAATGAACTTGTTACGAGCTAATTAATACATTTAGCATTATCTATTGCTGATTGGAGACTTTCCATCCAATCTCATTAAACTTAGTAGAACCATAATATTATATAATTTGTGGTGGAACTTGGGATGAGAGGTTAACATCTTCTAATTAATAAAGTTGAAGATTAACATTGAGTGTATTACAGATAATATAGAAATAATAATCTCTACATAATAAAAATATTCTTATATCAAAATGATTTATTTAGAATTAGTTAGGTGCAACTTGTGCAAAGAGGTCCTTCTAGGTCTTCATGCCCCATCGTAGACCACATCGTCACTTTTTTTCAGGTGAGATTGTGGTCAAATAAAGGCTCATATAACATAAAAAAAAAGTAAAACGCTTCGTCATTATTTATAGTCATAATTTTATAAATAATAGTACCTATTGATAACATAAATATTGAAAAAAAGGCCATTCGGACCATCGCGTTGCCCGGGTTTTATGGATTATCCCGCGGCTATGACGTTTTCCCGCGGTAGAGTAGCCCATAGCCTTTCTCTATAAATATGCTACTTATTAGTAAAATAATTATTTAAATCGGACCAGTAGTTCCTGAGATAAGCGCGTTCAAACAAACTCTTCAGCTTGATAATATTAGGAGAGATTATTGGAAAACACTTTATCGGATAACCGGAGTAAAAAATACCAAAAAAATACAAATTAGTTTTTTTTATTTAGTTGAAAATAATAATAACAGTATTATATTCAAATGAATAATTTTGATAAGCCCAAACCTGTTACCTACTTTGAAACAAGACTCGATAAAATTAAGAAATATATATATAAAAGAAAAATAGCTTCTGGCTCTCAAACACAAGTTGATTCGGGATTCAAGTGAAAATATCTTGTACTTAACTGGAATGCTGCGTATCGGTTGCAATCAGGTATAAATATATCTTTTTTATTTTAAAGCTTCTTTTTTTTCATTCTTTGTGATTTTACCGCCTGACACAGTCATGCCCGTCATTGATTTCTTGTGCGATACATTTTAAGGACACTAAAATGTGCGTAAAAGATGATATACAGAAAAACACACTTATTTTTTACGTTTTTCATCTTGGGAGAGCTTTTGAAATAAAATAGCTGAATGAAATTGGGTGCTAATATTTTATATTCGTCGAACGTAAAAAATTACTCAAACTCAAAACTACACTTAAATTAAATATAATTAGGTTTTAAATATAGTTTAAAAATTGCTTTATAATCTATTTATGTTTTTTATGCAACTCATAACTTGCTTTTTGAAATAATTTAATTTTGTCCTTTAATGAAGTTGCAAATTGTGCAGATCATTGCATACGATTACGTTCAACGCCCATAAAGTGAGAGTAGTAATTTCTCTTAATGTGTTTGTTAATTAGGCTAATTTAAAAAGGAGGTGCAACTTTAGAGCCTATTAAAAAGTTTACATCTGAATTGCGTGCTGATAGTGAACGTTAAAACTTTTATTCTCAGAATCGAAAAAGACAAAAAAAATATATTAACACTGTAGGATTACGTTGAAAAGGACTGGGGATTACACATGTCACATTTTACAAGTCATATATTTCCCTAAGGCCCTGCCTTCAAAACATTCCTGAAATATAAAATATTGTAATAACTTCTGTTATTAGAATACGATTATTATGGCAAAAAACGTGAAACTACCACCTAGTACAGGAACAGTAGTAGGTATAGGAAATGTGTATGTATTTAATTAAGTTTCATAGTACATTCATATGCTATAAGTATACTCTCTGCTATTTCTCTGCCAAACGACCACAACGATGACGTCATCTCATTGAAACATTTGTCCAAACAAACGTGCATCCAACATTAACCTCACTGTGTATGTATAGACAACAGTAGCTCTACTTGCCTATGTCCTAAGTAGGTCGGCAGTTAACCTACTATCGATAAACAGTTCGGTTACTTTTAAATAAGGTATACGTTCCAATTTTTGAACCTTTTAAACTCTATTTAAATTCCATAAATTCGTTTTACACTTCCGCGCGCAACAGAGTTCAAACGGGTCTTTTATCACCCAATACTATGCTCAAGCTTTGCACTAAAGTCAGCAGCTTTCCGTCGCCATGAATGATTAATTGCCGTCATTGTATCTACGGTAGAATAAAGGCAGGCTTTTGCGTCCATTTTAAATGATTTATAATACAGAAAAACGGTTAGAAGGCTTGAAATTGTAGGCTAATAACGAGCAGTTTTTCATATGCTGAGATTTTTATAATCCCTCAAAATTTTTGCAAAATATAATATGTATATGTCAATTTCATTTTCAAAATTAATATGAGGAGATATATTCTAACTCTCAATTCTGATTATGATGAAATAATCAAACCGCTTATCGATATCCAAATAGTAACGATAATATTTTGATGGCTCCCTAACCTTCGGTATTTTATACACAGACAGTGTATGAAAGGGTCTGGACAACTTTGATAAATAATTGCGTTGCCCATTCCTATAGCGTGAGAGCTTTGACAGTGTGCTATGGGGCGCGTGAGTGAAACGCCGGAGAGCGCGGGCGCAGCATGCAAATGACGCGCTCAGCACTAGTTAGCACCAGAGAAACAGGGCTGAGAATTTTCAATTATTCTAATACAACGTGATGAAGTAGACTTGTCTTTAAAGCCGGTTTGACACCTTTTAAGAGGAAGACGCCAATTTATAAAACACATGATTTAATAGCTGAAGGTAAAAATTATTTTAGAAATCGACTTTAAACGATAACTCATTAAGTATTGAGTAAAATGGTAATTAAATGATACGGGGATTAATTAACGAACGCGTGATTATCGCACGCAGCGTCTCGGAACTTTTTAAAAGCTCTGTTATTGAACCGGTGTGCTCGTAACGATGCGTGGCATGGGGAAGTGAATGCTACTTGGAAGTATGGAGTGTTTGCGGATGAGATCCCTAATAGGAGGCTGCGAGGAAGGTCCAGTGGCCGGCCATCAGGTGCGGTGCAACGGTCGCGACTCAGTCCCGCCGCGCGCGCCGCCGGACCCACGCGCACGCGAATAACGCGAATAACACTTTCTCGATACGCAATCGCGAATTGTCTCCTTTCCTACCAAATTAAACCAATTTCTAACTTGTAACTTGCCCACCACGGTGTCTAAAGATAACCCACCGTCGCGTCTCGACGCAATCTGTGCAAATTCTCAGTCACTGAATTAGATTTTATCCCAATAAGGAGTCTAAACGCTGCAGAAACTTACATGGTGATTATAAATACTTGTGAGACGGATTCCATAGGATATTTAGCTGTGTAGGCGTAGCTGTGCTCACAGACTGTGGACAGTATTATTTAGCATATACATATTTGTGATATAGAAATGTAGATTTTAAGAGATTTATATTTATATATATTTATATTTAGACCGTCTTGAATTTTTTTAGGCAAGTAGGTAAACCTATTTTGGCTGGACTACCTGTATAAAATAAGTTCTCAAAATAGTACCAATGTATTGTATTGTTGTGTAAAAAGTATTATTAAATGGTTAGGTAGGTAAACAAATAAATCCGAACTAGTATCAGCTGATTAAGGTAGTAAGTAGTAGCGTTTATTATAAGAAATTAATTAATTTCAATTCACTACAAGAAGATAAAATAAATATGAGCGTACTTCAAAAATATCAAGCTTATGTGAATACACCATATTGAACTACACTTTACACATTACTTTGTAGAAATATGAACATAGCAAGTTGAGTGCATACAATTGAAACCATGTTGTGCAGAAAATTGAAAAGTCGCCATGATCTCGACGTGTTGGAGTGCTGTGACATTACTTCAGGCACCTGTTCCATTGTTGTAGTTTGATTTACGTCTCCAATCGATTTAAATATGATCCCAGCAGTCTTTTCGATTAGCAAAGCTTTATTGCTATTATGATGTGATTTATGGCCGCGCAATCTAAGCAATGCTGCGCCAATAGCGTAGCTATGCATCCGGTTAATTTTGTGCATTTGTTTTACTTAATGTTCTTTGTGTTGATGAAGTTAATTATGTTCTTCAATCTATTTTCTGTTAGTATATTAAGACTTAGTATCTTCACAAGATTCTTTTCGTTAAGAACTTTGCGTTTTATTATTAATATTATGAGTAAATTAATGATCTTGGTTAGTGAACCTACTCGCACTAGTACTTTTTTATGATAATTAGGCACAAATTAGCATTAAAATTGCGTTAGGTTTATATTTATATTTATGCATAGATGTAGGCTTTGCTATCAAAACTCGAATTTTAACATTCAGTTTTACCTGGAGTTTGGTCTCACGGATAAAAAAGACCTTGAGGAAAAATTAAATTGTAACAAGACGTACTAAGCATTTGGCTATGGATGTAAAGTAACCTACGAAGTTTCATTCCACATAGTTAATACGTACCTAATTCACATTTAATTACTTTATCCACGTAGATAATACGAGTATAAATTATTACCTATCATATCTTAGGCATTTTGGAATAAAGGTATCTGATTAAAAAAAGTATTAAGAGTTTATCAACTTTAAAGATAACCGACAAACTCCCGGAAATAGTAAAATTATTCACACAACATAAAACACTAGCAAGTAAGCGAAACCTTCAGAATAACCGTTCAAGGTTAAATCATATCAAACGTAAAGAGCCCCAAAATATCTGTATCTGATTGCCACTGATAACTATGTTGTTACTTTGTTATCATTGAACTAGTGCTTGAGTCACGTATGCCATTGCTCAATACGCAGGTGTTCTTAGTTGTGCGTTACCATTATTTTGAAAATCAGTGTAACATATTTCTACAGTTCCCACTAAACTTTTAAAGTACGATTTGTGTAACTATTTTAGCGTTTATTGTTATCGTGAAAATGTGTTCCATATCTGATCTGTGTGATACCGATATTTTGCATTTTGTTATTCAAATTCCTATATAAGTTACATATTCTGAGTTGGTATCCTCTATTTACTTGTAATATATGATAATACCTACATTAATACGATTAGTGTCAAACAGGGAGATTAGCTTCTAGATGAGGTGCCGAAGATATGAGCAGGTTAAGTACACGTTGACTTCTAAATGAAGTAGAGAGTGATAGTGATTCTGCGAGTGTTGCAAGTGTTCAGTGGACATTGAAAAGTGGACAGATTTGAGATGTATCACAAGAACAATCATTTTGTGCATCGGCTGGACAGTAGCAGTACTTCGACTTCTTCTGGGAGTTCGGATTTGAGGGTAAATATTAGGTCCTTACATATGAAATTGGCGTTTTTCGTACTGGCCACTTTAATCACAAATTTCTCCTCTTTGGTAAGGAATTCCAAATTCAAATTTGTACAGCTATAGACTCATGTATTTGTGCTTCGATGATCGTCATTCATTTGTTTTTTTTCTTCTGTTTTTTTCTGTTTGCGTCACTCATTTTACAAAATGGAAAACTTAAAATATCGCATTATTTACGAGTACGAGTTCCGCCGTGGCACTAGTGCTGCGGAAACAACTCGAAGGGTGAATGATGTGTATGGCGGTCGTGTTGCAAAAGAAAACACAGTTCGTTTTTGGTTCCAACGTTTTCGTTCTGGAAATTTCGACTTGCAGAACAAGCCCCGTGGACGGCCTGAGACTCAAGTTGATAATGAAGAGTTGAAGGCTATTGTGGAAGCGGATCCATCGCAAACCACGTCCGAGTTAGCTGCAGGCTGCGGTGTTAGTGATAAAACTGTTTTAATTCACTTGAAGCAAATTGGGAAGATTAAAAAGCTTGAAAGGTGGGTACCTCACGAATTGACTGAAGCAAACCGGCAAACGCGCGTCGACTGCTGCGTTACATTACTAAACCGGCACAATAATGAAGGTATTTTAAACCGAATCATTACCTGTGATGAAAAATGGGTTCTTTACGATAATCGGAAGCGCTCAGCGCAATGGTTGGATCCTGGCCAGCCAGCCAAATCCTGCCCCAAGCGAAAATTAACCCCAAAAAAGTTACTTGTAAGCGTTTGGTGGACTAGTGCCGGTATTGTTCATTACAGTTTTCTCAAATCTGGCCAGACTATTACGGCTGATGTCTATTGTCAGCAATTGCAAACCATGATGGAAAAGCTAGCGGCTAAACAACCTAGGCTGGTCAATCGCTCCACGCCACTGCTGCTTCACGACAACGCTATACCACACACTGCGCAACAGACGGCTACTAAATTAGAAGAGCTTCAATTGGAAAGTCTAAGACATCCTCCGTACTCCCCGGACCTTGCTCCAACAGATTACCATTTTTTTCGAAATTTGGATAACTTCTTGCAAGGGAAAAAATTCAACTCCGATGGGGCAGTCCAAATCGCCTTCAAAGATTTTATTGATTCCCGTCCGACTGGTTTTTTTAGTAAAGGGATCAATGAACTACCTATAAGATGGCAAAAGTGCATAGAAAATAATGGTTCATACTTTGATTAATTAAATATATTATATTAAAAAATATTCGACTTTTTGTTCCTCCCATACAAAACGCCAATTTCATATGTAAGGACCTAATATATTTTATTTATGTCACTAAAAATTGTATTAGCATATGGGTAGGAGTAAGTTAAGTGAGCATTTAATTATATGTATGTTCGGTTCAGTTACTTAGAAACTTAAAAAAATAAATTATGAATTATGATGCAGACGGAAATAATTATAGCGCGCGGACATCATTAATCTATTCATATTTAATTGACGCAATAAAAAAGGAATTGATAAATTAAAACGGAACTTGTTGAAGGATTTTTCGCATTTTGACATAATTTTATTTCAAAAACATGCCCCTTTAATTTCAAAAAGATTGGTGTAGTTGTTCGCAAAGTTATCTTAAATAAACGTAGAAAATTTTATTTTTTGTGTGAATAAAATCTTATCTTGTATCTGAGAAAGTCTTGTACCGTCGGGCTTTATTCAGCACGATTGGAGTGATTGAAAATAATTAATAAATAACTTTTCGACGGAATTTAAACTAAAATAAAACCAAACTTTTTAAAATAATATAAATAATTACGTTCCTATATATGTTACTAACCTACTGCATAAATGTTTTCATGAAATGCGCTATCTATAATGATATGGAATAACAAAACATTGGCGAGGTTATCATAACAATGACGTGTCCCGTTTCTTTGGAAGAGTGCTAGCCGGAATATTAACCTATATCCAGACGCGGCGGGAAGCTGCGACTCTTCAGGTCAACGTGCAGAGGAAATGATAGGAAACTCATGTGCTGCTATCAATGTCCTACTTTCACAGTGACATATTTCGATTTTGACGTTTTCCATACATTCGATAAAACCTAAGTATCATCAAGACTAGTGAATAGGTTCCTTCTAGATCTTTGTGATCATCCTTGTCCACATCGGCGCTCACCGACATGTGAGATTGTGGTTAAGTAAAGGTATATGTGTATGTATATGTGTATAGACTTAGCTGAGCTGAACAAGGAGGTTTTAGAGGTTTTGTCTGTTCACGTCCGTAAGTGGTAACCCTCTGAATCCTTACACGTGACCTCCGGGTGGTGCTAAGAACAGTCTCTGGGCTTCGGCCGCGGCTTGTCACCACCCTCCGGGCTGGGCCAGTGCGTGAAGCGATTTTTTCGTGTTTCGTAATGTGGTCCGGAGAAGCCATCTACCTTCTAGGTCTTCATGCTCCATCTTAGATCACATCGTCACTTTACATCAGGTGAGATTGTGGTCAAATGAAAGCTTATCTATCATAAAAAAAAACAAGGGTCATCGATTCTTGACAATTTACTGCTCGATTTCAGCGTACCAGTACATAAACAAGCGAGAATGATAGTGCACAACGAGGACGCGCTTCGTCTGTTTACATAAAAATAATTTAGTAGACTGCGGATGAAATGCAGCCGTATAATATTTATATAAGCATGTTGTTGTAAAGACCAGACCTTTATACATAAATGAGTCAATATAATTCTGTAATATAAAAAAGTACCTTACATAGAAACGATTGTTAAACCATAGTAGTTCCGCTTCGAAGTGTTGAATAATTTCGCACACACAATACATTTTACACACATAAAACTCTACACGATATGAATAAGTACGGTACTAACATATTCATAACGTTTAGAATTTAAGGTGTGCCTATGATTTATTAATTTAGAATTCAATGTCTGCAAGTATTTCTAATATAAGGAATAAACTTGTCTTATGCCTTGATAGAAGTAATCAGCCTGTTGACAGGTGACATTACTCTGCCTAAGCTTGTTAATTAGCGAAGGTGGAACTTGGCGTAGGTTATCTTATAAAACGTCCAATTATCGTAATTATGCTAATCATGTATGCTTTTTCCGATGCTGACTAATAGTTGCTATTCTTCAATCTTCAAAAAGAAATTCTTATAATAAATTTAAGAAGTGGTAGGAATGCTTGGCATTAGTTTCTAAATTCTAAAGTATGATGTGACATATGAGTACCTACTTCTTTGTTTGATGATTAAATCAAACGGGTTATACAATCAGTACTGAAACGTTTTAAATGATGATAGAGATCATTTAAAACGTCTGAGTACTGAATTATGGCTTAACACAAAGTAAATAATATGGTCTTGTATTCTAGTTATTATAGAGAATAAATTCGTCAAAATAGAATTTGCAAGCCTACGTCTTACTTGAGAGTTATTTAAATAGACAATGTCGGTTTTCATATTTCATTTCACGTCGTGTTTGCTAGCAAAGGAATTCGCCGAACAAATAAAATAGCAGGACTTGAAGTTGTTCGGCTCGCCTTTGATATAATACGGGTCATACTCTCATGACTTTGACAAAGGTCGCTTAGAGCTCCAATAACTTTTCTAAATTATGAGTAATTTCTGCTATTTTGCGAAAAATACCTCAATTGTGTCATTTGATGCCAGATTTGTGGATTTTTACTTTGATATGTCACTATTATGATTGGTGTTACCATATCAGTGTCAGTGTGATATGAGAGTTACTGATAAATGTCTCATTCAATTAATAAAAAAAAATTTTGTTTTCGTAACTTTTATTATTTATTATATTATTAATACTTACAGAGGTTAAGAGAGTGTTTATTATATCAATTTTGAGATTTTTACGCATATTGTATTTTCATTAGTATTACATATATCAAATTTGAAAATATTAAAGTAAATTGGAAAACACAAAATGTTAGTGTACCGTATTCCTACTACGCTACATTAATATTTTGTATTTTCTATAATAATGATTCAAACGCAGTCTATGCAGCTATAGCCCGGAGCTCTCGGTGCGATACGCCGCTAAAATACCCATTATTAAATTCTTTGCCAGTGCACTAATAATGGGTTAAACCTGTAACAATTTGTATGAATAATTGCCAGCTTTCGAAATAACCCGTATCACCATAAATCTATATTTGACTTCTTTGGTAACAAGAAGGTTCCTTATTGCCTTATCGGAGTACCTTGTTCAGTTTGGAATAAATGATACGATACGTAATTACGATGATGATATGTTTCATATATAAATTACCGTTGTATCACTAAGCCTTTATTCACTTGAATAGTAGATAGTAGATTTTCAAAGAAATAAATGTAATGTCTCTAAATAATCTATGGCCGTAAGCATACAATTTCGAAGACGACAGAGTATCTACCTACTTTTATAAATTCTCCAAACACACTTGCCTTGTAATTTGCATAAAGTTTTAACTGTTGCTTGGTAACTCCACGAAATGCCTTTAGTTATTTACAACAAATAGTCTGGTGTTTTATGCAAAATAGGAAATCCTTTAGCCCTTTGCCAATCGTGTTCAAAGTAAATTTTACGCCCGTGTTCTCGGAAAATGGGGATCATTTTGTTAAGCCGGTCACTTTTATGACTTCCTTGTGCTGTAATCGTGGCTATGATAAGCACTTACCTATTTGCGTAGCTTGGCCAGATTGATTGACGAACTTTACTAGTTACAATGTTGCCGAACTCAGGAATATTAAAACAAAAGCCATTGTTTGCCGTGTTTTTGTGGTCTATTTTACAGAAATATGTCGTATTTGTTAAATATTTTGGTACCCTATACATAAAATAATAAATTACTCCTCTCTATACTCACCTTTTTCTTTAAATTAATAGATTCTTACTTGACATTCTCACTTCGTAACGAAAATAAATAATTGCGACAATATCTCTAAGTACCTAGGTACTCATTTGGTTTCATCATATCAAAATAGGTACATTTAGATAGGTACTAAATTTATGCATTTTCGTTACCTATTATTAAATATAATAATTCTGTAAACTAGCACATATTTTTTATGTGATTTTTTTTTACATAAAATACTTTTTCTTCTTATCTTTCAAATATATTTTAGAAATATGTAATATATACATATTTCATATATTGAAAATAAAATATACATATTTCCAAATTATATATTACTGATTGATGATTTTTGGGAACACTATAACGTCCTTATGCGAAATAATTAACTAAACCTATTGTAAGGTAACATGCCGCTAGCATTCGTTGTCCTTAATGATAACATTGACATTTGTGTTTGTAAGCCCCTTACAACTTAATACTCGTAAATAGTCCTTATAATAATAGTCCTAAACATAGTATTGAATAGTGTATTATAGTCTCATTTTATTTAAAATAGTCTCCTCCTATTGAAAGCCTTGTTACATCCCTATTGGGCTTGCGTAACGGAACCGCAAGGCCCGGTAAAGCTCACTAGGCCCGATGACTGATAGCACCCGACACCAGCAACCCGTTAAATTGTCCGTAATTGCATGTAGAGGCTCATTTATACATACAAGAGCCTGCCAGACTCGTGGGCTATCTAATAAGGTAACTACTACGAGTATAGACTTTATTACATAGGTTTCAAAAACTATAATTGTTGAAATTTATGGAAAGAATAAGATTCCGCATTTTCGGTACGAAACATTAAATCTTCGATTATCGCATCGATATGCAGTCAATTACACCAATAATTCGAATCCTACGTATGCATAGGATTTTGTTACGGGTACTAGACATAATGTTTTACTTAATACAATATCATGTATGTCACAACAATAACAATGTATGTCACATTTAAAGATATATTTTTATATTTAATACCAAGAAAAAGTGCTTGCAGAACGTATAAACACTTGACCCCTCGGTGGGAATCGAAATTGGACGGTTTTGATAGCGTTGATTTTGAATTTTGAACAATTACATTTAGCATGTGTACATGTACGAGTATGTCGATAGAAACTGTCCCAAAACAATCTCATAACTTGATATAGTAGGGTCAAATCATGGTTACTGAAAACATGAATCTGAAAATACATAATCATCAACATAATATGTTTTATCCAAAAATTTATCACTTATGGTAGGTATGTATTTTAATTGCTTATATTAACTTTTTAGATACATAAATTATCAACTAACAGCTGTTTATCAGATTTTGAAAACCATTTTATTTTATTGAATGATCGATGCGAGCATCCTTTTTCTCGACACTTCATTTTCCCTGTGTTGTCGGGGTTAGATTTATTCTATCTCTAATGCCTTATCGAGTTGTGCTGAATCTAATATCGCCGGTTGGTCGATACTTCAAAACGTCACCCAGTTTCCGGGGCCATTGCTCCGCCTGCAGCCCTGGGAGATTAAGTGCGGCGCGAAGCTCGTGATACACACATACAACCTAAGTAGTTCTCATTCATCATAAAGTAGCCTCCATACATCTATAATGAGATCTATAATCGTCTCCGTGTAATCCCTGGCTTGAGAGGAGCCAGCAGGTGCGATTACATCGGCTAAGGGGCTTAGAGTGCCTCAAAGATCTTGATAAAAAAGCCAGATGTAGCTTCACGTGCAAATATGTTCATTTCTCGTCGTGATCGCGTCGTATTGCGATTTCTCGCCGAGTCGAGTAGGTGGATCCTAGGCTTTAACTACAAGCTAGATCAATTTATTTTATGTATACCGACTATTAGCTTCTAATGATCGTTAATTTGAGCGTAACTTGAGTAACATTCGCCAGCGGCAATAGAAACTAATAGTGGAGTAATCAAAGTATATTTTATCTAAGATTAAGCGGTAGTGTAACACGATTTAAAACTTGGCAAGCTTTTGTCGGAGTTATTTGATGCCATAAATTAATTCGACTATAATCCACTTTGCAAGGAATCGGTGAAAATTAAGTTAAAAATTTATTTTATTTACACCATTCGAAATTTTCACGAAAGTATAGAAAAACATTTAAATTAGAATTAAAGTGGCCAGTAGGGCACATTGACGTTTCATAATTTTATTACAAAATTTGGATGTCAATATACTTCCTCACACCCTTTTAAAGCCTGATAAGAAAGTAAACGGAACTTCTTATTTTTCTGAACATCGACGTTAACTCCGTAATATTATTTTGCAGTATATAAAATAACTTTCAGTAAATAATACTATAACGGGTGAAACATATAAAAACAGTAAATGTATTCACGTTAAAAGGACAGAATCATTTAACAATGCAAGGTCATCACGGTAGAGCAGGGAATTTTGACACGGTGAAATTCGTGCTAAAATGCATAAAGAGAAAGTTGCAATATCAAAATACATGAAATATTTGAGATAAATCTGAGAACGACATAGTGGGTATTTATACTGCGGTATTCGATTTTCTGTTTGTTTGTTTAACGTCGCGCGCCCGCTTTTGGACATGACTGTACTGAGTGTTCAGAATGCTTGGCATTTTTGTCTGGCAGTGTACCTGTGCTACACATATCTAATTAGGATTAAAAGTTGATGTAGAGTCTAGGTCGAGGCTACCGGCTGTTTTGCTGTTCTTATAAATGAAAAAGTTCTCAATAAATGACTACTGCTGAGACACAAAGACTTCTATCTTGACGAGATAAATTTGGTCATAATTCACCACTCTGGCCAAGTGTGGGTTGGTGAAAATATTATAGGCACATTCTTGCTAAATTTGTTTTTTTTCCTGCGGTATCTATTGGCCCGTAGTGTCATTTGCACCATTGACCAGTACCATTGATGGTGCAAATGATACTACGATGTACCGTTTGCACCATTTTGTGTCATTTGCACCATTGGCCAGCACCATTAATTGGGCAAACGACACTGTCATGTACCGTTTACACCATTGATGGGGCAAATGGTGCAAACGACACTGTCATGTACCGTTTACACCATTGATGGGGCAAATGGTGCAAATGACACTATTAAAAAATATATTTATTTTGCCTCAAGGCTTTCCTCGAGCTATCGCTCTGTTTACTGGCCATCCGCCCCGCCCCGAGACCCTCAGGGAAGAGATGGATCAGAATTTTTCTCCCCATGAACAAATACTGTATCCCCTAAAACTTTACTAATGATAATGGAAGAATGAATCGCTTATTAATAAAATAAAATATTTTTATTATTAATAACAAAGAATCAATGACAGCTAATCAATGACAAATAATGCTTAATTATTTTATCTTAATTTTTCCAAGAATAGTGGAATATCTATTTCACTATTAATTAATTGCATCTGTACGTACTGTATATAATTATTCCGATCCCTAACCTCCTTTGATCGCTTTTTGTACGGGTCTTGTGTAAGAGCATTGACTGCATGAAATGCAGCGTCCTCCTTAAGCACTTTTAAGCAGTGACTCACTGTCGCGGGTCTTCTTTTAAAGCAGTTATTAATATGTCCATTCCATCCTTCCCATACATTATTTGTTCTATGCCTCTCACCAAAACAACACCACAGTTTTTTTTTCGGCATCCAAAATCTAGCCACATAATTAATAAATTGCTGCAAATTTTTATTACTTCCGTTAGCATCACTCTCTGCTATGATGTATCTGAATCCATCTTCAATTTTTGATTCTGGCAGAAGAGGTAAGATGGTGCAAAGAGAAACAATTTTTGTAGCGTTAGTCTTTTTTAAATTGAGACTTTTAGCTTTTCTCCGCAATTGGTTTTGAAAATGGTAAAAACAACCGTGATGTTCAACCATAGGAAACACTACTTTGACTGCACTAATGAAAGATTGTTCAAAATCAGATATAATTTTCGAAGGACCCCATTCTGGGATTTGAGATTTGATGAGATTCATCATGAGAATATATGTTTCTTTTTTTTTATTGGTCAAAAGCACATATACAACAGGGACAACAAAGTTTTTGTCATCAGTGCTTCCTAAGTCACAGAAAAATACGTAGAGCTGAGTAAATGGCTTCGGACATTTCTTGAAAGTGCCGTCGCAAAAAAAGATTTTACCAATTTTCAGCAGTTCTCTTGCTTCTTCCGATGCAAAGACTAAAATTCTTTCGTCTTCATGACTATAATCAGCTAAACAAAAATCCTTATGGTCAAGAGGAATTTCAAGTTCTGTAACATCTTTATATGCCATTTTTTTAACAGAATTAATTTTTCTTATTCTTCTGTATGCCACAGATTTGAATTTTTCATAAGATGGTATTTTTTGAACAATGTTAAGTCCTTTATTTTTGATTGAGGCTACAGTCTTTTTATAAACGGCTGGAACTGTTTCTTCTGAAGTAGTAGCCTTTTCTATGAAGGACCCTATTATTTCACAAACCGTGTTTTTATTTTCATCTGGCTTGCAGTTATCAGAATGCTTAATTTTTTTAACCACCTTTGATTCATCCTAAAAAAGAAACAAAACATAAGATACGAACTTTAAAAATATTTATACTATATATACTTATACACAATATACAGCTAAATAAATGGAAAAATAAATAGCATCAGCTAGTGGCACTGCGGGCAAAAAGACAGTTACACATACCTGTGATATAGTAATCGTCCCCTTACATTTTGTTTTCTTGTAATAGCGGCACCTCCATACTCTGTTTAAATTTTTATACTTTGTGTGAAAATGGTATTGATACCCATTGTGTAATAAAAGTCGGCCCCGGCTCTGTTTCAGAAAAATTAAATCGGATTCGCACATTTTTCTACTTTTTATGACAATCAAATCATATGAACGACACAAGAAACAAACGCAATGAATGTCAGTCATGAGAATGAATTTTCAAATAGTTTCTAACCCTTCAAGAAAGGAGAATATTTATATACTTATTATATATTAATATACTTATATTGTTCAAGTGCTTTTAACTCTCTTAAGTAGTTGAAAACTTGACTCTGTTATTAATAATAAATATAAGTGCCATTTGCACCATTGGATATGTTTGCCCCATCAATAATGGTAGCAATGGAGCAATGGTGCAAACGGTACATCATAGTATCATTTGCACCATCAATAATGGTAGCAATGGAGCAATGGTGCAAACGGTACATCATAGTATCATTTGCACCATCAATGGTACTGGTCAATGGTGCAAATGACACTACGGGTCTATTGGTATAATTATTAAATACAGCCAAAAACATGTAACAAAAATATAATAATATTCCAAAAGAACATTAGAAATCAGCGGTAAATGACCCAAGCATAAACAACGTTTCGTAACGCTGTAAATCTAATTGTAATGCATTTAGATGTTTGCTTTGATAGCTGCTGTGGTGTGGACATATTCAGTTACTACGATAAATTATACCAAATGCTCTACCGTACTACGGTATGTTTATCTAGTTTAAATTGTGCTTCTGTCGTTTATTTGCAAGGAGGTTTCAAATTAGTAATATACATAGAAAAAAATATATGTATATACTATAGAAATATTTCGAATCTTAACTTTAAATGTGAAAAAACCACTACATAAGACTCATAGACTTTATACATGCAAACTTGAAATTTGGTAGGTAGGTTCCTTATATTAGAGGGGTATTTATAGGTTACTAAGTAAAATTACGTAATAGCACTCAACAAATATATGAATCACTTTTACACAGTTTATTACAAATTAGTGTCTAACCTTAAAACAGTCTCCATCAGCACACCACTACAACACTTTTCACTTTTAGAGGTCTAGTCGCTACGACGCGCAGAAAACAGAATGTCGTGCTGAAGTCGCGAGTCGTTATATTAGGTTAGGTTTGACAACCGGAAACGACTCAGTACTACAGCTAACCATTCACTTAGTTTTAATAAATTAAGCGATACATTTAAAATTAATTAACTATTGTATAAATAATAACATAAATACTGAATATTTATGGTTACATTATATACATTTTATTGCAACAAAATCTTTCCAACCTAATTTATTTTTAAATGATATCGTTTTCCAACTATTTAAAATGCTTCATTATCGGAATAAAATAACTTAGTACAATGGATTCATTATAAATTCTGCACTTAATTAATAGTTATCCTTACACTTATTTATGGGGTATTTGCATATGCATTCGTTTAAAACGGATTTTACGAAACTCCACCCCTAATAAAACTGAATGATATGAAAATCCTTGTCTTTTAAATCCATAAAATATTTTATGTAGGTAAACACAAAACTTATAAATCGGCTGAAAAGTTTCTAAGGTTAATCCTAAGAAAGATATTCTACCACTACCATTATATTATACAAAAAATAATAATAATATAATATATTTAATAATAATATTAAATATAGTATACTATATTTCTACCCACTTTCTTCGGTAAATGCTTTGTTTCTGTATAGTTAATTAAGTTATAACTAAGTAAATCTGTTTTGCTCATTAACTTTAAGAGGTAGGCTTTGGAATTCGTAATAGTTCTGCGAGCTGCCATCGGATTGGCTATAAAATGCAATTGGTTCTTAGATTTCCTTAATGAGGTACCTAGGTAAACTATCTTTTAAACAATTCGCTTGAAATGTCTATATTACGAGTATTCACGGAGCCTTCTAAGATTTTAGTGATTTTTAACATTTACTTAGTCTTCCTATTTTTTATCTTAGGTCTTTTTATTTTTCATTATTAAAAAAAATCTTGTAAAGTATGATTATTTAGATTGACTCATACTACACCTAGGGTTCCTTATACAGTTTATACACTTTTATGCAACTATAAAAACTAAGAAAGTAATAAAAAATGCAGTCAGACCGGTTCAAGTACTGGCCTGGCGCAACGTTGCTTAACCTTGTAAAAATCACTTTTGTTGTATGGGTATAACAACAAATACGAAAAATTGTATATTTTTCGTATTTGTTGTTATAGCGGCAACAGAAATACATCACCCTCAAATATTTCAAAGTTGAAATAACGGTATGAAATAAATAAATACACAACATCGTCTATGAGGTTTTTGAGAGATTATTGAATTAAAAAAAAGTCAGTTATCATATAAAACCCCATGACATATAAAGCAGAAAGAACTTAATGTGGGGTATAAGTTCATAAAGTGATATTGTATTTATTACCTTCCGATAAATCGATCGTAAACAAAGGTCGGTTTAGTCATATCTGCGGCTGTGTTATTACAAGCTCGAAACATCACTCGGCCCGAATGACCCGGAACTGGCGTCTCTATTTTACAGAATGAAACATGACCGCGATAAATTGTACTTTATTTTGAATACGTATTCGCAATATTTCTCCCTACCGAATTACATTCGAGAACCAACAAACTTTATAGGCTATCGTAGTTTTTATAGGGACTACAAACGGCGTAAATTATTCGCCCAGAAAATATTGATGGATAATTGAGTAGTAGATTATTTTATAGTTGTAAAAGTATTTTATCTTTAAATATCTTAGTGACAAAAGTGTGTGAAATTAGAAGTATTAACGTCTACCTAACTGAGTACTAATCTAAGCTATACAAAACAGGCCACAAAATGTCTTTTCTGCTGACATTTTAAACTATGTATAAAGTATTGGTCCCGAAGTTAGCAGTACAAAAAATTCCTCAAATTTATCCATTTTATCGAAATCTTTTTGCGCACCATCCGACAAACAAATTTTATCACGACGATCCAAACCAATTATGTACTTTAGTACTTCACAATAAGTTTGAAAACTGGTTCAATATTTAAACAATTGAACGTTGTCGATCGAAGAATCTTGATTCCAGTGAGATAAAACCTATCTGAAAAAGTGATAATCGATTTCTTGTTAGCAAGGTTTTTATCGTTCTTACTCAGAGGGAATACCTCTTTATAATTTGTAAATTGGAATTTCTTTGAGGAATTTATTATTAGTTGTAAAATATAACATACCTATTAACACTTTTTAGATTTATAACAGGATATTTACCATGATTGATTGTCTTACATTAAATGACATTTAATAATATAATTGATAACCATGATTGTTTCAAAAGTTATATACCTATTTATTTACCTAGTTAACTAACTCTGACTCTGAGTGCCTCGGTGGCGCGGTGTGCGAATGTCCGCTTGCAGAGCAAAAGGTAGCGGTTTCGATTCCCGCCGAGGGTAAAAGTGTTTGTATGTTCTATATATCTAGTAATGTAATATCTAGTACCTACCCGTAACACAAGCTTAGAGCTTACCACGGGACTAAATGTTGTTGCGTGAATTGTCTGGAAATATTATTTATTTATAACTTTACTTAATTTCTGATCCATCCAAAGGCTGCCTGGAAGAGATCGCTATTAGTGATTATGCTGCCCATTGTGTCACTATATGTAATATGTATCTCCTATGTAAATATTATTTCAGTTAAGTATTACATTGGTCGTAATTTGATACTTATTTAGAAAACACCTCATTTTACCAAAACTCAGCTACAATATTTTCAAAATTGTTCTAGAATGGAGAGGCTTAAATAGTTTCTTCTTTGGTTAATTCAAAAACAACATCTTTTTTATTGCAGAAATTTCACCACTCTATATCAGTAAACATGCATCTTAAAGTTTTAAGAAATGATTACATTATGCATGCAAGTTTTGACTCAATCCCTTCACATAAATTCAGTGAATGTAAAACGCCGCGTCTCAATCATTATTTCATTGCTTACCTCAATTCGAACCGACAGCAATGTCATCTCTCCGAATTGAGACATACCCGTCAAGTATCGACCGAAGACAACGTAAACTTACCATTTAATATTGCGCATTTCCGGTTAAATTATACAGTAAATATACTCTGTGGCAGCTCACACGCAATTCCATATTGCTATCGAGATGAAGGGCAAAACGGAAAAATATTTATTTACACTTATTGCAACTTTGTTTTTATGGCAATTAGATCAGGTTTTAAACTATATTTAAGGTAAAGGATAGCGGACGTAAAGTTTTTACATATATAATAAAAAATTGTTAATTGAATTGGATCGTATGGAAAACGATTTGTTTTTATAGGTGTGCATTTTTATGCAGTACATTCTAGATTAATTCTTTTCTTATCTTCTTTTTTCGTATGTTCTCACATCTAGGATTATGTTTCTTAGTACGCTTGTTGACAAGTTACACTAGTATTAGGAGTTATAATATACATAGTTTTAGGACTGCAATTACTCGAGGATTTAAGTTTGTAGCTTTAGGATAAACCAGAGTGAGTACTAACATGTTGCTTGCAGCATAAAGTCGACAAAGCTTTCAATTGAAATTCCTTGCACAAATATCCAGGAGGCTTTTATGGCTTCTAGTTTTTAAGATTTGTCTTTATAGATAATGGTAAAGTCTTTATACCAACTTATTATGTGTAATATATGAATCAAATATATCCTTAAAATTATCCTATTTAGAGAATACCAGCACTTTGAAATATCTTAGCCAGCGAGTCATACTTAAAATTAAAGTAACAAGGTTTGTAACGTCGGTAAAGATGAATAGGTTCCCATGATTATGTTTGGACGAAAGAGCTAGCTTACAAAAGCCGTTTCGAAATTGTTTTGTCAGAGGCAAACCCGCCGTCACGTCAGAGCGGGACCACCAAGCTCGTAAATACCTAATTAATAAGGTAATTACAGATTCTCAGAGTATAATTCTAGGAGAGTAGGCAGCTTTATTGCCAGTAATGACGGAATTTTACAGGTATGAACATAAGTTAAGTAAAAATGATTTTCGGCTGTTGCTTCCGTCCGTTGCTCAGCTTTTATACAATACCGAGCCCTTTCGTGAATATCATAAACAAAAACATCTATGTTTATTAACATCTATCAATGTTTCCTAATTTATTTGTTTATAATCTCATAAAACATTGGTATTCAGTTTAGTGGCGGCACAAAGTGAAACAGACGTGGAGTAGGATAAATCACAAATGTCAGCATTTTGTCCGCCTTGATTATAATGCCATTTAAAAGTAAACTAAACAAATAATTAAATCTTATAAAAAAAAACGAAGTGTCATAATATTAAGGTACGCAAAATAACCTTAAAAATACCTGTATTCGTTCATTTTGGTTGCTCTCAGAAAGAGCCAACTCATGAATTGCAGCTTTAATAAAAGTTAAGATTTAAACGCAGCGAAAATTACACACCGGTCAAGCTGTCCAGACACGATTGACTTAATTTAAATATTTTAAGCCGACTGAAAGATATTTTACATTATTTGGAATAATCTAAAGAACTCGTGTGCATTTAAATGCAAATGTGTAGAGATTTCAGAGTACATATTAATGATCTGGAAGCTGTAAGCCAAGAATTGCCTAGTAAATAAGATGTCTGAGTTTATTTACTTCGTGAAACAGATTGGATAATGATTTCAAATGTACACTGACTGGAAATCTGTAGGTATAATTAAATCTAAAAAAATGGTAGGGCAAAAATATATATTAATAAAACTGGGAATTTGAAGTTGTAGGTAAAAAACATTACAAACAATCTCTTGAATAATAAATGTACCTAATTGAAGTTAATAACACAGAGGTTTTCTTGATTCTCTGTAAACAAACCTGTGACAATTACAGTCACGAAAACAAATGACGTTCATATCCCCTTAATTATTTTTTTGATAGGGTTTTAAAACAATGCAGCAATTATGTAGAAACGAAGATGCAAAGACAAAAGGCTCATTAGTGGGGTGAATGAGAAATGATCGGCTCCCGGAGACAGATCTGCCGCATTTGTTACCACCTGACAGACGAACTTACACGAGGGAACCTACATTAATAGGTTGATGCAGAGTAGGATCAAGTCTGGAGGTTACTTCTTTCTGATTTATAAGATCGAATAACAAATACGCCCTTTGTTTCAAAAACCACTTTTTAGACTTAGGTACCTTTTTGTGGGCTTTTGGTATCGTGGAGTTGATCATTTTACATTTCTATTGTGGTCAAGTTTTTGTACCCAGTTTTAGTGTTTATAAAATAAATGTAATTTCAATAATTTTCCTACCTTGTTTTTAACTCCATACTTAATTTTTTTGCGTATATTGGAGTCAAGTTAAAACAGGGACGGCACGACAAATCCTAATCTTATACATTCACGTATTGTGCAAGTTTTTTGACTTGATGACATTCATTATGATGAAACATCAGGCTACCAGCCTGATTTAATACTGTGAATTTAAAACGGTCTTTTTGTACCGTCATAATCTAGCAACTAGTCTTAATTTGAAGAGAGCCTTTCCACATCGCCAGCCCTGGTCACGTCCACCGTATGTGATGAATTCCCGAAGCTAATGGAAAGTAATGGGTGATGGGCTTGCCGCGGCAGTAAGGCAGGAAATTAGCCTTATCTATCTTTTGGGTTAGCTACTTTAACGCCGGAAGCTTTTAGTCCATGGAAACGCCTTTTCTAATTTTTAACACTTCACAGTTTACATACTTTTTATTATTATGATAGAACTACTAAAGACTGTGTGGGCATAGTAAGATTTTAAAGAACCAAAGGTCATAAAAATAAAAGAACTAAAAACCCTATTACGTAACTTATATATTTTACTTGTCAACTCAATTTTATATTTCAATGATGCTTAATAATACTGTTTTGATTCTGAAATCAGTATATATATTATGAATCCAGCCGGAAGGTATTTGTGGACACAGTGTTCGTGCATTCTTTTAGCACCCGGAACAGTGTAGAATGAAAGCCTCACAATGTCGTTGTTTATGAATTTTAACAAGAGTTCATGCAAAATAGCATTCTCCAGTACCGTTTTACCATAAGTTCAACTGAAACGTGATTTCCCATATTCATAAACATCTGCATTTCACCTTAGAAATTGTGCTCTTTGAATATGGGTTCAGGAGGTTTGCACCTGCTACTTTGCAATGCATTCAAACGTGTCTTTTTGTACCTAGGAGTTTGTCAAAAGGTCAAGGAAAAGTCAAACTTGTAAAGTATTCCACAAGTCGTTGAAATCTGTCTAGATGATAATCGTAAATGCGGCTCAAATTGTTCAAAGAAATGTAAATATTGATATTTACAACGCAATAATGTCTGCAAATTAATTTAATAATATAATTGCGAATGTACAAGTTTATTTTCTAGGATGGCCTAGAGCTATTATTATTATTGATCTTGACACAGAAAATATCTGTGTTTATTTAATGTCTGTTTAATATGTAGGTATATTTGAAGACTGTATTAGACAATAGGTTCAAATTGGCGCCCGCAGCGCTGATTCTCGCTGAGAACGTAAACACTAGACGGATAATCTCGTCTGATGTCCATTTATGAACCATTTCCCACTTTCACTCTGTTCGCCGTTAAAGGACTTTCCCTTGACTTAGTTTAGAAATATCTCCATATGAACAAAGACAATTTTGTTACTTTGTTGTAGTACATAATTTCATTCTTCGCTGGCAATATCGGGTTCGTAGGTCGATGTAGAGCTGACATCAATATTGTATGATAAATAATGGCTTATGCTAAGATATTGTAAATATATATGAATATTGTTCATCTAAAACAAGCAAAAATAAATTTCATGCCGTATATTTGTATGCTGAATGCGATCGAGATTATTAATTTAAGTTTATGGCTTCCACGGCATTGATTTAATATGTATTTTATACTATCTGACTTATATTATTAGAAAATATTGACATTAAGTCTTGTTGGAAAATATTAAGCAGCCGCTTGTTGTTTCTACGCCGTTTCATTTCGGCTCTCTTATTAAAATTTATCAATCTAAGATGAATTCAGAAGTGCTTTAAAAAGTTTTATTTCAGTTATTTTGCCAAGTCCCCGGGTCGCAGTAAAACCAGACGTTCCTTCTGACTTATGTTACGATCGCTGCGTCCGTCGGTCTGCAGCCTCGTTTTTATGTCCACCTGGGGAGTCTGTTGCTTATGTCATGTAATTTGGTTAAGTTTTATTTTTATTATTAGGCTAAAAGTTTTTTTTATTATGAAGCTTGGTCACGTTATTTTTACCTTGATGAAAAAAATGATGTAATTTTTATTATTTTATTCATACTATGCATAATCTATTATACATTATTTTGTACATCTATTAGCTGCTACTAATAAACATAATAAAAATCTGTAGGTTACACCTGTTCATTGTAATTTATAGAGTACACTAATTCTATGTAGGTTTTTTCCGCAGCAGTTAAAAACAATTTTATTGTTTCATTAAATGGATTAAAATTTACATAAGACCATCATAACTTGATTATATCTAACCAAATCTTATTTGTATAATGCTCAGTGGTTTTGGCAAGGTGAGTCGTAGTCGCAAAATGAACTGTCCAACTTCGAAGGTACTTTCCAAGGTCACTGCGCCCAAACGACTCTTTCTATAATTCTACGTGACGCAGATAAATTAGATAAAACAAACAAAACCAACGTAAACTTGGCTATTGTTTCAAAATCTTAAAACAAAAGGTAAATTGTGGCTTGCGGCTATAATACATTCGAATTACAATAAGCCATATGACAGGTTGAGAAACGATTCGATTTGTTGCGGTATATTAATTCAAATGCAATAATTAAGTTTTGTTCAATAAATCAATGGTAAATGGAAAGGCAAATATTAGTGTTAGATGTTTGTTTATCTATGTACATTGTAAAAAAGGCCGCCTATTTATTAGAGATAATTTTTGTAATATATACCGCAAGTTTTCTTTAAGATTTTAGGTTAAATGATAATTTTATAATGAGGAAGATTTTATGTTTTAAGCTGTGTAAATTAAATAGTACTCAAACGTATTTTTTATGTATATAGCAATATCTATTAGCAAGTTTACCACAGTTTAAAAAATACCTTATATACCGGACAAAAATCAATAGCGGAAAGCGGAATGTTAGTGGAATCTGATTAAATAAAAGATAATTGAGGGTTGCCTGTGTCGTCTCTGGGGGTTCGGCCAGCAATTGACCCACTTAATACAGGAATGTTGTTGCAGGTAGCCAACGCGGTGGAGCTCTCGGATCCAGCAAACACAGCACAGCTACTGGCACACCTGCAGAATGCTGTAAGTTACTATTGGATTACGATTGTTCATAAACAAGAGAATAGTAAATACTCTACGGGTTTTTATGTTTACCCAAAATAACGAATAATAAATATTTAGGCTATGGTTAAACCTACGTTGTTAAACTAACGCAGGAAGCGGTTTGCGACGCGGGAGCGTCTACAACGTGGGACATTTTTATCTGAAACGTCCCGCTTTGTGGTCACGTAGGTGTGCAAAACAGACATAGTAAAGTTTGGAAAGCGTCCGCCGCGTCATATCTTCAAGTCATGGTTACATTTTCAAACCTACTTATTATCGTATTTATCTATTTTGTAAGATGGGAATAATGAGGCATCTCTGGTATTGGTTTTGAGGAGGTACGTAATATAAAAAACTCGCAGTCCACCCCCGCTTCGCACCTAGCTGACCGTATTGTGAATCTAAAACATTCTTGAATCCACGAACATAAAATTTTTTGTGTGTGTTTAACACAACAAATTTCATCAAAATCGGTCCAAGCCGTTTAGGAGGACTTCAATGACTAACACACGTTCACAATATTTATATATCAGTCAGTCAGTAAAATCAGTCTACCTATTGCTGAAAACCGCATAATGATCCGTTCAGCAGTTTTTTAAGTTTACCAAAAAGTCAGACAGACGCGGCGTAGGACTTTAATTAATGAAAATTGTAGATAGATACATAGTTCAATCTAGACGCAACGATTACCAATCAAAATTATTCTCACATATAAGGCACCCTTGTAGTTAATGGGTAGATAAATGAATTTACAGCAATTACGTCTGGAGGCTTCTTTGCACGACGATCATTAACTTTCGCAAGCTCTCAACGAGCTGCGAGATATGGCAGATATAAGCTGCTGTTTGCGGCTGAAATTGCCGGAATTACTTCCCATTATGATTATAAGATGACAAGAAAGTAGCACGGCCTGGGATGGTCTGTGATGGCATGGCTCCACAGCTCGATTCTCGGTAAATTATAACTCAATATAGTCTGTATCATTATAACGCGTTATCTGTAAATATTGAGTTTATAATCTGTCCTGTCGATTTGAAAATAACATCAATGTAACATCTGGTGCACTCAATTCTGTGGAATGCAATAAACAACGTCAAACGCTGAATTTATGTTAATCGCCTAAAGGTTATATCGTTTGTTTGTGGTTATAGCTAAATAAAAGATTATATTAAAGCTTCGAATGTTCGGGTCAGTGGGAGCTAAGGGTAAGGTTTAGAAAGCTCTAACGACAGTACAAATATGAACAGGGTCGCTCCACAAGCGCTACATTCCGAGCTCTACCTACTTACTCTCCTCTTCCGGATTTGATTGTTACAGCAAACAAAAGGAATTCTCAGGGATTATTACGTTTTAAGATATTTATTTGTGTCAAAAATCAATGTTGTGGAGACTAAAATTAATATTGTGGCGGTATAGTAACGTAAAAATGTTGTTTCCAGACTGTCATGGCTAGGGGTTATTGGCAAATCATGACGAATGGTGACAAAATAAGTGAAACAAATGGCGACTGTTCAGGCCATAACACATATCCAAATTGCAACCAATTGAAAATAATGAGATGATTGAGTCACGACCAAGTATTTTGTGGACCGTTTGCAGTTAAATAAAACGGCACTTTTATCACATTTTATCAAACATCGTAATGGAATTTCGTGATTAAAATTCGGTTTGCGTCTGCGTCTTGTGTTTAATTAACATGTGTCAAACAGTCGCTGGTTCTATGCGTCCAATTTTAGCGAGCTTTGTTTATGATTGCAGCGGATATTGAGTAACTACGGGTGCCTATTCTCGGTTGCTAGCATACACTTAATGAGCTCTTGATATGAAATATCGATCGACACTTGTTAAAATCGTTTTTTTAAGTCATTCATCATTATCGCCATCATACAAAGCGTAGGATCTCGAATCGATCTCGTCCCACAATATCAAAGTTATCTGTACATTTAGTTGTTGGCGTCCTACATACTAAGTTAGTCTAAAATCATTTGTTTTCCTCATTATAAAATACCTAGTTATCGAGAAAATCTTATGCCATATTTGACAGGATCCTTTAAATACAACTATTTGGTTATTCAACTGCTGCAATTATCGTGAAGCCCGTATGTGCTGATGAAGCAGCGTTTATGCTAGATTACAGACCTGGTGAAAGGCCGTGTGATATATTGCGACAGTAAGTGTAAAGGTGCTATGTAGTCTTTTGCGGCGATTTATCAAGGGATTTAATAGCGGTTGATTTTGATTGATGAAGGGATATTGGGGGGCGGGAACTGACGCCCTGCGGTGCGAAGGTGAGGGCCGTGGCACCACGAGTGCGGACTCGGAGGCAGGCAGCGCAGTGTGCGCCGTGCTATCGGTCCGTTCGCACCGCGTCATGCGTTTCTGACGCGCGACCACACGTCTACTTTATGGCGCGAAAACATTACCGTGGTCTTATCGAAAACCATACATTGACCAGTGTCCTAGTCTTACGGTTGGAACTCGGTGTGACTGTGTGTTGACATGGAGGTTCGAAAGTAAGAGAAGATGAGACTGTTCAAGAGGAGGCTGTCGTTTAGCTCTGATAAGAAACGGGCTCCGCCGGACGATGCCTTTGCGAATGAGGTACTCACTGAAATTTTCATGTACTTACACTTTTCAGATAATATGACTTACTATGGAATGGTCGGTCATCTGATTCAGTTTAAGATACTGGATGAATAATTGATTTAATCGGAAAGTTCCTAATAAAGTCCTAATAAATGTTATGGGACACTTATAAATAAAACTCATTCGCGTCGAATCGAGAACCTTCTTTTATATTTGAATAATTCACAAGCATATTTCAAAATGTAATACAAAATTTCGTTAATGAAATTTTACCTGATAATTCTTAGTGAGCAGAGAAGTATTTAAATAACTACAAAATTATCTCGGGTGATGACCCTTTAACAAATTTGCTAGGCTAAAAAGGTTATCATCAGTTGCATAACAGGTTTGTTAGTTTAATTGCGGCTGTCACTGAATCCGTAAGGAACACATAACAGTGTCGTGAACTGATAAATATTATTAACACGTTACAGACTTAGCAAAGCAAATTGAAAGGCAAGGTTATCTTATCAAACAGGGGCCGCGGGCAATCGTTCTATATTCGCTACTTCAGTTCTGCCAAATGTGATGTAAACTGAAATTACATCGGATAAACCCTATTGAGGGCAATAGTTAAATAATTGAATAATATTTTATTGGTATCTTCTTAACAGTAAAGTATCCTGAGAATTACTGACTTTAGTATTTTGTGACATTATATCTCATTATGTTTTGTATACTTCAAATCAAATCAAATGGATTTACTTACTGGAAGTATCTGCGTCGTATGTTGACGCGATTTTATTACGCTTCTTTTTCCCTATTTCATGGTTAACATTTCAGCAAATTTAATGCCTAAAGTACCTAAAATACAGTACATTAGGCATTCATCATCATCATCCTGCCCTTGTCCCACACTATGTGGTGTCGGCACAACATGTGTTTTTCTTCCATTTCCCTCTATCACCCGTCATCTTAACACTACTTTAGGCATTAAATTTGCTTTTATTGTTTCTTTTTAATTGTTATTAGAAATATAATTTACAAAAATAACACTGACTCTCGCTAATACTAATCATGTCGTATAATCTGAGCTAATACCCTGTAAGCCACGTTTAAAGGTCGAGACTTTAAGGTTACCTGGCTGTAATGCTTATTAGGGTGTTTGTGTGTTTTTTTTGCCCAACTGTAAACTTAATGTCAATAGTTAATTTCAATTAACACTTTAAAAATAAATTGTATAATCTATTAAAAAAAATCCAGTTAAAACAAGGAACACAACGTAGTCTAATTTTCGTCTATTAATAGACATACATACATACATTATATCAACACATAATTATCCTTTTTATGTAGTCCACCATTGTTTGGCCATAATTAATAAATTTAGGATGTAAATACTATTACGGTGTTAAATAAACTAATATTTAGAATAGTTCTGAACATTAAATTTGTTGTTGAAACAATGGATGCTAATATTACCTTATGAATTTTGATTTAGCGTTTAAACGCTACAGGTCAAATACAATTAATCAGATACAATAAAAACTACTGTACCTTTTACTATAGTTTTATTATTATCAGTTATCACTTAGTGCCTTCATTTTTATTGGAAAATGGCGATTCACTTATATATAATTCTTTGAGCATGTGTTTGTTCACACGACACGGTACGCAATATTGAAGGATCCGTTGAAACAATCCATTAAAACGAATGTTTTATAGATTAACCCTAATAAATGTTTGCAGCGTGATCTTCAAACTGCTTTGCTAATGATGACGTTACTGTATCACATTTGCTATTGATACTAAAACCTTACTACTGAGGCTTTTCCCTTAAGATGGTTTGAAGATAAAAGTACCGCGAGCGCACGGAACCACGACAAAGCCCTGGAATGACCTATCTCCAGCCATCGTCTTGCTAATGTCTCGCTGAGAGAAATTGAATTGCCCTTGCCACTTACAGGGTCGTCTGTGACTTTAACTACCTTAGTGTAACGAACAGTGAAGTTTACAAAGTTCGTTAATTGTCTCATGAAAATTTATATTAGCTGTTGCTTGCGGATTCAGCCGTTGAGAGTTCGGCACTTGAAGTCTACTAGATCCTAGAATATGATATGATCAGATACCTACTAAAATAATATTATGGCTCGCTCGAGTGTCCTTGTCTGACGCAAGCAAAACGATTGCTGATAATGTTACCGATATTGTCGATAGTATAAATCAGAATAAAATTTGAATCTCTACAATCTATATTTGTCTTTGCCGGTGATTTATTTCATTTTAAACTAGCATCCCGCCTTGTCTGTGTATTTATGGATTTTTAAGATTTGAACATGAAGTATTATAAACATAAAACTCTACACCCTTATTGATAAGAAAAGCTAGGTCTGAAACGCATGTTATTAAGATGTTTCTGAGTTTATCTTAAATATATAGAAAAGTTTATAATGTAATTTATTGTCTGTATTGATCTTTAATGGGTTGCCCTAAATATTAGCATTTTTGACGTCTATTCTATAAATATGCGACGTATACCCATGATCACAAGTTGTACTACTCAATTTTACTACTCGGCAGCGGTAGGTTAGTGAAAGGATAGGTACATTATGTGGTTAGTACCTAAACTCATAGTTCCAACAGCTTTAATTAGCACTACATTTTAGGTGGGTTTTGTTAGTTTTATGGTTATCTACTAATAGATAACCATTTTCTAACATAAAATGTGCGGCTGCTTATATCAAAAATTATAAAACAAGTACCAAAATTAAAAGTTTTCTTTTACTTCTTAAAACCAAACGTATAACATAACACGTAGTACTTATATGTCTAGAACCTACGCTCCTAAGTTTGTATTCTCGCTAAAGTTGATTTACAATATCAGTTTGCCACAAAACATCTTGACATTTCAACCGGCACATAAAGACGTGTGATGTCATGGCCTGCGATGTTTTACACGCAGTAAAATATACACAACACGGCTCAGGTAAATAATCGTCGAACCAACGCTCATGCGAGTCTGGATAGCTTTATTAATTCCTTGTAATCTCGCCGCGGTGTTGAAAGTAACGAAACTGCGCCCACGCATTACTTTGGTCCTAGTGGATGTTACAATGCGCTGCCTTGTAGCTCTCCACGGTAACTACGTCTTACGCTTATCTTATCACTGCTGGTTAATCCGCTGTGCTATTTTCCATGTAGAACGGATTTTGTAACATTGCAGTAAGTTTACGAGGCTCTGTTTACAGCCATTGAGTTAGATATTAACTCAATGTTTACAGCTTATAAAAACTAGCGCTGCACTGTGCGTCAGTATAGTTTTTCTACATTTATTCACCTGGCACGGTCTGTTTACTTATGTAAATTGAATATTTATTATACCCATGATTTCTGAGATCATCGCTATAAGGTCAAGACTTTGATCTTTTCTAACTAACTCTATAATATAAATAGTTTGAACACATGTTCTGAGAACGTGTCGGGTCAAAACTGATATCTGGATACGATCAATAAATCTGTATAATATTCACTTAAGGAAAGAGTCGGGGCGCAATCAAACGTATCATTATTCAATTTCATAGGAACTAAGAGAGATAAGATCTTTAAACTTTCTCATAAATCAGCAGATGCTGAAATGAAACAGCGGATGACTGGCGAAAATTGCATGCGTAAATTATAAAAGTCTGCATTTGCAACACAGTGTGAGGTTGTACAGGCAATAGGTATAGGGTTATTGAAAATGCACCTTATTTCTTAATCTAATTGTCTACCGAGAAAGTTGCGGAAGTCCAACAAATTTTATTACTTAAGTTCCTCTCCCACGATATCCAATCAATGCGATATTGCTTAGAATTCAGAATATAGTAGTTCTACATTAGTTTAGACCGTATATCACACAGTTGATTACTTTCATATATCAATTGAGTGATTAGATCGCCTAACTTGCAACGTTTCTATAACCTTATGCGAAAGTTATAGTTTATGTATCCTGTGTGATTGCGGTTTGTGTTACAAAGATGTCCAGCTGAGACTCTTCAGACGTGACAAGACTGCGGTATCAGCCCGACGCAGTTGATTACAGATAAGGATCTGAAATCGGCTATTTCTGCTACGGAATATTTACTACTTTTTTTTTAAATTAGCCTTAAGTGTCCCACTGCAGGGCAAAGACCTCCCCCATATCCCTCCAAGTGTCCCGGTCCTGTGCAGAATGCCACCATTACACATACACACAGAGTCTACTCGGGCACAGTCTGGCTGCCATGGCGTACAGATCTTTGTCCATTTTTCAGTGCCCATGCGACTGACATGGCCCGCCCACTCCCACTTCAACTTGGCTGACTTAAATCCAACAATGCCAGTACACGAGCGTAGTATTGTATTGGCGATGCGAAGATTATCCGCACGCCGCGCCTCTAGCGGCGAAATTTAGAAACTGTCTAAGAATGACACTTTGTTTGTATAAATCTGATTTGTATTTATTGTTATGTTTTTCCCTGACGTTAATTGTAACGAAAACTGTCAAAGTGTCGTTCTTATACAGATTCACAATTTTGACACTAGAGGCGCTAGTTAGAATCTTTGCATCGCATATTGGGGATTCGGTCAGTCCGCATAAAACCCAAAATACTGCGCTCCGTGGCTCTTTGACAAATCTTAAGATTAGACTTTATTACTACGGAATTTATTATAGTACTATTTATTTATAACTACGGAATCATATTTAAGTGATACATTGTTAAAAAAATATGTTTGTACTATATGCACAAATTGATGTCGCAGATTTAAGGATAAAAACGAATTATTTAGCTTTTCCTTGTTACAATTGTATCTAAGCTGATGATGATTCCAAAGCATAAAAATTATAAATAAATATATCCGGACAATCCACACATCTAGCCCCGTGGTAAGCTCTAAGCTTGTGCTACGGGTATCTACTAGACATCTGATATACCTACATAATAGAATAAACATATATATAATTATATTAATGTCAAACATTTTTTATGATGCAAAATAATGAAACATTTACATACACTTCCTGTTTTCGTTGTAATGACTTAATTTTCAAATTAAATGGAGTGCGTGTCGAGTTGGCATAATGGTCGAGAGAGCAAAAAGTACAAGTCATTATCATTTCAAGCCGGATCTGAAAGCTGATGAGCCTTAGAGAATCCACGCACCTGCTAACAGCGAGGCTAATTTTGTATTTCGCTTGACACTAACTCAATTAGTGACACCTTATTGTGTCTCTCAAACTATTATTCAGAGTCTTTCTTACTGAAGAAAATGAATGGTTGAGTTGTAGAATATACCTTCAAGTTGTGCCAGTGCACACTCTACAGGGCGTCCCAAACTTATGGGACATGAAGGGGAAGTACCTTAAATATCGTAGCTAGGGTATTTTGCTGAAAGAAGACTTTATGTTAATTTTAAAAGTTAGTAATTCTGCATTCATAGATTTTCTAAAAAATACTTGCTTCGTCTGGGAATCGAACCGACTTAAATGTCAAAAAAAAAATCATGGTACTTCTATGATGCCAATCGAAAGAATTTGAAAATGGAACAGTTTATGAGAGTGTTTGTTTGAATGCATACTTTTTAAAATATTTTTAATAAGAACTAATATTTTTAAATGTTGTTCTTAAATTTGAAAATGGAACAGTGTGCGAGCGTTTGGTTTTGGATTGATCTGTTTAGTCTGAATAATTCACTTACACAAGTTTTGTGTTAATTTATTGCGAACATGGCATATCAAGTAAGTTTTGATCTAATAGAAGCATATTTTTTGAACGATAAAGATATCTCTAGAAGTTTGCGGTGGTATAGCGTAAAATATCCTGATAGACAAATACCGTCTCGTAAAGTTTTGAAAAGGCTTGTGGACAATTTAAAACTCTGGGACGTTTCGATAAACGCCCGAGAGACCCACAGCAAGAAAACCACATGTTCAACGACGAAGAACTTGATATTTTAATTTACTTTTCGCTTTTCTGAAAACATCGGTGAGAGAAGGAGAACTTGAAATTGGAGTTTCGAAAAGTAAAATACACCGTCTATTAAAAAAAACACGGTTGCAAGAGTTATGTTCTTTTTTTAAAAATACTATGTTAGTTAGGCAAAGTTATTATTTTTTAGCTATTCTTTCGATTGGCATTCATAGAAGTAGGATGTTTTTTTTTTGACATTTAATTTACCAGGCCTATTGACACACTAGTTTGAAATTACGTTCAATTTAAATTTACTTCACTAGAATTCTAGTATTAATTTAACGACGAAGAAACATTACATCATTGTTCACAAATAGATGCAATTGAAATGGCTAATAAGATAAAATAAATTGTATGACTCAATGACAAGGCATGGTCAGCCAGTCAAGCTAACTCTATTTTCCTAACTGCTTAGAAACTTTAGTAATACCATTTTATGTGTTATGTGTTGTGTGTGTTTGTGCCTGGACGTTAAATATTTATGATGTCGCTAAAATTTAAATAAATAGGTGTGCATAGTAAAGTAGCTTATTCTAAACATTACATTTATTAAGTTGAACTTGTATCGATGATTAAAATCTTCAAAGTTTCATTTGACAGGCTACTCGGATTTCGTTTAAGCTGAAATTTTATATGTCATAAGGAGGGGGTAGATGATAATAGGAACTCCGCTATAAAAAAACGTAGGGTTGCACTCCGGCAGTGTCGGCCGGCGGAAGTAAAACTTTAACAATAACATTACGGCATATTATCAACTTAGATTAGGAGAAAAACGACAAATCTACGCCTTATGCATATTTGATCAGGTCACGTGTCCTAAGGCGAGTAAAATTGTTTTTTAACCAACCTCTCTTCTTCTTCTTCTCTGTCGTTACACTCTTGACAGAGCGGTCGTGGTCACATTGAGGCATCATTTGGTGTTAGAGACGGACACAGCTTTCTTAACGATCGCCCGCCATCTTTCTCTGTTTGCAGCCTGTTTGGTGCAGTCTGTCACTGGGACTCCTACTGCGGATTTTATTTGATCAGTCCAGCGCATAGGTGATCTCCCGCGGGCCCTGGTTCCTTCCACTTTTCCTTGCACGACCAACCTAAATATGTGCTTATCGAAGATTTCACTTCGAAAATGATAACCTTAGTTGTTGTCACCAGGACAGAGCCCGTTTCTCGGACACCAGCTGGCAGATCCACCGGACGTGGGCGCGCAATGGGGACCCCATGCCGCTGTCGCCGCCGCCAGCGCGCTCCATGCTCTCCACCATACCTTCGGAGACCGTCACCACCGCACCCCAACGGCTTGACCAGAATGGCATTTACGACACGATTACAGTTACGGTAAGTCTTATCCCATCAAAAACAATACTTGTCAACCTTGTGTACCTTCTACTTATTGTAAATATGTCCATATAATTTTCTTTTTGCCGGTCTAGATTGGATTTATTTATATTTCGCATTGTTATTACTTTAGTACATATTTCGTATATACGTGGCGTTGTGACAGCGCCCTCTATACCGGTCTTTTCTAGATTTTTTAGTTTTTCCTTGATTCATACACCAAACACTACTTATATTCCAAATTTGAAGCTTCTAGGTCTGCTAGAAGTGCCTAAGAATTTTGATGATCGGTGAGTCAATGAGTGACAAAATTAAGAAATTTGTCCCGTTATAATTCTTAAAATACTGGTTCAAATTGAATGAAATTTGAAATATACCATGTCTTTACAATGCCTGCATGGTTACTAAAAATTTCAGTCTTCTAGTTTTATCCACAACGAAGTTACAGGGGGTCGAAAATGGCCTGAATTGCTTCGAGAAAAGGTACGACAGCGCCCTCTATACCGGTTTTTCCTAGATTTTTTAGTTTTTCCTTGATTCATACACCAAACACTACTTATATTCCAAATTTGAAGCTTCTAGGTCTGCTAGAAGTGCCTTAGAATTTTGATGATCGGTGAGTCAGTCAGTCAGTCAGTGAGTGAGTGACAAAATTACGAAATTTGACCCGTTATAATTCTTAAAATACTGGTTCAAATTGAATGAAATTTAAAATATATCTTGTCTTTACAATCCTGCATGGTTACCGAAAATTTCAGTCTTCTAGTTTTATCCACAACGAAGTTACAGGGGGTCGAAAATGGCCTGAATTGCTTCGAGAAAAGGATGGTACGGCCGTGCCGCTTTTTTGCTCGACTTGGTGGGGGCACTGCCGTGCCCCCAGATTATCGCATATTCATATAGTAAGATGGTTAATAAAATATGTGATCGGTATTTTTGGACTGGCTAACAGACGACGTACTAAAGAATATCATATTTTAATGAAAATTCAAAATAAATTTACTTTCTGAAAAATCTTGAACAGTATAATGCTTAGGTATTTTTTATACCTTTCAAAGCTGTTGCTTGAATATTGATACCATTTTAGGGGTTAATTTTTTTAATGGTGGTAGGGTATGATTAGTGGGGCTGGGATTAGATTATTGTAAATGGCCAGACAATAAATAATAAATAAATTTTGCCCAACAATCCACACAACAACATCTAGTCCCGTGGTAAGCTATAAGCTTGTGTTACGGGTACTAGACATCTGATATACTTAATATATAGACATACTTAGATAGATATTTTTTATTATACATACTAAACACCCAGACCAAGGAGATAATGCTTGCAGAACATACAAACACTTGACCCCTCGGCGGGAATCGAACCCGCTACCTCTTGCACCGCAAGCGGACCTCCGCCCACCGCGCCACTGAGGCAGTCAAAATATTTGCCGGTTCAGTTTGTACCATATAATTAAGAAATTGTGTAATTCGTTAAAATTATAATTCTAACGAATGTAAATCTCTGTATCATTGTACTGTATGAAAGACTCAGAGCGTTTACTATAAATATAATTGTTTATTATTAGTTTAAATACCTGAAGTAAACGCCTAGTAATATATAATTCCAATCTTTTATAGCAGTAATAAACACAAGTATTCAGCACAGATAAGCATTTTCTCAGAACTTCACTGAATGACGTGAAGTTTTATCGATTTCAATTATTTAAGTAATGTTATCGATACTGCAATTGATGGAGGCCCGTTCCAACTAATGGTTATTAATCTTACCAATACTATTTATTTATTTATCTGATACATTTGTTTCACCGAGATTAACATAGATTTGTTATCGGAGGGTTTGCTAACAAACTTTATTAGATAGTTATTATCCATTTACGATTAAATACGGGTATGATAAAGTTCATTAATTTATTTTATTTTGAGATAGTATCTAGTCGCTTATCTTGACTCTAAAGTCAACTAATAAGAAAACAAATTTTAACCATATTCAACCATTTTGTTGGTTGAATAAAATGTCTAGTGTAAGCTCGAGAAATAGTGCTCCGAATCTATTAAATTAAAATGGGACCATCTTGCAACGGATTTCCAATAAAAATAAGCATCACAATATATTCTTGAATAAATCTAAATTTAAAATTAAAGAAAAACCCCCGATTCCGATGCCTTAAAATATTTAGTAATGTGCACGCGATGCGCTTTCATTTGATACCCCACTCGCGTATATTTGCAGATTTTCGGTTTTCCTTTACCACTTTCACGGTAAACTTATAAATAAAACGTATAACTTTTAAACGGCTCAACCGATTTTCATGAAACATGTCTAAGAAAGAACACCCGCGCCAAACTCACCTCTCATACAGAAATACTAAAAACTAAATTGAATCGCTCCATCCGTTCGGGAGCTATGATGTCACAGACAGACAGACTCGTCAAACTTATAACACATTTACAATCAATAAATTAAAAAAAAAATATCATGTTTTTGATTAAATTTTAAGGACTTTTGTCAAGATTAGCTTTAAGTGATTTCTGAATAAATATTATTTATAATTCAGTGCCATAATGGGGTTATATTTTATCGAGTGTACCTCAGATAGAAACAAGAATTGCATATTTTAATAACGTAGCGGAAACATCTTGAAATTACTTTCCAAGGTATGAAATTGATGGATATTATAGCAATTTTATATCATTTTAGTTAATTGGATGAAATACCTCGGCAGTCTTCCTCCAAGGCGTGATATTAAACCGTCAAGTGCATGTCGGGTACTATTTAATCTGTGATTGCGCTCAGTTGGTTCATGGTCGCGTAGAAACCGTAGGCTTTCCAGTCATAGATTTGCATTAACTGGCAGTAAATCAAAATCCTGCCAGAGGCTTTGAATATGGAAATACTATGGAATAATAGTTGTATGCAAAATGTAAAAAGTGCAGTGTAAAATTTCCTATCTACCTTTTTATTTAAAATGTATCTGTTAAATTTTTATTACTAAAGTTATTGTACAGATTAAATTAAGATCAGATCTATTTACAGATAAGATTTAGTTATGAGTATATTCGGTTATAGAAGGAAAGTAGATACCTATTCAATTGATTGCTTCATAAACCTACATATAACAATCAGCGCCTAGGGGTTTATTAAACTTTCAAACATTTATGCTGCCATGAAACGTAATATTTTCGACAGACCAAAGGAAGTTCGAAACTCGTAACATTAGACAAAGCTCAACAAACCACACTTCACCAATGGCTATTTTGTGGTCTCGTACTTAATGTTGGGATATTTTAGTCGCGAAATGGCTTTCCGTTCAGGTATTTGCGTACAGACTCCGCAGCGCAATCTGTGTGCAATGTAAGACGTTCTGTTGTTACCTTACATAAGTGCAGTCCTGTTTCTTTGACGCCTATGAACTTAGGGTGACTGCCCTCTACAGAGCAACTTGGATTTATCGTATTTAATTCAAAGATTTGTTTCTGGTTATTTGTATGGCAGTTCTAAGTTTAAGCTATTCGTGTGTCTCGAATCAATTTAACACGTCATTCCACTCTATTTAAATTTTTATATTTAATCTGTATGCAAACTGTTTGTTTGTATTTAATTTGCATTTTGCAACTAGTGACTCCCCGCGGCGCTTCCCGTGTTTCTTGGATATTCCCGCAGAAATAACGTATTTTCGCGCAGTAAACGTAACTTCCACTTTAATCACTCCATCTCTTAATAAAACGGAGTTTATAATATGATCCCGAACCAGAAACTGAGCTCATCAATATTAATTTGTAAGGTTTATTACTCATTAATTTATGTACCTATACAATATTAAATTCCGACTTCAAACAAGCCAGGTTAAAGTAACAAGCAAAATCTCAAGTGTTGTAAAATAATCTATTAGATAAGGGAACGCTACTCAATATTAATGGCATAGCTTAGGGCTTTAACCATACCGGAAGTTCGAAACCTTTGTGCAATGTCGCCACCGTGGTACCTACTTCGTCGTGTTTGATAGTACGTTTCTATCTAATAAACATAGAGAGCCCACGCGCGCGTTCCGAACCCACGTCTCAGCCATCGATACCGTACTTTCTTTTGCACTTATCACTCTATTCTAAAGGTTTCGGCTGTGTGTAGGTTTTTCAATCTTAGTAATTGGTAGGCTGGGGGCTTCACTATAGTGCGCTGGAGATAAACCTAGTATGGAGTAAAACGGTTCTGTGACGCATCTGTTTTGTAACACATTTATGTATGTAGTTACATAAATGTGTTACATAATAAAGATAATAAAGAATCTAAGTCAATGTAAATTCTCATGTGGATTGATAGGTGGAGTGCTAGATTTTCGTTTGTTTTTTAGCAGATGTTACCGAGAGAAAGTTCAGAGAAGAGTTCAATTCTTTTTATAACAAAGTGGGTACCAGCTTTAAATTCTTCTTTTACATCCCAGATTTCATAAATTATAATCGGTTGAGTAGAATAAAAGATCTAAGGGAACGACAGTCAAAGCTACTTTATGTTATACTAAGTAAGGGAGTTCTTAAATTCTACTTATTAGAATTAAATTCTACCGAGCATATTTTCTAGTACCTTCTACTTAATCAGTGTTTGCAAGCGTAATAAATGTGTTCATATTAAACCTTTCCTTCTAATGCATAATGTAGATATCAACATGAACCTCCTGCGATTAAAATTAATAATAGCTATTAAGATTGGAGTTTGCACAATGGCCGTAATAAACTTGGCTTTGTTCTGAGCTAAGGTCAAGTAATGTTCTGACTTCTAAGTGACCCAGGTACATAGACGTTGCTAATTAGTTTCAAAATTTATTGCGAAAACCCGCTTTCTAAATTAGGTAAAGAAAAGGTTATTAGAATGTAGAGATAGGTACTTCGTTTTAAGATTTGTTTTGCTGTAAGATTTACAAATTAAACGTAAATAATCTGTGATCAAACAAAGGAAAAAAAATTAATTGTGATTTCATTTCTAAACAATAAACGATTTGTTCTTATTTGTACTATTACTCAACGGGAATACTCGGAAATTTAGAACACAAACATCTCCACTCTTACATAAAATTAATCGTCGTTCGTAACGAGGGTGCAAAATGTCAGCGTAACCTAGAAAGCACTTTAAGGTCGTTATGACAATTTCCGATATTCAGAGCGGAAGGCGCCTAGTTCGATCTAATGGAGTAATTGTACGGAGCCGATGGGCCATGGCTGGCTTCCGATCTTTAAATGGCCTGAATTAATGTTCATAATCGCCGACCCGTCGCGTCGGTCCCTACTGTAGGGGTTAATCGTTATGTTCATGTTGACTGTAAACGGGACAATAATCTATGTAATGTAATGAGGTTGAAGCTAGATTATTGTGTGAAATCTATTCATAAGCGTTTTTTTTATTGATTATTGAATAAACTTAAATTCGGAACAATTATTCCTATTAAAAAGAAAGAATACTTTTTTTAATCCACACATACATAACTTGTTTACGCGAATAATTAGTTATGTAGGCTACCAATTCCTACCATATGGTTCTCGTTTTTATGGTTATGTTTCTTAAAGTTTATAAATCTTATATATAGAATTCTCGTATCACAGTTTTCGTTCCCGTACTTCTCCGAAACGGCTTGACCGATTCTCATGAAACTTTGTGAGCATATTGAGTAGGTCTGAGAATCGGCCAACATCTATTTTTTATTTTGCAAAACAACGTTTGCTGGGGTCAGCTAGTAGATATATAATTTCTAATTGCCATAATAAATTCGATATTTTTTCACTTTTATAATATCTAGCTAACTTTCCATTAAGGTGACAATGCTTATTCCTGTTTTTCTGTACCTAGTTCTGATCACACCTAAGTAAGGTTTTGCCATTTTAAATGCCTCCCCTGTAGCATTATCGGTATTGGCTAGGCTTGTTGTTGTTATTTGTCTGTCAGTCAGTTGGGACAATCACCTATGTACCTAATCTAACTTAGACGTTAGTCGGTACCTCTCGGTTTATATAACCCAATATACTAGAAATTTTGCGATAAACTATGGAGTACCTATTCAAGATAAGATAAAATCACTACTATCGGAAATGTACTGTTAGAAAATTGTTTACTTTACTAAAAATAATAAAGTATGTTGCTTCTGAATGTTTTAATATTTTTTTAGATGTTACATAATTTTGTAAGTTTTTGTAAATTTTCATTAATCCAGCGTATGTGGGATATACCTTGAAAATTGTTAAGATTATAATCGCTACTAGTCAACTATGCTGTACGAGTAATTATTGTGCGTTATACAAAAATATATATACATATTTTTGTATATATATCAATTTTATTTAGTGTATTTTTGTATGTATATAATAACAATTTAAAAAAAAAAAATAAAAGCAAAAAATAAAAAATAAAGACAAAGCCTTTTTCTTTAAATAAAAAAAAAAAAAAAAATAACAATTTATGTCAAAGGCACATAAATATGTAGTTAAACAATCACACGGAACGCGTAATAGGTGTAATAGGCAATTTATTCAAAAACGCATCACGAGTACCTAGGTAAACAAAATTCGTGTCAGCTTCAGGTTTGTGTTTTTTTAAAGTGAGGAATCGTTACTTTAAAAAAACCTAGTAACACCGATAAATAAAGTTATTAGCAATAACATTTTGTTTCAAGCCAGTGCAAAATAAATAGAGACTGTAAGTAGATTTGTACACGATATTCCAGGAGAATGAAATCGCGAAGGAAATCACACCGGGTCATGAATAATGCAAGCGTTCAAGGAAGGGATACCCAGATGAGACCGTATTTTAGCTCCCGGAGTTACGATGAAATATTAACATGGAGGTTTTACTCGTTAAAACACTACACCATCCTGTAGGCAATATATTTTAATCATTGTTTTCTTTATAGGGTTTTGCTTGTGCATTGGAAGGTAGTGCAAAAATAAAGAGTTAAATTCTCCGTTGTGCTTATCTGAATTTTTATTTAGTTATTTAGAGTAGTTTTGTAATGCTGATGAAACACGAATAAATTACTTTCTTATTATAATGGACTTGGCCTTTGGTAGATATTTATATATATTTTATTTAATTGCGACTGTGCCCGATGTGTTGTTGACTGACAAAAAACTAGACCAAAATTTTTGTGTATGCTTAAATATAAAGCTTACTATAGGGAAACCATAGTTATTAATTTTAACTTTAATAACTGATTACTTACACTTATCTACTCAATTCTACTTTGGCCAAACGCAAACTATTTACATTTAAAATTATACTAATACCATAACAGTGCAATTTTCAGAATCATTGATAAAATTAAAAGATCCCTGTCTTATGTTAATCTTTAAAGAGGATATAACTAAGTTTTATATTTTTAATAGATAGGTATTTTAAGTATTCTCCTAGTTTTCCGCCTCACAACAATGGCCACGTTATATCAGGTTTAATATACAACATATAGCAAGTTTTTCCCCAAGTTAACCTTCCTGTCAATAGATTCAGAGATTACGATCTTTTCCAGACCACCTTAGTCGCATTGATGCCGTCACTGAATAGTAAATGTATGCCGTATATAACTAATTAATAAGGTTTTTGTAAATTAAATTTTTACATACACTATCGAGTCTTTTATTATTTACAAGTGGGTTACATGTTCAGCCAAATCCCTTCTGCTGTTTTCGCAATAAAGAATACGCACATCCACAAAGAGATACACAGTTTTGCACTTATAATATTAACCTACATGGTACAGATACATATGTATTCTTAGATAACTGTAGTAAGGTATAATATATATAGCCTTTGATTTCACAAACCATACAGAGCACTTATGTTTCACATGTGCTAAGTTTAGTCCCGCAAATTAGTACTTCGCTTCAAGATGTCTATTAGTACAGACTTGCAGATGCGCTATTACATAACATGCATTATCTATTCAACGTGAACGAGTGTTATGTACATACCTAGAATTTTAATGTGTTTACAAAAGGCCATGATACGTACCCAATGCCATTCGTATGTTTTTGAGCAAAAACAAGTTTTTGCGACTACAATATTTGACGTTATATTCTGACTGCCAATAATTAGAATATCTAGCATCAAATGAGTCTATTAAACCCTGTGTTTAGTAACTTTAGCATCCTACCAACTTGGGATCGTAAAATATTGTCTTTAGCACATTTGTAAACTGTTATCTTTGATCTAACGAAGTCTTCTTAGGTTTCAAAGTTAAATTCATCATAATGTACGTGGTTTAAAATAATTATGTTGAGAAACTACTCCTTTTTTTATAGCCAGTTACAGCTCGTAAATCTTTTAAATTATATCAGTAACAATCTTACTAGCGATAAAATTCGGTCAAGCGAAAACTTGACATTATGGAAGCCAAATGTTATGTTACCAGCAGAACAATAATTTCTGGCATATTCTTTTGTATTCAGTATTATGAAAAATATTGCTTTATCTCAATCATAGAAATATTTTTCTGGTTTGGGGATATTTATAGGTATTATTTTCTCCCACTAAAACGAGTTTGTACGTTTGAGTTTTTCTAGGCTCGATGATTAATTCAACTTTGGAGTTAATTTATTTCACTATACTATAATGTAACAAACAAATGATAAACAGGTCTATTTTTAATTCTGTCAATTTAACTGCTCAGACAGAAATATATATAGATATATAGAAAAATATATTTCGATTTCAAGGATAACGGGATATCCTTGAAATCGAAATATATTTTTCTAATCAGCGAGGCTGCGGGTAAATGATGCAAAGTTACGTCATCTACGTGGAATGCTGCTAAGATTTATTTGCAATGTGATGTCACCACATCATCAGACAGGGAGTGGTGAGACTAAAGCTAAATAATAAACTTTACAACGTGCAGTAGGTATCTACTATCCTCTAAGCTATCCTAAAATCTCCAACCTAACAGTTACTTTTAATCTATAAATTAACTATACATTGATTCTATCTCGTATTGATCTCATATAGACAATAGCAATATAACTTCATTATCAAGATCAAACTACTTATTACTAAAATGATACGCATGAATTAAGATCGGTTATGAATAAATAAGACACTTTGGTGGTTGATTACCCTAAGCGAAGTGAGGACCACCCGCCGGCCGGGACTAAGATAAGATCAACAGCATCAGGTGTCCGGCTCCGAACTGCACGGGCTTACTCACGTCATCGTAAATAAAAATCGACACTTGAACAATAGGCGCAGCGGTGCTCCCGACCCATAGACCCCAGATCGCTCGATATCGTCCAACAATCAAAACAAATTTGAATTAGACAACCCGTCTGAGCTGCCGACTCGAAGCTTGTAACGCTACACCATCGATATAAACATCACAACTTAACGTGCACCGTGACACCCTCAATTCATCATTTTACTTCTGATTGAATACGTTATTCGGGCAATTGACAAGCCGAACGCGGGGCGATAGAGCAAGATAGAGTGTAATTAATACAAATTGCTGTTGGCTATAACTGGTGGTCAAAGAGACCGCAGGGTCGGGGATTAATGTTAGATAGGCGATTGGGCGTTGATCGCGAAAGTTTCTCACGATAAGTATTGCGATAGCGCGGCGCCCGCGGCGGCCTCCTGCTTCGGGACTGACGGGATCACGACGCTTCCCTTACTGGCCTCTAAGAACTGTTTGTCTTATGAATAGACACATTAAATACACCGCAGCTTGGCTGAATAAAAGCCCGCGGCAACAAACCTGCTAGCTTTAAAACATTCCTAAGTTTTATGCTATTGCTATAAACATAAATTTTGACTTCTGACCTACTACTATTTTCTGAATTGTGAATGCATATATACATTCAATTTGATGTGTATATCTAAGATTCTATAATTATTGCTTGTAGGTATGCGTTGTAATTAAGTTTGCAAATCCTCAAAATGTATTTTTATCAAAGGCGAAGTAATTTACAACCTACATATGCACTTAATTTTACCTTATAAGAAACATCTGGTTTTTTAAAGCCTTTTAAATATAGAATTGCAGTTTTCTAGTTCTTGTTTACGCAAGGTAACCGTTATAGTATCAAAGCCAGATCCTGTCTATTTATTAGCCCTACAGTTTCCGTAAAATAAATATTAACATTTGGTTTATTTTTCAAAAGAAACAGGCGCGCTCACCTAGTGAAAGTTAATTTACAAATGAAATGTGTAAATAGAGACGTTGCGTAAATATTTACACTGGTAGCCGGTGGACGTTACGCTTGCATTAGTTGCTTTTAAACGATGAGCAGTGGGCAATATTTGCTTATTTAGATAGTCAGTGGTCGGCTTACAACACGTTGGATATCATCTGCTAAGCCCGATGATGCTGTTCATTTAAATTAAAATAAATTAAAAAAAATAATAATAGTAGTAGATTTGGTTATTAGAACGAAATAAGGTTGATAAAAAGTACTCTCTGCTGACGAAAAAATATTCTTCCATGTAGAGCCGGATCCGCTACCTTCCAAAATAAATTAAGCGTTGTAAAGACAAAACAAGGGAAGAAGATCTATAAAACACAAACTCTCAGCAGTTGGACAACTTTACCCGATGTTTCTAGAAGTAGATTTAGTAATTAAATGATCCTAAGAAAACATTCCGGGTGGAGTTTTAATGTTGAAACTTCCGTTTCCTCGCTTTTTGTTCGGTTATATTTATTATGTTTGTACGATGTCTTGGCTGAGATAATAGCAAATAAATGTTTACAAAGTGTAGTTGTGTAAAGCTGCGCAATAGTACAATCTCTATTAAATAGACTCTAGTGCTTGTAAAATGTAGTAAATAACTTAATAGTTGTTTAACTGATAGAGCCTTTTCTTTTCTAAAGCAATTTAATCTTCTTGTTACGCGTCTAAATTGACAGTAGGTATTACAATCTAATCTAAATAGTTCTTATTGTTGCTGGATTTTAGTACGTCAAATAGTAGGTAGATTCTACTCATATTCAGTGTCCATAAAATAATAACATAAAAGTAAATCACATAATAAAAAATGCCTAAAAATAATTGTACCTTAAATATTAGGTACAAATATAGGAGGGTCAATTTCACTTGATTATTTACCATACGTACTTTTTCCTTTGTGTAGGATAAATTTCAAATTGAATAATAAATACTACACATTTGTAGTGTGTTTTTGTTTCAATATACAAAAACAGAATAAGTTTTAATCAAAGTACCAGGAACGCATATATGCTCAAGACGGTAAGACATTATGCATTTGACAATACACTCGAGCGGCACGCGCCACCGCGTGTTTACGGAAGTGCACCGCCCGCCCTCCGCATGCGCCCGCCCTGTAAACATGAATGGGCTAATTTTATTACGTCAGCTGCTGTCGTAATTTGTCGTCAAAAAATAGATGCAGTTGCTGTTTTATATGATTATGATTAGCTTTGATACTTTACTATCCCCGATTATACATTGTTGTATGGGACAATTTTTAAGGCCATTAAATATAGTCGATTCTCAGTTATCTATTGATATACTGGTAATCGATATGATATAATATTACATTTATGAACTTGAAAATATTTAATAGCTTTACGTTGATGATTAAAATCGTCACCTCATAAGTCATCCGACCCTACTCTCATTCTTAGATATTTTCATTGCCCCAGCACCCTCCCTACAAGTAGAGTTGCATAGACAAGTACAGTCAGTGAAATGATTAGTCCCTATTTCTTTTATGTTAAAGGTCTATGAATATTATGTCTATCAAACTCACTAGAGTAGTTACTGAAAGAAGAAATTACGTAAATAACGTTTTAACTTAATTTCAAATTAAAGAGAATAATGCGAAAACCGGCAATAAATAAATATTAATATCTAGTGTTTAATATTACAAACCTAAAGAGTTTTTTTTTGTTGAACGCACTGATCGCAGAGACCACTGGTCTGGTCTGAATAATTATTTCACAGTTAGTTAGCCTATTTATTGAGGAAGGCTTATAGCCTTACAGCGGGAAAATACAAAAACACAGGCAACGCCGTGCCGTGTAAAGCTAGTTGTTTCATATAAGTAGGTACAATTAAATAATGCTTGATTAAATGAATTTATAAAGTGGATCGAAGAAAAATGAATAGCAACTATTTGTACTATTGTAAACATTTTGTGGGCCGAGTGTACACAGGGCGTGTGAGTTGCCTAGCAACGAGCGTCGCCAGCGAGACGACTGCGGATGCTGCGGCGAGCCGGCGCCGAAGTGTAGCTTTACTTCAGTGCGAGTGCGTAACGCTGCGGTACTATACACTGAATCGGACTGAAAACCGTATAACCTCTACATAACACCGGTTTTTGTAACATAGACAAGTTTATTTATTATCTGTGATACTGTGATGAGTGTGCGTCAATTTTAAATTTAGAATTCGGTTTCAAAAATAATGTGGTGTTCAATTATTGTGCTCGGTTGTGATTTGAACATTTACTAATTACCTAGTGTCACACTGATAAAATAAATAGCATAGACAAAAGCTGCCCAAAACTTTGTGAATATTTTTTATTTTCGTTTCGTGTGTTTTAATATGTAACTGGAGGGACTGCAACAGTACTAATGTTTAAAATTAGAATACAATAAAACTAAACAGATGCATAGCTGTATTAGTTAGTAAGTAGCCTTTAGTAAACAAACAGATAAGACAAGCCATTTCCATTGTCTTCCTTGGCTAGATTTTATCTCACAATTTACTTACAAATGAGTTGAATTGTTGAAACCAAACAGTTTAGTTCTGCCCACGAGCTTCATATTTAGGCTTGTTTCTATTAATGCGCAAAATGTAATTGTATAGATGTAGGAGACTACTTCATACCGCTGAAACCCATTACAAAGTTTAAGTAACATTACCACAGATAAAACAAAATAAAACTAACAAAACTTTCCAATCCGACACGCGATCATGCTCTACAATCATTCCGCAGTACACATTGAAGCCTTTGAAAAGGAAAATGGTGCATTGTGATGAATAGCACCGTCTAGTCGTGACCGCTGACTCGTACATGCATGTGACGGTCTTTTATATAGACATGCAGTCCACACCCTCGAGGTCGTTGGCCATCTTCTTAGAATTTTAGTTTTAGGCTGAGGGTCAAGGTTTTTTTACCAAGGCATATTAGAATGGGAATCATTCGAAAATCACAGAATACTCGATACGGACTAATCAAACAAATTGGTATAAAAATAAAAACATTCCAAATTCAAACACTTAAGTCTCTCAACCAGAAATTTAATGAAAGAGTACTTACTACGAGATTTTTTTTAATGTTACTGGCGAATACAAATCGTATTAAAATAAACACACCAAAACAATGGAGGAAAATTTGAATAGCAATAATTTTTTTTTTTAAATAATATAATACAAAATTTGTTATGTTATAATAATTTTACACAATCTAGAGCAGCTGGGCTAGTAAGGTTAGAAAAATAAATATCCGCAAAAACGCCCCAAAAACAAATAAATCGTTAATATAGAAATTAATCCTTCACAATCTTGAAATATTGACACTAGGTAGACATTTCAAGTTTTAACTTGTAACGACTATTCTTTGTAAGGAAATACTGAAAGAATGTTGTGTATGGTGCAGTTCAGTGCAGCGCAAGCCCTAGGGCGCGACTTTGTAGACCTGCCGTCCACTCCTCTCTTCAGCACTTTCTTCAAGCACATCCTTTGTTTTCAAAAACATGACTGCGGATGTTTCCAAAGCTCGCTATTCATTACAGACACGTTCTTGTTGCCACGATATATTACAAACTGTTATCTTACGGTAGACAATTTAGAGCCTTCCAAACATGGAAACGAAATTAGCGGTAGATAAACAATGGATTACCGATCTAGTTATTTTAATAGCTTATCTGCACATATCAGGAATATTGTAGATAATATTGCTATTAGACATTATCAGAGATTGCTTATTACGGACAAATAATTACCAATAGATTAATATACGCGTTTCGCTTTATTTTGTCAATTTACGACTTATAATTTACATACAATATTGGTAGAAGTTAATCCATACAATAAAAAAGTTTTAAATTTTTGTGTAGAAAAAGATTAAGACGCAATCATAAACTTCGCCTCCGGGAAAGCGCCGCGACCTGCTACCACAAGCGCGTCAACATGGTCATGTCAAAATTCTTCTGTACTTGAAATATCGGGTGAAGCCCTGACTAATAAAGTGCCTAAAATATTATAAAATGGATTATGCTTGCTCAAAATCACATCTTCAGCTTACGCCTCTGTTATCTAAAAGATAAAATGTAAACAAACATATTGGGAGAAAGGTGCAAAACTATAATCAAGATGGATTGTGTGCTATGACATACGTCGCGATGCGTGGCCGAGTGCGTCGCGTTTGCGATGCGGATGCGGCACGGTCGTTGCACCGGCTCGCGTTTGCTCTTTGGCGAGCTGTGTTCTACCTGCAGAGGGGCCGCGTTAGACAACACCGTTCTCGAAGCCTCGTCGTACAGCAGAGAAATAAAGTCACGGTAGGTTTCTTACCATCTACTTTTGAGAAACTGTAGCTTATATAGCCGCTGTAAGACATGCGCATCGCGACGACAATCTTAATTACGCTTCTAAAGCTTAAACTAGGGTGGTATCTATATTTATTATAGCTACGCTCTACCTTAGAAGAGGCCGCGTGTCAAAATCATCGTTTTGAAGCCTCGACAACTAGCAGAGAAATAAAGTCATATAGGATTGTTGACTAACCATTCTACTTTGAAATTTAATCTGGAGCTGGCACCAATTTTTGGGAAAGTACCTACGAGTATGAGAGGCAAGTTGAAATCATGTCCCAAGCGTGTCCTACGCTGCGGCTAACAAGTTCTCAGCTTGCCTCAAAGACCTTCCTAAGAGTTGGTGCCAACTCTCGGATTATTTAGGTTGAGAAGCTTCGGTTTTCAACCGATGAAAAAAAGGAGGAAGTTCGCAATTCGTCGTGTATATTTTTTTATTGATATCTACCGGCAGACCAGCATCTCGCTGTTTATAATATATAATTACAAGTGTAACATTTTTGATGTAGGTATGTACACACACAACGTGGTTGTAAGAGGTAATCTTTGGATCTATTTAACCTGTTTCAAAAAGTATGTCTTTTGTATCTCTACTGCGGAAAAATCAATAAAACATGGACGACACAGAGACGTGAAAAGAAAGCAATGAATAAGAGCTTTTGTAGAATGCTTTCCGATTAATTATCAGATGCCACGTCTCTCTAAACAGTTTCCTTATAAAGTAAATGAGTAATTTCATTTACGATGTTTATCTGGTGTCCCTATGGGTATTGTGTAAGGCTACTTTAACTACCATAATAACGAGTAGCCATGCTCCTACTGGTTATGGAGCCATTTTGTAGTTATTGCTCTTTATTTAAATCTATTTAAAATTCCAGTATGATGGGATATAATAATTTCAAAAATTAGGTAAGCCTCTGCTACCGACCGATACTATTATTTTTACCCACCTAAAAACTGAGGTATTCACTTGTATAGAGTTTTTTTTTGTCTTTGAACTTTATATTGATTAAATCTTATAAGAAAACTTGGACTTAAATACTCGTAGCTCACAATATATTGCTAAAAAACAGAAAGATCTACTTCTATTTACATACTCTATAGATCTTCATTAAATTGAGAGGTGTTTTGTTACCTCTCAATATTATAAACTACGCAAATTATGGTAAGTACATTGTGAAGTAAACGTTACCTATGCGGAAAATATAAGTAACAGTACCTATGTGTTGTGTACCCGACAAAAGCTGCAGTAATCACTAGAGCCACTTCTCGTGGACTCCATTTTATCGGTTTATTGAATAGGTAGGTGTTTCCGAAGACCCGACACAGTCCCTGTGGTGATTTAAACAGATTGCGTTTACCGGTTGATTTACCAACAAAAACCTCGGCTGAACACTAAGATTTACAACCTTAGATGTAAGGTTCAATAACAAGTCTGAGTATAGGAGAAAGCAATAATAGAAAATCATAGCTTAGCTAAAGGCATGCTAAAGGTAATCATGTTCCCTGCAAATCTACGTGCATACAGCAAAACTAATGTACTTCTAAGAAGTCATTAAATACACATTAAAGCGAATGGGATCCGGAATGAAATTCCATACGCGGCACGGTCGCGCTCCATTCAGAGCTTAAACCAACAAGGATTTAATTACACTTTTGATTTCGTTTTAATGACAGGCTGACCTCGCGGAGGCCAGTGATGTTTGATCTATTGTCGATTACTATTTTTTTTACACTGATCATAATGTATGACGTTGGACTAAGATAAGATGGCGCTGGTGGATGGACAGAAAGAAGTAACTTTGATGGACACTTAGAGTGTAATGACTGCCTCAGCGGCTCGGTGGGCGAAGGCCCGCTAGCGGCGCAAGTGATAGCGAGTTCGACTCATTGGTCAGGGTATTAAATATGTATAATGAAAAGATCAGATGTCTAGTACCCGTAACACAAGCTTTGTGCTTACCACGGGGCTAGATGATGCTGTGTGGTATGTCCGGCAACGTTTATTTGTTAGTAAATAAATAAATAATATACTATAATGTTTTCTGTGAACACGTGTCGATAACTTTGAATGCATATTGATGTTTTTGTGTTTTGTTTCAGTCTCGAGCAGTGAGCGCTCCCGCCACACCAGCTGCCACGACATTCGGTAGAGAGCCGGTAAGTTAAATCACACTGTAGTTAAATGCCTGGCAGTTGTGTAATTATCTCCCATTCGATAACAGTCAGACCGGAATTGTGCTTTTACTGCACAAGTTAAAAACCGTTCATTATTCTTACCTCACCAACTTAGTTCAAATCATGTTTCTTGCTTCCACATTTAGATACCTTAAATCATTTGTAATGAGCATTTTGCTAGTTCTACATAATTGCATCTCTTTATACTCTAATGGGCTTAATTCTTCACTTAAGTGCGCAAAGCATATCTGACAACTGCAGTAATCCGATTACCTGCCAAGTAAGAATAGCTTTCATGGTGCCCAGCGTCGCCTACGCAGCTTGTGACACTTTCTCAGTTATGGCGCGCCTACGGTTTTATTTGATCTGACATCAATATGCTAAGCTAAGACAAATATCAGGGATTTTTCACTCCTCACCATATCAAAGTTTCAAAATTTTGTTTATACTCTTATTTTATTTTGTCCACTTTCAACCAGTTGTAACATGACATGTATCATTAACTTTATGACCGTGATCGGCTTTGTAGAACATATTCTTTATAAGGTTTTTTAACTTTAAGAGTATTGGATTAACTATAAGCAGTTCATTATGTATAATATTCTATTATTGCAATATGCCCAATGAAGGTATTTTTTGTTTGTTTATTTCTCGCCGAGTAATAATTTGATTTAATGCGCTCCATTACGCTTATGCTCGATGTTTTTATTTAGGACTGTAATTTAAAAGTAGCATTTGAAAAATGGCTGGTATACATTCTGCAAATTTTTTGCTCAAAAGTTTTTCTTATTTTATTTTTTGGTATTCACAGAATGGCAGCAGATCAGCAAGCTACCCAAGCGGAGCTTCTAGATTGGATCTGTGCTATGTCGCGGAGCGCATGCTGGCTCTACACCTGCCGGACCGAGACGCCCATGCGGAAGCCCAGGCTGCGCATATGCTGAACAACAAGCATGGGGAGCATTTCATGGTATGACACACTTACTATTGACTTTTCTCAGTTTATGACTTATTTATTTATAATATATTTTATTTTAGACACCTAACAAAGCACCTTACACCTTGCATTACTAATAATCTACAACATAGAGTTTAATCCGAATGATGCCTTAAATAAGGAGGCCACAACATGCACATTAATATTTCATTATTATTACATAATTTATTTTATATTAAATTAGAGCACCAATATATGTAAAAGACGAAATAAACTTCAAAATAAATTGAATACACAACAAAGACAAATCGATACTGAGATTACAGTTATTTCAGAATACAGCGATACAATCAATTAATATTCTAACAATCTTTATTTTATATTGCTCTAGTTAAAGTTGTTTAACTAAGTTACGATGTAAAGTCAGATTGGGGTATAAATTATTTAACACCGTTTCATAAGTTTAGTCTGTGGTTAAGTTGTTCACTCGAGAATACAATTAGTTCCTCAACATAAACATTCATGCATATCTTAAGTTTCGCCCTAACAAAGCACCTTACACCTTGCATTACTAATAATCTACAACATAGAGTTTAATCCGAATGATGCCTTAAATAAGGAGGCCACAACATGCACATTAATATTTCATTATTATTACATAATTTATTTTATATTAAATTAGAGCACCAATATATGTAAAAGACGAAATAAACTTCAAAATAAATTGAATACACAACAAAGACAAATCGATACTGAGATTAAAGTTAATTCAGAATACAGCGATACAATCAATTAATATTCTTACAATCTTTATTTTATATTGCTCTAGTTAAAGTTGTTTAACTAAGTTACGATGTAAAGTCAGATTGGGGTATAAATTATTTAACACCGTTTCATAAGTTTAGTCTGTGGTTAAGTTGTTCACTCGAGAATACAATTAGTTCCTCAACATAAACATTCATGCATGTCTTAAGTTTCGCCCAAGTTTAAACGACGTGTGTGGTCGCAGTCTTACAAAGAGCGATTTTGTGATCGCCATAAGGAAATCAATTTAATTCCTCAGACTAAAGTTTCCTTCGACATATTCAATTAACTCCAACCTACGAGTTTCTCATACCAAAGAGATTTGCATAAAACTATGTAGCTGATCAATCTTAATAAAAAAATAAAGTTTAACTCTGGTTTTAGTATATTTCACGATTTACAATAAAACAAAATATATTTCAATAAACTCTTTGTACTTATACGCAACCTACACAAATAAACAAGAAAGTGAAATTGTACATAATTAAAAGGAAATACCTTAGTCATAGAGATCGTTGCAATTGATATAAGCATCGGATTAATCGTAAATTCTAAAACATGCCTTCAAATGGAATCTGAGTATTTGCAGATATCCATGTTTATTGTCGTGGATACCAATACACTAAATTATTAATATTATTTACGAGCTAAGCTTGAAACGAGATTCGTTCGATGAGTTTCTCTGAATATCTAAGCAGGCACAGTAGTTACTTAGCGGGATATATGCCAAAGCGTTACTTGATACTTAGATGGAAAGTCTTTCCAAATGAGCTAGGTTCTTTAGCAGTAGTTCTATAAAATATTGAATTTTATTAATTAATTTTAATGTTTGAGTTTTGCCATACGTATTTAACGAATGACTCATCACATCAATAAATAGATTTATTTATCCAACATCAGTAAATCGCTAGTACCTAATCTATATTAGTGCTTACAAGTATATATTAGGTCCTTACATATGAAATTGGCGTTTTTCGTACTGGCCACTTTAATCACAAATTTCTCCTCTTTGGTAAGGAATTCCAAATTCAAATTTGTACAGCTATAGACTCATGTATTTGTGCTTCGATGATCGTCATTCATTTGTTTTTTTTCTTCTGTTTTTTTCTGTTTGCGTCACTCATTTTACAAAATGGAAAACTTAAAATATCGCATTATTTACGAGTACGAGTTCCGCCGTGGCACTAGTGCTGCGGAAACAACTCGAAGGGTGAATGATGTGTATGGCGGTCGTGTTGCAAAAGAAAACACAATTCGTTTTTGGTTCCAACGTTTTCGTTCTGGAAATTTCGACTTGCAGAACAAGCCCCGTGGACGGCCTGAGACTCAAGTTGATAATGAAGAGTTGAAGGCTATTGTGGAAGCGGATCCATCGCAAACCACGTCCGAGTTAGCTGCAGGCTGCGGTGTTAGTGATAAAACTGTTTTAATTCACTTGAAGCAAATTGGGAAGATTAAAAAGCTTGAAAGGTGGGTACCTCACGAATTGACTGAAGCAAACCGGCAAACGCGCGTCGACTGCTGCGTTACATTACTAAACCGGCACAATAATGAAGGTATTTTAAACCGAATCATTACCTGTGATGAAAAATGGGTTCTTTACGATAATCGGAAGCGCTCAGCGCAATGGTTGGATCCTGGCCAGCCAGCCAAATCCTGCCCCAATCGAAAATTAACCCCAAAAAAGTTACTTGTAAGCGTTTGGTGGACTAGTGCCGGTATTGTTCATTACAGTTTTCTCAAATCTGGCCAGACTATTACGGCTGATGTCTATTGTCAGCAATTGCAAACCATGATGGAAAAGCTAGCGGCTAAACAACCTAGGCTGGTCAATCGCTCCACGCCACTGCTGCTTCACGACAACGCTAGACCACACACTGCGCAACAGACGGCTACTAAATTAGAAGAGCTTCAATTGGAAAGTCTAAGACATCCTCCGTACTCCCCGGACCTTGCTCCAACAGATTACCATTTTTTTCGAAATTTGGATAACTTCTTGCAAGGGAAAAAATTCAACTCCGATGGGGCAGTCCAAATCGCCTTCAAAGATTTTATTGATTCCCGTCCGACTGGTTTTTTTAGTAAAGGGATCAATGAACTACCTATAAGATGGCAAAAGTGCATAGAAAATAATGGTTCATACTTTGATTAATTAAATATATTATATTAAAAAATATTCGACTTTTTGTTCCTCCCATACAAAACGCCAATTTCATATGTAAGGACCTAATATGTAGTAAAAAGAAATAACTGTAAAATAAAAGTATATTCTACACTATACAATGCCCTGTTATTAAAAAAAATACATAAGATATTGACCTTACTTAATAAATAAATAAATCACTAAGTAAAGACAAATTATGTTCATGTGAACGAAATAAAATATTTTAGTTTACAGTGTCTAATTATCTTACTAACTTTTGATGTGCAGGCAGGCGAGTAATTGTTTAATTTTGATACAATTTTTTAAGCGTGTATCAATTACCTCTTAGTTATTTTGCTTTTCTATTGTAGGTGTTCGAAGTGAGCTGCGCTGAAGGAGCCTCAGAAGGACACACAGCGAGAAGCGTCTTCGGGCGAGCTCGGTCCCTCGGCTGGGCGGGTGATCTGGCGCCGCCCTTGGAGCGACTCTGTGCGGCCTGCAAACACATAGAGAGCTGGCTAGCCGCGCATCCAAAGAACGTCGCTATATTACTGGCATGGTGTGTATTAAATGTATACTTAAAGGGGATTTGCTCATGTGTTACTGTTTTGTGATTTTCGTAGAATCAGTGCAGATTTTTTGAAGTGAAACTTTTTTAGAATCGTTGTGATTTGAAACCGGATGCAACGGAAGTGGAAATAAGATTGGCTTACCTGTTGGGTAAGCCAATCTTAAACGCTAACAAGGTTAAGCAACTTTGCGCGACGCCAGTACTTGGATGGGTGACCGCCCGAACAAAATCTTTTTGCATATTTTTTTATTTTTTTGTTTTTTTTTATTCTTCTTATTCTTTTGTCGATTTACTGAAGTTTCACTTCAATCGTGTGTGAATCGCACACAAAACTTTTTTTTAATTACGGGTCTTGTTTTAATTCATATCAAAATAAAAAAAGTACATTAACAAGATCAATAGATGGGGAATTAGATATTTTCATATTATACGGTTCCTATGATAATTACTCATAAAAAAATAATATTATAATAATAATTCAGCGCATTAAAAAACTTCACTTGCTTCTCTTTTATTCAACAATACTCCACACCGCTTGAAAATTTATAGCTATGAATTTCAAGCTGAAATTGAAATCCGAATGAGAATTCCCTTTGCGACTATTTTTCACGCGCTACAGAATGAAAGAGCTATGACCTAGTATCCCTAGAGATGTCCTTAATTAGAGCGCTTGAGAGGATCCATGCCGCTCTCTCCCGAGGGGGCAACCGACGACCAAATTAAGTTCACAGGTTTTTTTACCCCTTTCAAACTGTAATGCCCGTGGACTGTAACGGTAATTGGAAGTACTTGCTTTGGAGAATTTTCATAAGAACTTTAAACCTCTTTCGCTGGTTAGAAATGCAAGAATATAGTACAGTGAAGAATTGAGCCTTAATAGGGGATAATATTACGCGAAACTCAGCGTAGGTGGCGCCACAAGCACAGTTACTACACATTTGGGTTGGGCGTAATGTATGTAACCTCCATGATTATAAAACACTTTTCTCTTAACTTCGTATTGTTAGGACTCGGTATAGATAAAACTGGGGCGAGCATTTTGCAGTTATATTTCCTAATTAGTCTATATCTTATTCCACATATTTCCCTATAGGGAAATATATATAATATGGTATCCATTCTCTATCCCGCTCGTCATTTTGAATTCTGAACAAATTTTCTTAATTTATAACAGTTATAATCCAGCTACCATTTGTTTATCCTCGTCAATCACATTGGCATTTATTTTTTTGGGCACTTTTTGCCTTTGGGCTTAGACTACGGTCAATGATGCGCCCATTTACTTTCAAGCTAATATTTCTTTACTCAAAACTAATATCAGTGGCATTTATAGTGTAACTAATAACATTTTGATTTTGTATTCGCAGGGGCAACAGAGAAAGGCTCGGTGTGTTGGTAGCGGCCTACATGCACTACTCAGCGATATGCGGCGCTCCGGAGAACGCCCTGGACAGATACGCTATGAGGAGATACCTCGACGACAGAGTTCCTGTTTTCCAACTACCTTCGAATAAACGGTAAATTCATCTGCATCAAATAATTAAATAATAATTATAATCAAATAATCAATTTATTGGTAAAATATAAGTTTACCTACAAGTCAAAAATAAAATATAAATAATACATGTCATTCAAATAAAAAATCATATTTAAAGAATAAATTAAGGTTATGTCAATACAATACAATTAAAAACAGCAAAATTAATTATATTTCAATGTCAAAAATGTTATCTACGCTATAGAATGCCCGCTCGATAAGCCAGACCTTAAGTTTGTGCTTGAATGAGGCTAAGCTAGGCGCGGTGACTATATGCTCAGGAAGTTTGTTATAGATGGCAGGGCCATCATCATCAACACCCTATTTACGTTCCCACTGCTGAAAAACAGCGACTTCTCTCTTGACAGAACGAATCTTCTATCATCATTTTCGGTCATACTGCAGGACTGCACTTTTCTCTGAAACCAAATTTAATATTTAAATATGCTTATATTAATATCTTCCACAGATATATAGACACTTTCGCGGGTCTGCTGGCCGGCCAGATCAGGGTCAACGCGGCGCCGCTACACTTGACCCACGTCAGTGTGGCCGGCTCCTTAGCCTCGCCTGCCACGCCCACCATCGCCTTCCTCAAGATTTACGAGAACTTCATCTGCGTTTATACATCCGGTAATTATGATGTTCATTTGTTAAATAAGCAAGTATTACTGGGCGATGTACCTAATTAATCTTTATTAAGGGATTTGGCGTGGGTTCAAACCCAGCCAAAATTCAAGATTTTTCTACTTAACAAAAATTTAAACGCTTTCAACGCCTGCTTTATCGGCGGCGCAAACATCGTGAAGAAACCGGCATGTTCTGACAACTGAATAGTTTGAAGGACATTCACTAACCGGAACATATCCAGCGTTGTGAATTAAGGCCTCTGATTCAATACCTCCTATATTCTTTAAACAAAAACAACAAAGCGTGAAAAACCTTTTTCAGTTTTTCATTATGAATCCGACCTTAGACAAACACTGAATGGTGTGCCGCAAGGCAGCGTACTCGGACCACTACTGTTCATAATATATATATAAATGACTTTCCAAAGACGACACATCACACAATGATAATGTTTGCAGATAACAGTACTTTAGTTTTTGTTGTTGTTAGACGGAGAAGATTTTTGTATGGAAATAAATGATACATTAACCAGTGACTATAACTATTTTAGTTAAAACTTAGCGTTTTAACTAAAATAGTTATAGTAAAATAGTTGTACATTTCTTATCTGCCCTTTGAAAGACAAACATTTGTTATCTGCACAATATGTCACATACTCATACATATTTTATTGTGCAGGTCTATACATGGTGAACGGTGGCGGCTGGACGGTCGGCGTCGGTCGGCTAGCCCTCCGCGGTGACGTGTTGGTCCGCGCGTACAGGCGACCGGCGCATGCGCATGCCTCGCAGCGCCACTTGGTGTTCGCCTGCCAGTTCCACACTTGCGCGGTCGCAGACCATACACTATCCTTCACCAAGCAGCAGTTGGACCACGCGGCTCATGGTGAGTCACGTGATAGTACGAGCGTTATCGCTAGGAATTCCTACTGAAAAAAATAGATTTCTTTTATTATTTTAGAAACACGAAATAAACTCTCCAGCCGCATAATATTAGTGTAGATTAAAATAACTACCATTATGCATATTGGAGATACTTAGACTCAATAATATTGTTATAAATATCAATAATTTTAATTATATATTTTAATACCTGGCGCCTGCAATCGATTAAGTATTATGATTTCTAATAAAGTTTCTAACTAATGGAATACTTCTAGTTAATACTTGCGAAGCAGCTAACGCTGTATTCAATTTCTTTGACATTTATGTTTATTACAAAATTAGCGACCCTCCATAGCTTCGAATTCCATTTAAATCATTGATACATTAAAACCATCTTCATTCTCACAATATGTAATGAAATTGCATTAAAATCTATTTAAATATATAAAAGATCTAAAGCGACCAGTCACCGGAAGTGATTTCATTTTAATATATGCAAAGATGCATATTTAATATGTATAAATAAATATGGAATCATAAGAATTATGCAAGAGAGAATAAAAATATTTTTGAGTGCGCCAACATGTTCGGATCTCCTTTAAATGTTTTTTTATTAGATTAAATCTAGAACACGGTAACACGTTTCGGACGTGATTTCACGGATTCACGAAATTCAAGATTTAGTTACGTCAGAAAATTGGAACTGATGGAATATCAGCGTTGGCAACCTCCCTGCTAGTAATTCAATGCTAAATCAGCGACTATTTCTTGATGCTTAGCTTACAGGAGCATACATGGTTTACCTACTGTTAGTTATACTCCGTTAGCTTATAAACTGTAAGCTCTGCATTGCAATAAATGTATTTTAATATTTATGGTAGGTATTTAGGACGATGTTTGAAAGCTCTTCTTCCCCTTTGATAAATTCCTAGTACATTTCCCGTAAACTTACAGTTGCTTTGTCCGCAGATCCATCGTTCCCAAGCGACGGAGCCGTGGAGCTGGTGTTCGCGCGGGGGGAAGGGTCGGGGGGCGCGGCGCCGGCCCCCACGCCCGCTGCCCCCTTACGAGCGGCCCCCGATGCTCTCGCCAGAGCAGACTCGCTGGAGCACCTGAGGCCTCTGTCTACACTTACTGATGACGACCCTGGTAAGTTATTGTTAGAGCAGTGTCGCCGTTGGGAAAGTACCCACCGACAGTAGAATCTTGCTCCGCACTTTCTACCGTGGATTGTAGAAGCTGGTGAAGGGAAACTAACTACCATCTACTTGGGTGTCCGATGCCCACGCCAGGGCTGACTTGTTGGAAAAACTGAGGATCTTCGCTCACTGGTGTCGACCCTGGTAAGTTATTTAATCATTGAGCATGGCGTCGCCGTAAGTATCGTCTAGAATGCTGCCTCTCACTTTTTCCTGTGGGTGCTGCAGAACGCAAAGAGTTTGTCTGTAGGTAATCAAATATTCAATGTTAAATTTGACACACATTTCACTTTCAGTTTTTACCCGAAGGCCACAGAAAATAGGGTTATGTTTTCTAAAGTATGTGGATTTTAGCTTGAAAGGATTCGATTCGTATTTACTGTCACTATTGACACAAGGTATATTATTATGCAATACAGGGTGTAACATGAGCTTCGGTCAGTATGGGAATGTCTATAGAACATATGAAGAAGATCGGTTCTTAGGAACCATGTTATCAATTTCAGTAAACTGAAAACTTGCATTAACACAATCAAAATCTTGTATTTAGCTTGGAAATCGAACCCGGATTTTTTATCTATCTATCCATACTGACCGATGTACTGAAGTATTCAAAAAAAGCAAAATGTTAATGTTTACTTATATTTTTAAAACAGGAAATGGGAAACATGTTGGATTTTAATAACAAATTATATTTTAATGCAGTTTCAATAGGCAAAGCTAATAAAGTGATGCAGAAAGAATAAGTGTCGATAATATTCATAAATAATACTTATAATAGTGATACATCTCATCAGAGATCTGAAGTCTTCGTTGGCTGAGGATGTAGTCTACGCTATGATGATGAACGTCTAGATTCTTATCGATTGGAAAGACAGCTAGCTTCCTCTAATTCTATTTATATTATATTTACGAAACAATTATTTCTATATATTACTTTTTACATTATTTGGTAATCAAACAATGGAAATATAAGAATCATTAAAATAATAATAATGGTTGTATTATATTTTTATAGTTTCAAAACCAAAATAAATATTTTTGGTATTCAACTAATTTACTCTACATTTCGTCTGATCTGAGACTGACCATCCAATAAATCAACATTAATTTACTGCAAAGGTAGTAAGCAACATTGTATCTTAATTTATCAAGCAGTTTTCACGTCATTTCAAATATTATTAGAAGTTTGTACTAATTTCGTCAGACAAGTACCTGTGTAACGAAAGCTCCCTTGGCTGAACATCTGAAGCTCATAATCAACAATGTTGAAGCTCAGTGCACTAGGTAGATGTTTAGTGCCAATAGATAATGTTAATGAACATCCTGCGCCAACTTGCGGGCAATTCCAGTCACTTCTACTTATCTACATAACATACATAATTTGCAACCTTTATGCAAAACATCTTGCAAATACAATGATGTCATACTGATTGTGTTTTGCAAGGTTTTTACACTTTTACCACGAATGAAATCTGTACAAACAGATAGAATATAAACTAAAAACACAGATGTTAAAATAAATTATAATTTTATTTCACGGTTCCGAAGATAAAATGAAGTATTCAGACGACAATAAAAATAATCTAAAATTAATGTAAAGCTACTTTGTTTTATCACCGCTGAGTATTGTCCCTTGTTCTGCTAATGAGTTTTTATAGATACTTGAGAATAGGGGCAGGCTTGTCTTGTCTACAGGAAGCGAATGTTTCCTGTAAAGTAATAATGTGTCGTGCATGTTGACAAAGCGTCAAACTGGAGCAGTTAGCGGGCAGGTCGCGGTTTCTGTGGCGTTTCAGGTGTGCATCTATTTTCGGGCCAGTTTGGTTTCTGCCCGCCTGACCGCGCCGCCCGCCCAGTCGAAAGCTAACATTCGGAGCGATCCACACGCGTATTATTTTAACGGCTTCAATCACGTTCGCTACAAAGTTTTAATCTAATGAATGAAATATAGAACATTGAATAAAGTTACACGAATGGATACTATGTAAAAGTTTTGGACGAGATGGAATTATATTAAGCACTGGGTAAGTGGAACAATATTGTTTGACCGCAATATTGTCGAGCCAGCTCGTTAGTGTTATTTTTTGACTCTCGTCGTTGTAATTTTCTCGGTTGCTAGATAAGATCTTAATGAAAATAAATGTGTTACCAGTGGTTTTTTTTAATATTAATGCTTATAATCTACAATACAACAGCCGTTTAAAACTCACAAGATAAGATTTCTCAGTCGGTAGATTCTTAACAAAATATTCAAAGATTTGTTTTCACTGTTCCAACAAAGAAACAACGTTCACTTTCTTTAGAACTAAGTTTTATGTACATCATTATCGAATAAATAACAAAAAGTCAAAATACACAGAGCTCATTCATTTCACAATAGATAGAAGTACCGGCTCATAACGCGAACAATAGAGTGCATTATCTGACAACAAACTAGGTTCGTTTCGGCTCTGGTTAATTGACCTGCGTGGTGAATCGCTGATGTATGCCCTTCGCTCGGTCTGACGACACACAGGTCCTAAGGGCCAAGCCGATCCGACACACTTCAACTTAATTTCAACCGAACGAATCGAGACCACTGACTCAGCTAGCATGTTAGCAAGTCATGAGGGATCAATGGATGTAAGATTAGATTAGAGCCGGCCCTACGACTGAAATATCTCGTTATTAATTTGATTTATTTCACTTTCAATCAAACGAAAGTGAAATGGCTGTGCCAAGCCAACGCGCGACGAATCTAATCGGAGTTCACACATTGAGTAGTTACTGGGATAAAGTGTTATAATGGTTAACCATTGTGTACATATGTCAATTTTAAATTATATGCTTGACTAGGCTACCGCTCCGCGGATGTGGTCGTTCTCGCTGAGAGTCTGTGTTAAATGAATTCATTGCTACTCCAACGTATTTTACCGCGACAAAAAGTATAGTCTTACTTAGACAGCTAAACATCTCTTCAACACTAAAATCACTTAAAAAATATTAATTCTTATTTTTTTTATTTAGAGCGTGCAGCCAAATAACTACATTCACAGCTTAAAATAGGTATTCATAAGCATACATGTATTTTAATACTAAATCGAAAAAAAAAGGTCCTTAATAATTGAAGTTAAGTAAGTAACTTAGAGACTATTTTAAATTCGGCCTCGTCTCGTGGGCATTTCGACCTAAGCGCCAGAAAGGCGTAATCTTATTACAGTAATTTTAGCATTAATTATTTAATTATGTAACGAAAAACAGGGCAGCTACCTACACTCACTGGAGCGGTTTCGGGTTTTTTATTTGTATATCCGCCAGTGAGGCCGTGGCTAATGATTTGAGATTCTCACGCAAGGATTCTCTGACGTCACATTTGTTCAATTTTATCGCCTGTGGACCCACAAAACTTGTATTAATAACATCAATATAACTTTTTGCGTGTATATTTGAAATTAACTCCAATAAACTCGGTATCTTGCATATAGAACAGACGTTTACAAGCGTTAATATGTCGGTTTTGACGGCTTGTTTAGAATTATGATCAACTTAGGCATCATAAATATTAGCAGTCATATTGTAAATAAGATGAATAAACAAGTACCTTGTGTGTGGCCCTAGTTAGCAAAACTGATATATAGACGGTTCTAAAACATAATCCTTCCTGCCAGTATCTAGATATCAGCAATAATTTATCGCGCGAGCTTTCAATTTGATGGGCAGTCAATATCGTGGTTGTACTTGATGTGGACGTGTGTTTGTGTCGTTAATCTAGATATAAACCGTTACTAGATACCGCAGACGCCGCTTTCTATGTGAGTAATTTAATGAACACAAATCATTTTTAAGGAATTCCAGTTCCAATCTGCAAGGTTGTGAATACTTTAATAGCCGCTAAGATAGTGTTCTCGGAAGGTATAATAAGATAAAAATCCAAAACGGGTTACAATTTGGGGCTAAAGACGAGCAACGATAACCAAAGGAGCAGAGGTGAATAATAATGCGTCTGAGTTTAGAGTTTCGCAGAAACCTCAAGGTAGAGTTCTGATGACATCACACTACGACCGCTTCGACACGCGCTCACCTTCACTCAACTTAAACCTCCTAGCACATAAAACCTCGCTCTGCTTTTAAACTTAATACGGAAATGATTTCTAATTTCTCCATCTGTGTTTTAGTGAACATGACATACGAGTGTTGTATTCTAACTCGGCATCACAGTCACGCTCATTTTCATTAGTTAACGAACTAAAGGCTTATCCTCTCCGAGTTATTGTGACATTTCAGTCGTTAACATTGACAGTCTGTGAGCATCGCACACGAGTGTGCTTTACGATAATTAACATCTTAGCTCATTTTACTTATAACTCCTTATAATAGAACAATTATGAAGACTGAAAGTTAAACAAAGTCGATATAAGCGTTACTAATAAATCAAGTAAATTCGACATAAAATGTTAACTCTTTCGTGTAATGACAGAGGAACTTCTATATAATCCAGAATGATTTTCGGGAGGAAATGACTCTGATTTGACGTGGTCCAATTGTTATAAATAAATCAAAAGGCTATTAAATTAGTAAAGTTTAATGATGCATGAGTGGAGAGTAGTAGAGCGAGTGAGCGCGACTGCGCGGGCACATCCTCTTCCTGCGCCAGAGTCGCTACATTTCGTAACAGTAGCCCTCGAGCCAAGGCGCGTTATTTTCGTTGACACCACAGAAATAACTACATCTTCCTTAACAGAGTCCGACGCCGACGGTCACCAGACTGACGTTGATATCTTTACGCTAATTGCGTTATTGACAAGCACACATTTAGTTCAGTTACGAAATTGAAGACTAAACATTTGGCGACACAGATTTTCTCTATTAGACAAAGCCAGACGCTCCGACGGAATATAGAATATACCTCTTCATTATGCAGATGAGACGTGACAGTGCCGCTATTTCTTATTTGCATTAATATTTACGTTTAAACTGTTTCTTGCTACGCTTTAACAGTTACGTGGCTATATTTGCTTAAAATATAATCACCATATTTGCATATTGGTACTAAGATAAATATCTAAGTGTCAATGTCAGTTGACAAAAATCGGTAGTCAGGTAATTTTTGTTTGGAGACGCAAAATGGCGTTCTACTGAGTAACATCTTTTTCACTTTATAATTTTATTTAACTCGATACTGGCAAATTGTGTCTTCAAGCACAAAGTCCAATATGTAACAAGAAACTGAACTGAACTGAATGTATGATGTGCGTTTAACATGTTGAAGTAAATGTTTATCAATTATTTAATCTTAAAAATATATTTTTTTTTTTTTTTTTTTTTTTTTATATTAGCCTGTTACGTCCCACTGCAGGGCAAAGGCCTCCCCCCTATCCTTCCAAGTGTCTCGGTCCTGTGCGGTATTCCACCATTCACGGTCGTACGCATCTAGATCATCTCGCCATCGTTTTCTTGGGCGACCTCTACGTCGAGTACCATCTGGCTGCCAAGGTGTACAAATTTTTGCCCATTTTTCTGATCCCATACGACAGAGATGACCAGCCCAGTCCCATTTTAAGTGGGCTGACTTGTACCCAACATCTGCAATACCAGTTAACGAGCGTATTATTGTACTGGGGACTCGGTCAATCCGTTTTAAACCCAAAATACTACGCTCCATGGCTCTTTGGCAAATCTTGAGCTTGGACTTCTGCGCCTCAGTTAAAGACCATGTCTGCGCACCGTAAGTAAGGACAGGCAGGATACACATGTCGATGAGGCGGCGTTTGTAAGTTATAGGGAGTTTGCCTTTCATGTACTGCTTCATGGACCAGTAGCTCTTCCAGGCGTTATCGATACGGCGATCGATTTCTCGATCTTGCCTGTTCTCGAAGCTAGCTAACTGGCCCAAATAGATATACTCATCGACGTATTGTATTTCCTGTCCATCTACTATGACCTTACGTTTCGTGCTATTCGACATGACTTGTGTCTTCGTCTGATTCATCTGAAGTCCAACCTCAAGACTGGCTGTGCTCAGTTCTTGGAGCAGTTGCTGGAGTTCGTGTGCTGTATGGGCGAGAAGGACTATATCGTCCGCAAAACGCAAATTAGTCAGGCGTCTGCCACCGACGTCTATTCCCTTGTTCGCCCACGAAGGATCCAATTTTTTAAAAACTTCTTGCAGTGTACAGGTAAAAAGTATAGGAGAAAGGGGATCGCCCTGTTTTACACCTTTTTGTATGTTGAAAAGGGGGCCGGTTGAATTAAGTTTAATATTTGCCGTGCTTTGTCTGTATATCAATTTTATTAGTTTAATGTAAGTTGTGTCTACAAACTGGTTTTCGAGGGCGTTAAATATGGCGGCGTGTTTGAGACTGTCAAATGCTTTCTTATAGTCGACGAATGCTATGTATAATGGTTTGTTAAATTCGGTGTATTTTTCAATGATTTGGTTGAGAGCATGTAGATGATCGGTTGTGGAATATGATGGTCGAAATCCAGCTTGTTCTGGTGGTTGTTGCTGTTCTAATAGGTGCCCTATGCGGTTTTGAATAATTTTTATAAATGTTTTATATAAGTGGGAAATGAGGCTGATGGGACGGTAGTTATTTATGTTACTTTTCTCTCCTTTTTTATGAAGGAGAATAATGTTAGAATGGCATAGTTGTTTTGGGAATTGTCCTGTTTTTAATATTGTATTAAATAAGTTCGTGATATGTGGTAGTAATGTTGGTGCTCCTATTTTTAATGCTTCGGAGGTAATTCCATCTTCTCCTGGACTTCTGCTGTATTTTAATAGTTTTAAGACGTTATGTACTTCCTGACCTGTTATGAATGGTATGTTATCGGGTTTATGATAATTGATATTTTCTACCGAGTTTAATTCGTCTGAATATAGGTTTTGATAAAAGTTTGTACAAATTTCAACTATTTTACCACGGTCGTTATGTTTTATTCCGGTATCATCTTGAAGACAATTTATCCAGTTTTTACCTTTACAAACTCCTTGTTTCGCGGCTCTCAAGGAAGTGTGATTTTCAATGGCTGTCTGAATTAAATGTTTGTTAACTAATCGGATATCTTTTCGAATACTACGTTTTACGTTTTTATCAACAATTCTATATTTAAGTATTTGGTTTTTAAGTTTTTCTCTTTCAGCTATTAGTCTTTGAGTCTCTTGCGAAATTTTGGCTTTATTTGTTCTATGAGTTTTTACTTTTTTACTACTTTGTTCTATCCCCTTCATTATAGTTTTGTACTGATCATCCACGTCTTCTATTTCTTGAATGTTTAATACAGAAAATTGATTTGAAAGCTCTAAGTTAAATATATCTGAATTTTCGAAAAGTGATTGTTTTGTGTGTCGTTTTATACCTGAAGTAAATTTTTTGGCTCTATGTATTTTGAAATTAAATTTTATTTTAGCACGCAAAGGTCTATGATCAGAACTATATTTAATTTGATTAATTATACTTATATCTTTAATAATACTTAAATCAGATGAAAGAACGAAGTCTATCTCGTTTTTTATATCCGTGTTAGGAGAGATCCAAGTCCATCTTCTCTGAGGTTTTTTGCTAAAATATGTATTCGCTATTTTCATATTCTGACCAAAAGCGAATTGTATTAATTGTTTGCCCCTTTCATTTCGATCTCCCAAGCCAAATTGTCCAACAGTTGTGTTGGTGTCGGTCGCTTGTTTAGTTCCTATTTTAGCATTAAAATCGCCTAGGACGATATTCCACGTACCATTGTTTTCTTCACACGCTTTGTTCAATAGGTCGTAGAAGGTTTCTATTTCATCAAAAGAATATGAAGATGTGGGTGCATAGACTTGAATAATGGATAAAGTTGTTTTAGGCGTAATTCGAAGTCTTAGTACGGCAATTCGCTCTGAGTAGCCTTTAAATTCGATTATATTATCTTTCCACTTCTTGGCTACTAAGAACCCCACACCGTGTTGACCTTGAGTTTCCCCGAAGTGAAAAAATATATTATCGTCTCGTTCCTCGGTGATTTCACCCAATCTTCTGACTTCACAAAGACCAACTATATCCCATTTTAGGTGTTGCAGTGCGTTTTCCAATTCTATTATTCGTTCGTCTTTCATAAGCGTTCGAACGTTATATGTTATAATATTCAGTAAATCGGTATCCTTTAAAACATGAGCAGTGTTCGTTTGACGGTGGGATCTCACCCGGGGATTCTTCGCACCCCTGACCCCAGGACTGGCATGGCACCCGTCAACGCCAGCACAGCCGCTTAAAAATATATATTTTATAAAAAAATATTTGGATTGATGTTGGTGTTTCGTATAAAAATTACACTCTTGTTCACTACCTTATTCATCAGAGGTCACTTCCTTATTGGGTGCATACCTTGAACTACCAAACGCTGTGAATCGAATCAATATTAATCGTTTATAAAAATACAAACCTTAAGAAATGTAAAAAAAAACATGGTAATAATAATATGAATAATAATATGTACTTAGAAAAATTTCGCTTTTGCAAGCACCATGATCTCGGCATAAACTGAAAATCAATCTGTGTCAAAGACCGTCAAATTAAAGCATATTAGGTAGTACCCTTTTCAAGTCTTACTATAAAAAAAACAATAATCTATAGTACCTAACAACACATCAAATCACAATTATTTTATTAATTAATCTGCTTTTAAAAACGAGCACTGAAGCCACTAATTTGAGTTGATGAAAAGCTGTTGTCGTAAATAGGAATAGTTCTTGGTATTCCGTCATAAAATAGTGTCATCCCACTCGGCCGATAACGGGGAATGGGAGAACGGGAGCTTTCTTAGTCCTTTTTAGGATGTGACCGCGTCTCAGCCGGTTCAGAAGCTACTACTCTGTTTTATGGGAAGCTATTTAGGTAGGTATATTCTATAAACACTTGTAACTAATTGCGTTTTAAATCTAGCTTATTAAGTCTGCGACTGAATAAGGAGTATTTTTATAAAGAGCTGCTAATCACTAAGCTGATTTATCTAGAAAACTAGAGAAATACATATATTTATATCAAAATAATGGCAAAATATGTGTAAAAATCTGGACGCTAACTAATTATGACACCGTGTACATGTCTGGATGTAGCGCAGCAGTAAATTACACGAATTTCAGCTTGAAGCGGGGCCTCGGTTATTGGGGCGAATCGAATCCAATTTAAAAGCAATTTGCAATTAAACCGACTTTAAACACATCACCTACGGAGAGGCCCAGAGTTAACTCGTTCGGTTAGTTTGTGATATTTCCAGTTGGACTAAAGCAATAGATGTTATTGCTTACACCTTATCTTAGGATTTACGTCCAATAATTCTGACTGAAATAGATTTACTTAATAATCAAACAAAATGTTTCAGTCGTGTTTATGTAAGTTTCTAGAAATGCGGTCGTACATATGGATTCAATTCAATTCTAAAAGAAGGATAGTCTGCAAATTATTACCACAGTTCTCCAAAACAATTACGTGGACATTGGAAAATTGTCGCGCATCAAGCGCAGAGCCATAAAGTGGAATAGAAATGAACTTAGATATGTCGTCAAGAATTAAATGCTAAATTATATAGAGTTAGATAAATTTCCTTGTTATGAACAAGAAGGTTTATTTATAGTTAAATTACAAACATTCGTTTGTTTTAGGCGATATTAACGGAAGCGCTGAAGGTTCGGGTTCCGGCGGCGAGGGGGCCGAGGGAGGCGAGAGCGCGCACACATTCGGGCCTCTGGACGGATCCATCTACGCGACCGTGGTCCGAGGCGGGCCGTCCTCGCCGCTAACCGCGTCCATGGACTCGGGGATCTCGTCAGCGGGGCGACGCGCGGCGCCCAGCCCGCCCGACGAGCTGGACGCACTGCTCGGCGACATGCTGCGGACAGTGAGCGCGCTGCCCGACCCGCCGCAGTCGCAGGCCGCCCGTCCGCCCGACATACCGTATCACGCGCGCGCGGATTCCGCTCCGTTCACGTACGGCGCCGCAGGAGTGCGCCCGGGCATGCTTCGCGCGCCGCACCGCCTCGCCAGCCCCGAGCTGGTGCGCCGGGCGCTCGGATCCAACTCCAACTACCAGGGCATAGAGGACGACGAGGTCACCCCCGAGCCGTCGCCCAGGACGCCCATAGCGCCCGCCACGCCGCGAACTACCAAGAAACTGACGCACGAGGATCTCACAGTCACCACCACTGTACCACCGACCACTTCCCCTGTCAAAAACGGAAGGTAAGAGTCATTTAAAAATTTATATTTAATTGCGGTACCTATATTTATAACATTCAGTTATTTTTAAATATGTAAATATCAAAAAATTAAATTCAAAATAAAAACCAACAGACCACCAAATTTAAAAATAAGTATGTGATTGACATAGGGCACGCAGGCATCCTTTATCTTTAAGTATGTCTCTTGCCCACAATATTTTTTTTTATATCGAACTAAAAATTTCTTAGGCCGTTAAAAAAATGATATTCATCTCACACTTGGTTAAAGATAGCCGGTTGCTTAAAATTGAAATGGAAATAAGGACTTGCATAAATAAAAGTGATCTCGCAAAACCGGTTTTACTTCGAGAGATTTTACGTGCTCGAGCTAAATTAAGCCATTTCCAAGCAAAAGCTTTTGAAAACGACAAAATGATACCATTTTTTACGATTTGCGTCTCTTTTAAAAATGCGAGAACTTTGACCAACATAAGTACAAAAACGCTAATATGACAATCCATTCCAATAAGAATCTGTTTAATTTTGCAGATTCCATTTGGCTCAGTTTCTAGAGTATTTTGCAACTAAGATTAAAAAATGATCTTCTAGAACAAAGTATTGTTTTGTTGATAGTTTAATAATAAAAGTTGGGTAACTTTAAATGTTGACCCTGTAGTAGAAACCTCTACAAAATAAAATAAAATTATCATCAAAATAATGAAAGTATCAAATCTAAGTTTACACTTCCGGTTGAGTCTCGTGGAGAGGAAACAGATCCACAACAAAACTATGATATAAAGCCATTAAAAGAGGGGATCTGGCGGCTCAAGTAAACACATGTTCCTTAAGATTGTGGGAGTGGAGGCCGCCGCCTACAGAGCCACATGCTAGTGTTTACGTTCTCGGCCGGACCATTTACGTTATTCTTAGCAACAAATATCTCGATGTTGCCGTTTGACCTTCGACTGTCGATATTTTAGAGTACCTGCTAGTCTGTCCATGAGCCATAGGCTGAAGAAACAGATTAGTCTAGAACTAAAGTATGCGAAATATATGAATATGTTCTCTAAAGTTTCACAAGCTTGTATGCAGCGTTGGGCTTCGAAACCAGTAATTTGACATTGTCTTACCTCTATTAACATTCAATTTAGGTAAGACGGCAAAGTAGCTAATAGAAACAAATTTCCAATATTGATCATCATCGTTTCAACATACGCAAAACATTTAGGAACGATATTATCAATATTAAAGCTGCATTGCAGGCAAATACACTGCTGAATATTTTATTGAGCTAAGTACATTCTAGCTGTTTGAAATTCTTCGACTTATAAACAGTTGTCGTTTTACGTTCCCCTTATCTTCTGACCCAGTTCTCAAAGAGAACCATAAAGTAATCAATTCCAATCGCACCACACAAACCCTTCCTTATAGGTTTGATTTAAATCGCCCTTTGTACGAGAGCAGCTTAACCAGCTTCTGTTTACATTACCTACGTACGACACGATATTAAGTACAAAATAAATTTGACAAGTATGAGATGGACTCAAACACGAAGGGTTTCGTGTGTTTCAACAGTTTATATGTATACTTAAGACCTGTATATGTCTGAGTAAAAAAGCCAATTGTTTAAATATAGAGCAATCTCGGTTAGTCGGTCTCGGAGAGTTGTCAGTTGACTTGACAAGTCTATATTATAACCATTGGCTGGTATACACGGATATAGACAAAAAGGCTCTTATGACAATAAAAATAAACTCTTAAATAAATACAATTAAAATCAGTTCATCAAGTTGCAGTCAAAGCGGTCACCTCACTCAATGTTGCTTAACTTTATAAAAAAAGGTAAATTTAGGCGTATTAAAAAAACTACTTACTAGCTCTCGTTCAAACCAATCTACGTGAAAGTTTTCATGGTAATGTAATGTACTAATTTTTTTTTTATTGGTTATATTATTCTCTCTTACTTTAGAAATCACAGGTGATGTGTCCCACCACATACATTTTACCACTTTGGAAGTGTCTCTCGTGCAAAAAATACAGTTTAGAAAAAAAATTTGAAACCTTGGTATAAACTTTAAAGACTAAGTATAGAAAACCCAAAATTTATTTTTTATAAAAAAATAGTTTTAGTATGGGTCATCCCCAAAATGTATTTTGTTTTTATTTTTATTTTGTGTAAAAATCTTAATGTGGTTCTTAGGATACATCTACTACCCAAGTTTCAATAGTATAGCTCTATAGTCTCGGAAAAAAATGTCTGTCAGACAGACAGACATTGACAAATCCATAATGTTCAGTTTTTTGGCCATTTGGCTACGGAAGCCTCACACTTTTACTAGATAAAATAAATAGCCTAAGCATTACAACTGTGCATGTACGCATTACCATATTGCAAGTAGGTACCAACGTAAACGTTGAAATCTTAAGGATGGGACTATAAATATAACTGATTACACCTAATGAGCTAGCTAAGCAAGAGCACATGCAATATTGACCTGTGCCACAATCACTTGAATATGGTGTTTTATAAAATTGCGGTCAACAAAGTCAGAATATTTACTTACTTAGCAACGTTGTGCTTAGTTTCCCATGTTAATTATTTAATATATTGCATTTTTTACCCGATCTAGTTGTTGCTTTCAATTATTTGAGAGCGTAGGAGCTATAATCAGACAAAGTGGTCGTAGTGGGTGTTAATTGGTATGCCAGCTAAATAAATACATATGTCGCAGCAAAAAGGCTGAAGTACCTGTAGCTGATAAATGTAGGGTTTTCCATCGCTAAAGTTTAACATCTTACTATTTGAGCGAACTGTATGTGCACTATTTACCACTTTTTGAATATCTTAATAAATAAGTATTTAGAGCGGTTAATAGCCTGTCAGCAAACATAACGAGAAGCTAATTACTGTTATTATACTGCTATTTTATGCGTCGAAACACAGTTTATGAATAAATATTAATTTCTGCTATCTACTGTAGTACCAATCGATGAATTAAACCATTAAAGACCATTATAAATTGCCATAAGGTATGCAATAAACATTGCGACCTTTGTTACAGGTACAAAGATAAATTATTAAGTAATGACGTTCTAAGAATGCATACCATACTTGATTATAAAGTCTTGGTGGTCTGTTCTAGCAGTATCTTATGTCTGTTAAGGTTATACGAATAGAATTTAGTGTACCGAGAGTTTTTAAATGTAGAGCACATTTAAAAACATTAAAAACACAATGAAAATGAATATGCTTTTGAACTCTACAATTTCAAATCATATTAAAAACACGCTTACATTGTTAAGTATGTTGATAGATACTAAAAGATAAGCAATAAACACATGCTGCTCTTCTATTGTAAAGCCCCTGTCAGATTTGATCGACATAAAGATAAATGGCACTTTGTTGATCTCTAGCAGATATCGGTCTTGTCAATCACGCAGATTTAATGCATTGTGTTCTAACAATTACCGAGTGCCTCTTTCGTATTGGTAACATTTTATAATCATGATATATTCATTGATGTGTCCCATAGCTATGTAGGTGGTAATCTCGCAATTCAATGTCACTTGTTGTTATTTTGTGATTGTGTTTCATAATCTTATGGTATTTTATTGTTTATCTTCGAGTTCTTATCTTTTCGATTTACTTACTTAGGTTTAGGTTTTTGGGGTTTTGTACCTGACCTACGTACATAATAGTGAATGAATGACTAGCCTAGCCTAGTGTGTGAAGCGACATTTCCGTATGTCTTCATTATGGTGCGCAATACCTGTCCGTGGGCAAGGCGTGGAAGCCTTCGTGATCTATCTATTAATAAATAGCACGGCGCTTATCATATAGTAGCATCTTGATCAAATGAAGATTTATTTTTCTACAGAAACCAGTAAAATGATATTTATAGTACTAGTATGTGGCAAATCACATTAATTTCCTAATAAAGATAAAAGCTAAAGATAACGTTTAAAGTAAAAATAATAAAAACTAGCGTTAATGACCAAATACAAGAAATTAATAAAGTAAGTAAGAGTTAAGTTGAAATTATAAGATGAGAGGTACCAGCAAACCCTGAAACGGAAGCATTATCGTCTTTAATTGAGCAAAGATAGGCGTGGGCCGGTATGAGCACCTACCAGTCCGTTCCGCAACATTACTCGCACACACGGGCCCTGCTTGGTACCTACTACCTACCAAACCAGACTATGCGAACTATTTATTCGGCGCCTACCAAATGGCTTCTTAAGTTACCAGTCAAATTACTGACTCGACGTGACCATTCTCGGAACTGCCTAACGATAATTTATTACTTGTTTGTAAACGGTACTGAAAGTCCTTTCTAAACAGTCCTTATTTGGTCGTTGATTGATCGTAATACGTTTTAATTAACGCCTAACACTCAATTGCACAAAATATGATGTAGCCGTATATCTGTTGAAACGTTTGTTGCAAATGGCAGTTGTCGATCTCGGAAGGTAATAGTTGCTTGCAGTTCAGGGATTGATTTGGAACGATGGCGTGTGATTGCGTCGCGCCATGACCCAAACAAGTTACTATTTCGAGATAACGCCGCCATAAACGGCCGGTCAACCGGGCCGCGATACCATGAGTACCACGACGCCGGTCGCGGCACACGCTCTACTGTTACTTTCTAATAAACACCAATAGTTTTTTCCTCTTTCTATTTTTACGTACATTAACATCTCACAATCTCTATTCAATGTGCTAATTAGTATGAGTACGGAAGACCTTTGGAATCAATATTTTAATTAATCTTTAGTAATCACAAGGCACGTAACACCCACTAACCGAGGACAAGCGGCTCAGTCAATAAAATACCTTACATTGTTTACCATATCCATAATAGGTTATCTTCCAAACCTTCAATACCTACGCGTTGTCAAAACCTAACAAAGATAACACATGAGCAAACGGAGCAAAAAGGAACATATTGCGTCGTTCGCATAATTTCCGAAGCGCCTTATGAATGAAACGTTATAAATCTAGTAAATTGTCAACAGATGGTTGAATGGCGAGGTGGAGTGGGCGGATCGGCCGAGGAAACCCGTTGAGAATGGGACTTGGCGTTCGAACAGCACGCTCGGCTGGCACGAGACCGTTCGGGCGAGGGAGCCTCGGCGGTCCGACAGCGGGATCGACAGTTCGAGCTCAGGCCTGACGTGGCTGCAACGACAGCAGCAGAAGCTACGCGAGAGGAAAGAGGCGAGGGAACGGGTCGCTCGACTACCGCTCGAGTGGGACACCGCTACTTCCCGACACGTCCGACGCTCAGCTAGTCATCGGTGAGTTCCTGAGACCTTTATTTAAGGTCATTTAGATAAGGTAGAACTAGCGCCGCAATGACAATTTTATTTTCCTGTTGACCTTCAAAATTGCTTATGCAAGGTCAGCCGGTCCATGGTGAATAATTTAGATAAAAAACATGTTATTATGGATTATAAACTTGTAATTAATTAAAAATTCTATTAATGTTCCAGAGTGGACGGCTATACCAGTGACACGACAGCATTCGCAGACGATGACGATGACTTCAGCGTACCTCTTCACGTTAACACCCGCACCGCGCTTAGGAATGAAAGTATCAGTCCTCAGGCCCCAGACAGGTACCTATACAGCCCATAAAAATTAAATATGCAATAAATTTGTTTTAGCAGTATTTGTTTTAACACCGCTAAGACAAGAGGCATAAGTTACGCTGCTTACATCGTCTAATTCTAGTAACATATTGTATTAAAAAAGCAGTGTTCTTTAATTAATATGTTTTTTTTTGCAGAACCTCATCTAGGAAATTCATGTTTGAAAAGATGACGATGCGCGAATGGAGTACCACGAGCACGCCGACTCCAGCGCCCGGTTTATTGTCGCTAGCAGAGCCCCTCAACACTGATACTATTGTAAGTTATTTGCACAGCTAATTTATACTAGGTAATTTGTATTTTATGAAATTTTTAATGCGAAAGTTTATCAATTTTTATGTCGATTAGGCCTTTTCTACAGTTGTGCTTGATAAGAAGGCAGTTGGACCCAGTTAGAGCTCGTTAATCGTCGGTTGTTATACGTGAAAACTAGCTTTCCGCACGCAGCCGCGTAATAATATATTTTCCCGCGGTAAACAGTAGCTTTTGATTCGCCAGATTTAGGGTTCTATTTCTTTCCTGTCCATCCAAAGGTTGCCTGGAAGAGATCGCTCACAGCGATAAGGCCGCCCTTTGTACTCCAATGTATTGTCTTGTTATTGTTTGTAGTTTGTATTTTATTTGTGGTGTACAATAAAGATCTATCTATCTTATGTACTTTACTGGGACAACAGCGATGTCCATTTCAAATTTGATCCAAATCTAACTTTGCTTGTAATAATTGTTTTTCCCTTGAAATATATCCGCGGTAAAATACCACTTTACCGCGGAATAAAGTGCGTAAAGTGTATGTGTTATTATAATATGTAAGCTGTACTGTAAAGTTACATCAAAATCCATTCAGTAGTTTTTCCGCGAAAGAGCAATAAACACAATTAGGAACTTACATCCTCACAAACTTTCAAATTAATATACATTTTGATGGTCAGGATCGAGCAGAAACCTGGTCCCGAGCGGAGTCCCGCAGCGAGTCGCGCACGGAGTCGCGCGCCGGCACGCCCGCCTTCCCCACGCACCCCCGCACCCCGTACCCGCCCACGCCGACGCCTTCGCTCAGCGCCAGGCCACCAAGGTCGCCCACGGTCATCAGGTAATTATCTATCTATCGAGCAGAGTAGTCCCGTGCGAAGTCATCTAGTTTTAGGCCTACGATGCGCACCATGCAGTTTGTGTAATACGCGCGCTCTGATTACTATCATAATAAATACATTATGTAGCGCTGCAGTACATCCAGAATGTAAGTGATACAAAATAGGTACAATGGTTAAATGAAGTCTCATTATTTATGTATAATCTGCCTATTCTCTTAAGCTTTTAGTAGGTACCTGTACTATAGAGTTTTTATATTTAATGTATGTCCGAAATGCATCCAATTGTTGGAACATATGTCACATTTTAAGACCCATGTACATGCACACAATTTTATAACAAAAACATCCATAATCATCTTTCCAAGTACAGGATGCTGCTATAACAGATATTCACGGTAACGGACAGTTCACTTGATGAAGTCACATTAAAATATTATAGATAGTTAAGTTTCTTTCTTTAAATTAAAACAAAACATCACATGTTTACCATTACAGAAAAGAACGCGAAAGCAGTCCCGAATCCGAATACCGCGCATTCAACGGCAACGGCAGTCTGACGTCGCGTCGTTCAAGCGTCAGCGGCAGCGCAGAACCGGCCCATGTCGCGCCCGACCGCGTCAGATTCGCCAGGGATACCAGCCATTACTGGTACAAGCCCAACATTTCCAGAGACGACGGTAAGCTCCATTGTAATTGGATTAGACGTCATAAAATAATTACAATCTGTCATCACTTATATCTACGTCACGGCATATATCACAAGCTGTAGACTACTAATTGGAGTGTCTCCACAAACATTTTAAAAGAAAGAAAGTAAACACATTTTATTATGTGCGCATAAAAATAATAACAAAAACATATTAACTCTGAGATAGTGTCCCAAAAAGGCTCAATTTTAGAAATAGAAATATTGATTTGCGTATACTTAGCAAATGACACATAAAAACAGGTTTAAAAGTATTAGGATTATTTATTCATACACAAATGGTCGTCACTCAGTATGTGCTAAGTCTACACGATTGTAGACTTTGCGCTGGTTTTCAGTGATGCGGTTCTTTGTTTTGAGCACAGCACTGCCAAAACATATTTAGTTGCAAAGTTTTCAATCCGTAATTAAATTTCTTCGCATATCAACGAAGCTGACAACAATTAAATATATTTATTATACCTACAGCAATATCAGCCCTCCTGCCGCTAGAAGAAGGTTCGTTCATAGTCCGCGACTCGAACTCCTTCCCTGGAGCGTTTGGCCTCGCAGTCCGAGCCGGCAGTGCTAGTGGGGTCCGCCACTTCCTCATAGAGCCCGCGTCTAGAGGCGTCCGGCTGCGGGGGTGTGCGGACGAGCCGGTGTTCAGCTCCCTGTCTGCGCTGGTCTACCAACACACCGTAACGCCTCTGGCTTTACCAGTGCCGCTGCGACTTCCCGACAGGTAAAGAATTTTACTTATATTTCTCATAAAGCCCGTATCTTGAGACGCCAGGTTTAGGGCACCGCCCTACGATTTTTTCTTAGAGCCTGCAATGTATATAAACTGGTCTGAACGTCTTTACATTTAGATTATTGTAAGAAAATTGTATACATTTTCTTTTCTTGCAAGGGAAAAATCACGACTCTACAGTTAATTTAAATATCGCGTCACGCTTTCGTGCATGCCTATTAAGATTGTTATTTTTTCTGGAAATTAGGACTTTTAGTTTAGCAGATTCGAAAATCCCCTGATAAGAAGAGTACCTCGAAGTATACCTCGGATACAAAATGCCATTTTATCCCGAGATCCATCCATCCTCAAATGGCAATTGGTAACAATATCTGTTGGAAACAGGGATCCGTGGACAGGTGGTAATTCTAACGCAGCCGCCCGCGCGCTGCTGGCGACCGGCGCAGCTTGTCACGTGCTGCTACTCGGCTCGGAGAACACGGAGGCGCTGACCGGCCCCGCGGCCGTGAAGCGAGCCGTCTCCAGCCTGCTGCTAAAGAAGGTAACTACCATCTCCAACCTTCACGATTCTATGCTCATGGCAATATTAATGATTAGCTGCGCTAATTATGTTATACTTTCTTTGTTTTTTTTAATAAATTATTCATTCATTGATAAATATTATCTAAGTAATATCATAAATCTGGAAATGTTATTGAAAAAAGATTAAATAAATCTAAATTTAAAATTTAAGAAAAACCCCCGATTCCAATGCCTTAATTTCCTTAAATGTAAAACAAAATAATATTATGTAATGTGGACGCGATGCGTTTTCATTTGATACCCCACACTAGTATATTTGCAGATTTTCGGTTTTGCTTCCCCACTCTCACCCCCATAACTTTTAAACGGCCCAACCGATTTTCATGAAACATGTCTAAGAACACTCGCGCAAGACTCACCTTTCATACAAAAAAAACTAAATTGAAATCGCTCCATCCGTTCGGGAGCTATGGTGACACAGACAGACAGACAGACAGACAGACAGACAGATAGACACGTCAAACTTATAACACCCCTCTTTTTTAGTCGGGGGTTAAAAAGGAGCGTAGTCAGAGCGTCAAAAAAAGCAAAGCAAAGGCTGTGCAAAGGTTGTTTCGTATTAAAAAATTCGGCCAAATAGCTTAAAGCTGTACATATAACTTACAACAATAACTTATTTGTTTTAGCTTCTATTTTCTGTTCTAGTGAAGTAATGCATAAAACGCAGCGTGGTAGACGAAATTAAATTTAAGGCGTACAAAATTAAACTTCAAGCAAATTCAACATTTCGCGCGGTTAGCGTAACTTCATCGCGGTCTTTTTCAACTGTAGACCTGCAGATCTTTGGTATATAAAATAGATTTAGAAAAATATACCTATTGTAATGAGGGACTGGATATTTTTAAAGATCAGCCATCTCTACTCTTTTTAGTAGTGATATTGAGAAGCTTGAGTGCGGAGAAGGTGATTTTTATATTAAGACAGCAATTAACCAATCACGTTACAGGGTCCAGCTCACATGGTACATTTTAAAGTGTTCGGAGGAGGCATCACGCTGACAGACTCGGCGCGGAAGCTGTTCTTCAGACGACACTACCCAGCGAACGGCGTCTCGTACGCCGGAATAGACCCCGACGAGCGGCGGTTCGTGTACGTCGATAATGGAACCAAGACCGAAAAGTAAGTTTACCTATTGATGTATCTTAGTTGAATATATTATGGATAAATAATAATTTTGTTGAGTAAACCCGATTTCAGGGCACACTTGTAATTAGGTTATTATGTATTTTTCTTAAACGAGAAAGGATTGTAACTTTACCTACTCCTGACCAGCATTCTGGCAGATCGGCGGTCGCTGACTTTGTAAGCTCGCTGCCCTCGCTCGCCTTACGTATGTTTTTTCTATATACAAACAAAACGTATGGTTTTGGTCTGAGTACTCGTATAGTTACAGTAGTTAAATATAAGCATTGTCATTCGCGTAGTTCATTATGGAGTAGTGAAAGATAATTTGCTTTTATGCATCGCCAAAAATATGTGATACTGACATATTTTTGGCGATGAGGCATCTACTGCTGGACATAGGTCTCTCTAGGCCAAAAAACGGAGTTTGACCATAAAATACCACGCTTTAGTCCTATCCGGGCTGGTGTCACGTTCGTTGTTCTGCAGGGGATACCAACGACCGGTGAGGTTGGCTTGGTTTCTTTGAATGGTTTTCAAAACCTTTTATCACCATGTAAATATGTATACGTTTAAAGTATAACCTGATGTAAAATGTGTTTTCAGGCGTATATTCGCGTTTGTGGCCCGTTCCTCCTCCGGCGCCGACAACCAGTGCCACGTGTTCGCAGAACTGGAGCCCGAGCAGCCCGCCACAGCCATCGTCAACTTCGTCAACAAGGTACTAACACACATACACACACAACTGTCAACTGTCTGACAGAGGAGACATGGAGACGGACATGAACTATAGATAACTGATAAATGCTTTCAAACGAAAGCGACTGCGGCATGAAGGATGAAGACCTTAAACAAGATCTCAAAACATTTGTTTTATGTCTTACAATCTATATAAAAAAACACGGTACCTATCCCCATTAAAAATGCTAATCCACATTAAAAAACAATTGGCAGAAGACGCTGACTTGAAAACTTTTACACGATGCCACATAATTGGGGTAGAAAGCCGAAAACTAGGCGATGCGAGTTTTTATTGTTCTAGCACTTTCCTTATAAAATAATACTTAAAATACAATTAATGTGAGTAAAGCCCGATTTAAGTCACATTTAGCATGGACATGTAGCAGCTGTTTTGCCAGTAAATGACAAAGCAGTTTTCCCAGTATTATTACGCAGGCGGGCTACTTTATTTAATTATATTAATGAAATTTTGTTCACAGGCACTTCTTGGAAGCACACAGAAGAAAGACATCATCTAAGAGGAATACTCCAGTGTCATGACATGAACTAAACATTCGAAAATTCGCCGGAACATCTTCATTTGTACATTCATAAATGATGCTGTACCTAATCTATTACATTCTTTATTTTTACGTAGAACGTATTTATGCTGATCTTAATTATTATTAAATACTTCAAAGATTAAAATTTCCAATACGCTTCATTATCACCAAGTACAATTAACCACATATGTGTGCTTAAATAAATAAATGTAATTAGATGAATAAATTATAACTTAGGTTAGGAAACAACTAACTAGTCTCATATTGGTTAATATAGAGTAGTGATATTACGTGTGCCTAATGTTAAAATAAGGTTATTTTAACTAAAATAGAGTCTCAGAATCTAAATAAACACAGGCATTATATTGTAAACTGAAGTACAACGAAGAAATCACCACAACTGAAGAGTTATAATATAAAACAAATCATTGGGTAACATTTAAAATGAAATTGATAATAATTGATGAACTCATAAAGGGATTTTAGGAATAGGTACTTATTTACGAGAACGTTATGTTTTAAAATGGAGCTAAGAAGCTTATAACAATGCCTTAACAGAAACTTATGTGTAAATTATACCAGTTCATCACAAAATAAATCATACTGCATTGCTGCAATAAAATAACTATTGTAAAATGTAAAGTAAATGTATTTATTATAATATTATATTCATTTAAATATACTCGAAGTTTCATTAGCCAATCGAGAACCCTTTCTTTCCCTTAGATAATAAGAATTATTTACAAGTTGCCGTTATCCTATTAACCCTATTTAAGGAGCATTTTCCGATTTTTAAGCAATAACTTTGGTTGCCAAATTCTGAACCACAAACGATTTCAGTATAAAAGTAGATTTCAAGTTCTGACACAGGTACTGACTATAACGAGCACCTATAAAAATATTTTTGAAGCTTCTAAACGTTTCATTGAAGTTCTTACAACAAATAATAGTATTATAGATAGTTATGTATGGACGTCAAATATAAAATTCCAGCCTTTTTATATTCGACGTGTAGAAGGAACATATGTTACATACGTACATTTTGCCTAACTTAATTTTATGGAAAAAAATTTTGAATGAAAAGTATGCGTCGTAAACTGGTAGGTAACCCCTTTCCATAGGGGGTTTGTATGCAGAAAGTGTGACCAATTATCGACGCATACTGTACATACAAATTACAAAATGAGTAATAATAAATAAACATAGCATAAACAGCGTTTAGATGTACAATAAATTAGTTTTTTTTCATCAAAACAAGAATTACATAATAACGAGATCATTGAAACCCTAAGCGATCTTGTTCTAATAAATTAGAAACCTGGGATCAATTAATATACCTAGTCCCTAAAAAAATATTTTATTCTTAAGAATGTAACAGCACTCATATTTTGTATTTATCAACAATCGTAATGAACTTAATCTTCTGTTTTCGGTGTCGGCCTGTGACTGATATTTGAACATCGAATCCTCAATTTCCTTAACCGTCAGTCGGACCGTCCAAACCTCAAATGACCATAGTCGTCAAAGACATCCTCATTTCTGACCACTCTTCTGATTAGACCATAGTCACGGTAGACCTGTCGTCCTCGGAACTCTTCGTCGTCTTCCGGCATAGAGAAGTCTACGTTTGCTCCTTCACAGCGAAGAAAAACCGCTGTGGATAGTGATACTAAGGCGAACATCGTTACGTAATGCATCGTGCTGAGAGATCTGAAACAAGATGTGGCTATTTGAGCAGGCCCTAAAGTAAATAGAGTTTGCAACGTGTGAGGACCGGCAAATATGCTCAAATTCGTTTATAATACCAGACCAGACCTTACCAGAGAAGTCCCTGTTCCATTCCCCCCTTTTTTCTCGAAAACGAATGAACCGATTCCGACTCTGTTACTTTTGTTTGAAAGGTGGAATAGTCAAAAGTATTCTTAGCTTAAGCCATTTAAAAGATGATAGGAAAGATGTGAAACATTAGATTTTTCATTGCACTGTTCCAATTAATGTAAATCTGGAGGTTTTGTCTGTTCACGTCCGTAAGTGGTAACCCTCTGAATCCTTACATGTGACCTCCGGGTGGTGCTAAGAACAGTCTCTGGTGGTAGGCTTCGGCCGCGGCTTGTCACCACGCTCCGGGCTGGGCCAGTGCGTAAAGCGATTTTTTCGTGTTTCGTAATGTGGTCCGGAGAAGCCATCTTCTAGGCCTTTATGCTCCATCTTAGACTACATCGTCACTTTACATCAGGTGAGATTGTAGTCAAATGACTACATGCTTATCAAACATAAAAAAAAAAAAAAAATCTAATGTTCGACTCCTCTCTTAAATGCCAAGATCGATAGCACAACTCGTTCTTCATATCTATATAGATAAAAATGAATTGTTGTTCGTTAGTCTGATTAAAACTCGAGAACGGCTGGGCCGATTGAGCTGATTTTGGTTTTAAAATGTTTGTCGTAGTCCAGGGTAGGTCTAAACGGTGAGCAAATAAGGAAAAATTGCCGAGAACTTTTTTTACCCGTGCGACGCCGGGGCGGGCCGCTAGTTATTAATAAAAATAAGTAAATAATGTTAAAATAGTACCATCATTTGTTTTTCTTTAAAAATAAAATTAAATAAAATCATACCGGCCATAAGATATCTAATATTGATTTTAATTATAAATTTTCATAATGAGATAAGAACTTAATCTGTCCTGTATAATGAGACAAGAACTTAATAAAATTATTTCAATAAAAAAAATTAAATGAAAGACGACATACCATAATTAAGTAGTATATCGCAACGATTTATTAAATACTTATCGCTAATAGGTAAATTACCCTGTAAAAAGTGCTGGTTTGTAGGTTGTTGGTAAATAACCACAACTAACCTAACTATATAAAACAGGTATACCACGCTTGTGCTTGTTTTTTATGAATCTATTATTATCATATTTTCAGCCTTAGGATGTCCACTGCTGGCCTCACTAAAAAAAGATCCAGTTAATTTCAACCTGTCAACTAGCAAACTATAAAAATCCATAAAATTTAATAGTCTGTTTAAAAAAGTTATTGGCATGCGCCTACCTGACGCAGACTACTTTTATCAATGGAAAATGTAAAATTTTATAAAATGGCAATGAGTGAAAAGGTAAAACTTAATTTAGTGTACAGAAATCATATGCTTTGCTCGTGCCGACCTGTGGTCTCTATTCGACCCCAGCGTACTGACCTCAGAGTTTCCTCTACATACTCGTAGGGATTTCTATAGGTACGAGAAACAGGAATCAGGAGAAACGTAGAACGTATGTTACCGATATAGTTACCGGTTGTTTGGCTGGATTAGATTGAAAAAGTCGCGGTAAGATCGGCAATCAAGCAAAGCGTTGAGATGCTCAGTCTTTTTTTTCATTGCCTCTGAATTTACAGTAGTAAAATAAACGTTTTTTTTTAATATCTGATAATCCACTCAACAACATTTAGCCCCGTGGTAAGCTCTTATCTTGTGTTACGGCTACTAGACATCTGATATAATTAATATAATAGACAGTTATTTTTGGAGTTTACTCCTTAAGAAACGATTTGAGTTAAAAGGCCCGGTATGGAAATTTTATGGGGAGTAAAATCAAGTGTTAACAAAAGTTGAGGCGTTACGTAGAAAGAGACAAACATATATATCTGTAGGATTCAACGTGTAAAAGAATGAGATGGGATACCGTCGAAACGTCACGTTCGAAATAAGAACTTTAACGCATTTTGATTGGTTGTTTGTTGTGTCTCTGGAATGCGAGTTACCATTTTTGACATTCAAATACGCGTTCGAAAAAGTATTCGTCTAGCATTTACTTAGAATTTCTCAGTGAGTAGAGGTGAGAGTGCAAAGTTATTCAGTAAAATCATCAATCTTACAAAAAAATTTTGGCCGAACGTTTCTTTTTCACTTGGATATCGTCTTACAAAGATAGCTTTTACGTTTTTGTGCAGGGAACTAAAACAATTGACGAATTTATGGTCCTCTCAACGCGTTTCGTTGGAACATATAATAAGTAGGTACCTTCTGATATTTATTAATTAAAATATTAAAAAGAAGCTATAGTTTCGACACCTAATTAATTTGTTCTTTGCAGTATTTAAGAATGATATTATAATTCAAAGTGAAAAAAATCAATCATCCTAAAATTGGATTTGTATAAATTGAACACAATTATTATTTTGTAAAATACTTTATGTAATACGCTTTATTGAAGTAATATAAACAATCCGAATAATTACAGATATATGTTTGTTTCTCTTATCATTTTAGCAGATGCGTTCATGGACCCTTTTTTCTATTCGATGTACATATATCATAATATCGTTCGTAAGTAGTAAACTCCAATCGTGCGTCGTAGCTGACACACACACACACTTTTTTTTATTAACATATTAAACACCCAGACCAAGGAGAAAGTGCTTGCAGAACAACGAACATCCCTTAAGAGATTACCTTAAGGGATGACTTTTGAAGAAAATTTTATACGTTTTTTTTTATACGACGAAGTTTTATACTAACTTTGCACCCCTATTTTACCCAATTAGGAGGTGAATTTTCAAGAATCCTTCCTTAGTGCTCCCCTACTTTATAAAAGGAACCTCTCTAGCAACATTTCTAGTTTCTAGTCAGTCAGTCAGTTTGACAGATTTTCCTTTTATAAATACAGATTAAAGACAAACGAATAGGTAAAATCTGAAGATTCACTAATAAAAAGGCAAACTCACCACCTCCTGTTCCCAGGCATCCAGCAACGAGAATGGATCATTAAAAACAATAACCAGCTTTTTATATTAGCTATTTCTACCCCAAGAAAACATCTCGCCCTGCTTTAATATTCCCCTCGCGCCTGTTCATCTCTAGCTAGTATAAATTGACAGATTACAAATTGTTTACCAGGCAAATAAATCTTATTAGCAATCAGGTTACCATTGATGTTATTTTTACTTTCTCGAGGCCTCAAATATTACGATTCCAGAGAAACAAATTTATTCGATACTAGTTGTGCCCCGCGGTGTTACCCGCGTTATAATGGATTTTCCCGCGGAATGAAGTTTTCCCGCGGTAAAAAGTATCCTATGTTATTTTTCAGGCTCTAGAGATTCTGTGTACCAAATTTCATTTAAATCGGTTCAGTAGTTTTTACGTGAAAGAGTAACAAACATCCATACATCCATACTTACAAACTTTCGCCTTTATTATAGTAGTAGGATAGTAGGATAGGATTCATCTTAATTATTACTTGCTTTAACCGTTTTATAAGGGATTTTGTCGCGCTAAGAAGCAGCTTTGTAATTTACTGGGAAAGCAGGTAAGTAAGCTATGTTCGTGCCAAATTTAATCTAAATCGGGCTTCACTCGCAATAATTGATTTTCCCGCGAAAACTGATATTTTACCGCGGTAAAAAGTAGCCTATATGTTATTCTGATGTATAAGCTATATTGTGGTAAAGTTTCATTCAAATCCATTCAGTAGTTTTTACGTGAAAGAGTAACAAACATCCATACATACAAACTTTCGCCTTTATAATAGTAGTAGGATTAAGTAATCAGACAATTGTTTTTTTATTATGAAAATTTCTTTAGTTGAATTTAAATATTATAAGCACGGTTTGAAAAAGTTTCTACTATTTTTATATCTTACTCTATGGAAAACTGGTTTAAACATCATAATTACCAATAAGTATTCCCGCGTTCCGTACATTCCGTTTTCAAATTTGAAAAGTTATGTAGCAGTAAAATATACGAAAACTTTATTTGTTACGCTTCTGAAGTAAACGAAACAAGCAAAACTTTGAACTAAAAAATCAAAAATGGGTGTCAATTCAGAATTCGAATCTCTAGAGCAACAGTTTTTGGAGGTTATTGGAGAGTTTCGAACGTTATCAGTAAGTTTTCATGTTCCACAATATTTGCCAAGTTATCGCATATTATCGAAAAGGTAAATAAAATAAGAATATTTGTCGCTTCTAGAGTTCTGAAAACCGGCTCCGTGAAGCGGTCCGTTCAGAAGCGACAAGAGCGGAGGCAGCTGAAGCCGCTTGTGCGTCCGCTCAGCGAGCGGCAGCCGAGGCTCAAAACGGGGCTGCAGCGGCAACGGCCGGAGCTACGCAAGCGGCCAGCGAGTTATCTAGTGCTTTAGAGCAAATTACTGGATTAAAAATTCAACTTGAACTTGCGGTGAGCCGTAACTCAATGTAACTGTGATACTCTTAGTTCTCTAATGATATGCAACCAGTAAATTGGCCAGCTGTGCCACGAATTGACTATAAAGTTTATATATTAACTTTAAATTTTAAAACTTTACGAGTTTTTTTTTTAATTTTGGTTCTTTAATATGACATAGATAAGATTAATAATGAGGATTGGGATTGTAATTAACTTTTAATTTTGGGTATTTTTAGAACCGCCAAAAAAATATTTTTGAAGAAAAATGCATCGAAATGTCTAATCAAATAAGCAGTTTAGTAAAGGAACTTCAACAACTGCGTCCATTGCAGTCTGCTCAAAAGGCTTTGCAAAAGCAGTATAAAGAACTTGAAGAGCGTACTATCTCTATGAATGAAGAGAGTAAAAAGTAAGTATTATTTTTTATTTTTTTTATTTTTCGTTTAATCACAATCTCACCTGATGTAAAATGACGATGTGGTCTAAGATGGAGCATGAAGACCTAGAAGGTAGAAGGCTTCTCCGGACCACATTACAAAACACGAAAAAATAGCTTCACGAAGCTATTTTTTCGTGTTTTGTAATGCCCAGCCCGGAGGGTGGTGACAAGCCGCGGCCGAAGCCTACTACCAGAGACTGTTATTTGCACCACCCGGAGGTCACGTGTAAGGATTCAGAGGGTCTGTTCACGTCCGTCAGTGTTAACACTTACGTGAACAGGCAAAACCGTCAAAAATATATTAATAAATGACATTCTAATTTCACTTTTTGATAACAATCCTTGATAATCCCTGTTAGGTTTTTTCATAAGTGGAAATTGTTAAGAAAATTATGGTAAAAATATATTTATTTGTACATTAACATAATTAATGTTTTTAGTCAACGGAACGCGTTGATATCTTTTCTATGTCATTAGTAGCAGGTTCGATCCCGCTGAGGTAACATTTTGAAGCCACTTTTTTGACCATCGAGTTATTTTAATTGTAATACAATTATTTTCTCATAATTAAATAAATAACAAGCCAGATAAATTAATAAAAATAAGATGGCAGGACAAAACAAACATTGTTAAAAAAAACTATCAATATATTTATTTTTAACAATGCAAGTGTCTAGTTCCATTCGTGTGACGAATGGGATGTTAAAAGGCTTAATAAAAACTACAAAAATTATAGTTCCATCAATGGTTATCGATAAGCTTTGGAGGGACGACAAGGAGCAGGATCAAAGTGACAGGGGGGTTACATTCTTACGCCGGTGATCGTGGGGTTACTGTAAAAATCTATTACCTAACTGTACAAATTAAACTAACTCTAACCTTTTACCATATACTAGAGAAGCATCACGCTTAGAAAGTGAGCTGCGAAGAGTTGAACGGTGCGCGGCTGGAGGGACAGAGATACGCGAGCGAGCTCGGTTAGCAGCCGCGGCCCATGGCAGGGAGCGACGCCTGGCTTCGGCCGAACTGCAACACACTGCTAGGGAACTGCTACAGGCTAACGGTTAGTATTAGCTGCAGTGATATGTAGTAATCTGTAATATATGTAGCTTTTAGGACGGAGTAACGTGCAAGCTCGGTTAGCAGCCGCGGCCCATGGCAGGGAGCGACGCCTGGCTTCGGCCGAACTGCAACACACTGCTAGGGAACTGCTACAGGCTAACGGTTTGTATTAGCTGCAGTGATATGTATTAATCTGTAATATATGCAGCTGTTAGGACGGAGTAACGTGCAAGCTCGATTAGCAGCCGCGGCCCATGGCAGGGAGCGACGCCTGGCTTCGGCCGAACTGCAACACACTGCTAGGGAACTGCTACAAGCTAACAGTTAGTATTAGCTGCAGTGATATGTAGTAATCTGTAATAAATGCAGCTGTTAGGACGGAGTACCCGAGCAAGCTCGATTAGCAGCCGCGGCCCATACCAGGGAGCAACGCCTGGCTTCGGCCGAACTGCATCATACTGTTACGGTTGTTGTTGTTGTGTTAACTTTTAAAAGACGGGTGCTATGGGCTTTTTTATGTCCTATTTCAAGTTTTTCATCGCTATTTCAAATTTCAGACAAATTGGTTTAGGCGTTTAACTGTGAAGGAACAACAAATATCTGAACTATAAATACCAGAATATTAACAACCTTTAAATACTTTCAGTGGAAATATCAAGACTTACTTCATTAGTAGCCGAATTACAACTTCAAGTCACGAGAGAAACTGTATCAAAATCACAAACCCCAGTAGATCCGGACAAAGAATCATTAGAGGAGTTACGATCAGCCCTTCAAGCGGAAAGAGCCGGGACGGAGAAGTTGGAAAAGGCTCTATCAGCTTCTTTAGCAGATAATGCTACATTAGCCGCTCAGATTCGAGCTAAGGAGATGACATTGAGCCAAGTTCAATCTCCTACACCACCAAGTTCTACGACCAATATTCGTCCTATTGATTCATTTCTTGCTGATTGAATAAATTTAAATAATATTAAGGGCATGTTCGGAATTAAATAAAAAATGTGCAACCTGTAATGTTAGATTTTCAAATCGTAAAAAACAAACATTCATTACTTATGCGGCAGAACCCGTCAGCGACTGCGGTGCAGTTTTAGGAATACTAAAACAGGTTTTAATGGAGTCTTTGCCAAGAACTCCTCGAGGTCATATTATAATACCCGAAAAATAAATAGGTTTTTGTAAACTTGTTCTCAAAGCTGTTTTTTTTTACAAAATATGGCAGATTAGTATGATGCGACAATGTGACTCTACCTAGAATTAAATTACTACGAAAAAGTTATAACTTGGTGGATATGGATGGTAACATTAGCCGATTCTTATATCGTAATGTTTATGTAAATCTCGAATAGCAAAACTAACAATAAACACTGTGCTTTAAGCACCATTCAGATGCTCTGGTCTGTTAATGTATTGACTAAACTCTTGAATGAATAAGGGTTTGTAGCACTTTTCATTGTTTGTGTCTAAGTACAGCTAGGCACAACGTGCGCCGGATTGTGCAAAACAGGTTCATAGGAATGCAAGCTTCGAGTATCTCGTATCAGCCATCGCTGATGCTCGCAACACGTACGATAGACAAGACAACCAGTTTCTTACAACAGTATTCTTACCCCATATCCCAGACTTACGCATAACTAGCACAGCGATTCGGTGTAAGAACACACACTCTTGAGCAAATTCAACGGAAAAGTTTATTAAGGGATATATAACAAAGATACATCTAGACGCTGCTTTGGAACACTTTTTTTTAAATTTTAAAAAAATATGTAGAGGTATATAATATCTTTTATCTTAAAGGCAGAAGAGGTCTATTTGCACAGAATTTTTCTGTCGTTTGTTAGTAACGGAATTAGTTTGCATACATAACATATGTACAGGTAGTTTCCATTTAAATCGAACATGCACTTAGGTAAACAATATTGTCCTCACTTACGAAGTACTTACAATGTATTGTATTGTATTGTAATCACGCAACAGCCACTGTCCATGCTGGCACGAATTTCTTTGAAATTCTATAAGGCTATTTATTGTATTGATATTTCTGCGCATAAATAAGCTAGAAAACAATGGAACAAAACAAATAAATCCAAGCGATTCATGATACACAAATACATAGATTATACATACGAATGTATTACAGTGGGTGCAGTTAACATAACTTACTGTTTATTTCAATAGTGATTTGAATATAATCTGTGTCGTTTGCTTGCGGCGGATTTTCGCAAGGCTTCGCGGGGCGCCCCACTTGGTTGCGTAGGCGCAGCAACCAGTCCGCTTCGACAGTGCATAGCGCGCGACCGTATCGCGCAACCGAACATGTGCACCCGAATGTAACGATCTGTGATATAGTGTTAAGTTTCATGTAATTAGTGTTTTATGTTACTGAAGTATCTGGCAGGTGAGGTTAGACAAAAATAAATCATGTTTATATTTTTGTCGTTGACGTAATCTGTTTATAAGTTAAACTTGATTGAGAAGTTCGATTCTGGTGTGATCTAAGTTATGACTTCGTTATTTAATATCTGTTTACTTTTATAGTTTACTATACAATATCTTAAATGTTTTATTAATGTTTCTTGTTTAAAACCTAGAGTATACTAAGTATATTCGTTACATAGAGTTATTGTTTTGTACCGAGGAACATTACTTGCAAGTAGCTTTTATGTCTTTAGAGAAAGTTACCACAGTTTACTTACTCTTGTGATTCTGGCATCTTATGAATTCGCATTCACCAACTTTAATGTAAAATCTTCTATTTCATTCATACAACAAGTGGTAGCTCTTAAGGCTTCAATGTTGCCTTACCTTATTAGGCTGAAAAGGTCTTTCCGCCTACACGAAATGTTGACACAGTGAGTCAGATACATATGTTTCTAGTAATACACAAGGACGATATAGCACCAGGTAGGTAAATAAAAGAACTGCCATCCTAACTCCGCACCCACGTTTTTAAGCGTGAAATACAATATTGCATTACCATAAAATATTTTATAAATATATAATAATGCACATATTACGAATATTTTAGGCAACTTAATGTGTGCTATATAGAGCATGACTATTCAGAAGGTCGCTAAGACTCCCTTTCTTGAATGGTAATGTAGGTAAACAAAGATTTTACCTGCTGCTATGGTTTATTCAAATGTACAAAGCTGAATAATTGAACACTACTAACATTTACATTAATTGAATCTTAAAGTACTAACTCGTAGGTAGGTAATATATAAAAGATTATGCTTTTGATATTCACTATGTGCAATAATGATCTCAAAGTAATGTTTTGATGTTCAGCATATCATATTAAAATACGTACCTGTCACGAATCAGTTTGGAATCTATCTATCTAATGAAGTTATTACTTTTCGTATTGCAGAAAGATGTTTCACAAAATTAATGCCTGCAGCTTCGTAATTATTACAATTCTATCCACCGTGCAAAGGTAAGTTGTTTTGCAACATTAAATTATATTTTAGATGCTTATGTATAAAAAATACCTAGGTACACTTACAAATATAATTAAACCAGATTATCAAATACATAAGGCATATGATTCATCTCTTATGTATCAAACTTTAATGACTGTATAAGAATTCCTCTTTATTCTATTTGCAGCATTTCAGTAGTCGGTCCAAAGGTTTTGCGCCCTTTCATATCTTACCGAGTAGCCGTCAGTGGAGGCACTCGAGCCCACAATCTGTATGTGGCTGTAGAAGGGCGAAGGGATACAGGGGAACAGTTCTCCCAAGGAAAAGAAGTCCAGGTACCCGCTGCAGCGTCCAGGATTGTTGATCTCGACGTAAGTTTTAAAATGATTTTAATATTTGCTTATTGGTTAGCGATTTAGTGGTAGTGCTGAATGTTAAGCATAACCAATGAAACAATAGGTCAATTTGCTACTTATTCGAACCACTATAATCGATAAACACGAACGGAAAGAATGGTCAAAAAACCAAGGCGCAATGCAAGTTACCCAGAAATCTGGTAACCTTATTGCAACACATAGTCGTGACAGCCTACCGCAATTTACTCCCTGCGTAAACCATTTCCTCAGTGTCTTTTGTGAATGATTGAAAGTAAGTAGTTTCTTTAACCAATACCTGCATTTAGTAAACCAATAAGATGTGGTTACTCTAGATCGGAGATGTGGGACCCGGGCAGTACTCGCTCATAGCGCGGTCAACCTCAGGACCGCAATTCTCGTCCGCGGCACCATTGGCCTTCCAAGCGCGCAGTTTCTGCGTCTTCGTGCAGACTGACAAGCGAGTCTACCAGCCCGGCGACACCATTAGCTACAGGGTCATCGCCTTGGACAAGTGAGTGACAAGCTTCAATGATTATAAATGCAAAAAATGCATTGGTGTGTATTTTGTGTTTGTGGCTCTTCGTAAAATGCGACGATTTTTTATATGTATATTGGGGAACAATATTTTTTTTAATTTGAAAACAATACATACCCTTGATAAAAAGTAGATAATTCTACAATAATAAAAAAGTACGCCAAAGGACTAACTATTCATGGTAACATTGATTTAATACATATATCTATATTTAATACTATACAGGACGAGATGACAAATCTTACCTTACCTTAGTCACCAGTACCAGCCCGCGGTAATGACTAGATTCCTATACAACCATTAGTCACCTTGCATAGAATAGCCAATATGGAATCATTAATATCCACTGATTGGCTCACGTCCTAAGGAAAACGAATCGTATCAAAATCAACTGCGTGATCTCTCAAACATCATCAAAGACACTTTCGTTTTCAATACCATCACCGATACTGGGTTCGTGTTCGTGAGATTACGTGTGATTACGATTCGGCCATTCACCTCTGATGTACTTAAAGTTACGCACTTTCCTAGACTAACTCTTTGTGGGATCATGGTGGGAACCGCTTCTTTGAATGCACACGTTATACCCGGAAAGGTACTATTGTTCAGTGTTATTAAGTACATATTCTAAAAAAATGTTTAAAGACACACACAAAAATTAACATCTAAAACTGTAAAAAATTAAGATATCATTTAATTAATTGAAAAAATAATTTATTTTAAACTATAATAAATTATACTAAATTGAACCTTAGTTAGCTTCAGAACCTAATTATTATTATACTCGTACAATGTATTTTTTTCTCCCTTATTTTTTGTTTTTATCTTAAATCTGTTCTAACCTTATGCAACATAAAATAGTGAGGGCCTATTTAACCATCTCTGAGTAAAGTTAGACAATGGTTAAAATATAGAGCTATTTCGCTAAGTCACATGTGATAAAGCGAGATAGCTCTTGACACAACTAACCATTGACACTTACTAGTATTATTGACATAACTAATCATTGCATAGTTTACTCGGATATGTGAAATAAGTATTTACATAATTACATAAGACTAAGTTAAACATCATTTTAGGTACCTGTTACCCTTATCCGGAGCTGTTGACGTCACCATACAAGATGCAGGTGGATCTCCGATCAGACAGAGGGTGGGAATACCCTTAGACCGTGGCTTGCTCACTGATGATATCATCCTTGCTGATGAACCGGCTTTGGGAGAATGGACTATCCAGGTAAAATCTGTGAAAACAGGATTTAATTCAAAGGGTCGATATATTGTGTTATCTGTTATTTTTATACTATTAACAGACATCATCATCGATTTCTGAGGGTTGAAAAATCGACTGATAGCGAAGTAAAGCAAGTTTTATTCAAATATTAAAAAAGTATTTTTTTTTCTATTTCCAAAATCGAGAGCATTATTTCTACAACATACATCGCTCAGAAATCCTTAAAATGATAAAATCGCAGATTGTACTCCAAAACTAAGTAAATAAATAAGTGTAATTATATCCGGAAACGGACACCAACCTCGAGATATTCATCACAACTCAAACACCCACTACTGATGACCTCAGACCATTTCAAAGTTGCATAATTATCGGTTACCTGCTGTGTATATCGAAATCTATGCAAAAAACCTTGTAGGCGACTGCAAAGCCGCTTATTATATGAATTTGCATAGTCTTTCCAAACCAATTTTTGAAATACAGGTGGAAGCACGCGGCCAGATCTACTCAAAGAAAATCTTGGTGGCTGACTATGTGCTACCTAAGTTCCAGTTGGAAATGAACATGCCCAAGGAGGTCCTTTTCAGCGATGGACGATTCAATATCAACGTTACTGCCAAGTGAGTACGCCATAAACCAACTAGCCTAAAGGAAAAACTAATGAAATGGTATTGAAGCTGTATTGAAGCATATACGACAAAAATAAAAAAATGGCATGTCGTGTACAAACATTTGATTAAAGTGTCTATCAAATCAACTATCACAGTTGTTGTTCTCACATCGTTATTTCCTAGATGCTAAGTCATCTATTATACCTCATAAAAAATATTTTTCTGCTGGAAGCGATATCTGTGAACCCGCGGTCTAAACCAAAGGATATTGTAATTATACACATCTGTTAATGCATTTTAGAATGTAAGTAAGTTTATATTTTATCCGACAAACACCTTAAAGCATTATTTAATTACGTTGTTACCTACAGCTCCCATAGTTGTTCATTCCTATAACAGACCATATAAGATCGTATTATAGAAGTCAGTATTTCTGGAAATTTGTATTTTATGACTCATTCGATTGAACATAACAAGACTATAGTTGGAAAATCGAACAATAGGATTTACTTTTCTATTTTCTTTCTTTGAATAACACCAATATTAATCAATCAAATAATCAAGTGTCAATTGTGGATCTAATAATGGTTTCCCAACGTTTCTTTGAAGAAGTGAATAATTCTTTGAAATAATCTAGGGGAAAGCTGTTATTTCCATTGACGGAGCTCATTATTGTGTTTACAATGTTATTGTGCGTTGCGCAAAAACAAATTTCTTCAGAAGGCGTAAGTGGCTTAGAATCTTGTCAATTTTCATTATAGCCTCAATCGATAATACTGGTAGATACGAGTATTAGGTAGTTTTCATCTATGTTATGTTTATTATACTATATTATATTTAAAAATTCAAAATACTTAAATCATATTCAAATATTGTTTTCGAAAGCTTTTCTGTCGCAATTCCCTACTTTATGACTTAAATTCAACCGACATTGCTCGATTAACAATGAAACAATGTATTTATTCCAACAGACATTTCAATGGTTTGCCAGTCGAAGGAGAACTGACCATTTCATCTTACGCAGTCTTCTTCTCCGGACTTCTCCAACCCGTGGTGTCATCACCCGCCCGCAAGGTCGTGAAATTCGATGGTCAAGCTAACATTGTATTTGACCTCAAGACTGATCTGGATTTAGCCGAAGATGCCGCTAGACCTCTAGTAGTTGAGGCTGTGTTGGAAGAAAAGAGCACATTAATTAGACAAAACGTGACATCGAGGATACTTCTATTGAGGACGCCGTATAGGCTGCGACTCACAGCGCCCGGTTATTTCAAGCCCACTTTACCGTTCAATGTACAGGTATGTCATTACTATTAATGGCCGTAATGTGGTTAATGATTGAATGCACCGGCGCTGCCTTATGTCGACTAATGAGGTTCAATACCAATAAGATCGTATGTCAGCTGCTGTTCTAAATAGTCATTGCACCTGTCTTTTTATTTAGATCGAGTTAGTGGACCCCTCAGGGCAGATCTTGGATACGGATGGTGAGGTGTCAGTGGAACGTCTGTGGGACGACGGCGCCCCCGTGAATATCACTACCCTGAACTTGAAGAAAGGTTCTGTTCTTTACACATACACACCAGACGCAGCCCACGTGAATTCTACGCTCAATTTAGTGGTAAGCATAAGCTTTTCTATCATATATTTTGATGTCTCTAATTTTAAGTTTCGAGGTAAATAGTTAATTTTCCTGGAGTGACATAAAATATGCATCGCACTGACCGCGGATCAATATGCTTTAGTTTACAAAGAATATTTATGTGTTACATTTAGGTATTCAAATCGCTACCAACTGCAATAATTGGAAATCTATGATGAAGAATGTCCAGCAGTTATTTTCCTTAATATTTACAATTTCGAAATCAAAAATATTTTAAACTCCCACCTCAAAACTACTTCAATGCTTCATTTCAGGTAAAATACAAAGATGTAACAGAAAGAGTGGTGAACGTGCAACGTAGCGAGTACTCTAACGGGCAGTTCCTCATAATAGAGATGCTAACGAAGCCAGGAGCTGAAGAGATGCGCGCTCGCATCACAGCTACGGAGAGAATGGACTTGTTGCACTATGCTGTCATTGCGAGGGGAGATATTGTCACTGCTCAGACTTTAGAGGTAAAATACATTTACAGGATTTGCTATTTAAATACTAACCAGTTTTTTTTAATCACTATCCATTAAAATCATTATTTTTTTCTGTTTTGTTTCTCATTATGCTCTACCCTTGCTTTCAGTTCCCTTCGGCTCGGCGTAGCGTGGACATCACAATCCCCGTGACTCCACGCATGGCTCCGGGCTGCACGCTCCTGGCGTGGTTCTCTCGTCTGGACCCCGCTAGGAACACTGTACTCGCAGCAGCCATGTATGCTCCTCAGAACAATCTTTTGCAAAACAAGGTATACATTCATTAGATTTTCAAAATAATATTAAAAATATTGAATATCACTAATTAATGTGCGATAAACATGAACATTATGATCAAAGCTTATTTGATTTCGCTTACAGGTTTCCATATCCCCAGTAGCAGCATCAGGCCCGAGTCCGAAACCCAACGGCCTCATTGAGCTGAGGGTAAATGGAGAGCCAGGGTCGATTGTTGCAGTATTAGGAGAAGACACCAATGCCATTCAATCAGGATTGTCCGGAGCTAATGGTCTTGGTGATGGACTTGATATGCACAAGGTGAACAGAAACACTAAAGAGCTTAATAAATATTTCAGGATAGATAGATAGATAGTCAGATAGTCAATTTATTGGTAAAAATCATGTTTACAAGTCACATGTTTACAAGCACTGAAGACGGGAACAACATTTAATTTAACCCCGTTTAAGGGTATATGTATGTGGGTTTTATTTAGGCGGCTTATTTTATTTCATAAATGACAAGCTCAAACAGAATAAAACCTGATCCGGATAGAACTGGATAGAATTGCGAATTTAACTACGCATAAAATTTTATTAGATTTTAATGCTGCATAATACAGAATTCAAGTCGAATACTAAAACCTTTTACAGCCTGTTTAAGGCCTAGTGCCTAATTCGGGCCTGGTGCCTAATGTAGGTATATTAAATTGATGTTTAAAATATGAATATACTTGTTTGTGGTTACTTAATATATCATAAGTAATCACAATATTAGAAAAACCGTGTGGGGCGCAATTTCACTCTCAATTTTCATTTTGAAGGTCGTGTGTTCAGGCCCCCGCCGTGGATGAATCACAATATAATAATTACTGAAGATCACTTTTAAGCAAAACATTAAAAATGTTGCGATTTTAAGGCTCTATAAATCTTAAGTCAACCAATGGGTTCGGCTCAAATTTCTGTAACACATACATACGTTTGTACTTTTAAAATATAGTTTATTGGATATCAAAAATATTGATTTGGTGTTTTTTCTATGTCGTTGATGTTAAAGTACAGAAACGAAAATTGTTATTTTTATAACACAAAGGACAATTAAAAAAGATATATATATTAGACTGGGGACAGATTTCGAGCCAAGGGTCAGGTGGGCTTACACCCAGCCAGCCGTAGGTAGTCATGCTCTACAATACTACACCGTGGTAGCCGTGGCTGTAAATACTCTAATGCGCTACAATATATATTTTTTTAGATTGAAAGAGAAGTAGAAAGCTTCAACGGGCTGATGCATTCCATGTTCAAAAATGAAGATCATCTTCCAAGCTTGGGAATGGATTTAAGCGGTTACTCTTCATCAGATGTATTTATGGTAAGTATACCAACATCGAGCACATTTTACAGTAATCCACTTCGTTTATATTGACCGATGTATTTCATTTCAGAATGCTGGCGTTGTCATATTGACTGATGGTGTAATCATCAAGAGTGCTGAAAGTAAGATCAAATAATATAATTATAAATCAGATGATTAAAAAAAATTATCATTTCAAATTTATCTACGGATTAGGTTGCTATGGGTGGGTGCTTTAAAATGTAATTATAATATTCTATGGCATATACCATCATTTGCACGTATTAAAACATATTCAATTAATACATGAATTTAGTGTGCATACAGGAAGGTGAAACACGATGTCTTCTATACAAATATTCAATATCTTTAATTTTTAGGTTCAGCACAAATGCAGACTTACGAAACCGGAACAAGACCGCCATTAGCGGGTCCTTATGCCTTCAGTAGATTGCCATCACCTCCCTCTCCTAGACATTACTTATCGGTGACCCCACAGAGCACTTGGATGATCGCCAACTTCTCAATCAAGTATGAAAATTACATCATTTTGTACATAAATGCTTATTGACTCAGTTGTAAATATCGACCTAAGTAATAACTCTTGTTTGTTTCAGCTCTGATGGAAAAGGTGCCAAAGAAAGATGGACACCGGCATTATCTGGAGACTTCTCAATAGGAGCGTTCGCTATTCATCCTATATCTGGCCTTGGTTTGGCAACTCCAGAGAAGCTAACCACTTCTATCCCCCTTTCGATGACTGCGGAATTACCAGCAACATTGCAGAGAGGGGAAACTTTGGCCGCTATAATAGTATTGAAGAATAGTCTTTCTGTTGACACATCTGTCGAAGTAACATTCTATAACACAGATCAGCATTTCGAATTCGAACCTTTAGATAACAATTTGGAATCCGCGAAGAGTGAGTACCAAATTTACCTATTCATTAATGTTTAGAACCATTTGAATCAAACTCTCATTAATTTTGTTTATATTTTAGAAATCGAGTTATTCCGTCGAGAACGAGTAAAAGTGCCTGCTAAAGGTTCAGCTAGTACAGCGTTCTTAGTCACAGTAATACGTTCCGGAGAAGCACCAGTTATCGTGGAAGCCAGCGGCAATGGAGTTTCTGATTCACTCTTCAGAACAATTGACGTGAAGGTATTGTTATTGAAGTGTAAATTTCTTTAGCAATGTTGTGCACTTTTAGGGATGGGACTTCTTAAGAGGGTGGGAAATCTTTGATTCCTTAACTTAACCATTTTAAAATATTTAAAAATAGACAACGTAATTGTTCAAGTTTTCCTTTCTGTCGGCATTCCCAGAATGCTAAGCAAGAATGTTGGATATACATATACAATATAAGTTTATTTATTCCCCAGGATGGTTATGAAGAAGATCTCTGGTCGTGGAGTTTGTTAGACGCTCGCCGCGGCATGGCTAGAGCCAACTTGACGTTGAGTCCGCCTGCTGGTATAAAACCGGGACCTATCTCATTGCTTGCAACTGGAGACCTAGTGTCTAGTGCTCTACAATCTATCAGGCTGCCCCCGGCTGCTTCAGGGGATCCAACGCATGCTGTGCGACCGTTGGCCCAAGCTTGTATTCTGCTAGATTACCTGCAGGTTTGTATTCCCTTTTAAATTATCAAATGGTAATAAAACCGCTTGCGTTTTAGAGAATTCAGTTTTTCTTTCCACAAAATATAGTCTAAAAATTTTGTTTTTCGATTGTTTATCAGTTTTGAGCCGTAGCTCCTTCTAATTCAATCTTATCGTCTATAACGTAATAAATACCTCTCAATTTGCTAATGTGTTAAAATATATCAGGCTACAGAACAAGAAGAAGTCACACTGACTAAAGTAGCGCGCGAGCGAGCAGCGATGGGCTACCAGCGCTTGATGGCTTACCACAAAAGTGACGGCTCTTTCAAGGCTGTCATAGATGATAACGCGGAAGGCGATGTTTGGTACGTTATATTTATCAACAGCATTAAAATTTAGGTTTCACTGAAATCACATCTGACTAGTGTTTGCTCTGTGCAACCTGTACTAGTAAGAGTCAGATCACATCGAGACGCGACTATTGTGCTTGAAGAGGCTGGAACACCTGAAGGCGCAGCGATTTCGAATTAATTCATCGAAATTTGTATCTTTTTATTTTGCAAAAAAACTCATATATTTATTATCACTACCTTAAAAAGTGCGCGCCTCGTCACATCTCGGTGTGAACAGAAAGCAAAATTGTTTATTTTTTAATTTACGAAGAAAAAGATTATAAAACATATATATATATATATATATATATAAAAAGATTAAGACGCATCCATAAATATTGCACGCACAATTCGGCACCACTGATTATACGCATCGTATCTAATTATTATCGGAGGTGCAGGTTAGAACTCTGCATGCGAAGGTTACGGATGCGTCATTTACTTTTTCTGCATACATTAAAATTGTTTAACCTAACAATAAGTGATATATTAAAAGTCATAAAGACTTCATATTGATTAACCGTAACACAAGCTTAGAGCTTACCACGGGCCTAGACCTTAGTTTAGTGTGGATTGTGTGGAAATATTTATTTATTTATTGATTATTTGTCAGGATGACATCAGTAGCGCTCCGCTGGGTGTCGCGCTGCGCCCGCTACGTGGAAGTGTCCCCCGTGATAAGTACCAACGCTGCGGTCTGGCTAGTGAGGCAGCAGCTGGAGGAAGGCAACTGGCGCGCCCCGCTCCCCAGCGCTCGGGCGGACCCTAGGGCTCAGGCAGCGATGCCTTTGACTGCTTATGCTCTCATAGCTTTATTGCAAGCTAAGGTTATCTTCATTTGTTTATTTATTTATTTAAGTAAGTACACTAACACGATTAATCAACCAATTACATTAGTTATATATAATTATCATTGAATAATACTCATTAGGTATTTTTAAAAAAACATTACATTTGATAAATGCATAAGAATTGAAATAAGTCTTACTATTCTTATCTGTTTTTAATGGATATGCTTTATTTAAATTAATACCGCGACTCTTGACTATTATTGGGATTTTATAAAAAAATCCAAATAATAGTAATAGTCAAAATATAAGGAATTCACCGCGCTATAAAGTTTCTGGATAATGTTTTTTTTTAAATCGGCTCTTTATTTTATAGTTTATTGCATTGAATTCCTCATCTTTATAATTCAACGTAACGCGTGAACTATAAATTGTTATTATCCGAGAATTGCCTCAGTACAATCTGTGTGTATTTTGGTCTGTAGGCCATTTAAGACAACAGTGGTGTTAAGACCTTGAGTTGTCTTCATATGTCAAGGGTGTTGCGAAAGGCGCAATTAAAAACTTTATTTAACAGCATGCTAAGCAATATTTGTTTGTTATTCTCAGATAATTGTTCAGAAATATCGATATATTGATAATTACTATAAGGACTATAATTGTATGTACCATTAACATATGTAGGTATCTGTTTTAATATCTATAAATTAATGTAAACTTAAGTAAGTTTTGTATAAAATACTATATCTTATTTATCTGAAAAAATAAACGGCTAAACATTAAACCAAAATGAGCGGTTCGAATAATCATAATATTTTACAAAATCGTGTTCAAAATGTATCACTTCTACTGTTTCGTATTTCTGTAAGTGGTCATATTTCTGAAGGCAAAGAAAGCGTTCAAATTTATCGCCTAGAGTTTGTATGCTACCATTGAGTGCTTGCATAGATTATTTTTAACACTTTACTAATATAAATATGAAACAATAGAAGTAAGATATTTTGACCACTTCGAGCGCATACAATATTATGATGATTCTACCTGCTTATATAATTTTAGTTTAATGTTTTTCAGGTTGTTGCGACTACTTCAGACGCGTTTATAAATTAAATGGTGACTGTAGCAAAAAGAAACACCATCCCTCATTTTAATTACTTTACGTTTCAGCACAGTGATATTTACTACAAAGATAACTTAATCAGAGCGCAAGAGTACATCACCCAGGCGTTGAACCCTTCTCTGGACGCCTACACTCTGGCCGTCATAAGCGGAGCGTTAGCAGCCGCCCGAAACTCGCAGTCAACCATCGCTTTGCAGATGATGGACAAATACGCTAATACTTCAGGTAAGATAAATATCTTCTAAACGTTGCTTCCATCTCCGTCTTACTTTTTTAACTGAGCTGGCCTGTCCATGTCTGCCCTGTGCTTCAAATCATTAACAACAATGTTATGTATGATTTTCCATTGATTATATTGAAATTTGGTATCTTGCAATGTATATGTTAGAGCTTATTCACAATTCATCATCATCACTCGCTCCCTGTTACCGCATTAGGATTGGTGTTTGGTTAGATCGTCTAGCGGAGAATGGAGACCCTGCTTTTGATCGTTATCATATTGGGCGGGTTAGCCTTTACTGGCCACGCTTGGATGGCGAGCGTAGCTTAAGGTAAAAAAAAAGAATAAGAAAGGTCCAAGAAGTCGCTGCTACTCATCTTCTGGTTTATTTCTCTTGGCCAGGTCCTGTGGCGCCTGCATGAGAATATGAGAGGCCACATTCTTACGCCAGCGCCCGCGGCAAGCACTCATAAACTAGTATTTAATATCACCAGGCTCAACATTATTTTGGCCCCGTCGCCTGCCCGGCTCGGAGTGGCGCAACCCCTGGCTGAAAGGCAACAGCTTCGAGGCCACTACCGCGGCGTGGGCGCTGCAGGGCATGCTGTCAGCGCGGCTGGTGGACGAGGCTGTGCCTGTGGTCAGATACTTGCTGCAAGCTTACAGCCCTGTTGACCCTGAGCCAGAAGTGGTATGTTATTAACTTGAGTCCAGTTTATTATTACACCTATAGATTTCTTGGAGGCATACCGCTTCCGAAAGAAAATAATTATATTTGGTCAGAGGCTACAAAACTTTGTTTTACTCTTCACAGTTGCTTAAAGTATTATTTATTACCAACAATTTGGTTGCATGCAGCCAATACACCACGCACCCAAGTTGACATACCGACTATGCTTACTAACGTTTCTCATCACCAGTTATACATAGTTAGGTAAAGATGCTGTTTAGAGCTTTTTTATATCTCGGTAATGAATTTACTTATAAACAAACATATCGTTGTCATATCAACATTGTCATGAACTAAAAATACTGGCATAAATTAATTTGTTTTTTTTTTGTCATTTTTAGCTTAACGCTTTAGCACAGTTCGCCGAAACAGTAAGAACATCAACGAAACTTCGAGTATCACTGAACGTAACCGGTTCCGAGGAAACCAGACAATTCCAGATCGGTGAAAACAATGCTCTCATAATACAAATGCAATCGGTAAGTTCTCAAGTATAGTATCTGCTTAACAAAACCATTTTTGTAGAAATTAGTTACTTTTGGTTCCATATTTTGTCATATCAAAGGATAAATAAACGTATTGAGACGCCTGTCAAAAGTGATACCTATCTCACTCCAAATATACTACTAGCTACTTGCTACTAGCTTTGTAGAAGAGTACTCTCTCCTACCACCTACGGTCTGCAGTATGCGTGAAAGAAAGGATACCAGATGTCACGAACGTTACGCAACGAACCGGTTCAAAGTACATAAAGTGTTACTTTAAAAAAATTTAAAGTTTTCAGAACTCAGATGGCACAAAGCAAAACCAAGGATTTTTTTAATTATGTTGTAAAATAGCAACAGATTCGTATCAAGACGTGAATATGCTCAATCAATCCAACTACCTTCATATCTTAAGTGAACGTATTTGTTCACAGATCAGGAACAGTAAACAGGCGAGCGCTATAACAGAAGGTCGTGGTTTGGCTTTAGTCGGCCTATCAGCTAAGGGCAGCACCAACGTGACCGCAGCCTGGCCGCGGTACACTCTCGACCCAAGAGTAGATCAAGTGTCCACTAAAGATAGACTGCAGCTCTCAATTTGCTTCGGGTGAGAGGCATCCCTTTAAATAATTAAAATAAATATTTCCGGACTTCTCACACAGCATCGCCTAACCCAAAACTAAGCAGAGCTTGTACTATGGGTGTTAGGTGACTGATATACTAAATAGATATTTTTTTTTATGATACAAATAAAAGATACAGAATTATGATACAGACCCGAAACAGGAAATTGTAGATCGGACAAAATCGGGTCCCGCGGCGGGAATCGAACCCCCAACCTCTTACCTTGCGCACCTTGGCCCACCGAGCATCAGAGGTCGACAAATCAGCCTTTATTCTTATATCATCACATCAGCTATTTTTCGATACAGTGACGTAAATGAGCGAAACATGTCATATTAAAGTTCTTCTTATGGTTATGTTTTCACAGATTCGTCGCACAAGGCAATGAGACTGAAAGCGGTCTAGTGCTTCTGACGGTGCAATTACCATCAGGCTATTTGGCTGATATCAACACACTGACGGAACTTACGGTAAGAAACTTGTCAATCTTTGTAATAAGTAGGAAGGTAGCCGAGTTTGATTAAACTTTTGATGGTGTTTTGAAGTGAAATGAAAAGTTATTTTTGTGTGAGCGGTACACCAAAATAACAGATTTAGGCTGTCGCGTTACGCTCTGAGGTGCAAGATCGATTCAGCGAACTCGAGACCCGATAACCCGAACGAGAAAGATACGGTCAGCTGCTCTTCATTGCAATGTTGCTGTGTTTACAACAACATTCACTTTTACCGTGCGGTCTTAAGCACACACAGTTTTTTATTCACATTTTTCGTAAATGTGGTGCAAATTGTATGAAACAGTAAACCATATAGATAATTGTTCACTGACCCTGTCGACAGGGCCAGAAAATATTGTCTGCAATTCATCAACAACTATATTATATTTTCAGTCCGTTCGACACGTTCTATCCGCTCGGCTGCAACAAGGCGGAGCGCGAGTGGTCGCGTGGGTGAGAGCGGCCCGTGGTGAACGTTGTGCCACCCTGGCCGCGCCTAGGGCCTTGCCCACCGCGCGCCAGCGACCCGGCTGGGCCACGCTCGAAGACCTTTACGACTCCAGTAAGTCCAATATGCTCATATTATCAGGTTGGTTTAAAGTTCGAAGCTCGAGTGCCCGTTCTTTCTAGTAGGGTAAGGCAACGTTGGGATATTAGAAGCCTTCCATTTAAATTAAACAGTCTACTAAGGATGTAAAAAAATATACAAAAAAACTATGATTTTTTTTAAACATAGTAATCGAAGTCTCGTCTCGTTGTACTCGTAACATGACCACACAAAGAGAGAGAAGCGCAGAAATATTTGTGATTTTTACTTTAAAACTGAATTGAACTCATTGCGTAGAAGTAGATATTGCGTGATAGTCTTTTCGCAATACAAGAATATTATGCATCTTTTATATAAAACTAGGTCTTGAAACACCAATTTCTGTTATCCACTATATCTTCAGACGGCGTATTCAATCCTCATTAAAATACATAAACGCATGAACAATGTAGGTAAACGTTCTTTTCATACTTTATTATTACTTAATCTTTGTAATCTTTGAGGGAGGCCAATGTTCAGCTGAAATTATGACGATGATGGCAAGTTACTATTGAAATCCATTCTATTTAATCCCATACTCAAAATATCAAGAGTCTCGAGACTCAAAATATCGAGAGAGAGCGATTTTTTCGTGTTTCGTAAAGTGGCCCGATTTTATTTTATTTTATTTTTTTACTATCGATTCGTCTTCGTCACAGGTCACCGAGCCCGGCAGTTCTTCCAGCCGCTACCGAGCACGGCATGCGACGTGTGCCGCCTGTGGGAGTCCTGCGCGAAGGCCTGCGGCGCCGCGGCGTTGCAGCGAGCGCCCGACGACGTCACGGCCAAACCCGCCACCACGGGCGCTTCGCCAGACGCCGCTATTTCTATCACCATTACACCTATACTTCTTATCCTTGCTGCTTTCGTCAATTTGATGAACTACTAAAGCTACTATGTACTAAAATATATGACTAGAGCAAAATAGAAGAAAATTAGGTAAAACTTTTACCAAATTTTTAAATTTTTATGCAGAAAAAATTAAGACATATCTGTAATCTTCGCGCACAGGATTCGAACCTGCATCTCCAGGAATGCGCCCTGACGTGCTAGAACCAATTACACCAACGCGTCATCACGTGATAGGTCGAAATTTTTCTGCACTTTGTATTATCGAGTGAAGCCCCGATTGTTTCTGCATAAAAATTTAAAAATAGTTTAACCTGCAAAGTGAGGTTTATCACTTATTAAAAACATTAAAACTTTTACCGCCTAAATGAGATCAAATTGTCATTTTTCAATGGTTAAACTTGGTTCAATTTAACTCGATTTGTAGCATAAAAAAGGGAACATTGGGGCTTAATCTCAGCTTTATAAACCAAGCCAGAAAACAATTGAACACTTGAAAACGGCGTGAATTTAATTATTAGGAACGCTGTTTTAAGCTTTTCTACAACTAACTAGTCAAATTAATATTTATGTAAAATGTTTTAGAAACTTTAATTAATAGATTAAATTAATCATTTCAACTCTAATTTTTCGCTTAAGTCTATGTATTGAATATTTCCAACTAGGAACTCTGTTGTTACCTATTTATTTCTAAGTAGGAAATCAAAAACCAGGCTAATAACTAAATAGATACTAAAAAGGATTATGATTTTGACTTTTTATTTAAATAAAAATAATATTTATAGTAATTTAAGTTTACGTTCTGGTTAAGTAATAAAAATAACATAATATATTAATAAAATTTTATTTACTTACTTCGTAAAGTAGATAAATACCCCTGAATTCGGTATTATTATTAAATAAGGTGTCAACACAATAATCAAGAAAACAATTTTATTACATTATATAATAGGTAGTACGTATTTGCACGCAAAAATTTTATATATTATAATATAAACAATACGCAAGTAATCATCAGACACTCTTCAGCAATCGAGGATTTAAATTTCCATTTTGCGCATCATCCAGTGAAAGAAGCCCAGGATTGAGAACGACATCGTCAGCGGCACAGCAGACGCCCTGATCCACGACCATAGACTGAAAGAAAAATAGTTCTCATTAGGTCAGTTTATATACACATATAGTCGATTTGTAATCCTAGACGAAAGACGAGGTGATAAATGCACACAGAGAAACGTATTAACTTACTCTTTTGACTTATATTATAAATATTTTAGCTCGATTGTAGGTTATTACAATAAAACTAATTGTGACGGAATCTGCTCTAACAATAAATTTAAAAAAAAAAACAAATAATTATTGTAGTTTCAGAACAAAAATGAGCTAAAGTTTTTAATCGCTTCTTTGTTCTAGTGTAAAAAAAAACAGAGCGATCAGATACGATAAATATTCCTATCTTGAAGTTTGTGTTTATTGTATTTTAATTCTTACGTTTCTAATATTTGTAAAATCAAATTATAGAAATAAATGATCTTGTATGTGTGTGTGCCATTATGTTTGTGTGTGTCCGACCGATTTCAATCAAGGCGACATTCATATTTTTTTATGGGGACATCATAAGCGCAGTCGGCGATGTATCAGATGTATCGTACCGTGCTGTCAGCCAGTTGTCCACGTATGTTGCCGTGTGTTCTAACCTGCAGGCTATATTCTGCTCGGTTCTTTCATTTTAAGTATAACAAGTAGGTGCCTACCGCACTCGAACACAAAGTTAGGGTAAGGAAAAAAATGCTTTCAGCTGAGGGGCACTCTGAAAGCCTAGATACATACTCGTAGGGGTCGTCAGAAATGTAGTAAGGCTGCGATGTCGGCACTATGCCGCAGTCAGCGATGTAAGCACGCACTGTCGGCCGGTCGTCCACGTCGGTTGGAGTGTGTTCCAGCATGTGGACTATATTCTGTCCTTCCACCACCTAGACAAATAAAGTAAAGAGAAAATATAAGTAATTCATAGTTGAATAATTAATTACTTTTAACAATTACAATATCAAAGAGATATCACATTGTATTTATCAAACTCCTAGAAACTTTAAGAGCTCATGTACAAAAGCTGTTTTTAACGTGCAAAGTGATGAATTGATTTGAACGTTATTTTAATAAGGGATATTCAGAATCTCCGAGTTCTCCGTTCTCGGGATTTATCAAACCAAAGATAAACAGTAAAATTTTTGATAAGATGCTCACCCTGCCAATAACAGTGTGCAATTTGTCCAGCCAAGGGGTTCCAGTAGTAGTAATCAAAAATTGGCAACCATTTGTGTCTTTACCTGAAAGCGGAACAATAGCCGTTCAACTCAATTAAATTTCTTATAATTGGAATTTCTTAAGGTGTCAAGTTAAATAAAGTTATATAGTGAAAATGATGTTACTCAGTTGACCGCCATTACACGATATTAAGAGCAGAGTCCAATTATAAGAATTTGAAATGAACGCCATTATTGTGTCTCCAATAGCCGTTCTGTCATCAAATCGTCATTTTTAATCTTTGTCATTCTGTTGAAAACGGATTTTTGATTGGACATGATTTTCAGTAGCGACCAGTTAAAACTTCTCATGCTCACACATCATACGTAATCCATTTTCTTGAATCACTCTATTATATTACTGAAAACTGCATTAAAATTCGTTGGGTAGTTCAAAAGATTTAAGAGAACAGACACAGAAAGCTTATATTGTTATTTAATAATGCTAATATGTGGTGTGGTTGATTTTATCTTTAAGGAAAAGACACCAAACTTAGACTTTGTAGTGGTTTTTTTTCACAGTTTTATAAATAACTAGTAGTGCCCCGCGGTGTTACCCGCGTTATAATTAATTTTCCTGTGGAATGACACTTTCCCGCGGTTTTAAGTAGCCTATGTCCTTTCTCAGGCTCTAGAGATGCTGTGTACCAAATTTCATTTAAATCGGTTCAGTAGATTTTGCGTGAAAGCGTAACAAACAAACTTACATTCACATTTATATATTAAAAAAATTAGAAAGTAGGATAACTACATATTAATATTTATCTGTTCAGGCTGATCGTAATTATGTTATTCAAACATACCTTTGTTAGCCATGGATACGAATCCCGCTAATGTATGTTGGGTATCCAAATTCTCATCTTCAAATGTCTCACCATAAATACTTATTGATCCTAATCCATTATCTGAGACCACATCACCTCCTGCAACACAACAAACAAGGTAAACCTTAACAAGCAACTGATGTCAACTTCTATAGAATGCTTATAAAAACCTAGGCAGGTAACCTATATTTTCAAAGCTCCAAATTTTCTAATTAAAAAAGACTATTTTCATGGTTATCTAATATAAATATCAAATCTATCGCCAAATTTAAATAAAGGTAAAGGACTAATCATAAATAATGAGAAAAAATATTTCGGATTCAGATATAATATTTATTGGAGATTTTTATTTATTGGCTATAGGTTATTTTACCGCGGGTAAATATGATGCTTAAATATGACGTCAAGCGCATTGGGCGCGCCCGAAGTAGGGTTTTCAATAATTTTTGTTTTCTGTAGAAAACAAAAATTATTGGAAAATTTGAATATTCTTCAATAGAAAGAAAAAGAGTGCTTACCCGTTCAACCCATGATTTTTCTACCCAATAGGTATTTTGCTCCGTTCAACCCAAAACAATAGATTCAAGTTACCCGATCTACCCACACCTACTTATTCCTAATTTCTATTGTTTGAATTCAAATAAATGTCATAGTGAAATACTAAAGAAGCAGGGTCATTCATTACATTAGACAAAAAATGCAGAAATTCATTAAAAATATTTAATTATTAATATTTTTTTATTGTTGAGATAATAGTCAGTTAAATATTTGTCTACTAGTCTAATAATAAAAATAATCAACCTTTAAAGAAACAAACATAATAAAATAATAATATTATAAAAAATAGTTCATCACTCTTCAGATTTAGGTTTGATAGGTAAATATAAAGTTACTTTTCTAAGTTATCTTGGTACATAATATCAGTCATGTAAAATCTAATTTTTTTCGTGATGACATATTTTAAACACTCGGATACGGACAGGTACACATTTTTAATTCAATAAAATATATAATAATTATACGTAACAATAGGTACCTACAATTAAACTATATGAAACCTATCGATGGTATAATAGATATAAAAATATGTTCTTGATTAACATTAATAAAAATCATCTAAATTATTCAACACACATAGATAAAACAAACACATTTAAGATACAAAAGTTGACAGTTTTTCTAAACAATGTCCCACTGAAATTTTTCGTGTAGCCAAATCCATACACTACCTCAATAGATAAGAAAAACAATGGTAATCCTTACCGTTGTTGATTGGATTATCTATTATTGTACATACAACAAGTTCTCCTTCCTTAATTTTTCTAGGTGTTGCACGTGCACTCGTTTAAAGAGATCATAAACTATTATTACCTCCTTATTTTAGTTACAAAATTTGAAGTTACTGTGAGTAATAATACCATCAAGATTTTTTATAAATACTAGCACTCGCTTCGCACCTAGTCTCGTCGAAATCAAAACCATTCTCAAACCCAGTTAAACACACACAAAAAATTTAATCAAAATTGGTCCAGCCGCTAAGGAGGTTTTCAATGACTAGCACACGTACAAGATTTATATATAATAACTAGCTATACATACACGCCACGGCGTTGCCCGTGTTTTTGGATTATCTCGCGGGATCATAATATCCAAAATCAACAACTACTAAAAAATTGAAAATTAATTAAAAAAACATTGTCCAGCGGACAAAATTGTGAATCTAAACCATTCCCAGATCCCCTTGAACACACACAAAAAATTTCATCAAAATCGGTCCAGTCGTTTGAGAGAAGTTCAGTGTCATACACACTCACAGAAGAATTATATATATAAAGATATACAAATTACGGTGTCTGTACTATTTAGAATACACTGTGACTCAGATTTTTGCTTTGGGTAGAACGGGGCATATGTTTTGGGTTGAAGGGGTAAAAATATTATTGGGTAGAAAAATCATGGGTTGAACGGGTAAGCACTCAAGAAAAAGTTTAAAAATAGAAAAAAGAACTAGTTGATTGAAGTAGGTAGCTAAGTGTTATTTTTTAAATATAATGAGTGCTTTTTACATAGTAAAAGTAAACGTAGCTACATAAATTGTTGAACAAAAACTACTTTAAACATGTTCTCATCATAATGTATTGTAGGAAATGTTAGAGTAGTAGGTATGTCATCTACAAATTTTTGATACTACCTACAACACTTCTACTGACGCGATTTTATAAACAAACTCTTATAGCACTTAAACAATTTATATTCTGCGCTTAGCGTTTAACTACGTGACTCGCTTAAGTAGGCTTATTCTGGATGAACAAGCCCGTGTATTTATTATTCTATGCCCGTGTCTTTTTTTCTGTAGAGCGAAATCTAGGGCGCGTATGCCGCTAATTAGTAGGACTCCATCATAATCTTGGTTTTTACCTTATTGACAGTGAACAAAACATAATTATACATAGAGAATGGCTAACATCAAATTTAAACATACCTTGCACCATAAACCTCTTGACAATTCTATTGAATGAGGTTCCTTTATAAGACTTTCCTTTAATGCCTTTTGTCGCGAGCACTTTAAAGTTTTTGACAGCTTTGGGGGCTAGATCACCAAATAATCCAATAACGATTCTTCCTAATGGTTTATCATCTCTGTGAACATCTAAATACACTTGATCCGTTACGCGGAACTGACGCGCCTGAAAGAAAATAATAGTAAAACATTAAATACAAAAATAAATTTAATATTTTATAAGGTCCAACCGACTTTAGCACATACTTCCACAAAATAAAAACAGTTAGTAACAAATGTAATAATGAAAATTAAAGAGAGATCCATAATTTAACTTTTACTTGAACATTCCTATACTGAAGGAAGATCCTAGTGACTAGTCATTTGCACAAAGTTCAACTGTGACATTTCTGATGCCTAATTAAATAAGAGCCCATGGGAAGCCTTACAAACGTGATTCAACTGTCAGGTAGAGTTTTAACCTATTAAAAAGAATGATGCAAACTGACTTACATGTTACATTCAAACCAATACTACATCCACAATATATTTATGATCAAATAAATTATTTAATATATATAAATTATTATATATATTAAAATAAATTATATTACTGAATAGCACCATCCATTATGATTGGTTTTTCCTCAAGTTTAACACTTAGATTTTTATTGAATTCCATTTCAATGTGCATTTTCTCATTTTTGTGCCTTTTTAAATGCAGCTTCAATTTATCACTTCTGGTAAACTCTTTCGTGCAACCCAGCTTATCTTTGTATGGGCATTGAAAGCATTTGTTTGCATTATGCTTCCTCCTATGCCGGTTTAAGATATCAATTCTGGAAAACATGTGTTTGCATTCAGGACATTTATGGTGCTTGTCACCATGTTTTAACATGTGGGCATTTAAGTACTTTTTCATGTGGAAACTTTTTTGGCAAATATTACACTCATATGGTTTCAAATTCCTATGAGTTTGTAAATGTAGCCGAAGTCTTTTATCACTTGCAAATGTTTTATTGCAGTGTATACAAACTTTCTGATGATTTTCTGTGAGCATGTGCAATGACAGCTTGTCTGCTTTGGTGAATACTGCATCACACAGAGAGCACTTGAACTGTTTTGTTTTTATTTCCTTTGTTATGTCATTATGACTTATCTCATGGCTTGCAATACTTTGCAGCGAGTCAAACAACTCATTACAAACATGGCAGGTGTACACTTGTGTTATATGAGAACCAGCTACATGATGGAGTAGCATCTCATAGGTATCATAGAAATTCTTACAGTCTCCTTGTATACACTTGAACTTTTTGAATGATTGATGGTTTTTTAAGTGAGACCTAAAGATTGCATAAGTTGAAAAAACCATTGTACAGTAAGGACATGAATAGCTCAAGATTTCCACTTTGGGGCATTTTGGTGTTGTCTCACTGAGGCTTTCTGGCCATACTTTGTGACATAGTTTATGTCTCTGTAAATGAGAGTTCTGTGAAAAACTTCGACCGCACACCAGGCACTGATATGATTTAGAATTGTGTGTTTTTACATGACCAATGTAGCCCTTTTTTGTCTTAAAAGTTTTCTTACAAATGTTGCATTTGTTTTCTAACATCCAATTCTCGCTGCGAGGAGTAGTGTCCCTGTTTTCTTCAGTGGTTTGCCTTGCATAAGCTGTTTCAGATGGCATTGAAATTTCATTCCGAACTATAACGTCTGAAATACTTTGGATACAACTACTTTCAATTTTACGGAGAATGCACGTATTTTTCTTGTGTGCTAGGAAAAGTTCTAACGAGTTGTAAACGGATTTACACTTGCCACACACAAAAATATCATCATCCAGAGAATCAAGTACCAAAACATGAGCCATTACGAGGCTCAAGCCCTCAGATACGAAATTACTATGCAGACAACAGTAATTATTTTTCTGAATTAAATACAAAGATTCACAACCAATTTTTAAATATTGTCTTTGAAGTTTACAAACAAAACATAACAGGAGCATCCCATTGCATCCTCATCAATCAGCTGAGCTGAGCTGAGCTGTGAGCTGTCTCTACTTCTTCTTTTAATAAATGGCGTTAGTGACTGGCTATGAGCTGTCTCTACTACTCTATCTGTCTGACTCTGACAAAACAGAATTATAATGACATTGACAAGAAGAAATCTTCACTTCACTTCTGCCAGTAAGTAGAGATGGGAAATGCTGCGTAATTGCGCCAAAACAGCCCAGCTCAGAGCAGTGCGGGATAGTGAAATTACACTAAAACGCACAGTGCAGACCGGGCGCTTAAAATTATTGTTCTTCGAATAAAATTTAAAATTTAAGATAAACAACCGATTCCATTGCCTTAATTTCTTTAAAATGAAAACACCATAATATTTTGTAATGTGCACGCGATGCGCTTTTATTTGATACCCCACTCTAGCATATTTTCAGATTTTTTTAACGGCACAACCGATTTTAATGAAACATGACTAAGAACATTCGTGCCAAATTCACCTTTCATACAAAAAAAAAACTAAATTAAAATCGCTCCATCCGTTCGGGAACTATGATGTCCCAGACAGACAGACACACAGACAAACAGACAGACACTTCAAACTTATAACTTATATGGTCGAGTTAAAAAGACGAAATACATAACATGTTGCCGGTGGGCGACGACGTCCGCCGGTGCAAGAGGTAGTGGGTTCGATTCCCGCCGAGGACTCAAGTGTTTGTATATTCTGCATTATTTTTTCCTTGGCCTGGGTGTTTATTATGTATAATAAAAAATAACTATAAATGTATGTCAGTCATCCAGTACACAAGCAATAGAGCTTACCGCGTTCATAGAATAATAAATTACTGCCGCGGTGCTAGGGGTTATTATGTGGATTGTCCGGAAATATTAATTCATTTATCTACGTTTGAGCTACTTCGTTAACGATAATTTAGCCATCGAAAAACATTTGTTAGTCAATAAATTACAAAATTAAATACTCTTTATTATGGCTCGGTGGGTGAAAGTCCGCCTGAGGTGCAGTAGGGTGCGGGTTCGATTCCCGTCGCGGGATCAGATTTTGTACTATCTACAATTTCTGCTTTCGGGTCTGGGTATTTTCTATGTATTAGGTATATGTCTGTATTTACAAAAAAATGTATCTATGTAGTATATCATTCACATAGCACCCATAGCACAAGCTCTGCTTAGTATGGGGTAAGGTGATGCTGTGTGATTAGTCCCGAAATATTTATAGTTATTTATATTTTTAATGAAACACCAATATTATACAATACAACATAGAACAATGCATAAGAACAAAAATACATATCGCACCTTCGGTAGAACAAGGGCCGAACTACCAAATTTTCGAAAAATGACTCAAGTATGCCAAAGTGCTTTTAAAACGTATTTTTACCCGGAGGAACAAAGACACTCGTTCAATTCCATCTAATTTCGCCAGAGGGCGACAGTGCCTTTGTCACATTGAAGCGTTTTTTCAAACGTATTGGCGCGACAAAATCCTATTGGACAGTTGCGGCGCTGTCGGCGCAGTGAGTGGTTGTCAGCTGGAGCGTAAAAGTCGTTAGGGTAAATATGCCCTTTTAATTTCAGATTTTTGGAGGAACAAAGTCTCACTTTCTTTACTTGTGTCATTAAGCTCACTAAAAGTTCAGAGACGTACCAATTCCGATATAGCTATCAATCAGATTTCTGGACAGAAGCTAATGTGAAATAAGCCGCACCGGTAACAAAAAAGATTTAAAGCTCAATGTGCTGTACACCAATCCCTGATCGGAAGAGAGATGACATTCGGCAGCTAATTGCCTCAAACATTGATCCAAATTTTATGAAGAGTATTTTAATTGTGATTGTGAACAAAGGTTAATTGCTGAACTAGTTTAATAAATAAGAAACGATTCCATATTTGAATGAGTAGGTACAGAAAGGTAGTCTCTATCTCACTTTTCTAATAAATAGGTACATTATTATCAGCCGCACTCCGAGATGTCAATGATTGCTTAAACTACTACTATGTAATGATAAAAAAACTTAGTTGTAGTTTTAGTAAAAATACCGTCATACCGTCGTTGAGTGCGACTGTAATTACTGTTCCTTGTTTTGATTTTAGAAACTTTTATTTTGTTAGAATTTTCCATTGCCATTTTGTTCTATTGCCATTAAATCTGAGTGAAAATATACTATAGTCTTGTTTTCGTCTCTATATTTTAATAAATATATTAGTATTGAGTCTCTAAATATTAAAGATTGCTAAGACTGTATTAAGTTAAGAACAAAGACGTGACAATTTAATGTTGTAAACTACTAAGTGTTATTGACTCTGTTGGTTCCTATTAAAACTTTTATAGTTAATAATTAAAAAGTTAAATAATTGTTATTTTTATTGAAAAACATCCCATAAAAATAAAGAGCTAAATGGAGTTTATTACTATTCTTCTTTGAATGTTGGTGGAACAAAGGCCTAAGTGTAGGTAAGTTTTTATATATAAATGAAAATAATTAAAACTATAAATATTTTAGCATTACAGAGAGCATGCCATTATTCACAAAACTATAAGGTATATTTCACACTGAGGAAATTTTACCTCAAGGTCAATATAAAAAGATAAATTGACTCTAAACACAAAAAAAAACTTAAAATGTCTCTCCTGTAAAATCACAAACATGGCAATTAGGCCCTTGTTCTACCGAAGGTGCGATATAGATTATGGGGTTACACTTGTGACAATAAGTAAAACGTATTAAGGACAACACTATTCCTTCAAACGAAGCACAGAGCAGCGCAGCGCAGGGTTAAAAAAAAGCGATCATTTTGTGTTGGTTTGGTACTGTACTCAAGACTGTATGACATTACTGTAGTGTTGACCAGGCTGGTGCAAGTGTCTATGATAGAATCTGACATAAAACTTTGCTAAGGCATGGCTTTGACAAAATTGCCACCTTAATAAAAAAAATGCCAACTTAATAAAACTAATCGCGACTATAATACTTCAAAATATTAAATACGCTTTAGTGGTTCGCAAATCTTTTTGTAACTGCTACTTCTGAGATAAGTGGTATTATTATTCTTCTTCTTCTTGTTAAATAGGTTTTATTCTTCATGGATCATTGTCAATTTGTCACCTATCAGTCTAGTACTTGACCTTTAATTGTCATATAGGACCGCAAATTTGTGAAAATTATGAAGAACAAAACAATTCATAAAAATTATATTTGATGCGAAATTTGCAAGAAACTCATACAGCAGACAAGTGAAGACAAAAAGCTTATACCAAATATTTGCCCTGGATGAAGATCGGTGAGTAGGTACATTTCCATTTACCAATATGTTATTTATTGCTTCTGTAAACAATAGGCGTTTTGTTTGCTCGCCTATCATCGATATATTTTCATACCACAAAATTGCAAGTCCACCAGACCTAAATGGTTCTATGCTACAAATTAAATATTAATTATTCATCATCATTTTTAATATAGGACATAAGCCTCATTTCAAAATTGTATCTATAACACGATAATATGCTATGGCCTGTTATTTTTTTCTTTATTTTAACATAAATATAACGAATTTGTCTCCCACATCCTCAGTTCAACACTCGGAATCTAGAACCATTAACCATCAATATGATCAGGAGTTTAAATACTATATATTAATTAATTTGTTCTTGTGCTGTTTTTCCGAATATAATTAAATGATTTTTTCAGATGATGCTTGGTCAACCTCATTTAAATGACACATTATAGGAGGAGTATCATATTCTTAGATTCATCTCGATGTGTTGAAAAATAATTTGCGGTTTTAACACACTTTGCAATAGCGGAACATTTTCTTTGATTTATCTGATCATACTACCAAAAGTTAATTATTTATTTATTCAACAACAAAATTACTTTCTCATTCTTTACATCATGTTTCCTAGTGCTATAGAGTAACTCAAAATACATTATAATATACTATGTATTATTTAATTATTCAATTCAATAACTAGATCATGTATTGTGATGATGTTTTACATCTCGCCATAAATAATGGGTACGCACTATGAACATAATATATTGTATAAATAAATATTTTGTTTTGCACTTTGTTTTTGTACTAAGTATCCTCCTCCCTGTTCCCAATTTCAGTAGGTAGGTCCAACCTATTATTGAGAGAAACCTAAATCATCGATATCGATAAAACTAGATTCTGTACGAGTGCAACCCTATATTCCTTCTTCTTCTTTAAGGTTTAAAATTATCTTTATGTTGGTACCACTGCTTTTAAACTTCTAACAGATTATTTATTATGTTGGTGTTTCAATTATAGTAAACTTCGATTTGACATTTTGCCTAGATCAAAAATTTCCTTCCTAGTCCCGTCTCTTAAAACGTACTCTCTGGTGTTGACTGTGACTGTTGGTTGAAGTTGAAAGAAACTACACTACACCACTACATTAAATACAATAGATACTTAGCCTGTTTGTTTTGTGTTTTAGTTTTGAGTGCGAGTAATATTCAAGATTTTCTGTTTGTTTTGTTTTGCTTTGGAATTGGACTGAACAGACCAACTAATCTTTGTCGATAGTCATATTATTACGATTGCAAATATTGTAAGATACATAATTATTTTGTTTGTCTTCAACAGACATTTTCTTAACTACCAGTTCCGAACATCTCATTTTTTACAATAACTTACTATTATTTATTCAGGTAAAATGACTGTAAACAATACAATAGCACACCAAAGGATGGTTTTGAGTGGAGATCGAGAAAGGTATAATATGTTGATGATCAACCGGTACACAACAAAAATCTGATTTTAGAATGATAATCAATTAATTTCGAATGTATAGTTCTCCATACATCTGACTGTTTCTATGTGTAGAGCAATTTAATGCCCCATTAGATTTCCCTTCTTAATTCTGGTTTATTCATGGGGGCTTACGATTGACGCTTTAGGGTATTTGTTAATGTAGATAGAATTAACTTGATGTCTCCAGTTAATTCTATCTGATGTGTGGTTTAATAGATGTGATGTGCCAGATGCTATAATTTAAAAATGTCAATTACAAATGAAGTTTTTAATTGGTGAAAAGAAATAATTAATTTTCAAAACAACACCAAAAAGATCTAAATAAATGTCATCACTTACATATGAATAAGACTCATTAAATGTTTCTCTACTTCTTACAAACTACATAGTCAGTAACTTTATTTACACAGCAGAAATAGGTTCCAAAATAATATACATAATATAGATATTAATTTGGGACCCTATTTCATCAGTGTCTTCTGTTGACTGTACAAGTTTTAATTTTAAATTAATAATTTAGACAATAGTCAAATGCATTCATACATAGCATCATTTATTTTCAGATTCAAGGAATTGTTACGAAGAAGACTCATAGAATGTGGATGGAGAGATCAAGTGAGAATGTTGTGTCGGGAAATTGTGAAAGAAAATGAAAGCAACCATATAAATTTTGATACCTTAGTAACAAAAGTAACACCAAAAGCCCGTGCGCTTGTTCCAGACACAGTGAAGAAGGAATTACTGCAAAAAATCAAAACACATCTATTGACTGCCCAAAAAGAGCAGTGAGTTGTACAATACCTACGAATAATTTAGATCCTAAGAATCTTCCATGTAAATTGAAATTCTCATGTTAAATAATGCTGTGTCAACTTTTTTAAATAAAACAGTTAATTACGACCAACAGTATATTTTATTGAGATTTAATTCTATAAAACATTTATACATTTATTTAGATATAAACAAAAATAAATATGTATTAGGTATGTATAAAGATAGTTATATTGCTTACTCATAATACTGTCATAATATATTACATGTGAGACTTGCAAGAATTTTTATTATGTCTCATTGAAAAACTGGCACATTATTGATGATTACACTAAATTGCAAATTATTGCAAAGCAAATGCTATTATGTGTTAACCCCAACTTTCTCGCAAATACTAAATAACTTTCTCAATAAAATGTTTCATTAAATATATTCAAAACTAAACAAGGTTATGTAAGTATAGTTTATATGTTGAAGATAATTTTTCCTTTCAATATAAATTAAATTGAGCATTTCTTTCTATGCTGATTACAATTGCCATACATTAAAGACACATTGTTGTTGTTGCCAAGTGCTTGTTGGCTCACAGGGTTAGCCTTGGACTGTCTAGAACACAATTTGACAACATTTGATATTTGCCTAGATCTAAACTACTGCATAATGGGTCAAGCACTCAAATCTATAATCACTATGACATAAATTGTCTAGAACTGAATAATTCTATGGCCAGTTTTACGCACTAGGCGGCCAACGCCTAGGCGATTGAGTGCTTAAACAAGGGGTTCTATAAAAACCATCCCATGGTTAACCGCAAGTGTGTTTGTGCCTAGACACATTTTGCCATCTTTTGTTTCTGAATGTACAGGTGAGTTGAAATGTAATTTAAAAGACTATTACATATATGGTTTATTTTATTATGTTCATATAATATATGTAAGTCAACAACCTAAGGTCGTTGATATATATATTTTCATTCATATGAATTGCAAATGGAAATAAAAATATTGTTCTCTCTCTATTGCGCGTGCGCTATAGGTTTATGTGAAGTGCGTAATCCAACACCAGCTTACTTTACCTATAAGTAGTGCAGTTTAGTTATTTACCACAATATATATATAGTTTTTTTGTAATTTTAATTTTCTTTGTGGGTCCAAACAATTTATGTTCATGTCATTAAGATATGTAGGGAAAACGTGCACTAGTCAACTAGTCAAGACTTAGTAGGTTTGAATGTATGACCTACTATGCAGTAGTTGTTAAGCTCTAGGCAAAAATCAAATGTAGCCCCAAGGCCAACCCATGTAAATTGTGATAGTTTAAAATGGTAAAATATTTTGAGCAAGTAGACATTACACAAATAAATACTATTTAGACACTATAAATAAGAAGAATATAAATTATGGACATAAGATACTCATTCAAATACACGCCCCTTATTACCCCAGCCATTAATATACCACTAAGATTTATTTTGTAAATTGAAAACTAAAGTAAACAAGAGCCATATATACCTAGTTCTACATCAAATTTCACCACCATCATAAAAATTAATTAAGCTTAGGAATGGTAAAGAAAATTATTAAAATAGCTGCTTCATTATCAATCACAAAGATATTTTTTTCAAAGCAGATTAAGAAATAAATGCATGTTTAAAATTAAAGTGGGTACTGAACAACAAATCGTTTCTACACTTCTGAGCAATTAATTTACAATATCATTAAAGCTCTTCTTTAAATTTCTTTATACAATATTATCTAATTTACCATCTAGTCTACATACAATACAAATCAGATTATATTTATTTACAATTGGAATGTAATTTGGACTTGGTTTAAACCTTTGATCAAATTTTAATAATTTAATCATTAACTTAATAAAGTAAACTATTAACAATATTCAGTACTCCCTTATCCTTATTTAGAATTATAAGCTATCTACATTTGAACAGGTTTTTGCCTAAACACAAATTAATTGATCAATTAATTAATAAAATACTGTAGTTTTATGAGCAATAGAAGTATACAACATGTTTGAGTACAAATTATGCTTACATATTATGTATGATGTACTATTTACATAATCAAATTGAATTGTTGATAAAACGGAGTGTTTTGTAAAACTGTCAGATTCATTTAAATAAAACTACCAGAGATTCAATAATAGGAACATACAACTTACAGCATAATAAATCAGTTGAGTTTGTCACAACTTTTTATACAAAATAACAGACAAAATACATAAATATATATATTTGTTTCTATTTATGTACACAATGTAAAAAACAAACTCTAGTAACATTTCATTATAAAATTTAGAAATAAACAACATAACTTTCAGGCAAGTCACAACCAACTATCGATAAATTTTGATTACTTTGGCTCATTGCAACAAGATTTAGGTAGGTACCTTATTCATAGAATTTAGGTATATCGATAGATTTTTACCTGTGTATGTGAATAAATATTCACCACCCTCTCAAACCCAAAATATACATATAAAAACAACAACACTTCATGCTATGATAAAATAAAAGCTTAAAAAATAATATGGTTATCTGACGAATAATAGACAATTACTATCATATGACAATATTTTTTGTGATGACTCCTTGTAGGTACTACAAACTTTATGGTGTTTCCAGACTTCTTTTATTTTTTCTTATAAACTTATAGTTGAATGGCACTCTAGTCATGGTTCATTCAAAATGTTTTATAATAACTGCCAATAGTGAGCAAAATATTTTTGTCTTAATATTAATTTAGAAAACTTTATAACATATTAATATATTTTCCTAATACTTTATTTGGATTGCCATTATTATCACGAAATATAAACTTAGACGGATTATAGAGATTCCAAATACATATTATTAATATTTAAATATATTTTTGCACTGGACATAAATATATCTAAGATCTATTAAATATCTATTAACAAGATTCATTCCTGGGGTTACACAAATTATTTGATTAATGGAATAAGTTTATTATTTTTAATACACTTTCAGTCCATTGAATTTGAAATACTTTTGAAAAAAATATCTATAGGTTTATGGTATCTTCCATTTACGTATTGCAAAAAATCTGTTTTAATGAATCTTATTATTATAATCATATAACCTAAACATAGATCATTACATATTTTAATTTTATTCCGTTAATACAGGCACTGACCGAACCAGCAGTCAGAAATATATCGACAATTCGATAAACACCCTTTGGACAGTCACAGAACTCGCGAGCAATAAGCTACAGCATCAATCATAATTATAAAGTAACTATCACGTTATTACGTCTAAAATGGCCTTTGGCTACGTACTTTGTAGCATTATGATAATTTAAAGCCAAGCCTGTCTTGTGTAATCTGGGTGTCCAATACACAGAAAGCAATTTCGATTATATCGCTAAAATGACAGTCTTGATGTCAAACATAATATGGGGATTGAGTTAATCGAAAATATTAAATCAGAGTAACCTTCCTGAGACGTCTTCAGCAGTGTGGAGACACTCAAATAGGTGGGCGTCCCACCTATTAAGCCGGATCCGTAGCAAAACCGACAGTCCTTTCCACAAATGGGTGTTATCGTTTTTGTTTTATTTAAAAAATTGGGTACTCCAGTGAGTGCGAACCTATGTATGTGTCATTTCTTTTAGCAATCGTGTTCAAAATATGCGTCATGTTAACAAACTGTTAAACCATCCCGATTCGGTTCGAAAACAAAGTTATTCTGTTTTCAAACACGAAAACAAGGCGCAGTGGACCCGGCTTTGGAGTACATCTATTATACCTCACTGCAAGGTAACATCGTAGTAAGATTTCATACATAGAATCAGAACATAGAATTTATGGAGGTTTCAAGGTTTTGGTGGCAAGAGGCGCTTCTAACTGTAAAGTTAGGTGTGGGCCGCTAGTCTGGCGAGGGGCGGCGGGCGACGCACGCGGGGGCGCGGCGCGGGCGCTCGCGATACCAGCACTAGGGATGACGCGAGCGCAAGGCGGACCGGCGCTGTACTTCCTCCAGGTAGTCTGCAATATATTCAACCAATATTATAGAGGTATGTATAACATATTTTAATATTGCGGTTAACAGTCTTTAATATTTTATATATAAGAAAATAGTAGGTGTGTCCGTTTAAATTCTTGAACTATGAGGTGCAATAACGATTTCGGCCCATTGTTAAGTCCGGACTATAGCGGACGCTTCGCCATGAGTTTATAAGTATTCTTACCGCACTAGAACAGTGGTAACAGCGGCTCTTGCGTCCGCGGTAGGCTCTATGGCGATTGGTCGCAGATCTGGCGCGCGCCGACGCCGGCCGCCACCGCTCGACATGGTGCCCGTCACCATTACAGTCACGGTCGCGAATGGACGTTTCGCCATGTGCAGCATCTGTAATATGGAAGTGTTAGGCATTCTCTTAAGAAAACATGAACGTTGTCGCGTGAATGTCAAGTAGGTAATGTTCACTGCCCAACACAATAACCGTCAATCAGGAATCATTGGAACTCTGATAACACTACTATTTGCAAATATAAGAATTCAAACACTAGGTACATCTTAAATCTCCAAAGAAACATGTTATCTTACCTCCACAACATGCCGTCGCCGAGCTCGCCTCACATCAGCCGCTTGCTTCGCCTTCCAAGCAACCACACAGGCCGCGAGGAAGAGAAAGAAGCACGAGAAAAACACCGAGAAGAACACGAATAGATCTATATGCAGCTGATCCTGCCTGAAGAACACGACCCCGAAGCTCGCAGAGCCGTCGTTTACAATATGTTTTGCGCGAATGATCAGGTAAAACTTCGTATGCGTGAGCTCGTGGACATTTTGAGGTAAGGTGAGCACCAATCGGTTGCGAACCCATCTCACTCGGACGAATACGTTTCTCCGATCAACTGTCACGTAGGTTGCTAGGTCTCTTGCAACGTAATCTACGAAGTTATACTCAGTTTTATCGGCCAGGTATACAGGTAGGATTCGTTTATCTGGCGATTCTTCTTTGTATACTAGTGGTTTGTTGTTGAATTGTGGGTCAAGGTCGACTCGGTGAGCGCCGGTGCTCTCGTTCACGGCGACAATGAACGTGCTGTCGTTGGGGCTGAGGTAGACGTCGACAGCGCCTTGTGTGACGTCGACTATGATTCGAATGTCAACATTCATGTAGCGAGGGTTGACGGCTACGAAAACTGTCTGGCCGGGGTAGAGAGGGCGTGGCTTGATTTGACACTCGTCTGTAAAAGAAATGAAGTTTATATCATTTATTTTTTTACTTTATATCATTTATTACAGTTCACATTAAACATCTTCAAACTTTTTATGAATAAGGACAAAGGCGTGGAAATATAGAAATCTAATTTGTATTTCCAATTCCCTCTTTTCCATCCTAATAAATAGTTATTTATTATCTTAGTAACTATTGTTTTGATTTGGTGTACAGTAAAGTATTTTGTATGGTATTGTATTTCAATTTACCATATTTCCCGGGTGAATTGACTATAATGTTACGTGTAAACAGAGTTATTTAGTATGATTTCCTGTGGTGTGGTGTGTGGTGTGCGCCAATGGAATCTTCTATCTTTTATTGGTCATACATTGCCTAAACTCAACTAAAAGTTTATTCTCCTGTCTCTCTCACGATGTAACCCCGACACATTTCGTGAGGTTTATCCCTTTGTAAAATCTAAATTTTATTACAAGTACTCACCAATAGATTTTCCATCAAAGCACAGTTTATTCTCAATATTGATGGTCTTATAGCACTGATGTCCGTTCCTGGGGTCGCCCATGTACAGATCCTTGCACTTGACGCACTGGTAGCGCCAGCACTCTTGCGCAGAGTTCTTGCTAGAGCTGCTGGGCTGACAGGAGATGTCACTCTCTGTATTGTTACCGCAGTTGCATTTCTCTCCGGTCACCGGGTCGCAAGTGTCGCCGTGTCCGTGGCATTCGCATCTGAGGAGGGTCACTTAGGTGATTAAAAGATAAAGCGAAATTAACAAGCTTTTATTGGCATAATAATGCTTTGTCACGCGATTGAGACAATGCGTGAAAATTCGAGTGGTACTGTAACACTAAAATTAATTTAGATGGCGTTGTGCTTCCATACTACACAAGGGGGTCTACCTGCGGGTTATCATTACCACTTTTTCCTTATAATCATAGCTGAAGAGTTTCCTTGAACGCGCTTATCTCAAAAACGAATGGTACCATTTTCAGAACTATTCACGCAGTATTACTCACGTTTAATGGATTTTACGCTTCAGTAGATCCAGAGATTACCCCTACAACCGTCACAAGCAACTCACAAACTTTACCTCTCTATAATATAAGTATACTAGGCTACTATTATACCGCGGGAAACTATATAAAACTGACAACACCGTTGAAGACAGCTAGTAAAAATCCAAAGCCAACTAAATACTCACGGTCGACAAGCACCCCTCAAGTCATCAGATCCTCTGAAATACCCATCAATGCACTTCTCACAACGCGGTCCATCTGTATTATTCGCACAGCGCACACATCTAGCCTTCGTGGCCGTGCCGTATATGTCCTCCACGTCCGGGGCGGACGCGTCCCGTGTCGTCGACGGCCCGTCCAGGTCGCTGGTGCAGATGGAAGTGTGGCCGTAGCAGTAGGACGAACAAGGCACGCATTGGACGTTGTTTGGCGGATCGCCGACGAAGTTTGGCTTGCACTTCTCGCATTGGTTTCCCTATGGAACATATTAATATTGTAGCATGAGCGAAAAACATAGAATAGAAATGATTATGCTCACGAAGTATGTTGCGCGGAAGTTAAAGATATTGTGGAAGCTTACGGGCTTTTTAACTTTTCTAAGGTAGAACAATAAAGTCATAAAGCAACTGATACTGATATCATAATAATTAAAAATTAAAACATTTACACATAATAATAATAAAATGGTAAACCTGTACACCTACCATGGTGTTGTTGAAACATTCAATACATTGATCCAATTTGTCAGGTCCTTCGCAGTGAGAATGCCCATTACATTGACATTGTATAGTACAATTCGCACCGACATATCTGTAAAAAAAATATTATATTATAAAAATGTCTGATAAATATGACAAGATATAAATTTTACCAAGATAATAGATAGCACGATTTCCTTTCGATAATAATCGTTTGAGTATATAGTTTATTCAGTCTCATGTTTGTATTGATCACTATCTAAATTTGCTACAAGAGTTTATATAGCTGAACAGTTATTAGTTAATTGACCGAATCTCAGGTAATAACTCTCTTCTCTAATCTTACTACTTTACCGTATTGGTTTGAGTACATAAGACTTACCCAAACTCACAGCGACAGACATCGGGCTGCGTACAGACGCCTCGGACACATCCCTGGGAGCAGACCGCCGCGCAGGCGCCGCCTGTCACCCGCTTGTGGCCCGCGCCGCACTGGCACTCGTAGCCTTCAGGGAGGTCGCGACATACCTGCATTGTACAGATTAGTAGCGTGAAACCATTGAAAAATTTAGTCAATATTTAGTATAGACAGATGATTTGTTAAATAGTTACACACATGCAAAAATATTAAAACATACCTCAGAATCTGCTTTGCACTGATGATGATTATTCTCACACTCATTCTCAGGCGGACATCTCGTGTAATGCCACGAGAACGTGTCGTTCGTTCTATTAGTCTGATGTACGTTTTCATAGACCGCGGCGCAGGTTGTTCGAGTTGTATAATCAAGGGGCGTATCTATAGATCCCTCGGTACAAACACCTTCGCCGTTAGCACCCTCTAGTGCGCACCAGCCGCAGTGCGAGTGATGTAAGCATTCTGAGCATTGGTCGAAGGTTCCGCAAGGCGCGGGACATTTGTTTTTATCAGCTTTCGTCAACACTAGCCCGCAAACCCCACCCGCGCAGTAAACAGGTTGATAAGCTGGCGATATACACTTTCCTAGGTAAGTCGCCCAGTGGCATTCTGAAAATCCTCCTTCTGCGCCGTCCGTATTCAAACATGATGTGCAATCGTTATTTAGGTGGCATCGACTTGGGCATTCTTCCTTCGTTATGGGCCGCAAACTAACTCGTCCAGGTTCTTCTATTTGAGCGCATGTCCAGTTGAATTGTTCTGTTATATCTTCTGCTAATCGAGTTAACTGACCTGTTGAATATTACGATTTAGTACACGGGTTTACACTTTAAAGCTTATAAATAAATATATATTTTTATACCTTCGCGCTTCGCATGCCTTGTCCATGTACATTGGTTTGATACACATTTCTCGCAATCGGAAGCCACACATCTGAGTTCAGGGCATTGTCCAACGTCGCTTATGTATGTGGTCCCGGCGTTACATTTCATGCTTGTGCAAGATTCATCTGTCGGTACACACTCTCCTGGAAAGATAACATGATAATTAAGAACATTTAGAAATGAAAACAAAATAATGAAAAGATAGTTCTTATGTGGTTGATTTTACGAACCAACTGCGGCTGCGCAGGATTCACACCAGCGGCAAGCAGGTTTTTCCTCGGTATACAATGGCCAGGCGGCCAAACACGACGAACAAGTAGTGAAATTCTCACAGGACCTCCTCGCGACCAACTCCGCATCGCAAGCCGAACCAGAATTAGTCGACACGCGATCACTGCCTTCACAGCCCGGCTTATCCACAGAATAGCACTTAGTGTAGTTCCCAGTACTGCAGAAACTACAACCCATGTGACTTCGACATTCAGGTTTACTTGAGCTCCACAGTGAGCATAGATCTTCGGGTAATGATATACGAGTGACTTGGCAATGAGCACTTCCTGTCCAACCGCCTATTATGTAGATGTAACCGTCGTTTTCATTATCAATGTCAATTGCCATTGCGTGAGCTATGGTCGGGGGCGGTGGATGTCCTATGATACTTACACCTAAAACACAAAAAAATTAAATGGTAAATAGCGACACATATAAAAAACATAAACATATTAATATTGGTTGACTGACCTTTCACAAGTCTGACCCACTGATTACAACTGTAGATATACGCGATAAGCGTGTCCGATCTGTGATTTGGTTCAGACCTTCCTCCAAAGACTATCATATATTCATTGGTCGTTACCGCAGAATGCAAGTATGTGGCTTGAGGTAAATTGTCGTTGTGATAGTTCAAGCTTGGGAATGTTGGCAGCTCGCTCCATTTTTTCGTAGGATAGTGGAACGCAAAAAGTTTATTGGACAACGATGTGCCGTTGTAGGAATACAGTATTCCACCGTAAATGTACAAGCTTTGAGAAGGAGCGTGGTACACTGTACTGTGGCCTATGATGCCAGCAGGCACGGCGCCATCACAATTCAATTTTAACCATTTCTCATTATCAAGGTCGAACTCCCACGTATCAGCCATGAAACCTTTCTCCAGTGAGAATCCTCCAATCAAAACCAAGCTTTCATAATCTTGATATCTCTGCAAAGTGATTGTGTGACCAGCTAAAGGAGGGGGGTGTAGTTCTTTACCCTTAATGTTATCCCATCGTTTGTCCTTCAAACTAAATTGCCAGAAGTCTCCCAATGTTTTGTTTGTGCCACTCTTTTCCTGTAAACTAAGCCCTCCGTAAATGTAAATGTTCTGTTTAGAATGGTATATTTCGGCAGCGTGGAAGTATCTTCCTTCAGGCATGTTAGCATCAGGGGTTGCTTCAACAGCGACGTTGACTTGCTCCCAGGTGTTATTCTTAGTGTCAAAGAATCTGATATCGTTGAGAGGGCCGTGGGATAGCGAGTACCCACCGAACATCCATAGTCCTCGCCTATCTGCCACTAAACTGTGACCAAAACGAGGAAGCTGCGACCTGAGGTGGTCTAAGCCATCAACTAAGTACTCGGAATTAAATAATTCTGTGAATACTAGTTGTGTTTTGTCTAATTTTATCGAGCAGTCATCTCCTCCATAGCCTTCATTGCAAATACAACGACCGTAACTGTTGTCGCAAATACCGGCCTCTATTGCTTTGCTGCAGTTGTTTCTGCAGATTTCTGTCCCACAATCTGGCCCTGCGTAGCCCTCTTCACAAGCGCAATGTCGTTTATTGCAAACTCTTGGCGGAGCGCAATATCCTTCACAAGCTAGGACTTTGTATACTCCTTCAAAACCCTGGCCCGGTTGCCCTTGTTTGTAATGTACAGTTAAGTTGCCACTTCTGGCTTCAACAACCCCCGAGGATGCGCCATTGCAAAACACTCCTAACAACTGACTTTGCTGATTGTTACTTATATCTGGAACGCCTCCCAAACCGTCGTAAACATAAACGGCGTTCTCGTCACAGGGTACGTGAAACGTTGAAGAGTTTATTGTGAATTGTATTATAGCATCTTTTATGTCTTCAGCTGATATAATCCAAAGACATTCTTTGGATGGTCCGATAGATTTGATTTCAGGATCTGATTTAAATGAGCCAATGCCTTCGGTTTGCGAAGCCACCAGCATTCCTCTCGGTTCGCATTGATAGTAACATTTCCCTCCGTGTCTCGGGTCTCCATAGAACTTAGGTTTGCAACGCTCGCAATTCTGTCCTTCTGTATTGTCTTTGCAGATACACTCGCCAGTAGTGACGTCACAAAAGCCGCGAGCTTCATCGCCGTGATCATTGCAGTCGCACCGTCGACATCCATCACCAGTAGTGGCGTTGCCGTAGCTACCAGGTTTACAGGATTCGCAAAACTTTCCTTCGGTCCAGTATTGGCACTCATCACAGCGGCCTACGCCACGAATACAGGTGGAGTGATTATGGCATCCGCAGTTTATAGAACAGTCTGCACCGGTCCATCCGAGATGACAGCTACACATGTACTGAGGTGGCCCAACGCAATACCCATGAATACAGTTGTTAAAGCAAGTGCGATCACAGGTTTTTTTCCCGTCACCGTTATACCCTTGTTTACACTTGCATGTATAAGATCCATGAGTGTTGTTACAATCCGCGTGCTCGTGGCAATCGTGTAAGCCGAGACCGCACTCGTCTACGTCCGGACACTGAGCGTACGCCCAGCCCGCGTCCGCTGCTGTGACGTTAAGCAGCGATGCACAGTCTAGATGAGAACGAGTGAAGTCTCCTTCTGTACACGCTCCGACTATAGGATTGGCGAATGAATGACACCACCCGCAGCCCATACTTCGCAGGCAAGTCGCGCATTGCGTGTGTCGTGAGCAGGCTTTGCACTGGCCACCGCGTCGAGCCGCTTCGGGATCCCCAGTGGTGAGAGCTGTCGATGGTGCGGACGCTCTATCGAGCCATTCACGACACATTCCGAACTGATACTCGCTGGTGTAAACACTGAAGCTAAAGCATTGTCGGGTGGCCTCGCACCAGACGCACCTGCCGCGTTCGTCGAGACAGTGTTCGCAGTCAAGGCGCAGACGGCACGGCGCGGGGCACTCGGCGGCGTCCAGCACGGCGCCTCGGGCCCGTCCACGTCTCGCGCAGCGAGCCTCGTCCGCCCACCACTCGCAGTAATCCCCACCGACGCATCTCTCACAGCTGATGTAGTTCGAACAGTTAGGGCACGCTGCTGGTTGCAGAGTAAGATATCGCCATTCGCCTTCCACGGAACATACGGTTTGTTCATCAACGCTTCGCGACTCGCATCGATCTGTCAGCTCACACCAACCGCATGCAGCATCGGACAGACATAGTAAGCAGTTGTCGTAGTTCGCACATTGGCCGAGAGAGTAGGGTTCTAAAAACTCGAATGTGAACACCTGAAATAGTAAAAAAAAAAACATTTCGATAAAAAAAATACAGAATGTGCTAGAATCCTTAAAAATATATTTTATTAAGAAATACGAGTTACAGTTTACCTTTGCACTCTCTTGATTTATTACAAGAGATTTGTTATGGAGGAGTTCCATTTTCGCATGAAGAAGAGACCGATACTGTCCCATGTGGAGTGAGTCATTTGCGTGCATATCAACTGAAAGCCGACCAGGGAGTAACGATGGCCAATCGACGAGAGAACAGGCAGAGGGCTGTGCAGTTATATTAGCAATGGACTCCGTGTTATCTCCGAGCTTCAGAGATATGTTTGAATATCCGGCGCAAATGTGTAATGTTTCTCCAGTCCCGTTCCATGATTGAGGGATATGGAGCCAGCCGCGGAGTCTGGCTTCGCTTGGTCCGCTGTACATATGAGTACTGCCCCCTCCTGTCTCCCAATCGACTGTAGTGGCATTCACCACTGATACGGCGTCTGGGTGGTTCCAATCTGCGGGTTGCTGGTACCGTAGGAAAGTTAGACCAGGGCGTTTGTCGAGAACCTTACATTCATCCGGTGTGGTCACTTCGGTGCCAGTTGGCCCCCACCAACCGGGGTTTTCAGAAGGAGTATCTTCGCCGCAGATACCGTAGTTATCTGTATATTAAAAAAAACAATTACAAACACTGTAAGTTTAGTTCATATCATCATGATATGTTCATAGATGAACAATCAAAAACTTACCGTCTTTATGATGGCACCTAGCATTCTGAACACACCAGTTGCATTGCTGCAGCCCTAATTTGCTACTGACAGATGGTATGGGGACTCTCGTACTATTCGGTTTGTCCAGCGGAGGTCCGTGTATCAGACATGAGTGGCAATCGCCTAAGGTCGGACAAATACCTCCGCAACGAATCGATTGAAGATTCGTAGTGCAATTGGAGCCTATAGTGCGACCGTAGCAAATCTAGAATCAATAATTAAAATCAAGATAGTTCCAGTTCTTGTTCGGTTTGGAACCATGTTAATTGTTTAATTAAAATTATTTAGTAAAGTTATAAATATGATTGATTACTTACATCGTCAGCTGAACACCATCCACATTCGGGGTCAGCTAAACACTCCGGCTGTGAGTTATGTCTTTGGCATGACAACTCAGGATGGTTGTTCGTTATTCCAGCTTGCCAACTTGGAACTACGTATGCCAGTAAGTCACCTAAAATAAAAAAGAAGTGATTAGGATTAGGTCTACATAATATTATGTAATAATTAGCCAACTCATTTAATTATACAAGTTTTTGTTCTTTGGCAATCGCTAATGGAAATTGTTATGTTTAATGTTATTAATTAATAGGTGTATTGATTTAATTAATAGGTGCTCAGTACCGATTAATTTCATATACAATTATTACCGTTTACATTTCCATGATATCCACCAACGATAAGCAAAGTTGAAGGTGGTTTCAGAGCGGCTGCATGGGCGAAAACACCCTGCTTTTTGGGGTAAAATCTTCGCGTCTTTCCCAAAACATCCAACGATATCCAAGCATGGCAACCAAGGTGGTAAAGATACATCTGATTGTCATAGCAAATCTCTTCTCGATTGTGACGATGTGAATAACCACCAAACACCACAAGGTAATTTCCTAGAATCATTAAAAGGGTATATCGACGGTAGTTTATTGAATTAGAAACTCAATAAATAAGTTAAGTTTCATCCAAGACGGTGATAATGACGTAGGTCTGGCAAGGCACAATACTGAAAATATATTTAATCGCTAAAAAGTTTGACTGGCTTAGCTCATTAATCTCAACATTCATAAAATTGATTTAATACCTTATTTAAGTATTAATAATAATAGCCTATTAATCGATGAAAGCAAAATGTTAATTTTGTCACAGACAATAACTTTAATCCGTGACATAAACAGGACTTACGCCGAATACCGAATTGTCTGAAAAAAACCTTACCTATAATAGTAGACGTGTGAAAGGCTCTTTCTCGCGGAACAAAAGTGTCTCGTAAATGCGACCTTGGATAGAGTATTTCACTCCAATGCTTATAGTCAATATCAAAGGCAAACATGCGATCCGAAAGCTTCGAGAACCTGTTGAAAACCAGTATTTAACATAATGAATATCACACGTTAAGATCAATGCATTATTTATATCCGAGAAGGTCAACTGATGATAACTGCTTAAGGTATGTTATTATATTAATCACATTATTTTTTGATAATTAACACGAGAACTGTGGTTTTATGTTATTTTGCGTTTATATGAGTATAGAGTTTAACGATATTATAAATAAAAAGAATATGCAGAGGGTTAATCTTGAACGTTAATATAGGATCTTACATTTATTTATAAAAACACTTTTATCTTTATGTAGTTTTAAATATGACTGACCTGGCTACGCTTGCGACTACTCCACCGTAAACCAATATCGAGTTCGTATATGAATGGTAAACAGCCGTATGTGCCACTACTCTTACATCCAATTCCTTGCCACCTCTTACTTGGACCTTCTCCCAAGATTCCGTACTTGCGTCACTCAATTTTATCTTGTACATACTGCAATAAAGTAATTTATTTTTCAAATCTTTATGTATTTTTCTAATCCTTAAATGATTTTTTAAACGTACCTGGAAGAAAACTCGCCATCAACAGTACTACCACCAAATAAATAGAGTTCATCTTTGACTGCAGTTAGCGTGTGCCGCGTAAGTCCCGGCGGTGTGAAAGTCGAATTAACAGCACGTAAAGTCCACCGATTTAATACTGCATCATACAACCATAGCTCCGAGGATAAACTACCATCGGATAGCTTGCCCCCATATAAAACAAAGCCGCTTCCATACTCGCAAGCAGCGTGCCCATATCTCGGCTCAGGTTTTGTAGTATTAACCTTAGAACCGCTGAGAAACTCTGGTTGTTCAGTGAAGTGGAGGTAGCTCTCCGAGTATGGATTAGGGTGGTGGCCATGCATTATAGGACCACCTATGGGAGTCCTCTCATTAGACACTGATGATAGAAGTAAATTGAATAATGAACTTCTGTTTCCTATTTGCCAACTTCCGTCATTATTACCCTGGAACAGGTGTTAAACAAGATACCTACATTTTCGTACCATTCAGACAAAACTAAATTATGTAATTAGAATTTGTGAAAACTCGATTTCTACAACATACAAAAAAAGTAATTACTTACTAACAAGTTTACTGGTAAATAGATTACGGTACATTAGATTCTAATAGCATAGCAAGACCTTGAAACTACACTCCTCTATACAATAACATTGGAATTAGAACTGTATTATATTTTACCGACTGAAACCGTTGTTATATTTTTTGCAATAATAATTAGTGTGATTAATTGCACAAGTACATACCTTAGTGAACAAAGACAATACGGATTTATCTATTTCTTCAATAGTTGGGTATCTTAGAAGGACTTTTCCGTTTTCATCATACCATTGACTAGTTGAAAACCTGTAATGAAAAGTTTATATTGCTGGATTCTGTTTCAGTCACAAACTTTAGCCATAGCTTTACAGAATATTAGGAATTATATTTCATCACATGCTGGCATGATATAACATAAAAGCGAATATAAAACAAAACCACACATATAAAGATATAGATAACTCGGTAGTTAGTAAAGAGATTGATGATGAATGTTAATAACGCCATATATGACAACTTCCGGTACAGACGACGCATGGGTACATATATTCATTTCATTAGTAATTCTTTTTGATAAAATTGAACTTTTGTTGCAATTTATTATTTTATAAGTGATGTGTATTCTTTGTTGGTAATCCTAAATAAATAAAATGATAGAGATACTCTAAAGAGTTAGTGTCAACATAACTTAATTGTATTATTCATACCATAATCAAGGTATATTTTTGAGTGGATTCAACTAAAGGACACTGCTGGACAATTCAAGTCTAATAAATCCCAGTTGATTGGGCTGGATGCAGTTCAATCCACTTAAAACCTGCACCTCAAGTGGATTCATTTACTGCATATTTAAATTCTCAAAGGACAGGATGAGGTATCCATTTAATTTACAAATTTTATATTTTGACTGAGGCCCAATTTCACCATTTTATACTAAATCGAGTTTAATTGAACCAAGTATAACCATTGAAAAAAGACAATGTAATGTTAATTTGATCTCAGTTAGGCTGTAAACAAGTTTAGCCTGATCTGATCTTGTTCAAAGCCAATGGTGAAATCGGGGTTAAGTCTTCCATGGGATATAGAAGGCACAAATTTACATTAAACTTAGTTAATAAAGCACAGCCGTATATTAATCTATTAAAAAAATATGAACTTACTTATAAACTTCTAGTAAGCCAAGCACTTTATTCAGATCATAACCTCCGAACACATATAGAGAGTTTGTATGGTTTACAAAGACAGCTGTGTGCGCTGCCCGTTTTGTCATGCCACTTTCTGTATGAGAGAGCCAATGCCAACTGTTTCCATCTTTGTCATTATTTTTAAGTGAGCATGATTCACCTGAAAACCTGCGATAAAATTTTTCATTAATTCATTCCATAATGTTAATAGAAAATTATGAAAGAGAGACTAAACTTAGACTTGGGGATCCTTGGTGGACTTAGGGATGTTTGGTACATTACTAATGCATGTGGCATGCCTATAGGGACAGATACATCAACATCACCTACAGATATAGGAGCATGAAATAAATTTGATGAGTATGAGATGGGTGCATACTACACCTAGGGTTCCTTGTACAGTTTATACACATTTAACTCCTTGACCCTCACCTCAGGTAATAAGGTCAGGTAAGCGGTAACCGGTTACCGCTTGGGGATTAACGAGTTAATAAAGTATAAAAAATATCACCCATCCAAGTACTGGCCTCGTGCAAGGTTGATTAACCTAGTAAAAAGCATGTTTATGTATGGGAGCCCGGAGGAGATATATAAAAATATATTATGTCTTTTTAGTAGTTTTTGTAATAGCGGCAACAGAAATACATAATTTCTTAAAATTTCAACTCTCTAACTATCACAATTCTTGAGATACAGCCTGGTGACAGACAGACAATGAAGTATCAGTCCCGTTTTACCCTTTGGGTATGGAACCCTACAAATTATGTATGTCATAGAGATAATTTTGTAAAATTTATGTGGTTAATTCTACACAATTGTTTTTAAACTAGCAATATTAATAATGTCTTATTAAGATGAAGAATTTTACCCTTTTTTACACAAACATCGGTCTCTTTTACACTGTCCATTGCCTGAACAGCTATTAGGACAGAGTTCTACACTGCAATCAGCACCACCCCAGTTTCCGTAGCAAAAACATTTGTTAGTCATACACAGACCTCTCCCTGTACAATTATTTGGACAACTGTGTATTGCATAAATTGCTTGAAAACCATCAAGAACATAATTTGTATCACTGTACAAAAGTATTAGCATCTGTAAAAAAATATATAATTATGGAATCATAAATGTATTATGGAAAGAATTTACAAAACCCTTATAACAGTTTACAATTTGCAAATAGTTTTAGTAATTTTACTTACATATCCACTTGTAGCTGTAACATTTTGTGGCTCAGTATTCCCACTAAAGCTGCCTAATAATGGAGCATCAAAAGAGTCACCATCATAAACAAATACATAATCATATGAACATTCTGTGCCCATACGAATAAAGCTGAGAGTAATGAATTGGCTTTTGTTAGCTGCCTTTATAAGCCATTCGCAATGAGAATCCTACAACAAAAAATAATGAATAAGTCATAGAGTATCACAGAAAGAGATCTGGACAAACTTGTGTCATAATGACATTGTATTAGAGTTTTTGTCTAATTACTAACCTGTGTGTAGTTTGAGTTAGTTGGTCCGTCTGTGATGACTCCACTTTGTGCTGTATAAACTCTCCGAGTTTTGTCGCAGGGTGCCGTAAGCGCAGCACATAGGACAATCAAGTAAGTCCAGCTGACAACCACTAAACCAGCGCTTTTCTCTCGAATACGTGGGTAAGACATGCCTCTTCCGGAGTGATGTAAAACATAAGTCAAATAACAAAGCCATATAATCGTGAATTCACAACAAATCTCACTAAAATGTAAAATAAACAACACTCATGTAGGATAATACGTGACATCTACTTCAAGGCTAACCACTAATAGGAATAATACCACGCTCAATTATTGCACAGACGGACTACACTAAGTATTGAAGAACCTTATTACGAGAATCTCTTTCACGCCACGTTAAATTATTTTCTAAATACTTTCTATCGTATTTTTATCAAACAAACAAACAAATTCACAACACAAATCCTGCAGCTTTGACATTTAGATTTTTGACTGACGTTCATTCTACCCTGATTGTTTTCGTTCAAAAACAAGCATTTTGACATACCCATAGACAAAGAGTATAATAAGCACTATGTCTAAGCCCATACGTTCCCATAGACAAAGTTCGTGGACAAAATGTTGCGTTTCATTTATGATTCTATCAAAAGATCATCATTTGGACTAGTTCATTTTAATAAACTTTTTATTTCTTAATTTATAATTGGTTTTAATTTGGCATTTTAAAAGAAAATAATATAATGGATGAAAGGCTTCACATTACTTTATCCATAGACAATAGATTTTCTTATGAAAAGGAAATGACGTTCATATTCAATTACTTCTAGTGGCGGCAAAAGAAAGCGGCAAGTTATAAAGTGGAATTCATTCGTTTTTTTGTTTTTCAATCTCAATAATGCGACAGTATTGCTCCATAAAATGTTTAAAAATATACTTAAGAACATACGGGTGGTATAACCATCTTTAATATTTTAACCACCATTTATGAAGTAAGTAATGTTTGAATTGCAAGGTAAGTTGTTTTTATGTGTTTTATTATCCGGCTTGACTAGTTCAAAATTCAGGGGTGCATTATACAAATTCATAACTATTGTTGCTTTATTTAAACTGTGCCTAGGTACATTGTCTAACTGAAGATAAGAACTTAGCACTATTTAGATAAATACGACAGTGGAATAGTAGTCCAGTAATTAAAATTTAGCTCAGTAGGAATCATACAGCAAATGGGGTTTTAAAATGTCTAAAATAATTGGATTATATTAAGCACTTAGCAATATCAACTACTAGGGTGGCCTACGTGGTTTTTGACATGACGCCGCGGCATCCTGTGGAGTTGGTGTTCCTAATCTATAAAATAATAGTCGGCCATTGATATTTTGATTGATACCTATTAGCTGACAGGCCCACGGCCTCGCCTCCTGTTAAAACCTTAATACAGGATGTACTACTACTACGTGAACGTCCTTATTCCCTACATCTAGAGAAGCTAGCCACAACACTAAATGTTGAGCCCAAAAGTAAATAAATAAATACCTGCGTACCAGTGTTTGAACGTTGAACCTATAACTGACAGATTTTTACTATGGGTTCAATCAAGATTTTTTATTATATCCCCTAAATGCAGTGGTTTAGAACAAAAGGGCTTATAGTAGACACAGACGAGATGCGTGCCGCTGGGCTATCGATCGCGCGCCTTGCTGACTCTGCAATCCTCGCAGTCAGCCCGACTTGCAGCCTTGTGGAGCGAGCAAGTTTCAGAGTACGAATATACGACCAAAACAATAGCTCTTCCTGGTGATATTTAGGTGACATTGTCATTTTTAGTCGATATTAGTCAAACTATTGAGCCATTGTTGATAGACTCTAACAAAATTACATTGGACAATTTTTATCTATTTATGTATGTATGTTCGTTCCGGGTGATCTACAAAACTACTGGACTATAACAACTTTTATAGCGAATAACGCTACTATAAACAATTAAAGGGCTACTTTTATTTGCTTAGTTGCGAGATTCCGATTTTATTTGCAAAAAAATAAGTTATTATTAAGTGACAGTTTTAGTCTGTTAGCAAATATTATGTTGACTTCATTGTACTGTATTTACAACATCATAACTCCTGGTTTGGGTACGTTAGCAATGTTTTGGTCTATGATAATTAGAATATAGAGTTTTTTTAAAGATTAGAATTATTTTCATAGAATACGGGATAGTTAAACTGCCCCTACACGAATGATTATCTTCTGGGTATGATATATAACTAAACTAGAAAAAACTACGCGGAGTCGGCAAAATTTTGTAATTATAGTATTTGAGCTAAAACTCAATAAAAAGACGGACTAGGTACTCTAAGTTAGTGTGGTTACCTCGAAACCGTGTCGAGCGAGACCCTCATCATTGAAGTAGGTTTCTCATTATAAAGTTGTTCAACATATTTATGAAGGTACAAATTAATAAATCAAAAGGTGCACGTGAGATCCGAGGGCTGTTGAAGTTTTTTCATCCGGAATGAAGTGATAACCGCTAATGACTAGGTACCGAAGCGCCAACTCATCCGCGCGCCATCGGAACTGAATTAAAATTGTGTAGATAAGGAGAAAGGTTTGTTGTATAGGCAGACATAAGATATAGAGTAGATTAATGAACATAACATTCATGCTAATGCAAGCTGTGGTCATTTTTATCTGAAGTACATATATATTATGAAGTTTTCAGATAGAGTTCTAATAATAATCAAACATGTAAGATCTCCAGTAGTCCATCTAAGTTGTAGACTCAACTCACAGATATAGAATTTTCGCATGCAACAAAACTGTAGGTAGAGTACCTAACCTATCCATCAATGAATATTAAACAATCCCTAGCTTTATCTCCTAGAGTAGACAATTATTTAAATTGATTTTGTTACAAACAAAAATACCTACTTATTAAAACAATATGTACCTAACAGTCCAAAAATAACAACATGGTATTTCCATGTTATTACCTAAGTTATTATTGTGTAAAGAAACCTCCCATGTAAAGAAATCTCGCCGGTCGGTATCTCGATGCTGCTGTGAAAATTGTGATTTTCATACGTCAGTATTTCACCACAATTTACATTCTGTAATGGGTCTTCTGAGCGACTGACCGCGCGTGACGGTACATTCTAAGCGCACATTTGCCATGCAAATGAACTGACCTCCACTGAACATTTTTTTGAGCAACAAACACGGCTATTGTTTGCTTTCATCCGTTCCAGTCACATGAGCGGCGAATTGGTTTTTAAAGAGTTTTGCTAGAGCTATGAATATCCTGTAACAATTTCTTTACGTAAGAGAGCTGCGTATAATTGGCATCAATAGATGATATAATTTACTGTTGTATTAAAATCGTGCAGTAACTTAGCGGTGAAATTTGAAACAAGAAACTGAAATACAAACACCACTAACTACACTAGTTAACCACTTTACACTATATACCACAGATTATATTATTAATAACAGTCAAACTTACATAATAAGGTACATTATAACGTAGGGTAGTTGGTACCTACCTTAGCTAAGATACGCGATAATATCTTTTAGATGTGAGTAGAATTATTGTATACTTTCAAGTCGACGGAAAAGGGCTTCAAGCAGCTAATTAGGACCTTAATATGGCCATAAGGTTAAACCTTTTTCACCATTTTAGCAGTCAGCTAACGTAAGAAGCGTAGCTGACACGAACAGTCGTTTGAGGCGACGTTGCTTTCATGTAGGGACATTTAAAGGCATATGGGGGCCGCGGAATCATCATACAAATGGCACATTAGCGAACGGTCCACGCCGGACGCTGCTTATCTGCCTCTCAACTATATTTGTTCTGCGCCGGATTACCAGAGATTTACCACGGTCACCGAACGTTAACAACCGATTAAACGTCCTCTACAAAGAGAGCCTGAATTTAATGCAATGGTTTGAACCGCTTGAATTTTAAAACAGGTGGAAGGTAACGACATTATGAAACGCAACCTAGATAAGTTGTAGGTGGCATTTTATTTTATTTTATTTCTTTATATTATATCTCTAGGGATCTGCAGCCGCACAAAGTACTCAGTTTCGCTATACCATCTATCTGAGGATTAAAAATCAGCTTTAGATGAATGTCAAAGAAATAACTCATCAAAAAACCATATAATTTATGTAGGTTAGACATTAAAATTAAACAATTTGTCCGCTAGCCCCATGCCCCGGGTGTTCTAGTGAGGTGCCACGAATAGCAGCGGGTGCGATAGCGCGGCTTCGCGATAAATCAGCCTCCTGTCGATGCGGGGCCGCCCCATTGCAGCCCGCGGGTTGATTTGTCGCGACCATCGTATACCAATAGTTTAGTTAGTGCTGTCTTAATAAAATTATCACGATGTTTTTATGACAATGCACATCTCAGTATTAATACTAATAATAAGTGAATATTTATTTTTTAAGAAAATTGCGCAAACGGTAAGATGTGTAATTAGACATAATGGAATTGATAGCACAGCTATTTATAATTAAATAAAATAATGTTGCGCACACTATAGTGGTGTTAGACATTTTTAATTTAACTAAACTGAACATAATTGAAATTGGTCTTAAAAAAATCATAACTCTATAGAAGATTCTACAGAGCGTGGTTTCAATGTACAAAATGTACGTGTATTTATTGATTCACTTAGCATAGATACCTCATAATAATAAGTAACGCAAAATACGCTGGCGTCTCATGGTTGAAGATATAGAGTCAACACAATTCATCGATACTTAAAGATAATGTTTTGGCACAGCCCTACTGACAGTCATCCAATAAACTGTTCAGAGTTGTCCCTTTTCGGTCAAGAATATCCTAACTATTATTGTGGCTCTTGCATAATCACTATGCCCGTTTCGCAATAAAATTCCCTTCATGTTTCCTCCCAATCTAGTTGGCATTTGTTTTCCTTGTGATTTCATTATTGCTCACACAATATCACGACTTGTTTCTCTGAATACTGTATAAATCTTCAGAAAGATGTAGGTAGGTACGTAATGTACGTATCTACCCAACATGCTGCGTAGACAATATATTTTATTTAAACATGTACCTACATTAATTGTTTCAAATTAAGGTGACTATGTCACTAGGTAATTGATGTCACTCCATCTATACAGGCGTGCACTGACCCTTACTTAACATTACGGTGTTAACTGTGACCTAATTTTAGATTAATACGCTTAACGGAAACCTCACTAAGCAGGTTCAAACGCCACTCGGAAAGTTTGCTTCATTACAAGTGAATATGAGTGATCGTACCTAGTCTAACTTCTGTTAAGTAAGTAATCACTAATGTTTATTTAACTTTGTTGATGCTTCCCTATTAGGCAAGTTTTTGCGAGTAAGTAGATTTATTGGTTTCCGCCCCGTTCATTATCTGTATTGAGCATTGAAGGCGAAGGAGCCGGCCGGACACGCAGCATAAATCTGAATGAAACGTAGTAAATAGCCGTCGGCTTGGAAAAACTTTTCGCAACATTTCTAGCTGCCTCTAACAATCATTAGGTAAGATTTATAGAAGAAGTAAGAAATATACTTAATATTCATTTTCTTATTATGAATGGGTAGCAAAATTCTTGGTTGATTGAATAAAGTTGTACTTTACTTTACATTAAAAGTACAATTCACTGGCCTACACTCATTTTGGTGCCTAAGATTTCAGACCTGATTTTGGGTATATTTTGTGAGCTGTTTATTAAATTATATTATCAAATTAGCTCGCGTTCATAAGAAAGAAGAAAAGTACACATTTAAAAATAATTATTTATTTATTGGCAATTATACATTAAGATTTTATTTAAGTGATTTTCTTGAGTGAGATTGTCCTGAGCAATCACGCATAATTCCCCAGCTATATAATCAACCATCATATGAGTATCCCATCTGCCTTGGTACCTGTGCTCCATTGTTATTACCTATATCTTGATGAAAGCCTTCTCCTTGTTCGTCGCTTAAATCTCCTAAATGATGTTCAAAATGATCGATCAAATCTCCTAAATTATGTTCAAAATGATCGATATGATTATGGAGTGCACTTTCAAGCTATGTATCTGTAGTCGATAAGGTAGGTAGTATGAACTAAATTGCTGCTACTAGATGTCAGCTGACAAATATGGTTTACCTTCAATTCTTATTTTAATTCTTACACCTTTGCACATAAAATTAGGGCTCATGACACAATTAGTCAAAGCTCTTGACCAAAATGGTCGATGCTTCGAGTTCCATTCTCAAAGACTCCCTGGATTGAGTACTGAGAAATTAAAGGCTGGAATTTTTGATGGAGGGCTCAGGTACGTAAATTAATTAAAAGCTCTACGGATTGATTTGAATCTTCTATGACTGTAATAGAAAACTTGCGTGAAATCTTTCGTCGTTGCTACACACAACCTTCTTGGTAATTTCGAGGCAAGTAGCTACAAACGGTTAGTTCAAGAAATGCTGCTGAACTTCAAAAATTTAGGATGTAATATGATCCCAAGGTGGAAGAATTAAAATAAAACACTAATTAGATTTCAAACGGGATATTTCCCATGGTTTATTTTGTATATTTCTCATGATATACTTGCGTACAAAACTCATAATATCACCGTTAAAACATAAATCATGGAATCCCGGTTTATTTATCCTATACCAAATTTACCTCAACATTCGGGAAGGGATTCGACCACCATCAATGGTCACCCCAAATAAAAAGAAATATAGCGGAAACCATAACCCGTCCTACAGCCAATTCTTTTAGTTCTGCTTCCTAAATTATTCAGATTTTCTGTTTGTTGGCATTTTCGTGCAGTTAAGAAAAACAAGAACGCTATAACTCTCGTGCCGGCTGATCAGATAGCGCCGTAATGGCTGTAATGGATCCTGGTCAGCGGCCCGCATGCAAATAAATCTGCGGCCCGATGCAATGATGTGTGGAAAATGGGACTCACCCCTTGCCTGTGACCATTGCCCTTGCCATGTCGAGATATTTCCGACTGCGGTAATAAAATAATCACATACATTCCGTTATCTTTGGAGGCAAAGATGATTGTTTTGGGGTGCTGAGAGTAAAATACAGTTTACAGATTTTCGACATGTCTACGTTTACGAACAATTCTCTATGTTTCATATTAGGACGCATTAATGCAAACTTAACCCAAACATATTTTTAACTAATACAATATATTTTAAAACTTCGTAAATGTTTACAATAAAGTAAATAAAAAATACGTAACAGTTATTACGGGGCGGCACTCGCCACCCCGCTATAAAAAGGCGAGTATTATTTTATTGCAAAATTATAAAGCAGAATTTTAATCGAAAATTACAACCAAATGTTGTAAGCACTTTTATTGCCTGATATCCTAGCTATACTGAAATAACGTTATAGCAATACTGATTGAAGCGAGGGGGATCTGATATGAGTCTTGAGTATCTCGGACGTTCTACCTGTCGTTGTTTTATCCGGGATGTAGGCTGCGATAAAAGTCAGAGCAAATGGCAGTCAATAAAATAAATAGCGATGGCAGGGTGTTCTGTAAATAAGTCGGTGCCCTGGCTCGGGGCGACGATCGTCTTTTTTATTGGCGCCTCGATTGCTCTCGAAACAACGAGTGTGAAGCGGCGCGGGCGGGCGCATATTGCACTGTCGCGCTGACTCAGCAGATTTCACTCTCAGATTAGAAACTGAATTTCTATACTGTGTTACAAACAACAATAACTATTTCATTTTACAAGACATTATCTATGACACACAGCCTGGTAGACTATAACAGTTTTTTTTTTCGGTTGCTGGTAATTCCGAGGAGAAAGAGTTTCAAACATTCTATCTAAGCCAAACTCTGGGACACCCATTTATCCGCATTTGGACCAGCGTGGTGAGTTTTGGTTTAACCCCCATATCTTTTGAGGGAGGGTTATACCCAGCAGTGAAAGTCCCTTAATCGAAATGATGTTGATGGTAGGTACGCGGATGATTGGATAATCGAAAATCCAGTCTACATGTATATTTAAAAGTTTGGACTTGCATTACCTATTATTTTTTTACTAATTGTTATTTAATCGGCTCATGTTGAGGTTCTACGCAAGATTTTACTGCTGAAACATTCATGAGAGCGTCGAACCTGTCAATTTTCATTGAAAACGATCGAGCCCCTAGCCTCTCAACCTCTCAGGTTAGTCCAAAGAATTACATTAGCTTGTTAATAAAGTATTCCACGCGTATCGCAGTCGCCGCGACACGTTCCCAGATAGATAGATGTATTAATTTGTAAGAATTTGTCGTGAAACCCTCACCCCACGTGAATTCCAATCACGCACAACAAGCTCCGTAATTGCACCTAATAATTTCTTTAAATAGTTTCACTGGACATAGTTACTGAGAAATCTTTATCGACTGGAAGAAATAAAAATAAAATGATCTGTGTTTTTTTACGGGTATCGTCTAAACAATAATAAAAGCGGAGCAATTTCGTTAAGTTTTATGTCCGGCTTTTGTAGGTTTTATGTTTAAGCAGTGGTGTTATTAGTATCATGAGTAGATCGCATCGCCGTGAGCTGTAAGTGTCAGTCCGAGGGTACGAGGTCCCATGGGGCTCGTCAAGCAGGACAAACCTAATCCAATCACAGGCAATCGAGTGTGCCCACGCCTCCGGTACGCCGTAACACGTGCTTTGCGTTGATCTACACGTAGATGTTAGCCAAGATTTCTTGTTTTATTTTGAAATACAAAGTATTCAAATATTAACTTAATTATTTTTTGGAACCGTTGATTTTCAATAGGTACAAAGACAGTCCGATAAATACCTCTATCACAGTATATCCCAACAGCTCGGCATGCTACTTAAAAATCAGGATCATATGAATCAAAAATTAAAAATAGACCAAATCGTCAGCTTTTAATTAAAACTTAAAATTACAATAATAGTCCCTTAAAGTTTAAAAGAAAAATTGCCTTGAAGTGTTTAATATTTTTCATCTATAATTAAGGAGCTTTTATTATCTCAATAAAGATAGCGTCGTCGCTACGGCGTAGCGCTACGACCGTCCGTAGCAGTGGAAAGGAAGCTTGTCTTAATTTAGCTAAGCACCTTACCGCTATCTTCTTTGCGCTCGCGCTGCGGCTTATGCTAATAGCGTCTTGTAATTCTCTTATCAACTTGTCCACGTGCACAATAGTATTTAAACAATTAAAATATATAGTAATACCCGTTTGATAAACGGCCGACAATAAGCGCAGACTTACAACGCTCAATTTGTCCCGAAACGAATAGTGTAGTCTCCACGACTGATGAGGTGTATTAGAGGTGCGGTTATTAGGAAGTTGTCCCAGCGGCCCTGGGTAATGGACGAGACGCAAGGGGATCGCCAATAAGTCACCGAGACCATCCGATAGCAGCGAATCAATGACCACCCCGATATGATACATGGGATTAACCAGCGTTTATAGTTTTATCTCTCACAAATTAATACGCCGGAAATGCTGATGCTTATTTTTGTAATGTTTCTGGTTAAAATATAATGTTTGTTTTTGTTGTAATTAACGTAATCAAAATAGTTATAGCTGTCTAACCATAGAACAATGCAGGGTATTTTTAAAACTTTAGTGGTGTAAAGTATCGTTTATAGATTTTGTAATTTTTTTATAAGGTTGTAATTAATAAGGTATTTCAAACATATTTGAGGAAACGGATGAGTATGGATATCCATCTATTTATTTAGGTATATTACATTTTTGCCCCAATATTTAGACATTTTCATGGTTGATTATGATTATTTATGTTACTAGATACTATCTAGCAGTTTTGTGTATAGTAGGTACCCTATAAAATGTATCCATTATGTAGATACATTATGTGGTATAATGTACCTAGTCAGTAGGTATCAGTACCTACTTTAAATAGCAGTAAGCATAAAATTAAAATCAGTTTGGAAATCAAAACGGGAAGCATTAAAGAAATCAACTGTTGTTCAAAAAAATAACAGTTGATTTACTTAACTATTCTACTACTTTGATAAACAAGCTGAAATTAAGAAAAATATAACCCGACTGAGGTTTAACTTTTTTTGGGAATTTTAACAACATTTTAAGTGTGAATGGTTGATGGACTTTAAATCAACATAGATTCTAAACGGTCAGTAGGAGCGAAATTATGAAAGATAAATATCAATGATTTAAATAGGTACGTATTTAACAATACTCCACATCACATAGTTTGTTAACTTATTTATTTTCCATTTTTACAAAACGGCGTTCAGTGGTCACCATGTTGAATTTTCACTGTCTTTAGTATCACTTGCCATACAAAGACAAATCGATTGACTAGTGAATCATAGAAATCAGCTCAGGCGTTTGTTCTGTATAGTGGGACTAAGGAACATACCAGTCCTTTGCGTTGACTCCTATTTCTTGCTTTTATAAATGCATTGGCTAAAACACACAATAAGCCTTAGTATTATAAAAATAAACAAGGATTAAATAAGAATTGAACTGTTATTAAACATATTCGGGACTAATTTAGGTTTATGATTGAAGTTTTTCATCAAACGTTCTATTACCCTCCTATAAGCCTACAATAAAAGTGTATATTTTAATGAATATGGGGTAAATCTTTATACCGTTTGCAGGAAACCTACAAATGACTCCCACTTACTAGCATTATAAGATAGAATAAAAGCAGTGGACACCTGTCAGAAGCAAAGCTGTCAAATTTCATTGCAGAGATGTCCTAAGGGCCTGTCAGTTTGGGTCCCGTGTTTTAGAGCGCAGAGGCGCTTGTTAGCGCGAACGTGCCGCGGCGCCGCGCGGTAAACACGTGGGTAGATAACAATCCGTTTGGATTGCCTCTATATTTCATTTTCCCCGTGTGCCCGCTAACTAGATAGAACGTCGCATGGATGGAATAAAAGGAAATACGGGCCTGTTTCTTTTCAATAGGGAATTGATGCTTGCAGATATACAAATATCGTAAAATTAGGCAAACGTTTTCGTTGTTTTCCTGCAGACGTGTTTGGTAGAGTTTTACACGTTTTGTGATGAAAGGAGAATTCAACCATTGTAAAACAATTTTCTGTAACTCGTTGGACTTGACTTTTTGGAATATATTTTAAGCCTATGATACCTCTTCCCTTTTAAGATAGAGCCTATCTGACGTTTAAAACAATTTTATTTATTTCTTATGTTTTAACAATATTGTTCTTATAGTTTCGGAAAAAAGTGGCTGTGACATACACGGACAGACAGACATTTATTTATTTATTTATTTATTTATTTATATTAATTAACACGGTTTGATACCAATTACATTAATTAATTAATTAAATAATAGATAACAAACAATAAATAATTAACAATAACAAAGACATAACGACATGGAAACGGACGCTTAGAAACGAAATATCCAAATCTATATAAATAAAAATGAAATGTTCGTGGGACCTCCACGAAGGAAGGGAAGGTTTAAAAGGCGAGAAAAAATCGAATAATTTCCGGGGAAAAAAATTAGAATAAAAACCCGTGCGAAGCCGGGGCGGGCCACTAGTGTAAAATAAATATCTAATTGCTTATCTAATCTGTCCCTGTTAAAGCGTTATTTGTTATTTTCTTACCAGACAATTAAACGAACATTGAATTAGCCTACCTACCCTATAATATTAGTAGACATATATTAAACTGGATAAATGGTCTTACCTTCACAATTTTTAGATAACTTACAGAACATTCTTGTCACACACAAAGGCGAGAAAAGATCTTTCGGTTAGTTAGATTTTATTGACATGTGGCGTCCTCTGGGCAGCTGATGACTTTCGCAAACAACGACCCTGTGTCACCATTCACTATTGCAATAAATCAGGGGAATCGGTAGGTACGTGATTTGTTTACGAATTGTTTTATATTATTTTCTTTAAGAATATAAGATAGGATTGGGAAAATGTGGTGATCTGGTGGGAAAATATTGGAACTGATGGTGCTTTGGAGTGAGGTTGACTACAAGTCCCGATTACCCATAGATAAATTATTAAAAATATAAATAATTGTATATGTGCCAGAAAATGCGGTAGTAATATTTAATAAAAAAACTATGTATTGATGATTTATTAAATAATAAAAAAAGAAGAAAACATTTTCAACATTTTATTTAACTTGGGTATTTAAATAACTTAAGAACGGTTATTTAAATACCCAAATTAAAGAAAATGTTGAAAGAGCTTGAACTATTTTATTACATTATCTTCAAGAGTAATTGCTGGAGAACCAGATTCCCAATAAAAATACCGCATTCGACATGGTAATTTTTTTAGTTATAATAAACAGACCAATCCTTCACAGGGTCTAAAATAGTTCTTTATATAGGTAGAGGGTAAATATATTCTTTGAGGTTCGAATGCACTCAGTTCTCTGTAAAACCCGGATACATTATACTCTTATAGGGCCATTGAATAAAACTTCAATGCAGAAGCGTTTCCGAAAAAAAAGATATCGGGATACTCTCTCGCAACAGTTTGAAGAGGTTTTATTATTTTTAAAGCGGGCGCTCGTTTGCACGCGAATGGGCCACTTAGCCACGAAGAGAGGCTCCATCTACGTAGAATATTTCCCATATTAACCACATTAGCTGTCTTTATGTTAAGGATAATAGTTCTGCCACGCTTTTTACATGTTTTTTCTGTAATAAAGACAGAGTTGACGAACTCGATCGCGTAAACAAATACGACCCTCGATAAAAAGATTAATGCCATTTCGCAACAGTACTGCTCTAGGATCAATAAAAGTGACACGACGAGCTTTGAAATAAAAAAAATAAACAGTTTTCCCTAATCGAAAATCGTACGCTTACAAGATTGTAGAAAACTTTAATTAACTAAATAAGAATAGCATACAAACATACAATTATTCGTAATCATCAAAAGCTAATGTAACATTTATTTAAGGCCGAATAATTTTTAACTAGTTTCTAAACTAATAGGGTGCCATTATAAAATTGAGTGACAAGTGTAATGGTTTAATATGTATTTATATCCCGTTAAAATGCGAATTCACTGCACAATCACTAATTTGCAACCCCTCCGTTGTGGTTTGTGTAGTGGTTATTCGACCAAAGTGTAACATTTATAGTAGCGCAATTTTGGCACCCACTTAGGGAGCGTTTTTTTTTTCATCATCATCACCCTATTAACGTTCCCACTGCTGGGACACAGGGACTTCTCTCTTGACGAGAGAGATTAGGCCTTAATTCACCACGCTGGCCAAGTGCGGGTTGGTGAATGTCACATGTCCTTCAAACTCTTTTAAAGTTCTCAGAACATGCCGGTTTCCTCACGATGTTTGCCTTCACCGTTAAAGCACGTGTTTTAAAGCGCACATAAATTTCTCAAGAAGAAAAATCCAGAGGTGCGTGGCGGGGTTTGAACCCACGACCTTCGGAATTTCGGAAACCTGCGTTTTTTTTTAATTCATTTAAAAAGTCTTTCTTTATTTTTATTGATAAACATTTGTACTGAATTAAGAAAAATCAAAATTTTATACTAACTTTCCACCTCTATTTTACTACTTTAGAGGATGAATTTTCAAAAATCCTTAGTGCTTCCCTACGTTATAAAAGGAACCTTAGTGAAAAATTTCAATTTTGTTTATTCCCTTATAGTTTAGGCCCTGTGTTGATATGTCGGTCAGTCAGTCAGCTTTTCGTTTTACATATATATATAAGAAGATGTACAAGGTGTCTGTGTAATATTAATTATATTATCTTAATATATATAAATCTCGTGTCACAATGTTTGTCCTCAATGGACTCCTGAACCACTTAACCGATTATAATAAAATTCGCACACCATGTGCAGTTCGATCCAACTTGAGTGAGAGATAGGATAGTTTAAATCTCAAATTATAGTCGCAATTTTAATTTATTGCTAATTATTTTTCTGTTATTATCTACAGGTTAACAAAAGTGTAAAATAAATGTCTTTTTATAGGTTGTCTATGATTTTTCTTTATAAGTTATTCATACGTGGTGGTAATATACTCTTTGAGCTATTGTCTATGTCTCGAAAGTTCAATATTCATTTTATAGGTTGTCTACGATTTTTCAAAATGTTTGTCGTAGTCCAGGGTAGGTCTAAACGGTGAGCAAATAAGGAAAAATTGCCGGGATCTTTTTTTACCCGTGCGACGCCGGGGCAGGCCGCTAGTTATATTATATTATTGAATATAATATAATAGTCCCTGTGTCCCAGCAGTGAGAACGTTAATAGGGTGATGACATACAAAAATATCCCAACAAAGCGCCGAAGCATTTTATAGAAGTTGAAGCACCGATTCCAGACTCTACTAAGCCCTTATACAAAGAGCTGGTGGCGTGTGAGCGACAAAAGCGCATTTTGATTCTTATTCATAGCGAGTAGGGTCGCACCGACCGCGACCTAACGATTTGATAATGTATTCACTTGATAAAGCGGAAGGTACTTCGCGAGTACGGCATTAAAAAACCAATTACAGCGTGGCTAAATCGCGCCCGCTCCCGCCTATTTGTCAGACTCCAGAGGGATAAAGTGTATTCTAAATTTAATTTCACGCAATTTTATAAATTGGGGGACAATCATTCTTTATTTTTATTGTACGCTGGTTAGAAGATTATTAAAGGGATATCAAATCATATTGGAATTTTACCCCACGAGTAATATTAAAGCTCAAAATTATGATTTTTGTTTCCATTTTATGTCCGCTCAAAAATAGTTTGTTTACAGTAAAGATAATTTATTAGTTACAATATATAGACAATTTTCACATACGTTTTAGTTATAAAATATCTAGATAGTAAAATGATCCAGTATCTTAGAACCCTAATACAATAACGGGCAGAACAAACTGCGCCATAAAATATTGCCAGTGAATAAATCAGTTTGTCGTGATGCGCCCCTCCCTACCTTCTGCAACTATTGACGATTTATGCTCATGCATTATATCGGAGATAAAATAATAATTGACTTGACCTTAAATCACAGAGTTTTAGGTATACACGGTGTTGGAAATGGATAGTGTGGAAACGACGAATTTCGTAGGTTAATTGTCAGTAAGTTTCAATTTTGGTAGATTGACGAACAATTAATAAAAACCGGATTAACGGGGGTTTGTGTATTTTTATATAAGTAATGAAATTTCAAAAGAAACCAGTTTTTTTAATGGAACCCATATTATGAACACGAAAATTACTAACTTTATTTCATTGTGATTAACCGTAATGTTTTAAAGTTACACTATTTGATAAGGTACCTACATTGGCTAGCCCAAATTAAATCAACTTAAATATTTTTTTGTGATAAAATTTGACAGATTATTTATATTTTAATTCGCGCACATTAATTAACATACATTTAGTAGACTCACACTGTTTTTATTATTTAAGTTTCACATTTCAGAAGAAAAACCCCAACGGTAAACAATCAACGATACCATGCTTCTACTTCTTTTGGTAAGTACCTGAGTCCAACAAAAATTTATTGGTTTGTTCCATTATGTATACGTTTTTGTTGTTGGGTATGATCTATAAGATTTATTTTTATACATTACCTACCAACTTAGTCCAAATAAAAAAAAAATATATATATAATATGTATATTAAAGTCCCCCGCCGCGTCTGCCTGTCCTTTCAGTTCTGTCAGTCTAGTTCACTGTAAACTCAAAAGCTACAAAATTGATCTTCGAGCAGTTTTTAGCATTTCAAGAGGAAGGAATCGTTTCTTATGAATGTGTGAGAATTAGTCGAATTATGATGTTAGTTGTTGAGGAGTCGGATTAAAATCAAACATTTACTTCCTTAGTTTTGTTTGTTTATAGATATGAAAAAACATACAAATAAATAATACGTATATAATTAAAAATATTTAAAAATAAAATGAAAGTTTTGATACTTATTAAATTTTATGCTTACTGGCTACAGAATTCAAAAATGCATAATTTTTATCTATCTTTTGAAACAACGGATTATTTTGAAACACCTTGTATAAAATTTTTCTTAAAACAAAGAAGTTCAGTTCGTCCGTCTAATTCGAAAAACTTCGTAGAGGTGCTACGCCGTAGACATAGGACCTTAGGCTTCGTTTGCAGTTTTATTTTAAAACGATATTTTCAAGACCTTCATAAATGTATTCGAATACAGAAGATGTTATCCCAGTATCCATCCAATATTCCGGGCAAGAACCGTGAAAGTGCGACAGTCACGCGTGGTACGTCAGCCGCGTAGAGGGCCCGCCTCACCTCGCGCCACTTACGCCCCAGCCCCGCACTGATTGAACCGCGACAAGTTAAACGATTTGAAACAATTTAATAGAGATCAAAAATTCAGTACCCTACGACGCCCGCACTAACTTTTGAAGTTTTTCCCTCGCTAAAGGGATTATCGGTGAGCGGAAGCTCAGGGGGATATTTTATGGGTTTTGTGGATTTTCTTTCATATTTTCCTAATAGGTATGGGCGGGTTGCAGTAAGTCCCAATCAATTACTGGTTTAAACCAATTATTTGTGGTTTTTTTTTTTCACGTTTTTAGAAAGTTGCTGAGATAGAAGTTTTCAAAAATGAACGAAAATTTCTATAAATGCCGCTGTAGCTGTAGCTCCAAAACATTAGGTACCGGTTTTACAAAACGTGTTTAAATCATTTCAAGAATTTTATAGTAGGACACTACTCGTACTTAACAGTTTATTATCGCTGCTACCAAATGCTTTATTTTTACAAAGATATTATATTTATTAAAAAATAACGAAAGCTTTATGTTATTATAGTCCCTGATCGAGTTCATGTATCTACTCCAGTTCGTTGCTGGGAGGCTATCAACGTAAATATCTCCAGATTTAAATGTTTTACTTGCACATGGTTGTAAGACAGCTTTTATCAGAAAATGTAATTCTATTCGAGGTGCATAAGGTTGAGGGTTCGTTTGGAGATTGAGTTGGAACGTTTTCCGAGTTCGAGTGTTGCGATATGCGATTGCGTTGTGATAGGATCAGGGTTCACCGAAGCGCGGCCCGTACAGAGAGGCGCTTCGAGCGACGGCACCCGGGCACGTCTTCGCATGACGCTAATGTCATTTTAAACGTGGCGAACTCTTTGTGCCCTCTCACAATTTATATTTTATGGTGATTGATTTTGACGTAACCCATATCAGAGGCTTAGGGAAACTGCGCACGTCAAACAAAGGATGAAAGACACTTGCTCTAGCATCTAAAAATATTCAAACGTTTTTGTATCGAATGTGAAAGCTTTGCTACACCTCAGAGCGATGTTTCGTTTAAAATTGTCGTAGAGTAGGTATAATGGAGCAGAACGGCATCTTCCCTTCTTCAATATCTTCATCCGATAAGCACAACCGACCGGAACATACTCCCCAGTACCCATCAATCGCACTTTTTATTGTCCCAAAACTTATTTTAAAAACATATCTACCATCATAAAATTGATTTGAAGCTCTTACTTACGTTTATATTGTATCGATATCAACAAAGTTTATGACCATTTTAGTTGAATATAATTTCAACATATTTTAGGTATCTTTATACAGTTCGAGTAGGTACTTAGGTACCGAACTGTAACAGACACAATACCTTGAATCCGTTCGTGGTACAATGCATGGTGTCGTATTGCATTTCGCAATTCTGCAGTTTGCAAAAGTTTCCTGTTGCACACATTACTGGTATGTGTCTTGTTATCTTACATTTGAAACTCATATAATAAATATTCTTTCGAAATATAAATTATGTACCAACTTAACCTACCTTGTGAATAAAAAAAATTTGCGAATGTCATTATCATTACATATTTTGAATCAATTTCGATGTCCACGGAAAATTATACCTACCCAGTCCAACGATTACCACTGAAGGAAAATAATCCTCTAGATTAATTTCTTAGAACTACTCCTCATTCAATTTCTCTAAAGTCCCGAGTCTGGAGATATTTATAATGGTATCTTTTGATGAATGTCCCTTTCAATCGAAAACCGTCTTGTTTACGGTTCAGTTGCGCTTACTGAAGCGGTGGAGGATTATATTTTTATAATAGAACGCAAACACAATCACGACTAATCGGATCTCGGCAAATAGCCGGTCATTTGGCGGAACGATCGAAGTCCGAGAATGTCTCGGTGACTATCTAAAGTATTGAGATAATAGGTGCAGGGGCAGGCCGCGCGACCACCCTAGGGGCTGTAAGGAATAATGTAAGTGTCCGGGGCGACATTTGCACCGAACTACCGACGACCTCCGCCTCTTACTTATGCGGTTTTTAATATTTTTATTGTAATAGCCTTGGTCACTCTAGCACAGAAAAACTATGGAGATGTGTTTTTGTAGGGCAAGCTTCATGTTATCATGACTTTTTAAAGGCATTTTCTTTACAGACTAATTTTTAAAACGATATTGCGATGAATCATGTAAAGTAAGTACTTTATTTTGGAATTTATAGGTGTTGACATAATTACAATGTACCTACTTAACCCGAGCCTGTAACATCCTTACATATGAATTTTCAGATTATATTATGAATTCGCATGTTCCAAAACATAAAAGCGAATGGAACAACCTGGATTTCAGTTGTCAGATTAGAATATCTTGATGGCATGGCTATAGGCATGAAATGAATTACCATTGGCTCCAGATACCAAGTCATGGGTTTTCATAATTCCTATGCTCAGGTTGAGGAAAACGTGTAAAAAACAGCTGCGGCATGTCCCCGACACCCTCGCGGTGACCATTATTGTTGGCGGCGATCGCCGTAAAACTGCCCATAAACCATCCTTTCCCGTCGCGTCTTCGATACATATCTACGCAGTTATTGAAACTACCGTGTCCCAGTCAAAATAAATTATTTTTAATGTTTTCCACTTCAGAAAATTTGCTAAGATATAAAAGTTTTTATTTTACGAATAAAATGTTCTTTTGTTAAGTTTTAGCTTTATTTTGGGGATTCATTATCTACAAAGAAAGAAGCTCTTGCACCGATAGGTAGACTTTGCTACCATCTTGACACATACATGAAGAGGTACCTTCTACAGATCCACGTGGAGATCTGGATATTATATGAGCTGAAATAAAATCTGCCAGTGACCATTTATAGGTCGGAGTCCCTGATATTAAAATGTAGCGGAGCGAGCGCGGGGCGGCGGCGACTCCGCGCCGGCTGCGGCCACGACACGATCTGATTTATGCCCGAGCCAGCAGTATTTTATTCGACGGGCGCCTCAACAAAACTATAAGTTTCCGTTCGGCAAGACCAGGGGAGTAGCCCACTAAATATTGTCTCCGCTCACTGCGTCGATACAAACAGATATCTGTATTTATTGTCCTCCGTTGAGATAATTTGGTAATGGATTGGGATCATTACTTTTATATTGCGAATAAATCTTTTTCGTACGCAAACTATACGATATCTTTAACAATATTAGTTTTATTCACCTTTTAGCACACGAATGCCGAGATGACGGCAAGAAACGAAGGCAATTTGATAGTCTGACTGATCGCTCCAGGCGTTTTACGATAAGCATTGTAAGAAATGGGTATTTCAAATAAAATACTGAAGTGTGTTGATACGGATGAAATATGAGAACTATTAGAAAAAAATATTTTCTGTGTATATTTTATGACTTTCCGAAAATATTATACTAACCTATTATACATTAAATGTGTCCAACCTAGGCGAGTAAGCACCTAGTTAACAAAAACAATAGCTATGTAGGTACTTGTATATGTGTAATTGAATCATTGCCATCAACGCTTAACGTAATGTAAAATTCATCTGAAAATCATTTAAAGTGTCATGTTCTTTGTAAGTTTTCGTGATCACAGCGACACTAATGACTCGTCAACGTCAATGGTCCACGCCTCTACGCCCCTTGACATCCATCTGACATCGACGGTGACGGGACAATCTCTATGCCTTAATTTATCTTATTACCGTACTGATTTGTAGGTACTTGACTTATCTAAATGGTATCATCTTAGAAATTTGGGAGCAATTAATTATATTTATTTTTGATATTATAATCTAATGTTTTTTTTTATAATAACTACATATAAATAAACAACTACTACGTATACAACTATGATTTGTTAATATTTTTACCTATCAAACATTTTTTATCATTAATATTTCTGACCCTAATTAATCAAAAGCGTCTTGTGTTAAGCATAGGTACTTATATTATAATGCTTTATGTCCAGTAGATAGGTAAAATGACATGACTAGTTTCCTATAAATATATATGAGTTATGCGGAGGATAATATCTAATTTCTGTACCTATCTAGGCAATTTGATTCCACAACTGAACAACCTGTGTAAGTTGTGGTGTAGAATTTGAACTGCTGATACAGTACATGAATGTACAGAGACATGTGATATTTCCTGATTAGCTAAATCATTACCAGAAAACAGACATACATTTATTTAAAAATAATATCTGACATAGTATGCTATCCACATACCCACCTGCAGAGGTATGAGGGCAATAAATTATTTCTACGAAAGAGATCGAATAACTCTAATGCCCTTAATTTCTAAAGATCATGTTCCTGATCCTCATCCATACCGTTCATCTGGTCAACACCCGATGAGCGATACCTACTATAACTATGCTAAGTCCAATTACGTGATTGGATTAGCCGTCGTCGGCGTTGGCTCAACGCCTAACTATAGCTACTGTATGCTATTCGACTCAATGCTTTATTGAATCATTATTTATTGCCTAGCTGGGACTAAATATCAACCTACGCTTTGGGTCAAATACAAACAAAACTGCTGTTGCTGAAAGCTGCAATATATTGTAATTATTTTTTTTAAATAAATTAGTAAGTTCGCGTACGACACAGTTGCGGCGCATGAGCTTGCGGATTCGTAGTTTACGGCGGAGGCTTCAGAGTTTACTGCAGAAGAAACACAAATTGCGAAGTGATCGAGCAGGACAAACGGATATGAAAACTGTATTATAGCTAAAATAGTTGCCAATTCTGCTAAGTATAGTAATTACATATACTTAGATTGTATTGCAAATAGTCTATACCTACCAAGCGTTTACCCAGTTATACACTTGTTGGGAATCTCCCTATACCAGAGCTCGTTGATCAGTCGATCATTAGAGGTGATTGTTTTGAGTTTTGCCGCGGCGTTTATCTCGAACCTGCCATTACTGTCTGACCACACGTTGATTGAACGATTGTTTCCTACTCCTATTATGCTTGTTTACGTCATTGCAAGGGCCAAGCAAGGATTGTAACATGCGGTGTCAAGATCACTGAAATTTCGCTTGATTACCGCCGTTTCGCGGCGTCTCGTCCGTCGGTCGGTGTTCAAAAACAGTAAAGACTGGAAAACGGGCTTTTCTAGATTTAAGGCACACATTTGACGTTTCCGCCATAAGTATAGAAAAGAGTAAATTCAATAAAAAAAAATCCTCGACAAATATTACAATATACTAGGGCCGCTGGTTTTAGCGCATTTGTAGATATTATTTTCCGATTTAAGTACTTACAAACTTACTTTTAAGCTAGGATGGCACGATGTAATGTAACACCTAAATGGAATCACAAGAAAGAACTAATAAATGAATATAATAAACAACGGACAATCAGTGCCATCAGTGAATTAAAATCGTTCTAAATTTAAGTGTAATTTCGGCGACTCACTTAATTTACTTTACCAGATAGATTAGGTACCAATATAAGTATCGATTGCATCGTATCAACAATATACCTACATGGTGCCAGAAAGATTCCAATGGTGTCAATGTTATGAAACGCCAACCTTGAGCGTTTGCAACCTGACCCGCCGACATTGTGTTATTGTGAACGTTGGCTTCGCATTACGATTGTTTGTCTTATCGTTTGTTGATGGGAATTTAATTAAAGGAATGAAGCCAAGCGCCAATTGGGTTATTGTTACTTTGCCACGATACAGGAAAAGCACAGACCCAGAAATAAATAAAATTTATAAGTATGAGATGAGTCTCGTTACGGTCATCGTGCGAGGTGAACGCGTACGCTATTGTATTAAAATCTTATCTATCCTGTGGAGCGATAAGCGAGGTCCGGGTCTAGCTACCTGGCCGGCGGGGGGTCTCACCGCTTGTGCTTCACGATGTCGGTCCCCCAGAATGATGATGCGTTAACTGTAGTAGATATGGAATTTGAAGAAGAACTGAATAAGAGTCTGAAGAGAAATCGAGAACAAAAAGATAATAGTGATGAAGAATGGAATGTCGTCGTCGGAAAAAATAAGAAGTCGCGTCAAATTACAGAAGGAGAAAAAGAGCAAAATAGAAGAAGGGATATATATATTTCGGGCGAAAACCCATTACCTAAACAATTTGCGTTGGCTAAACTCTTCAAAGAATTAAATATATGTGATATAGATAACATCAAATATCTCAACCCACACAAGATTAGAGTTACATTTTTTGAAGAAAAGAATATTCAAGAATTATCGACTATAGAAACATTAAAAAAAAAAGGATGGAGATTCAGCAAACCATCGGAAGTCAGCTACTCCTACGGGGTTATTAAAGATGTGGACCTCGATCTTTCTGATGAAGAAATTATGCAAAATATTACGTGTTCTGAATCTGTGGAATTAATATCAATCAGAAGATTATCTCGCCGCAGCCGTAATACGGAAAACAAGGATGGCAGATGGAGCCCGTCAGAGTCAGTACGTCTTTGCTTCAAAGGTAATTGCCTGCCCACCTATGTGCATGTACACGGAGTGAGAATACATGTGGAACCTTATGTATACCCAGTTACCCAATGTTTCCGCTGCTGGTCACTGGGCCATACTACGAAGACATGTACAGCTAAACGAAAAGTATGCCCGAAATGTAGTGGTGACCATGCGAATTGCGTCACGAAAATATTCACATGCACAAACTGCGGGGGATGCCACATGGCTATGACAAAATCGTGCCCAGCCTATTTGAAAGAAAGACAAATAAGAGTTATTATGGCGGAACATAACTATACATATAGCAAAGCGGCCCAATTATATTCTGAGTCTACTATCACAACACCCTTGCCAAGAAGCAACCCGAAGGCCATGACTCAGGTAGTTACACAAAGAAGTGGGGCTGAATCAATAGATATGTCTTATCCAGGAACCAGTTCTCAAGTCAATACAGCATTAGATTCACAATCGGAAAAAAGCATTATTATACCTACAAGACAGATAAATAAGAAGTTAAAAAATAAACCAAAAAAAGCCTGGAATTCACCAACAACATGTGTAACGGAAGAAACAGAGATAAAAAATAATAAATCTATGCAAGAGGATAATTCAGAAGAGCCGTTACACAGGATGTCGTTTAGCGATTTATTTAGAAGAATAAAAGAGATAATTTTTTTCAGTAATAGCGATGTACAGTCAAAAATTCAGGATGTGTTTAAGTTATGTGTTGAATGGTTTTTGAAGTCAATAATCGGTAATGTTTCAGACTTACCGTTTGCCGATTTACTTTTTAGTTTTATAAATCGTAATAATGATTAGTACAAACTTATTAAAATTGAACATCTTACAGTGGAATGCCCAAAGTTTTCGTAATAAATTAATTACGTTTGAACAATTATTATCTCAAGAAAAGGTTCATATTGCTTGTATAAGTGAAACATGGTTATCGATGGACAGCTCGATTAAGGTAAGTCAGTATAACATGTATCGCAGTGATCGCGACGGGCAGGGGGGGGGCGTGGCCATTCTAGTGCACAGGTCGCTGAAGGCGCAGGTGCACCGCTTATCAGTGCGTTGTCACGGTATTGAGCTCATTTGTGTTAAAGTTTATAATTGTAAATACATAGATAATATTATATCATTATACATTCCGCCGTCTGCGAGCCCCTCTTTAAATGATTTTGTTGACTTATTGTCTATATTTAATAGCCGAACGCTTATTCTCGGCGATTTTAATTCACACCACACTTCGTGGTCGTATAAAACTGACACTAGGGGTAAATTATTATTCGATGCGTTAATTGACAGTCACTTTGTAGTTTTGAATGATGGTTCCAATACGCGGGTTAAATTAGTGGATGGGCGTCTACAGAAGACGTCGCCTGACGTCTCTCTTATCTCGTCAGATATAGCAATAAATTTTACTTGGAGAGTTTTACAAGAAAATCTCTTTAGTGATCACTTAGTAATTAAGATCAGTACAAGCTATTGTACACAAAATAAACATTTACCCAGGCGGAATTTTAAAAAAGCAGATTGGGTGAATTATAAAACTTGCTTAAATGATTTATTCGATTCAATTCTAAACATACCAACCGATAATCAAATGTTCTATAATTTATTTTTAGATTTTATTAATTTAGCCGCAGATATACATATTCCTTTAAAAAAAACTAACAGTAATCCCGAATCAAAATTTAAGCCTAAGCCTTACTGGAGCAGTGAGCTATCCAAGGCAGTCGCAGTCAGGAGATTAGCGCTTTCACAATTTAGAAAAAATCCTACACCTAATAACCTGGATAACCTTAATGAAAAAATTGAAGAAAGTTGTAAATTAATAAGTGAAGCGAGAAATAAAAATTGGCAGGATTTCTGTACATCAGTAAATGAAAAAACATCCTCTTCAATTATGTGGCAGCGCATGAGATGGATTAAAGGACATAAGTTTAACCAACAGTATATATCTGAAACACAGGCATCCAACTTACTCAGATCTCTCACCCCAGATTATGTTATACCTGACCGGCCGACATTTTCACAATGCCACTCGGTAATAGATGTTGATATCTCCTTCCAGGAGCTCGAAGCGTGTATTAAATCAAAGGATACATCTCCCGGAAAGGACGATATTTCATACTCTATGATTAAGCACCTTCCGAGTAATGGCAAGCGTTTACTTTTGTTATTATTTAATCGATTTCTTTCAACTGGGTTTGTACCTACGCAATGGCGAACGGTAAACGTAGTACCTATTCTAAAACCTGGGCGTGATCCTAATGATGTTTCATCATTACGCCCTATCTCTTTACTGTCGTGTATTTGCAAAAATTTTCATTCCATTTTAAATAAAAGATTAGAATGGTATCTCGAGCATAATAATATGTTTTCCAACAATATGGTTGGGTTTAGAAAAGGTAAATCTTGTATAGATAATTTAGGTAGCTTAGTATGTAGAATACAAAACGGGTTTTCAGTAGGCAAGACTACAATAGGTTGTTTTATAGATGTCTTAAATGCCTATAATAACGTTGATATAATAGTGTTGTTATCTACTTTGGATAGAATACATGTTGGAACAAAAATATGTTATTATTTGTGGAATTTTCTAAAAAAAAGAAATTTACAATTAAATATTGGTAATACAATATTAACCCGGGCTACCGGTATGGGATTAGCCCAAGGTGACCCCCTCTCCCCTTTATTGTTTAACATCATAACAATAGATATCTGTAAAACATTAGAAGATCGTATATATATATCACAGTACGCAGACGACTTCGTAATATACAGTCAAAGTAAAAATATTATTGAAGCCGGTCAGACTTTAAATAGTAGTTTAAATTCTCTTTATATTATTTTGCATGATTTGGGATTAGATATATCACCAAATAAAACAAAAGTATGTATTTTTAAACGCGGTATTTTTAATAGCAATTTGAGGATTGAAATGAATAACTCTCCAATTGAAATTGTTGATAACGTTAAATACTTGGGATTATGGTTAGACAGAGGATTACGCTGGACAAAACATATAAATGAAATTTTCGAGAAATGCTATAAATTTATAAATATATTTAAGGTATTAATTGGTTCATCTTGGGGAATACACCCAATTCATTTACGACGACTGTACCTATCTATTGTTCGCAGTCGAGTCGACTATGCTAGTTTTTTGTTTGATAACTGTTGTCGTACGAGGATAAGCAAATTAGATGTTTTACAGAATAAGTTTTTACGTGTAGTGGGAGGATTTATTAAAAGCACCCCTATACACGCGATGGAGTCTGAACTGTGTATACCACCCTTATTCATTCGTAGGAACTTCTTGGCGACAAAATATTTAATCAAGTGTAAGTCTTTAACCGACAATGTTATTATTGACTTAGTCGAAGAGCTGTCTCATCGACAGGGTATGGCGTACTGGCGTAGAAAAAAGACACCTTTACTGGTCACTGTAAATAATAAGCTTCAAAATTATAATTTTAATGTTACTAATAAGTTAGAAATGTTTAGCATAGATACGTGGATGAGTAATATTAACCTGAAAGACGTTTTGGAAATTAGTATACCAAGTATAGATAAACCAAAACGAAGTTATAACCCTTTGGAACTTAAATTTAAATGTGTAAACCATCTACTTTCCAAATATGATGGATTTTATAAATTATTTTCTGATGGCTCGATAATAGATAATAATAGGGGAGCAGCATTTTTAGATTCCGAAACAGGACACAGTTTAAAATTTTCAATACCATCAAAATTAAGCATAATGAATTTGGAACTTATAGCTATATTAGAAAGTTTATCTTATATTGAGTCAATTAATTACAACAAATTTGTTATATTTACTGATTGTAAGAGTGCCATGTTTCACTTAGCTCGATGCGTTAGTGGATTAAGCTTTAGGGGCATTCCAGTGGCTTATAGTATTATAAATAATTTACGTGTGCTAAATAATCTAAATAAAATAATAAAAATTCAGTGGATTCCCTCGCATGTTGGTCTGACGGGTAATGAAGAAGTTGATAAACTCGCGAAGGAAGCTACAGTTGAGGGAATTTTATTAAATTGTTTACCGAATTACTCTGATTTGATCCCTGATCTAAAAGAAAATATTTTCAAAATTTGGTCAGAATACTTTGATGAAAGATCGTTATCGAAAGGCATTTGGTATAAAACGGTGCAACCGTCACTTCTTCGTTCCCCGTGGTTCCTGATGGCCGGCCTGGGCAGGAGCGACATTGTCATTGCAGCACGACTTCGCACTGGGCATGTTCCATTGAACATGTTTGGATTTATGATGCGTAAAACAGATTCACCGAATTGCGTCCGGTGTAATAAAATAGAAGACGTATACCATGTTTTGATGGAATGTGCCTGGGGCGAGGAATTTAGAAAAAAAGAATTTGACCCAGAACACGCTTTTTGGAATTTGGGAGGATGTAATGCTATCCTCTCAGAGCCCACCTCGCTGGGTGCTATGAACCTGGTGCGTTTATACCGTGTAGTGTGTAGTGCGCGCTTGCAGTCGTTTACTCAATGACTGTAAGCGCAGTATTTATTCATATTTATGTATTTTGTAATTTTATTAAGAACTAGTTTATAAGGGTGACATGCTTTCAAAACCCTGTTTAAATAAATAAATGATTTAAAAAAAAATAAGTATGAGATGGACTCATACTACACCTAGGGTACCCATATGCATATTATATTTATCTATTGTGTTTTTAGTATTTGTTGTTAAAGCGGCAAGAGAAAAATATAATCCCTGGAAGTTTCAACTATATCTATCACGATTCTTGAGATACAGCCTGGATACAAGACTGACAGTTAGACAGAAGTCTCAATAATAGGATCACCTTTGGGTACAGAACCCTTAAAAAAACTTGCAGCATAATAACCCTATAAATAAATTTTATAGAAGGATTGTTTTCTCTCACAATCTCATCTTATTTGGGATTTTTATCTGGGGGCACGGCAGTGCCCCCACCAAGTCGAGCAAAAAAGCGGCACGGCCGTACCATCCTTTTCTCGAAGCAATTCAGGCCATTTTCGACCCCCTGTAACTTCGTTGTGGATAAAACTAGAATACTGAAATTTTCAGTAACTATGCAGGATTGTAAAGACACGGTATATTTCAAATTTCATTCAATTTGAACCAGTATTTTAAGAATTATAACGGGTCAAATTTCGTAATTTTGTCACTCACTGACTGACTCACCGATCATCAAAATTCTAAGGCACTTCTAGCAGACCTAGAAGCTTCAAATTTGGAATATAAGTAGTGTTTGGTGTATGAATAAAGGAAAAACTAAAAAATCTAGAAAAAAACCGGTATAGAGGGCGCTGTCGTACCTTTTCTCGAAGCAATCATCAAAATTCTTAGGCACTTCTAGCAGACCTAGAAGCTTCAAATTTGGAATATAAGTAGGTAGTGTCCTTGATTCATACACTTTAGTGTATGAATCAAACTAAAAAATCTAGCAAAGACCGGTATAGAGGGCGCTGTCGCAACGCCACGTATATACGAAATATGTACTAAAGTAATAACAATGCGAAATATAAATAAATCCAATCTAGACCGGCAAAAAGAAAATTATATGGACATATATACAATAAGTAGAAGGTACCGAAAAAGAAAAAAGTAGAACTGTCTACAAAATACAAAAAGAAATGAGATCCCATCAAAAACAATACTTGTCAAAAATACCAAGTCGCGCAACTCAGTTGTTCTGCGGTAAAAAGTTGTGAGATCCAAGTAAATCCAAGTCTTCAAATTTCGTCTCAAAATTCTTTAATGTTTTATGTAAATATATTAAGACTTGGCCGTCGCACTAAATAATTGAATTTACACGTGTTTTCAGGCGATGGCCAAGTCTTAATATATTTATATAAAACATTAAAGAATTTTGAGACGAAATTTGAAGACTTGGATTTACTTGGATCTCACAACTTTTTACCGCAGAACAACTGAGTTGCGCGACTTGGTTTTTTTGACAAGTATTGTTTTTGATGGGATTTTCTTTACTTCGACATTATTTCTCATAAAAACTTATAAAAGTTCAATTACAATGAGATACCTACATAAATGTTTAGCATCTAGTTCATTAATGATTCCTCTAGGTGTTAAGAGAAAATCTTAACTTATAAATAATTCAACAAGTATTGAATAATTTAGAAACAAGTGTTAAACATTTAATCAATTGCATTTTTAAGTAAAATGTGATACAGCTGAATACGGTTAATAACATTAATACTTAAGAGTTCCTACAAGTACTAATGTCGGAGAAAAATTTGTGCACATTTTTTTATTACTTGAGGAGCTTATGGGACCATATTATCTTTGTTAAATTATTTTTATGTCAATAAAGATTTTTTTTTACTTTACTTTACGTTTTACTGACACCACAATATCAGCACCCTAGGTACTAATGTTTTTAAAATAGAACTAGAATATTCATAAATTAATAGACGGCTAGAAGGCTTAACTTGATATTATTCGGTTTTGAGAGATATATTTTTTTTATATTTATCTGGAATCATGACATTACTAGTTAAGCAATGTGGGGTTAAAGACTTACGTAGAAGAACGCGGATCATCGACATAGACAAATGGATAAGCTTATTGATGTAGCACTGGGTAAGGCCATACAGCTCGTAGCAGTAGATCGTTGGGGCCGAAAAGTTATTGAATGGAAGCCACGAATCGTCAAGCGCAGCATAGAATGCAGCTAGTATGTAGACGATCTACTAGGTGCATTTTTACTCAAAGGCTAAAAACCAGGACGCCTTATACTATGTAAAATGGTTTTTAACCGACTTCAAAAAAAAAGTAGGTTTCTCAATTCGATCGTATATATATATATATATTTTTTTTTATGTATGTCCGCTGAAGAAAGAAGAAGAAAGAAAGAAAAAAGATTTATTTAGTACACAAATTATTACTATTTAATTGTTTATGTTTCTTTTAATTATCACTTATAATGTCGAAATGATTTGTAAAGTTAATTTATTTTGTACTTTTCAGTTTCTCTTTTGAAGTTGGTATAATTTTTGGCAAAAAAGTTTTAACATGACCCGTAATCTTGAAATTATGAATCAACGTAGGGTAGACCGAGGCGAACAGAGTCAAAATAAGAAATTCGGTAATAATTTTAATATCGTATTATCAAGAAGTGTAATGCAAACGACTGGTATTTTATTACCCTCTGCTACCCCGCTCCTTTCGACGTTGCGTTGTTATTGTTACTATTTGATCTTTAGTTTGTTGTCAGTAGTGATGGCAAACTTTTAGTTTTTTAGATGAGACCATTTTGGTGCGCATCTTAATAGTTATTTACTGTTTCTTTGATAATTCAAAGGATTTAAGTTATATTAATGTTTTATATTAAAGGGAAAAGAGTCTTTTGTTAGAAATTATGATTTTAAGAATAATATTTCCACAAATTATAAATTCCTAAAGTCTAAGAAAATATGGGGCTAATAGGATCATGCCAACTAGGGCAAATTGGATCATATTTTAAAAATGATTTCTTTTGAATAAATACTTAATAATTGGGTTTTATTTTCTTGCAAAATGTTTCAGAATAAAAATGCGGAAAGATAATCCCATTAAAAAATTAAAGTTGCTGAAAATATAGTCATTAGAGTTTACAAAGTAATGTAACTATCTTTGGAAGTGTTTTTAATTCAGGTGAGGATGAGCCTTAGACGAGACTGCTGAAAAGATGTTAATGGGTCGTTTTCTGCAATTAATATTTATTTATTTTATTTACAACATACATAAAGTTACAGAAATCTCCATAGGGAACAGACTAGAAAGTTGTCATAATTTTGTACCAAAAAAAATAAAAAATTAAAACTGTGACATGAAAACACATGCTTAAACAAAAATATCAAAACACTAAGTACTCGTTTCAATAGATCGGATTCAGAGTCAAGCATGTAAAAAAAAAGTACCTACCACAAGAAAAAGGCCCTTATAATATGTGGCTTATGTTTAATGTTAGATTTATAATTATGTCCGCTTGCGGCGCAAGAGGTAGCGGGTTCGATTCCCGCCAAGGGGTCCAGTGTTTGTATGTTCTGCAAGCCCTTTCTCATTGGTTGGGTGTTTAATATAAAAACAAATAGGTATATATCTGATATACTTGATAAAGTGTTTGGCTCATATTTAGGAAACTGAATGGCAAATTTCATTGTTTACATTTTTTATTTAGTAGTTAAGATTTCTACTGATTACTATTTTGTCAATAAAACTTAAATTAATTGTAAAGTAAAAAGTAAAAAAACATTTATTTCCGACTACAGACACACAAAGATAAAGAAATACAAAATAAAACAGTTACAATATAATACAGAGAATATATGTTGCAAAAAAATGGACAGTTGCACATTGTGTGTGCTGCAGTACGTCAAATGGTCGAGGCTCAACGTAAAATTTGCTCACAATTGTAATTGTGACTTCAAACCTCTCAAAAAATAAGTGATCCTATTTGCCCTGGTCTAATTTTCCTTTTCATGGATATTACCTGATACCGATATTGTTGTTCTAATAATTATGGTAGAATAGAAAGATCTTGGTATTAAACATAGGAGTCAAAATTCCACCTAGTAGGTAGACGTCCTACGCTGCGCTTGCCGATCGCGGCCTCCGGAGGAACTTTTGGCCAAGGTCCCAACGATCCGTGCTTCGATCTGTATGGCCTTGTCCACTGCTATATCAATGAACTAATCCGTATGTCGATGACACGCTTTCTTATACGTAAATCCTTAATCCTGCTTGCCCAATTGCTTAACTAAGTACTTAATGTCATAATTCCAGAAAAAAAACTTGTGTGGCATGGAATTTTTGAAATTTTTATATAAGATTTAAGTATATAGTTTAGTTTACGAATTCTAAATGTTTTTAGTTTTGACCCCCTAAAATTGTTCGAATTTAGAAGTATCTACCTACCTTGTATTGTGATGTCATGAAATAATCGTTAAAAATAATAGTATCAACAGACATCAACTTTCAAACTAAACGAATTTGTCTCGGTAATCAATGAAAATGAGTTTTTTTCGTCATAATTGAAGAGATATTAGGACGAGCTATTTGGTAGCTAGTGTTAATTATAAAACTCAAAAAGAAATCATAATAATCTGTATTGGCTATCAGAGTTAGAAAATCTCAGAAACAACTACATATTCTAAGCCCTCAACATAGGTAGGTAAGTATGCACTTAAAAAAAAATTGGCTTAGATACCTATCTATTTCCTCATTTTCGTTGTGTTAAATTGCATTAGGTTCAAACAAAGAGTTAAAAAATTAGCACTGGGATTAAATTATCTATTGTTTTACCGTATCTATATCTAAAAACTTTTTTCAATTCGACATTTTTGAGGGAAATAAATTTCTAAGTTTCTTGATTTGTTCTCGCATTATTCACAAAAACAAAACAATCATACGTAACAACTTTATAATTTATAGTATCGTTCCAAAGAAACAATGTTACGAGTCCAATACCTACATAAAGGTATGTAACATTGTAAGTGAAGGTGTCGTATTGCAGACGACATCCTGCCGGCCCCACTATTACCTAGAACCGTGACCGATAAGTAAAATCCAAGCTTCATTTCAAATAATAGTCATTTTACTAGTAACTCCGGATAAGAATGAACGAAGGAAGTTAAGTTACACACTTGCATTTCAGGATACAATCTGTAAGACTTAACGTTCTATTTTGTATTATTCAGATTGAACAAACAACATAAGCACTCCAACTTTCTTTCCCTGCTGGAACCATGCGTGACAAGTGCGGGTTGGTGAATATCACATGTTCCTCAAAGTCTTCCCAGTTTTTAGAACATGCCGATAAAGCTCGTGTTCAAAGTGCACTTTATTTTTCTAAAAGTAAAATATCTCATAGCAAATTGAAAATAATGCAAGTATTAAATTGTTTAAGGAGTGGATTTCAGATAAATTCTTTAGGTGCTTAACATTGTTTACTTATTAAAACCCGACAAAAAAGAGGGGTGTTATAAGTTTGACGTGTCTGTCTAGGACATCATAGCTCCCAAACGGATGAAGCGATTTCAATTTGATGATTCGCGCGAGTGTTCTTAGACATGTTTGATGAAAATCGGTTGACCCGTGTAAAAGTAATGAGGGTAAGAGTGGGGAAAGAAAACCGAAAATCTGCAAATATACTCAAGTGCGGTATCAAAATGAAGGGCATCGCGTGCACATTATAAAATAGTAGGTATGACTTTTTACTTTTAAGAGAACAAAGGTTCTGGAATCCGGAGTTTTTTAAATAGTAAATTTATATTAAAGTCAACTCTTCACTCTTCTCTACTCTCAGTGAGAAGTGATGTAGAAATGTTAAGGAGAAAGGGTTCGATGGAGTTATATCAAACCAATTTCAGACGAATTTTCACAATAGCTTACTATTTCAATTGACGGTACAGTCATCTGAGATGCTACAATGCAAACACTTAATATAGATATATTGATAGATCCAAAAAGTTATATAAGTATTTTTGGAAAACAGTGCTCGAATTCAAGTAGATATGGCATACCGTGAAACCCTGCCGGGTGTGGGGTAACTGCATGAGAGACGGTTCGTTTGTCCACAATCGCGTCGGATACCCGCGGCGTCTCTGTCGCCCCATGGATCTATGGTGCACGACATATACGAATAAAAAAGTGTGTTATATGGAGATGGAAATATTCGCACTAAACTTAATTATTCACCAATAGTCTAGATATTCTTGTAAATTTTTTTTATTACATGTACATAGAGGCCTTTTGCACTTAGGTAGGTACCTATCTTGTGCAAATTTTTGGTTTAATAATAGTTCATCTTACTGCCAAGAAACTATTCTACATTATTGACAAAATGAAGAAGCAAACTCAACAAATGGTGACAACTTTTAATAACTCAGGTTCTATAAAACTTTACCATTTACAACCTTGTCCATTACGCAGTGCACAATGCAGAGAGTAAGTTATTTAATCATATAAAATGCCTTATTATAACACATTTTAATTTCAATGCTCTTCGAGATATTTCAAGAAATATCAACAAAATTATCCATCACACAATTCACCGATAAAAATAAAATATACCTCAAATACCCTTATCTCAATGCAAAGCAGCCTCCACACTTTACAACATCATCAAAAATCAGTGTCTTTGATGCGGCTCCCGCGACGCGTTAAACAAGGCTGGCGGGGCGTCGAGGGTGGCATAATTCACTTAATTCATGCTTAAACCACCTTAAACCGCGCTCAAATCACGCACGTATTCAAAGTGCTTCCCTGAGTACAAACCTACTGGGTTCCACCTTAAGTTGACACCTCGTTGACAGTGAAAGATTAACTTGTCAAAAATTTAACCTTATTAGTGCGTCTCTATGAGCTTCAAGAATCGTCTTAAGTTACAGGTTGATTATGGGTTATTTTAAATTACTTCTACTTATACCCTGAGTACTAATGGAACTCACTAGTATTTCACTCGCCGTAGAAACATATTGATTGCCTTAGTGGTGCAGTGGACGCTTACAGCTCAATAAATAGTAATATGTATAATAAAAAATATCTATACATAAATGTATATTATATTAAGTATATCCAGATGTCTAAAAAATATGATTTATAGTGGCGGTTCTATTCCCATTAAGAATCAGTGTTCGTTTGTTCTGAAAGCACTTGTGCTTAATATCGTCAAGTCAAGTCAAGAATCTGTAACACAACTATGAATTATTTATTTTATTTTATCTTAAGATAGCAAAGCCTTCGTTTAATTTATTAAACGAAAGGAATGAAAACGGAATAAAAATATAAATTCCCCTCAAACAGAAATCATAAACCCAACCATAAAACAATGACAAATATGTTATTGACTTGATCCAAAAATCCCGCAAATAAAATTCCAATAAGAGACATATTCGGTTTGCACAAATCCTTAAAACGTCATCCAGATATCCATTACATGTCTATTAAATCTTACGACATATATTTGCGGGGCTCAGCAGAACCCTCGCAAACAGCGCGGCGATTACGAGCTCCACCGACTGAAGTAAACGAATATAAAACACACGGGGAAGACGAATGTAAAATGTACTCTTCAAGATTTTGCATAGGTAAACACTGGTAACCCCTTTCGATGGCCCACCCGCCGTAACTGTCAATATTTGTCGGAAATTGGAAAGCCACAAGCGATATGTAGATTATCTGTTTTGGACTTCATGGGTGGGTTTACGTCCTTGGAATTTAATCATTTGTTCGTGTTTTACATCAAAAATCCACAATTACAATCGTTTTATGCCTACCTACTGTCAAAGTCAGATTGTTTAAGCAGATTTGTGTATTGTACCTTAGACTTAATAATAAAATGGGCTTCAGTTACAAAATGGTAGATAAAGTAATTCTTAGCTTTCAATGGATTTTAATACATCCACTTTTGAGGGTTCCGTAGCCAAATGGCAAAAAAACGGAGCTTTTATAGATTCGTCATGTCTGTCTTGTGTCTGTCCGTCCGTATGTCATGTCACAGTTATTTTTTCCTAGACTATAAGAACTATACTGTTGAAACTTCGTATAATGTATTCTGTGAACTGCATTATTAAGATTTTTACCCAAAAATAGAAAGAAAACTAAAGATTTTTGTGGTTCCCATTAGCTAGAACTAAAACTCAACATTTTATTATTAATTAGACACATATTATGTCTTCAAAAATGATATTTAGGTTTTAAACATATATTTTTTTCTAAATATTTCTAACGAGGTAAAATGTGTAGACACACACAAACTCTCACTTCTAAAATAAAATAAAAAAATATATTTATAACCTTACCATGCAAACTTCCACCGAAAATTGTTTTGAACGTAATCTTCTAAGTAGTTTTTTTAAAACGCCATAAACCGCAATTTACCTTTTCACCTAAATAAGCGAAGTTAAGCATGGTCAATCTCTAGTCAGTCTAATTGCAACATTTTGCTCTGTTTTTTAACCCCCGACCAAAAAAGAGGGGTGTCTGTCTGTCTGTCTGTCTGTCTGTGGCATCATAGCTCCCGATCGGATGGAGCTATTTCAATTTAGTTTTTTTTGTATGAAAGTTGAGTTTGGCCCGGGTGTTCTTAGACATGTTTCATGAAAATCGGTTGAGCCGTTCAAAAGTTATGGGGGTGAGAGTGGGGAAGGAAAACCGGAAATCTGCAAATATACTCGAGTGGGGTATCAAATGAAAGAGCATCGCGTGCCCTAACTACTAAATATTATGGTGTTTTACTTCTAAGAAAACTAAAGAATTACAATCGGGGGTTTTTCTTAAATTTTAAATTTAGGTTTTTTTTAATATATTTTTTTGTGTTTAATTTTATTACAATAAGTGTACAAGCTATTGAAATACTGGGAACCCTTGGTGTATCATCTCATACTTTTATTTTTTATTTTACTTGACTATTAATTATGAGGAATGCTCCTATTTTATACTAGCTTACCTCCCGCCGTTTTGCCCGCGTTATAAAAGATTTTACCGCGATAAAAAGTAGCCTATGAGTTAATCAGATATGTAGCTTTATTATAATGTATGATTATGACGTCACGTTTTCAACCATTTCTACAATATCTGAGGAACTGCTAGTCTGATCAAAAAAATTAGGACATTTTATGGAGTTCGAATGTAGGCTATGTTACCACGGAAAAATATGATGTCCTGTTTTAAGTATTTTCCGCGAAACGTACTTTTCAGCGTTATGTTACCCAGAATGAGACAAAATGAGAGTTATTTGACACCCACACCGTGGTGTGATGTGATGTGACGTCTCGCGCATCGGACGCAGGCGGGGCCATCGCACTAATTAATTTAAAATGTAATATCTTGAAAATTAATGGACGTATTGAACTATTTTAAACATAGGTATTTCTATTTATAGAGCAATCTTATTCGAGCTAAAATTATTTTCACAGTAGCAATTAAACTGTACGATTCCGCCAGCAGCCATTTTTTTTCCTTCATTTTCTTTATCCTGTTGTTTATAAATTGAACGATATATCCACCCCATTGTAACTGCATGAATTGGTCGCCAAATAGCATAAGCTAAGCAGATTATTCTTTGCCAAGTTAGATATTTCTATAGACTTCGTAGTTGTAGTTGTCAGTATAAATCATTCCTTGCATCAGTTAATAAATGAAAAAGATTAAAAAGATCCATAGTACAAGTTTTGTAGTTGGGGGATAAAAGTAGTAAGTAATTATCCAAGTCAAAAATAATTATTTTCAATAATTATTAAAGTCCAACAATATTCATTTTTGTGATTTTCTATACGCATGTATTTGATATTTAACCTATGATATTTAACAACTAACAAGATAGAGTAAGAATTATATCCTGGTTGTTTACATCAGAGTATTGGCCCAGAATCTCGACAGCCTACGTCTTTAGTTTTTGTCTATTTAAAATCCGGCAGGTGGTCGTGTAAGACAAGACTGTCAACAACACCACGTGGAACCAAAACCTGACCTACAAAGCTAATTTGAAGGACATCGAGAAAAGGAGAGTGACCTGACGTAGCAGCATCTAAAGTGATGAGTCGCGCGTGTCCGGTAGCCAGGGCGGGCGGCGGCCCAGCTCAAGTAACGACCTATCGATTGGCAATAGTGCCTAGTTAGCGAATCCGCCCGCCCTCGTCCCGCCGCCCCAGCTCGCTAGATATCTCTACAAATTGAACTTTTCTAATTTATTCATTGAGTTTAATAGTGATTTGGTATTCCAGCTCGAAGCTTCTGAATTACTATTGAGATTCTTACTTTAGTTTGTGGTTAATTTAAGTAGCATTTGTGCGTTTATTTGTTATTTTTTTGAATGTTTAATCAGGTTTATTATGCCGGATATAAATTCACTTAAAGCTTAGCTAATTCTTAGAAGTACCTATGTATGCAATAGGTACATATGCAATAGGGTACGATTCACACCGTGGAATGGTGAGTCAGCTGACCCAATCCAGCAACACAAACAGTGTACTGTACTTCCTTGACCCTGCACCGTTAGCTCTCTGATTCAGCATCACGTCAGCCCTCCCACCGTCAGCTTTCGTCGAAACTTACAATTTACGCCATGCCGTTTTGTTTACTTCAATGAAATACTTACTAGAGATGCCCCGTGGTGTAAAGAAAGATATATTTTCAAGCGCACATACATTTTTCAAGAAGAAAAATCCAGAGGTGCTTTGCGGGGTTTGAGCCAACGACCTTCGGAATGAAAGTCGAGTGTGGTCCCACTCAGCCAACACGGCCTTTTTTTTTATTTGTTTTGGTTGGGGTTCACTCCCACATTTCTACATATTATTATGTTGTTAACAGTTGCAAAGATTTTATTTGTCGTTATGATATTTCTAGACCATTTTAGAGTATAAGATACTTGTCCAACTTTCGAGATAGATAGTAGGCAAGGTCTTTGTAATTTTAACCGACGATTAAAAGGAGGATCCATTCGACATGTGTATTTTTTGTTAAAATCTAACGGATTTTAAAGAGAAAAATTTAAAATATTGTTCAAAACAACATAATTTTGATGATGTTTGAGTAGTTATGGAGAAAGGAAATTAATGCCTACTCGTAATATCATCAGTTTTCCGTAGTCACAGCGTTTGTAAATAGTAAAGTTATCAGAAATCTCAAAAACCATCATATAAATTGTATTTTTCCATTATGTGTAGGTACATTATAGTCATAGTTACTACAGTTAGGTAAGTGGGTACCTTAGTCTATTAGACAGGCAATGCTCTAGATTTAATGCTGATTTAAATATTCTGTGCAAATACATTACTTCGGTCAATGTTCCAGATTTGTGAATGTAACTTTAAAATTGCATTTTTCGCAAAATGCTTACAAAGTGCAATCATTATTAAATATGAAACCTGCAACATTAGCCTGCAAATCCATGATTTAGCGAAATTTGCACGTGCCCTACCGCATGAATAAGGTATTTATTGTCATTATAAGGTATTTATTCTACTAAGTTAAGAAAACTAGCAGCCTTCTATGGCAAAGAGAGTTTTTTCCTAATTTGACTGCTTATATGAATTGATATGTCTACTCTAAAAACGGTTTCTAGCTATTAATTTAAGGCTATAATTTGTATAAAGAAACTATCAAACATGACGCAATAGGCCTCGACATGAGACGCAAAAGTCACATGGGCGGTTTTTATCGAGATAATTTAGGAACATGAATAGGATGAAAATATAAATATACATTAGAGATGAAAATGATAATTTTTAAGGACGTAAGTACAACTCATTGGTCTGTGGCTTAGGAAATTATTTCTTTGACGATAAAACCCCCATTTAAACCGCGTAGGATTCAAATCGTCACTTATAACTCGAGAACGGCGGGGTCGATATTTATGGTTTTTGATTTATTGTATTTGTCTACGTCCCTAGTTGTAAAAACATTAAAAACTTGATGAAAATATTAATCCATTTTAGCGCGGGTGATACTTGCGGGCTCTGCTAGTTGATAACAAAGCAAGCTCTAACAGACTTTCAACGAAACAAGCTGAAATTAAGAAAAAATATAACTTTACTGCGATAACTTTTTTGAGAATTTTTACTGTCTATAAGCCTTTTAAATGAGAATGGTTGTTACGCAGTTTTGAATCGATATAGATCCTACAAGGGTCAGTCGCATCGAAAAATGTTGAAAGAAAACTAATAATGATTTTAAATTCCTATTCAACAATACCCCACATCACATAGTTTGTTGACTTAATTTTTTTTTATTTTTACAAAATGGCGTCTTGAAGTCGCCATGTTGAATGATCACTAATGTCATATCATTAGTGACACCTTAATCTATGGTGACACTCACCGTACGAAGAGGAATCGATTGACGTGTGTATCATAGAAATCGTCTCAGGCGTTTGGTCTGTTTTAGGACAAAGGAACAGTCGCGTGCGAAAAGGAAGCTCTCAATTCGACGCATACAAGGTGTTTCAAAATTGGTATATAAAGCGGAATGGTTGTAAATGGCTTGCACTATAAAACATATTTTGTTATACGATTTTTCGATTTTATTATATGTCGGAAATCTTTAAAATGTAAATCTGTAAATCCAATTTTTTCCGGGAGTGCCTTAATTAAGGCCTTCAAATCGAAATTTTGAATACCAACATTATGTTTGCCTGGTATTCACACAAGTTCCGCTTTATATGCCAATTTTGGAACACCACACATATATCTTGCTTTTTTATTGTTTGTTACTTCAGTACTTTAGGCTCCGTGAACGGATTTTGATGACTTCTTTGATGATATCTTTAACTGAAAGCTGTTATTTGCAAGTAATTATGACATTTTATAACAGTGTTATGTTTTGTTTACCAATACTTTTTGTGTATTGTTTATTTATGTTAGCATTTTTTGTTCATTTTTTATTTAAACCGATTTCAAAAAAGATATTTGGTGTGTATTTTTATTTCTCAGAGTACGATTTCATTAAATTTATATAGAAAATGTTCGGAAATGGCGCACCCATTTCTGAACATCTATAATAAAGGGTGTCTCAGCAAGAACTTGAATTTTGAATTGCGCGCCATTTTCAACTGTCAATTGTTGAGTCAGCCATATTTGGTGTTTGATTAATTAAAACATAGACATTTACGAAAATGGTGCGTTATAGTTTGGATGAACGTTTATTAATAGTGAAAACCCATTATAAAAATGGGGAAAATTTTACTGTGACATTTCACAACAAAATCATCTTTAGTGACGAGGCTCATTTAAACCTCAACGGCTTCGTTATCAAACATCATTCTCGGATCTGGGGAGATGAAAATCCACATGTCATTCAAGAACTTCCGTTACATCCTCAAAAAGTGACAGTTTGGTGTGCCATGTGGGCAGGAGGGACAATTGGACCATACTTTTTGGAAAATGGTGAAGGTGCCGCCGTGACTGTCGACGGCAATCGTTACCGGGCCATGTTGACAGACTTTTTATGGCAATAATTAGATGGAATTGACTTAAATGAGATGTGGTTTCAACAGAAAGGCGCTACCTGTCACACAGCTAGGGAAACAATGACTTTGTTACAAACCAAGTTTTCAGGTCGTGTAATTTCTCGTTTTGGAGACCAAAACTGGCCGCCAAGAAGTTGCGATTTAACTTGTTTGGACTATTTTCTCTGGGGTTTTTTGAAAAGTAAAGTCTATGCGAACCACCCTGAGACAACCGAGGAACTCAAAGAAGAAATTGCACGTCAAATTCGTGAAATCCAGCAGCCCTTACTGCAAAATTTCGTCAAAAGAGTGCATACCTGCCAATAGACCAACGGTGGCCATTTAACCAATATTTTGTTTCATGTGTAAATGTCATCACTACCTCCATACACATGTAGAATAAAATGTTAATAAAATATTAAATAAACAGATATTTTTTATTTTTTTAAATTCAAGTTCTTAATGAGACACCCTTTATAAAAATGAATCGCAAAATGTGTTGGTTAGCGCATAACTCAACAACGCCTGGACCAATTTGGCCAAATATTTTTTTAAAATGTTCGTTGAAGTTCAAGGATGGTTTTTACGGTGAGAAAAATTAATTAGAATTATTGCCGGGAAAATAATTACCCGTGCGAAGCCGGGGCGTGCCGCTAGTTTTCAATATAAATTTAATGAAATCGAACTCTGAGAAAACCATGAGAGGCGTTGGGGCAACATTCTTACGCCGCTGTCCGCGCCCTACTCTATACTCAATAACTAATTTAGATTTTGCAACCTGTAAGTCAGTTGGACTTGGTTTTTTGTTAAAAATATACTAGTTTGTGAAAAGATTTCTGTTGTATGGATTGGACAATCTCAATTAAGTATAAACGAATTCTTCCGTATGACGTTTTTATCATTGTACCCGTGAACAATTTACCAGTGGGTATAGCCTCGGCCACTGCGATAACTAAACTCCCACGCGTCCCAGATAAACTTTGAATACTTAGAAACGTTCTTTAAGTCGCATGAATGAATAATTAAAATAGGTGGTGCGGTGAACACCGGACGAATAAGAAATGCTGACGGTTTGATTTTTTTATGATTATGTTTTCGTGCACCGATTATTTTTCAAAAGCAGATTCTTTTAAAAGTAAGTACTTCATCATCATTAATTATTATTATTTATGTATCGGCTTAGATAATTGTGCTATGCAAAAAGCACAAGAACAGAAGTAACAATTGTAACGACTCCAGTAAAAAAATATTAAAAAATTTAAACAAAAAGTACATTCAAACTATTTAAACTTTATTAAGGAACTAGCTGTGTCCTGCGGTGCTACCCGCGTTATAATGGATGAAGTACTCTTAACCAACAACATAATTTATTTGAATAAAGATTAATATTATTATGTTGATACAACTTAGACAAATTATTTCGACCAAATTAGGTACCTACCATAAAAACGGTTTTTGTGAGGTAATCTTAAAAGATAGACATATACTATCGCGAACTGTTTTTTAAATCATTAAATGAGCTATTATTCTTTGAAACATATTTTTTGTGTATCTTGAACCGTTTTCACGGCGCACGCAACGGAAGGCTTCAAAGATGAACAATTTCTCCCGTTTTTTACACATTTACCACTATATCTTTGCTCCTATTGGTCGTAGCGTGATGTTATATAGCCTATAGCCTTCCTCGATAACTGGACTATTCAACACAAAAAGAATTATTCAATTCGAACCAGTAGTTTCTGAGATTAGCGCGTTCAAACAAACAAACAAACAAACAAACAAACAATCAAACAAACAAACAAACTCTTCAGCTTTATAATATTAGTATAGATAAAGATACAGAGTGCTTTTGCGGTGAAACTTTTAAATTTAGTGCGATGTAAACGTAAAGACTGGTTGTATTGTGAAGGGTGGTGACTGATATAATCCAATCTTGCTATTATTGCGAGGTCACATTGCAAATACAAGATTTGGAAATCATTAATAAGTGTGGCCGGAGCTACCCGCCAAATTTTCCGTGGCGAATTTTGATTTGAAGCTTGAGTTATGCTAATTTTGAGAAATGATTGGACTGTTTTGTAAATAATATCTATACTTTAAATATGTTCCAATTTTTATTTATGAATATATAATTTTATTATTACTTTATAATTTTCTTTTAAGATTTATTTTTAAGTTTTGTTAATGGGTTGGGTCGACCCCAACGGCATCACCATATTTTCTTATACAAAACCGTCAAAATTGTATGGCTGATTTTTACAATATTTTTTTAAAAAGCAAGCTCGGATGTAATTTGGTACATTCATATTTGTAAGAGTATTTTGTGCTTATAAAATACAATTTATCTAAAACGATATGTGAAATTTACCCGTTTTACCAAAGGGTAAAACGGGACCTTATTACAATGACTGCGTTGTCTATCTGCCCGGCCAACCCTATGTCACCCTTTTATGAAATTTTGAGGTATGATTTCTGTTGTTTGGTTGTTTTTAAACAAATGGGTACCTACTAAAACACATAATACTTATTCTTCTTAATATTTAAGGGGTGTACCGTACAACAAACTTAATCTGAAAAAGATTAGCAACGTTCCGCGCCGCTATAACTTGGATCTGTGTGACCGCTGGCATATATCTTTTTGCACTTTTTAATTGTATCAACTGTGGAATTGGAATTACGGAACGGAACCCTGGCTGTATGAGCGCATCTGATACTTATTGGAATTATTATCAAGAGTATTGGAAACCACTAACGGTAAGCAAGTTTCAACGGGGTCTAATTAGTCTTCTACCTTTTCCTACATATGAGGAAAACGTGAATGAGGACTTTTCATTAAATTCATAAATTCTGCTGATTATTAATTAGTCGGTGTATCTATATGTAAGAAAGGAGTGGGTGTCGAATTGACGGTTGTTAGAGGCAAAAGGAAGGAGGGTGCATACCGTCTACGTACACATCATTTAGAAATGAGCTTTTTTTTTACTTTAGAATCAATTCAATTAAATTTCTTATAATCGACTCTGCGTTTGAAGCGTCAGTTTTCCAGTGTCAAGTTGAACGCCATTTTGCGTCTCCGCTTTAGAATCTACTTTAATGTTGAGCTATATGTAGCTTCTGACAAAAATAACTTACTAGATTAAAAAATTGCTTATATCTACATTTTTTGTACCTATAGACCAAAGATATTCAAACACAGGTGTTACACCAAAATAAAGCTTTACGAATAGACTAAAATAGACTTTCAAATCTGTCCAAATAATGCAGTTAAAACTTGTTTTCTTATCGATTTAGATCATAATAAAAGTGAAATTTGTGTTTTATCAGCGCATAAACTAAGTTATTTAATCGTGCCATTACTCATACGAGATTTAAGTGTTACCTTACTTTTAATCATTTTATATTTATTTTTATTGGTGCGTGTAATGAAGAATTTTCTATTCTATTATTTAATAAAATAAAATATATTTTGTATTAATTGATAGACAAAATCAAAGTGATACTAGAAACACCGAAAATAGCAGAGTCGGTTTTCATACAAAATATTCAAGATATTTGTTATAATACAACTATCAAATATCTCTAAATTTTTTATCTAAAAACAGATTTCAAATGTTATATAGTTTTTAGTTGATCTGTGTGTCAAAACAAAAGTAGTTATATAGTTTTGCACCTTCAATGGCGAAATCAGATAGAATGACAAAATAATATGATTGTCTAACTAGATTTTATTATCAATAAGGTAAAAAAGTAAGAATAAAAATACTCCACATGTTTAGTATTCCTGATTGTCACTTTTTTAATTGGTTACATTTTTATGAATCAAACAAGTTTACATAAGATAATCTAATAAATAACTATAAAACGGAGTGTACCTTCACGAAGAGACGCAAAATGGCGTTCAACTGAGTAACATATTTTTCACTTGATAATTTTATTTAACTAGACACTAGCCAACTAACGCTTCAAGCGCAGATTTCAATTAATTTTACCTATAAGAAATTGTATTGAAATACATTCAAGTTATTGCCATAGAACATTTTTTATAATGATTTAACACATACCACCTATACTAAATTCTGTATTCTGTAGCGTGCAGATCACGGCACCTGTTTAGCCCGGCGGCGGCGGCGGCGGAGCGCGGCGTCGGCATAGGGCATGAAGCGCGCGCTCAGCGCTGAGCCAGCACTTTTCCGCAGGGTCGCCGGTCGATACTCCCTTACTGGGTCGCACAGCTCACAACTCAGGACAGAAACATTTTTACAAGTCTATGGGAATCTTATACCATAGATAAAGTCTCTGCTAATACTAAAAAAAAAACATAATGTATTTATTTACTTTCTCATGCATAGCGTGCTTGACATGCCTATAGAGGTATAATACATAGTTAAAATATTTAAAATGCAGCTGACAATAATAAGATTGCATTTTGAGTTAATGTGTACCTGATGTCATGTGAGTAGTGAAAATGAAGAATTATTTATCATCGTCATCAATTTTGTATAAATCTTCATGTTTATTATAAGAGACGTGACGATAGCGTGGATATTTTTCGATGGATTGGCGTTCTGATGGTGCTACAAATTACAAACAAGCTTCTCAAAACCGTTTTATGGCTTTTCCCGTGGGAAACTTATTTTCCATGGGTAGAAAGTAGCACGACAAATGGCTCTAGTCAAGCAAAGCAACAAGCAATGTCTTCTGTTTACTATTTAATCAACTTATCTAAAAACATAAGCAACTCGCTGAATCACAGCCAACAGCCTGAGTGTATTTTTGAAAATTGATCATAATAACCATTAATAATAATTGGTTTATACCTACTTTAGTTTTATCGACATGCGAAAAGTCATTTCAGCCGTAGGCCATCCACTACCTACTGAACCTGAAAGGTACCTCAAGGCTAACGTTGCCTCAAACCGATATACAGAAATCCACTCTACCATAATCTTCACATTTATAAAATTATGTCTTCCACTGTATCACCGTATGTAAATGCTTTAGGCAAATTTCACAAAGAAGGAAATTCGTGGGTAATTTTTTATTAAAATTTTCAAAATAAGAATCTATAATTGCATGACGCAAAAACTTCATAGGACTATTGATTAATTTATGTTAGGACATAATATTAGGTCCTTACATATGAAATTGGCGTTTTGTATGGGAGGAACAAAAAGTCGAATATTTTTTAATATAATATATTTAATTAATCAAAGTATGAACCATTATTTTCTATGCACTTTTGCCATCTTATAGGTAGTTCATTGATCCCTTTACTAAAAAAACCAGTCGGACGGGAATCAATAAAATCTTTGAAGGCGATTTGGACTGCCCCATCGGAGTTGAATTTTTTCCCTTGCAAGAAGTTATCCAAATTTCGAAAAAAATGGTAATCTGTTGGAGCAAGGTCCGGGGAGTACGGAGGATGTCTTAGACTTTCCAATTGAAGCTCTTCTAATTTAGTAGCCGTCTGTTGCGCAGTGTGTGGTCTAGCGTTGTCGTGAAGCAGCAGTGGCGTGGAGCGATTGACCAGCCTAGGTTGTTTAGCCGCTAGCTTTTCCATCATGGTTTGCAATTGCTGACAATAGACATCAGCCGTAATAGTCTGGCCAGATTTGAGAAAACTGTAATGAACAATACCGGCACTAGTCCACCAAACGCTTACAAGTAACTTTTTTGGGGTTAATTTTCGCTTGGGGCAGGATTTGGCTGGCTGGCCAGGATCCAACCATTGCGCTGAGCGCTTCCGATTATCGTAAAGAACCCATTTTTCATCACAGGTAATGATTCGGTTTAAAATACCTTCATTATTGTGCCGGTTTAGTAATGTAACGCAGCAGTCGACGCGCGTTTGCCGGTTTGCTTCAGTCAATTCGTGAGGTACCCACCTTTCAAGCTTTTTAATCTTCCCAATTTGCTTCAAGTGAATTAAAACAGTTTTATCACTAACACCGCAGCCTGCAGCTAACTCGGACGTGGTTTGCGATGGATCCGCTTCCACAATAGCCTTCAACTCTTCATTATCAACTTGAGTGCTGGCTGTTTAAGTACTTGCGTTTTGGAAACACTGATTACCAGCCCGAATTTGCGACATGATTCGTCCAGATTGTTAAGGTAACTTTGAAGACTTATAATGTTATCGGCCATCAAGCAAACATCATCTGCGTAGAGAATATCCATTACCGAGTGTATGAGCACTTTTTGCTTTGACCTAAATCGCGATATGTCAAAAACACTCCTATCAGTACTTAAACAGCCAGCACAGGGTGAACCAGCAGACCCGACCTCTGTAACTCTTTGCGGGAAACCTCTCGAAGAAGTACCATCCTTTCGCTACCTAGGGTCATTTATACGTGATGACAACCGACTTGTTACGGAAATTTCTTCACGTATCGCGAGGGCTGCTGCATCTTTTGGAAAACTGAGAAAGAGAGTTTGGGATTCTCACGACATACAACTTCACACCAAAGTAGCTGTATACAAAGCTATCATTCTACCTGTATTACTTTATGCCACGGAGACCTGGTGCCTCTACAAGAACGATATAAGGCGACTTGACACTTTTCACATGAGGTGTCTCAGGTCTATTTTACGTGTACGTTGGCAGGATCGAGTTCCCAACTCGGAAATACTTTGTCGCACCCAATTATGTGGAATAGAATCCCTTCTTATCAAGGGACAGTTGAGGTGGTGCGGGCATATTGTGCGTATGGCTGACTCCAGGTTGCCGAAGTTGGCTTTCTACTCAGAGCTCGTAGAGGGAAAGCGTAAGCCAGGAGGTCAGCTCCTTCGGTACAAGGATGTTCTCAAGCGTCACCTAATATCCTGTAAAATACAGTGCGAATTTTGGGAAGAACTTGCACTTCGCCGCAATGACTGGCGCAACACTGTGCACAAATCATGCGCTCTTTTTGAGGACGCTCGCTTGGAACACCTCGATGCCAAGCGCCGGGCTCGTAAAGCTAAGCCCAAGGCTGTATACATTTATACGTACAATTCTGCAGGACAACTGTACTGCGCATCCTGTAATCGCGTATTCAAAACTAAATTTGGGCTTGCAAGCCATATTCGCGCACACCAGCGAAGTAGTCAAAATTAATAAATAGAAAAATCAAAATAAATAAAAGCAACATGTCTCTTTCGCCGTTGACGGACACGTCAAGGAGGCCATCATCATCATCATCATCATCATCAACTTGAGTCTCAGGCCGTCCACGGGGCTTGTTCTGCAAGTCGAAATTTCCAGAACGAAAACGTTGGAACCAAAAACGAACTGTGTTTTCTTTTGCAACACGACCGCCATACACATCATTCACCCTTCGAGTTGTTTTCGCAGCACTAGTGCCACGGCGGAACTCGTACTCGTAAATAATGCGATATTTTAAGTTTTCCATTTTGTAAAATGAGTGACGCAAACAGAAAAAAACAGAAGAAAAAAAACAAATGAATGACGATCATCGAAGCACAAATACATGAGTCTATAGCTGTACAAATTTGAATTTGGAATTCCTTACCAAAGAGGAGAAATTTGTGATTAAAGTGGCCAGTACGAAAAACGCCAATTTCATATGTAAGGACCTAATATTAGCTACTTGAGACTTTACTAGGACATAGTGAAGTGAAAGAGGCCCTTTGTATTCATTTCGACGGCCGCCGCCGACGGTTTCAGCAAGTAGGAAGTTCGGTAACTTCCAATTTTTTTGTGTTTGTAGACTAATATCTCACGGTACCTAGCTTACTCTCTTACTACTACTATATTATATAATCTGTGCTACTACTTATCTATTTAAAGGTTGGTTTCAGTGAATAAATTGTACTAAAATAGTGGACTCAATGCACCCGGAAATACCTGGGTGAATAAAGTCTACTTAAAGAGTAGGTACTTAATGCACCTGGGTGAATAAACTAACTTAAAAAACATAATTCACCTGGTATTCATTAAGTATTATACCTGGAAATAATTGTTGAAACCAATGAAAAGATAATCTAAATTTACAATAATAAAAAAACCTTGATACCAGAACCTTAGTTCTCTTAAAAGTAAAAAGTCATACTATTTTGCAATGTGCGCGTGATGTGCTTTCATTTGAGACCCCACTCGTGTATATTTGTAGATTTTCGGTTTTCCCACTTTTACACTCATAACTTTTAAACGGCTCAACCGATTTTCATCAAACATGTCTAAGAACATTCGCGTGAAACAGACCTTTTATACGAAAAAACTAAATGGAAATCGCTTCATCCGTTTGGGAGCTATGATGTCCCAGACAGACAGACACGACAAACTTATAACACCGCTCTTTTTTGTCGGGGGTTAAAAAAAAGACGCATTAGTGCTACTTTTATTTAGTTTCCTCTGTCCCGATGCTTGTCTGTAATCAAATAAGTACCTACTTATTGTAAGTAAAAATTTAGACCCCGAAAGAAAAAAAATATTTTTTTGAATAAATTAACATGGACAATATGGTCTGTTCATGTCCCTAATCCTATACTTTAATTTTCCTTTTGTATCCAAAAATTTTTAATAATGTCGTTATTTATTTAAATATGTATGCATTTAGAAAGATGTTTAAATCCTGTTTTTCCCACGATTTGATTTTGTATTCAAATATCTTGTGTAATTGTTGGAAACGATACATCCAAAAAAAATCGAAGTACCCTAGATAGGGTACAGCCGTGAATGAAACACTACGAGCATAGACAATCTCGCAATGAAATTGAACCTATTTAATCACATCCTGTCTAAAATCTTTTAAAATCGGATCGTATAAAGGTAAGTAACGGTGACGTCAAGCGACCTTGCTACTAGAAAAATGTGCCGCGTGGCATCGCTGGCTCATCACGCCGCCAGCGCCGCCTCAGCACTTGCGCCGGCCAACGCTCCCGTGTTGTCGTTCTGTCGCTCTGGATACTTTGGACTGAAGACTAGACTATGTTATATTTTTGTCTCTTTTCTTCATTACTTTTGCTATTCTGTTTTATTATTTCAGGGGAACTACTCCTGATTTTGTTTATTTTAATTATTGTTTCCAAAAAAGTATAAATACCTTATTTTTTTGTTTAAACGCGCTAATCTCAGGATCGATCTAACTTGAATTCAATTCCAATCAAGACAAATTCAATTTAAGATAGAATATTTATTGAGATTTATTGAGGAAGGCTTATAAGCTTTCCGTGGCGTGCAAAAGTTCGTTAGTTTAAATCTTTGTGATTTTTCATACACATTGATGACAGTGACACATTCATATAAATAGATGACAAATACAATCTTTAAAAGTTCATGCAGGTACTTTAGCCATAAATATATAGTTTTTCAGCTATAAAGGCAGAAACAGCTATTGCTTGCATTTGCATGGGCCTGGACCAAGCAAAACTGCTGAACTACAAGCTATAACCGTACTTATGTAAAGTAAATTTACATAAGTACGGCATAAACCGGTCAGAAATGCAGTGAAATGCCATCGTCGAAATAATTGTGCCATACATTACGATGATAGATGCCTACAAAATGGGCTATTATAGAGCCATGCCGCACTAACAATGCCCATAATTCTCCTCGACTTCATTAACAGGCCTCCATTTGCATGACAACACCGACCTACGTACAAGTGCCTAAGTATAGACGGGAGAATGGAGGTGCCTGCGAGTACTTAGGATATACTAGTAGGGTCTGCAATGTGCTGAAATCAGTTGAGTTAGGTTGTGGCGTTGGATCTTGTCGCTTATTTCGTTGTGGTAAGAGTCAGGTGGGAGCGGGTGGAATGTTGGTGTGTTTGTGATGCTGTGCGGTAGGCGGCGCGACTTGTCTCGCTCTGCGGGCGTGGTTACGAGGGACACGCCCCCCGCTTTCCGGCGGTTTTCCCGTAGACGCTTCGAGGCCTACGTTCGCTACGAATTCGGAGCCACGGTTGAAGGAATGATGTTTAGTTTGTTTAGGTACAACATTGTAACGAGATTGTATATGTAGGTACTCTTATATTTTTAAATACTTTTGTTAAATAACACTAAATTTCTTTTATATTTATTTTGTTTGTGAAATTCTGAACGTTATCATATTTTTAATGTGAAAGAAATTAAATTAAATTGAATTGAATATTTAAGGTGTGTCATTTAATTATATATCTATTTATTTAAAACGCTTACGTTATCCAACATGAAAATTAAATAAGATTCATCATCATCATCGTATATGCATACCTACTTATGTAGATATTTATATTTTACTTAGAAACACCCAGATCAACGAACTTGCAGTATTACTTTCTCCGGTCTCCACTACCACTGGAACAGACAAATGAATAAATAGGTTGCAATAAACCTACTGTTCCAGTTGTTAAATAAAAACTAAGACATAATCACTACATATTAAAGCCTCCTCTGTCTGACTCTATGTTCGGGATAAACTCAAAACTTTCAAAAACATTATTATGCGTTTTTTAGTAGGTAATTAATAGACAGGGTGATATGATTTGCACCTGTTTATGGACGGGTCGGGTCGTGAATAGATATTTACCGCATTACCACAAAAACATAAACACAGCTTACTCGCGCGTTTTTTTTAACAACTGTGAAACACTTGTCCTAGTCCCAATTTCACCATTTTATGCCACAAATCGAGTTTTATTAAACCTAGTTCAGTTCCTTTGTTCATTGAGAAATGCCAATTTGTTTTCAGTGAGGCTGTAAAGCGAGTTTAGCCTAATGTGCCGCGCTTATAACCAATGGTGAAATTGAGGCTATGTCGTGTTAATGTTATATTTATTGTTTTTAAAGTTTCCACTAATACATATTATAATAAAACCCTTACGGTTTGTTTAGAATGAAAAGTTCATAATAACTTATAAGATAACAAAGATACAACATAAGATAAGAAAGATGATGTTTTTTGGTATTAAGACCACCGGTAATATTTAATTCAAAACAAAACACCCAACAACAATCGCGCCAACATTAATTAGCTACTAAAGATACCTTTTTATTAGTATCCAACTTGTCAAGGTTATGAAGTACCTAGAACTTTTAGAACATTTTGTAGATATGTACCTGCATACTTACCTAGTATCCATCAATAATATAGATGTGAAAACACAGTACCTAACAAATCTCAATAACATTCATTTATTCGTACAATGTAAGTATAATATCAAAGTTACAATGTTGCCATCCTGTTTACACTTAGATTACTTAATCTTCCGAGCGATCAAGTTACATTTTATATGTAATCCAACGATTACGAAAGGTAAAATTTTCTCATATTACGAAGTGTATTTTTATAAAGGTATCTAAAGTTTATAATAATTGAATGTTTTGATATGAATTACAAGTAATCATCGTCATCATCATTTCAGCCTTAGGACAGAATCCTTGTGCCCTTTTCATACAAATTACAAGTAAATGCATAATATGTTTACAATAAATATATTTGAATCAAAATTAGAATGTGTAAAAAAAAAACAAAATTTAAAAATTCTTTCTTTAGGTCATTTTTTAAAATATTTTCAACTTTTTACCTATTTAATATTACCAAAACCAAAAATGCTGATACATCGCATTAGTGCATCGTATTTGGAAAAATATTTTGTCTGATGTCATCAAAATACGTGTGCGAATCGCGTGCACTTCAGCACTCATTCGATTCACACGTTTTCATCATCCAGCAAAATGATTTATCCATTCCAACCAAGCAACTCTCTAATAATTTCTAAGACTATTTATAGATGTTAAGGACCAATAGGTAGATACCAGACGACAGGCTTCGAATTGGCGCTCCATTTATTCTGTTAAAACAGATATTTTTGATTAAATAACCCTTTAGGCTACTTTTTAACGCTGTAAAATACCACATATTGCGTGAAAATTCATGATTGCGAGTAAAGCTCGATTGGGTTCAAATTTGGCTGTTATTCCAGTAATGAACAAAAATGGTAAATCTTTTAGCCGCGGGGTACAGCTACATGATTTTATAGATGTCCAATTATGTCGGTTAGAAGCGAACACTCGTAGCATCTACCGTAGCCCAGCTTTTACCAAATCAGCCCATCTTATTGGTATCGATCATCATCATTTCAGCTATAAAATGTCTACTGATGGACATACTCATAAACTTGTTTCGGTTGGAGGTGTCCTGCATCCACCATGTACATACACTCTTGCAGTGATTGATGACTGCCTCAGTGGCGCGGTGGGCGGAGGTCCGCTTGCGGTGCAAGAGGTAGCGGGTTCGATTCCCGCCGAGGGGTGAAGTGTTTGTATGTTCTGCAAGCATTTTCTCCTTGGTCTGGGTGTTTAGTATGTATAATAAAAAATATCTATCTATGTATGTCTATTATATTAAGTATATCAGATGTCTAGTATCCGTAACACAAGCTTCATAGCTTACCACGGTGCTAGATGTTGTTGTGTGGATTGTCCGGCAATATTTATTTATTTATTTATTTATTTAGTGGTGGTTTGTATGCAGAAGGGGTTAGCAGTTAGCGACGCATACTGTACCGTCCGTCGATCCAGCTAGTTGATCTAATAAATTTGTACATCTGTTTGTAAATCCTTATTCCTGATTTGATCGAGGCCTGAGCATAAGCCTTCCCCAAGCTCTTTAAGCGACTCTGAGACTGCTGTCGATTGATTTTATAAGAAAAATGCTTTAAAATGGATTAAAATCATTAGGTGTTGTGATTTTGTTCGCAGAAAAAGATTATGATTTACGATCGTGATGAACGTCGATGACCCCATTTTTGCGAGTGTTGAGCAATCGGTTTGATGAGCCAGCGTTCTGCAACGGTCGAAGTCAATGGACTCCATGTGTGACACCGGAACAGAACCTAAATTGTATGATGTTTACAATTGTTTTGTTTTCTTAACTGTAAAAATATTTTTTTATCTGTAGGTTTACTGAAAACATTTAGTAGGTAGGTATCTAATATTTATAAGAACTAATTATACAAAGCCCTGTTGGCTAAGTGGGAGCACACTCGACTTTCATTGCGAAGGTCGTGGGTTTAAACCTCGCCGCGCACTTTTCTTCTAGAAAATGTATCTGCACTTTAAACACGTGCTTTAACGGTGAAGGCAAACATTGTGAGGCAACCGGCAAGTTCCGTGAAGTTGTTTTAAGAGTTTGAAAGACATGTTTGTGACATTCACCAACCCGAACTTGGCCAGCGCAGCGTGCTGAATTTAGGAATAACCTCTCTCGTCAAGAGAGAAGTCACTGTGCCTCAGTAGTAGGAACTAGGAACGTTAATGGGGTGTTGATGATGATGATGAGGTATACTGTGTACATTGAGTAGGTAGGCTTCTGACTAGAACTAGTTACACAAAAATTACGAATTCTGATCCATATGTTTAATGATTAGACCGTTTTATCTTATTGAACCACAACACCTAGATACTGCGTCAACCAACCGGCCTGCCGGTGTTTGAGTATCACTCTCGTTGTGATTGAGGGATGCTTATGCAGTGCTTATGCACTCCACTGCAGCGTCTAGCAGTGGACTTCCTTCGACCGTCATGATGATGATCGAAATAAGGGTTTTAAATATTCCTATTCTTTAAACCTCAGACAATATTTTAAATACATATGTATAATTTCATTTTAGCAAATATTATCTAAAGTTTTCATGTAATTATACGTATTTTTATGCAAGTTCTCACAATTTTTGATACAAAATGGAATAACCTAACTTTTATTAGGATCAGGACGCTTTAAAAGCCGCAGGGCAGGTAGTATAAGAACCTATTGCTATAAGTAGAATTTACTCACCCTGAGACCTCACATATTCCTGCATAACGATCATCGCTCAGTCTGACAGCGCGCTATCACACCTCGGCTATCGGTTTGCTCCAGCACGACTAATCAGGTTTAATATATCAAAATTTAAAATTTAAGAGAAACCCCCGATTCCAATGCTTTAATTTCCTTAATAGTAAAACACCATAATATTTTGTTATGTGCAAGCGATGCGCTTTCATTTTATAGCCCACTCGAGTACATTTGCAGATTTTTTCCTTCCCCGCTCTAACCCCCATAACTTTTAAACGGCACAACCGACTTTCATGAAAAATGTCTAAGAACTATATAACCATAAAATTTCAATTCACAGTCCATGTTATACAGGACCGTAATCCTGGTGGTTGATTAACGATCCAGGCCTCAAAATAATATGTCAGAAATCTCTCTATCTATTGTTGAAATGTGGTATTAAAAGCCGTTGAGTAGTTTAAAAGACCGACCTTCCTAGTTCCTTCCTTATACCTTCCGAGTTGTGATAGGTATTTAAATTAATTGAAATTATTATTTAGCCAATCGAATCTTATTAAGAGTAAGATATACTTAGGTCATATACTCAGATAAGGCCGCCGATTGTACCTCTACAACAAGTAATGTGGCTAGTTGTTATTTTTAAGTTAGTCTGTAAGTATTGGTGTCCACTAAAGAAATTATCTTAGATAGGTACACTCATTTATTATTTTACTCGCCCGAGACTGATATTGAATAGATGGTTTATTTACAATGTACCTACCTAGTAGATTTAATAGGAAAACCAACTAACATTTAAAAAAAATATTTTTTTCTTAGAGATTAATTGTACAGTTATTAGTTCTTGCTCTTGATCACTAAATGATTAGTAAAACAGATGGAATAAAAGACTGTTTTTTTGATATATTTTATTAGGAAAACACAGATCTTCCTATACTTACAATGTAACTATTTACAATTATAAGATAAATGTTAATTTGAGTCATATTTATCTTATGCATATTATTTAATTTTAATAATACAGAATAACGAAGCTTATCATAATATCTTACGACACAACCATATAGGTACTTATTCAACACGGTGTCTGAGCCGTTCCCGACGGAATCTCGCCCGTACTGTTCCACCATAGTAGACGTAAACTATAAAACTGGAACCGATGATAATAATTAATTTCAAACTTAACAAAAACACTTTCACAGCGAGTGGTGTTAGTTGTGAAAGGGCGGCGAGGCGGACCTAATAGCGCTGCCAGGCGCAGGAGGCGGTCCGCGGCGCCGCGGCCTGCCGTCACAGGTCCGAGAAGAACTCCGGCGAGGAGTGCGGCGTGGGCGGCGCGCTCTGCGGCACGGCGTGCTCGCGCCCCGCCAGCGCCAGCCTCTGCTTCAGCACGTCGCGCTCGTGCGTCACGCGCGCCACCTGCAGCTGCAGCATGTGCAGCTCGTCCTGCAGCGACCGGTTCGTCAGCTCCAGCTCCTGCCGCTGCTGCAGCCGCTTGCTGCGGCAGTTCTGCGCGTAGCCGCGGTTCTTGAGTGTGCGCCGCTTCTGCTTCATGCGCGTTACGTCCTCTCGCGGGAACCCGTGCAGCCGCTTGTTCAGCTCGCGCACGCTCAGCGTCATCAGTAGGTCGTCGCTGATCAGATCGTCGCCCACGGACGAGGGGTTGTAGGAGGCGTGCATGCCGCCGCGCGGGGACATGGCCGAGCACGAGCTGGACGGGCGCATCGAGACTTGTTGCATGTGGTGCGCGTCGTCGCGCCAGTCGCGGCGATCCCACTCTTCAAAGTTACCGCAAGGTACGGTCCGCATGTCGAGCGGCTCCCGCATGTGCGGCAGCCACAGCACGTCGTCAACGAGCGCGGCGCGGCACGGGCTGCGCGCGATCGGCGCGGGAGGCGTCTCCGGCGGCGTGCTGGGGTCAACGGCGACTGCGATGTGCGGCTGCGGGTAGGGCCCCGCGTCGGGCCACGGGCGGCAGGCGCGCGCGCACGCTGGCGGCATCTCGACGGACTCGTGCCATGCGGAGCGTAGCAGCGGCGGCTCGCGCTTCACGGGACTGTTGTGGTCCTCGAGGTGGTCGAGTTCAAAGTTCTGCACGTACTCGTCTGCGAGGTGGTCGTCCTCCTCATGCGGCGGCAGGGTCTGCATCTTGCCGGGGTCGGCGTGGGGCTGCGTGCCGGGCGCGGGGTCCACCATGGGGCCGTGCGAGGCGCACGCTGGCCGGGCTGGGACTGCCGGCCGCGGCGAGCGCGCTGCAGGCTCCGCCCTCCGGCCCAATGGCGCACCGCGACGCGCGCACACCGCGAGGAACCCGCTAGCCTTTATTTTCACTAACATAAGTTCGCTAACACGAGAATAATATCATAATACAATATAATCACAACATGACACACATTACGAAACAAACACATACTACGAAGTTTATTATGTGCTTACGCTTGCAGTTTCGCTGTCTTATACCTACTTACATTGTACGACTTGGTATACTTTATCAATTTAGGTATTAAGAATATTATACGCGTAGTATGCTCACAGTTTTTGGAAAAAAATCATATGAACACAAGCATAAGCATATTATGAAAGGGAAATTGATCAGGTTATTTAGTCACAAGCCAATTAGTCTTATTTGAATAAACTAACTATAATAACACATAAACGGTGGTACACTTAATGTTATAAATAGAAAAATATGAGATGGACTCATACAGGGTTTCGCGCATAGTTTTTACACTTTTGCGAAAAAAAATCTAAGTAAAGTAAAAAATATGTTTTCAAAAGATGCAGTCAGAACGGTCACACATCCAGTATTTTCCCCACGCAAAGTTGCTTAACTTTGTAAAATCACGTTTGTTGTGTGGTAGCCCCATTAAATATTTATTTATTGTATGTTTTTAGTATATATTGTTATAGCGGCAACATAAATACATCATCCCTCAAATTTAAACTCTCTAACTAACCAGTTTCTTGAGATTACTTTGTTATCGCTCGGCCGCTCGGCCGGCCTCAGGTGACAATTAAGTGCGGCGGCTACAAGGCACATTGTGTTATCGACTTGTTTGCACTTGGAAAGCGAAATAGATTCAAAGTAAGTGTTAGTATGGTACCATAATTTGTAATTTTTATAATCATTTAGTTTATCTTCCTTTTTTGTTGTGTTATACTTATAAGTTATCGAGGAATTAACTTTTCATTCTAAACAAACCCCTAAGGGGTTTTAGAATGTTTTATTATACCTAATAAGTATTAGTGGAAACTTTTTAATAAAAAAATATTAAATAAAATAAAAAGATAAAGCCTGGTGACAGACAGAAAGGCAGACATACGAACGAGTCCAGCAATAGGGTAGCGTAAAAGGTTAAAAACCTTTGGGTACGGAACCCTAAAAATTAAGTAATAATGATTATAAATTTACCGTTCCATACTTAAATCTATAGTTACCACGGGGCTAGATATTGTTGTGTGGATTGTCCGAAAATATTAAGTTATTTACATGTATCACATTGGCGGCGCGGCGGCGCGGCGCGGCGGACGCTTCATTCGTAGCACTTCTACGCGAATCGTAGCTCTTCGTAGCACACTTCCTGCTTGCTTGGTTCATGTTATGCATTCATTAAGTATGATTGGTATGATGTTTCTTTAAAATCATACATTAAATATAAAAGACAAATCAAAAAATATATAATAATAATAAATAGTACGTTATTTATTAATATTTTTATTTTTATTTGTTTATTTTCGACAAGGGTCCATTTTGCCAACGCCAGAACGAAGTTAACAAATTAATAAACTAAAGATAAGACAGATTAAGGTCGTCCAACTTTTTACTTCAATGTTTGACGAGTAAGTGATGGTTTAATTCTACCACCTTATCTTATAATAGTTTGTTTAAATTTTGTTCTGATGGTGGTAAAATCGCCCCAAGGGGCCGATACTATCTCTTTTTTTTTTTGTTATGCTCGATAAGCCTTCATTTGATTTTCAAGTGACGATGTAGTCTAAGATGGGACATGAAGAACTAGAAGGTAAGCTGATCGCTTTTCTGCATCTTATACCTATTGCTCATTGCTATGATTCTGCAAGTTTTATCAGTTACTAGATAATCTCGTCAACTTAATACGAATGCAGGAACTTATTAAAATTATTTAGCTAGAATTTTGCGGGAAACGAACACAATTATTATTTTGCGATCGAAAATAATTTGTCAGTGAAATAAGATAGTTTGTTCAACAGTAGAAGGTAGTAACTATAAGTAGTTAGTGTTTACTCGTATTAGAGTCAAGTATTTAGTCCTCGGAGGTAAATTGCCGTGTAGCCAAAACTAGTTGATTTGATTTGCTGAATTCTTGATTATTGCCGTTTCGTAGTTTTTTTTTTATAATTTGAATTTAATTTTTTACGTATTTATTATAAACATTTGTCGTCTTTTCATAATATTTTATTATCTATATGTCACAAAACATGCTTATGTATCTTATCTTATTAATTCCTTCGGCCTTGCCGCTTTAGGAAAACAATTTTTTATTTCTCGGATCATATAGGTAAGTCCTTACCAAGGTTTAGAAAGACAACTTTCTTAAAAAAATATTTCCTTCGTCGAATACATTTATAACACTTTAAAAGAAAAATCAGCTGGCCAATAAAAAATACTTTATTAATTTATTTTATTTATAGGTACTTTCTCGTCAGTTTCAACTCCTAACTAAAGGTAAAGGAAAGGAATATATTGAAGGTCATTGAAGTACAATCCGAATACAAAATTGCGTGAACAACCAGAGAGAGAAAAAAACAAAATTTCAGTAGAAATATTTAACATGATTCCTAATTATATGTATGGGATCATAAATCAACAGAACAATAAATCATAGGCGGTAAGGTGGCTAACTGTAGAACAAAGTGATTTCACGCGCGGCCGAGTGGGGCAACAATTCAGCATAATTCCGATTACATTTAATCACGGAATGGGGTCTAAACAACCCTTGCTTGTTAACCCTGAATAATTGGAGCGATGCGCCTGTTAGTGCTGTAATTGGTACACAATGAACTCTAATATTAAAATCAGTTTCTATGAAGGTTTCGTCTACAAAATATATCTAGATTTATATTTGTGTAAGAAAAGAATAAGAGGAATTCCGTAACTAAGTGAGTATAGTATATATATATGTATTTATGTTATGTTATGTTTATTATATATTATTTTTGCAAATATAGGTAATTTATATGATAATCTGTCTGATTGGAATATACACGCTATCCATATTTTCTGCATAACAGCTCCATACCCTAAGGTTTGCAGTAAGAAAACTCTAATAGGGTTAAGCTCGCCTTTGTACATGACCTATGTTATATTATAACTAATATTTGTATACGTTTCTGTGTGAAAACTTGAAAAATCATTTCGAAAATAGGACAGAAAACAGGTGAGAAGTCAATCAATGATAAAACTTTAACTTAAAAAGTCCAGGGCGATAATAACTATACCTACTCAACCTTACACCAGGAGGCGACGCGTCAGACGCGCACATTTCAATTTTAACACACAGATGGAATAATTACAATAATAATGTAACTTTACATACGTACCTACTACGCAAAAAATGTTATATACTTATATATTTCGCAAGAAATGTAAATTTCCTCCTACTACTTTTATGCTTTCTTCTACATGTATCGTTGGGTCTCGTCTCGGTCTGAACTGAACCTTATTCTTATTAGACAAATCTGATGTAGGAACTTACCTACCTTTGTCAATTAATTTATAGAAATAGACATAGACACTCTTCAGTAGATATATGTTTGACAAATGGAGTTATTAGAAACAAACATAATTTAATGTATGTAATTTGCAACATATTTAAATGGTTATGTAATATAAAGAATATGAGCTTATGACGCCTATACTACAGAAATATTACCTATAGACAATATTACCGTGCTTATATCCTTTACGATTCTACCTTAACATAAGTAGCTATACTAACATAAGTAGTAGTAATATGTTAACTGCCTTTACCTATCGAATTCAAATTGTTTGGTTAAAACCGTGGTTAAAACAATAGATGCGCGTTTTGTTAGCGAGCAATTAACAAAGGCACTCTAAACAAGTGGGATACGTGTCGGGTAATCATTGTGATATCTAGTGGGAAGAGGGAGGGGTCAGTGCTGCCAGCTCATAGAAAATAGTTTGCTGAATTTTATGATGTAGGTAAGTTTGTGTAAATATTTACGCTTCATGTACACAAATTTTAAGTGACAAGGTTGCAAAACTAGATTCGATACGATAAAGTAACAAAAGAGGTAGACCAGGTTATGTTAAAAAAAAAAACAATTGTAACGTAGGTATATAAATATTTACTTACATGCCTACAGGGTTAACCATATTATATTTGAAAAATATCTATCACTCATAAGTTTAGATGAAACCAATCCGTTTAAAATGAAAACTCCGTTTATAACTATTTTTTTTAAGTTTTACACGATTTGTGTTGATGGCTTTGTTTTATTTAATTACAACTACATTTTCTTGATTAATTGAGGTACGGATATAAAGAAATACAGTCAGTGGAACCCACCTAACCCATACAACACATTTATTTTATATATAAAACATTTTATTTTTAAGGCAATTTTGTTTATAACGGCAACATTTGATTCAAAATAATCGGTTGTTTTCACATAGGTACCTTAAGTCAAGTACTACTTATATCAAGAATCAAGTGAGGGACATTTGAAACTTCTCCCTAAAATTCCTTTTATTACTTACCTTTAAAAAAAGAAGTTTCTTACGAGATGGCGTTTTAATTTTAAGTTAACATTTAATAGGTGGCCAAACATATTGCTTGAAACTTACAAAAAGCTCAATATATCCAAGTTCTATAAGTTGGCAACATAATGGGGTAAACTGGTAAAGTTCGGTAGCAAGGCGCGCTAACAATGTTGACCCGCGGCAAACAGCGGCGGCGGCCGCGTCAGCCCACGGGTCGCCGCACCGCACTGCGATGCCTTAACCCTATCCTAACAAACGAATACCTACTCATTTCTGAATAACTACAGTGATAAGTACATAGTTGCTTAATGCTCGGAAATTGGGTATTCACATTTATTTGGATACGTATGAGTTAATAGAGGAAAAAACTGCAACGGCTCGCTATTTTTAAACCACAATGGTTTATAAAAATGGTATTCTAGAAAAGGGTTAGATTGAAAGAAAATCTTAACTTCCTGTTATTTTAAAGAAATTGAATGAATGAATGAATGAATGAAATAAATTTTATTTGAGACACACACATATAAATAAAAGTAGAATTAAGTAGTAAACTCACACAAAATGTCTCAAAAAGGCTTCCAACTCAGCATTTGTTGACTTGTACGTTACATACAAGACAACGCTGATCTTCCGTTGGAAGCCCTTTGAGTCACAGCATGCCATTAAATAAACAAAATAATTTAGAAATTGGAACTAGTCGAGAAAAATTTATAAAGAATAAAAATACGGTACTCAAAACTTAAACCAACAAACAATAAATAAATAAATAAGTTACACTCTTTTACACATATGAATAACTAAAGTATAAACAACTCAACAACAAAAATAAACAAATCTAAACACATAACAAAGTTACAAATTCATAAAATGGATAAGTCAGTTCGAAGGTAGCTATAGCTCTTTTGATGTTCAATTAAATATAATTTAAGCTTACGTTTAAAAAGGAAACAATTAGTAACATCACGAATCGGTGGTGGAATATTGTTCCAACATTTGGAAGCCGCGTACCGAAAGCTACCTCGAAATGACGCGGAGTGATGCTTCTGAATTAAAAATTGCTTCGAGCACGTACGCACAGGTCTCGTGGAAGAAATGTTCGTCAACTTATCATACAAGTAACTTGGTGACTTATGTTTTACAACGCCAAAAAGGAGACATGCCAGGTGTAAATTGGCGTTTTTGGATTGATAGATTATATCGTTTGCCTAAGTATTTTTAGGTTTATCTACCTCTGTTTGTTTGTGTATCATACCGATACGGCGCTTTTCATACCAATAAGTACCAAGTAAACTACCCCTCTTTTCATTCCTTACAACGAAACGAACAGGTTTATCTATCCATTATGAAACAGCAGGCCGTCTAAACCGAATCATTTCCAACCATATATTTGTTAGTCCCTTAAAATCTTGTATTTATGTCTTTGATATTTCCTCATTCTAATTACACAAATGATAAACCTCGCGCACGTGTTTCAACACCTAAAACTGCCGCAAATATTCAAACACAAATTCAACTGTCTGTAGGTACAACCTACTTCAAGCAAGGATGCACAATCAAAACCACCTGTCCCAGCCTCATTAACTTCCCTAAAACTACCGGCTCCTGTATCGTATTGTTCGCCTAACAATGCGCAGCGATAAGGCCGCGATCCGCAGACACGTTCCGGGACTATCGAAGTCTCTTCATCAATTGATCCATGCCCTACTTGCCTCCTTGTACGGCCGTTCGCACCGTAAATGCGTCGTGAAATTTTCCGCCCCGTACTTTTTATGGTAAATGATGGGTTTATAATATTTTCGTTGTACAAAATAGCTTTTGCTGTTTGTGGTAATTTCAAGAACCCGGTTTTCAGATATATAAAATGTAATTCAGGGAATGATTTGCGTCTGGGCTAAGTCGAGGTGGATGGGTTGGTCGCTAGTTGATCAATACAATTTAACTGACAATGAACTAGATACCAACTGGTTAATAGATTTTTAAAGTTAGGTACAATAAACAGCAAAATAAACTAATTAAATAGGTAAACTAATGAATATAAAATTATATATAATATTTACAGAAAATTAAGTCAAAAGTTACGTACCTACTATTGCAGTTTGTTAGAAGTAAGGTAACGACTCATAATCATAAGAAAATCAACACATTTTGTTCGATCTTCGGTGTTAATATGACCATTTTCTTTTGAATAATAAAAACTTCATTTGAAACAACATTTGATATTGACACTTTGGTATAACTTGTTACATCTGGCACGTCACACTAGAAGATGTTTTGAATCGTTGATTTTGATCACTTACCTATGCTGTTGACTGTACTTCGAGTCTAGAAAATCATAAACTTAAGTTCCATAATGATTCAGGCCCAGTAAGATAATGAAATAGGTACCTAAGTACTGATCTTGTGATTGATAGGTACCCCAAAATTTCTATAACGCCAGTTTTCGGCTTATTACGAGATATATACGATAATATTAGATTTAGAAAATCTATTGATACCTATTGACTGGTAAATACGTACCTATACCTATATATATATATATATATAACTAAATTTACGAGAAACCGCGATTGCATATCATAAACCGTAAATTAATTGGACAGACACAATGTCGGCGTGACAATGTTACCTTCTACTTAAGTAAAATAGAAAGATAATGAAGTAATGACGAATAGAAATGGAAAATTAATTATTCCGTGTATTACGCAATACCCGTGCAGATAACACCAAGGCGATCGGATAAACGAGCATTGAACCTACACATGTCTTCAATATGTCAGAGTTGAGACTACTGGATCTAATCGATTTGATCTTTTGGTCACCTTGTAATAAATTGTATCCGCTGACGAGGCAGCATAAGTAGTTTTACTTTCCATATCTGCCATAACTGATCAATTATTGACTATCCTACCCACATTCAGTTGGTATACATATAGATGGCCCATATCATGTAAGAAATTAAATCATGTTAGAAACCTCAATTTTTAAGCCGTTTAAAAGTTATGGGGTGAGAGTGGGGAAGGAAAACCGAACATCTGCAAATATACTCGAGTGTGGTATCAAATGAAAGAGCATCGCGTGAACATTACTAAATATTATGGTGTTTTACTTTTAAGGAAAATAAAACATTGGAATCGAAGGATTTTCTAAAATTTTAAATTTAGATTTATACTTATTGAATCGTTATTACCTATATCAGAAACGGTGGCTCGTAAGAAAAAAAGTATTCAAACATTTTTTATAGATCATTTTATGATCTATAATTTTGTCTCAGTTACTTTTATGATAAAACTTACCGTTTTGCTGAAAATCGCGATAAACTCATTATTGTAATCTTTGACCTTGAATAAAAAAATTTCCTTACATGGGAATGATGGGGAACTTCTAGACATTGTTTATAATTATGTTTTAAACAATTTCACTGAAATTCAGCTTGTTGGGACTTTATGTAACTTCGAATGTCTAAATTGACCGGACTATCTGGTGAGCAGTAGCATTCTGATACGGGATTTAGAACGCTCGTCAGTGTAATTGTCAAACATCGATGTGTGAGGTCATTCTGAATAAAGTATCATCTTAATGTTTAGAAAATATTTACGGTTGTCTCAATGTTTGTATAATTGTGCTTCAGTATTTTAAGCCTAGTAGGGCGCTTTCAATTTGAGCGTACGTCTGCTGCGGCCTATTTTAAAAGCATCTTATGAACCCAAAGCGACCACAGCTTCGTTATTCTATAAAGGCTGAAAATTTGTCTGTGCTTGTCCCCCAACTCAGATTAGAACGACCAGCGAAGGTGGGGTTTTGTGGTGGTTAATTTTGAATATGTATGAGTCAGTAAGGCAGGTGTCTTCAATTATACCTGTCTTCCGTCTAATAACGCCTATAAATAATACTACCTACGCCTGCCTAAGCATTGCATTAGCAAAAAATAATCTAATTACCAATTCAAGTGGTTGTTTAAATAATATTTTTATTTTTGTAATTGTGTCTCTCTAACATTTACTTTTTAAATTAAATAACTACAATAAATTACTATGCCACTTTACATTTTTCGTAGGATATTTCGGAAATCATGAGACCAAACAATTTTCAAAATATTTATTAAAATTATATAGGTATATAAAAAAGTAGCAAAATAAAATGCCTCTTAATTGTTATAAAATCTCTTGTAGAAAAAAAATGCTATATTAATGACAATAAAAAAATATACTTAAATTAATTATTACATTATCTTCACAATATTAACTGCAATTAATATAGTTAGGTACTCTTTTAAAATTGAAATAGGTAAAAATTATGTATATTATAAATAAACTTGTATTAAAGCAGCATCATCAAAAATGTTATGAAGATAATTAATATGACACTAACATTGTAGCATGTAACCACTTTCTATAGTAGGTGAGGTAGGTACCTGGGGCACATTTATAAATAATCGTAAATATAATACGAATATCAATTAAGCGCTAACCAATAGTATATTCTGTCATGCAATAAAAATAACATTATAATAAAATTAACAAAACAACAAAGCTAGGCTTTACATAAATTATTTAGCATAATTTCACATTAAATATTGCAGATGACATCACAATTTGATCATTCAGTCTTTAGAATTCTGATCAGTATAAAATATACCCGCACCATTAAAATCTATAAATGTTTATAAAAATAATATTTTTTAAATAATGCAATATTGATTTTGTATTTTTTTTAAGGTAGCTTAATTGTTATATAAAATATATAAAAATTATAAATATAATTCTCGTGAAAATTCATTAACTTTAACTTTTGGATGGGTATGAAACTCATTTACAAACAGGGATATAAATACAAATTGGAATACAGATGGGTCAACAAGATGGGTTCGAGATCATATCAGTTGTTTAATAAAACGGTTTCCTAATTGTGGAATCAAATACAATTAGAGAGACTTGAGCTTAGGCCAAACACGCGCGATCAAAGCGATTGCAAAGTTGGAGCGTCTGCTGCGCGGTGGACGATACCCATACTTTACTATGGCTCTTTACACACAAAGCGACGCAGACAAAGCGGACGTTTTCAGGCGAAATGTCTCTTGTTGAGACGCTCCCGCGTTGCGTCCCGCTTTCCGCGTCGTTGAAGCGTAGGTTTTACCGAAGCCTTATCAATTAACTTATGATTATGACACATTATTGACTAACATGGTTCTTAGATAAACCAAGATAGATTATACCAAAATATAACAAACTGTAAGAATTTCTTAATACATGATTTCTTTCTTAAACATTTTCATAAAATGACCACATTTGTACATAATATAAATATACATATGTATCACATAAACAGTTGATTAAACCTCATCTCATAAGCATTATTGTACATTGTTATACTTAATTATATTATTGAGTAGCATGTTAAATTAGATTTAAAACAAAAAAATATATTTTAAGGCCACAAAATTATCTAACAATAATTTAGAATTAAACATTCAAAACTTATCAATAATTGGAAGTTTTACTAGTTAAACGCACTTAATGAATATTAATTAAGTAATGAATTACTAACATTGTTGTACTGCTATTTGATTGTGATATTAAATAATTTAAACATTACCCTTATGATTTAAATATAGTTAAACGGAATCAACATTTTAACAGACTATTGATGAGAAGCGACAAACCGGACATAATATTTTAAAACTTCATTTGGCTGCAACACAATATTTTCAGAAACTAGGTCACCACTTATAGCAGCAATAATACATAGAGGTTTTGTCATACAGTGAGCGGCAAGATGTTCCTCGTTCAGAATATTTGTATTTGTGTTGTTCTGAACGCGGATCGATTGAACCTTACCGCACTGACAAGACCCTAAGGCGTGAGCATCTTAGCATCATATATTTTTGGTATAAAACATTTTCGCAATTACGATATCATCTTCAAGCCTCTGTATTATTCTACTGCGTTGTTGAAGTTGAGGAGTGCATAGTCGTGGTAGTACATCATGATGCAGAGAGGCTGACCGATGACCAGCGAGCTCCAGACGATGATGTTGCCCCAGCGAGGGCCTAGCTCGATCTCCACGTGACGAGAGATCACGCCCAGTGGGGGCTGCGCCATCATACCTAGGAAGGCCCATACGCGGAACATTTGAAGGGGAACACTCACCTGAAAATATACATTATTATGTTCTATTTTATGAGGATTGTCAAACTGTTATAACCATAATGATTTTTAGGATGATTCTTTGGTATTAATTTACAAGAACTTGAAATCACTTGTATTACACGCCCTCTATTATTGGAAATCAGTAACATAACTAAATAGTATCGAAACGAAGAGAAGAACCTTGGTTTAACCTAATTATTTATTAATTTGCTCATTTGTACATATAAACAGATTAAATAAGAAAGTAAGTAAGTAGGCAATTATTCACAGGTTTTACATTGTCACATGCAGTGGACAAACATCCACTGACAGTTCAAGTTTATTTATTGCGTTAAACATGTTACAGAGTCGTACTCCTTACATGGATCAATGTATTTGTACCTGCCAAGGCACGCAATTTATTTATATGCTAGAAAAACCAACAGTTTACAATAAATTAAACAAAATTAATATATTAAAAGGCAGCCACATAATGGTCTTCACGACGAAGACGACGACGTCTTTGACTATCAAAACAACATAAATAATTATCTTACCAAATATTCATGGAAGAAAGCAGATACGAAGAACACAGCTAAGCCCGCGACCGCTTTACTGTACCCCATATCAACAATAGGCACGTAAAGATGGCGCAGCGCCCACCGGTGGACCGGCATGTTCCATGAGCTCCAGAACACTTTCACGTTGGTGGCGTTCCACCAGTCCTTGTAGAACTTGCGGTCCGCGAACTGCAGCAGCTCACCCATCAGGTTCAGGAAGGAGTGGAAGTTGAGGTAGAAGAAACACAGCCAGATCAGATGGTTGGGCACCTGGAAATAGGTGTTGACAAATTTTAACAATAAATCAACCGGTTTGTGGCATAATAAGGATTTCACGATTATAATGGGACCAATTTTAATAAGATTTAAATTGGCTAGGCAAACGACAACATTCATATAAAAAGTATAAAAAACATTTAATTTTGACCAGAAACAAATAAAAAAAATTTAAACTTACAGCTAATTTCAAAAGTCTCTCAGTAATCCTCATCACGTCCATGCTCGAGAATGTTTCAAGTGAGTTGATGATAGATGGCACCATCCATTGCTGCAGCAGCGCGAATATCAGGTTTATTCCCACCACGAGCTCCAACAGTCTTCTGAGTACGAAACGCTTGCGGATACTGAAATCACAAGTAACAATCACAAAATATAATATAAATCAATGAATATAGATACATACACAGTAAATTACGAGATTTCCTATAATCATTCTTACCAGTGAGGTAGGTTTCATGTTGTAGTGCTCACTCCGCGGTTTAAGGCGACTTGGCAGCAAACAACTTTGGCAGGAGTTTGCCCATTTTTTCTCAATTAGAATACTATTTATTTACTAACTAACGATTGTACTGCTTTAATTTATTACACATAGGGGGCTTACTCTCATTCTAAAATGTGATGTGTTCAAAAATTAGGCATGAACAACACTCTCCAGCTCGGCTCGGCGGTGGGCTCCACAGTAGAGAGTTTCTCAGGCGTAAAAAATCTGATATAAACGCGAAACCACAGAAATTATATCAATTATTTTACATTTCATACCTCACGCTAAATTAGCGCCTCTGGCGGCCCCCAGAGAGCCGTCATCGTCTGTTTTAACAATGGGTCGCATAAAAATAATCAAGTTGGATTATTCATCGTTTTGGGCATGGGCGGTCTTATAGTTCGTCGTTAGAGCCGTTCGTTGTTCGGCATTCAGGGATACACCTTGAGCCGGTGAGTGAAATCGTGTTTGAAAATTAGGATAAGACGTACTAACCGGGCTGTTCTTGGGAAATTCAACTCGTAGCACAAGGTCGGCGCCAGCATGAAGTAAGCTAGATCCTTGAGGCTCAGGTTGTCGGGGTACTTCACAAGGCGCGCGGCCGCGATATCGCCATCCTTGTCGTCGTCAAAACTCTCTGTTTTTAAACGTTATATGTCAACTTTTTTACCTAATTAATACAGTTTAAAGTTAAATTACAGCAAAGAAAGAGTGCAAGGCAGAAACGAACGTGTATGCAGAATCAAGGTTTAGGAAAAGCATAGAAATATGCGTCTAATGCACATTTACAATAAATCATTTGATAAGAATGAGATTGACTCATACTACACCTGAGGTTCCTAGTACAGTATTAAACATTTTGAAATGAAAAAAAAACATTTATTTGTAAGCATTTTGAAAATACAAAAATAAGAAAAAATATGTTTTTTAGTGCAAAAACATGCAGTCAAAGCGGTCACCCATCCAAGTACTGAACTGACGCAACGGTGGTTAACTTTATACAAATAAAGTTTATTGTGAGGGAGCACATTTATTTATTATGTGTTTTAGTGTTTGGTGTTATAGCGGCAACAGAAATACATCATCGCTCAAAATTTCAACTCTCTATCTTTCACGGTTCTTGAGATACAGACAGACAGACGACGAAGTCTTAGTAATAGGTCCCGTATTACCCTTTGGGTACGGAATCCTAAAAACGAGACGATGACTCAGTATTGGTAAAAGAAAAAAGGCGTAATACATTTTCGTCAGAGGCTTTAGTGATATCATTCAACAAGGAAAATATGACAGATAATTAGAAAAAGACAGTGCCAAAAACAAAAAGCTTAAAACCAAAACCAATAGATACAAATGCGAACCAACAAACCAAGCTAAACGCTTAACTTACGCTCTTGTTCAGCATTTATTAGTTGGTCTGCAAATAAATTTAATAATTAGGGCATTAAAATGAATTAAGCGTTTTATTATCACTCAAATAAACACCTAGAATTATTATTATAACGTTATATTGCAGGAGTTCACAAATTAATCAATCATATGATTTGCACCAACTTAGAAAATGGTTAGTTAAGATAATAATATGTGCCAATAGTTAGTTATGTCAAGAGTAATCTCTCTTTTTCACATGTGACTGAGTGAAATAGCTATATTGGCCAATTCAGCTATTTCGCTCAGTAACCATTATTAACTTAAAGAACCATTGCTTAGTTTACTCGGATTGTGTGTATAAAGCTCTTAAAGTAATTCATTGAACATTGTACGATTCTTTATTTAAATTACAATGCTATTTCGGGTATTTAATTTCAAGTCCAAAATAACCTAACAGTCATTTGTTTTTTTTAATGTAGGAATGTTACTTACTCCAGTTGGGCGCAGAAAGGCTTTGCCGTCTCAATGCCGACTGGTTTGCTTTAGCCTTGGCCTTCCCGGTGCGACACCAGTAGTTAGTCTGCACATAGCTCCACAGCTTCATGAATATTATCAAATAGTTTAAGCAGATCACAGTCATGCCCACTGAAAAAGTTGAAACGTTATTTCAGTATAATTTCATAAAGGGTTTTTTATGTTAATTTGTGATAATCTTTAATTAGCTTTCTGTTGTTACTAGATTAGTACATAGTGTTAATTTTCCTACTGCAAATAAATGAATGAAGGTAATTTAATTTCTGGCGATGCAGAGGTATGTGATTTGCTAACGACCCTAAAGTACAAGACATTTTTTATGTTATAACTTTTGAAACTATCATGGTCATTAAAATTATTTAGATTTATCAATATTTACCATGATTGATTGTCTTTCGAGTTAAAGTAAAACTGTTACTCCAATCGCTGCAGCTTTAGTTCAACCGTGATCATGGCGCATGTAACTGTGCCGAAATATCGGAAAACTCGAAAGACAATCAATCATGGTAAATATCCCGTTATAAATATAAATAATATTTTTTATGTTTTTATTCCAAAACCTAATTATTAGAACTTGGTTTGTCGGTTATATGTATAGCACAGTAAGACTTGGAATTATTTGATAATTGCCGGTGAAGAAAATTCCATCTCTCAGAAACAAGGATGCTTGCATCATTACCATTTTTATTGTGAACATTCAATCTAATCCTTTTAAAATCGTACCATCGTCATGATTTTTTGTTTGCAAGAAAAAAGATAAAACTTGTGTATAATTTTTTAAATAATTTTGATGGCGGCCTAATTGTTTATTTATCTACCCTATTAGTTGATAGATGTACTCACACTCTGTAATATTACATCAGTGGAATAAATATGCCCACAGTTAGATTTTGGGCAATGTTGAAATGAATAAAAACCCCATAGTTTCGTCGAATCATGGTAAATACGATAGTTGCAAAAGTTAACATGGCATGTAGCCATGTTAAGAATGCCTTAGGGCTCATTAAGAAAGGGCAAGTACCGGTACTATACAATATTATTTTAAGATTACATCATTTTAGCTATATTATTTTTACACTTAAGTTTGTTAAAAAGCAATATATACACATGCCAAGAATTTTGTTATGAAATAGAGAAAATCGCAAGATAATAGGATATATGTATTATTGGTAATATATTAAGTTCAGCAATTTTAAGAAAATGCTAACAAATAAAAAACTATTATACCTGAACTAAAGCAGTTTCCTTTAAAATGCAGTGATATTACAGGCAGTGCAACTACAAACAAAATATTTGATATTTGCAAACCAAGGCCAATCTTTTCAGGGACCAAATTCTAAAACAAAAAACACACTACTCAATTCAAACTACATAGCAGCTCAATACTATGCATATTGAAATCATATTTGCTAATTACATATTCCTTTTGAACATAATGCCAATATAAAATCATAAAAAAGATATGTACTTAACAAAATGTCCATAGCTATATTACTCACCAATGCACCAAAGCTAAAATGTTAAAGTAACAACATTCTACTGTACAGAATATTTAACAAAAATAACCACTATTGTTTCTAACAATGTTGTACATGAGAGAATAAAATACAAATGAAATATGGTCACAAATAGCAATCATGTGAAACTTAAGTTTACTCACCAATGCAATAATTTTTTCAAATAGCAATGCTACAACCACTGGGACAACTGAAACTGAAAATTATATAATTTTATTAATAAGCACACAATGGCATAAATATGCATTCAGGTACAATCAGTAGCTTTTGAATCATTACCACAGGCAATAAATATCACACATGACAGTCGCTCTGACAGCAAATTCCTCAACTAATAAATTTTTCAAAATAGCTCTAATGTTATGAAACTAATAAATCTAAATTTAAAATTTAAGAAAAACCCCTAATTCCAATGCCCTAATTTCCTTAAACGTAAAACAACATAATATTATGCAATGTGGACGCGATACGATTTCATTTGATAGGTACCCCACACTAGTATATTTGCAGATTTTCGGTTTTCCTTACCCACTCTGACCCCCATAACTTTTAAACGGCACAACCGATTTTCATGAAACATGTCTAAGAACACTCGCGCCAGACTCACCTTTCATACAAAAAAAAACTAAATTGAAATCGCTCCATCCATTTGGGAGCTATGGTGCCATAGACACACAGACAGACAGACACGTCAAACTTATTACACTCCTCTTTTTTGGTCGGGGGTTAAAAATATTATACAATATTGGCTGCCACAAAGGCGCGGTGTGCGAAAGTCCGCAGCGCAAAAGGTAGCGGGTACTATTCACGCCGATGGGTCAACGCCTAACAATGCGCAGCGATAAGGCCGCGATCCGCAGACACGTTCCGGGACTATCGAAGTCTCTTCATCAATTGATCCATGCCCTACTTGCCTCCTTGTACGGCCGTTCGCACCGTAAATGCGTCGTGAAATTTTCCGCCCCGTACTTTTTATGGTAAATGATGGGTTTATAATATTTTCGTTGTACAAAATAGCTTTTGCTGTTTGTGGTAATTTCAAGAACCCGGTTTTCAGATATATAAAATGTAATTCAGGGAATGATTTGCGTCTGGGCTAAGTCGAGGTGGATGGGTTGGTCGCTAGTTGATCAATACAATTTAACTGACAATGAACTAGATACCAACTGGTTAATAGATTTTTAAAGTTAGGTACAATAAACAGCAAAATAAACTAATTAAATAGGTAAACTAATGAATATAAAATTATATATAATATTTACAGAAAATTAAGTCAAAAGTTACGTACCTACTATTGCAGTTTGTTAGAAGTAAGGTAACGACTCATAATCATAAGAAAATCAACACATTTTGTTCGATCTTCGGTGTTAATATGACCATTTTCTTTTGAATAATAAAAACTTCATTTGAAACAACATTTGATATTGACACTTTGGTATAACTTGTTACATCTGGCACGTCACACTAGAAGATGTTTTGAATCGTTGATTTTGATCACTTACCTATGCTGTTGACTGTACTTCGAGTCTAGAAAATCATAAACTTAAGTTCCATAATGATTCAGGCCCAGTAAGATAATGAAATAGGTACCTAAGTACTGATCTTGTGATTGATAGGTACCCCAAAATTTCTATAACGCCAGTTTTCGGCTTATTACGAGATATATACGATAATATTAGATTTAGAAAATCTATTGATACCTATTGACTGGTAAATACGTACCTATACCTATATATATATATATATATAACTAAATTTACGAGAAACCGCGATTGCATATGAGTCGTATAGAATCAAAGGTGGCAATCTTAATTTGGCTGAATTTTGGTAATTCAATAAAAACGTTTTAATAAGTCTGTTACGAAATTATTTCTAAAATCATATTAAACATCGCTATATAATTACTGTAAAAAATAAATAATAACACCGGATTTGGTCTTTGTAAGATAATATACTCAGAATTTAGATAATAATTTTGCAGAATGCCGGTTTTGATATTAAAAATTAAAGAATGCCGTATTTGTTACCAAATATTATGCACATGGCCATGTTTGATCTCAACCTATTGACAGAAAGCCGTGTTTGAATTCAATCAAATTAAAATTGATTCAGGGGTGTCACACAAGGCAAGAATAGTATATTATATGAAATGAAGTTTTATTAATTCAAAATTATGTGAAAATGTTATGCTTTAATTTAAATGCGTAATTCGCAATCATCTCCCGTCCCTCCTTCGCAATAATTTTCTTCTTCTGGTGAAACATTAATTTGTTCCTGTGCGTAAAGTACGTCTTTGTAAAAATGTAGGGTAAGAATATCTTTCCAGCTCGTCCCGAAATGCTTGCACAATAATCTGCTAGCTTTTTTTTACTAACCGGAACCACATTAGGCATGGCTTGCGGACTAATCATGCCTATAAGTTTAAAATCATGCTGTCTTGATCAGCCTTGTTAGTGTAAGACCCTATTTGGTGCAGATTTTGCAGAGTATCCAGAGAGAAAATTTAAAAGTTCAAAAAAAAACAAATAGAAACCAACACCATAAAAATAAGCAAAAATTTCATAAGGAAAGGTGACAACCCTATACTAAAACTTGCTTGAGTATCTTTTGCAAAGTTCGTTTCCATTTTTCAGGGTCATTTTGCCGTTTCCGCGCAAACCTGTTAGTAACAGGGGTAGGATGGCAATCCATTGTTTGAATTATTTATAAATATCCTAAGTAACACCACAAAAACAATTATAAATCCTTAAAAATCCAGAGACACACTTGTACGAAAACTTCAACCACCGCCATCAGACCACGCGACCATCGGACGCCTGTGATTGGTCAACGGAGCCAGAAGGCCGAGTTTGATTTTAAACTGCCAAAGATTGCCGCATTTGAAACTAATGCTGATTTTTGACGTCGATTTTGAACGCTTGAATGCCGCCTTTGATACAGTTTGAGAAAATAATATAACGTTATTTTAAATTCCCTAAACGGCCATATCATTATGTCATTTTTGACAAATTTGACAGATTGCCACATTTGATTCTATACGACTCATATCATAAACCGTAAATTAATTGGACAGACACAATGTCGGCGTGACAATGTTACCTTCTACTTAAGTAAAATAGAAAGATAATGAAGTAATGACGAATAGAAATGGAAAATTAATTATTCCGTGTATTACGCAATACCCGTGCAGATAACACCAAGGCGATCGGATAAACGAGCATTGAACCTACACATGTCTTCAATATGTCAGAGTTGAGACTACTGGATCTAATCGATTTGATCTTTTGGTCACCTTGTAATAAATTGTATCCGCTGACGAGGCAGCATAAGTAGTTTTACTTTCCATATCTGCCATAACTGATCAATTATTGACTATCCTACCCACATTCAGTTGGTATACATATAGATGGCCCATATCATGTAAGAAATTAAATCATGTTAGAAACCTCAATTTTTAAGCCGTTTAAAAGTTATGGGGTGAGAGTGGGGAAGGAAAACCGAACATCTGCAAATATACTCGAGTGTGGTATCAAATGAAAGAGCATCGCGTGAACATTACTAAATATTATGGTGTTTTACTTTTAAGGAAAATAAAACATTGGAATCGAAGGATTTTCTAAAATTTTAAATTTAGATTTATACTTATTGAATCGTTATTACCTATATCAGAAACGGTGGCTCGTAAGAAAAAAAGTATTCAAACATTTTTTATAGATCATTTTATGATCTATAATTTTGTCTCAGTTACTTTTATGATAAAACTTACCGTTTTGCTGAAAATCGCGATAAACTCATTATTGTAATCTTTGACCTTGAATAAAAAAATTTCCTTACATGGGAATGATGGGGAACTTCTAGACATTGTTTATAATTATGTTTTAAACAATTTCACTGAAATTCAGCTTGTTGGGACTTTATGTAACTTCGAATGTCTAAATTGACCGGACTATCTGGTGAGCAGTAGCATTCTGATACGGGATTTAGAACGCTCGTCAGTGTAATTGTCAAACATCGATGTGTGAGGTCATTCTGAATAAAGTATCATCTTAATGTTTAGAAAATATTTACGGTTGTCTCAATGTTTGTATAATTGTGCTTCAGTATTTTAAGCCTAGTAGGGCGCTTTCAATTTGAGCGTACGTCTGCTGCGGCCTATTTTAAAAGCATCTTATGAACCCAAAGCGACCACAGCTTCGTTATTCTATAAAGGCTGAAAATTTGTCTGTGCTTGTCCCCCAACTCAGATTAGAACGACCAGCGAAGGTGGGGTTTTGTGGTGGTTAATTTTGAATATGTATGAGTCAGTAAGGCAGGTGTCTTCAATTATACCTGTCTTCCGTCTAATAACGCCTATAAATAATACTACCTACGCCTGCCTAAGCATTGCATTAGCAAAAAATAATCTAATTACCAATTCAAGTGGTTGTTTAAATAATATTTTTATTTTTGTAATTGTGTCTCTCTAACATTTACTTTTTAAATTAAATAACTACAATAAATTACTATGCCACTTTACATTTTTCGTAGGATATTTCGGAAATCATGAGACCAAACAATTTTCAAAATATTTATTAAAATTATATAGGTATATAAAAAAGTAGCAAAATAAAATGCCTCTTAATTGTTATAAAATCTCTTGTAGAAAAAAAATGCTATATTAATGACAATAAAAAAATATACTTAAATTAATTATTACATTATCTTCACAATATTAACTGCAATTAATATAGTTAGGTACTCTTTTAAAATTGAAATAGGTAAAAATTATGTATATTATAAATAAACTTGTATTAAAGCAGCATCATCAAAAATGTTATGAAGATAATTAATATGACACTAACATTGTAGCATGTAACCACTTTCTATAGTAGGTGAGGTAGGTACCTGGGGCACATTTATAAATAATCGTAAATATAATACGAATATCAATTAAGCGCTAACCAATAGTATATTCTGTCATGCAATAAAAATAACATTATAATAAAATTAACAAAACAACAAAGCTAGGCTTTACATAAATTATTTAGCATAATTTCACATTAAATATTGCAGATGACATCACAATTTGATCATTCAGTCTTTAGAATTCTGATCAGTATAAAATATACCCGCACCATTAAAATCTATAAATGTTTATAAAAATAATATTTTTTAAATAATGCAATATTGATTTTGTATTTTTTTTAAGGTAGCTTAATTGTTATATAAAATATATAAAAATTATAAATATAATTCTCGTGAAAATTCATTAACTTTAACTTTTGGATGGGTATGAAACTCATTTACAAACAGGGATATAAATACAAATTGGAATACAGATGGGTCAACAAGATGGGTTCGAGATCATATCAGTTGTTTAATAAAACGGTTTCCTAATTGTGGAATCAAATACAATTAGAGAGACTTGAGCTTAGGCCAAACACGCGCGATCAAAGCGATTGCAAAGTTGGAGCGTCTGCTGCGCGGTGGACGATACCCATACTTTACTATGGCTCTTTACACACAAAGCGACGCAGACAAAGCGGACGTTTTCAGGCGAAATGTCTCTTGTTGAGACGCTCCCGCGTTGCGTCCCGCTTTCCGCGTCGTTGAAGCGTAGGTTTTACCGAAGCCTTATCAATTAACTTATGATTATGACACATTATTGACTAACATGGTTCTTAGATAAACCAAGATAGATTATACCAAAATATAACAAACTGTAAGAATTTCTTAATACATGATTTCTTTCTTAAACATTTTCATAAAATGACCACATTTGTACATAATATAAATATACATATGTATCACATAAACAGTTGATTAAACCTCATCTCATAAGCATTATTGTACATTGTTATACTTAATTATATTATTGAGTAGCATGTTAAATTAGATTTAAAACAAAAAAATATATTTTAAGGCCACAAAATTATCTAACAATAATTTAGAATTAAACATTCAAAACTTATCAATAATTGGAAGTTTTACTAGTTAAACGCACTTAATGAATATTAATTAAGTAATGAATTACTAACATTGTTGTACTGCTATTTGATTGTGATATTAAATAATTTAAACATTACCCTTATGATTTAAATATAGTTAAACGGAATCAACATTTTAACAGACTATTGATGAGAAGCGACAAACCGGACATAATATTTTAAAACTTCATTTGGCTGCAACACAATATTTTCAGAAACTAGGTCACCACTTATAGCAGCAATAATACATAGAGGTTTTGTCATACAGTGAGCGGCAAGATGTTCCTCGTTCAGAATATTTGTATTTGTGTTGTTCTGAACGCGGATCGATTGAACCTTACCGCACTGACAAGACCCTAAGGCGTGAGCATCTTAGCATCATATATTTTTGGTATAAAACATTTTCGCAATTACGATATCATCTTCAAGCCTCTGTATTATTCTACTGCGTTGTTGAAGTTGAGGAGTGCATAGTCGTGGTAGTACATCATGATGCAGAGAGGCTGACCGATGACCAGCGAGCTCCAGACGATGATGTTGCCCCAGCGAGGGCCTAGCTCGATCTCCACGTGACGAGAGATCACGCCCAGTGGGGGCTGCGCCATCATACCTAGGAAGGCCCATACGCGGAACATTTGAAGGGGAACACTCACCTGAAAATATACATTATTATGTTCTATTTTATGAGGATTGTCAAACTGTTATAACCATAATGATTTTTAGGATGATTCTTTGGTATTAATTTACAAGAACTTGAAATCACTTGTATTACACGCCCTCTATTATTGGAAATCAGTAACATAACTAAATAGTATCGAAACGAAGAGAAGAACCTTGGTTTAACCTAATTATTTATTAATTTGCTCATTTGTACATATAAACAGATTAAATAAGAAAGTAAGTAAGTAGGCAATTATTCACAGGTTTTACATTGTCACATGCAGTGGACAAACATCCACTGACAGTTCAAGTTTATTTATTGCGTTAAACATGTTACAGAGTCGTACTCCTTACATGGATCAATGTATTTGTACCTGCCAAGGCACGCAATTTATTTATATGCTAGAAAAACCAACAGTTTACAATAAATTAAACAAAATTAATATATTAAAAGGCAGCCACATAATGGTCTTCACGACGAAGACGACGACGTCTTTGACTATCAAAACAACATAAATAATTATCTTACCAAATATTCATGGAAGAAAGCAGATACGAAGAACACAGCTAAGCCCGCGACCGCTTTACTGTACCCCATATCAACAATAGGCACGTAAAGATGGCGCAGCGCCCACCGGTGGACCGGCATGTTCCATGAGCTCCAGAACACTTTCACGTTGGTGGCGTTCCACCAGTCCTTGTAGAACTTGCGGTCCGCGAACTGCAGCAGCTCACCCATCAGGTTCAGGAAGGAGTGGAAGTTGAGGTAGAAGAAACACAGCCAGATCAGATGGTTGGGCACCTGGAAATAGGTGTTGACAAATTTTAACAATAAATCAACCGGTTTGTGGCATAATAAGGATTTCACGATTATAATGGGACCAATTTTAATAAGATTTAAATTGGCTAGGCAAACGACAACATTCATATAAAAAGTATAAAAAACATTTAATTTTGACCAGAAACAAATAAAAAAAATTTAAACTTACAGCTAATTTCAAAAGTCTCTCAGTAATCCTCATCACGTCCATGCTCGAGAATGTTTCAAGTGAGTTGATGATAGATGGCACCATCCATTGCTGCAGCAGCGCGAATATCAGGTTTATTCCCACCACGAGCTCCAACAGTCTTCTGAGTACGAAACGCTTGCGGATACTGAAATCACAAGTAACAATCACAAAATATAATATAAATCAATGAATATAGATACATACACAGTAAATTACGAGATTTCCTATAATCATTCTTACCAGTGAGGTAGGTTTCATGTTGTAGTGCTCACTCCGCGGTTTAAGGCGACTTGGCAGCAAACAACTTTGGCAGGAGTTTGCCCATTTTTTCTCAATTAGAATACTATTTATTTACTAACTAACGATTGTACTGCTTTAATTTATTACACATAGGGGGCTTACTCTCATTCTAAAATGTGATGTGTTCAAAAATTAGGCATGAACAACACTCTCCAGCTCGGCTCGGCGGTGGGCTCCACAGTAGAGAGTTTCTCAGGCGTAAAAAATCTGATATAAACGCGAAACCACAGAAATTATATCAATTATTTTACATTTCATACCTCACGCTAAATTAGCGCCTCTGGCGGCCCCCAGAGAGCCGTCATCGTCTTTTTTAACAATGGGTCGCATAAAAATAATCAAGTTGGATTATTCATCGTTTTGGGCATGGGCGGTCTTATAGTTCGTCGTTAGAGCCGTTCGTTGTTCGGCATTCAGGGATACACCTTGAGCCGGTGAGTGAAATCGTGTTTGAAAATTAGGATAAGACGTACTAACCGGGCTGTTCTTGGGAAATTCAACTCGTAGCACAAGGTCGGCGCCAGCATGAAGTAAGCTAGATCCTTGAGGCTCAGGTTGTCGGGGTACTTCACAAGGCGCGCGGCCGCGATATCGCCATCCTTGTCGTCGTCAAAACTCTCTGTTTTTAAACGTTATATGTCAACTTTTTTACCTAATTAATACAGTTTAAAGTTAAATTACAGCAAAGAAAGAGTGCAAGGCAGAAACGAACGTGTATGCAGAATCAAGGTTTAGGAAAAGCATAGAAATATGCGTCTAATGCACATTTACAATAAATCATTTGATAAGAATGAGATTGACTCATACTACACCTGAGGTTCCTAGTACAGTATTAAACATTTTGAAATGAAAAAAAAACATTTATTTGTAAGCATTTTGAAAATACAAAAATAAGAAAAAATATGTTTTTTAGTGCAAAAACATGCAGTCAAAGCGGTCACCCATCCAAGTACTGAACTGACGCAACGGTGGTTAACTTTATACAAATAAAGTTTATTGTGAGGGAGCACATTTATTTATTATGTGTTTTAGTGTTTGGTGTTATAGCGGCAACAGAAATACATCATCGCTCAAAATTTCAACTCTCTATCTTTCACGGTTCTTGAGATACAGACAGACAGACGACGAAGTCTTAGTAATAGGTCCCGTATTACCCTTTGGGTACGGAATCCTAAAAACGAGACGATGACTCAGTATTGGTAAAAGAAAAAAGGCGTAATACATTTTCGTCAGAGGCTTTAGTGATATCATTCAACAAGGAAAATATGACAGATAATTAGAAAAAGACAGTGCCAAAAACAAAAAGCTTAAAACCAAAACCAATAGATACAAATGCGAACCAACAAACCAAGCTAAACGCTTAACTTACGCTCTTGTTCAGCATTTATTAGTTGGTCTGCAAATAAATTTAATAATTAGGGCATTAAAATGAATTAAGCGTTTTATTATCACTCAAATAAACACCTAGAATTATTATTATAACGTTATATTGCAGGAGTTCACAAATTAATCAATCATATGATTTGCACCAACTTAGAAAATGGTTAGTTAAGATAATAATATGTGCCAATAGTTAGTTATGTCAAGAGTAATCTCTCTTTTTCACATGTGACTGAGTGAAATAGCTATATTGGCCAATTCAGCTATTTCGCTCAGTAACCATTATTAACTTAAAGAACCATTGCTTAGTTTACTCGGATTGTGTGTATAAAGCTCTTAAAGTAATTCATTGAACATTGTACGATTCTTTATTTAAATTACAATGCTATTTCGGGTATTTAATTTCAAGTCCAAAATAACCTAACAGTCATTTGTTTTTTTTAATGTAGGAATGTTACTTACTCCAGTTGGGCGCAGAAAGGCTTTGCCGTCTCAATGCCGACTGGTTTGCTTTAGCCTTGGCCTTCCCGGTGCGACACCAGTAGTTAGTCTGCACATAGCTCCACAGCTTCATGAATATTATCAAATAGTTTAAGCAGATCACAGTCATGCCCACTGAAAAAGTTGAAACGTTATTTCAGTATAATTTCATAAAGGGTTTTTTATGTTAATTTGTGATAATCTTTAATTAGCTTTCTGTTGTTACTAGATTAGTACATAGTGTTAATTTTCCTACTGCAAATAAATGAATGAAGGTAATTTAATTTCTGGCGATGCAGAGGTATGTGATTTGCTAACGACCCTAAAGTACAAGACATTTTTTATGTTATAACTTTTGAAACTATCATGGTCATTAAAATTATTTAGATTTATCAATATTTACCATGATTGATTGTCTTTCGAGTTAAAGTAAAACTGTTACTCCAATCGCTGCAGCTTTAGTTCAACCGTGATCATGGCGCATGTAACTGTGCCGAAATATCGGAAAACTCGAAAGACAATCAATCATGGTAAATATCCCGTTATAAATATAAATAATATTTTTTATGTTTTTATTCCAAAACCTAATTATTAGAACTTGGTTTGTCGGTTATATGTATAGCACAGTAAGACTTGGAATTATTTGATAATTGCCGGTGAAGAAAATTCCATCTCTCAGAAACAAGGATGCTTGCATCATTACCATTTTTATTGTGAACATTCAATCTAATCCTTTTAAAATCGTACCATCGTCATGATTTTTTGTTTGCAAGAAAAAAGATAAAACTTGTGTATAATTTTTTAAATAATTTTGATGGCGGCCTAATTGTTTATTTATCTACCCTATTAGTTGATAGATGTACTCACACTCTGTAATATTACATCAGTGGAATAAATATGCCCACAGTTAGATTTTGGGCAATGTTGAAATGAATAAAAACCCCATAGTTTCGTCGAATCATGGTAAATACGATAGTTGCAAAAGTTAACATGGCATGTAGCCATGTTAAGAATGCCTTAGGGCTCATTAAGAAAGGGCAAGTACCGGTACTATACAATATTATTTTAAGATTACATCATTTTAGCTATATTATTTTTACACTTAAGTTTGTTAAAAAGCAATATATACACATGCCAAGAATTTTGTTATGAAATAGAGAAAATCGCAAGATAATAGGATATATGTATTATTGGTAATATATTAAGTTCAGCAATTTTAAGAAAATGCTAACAAATAAAAAACTATTATACCTGAACTAAAGCAGTTTCCTTTAAAATGCAGTGATATTACAGGCAGTGCAACTACAAACAAAATATTTGATATTTGCAAACCAAGGCCAATCTTTTCAGGGACCAAATTCTAAAACAAAAAACACACTACTCAATTCAAACTACATAGCAGCTCAATACTATGCATATTGAAATCATATTTGCTAATTACATATTCCTTTTGAACATAATGCCAATATAAAATCATAAAAAAGATATGTACTTAACAAAATGTCCATAGCTATATTACTCACCAATGCACCAAAGCTAAAATGTTAAAGTAACAACATTCTACTGTACAGAATATTTAACAAAAATAACCACTATTGTTTCTAACAATGTTGTACATGAGAGAATAAAATACAAATGAAATATGGTCACAAATAGCAATCATGTGAAACTTAAGTTTACTCACCAATGCAATAATTTTTTCAAATAGCAATGCTACAACCACTGGGACAACTGAAACTGAAAATTATATAATTTTATTAATAAGCACACAATGGCATAAATATGCATTCAGGTACAATCAGTAGCTTTTGAATCATTACCACAGGCAATAAATATCACACATGACAGTCGCTCTGACAGCAAATTCCTCAACTAATAAATTTTTCAAAATAGCTCTAATGTTATGAAACTAATAAATCTAAATTTAAAATTTAAGAAAAACCCCTAATTCCAATGCCCTAATTTCCTTAAACGTAAAACAACATAATATTATGCAATGTGGACGCGATACGATTTCATTTGATAGGTACCCCACACTAGTATATTTGCAGATTTTCGGTTTTCCTTACCCACTCTGACCCCCATAACTTTTAAACGGCACAACCGATTTTCATGAAACATGTCTAAGAACACTCGCGCCAGACTCACCTTTCATACAAAAAAAAACTAAATTGAAATCGCTCCATCCATTTGGGAGCTATGGTGCCATAGACACACAGACAGACAGACACGTCAAACTTATTACACTCCTCTTTTTTGGTCGGGGGTTAAAAATATTATACAATATTGGCTGCCACAAAGGCGCGGTGTGCGAAAGTCCGCAGCGCAAAAGGTAGCGGGTACTATTCACGCCGATGGGTCAAGTGTCTTTCGTTTGAGGCAAATGGGCCATATAAATAGAGTTTATAATTATTTTGTGTAAAAACTGCAGAGCAATTTTCCATAGAACTATGTGATAAACACAATTTATACTCACAAATTATTATGATTATTGAGGGATACTGGTATTTCTCGTCTTCATTATAACCAGTCAAAACAATGATCCATTCAATTGGATTAACACGGAATCCATACCTAAAAGTAAAATATAATCCTGTCAGCTAATACATATTGTTCTAATTAACATTAGCATTGTATAATTAGATATAAACACTATAGTTTTTACTATATAACAAACTAGCTGTCCATCTGTTATAATAATATATTTTCCTGCATTAAGAAGTAGCTAATCTTTATAAATAAAAATGAATTGTTGTTCGTTAGTCTGATTAAAACTCGAGAACGGCTGAACGGATTTATCTTGTCTTGAAATGTTCGTGGAGGTCTAGGGAAGGTTTAAAAGGCGAGAAAAAATCGAATAATTGCCGAAAAAAAAAAAAAAAAAAACCCGTGCGAAGCCGGGGCGGGCCACTAGTAATAAATAATATTTGATCTCAATTGGGGTTTTCTAGCAATAATTGATTTTATTAGATTTTATCAGCAAGGTATTTTACTATGATAAAAAGGAGCCTGTGTTATTCTGATATGTAAGCTATATTAATGTCAAGTTTCATCAAAATCCATCTAATAGTTTTGCATGAAAGAGCAACAAACACACGCAAAGTTTCAGGAGGGAGACACACATTTTACCACTTTGGAAGTGTCTCACGCCGAGACTAACAAGTTTAGAAAAAAAATCTGGACCTACCATAGATACTCCACAAATATGTTGAATGAAAACAAAAAAAAATAGTTTCTGTTCTATATATTAACCCCAAAAATTATTACTTTTTTCTAATTTTGTGTGAAAATATTAGTGCGCTTCGCAGGCTACATCTACTACCAAGTTTCAACAATATAGTTCTTATAGTTTCGGCAAACAGTGACATACCAACAGACATGACAAATTCCTAAGGAATTTGCTTTTCTACCATTTTGGGCTTTCCACCAGAATAAAGTCCCTCTAAGTGTCACAGAATTTTTGTTGTTAAGCTTTAACAAATATACTCTTCTTGATTAAGATGGTACATCAAGAAATAATATTTTTAAGCACATAATTATTCTTATAATGTTTTATCTTAAGTAGGATGAACTTACTTCAGGATATTTTCAAGGAACAGCCTCACTCCGCCAATGAACAGCATAAGAAAGCCCCAGTTTACCAGCCCAGTGAAATTTGTAAATTCTGAACTCCATGTAAACAAAGAATCCCTTGGATAGTGACATCTGAAAACGGCCAGAAAGCTAACATTAATATCAGGTAAGTAACAATATCCTCTTTTTCATATTATAGTTCCTATCTGTTGTTCACTTAGATATTTAATACAAATAAACAACCTTGAGCATGGAGTCGAGATGAATTTTTGTATGTATAATTAAAAAAACACTATAGAATATTTTCCTAGAAAGAACCGACTTGTTAATCAGTACCAAATATCATAAATAAATAATAATAAGTGAAGTAAGATGCCTCAAACTTATGTAGCTGCATTATTTATAGGTAATTCTAATTATACTTACTAATACTGTTAACAAAAATAAATTTCTATTCAACTCTATAGTTTTTGATCCTATAATAAATTATGCTGAGATTATAAACACATTTGAGGTCAGAGATAGCTACCTGATAAAGTATTACTAAATGAAGCAAAGTGCAAGGATATTTTGTAGACTTACGGTTTATCAAGCTGTGACTTTCTGGCCTTCTTTTCTTTTTCAGTAATTTCTTCTGCTCTTGTGACGCTTTGAGCTCTTCGGTATCGAAGAGATTTCTCCTCCGATTCACTCGTCATTTTTCTTTATATTATTAGGAACACAACCGCCACCTCCAACAGCGTTCAGCTGTAAACGTTAGGCACAATCTTATCTTATCAGAGAACAGTGCACGCCCGACGAAGCCCGTCAAAACTCTGTGATCTAGGCTACAGTGCCGGGCGTAAATGAAGTTACTATTTATTTACAAAAACTACGTACCAAACTTTGTTAAAAACAGCATTAACGTAAATAAAACCTAAGTAGCGTAAGCTGGCCTGTCTGCGTTACATTATATTAAATTTAGTTATTCCGAAGTACCTACATATTTAAACGACCACACTGGACCACACCAACATAATAAAAATCTGACAGTATGTCTGATAGTTTCACTGATTGACAGTACGGGTACGGGTGCCAGCTATCCTATGTAGGTACCTACAATTGGCGATGCAAAGAACTTTATTATCTATCTATCATAGATAAAAATAAATTGTTGTTCGTTAGTCTGATTAAAACTCGAGAACGGCTGAAAGGATTTATCTTATCTTAGTCTTGAAATGTTCGTGGAGGTTTAGGGAAGGTTTAAAAGGCGAGAAAAAATCGAATAATGGCCGGGAAAAATTTTTTAATAAAACCCGTGCGAAGCCGGGGCGGGCCACTAGTATATAAATAAAAATGAATTGTTGTTCGTTAGTCTGATTAAAACTCGAGAACGGCTGAACGGATTTATCTTATCATAGTCTTGAAATGTTCGTGGAGGTCTAGGGAAGGTTTAAAAGGCGAGAAAAAATCTAATAATTGCCGGGAAAAAAAATTGAAAAAACCGTGCGAAGCCGGGGCGGGCCACTAGTAATAAATACAAATCATTGAATTATGTACCTAATAATTTTATTTAACTCGACACTGGCAAATTGTCGCTTCAAGCGCAAAGTCCAATTACAAGAAACTGAACTGAATACAAATCAGTTAAAAACAAACAAATTGTCGTTCTTAGACAGTTTCTAAATTTCGCCGCTAGAGGCGTACGGATAATCTTTGCATCGCCATAATATTAATAGAACCCCATTTGACATTTAAAAAAATAATTACAAAGTTAGCAAACCTTGCAAGGAAGTAACAAAATAATAATTTTTGGAGATTACTCCTTAGGAAACGATTTGAGTTATAAGGCCCGGTATGGAAAAAATATGGGGAGTAAAGTCAAGTGTTAACAAAAGTTGAGGCGTTACGTAGAAAGAGATAAACATATATATCTGTAGGATTCAACGTGTAAAAGAATGAGATGGAATACCGTCGAAACGTTACGTTCGAAATAAGAACTTTCACGCATTTTGATTGGTTGTTTGTTGTGTCTCTGGAATGCAAGTTACCATTTTTGACATTCGAATACGCGTTCGAAAAAAGTATTCGTCTAGCATTCACTTAGAATTTCTCAGTGAGTAGAGGTGAGAGTGCAAAGTTATTCAGTAAAATCATCAATATTTACAAAAAATTTTTGGCCGGACGTTTCTTTTTCACTTGGATATCGTCTTACAAAGATACCTTTTACGTTTTTGTGCAGGGAACTAAAACAATTGACGAATTTATGGTCCTCTCAACACGTTTCGTTGGAACATATAATAAGTACCTTCTGTTATTTATTAATTAAAATATTAAAAAGAAGCTATAGTTTCACACCTTATTAATTTGTTCTTTGCAGTATTTAAGAATGATATTATAATTCAAAGTGAAAGAAATCAATCATCCTAAAATTGGATTTGTATAAATTGAACACAATTATTATTATTTTGTAACATACTTTATGTAATACGCTTTATTGAAGTAATATTAACAATCCGAATAATTACAGATATATGTTTGTTTCTCTTATCATTTTAGCAGATGCGTTCAAGTACCCTTTTTTTCTATTCGATGTACATAATATCATAATATCGTTCGTAAGTAGTAAACTCCAATCGTGCGTCGTAGCTGACACACACACACACTTTTTTTTCAGTTTCTGTTGCAAAATAAGGTATTTTATCCTATTTAGGGACATTTATTAAAATGCATATTTACAGCGGGCTTCTCACGCTTGCCAAACAGTGACAAACACCGAGATGTGGACGGATGTTTGCCGTTTTTTACGTGAGTTTGGTAAACTGTTTGCGTCGCGTGTCGTGTCACACGTTTGGGAGCGACCAACGACACGCCAGCGCCGACCGACGGAGCGTTCAGTCACAAACACGTCTTAAAAACGTATCGAAAATATCGTATGGAAATTTTGCCCGTGAGACCCTCCGCTGTAACTTTTATGATAAGAGAATGTTAGAAAAAATATATATATTTCGATTTACGTTCATTGGTTTAAAAGAGATCTAGTGTGTAGCTTTTTTACGTCTTAATCACTGATCATACATTTCCTTTACAATTGAAGCAAGTTGCGCGTGGTCTCGCCTAACTACGACTTGTTACAGTATTTCTTTTGGAACGAAGTTCCTTATCGCGCGTTGTGGAAGGGAGCTAGACGGGAAAAAATCGTACGAAAAGTTGTCACGACACGTGACACGACGACACGCGTCACGACACTTTATGAATAACAACATCTTTTGATAAGCTGTTGCTTAATTTCGCGCTTCTCGTCATCGTCTCCGTGGCGCAACGGTAGCGCGTCTGACTCCAGATCAGAAAGTTGCGAGTTCAAATCACGTCAGGGTCAATGCTTTTTGTGTTTCCAAAATTTAGTTTTGGGTAAAATTCAGTTTTATTTGGAAGTTATTTTTAGTTTAAATTACATTTTAAAAAAAAAATATTACAATTCCTTCACTAATTAATCGTAAGGAACTTCGTTTCATCCGGGTGTCCTTTGACACCTCTAAAGTTTTTTTTTATTAAGTTTTTTATTATTTTTAATGTGTATAAATTGTTGAAATACACTGAACCCATGGTGTATGAGCTATCTCATACTTATCAAGTATATTTTATTTATACTTTAAATCCTTTTACATTATGTTATTATAATGTCTTAACGCAGCTCAATCACCTTTTCATATTTTTCCATCTGGCAGCACATTATTAGCTCTGTCTCATCCGTATAATACAATGTGTCTTTGTCTTGCTTGTCGTTGGTGTTGCCGAAATATCGATAGTTTAGCTATCGATAGTTGACCTTGAAATTCAGTAACTCTATCGATTGTTCTATGGATAGTATTGATATTATCGATAGGTTGAAATAAAGTTATCATATTTACCTTTTGCAATAAAATCGATAGTATCGAATTACAAAGTTACAAAATTATCAATAACATCGACAAAATCGATAGTGTTGTATAAAAGCTATCGATAATATCATTATGTTGACATTATTATACTATTGATAGTAGCATAATATATTTCAATAATATCAAGACACTGTGAAGGTGAAGGTAACACATGCGTAATGTGTACTAAAATTTTCGATTGTTATGTCCATAATCCGTTTTAAAATTATTTCAATTATAATTAACTATTGTTTAACACGTACACACTTACACTTGAAAATACTAACGATACTATTGAAATATAGGCCACTATCGATAGTACGAAACTATCAATAGTTTTGACAGTATTGATAGTTTAGTCAAATTCAAAGTTATTGCTGCATTTCACACTATCCATAGTATCGATACTATTTATAGTATCGATAGGCCTATCGATACTATACTATAATTGATTTCTCGTGACTATCGATAGACTATCGCTATCGATATTTGACTATTGTACGGCAGCACTACTTGTCGTCTACCTGCTGGCTGTCATTTATGTGTGATTGTGATTGTGCGAAGGGCGTGCTTGTGTTAATGTGAAATGTTGAAGAAATAAACGCAATAACAAGCAAATGAGATAAGATTATCTCTCAATTTAATACCTAGACTAGTATTTAGATCTACCATGAAGATTTGGACCTCAGAACATACCTTCAAGTGAGATTAGATATATATTATGACGCAACTTTCTTACCGTAGTTACCGTACACAATTTAGTTAACCATGTAAGACATTCCTACATTCATATCATAACATAACATACGGATTCTTGTTTTAGTCACCCATGGGAGACAGTGGCACAAGCAGCATGGAGGAAATATCCTAACCCAATGAACCCGGCAGTGATTGGAACTGACGTAGTAGAGCGAAAGGTCACTGATGGAGTCCTTATTACGCATAGACTTGTCAGTTCCAAGTGGTATTTTCCGCGCTGGGCACAGGCAGTAAGTAAATGTACAATGATTTATTAATTAAGGAAAATAAAGTAAAAAAAAAATAGATATCATATGAACTTAAAGATACCTTTTGGTGTTTGCAAACTGTTTTGTTCTAATTCTGTGCCTAAACAATATTAATATCAATTCACCAATCATAATGTAAAACCTATTTCCTGTATGTCTTTTATCTAAAAATAGTCATTCAAATTGACAAGGTTGCCAACAATTTATGCTATGAATTTATCACTATATGACCTTCTTTATTTTAGCTTATTGGAACAGCAAAGATTTGCTATGCCACTGAAAAGTCCGAAGTAAACCCCTTTGAACGACAAATGACTTTGAAAACCAGAAACCTCACATTCTGCAACTTCATAGCAGTTGATGAAACAGTGAGGTACACACCACATCCTTCAGATTCCTCAAAAACATTGCTAAAACAAGAAGCAGTGGTTACAGTACAGGTAATATATTAATAAAATACAGAAACAATATTTCAAAAAATATATTCTCTGAAGTAGGTATTTCAAGAAGAGGCTATGTAAATAACAGGCTTGTTTTTTCAACTTTTATCTGTAACATAAAAAAACATCCTCCTAAAACACATAGACTGTACAAGATTTTACCTAAATTCTTTTAGGTAATGTAATAATAATTCTTTATTGCGCACACAATTATAACACAAATGTAACAAAAATATTTGTAAAACTGCAACAATTGGCGGTCTTATCACTCAAGAGTGATCTCTACCTGACAAGCTTGAATGGATAGAATCATTAAGACATTAAATGGGATCTGTGTGCAAATATGAATTAATTATATTAATATCCAGTTAGATAGTTTTCTTTTAATATATTGTAGGATATAAATTAGTACACCATAATGTGAATTGTTTATGTTTTAGGGAGTACCACTGAGCAACTATATGGAAGATTTGCTAGCAAACAGAATATCTTTGAATGCTGGCAAAGGAAGACAAGCCATTGAGTGGGTTATAGGGAAATTTGATGCAGAAATAAAAGAACTTGCCAACTCCGCCTGCAAAAGTACAGATGAACTATTGACTCAGACTAAAAAGTCAATTGATGATATCACAACAACTGCAAGAAGATCTATGGATGATATATCAACTAAGGCTAAGAGGTCTCTTGATGATATAGAGAAATTTACAAAGCCAAATGCTAATCAACGTAGCTGAAAGGAGGACTGATTGGTTGAATTGGACTTTGTCATGCTATCCTACCAAACACTTGACGGTGCAAGTAGTACCATTATGTGTGACAGATTGTAGTGAATTATATTTATTTAAAAATGCAAAATAGTTTATAGTAAAATCTTTCTTTTGAATATATTGTTGCTTTTGAAGCATTATATTCCTCTGCTTTCTCTAGTAACTATCTTAATCTTATTATTATAAAATCAACGTAGAATTTGATCCTCAGTTTCATAAAATATATGGGTATTTCATTTGCACTGTATCATAATCATATTTATATATCATATTTATGTGCGCTTTAAACACGTGCTTTAACGGTGAAGGCAAACATCGTGAGGAAACCGGCATGTTCTGAGCACTTTAGAAGAGTTTGAAGGGCATGTGACATTCACCAACCCGCACTTGGCCAGCGTGGTGAATAAAGGCCTAATCTCTCTCGTCAAGAGAGAAGTCCCTGTGTCCCAGCAGTGGGAACGTTAATAGGGTGGTGATGATGATGATGATGATGTATCATAATATTTATTTATCACCTATCATCTGTTATTGTTAATATAAATTATTGGATTTAAAACAAAATTTTAATTGTTTTATATGACACTAAATAATTTGCTTGCTATGTGTATGATTAAAGACTATGTATTATTTTATTTAGTATGGTAATACTTTGTGTAATTGCTGATAAACTGGTAATCTTATCCTTATGTACGTGATATGATGATATGTTGTGTCCAGAATAGTTCCACTTATATACTACACAATGTTAACATGTACCTGAAAAAACTATAAAGAAAAAAAATTTGTAAATATTTTAAGTTTTTAGTACCAATAAAGCCCTCTTGAGTGGCATGATGTCTCATATTATGCACATTATACATACTTCATTATAATAGAAAAGCATAAGTTTTATGTCCATGAATTTATTTAAAGTTTTTGTAAGAATTAATTTCACCATGCTTTACATTCACTAGTTTGAAATCGTAATAAATTATTTTGAAGCAAATTTATGATTTACTTTCTTTATTCCTTTAGTTTCTTAAAATTACATAGAACAAAATTACATAAATATTTTATTTTAGTATACCACATAGTAAATATAATGTTTCATGTACTGGTTCCAGATGTTGTCATATTTCCATTAGATATATTATTTCCTGGTTGTGTTCTTGTTGATGCTGCCAGATGAGAAGCTTTCAAACGATCCAATTCATTAACCCATGAGCGAACATGTTCCAAGCGATGCCATGCCATTTGTAGCACTTTTTGAGAGGCATATCCGGAGCCCTCATGAGGCTGGCCAGTAGATACTTGTGTCAAATAATTAATTTGATCACTCAGTTTGGATTCCACTTGGCTGAGTGTTCTTAAAAACTGAGTTGTGTTTGCTTCTGCTTGTTTCTGGCCCGATTTTTCCTTACTGAGTTCAAGTAGTGCTTGTGCTGTAAATAAGAAGTTTGGGTGATTTAATGCAATTAATATATTATTCTATTGAACAGGTATGGCATACTGATACTAAGCCATATTAAAAAAGTGAAGATATTGTCACAATAAAAACTGTATAAAAATGTATAGCTACCAGTAGCCAGTTCTGTAGCAATGAGCAGATAAGTTGGATGGATAAGTTTAGAGGCTGCTTCAAATACCATACCAATACCAGCTCTCGGATTATAATAAGCATATATTTGTGGTTACATTTAGGTGTTTTAAACAGGTGATAAATTGGTTGTTCAAAATTAATAAATCATAAATCCATATAGAGTAGTGCCAAATAATATGGTATTTAGTAACCTACCAGAACATTGAAGACAAGTGATGATATCCTTTTCGATTTCATCAAGAACCTGAATTCTTTCCATTGGTGCAGCCATTTCCTTCAATGGCCCAGTGAAATGAAACTAGTTATTTTTTTGTGATTTTAATATTGGCAATTCCAAGATTTCCAATCCAACGAAGGCCAACCACGCAAAGCAAGTCCCAGTCCCGACTTCTGTCTGATCAAATCAAACTAAAACTAGCCCTCTGTTAAGTATAAGCCCACTTGACCCACCTCGCTGATTTGAAACAAACAAACTGACTGAGTTGAGTTGAGTTGGTGAGAGTCTGCAGTGCGACCCTCAGAAAAAAAACACTTATTTATTTTTCTGAGTCCCGACTCCCGACCGACATCCCAACTTCTTCTTCTTTAAGGTAGAGAGTATATAATCACTACGTTTTACTTTAAGGCCTATGGCATTCTTCGTGACTCGCTATTTTGATGTTCGATTATGAATGAATCGATTTAATAAGGTTTTCAATTCAACGAAAGTTAAACAATGCTATCAATGAGAGAAACAAAGCATAACCCTCCAATGTGACATTCTTCTTCTTCTTTTATTATTTGGCGTCCGTGACTCGTGACTAATGTGACATTGATTAAATTAAATGCACAAACAGATATGAAATTGACACTACAAATACACGGACATTGGCTGTTGACGGCCATATAGCCAGTCACGAATGCCATCTATTAAAAGAAGAAGAAGAAGACACTACAAATTGAACGAATGATACAAAGTCCCATTAAGGGTAGCCCTAACGCAAGGATTAGCACAGTGTGACTGTTTAGTTATATTTTATTTAAAAAAATATTAAAATTTTTATTAACTAATTTTGAATTTCCAAAGCCAAATTTTCGTTGAACATTTGGATAGAGGACAACACATGTGCCCAACGAGTACGGGGTGGGTTGTTAGTTATTAATTTATTTATTTATTTAATAGGACCACCAACTAGAAAATACACTTTCAAACACACTTATATTATACACTAAATTATAAACTAGTGCTTCCTAAATTACAGGTAGTCACAGCAAGCGCAATATTTATTTATACAACTCAACCATATTTAGGTGTTACACAATATTTTAATAATGACATAAAAACCTAAAACTAAGAACAAAAAATAAAATAACACAAAATGAAATATATATATATAAACATATTAGAAACAATAACAAAAATTACATTAAATCTAATCTTACATTCAAAACAATATTCAATTTAAAATATTGCCTGTTAATTTTATATACAGGGTTAATCGTTGGGGTTACATTCCTTAAGATTAAAAAAAAAAAAACTTAAATTTGGTTTGTTAGGAAGGCTTTAAACATATGACAGGTAAAAAAAAATATATATAAATAAAGTTCCCTTTATTTATTATTGTTATTCTACATAGGTATATAATATATATACATATACATATATATATTTTTTGTTTAATAAGTATACAAGGTAGGTAAGAATAAGTCATAAACATAATTATGTAGTAATAATTTATTATTTATAATCAATTATAATACTTTTAAGGCATTTTATGAACAAATTTTGAGGTTCAGATATGTCGAGATCGGTATTTTTGGATAATATATTATAGCTATTACATATTCGGGGAATGATAGAATTTTTACTTTGTTTGGTTCTACAATAGGGAATAGAGAAGAGATTATAAGCTTTTTTTCTGGGTAACCTGAGAGGAGCGTTTATGAGAAGCTTGTTGTTTAGATCTATGCAGTCTATTGTACCATGGAAAAGTTTGTGTAAAAATATAAGATCAGCTTTCTTTCTTCGTAATGCTAGGGATGTCAATTTATAGTAATCCAATCTTTTATGGTAGCTATTTAACTTACGAGCTAAATGATCTCCGAACGATAGATGGAATAGGAATCGTTTCTGTACTGTTTCTATACGATTGCTATATATATCATAAATAGGGTTCCAGATTAAGGAGCAGTATTCTAAGATGGGAAGCACGAGAGACCTATAAAGTGTTATTTTGGTAGAAGATTTAAAATCTCTGCTATTGCGAATGATGAACCCTAAAGTTTTCAAGCCCCTGGAGACAATGTTGAGATGGTGAGCTTGAAAGTTTAATTTGGAGTCAATAATCACTCCCAGATCACGTATTTGATGATTAGATTTAAGTAGTTGATTGTTGATGTAATATTTCGTTGTTTGCGGAACCTTAGCAGAACTAAAGTGAATATGAAAACATTTATCAATATTAAGAGTCATATTATTCAAAGTACACCATGAAGAGAATTTATCTAAATCTTTTTGTAATAACAGGCAGTCTAGGGTGGTTTCAATGGGTTTAGTAATTTTAAGGTCATCGGCATATAAAAAGATTTTGGAGTGTGAAAAACATTCGACAATATCATTTATAAAAATGTTGAATAATATAGGCCCTAGTATGGAACCCTGAGGCACACCAGAGGAAGCCACGTAGGGGTCTGAAGAAAAGCCACCAATAGCCACCCGTGACGGTCTGTTGTCGATATAAGATCGTAGCCATTTTAGCAAGGCACCCGAAATTCCTAATTTATATAGTTTGGTCAGTAGTATAGTATGATCCACCTTATCAAAGGCCTTACTAAAGTCAGTATAGACTGTGTCTACAGGTGTTTGTTTATCATATGCCTCATGAAGTAAGGAAGTGTAACACGCAAGGTTGGAAGCAGTGGATCGATTTTGCATAAAGCCATGCTGAGCTTCTGTTACGCTTTGTTTTATGTGCCATGTTAAATGATCGGCAATAAGCCTTTCAAAAATTTTACCAAAAGTTGACAAAATTGAGATAGGTCGGTAGTTTGATATAATCGTTTTATTACCAGATTTGTGAATTGGAATAACAATGGTTTCCTTCCATGTTTCCGGAAATATCCCTTGCTGTAAAGACCTGTTATAAATGGCACAGAGTGGTTTAGATAGTACAATAGCGCATCTTTTAATGAAAATAGGAGGTATGCCATCTTTTCCAGCTCCTTTATTCACATCTAAATTATGTAGTGCCATTTCAACGTTATTTCTGTGGATTTTGGGTAGGCACAATGAGTTTGAGGTTGTCGAGCTTATAGTGGAATGGTAAAAAGTTGGAGAGGATGCTGTGTTAGATGGTGAGTTAAATATTTGAACAAAGTTTTCAGCAAAAAGGTTACATATTTCAATACCATTATCTGCAGTTTTATCAGCTAATTGCATTTTAGCTGGGTACGAGGTTAATCCTTTACGTTTTTCTTTAATGAACGACCAGAATATTTTTGGGTGTTTTTTTATGGTAACTTCCATGAATTCTATGTAGTTTGAGTAGCAAGTTTTTTGGGCTATAGCACATTGATCACGAAGAGTTTCAAAATCATTAATATCTAAGGGATTATTATATTTTTTTATTCTTGCATGCAGTTTGTATTTCTCTTTAAACATACGTACAAGTTCACGGGAATACCAGACTGGATACATGTTAACGGATTTTTTCCTTATAGGTACAAGATTCGTGATGACTCTACGAATTTCTGCGTAAAAACTTGATACCATTTCGTTAACATTAGTAGAATTTGAAAATATATCCCCCCAATCAATTTTATCAAGTTCCAAGATTATTTTATCATAGTCAGCCTTGAAAAAGGCTGGTCTGAATTCAACATTCGGGCTCAACAAATTAAGGTTGCTTTGCAATGGAACAAGAAACTCCAATGACGGGTGAAATTTATCTTCTGGTACAAGAGGCTGTTCACATTTTTTAAGTTGAAGAATATTTTTGTTGCTCAGTACCAAATCTAGTATTTTTGAGTCACAGTTAGGAATAGAGCTATATTGTTTGAGTGCGTTTAGTGTAATAAAGTCTATGAAAAGTGAGTGAAGTTTGATGCTGTTGTTACAAAGGGGGTTCTTAATTGAGGTAGTAGGTTGGTCTACCCAGCTGATATTAGAAAGGTTAAAATCACCGACCAACAGTGTATGGTCATAAATATCGAATGCTTTTTGAGCGCTTTCAGTAAAATTTTCAAGAAGGTTGACATTAATGGGAGATGGTAAGTAAACAGCTCCAAAAAGTAGTTTACAGTTTTTATGACCAGATTTGTAATCTATGCGAACCCAAAGAAGCCCTCATAAGGGCTTTCAATATCAGTTAGCCTGCTTGACACCAGGTTCTTAGTAACTGCGATGAGCACCCCACCTCCATCTTTCCTCTTATTAAATATACTAGAAGATCTATCCCGTCTATACACATTGTAACGATTATCAAAAAGTTCAGAGTCGTAAACGCTGTCGTTTAACCAGGACTCTGTAAGTACAATGACATCATAATGATTTAACGCAACTGAGAACAAAAACTCTTTAGTTTTTGTTTTCAAGCCTCTGGTATTTTGGTAATAAATATGAAGTGCAGAACCATTCATAATACAAGTAATAATTTATAAGTTACAAACTAATAAAAATTATGTATGTATATTATATATATTTATGTTTGTATATTAGTACTATTAATGCCCAATCAAGGACATTAAATGAATACAAATAATATCCTAACAAGTTTTATGTAACGACTGTTAACTAAAATCGACGATTCACAAGTAACCCTGTATATGTTATGTGAATACAGTAATGCTATCAAAATATACCTATAATCAGTTTATTGTATTTGACCTATAGAGAATAGAGGATTTAGGAAATGGTACTTATTGGTTAATTATTTACTTCAGAGTACCTAATAGGTAGTTAATTAGATATTTAACAGTGCAGATAAAGTTTGTTTGTTTATTAAGTCAAGTATAAATACCTACAAATTGAAGTTACTGTAGAGTAGTAAGTTTGTCTAAGTTGTCAACGTGTATACGTTCTGAGTCTTCTGACTTCTTTATGTAGATGCGACCGTTCTTAACCCAGACGAATCTGTATCCTAGCTCTTTAGCACGAGCGCGAGCGGCAGCATGCAGCGACTTATTTTCCGGAGACAGGTGTTCCACGACAAAGATCGCTTGTCCCTTGCCGGCGGCCGGCGCTCCAAGGTGACCAGTGTTCAGTCGGTTTGTTGGGTTGTACCTGTTGTGCTTAGCTGCAGCAGCGAGAAAGGTGTCGCGCTGACGTGGACTACTCAGTTTCACCAGAATAGAGCGTGGGCGGTTGGATTCTGAACTTTTCTTAGCGACTCTAGTGCACAGCTGGATATCTGAATCCTTTATATCACACTTGATAGATTTGCTCAGTTGTAGGACTGAAGTGATCAGGTTTTCTGATTTGCTTTCAGGAACGCACTGGATCTCAACGTTACAGGATCTGGAGTGCTGTTCGCTGATGGTGACACGTTTCGTAAGGGTTTGCAATGATTCCCGTAAGGTGGCGTTCTCTTGTTCAAGAAGGGTAATTTTTAACGATTTTTGTTCAAGATCCGTTCTCACTTCTTCGTAGCTGTTATTGAAGAAGGATAAAGTTTGCTGAAAGCTGTCTATGAGTTGTCTTATTTGAAGTTGTTCTAATGCTATATTTTTGAGCGAGCTGCCGATCTCCGCTGCTATTATTTCCTTCAGGTCTTTGCGGGTGATTGGATTTTCAATCACTAAGTCTTCTTTCATATGCTCAGATGACAGAGTATTTGGGGATCTGATGTAGGCGATGTTTATAGGCGAGCTCTTGCGGGACTTATTCTTTCCACGATTAGGCTGTTGGGAGGGAGGAATTGGAATATTGGAGCGAGCTGATGAGGTCTGATCGCCCGAGACTGGTAAGTTGGAATTGTCACCCTTTGGTACTTTGCTACGGCAGCCTGGACAGCTCCACAAGGCTCTCTTATCAATAGTCATAGACTTAAAGATTTTTATCGAAATGTTAGCGCAATCGAGATCATACCATAATTGACAATTACAGCATAACAGTCGCTCTCTATTTGGAATAGCATTTAAGCATCCACCACAGTCCTTCGACATTCTTGAGATTGAAAATTAACTGCGAATTCCGTCAATAAGTTTCGCGGCAAGCTACAGGGTTCACGAAAGTTCATAAAAGTCAAGCGTCCGTCTCACTCACGCACTTTATAAAACTATATATTTGTCTCACTCTAGTCTGTGCCACTGGAAAATATAACCGAAAATTCACTTATTTCTATTTATTACCGAGTTATAGATAATTATTTATTTAAATATATAACATTTGAGGTAGACTATTATTATGAATATTAATTAACTGTTTAATGACGAGATAAAAAGGTTTTCACGATTAGAAAGTTTGCAAAGATGTTGTTCAGTTGAGTCGCAGCGCGCGAATGAACGAAACGAATTAATGCCAACATTGTGGCCGGTAAGCCATTTTCCGGGCACACATCAAAAGCAGGCTGTACACGTAAGGACGCGGTCAGCGTGGTTTCGAGCGACACACACATCATAAGGCGGTGCGTGCAGCGGCTTGCGGCAATACAAACAATGCATTCAACGCCCCGCCCCACCTTCAGCAGCAGTGGCCGCCGCGTGACGCTTCTCCGTGAACATCTCCCTATTTTTGTGTTCCAGGTAGCACGCATCACGGCATTATGCTACTTGAAGTTACGCTTGTCCTTGTACGCGGCCTTAGGCCATCCCATTGACCCGAAGCGTATAGGGTATGTTGGTAGTTAGCGCCATCATCTGTCGGTCAAGTGGATGTTGTCGATATTTCGATATTTCGCGAAACCATCAAAAGACTTTGACGCGATTCGCAAACAGTGAAAACATATAAGAAAAAGTCTGCTCGCATTTTTACGAAAATCACAAACAACATAACATTGTAAGTCTTTTTGAATCTAATTAGCAACTGATAACATTTTGATAAAATCATATTACGTCTGCTTGTAAACAAAAAATTCTACTTTTTTTTTGTATCACCGGCTTGGTAAACAAAAAATATATATATGTGTGTGTGTGTCAGCTACGACGCACGATTGGAGTTTACTCCTTACGAATGATAATTATGATATAATATAGAATAGAAGAAAAGGGTAAATGAACACATCTGCTAAAATGATAAGAGAAACAAACATTATTATCTGTAATTATTCGGATTATTTATATATTACTTCAATAAAGCTTACCTATTACATAAAGTATGTTACAGAATAATGTAAATAAAATACAGTGAGACTACGAAGTATCTCGCAAAGAGGAGACCCCGAGAATGAGATACGCTGTGTCATGTATTCCATCTCATTCTTTTACACGTTCAATCCTACAGATATATTATGTTTGTCTCTTTCTACGTAACGCCTCAACTTTTCGTGTTACACTTGATTTTACTCCTCATAAAATTTCCGTACCGGCACAGAATACATAATAAGTACAGAAGACGCACTCCAAAAAATCAATTAAAGGAATAGCGACCTTTTCTACAACACAATTAAGTTCAATTCAAATCGCACAGCGCTAGTTACCTACAGTTATATTCACCTAGAAGAATATTTCCTCTCTTTCTATCGCGTAACCATTACCTTGTCTGTCGAAATCAGGGTTGTCATTACAAGAATATTTTTATCTGACTAAATAATATTGGAAAGTAGTTACTAGTATTGAGAGGTCTACATACAATAACGATTTATACGGAGTTTGAACTTTTCCGCCAAAATAAAAAAAAAAACAATACCTATAACATTGTGAAAATTATAGCGGTCGCATCACTCATTGAATACTTAATTAAATTTAATTTGGTCGGTTCTTAAATATCAACCTAGATCTAAAATATAAATACTTAATATCTTAACTTTCGATATCCTTCGGAAGAGCAAACACTGACAAATCTTTACTATTTTATCAGTGTTTGAACACCCAAATGCTTTTTAGTCGCCATGGTACCTTTTACACCTTAAAACTAAAAAAAGCTTGCGAAAGGCGCGCGCGTTAAGATTAATATTTGTTATTAAGATACCACACGCGTCACTCCCTGAACGGCTATCCGCCAACTGTCCGCAGCGCGTCGTAGGTATGTTTTGACGCTTTATCGCGGACTGCGCCAGGCCTGGTACCGGGCCTTATTTATGTTCTAAGATTTGTTTGTTATATTACTTTAGAATGTAGAATTGTTAAACTTTTGTCATGCTATTATTTTATTATTGTATGCTGAGATTGGGCAAACTGTTGAAACAATTTTTGTAACCCACTATCTATGTACACAGTTTTTTTACAATAAATGTTCTTCTTCTTCTTCTTCATAAATTTTTCGAACGTTTCTTTTCATGATCATATTAGTTCGTTCGTTCATTCTATTCCTTCAACAGCTTCATTCATCTCTTTCGCTTATAGTCTTGCGCATTTTAGTTCGCGACCGGGAGCGATCAATTTAGTTCGCCGGTCTTTGGCGAACTAGGTCGTTCTTTTAGTTCGTCCGCTCCTTTCACAAATTCCGGTTAAATAGATCAGTCGTTCGGCGTTCGCTTCGTCGCGCTGTTTTGTTTATTATTATAATGTTCATCAATCAGCTTGCAGTAGTAAATTACTTACTATTTCAGTATATTAATAAAATATAGTGGATGAATATTGCAAATGGATTCGTTTATTAGTTGATTGCAGAAAAGAAAATTATATTAGCTGTATTAATATTACGAATGTGTTTATTTATGATAGATAATGAATAAATAAAAATATATTATTTTGCAAATATTCAACGTTTTAATATTCATTAAGTTTTTGAACATGTTTTTGTACCTAGGTACATAATTTTTCAATGTATAAAGTATTTTAATAGTAACAATAACCATATAACATTACAAATACAAGGTAGTTACCTGTTATCGGTTATAATTGTTGTATTTACCATAACTGACTGAGCTAAAGAGCGAAAATAAACGAACGAAAGTTCAGTCAGTGCCCGCTCTCGCTCACAACAAATCCGCGCTCCGCGCGCCGCGTTGGAACTAGTGAACTAAGGAGCGGTCTCTCTGCGAACTAGTTCGCGTAGTTCGTACGAAAGAGCGGTCTTTCGAACTAGGTCGTTCGCGAACTACACAAGACTATTCGCTTAACTCGGCCATTTTTGTTGCGAGTGTCTACAGACATGGTTAGTCCTAGTCATAATTGAAATCATTAAAAATCTATTTAATCTTGGTTTAATTTGTTAGAAATTTCCTCATAATCTCTAAAATGTTTATTCAATTTTGAATTTTAATTAATAGTTTGTGGCTCAGTACAATATTTTCTGAAGTGAACGTTGCGTTTTTATATTCTAAAGATATCGTTTTCTGCAGTCGCACAGGAAGTTCTCAGCACCCCGTCATGGGTCCATGGGGTTCTACCCCAAGAAGAGATCCCGCCGTCATCGTGGTAAGGTCAAGGCATTCCCCAAAGATGATGCAAGCAAGCCCGTGCATCTCACCGCGTTCATCGGCTACAAGGCCGGTATGACCCACGTGGTTCGTGAACCTGACCGTCCTGGATCAAGTGAGTAACTTACAAAGCACCATGTGTTTATATTAAACTTCAGCTAGGAAGTTATGACATGCTCGCAACCATAAATACACCATACTCATGATGATTTTACAACTTTCCAGAGATCAACAAGAAGGAGATCGTTGAGGCTGTAACCATAATTGAGACTCCTCCTATGGTGTGTGTTGGTGTTGTTGGTTACATCAATACCCCTCATGGACTTCGCGCTCTCATGACCGTGTGGGCCGAGCACATGAGCGATGACTGCCGCCGTCGCTTCTACAAGAACTGGTAAGCAAACATGTGTGTTGAGTCTACAGAGTTCAATAAATGAACTGAATAGTATATTTATAGCATATTTTGATATTCATTACTAATAAATGTATATAGCTCTCCTCTCACTGATAGAGAGCTTTCACTAGATGTGGACAAAGCACATCTTTACCTAAGTAGTCTCCGCTCAACGATGAGGCTACCAGGTTTTTCTTACAGTACCAGCTGATGTGTAAAATCTGTTAAAAATAAAAGGTACAAGTGCAAGAAGAAGGCTTTCACCAAGTCCAGCAAGAAATGGCAGGATGAGCTTGGAAAGAAGTCCCTTGAGAAGGACTTCAAGAAAATGGTCCGTTACTGCAGTGTAGTCAGAATCATTGCCCACACCCAAATGAAGCTTCTGAAGCAACGCCAGAAGAAGGCTCACATCATGGAGATTCAAGTCAATGGTGGAACCATTGAAGACAAAGTCAAATGGGCCCGTGAACACTTGGAAAAGCCTATTCCTATTGACTCAGTATTTGCTCCTGATGAGATGATTGACTGCATTGGTGTGACCAAGGGCAAAGGATACAAGGGTATGTAAATTTTTACTTATGCATTAAACTCAATTAACCTACAATTTCATGATGATACAAACTAGAATATTAAATACGGTTAGAACCTGAGTTCTTGTGAAGATTTTCTAGGGCGGACTGATTACAATACTATATAGAAGAAAAAAAATTGTATGCATTGTTGGTTAACTATATTCATTAACTTTCAGGTGTAACTTCCCGTTGGCATACAAAGAAATTACCGCGCAAGACACACAAGGGTCTGCGTAAGGTTGCCTGTATTGGAGCATGGCATCCTTCAAGAGTGTCCTTCACGGTTGCCCGTGCTGGTCAAAAGGGTTACCATCACAGGACTGAGATGAACAAAAAAATTTACCGAATTGGACAAGGTATAAACCAAAATACTTTTGTCTCTTTTAGAGTGGGTTTAGAACCGCACTGATATTAGCAATGGGAAGCGCTCAATGCATTTTAAGAATGGGTTGATTCAAACTACTAGCAAAAGTATGTTGTTAGTCACTATAAATAATATAAAAATAAAATTGGGTAGTGGATTTCTATATATTTCTGAATAACTCACTTTCTCTGTTTATAGGTATCCACACCAAGGATGGCAAGGTTATCAAAAACAATGCCTCTACTGAATATGACTTGTCTGAAAAGTCCATCACCCCAATGGGAGGTTTCCCCCACTATGGTGAAGTTAACAATGACTTCATCATGATCAAGGGTTGCTGCATGGGACCTAAGAAGAGGGTTATTACTTTGAGGAAGGTATGTATTCTCTTACTTTGATGTAGGTGTATAAATTTATATTTATTGTACTGAGTTTAATTTTTGTTCTCTTTTCAGTCCCTGATTGTTCACACCAAGAGGGCTGCCCTTGAGAAAATCAATCTGAAGTTCATTGACACAGCTTCCAAATTCGGTCATGGTCGCTTCCAGACGCCGGCTGACAAGGCCGCGTTCATGGGAATTCTCAAGAAGGACCGTCTTCGTGAAGATGCTGCAGCAACAGCCGCACCTGCCGCCGCTGCCGCACCTGCGCAGTCGTAGAACATCTGTGACTAAATAAACAAAAAATCATAAATTATGTAGTTTTAATATAACACAAAAATTACAGTTCTTTTCGTTTAAAAAGAACACGACTTGCATCAATCTAATAATAATATACATTTACAACTAAACATTATTACTGCAACATAAAAATGTTAGGAAATAAAAATAGAGAAACGTAGGTCGTGGACCTAGTCTCAAAATACCGAATGTGCCGTTAAAGCCAAATTTGTGACTGAAGATTTAAATGTGCATTCGTCCAGCAAAAAGTATCGGCTTTTCAATAATGATGCAGATAATCAGTGCCCTATGTCGTGTAAATGTGCCCAAAATTTTTAATCTGGTGAACTCCCAACGAGTTGCACTAAATCCTGCCACAGTGTGACATGTTGGGAATTTTTCTCCCAAAGAGTAACACTGTTGCACAGGTGTGACACGTTGGGACTTTTTCGATATAAAAAAGTTTCAACGAGTTAGTGTGACTCAATGGGAGAAAAACTCCCAACGAGTCGCCCCGATTTATTTTCTTAGACGATAACAACTTTTTACCTCGTAGATTATTGAGACAAGTTATATTAAGTACCTAGGTACCTATGTAATGTAAAGGAAGAAACAATAAAATGCTTTGTGGTGATAAAATAATATATATTTACTACAAAACGTCAAAAATAGTCTTAATAACTTTTATTTATCACATCTAATCATCACATATCTATATAAATAAAAATGAATACCTAGGTGTTCGTTAGTCTGTTTAAAACTCGAGGACGGCAGAACGGATTTATCTTATCTTAGTCTTGAAATGTCGGTCTAGGGAAGGTTTAAAGGCGAGAAAAAATCGAAAAATTGCCGTGTCCGTCAGGATGGCGTGTCTCATGTCTGAATAGTCACGCGATATCTGTCAAATCAAGAAATATTTTTTTACTGCTCATTTATTTTATTTTGAGCGCCACGCTCCAAACGCATTCTCGTATCCTCTACGCCAAAGCACAAAGTGACCAATAATACCTACGAAAAAACTAGTGCTGCCAAGAGTCGATAAAATGTATTTGTCGATAAACACATGGAGACTTGATTTCGTTGGTTTTTTATGCAATTAACAACTTTTTAAAATCTGCTATGTTTTATTACCTTTTGAACGCCACCTTAAAATGGTAAAATCTAACTCTCCAAGCCATCCAAGTTAAAAAAAGAAAGGCTTTAGGTTATAAGCATTATTTTCAATTTTCGAGTTTTACTTGATACCAATTTACTCTTTAATATATAAATTGTTACGCCGCAGTTGCCGTGGTTTTTCCTATATAAAACCAGAAATCAGATCGATAACAAATATTTTCAAATAACAACAGCACATCACTATTCACCCACGAGTCGTCGTTTGTTGTCGCGAGTAGCCGACAAAGGCGCGGCTGGCACGATGTTTGAAAGCTTGCTTACATCTGAGGTAGTGCTGTGGTAGGTCATAGTCGCTGATTATCGATAAGGGCAAGTATAGGTATATACTCCACTTTTAAAATGTCAACTGTCGTCGTATCTACGTATGTGTGTATGTGTATACAGAAGCCTATACCTAAGGTCCCATCTTGCCAGTAATTATATAGCTGGCTAGCTTCGTACCTATGCATGCAAGTAGGAAAATAAACAAAACTGTAAGTAGGTTCAATTCATTTTTATTATTTTGACGGAGCCGTAGCACAACAGTTTTTTTTGTAGGTGAAAAAATCTAAATCGAGAAATAGAGACTCAAAATTTCCTGGCTTACCGGGAAATTGAAAATATTATTCGCAATTCCCGGGAATTAAAAAATTCGGGAAAGCCGAAACCCTACTATAGCATAACTTTCTCTTAACCACTAACTGATAGACTGATACATTCTTGAGGTTGTTGTATATGTACCTATCCTTATCGTATTTACTTACTTTCACTATAAAAAGGTGCGTCTTGACCAAAATAAAATTAATATTATCTTGACTTTGTTGGCGGTGGTGGTAAGATGTAGACCGCCGCCGCCAGCGCCGGCGCCGCCTCAGGCGTAGTCGCTGTCCAAAGCGTTGCAAGATCATCTTCGCTAGAAGATTCATGCTGTAAGGTAGGTAGATAATTAAATAAATAGGTACCTAGGTAATAATACTTAGATTCCTACTGAATGAGTAGGTAACTGTAGGTATCTACAACAAACTTTTGTACCTACCTACTGTTTCCACCCGGGACAAACATTTGAGAAATACCTACTAAAGATTGGCCATAAAAAAATCTGATCACGTGATCATTGTGATCATGCATGACACAAGTGTCATGTTTTTACGCGTTTTATTCCGCACATACATACATAGGTACGTACAAATAATATTAGCACTACACAATGCGGAGAAAGAAACGGTAACTACCTACCTACCAGATTTATTTATTTTAGGGAAACCATCAGCACATTAAACATAAATGGGTGATACAATGGAAATTGATGGGCTATTTATAGGAATCCACTGATAGATAAACTAACATAGTTCCTAGCCATCAGTGTAATAAGTAGGTAGACGCAATAATAAGTACGTACCTACCTACCCTAGTCAACTGCACTTAGGTACCTAGGTAGGTACAATACAATACACTTTATTGCAAACACAATACAGGGAAAGAAAAATAACAGAATTGCAGAATGGGCGGCCTTATTGTAAGAAGATAAAAACTAGGTAACAGTTTATGACTAAAGAAAGAATCCCCGTATCGGGTGAATGTTGCATTATTATTATTTAGTGCTAGAATTTGTGTTCTTGGTAGGTAGGTCGAAGTCACGGTCAATGACCTTTCTAACCGTTATTGTACCATGAATGCTAATAAAGTATTTTATTTCCTTCATTCTTTATTCATTGTAAATTGTCATAAACAAATTATTTCTACGCATTACCTATCCATCTAACATATTTTATTGATTTTCTGTCCACGTAATTATTTCCTTGCGTAAGATAGGTACCTATCTCATAATCGAACCAATTTAGGTACCTACACTACCTACTTACCAATGATGAAAGTACCTACCTATCTAGTACGTCCGTTCCCAACGTAGGCCACCCAGCCCTACTCTCATATTACATGAAAGAAATAAAATGTAGGTTGGTAATGTACCTACCTGCCTACCCACCGAACTACAGGGAACCTGTGTGCTTCGAAGCAGAAACATGCTTTTGTCGATGTTAGAAACGAGAGATCTATGAACCTACAAACACCTAGATTTTACTTATGAATTCTAAATCAATAGCAGATAATCACTCACTTGAAAATAGTTATCGTGCTCTTCAACTCCTTCCAAGATGCGAAGGAGCTCTTCTGTGCTCAAAACATCGGCCATACCCACTAGGAATGCACTTGCACGTCACTAAATTGTGTTCTCACGCTTATGACGTCACTAAATAGTCGAGTATTCCCGACCACGGCGTACGCTACACTGATAAGGGATGACGAAACAATGATGTGCTTTGGTGGCGGTTATGAATTATCGATCCTGCTCATAAATCTTTTTTTTTTCATTGTGCGTTTGCAGAGTTTAAGTTTGGATTTATTAAGATATCATAATAGATATTTATTATTTATATCATGAGAACGAACCTGTTATAAATAATAATTATGATAATTAAATGTAAATTGTCTATTTTTTATCACGTTCGGTTGGTAGCTGTACCACAACACTAGCGGTCGGCTCCTGCCGACAATGGCGTGGCGAATCACGCCCGCTGACGGGATTTTATCTAAGTTTTTCATCATCGAAATTTTTATACAACTAGGGGTTTTTCTTATAAACCTTTAGTATAGATGTATAATAACTAAAACAATGTAGCTTTTAGGATACATAAAACGCGAAACTAACTGTTTAAAGATTGTGTATTTCGTTTTTCTTTTGGAGTAGTTTTGGTCGTCATATGACGACGCTGGCGTAGTGAGCTCAATTTGAAATGTCGAGTATAGCCGACCGTGGCGGTGAAAAGGTTATGGCATGACGCAATCATGTTTGCCGATCAATTTGCAGCAGGCGCTATTATAATAATAATAAATACATTATTATAAAAGAAAACCGGTCAAGTGCGAGTTATACTCGCGCCTAGAGGGTTCCGTACCCATAGAACTTTTCTTTCTCTCTTTTCACTAAATTTCACAATTCTAGATCAACTGAAACCAAATCAACTTCGCCTACTTATACTGGTTTTATAATATAATGCATGAAAACCCCACTTAATTTTTATTTATTTTGATAATTATTCCTTTACTACCAAATTTCCCAATACAGACAGACAGACAACTGAGTGATCTTATAAGGGTTCCATTTTTTCCAAATGAGGTACGGAACCCTAAAAATGAGTTTGATTTGAAATTAATGAAAAATTAAGTATATATCCTTCTATTAATTAAAAATAAGTTATAGTTTCCTTCTTATGTAGGTATAATGTGAATTTAATGTTATATTCTAATAATCTATACTAATATATAAAGCTGAAGAGTTTGTTTGTTTGTTTGTTTGAACGCGCTAATCTCCGAAACTACTGGTTCGAATTGAATAATTCTTTTTGTGTTGGATAGTCCAGTTATCGAGGAAGGCTATAGGCTATATAACATCACGCTACGACCAATAGGAGCAAAGATATAGTGGTAAATGTGTAAAAAACGGGAGAAATTGTTTATCTTTGAAGCCTTCCGTTGCGTGCGCCGTGAAAACGGTTCAAGATACACAAAAAATATGTATTAAAGAATAATAGCTCTTTTAATGATCTAAAAACAGTCCGCAATAGTATATGTCTATCTTTTAAGATTAACTCACAAAAATCGTTTTTATGGTAGGTACCTAATTTGGTCGAAATAATTTGTTTAAGTTGTATCAACATAATAATATTACCTAATCTTTATTCAAATAAATATGTTGTTGGTTAAGAGTACTTCATCCATTATAACGCGGGTAGCACCGCAGGACACAGCTAGTATTATATGTAATTATTACGAGACAACAAGCGCCTGCTGCAAATTGATCGGCAAACATGATTGTGTCATGCCATTAAATCAAATAAATGAGCAGTAAAAAAATATTTCTTGATTTGACAGATATCGCGTGTGAATACAATTTTTTTGTTGGTAGTTTTATTAGGTACAGTTTATTGATATATGTTCCAGAGCATAGTTCCCACACGTTGGGGAGATAGGTAGGTACACGATTATGCGCGCCAACCTGACGTCAGAATGGCGTGTCCATATCACAATTTATTTTATATCTAATTGCTTGAGGTACAGTTTTTTTTTAATATAGGTACAGTTTAGTACAGTTATTTGGTGCATAACCTGTGACTATTCAGACATGAGACACGCCATCCTGACGGACACAAGATAAGATCAATCTAAAAGATGAAACGTTAGATCGTTTCTTTGAAAGCATTTACCAAGCGACCTTATGTGAGTTCAGTACTTGGATGGTCCGCTCTGACTGCAACTTTTTGCACAACTTTTTTGCTTTTATAATATTTTAAAATTTATTTCTATAACAATTATTGTATAAACTATTGAAATACATAGTAATGAGACTAACTCATACATTTCAAGTTATAAATAAATAATTAAATATAAATAAGTAATGTGCACGTGATGCGCTTTCGTTTGAAACCCCACTCCATTATATATGCGCAGATGCGCTCTCAAAAACGTATTCTGTGTGAGTAAAGCGAGACAAAAGTACTGTTGCTCTCTGTCATGCCCTGTGTCGGACTTAGAGATTCAGTAATAATAATCAGTAATAATAATAATAGTATTAGTAGTAGCATGGTTAGGATTCCCAGAAACCTAATGCATAACCATACTGATTCGTAAATTTGTATTTACTAGGTACTTTTCTAAAGACCATGTGGTCTTGATTGGCTTGAAAATGAAATATGTATTGTTTTTTGTTAAAAAGAACTCGAATTTAATGTATTTGATCCTGATTACAATACTTGCACCTTGAAAAAAATCCTTTCAAGATGTTAGGTACGGGGTCGATAAGAAATCAATACCATTTATAAAAGCCTGAAAAAAAATATTCATTCAAATAAATCAAGCATCGTCGCTAACGTCGGCGACAAATTGGATCTTGATTCCTCCCTTTTTTCAACTCTCAGCGATATTTGCAATTTTACCTACAATAGGAATTATAAAACAGTATTTATAATAAAAGATATAGGGGAACCTGGGGAGGGTCTATCCCTAGGGGACACGTGGTAACTTTATTTAAAAGTTTTACCAAACGTGATACGTATTTTTAAGCTGGTAACACTGATTCCTTCATTCCTTACTTAACTCTCTAGCATAGCACTCTTTGACAAATGTCAGTGGTTTGCAAATAGCGGACGGTGAAATATTCGCGTGGTGTGTTATTTAATTTTCAGTAAGTTTTAGTCGGATTTATTTATTAAAATATGAAGTAAATGCTATTAGTGACTGTGTTTATTTTGTTAGTAGTTTATTTGAGTATACATTAGCTTTGATTCACTTGAAATACGTGTACATTCATTTTGAGTACGGCATGGTTTATAAACTCACTATGTTTGGGGAGATTTGGTCCTTTTCTTTGGGGGTGACATGATCCCGGGATCATGTGTCCCCGAGAGGGATCAAGTCTACCTTGGCGTTGAAAAATCAGAAGATTTACAGTCCTGTCATAATTACAAGTATGTTTTTAGGTAATAATGACGCGAAAATATACGACCAAAGAGGGATCAAAAAAGAGAAAACCGATAGACAAGGAAAATTTGAAAAATGCTGTTGTTGCAGTATTATGTGGAAAAACATTGAAGGGAACTTCAAAGCAATATGGTGTCCATCTAATGACGTTAAAAAGATTCGCAAGATTACAAAAAGCATCAAATACAAATACAAGATAAGATAAGCTTAATTTTTAGAAGATTTTTTTTTTATTTCTATTACCGAATGTTAACTTGATGGATAGTAAAAAAAATATCACTAAAAATGTGTTATTATTGGAAAAATATACAGTTTCCTATTTAATCATTAAAATTCATGAATCACCATGAATTTGATTTCCTCACAAATTCATTTCCTAAGGATTAAGTTAATGAATTAAACAGGAATTAATCCTCTGAATTAATCCTCAGATTTTTAGCACATTCGTGCTAAAAATCTGTTTACCATGTGTCCCTATCATGGGTGATTTGATCCCTGCGGATCAAGTTATCTAACTGCTGGGAATTAAACTTGTAGCAATGGAAGGTATGGTGCATAGCTATTTGTTGTGTGTTTTTCTATTTCTATATGCTTTGTAGAGTGCAAATAGAGTTACTTGGTCAATGATAATCAGTCGTGAGGAGACACGGTTAAAATCTGTTTACCACGTCTCCCACGCAATTGGGAGACTTGACCCCCCCAGGATCAAGGCTCCCAAACAGGGGTGAAGAAGTCTCCCTAATATCGGGGACACATGGTAAAAGCTTACAATCAGGAGTTTCAATACATAATGAGTTAAATTGTGACACAATCTGCTTCTTATTCAAACTATCAATAGATAGATAATTTCCGAATCGTTTAGCTTAAACAGTTTTCCTATATTATAAAAAATAAACAAAATAGAGTGCATAATCAAAGGGGGTGATCAACCCTCCCCAGGTTCCCCTAACAGTGCATTCTTGACAAATTAGTAACAATAATACCCACACACAAGCTTCAGTTTAGGAAAAATTTGCCAACAACTGATCACTAGTTTGAATGATGTTCTAGACGACTGATAAAACGGGTTCCTCTATTTGTAAACTGTAAGTCTGCAATAAAAGATTATAAAACAAGTTTTAAGTGTAAAACACAAGTAACCCATGACACATTATGCATAAATAAGTAAACTTATATAAGCAGAATATGTCATGGGTTGCTTGTGTTTTACACTCTTAGTGTTTAACAACATAAGAATGCAGTTTCAGACTGTGTTTAAATTTAAAAATAAGATACTCATAGTTTTAAATGTAAAACACAAGATTACCATTACATATTTTATTGCTATATACATACTAATATTAGAAGATTACATTATATTTTTATGTTTCATGATATGATTAATAAGAATAAGGTATGATTGCAATAAATAATAGGTTTTTCAATGTTTATCTGTTATTCATTAAGTATACATTTATAGTTACCAAATCGGTAAGGTGGAACCTTTACCCTTATGTAAATATATTTGGAGTTTTAATACGCACCAAGTGATTGTGTTTTGTATTTTAACTAAAATTTAAAAATTATGAGCCTTTAATTCCTTAAATAATTGTTTAATTTTTTGTTGGTAGCGTTTTTTTGGTAGGTACCTCTTTTGAATTAGTCGACTCCAAATAAATAACTAAAACAACGTTATCGCTAAGAGTTTAAAGCTTAGCGTCTTTTTAGTGTAGTATTTTTGTGATAAAACGCTATTGAAAACATACGGATTAAAGTGAGATGGCAAAAATTCAAATGAATACTGTACTATAATAACGCTAAATGCGCTTAGCGACTTTTTAGGGTAAGAAAAGTTCATTTTTTTATTACATCAAAAATTGCGTCAAAATTAACTTATAACTCCTACGCTAAAACATCGCTTGGGTATACTTAGCGATATTTTTGTAAAGTATTTAATAGTAAAATAACTCAACATTCCAAAGCTAAAACTCCTAAACATAATTTTCTCCTTTTCAAACTTATTATTTAAAATCAAGATATTCGCTATACGATAGAAAATGATGAGAGCTATCTTTTGATCGTTCAAAATGTTTGATACGTCTAATATTCTTTAAATGGCATCACTTTAAAAAAACGCCCGCGTTTTTCGTTTATATCTCAAAAGTTGGTTTTGTGGCTTAGTGATGTTTTAGCTTTCGGAGGGCAGAATAACTATCGTGTTTTTTTTTCAAAATGTATCGAATTTCGGACCATCAGAGACACAAAATAGTTATGATGTATGAGGATGGTGTCAGCGTATCAGATATTGCTGAAGAATTGGGCATAACGGTAAGTTTATTTTGGTGGCAGTTATAGTGGCTATGAAGCTGTTCTGTAGCCGTTGGAATGTCTTCAAAAGTTTATTTTCTGTTGTTAAATAAAACATTATTAAATTACCTACATTTATTTTGTTACAGAGAAATACAGTTTACTTATGGATCAATCGATGGGTGGATGAAGGAGATTTAAAAACTCACTCATCTACAGGACGGCACGAAAGACAATTCGTGCCCAAGATGAGGAGGTAGTTAATACAGTCAAGCAAAGAAGATTTGTTCATACGACTTCTTTAGCCAGTTCCCTGCAAGTTTCGAGCCTAACCATTCGTCGCAGACTTAACGAAGCTGGTCTGAAACATTGTATACCAGCTCGAAAACCTCTACTGACTGATAGACATAGAACGTTGCGATTGCAATTCGCAAATCGATACCTTGACTACGATTTTGAAGGTGTTGCGTTCATGGATGAGAAAGTTTTCGTTTCGTCGGCAGACGGACGTAAGTATATCACTATGGCGGACACCAAAATCTAGATACGACGAAGAAAACATTCGCCCAGATCGCCGTAGCGGGAGAGTTTCCATTGGATTCTGGGGTTGGATGAATTCCAGTGGCCCTATAGAGTTGTGCGAGATAAGTGGCCGCCTAAATGCGAGAGGTTATCTGCAATTGTTACAGGATTCCTTCCTACCAAGTGCGAAAACTGTTTATCCGGACAACCATAAGGTAGAATTTATGCACGACAATTGCAGCATCCACATTGCGAGGGTTGTGCAGGAGTGGATAAACGAAAAAGAATACTTGGATGAAATGAAGTTAATTAGGATGCCACCGAAGAGCCCAGATCTAAACCCCATTGAGCATAAATTCTCAATGGGGTTTAGATCTCGGGTTTAATGGTGCAAGACTGGGACCCAGCAAAGGCACGAACTAGCAATACCGTAAAATGGGGTGAATAGGGACAAAATCGAACTTGTCACTGAAATTAATCGATGTTGTAGGACGAATGCAATATTGATAACTCTTTCCAAGGGTTTCCGGCAGTTAATACTTTTCGTAAATGTTAAAAATATCCCCAGAATTAGTTAAAATTTAGATATTTTAACAAAAATATAGGCTGTCCCTATTCATGCTTGAAGTGGGGTGACCTGGAACGAGACATGGGTAACTTGGGAAAAACTAGTAGGGTTGTCTCTTTCCTATTTAAAAAAAGAACTAATTACCTTCTGCTAAAAGATTAATTTTCTTCATTAAATTAAAATTCATTAAAATTCATTATTAATTAATTAAATTTTATTAAATTCAAATTCGCTATTTATTTACTGTGTAGTAGGTGAGTACCCATCTATTTTATAGAAATCAGGTATCCACATACCCAATTTTAACAATCACATAAGACAAAATTTTGTACCCTAAAACCGTTAAATCCGATCAACTTCGATATCTTGCAGAAAGCTACTTAGCGTTATAATATTATAAAATCTCTGTAAAATTGTGCATACATGTTTATCTTTTACGTCAAATTTTAAAAAAAAAATGATGAACCATTTTTGATAAAATTTATAATGAGGCCTGCTCTGATGTTATATCCTATCATGCAAAAAAAATCATCAAAATCAATTCACGATAATGACGGAGTAATAGCGCCACATACAAACCAAACAAAAAACATAAAAACATACAGTCGAATTTAGAACCTCCAGGTTTTTTTAAGTTGAAAATAAAAGCGTAAAGAAATTTAAAGAATATAGAAACCTATAAATGTAAAATATTCAAATGCATAAAACAACGAAGACCCATATAGGTATTGTTAGTTCAACACACTACGTATTTTTATTATTTGTTTGTAGGCTTGTTTTTTAAATCATACAAGTTCGTACCTATGTATCTCTTATTACTTCTCATTAGTTCGCCTTGTACGCACGCATGCTTGTATATAAGTTTAAAATAAATAAAATGAAAATGCCTTACTTTAATAAAAAGTGAAATCCTGCAAAACAATGCGATAAAATGTTCAATTCATGTTGTAGCAGCCCTGACCCTATTCAAACTTTACCGTTCCTAATCAACTTTCATATGTCCCTATTTACCAAGTATAGGCGACTCTATTTGTACTTTAGCCGTCCCTTGTCACCCCGTTACCGTATTTATTCACCTCGAAAAAATAAACAATCTCAGAGGTTTTAAAGAAAACGATTTCAAACAAAAACTATGTAAAATCTAGACTTCCTTCTTTTTGTGTAGCTTCTTAATGATATTATATCGTTGGCTAACTCCACACGTTGTCAAAAAAAACACTAGAATTTCCAAAAACGGTCAACTTATGGGACAATACCGCAACCTCACATCTACAGTCTTATTTGAAAGAAGATTTTTGATTCCTTTTACTAACTTCACAAAGCTTCGGTGTTGCCAGTTAGAAGATAATATATTCTACTTTTAGAAGAAAAAAAAGGTAGCAATTGGAAGTTCTTGTTTTTTTATTTTGTGGCTTCGAAACTAGATTCCTCAATTTGACCCTATTTACCCCTGAGTCCTTATTCACCCCGTTTTACGGTAGTTTACGAGCCCACGTGAATGAAATTTGGGAGACCTACAGATCGAACGAAAGCTGTGAAAATATCGTTCGTTCGATGAAAGACCGATTGTAGGCGGTAATCAATGCTGAAGGTGGCTACACAAAGTATTAATCTGTGAATCCCCTAGCGTTAACATCAAAATCCACAGAATCATTTCGTGAGAAGATATTTTTAGGTTTTTTTTTAAATTGTGTAAATAATAAGAAGATATTTGATTTAATTTGTTCTTTTCTATTAAATCTTAAAACAGGAACTATTTGGTTTATTTACACCCCGATTTCTCGGTAACTAATTTAACAAGTAACCCGATAACTAATTTAACATGGCCTTTACTAGGGACATATTTATTTATTTATTTAAGGAAAACTTACAGCCGAACACAATAATACATTATAGATACATAAAGCGAAATACAAGTTTTTACGATTAGTGGCAGCAAAATAAACAAAATGTGAGAACAACAAACAGCCACGACAATAAAATAGCACCAGACACAGCACCTTTCGAAAGGTCCGTTGTCAAATTATTTATCTAATTCATTAAATAGCCAATAAGTTGGACAACTAACCCTAGTAAAATCATATATTCCTCCAATAAGTTGGACCGAGCAGTATAACCACTGCCCCGGAATTGGTCCCACAGAAATCACCACCTCCATTACCGTAAACGTAATCGCTCGTATTCATAAAAACTACTATGTCTGCCTAAAACTGAATTACTTATCTATAAATCTAAATTTTTATTTTAAGAAAAACCGCCGATTCCAATGCCTTAATTCCTTATCAGTAAAACACCATAACAATGTGTAATGTGCACGCGATGCGCTATCATTTGATACCCCACTCGAGTATATTTGGAGATTTTCGGTTTTCCTTCCCACTCTAACCCCCATAACTTTTAAACGGCACCACCGATTTTCATGAAACATGCCTAAGAACACTCGCGCTAGACTCACCTTTCATACATAAAAAAAACAAATTAAAATCACTCCATTCGTTAGGGAGCTATGATGTCCCAGACAGACAGACACACAGACAGACACGTCAAACTTAACCCCCGACAAAAAAAGAGGGGTGTTATAACACACAATAAGACTTACCACCTTACCACAAAAACATGAACACGACTTTGACACGTGTTTAACGATTGTTTAATAATAATAATAATTTATTTAGTGTGAATAGTTATTTAACAGTTTTTCACCAATTATAACAATCTTAAACTAACTTACAAACTAGACTTATTTATTTAAAACTAACAAAATATAGTAAATACACAGAAAGCTAAGAACAAAGGAAAATAAAATAATTACAACAAATTAAAACTAAAAAAATAGCGTATTGTCTTATGTGTTTTAGCAGTAGTATTATTGTTTTTTTTTTGGTAAGGCGGTTAATGTCTTATTTTGTTACTATTTTAGAGATTTGTTTATCTCTAGGGCTGTTATTAAACTAATTTAGCACTAATATAGGTTTATGAATACGGTATTTTAACAATCGTTCTTTTAACCTCCTACAAGTCTGATAAGAGTGATAAGCCGTGTTGGCTACGTGGGAGCAACCCGACTTTCATTCCGAAGGTCGTGGGTTCAAACAACACCACGCAACTCTGATTTTTCTTATTGAAAAACGTATGTGCGCTTTAAAGGACACGAGCTTGCCGGTGGCACGGTGAAGGCCAAACATCGTGAGGAAATCGGCATGTTCTTAGAACTTTAAACAGTTAGAAGGACATGTGACATTCACCAACCCGCACTTGGCCAGCGTGGTGAATTAAGGCCTAATCTCTCTCGTCAAGAGAGAAGTCCCTGTGTTGGGACACAGGGACTTCTGTGGGAACATTAATAGGGTGATGATGAAGTTTGATATGAAAGGTGAAATATATTTATAATTACGGGGCTTTGTGGTATACCTCTAAATTATACATTACTACAGAAACGCAACAGTTTTATGACAGCATATTTTGAAGTGAAACTTCTTTAGAATCGCTGTGATTTCAAACCGGATGCAACGGAAAAAACGACAAGTAAGCCAATCTTAAACGCTAACAAGGTTAAGCAACGTTGCGCGACGCCAGTACTTGGATGGGTGACCGCCCGAACAAAATCTTTTTGCACAGTATTTTTTTTTCGTTATTTTTTTTTATTCATCTCATTATTTTGTCGATTAACTGAAGTTTCACTTCTATCGTGTGTGAATAATAGCGCATCACACACCTTTTTTTTTCTAGAAATAGGCCGTGAGTCATATACTACTCTGTCAAGAAAGTACCGGGAAAAGATCAATAATACACACAATGTAAGTTATTCATCTAAATGTCGCCTGCAAAGTATGCTCCTTGAGAAACGATACACTTAAGCCAACGAATATTCCAATCATCAAAACATTTTTTAAACGCTTTTTCCCGAATTGAGTTCAGATCTCGTCGCGAATTCTCCTTTATGTCTTCTACCGAATGAAAACGTGTGCTACGAAGTAGTAATTTGAGTTTAGGAAAAAGGAAGAAGTCGGCTGGAGTCATATCTGGTGAATAAGGTGGTTGCTCGATAGCATTTGTTGAGTTTTTGGTCAAAAATTCGTTTACAATTATGGCCTTGTGCGAATGCGCATTTTCGTGATGCAAAATCCAAGAATTTTCTTTCCACAAATCTGTTTTTTTTCGCCGAATTCGCTCTCTTAAACGCCGCATAACGCTCAAATAATATTCTTTATTTACCGGTTCACCTTCCGGCATGAATTCCGAATGCACAACACCTCGATAGTCAACAACAAGCGACCTTAACATCAGTTGAAGATGTTAATGGCCTACCAGAGCGAGGCAAATCTTCTATCACATCTCGACCGCTTTTAAACGTTATGTACCACTCATAAGCACGTGTTTTTGATAAATTTGATTCACCGTAAGCCTTCTGTAACATTTTCAGAGACTCTAAACACGAAATTCCGTTGGCGATGCAAAGTTTAAGACAAACTCTTTGTTCGATATTTTTGTCCAAAGTGAAATTCGCAGTACACACTAGATATATGATCTAACTAAAAACAGCACTATAATAAATTTAAACAACAGATGCAACTCAAAATCCGCGCCAAAATGGAAAACAGTTGTGCCAATCAAACAGCAAAAAAATAAACTAAAAATGTAATTGGGAACTGGGAACCATAGACAAATTATCTATTCCCGATACTTTTTTGACTGAATGTACATCTAATTAGAGATTATGATTTAATATTCTTTGTTGAGAATTTATGATAGACAAGTCGGTCTATATAAAATTGAAATACTTTATTACAGATTTTATTGTGCCATAAATGTTTATAAATAACTAGCGGGCCGCCCCGGCCTCGCACGGGTTTTTATTCAATTTTTTCCCGGCAATTATTCATTTTATTTCATATTTTAAACCTTACCTAGACCTCCACGAACATTTCAAGACTAAGATAAGATAAATCCGTTCAGCCGTTCTCGAGATTTAGTGAGACTTATAAACAGCAATTCATTTCTATATATATAAAATTGAAAAATCTTCTGCGTCGATATTAATGACCTTTAACTTGATTAAATCATTTTGAAAAATAATTGTTTAGATATTTATTAACTTTAAGTTGTTAAGATATTAATGTAACGCTGGCTCAGTTTAATATGACGGATGGCATGTGTATATATTTTAGTTCGTTGAGTTTGCTCAGATTTTTATGTAGCCTTATTAGAACATTTGTATTTGGAGCCTTGGATATGTTGACATATTAATGAACGCGACTGTACTTACTTCGCGCGCAAAATTATATTGGGTTGGGTTCACGCTAGTTCAAAACAATCTTATTGAAGTTATGTACAATATTCTTGTCTATAAGGTAGATAATTAGGTACCTACCTACTAAGAAACGAAATTATCAAATATATAATATATAATACATTTTTCTTCATAAAAATTTAAAAACTAGTATAACCTGCAAAGTGAGGTTTATCACTTATTAGAAAACATTAAAAAAGTAATAATAATATTGTTATCATATTTTATTGTTTTTCAATGTAATTGCCAACATACCTACTACTGCTACAAGACCACGGAGGCGTTATTTTCTGCTAAAACACTAGACAAGTGTGAGTCGCTATAGCGCTGAGGGTTCCGAACATTCTTTTTTGTATTACCAAAAGAAAGACAGTGTTTTGCGTAATGTAATGGTGCTTACGCCTACTACCAACCTAAAATAGGAACGTAATACTATTTATTTATTCTGTGGTACCTACTAGTAAATATAGTATAGTAAAATATATCTACCTACTTACTGATTTTTATGTTGAAAAAGATCAATAAGAATAACTTATTGATCTTTTTCAAATTAAGTGTATTTTATTGGTTATTTCTTGAACTCCTATTTTGTTATGCAAAATGGAGTAGACTCCTATTTTATTATTATAATAATTATGTTGGAATAATGTATTTCTGTTAATTTTAATTAGGTAATAAATTATTTGTTGGTTGGCATAAAAGGTTTTCGGTTTTCCTTCCCCACTCTCACCCCCAAAACTTAAAAAACGGCACAACCGATTTTCTTGAAACATGTTAAGAACAATCGCGCCAAACTCAACTTTTATTAAAAAAAAAACTAAATTAAAATCCGTTTATCTGTTCGGGAGCTATGATGTCCCAGACAGACAGACACGTCAAACTTATATTATATGTATATAACACCCCTCTTTTTTGTCGGGGATTAAAAACAAAGTCAAAACAGCATTTATTGTGCTATGAGTTAACCATTACATATTTATAAATAAGTCTTACTGTTAATTAAACTTTCACCTAATGTAGCAATAATATTATAATATATCATTTGGAAAAGCCAGTTATTGAAACATTTATGAACACTTGTCTATTCAGTCCTTGCTTGTTGAACGCCACCGAAAAAATGTTTACTCTTCTGAACTCCTACCTGTACCTCCATTTTTTTCCTATTTATACTGAACCATGGTATTTATACAGTATTGCAACTCGGCCGAGTTTAGGCTAGAAATAGCTACTACAGCGCGGTACGCGGTACGTAAACATGCGATAGGGGAAAAAAAACGGACAATCCACACAACATTTAGCCCCATGGTAAGCTCTAAGGTTGTGTTACGGGTACTAGACATCTGATACACTTCATAAAATAGACATACATTATATGTATTATAGATATTTTTATGATAATATGAAATACCCAAGGCCAAGGAGAAAGTGCTTGCAGAACACACTTAACCCTCGGCGAATCGAACCCGCTACGTTTAGCGCCGCAAGGGGACCCTCGCCCACCGCGCCACTGAGTTGTGATATGCTTGCATTGTTTTAAATCCTATCCTAGTTTTTTGTTTGAATTTCTTTAATAAATCAAATAATGCTTTGTAAATAGAAAAGGAAGTGTGCATTAAAAGTGCATGTCTACTCTTTTGACAGACTTTGACTTTTTACTGATTTAATGAAATCACTTTTTGAGTAGTTATCTCACTTGTCGTTACACTAAAGGTTCGTATCACCAAAGAGTGATACGAACCTGCTCCGATCCTGCGTGCGAAGGTTATGGATGCGTCTTAATATTTTTATGAATAAAATTTAAATTATTAAAACTTTAAGCACAGATGTGGTTTTGGCATTACTTATGTTACTAGTTAAATGTTTGTTTTATTATTCCGTAATTAAATAACTTGCATTATATATTGTGTGAATTTATTCGATAAATTATAATTTTATTTAGGTTGTTCAAAGTAGTTATTTTTTAGTATATATCTCACACACTGTAAAACTTTATTCCGTTCTTGTTTCATTTCCTTAGATAACAATTTGTAAATTAAAGTTGAAGGTACTCTTGGTTTAGGTTTATTATAAACAGTTTTTTTTCTTACAAAGTTGGCTTTTCTTTTTTTCTCTTGGCTTGTACCACTATTATCAATTTCCAGATTGTTGTCAACCTTGATTTCTCTAGGCCCTCTTCCATTTCCTTCATTTTCAGTTTTTGCAAGACTAGAATGGCATTTACTAACAGATTCACTGTTATTTCTAACAATATTAACTTCCTCTGGCCCACTATCACTGTCTTCAATTCTGTTATCAGACTTGGCAATGTTGTTTTGTTTTGACACTTCATTACATATACTCACAACATTTGGTGCTATTGGTTTCAGATTTTTACTTTTCTCTTCAATAATATGAGAAGGGACTTGTAATGATTTGTTTTTAGGAAACTTATCCTTAGCATATTCTTGCTTTATTGAATTTGTATCACTCTCTTCTGGTTCTTCATCAGATGATCCATAATCACACATTAGTGTTGATAATGCACCACATACCACTGATTTATCACTTATTTCTGGTTTAACAACATTTGTATTATCTATATCATCTTCTATATCAAAATCATCATTAACATCTTTAACATCATCATCATCGTCTTCATTTTCACTGTTTATTATTATTGATAAAATACCAGGGAAGGGTAAAAGTGATCTATTTTCTTCAAGAGTTGGTAGAACCTTTGGCTTTTTTACTGTATTTCTTCTGGGCTTCCTTGGTTTTGTTTCTTGTTGACTTTGTTCAAAACTTCTTTTCTGACCCTTTCCTGAAAAATATGTATAATAACTTGTCAACATGCTGAACTCAGGAAGTACTGGGCGAAATTTCAGTGGTGGAGAACTCAATATAGTGGTGGAGAAAAAAGAGTATACAATAAAATAAATACAATTAAAATTAGTTAAATAATGTACTAATTATAATATTGTACATTGATAAATTTTCTTACCTGCAAAATCATTATTCTTGCCCCATTCTTTTCTTTTCAAGCCCATCTTTTCTCCTCTTTCTATTTTTTCTTTTAATTCAGCAGCTTTTTTGTCAATATTCACTTTAGTAGGATATTTTTTTCGCCTTTCTTCCCTCCATTTCTCAATTTCTTCAGGGTTTTTTAGCTTTGAAATCTTTTTGAAGAGCCCTGATGAATGCTGCATTTGTATATGCAATGTTATTATCTTAGGATGGGCCACAAACTGGCAGCCATCTATGTTACATTTCTGAAGATAAAAAAAAAATTATATATTTAAGTCTGAACATTTATTTTCTTAGAAGCATATTTATGCCTTGTACATGGACAGGACAGGTCAACTTAAAGCTAAATAAACCAAAATTTATAATATAAAAAATATCAGTTCATTGATGCATAAAATGAAAGATAATGCTTGGACAGATGTAACTTGGTTCCACTAGGATGGAGAAAATAGCTGTTTTTTTTTTCTGGTAAGTGCATGTTTGACCAACATTTATTAGTTAATGTTAAAAGTATATGTGATAACTATGTTTTACACCAATATTGTTATAATAACAACTTGAGATGAAAGCTGGGTTGTTCTATTCGCTTCTCAACTCAGTGTAAAAAATTGAAGCGATTATTTTGTTGATTAGTTTTAGTTTTTATTTAAATAAACTTTAAGTTGACCTGTCCATGTAAGCATTTGCATCTAAGGAAATAAACGTTTTGACTTTGATACAAAAATATTGTAAAAATAAAATAATTAAATATTCTGGACAATTTAAATCTAGCCCCGTGGTAAGGTCTAAGCTGTGTTGTACCTGTAGGTACAATAAATCTGATATATTAGATATAGATACATATTTTTTATTTTAGATATTAACTCGTTAATCCCCAAGCGGTAACCGGTTACCGCTTACCTGACCTTATTACCTGAGGTGAGGGTCAAGGAGTTAAGCACCCAGACCAAGGAGAAGGTCCTTGCAGAACATAAAAACACTTGAACCCTTGGCGGGAATGGAACCACAATAGAAAATTAAATTTAATCATATCATTATTTAATATTCTTAATACTTATCAGTATTTTATTTTGTAAAACATGTTACTGGTCTACATTATAGCTTTATAATGCATGCATAACTGGGCGATTGATTACCTGATGTTGTTGTTTGTGGTTATTGAGTAATAGTGCTGTAGGAAATCCTCTATCACATGTTTCACACCAATGATCCAGGTTGCCATCGTGATTGTGGTTCGCTCGAGATCCATTGCGGAAGTCCTGGTTTCTTGGTCTGAATGGTACACGTGCTCTGTGGTTTGTCATGTTTGGAGTATTAAATCCATTGTGGCCTTGATTCGATCCAGAAGACTGTGGTTTACTAAACATCTCGAAGCGAAGCGTTATTTCTAGCTTTGTCAAGCAATTGTACACTAGGTACAGAGTACAGTACAGATAAAGTTGCTTGGTATGGTACTTCACCACAATTTTAAATGCTTTGATTTTGATGGTCTAGTTGGTATAATACTTTTTCAAAACAAATAATCTAATGCTAATGACATGACATGCATGTTGACATTCAAGTGACAGAGAAAATTGAATGAAGCTGTCCAGTCACTGACGCCTTCAATTAAAAGAAGAAGATGAATGATACTATGCTATTTATAAATATGTATATGCTATTGGCGATGCAAAGATTATCCGCACGCCTCTAGCGGCGAAATTTAGAAACTGTCTAATAACGACACTTTGTTTGTATCTGTTCAGTTCAGTTTCTTGTAACTGGACTTTGCGCTTGAAGCGACAATTTGCCAGTGTCGAGTTAAATAAAATTATTAAGTGATAAAAATGTTACTCAGTTTAACGCCATTTACCCGTATATCCGTTTGTATCTGATTTGTATTTATTAAAACGAAAACTGTCAAAGTGTCGTTCTTAGACAGCTTCACAATTTGACACTAGAGGCGTACTAGAGGCGTTAGTTAGAATCTTTGCATCGACAATATTGTTTTAGAACAAACAAACTGGCAACTTGTCGCTACAAGCGCAAAGTCTAATAATTACAAGAAACTGAACTGATAAAACAAACGGACGGAGAAATAGCCAAGCCAAGTCATGAAGTCACGAAGCAAAGCCTGAAAGTCATTCACTCAGTGTTGCCAGAAGGTTACTTTTGTAACCTTTTAGGTGATTTTTGAACTGCTTTGGTTACTTTTAGGTTACACTATTGAAAAGGTTACTTTTAGGTGATTTTTCGGAATATGTAGAATTAAGTTTTTATTTCTTACATAAAAGCAACGTGAAACGGAACGCTCGTTTTAGAATGTTTCATGTTGCTATACCTCGTTAGTAGTAGAACTAAAACCACAGACCTCTAAGAAAAATCATAGCCGTCTATGTATTTTGTGTCTCTATTGGAACAACATCTGAGGGAAGTTCCCTCCAAGTACATAAGGAAAAAACAACTTGTACTCTTTCACACTTACACCAATATGTCCACTTCCGGTCAAAATTGTCATTTTTACACCAAATTAAAGGTTAGAAATGTATCTACTTCGCGATGTTATCCATTACCTAATATGTCCACGATTTCAGTATGAAAATTAGCTTCAGAAAGTCTAATTTGTTTCAAAATCTAACAAGTCCTACTACACATTTTAATCAAAGTCAAATACGTCCAAATGAACCAATTAATTCAATGGATCGGCTGATGTGCTGTCTTCGCTCATGTACTCTTCAGCCATCATTATTATTATTTTAGTCTCATAATCACAATTGTTGTACATAATTAATATAATAACTTTGTACTACAACCCGTTATTGTACCTACTTAATATGCATATCTATGGTGCAGTCAGACCTACAGGTAATACTCAGTAGAAGTCACTAGACTCAGTCAGGAGATTCAATAGAAATCTTAAATTGTACAGAGTATGTAGAGTATGTACTTATAAAATTCATTTTTCAGGATCACCACCATTATATAAAATATAAATTTTGGAATTATAACATTTATAACAAATAATAAAGAAATTGAAAATCATAATTTAGTATGTATAAATCAAGAATTGCGGGCAAGTGCTCAAATACTCATCGATGTTTCTGTAAGTCAATACAACTAATATTCTATTATAACAACTTTTAATACCTTTCCAGTAAAAAAATATGAAAGGTTACTTTTTATACAAAAAGGTTACATTTTTGTATATTTCAGGTAATTTCTGACAAGACCGACTGGCAACACTGCATTGCATTCATTCACTTCATTTGAAAAAAGTAAAATAAACAAAAAATAAAACAAGCTTCCTGTTTTCTTGAAATAAACTGAAAAGAAGAGACTAGCCTCATCTTCTAAAATTGTTTCAGAAACTTAAGAATGAAGAACTCCAAAGACGAGAAAATAAACCGCACCACTACCAACGCGGCCATGAATAACTCGGCTGCTAAAGTATGTACATTATTTAACAAATTTAACATAAATTTGTATTAAAATATTTGTGTTTACTTACGATCCTTTTTCAGTAAGAAAATAGCGCTAACGGTTATGCATGAAATTTGGCACTATTTATTTGGAAATAAATAGAAATACGTAAACTTTTGTTGCAATTTTTATGGTGGTGAACCTGTTGCTTGATTATTTAACAAAATTCTAGCTAGCTCGTTCCAGCTTTACTCAGACGGGAAACCTACCTCTTGAATACCCTACCTACCACTTTAATCACCTATTGCAGAAAACCGTGTAATGATCCATAGTAGTTAATGTGTTTATCCTGCATCTAAAGACAGGAAGATAGACATATGCAGGGTGGGACTTTAATTAACCCATTTTCAATGAAAAAAAGGGGTTCTCAATTCAACACCTATGTTTTTAAACTTTGAACTTTAATTTTTGTAACCCGATTTTAATTTTTTCTTTTAAATGCAAGCTTGTTGATTGCAAATGGGTCCCATATATGAGACTCAGGCTCATTATACTTAGTTTTTGTGTTATTGAGATAGTTTTGTTTAGTGTTCATGCATATTTCTGAGCCTTTTTCATTTCAACCTTCTACAAAAATAGGATGAGGTTATTTAGCTTGTATTTTTCTTGAAATTATTCTTAATTTTAGTTTTGTCTATCAAAGATGGAAAATGGTTGTACCAAAAGTGTGGTTGTGCAAATGGGATGTGCAACATTCATATGATATAAAAACATTTTATTTTAAATCACCACTTTTTGTTTTTTCTTTTGTAAAAATATACTTGTTTATAAAATTACTAAAACCATTGAAGGAATACCAAATGACTCTGTTTGATCTTATGATTTCTCTTCTTCCATTTCAGGTTGGTGAAATATTTACTGAAGCTGGTGCAGCATTTAATAAACTTGCAGAAATGACTATGCTCTTACATCCAATAGCTGATAACCAAACCAGGTAGGTATGTAACCAGTTAACCTTCTAGGCATTATTCGATGTATTTATATATAGATACTTAATTAATATTACTATGATTAATACAACAACATAACAAATTATTATTGGATAAATAATTAGCAGCCAAAAATATTTTAAATTATTTATTATGTAGGTTTTCATTGACCAGGTCTGTGTGTTATGCTGGCTATGCACCTGTTTCTAGTCAGTGTATGTACTTTTCTATGCACCATGGAAGTCATGATTTGGTAACCCCCCTATGTAGGTGATTTATAAGCTGGCCTAGCCTACTAGTTTAAATTAGATTAGAAACTACTTCATTAATACCACACAACACAAAAACATTTAACAATTATAAGCATAGGGTAAAAACTATTACTATATAAACATAGTGAACTTTCCTTGTGTAGTCTGAGATATAGTTATAGTTGTTGATACAAAATGGTTGTACAACGGTCATCATCTTCATCTTCCTGCCCTTATCTCACATTATGTGGGGTCAGCACATGTGTCACCCCATATATCTATGGTTGTACAGTAGTAAATTTGAAATTTTCAGCATGCAGAAGACGCCCGTGAAAAGAAAAATAGCAGAGGATAGATCAGCATCAGCCAGCAGCCCAACCACCCACCATAATATACCACACTTAGCTCCAATATCCCAACAGGTTTGGTCTAACATATTTGTCACTAGCTTTACGCATTTTGTATTGAGTTCTTATACTTCACCAATAATATTCATTCATTTATTTTGATATTCAGAGGTATCAAATTCAGACTAATGTAACCAGAACATACTTGATGTGTCAACTTTACGGGTGAAATAAGATATGTTTATTTATAAAGTGGACTAAACCAGTCTGAGGGGTGGTAACCTAAAGGTATAATAAATTGTGGCCATTGACTGTGTGCAACAATCTTAAATAAATTATTGTCTATTTTGTTTCAGGTAACTCTTAACATGTTGAATGCGCAGGAGTCAGAAATGGATGTTGATAATGTTGGAAGTAATGTAAAGTTGGAGTTTGAATCAAGCACTGATGAAGTTACTGCTTAGCTAGTTTATGTGGAATTTGAAACATTACATTAAACAAGTTAGTTAGTTTTAAGTATTAACAGGTTAGCTGTCCCGAAGCAAGTTTCGATCTTCTTTGTTACACATCCTCGTAGTAAATAATGACAGCTAACGCTCATGAAGTTTCGTATTAAGTTACGTCATTCTCTTCAAGTATTTTATGATACTTTAACTTTATGTGTCCTAGTGATTGAAATTAATTATATCGATAATTGCTAATGTTAGATGAGTATGATAAGAAATTAATTATTTACGTTTAATGATAAAATGTACGTTTATGTTCGTAACACTTTAGACATCTTAAAAATATCTTTTTGAAAACAATCTTAACAATATGTAACATTTCATTATTGTATGCTATGTTTTAAAGAAAAACATACATGAGGGAATATAATCGCAGGTCTACAATCGCCATTTCGGTTTTGATGATATTAGGCTAGTTTCCTAATTTTTGTTGGCAACCCTAGTTCAAAGGGTCTCACAATAATAGTAACATTGGTGAAAGAATAATTTTGTGTTTGAATAAGGTTAATGTTAATTTTTAAGTGAAATATATTTTTTGTTTAAGTTCAATAATAAATTGATTGGTAGAATTTGGTTGTAGTGTAATTTAATAATGCTACAAATAATATAATTATTAAAAAAAAATATCGATAGATCGATTGCATTATCTACATCATTGGCCATGAGGCACATATGCCTCATGGACGTACCAGTGCAATCACCCATGAGGCACATGTGCCTCATCGGACAGCTAACCTGTTAACTAAGGTTCACTTATAGTTTCATAATAAGCAATATTATATAAATGTTATGTACTAATGAAATTATAAAATAAAAGAAGTGAGCTGTGGAATATGTTTATTTTTATTGATTTTAAATTGAAACATTATTTTGTAATACAGCATGGTTACAATAAATTACACAGATCATAAACATCAAAGAGGGCTTAGTGCACCATTCTATGAAATGAATCACTCTATAATGTTGTACTTATAAGAACATTTCCATGTGTTAGATAAACTTAAACATATATCATATTATAAGCATTGTATGAATGAATAAGTATTTCATCATTCAATCTGTAGCATTGCACGATTCTTCCCCATTTTGTTTGAACTGACTGAAATATCTTGGTAAAGTTCCCTTCTAGGAGACTTTTCTCAATATAAGAATCAACCTTTCCTCTAATCTGCAATGTGTCAAAGTTCTCAAATGTGGCTCCACCTTTCTTCAGCCTCTTCTGAGCAGCCTTGTAAGACTTCCACTGCTGCGGTTCAATTATTATGGAAGTAGATATACCTTGAATAAACTTCAAGAAATCTGCCAATCCACTATCTCCATTATTAAGATGTATCCACATTGTAATGGAAAAACAAAATGTGAAATCAAAGCGCTCCCTGTCATGCTTTTTAAGAAAATCATGTACAATAGCTCTGGTATTTTCATCCATTATGTTGCCTTCCTCAAACTCTATGCAATTGAGTCTATTGTTTACTAGACGAGCTGTGGAGACAAGAGCAGGATCAAGTTCAATAGCTAGTATCTCAATGGTGGCGTCTTCATACCTTTCGTGCATGTAATGATGAACAGCACAAGTGAGATCCCCAGAGTTGCAGCCAATGTCTAGGACAATTATTTTGTCTGATTCTGTCATTGGGAACATTTTGTGATGTAGATGGTCTAGGCGGCTTTGGACAGTATTGAATGCATAGTAATTGATGAAGTTCCCATGCTTCACTGCTCCAGGATCGTTTCGCAGGAAACTTAATTCTTTCTTTTTTATGATCATGATTGAAGATCTTAGGCAGATATCAACGTAAAAAGAAAAAAACAAGACTTTTTTGAGACAAGTGACAGGACACACGCGATGCACTTCTATTGCAATCCAATTTTATCGATTTCTCCCATCCATTTTTGATGTATAGCCTTGGTCAAGGCAATATATATCTACTTTAATTTACGTGCTTTGGGATGTACGTTTACATTTTTATTCAATTCAGTGCATGCATTTTAGTTTCCAGCTAAATACTTTAAAATGCGCCAGTTAATCGCTATTGTGAAGGGGACCTCATTAGATATAGATAGGGATAATCATTGACGTTATGTATAGATAATATCATATTAAGTATTTTCAATTATTTGAAGGTAGCAAGAAAAAAAGTTAAGTCTATTTAAAAAAAGTATGAACTGAATGAGAGTAATATTTTTATATTACTTCGGAATAATAGTTTTCCAATGTGTAGTGTTCATAATATTGAAATGCTGCACTACTACTGCCATAAACATACTAAATTTTATATTTCAAAAATAATCCAAAAATAAAATCAAAGATTACTTAATGTTTTTTCTATTCAAAATAAGAAAAACTTTGTACAATGTTCATCTTTTGGAGGTGTTCACAAAAATAATAAAAGTACCTACTTATGTACCTTTTGCATTTCTTTTATTAGTTATTCTCTTGCTCGTTTTATAATAAACCGTTCTAAGTGTCAACATAAAAAAATACTGATTTTTGGAAAATGTTAGACATTAAAATAAATTTCTGTTTAATTATACACAAATTTTGTAAAAAAAGGGTTTTTCAATAAAAAAACAATGTATGTAAAATCTTGATAGATAAAGGGACAATGTTCTACTGTTGGCAACTTATTCAGGTGACATTGACAGAAAATAATTAGACATTGACACCTGAAGTTCATTCCTTGGTTCGTAGGAAACATGACACGCCATCGAAATAGAAGAAGAAGAAGAAAACGTGACGGTATCTAGGCTCTAGCCCATAAACCGTAAAATAGCCCTGGTTGTGTCTGTTCCCATAGTGATTATATTCTCTTTGTTCCGGCATACACAAAGTGAATATAAATAACTACGTATGTTTAGGCGAACAATCTTCCTTTGCCAATTATTTTTATTTCACGCTAGAGAAATTTGTGGATCTTTTTTCGCTTTAGGCGTTCGTAGTCGTTTTTGGAAAAGTTTTAGCTTTTTGAACAGCTTTTGTTAAAAAAGGTTGATTTATCAGTAAATATTCTAAAGGATTTAAATCACATAAATTTGTCACAAACAAAGGTCGCAAATTAACACCACAGCAGGTATTCAAATACCAGTGAAACCAGAACTTCAGAACTTGTTAGATCTCATTCAGAAGTACCTAGTGTAAATGTAAAATTATATACCTACCTAGAGATACAAAACTACATTAAAATATGATATATTATTACTTATTATTGGACTTTGACTTCGAATTTTGTGTGCATTCAGGATTTGATTTTGATTGAAAAAGATAGGAGAGGGAATGGCAATGGGAGAAAGTAGGAGTAGGGGGAGGAATGATGGTGGGATTGGGTTAATTTAATTGGCAGAACAATGTTTACCGGGTCATTTCGTGATGACAACCTAAAGACGTTTTGATGAATTAATGTGGCCTTGGTAACTCCGTAATAAAGTAACATAATCCCATTAAATTTGAACTCGTATAATTCATCTTGTTAAGAATGTTTAGAAACAAGACTAGCTTAGTATTTTATTTAAAAAAAAATCGTGGTTCAGTTCGGCAGTGCCGTCTAACCGTTAAAAATATTCAAGAATAAACAACCGGTATTACTCTGTGATGCACAACGTACCCTAATGTTCAAGTTTTCTCATCTGGTGATGCTCCCGCAGTCCAAACGGTTGATTTTCGTCCATTTCTTAATTAAAATCTGCTATTCGAAACGGAGACATTGTCCAATAAAACCGCGTTAAGCAATAATAGCTTTATTTCTTTTTTAACATTTTAAACAATTTAGTTTACGTACTTAGGATAAGTACCATATGAGCATATTTAGGGGAAAGAAGGGTACAGTGGCCGAATGATCAACAGTGGTGACTCTGAGAATTTTAAAACCCACCATAAACCTGGTTGCCTTGAAAATATCAATATGGCCGCCGATTGTTTAACAAATGTGGCTATTGATTGTTATTTTTAAGTTTGTCTATAAGCATTGGTGTGCAATAAAGGTATTATCTATCTATCTACTCGTATCTTAAAATTAATGGGGTTAGAGCTCTTGAAAATATAAATGAATCACTGTGCCCCCGTTCCCCTTTACATTACTTAGGTAGAATTACTCCCCATTTGGTTACCTTTTTGCGCGTTTAAAAGTAGTTTAATGTCCTTTTTCGGTTTAACTCTAGATAATCTGTGCCAAGTTAATTTTAAATTACTTCAGTAGTTTTTGAGTGAAAGCCGAGCATACAGAGTTATTTCGCATTTACTCGTATAATATAAGTATGGATCTATTATTCCAAAAAATACGCTTTGATCTCTTTTAGTAAAGAGCAATAATGCTCTATGACGTTACAGTTGTTTTAACTAAAACTACCTACTGAATTTGACGTATCCGCAATGTCATTAAAGTCTTTAAACCCTGTTGTTTCAGTTTTTCGTTCATATAAATATGGAGGTGGAGACATTACAATTTGAGAGTCGGAAGAGTTTTTAGGTACAGTTTTGCTCTACTTTTATCGGAACATGATACATAGGCAATGCCATGCGCACACGCAATGTGGATGCAGAAAGCGAATGTATAATCGGACTGCAGAGAAAACGTCGTATCATTTGTACCGGTAACATTATTCATTTAAATTCCTAAATCAAAAGTTGAATTGCTTTTTATAGCCAACGTAAATGGAATATTGAAAAACCACAAAGGAAAAACAAATTTGCACTTCGGGAGCTCCTTTTTTGAATGTTTTGGAATTGTTAAGAATTAGTATCTCACGAATTGCTTTATTGATCAGTTTAAAAAGTAGTTTTAGTGGTTACCTACCATCCCGATGCGCTTCACAGGCAATAGCTAGGACAAATTTTAAAACTTACGTACAAGCACCCTGCGCCGCTTAAAAGAAACAACACCCAGCTAATGGCATATATTTTCGATTTAGTACGATCCCTTATCTTAACATCCGTCTTCCGATTTTCTATCAGGTCACATGTCCTGACGCGAGTTCCAGACGGGACTTTAACATTTTTTAATCCAGTTTTTCCTTAAAAAAATATTAAAAGCGTCACATGAAACTAAGCAGGTAAACCTACCCGCTACCATAAACCAGAATCCCCATGCAATGGATATTACTCCAATACGCCCTTTTCCGAACGAACTTAAACGACAAAAAATTAAAACAAAATGTTTTACAAACACTTGATCCTTCGACGGGAATCGAATCCGCTACCTTTTGCACCGCAAATTAACTATGTGAAATAGTGAATCTGCTGGGGAATAAATTAAAATAATTCTGTCTTGTAATTTTTATTTTACACAATTTTTTAACCCGATGCTTCATCTGTGTAAATTTGCAGAATCGTTTTTTCTTTTTATTTCCTATTTCATGATTTACATTACAACATTACAGACAACAAATATCATATATTTGAATGTAAAATAGCAGTTAATATTTTATTAAGCAGAACATTAACTTAATATCAAATCAAATATAATGAAAATCTATGCAGATGTTTGCGTAATGTAGCATGTCGCGGTACCTTTGAGACTGCTTGTATGTTGGGTACATAATCATGGTCAAAGGTAATAACAGAGGGTCTATTCCAATATGTTCAACTATCTGTTTACCCAGTTGAACAAATTGGACGATATCATCTGTTCAACTTAGGACTTCCACATTTATTATTTGTGATTTGCTGTGTAGACAACCACATTAAAAATTCAGACGAGTAAAATTTGCAAAAATTTTAATAAGCACCAAACTAACTAAACATTTAATTTGTTAGTTAAGATGTGCCCGATCCGTGATATTGATACATAGAATATTGATACAAATAGAAAACTTAAGACCCAAAAATACACATCAAAATCAGAACCTCCTCCGTTTCTTGAAATAGGTAAAAAGTTAACATAAGGGATCGGGATCAAATTCGGTATAAAATGAGGTCACATTTTAATATAACTTTACCGGTTGTTATACAATTTTAATAGTACCAACTTTCACATAAAAAAAATCATTGAAATTGGTCCACGGAGATTAAGAGTAAAAATATAAAAGAAGCAAAAAAAAAAATACAAAAGATATTATAAAAGCATACCGACCGGTGCCGTTTCATTATATCGGTGCACAAAATTGTGGCACTTTGATTATGAACGTAGGTAGAAAATATGACTACCTACTTAACGACCGTTAAGATTTTTACAGTAACCATGTTTTCCCAATACCACAATGTAGTGTAAATAATAATATCCATAGTAATTAGTCACTAGTCGGCTACGGTCCGATAGAGTTTTACTTTCCTGCAATTGTAGATAGACGTGATTCCGCATACACGGCGCTCCGCATAACTTTATATCCTGAGGTGGATTTCAGCTGCGAACTTACACTTCACACATCACTGGCGCTCGTACCGCACCCTGAACCCTGCGTGCATGGCGATAGAGGTTTACCAACACACAACACAAACCAGTACCTACTCACCAATACCGGCTAAAATCTACCGAGTGAAATGTAACTCTGAACAGTCCTCATCATGCACGCATAGCCACCTGTAATTGCGCTTTTCCACACACGTAAACGGAGCAGCTACCACAAGCCTACACAGCAATGGTAACAGATATATGTCTCGCTTTTTGCCGTACATTTTATCGGAGAAATTCACTTGGAAAATGCCTCTCGATCATTTTCAAGTTCAGTTACATAAGTGCGCGTGCGGCGAATTGGTGCGGAATAGCGGATGTTTGGTGGTGCTCGACGGAGAAGTGGCGCACAGTTATAAACCCACACCCGCTCCACCGCCCGTCAGTTGCTTTCTGAACACCCTCATACACGTTCATTTTAGTGTTTAGTGCAGTGTGTGAAATCACCAAAATGTGTAACGTTTTCCGGATATACATTGTATCGGCCATCTTTGTCGCCATCGCCTCCGGCAATGTCCACGGACGGAGATCCCGAAGGATGGATGCGGAAGATCTCGCACAGAACGAGATCGACAGCGGCCGGGCCGAGGAGAGCTGGTGGCCCTCAGCGGAGTTCTCCATCCTTCAGAAAGTTTACGATGACTGCAGTTCACAAAATCAGATGTCAATGTGCCTGAAAAGCAAGGCTTTGTCGGCGCTCACAAGGGCCGTGGAGCAGGTGAAATGAGTTTCAGTGTAGTGATGTTTTGTGTTTTATCCAATGTGAAGTGATACTAATTATCTATCTTGTGTTGTTCAGGACACCGTGCAGCTCACGGACGGCCTGACACTGGTGAAGGCGTCTGACGCACCCTCAGCGGTTGCGGAGCCACGCTTCTTCCCTGGAATGTCCACCGAGGACAAACTCGACACCATGCTGCGAACTAAGTTTGAGCAGCTGATGAGCACACACACTGTCGCTATGGATCTGGCTGAGGGCCGAGGCAGAGGTTGGTCTTGAAGACAAAACCAAATTACTAATGTGATTAATACTTAACCCTCTATATTAAACGATTTTATGTTTTGTACAGGCAAGAAGACTCTGCCATACTTGCTGCTCGGTATATTCACCACCATGAGCATCGTCGGAGGTGTCGCGTTGAAGACTCTCGCAGCAATCGCTGGCAAGGCTCTCATCGCCAGTAAGGTGGCTCTTACCATCGCTGGTATCATTGCTTTGAAGAAACTGTTCAGCCACGATGGAGCCACTGGAGAAACCACCTTCCAAGTTCACGCAGATGGTCACCATAGGTGAGATAACAATCATACACGAATCATGTAGTGACAATACAATTTTAATTAAGTATACAATTTGCTGATAAAACGATTCTGGACGAATAAGTAGTTTGTGTGTGATAGCTTGAGCTTGTGTTATAATATTCTTTCTATTTTAATTCTAGTCTTTAATTCGAAGGCGGAATCTATATGTGGTGAGGCCAGCGAAATCAGGCGCGGTGGACCCTTACACATACGGTGCCCAGACGACGCCTGCGACTGCGTAGCTGGCACTCGGCCGCAGCCTTTCCCTCCGAGCACTCGTAACTGGCCCAGATGACCACGTGGTCCTTGGCCTCTCGGACCACCGGGTCCCTGGCTTCAACGACCACTCGGTCCATCCTGCCCGCCGCGACACAAATAACCTCAAACCAAAGTATCGTCCGGTCGGACCTCAGACGAATTGGTCGTCGTCATTTTCGTTCTCAAGTCTATGTCAGTAAATTATTTAATGTAATTTATTTATTTGTGACTACGGTTGTATGTACGTTAAACGTAAATTAATTTGCTAAAGTGATGTAAGAGTAAATAAAACAAGTAACACTCAGTATGGTTTCATTTTCATATAAATTATTTATCCCTAACCTTTTCCCTGTTTTCACTTGGCTTCAAAGGAGAAATTGTTTGTAACGTACTTGTAGAGAACGTGAGAACAATAAAACACCCAGTCGGGATATAAAATAATATGTAAGATGTATCACATTAAACAAATTGGCTTTATAAGCGATTTATTACAAAAATTGATCTATTAATGTGGTAGTGCTTACGTGTTTTGCACCTAACCACGTACACTAGCACCAGCATAAAACTTAATATATACACAAATACAGCCACAAAAAATAGGAACTACCCAAATTGCCATTTAGTAAGCGTTACTTATAGAATGATTAACAACTTCCAACTATCTATTATCTATCACATCCACACGCACCCATATTCATGTTTCACGTTGTATTTGTGTTAAGTATATTCAACACACATGATTTGCTGGTAATTTTTGAGATTAATTTATGAAATGCACCTGCTTTAATGTAAAGCCTAGGCAGTTAATTGAATCTCCTCAATTATGCGCCTACGAGATGGACACGCCTTGCGTGTGTTTATTGATATATAAGCAGATTTAATGAAGACTAAGCCGCTTTCTTTATTCGCTCTAGTGGAGAGGAGTCCGCGAAATGCACAGAGATTCTCCGTTAATGTGAGTGCAGCATTGCACGTGGAAAGTAGAAAGTTTTGATCGATTCACTGCACTGCACATGCACGAATCATGTTAGAACGCATCTACTGTTTGTTGGTTTATAATTTTTTGCAATATAATTAGATTTCTCTTAGGGTTTCACAAATGTTTTAATTCAGTTCAACATTGACTGGTTTCAGACATATGTATATGCGGATAAATCTACGAGTATGTCTCAGCACTGATTCGCCATGAACTTCAATTTTCTTTTACATTAATTATATATACCTATGGAATATATTTTAAAGGCATATTATGTTGTACTGTACAATATATAAAATCATAATTAATACATACATAGCAGTAAGACGAAAAGGAGGTTCAGTAACATAGATGAGGCACAGAGTAGAACTTGTATTTGATTTTAGTCCAGGGATATTCAGAGCTTTATAAATTCCATCGCCCTGAGTCAAACAAACACGGGTTGAATCAAAGTTAGTCCGTCAAAATGCAGAGTAATTCTAATGTAACGTTAGGTTGCCAGGGTAACTATGCAGGATGGCAGCAACCATTTTGCCGGGAGGATAGTGGTGTGGCGTTTGTTCGGCTGCGGAAGTAGGAAGGTCAGTCCGTTGATTAGCCGTGCGCTGACGGTAAAGGCCGACCACATGCGCGTTTGTGAGGCCCGTTCCTGTTTATAATGCAGATATGTGTTTGCCCAATCGGTGCACGCTACGCTGGCTATATGGCATCGTTAATGCGGCTACGTCTCTTTGCATACGCAAATATAGGGCGGGCGGACCGACGCTGATTAAGCGGTGGCCCGCCAGTGACGTTGGCTTCATTTCTGCTCTAGGAATGGCGTGTCAGTTGATTAGTATTGCGACGTGCAAATAGCTGATTTACAACTGAGGAAATGAGCGTGTGTTTCTTCGATTAGAGTTATTGGAATATTATTCATAGTTTGTGTGTGCATTTAAGTTTTTGCCATTGAACATTCAAGAATGGTGATGGATTGGCCATTCATTATTTATCAGAAGTATGTTGTGATCATTAATTTATCAGATCTCTACCAGATTTAGATTCATATTGAATTCAGTGCTTTCCCTATGGATATTCCAATGCGAGCTGAGCTCTCATGAGATTGGCGAGTGTCCATGCCGCTAATATTATCTCCTTATCGCATGTCCATCTGCTTTAATACTTGATGGCTGTCTACGTCTCTAGACGATATAGCCATAAATGGTAGCATTAATACTGCATGAGTCGACGGAGTAATACTGGTATCGTACCACGACTGTAGTTAGGGATATGGGATGGTCAAGCAGCTAGGTAGTTAAGTATTCCTGTGGAATTGTGAATTTCGTAAAATTTATTTGTAAACAATTTAACGATAATACCTACTTAAATGAGTATTAATTCCAACCAATCTAAATTCATACTTCTTAGTACTCGTCTAACGAATATAGAAAATTGAGATTGATTAGGTATATTTCTTAAATCTTTAATAGTGCGAGTAGTTTACTTACTACTACTTTTTATTTTATTTTTTATAATGTATTTGAATAATAAATTTAAATGGTTATAATCGTAATAATGGGTAGATATTGTTCATTTATTCTGCTTACACATTAATTTATTACCCCGTTGGGGCACAGCAAAATAGTTTGAGCCCTCTGAATCCTTACACGTGACCTCCGGGTGGTGCTAAGAACAGTCTCTGGTGGTAGGCTTCGGCCGCGGCTTGTCACCACCCTCCGGGCTGGGCCAGTGCGTGAAGCGATTTTTTCGTGTTTCGTAATGTGGTCCGGAGAAGCCATCTTCTAGGCCTTCATGCTCCATCTTAGACCACATCGTCACTTTGCATCAGGTGAGATTGTGGTCAAATGAAAGCTTATCAATAATAATAAAAAAAAAGCCTACTTGAATAATTATCTAATTAGAGTATGTCAATAATAATCATCAATTAAAATCAGATCAGAGGTGATGTCAAACATCAATCTAGGAACAGGTAACATAATGTAATTTAATTTCTTAATGATAATTACATATATCGACAAAACCTTATTACATTTTTGTAACTAAAAATAAAATAATAATAGTGAATTAATATAATGTGGACTAATTTAAATAAGTCATCGTTTATATTTAAAGCCAGTAAGTGGGTGTTATTTTATCACGTATTTTTTTAAAAATATTTTTAAGATTTAGTATTCGAAATATTAGGGACGGAATGTGCGGCTCAGCAAAAAAATTATTCAGTTATTTTATACATTAATAATTTATTTTTCCCGAGAGAACATTCTCTAAAATTGGACGTTAGTCCTCCATAATAATGAAGAGTACGTTCCAGTGTTCGAGGCCGAAGCTCATACAGCTACAGCAAAGTTAGTTCACGGGCGAATGGTCAAAGTATCCGGCATAAACCTATTTTGTTCTCTTCTTATATTGAATGTGCCCCTTCTTTGCTCGCCGGTCGCCTCCGCTTTGCAGACCGTTGTCCGTTACTTAGGGTTGCTACTAACCCGTTTATATTTTATAATTATATTTTATTATAAAAAAAAGGTGTGTGTGCGATTCACACACGATAGAAGTGAAACTTCAGTAAATCGACAAAAGAATGAGATGAATAGGTATATATAACAAGGGTAGGATAATTACAAAGTTTAATTGTTTAAATATGAAAGTATTTTGATTTATTTTAAAATATATTTTATATTTAATTTAACATATTGCTCAAGTTCCATATTTTCAGTTTCTGGATTTTTTTCATTTTAATTTTATTTATATTTTTTTTGCGTCGATATTGACGACACATTTCGGCATTAGTTTTCGGCATCTTATAAAATTTATTATTTAGCACTACAAGATATAAAATAGTCACAAACACACTGTTAGATAATAACTCACCACGCTGACATCTTACTAAAAAGCTGTAATACGCAGCCGCTTAAAGTGTACAGTAGTATTAGCTCACGTAGTTTTCACATACCTACACTAACACATGTTAAATGCTCAAATACAAGCAAGTATTAAACAGTGTGAATATACATACATACACACCGACATCTGCTCTCTCGCTCTGGCTCACTAATAACAGGCGACTATTGTATTTGTGTCTCTTACCTGTCGTTTTTTCCGTTGCATCCGGTTTGAAATCACAACGATTCTAAAGAATTCAAACATATCTTGTGTAGGCAAGATACTTAATTAGTTTTTCAAATAATTTTAAGATATAGGTAGTTTATTTTTTTATAGTGAAAAAAGTTTATATGTATTTTTTTTTCTGATCATTAGGTAGGTACTTCAAGTCCGGAGAAAAGATTTAAATTGCACTATTTAATGCGTCATTGAGTTAGACAAAACAAAACAAAAAAACATTTTTTTTGAATGAAAATAGGGATAAAAGTTGGTAAGGGAACTTTCAAAGAGTGTTGCAAAGTGGTTACACATCTACATAGTTTTGACTCCTATAATGTTGCTAGCTGTTGTCCATGACTTTACTTTTGTAGGTAAGGGCGTTTTTGTGTATGCCTTGAAAAACTGAGTTTACAAATTACCGATTTAAAGACATGTTATATCCATGCGTTTTGTAAATATATAAATAAATGTACGTAATTTGAACTAATCATCTACTATGTCAATTATTGAATGCTTTAATAGCAAGATGTGATCTTCTACTACTTTTTCTAAAATTATCAAATAGTTGTAAAACAATGTGATAACCAACAATCAAAAGCCGTCTTACAAGGAAAAACTAATTTTCTTATTGTTTTCATAGTCTTTCTTAAACAATGTGTACAATTAAGTCCACTAATTAGCATGAAACAATTTATTGGGTACTGAAAGTCAGTCATAATTGTAGTTTTATACCGATAATAAATGCTGATCATTATTAAATAACGAGCAAGGTATAAATTATTATATCACAGTAATATCAATCAGATGTTTGATAAGTTTACTGTTTAGTTATAATTACGACCACAATATCATATGTCGATCACAGATTTTATACAACCTCACTTTCATTAATTTTCTATGCGACAAACATGTTATTCTCTACGAGTGTTCTAGGGATGGGGCATATTCTTTGGTTATCGACTTTGAGGAGAAGAAATATAAAACCGTTTAATAAAAAAGTAATAACTGTGATAAATAGACAATATTCATATTCCTTGTTGTATAATTATTAATGTATTTCAGATTTTGACATTTAAGAATAATTATGACATTAGTTATACTATTTTGAACAAGTTGCGGCATTGGTGAACCGCGTTAAAAATCATATTGTGACTTATATATGTTAATTTATATTATTAATAAATGACTATTATGACTATTATTATTAATAATATACTATATGTTTATTTATTTTAAAGTTGTAGTTTAGTATTGGAGTAAAGAGTAGGTACTTGCTAACAAAAATATTGAAGAAGTTTACTTACCATTTCGTTACATAACATGTTAATTCGCCTTATCTTGATTCATAACTTGTTAATTCGCTTTATCTTTACATGGTATAAAACGATGTTTCGACTGTCGTTTAAACTTTAAAAAGGATTTATGCAAATTATTATTTATTATATTAGTTAGTGATTGAAGAGAAAGTTGTTATTATAAATTTGCACCTATGCAAAATGGAGGAAGTTTATATTTAAAATATTATGTTTAGCCGAAAGTTTATCAAAAGTTCGTTCGCGTCTACTTCGGGCAAAAGAAAAGTAAGACCGAATTAACTACAGCATCTTTAACACAATTAACTCCATAACCGTTAAGAAGATTAGATAAGGAGTATAATAACTTCAAGTTAGTCTAAGTCCAATAACTCACACACTTGTATTTAAACAAAGGTTGATAATGCCTTACCTATCCAATATTTTTAATCTACTGGATTAAAATTGTGAGTAAAGCAGGGGTTTTAAAACATTGAAAAAAAAGAGCTAATGAAAATTAAGTAAATAATAATAAAAAGTTTTTTAATGAATTCTTCAATCATTTTGTTCTCATTCTGAAAAGTTTCAGAAACAGGTCTGATTTAACATGACAAAAAATGGTACTAACTGCTATAAAAACATTTTAGATACCTGTAAACGAAAGAAATTTGAGGGAAATCATTTTGTAAAAGTAAATTTGCTTATTTATTAAATAATAATTTTCTTATATTTAAATGGGAAAGTGTCTGTTTGTTTTTTTCTTTGGGCAGTACTGATAAGTCTGAAATGTGGTATGGTGCTGGGTTGTACTCATACATTGGATTAGGACATAGGGTTCAGAGGGTCGAGGACTCTTCCGCGTGAAAATTCATTATAACGCGAGTAACACCACAGGGCTCTGCTAGTTATAAAACACTTTAACTAATAAGAATAAATAAATAATTCCAGACAATTCACACAACAACATCTAGCCCCGTGGCTCTAAGCTTGTGTTACGGGTACTAGATATCTGATATACTTAATATAATAGGCATACATAGCTATATACATAGTTTTTGTTACACATATTACACACCCAGACCAAGGAGAATGTGCTTGCAGAACATACAAACCCTCGGCGAGAATCGAACCCGTTACCTCTTGCTTCTTGAAGACTACTACTTCACGCTAAGAACTAGAGTTAAGTAAAAGTCTTGTTTTGTAACATGAAATAACAATATAAAAGGAGTTTTTTTTAAATTAATATATTTTATGTATTAGCAGAAAAAAATCAAGAAGATGTTGTGTAAAGCAACCCTGATGTACATTGGGGTTATGTAGAAAGTTTTCGTACGTGCCAAAGCCATTATTGGTGCGAGAAAAGTTCATCAATTTCATTTCTGGATCCGTGCACGTCCCTCACCTCACCCTCCCCCAACTCCCATACGATATTACCCTTTAGTAATACTCCAAGCGGTAAGGTTTATAAAATGTACCTAACGTAAGAAAATAAAAATACCTATATCAAAGACTTAGTTTTAGCTGAAAAGCATTGATTTTTAATATAAAAATATCCTCCAATTTAAAAAAATCGTAAAAATCTTCATAGAGAATTTCTTAAAAAATGTTCTTCGAAAATGTTTACGAATCAAACCAAAATGTATTTAATCAAAATTTATGATAAAAACCATAAAAATCGTCATTTTCTTTCGGTCTCGAAACGCTCAAATTTAAAGCACCAGTAGTAAATCCATGTTATTAGGTCTAGGTTTTTTCTAAATTGTGATACGCGTAATCTCCTGACTCCGACTGCCTTAGAAAACTCACTGTTCCATAACGTTTATATATAAAATTTTATTCGGGATTACTGTGAGTTTTTTTGAAAAGACATATATCTACGGCTAAATTAATTCAATATTATATTTAAATCTATATAACTTTGAGATTATCTTCTCCTATGATTTTCCAATTATCCCAAGACAATTTTTAAAATTATTAGAAGGCAGTAGAGGATCAAGATGTCAAAATGTAATTACGGTGCATATTAAAACCGTTTCTTAAAAATTAAATTCGTGTTTTCTTTAATAGGTTCTTGGAAACTGATTGAGTGAAAGTAATGTTCCGTGTGCACAGTCGCAGCATGCCATGCAGTGGAATTATTAAAATGATCAAGGCATTTCCAATTGTGGAAACCAGTGTAATGGAAAAGTAGATTTCGAGATTTTTCTTCAACTTAAAAAAAGTGTTCAGCTTTGGACGCGCGAAAGATGTGGTAACTGCGGTAACAAACTAAGACATTGCCAATTATCGAAATCAGTGTATATGTATGAATAATGGAAATGTAGATTTCGAGATTTTCTTTAACATATAAATGAGCGCATTTTTTACACTCGCGACACAACTGTTTACCCTCCTATATGAAGTTATCACTTCAAACAATGCATTCTTCCGACTTTGCTTGTATTTCACAGACAGACGCAATGGGGGAATTTTATTATCTTAGTTAAGTTCTTTTAGTTTTGGAAAAAAGTAGCTGTAACATTAGGGAATGTAAAAAACAAAATGCCATTTGGCTACGGAACCCAATAGGACAATATTCATAAAGTTTTACCGTATGTCAGTCTGTCTCTAGACCAAATCTCGTGGACGTGATATTAAGCTATGCTAAAAGTATTGGTTGCCGCGCACAGCTCATATTTTCAAACAACTACATCTCATTTAGGCCCACGGAGACGAGTGAGTCCAATGGGAACTGTAGCGCGCCGTCCGTTATTTTCCGCGTACGTGCGCCGGCGCATCTATAATTTCATATCTAATCAGTGCAGTGGGGCACACTGCACTTGGCCTGCGTGCTCTCTACCATGTACGGTTTTTTTCCGAGGGAAAGTGTTTTTATAACGACGGAACAAATAGTCCGGAAAACCTCATGTGTTATGATGAGTCAGTGTGCCTCTAATTTATTTATAATTACGTTTTTTGCAGTGCATATTGATAAAATATTCTATGCATAAGAATGACCTGAATTTTCATGGAATTTTCTTAATAAAAATATATATAAATATATATATATAAATTCTGTTCTCGAATTGTAGCATAGCGTCGGGCGACCAATAAGATGGACAGATGAATTATAAAATAATATTTGAGGCATAAGCATTCGCATTTTAATTTTAACAGAGGTATCTGTTTAAATTAAAACAATCAATGATCTTATATAAAAAAATAGCAAATTGATAACATATACATTGTTATAACCTATTGCCTAGTTATATTTTGCAGAAAAAAATCCTACTTATTATCTTACGCATAATCACAGATTAAGTTTATGCCTTCATTTGACCACAATCTCACCTGATGGTAAGTGACTATGTGGACTAAGATGAGGCATGAAGGCCTAGAATGTAGATGGCTTCTCCGGGCCACATTACGAAACACCTTCAAAACACCTTGAAAAAATCGCTTAACGCACTGGTCCAGCCCGGAGGGTGGTGACAAGCCGCGGCCGAAGCCTACCACCAGAGACTGTTCTTAGCACCACCCGGAGGTCACGTATAAGGATTCAGAGGGTTACCACTTACGGACGTGAACAGAAAAACCTCCAAAACACAAAAAAAAACATAAAAAGGAAAATAAATCAATATAATTATTGAATAAGTTGAGTGACTTATTTGAGTATTTATTTCTAATTATGTGGAGCAAACAAAGAAGCAAATTCAAAACTATAATATTCCACGAGCTGGTTCCAAAGACCTCTAATTAGGCCGACGATCAGGTGGTCATCGCCTGCAGACCCAGGGAGGATAACCAGCGGACCTTGACTGATTTACACACCCAACTAGCCCTTACTGTCTAGTAACAAGATCTATAATTGCATAGCCAATTGTTCCCAGGGAAGCCACCCCAAGCTCCAGTACTGCGTCATTATGTGTCATTAGTTTTGCGACACTGACCAAATGACTAGTCTGCTATCGGATGACTCATTTCAAGGAATTATAAATGTTACCCGCGTTCATTGTTGCTGGGTAATTGGGAATCAGTTCGGACGATTTCCTGGGACATTACATGGATTAACCAAAGTTTTTGTTTCAAAATATACAGGCAGGTAAAAGCCGGAGTATCACGCTGATATTTTTTTGATAAATTTTTGATATTTATTGTTTCTTCTGTAGCGCAAATATATTCTTCATTAAAGGCAACGTTTTTGAACTATTTTGAAATAATTACTTATTTGCATCATGTCAAAATTTGGTATTATTTCCGTATCAAGTAACCTATTCTTGATTTTCTGTTCTATTACAATTTTTCAGAATAGGTAATATGTAAAATTGTTCCGTTCCTATTGTATCAATCAATTAATTGAATTAGGTAATTGGAGGTTGAATTCAGTGCACAAAGTGATTAGTAGTACAAAGGCAAAGCAGCCATAGAGTCTGTATTGAATTTAGTCATAGGGAATGTTGATTGCCTTTTCTGCTTATTTGCTATGGCTAAAACCAATTCTAGTTTGCTATCTCGCTGTTTTTCTACGTCAAAACGTTACCAAGTTAGTTTAGCTTTATTTGAGAAGAGCCTTTATCTCTCCAATAGCATCACATCAATTTTAATTCCATAGAAACAAACTAATCTACGGTGGTGTTACTTATGTGATCAACGGACGCGGGCCGCCCTAATAAACCCATAAATTTCACTTAGCTAGATTAATGAGATGTTATTGGAAATTTGCCATTAGTTACAGTTAAAATATTACAGGGCTGGACCCTACGGAAATTAAGAGTTTTCCGAATTATATGAGCACGTGTTTAGGTTGTATCTAAGAGCTTATAGTTAATTATTCAGTTATATTGTTGTTGAATACCTCTTTAAAGAAAGTTGGACGGTAGAAATAGTTTTAATTTAAATTTAAGTATTTGTGAAATAAATGAAAATAAAAGACAGCACTGAAAATAATAAAAGAACTTGACCATGAAAACATATATACGTAAGAGAATGCTGCAACCAGTCTCGAGATAGCATAGTCGATTGTATGTTTCATTGGGAAGTTTAAATTTTTTTCCGGCAGTAAAACAATATAAAAATCAAACAAACACACCATACAGATGTCCATCTAATCAAAGCCTCCCTAAAAACAGTAGGCAATTACACGCACGGCTAACGAGAGCGGCCGGGCGGCGGCGATCACAGCCTTCCTTCTTCCCCCGCGGCCTCCAAGGAAAACGCTTCATTCCCAACGGAATATAATCGTCCGCTCGTAATTTATATTGTCTGCTGCAGAGGCGAGGCTCGCTGCACATTCATTTATTTTATGTGCCATTTACAATTGTCGGTCGATGGTCAAGGGGGGAGGGAGTCTCCTTCGTATTATAAAAGCGTGCGGTCATCTGCGCATCCGAAGGAATCTGTAATAGCGGACGTGAGTTGTGATGACCGCGCATGGCGCTGACCGATGGCTCGGATTAGATTGATGTCGAACCCATTATAAGGGATTTTAATTGTTTGTTTACATGAGACTCTGGCGTTACTCAACAATTTCTGGCCCTTCATAGACTTAAGTCTAAAATAGAGCCACCTTATTTCCAACATAAAGTAAGAAACACTGTAAAGCAGAAAAAGAACTATAGAAAGTCTTAATGAAATAAAAGTTAGTTCCATTCTTCTTTTGAATTTAATTGTCAGTCGTTGCATTTTTCGCATGAAAGTCGAACGAAGAACGGCGCGGAGGCTGAGTGGCTCTGTATTCTTTTGTTTTTTAATTATAACGCCACCGTGTCCGTGGGGTGGCGGGGCCGTGCCAACTTCTGCTGGAGGTGGTTTCTTGTTAAGCAACGGGCGCTCGCCTCCTACGTGCCTCGGCCATTCATTTCGTAGAAACTTATAACCTGACCCGCGTACTTATGAGCGTCGCCAATAAATATAGCGATGACCGAAGGCGCGGTCCTTGTCGGGCCCGGCGTGGCCGGCGGGCGGCGGAGCGGGACGGCGGCGGCGCGGGGTGGCGAGCCATTGTTAGCTAAATATCTAGGTGGTCAGTCGGTTGGGTCGGTGGCCCCCCGGGCGGCTGAAGACGGGGGCGGGCGGCGGACGTGCCGGCCCGGCGCCGCCGATGTATTGAGCGCGTATTGCAGACGCGGTCACGCGCTGCAATATTGCGTTCGCTCTGCGATATTGCCCCTCGGTAACTCAATTTGATAAATTGTGCAAAGTTCGCCCGCACCGCATTGCCATCAGCTCTATCGATGTATTGTCCCCTATCGGTATGTTTCGTACCGATCTGTAATTCTGCAACCTTATTTTGGTACACATTCTGCTGAAATTCCATTTCTTGAAATAGCTAGTGGCACTCGTAGCGAAGTATAAATAAATAAGGTTAAAAATTTAACAGTCAAGTATTTCAAGCTGCAGTAGTACACATTTAATACGAAACAGATCATTGATATTCAAGCAACAGGAACTGAGTATGGAAATTAAATAACAGCTAATAGCAGAGCGGAAATTCATTCGTACCAGCGAAATTCTATGTTGATATGCACGAACATCCTCGACGCATGCTACGAATACCTTTTTCGAGTTCTAAGTATTTATAAAAAGGTGGAACAATGTGACAAATCCACACACAAGAAATTATTACTATTTCTTTAAAATTTTAACTTAAAAAAAGAATATAGAGAGAACCGATTAAAGCTAATATGGCATAAAATAAATCGGGATAAAGGTGTGAACACAGTGTAGCCGGGTCGGCGGATCGGCGGGCGCGGTGGGCGGCGGGCAGCCACGTGAGCGCGTGCGGTCGCGGCCTCGGGAAAATGATTTATATTGTTTGTAGGGAGGGAGCCTCCTCAAGCAATCCAGTCCACTGCAGATATGGTCGAGTATTATTATCGATCCGTCGGGCGGCCGGCATTTCTACCGCTCATACACCCCCGCCCGGCATATTTATTGAGGTCGACGTATATGGACGTAAAACCTTCTGTAACAGGCATCCAGTGCACTAACCTCCGTGATATCCGGATTTTCCGAGGGTCGGACGCCCCCTCGGCCAATGGCGGTGGGTTATGATATTATATCAACTCATAATGGCCAATCGTGGCGCGTTATGATATTGTAGGCGGGCGGCGCGATGAGTTTCCTTGGAGGGCGGGCGGTTTATGATTTTTCGTTATGATTATAATGGGGTGCGTTATATATTTATAGTCTTTGTTTACCTTTATGTTGTTCATAATAAGAGGGGTTTACTGTCGTATGCGAGGGATATAATATCATTTATTAATGTTACCTTTAACTTACAGCAGAAGAAGATTCTAAAATCATGAAAATACATATTGTTTTAGCGATCTATTGTAATTTGTGTAAATATATTTGAAAACTTACAAAATAACAAACTTTATATACTTTATCCTTGAGGTAGTCTTATGATGAAATTTAAGCATTTTCTATCCAATATCACATTTTCCATTTGGATTGCGAGCGACGGAACGTTTGATTTTATTTTCGTCGATTTTGCAGAATCGTGACCTGAAACTCGAATAAGGATTTGTTGCGCAACTTTTATCTTACACTTTGTCAAACCTATCGAATTTTGATTTACATCCGTGGCCAGGTGTTTATTTCATGAGTTGAGATCGAAACAGGCCAGCCTAATTTAAAATCTCGATCAGCTATTTACATGTATTTTACTGTATTTCGAGTTTCAATACCTACTCAAGAGGAAAAAAAATCTTTTGCGTATTTCTGTTCAAAATTTTCTTGAAATACGTTTTATCTACGCTTTAATATTTATTACAAAGGTATTTAAACGGAGAGTCTGCTTGTCCTCTACGTAGGTAACTCGCACTTGGCAGGTGTTAAACAAATCGCCATTACAATATTTTTTCTCGCTTACTGGATAAAGTTTAAAATGTTATGAGATTAATTAATGTATACCATAAATACGAAATTTAGGAAACAAAAAAACTAGAACAATTTTTTATAATTAACTTATAAAAATTAAAAAAACATACATTATCTAAATAATGAAAAAGGTACTTAGAAAACAAAATTTATGCTAATGTTAATATATACATACGTAGGTCCAAATTAAAATAAAGTGTACTATTCTATCACCGTATTAACTATGTTTAAGTTTTCCAAATAAATACATTTTTATTTTTTTTATTATTACTGATTTTCCAAAAATGTTTAACCCCATGGACCTATCCAATTGACTATCTTAAATTTCTAATGGCAGCACATTTGCCTAACAACAGACCTGATTTGTAACACCCAAAATAAAACCCATAAAATACTTCAATTAGCTTTTAACGTATTGTAAGTATTAACCGTCCTTGTTCTACGAATGCGTTGATAATAAAAGGATAATAAACAAGCGCCTTTGTAACAAACTATAACAGATCGGTAATTGCTTCCACGATACCTCCTCGCGTTATTACGCCTTTTACGACGCAGTATGGGGCGAATAAAACAATTTTACGAGGGGCCATGGGCGCATACATATCCATACATCCGTCTACATAGATATTTAATGTGTATGGGAATGTCCGCCTGCGCGAATATTATAGCTATATTGGCTTGTTTGATGAGACGAATCTCATTATGAAAGTGTATACGATTTTTTACTTACTTACTTACTAGGTAGGAAACATTTCTCATTTTGTTTTGCTCAAAGTTTTGCTTTGTGGGCCAACGCTGGGTTGAATAATTCAATAAACAAATGACGATCCGATAGAAGTTCTGTTTGAGTTAACGAAGTTCCTTTTATGAAAATTTACGAGCATGATTGTTTTTCGGGTTCAAGGAAATAGACGTCCAAGATTAGGAAGTTTCTCAAAGTTATTTTATTACATTGAGATAATTCAATAGAAGTAGGAAGTAGGTACCGGCGAGGGGCTGGGCGGGTGGACACATGGCTCCGGTCACTCAAATAGATTGCGTCATACTAGTGCGCCCTCCATACCTCCAGTCCCCGAGCACAAAACAATTATACACGAAATGAATAAAGTATAGTCGCTCGTCGCGATTCACTACACATGTCTTTCTAATCCACCGTACACAAGTAATGCAACATTTGTTGAGTGAAGTAACAATTTTATACACATTTTTGTACTTTTTAGTACTCTGGGGACACTTTTTCGACCCTCGTCCAAGCGGTCTCTTTGAAAAGTGGACATCGGAACGCGGGGGAAGCGGCCCCCGAGGACTGGCCCGAAATGCGTTGTAAACATTGCGACTACATTCAATTTCCCGTCATTTTTCAAACTGATAAATAATTCTGTCATCGAACGTTCGGACAGGGGTCGCTATGAAGTGATTGCCGATGGAGGACGCTGACTCCGCCGTAAAAAATAGTGGCCGATGAGACTGGGCCGCCGGTTCGCCCGCCACTATGCGCGATAAATTTCTTTTTTATTATCAGATATCGAGGGACTTGGAATCGAATAAAGCGCTCATATTTAATTCATAGGATACCGGCCATATAGCACTGGCCCGACTATTTTATTTAAGATGTTGAAAGATTACGGACACTGGCTTCATACTTATGTCTGAACTATCCTTTCCTTTTTCTTTGATGTTCGCTGCTGCGAGAGACGGTGCCATCTAAACGAATTGAATTTGTGAAAAGACCTTTGACATTGTGGCTATATTTAATGTCGTGAGGAACGTTATATTTTCAAATATACTTACCGAATAGTTTGGAGTTACTTAGGTTTAAATAGATAGTATAATAATATCTTTATTACCATTTATGTAGCGAAGTAATAATCAATCGCTACGAATAATTTAATATTGAATTATAGGCATAAAAACGTAACTTACAGTTCTCAAAGTTACCTTTATCTAGAACAATCATTTTGTACTTTACTTTGGTACTGAATAGTTTTTCATTACCTACCTTATTAAATGATCTACTATTTTTTATCAAAAAGTATCATAATATAATTTAATAATAAATTAAAGGCACGCATTCATAGTTCACAAGGTTAATATATCGTGGAAAAAGTAATCACATTATCATGCATAACGGATCCTAACCATTCGCATTTGTCTCGTTGGATCAGTAGATTTGTCAGTTCTCATTTATATAAATAAATAAAATAAATATTTCCAGACAATGCACACAACAACATCTAGCCCCGTGGTAAGCTCTAAGCTTGTGTTACGGGTACTAGATATCTGATATACTTAATATAATAGTCATACATATATAGTTATTTTTTTTTGTAGTACATATTAAACACCCAAACCAGACCAAGGAAAAAAGTGCTTGCAGAACATACCTACAAACACTTTCACCCTCTAGTCATACATATATAGATATTTTTTATTGTATGTACATATTAAACACCCAGACCAAGGAAAAAAGTGCTTGCAGAACATACAAACACTTTCACCCTCGTCGGGAATCGAACCCGCTACTTCTTGCGCCGCAAGCGGACCCTCGCCCACCGCGCCACTGAAGCAGTCATATATAGATAGAAGATTGCGCTATGTAGGTAATGTGCAAGTACCAATCAAACGATTCATTTAAATTCTCGGATTTATTGCGCACTGAGTGTCCGGCGCGGCGTCCGGCAGATGTGTTCAATACGTTACAGCGTTCTCGGCAAGACAGGGTAGGGGTCACTCGCAGTATTAAATAACTCTCCGACAGCTAAATGAGTAGGGGACGCGAATAACGTCCAGAGGGCTTATTCTCGACGCCGTATTCTGCAGATATTGTTGCAAGTTTTGATTTTGACTTGCTTGTACAGTAGGTATATCAACATATATAAAATACGTAAATTTGGATCGTTGTACGTATTATTAAAAGGCTCACTTACTAAAAAGTTATGTTTGGTGTATTTTTATTAGCATAAGTGTAATTAAAAGTTGCAGCTACCAGTTCTTATGTAGGTAAATTGCGTAGTTAACAAATTTTATATTATTCTACTTTTGTCGAAAATATAGTATTTATTTTTTGAAGTGTTACGTGACCGGTTTGTCACGTTAAACGCGTTACGGCGTCAGTCTGGGTTTCCCATCTGCCTTACTTACAATAACAAACCCTAGCCGTATTTGTAAATTATTATTTTTGTTGGGCGTGCCTCGTTTCTTTTAATAATTACCCTTTATAAAAGAAATTGAAGATTTATGAATCAACTTTTAGAGTGTCCATATTTTCCAGTACATTTTGTGTATTCTGATGATAATAATAGGTAAAATATCCTATCCTATAACTATTATTGATCACATAATAGCAATAGTAGGTACACAAATATGTTATAGTATGTGCAAAGAGCGTAAAATAATGATATCTTATAAATTTATTATCTAGCATTACGTTTCAATTTTGATTTTACTAGATACCTTTATGAAGTTATATTTACGTTAACATTAAACAGTAAACTTCATATCGGGATTTTTTTAATACAACAGTAAATTTATTTTATTATTCGTTTAGAATAACTCCGCCCGTTACTACCCGTCGCGGTAAGGAACAATAAAGAAAATTACGATACCAACCTACCTATAGCAGCACGTTTATTAGTACCCCGTACTTTATTGAGGTTATTCTCAGTTTACGTAGCTTTGCTTATAGAGGTATATGCTGACATTTAATCATATCCTACTAATAATATAAGAGCGAAAGTTTGTATATAAGTAAGTGTGTTTGTTGCTATTTCACGCAAAAACTGGAATTTGACAAAACTTTATAATAATATAGCTTATTTTTCAGAATGCTTCTTTGCTACGCATCAAAATTTATAATTACGCGGGCAAAGCCGAGGCGGACAGCTAGTTCAAAATAATAACTTCAATTATTATTAAAAGTTTAAATACAATGCAAAATAATAATTATACATGGCGTCGACTTGCCATAAAAGTTCAATACCTACTAGCTTTTATTACATGTAGTTATTAAAATTATTCTTTTCATACAAATTTATCCTCCTAATTATATTTTTACAGAGATAAAATATTTATGTTTTAATCAACTGCTCAAAAGCTCAAGAGATGGCGTCACGAGTTTTCAGATTTATGTTTTTTAAGTTTTGTTTTTTAACCCAAATTTTTTTATTGCTTTTTTAAAACCATCTACTAACTTAAACTAACTACGATTTAAAAATTGAAATTAATTATTAATCTAGTATAGGAAGTTGGTTTATACTTTTCATTATACAATATAACTAGATTTTATTATTAGAGAGACAAATAGGTACATCAAACTATGTCATATTTCTTGATTTTAAATACTTGCCCCAAATTTATAAAAAACATCTAAGCCATTGAAAAACAAGCAAAAGTCTCGAAAATGTTTAAAATATAGCGATAGCAACACGGCTGATAGGATCTCAGTTTATATTTTATTCATACATTGTATTGTTGGAATATCAATTGGCTCGCCCGGCGGTAGGTAAAGGGTACATTTCCAATCCGCGCGGGATTCACTTAGATTTGAAGGAAAATAGATTTCGATTTCCAAAGCTGCGACAAAGCAATCCGATATATTTTTCAGACAGATATTGCCAGCGATTTCTTTTGAGCTTTGAAATATAAGGGAGGGCTTTTTAGAAATCCCATGTATTTGCTTCAGCGACTATGTTAGTTTTATGCAAGCTAGTGAACGATAAAACTGCGCACTATCCGTACTTGGGCGGGAGGATTAACTGTGACTGAGAAACAAATATAGTTTTGAATTACCTGTCATTTATTTTCAATACAAAAAGTATTTGGGCCCAGAAAGTTTTTTTAACCTTAACAATTTTTATTGATGATTCTGAAGACTTTAAAAGAAATTATCATACGTAAAAAAAAAAAAATTACAAAAAACGCCATGCATAGTCAAACGTTCTATAAATAAAAACCGAATTCCCAAAATACAAGTTAAAAGGAATATTAATATTGATGTATACAAATTTAGTAGTAAGGGTGTTTCGGAGGTATTTAATCGATCTAGTTAACTAGATCGACTTACCTACATTTTATAAATTGAGTAACAGTGTCTCTCTGTTATTCTCTAACTTGAAAATCTAATTTTTTAAGTCGTTTAAAGTAAAAAATAAAAGCTAACCCAGACGAATGAGTAAGTAGGTACGTGAATACGCTAAAAGGTCATCGTCGTTTACCGTAGACGGACAATTTACCATTTCCTCTTTTTAATTTTGGCAGGCACAATGCAAGGAAAACATTAAAGGGGAGAGCGACCCTCCTGAAACTGATTAATTTATTATGTTCTTTGTTTCTGTTTTGATTTGGTTACTGAGTCGAAAGTTAGAGGGAATCATTTTGATATTTAATTGTCCTTATTACTGCCATTATGGATATTATTTTTGTATTGTCTATTCTATACTAAAGGCGTAACTTATAGACGTTGTTTCTAAAGAGATAAAAAGTAACCATAGGAAAGTTTTATTACATTAAGATGTTTTTTCTGTTTTGTATTTTTGCACTATGGCTATTTATGTAATTTATGTATGTACTTAAACATCACATATAAAAGGAAGATATAAGTTATGTATCAAAACCCGTAAAAGTATCACTCGTGCAATATAAAAGTTAACGACACAAGAAAACGCGTTTTCCACAACATTAAAGATAACAACAATACGGGGGCGAGCAAGTGTAGAGCCTCCCGCGGGGTGGCGGGAGGGGGTCGAGAAAAATTCAATATTAATATGAAGGAGGTGCAAGCGAGAGGCCCGGTCCCTCTCTGTCGCGCGACCAATGGCGAGCCCCGACGACGCCGCGATATGATGAATTTATGGATGTAATAAAAGCGAGGTACGCGATTGGAGGAGCGCGGTCAGAGAGAGCTTATTTTCTTTATTTTCATATCTGGAATGTCGGTCTTAAGTCGCTTGCACCGGCTTATGGACGTTAGACGTTTCATAACTGAAGTTATTATTGAGGAATAAACACCACTCCCACCGAGTTTAGATTTATTAGGTTTCGACTTTCAGACAATTTATATGAATTCTGAAACGATTATTTTAATCGTGCTTTGATCTCTCTGACGTTATAAATTAGAGGTCCGATTTAGGGACGGCGAATTGAAGTTTGTGTGGTGAGTGAGGGCTTTCAAAGGCAGTAAGAGGCTGTTGATTGAGGCGTACTGAACGACGCTCGACCGCCGGCGGGTTCTTTCTTGATTTCACTAGAGTGGCCGAACGACACTTGTATTTGCATGAGCCCGTCTCAGGAATTTGAACAAGACTTGCTATTGGTACTTCCAAGACGTGACTCGGTTAAATTTCTAGACCACAGCGTATTACTTAGGCTTTTCAGGAGGTTGAATTCTCACGTGGAACATGCATGTTTTGTTCGAAAGGATACTTTTTAAGAATGTTTTTATGTTGAACTCCTTAGATAGAGTCAATGTAAATCTTGATTTAATTATAGGTATACTCAGAATATATGCATGCTCCACTCAATATATCCCTCTAGGAATGGATCTACAAGCAATCATTTTCATGATCGCACAGTAAGCTCACGTAAGGCGCTTATAGCTAGTCGGCAGAATTGATACCTTCGATATAATGCGATCGTCTGATGGAAACCCGCGCAAAACCCGTCCCTCACAAAGACAACATAGACAATATAAATAAACAACGGGGTTGCTGTATACAATGTTTTTTGTTACCAGATTTTTTTAAGTTTGTGTTATGCAGATTTCTATACTCATTCGATTTCTATTTCTAGAAAATATCTTCCATGTAGGAATAGTTATTTTTTATAAATAAAATACGTATGTAGGTTGGTAAATATTAACTTTTTTATAGCTTATTATAAATTCGATTAGATATACCTACATTAGAGATACTTTGACATATAAATTATTTTAGGTATACATTTTTATTTTATGATAGCCGTGTTGGCACACTCGACTTTCATTCCGGCGCCAAACCCACAAGGTTTAAACCACGCCGCACAACTTTGGAATTTTCGTTTCGAAAAAAGTTATGTGCGCCTTAACCGGCATGATCTGAGAACTTTGAAGAGTTTGAAGAACATGTGACAACGAACCAACTGGTGATTTAAGACCTAATCTCTCTCGTCAAGAGAAAAGTCCCTGTGTCGAGTAGTAAGAACGTAAATAGGGGTGTTTTTGCTATGATGCTATATTATTAATATTTGAAATCGTAAAATATATATCATGAAAAATTTAAAAATCCAGTTAAAACTATATTTGAACTTACACATTAAAACTTATGAAATTGAATATTGTAACAAAGTAATAGCACCTCCCGCAGAGAAATTGGAAAATCCTATTAGGTCACAAAGGAAAAAATAAAATAAATGCGGAAGATTCAATTGTAGCTAGCAACACTTCGGGGAGTCAGCGACTCGGAAGTATTGGAGCAGCTCAGTTTTGAAGTCCAATTATATCGCAGGTGCGCCGCAGGCTGAACCCGGGAGAAGAGCAGAAAACCTCAGATTTTCTATCTGTGCCTCAGATAGCATTGCACTTTGCTGTTGACGGATAGCTCCAATTTCACGGTCCTCTCATTTTTAAGTGCTTCAAATGAGACGGTCGTATTTCTTTGAACAACCTTGTTTTGGTTTTATTATTATCATGGAATATGGAGGATTTTACAAGATCTGTAGGTATTAGTATTCAATATTGTTAGTTTTATATAGTTTCTGTAGATCTATCCCAAGAATCTGTGTTAGTATGTGCTAAAATTACTTTTGATTCTGTTGCCTTGAAAACGTTTTGAAAAAAAAACTGTTGTCGTAGAATTGTCAAAGTCATGACTGCGATATACCTATCGCATATGTGAATATTTTGAGCGAGAGAATCAAATGGTGGGCCGCTTTGACCCATGAAGAAAGTATATGATAGAGTTGCAGACGCTCTTTGTATTAGAACTGAGACAGTAATTCGCCTCAGCAAATAAAAAATACAAATAAAAAAAAACTGCTCTTGTCATAAACTAACAACTTTGACGCCCCGCAGCGATTGGCAATCACATAGGTATATGATTACTCGTTTAATGCACGGGGCAAATTGCCTACACTTAAAAATATTTCCATGTCACTCAAAGAAGAACCGATATTGCTCTTGCTCTAGTGAATCTTCTCTGAAAAGTAAATAAAACCACAAATTGGGACGAAGTAGTGTTTCTAGACGAGACATGTTTAAGCGCCAATTATATTGGTCAAGCAATTAAGATACAGTATAAATATTTTTTAAATATATTCTTTTATTTTAAACAAATAATTAAAAAAAAAATCTTCCATAGATCCTGTAGACTATTTTATAGGTATCATGTAAACCCTAAGTTGTTATGTCACAGTGATCAAGTCGGGCGACTTATTAACCACTTGCTGACAAAAATGCTTCTCCGTGAACGCCCTGAACATTTCCGTATGTTTGTATTTAAAGGGGCTTGCTTCGCGGCCTTAGATGTCTCGAATCCATAACACACGCATAGAGCCTAAAGCTAGATTATGCTGCAAGAAAAGCTTAGCAATATTAAATAAAAATTTCAAACAATCCACACAACAGCATCTAGCCCCTCGGTAAACTCTGAGCTTGTATTATGGGTACTAGACATCTGATATACTAAATATAATACGACATACATACATAGATATTTTTTACTAAACATATTAAACACCCAAACCAAGAAGAAAAGTGCTTGCAGAACACTTGACCCCTCGGCGGGAATCGAACCCGCTACCTATTGCGACGCAAACGGGCCTTCGTCCACCGCGCCACTGTGCCAGTTATTATAACATAGGTACAATACTAATTTTTGAATTTGAATATTTTTTTTGTACTCTGTCAAATTGTCCAATAACGAAGTACAGTAGAGAAATTCTAAAAAAAAATGTCTTTGGTTGAATTAATATGGCGCTTTATGAAAACGTCGAAGATTACTCATGTGATTCAGGTTATTTCAGTAAAAGTAGGAGAAAATCATAAATAAGATAATATGTGGTAAAATTACCTTTATTTCTTTACAGGTTAGTTCCGTTTATTATAATTGCATATAACTTAGATATAAAATAAATACTTTGTCAGAGCAACAACAAGTATATTCATTTACTAATTTTTTGAACGGATAATAGATCTTTTACATACTTCGAATTTATTTATCTTCGAAAGAAAAAACTCAATAAAAGTATTGTTTTATTATTAAATAATTACACACCTACATCATAAAATACATCTAACTTCTAAAACTGTTAATAGACTTACAACAAAGAAAACTTTCCTCATATTTCACGTAGACGTAAGTAGTTTCCCGATCAATGGAACCTCCACCAAATTAATTTACCATTATCGTACCACTCCAATACAAGTTTTTCGTATAAATATTTATCTATAAAGCGAGCACTCCACCGGAACAGAGAAATAGACATGGGGCAGGTTGTGTTTTTTGGTTGATTTTATGTCGATATTACTACAGATAAGGCATTACTGCCAATAACCAAAGATTTTATGTAATTACGAAGTAATAGCAACAAAAAAAAAGTTTTAAAATAAAATGGAAACAGAAACCGCCACCAAAACTCAGGTGCTTACATGTTTGAGCAACTCTTTTTCTAAAAATCACTTCAGCTTTAATCCTAAGGATTATTTATAGGTATCACACATTATAATAACATTATTATAAATTTTTAAACACTTTAAAAACATCAGACGGCCGCCATTTTTCACCGAAACAATCATTTGTATTAGTTATTTTTTTCATTACATTGTTAACGTTCTTCTTAAAATGTTTATGGACAAAGCTTGTAGTTTGTGCCATCTAGTAAAACTTCTAGGCATCTCTTATCAATAAATACCACAGAATAAAAAAAAAACCAACCACAATCGTGCCATAAAAATGGCGCAGACGTTCTACAGGAAATTTATTGAACTACCAAAGTTGCTAAGACTACACAGTCGATATAAATCTATTTCATTGGAACGGGAATACTCACGTAAATATAGAAGACATTATAATAATAATGTCACGAATAATAACTCTATTCTATTAACACATGAAGTGTATTCTACCGAAACAACGTTACTTCTTAACTGAGACGTAGGTATGTATTTATATCGCCATATTAAGTTAAAGTTGCAAAATCGTACCGTACGTAAACTTTATATAAAAATAACTTATACAAAAAAAAAAAACAATCAGAAAACATCTCTGTTCGCCACAAAAACTTATTTTGTTTGTATTGCGTAGCAATTGTTTTGTAGGTTTGTAGCTTACCAATCACTTACATATTTTCTTATAAAATATAATATTGTCAAAATTCGCCTGTCATGTAAAATATATCGATACGAATGAGCCCCTCCCTAGCAGGTACTACAGGGCGTACAAAAGGCGAAGTTTTCCCGCAGCACAGATTCCTTTTTCTTTGTTTGGTGTATTTATTGTAAATCTACTCATAGCAGCCTCCGACGTTACAAGTATTTCACATAACTTTTGCTTCGAGCACTGTATTGCTGTTTGAAATGTTCACGTTATAAATGTGATGTGATTTTCTTTCCTTTGTTAAGAATTTTGTGATTTATTGTTTTATCTTACTAAATATATTGTGGCATGAGTTCAATATTTGCCATGAAAATTATGGTACCTATTTCTTTGCCATATCTATATTTTGTTTTAAAGGATCTGCAGAAAAAGACATATACCTATGTAGGTACTGTAGTTTTGGTCTTTGGTAGGTATAATAAATTTCATTCAAAGCTAGACGGCATAATTTCGTAGTCACAGAGACCGTGAGCAATTGTAAAATCCAAAATATTGGATGTCTATTTTTCCAGAATGTGCATTTCTCTCGAAATAGTATAAAATTTAATTAATACCACTGATGTAATAATTATATTGTATTATGAAAACTTTTCTCAGTTGATGCGATGGAAACCCACTCCAATTCAGTTTAGTTAGTAACATCTACATGAATTGACCAAGAGCCAGACATTTACATAGTTAATACGAATATACATTATGCCGATATATGCTCAAGGAAAAAAATAAGTTATTTACTATACGAATATAATCACTATTTTATTTTATACCAAAGCAGAGCTTATCAGGAGAATAAAACAAAATTCTAGTCCCAAAAGTCCCGTTTACTCACCAACAATTGCTAAGTAAGCCCACACATAAATTAGGTATATCTAAGTTCTTTGTGTCCAAAACTATCAACGAAATGAGCTGCAATGTTATTATACTTTATAGCTTATGGCACGCACGTCATAGCTTATGCGTCCATAAATATGATAGACCAAATATAACAACAAAATGAGATCCATTGTTGAAATCATGTATACTTGCTACAAGTATTCCTAGCTACGTGTATTCGTAGCTTCCATAATTAAATACCCAAAAAAATAAAATATAACCATATTCTAAACCCTAAAGGAATATAACATGCCATCTAGTTTTAGTAAGTTATGAAAGCGCTTCCCTACCGCAAGTGAGTTATGAAATGGTAATGCGGGAGGCATGTACTGTACCGTCCAGTTAGTGCAGGAATTAGCAGAGCGCCGGAGCTCCTAGTTAATATGATTTGCTGGCTGCGCTCGCCTCACAACTTGATAAAGTACTGCGCCGTTACGACTCCATTTTGTCTGTTTATACATTTACAGGAGTTAGTGATGCCACAAATATTTTTAATAGGAAATACAGAAGAGTTTAGGAACGATAATATGTTACTATCGTTCATCGTTGAAAAATACAGAGTTGTACAAAAGGTGGGCCAAGTTCTTATACAAGGAACTTTTAATTTTGGTTTTAGAATAACATAGTAACTATTTACATTTCTTGAAAGGATTATTTTTTCGTATATTTTAAATAAAGAGGCTTAATACGTGATTTTAATCTTTAAAATGACTAGTATAGTGATTAAAGTTTATTTTTGATACGACTATAAAATGTATACCACAATATTTCATGAAATTACACATTTTATTGCCAATGTCTAGCACTACTCATTTGAATACATTAAAATGGACATAAAAATAGTAAAATAAATATATACACCTTCAATTTATCAGCCATAGTAATAACAGCAACGTCCCTTTACAACATAACATAAAGGCCCATTAGAGTCCGATGCGGCTTCGGGAAGTGCTACAGAAGACGTGTAGTGGGCAGGGAGGTCCAGTCTTCAAGACGTGGGGGGAGGGAGACACCCACCCCAAGGCGCCGGACGACTTGGTTATTCTATCAACCGTGACACGCGTGTGTGTGCACACCGACGGCACACATGCAAGCGGCATTATACGCCGGCCACCACTCCACTATGTCAATACAATACGCTCTTCCACTGGACTTAGATTATTTAGAAAGCACTTGTAACGCTCATATAAGAAGCTGAAGACGCATCCACGTCACAATGGCCAGTACGTGTCGGCGAGGGCCGAGTCGGGATACACGGAAAAGATTACGATCCTAAAAAAACAGCTTCCACTAGAATATACTTAATATCCTTTCGTAGATTGACTTAGGTTGGCGGTGTAGTGGTGTTCTATTTCGCTACATTATTTGGCTTCTATTTGTTTGAAGTAGAACAATGATGTCGCCTTTTTGTATCGAGATTTTGGTACTTATTTTGCACTTTTAACATTTCGTATTCATGAACTTTGTTAAAATTTAAACATCTAAAATGAATAAAACTTCTGATTAGATTTTCCCTACAACTGCCTATAATCGGATATGTTGAGTTGACATGTCCTACTTACGGACAGAGGGGTCATAAGCGCACTTCGAAAACTTACTTATGCAGATGTATTAAATGCAATAAACATGACAAGGAAAGGGCATCAGGGTCATACAGGGCGGCGCGCGGCGTGAGAGTCCACCGCTGGACGCGGATTATCGCAGCGTAGCACTCTGTGCGGCTACGGCGTAGCTCCCGCAAAGATCTACGGCGCTACGAGATTACACCTACGCTCAAACTTTCGAAATCAACTGAAAGGTTTATCACCACGACCTCAAACTATCTTACTCGCTGTAAAATTTAATGAACCTTTAAATTAATAAGTGTCAAAGTTTACCGACCGCCGCCTGTATCCACAAGGCGAAGCACACGGGCGTGTGTGCGGAGACACCGTCTCATGTGTGGGTACTTTCATAAATCTGTAGGGAGATATATGAGAGCGCAATTTCCGGTATCCGGCCATTAGCGCCGAGCTTTTATAAGCTTAAAGCTTAGGTTAAAGATTTTCTGGGTAGTTTAATGCGAATCTTGTAATAGGTTCTATAAATTTTGTATAACGTATGTGATTGCATATTAGGTGTCGATTCGGGAACTTTTAATGTGTGTAACTTGGCCTAATGTCTGTTTGTGGTGTCGCGGCGGCGTAGTTAATGAGAATGTTCGTTTGGGGAATGAAACTATAGATATGTGTCGAAACATTGTGTGTGAGCTCTTGGAGCTGTTTTTTTTCTTTTTTTTTATGCTGGATAAGCCTTTATTTGACCACAATCAAACCATCTCACCTGATGTAAAGTGACGATGTGGTCTAAGATGGAACAATGTGGTGGAGAAATGAGCAGTGAGGCCGTGGGCGGGAGAAAGTCCGGTCACTTATTATTTTTATCGACCGTAAAAAGGTGCCGGCCCCGAATTTACCCTTTCTCGACTCCTCGGGAGATTACAATTATTTACGGATATTTTGTTTTAAATCCTGAAAAATACAGGCCAATAAAATGTTTCGAGCTTGCATAACTCACTTGGATACATTAGCTTAAGTCGATAAGTGATTTAAGTGTGCTGCTCAATTAAATAAATTTTAAGATACAATTAATAAGGAAATACTTTTTGTGCCATATAAGAACTATTTTATGTACATTTCAAAGATTTTATAAGTCAGTGCCTATTTGTTTAAATATAAATAATGTCTCGAAGAGTCTTGTGTGTTTAGATTTTACGTTTATTTGCATCACTCTAATAGCTATAGATCAATAAAAAAAGTATTCGTTTGTTGTCTCATATATGAATAATTGATGGATAATGAATAAAATTGTGTCCATTTGTTCCGCCTGTCAGTCCTGTCACCATTGCAGCTGCACTCACCCTCACTGACACAGAAACGTCACAATCCACTCAATAATGCAACACCCATTGTTAATTTCAACTCCACATTCTAAAATAAACTCACAGATTTACTTGCATAAAAATCCATTCACAATTAAGGCGACAATCTTCATAAATCAATTTCCCCCGAATTGAATGTCAATAAGTAGGGACGCTTGTCAAACGACTCGCTGAAATAAAACTTTCCGGAGGGCGGAAAGTTCCGGTAAAAAGAATATTTACATTAATTCACTTCATTATGTTTTGGGGAATAATCATGGGCACCGACTCGGTCTACGTCCCGATTGTGTTTTATTTGAATATTTTTTGCAGCTTCAGAGTCCGTCTCTGCGCGACAAAAGGAAGTTTTTATTAGCATCTTAATGATTTTACGGCGAGACCCCGGTTACAACAGCCTTTATGTCGTCAGATTTTCTTAAGTATTTTTTGTCGAGTTTTTTGCATCTTACATTATTAAAGTTTTCATTCTGGCGCTTAATGAAGCTCATTTCTTCTGTTCGTCCGGGCCTTGATTGCCTTTGTTTTGCATAAATGCAAGATTTCTATAGGTTTCTTTCTAGCGAATCGAGTAAGTTCGAAGACTTGAAATTTGTTCTCGGAAAAAGGCAATTAATTGTTTTTCTTCGAATACTTTCCTCTTGTATTTTCCTTTATAGGTACTTAAGTCACGTTTGTATTAAAGATTGTTTATATGTAGGAGGGCGTTTAAACATAAATATACCTCATATTTATGTTACAATGGTTGCTGTTTTCCATTTCAAATCAACTTAAAGTAGATAAATCAAAATAACCAAAAGAAGATTTCAATGTAATTTGTTGTAATAAAATTTTATACTTAATGGGATGCGTCGTTCATAAAAGGTAGGTAATTTATAATGCACACTGCACACGTCTGAGCAAGTTATAAGCTCGTACGCGCGCGGATGCCGCGGATGCAGCGACGTCTCGGAGGCGAGGAAACCTGCCGGCGCAGATCCGATTCGTCTCGTCGTGCACGGTAATTACATTCATCTCTGCTCCAGACTGATTTATGCTGCGCCTCGCTCGCCTCACGCTGTCCTGTCATTAACTACTTTTCCGGGTCTATCTTACGCACCACAAAATGATAATCGTCCGGAAAATCGACGCAGGCTGTATGTAATGTTATGAGAGGAAGGCCGGCCGTTTCCCGCTCGCAATCGAGTCCGAGGTCTTGCTTTCTTTTTAATTTCCCTGCGGCCTCTTAATGAGGTCCCTGCGGCGCGCCGGCTCGCCGTTATCTATGATATTCTTGAGGTTGATGCTTATTGTGCGTGTCACTGATGGCTTCCCTTTTTATTATCCTCTCGAACACGATTCCGAGGCCGCCCAAATGAGTTCTTCTCATTTGCTTCGCTCTCTTTATTTCTCTAGGCGGCAGTTTGTCTTGTGTCGCGACTTAACTTTCTTTTAATTTTAATGAAACGGCCACAGTGTCTGAGTTCTTTTTATTTGATTTTGTCCTGGAGATACATGGACCTTTGTGAACAATAACAGTATAAAAATCCATTTGAAGCTGTATTTATGAGCATTATTGTAGTGATTCTGGGAGGTTGAACAAACAGAGCGGCGCGCTAACAAATCACGCGGCTCCGCCTCCACTTATCTATTAAAATGAGAGCTTATAGGGCTCATACAATGTCGGTGCAATAAGTCCGGTGTTATTTTCACTGGATTGTCCAATATTGTCACAATCTGTATGGAAGGGCAATTAGAGACGTGTCGCGCGTGGCCGGCGCGTGGCGGGGATCCGCGCCCCGGCGCACGAGTCGATCTGCCCTCATTACGTCACAATGTTTATAGTGAGCAGAACGCACACATGAAGCCCGGATAACGATATGTTTGAACAGAAGTCCTCTCATAATGTCGCTGAATATTTATGACGCTATAAAATATTGTTTATGTGAGTTGGAATTTGTGTAAGTAATCGCCTTTTATTCTCAACAGTCCCATCGAATTAATAATTCGAGAATTTTTTACATTAACGAAATCCCCGCTCCGGAATTCGCTTCATTTAAATATCGCATTTTTCTTTAAGATTATACGTTACGACAGCCATAAAAGAAAACAGGTTCCGCCCTTTATAAGCGACGAGCTGGAGGAATTTTTATTCCTCTCAAATCTCCTGACATAGGTATATTTTTGCGAGATCGCCTTGAGATTTTAATACCCGATTTTATTTAAATTCGTTTAGACGGCGCGGGTGACTGCGCCCCCAGACATTTATCGCGAGGGCGTGATTGTATTTATAAGCAGAAAGAATTTTGCAACAGCCAACAGCTCCTTCAAAACGTTGAGATACTTTGCTCGATAAATCTTTTGAAGGTATCAGAGGATGGATCCCCTATAATCACCGCATGCATCCCCATATGATTCGATTTTATCGTGTTTTTTAGCTCATCCATCTTAGGGAAGTGACGTTCGATAATGTGGCGGTACTATCATTTTATTCTGCATCATCATTTACTTTTTTTAGTTGTTTAGAGTTACTTTGGCAATGGTAATGAGTTGCTACTAGAGTAAAGTAATCTGTTATAAATGACAGCTAAATATTTTTAACACATGTTGATAATGAGCATCCGTAAATATCTTTAATAAGATTTCTGTTGCTAGTAGGTTAGTTTATAGTGATAATCTTAGCTGTTGGTTATCCTTTAAATAAATAAATAAAATATATAAAAATATATGAGGTAAAATGTAAATATTTTATTCCTATGTTATTATATAAGTATTTTAACAACAAACCAATGCTTGATTTGACAAATGATTTAACTTAGGCATAGTATTTGAGAATTAGAATTATAAATTAAAAGCCTTATATTAGTAGGAGCAACTGAAGATTTTTTATAATTTTATCTTAACTTTTAAACTAACTTAGGGGCTTATTATGGGTGCATATTAGGGGCACGGTAAAATCACGTTGTGATTATGTCTATCTGACCAATAAATCTATGATCTATCGGAAAAATAAAAATCGAAATCAGAATACAACACAAACATTGAAGAGACTTGTTTTTGTGAACCAAGATTGTCAAAGAGCGTTAACCTAACATACTCCTAGTTACTCGAAGTTTCGCAGCGTCATCATTCACTTAGCACGACGTGTCATACGTCCTGGGTGCACCTCCTTGCAGCCCGCCCACCGCCGCGCCCGCGCCCGCGCCCTCCGCCGTGGAGACCGCCGCCACTGCACCGAGGTGATCAGTCTTCATTTGTCCCATCCCAGCTCAATCATCCACTTGACCGCATCTAACATTATCACCAACAATACAATCTCAAAACTAATCTCAAGAACGAGAACCCACTTTCTCACCATTTTTCTGTTAGTTGAGCCAGAAAAATTACCGCCATATCTCACGCCGTTTTTGCTTGCGCCATCTAGATGAATTTCACCGCAAAATTTTCCTCGCCATTTGTTCCCATCGCACAAGATGCTCGTATGAGGCGAGTTTCGCGTTAATATATATTCCCGGAATACCGTGGCCATATATTACGCCGACCTCTGCCGGACCGGACATAACAATCCTCGATTTGCTATAATATCGGTGCTACGTCCCTGTCGGCCGCGCGGTCAGCGGCGAGAGCGAGCGAGCGAGGCGCCTGAAGCGGGGTGGTGTACGTGCCGCGTATAATAAGCATTTCATGCACGGGGTGCGGGCTGCGGCGGGTCGGCTACATATTCGTAGGTACCTATTTCCCGTAAGTCGTCTACCTAACCGGACCGTACATTATGAGCCGAGGGTCAGCAGCTGCCGTCCTTGTCCCGCTCGCCGCTGAAACGCAGCCCAAGCATAATTTCCTGTGATATATCGTATACGCTTGGGTCGTCGTGATGGACCTCTATGAAAATCCTAGTACGCTCGCAGATACAGGGTGTAATGTATTCCGAGGAAATAGCGTTACATTAGTTTTCTTTATTACTATTGTATTAGAAGATTGGCTTCTCCGTTTCGCAATATAAAGTATCTTTGCAATTTATACGAGGGAAATACATAAAATATGTAAAGGTATCACCGTAAGTGCGCGATATAAAAGGAGCGGTCGCAATAGCACGGAATTCATCTTCTATCTGTACAATTTATATACGAAGAGGCCGTAAAACGGAACAATAAAAACCCAAAACAGCAATAAATTTCAAGCAATAGAGGCAAAGGTTCGAGCGCCTTATCAATTCCCTCCACGCATGGGACTAGAATCGCGCAATAAACTTATGACGTAACCTATACGTCGATAGGGAGGAACCTTCTGCAATAAACAAACTTACGCAACCGAGCAATCTAGACAAACGGTCAGGTCAACTGGATAACAGTTGATTAGATGCCCGTTCTGAGCCTAGCTAGTAAGTCCAGAAAGCCGAGACACTCGTAGGCCTATAAGAACAAATATGGAAACCTCACCAACTTATTCAAACAAGACACGCTGTTTACAAGCAATCAACACTTAGTGGACAATTGTGAGAGGGTTTCAGGTAGGCAAAACAAACAATGGACAAGTCCTCTGCCTCCACGAGGGGAGGGTCATCTTAAAGGAGGAAATGCGGTCGCCGCGGGCACAGCAGCATTGTCTTTATGAATTAGTAATACCGCCTAATTGAAAGAGAATTATTGCGATGACCAGCGTACTAATCTCTAATTCAGGGCACTTAGCCGGATATAATATCGTACAGCTCTATCTAATCTATATTTAAGATTACGGACTTTCCACAGTTTAATGGGCAGGACTTGTATATTGTGTGTATAGGGGCTATTAATAATTCGTGAGTGCGGTCCGGCGCTCTTACAGCTCCGATTCATTATCGTTACGGTCTCGGCCGACGGAGATCTACGATATAGCTCCCTGATTGACCCCACATTAAAAATTACATACAAACAGAGGAAATGGACGCTAATAACGGCCGGTGCTTTCTTTGTTTCGATTCGTTTCCGAGAATGATAAAACATTTACAGGTGGATCGATGCGGATTGCGGCGGGCATTCATAACGTGATTGTACGCAAGGAGCGCTCAGGTGCCGTTTAATGGCTCTTTTGATTCGTTAGGTTAATTCGGCTGGGGAGCGCGGCGTCGCGGTCGCCGCAGGGTCGAATAAATATGTCCCAAAGAGTTAAGTGGGAGCGAAGTGCGGAGCCCGCCCGGCGTTTGCTCTTCCTCTCGTGTTGTTGCACCACTTATTACACACAAAGTTCTGTTAAAGTTTTCTCCGACACTCGAGCAAGTTTAATTTACTCGATAGTGTAAATAAAGCGGGCGGAGTGGGAAGTTGCGGCCCCGAGGCTGCGGTCCAGTGATAATAACGAGCCCCAAGTAGGACTTCCTTATTAATCGAGAACGACAAATTTTAACGACAAGAATTAATGAATCTCGTTACTCGGGTTAATCCCCTGCTCGTAAAGTGCTGAGGCTGAGTTGGAGCCACACATCCATGTACATTACGCATTTGTTTGTCTTTAAGCAAGTTCCAGATTCGGAAGAAGAAACGTTTTCAATAAAAAAAAATAAGTTATTTGTTAGATTGACTATATGCTTTTATGGAATATTCCATAACAAAGTACGATCTCTTGAAGTAGTTAAAAGAAACAAGGAAAACTTTGCATCTTATAACTTAACAATGCTAACAATCTTTAGATAAGTGAGGTTCGGTATAAAATGATGTACTAGTCAACCAACGACTTTGACGAGGGCATCCGAGATATATCGTCCAGTTAACGACCATGTGCGAATGGAAGTTTATTGTAATTGCCTTTTGTAAGATCGGAGCGGGTCATTACGACGGGTCCTTACAGCGACGACCTCGTGTTGGTACCTACAAAACTTTCCTCGTGTTCATTTGTGGGCCGGACTATTTCGACCGCTTTGAACTTTACAATAAATACGTATCAAGAAATAAACTGGCCATGTGTGCGTGTGTTAGAATTTAATTTGTAGCCGTGTTATTGAATTCAATCAAGGGGTGTGGGTGTGTGCGTGAGCATTCATCAGATGAAGAGGCGCGCGGCACATTAGGGCTGAGGCCGCCTCAAAGCCAGAAGACTGATTATGTCTATCCGCAATTTCTCTCCGGCCCTATTCTCACGAACGAAAACTAGCGAGTTTTACACCGCGCTATTAAGCGGTCGCTTTCACATTTGTCCTTATAATGGAAAATGTGTTACTAATTAATTTAGAGCGAAACTCATTTATGTCGAAATGCGTGTCTATTAAGCGATGATGGGATGAGCGTTTCGGGTTTACATACGAATCTATTCAGTGGAGTCGTTTTAATTATTTTTGCCATTATGCCATTATTAGAGATGGAAATGATAGGTTGTTGGGATAGAAGCGTTACAGCGCTCACCCCATTAAGTGGAGTTGAGTTCATTCGGTAAGACTAATCAAATAACAGGCGGCCGGGGGTGGCGGCCAGCGGTCATCTCCTATCGATTGTGGTGGAAATCGTGCACAGAATGCGATATTTCCCAGATATCGCCACACATTGTAAGATACGATCGCAATACGAAATACTGCCTTGATTTCTGGGCTTCCATTGTGTTCTAGTTTAGTTTTTATTGCATTGTTTGTTTTATTTAGTATTTATTAGACTATTAATTTCGTACATCTTAATGAACAAAATATAGGTATTACTTGGAGTTATAAATATGTATCCATAAAGATTTCAATATATTTATATAATAAAAATAATATTGTTACTTAAATTTGGTTTATGGACGGTACAATAATGTTTATACTTACTACTAGATATAATAGGACATCAACTTTTAATACACCTCTTTAAAAACACTATACACCTTGCTTTTCACAAATTTAATTTTAATTATGAATTAATGAGCCGTAATACACAAGGTGTTTGGTGGAGGGGTAGACAAACTCGGTGGGTGTGTAGGTGGACCTATTTGCATAATATAATTTATAGAACTTAACTGCTTAATTTTATTTTAAATCCTTGTTTTTTGAATTTTATTAATATAGTCCATAATTTTACCTCTTTGCCATCTTTATAATAAATCTAAATTTAAAATTTAAGAAAATACCCCCGATTCCAATGCCTTAGTTTCCTTAAAAGTAATACACCATAATATTATGTAATGTGCACGCGATGCGCTTTCATTTGATACCCCACTGCAAATATACTCGATATTTGCAGATTTTTGGTTTTCCTTCCTCACTCTAACCCCCATAACTTTTAAACGGCACTACCGACTGACCTTTCATACAAAAAAAACTAAATTAAAATCGCACCATCTCCGTTCGGGAGCTATGATGTCCCAGACAGATAGACAGGCAGACACACAGACAGACACGTCAAACTTATAACACCCCTCTTTTTTGGTCGGGGGTAAAAAACAACTAATAACGATCGAAGAGTTCAAATGCTTTTAAAAATCTCAAATTATCTCTGATATCTTAGATAATAAAACTCCTTTCAAAAAGAAGAAAACAACTTCAACAAACATATTCCATAATTTGAATTTTGGAATGAATGAATTAATCGATTTTACAAATACAAATTTGCGGATAGTAAATGACATACATAATCTTGAGATTAAAAGCACAAGAAGATTTCAGATCCCTGTAAGTAGTTGTAATAAAACGGGTTAGTATAGAAAGAGATACGTTTAAAAGGAGGTCCGTTTAGAACGAGGTAGTGAAATAGGAGTTAGTAAAGGTGGGGAGTGGACAGCGGAGAGGGACCGTTCCGCTATGTAATTCTAATGAGTGTTAGTGCCCTCAGTCTAGTCTCCAGTCCCGTATTTCGGCGACGTTAATACGATTGTTTCAATGTAGGTTTAGAACGGATAGGTGATTATGGCTGGACGTAAAGCAATAGAGGAATTTGCTGGTGGCTTGTTTTGAGAGCGTTCACTTTGTTGTGTCCATGCTAATGGACGTTCGATTGTCTGAACTGTGACCGCGATTGAGGGATATACTTCGCTGAAACGCTGTTTGTCCTTTCGATGAGATTGTATTGTTACGTTTAATTAATTATGGACTATGGATATTGATGACTTGGTTTATATTGCTAGACAATCCGCGATATATACTTGTGGTCTCAAATTAAGTCCGAAACAGCCGTCAGTATTAAATAAATATATTAAGGTAAACCGGCTTATCACACAGCATCACCCCAATAACCCCAATCTAAGCAGAGCTTGTATTGTGGGTGTTTGGTAACTGATGTACTTCAAAGAATTATTTATTAACTTATTTAATAGTAAACACCCAGAACCGTAAGCAGAAATTAGATATTATTTTTCTAAAGTTGAAAATAGTCTTGAAGCTTGCATGTGATTCCCATACAAACTTTAAATATCATATCATGTAGGGCAAATATTAAAAAAAAAGGTGTGTGTGCGATTCACACACGATAGAAGTGAAACTTCAGTAAATCGACGAAAGAATAATAAGAAGAATAAAAAAAAGTGTGTGTGTGTCAGCTACGACGCACGTTTGGAGTCTACTACTTATGAACTATAATTATGATATATATCGAATAGAAAAAAAAGGTAAATGAACGCATCTGCTAAAATGTTAAGAGAAACAAACATATATCTGTAATTATTCTGATTATTTATATTACTTCAATAAAGCGTATTACGTAAAGTATGTTACAAAATAATATAAATAAAATACAGCAATACCTCTTTGCGCGATACTTCGTAGTCTCAACTACGAAGTATCGCGCAAAGAAATTTAAATAAAGCATTGTATTTGTGTCTCTTACATCATTTCCGTTTCATCTTTTTGCATCCGGTTTGAAATCACTACGATTCTATAGAAGTTTCACTTCAAAAAATCTTTGAAAGAGATCAGAATAATTTTACGTGAAATCTAATGATTGAAGTCTATTAATTATGATCGCTGAGTTGTTTTAATTTATTTAAACGAGAATATAATTTTAGATAATTGAATAATTAAAATACAAGTCATGAATTAATCTAACTATCAGTCGTATTAATCTAAATTGGTTGTAATCCTAATTTTTTTTAAATATCTTTATTCACTTCTCAACGATCAAGTTAGATTAATAGGTCTGTTAGTATAGGTAGGTAGGTACTTCGTTACGGCTAAGGCACTTAAGGACCATACACTTTGATATTGTATGAAGACGAAGACGGCTGTGTTAAACTGTATTTAATATATACAGTGTTTGTAATTGCGTCATAGTCGACTTTGGGTGTAGACACGGCCTTCACTGTAACATGGATACCTGACAATAAGCCATTGTTCCCCTGAAATATTCGATAATATTTAACACACAGATCTACAATAATGTTATATTCTTATGATTATCCTATTATAACTCAAAATGATTATATATAGAATATAGCAATAGGCATGAAGACTGCATAAAAACTCGGTACCTATTCGGTTAATTCCGTCTATTAGACCGTCCAAAAGTAAGAAAACCCTGGTTTTCGTTTTTTTTAAAATTTAATGAAAAGGCGTTACGTAACTAATAGCTTTAATGAACTCTATCGTTTTAATTATTGTTTGCAAGAAAAAAAAAACGGACGGACTAAACGGTCTCATAATTTTTTAAGTCATCTAACATATTTGGACATTAATACTCCAGTGATTATTTACCTAATAAACATCTGTAAGCAAAACACGGCAAATATTTTCATTGTAAAACACAAAGAGATAAAACAGTGCTCTGTTTACAATGAAAAAAAAAACAAACTTCAACTTTTATATTTTTACATACCTTTACTGGGATTTCAGTCACCCGATGAAAAGGTTTAATAATTCCTTGTGTTTCATATATGACCTCAGAGCCAGGCACAGTTTCTCCTAAAATAGAAACCAATTTTGTAAAAATTTAATGTTTGAATATTAATATAATGCAGTGTCAGCCATCGAAATTTTGCAATAAGCAAAATTTCATAAGATTATTAAAGTGGGCGCCTAACGGGAATGCTATTTTACATTTCCCCATGGTAAATTATTAAGTTTGACGGCAGAATTGGTGAGTACGTACACCGTGCAGAGTTGGCATGTAAATGGCATAATATTTAATGCCAAAATATTTACCTGTACATGGTTTACATGGTGTTCGAATTCATGGTAATTCCCTGACGAGCGTTATAGGCAGGTATTATTGTAAGATTGTATAGAAGGCCTCGAAATAACTGTCTACATTGCAAATTTTAATGATGATTCATTCAATTACCTACATATTCGCAACATGAACTCAAAAAAAAAAGAAAATCCAACTTACCAAAATTAAATTGATAATCATTACCAACCAAGTCGGTGATAAAACCACAGTACCCACTGACAGTGAGGTATGCCAAAACAAAAATAATATGGTACTTTAAAGCAAACATAACTATGTATTTCTGAAGTTATTACTTACATAACTTTGTATTTATACCTCCATAAAATACAAGATAAGATTTGTATGATATGCTAAAGGCGAATTCACACTGTGCACAACCTATAAACTAGTTGTGCACATTACCTATGTACTAGTGTTTTTAATAATTATCTATTTAAATGCAGGAGATTTTCACGTGGACATCATAGGGGATGTAGTCTATTTAGCCAGTCAATAATGTTTCAGTTTTTTTTAATTAGTTATGTCTAATTTAAAGTTGGTTTTATTTATACCCTCGCCGTTTGGTCTTCGAGTGTTAAAGAAAGTTCAGACAGGTCCGAACGCAAAAGGATTATACAAAAATTGCATTTGCACATTATAATGGATCGTATTTTTGCCCTACCTAAAATAGACCTTTAATCATTATACAATTATTTTTAAACATTTTAAATTAGTATCTGAAGCTAATTAATTTGTTTCAGTTCATAATATTTATTTGTTTTAGGGTTCATTATAATCAGATAAATACTGGTAAATCTACGTTTGCTAAGCACATTTAATTCATTTTAGCGTATTTTTCAAGCCAAGTTTTGTTTAACAAAACTTGGCGTTCATCAAAAGCCACATAATTACTAAAAGCAAAAGCTAAAATAGTCTAGATTAATATAAGGAATAATAATATATTAATATATATAATATGAATATATTAATATATATAATATGAATATATTAATATATGCATATTATTCTTTAGCTATGTTCAACCTATGTTCTCGGCCTAACTGCTTTTAAAGTTAAGCTATTTTAAATTTAAATTGACAACCGTGGATGGAGAGAAAAATTACAAAAGGTTATGGACGGTGGTTTTAATGCTATGCCATGCCTATACTTAATTAAGAGACGAAAGATGATACATCCATTGACAATATAATGCTATTTTATCTATATACAATTTTTTATGTAATTTTTAATAGCCGTTTTGACTTATTGGGAGCTCACTCGACTTTCCTTCCGCAGCGAAACTCTGAATTGTTCTTCTCCAAAATTTTTGAGCGCCTTAAAAATTTGCTTTAACTGAGAAGGCAACGTTCGTGAGGAAACCGGAATGATGTGAAAGACACATGTTTCTCAAACTTCTCAACAAGTTTGAGGAACATGTGACTTTCACTAACATGCACTTGGCCAGCGTGGTGAATGAAGGCCTAATCTCTATCGTCAATAGAAAATTCCCTGTGTCCCAGCAGTGGGAACGCATACTTCTACTAATGTAATTTTAAACAATTTACGTAATTTTATTTACTTTATGCAATTTGTGAATGGCACCTATATTACTGTGATTACTCGTACAGGTAATAATTTCTAAATTCGTTATGGTTTGCAATAAAGTGGAACAAATTATGATATTATCGTAAATCTAAGTAGCCCAAACTTAAAAGTAAGAAAATTAGGTATACTTATTTTGTTATGCCATGAATAAACATTGTGCTTGTATGTACCTACATTACTCGATACACAGGTAATAATGGTAGCGTTTTGGGCTACTGCGTTTCCCGTGTTCTATGGAATTTTCCTAGGTAAATGACCCATTTCCCGGTATATGCTACTAATATTATAAGGGCGAAAGTTTGAGAGGATGTATGTAAGTGTGTGTGCGTTTGTTGCAAAAACTCTTGTATGTACATCTACCTTCTGGGTCTTCATGCCCCATCTTAGACCACATCGTCACTTTACATCTAGTGAGATTGTGGTCAAATGAAGACTTTATCTAGCTTAAAAGAAATTGATTTATATGAAATATCACATTTATATAGCCTACAAATCAGAATAACAAGCATTTAGCTCAAATGTGGCACGGACATAGTAGCTGTTTTTCCAGAAAATGCAAAAGCTGCATATATGAAAATCTATGTTAAAGCTAGTAAATCATAAAACAGGTGCAACCAAAGTAGCCTACAGACCCCCTAATAAAGTATTTAGTATTGAAATAGTGTATCACGAATAGAACTAATTTATTTTATTTATCTAGTGTTAGTTATTGATAGTTCCCTAGAATTTTAACAACTTTCATAATTTAATCTGTAGGACGTCCTAGGCAAAGGCAAAAGTTTTCTATTTGATTCGGTTGCGGTTCGTAAAACTTTATCTCTTGATTATAAACATAATTGATTAATTCAGTTAGTTTGCGATTACTTACTATAATCATATTTACAATAAATTGAGCTTCAAATAATTGATTGAAAACATAACAATTTAACGAGTAAGACAAAGTTTACAATTTCTATTAAAATAATTTCGTTTAATTTACTAAGTAGTATCAATATTTCCATAAAAATCATGAGTATTAAATGAAATAGATGGAAAAAGAAATTCATTCATCCCTACCAGTAGGGATAGATAAGTAGGGATATTTGGAACAGCCGTAAAATAATTATCAATGGCAATGGTGGCGGTTGCAATATCAATTGCTTCTTCGGTGGACTGTGAAAATCATTTTGATTTGACCCTTTGAACGGCACCTACCGCAAAATTACATTTCCATACGTGCCACTAGATATCTATTTGACAAACCGTAATGTGTCAATGTACATACAACCCTATTGAACGAAGAAAATTCATCAAGTGGATTTTTGAAATTACTAGAAGAATATTAAATTTATATTTTTATGTGCGCCGTAAATAATTTAGTAAATTGTTTTTGTTTTCGTGACCTGTGTTTGTTGTCTGATATACGGTCGGTAACTTATCACTTTAATGGAAAGAAAAGATTGATATTCTACTCCGTATATTTGAATATACGGAGTAGAATATTAATCTTATTTTTTTTAATTAGCTTGTGTCCTGTGTGTGTGTGTGTGTGTGTGCCTGGCCTCCCCCATATGCCAAGTGTCTCGGTCCTGTAAGTGTAAAGCATTCCACGTCACAGGGTCAAAAATAAAAAAATAGACAAATTAAAAGTATTGAAGTATAATTATTATAATTTCTTATATTAAGCAAGTATAACGTTCGCACGCAAAAACCTTTTATAATGCCGCCTCCAATTTTCGTGTAAAATAGTTTATTAAATTGAACTTCATTTCATGTTGTAGGAATTGTTTATAGTATGATTTGCTAATTTTATCTGACTAGTTTTTAGATGTTGTTGTAGGTAGTGGAGGTTGATCTTTAATTGTAGTGGGTATAACTGTATTTGATGTGGGTTGAACTGTAATCGATGTGGGTTGAACTGTAGTCAGTGGAGGTTGAGTTGTAGTTGTTATAGGTGTAACTGTTGTCGTTGAAGTTTGAGCTGTACTTGGAGGTTTTGTTGTTATTATAGGCTGGGTAGTGGGTGGCAAACTATATCCGTACACATTATATCTACAAGAAGATATCTGGCATGGACACCTGATTGTTAATATCATGTTTGAAGAATCGTAGATAACTATAGGGCGAATCCAAGGCACTGAAAAAACTTCAACCTGAAGAGCTGTGATATCCCATGACGATGATTTCTGTAGAATAGAAGAATAAAATAATTAAATCGGTTTTAGCATCCTGCAACACACGTGAGATTATAGAAATTTATATGTGTTTGGAAAAAGTTGAGGACCGGCAAATATGCTCAAATTCGTTTAGCTGAGAAACTAAAAAAAACATGTTACCGGTGGCTTTTGTGGCCCCTTTCCACTTTACCCTCCTTTTCTGAACTAGTGAACCGATTCCGATTCTGTTTCATTTGTTTGAAAGGTGGGTTAGTCAAAAGTGTTCTTAGCTATGTGTCTTAAAACCTGTTAAAACATGTTAAAAATAAAAAAATAAAATTAAAAAAAGATAAGATGATTTGAACATAAGTTTTCAGGTTAATTGAAGAGAAAAACCTAATGGTCACTCCTCAAAATAGATTGATTTTTGTTAAAATGTTAAGTGTTGAAAAAGCTTTGATTTTGTTTGTTGTTATTGTGTCATACTTACAGGCAATTCAACCTGCGAACGGCATGGTCCTAATAATGTCCAATGTTGAAAACCTTCCTTTTCAAACACCAATTGGGATGAAGGGCCCAATTCACCTAAAAAATGAATAAATACGATGATAATATCACTTAATAAGATTACGGGTAAAGTCGAGGATAACCTACAACTCTAAAAGGTACTATAATAATGAATTGTATCCAACTTCTCAAAGTTTCTCTTTCTTCTTTTCAAAAGCAGAAGAGAAATTGTTTTTGTCGTAGTCTTCTTTATAAGAAGTTTAGAGCTTGTACACAGCTTGGGCTTGAGGAGCCGATTTTTGAACATTAATTTTATGATTATTAATAAATATATTATTGGCATTATAATTTATGATTAAAAAAAATATGGGGATACCATTATAAGAAAACATGTTTATATAAAAAATCCAAACAAGGCCTCATTCAAATGGCCACAAATATGAGGAAAACGAATATTTTACACGCACGTTTAGCACGTTTCTGGGAAATCCTGTACTTTTTTTTGTGTTAAAGGTATTTTTAGATATTTGGTCATGATATTGTGTTTGATGTGATGATTGATAAATCAACTGAAGTAAATAAATGCCATGCAGTTTGTAAGGGTATGTAATAATATATTGTGTCTAGCTGTCCACCCGTGGCCCACGTAGTTATACATTTTCCCGCGGTAAAAAGTAGTTTTTGTCTTTTACTGAAAAAGACTGTTATGTATGCGAAAAAAATAATGCAAATCGGGGTATGTACACACACACTTACACACATCCTCACAATTTATCTCGTATATAATATTAGTAGAATTAAGGTTCGGCTTTCTTTAATGACTTTCAGTTATTTCGATCGGAAGAGTCTTGCGTCAACTAACGTTGGTCAGTACATATGAAAGATAAATCTTACCAAAAATATAGTTATACTTATAAATATTACAATCTATTACTGAAATTAATGATAAAGTCAATAAAACTTTCAAAACCGTCATGGCTCTGCGTTTGATGAATTTTATTGACAAAATAATATAATATGAATAAAAATTCTTATTTAAATCTTCAATTTTCTTATCATGCCTTAACATTAGATATGCTCATTAAATTTTCTGTCAAACAATGGGGCATTAAATCAAAATAATCAACTGCGATAAACACATGCCTTTAAATTGGGTTAATGTAGTACAAAAGTACCTATGTATTTACTTATAATGATCGATCAAATCGATTTCGAAAAGGAAATTAGTTCTTAGGGTTCCTTACCCAAAGTGTAAAACGGGACGGGGACTACTGAGACTTTGTCGTCTGTCTGTCACCAGGCTGTATCTCAAGAACCGTGACAGCTAACAGAGTTGAAATTTTGAGGAAAAATGTATTTCTTTTGCCGCTAACACAACAAATAACTAAAAACACATAATTAAAGATTAAACAAACTTACCTAAGTGACGTTCTATCCAAATTGTATGAGTTCCTTCGTCCTTCTATATTAGTAAACATATGTAGTATGCGTACTAGCTACTGCCTTTCTACCACTAAGTTATAAGCATATACTCTCACATTTTTATTTTTTATTTATTGCGGGTACATCTGCCTCTTACGCTAGGTCTCCTGAACGGATTCTCATTAGCGTTTTAGTGCCTTGCCGATCACCGCTTTTACTTTGAAAACTTCGTAAAATAGTGTTTAACAATGCCAAATAAATATTTAAGTGGGTTGCCGTACAACAAACGTGATTTTTACAAGGTTAAGCAACGTCCCGGTCTTGGTCTGTTATCAAATGTTGCAAGCTAATCCCGGAATAAGCTGTTGTCAATTGCCTGACCATGCAATATGCCTGCCTTTTAATGTGGTACTTGCGACAATTTAAGGTTATTTTTATGTGATTTAAAAAAAATTGTAGGTTGTTGAAACCCCGACCAAAAAGAGGGGTGTTATAAGTTTGACTTGTCTGTCTGTCTGTCTGCGACATCATAGCTCCCGAACGGATAGATTTAGTTGTTTTTGGATGAAAGGTGAATTTCGCGCGTTGATTAGCCAGATTACTAATATTGTTTTTAAACCCCGACCAAAAAAGAGGGGTGTTATAAGTTTGACGTGTCTGTCTGTCTGGGACATCATAGCTTCCGAACGGATAGATTTAGTTGTTTTTGGATGAAAGGTGAATTTCGCGCGAGTTTTCGAGTGTGTTGTGTTAGACATGTTTGACGAAAATCAGTTGTGCTGTTTAAAAGTTATGGGGGTGAGAGTGGGGAAGGAAAACCGAAAATCTACAAACATACTAGTGTGGGGTACCAAATGAACTGTATACATTTACATATAAAGAAATTAAGGCACTGGAATCGGGGGTTTTCTTAAATTTTTTATTAAGATTTATTGAAGTATTAATGGAAATAAAATATTCCGTTATTGTTATTTGTCATTTAATCATAAAATTTAAACAAAATTCTCAAAAAAAAATAATTTTAAAGTACTTCTGCTTGTTCTTTGTCGGTCACTCTTGACCATGATTTAATTGACGTGTGAATCATAGAAATCGACCAAGGCGTTTGGTCTGTATACTTAGTGAAACAAAGAGACATACTAAATATACTTTACAAGTTTTGTAAAGGTACTATAAACTGATTTTTATGACCTTGGACACGATAGCATTTCTGACTTTTGAGACAACATTATGGGTGACAAAACAAAGGTTTATATATACAGCTTATTATATTGAAATAAAAAGTTGCCACCTTATTTTACCCAAAATAATTGGTTTAAAGGGTTTTTACTTATCATATTATTGAACTAATCTTCCAGTTCACATTTATTTTTGATTGGATCTTACCTACATTCGAGATCCGGACCTCAAAACCTACAGTACAGTACATCGGTATTCAAGAAATACTTCAGGATTCAATTTAAAAAAATCAGATTTGGTATCACCGCAGGAGGTATCAAAGCACAGCTCTTATCTGCAAATGCGTCGCTCGCAGTACATAATTTTATTCTGAGTGTATCTCTTACTGCTGATATATTCAACAGAATATTCCCATATGTGCGTAATTCTGCGGAATGGCAAAAAAGGTCTGTTTGAGGGGTGAAATATGTAAATTTATTGTCTTGGGCGGCCCCGGCGGAGCGCCCCCGTCATACGCCAACACGGAGGATAAAGGAAATGTTAATGCTGGCCAATTTATGTGCTTTTCTATGATTTTGCTGAATCGAGACAGACATCTCTCCCTTAAAGGTATTGGATACATTTCGCGGTACCTTCTGTGCACGAGTATTCACTTAAAGACTTAGACATAGCATAACGTATTTTGTTCTCATTATTTTTATTTAAAAAACAAAACATTTACCTATTAATAAATATATTAAGCTATACCTTATAACCATGTTTTATTAAAAACATTCAGCATCCTATTCAATAATATCATCATCAGCACCCTATTAACGTTCCCACTGCTGGGACACAGGGACTTCTCTCTTGACGAGAGAGATTAGGCCTTAATTCACCACGCTGGCCAAGTGCGGGTTGGTGAATGTCACATTTCCTTCAAACTCTTTTAAAGTTCTCAGAACATGCCGGTTTCCTCACGATGTTTGCCTTCACCGTTAAAGCGCACATAAATTTCTCAAGAAGAAAAATCCAGAGGTGCGTGGCGGGGTTTGAACCCACGACCTTCGAAATGAAAGTCGAGTGTCCTCCCACTTAGCCAACACGGCTTTTTTAATAATATCACCTATTCTAATTTAAGTTTGTTGAAGTGTCCTTACACTTCACAATGCCGAACAACCCCATCCGTCCGTCTCCTTATAATTAAAGAACATGTGGACACTTTCAAAACCAATTGCTTTATTATACAGACTATAATAAATCCGTACTGATTCACTCGAGTTATTAACATTACTGACAAACACCCAATCTTATTCCCCCAGCGATGCGCTGCGCTGACTAATTCACAAAGGCCAAATGTGACATAATACCGACATAATTCAATGTTTTGCTCACCATATTGTATTTTATTTATGAGTTATGCTCTGTTGAGTGTTGTGCGTCTCTTTTTGTCTGCAGCACGGGGGTGTTGGTGTCCTTTTCGCAAGGGTACAGTCGGCGGTGTGAACGGATGGTTAAATAGTATGAGTTAAGCTACACCGCATCCGCTACGCGTCATTTGGGGGTGTTCTGGATGACATTATGCCACGTTGGTCTGACGATGATTTAATAAAAAAGTTCGATTAAAAAAATATACCGATTTTTATGAAGGTACTATTCAAAGCTTAGATAAATATAAAGATGTATACTATCAAATCTTTATATAAATGTCTATTATATTAAGTATTTCAGATGTCTAGAACCCGTAACACAAGCTTAGCTTACCACGGGGCTAGATATTGTTGTGTTGACTGACCGGAAGTATTTAAGATTTATATTTATATGTCTTTTATTATTTTTATTATCTATATATTTGTTATGTTCATTTAAATTGCACGTGGTAAAATACATAAATAATACGTATTATAAGAGAATATCTTCTTCATTAATTATAAGTTTGTTTACGTTTTTAAATGTAATAAATATAAGACCTTCTGCATACTAATTAAATAAAATAGCCTTTTATTTAAATCTTAATTTGGAGCTTAACATTTTAGTTGAACCTATACTTAAGTAACCTAACTTTTAAGTTATTAAAGTAAATGATTATTACAAATTCCTTGAAGATCTGTTTGCTAGTCGGCAAAGACCTCCAACATTCCATTCCTGCCGTACCTGAGCCACTCTGTTTCACGCCGCTTCAGCTGCTTGTAAAAAAAAAGACCTTCTGCATAAACACATCCCTAAAAAAATCACCCGATTCGAAAAGGATGCAAGCTCCAACAAACGAGTGTGTAATTTGATCGTTTTAACTTTAAGGTAGCTTAAACATTTTTCAGATGTGCACTCATTTCATTTAGGAGGGTCGCTTGTCGATATTTAAATTTTTAAACGTCGCCCAGACGAAGGGACATGAAACAAATGCAATTTGTTTTGACTAATTCGACAGGCTTGTTTAAGTATAAATATTAGTCGCTGAATTGAAAAAATAGCTTATTAATAGTATGGCTGGATTCGTTGAGGGGTAATAGGTTAACCTGTTATAGGTGTGTCACGAGAAGGGTGAAAAGAGTTTAAGATTAAGAGTTAATGAATATGTGAGAAACAAAATATAGATGGACTGTGTGATGATTTTTTAAAAGAGAAAAAGTGTATTTTATTATCCTTTTTTTATTTGGTGTATTCAGTTTTTTAATTTAACAGAAATTTGTCATATAAAAGATAGGAAGAAATTTCTAGATAATATTACTGAATATATATATATTTTTCTATTTGGAATAAAAAATATGTATAAATAAACGTGTATCTTATAAACCTTTTTTTATTTGGTGTACCTATTCAGTTTTTTTTATTGAACAGCCGTTTGTCAAAATAATTAAATAGATAGGCACCAATTTCTATTAAATATGAGTGTTTTTTTTTTCTATTTGGTTCAAAAAAACATAATATTCCTAAAACTATAAACACAATCATCAATAATTGAAGTAGAAAATTGTGTATTTCTGCATAAAATAATATCTGCTAATCTATTAATAAGATATTATCATCACAATAAAAAACGTGACAAAATAGTGGCAGATGATACAAACAAGTGAATAATCTGCCCGTGACCACATGTCAACGACAATATTAATAAATCTGAGTAAACGGTTTGACGAGACGCGTGCGCGCAGCGGGGAGTACACACTATCCTATTACCTATTCGTATGGTGCGGTAGTTTTAGGGGTCTCAAAACATGAATAAAAATGCAGTTGGGTGAAGAATTTTTCAACATAAATATAAAATATTAGTTCATCATCAACACCCTATTTATGTTCCCACTGCTGGGATACAGGGACTTCTCTCTTGACGAAAGAGATTGGGCCTTAATTCACCAGGCTGGCCAAGTGCGGGTTGGTGAATGACAAATGTAATTCAAACTCTTCAAAGTTTTTAGAATTAGCCGGTTTCCTCGAGATGTTTGCCTTCACCGTTGAAGCACGTGTTTAAAACGCACACACAATTTTCTAGAACAAAAATCCAGAGGTGCGCGGCTAGGTTTGAACCCACGACCTTCGGAATTAAAGTCGAGTGTCCTCCCACTTAGCCAACACGGCTTCACATATTAGTTACAACAAGTTAAGGCTAGGACTGTAGGTTAAGCAATACTTGTGCCTTACAATTAACATTTTCAGAAAATATTTATCTATAAGCGATGAGAACGGTAGTGTATTTCATCAAAGCAAACAATTTTAAGCATTGATTTACAGTAAGTATGTATACAATTTTATTTTTTGGTTTTGTCTGTTCGCTAGAGGTTTTGTACGATTGCTTAGTTAGCATAGATCGTCAAAGATCCTTATAATTAATAATAATAATAAAAAGTTTTATTGAGTAAAAAGTCGTATATAGCTAGTACATTCATGAGACCTTATCTAATTCGATTCGTGCATTATAACAATAATTTGTTAGTTACAATATAACCACTTCACTGCACTTGCTGGGTAATATTTGACTTATAATTAAATGAAGCTACGAATCAAATAATAATTTGTAAGTGTCTGTTTCGGACTTGATGATTGATGATGATTGATGATTCGGTCAGAAAATTATTTACATCTTAATGATATAATTAATTTACTGACGAGTGAAAATGATTGCAATATTTTTTCTGGAAAACACCTGAACAACGTCCTGTTTCAAGACAAGAGTGAATAGGTATCTTCTAGATCTATGTGATTCACATTCACCGCATCGTCACTTACCAGCAGGTGGAAATATAAGCCTATATTCCATATAAAAACAACTTAAAATTATTAATTATCATTATCTTAAAATACCTAAGTAAACTATTGATAGTCTTATTTATATAACAGCTTCTATTTCCCTGCACATGTTGGAAGCTGGAATTGCCTACTCGCGGCATGTATCTTAGTAGGTACAGCACGAAAATTTATCAGAAAATATAAGATACATTTAGATGGTAACTCATTCGAATGACCCGTCTGATTAGGGAGGACGCCGCGCCGTCGCATCCCACCATAGGGGTGTAAATGCAAATTGTGGCTTTACCGTTATGCCGATTGCTATCTGCCAGCGTAGGGATTTACTGCCTCATGATTTATACCCACCCGCTGCGATATTAGCCGCATCCGCACGACAATGTTTATATCTAATCTTAACATATTTTCGGCACCAACCAACTCATTAGATATTTATCTTAAAACGGATCCAAAGTTGGATACGAATTAATGTGAATATTTTCGAGGTTTCAAAGGATTCAACCCTTATTACCCGGAGGGATAAAAGGTCATGTCAAGTGCTGGAGTGTTTTGCTTCCCGGATATGAGCAAGAAAACCCTTCTCACCTCCACGAGTTCATGCATCCAACAAATATCAACAATGTTTTCGCATAAATAAATAATTAAGGAAGTTGGTAAATAAGCGTGCGGCCTCATTTATTATTCTTTATAAGGAAACAAAGGCGAGGGTTAGCCGTAATAAGGCTCCGCCACCTCGCCGGCTTATCTTTATTGCCTCCAACCCACGTAGAATAATAAATCGTTTTCATCAAAAACAAATACTCGACAGTTTTTGTCGGAGTCGAGCGAGCGGGAGGAAGGGTGGCAATTTTCCACCCCCATAATACAATATTTTCCGACATTTTCCACGGGAATACAGCTTCGAATCGCTCGCAGCCAGCAGGTTCCTTTAATGTGTATTTTTCGTCCAATCAGAGGACGGCGAGAGTCTCGATATTACCTCAACTGTCACATATAAAGTGGAAAATATGGTCGTGCGATGTGGGGGGAGGGTAGGGGTGCGGGCGCGGGGCGCGGGGCGGGGCGCTTGGCAGTCGGCGCGCGTACGCGACGCCTCGCCGCGCCGGAAGGAACGCACAGAACAGGTTTATAGCTTTTCTTTCAGCTCCACTCAGGTACGGGCCGTATCATAACAGGGAATAGCGGCGCGTGATGTGAACCCGTGATAAAATAAACGTCGAGATAGGCTTATGTATTGTACTGTTTATCTTAATAATGGCCGCCGCGAGATTTTCTTTTCAGAAACTTTCGATTTAACTTTTTACGTCGCTTTGCTAATGTTTGTTATTGGTTGGGAGTATTAACGTGCGATTTCGAGTACAAGTTTACGAAATTAGATTCCGCGATATAAAAGCGATAGTTGACATAATCCTAATTATGTCAAGTGTCAACTTTTATTATGTAAATCGAGTTTCAGTACATAATAAATGTTTCTGTTTTATAAAATATGAAACACCATATTATAAGAATTATTTAAAGTTCACAACTGCCTGAATTAAAAATATTTAATTAAACACAAACATGCCTGATGTACCTAAACTTAAAGAAAAAGTGACACAATTTATTTTCAAAACGGGTCTTACTTACGTCTAATTGTTACCAAAATTATTCATTCCGTTTCAATTCATTTCAGGAACAATAAAACGTGAATAAACACAAATAATAATAATAATAAAAAGTTTTATAGAGTAAAAAGTCGTATAAAACAAAATTAATTAAAGGATAGCTTTGAGATTTAATTGTATATATTGATTTATTTTCTGTAACATAATAACTTATTATATCAGATAGAAATTAATTTCTATGAATAGATAAAGGCGTAAGTAACATAAAAAGGACTCCTTCCTACTTCCTAATAAAACTTCGCAGAACGCGAGCGAAATCTGGACTCCGCGACCGCGAGGCTTCCGCGGATATAAATCACAGATCATTTCTCATCGCAAGTTTTTGCAGCTTCTTATCTGTTAGACTTCACTTTTCATCATCCAAGGGGATTTATGTAATGCCTAGTCATTTCTCGGCGTCGGGCGAGGCTTATCGGCGGAGCGAGAACTCGCTTGATTGATGAGCGCGCAAAAATAAATGTTCAGTTAAATTATTCGATAAGTTGGAAACGGAAGTTAAACGGGAATTATCTTTGTCTTGGGAAGATTTCAGTGTAACTGTTATGTGGCGGTGATTGATCGAAGCTTTGCACCCGACGGGAGGAGGATGATTTATTGAGACTAATCTTTCTGCATGTTTTAGCTAATCGTTTTAGTTGATTATGAGACGGAGTTTCATTTCAAATAATTATTTGAAATAGACTTTAACACTTCCAGATTTAAAAAAAAATTGTTTATGGTTGAACATTCTGACATCCAGGATAAAGTATTAAGTTAATTGATCATATTTAGAAATATTTTTTTTACAATTTGTATTAGGTATGTCAAATATACAAATTGTAAAAACGACGACCTCTGTGGCTCGGTGGGCGAACGTCCGCTTGAGGCGCACGAGGTTGCGGGTTCGCTTTCCGCCGGGGGACCAGATTTTGTACGATCTACAATTCCTGGTTACGGGTCTGGGTGTTTTCTATGTATCATATGTATGTATGTACAAAAAAAAAATGTACCTATGTAGTATATCAGTCACCTTACACCCATAGTACAAGCTCTGCTTAGTTTGGGGTTAGGTGATGCTGTGTGAGTAGTCCGGAAATATTTATTTATATAAACATTTAGAATATCTCTTTACTAACGCCATATAAAATGACTGAATAAAGTTAAGGGTGAATGATAAATTGACCACAATAGAAGAAACGTGGCTATTAAATTAGCGACGGAGGCTAATGCCATAATTGAGGGCAATCAGCGCCCCCTATGATTTATGGGAACTAGAGCTCGTAGCAGTGCTACACCGTAGCGTCGTAGAAGTTTCTTGCTGTGTTTATTCCTAATTGAATATCCTATTAAATAAAGACTCATCATAAAAATGATTTTGTTAAAATTTATTAATATAATTCTTATCTAAATATGTTGTAAATGAAAACTTGGATTTTAAATCGGCACTGTGCTGTGCTTTAACGGTGAAGGCAAAACATCGTGAGGAAACCGGCATGTTCTGAGAACTTTAAAGAGTATGAAGGACATGTGACATTCTCCAACCCGCACTTGGCCAGCGTGGCGAATTAAGGCCTAATCTCTCTCGTCAAGAGAGAAGTCCCCGTGTCCCAGCAGTGGGAACGTTAATAGGGTGCTGATGATGACTGTACTGTTTGCGGTTTGCGGTAACAAGCTAAAAAAGTTTTTGAAAACCATAATTTAGAAGATCTCCAAATCTCGAATTGAATTAATTTTTATTAGTTTATAATTTTGATATCACGTAAACCAATTAAATATATTTGAATATGCAACGTATGACGTGTTTGCTTATATTTTTAACGGCAAATGTAATGCGAGTAAAGTAGTCTTAGTATAAAACCCAGCCAGTGTTTACAATCCATTTACAAAGCTGTATTGGACGAACACTGAGACAGTAATTGTCGAAACTGTGTTCTGGATTCTTAAATTGCATGCGGGACTGCAGTTGGTCCACTTAAAAAGAGCATTGCGGCTAATCTCGAGCGACACATGTACAAACAAAGTTTAATTGTGAGCGGTGCGGCGGCCGCCCCGGGCAAAACCGATTACAGTCTTAAAGCGCTCACCTTCGATTCCTGCGCCCCCACACACACATATTCAATTCCAATCAATCCCTAGCACATATTTATATGTAGGAGCCGGACGCATGTTTTTATTGCGCCCTGCATCGAATGACGGCCGCAAACATTGCATCCGCCTCCCTCTCGTCGGAAAAACCTTTTATTTTTAATTTCGATTTTGATTTTTTCCGAGCGCACCGTATCGTTCCACTTTTATTTTGTTTCATTTCATAGCGCGGGGTGGGTGCGCGACAGATCGGAATTTCAGATATGTACAATTTAAAATCGTGTAAGTACGGTCAGCGGCGGCCGCGGGGGGAGGCGCTCTCCCGGTAGACTGACGCCTGTCGGTTTGTTTTCTTTGCTTTTTTAGGAATTCTATTTTCATTTGATTGCATTTGTATTTCTGCCGCCAATATCCGCTAACTAAACACGATTAATGCGGAGCGCGGACGGACAGGCGGCGCGCCCCGTCGCAAGAACGACGGCCTTTTGTCGTTTTATATTAGAAACCAGCTAATTTATTGCAAACTGCGCCCAGGGAATCCTCTTACAGCATCGATTGCTTCGATATTTCTTACATTATTTACTGAGACTGATTCAGAACAGTAATGGGACTTTGAAATAACAATGCAAAAATAATTTTAAGAAAGTTTTGGAGCTCTACAAACATATATAAGAAAGACCTTACCCAAACAAATGATTTTTTAGGTTTGTTTGTGTTCACAGGAAAACATCTTTTAATATAAAAGTTGAAGTAAACTTTCTACTGTTTTTCCTGTAAGTTTGTCGTTGAGCTATAAAGTAGAATTTAATGCAGAAACACGGTCCAGAGCGGATCGATGGCGATCCGTTATTGGAGAACTTCTCCGCAACACGGCCCTTGATTAAAAGTATGCAAATTTTATTACATCCTACAGGGGCCCTGGCCCTCTATAGGGATCAAATAAATTTCTATAATGTAAATAATTGTCGTCAATCTCTTCACGTTGTAGGTGTTGGGATCTAAATCTTTTGTGCGTGGCGCGGGTCGGCTCCATGATTTAATGATGCTGAGAACTTGGGACCCCTTTTGCATTTTATTAAGGGTGCTTTTGATAGAACTATCTAGGGTTTGGATGGAATATTGTGCCTATGTAAATAAAGCTGATTGGTTTAAAGTATCAACCTCACTGTTGTGTTTTAATTTAAATTAACTGGAGGTTTAAATACGACACCAATTTTTTGCCAGGTTTTTTTTTCAAGTCATTTAGATGACTTGGTAAAATGGATGAAAATAGTACGAAACTAATTTGCTAACAAATAAAACAATATACATACCGAATACAGATGGTAGAAAATATTTCAAAAACTACTTGACCGATGGATAGGTAACCTTACAAATTGTGTTTCCACCATTTTGGAAGTGAGGGTAGAGCCAAATAATGAAAAAAAATGACACAGTAATATTTAATAAGAAATATAGAATTTTCAATTTAAGTTGTATTCTCAGAGAGAGGAAAAGCAACTAAACTCTACTCTACAAAGAAAATAAATACTTGATCGTTTCGGTTATAAATAATCGGTTCACATAAAATAAGTTCTGACTCAATAGACAGAAAAAAATACTCTACATATTCCAGGTTCTACATAAACATATTCTCAAACAAATACCTCGGAGCAACATGTACGGTTTGGTTTTTAAATTGTAATTTATTGGCTCGGTCGAATCTTGGATATTGCAACCTCCCCGCCCTGTCCCGATGAAAATTTTATATAATCTACAAACGTGGATGCAATCACACGAAAACCAGTTTCTAGAGAGTCTATGGACTAGGCTAGTTACGTCCAAATCAATGGACGAAGAGGTTCTCCGTGAACGAAACGTATTATAGTTTTTTTAACTGTTTGTGATGAAATTTTGTTTCACAATTTAGGTTTTTTTTGACATGGGACACTAAGTAGCTTTGTTTATTTTTTTATATTTTAAGAATTATAATTATATTTTAACGAAGCTAAACTAATTTCTGTAATTTCTTGTCTAACTCACTGCATGAATGAATTCAATAAGCGAACTCAAATCTTTTACTCATGAGATTGAGTGATCTTCAACATAGGTATTCCATTATTTTATTGTATAAAAAAATACTCTTAAGAATGTAGATGTAGTTACTAATCTTTGGCCAGAATTCAAAAAACCAAACTCAACTCTTAGTTCGATCTTGAGTGCGTGATTGATAACGTCAAATGTTGACGTAAGAATAAGACGTATTCGACGTTTCAAACGTGCATTCAAGATCGAACTTAGAGTTGAGTTTGGTTTATTAATACGTGCCTTAAACTGTTTTTACTAATTTTTAAGATTGGTGTCTATATGTTTCTAAGATGAAGATAGTATTCGGTGCATTTGTCAAATCTTTCTATGTGATTTTGCCCATCGTTACGTCACGTCATCCTGTTTTTTTACCCGGCTAAGCGATCTTTTGATTAAATTAAGGGAGCAGGGAATTTTTACACTGATGGATAGGTTGACAAAGCGCTTTAAAGAACAACGGTGGAATTTATATTGGCTATAAGTGATTGAGCGTAAATTTAGTATAATTTATACAGTTAATAAATATTGGATTTGAACTTCCCTGGTGTGCACCAAGGCTTTGAAGAATAATTTTGATAATATCAAATGTTTAAAGTTTAGAATAAAATGAAGGTAAAATAACTTTTAAAGTATTTATTATAAGGAATGAAAATACCAAACAAAAAAGTAAAGCTATTTGTTTTGATAGAAACCTAGAAAATTAGGTACATGGACATGTCAACACACGTAGGGCTTGTTTCACAATCTTCAAATAACTTAATTGAAATTGAATTGTTAAACCATTGACTAATATTCCTCGTAGATTGAAAAACAGGCCCTTAAAATAATTAAATAAAGTCGATGTAAATTAACAAAAAATAAATTAATTTAAAACCAAATGCAACACATCGTTTTTGATAGTTCGGTAAAATTTTATGAACATTGATTTTGAGAAACGGCAATAATCCCTGCCTACTTTTATCAATAATATTTATTTTTACTCTGCTATTACATTTCCCATTTTGGAAACAAACTATTTGTTCCAAAATAATATGACCCATGTTTTAGTTATTTCGCAATAGTATCCATAAAGTAACTCTTTCATAATTAAAAAAAAAATGCAAATACTCTATGTTACCTTATAATTAATATTTGTGTGTTCTATAAATAAAGAGGTCATAATAAGTTTGGTGACAAACATTCGCTTAGTGCATCATATTTGAATCACTCGAATAGATTTTCTTTTATGATATCGATTTGTATGGCAGAGATAAGATATTTTAATCCGTGATAAAACTTTTAGTTGTAAAAAACATGAGTTGCGATTCGAAATAGACATTTAAGTGGTACATTAACAATATTGATGATGATAATCATCTCTCGGTTGTATAGTTACATCGCTGGGGTCAAAACAAGAGGATGGGGCGCGTACACCCCAGCTACGTCCCAGTGTCAAAATACAAGCACCCTAATCATTTACATTTTTGTTACGCATTTTTTAAATTTATAGACATTTATTTTGGGGACAAAAGTAAAACAATATTAAAGACAAAGACTAGGGTTAAAGTTACTTTATTGTTGTGTTATATTATTTCATAGCTAGTGTTAAGTATAATATTTTTTAATATTTAACTTTAATTTTGCACTCATAAATGGTAACGTTAGAATTTTGATAATAACGTATTACGCCACTATTCGGTCCTAGGAGAGAATTAGAGTGCTGAAATCTAAATTGTTTAACGATGCCGACTTAGAACAAGTCCAGTAAATAAAAAAATCTGAACGCGTTCTACGAAAATCCTAAAACAACGTACATTCTTACTTTGTTAAGTAGCAATTACAAAGATTATAGTAATCGTAACGTACTGTTTTCAAAGTACATTATATTTGTAAGTATACACAACTTTTGATTTCAGTATTTAATATATAAATAATTACCATGAATCGTGACGAAGTTGACTTGTAAAGCTGGGTCCACACTTGTATCATTTCGGTGTATCACGATCAGGCGTATCGTATCGAGTATCCGTATCATAAGTATGGACGCTCATTTTATCCATGTCGTATCGTTAAGGCATATCTTGAAAAAACGCGAAAGTACGCGATCATTGCGGATCGGGCCGTATCGGATACGGCATGTATCATTAACGTGTATCACATTGCGTCCAAACTAGCGATCATGATACGCGCCGAGGCCACGCGACGGAGATACGATACACCGAAATGATACAAGTGTGGACCCAGCTTTAGGACTCTTCGCCAATTGTCAAAAACATAAAGCAAGCAGATACAAAGACTTACGGCATCACTATTATACAATTACCGTATTTACAAGACTGAAAATAGTATATAACGAAGATCCTTTTGTCCGTGTGCACCGATGAGACGTTACTCATTTAATCCGCAGTGACCCGCGGGTCGCTACTCCGCTGATAAGCAGTAAATTGCTTTTCTTTCCATTTCTTAAATAACCAGACCCCCACCCACACCACCCCAAGGTACCATCGCATCTCACAATATTCTTCCACAACTCCCAGCAAAAGTTTAATTACAAACCTGCTCAAAAGGGAGCAGTCGCGTTATGTTCTAATTATTGTACGGACAATAAAAATACGCAAACGAGTGTATTATACAATTAGACACTTCTCCCCGATCGTTAAAAGGGAAATTTAAATGGAATTTTTATGTCCAGCAATTAAGGATAACGTCGTTGTGCTAGACATTTTTGTAATTACAAAAATAAGATTGTTGAAATGTAGCGTGAAAAAGAATTAGGGTGAAGGCTCGCGGAAACACTTCGCCTGTCCTTTAGTGATAGAATACAGTAACATCTTCAGGTGATCTCGTTCTTCAAGAAGTGTACCTCCTAACCTCAATACAAAGAATATAATTATTCCTATGTATTGCCTGCGTTCGGCTACGGAAAACATTGAATTCCGTTAACAGAAAAAAACCTTTAAACGTAACAAATAAAAAATCACGTGAAATCCGAAACCTTGAGGGAGGCCTATGTCCAGCAGTGGACGTCTTACGGCTGAGATGATGATGATGATTTAAAATGTGTAACAATTATTTATTATCCGTAAATTAACAATATTATAACTTTTGATACTATCCTGGTTATCAACACTATTTAGATTTATAAAACCAAATTAAAAAAAAAGATTTTTAGATGACAGTAAATTTTAGTAAATATCCAATTATTAATCATTAACAAAAATTCTTGCTGAATTGCGAACCTACTATATAAGTTTAAATTTTTTCTATTCATCAAAGTCAGTATTTAACAACTTTCAACAAAAACGTTAGAAATAACCTCACTACTGAAATGTCAAATTCTTCGCCTATGCTTGAGTAAAACAGTCAGTTTTGGACTGGCGCTAGACGGGAGCCCGAGGCCCGCAGAGAAGCCCTGGGGAGCGCGGATTTATCGCCCGCGCGCCTCGGCCACTGATTTATACAGCGCAATCTCGCAAAACTTACTTCACATTTAAATTTCCAAACTGTCTAAGCTGCTCTTAACGTCGACCATATTATCTCATTCGATCGACTATAAATTTTATGAAACTCGCCTTTGTCGCGTTTTAGATTTGACTTAAATAATAGTCTAGAGGGATTGTTTGTGTTATTTTAGTAGTATTTAAAATTTTATAAATATGTATTCAATTTATTAAATTTATTTATTTTTTATTTATTTTTTTATTATTTATACATTAAAATTAGTATGCAAACATCTCTCCTATACGTATTTAAGTATACATGAATAAATGCTGGTCCGTCAAACACAACAATATCAACAAATATGATAAAAATGCAAGTAGTGATTAAGTTTAACGGTAAAGTTTCATTTACAGCGGGGATATAAAGTATTAATGGGAAAATCTGATATTGAAAAGTCATAGACTGGAGAACATATTTTGGATAAAAAAGTTGTGAATCTCTGACTTTGAAAAAAAATGTCAGTAAACTATAAAATAGTGGTTCCATGAGTTTGAACAGAAATGTAACTGAAATGGCTAGTGTAAACATTTGCTCGTACCAAAAGACTGAGCGACTGGCAGGCATAACCACTGCACATTCCCAACGATATCGCCCTTGATTAAACCTTCGCGACAATCTTGGTACAGGGTCCATCGCAACCCCTCTCATAATTTAGTTTCAAACTTTTTAATTAGCTTTATATTTGTGTTTGCAGATTGAGACTTCTTCGTTCAGTTAGTCATTCGGGTGAGTGCGGTTAAGAAGTTGTATTAATAATAATGACCTTGGTTGACTTTGATGTTTTTGGTGTTAATTCATTAAGTCTGTTGGGTTAACGGATAACCATATTAAATAATAAAGATTGCAATAGTAATAAATAAATTTTTTTGAAGAGAAAATCACTATGCTAATATATAAAATAAAGATGATGCGTTTGTTATAATTTTGCAACTACAAGTTGAGGACCTTCTTTTTCTTCTTACTAAATACAACTCTTTCCAAATTTCGGTTAATAAGGTCAAACTCGCTGTGGACAAATCATGTTTCCCAAAAACCGCAAAGCTCAATGACCCAACCGCCGCCTCTGGCAATTCGTCAAGAAAGTTCAAAGTTCCCGTAACTTATCATCCTTCACACGAATGTTCTTAAGTAGCATAATCTAATTGTTATGTCGCCCATGTGTGGGTATTTTCGTAGTTCAATAAGACACGACTAGAATTCCATTCCATTTTCTAACTAAATTCTATCAGTCTACACTACACATAACCTGGCCTTCTTGTTACAGGGTAATGTGATTTAAGACGCAACACAAATATTGGAATACGTCTTGTTGGCATGAGAATCTGATTACGTAGGCCTGGACTATATTCCAACTGAATAACAATGATTAAGTCCGATTGGATAGGGTCACATAAAGCCACAATGTATAGATTTCAAATTAGTATTTCGTAAGAATTTGTGGTAAAATTGAGTCTCGTTGAATGTACAACAAGACTCAATACCATCATAAGATGATTAGTATGTCATAAGAATGAAAAAATGAAATGAAAAATATTCATCATCACCCAATCAACGTTCCCACTGCTGGACCACAGGGACTTCTCTCTGACGAAAGAGATTAGGCCGTAATTCACCACGCTGGCTAAGTGCGGGTTGGTGAATGTCACATGTCCTTCAAACTCTTTGAAAGTTCTCAGAACATGCCAGTTTCCTCACGATGTTTGCCTTCACCGTTAAAGCACGTGTTTAAAACGCACATAAATTTCTCAAGCAGAAAAACCAGAGGTGCGTGGCGGTGTTTGAAAAATATTGATTTAAGTACCATATTAATACAATTTTGTGCTTAATATTTATCATTAGTCAAATCTATAAATAAATTGTAGGCGCATATTTAGTCCAGAGTTACCTACTGAGAATTAACTTTGTACTTTAAACGTAACTCTTGGAATTATCTTTCTGCAGGAAATGCATATAAGTAGTTAGGTACTTAAACATTTTACGGGATTTTTCCAATTATATTCTGATATAAATAGATTCCGACTGTAATATTTTTTTAACTAACACTGAAATAACATAGCAATCACTCATACTCGCGTTACGTACATTACAAAATTAAATGGCTCCCAAGTCCACAAATAACAATTTCGGATGGAGTCTAACATCACAGTGATTCGTAATTAGTTATTCTGTACCATAACATCGAGATTCAAATTTCATTACATACAGTCATAGTTGAGCGATCACAGAATATTGTAGTAATTTATTAACGGGTAGATAAGTAAATGTTTAGGGTGCGGGTGTATCATTTCATGCACGGGCGGGTTGTTTGCACAATATGCGAGATGCGAGTGATACGTGTGAAATTGATATCTTTTTATTGAATCACAGCATCAAATTATACGGAACCGTGAATGGAAATTCAATTTGCAAAGTGTCGTATATTTGCAGCAGAGCATAAAAGCAACAGCGAGCTTTTGTAGCGATTTCGGCATTTTATGCAGCAATGTAAGCACCTAATCTGATTTAGCGAAAACCTCTCATTATTCTTATAAGGGTTTATTCTGAAAACAAATATAAAAAGGTACTTATTGGTGTGATTGAGGCCTGCTTGCAAAAGTCAGTGCCTAGCAAAAAAATCATAGCAATCGTTAGATGAAACGTTCTTTAAATAAGAATTTTATCGGCACGACCTTCCTTAAAAAGTTCTTTGTCGAAAAACAACTGAAGTGTAGGGTAAGTTCCCAAAAATTTATAGCCATTTACAGAGAACCGTCATTAAAGAGCATTTTAAGCCCCAACGAGGCATTAACTTTTTCTAGAACACAACAATTCACTGCACGAACAATTAAGCATTCCCAGTAAGTATTGGATGAAATTAATCGAAGTTCGGCTTACTGGTGGGGCTTAATCTGAGAGTGTATCTGGGCGCGGACTTGTTATCTGCTTAATGTCTGGTAAACAACAGGATCAAGGGATAAGGAACGTCCTTCCCTGCTGCCCTCGGGCGCGGATTACCGGAGTTCTGGGAAGATTGCTGGCACATCCGCTGACGGATCTCCTACTTGTCCATCATTTGGGATTTTTCATAAATTACTTGGAGACAATCAGGTCAGGATCTCTGCTGGTAATTGTAACAAGCTCCGTGTACAAAGGAATAGATAGGTTCTGAGAATACCTTCTGTCAAATGTTGTGAAAACATGTAGGTACGGATATAAAGTTTGAGCTAGGTTTGAAAAATAAATAATATTAGGTAAGTATATTATTTCTATTGGTTACCCAACTCGTTTCGTAATCGCGATAAACGAATAATTCTCAACTGCCAAGTTTAAATAGACGAAGACGCTGTAAGGAAATATCGGTTCCCATGCCGTCCACTTAGTAGATAATTTGGAGTGAAGTCGAGTGGTTTCGCCGTCTCGTCGGGACCGCGCGACTCAATCGACACCGACTTAAGACTCCATGCAAATTCAATTTCGTGCCCAAGCGAAGCCCGAGCTACACGTAAGGCCAACCGAACATATTATTGCTGGATTTATCTTTATTGCAGCCGTAGAACACTCCAACTAAGTTCGACTGTCGAACTTACGCCATTAGTGAAGACACCGAGATACAGAATTGTTTTGGTAGGGGCGGAGTTGTAAGTCTTATTGCTTTTAGTAGCGCCCTAGGGCTGGATTGTTTAATCTAAGGTGAGGATTTGGGCTTCAATGACCGATGTTATTGTGGTGGTTAGAAATTTGCCTGAATTCAATTACTAAACTGTTTAAGGCTCCCCACGATTCCTCAATCGTACTAATTAACACCTGTTACTTTGATTTTAAGGATTCAAGATTATTTATTCGATTTGCTAGCTTATGGGTAATAATGATTTGTAATTTTTGTGTATAAAATATGATGTTAGTACCGACATGATTAAAATACTTACCCTAAAGCTAGGTAATATAGTTGAAGTGAAGTGGAGGCAGATCCGTTATTAACATTGCACAAAAGACAGGATGTTAACGACAATTGTCAATGTAGGATTCAATTTGGGACAAAATAGGCCGGCAAAAAGCAAGACGAGTGCTTGTCTGTTATGACATAATACGCGCAATACCAAACCATAATGCCGAGACGGACTTATAAAAAGACATCGCTGCCGGCGACACAAAAAGATGTCACACGGTAATCCAGCCGTAAAATGTCCCGAGGTAGGTACAAAAAACCCCGACAAAAGTGTTGTTGTATAAACTTAAAATGAAATTTAATAAACATTTAACAAAAGAGTGCCGTAGATATTTTGGCCAAGATTCAGATAGTGAATGGGAGATAAGCTGGCAGAAGGTTTGCGTATGTTTGATGTCGCTGCGTCGCCGATGCGTGAACGGTTCAAGAGCGAAATTGTACCGGCTACTGCCATCTGGTTATTGCAACGCGAATAGATACTTTTTAATTTGCAGATGGAATGTCATTCAGCTATGGGCATTCTATAATAAAAATTGAATAGGTTACATCGGTGCAAGAGAAGTCCTTATCTGAGTTTAAAATCTACGATTTCGTTAGGAGCATCAGTTTTAAAGTACGAACATGGTGCTGCTCAGTTTAATATTCTATAATTCTTCTATGGCCTTACCTACTATCAACTGGCTTTGTCAACATTATGCAAACAGCTTCGTTGGTATAATTTGTATAAAACAAACTTTCCTTGTCAAAGTTCACAATATATCTAAATTTAAAATTTAAGATAAACCCCCGATTCATTACCTTAGATGTAAAACAACATAATATTATGTAATGTGGACGCGATGCGCTTTCATTTGATACCCCACACTAGTATATTTGCAGATTTTCTGTTTTCCTTCCCCACTCTCACCCCCATAACTTTTAAACAACTCAACCGATTTTCATGAAACATGCTTACGAACACCCGGGTCAAACTCACCTTTCATACAAAATAAAACTAAATTGAAATCGCTCTATCCGTTCGGGAGCTATGATGTAACAGACAGACAGACACGTCAAACTTATAACACCCCTCTTTTTTGTTCGGGGGTTAAAAATATATTTCCATAACGAGATGTCTTCATACTACGCTTAATTCAGTAAAGATACATTATTACATGCCGTACATAATTCGCAAGTAGCAAACAGCGAATTTAATTAAAATTCAAATTGTAGCGTAGTTATTTAGATCTAAGGAAATTAAATAATTTCGGTTGGATCGCGCAATCATCCCAGAAGTGTATTATAAGATAAGTATCAAACGTTTCTATTTAACTTCTCTCTGAGGCGGAAATTCCCCAAGCGCCATATTGAAATGTTTATAATTAAATTACATAAAGACGAAGAAAATTAATTTCTGCGCGAAGTGGCGAGCGTGGCTGAGGCTGCGAACAAAAGAGAAATGACTTTAAGTACTTCGAAGCGCCGGCAGAGGCGCTGCTATCGCTTTAATTTTCTTTTCCTAGATGTTTTGGAGGCGGAGTTGAATAATCACGTTATAACTTAACAGAATTAAATTTTATACGCTAAAGTGTTAATATTTCATTTCGAAGTTTAATTTAATTAATTCCAAAGTTAAGACTCAAGGAATCTAGTGAGGGAGATGTCGATTCGGAGACGTATCTTAAAATTTGGTAGCGTTGCTATGTACGTAAATACATTTGTAAAAATTGTACGACTATTTCATATTTTTACAATAATTATTTCATACTGTCAATGTGGACGATAAATTAAAATAACATAGTAAAGATAGTAACTTAGAGTCAATACTGTTTTTATATGTTAACAGTTACCTAAGAGCCACGTTTGTATAAAAAAGATATATTCCATTACATTTGTATTAGTAAATAAATTCAAAGCCTTTCATAATACACACATCTTTCCCCGTATCTTCAGATCTAAACCTGAAATTCGGAACGGCACGCGGCAGCTACGAAACAAATTGATGTACCCAAATAATTATTAATGCCTCACGAAATTTAATTGGAAAAGTTGAATTTGTATCGCGCTCACGGCGTAGGTGAGCGATTTGAGCGAGCGCTCCCGGCTCCGACTGTTTACGAGATAATTAATCTCAAAGTATTTACTGCTTTAATCGAGGCCTCGGTAGAGTTGCCTCTACTTAATTTTTTTTTCAGCTAGAGCAGAATAATGAGTTCTAAAACAGCAGCCGCAGCAGCAGTTGGTTCTTAAAATATTGGGAAAATCTTCGCCTCGTGGCTTTACCCCCGTTTATAGGATTTTTCGTTATACGGAAAATTGCAAAATTAAACATTCATTTTTAAAAGTTTCAAGTCTATTTACTTAATTTTAATTTCAGTTTTTATGATTATAGTGTTTTTTTTCCGACACAATTTAATACATGTACATTTTTGTCATCATCATCATCGTTTCAGTTGTAAGATGCCTACAGCTGGACATAAGCTGCCCTTAAATGCTTCCAGATATTCTGATTGGAGGCGGACAGCATCCACCGTGAACCTGCGGCCTTTACCAAGTCGTAAGTCTATCTAGTTGGTGGACGTCCTAAGACTCCTACTGTGTTTGATATCAGTAATACATACTTATACCTAATTATTTTATTAATAAATCTGTGTAAACGCCACTTATCTCTCTAATTAACAAATTTCAGATCCATCCAAAGTTGCCTGGAAGAGATCGCTATTTGTGATAAGGCCACCCATTGTGTCACTGTATGTAATATGTATCTCCTATGTATGTTCCTATATTGTGGTGTTGCAATAAAGAATTTTTGTATTGTATCATCAAAATCTGTTCATGAAAAAATATATATTTAGAGATAACATTAAAAATAACACTGAAATGGTTGGACAGGTTTTTGATAAGAATCAATATTTGAACCCAAACTAGCTTTTCAATATTAAAAAACATATCTAATAATGGGTTTTTATTGAGATAAACTTTAATTGCCATAGTGCATAAAATTAAATAGACATAGAAGGTATGTTGTAGGTATGTAGTTTATGCACAGTTATATTATACATGTAAGAATGAGTTTTTAAGGCTTTTCCGGCTCTAAGTGGATTAGATCCCAACTCTAGACGAGCCTGATGGGGAGCGAATAACTCTCGTATGTAATAACGTCGCCTCTCCACTATGTCGATTCGAACATTTTAGCGACTCGCTATGAGTGTGCATAATGACTCCAAATTGCGTTATTTTGTTACCGAATTCATTATTTGTTTCGGAGAGGGGTTAAATTGTTTATAAGTGAGCAGCCGTTATTTCCTTCCATAGAATCTATGCAACATAAAGATACATGTTATATCATCATAGTAGGTACCATAAAAAAATCTTATTTGACATTATTTTTTTATGAGACATTTCACTATCTTATGTAAAAACAAACGGACAGTTCAAGTTTCGTAACCCACTAACTTTAATAGATTTACTAAACATAGCAATTTTTTTTATGGTAGGTAGGTAGGTACTTATTTTTATGGAACAACTAGTGGCCCGCCCCGGCTTCCCACGGGTTTTTATTCAATTTTTTTTCCAGGCAATTATTTGCTTTTTTCTCGTTGTTCAAACCTTCCCTAGACCTCCATGATAAATCTGTTCAGCCGTTCCCGAGTTTTAATCAGACTAACGAACAACAATTCATTTTTATTTATATGTATGATTTAATTTGTACGCACGACTCTCGCGGCATTACCCGCAGAAGAAAAGTAATTACCCGCGGTAAAAGTTCATATAAAACTTCCTCTTGAATAAACAATTCAAATAAACCGTAACAAAATCCGTTGCGTGGATATAAAGATCTAAACATAAATAGGTACAGGTAGACAGACAGCGGAAGCGACTTTGTATTATATTTTGTAAAGATTATCACTAGTTATAAAATCTCTACATTTCAGTATCCTAACTTGACGCTCTTCTGACTTTACGGGTTACTTAGTCTATTCCATTCATCAACAGATGGCGTTACTTGTCTGCAATGAGGCAAAATATACACATCTATTGGTAGTTTTGCTACCTGCCGTCGCTTGGAAATAGCGCTACTGAGCTCAAGTAAGGCAAATCAACAACAGATTATCCTTTCTTTTATCGACATATAACTAGGTCTCGATTAGTTTATTTTTCTGATAATTTTAGGTTCGTTCTAGCTTTATCATCATTAACGACACTTACTTTACAAATGAACACCTATTTCTGATATTCTGATTATTCTAACCCTCATATCTTTGAATAAACGTATATAAATTAATAGTAAGTAGGTACCTATATATTTAGGGCAGGCATCCACGTTAACCTAATTTATAAATAAATAAAAAAACAGGGCATAATATGATATTGATACAACAACTACTATCAAAACTCTGTAACGTTACAATAAAAACACTATTATAAGTAACAGTACGCACTTATCTAGGTGCAAGCAGCATGAAAAAAAGTATAGGTGAATTACACTTGTTGCGAGGTGATATCATAGAACAGAACAGTAGTCAGCAGCGCCGGCCGCTCCAGCTAATTAACAATAGAACGAACCGAATGCACCAACAATGAAAAACGAAGAATAAATGTCAATTTCACAAACGACGAGGAGGGTTCGACTCTAAATCGAATTCCGTTTAATAATAGTACCATTTGAGTTGAACGCACTCGATACTGCGATAGTTTATTGCATTTTAAAACGGCTAATGTTAGCTATTATGCGCCGTGATAGCCACATTCAATCGATAATATCGATAATGTAGTAAAAAATAGTCGATTGAATGTTTTCGTGTAGCCTTACTCAATGTGGGTGCCACACTGCCCACCTCCCATCGAGAATCGTTTTACTGCGAGATGTTTTTGTTTGACAATAAAGAAGTGGAGTCTAATTATCTTTATAGGGAGTAATTAACAGTTAATATGTATTTAGTAGGTATTATTGGAAGGCTTCTGCAATTGTTTTGAGGATTGAGTTGAATGCACTATGAAGTCGACAATTTCTAACAGCTTTCAAAATTGATATTGTTTTTTAATATTAACACTTGGTTAATGTTGAATTGATTAAGAATCATGTAAGTTTCCGCCAGTTTATTTAATTAAGATCAAAGTCCATAGCATTTTATGAACGTATCAAACTTAGAAGCCTAAAATGCAGAATGCAACACAATTATTAAAAAAAATACACTAGTTCTAATCATAATATTGTTATAAAAATGCTCGCGTATTATTTATTTTTTCGCTCTATATCTCTGTACCTTGGCACTTTCATATTATAAATAAAATAAAAATAACAATAGTTTTTATTGTAAAAAATTTACAAAAGGTACATCTTATTGCTAAAATGATGTCTTACAGACGATCTATACTACTACACTAAAACTAAACTAAACTATATGAGTCATATACTTGGTGTAGTATTTATTAAATTAATACAGCGAAAAATTGGTGTCCAATTTTTGGACGGGCTAGCAGAGGACTATAATAGAATACGTATTTTTGATGTATCCATCATACAAAACCAAAAAATGTACCAATTTGTAAATAATATCCTTAATAAAACGAATTTGAATGAATTATATGTCTAAAATAAGATACCAATCTATTACTTGTTAGTACTTAGTTTGGTATGGTCCATAAAACAGATTTAATTCGTCTCTATTTCCCATCTCAAACTATATTCTCCTCAACCCAACGCTGTACATTGTAGACAAAGTATAAGTAACATTAAACCTAACACGGTACAACGAGAATAATTACCAGGGTTGGGGGTACAAGCGCGCACGAATGACTCTAGTATGAGGAACGGACCCCACTGACCACTGCCTCCCCGTTGCCGGGCAACCACCACCTAATCATCATAAACAGATATACCGCCATCTTGGTAATGCTACAATGAAATTCATTCATTAGATTTGTGACCTGTCGGTTTCTGCTATTTTGTGGTAGTGAAAGTGTTGAGATTTTTAGATTAGATTGTGATTTTCAAAGTTGTAATTGCTTGAATAAAACATGCAATAATGCTTACAGATAGGAACACTTTATAAGAAATGTTTATTTTGTTTATGTACCTACTGTTTTAACAATGTTGCCTACAAAAATTTACAATCATTTTGAAATGGGTTATTGATGATTCGCCGCGAAACAAATTGAATCAAAAAAATATATGCCTAAGCTTTTTATTTTGTATACTCAGCAGTAAAATTATTCTGTTCATTAATTCCTAAAATAAAAATAGGTGAACTAGAACCATGAATATAAGAAGAGCAAACTCCATATCGGGTACCAGGGTAGCAGAAACGATGAAGAGGTACGTAGATTCATAGAGTCAAGATGCGTCACGAAAATGTTAGGTAAGTATTACGGGATGAGGTATTTCGAGACGTATTGTTCATGTCTGTTACCTTAGACGGTTATGTGTTTTTTTTTTATTTTGATTGTTGTATGCTTCCGAAATAGTATCATTTAAGTTTGGTCAGGCAGGTGGTAGTTATTTTTAATATGATGTTACGTTTTTCTCCTGTTCTTACATCTCTATGTATTGTACCTACTCATAATCAGAAATATTTAACAATTGGTAGAAGCATTATACAAGCACATCAGCAATAAGCGTTTTCAAATAAAACCAAAACGAGCTCACATCGTAAAGATTATCTTAAAATGTAGAAAAGTACTTTATCCTTTCTCTTGATCGTTTAACCCCCATTTAAAGTTAAAGTCGGTTGAATATTTAATATATTTCAGAGATGTCAATGGAGTGTTTTATTTTGCATAGGGCTTAGTATAAAGGGGTGCGCGAGTACATTTCAATGTTAGTCATTTGTTTATGCGCCCTCCAGTCTGCAATATTGCACTTAGTTTTGACAGAATATCAAATGGTATTTGATTGAGGTCATTCAAATGCACTTCGAATACATTTTATAATGGTGCGAAGAATCTACAGGTGTGTTTCTACTATTTTTAATAATACGAAGCATGTGTGATTAATTATAAACTGGCTACCAACTCCGCGGAGTTACCAGCGTTTTTTTTGTTTTTTTTTTTATTAAAAAATATAACTTTTTTAGTAGCCAAATGGAAAATACGGAACCTTACATTTTTGGGTTTCCCCATACTAAGACACAAATACTCAAAAACAACTAATACTCAAAAATGTTTTTTTTATCAAACCCGTATTTGTGGCGTACCTGATACGTGGATAGTTCTTCAAAAATTATATCGAAATTTCTAACACTTAGAACTTAACTTGCCACTTAGAACTTTCTAAGTGGCAAAATATCTCCTGTAACTTCCAAAATAAGTTAATAATAAATCTGAGAAAACATACGATGTACATTACCACGAAAACTACCAACAAAAATTGTTTTAAACTGCAATTTACCTTTCAACTATTGAAATACAAGGAACCCTAGGTTTTTTCTTTACAAGTTTATTTTCTAAACTAGTTTGTACCGCAACTTACCGAGATCAGTATTATGCCAACAAAAATTTAAGCGGATGGGTGACCCATCCACATTGTTTTTTTTGGTTAAGTTGTTATTTTTATGACAATAAGTGTATGCACTATTGAAATACATGTAGCCATAGTTATGAGACCGTCTCATACGTTTCAAGTTTATTCTTATATTACAAACAGACATGGTAATTTTATTTATTTGCGTTAATTACAAAAGGGCATACATAGGGATTTATTACAAGTCGATAATGTGGGCGTAGGCAGGCAAAACCTTTTCCGACTGATCCGATTAGTCGCTTATACCTAGTTCTGGAATATAGCATTAGTAATGCGAAAGTAAGCCTACATTTCTATCTACATCTAGCTCTTAAATCACCCACTCCAACTGAATATAAACATAATTCATATAATTTTGGTAATATCGTTAAATCGGTTTTAAATAAACTCTACCGTCTAAGCCATTGACTGTAACGTTTGTAGAGGATGAGATCCGACTGCAGGATCAGGATCGTAGGTAATTTACTTTCGTCATTTACGCTTATGATGAATATATTTTTTTAAAATTTTCTAATTTTTTTTTGTCTATTTGTTTTATTTTATATGTAAGTGACATGTAATGTTTGTGTGCTCAAAGTAGCAGAATCTGTTTAGCTCTAATTAGTTATAAGTCCTGACTATGTTTCACCAGATTCGCAAGCAATAAATGATTTGATTTGATTTGATAAACATGAACCGGGTTGCCACATCCAATGAGCGCGTACTATGAAAAAAATAAATTTGATCTGTGAGTTAAGCATTCTCCGTTTTTTTATATAAAACTAGCTGACCCCAGCAAACGTTGTTTTGCAAAATGAAAAATTGATAGTAGCTGATTCTCCAGACCTACTGTATACGCATATAAAATTTGGTAAAAATCGGTAAAGCAGTTTCGGAGGAGTACGGTAATTAACATTGTGACATGAAAATTGTATATACTTTTGATAGATATGATCTTTGACGTTAGGAACACACCTACATTGCTTAGACAACAGTGAGTGCTTGTAATTTAATATGAACTTTATACCATAGCAATAAAGCTCAAATTGACTACGTTTTAGTTACAAATCATTTGTATGGGAAAAAGAAAAGGGCTATTTTCAGGGTTTTTCCAGCAATAATTCTAATTTTTCTCGCCGTAAAAACCATCCTTGAACTTCAACGAACATTTAAAAAAAAGATTTGGCCAAATTGGTCCAGGCGTTGTTGAGTTATGCGCTTACCAACACATTTTGCGATTCATTTTTATATTATAGATATTATCCAATTAACGATAATATTAACATAAGGACTCTGAAAAATTATGTTTGCCACGCATTGGATAAAAAATCGTTAATTGGATAATATTTTTATTTAAAAAACCTGGGATTGCATATTTTGTCCAAAAGTCGAATAAAATTTTTTTTTAAACTTGCAGCTACATTTGAATTGGCTACCTCGTAGATCTTTAGGTCAATAAGCATGCCAAAAAATGTGGTTTGGAGCCTGTACGCTATTTGCGCACTCATCCTGAAGTCGGTTCTTAGTCTATAAGGAAAGCTGTACAGTAACAATGTCAGCGATTTCGAGCATAGTTATTGTTGTAATTACAAAAGTACAAGACACGGCTGACGTGACTGTAATACGAAACAAATGTTTGCGCGATCGAGCCTCGTTCATTACCGAGGGCTATACAAAGGGCCTCAGTGCCGGCTTAAAAAGGGTAATAGATGCATGCCTTGTCCGCTATTGTCTAAGCAGTAATCGCTTCCGTGAGAGCACTAGTCCATCTGACTGTTTTAATTTGTATTCCGCCGATAGGCCACCCTGTAGTAACATTTCTCACGGATTTTTGAAGGCCGTTTTGACTAATTATTGTTTTCTTTCCCTAACCACCTAGCAGTTCACAATCCTGCCGTGACTTCCATGCTAAATAGATTCGTGAGCTTTCTAATGTTGCTGGCATTCTGTGGCGTTCTCATGTCATGTCTTGGTTTATTAATTAGATGATTTAATAATGTAGATGTAATTACGTTGTTAACATACTGCGTCCTTGCATAGGCATACTGATACCGACATAGAAAGCAGAGAGTTCAAAGAAATGTGCCGAAAAATAACTTATGGTTATTGATATAAGAACAACAACATTGGAAATATGAAATTTTACGGTGCAAGATAATCTTTATTCATCAAATCAATATTTTTAAGCTATTGCATAGCTTCTATCGAGGTCCTTGAGCGTGGAGACCGAATCCAGATTTTCCGTAACGAAAAAACCTAACACTCCGACCGGCACAGCGGTGATACTGTTTTCCTTCCGGAAGTATGTATTTTTAGAACTCTCTCTAGCTAAGTTTGAGGTATACAATTTAACTATAATAATAATCTATGCTATAAACATGAATTGCAAAATGTGTTGGTAAGCTAAGCACTCAACAACGCATGTACCAATTTTGCCAATTATTTTTTATAAACGTTCGTAGAAGTCTAAGAATGGTTTTAACGGCAAGAAAAAATCAGATAATTGCCGGGAAATCAATTTTTAATAATTTTAATTGCGAAGCCGAGACAGCCGCTAGTTAAATATAAACATAAAAAATGTAATGTTCTAATTGTTGAAAAATAGAATACAACTCAACTAAAACTTTTCCGATAGATCGAGATTTCAAGGTGTACACGCTTCCGCCATCTCATTTGCAGTGTGGTCAGTCCCAACCGTTATTTTATAGCTGTGTAAAAACCATTACAAAACAGGCACAGAGATCAAATCATACATGAATGAGCTATCTGGCGGTACGGGATGTCGGCAGGCACGCTTCACCACCTACCTATTCAGGATACGTAGGCATCAGTTATGGCACGGATCTAATGACCGTCTCCAACTTTGGAACTATTGAAATGCAGCTTTTTATTCTTCTTCTTGCACAGTGTGATGCACGAACTGGTCGTCATATAACGGCGATAAGTCGATATTTGGCATTCAGTTTTATAATCATAATCAATCTGATTTTTTGCTGGCATTCTAACTGAGGTTTCCGAACATGCTATGTTTGGTGGAGTTATGTGAGTTGATTTTAGTCTTAATTTAGTATGCGGTTTATTTTAATAAGTTTCCGAGAATTTTAAGGATTAGGATTGATTTAACTAATGTATTACTTTTTAGCTTTTTATGGCTTCTCAACAAATATTTGCTTACGAATGTGTCAATACCGCTCAATCGTGATTGACGTGTCATTGAGAACATTAAACACGAAACATACTTATCTATCTTCTATCTATATATATAAAAATGAATCCCTATTTCCCTTGGTCACGGCATCACGCCTGAACGGCTGGACCGATTTAGCTGATTATTTTTTTTGTTCTGTTCGTTATTATCAGGAGAAGGTTCTTATGAATGAAAAAATAATGAAATTGCGTGGAAAATTAGAAAATTTAAAATTAACTTAGTAAAATCAAAAATCTGCTCATTTATGGAGTCTAAGGCGGAACAAAGTTCGCCGGATCAGCTAGTAGTATATAAAATTACAAATAGGTATCTAATATATTTTTTTTTAAATTTTATTTATCGTTTACAATAAAAAAAATATATTAAACATTTTATATAGCAACAAAAAACAACTAAGGTTTAAACTAGTGCTATTAAAAACTGAAACGCAGGTTCTCACTAACCTATTTAGTTACACATTATTTTACAATTAGGACATCAACAAACTATCTAAACTAACATTAATAGTACATTATTTCTTTATTTTTAACTGAATAATCAAATCACGTATTACTTATGAAGAATTCTTTCAATATATTATGGGTATTTAATATTTTGTCGTGATAATTTTCCCGGAATTCAGAGGGCATGTTGTTAATCAGTCGCGGAACCATAAATGCATGTTTTTAACATCCTGTGGGCAACTAAACCCATATAAATTGTTATGTTATGTAAAATTACAGTTACATATTTTATACAGGTTTCCAAAAAAGGAGAAGGTTTTCATTGTGTTATGTAATTTTAAAATATTTGTGACAGCAAATAAATTTTATTTTCACCGTGCACGAAGATGATAATTATCTCACCTGATGTAAAGTGACGATGTGGTCTAAGATGGGGCATGAAGACCTAGAAGGTAGATGGCTTCTTCGTTTTCGATAGTTCAATACAATATGATATCCATGATCACGCGTAGAGGTAGTACCACGAGAAATAATTCTTGAGTGTGGTCCCATTAATGGGACTATGAGAAAAACATGTTTCGAGAACATGCAAAATAATAACGTATACTTATGTAAGTATTGCGAGAATCGCATTAGCTTTACTAAAATCTTTCTTGCATTCGTTACTGAGACTTTTTAAGGCAAAATATGCGGTTCGACTTGCCCGCCAGGCTCCGTATTATTTTCAGAAATGGCACTGGCTATAGGCAAGGATCCAATATTTTTATGCTGTACGTTTTTCCTGACAAGTTTTTGCCGACATTACTGTGTCTAAAGTAGGAAAAACGTTTGAGATGCTACATTCTAATGATGGTTTGTAAGTGAGCGCGTGCTCAGGTACTTGATACGACGTTAGGGTTGACAACTACTCTAAATACATAACGAACCGTTATTGGTACTAATTACGCAACGTTTTCTCTTTTACACTATAGGTAATGCATTAGCTAATAGTAGAGCCTGCGCTAAATTCTGAGTTATAAGTAGCTTTTCCTGCGGTAAGATATATTTTTAGAATGTTGCTTGAAAAAAAAATAGCTTATGTTAAATCAAGCTTCACATATTCCAAGTTTCTTAGACTTAATTTCGAGTGTGTTTCATAATCATATACATGAGTACAGGACCTATCACAAAGTTCCAAAACACGAAATAGGAACATGTATTGTTCACCCAGTTTGTCACATTTTTGAGGATTATCATAAACAAGTCCTGTATTTAAAAAACGTCTATTCTCGTCTATTTGTTATCATTATTGTTTTAGTTTCAAAATAAATAAATTACAACTAATACACCGCACAAATCCTTCAACGGCTCCCGTTTCAACTTATACAACTTTACTCTTATTGTAAATATACTACTGAAACAACGAACTCAGCCCTGGTCGCGAAGCCACACCTCGATATATCATATGGTGCGAACACAAGACTGGCTCAAGAAAGGAGGTCCGTATTTCAATATCGATACTTATGCTATAATTACGTTTTTAAGGAGTCCTAATAACATGCATTTACAATAATTTAAATAGCCCTATTAGCAGTAAATGAACTTAATTAGCTCATACGAAAATATACATCGAACTTTCAAGAGCTTCCAAGTATTTTATAGGTGGACTGTGCTGTTTATCCACAGGAGGAGATTATTTTAGAATTGGCAAATATATTTAATAAAATTACATAGGTACCTTTGGTTACCTTTTATTATTGAAAAGATTAGAGTTTAATTTGGTAAAAAATACATAGGGAAAAGATATTTTGTTTAATTACTGCAGAACATCTTTTTCGGTGGTAATTGTCTAATAATATTGTCCAAGCCGCAAGGGATTTTTTTTGTACATAAAAATCGAACAGAGTTACGATACTACAAAGTTCCTATGTCCCCCTGGTGCTAGCATAAAATAAAAGGAAAAAAAATAAGCAAAACAACAACGGAGTGCATTTAGCTCGCTAATTTGAAGGAGTTGGTGTAGTGTTGCGCAGAGATGGCATCTTCACGGCTACAATAGTAAACAAATGTGTCGCGCTCGTGCAATTACAGCGGCGGCGCGGCGCGGGCGCAGCGGCGTGGAGCGGCGGCGCGGCGCCGGCATCGCGCGCATCACGCTCCGCAGGACTTATGCTAATGGCTACCTCGCCTCGCGTAAATTGGAGCGAGGTTGCAGCAAAACAAAATGTTCCCGCCTCTTTATCTTATTTCTTCACCACTCTCATGCACTCCCAACTAAAATATCCCCTATCCCCATGACTCATGGCCCACATTCCAGCACCGTAGTCAACCCGGTCCACTCTACTGTAAGCCCGTAGATTGGCAAAGTGAAATTCGAATACAAAAACTAGTGCGGGAATGAACGTGAAACCGATTAAAAGGCCACATCACGATTCTGTATGCACTTTGCACTCATTTTATCCCGACTAGAAAATACTGGCCTCTCCGCAGATACTTTGATTTCTGTGTTTTGTATAGATTAGTCGTAAGAGCCTTATAATTAAAGCGCACCAGCTCTGTGATTATGCATTTGGTTTTTTAGAATAGAACTTGTTCGTGTAGAGTTACAAATAGCGTCTATTTATTTGAATGTTTCTTATTTATAAAGAGCGTTTAAATCATCGCATCGTTTGTAAGTTGCTTTGTAAAAAGGAGTGTGACTAATGTCGACCCGAAGAGAATTCATCAGGTGGAAGTGAGGTAGCATAACGATTGAATATTCATCCATGGAACAACAACAAGAGATCCTATCAGCAGCCGGTATGTGGCATCACATTTTAATAAGTTTAAAGTCTTCTGTACCATCTCACCGTGAAATGTATCGCCACAAAAACTTAACTAACTATAACTGCTAACGTGTGAATCGTATTAAAATTCTGTTAAGTCATTCGCTTTCATAACTAGGTGGCATTCGATTTAATTTTCGACATTAGGACACCGTTACGATTGTCGATTGGCGATGTAATCCGGCAAATGGATATTGACTTTAAGTGCAACAAGTTTGTGTTTAATTTTAGGAAGAAATAAAATAAATGAATACCTTTTTTGGTTCATGAGTATCAAACACAGTAAAAGTCCAAATGCAGTAGAAAAGTAAGTCATTACGCTGGGCCTAAAATAAATTGAATCTAAAACATAATTTTACTCTTGCAATTGCAAAGGAAAATTACAAGTAACAGATGTCCCGTTAAACAGTCAAGCAATTTAGACGATTGTCTTGCAAAACGAAGTGAGCCAATGAACAATAGTTCATATTGAATGGGCGGAAATGTCCGTCTGGAAATTAGCTCGGAAACAAGGGAAAACCTTTAAAAACCAGTTTATTATTATGCCGTTTCAAAACTCACGAAAGTACCTACCTACAAGCAATTTACCGCTTTATACTAATGTTCTTTGCATGTTCATTTGAAGTCGTTGCATATAAATGAGTTTTTTATGACAACTTTCGCACTAAGTAAGCGTCCCTCCCTTCAAGAAAGCTAGAAGGCCTAAACCCAGCTAATAAAATAACTTGTATTCGTGATCGCGATAACTCCACGGAAAATAAAATCGATGGTGAATTCACTGTACGCATTTCACATACAAATACCTAATTTTGAAGTAAAGTGCGCACATTATACAGGCGGGTTCGCGTTTAAATTATTCCAGTGGATCGTTTATAGGCCATAACCGAATTTGGGAATTAGCTATAAAACAACATTTGATACGGGCGGGCGCGGGCGGTTTGCAATTTGAATGTTTAGGCCGTTTGGAGTCATTGGATTGCGGGGCACGTGCCGCGATATCTATCCTCACCCCGACAGCCAGGTGACAGCCCGACCTGCTACAATGACACCAAACTTACCTAAAGGCAGGTACGTTTACAGCCAATAAGCTCGAATATCCGTCAGAACTAGGAATGCAGTAAATTGGTATGTACTCCTCTGGGAGACTCGACATTCCAGACCTACCTTCTACCTTCTAGACCTTGTGATCAATTCGTCTAAATAAACACTTATCATCAGGTGATATTGCAGCAAAGATGTTTGTTGTGTATTATAGACCTTTAAGTTAGGTATAGTAGATGATTAAAGGGGAATCATTTTAGTACATTTCGTTAAGTAGGTATGCCTTATTTAAGAATATTTTATAGAATAAGTCATAATCGTGAATATCAATAGAATTTAAACTAGTCAGATTAATGCACAATTATAAGAGTAAATAACTCTCGCACAACGAATTAAACGAAAATAATATTCCCAGCTTCCAGTAACTTGTCGCAAATACTGGCGAGGGCTGAAACGACGACAAATTAATAAATACCATGAAACTTCGTGACTATACCGAGAGTTTACTCACAGTAAACGAGTTTAAAATGGTTTTAAGGAAGCTATCCCATGCTGCAATTTAAATTCCATTACAATGAACTTAGAATGCCAATTTGAACTGTGTATTGGGTTGCGTCGTCTGGGCTACGATAATTTTCTAGGATTTAGTGTCTGAATTTTAAATACGATTAATTTCGCGTAATGACCCGTTTGATGGGTTTTATTGAACGAAATAATTGTATTCCTATTACACAGGGCTACTTGTGTGCATGCGCAGTGAGTGTTCCTACCTCCGATCTTTACTAAAACTTGTGAGGATTTAATAATAATTAATGTGATAAGTATGAGATAGACCCATACCTACCCAGGGTTACGTATACAATTTATTATTATTTTTTAATAAGAAACAACACAATAAAAAGTAAAATTAATTAACTTTAAGTACTGCTAAAAAAGATGCAGTCAGAGCGTTCACCCATCCAAGTTCTGACCTAGCGCAACTTTGTTATTTATTATTTGTGGTTTAGTATTTGTTGTTATTGCGGCAACTGAAATACATCATCCTTCAAAATTTCAACTCTCTTTCTATCACGGTTCTTGAGAGACAGCCTGGTGACAGACGGACAGATAGACAAACGACGAAGTCTCAGTAATAGGGTCTCGTTACTCTTTGGGTACGGAAACCTAAAAATTGTCTTATGGTCAAATAAAAAAAATAATGAATCAATAAAAAATTTAAAGCTCCAGGTGTAGAGAATAATTTGTCAAAACAACGTAATAAAATCTACTCTTCTTTAAGTTTTTTTCAAAGTTATAGCAATTATCAATTTTGCGTCTGAGTGGTCCACGTTTAGTCTATTTCCTTAACCCGAGCTCGTAGATAAACGAGGCTCACATACAAAATTGACCAAAAGTCCTTCTGCCCGACGCTGAATTTATAGTTGCAAAAATAAAATGAAAGAAATGTGTTACATCGGATCAAACATTTTCACACTTTCACAAAATCATCAATTGAAGTCATCATTTGGTTTCATTTGAAGTCTAAACATTGCTGATACACGCAATATGTTATTCATTTTTATTTATGTTGTTACTTGAAAAAAAATTAGTAATGTTTTCTCTTTAGGATCTTTTCCCATGAGGGTGCTTCAATGCTCAAAGTGTAGTAAATTACACTTAGTGCCCTCGCACTATGTAAGACATGCAGTTTTTTTACAATATTAATTGAATTCTTAAATATACAAATTATATGTTTTTTTTAGATTTCACATCAAAGACTACGCACAAACTCTATCGATATAAATTTTAATGCGTTTATACATCTTAAAATAGAAGATTTCCAGTAATTTCCTAGATTATTAAAGTAGGCCCCCCCGGCCATGTCAAGTGGATGGACAGCGTCCGATGGGTCGCACGATTGTCAGTTCTGCTCATTGCACTTGCAATCGTGCCTAAGTGCTTGGAATATTGCCCATCAAGTAAACCTCAGGATATTATTACCACACAGTCATGTCTTGATACTAAATTAAGCGGTTCTGGACGATCTACACAACATCTAGGCTCAAGGCTCTAAGCATCGATTCTAGGTTGGGTTAGCCGATTATTATGCTAGACTAACTGTGCGAGGTATCTGTTATTATTATTTATTTATTATGGGTACATAATACCTAGGCATGACATGATAATGATGACGTGTCTCCTTACTGTGGTAGTAAGAAAATATGTATAGGGCAAAGAAGATAAAACTAGTGCTGGACATCACCCCCGGACACTCCGGGATAGATCATAAATGGAACTTTTTTTAGAGCCGAAAATTACATTGTTTTTGTTCTTGAAAGAAGACTTTTTGTTAAATGTTAATAATATTAATACATAAACTTTATGATCAATCTTATTTATATTTGTTATTCGTCATAATTCTTTCACAATAGTCTTAAAATTACTTCAGCCATTTTCCCCGGATGTACCCTTACTGTGTTAAATTTCACGTTAATCGGTTAACGTATATTATATAATCCGTAATGTAATTGTTGGCTTTACCTACATAGATCAACTTGAACCCATTTTGATGGTCTATGTAAATACAGAGTTACGTCATTTAAGTTTTTGGGTAATGGCATCATTCTCATACATTTATAAAAAGTGAAGTCGGCGGTTTTCTGTTAAAATTGGAATAGTTTAACGAATGAGAGTTGTTAACAATTACCGTGGGTTTACTAAAAATACTTTTAATTCCCAGGAAAAGATGTAATTAAAAAATAGTCATTTTTTTATTGAACTGACTGTAGAAACAGTAAATTGCCTTAAAAATATACTTTAAATAAATTATGTTTTCCATACCTACTTGTTTTCATGTAGGCTTGGAAAATAACCAACTCAATAAGCATCAAATAGGTTGCGTAAATTATATAAAATAACGATGGATTAACTATGTGACGAAAATTATGTCAAAATCATGCGTTAATGGAACAGATAAGATGGTAAGATTACTTCGACTTGAATTAATACTAACAATTGATAAATCTTTCCATAGAACTACGCAATATTGAGATAACTAATCCTTTGTACAGAGATAATACATTATTGTTTCTAAATGCAAACACAAACTGACCTAATTATGATTATTTCGTAACTAAGAAAAACAATATAAAAAGGCCCTTCAATAGCTCGTTTACACAGTACTATTAAAAAATTGTGATAAATCGGTCAATATGTTGAAATTCACCAGTCTTGTTTTTCTCATATCTGTTGGACTACAAGGAGAATTTGTTTCAAGCGTTCCACTTTCTCCAAATAGTTTACAAATATCTGAAGTAAATCTAAATTCCAAAATATCTCCTATTTGGGTTCAACATGCTTTGGACTTTTTAGAACTGATAGATTACGATAAAGTCTTAGTTACAGTTATACCATATTTGAATGATCCAGAGGTTCTGAATTTCATCGCTTTTGTTATGAGTGAAGACTTCAAGAATATTATCTGGGAGTTTGAATCTATCACTGAATTTAAAGAGGTATGCTAATTCTGTAATTCATTTTTATTTGTTTTCCAGGTAAACAATAGAAAGGGGCTCCAACCTTTTCTATCGAGCCTGGCATAACAACAAGTGCGCCAATTTAAAAAAAAACATGAATTTCAGCCAGTAATTAAACTCATTTCAATCGATACAATAAATTCTTACAAACAAAATGTGTTAAGTGTTCTGAGATCATCATCATTTCAGCCGTAAGACGTCCACTGCTGGACATAAGCCAAAAAAAATAAAATTTTATCTTTGAATTTTTTTTTTGTAATCCAGTAATTTCGGCTTGCAGCGGCCTGCATCCACCGAGATCCCGTAGCCTTCACCGGATCGTTCCATCTAGTCGGTGAACGTCCTCCTCTGCGCATGCCGATCCGTGATCTCCATTCAAGAACTATTCGGCCCCAACGACTATCTTTTTTACGTGCTATATGGCCTACGCACTGCCACTTCAAAGAGCTAATCCGTTTGGCTATGTAGGAGACCCGCTTTCTTCTACGAATCTCCTCATTTCTAATTCGATCCCTTAGAGAAACCCCGAGCATAGCCCTCTCCATAGCTCTTTGAGCAACTCTGACTCTATTCATGAGACCAATAGTGAAGCACCACGTTTCGGATCCGTATGTCATCACTGGCAACACACATTGATTGAAGACTTTCATCTTGAGGCACGGCGGTATATTCGATGAAAAGACGTGTTTTAGTTTTCCGAACGCTGCCCATCCGAGTTGGATTCAGCGACTGACCTTTTTCTCGAAATTGGACCTACCTAGTTGGACTGTTTGTCCTAGGTATACATACGCGTCAACAACTTCGAGGACCAAATTCTCAACCATAACAGGGGCGGGCACAACATGGACATTAGACATGACTTTCGCCTTGTCCGTGTTCATCCTGAGGCCCACCCGTTGGGAAACTCGATTGAGGTCTGCCATAGTCTGCGCCATGACCACTGTATAACATCTGCGATCTGATATCATTCTGAGATACTTGTAAATAAAAAAAATAAGACATTTTAAATCTAAATAGCTCTCAACCTTATACTATTGGTAATCTTTATATGTATAAATCTTCTGTACGTGTGAATTCCTCCCAAACGGCTGGACCGATTTTGATGAAATTTGTTGTGTGTGATTAACTGGGTCCGAGAATGGTTTAAATTTAAAATACGGTCAACTAGGTGCAAAGCGGCGGGTGTCGGACCGCTATTAATATATTATAATCTGTGTGTATATTTTAAAGATTTTTTTCTCAACAGTTTTTGTTTACAAGCATTTACTCTATCAATTGTCTTTTTTTTTTGTCAATAAGTGGGTTTAAATACTGGCCGCAAAATTGCGTTTTGCGCAATGCTGACGATTTGCTATGCCAAAATTTTGGAGCCCCTTCAGGCTAAATTATAATTAAGTACTTGTGTTTAGTTCAATTTAAATTATCTATATGTTTTCCTTTTTTTATTTTACTAGGTCTCGTACTTGTTGTATCTCGTACTTTACGATGTTCGAAATAGTTGTTATAATTTGTGGTGTACAATCAAAAGGAACTAACTATATCTTTAAAAATTTCAGGCTACTGCTTTCTTAACCGAGAAAGGATATGACATGGACTCTATCATAAACTTGATCAATATAGCTCTGGAGCTACCACCTTACGAAAAAACGGAACTTTTGGCACTCCTTTTTAAAAAAGGTAACCTGAACTTCGAAGGTAAAGGAATGACCGGCCTTATTGAAGCCGTTATCGCGGTTCTTCCACTGGAAGATATGAAAACTCTTTGGGAAAGTAAATTAAAGACAAATCCAGAATTTGCTGAACTATTTGAAAGCATAAATTCCCCGGAATTCTTGGAAATCTTGAGGAAGATGTCGAAAAACCCCAAATTCATTGAAATTAAGGAGACATTCGCCGATTATGGGTTTGATTTCAAATATCTGTGTACTTTGGCAAAAGGAATCCTCGGAGAATACTACCAGGGAGTTTTTTGTCAAGACTAACTCGTTATTTGGACTTTGAAAAGATTTGTAAAGATTGTAACATCTCAATAAAATAATTCTTATTATATGTGCGTGTATATTATATCTAACCTGCTATAAAGGTGCAGTGGACAAAATTCACTTGCTGTGCCCTTGTACAATCCCTCTTCCTAGAACCAATAGGGTATATGATTAAGAAATAATAATTCCGTCATTAAGATTACTTAAAAATGTACCCATATTTATTCTTTTTCTTGCAAATAAAAAATCCCGAAGATAAAATAGATTTAATATTTGCGTAACGTAATGCTTATATGTATGACCATAATGTACTAAATTTATACGTCACAAGCTCCCACTACGGAACTTTGATGCTCTAAACACTTTCTTATTAAAGTTTAAATTGATAAAGCAAAAACAGGTGACCAGTATTTTTGGACGCGCAAACAGAATACCTATTTTTTATGTAGTCATCATATCTATTACCACAGGCCCTGAATTTTCTATATACGAAAAAAATATCTATAAACTTGTGGATAATATAGGTATTTATTACTAAGATCAAAAGTCTTGTACCCTACACACAATCATAATACCGCAATATTTATTATATTTTTAAATAGGTACCAAAAGTTCTGTATGGTCATTATTGCAACTGATTGGAATTAGCAGAATTTATAATAAACTCAGTCCATGCATATTACTAGAGTTCGGTGCAAGCAAATTTAGTTTTAGTACCTTTGTCGTAGACAGTTAGCTGGAGTCTCAGAAGTTGTTTATACAACACAGCTCTGCACTCAGCCATACATCGCTTCTTCAAGAGTCTAAATAAAGTTATAACAATCGATTTAACCATAACATAAGGAACGAGATTTCACTTTTCTGTTTTAAATTTTCGTGGTATCTTTCATTTATTTCTTGGGGATTCCAGACATATTATACAGGCTTATAAGATTTTTTTATTGTATTTGGATTGTAAAATAAATAAATATTGCCGGACAATCGACACAGCAACGTCTAGCCCCATTGTAAGCACAACTCCACTGTACAAACGCGCAGCAGTCGCGTCTTTTTAAAATTAATTTTGTCGCAATTAACAGCGACAGTTACTTAGTATATTATTAAAAATACTAATTAAAACCAATAATTGTAAAAATATAGAGCAGTAATATGTGTGCCTAAGCAAAATAGCTCTATACGACAGAAACGGGCTCCTAAAGTACAAAATAAATAGTAAAACATACAAGTTTGTTGCATCAACAGTCAAAGTCGATTAACCACAAATATCGACATTCGTTCTTACCCTCACCGGCTTCAAATTAATTTCAGTAACACGCGATCCGATTTACCTCGGAATGACTTGTTAACCGCGCCTCGTATCATAACTACTTTTGTGGTTTTATGTCAGTTTTTATTATTTGATCCACTATCAACTTGTTTAGATTGGAATCTACCTACTTGTACCGGCTCAACGGTAAAAACAAATGTTATGTTATTTTAGGTTCTCGAGGTTTGTCTGAATGTTTTGTGATAAAAAGGTTTTGCGTATACCGTTACCAAGACTTAACTTCGAATGAACGTGTAGGTAAATAAAGAATTCAAAATTGTTGTTTAAGATCAGAGGTAATGAACTTTCATTGTATCGGCTACATGCCAAGAGAAGTCTTCATAGGGAGGAGTGGGTGGCGCAGAGTCTACGGTCTGCACGAGAGAGAGATCTTGAAGAAGGTAGCACGTCGGGGCGCTTTCCCGGAAATGCAGGTTCGAATCCTGTGTGCGAAGGTTACGGATTAATGAAAATTAAGGATCTTGAAGAACTTGTTATTTCCAGCCGGGAGACCGATTTTGTATGATCTACAATTTCGGGTAGGTATATGTGTTTATTATATATGATATGTAAAAAAAAAATTCTATGTTGTTTATCTGTCACCTAACGCCCATAGTACAAGCTCTGCTTAGATTGGATTAACACACAGCAACGCTTGTTGCTGGTTTGTTGGCAATGATGTTATGTATCTTAAGAATTATCACAAGCTAAAGATGGTCTCTTTACGCACTAGCACAATACGGTACCAAGATCACCGGGCTTATGGTGTTAGGTGTTACAACTTAGGGACACTATTCTTTGGTTTTTAGATAAAAAAAAATCATTTTCTCGTCGGAACGACACGAGGGATGTTTCACAGACTGAATCGGAAGGCGCGGGGCCTCACGATGGCTGCCGTTAGATTTCGTGTGGCTCAACAAATTTTAAAATTGGTATTGCCTTCTGGTTAAGCTAGAACTTTGATATTTATTACGTATGAATGTGTGGTGGCCCAAATTTCATTAAAAAATAAGAAACAAATGCTAATTTTAATATAAAACACTATTCAAAATTCTCAGAACATGCCGGTTTTCTAACGTTTTAGCACGTGTTTATCTCTTATAGCGAGTAATTTAGTACTTACTGTAATTAATGAGTTGTATTGGATATATGGTCTTATATTGGAGGTGTGATATAAGAGTTCCATGTTAGATAGCCCATTTATCGCGGAAGATTATAGGCTTTTTATCGCGGTAAAATCCAAGAACACGGGCAACGCCGTGGCGTGTAAAGCTAGTAGAGTAATATAGGTCACTTTAACGGGAGCTATTTACAAAATTCAGCCTATACCATGCCGTGATTGCATTCACGATTAACGTCACGCACCATTAATTCTATAATCTACCCTATAAATATTATATTTCCTCAAATATGACGTAACAGGGCAATTTCTGCGCACCCCGTGGAGATAAGTGAAAGCGTCGCGCACACCGGAAGTGGGCTCATCCGGCGCCGTGCATCGCTTCCTCTCTGTCGTCACATCCGTTTCCGCTGATCCGTCTTACTTGGAGTGCCCGCCCCTATCCAAACTATATTTTTCTAGGCTCGATGAGCTTTGATCGCGCGATTTATTTGCTTGTCAAATTCAGGAAGAAGACACGCGACTGGGGATCTCATGGTTCAATGAATGTGGGATCTGTCATTGAAAACATTATAGTCAAATTATTTTTGACCATATTAAAGTTAAGGGTACTTTAAAATGGTAAAAAGTCGTTTATAACGATGTTCCACGGTTGACGTAAGTCCATCTGAAGCGCAGGAAGTAACGTATTGACTTTTTCGGTACGTAATTAGATTTTGTATGATCTATAAAATATATGTTCTACGAATCAAAATATGTATCTATACATTTATAAAAATAAAATTTACAAATATTAATCGCCCTACAACAGTATTGTTAACCAAAACAAATATTTTTGTTGGGAGTTGGTAATATCTTACTTATCACCTATATAACAAAGCTGAGCTTAGTTGTGAGTTTTGGTGATGTATTAATGATCCGGACAAAGTGTAGATGACTAATAAAATATAATTAGTACGTTTTCTTTATTGTTGCAAATGAAAAATCAAGACTTTACAGTGCATTAAAGTTTCGCTTGACATAACACTTTCTTGCAATTTGTAGGAAATTTCTACGTCAGAAGCCACTCCAAAACTTTGTTGCTCTATATTTTAGCACTTTCCTATTCTATTGATAGGGCAAAAAATTGTTTTATATATTCGGACTGGCTAACAGACGGACTAAATAGAATACCTAATTTTATGTAGTCATCATAACTTTTCATATATATTAACTGTAAAGACTTCGATACTATTTATTTAGCCTTTATCTAGTTGCAATTTCTTCTTATAGTCCCAAAGACCCCTTCAATAGATCAGAGTGATACATTAGAGGTGGATCGGAAATGACGTCGTATCAGCTGATTTGATGCGCCGCTGATAAGGGCCACCAGCCTCGATCGTGGACATGTGGACAATCTTTCACGCTCATGTGTACCACCCTTTTATTGCTACGTGCGTGCAGGGATGAAACGGTATCATAGTGTGGAGCTACTTCGTGTTTTTTAATTCAAAAGATACTCTATATTTTTATTTTTAATATAAGTCATTAAAGAAACTAGCTTTGAACGCGAAGGCGTTACACGTGTTTTTGGATTTTTCGGCGGGACATCGTATTTTCCTGTTCGAGTTCTTGAGATTAAGCGCATTCAAACAATCAAACAAAAAAACACTTCAGCTTTATTTTTTTTTTGTCGGTTCATAAAATATTGTAGTACAGAGTCCAGGATACGAAGTAATAAAATTAACTAAGGGCATTTTACAGGAGAATCGATAAATTTATCTCTGTTAAATATGTGTATTTTAATAAATATTGTTTAGTGAATTTTCAAAATTAAATGAAAATTCACTTAGTTCAAACCTTGTCTGCCGATAATATGCCGGCCGTCGAGATTGTTGAGTAATATTTATTTAGAGCACAAATCAGTCTGATTTATACGTATTATCCCTTGCATAGAATATAGTTTATCATAAGGACGTGTCCACACTATACCAGCATTCGCTGATTAGTCCGACATTTTGGGGTGCAGGGAAGAGAGCGTGAAATTGTCTGCTCACTTCTGTAAATATAATTTCGGCGACAAAAGGACTATAAATGATATACCCGGGTCGCGGGTGCAAGTGTTCCTTGTTACACGAATTTTAAAAATTATCCCCTCTGTTTGGGGTGACAAAACATGATTAATGTCATCTCTTTGCTTTTATCCGGCTTACATCTGAAGACGAATCAGTTTGGGTGATTAGACAACTTCAGTAGAAAAGTTCATGTTTAAGTTTGGCTATAACTATTAACTGACCAAAAAATACTAACTTCTGGGTTGAATGTAATTCGAGAACTGCCGAACCAATCATTTTTGATAGGAAGCACGGAAGGATTGTTTATACATACATAAATCCTTATATTCGTTGAGGTGAAAGTTAAAAAACTACCATAAGTTATACTTTGAAGTCAGTTAAAAATTAATAATTGAAATCAATATTTAAAATTTCATTAATAAATCTGCTTGGGACGTTTGTTCATGTCAATGCGCGCGTGGGCGTGGTGGGCTATGAATGGTTAAACACCTTTACAAGATACAAAATCATTTATTTCCAATGTCTGATTTTACAAATCATAGAATCGTCGAAGATATAATACAAAAAAACATAAACAAATTGTACATAGGTAAATAGAAAATCCTAAGGAAATCCTAAGGAAATCCTAAGGAAATCCTAAGGAAATCCTAAGGAAATCCTAAGGAAATCCTAAGGAAATCCTAAGGAAATCCTAAGGAAATCCTAAGGAAATCCTTAAAGATAAATAGGAAATAAAATTATGTGGTCGCTTCGCCTTTTTAACCCCCGACCAAAATAGAGAGGTGTTATAAGTTTGACGTGTCTGTCTGTCTGTCTGTGGCATCATAGCTCCCGATCCGATGGAGCGATTTCAATTTAGTTTTTTTGTATGAAATGTGAGTTTTAGACATGTTTCATGAAAATCGGTTGAGCCGTTCAAAAGTTATGGGGGTGAGAGTGGGGAAGGAAAACCGAAAATCTGCAAATATACTCGAGTGAGGTATCAAATGAAAGAGCATCGCGTGCCCTAACTACTAAATACTATGGTGTTTTACTTATAAGGAAATTAATGCATTGGAATCGGGGGTTTTTCTTAAATTTATATTTTTTCTTTATATTTAGGGGAAGGACAATGTCCAGCAGTGGACGTCCCGAGGTAGAGATGATGATGATAGGCGCTTACCTACATATTAAAGTACTTTTTTAATTCGTTAATATACTATTAACCTTCCTTCCTTTGTCTTATCTATTGGCAGATTGAAATTCATAATATAAATAAAAATTATCCAAAAAAAGTGCAATGTTCCGTGATTAATGACAAAATTTCATTAGAAAACTGTCTGGAGTCTGCATTGTCCACGATATTATTGAATGTATGCATTAGCTCGTGACTAATGGAATCACAGAACAAATAAAATTAAAATGTAAATAGTGGAACGGCGAAATGCTAATAATAAATTTCTCCATTTTAATAACTGTAACTGTAGCGAGGGGAGTTGGCCTGTTAAGTCAATATAACACTTCCATTACTCCAAATTAAATTCCTTAGGGAGAGAGATGAAGTTTTTATTCTGAGCAGACAAAGGAGGCTGGAAGCAACTGCCCATTGCTAGGACCTCGCGCTGTATAATGCAGTTCATATCTTTTAATGAGATTTCACGAAGGTTTGAAATGGCTTCTGAACTTTATGACACGCATAATGACAGATTGGACCAGTAAATTATCGTGCGGCTACGTGTTTCTCATAATTAAAATAGGAGAATGCTGATTGATTTATATTGAAGGTTAATTAGAGTTAAAATATAGAATACATACTTAATTGGTGTGCATGCCTAGTGAGTAGTCCTACCTCCGATCTTCTCCAAAATTTCTGAAGATTAAGTAAAAAAATTACAAAACCTAATGACCTAGTCAAAACATTATCATAGCCAAACTATTTAACTACAACTACATGTATGTAGTTAATTTAATGGAAAATAACAAAGGAAATCATACGACATGTTTTGAAAAGTTGTTTTATATTTTATCACAGGTAAAGCTCTAAAGGTCTACCTTTATAGCTTATATTTTCTAAAATAGATAAGATGTCAAAACAGCGTTTTAAAGTATTACTACTATTAGTAGTACTCATATTTATTTTTATTTGTTAGTTGTAATTAAATAACAGCTCAGGACATCTGCAAGTGCCAGCCCAGTTTTATTAGGTGCAGCTAATAGCAACAGGCTGACAAATCATCCCAAACAAAAGCGCACTTGCATTAAAATCTCAATAAGCCCTTTCTAAAAATTGGCAAGTGTGCATGGGTGTGAGGCGTATTAATATTTCACGGAATTAATCATTATAATCCTTCTGGCAAACAAGTCACCCCGGGGACCGTGAACAATATAATGAAGTTGTCATTTTTTAGACTACACGGGGGAGGCTGGAGGAAATCCAAATTGAATCATGCGGCGAGGGAATTGTGCTATTATGTTATTAAACAGGCGAGGGCAAGACCCCGGCGCAACATTTTTTGGTGAAGGGCGTCGCGAGACAGTTAACAGTTTTCACAATGGAATTATGATATAATTTGACACAACGCGCGGCTGAGCCGGTAATCGAATATCTGCCTATTCATTCGAAATCCTGTATCGGGAGTGCCACCTACGGTAACTTCACGCTTTTAAGTTAGTGACGTTTTTTAGGTTATTGATAAATACGAATTATGTGTCATTTTTCTGTTGATGATTTCGTAAATTTCGTCCTCATTTATCAACGCAAGATCCTTTTGTATCTAATTAAAAAGATAATAATATAATAACTGTGTCTTGGTCACGATTTTAATATAAATATACTTTTTATTGACAAAAGATGACATACTCGTATTGTTTTAGGTGTTTTTTATAATGTTGTAACAATTTCACTAATTTGGACCAATTTCGTGCACAGTCAGTGGGAACGCTCTTTATAAAAATGCTTTATTGATTAAAATCAATACTAATTTTTAAACGACCCGAAGAAATTCATCACTTAATCCATTACAAATGTATTAGAAGAAAAGAAAATCTTTGAAAGTAATGAAAGTGTTCGTTAGTATGAGCAAAGTGAAAATTTAGTTAAGTATCCAGAAATATTAACCTATCTAACAGTCATCTACTAAGTACTCACACTTAAAAGAGCGGAGTGAAATGAAAGCTTTTATCCATATGTCAGAGAGAGTACCTACTTACAGCGGCTTATTGTCACCCCCGCTAGAGAATTTGATAAAGCGTGTGCGAATATTAACAAAAGGAATATCTTGTTAAATTGATACCGCCTCAACTCCACGGGACTTTGAACCTAGAGGTCGTCCATCACCCCCTCACCCAACTCATAATTGATTGCAGATGATGCAGTACTTTGGTCCTTTGATAGAGCCGAGCGTGAAATTGTCTCCGTTGGAAAATGTATAATTCAAAGGGGAGATTAAAATATTATCCATGTTAAGTAAATATTCAAATGAATATTTTCCGTGTTAGACAACAATGGCTGGAGGGGAGGCTGCAGTAATTTGATAGATACCTATCTACAAAACGGTATACGGACTCGTTAAGGGACCTCCCTGTTATTATAAATTATAAGCGCGATTTGGGAATTCTCTGAAATTAAACGGTTCTTAGAGAAAGGGGCGGGGCTGGATGCTCTCTTTGTTTATGAATACTAAAATGAAATGATTTACTAACTCTATAGGTATCTAGCTCTCATTCCGATGCGTATATATTTTATATTCGTTACCTCATACATATTCTTATTAGCTGATTTAAATAGCTCTTCAGTTATAAGCGATTGCTTATAACTACTTTTGATGAACTTTTGATACTATTTGGGATTTATAGAATATATTGCTTCAAAGATTATCTAAAACACATTTAATACCTACGAACTGAATTCCTAAGAATTGCATTCAAATCAGATAAAGTGTAATTCAATTTATTAATTAATATGTACTTTCCTTCTGTGAGTAACTTCCTGGCGCTTTGTTGCCGCTGGAGGTTTTGTCTGTTCACGTCCGTAAGTGTTAACCCTCTGAATCCTTACACGTGATCTCTGGGTAGTGCGAAGACCACATCGTCACTTTACATCAGGTGAGATTGTGGACAAATGAAGGCTTATCTACCATAAAAAAAACCCTGTGTGTTAATTCCAAAGTTTGATGAAATAAATCTATGGTTAATTCATAAACAATCATAACACGAAATAGACACGTTTCAATGATCACCAGATAAGCTTCAATAAATATTATATTTAAATTATTTCTAGCTCCGTGACATCTTAAAATATTTAAATTGGAAATTTCCATTTAGGAAAATTATTTTAATATGGTGACGAAAATAAATGATTACAAACCTTTTTATTATAATCATAATTACATTATTTTCTTATAATAATAAATACATTTTAAAGACAAAGATCCTTCATTCTGACTTTTCCAGGAGTTACCCTGCTTGGCCACATTAATGTGGACAAGCCGGCTAAGTCCTGGAAGTGACTTTGGAACCCTCGTTCTTGCATATTCTTATTTCTGTCACAAACCCTGAAAACAAATCCATGTTTCTGCAATGTATATCTTATTATCCTCACATATCGTCAATCAAACTACTTATTTTACTAGTATATGACTGTCGATTGTTTCACGTCATTCTTTGTACATTTCCATTGTTACATTTTCCTGTTGCTGGTGTTTTCGTAAAGTAAGAATTTGATTTACAACCAACTAAAACGCTCCATAAAAAATAAGCATTGATAATATTATTGTTATCTTACGAATCTATTAATGTCCCGACATCACACCTAGAGGAGGGTGTAACATGTTTATATGTTTATTTTAATACGCGTGTCGTGCGTATAATACGGAATTTATTACGGCACGACCCTCGCGCGGATTAATGCGATACATAAGGAAGATTTGAATCCGAGGCATTAACTTAGATTGATACATACGGGAGCTTGAGCCTGTTTATTTAGATTTGAAAGCGAATCATATTTAGGTTAATGGATTTTCCTGGGTAAGTCTTTTGAAACTCAAAGGGCTCCGAGCAGATTGCACAATTAACGCAAATAACCATAGCCATAGCCATAGCCATAGCCATAGCCAAGTGGGTTCGCGAAATTAAGTATAGCATTTTTAGTCTAAGGCTAAATACCAGCACTGCATAAACTATGAAGAGGTTTTCATGACCCGTGATCTTGACTTTATTAATTTACTTACCTTTTTATCGTTTCTGCTATCCTGGTATCTGATATCGATTTGATATTCATCGCAGTTTTATTAATAAAAATAATGTGCTTGAAATTATATAAATTATCATCAGCTCATGTAGTCGGATAATCATATTTAATTTTTTCTGCTTACTATACAGATTGAGAAGTTGAGAAGATTCCATTTTGTTTTGTGGCAAAGTGTTAAGAGCCATTAAGGTTGTCAATTTCAATATTTGTGATACGGAACTCAAGACACACAGTTAAAGAACAATAACTACTGGTTTATATCACTTCAGATCTAATTTTAAGGATCACACTGTACGGATGTCGAATGATTAATAGCTACTAATAACGGGAAAAACTGGCTATAATCTATTTCCATTGTTTACGAATCGGTTGAACAGAAAACCATAAAACACCCCACACACAAAGAATCTTTAAGTAAACAAATGAACACATTGTTGTTCTACCTCATCTTTAGTGCATCTCTTGTTATCATGCCTTTAGTACACGCGCAGTTTATTTATTTTGTTAAGAATTCATCACATACCTACATAGATTTACCATACAATAAAAGAGCTTAATATTTTAGCCTGTTTAAATCTTATAAATAGCAAACTTGTAAACATAATAATTTTAAGTAATTAACGATATATTATCACGATGACTACATAAAAAATGGTATTCTGTACCCGAGTCTGAGTCCGCCCGTTAGCCTGTCCCAAAACTGGACAAATGGATTTTAGCTTTATCAATTTGATAAAAAAGTGCCAAGATATAGAACATCAAAGTTCTGGAGCTTGCAAGAATTCATTAGAAATCGTAAAAAATAAAAAGTTTTTTTTTAGTTATCTTGCCCTTTGTTAAATATTTCGCCAAAAAAACAACCTGAGGTATATATGAAACGGCTTGACTGATTTTATTTTATTGTGTCAATTATGCGATAATACCTAAATACGGTGACACAAAGTCAAACGATGACTCATTAGAAATCAATGTTAACTCTAACAGCAGGAAAGTGATTTATTCACGAGACAAACTATTGAACGCGGGCAGAAATGCCTGGTCGTAAACCACAAAAAAGTTATCTCCTGGATAAGTCAGGTCTAAAAAGTACCTTTACTTTTTTCTTAAAAAAACAATCTAAGAAACAATTAAAAGTCAGCAGACTTCGGACAAACAAATTTAATTAACATTCACTTATTTCCCTGCTTGATCCAAGGGAGACAAATAGTCTTGAGTAAAATTTATGTATCGGAATCAAATTCAATTTCGGCTTTGAATTTTTTACACGATTTTTAAGGCCGTCTTACTTTGCCTCTGCAAGGAAAGGTTAAAGTGGATAAGCCATTTTCTACCTTAAAAATCTAAATATAGATACAAGATACAAAATCAATGATTTACATTGTTTGATTATACAAATCTTTAAATAAAATTAATTACCTTAATTGTGCCGTGTTGGCTAAGTGGGAGGACACTCGACTTTCATTCCGAAGGTCGTGGGTTCAAACCCCGCCTCGCACCTCTGGATTTTTCTTCTTGAGAAATTTATGTGCGCTGTAAACACGTGCTTTAACGGTGAAGGCAAACATCGTGAGGAAACCGGCATGTTCTGAGAACTTTAAAGAGTATGAAGGACATGTGACATTTACCAACCCGCACTTGGCCAGCGTGGTGAATTAAGGCCTAATCTCTCTCGTCAAGGGAGAAGTCCCTGTGTCCCAGCAGTGGGAACGTTAATAGTGTGATGATGACCTTAATTGTTTTTTTCATAATCACCATACTTTTAAAATAGGTAGGTACCTACTTACTTGAACCCACAAAATCAAATTAATGTTATTTTCATAATTATGATATTTTTTTAAGATGTTTTGTACAGTACGTCTTCGGTAAAAATATTCAGCTTCTTATATCTATGTTTTTAAGATAATTATATGACGTAAAGATTGAAATGGCCATTTATACTCAGTAATACTTTTTTTCTTCATTTTCATAGTTTTTTTTTTATGAACTGATTTTAAACAAAATTTTAAAAACCTTTAGTTATCATATACAATATTGGCTTACGTTTTTTTGTTGAACATACTTGCCTTAAAAGTATTAGTTTTACATAATTAAAAAAGTAGTTTATCGTATTAGCCTTTTTAAAAACAATACGGGCAAAGTCGGACGGAAATCTAATCATTGCATAATAAAATTAGCTAAGAATAATGACTCATCCTATCTTAGTGTACAAAGAAGTAAAATCGTTTATGTAAATTAAAAAAAACAACGAAGGTAATAAATAAAAAGTTAAGCAATATTGCCTCACGATTCCCTTCGATCTTGTGAAAGTTTTCTTACAGGATTTTTCTAATCTTCTTTAGCATCGTTTATATTGATTATGGCGCTCCTCTTGCCTAATTTATATTCAGCTAGTGTTTTTTCATCACGCCTTGTGCTTAATATCGCAATTTGTACTGTAGTTGGCGTAAGCCGAGGGGACCTGTCACCTTTCCTCTCGGACTCCTGAATGCCTATTTTATTGCTGCCTTACACATAAACAACAGAACTTTACGACCGTTTTTACATTCAGAAATAGGTTATAAACTAATTATTAAATGAAGATTGAAGACCGACTGCTTCTGTAAATAGGGATGATTATGAATCGGCTTGTCAGGCTGATTTATGTGCGCGGTGATGTCCGATGACAAAATTATGTCTCCGTCATAAATGTTGTCCGGATCGGATGGCATCCATGATAATGGATGGTTTTTTCTGCAGCTCGACGCCGGCGCAGTCTGCGCAGGGCCTGCACAGACGGCCGGCACAGACATTGTTCACTCAACCAATCAAAGACATAACTAAATCTAAATACCATAAATAAGTCAATTTGTGAAAGTGGCTTATACAAATTATCTGTATTTTGTTTTATTCTGAACAACTTAGTCACTTCATTTATTTATAATAAATGCAATTACCATTCAGACTAAATATTATAAATAAATGCAATTAATTCAAATAAATTCGACACTCAAATAGTTTGTTTATTTGCTAATCCAACAAAGATGTGCATATAATAACTTAAGGTATTTATTTTGCTGTGTCAACCCGCACCTCTGTATTTTTTTCTTGACAATTAATTTTAGTAAAATTAAATAAAAATGGACACGAATCGAGAGATAAGTGGCATGTTCTAAGAACTTTAAGAGTTTGAACGTTTGTGACATTCACTAACCCGCACTTGGCCAACTAAATCTAATCACCAATCGCTAAGAAGTTCCTGTGTCCCAGCAGGGGTAACGTATTGGGTGCTTATGCTATATGGTGGAGTCCTTTATAGAATTTGGTTTTATAATACATTCTTATTGCGATATCTGTAGTTATGCTTTACTGTGATACAATATTTCGTATAGAATATTCTTATTATAGTTTATATAAAATAGTATTCCAATGTTTATGTTGAAGGAGCTAAAAACGCTGGCGCCACAGATCAATTGGTTCTCGGTAAACAAAGCGAATATGTTCGTTATGAAAGGAATTCGCCGGTCGGTAGTTTCTTATGCTCTACATCAATCAAAATCATACTGATAATGAAATCATCATTTGGGTGGCCATAGAGAGCCCGTTCTGAGAATTCTGTCTCCGATGACCATCCAAGTCATTAACACATTCCTGATTTATTAATTAGAGGTTAGGTATAAATTAAATAATGGTACACGATTAAGAAAAATATATTTTTGGCATCTACAAGATTGCGTGGAATTTGTTGTTTTTGACCAAATTTTATTAAAATTTATTTTTTTGCTTTTAATTCTAATGAAGATGAAATTTACTACCGAAAGCTAAACTAGTAACCGTTAATAATTTTAGTAAGTATAAAAAAGACTCATACTATACCGTTTCCCGTTCCGTTCCGTTTACCGTGGTTTCGTGTCCAGTTTTTACACATTATACAATAAAAAAAAACACAAAAATTAAATATATTTTTCAAAATAGATGCAGTCAGATCGATCACCCCTCCAAGAACTGGTCTCCCACAACATTATTATGTGCTTTTAGTATTTTGTTGTTATAGCGGCAACAGAAATACATCATCTCTCAAAATTTCAACTATCCCTTTAAGGTTCTTGAGATAGTGACAGACGGACAGACCGACAAACAGACGAAGAAGTCTCAGTAATAGGGTCCCGTTTAACCTTTTAAATACGGAACCCTAAAAAAATATTATCTTTATTGGTAGATATTGAGGCCTCTTATGTTAAAAACCCATCAATGAATAAGCCTTTAAAAATTATGTTGAGGTTTCATAAATCTAAAGAGCAAATAAGGAAAAATTCCCGGGAACTTTTTTTACCCCCGTGCGACGCCGGGGCGGGCCGCTAGTATTTGTATAAAAAATCTTATTGCGGTTCACAGAATACATCTACTTATGAAGTTGTAACAGTTTCTAAATTCATAATCTCGTGCAGGTAGACTCGAAAACTTTACCTCAAAAAGAAAGACACCGTTAATTATAACTTACGTAATAAAGAAAAACTAGTTATACCTAGCGTAAATCTTGTAAAGGTACGTAAACAGGGAGAGAATATCAAATTGCAATTATATAACCATCTACCAATTGACATAACAAATATTGATAACTTCCAACATTTAAAAAATGTTATTAAAAAAATATTAGAGAGTCATGCTTTTTATAATATTAATGAATTTATGAATTTTAATTTTTCACAACTTTCTTTTATTACTAAAACTTGACATTATTATATTTTATTGAACGATTTTATTAGAATTACAAATTGACATTATTTAAAAAATTTTGATTAATGAATGACTTAGCTGTAACTCTTTTTAAATTTAATTGAATGAATGTAAATGAATTTGTAAAAATATGACGTGCCTTGAATAATATTCACTGTTATTATATGGTTAATTAATGAATAAATAAATAAATAGAAATAATCTCAAATTTTTAAGCATGAAAAAAAAACATGCCATTCGTAATATTCTTACATTCACGTAATTTCAATAATATAAATCATTTAATCAGATCAGAAGTAAACAAACCCGCCATTTTGTCCTCCATTGACACTGACTTTTTTACAGTCATAGCATATAAAGGTTGGTTGTTTGGATAGTTTCTTGATTTGATCTAAGGTGCTCCTACAATTGGCGATGCAAAGATTATCCGCACGCCTCTAGCGGCGAAATTTAGAAACTGTCTAAGAACGACACTTTGTTTGTTTATATCTGATTTGTATTTATTACTAGTGGCCCGCCCCGGCTTCGCACGGGTTTTTAAACAATTTTTTTTCTCGACAATTATTCGATTTTTTTTCGCCTTTTAAACCTTCCCTAGACTTCCACGAACATTTCAAGACTATGATAAGATAAATCCGTTCAGCCGTTCTCGAGTTTTAATCAGACTAACGAACAACAATTCATTTTTATTTATTTGGATTTATGTTTTTTCCCTGACGTTAATTGTAACGAAAACTGTCAAAGTGTCGTTCTTAGACAGCTTCACAATTTTGACACTTGAGGCGCTAGTTAGAATCTTTGCATCGCCAATAGACAACCATGAGAAATTGAGTGACTTTTCGATATTCGAAAGGGAATAAAAACCTAAAGATTACTTTGAGTCACCTATAATCCTGTAATATAAAGCAATGCCTTATAGCACACCAAAAATTGCAAAAATCGTACACATATTAAACTATATCTTTTTTTTAATAATTTTAAGCTTACTAGGTAATCTCATGAAAGCGTCATGTTGTTCAATTAAACTATAGCAGAACCAATAATTACAAAAATACATGTGTATTAGTCGTATTTCGCTCGAGCGAAGCGTTTTTATCTATAGTTCGTATAGTTACGAAAAAAGAAAAGTGAAGAAAAGTGGCTGTGGCTGTGACCGATCAGACAGACAAACATGACGAAGGGATATAATAAGGGTTCCATTTTTGGCATTTGGCTACGGAACCCTAAAAATCACAATGGAATTTTCGACACTCTACCAAATTGTACCTATCGAGTATCGAATGGTTGATTGTGAGTGTTAACAGACAGACATAAATCACAACAATAACTTTATTTCGCAGTTATTTATTGTATTTCAATGTATAAAGTACTTATAGTAAAGATCATTATCATCACCCTATTAACGTTCCCACTGCTGGGACACAGGGACTTCTCTCTTGGCGAGAGAGGAGAGGCGTAATTCACCACGCTGGCCAAGTACGGGTTGGTGAATGTCACATGTCCTGCAAACTCTTTAAAGTTCTCAGAACATGCCGGTTTCACGATGTTTGCCTTCACCGTTAAAACACGTGTTTTAACGCACATAAATTTCTCAAGAAGAAAAATCCAGAGAAGCGTGGCGGGATTTGATCCCACGACCTTCGGAAAGAAAGTCGTGTATTCTACCACTTAGCCAACACGGCTTTTAATTATATAAAAAAAATTAGTAAAGATATTGGTAGGGAATAGTGACAAGGAAATACTAGGAAGAGTAAGATACGATTCACACGGACCAGCGTGCGGCGGCGAGCGCTTGGGTACAAAGCACGGAAAATTGTATTCTATAGCCAGTACTTAAGGTCGTAATTGAAACAACACAATGGATCGCGCGGCGGCGAGAACGATCTCGACTTTATGAGGTGTTAATATAATTGAATTTTCTTACTTTAGCCTCTACAGCCAATACTGAAACAGTATTAGTAACCTAAGGCACATACATGTTAATAAGTATTTTTATTGTCATACATTTGATAAAAGTTCGATTACCGATATAAGTAAGTAATGTTTTAATAATGTTTGCAAATCTACTGTTGTAATTTTATTGCGATCATAATGTGGTTTTTGATTAGATTAGTACGTTTGACACACAGAGAAATGTGGGTTTTATTTGTGTTATGTGTGCTGAGCACAACATATGGCATCAGCATAGAAATAGACGAAGACGGCAAGCAAATCATGGTAAATGTGTCTAGCGGTGGTAACTTATCCCGTTCTGATGATGAGAATGATCAGAGAAAGTACGGGTTGAGCTTCAACGACGGCTGCAAGGAATATGTAAAGGTCTTCAAATGTATGACCAACTGCAAGGCTCTGAACTTTGATATTTACAGGATAAGCCGTATGTGTTCTTGTTCTTGCCATAAGAAAACGATTCACTATACAACTTTGCCATACTTTCAATGGAAAACTACTGGAACTACTATGAAGTTACCGAAGACCGTGAGTCCGTCGCTATGGCACATTATTGGTACTCTGTCCCCACAGACGACGGAGCCGACCACTCCTAATGTTACGATGTCTACTTGTTCGACGCTGCTGAACATATCGTACACCGGCACCGTGGCAGCAGTGGTGAACCCGTAAAAGACTACGTCTATTACGTTAAACTTTGCAGTAGCGACAGCAACAGCAAAGCGACAGCGACCGCTACGCCATTGGTTGAAACAAATCAGAGACAGGCTAGAAACAAATTTCAACCAAGCTGTCCCTTTGTTGTTGCTGCTGCTACTGCAAAGTTTTACGTAATAGGAGGGCCGGTCACTGGGGGTGGAACTGAGGCTTCGATCACCACACCAATTCCTCCATAAATAAAGCAAGAAGCGTAATAATCATTTTCATTTCTTATTTCTTATTCTCGGTAAGATTTTGGTAGATGAAAGTCTTTAAGCAGTGCCTGTTGCCAGTTATGACTATGACATACTCTTATATAGCTGAGACGTGACGTGACCGACACGCTTCACATTTGGCCGTATAAATAAGTTTTGAGTCGCTCTGCGAGTTTTAGAAAGTGCCATGCTCGGGGTTTCTATACACAGTATATGGCCTGTGTATAGAAACCCCGGGCTAAGCCCTCTCCATAGCTCGCATTTTGAAAGGATGGCCGTAAGGGCCGAAAAGTAATCGTAGAGACCACAAATCGGCAAGCGCATCGTAGGACTTTTCCACTAACTAGATGGACAGATTTGTATACAGCATCATCACATTCTGAGATACGACTAAAGGTACCTTTTACTGCGGGAAATAGTACTCAAAGATAGCTAATAATCAGATTGTCTGTTGAAGTGCATTTGTACTCGCGCACCGAGGGTTCCGTTAAACCTGTAGATAGAAGTTTGATTTTGAAACAAACAGTATGACCTGAGTATTTGCTATGAATTTTAATCAAATACTTACGCGTTCACGAGCAAAATGTTAGTACCTATGCCAAAAAATATAAAAATATTTTGTTTGTAAGTTGAAACAAAAAAATTATGGTTATCACAATTTTTCTTGTATCAGTGCTTTTTAGCGTTGTTTCATGCCAAATTTGGAAAATAGATATGAAATTAAAATATTATATTTATTTTCCCAACTTTCGCTTTGTGCTTTTTTTGCTGTAGTATTGGGAGTTTATACAGTTATAATTGCTGGTCGATCTTCAAATTCGAATTATGCTTTATAACGACGACTTCATGCTGTTGCTCAAACCAGAGCCGGAAACCGGATTCACAGACGGACAGCAGTCTGATAACGAAGCCTGAGTAAAAACTTTCGTTTACTCTTTGGATAAGGAACTCTAATTTTTAGCCACTCATTAACAAAGCGGGAAATATGTTACAAGGCTTCTTTTGAATCCCACTTTTAGTACGAGGTATAATTACACAATTCTGTACAATATACTATATATCGCCCTATGTCCCGCATCCGACAAAGGCAAACCAGGACTGTATTAGTTTTTGTCTATTTTGAGCCCAAATGTGGCTGGCGAAGCCAACAATTAAGTTAAAAAGACTGTTGCATGACATAACTATAAATTGATAATCGGAAATCAATGAACTATGAAAAAGGCTACGTTAAGAGTTACTTTACGTTATTAAATCAGAAATGAAGAAATACGGAAGAGACGAATAAAATACTATACTGATATTTTACAGCTGAAGTTGGCTTGTTTGAACGCGCTAATCTCATTTCACTGTTATAGATAGCCTATTTATTGTGGAATGCTGTATGCTATTATAGATAGCTATAACTTACTATGGGTATAGTTTTATGGATTTTTACTGCGAGAAAATACGTAGTTCCTGCGGTAAAATCCATAAAACACGGCCTTGACCTTGAAAGCTAGTGTGATATAATAGCCGCCAAACAGTACAAGCTCTGTATATTCTGTTGTGTTATTTTTTTATTAGATTTTATGGTAAAAAGATCGATATACAAGTAGAATAGTTTAAACATATATGATATAGTATTATTTTCCGGAAAAGGTACCTATAGCACTGATAAGAGAAATGGTACTTTATGGGCACTTATTAAACATCGCGTTTACTGCTAATTAAATTTTCGACGTAAAATTAAAAGAATAAAATAGTTAAAATTTTGTGTGTTATGTGAAAACTGTCAGAATGAAGTCTTATTTGTTATGCATATTCATCACAGTATTTATTTTGAAAGAAATTAGTACAACGGAGCTCGCTAATAACGGTAATATTAGGCCCTTACATATGAAATTGGCGTTTTTCGTACTGGCCACTTTAATCACAAATTTCTCCTCTTTGGTAAGGAATTCCAAATTCAAATTTGTACAGCTATAGACTCATGTATTTGTGCTTCGATGATCGTCATTCATTTGTTTTTTTTCTTCTGTTTTTTTCTGTTTGCGTCACTCATTTTACAAAATGGAAAACTTAAAATATCGCATTATTTACGAGTACGAGTTCCGCCGTGGCACTAGTGCTGCGGAAACAACTCGAAGGGTGAATGATGTGTATGGCGGTCGTGTTGCAAAAGAAAACACAGTTCGTTTTTGGTTCCAACGTTTTCGTTCTGGAAATTTCGACTTGCAGAACAAGCCCCGTGGACGGCCTGAGACTCAAGTTGATAATGAAGAGTTGAAGGCTATTGTGGAAGCGGATCCATCGCAAACCACGTCCGAGTTAGCTGCAGGCTGCGGTGTTAGTGATAAAACTGTTTTAATTCACTTGAAGCAAATTGGGAAGATTAAAAAGCTTGAAAGGTGGGTACCTCACGAATTGACTGAAGCAAACCGGCAAACGCGCGTCGACTGCTGCGTTACATTACGAAACCGGCACAATAATGAAGGTATTTTAAACCGAATCATTACCTGTGATGAAAAATGGGTTCTTTACGATAATCGGAAGCGCTCAGCGCAATGGTTGGATCCTGGCCAGCCAGCCAAATCCTGCCCCAAGCGAAAATTAACCCCAAAAAAGTTACTTGTAAGCGTTTGGTGGACTAGTGCCGGTATTGTTCATTACAGTTTTCTCAAATCTGGCCAGACTATTACGGCTGATGTCTATTGTCAGCAATTGCAAACCATGATGGAAAAGCTAGCGGCTAAACAACCTAGGCTGGTCAATCGCTCCACGCCACTGCTGCTTCACGACAACGCTAGACCACACACTGCGCAACAGACGGCTACTAAATTAGAAGAGCTTCAATTGGAAAGTCTAAGACATCCTCCGTACTCCCCGGACCTTGCTCCAACAGATTACCATTTTTTTCGAAATTTGGATAACTTCTTGCAAGGGAAAAAATTCAACTCCGATGGGGCAGTCCAAATTGCCTTCAAAGATTTTATTGATTCCCGTCCGACTGGTTTTTTTAGTAAAGGGATCAATGAACTACCTATAAGATGGCAAAAGTGCATAGAAAATAATGGTTCATACTTTGATTAATTAAATATATTATATTAAAAAATATTCGACTTTTTGTTCCTCCCATACAAAACGCCAATTTCATATGTAAGGACCTAATATTTTTCAAATATGGCTTTACGGCCAAGTAACCTCCACCTGCAGTCGTCACGACCGACGGCTTCCGGATGCGATGCATTTCGGCCCCGGCCCACAGGGCGTTTCAGTATTTTTACAAAGAAAATTGTTTTTATTTATGTTATATAACACCAGGAAGCTTGTTATAGGTTCTCACGGATATAAAACACAATATAAAAAATTACACTGTGAACAAAAATAAAACCGTAACATCCACAAAAAACATCTCACATCATGTCATCATCAATGTGCATAATTAAAACTTATCTATAACAAGCTGAAATTAAAAAATTATTACACTGCGACTTAACTTTTTTGGGAATTTTACTGTCTTTTATTTGAGAATGGTAGTTACGCAACTCTAAACCGACATACATCTAAACGACAGTGGTATCAAAAAATATTCAAAGAAGAAAACTATCAATGATTTTTAAATACCTATTTAACGATACTACATGGCATAGATTGTTGACTTACATTTTTTTTATTTTTACAAAATGGCGTCCAGTAGTCGCCATGTTAAATTTTCACTAACGTCATGTCTTTAGTGACAATCGCCGTACTAAGAGGAATCGATTGACGTGACTAAAAGTCGGCCCAGGCGTTTAGTCTGTTTAGTGGGACAAAGGTACATACATACATATACTGTTAAACGCATTACCACTTCTTTGCAGTGCGCAGTCCAGTAAAACTAAATTAACAGAATTAATCTCTACTCAAACGTTGCTTGGCCGTACTCGCACTTGTACAGAATAAGTCATCATCTGTTATACAAACAGTAAATAAAATTATATTTAGTTTTACTATCTTACAAAGTGCGCGCCTCGCAGCGCCTTTTCTCGTCTTGTCTGAATTTGACCTACTGCGCGCTTGTAGTTGCATAGTTGCATGCTTAGTTAGCTATATCGCGTCATTTTAATCATCGGAATATTCAAGATGGCAGCCTTGTTATATTTCAAATAGTTTTACAAAATGGGTATCAAATGACTTTTAGTGAATTTAACTATAAGTTTGTATTCAAGCAATCATGCCTGAGATGGTACAGTCAGCGTAAGCAATTCGTAGTATTGTATTCGCCAAAAGTGGTCAAAATATCTCACTTCTATTGTTTCATTTATAGATAAGCTGACAAGGTATTCAAAATTATATGTGCAAACTATCAAAGGTAGCACGGAAATTCTTGAAGATGATTTGCACAGATAATTTTGAACAATACGATGTTCGTTTTCAGAAACAGAAGCATCTGTTGCTGTTAAAAATGAAACTACCACCACAGACAGTAAAAAGGAGATTTCAACGTATGGTAAGTCGGTCACCAGGCCTTTTAAAAACATTTGAATATCTATATATGTATGTATATTATTTTAAGTATAAGCTTACCACGGCTAAATATTGTTGCGAGGATTGTTCGAAAATATATTTTTTTATGACCACACACACACCGAGCTCCACTAGTATAAGCATAAGCAGTAGTAGTATAAGCATTTCCTCTTTTTTTTTTCTCCAGTACTCATTGTAATAAATAAGATGTTAATATGTTAAAAAGGAACCAGTTTATATACATTATTTTAAATATAACTACTGTGTATTTACATTCCTTCAGCAAAAGGAAGACAACTGAGACAGAAAAATATAGGGGATGAGGCACTTTCACGACAAGATGGTAATATGAACTTATTTTATGTATATTTTTTACCACAGAAAAGGAATTACATTTATTAATCTATACTAATATTATAAAGCTGAAGAGTTTGTTTGTTTGTTTGAACGCGCTAATCTCCGAAACTACTGGTTCGAATTGAACAATTCTTTTTGTGTTGGATAGTCCAGTTATCGAGGAAGGCTATAGGCTATATATCATCACGCTACGACCAATAGGAGCAAAGATATAGTGGTAAACGTGTAAAAAACGGGATAAATTATTTCATCTTTGAAGCCTTCCGTTGCGTGCGCCGTGAAAACGGTTCAAGATACACAAAAAATATGTATTAAAGAATAATAGCTCTTTTAATGATCTAAAAAACAGTCCGCAATAGTATATGTCTATCTTTTAAGATTAACTCACAAAAACCGTTTTTATGGTACCTAATTTGGTCGAAATAATTTGTTTAAGTTGTATCAACATAATAATATTAATCTTTAACAAATATGTTGTTGGTTAAGAGTACTTCATTGTGAATAAAATTGTCTTTGACATAACTTAATTTATTTATTTAAAAATTACCGGGATTTTTTTTTTAGCCGTGTGACGCCGGGGCGGGCTGCTAGTATATTATATTACCGATATAAGTAAAACCCAATTAAAAGCATGGCTTTGGGAAATATTTATTTATTTTATTATTTATTATTTTAAAAACTTTTAGTTCGGATATGTACTAGCATTTTACATTCAAAATCATTTGAGAAAAGTTTTTGGCGGATGCTGTCATTTTTAGTACTACTAGTATAAATGTATACATTTGATGGTTCCATATATTTTTGTATTTTGTATTTTTGATGTAAAGTGACGATGTGGTATAAAATGGGGCATGAAGACCTAGAAGGCCTCTGCGGACCAAAGAAACACGAAAAAATCTAAAAAAACTCGGAATATCTTTAACATTTATGAATTTACATAATATTATACCCTGAAGAACGTCTCCTTGTGTTACAGAGGTAGTCAAAGTTAAAGTATCTTTATTGCATTATTACATGTAGATTAAATGGTAGATGTAGATGGCCCCTTTTAAAAAAATTACCATGCTAATATTGCTATATCATATTATTTATTGTATACCTGTATGTTTTTCAGACAGAGATTCAATTCAGATTTCCTTAGATCCTGTTGAGAAAAAAGTAAAAAAATGGAAAAAAACTGGCAAAGTATGTAAGTTAACTTTCTGTATTCGTATGTATTGTGGATATAAAGTACCCTTTAGTGTAAGTTATTAAATTACTGGACGAATTACTTTTAAGACAGTCCATACAACGTTTTCAGTCACAAAACCTATCTTACGCTATGGTCTCCAACAAACGCACCAATGCCATGACTACGAAAAAGCTTTTATGTGTGTCCGAAAATGTTTGGATATGGGATATGACTTAGCTCATGCTGATAGGAAATGCATTTGCTCGTGCAGACGCAGCAGAATGCTTAAAATGCACAAACTGAAGATGTACCCCCCGTGGAAGGGTGGTGCTCCAAAGACGAGCTTACCAACGTGGGTGATAAAGCAGAGCAGCTTCTTACCTCAACCACCATATAACGCAGGAGATGTTAAAGACGAGTTATACGCTGATGTTTCATACCCTGAGAGGGGTAGTGACAAAGAAAAAGGTAAGATATACATAGCCCCCTATTTACGTTCCCACTGCTGGGACACAGGGATTTCTCCCTTGACGATAGAAATAAGGCTTTAAAGATAATTCACCACGCTGGCAAAATGCGGGTTGGTGAATGACACACGATTTAAGTACATTGATATTTATTTAATAAGGTAGCGGCTTGGCGGCATCTCACGGCGCTTGTATTTTATTAATATTCCCGCGTTTTATGGAACTTCCTGCGGTAAAGCCCAAGTTACTGACTAAAAATACCCACAAAATAGCCGTTACCGTATTTACATATATATCCCGTACCCGAAACAATCTGACAAGCACACAGACAAAATAAAGTTTTGTTAAATACCGTGTGTACATCCAAATATAATAACTAAAAAGCTTTTAAATTAATTTTAGTAAGAGACACATGCAAATAATCATAATTTAACGTTTGCTTTATGATGAAAATGGCATCTTATCTTTCCGCGATATCATGCTGATAAATGTTTAAATAAAAAATTTGTTATAAAAATTATATTGAAAACAATATTAGAATACACTATTTAGATTTATAACGTGATATTTTTCAAGTTTGATTGTCTTTCGAGTTTCGCGATATTCAACCGTGATGACGCATGTATTATTTATTTATTTATTTATTTATACTTTGTGCACAAAAAACAATGTACAGAGGAGGACTTAATGCTAGAAGCATTCTCTACCAGTCATCCTGGGCGTGCAAGAAAACAAATCATGTATGCCGCACGTGATGCCGAAATATCGGGTAATCATGGTAATTATCCCGTTATAAATCTGAATATTGCTGAGAACCATGATAGTTTCAAAAGTTAATACAAAACATTTCTGATTCGCAGTGTTTTTTTGGTTGCAATTAGGGAAAGGAGACAAATTTACCAATCAAGGAAAAATTATTTAAGTGGCTTTATTGTGTTCTGCTATGGCTACAATATTTCTGATAACAGAATGTTGATGGCCGGGTACATCGTTGCACCGCGAAGTATTCAGGAAAAGGCAATGCTTCGCATGCAGTGGGATTGACGCGATAACATTCGGGGTTTTATTCACCTACATCTAAGTTGTACAACAACATCGAGGAGGTCTTTGGATAAATTACTCATGATAGTGTTACCCATGTCCTTAGATGCAATTTTCAGTTATATGCGAATTATTGTAACCATCGCTGTCCATTTCGACCGGGCTATTACACGATGACTAAAGCGTGACAACACGCCACGATTTTTCCAAAGCCAAAGCCAAAGCTTTGAAACTGAACTAATTTGAGATGTAGCAGTATTAGTATGTACTACAACAAACAATTTTTTTTGTGCTACAACACCACAACGTAAAACTTGAAATGGGTAATACAATTTATTGTGTCTAATAAGGCAGTAAATGAAATGCAAAGAAATTGCACAACCAATCTAGAAGTATGTTGACGTTTATCTTTATTTTTAAGGTTCTGGCGAAGAGAATGAAGAAAATTCTGGTGTAAATGGAGATAGTTTAGGGGAAGGCTCTGGAGAAGGTTCTGGTGAAGGATCTGGAGAAGGCTATGCAGATGGCACGGCAAATACAATGGAAGATACAACAGGAAGTGACCCGCCCACTGATGCACCCACACCCGCACCTGACAGCTAAATGCTTCTTCAACTTCTATTAATTAATAAAACTTAACCTTGGTTTAGTTTATATATGATGCGATATAAGTGCGGTTGGTAAATGTCACATGTCATGTCAAAATCTTTAAAGTCTTAGAACATGCCGGTTTCCTCACGATGTTTGCCTTCACCGTTAAAGCAGGTGTTTCAAAGCGCACATACATTTAACAAGAAGAAAAATCCAGATGTGCGCGACGAGGTTTGAACCAGAGACTTTCGGAATGAAAGATTTGTGTGCTTCCTTAGTCAACACGGCTTTTATTAATAATAACATAATTATAACATTACATTCTAAATATTTTTTGTTGTGTCTCGTACATAAACTTATGAACACACTTACCAATATTGTAACGATTGGCCAATCCAATCGTTACAATATTTATTATAACAAGCATAACTATTTATCTTGTTATATATTTGTAATTAATGTATTTAATGCAATAAGAAGGAGGTATACTTATACGCTTTTACATACCTAAGTGTAAATATTTCGAAAACGACTAAACTGATTTGTTGACCAACGAACTATAGGTTCTATTCACAGTGTCTAAATACTTTTTATATATCATCAAATTTCAAACAATGGTTTAAAAGTTTTTGAATGATACAAAAATGTTCGTCCCAACTTGAATTGAGTAAGACGACTAAAACGCCTTAGTACCAAAGGTGTTTTAGTCGTTTTGGACCTCTACATCATTTTGGATAGACATTAACCAAACATAGTGAAGAAACCCCACGAGAAAACTAGATTTTTTAATGAACAAAAACCGCATTGAAATCGTTTCACCCTCAAAAAATCCTTTAATATTAACCATGTTTGCGGGACCTTGCCAAAATTTCTGTCTGTTATCCCTTCATTGTTTTACTGCTGCCGATTGGGATGAACTTGTATACGAAATGGTTTATGCCAAATATTAAAAAAAGTAAAGACTGAATTTTGCTACAAAAAAAAAATTCTATCATGAGTACGAAAAAAAGCTAGTGGAAATGTAAAATGGTGCCAAGATCAACACTCGATTAGCAAAACGCATACCTAACCGAAATCCCTAAAACCTAGGTCTCGTTATTCACTACTTTTCTTAAATACAATAATAGTTTACAAAGTAACGTGTAAAATATTCCATTGTAAGAAAGTGTGCAAAACTTTTACGCAATGCCCCAGGGGCTATCCGCGAGATTGACGGCTATGATGTATGGGCTGAGATTTTTTACCAATACTTACACAGAACATATTTTTGCTTTTATATTAATAGAGATCAATTTCTTCTTTATAAAACCACTTCGACATTTTTGGAAAATATTGTTGACAGTTGTGATAAGGGTATAAAAACTTAAACAATGTTATATATTTCCGATATTTTTATCCATCGCGTCCATTAGGACTATCTAACATTTTGTTTTCTAGCCTGATGTTTGTAATGATGATGAATAATAAATAAATATTTCCGGACAATCCACACAACATCTAGCCCCGTGGTAAGCTCTAAGCTTGAGTTTCGGGTACTAGACATCGGATACACTTAATATACTAGACATACATGTATAGATATTTTAATATGTGCGACTTCATCATTGTACACAGGCATTTTTATCATTGAGACTATTTATAAATTAACTCTCTTTGTTCCGAACTCATAAGTGCTCTCTGCTAAGTGCGTTGGGGACAAGGTGGCATGGTGGAATGGAGGCAGCGGACCGACAAGTGAGGAGTAGGAAGTTCTCCCATATGATGGATACGTCAAAGAAGTAGATTCTTGGTATATGCAGATAACGGTAAATGAGATAATTACTAAATTGTTTGTTCTTAACCCAACATTTACGACTAGGAGGTCCTAGTCTTAAAAATATACTTATACTAGTATTGCCCCGCAGTGTTACCCGCGTTATAATTAATTTTCCCGCGAAATGACACTTCCCCGCGGTTTAAAGTAGTCTATGTCCTTTTTCAGGCTCTAGAGATTTTGTGTACCAAATTTCATTTAAATCGGTTCAGACAGTAGTTTTCGCGTGAAAGCGTTACAAACAAACTTACATTCACATTTATATATTATTAATAATAATATTAATAATAATAATATTAATAATAATAATATAATATAATAAGGATAAGGATAAGGAGGGAGGAGGGATACAGGTGTTTAAAAGTATATTTCTACGCGTACGATGTGTACACTGAATTAACATAAGCATCGTGCACGAAAAATAACCATATAGACAAATTATGTATCAATGATTGTAATGTAGTGTACATTTGTAGTGTAATTTTTTAACAGGAGTGTGTCACTCGATTTGATTTACTCATGCATTATAATTGACATGCCTTAGTTAGTTAAAATATTTTTTGTCACATTCAAACAAACACAAATGCCAAAGTGATCGAAAATTATGACAAATGAATACTAAATGCATTTTAACGGAAATGTTTTTAGTTTAGTGGAATGCAAAAGTGAGCTTATTTATAGCAGAGCTGTAACCTGGCAATGTTCAAATATCTTGTACTTGCCTAATAATAGTAGATCATCGAAAACATCTTTGTTCCGACAAAGTAAACAAAACAAAAGGATAAGACGCCTAATCCGAATTGCAAGGTACTTTGATAGAAGATTGATTTATTTGTAATAAAATGCTTCTGGACTCTCTTTTATCTTTCTTCACACAATCGAGGGCGAACAAGAGGAGCGCAAACAATAAATCCTCCTACATAAAAATTGCAACAACTTTGTTCATAATGCCGATGGAGGCATCATCAAAAGTTGGTTCGGATCGCTCGCACCCTCGCGCCCATTCGTGCAGTGATTACCAATAAATCCAATACGGGATAATTGGCCGGCTTAATTCTGTTCTATCTTTCTACTTAGTTCAGTCGTCAGAATGTGCCAGCCTGGCTCCCCAGGGAGTGTCCAGCGAGAAAACAAACACCACTGTCTCGCCGAACGAAACTAGCTCTTCGAGTATTTTTATAAAAGTCATTTTCATTTGTATATATGGGACGAGGTACATCCAGCGGCAAATGAAGAAAATGGCAAGGATAATGAGGTATTTTTAGTTTTCTTGTGCTCGTTGCTAATGTATTAATAGTAGGTAGGTTATAATATCGGTTAAGGAGATGCGAGTTATGTTTTGTATTTGTTTTGACAATCGGTGACGTTTGATGGACATCGATGGCGCATTCCCCTGTCGCTGTCGCGTAATGGATGGGAGTTATGGAGTCTGGGGTAGCAGCGATTTGATATTCGCATCAGCCGGCAGCCCAGGGGACCACTGTGACGTGATTCAATATAGAATGCCCTTGGATCGACGTTTTGATAATCATTTAGATGAAAGAAATGCATTTTGAGAAATAGTGCGTTTTTAGCATTGCAATGACTTGTGGATCGATAAAATATTTTATTGTTGAACTGAAACACAAAATAATGGAAATACGGTCATATCTTTTAAAATAATAAGAACCTAGAAAATATGAAATTTGTGAATATTATAAAATAGTGAAATAAATTTTGAATTATTAATGATTATGAAGTTTCGATAAAAAGGTAAGTACTTCCGTTTTGACTTAACAAAACTGAAAATCTTTATAGAAGACCTTGATCGGTGGAAGTATTAGATAAGAAAAATGATAAGATAAAAGATAAAGTATTCGATAAATAAATATTCTTTATTACACATATAATTAAAACAATAAATAAGCACTTAAGACTATGTGACAAATAGCAGCAGCACAAATTGTATTCAGCAGTTATTATCAGTTACGATAAAATATTAACTGACGGCCTATACCTAAATATTAAACAAAACATAATTCATATAAACAAGGGTAGCTAGACATGGACTCAAACTCAACAAGCTAAAATTAAAACGTCAGTCAAAGAGAAAAATCCCGTTCCGAAAAATTAACCAAAAGAATTCCAACAAATAATTAATCTGGAATAATCATACAAAACGATGCGAGCGGGAGGCTCGCCCATTATTACCATTCATTTGAGATCAGCCATGCCGAGGGACGGAGGGCCGACCTGAATAAGCATACATTTTCCAATCAGGGCACGTATCATTTAACTCGCTATTAAATCCGACTTCTTCCCTTCGAATTATTATCATGTCAAAAAAAGCTAAAAGTTAAGTAAAATACATTTATCAAGCCCACCGTATCTCTCCCCGATTATAAAACGCGGAGCATCCGAGTTAATTCGGATGATTAAGTTATTGTGCGGTAACCATTCAGATGAGTGAAAAGAAAATTCTGATGTTCCGTTTGCTAAGAGCGAAATACTTTTCATAAACACCGTCATAACATTCATGCTCAAGACCTTTTACGGTAATTGCTAACCATTCGGCGCTGCGGGGTGAATTAGAGAATTAAAATTGTATGAAAGAAGTCTTTACTTGTTTCTTAAATTTGTATGATTCGGTACAGCTTTACGTTGGCCGTTGAAATTTTGAAAAGGTACCAGAAATGTGCTGTTCATCAGAACATTATGTAGGGTTTTTTTTCCTTAGTAATGTAGTATTTTACAAAGTTATGGTCAAGTATACAGGTTGTCTCAAAATTGGTATATAAAGCGGAAGGGGTTTGAAAGGTGAGCTCATATCGATTTATCATTTGTTCTACGATTTTTTGATTTGGAAGTACTGTGGACTTTACGACTTTTAAATATGGGTAGGCGTTTTTCATTATTACGAAAATTTTCTAATTTATTCTTTATTTCTCCTAATTTGTTCTATTGCCCCAACTCTAGCAGGTATCGATGACAATTAGTATCTGCATGTACGAAGAATACTATCTGTCATAATATAAGAGTTCGAAACGCTAAATTTGAAAATTGCAAAGATTTTTATTCCATTTTTACTATACAACCTATTTTATGTTATATTTTTTTTTCTAGTAATAAATAGTTACCTAGGTATTCCCAATAAAACTAAAATTATAAGTGGTTCTGAAACCACAGGCCCTATTCGAAAAAATTCTATAGTCTCTGTGTTAGTTAGGAAATAAAGCTCTTTGAATCTGAATCTTTTAAATATTTCCAACTAACATTAAATTTTTTCCCTAATCTGTGGCCTTGAGCAGGCCGTCATCGTCGTGACACCTGACACCGACTCCCCCACTTATTAAATTAATAACTTGAACCATTATCCGACTAATTGGAGGGGTGATGAGTTCCTTTAACGTATTACCTTAGGGTTTAACGCGGGTTTTATCATCTGGATAATTAATATTACTTGTGCACACGTGAGAATTCCGGGGAATATTCAAATGTTTTATATTTTAGCGGCAGCTGGGAAGCTCTCACTTTAATTTAACTACATAAACATGATATTTATTTATCTGCAAACTAACATTTAGCTACAGGCTGTTTGCATTTATTGTTGAAATTGTATGAATTAAGAAAAATAAACATTTAAGAAAATTTATTAAAAAAAAACACATAATAAGTCAATAATAATAGCATGACTAAAAGGTAAAGGAACTTAACGAAAGTAATTATTATGTAACTATTTCAAATATTTTAAGTCAATCCTACCCGAAGGTATAACGATCATGTATTTGTTGATGGAAACACCTAACGGGAATGCTCCTTGTTTACAAACATATCATTTTGCTCCGTCGACGCTTAGGGCGAAATTTTGCTTAGAAATTCAAGAGATATAATTAAGAATTTCGCTGAGCGCCAATAATTTAGGGATCCCTAATGAATGATATCAAGTTTCGGGTAATTAGCGCCGTGGGGCTTATTTGTTATTAAATAAAAAAATTTACAGTTATAACCCTTTTAATTCTAAGAATAACGAGATGTTTCGCTGAATTGTTATAGGCATTAAACAAGCCGTTTATGGCAACAATTTCATATTTCACGTTTAGAACAAAAAGGTTTTTGTGATGTAGATTCATAATATGACCTTTTACGGGTTCAGACAATGAAGTTGAAGTGTAAATCGCTTATAATTATGTGTTTATCGCGAAGACCTTGGAAGCGGTGTCCGTTTCGAGCATTGGAGGCCCTACAATAGCAAGCGTGATACAAATATACACATAATTTTAATGCCGGGGGTGAAGCATTAAAAGTCAGGGATCAAATGCCTATAATACTGTAAACAGAAAGTTATAGAGTCGCTTTTCACATTAAAAAATATTGCTTGAAAATTACTGTAGTTATTTATTTATGTATGGTCTTGCGACTTTGTTGTATGACACAATTGGTGAAAGCTTAAAATATTAAAATAAGTCAAGTTATTATATATGGCAGTTACAAAAAACATCTATTATTAGTCTACGAGCTATACTGAAACTGATTTAAGGTTAAATCTGGTAAGAATATAGAGGTAATATTCCGAGATCGAAACCAAATATAAAATTCACCAATATTATTTTAGTATGCTACCTTTTTGCGTTTTGAAATGCCTTGACGAGTTCTTAAACTTGTGTCGTCGGGTTCTCGAAGCTATAGCTACAATACTAACCCGTTTGACTTGATGACTTTGCAGGGGCACCAAAAAATGTGTCTACTCCACGTATTTTTCGTATGACATGGTTGAAGTGATCCGGACAAAGTGAGTGCACGCGACGGCTGGCCTGCCTGAAGTAACGTAATATAACGCTGGAACAATAATCTCACTCGTACATTTACACACCTTGCTTGATGAACTTTACCTGGGGAGAGGAGATTGGCCTCAAATAATATTTCTTTATTATTTATTGTATACATTTCACAAAACGTGAACAATTCGGCTGAAACTAGTTTAACGTTTTTTCAAAGCTCAATAGATTTGGCAGGACTCTATTTTATTATTTTATGCAATTATTCTAATTATAGGTATTCATAATATGGCATATTTATTATTTCACATCTCAAAATAATAGAAAAGATTACGAAGTTGTTAATGCAAACGAGAGTTTTCTACTGACGATACTCTGATAATATTTTGCATATTAGACAATGCAATTTGTTAACAATTTAACAAATTTGCTCGAACTAAACTGAGGATTAAACTGTAGGAATGCACAAATGACTCGACAGTCGCTATTATCTATCATCAAATATTCAGACTAAATCCGCTCACATATCCGTCAATGCCTCGATAGGGTTTGTTCCGTCACCCTTTTAATTTAGAGTCCGACGAGGGGTCATTAAACAATAAAGTGTTGATTAAAAGCCCCTATGCGCTGGTTGCGAATCGTTTCCTGCTAGGAGCCATTATTTTATCACCGATGATTGGCACGGGTTCTCGACATAGTTTACAGCACTCGTGTCAGCCGCCAATCGACTCAATTTTATATGATTTGTTGTTGATTGGGTACTCTTGAGCAATGTTTTCTCACTAGCACTACACTATGTTATTTTATCTATTTGCCGTGAATTACTGACGGAATCAGAAGTGATTTAATTTTATTAAATAATATTTCGGTATTTTCGGGTTTTGAACACGATCGGTAAGCCTTCTACGTAGGATATTAGTGAGGCGATTGCCATCTATAACGACACCCTTCAAAGCCCAAGGTTCACTTAATTTCTTAAATATTTCTGCTAGTGTGACTGTGAAACGTATGGGTGAAAGAGGAGAGGATCACCTTGTTTTAACGTCTTGGGAGGGTCTCAGCTGTGGGACAACGTAAAATAATGATATATATACATATTCCGGTGTTTCAATTAAAACTTATTTTATACTAAGAACTCACTTATTTATTGGCCATAAGATTTCTTTTATCCTTTTATCCCATCTTTACTACTCCATTTTTACTTCAAGCTATAACGAACTCTAATGTCTACGCCAACTCTATATCGGAATTTCTCATTTCTCTATGAATCAGTTGAGTGAATCACTCGCACGAGATAATTACTCCAGATAGAGATAATACCAACAGACTGATAGAGGGGGACCTCATTACGATGGGGATTTAAGCTTCATTCTCGCCATTTATCCCTCAACATTGTTCACTTCCCGGCCACATAAGAAATAGTCAACACGGGATCTCATGTGTAGTCCACATGAAGCGTTATACCTTATTATGTGAAACGTATTCAGAATACAGAGATAATCTAGAAAGCCATTTATGGAAATTGTATACCAATCGTTAAAAAGAGAACCGTCCTGTTAACAGATTTTAAATCATTGCCGTCACTGGCCGCCATTGTAACGTCAAGTTAGTTCAAAAGCGGTCGGCCCAGTCGAACAAAATGATCTTCGCGTGATCGGATCGGAGGTTCCACACCTCCCCATCAATAGATCTCGTTCAAATAATAATAAGGAGTTATAGATCAGTTGGTCGCGAGTGTCGGGTGATGGGACTGACGCGCTCGCCGCCGCTACTCTTTGTGTGCTGTTGGATCCGTTTCAGTATGGAAATGGATATTTATTTCACGTCTCGCTCGGCCGAGCCGTCTGCGGTGATCGCCGAAGATGATAACGCTCGATTTATATATTTCACGGGATGATCGGTAGCGCTCCTACTTACCATACAACTGCCACAGCGGCCATTTATGCGGGACGTTAACCGCCGTCACCCGGTTATGACTCGGATCACAATCAAAAGGAACCGAATCAGAAGTACCTCCTTATGAGTACCTTGATTTTCTTTGTGTTACTGTTGTCACTTACTTAGTCTTTTAGTCCAATATGCCTAAGCACTTCAACATTAAAATTTATAATCAGTGTCTATTGCCAGTGGCTCTTTAGTTGACTGGCCCGAAGGTTCGAAGGCCCCTTGAGTCCAGTTGACTAAACGCAAGTTTTGAAATTGCTAGTGATGACATGCCGTGGATCTAAAAACTTGTACTCGTATACGTAATAAACCAGCAATCGCCTAGAGCTTTTATGTTATTTCTCGTCATCGATAAACGGATATTTGAGGATATTTATATAAGGCGAGGCCGATGATGGTGCGAGATTAATCAATTGAAGCGTATTCGCTTGTGTTGTATTAGTTATAACAGTTTGGAATGCATAAATTAGCTCTGCGTTGTCTTATGAAGACGTAACTGAGGAACAACGACTTATGAATACTGTCAGATGTTGCTACCCAGCAGTAATGTAGCAGATCACAATGTACCTTATTATTATTTAAGTTATTAATTTAGATAAAAGCTCAATAAATAAATAAATACTTATTGCAAGGAGACATAAGAATAACTTACAACGCGATTATGCAAAATCTAGCGCATGCCATAAAACACGCCACGGCTCGCTTTATGGACGACAGATCGCTTACATAAAAGAAATGCTATGCATCGTCACACTTTAAAAGGATTGCATAAATTGATTAGCATCCAACATTGGAGTCCAGCCCTCATCAACATCTGCATCGATTATGGCACTTTGATAGATGCCTAACTTGTCTTAAATCAATTATGCTAGATAAATAAGGTTAATGTACAAAAATACACTATGAGCATGTAAACGTTGCTGAAATCAGGTTATTTTTTTGGAATTAACTCTTCAAAAATCTTTTCTTATACTATCCACAAACTCTCAGCTTCCGAAATGATCTCTTATCAGTTTCGTTTTTGAAAGACAAATGATAGGAGACGATGTTTAGGTCCAGTGAAAGCAGAAACACAATTGCACTGTTTCGCTCAAACAACGACATTCTCTCAGATCTGCTTAGAAGACAGTCTACCAAGGAAAAAAAGATACATTTTTGCTCCGATACCAGTTGAGTTGAATTAGTTCCTTCAATGTCTGCTTCTACTTCTGTTGCAACTGTCTTTCTACTCAGAGATTTGTAAATTAGCATTTTGTGGGCTCCGCTGCACCTGAGAGCATTCTGTTGCTATGGGGTTACGTAACAGTTTTATTTTTAAAGCTCAATGCATGAGAATGGTTATAAAACAATAATCTCTAAAATTCGCACCATTAACATATTTTCTATGGGTAATCTTTAAGAGCTCTTTAAAATATTTGTTTGAAATAGTTTATGTCAAAAAATCAAATGTTTAATGCACCATTACCATATTTTACAACAGCACTACACTCAGCATCAAACCATATTAAAAAAAATATTTATTTTAATATGCAGGAGCATATTAGTACCTACCTATATATGAGAAGGATTGTTTACGTTCTTATATTATATATGATGTTATTATAAGCACGGTCCCATGACGCTTACAGTGAGCCGCTCACTATCACTACGCCACCTATCAGTCGACTCTCAGAGCATAAACCCTCCTCGGCGCCGCGCCGCAGGTCACAAAATATTTTAACTTCCATGGGAACATCGAAATAATTTAGACAAAGCTGCGTTGCTAACACTTTGAAATATTTGAGGAGGTGTACAAACGTAAATAGTAAGTAACTACACTATGGAAGCACAGCCCAAAATAAACTCAGACAAAGTCATGATAAAAATACCGGTATTTTAAAACATGTTAAATAATAACATAAATAAATATTTTCTTACTTCAAACGGAATGATTTATACCTCTCCCAAAGTGTCCCTTAAAACCCCACAAATAAAGTTAATTAATGATCATTAATTGGTATCCCATTGTCAGCGCAATATAAAATGCTTTGTATAAATAAGGCTCTGTCTCACTCCTTTTATTCTCACTTTCGATATTTATTTTTGTTTATTTTTCATCCTTTTATGGCGGCGTAAGAGATTGAAAATTTATAATGCGGGATCGTCACGTCTTTGGTTAATTAGGTGTGGCGTGGCTGTGTCCGGGGCAAGGCAAGGCATGCGCAAGCGCCTCTATTATTTCCACTGTTGCATTGCAAAGGGCTGGGTTACACTGCCTGTTAATATTATCCTAGAATAGGTACACTTTAGTTTCTTTCTCGTTCATCTCGCATTAGGGGGATTATATGATCCGAAAATATACCGTCCGACCGTCACCGTATAGTATAAATCGTACCTAATCGTGACGTTACGCTAAACTTCAATGCATTATATCGTTTTCATTTTTCGTTTGCAAAATAAAATAAAATATACGTATAAAAATAATTAAATGATCTAGACGGACTCATTATTATTTTTAATCGTCTCGTCTATTCACTTTACCCGTATAAACTTTTGCGCTACTTCTATAAATTGGACATTCGTTTTTTTTTTACATTCACTGAGTTTTTCTCGAATATGTGTTCGCGTTGATACACCCACATTGTTTTAGATGTTCCCATCCTAGGTCCAGCTCTGCTGTGTGTATAGCAGGGTTTATTTTCATTGCATACGCTTATGCAGCTCTGTATAAAATTATGGTCCCTCGCGGCCGCCTTTACACACATTTCGCATACCTACTCCTCAGATAAAAGTAGATATTTTATTGAAATGTCTGTAATTCTGCGCGTTAAGATTTTCAATGAGCACCCTCGGTGTTTATTAGCGGATACAATCAATTGTTCAAATTGAACGCATTTACATTGTGCGAAAATAATCATAGCTATAGCATATAGTGGTATGTTTGTAAATAAATATGCACATTACTATGGATAACCCACAAAGATTCCTTGATAAAATTGACAGATATTTAAGGTACTTCCTACTACTTTAAATCTTCATGACTTTTAAAAAGTGATAAATCTCACTTTTTGGGTTAACCTATTTGGTAGCACGTTAGGGCGCTTTCGCGGAGGTGCAGGTCCGAATCCTGCTTGCGAAGGTGACGGAAGCATCTTAATATTTTTCTGTATAAAACAATTAAGGTGGTTGTATGGGCTAACGCGACTTTTTCAAATTGATATATCTACTTTATGAGTGAATAAATATGTATAAAAAAAATATATGTTGCAAAATAGATATTAAATTACAACTTGAACGTTTGAAATTATTGTATCTTCATTATTACTTAATAAAAAAAATATTCAAAGTAAGGCATTTTTTATCCGAAATTTGGATATATCTTTTAAACGGTATTGAGTTTGAGTATTTTTCTTTAACTTAAATATTTGTCAAAGTATTCCACACAAACTGTACGTTTGAAAATTAAAACAAATGATTTATACGACTACAAATAATTATTTTATGTTTTCGGTATGAAATGGAACGACCGGGTCTGTGCGGGGGCGACGGGCGGCAGTGTGGCTCAGACTATCGGACGGGGAGGTTGTGTCGCGCGTCTTCGTCATCGGTCCAAATGCATTTTTCGATGTAACCGTATAACGATTATTGTTTGCGCATGGACGCTGTTGTTTAGTTTTATATTTTAGAAATAGGTATTTGAGCTCGGACTTTTGTATATTCGTTGGACAAGTTCAGTTAGCAATTAGCAGGAATAAAAGCTAGTAATAAATAAGTAATGATTATAATTACTACCTACCAAATAGTGAATTAAGTACCAAGCTAATATAATAAGTACCTACCTATTAATATTTATAAACAAAAAAAAACACTTATGAAAAAGTTGTTTTTTTTTTATAAGGGTTACCTAGTTAACTAACTCTGACTCTGAGTGCCTCGTAGGCGCGGTGTGCGAATGTCCGCTTGCAGAGCAAAAGGTAGCGGGTTCGATTCCCGCCGAGGGTAAAAGTGTTTGTATGTTCTGCAAGCACTTTTCTCCTTGGTCTGGGTATTTAATATGTATAATAAAAAATATCTTTAAATGTATGTATATTATATTATTAAGTATATCAAATATCTAGTACCTACCCGTAACACAAGCTTAGAGCTTACCACGGGACTAAAATGTTGTTGCGTGAATTGTCTGGAAATATTATTTATTTATAACTAGCACAGACTATTATAAATATAATTAAAAATTAAATAATGAATGAATTGTTATATATATATTATGTCACCGCACCGTCCAGTTATTTGCTGTGCATTATCCTCTCCATCCTAAGGTTGTCTGGAAGAAATTGCTCTAAGCAATAAGGCCGCCCATTACGCATTTTTGTATTTAGCTTTAAGTCCCTTTTTGTATTGTGATATGGTGTGTAATAAAGAGTTTTATTATTATTATTATTACTAGGTAGATGATACAAACAAAGTATATACAATGTGTATTTTCGAACCTTGATCAAACTAAATGCGGATACACGACATAAATTTATGGATAAAAATAAGATAAAAAAAATTATATGTTGGCTATTTAAAAAAAGCCAATATTTTTTTTATTAAAACTACTTCGTATGGTTTTTTATTCGTTTCTGTTTGAGTAAATGGTGTATTTTATTCAAAGTAGGCTCATTTGAAAGTTAGATAGTTTACATCATCATCATCATCAGCCCTTATCCCATATTACGTGAGGTCGACGCAACATCTTTCTTCCTCCCATTTTCCTCTGTCACTCGTCATCTCAACACTCATTCCTTCCTTCAAATTTCAAAATTAATTTATTGCGTAAATACATGTTACAGCGTTGTTATGGCTTAAATTTCACATGGATCAATGTATTTTACCTGTCCAGGCATGCAATTATAAAATTGGCATTACATTATTGAATAAACTAAAATAATAAAAATCTGACAAAATACAGTACTAAATAAATTTTTATAATTATTAACTTTAAATTAATTTCATTAAACATTTATAACATCAGTAATGCAGGTAAGCAAAAATTCAAAGTCATAAAACTAATTATTGTACAATTTAAAAAGTCATTATCTTAGAAACATTTTTGTCAGTCATTTTTGTTCTTACGCATGCCATCCTTCAAACAGTCCATCAATATTTTCTTTGACCTACCTCTTCCCACATATCCATCAACACACATATCTAACATTCTAAGCTAGATAGTTTACCTAATTAAGAAAATTCAAAACAAAATACAATTTTGGTACAAGAGCCCGCTAAGTTTTTTTTTGTAGAAATTTACCAAAAAATTTTTTTTTTATTTTGTTGTTGATCTATAATTTTTAAACTTTTTTGCATTATTTATTAAACTTCATAATATTTTTCAAAGATTGACTGGAAGAAATTGCTTTAAGCAATAAGGCCGCCCATTATGCATTTTGTATTTTGCAAGTCCATTTTTGTATTGTTTTATCTTGGTTTGTAATCAAGAGTTATATTATTATTATTCTACAAATTCTACAAAGAGTATGGGTTTACCTTTTTTCGTTGTCATGTTATTAGCCATTTTAATGGCTAATAACATGACAACGAAAAAAGGTACTTTCTGCCTTGTAGTGCCAAATATCAACAGACAACAAATTATGTATCTTAAGTTGCATTAAAATGATCACGCACGATTGTTGTGAAGTGAGCTGGAGCGTCACCATGAATCACGCCAGCGAATCAAATAAGAAACGATCGCGATGTACTAAAAAGAACTTGTGAACTGAACGTGGGTTTACTTGCAACGATATGCATTGAGGAAAATGGTTAGCATTTTGAACAATCAATAAATTAATTGATAGTAATAACTTAAAGTGTTGTATTACTTAATCTTATCATTATCCACCGTTAATATCCCACTTTTGGGCAAAGGCTTCGTTCCGTTTCATCTTATCTTGCCTTGTTTCATTACATAATTTGCTGTCTGTTGATCTCTGTACAAGGCAGAAAGTACCTAATTCGAATGGCTAATAACATGACAGCAAAAAGAGTTTAATTAACCTTTTTGGTACGTGGGCTACCCACCAACCTTAGAGTATCTATGGATACCAACAGTGTCAGTCGCGTAGCATTTCAAATAATTTTATATTCTCTACCTGAAACTTAAAAGGAAAAGCAAAATACCACGAAAACTTAGTGACTGACCAAAAATCTGAAATTGTACTCGTCTTATGCCCGATTTTCTAATCCTATGACATTATGAATATTGCAGATACTACCTAGATTCTATCAGACGATTGGCCTTCAAGCAAAAACTAGACATTATTCATAAAATTAAAACCCTTACTTTTTAGAAGAGATTTGTAGTATAAATTTTGAAGTTTAATATGACATGCAAAAAAGTATACCTCAATAATCCAGTGTAAAAGTTACAGATTAAAAATAAAATAAATATCAATTTTTTTTGTTAAATTTCTACAAAAAAAAAGTTTTAATAGGCTTTTGTACCGAAATTGTATTTTCTTTTAATTTTCATAGCTAGGTAAACTATCTAGCTTTTTAATGAGCCTACTTTGAATAAAATACACCGTTTACTCAAACAGAAACGAAGAAAATACCAGATGAAGTACCTAGTTCTCATAAAAAAATATTAAATCGACTTTTTTTAATAGTTTACATAAAAAAAAATCTAATATTTATCGATTAATTTTTGTCATGTATCCGCAAATTGCGTTTGATCAAGCTTCGAAAATACACATTGTATAGGTAACTAGCCTACCCTGGCAGGATTGGCTTAGGATCTTATTATTAGGTTGGTACTTAGTAAGTAAAGAAAACCTAGTTAAAAAAACATACTTATTATTTATTTATTTATTTGTTATATTAGAACCACCAACAAGAAAATACACTAAAATAGTTTAAAAATTAAGGTTCATTAATATCTAATAATAATATATAATTAATTTTAACAATACATTTTAAATAAAAAAAAAAATTTAAACAGAAAATAACATAAGCACAAACGCATAAATCTCTAGGTAGAATAGTTTTAGCGTAATAATGATGTAGTTGGAAAGTTCTTATTTACGGCGCGGCGTCGCGACTCGCGAGGAGCCGGCACGCGTGACCGCTTGCCGAGAGCGCAGGCCGCGCTCTGCGTCGTAATAATGTAGCGGGGAGTATGCGGTTGCGCGGGGAATAATTTTGACTCCGCCCGAATCCTCAAGGCCGTTGGCCCATACAGGCGCCTTAAACTACCATTTTATTTTATCATTAATCTGTGTTCAGCTAACGGATTATTAAAGCTCAACGAATCGGAATATACAAAATAATTTCTCGTCCATATTTGATCCGTTAACGCACTGTGAAATCATAAATAAATCTGTAAATATATCATTTATGAAATTTAATTTATTTTTGTGTTTTTTTTTATTTTCTTAAAAAATATTGTCCTTCCCGGGACTCAAATAAACCTTTTTTTTCTTAATCGGTTTAGCCATTTGTGAAAAGTCGCTTTCGCATTTATTAAGATCATAACAACCAAAGATATCTCCATAATATATCCCAGTGATTAAAACCAATGCATGTTAAATATTTCCCTCGCCTGTTCCACATTAGAGTTGATTTAATGCTCTCGATAAAGGACATTATGAAAGGTTAATAAAACATGGCGTCGCAGAGCACGCATATTTCCAACATTAATTGGAATATGGTGATAAGTGAGGAGGTGGTTCTTCATCATTAAGATAATATGCAAATGTGAGGGTGAGACACTATAAATTCTTGAGCAAGCCAAGATGGAGGCTTGATTGATACGCTGATGATAGCTCGGAATGGAAGTCGTTGATTATTATGCTGTTATTAAAGGTTGCAATTATATGCAATCGCGAAAATTATGGTTATACACGGCACAATCATGGAAATATTTTACAATATAACGCAGAGGATGTCACGATGTCATATAATCATTTAATAGTTTTGTGGTTATTCAATAAATTATTCATTAATTTATTATGTAATAATATTTTTATAACTTAAGTGTATTGTTGTAGGGAGTTGGGGGAGGCCTTTGCCCAGCAGTGGGACAACATAAGCTAATAAAAAAAATACAGCGATGATACACTAGTTTTTTTTTTGGGAGTTAGTGTTTACAGTACAAATGGAAACCTTCACATGGGTCAAGAATTAAGTACGCCGTATATAATTTTGTTCATAAATTAAAATCAAAAGCCAAAGGTTTACAAGTACTTGGAATAACTCGAATACCTCAGATAAAATCATCTGATTCAAATGGTAATGTTTATGATCCATGTTCCTGTTATTTTATACCGCCTATTGTCCTACAGAAATTTTCACACAAAATATTAAAATGTGTGCTGCGTTCCGGTAGAGTCTATCGTCATAATAAGTTATGCAAAACGCGCTCTGATGAATAAACCATGAATCAAACTGTTTGGAACGGTCATGCGGTGCTCTACATGTTGGAAGGTAACCATTCTAATGATTCTGTGTCATCAGTGACCAATATAAGGAAAATAATAAATAAATATTACCTATCAAAATATGTCATATGAAATTTTCAGGTATAAAACTCCAGCGACTGAAGTGTAGATCAAACCTATATTATGCTTTGGGCAATGGCCGTCTACTACTACTGAATAATATCAAGAAACGCTCAAAGGAATACCGGACTAATCACACAGAATCACCTAGCCCCAAACTAAGCAGTGCTTGTACTATAAGTGTTAATAATGGCACTACATAGATATTGTTTTTTTTAAATACGTATTAATAATCCATTGAAAATACCCAGACCCAAAACCAAAAATTGTAGATCGTACAGAATCTGGTGGAATCGACCTCTCCTGCGCCTCGGGCCACTGCGCCACTGCGGTTCAATAGTTTTTCGTGGAGATAAATAATACTCATGATTGCAGTGAGCGAGACAGTTGTCCACTTCAATACATAAGTTTCCCGGAGGAAACTGTTACATGCACCTTTTTGTCACATATCACAATCAATTGTGGATTTTTGGACATATTTTTGCATGCCCTCTAATATACCCTTGGTATGCTAAGCATAAAGCAATCTTCTATCGAAGTAGAATCGCGGAAAATGGATTCAGAGCTATTTCCCAAGTCGAAACACCGTTGATTTCATATCAGCCTCAATTCTGATTCCAACTGATACATTTGATTCCAACTTATACAAATAAAGTACACTAATTTCTGTCAAAAAAAGCTATAACCAAAGTAGACATTTGTAAATAGAAACCCCGTAAATTTCATTAAAATACAACTCATAAGTAGGTAAATATAGCAATGAAATATTCAACGCAGACTATACATAGCGAGCAGTGCGGCCAATACGCTCGACCCCTGCTCCTGCGCATACTTACATCTCACTTGAGCTAACTTAACAGCTATGCTGTCCGAATCGTACTAACGGAAATATTGCTTAGAAGCTATTTACCGTAACCAGGGAGGCATTAAGATCCAAGATTTGGATCATGGGCCCAATTCAGCAGTACTTCAATAATATTTGGCTCTTCAATAGTGTTAACAATTAATTCGCAGATATTTCGTCTTTGAGATGTTTAAGCAAAATCCATGAAAATGAATTAATTACGGTAATACAATTTAACTTATAATCTACAATGATTATATATACATAGAATAGGGAAAAAAGAGAAGTATCAAAACGTAACATAAAATCCGCCTGATTTTTTTTAAAATTCTACGCCTTTGCGCTGAAAAAAAAAATATCGTAAGTGCTCCATCTTCATCATGAGGATCCGTACAATACAATAAAACACAAAATTAAAAGAGTTATCCTACTTAATATTACAAACGCGAAAGTTTGTGGCGCAAAGTTTTTTATGTAAGGGTGTGTGTGCGTTTTTGTTGACCTTTCGCGAAAAAACTACATAAAATAGAATTTGATGAAACTTCACAATTATAGTAATGTAATTGTAAAAATAAAAAAGTAGCTATTTGTTATTCTAATATGTAATTACTTACATATTAGCATAACAAATAGCTACTATACAATATGTAAGTTATTACATATTAGAATAACAAATAGCTACTTTTTACCGCGGTAAAATACGCGGAATAATCAATTATGTAGTAAATATGTCCAGCCCAATGTCTATGTCCGTTCTAAATTTGATCCAAATCGGGCTTTGCTCAAAATATTATATATTTGATATAAAGGACAAGAGCTACTTTTTACAGCGAAATTCTATTATTACGCAAGCAAAGCCGCGATCGGGCAGCTAGTATACCATAATTTTGGAGAATTCCTTCTACGTAACATCTTTGTTTCGAAAACATTAACACTAAATATTAATTAAAAAACAAAAAACATTGTCCGTCCGCAAAACACTCCGTTTTCACCGGCCTCAAAACCCTGTCTCAATACGCGCTTGTCATTTTGCGTACAAATGATACAAATGTTTGGGAATTTCGTCGAGGTTAGACATAGGTATGTGACAGCGCTTCATAGGCTATCTAGAACGTATTTAACATAGGTAAGTTGTAGCATACAAATCAATAAATTATTTGTAAGACTGAACCTTGCGAAATATATACTGCGGTAGGTAATTTGGTAACAGTAATAGATGTTGTTATTGTCGGACTAACGTTACATTGAGTGTAGAGAAATCAAAAATAAAGTACTTTTGTGATATGAAAATAAAGTAATGTTGAAGAGAAGTCTACTACTTGCTGTTGAGAATACAGAAATTGTTCAATAAATCAATAATTTACTACACGTTGTATGCTTTTTTGGGACACTGATTATGTGTCTTTTTCTAATTAATTTTAGTTCTGTTTATATGTATTGTTACTCAAATAAATTTTATTTTATTTTTACACTTACAGGCTGGTTCGTCATCCGAGTAGTCTTAAGTACTTAAACAATAGTGAGTTATACAGGGTGTAACTTGAGTTTCGCTTAGAAGGGTAATGTTTTAAACTATAAGACATACGAAGATGAACTACAATGTATGTCATAGATTTAAGTTAAATCAAAGATGTCATTCAAACATAAAAAAACATGATGCAACCTGTTTGTTAGCCTTATTGCCCAGTTACATAATAGTTTGAGTGACACGAGACAGCTCTTAGCTTGGACATTATTTATCAGTTTTTCCAAGAAGCAGTTATATTAAAAAAATATTTGATGGTTTTAGCTTTTTAAGCAAAAGTAGGGGATATATATCACTATAAATATAAAATGTAATTTATGTCGCAGTGTCTTACGTAGGCACTTCCTCATTTGCATTATTATAATCTATATAAATACATTAAAAAGCGTGTTATTCCTATACAAAACTTCCCCTCCATAAAATATTGTAAGTCCTCATAGGTGTGTATTTACTTAATAGCGGAGTCTGTAAGTGATTAGAAGGGAGCGGAGCACACAAATTGGGACATGCAGTCAATGTCGCTCTCCTGACAAAAACAGACAGCAGAATTTATCATTGGAGAGCACGTAATGTAAATTCTATTATTACTGCCTTTTATTTTTCAATTACGACCCCCGTTCTGCGGCGCCTCGGGGCATCGCAAGGCCCTGTGTACGCGCCATTTTTATACTTATCCATTATTTTATTCTTATCTAACTCTTGGGAGCTATTCTGTTTACAAAAAGCTTGGCGACATGGTTTGTTTGTGACATGGTTTATATCTTAATTTGTAACACTTATGGACCTAAACCTTAACCTTTAGCGGAACTTTTATCTTGGTTGTATGTTAGAGGATAATAATTATATCAAGAACACATTTTTTATAAAAGGCTTACTGAACCAGAATTTGTAATTATGAATTTTGGTCCTAGGTGGATCAAACCCGCGGCCTGTGGCGCCTGGAGCCAATGAGGGCACAAGGTATAAATAACCTATTTATATGACAGAGGTTAGGCCTTAATTCATCATGATGGCCAAGGGAGGGTTTGTAAATGTCACATGTCCTTCAAACTCTTCAAAGTTCTCAAAACATGCCGGTTTCCTCAAGATGTTTGCCTTCACCGTTACAACACGTTTAAAGCGCACATAACTCTTTCTTGTTAAGAGACAATTCCATGTTTCCCAGCAGTGGGAACTTGAATAGGGTTGCTTATGCTTTATGCTATTAATATGTATTGTGACGTACATAGCAACACATACATGGTAGAAATCAGTTTTCAAAATGTACATTTATTGTGCTTTTGCTCACGGGAAATAGCACATTAGCTATAGGTATAGATGGTAAATAGAGGCTAATTTTACATAAGCACGGGCTCTTAAACAAATTGAATCTAGTTATACAACGGATATGTAGCTACCAGGTGACATTCTTGTTATCAATACCTTGATAGTAAACATTTGCATTTTCTGATGGCGTTGAAAAGTGCATATATTAAATATCCAGCCATGTGGGCCTATGTAAGGTCTTTAATTATGTATATGCATCTACGGGAAATATTAAGCCAATTGACTTTTTTTGAAAGAAATCAACGTGTGCCTAAGTGACGCGTTTTCCTATAGATAAGCAAAAACACTTGTTTCTTGCACATACTAGTACGCACACCTATACGTAAGAATTTTTTAAACCTGGCTGATTTAATTGTGGTACTGAGCGACTGCAATTTGTCTAGATATAGCGTGACAACTGGCGAGAGAAGTTGAGTCGTGATATGTAGAATCTATGCCTATGCGATGTATACGATTGTTTTGTCATTGTAACACAAAGCCTGATTCAATTAGTGATGTAATATTGTGGAGTTGTTGCACCCGCTTTAAACCTACGCGAGGCCGTTTCGTTCCATTACACAAATTTTCGAAAGACAAGAAATGCAACCCCAGTGACATACTCTCCGCATACAATAATTAAGTAGTTAGTTCGATAGTTATTGTTACTGTAGTTTAGGAATAAATTCAGTAATTAATTCATTCATCCACCTTAGGAACTAATAGTACACTAAGTTTCGTTAGAGGTCGTACATGTGAATTCTCATCAGCAGCTTATCAGGTGCCTTGTCAAATCTATAAACTTAAAACATTGATTGATATATTGACAAAAAAAGTGATAATTAGGTTATTTTCCAAGTTATTACAAGTTTTATACCCATTCCAATCTGCCATTGCGTATCGCGTGTAAAGAATCACTGTGATTGGTAAAATAGAAATGATTTAATTCTGTAGGTGAGTGGCTTAGGGGCGCCTCCGCCATCGTTTGTCATCCACCATCGCGTGACCCTGTTGACTTAATGGAGTGCTACCAAACAAATTTACTATACAGCTTGTTATAACTTACATGATTTATTGATGACTAATGTTGGAATATGATTGAACCTTTAAAAGGGGGATATCATAAAAAAACTAGTAAAACATCATTTTCTTTACGTAGTGAAACATTTACGCGCCGCTATATTAGATGAATGATATCTCAATTTGCTAACAATGACTGAACCAACCGGATGCATATAAATTGAAAGATATAGAGGCAGTTTGAAACATACCTACCTGTATAGGATTGCGATTACATCGTAATTTTTTATGTATATATGTAAGAGTTAGCTCTACCTGCATCAAAATCTCCGTTGTTTATGTAAGCAATCACTCCCTTAGTGAGTTCCATAAATAAGAAAAAGGCAATCAACGTCAGTACTTTAAAAATATTTTATGCGGACAAAGCTGGCTAGGATTTAATATTAACTTTACTACTTGATAGAGCAAAAACACAGAGGAAACTCGCGTTGTTCTTAATTAGCTGCGTAAGGCAACTAAAGACTGATGATTTATTTTTATGCGTGTAGCAAGCGCCATGTGCCATTCGTTCACCTTGCGTTATTCTACTTGAGTTAGACGCATCTAAGGTTGATTTATGTTATAATCATTGAGGTTATTTATGATACAGTTCTAGTTGAAATTTATGATATGTTCATAATTTTATTTCTTGTAATAACATTATTCACAGATCGAGGGTTGCTACAGTCAATTGGGATTGCTGTCGGAGTAAATAAGTGAAAACAAGATAATATAATATAAAACAAGATAAACCTTCAGTACGTAATAATTCCTCTAAAATTTCAAAGACAATGGAAGAAGAAAATGTTCTATTGTTGAAATGTATAAAAATCGGCTGCTTAAGTGTGGACACAAGTTTGGGGATCCAATTTGGGAGTCACATTCTTGTATAAATAATGGATAAAGTTAAAGATAACTAGTTCAAAGAAATGGATCGAGTGATCCATCGACCATCAGATATAAATCTAAGCACAACGAGAACATAAAATTTTATTCGAAACGACCACTTGTTAACGTATGTTATCCGTATGTCGCACAATTTCACAACGAGTGGCCGCGCCGCGCCGGATCACGTACTCTGAAATCCACGTTCAGAACATAAACTATTTACCAACTCTTCAATATTCAATACGCGATTGCAAAATACACCAAATTATTGCATTAGTAGCGTACAGGGATTCCCAATATTGTGGTTCCGCGATCGGTAGTCTCGCCGCGTTATGGCACATAAATAATTTAATAATTCGCAATACAGAATTTAACATACCAAGTATCGTACCGTTCGTCCGATTCGTATTCAATATGAGTATTTGATTCTCATACTGTCGCGTTGGGCAACATTTGCACGAAGATTTTCGCCGAGCAAAACAGTGGCTTGCGACGGCTGTCGATGGTACATTTTGATGGGGCTATGATGTCTTGGCGAGGATCTTTCAAACAAATTACTTGTGTTGATATGTAGGTGAATAAAGCACGTCTGTCCATTTCAATATCGGGAACATCCGTGTTATACGCGTGACCTTGCAAATCACAGCCTGCTTTCCAAACGACTTCGAAGAAGCGTCTATTGCGTTTGCACGACGATCACCGTACTAAGAATAGGTTATTAGTTTTTTGTTCGTTTGATATGTACATATATGTGAGAAATCATATTTTTAAACAAAAATAAACAGTTTGCTTGTGGTAGAACCTTTTCATACATGTATTAATTAATCTCTGTTTACTTTGCAGCCATTTTATGTCGGTTTTCATATTTACGCCCTCTGAAATATTGCTTGTTTTAAATTCAATTTGTTCATTGTATTGATACAAATGGTACAATGATCGCTGAATCGTTGAAACAGTGGTCTGTAGAAAACAGACCAACAGTTATTTTAGCTTCCTCATTACCATTCAGAAATCATTGGAGCGTTTTGCGTTAGGTCGACAATGCAACTTTGTGGTGGCATGTCGCGAGCTCTGGTTCCCAGGCTGTAAAATGAATCGTTATAATGATATGGTAACCATGTGCCAGATTCATATTGAAACGATGTTGATAAATTCATCCTTTGAATTTTGATCAATACAGGCTTTGTTTTATTTTTTAGTGCCGCGCAAAGCTCTTAGAATAATCTATCTATGTATGTTTTTGGGAGCATAATAAAAAAGACAACTGTAAACGACGGTAAATGACTAATGTAAATTAATAAACTTGATTATTTTTATTATACCATAGAATTTGGGTTTTTAAGAACCATTCCCGATTTTGAGACATCATAAGTTTTTGGTTAAAAGCCTCGAAATGAATACAAATCTTAATTACACCAATAAAAAAATATCTCGCTTCAAACCTCATAACTTCTCATATAAACACAAAAAGTTCATAAAGGATAGAGTAAAGCGGATAACTGGAGCCGGGGTCAATATTTACAGGACCCGAAGGCAGACTCGCCCTCTCCAAGATAGTGTAAACCTTTAATAAATTACGCACTTAAATAGATTCTTAGTTTCGTCCCATGTTACTTAACTCGAGACACAACTATAGAGATAAAGGAGACGCAGAAAAAATATTTTAATGGCCCTAAATGTTTCGACCGCTGCTTTTGTGAATCTAACAAAGTTCGGGGTTAAGTGTAACAATTATTATTATTATTTTGTTCGTTTGAAACCTTAAATTATGAAACTCAAAAGATGCAATTCGTGACTTTCATAAAGTTTCTCTCAAATTTACGTTAAAATTACATAGTATCTATATACAAATCTATGATAAATATAATACAGTATTGACTGACTTTATCGCCAGGACTTTCGTTTGTCTTGAGTATATAAACTATAAACGTCGTCTGCGGAATATTTTACAGGGACCACCTTGGAGAACTTTAAATGAGCTTTTACCTTACTTGGCACTTTAAGTTAATCTACAAATCATCAAATAGATCCCTGGAATTATTTATTGTGCAACGCTGCAAACTGCAATTACTATTATATTAAGAAATAATTTAACTCATTATAAACTCATGCATTTTCGTTTGTACTCAAACTACACTCGAGAGCAATGAATCCGGGTCACTCAAAGAATCCAAAAAATCTCGGAAAGTAAGAATGCTAGGTTAATGCAATAAATTGTATTTAATAGACAATTTAATACTCCTAAAATGAAAGTTAAAAAAATATGAGTCACCATACATTTTATTTACACAAAATTACATAAAGAAAAAAAACTGCTGTTCTCTCCGCATGCTTGGGACGAGCTAGGGAGATGCGTAAAACAACGAAACCCTCCCCCAATCACGCTTCCTGAGCTCAAAATTGCTCTCACAGAGGAATGGGAGAATATTCCCCAAAATCGTATAAGGAACTTGGTGTACAGCATGCCAAACCGCGTAAACGCAGTAATGGAAGCACGAGGAGGTAATACGAAGTATTGAAATTCAAGAAAATCGTCCTAAAGTTCAAAAATTTCATGTTTCCTATTTTTGTTTTAAGGAGAGATCAGCAGTTTTTTTTCTTTATGTAATTTTGTGTAAGTAAAATGTATGGTGACTCATATTTTTTTAACTTTCATTTAAGGAGTATTTAATTGTCTATTAATACAATTTATTGCATTAACCTAGCATTCTTACTTTCCGAGATTTTTTGGATTCTTTGAGTGACCCGGATTCATTGCTCTCGAGTGTATGTTACGGTAATTGTTTGATACAATTTGGATAAATTGATCTAATGATCAGAAATTAAATTTATGTAGTGTCTGACATGTGAGAGCAAAAGAGCAACGGGATCCAAGGCTCTAGGAGCTGACCAACCGACCGACCGACGGTGCGCAGTAGCATTGCGGCGTGTTGTATTGTACCGTCCCTAATGAGGCCACTTGCTCCTTTTATTTATGTGACAAATGCAAATTGCTTGGTGACTCTTTCGCAAATATTTAGTGCTAACTTACACGCAGCATGAATCTTCAATTACTGAGTACATTTCCAATGATACCTGCAGTCGAGGGTCAAAACAATAAAATAGCCATAGATACAATTTTGGAATACGTAAATATATTATCTGTGTCATTACATCTGGCTTCGTGATCGCTTCTTATAATTTGTGAATATCGGTAACGGCTATCGGTTGGATTATAAATTTATCTTTTACGGTCGGCGTACATGTAAACGTGCATAGAGTTTACAAGTTTAGAGCGTGTACTAGGATTTATGTTTGAAAGATTTGTTCGCCACAAATAAGGTTGTCAGCGTGTGTTATCTAAGGGATCGTTAATTAATTAGAGAAATTGAACGAGCGCTGCGGCGCAGGGGACCAATAACTCGCAACCGGCTCGTATCATAGCTTCGTTTGCTTTTATTTATTTTTACCACTCACGTAAGCAAAATTGAATTTGAATTCGAAAAGGAAGTGTTTATGCAAAACGATCCAACGAATCAAAAAAAAATGGAGCAAAAGTTAACAATAAGTTAAGAAAATTTTCGTGATTTATATGGAAGAGATATTATCGCTATTATTAAGCTTACTATTTTATTATAATAATTTTGTTTAAAGTTCTTAAACAAACGTACATTTTAACCGACTTTAAAGAAAAAAGGATGTTCTCTATTCGTCCCGTATGTTTTTTTACGACCCGAGTGAATAGGCATTTCTGGGCATACTTGTTACATCGTTGACCTCTTCCGTGCTTTCTGGCTAGACTGTAGTCATAAGTAAGTCCATTTTATATAAAACACATTCTTATCTTTAAAAATTACCAGGATAGTTGTCCGCATGGGTCTTTAGGAACATTATAAAAAAAAATAACTAAAATACATGATTTGGCAAATAAATATTTGCCGCGCTTTCTCTGTAGACTTAATGGGACAAACCACCAACCTAGTATATTTTATAAATTCGAGTGTTTGATAACAATTCTATATTCGCTGGTTCTTTATTGTAGCAGACGTCCAGAGACGGCGACATTGACGAGGCGTGACAGTGTTAACATGCCCTTATCACTACAATCAGCTGCAATGAAAATGCTAATTGACTTGTTTTGTACCGCAAATTTATTACTTTGTCACCGCTTTCATTGACGGATGGCTCCTCAGAGGTTAGAGGTCGCTGAGCACCAGTAACTTGCCGTACCTATAACCTGGTAATGTTGCCAACATGTTAGCATGACATCATGATTGTATTATCTGATATGAGCCCGAGCGAGGCACTAGTGGGTGCTTCATTTTTAGTACCTCGCGAATGCAGTCGCGGATAGTAATTTGATAATTCAATTCTGTATTAGAATAGTTTCAATGCTATAAAAATCTAAATCCTATTTAGTCAGTCATTTTGAGAATGGAAAATAACAGACAAATAGTTTTAGTTATTTTTTTATTTACTTTTATAAAGTGTTTGGAGGTTTTGTCTGTTCACGTCCGTAAGTGGTAACCCTCTGAATCCTTACACGTGACCTCCGGGTGGTGCTAAGAACAGTCTCTGGTGGTAGGCTTCGGCCGCGGCTTGTCACCACCCTCCGGGCTGGGCCAGTGCGTGAAGCGATTTTTTCGTGTTTCGTAATGTGGCCCGGAGAAGCCATCTTCTAGGCCTTCATGCTCCATCTTAGACCACATCGTCACTTTACATCAGGTGAGATTGTGGTCAAATAAAGGCTTATCAGTAATAAAAAAAAAACTAATATTTATTGGTGACATCAGAGCGTGCAAGATTCTGCACCACGGCGTAACATATTGCGTTGCACACGGCGTACAACACAATATTTCGACATATTGAAACTGTGTTATTTTTCTATTCAAAATAACAAAAAAAAAATAAGAGTCTACTATTTTTTTGTGTGTTAAAAACGGATCTAAAATAAAATTTTGTCAACTAGTATATTGTTACAAACTATGTTACCTTAAAATTGATGAGCAAGTCTCAGAAGAATTAAAATTATTATATTTATGACGCCATATTTCTGCCAAGGGTTATTATTTTAAACGTTTCTCAATACCAATAAATGCATCGCGGCTTCTTAAATCAAATTTCTGTTATGCAATAAATAACCAACACCATAACTAAGTACCCAGTTAGAGCAATTACTGTGGTTTTGTATGATATGGTACAGCCGGGACGGGATGCAGTCGTCACCATTTACAGACCCGTAATACCGAATACGATGATCGGCCTTCGGAATGTCATATGCATCGGGAATGATGTGATAAATTAGCCTTTTTGCGGCCGTGTTTTAGGGCACTGCTATGCAAAAGATAAGCAAACCCCGAATGTTTTGTTAACTTAATATCCGTAATTATTCGCCGAAATTCTGATACCTTGTACTGAGAAAAGTGGCACAAGAAGTGTGTTTTGATACTCACATCAATTACAATTACCGTTTTACTTTAAATTATAATCTGCTATTATGTTTTAATAAAAGGTATATACTCGAATGTTGATACTTATCTGGTTTGGTCAATATTCATTAAATTATTTATTTTTATCAGTTTCTCTGTTTTAAGTTTGACAATGCAACTTTTATGTAACATATCTATATTTTTCTACATGTTTTGATGTATTTCATACTATGACATAATGAACGAATAATTTCTAACAGTAGTCATAGTATTCTAAAATATGATTACATTATACTAAGGTATATAGATTGTAACGAAGTCAATTGTAAGTACGATCCCTACGACGAAAAAATTACTATGAATTTCAAACATACAACATTTTTCATCGGTAAGCCTCAGAAGTCTCAGAACTTTGCAGTGAAATTCTTAATTGGAACCAATAAAGTAGTTGGACCAAAGTCTACTAGAGATGCAATTACACGATCAGTTACAGCAATACTTAGGATCGATTGCGTTCAAAAGTCCGTCAGAGACGACAAAATGCCCAATAAACCGGCTGAGCATAGACAAAACGCTACAATAACATCAGAACGGGAACGAATCGCCAGTTTACGACATGATCGCTACGACCGACTGCTCTACAAATGAATAAGCCATCTGGTCTAATAGCTACAATTAAACATGGTCGTCCGGGCGACTGCAAGCCCTTGTTCAGCATTCGGCTTCAAGATCAATAATCTAATCTGCGCTCGACCAATGTGCATTGTTTTGGGAAACAGAAAGGCAGGTATTGTTTCGGATTCATACTAAATGCTACAGAGGAATTCCATTTAAGGTTGCTTTTTCATATGTATAAATTAATGCAAGTCGTAAAAAGCACTAGTTGTAGACCGCGGTTTCGTCGGAGTGAGTTCGTGTTGTAATTCCTTTTATGGCATAATTCAGTCGTTTTGCCATAAACGAGCAAAATTCTTCCAAACTTTCCCCTATATAGTATAAATAAAAATGATGTATGGTTTTTTTCGACTATTATAGTGTTCATATAATATGTGTTAATATAAATTAAATTTGAAACTCAACTTCAAATATCCGTTAAAAAGTTACACATTTTTACACATCATATTTTTAAGAGTTATTTTTTAAACTGAGTCATGAGTATTATTATTTCTAGTTGTTATCTTAACTAAATCACACTGTTAGATAAAAAGTTCATACAAAATCTAATTGACACATAACTTTTACCTTGTACAAGTATATACGAGTATGTCTTGCAATAATTTACCTATTTGATTAAAAGAAGGCATTTAATTTAAAAAAAAGCTTACTTTTGGCGTTCAGTGCTTTTGACTTGCAACTATTATTACATATGTTTACTATACAGCGACGGTAAAAATTGTTCACTAATCGACTCGATCAACGATATCTTAGCTTCACATGACATTATCGAGATGATCTTCCATAAGGTTTTTCATAATCCTTCAACTTGCTCTATATAGGGTCTTCACATCTGACTTATTCAAGTTTTTAAGGCTCGGGCGATCGACAACGTTATGTATTCTTATATGGCAAACTGTCATAATTAAAGTTAATAATGAACCCATACGTCGATACTTTTTATAGGCCCGGAATCATAACTTAATGTTCTAAAGAAAGGAAACAATTGATCGTTCATAACTTAACATACAAAGCCTAAGTATGCCTTAAATATGTCCCGTCTTTGGCTGTGGGATATTTTAGATGATCATCAAAAGAACTCTTAGTGAGTGTATCTCTGGTGTAAGACTATAAGTATTATTTTTAAAATAACCTATGAAGCGGTGTATTTCAATTATATAAGGGACAAAAAATTTATATGCAACAAAATGCAAAAAAAGGCTCTAATAAGGTGGACTCCGTATAAAAGTTTTCCCAATATGCGAAATTAAAAACAACTTAGGCACCGACAGTCCGTCAGATCGGGCGGCTTCTCAAGTACATAAGCCTCCGTCTTTGACCTGTAATTGCCAAGTATTTTATTACACTCCCCTGCAAGTTTTATGTCATTCAATCCACGACTCTTAATTGAATAAGCGACATGAAATTTACAATGGTCATACATTAAAGATGTACAAGTTCACGTCTTTGAGCAAAGGCGCCGGTCTCAGAAACGTCATTTCGAGTCACGTTAATGTCCAGAGGTCCACTAACCTAATTCTGACGATGTAGTTGTAGGTGGCAATTAAAACTTGGGACATAGAGAGAATCCTATTATTTCGCGGTGATTGGACAATGTTCGTTTAGACCTGAGTCACATGACAATCCACACAACAACATCTATTCCCGTGGTAATATACTAATACAATAGACATAATTATATAGATATTTTTTATTATACTATTCTCCATTTCTTAAAACTTAACATAAAATACATAAATGGACCAAAGCGGAACATTAATCTATTCATTGTATTGAGCTTAATGTTAATCGGTTCGTTAACATTCCTGCCTCAACTATTAAATTAATTATGATCTTTTATTACGCATGGTTTTAATATACTTGTGCACCTATTGTTAACAAAATTTGCAAAACTAGGAAATAATGGGTCCACTGGTTTCTAAACTGTGTTAATACAGGAGGGTCCTGATAGTGAAAATAAATAATCTATTTTTTATATAACAATATTAAGGAAAACGAACGAGCATTTGAATTTTTGATTAAGTATAATTACTAACACACTATTACATCTTGGTAAATGCAGTCTTTTTCCTTCCATGTTTGTGTTCGTCATGCTTCATTAAACTTGGTTTGCTAACGTTTCTAATATGTACTCAATATAATACACATGAGTTTTTTTTATCTTTAAAGTTTGAAACGTAATCTTACCCGTGGTAATTCATAATACATTCGGTAAAAAGTCAGCGTTAAATACAAAATACTGTTTTAATACAGGGTTCCCGTTAATTAATCATAATTAACTGTGAAACTTCCATACTCTCCTTCCATATCAAGAAGGACAGTATGTTAGTAAAAACCTACATAACTTACATGATATCCTACTTTGATGGGAAGAAAATCCATATTTCTTATGGTTTATCTTACCATTAGAAAACACAAATGTATTTATTAAATCTGTTCATGCCTTTACATTGTTGTTAAGTTGTGGTAACAGTATACTGAAGTAATCACAAATATGAAAATATTAAGATGATGTCCCAAAGTCGGAAAAAATTGGTGTGTAAGTTATCATGATTATAACGTGTTGACGAATGCGTTTGAAAGTTTACTACGATACTAATTACACTATAATCAAAACAAAATAATACAGTGGGCGCCAATTTTAAATAATATGGATTTATTCCAGGCAAGCTTTACTTGGAAAAAATGCACATAGAAAAGCAGTGGCGGTACTTAATAACATAAGTGAGTTTAGTAGAGTCCAGTCTAGTCCATTATACCAGATGTCGACATAATATTGTAATTTGGATCATCATGATCTTCAAGAACCCTCGATTCTCGGATATTCAATTATTTTTCACATACATACTTTACGTACATAAAACTCTCCTAATATTATTATCCTCTCGATAGGTATGTATCAAAGATGACGTATCCCATGATTCCTAATAAATTCACAGATAAGCCAACAATTTCGAGTCCAACCAAAGAGCACTCAGCTTGGTTCACCCAATTAAAGATGAATCTCCCGCGGATCATGTGACAACAAGTCTTGATGAAATACTGCCGACGGCCGGGAAGCAGACCGAGACGCTTTGATACTTTACTGAGCTTTGCCTGCCTTTGTGAGGTTTTCATACTCATATAAAGATATATAGTTACATAGACTTATAGGCAAGACTGTAATATTGCTCTTTAAAATTCATGATTTTTAGAGACTACATGAGTTTGAAAAGGTATAAAAGAAATATTATAGGTAAAACAGTTTTTTTAATTGCACACACTTTTAACACAACTAAGGCCAAATTATTTGGAATACCAAACAATATTTTATCATTTCTGTAACGATCAATTTAAACAGACAAATTCGCAAATACACAGTTGACTGTAAACTCCAACACGCTATACGCGGAGATATAAAACACATTTCAATATGAGCTATAGTATTTTTATTATAATGAGCATTAAGAGTCGCTCCCGAGTCCCAAAAAGGTTGAATATTTGATAGGTCGTCTCATATTTTACTCTCATCCCGTGTGGAAGCAGACATATAAATCAAAGGCATGTTTGCAAAGAAGGCGGCCGCTCCGCACGTCCACGTAATTGCTGCAAAAACACGCATTGTGTGACTTTCGAAGACGTTGGCAAATTTCCGAATAATTTCCGATCTGACCTTCGAGAGAATTTCGACGAGTCTCTTCAACGACTAGAGCCGTTAAAAGTTAACACATCTTTTAATGTTCTTCGTTTGATTACTCACCAATTCATGATATCTCGAGGAGAAAGAAATGTCAGCTGCCTGGCCTTTGTGGGCTGCGAGCTGATTAGCGGCTATGGATCTTTCAATGGATTGCAGCGTCCGCTTCTCGGGTGCGTCATAAATTTCCATTGATTGGATTAATCTGATTTGGATGTCAATTTTGCAAGAAAGTTCTGAACGTTTGTAAGAATATAAACATGAACGCTGTCGAAGCGGTATCTGCTAACAGATAAATTATGTAGATTAATGGTATCAATGTAAGGAACTGGCACAGCAAAAAATATTTTTAATTTCACGGGAAGGAATAATATAAAAAATTACTTAATTAAGTTATTGTTGTTTCAGAATATGCTTAGCACTTAAAGATATTGTTTTTTTACAGAGAACGTGTCCGTACGCAAACACAGTTGTACATCTAAAACAGTAACTAGCTTTTCCTTAACAAATTAAATAGAATATGCAATTACAAATTATCCTAGACGAGTATTATAAGTAGCAAAGAAGTGAGTGAATGTGGTCTCATGTACTTCATAAAAAGTGGCTTTTAAAACAGGAAGCTAGGGCCGGACCGTTCATATCCCGTATGTTCACCCGGACGCTGCATAGAGCTACCTGTTTGCTTCAGCCTTTCCACTTATTATGACATGCATTACCATTTACGAATAACTTTTTACTACCCACACATTTTATGATTGAAATCACTATTTAATTATGCGTCCGAATATAGCGAATGTCAGTTGTCCGCAAAGCGCACTTTGATTATGATTGAGTTATGAACTAGGCAGCCGCTGACTAGAGCAGTTCTATAATTCATTGTACAATTTATGGACATCAGTTGAGGTACCTGCACTCACAAACGAGCATATTTCCCACGTCAGCTTTGATTGCGATATCATAGTGAACGATGACATTTGAGTACGTACTAATTTAATCCTCCAAGACCGCTCGCGAGTGCGTTATCTGCGCGAAGATACAGTCTGGCTGATCCAGCAAGGGATTTCTGCCTATACTGCCGCGCCTGAAAGTCTACTTTGCAAGTGGGCCCGGGCTGGAGGTAATCACGCAAAGCTGGCCTCTTAGCATTGAGTAAACAAATCTTCGACATTGTATCTTTGCCTTAACTCTCTTTATTCAAAGGAACATTGTCAAGAGAAATGTACGATTATTGTAGTGTTTTCTTATGGATTGTGTTACTAAAATACATAACTCGTGGCGTGCGTTAAGGAGGGCCCACTATCTTTGATTTCATGTTTTATATCAATGCGAAGGGCAATAGACATATTTGCGCGATGTGTCTAATCTTTGTCGGAGCTTTCTTTTTATTTTACCTTATGTTATACATATGTATAGATTATTTAATTTTTATCAATTGAGTAACCTAAGCAATTAAAAATGCTTAAGTTCCGTAGTAAACAGGATGTAGTTTAAGTATTTGATTGAAAGATAATGGATGAAAGTAAGAAAGGCAATTTTTTCATCACTGAAGAATGTGGGGATTCAAATAAAATATCATAATATAAAAAAATAATTCCAACTTTAATATTATGCTCAGGGGGCTTACAGAATGTTCAAACTGTGGGACATAAATATTTATGCCACAATCGGTTATCTTTCTTTGTTTTGAATACTATAATATTATACCTAAAGCCTAAAAGAGACGACATTCCGTCCATCGTGCCTCTAATTATGCAAAAAGCTGGACTGTGGCCGGGCCGCGGTTACCCTTTGACGGCACCATCATTAATGTTGACATAATACTGAAGATTTATGACGGTATTATGAAGGAATTATTACTGGGAAAATATAGGTATGTCCTTTGAACAACTTATTGAATTCATAAGGACAGTAACTGGTTTATTAATATCGTATGCCAGTGTGTCAATGATTGCAGATTTATTGTCGATTGAAAGATTCCAATAGATAGACGACTAAAAAATAAACGTGTAAATCCAACGTAAAGCAAACGAATGCGTAATTCGACGAACAGTGGTTAAATTAGTCGACGATGCGGGCGTCTTTATAGTCCTTAAATTGGCAAAAAATCGAGACAAGTCCCGAGTGACACCGATCGCGGAGGCATCGCCGAAACAGGTGTTATCATAAACATACATTTTGAGATAAAAACAAAATAATTTTCATGAGTGCCAGTAGGCGCGAACTGCCATCCATGTTGCCGACACAATGGCGATTTCTTAGTTTTTTTTCGCCTTGTCGTCGGCATAAAAGCCGACGATATTAAATTTAGTAAGCGGAGAGGTGTCCGAAATCTCACGCAGACGTGCGATCCGCCACACATATTTCCATCCGCACAAAAAGCGGAACTATAGCCATAAATATGTCCAAATAAACATTAGTCGACGACAGCTCGAATAAGAATTCTAAGGGGTCTGTCCACTTCGCACTACATTTTAAATTAGGTTCATTAATAATGAGCAAATTACATCATTACAAGCTCATCCCCGATGAAGTTGTCTGTTAAGTTACTTCTTTTCGATCATATTTCTCAATAAATGCCACTATTATATTATTTAGGATATATGATATAGGAATTTATAGTACATATTAATTCGAACGTTTGTTTATGAAATAATTATAAAAGTCAGTCTATTGTGTGAACAAACTAAAATAATAAGTAGTAATTTCCTATTCAAATGAATAGCTATCGCTTCTTTGTTATACCCACAATTCACATGAAATTGATGAAAAATAAAAAGGTGTGAAGTGTGAACGATAATGGTGAAGGCTTCAAGTAGGCTCAGCGTATTGTGCGCTAACAACGCCGCACTGCCGAGATGACAGTCGCGCGCACAACGCGATAATATGTGTACATATGTAACATTAAACAGCACAAATAAAGGACATTTCACACTACATGGGTTCAAGAACAAGTTTTTCCATAACACAAAAGACGACACTGAATAGTTATAGCTGCTTCGCGGCCACAGCGCATAATCCAATAAAACAATTCGCGGAATGTACGGTTCGCAACTACTAGTATAACTAATCGTGACTGGGTTTAGGATGTACCCTACAAATTTGATCAAATATGAAAAGTAGGTGTAGTTAGAGACAACATTCATAAGTAGATGTATAAGCATGAGCTCAAATATGACAACAGCGATAGTGTGGCCACGGAGATAGCGGATGATTTTATAGTGAATGGTGATTTCTTATAACGAAATTCCAATTTTGAAACGCATCATAAAATATTTCGATCATTTTAAAAAGATATCCTCAGTCATGAGGATACGTTATGTATGTACCTATGTAAGTTTTGATACTAATATAAGGTAGGTACTGTTAAGTAATAAGTATACTCTATTTTAATGTCTTACTATCGACTCGGTCAATTTTTGCACGGATGCAAATTATACATTATTTTAAATCCTCCTCTATCTACGGCTTTGAGATTATTGCGACCAAACTTAAAGGCTCAGCGGATAATTTAAAAAAGGTATGTAATATTTATAGATGGGCACATATTTAATTAATAAGTTTACGCTTTTTAAAAAATTATCACGCCTCGGTCCAACCAGTACCATGTACCAATAATTTGCATACGTGAAAACGTATGCAAATTATTGGTACATTGTTATATTTTGATGGGATATAGTCTATGTTTCTTTTTTATTTATTTTATAGCTAAGTATAAGTTTGACAGTTAAATGTCAGTCAATTTTAAGATTTTCAATGAAAGTGAGGAGGCTTATCTTGTATAAAAAAATCTCGTGTCACAATGTTCGTTCTCACTCCTCCGAAACGGCTTGACCGATTCTCATGAAATTTTGTGAGCATATTGAGTATGTCTGAGAATCGGTCAACATCTATTTTTCATTTTGCAAAACAACGTTTGCTGGGGTCAGCCAGTAAATATATAAAATTATTATTTATTATAAATCTTTCTCAATCTACGTCTGAAAACGGCGAAGGAATATGTCGAATTACGAAGCGAATTTAAGGTTATCGCGAACGAACAAAATACGGTCGATTTATAATAATAATATGTAGTTATTTATAGAAGGCACAATACATATATTTGGTAGTGAAAGGGCATAGAAAAGTTCTATTTTGCAAACCGTACAAATAAAATTGCCGACTGAATCTCAAAATATATGAATTTGATTCAATGGAAAGGCAAGCGGCTCCCTGTGTTCTCCAAGGGTTACCACCAGCGTCCGGACTCGACTTTTTATTTTAATATTTTATCTCGAAAATTTGTATAAGATATTCAGAAATATTTTTGATTTTTGAGCTGGACACTGGCCTTTTATAATATAATTTGAAAGATACTATTGCTACTTTAAAAATACTAAGATTGCGTTCACAAAAAATAAATAGGTATGTCACTTTAACATCTTCGAAATGTTATTAAGTAGTAAGTGGTTAAATTAGAATTAATTTATGTAGTTAGATTCCAATATTTTTTTATTTAATGCAGGTAATCTTTGGCAATTTAATATTGGTAGAGTCAAACGATTTAAAAAAGTATGCTACGTGATCTTTTTAAATATAAATTATACCTAGTAATAATAAAACCATTTTTGGATATAAGTTGAATAGGTATATTTAGATGTCTGACTTTAAATTAATATGTAACTAACTGACCTTTGATTTATTAATATTAAGGTTCTGTTTGGAAAATTATCATATCTTATTAAAACGCAATAATGATTCTGGAGTTTTTCTTTATCTACATCATAAATCACAAATAAGTAAAAAATAAATCTTAAACTTACGTATTTTTATACCACTCATACCAAATCATCAAAAATATATGTTTTGAATCATAAACAATAAGGTGTTGCCAGCAATAAATAAAGAAGGTGCCCTTTTTTATTTTAATTGTCATGTTATTTTGTTTATTATTTCTTTATTTTCCTCGATGCACTATTATTATCTTAAAAGTTAGTTTTTGTAAGGTCCACACCAAACACAACAATTCCACACTACATTTGTGTAAGTTTTTTTTTTTACATTTAATAAAATTCCTTTTTTGTTTTTTTTTTTACTTTTACAGTGAGTTACTTCTTTTTTGTTGTTGTGAGTTATATTAATACGGTTTCTTTGTGTAACCAAATAACTGTTTTTCCATTCTATTCTATGTAATACAACGTTTTATTTATCATTGTGATGTTCGCTGGTTTTCGCAGCTAAGTCTCGTCTTAATGTGCAACAGCATACCTAAATAGCTAGTTAAATTTTAATGTTTCAGACAATTAAATCCTACAAAATAAAGTATATTGCGACAATGTATGTTTTCAGGGCAGTAGCAAGCCCTGGTTGCATTATACAAGTGGTCAGCTACACGTGTAGAGCGGGCGACACCTCGCCGCCTGTGCCATAATTGTCACGATATTACACCCTTACTTGCGCACTACAATGATCCATTTGGACTACTTTGGCTTTTAAGATGTTTACAAGCGAGAATTCATTCTTGTTTAGTTTAAGCTGCGCCTAAAATGTGATCGCATGTTTTGATTTTCTTTCAGAGAATATTATAATAATATTATATAATTTATTGATCTAAGTACAAGAAACAAACAAGCTGACTTAAATTGACACAATTTTATCATTGCTTGATAGCTTCACTTTTTATCTCTACGTTAATAACATACTTAAATAACAAAACCATTATTGTAATTAATTGAGTGGAATCGTAGTCGAAAACTATATGACATGTTTTGTACCTATCGGCAGTAGCTTGGAAGTTGGACTACAGGAAAGCATAAACTATTTCCCCTTTTTATAACCGCGTGCTGGGATTTGTCTTCTGATTTCGCTTTTATTTTATTCACACCGTTTCTCGAAGTTTGCCCTTTCCTTTTGTCAAACATAAGTTTCCATTGTAAAGGCTGACATTGTTATGCTACCACCTCGAAGCTAAGAAAAAGCTAAATCAGATTTTCGTTTGGTCACGATAGTGGCCAAAGATAAAATGTAAATCAATTAAAACAGTAAGTGATAAGACAGGACAATCACATCCACAATGATTAAAGAGTGACCATGGAATAAGTCGGCAGAATAAATTCCTTTTCGTGTTCTGACGAAAAAGCAGCCATTAGCGAGTTCAATTAACGATTTAACAAAGTATTTTCACGGCTGTTCTCTGAATAAAGACAAGCCTCTGGAGAGGCGTCTCGGTGCAGCGCGAGGAGTCCAGATGAGTGGATAATTGGCGCGTAGGCAGCGCACGTACCGCGCTGACATGTCACAAGACGTCTGCCACCGGCCGCGGCGATCCCTCAACGAATTCCAATCGGGAAGAGCGAAAAAGACACGAGCCGAGTATGCAGAGGTAAAAAGCGGTGGAGTTAGAACGACTCCGCGGGAGGCTCAGACCCCGCGCACCGCGCCCGGCTCCCTCTCTCACCAAGTGCACATACAATCTATACCCACCTCATACAACAATGACAAGCTGGATTATAACGTTGAAAATTCCATTTACTAGGATAAACAACATGAGCTTATCGCTCTTGGCAATGATCGGACATTCATGAGCCGACTTATATGGGTTATCGGATCTATCATCTATGTTGCTACACGCTCGTCGATCATAGTTTATCCTTGTCGCATATCTGATTGGATCGTCATTAATGTGAATTATTGATGTTTTTTTTTTATTTCCATGCAGCTGAAGGTATGCGTGGCCGGCAAAATGGCCTAGTTCCCAGTATTGTATGAGTGTTTGGGGAATGGACGGCGACGCGACGATGGCCGGGCGCGGGAGCGCGTCGCGACTCACAAAAACGCAGCCGTCTGGTCGCCGGGGACTCTGCGCACGCGTTGCTGGCTGACCACGTCTGAGAGCCGGCGGCGTGTAAGTGCGCAATCTCAACAATCATGTGCTACCGTGCTCAGCTGAGAATGCAACCGAGTACGTGCTCTACTGCTCATCACCTCTACCAACGGAATGGATACGATATAACTGAACGGTAGCACTCCAAATTTCGTATAATTTGTCAATCTTGGATCTCCGTTGCGTTGAGCGAATAAGGTAAATGTCCCAGTAACAAAGTGGCTAGTTGCGCGCGGCATAGCAATGCGGGTGCGTCTTCACACGCCGGCGTCATACGAATGATGCGATATAACGGATCGACCCGATTATTTCTGTCCATTTCACGACTGTTTAATAGCAATGTTAAAGTCGGCGAAAGCAAACATACACGCCCTGTTTATCGAATATTTTACGATCTTTACCGGATTCATTTTAAAATGTAAAGCTTTGTGGAAGCGGCTGAAAGATTGTTTGAGTCTACCGATGGTTTAACTATTTCTGATATTTATATTACAGTTAGTCATTTACCATTCTGATTTACCTGACTGCATGTTTATTCAGATTCGTATGTTTACAATACACGAGTACTTTATATCAAATGAGATTTACTGATATAATTTACATTTGCAGCATCTGGTTGTGGTTCTGCTTATAAATTCTTTCGTTTCCTAATTAAATAACTGTTTATTAATTTTACTAGTTGGAAAACACACTACATAATAAGTACGACGCTTCAGTTTAGGTAATTAATTATTCATAGTAGGCTAATAACACTAATTTGAAGGGATACTCCTAAAGAGCCAGTAACAACAGGCACGCATTTAATTTTAAGTATTTTGTGTTATTATTTTCAAGAATAATTATGCTAATTATTTTGCTGTTATTTTTTATTTATAGAACAGCTATATTTTACTGGTATAAATTTGCATAATACTAAAAGCATGTATCACCAACTCTGAGTAAAATTTGACTTGATAAATCTAACCATTGCTTAGTTTACTCGGATTATGTGAAATAAGCCCTTATTGTTTTGTAATAAATAAACTAATAGGTTTATTAGTTCTGTCCGTCTGTTTTGTTTTTGTTTTAGAAGTAATAATATAATGCTGCATCAGCATAAATAAAACTTAATAACGAAGTCAAGTATTTATATGTGGTTTATTCTGTAATATAATGAATCCCAAAATATGTTCGTTAGCGTATAAATCAACAACGCCTAGCCCAGTTAGGCCAATTGTTGTTTTTAATGTTCGCAGAAGTTCAAGGATGTGTTTTACGGCGAGAAAAACTCTAATAAGATTTTAAATAATTACAGGTGCGAAGCTGGGCGGGCCGCTAGCAATGAATAAATATTAAGCACGACAAACTAGTTATTAGACACGAAGAGTTTCCATTTCAAGATTATTTGACTGCCTCAGTGGCGCGGTGGGCGAGGGTCCGCTTGCGGCGCAAGAGGTGACGGGTTCGATCCCCGCCGAGGGTGAAAGTGTTTGTATGTTCTGCAAGCACGATCTCCTTGGTCTGGGTGTTTAATATGTATAATTAAAAATATCAATATATGTATGACTATTATATTAAGTATATCAGATTATCTAGTACCCATAACACAATCTTAGAGCTTACAACGGGGCTAGATGTTGTTGTGTGAAATGCCTGGAAATATTTATTTATTTATTTATTATTTCCTATAATATGTTTAAAACCAAACTACCGATCAACGTATCTAGGAATGATATGATCTTAGTACAAGCACAATTTCACACCTTCTGTCTACTGTAATGGTGTATGTTTATGTTTCCATTTGAATAATTTTGATAAGCCAATGCTGTGTAGTTTATAATTGGGCAGCTAATGTAGTTTTTGTGTAAGTTGCTTCCGCGCAGGTGTCGCGATTATATCTATGGCTACACAATTTGTCACTTATTTACGAATCATAAATTGTACAAGGCTGTCGTATCTACTGCCATCAGTGTGACAATAAAATATTTTGAAGTTGTGATGGCATTACATTTAAGTGATATTTTTTTTATTGTAATTTGGCCTTGTTATAATTTTAGTTATATTGTTAAAATTTAATTTTAATTGTTGTAGGTACCTATTTTTCTTTGTTATTTTGCCAAAATATTCATATTATTCCAATAACAATAGACCGTAGTATAAGTTTAACATTATACCCAAGATCTTAGTTGGCTTTGATTTATGTCATTAAATTCATTAAGACGCGCTTAAATTTTTTATAATGGCATATTTTGACAGCTTTTATTGTAAGTAATGGGTGCCAGATATTGTTATTGGTAAGAAACCATATTCGTACTTCTAACGTAAAGGAGAAAAATACGTAATTGTATATTCCATAAACCTTATTCCATTATAACCAACATTATAATAGTACCTATAGGTAGTAGTAATTTAACGCAGTAAAATAACTTCACCCAGCATAAATCGCAAATGACAGCGGTATCAACCAATCAATGTTATTGTGTCGCGCACAAAACGAATAATACTAAAAATTTACATTATAATTGCTTATGAGGCCGCTCTGAATAAACTTTATGCATATTTTTCAAAGTATCACCATTTGCCGGATATCCTAACAATGGCGCGTCATCCGTTTTATAAATGACATCTTTGTTTACTGATATATGATTAAAAATATGCAAATCGATGGGACAGGATGTTCATTTGAGTATTAAGAGCTCATTAGTTTGTGCTATTTCCATACAAAACAACAGATATACGAGCCACTTTGAATTAATTAGAAATTGAAATAGTTGGCAATTTAATGCAGGTTGGTATTAAAGCCATATTACATATTATGCCAATACCTATAGGTAATTATATTACGTAGTGCTGCACTTTAGCAAAACAGGAGAACCTTAGATATATTTTTTTCGAATCAGTTTGTTTTATATTTTTATTACAGAAAACAATCATTTATTGTCTCTATGAAATTTACCAACTTACTTGTAACTAATTGTTTCGCATCATAAGATAAAGCTTTAAATAGGTCTTACATAAATACGTTACGTTCTTACATTGTTTAGATTTCAACCATTAAAGTTGACGACATAATCTTAAACATAATATAGTTTGTATTATAAATCAGCAATAAACAAGCTTATTTTATGACCCTGCAAATTGCGTTGCATCCGTGGATATTACAATACAAATTTGTGATGTCATGTTGGATGTAAATTAAAATAAACAACAGACACAGTTTTAATTTTAAAGCTTTCAAATCGTTGATATATCCGGTTTAACGGAAGTAACTTAACATAATTTAAATGCAATTTGTAATTTTCACCCACCAAAGTATTACAAACGATTTTTTTCTTAAATTCTTTATTGCACACAGAGACATAATACAAATATAAGTTATAACATAGGTCATGTACAAAGGCGAGCTACACCCTATTAGATTTTCTTACAGCAAACTTTAGGGTTTTTCTTAATATGTTACAATTTAACGGCATACTGAACTCAGAAATGCTGGTTTGTAGTTTTAGTGTTAGTTTTGCTACCTGCTAACAGATGGCGTTGCCTATACGATTCAAGTAAACAGTTGTACGCAAAATCAGCTGTGAGCAAACTTGTTTTCATACAAGGTTTATTAAGATAGTACGAAAATAAATTAAGTCATCGATAAACCTGTGTAATGTTATAAAGATATTCTTTTGGAAAAAAACAAGAAAAATAAGAAAATATTTGAAAAATTAAGGTTTTAAATAAATAGTTTTGTAACGTATAAAATATGAAGGATTTCAAATAAAATTTTCAAAAACCATTAATATGAAGCGGCAGTTTCGAATGCGAGGAATAAAACATATGACAGTCGTCAAAGTAACATTTCTTACAATCATAAAAAAGGACTCCTCAGTTTCGCCGGCAGCGCTGAAACAAATATTAAGTTAGTTAGTGTTGCGAGTTATGGTGTGATAGAGTGTTATGCCGTCTTGCAAGTGCAGGGAGGTCGCTAGTGCAGTCTGCACGCCCTGGGCACGCCCTACGCCCCCTGCCCCGTCCCTTACCGCACTTGTTCTCATCCGAGGTGTCCACTTATGCTAAACTTTGCGCCTCAGATGGTAAGAAGGTAAGTCTTAACTCTACGTGTAGTTGCTTTGTATTTTGTGTGGACAAATTTTCCGATTTGAATTGTTTTTCGGTGGAATTGTAGAGGTTAAGGATACATTTATTTTGTTTTGCAATTATAATTATCTATATCTAGCTAGTGATTATTATAGTTAATAATAGATACGTCTACTAGAACGTCAATTTGTTCACATTTCAATAAATTTATTTAACAACTTATTTGTACATTGTTTTGTGTATGGTACAAAAAGGCGAGCTATAACAGTTTCTACTTAATGCTATAAAATTTTATACCAGCTAACCTATTGAATCACTTAACTCAGTCGAATTTTGGCACTTTCAATTTAGTTTTTAGTTACTCCTAGGTATCACTCTAACTAGGTCACTTTCAGTATTGTTATTTGTATTTCACTTTATGTTACTGTATTTGTACGCATTTACTAGAAAACTATTACACGGACTTAGGTATGTCAGTATCACTAAAAGAAAGCAGATAATAATTAGGAAGGTTTTTGGGCTTAAAATTTTGAAACAGTGTAAGTCAAATAAAAAGCAATAAGTTAATGCTAGATCAAGAAGTAAACTTGAATCTGATTTCAAATTAATTATATTTTTTATTAAGGGTTGTAATCAAAAAATCCACAGAATTATAAGAATTGCGAGACTAGCATCCATCTGAGCAGGATATGGCATTTCCAAATTGTCCTAGTTGTCATTCCGCTTGTATTGTATATCTATTGGGCAAAAGAAGTGAAGCTTCGCCCAGGAAAACATTGTTTTATACTTCAAAGGTGGCAGACAAACTTGCGGCCCACCTAATGAAAAGAGGCGAGCGCAGCCTGCAACATCAAAGATATTACTTGCGCACTGCCGACCCCGTAAAAGCTTTAGAATGCCCTTTTTGATATTGCCATAGTTGTGATTCCGCTTGTTTAGTGGCCAGTAGAATGCTTCGACTTAGGTAAACCACCTGCCAGGTGGGAAGACGATCGTTGAGGTTGATAGTAGTACTAGTTAAGACTTAGACTTGTAAAAGTTGCCGTATGATAAGGTTGTGCAGGTTTGTGTCTCAGGTTAATATCATATTATGGGGGCATATTTGAATTCAAGGTTGTCTAGTATAGATCACTCTTCAGAGCTATAAGACCACCATTAAACCCTTCATTTATCACATAATCTGATAATTTTTGCTGCAACAAAGAATAAGGTACGATAAGATAAAATAAATATAATTTTATCTAATCGTATCTTATTGTTGAATGAAAATCCAAAAAAATCCATAAAAATAACCCGAGGCTTAAAAGTAGTAGTAGTAAAGCAGCATGCCTTTTAGTTGTAAGAAGATAGTTGTTCTCGGTTAAAATTTTGTTTGTTTTTAAAAAATATTTCGTATCCCGTTGTAAAATTTGCATACTACAACTTTGCTGAAAAATGTTTAAAAGATTCCGCAACAAAACTAAAAAAGCGCCGAGAGCTCATCGAAATCAAACATAGAGACGTGATGTTTATGCAAACAGCTCAAAACGACCCAGCACGTATCGGTTTTTCCTTCTCTTACGGTTTCTAAAAATTTATATTTTCACCAAAAAGTAACTGTGCCGATAAATTCGTGACGGAACTCTTCAAGTACTTTTATGCCGACTTTGTTTTATGTTATTTGCACAAACTGCTCTACTTAGATATTTATCTACTAAGTACATTAATGGGATTAATCCCTTGGTAAATAGATAGGCCGTAGGACATACGATGCTTGCTGGACCTCACAATATTAGGTAAATTAAAAAAAAAAAACACTTTTTATCCGACCGACGCTGGTTAACACTGAATCGGTCGCCATAAACATACGAGGTATTTCAAGCAAAAAATGTATTTCAGGTGTACCCAAGCCCTCTGCTGTATCAGTGACCCTAATTCTTCTACTTATCACTTCATGTCACGAAGGCTTCTCAAGTTATCTTTGCATGATGCACTAAGTATTAAATGCCTAGCTAAGGTATAAAGCTATATAAAATGACGTAAACGTCATACAAAAAACATGGGCAAATTAATTTATTTTCGTATGGAGAATTGATACAATGCCGAATGATGTATTTAAGGAATTAATTACAAATGCGACATGACATTGTATTGGTGAACGGCCACGCGCGTTCTATGCGGACTCAGGGCAGGGGTACAGAATAAACAGGGGCCTGGGGCAAAGGTTATCTGATATTTATCCAAAAATATCCTTGAATATATACAATTAATTACTATTTATTACATTTAATTCATTTGAATCAAGGAGATTCCGCGTCTGTATGATCTCGATAATATCAATATTGATTCAATTATTATTATACTGTTTTCAGCAATAGATTGAATGAGTCAAGAGGAATGTTCATATAATATGTATGATTTACGTCCGAGCCAAGTCGGAACGAGTGGCTAATTTCTAATAAAAATAAAGACCATATTATGTACTATCTATAGCTGAATAATTTCTATGATTGGTTGATTTATCACAATAAAAAATCTTATTTTCAATGCTGAAGAAAAACATTATTTTAAATTCCCAATCAATCAGGTATTTATGTGGTTTCTAGTTTTTATAGGGCTACATCAAATCAAATCAAATCGAATGTTTATTTGCAGAATACAATTCTTCAAACATGTCAAGTATTCAATTCATATACTCAACCCCCAAGCAGGTATGCAAATATTATCAAATGTCATTGTTATGAAGCTACAAAATAAAGAATAAATTAAATGATAAACAAAAATTAAATTTTAATTAGAATTTAAATACATAAATGAATAGAAAAAATGCTAAATAATTATAAATTACAATTTAGATAATCACTAACACTATAAAAACTTTTGTCAAGCAGCCAACTATTTAGTTTTGTCTTAAAATATTCCCCTTCATCTCCTTTAAGGCTTCAGGTAACTTATTATAGACTTCAATAGACATATTGTAAGCATTTTCATCATTGTCCAACTGAATTTTGTTTTGATCTTCCAATGTCTCCAATCAAATGAAAATATAATGATATCCCCTAATACGTCCTTACTCGGTAATCCTGGCTCCTGGTCGCGTTCGAGACATCCTGGAATGACCTATCGCAAAACCTGCACCACAAAAAAGTACTTAATTGATTTCGTCGGGTTAGTACTCATACTAATTCCCTGATAAATATGGAACGAACCTTTGTTCTTGCCGTTGCAGATGGATTTAACTCTTTACAATCAATTTTATGGTTCCGGTAAACAGGACTGGACGTATATGTTAGTACCTACAACGATTTATATTGATTCCACAATTTGTAAAATTATGTACTTTTTGCAGCATTATAACGTTGTTGTAAATGAACCTAGCTAAATATAATACTTAAAGGTATAATTGACGTATTGATGTACAATAAATGATCAATGATAAATACAATGATAATTTCTTCTGAACTTTACTTTACGTGTACCTATTAAGGGTACTCGTAAAGTTAAGTTGTGACACCTGGCTTTGATCAGTCCTCTCTGAGGTCCATCCAAGCACAGAGAATTTAATTATCCTAAGGTCACCTATGTTAAAACAATGTCTCATGCGATTATAATGTAAGGATTACTCGGCGAGAATAAAAATATTAAAACTTAATTAATTTTATACATACTATCTAGTTGAGATGTAGCTAGATATGCTATCTATGATCGACAAAAGAATTTCAAAGCAAGGCACGCCACTAATGAAAGAAACTATGAAAATAAATTTTCCCATATGAGTATCGGGTGTAGGGACAAAACCTCGGTATTTACAATGTGACTGCGGCAGACATTCCGTTACAGTACATGAGTAATTTAATAAACGAGTAAATCCGGTGTAGAAATTAGTTTTTACCGGGTCCGGCTCGGGGCTCGGGCACGGCTGCGCAGGCGCGGCGGGTGGCGCAAAGCGAGCGCGCGTCCATGTTTCATAATTAGCTGCACTGTTATGAATTTTATAAATGTTTCATGCGAGCTACATGGGTAGCCGACAATTAATTAACTCCTGCGCAGTGCTTACATTAATTAGCCTGGGACATGTCATGTACAGACGTCATACATTAAACATACATGGCCGCGTCCATTCGGAAAATTTATAAACGTTACATTTTAATACGTCGAGTGAATCGAGAAAAACGAGACCACCCCTGTGAACGTTTAAACAATTATTTGCGAGAACTTTACCCAATTAAGGCTTATGATTGTTTTATTGAAGCGCCTAGCTTGAATGATACTCATAAAAATTCGTCTGTCGAGAGAATTCATTTGTTGAGTTATTATCTCGATCATAACTTTAATGGTCTCTAATTTGATTCCAAGTCTAATCAGAATTATAAACAACTAGTTGTCTATTTTGTGTATATTATTAAACAGAGTATTTTTATAACTTAAGTAGGCCTTGGTAATGATCAATATATCTGTCTTTTTCGAATATTTTTAGTTATTTATTTAAGCAAATCTTCGGTTCACCTAATTAGTGAAACCTATGTTTGCAGAGCAGTGATAAAAAAAATATATTGGTCTACTTTGCGAAGATACATACTTAATGTATTTATATTGTAACTATTGTAACTTGGTTATTATTTAGATCGTCGCGCAAGGAAGTGTTGCTATGGCTTACCTGTTCTAATTAATAGGAGGCGTCTAAAAGCAATTCAACTTTGTACATATACAAAGCAAGCTGATTAATTACCGGTAACAACTCACATTCATGGAAACTGGTTTTATAACTACTTCAGTTGTGTTACATATATTAGAAATGTTGACGTTAATGCTATGTCATTCCATCTGTTTAACATAAATGCTGCTGAAAAATAGAAAATTGTAGAGTTTTTACTTTTCAATAGTTTAATTAAATGATACCTAACACTTTCCTATTTTTTTATTTGCGAGGCGGTGTGAATAGTTCAGTAATCACATTTCAACTTTAAGTCACGGTTGATCGATGACTGTGATGATCAGAATTTTAAAGATGACTTTTTAAGTAATACTTAACTTTAGCACAACAGCGCCATGTGAGGCTTACATTCAACTGGGGTATATCATCATCATCATTCTCATGTCCTTATCCCACATTACGTGGGGTCGGCACAACATCTTTTTTCCTTCCATTTTCCTCTGTCACTCGTCATCTCAACACACACTCCTTTCTTACACATGTCATCCTTCACACAGTCCATCCATCTTTTCTTTCAACTGGGGTATAATACGAGTATAAATGTAATTTATTAGTATTATTGTTAACGATCTTTTAAAATCTCCGATCACGAACCGTCATCGTGCACTCTATATCTATATCCTCAGTATAAACTCAAGGAAAATACTTGTAATTTACAAGATCATAATATTTATTTATCCACATGATTACCCCAATAAACGGCCGACATTAATAATCAAAGTGAAATATTTCATTATAAGAGCAGACCACTAAGTTTTACTGCTTAATTACTCTCGCAAACTATATCTGGACCAGCTTTATAGTATGAGTTTATCAAGGTTTTGATTTACCTTTTATGCCTTTCAATTTATTACTCACATCTCAGAGAAATCTTTAAGGAAATATTATTAAAGTTTAACCGTGAATAATGGATAGGCACCGTTGGCGGCAGATTATTAATTCAGGTGCACCACAGCACCGTTGTCCACAACCTATGATGACCACGATCCTCAGCCATGAGGGAACGACCCCAGAGAGAGAGAACCGTGAATATTTTTATTGTTTTTGATGGTAAATAAAGAAAAGTCAAGCAGAAACCGCAGTTTGCCGGTGGTTCTATGTTTATAATATTTAAATATATTAATACATTTAGATAAGTATGAGTATACGCACGGAACCCTTGGTGTAATAGTCCATATTACACCAAGGGTTCCGTGCGTATACAACAATTTATACACTTAGAGTACGTTTACATATTAGAGTCTGTTGAGATATCAAATCAACTGACAACTGTCAGTGGCTGATGGACCAAGATTGGTAATATTTATGAGAAACCCTAATATAATTTAATATCATTTTTAAAGGAACTACCTATAGATACCCCATACGTATAGATATGATGAAAAAAATATTTCGAGTTTCAGTTTCAACGATGGGGATCCGATTTTTTTTCATATTTGAGTAAATTCTATCCTTAATGCGGTTCACAGAATACACTTTCCATTCAATTTAATTATTTTTAATAAGCGATAAACCTTACTTAGCATGTTAAACTATTTTTAAATTTTATATAAAAAAATTAAAAATCTACTTACCATGTTTTAATAGTATAGTTATTTAATTTCGGAAAAAAATGGCTGTAAGATACGGACGGACAGACAGATAGGCATGACGTATCCATAAGGACTCCATTTTTGCTATTTGGCTACGGAACCCTAAAAAGAAACATGCGTTTGTGAAGTGTGTCTATCACCTTACACACTATAAAAAAATAATATAACAAAAGCTCTAAATTGTCCAGGATACCGAAACTGATTTAAATGAAAAATGGTACACAGATTTCCTAGAGCCTAAAAAAGGATATAGGTTACTTTTACCGTGGGAAAATTGATCATAACGCAGGTAACACCGCGGGGCACCACTAGCAGCTAATAAATAGGAAATATGATTATCATTAGCCAGTGATCCCCGAGCCTTTTACAAAATGTATAGTTATTTCAATAAACCGTACAATCTCAGCAATCTCTTGAGTATCCGTCGAATGGCAATAGTATTGCGAATGTGAAGACTGTGCCGCACAAATGCACAATGGGCTCCGAAGTACGTCCGATAAGGTGCGCCCGCGGCGCTCGCCCGCTCTTCGATTCTTAGGAGATCAGCTATTTTCCCATGATCGAGAATGTGCCCAGTCGATATTAGAATTACATTGTCTACAGACGTTTATTTTATTCACGTTTATAACTAATGACTTGTCTACGAAACTACGATGCATCACCAGTTTCGTTTTTTTGGAGAGTTTTTAACAGAAGATGTATGACTTTTTAAATTATCATGGTTTTTAACAATATTATGATTTAACGGAAATAACCAAAGTTGTTTCCGTGATCATGGCGCTTGCAACAGCGTCGAAATATCGGAAAACTCAAAAACCGTCAAATCATGGTATGTTACCCGTTTTAAATCATAAGAAGATGTATGAGTCTGAAATTCCTTCTGTATCCATTTAAAATTCAGTACACCAATAATGGTGAATGTCACTGAATGGCCTGTGTGCTTAATTAGGCCTAACCTTTCATACTGAGTGAAATCTCTGTGTCCCAGCAGTGGGCACGCAAATACGGGCGCTTATGCCTCACCAATGATACTTAACTAATCACTATTTTTAAATAAAATCAAATAAAACGACTAATTTAACTGATATCTTACCACACTTCACACCGTCACTATCCGCGACGGATGAGATTTGCAGTATCATCATCATCATCACCCTATTAACGTTCCCACTGCTGGGACACGAGACGAGCGAGATTAGGCTTTAATTCACCACGCTGGCCAAGTGCGGGTTGGTGAATGTCACATGTCTCTTCAAACTCTTTTCAAATTCTCAGAACATGCCGGTTTCCTCACGATGTTTGCCTTCACCGTTAAAGCACGTGTTTAAAGCGCACATAGATTTCTCAAGAAGAAAAATCCAGAGGTGCGTGGCGAGGTTTGAACCCACGACCGTTGGAATGAAAGTCGAGTGTCCTCCCACTTAGCCAACACGGCTTCATATCTATAGATTTTATATCCTCTGATAGCTCGACCAGATGATTGTATAAGCCATTGGATAACGACTAGTTGTATCCACTGATAACTTGATCCTTTTACACAAAAATAAGTATTTGTTTGCCATGTCATGTGTATTTTGACAGTGCAGTCTAGCGATCAGAGAGCATCTTTGCTCACCAGTCCTCACTCACACAATCGCTCAATAATGAACTGTTAAGAGAATACAATCTAGCAAATAAATACAACTCTATCAAATTAGGGTTAAGGATCTCTAAAACAATTGAAGCGCCGGTAAAGTTAGAAATTCTACTTAGCAATTAAAAAGTAGAAAAAGCTCCTTCCGTTGTAAGATAATAGAACTTCAAACAAAGTCATTAGAGTCCAAAATGCCGTTATACAGAATGCTTGTACATCCTTCGAAAGATATATTTGTTCAGAAGTAAGAAAGCCTTCCACCTATTCAGTGAAAATAAAATGAGAGAAAAAGCGAATGTTTTAAAGAAAATTAAAAACAAGGAAGTTTTGCCGATCGCGCCTGGTACCTAATCTACTCCGTGTAAAGAAGAAATTAAAACAACTTTCTTGGATATTTATTACGCTACTTTTATTACCTTCTTGCTTTTATTTTTCGGAGTGGATTAACAATAGGTAACGTTCAACATTTCTAACTGATTAATGAATTTGAATGTACTTTACCCAGATCGAGGAATGCCTTGCCGTGGAATTTCAAGGGTCCTATCTCATTAGGTCCATGGCCCGATTGAACAGATAGATCAAGATTTGAATCTACATAACCGTTATTCAGATTTGATGCAAGATTTAGGGCCAATCTGAAGATAAACAGAGGCTGGTTGGTCTCCTAAATTCTAGAGACATAATGGCGAAATAAAGTTGCATCGCCTTTGCCGATACGAAGAGATAATGGAAGATGCTGGATAAGAATCTTGATAGTCTTGGCAGGTGAGAAGTCTCTGTTAGACGTCATTTATACGACAGGATTAACTTGCTCAAAGTAGATCTATCGCTTAGACTGGCCCATCGGTTAGTATAGTAGGTCTAGGGCCGGACCGGAAACTACAAAGTTGATACTTCTAGCACCGGAAGAATTAGCACTTTAAGGTCTGTGCGTCAGTTAATAGAGGAGAAAGGGGTTTGTTGTAACAATTTTTGAAAATATTGTTAAATCTCGAAATTTATTTGTTAAAATTGTCACAGGCTTTATTTTGTTTTATACCTTAATTATCCTTCTAAGTTTTTATAGGGTAAAATTACAGGTTTTTCAGAAACATGATTTATAGAAAAAATTGGAAGTAAGCTTACCCCGAGTTGAGAGTGCTTGAGGTTTGTTGTAACACCCACTGAAGCATTTTGTAATAACTATAAAACAGAAATTCACGCATGTTCCTTAGCAATTTGCTTTTTTTTAACAATATAATATAATAATATTTTTAGGATGTTGTTGCGACTGCCACGGTTTTGTAGTGCATCGGGGATGTTTGCGCTACACCGTACGAATGGTTTTCATGCCATTATGCGAATAAAAACCGCGTCCCTCATGCGCGGAGTCCGGAGCAGTCGAAACAATATCTTAAAAACCGTCGGAGATGACATTTACTCTCCACTATGGAGGTCTCTTTTGCAGAGAGTGATAACTGAAGGAACCTTTTTCCTAGATTGATCGCTCTCTGCACGGGACAGTATCTGTCTGTTTATGTTATTTATGTTTATATTTTCTGTATGTATGTTATTTCATTTTCACATTAATTTAATTTATGGACCTGTGTCTGAAATAAAAGATTTTTATTTATTTTATTTTTAATGAACAATTAGGTAGTTAACTCAAATCATATTTTTTTTTAAGTATTCAACAAATATTGGGTTTAATTTTTAGATATCACTCTTATTTTGTACATAAATACTACCATAGGCATTTCAAAACATTCAAAGTTAAAACCTCTAAATAAAATGTCGTGATCATATCCTAATTCTACATATTATAATTAATCAGCCTTTTGATCAGCCAATTTTATATGAGTCTCAGTTGATACAAACAAAAAATAGTATCTTTATAGACTGATTTTCTCTTTAACAAAGAAAAGCAAAATGAGGGCAAGTTGTTACAACTCACCCCAAGATATTGTTACAAATATCCAACGGGTATAGTTTTTAATATTTAAAAGGATAACTATTATACCAATAAAATTATTATATGGAAAACTGTCATACCACAACATACAGAGACAAATTTAAATATACCAAATAAAATACAGAAAGCTTAAATTAGTTGACAATAATAAAGAAACTAGAAAGGTAAAATATACCTGCCTAAAACAGAACGCTTGCATAAACGAGTATCTACTCAGTGCTCCACCTCGTGGGCTATTAACTGTGATGAGGTAACACACCATTTTAGAGGTAAGATTCGATCCAAGAAATATTGAAATACATTTTAATTTCCTAGTTAAAAAGCACTGTCTAGCTTCCCTACTAATTTACAATATGTTTAATAAACGAGGGAGGCCTATCTCCAGCAGTGGACATCCTAAGGCTGAATTTTAGTTGGATTACCTTGGCTGGACATGGGCATAGATCAAGATACTTAATATTCGGTTTCATTTCATTACGAAACTTCGTTCGAACGAAAATTGTTTGACATTTCAATTTTCTAAACCATGAAAGTACCAAACGAACATTTGAATTTGACAGATATTTGTTCGGAGTTATAACCTCAAATCGACGAAACCAAAAGTGTTATCTTTTGATTTTCGTTTTTGTAGTTTAATCATTTAATAAAGAAAATTAACTGAAAAGACTGGCAGATTACTTTTAATAATTGAAGCTGCTCTTCGTGAGGAACAATTAAAACGCATAATTACATACTTACTAACAAAGTTTTAGAATCCAAAACAAACAAGCTGTTGAGAAGCAAAATGCAGACTGCAACTTGAAACTTTCCTAAGGAATGTATATTTGCGTTTGCGATGAAAATAAGCACTTATGATAACACAACACTTGAGAAATATAATTGATAACAAGCAAACTATGTTTTTATTTTATAAAAAAAATGAAATACGGTACAGCCCACAACAATAATAAGTAATGGATATAATACGGATATTTTTGGTTGCCATAAGTTACTACCCAATCGAACGTATGAATTGTACTTTTAGAATTAGTCGGATAATAATGGGTTCTTTCTAGTGCCTTGGCTAATTGCGTCAATAGTATAAATTGGTCATAATGTAGTTGTTTAATTACTTAAGTTGCTTAGTTAAAACATAAAATAATTAATAAACTACAGAATAGATGTAAAATTTAAAAACAAAGCGAAATATTTTGTTTATTTCACATTAAATAATAATCCGCAATCGACATTTTAAAACACCTAACCATATCATTCCTTCAATTTCATTCACGAAAATTGTCTATGAAACCGAACTTCGTGTGCGCATCCGAAAATGAATTAGAGTAGGTTCATTATCGAACCTTCGTTTAAAATTCGTTCATTTGCGAAACTTCCAGACCTCCAATTTTCCACTCATTCTGAATGAGTCAAAACAGGCTCAGTTCACCTCTTACCAATCGATCATTATCACCATATGATAGACACACGGGCCTCGCTTATAGATTTCAGTTCTTTGTTGGAAGCGGCCTACATCCCAGTCATCCTGCGCCTTTGTCTAAATTATCCTCTACGTCCTACAATTCACTTACTTATTCGAGATTTATTATGTCACTAGCAGCCCGCACCGGGTAATTATTCAAAATTGTTTTTCCGGCTATTATTAGATTTTTTCTCACCGTAAAAACCATCCTTGGATTTCTACATAGACTTAAATAAAAATAATTAGCTAAATGGGTCCAGGAGTTATGCGCTTACCAACATATTTCCGTTTTATTTTTATATTATAGAATACTATTATGAAAAATACTTGTAAGAGTACGGTAACCTTACAAAAAAAGATCCTTCTCTTCTTGTCTCATCTTATACCACATCGTCACTTTACATCACGTGAGATAATGTGTAAAATGAAAGCTTATCTAAAAAAAAAAGTCCTAGAACAAGTTTTTTTTTATTTACACAGAAAATTTAATGTTATATTATAAATGGATAAAATTCAGTAAAGAACGATTTAACGATTGAAAGTTAAATCTTAAACCAGTAAAAAATATATTTTTAATCAGGCTTTTTGGAACAAAGCATCAATCACAATTGGGTTTAAGACCACGTCTACTCGACGAAACTAATTACAGAACGTGTTTTTATGTTATTGTGTCATAAAACAAGGTAATTTACGTAAATGGCGAATTAAAAATTATTTTACCGTGCCTGAATCCAAAGTTAATTAATTGTAATTAGTACAATGCCTCATTAGTAGCCAATGCTGTAAATGAAACGAAAATGTTCCCATGAATTATCTGCAGATATGTAATACTAGTAGTGCCGCGGTTTAGTGGATTTTCCCTCGGTAAAAAGTAGTTTATGTCCTTTCTCCGGCTCTAGATAATTTGTGTACTAAATAACCTACTCATTTAAATTGGTTCATAATTTTTTGCGTGAAAGAGGGAAATACAGACAGAGTTACTTGCGCAATTTATAATATTGGTATGGATTCTGTTTCCGATGTGTTTGAACGGTTGATGACTATACGCGTGTCGCAAATATTTGTCGAACGAGTTATCGAAGCAAGCATGTCACCTGACGAAAACACTTCCGTATGTCTGTATGTTCTCCTTTAGAAATCATGTAACGCAACGGATGGATTGGAAGATAATCAAAATAAATTTATAGGGCAAGAACAAAACAAGGGCATTTCTCGGCTACAGACAATTATTACACTAATTAACATTTTAGCAATAGTTCTTTTGCAAACTAAAAACACCTTTATTTATGGTTTTCAAGATTATGTATGGTTGTATCCATTTCTTTGTCACCTCCTACAGCCTGAACGGCTTGAAGGATTTTGACGTGCCGGGTATCATTTGATTCGTGATACCAGGTTTACTCAAAAATGTAGAAAAAAAAATACTAGTAAGAAAACAAAAAACCCGACTGCAGTTACTTAAAAACAAAAAACAACTTTACTGAAAATAAAGTATCATTACATTTCCCAACATTCTAGTAATACTACAAAAAACTAAAAGAAATTTAGAGATTGTTTTTTGCTTTTCAGTAACTTTGCAGTAGGATTTTTTGTTTTCTTAATATTTTTTTTATTGAAGGAAGTTGTTAAAAGTTTAATAATCATCACATAGTTATAAACAAAGATCCGAAGACCGCCCACCGCGATACTGACAGGTACAACAGACCTACGCCAACTATACATTATAATTTAATATCTCGATTTGTTAAAAGTCGTAAAATAACATGATACCTAATTATGGTAATATACAATGTAATATTGCTTGTCGTTGACTAGCAGCGCCCACAGGATATATATATATACATAGTATAATATACTATATATATATTTTTATGGGCCTAAATTCAATTAAGCCATTAAAAAATCTCAATTCACTCTGATTTATCTTTATTTGCCTTAAAACATTTTTCCGTGTAAGTAAACGTTACTGGAAATGGCTCCAAAATTTGGTAAGAATCGGTCTATTAGTTCTAGAACTATCCAAACACTCGTGTTTGATACTGTTATACCATGCTAGCATTGCCCCGCGGTGCAGCTCGCGTTAGATAGTTAAAATAGTAAACAGTTAATTAAAATCTCAAATATTTAAACTAAATAAAAGGGCCGCGTCAGAATAAATAAATCTAAAAGATTATTTATCGCTTAAGAATACTTCACGAGTTCTCATCAACCTTCTAACCATGAATGGCAATAAGTGGTAATAATATGAGCCGAACCTTAAATTATTTCATATCTCCGGAATGAATCGGGCTAAAACTTGTCACTTCCCTGAGAATCGTATAGATTTATATCAGCCGAGTTATTTCATTGAGGCACACATTTAAAACAGATTTTGGTTATGGGGCCGTGTCGACGTTTTTGATTATTTATCAACTCGGGGGACTCATAAAACTTAAGATGCCTTTAAAATCAGATTATAAAACAAGTTCTTTGTTCCTATGTTAAAATCGAGATGACGGTCCTTTGAAAGACTATAATGAGTATTGATTTAAATTACTCGGATTAAAAATCTGGGAAAAATTATAACGAGTGGATGCCGCCATGTGTTTGATTATGGAGAGGATTAATGTGGACATGCCTTTTGTTTTTATACGTAGACACTTTCAAGATGAATTAACAATGAATCTTAGTTAAGTTCTGGATACTCTTCCATGTAAGTAATATGTTTATCAACGAAATCTAGAAATAGTTTTTTATTACAATCATAAAATAGTCTACATCTTTGTTGATGGGCTATACCTTAAATTATAAAATCGTTTCTTCTAATAAAACGATTAAAATTGCAGCGGATTAGAATATGGGACCCAACAAACCTATGATTCAATAAGTATTGCAGGTATGTATCTACGGTACTTAACAAAAAACATTCAAAATCACTATGCAAACTATGAAACTAATTAGTTCTATATTAAAGAACAATATCTAATAAATCAAAATTGAAAATTTAAGAAAGACCCCCAATTCCAATCCCTTATTTCCATATAAAATACCATTATATTTTAAAATGGGCACGCGATGCGCTTTTATTTGTCCCCACTCGAGTATATTTGCAGATTTTCGGTTTTCCTTCCCCACTCTAGCCACCATAACTTTTAAACGGCACAACCGATTTTCATGAAACATGTCTAGGTAAACTCACCTTTTATAAAAAAAAAACGAAATTAAAATCGCTCCTTCCGTTCGGGAGCTATGATGTCCCAGACAGACAGACAGACAGACAGATAGACGGACACGTCAAACTTATAACACCCCACTTTTTTGTTCGCGGGTTAATAATAATAATAAACCGTAACCCTAACTCACAACAGTCCGCAATGTTCTTAAGCCATAAATAACGGCATATCCACTTTACGTCGTTCCTTATTTTTTATAGAATAATGAAGCAGACATTTTTATAACAAAAGTCCTTGGCCGTGCATCTTGATCTTAATGTTATCTCTAATAGGTCAATAAATAAGAGGTAACGTGCGAGCTTCGGTGACATGTACACGCCAACGGCTTATTAAAATAAAAAATAATGAAAACGACCGCTGTTCACAGCAAACCACTGCCTCTTATATTCATATTTTAATGGTTGACCTGACTCATTAAATTCCACTACGTATATGGACTTAAAATGTTGCATCGATAGCTGTAAGGTAAGTAATGCGAAGATTTGCTGCGATTTCTTTAATTTTTTATATGCGGCGACATGCTAAGCTTGACTTGTCCTTTTTTCCTCACACCTTACTTTTACAGTCATGTTCCGGTGCAATATGACAGTTACGAGCTAACCATAAAAGAGTTGAGAAATGGGTAGGTAAAACTTAAACCCTTTGCATGTGCACTGAGATATTCATAAGACAGTTTACTTTTAAACCGACTTTTATGTAAACAGTAGGAATAACATTATAATGAACAAAGTCTACATCAGCAACAAGACAATGTAAACATTGTTACATCCATAGGTAATAAAAATATGACCAATTTCGAGGAACTAGCAAAAGCTAGTAGTGTGTATTAAATAATAAGCAACAAGGTATCGGTGACCCCTAACTATGGTATTTTCAAAAGATCCTTTTATCAGGAATGCCATCAAATAACAAATATTTTTCATCAAAATCGATTCATAAACCACAAAGTCATGCGATAAGATACATAAAAATATATAAGTACTAGGGTTGAACTGCGAAATCTAATTTCTCCCAAGCATCTACATAAAATCCTCATTATATGTCACCAACACGCTGCCGACCCTGTCGTCAACTTCAGAAATGTCCTTTTTTTATGATTCATTGAATTTTGATCAATTTTGAAAAAACATAAACTAATATATACACCGTAAAACTTGGTAGGTTGAGATCATTTTATAATCTTATCGTTAAGGGCAGGAAATTTCTCTTGAAATTGACACTTCGATTTTGCTACTTAACGCAGTCCAACAAAAAGGCTCAGTTGTCGAAGATGAAGGTTCTCCACGAGGTTCTCTAGGAGGTGTACGGTGAATACAGGGCACTCCTGTTGGGTAGCGCCCTGTATTCACCGTACCTACACCTATTCAAATAAATGAATGACGTCCATCCAAATTCATACACCTATAACATTTTTTTCTGTAATTGTTTGTTGTGTTGTTTGATAAAACAAAAAATTATAATAATTTTCCTCAGAGAAAAGGCTCTCCTGCTTCCTCCCTATGTCAGATGTACATAATATCGTCAAGAGTGAACGCTTGTTTTAAATAAATACCTACTAAATAAAACAACAAAACGCTTAATTAACATACCTACGCTCCACTACAGGCTTCCTCAAAAAACAATATGAGCAGCAGAAACCACGTTGCAGTTTCGAATGATAAAGGCAATATAAAGTTAGGTTCCGATAAGACAATCTGGCTTATGAATGAAATGTAAACAGCCGCAATGAAATGATATAAATGATAGTGGTCCGGCGCAGCGGGCGCAATCTGCGCGCGGCATCTAGCGGGCCACAACCTTTTATGATGTCCCACTCCTTTATTTAGATATATTAACAGATTCCATTAATAGGGAACCTCTGGATTTTACTTCTTAAAAATGTATGTGCGCTTTAAATCACGTGCTTTAATGGTGAATACAAACACCGTGAGGGAACCGGCATGTTCTGAGAAATTTAAAGAGTTTGAAGGACATGTGTCATTCACCAACCCGCACTTGGCCAGCGTGGTGAATCAAGGCTTAATCTCTCTCGCCAAGGGAGAAGTCCCTGTGTCCCAGCAGTACACACGTTAATATAAATAAAAAAAAAAGGTGATGATGATGATTATTATTAGGGATCGGAATAACTTAACGTTAGACGAAAACAGTTGTCCTTGGCCTATTTTGATATAATATTCCCTGTATTTAAAACAGTAATTGTCAGTAAGAAAAAGGTTATTAGATATACCTACGACATGACATGTATAAATAAACTTATTTTCACATTCACTTCCTTTTATGTTTAACCGACTTTCAACGAAAAAAGGAGGTTATCAATTCGTCTCGTATGTTTTTTAGTAATTATGATCACTAGGCACACATAATAGAAGTGTAAACGTCAAATACTGGTAGGGCTGTGTAGGAAAGCCAGACAGACTAGCACCGTTACGCGCGTTACGAGGACAAAACTCACCTTATAAGTTATCATTATCACATAAAAAAAGTTAAAAATAGTTTATTCTATGTTAAAATAGTTCACTACAAAGAACTCGAAGCACAAAGCTGCTCTTACTTAGCCGGTTATTATAATTCCAAAGCATTAACCAAATAAACACCTACTAGTTTATTCTCAGCGTTATTTTAATGTACTTTATATAGTTATAGCTGACTTCGTCACCTCTCAAAGCACTCGCTTTGAAAAGCGGTGACAATATTTAACAGATATCGAGATAAGAGTATTTCTAAATCGCCTCGATGTAACTCGATACTTGACAAGGCGATACATTTGTATATAGGCAGGATGTTACAGAATTTAATGATGTCTCTCATATATTTTTATTAGCTGGCTATGGGTTGATGTTTATAATGAGGAAAATTTATTATTTTATCCTTATGCTGCCATAGGGATATTTTAGATGAAAAATAACAATGTAGGTAAGAATGTTTGGTCTTGGGAGCTGCTTCTAAAACAATAATAATATTGTTTACTAAAGCAAATTTAATCGATGATCGTTTCTTGTTGATACAATGGGCATATAATACGAGAATAATGAGTATGGCCAAAATAGATTATCACCGTGGGCACCGACTTTATAATGTCGGCCTCATATCTTCCGGATGGTTTTAAACAACAGTAAGTTTATAAGGCAAGCTCAAGTTCAGTTGTGGGCATGGAGATAATAAAGAAATATAAAGAAAATATCACCAGATAAGCAATAGACCGCATTTCTGCATTAACAAATTTGGAATCCAGGGGTAGCATACCGTACACGCATATCCGTAATTTTTCACAGTGTCAAGTTCGAGGGTCAAGCGTCAAGTAACAATTATTTTTTTTATCTCGGCTACAATTAGTCGCCGGCAGTAGCACCGCCCGCTGGGCGCCCCGCGGCGCTCGCGCCCTCCACCAACACGCTCACAAACGTAATATTTAATATCTTAATAACCGTTTAGGGTATTTATTATGCACTTTGAATAATTATCCGCTTTGTTGTTACAACGTTATTGCTGATAATTGAATGAGTGTGATTGATGTTTTGTCGAGCTTCTTGTCTACAGGCATAATAGGACAATTTGTCTACAGTAATCATTTAATGTCTATTCAATATGACTAAAAATTTTAGGCACAGAATAGGTGGATAATTCAAATCTGTAGGTGTTGATTATGACATCAGTATCTGTTCAGCCTGTACAACACGAGACGATATAGTGCGCGGGAATTAATGACATGGGTCAGTATTGTTGAGGGCCGGTACTGTTGGATGCGTCTAGATGTCTAGAGCCATTTGAAGTTAAAATAATTAGATTTCAGAAGATTCTTCCCGTTTTCTATCCCAGGCAATTAAATTGTATTAACAAAAGCGCTTTGAAAAACCGCAGCGTGATAACGATTGATATTGCAAAATCACTTGATCACGAAGGTACACAAACGCTTTAAACCATCTCAAGATGTCATTTAAATTAATGGAATGAACATAACAAATGCGCGTCGTCAGGGGTCGTTAATGGGAAAGTGTACCGCGGTCGCAAGCGGAATCGCGTCGCAGTGCATAGATCGGTTATTGAGCGCGATTTGGGCAAGCTCTCTCAAAGCAAGTACATGCGTCTGATTTACGAGACGTACGTGTGCCCTTTGTACTCAGCTGACTAATGGACGGACGCTCACGGACATTTATGTAGATTGATTGTATAAATTTTATTCACAATGTTAATACAGTAACAGATTTAGATGTCATTTAGAAATGGCTCTAAAGTTGTGCAATTTAGGCCGTGGATAATGGATGACGAATGGGTAGTTTCTATGGGCTCGTGCCGAGGTGGGGCCGATTGTGATGCGCACACGGTCAACTATTCTGGAATAGATATCGGTGGCCGTAAATCACCTACCGTCCCAATGACCATGATACGACGACATTATTTATAGCATAGACAATGCGCGTGACCTTCCACTACTTCTAATATTAGCAAACAGATAAACGAAAATACATTTAATTACAGAAACTGTGATTACACAAACAACTCGCAATCATAATAATTTGATCAATGATTTTCAATATTAGTAGTGCCTATAACAAAAAAAAAGATCCATATTTTTATCACAAAAAATTAATAAGATATTATCAAAAACCTATTAACATTGAAAGTAAAAGGAACTAGGCTGCATTCCTGAGGCTACCAAGGATAGTTTTATAATATCTCGGTAAAAAATGCACAAAAACGTTTAGTTACGGCTCGAAGGACCAGTAGTTACAATATCCACTGATCTGCTTCGTCATCCATCGACACGGATCAATCGTTGTTAATCAAAAATTTTAATGACCACTGCACAGAAAATAATAACATTTCCTTGACTACTAAAATACGTAGAGTGTTCGCCCTGTCTTGATACTAAAAGCCTATTAATAATCTATATAAATAAAAATGAATTGTTGTTCGTTAGTCTGATTAAAACTCGAGAACGGCTGAACGGATTTATCTTGTCTTGAAATGTTCGTGGAGGTCTAGAGAAGGTTTAAAAGTCGAGAATAAATCGAATAATTGCCGGGATATTAATTTTGAATAATAACCCGTGCGAAGCCGGGGCGGGCCGCTAGTAAATAATTTATATATTTATTTATACACGTTTTATGTTTCATGTGCCTTATTTTTAGAATCATTAATAAGGTATATAAGTATAAACACAATTTATACTCATACTTATGTTACAAATTACTCACCTTAATAATTAGTTTGATAACTTTCGATGTTTCAGAATAAGACGTCCGAAGTCAAGTGACTACGAGGTTAAGAGAAGACCTTCATCGGGAGCAGTGAACCTCCAATTCGCGCGCTCGTTTATTAATAAAATAAGAAAAAAAAATGTTTTCTTAAATATATGCGTCTTAGTAGATAAAAACCTGTTATGAAGTCTCCTTACTTTTTCCGAGTTTGTCTATCATAGGATAAAAATAGTAGGTATAGACATACTATTTATCCATTCAATATCCCCATGTATACTCGACGGTTATGTTACTTTTTGCCGCTACTAAAACGTTAATATTGCGATAAAATTTATAAAACGCAGATATCACCTTGTCATAAAAAGCTATATACGATTTAGTCATATTTTATCTACTTTTACAGGCATATTAAACAAAGTATCAAAATACATTACCCTAGTGTACTGGCCGGTCACGGACCGTGGCGACGCGAGACATTTCGGCATTCACTCTCATTGTGATAATATTGACGCTCAGATCCGGTGGCAAGCCTCCGTGCTTCTGTTCTTCACACTTCCTAATTCAAAGAAAAAAACATAAAATAATAATTGGACCAGTTGAATAAATGACTGTTTTTAAATATAAAGTCTTGTGATAAAATAAACATTTAAAATCATAAATATGGAACATTATCAAATAATCTAGGCATATTTTTAAATTTTATGCAGAAAAAAATAAGATAGATAATAGAATAGTCCTTGGATTTTCTACGAGATGTCGTTACTCGGGGCTTCACTCAAGAATTTCGACCTATCACGTGATGACGCGTTGGTGTAATTGGTCTATCACGTCGGAGATGCAGGTTCGAATCCTGTGCGCGAAGGTTACGGATGTGTCTTAATTTTTTCTGCATAAAATTTAAAAATAGTTTAACCTGCAAAGTGAGGTTTATCACTTATTAAAAACATTAAAAATTAATCTCAGCATGATGGTTTCCTCAGCAGTAATCAAACCCGATCCCTCCATCGCAAAATGACAATTGGAACGAATTACAAATTAAGAGACCAAAAACTATAAATATTGTGTGACGTAGATAATTAAATTATTATGCACACGTAAAATCTTTCTTGTAATTACTTAATAAGCAATCCAATTTACAGATTCGATTATCAAAGAAAACTTTAGGGCTCCTTGCGTGAATTATAATTTCTCTTAATTGAATTTACAATGGTGAAAGATAAGGTTTATTTTAGCTTGGAATTTGAAAAGTGCATCCAGTAGCGCAGAATAATTGATTAACCTCGGTTGGATATCGAATACTGTTCAGGGATGTATGTAAAATTAAAAACTTGTTTGTAAACGTTAATAAATTTTTTAATTGTCTACGTTTTATAGTTATAATATGATATTATCATTAAAAATACAATTTATACCTGTGAAAGTAGTAATTGCGTTGAAATTCCTACGGCCGAAACGAAAGATTAATAACGTCGTGTTTAACGCTCGCTTTTAGACTTTGTTTAGAAGACACTTGCCACTACACTACAAGCACCTACCTTTAACCAGAAATGTATGTTCATTATCTTTTAGGTATGACCAACCTACATTAAAGAACGTTTCGGCCTTAACGATACGAGTTAATTTGCCCAATTGTGTTGGTGTTGGATTCTCATTATATATTTTGTATTTGACAAAATTTTGTATGATCTACAATTTCTGGTTTCGGGTCTGGGTGTTTTCGATGTACAACTTTTTTGTAACACCTACAGTACACCACAGCTAGCAGTAGTACAGCTCTGTTTAGTTTGGGGTAACATGTTGTTGTGTGATTAGTCGGAATGCATTTATTTATTTCCGATGTTTAATGCCGAAAACTGTACTTAAATCTGTTGAATAGTTCAAAAACTTTATAAAATGTTTTTATATAGGCAAAATAATCTGTTTTATAGAGTTGTCTTTAGTTCCTGTCAACTTACTTTGTCTGTAAACATGTTACTGTTACTGTTATTGGCGAAATGTAGATTCTCTATGCCTTTAATGATCTTGAAAATCCAACGTCTCCCCTGTACTTATTGTGTACGCTTTAAGATCGATCTCTCAAACGAAAAAAGCAAGATACAAAATATTTGACAGTTTGCAACAGAGTTTCAGTTAATCTTGTCATCTCTAGCAAAAAAGTTAAACAGAAGAATCATCACCGAGTTAGCACAAACGAGTACCTGCCGCCGGCTGATTAAAGTAACATTGTCACGTACCCAACGAATTACAAGGTCCAAGTCAATCGATCACATCAAAGAAATTACAAAAAGTTGCCTATCTAGGGTAAAATGAACATCTCAAGCGATCGTGAGACGCCTTTTATTTCTAAAACTTATCCGTCCAATAAATGAGTGTTAAAATTAAGCACGCTTTTTGGTTCCGGTTCGAATTTGGATCGAATGACGTAGCAAAAAGTTGTATTGTATTAAAATTACTCTCGTTATAAATCCGATAGCCTATCGCGCGATTGAAACGCCGTATTTTGTGAGTGATTTCAATAGTCGATTTAGTTTTGGTTTTGATGTAGTTATACGCAAATAATGGTAGGTGCGGCGGGCGGCCGGCGCGCTCCGCTGCCCATCTCATTGTGTTCTATAATAAATGGCAACAACAGGTGAATAACTAATTTCACTCATAAAATTAGCTCTCCATGGGTGGAGTGCAATATTTATCTGTCGACAGCATCCGCCGCTGCGCCATAGAATACGTGCTACCGTGACGGAGCCATTCACTGTTGATATGACTCAACAATTCATAACCGATGGGGTATCAATACGGCAGCCATACCTACAGCCATAAGCTGTGAATACCAGATGAATTTAATTTTACGGACGCTGATTTTTATAAAACGGATCTGAATTCAAATTGATGAAATAGTCTGCAAAGTATTCGGAAACATTGTTTGTGTCAATATTAACTATGCAAAACTGGGAATGAAATATTTGATGCGGTCGGTGCCATTATATAAATGGAATTATTCATGGCGGCAGACGCCGGAAAAAGCCAGTGAAATTCGACAATTCATTTGTTTATGCGACTGTTGCGGCTTGAACGCTATTTCATGTAACTGGATATTAAATATTTGTGACTATTTTTGGACGTCACGATAATTGTGTTAACAAAATGTGCCATTCTTTATTTAATTACCTAGGCTGGCGGCGGAGTGAAATTTGTTTAGGGAGGATGAAGCTTTATGAAAATCTATGCAAATATGTAGGTATACGGGCCGACCGCTTCCTCGTGCATAGTGGGTGGATCTCCCCACAAGTGTTCAAAGCGGGCGAAACGACTAGTCAACCCTTTGCCGCGCACTCGCTCGTGAAATCACTCAAATACTGAATATTTTAATCTGAGCAGATAACGAGCTCGCAATTCTATTAGATGAAACTGCTATGTGAGGTTTAACACGGCTCCCCTATGCCTAGCGACGACCCTGCTTGATTTTGTTGAGTGGTTTATACTCGTAGAGAACGGACATGACTGTATGGTGTACTCCATCATTAATTACAAATGAGTCATATTCTGGGCATTGTAAAAAATATTATTTCTATAACGCGCATAATAATTATGAGAATATGACTTGCTTCTTCAACCTTACACACATCGGAAACAAACATATATATTTATATTATTAACTAGGATACGATTTCTATAAGGTTTCTTTCTCCTATGATAAATTAAATAAATTTCTAGGTAGAACGATTCAGGAGATATTATTTTTGTTTGTTTAAAAACAGATCCCGTTAAACATATCCCAATTAGGTAGGTACTTTATGGCGTACCATTATAGAACTCAAAAGAAAATAGAAAGGCCCAACTTTATTCACAACATGATACTAAAAACATCAATTGTTCCCCAAATCCCAAGCCGACTTCGCGATCACTTTATTTTAAAGCATGTATAAATATATCACGCCGAGCAATAAAGCTATCAAATATTTACTAATCTGAGGCGGTGAGAGCGTCTACCCCTTCTGGAGGGCTCATAAAATAAATTGAAATAGTCGCACGCCCCCCAAATTAAAATATTCAAATGGGACGCACGCGCAAGAAAATTGAAAATTGTCGTCTATCGCCCGCAAATGAAACCTATAACTTCTCACGTATACTGCAGCCCATAAAATGTAACGCATCAACAATATCAACGGACTATTTTGTATGATATTATAATTCCACTGTAAAATGTTGATGTTATCTTGTACGTGATAGCGTGTTGTGGATTTTGTATTAGGCCATTTTCTTCGTTTATGAATAGCTATTTATGTTTTACATATTTCTTAATCACATTATACAAAACTATCAGGGGCAGGAAGGGGGAGGGGGTTATCTTAGATGTTGCAAGCAATTTATAGAGTTTACCGCGATAATTTTGGTAAATTAATATTACTAACTGCCACTCCAATTTCATTTATGTGCATAGATTCATTCATTATTTCATGTGATTCATTAATTTGAAAAGTTCTTGTTTTATACGTTTTCTAACTATAGTAATTTAATAACTAGAATGAATCATCATGATTAGAATTTTTAAACTAACTGTTCTAAGAAACTACAAGTAAATATTTGTTAGTAGATCAGTATACATTTATTAGTAAAGTAATTTACTTTACTAATAAATGTACACTGTTCCTGTTTTATTGCAATGCACTGTATCCTGTATCAGTACAGCAGTTTCGATATGCCTTCGAATAACGCCATTAATATTAAATACTCTTCATTTTTATGACTGCAATTTGGTTGAGATTAATTGAGTTAGTATTTGTTTTATGCAAGGCTGGTTTTAATACAAAAAGTGTAATAAAAGATTTATTGCTAATTTTATTTCTAGAAAGGCAAGGGATTGTTTTGGATTTAGTTAATACTAGTGGCGCTCTTACCAGGCATTGGTTTTTATACTTTAAGTATTTATAAAAATCTTTCACAAACATAATTAATCACAAACTGGCTAAGTCTTTCAGTAGGTTTCTCTACTAGTCTCGGGTTACGCTCGTAGTTCAGTAAAACATTTTATTTATAAAGATGTGTGACTCACACTGAAGCCACAACTGACAAATTGAAAAAACTGCATAATTTATTTTCATTTAGTTCTTGAATAGTAAAATTTACTAATTTAATTTGTTAATTATTAGAGAAAGTAAAGGAGTAAGGAGGGAGTGTGTGGCCTTCAAGTACATATTTTAATGTGTTCTTAAAGAAATCTAAATATACTGACCCCAAACTACCTTTCATCTATCCTTATAAATATTTTAATGATTTGTCACCACTTTTCGCCCCAACGGCTAAACCGGCTTGATAGAGATCATCTTTAGAAGTTTCATATACTGAATCCATATTCCCTTATCTCTATGCTCACCAAAATAATAAGTGAGAAAGTTACTCTATCAATCATTCTCACAACTATTCAAGTGACAGCTAAGGCGATTGAGGTGAAACTTATAGCTAGCTTTATGGACAAAACTTAGTGTTTATACATAATCCTCGTAAGCATGTGACAGATAGCGCGTGAGAGAGTAGGGGAGGCCCGGCGAGGCTTCCGTTGTTTTGCGGTGACGCTGATTTTGCGGTTTCATTTCGCGTAACTTGATAGAGACTTCTCTGGCACATCCTTGCAGTACGCCACTCCACTAGGGACGGACTTTATCGATATGAAGAATTTTAAACAGGATACTTATCGATATCAAAATTGAATATTTATAAATATCTCGTACAAGCTGGGCCGTTCCGGCTTTCCACGGATGCAAAAGCCTTCCTCTTAAATCACTCTACCTATTGCTGGAAACTGCATAAAGAACCCTCCGGTAGTTTCACAGTTTATCGCGAACAAAGGGACAAAAAGTCACGTCACGGGCGACTTTATTTTATAATAATAAAAGTGATACATAATAAAAACTATAATACTCATGCCATAATATCTTTACTATATGGGTACAATCATGTAATATTTTTTAAGCATGCGTTGAAAACACTTAGAACATGTGCGGTTCGGTGCGGAACTAGCGCCATAAATGGATTTCACACGATGACGAGAAACGCAATACGGCTACTTATACCTTCACGGACTGCTCCACTCTGGCCGTCAAAATTATTTGACAAAAAAGTCACAAATATGGTCTTAGGAACTACTTTTTTTAATCGTAAAGTTTTATCGATAGGTATTACATTGGCCGCATATCTATAATCGATACAGATATGGTGAAACTAGAAGGGTTCGCGGGTAACGACATTTATCGAGTACAAAAGCGATCGGCAGCGTCCGGCTCGGTTGCAAGCGATACCCTGGGAACCTGCGCCTTCCGCCGCTCGGTGTTGATACACTTACCCTTCGAGTACGCTACACCACCTCCGATACACTACCTAACCATAACACCAAGCCCGCGACTCACCGACATCCCATTACGTTTAGCATCCCCGACACGACCTCAATCGACCCGACGCAATCACTTTTTATTCCTCTCAGCGCAGATTTAAGCCGTTTGCTTCCATTCATAAAATTATTAATGTGATCGTAAAATTGGGCAAATTTTATTGTCTCGCTGGCATAATGGGAAACTAATGTAGCGTGTTATTATTCAGCCGATTGTAGCAGTAAAATACTGGCGGTAGCACAGCGACGGAGCATCCGTCGTCGGCTGACTCGTCCGTTCCCAGCGGAAGCCCTAAAACTATTTGAATATCAAACATAATTCAGTAATATTTCATTGTAACAATTATGATATTCTTCCTTCGCGCTCCACGGTACGTGCGTGCGATGTTAATACGGACGGGTCAAAGTTTCCCTAAATTAGAATATCGACCGGCATTCAACATTTGAATTATATTACTAACTTTATTATACTTATTCAAAGTATCCAATGAATTGGATATTTGAATAATTTATGTATAATGTAGAAGTTAGATTATGATTAAAAATAACCGAAAAGTATTGTGTGCTAATATACCTACTAAAGACAATTAGTTTGGGCGCCTTCAATTCCACAATCTTGTCCTCATTTGACTTAGAGCGGGAATACTACGCAGTTACCTCGTATGCGAATTGTGAGTCCGGCTTGAATCCGACTGAGAGAGGCTATAACCACGTTAAGATAAGTTCTACGCCGGCCACTGTCTAGATAAGGCGGTTAATATGGATTTATTTATCGGAATATGAGTAATGTTCAATAGGGTCAGTTGTTTGAGCGATGCTAATCGAGGCTTCACAGAAATGGACAGAGGGCCACTTTGTATCTGGCATCTCGGTTGGCGGGAGCAGCTGATGCGATTATGAAATTATTATATGAAACACATGTTTCATTTCTAGGAAGCGCTGATTTTGTTTTCTGTGGAAGCAAATATAAGTTCTTAGTCATATTGAGTTTATGAAAGATAACTCAACGTGACTAAGAACTTAAAAGTTTGCGTCTTGAACTTTAACACAGCTTTTATAAGTATTAGAACCTCATATAGGTATTTCTATTAGGTTTTTTTTTAGTTTCAATTCAACGAGTTGTTAACTTTTAATTGATTCGGAAGTAGTTCTTTTGGTTATATTCAAAAATCCTTGTACATATTTATAATTTTATATTTTTACGATGATACTAATTTCAAATGCTAAACAAAACTTTTTAAGATTATAGGTGTCTGGGAATAGGAAGGAACTATAGAATGTATCCAATTTACTATGTTTTCCAAAATAAATAATAAAAAAAATATTACTTTATAATATATTAAAGGAAGTAAGGTTTCTTTAACTGACTCAAATCATAGTTCTTCAAATGTTTTAATGTTCTCAGAATATGCCCGTTTCCTCACGAAGTTAGTCTTCAACGTTTAAGCACGTGTTAAAAGCGCACATACATTTTCATGAAGAAAAATACAGAGGTTCACGGCGGGGGTTTGAACCCACGGCCTTCGGAATAAAAGTCGAGTGTGCTCCCGATAAGCCAACACAGCTCATTTTGCCTTATTCCATACCTGTCTAGATTGTCAAGTAAAATCTTCTGTTTAACGAATACAAATGCTTTTGACATCTCCTTTACATGACAAGAACCTTATCATTAATTGCTTCTCTAACTCATCAAATTAAAGCAAGCAAACGTGGTGCTCCCATGTTTCCTAAATCAGTATTGTTCATATTTAAAACAATATAATGGCACGGACACAACATGTGTAAACAATGTTACCCCACACAAACGAAATACCAGAAAAAAAAATCAATTAATTTCTACGAAACGAATACTGTTAAAATGTGTCACAATACCATTGCACCAAAACAAAATTCCATATATTTGTAATTAGGTATAAATATTAAAAAAAATACCTGTTTTCTTAAATTACTGAAACGGAGAGCTCTTTAAACACCATGCCATCATGACCGCGGCATCCCAACCGTTGAAGTATTTTGGAACCATCTAATAAATATTAATAAAACAAAGCGATTGTAATTTTTTCGAAAGGAAACGCCCTCGAGGAGAGAGAAGACAATATGCTTTTGTTTTCTTTATTGTTATTGCCGTAAAACATTTAGCGTGGAACGTTCGGCAGTAAAACACGTTATTTTGTGTGACAAAACGTCGAGCTTCATGAGAAATTATTGACCCGCAGATAGTGGAATAAGCGAATTATTGACGACACTCATCACGAGAGGGAACCAGCATTGTTTTTTGCATTTTATTTTATATCCTCACCTTACCTTCTATTATTTTGGGTCACCTACTTATCGCTCAAGGAATAATTAAAAGGGAAATGAATACGTTCTAAATTTTTGCTCTACTTTGCTGACTACCAGACATTTTAAGCCTTGTTGTGTTATTGTGGGTTGGCTCGCGGCTCAGTGAGCAATGGTTGCCTTTTACATAACTCGTCCATATGTTAATGTGACGAACGATAAATTGGCTACTAATAACATAATTGGTTGCGTTCTATACTCACGTAAATCAACATCTTAACAGCTGATCATGGAATTTGCTGTCGTTGGCGTTTATACAGCGTGTTGCGCTTTGTGAATTAATAAGCGGGCTAGCTGATTTCATTCCTGTCTTTTTCTAGAGCTTTTAAAATTTTTTTAATTACACCCTCAATTCAAAGCAATTAAAATAATGATAACAAACAAGTTTTTTATCAGTTAGTTTGTTTATGAAGTTTTCGCACTTTATATATTATTCTCTACCAATACAACCTTCTTGAAATTTTGTGTACATAAGTTGGGAGTACATAAAAGGTCATAGGCTACCCGGGGCCCGAGGAAACGTACTATAAATTTAAAGAAAAAGACTGCAAATTCATACAGGCGCAGCCAGAGATAAAAGCTAGCCTACAATACACTAGAACTAATTAGTAGACGTATGAAAAACATACTAGAATTAATATTCAAAAGTAAAGTTCGAATAGAAACTATCTAGGCAGGTGTCATTATAGTGTTTATGTATTTTCTTATGCTGGAATAATGCTAATGCAATATATTTTTTAATGACCACTCATAACTTTTTTGCTGTTGTCCAATTTTGATAATATTTGAAAACTGTTGCTAATGTTTGTGGGTTATACATTTAATAAGGACATAGACTATTTTTAAAAGCGGGAAATTATGTCGTCGGAACACCGCGGGGCACGGCTAGTATTTCATATATTTCATTATAAATGTCTATCTGTTTTTTTTTGTTAAAAATCTACTGTTTCTATTTGTTAATGAAATGTAGATATCGAATTAGTAAATTATAGCCACACACATACAAAAGAGAAAAATAAATACTTTAAAATAAAAATAAAAAACAACTTTTACCCAAAAAATATACATTTCTTTAAATTTAGATGATTTGTCTTCATTGATCCTGGATTGCTTGGCGACGGGTTAAGGTTGCGTAAGTAAGAAATTTAATTTGTGTAAGAACTTAATATGGTTTTTAAAAACAATTTAATCATATAAATCGTTCTAGTTTTTGGAGGTTTTTTACAGTATTTTTAACCGACTTCAAAAAAAAGGAGGTTTCTCAATTCGACCGTATATTTTTTTTTTTTTTTTTTTTATGTATGTCCGCGGATAACTTTGTCGGTTATGAACCGATTTTGATTATTCTTTTTTTGTTGGAAAGGGAGTATCCCAAAGGGGGTCCCATTGTAAGGAAACCTGGATCTGATGGTGGAATCCTGAAGAAATTGAGGGAAACTCTTGAAAATATCGTCTTTCCGACTTGTGTGTTACTTAATATTATTCAATATAATGAATTTTAAAGCCGTTTTATGAATGAGGGTCTGGTGTTGATCTGATGATGGAGGGAAAGGCGGTCAACGGAACTCCTCAACGATTTACAGCAAGTACTTTGTGTTTGGGCTTGATTAACTTATATTACTGAGACCGTTCATCTAAATGGGTTTTGACTGATATTAGGGGTCTGATGATGAAAATGAAGGACAGTCAAAGGAACTCTATAAGGTATATTTTAGTAGAGTAATAACTAAAAATCGTGAAATAAAACTTTTTTGCCAAAAATTAAACCAACTTCAAACGAGAAACTGAAAAGTACAAAATAAATTAACTTTACAAATCATTTCGACATTATAAGTGATAATTAAAAGAAACATAAACAATTAAATAATTAAGTATTTAATAATTTTGAGGTCGGTGCGAAGTAAATACTACAAAAAACTTAATGCAGTAACAAATGCATTTTTACCTACACTAAACACAATATCAATAGATATATATATGTCAAAATAACATACTAATTAACAGCATTTAGGACCCAAATAGAAATGCGTGCGCGGAGTTAATTTCCTGCTAATACCTTATGGCTTGAGTTGTGAAAAAGATTGATGTTAGGTACCTATATTATATCTAGTTATTGTTTTACTTGGCACCGACTTCAAAATTATTAAATACTTAATTATTTAATTGTTTATGTTTCTTTTAATTATCACTTATAATGTCGAAATGATTTGTAAAGTTAATTTATTTTGTACTTTTCAGTTTCTCGTTTGAAGTTGGTTTAATTTTTGGCAAAAAAGTTTTATTAATATCAAAACTTACGCGAGTAACACTATTAATTTTGAAAACGGGTTTAACGGAGGGGTCATAATTTCGTAACATTTACACGTGAGTAAAACCTGTTCACAAAATGAATAGTATTTTAAATTTTCTTCATTCTCTAGCAAGAAACAGAATCATCCTGTAATCGTTGTGATGATTCACATCATTGTATGTTTTGGTTCCATTTGAAGTAAAATGGAAGTAAACAATCAATTACACTCGAATTACAGTACGACCAATAATAGTGGTTATTTATAGTCACTGGAGCATTTTATAACCATTTTATTAATTTAATTGTTATTGATGAGCATTGTCGGGTTTGCGTGGGCCCGTGAATTCATTTTCCGTAGGAGGAATAAGCCTTTGTTTTGATACTAGAGAAACTTTGTCATAGGTTTAGAGGTTCTATTATTTTACGTCTGATTGGTTTTATCGATCGAATAAGTACATCATTCATGTTTATGTTTTTTAGGACTTTGATCTCATTAAAAATAAGTTTCTCACAGATTACCCTTAACGAAATTTGAACCGAAAGGATATTAAGTAACTGAATTTAAGGATTTAGTTTTGTTTTGATTACGCGAACATCAATGAACAGAACAATGGATGCCTCATCAAAATTATTTCAGCAGTAGATTAATAATATTCGGAGTTAAATTTAATCTCAGAATATCTACTAAATGTTTGCATGAGTTAGTTAGCACTATTGAAATTCGTAAAAATAACGTGGAACTATTTCGCTAGTCTACACGATCGGAAATGGTTCGTCGCATGGCACAAATGCTTTTTAGGTTAAGCGTTGATTGGGAAACGATATATATACGAATTCTAATATAAATAATTTGGAAACAAAATGAGGGCTATTTGGAAACATGAGGGTAATAAAACTAGTGTGCGTCATGTAAAGATAGTTTACGTATGAATGTGGTTACTAATGTACCTTTAAGTATTATTAGGGTTCCGCTTCACAATAGAAAACAAAAATTTGGTAAATAAAACAAACAACCAAACAAGCAAACAAAAGTATCTAATCGATCTGCGAACCTGATCGATTAGATAAAAAGGTTAAAAATTAATGTTAATATAATCGATAATGTATATAAATATTCTAAAAGTTACTGATTTAGCTAATTACTGTAGCAATCTAAATAAAGATAAATTCGGCAAAATTAAAATTAAATGAAAAAAAAATTGTCTCAAGTGAGCTCGAACTTGTGTTTTTTTTTTTAACAGATTTGAAGTTGTCTAAGATTATGGTATACATTGTACCTATTAATACAAGCCACTAAAGACCATGTACATCAATGTATAACGTAAATAAAATAAACAGTTCTCCACACTTATTCAACACGAAGAACTTGGCAACTTATTTTTGGTTGCAATAATGCTTCTAATTATTGCAACTGAAATAAACCGAGTGGCGGGCAAATTGAGCCTCGAAGTGGCACATCAATGGTCTATCCATCGAACATTACCATGACATTGACTTACTAAAATATGCATGGTCTCACTGAAAATAGGAAAGCGAAAAATTGGATATTATGCGAATTTAATGAAAACTTTTAATTAACGTCGTGATTCTTGTTCGACAGACTGACCGGTCGATTAATTCGGCAACATGTAACGTTTTTGAATATTTTACAATGTATCTCAGTAGGATTCGTTCAAAATTGTATTAGGGCTTATTTGCCTTATTTTTTAGAATAATTCCACTGTGGCATTTTTCTGTGCAAGTAAGCTTTTGTCTATAGAGTTAGGTGCGTAATGTTAGTATTAATTTCTTAAAAAAATGTCAACTCGTTTCTGTGGTTGGTACAAATCGAATGTAGCGTTAAATCTGCAACCAAAATAACGTGTCAACCAACTCAATATTCTTCTCTACCTGAATTTACTCAAACTTCTGTTTTGCTCGAATTCGTCGTTATATGTCCAAGATTAGTCCAAGAATTATTTTCGTTAATGTGGCATGTTACGGTCATTTTTACGTGATGCTTATCTGTTACATAACGTCACAAAACTAAATTATTTAGAATATCTACGCAAGTTTAACTTATTGAAAGTAAAATAAGATTGAAATGAGTTATACCATCATGTTTATTCCAGCACGTTGACGTGAGCGTGAGCGCTTGTACGGTCGTTGACAATGCACGGATCATGTAAATTATTTTATTATGAATCAATAACTCGAATGATAACAGCATGTTATCCTTTCTTAGGTAAGTTAAGGCGTCCATGTCATTGGAATGCATAAGATATTATCATTGGGTTTGTGTTTTCAAAACAACTAGTGAAAATATATTTTTTTGTATACTCATATTTTCTGTTCAGTGTTATTATACCATACTGGCACAAAACACAACGGAACAACAAAATTAAAAGATATCTACTTAATTTGGTTTATTTTATATTATTTTCCTGTCAATTTTGGTTATAAGTAATTAAGGTAAATATTGAGGTTACTTGAATATATGGATACTAGATTTCCGCTCATAGCTTTTGTCCTCTACTGTAACTGTGAGAACAGCATGTCAAATAATGATCTGCCTTCAATCACAATAATGGACTTCCCCGTGGTAATTCTGCGTGCGAAGGTTACGGATTCGTCTTAATCTTTTTCTACGCAAATTAGTAGGTATAGGTTTGACTTGTTGGTTAATTAATTCTAAGTCAAGAGCAACATGATGCCATAAACTTTGAATCACAGATGAGTAAATCAAAATCACCGTGGCGTGTAATATTTCAAGGAGGTAGAGATATGCAGAGCTAATTGAGTTCAAACTTGCTGATGAAGGAGCACGGTAGCACTCGTAAATCTAACGCCGGGCATACATCATAGGTGGCGTGCGGGTGCTAATTAATTTAAACATTCGCTTCTTTAGCATTTACTAGCTGTTTTAATGTACAATAAAAAACAAAATGTGTAACAAGATAATGCTATCAAAACTATGTTATATATGTAGGTAATTGTTGCGTTGTATTTTTTTTATATTTGTTGGAGACGGGCATTCATATCCCTGGAGATCAAGGTAGTTTGTAATTTGCAACAAACTCTGTTATCAGCGATTTTGGTACAGATTTTCTAACAAAATTGTTAGTTTATTATCATATTTCAAATAATTATAATATCAATAATAAGTAGTTACTTATCTCTTCGATTTCAAGTTAAATTCAATTTATTTTATTATCTTAATTTAATCTTATCCAGTCATGATTTGCTGACGGCAGTAACATAAAATTAATTAACAGAAATTTAATAATGTTTTTGAATAAAATAATAATGGCCGGACGAATGGACTAGGTGACTCCTAGTAGGTGGATATACTCAATTTCAATATTAATTTATAAGGTTCAGTTGCCAACAAAATGTTAAATTAAAAGCCCTTGAATTTTTCAGACCTCTATGGCGGTACAAGAAAAACAGACAAACATGATAATTTTAAATAGAGAACACAGAAAGATGGCGGTAATTTTAAGAAGCCAATTAGTAGATACTCAACGTGGAATAGCTATTGAACTAAAATTAATTAAGAATATATTAAACCTAGAAATTAAACATAAAAAAATGCACGCTCTTTTAACGCTAATTATATATAAAACTGTAGCAAGAATTGAGTTTCAAAAACTGGAACATCCACATATCGTACTAATAAAGCCAAAGAACTACACGCTAACAGCTATAGGTGCTTTTTGTCAGGCTAAATAATGTAAGTTATCCTTTCAGATACATTATTTTACCCATGTTTCTAAAGTTATTGAAATAGTTTCTAAACATATTAGTACCTACTTTAACCTTTCTCAATCCACTAATAAAAAAAAAATTGGGTAGAAGAACTTCAACTTAGTTAACGTAAGATTGCCCATGCGCTGTCATATCAAATTACTTGTATAGTTACAAAAAAAATATGGAGTGAAGAGGAAAAATATGTGGAGTTTTTAATTGTATAAAAATTGTAGACCCTAATAATAAATCATGTTTCCGGCGGCTATTCTGGTCCCTTACTCCTTCTTTGCCATTCTTCTCGCGAAAGTATAAACGATGAATCAAAACTGTTCTTTAAGTATTATATAATAACCGGTTAAGAAAGAAATAAGAAATGTATCACACATTAGAAATATCAAAAAATTTAATGTTGCATACCCGTTTTGGGGATCAAATTAAGGGCCATAACTAAGACATATATCGATACATCAAGTTTTATGGAATTCAGTTTAGCCATTTGAAATATATGGACAATTGTTTAGTTTATTTATCTATCTTACTAAGGGGGTGGGTAATAAAATAAAAGGACCAACACATATTTTGGCAACATGCTGAATTATAATCTGCAAGCTTTTCTGAGTTCAAAACTGCACAGAGCGTGGTCCTCATATTATGCATGCACTCCAACTTCCTTTAGCACCTGCCCTACCTATAATTATTTGTTTTGCCTATATATCAAATAATTATCAAAACAGTAGGTATACAGTATAAGAAATACACAACATTATATTATGCATTGCTGAATTTTTCATTTAGTTACTATTATTTTAATATTGAGCAGAATTTACTAATGACTTAATTGCTAATAATGTTAGAAGGAGATCATCAGTCGCATTTTGCAATTATAACGCTTCTTAAAACTTCATTTAATAACTAAGCGAATGAAAACGTAAGTAAATTAGGGGCAAATAATTTCACAGCTCGGAATCTTGTAGGTGGCTGAAACAATTTTAAACGAATTCCTATGTTTGAAGACTCAAACGCGGAACAACGTTATTCATTTTCTCTTTGCTTTTAATTTTCCGGGAATTTAAATTAGTTACAGCAATTAGATGGTTCAAATTTTACAACGCGTTTTCCTATAACTTCTGTCGTAAATACATCGGTCTATTTCATTAATGTTGTGGCCTCAATAACAGGACAAAAAAATCAGCGTTTACAAGGCAGCCCTCTCATTATTTTTAGATGAAATTATTTTAGATACTGATCAAGTTCTATGATGTAAATTGAAAATATAATAATCAGTTTACATTAAATAAATGTCAAAATGCCTAATTTCTTTTCTTTTCACAGAAGGTCCTCCACCTGGGCAATGGCATCTAACTCTGGTTGAGTTCCAGACCGCATTCGCGTAGCTTGCGACTGGGTCAATTTAACTCCATTTTTTTCATAAGATGTCGGGCTAATGTGAATTCTTCCAGCTATTGGTGAACCAAGCTATATTATTATTAATGGAGTTTCGTTTTAAATTGTATTAATATCGATAGAGCCGTTGAACGCCACTTTTGAGCGTTGCTTTACGATTATAAAGAGGTTACAAAAATACGCATTTAAAATACATTGAATTTACCTTCATAAAAAGCAGTTTTTTACCATTTATAATTCCCCTAGCGTCTCGACATTCATGCGCCATAACTGGAATATGACAGGCGGTTAGGTCCGCATTATGCAGAGTGTCATGTGATGATATACAACGCACATTGTGTGGTAATTCCCTGGCCGTTTAATTGCAGTCGCTGTGGTCCGACACGAGACAGATTAATTTATTGAGACACCTTGAATGGGAGCGTTTTGAACAATTTCATATATCATCATTAGAGACAAATATGTCATGCATGAAATAATGTGCGCCCTAGCCGCTTAGCGTTGAATTTGTTGTATCATGACGTTTCGGGACTATTTTCATATTCAGTAAAATCGCAAGACTTAACGTTAAGATAAGTGTACTTGACACATAGGTCGGCAACGGCAACTTTTGAACTGCATAAAGTGACTTTAATTGCATAATGCAAATTTTTGTATACCCATTCCTAATTCCTTGTATTATGTATAAGATTTTTTTTTCGGTGTATTTATTTTTCATAATTAATATAATTTATAAAAAAATACGGCAAAGTAAAAATACCAGATACTGCAGTGTGAATGTGAATTACTTCACATAGGATTATTAGGATGGTAAGGTTGTTAACTAATAAAAGCAGTTTTGTTTTGGAAATCAGTCTAGATTATCAAACTAAAACGCAGAATGTTTTAGTTTGAAAATCTCCATTAAACCTTGCAGCAGCAACTCAAGCAGCAATTAGGCTGCTTTCTCGTATCTTAATCGTTTTGTTATTTTTTTTAATTAAGATTATTGTTCTAAAACATTCCTGTATTAGAAGTTTTTCATTGCAATTATGAAAATACATATTCAAAGTTTGTCCTGTATTTTTTTCTTCAAATAAAATCGATAAGAATGATATTTAAGTTAGCTTACACACAGCAACATCTAGCCCGGAGGTTATCTCAAAGATATTTTATCACAAAAATATAACCTATTAACTTATGTACACGAAAATGAATAAAGCATATCTAATCTCCTGACCATTACAAAAGACAATAGTGAAATAGTAACACAATAACTAAGATTTAAATGAGACAGAAGCTTTTCTTTTCAGCCAATAATTGGGCCAAAACCTCAATTCAATATATCACTTTATCCGCAGAGATGTCTCATGTAAAATACTATAATAAATACCTACAGCTTCTCTATTCTCAGCCGAAAATCCAATCCATAAATTAAAACGTAAGAATTAAGTGGCGTCGAAGACAAAAGTCAACTCAAATATGAAATTAGTATAATCACCCCGACTAAAGCTTCTGTATTTTTGTTGACACAACTCTTGCGGTATTTCCTGCTAGCACATACCAAAATGCCTTCAAATTTCAACTTTATTTCGTCGTCGGCAAGTTATATATTTGAGATATAGTTCCCAGCTTCTAATAAAGTGGTGATTAATTGTGATATAAAGACTTTTATATTTCTGTTGTTGTTCTGACGCGCCACTTTAAAAGCACGACAATAGATCCATACGGTGCACATTAACAATATTCTTGTGGTTATAGTTGATACGCGTTGTTTTACAGAGCATTAAAACATTAAGCAGTATCATAAAAATGCTTTTGTCATTGTTATTGTGCAAATAAACACTAAATGGTAATTATACTTCTAAAGACGTAAAGTATCTTACATGCATGTACGAATCATTGGAAAATTAACCGTTAGTAGGTACTTACTTTTAAAAACATTTTTTTTTTCAACTTTTATACATAGACAGACAATCATTTATTCGCTGTTCACACAATACAAAAACATTTAGGTATAAATTATTTACAAATATGGTATTTATTATGGTAAAAAGAAAACCAATAAATTATATTATTTTCTATTTTACAATAATGTGACGGTGACACTGTCTAAGCCACCATTTGCCACCATCAAAAAAATTAGTTAATCTCAGGCGGACTTTCGCCCATCGAGCCACAGCAGAGCTCGTCAATAAACAAATTAACTTTTGTGAATTCCAGGAGAATTGACAACTACGCGGGCATTACGTTTCATACAAACGTATTTGTCATTCGAGTTAATAGAAGATAGGAATATTTAATAATTATATCCATTTTTTCCAAATCTGAACTGTACCGTTATGTAAGGATATTGATGTCAGTCAGTCAGTAACCAAGTTGTTACAAGTCATCATCATCATCATCACCCTATTAACGTTCCCACTGCTGGGACACTGGGACTTCTCTCTTGACGAGAGAGATTAGGCCTTAATTCACCACGCTGGCCAAGTGCGGGTTGGTGAATGTCACATGTCCTTCAAACTCTTTTAAAAGTTCTCAGAACATGCCGGTTTCCTCACGATGTTTGCCTTCACCGTTAAAGCACTTGTTACAAGTGTAGGTACCTATTTGTCGTAGTATCTGTACAGGAAGTGCTACTTTGATACACCAACAAGTTATAATCTCGCATCAATTAGTCTCAGCTCCAGCGATCCTATGTCGACTGATTGCGACAAGGTGGATGTTCCTGCTATCAGATCGACGTGTCGATGTCGCTGGGGGTCCTACGTGGGAAAAGATTAACTAAAACTATCGCCTTTTTAATGTACGTAAAGATAGATATAAAATTTTATTTTCTAATGTCCCCGGAAATAAAACACATCTGGTCATCTGCTAGTGTCAGATTTTGACTATGATATAGTTAAAAATATACAGTATAATAACGAAGTTTGATACATCTTGTGAGGTAGCATTTTAAAAGGAAAATCTTTCTACAAATAGGTATTAAGTCTTTTCACATATTTCTTAATCACATATTATATTAAAAAAAAATTAAAGTGCCCTATAGTAAAATTAGATCTCTTTAATTCATCTGGTATAGCTGAATTTATTATTTTTCGCAGAGTTTCTGCGTTTTAACTTTCTTAGCAAGAAAATTATAAATTTTAGGTATATCTCGCACAAGTAAAATGCGCGTAGAATAAAGTCAATTCGCTCTGTATCCGGTATCGCGAGCAAATTCTTGACTGAACGGTCGTTAATTCTGTCAAGCAAAGATTTTTAAATAATCTCATAGAGATCGTTGGAGTCCGCCATTAACAAACCAATTGGTGTAGAAATTTATATTTAGGTAAGCTGTTTATAAAGGTACTCTTTTAGAAGAGAGGATAATCCAGAAATGCGACTATTAAAAAGCAAATCCATTTACTTTGCACTAAAGTACATCTCACAGACATGATCAAAGTGTCAAAAACAGCTCTGGTGCAATAGATACCACAATTACCCATTTTTTGGAGCGGAAATCGTCGGGATTCGTGTGGGCATGTTTAATGTCTCCCTAAACATTATACATTGTGAACAACCGCTTTAAAGTACACTAACATACCATTAGTTTGTATTTAAAATCAGAGACAAACAATTATGCTAATTTTTATCACCATTTAGAGACAATATCGGTTTGAGGCAAATAAAAAGTCAGCTCTATGTTCATATTTTACAACTATAAAAAGCGTATATGGAGCAATAAGTGCATAAATGTCAATATTTATCCGAGTTGGTCTGAGATTGGATTTATAAGATGCGCGTTGGTTCCTAACCAGCGCAGCGCACAGCGGGCGCCGGTTATAACGTCCAGCGTCGTAATGCCCTATTAATTATATCGATTTCAATAAAACATAGAACGTACAGATGAAATCGTATAATTTGAGACGATAAAGCGCCGCTAATAAGGCATAACCGCTGCTTCCAGCGACGATGATTATTCTAAGCAATGCACATAAAGTTATTGGTTTGGGACAAATTTCAAAGTTAAATTATTATCTACGCAGCGACAAAACGAAAGAATCACCGGTATGAATTCGTATTTTTAATTATTTTTGTTGAATACTTCTGTTAAATTATAATTTAAACAAATAAAAATTACCAAAAAGCAATAACTGTCCCTTTTCAAACTTTGAAGTATGAATTTGATAATGGTAATGGCAATGGGTAAACATGTTTTGGAAAAGGTTAGTGGAAATCTCGTTGGTATTTTAGAGCGTTTTAATTCTGTCATCGACCTGAATGAGTAAATATTTTCGGAATGAAATCAAATTGAATGAGATACGTGCTGGCATTCCATATATTTATCCATCTCAGGAAATTTTTGCAGATAACTGAGCAGATAGGATCAATTCCACATCTGTAAGAAAGCTTACGAAATTGTGGTTTCTGAAAAAATACAAAAAAGACAAGGTAAGTGGAGAACTAACTAATAACCAAACTTTAATTAAGAAGCTCGCTTGAATAATTTTTTTTAGTTATAGTTTACGTTATATAGCGTTCTTCTATATTTCATTGGTTAAAAATTATTTAACTAGTGATGACCTTTTTACCATATTTAATCAATATCTAAAACAGTGTATCTGTACTTATACTGCATGCTGCCTTCATTCAGACTTTTATGTAGCTGTGCGATATAGCTATATTTGTAACTATTGATTAGCTACTAAAGACTTTACTTGTATACGGTAAACGAGGCTCTAACCTTAATACAATGCTATGTATGTATAATGTTCTCCGGTACATCTTCATTAGACAAATGCAGTAAATGGTCATTAATGCAGGTTCAGTTATGGTGAGACATCACGTCGTCGGTTCACAAGCAACCAGGATCCAGCAATTGATATTCCGAGTGGGCCCGTGGCGTTTAGATTTAGATTATATTTGGTCATTGGCATTCTGCTAACGGGTAAAAACGTTTGTTTCATTTGAGAAACAACAATAAAATAATTTGAATAAATAATAGCAATTGGGTTTATTTTAAGTTATTTTATTTTTCTTTTGATTTAAAACGGGTAACATACCATGATTTGACAGTTTTTGAGTTTGTTTAAAACCATTATAATTTTTTTTTGTGCCTGGATGGTGTATTTTTAAATAACACATAACTATATATATAATATGTGCTCTTACTAAACTTTTGTCATCTGTGATTCATATTTTTGTACACCAATTTGTTACAATAAGTATAATATCATAAATCGCCAATTACGTTACTGGAAGTGTAGGTGCATTTTTCAGTTATATCGTTATGACTGTTGCATGGTATTCTATAAACAGTATTGCATCGCATAGTAGGTAGACATAATTCTTAAGTTGTTAGACTCATTACCTATTTTCAATCTTGTAAATAGGTAAAGTTAACTAATAAGCGATAATTACACCTTTATGTGAGATTATAAATAGCTTCAAATGCTTAAAAACACTTAAGTGTCATGCCACAATGTAGCAAAGAGCATTTAATTGACACATTTGTCAAATTAATAGTCCATACACAATGCCAATGTTATTTTATAATTATAGACAACTTCTCACTAACTCATAAAGGGCGCATAAAAAGAACAGTTTCAATGATAATAACTTCTCGTGGCGTACAAAATGACTTACATTAAAATGATGGGAATCGAGAACAAATGACAAATTATAATAATAGAGCACACCTGCTATTCTTTTGATCCGACATTTCTCTCATTTATGATGCTAACTGAGCGGAATGCGCGCGTGTTAGCGCCTTTGTCCCAAGGCACGGCGCACAGACAATACAACATCACTAATACTTTTTTGAATCAAGCACAAATTCTCTTTCATCTCACTTAATTTTAGATCAAACTATAGAGCTTACATTTAGAACATGTCATTATTGTCTCTGGTGACAATAACAGTGCGCGTTATTGTATCACATCAAAAGCTGGCGATAAACAGAATTTGACTCTGCTGCTTTGAGATAAGTGGCATTATCCTCTGCGTGTGAATTATATTTTGAGTTTGATTGAGTTGGTATTGTGCGTTGATAAATAATAAGCGGCGTTGCTTACAGGATAGTAATGTGGTCGCGGCGCGGGTAGGTGGATGAGGCTGCGTGCGCGCAGGCGGTAGGTTTTGTCTAGGCGCTCGCCCGCGCACATTAATCTCGGCCCGCGAGATGAAGCGATATGCATTTGTCATCGTGTCTGCGATTAACTCCGAGAAAGTCCCCCTTTTGTGCCGATTCAATTCGATTATTATTTCAACAACGGTATTAATTCGAATAATTTAAATCGAACTCTATTCATGAACTTTGTAGAGAACAATTAAACGTTCTCGAATAAATTAGCGAATAGTTGAGCTCAGAAATATTAAGTAGAATGAATAGCGCTCCGTATGACGGACAGCAGAAAGGGCTGCCCTTAAACTTGCCTTGTATTATTTTGTCATTATTAAATTCCGCTGTCACGGTTCGTTCTCATTTCTTCCAAGAAAATATTGTATGCAAAATTATATGACATTTGAATGAGCATAAAAATGTCCTATCGTGATTTGTTTACAGCGCGCTCGCGAACAATGTTTGCGTTTCAAAAACTGTCCGTAAAGCTTCAGCCGGGATGCAATCACTGCTCGACAAGGACTGCACTAACCGAATGCCAGGCGCTCGAAAATTCACTGATCACCTAAATGGTAATCTGATTACATTAATGAGACTTAACTGAACAATGTTCGTGCACTCAACAAACCTAACAATAGATGGAGCGAAATCGTGGAATTACTGACGCGTTGTTAGAGAATGAGTGAAATGAAGTGTGTTGGTGGTAGCAGCCCTCGATAAGGCAATCAGGTGGTGAAGTGGCTCGTCAATGTCAAGAAGGAGCCTCAACAAGCCGCAAAATGAAATTTCGCGGAGCCGTCAATCATTTTCCCCTCGTAAGCCCTCACTAGTCGGCTGATAACGATATGGTGTAAGGTATAGGCGATAGTTTGGATAGCTTACATTTATGTATGGTGGGTTTTTTGAGCAGTTAGGCAGGTATTCTAAAGATAAAACAAAGAAAATATTCATATTGACGTGACGAAAAATGGTATGAGCGCTGAGATAATGAACTACTACGGCTAAAATGGAAGATAAATAAATAAATGCCGACCACCTATTCTCTTCTCGATACTTTGAGACAAAGAAAAAAAGTTGATGCTGCAGGTAATTTTTTAGCCCATGATTCATACATGATGCATATAAGTGTATAAAAAAATTCAAACGCTTTTTTTACCAAGGAAGGCCGTAATCTATTAATCTATTAATTTATTAGTGAATTTAAATTTATGGTGACGATAAAAACGGAAAAAGTAGAATTCCTACTATTCTTTTATGAAAAGATTAAATGCTTTAAACTTAGACCACATAAGTGGAGGTAATCGAGACGTTATTCCGGATCGCAACTCCTGCCCATTCGTTTCAAGTAACGCGGAAAACTACTCATATCTGTTTTATGGATTTATCTTTTTAGGGCTCAGGGGTTTGCTTCGTGACAAATTGTTTTCTTACTGGAATTAATGGGGTCCATCAGGGGTCGCCGGCCCATCAGCGGTATATCATCGAACCTGCAACAAATCACGCAAAAAATCAATCCCATAATTCAGAAATCAAAAGGAATAAGCCGAAAACGATTACAGAAACAATAACTTCCAAAATGGCATTATTTATTTGGTTGGTTTATAATCATTAACTGAATTTACATGTTGTTTTAGCTAAAAGTTAACCAAACTTATAGCTAAAACAAGATGTTAATTCAGTCTATGATGTCTCGCCGAAAGTGGAAGTTTATACAAATCGGTCCCCTTTGCAGTAGTTTTCCATAAAGCGTATAGATAAACAAACACCTACGAACGACGGCGACCATGTCGCAGACGGAAAAATATTTCGGAATTGAGATTGATGCCACACGCATGTGCAGACGGGCTGTCTGTACGCAAAACAACGCGACCAAATATAGAACTAATTTATGGTCATACACAGCGATTATGCTCACAAAAATAGCCACCCGCTTCGTTTACTGCTCATAATTTATTCATTTCTTTGCGTGTTTAGCAAAATATAGCGTGCGAAGTTAAGATCTCGCTCTGATTTAGTGCTGATCATATCTAGCTCATCAATCTTACTGCAAGAGCTCATTTTGGAAGTGTCACTTAATATAAAGAAACTACATGAAGCTCGGAGTTTTAAAAAATACTAAGCTTCTGTGATAAGATAAGATACGCTAGCTTATTCTGCTCGTGCTGAAGAATACAAGAAAAGCACTGAAGGTGATCTTAAGCAGGTATTACCGATTCCAGTCACACATTTAATGGGCAAAATATGAAAATTTGGCGTATAAGTACCAAGATATAGGTTCGTTGATAAATAATTAAAATAAATCCCATTTAAGGGTAAGCTCCCACGCGATAAGGTGTTATTTATACACCCTCATCCCACAAAGGCACCGCTGCAGAATATCACCCATAAATATTGGAGTGAGGTGTAATTTCTCACATACCACGTCTCTTCGAGCGTCGCACCTTTAAAATAAATGCAAACAAAATTTAATAGGGAGAGATGCGCAGGATCGCGCTCTTCAGGTAAAAATAAACGATATCCGAACGCAGCCAATCGTTTGAGGATATTTTATATCGTACTAAGATGTATGCTATTATTTTCTCAGAACATTTTACTACGCGATAATAATGTCTAGGCACTCATGTTTACCTTGCTGGCTGAAAATGTAAGGAACCCGTAATTTATTGATGCTTGGCCCGCCAACTCACTGCTGTCAACGACATAATATCAAATGTTGACTCTTAGATTGTTCAAATATGTATGTATGTCAGATTCAAATGTGTATTATTGTTGATTTGCACTCATAAATAAATTAATTACGATTGTTATATTCTTCACATTTTTACACACACATATACTAAGAGAAAAATAATAAACCGCAAAAAACACACACTAGACAACAAAATAATTTTAAAACTAATAACTTATCCTACCTATTATATTACATTCTTATTACTAAAAAACCTGACAACATTTTGCGTTCAAAGGGTCCCACAACAAATAAATTTGCTTCTGCTCAGGGTTAACAGCAACGTTGAATTTCAGTCAGGACCTAAGGTAAATAAATACATAGGTATGTTTACTATATAAACTTACGTTATACCAAAAAAATACTTCTATACTAAATGTATATAACTAATGCATAATTTAAAAATAAAGCAGTCTAAGATATTTTCGAAGATTAATAAAACAAGTTAAACGTAAATACGTTAAGAAAACATAAGAAATTTAACTCTTCTGGCATCCATATCTAACTGCGACAGTGACAGTTCTGAATCGCGCCATCTAAGTAAAAAAGAATCTAATTTCCTATTAATTTTTTAAATAGTGTCTTTAATTTTATCTTCTCGTCTGAACATGAGGAGATCAATAAATAATTTTATTAAATTAGTAGTAGTTCATTGGTACTAAAATTTAGTTTATTTAAATGTTTTTCATATCTTTACACATTCAATAATCTTTATAACACGAACACGTTTATTGTGAAGGGAGTGTTCAAATATATTTAGAGGATTAAAGCATCCAAGCAAAACTCTTCCAAATTACAAACACAAGACATTCATTTCTTTTTCGTTTTGGCAAAAAAAAAATATCAGCTGATTTGCTTTTCAGATGATATTTATCCCCAAAACTAACAGACAAATTATAATTAAGACCTTTGCGGTGTCGATAAGCGATAAATAGAAAGGAATTAACCAATCTATGAGTTTAACAAAGCAATGTTTAGATTATGCTATGAATTTCAAGCGCCACCAAATGGGGTGTACATACATAAAACAAAACAATAAAATACTCATTCTCCTTCTGCTATTTATTTACGTCAACGAAGCATAAAAAATTCTAAATAGTCAGTCTAGCCTCTGTCACAAAAATAACTTCTAATGAATACGATTTAGTGCGATGGATAAAAAATATAACTATGTTATAACTTGAAACGGGTAACATGATTTGTCAGTTTTTGAGTTTTTGATATTTCGACGCTGGTGATCACGTCATAAACTGGTGGTGGTTTTGCGAGTTGCGAGTAGGTCGACAGAAAATCACAAACGAAAAGGGTCTATTCTGTTTCTGAGTCTTTTAATAAAAGCTCGACTATCACTGGACTAGCAAAAATCAGTTTTTGTTTTATTACGAAAGCGGATATTTTGAGAAAAATCACAAATTATGATTATAGAATGTCATATCGACCAATAATATCGAAACTTCATAACATCGGTTAACTCACTTTCGTTATGACAAATATCATTGAATTCGTTTACTTATCATAGATGTTCTTTATTTGTTTCCATGATATTCAAATGACGTTGTTTTTGCAAATGTTAGGATAAACGCTTCTTGTTTTGGCTTACATGTTCACTTTTATCGAAGTTCAAAAAGCACAACACAAAATGATTCGCTTAAAAGACAGAGAAAAACACTACTACCCTCTGCTCTGGGTATAACAGTAATTATTTAGTACAAATAAGATAAAATAACAGAACATATCAGGCAGTAATATTTTTCAATTTTTTTGGAGTTTACTCCTTAAGAAACGATTTGAGTTATAAGGCCCGGTACGGAAATTTTATGAGGAGTAAAATCAAAAAGTGTAACACGAAAAGTTGAGGCGTTACGTAGAAAGAGACAAACATATATATCTGTAGGATTGAACTTGTAAAAGAATGAGATGGAATACATTACACAGCTATCTCATTCTCGGGGTCTCCTCTTTCTCTCTCTCAAAGAGGTATTGCTGTATTTTATTTATATTATTTTGTAACATACTTTATGTAATACGATAATCCGAATAATTACAGATATATGTTTGTTTCTCTTATCATTTTCATCATCATCATCATCATTTCAGCCGAAGGACGTCCACTGCTGAACATAGGCCTCCCTCAAGGACTTCCAGTAATTTCGGTCGGTAGCAGTTTGTAACCACCGCGAGCCCGCTACTTTCACCAAGTCGTCCGTCCATCTAGTTGGTGGACGTCCTACTCTCCGTTTGCCGATTCGTGGTCTCCATTCAAGAACTTTCCGGCCCCAACGGCCATCTGTTCTACGCGCTACATGGCCTGCCCATTGCCACTTTAACGAGCTAATTCGCTTGGCTATGTCGGTGACCCGCGTTCTTCTACGTATCTCCTCATTTCTGATTCGATCACGTAGAGAAACCCCGAGCATAGCCCTTTCCATAGCTCGTTGCGCAACTCTGAGCCTATTCATGAGGCCTATGGTGAAGCACCACGTCTCGGAGCCATATGTCATCACTGGCAACACACACTGGTTAAACACCTTCGTCTTCAGGCACTGAGGTATATTGGATGAAAAGACGTTTCGAAGTTTCCCGAACGCTGCCCATCCGAGCTGGATTCGGCGATCCTCTTTCTCGAAGTTGGACCTACCTAATTGGACTGTTTGTCCTAGGTAAACATATGCGTCAACAACTTCGAGCATCGAATCCTCAACCATAACAGGGGTGGGCACTACATGGACATTCGACATGACCTTCGTCTTGTCCATGTTCATCCTGAGGCCCACCCGTTGGGAGACTCGATTGAGGCCTTCTAGCATTGTACTAAGTTCCTCCGTCGATTTTGCCATGACTACGATATCGTCAGCGAATCGAAGGTGAGTGATGCATTCGCCATTGATGTTGATGCCTAGTCCTTTCCATTCTAGGAGTTTGAAAGCGGCCTCTAAAGTGGCTGTAAACAGTTTCGGAGATATAACATCTCCCTGCCTAACTCCTCTTTTCAACGGAATCGCTTTCGAACTCTGTTCCTGTACTCGGACTGACATGGTGGCGTTTTTATACAAGCACTTCAACACTTCGATATATCGATAGTCAATTCGGCACCGTTGGAGGACCGTTATCATTTTAGCAGATGCGTTTATTTACCCTTTTTTTCTATTCGATATATATCATAATTATAGTTCGTAAGTAGTAAACTCCAATCGTGCGTCGTAGCTGACACACACACACTTTTTTATTTATTTCGAATTCGTTATTATATAGGTTTTGAGGATTGCTTTCCTGGAATTTTACCACTTGTTTCACTCTCGAACGTAAATCACGACACACTACTCAAACCGTATCCCCGGCAACCCGTTTAAAGTATTTATATAGTTAAAAACCATGAATATTAAATAAATACAATAAATAATTGGTGATTCTATTGAACACTGTTATCATCTTAAAGGCTCATATGATTTGTTAAATTAACTTTTGACAGCTGTATCACATTAGCAACTCAAACAAATAATAAAAAAGTTAGTAATAACGGAGAACAATGTAGCGTAGCGAAGCAGTTACATCTGCTACCATTCCGCAATCTAGTGTTAATTCCAGAGTAAATTTATCAGTCAAATAAAAGTTATCCTCGTCAAGAAATGAAACTTTACCGTTTATAATATAGGGGAGCTTCTGTCGCGGCGCGGATGGTCTAACAGAGTTTATTTACGATTATTGGTTATGGACAGAGTTGATCGGAGCTGGGTATTCCCGGGAGCCTCGTAACCTCGGACTTTACCCGCGATCTTCGAGGGTGCCTCGTCTGACGGATATATCCGTCTTCAGGGGATATTCTAAATCTACCTTAAATTATGAATATCCAAACCAGTACAGTACATATTTACCAACATTTGTAATTGTTATCTTTGACGGCCTCAGTGGCGCGGTGGGCGACGACCCGCTTGTGGCGCAAGAGCTAGCGGGTTCCATTCCCTCCTAGGGGTCAAGTGTTTGTATGTTTTGCAATCACTTTCTCGTTGGTCTGGGTGTTTAATATGTTTAATAAAAAAATTAATCTTATCATCTTATATATAAAATTCTCGTGTCACAATGTTCGTTCCCGTACTCCTCCGAATCGGCTTGACCGATTCTCATGATATTTTGTCAGCATATTGAGTGGGTCTGAGAATCGGCCAATATCTATTTTTCATTTTGCAAAACAACGTTTGCTGGGGTCAGCTAGTATTATAATATATGTCTTTTATATTAAGTACTTTTAGCTTACCACGGTGCGAGGCGTTAATGTGTGGATTGTCCGGAAATATTTATTTATTTATATCTTTAAATACAAAGTAAACTTGGTCCACAACGTATCAATAACACAAACTCATATAACAAAGAATTCAATATCCAGGACTTCTTATCGGATAGCAATAACAGAATACAGCCAATAAACAGTCCTATCTGTATTTGTCACAAAATAAGAATTCCATCAAATAATTCGACGACAATAAAAAACGGATAGAGACATCGCACGCATTTGTAATAAAAGTCTTGCCATAAATAACGTTCATGAAATATAATACACCTGCAATCTTCTGAAAATGGGAAAATCATTTTCCGAGGGCGGGCGCGGTCCGTCGTAATATTGTTATAAATGTAGTTTTCTCGAGGGCATAAATAATAATGCCGGACGATCGGGCGTCGGGGCTTCTCGACTAAAAGGCGAAAGTGCAACACGGAGCTTTTTGGGAAACAACCACAAAAAACTGCAATATAAGTGCAATTTTTATAAGTTAAATATAGTTTATGCTTATATACCTCTACTTTACACCTATGAGTATAATGTTTAGTTTGTTTCTTTTTTTTTGTAAAAATCAATAAACTTAAAGTCTTTGATTATAATTATTAATTTCAGGGCTTACATCAACGCTGTGCGGAACGATAGGGTTATGCTATATCTCTGTAAACACTCATAATACTATATATTTAATGACAAGCAAGAAACTTATAAACAAAACACCTCGTTAGCAGTTCCTCTAAATAGAAATACATCTATCAAAACTATCAAATCAAACTAAGCCTTTAGTATTTCCTCTTAACCAAACACAAATACAACCGCAAAGCCATAATACACCTCAGAACATTCGTAGCAACTGAGTTAACAATTGCAAATGTGCGTTTAGGTGTTATGTTGGTGGAGCGTGGGCAAGTCGCGGACGCCACTGGGAGTCATTTCGGCCTGACAGCCTGTAAATTCTCCATTACGCGATATGAAATATGCCGCTACGCCCCACGCCCGTTTACGATCCACACCATGATTTGCCGCGCAACAGCTGATCTATTCTCGGTATGGATGCGGTGTGGCAGACGCGATGGGATCTTATGGAGTTATTTTGCTTTTGGAGTAGAAGGACAAAATTACTGTTGTAAATTAATGTATAACCGTAGATTTACCGAGTAGGTATTGAAAACAAATCGAAAATAAAATCAGCAAATTTAAAGTGAAGGTCAGGACAATAATTGAAGATCAAGACATTTATTTTATTAGTTACTAAAAATACTAATGTCATTGCAATAATTTATTATTTTTATTACTTTATAGGAATGAAATTCATAACATAGTTTTTTTTCTTTTTCTTGGGAGTTCTTACCATAAGTAACCAGAAATCTCAAAACAACTTACAAAAAGATATTAACTGCTATGTGTTGTGAAAATACAAAATAATCTGACCAAACAAAAATAAAAGTCGATGGCCAAAAACCGGAACATAAAAAATCAACATATCAGCATCGCCTTTTCAGCATAATGACTCCACGAAATAATTATGCATACGATTCCTGCAATACGATTATTTGCGGTTTCAACGCGACATTCTGCTTTTGTTCTCGCATCGAATTAATGTCTTTACGCGACCACTAAAGTGATATTATATCAATTAACTGCTTGATTTAGATTCGTTCGAAAAACTCAAAACAATGATGTGTCAAGAATGGCAGCGAAAATAATGTGCAATGAAACGTTTAATTTGTGTGAATTCTCACTTTAATTGCGGCTCTTTGACATCGTAAAGTAATAACAACAATGATGTTGCCTCATAATTGTATTGGCAAAACAATCCAAGACGAAAATACACATCACATTGTCTGCAGCCTAGCGGTTTGTTTCCAGTCACCCTGACGTCGGGATCGTCCCGCGCTATGATAAACTCATATAAAACGTACGCCATTATCAACAGATAATTCATTCGTTAACGCCACCATAAAATACTCGTTATAAATTATATTCGTATGAAAACTGTTGTGACTAATAATAGGTCATGGTATTAAGAGACATGTCTAAACAATTAAACACGTCGTCGGTTGTCTTGTAAGACATCAAAATAAAATCACTACTATTTATGTATCTGAAAGTGTATAAACGGCACGAACTGCCGCTCTTATAACGTAATAAATCGTCTGGAAAATATAACCATCAGCGCTTTGTCATACGCGATGTCTGCGAGGATGCGCCCGCGCACCCCCGCGCAGCCATAAATCCCAACAACATAAATAGAAAGCGGCGTTCCATATTTTAAAAGTTCATTTTAATAGCTACTATTCAACGAGAAATTAAGATGTGTTTATGGACCGCTCGTAATACAAACAAGTCCTTCCTTCATGAGCCACTTCACTTACAGATGCCATAAATCTGTACGCAACTTAAGTCATAACATGCAGCTATTAATGCTGATGTGGGTTGACCAGTTGTGTAAGTAACATTAAGTACTGAAAAAATAAGGTCTTTCTTACGAGATGCCTTATACGAGTATAACAACAGATGTACGAAGATGAATTAAAATAAATGTAATAGAATTGGTAGTGTCCCGGACTTAAGATGAATCCTCTCAACTCAATTGGCTTTCCCAGATAGCATAAGCACCTCTATTTACGTTCCTACTGCTGGGACTCAGGGACTCTCTCTCTTGACGAGAGAGATTAGACCTTATTTCATGCTAGCCAACTGCGGGTTGATGAATATCACATGTCCTTCACATAATTTTATTCTAGAAAAAAAATCCGGAATGCGCGGCGGGGTTGAACCCACGACCTTCGGAATGAAAGTCGAGTGTGCTCCCACTTAGCCAACAAGGTTTTTTGTGAGGTGAATGGACTATGAGAGCAAATAAATAATCACAAATAGGCGATCTTTGAGGGAGACCAAAGCAGTGGACTTCCTATGGCTGAAACGATGATGATGATGATAGCTGGGCCATTTACACAACATCATCTAACTTTAAACTAAGGAAGCCTTAGAGTATAGATGTATGATGATATTATATTATTATGTGATTTATTACCGAAAAGGTATCATCTCTTTATTATTCTCTAATATGCACTCTGTCTCATTCACTTCCAAAATCAAATTTCGGTTCTTATTCGGTCTTGCTCGATCATTGAAAATACATAAAGAATTATCTCGAAAAATTAGCTCGGAGAAAACGAAACGATTAATACTTTTTGAATATTTGTGGTTACCGATTGGTGATATAAGTCATGCTCAGTACTATTTTCGTAGAACAATGTAAAGTGGTTAATGGCTACCCACAGCAGCTGTCCTACTAATCAATTATGCTTTCTCATAATATGACTCTTATCTTGACGACTATAAAATTGCCACATATAAAAAATGTTCCGTGCCAAAAATCAACATCATCACAGACGGAATGTTAACATATTTTTCAGCACGATGTTAATCTCAACAAGTTGTTTAAAATTATTTTTTATAACGTGCGCGTTCAAGACCGCGAATGTGTTGTCATCTCATCTCAGCTACCCAGTATGAGCACATTTGACTTTTTGATAATTATTTTAAGACAATAGTAAAACGAAGCTATAATTTAATTTGCGTGTGTTTGAGCCGCTGCCAGAATGACTAATTCACTGCAAAATGTCGTGATTCTTATTTTATTGCTATATTTTCAATTCGATTGTTAACATTCGAATGGCTGTGGGGTCACTATTAAAATAATAAATTGCCCAGTAAGCTATTAGATGAACATTTCTACATGAGTTCTTGGAAAATTTTAAAGTGATTTATTTTAATTACGAGTACTTAATTAGTTTTACTGCAGTCTAGTTATTTTATAACATCCTAGAATAGCTATTTGCGGCGTAGCTTTGCCTGTGTTAAATTGATGAAATTGATTGTGTCCCCGTTTAAGTAAATAATCTATACATGTTAAATATTTTCGAAAGTAACTCCAGTTTACCTTTATGAACGATTCATAAATTCCACAGTCTTGTGTTTAGCGTATCACTATTTTCGTTATCAACATTTCAGCACAAACGGCCACCTGTTCCACGTGCTATATGGCCCACCTATTGCTATTTAAGCGGGCCAGTACACTTGGCTATAACGACCATAACGCAAAGTTAGATTAAGAAAAGGGGTAGGTAAATGCTGGAAATCTTGTTCAAGTGCAACATTACGCTTACAAGACTTTCGACAACAAACAGGTTCGTTATCAAAGCTGACAATTTAATTGAGAATTAATTACATCAAGCATCATTTAACCCATCACACGTGTTCGAGTATATTTTTTCCACTATCGCGACACGCATCAGGTCACTCCCAGTCACCTGTTAGCGGCCAGACCGCAGACTTATCCATCGACAATCGACGGGCAGGCGTCATCACGTAACGACAGAACATACGCTACATTCACGAAATACCTCCGGCGACTCGGATAATAAAATTTTATAAAACCGCGGTTATCGTAAACAGAACAAATAGCGAACTTTACGAGCCATCCGTCGCGCTTTTCCATTTGCATGAAAGTAGGTGCTCCACGCGTTTTCATAATTCAAGACCAGAGATGCTTCTGCGTTCTGCTCAATAAGACACATCTATTTCGGACCACAGTAAACATAAAAACATACATAATAAATTAAATGAAAAAAAAAACAAAGAAATACAAATAAACAAATACAGACACTTAAATTAAATGTTCATTATAATTAAACAAACTTTTAAGAAAATAAGAAATAAATCAAAATTTAAAATTAAAGAAAAACCCCCGATTCCATTGACTTAATATCCTTAAAAGTAAAACTCCATAATATTTTGTAATGTTCACGCGATGCGCTTTCATTTGATACCCCACTCGAGTATATTTGCAGATTTTCGGTTTTCCTTCCCCACTTTCACCCCCATAACTTTTAAACGGCACAACCGATTTTCATGAAACATGTCTAAGAACTTCGCGCCAAACTCACCTTTCACACAAAAAAAAAACTAATTGAAATCGCTCCATCCGTTCGGGAGCAGACAGACATACAGACGAACACACAGGCAGACACGTCAAACTTATAAAACCCCTATTTTTTGGTCAGGGAATAAAAAAACTGAAATTTAACAAAACACGACTTAAGACCTGAAAAATAAAGGTTCCGTTACATTTCATTCAAACTCAACAATCAAAACTTTCTTAAAACTATTTTTATTAAAAGGGCAGCATTAACGCACAAACTTTATTAAAAAACAAAAACAACGAAACGGTTACAAGTTGAAAGTTTGATAGCTGGTAGTAACTGACATAAGAAATACGCGTTCTTTAGAAATTTTCATAACCCAGTCAAAATTTGACCGCTTCTTAGAATGGCTACACACAAGTGTCTCTCCTGTACTCTCCTTTCTGGCAAGTCAAAGGTTTGAGGACAATTTTATTACGGCTTTAATAAAAATAGTTAACAAGTACTGCCATTTCTATACCGATAATAGAGAAACGGAGTTTTTAGTATATGTGAAAAATTTGCGTTTTTTTTATAATTTTACGCAATAGAATAACTAATATAACATATTTCTTGTACCAAGTTTGTCCCGATCTGCACTGAAACTTATTTGTGGCAACCCTATTAACATGACACGAGTGTGATAGGAAAATGTGGAGTTATGGTGCTGTCTCACGATTATCTGCTCGTATTAAAAATAAGTACGGTTGACTGGTCAACCGGTTACTTTTATTACTATTAAAATTATACTTTTATTTGTTACAAAATATAACGTCAGGATAGTGCGAAGCCTGTATTGAGTTAAGATATTCAAATGCTTATATTACCATAATAATTCAATATACTCTAACATACTTTATCGATACATTTTTGTGGAAATTTAAAATATTCGTCATCGAAAAGATAAAAAAGAAATAAGATATTTATACGTCCCCCATAAACAACGTGTGAAGTATAATAAAATTAAAAATAATATAAGAATAGACAGCTAACACGGTCCGAAGATATCACAAGAACCCTTCACAGGTACATTCAGGCTATTAGCGCTTCTTTATTATAAAAGGCTCAACAAAGGGCTATTAAAATCTGAAGTCATAACAGGAAACGTGATACAGCGGTGGCGTTTTAAGAAGAACCTCTTTCATCATAACGGCGTGGTAAGAAGCAGCTGGAGCTTCCACTTAATGTGGTTACGGCTTCTCTTTAATAATCTTGTTTATTTACGGAACACCCATAACTCCCCGAGTGCTTCTTCAGATTCCTATGAAGATGTGTCATTGAGAAAGGGTATCCGTTACATTACATTGTTTCATACCAACTGCTACCACTATTAATATCCATGCGGCACTTCAAACGGGCTCTGTGCTTAATGAAAACGTGACAACAGCCATACTAGTTTCATCAAGTCGTTCGCTATCAAAGCTATATTAACGCGAATGTCGATCGAGAGAAACAGATTGCAATAAGCCTCCTCGCGGGTTCATCCTGGAGATATCTCAATATGGTAGGTGCGAGAAGTAAGCAGTTAATTAAGACATGACGGCTGTCGTGGAAATAGAATTCCTGTAAGCGTGTAACGGGGTGCGCTCGCGCCCGGGGCCACGCGCCCGCTCGCGCCCGATGTTTGTTTACAACGACGAGACTTCATTACGCCGCTGGCTAATGTATTCAGCTTCAGCCTCCACGTTAACAGCGACACTTCTCGGAATCAATATGCTCCTTGTATGTTTTGATTGGCTGCCTAAGGGAGCGCGATCTAAACCAACCCTAATCGCTGTAAGGCAAAGCACATTTTACTTTGACTGAATCCCGCAACATTAATGACACGGAATACAACGAACGGATTTCTGTGTTAATACTTGCTGAGGATAAATTTCCTATAGTGGTATCATTGAACTTGTCCGATTTTAGGGTTACGCACATTAATTTGTTTTATTAACGTCTTTAAATGTTTAAACGTTTCCTGTCCGAGGAAGACTGTCTGATTCAGCTTTCATTGTCTGCTTTTATAAGAAACTAGTTGTGCCCCGCGGTGTTACCGCGTTATAATGCTTTTGCCCGCGGAATGACATTTTGCGGTCTTAAAAAGTAGCCTATGTCCTTTCGCAGGCTCTTAAGAATCTGTGCACCAAATTAAATTTAAATCGGTTCGGTAGTTATTGCGTGAAAGAGGAAGATTTTACTTTCCCAGTTATAATATTAGTATGGATGCTCAGTACAACAGCATAGCATAGCAAGCAACCATATCACTGCCGTGTTCTCATATTATATATGATCTAACCGCGCATTTGGTGACAACAGCAAAAATCTCGTTGCCAAATCCACGATAGTAACTTTGATCCTCTCGCCCCCAAAAATAATAATGTTTCATCTTATAAAAATATTTCCCTTACGACTGTCGCTCGGTATATCACGGTATTTGTCACAGAGGATCACCCTTTATGTTCGTTTCCAGTCAAACCCCTTAGATAAGCGAGCCTTTTATATGCCAAATATAATATATTATGGTTTCCAATTCTTGATGCAGCATTGTGTGGATATGCCACTGATGCTGCAGTATGTAGAAAGTAACATTTTTATCAAAAATGTTTGCACTTTTGTAAAATAGAATTAGTACTATTTTGTAAAGGCAATGATATCAAAAAGCAATTATTTTCTTTGTTTAAAGTCATAGAACCGACTATAATATTCAACAAAATGTATAATAACTCTAGAATTATATTTTGCACAGTAGTACAACGGATTTAAATTTTGGAAGATCTTTCGATGCTTCTTCAAACGGAATATCTACAGTCAGCTAGCTGGCATGAGCCATTACTTCCAACATATGAGCAACGCAAAAATATCAGCGTATTATGGGTTATCAGAGGCGAAGTCGTCTCGTAGACTCCGGGCCATTCAGGGCCCGCTTCGATTTAATGGATTACTCGCTTTCATATTCCAAACGTACACAAAGTTTGCGCTCCTATGATCAATCGTTGATCTATGAGATCGGCTTTCATCCCACCCACCATAGAAAATTGAAACTATCATCACAGGCGCCAACAGAAATAAAATTTACAATTTCACCGTAATAGCATTTCCCGGTACAAAAGCTTCGAGAGGTCGCTTGTCACCCATCTGTTTGCGCGTCTATAGCTCCCCTTTCATATGAGAGACGAAAACAAACAGCGAATGTGGCAAATAGCAAACAATATTATACGGAATGCACAATAATATCAGTTCCGGCGCGTGGGTGCGGGTGTTTGCTTCCGCGAATAAATATGAAATTCGAAGTCTCGCCTCGGCCTTCGACGAGCAAATATTATGGAAGGTTTGCTTTGGTAAAATGATAACCGACAAGATTGAAAACTCGGGCTTAGCCGCGAGGCAGGGGCGCACTATTGAACAAACGAATGGAAAATTCTTATCCGGTTGAAGATCTCATATTGGAAGTTCTGAGTAAACTTTATTTTTCACGACGTTTATTTAATAACACAAGAGAAAAATCTATAAAATACTTACTTATCCCTTTCTCCAAACATAAGTACAATACAATACACTTTATTGAACACCAATTTACAAAACGACAAATTAAAAAAACATTAAATATACATATAATAGTGGCACCATGGGCGGCCTTATCACTAAAAGTGATCTCTACCAGACAACCTTAATAAGTAAGTAATCTAAGAAATTAATATAAATATATGTACAGACAAAAGTGGTGATTTTCTAGTGTAAATTGTATTTAGATTTAAAGCAAGTTTTACCCGGTGCATTGTTGTGACCATCAAGTCTCAGGCGGCCCGCAGTCAAGCCAGAGTTGACTCCACCCCACCTTATCATCCCGTGAGAATAACTCCTAGATTTATGTTACACGTAAAACTTTATGTCGTGTTTTGTTCCTCAGCAACTATTGAAATACTGTTTTATTATAAACAAGCTTACTTTATAGTTGGATGTTTCGAATGAAACAGTACATTCCTGCCCCAAAATTTTTATATATAATCAAAATTCGATACTGACTAACATTATTATTCGTATGTATTTTTACCTACAATAGAGTAGAAAGGAGTATAGTTTTTTGGAATTTAAGTACCTACCCTCTAACCTTAAATTGATTTATATAAGGAACAATACACATTTAGGTAGATAGAACCGATTAACATAATGTACAAAGTACAAATTTAAAATTCTATTCATTATTATTTTCAATTTAAGGAGGAACAATGTATTAGTGTATTTAATGTTAGGAACTACAATGTAACGAATTTCATAAACATGTATCATTATTCATACAATTTAAATTGAATATAGTCAATGGTTCAAATGTCAAGACTTTTGTGTTTCGTATTAAAGAATATTAATAAAAATACCCGCATTACTATGTAACTGAGGGCATGAAACAAATAGGTACTAAATGATAAGCAAATTAGCATGTAACATAATAGGTTCGTAGTCATTTTATGAAGATAACAGTTTTCTATTGCGACAGTAAATACTGCAATTTAATTTAGTTTTGTTGTTATGTGGGTTAGTAATTTATAGTTCACCTTATAAAACGTCCGCTATAAAATATTTAATGGAAAGAGTACTAACTCTATCTTGTCACTACCTATTTTATAATTCAGCCGATTCTATAATCAATTGTTTGGTACTCAGTAGATGCCTTTTCTTTAAGTTTTACGAGTGAGTCGTTTCAAAGTTTATTATTTTAAAGAAAAGCCAATTAGATTTCCACTCAACAGCTATGGTCGTTACATGTATTTTACCTCAGTATTTATTATGTTCTCGGGGCTAAAACTAACATTTAACAAATTAAATGGCTATTAGTGCAACCAAAAAAACAAACAAACTGAAACTTCATTCATAGTAACTACATATTATAAAACAATATCTAATCAAATTAAAAATGAGTTGAACATTGTGAGAAAAATCTTGCAGCAACAATTATTTGAGGAACGTGTACTTTTATATTAGTGTTTTATATAAAACTTTCGAGTGGCACTTTTTATTTATATAACTTTTATGTTAACCCCAAATAGATGTAGGTATATTCCGTGGGATGCTATCGACGACCCCAAGGTAAGGGCTATGTGAGTGGACGATAATAGAGAAACGTCTTTACGAGTTCGACACCCGCTTGACACATCAACACTTCATCGACATTCAGCTTTTACGTTTGTACGGAGAGGTCCGCGGTGTGACAGTGAAGATTCTACTATGTTATGTATATTATTTGCGTAATCGTTAAGCTGGACGCAATGCATGTCAAAATATATTCATTTCAGCCATGAGTTTACTATTATTTTAAATAAACAAATAGTTTGGGAGCAACCTGAATCGATTGTGGAACAAAAGCATAACCTACATATATTTTATTTGAAATATGAAAAAAGTTACGTTTAAATTATCCTACACATATTTTTGGTGACGATGATAATTTTCAGCAACGGTAGTCAGTTACTTGACAAAAAATGCATCGGCAACGAAAAAATACCGAAATTAACATATATTTTGAAAATATCACGGATATCAACATTATTTAGATTAATAACGGGAAAACACAATATATCATAGTAAATATCCCGTTATAACTCGAAATTAACTTTTCGCAAATCAAGCATAAAAGTGCAGCTACAAACACCACGTGGCGATGGCCTATTCGATGTTTTTTCCAAATCGTCAAAATGCAGCAGCTCTATAAAATCCGATCAACATCCGCCACTTTCTGCAATGTCATCGTTGCATATAAAAAGTTATGACCGCTGGCAATATTTCCGAGGCGGCCTTCTCTCGTAGGAAACGATATGCAGTAAACGGCCGGGCGTGCGGTCTCGCGGGGCCACTGGGCCCACTCGCTGACCCGCCGACTTTATGCCAATATTCATAAAAATAAATCTGACTCGCGTTGATTGAACCAGTCGCCAGGCCGAGTCTCTGATCGAACTTCTATTTTATTGTTATTAGCTCGCGCAAGGGTACGAATTATTGTTTTGCCATTTGTTCCCGAAAAATAGAAACGTCTATCGGTCGGACGCGGGTATAAGTTTACGTGACAACTTTGATACACCAATACGGATGGCTTTTCTTTGTAGTAGAATATTGATTCTTCAGTTGAATTTATACGGTAGGGTTGTATAGCATTTGATGTTTGCAAACCATTTGCGTGATGGTGTTTTATAAATCAACAGCATACATAAACAGCTTTTTTACCAAAATAGATGATACAATTAATAGGTAAATGAAGTGAATTAACTACATTTATGGTGTCCATTACTGATGCTAATTGCTTCAAGGCGAGACGTATTAGACAAAATCATTATTTAACATATTATTTCATGTAATGGTTTCATCATGCTTAAAATGGCGACCATAAATATGTATGAAGAGATACCTACTCGTAGTTAGGAAGGTAAACTGATACGTACTTAGCATGCCTACCCGTATGTTTCTTACCAACTAGCAACTCACAATTGTAACAGCATTCGTCTTGTCAAGAGTCTTGACATGTTTTTTTTATGGTAAAATGTCTCACGGCTGCATAAAAGTGAAAGAAGTGCCATTTAGAGTCCAAGTTTGTTCGAGTAGATCATTGGCGGCTCAATAATGGGCCCGACAAAGCCTGTCTAGATCCTCCTAAAGCAGTATCCATCTGATGGAACAAGTGTTATGGCGTCACTGTGACTTACGACATCCGATACGATGTATTTTTACGCAGCCTGATTCTTTACCCGCGTGATAATATTTAAATGCACTTTGTAGTGTCCGTCGTATCGGATATTGTGAATCGTTATCGGCCATATGCGATTGAAGTTTCGCGATATCTCGATGGTTATCAAGTGGCCACACACCGCATCCAGCCGGACCATGGCACAGCTTATAAAATTCAGCTGGCCCTTAATTATAATAATTTATTTAATAGCCACAATGTAAGTACGATATATTTAAATCTAAACTAGAATTAGAGAGTTAAGTAGGTCTACAAAATTATAATAACAAAATAATTTACCAACTTTAATTCAAATTATTATAACGAACTGGTTAATCATTTTAACTTACTAGTGGTTAATTCCAGTGTAGGCTTACCTATGGAAATAGTGATTATATAAATACTGAGCGACGTAGATAGTCAAAGCTACGCTCTGTTTTTGTGATTGATAAGTATATATGCTAAACAATTGGAGGCAATGTTTACTATATTGTAGGCCATAATAGAAATTAAAAAGGCAACAAAGGCGGCGTCCGTACCCAACGCGGTTGGGTTCGGTTAGGACGCCTTGGTTGAGACACCCTCTGCGTCCGCCACAGTCCGGTAACGCTGTTATGGCCATCTGCAGTCAACAGCATTATAAGTCCATTCGAAAAAAAAATAATTAAAAAGGCAAAGTATTGGAAAAATAACGCTGTCATCTGATAATCAATTACCTACTTATAGGCTTAAGAATAAAATTGTGTGTAAACGAAACATACGCGTCGAATTGAGAACCAAAAATTTTTTTGAGAGTCGGGTAAAAAGTGTGTCAATTTACCACCACAACACCATTTATTTGATCGATGATTGCTTTAATTCTGACAGTTTTCTGATTTAGGATAATTCACTTTAAAAATAATAGTTGAAATATGTTTGTATTCTTAGGCATGTACAGTCAACAGCAAAAGTAAGTGATCAAAATCAACGTTTCAAAACATCTTCTAGTAAGACGTGCCAGATGTATCAAGTTATACCAAAGTGTCTATTTCAAATGAAGTTTTCATTGGTCAAAATATAATGATAGAAATAACACCGAGTATCGAGATAAATGTGATCACTTATTACACGTTATTTATGTTCCTTACTTCTAACAAACTACAGTTGTCATTATCTTTTGACTTAATTTAAAGTATATATTATTTTGGGACTCTATTTTATCAGCTTATTCTGCTGTTGACTTTACAAACGAGATAAATAACATGACTGTTTTCCAAGGCCTGTGGCATAACTAGCCGGGTGCATGGTCAATTTGCGACACTTTTACGCTCATAACAACTTCTGATACCATTTAAGTCCTGCTACCACCATTCCGAACCTTGTTTACTCCAGTCTTGTTTATTTAACTGCGTGTACACACAGTTATAATGTAATGCAGATATCTTCGTTATGAGCTACCTTGAATTAATTATTAAACAATTATGTACTATTATTTCCAGTGGTGCTGTTTTTGATGTAATAAAATATATTTAATATTAATTTGCTTCTGAACTTATAAATTTTGTAATTCAGTTTCAGAGTAACTAACCTAATATTGTTGAAATGATAACCATTTTGGGCAAGTATTTTATGGAATTCCCTTTAAAATTTTGGTAATGTAAAGAGGTCACAGCATCGCATTATAAAATTTTATTTATTTAACAAGGTAGAACGATCTTTCTGGTGTTGAGCACATTGTTTTAGCTTAATCTTAATGTTAAGTACATAAATATTTATACTAAGGAAATTCTTCGAAATGAGATATGTACTATCAAATATTTTTTCTCATTTCAGAACAGTTTTGATTACAAAACAAACCTACTTATTTGTGACGTGAGAGGAATAGATCACCTCGTGGGCAAGTCTAAGATTTGGTGGGCAAATCTCAGTCGCTTAACTGTGGCTGATTTTATAAACAATGTCTAGTAGGTAAACAATAAGGCCTAAACACATATACATACATCTTCATCGTTTGGAGAAGGCTGACAAAAGTGCAGAGTGTAGTGAAAGAAACATGGCGGGCGTTCGAGATTTATCGCCGGTCGCTTTTGAATATTAAATAATCTTTAATGGGAGCGCATGATCGGCCCATTAGCCCGCGCTCCTTTCACGTTTAATAAAGACTCATTTATAAGCTTTTCCCTTATCTGGCCAAAGTATGTCGCCTCGTACAACTCAGAGGTGCCGCCTGTCGGGATTAATTCATAATTTTAACCATGTAGGTGTCCAGTATTTTCAACTCGAAATGCACACAATTAAATACCTCAATACGATTACCATATCACGATTACCGAGCGCAGCTACGCTCCAATTTAAACAAATAAAAATATAAGTTACGCCCACGCACTTTATGAGAGAAAACCAAGAGCGAGCATAAATATTTAGATTATTTCGTTCATTTAAATAACCAATAGGTTACCTACGCATTAGAGATAATATATAGTTGTAAAGCAGAAGTATGAGCAGTCAGCCGCACATAAGTATGTTAGTGAGTAACGGTCGAAAGTTTCAAAGAGAGGGCGCTATTAGTCGTCAAATGTGGCAGCGGTTCTTTCCCACGGAGCACTATCACTAAATCATTAGTATATTGGCCTCTCGCAACACTCTCCGATCGCCACTAATGCCATTCCTCTGAACCTTTAGATTCCAACACAAACTTTATCTCCCAATTATTTTCCATGAGAACCCTGCATACAATGTACACTTTTTGCTCGATACCAAAGTATGCTAAGATATATTTTCTGAAAACCGTAATTTAAAAATTCTTAATCCAATCGGGCAAACAAATTGATCGCCATCTCATAAAGGGTATACGAAAAAGCCCGCGTTATTGCTAATACCGAGTATTTATTCCGCAGGTAATTAAGAGGATTAATCTCTGTGTAAGGGAAGTATAGCATAACTCGAGGGCGCACATGGCCGGTGAAGACTTCCTAATGACACTTCGATCGCGTCGGCCGCTCATTAACGTGGACATCTGATCGACTCGATGCGGCCACAGGTGGGCTGTTTCAGCCAGATCACTGACGGTCCTGATGCCAATTTTTGGAATCGGGTTCCTATGTTTCATATTTGCTAGCTATGTCTACATTGCATGGTAACTGTGCCGAAATATCGGGTAACCAAAAATATCTAAATAGTGGTGATGAACGTTATTGTTTCAAAAGTTAGCTGATGCTATGTGATAAGTCCGACAATGCATAATAGTTATGGTATACTATACCGAATGAAGCAATTTTATGAAAATTCACTTGGAAAAAAGATGATGATGATACTTTATAAAAAAAATTATTACGATACGTTTTATTATATAGTGTGGCTATAGAACTCAATGCTTTACAAAAATATTAAGAAAAATATAAAGACTGTATGTCATGAGCAAACTGTAGAATAATGTAAAAGAAATGATAAAGAAGAACAACTTGCGTAAAAGTCAATAAAAAAATGATTTTCGACAAAACCAGGTACATATTCCACAAGTATACAGTTCAGCTGAGCTTCAAAGACTGTGCCAACGTCATTCCTCTTATTATAATGGCGGCGCATTGGCTAAAGCAGCGCGGGATATCGTCACGTATACAAGCTCTCCCGACATAATTATATCAGCGCAATTAAACTCCAACTAATATAATATAATCGTTCGGTACCCTCGCCGCTTTTTGCAAAAGACCCGCAGCCGACCAGCGTGCACTTACATACCAATATCAAATCATCCCGTGATTGACTATCTGATGAGCGGGAAACATAACTTGTCTCAAAGCAATTTATGACGATTAGAACAGATAAGTGCACCAGTTATTACAGAAGAGTATTCCACAATAATGCAGGTATGATTAAAAAGCAATTTATTCGGGTAGGGAGCATTAGTTGAGAATCCTAACTGTTAAGTCTACGACTGCACTTATAGCAATCAGGTAGAGCTGCTTGATATTTTAAAGCAAGTCCTTTCAATCAGGGGCACAATGCTCTAACTATTTTAAATCGCGATTCACAACGATCTAAGGAAATCTGCAGCAGATTACATAATAGCGGCTGTCTATAATTTGTGCGGTAGATAACATAGGTCCGCATGCATTAGGCAGTCACGTCAGTGTGACTGCCTAATAAACGGGTAGGGCAGTTTGATTTCCCCGCGAATCATGAGAAAATTATTCCGCACAAGTGAGCGAGGGAGCTTTGAGAACATCCGACGGATAAGAATAATTACTTACATTGATCGAACCCTTATAATCCGTTTATTTAATAGTCGACAGATGTTAATCGCTGCACCGCCTACAATTACGATTCCAATTCTGACGAGAAAAACGCTGAAGCGCGAACGGTTAGCTCAGATACGTGGCAGCTAACCTGAGAATGTTAATGAACAATAATACAGGAAATCAGGTATTATCATCTCCCACAAGCACATCTTCGACGTCCAACACCACTAACAGTTACATCCTGTCAATCATGTTATGAAACTTTGTTATGGTGCTTCTTCAACTCCAACATTACTGCCAACCTGTGTATGTTTTGGCACACGTTACCATTAACCCACGGTTCGTGGCATTAAACTTACAAATTATTAATTCAAGGAAAAATTAACACATCACGAAAATAAAACAAAACAGTCTAAGTTTAATTAGCAAAGGTATCGCGTCCGCTCCACTGGTTTTTTAGTAATTTTTTCCCATTGTATGCAAAGCAGTGGGTTACCTTCATCCATCACCTCATATTTGCGGCTTACTGACATTCATTGGATTGTCAGTAGTATTCCTCTACTGTATAACTCACTAATTGGAATCAAAACAAAATATAGAACCGAACACGTTAATTATCATACGATAGATTGTCATCTGTCGTCCATTGTGATAATCTTGAATCTTAATGCACGCCTTACGTTCGTTAAGATTGCATTTGCCATATGCCGCTTTGTATAAACAAAACAAATTGGAAATATTTGGAAACGTAAGCACCTGTCCTCAAGACAAAGCATGTCATAAAATAATAGCAGTTCCGATTATGCATGTTGCTTTAGCTACATCATAGTTTTGGTTCCCAAGAAAAGAAGGTTATATTATTCTACATTTATTTATTAAAGGTGTAAAAATTAAGAAATTCTGTAAATAAAAATAAAACCAACTAGGAATTTTGTGGCGCTTTAGAAAGGCCATTAAGTTTGAAGTCGTGAGACAAGGTGTTAAAGAGCCATTGCAAAATTGTATTTGATATTTATGACGAGGTGAGGTGAAGTCAAATAGCTAGACGAATGTACTTGCAACTGGGAAATGCCAAGCATATCCGATGTTAGTACAACATTTTACTATTCAGGTATCTATCGAATGGTTGCCAACATTGGAGTCGGCTCGGAAAGGCAGTTTTCTACTTACTTTGTTGGCTGCATCATGCGTCAAGTCATCATGGTCTACGGTGCAATGTATTAGATGTGTCTTGGTTTCCTCCAAATATTTGGATTGTTATCTGGAAAACAAAAATAATATTTTTACCATTGTAGTCAAAACTATTCTTTGATTTATGTGATACCTAATATGTACTATAACGTATGATCCCGATCATTTATCAAGACTTAAACTAAACCAATCTAGAAATTGGTGATATTTGTTTTTTTCATAACACGAGCTCCCGACCCAAAAACCAAGGATTCGAGCCATTTGAATATCAAAGTCATAAATGTCATACGCGCGCTTGTTAACACGCGCATGTAAATTCTAATCCTTGTTGCATTTAGAACGGGGCGGCCTAGTAATTATGTGCTTTCATTTGTCTGTTTCTGAGAACAAACGACCGCTGCGCCGTAAGCCCGCTCCATGTAAAGCAGTTAGCAGTACTCTAATCTCACACACACATTCATTTAAAGAATAAGTCTGCGTAACCGACTTAACCAACGTCGAAACACAATTCGCCTTCACATTTTCTTATTTGCATATTAAAATAATTTCGAGTAAACGCAATACGTAAAGTTGCCTTCCAGCCGTGTCGGGCGATACCGAAACGACTTACTCGGCTGCGGATCGTGTGCCCAAAATAAACTTTATGCTTAGAGTAATTTAATATGATATCCCTTAGAGCTTTATTGTTGAGGAGGCTCGTATAGAACTCGGGGTGTGAGCAACGATGACAGATAAAGGCGGGTTGTGCGCCCAAATAGATAAACTAGTGTGGAAATTAATGTCTACATTTACTGGTGCATGAAGTTCGTGGTTAATTATAGTTTTATGGCTATACGCTTTTTAAAATGTGTATTAGTAACCACAAAGAGCGAACATTATCTTTACAAAAGGAAGTATATAAATTATACGTACTTAGTCTAAGCTTATCGTGGGACAAATAAAATATTTAACGTTGTTTTCCATGAAGCTTGAAATTGTTTAATTGTTGATAGTGTGGGGATAAAACATTGCGGTAATGAAAATTTGTATCAGCTTCTTTAATTAGAGGGGGAATGTATTTCCAGAGAGTGGGCTGCAAACTAGGTGTGCTTTATGAAAATTGCTAGTTCCTGAATACAGGTACCACTGTAGCACCGCCGTGTTTATGTCTTGTGGTTTCTGTTTGCGTTGCAGCCGCCCGCTCTAACTTATGAAACATCTGCGATAACAGAGAATACAACTATGAAACTGGTATGACTATTGTATAGTTATTTGCTTCATTGGGAACATTGTGTTCGATAAATATTAGATTAAAATGTATTTGATTGATTAATATACCTACTCGTATTCATGGAGTAAACACCATTGGTACTCGTAGTTCAATATAAAATAGTTTAGGTTTTATTCTCATGTATACTTGTGGCAAGATCTTTTATATTAGGAGCATAACCCCGAGTCGGACAGTTTATGTTAAGATTATATATATAATTAACAAACGGATAAATAAACAAAACCCTACTCATCACATTTATTTTCACATCTCTACACCTTCTTGTTGTTCTATTAATTAATTTGTTTTTCTAAAATCCTTTAACGTGAACTTTTTCACCGCAGGTAAATCTTAATATTTCTAAGAAAGCCCTTATTATTGGAGCATGAAGCGGAGCACAAGCTTGCATCGTTTACAAATTAATAACTACGGGGGCGTTAAACAACCGTTCCGTTTACTGATACACCATCTAAAAACAACACTGTTATGAATTACTAATTTTACGATCTATTCACACACCAATTAGCCATAATGTTATGATACTCAAGTTAACAACTTCACACTTACTTGGAGGTGTAATTATGGTTTTTTTTACGATTTTATAATCGTCCACGCGTTCTATTCTCAGCAGAGCGTGGAGACAGAAATGATTATTCGCATTAGCGCAAGAAAATATAGGTATGTTATTATCTTTTCAGCAATTTTAATATACCCAATAAATATGTTCTCTCTAGGTGAGTTATAGAATTCGCGTTCAATTGGAAAGAAACCAAATTTAATTTTTACTGACTTAAGAAAAGCAGGAGGCTATTTTCTGTTTTTTTTTTTATGTATGACAACGCATTACTTTTTACTGAGTCCGATTTGATAATTATTTTAGATAAGGATATATTTCTTTATTATTCTAATCTTAGGTGTGGGAAAACAGGTTATAAGTATTGTTCATTCATTGGTTTAAAATGTATGACCACGTGTTTTGGTAATGAAATTGCAGATATCGAGTGTGTAGTGATATTAAATGCATTCAAATAAGAAAAAAATAATTGCCACTGAAAACTAAAAAGTTAAAAATAATTAAGTTTTTCTTAAAAGCATATTAACCAACTAAATTTGGGACCATGCTTATATAATAATGTTGGATTTTATAAAAAAAATAATAAAATTTCGATAATTAGTGTTCTTTGATCATGGATTGTTCAGCGCCGGGTCAAGGATTCTTGTGTATACTTTCATAAGTGTATTTTTGTTGGTTAATATGGCCAAAGACAACTTATACCGCGCCTGCCTGCCGCCTGCCGTAATACAAATTTGAAAAACACTACCCCGTGTAATTTGAAGTGCCCACCTTTGCAACCCTATACGGTTATTTAACACTCCAACAGTTTTTAACGTTTGTAGTATCAATTAATTACAAAATGAGGGGGAAGAATGGAGTAGTAAGGTTAATAATAAAGTATCGTCGGCGATAAAACGTGTCGCACCGTTATGAGGCACAGCTATTATCTGGTTCTATGGTATTTTTAAGGCATACCACGAACGCGCCCGGCTGTAGACGATAGTCCTGGTGCAAACCACTCGCGCGTGAAATTATTATCATATAATGCGGAGGATTCGAACATTCCTCGATTATTCAAATACTCATCGGAGCGGGCCCCGAGCCCCGACTCGGGACATTCCTGAATAGGCATTTCACACCGCGACTTTTGCTAAACTTGTCAAATATATATTCATGTTTAATGCACGAGACATGTCATGTGCGCGATAAGCAAATGATGGAAAATGTTTTGTAAATTCAAAGTAGCTATAATCCTTAAGATATACGCTTGTGCGAACTGTGGGGGACGATAACAGCGGATGAGGATTTAAATTATTCTTTTTAAAAGAATACATTACGTCTTTCGAAAGCTTTTAAAGTTATATTTGATATAAGTACCTAGTTATAGTGGTCAATAATCCATATTTTATATGGGTAAAAAATTTAGACACTACAATAATTTATTGTTTTGTTTCCTTTGGTTAGTTTAAGTCATGCATGACTTATAAAACCAGCAATAAAAATAGGTTATACTAAAAATAACCTGTTAACATGAACAAAACATTAGCAATAGTCTCCTATAAATATATATATTTATAGAATATCCATAGAATACTTAAGTTTGAGAAATAATGTTAAGCACACACTTGAGTCCATTATATGAAGAATAAAACCAACTGAATACATTTTTATTTTCATGGTTATTTGTAAAGAGCAAAGAGGTCAAAGTAAAAAAATCTGATAAAGACTATTTTATAACCATTTGTTCTTCGTATAAGGCCAACGCAATTCCATCAATCTGGCCGAATGTGAACTAGACTATGTTGTTGTCCATTGTACAAAACTGGCGTTCTTATAGGTTATAGCGGCCATTTTAGAAACAAAATGGAATATAAAACGGATTTTTGAAACCATATTTTTAAAGCACTCGTCTAAAGCTATCAATGTATGTAAGTCTTGACTTTTTATATATACCTCTATATCATTTTTTATAAAAGTACATTATAGTCGATATTGTGTTTATTACTCAAAGTCAGACCGTTTAGAATTCACCATGTTATTGTGAAGTTTCAGCCTCAAAGATTTTCTTAAAACAATTTCGACAATGTAACCAACTCACGGCAGCCGCGGGCGAAGTTATGCCGTTGACAAAGTTTGTTGCGTCCCATATTTCGTGAGGCGACATAAATTAATTGACTGAAGAGATTCTCCTTAAAACCCGTAAAGTACCCCAACACCCACTGACTCGATTATAAAGCGAGAATTTAATTACAAAATAGTAGTAAACTTAAATAAACTTGCGAGTTTACCCTCCCGGGCGATTCGTAAAGTTGGCAAGTGGAAAAGGGCTCGAGACGTAAAGTACCTAAGCGTTATCTACAAGTATATTTTGCTTTGGACTCTTTATGAGTTTCAAACGAGATCCGTCACGCGACGTTAACTCGGAATAGATGTGATAAAGTGGCCGCTAATCTGTCCTATTCGGGACACACTTAGTACACTTTATTAATCACAAAGCTTACAAACTACACAATACTTCCTGTAGCGTGACACCTCGCTTTCCACTATGTTAATTTTATTGTTGGCTCTATTCGACGATTCGGACACCGTGACACCTTTTGTGGGGTTGTGACTTCTCGATTGTCTACATCACACATATTCTTTTTTGAACTTACGACTTTTTAATAAGAATACCTACCAACTTGAAAAGTTGATCAGGATATTAAAAAATCGCATGTTCTACTAACTCGTACTTTCTAGAAGTCGAACTTACTGTAAAAAATGATCATTATTTCCTAACTATATATTTTTTTATTTTACCAAAAATTGATAATAAAATACACGCCATTGACGTAGTTATCTATCTATTTCAGTTTTCAGTAGAGCATTCACCTAACCTAATAACCTACTCAAAGGGAAAGGCTTGGAGCACGCCAAACTTTTTATAGTGCCCTTTTACTTATTAAACAATACTGTTTTATATGCCTTATTTTATTGAAGTCTATTTACAATTTTATTATTTTAATCGCAATATTTACACCTTAAGCGTGGGGCCCTCGACATGACGCCTTATGCAAAGCAGGTGCTACCTGATACGTGAGCTCGCCATTACAGCTAAAAACGTAATATGTAGGCGTGGAGCTGCCAATGGAAAAATATTACAAAAACAATGCAAACTTTAGGTAATACGGTTGAGTATCCGTTCCCCTATATAATAATCTGTAATTACGATAGTAAAAAATAAATAGCATTTAAAGTTTAAGTCATGGCTGCGCACCAAGTCCATGTTTAGAAGTCACTTTTCGAGGCAGCGATTATTTGTAGTTATCAGCAGGTAATCGCGTGACGCCATCATAATGGTCATGTCGGGTGGAAGTTTACTATTTAAATAAAATAAAAGTATAGATACAAGTACTTATTAGTATTTGGAGATAAAATGAAGTTGGCCCGCTTAGGGCAATTTATAGGGGTAAGTTATGGGCGGCGCGCGGGCTGGAGCGACTAATTTATTCGCCGTGCACATAAATTACTTGATTATGAATTCAAGTTAGCTCCACTGAATTGTTTGTCTGTTGTTGTAAGCAGCGCTTTTGTGTAACAAACAAGGATATTAGAATTTGCCCGGTTCTGTGTTTTAGAACTGTGTATAAATTGCCTGAGCTGTGTAATAGTGAATTCAATGTAAATTTGCAGGTTTAAGTGTGAATAAATTTGTCCTTTATGCAATGTTTCAATATCTGGTTTAATATTCCTAAATGGATTTTCGGTCAATATTTCAAGGGATTATGTAAGCAGCTGCTAAGCGAAAGCATTTGTATAACGGCTCCACCAATAAAGGCATCTAACATTGCAAAGTTGAGATTGGAAATCTCAATACTCGTAATAATCGTCCTGCGTGAATGAATGGGTGACAAAGAGGCGATTGAGGCGCGAAAGTAGTCATGTTGTAAAAAGCAATAGTAGGGATTATGTAGAACAGCGATGGTAATGTGAAGTTGTTTTCCAGGCGGCAGTAACGCGCCGCAGCGGGCTGCAGCGCGGAATAATCGCGGATACCCATAAAAGATGTAATTTCAGATAAGCTGAAACAGACGAGCCCCGCCCCCGCCCCCGCCTCCCACCGCTCCCTCGCTGCCTACTTTCTAATGACTAATTATTATGCTGTGCGTTCCGAGCTTTAACGTCAGCCTACCTGCTATACTTGCCGAGTTTGTGGCGGCTCATCCATCTGTACTTCTATTTATCAACATCGTAGCGTTTTCTTTACTGCTGCCTTCATTTCCTGGGGTTAAGTTTTCTAAATTGTATTAGTTAGGCATTAGCAATGCAAAACTCGTGTTTTTTAGAGTAAAGAGTACCTATATGTACGACCGCAGCTACTTCGTTTCATTGATCTTTTAAGATGTGCGATTTTATATTGAGACGTGATATAGGGACTCGATGAACCATAGATACCGATAAAGACGTAAGGTAAACGGAAGGTATATATATGAGGAGAAAGTATTTAGAATTGAATCGAGCAAGTTATCGTCTATAACCTATCTGTTAACAGCTGTCTTTATCGACCCTATAGAATCGAATATAAACGACGACACAGAGTCCTCGTTCTATTGATCAATATCGGTAATTGCACAACGTTCGGACATCCTTTGAATTTAAACTTTATAGATACGAAAACGCATGACTAGTATGCAAATGGACGAAATTCAATTCAACCTTTGCATCACCATCATTCTAGTTGTACCGAATTGTTTGGACCTTTTAATATTTCAATAGTATAAAGACAAAGTTGGTAACTTTTATTGGCAGCCCCTCTGAAGTTTTCTTGATTTTAATGCAATACTAATTTTAGTATTGTAATATCAGTGATGATTGTTGTATGCCAAACGTTTTTACTATAGAATTAATGTATATTTAAATTATTTTAACACAGGCTAATAAAAACATATTTTTATAACACTTTTTGTCATATACGAGAAAATAATGTGTTTGCTTAACATCACGAGCTTAACATAAATATGCTTAGAAGTCATCATAGTCTACAATAACAGAAGAGAAACCCAACTTTGAAGCCTTCTTCAAGATTAATAGTGTTTGCTATTTAAATATGATTAGTGAATGAAATCAGGGGTTTTATAGGCAGTAAGTGAACCCCAGCCGGCGCCTGATGTGGCGATAGCACGGCGACAGTCGCGACATGTATGTGATAATGCATTACCATACACTTTCTGCACTTACTACTGCTAATGTGATGCCACACGTGAAATCTTATAACGAGACACGATAGCATGCATTATAAGTAGCTTTTACGAGTGCAAAGGTACTCTTTCTCGAGATCCGTGCAAGAAAGCGATACCATTCACTCTATGTTTATTGATAGCTAATATAATTATTTAACCGTCATCAAAATATAAATTATATTAAAAAAAAACCTGCGATTCACCCAGTTTTTACAATACTCGTCTACATATTGTGTATGTATATCAATACCGGAATGATAAATCAATTTAAGCCCCTGTTTATATGAAATTGCATACATGATAGAAAGGAAGATGTCTATACTCGACACTTTTGTCTGGTGGATTTGGCGAACGCACAACTGTGGTCCAAGAAAATCCTGCTTTTACCCTGTCCCATTAACCCACAGGACGAAATGGAGGCAATATTCCAAGACCAATGCTAGTGGCTTAATCAGATCCTCAGACAAATCACACATTCTCCACAAATCAACAAATACCAGAATCGCAATCACATAAGTCAATACAATTCGTGCAGACGAAAAGGGAAGACAGTCATCAATCGAGAGTAAGACGCGCTACCACAAAGTAAATCGTCCGAATTATACAAATAGCCTTTGCCTAACTGCACCGGCGTATTGGCATATGTTCGTGACTGGTTTACGAGTGCCACGGCGTTGCATATTAATTGGTGCCGATATCGGAGTGCGCATCGGAGCGACCTAGCTTCTATTTACCTATAACTAAGGCTGAATAGGACAGAGCCTATGTTATGTTATGGGAATAGTGAATAGTGACAGGGTACAAAATAGCCGCGCCGGCACACGTTCAAAACGCTCCGGATTGAAATTCTGTGTGCGCTAATAGTTTTACAATACGGGACAGTGATTCGAATAAATTAATTCTCATTTCCACTTCCACGATCTATATTGCTTTAAAATTAATTACATGTCGCAGTCGCATTCTATTTTGTTTAGTTCAAGTGCTTTAGACAAATAAGTTAAGCAGATACCTATTTAGTATTCTCATTCTTTGTTATCACAAAAGTTACGAGGTAAAATATAAATACGTTGAAAAAAGAACATCTCACTTTTTTTAATTGCTTAATACTACATCATGATGTAGATAACACGTAGCTGTGTAATAAAACGATGCAAAACTAGATTAAACCAAGACAATTATATTAAATGTTATTGCAACAAACAAAGCTCAAACAGGGGCAGGCATCCGTATCAAGCAGACAGTTATCGAATCTAGTTGGATGTCAAGTAAACTCGTCATGTCGAGCGCTGCACTCGCTCAATACCCGGCACGCAGATAGCGCATTCTAATATGCAAATGTATTTAAATGCTAAGCCCTCTTCATTACGGCAGTATCGATCTTAGATACACAATTTGTAACCCGATAGGTACGTAACTCTAACGAATCTCTTACTAATGCCGTGCTATTAGGAGTTTTGTAAAGTGAATTAAATGCTGATATTCGCGAGAGGGAAGAAAATGGACATGGAATAGCATAATTGCCTTTTGAATAAGGGCAGATGAAAACACTTTTCTAAGAATGAGAATCATTTATTTGCCACAAGTATGGTAGTTGTTACAAGATAACATAATAAAAATGTATCACATACTTGACCAAAATATTTGGTGTATACCAACGTAATTTTAACTTATGCCAATGTAATTTTAACTTATGATTGGTTTACATTAAACATTTTAATTTATAATTATAATTTATACAACTACTAACACTAATAATAATCTTATCTAAATAATAAATACTTATTTTGGGATAAATTCTGACTGATAGAATATAAGAACATGTAATACTAAATATAATAAAAGTTAATTACTAAACATTGAGAATCACACAATCACTGAAGACAAACTTGTTAAATTCTTAATTCTAATACTAATAATGGCTGCTTCTTCGAGTCCACTCAATTATATAGCTATTACGGGTGTGTGGAATTTCTCTAGGATCGTTAGTATTCTAAAGAGCCTTGGAGTCAATCAGATTAATCTTAAATATTTATTGCAGACGGTGTATCGGCAACCGGAGTTTTACCAAATTAGTATGACGATGGTTGCTGCGATGGTGGAGAAATGGTGTCTCGTGGGTGGCCTCCTGGGTCTGATTAAGACCCGATGAATATTAAACTGTCCACTGGCCGATATGGTGCGGCAGTAGTTATATTATTGCCCACAGGATTGTCTTCATGCAAAGTGACATTCTCGTTAGAGCTCCTCATTAACAATATATAACTCGACAACATGAATTGTTGGCAAGATCTTTTAAAGCACGCCGGCTTTCTTTATACAATAGAAAATCAGCCGATTGATAGATAAACAAATAAATTGGATAAGTATGAGATGGAGTCTTACTACAATGTGGGTTCCGTGTAAAATTTATACACGTTTTCTAAAAAAATATAAATAAAAATATGTAATAAGAAAATGGTTAAAGTGCAAAAAGATGCATTTAGAACAATCACTCATCCAAGACAGACCTCGCGCAACTTTTATATAAAATAACGTTTGTTGTATAGGAAGGAACCCCCTTGTTTATTTATTTGTTGTTAAAGCGGCAAAATAAATACATCAAAAAATTCAAAATTTCAATTCGACTCTCTATCTATCATGCTTCTTTGAGATACAGCCTGGTAACAGACTTCAATACAGAGAGACGACGAAGGCTCTGTAATAGGGACCCGTTTTCCCTTTGGGTACGGAACCCTAAAAATAAGGTATTGTTTAGTAATAATATTGCACTGTTCGCCCAGCATCAAAAATATTTCCAAACTAAGCATGGTATATACAAGGCAGCTTGAAAAAGCAGAAAAACACCGAAATCCAGAATCAGATGTTATAGATCATACAAAATCTGGTCTCCCTATGAGAATGGAATCCGGAACCCCCTACCTAGCATTTATTTTTCTTTTATTCGTCCTTGTTGTTGAAAGTTTGAATTTAGTATTTTTTCATTTAATTTGTACCAGAATTGTCCAATGAATAATTCCTAGATAATACCAAAAAGTACATTAAATCAAAACAGGACACTTCCCGTTTAATATCCATAATCGATTAGTTACCGGCTAATCCTTAACCTACAGCGAAGTAAAAACGAATAAGAAATCAACTCCACCTGTCGAATCTGATAAAAGTGTTTTATTTAAATTTCTTTGGTTGGCGATTCAAAAACGAGCATAAAGTTGTATTTGTGTCTTATTAAATGAAATTTATAGTTGGGATATAGTCGCTGATTGACCTCGGTCAATGGAAGGATAACAGGTTCGCATGAATGCTAAAAATGAGAGCTTCTATCAACCGCGTGCCCAAGTTTTGCATATCCACTCTACGTGCTCTTTTTACTGCTGCAGCAGGTAGGCAACCGCTTCCATTGCAACGAATGGGAAAATATTACAGAACCCCGAAATATGCTAATTGGAAACAAATAAAAACATTACGATAACGGTAAAAAAATACGATGAAATATCAAATACAACCCATATCCCTAAACGGTAACAGATAAGAGCTTGAGTGTTACTAAACATGCATTTTGCAAAAATAAGGTGTGAAACATGAAATTAGCGCCAAATCGAACGCGTAAAAAGTTGAGTGCCGGTCATTTGTTCGAAAAACGTGCTTAGCTGCGCAGTTATTACCAATAAACATTCGGAATAGGCAATACAACCACTTATAAATAAAATAGCACTTAATTTTACGTCCACAAACAGTATGTTGTGCAAGGTGCGCGTACGCACGTGCCCGTCGCCCGTAGCTCCACAATATCTGTTCCGAATTCAAATTCGTGTCATACATCTTTATGCTTAGGTAAGCTGTTATGTAAACTGGACCTTAGAGCCCTCGGTTAAGGGTGATTTGAATATTAATGATAAAGGAAATGGATATTCAAAATAATATCACCTCAGGGTTAACGATTACCGGCGCGCGCATGCGCCACAGATGGCGGGATAAACCGACGTTTGTTTCCGCACTGATATCTGAATTAATGGCGATACGAAATGCTCGAAAGGTGCTCATTACCATGATTTATGCAAGATAATATATTTCTTGCGCCGTTCCTATAGTACTGATTAACGTGTCCAAATTAACTGGGGCTCCAACACGCTTGTTCTTGTTGTACAAGTCCCTAAGGAGCACCCATAATCTGGATACCGAGGTGCACCTGCTGATAAGAAACAATAAAGTAAGCATCAACATCCAGTACTCACAATCACCTGCCTCCAGCACGTTACAAAGCGGCCACAATCTGTGCTGTCACCAATGCTAATACAGTGAGTGTTTACGAGTAAGTAAGTCAATAAATAGGGTGTTATCTTTAGAGCAGTAGAGTAGCCTTAAAGCATAAAGATCTATTTGAGCAGCAATGGATGTTGCGGATAATTTTCGCCGTTGCGGGCGGCGCGGCGGAGTGAGAATGGAGCGGGGCCGTCCATCTCGCGGCCCGCTCGCTCTTTGAGTACATTCCCGTGTAAGTTTTTACACCTATTATTTTATGTGTCGGCAAGTAAAGTTCGGTACGTGAGTTATAAACTCGCTCGCGCCTCTCTCGCCCCTACTTTATAGGTATTAACGACTTGTCCGAGAGTTTTCTTATAAATAAATTTGAAGGGTAACAAGGCTCGCTTTTGTCGGATTAGTAGAGTGGATCTTGTTTCACTTTGTTGCGTGGCCTCTATCTTTTTTGAATGGGAAATTCATGAGCCTGCAGCCTGGTTTGTTTTGATTATTTCGCGAAACATATTGAGATAAATAAATAAGCTTATGGGTTTCTTTCCTAAATTTCAGCTCAGAATTTTGAAAAGCTTTAACATAATAGTGATTATTCTTTTGTGTAGCATTTCAAGAGCACACTTATACGAAATTAAAAATAGTTCCATAATTAAATAGCGAGACAAATAATTAATATAATGGCTTGATATGCATTGGGGTCACTTATGCCCTAAAGCAACCAAACAGCAAAGTTCAAAAAGCCAAGCCCATAGTTCGGCAGTAATCTACGTTTTATGTGAGTTCTACATAGAGACACTCCGAAATAAGACTCTCAAATCAGAGTATCACGTGACATTAGGCTATAACGCGTACAACGGACTATAAAAGCGGGACATATGGAAGTTAAGAGCACTACCTGTAAAATATCAGAGTAATAAAGTAAATGCACTGGTAGAGCCACGACGTGTCTTTCAAGCCGAATAGCCATGTCTATGACTAAACAACAAAAACTTTTTCTAGTCAACGATGAGTAAGAAAATATCAACATCATCATCAACACCCTATTAACGTTACCACTGCTCTCTCACTCTTGACGAGAGAGATTAGGCCTAAATTCACCAAGCGCTGGCCAAGTGCGCGTTGGTGAATGACACATGTTCTTCATACCCTTCAAAGCTCTCAGAACATGCCCGTTTTTTCACGATGTTTGCCATCTCCGTTAAAGCACGTGCAGTCAGATTCCAATATTTATAAAATTTCAATTTTTCTACGTAAGGCAGTACCCTTACGTAGAAAAATTGAAATTTTATAAGTTAAGTTAAGGATAAGATGATTTTGTTCTGTGTCATAATAAGCTATAATCATTTGATTGTGCTAGTATTCTTTAGTGTAAAATAGAGAGCTCACAGTTAGAGAAAACAATGAATAATGAAGCTTCTGCTTGTTATTGGGACCTTAAAAAATTATATAATTAAGATGTAGATGTAGCTGTAGGACTTTAAACACACATAAAATGATTTAAAAAACAAAACTTACTATTTGACTATTTAGGTAAAAATAAACAAATATTGTATAATTTATGTATGTTAGCTTAGATAGCTATATAGGGTAAGAGTGATTGTTATTTCCATGTTATTCTTATTTAAAATAATCTATGTGTAGCTGGATAGGTAAGTAAAAACTCGCGTTTTTTAAATAGCACTAGCGTGGTTTGTTGATAAATAAATAAAATAAAAATAAATAAATAATTGTTTAAGTTAACATGTTTTTCTGTAAAAGATAAATAAATATCAAAAAACAAGAATCAACCTGACTGTGACCTATCATGTTTACGATAAAAAAAAACAACTAATGAATTAAATTAGAAGAACTACCATGTAGACATAATTCTTACAAAGTAGAGCAGAGTATTTTGTCACTAAAGTGAAAGAATTTCATAATGAAACAATAGATAGTTATTCTTAGAACACGTGCCGCATATTATTACCAACAAAGTGAATTTATGAGTGCACTCTCAAGTTTCAAATATCCCTAATGGAGCAAGAGTGAGCCGTTTCACATCTTCCCCCACAAACTGCATTATAATGTCTCCGCCTAAAATAACCGAACATAAATATAAAACAATGTGAAACCACTTAAAGCGAATAAAATACACGTCGACTTCAACTCACTAAAATGAATTTATTAATAACGGAGACAATGAACGTCTGAAACAAACGTTTCACTTTTTGTATTTTTAATTGTGCTCGAAACGACAGCGAAGACGCATTAGAAGAACGAAAATAACCCGCGATCATATTTGACGGCTACTGCCACCCGTCCGGCTAACTCCTTCGACAGCCCGGAACTATATTTTGTATTATTTTATCAATGTATTAGCCACGAACATTTAAAATCACAATCTAATAAATAATTGGAAATTACTCTAATGAATTGTTTAATCTCAGACGACATACGAAACGAAATTCCCGCGCTCTCGTTCCCCGCGCTACTTGGGCACATCTGGCGGTTACTTTCATGCTAACCAACAGTTAAACCGTCATTAATTAAAAATATTCCTTTGCGAGGAAATAATTATTGAATTGTAATTTCGCGATGTCTTCTGCAGCATGGAGTGCAGTTCTTAGATGATATCTCGGACGTAATTAAAAATCTTGTCGTGACATTCAGAGCCCGTCCCGCCCCCGCACTCCCGGCTCCTTCAATATTGTTGGCGATTGAATCGCAATTAAATGTAACGAATCAAACTACACTTTATTAAGAGGGACTGATAGCTCAAAATGGACAGAATATCTCTCGGCGGAATCGAACGTGCTCCCGTCGAAATGCCAACCATTTTATTTATTCACCTTAATTATGTATCTTGTCTTAATTTACGATTGGATCATATGATAATCTGAAACGTAATTTATAACATATGCCTAGGTATTGGAATCGCTTCCATAACGAGATTTAGGATTGGTCCGATGACAGAGCTCGTTGTACCGATTAAAATATATTAACGACATTCATTGGCATTTTGCAATTAAGTGAGCGCGCGAGTGGATAGGGACAGCGGCGGGCGAAGATCGGCCGGCGAGCGTGGAAGCGCGCAGATACCGTCATCGCGTTTAATTTCATGTGTCGCTGCATGACGGCCGCGACATCTCGATACGGCCGCTCCGCAGATACCTCTAATGAAAGTAATGGAGGTTTATTAACAGCGCCCGACATCGACGCTCCCGCACAAACTTACGTATTGTAGTAATAGATGCAAACCGATGCGATGCTACCTTACGAGAGAACAAAGAAAGGCACATTTGCTAATTGCGGTTTTGCTCGTGTCGTGCGCACGGAGCGGGAGGCTGGATCGTGAGCTCCGTAGATATGACGATAACACATTCATAAATAATTAGAGCGAAATTTTCTCATTTGTAAGACGACAGTCATGATATTTGGTAGCAGACTCTTCTTTTCTCGGAACGTCTTGATCGAGATAAGAATTGTACCGACACGCCTGCTCTCCGGTATTTTGCTACGACGACTGTATTGGAAATACCACCACACACGCTACTGCATCTTAATTTAAAACGTGCTTTATGGAAAACAATACCGATACCGAATTTGATTGAATAACAAGTACAAGAATTAACGAGCGGCATTTTAATCTACGGATTTAACTTTCTAGTCAATCTGTTGAGACAATGGACAATATAAAAAGCAAACGTGGGGTAAACCATTTGTGGGTTCAGTCACGGTTGTCGGAGCCTAGCGGGGTTCAAATTTCCACTTCCGTTGGCCCGTGGACAATCGATGGCCGCTGACTTTACATTTTAAACCAACTATCATTAAAAACGTAATTATCAGCCCGATAAGCACTAAAGGTTAAAATGATACAGATTTTAATTATGTGCCTATTAACATCTTGCTAAATTTTAGCTGCATGGTTCATTGAATAGTCGTTAATCACTGGAGATAAAATATTTAATTGAAATAAAAACATCAGCTATGTCATTCTGCAGATTAAAATTCTCAGCGTAGCGAATGCTGCGAATGAACGATTAGTCACGGACATCAATTGGATAATATTTTCAGAAGTGCTACTTATATTTTTACAGGCAGGCAAGGCTACCACAAATTAAAATAAGTGTGCTTCGACCGTTCTAGATTATAGAATAACAGTTCATCCGTCTGTCTTTTTCATTATTCCGCAAAAACTTTTCGTAACTTCCGCGATCGAAACAATGTTTTTTGTGTTATAAAAAGTACCGATAACATAAAAACAAACAATCTCTAGCGCATAAATTAAAATTTCCGCTCGCCGATTGTAGTGACAAATCAAGCATAAACATTACTAGGGGAGCAGAATAACAATATTCTTTGTGATTACACAGATTTGGTATGCTTTTATGGTATTCATATTTTATTTTTATGTTTGTTATATTGTCGCATGTAACTTTGAATACGTGAGCATTGTTATGAATGTGTTAGCTTAGCTTTTGTCAGACTTGGTATGCTTGATAGATAGTAACATGTTTGTAAGTATAATGTTATGTAAATATTTTAATCCCGGTGTTTCAATTGTCAGATAGTATTGTTTGACGTAATTTTCATAAGTTAAACAATCAGTTAAACTTTAGTGAAGTGCAATATTATGATGTTCAGGTATTGTGATAACTTGACCTACGATGACGCGAATAAGATACAAAATCATGTATTTCCATTGTTTGATTTTAAAAAGCTTATCATCATCATCACCTCTATCTACGTTCCCACTGCTGGGACACAGGGACTTCTCTCTTGGCGAGAGAGATTAGGCCTTAATTCACCACACTGGCCAAGAGCTGGTTGGTGAATATCACATGTCCTTCAAACTCTTTAAAGTTCTCAGAACATGCCGGTTTCCTCACGATGTTTGCCTTCACCGTTAAAGCACGTGTTGAAAGCGCACGTTAATGTCTAATCTTTAAAAAAAATATTTTGGTTTTTGTCTTGACATAAAAAAATACAAATACAAACAAATTGAACATAATGTACTTATAGAAACAAATATATCAAATAAGTCAAAGTCAAAACGTTTATTTTCTTAGAAGCCCATGACCCACATGGACAGGTCAACTTAAAATTAATAAAACATTTAGTTTTATTAGTAGTAATGTTTAAACAAAAAATATCAAGGAAATAATATCTGGTCGCTGCGCTTTTTTAACAATAGAGCAATGAAGCGATTAGCACAATTTTGCACTGATATTTTACAATAATTAATTGTTAGTCTTTTTTCAATTTGTTGCTGGAGCATATTCCGTAGCCTCTTATAATATTATTATTGTCTTCAAGATCATTATTAATTTTATAGAAACATTTTTACAAATATTGTTAACAACAATATTTCTTAATTTAGAAATTGATAACTGTTCAATTCATTGGGAATCTTGTTGTAGAGCGTATACATTGCTTTTTAAAAGATAAATGGATGGTAAAGCTAGTTTTATTTTATATATCTTGTTTTTACATTGTGATTACCACTATTTTTAATAACTTATTAATATTCAAATCAAAAGGCTTTATAAATCTATTGGCAGTCAATACGTTTATGTCTTTGAAATTACGTAGCGATTCTAGAGGCCCTATCCTACTACTATTATAAAGGCGAAAGTTTGTAAGTATGGATGTATGGATCTTTGTTACTCTTTCACGTAAAAACAACTGAACCGATTTAAATGAAATTCGGTACAAAGAATCTCTAGAGCCTGAAAAATAACATAGGCTACTTTTTACCGCGGGATAACGTCATTCCGCGGGAAAATCCATTATAACGCGGGTAACACCGCGGGGCACAGCTAGTATTATATATTGCTCGAAAAAGAAGAGGAGGTGAGGGGATGCCTTGATGCCAAATCATGGGAAGGCCTTTGCGCAGCAGTGGGATGATACCGGCTCATAATAATAATATTAAATAAATAAATATTACCGGACCAATCACACAGCATCAACTAACCCCAAACTAAGCAGAGCTTGTACTATGGGTGTTAGGTGACTGATATACTACATAGATACATTTTTTTTAATACATACATTATTACCTATACATAGAAAATACCCAGACCCGAAACCAGAAATTGCAGATCGTACAAAATCTGGTCCCGCGGCAGGAATCGAACCCGCAACCTCCTGCGCCTCAGGCGGGCTTTCGCCCACCGAGCCATAGAGGTCGTCAAAGTATATTAATAATCTCATCTTTCGTACTAAAAGTTAGTAAGGTTTTAGAAAAAAAGGAATAGATTAAAGGTACTTTGTTCTCATCATATTCATTTGAAAGTGTACTTTCCTTGATTAGTGTAGTGCTCTTTAACAGTCGAAGTGCCATTAAAATAAATAAAGTAACATCCGAAACAATTCAAAGTGTTAAGTGACTGGCGGCTATCAAAAATTACCAGATAAGCCCTGACAATGGGTTCCTGTGACTTATGATGAGGTTATAGTACAGTCAAAAAGACAAGTGTAAACAAACATAAAATACACTTTTACCCTGTAAGCTCCTACTTCTGAATATCGGTCCAATCTGGAATCTGTCGAAAAGCGAATCTGCTGAATTTCAAATCTGTCTAATCCAGACTTTGTTCAAGACCAAACAATGGTTAAACCAATGTCCAATGGTTTCGGCTCCACGATTCTCTCAGTGTCTTATGCACCTGTAGTTTTCGTTTTCGACGTAATTTTGTAAACATTAAAATATATAAGCACTAAAGTAACCAATTGTGGACATAATATTTTACTTTATTCATGATATTTTTCATTTAAAGCTTTTTTACTTGGCTACAAATATTCGGTCAAGTCGAGTTTCTGTCATAAAGTACATTGGTCCGTTCTGTTTCAAACCTGACGCCTCAAGAATTCCTAAAACCGTAAAGTCAAAATTGAAGCAAGCACGAACACAATAAACTAATGCTATCTTTACTTTACGCGGGGCCTATTAGACAGCGATAGTCACAATCAGGTAACAGCCACCTGACATCTTTATGATGTTTGAATGCCATCACTAACGACACCTTTTTAGTTACTCGCGATAGGCGCCCACCGGGGTATGGGCATTGGACAAAACGCTGCGCTGTCAACGGCATGCGGCACCTGTGCGGTCTGGACATTCAACCATTTCACAGCATTAACCTTTATTAGGTCCTCATCTTCATAAGACCTTAGTATTCGCTTTTCAACTCAGTAAAAAAATTTAAGCGAACTGTCAATACAATGTTGTTTTTATTCTTTAATTTAGTTAACCTATGTAGTCATGTATGTATTCCCTATGCTTCTAAGGAAATCAACGTTTTGACTTGACTTTTGACTTTTATGAGCTGCAAGCATTCATATGCGGTACACAGGTCTTACTGATTTCCAAGTTCCAAATAATAAAAAAAATTAATAATAATGACTATAAATGTGAATTCTTTAAAGATTTGAATTTTGATGTTGCCTGTCTGTTAACTGTATTGGCGTAACAACAGGTAGAGCCTATATAGAGCTGCGTTCAGGGTTGTTCATCCAAACCGAATAAACAATAATTTTATTTATATGAGTTCGACACAAAAAGAAGCCAAAAAGAATAAATTTTAAAAGTATGTGGTGGTGACAGACTGACAGGGCGAATATATAATGATTCCGTTTTTTGACCTTAAACCATGAATCATTAATTAAAATCAACACATAATATGATACCTTTACACTGGTAATGCGTGTATCAAAAAAGTATTACTTTTGTAACTATCATGGTTATCAACACTATTTAGATTTATTACCAGTTCAACCGTGATCATGGCGCATGTAACTGTAACGAAATATCGGGAAACTCGAAAGACAATCAATATGGTAAATATCCCGTTATGAATCTAAATAATGTATTTCTTCAATCTAACAAATATTGTCCAGGCAGATCATAAACTGAAAAACAGTATTGAGAAGTGACTAAAGATCTCTATTTATTTAACCACAAAGCGTTTTAATTTCCTCTTAAAATGCCATCTGATAAAATCTCAGGTTACGAAGTTGAGAATTTCTAGTCCATATCTACGATCAGATATATTTATGATTTATAATATTTTTTTCAGATAAGCATCTTAATATCCAAGAACTAATTCCATATTCAAGTTCTAAATATCGATATATTAGTAAATCATATCGTTATGGAATGTTTATATTTCAACTTAATGATATGCATGATGAATAGGCATAAAGGCCAGGCTATTTAATATTCATATTGCTTCTTACTAACAGAATTGATTGACAATTAAATGCCTCTACCTTGGTATATTTATAGATCCGTAAAATAAAAATATCTTGCTCAAAAAAAGTACCAGAAAAGTATTCGAGTGAAATTAAAGAAGGTTTCAAAATAAACGGCGAAAATGATATCGCCTATACATCTGAGCGATTTACTGACGAGGAAGCAGGTTATGGGGGTATAAATCTGTAACCTTACTGACCGACTGGCTGTGCCCCTACACACTACCCCTTGCGATGGGCGCTCACTTGAAACAGAAACAGTAGGGCAGCTTACAAATCACCATAGATGAATACTACTGAAGTTTAGAAAATAAATGGAAAGGGAAGATCGAAGGGTGGAACATTACAATACAATACAAAATTCTTTATTGCAACACCACAATATAGGAACATACATAGGAGACACATGTTTCATACAGTGACACAATGGGCGACCTTATCACTAATAGCGATCTCTTCCAGGCAACTTTTGGATGGATCAGAAATTAACATTTTAACCCAAAACTTAAGATAAAGATTACTTTAAATTAAGATTTAATACCTTATACCCACCGTGAGTTATGGTGACGACCGTCTGAGAGAATCGGCAGCGGATGTTATGCATCCAAGATGATATAAAAAAATAATATAGTAAAGAGATAACTATAATTCCCATGGAACTGTTCTATCTTTAGGAAAGATTCAATGCGCAAAGCGTTGTGTTTGATACTGAGATCCAGAGCAGCAATCTTGTGAAGCAATATATAACATCAAATAATCATGGTCAAACGATGGCTTATTCCATGATATGTATTGAATTCAACAGTTTGGTATAAGGAAAAAAACTCCAATCTTCCTTTGTTAAATACTTCATAGTGAAGTAAAAAGATGCATTTATCTACTAGTGTAATTCAAACGGACTAGATTTAATCGCATTAATGGCATAACGCACGCTGCACAGAGCTAAATAATGAAACAATACCATGAAAACAGGCCAAATACGTTAGCCTACTTGTTCTAGTATCTATACTGTGAATACTGCGATATATTGCAATGCATCTGATGGTAGAGATAGGAAACTAACCACTGGATTGAGCGTTATTCATTACGCTATAACTGGTGGGCTGTGTTGTGCAACGATGGTTCCTTTTTACTTCGTAAATGGTCTTCCAGTGGAAATAGTGAGTTTAAAATACTATATTATACTACTTTATGGCTCCTAAATATAATTTTAAGTTTGCTGGTGAACAAAATCGGCTTAGCCGGGTCTATTGTGTTTGTTTTGTAGATGTTATAGTTAATAAAAAAAAAATTAACAAAAATTACAATGACACCCCCGTTACAATATTTTATAATAAAATAAATCTCGGATATAAACCTTTAACCTAAACGACAGTTATTTTTAGCTTATGTATTATTAATGACAGACTTGCTAGCTTAAAATAATAAAAACCTTAATCTTTATGATTATGTATATTTAAATAACATTAGTTTAACATAATCACTGGTCAGAAAATCTTCAACAAATTTCGTTCACGACGTGTTTTAATAAACTAAATAAAATAAATCTAAATTTGATAAACAATGTTTGTAGAAAATTAAACTTATAATCATTAGTACAGGAACAACAAGGTGAATATAGTTTGGGACCCAAGAACATAAAACAATTCGTAAACAAATAAATTCGTCATCATCATAATCATCAATTCGAGCGATCGACGATCAACTTTATCTAAAGCCAATTTCAAAGATATAATGATTACTGCAACCGGTTAAATTCTGAGAACATGAAAGAGGTAATGTAAGAATTATTGATACAGTAAGCAAAATGATGGGTGTAGCTTAGCACGTGAGCATACTAGGAAAATGCCGACTTAGGCAAAAAGATCAACTCTATTCTGGATGCGGTATTGGTACATTTTCTATCATCTTTTACTTTATTTCGAAAATGGACACATATTGTATTGTAAAATATTATGTCATATTGTATTAATATACAAACTAATGTACCATCATGAAGACATTATTCCCGAAATCAGAGTAAAATCACCTTAGACGTTAGAGTCGCTTATCTTGTATACCACAAAACTGCTTTATCATCATTAACATGTAGATGAATATGATTATGAAATTATTATACTAGACAAATTGTATCTATTCGTTGTCTATCCATACTTATAATAGTTTTAAAAGTCCCCAGCCAAGACTTTTGCTCTGTCTTACATTCTTTCGTCTGCCTCAGTGGCGCGGTGGGCGAGGGTCCGCTTGCGGCGAAAGAGGTAGCGGGTTCGATTCCCGCCGAAGACTTAAAAGTTTGTATGTTCTTACCGTAGTACCCGTAACACAAGCTTAGAGCTTACTACGGGGCTAGATGTTTTTTCGATAAGCTCATAAGCTACTTATCGGATCACAGATCTTTATACGGTTTTCAACAATAAGCAGGGTGATTAAATAGGAAGGTTTTAAAAAGCCGGTCGTAGTCATTAATAATTCCTAAAATGTGCAGTACTTTTCATTATTTTATTTAATTAAAGAGATTTTGAATACAAAAATGTTAGGTATGCAATGTTAACACAAGTATTAGTTTTTCGCGATTCCGTGTATTTCGACAGATATGAGCGGGCGGAACGGTCATATTTTATCGGAAGTAATGGCTTCTAACGTACGGCCAATTTCATAATGCAATGCCTCGCCCGCCCGCCGCGAATGTGAGCCACTTATCAATTTGATATCTCGATTCGGAAACATAATGCGCTAAGGATGAATCGGGTTTGGACTTCCCCATTGGTCCTCCATCTTTGATTTTCGGCTCGTTTATCGTCCTTCATAATTTGTCGTTTTTGTGGTAAAGATTGTCTCAGCAATTTGGTATACCTATAGATATCATATAAAGCTGAGTTCCATACAAGGAAATTGGCTTTTGTCGTAAACTATGAAAGTACAGGGTACAACACCCTTGTGACAATATTTTAAATCAACAGCTCTCGCAAATCGTGATAAATCATTTGGTTAAAGCAATAATCTCAATTCACGATTAATTAGGAAAATGCCTCTATCGACTTAATTCTCATTTGACGGCTAATCAACCCTGTGTTTATTAAACATGACTAATAATAATAAACATCCATCAGATCCCCAGAAGATTATGATAATACACATGGACGAAACATACGGCTCACTCTGTCAAATAAGTCATCAGCGCGTCAGTTAACTCAATTACACCGAGATCAACACAACGCTACCGAGCATGATTAACCAACAAATCTCCCCACGGAATATCACACCTAATGCCCTATACCAATAACTTCCAATATTGTTCAGCAAAACACTCCCAGTAATCCTGAACCATAAATCATTTAATAACACAAATGTAGAGCCACACACTGAGCTGTTCCTTCCGTTGCTGAAGTTATGATAACATGAACCAAGTAGAAAACAACTTTACAACCTCCAACTGAAAGTTGAAAGTTCAGTGACGGAAAAGTTATATCGATGTTCTGTGAAAAGTGATGTCCGAGGGAAGGATGGAAGTAATGTAACAAGTAGCACAGAACAGCACAATGGAAATATAGCTGTTTGTAAAGGATCTTAGGTCCAGAATCGTTTGTGTTTGTAGAGTTGTCCCAGATTGTAATGGCTTATCCGCAGGTCGGGCCGGATGCCACGAACTGCTGTCAACCCTTGACATCTCGGATAAGTTTGACAGATCGAGCATGAAAATGATTTAGAACACGTGTCATTAGTTCATGACAGACAAAATGTTAGACAAACTATGATGTGTTATTTTATCAGCCATATCAATGTTAACAAGTTCGGATTTACATATTTGAAACGTTATCAAATATCACGTACATTAAATATTAAAGATGACCAACACCTTGCATATCGCGATCATAAAATCTACAGTAATATAATATGGGGTCATTCTGTAACTCTATATTGAGCTAAAGGGTCCGTTTATTGTGACACATTGAGTAAAACGTCGACCCGCGGTCGCTTCAATCAACACTAAGCAAATATTGACATTTAAATATTAACGTTATAGCCATGGCCGGGAAGTGGTCATTAAAATTGGACAGAGGTGGGTAATAAAAATAAAATATTAATAATTAGCGGTAGGAGGTTTAATAGTCCATTAGCAGCGTGTTCATTTACACTGCGCCTGCGCCGTGACGCCTCGCGCGCCCATTACCATTCCACTGACACTTTGATGTTTATTATAATCTCCATCGTTATACATCGACTGTAAAATATTTATTTTATACATAATCGTGACTATAAATCGATCGTACTCTGAATTTGTCGCTTCTAAGATGAGCTTCCGTTTACGAAACGGCATTCATAATATAGTTGTCATTTGCAAACTCATCAAAAACTCTCACAAAAAAACTTTCGTAATCATCGAGGTGATCTACTTCCCCAGTCGCATTATGAAGTCGCGTAAAAACTATCTTTCAATAATTAAAACCATCGAGAGTCAGCAGGTGCGGCGCGCTCGCTCCGAACCGATAAGGAAAAACTATTCATTGTAAAAACTAATTTATCAAACAAACAATAAAAATGGAGGAAGCGTCACAGTTGGCTGTATACAGATGATCGGCTGCACGGCGCTCGGCGGTTTCTTATGGAAACAAGGCCGATGACGGAAACGAGTGGTCCTTGATTGTTTGATCAGTTTTCCAATAATTATTCCCTACAAAAACACCGGAAATGGAACGCTTTAATCGATTCCGGACCGCGCCTCGAAGTGACGTTGCGTTTGATTACTGAAATTATATGGCGAGACGAAACGTCAACTTTGTTTTGTGTATTGTTGGGCATGACCTTCGATTTCTGTAAAAAATAAAAACTAATACTTACAATTACTATTGTTTTATCTCGTCATTATCGGCCTATACGAGGAAGTTAATTCGCTCCTTCAAGGTAAACTTCTTTTAAATAAATGCTTGAAATTATAGCTTATCAATACAGTTTTTACAATAAAATTTAATGTTATTCATTTGGCATTGTTAAAGTACTCAGTCGACGCCATTAATTTATACCTGGAAATGTTTTATTGCAACAGCAACACAATTTACTTATCGCGTATGCCGTACTCATGGCTTTTATGAGTTGGCCTCAAAGTAAAAGCTTCATACTTGGCACAGAAATGGCATTAGACACGCCATATATGAAGAGTGCCCCGTGTCCGCATTAAAGATTTATGTTAGACGAAAAGATGGGGCCACTCTGCAAAATTTATTTCACATCTCCACTCTACCAATGACAAGAAAACTGTTACGGTTTGCAACGGTCTGAGTGTAACATTAAAAATTCAGGTCGTCTTACCCACTTGTGTGAGGGATCGCCGAATATTCGCCTTTGGACAGCATTTATATTTCCTTTGAATACGGTTATTCTTATTTTTACGGAGGGTTTTCGTGACCCTGTTACGATTTGGTTCAGTAGGTCCTATCGCGGTTCCATTGAAGGGTTGACTTTGAATCATTATGTGTTTGGAAGTTTTTATTCTTGACGTTTTATGCGGAAAAGTGTGGAAGGACAATGTTGGTACTTTAGTTTATTATAAATCAAAATCATTTATGTAACACTATTTGAATAAAAACCAACTTTGTTATTATTCAAACCTACCAAATAGCCCAGATATCTATTTTAAGTGATATTCTATATTAAAAAATGTAAATGTTAAACAAACTGTGACCTTGGTATGAATATTATACCTGCCTGTGGCATCGCCGATGAAAACGATATTTCCGTTTGATGTATCAAGTAGGTAGGTACTGTCGATAAATAAACGCTTTAGCTAAATGTACAATTTTTTAGGAAGTCATTCCTCCCATAGTTACAAAATCTATTAAATGTTTATTTCGTTAACTTCATGTACTCGTATTAATGCGATTCCACAGAAAGTAAAATGTAAAATTTTCCAAAAAACTTCATATTTATAATGACTAAACCGTATCAAACTATCTCGCCTACGGTATTAATTTTTTTCATCCCTAGCAGTTTATTAAAACTATTGTAAGCAGTTTTATAATTTCACATTTTAAAAGAATAAATATTCAGCGCTTCAATGTGCGTTTCACGGCAACTGATCTGGGGTGACGTTGTACGCGAGTGTACTCGATCCACCGCAAAGTCCGGTCGCATCGTCACGAATCAGTGGGTGACACTCGCTATATTTCAATAGGTCGGTGCTTTATTATGTTTATCACTAGTTCTTGTTCTTGCCCACGAGTTAGTACACATGGTCATGTCGTTAAGAATAAAGGTTAGCGGATTTATTTGTAACCCGCAGTGGACTATGCGCAAAATTGTATGTAGAGTTCGCAAGTTTAGAATTATGAATGAGGGGCATTCAAATAATTGGAACAACCAATTATTTGAATGCCCCTCATTCTTGATAATAAAAATATCTTCAAGAGGAGCAAAAAAACTCAAATTAGTATAAATTTAATTCTACATCGCATGTAAATGTTGCCATATGTTGGGAGTCGCAATTTCCCCGATACAATGTTTACGTTGGGAAGTAAATCTGTGGCGTGCGTAAGGGTTAAGTGTTAGGTGTGCACGCGCTTGTATTGACAGCTACAGAAGCGGGTGGCACTGGCACATGTTGCTGCCAGCTTCCGTTTCATAAAGTTTAATGGCGCGGTTGACCCAGCTTTGTTTGCCTTAAGCCATCCACAAATGCACTGTTCACGACCATTCGACCAGACTTAATTGCTTATCTCTTAGAAACGCAATTACGATTATTTGTATCAGATATTTGTATTGTGAGGGGAGCAAAAATACTCCATTACTGTAAGACGGATGGCTATTGCTTTAAAGTTCCCTTAATTAACAGAAAACTTCATACAGTTTCACAAATATCAGGGAGACTTAATCAGAGGATCACATCTCTTAATATACGGGCCGGTGAGGAGTGTGATCTGACACGAAATTCCCTAAAAATAATATTTAAAATGGTAATGGGCCTTCGGCTTCATAAATTGCCGCGCCATATGTCCCGGGCCGCACCTACTGTGTACATAAATATGTCAAGTATTGAGAAGAGTGTCGTGTTATTTCACTGACTATGTTTCTTGATCTTTGACAAGACGGATTACGGACGTCTGCTACGGATTCGGAGGAAATATGTATCGCAAATATCTGTACTTTTTAAATGTCTTTGCCTATTACCAACATTTACACACCTGCTTGGATTCTGGTTCTCTTAGTGTTAAGGAAACCTGGGTTACATCATAAAATCATCCACATTTAACTACTCTACTGTTTCTTTCATCATCATAATCAAGGGAAATAGATAAATCCCAAATTATGTATTAAGTGATTATAAAACTGTTTTGTATGTGGAAAATATATTTAACAACTATATCTTAGACACATATCGTTAGCATATGTACCTATTATTTTTTATACTTAATATATTTTTTTCTACAATGTGATCTAAAAACAAATCTAATATTCTATCTTACATATATTTGCGATGAAACATTACATTACCTAACATTTAGCGGAGTTCAGCGACCCAAAGGTCGTCTGAGATCAATCTGCGCACGCGTTACTAGCACACACAGATGTTGCCACCTCACGATTCTCTTTAATTGCCTACAAACATCCTCAGATTATACAAATGAGTTATAACTAGTTCCCACCCTTACTTTTATGCAGTCATATTTAATCCCAAGAATAATCTTTGATACTAAAATCGCGGCCACGTGTGCAAACTTTAAAAATAGACAATATATTTACATATCGGCCTTACAAAAATAGACAAGTCTTCTAGAAAACTTTAGGTTGCTGAAGAAATAAAAATAGTTTTAGGTTAGTGATGTTATTAATTGTATAGCCATAGTGTATAGCTAATTCGGTAAAAATAATAACATGAGTTTTATTATATTGATGAATTGATTAAAAATTTTTTAAACTCTTACGTAAAAATTAAGTAAAATAATAGCTAGGTATTGAAAAAATCATCAACACAAATGAGTTTCTATATTATTAAAATAATAAGGTAAATGATTAAAAGGAAACTATTATTTAAATATATAAAAAAATGTACCCGTATTTTGTCCCCTACCGAAATAGAGCGGTGTTATAAGTTTGACTTGTCTGTCTGTCTATGGCACCATAGCTCCCGAAGGGATGAAGCGATTTCAATTTAGTTCTTTTTTTGTATTAAAGGTGAATAACGCGCGAGTTACTTATACACATATTTATAGACATATTTTATGAAAATCGGTTGAGCCGTTTTAAGACTGTATGTATGTAAGGGGGTGTACAAATACGTGCATATATTATTTAACTTTTAAGTTTTGGAATCGGGGGTTTTCTTTAAATTAAATTAAGCTTTTTCTTTTTCATGCAAACGAAAAATCAAGACGTTACAGTGCATTGAAGTTTTGCGTGACGTAAAGCTTTTTTTCATGTCAAGCTTCCCTTTCCGGAACTTTGATGTTCTTTAACTTAACACATTCTTATTCAATTGATAAAACAAAAATAGGAGTCCAGTATTTTTACACGGGCTAACACACGGCTTAAGCAGAATAGAATTTTTTTAATCAAGCTTATTTCATGAAGAATTATAAGGTCTTTTAAAAGCAATCATATCCTCACGGGAAACCTTTGGTGATATTTGGACAGAAGTACCTAATCTTAAAATCCTACCAAGGAGTCCACACAGGGACCCCAAACTATGTCCAAAGAAAACAATAAATCGTAATGACGGCGCACCCCCAGGGCACCCTTGGATGCTCACTATTTTGAACTATAAATAAATGTGTAGATGGATTGATAAATATAAATATTAGGGGCGAAACGAAGAAAAACAATGTTTATGAAACTGGTGTCGTTCGCATCATAACTGTGAGTTACGACTTCCGACGTCTGCGAGCATATGGGTCCTATGCGGAATTTTTTGTAATGCAACCGATGATAAAAATAGATTAATTAATGTTCCTAAATGACCGACCTTTTTACAGATTAGAATGCAAAGAAAGAAACGAAACTCGTTATAGATGGCGATAGAGAAATAAAGCGTCGCCTGTCAAACAGGTTGGATCATAAATAAATATCGTCGCCATAATAAGATTAACACAGTTGGGCATGTGTTTAGCCGACGCCTGACGGGGCGTTAGTCACGGCGCGCTATACTTAGACTATTGCATTGTCTTCTGAAATATCTATTAGCGATTATTGACAAGGCATCGGCACGCTAATTCTCTGCGTTATAGGTGCGACGAACTGCTATTAATATACTTTACGTGTAGTGCAGGCCCCGAACCAGGTATGTAGAAGCGACAGTCTCGATCCGAATCCCGACCGATAGATCCCAGCTCTACACAATCTCCAGACAGATATTACTCATCAGTTCTCAGTATATTACGTTCGAAAGGATGATATCATTTTCCAAATTATCTTGCTATTGTACAAAGAAACCACTAACTTAGTTAGACCAGGTCACACAAGGGCTTTTGTATTTCGACATGTTGGCATACAAATTAGCAAATTAGGAATACAAATAAAATGCTTCTATGGAACCAGTGAAGTGAAACAACCTTCAGTTTAGACACAATTAAATATTTTATTATTAAATAGTTCTTCATTAAGAACTATAATTATTCACTTGTCCTTCATTACAACACGCTCATTAATATTGCTTCCATAATGAAGTAAAGCGTCAAAATTGGAAATTGCGAATTCAAATTGATACAATTCGACAATTGATTACGATATGCACACAGAGTTGTTTATAGAGCTGCAATGATCCACTCGACGTAGTTCATTTTTAGCCGAATTTTATTTGTTTTTATTATATAATAAAAACAAATAAAATATTTTCTACTAATGAACTTTACGATAGTTCGATTAAATTACCTTTACATGAGTTACAAAAGATAAATATTCACAAGTAAATACATGCAGAGCCTGTCGATGAAGGCACTTATTTATTAATAACAAAACCAGTTGCATGATGAAAGAAATATAAACAAGTCAAAATTTAAAGTTTTTAAAGATTTATAGAGAAGTAATGTTACCGAAAGCTGTATTATTTCGGAAACGGAACAACTCTATTTGTGTCGCGTCCACAAACACAGACGAGCAGTCAGTCGGCCCACATCGATTCATATCCAAACGAGAGCCGCTTTTCATTTTGTATGTTAAATTAAATTTCCATGAAACAAGATTGAATTTTTCGCAATCAGCGCGTGCAAACCCCGTAGCCATTTTTGAGTCCACGGTTCTTTTTGTAGTTGCGACGTATGTGTGTAGCTGTAACTTTTAGTACATTAAAATAGTTTATGAAGATAATAGTTTTTGCCAATTTTACCTCAAAAACATACGTTTATGTCTGTGTCTTGTCAATCAAATGCATAACAAGACAGTTATATAATATTTTAAATTTATAATACTACCTACTTATGAAGAGATAATGCAATGCTATTGCAAATAAGTTCATATACCAAGCAGCATTTACCTAAAAAGGCAAAATAATAAAGACCAAAAATGCTCGTTACTTTAAAGCTGGGTGTTTACTTATCCATATAACGTAATATGTGATGTACTGCTAAGTTATCAAAAGCCAGAGCAAACAGCGACCACAGCAGGGCGGGCGGCGGGCGGCGGGCGGCGCTCGACCACACCGCGCGGAGCTGCGAGCTAGCATCGGCTTAGCTAATTTACAATTTAATTACCAGCCGGGATGATGCATCGTTAGCGCGCGCCAAACCGAGTTTATGCGACTAATCAATTGTTTGACGCGGCCACTGCAATCACGCGTTCGCCCAACCCCCAAAGCCTCCACCCCACTACGTTTACCAAATTTAATCTCCAACTACAATGTAATCAAACTTATAATGAATCTCCATCGGCACCTCATAAAGTTTCGATAGACGCTCGAGCGATACAATCGAGAAAACAATGCGGCAAAGTGTCTCCGGCGTTGATTAAATATAGCTCAGAATCCATCAAGCGAGCGCGCCGATCGAACCGTTGTTGCTATGGATTTATGCGCTAAATATTCGACAGGTGCCAAGTGTGTCGTTCGCAAAGTTCGATTGCCGATGACTAACTGCGATGCTACGCCCCAAATTTTATTTCAAATGTCAAATAAATTGAGCAACCGATCTCATCTCCGGAATCTATCGGTCAAGGCGAGACGGCAATCTCTACAATGTTAATATGCATCACAAACGCACTATAAAATGGGCAGTAAACCTTCAATTAGTATGGCGGAGACAGAATGCCGTTTATTTAATATTTTGCACAGGCAAATAGGTAATGAGATTGTAATTTCCTTGGCACAAAACCCATTCGATTAGCTTCTTTTATTGAATAACTGTAAACGATCGCCTCCACACGTCATTAGAAAGTCACGCCGAGTTTTCATTAATTTATTAAGGACGGTTAAAATTAACCGCTCACGAATGAGAATCGTGCGACACAATAGTAATGTGAACGTTCACAATTCGCTAATCCCGCGTAGCTACCGTTATATAAGACAACTGAGTTGAATATAAATGTAAAACACAATAAATTTCATGCCCCGTAGGAAATGAATATTCATCACGAAATCGCCATGCATATTCTCTTTTGCTAGGGAATTTAGCGTTCCTACCGACGCGAACGGAACGGTAACATTATAAACCTTACTATCTGAGGCCATCAGTTAGAATTCGCATGAAAGGAATGAAATACCAGAGCCGGGGTTGGCCCTCCGCGCGAGCTCTCGTAAATTTCAACATATAGTAAAGTGATTTACGAATAATTGTTGTTCTGCTGTATAACTAGAGAAATCTTTCCGCTGCTTGCCGCCGGGTAATTTATATATGAGGCTTAGGTAATTCGCAGCCCACGAGTAATTGGTGTGCAGAACAATAGCTTTTGTCATACCCTTATCTCGCGCGCCACGGTTGTCTCTTCGCGAACCTCTGAATCAACGTTCAAGCTCAATAGCCCCCCTCTCATTATGTTGTCTCGACTATGTCATTATATTTCAGTTCGATATATGGTACTATTTCGTTATGCAACGTAAAATTGCTACGATAAATTACAAGGTCCAATTAGCCTCATTCGGCAAGCAATACCCATCGCATTAAGTTACAATTTCTATTCCCACCGAGGAAATGTAATGTGCGCACATAACAAAAAGCGAAGGCCTACCAATTCTATGAGTGTGCGACGGCATGAGCCGAGTAGGTAATAAGAGCGGCTCGACATTAGCGTAACACTTAATCGAAACATGTGTTTATCGTAACATGCGAATCGGCCTAAGGCGAATTAGTTCTCGCACAATGCAATTTGAATGCACATTACACAACGGACGAGGTACGAGCGCTTTTTATTGCGCATCGTGAGATCTTATCTCGGAACTGCCACTTCCAGCAGGCAAATTTGAGATTCCGGTGCGCCTTCGGTTTGCACCCTACGGCCTGCGCCGAGAGCGGCTTACGGCTTGCGCCCGCTGCGGCTCCCTCTTACCCACACATGCCAAGAACGCACTCTACAACACATTTTTAAAACAATTCAACATAAAATCAGCTATAAAATTGAAAACATTTTGTTACCTTTTAAATAAGTTTCATTCTTTCTTTCAAGACCGTTGTACGAATTTGATCTTTGTTCTAACTAATTCAATGCACAAATTGCTCCGTACGACGGTTCAGAAATCATTTCTCGATCGATAAGAAGCGTTAATTTTACGAGCCAGTGATAATTTGCTAACTTCCGACAGAGCATTTGCCCTATTTGAATCGTTCCGAACACTTGCTACATTAAATTACAAACTTGAAAGGAACACTCTAATTAGTATGCATCTATTTAAATTCTTTGTTATGTCTACCCAAATGATAAAAATAAATTCTAATAAGTTAAAATTTGGGTTAACTCTTCATAATAGAGTTTTACACCACCGGTTAATATTATAAAAAATGTAGTACTCCGAACATAGTTTCTATGAATTTTTATGATAAAGAATGCTCATCAACAACGAGGTCCTTGTTAATTTTAAATAATGGCACACAAACGTTTATATATATCAATAAAATAACTTGGCTGATTGACTGACTGGCTTATGATGTGAGCTAGGGACATTTCCTCTTTTGCAGAGAAAGATCCCCTCAAAAAAAAATGGGATGTCCCAGCTTCCAGAATTCAGATCGTTATCGTATTCAAACAAATAATTTCAAACAATATTTTATTTTTAAATCAATTGGAAAAGTTGTTTTTATCTTATAAACTATATCTCTCTATTGAAAATATGCTTTCTCTAAAATAATTTGAATATATAAAAATATTTTGAATATTTGAGAAAAAATAAATCTTACTAACTTTCTTTTAAAAACGAGTGTCAAATAAAGTGCATTTCAAAATAAAAGTAAGTATGAATAATAAATATATCCGGAGCAGCGGATTTGTATGAAATTGTAAGGATATTCACAGTTACGCGAGTGAAGTCGAGGAGAAAACTAGAAGATTATTAAGAGCTGGCGGGCTTTCCAAACAGTTCGAATGTATCCCGCACACAATGGGTGATTATGTTTACGCAATGCTTTTTATTAATTACATAAAGGTAAGTGGGGCCTTTGTATTTTAATTTTGACAAATTCTCAGCTTTCCCAGAAGGCTGCTGCGGTATACAAACATTTTGTCTCGGTAACAAGCAAATCACTTTATTACGTCTTCCACGCTCACATATTAATGTCTTAATGAATATGTATGTTACACTGAAATGTTTTGTTAACTTCGAAATGGCGTGCTTTTTGTTTAAATTTATAGTAGCGTAGGTTTCTTACATCGGTACCATTCCGCGGTTTCTGTTGCGAGGCTGGTGCTTATGTTTGCGAAATGGTTGAAATAATATCGGTCTAATTGGAATCTGCAAAGTCCTTTATATTCAGTTCTCATAGCCGCAGTTCATAGGCTGAAGCGGGCGAATGCGCGTGCTCTGGAGCGATGCCAACAAGGTGAATGCCACGGACCACACTCGGGTCGAGCAACCCACTTTACCCAAAACACGGAAATACAAGGTGACCCAATACATACGACAATATCTATTAACCTAAAAGATGTAGAATGTCGAAAATTTTCGGAATTACTATATTAATGCTATCGAGTGGCATACCTGTATTTAGTACATTTAAACTGATCTCCGTTATTACTACGTGCCTAAAACATAAAAGACGTGATTTTGATCTTGATGTGATTTGAAAATATTCTGTAAGACTTTTGGTACCTACAGAATATTTTCAAATTTATTTCTCAATCATCATCATCACCCTATTAACGTTCCCACTGCTGGGACATAGGGACTTCCCTCTTGACGAGAGAGATTAGGCCTTAATTCACCACGCTGGCCAAGTGCGGGTTGGTGAATGTCACATGTCCTTCAAACTCTTTTAAAGTTCTCAGAACATGCCGGTTTCCTCACGATGTTTGCCTTCACCGTTAAAGCACGTGTTTAAAGCGCACATAAATTTCTCAAGAAGAAAAATCCAGAGGTGCGTGGTGGGGTTTGAACCCACGACCTTCGGAATGAAAGTCGAGTGTCCTCCCACTTAGCCAACACGGCTTTTATTCTCAATATTGGCCTGGAATAATATTCAAACCCCTTTTCTATCACCCGTACAACTAGCCATAGTGTCCGCTTATCTAGTCATACAGATAACAAGGTACAGCACCGGACAGCAGGTGAAACACGTGTTTAGTACTGCCGCCAAGTTATGGCATCGAAAGAACCGAGTCAACTTCAAAGGGGTGCGATACAACATTCGCCAAGTTTATTTACTGAGGAAAATATTACATGAGAGTTCTCTAAAAAGACAGCAGACATTATGTCCTTCGTCCAAACGTCATTTTAAACAGATACATATACTAGCGTAGTACATAAAGTACACCGGAGCCATAATAAAAAAAAATAGTTAATTTTTTTTATTCAATTTAGAGTTAGGTATTCGAGGCTAATAACGAAATTGATAAGCTCATAAACGAGGTATGGAGTATTTTTTAGAAAGTTTGTTTAAATTTGATTTTTCCTTTCTATGTAAAAACCAGAGATTGGACAAATTAACGGCATTGTAACAAGACTTCAAATCTCAATCAAATGTTAAACAAATAATTATTTTTGAAATAAAATTAGATTTTCCGGAGAAAAGTGTTATTTAAAGTGGTTAAAGTTATCGTAGCCGCCCTTCACAGAAATCCCAAATTTGAGTTTATCGCATACAAGTTATGTAAGAACAGAAAATAAACTCTAGCTATACTGAAATAACAATATATCAAACAATCAATAATAAAATAATTTAATAGCCAATATGTGTGGATTGCAAGCAGAGTTTTTGAGTAGTTTTTTTTTATAAAAAGCAATAGAAATTTACAGACACTGCAGAACATTAAAATAAAGCGCTTAATATATTCTTCAATCAATTTATATTTTGAATTTTTTTTTTATTTATTTACAATAAATTTAATTAAATGTCAATTATGAAAATAATTAATTATTTTTGGTGTTGCCTATATTATTGCGAGTACCGTCACAAATTTTCGACGGTAAATTTCTTTTATCGATCTCCGGTACTAAAACATAATATTTTTTTTTATGAAAGGACACTCATGCACCTAAATAATATTGAACAGGAAAGGCTATTAGGCTCACTCACTCGGAACCGTAAAGCATAATAGAGAGAAAAATTCTTTGAATAATATCGCCTTAATTTTATTTTTATTATTTTCGTGCCTTGGTCTATGCGTTGTCTATGCCTTATAACAATTTACAGAAAATTATAATATTTTTTAGTTTACAGCAATAAATCCGAATAAGTGAAATGTGGCTTCTTAGCATCCCGTCCTCGAAAAGTTCGAATAATACGAAAGCCTCCGCGTCCGAGTCGATTCGCACTTGGCGGTTAAATCTCAAAACTCCAAATATTCCCAATTGACAGATTTTAATTTCGTGATAAATCCACGAGAACACTAGCTAACTTATAGCACAGATTAGATATTTAATCTGTGAAGTATCTAATCTGTGCTTATAGCAATACATGTCGAATAAGACAAATTATTCTTATTGGCAAGCAGACAGTCGCTCAGTGCCAACATTTCTAACGACAATGTTGTTTACATTTTAGTAATGAAGGTGGATGAAATATGTATAGGGCAATAACTAATTAAACCGTGAGATTCAAATGGCTCATAAAATAAGTCAAACAAGATTCCTATTTAAAAAAAATTGCGAGTTGCCCGTGAGCCCGTGAGCCCTAATTGCGAGTTGAATAAGAGTAAATTATAATTTATAGAGGAATCACTCATTGAAAACTCAGTCGTTCATTCGCGAGAGAACGAAAAATAAACAGCCAATTATTGAGCCCTTACTCCAATTTTCTATTCGGTTTTTAGGGAAACATGAGCGTAAAACTAGTAAGTTTACCTATATTCTGAAATCGTAACAAAGATTTTCAGTGTGGCTGGTAATGCAAGCGATACATTTTTGGAAGCTTGCCGGGCACGTACCTGTGTACGCAGGATCAGCGGCGACCGCACATTGCCGGCGCATTTTATCGAGGACACGCCGAAATGTCCTCACTCAATCGCTCGACATTTTTAACCTGATTTTAAACATATTATTGAAGCTCTTCTTTTATCCAAGAAGAACTATCAAAAAATTAAAGTTACGTATTAGGTTAGTTATGAGATCTTCATTTGAATTAAGTTTTCTGATAAGATGAAATAGTAAATGCAGATCGTAATAGGTACCCTTTCATGTATTTTCTAAGTATTTAAATCCAGCAAGAAAATGGCTGAGTCGTGAGAAACCAATAAACAATCCGTTAACATGTACAGCTTATTAGTAGTCAAACTCAGTTATACTGCGGTTGAAACAGATATAAGATAATGTACATAATACATATATGAATGCAAATGTCATATCTACCCTGGCATACGCGGCGAGTAGGTATACAGCTGAAATGCAAATTGATATAATGCAGGAAGTCTGAGTGGGCCTCATAGCGGGGCCGGGGCCTATACCGCATGAGTAGCATAAGTTCGTTTACATACGACAGTCACTCGTACCTATTTGCATCCCAAATGTTCTGTTCGGCCGCCAGTTCGCCCGACTTATCTCTCTGCCAGGCAAAATATTACAGTTTGTGCATCGCCACTCGCAATGTGCATAACTGAATGTCAATAAAGGAATAAAAAAGCCCACCGGAGGCGTTCCCGCTCCGCCAAGGCGGATGTGCTTTAAGCCAATAGGCGAGCAGAGCCCAGCATATTCATAACGATATTACCGCCGACGGAGTTGCGGCGTCATCATAATTCATATATAATAACCCTTCCGACGGCGACGCGACGCGCTGCGCGCCATGCGTCTCGTTCTACCTCCCCACACTGTCTTACGAGAAACAGAGACGCAGCAACCACGCTCTAAAATCATAATTCATAATTTTATTTTTTACGAGCGACGGCCGTCTGCCTTTAGTTTTCATACACGAGATTTTCCATTTCACTCTGACTCAGCGGATAGTCCGACAATAGCGTGAGAAAGAATGTATACTGAAATTTTCAGAAGTTAATGCAAGATCTGACAGGCTATGAAACATCGTTGCTTCGTTATAGGTAGATAATATTTAAAAATGATGACAGCTATTTGTAATAGGAATTATGACGAGCCGAATGCGCGTGTACGACGAGTCTCATTCGTCAGTTTATAAATAGAGCTCGGCGTCTGCGCCATGATGACTCGCGCCATTAATTTATATGAAATAACTGTCGGCAGACGGAAAAATAAGCTCTATGGAGAACGGCCTGCTTGGACATAATGTTTATGTTTTACGAAGTGCCAGACAGGTCCATTCCGTGTTGATGTATGCTTGTCAGAAACGCACCAAGCTCGAAAACTGTGTACGTTACAGTCATACAAACACCCACTTACACAACTATTAAATAAACCATTTATCCATTTCCTTTCATTAATACTAGACGTTGAGATATTATATTTATGTTATTTCTCTAATAAAGAAGATAGAAAAGAAAAATGTTACACGAATTAAATAATTTGAGCGAATAATAGTAGTATAAAACATGAATACCAACTTTATTGTACACATTTCGTGTCTTTGAACTGAATAACAACGTTGTCGATTGGCAAAGTGAGACTTCAAAAAGAGATCGTAAAATATTAGCCATCTACACCTCACAAAGGGACAATAACATTAGACGTTTCGTTCCTCATTACACTTTATAACCATCAGCAAATCCGCTTTCACAGATCTTTTCAAATTCAATAAAGAACCTAAAATACTGATTTCAGACGATATAATCTTCACAAAGTACGCAAAGGCAGGCCAGTGATAAATTCGTTAGCGCGTTTGTGATCGTCACGCATATTCCAAGCAATCATTTACATCAGTAAATTTGAAAGTTGACAACAGAAAGAGCATCTTATAAGCCATAATTCAGGTCGATTTTAATGAGTCATTATTTAGAAGTACAGAATATTCGTTAAAATAATGGGGATGCTAAAGTTTGTTTTTATTAAAAACTTAATTTTATACGCGAGAAATGGCATAGATATATAACTATTTGTTTAAAATCCATGAAGAAGAAGAAGAAGAAGAACATTTATCATCGAAGATATAAAAATAAGCATGCCTACGGCATATTCCAAAGCGCTAAATATTTTTAGTAAATGTAACATATCAAACTCACCTTTATTAAAAATAAATGCATGGCCTTAGAGATACCTACAAAAACGTAATGTATTTGAGCGTTACCCGAAAAGATTGCGTATTTAAATCCAAAGATATTTAAACACATCGACCTCGCCTGAGCCGGCCATAAATAAGCAGAAATATTCTCACGAAAACGAGTAAGCGTTCATTTACATTTGTGAATGTAATAAATGGGGCATGTTCAAAGCATTAAAGGTAAACTCAAGAAAATAGTCTATTTTCGTAGACAGCTTCGAACTCTCTACATTTCCAGATATCTAAAAATACCACTCAAAAACGTTACAAAACGTAAATTAAACTACGATATGTTCACGTTTAAAAATGTATCTAATATAAAGATACGATCGCGGGCTATGTAAATTATGCACTTTAAAAATATAAAGGTACATGAAAAGGGTTGGCACACCTGCTTATTATATTCATTCTTATACCCATCCACAGATTTACGACCAGGTATGTGAGCCAACAAATAAGATCTACCAAAAAGCGCTTTAAAAATATAATAAGAGCACAAAAAGCTCAACAAGAGACATCAACGTCGACCGCGCACCATTGGCTGCCCGGACAAAGAAATATTACCGCAAGTTTATTTGTATTTCTTCATACCGAGTCATTATTGAACCGACCTTTTTCAAGATGGATGCCGGAGAATTCATCAACGAATGTGTAATTTAATTTAAAACAAAAGCAATCCAATTTACTCACAAAACTATGAACGGAGCCGGAGACATCATAAAACCGTGTCAATAAAAACCCTTAAGGAAATGTATCTCAAAAAGGCTAATACAAATATCATGATACTAATTATACGTTAGTTTATTTAGATTATACTTATCTAGTTTATAACATATTTTAGTGCATCATAAACAAACAGCAAGATTTTACTGCGCTGCCGGTCCCGGCGCACATTCGAACCATTGTACCTCTTATAATTTTTATTAGGGGCAATCCGTCCGCCTTGATTTACTCCTTCCCGAACTGACGGATCTTTCTTTTAATTTACGATTTTACCCCAGAGTTCGAGACGTTATAAAATCTTATAAAAACAAGCAAAATTACATTTAGAAATTTATAAAAGGGATACATTTATTTCGAGTTCATTCATAGTGTGAAAGTGTATGAGGTTGTAACTCTTCATATTCAAGTCTACTGTTTCTGTCTATCTCTCTTTTTTTCAGCGCTTAAAGTTAAAGTTTAAAATTAGAATTACATGGCAAATAGGCATAAAAGTTTTGCAGTTTAATTCTAAAGTTCACTTAACATGGATAAACTATAGGTTCTTGATTCAAGAGAAGTTATTCTATATATCACATGTTTGACTACCATATATCTATATTTTCTTAAACGAATACTATGGTTAAGAATTGCCACAATATATTTATATACAAATTCATACATTATATCAATGTAGCCTACATATACACTTTAATAACAAATTACTTATTTCATACCTTTTTGAACTCAAAATAGGCGAAATTAAAGTGACAAAACTTTATTGTAACAAATAGTCAAGGCTCTCACAAAATATTTAATTTTAAGTTGACCTGTCCATGTAAGCTAGTGCTTCTAATTTAATAAATGTACCGACTTTGACCTTTATGTTTACAAAACCATAACATGCACAGAAAAGGAATAGCAGCGCAATAAAATGCTCTCACTTTTTCCCAGTCAACTTTCAAACATTAGTGATTTCGTCTCTAATATAGTATATAGCAATCAAAACAATATGCCGCCCACCATCCCACCCACGCAAATATTTTTCTTTGTATGATTTATGTAAAAAACTATTTCTTAAATTTATTATTTACTTTTGCAGCAACATTGATAGCATCATCCCACTCTCAATCCTGTCGCATCCGACATTTGGCATTAACCCAGAGATTGTTATTATAGTTATCACTCTTCCACTCATAATACTATGCTTCAGAATATGTCTGCATATTCTGAAAAACACATAACTCCTCCAAACATTAAAGTCCGTCTAAATAGAACAGCTAATGAATTCTTTGATTTACGATATGAAGAATCGGAGGAATGAACACGATCAAATAAATTCTAATGTTCTTACAACGATGCGAATAAGGATTTACAAAACGAGCAAATACACAATAATAGCTTCCCACGAGCTTCTCTGAAATCCAATAAAAATAATGCATTAAGTAGTTTTAATTATTCGTACGTACCAACATCATGAGGCAGACAACACTAACATGTTTGGTTTGTCTCATTTGCAAGTAACAGGACGCATATTATAGACCCACGAAGGCAATAAGATAAAAATACGCTCAATAAGGCGCGATCAGAAGCAAAAATGAAATAAATTGCCGGTGAATAAGAGGACTGTGTGCAATTGAGTCGAACACGCTCGCTCATTAGACGGAGGGCAGTACCGAACTGCCGCTACTGCAAATACCAAATAAATTAAAAATGCAATAAATTAAGAACCAATTTTAAATACAACAATGTCCCTAAACATCTCTTGTTCTTTTTAGAGGAATAAAAGTGAAACTGTTCTCGGAATGTTTCACATGTACTGGGTGTTAGCAACAATAAGTAGAGTTTGACTATGCCGAAACGTTGTAAAATTGATGGACATTAGCATAACAAAGATGGTGATTTAAAATGACAGAGCGGATGGTCCGCACACGATGCAGTCACTTTCACTTTGAACAAAACTGTTTGTGGCGAGGTATATTCAAATGTATTTAGCTGGTGTGTATGTCGCGGTTATAGTTGGAAACCGCAGGCTCCGGGGGAACAATGTAGCGACGGCAGGAGCCACAGGAGCGTGTCCTGCTGATGAGACAAAAACATATTTCTTGTATTCAAAAGCGATACAACGAAGGGCAACTTGCGTTTTGTATTATGCGGTAAATTGAAGAAATTTTTGGTTTTACTAAATGAGGAGATAAAAAAATCTCTGGAGACGCAAGAAGTTTTAATTATTTTGTTAAATACTTATAATTTTTTTTCTCCTCTATAACTTTTTTTCACTTCCAACACATTTTAGCTAATCATTAATTATTGTTGATAGATAGATATATTGCAGAATACATCCTTTTAATTTCCTCTTCAAAAACCTGTTGCTCTAAAATTTTCATAAAAATGAGCTTCTACTACTTTATTTAATGTTCTATAACTTTAGTAGCCAAGTAATAATAGTAAACGATACATAATGTTTTACATGCAAGAGACACAAATTATTATTTAATAAATAATAAAGCGCAATGATCAAAAAATACCTTCAAAAAACAGAATATAAATACTTAACATTTATTTTGAATTTATAAATAAATAAAAATCCTTGCACTAGGCGTCTCCATAGCTTTTAATGAAATCTCAGTAAAGAGGAATAGGTGTATGCGTCTAGTAGTGACGTCATCTCCACGCACCATTTGCATGCACCCGGGCGCATCCCGGCGCATCGCGTCACATAGCGTGGCTGCCGTACTACAGAAATAGTATAATGTCATATCGAATGTCCGCGACGCGTGCCGTGGCTGAAACATGTGTCAGCTGCCAATCGCTGCAACTACACTTCTAGATGAGACGTCTATTGTACCGATTATGTTGCAATACATTATCAAACTGAATCAATTAGCTATCCGCCCGCTAACCTAACTACCCTGTTCAATGTAAATGCAAATTATATTCAAGTTCTTGCATTAGATAAGCATGTGGCTCCTGAGTCTACTAGATATCTTGAGGTATGACACAGCGATCAAATTAAAATCTCTGTGCCATGAATATGCGTAGCTTGGCCAATAAATTACCGACACAATGGACACTATTTTAGTATACTTTGTCTTCTATTTTTCATAATCTTCTCCGCAATAAATTCACAAGGAATTCAAATTTGCGCAAGAACGATGTTATTTGGCTACCTGCTATACAAACAAAATTAAAACCGAACGTAATAGAGCTGTAATAAAATCGGTACGATTTCCACGGAAGTGTAATAAAGGCGACCTTCAAAGTGTTAAATTTTTATAAAATTCAAGACAATAGCACCAATACTCATGACCACCGGTCGAGTCATAAATTTTGGGAATGTGTCATTTTTTGTCACTGGATTTGGAATAAATTAGTTTTTTTTTCTAAGACATGACTAATTGGCGCTTCTACAGAGCAGAGCGGCGGGGTGCACAACATTTTTGTTTTGTAGCTTTTCGCAAATATAATAAAAAGTTTATTACCCCGTTTTGAAAGGGTTTGTCTCAAGCTGCCCTCAAAGGGTAGCAGTAAACCTCGCTCCGCACCATCATAAGTCAAAACGGACCAATTGTTCGGTTGCATATCGCCATAAATCAGTTTTAAGAAAACATTGACTGAATGGCGGTCGTCGTTACTCAATACAGGATCATTATACAAATATAGATTTTTGGCATTTGTGCACGTACCACAGTGGGAGGTTAAAATTTCTTTGCGAAATGACGAACTATAGAAATAAATTTTCTGAGAAAAGAAAGTTAAAATAAATACTGGTAATGGTGACATCTGCCCGTTATTACTTTGTCACCTGTTTATGACACATTGTCGTAAAAGTCCTTCTGAATCCAGTTTTCAGTAGGTAAATATTAATTCATAGAAACAAAAATTACAAAGCACAACTAACTAATTATTAGTTATTTTAAGAAATTAAGTTTGTCTTCTTAATAATGGTTTACCTTATGTAGAAGTCAGAATTTGTATGTGTTGATGGAAGAATGATGGAGCGGGTCAGAGCGGAGGTCAACGGCGCCATGCGTCATCGCTAACGACGACAAATGACATGACGCCTCTGACGTGACGTCGCGGCGTCAACAATTCTTCTTATGATATTTCACTTTTAGAACAAATCTTTGAATGCTACGAAAAACAGGAAATGTTTTTGTGAAATATCACAGAATACTTGATTGACATGTCGAAAGCATTGTTTTTCTATGATACTTGAATTTATCGGTGACAGAGCACAAATGAATGGATTTTTTATGAACAGCAGCCGTTTTTTACCGCACCAGAAGGAAGGTGTCATTCATCGGCACTATCCGTCACGTTATTCGTTTCCTGTTCTGCTGGAGTAAATAAATTAACTTTTTAAACAGTGTTGATTTTAACATTAACATCTCCATAAACTATCTCCTAATGTGGATACCGGCATTGATATCATTTTAACGTTCTATATTTTCTGTACTAGCCATAGATATAAATAATATACTAGCATAGATGGCTTAAGATTTGTCGTTCTATTAAATATATTTTTTAACTAAAATGTCCCGTATACCATATACTTACCAAACCATATTTCAACTCATTTTGGCTATTTGTTTATTTATTCAATTAATTTGCTAATATGGATCAGAGAATTTGACGTTGATGCAGGTGGCTAAATGACATTACAACTATGTTCGCAAATGTTGTTGTTTACTTTTATACCGATTCTATTCAAATTTAGAATAGAATCGGTATAAAAGTAATAATGTGAATTGAGCAAGATCAGCGGTGAGACATGTTTCCCACAGAGATTTACCGGGCCCGCGCCGGCTGCACGCGACTCAGAAATAGCGCACAGTGGTCGAAAAATAAAAATTTCCCCAAAATAGACGGAAATATACAAAAATGTGAGCCAAAGAGCGAGGGGCGAACGTGATGGCGTGCCGTAATGTGCGCCCCTAATTAAAACGTTAAAAACCGACCGCTTCTGAAAAACGTCAATTTTGAAGAGAAATGTGCCGTCCAAAGGATCCCCTTTCATACCTTTGTTTTGTTTATTTTTATCATTTAAACGCTTATTGGATACAATCTGCTGGGAAATTGCTATTCATAAGGGATGAAGACTTGGTGTATACACGATTTTACAAGATTACATTTAACAACGTTGTCTTGATCCTCCATTTAAGACGTAAAATACCTGAAAAAAATATTAAATTTATCACGTCAATACAACTGCAGATATCTGTCTAAAATATATAATGCATGTAACCAAACCCAATTCACTACTCAATAGAAACACACAGACTATTTCAAATGGGAATCGAGTTGTAGGGGAATCATCTATTTGCCAATCTATGCTTTGACAGAACCGTAAATTGGGAATTTAGCCAGAGCGTTTGAAACACGGACAGGCAGCGAATGGATAAATCTAGCCGTTAAAGCGATATGCAGATCTGCATCGACATTCATTACCTAATTAAAATCGCAATCCCCTTCCGCTCGCTACATTTCTCCAGCGCGCTGCCAATAAATTTCATCCGCCAGTCGCCCCATAACGATAACCAGTTCCTCGGAAACTATCGTTCAATCTGCCGTCGATGCCGTATGTTGATCCGGTCGTGTACCCGCCGCTCTTCGCAGTCGCAAATGTCGATTTCTATGTATTATTTAGTGCCGCAGCTAGCTGGTCCCAAAACGCGATACTCTAGATAACGAACTCACATATTCATAAAGAATAAATAATTATCCGCATCGCGTCTTCCTCCTCCCCTTTATCGTAATGCTCTCATTCACACTCCACGCCAGATCGCGATCTATCCGTTCCCTTCTAAGGACCAAGCGAGAACGATGTTACGCCGAACCGAATGAATACGATTATGGACTTTAATTTATTCAGAGGAAGAAATATTTCATTTAGCATCGGCATGCGACCATGGAACCCTTTACTTCGGAAGGATGGAGCGGTTTCAAAATGATCATTCTAGTCGAAGATGTACCGACCGGTTTTAATTCTTACATGCATGATATGAGGGACCATTTCATCGCTGACCCGTTTCGGGACAAAGATTCGTTATAGAATTAACAGGTTCGAGTCCAGCCCTCGCAGCATCTTTATGGGCGACATGTTTGATTCGAAAACTTGTTATTCTTCGTCCTAAATAAATTATAAGGAGAAATTGTAATCATTAAGTGAATATATTTGTGTGGTGTGGAGCGGGCGGGAGGCGAGTGCGCTGCCGGCCGCTATCTGCCTACACGAATGCGCGCTCCCAGGAGATAGCTCGCACAAATCCAAGCGCCCTTCAGCGCTGCTTCATTTTATACGTCATTCTTACTCTTTGTCAACTTGACAAGGAGAAAATTTATGTTTAGATATTTTTGTTTACTATTTTCCAGAGATTTTTTATTTATGTTTGATGTAGGTTAAATAATCAAGAAAATTCTCATAGGTACCTACATTTATTAGTTTAACCAAAATATATTTATAAAAAACACGAGAACTTATTTTTGATAAAAATGTACACAGGGTTTCATCGTGAATTAAGTTTTTGATGCCCAATTACATAATTTTAGCCTATCAAAATCATTGCTGATACATACATCGAAATTTGTAATTTTCCGATAATTGTAACATGAGCAACAAAGTATAAGAATATACGAATAAGTTAAATAAAAATAATTAATTACAGCAGGACAATCCACACAGCAAAATTTAGGCAGAAATTTAATAGGTTTCACAAATTTTATATCAAAAAATCAAATCAAAAATCGTTTATTTGGACATTAACAGTAAGTTCCACAATTAGATTCGAACGATGGCGTCTGCGAAAGTTCGCAAAAACTGTGTTGCAGAGCCAACGCCCACCTCCAGAATAGACAGTATATAGTTAAGTACTTAATAGAATATTATACCTTTGCATATAAGGATAGTTTTTAGGTTTTCTTTGCTAAATGGCAAAAAACGGAACGCTTATGGATTCGTCATGTCTGTCTGTCTATCCGGCGTATGTCATAGCCAAATTTTTCCAAATTAAAAAATGAAATGAAAATGTATTTATTACCACGAAAAGATACAATTATTTCTTAAAAAAACTTAAATATACTACTAATACATCTGATCGTAGAGCAGTTTAACATCTATCAAAAGAAAATATCTGACAGTTTCCTCACTAGGCTAAGCCTGTATCGAGGAAACTTTTTTACGACATTAATATAGGGAAATGAGTTGCATGTTTAAAACTAAAGTTTAATAAGTTGAAGTTTTATTAGTTTAAAAAGTTTAATAATTTTACTCTTGAAACATTTAATACATTTGAAAAGCATTAGATGGACTCATACTACATATAGGATTTCGTGTAGTTTAAACACATTTAACATTTTAAAAATAAGTAAAATACTTATTTGTATTTAAAAAGATGCTCTTCGAACAATCACCCATACAAGTACTGGCCTTGCGCATCGATGCTTAACCATGTAAAAATCACGTTTGTTGTGTTGGAGCCCCATTAAATATTTATTTATTGTGTGTGTTTAGTATTTGTTGTTAAAGCTGTAACAGAAATACATCGTCCCTCAAAATTTTAAATGTTTAACTATCACGGTTCTTGATATACACTTGGTTACAGACAGACAGACGACGAAGTCTCACTAATAGTGTCCCGTTTTACCCTTTGGTTACGAAACCCTAGAAAAGAAATAAAAAAACAATAAACTTTGGGGTTCCCCATACATGGAACAGAATCTCAAGTTTTTTTTCATTATACCCCTTGAGGCTTTTAATATTTTTTATAGAGAGCGCAAGAGACGTAAAATGTGTTACTTCTAAAATAAAAGAATGATAAACTAAAAAGAAAATATATATAGATAATTATTTCCAGACAATCAAACCATACAATATCCAACCGACAATTAGTTTTGAACGAGATCTAGTAAGTGGTTTTTTTAATAGGTACGTAAACATACCTTTAATTCATAAAGTTCAGCAACGTTGATTATGGTCAGTACTTGGATGGATGACCGCTCTGAATGCAACGTTTGCACTAGTTATATGTATTAATTGTTAAAATGCACGGAACCCTTAGTATATAATTTAACCTCATACTTATCAGTTACCTACTACCCCGTTTGTGGATGAAATAAGTCTTTGGATACTTTAAATTAGATATAGAATTATATTTTGTATAATATATACAGAGTAAAATTGAGTGGGAGGGCCATTAAAATCTCCATTAATCTAAGAAATAAAATATGTTCTTAGAGCTATTTCATTAATTAAGATGGAAATTGTTTATTGGCGTAGGCGGTCAATCCAGTTCGGAACAGAATTAAGTACAAGCGATTGTAAAATAATTGTCTACCTGCTCTAGAATTATGTTTACCGTGTATGCTAATTCAAGATAAATAACATCTCTTTTAGTTAATTTTAGGTAATAATATCAGCAAAAGTTTTTGGACCTGTTGAACGTCTCTAATAAATAAATATTTCTGGATTTGTCAAAAAAAACCCTTAGCTTAAAAAATAAGCTTTATGTTTTATCATTAATGTGTGTTGTTTTATTGGTAGACGCAGATTATAATTGATAGAATACACTTAAGTACCTATGAAAATATCTATACAAAAAATACTATCATTTTAATTTATAAGCTATAAAGCTAGTATAGTATTTTTTTACTCATACTCAGCAGTCAACACACCAGTGTCAATAAAATATAATAATGATGGATGAAATAACAAAAGTTCAGTTGCGTAAACAAAAACCCAAACTATAAAAGGCTTATGAAATTAAAGGTTAAATTAACAAACACATTATATCAAGTTATTTGTTCGTTATTCAATCGTGATTAATAAAAAGTAAACCCAACGATGTGTTGAATACCTACAGAAAAAAAACAACAAGAAATGCGTTGAAATAAAATTTTATATAGTGGTCGTTAACATGGACCCAATCCGATATTAAATGGACAGCGGTGAAGGAGTAAAAATTAAAGACAAACATAAATATCACAGGAAAAAAGTTTGATTCAACTCTTGGTCGCTCGGGAACTCTGACGATTGGGAATGAAATCCGATATTTTTGAGTGGTTCCCATTGTTGCCTACGCTGCGCTGGACTAACATAGGACTATCGATTTTACTGCTTATTTTATGAATGGCTCGAAAATACACTTGTTGTTTTAGTAAAAGCGTTTAAATAAGCCCGTAAATTACCAGTTTTCTTAGTTTCCGTTACGATGGACATAAATATTTTTGTCGGGTTTTGATTATGCAACGGCTTTACATGCGTTACATAAATATGCTGTTCAGAAAGAAATGAAAATGGTTATGTATACATTAAATATACTTATTGTTATTCTACTTATTATATATGTATTTAGGTAGGTACCATTCGTTGCTGCCTTCTCCGCTAATAATAACCATCTAATGAACTGTACCATAGAATTTATTACCGCATCAAAGATTCTAATTAATTTTAACTTCATTAAGTTTCCAAGATTCAACGATAGATTTTTTTCCAAATTATATCTAATTAGATCTGTATTTACGTTAAGGCGACTGAGTAGAACCGGCCGGAGATGAATAAATTAGGAGTTAAGTTATGAGCGGTCCGATCTAACAACATGAATGAAACTGCACCCCTCCCCGCCCGCCGCCGCGTGTGGCCTGCGCACGGCACTGCAGGCATGTACTAAGGGAAAACTTCAAGAAAAACAAACCTATATAGGTAATAATAATTCGAAAAGTATGAAATGGACTCATACACCTAGGATTCAGTGTAATTTAACAATTTTATACTTTTTCTCACAAAAACATTTAAATTTGAACAAATAAAATTCTAGACAAAAAAAATTCGTAACGACCGCGCGCAAGCTTAAATCTACAAAATCACGTTGTTTGTATAGAAGCCCCCTTAAATATTGATTTATAAATAGCACCGGTACGCATATTTATTAAAAAGGTTAGAAGAATAGTTGGATTGGTAACTATTTTTGCTTTTAATTTTAATTTTGAAAAATTTGTGTGCATAACGCCTGACAGAGAATCTTTAAATAGCGCTAGCGTGTTAAAGAAAGGGATGCCAGACAGACCGGCGCCTATGTCACGAGCGTTACGTAACGAACCAGTGGGGGAACCGGTTCGTTAACTCGGTTTGTCCCATTAGTAGTTATCAGGAGGCTATTTGACTACCATAAAGTGTGAATGCAGCTAACTTAGATTGTGTTTGGTTTTTCTCCCAAATCCAGCCCCGTGATAAGGTGAGATGACATGTTATCGGAATCGGTAATCTGAACCCAAAATATTACGATTCAAAACTTGGTCAAGACCTTGCGCTCGGCCGCGTCGAAAGCTCGGCCCATCTCGAATAAAGTAAGTAACACTGGTTACCATTAACAGCGAAGTGCTCATTTATAACACCGGCCATCGAATACTTTACTTTTGTCTGACCATATGTAATAAAAAAATGTCAATTAAAGTGGACGAGGAAATTAATGCGCGGACCCTTTTTGTGCTGGCCAGTAATAGGAGTCATAATTTTATTCTTCCTCAGAGGCGGAGGATTCGAATATAGTATGAGAATCATTATTTTAAAACAGCCGCCACGGCGATTATTATTCCCTCTAAGTAAATATTGTGAGAAAATTAAACGACACATGAAAATCTCTCTAGTTTACATCAGCGGCGTGCCGTTTAAAGCCTGTATATTTTGACTGTGCTTACATTAGGAGATAACGACACTTGATTAAAACAACCAGTTGCTTTCTCCTCGCCTCATGCGATCATAAAATTTTAATAAACATTTTATTCTATTTTCGTATGGGCGCATGCGACAACGACAAACGAGTTCTCAGATTGGACTGGATATTGGACTATTCTGAGACAAAACGCAGGCGGTATATTAAGTGGTGTGTAAAAATTCCAGTACTCGTTATGTGTCGCGATTTAATTGAGATCTTATATTAATTAGGGTGCGATGTGAGGCGAGGGCGCGAATGTGCCCGCCTCACGCAGCCTCCGCACGCAACGTCCCGACGCACGCTGCCACAATCACTACAAAAAATACTGCACTTTGCCAACAACATTCTTAAGAGAACGTCACATTAAAAAATAACTTGTCACACATACTTACCCACTATGATATTTAACGATATAAGTGATAAACAGCTGAGAGTTAATTCGATTTAAGATCTCAGTTCACATGTTTGCAAAATACTACTTTATATTTAGCAACGAAAAATTTACATCCAAGATGGTATATGTAATTGACACAAGTTACTAAAAAAATACATTAAACTAAGTTCAATAACCGTTACAATGAGACAAATACCAAACATAAATTATATTTTTAATAAATGTGACAGATTTTCCTTTTCAAATGTTAGATTAATTTTTTTTTTATAGTACCCTCTAAATTACCATTCAAGTATTTTTAACACCGCTTTAATGTTTATTATTTAATCTTGTGTTCTCTTGTATGTAAACTATTGTATAATGTTATGCTGATGCATAATGTACGTGATGGAGACCAACGATAAATATTAAACCCAAAATTTATGAATATGGTATATACATACATATTTTTCATTTTAATGTTTGGGCTTTACTTTATAAGATAATAGTATATACCTTGCTACTCATAATGACAGCTCTACTGCCATACATCCTGCAGAGTTTTCAAACCCAAATTTGGTCTGGCCAGTCACATAGCCGAAGAATCCATAACAGAAAGTAAAGCAAAGGTCGCCATCATCGAAATCAATGTGGAGGACTACTACTTATATACCTTTCTGCAGCAAAACAAGTTTTGCGTTTCCACAATATCTTGACATGTGCGCGTTCAGTATCAACAGTCAAAAATAAAATAGCATTACGCTTAAAATATCGTTGCATATTATTTTTAAGCCTGGGTTGAGGTACCCTTTCAGCAGGTGGGATGTCAGTCAAAACTGACCTTTTTGTGATAAAAATAATTCATTCACGTACACACATCGTATAAAACGTAATTCCAACTCGCCTCATCCAATTCATAATCCACAGTTACCAATTAGGCACACTCCCATCATGAATTATAAATAGGCAAGCGCACATGCCTTCATTTGCAACAAATAAATTTATTTTATTTTAAGGAATGAGTACTATATTAATCTGTTATGTATCTTTATCACAAAAAAAAATCTTTTTGCTGTACAGTCTAACTCACAATGACCTTACAGCTTCAAAATGTACGACTGGATTACACTGACGGTGGCTTTCCACGAGAGCTGTGCTAAGTTGCTATAGATACGATATCCACCATCATATTCATTAGTCTTTGTTCACAAAAGACAAGACAAAAAAAGTACCCAAAGACATCATAGATGATAATCGTTTGCCCTTAACTGAACAGCGAGGTTTGAACCAAAATGCGTTTCTACCTTTCAAGCATACCATGCTCGAGCATTCGTGTCTATTTAAGAATACAGGCACCAAAATAAAGTGATAAAATGCCGACATAAAAAACTTTTGTTTTGCGTGATTTACTGACAAATAAAGGAACACGGCAAGTTTCGCATTTATAATTGCGCTATAGGGATGAGGCGTTAACCCATCGGCTCGCGTGCCCGATGACGTGATAGGACGCCGTCACGCGTGTTCCTAGTTATAACAACTTGTAAGAGTCAAACTAACAAGCAGTACATCGTTCTGACACATTGTAGTAATCTTTGGTAAGCATGTAGAGATAGGCTATTGATAACTTCTACCCCTCCCGTCCTCGACTCAAAATTTACTTATGAGTAAAAAATACGGAATGATGTGTATAACTAAACCACTCGGACAATATAATCATCATCATTTCCAGTAGTTATATAAATTCAACGAATCCTTTATAATAGATTACAGTAGAGTATAGTAAGCTTGCTTTCAAACAATTTTCTACACCATAACGGATAGAAGCATATAATACAAATATTATTTTTATACAGAATTTACAAGTATTGCTGTACAAATTCTTTGATTTACTCTTATAAAGCCCATAACCATGCAATCATTAATTAATTAAATCTCTTACAAAACATGAAGGGAAAAAGAATTGTGCATGTATTGTATACTATACAAATCTCTATGTGGGACGTGTACAAAAAATATGTCACCATTGTCCTTTGAGCTAATGCTTCATAATTGTCGTTCAATTTCCTTTCCATTGAGCCTGAGAGCTCTTCAGCAATAATTTCTCTTGTCATATTAAGTAGAAGTACCTGCTTCACAATAGACTGTGCACACGGGTTGGTTAAAAATATTGCTGTTGGATTGTGGGAGTAATGTAACTAAAATATTGTAGTACGTAGCATTTATTTTGAACGACCTAAATCTGTAATTTTATTAAGATTTTTAGAATTCATTAAGTAAATAATAGATCTTACATTACAATCAAACGTTTGGTAGGACATAACTTATGTGTTTAAATTGTATTTTCTCAACTAAAGTGAATTTATCGCTGTGCAGAACCTACATATATAATATATATACTGACATTAATTACATTGTTGAAGAAATCGCTTAGTGTGCGCCGATTCATTTAGCGACACGAACCTTGGAAAGGAATCACAAACAAAAGGAATAATGTCCCTTAAATAATATAATATTACGTGTCACGAAACCAAAGCTTTATGAAATCTGATATTTTTGTCATATCTTGTTTTATTGCGCCTCAATAGAGAATTACTGCCATCGGGACTCTGTGATGCTATTCAATTTGGAAAATGTATGGGGGTTGGACTCGGAAGATGCTTTCATAAGTAAGGAAATATGTTTCTGGATGATAAACGGCATGTTTTATTTTTATTGCATTCAGTTTACGTCGTCTTTGTGCATTAAGTGTGATAGAATAGGTTTTTCTTTTTTCTTCTTGGAAAAATAACCTCTAGCACTTATAATTTGTAATACCTACTAAAATAAGATAGAGCCAAGTCAATAAATTCAGGCATATTACCAGATATTGTGCAAAATTTACAATAGAATACTAGGCTCATCCAAATCCGAAGACAGAAACATTAATCCAATCCAATAGTCTTATACAAAACCACTGAGCGTGACAATTTCAAATTTTGCACAAATCTAGTCGCATTTAAAGTATTGTATTACCCAATGTATTAAATAGCCGGTTGACAATGTCGTGCGGATATTAACCCACAAAAAATGTCCTCGAAAGTCCCGAGGATTTTCCGCTTCACGCAGAAGTGAACTCTCTACGCACAGAGTCGGCAGTTGACAAAATATTGTATTGTTCCTATTATCCCAGCAGTATTTATTTAAAAACGTTATTTAGATGGATGATTTTAATCCTATACCGCTGATGGACCTATTGTATTGCATTAATATAGTTAAATTAGAAACGATGAAAGACGTCTTTTAAAGTACGATCACATTGATGACACCGCTTCTAGTGCATGCCGACATAAGGTGGACAAACAAGTTTGATAGACGAGATTAATATAGGATATCGTGAAATACGTGAAAGCTATTTATTACCCTTATTACTTTGTTCACTTAGTTATAGTCATCAGGCTATCAACTTATCGTGGACCATAAATTTAAATTCACTCAGTGACTTCCAATAAAGGTAATGAAGGCAATCATCGGCGACCAAACCAATAAAATAATAGAAATAAATTCGATATGACCGACATATGGTGGCTCTAATGCGCGACGAACCCTGTTATTGCTGTCAAACATGCGACAAATAGCTCAGCCCTGGATTCCATTTCATTTTATCCGAACGTTGATTACACAGTATTGGTCCGACATTCGACAATGAAAACAGTCTACAACCGCCAATATGTTCACACCCCTTTCTGTTTCTGATTCAATGTGATGACCAAAAAGTAAATTCCAGTTTATTATTATTCCATTAAAGGTCGCCCCATTTTAAAAATATGTCAGCAGATGACGAGTGGGGAAGATGGGGCACCGTAATCTGCGAACGGGGAGGTCGCGACCCGAGAATATTCAATGTGTTTATATAAAATAATTTTCGTGTTCGACAAGTCGCAACACAATGCCGTATATTTTTTGCTCTGTCGATAAATTGGTAGGATTATCATTTAATGGAGGGCTCATGTTTGTTGGGCTTGTCCTGATTGACTATGACTGTCGTGATTTTATTAACGCCATATCGATGTTTTGTTCGACGTGGGTACGCAAATTTCACTCCCACCGAATGAGCCATACATATTTTAATGTGTTTCATTGTGAAAGGTAATGTGCCAATTTAAGTTTAGATTGGTCGACTTCAGTTATTAGTTAAATGTAGAAGTTAGATAGACAGAATTTATAAAATATTCAACAGCGTATGGAGGCTTTCAGTTCCAAAACATATATGAGTTAAATTAAAATTGACAATCAAATTAAATAATAAATAACATTGATAGGCGCGGGGACATGTCGGATTCGTTTTGACTAATAGCCGTTGAAACGTCTATTTCACTCACTCATATTTTTTATGACTGCACTGTTAAAACGTTGTGGTTATTTTTCGGTAAAATTCTTAATGGGGAGTGAATGAAAGCTGCCAAAATTTATTGTTGCTTCCCAAATTTTAACGTATTTATGATAAAAGGACTAATCTCTTTTATATTATTGCGAATAAATCCCTTATTAGCGTTACTTTTTTCTGTCATAAAATTTGCTTTTATCAGTTTGTATGCGAGTCTCGTAGGAAGAATGAGATGTTATCTCGGCGTCCCCGTGTTTACACTAAATATTGTGCGACACAATGAAATTACATGACATCTGTAGTACAAATAACGGGAATATCTTTATTCATACCGCGACGAGGACGAGCAAACACGCTCCCCTCGCGTTTGCATTGTCACCGCCGCGCCGAGCGTCTGCTCAGTGTCACTCACGGCTCCACCACCGACCCAGCTTTACTTTTTACATTTTAAGACTATCATTTGCTATGTAAATAATAAATTACGTTAAATAAATAAAAAATAAACATTGCTGGACAATCCACACAAAAATACTTCGAATACAACAACTTTACGGTAATAGCAAATCACAAAAGTCTTGGAATATTTTTAGTAAACATATTATTTGTACAGTTATGGTACAAAAAAAACATACGCGACGAATTGATAACCTCCTTTTTTCGTTGAAAGTCGGTTGAAAAGTTTTACTTAATTCTAAAGTATTATGTACCAGCTAGCTATTTTAAATCTGTTATTAACGTTCGTAGTACAGAAGGCATTAGAATGCATATATATAGTCATAACTTGTTGATTGCCAATAAAATCGATGGAAGCTGCTTGCACCTATCGGCAATAAGTTTTGCATTACTGCATGCATTTCTGTGGTAAAAACGGCGCTGGAAATATGTTGACAGAAATGGGAATTGAACTGATATAGTAATTATAAAGGACTTCCGCAAAATTTAATCGGATTTTATTAATTTATTAAATTTTAATTAATTTTGTAACTACTTTAGGAGCCTACCACTTCAACCTAACCACATAGCTTCCCTGATACACTTCTAGTAACTTCGGTAGCAGGCTGTTACCATCGCGAGCCCGCTATCTTCACCAACTCATATGTCCATCTGCGTTAACCGATTCGTGGTCTCTTTTTTATTAACTTTTCCTGAGATTAACGCGTTCAAACAAACAAACAAACACTTTCAGCCTTATAATTTTAGTATAGATAAATAGCGAACTGAGTCTACTATGTTAGCCTTTCTTATCTAAAAGATGTCAATCTTCAATCGTATTATAACCACCTGTACATTTTTAACGAGCTAACTGTTCTCACATTAAGCATTACCAACAACCTTCTGAAACCCAAAGAGATTAAATAATGAGTTTATTGAATCTCTTTGCTGAAAACAAGACTCTAATACAAGTAACATCAATCATGATTATTACAATTCTTAATATGAGAGACACCCTGAAATACTTGAAATACAAAAAAAAACATAATAATAACGTATTCATTGCCTTACAATTTCCCCCGTTCTGGCCGTTCCCAACGAAACATCCTGTGGTAAGTATTCTCTGACATGTGTGGGACAGCAACCTTATTCCTATGCATGTCACGTTATTCTGTATAACGTTAGGTAATTAGAAATTAAAACTTGGCAAACAAGGCTCCATCAAACGTGCCAAGAACTAATTGTAATAGTTCCACTTAACTGGTTTTACATTTACTTAAGAAACACATTCTTTTGTAAGTTTTAAAATAAATGTTATTCCGTGGCGAGATTTTAAGTGCTCATAATTTTCTATACCTTAAGGTATAGAAAATATTAATACTGCAGCGGGAATGTTGAGTTTCATAGGTAGAATAATCTAAACGATCGCGCAAACGCTGCATACATTCAACAAATAATAATATTCACAGTTTTACAACCCAAGAACTGCATTATTAGAAAAGTCATAGAGTAGACATGGCTTTATTGCGGAGGGAAAAGAAACAATTTACAATAAATAACTTTAATATTAGTTTCCCCGACTATTATCAATAGGGAGCCCCGAGCGCCTGAGGCAGTCGCAGAGGTTGTAAACATTGAGACAATGTCACAATAGCTGATCGTTTCAATAATTTATATTGTAAAATTAGCTTAAACACCAATTCCATTCTGTGAATTATGAAATTACCTGAGCTGTAGAATATAAAATTTTATCTGCAAATAAATGAAGGGCGTTCATTTCATCTCGCATTCTACAATTAACTGTTAGTAATTAAATAGAAGCAGGTTTATAGTTAATTACCTTTGTTTAAAATGAAAGTTTAACAAAACATCACTCGCGAATGCTATTAATGTTGCCTACCTCTGGATCTTCGAAATGAAACAAAACTTACACCAAAATATTTGTAAAGAAGCCACTGTTAGTTTGCTTTGCTACCGTTGTCTGATTCGCCAAAGAATGCGGGCTATTGTTTATTTTAGATTAATTTAGATGTTTTGTTGCTACTAGTAGGAAACGTTTAAATCCTTTTCTAATGCCCTGCCGCTACTATTCGTGATGAACAGAGTATTGTATAATCAGTAAAATTAAAATGGACTTGTGTATATAAAATCACTGTAAATCAGTTACGCCAAATTTTCTTCAAATCTACTGGATTGTTAACCAGACAATGACAGCCGGTGACCTAAAACAGTAATTTTTTTACTGTCTTTTTGTTAAAACTACCGACCTTGATTGCGTCAATCTAGAAGTCTTCAATCAGTGTGTGATGTGGCGAATGACTTACGGTTCCGAAACGTGGTGAATAAAGCAGATTACAGACATAGACAAACTGATAAGCTGTTTTAAGCGCTAGTGGGCAAGTCATAAAAAGCGTATAACAGATGAACGCTGGGGCCGATAACTTTTCGATTGGAGGGCGAGGATTGGCAAACGGAGAGTCGGACAACCGCCAACAAGGTAGATATATGACTTCGTCAGGGCGGCGGGCTCACGGTTGATGCAATAATTAGCTTACGACCGAAATAATTGGTCATCTTTAAGGGATGACAATGTCCAGCTGAAATGACTAAGATCAATATTTATAACCACCCATTATCATTAAAACTCTTTGATTTCGTTTTATAAATGAATATCACTAGGTCCGGGTCGCAGCCCGTGGCCAACAATAACCCCACTTACGATAGGCATTTTGGGGGAGGAAGAAAAAATTACCAGGTGATTGAAATCGCCCATATTAGAGCATTGCAAAGAATTATTGGCAATAAAAGCCTTCAGCGGAATGTCCGAGTACAATTAAGTTATAAATCATAGAAGTGTCCATTGTGCTTGGAGGACGTTATGACTGTAGGTTCGATTCCGGAATCACTCTGACCCCGCCGCGCGCCGCCCCGGACATTAGAAACCGTCACCAATTTATCATTAGAGCAATTTTTGCAATAATTGTTTGCTTTTCTTAAAACGCTCTAAGCGTGCTCTACTTTTTTGGCCTGAGCGTTCCAGTCTGATTTTTATACCTAACTAGCTGTGTCCCGCGGTGTTACCCGCGTTATAATGGATTTTCCCGCGGAATGACGTTTTCCCGCGGTAAAAAGTAGCCTATGTTATTTTTCAGGCTCTAGAGATTCTGTGTACCAAATTTCATTTAAATCGGTTCAGTAGTTTTCGCGTGAAAGAGTAACAAAAATCCATACATCCATACTTACAAACTTTCGCCTTTATAATAGTAGTAGGATTGGCCTCAAAGCAGAAAATAAAGTAGTGTTGGCTGGTTGGGAGCGCACTCGTCTTTGAAGGACATGTGATATTCACCAATCCGCACTTGGCCAGCGTAGTGAATTAAATTATCCATATCTTATTTAATTAGCCTTATCTCTCTCGTCAAGGGAGGAGACCCTGCGTATAATGTTCTAGATTGATACACACATTTAATGCACACATATACATATAAAATGAATTAGTGATACAATCAGCTTATAGTAAATATAAATGCACGTAACGTCTCCTTATGTACGTCAATAAAATATGCTATGAATTAATTAATAGATAATTCCTACGCAATGAAGCATGAAATTATGGACACGAGATATTAATCTACTGTATGTACAAATCTACTACGTCTTAATTGGAATAAACAGTAATTATTACACAATAGTGCAACTTAAACTTGTTGTAATACATAATATTATCATTAATAAATGTTGTATGTATATTTATTGTTTGTCTTTGCTATACTCGAGTTGCTAGTAATCGACCGACCGACGTAAATTCAAACAAAATTTTAAGCCATGGTCAATATTTTCTTGATACACAACTCTTTCAAGCAGTGACAAACTTTTGTAATTTATGAACCTAATACAAAATAATAAGATTAACGGCGATTGCAATAAATATTGTGGACTTGTACAGTTTTCTTCCTTTGTCAATGTAATTGTGTTTGGTATTGTTTTTAAACTATTTGTCAAGACAAAACAATGTCATTGTTTAAAGCTAGATTTACTACATTTTAGAAAGTGCCTTTAAAGAGTTATGATGAAATTATGGAACAATAAATCAGGATACATAATAGGACCTAAATTTCACTTTGTCTAAATCATTTTAGACATAGTGAAATTTAGGTCCTATTATGTATCCTACACAATACAAAGCATTTTGTCTAAATCATTTTGTTTTACTGATATTATAAACGCGGATGTTTGTGAGGATGTAAGTGTGTTTGTTGCTCTTTCACGCAAAAACTACTGAAGCGATTTTGATAAACATCACACTTATCTAGATTACATATCAGAATAGCACATTATGCCCCATAAAACCGCGGAGAATAGAGAGACACAATTAATCTGTAAAAATCCATTTTGACTGTTTTAGAAATTTCTTGCATCAAGTATCTTTAAATTTCAATGGTATCTATATAATTTAGTAGACAAGTGTGACATTTTAAATAAATATGTTATAATATTTTTTTTAATTATGTAACAAATATTATATCATCAAGCGTGCTGGACTATTTTACAAATTCCGTAATCCAATGAATCATACAAACTCATCCTTATACTATACGTAAAAACACGGTGTAGAAACACAAATATGAAGTGTACTTAGATATTGAAAAAGTAACAGTAAAGTAGAGCAACTTACGATCGTATCACCGATGGTCAGCGGTCCACCCACGCAGACAAAAGACGCGTGGGTGCAAAGATTACTCTCATTCAATTGAACGGCATTGTGCGTCGCATGCCACTTCCAGCCACCGCTTAATTACCGCGCAGCTGTTGACCCACGTCCATCTGGATACTCAACACCTACGTGATACAGGATGCTTCATAATCCTACACCTAGACAAAACAAACCATCATTAAAAAAACAACGGGTTGCACTCTGGGAGGCTTGCAGAAGGGAAAATTTTATCTTTAACGATGCTCGGCGGTCTACTTTCCTTCCGTCTTAGAAATGATCGATCAGATTTCGTGTCGTTCTGACGGTCTTACGCGATTTTTTACCCACCAATATATATCACAACGCCGTTAAAATAGTTTACACTAAAATTGTCTATTCATGTCCCAGAACTGGAGAAACTTCCCTTGTTCCTTCAACAATTCTCAAGCTTTCTTGTATATATCATCCAACATAAACAAAATATTTTATTTAACATTCCAAAGTTACTCTGAAACCCAAACTACATAGATTAGCTTGTCCAGTATTGTCAATCACAAAACCACTTGATCCTTGGTGTAAATTGAACCTACGACCTTTTGCGCCTAACAGCCCTTGACATACTTAGCCACTATGTAGTCAGTATCAAAACCTACTGAACTATGAATCAACATAATTAGCTTTTAAGCTACTAGGCTAAGCTAAAATTTTCCTAGGAATACCGTACCTATCCTTAATAAGGAGATCAAGGTATATCGTACTTTGATCTCCTCGGTGAAACAAATAGGAAACCTATTTGTTTCACCGAGGAGATCAAAGTACGATATACCTTGATCAGAACCAGAATACGATATTGACAAAATTTATGCACAAAAAAATTATGTCTTGTTGCCCCACATATTGTTTAAATACTTTAAAATAAAAATATACCCCCGGAACTAAAAACATTTTCTTGAAAAAATGCCACAATAAAATATAAAAAGGGTTGCGTTTTTTGCGTTCCTTTCAATTGCGTGATGAATTATCAAATATTCTGCCCAAAAGATGACTACTACTTTTATCCCACGTCGAAACCATGACTAAAAATTTTTCAATTGACTTTTTTCACGGGACTAGTTAATTTTTTTATAGTTTTTACGTCCACATTGTTACAATAATGACGGTAACCGACTGTAAAAACGCTTTCTTAGAGCGGTAATTCAACTTGTCTCTATTGTAATTGAGACAATCGCAAAACCACCTTACACCTTATTACATTTTGTTAACCGCAAGAAGTTGCCGTCTTAGTTTTGTCTCAATACTCATCATTTCTTATTTTACATTGAAGCATATTTTATGATATCACCATGTGTACCAATTGGTCACTGCATTGAGTTGATCTGGTAATACTCGTATAAAGGTGAGTATTCTATGACAATGGGACATCGGTTTTGAGTGGCCATACGTCCGGCAAATCTCATTTGTGGATTTATCATTAACTGTATTTCATCCACCCTCGTCCACCTTACCCCTATTACGGGGTATAAATTCTATTTCCGTCTACAATGGATTTTGGGTGTTTATTCTGTGTAATTTTATTTTGCCAAATAATAACGTTAGTATTGGAAACTGACCTTGGATATACCGGCAACCCACGTCTGATTAAATGTTTAATGGAGAGTATAAATACGATAAGAATTAACTAATGAAGGTTTTTTTTGTCGTCCGGATATACTTTTTGATTCGTTTGTAATCACAAATAAATAAATTGTTAATTCATTATACCGAAGTTTCCTAAGTTCTGCTACCTCATAAAAAAACACTAGTTACTTTTTCGTTAGTGTTCTCCGTCGTTTAATGACCACACACATGCAGAAGCATGTTAGTAAAACGAACAGTAACAACGCAAACCAATCTCGAAGTGAAGTCGTAAAAGTGGAAAAAATATTGGCTATATCAGTATTGCATTCATCAGAACAATGAGGCGTGCCCTAATCGTGCGCCTTATCGACACTAGCTTTTGTCTTAATTCGATGACGTGTAATTTATGGCCCTGTGCCCTACGCACTTGCCATAAATTGTGATTTTACTGTGACTCGACTCATGTCTCCTCTGTCAAAATTCACATAAATAATGAAAAGTCGAGTCTGATCTTATCGATGGCTCTACGGCTCGGTTATAAACAAAGCACGCACTCTAATGACTGAATGAGCCATCGTAAACCGTTAATATTTACGCAGGATTCTTTCAGTTCACTTTTGAAATGTTTTATAACTCGGTCGGGAGATGTCCCCCGATCCCCAGGCGCCTACGCCAGTCGCGTCGCTATATCTGATTTATTCATACCACCCGAAGCACATGATCGGTTTTTCGGTTGTATTCAGTTTTTTGGTGCGTAGGCAATAGACAGCTTTTATCGCTTTGCGGAGCTAAAAAATTTTATGTCGGTTTCCATACGACTCGTTTATGTTCTAAATCCAATGGGGTTGAAAGCCCGAACGGTCACAAACATTAAAGCATTCCAACTGCTGACAATGACATAAAAGTGCAGATATCGGGTTGCAATTAAAACTATCGAACGTCGCTTGTTAACGGGAGCTCGGTGAGTAGGAGGACGAAAACAGCAGATGTGCGCGACCCTTACTAACCTCTCACCCCATACTTGCTCGCAATTAGCCACCTACTGACATCCGTCGCCTAGCCGTGGCGTCTTACTATAATTCTATCTGCAATCACATAAAATATCAGAAACAAATAACTTACACAGACGCCATTTGGGGGGTCTATATTAGGATCCAAGACCGTCTGACTCAAGTTCGGATAGGTAACCGATAAGAATTCAATATTTATTGTCACCCGACGTCCGTCATTAAGATAGTGTCAAAACTAACTGGCACACACACTGGCATCACTTACGTGTTCCGAGGGAGCACTCATAATTATTACTAATGCCTTAAATATGTCAAAACAGGAATCCAGGTAAAAAGGCGTAATTTACGCGAGGCCGATAGAGATTTGGCAGTTGGCGCCGCAGCTCTGCCCAGCCAGGTTACATCGCGAACAGGCGCCGAGTTTTTGTCAACCATTGTCTTTTAATATAAATTTTAAATAGGAAGTGACGTTTTTTATACAAATCTAGTTTACGACGCTGACAATGAAGGCATAAATCTAACGACTGCGTCACTATACCGGTCGATGATCGATCGATAAACATTATTTATGCACTTCCGTTGCCCTGCTGATACCTGATCTTCAGTTTAACGAAATTAATTCGTAGAAATATTTAAACCTCACACTCTTTTTTTTAATTCATTTGAACCAAGATCACATAATAAATGTATATTTATAAAATGATTTTGAATGTTATGTTTAAAAACCTACTGAACATAAACATCAAGAACTCATAAACGATCTAGGAACTAAACACTAGGCGCTGTAACTAGGCAAAAGCAAGATCTATGTAAAAAAAAGTTACAAAAATATTTTTTACTTAAGGCTTTATTATGACGGGTAAGGATAGTACGAGTATAAGGTAAGAATACATAAAGAGAACAATGTCAGAAATACCGGCGAGCCAATCAACGTGCCTCCGGTAGAGGGCTGATTAACGACAATAACTCCACGACACCATCTGACCACCTTTATTTTTACTTGAGTCCCTTTTCAGTCCATCTCTAATGAATACGGTTTATCTTTAGTTTATATAAAAAATAAATCGCTTTTAACTGAAGAATCACGCCTTAAAAAAGAAACGCTTATTAAAATTTATTTCTTTCTCTCTTCGCGGCGTTGTCGTGTATATTCAGCCGCGAATAAAATTAAAAAGTAAAGAATTCTTATTTATTTTAATACAATAAACCGCAATCGCTGAATAAAGATAAATAAAATGTAATAAAAAATAAAATCGCATTAGCAATAAACAAAATACTTCAACGGATGTGGGCAGAGCGGGAACACGCACTCGGAAACGAATGGAGTAGAGCTGCCTCCTCTAACGCTTCCATGAAAATATATGAATATGCCTTAGACCATATAATTTTTTCTTACCATATTATTTCAACATTATCATCAATATTTTATAAATATTGACCTGCGACAAATATCTGTTGTGTAACACGATTTGCGTCTCTTTTATAAAGACGACGTCTGATAGAGAAACGTCATACATTCTCACAGAAGTAATTTGAGATGAGACATAAAGACAAAATGGTAAAAAACCTAGATGTGTACTTATAGTAAAACTACAGGTCTAATTATATTATAGTAAAACTATTCATTCAAAGTTATAACGTTCAAATCACGTCAGTTATATGTATGATTTTTAGGGAAATATAAGTCCGGGGGTTGGAGAGTTTAGGTTTCAAGACGTATAAAACATTTTAGGTAAACATAATATATTTCATCTTTTATTATCTTATTGAGAAATAATGTCTCTACTTTTAAATCAAGTCTTCCGAAGTGATTATGATACAAAAAACAATTGTAAACGTAACTAATTCATAGAGACTCCACGGTTTTCTGTTCCCCGATTGTCACGAGTGCTACCCTCGTCGGCGTTTTCTTAATTGTGCCGAAATATTTATTTGATTGCGCCCCAGCACAGAACCGTGCAACCGAAATGGTCATCGGCATCTGAACTCACAACGACTATCGCTATGCCGTTCGAACAGCATACTAAGCAAATTATCCTACAAAATCTATTTTAATAGGCTAGACATAAAATTCGATGACCGGTGCAACTCAGTACTTCAGTCCAGGATAAGATCTAATTGCCTTCTATATACAAAGTCAATTATGTTTCAATACATTTTTATAGACCTACACACAGCTTCGTTATCCATTGATATGGGAGATAAAACGTGACTTTACTAAGAGCTCATAATATGTGCAGTGCGATAGTGTTACTTCCTTACATGGTATAAATTGGTACAGAGAATAACAAGTTATATTTTAGGGATCTTAATGAGAGATGTGAATGATCTGTATTAACCCAAGCATGACAGACCTGAAAGACGCAATCGATTTAGGACAATCAACTGAGGGAGCGCTTATTGTGGGCATTCCTTCCTTCAAACCGAACGTGTCCAACGCTAGTCCTGTCCGTCAGCCAATCGCGGTATCGACGATCTAAATGGGCCACGGAATCGATACTTCGTACATTAGTACGAGAACAGGGTAACCGACCACGCATCGTGCAATCACTCGCCGTGTACGAGAAATGAAATAAAGTATGAAACTGGTCGCGCGTTCGATCGCTGCGAACAGTCCAGCCGTAGGATCCCGAGCAACAATCGAGATCTGAGGCGCCGATAACGTTGTCAACTAGCGGAGCCTGCCGTCGCAGTTCCCATGATTTGCGATCCCGTTCTAATACTTATAATTACGTCCTATCCATCAAACAGACGTATGATAAACATGCTACTTTGAAACGTTAAAATGCTATAAATTTCTCGCAGCGACTGCGGGATACTAATACATTGGGGTTTGAGATATAGCAGAGATGATTTTTTGCACAGTTGACGTGTTTATGAATGCTCCGTTATATTCCCTTTGATCTCACTTGTCACAACAACGTTTCCACATCGAAGTTGAGTTCGCCCGATTCATTGGTTAAGCAGATGTCGTTATATTATACTTTCATATTTTGGTCTGGCTTTTGCTCTAGTGTGATGGAACATAACATTCGTCAACGGTCCTAACAAAGCTGACTAATTATCGTGGCGCGGCATGTCGTAAAACAGTGCATATTGACGGAATATAGAGAGGCCGGCACACAGTGCTTAATGACATTAATCACATTGATTTATTGTGGTTCCGAGTTATTACAGGCCGGCGTGCGGTGTGTGCGTGCATGCTAACGTATCGTTTACATGAAGACGTGCGCCTGTGAGCGTGTGCTTCTTGTGTAAATGTTATATTGTAACCGTACAGGTTGATGCGGGACGAAGCGAACTTCAGTCCTTGCACAGTTTTTCAAATCTTAGTACCTCAAGTGACTTGAAAGAGGTGCCAGTAGACTATCTGTTTCATTCTTATATCAATGGCAATGTGGTCAAGCAGTAAAAGGCGATGCTAAAGACCATATTAAAATAGTCATTCGTGGTTTTGAAATTCGCAAAGTTTATACACGTAATTTCCAGGTTTTCTTATGTTTTGGTACATACATTTTTTGCTTGATTTTAGGCAAAATAGACATAATACTACTTATACTCTTCCGTCTTCTATAATTTATTCCAGCCCATCCATAGGTTGTCTGGTAGAAATCACTTTAAATGATAAGGCCGCCTATTCTGACACTATTATATTTTTGTAAATAAAGTGTATTGTTGTATACCTATTCAGTGATGCAGTACCTAAGTATAAGTATAAACACAAATAGTATGGACAGGTATAGTAATAATTGCAGCAATAGTTGCAGTCTTGTCCAGGCGTATCACTTCTACAAGTATATACGAGTATACCCTGTATCGCTGAAAGTGTAGCACCCTATCTAGCCTAAGCTAGTTCACGGACGCGTGGCTGTGTGCGTGTATGGCATTAGGCAACAATTTACGCTGTTTGCGGCGTGTTAATATTGATTGGCTCGCTTTATTTCGACTCGCGTGAATCTATCCACGATACTGAAGCTTTCCTATCATATGATAGATGGTACAAATTCAATCCAATTTTTTTTTAATAACAACTATAATTTATTTTTATGAGACTTCTAATAAGGATACACCATAAATTTTAGATGTTTAATACTTAGGGAGGGATGTCGAAATCTCGCGAAAACTTAATTAAATAGAGACATTATAAAAGGATAAACTAAAGCGACTAACTACATATCTAAGTGTTACTCCTATTCAAATTCTACTTGTCCATTATAAACAACAAGCCATTGTATCAAAAGCGGTCGTTTACAAACAATAGGCGTTCCCAATATTATGGAAAAACTTGTATAACTCGGAATTGAATCATAAGACCCTTTTAGTACAGTTAACACACAACATTTCTTTGTAGGAAATGTAAAAAAGGGTTTACCAATGCCTAATAAACATTTACAGAGATTATTAAAATAAAACACATTTACAATCTCTGCGTGGAAATTTTAAACAGTCAGTAATTTGTTATGTAGTAGCTACTTAAAAATTATAGATATATCTATAAACATTCAAGAAATAGTTGTTTGTTCTGCAAACGGTACATCAAAGTACTTGTCCTTTTTAAAGGCCACGTCTCGCACCACGATTGCACTCTCTCCTGCATATCAATCGGCATATTATAATTTCATAACGCACGCTTGTCAACGTAAATAATACGCAAAATTTATGTTACGAGGTTCTCACCGTTTGGTTGAGGCATGCTGAATGTTTGATGAGCTGGGCTCCACTGCTAGAGCTGTCTGTCTGCCTGTCAGTTGCCTAAACGGATAATAAACATGACTAGAGTGATTTTTATGCTAGTACGGATTTTAAGGTAGTCTACGAATTTCAAACTATCTATTACTTCAATACACTGATGCAATATACATACATACAGTACGTTGACATAGAAGCAAGATTATAGCAAATAGCATTATTAATTCAAACCAAGTTTATGAGCTTGGTATGAGTATATAGAACAGATATTAATTTAGTAGTTAATTAAAGCTTGCATACAACATGATACTAATGCATTCTTGATTGTGCTATCATGTATCTAATTAGTGTACTATCAAAGCCTTATTTGCAAATGCCGATAGTCAAAGTAAGCTTACTTAGAAACCATATTCGTTACGTAAGTAACATAAAAGTAAGTTTCGATGATACTGAACGTTCTTAAGTTTAAAATTCCCATAGAAAAAAATATCATATAAGTATTTACAGAAAAGAGAAAAATATTACCTTTGGGTATTATATTTAGTTGCATTAAAAAGTAACGATAAAAATCCTTACAGGAGAAGACAGGAAGCAGCCAATAGTCAAGCATAAAAGCGGTTAATGTTCAACTCATATTCATTTGAAGACGTGGCTATAAATTCAATTAGGCCGTTTGATACTTATAACGTACTTTACGTGTATCTATGCGCAGTAATCGCATTATAAACGATAAATTCATTTTCTTGTTTGCATAAACGTCTGTTGTCAACTATTTTACGGTTTGTTTGCTTACTAATATAATTGATTTAGTGCAAGTACGTGCGTGGTTTAATTGAATCTGACTTAATTTGGAGCACTGCATAAAATATAACCAGTATTTAGAATTTGAATAGGTTTAAGTAATAAGAATTGTTTATACAACTACAAAATATTTTTGGGTTTTGTAAGCTAGATTTTAACAGCTGGAGGAACATTATCCCCCTGTTTAAGTTGGCCCTAACCAGAATAACTTTGGAGTCGTTTAAACTTATTCGCAGACGTGACGTAGCTGCCGCGTCCATAAGACACCTTATTCTTGTCTTTTTATTATAATTATTTTGTTTATTAAATTATAAAACGCATATCTTTATATTTATATAAAAATCTTCTGTACGTGTGTTAGCCATTAAACTCCTCCTAAATGACTGGACTGGATTTTGACGAAATTGTTTGTGTGTGTGTGTGGGTTCGAGAATGGTTTAGATTCGACTTTCGACGAGACTAGGTGCGAAGCGGGGGCGGACCGCTAGTTTATTTATATAAAGTTAATTAAAGTAAAATTTTTATTTCAATTACTTTACTTAGCTTTCATTCAGATTCATACGTTATTTTTCAGATACCCGTTAATACAGTAAATAAATATTCGTATAACTATTATGAGTCGTTTGAGCCCTATATTCCCCTGCGAATAATAAAGCAACGATTAGACACGTCCATCAACATTAGTGGATATTCCTTTCTTGCAATTTGGCTATGGGGTTAGACAGGGATGTATTTTGTTTTGTTTAGACGCAAGAAAATAAAAAAGGAATACTTTGCTTTGAAAGTAAAAGGCTGCACTTCAATCATATAATTTGCTTGCAAATTAACAATAAGAGCGTACATAATTATATTTTCAATTATTTTCTGTTATAAGTAATAGCGTTTAATAGAGTCCGTCACATTTTGATATAGTAAGTTTTAAGATAAAACGTGACATTTTAACCACAACCATAAGTACTCCTAATGGAAAATCCTAAAAAACATGCAGTTACGTAGGCAAATATCTCACAAAACATTGAAATTAATGTTGATAAATACACAAAAGTAGCGGAGGAAGTGCGGACGTCGCGGCCGGAAGTAAGGCCATCCATCATCCGCCCGCCCTGGATAAAAACGCTCGTTAGTGTTCCCGCCCGCCCTGGCTCGGCTACCTGCCTCTCTATTAATGTTCCACTCAAGTGCCTCTATTACTGCTGTCATTTGTTATATCCATTTTGGCAAATTGGCTGATCTCGCATAGTCTGTAATTAAGGCGCTTTTTGCGTCAGCGTTTGTGCCACAATTAGTTAATGCGTTTTACTGTGGTGGGGCATTTCGCTCATCGCTTGTTTAAATTCAATGATCCACGTTTACCTCGGCATTCATGCTAAACTAACCATCTAATTTTACAAAATAAATGTGACATTTGTTCAATTAATATAATTCTGATTGCAGAAAAATAATCAAGAGAAACAAATCGTTAGTTACAGAATATGAATCAATTCCGCTGACTGAGGCATGAGAAGCAAAGTAAAAACAGTGTAAACATTCCCGCAGGAGCTTTCAGTAACAGATACCCGAGCAGACTAAACAGAAGGCTTGCACGCGAGGGTGTCAACGGGCGAATCCGTGGGGAAGAGAAAACCGAGCAAAACCGCTTATAAAAGTATGCGACGGAAATCCGGCAGTGGGGGAGGTGAGTATTAAAATTATTATGAATCCCGCCGCGATAAGGCGGGATGATGCCGGCTTAACACCGCCCGCGCCCGGCCCCGCACTACCGCGCTCTCCGCCCGGCTCTACGCGCAAACTTTGTATGAGATTTAGATATGCGTAAATATACCCCAGTTGGAAACTAGACGCTTGCAATAATCCACAAGGGCGTGTATACACGACCGCTTTGCGAATGCAACAAACGAGCCGATAGCCTTTTTATAAAATTATACAGAATTTCACGGACCTCATAAATAAACAACAGCCACCTACGTAAACTAACTTTGATTTTCAAATAAGCCCGGAGTAAAACTTAAAACATTAACCAGATGGAGTTATTTGAACAATGTGATGTCGCCGAGCAACTTTATGCTGAAGCTGCAATGGTATGTCGAAGGACAATTATAACTTTCGCCCCGGACGCGGCGGACGCTCCGTTGCAACAAATAAAATATGTCCACGAAAACGCGCGAGGGGGACAGCAATGCGAAATTTCGTACACGAGACAAAGATAAGCTTAACCAGCACGAAATTATGAGCGTTTAACTGTTTCTAGCTGTAGAATCTGGCACGGGTGCTTCGCCGGCTCGCCAGCGCGCGTTATTTACGAGGGGGTGGTGGCTGCGCCGCTCGCCGCCCGCCGCCCGCTGCACCCGAGATAGCGCCTTCCCCGGAAGAACGATGCTGCCACGAGCGGCCAGGACTCTCGCCAGGCCCGAAACCGACCTTAGCCCGCCGCCTTAGGAGCGCTCTCGACGGCGGACCCGCTCCCTGCCACCACAGCACCTCACTTACACCTCGCTTCTGCTTGTGCAGATTGCTGCCAACCCGCACTTGCTACGATGCTAAACAGCGAATAGATTTGACCCCTATCGCCCACTGCACTAGGACCAAATCGCAACGAGAACGAGCGCTCGCTTTCAGTCCACAACTCGAGCCGTTTTGGAACGTTACATTTATAGTGAAGATGTCTGTATTTCTTGTTTATGATAACATAAAACTATGGTAAGTAAATTTATACTGTTAGTATCATTGTAGCAATGTCTGCTGCAATGTACTGTGCTAAATTACACCTCTACCGACGCTACCGCAGACTTAGACTATACAGGTGTTTTACTTGAACCATTATTCAAACCTTTGTCAGAGATACGACTACTTCCCTAGATTTATCCTACTACTAATTATAAAGGCGAAAGTTTGTAAGTATGGATGTTTGTTACTCTTTCACGCGAAAACTACTGAACCGATTTAAATGAAATTTGGTACACAGAATCTCTAGAGCCTGAAAAATAACATAGGCTACTTTTTACCGCGGGAAAACGTCATTCCGCGGGAAAATACATTATAACGCGGGTAACACCGCGGGGCGCAGCTAGTTTACAAATACATTCATTAACAAATTCAAATCGATGGTTTGTATATCAAAACAAAGCATAAGGATTCAAAAGAAAACAATGTAGTCTATGAATCGTAATTTTGACACGAAACCCTAAAGTCGTTAACGCATAATGGCACATCAATGTTGGCTAACAAAGAGAGGGTCACGTACCTATGTCATTTAAGTGAAAATATACGACTCGAGAAAAGAGAAAAATGCGCAAAAACCGTCTAGAGCATTATGCCGTGCGGCGAACCATTACTTTTAATATAAATAAAATAACAAAATATGAGAGTCCGGCCGCTGAGTGCCCCTGGACACTTTTATATTGCAAGCGACCGTCCTCGCACCCCCTTACCTCCCTCTATAATTTACCATCTCCTGCCCTGGAATCTTTTGTAGTTTTAATGTCCCTAAATATATATTTTTAGCAAAGCTTTCATGTTCTATATTTTAAGACTAAGTCTACATTACATTCTTAGAAGTAACAATAATATGTCAATAAAATGATTTATTTTATATGTTCAAATTTATACCAATGTACTCGTTAGCGAAAACCATAATAAGGTTGTCAATAAACCGGTACTTCAGTGAAAGGAACATCAAGTCAAAATACCGATTTCTTGTTAAACTGTCAGCATTTTTTGACATGTAAAGTGAGGTCTCTTAAAATCTACATCGTCATTTTTTGGCTGCGTTAAAATATCATTCAGTCAGAGAACTGGCCGTAATAAACTCTTATCACGCACGATGAGAAGATAACATTGTCTGAACTGAGAAGTAGGGCTTTCGCTTTTATTTTTAAGGCCCCAGTGTTTCTTTTCACCTGAAACCATGATATTCCTTTTTCCATGTGAGGTGAAAACGGTTAAAAAAACTAACCTGTTTATTCTTAACAAATTGACCATATTTATATTTATTCGATTGTTTGTTTATTTAAGGTAAAAAATTTCAATTATTAAGGAAGTCAATAAGCTACTTATAAGTAGAAAATATCCTTATTCCTGCCATAAAAACTTATGCAGATAAAGGCACAGAGCTGCTCAACTCTCGGCTTTCCGCTCTGCTTCAAATTCGCGTTAGAAAAAGATTTCAAAAATAGTTGTTAGTCGTACAAACCTAATCTCAAGTGCTTATTATCTGGTACAGAAACTTAAACAATTACACTTGAAGGATTTAAGGCAAGAAAACAGTAACAAGGCGTAAAGTCAACGCCAAGAAGCCAGTAAGCGACTCCGCTGCACAAGTTTCGTACAAGCGTTACCACGGACTTGAAACTCGACACTGCGTTGGATACAGAGAGACGACAGAGCAGAGGAAATGTCAAGAGTTTTGAAAACATTCATATTGTACAAATAAAGTTGGACTGCTCAAACGTTGTAGGTACTGAAAGTTTGTAAAACAATAAGATGATAAATAACATGCAACGAATAGAGAATTTCCTCCCTTTTTGTTCGTCGTAGCTGACTTCAATGCAAGCATTTAAACACAATTGGTTAGACATTTTACAAATATTTTTTTATAAAATATATCTAATTTTTATTTTTAGGAGACAATAAAAGTACTAAAATGAAGGATATTATGAAAAACAGCAATAATACAATAATAAAAATAATCTAAATTTTCAGATAAATATGGCTTACTTTAGCTTTTGTGAATTTCGTGTTTGTGCACATTTGTTTTACTTTTAATACTTAGTTGAACAGTCTTTCGGGTTTTTGTGACTGACCCGTTATTTTTGGAACCTAGTGTATTTTTTTTATTACGTCTAAAACTTTGGACTTGCTTTCCATTACGTTGGAAGAACACAATACCTTTATGAATCTTGGCTATGTTCTCAGCCGTTTTTGAGTTGCAAGAACCAGGTATGGTTATATGAACGTCTTCGAGTAGCCGTAGTAACAACACTGGTCGGTCGTGAACAAGCGTAAAGTAATACAAAGTTTCGTGTGCACCCTGCGTGCGCTTCCGGGATGCGTGCCCTTTGCAAGCTCCTATCAATCAACGTCCATACATAATGACTTAATTCTGACATACCCAACAGAGAAATTCCTTCAGAAAACGCTTCATAAACGAGTAAATTTACATGATTACAGCAAACGCTTATTATCGCCTCAACCGTGGTTATGTTATCGCAACCCCACTCGAGCGCTAATTACGCCCGCTCCCTCGAAGCCTTACGAGGCTCCATCGACCAATATTGTCCATCGCGTTCGATCGTAAAGCGGCCTAACAAAACAAAGAACATAACAGCCTATAGAGTTCGCAATAAAACCGCGTGAAAATGGCAATAGCTATTCAGAGGGAGATATTAAAATGCATGGAAATAAATTCGGCGTCGCATTCGGGCGTACGGCTCTGGGGGTGCAGTAAAAATAAACAGCGACGCCATTAGAACTCACTTCTATATTCAAATTTATGAACGCGTCCACCGCCACTCAGCCGACCCACCGCTGGTCATTTATGCAATGCCCGAAATTTTGACGATCCATTTAAAAATTTCACCCTCGTTTGCCAATGGAGCCCGCAAACGAATTCTAAATCATTCATAACGCGTATTTTCCTCTCAACTTGACTCTGTTTCCGGGACTCGTTTTTAAAAGTTATGAAAGTAAACAGCCAGAGTTTTTCAACAAGTCAAATTACTGACTCAATTATAAACGTAAACTAATTTGGGATAGGTGTAGAAATCAAAGTAAAGTTTCGTAACGATAACCACAAAATAAACTTCAGAATTCTACCTAAGCCGAGCGGCGCGTGCTCTAGCTTAAATAAACAGACGTTTTCAAAAATCTGTGTATTTAAATCGTATGTGACTTGTGTTACCGGAGCTATTCCTGTAGCGCTGATGCATTTGGAACAACACCTCCGATACTTTCAGGGAACTCGCATTAAATTCATAAGGGATTAGATGTCATCATAAACAGGAATTATTTAGTCGGGTGAGGTTAAAAACAACACTGGTGCCGGCTAATTACCTGCTGTAGATGGAAGTTATGGCGAGGAGTGTAAACTTTCAAGACTGAAATAGTTCAATGTTTGGGCACTTCGGGAGAACACCGCCTACTTAATGTTTTCGCTTCCTAACACTTTACCTTGAAGCTCGGGATTTAAGCACATATAATTTAGTTAAGTTATAAGTTTGTTGGAAATTATTATTTTAGTTTATTTTGTAACAGACTCCTTTAAGAAGACAGTTTTCAATTTTCATATAGTATGGACAACTTATGTTAGCTGAATTGGTTGTGTTTTAAATTAAGAATTTTAAAATAGTAGGTATACCTACTGTTGTTGTTACCCTTGTTGTTGTGTTGTAAGTTGTAATTTTTTATTCCCGACGGAATAAAAAATTGCTTATAATAGATTCAAAGTCTAACTTAGGTGTAAGTACCTACTCATAAAGCGACTTGTGTACTAGGAAAACAAATTGTAAGTAAATTAAACAACTAAATGGCACTTAGGCATTAGTTAGTTAATTTACCTATTTAGTTTCATATTCGTATTCGTGTATTTTTATGAGATTAGGCAACGAAGCATGGCTGTGAAATGTTTTTGTTGTGATTTTTTTTAGGTACATTAATAAAAATACACATTTAGTGGAATAATACAATTTGGATTCACATAGAAGATAATCCGTTTTTTAAACCTGGATAAAGTGCAACTAAACTATTAAGAACAAAATAAATGGGTTTCAATTACTAAATGTTACTATTAACTATATTATTCAGTAGAAAAACCCTCACTTTTTATATCAGAGCTATAGGAGGCTAATAGAACGTTTGACAAAAAACGATACCTACTCATAATCCTAAATAAGTCCTAAATCAGTTTAATTACAGTTCAATAAAAGTTTTTCACCCTTGTTTATCTCTCCTTCTATAATAATCGCAAAATAGGACATAAATAGGTTTATTGTATCATTTTAGTCAATTAATTTAAATTAGTTAGAAATAACAGTTTTTATGAATACAAGCATAAATTATTACCTATATGTTAAACTTTTGTTTTGTTTATTTCATAAATTTAAATAACCAATAAATTATTTGAAAATTATGAGTTTTTATATCGCCTAAAAAATAGATGTTGATTAAAATCAGGTCATCATCATCACCCTATTAACGTTCCCACTGCTGGGACACAGGGACTTCTCTCTTGACGAGAGAGATTAGGCCTTAATTCACCACGCTGGCCAAGTGCGGGTTGGTGAATGTCACATGCCCTTCAAACTCTTTTTTTAAAGTTCTCAGAACATGCCGGTTTCCTCACGATGTTTGCCTTCACCGTTAAAGCACGTGTTTAAAGCGCACATAAATTTCTCAAGAAGAAAAATCCAGAGGTGCGTGGCGGGGTTTGAACCCACGACCTTCGGAATGAAAGTCGAGTGTCCTCCCACTTTAGCCAACACGGCTTTTTTCCAACACGGCTTTTTGTAGTACACGGCTTGAGTAGAAAATCAGGTGATACAAGGTAAAGTATTCATAATAGCATTGTAGGCCCGGGGCACCTTGCACCGTCCTTTTGTGCCAGCCTCGCCACCTGCTTCCTTATCTTCACGATAAATATACCAAACACTACTTTCCTTCACGGTGATATTATATATCATTTTAATTTCGAAATTTTTACCAATACATTTTAAAAATCACATTGTTATTAGGTTTCAATTAACATCACGTATCTACAAAACCCCGAAAGTTAAAAAATCTCTAGGAATGTATTCTCAAGTGATAAACCTCACGTCTAGGTTGAACTATTTAAATTTGAGAAGTAAATGAGTAAGACAAAATAATTTATTTTCTAATTCTTTTTCTACGCAAATTTGAATATAATTCCTAATGTTGATAAACCATAGAATGTCATTTTTTTTATTAAAATAGGTACGCATCGGAATTTAAAGCAGCTTTTGGAAATAGAGGGATTTAAGAGAAAGGTTTATAAGAACTTGCACCCGTGCGAAGTATACCATAAATATCTACCCGCATGCGCGACGCAAAGGAGTGGTAATGTGTTTATTAATGTAAATATATTTAATTATAAAATATTGGGTTTGTTAATAATTTATTATTTTTTGACTTGTCTACTAAAATGTTGATATTATATTTATTTTTTATTTTTATAAATTTGATTTGAAGCCGAATTGAAAAAAGCCGTGTTGGCTAAGTGGGAGGACACTCGACTTTCATTCCGAAGGTCGTGGGTTCGAACCCCGCCACGCACCTCTGGATTTTTCTTCTTGAGAAATTTATGTGCGCTTTAAACACGTGCTTTAACGGTGAAGGCAAACATCGTGAGGAAACCGGCATGTTCTAAGAACTTTAAAAAAAAAAAGAGTTTGAAGGAAATGTGACATTCACCAACCCGCACTTGGCCAGCGTGGTGAATTAAGGCCTAATCTCTCTCGTCAAGAGAGAAGTCCCTGTGTCCCAGCAGTGGGAACGTTAATAGGGTGATGATGATGATGATGATGAAATTTGATTATTAATTAAGAAAGCTTAACTTTATGGTTTTTATTACTTAACTGAGACACTATCAAATGCAAATATAACAAAAACTGAAAAAAAAATAAAAACATAATACAAAAATATATCGAGCTTTAGACATTTTAACATTAGTCGTAGAGGATAAAATAAAAGGTCTATAAAAGTCGGTTATTATAAATCTACTTACATTTCTATGTATAATGACGAAAATATATTTCTTTATTTACTCGATTGGACAGTTTCGTACGGTTCGTAATTATGAACAAAATACAAAGCAAAGCAACCCTAACTGGTACACACAGCGCCATCTATTGTCTTTGAAAATAAACAGTTCGATAGACTATAAAATAATATTTGGAATTCTTTACATTGTCATCATGTTTTCAATAATTTCCACCTACATAGTTTTATTAATGAATAAATGGCGATTCTTATAAATTATATTTATAAAAAAATATATATTAATATATTAAATTAATTATATTTTGATTGATTAGATTAAGAAGTAGTGTATATTTTGAAATGCTAGGCATGAAAGCTTTGTGGCGAGTCAGTTGTCAGTTGTCAGTTAGTATTGGTGGTTAATGAGATGAATATGTGGAAAACCAAAGAAATTATGATTGGGTATGTAAAGATAATATTTGTAAGAAATTTTGCAAGAAAAATACTGTATGACGAACAAACATAAAGTGCTAAATGGACAAGAATATACTGACGATAATGATGAATCGTATGGTCTCATTTTGTGGGGAAATTCCGCGGACTCTAACAAAATATTTGTGCTACAAAAGAGAGCGGTTAGAGCAATATATAAACTCAGACGAAGAGACAGCCTCCGATCATTATTTACCGACATCGATATTATAACAATGCCTTCACTGTACATATATTTAAATATAATGCATGCAAGGAAACATCTTAACAAATACAATAAGCATTCGGACTGTCACAACTACGATACTAGGTTTAAATATAAGCTACTTCAACCAAATACCCGGTTTTCGAAAGTTAGCAAATCGTATGCGGTTAATTGTGTTAAGTTTTACAATACTTTACCAGAAAGTATTACAAGTCTAAAGGGAAAATCATTTAAAACATATATTAAAAATACACTGCAAAAGAAAGCGTTCTATTCCATCAAGGACTTCCTCTCAGATAAAAATGCCTGGGTTGGTGTAACTTAGGAATGCATAGAAATATTGACTATGTAATTCTTGTAATTTATACTTATGTAATTTATTATAAATATTTTATTTTAAGACGCTTTGTAATTTGTGACTATTCTAAGTGCACCATTATGTTTGCCTCTGGAATAAAGATATTTTGAATTTTGAATAAAATGTAGCATTCAAAACCACGCACTTATCATTTTTTATCATTCTATGGCGTTGAGTAGATAATAATATCGATTAGTAACCGTAACGAATTTCTTTAATGAACAAGCATCTTCAGATCAGTTAATTAAAAAAAGGCTACCCTCCAAACATAGTGAATGAGAATGACATTGGCAAACCGTACCCGTTTATAATGTTTTGTCGATGGCCCAATGCCCGAGTACCACTACCATGGTTGTCTAGAGCCCATTTTATCACATTTATTTTAATAAAAATAAAATAAGTGTAATAAAATAATGTATTATGTATTTAAGTACTATAAAAAAATTATGACTTAAAAATTTTGAAAAGAAACACGAAGTAGTTATTTTTTAGTATATAGAACATATTCTATTTTGAAAAAAAACCTAACCTTAGTACCTACCTAAACCTATCACTGGATAATTTTATTTCAAAACGAACCACCATAATTCTTATGTATTAGAATATAATATGTTTATTTACAAAAAACATACATTTTATTTGAAAAATTATTAATAACTTACGAGGTAGAGTCATTCGAGTTTACAATAACTCGTGGTAGAGGCGTTGATGACTAGCAGAATCGACTAAATTGCTTCTATCACATTTATATTGGAAGCCGACTGGGACGGTAGCCGAGTGACACGTATAGCTTATATTTAATTTAAATCACACAAAGCGATTAACATGGCTCAGGCATCTGCCTTTTTAACCGAAGATAATTAATGAAGTAGATTCTTATGCTCCCTATGGATTTTTTATGAAAACGGTTTTCTATAGGTAGATCAATTTGGAATTAGATGTGTGAATGTACTAGGTAAGTTACTCTACTGCTGGCTTAATTAAACAAATTATACGAAATAAGTAATTTACAATTTAAAAATAATACTATTTCTTCATTAAACAGGAGCGAATTTTAATTACAAATAGTTGTACATTATAAAGCGTAATACAATACAAGCCTTTTCTCAACTTTTGCTGTAGCATGTTCTAAGTGTTTATAATAAAAGTTTGGTATTTTATAATACCTGTTCCAAAGTCAAAGTCAAAGTCAAAACGTTTATCGCCTTAGACGTACAGGGCATACCTACATAGACAGGTGGACTTAAAGTTAATTTATGTAAAAACTAAGAATAATCAAGGAAATAACATTCTCTTGACAGATCGCTTAAATGCTATCCCCCTAACAAAATTACCGATGACATCAAAGAAGTCAACGCAAAATGCAAACTCACCGTGTCACTCATGTATTCTGTGCAAATATAAATGCAATCATGTAAACGATCATACAAGAAAATAATAGAATCTCAACACGTAATAATAAAAAGTCATAACGTGCAAGTTCAATTAATGAATGTGGGAGGCTTCGCGGGCCCGTCGCCGCCGCCATCTAGCGGGCGTCGCGCCGCCCACCACCCGCCTTGCGCGGCGGCGGCTCGCGGCCACATGTCGCTTATGAATGAATATGAGGCGTTATGATTATTAAAATATGCTCCGCCCCGAATATGGAATATGGAGGAGGGGGTGAGTGGAGCGCGTGCGAATGGGCGAAGTTTGATTTATGAGCCGGGCGCGGCCCCGCCTCCCTGTCATAACCGTATACCTGGTGCGCGCGCGCGCCGCCGCCCGCCGCCCGCCGCCGCCTCGCGCTCAGTCCCGCGTCAGATGGCGAGTGGTGCGCCCGCTCGCACGCCGTCCCGACCACTACTTCTCCCGAGCCGAGTAGAGGCTCCGCGCGCGAGTGTTCCGACTGCGATCTGTCCCTGCCCTGTCGTGCCGTGCTAGTGTTCCTTCGCACGCTGCCTGCCGCCTGCGACTCTGCGATGCGCCCGCATTGAGCGCGAGGCGCGACACATCATGCCGCGCGTCAAGCCAGCCAACGTCCGACGCGTTTCCATCGGTACAACACAAATACCATTACAAAAATCAATCACAGTACATCACGCTCGATTATACTTCTCGATTATTTTTAGTGATTTTTTGGATAAAATTTGGTGATATCTTCAATGTTTTGTTTTTATAATTTTTTGACGTCTTGGAAATATCAAGATGAGTCAGTTAGCCACAGTAAATAATTGTATTTGTCATACGGTGAACAATTAAATGTATGTAACAATACGGTGAGTAAACAATAGAAGTGTGTAATAGAAAGCGGTTATCCCGCTAAATTATTTTTTCTGTTATGATAGAGTTTTATATAAATAGGCACTTGTTGGATACAACGTTGGCACATTTTCTAATTTATTTGGTTCCGTAAAAGGAAATTGGAGGATGTGTGCAATTTAAGCCATATCAACTTTCCAAAAAACTTAACAAAGGTACACTAATACATACTTAAAACCATACTGCATACAGTTTAGAGAATTAAAATTATATTGTACTAAGCTACCGTAATAATTTATCGCAAATTATTATAAATATGGTTGGGATAACTGTAACAACGTAACTTCTTCTGAAAACAATACATATTGTACATTGTTATTGTCCTACTGTAGACCAAATAACTATTTCATAAAGAAAATACCTAGTTCAAAATTGTAATGTAAAATGTAGAGTATAGTGTCTAGATTTTTCTGTCAATATACGCAAGTACGTAATAGTTATAATTAATTATGTGCTGCTATAAGCTAGACAAAAATTATTTATGTAAAACGTCTGGAAGTCATAAATCGTCAGTGAGAGCGTTTGGCACAGGGCCGTGGTGGATAGCACAAACTCTGGAAGGCCTACTCCCAGCAGTGGGTAAAAACAGCCATGGATGATGATGATGAATAGTCTGGAATGACATTAGTAATATAAAAAATCCTCCGAAGGGCTTCCAACGGAAGATCAGCGTTGTCTTGTATGTAACGTACAAGTCAACAAATGCTGAGTTGGAAGCCTTTTTGAGACATTTTGTGTGAGTTTACTACTTAATTCTACTTTTATTTATATGTATTGTGAGTGTCTCAAATAAAATTTATTTCATTTCATTTATTTCATTTCATTTTATTTCGACGAATATGTAGTAACTTCTAAATTAATTCTATTTAGATATTTTTTCGTTTCATCTCAGTGAAATATTAGTGTATTATTTAGTGAATATTCATTTACAGTCACATCAGTGTGTCAGTGCCATAAAATAAGTTATATTTAAATTAACTCTCACCATAGAAAAGTATTTTCATTATTTAATCTTTTTATGAACGAAATTGTCATTATTTCATAATATTTTTAACTGTTTAAAGAAAATATCTAATTTATTCTCTATTTAAGTTTGTTTCCATGTTTTTAAATCAGGATTTAGTGGAAACCTGGATTCTTAACAGCGCTCCCATAATTACCACAAAGCGGAGAGTTACTCAATGGAGGTTAAGCCATTGAGTATCGTTTGTTTTCGTGTAACCAGAGGATGTTTTTTGTGGTGAGACTCCTTTGTGGCATTTCTTACTATGAAGTTGAGAATAGTTTTTTTGTAAAATGGCTTACAATGTGTTTATAAATAAATAACATGTTTCAAAATATTCACGGCAACACCTAGACATCACCTACATAGGTGTACTAAATAAAGGGTATAACTAAATAAATATTAAATTGAAAATACAACAAATTTTAACAATGAAAAACACTAGAACCTGGAACAAGAGTTCTCATACGGAAAATGTTTTTGAAAATTTATTCGTCTTAAACTAAAAAAAAATTATTGAATCTTATTACAATTTTAACGATTTTTAGTTAAATTCAAATTATTTTGAATGAAAGCCTATAAACATAGTAACACTCCAGAATAGTAGATTAACTACAAAGTTACATATACTATGTTATCATCGATAATAATTAGTAAACGTTACAGTTAATATCTACTTCGAATTATCGATAAACCTCCCTTTATTAATACCTCTTTAAAAGGAATATGCCGTTTCTTGTTAATACGATTTCATTATTGGCTGCAATTTTGTTTCTTGTTTTCAAAGGAATCCTCCGCAAAACAGAAAAATATGTCTTTTTTCGAGTTATTCAAACCCTTCCGTTAAATTGTTTGTTTTAATTAATTTTCTGTAAGCTGCACCTGTTTAGTTTTTATAGTTCTAAATATCTTCTAATTATCCGTGAACATTTTTAATAACACGCCTTTCTTAGATATTTTAAAGAGCGCATGCATTAAGTACCTATATACATACATAGGTATGCCTTATTAATCAACAGGTTATCTGTGACAGTTTAATACTAAAAGAAAATGAAATGTCTTATTTTATGAGAATGACACACTGTCAAATTTTATTATACTGGCCACTCGACTTATCTCATTGCCGGTTTTATAGCTGCTCTATAAAATATTTATTATTGGACATTTTATCTATTAACGATTGAAATAACCTGCCTATTCATATTCTTATGAAATACGCATTCACTGTTTGTTTGCTCCACTAATAAATTCAGTATAAAAAACTAGTTATAACGACAAATCCGGTTCCCTCTCAAACTAAAATGACGAATTGGTATGTGTTACACATTAATTTATATTACATCGAATTGAAAACACTGCTAATGTAAATGAATTATCAACTTTCTGTTGCTTTATTAATTAGTCGAAATTTAAAACTATAACCCAAAGCATTTTAATGGTAATTATATTCATATCGTTAATGGCTCGTAGGCGCTTGCCCGCAAATGATATTTGGGACCTGTCGATATCTAGCTGCAATAAATCAATAAATTCAAGTCAGTCCACCTACTAATCAGAACATTTAGATGTAAGGCATCAGGTTTCTAATTATCCAACTCATTTGGAATTAAAGGCGTAAAACCAGCAGGTAGAGCCAGCGGGGAAAAAACTGCCATTGTGTGGATATTGGACAATATTTAGCAGGAACTCTTCACGGTTGAGCATTTAGAGTAATAATCGTTTTTTTTGTGTTTCTGCGTAAGACGGGCGTTGCGCGCGGTCGGCTTACCGCAAACGTGTCGTCTTTGAGCGGCCGCCGGCCGGCATCAACCCGACAACTCCACCAAACACCAACAAACAGTCACCACTAATCCCTTTCTTTACAACTAACTGCACTAAGCTGGAATATTGCAACAAACTCCGTTTTAAATCCCTCACCGGCACATTATCTCGGATTATATCTCACTTTTGTGGCGGTGCTCACTTATTCGCTTTCGATTCAAAAGCCGAAACCTATTCAGATATTTTTGGAATATGTTTTATAAAAATTCAACACCGGAAGATTATAATATCTACTAATCATTAGGTATCTAAAAAATAATATAGACTAGATTTCTTTAATTTTAGCGGTGAAAGTGTAATAAAAGTGATAAGCCAAATGTATTTCACATATTTCTAATCTTTTGGCTTGTATTTTTTTAAACAGGTTATCCGAGTTTTAATTTTCATAATTTAACCTCTGTAGGTAGGTATTTCAAATCCCGTTATTTCATAAACAACGTTTATAAATAGACTAACCAGTAGAAGAATGAAATATGATTAATATTCATAATGAATTAATAATATTCTAGAGTCCTATGTTTACATTTTACTAAATAGGTAGGTACAAAAAATGTTAAATCAACAATTTTTCATCAATAGGCTTATGTTGATTTGAATCGAAATAAATATTATATATTTTGTTTGTTCCAATGCGATTAATAGTTGGCTATTTTTAATGTTTTTGCATCGTTTTAACTGCCTAAAATTTATCATAAACACGTTATCTTTACTACCTATAGTTACTTGCGGAATTAGGTAATATGTTATTTTATCAAATAAGATAAAAAAAAAGAAGTGCATAGTTTTAAGCTAGAACTTTATAATTGTAGTTAAATTAATTTTATTTAAATTGAATTAGAAAATTTATTATTGTAGGTAATTCATTAATTTTACTAAGCATTTTGAGAAACAAACTTACCTATTTCGAAAATTTATGGACCCTATGCGATTAAATATGAGAAAAGCATAGTACCCACCTCTGAAGCTTCAATTAGGTACATCGATTTAAACTTAATCATGGGCTAATAAAAAAATATATATACATGAATACGTTCAAAAACAATAAGTATCAACAATTTTATCCAAAGAGGGCATACAATAGTAGTTTTGTAGTTTCATTATTATTTATCTGAAAAAATTGAAATAAATTGAATTGAATTGAATTATTAGTACTTAGACAGAGTAAATATTTACAACTTACAAAACTTAAAGATATCTTAATTAAATTTTAACTTAAAACTCAAAGTATTCTTTTAGTATAACTATATTTAGTAGCCAATTTTTAAATTTTGTCTTAAACGGATTTCCAATCAATATTCTATATTACTGTTTATTTTATGCTTAAGTAATAGGGGATATTACGCGGAACTCGGCACAGATGGCGATATCTCCTTTTTTTGAGTTTGTGGCATTTGTGACTTCTATGATCAAGAAACTCTTTTCTCGTTTACCAAGCTTTGAAGGATTCGTCATCTAATATTATTGTAATTATTTGTAATTATTTCCACACAACTTAAAAAGTATTTAATTTAAATTAAATACTTTTTTATTTAATAGTCCATTATATAAAATAAGTATATTTCTCTCATTAATTATAGAAGTGGGAACATAAATAGGGGCTTATGTGATAAAGAGGAATACTTTAGTATGTGCCAACATATTAAATTTTCAATAGCCTACATCAAAATATGTATAAGTATATATATTTTAATCATAATCAACTAACATATTTAAAATTGAATCACAGTAGAGTGAAATTCACGGAATGGAGGAAGAATACCCAAAATTAATATGAGAGATAAATACCTAACAGAGATCCAGAAATGTATGACATTTAAATATAAATACGAATTGTTACACATGAGCACTACCATTTTATATTAAGAATTCCTCTGGCTAAAATTTTTTTATTCTTATTAAATCTGGTGTACAGTATGCAAATATGTTTATAATTATGTTCTTATTTAATGTAAAACAGTTATCTCCGCTATTTTTTCAAATAATAGACCATCAACTTTTCCTATTTTGAGCAGGTACCTACCTAATAACGGGAGGGTTTTATTGGACACGCTTTGTGATATCGTAAACTTTTAATATTTTCATACATATGTAGGTATCTAAATAAATAATTTATATATTATTGAAAATAAATAAAAAAAAAGAGTAAAATTATAATATGTAGTATGTTTTCAAAGTAGCAATACTAAGGAGTGTAAAATGGTTATATGAAATAAACTCGTTCAAAACATTAACAAGACCAAATAAACCAAAAAAATTGTATTAGATTTCACATTCTAAATAAATAGTCAAGCTTAATACTTTCCTTTTGTAGGTGAATGACACAAACTAACGCCATCTTTTATAGAGTAGCGGTAACTATTGGTGAGAGAGAAATAGGATTATAATCGCGTGATGTGCTGTATTTAGAATGATTGTTTCTTATAAGCCAGTTTTAAATCGGTTCAGGTTTTAGTTGCCTCTAAAGTGATAAATAAATTATTTATTTATTTTTACTTATTTAATTTAAATTCTGTTACTAAGTTACTAGACATAATATGATGTTTCTGAAACAATTTTGTGAATAAAAAAATCTACTCAAATGTAGTAGGTACAAATTCCGGGGTATACCTAGTTAATAATTATTTTTTATTTGTTTTAGGTGAAAGCTCGGGATCGTGTTCCGAAGATGAAGTCAATAATGTTGTGGATGAAGTCAGGGGAAGGTCTGAGCCGCACATGTGCCCACGGTGCCAAGAACAATTCGAGAATCTGCACGAATTTCTCTATCACAAGCGGTTATGTGACGAGAAAGCAATTCAAATGGGCGAAGAGCGAATGCATTCTGATCCAGAGGAGATGGTCGTTTCCGGCGACGAGGAAATGGACGGACCTAACAAAAGATTAGAGCAAGTACGACGTCACCGACAGGATGCTGAAAATAACAATAGCCTCGAAGACGGCGAGTCCGAGGTGCCCGAAGCCGACGTGCCGCCCGTGGTCGGTCTGCCCTTCCCGGTCGCGGGCCACGTTACGCTCGAAGCGCTGCAAAATACTAAAGTTGCCGTAGCGCAGTTTGCCGCAACCGCGATGGCCAACAACGCCGATAATGAAGCTGCTTTGCACGAACTAGCAGTTCTACAAAGCACGCTATTCACGTTGCAACATCAACAAGTATTCCAACTCCAATTAATACGCCAACTCCAAAGCCAACTATCGTTAACGAGGAGAAAAGATGATACGGCTTCGAGCCCGCCTCCGAATGATATGGAGCCGATCGTCCCGGTGCTGCCTCCAGCGCGGTCACCGTCGCCGCCGCGTCCGCCACGGGAGCCCTCTCCTGTCATATCCACACCCCCCACTAGCCAAAACTTGCCGTCGACTCATTCGCATCTCATTCCTAAATCGGAGCCAATCTCCGTCCCAAAGCTAATCCCAACTTCATCGCCGCCAATGATGTCCCACCCACCCTATAGCTCCATCTCGTCGTCATTAGCATCCACGATCATAACAAACAACGATCCTCCGCCGTCTCTTAGCGAACCAAATACTTTGCAGATGCTACAGAAAAGGGCGCAAGAAGTACTCGATAACGCTTCTCAAGGGCTTCTGGCCAACAACCTCGCCGACGAACTCGCTTTTAGAAAATCTGGAAAAATGTCACCTTATGATGGGAAATCTGGCGGACGCAACGAGCCATTCTTTAAACATCGTTGCAGATATTGCGGGAAAGTGTTCGGGAGTGACTCCGCGCTGCAAATCCATATCAGGTCGCACACGGGTGAGCGACCTTTCAAGTGCAACGTATGCGGGTCTCGATTTACTACCAAAGGGAACCTGAAAGTACATTTCCAAAGACACACATCAAAATTCCCACACGTAAAGATGAATCCTAATCCAATACCGGAACATTTAGATAAATATCATCCGCCACTATTAGCACAATTGTCTCCGGGACCAATACCTGGAATGCCTCCACATCCGCTGCAATTCAACCCGGGCGGGCCCAACCCTTTCCCACCAAGCTTGCCACTCTATAGACCACCACACCACGATTTGTTGCCACCGCGTCCCATGAGCGATAAACCATTACCACCGCACCCATTATTCTCATTGCGAGATGAACAAGATGCTCCGGCTGATCTCAGTAAGCCTTCGGCGCCGAGCCCCACTCGATCCGCACCTGATGGATTTAAATCTGAACCTCAAGACGAGGAAAGTCAACGAGATTCTAGTTTCGAGGACACCGACCGCGTAACGCCTAAACGGGAACCCGAGGACAACGACGCCCCACAAGATGAGGAACCCGCGCGATATCCTTCCACCTCTCCTTACGACGACTGCAGTATGGATTCAAAATACAGCAACGAAGACCATATCGGCAGAGAAAGCCCACATGTCAAGCCTGATCCAGATCAACCGGAAAATCTCTCAAGTAAGAATTCACCGATATCTGGACCAATTTCAATATCAACGGGACTTCGTACCCTTCCCTCGTTTCCTTTATTCCCTCAATCACCACCCAGTAGTATTTCCTCTGGTAGCCTTACTCCTTTTCGCAGTATTCCACATACTGCCGGTGAAATTGACTTGACACGGGACCCACATTTCTTTAATTCCCTCTTACCAAGACCAGGTAGCAATGACAACTCTTGGGAAAGTTTAATAGAAATAACTAAAGCATCTGATACTACAAAGTTACAACAATTAGTAGACAACATTGATAATAAGCTATCAGACCCAAACGAGTGCATAGTGTGCCACAGGGTTCTATCCTGCAAAAGCGCTTTGCAAATGCATTATCGGACACACACTGGCGAGAGGCCTTTCCGATGCAAATTATGTTGCCGGTCGTTTACGACGAAAGGCAATTTGAAGACTCATATGGGTGTCCATCGCATTAAGCCTCCCGTGCAGATGTTGCATCAATGTCCAGTATGTCACAAGAAATTTCCGGATCCATTCACTTTGCAACAACATGTGCGCCTTCACACCAATGAACGAAATATAAATTTACCTTACGAACAATTAGGGGGTTTCGATTGTGATAGTAGTTTGCCATCATTCAGCAACGGGTCCGATGTCAACGAATTTTCTCCGTACCGTCCCATTCCCCCTCCTATGTTTCCAACACCAAGTACTCCCGGCGACCGACGGGCGGACTCCCGCGGGACCGACGATGAGAGCGGCCGGGACGAGCCCGCAAATCGGGAGTTCGACGACTACTCATATACAAAAGATCGTCGAACTTCGCCGCTCTCCGTCTGCGCCTCGGCGTCCGAATGCGAAATAAAAACCATCACCACAACGGCTTCCCTCCCATCGGCGACAGGTTCGGAGAGCGGGCGTTCGGCGCGAGGGTCACCACCGTCGCCGACGATGTCGACGCTATCGACGCCGCCGCGGCTGCCGCTCAACTCGCCGCAGCCGTCGCCGCCCACGCCGCTCGCCGCGCTGGGCGCGCTCGGCGGCTCGCCCTTCAGCCCACTCGGACTCGCGTTTCCTCCCGCAGGTATGCGATGCCTTCCGTCTTAACGTCCGCCCCGGTCGCCCACATTTCCATTTCCCGCATTTTATCCTCGCTCGCCCACTAATCATAACCGGGCTCTGACACGCCGAAAACGATGACCGTAATAACTTGAACGATGCTAACCATTCGCTGTACTTAATCGTGCGTTCGAAATCAGCAGACTTAATTTATGAACTTAAGTGACATGGAATTTTCACTGAATGGTGTTTGTTTGTGTGCAGTGCGCGGAAACACAACATGTAACATCTGCTACAAGACGTTCGCCTGCAACTCGGCTCTCGAGATCCACTATCGCAGCCACACCAAGGAGCGCCCCTTCAAGTGCACCGTCTGCGATCGCGGATTCTCAACAAAGGTAAATTTTCATATAATGCTAACATAGTCTAGTAACATTTCATTTTAGCTATTCTTAAAACAAGCACAAACAAATTATTGGATTTTTAGACTAAAGAACCATTTAGTTCACTTAACTAGTGAGGTATTTGATTTGATATACAATAACGTCGTTTCATACTGGTTGTTACCCATACAATTACACATTCGTGAACCCAACAAACCCGTAGATCGAGTATCGTTGGCTGTTAGCCAGTTCATACTTTATTGTTACACAAATAGCAAAAGCATGCGTGTTTACGACATTTCCACTAATTTTCACTACATCTAAAGAAACTCATTCACAATAAAATGTGTAAATTATAAAATAAATTGTTTGATGGAGTTAAATGAAGTGTTCTACGTAGGAACATGTGATTCTATCTAGCCGTGTTTCATAAATAACAAGAAAGTATCTGATCGTCAGTTCAAAGTTTAGCGGAGCGACTCGAGACATCGGCAAGTCTCGACGGGAGGACTAAGTTCATGCGCCGGTTTCATTTCATCCAAGTTTCAGTGCATTAATTTTGCAGGCAGTAATTACAAGTCGCTAGTCGACGCCTCTAGTTCGCATTAGTTTAAGCTGTTGTCTTCCTCCGTCGCATCCGAGCAATGCCGACATCCGAATAATTGACGACTAACTTTGCAAACTTGTAGGCTTACTCAGATTTAATCAAAACTCTGAAGCTTATAATGAGCTTAATAGTCTTTATTCCATTTACAACTAATTAAACTGGTTCACGCGAATAATTATCTGCTTGGTCGTAACACATCCAAATTGGTTTAAGTAATTAAAAATAATACAAATATTTTAGTAACGAATAAAATTGAAAACTCAGCGATGTTTTAACATTAAACAAACGTAACAGCACGTATCAATTCTTATCTGACGTATGACATTTTATAAATGGGTGCCTAAGATTTATTAATTCAGCGTCCAAACATCGAGACAATAAATAAAGCTTGTTAAAAGCATTTTTATGGCGTTTATAATTACAGCGATATCGGCTAATATTTGTGTCGCTTAAAGGATGCGCTCGCGCACGACTGGCCGGTCCCGTCGCACTATGTCGCCCAGCGCAGCGCCACAAAAATGATAACTCATAAAAACAACGTCACGGAAAACGATCGGAATATTAATTCATGTCGTAAAATATTTATTACTTATAAATCCTTAAGCCTTTACCTACGCTTCTCGTCATAAAAAGATTATTTATGCCTGACAAAGTAACATTTTCGTATGTTTCCCAAAGTGTCCAAGGGACTTATCAATAAAATGTTGTAGATTAATTTATGATGGGCGCCGCGGTTAAGAGTTTAAGGCCTTCCATACGGCAGAATTACTTTTGTTTGTAAATACATATATTAAAACAATCAAGAATACCTACGTAAGTTCTCAAAACTCATTCAAATATAATATTCATGTAAATTCAGTTATAATATTATCGCAAATCAATACGACAAATAGCTTATTAATACAGTACAGGTGGTATTAATAGTTAATTTAACGAAACTACTGCCGTGCTATAAATAATGAATAGGCTACCTTCCAGGCAATGTTGCTTGTCCGATATTAATTAATGTGGCTAGAATAATAAGTGTTCCTTAAAATAGAGACTCCAATCTAGTACAATATTTTTAAACAAACATTAAAAACTGAATTTTTTGGCATGGTGATTAAGTCTTTTGCGACCGGAAATAACGTTATTTGATTAAAACTGGCTTTTAGCATTAAATATCATCTAAATATCATCCGTAATAGGGCCCAGGCCTTATTAAACAGGCCTGGGCCCTATTACGGATTCATAGAACACAGCGTATCCAGCTAGATTGGATAATCGATAAATTGTTCTGCGCGTGAACTTTCGTGAGTACAACGGTCGACGACACTTATTGTAATTTTAAATGTGCTCGCAAACGAAAGCTACTTGTGGATAAGGCGTGAATGCTATTTCTAACACCCTTTATTTACAACTGCATCGTTTTATTAGGTGCTAGAAATGCATATTTGCATATATAAGACTGGAGGCAGTTTACACGAATGATACCGGTTGTGCAGCATTTTTTCAACTATGATATATCAACGTTATGTTATGTACAATCGAACCAACTGATTCATGACCCACTTGCCTGATAATTCGCTTGAAACTTTCAAACTTGTAAGATCTATCACGTATAATGCACTTACGACGTTTTAGATACTAATAAAATAACGTCAATACAGGTCGCAGAGCTATGCAATTTTAACCTTTGTTTTCATTGTCATAAAACCACATTTCACACATATACAGTCATTGTTTGAATCTCGAGCTAGTTTTCGCTTATTTAACCTAAACTTTTTGATGATGGAAAAAATATATTTAAAAAATGGGGTGTTCTACAAGTGTGTCATATTATGTCAAGTTGTCAGTCAATGTGAAAAAATAGAAACTAAATAGGAAAATGCTTAATTTTTTTTTATAATGGCTAATTTAGAAGAACAAAGTTCTCGGATTGTAGTCTTAAGTGAGGAAGGCTATGGCATACGGGAAATATCACGCGAATTAAATATTTCTTGGAATACGGTGAGGACCTGGATCAGACGGCACGCCGGAGAGGGCATCCACGAGGACAGACGTCATAACCACGGCGTTCGTTCGCCGACTCACGAACGAACAAAGAGTGGACATGCAACACCATTACGAAGAACATCCTTTTACTCCCACCCGATATTTTGCGGCGCAACATGACGTCTGTCTACAAACTATTAGAAATTATTTGCACGGCACTGGACTGCATTACAGAATCTTATAATTTAAATTAGTTCTGTTAAAGATTAAATAAAGTTTTTTTTTCATTTCACAAATGTTATATTACTCTTTTTACTTAGGTATATAGCTTGACTACTCTTTTTACTTAGGTATAAGCCGTGTTGGCTAAGAAGCCGTGTTGGCTAAGTGGGAGGACACTCGACTTTCATTCCGAAGGTCGTGGGTTCAAACCCCGCCACGCACCTCTGGATTTTTCTTCTTGAGAAATTTATGTGCGCTTTAAACACGTGCTTTAACGGTGAAGGCAAACATCGTGAGGAAACCGGCATGTTCTGATAACTTTAAAAGAGTTTGAAGGGCATGTGACATTCACCAACAAGCACTTGGCCAGCGTGGTGAATTAAGGCCTAATCTCTCTCGTCAAAGAGAGAAGTCCCTGTGTCCCAGCAGTGGGAACGTTAATAGGGTGATGATGATATAGCTTGAAAGGCCAACAATGACATGTTTCTGTCCTTAGAATACTTATAGGAATGACGTGATTGAAACCTGTTAGTTAATTAATCTAAAGTTTATGCTGGCTCTTCACTTGGCCGTATTTTCCCAAACATTACTGCATTATTTTTGAGTTCATATTCTAGAGAAACAAATGCGACTAATAGTTGAACAAATTTAATACGGCCAAGTGAAGTGGCACCATTACGTTCGTAGAAAACTTCCTATACTTACCTACCTACGTAAATACAGATAAAGACAGTAACATCATCTCTTCTGTTTCCTAAACGAGCTTAGTCGATACTGTCCGATTCTTCTTCTTCTTTTATTATATGGCGTCCGTGACTACTGTCCGATTTATTTAACAGTGCACTTAGTAAATGTCAGTGTCCAATCAAATGATAACAAGTTCGTTACCAAGGAAATAAATTTTCAAGCTAATTTCAACCTACTTGTATTTAAGGTGTTAGGCAAAAATAAGCTTATGGTGGGTCATGATTCAGTTGGTTCGATTGTACCTACGCGTTAATTTGTATAGGACTGATTTTACATTTACCTACCCCAATCTAAAGAAATTATCTAACTATCTATCGATGGTCTCCAAAAACTTAAACAACGTTGATTCTAAAAACTTCGTCACTTTCTAATAACTTTAACTGTGCCAAATTTTATTAATTCTCACAACTTCCTGTAATATTCATATTATATTTTTACGGATCGATGCATATCAAAAATGAATTTGCATCTATACTCTAATTCAGAAACCTAGATAATTTTCGTAAACAAAGGTACCATTGTAGGTTACCATATCAAAAAAATTGTTTCGAAATAGAAGTTAATAGAAGATTACTCCATTTTTCTAAAAACTTAAGGTACCGCATATTTTATAATAAATATCCATAGAATGGAATGTAGCAATGGTTTTGTGCTATAAATTATATTTTGTTTCATTTTATTTACCAAAATATAAAATTATGAAAAAATATTAGCAGAAAATATTTTATGACACTGGTATTATTGGAGTAAAATGGGAGCAAATCACAGAAGTTCGAAATAATTTTTGCACTTTGACAATAAACGCCATTTTTAACCCCCGACCATAAAAGAGGGGTGTTATAAGTTTGACGTGTCTGTCTGTCTGTCTGTGGCATCATAGCTCCCGACCGGATGGAGCGATTTCAATTTAGTTTTTTTTGTATGAAAGGTGAGTTTGGCCCGGGTGTTCTTAGACATGTTTCATGAAAATCGAAAATCCGCAAATATGCTCGAGTGAGGTATCAAATGAAAGAGCATCGCGTGCCCCAACTACTAAATATTATGGTGTTTTACTTATAAGGAAATTAAGGCATTGGAAACGGGGGTTTTTCTTAAATTTTAAATTTAGATTTATGTTTCGTGTATTTCATTCGTCTCTCGCTCATCGAAGGTGTTCCTTTTTCGCTGCTCGTGTGCAATTGTGCGTTGTTGAGTTTTTAAAGCAATTGCATAGCTTCTATCGCGGGCCTTGAGCGTGGAGACCGAATCCAGAAATTCCGTAACGTAAAAAAACCTAACACCCCCCACTCCGACCGGCACAGCGGTGATACCTTTTTTAGTTTTTCCATCTATCAATAAATAACAGCATGTTAATGACTTTTTGAAATATCACGCTTGTCTCTTTAGTTCAGCAACCCGCCTTTAGGTGGCATTGGTTGTATCGGCGTTACTGCGCATAAATAAATATATAATTATAATTGCATAAGTTGATAAGAATGCTATGCAATAGCTTTACCGCGGCAGTCTCCGAGTGCCACAAATCTTTTTTGTTATGTTTCTTTGCAGTAACTGTCCAAAGAATTTTGAAAGAACGTAAAATAACTGGCACTTTCAGTTCTCCCAAAAAAGATGATCAAAAAGAAAATGTAAGTGGCAACTAAATCACATCATTGATGATGTACAGGATAGTTTAGTTATTCATTTATGGGACAGAATCTGATTCAGAATCCCATTCTGTATCTGAGATGTCAGAATAATAATAACAACATGCAATAAAAACATGTAAGTAGTATTAACCCCCGACCAAAAAAGAGGGGTGTTATAAGTCTGTCTGTCTGTATGTCTGTGTGTCTGTCTGTCTGTTCCATTATAGCTCTCGAACGGATGGAGCGATTTCAATTTAGTTTTTTTTTGTATGAAAGGTGAGTTGGCCCGGGTGTTCTTAGACATGTTTCATGAAAATCTGTTCACGTTTCAGTGTTCTGAAGTTTGGCTAGGGAGTATTTAGTCAGGTATCTATCACGCAAGCAAAACCACGCGCCATTACTAACAATTAGTGATCCATGGTAAAATTTTAATTGTACTTCTGACTTGTCATTATCACAGTGACATATTTTGACATTTCTTTGTTTCTGAATTAGAGTATAGTGGCAGCGCTTGAATCCTAGCCAATCTAACTTAACAAATTAATTAGTACAATGGTTGAAGCTTTACTTTCTCAATCTTTCAAAGATAAAATTTATGATGGTTTCATAATATTTATAAGCTTTTAAGGGTTTATTGGTAAGCTTATCTTTATTGCCTTTTCTAAGCCATAAATCTGATCAATGCAATGTTCATATTTTAAGAACTCTATCGTGCATAAATACTTAGCATGTGCATATTAAGTTAAAATGAGTTTTGTCACAAAAATAACAGTTACTGACAGAACCGTATGAAAACAAACGAATGCTAGCATATTTATTTATTTATTTAGTACCAGCAAAGGATACACATATCTTAAAATATAATAAATTATAACAAAAGTATTGTTATTGGACAATTGCTCCCTTAATTAAAGGTGTAATAAATCTAAATTTAAAATTTAAGAAAAACCCCCGATTCCAATGCCATAATATCCTTAAACGTAAAACAACATAATATTATGTAATGTGGACACGATGCGATTTCATTTGATACCCCACACTAGTATATTTGCAGATTTTCGGTTTTCCTTACCAACTCTCAGCCCCATAACTTTATAACGGCACAACCGATTTTCATGAAACATGTCTAAGAACACTCGCGCAAGACTCACCTTTCATACAAAAAAAACTAAATTGAAATCGATCCATCCGTTCGGGAGCTATGGTGACACAGACAGACTGACAGACACACAGACAGACAGACAGACAGACAGACAGACAGACAGACAGACACGTCAAACTTATAACACCCCTCTTTTTTGGTCGGGGGTTAAAAACAGTGTGTAAAAGGTAGTAGTTGTCACTGATTTCGATTTCCAAAGAACATTTACCTCTACAATCGTACGAATGGCCTAGTCATTAGTCAGATTATTAAATGCGTAATTGTTGACAACGGTTGAATAATATTCAGGCCGCTAGAAAAACCGAGCTGTATTGGAAAGAGGTTAGGCTAAACGAATTTCACAGTGATTAACGGATACATTATGATGAACACGGTGTCAAAGTATTAATAGCGTCCTGGAAATAAATGAAAAAATAAAAATATATAGGTACTTATTCTACATACTCTATATTTTATGATGACATTTTGCTTTCAACTATTATGTGACACCATCTTAGAATTATTTATAACCTTTTAATATAAGTTTTTTTCATAAATATGTATAAAATTATAGTAATCCATAAAAAGTATAATTTATCTCCAAAATTTATTAGATTGAAGAAAGATAATGGATATTAATATTGAAATATCGCGCCGTTTTAAAATAATTTGCATAACCATAAAATAAATAATATAAAAGAGCACTCTACATAATGTTTAATAACTAATTTCGTCACAAAACACACAACGTAAACTATGATAAAATATTCTTAAGATGGATATTAATGCATACTATTAAAAACTTCCAAAAATAACTATTTAAATATGTAACAAGTTTCACAAATTCATATTTTGTTTTTTTGTTTTATTTATTGAATTAATTAATAATCATGATAGATTTGTAATTAATTATGTATGTATATGGATTATAGATAAAAAATATCTAAATTAAAAGCGTTTTTTTTGTGGGAAAACTTGTATCCAATACAGTGTATTCAGGGCACAATGCCCATAATATGAATCAGTAGCTCCTATAGCTACATACATTCTCGATACGTGTGTATTAACGTATGTAGGTACGCTATATAGTTTTAGTGTATATTCTATAGGTATTTAGGAAGTCCCCCTATTCTAAGACGCAGTGTAGCGTGAATAATCGTTGCAACGTTTCATTGTTTCGTAGTCTCAGGGAGAGCGCATTTTTAACTTGAAATGAAATTTAAATCTGAATCTGTTTTGTATACACGATTTTGCATTGCTACGTTATACCATAGCAATAATACTGAACGTTACTTTTGAAAAACAAATACCAGAATGAACAAATAGGTATTTTAACATCTCTGATGAGTACCACATCATTGACACAATACTTAAAATTCTATACAAAACATTTTTTTCGTAAATACTTGCAATTTGTATACTTTTGGATAACCCTTAAATAATACTCGTCGTTTCTTAGGCATCGCAAAATTTTAGAATGTAATATGTGTATTGTGTAGAAACACTTCATCGCCATTTTATGTGTAACGTGTGTCTCTGTATGTCTTAACAATTTTCTGTGTATTTTGATCCTTTGTTTGGCCCTTTATATTATATTACACATACATATGTGTGGATGTGTGTCTAACGTGTGTGTGTTTGTGGTTCCAGAGCAGTGGCGGCGGTTGCCGGTGCAATAAACGCGCGCGCGCACCCCGCCCCCCGCACGCCACTGCTTTGGACCTCTGGAACGCCTTCGTATACCCGGTATGAATGGAGACGCATGGCTACGCAGCACACATATTTACTATTAACCCTTACAATACAACTAGCACAATGTTAAACGCACGGACAAATTTAATATTTTTCAAAATGAGAGCGTAGGCGCTACGCACCACGCATACCTAAATTGGGAACTAAATATGTGTGATGTGTTTTTCAATCGAACTAGTATGACCAAAATACTACAAATGCATTTTGGGTTAGAAGAAAACTGTGCTACTAACATCGAAGTTTTAAACACGCGAAGGTCGTGATAGTTAGTACTTTTGATCAAAAGTTGAACTAGTAATCATACAGAACTTGCAGTTTAATTGGCAGAATTTTTTTTTTAATTATCGCTGTTAACTTAACTTACTAAGAACGCTAAAAGCTTAATTAAACTAAATACCTTGTGATGAAATACATTCCATTATAGACATGTACCTAACCCAAATATGTAGATTAGTTCTTAGACTTAGCCATGCAAATAATCTACAAAAAATAAAGCTCTTGGAATTATGGCAACTAATTTGAATAAATGTAAGAAACTGTATTAGGTGGTGGAATAGATTGCATTAATTCTAGTAGACCCTGCGGCTAATTAAAATCCGCGTATGTAATATTTCAACATCTTAATTATTAGATCGATCTGTAAATAGAAATATCAACACTAAAAGCCTCAATAGCTGTCGTAGCGATATCTCAATGAAATTTGAATTTAAATTTCTTTGAGATATCGCTACGACATAATTTGACTATGGTAATGCATAATTTGGAACATATCATAACTACTAATTTGGGGGTAATCTCTTGCTTAAAACATTTAAGAAATTGATATTTATGTCAAAACATGACTAATAAAAACTAATTACATTAAAAGTCACTTAAAGAACATCAAAATACCACTTACACTCGTACAACAACAACAAGTAATTTGCTTCCGCTTTGCTAAAAATAATAAGCTTTATAATACTAAAGACTAATAATACTTTGTTTCAGGGCAACATGAAACAACACATGCTGACACATAAGATCCGCGACATGCCGCCGGGCTTCGACAAGGCCCCGGGCATGTCGGACGACGGTCGGGACAGCCCGGACCGGCGCTCGTCCCCGGACAAGATCGACTTGAAGAGGTCCCCACCAGCTATGCCACAGCCGCCAATGACACATGTCCCGCCTATGGATATGCCGCCAATGCCGAAACGACCCAGCTGTAAGTACTTAACTATTTATTTATTCGAATTAAATTCACCAACTAAGATTAACATTATAATTTTATTTAGTAGCTACAGAAGGCTAATCAAAGATTTTCTCAAATAGTCACAATATTGATATACTTGCATAAAAAACTCGAACACAACTCACTGGGCATAATGAACAATACAATATGATATTAGAAACCAAAAACCTATAAAACTACCTATTTACTAACATTAAAAAAACTAGTAGCAAGGCGCTGTCTAGCTAAGTTAATCCTTGAACTAACTAAGATCTATGCCAGCAATGGATGCATCAACTCAACATGGATAACTATACCTACAGACAAACATTATGCTACATTGTTCAAGTCATTCGTAACTATACAGAAACTAAGTAATGAGACTAATAAAAGCTGCACAACTATTATTTATATTTTAAAAAAGTCTCGGAATGGCCGGGCGGACAACCAATACGAATTCAAAAATTGATGCTTATGCACAATTTTTCGATCACGAACACTTTGAAATTGCTTTGTACCCATCTCTTGAGATTGAGATATTGGATGAAAATTAAAAGGTTAATAAATACGATAGTGAATGTAACTCATACATAATATACTGTATACATAATAGGTCTTTCAGAACTCTAAGCTATAGTACAAGCTAAAGCGAAAAAGTCGCGCATAAAACCATACGTACGGAGGTCATGAAAGTCAGCCGGTAGCCGGTAACTAATATCTACGGCGAATTTGTTGCAATTCAACTGAGTTAAGCTACTTAATAAACCTCACGCATAAATTTATGCAGGCTGGGCGTTATCGATAAAAGCTGAAACGCCTACACGAATATCTGATTAGCATATTCGAGTAGATAACATGGAATTTCAAGAATTATCCAAGGACGACGCAACTATGACTCAACAATCGATCGGGGCCGTGCGGTCTAGCAATACAAGGATACAACACTTAAAAACAGGCTATTGAAAAAAAAGTGTCATGTTTTAGCTAAATAAACGTGTTAAATACTCGCTTATAAGCCGTAACTAATAGAATATATTACAACTATCGGATACTAAAGACGCTTTTAACAACACATATTTCTGAAATTAGGATTGGTAATTTGGAACTTACGAGGTACATAACATGACTAAAACTTAACCCTCTCATTGCTGTACCATATTCGGATAAAACAATAACAATACATCTAGACAAGATTACTTAGTGACTAACACAAAAACTGACGAACACGGCCAATTGTAAAAACAGTTAACCGTTTCAGGAAATTAATTTTGAAATCGTTCAGTCCATACATCCCGGATGTACAATAAGGTATCTAGCACTAAAAGATGTCTAAAATGCGAAAAGCATTTGACCATTTCACTAGGTTAATAGTTGTATGTAGGTATACCTTTCTTTAATTTCATGTTTGGTTTCGATTGAGCTGACACTTTTACTACACATGTCGCCGCGTCGATCTCGTTACATAATATAGGAGCTCCTTTATAAAAGATTATACCTATGCCCACAAATTTGAGCTCGTATAAATTCGTGTCGAATAATATGCAGGCCAACCGATGTCCCTGGACACCTTTGAGGGAGGGAGGCTTATGTCCGACAGAGAACGTCCTACGGCTGATATGATGATGTTAAAGAATATGTTGTCATCTGAAAAATATATAACAAGTAGGTACCCACTAACTTATAAAACCAAGTTAAGAAATGACAAACAGGCATGATAACAATATGTTTTTGTTACCATGCCTGTTTTCCCAGACACCCTAAGTAGGTATGTGTTGCAAAAAGAAAACAAAGAAAGTTAATTTCAAATGTGTCAAAGGAATATATTGCGTTTGCATAGTCGAGCAAAATCGTGACATGGCAGTTTTCGATCAGCAATCATAATTAATGACATTATTCGATTTTGATTAAAATAAGCAATTAATACGTTCGTTTATTACATTATTTGACTTGGTATTTATCATCTATATTAGATTTTATATATTAGATATCTCTATATAAGATTATTTCACAACAAAATACTCATTCTCATGTGGTTTCTAATAGTTTTTGTTGCCTGCTGAATTTTTTGTTGAGTCTGAAATCGCAAGTTATTCAATTTTAATCCAAAGGCTATGTGCCTTTGGATTAAAATTGAATAACTTTTTTTTTCATATTTAATTTCATATTTTAAGAGTCAATATTTCCTTTAATTTTAACGAGAACCGATGAAAAAGGGGCCTACCTATATCTACTAATAAAACACCATTGCATACATTTGAACTGATGAAATAGATAACAAGAGTAATGTTTCTAACCTATTTATTGTCTTCAGTGCCTACAGGACCGAGTCACCCCCCACCGCCGGCATCCTCCAAGCACCTCTGCGGAGTCTGCCGCAAGAACTTCTCCTCATCATCAGCTCTGCAGATCCACATGCGCACGCACACCGGCGACAAGCCCTTCCGGTGCGCAGTGTGCCAAAAAGCATTCACTACCAAAGGAAACCTAAAGGTATGAAGCCATTCACATTTATTCGCAAACTTTGTGTACATCATGTGCATTCTATGTGTGCTAGTGAGTCGACTAGCTAGAATATAAATTTGACCGCATCGTTTCAGCACACTGTGGACTAACACTAACAACTGTCTCAAATAGCCATGTCATTTCATGTTCAACTTCGTAAATGATGTATGTAGTACCTACTTGATTATATTACATAATCTAATCTGCTTTTAAATATGTGTTTATGAAATTTTGATTAATAATCTAGGACTGTGCCTTCCTATCCATAAAATATAAATATAAATAAATAAATATAAATATTAATATTTCCGGACTAATCACACAGCATCACCTAACCCCAAACTAAGCAGAGCTTGTACTATGGGTGTTAGGTGGCTGATATACTACATAGATACATTTTTTTTTTTAATACATACATATTATACATAGAAAAACATGTATATTTTTATACCGGATTCTAATTCTGAAATTATGTGATATTTTTCACAAATGCCCACATAGTCATTAAATGTCCTTAAGATTCGTTAATTGTTTTGAAGATAATGCAAAACAAAACATATTTGATTTCGTTTGCTTTGTAGTTATTATTGTTATACATTAAAAGTTACTTACGGCTTTAATTGTAGATACATTAAACAATAATAACTGTACATACCTGATTTGGTATGTAACGGCTCATAAGAAGATAGGAACGCCTTCCTCTCCGTCCATGTAAGTTGTATTTATCGCGTCATAAATTCGTACTATTATTAATGTTATAATCCTTTTCTCAAGTCCGGGAAGTTCACATCACAACTAACTGAAACTTTCTTTGCAGGTCCATATGGGAACACACATGTGGAGCGGAGGTGCGTCCCGCCGCGGCCGACGGATGTCCCTGGAACTCCCTCCGAGGCCGCTGCATGAGCCCCACGAGCTGCTGCGGCGTCCAGACTTGTTCTACCCCTATCTACCCGCACCGTTCCTCAATGGCATGCAGCAGAAGGTAAGCAGCGGATACTTTTATAAGATCTAGCAAATACCTTGCTATACATAGGTACCCCGTAAATACTTGACCAATTAAACAATTTTTATCTTTTGAAACTATCATGGTTAACAACACTATTTAGATTTTATCGACTTTTGAATTTTTCGATAATTCGGCACACTTACATGCGCCATCATCACGCTTGAACTGAAGCTGCACCAATTTGGGTAACAGTTTTATTGGCAGACAAAGCGGTCTACCCTCTTTCTCAGCCTTTTATTCCGAGATGATGCATCACTAGAGTTGGGACCCGTTTGATAAAGCTAAAATCGGAGTCCAGTATTTTTGGGCTAACAGACGGACTGAAAAGAATTAGGTTTTTTTTGCTGAAACGGCTTAATTATTATTCTTAAACCTAATTAAATGTAAATCGTGTCTTATTATAAGTTATAAATAAATGTTTTGTCCAACAGCTGAACGAGATATCTGTCATCCAGCAAAACGCGAGTCAGAATGGTGTTGGAAAATTTCCGGGACTGCTAGGCTTCGGAGCTTTCGTTGGAGGCCGACCCGGCGCCGCGTCGCCCCTTGAGAGGCCCCCCTCTATCGACGGCGGGGAGGAAAGACAAGCGGCCATGAGGGAGCTGGCCGAGCGCGGTCGCGAGCTCGCGGAGCGCAGCCGGCAGATGCGCGAGGAAGCAGAATACCGCTCGCCCCCCGCGCACCCTCAACACCAGCCGCCGTCAGCGCAACCTTCTCCCCCCGCCTCCCACCACCAGCTCCCCCACCCCCTCTCCTCCCTTCCCCCGCCCGCGCGCACCGAGGGCCTCACCGTCTGAACCTATCGAAACTCGACTACATTCCAAAATCATCCACACCGAATGTTACATCGGAGGCGGGATCCAGCACTGCGGCCCGAGCTTCCTCTCTAGGCAGCAGTGCGTGTTAATACTGTACAAAGACTTAGAAGATATGTGAATTAAGTGACTGATGACGATGCACGTCTGATCTAGAATAATTACGATGCAAAGTGTAGCGCTATGTATTATTGTTATTCCACGTGTTATGCCTAGGTTTAGTTGTGTAAGTAAGTTATATGCACGAGTACGGGCCTGGGGCAATCAGGAGCCCAGTGTACTTGGGCTCCAGTTTATGTCATACTCTGTGATAGTGCACATTTTAAGAGGCTGTGTCATGCGCACGCGCACACGAGACCATTCACTATCGGCGTCGACTCGGCGCAGCCTATGTGCTTTGACATCTAAAATATAAATTATATCCCAAAAATTAAATAATTTCATAAAGCTATTATCATATTATTGTAAATATATTGTATCATAGTATTACTCAGATAAAGTTATAGTTATAAACTTGAAATTTAAATATCTATTATAACTTATTGTATAATTGTACAACGTGTGTAAGGAGTGCTCTATGCATGATTTCTATCTATGTCCACATTCCAAACAGTTAATTTCATCTTTTTGTCAGCGTTCTTGCTGTTTCCATTCTAGATATTTCCAATTAACCGTTTGGTAGCATAAAGCACTTTAGGGATCTGTCGTCACTACTTCAATACTCGTATTGTAACAGAGGTTAATGACATATATTCATATCATGTAAAGTTTAAAGTATTTGCATTTGAGGTCTACATAGTTTTAAGTGTTTAGAGTCATAGCTGATATTGCTTTAGAATTACTTCAACATATCTTGTAAATTACGAGCGACTGTTGTTTGTCAAAGAAATGAACATAGGTACTTAATTCGTAGCATATGTGTGTAGTTACACCAGCACTTTACGCAGACTGACGACTTAAATGTCTACACTTTAGGAGAAGATACTAATATTTCCAAATATGCATTTTTCTCGATGCTTGTTAGTAGGCACATTAGTCCAGTTGCTACTAATAATTATTTTTCATAACGTTTTATGTATTTTATACGTTCGCGTTAGTTATCTGTGTATAAATGTCCTAATAAATTATTTATAAATTATAAATCATGCATACACTCTAGTATTAAAAGCTTATAAGGCGTTAGGCCTTGTACAATTAATTTGTTTAGATACAATTCTCATGGCACCTACAACTATTAATAATAATCGAGTTGCGAATAGGAACTAGAGAGTAGCGTTTAGTCATGAATATGATGTCGTGTCATATTGTCAGTATAAATAATCATTGTAAATTATTAAATGTTTATGTAAATGTCCAAAAAGTATTCAAATTATTTAAAAAAAAAAACAATATAATTAATACATTCTTTTCTTTTTTGTTTTCCCTTCCGTACTATCCCTTTTTGTTTCCCACTGTTTTAATAGTTAATACTAAGATCATTTGAGAAAATAATAATTATCTACCAAGGTATGCTAATAGATAACCCTGTTTCAAATTTGATAACTTAGAGCTACTACAAGCTAGAGTAACAAATATTTAGGAATGAGATCTAAAAGATAAAATATATTCGGAACCCTTAATTCTCAATCCAATTATGTAAACCCATATAAATCTAAACTACTAATTACAACAAAACCTATATCTAAGAACTTAATTTTTGTTAAAACAAATTATCCTGAAACTTTCGTTCATAGCGCATTCCAATAAAATATGATGAATATCGTCTAAAACTCCACAATTAATACAGTTAGGCCATTTTGTTTTTTTCATAAGGAAAGAAAACTTACCAGATGGAATATGGCCTGAATGAAGTCTCAAAACTGATTTTAAATTATTCCTTTTAAACAATGTGGTATCGATCCATGGCAGCGTGACACTCGCGACTGCCATGGATCGAAACCACCTAGTATCCTTTGAGTAACCTTAGATCGAGACGCGTAGGCATAGCTCGACCGTTTGTATGAAGTTGCAAAACTGGAAGATAGTACATAGCTATAACCGAGCACTATGTGCATAAAAACTAGACGTACGTCTGGGCGACCGATGAGAGTTCTGTTTGAACATACATTGTCAAGGACGACATTTAGATCTGAAGCTAGTTTAGTATCTGAAGCTATTTAGATCTGAAGTAGTTTACCGCAAATACCAGCAGAAAGAAGCGATTTGTATATGAAACAAAAATAATAATAAACTTGCTCAGCTTGTTTGAACTAGGTAATTATAATTGTGAAACACACCTCAATCAGAGACATTAAAGTTATGAGAATATAAATATTAACCAATAAATCTTACGAAAACAGAATTTCTATTTTATAAGAAACATTAATTGGGCCGTAATTCATATCGGGATAGCGTTTACGATCGATAAAGCATACAAGGCATTAAATCTGGTGGTTGTTAGTTGACAACTGTTTTACGACAATTTTATTATGATCTAAAGGTCGGCGTTAATTCAAACAGAACATTAGCGATTAAATTACTTTTGTGAATCGTTGAGGATTTCGTGTACCTTTATTAATAGGTTTTATTCTAAGTACTTAACCTAAATAAACTAATACTACAATAACATAGAAACCTCTAGTCCCGTGATAATCTCTAAGCTCTGTTTTGGGTATTTACATGTACCATATCGTTATCTTATGCCCGATTTCAATTTGACACACAAATTACGAGTAGTGGTTTTTTTAATATAAATGTGAGGTCTTAGCAATTCGTTTCAGAAAAACTTTACTTTAAATCTTGTGTAAATTATTAATGTTGGTCTCTATTGATACAGTGTCATTGGAGGGAATAAATAGCCCTTTACCACATAATAATTTCATAAATACAATTCAAATCTCAATATACCGGTCTAATAGCATCGAAGAAATCGGCGGTGACGTCTGTCACAGCCGATTTCTTACAGGACAGACACATAAATTATTCAAATTCAAATATTTTTATTCAATATTAATAAGATTCCATTTTAAAGGGTTGTTCTACTGACTGTCAAATTGCTACGAGGATAAATCGACTCGAATGAACACGACGATGATTCGAATGGTAATTGATAATAACGAGGCGTCAAAGTTACCGATGATCGTCCGTGAATTATTGAAAGCGGGCAAGGGAGAATATAGATAGAAGATTTTCAACCTCTCTTGTTACTGTCATCATCATCATGCTTTTATAGAAATGGGTCGAAGTTCACCGCGGCTCAAGCCATTCAGCGGTCAAAATTCTCTCTCTCTCTGTTTGAGAAAAACCTTATGTCTACCACTACCACCAACTAATCTCTACTAGTACTCATCATTCATTTCATTCCGAAGCCCTTGGATTTTCTTCTTATAAATGTATGTGCGCTTTAAACGCAAGCTTTAACGATAAAAACATCATGAGGAAACCGGCATTTAGAGTTTGAAGGACATGAGACATTCACCAAAACTCAAGTACCCGTAAACATTATGTTATTTTGACACATCACCCTACATGGCGAGTTCACTCACGGTAGCATTCATTGTCCGTGTTATCTTATTCTTAGGTATGCTCATAATTTAAAGTCTACATATTTACCTATACAGCGAGAAGTTATCGATTCCATAAAGCCACACTGTGTATATTGTGTCCTTTGGGACAGAAAGAAAGGTTACGAGAAAAAGATCTTGTATATTTTTATTGATTTAGCATACTGCCTGCTCTTCCTGATTTTCATTGAAAACTAGTCCCGTTTGATATATTAGTTTTTATTTATACATATTTAAAATCATATTTGTAACATGTCAAAACTGACGCACATCCGCCTTTTATCTTACAATTATCTTTGAACTATTTTAGTTTATTTGCATTTTAAAACTTTACATTATACATATGTATATCTAAGAATGTTCTTTGATAAGTAACTTATTTTTTCTGTACCTATCAACAACTTAGCATTAATTTGACAATAAGGTTTTGAAGTTTCTACTTAAAATCGTCGTAAAATTGTCGTCATTTCAATAAACATGAATTTTGGCATGAAAATACATAGTCAAAAATATGTAAGTAATTTTTAAAATACTAACGCAAATATGAATACACCACATCTTTTTAGTTTATTAGAAATATTATGGGTATTTCATGATGTATACGTTTCGGTTTATGCATATCATCATGGTGTGATAAATAGAAAGCTCACTTATTTGATATCGTTCTGCAGGTACACAAACTACAATTCTAAAACCAACAACTACATTCCATAGAATACTTTATTACTCAGCAAAGATACATATTAAAAGCACAAACCATTAGATTAGAAGTTAATGACACTGGCTAGTTTCTTGACGCGGTTGAGGAGTAGATCGCCCTCGCGGATGGTGGCCTGGTAGATCTGCGAGCGGTCGGCGTCGGCGCCGCGGCCCGAGCCGGTCACCACGCAGCCGGCCACGGCGTCGATCCGGCACTGGAGTCTGCCAGCAGCGGTGAAGCTATGGAAAACATTTTTGTAAATAAACTAGATTACTACCCACCCTGTAGCGCCGACCGAGTTTTATCAGTTTCGTGTGGAAATTAAATATTTTCGTAAACGAAGTTACTTCTAAACTTCGTACTATTTCAGCTTTTTTTTTATATTTTTTTATTTGACACGAATAATAAAACCTTTAATAAAATAAAATCAAATAGAGAATTAAGCTATCCCGTCAAAGTCGTCTAGACGCAGCAGTTAGACAGTGTTGAAGGATAAGAAGGCCTTTGACTAGCAGTGGGACTAACATAATAAATGTAATTATTTACCAAAACATAATAAGATTGGTGGGACACTGGCTGCTATCAAAGTTTGAACTATAATTTTTTTTTTTTTTTTTTCAAATTTTACCTCCCATATCTGTGAGAACATTGTATATATAAACATAATGTGTGCTATTTACTAAAAAACATTGACAGAATACAAAATTTAAAAGAACAATTTCAATTCACCTCGCCCGCAGCGTCACTGAAGCAATGACAATCTATACTAATATTATAAAGCTGAAGAGTTTGTTTGTTTGTTTGATTGTTTGTTTGTTTGTTTGAACGCGCTAATCTCAGAAACTACTGGTTCGAATTGAATAATTCTTTTTGTGTTGGATAGTGGAGTTATCGAGGAAGGCTATAGGCTATATAACATCACGCTACGATCAATAGGAGCAAAGATATAGTGGTAAATGTGTAAAAAACGGGAGAAATTGTTCATCTTTGAAGCCTTCCGTTGCGTGCGCCGTGAAAACGGTTCAAGATACACAAAAAATATGTATTAAAGAATAATAGCTCTTTTAATGATCTAAAAACAGTCCGCGATAGTATATGTCTATCTTTTAAAATTAACTCACAAAAACCGTTTTTATGGTACCTAATTTGGTCGAAATAATTTGTTTAAGTTGTATCAACATAATAATATTAATCTTTATTCAAATAAATATGTTGTTGGTTAAGAGTACTTCATCCATTATAACGCGGGTAGCACCGCAGGGCACAGCTAGTGAGTAATATATTAACTTTTTGTGATTTGATGGCACATTTAAAGCAATTGCAGATGTTGCTAATCAGTAACCAACTTGTGCCTTGAAGCTTTTCCATCCGAGCTATATGCTTTCAAATGCAACAGTCAATAAACAAAGTGCACAAAAGTGGAATATTTTTTTAGAGATTATGTTAAAGGGGAGCTTACTTGGAGATTTCTTCCTCAACAAACTCGCGGGTAACTCCGAAGGTGTCAGCAATGTTGTCAAGGCTGAGTGAACGATAAGCACGCAGCAGCTGCACATAGGCTTTGATGCGAGCTTCACGAACATAGTGCTGGTAATGCGGGCGGAACACGGGGTCTACGCATATTTGAGTCTCCACCTGAAAATCGACAAGTAAATGTATAAGTCTACTGACTGTTTCTGTGTAGTGTCAATGCCACTTGAATAAATCAGTGCATTTTTGTAAACATTTGTTCAATTAAAAAAGTATTCTATTGAAATTGTTAACTGTCATTTTACAGATCATTTTATAAGCTAGTAAAGGCATAAGCATTAAGTCAAAGTCAAAACGTTTATTTCCTTAGACGCTTATGCATACATGGACAGGTCAACTTAAAGCTAATTTAAATAAAAACTTAGAATAATCAAGGAAATAACATTGTCTTGACAGTTCGCTTCATTTTTTTACACTGAGTTGAGAAGCGAATAGAACAACCCAGCTTACATCTCTTATGTTGTCATAATAACAATATTGGTGTACAACATGGTTACAAATTTACATTTAACATTATCATAGAAATGCTAGTCAAACATGCACATAACAAAAATAAAATCAAAATTCAGCTATTTTGTCCATTCTAGTGGAACGGAGCTACATCCTATAAATCGGTTTATTCAACTATAGCACTGACTTGTGTGATCATAACAAATAAATTTTGGCAACAATCCAAGACTAATGAATATCACAATTTACTTACCCAGGCAAGACTCTTCATAAAGTCAGCATATCTGCATTCATGTAGGGATTCTACCAACTCCCTTAGTTCAGGGAAGCGAGAGCGCAAAGCCTGCACTGCAGCTCCTTGGCGGCGAAGTGCGGATTGCAATGCATGACGTTCCAGGGCCAATGCACATGCCAATACACAGTATTGGATAATTGTTCCTGAAATTGCAGTATTTCAAAATGCTTGGTATTTCATAAAATACATTTTTTATGGGCCCTTTAGTCAGAATACTATCCCCTAATCACCCTATGAAATGAGTATACAAATATATAAATATTCATATAAGATGTAGTCAATTGCACTGAAAATGCGCAACATTACTAACTCCAAAATTTTATCTCTCATTTATCTTCTTGAGATACATACAGACAGACAGCAACAAAGTCATTAAAGTGCTGTTTAACCATTTGGATATGGAACCCAAAAATGTCATATGACTTTCGCATCGCCGCCGCCCCACTACCATAAAGGAATAATTTATAAATTTGGTAAATAAAATCCAACACCCTTAAAATGGTATAAATTAATGCAAAAACCATTCAATTTAGTTTTTGCTATGCAACTTTCCATTGATAAATTTTTGATCAATTAGTAAGAAACAGTTCCTACTGCCTTTTTTCTTACTTTTAACATTCAAAGAATGCTACATGATATTATGGAATACATACCAAAGTCTACCAGCTCATAAGACTCAAAAGTAGACACACAATCAATGAATAGTTCAGCAGCACGACTGTAGTCTCTAACAGCAAGACAGTAGATTGCTTCATATGCCTTAAGCTTATTCCTGGAGCGCCAATCACCACCCTTGTCCACCAATTCATGTGCCTGTAATATGGTTGTTTGTTTTAATTTTGTTAATAGCAATATGTGCATAAGCAATGCATTTTTCTCAATGCCCACAAAATTATTTTTATATTAATAATAAATGATATTTTTCATGTTTAGGTTCTTTGGGTTGGATCCCTTGTACAATAGTACAGTATAGTCTTAATCTAGACTAATTAAAACCGGGAATATTCCAGATACTCCAAAATCCAAATAATTGATTCCAATACAAATCATCATCATCATCTGCAGCCTGACTTCACCCACTGCTGGGTATAGGCCTCCTCTTGCTCTTGCCACTCATTACGGTCTTGTGCCAATTTCATCCAGGTGCGTCCTGCAACTTTAGCGATGTCGTCAGCCCATCTTGCTGCTGGACGACCGACAATACAAAACCAAAAAAAATGTATTAAGTATAATGTTAATATAATATTTGCAATAGATAATTAATTTCATTATACATATATCATTAAAACTTTTTTTGGATATCTATTATTGTTCTTGTCTTTATAAATCAAATCTTGAAGAGGTCTTTGTCTTCAAGCCCCAATTTCATACTACAAATCAAGTTCAACCATTGAAAATGACAATTTGATCTCAGATAGGTGGTCAAATGAGTTAAGCCTGCGTTGCGTTTATAGGGAATTCTAAAATTGGGGCTAAGATACAACACTATAGTTACTCATTATACTAGATAATGCAAACTTCTTGTGGATTGATTGCAAACATTTTCAAATTAGCAGTTAGAGCTTAAATGAACCATTTAAACAAATATCCAGATAATCATTCTTTAGATAATCAGGATTCTACTGAGAGACAGGACTTACTTAATAATTATTAAGAAATAAGGCCCGAGTTTTACCTTGTTTATTGTTTTTCCCATCTCTTTGACAATACATCCATGGAAGTAAGATATTCTAAAGAGTGCAAAAATGGCATCAAGTCTCCTATTAGTTGTAATTGTAGGGTCTTCATATTTGGAAGTGGCCAATGTTGTAGCTCCTTCTTTGTCTCCAATCGAACAGAGATAGTCCAATCTGAGAATAATTTATATGCATCAAACATTTTATGTCATGTCAAAAAAACAAAATACATTATTTTTGAAAGAAAGTTTTATGAATGATCAGTTTATAATGTGCAAATGTGTTAGAAAGGTATTGTTCAGGCTCAGGAGCACTTCAGAGATTTGTTTTAGAGTTATGTTAAGTCACTGAGCGGTCTGGAAGAAAGATTAAACTAGTTAGTCTAAATATACTTACTGGTCTTGCCAAACTGGGGTCTCTGAATCATCTTCTGTGAACTTCGATAACCTGTCTTGGTTTTCTTTGACCATGTTATCATACAACTTCTGATCAAAAGTCCAGCCGAGGTCTGTGCATACCTCTTTGTAGTACGGGGCCATATTCCCAGCCTTTATTCCTTGCAGCAATTCATCTTTCAACTGTTGGTTGCCTTTGAGCTGAGGTAACGAAAGTTTGAACTTAATTCCGGCAAGTGCCATGTATTCGGGAGTTTTTCCTTCAGCGCTAAGCTCCATGATTTATAATAACTTTTGTTTCAAAATTATCAAAACCAAGGAATGAAAGGTATGTTTTTACGGCAGGCAAGCACTTGAAGTGAAGCACTTCCAATCCCAAGGAATACAAGCAAAGCTAAGGCAAAGCAATTTTTGTATGGTCATTCTGTCATCTGTCAATGAATAACTGACAGTTGACAATTGCAATGTGATTTTTTTTTATGAATTCCATGTGTTATCCAAAACTACCAATATCAAGACAAGTAATATAATAATGCAAAATAGAGAAGTATATAAAAGTGATAAGTTGATAAACGAGTAGGACATTGATTCGACTTGTCTTACGGTTTGTTTACTTTAACTTTGTTTGTTTTCTTTTTTTCTTTAAACTGTCTGCAGGATAGGTAGGTACTTAATAAGTTATGGAGTCGTTTATGAGCAGTGGCTGATCCAAAAGTTTTGCCACTGTTGGACTGCAGCTTCAGAACCCACAAAAGCTAAACTCAAATGGTTACGGATACGCGAGCTTCGCGACCTTAGAATGTTATGTACTCTTTTCTCCATCTTAAACGATCCGAACGCTCCAGAATACCTTAAGAAAGACTTCAAGTTTCTAGCAGAGGCCCACTCAAATAATCTTCGGTCATCTAATACACTGGCTCTTGCAACTCCGAGTCACCGCACTTCCTTTGTAGGAAATTCTTTTGCAGTAGTTGCTGTACGACTATGAAATTCTCTACCGCAGGACATTAGAAAAAATAATAACAAACAGAGTTTTAAGCAGGCGGCTCGCAAACATCTAGCTAACCGTAATTAGATAGGTACTAAAATGTTCACAAGGCTTGTAATTAGGTACCTATAGCTTTTATGTACTACAATTCTATAAATACTCAGTGCCATATTTATGTATTGTTTAAGGTATATCTGTATATATTAATATATAAATATTCCTTATGTATAATATATATATATATATATATAAATATATATATATATATAAAGTTCTAGGTTCTAGTTAGTAGTATCTAAGTTAAGTGTCTAAGTTTTGTAAAATCAAACTATGGAAATAAACGATTTTGTATCTTTTGTATCTTGTATCTTATATATGTATTTATTAATACTTAATCATATATATGTATTTAAATAAGTTTTATATTGATAATGCCTAATTTATTTTCTTGCACGCCCAGGATGGCTGGTAGAGAATGCTTCTAGCATTAAGTCCTCCTCTGTACATAGTTTTTTGTGCACAAAGTATAAATAAATAAAAAGGTGACAGACAATAGTACCATGCGAGAACTTCCGACGAGTTTGGCCCACAGGATGAACCATTCTGAAATTCAAACCAGATCAGCATTTATAGTACCTACGGCTGAATCTAATTTCTAATAAGTGTTAGAATAATAAATAGGAAGGTCATCATCGTACAGATGACAAGAAGAAGAAAGGGGGTAATATTTAGGAAAAAAGCAAATAGGAGATAAGGCTCCACTTGCGCAGAGAGTATATAATCACTACGTTCACTTGCGGAACGCCAGCCGTTATGTCATCACAAGATGAATATGAATCACTGCAACGAACAAGCTGCCGATGCCTGCCGCCGCGCAAGGAGGTAGCTTTAGAACCTTTGAAATGTAATGTTATTTTTTTTCAATAAATTCATGCTAGCAGTAAATACTAACTAGGATGTCCTAATAAAAAATATATGTATGTAATATATTAGTCTAGAAATAGTCGGGCGCGTCAGATTTTCATAGGGGAGGTTTATCTCGGTATCCTGAAAGCATATTTTTTTAATCTGACAAAAATGTTGGTGGGTTCTCTTAATCTGACCGAAAAAGGTTTTTTTGTTTTTTTTTTTGTGTTTTTTGTTTTTTTTTAGAGACCTTCTTTGTGTAAAATAAAATTACCTTTTTTGTTTATTTAAACTTTTTTTTTGTAAAATGTATCGTTCGCGACTTATATGCCGTAACGCGTTCTTAGGAAGACGAAATGGCTCCTCCACACTTCCGGTCATGCGGAAACCGGCAGATTTTGTATTTTTAGTAAGTTTTAGATTATATTCTTCAAAATAAAAAAATAAAAAATCGCGCTCGAGAATGCCGGATTAACGTTTTTTTTTTTACAAGTTCGCATATTATAACTTGGCGGCGTCAAGGACTTATCGTCAGATTAGTTAAATTTAGTCTTTAAACACTAAAATCAACCCCCAATATCTTAATCTGACGCGCTCGAGTATTTCAGACTATCCATTTTTTTTTACTAATCTGATCGTCTATTCTAGGCGCGCGTCACTAAATATAGAGCTAAATACTTTACAAGGCTGTTCTATTAGGTCTAAGGTATCTCTCATATCTTCAACTGCCACGCTCGAGTATTGCCGAAAATTCCCCTATTCGCCTCCCTAACCATATAGAATCGTTGTGATTTGAAACCGGATGAGACGGAAATGGAAATAAGATTGGCTTACCTGTCGGGTAAGCCAATCTTAAACGCTAACAAGGTTAAGCAGCCTGTGTGCGACGCCAGTACTTGGATGGGTGACCGCCCGAACAAAATCTTTTTGCATAGTATTTTTTTTTTGTTTTTTTTTTTTTCTTCTGATTCTTTTGTCGATTTACTGAAGTTTCACTTCTCTCGTGTGTGAATCGCACACACAACTTTTTTTTTATTATCTAACAGTGTGTTTGTGACTATTCTTTTAGATCTTGTTGTGCTAAATAATAAATTTTATAAGATGCCAAAAACTAATGCAGAAATGTGTCGTCAATATCGACGCCGAAAAAAATGAACATAAAATTAAATAGAAAGAAAATTCAGAAACTGAAAATATGGAACTTGAGCAATAGATTACGTAACATAATGTATGTTAAATCATACTTCATACTTATAAATATATATATATATCATACCTACTAATATTATAAATGCGAATGTAAGTTTGTTTGTTACGCTTTCACGCAAAAACTACTTAACCGATCATCATGAAACTTTGCAAATATACTCTTGAAGGTATTAGAGGTAACATAGGTAGGATACTTTTTATAAAAAAAATAAAAACCACTGCGGGTGAAGCCGCGGGTAAAAAGCTAGTCATACTAATATTATAAATGCGAATGTAAGTTTGTTTGTTACGCTTTAATGCAAAAACTAATTAACCGATCATCATGAAACTTTGCACATATACTCTTGAAGATATTAGAAGTAACATAGGATACTTTTTATTAAAAAAAAAATATAAAAAAATACGAAAAAAATAATTACCCGTGCGAAGCCGGCGTGCCGCTAGTAAAATATAAAATATCTTTTAAAATTAATCAAAATACTTTCATTTTTAAACAATTAAACTTTGTAATTATGCTACCCTTGTTAGATATATCTATTCATCTCATTGAAGTTTCACTTCTATCGTGTGTGAATCGCACACACACCTTTTTTATTTTAGATATAAAATTACACACTTATAGACAAGGTAGTCCATACCCTTTTTTGCTTACTTTTACAAATTAAATATAAAATTACAAGGCAAAAATCATACAGATTTCGTGATTTTTTATGTATATTAATAAAAAAAAACAAAACTTACAATTTACTAGTAGATACCTATAAGTCTTTAATCTCCGCAAGTTTATCATTTTGTTACTAACGCAAAGTAAGTACCTAACAAAGATGATAAAAAAATATTGTATAACAATAACATAGCCCATAATATTAAAAGATATAATAAATATACATACCTATATATATAGATAGGTGAGTAAAATATTAAACAAACTAATCACTATATACAGCATCTACAAAAGCCACAAACAAATCTCTGCATCGCATAGCCATCTTAATGTTATAATCCCTTATTTTATTCTCAGTTGCTAAAAACGTCTTTTGGATAAGCATGAAAATGGCCTCATCCTTAGAAGACGTATATTAAATGCAACTCTCCGTACGACGCGTTATAGCAACTACGGCATGTGATACACTCTTGTACAACAGAGATTTACGCGTAGTCATAATGATAAAGACATTTTTAAAAGTTAACCCTTGAGCCTTATGGATGGTGTGTAGAGGCAAACCTTCTGCTGATGCTGACCGGTACCCTTGACTTAATAGAAGTACCTAACTTATTTAGTTTAGGGTTAAGAGATGCTGTTGATTAGTCCGGTAACATTTATACATACTAGAGGTCGCCCGCGACTTCCTACACGTAGAGTTAGTTATTTACACATACTTTTAAGGTACTTGTTTTAAAAAATCTCTAATAAAACATAGGTCTATAAAAAAAACATTTAATCCCCGTATTAAGCCTAAAAGGGGATTAATAAGACACCTCCACAACATTTATAGAGCACACATATGTTTATAAAATGCAATGTTTCAAATTAAGAGAATTTGAAACATTGCACTTTGATACATATTTCCGACCCCCTTTTATCCCCTTGGTAGTGGAATGTCGTAAATTATGTTCTTAGCTTGTTAGCTCTAGATAAAGAACCTACCTGCCGAATTTAAGTTTCCCACTGCAAAACAACAAAGTTCTAACCCCGTTTTAACCCCAAGAGAGGGTTAATTTCTGAAGAAAAGGTATTATCAAACCTTTGGTCCACTCACACGCAATTTACCTCTACTATGTTTCAGTCAGTCAGTCGCTCAGCTTTTCGTTTTATATACTTAGGTAACAGTAAACGGTCAAAGGGATAAATGAGGACAAAGCTCAGAAAAGGAAGCATAAATATTTTTTCTGAAAGAGATTTTTATTAGAAGCATACTCACCTCACTGATATGAGAAATTAATAAACGGGTGTATGTTAGGTACTAATGTCCGTAACTACTTATATTATAAAAATGCAAATGTAACTCTGATCGACTATCTTTCTATCAAGCAAAAAGTACTGATCCTATTTATTAAAATGAAACTGGTTAAACAGATTATCTAGACCCTGCTTTTTACCTCGGGAAAATATCCCATTCCGGAATAATCCACTATAACATAAGCTTTAAAATACTACCATATAACATATATTTCTATGATTTTTAATAAGTGGTAAACCTCACTTTTTAGTTTTTAAATTATATATAATTTGTTTATAATCTGAATCTTAATCATACAGAAAGTAGAATAGTCCTGGGCTTAGAGTATCTATAGTTAGTACCAACATGTCAACGTACCACGTAAAGAGTTCTAATAATTATTTATTTATTAATTTAAGTATACTAACACGATTACGAAACCAATTACATTAGTACACAAAATAACAATATAATGATGATACACACAAAAATAAGTAGGTAACAAGTTATTAAATAAAAATCAAATAGAATTAATTATTATTATTACAAAGATTTGGTACATTAATTAGAATCGAAATTTTAAATAATATTGTCATGAATTAAATGATTACAAACTAAAAACAAATTAAGCAGACATCCTTCCATTCATTCATCACTCTCGCAAAACTTCAGACATACCAACATTACGCTCTTCCATCCATTCATTTGCGAAGATATCGCAGTCTGGGTTCTGGTCGAGCAGTCTGTTAAGCCCGGCGAGAGTGCGAGGCAGTGGAGAGTATGCACGAGAGACAGTTTTACAGTAGGGCACAGAGAACAGCTTAGTATTATTTTGTTGTTTGTGCCTTACTTAAATATCAGTGTTGTGCTCGCCTATTATAGGCACATATTCCATAGTGAATAAGTATTAAAAAATGTCTACTAAATTTTTTTGTTATATGTGCTGTTGGCGCGGCGCGGTGCCATAATCTATACTAATATTATAAAGCTGAAGAGTTTGTTTGTTTGTTTGTTTGTTTGTTTGTTTGTTTGAACGCGCTAATCTCCGAAACTACTGGTTCGAATTGAATAATTCTTTTTGTGTTGGATAGTCCAGTTATCGAGGAAGGCTATAGGCTATATAACATCACGCTACGACCAATAGGAGCAAAGATATAGTGGTAAATGTGTAAAAAACGGGAGAAATTGTTCATCTTTGAAGCCTTCCGTTGCGTGCGCCGTGAAAACGGTTCAAGATACACAAAAAATATGTACTAAAGAATAATAGCTCTTTTAATGATCTAAAAAACAGTCCGCGATAGTATATGTCTATCTTTTAAGATTAACTCACAAAAACCGTTTTTATGGTACCTAATTTGGTCGAAATAATTTGTTTAAGTTGTATCAACATAATAATATTAATTTTTATTCAAATAAATATGTTGTTGGTTAAGAGTACTTCATCCATTATGACGCGGGTAGCACCGCAGGACACAGCTAGTAATAAATAAAATACCACCACAGCGTAACCTACAACACATCCACTGGTCCACAACGTAATGATTATATACTCTCTGTGGTCCACTGTCACTACTGTCAGTGTCACGCTTCGTACGTAATATTAATACATTATTTTCTTCGTTTCGGTTTATTTGTTTGTCTTGCTTGTCGTATTTAATAACTTGATCGATTGGATATTTGGTTGTGTTTTGAACCTGAAGTAAAGCGTAGATTCTAATGAATTTACTTATGAAGCGCTACCGCCGTTGAATTTAAATCCAATCACAATAATGGATAATGAAAAATCTAAAATGGAAGCTCTAGTTGCCCAGTGCAATTCTATAAAAATAGTGCCTTCATTGGAAGAGACTTTGCAATCCCACGGTTTACCTACTGTGCTAGATCAAAACACCCAAGCATGGCTGGATCAACTGAAACTCATTTGGAGCACATGGAAGAGAAGTACGGCTATGGAGTCCAGTATAACAGATCTGTTTCGATCAAGACCTGATGCGTTCACAATTGCGCTTGTGTTCGTTATAAAGTGTGAAGAATATAAAGATTGCAAACCAAAGTCTCTTCCATATTTTATTATTGAGATACTAATGAAATTCTCCCATGCATATAATATTTTTGCAGATGTATCCATGAAAATGCCAGCATTTCTTATTGCAGTGAATCAAAGGAATCAAAACTTTCAAAGCCTGCTGCTTAAAACTTATCAAGTTGCTACTATTAAACCATCTATTATTCCTATTGTAAAGGATATGATAAGGAATGAGAACAGCAAACAGGCTTCACAAATTGTGATAGCGTTGGAACTATTTGACGATATTCCTGTGCAGGATTTACTGTTTCCATTGATCTTGCTTGACAAACCAAACATGATTGATGATTATTTATCTGAAGCTCCAAGTCAGGTTGCACCTTTTATGCAGTTCTTGGATAAATTACTGGACAGAAATTTTAAAATGCTTGACTATGTTCAAAATTATGCTGAAAAGAACAATATAGGCCATGTTAAATTTGAGAAATTACATCACAAACCATTGGGAAAGTTAGTTGCTCGACTCTGTAATAAATTCAACATTCCTGTGGAAAATTGCAAGAATCTCAGCAAAAACAGGACTGCCAGTGGCCTAAGGTATTTGGTGTACAGGAAGTATGTTGAGCACAACATCACTAATCCAGTCTGGGAAGATTTAGTGAAAGACTCTCTGAGACAGAGTTCGGAGTCAATACACTCGTTTTTAGATATTTTAATAGACTATGATAAAACTGAGGCTCTGAAATGGGCAAAATATTTAAATATCCCTGAACAGAACTTGCCTCTGCCTTTGAGAGGGGCCAGTAAAGATGAGACACCTGAAAAGGTGGAAGAAAACTGGGATACAGAAAATGTGGACAGTAATCAAGATTTCTATAAGTCCCCATTAAAAAGAGATAAAATAACTATCATTGAGACTGAAGAACAATTTTATGACCTCATAATGAAACTACAGAAAATGGATATTGTTAGCTTGGACTGTGAATGGAAACCTTCTTTTGGAGCTAAACTTTGTCAAGTTGCTCTTATACAGTTAGGTACTAAAGATATGGTGTACCTTATTGACACTATTTTACTGAACAAGCCAGAGTATGTTAGTTTTTGGCACTCCTTTCATAAATGTTTCCTGGAAAATGCTGAAATAATCAAACTAGGCTTTGGTCTTGAACAGGACTTAAGAGAAATGAAAGCTTCAATTATTGGTCTGACTAATATTAAAGTAAATGGTGAAGGATTTCTTGATTTAAGTATGTTGTGGAGAATACTAGTAGAAAATGAACTATCTTTACCAGACTGCAGTGACAAAGGAGCCAGTCTCAGTGCTCTTGTGCAAACATGCTTTGGAAATCCATTAGAAAAGTCTGAACAATGTTCTAATTGGGAAATAAGACCTTTGAGAGAAACGCAAATTATGTATGCTGCTACAGATGCAGATGTTTTAATTAAAATCTATAACTTCCTACAAATTCGGAGCCAAGAGCAAAATATAAATTTTGAGGCTATATGCAATTCTATTATGGATGAGAGTACAAAGAAAATTGCCAAAAAACCAAAAGCTATTATAAATCCATCACCCTCAAATTATGTGGATATCAAAAATCCCGCTGATATGAAAGTTCTGATTGACATGCCATCAAGTAACATCATGTCTTACCTAAGATTTTGTGGAATTGATACAATATGTAGGCCAGTAGATATGCTTTGGCATGATATTATAAACTTGGCAGTGTCTGAAGATAGAGTCATCTTGGTTGGAAAACCAAAACACACACCAAATAATAATTTCCCTCAAAGTTCCATTCTTTGTGTTGGAAAGGGACATTCATCGGAACAACTGTACAGAGTACTAAGTGCCTACAAAATAAAAGTGCAACAAAGTGATTTATTAACAGTATGTTTGTTCTGTAATAGCAAAGATTTGAAGAGATTGAATCCTGAACAGGTACAAGATGTATGCAAATCATATGAAGCTGCTGCTCAAGAGAGATTTAACCAGAGATTTGTAGTTGATGATATTGATGACAGGGATGATGTTGATTGTGGAAATTTTTTGAGTGAATCTGAAAGTGAAGATGATCATCCCCAATATTTGCCTGGTTCTGCTGATGTTAAGTGTCTTTCATGTACAACTAGCAAAGGAACACAAATAGTTATAGATGATGTTTCAAAGCTGAGTTTGTTGCATAAGTCTGCAATTTTATGTGAAGATTGCGGTCGCCTGTGTTCAGAAATTGATTCTGTCTATAAAGCAGTATGTGGTACAGTATTGAAACTGACCAAGTTGACACACCCAACTTGAAATCTATTCATATTGTAAAGAAGTAGCTATACATACACTAATATAATATGTTAAATGGACATGTGAAGGCAAGCAGGAATTCAATTATTTTCATTTTATATTATGTACTTGCCATATCCCTTGGTAAATTCTTAATTTTTTTATTTCGAAGATGACGTGAGTTACACTTTTCAGTGTAAAAAGCGGGAATTACTTACGTAATGAACTAGAGTTGATAACATTTCGATCTTTCTGACGGCAAGAGAAGTCCTTCATTGTCTCCTTGCAATTCGCGCGCGGGTTCTCACTGCGTGTGCGATAGCGCAGCGCCCTATAATCTAAATAAACAATAAAATAAGGTATGTGTGCGATTCACACACGGTAGAAGTGAAACTTCAGTAAATCGACAAAAGAATAAGATGAAAAAAAAAAATACTGTGCAAAAAGATTTTGTTCGGGCGGTCACCCATCCAAGTACTGGCGTTCCGGAAAGTTGCTTAACCTTGTTAGCGTTTAAGATTGGCTTACCTGACGTATTTCCGTTGCATCCGGTCTGAAATCACAACGATTTTAAAGAAGTTTCACTTCAAAAACCCTTGATTTCAGAATCTTAGTTGCCTTAAAAGTAAAAAATCATAGGGACTATTTTGCAATGTGCATGTGATTTTGGCTTTCATTTGAGACCCCATTGAGTATATTTGCAGATTTTCGGTTTTCCTTCACCACTTTTACCCTCATAACTTTTAAACGGGTTAATCAATTATCATCAATCATGACTTAGAACACTCGCGCGAAACTTACCTTTCATACAAAAAAAAAACTAAATTGAAATCCCACTGTCTGGGACATCATAGCTCCCAAACGGATCTGTACACACAGACAGACACGACAAACTTATAACACCCCTCTTATTTGTCGAGGGTTAAAAAGTCGAAAGTTTATGAACTCTAGTTCATTACGTGAGTAAATCCCGGTTTACAATCAATTTAATTTTTTTTATAATTTGCAATTATGATTTGGTAGATAATAAATAATCCACAGTAAAATAATTCTGATGAAGTATAACCTACTTAGACATGCTTGGCCTTGGAGACCCACCTCCCTTTATCACCAAGATTTGTGGAAGTAATTATCTGAATGATAATACATATTTGAAATCTTTTAAGTTAAACCGATTACTTGTTTAATAAACATTAGTCGAAAATATTTTAAAATACAGCATTGTCATTATCATCAAAATCTGATCATTTTTCCCCACATACCTATTGATAATATGTACCAATGTCTAGAATAAAAAATAAATTGTTTATGATTCCTTAAATGTTTCCTGGACTATAGGTAAGTAAGTCTATTATTATTTTTAAAAGGTACTTAACGCCTTATTTAAGTAAACTTAAACACATGTTTGTTTTTGTAATAAGGCAATTTATGTTAAAAATTAAAAGAACTTTCCCTCCATGTGGTATATTTACTAGGGAATTTATGTTAACATAAAAATACATTATACTGTAGTAATATTTATCTTAAAATGTTCATAAATGAATATCTTTCAAGAAAAATAAAACAGCAATAGCCACCATATTTTTTCTTTCTCAAATATACAAGCTATAAAATATCGAATTTAATAATAATATTATTATAGTTCACTATAATCATACCATTGCTTAAACACAAATGTACACTCTTAAATATAAACTATACCAAAAGAATAAATAAATCTGTCTAATTAATAACATTTGTAACACAGTGTGATTATGATTAGATTCTCTTGGAACACTTTCCTCTGTATTTCTGTAGTAGTATCAGAGATATATTTAATTGTATTAGAGAAAAATATAGACTACCTATCTAATAAATTATATTATATTTTTTGTCTTTTTTAAATTGTTCCATCTCACTTTGGTCAATATAATTTCCTTCCAAATTTAATTCATCTAAGCTTAATTCTGGAAATTTCTTTAGGCTTCTCAGCTTGTTGTTTTTCAAAGACAGGGTCTGAAATTGAATATACAATATTATTCTTTAATTGACAAATTACCATAGTAAGTAACACCGGAAACTAGAGTTAAAAAGGAAATAGTATGGGTTGTTTTCTTTACCGAAATGGTATGTTTATAATTAACGAAGCATAAGCACACCTATTTACGTTCCCACTGCTGGGATACTGGGACTTCTCTCATCAAGAGAGAGATTAGGCCTCAATGCACCAAGCTGGCCAAGAGTGGGTTGGTAAATGACACATGTGCTTCAAACTCTTCAAAGTTCTCAGAACATGCCGGTTTCCTCACGATGTTTGCCTTCACCGTTGAAGCACATGGTAAAAACGCACTAAAATTTTTCGAATTCAGTTTGAAACCACGACCTTCGGAATTAAGGTCGAGTGTGATCCCACGTAGCCAACACGGTTTTTTTTAATATACAACGGAAACTTTATAAATGGTATTCCAAAATTAGTTGGCCTTTAAAATTGACCACATGTTCAGTGTAGCAGATATCTGGCCTGATATAGGCACTTGCATGATGGAGAGGCCTTTTCCTAAATTTGCATTGTTAGTAGTAGTGACAATAGGATATATCCCTTTCTCTTCTATATCAATAAATCAAATCTGAATTATGAAACTTGACCATACCTTACAATGTTGAAGGACAATCAATGAAGGCAATACAATTGAAGTCAATTCTTGGTTTGACAAATCCACCTTTTCACAATAACTGTAATATTGCAGATGTGGTAAACTTATTATTTTATCATTGAATTTCACTCTCATTTCTAAATCCTTCTTCATATAGTCAGTAGCAAGCTGTTCTTCAATGCTCCATTTAGTAATGAGATCGGCATAATATCCTGCCCTGAGGTAATCAATGGTTTTTAAATTCTGCAAGTTAGTGATGACTTCTTTGTGATAAAGATTAGCGTCAACGCAATGTAGGAACACTGTGGTGGTCAGCATGGCAACTGAAAGAGAACATCATAATATTTCATAAGGCCATATAAGTAATGCTAATAAATATATCTACTAGCCTTCTTGGCTAAGGGGGTATCATGTACAAATATATAGTGGGCTTAGCTAGGATTATAATACGTAGGTATTTTCATTAATGTTTTTAATTTTTAAAGTACATACCAGTGAATCAAATTCTAACAAGTAAATATCAGGTCTATTATCTAATAACTAGCGCCGCTGGAACCAGGTAGAAGTAACCATTTTTCGGTTTAAGATTTTGTGTAGCCAAAATTCCTTAGTAGTTAGAACACCTAAATACATCTTCTTGGAGATTGTACCACTATCTAAATAAAGCAACCTGTAGAAGATTAAATTATAATTTATGAACAGAACCATAAAAAGGCTATTAAATTTAGTTTTTTAGATAGTGGTACAAACTACATTTGGAGATGTAGTCAGACGTTCTAACTACTTTGCTTCTATGGGTCTGGGCTGGACGTGGCTGGAGTGCATTATGTCATGTACACTTACATTTGCTGTCGGGTTCTAAAGCTAGCAGTTGACGACAAGACTCAAGTTGTGATTTCAACTCTTCTAAAACTGGATCCGCATAGACACGTTGAAAACTAATCCTGTTCTTCCCAATGTAAGTAGCTGCATTGTGCTTTACAGCACTTATTACATCTCGTCCATTAGTTTCAGACTCAAACCCGACCTGAAATTATACTTAATATTCATCTGTTGCTGTTGGTACCTAGACATACCTATACTTATCTAGGCTAACAATAGGTAAGGATCAAAGTTCAACAAAGTTCATTTCTGACAGTAATATATATTGAACTGAACTATAGGTGTATAATTAAAGGTTTTTATATAATTTGACACATCAAAAGAGATGGCGAAATTTAAGTCTATTATTCTTCAAAATCTGTCACGAAACCTAAGCATTCTCAAATCAAAATAATATTATACTTGGGAGTGGGTTCCCAACGAGTAGAAAGGGGGTTGAAATGTTTTTTTGTTTGTTTTTTTTTTTATCAGACGTCGCGTCACCACGGTTTCTAAGTGAAAATCATAGCGCAACACGTACCTAAAGTTTCGGTTTAACCTGCGCGAACAACGCGGAAACGGGAGCGTCTTAACTTGCGCCGGACGCTACCCATACTTTAGCACACCCACGCGACCAAAAAGCGGGACGTTTGCAGGCTGCAATATCTCGCGTTGCAGATGCGTCCTGCATAGACTTGGCCAAAGCCTTATCTCGAGGTAACACATACTACTGATTTGCTTACCTTTACATCCAAATTATCTTCGATGGCTCTTCCAGACTTAAATAACCAGAATGTATCATACTGGTTTCCGGTGCAAGAAGTCCATTCCCCGTTAACAATCTCATCATTGATTAGCACCTTTACTCTTGACGTCACAAACTCCTTGTTCACAGCTTTGCTAAAAGCGAATGTGCATTTTGCTGGAGTTAAGGTATACACGACTAGACTCTTCGATGTCTTGACTGCGTCTGTTAAAGCATAGTTATATTGTAAATGACAAAGCTCAAATAGATAAAATCGAGTGTGACAGAATAATATCAAGGTTGCTCTGTTGAAAAAATAAATGTCAAGCGCCTAATTACAGTCATAAATTCCCTCTACAGCCCTAACCTATAAATGTTGTGTGTCCTGTCTTACCTTGCACCAATGGAAGAAAAAGGTATACAAGGTACAGGTTATTCCTAACCTAAGCCTTGTTGGGACCATAGTGTCCAGAAATTATGTCGCTACTGTTAAATAACAATAAATTATTATCATTACAAGCTGACCGCCTGCTACTTTGCCCGCGTAATTATAAATTTTCCCGCGGTAAAAAGTAGCTTTTGTCCATTACTGGGTACACAGCTATGTCCATGCCAAATTTGACTCAAATTGGGCTTTGCTCATAAGAATTGTATTTTCACGCGGTTTAAAGTAGCTTAGGTGTTAATCTGATTTTTTAAGGTATATTACTGTGAAGTTTTATCAAAATCCATCCAGATGTTTTTGCGTGAAAGGGCAACATACACATACTTAAATCCTCACAAACTTTCGCGTTTTTATATAAGTAGGATTATTGGCAACCTATCTCCACTATATAGGTAAACATGCGAGAAGCATTCTGTTTATCTATTGGTATAACATTAAGCAGGGACTTACCAAGAAGCCATTTTTGGTAAAACCATGCACTGGTGTCATCAGGATCAGTAAAGGCAGCACTTTGGACCATCTTTAGTTCATGCTTATGATGACCATCTTCTATAGGTCTACCTCCTGTGAAGGTATAATATGATTACCAATAACTTTTCAGTCGTATTTTAAGGCTTTTCTCTAGAAAGCCTTCCTCCATAGTCAATACAATTAAGCTCTAACCTATGGGTGGGTATGCTTAAAATCAAAATTAAAAAAAATTATGCATGTGCGACTTTCTTCGAAAAAAGGAGGTTCTCTATTCGTCGCGTATGTTTCCTTAGAACTTTGATCTCCGTGGACCGATTTCCTATTTTGATCAATCGGTAAACTAGTTCTCGAGTTATGTTGAAATAATAGCTTTTAACTTAAAAAGCAAAATAATAACGTCACGGATTTGTCCGGGTTTTTTGGATTTTCCGCGAGCGTACTGTATTTTCTCGCGGTAAAAAGCAGTTTATAGCCTTCTTCGATAAATAGGCTATAAAATACTAAAATATTTTTCATAGAATTTAATGGAACTATAATATTAGTATAGATGTATAATATTAGTAGTCTGCTTCAGTGGCGCGATGGGCGAGGGTCCGCTTGCGGCGCAAGAGGTAGCGGGTTCGATTCCCGCCGAGGGTGAAAGTGTTTGTATGTTCTGCAAGCACGATCTCCTTGGTCTGGGTGTTTAATATGTATCATAAAATATCTATATATGTAAGTCTATTATATTAAGTATATTAGATATCTAGTACCCGTAACACAAGCTTAGAGCTTACCACGGGGCTAGATGTTATTGTGTGAAATGTCTGGAAATATTTATTTATTTATTTTTATATGTCCTTATTTCATACCCAAACTGGTTGACCCCGGGGTCCTAGGTTCGAGATTGGTTGACCTGTATAAAAGTGATAAGGGTAAAAGTTGGGAAGGAAAACCGAAAATCTGCATATAAACTGCGGGGTCTCAAATAAAAGCCTATCACGTGTAATAGTATGACTTTAAGGGAACTAAAGTTCGGAAATCGGGGTTTTTTATTAATTTTAAATTTGGACTATTTGAAAAAAACTACATGTCTAGCTTCTTTCCCTTGCGCATACGGCAGAGGCAGACTCCTCCTCTCTTACTAACCTACAGCGTTAGCCGTATATAGGACACTCACCCACAGACGCTAAATTGTTTGTGATATTCATATTTTGTCTAATTAACTTCTAAATAGCCATACCTTTCAAATCAGGATATAATGCTAACAGCATTTTACTTCTGTAATGCCAAGCGGAGTAATTAGAGAAGTTATCATGGAGTTTTTCAGTTGTAAATTTAAATTCTTCCTCCAAAGGCGGTTTGCACTGTCCTACTACATGTCTCCGATAGTCCCAGGTATGAACTGAAAACAAGATTTTGCTGGTTATTACTATGTTGCGATTATCACAATATTATATGTGTGTAATATCATCATCATCACCCTATTAACGTTCCCACTGCTGGGACACAGGGACTTCTCTATTGGCGAGAGAGATTAGGCCTTAATTCACCGCTCTGGTTAAGTGCGGGTTGGTGTATGTCACATGTCCTTCAAACACTTTTAAAGTGCTCAGAACTTACCGTTAAAGCACGTGTTAAAAGCGCACATAAATTTCGGAGAAATTTCTTGTAAAATCCAGAGGTGCGTAGCGGGGTTTGAACCCACGACCTTCGGAATGATTTTTATAAAGTTAAGAGACGCTGAGCGAGGCCAGTACTTGGATGGGTGACCACTCGTGGGTGACTAAATCCTTTTGCACTAATAATTATTTTAAACTTATTATTGTTTTATTTTTAAATGTTGTTAAATACAAGAATTACTTACAATTTCTTTCATCATAATTTAGATACATATTGCATAGTGAAAGCTCCTTTTTCCAATCAGGATCTGCTCTTGTAGATAGCACCCATACCCTCTGATGCCAGGTGCAGTATGATTTTGGATTGACTTTCAAGCAATATTCAGTCAATTGTAACTCTGCATCAAATATTTTGGATAATTCATCCTCATTCTCATTTTTCCTATAAAATAACAAATATTATCAAACAAGCATTTACAATAAAATATATATTTTATTTTATTTATTATACTAATAATATTATAAAGCTAAGTGGTTTGTTTGAACATGCTAATTTTAGGAACTATGGGTCCAATTTGAATAATTATTTTACCGTTAGATAGCCTATTTACAGAGGAAGGCTACTTTTTACCTTGGGAAAGTAAATCAGATAATAATAAAATGATTATGTATAGCTGATGAGATTGTTTGAAGTTACTAATTACAGGGTCCTTGGATTTGAAACTCTTTCAGGCTTCAAGGCTGCTATTCACTGCAGGAAAATATGCTGTTCCCGCAGGAAATCCATAAAATATGGGCATTGCCATGGAGCAAAAATAAAAAAGAATGTAGTACTTTTGTTAGAAAGGGCAATTGATATTTAATTCAAGCAAATCCATAACTTACACAAAATTATATTATACTAGCTGTGCCCCGCGGTGTTACCCGCGTTATAATGGATTTTCACGCGGAATGACGTTTTCCCGCGGTAAAAAGTAGCCTATGTTATTTTTCAGGCTCTAGAGATTCTGTGTACCAAATTTCATTTAAATCGGTTAAGTAGTTTTCGCGTGAAAGAGTAACAAACATCCATACATACAAACTTTCGCCTTTATAATATTATATTATATTTGTGGATGAGGCCCATTCATAAATACTTGCCTAAAAATGTCTAAAACCTCTCTTCTTATGTTCCATAAAGTGTTGATGTCCGGGTTTGAGGATAAAATTTTACTTGTAAGTTCCAATAACTCTTTATCCAGTTCTGAATTCTTTCTCTGAAAATAAAAGTTAAGGTTTACAATATTGTATTATTTTATTAACTAGTTATTCATCACATTGAGAGCAAGAAATTTGTAATAGAAATTGTATATACAAAAATTAAGTATATTTATTTATGAAATAATAAAGTTGATTATTTAAAACTGTTATTTATGTATAATAAGTGGATAAAAATATGGGATGATAATTCACTATAGTTCCCATGCTTTTGACTATGGAAATCCATACAACTGTTATGATGTGAAATAACTCTGCTATTGAAATTATTTAATTATGATTATTTAAGCTTTTAATCACCATTGTTGTACACTTTTACAATTTCACCTCACTGATATCTCCATTACAGAATATATTAAAATTCATAAAATAAGCATTTACAAAAACATTATCTATTTAATTTTATACTATTTGTGGATTAGGTATTCTATGATTCAAGGTATCATATCCCAATTTTTAATTCTTGCAGCAGTTGCAAGCTAAAGGGGTACCAGAGATACCTAACATGTATAATTTGTTTTGTAACATTAAAACATAATTTTTTTTTTTTTTTTTTTTTTTATTATTGATAAGCCTTCATTTGACCACAATCTCACCTGATGTAAACTGACGATGTGGTCTAAGATGGAGCATGAAGGCCTAGAAGATGGCTTCTCCGGGCCACATTACGAAACACCAAAAAAATCACTTCACGCACTGGCCCAGCCCGGAGGGTGGTGACAAGCCGCGGCCGAAGCCTACCACCAGAGACTGTTCTTAGCACCACCCGGAGGTCACGTGTAAGTGTGTATAAATTTGGTTTGTACAACACTAAAAACTTACTTTTGATAAAATTTTACCCATAACATGTTTGAAAACTTTAAGCTTTTCCTGCCTCTCTTTTTCCTTTCTGGCTTTTTCTTCTTCGGAAGTTCTTACTTTAATTCTTCCATGCTAAAAAAATTACAACATTAATTTCTTAAAATTGGACTCTGTATTAAGACCGTAATGGGTGGCGAGAGCAAGAGGAGGCCTATACCCAGCAGTGGGTGAAGTCAGGCTGCGGATGATGATGATGATGATGGACTCTGTATTTAAAAGCTTTAAATACAGAGTCAGTTTGCCAGTGTCATGCTAAATAAAATTTTAGAGAGAAAAAGTAGTATGTCAATGAAAATAATATTATTACAGTAAGACAAGGAATGCATGTACCAACCATGTTTTTACTTTTTTCTTAGACAATGGACCAATCTTTGTTCCAGTTCTGTGTGAGTTGTTATTTAAGTAAATTTGACAAAAAAATAAACTTTGGCCAACTCCGCTTTTGTTGAGGACGAACTAAATCAGAGATTTTTTCAGTCAGACAGTTCCGATATTGATATTGAGTGAATCACTAAATAATCACTAACGCTAATTATGTGAACCACGTACGTCGTGATTATTAGTTTCTTGTAATTGGACTCTGCGCTTGAAGCGACAATTTGCCAGTGTCGAGTTAAATAAAATTAGGTATATATGTTTAGGATAGGTAGGTAAGTACCTACTGATTATCTGTTAGTGTTATTTAGAATTATTTTCTGAATTCTCTGATCTGAAGTGAACTGACTGAACTGAACTGATCAGGCACAGGCACAGGCAGTGTCGTCGTGCTATTGGCATTAGACATGACATGACAATGACATTGACAACTGACTGAACTGGGTACCTACCTTCTTGTGCTTGAGTATTGTGCCACAAAGTCACAAAGGCCGGCTAATTAATCCAGGTATACTGGATACCAATTTGTCACCATAACTTGTGAGTCAAATATTTATTTATATTTATTTATTAATTATCGAATAGCTGGCATCACATCACTAATATGACAGTGACGTCCCTTTTGTCTGACAATCGCAATTTTTTAAATGTCAGTAGGTGTAATGACGGTTTGTAACGTAATTTTATGTTACCAACGATAAAACTATCCAAAGATATGGGAAAGTATTAGGTAAGTATTTTTGAGAATATTGGAAATATAATATTTTTTATTCTATATGTATAGTTAATCTTAATTATATCTGATATTGAATACACAACAGTTAGCACATAAGGTATATGAATTACATAAGTGTTATGTAGGTAACCTACAACTAAATACCTTTTTTAATAATACATTTATATATTTATCATTACCACCCTAATAACGTTTCCATCCATCTGCTGGAACACAGGGACTTCTCTCTTGGCGAGAGAGATTAGTCCTTAATTTACCACGCTGGCCCAGTGTGGGTTGGTGAATGTCACATGTTCATTAAACGTTTTTTTTAATTCTTAGAACATACCATACGATACTTCACGATGTTTGCCTTCACCACAGTGGTGGATTTATCAGCAGGCTGATTAGGCTCCAGCCTAGGTTGGCAGATTTCCGGCAAATTTAGGGAACGATTTTTTTAACCCGCGTAGAAATGAAAATTTTTCTATGGCGGATTTCTGATGTCTTACAGATAAAAGTCTGCAACAAATTTTGTCGATGACTTTTCTCTCTCACTTGTCATAGCACATTCCGAGAGTAGCAAACTTCAATAATGAGCAAAACAGCTTGTTCGCCGCCCCTCAACCAGTAATCGGCCTCTCTCCTCTGCGCCTTTTTCCAACACTTCTTATGAGTGAAAAGAGCGAATTTGTAAAAAAAAATAAAAAAGGTGTGTGTGCGATTCACACAATGATAGAAGTGAAACTTCAGTAAATCGACAAAAGAATGAGAAGAATAAAAAAAAATTCATTATAATATAATTTTTCGAGTAGGTACTTATATTATAATGAATAATTCTACCGATTTCAATCTTATGTATCGACTTTTATGTGTTTCCCAAGGACTTGTAGCTTCAGAAAATTAGATTGGAACTCAAAAAAAATCTTGAACTGCTTGAATAGCGAGATAGTCTTATGTCAAAAAATATTTTTTCCCCGAACGCGGTATTTTTTAATGCAATTTCAAGCAAATTGTTGCATTGTAAAAATAATGTATGTAATGACAATTGTTGAGGCAAGTGCGGCAAAAACTATTCTGCCTTTAAGGTATAGGCTTATAGGCTGAATAGTTTTTGTAAAACCGTTAAAACACGTGTTTTAAAGCGCACATACATTTTCAAGAAGAAAAGTCCAGAGGTGCGTTGTGGGGTTTGAACCCACGACCTTCGGGATGAAAGTCATGAAATCGCCTTTCATGACTTTCATCCCGAAGGTCGTGGGTTCCTAGCCTTCCTATAGAGAAATTATTATAATATTAGATTTTTTTATTCTTATTTACTAGAAATTAATTACTTATAAGATTACTATTATTAGTACATGCGTAAATTCTGAATTTTACGAGTCATATTTTGATCGAAGCCGTCTAATATGGTAATCATGAGATTTTTACAATTTCATTTATCTTATAATTGTTAAAACATGTTAAGAATAATAAAAATAAATAAAAATTAATTAAAAAAAAGTAAAAGTAAATTTATCTAAGCCAGTTACATTTTGCAGTTGTGGTAGGTACAGTACTATGAACGGAGAGACAGAAAAAGTTGAAAAACTGCGTTGCCATCTCAATGCTTTCCTCTAAGGCTGTAAATTATCTTAGTGTTAATCTAAACCCATAACTAGTTTGTGAATTATTACTGACGTGTTCCTATAAATAAAAAAGACATAACTAAACATACTTAAAAATAAAAAGGTAACAAAGGAAAGTTAAATTCTAAACTTCAATAAACAAACTCCAATAGGTATATTTGTGGAAAAAGTGCGTGTAGCGTTGGAAACACCACTAATTCATAGTGGTGAATGAACAAAATAACCTCAGCTGTGAAAGTAAACTGAAAACTTGTTTCCCTTCTCCGAAGTACTGTATACATTCTCATAATCACGGATAATTTATAAATTTATTTGGGATTATCGTGATAAAGTGCTTACGATGAATAACGCGTCTCAGTTTTCTTTGCGTTGGAATAATTACGTGTCCCACGTAACAGAAGCATTCAATATTCTCAGATTTGAGAACGATTTAGTGGACGTGACTTTGTGCTGCGATGGTGGAAAAATAAAAGCGCATAAAATGTTACTTTCTGCCTGTAGCAGTTACTTTAAACAGATATTTAAAGAAAACCCTTGCCAACACCCAGTAATTATCTTTAGAAACTTCAAGTATGAAGATTTAAATGCTATCATAAATTTTATGTATCATGGTGAGGTCAATATTTTTCAAGAACAATTGGAATCGTTTTTAAACACAGCAGAGCTATTGGAAGTTAAAGGATTGACTGATAACATTGAGGATGAATCATCAAAGAACCCTATAAGATTGAGCGAAACTGCCTCATTAGATCTCAGCAAGTCTAGGAGATTCACTGAAGATATCGTGCCTGTTTTTTCTGATGAGCCTATAAACCTTGCAACAATGCCTGAAAGGGAGGAATACATTCCTGAAGTGAGCCCTGTGAAACAGTTGTCTGACACGGAAAATGGAATTATAGAAGTTATACCTGATGTTCCCAAAGTTGATGAAAGTACAAGTTCAAGTAGTTCAATACACAAGTCAGTTTCATTGCCGAGTGAGGAAATGCAAGTTGACATGCAATCCACATCGGCTGAAGACCTAACAGAGAAAAATAGTGCAGGTATTTAACTAATTTGCCACAATAGCCATGATAACTGAATAAAAATATTGTTATTCTGTTTATTCAATCTGTTAGCCTGTCCAAAAATACTGGACACATATTTTTAGCTTTATCAATTCAATAAGAAAGTGCCAAGATATAGAGCATCAATGTTCCAGAGTGTGTGCTTGTGGCATAGTTTAGATTGCACAAAAGTGTTACGTTAGGCGAATTTTTAATGATTTTTATTTTGTTGGCTCATCTTGTTTTTTTAAATACCCTAAATGATGGGCTAATAATTATTTTTAATCGTCTACCCTATTTATCCATAGTTTCCTGCACTTGTTAATTTAACTTACACAGCAATGGTGTTGCTGTACTGTATGGTATTGTTATCAATGTTTTCTAAAGCTGAACATTTTTATCACAAAATTGATAAAACTTGAAGTACCTATGTAATGTTATGTAGGTATGTTGCCAGTTGTACAGTTGCCTGCAGTTTCATGGTTACTTTTTATCAATATGATTTCTGCAAAGGAAAAACTTCACCACTGCATAAATTGCCACACAATTTCTAATATTTATTTATTTGCTAAATTTTCGAGTAAAACAGTTTTATAATTTGCTTGATTATTTTCAAGTTGGGTTTCTTACTGGGGATATATTGTTATTAGTCCATAATATTTTTGGAGGAAAGCCACAATCTGGAAAATATTTGTTTTTATCATGTTCATCACCATGTAGTTATACAGTGCCCATCTAACAATAATTATCTAACAGTGCCACATAATAATCATACTATTGACAAAACATCTTTTTTTTTTATTTGTTAGATATATTATGCTAAAATTATAAACTTCTCTCCTTGAAATAGGCATAATGTGTAATTTTGAAACATTGATGTGATGGGTTACAATGCCCGTCGCGGCGATGGAAAACTAGTTTTCTGTAGCGCAGGGCCGCTGCCGCTGCTTTTTGCTAGATTTAAAGAGTTAAGAATAAGTCAAGACGTCATAGTAAGAGTAATTCATTCATAAAATCAAGGCATTTAGGTTAAGAAAACCCTAAGCTCTCAGGGCTCTTAATTATAAATAAGCTAGTAGTTATTTATCTGAAAGATATAACAACAAATGTAACATTATCTCAGAAGCTAGACGTCCACTCCAAGATATAGGTTTGCCTTCTGTTTGTAGTGTTTTCTATTGTACGTAGCCTGCATCCTACATGATGTGCCGCCCTGGTCGTACCAACATATTGATTGCTAATAATTTTGGGCAATGGCAAAGAGTTAAGTGACAGTTTTAATCTCTAGATCAGATACCTACTCAGAAACATTAAGATATTTTTTTGACGAAAGTTTGTTAAGTGCTAAGTACAAACAAGTTCTTTGAAATATACGTAATCGAAGTTAATTCTGTTTACCATAAGGAACTAAATTCATTCTTATCAGTCGATTTGAATTGACTATTGTGGAAGCATTATCTTCCAACAAAAAACGTCATGTTAGTTGCACATCTCGATTTCACGCAGGCGCGGAGCACGTCATTTGCCCTGAGCGAGCGTATGTATGCGTTACTAAACTAGGAATTTAATTCCTAACGATATATAACAAAAGTTAATATTACGTATTCCTTATTATTTATTTACCTAAGACTAAAAGGAGTGTAAAAATTATTAGTAAAATATATTTATACAATTTTAGACACATCCAAATGTTACTAGCGCCCCATTCTAATCTAAGCGTACGTAAGCCTTAAATCTGAAGAGTAAAATAGAAACACTTTGTATAGGCATATGAGACGACTTTTATATAAATTTGTACGCTATGTAGTTAGTAATACCCGTCAGCCTGGTACGACAGATCTAAAGGAGCGTCGGCGTGAGAGTCCATCGTGAGCCGAACGGAAAAGTAAGGTGACAGTGTCCGTCTCGTCCAGAGTAGAGAATCTGTGATTATCACTTGGAGATGAACGTGTTAAATTACCTATAGGTAAATTATGAAGGTCGGTTACGAACATACATACAAGTGAAGCTAATAAAAACAACAAGTTTTGGTATGATAATTAATAAAAATTTAATATAGCTTGGTTAATATTAAAAAACAGCGTTCATATAAAAAAATTGTCGTATACATTTTCGTCAATGAGAACCTCCTCCTTTAAAATACCATTAATAATAATTATTTTTTTACCTGCACAAAATTAGAGGAAGTCCAATGATCATTTACCACATTTAACAACTTTTTGCCTCACCAACCCTCTGTTCCACATGCCAAAACCTGATCCGTAGTTATAATCTATCACCATTTCAAATTTCAGGCAAATCGGTTCAGCCATTTGCCGTGAAAGACGGAAAAAAAAACAGACACGCACATACACTTTCCAATTTATAATATCGGGCTTAACGGGACATTGTTAAGCAAGAACAAGAAATTCCCGTATGTTACGATAAAAAATTTAATCCAGCAAATTAAGGTTCTTTAAAATGTATTATCATAGGTATTTTCTGGAACATAAGTTATTATTTTTGCGGGCTTCCTGTTAAGCTGCCGGATTATCGCCTTATCACCGAATTTAATAAATGGCTGAAGTTCAGGGTGCAATTATTTAACGCTACATTATTTTATTTTATTTTAGTTGGAAAACAAACAGTTTTACTTACTAACTAAATCACGATACAAACATAACTACGAACCATTATAATGTTTCCACATAGCGTGACTAAAAAACAAAAAAACACAAATTACTAACTTATAACTTAATTTGAAAATATACAGAGAGTATTAAAAACGGAGAACTGAGAAAACAAATAATAAGAGGAAAAGAAAATCGGCGAAATAATAAATGACTAACAATTAAATTAGCGTTTTGTCAATAAGCTACTGACTCTGCTGGCTTTTGTATCAAACAAGTCGATATCGGGTATATCAGTAAAAGCATTAAATGAAGAAGAGGCTCTGCAAAAGTACGAGTTTTGTCTATAATTTCTACTAGGGATCCTCAATCTAATTTTATTTAACAGTTCCGAAGAGTCAACATCACTTTGAGCAATCTTACACAAAAACGGCCAGCTATTTTCCGTCTTTCCACTAATGGAAGTAGGTGATTATCAGAGAAATTACATTTAATCATCAACATTAGCTATTGAAATATAATGAAATAATAATTGATATTGTAATCTTCTTTTACAGACTCTGAACTGGCTAAGTTTCGCTGTCAGTTGTGCCCGAAAGGCTTCAAGCACCCGACATCTCTGACCCTTCACAAAGACTCACATGCCGGGAAAACACAGTGCCCCGTCTGCCACCGTTCGTTTTCAAGATCATATGATATGAGAAGTCACCTGCAAAGAATACACCAAGGAAAACAACTCACTATTAAAGAAATTAGATACAAGAATTCCAATGACAGTCCCAAACAATTTACTCACAATATTTAGTAGTAAATTTTACTATTACTACTAACTATACCCATTTATTAGACTTGATGATAGCGAGTTTGTGCATTTTTCTACAGTTTTCCAACTTTCGATTATACAGATTGCGTGTTGACAAGTGCACAGAGTTGCCTAATATTATACTGTAGTTGTTAATTATTAATTATATTTGACATATGGTAAGATTTAGCTATAAGCAGCACAGAGTGCTAGATGATATAAATTATATTATACGAAAATGTAGCACGTATTATAATAATAATTAGTTATTGAAAAATATATTTTATGTAATGTTTATACGTCACAAAATTGCTCAGTGCTTGTAGCCTTCGCTATTTTTTATACTAGTCTACTGTTTTATTAAAAAACTGTTTATATTAGTTTGTATTTTAATTCATATGTACTTTTACTACCAACATTTCCTTTTGTAAACATATAATTTAATAGAATAGAAAATACTTTATTACACACAAAACAAAGAAACAATACAATAAGAAATTAAAACTAAACCTAGAATGCGTAATGGGCGGTCTTATTGCTAAAAGCAATTTCTTCCAGACAACCGTGGATGGATAGAATAAATTACAGGTGTTATGGGCATACTCATATTAGAAACGTTGTCCTCCAAGAAATCGGCCAGCCTGTATTACTTCCTGTTGCCCATACAGTATACCGATTCGGCTATTTTTATTGTAGCTCCTATAACCTACTTTTAAAATAGTTTAGTAAGATTATCTAAGTAAAAGTAATCCACACCTTTAATACATCGTGTGAAGCCGCGAGCAACAGAATCAACTTAAGTATATATACAACAGGCAGCCAGTCAAATTAATGATTATAGAAAGGTGAATCCACTGACCTACTCAGGGATTTTTCGAAATGTAACCTATGGTCGGATAACGTATAAAGAAATTAAAAATTGTGGTGCGATTCAATAACTATTTGAAACTCATTTATAACATTAAGGACTTTACAGGGTTCCGTAGCCAAATGGCAAAAAACGGAACGCTTATGGATTCGCCATGTCTGTGTCTGTTCGTCCATATGTCACAACCATTTTTTTAAACTAAACAGTTGAGTCTTGGTAAGTAGATATTAAGTATATAAAAAGCCGTGTTGGCTAAGTGGGAGGACACTCGACTTTCATTCCGAAGGTCGTGGGTTCAAACCCCGCCACGCACCTCTGGATTTTTCTTCTTGAGAAATTTATGTGCGCTTTAAACACGTGCTTTAACGGTGAAGGCAAACATCGTGAGGAAACCGGCATGTTCTGAGAACTTTAAGAGTTTGAAGGACATGTGACATTCACCAACCCGCACTTGGCCCGCGTGGTGAATTAAGGCCTAATCTCTCTCGTAAAGAGAGAAGTCCCTGTGTCCCAGCAGTGGGAACGTTAATAGGGTGATGATGATGAAGTAGATATTCTTGTGAAACACATGAAGATTTTACACAAACATAAAAAATAATCATTTTAGGGTGGTCCATACTATGAACTAAAAAATATTTTGTTTTCACCAAACCCATACGTGTGGGATTTCTATGGATAGGTATTTAAATATTAATAATGGTTTCTAATAAATTTTTTCTAAACTGATTTGTTTGCGCGAATGAGACTTAGTTTTCAAGGTGTTTAAATGTGTCCGCCTCCCCTGAAACTTATAAAATAAAAGAACTAAAATACTAATAATAAATATGATGCCACCATCCAATAAAAATTGGTTTGAACGAGATCGTAAATTTACCCATCATTTATAAAATTAGGCGATTTTGGTAGTACTCAGTACTTTGCTGGGTAACCGCTCTTTCTGCAACATTTTGTAATTTTTTTTCATATAACTATTTCTTATTGTTACATGTATAGTGTATAAACTGTTGAAATACATATTCCAAATGGGCTCATACCAAGGATTCCGCATGGTTTATGAGTTAACTAATTTATTTATACTTACCTATATTTATTATCTTCATCATGATCATCTTTTCAGCAGCAAGATGTCAACTGCTGCACATAGGCCTTCCTCAAAGATAAGTAACCAAATATTTCGGTATTGACAAAGTCATATCTCCAGATGGTCGTCCGACCGACGCTGCGCTTGCCGATTTCTGGCATCCGTGCCTCCGAGCCTCCGACCATCGTGCTATATGGCCTGCCCATTTAAATGGGATAATTATAATTATCCACGCAGGTGATTTGCGTTCTTCTACGTACTTTTTAATTCCTAATTAGATCGAGTAGATAAATTCCAAGTAGATAGCGTAAATTATCGTCTCTTCATAGCTATTTAATCGAGCCTGTGTGAGCTTATTCTTAATAGTGCGAGTTCTATTAAGTGAGAATGGTTGTTACGCAACTTTAAATCGTTAAAATATCCTAAACGGTCCATCGCATCGAAACATATTGAAACATGATAATATATGATAACGAATAATGATTTTTATTCAACCATACACATTGTATGATATAGTTTATTGATTAAATTTTTTTTTTTACAAAATAGCGTCTAGTGGTCCCCCATATTGAATCATAAAAATCGGCCCATGCGGTTGGTCAGTATAGTGCTACAAAGGAACATACAAACACACATACAGCAGTTAAAGGTTGATTTCACTTGTCTGATAGACTCAATTTGACGTTCTCATCATAATATTTCGCATTCACAGTTCAAGTTAGACTGCAAATCGATCCAGCATTGCAGCACAGCGAACGAGCGGCGCTGTTGACGATGGCCTGCTTGCCGCGCAAGGGGTAACGAGTTCGAAATAGTTCGAATGCTGCTGCGGTAAGGAGGTACCAATCTTTATAATATGTTGTTGTGGATCCCTTGCTCTAAATATTTCATATGAAGATTAAAATTATGATAAAATTAGTAAGTGGTTTTTAAAATACATGTCTAGTATCTCCACAAGTCTGTGCTAGTGCTAATGCTAGTAGTTGCCTTTGAGGCTTAAACACACAAGCTTTCATCTTACTTTGGGGCTAGATGTTAACATAAATGTAGGTAAGTATATATTTTTTATGAATGAAAACTTATAGACCAAATTCATACTCATATTATAAATGCGAAAGTAGCTCTGTCTATCCGAACCGTTATAAATGAAACTCGGTAGGGAGGTACCCTACACAGATTATCTGGAGCCCGAGAAAGGACTTAGGCTTTTGTATACTGCCGCGGGAAAATACATCAGAACGCGCATAACACCGCAAGGCACCGCTAGTGTAAAAAAAAACAGCAAGCAGAATAGAGCCACAGAACGCAGATTAATAATTATCATCACTCGATAGATACAAACCTACCTACACGAAACAGGTACCTACCTAGACTAATTTACGTGTCTGCGTACAATATCGCAGGGGTGAAGAAAAGCTCCGTCCAAAAAGCTTCTGGGCACGCGGCGGGCGCGTAGGGGTTGAAAGGCGGGGTGGCGCGGGCCAGGCGGGGCGCGTTCGATACGCGCGCGCGCTAAGCCAGCCCTCCGATTCGTCCGCCGCTCCAGTCTCACATCGGACGCCGTCGCGTACTCGTGTCTGTTGCCTCCGCGCGCAACACACGAACGCTGCGATATCGATATAAAACCATTACGACTTCTGCAAGTACGTATCCACGATTAATAAAATAAAAACAGTGTTTTTGTTACGTGCTGTCTGTGTACGAGTGATATGTGTTGATTGCAGCCGTTTTTACTAAATTGTTTACATTTTGGACCACATGTTTACCGCTGCGGTAATTTCTTTATTTTTACTACCTACTCTCTTATTAGGTACTTACTATTGTGCGAAAACGCTCCTAGTTGTAACTGTATAGAATTGGGTAAATACCTACTGAAACTATTTCAGATTCTGCTGTTCGAGAAGATAAATTTAAGAACTGATCTGAATAGATCAGCTCTGACGGTCGGGTTGTTTCATATTGAAGTTTATGAAAGTGTGTAGAGTTGTGAATTTTCTGGTAGTGCGCTTTTATTCAGGCGAGATGAGAGTGTGAATATTTGATGGTGTCGTGTACGGCGGTGTGTTTAGGGGCTAAAATCGCTCGCGGTGGCTCCTGCGACGGCGCAGCGAGGGTATTGATCGGCGAAGCTCTCGGGTCGCTAGACGCCGGGCGTTCGGCTGCCGCCTAAATAAAGCATTGCATGTGTGCGTCTCGCCCTACGTAGAGCCGAGGAGCGACGGCGACGCCATCGCCACCGACCGACGACCGACCGTCGTCTCTCGTCGCGGTTTGCCATGCTCTCGCACGCCACATGATGACACTTTAGCTGAACTTTGAATGATCTCTCCAATAACATCTAGTCAAGACGTGATCTTAGAAACGAAATCTACCATAGCTAACCTACAATGTATGTAGATATAAGAATCTTTCTTCTCAGAAAAGGGCTTTAAGATAGAGGATGAAAAGTCAATGACCTTTGCTCTTTTCAAAATATATATTTCGTAGGTGAACCTTAAATTACAAACTAATTAAATACTTACTGTTGTCGTAAGTGGATATTATACCTAATGTAATTTACCCACTTGTAGGTTTCATAGTTCTTAAAGATTCTTTTAATACCCTCAAAAGAAACCTGCAGCGATCTAAACATGTGGTCAATTCCTAGCTTCCCTAAAAGTGCATTTTTGTCAATTCTAAATTAGATAAATTATGTTGCAAGTACACCGTTGCGTAGGCATGTAGGTACGAGTAGTTATTCGTATATTGACAAGAATACGTTTTTCTAGGTGTGAAATGTTGGACTAACTCAGCAGACAGCAAGTTTAGCCAATAATGGCGCGCAGTATGCTGGCGTGTGGAGCCGTGCTCTGTGCGCTCAGCGTGGCTCACGCCTTCACCCTGCTGCCACACGACGTGCGGCCCGGCCACGAGGTCCAGCACTTCTCGGGGAACCACTCCCGCTACACTCTCCTAGACCCACAGTTTGAGTCGTTCTTTACGCTCCTCGACAATGGCCTACTCATGACGACCGCCGATCTGACGCCACTACTGGACCAACCCGTCAGCCTTGCCATCCTAGAACAGACGCCATACAGCAGCTCGGCTCATTCGCTCCAGCTGTACGTCGTCGATCGCAAGCGAATGCTTCACTTCGCTACCACGGGGGTTTTGATTGGAGGGATACCTGAAAACTCACCTCCTGGGACTATAGTAGAGCTACCACCGATAAAAGCCTCTGCTCTAGTTGAAGTCGGCCCCATTGCCTACAAAATCGTCAAAGGAAATGAACACCGGCTATTTGCTCTAATAGAAAAAGGCGCAGATTTTGATCCAAAAATGAGATCTGTGGTTACAGAAGGTGAAATACAAATTGTTAACACACAATCATTGGATACGGAACATGAGAGTATTCACGAGTTGGTTATTCAGGCAACAGATGTACATGGTGTAAGTAAGGCAAATCTACTTGTACGCATCGAAGTCACAAATGAAAATGATAATGCCCCGTATTTCGAGCAAGATGTGTACTTCTTCTCTGTTAATGGTACTCTAGATGAAAATGGCCCTAATGGGACTGCCCGCTGGCAGAGATTCTCCAACATAGGTCAAGTAAAAGCTGAAGATGCCGATGATGATAGAGTCTATTATTCACTTATGTCGCCTAGCAATTTAGCAGTGATCGTGCCTCAAACAGGTGAACTAATATTGGCTGGTGAGCCAGATAGTCATGAGGCTGAATTGAAAGTAATCGCTCACGACACTGGTATCCCACCGAGACAGAGTAGACCAGCTCGAGTGTTTTTGGAATTTGTGGTTCGCGACTGTAAGAACATGCCAACGCTTCACCGCGAGAAGCGTCGCGTAACGCGTGCTGTACGACCGACAAAACGTATTGAGTTTACCGAAGCCGACGGTGAAGTTGAAGGACGTAATGTTTTTACCCTGGAGAAGGAAACTGACCGTGAGACTTTTAAAATCAGAGACGAAAATCCGTGGGTCACTGTTGAGGCCTCTGGTGTTGTGAAAGTTAAAAAGAAGTGGGACTATGAAGAACTGGGACCTGAAAAAACCATCGACTTCTGGGTGACAATCACTAACGCTGGAAATGGAGGTAAGTTGACAGTTTAACCATTGCCTAGTAATTTTCTAAGCATTTCACTGTTAGTAATACAGAAACGTGACAAAAAAACCCAAATATTTTACCTCTAAACTTAATAATGACATAAAGGGATCACATTCCACGCACAAGCTCATATTATCGTACAGATTATGATATAATAGCATAACCTCTCAATCTAGGGTGAAATAAATTGAGATAATGACATGACAGGTAAAGATGGGGAAGTTGGGATCGGTCATTGTTTTGTTTATGTTTGGGAAGCACGCTGGACAACGTACAATTAGGTACATTATATGGAGTTTGAATATGCGTGATTGCCTGCCTGATGATAATATGTGGGCTTCATGCCTGCACCTGACACATCTAATGGTTCATTGGAGCATGACACAATGTCGGCAGGTTACCCAGTCACGAGTCATACATAGGACTATCAAACTTGATGGTGAAGTGATCCATCTAAATAATCCCAACCGTTGTTTGTCCTAAAAATATAAAGGCATTCTGAAATTTTAGAATGAATATAATTAACCAGAGTCCGTTTATGGAGTAATGATCAAAATAACCTGATTTACACCATTAAGTAAATAAATTTCATTCATTCATTCATTTTGAAACGTCGGATTGACATAATATCGTTACAATTCACGTGAGCCAACCCCGTTTTTTAAATGTACAAGGTAATGCGTTCACGTCTGCTATTGATCGAGCGGGTGGTGTCATTGCGTTCGGGATTTATGCAAACTGAATTAGCAACGGCTTCATTATCGCTGTATGCATCATCAATCACGTATAACATAGACCACGCTCCGCGTTTATTCTGTCAGCGACAGCACGAGCGGAATCATCATTACTGTAGGAATTTCTGATAGATACAATTGTCAAGTGGATTGGAGGCGGTGGCAGGTTGCTACCGTGCAGAATGCGTTGATAATCGGGGACCTGTCGCACGGCCCAGCATCTCGGACATACGCCGTGACAATCACGACACGAAATGGGTTTTGTGGGATAGACCGATCACAAGAATCTCATGTTTCAGTTTTTGTGTCCTGCACACGCACACTGCACTTTCGCTTTTACGTTAAATACTTTCGCTTTGTTTATACATTGTATCAGAAGATGATATCTTGTTCGTAAAAGCACAAATCTATACTAATATTGAAAGCTGGTAGTTTGTTTGAACCCGCTTATCTCATGATTGGTCCGATTTGAAAAACTCGACTCGATTGACTCGATTGATAGAGTAGATATTGAGTAGGTAACCCTCATATTCAAAAAAATCTAAATTCTTATTACTGACTTATATAACTGAAGTAGCTATAACACACAATAACCCTAACTATGCCTTATTTTGCGACTATTACAAAGATAAACAAGGGTAGTTTTTATTGATTTATTCAAATATTGACGAGATATTCTGGTTGATTATATTCAAAAGTTTTTATTGAACTATTATTAAAAATAATTGCCACTAATCTATCTATCTATCTACCTCTATATAAAAATGAATTGCTGTTCGTTAGTCTCACTAAAACTCGAGAACGGCTGAACGGATTTATCTTATCTTAGTCTTGAAATGTTCGTGGAGTTCTAGGGAAGGTTTAAAAGGCGAAAAAAAAACTAATAATTGCCGGGATTTTTTTTTACCCGTGCGAAACCGGGGCGGGCCGCTAGTTTAGATATATAAATAATTTTAAACTAACGTTTTATTAACCTCCTATAAGCCTTAAATACTTTTATGAAGTTGAATGAAGTCTATAGGCTATTATTCCTCGGGAAAATACGTTGTTGCCGCGAGAATATCCATAAACCACGGCCCACCAACGTCGTGGCGTATAAAGCTAGTAACCATAATATACTTTTCGATTATTACCAAAGTTTAAAGAAAACAATAATTTCTAGGATATATAACCCACAATTAGTACGAAATTTGACAGTGCTAATTGAAACGAGATGATGATTAGATGCATGCATGATATTGCATCTAAATCATAGAATCCGTTGCATGCTATCTTCTTGATCAAAATAAAAGAACGTTTTTAATTACAACATTCTGGGTACGATCCTTGTGGGTGGCCAAGCCCGCGGCAGACGCATCCTGGCACCCCTTATTTTCTAGGATCATAATCATCATTACTGCGTGAATAAAGCATTTTTCGATATAACCGTGACGTGACGAATAAGATTCTTTATATCTTACTCATTATTTTGAAATAATATTGTCAGCTAAAGAACAGACAAGTTTATCAGGGAGTATAATAATCACTACAAAGTTTATGATTGAATGATAGGTAAGTCCAATTCGAATAAACTGTTTTATGAAAAGATAGGGTTTCTAGGCAACAAAACAGACTCACGATAAAAAAGGCGGTCCAATTAATAAATTACTAAAGTTCAATAGTCGCATTGCACAGTACCTATTTTAAAAATGAATTTTATATTCTATTGACAATATCCAAGCGTTTAATAGCGATCCAAGGATATTAAGAGTGATCATTAAGTCAACTTAGTTATATCTATACATAATCCTACTACTATTATAAAGGCGAAAGTTTGTAAGTATGGATGTTTGTTACTCTTTCACGCGAAAACTACTGAACCGATTTAAATGAAATTTGGTACACAGAATTTCTAGAGCCTGAAAAATAACATAGGCTACTTTTTACCGCGGTAAAACGTCATTCCGCGGGAAAATCCATTATAACGCGGGTAACACCGCGGGACACAGCTAGTTATAAAAATAAATTTGAAAAAATATATTATTAAGCGGGCAAAGCCGCGGGCGGGCTAGTTATAATAATAAAATAACATTACTCAAATGCCCTCTATTTTTCTTCTTTCAAGATAAAGTTTTCCTACCTTTAAGTTATTTCAGGACTTTATTCCCGCTATTCTGCATTAACATTTTATGAGCACCCTACTTTCCTAATAAATGGTCCTATGTCATAATATTTTCTTGGCACTTATAATGCGGGTGCAGTGCAGGTGCGCAGCTAGTCAGTGGGGTGACACTTTCATCCTGCAAGAAAGATGGTGCATTTCAGCAGAATAAAGAAGTAATAAGTCTATATTTATTTTATGTACTTATATTTTCTTTGGTGTGCAATAAAGTGTTATCTAATCTCATCTAACCTAAGAATGCAGCGTCCATTCCATTCTTATAGTGTGCAGAGAGACTGATATCTACTTTTAAAGACTGTCGTCCTTTAAAACAATTCAGTATTGAGATTCTATTTGGCGTCGCATAAATATATCCTATTAATAATGATAAACGCGAAAGTTTGTGATGTTTACATGTATGTTGCTTTTCACGTAAAAACTACTACAGGGATTTTGATTAAACTCTACAAAAAGCTTACTTATCAGAATAACACACAGGTTACTTTTACGTCGGGTTAATACCAGTTTTTGCGGAATATCAATTATTGCGAGTAAAGCCCATCCATTGGTACAGACATAGCTGTTTTCCCAGTAAAGTACAAAAGCTACTTTTTACCGCGGGAAAATGTCTTATAACACGGGCAAAGACGCGGGTAGCTAGTATTTAATATCACAATAACAAAAATAGTTGCTTATCAGCTTTTAGTTCTCCTACAGGGCATTTATTATATCCACTAAAGTATAAAAAAGTGGGTAAATATACTTGTCTAGATATTTCCTGTAGGTAGGTAAAAATAAAACTAAACTTGGTGAAAAAAATATTTTTAAACTTAAAGATAAAAAACTTCAGAAACTATTGAGAGTTATTGGAATCAGTTCATCAGCATCGAACCGGGATTCCAATAATAGAATTGCTGGTTTTGATCGATATCGAGAATGTGTTACGGCAGTGTCAAGTCGAATCGATAATTGAAAACGATAGCTGGTGCTGTTCGTCTGCGGCCGGTCGGTCGGCTAGAAATTGGCATATCCGGACATGGGTCGAAGCGAAGCGTTCGACGTCAAACCATTCTAGGCTGAATATCATATCCCGTTTTTAGCTTAACTAATCTCTTTGGTCATAGTTTTTCCAATAAATAAGTCGTTTTTGACTTGGTTGACAAAATATGATAATGACAATGTATCGAATGATATTTAATTTAATACAGCTCTGATTGCCGTGAATGAATGGCGGGCATCGTGTAGCTGTCACGGACCGTTTGCATCGTTGTTTGTTAAATTCACTCGTTCATTCAATCAATGGCAATGGGTGCGGGCGTCGGTCGCACAACAATCGGCGCACTGGCCAATTCCCCTCATTGTGTCCAGTGGACGCAATTACGTATGCGTACTTCCTATCACTGGATCGCTCCAACCGCGTCATAACGCTCGTATCGTACAAAACCCTCACCGCGGAGACCACATCTGCTTTCGGTTTTTTACTCTTTTTAGCGTTGTGTGGATGCTTCATTCTTTTTAATTACGAAAACAATTTCAATTGAAACAACAACCGTCTCATCAGTTGCATGGGAGTATTTCCTTTTTGCTCCTTTTGTCTCTGAAATATCAAGGGAATGGGTTTTCTCATAAATTATTGCAGAAACGTTTCCATTCTAAGAAAAGAAATAGCTTTGTAAAGTCGAGGGTAAACAGTTAATTCAATTGAGTCACCCCTCTCATTAATTTTCATCTGACTTCGTATTGTGGTCGTCATGGTCAACCCTGAATCTAGTTGGGGTTTATTACATTGGAAATCGACGATTGAATTTGGCAGGGGTAGGATTATTACAAATCATCTCCATAGGAGTGCTTGCTTTGTTTTTATTTTTGCTTCGTAAAGGTACGCTTTTCTTCTCTCTTTTTTTTTAACTCATGATCCCATGCCAATTACCTTTGGCGGGTCACTTCCCTTAATTATGCAGGGTATTTGAACATGCCCTGTTTCAAACTCAAAACAAACCGGCTCTAAATTTGGTAAAGCACTTAACACAATATCGGAACAAAGATCTCGACGGTGCGTGCGTTCACATACAAGCATCTCTTCTATAATTACCTCTAACGCATTGTAAACACTACTGTGTACTGAGTACACGCGTAGGGCCTTTTGGAGACCCACTGATACTTTACAGTTAAAACGCTTTTATAGGCTTTCACTCTGATTGTAACATGATTGCGGTCATTAGGCGAGTTTCGTCGGGACTTCTTAAATGGCGCGGATTGACCGCAGCGAGTTCGGTTCACACCCGACTAATGCTATGTTTGAACGTATGATACTCAAATAAATACATAACATAAGTATACAAGAAAAGTAATGGAGTCTTAAGTCTACGTAAAACTTAAATAGATTTTATGTAAATAGGGTTTGATTGTTTGTAAGCAAATCTCGTCTAGACTAGATTTCCAAACATCAACAACAGTTGTTTAGCAAGGGTCTCAATTTGCACGAACAATAAACATGCCAAATGCTAAATCTAGCGCTCTGGCGTTGTTTTCGCTTTAGGTTGGCTGGGACGTTGGGGTTGTAAGCCGTCTGGTAGGCTTGCGAATGTCAATCATGGATGCGGAGAGCACTCGACACGGCTTGCAAAACTGAACAATGTAGAATGAAGCGGTCGACCGCAGTTGTGCGCGACTAGTTCTCAGCACCCTACCCCATACGCAATCTTAGTGCTCTTAAGTTACTTTTCAGACTTGACTTATTGAACCACCACTCATTATTTCACACTCTAATTCTAAAATGTTGAATGCGATATGTATTACTTACAAAGAAGAAGGAATAGGAACTTTGCAGGAAATCGAACCGTCTCGTTGAAGCTTCTTACTCAACTTTAGATAAACATCTACTTAGAGAAGTTTTGATATGGGTTGACAGACCTTGTGTTTGATTTGTATTCATGCTCGCAATTGTGACCCATTAAATATAAGTAGGGCTTATGTATCGCATCGTGTAAATAATTCACCATAGTACGGGTCGAGGGAAAGGTCAAGTCATAACTACATAAGCAAGGTGAGAGGAATATCCGAAACATGCTCGTATTGATAGCCGTTCATCAACATGCCGCTTAGATTGATGGAGTGGAGATATATTGCTTCATTAATCTACCATAATCATCTTTAGTGCTGATCTATTGCATACCACGTTTACGAGAACTGATTAAACGCTTATCAAACAACCCTATTAATGCTCCCGAGCAAATTTTATAGCGGTGAGGTATGTGAACGCAGTAATCACACCATGTTCTGCCATCCTTTGATCTAGGAGCAAACAGACCCGGGCAGGCATTTAGATTAATCCTTAAATAAAGCGCAGTATAAATTGGAGGGCAGACACTTTAACCCGATTTATCAACATCATGACTCTCATTAACAACCATAACACAATTATTTTAAACACGTAGAAAAAATATGATTATGTAGTATTTATTCATCATCATCACCCTATTAACGTTCCCACTGCTGGGGCAAAAGTTCTCAGAACATGCCGGTTTCCTCACGATATTTGCCTTCACCGTTAAAGCACGTGTTTAAAGCGCACATACATTTCTCAAGAAGAAAAATCCATAGGTGCGTGGCGAGGTTTGAACGAACCTTCGGAATGAAAGTCGAGTGTCCTCCCACTAAGCCAACACGGCTTCGTAGTATTTATTATAAGTACCTAATCCGTCACTAAACAGGGGTTTGATTTTACTTGTTTTTCTCGCACACATTTTAAATGTAGTTTAAGTAAATTTTTACCTGCAGATTAATAAGTAACATATGATGCACAGCACAGTATGCCTATTTTGTACTGTGATTCAATTGTAAGTGCTGAAACCTGGGATAGTGTACATCTGGGAAGGTATCCCGAAATCCTGTAGACCATTAACTCCTTCTCACAACTCAAGTTTTTTGTAAATAAATGTACATCCCAGATTTACATTATGTAGTATCTAGAATTGGATTCCATAAATGAAGAAATTTGTTAAACCTTTTAAAAGCAAAAATATTGTAAGGGACTGTGAGAACCTTTGAAAAGAACTCGTGGGTGCAATTCAAACATTTAAGTAACGTCAAATAGAACACCTTATTCGTGTTGTTCCGAGATGCGCAGGTCATAGGCGAGTTCACCGCCTGCTCCGAGAATTACGGCCAAAACACATTCAGTTTCTAATTATAGACAGTTGTTACCCATACGTGATATACCGAGCTTGAGTTCCCTTCTAACTTTCGATAGTTTCAATAGTTCAGAAAACTTTATGTATTATATCTACACTCGGTTCCAAAAATAACGGGTCAGTCACATATAAAACCGAATATCTCCCGAACAACGTATGCTATCCTTATGGAACGAAAACTGTTCAATTGAGAATTTAATTATACAGATAAAAGTAGTCGCAATAAAAAAAAACAGAAAAAAATAGTCATTTTTTTGTTTTTTTTTTGTGATTGTTCCATTTTAGTACTTTGCCTCTACGAGCTCTACTGACAGCTTCTAGGCGATTAGGCATGCTGTACACCAAATTTCGGAGCCGGCGCTGTGGAATAACTTCCCTTTCCTCTACTAATCTCCATTAAAACCAGTTTAATAACAACTATAATATTTAATTAACTTAAAAGTCTTTATTCTGATTTTTATTTGATTGATCTAGCTTTTACACTTCTGGAGATATTTCATTTTTTGACTGACTCGTTAATTTTGGAGCCGACTGCATGATCCATACTAATATTATAAATTCAAATTCAAATTTTTATTAAACTTTTGGAACATTTTAGTACACTTAGTTTCGAAAAATACTATTATACCTATACACACAATAAAAAAAAACAAGAACAATAATAATTAAATAAATAAATATTTCCGTACTACTCACACAGCATCACCTAACCCCAAACTAAGCAGAGCTTGGACTATGGGTGTAAGGTGACTGTTATACTACAAAGTTACATATTTTTTTTGTAAATACATAGAAAACACCCAGACCCGAAACAAAAAATTGTAGATCGTACAACATCTGGTCCCCCGGCGGGAATCAAACCCGCAACCTCCTGCGCCTCAAGCGGACGATCGCCCACCGAGTCACAGAGGTCGTTAATTATTAAATAAATTAACTATTACACAAAAAAAAATAATCAATAATTAATAAATATAGCAGCTGTACAGGAGCTTTGTCAACTTACATAATAATAAAAGCAGCTGTAAAAAGGCCTTGTCAAAGATGTCACAAAAGATGTCCGAACAATTATAATACATTAATTAACATTATTCACTTATTTATTTTGATACAATGCGGAAGTAACCTGTATATCTGTCTCTCCGGCATTCATGCAAAAATTTGCCGATTGAATTGGAATTTGGTACACAGATTCACTAGAGCCTCATGTAGGATTTTTTACAATTATGAAAATATATTAAGTACTTACGTTGATCCGCGGTGTTAGAAATACCGCATAGTCTATAAATTTTAAAGTAAAGTACGAAATTTGAGAGACGTATAAAAATTCTATCTTTAGCAATCGTGCTAAAGAAGTAGTACATTTTTGAATTCAATGTAGGTAGTAATTTGTTAGGAATGAAATTTACTTAAGGAAGCAAAACCTGCAGTATAGTATTCCTGGAATAAGACAGACTATAAATTCTAAATAAAGGTACCGCCACCGCTCGTAGCTCACAGGAACCAAATAGGTGCATGCATATGCATAGCCATAGCTCTGATCATATACTAGTAACGTGTGCCTAATTTATTAACGTTGGTTTGGAGATTAGGGAGGTTCGTACTATACTGCTTTATTGAGATTTATTACACCTCAGAGGCGAATCTTCAATTATCTTCAATGTATGCGAATCCCAATGGGCTAAAAGACATTCATATAGTTCGGACCCCTCATAAACAAATAGCAATTGTTGAATTGTTCCCACAATTTGGATGAACTCGGGGAGGAACAAAATTAGGAAAATTAGGAATTACCTTAGAACGACAAAATCGAAATAACCTTACCAACAATAATGGAATTAATAACATACTGCAATTTTTTTTTCTCATTGGTTTATTTACTTTAAGTACAGTTCAACTTCAAATTATCACTTGACCGATCACATTTTCACTAATTGTGAGTAAGGCTCACTTCACTTTGGTATTTGTGGGTTCACAACAGCCGTGAGAAAGTTAATATTCTTTAAATATGTTTGTAAAAAGCTAGAAGAATATCCTGTGTGGTCTTAAATTGCTGAAATAATTACAGTAATCATGATATAATAACAGCGTCTGGCGCATCACTATGTATTAAAGAGCTTTTAGGAAATAATTAAGTTTTATGAGAATTTGTTGTCAACAGTTAGTGAAGTTTGCGTTATCGAAAGTGAGATACTACAAATCTATACTAATATTATAAAGCTGAAGAGTTTGTTTGCTTGTTTGTTTGTTTGAACGCGCTAATCTCCGAAACTACTGGTTCGAATTGAATAATTATGTTTTGTGTTGGATAGTCCAGTTATCGAGGAAGGCTATAAGCTATATAACATCACGCTACGACCAATAGGAGCAAAGATTTAGTGGTAAATGTGTAAAAAACGGGAGAAATTGTTCATCTTTGAAGCCTTCCGTTGCGTGCGCCGTGAAAACGGTTCAAGATACACAAAAAATATGTATTAAAGAATAATAGCTCTTTTAATGATCTAAAAAACAGTCCGCGATTGTATCTGTCTATCTTTTAAGATTAACTCACAAAAACCGTTTTTATGGTACCTAATTTGGTCGAAATAATTTGTTTAAGTTGTATCAACATAATAATATTAATCTTTATTCAAATAAATATGTTGTTGGCTAAGAGTACTTCATCCATTATAACGCGGGTAGCACCGCAGGGCACAGCTAGTCGTTGGATATTCTTATGAGTGTTAGAGCTAGTGAATCATAAAATAACCGACGCTGATGGTTCATTCATCACCTAGAATTACAAAGCGCTCAGCGCGATACCCCGTAATTCCAGTGCGGTTAAATTTCGCATCGCTGTAACTCGTGATTAATTGGTCAAGTATTTATTTCCCCATACATACACTATTATTTGGATATTCTGAGCGTTTAATTGATGCTATTAATTTCGTGTGAATATCATACATTTTACCGTTGATGTAGAACTTTCGTTGTAGTTTAGATAACGGGTTTCGAGTGTCGTGCAAAGACTATTTAGCCGTTTCGTCGCTGGCGATTATTTATGACAGGTTGGTAAGTTGACGTTCGATACGGCTTGTGGTTGTCACGGCTGATGGTCTACGTTCTGAATTCGAAAATTTGTTTTGGTTGTTTGCGTGTGAGTGCATTTCCCGTTTTACGGAATTCATTAGCTCTAGCTATATCGACAGCGAACTTACAGATCAGGTTAATGCGTTTTGCTTATAAGATTGCGGGGGTAAACGGGGTCCTGTCATGTTACTCGGTGATTGGATGTTTGTTAAGCCTTTTTGCGAAATTAAATGTATTAATGTATTGTAGATAATATCCGAATTGAAATACATAAATAAATAAATTATAAAAAAACATTCATAAATACAGAACGAACATACGAACTGCGACTTTATGTCTATAAAAATGCTATTCACTCTTTATTTTCCCATATCTCTAAGTGAACTCATCATTATCAGCATATACATTCTAATTTCACCCACTGCTGTTATATTTTTTTATTGTGATATATTTTTGCTAAGTGGAAGACTACTTACTAGGGTAAAAGCTAAACTAAACCTCAATATTATTACATTATTTTATTTAAACATATAAAATGACACCGTTGAGTAATTTATGAAGCTTAAACCACTACAATTAAAATAAGTGAGTATATATTTTATTCATAAACTTAACCATTATTATTGTTTCAACACCATTCCCGATAGAGTTTTAGAATCGAAACCCAGCAGGGGTCAATCATGCGTCGAGCCACCTGCTGGTACCAATTCAAACAACCTTATTAGATTGGTACTTAATGCTTTGCAATTCAAAACTATTTGTGTTTTTTTATAAATTGTTTATTTATTTTAGTATGTAATATTGTTCAAAATTATGGCTTAAGCATTACCATATTAAGGATAAAAAGATTTGAAATTTGAACTCTATTTGAAGACCTGCAAGTAACATTTGATCGATACTATATCTATTCAAAGTAGTTTGTTATGTAACGACTTTAGAGCTGTTAATAGATAAAAATGTCAGTCAACCTGCTAAACTACGTCGTGTTAAAAGGTACCCACGTTTTATGATCGAGTTTAAACCGAGAGTGGAATAAATGTAACCTTTCAACCCGACACGTAAAAGAATTCTCGTCTCGATGTTGATTATCTCAGAGATAATGCACGCTGTATGGAGATCGTACTTTCTACTGGCTTTATCTGTCTCTCGGATGTGTGAAGTATTCAGTTAGTTATTTTTATCCTGAACTTTGAATTCATGTACACAGCTTATATAACTAAACATATTACTACAAAGCAAATTTGATTTCACAGAATATTTTCAGTGTAATAATTTATTATAGCAACACCACCTACTTTGATTTGTAGACCGAACACGATCAAAAAGTCGATAAAAAATTACGAGCTTTTTAAATAATTATAATTATAAAGGAAGCTAGTTTTTTGTTTGTTTGTTTATTTCCCTATAGTAGATTTGTTTTCTTCGAGTAACCCATAGTCGCCCACACATCTTATTACAAGATATCCGATTAACCTTTCTATATTTGGCGATATGTTTGTATTAGGATATTTACGCACATCAGTCAACTATCCTTTTGCCATTACTCAAATAAATGTTCGGTTCGGTTCGCACCGATGAGTTATGCGGCCATGTTTATTAACCTATTGCAATAATTTTGCACTTTGCACAGTTTGCACTGCAATAATTTTGCTCTAAGCTCGAAGGAAATCTGCCGTCAGTGTATTACCTGCCGGCAAAACCTTTCACATTACGTTTTGGCGAATTATTCCTAAGCCTTAGCAAACTGCTGTAGTAGTAAAGACAATATGATTCAGAATTGCTTGAACAATGTATTGGTAGGTGCCTAAATCTAACATATAATGAAATTACCTGCCTGCAATACAATGCATTTCGTGACTCGCCTTACTCTGCCCACTTCGCATCCGCGAGCATCTTATATTATTACAGATTTGTAATTAGGTATGATCTATGATGGGGTAACTATATTTTGAGTTTCTACTGTTGAGTTGTTATTCTGAGAAAAGGTTTTTTTCTTATGAAATCAAATAGGTCTCTCTCAAAATTTTATACAAAGTGTCTGTATTCTGTGCTTCTGGCAGTGAAAGCAAATCCTTACTTGAAACGACACTTTGCTCTAAAAAACAATCATAATTAAGTAGGTAGCTTATGCAACTCGAGGATACCTTAATTCTAATAAATGCAAACTAAATGATAAACTTAAACAATTATTTATTTTTATAGGGCAAAGTTAAAAATATAGTTGGCTATCAGTCGCTATCAGTTTTATCATAAAGCTAAAGTGGGTATATAGCTTAAAGACATCTGGATTTTGTATGTTTTTGGATTGAAATGTATCAGGAACAAGACATATTATTCAGAAACTTATTACTACTTGAAACATTAAGGTGGACAGAATTTTTGATAAACAGTACAATAATATGTGTACGGATAACCCGTATTTGACCATTGGCATTAACTTGTTAACTGGCTAATCGGAACAAACGCCGGATGTGATAATAATCCCTAGCCCCCGGTCAGCCCTGCCGCCGGGCCTGCTCGCCGCAATCCCAGCCTCAGGCTAAATTGCACTTCATTTGCGTGCACGAGCGCTCCCGAACCCACTGCACCGTTCTCACGCCCTCGCGTAGCCTCTCCAGCTATCGGAAACGCATCATCTCCACCGACCGCTACGATCCGAACCGTCGACACGTTCCTACTATCACTTATTAATCTATCTCCTACAAACTCAACGCAATTGAATCCTATCATTAAAATGATAATCGAAGCTGTTTTGCCGCGTCATCTCTTTATATCTCACGGGTTGAATAGAAACGGGATAGAGCTTGGTCCAGTGGGCTGAGTAGATCGACGACGCATACACCAAATACGAGACCGCGCATAGAAACGTGTTTAATCGGTGATGCAGGCGATGCAGCGGATAGAACTCATCCTGCGTGAAAAGGACGAAACGATTAACAGAATGCGTGAGATCGAAAGAGCCGATGCTATCTTTTGATATCATAATTAAGCTGCCGGGGTCCGATAAAAAATGTTTATCTTAAGTCCAAATGAAGATGATATTTAATAACTCGACACGTTCGGTCATTAAATCAAGGTGTGATAGTAGTTTTTAGTTCCAGACACGCTCGTATTGGTCACAGTAACTAAAATGCGTGTGTGTGAGATCTGTCTTTAATTGTCGATCTGCGTGCTGTTTGATTGATAGTTATGAAGCTTTCTTTTTATCCCATTAAACCTTTGGCTCGGCGGCCCATCTTCTCAGTCTTTTTTATTAAAATCTTTGCAGTCAATTAATATGTTTTTGTGCGTTAAAATGTTGAAACGCTTATTTACTTATACATAATATAAGGTTATTGTAATACCTTGTTATTTAAACTATTGCTATTTGATTGTTGTTGCAAGTAATACACTTTAATTACCGGTATTTAAGTACAGCTTTCTAATTCGAAATATATCACTAAATATCAAATACAATTTTACTGTATATACATTAATTATAAATGGTGCCGTGAAATATTGTGATTTGAAATATAGGTATCTTTGTTTTCTTATAAATCATGTTTTCCGTAACTAAGCTGTGCGAAGCTCAGTAAAAGCTATGGGAGTCTGAAGGCCATGGCATTAGCAGTGCACTGAAAATAACTTGGGGAGGCGGATGCACGTGTGCGACTCAGCTCCCTTCGCCATCTTTGCTGACTTTTTATTGCTGTACATGCTACTACAGTCTTAGGGCTACCACTAAATAATAACAATTATAAGCATTCGATGACACATATCGACTTTAGAAAGTTAACAATTAATAAAACATTTGACATCTGTAAAGTAATTTCAGGTTTCATAAGTTGACTTTGGTCCGATTCATAAATCCTTTGATAATGATACTCTTTGATATGTAGGTTCGATAATTGCTCTGACATATTCATATCGGCAGTTGGTTTAACTGCCGTAATGTAACATCAAGTCGACTGTCAATTACTGCGAAATTCCATTGCTTACAAGTTGGTGGATAATTTAGTACAGTCAGCATGAAGATTAAAATAAAAACATTGTGTAGTACTATGGATTATCTGTTTGCGGCGGATTGGCTGCAGTTCGGATATAAAATCGTGACAACCCTATTTTTATCGACAGTTCCAGCACCCGCAGATTCTGTTAACTTAATGAGCATAAAAAACGCATTCACCAATTTGCCTTTGTCTAATTGATGCCGTGAATGTTGTCGGGTCCTTTGTAAAAACCATATGACCCATGCGATTTGCTATCTTGATAACAATCTTAAGCTATTCATTCATTATACTGCGCATGCTTATTCAAACTGTCAATGCTTGTTTTATTTATGGCGCTCATTCGATTTATATGAGAAAAATAAAAACCATGATTGCCAGATTGGGCATAACGTAAACAGATTATTAAGACTTAGTATCAGGCAAATTAAATTTCATGTAAGTACTTATGTTTGTTTTAAAAAGAGTGAAGAAAATGAAATGCTTTAAGAGTGCTTTTACTTTAATTATCAAAAACTCGCACTATCAAATGTAATAAATTTGATAAGTATGAGATGGACTCATACACCAAGTGTGTATTTCAACAGTTTGAAAACCTATTGTAGTAAAAAAACACTAAAATAAAAAAAAGTGCCCAATCCAAATACTGGCTACGCTGAACGTTGCTTTATAAATGTTGTGTAAATTGCGGGTTATGATTATTATTACGTATAAAAAAAATCCTCGTTCAAACCAATTTTAGTTAGAAGTTTGCATGGTTAATGTAATCGTATATCATATATATTTTTTATTTAATATAGTTTTAGCTTCGTACGGATTAAGCATTTTCGCGTTTAGTTTTGCGCGAGTGTTGTTAGACAACTTTTATAAATTCGGTTGACCCGTTTAAAAGTGATGAGAGGTGGAAGTGGGGAAGAAAAATTGAATATCTCCAATATACTCGAGTGGGGTCTCTAATAAAAACGCATCTCGTGCACATTACAAAATAGGGAACTGGAATTTAGAATGTAGGGGTTTTTAATTTTAAATTAAGATTATTTTATTGTGTGAAAATGTTAATGCGGTTCACAGAATATATCTATTTACCAAGTTTCAACAGTAGGAAGTTCTTATTGTTTAATAAAAAAGTGGCGGTAACATACAGACGGACAGACAGACAGATGTGACGAATCCACAAGGATTCCATGTTTTTACCATTTATCTACAGAATCTTAAAAAATATTACTATAAAATAATTAAATTCTAATGGAAATAAATACAGATTATGTAAATTAGAGCCCGGCTAAGCATGTATCGCTCCAGACACAGATTGCTCAATTGAAATGGATCTAAATTCTGAATCAATAATCTCAAAAGCTCAACACAATAACGGATTCTGTTATGCACCGGCGCTCCCTTCGGGCTTTGTAGTAATATTTACGTCCCATATTGATCGTGAAATTCTCAACAATGCGAGCGCCACCGGGCGGTCGTCGGCGCATACGCATTCTATCTACACGCCACACGTGCGCGCCATAGACGAATAGGGGAACAGAATGGTCACGCATTTTTTGTAAGCATTTTTTTAGACAACAACATGTCTATTGAATAGCACAAATCGATATCGGTATTAAAAGTCAGGTTAGCGGTAGTAATGTTATAGTAATTTACTTTGTGTTATTTTTTTTAATAATATTTTTTTTTAATATTTTTGGACAATCCACACAGCATCTAGCCCCGTAGCTCTAGGCTTGTGTTTCGGATACTAAACATCTGATATACCTAATATAATAGACATACATATATAGATATTCTTTATAATATAATATTAAACACCCAGATCAAGGAGAAAGTGATTGCTAAACATACAAACACTCGGCCCCTCGGCGGGAAGCGAACCCGCTACCTCTAGCGCCGCAAGCGGACCTTCGCCCATCGCGTCACTGAGGCAGTTTTTATAACACGTAGGACGTTTATAATGAATCAATCCACTTTATTTTTAGCCTTTGTACCTCTCTCTTCGATGATAAAATAATAGTACTGCCTATTCAAATATACAGTCATTTGTTATTCGTAGAGACGTATACTCGTATGGGTATCGGATTCGTAACGAACAATACCGTGAGATGGTACTGCGGTTGTATTACGAACGTCTTCTTGTACGTACATGCTGTAGCTTGCTTTCTTAACAAGTGCATTCAGTGTAGATAGATGAGCATATGGTGGGCGTGAGACGGAAATATACCCTGAATAAATTGAATTGTGACTATGATTGCCTCAATATGGAAATGTGCCTTATGAGAGCCATTCAAACAGGAACATTGCTATTTCAAATTAGTTTCAGCCTGTATAGAGCAAGAGATTTGTAACCCGATCACGTCCCGAGATGAATTGACACACATCGTAACATAAAAATACAATAATTCACATCTCTTCTAATATATAAAGTTTCCATGTCACAATTTTAGTTACCGTTCTCCTCCGAAACGGTTTTACCGATTTTTACCAAAATTTATATGCGTATTCAGTAGGCCTGAGAATCGGCTACTATCTAATTTTCATTTTGCAAAACATAGTTTGCTGGGGTCAGCTAGGATTCAAATAAAATTAACATAAGAGCAGTTTAACATAAATACCCATTATTTACTTAACAAATTTAGACATAAATTGGTTTCCTCTCAGCATAATGCAGTGGAAGATGAACCGATTGTAAAGAGAAATGGTATAAAGATGCTTGGTACATTTTTGATGTGATTATCTTGTGCCCAGTGAAAGAGAGCGGTGTTAAAAGGCGAGGGTGACATTGTGCGAGGTCAGAGTTGTAGGGTTACCAATAAAATAATACAGTATGGATATTATTTAGTGAAATAAAATATAAATAAAAATGGAATTGATTGCTCGCACAAATTAGCACTTATAAAATGAAGTCCACATGATTTTAACAAGATAATGGTGTACAATACAATACAATACAAAACACTTTATTGCACACACAGGGAAACAAAATACAACAACACGTAGGAAACAGAATGTACAATGGGCGGCCTTATCGCTAAAAAGCGATCTCTTCCAGGCAACCTTTGGATGGAAAAATAACTTTAATAAGATAATTAGTAGGTGTATTTAAGTACTAAGACAATGTGAAAGCTGGTCTGAAGTTAGTACCTTAAATAGAACCTGTATTACAGGACACCAGGCCGTGGGGCCCTGGAATATATAAATGCTAGACTTCAGAGTGACTCTTAGGTAAGAACAACAACAAAAGGACACATGTAATATAAAGACAAACAAACGTACTTATAAGTCAGAGATTTTAGGTGCGTGTGGATTTAATTTTAAGTGTGTGTTAAAGCGAGTGTGTGAATATTGTAAGAATAAATAAATAAAATATAGGTACAATATGTTGTGGAATTAAATAAGTTTAATATGCAGTCATTAATATTTTTTCTGTGCTCTCGTAGTCAAGCATTTTGAGGAACATAGTAACCGTTTCCTTGCATTTTGATCTACAGAGGGATCTACTATCTAAACAGATTTTTTTATTTTATTGTACAGATAGTTACTCAGAACGCAATAAAAGTGATTATAATGTTTTGTAATGAAATTTTTGCTATGCCTTCCACTTCCGTCTCGAATTTAATGCTATGGATGGGTTGTATTTAAGCTCACCATGTTTTTGCAAAACTGTGAATAGTATAAAAGACAGTCTGACTGTACTGTAAGTATATTCCAGTGCTTGTAAAGGTATATTGTTGGTTATCTTAAAGATCTTAAATTAGCTTCATTAAAGGTAGGTTTGAACATTGGTCACAAGGTTGGTCCTATGTACCCATAATAGGAGTAACCTACTCGTATCACATCGGGACTGCGGACGACTATGTCTACCTTAATCGTTTTTTATCTCAGGGTATCACCTCTTAATTAAATGGAATTTCAAGACGGACACAGATAGAATGAGCCGCGTTCAAGAAGTTGGGAGGTGTCTTTAGATTATTTTTAATATAGATACAGTGAAAATCCCGCAATATCTTGACCAAGATGTTTATCCAATATGTCAAGCCAAAAAGTAAAACCAGTATCTTCCGGGACGTAGCCACTCACAAAGGAACACATACACACAATTCGAGAGCGAGTTACATAAAATGCTATGGAGGAGCTAAGGACTTCCTTCCGCAAAATACCAATTTCCCCCACAAAAATATTGTAGGTATATAATAACTATACAACCTTTTTTATTCTAGCCCTATCTATACTTACTGGACTGAAGTTAAAAGCTATGAAATTGAGCTAATCCAACATCAAGTTAGCCATGTTAGCCAACCGCGTAGATTAAGTTATGCAAAAAGTCCGCGCTAGAACCAAAACGTGGTACCCCATCCATCGATCGCTAGGGGCGCGGCACATGTAGCCCCGAGAACAATTGCAAGATCCGACACCTCAACGATACTTCGGAATTCTACGAAACACTCACTCCTAGAAACGTGCTCAATAGCGATCTATGCAGTACTCCGTCTAGAACAAATGATGACTGTTGACAGTTTACAAATTGACAGTAGCGTACGGATACCACTCGTACAGGACGAAAGAGGTATTACTCAAGCGTATGGGTTGTAGTGGTTTAAAAAAGGAAAGTAGGCTGTTATTTCAAATGCACGTGGATAAATAGTTTTTTGTCTTTGCAGTATTTGGGTCAACTTCTAAATCGTGTCGTTGCATACGTATAGTTTCATAAGGCTTGAATTAAATATAAGAAAAGTCTGGAAAACTGGTAAAGAAAAATACCACAAGTTTCTGCTATTTTATGAAAGTAGCAGAAACTAACATCTCCCTGAAAAAACGTTGATCAATTAGAGCCATAAATTAATTTCGCAAAGTTTGAAAATACAGCTGAAAATCCCCAGTTCTCGCAAAACTCATATAAAATTATGTATCGCCACAATGGCTCTGTAATTAGCTTAATCACGGGCTCGCTACGTGTTGGAAACATTATGAATTGGAGCAGAAAAATACACCAGAATTGATGCAGATGTTGGCGAAAACGTAAAAATCATTTACAGTATTTACATATTTTGCTGGGCAGCAAAATCACATTTAAAGCTAGTACTTTCATTAAGTTTATAATACTTAATTATTTGACAAATGGATATTTTTTTGTTAAAAAAAAAAACATTTTATACTGAAATTCAATACAGTGTTCAGCGGACCAGTAGGTATTGCATAAAATGGAACTGAAAAGGTCACGTATTGTATCCATGTGGTGGAAACCTTTGATAGCAAAATAGAATTTTTAAAAACAACGTATAAAATAGGTAGAAGTTTACGTTTGGGAACAATTTTAAATTTGTATATAAATCCCTAGGTGCAGGAAAGTAAAGCACATCAATCAGCTTCAACCGGAACCCAGGTCATGCTCCGAGAATTTACTGCCCAACATTCTCGAAAACGCCGGTTCTACCAAGATAAACGTATTTAACAGGTTGAAGGTCGCTTAAGTCGTGTCGATTGGATGTAACAGCTCTACAATTTAGTCACAACTACTTAGGTTCAATATGATTAGAAAACACTTTATTGTACACCACACAAATAAAAAGAAACTAAACAAAACCCCTAATTAAATGAAAAGCAGGGTACAAAGGGCGGCCTTATCGCTATGGGCGATCTCTTCCAGGCAACCTTGGGACGGACATCACACAGCTACACTACTAAGGGATATGCATTTGTGCAGCATTTCTTATACCCAGTACTCTGTTCTAACCATTTAAATTTAAATAATGTTGATGGCGATAAAAACAACGCTAATGGAGGTTTACGGGACATTTTCCTGAGCTCATATGGCCGGAAGGAAGTGTGAGCTCAATTAAAAATAAATAAAAAAAAAAAAAAATATTTCCGGACAATCCACACAACAACATCTAGCCCCGTGGTAAGCTCTTAGCTTGTGTTACGGGTACTAGACATCTGATATACTTAATATAATAGACATACGTACATAGATATTTTTTATTATACATATTAAACACCCAGACCGAGGAGAAAGTGCTTGCAGAACATACAAACACTTGACCCCCCGGCGGGAATCGAACCCGCTACCTCTTGCGCCGCAAGCGGGCCCTCGCCCACCGCGCCACTGAGGCAGTCAAATCAATTACAACCAGTCCTGTGTGCTGCGGTTAATTATTAAATAGAACTTTCATACAGAACTGGATACTGACATAAATGACCGGTCGATATCAAACGGTTGTGTTTGTATACCTTGTTCTCGCGATTCCAGACACTGATTGCGAATCCAATTTGTTTTATGCAAAGGCAAATTGAATTCTTCCGAGAAGTTTTTCTGCCATCTGAATAAAGGCTTAACTGAGACGGGGCGTCGCAAATTGTTTCGAGGTTTGTATTTTTACTGTTAGCTTTTTATAAACCTGATCAATTTGTTTATTGTCTCCTTCTGTGTCGTGATAACAATCTTTATTAATGTATCATTTCTTTTAATTTGAACTTTGGAAATGCATGAAAATTGGTGCATATTCGACATTTTAAGGCAACTGTAAAATAGTTTACATAACAGGCAATATCCTCCTGTTGCGTCAGCGGTCCCATTCGGCTGTTCTCACAATGGAATATCGTGACTATGCCGAAGATGTGTGGCTCTGATAACTCCTCACTCGGCACTCACTTCAAACCACTGGCTTGCGTCGTGAGGGCATTTAATAGTAAATGGTGACCGAGATCATCTCACCATAGATCTTAACTTACATGAAACAGGAGCATACGCAGCCGTGCTCTCCTTCATCAACTAACTAGAACAATTATTTTTCTTATAAATAACCTCTAACTTGCTATTTCCTAGGACAAATTGTTTTGTAAAAGATTATTGGGCTTTTTTAATACAGTTATTTTTTTGTTACATAATTGTATAATTAATTTATTGTCAGAGCGTATAACGTAGGCGCGGCAAATACCAGAAGTCTAGTACGAGCTGACCTGACAGCCCTACTTAAACATTGACCCTTTGCTACAGAAAGTAACTGATAGGATTTCCGGGCTGATGTCACGCAATACTCTGTCTACGACACAGAAAACTGACGCACATAACCTAAACGCCAGAATTTGGCTCTCATTAATTCCCCTTGACCGGTCAGTGACAAAACAAATGAGATGTTTGTACAACCGTATCTCCTGTAGCCGTAATCATTCAATGCAAGCGAGAACGTTGAAGAACAAACAATGCCAGCATAACAAAGCCTTCGTTAGTTGCATGCATCTTAACCATTTCACACGTCGAGTAATCCGTCTGTATTGGACGTACACCTGTGTTTGCTATTTGCTCATGTTTATGAATGAGGAAATTATCTTCCGCATCCACTGACTTGCTTGCCGTTGTTTTGTTCCATTAGGGGGATAAATTTGCCAATTGCTTGCAATTTGATTCTACCTATGTTATTTCGTGTCACGTTCGATATTTTTATATTAAATGTGCTTTTGAGTTGAAATTAGCAATTACATTGTGCATGATTGGTTTTACGGGAATTTTTAGAACACTAGTAATTAAATTAAGTCCGCTCGCATTTTATGGGATTCTCACTATACTCGCACACACTCACACTTTGCATCAGTTTACATGTGGTTATGGAATTTGATAAAAAACTAACTTTATTCAAACTATTGCATAGGCTACTTTCGTTGTTATATGTATTAAACAAACAATTAATTATTAAATTTTTGTAAGTACGAATACTTAATTGCAAAGTAACAACTACCACAACGACTATGCGTACGTACATGCAAATAAGTTATAAATAAACTTGTTTTCATGCGTTGAAGTTTTGATGAATCGTTTTAGGTAGAACTCACTTCGATTGAAATTCTAATAAAATTTTGCGAATAAGTTAGGGGTTGTTAGCGAATTTGGAATGACAAAAATTACTCGCACACCGTGTTTTTAGATACTAAGACAATAGAGGAAGTCTCTTGCCAAAATTTAATTCAAATCAATAAAAACAAAAATAAATACCTTAAAAAGTCAAATAATATGAATCACCCCAAAAAAATGCTAAAATGTAAACAAAATACAATATGTCCTACTACTACCCTGGTGCATCAAAATATACAAGGAATTAATAGTAAATTATTTGAAATAGAATTGTATTTAAGTTCTTTTAATGTTGACATTCTGTGTATTACAGAGCATTGGCTTAAAGATTATGAACTGATGTTCAACTTCCCAAGTCACCAAGTTGGTAGTTCATTCTGTAGAACACATGCTATTCGAGGCGGTAGTGTTATATTGCTAAATAAGGCAATAAAGTTTAAGAATAGACAAGACATAACATGCTTGTCCGTTGAAAGCCAAATTGAAATAGCATGTGTGGAGTTGGAGCAGAGTTTTGTAGTAAGCGTATACAGACCACCGTCAGCATCATATGAAATATTTGAAAAGGTTATGGATGATGTTTTATTTAAAATGTGTAAAAAAAACAAAAGTATTATTATTTGCGGGGATTTTAATATAGATCTCCTAGAAATCTATTCATTAAGTACTAGAATAAGCAATTTATTTGGTTCCTATAACTTAATACCTTTATTTATGGAACCAACCAGAATAACAGACACATCAGCAAAATGTTTAGATAATATTTTTACCAGCCTAAATGAAAATGTAATCAGCAAAAATATAATAAGTAACCTAAAATCCGATCATCTAGGGCAATATGTAAAATTTAATATGAGTTCTAGACAAATTATAAAAAAGAAAATTAGCTTTGTACCAGTGACTACAAATCGATTTGAGAGGTTTAAATGTAGTTGGGATCTACAGCTTCCTTTTGATTACTATAACAACGATCCCAATCAACTTTATAGTACATTTTTCAATCAATTTTATAACATTTTTAATGTAATATTTACAACTAAATCAATTGTAGTCTCAGACAAACCTGGTTTTAGTGAGTGGGCAACTGTAGGTATACATAAAAGCAGACAAAAATTGTATGAATTGTATAGCGAAAAGCAATATAACTCCTGTGAAAAGTTCAAAGATAAAGTCAAAATATATTCAAAAATTTTCAAAAATGTCTGCCAATTGGCAAAATCAAATTATCTAAGCTCAAAAATTAAAAACAGTAGTAACATAATTAAAACTACCTGGAAAATAATTAATGATGAGACTGGCAAAACTCAGAACAATAACAATGAATACAAACTTAAAGTAAATGAAACAGTTATTAATAATGATTTAGAGATAGCACAAGCTTTTGAAAGTTTTTTTACAGACATTCCTATGTCAACTACAAGCTCTTTAGACTCTTCAGATGATCTTGCCGTGTCATTATTAAAAAACAACGTACCTGATTGTAAAAACATCTTTCATTTTAAACATGTCAACGAACAAGACATTGTTAAAGCCTTCAAAATGATAAATGTAAAAAAAACCCAAGATCTCTGGGGTATTTCTGTACACATTCTTAAACCACTAATAGTTACTCTGGCACCTGATTTGGCTAATATATTCAATGAATGCATAGACTCTGGAGTGTTTCCTGACCTAATGAAACATAGTAAAATTGTACCTTTGTTCAAATCGGGCAATACAATGGACCCTACTAACTTTAGACCAATATCAGTTCTGCCTACATTTAGTAAAATATTTGAGAAGCTTATTTTAAGCCAGCTCTCATTACATTTTGATGTAAATAATTTACTACATAACAAGCAATATGGCTTCACTAAATGAAAGTCCACTGCTGATGCTGGTGTTGAGTTACTAACTCATGTTTATGATGCTTGGGAAAAATCGCAGGATGCAATAGGAATTTTTTGTGATTTATCTAAGGCATTCGATTGCGTGCACCATGAAACATTGATCAGGAAATTGAGCCACTATGGAATTAGGGGCAAATCCTTGGATCTTTTTGCTTCCTATTTAAGCGAAAGAATTCAAAGAGTTGATGTCAACGGGAAACGATCTCCAGGGTCCTTAGTGTCAATGGGTGTACCTCAGGGATCCATATTAGGACCTTACCTTTTTTTGATATACATAAATGACTTGCCACATCTTGTACAGGATCAACATGAAATTGTATTATTTGCTGATGATACTTCACTTCTTTTTAAAATAGATCGTCGCACTAATAACTTTGACAAGGTAAATAATGCAATTTCTAAAGTAGTCCATTGGTTTGAATCCAATAATCTATTATTGAATGAAAATAAAACTAAATGTATTCGATTTTCACTACCTAATGTAAAACAAGGTTCTGTAGATATTAAAATAAAGGGCGACAATTTAGAGCTCGTTGAAAATACTGTATTCCTAGGTATAACTTTAGATAGCAAGCTTCAATGGGACCCTCATATAGATAAATTGTCGAAAAGGCTCAGTTCTGCTGCTTTCGCAGTCAAAAAAATTAGAGTTTTAACTAATATTGCAACATCTAGACTGGTCTACTTTAGTTACTTCCATAGCATTATGTCATACGGTATTTTGCTGTGGGGGAGTGCTGGAGTAGGACGCATAAATACCATATTTGTACTGCAGAAAAGGGCTGTTCGTGCTATCTATAATATGGGTCCCCGAGATTCGCTACGTGATAAATTCAAAGAAATAAACATATTGACCGTCATTTGTCAATATATTTATGAAGCCATTATGTATACGCATAAAAATATTAATTTGTTTACAAAAAATAGTGATAAACACAATGTAAATACAAGAAATAAATATAAACTCGCTTTGCCCACCACTAGGCTGCATAAGGTTAATGTATCATTCAAAGGGCAATGTATACGCTTCTACAACAAGATTCCCAAAGAATTGCAACAGTTGTCAATTACTAAATTTAAGAAAATTGTAAAAAACAATCTTTGTAAAAAAGCTTATTATAATATATCAGATTACCTTGAGGACAAAACTGCTTGGGACGGAATCTGCTCCAACACAAAATCAAAAACAATACTAACAAACAAATAATGATTGTAAAGTTTCAATACAAAAATGAGCTAGAGTTTCTAATCGCTTCTTTGCTCTAGTGTAAAAAAAGCGAAGCGACCAGATACCATAAATTTATTTCCTACTTATCTTTAAGCACCTATGATTATTATTTATTGTTTTTTTGTAATTTATTTTGACGTGTCTAAGTTTTGTAAAACCAAACTATGGAAATAAATGTTTTTGTATCTTGTATCTTGTATCTTGTCGGTGTTTTATCTTAATTATTAATCGTATCAATACATTTTTAATTTCACTTGTAAACTAATTTCCCTGTTTGAGTTTATGTCACATATAAGAAAAAGTTTTAATGCCCGCGATGCTTGTAAAAGCAAAAGCTTACATTTACACATTTAGAGGCCATTCTTTAAAGTAATTGCACTCAAAAAAAAACTTTTATATATGCAATTCTGATGACATGGCTGACAGGGGCACAGTGGGCGAACGGAATCGTGTGAGACCAACGAGAAATAGTGTTTGTATGTAATATAAGCACTTGAGCCTGGAAGGTATTCTACTAAGTATTATTTACCTGAGGCACTATCTCAACACCCGGATTTATTACGGGTATATACAACAATATGTCGCTTGTCTAGTGCAGATTGTTTAGAACTTATTTATTTATCAACCGACTAAAATAAAGAGGAAATGGAGATTCTCAATTCGACGCGTATATATTTTTTATGTATGAGCACGCAATACTTAATACCGAGTATTTCGATTTTGATAATACTATTTTTATTCGAAAAGATACATACCTCGAAGTTGGTCCCCTAAAAATTTGAACAAAATACCAACCCTAAAAGGATGAAAAGGAAGGATCATTCACTGGTTCATAACTTAAAAGTTTTTTTTTTATTATTTATATATTTTAATCATTATATAATAAGTTCTTACACTAATTTATGTATACCCAAGTAATCTTACTTTCAAGTTTTCGGTGGTCATTTATCCTGACAAAGGCATCCAGAAACTAATTATATCATTTGTACATTCGGCGAACTCCATAAAGTGGCCAGGAGTTTTAACGATGAAACAACTAAAATAGGTCCGAGATAAAACTGGGTCATACGACTACCTATGATATTCATTCCAATTGTTTAATTCGGCATAATTGTGTCCATATTAAATACCGACCCTGTTCGTTAAATTATTATTAACTGGAATGTATACTAATTTGAATATGTCATAGTGAAATTGTGTTCTGATAAGTTGTATTTTATTGGCATTGTACTTCTATTGAGCCCAGTTAACCCTACGCTACGACATTCAAGTTAGCCGAGACTAATTAAGATAGCTCAACTGATAATAGTGATTGAGAGCACTCACATAGTCGCGCATCTTGTCCTTACACTAAGTTTAGTACGAAGTACTTATTTGTTCTAATAGTTCCATGCTATATAACATTTTGTATATTTATTACGATGTCTAAAGCTTATTCATTTAAAGAGAATCTATAAAATTTAAAAGCTCTTCCTGTGGACGTTCAGCTTGTAAATAAACATAGCGTGGCGTTAAAATTGCTGATTTAAATATAAACATGACGTGGTTGTGTCTGCGCTAAAACGAAATAAACGTCGTGGTCTTAATACAGTTTAATGACAAACTAAAGTTCATGCGAAATACTGAATGGAACTACCTACTGACAATTAAATAGGTGTAGTTCCTTTAGCTGCAAGTTTTTTTTATATTTGTTCATCAAACCTTGTTATATTTAAAAAAAATATGTATATTATATTTATTATTTTCATAAGTATATGAAAAACTAAAAACACATGCGAAACTGTGTGTTTTTCATACTTTTGAAAAATATTTGAAATTCCCTTCTAAATATTATTAAAAATATAAAAGTGCATGCAAAGTAATATTACTTTGACCCAACATCCCTTATAAGGTAACCGTATTAGATAATTAATGCGTTATAGCGTCCCGTCGATATCAACAGTTCAATTTGCGAATCGATTGATGAGCGCTCGCTATTATTACATCTGCGAGATTTTCCTCGCTTCTGAATCGACTCTCATTCGATCCGTGAACAGTAATGACTCGATCAACTTTATCTCTCGATCGTATTTTAACAAATGTTTCATCCTCGAACAATAAACGCGCAGGGAAAAATCCAGATACAAAAACAGTACAGGAGATTCGAGTCAACGGCCGCGTGCCCCGCGTCCCACCCCGACCCCTGCCCTTTAAGCTTGGGGATGCGATTTCAAGGGTGGCTTGGCGACTCCGATTTCTCTCGTATCGATAAGGTATTAATTCCAGGAGACGCATCGACATTAATTTATCACGCTGTTCGTATCACTAGGTGTGTAACATTACTCAAATCCTGCTCAAATCACATGGCTTAACTCAATGATGCTGATTGATTTGACTTTCTTCACTCTTTCTTTATATAGTTTTTTATTAAATATATTTTCGTATAGCTTATTTGTAGCATTTGTAGAGTTTAAAGTTACTTAGTTTAGTAAATATACGCATTACATAATATATTTTCTCTTATTAAATGTAGACTGTATTAGATCCTGTAATTTTGACGCGTATTGGTGTATTCCGAAATCCCACTTTTATCTCATTTTTATAACCCCAATCCCCTACAATAAGTTCTACTAGAACACCCATTTTATTACTCGTAATAACCCTAAGTATTCCTTAAATTGATCCGAATTATTATAAGTTGGAGATTTGGACGTTATTATGATTATATCTGACTGTGAATCCTCTGTCTTGCCGCGAATGTAGATGAGGGCTTTGCGAGGTCTGCCTTCTGGGACTGTGACGCGATTATCTTTGACTCTTACCTAACTTTTGGTAGGTATATAAACATATTCCAATTAGTTTATGCACCTTTATAATGTGCGAGTGTTGTTGACAAAATATAACATTTTTAACATGTAGAGTTTGTAGATAAGTTATTTTGGAGATGATGTGCTTAGTTCTGCTATTCAATAGCCCCAATTTCGACAAGCGCGCGAGTTTCATACAAATACAAGCAAGGTAGTGTGAAAAGTGTGGTCGCGCAGTATTTTTAAGTTGGTTTAAAGAAATATGATATTAAACAAATCAGATTTTTAATGCAATGTATTCAGGAATATGTCTGGCTGTTTTCTCCGACTATTATTATATAAAAGTAATGGAGGTTTAATAGTGAAACCTCGTTTCATTTTCGTAATAATTAGTTCTAATTATACTAGTATTGTACTAATATAGTTTGAAAAATAATTGCTCGCGGTCGAGTACATACTACTCTGTCAAGAAAGTACCGGGAAAAAATCAATAATACACACAATGTAAGTTATTCATCTAAATGTATTTTATTGCCTGCAAGTATGCTCCTTGAGAAACGATACACTTAAGCCAACGAATATTCCAATCATCAAAACATTTTTTAAACGCTTTTTCCCGAATTGAGTTCAGTTCTCGTCGCGAATTCTCCTTTATGTCTTCTACCGAATGAAAACGTGTGCTACGAAGTAGTAATTTGAGTTTAGGAAAAAGGAAGAAGTCGGCTGGAGTCATATCTGGTGAATAAGGTGGTTGCTCGATAGCATTTGTTGAGTTTTTGGTCAAAAATTCGTGTACAATTATGGCCTTGTGCGAATGCGCATTATCGTGATGCAAAATCCAAGAATTTTCATTCCACAAATCTGGTCTTTTTCGCCGAATTTGTACTCTTAAACGCCGCATAACGCTCAAATAATATTCTTTATTTACCGTTTCACCTTCCGGCATGAATTCCGAGTGCACAACACCTCGATAGTCAACAACAAGCGACCTTAACTTCAGTTGAAGATGTTAATGGCCTACCAGAGCGAGGCAAATCTTCTATCACATCTCGACCGCTTTTAAACGTTATGTACCACTCATAAGCACGTGTTTTTGATAAATTCGATTTACCGTAAGCCTTCTGTAACATTTTCAGAGACTCCGAACACGAAATTCCGTTGGCGATGCAAAATTTAAGACAAACTCTTTGTTCGATATTTTTGTCCATAGTGAAATTCGCAGTACACACTAGATATGATCTAACTAAAAACAGCACTATAATAAATTTAAACAACAGATGCAACTCAAAATCCGCGCCAAAATGGAAAACAGATGTGCCAATCAAACAGCAAAAAAATAAACTAAAAATGTAATTGGGAACCATAGACAAATTATCTATTCCCGATACTTTTTTGACTGAATGTATATCATAAATATTCTCAACTAACTATTTTCTCAATGGAATCAAAAACATTGGAATAGAAAATTCGTCAATCATATAAACGTAAACTCTCTTAAGCTCGAATAGCAATATAATATCATTACGATTAAATACAGAAATTGTCTCGAAATAATACTCGACGCTGGTTGGAGCACGAGAAGAGGTCAGAAAACAAAGAGTTATCGGTCCATAAAGCAAATAATTTTGCCATATTGGATATCACACTAAGTAGTCCTCTTTGCTTTATTACTAGAAGAGGAATAACTCAAGACACATTGATATCTCCCCCATAATAGTAACTGGTTACATGAGAAAGTAATCGAGGGGCCATGTGATATATCGGAGTATTCCTAAGATATATTGCTTTTATGTAAGTCTCTTATGAGGACGTGATATTCTCGGATGAAATTCATACTAAGCTATATTTCCAAATCCTTTTACTTTAATCTAATACGTTGAAGCAAATTACCCATTTCAATACAAATATATTTTAACGAAATATTAATTTAAGTAGGTATAATTTTAACGAACATGGTTGATAGCGCGCCTATGATCAATATATATGCGTAATAATGTGTCAGAATGCAATTGCCATAAAAGCTTATTACTTCTACTTATTGAATGCCATAAAGTGCATCCTAGATGGCATCGGATCAAATAAAGGGACAAGTGGAGGCCTCCGTGTTAGCGACATGAATAGACGATTAGGGTGAGGGCTTACTAGCTCTCAAATATTAAATAATACCTTTGTAAAATGCTAAATATTACATACAAATATGTAACTTGCAGAATTTAGATTATCAAACGGCATAACCAAGGAAATATCAATAAAAGTGCAACTACGCGAAGTCGATCGATGGGGCGATGACACTGAGGGTTGGAAAAATATCGGTTCGTGTAACATGTTTGCTTTACTAATAAATCAATTTGCTGTTTACCGTTTTTAAGCTTTAATTCATAAGAGTTATACAGTTTAAACACATTTTAAAACAGTAATGAGATTTAAGTTAACCAACCCCAAAGCCGGGTAACATTATTAATTTAGTTTAAGCAGACGAGACGACATCACGCTTCGTTAATCCCGTCACAAAATTTCAACAATGGAATGGCCATAATAGTACGGTTTCGCGTTCTAAAAATGAATTATAGTTCTGGTTCCGCAATGCAGTGCATGGGGTAGTGTGGCTAAAGCACATCCACAGGATACGGCATAGTTGGTTACTGCAAAGTTAGAGGGGAAGTAGAAATGCCGCGGTAAAGGGTAGTTAGTGTGCGTGCCTCGTTTGCGGCTTGTAACGGCTCCTATTTATGTTTGTTTATTCACTGTTGTAGACGAATCTACAGGCTTTAGGATTATAAACAAGACACATTTGGTTGGTCTTTGTTTATCTTGAATTGGATCTATTGGTTCTAAAGGCGGATGTTCACAATCAATACGAGTTGGGAGGACGAAGCCATTGTCACGGATTTATTGTTCTAGAAGTATGCAATAAGGATATTACAATCGTGACAAGCAACAGTGGGCCGTTTTGTATGTGTATTTGTAAGAAATCAAAATATTTATAAATTCAAATCTTTTAAATAAAAAATGATGTGTCATCCAATCTAAGTAGTTTATCCTAGTTACGAGTATTATCAGATGATAATAGAGAAGTAGACATATTTATAATGCGGCAGCGCTGTGACAAGTTTGAAAAGTTAGTGAGTGTATCAGTAATATTAAACCGATAAAATATATATTTGTTTTTTTGACATCACATTTCTCTGGTAAAAGTAGATTTATCACTCGAGTCGACGAAATTTGTATCTACTTTTCCTCTTCCAAGATACATAACCCGTGTCATTCTCGTGAAATATTGGTCAACACACAAGTTTACATCATTGTATGTGACTTTGTTGGTAGAGATTCGCACTTACTCTTAGTTTATTTAGTTGGACGGACATGACATCTTTGACCTCTACTCGGCTTTGAAATGTCCACTTTCAACTTTGAAAATGATTACATCCAAAACTCGTATAAAATTCATTTTCATATTTCAAATCTTATATTTATGTCTTCGAGATCTGTGCATGTATAATTTATATCTTTTCAGTTAAAACCCTACAATTCTATAAATTAGTCAAAGTACCATAAATTTGCCGTATACTTGTATTCATTTTTACCTACAAAAATCCTTTCGCGTAAAAGTTTTTAAGGTAAGCTCGTAAATCTATGTTGTCCTATGGTATTTTGATGTTTTTCATTCGCTTTTTCATAACATGGTCAAACATGGACGACAAAATCCGTAAACTTGAACAATTTTATGATGTCGTTTAAAAGAGTTGCCAACATTATTAATTCCAGCCCCGGCAATTCATTTGCAATCAATTAATTTTCAATGGATTTTATTTTGCAGTCAGATAAAAGCTTTGAATATTTTTTGTTAGGGTCCGGCTATTAAGCCGTGTCAGTTTACCCATATCTAGTAAGTTCCGATTCAGGAAGAACGACGGATACCATAGATTTAGTCGGCGACAGCGACTCAGCCACGGATTGATTGTTCTCGACGCTAAAATCAATAATGGTTTTATTATTGGCGTCGCGACCCTCGCTTTGTTATCCTGAGGCTCCTCACTTGCCTGTTTTCAAGCTATGCTTTAGGTAATTGCTTTTCTGTTTGTTTTTCCTCGGGGCTATAGCTGTGAGCTTATTTACATTGATCAAAACACGGGTCCTTAATCTGAAGGTGCTCTATTTTCTATCGCACTTTTAATACAAATATAAACTTTATAAGCACGCAAGTGGGACGGACCCTTGCAACCAATAAAAAATTAATTGAGTTATTTATTGCATTTGAATAATATTTATTACGGGTTGATTAATTAAGCTTTGCTTTTATTCCGAAAGAATGGGTGTTTACCAATAATAAAAAATCAGAATTGGTGTGTAGGCGTTGGTATGTATGTGATGTCAATATCTCAGTATCGTATAGTTGTTCTCTTTGAGAAATATCTGTTAGCAAGCATTATTCATGAAACATCTTCGTCGAACATTAGCGGTATGGTATACGAATAATCTAAATTGAAAAAACCTCCGATTCCAATACCTTACATTCCTTAAAAGAAACAATATCATATTATTTTGTAATGTATACGTAATTCGTTCTTCCTTCCCAATTTCCCATCCCATTACTTTTAAACGGCTCAACCGATTTTCATCAAACACGTCTAAGAACACACGTGCAAAACTCCCCTCATACAAAATAAAACTAAATTGAAAACGCTTCATCCGTTCAGGAGCTTTGATGCCACAGACAGACACGTCAAACTTATAACACCCTTCTCTTTCGGTCGGTAGTAAAAAAAATAGTCAAATGACGTTGGCACATCACCGGAATAATTTCATTCTAAATAAATCACTTGTCAATTACGGAAATTGCTATCCTTCCGGCGAGACTCGAACTTGCGTTAGTAAGAGTGTGTGGTCAAATCAAGTAAGTTTTTTGTCTCTTGTTTTCCGTTCTATTAAATTTTAATTTGCACGAAAGCTCCTGAAAGTGAAATAATAACTTAAATGTGAAAGTAAGATATGATAATGTGGGTTATTATTAAGTGTTTTTCTTGGTTTGTTGTTAACTACAAATTTAATTAAGCCAGATGGGGTTGGAAGTAACAATTTCATATATCGTATAGAAACTTTGCAAGTCAAAGTACTAAAACGAATTCCAGAGAAAATTGGCTTCATACTGGAATTTACCTAATCTAGACAGGCTAACGGTATAAGCACGAACGAGTGTAGTATACCAGCAAATTGCCGTATTATTAAGTAAAAAACTAACTACTACATGGTTCCTCGAATATTGTGACAGAACATGCAACTAATAATACTAAAGTAAGTAAAAGCAGCTACTTCTGAAAGTGGGTTTGCCTACGATAAGGTTTGCCTCTGTAAAAGCTTTATGCCGCCGTAAACTTGGAGAGGTATAACTATAGAATACGTACTAGTTTGTAACTCACTCCTTTGATGCCGGGAAACTACAGAAATACTTAAATTTTCTATTCAACGTATAGTTTCAGTAACTGCTGCGATAATTGAACGATTAAGTTTAATTTATCAGGCTTTAACGTACCAGCACAGCCAAATCATTATTTATAAGTAATGGCATCAAGCCAATTCCACCTAATAATGTCCTAGGCACTACAATATCCCGAATAACATGGTTTTAACAGTTGCTGTCTCAACAACTGTCGGCACAGTTGGCATACTGAGTGAGACTTATAGAATCAGAAAATCCTCATGATCATCGTTTATGCTCATAATGAATCAGGAAAATATTCAACATCATGTTAAAATAAATATAAAAAAACTGAAATTAAAAAAAAATTATAAGCCGACTGTGACTTTAATTTATTTAGGAATATTTACTGACTATTAAGTGAGAATGGTTGTTTAACTTTAAATCGATACAGAACCTAAATGGTCAGTCGGATCGAATAATCTTAAAAGAAAACTAAAATGATTTTTAAATAACTATTCAACAATTACCTGACATGACATTTAAAAATATTTTATTCGTGTACTCATTTTTTTTTATTTTAACAAAATGGTGTTTATTATTATTTTATTATTAGTCAGTATTATATTGAATATTATATATTGAAATTTCAGTAACGTAGCGGAGCCATGAGCTTTAGTGACACATTTATTCAAATGTTTAAATAAATAATAAATATTTCCAGACATTTCACACAACAACATCTAGCCCCGTGGTAAGCTCTAAGCTTGCGTTACGGGTACTAGATATCTGATATATTTAATATAATAGTCATACATATATAGATATTTTGATTATACATATTAAACACCCAGACCAAGGAGATCGTGCTTGCAGAACATACAAACACTTTCACCCTCGGCGGGAATCGAACCGAACCTCTTGCGCCGCAAGCGGACCCTCGCCCACCGCGCCACTGAAGCAGTCGTTTATTTATTTACATTATCTGCTAAACACATTACCACTCCTTTGCGTCGCGCAGTCGGATAAAACATTACTGAAGTGTCATAAACAGTAATAAAACAAATTCCGCAAGAATATATTATACCCACTTTCAAGAAATAGCTCTTCACGCTTTTTAAGCGCCATAGAAGGTATGACCGGTAAAAGGATATTCTCGTTTGATCCACAAAGAGATTCTTCATTCAATAGTTTATCGTCGAAGCATTTACGATACTATCATATAATAAAGGTTATCTTTAAAATCATAACCGTCGTTTACTCTCTAATAACAGTCTGTAATTACATAATACTCAAAAGTGTTTCTTTTTTAACTTTTACGTTGTAATAAAATAAATGTACGAAGACTCTTTATTATGAGTTACGGTGAGGTAGCTCCCTCGTATTTTTTACGGTTTCTGTACAAGATTTATTGTTATTTCTATTTTAAGAGATATCGCAAATGCGTTGGCAATAAAGTTTTATATTGGTATGGTAGATTAAGGCTGAAATTTTCGCCTGGAACATTTAAAAGTATCCTGAGGGAAGTGCCTTTTCAAAGAATTGAACTTGGCTATTTCATGATGTAGGCAACATTGTTTATTTTTCTACGTTTTGGTTAAGTTTATATAAGAATAGAAGGGATCAAGAGCGATAGACTCGCGCACCGACGGTTCCGTACAAACCTACAGTTATAATATGATGTCAAAGAAAAACACTTATCTATACTAATATTATAAAGCTGAAGAGTTTGTTTGTTGGTTTGTTTGTTTGTTTGTTTGTTTGTTTGAACGCGCTAATCTCCGAAACTACTGGTTCGAATTGAATAATTATTTTTGTGTTGGATAGTCCAGTTATCGAGGAAGGCTAAAGGCTATATAACATCACGCTACGACCAATAGGAGCAAAGATATAGTGGTAAACGTGTAAAAAACGGGAGAAATTGTTCATCTTTGAAGCCTTCCGTTGCGTGCGCCGTGAAAACGGTTCAAGATACACAAAAAATATGTATTAAAGAATAATAGCTCTTTTAATGATCTAAAAAACAGTCCGCGATAGTATATGTCTATCTATCTTTTCTCACAAAAACCGTTTTTATGGTACCTAATTTGGTCGAAATAATTTGTTTAAGTTGTATCAACATAATAATATTAATCTTTATTCAAATAAATATGTTGTTGGTTAAGAGTACTTCATCCATTATAACGCGGGTAGCACCGCAGGGCACAGCTAGTGTATGTATATTTCTTTTACATTTTGAGGTACGGAACACTAAAAACCATGCGCGATGCGAGCAAGCTTAGCGAGCGTGACTTGACAGTAGCCGCTGAAGCGCCAGAAAGACAAAAACAATAGCTTAGATAACATAGCATTTAGAAAAAAAACATTGATAGTATGGTATCTACTATGAAGCTGCCATGTTGACGGTCACGATGTCACCTGAGACACTTGCGTAACTTATATTTTTTTAAGATTTGCTCAAACATTTTGAAAATTTCATACAGTGTCTAGATAAAGCCATGACATACACTTTATCACGATTTTAGTAACCCAGAAACTTACGTCGTTGTGCATGTGAGTTTGATTGTATGTGCTGGTTTTTTTCCATTGATTCTGAAATTTTCAGCTGTCGCAAATTTTCATTCTTCTGGATAGAGGTTTATTACCTCCGCTTTGTCGCCGCCTGCTTTGTACCATATAAAATCTTTTCCAAGTAAATTGCTTTCCGTCTTGCTAAAGTGGGCGAGAATGTACACCCTTTGCGATGTCTTCATTTTACAATCTATTTTTACTAAAATATTAAGGTAATATTTCCTCAAGCAAGAGCTTAACACACACGCCGAAACCATTATATGTAAGAACATATGATGGTTTCGATGTGTGTGTGATTGTAGCGAAGAGTGTATGGGAAGGGGGAGTGATTTTCAATGGGAGCAAAGTTTTGAAATGTTGGTAGCGCGTCCCCTTCCTGCTCGCTTTCTTTCTAAAACGGCCTATTGAGAGCCGTCGTGTCGAGGGGATCGCCCGAGATAGACGGCACTTCTTTTCACTAAAATCACATACATTCGTATACGCCAGGAATGCACTATTGCTATTTGTCTGGGAAAACATGTGAAGGTGTTGGTTTTAGTCAGGTACCATTTTGGAGAATGATTTTCCTACCTCAAAAACTAGCAATCTTTTATTTAACTTATTCATTAAAGGGTTGTCATACTGCACTCCCTTTGTTGCACAAACTAATTGATTGGCAGTTGAACAGCTGACTTTAACAGGAAGTCATAATTGAACCCCATTAACACTGTGCCATGTCAAATGAGTAATTTTTATATTTTTCTTTTCTATTTAATCTCATGGGTTGCGGGTAAAGGCCACGCTAAGCCACCCACTAAAGGAGGAGATGAATTCCACTGGGTATCGTAGTAGAGCCTCCTTAATCATTGTAAAAGTTTCGACCCAGAGGAAATAGTAAACTAGAATTGTGCATGGCTCACGGTCCTTCTCATTAGTGTACTTGTTTTCAGTTTATAGAGTAAGAAATAATACATTTGTGTACTTTCTAACATTTTTGTCCATGACACCAAACTAACATTCAAAGGAGTGGGATATGGGTAATTCTCGTTAATCCCTTTAGCATGGTGGTTTGGTGTAATAATCTGAAAACTTCAGCAATATAATCATAGCAAAAATTATTAAAAAAAAAAATTGTTCCCTGAAGCTGTGTACCTACGATGATATAAGCGGCAAGCTTGAGCAATAAAGGAAGTTGGCCACGAAAGCTACCGAGCGTGCTCAGAGGGCAACTGATGAGTTTAGTAAGTTTCTCTAGCCTCGTATGTTTTGCTCAAGTTGCGGGCGTGTTCCGAACGCTAAATGGTATGTGTGACGGTGCCAACTTGGCCCTCAATACTACATACATTCCACTAAGTCCCGGCCACAGATTAACCGATACTTGGCCAGTATTCCAGACTGATAGCCGAGCGCCAATCGATAGTACTTAGGTTTCGGTCTGGGAGGTTCCCTCTATTGTGTAGATTTGGATAATGTTACAACAGAAGTCGAAGTAATTGGCTTCACGCCTGTTGCTGATTATTTTACTTTATTAAATTTCCTCTAAGAGAGCGAATAAAAATTATTATTTTAAAGGTGGAATAAACTTATTTTAATTTGAATTCGTTAAGTAGTTTGTACTCGTACTGTTTGACCTAATTTTAGAATAGATAGATGATATAATTTTTTTATAAAACTATTTTAAAACATTATTATATAAAACAATAGAGTTTAGTAAGTATCAAATTTTATAAAATAATAAGATATTATGTATTTTTTTAAATTATAAATAATCAAATTCTATTTGAGTACCTAGCATATAACTTCATGCTTTTGTTATGATGTACCCAATCAAGGTCATTTTGATACATAATCTTATTTAAGAATATCTTGTAAACATTATGTTTGCAAATAAAAACTTTGAACTTTGATAACTATAATCGTGGTTTGCACCTAAATGAAAGGTAAAAATTGCTGACATGCAAATAAAAAAAGTATTTTTATGCAGGAAAAAAAAAAGACGCAGCCGTAACCTTACCTTAGCAGGCAGGATAAAATAAAAATTGTTTGACTTAAAATTGAGGTTTATCACCTATTAAATTCATTAAGATTCAATAAAATGTAGTCTAGTTGTTAATGAAGACTATGTACATTTTCTAAACTAACTGAATACTTTAGTCTCTTAGCCGGGTATAGACAAAAAATGCCATATCAAATAATAAGGCAGCGAATCATTGGTTTGGCATATTTTTTTCTTAAAAGAAGTCGATATTAGTAAAGAACTTTAACTAGAACATGAACGTCTAATATAAATTACCATTATTTACCGTGAAATTGAATGGGAGAAAGGTCTCTGCAGCGACGATAATAATATACATATTTCAAAAAATATGATTATGAATAAGTGAAATATTATTATTAATATTAGAACTACAATTTTATTAGTATATCCATCTACGTTTTTATCACATGTTACTATTATTAACAACTAAGGGCCGCCCCACTTCGCAGGGGTAATTATTCAAAATTACAATAATTATAATTTAAACACTCGCACTTTATTTATATTTTAATTTATTCTTTTATCAGTCGGACGAACAACAGAGACTTAGTATTGGGTCCCGATTTTACCTTGAATGGAACCCTAATAATGTCCCGTTTTACCTCTTCGGGTACTGTATCCGAGAAACGCATAATGACCATAATTTCCCTTCACTTGCCACCTTGCATCACGTTTGCAGCTTGATCACAACCACAAATTGACTCTACATTTTAGTTAGAAAACGCTTGCATGGGGAAAAAAGGGTTTTATCGGCAATTATTCGAATTTTTCTCGCCTTAAAATCATCATCATTATCATCGATTCATCCTTAGATTTAAAAAAATGAAATAAAAAGAATTGGCCAAATTAGTGCAGGCGTTGTTGAGTTATACGTTTACCAATACATTTTGCGATTTATTTACTTCATAGATATCGTTATAGATTTTATTTAAATAGGTATATTATTTGCAATTAACACAACAACAGTGTATATCAGTTTGTTTTTGTCAAAAAGATAATGGTGTTAACCTTTTGCCCACCAAACTGTACAATCTGTAATATCATTTGTTAAATACAAAACAGTCTTTGGCAAATTAAAAGGCATCTAATGATACTCAATCACGTGTCCTACGTTTGAATGTCACATGATTTTGAGATGTGTTTTTTTTTATATTTGTGCTTATTATGTTAAGTTAGCAATTCTGCGTGGATTTTTTAAATTAACCGTGTTCAATAAAGGATGTCGTATTCATAACCACCTCGAAAGAGTATTCTTTCTTAGGAAAACATCATAAGCTTTTTAACCAACTTTAAAAAAAAGAGGACGTTCTTTTGTTGGCTCCAATATTAATATTAATTCCCCTTCGAAATCCATCACATCTATTAATTCCATCGCAATGCAGATAAATTGAATATGTAGATACCTAAAAGCTCCTGGTAGCCTTTTATTGCATTGTCATATTAGTTCACTCATTTTCATAAATTTTGTCGTTAAATACTTCCATTCTACGTATGTATTTCATGTCTCATCCCAAATTAGGAACCTACACTTAACTATTAGAACGCTGCTCGGTAAAGTGGTTATGTACTTTAGTCCGCAGGGATACTTTATACTTTAACTTACGCATACTTAATACAGAGTTAGCTGATATGAGTGGGTCACATAATATTCAGCATGGAACATTTATAAGGGTACAACATTATCTTAAAATATCGCACTGCAAAAGCTAGTCCATACAAGTTATTCCCATTATACAAGACAACGTTATATCGTAGCGATCTGACTGCGCAGAACGTTTGTGCATTTTATCGAGCGTCTTTTGGATTGGGTGTATATGTTACTGTAAAAGCCCGAACTATGTTAAATCTGAATTGCCAGTACAAGGATATGCATCGAGCCATTACCAAGACACCTCATCTCCTTTGACAAGACTAAATGAGTAGAGCAAACGATCACTACCTGCATAAATCGTCAACCACATCGTCAATCGACATGACATTTTTCTGAGCGGGACATTACATTTGAGGCATGACATTGTCCCACCTTACGAAATGGAATGATGTGCTCGTACAAACTTATGTTGAAGTCATATCCTACCCAACTGTAAAGAGAACGATTGCTCTGACGTCCGTCCACAAACCACGACAAAACTGTGCAAACGCGTTCGACAAAGATTTATCGATATTCGCGACAGCCAGAAAAACCTGAAACAATTTTTGTATACGTTCGATAAAACTACACAAACAGTTTTCGCAATCGACGACTATAATAATAATACTACACTATGGTTCTGGTTCTACATAATATCGTTTCGATTCTAAAACTAGAACTGTAAGGAGCGTCATGATTGATCCTGACTACATAAAAAATGACGCGGTTTATGTATAACGCTTTTAATATGTTTGTTGGAATAAACATTGTAATATGCCGCGTCTACTTTAAAGTTATCTAAGTACAATGCCGCACATGATTATAGTACAAACAGAAAATAATACAATTATTTTGTTAGTCTTGAAACCATCGAGATGACTTAGGTCTGGGTAATCTCGTGGCATCTCCGCAAATGTCAGCCGATATCGATGCTTCGGTACATTAATAATGACAAAAGTCGTAGTGGGTCGTACTGCCAAGAGACACCTAAAGTTTACTCACACTCCACTTTACAGTGTGTGAATAATAAAAAGGTAGCATTGTAATGGCGTCGGACGAGTTGTTTGTCTTTTTGTTTGTAGATTCCATTGCTCGTTGTGTGGTTTAGGTTAAGGTGGTTATGGGGGCTTTTATTAGAATACAGTTTATGACTAAAATGTATTTTTGGCTGGATCGTCAGGAGATAACTGATTGTCATATTTCACATTCTGTGACTATTTTCACAGAATGTGAACTATGTCTTCATTTGAAAATGTATAAAATTACAATAATTAAAATAAATGTTACGTTCACAAAATGCATCAATATTTGAAACCTCAATTTAAGTTGTATAAGGAGCAATTGCTTTTCCAAAATGCATTTACGTTTAAAATGAATTTACAATTCCAACAAATAAACATACACGACAAATAAGTATTTAAGTATATATTTTTATAACTAAAATCGTTTAAGTTTATGTTATAAAATAATATAACTTTCAGTATTCTTCTTTTATTTTTATAATACAGCGTTGATATCGCTATATAAATTGAAGTGTTTATAATTTATAACATCCGCCGTGAATATGAATAGTGAAGTAATGACTAAAATGTAATATAATTTTGTTTACTATCATACTACCCTGACTGTCACTGTTAAAACGGAATATCTTTATCTACCATAATCATAAAATCTTTAAATCTCTGTAAATACGTTCTTATCATTTTTATTTTTTTTTATAATTTAATAATCTAAAAAGTGAGGTTTATCACTTATTAAAAATCATTAAGATGTCCTTAGCATGTCACCAGTACCTATTATTTGCCAAAGTACCAATGTACTTTTTGTGTTTTATGCTCTACGAGTAGTAGCAGAATGTTTTAGTCGCGTGAGCGTCGTCGACCGTGGCCCGAGACGAAATTATTGATTTCAGAACGCGAGGCGAACTTTTGCATTTCGCTTCCTTGCAGACCAATTGCTTATCTACAACTATTATTTACCATCTTTTATCTCACGGCGTTATAAATAAAGTTTATAGTATCCTGCGGTTCTGGCTCGTTATTACTTGATGAGTTTTCTGTGAAATTGTTATAAAAGTTTAAAATATGCATTAAGCGCATTTTCTTGGCACTTAAGCTTAAATGGGCGTAGCTTTGCCGTCGCTGCTGAAGCTTCCTAGCTTTCCACTAATGGCTTCATTAAGAGTCACTTTTATGCGTGGCTACAAATGTTAATTAGTTTTAACTTCTAATTTATTTTGAGTAACTGAGTTTTAAGTTTCATAAAGTCGTAAAGTACAGGTGCTTGTGGTTCCAGCGAATCCAGATTGATTATTGAAATAATTCCTTGCTCTCGCTTAGCATTGAAACTGGTATGGAATTCCAGAATGGCACTCTATCTTTCCATTCTAATTAGCGATAATGGCTTTTTCTCTTCGTAACATTATGCGGTTTTGAAATACTAAATTATTTTCGGTAGGTATTGAAAATAAAATTGCGTTTATTTTATTTGCGGATATTCATCAGATCTTCAGACAATCTGTAGTGAAATATGGGTGTGTGTGCTTTTAAAATCACATCAGTACGTGGGACAATTTCACTAAGTTAATAACTGTGTCCCATCATACAGTGCCAGACGCGTAGAGTATTTGCTAGTTGAACTTTCAATGATAGTGCTTTTATAAAGGGGACCTTTTGTGTGGCTTTGGTGGAAAATCGATTTCACCACAATTGGGAGCTTCTATTAGAGTGTTTGAACTTTATATTGAGCACAAAACAGATGCATTGTTGCTGGCCACACGCACATGTGCTCTATTGTATCACAGCTTATATAGAAAAGATCAATCACTCCGATTTCTTTCATGACTAAAGAATGTCATCCGAGTCATTATTTGCATAATTTAAAAACATTTTAAGTATGTACATTTGCATTAAGCAAAAAGTGTTTTGTTTAATACTGCAATTATATTATGCGGAAGTCTCAAATAAACATCTATGCCCTATTTTTTGGGGTTGGTATGTAACTAACTGTAAATTCCACCTGAAACTTACCTTTAGGTTTGAACGTAAAGCTATTAAATTTTGTTACAGAATGTTAGTGATCGAACAAATGTGTTCAACACGGAAGCTTAGTGTAACTTTAAAACGTGATGTTGTTCAAAAATCTTCGCTAACTATGAAACAGCTCTGCACTGCACGTTTCGACTCAAAGTTAAGCTGCGGTATCCCAACTTTGTTTTGGAATTTAATTTTGTTTTTGCTGTTTCTAGCCAGGTCTTGGATTAGGGGATTACGGTAGGAATCCTTCTGAATTTGATAACAGCCAGAATTCGCGACGTATACACGTTTTGTAGTCTTAACATTATGCGGTTTTCGACACTCAATATCGCCTCTTAAAGAGGAACCCAAATTTAGTTCGATAACTGCTTTTGTATATAATTGTAACTTGAGATGTCGTGCTATATTTTGCGTGTGTCATTATTTCACTACATTGAATAAACAGTTCAATATAGCAAAAAAATTACACACATTTAACAATATCCTACACTAAACTATATATAGACTTAGTTTGCTTTCTTCTGAGAAAAAAAATAAAATAGTACATTTACTACATATTATACACTTAAATATGGGGAAATCATTTAATTGTGATTTATTTAATTATCAATAAATCTAAATTTAAAATTTAAGAAAAACCCCCGATTCCAATGCCTTAATTTCCTTAAATGTAAAACAACATAATATTATGTAATGTGGACGCGATGCGTTTTCATTTGATACCCCACACTAGTATATTTGCAGATTTTCGGTTTTGCTTCCCCACTCTCACCCCCATAACTTTTAAACGGCCCAACCGATTTTCATGAAACATGTCTAACAACACTCGCGCAAGACTCACCTTTCATACAAAAAAAACTAAATCGAAATCGCTCCATCCGTTCGGGAGCTATGGTGACACAGACAGACAGACAGACAGACACACAGACAGACAGACAGACAGACAGACAGACAGACAGACAGACACGTTAAACTTATAACACCCCTCTTTTTTGGTCGGGGGTTAATAAATTATATATTAATGACACCTCACTTTACTTTACGGTCTTACTCAGTATGGTTAATTTTTTTTATTGTCGTTGCGTCACTGTATCGGACTTTGGACCAGCTGTTCATTCCAGACAAGTCCAGCTCGTCGTGTTAAAAATAGAGAGGACCGGACATTGAACCGCTGACGCTCGATTCGGACATCGTAGTAATGAAAGTGTCCCGTACCGTCCCGTACGAATTTTTGCAACTGAACCAATTTCCCGCTACTCGAAATTTCCAGCGCTATCAAGTTATTTATGATTTGAGATGTCTCCTGCAACGCTTTTAGATTAATTGATTTATGGTTCAGTTATCCCGCGAGAGATGTTGAGTGGCTGCTAATGAATACCGACTTCTTTATGGGGATGAAATACCATTAAATTTTAGGCGAAGTAGCTGAATTTTCCCGTTAGATTTTATTTGTATTCTTGTATTTGGAAGCAAAATTATATCATGACCGCTATTCCCTTTATTTTTGCCATTATTTGTTTTTGTATAAGTACGACTTTTTATTTGAGAAATCATGAATCCATTCAAATGTGAAAATATATTGTTTCCAACGAGATCAGCCTCGGGGGTGACATTACTCAACATTAACGTTTTGTTTGTGGAAAAAACTCATCCATTACTAGGTGGCTTAACCTTTGCAATGGGGAAATATCGCCATTAATCAATATCCAATCACCTACTGCAGGTGAACAAACTTTTCCCGTACACTGTAGTCATAAAAATTACATAGTGATCCCCATTTGCGTAGTAATCGCTTATTTAGAGCAATTATGTGAACCATTGCTTCGGCACAGTTAGCGGTAGTATCCTGTATGACCATAGGTGAACTAATAGTAACATTGTCACATTGCTTCTCATTGAATGTAGAAGCTTATTTGTTGCAGTTATTGTATTTCTTTATTTGGTTATACAATATTTCAATAAATTATAGTATTTGCAACCTGTAAATAATAATATCTGCCAACACTCCATCAACAAAATGTTTTTTGAAAACGTGGCATGCAAGGCATCAACTGCACGCGATTGGATATTCTTAATGATAAACTGGTGTATTATTTCTCTTATGCGATATTTCATTGCAAAAGCAAGTCAAGGACCCTGGACCCCAATTCATGCAAAAACTGTGCAAATTATTTACAAATGTTTACCTACAGTATGTAGATATACCTGAATTAACCTAAATTAGAGCGTCTCTCTACAATTAATAACTAAATGCATACAGATGTAACATGTATACATATGTATACATGTTACATGGAACCAGTTTTCATATTAATTTTGATAACGGGAATTACTCACGTAAACTGTGACGATATTATACATACATATATAGGTATCCATATAAAGCGGGCTATGCCGTGGGGATAAAGCTAGGATAATATACTTAAGCATGAAAATGACACACGACTTGAAAAAAAAAACTTCACTTGTCCTTGTACAAAAAGTAGTTCTTAGCATTTGAAATATGCGGTTAAAGAATCGCGGTCAAACTTCTACAAGGTCAAGTCATCGAGACTATAGAAAGACATATCGGATGCAAAGGCCTTTATGTTTTGTAATTGGATTCTACAGCGTAATCCAAGTAGTTTGACAGTGACATAGGCCTTGTGAGTACAAGTCGTGAGTGTTATTAGAGCGTTTATACAGACCTGGTATTAGCGAGCAGTGGCCGGCGGGTATCATTACACGGCACGCGCCAGCAGGTGCCTCGGGTTCATCGTTTTATAATCTTGTACTTACTGTTCATTCAAGTCGGCCGTTTAATATAATAAGGTGCTTATATTATGACTTAAAACGGGTAGCATACGATGATTTAACAGTTTTTGAGTTTTCCGATACTAGTACGTTGCCCGTATAAGCCATTCTTCGTAATATTGTTAAAAACCATGATAGTTTAAAAAGTTATAACGTTACTTACTCTCCTGATTTTAATATAGTACTTTACTACCTCTCTTCATCAGCAAATTCGATGGGGATAATTATGTCTCATTGACACATTTCAGGTATTTCAATTTGGTTTGCAATATTTGATTACAGGTAAGAATCAGGTACAGGTGAGACGTAATTTTTTTTATTGTGCATTAAAATTTTGCTTTATTCGAAAATGTTGTTACTTTTTCTCAATGAAAATGATTTCGCAGTGGTAGAACGAAGAAGAGAACAAGTAGACTCAAACCCACGGTCCAGTTGGTAATATACAAACATCTCTGCAAACAATTATGATCCCGTCGATCTTATTACCCTTGTTTACAATAGCTCATCTCACAGTCCTGTACCGGACCGCAATCCATATAGCACTTCAATAGACACTCTCCACGGGATACTCTTTGTTTGTGCTGCAAAGCACCGCGCAGTTTCCTATGTTGCGGCTTCTGTTATGACGTCTGATGGACAAGATAATAACGACCAGGAATAGGTTATTGATAACTGAGATCTAGATTGTAGCGTATTTTGCCGAGTATTATCTGCCATGGCATCGGAAGCTTTTCCGACTGTCGGTTTCCAATGATCTGAAAAGTGATCTCTTTACCCTTTTTGTACACAATGTGGTATCTAACAAGGACTACTGAATTAAATGAGTTTTTATTTACCTATTTAAAAATGTTCAATTCAATTCAATTCATTTATTCAGTCACAATTTCACAATCGTATATGAATGAAAAATAATAAAACTCCTTAGCCTATATAAGTAAATGAAAACAAACAATACAAAAAGAGAATGTCAAATAAAATTAATACATAGCAAAAAGAAAATGTCACAATAATCAAATAGACACATCATGTTTTTTTAAATTATATTTTTTATCAAACTAGGTCGTGTTTTAGATCATTGAATGATGTTCAGTTCAAAAGCATAGATATTTAATTATTTTTTGTTTATAAATCAAATATTGTTTATATATTTGATATGCACGTAGTAAAATAATATTTATAGAAAAATCCGATTTTTCCATCATTTTTCTCGACATGGCTGTGTCGTCCCAGTATCCGCACACTACATATAGGCCCTCCTATCTCGCTTAACCATTGTTCAAATTGTTCGTGCCCCCTATACCTGCGTTAGCGTGAACATTATGCTTTGTATTCATGTTAACACGGTGATTCATGTTCGAGGTCTGTAAAGTCCTCTGGACATTTGGTTACATAATTGGAGATAAAGTTCAGAGATATTCCATACCGCTTTTTGCCGTGTGGGTGTTTGACCCTTAATTTTAATGATGTACTTGTTTGTATATTGGAATAATCTGTACATATCTTGTTCTCCAGGTAGAAATATATACTCTTACCTAATACTTTTCATATAATTTACATTTGGCCTAAGGCATAACCTTTTAGGTTATTTTTGTTTCAAACTCCTTCCAGTAGCGTAACCTAATTTAATGAAATGTAAAGAGAATTGATAAATTAGCTAGAAGGGATTAATTGTTTAATTTAGTTACTGACTTTCGGTCTGCCTTTGTCAGAGTTTTGAAATGGGAGTTCAACTTGAAATGTATAATTATCTTAACAGTGCAATATGTGTATGTTACCTTTCCTGAAATAACTTATCATTACTTATCACTGTAGTTTCTTTTATGAACCTTTTACTTTGGTTAAATTTTACTGAGTATAATCATCGAGATAAGCGCACTTGACGACATTTTCTAATCACAAAGCTGTGATTCCGTTTCGCAAAATTATAAATTGCACGGTCAATAGGCTGAAACATTATCTGGTTGGTGCACCCATACACTACTGGTGTATGGTCCAGTAGCATGATTGTTACAAAATATTATAATGCATATTTTATTCTTGCGAAATAATACATCATTAACCTTTTCAATTTTGCTCCCATTTATAAGTGCAACTGGTGTAGGATAAAAGTAATTCTGTATTTTTTTTGTTATTATATTAGAATTTTTTAATTTAGACAATGTAAATAAAATATCCATTAAAAAAATCCTGGAATTGAAACAATTGTGTTAAATATCAGTGACAGGGCGTACCTAAGTGAGACGTAAACGGGTGCATTAAATTGATATAATCTGCACCCAGCAATTTAATTTGGTAAGCCAGAGGACGGAATACAAAAGCATAATGCACGAGAGCCTTCTCCAGAGGTTTCAAAATCATAATTATTTAAGTACAAAAATGTAGAACAATTTTGCGTTTTTGAATGAAAAAGTATTATATAAAATCTGTATTAAACTCGACATCAATTCATAACATATCATTAAAAATGCCCAATGATCTGATTTTCGGACATACTTTTGACAAAAACGCCCAACAACCCATGTCTGCTCTTATTTTCAGATATACTTACTTTTTAAAACCCATATCCAAAGGATAAAATGGGGACCCATTACTAAGACTTCGAGATCAGATCGAACGAGCGTCCGTTGGACCACTTGTAGTTTATACAATCATATTTTCACAGAGAGGTCATAAAAGACGAAAAAAATATTATGATTATCGATCATATCATGACAAATTGCCTAAAGAATGTTTATCAAAAACAAATAGCCCTTAATTGCTTCAATAGGCCCTAAATTATTATGGACATATCTTTGAGCTCAGTACATTATACGTAAGTGATGTGTTAGTGTATTATGCTCATTGTGATATCTATCTTGTTGCTTTATAGAGCCTTTTAATTCAACATATTTGGGTTTTGATCGATAGTTTAATTTCGATCAAAATTCTTTTGTATATTTTGCATCCTCTGCTCGGAAGGAGTGTTTTTGCTCTTCGATATTTGAGCGCGAAAGCTCTTTTTATTATCTGGAGGTTAAAGTTAATTTGAATTCAGAACATAGTGTGCGCGAATTCTGTTATTCCAAAACAGTTCTTACCTCTAATAACTCATAAAGATTTTTTTTTTAAATTTAAAAATTTTTTTTTTTACTGTTATGAAAGTATACACAAGTAAATTTGAGTCGGTGCCGTGTTTATGGAACAATGTTAAATTTAATAGTTACTTTCATATATTAAGATATGGCGCCGCGCTGGGTCAATGTTTGTTGGTTTAATTTCATTAGCGTAATAACTTGGTTAATATGGTTTAAAAAAATCTTAATTATTTTTAGGTAGTGTTTTCAGTTTATTCGCGGTGAAATAAAAATAAAATGTTATAAAAGTAAACGTTGTGATATATAGTTTCTTTGTTTATAAGTTTCTTCCTAGTTTCACCCACAGATTATGTAAAAGAGTTTCTTAGTTTGTGGTTTCTCCGACCCGCATCGTTATAAGACTAAGATTATATATTACATTTCCTCGCCGAGGTGGGATGAAAAATTCCTTGTTGCACTCGAATGCATAGATTTTTCACGTTATGCTCTTTGATTCCCTCGCTAAAGTTCAGGATTTTAATTTTGGACTTGCTTGCTTTAATGGCTACGTTTATGTTTACACGACACATTGCATTAGTACATATTGGTTTACTTAATCAATTGATATGGTTATCACCAAACGCATTTCAAATATCATGATTGTTTAGGTATGAGTATTCATTCATTTGACAGACAAGTGTTTAAATGTTAAACTAAGTTTTGGTATACACATTAGGGAGTAGGTAGGTAAATTATTAAAAAAAAAACAATCCATATCTTACTAATATAATTAACGCGAAAGTTTGTAAGTAAGGTTAAAAACTACACAAAAATATAGTTTACATATCAGAATAACACAAAGGCTACTTTTTACCGGAAAATTACTGCTTTTATAAATAAAACATTATTGTGTTTTATTTAAAAATATATGATCTTTCTGAACTGGAATAATATACCTACCTAGCCTTATTTTTTAATGAATACCGCTAAGATTTTATAAAACAAAGCTTTCTTCATTTTTGTTTGTCTCTAGAAACCCATTATTTATTTGTATAAAAAAACTGTTTTATCAACTTCCAAAGCTTTAAAATAAGTAGAAAGGTGGCCTACCAGATTTTTATTGGCCAAAAACTAATTAATCGTTGGAATCTATGTCATAATGTCTAGCCGCTCATGAGGTTAAATGCGAATTTATATTTATACATTTGTATAAATATCTTGATTTACAAGTCGCGAAATCGCGAGTATAGCAAGTATTCCAAATATTTTGAATCTATACTAACAACCAAACTAATAAATAATGAGTAAATTATTTCATAATGTAGTTAATACATAAAATCCTCTTTATCGAATATGATTCAAATATTGGAGTTCAAATGCACTGGGTTTGTGTTAAGCTTCCAATTTATTGAACTATAGTAACCATTAGTCGTTATAATTATTGGTTTAATACAATGTTGTCAGCAGATAAAAATTTTATAAACTACGTTTTTAAGCCTCAAGTGCTTTGCCCACAAATCAATTTACATACTCCACGGTAAAAGGAACAAGTACAATTTACAATTTATATACTAAGCAGGGTATCGCGTGTGCTGGTCAATTTGTTGGGTCATTTGGGGCTGTGCAATACGGGCTGCCATGAGGGCAATTAAACCAAAGTTGTAGGGCTTCGCGTCAGCGTTCAATGGCTTTACCTTTGTTGTATCCCTTGGTTTCTGTCACAACGTGCTGTGTAATGCTTCTCATTACTCAGCTACACAATTTAAAGTGTACTCGCGATGCAAGTAAATGTTTTAAATAAACAAAATATTATACCACTCGGGTAGGACTCATAAGCTCTCTCGTGAAAAGCGTAGAGCTGTAATGTACTTACATTCCAGAATTGTGTTCGCTCTGTGCCAACGTGTAGGAAACACCTATCATTACTATGCATGAATTAAGTTATTTGGTATACCCCAGCGAGCCTTGCTCTCTATGCGCAGCAAGCAATTGACTTTGCCTGATATTATAAATAGGCGCTCTGGTTGAAATTATCCAGGATTGCATTTCTGGCTTTTAAGACAAAGCAGAAAATGTTTTTAAATTTGGTTAAATTCTAAAAAGCTCATAGTCGTTCAACGATGTAGAGGTGTAGTAGCTCGCAGCGTAGGACGTCCACTAGCTAGATGGGCGGACGATTTGGTAATGGTCGTAGGTAAAAGGTGTATACAGGCCGCTTCTAATCGAAATAACTGAAAGTCTATGAGTGAGGTTTATTTCCAGCAGTGGACGTCCTACAGCTGATAAAATAATAAACTGATTTAACTATTAATAAAATGTGGAAAGAAAACTATTGATCTGATTCAATGTCATCACTGGGAAAGTAATTAAACTGTGCAGGAAGCTACCGCGGTTTTCTACTTCAGAATATTTTCTATTTGTATATTATCCGCCAGATAGCACAAATCTAATTATCACAACTATGAAAAGATCATGAGGATAGGTACCTATCATTGTGGATTACAGTAATTTATTTATTTAGTTTAACACTTTAACCATGCCAATACGGTACAAAACTAATAAGAAATAAATAAAATCAATTACAACTTTTACAAAAAGATCAAGAAATATAACAAAACATCTATTAAATTAATTATATTTCTTATATCTTCCAATAGATTCTGTATAAATCAAAATATCTAGACCGTTGAACACGCTATGTAACTGATTGAAATTGCAAAAACTTTACGAGTCTAATAAATCATACATTGCATTATTTCATAACTGCTGAACTTTTCGGAATTTACTATCCGATACATTGTTCGTTGGTTATTTTGAATTGCAAACAACTCGCTGTGCAGCTTGGAAGGGTTTGTTATAAAAGTAATTTTAACAGGAATGTGTAACCTATTTCTAGCTTCAAAGACCTGCAACCAAACTCAAACTATAAGTAGGTAAACATGTGTTGCCGATGCCGATCCACGAGCATACAAAATTAAATTCCGAACCCAGTTCACAGAGTACCAATAAACCCTTTACGTACTACCTTTTGATTTTGGACCCTTCAGTGAACTCTTTACTCGTGTTCAAATTACTTGTTGTTCAGCTGTTGTATCAGAGGATACGGTTCATAAAACGAGTCAATTTCCCCTGAGCCATGGATAATGGGTATAAAATGTCACAAAGGTCCATAATACAACTTAGATTATAAAATACTAGTAGTGCCCCGCGGTGTTACCCGCGTTTAAATGTATTGTCCCGCGGAATTACATATTTTCCCGGGATAAAAAGTATCCTATGTTACTTCTAATACCTCCAAGAGTATATGTACAAAGTTTCATGATGATCGGTTGAGTAGTTTTCGCGTGCAAGCGTCACAAACAAACTAACATTCACATTTATAATAGTATAGGATTCATCTTAAGTTTATATTATTACTTGCTTTAACCGCGTAATAAGGGATTTTGTCGCGGTAAAAAGCAGCTTTGTAATTTACTGGGAAAGCAGCTATGTTCGTGCCAAATTTAATCTAAATCGGGCTTCACTCGCAATAATTGATTTACCCGCGAAAACTGATATTTTACCGCGGTAAAAAGTAGCCTATATGTTATTCTGATGTATAAGCTATATTGTGGTAAACTTTCATTCAAATCCATTCAGTAGTTTTTACGTGAAAGAGTAACAAACATCCATACATCCATACTTACAAACTTTCGCCTTTATCATAGTAGTAGGATTTTGTATGAGTCATTATATAAAAGTACTCTGAGGTAGTGAGAATACATTGTAATTAAAAATTCTAAAATGTTTCTTATTGTGGTACCCCATAAAGTTACAGCAATCCTCTTGAACATTTAAAGCTTATTGAAGGGAGGAAATTCTGAGATTGCCGCCGGAGGCTATGTGGAAAATGTTTTCTGCAGCAGGGTTAACTTTTAAATTACTTCTAAAAATTTTGCTTCCATGTTTTGAAAGAGGCCATGTTAGATAATGCATTTCGTTCTTCTTTAAAAAGTTTAATAAATCTTATGCATGCGGAACTGAATTAATTAATGGTTCACGTGTAAGACATTCGAGGCAAAGACTCATATTACTTTACCTTACTTTTATACTATGACAAAGCGAGCAAAGTATATTCTTTTTTGTTTGGATGAAAATACTTTCGTATGTGCGAGTATGTCATACAAATAGAAATGTTCCACTCTATATGTCGCAAATCTCTCCAATTCATGAGAATTTTTTTGAGAAGGGTTGAAATCTAGGGGCAAAACATAAGTACCACAACCACGCTATAAAACAAGGCAACGAAAACGCGAACACATCGCTACGACAACGCAACCACGTGGTTGGGCATAAATTTTGTATCGAAAATCGATAAGCCTATTCACAAGTTTCTCATTTTGCAAGTAGTTATCGACTATTGTATTGACACTGACTGACGTTGTGGCTGCGATGTCGGTGCGTTGTTGTTTCGATGTGGATGCGTTGTTTGCGTTGTCGTGTGTTTGTGTTACATGAAAGTCGACTCTTAAAATCTGAAATAATGATGAGGTTTCATATCAGTCTACCTTAGAAGCCTAATTAGTAATATCGAGTTTGACTCGTCGGTAAAAATGTTGTGATTTGTATTTCGTTTATTAAATGTTTTTGAGCATTTTACTTTGACAGACTTCAAAAAATGAGGCGGATCAGAATTTAGCGTGTATTTTTAGTTTAGTTTTCAATTTGTATCGAAAATGTTGGGAAATGGTTGTACTCACGAGAAGCAAAGTTCTTATGCCTGTGCCCTCGGCCTGAGTTTTACTCAAACCATACAAATATTACAAATGATAAAATGTATGTGTGTGTCTGTTTGTTTGTCCGTTTTTCTCGCAAAAACGGCTGAACCGATCAGCCTGAAGTTTGGTACGGGTTATACATAGGATTAGGACATATTGTATTTGAATTATATTTCTAAATCCAAACGGAAAGTCGCTTGTTTTTGGTTAAAAATCTACTTGTGTTTTACTGTAAATTCTACATGACAGTCTCACGTATTCTTCGAAGCCGTCAAATTCAACTATGTTTGAATTTTTGTTGGTATCTATTTCACTTTATAATTTAATTTTTACTTGAAACTGGAAAATTGACGCTTCAGAGCAGATTTCAATTATAAGAAATTGAAATAGTCACCTGATTTATAAATGCAGAAATATTGAGGCAAATATGATGAATTTTTATTTTGTTAAATATTTGAATTTGCTATTTTTTGTTTATTCAATACACTTGTTGCCTTTAAGTTTTAAAAAAATTGTAATAAAGAAACCAGTCTAGTTTCATGTTGCGATTATGTTTGAAAGTTTGATTGGTGTTAGTCCCTATGCATCTCATTCCCCGAGAGTCTCATCCCGGAGTAACACAATTGGTTTTTGGTTTACGTTATCATTCAATTTAAAACAACAATTTGTCCTTTATATCATTTGAATTCAATAAATATCCTAAGAGATATCGCAGTTTTAAAATAACGGCGCAGCAAAACATGATCAATGTCTAACGCGCCATTCGTGATGAATGACAAGGCGCGCGCGGGCACGGGCAGTGAACGGACAGGCACGAAGGCGGTCGGTGGTCACATTGCAAAACGAGTTACCATACCGAAAAGATTACACTCCGCAATCTACTTAAAAATATACATAAAAGTCTATTATTTATAAATATGTACTATAATTCGCCGCCGCTGTCTGTCCCGATAATGTTCGCGATAAACTTAAAACTACTGATCTGTTCGTTAAGCAATTTTCAGGAATAAGAATAGGTAGGTACTACTCTACTTATTCCTGGAGGAAGGTTTTATTTTATGTTTTATTTGTTAGGTATATGTGAGAATTAGTTGAATAAAATTATGAGGATAATTGTTAAACGAGTCGATTAAAATAGGTAAAAAAAATTTTACTCAAAAATTATTTGTAGGTGTTGTTTCAATTAAACATAGGTTTAGTACCAAAAAGCAATAGCGAGCGGGAAAACGCACGTTCGCGCGCGCCGTCGGTCGTTGAGCACACAGAATTCCCCTCCCGCGCACCGCACCGATCGTCCCCCCGCGCGCCAAAGCATACCTTTATTTACGTTTTAAATTACAGAGATCAAATATAAGATTTGTTTTAAACATCAGTTTTTTTTTAAAAATAAACAAAAGAAATGTAAATCAAAAATTAAAACTTAGAAAAACACTACGCGTCGCCTACAGTATTATTGTTTATTTATAGGTATCCATGGCAACTTACAGAATAGGTCACGTTGCGCGCATGACAAAACAACGAATGCCGGTCAGCTTGTTTTTATTAATTAATAAATATAGATATGGTATGTAATACCGTAAAATAAAGTATTACATTGTAACCGCAATATTTATTATATTACATAACATTTTACCAATAACAGCAAACGAAAGATAAAGGCACCACTACATTTTTTTAAAAGTAGTCTTTAAAACACGACTATATTTTATATCTATACTAAAATTATAAAGCTGTAGAGTTTGTTTGACCGCGCTTATCTCAGAACTACTACTACGATTTGACTTTTGATTCTTTCGCTGTTAAATAGCCTAGCCATATCATCATCTCGTTACTTTACTCAGATAGTGATTGATACTACGATTGATGCTACGTTTATATCATATAAATTGACGAACTTAATAATTTAAGTAATAAATTATAATTTAAGTTGTTTCATATAACCGTACATAAAAACGTATTTTCTTCTTTCAGGTAAACTGAGTACTGGATTTGGTAAAGTTGGAATTCGCTGTATTTGAGTTAGTAAGTTCTTGATAATAGCCTCTGTTCTTTAGTTAGAGTACCGATACTTCTTTAAGGTACCTATTTCCAAAAATAAACGTTTGTGAGTGAGCTCTATATGCTTCCATAACGATTTTAATTTTCGTAAATTAATCAAAGACTAGGAAGTAACTATACTACTTAGATAATTATTATTTAAATCAACTTTATGTACATTTTATAGTAAATCCAATGACCCATTTTACATGACGAAATTTCTGACAGGAAGTGTGTAAAAAGTCTTAAAAAAACTTTTGAATGTAATCAATCAGAGGAGATTGATCATTTTGAAAGCATTTCAAAGACTTTCTTTCAATATTGAATCAGAGCAATCAGCAAAGTTAACAGATAGATATAAGTTTTATGTTTTCTGCCTTCCCGATTCCTGCATATCTTCGTTTGCTGTTATTAAATGCCAAATTTAAATTTCCTGCAGGTCATAGGTTTATCGTATAAAATTATGGCCTTAAAATTGATAGTCTTTTTATTTAATAATATGATAGACAAACGAATTGATTCAGGAACGTTCCCAAACACAGTTCTAACTAAGCGGCTGAAATAAATAAAAAAAAAAAAAAAAATAAAAAAAAAAAAAAAAAAATAAAAAAAAAAAAAAATAATAATAATAGTCCGTAAATTATACTTTCAAATCTCTGAGAATTTATTGGATTTGAAATTGCAAACCACGAGTTACTAGTTTCATTCTGCAGTGAAGCGTCTATGCAGATACTTCTATAATTGCTGAAACCAGAACTTACAATGACTGTAGTAATGTATTTTAACAAGAAGAATGTCGTCGTTATTAGTTCAAATCGAGAACTTATTATTTTTATGATCATTCATATGCCTGCCTACTATGCACATTGCTAACACACAAGATTATCTTCGATCGAAGCTTGTGTATGTGGAAGTAACTACTAGTTTGGTTTGGACATATTGGAATTGTTCGCGTTTCCTTATGCCCAGCTCTTAGCGATTTAAACAGAGGCTAGTGCAGTGAGCACGTACCTACTTCATTCACCATTACCTACTGAGTGAATTTGCCATTGTTAATTTGTTTACGTTTGTTAAAGGCATACATCAGCAGAAGGTACCGATGTCTGAGATATTTTTAGCAGTGCTTTTCCTCGCTATTGTTTACGATTTCGTGGTCACATTATTTGACTCCCGAACGAATTTATCCTTATTCGTGAGTGTCTCAGTGCCAAGTTTACCCTGTACGGATCGAATAGCCAAAGCCAAAGTAGCTAACTTCTGAACGAGATGTATGAGAGGTAGGTTTAACCTCTTAATACGATACTTAAATCTCAAAAGCCGATACTTGAAGTATAAACTCAAGAAAATAGCTATACAATTGCCTAACCGCCAGAACGAGATTCAATTCAGTGCCTCAATGAGTACGTTAGAAGCGTCGCCTGAAATGGATACAAATCGTTTACGGCTTCAGTCCGAGACAAGACAATTGTGTAAAGCCAATTTTAACTCTAGTGTCTGGAATGTGGAATGTAAGTTGGAAATATCGTGGGTAAAAGCTTTTTATATCATTTTGGACTCTTAACAACCATAAATTACTTGAGCCAATCTTTCTTTTCATTACAAAATAAATTAATGTGAAATTATGAATACTCGTACTAATATGCAATTTCCATTGGGAAAAGATTTTAAAGCGTTGTTTTTGTTACATCATCTTTTTTTTTAACTATAATTACATGGCTGTAGTACAGTGCAGAGTTCGCGTACATTGAACTTATTAAAGTTGCAGCAACTCGTTGTTAGCTCGTTGTCACCCGTGGTCATATCGAGCGCTCGGCGAGTAACAACCTCTTTGCATGCAGCTCTTCGTCCGGCTGGCTTAAATAAACCAATCATTTGTATACAACCGATAATATTAAATTCGACCCCTGAAGTGGTGAAATAATATGAATTATTTTTTTGATTAAATCTTGTTATTTAAGAATAAGAACAGAAATATACTCATTTATTTATTTTTTCATAATCACAATATAATACAAAAAATGCATATATTAGCATAGGGTTAGAACTATATAAAAAAATTATAATAACAACATGTTGCGATTTAAAGGGGTTTAAATTCCATTAATTAGTTTTTCTTCACCATTGGCCAATCATCGCCGTGGGGATGAAGGTACTGTATAAATCAGTCATCGCACGTATCGTACTTTCTAGTGGACGATATGGTGTCAATAGTCCAGAAACATTTCTCTAAACATCCAACTCAAAAGTTTCGTTAGTTTTATGTTAACTTTCAGTTACAATCGTGAAATCATATGCGCTTATGAATTGAATAAAGCCACAGTCATCGATTGTAGTACGCTTATGACCTAGCAGATTAATTTTTCATTCGGCATAGCGTTACGTTGCAAGTCACGAGGAAAACACGCGGTTGTAGAGCTGTGGAGTACGCATGCGCCTTACGCGACAGCGTGCTCTGGGGGCTAGAGGGGGCTCACCTGCTCGCTCGTATCTGCAGCCCACTACCCCCCCGCGCGATGCTAATTCTCCCATATTTCACAGCTCGTACAACCGTCGTCCTATCTGAAACTCAGGTTCATTTCCAACAATCAAGAACTAAAATGAAAACTATTCATACGATATTCGTTCAATCAAGTGAATTGAAAAGTAATCCCGTTTGTTTGCTTATCTTTGTTTCCATTTGTGAATTTCTTTCGAAGTTCTTGAAAATGTTCCTGAGTTGTCGCAACCGTCTTTTAAAACGGGTTTTTGTCTTGGCAAGGGTAGATATTATCAATGACTGGCTGGAGGCCAAAGCAGTAGCATCAACTCTACTTCTATGTACACTGAGTGGAACTTTAGTTAAGTTTGGTTAAATACAATCTACTTTCTGTACTCGGTTTGCTATTTAAATTCGTACTCGTACATGTACAATATAAGTGCCTAAAAACAATTCGTGAAGGTAAAAAGTTTATTATGTTTATTAACATTTAAATAAATAAATAATGCAATTAGCTTGTGAAATTTTCAAGTTTCTGAATTGAATAAAGTGGTTGAATTGTCGGTTATTTTGTACTAAGTTCACTAGTAAGCTAATTGTCATTTTAAAATTTATTACATGTCTTTATGTTCAGGCCCATAGCCCTCCAAATATTATATAAATAATAACATCTTATCTTTGTCTGATTTCGGGATTGAGTAGCCATTGCTATGACAATTGTATAAGGTGCAAGCCCATATAAATAGAAGCTCACACGTCACCCGCTCTCTTGGCATCTACGCAGCGAACCCAGCTAGACGTACTCAGTATCAATAAATACAGAAAATTATGCTGGAGTTTCAATAATTAACTCCCTTATGTAACACAAGCGCTTACATAAATTGGTGGCCCATGAGGGGAACAGAAAATCCTGGAAAAATAACGATACTTCGCGGGATTCCTCTGGTTACAAGGACTTTGTAACCTGTCCTTGAAGACAAAGGACAAAGAAGGTGCCAACTCATCAAGACTTCAGCGATCAATAGAGTGGTAATCATTGATCTGGTCAGTGGATCAGCTAAAGATTCACGCCGGAAGCTGCAGTTCACGAAAAGATAAGTGCCCTTTTTCCTTAAACCTAACCTTAAATTTCGCAACCTTTAAATTCCTATCCATGTTAAATAGTCTTATTTGTGCCAAACAAGTGTTTATTGTATTTCATTTAATGGTAATTCAATTAAAATCTTTAGTGAAAAGTGCATAAAGTTCGTATTTCTAAGCAATTAGGAACACGTGTCACGGAACAATCAAATTACCTTTGCACATCAAAACTACTATTAAATTTAATAATATCTTCCACCTCTAATCATCGTTCCTGTAAATTCTTTTCGCTCACACGTGCTTGTCGTCGCGTTCCAGGACAGGTTACCGGCCGGTGCAATTAGGTGTTGCGTCATCCTTCGTTCGGCGCGGAGCGGCTGCAAGTGGTGTCTAGCGGAGGGACGAGCGAGGCGACGTTGTGAGGAGCGTGAGCTTTATAATTTAATTAATTAATTAATTAGAATAACTTCCACAATGACTTCCACTAAATTTGCCGATGGTGTCTCAGGTTTAGATGAGCTATACCGTAGGCGTAGCTCAGTCAAGGGTCAAGTCACTAAATTTAAAAACCTTTTAATTACCATAATACAAAAACCTCAGTTTACATCAATTGAAATGACGGAATTGCAATTAAGACTTACAAAATTTGAGACCTTATCGGCACGTTTTGATAGCTTGCAGGAAGAGATAGAGGTTCTTAATAATGAAAATTTGTCAGATGAGTTAGAAGAGCGTGAGAACATTGAGCATGATTTTATTCTAAATATCGCCACAGCAAAAAACATCATAGATAAGTTTACAAAGGCTGAAGATGATTATCGGCGGGAATCAATTCATGTTCCTCAGTGTTCTCACAACAACAGCGACATAGGTGTAAAATTGCCTCAAATTAACATTTCTAAATTCGACGGTTCTTATTTCCGCTGGCTTGAATTTCACGACACATTTAAAAGTTTAATTCACGATAATGGTAAAATTTCCCCAATTCAAAAATACCATTATTTAGTTTCATATCTAGAAGGTTCTGCTGCTAGGGTCATAGCTAATCTACAAGTATCTTCTGATACTTATGAGGAGGCCTGGCAGTTGATTTGCGACCGCTACAATAACAAAAGGTTGCTAACGAATCATCATCTGCACGCCTTGTTTAGTATTGAGACAGTCGCAAGTGAAACTGAGAAATCACTTCGATTCTTAGTAGATACGGTAGCAAAGAACTTACGTGCCCTACGCAGTCTAGGTCAACCCACGGATATGTGGGATACTTTGATAATTTATTTAATGTCTTCTAAATTACACTCTCAAACTTTAATTAAATGGGAAGAGTACCTAAACACGGTCGAAGGTCAGCCAACTCTAAACAGTTTCTTAAAATTATTAACAGATCGTGCTGACGTTTTAGAATCATTAAATCGTAATAATAAAACAACACATTCCTCACCTACGTCGCGCAATTCAGAACAAAATTACAAAAATAAACATGAAAAATCTAATTATACAAAATCATTCGTAATTGTAAATAAAAAACAAAAATCCACATTCATATGTATCGTTTGTGATAAAAATCACAAAATTTATGAGTGTCCGATATTTAAAAACAAAGATTTGAGTAATCGTTTAGCTGTTGTTAAATTACATAAGCTTTGCAAAAATTGCTTACGACAAGGTCATCCGGAAGGTGAATGTCGTGTGGGTCCTTGTCGCAGTTGTCAAGAAAAACATAACACCCTGTTACATAACCCGGAGCAGCCAGTGGTAAACCACGCCTCCTTGGAATGTTATGCTCAGGACGAAATCACAGTAGGCTTCTCCAAACAAAAAGGTACTGAAGTACTACTACCTACCGCCTACATCGAAGTAGTGAACCCTAAAACAAATAAATCTCATAAGGTTCGCGCACTTTTAGATTCCGGTAGTCAGTCATCGTTCATAACAAAACGATTACAACGAAAACTATCACTCAATTCATGTCCCATTAACGCGATAAAGGTTGTTGGGATTGGCAACAATTGTTCGGATAGGGTAATCGAGAAATGTGACGTTCAAGTAAATTCATTAAATTCACAATATAGTATATTAACTTCTTGTTTAGTTTTAAATGAGCTGACAAGTAATATACCACGATGTCCAATCGACATAAATAAATTAAATATACCTGACGGTATCCCACTCGCCGACCCTTTGTTCCACCAACCGGCGTCGGTGGACCTACTAATCGGCGCTGACATATTTTGGGAAGTTTTAGGTAATCAGCAAAAAACACTCGGTCCTAGGCTTCCTAGATTACACAGCTCAAAGCTAGGGTGGTTATTGTCAGGCCCAGTAAACTCACAGGTTACTTTAAATAACGTTCATTGTAATCACGCCGCGGGCACCGGCGCAAGAATGTTGCCCCCCATCTCTTCCCGTGGGCGCCGTACAACCCGGCCAAGGGACACTAATCAGAAGGTAGCTTGCAACGTCTTCTTAAATAATAATACCGCTAATAATAATAATAATCGCCTACTATCCAGGTGGCGAGTATTTAAAAGGCCTCTTAATCGCTTTGAAGGAGGCTTATGTCCCACAGTGGACTTCCTACGGCGTAAATAAAAACGTTATCGTAGACGAAATTAATTACAATGTAATAAACAACACATTACAAAAGTTTAAACTAGTTAGGTATTTATAGAAAATACAAAATACTTTAGGTGACGTTCGTTTGTGTAAAACTATCGTTATCAATTTTACCAAGTACATATTTAGGTGATACAATAATCTTGCTAAAACGATTATTTTTTAGCAAGATTACCTATTCAAATTGCACCTTGAGTAAAGATTCTTGAGAATAGTTGACTTATCTGAAAGTATTTTCCCAAGTTAATTCTAATGAACTAAGTTTTACTAACTATAAACAACACAATAATATGTCGATGATCTTATCGCAGGCACCGATAATGAACAGCTGATAAGGTACATTCAGAGCGAAACCTTTGCTTACAATGTGTACCAGCTGCTTTTAATTAATTACGTATATTTTAAAAACATTTATAAAATATTTTTATGATGCTAACGTAAACACTCAACAACATCAACAAATAAATGAGTCATCAAACACTCTAGTGTTGGGATAGTGTCCGACCAGTGACACGTTTAATTTTCAGTTACAAAACTTAATAAAGTTAAAATAATAACAAAAATGCATAATAATGTCAAATGCATGTTAAATCTTTATTCCCTTGGGGTTTTGAGCCCTTGCATCATTCAACCTAAATTGATGATGGAAAAATATTTAATTAAATTCACATTAATAAAACTAACTGATCGGTAAAGTACCTAAATGTTACCGTTCACCCAGCTGATCTGATTACGCAGGGGGTGGATGCCGTTCAGTTATTGTCACTACCATTGTGGTGGAATTGTCCGTCTTTTTTAATGATATATAAGAATGGCCAGCACTTAATACAAAAATCATGAATTACCTTAGGTAAAGTGCAACACAGTTATTTTAAATAACAACATTATTCATTTTGAAACCTTTTCTAAACTGACGAGGATTCAAGGAATAGGTATTTGCATACGTAACAACATTATAACATAATGTAAACAATAACAATAAAGTTATTGTAATATTAACTGTCTACGAATTGAATAAATTCATTAAAGTTGTATGACGGCACGAGTTATTCGCAGCCGAATAGATTTGTGTTTGTTTATGAAAATAAACCTTTAAATTAAAATATTACCCTTATCTCCCTTTCAAGATGATGTGGGATTAATAAGTATAGGTGTAAGAGGCAGAATTAGTGCTTCATATTACACTTATGATAAAAATATAAATATAACTCGAAAGGGAAAGCCAGTAGAAATATTCTGTGACAATGGTTTAATTTAGTAGCTGCCGCGAAGAACATAAGTCATTTTTTACGAACGCTACAGAACGTTTATCTGATTTTGCAAGTCAGGAAATAATTAATAATAGTTCACCTACGTACGCTCCTCACTTCGGAGACCTCTGGGAGGCAAAGCCGGGGTAAAATCCGCTAAACACCATTTGCGTCGTGTTGTATGCAAAAGTCATTTAACCTATAAATATAATTGTCAACATTGTTTGCGCAAATGGAGGCTATATAAACAGCCATCCCTTGCGTCCTTAAACCGCATCTCCTAACGACTCCTTTCCCTCTCTCCAGGGCACTTTCTAATCGGAAGGCAGCTGAACGCGATGTTTTGGCCTGCTCTGGAAGATCGACCTGAAACCACTCTTCAGCGCTATGCTCGGATTGAGCGACCCCGCTAACACTTTCGCCAAATGATGGCAAAGGGAATATCGCTGAACTACAACAAAGAACTAAATGAAGAACGAACTCACACACGTTGAAACGTTGACCTAGTTCTCATCCAGGAAGAAAATATCCCACCTATATGTTGGTGTCTTGGGCGAGTATCTCGTCTTTTCCCTGGATCAAATGAAATCACAAGTAATGCAGACGTCGTTACCGGCAACAAGTCTTCTCACACTGAAGAAGTCAATTGATGCAGATCGACACAGAAGAAGATGCCCACTGATGAAGACGTCCATTGATGAAGATTTCTTGAAGTTAAATTCACTTAGTACCTAATGCTTTCTATAATTTCTAGCTGGGTCAATTTGTTTGTATAAATAAATCTCAATATATAGCTAATTTATTTTCTATTGTAAAACGAATATTATATGTCTGTGTTGCATAGTTTCATTGAATGCAGACATTTTTCACTTTTCCCGGGGTGGGAAGATGTTCAGGCCCATAGCCCTCCAAATATTATATAAATAATAACATCTTATCTTTGTCTGATTTCGGGATTGAGTAGCCATTGCTATGACAATTGTATAAGGTGCAAGCCCATATAAATAGAAGCTCACACGTCACCCGCTCTCTTTGCATCTACGCAGCGACCCCAGCTAGACGTACTCAGTATCAATAAATACAGAAAATTATGCTGGAGTTTCAATAATTAACTCCCTTATGTAACACAAGCGCTTACACTTTATAAATAGGTATATTAAACTATAGTGGCCCGCGGTGTTTTCCGCGTTATTATCTCTGTCTGTGTACCCAATTTAATTTAAAGCACTTCAGTAGTTTTTGCTTGAAAGAGGAACAAAGTTACTTTCGCATTTTTTATTTTAGATTAGGTTTTCCCCACTCTATGATGGACTTTCCATCAATATTCCTAGTACCGACCGACCCGATTGGAGAACCTTAGATCCCTTAAAAGTAAATTCATACTATTTTGTAATATGCACTTGATGCGCTTTCATTTGATTACCCTCGAGTATATTTGCAAATATTCGGGTTTGATTTCCCCACTTTCACCCCTTATAACTTTTAACACTTTCAACCCTCATAACTCGTAAATGGGTCAACTGATTTTCATAAACCATGTCTTAAAACACTCGCGCAAAACTCATCTTTCATACAACAAAAATTGTAATAGCTTCATCCAGCCAGACACGTCAAACTTATAACACCCTTCTTTTTGCGTCGGGGGTTAGAAACAAGATAGAGTTAAAATCCTGTTTCTTGTATTTGTATGTGTATAGTAGGAGGTACCTATTGTCTGTTCACGTCCGTAAGTGGTAACCCTCTGAATCCTTACACGTGACCTCCGGGTGGTGCTAAGAACAGTCTCTGGTGGTAGGCTTCGGCCGCGGCTTGTCACCACACTCCGGGCTGGGCCAGAGCGTGAAGCGATTTTTTCGTGTTTCGTAATGTGGTCCGGAGAAGCCATCTTCTAGGCCTTCATGCTACATCTTAGACCACGTCGTCACTTTGTATCAGGTGGTCAAATGAAGGCTTATCAATAGTAAAGAAATAAAAGAATTAAAATAGCAAAATAATCGGATCTTTTTACGTGTTTGGCTACACAAAGATGCCAAAACCTCTGACGTAAACATAAATTAAAAAGAATAGTAGTCCCGTGGGCCTGAAACAAATACCTACTGCATAACATACTTAAAATAGGTAAACACTAGTGTATGGATTGTATACATAATGTTGAGATTTTTGGCGCTAGTCCAGAGTTTTGGTAGCTTCCCCACACACTACGGTGTCTACCCCTAGCCGGGCATTCGCCTTTGTTGTTGTAGGAGTAGCTTGAGTTATGGGATACCGTTTTTGCGTCAGTCGTAGCTTATCATACAAAATTGAGATAAATGGTTCTCTCCCTTTTATTCAGAAGATACGTGTATTGTGTTCAGTTTCTACCATTTTTGCATGTCTTTCTTCAAATTTGGGTTCAAATTATATCTATGGAAAAGGTTTAAATATATGTACCTATGGGTTATAGTCAGACCGGAAAAGGATTAATATCGGATGGATAGAATTTGAGTGAAATGATATTGAACTGCACAATTAAAATATACGTATGTCATAATCATAACACTTATGTGTTTTGAAAACATTCCTAATAAAATTTTAAATAAAGCAGAAATTTTTAATTCATGGCTCTTAGCTGAAATTCATGCGTTCATACGATCTTAAGCACACTCTCCCTGAACGCGATAACCATTTAGATATTCATTAAGGAGATAACGTTACCACCAGAACACATTCACCGAATAAAATGCCAAGATTATTATCTAGGATTTTATCAGAGATTGCCCTTTACTTGGATTCTGTTTGTTTTGTTTAACCGTCTGCGTCTGTTCGTAAAGCAAACAGATATCTTAAGTAATCATTCCTAAAGTTATAGACAACTTTTCCCGCAGTAAAATAAATGATTTCTTAATTAATTAGCTTAGTGTTAGTAACAGGTTAATAGACTTGCGACCTAACTACCTAATCATTTTACTAAATTCTAAATTGGAAACAATCCTTGTTGATTTTGTTCTTGTTTGATTTATTTAAGGAATACGAACCTAAATAAAACAAAGACGAATTTCAATAAAACCATATATTTTTGTACCTATTAATAATAACTTTAAATGGTTTTTATTAAAAAAAGTATTGAAATCGTAATTGTATCATGTAAATCGAAAACATGTAAAGATAAAGATAATTTATTTGCTTGAACACACATGTTAACAAAATTATGGTATCAATTATATTCTACAAAAAAACATTCAAATGTTTTATAAAATTTAATACAATAAGTCCCAAAAAAAATATAAAATGTCAATATTTAATATTATAAAATAAAAATTAATTAAAATGCAAGTTCATCTGTCATAAAATCATAAATATTATAATAGCATTTGTTTGTCAATAATTATTTTAGTCCGGAACATAGTATCGTTAAGTTTCTTTAATGAGTTTGAAATTTATATAATAGATTTTTCGTGACATACCGCACTTTTCCGCATAAATGCTGTTTTATTGTTAGGAATTCGAAGTTTCCAGTGAATGCGTCTGATTCGTACTACCAAATCAGACATGCGTTGGAAAAGATGAGGATATTTTCGAACTAATAATGCCATTTCAAATAAATATAACGAAGGAATAGTTAAAATCTTGTGCTCTTTAATCTAGTTTCACGTTAACAAGATATATTTCATACTAACTAACAGGTTTCAGGCAATTCGCAATAATTTCGCTGAAATCGTTAATCTTCCAGAATGAGACGTTTTCTTATTATGTAAATTCTCCGAAACCACTGATAAAATGGGAATCAACTTGGTTTTCCTACTTGGCTCGCCTTATAGAATACAATGTAAGATTTTGTACAGTAATAGGCATGTTAAGTACGTTTCATTTGTTTTCTTTTTGAAGAAAACGTCCAATTGACACACGTTTAAGGTCAATGTACCTACTTGTTGTTCAGTTGTGTGTAAAACTATACGACTATCCTTGGAAATGGGATTACAGCAAGCGACGGGCTTATTCCGAGGATTTTGTGGATCCGCGCCGGATGGAAGGGATACCGAAGAATTAGAGGCCATGTTTGTTAATAATGCTTGGGGCACGAACGAATTATGGGCCTGTTTGTGAATAATACATGACTTTTCTATATGTAATCAGTGTGTAGAGCAAAAGGTCAGGTGATGTACTTGATGGAGAGGGGTGTTAAAGTTTGTATCGGTTGAATTACTAGAAGGCTTTACTTTATCCTTATCGTTCTGTGAAAAAATAAGGTAATATTGTTTATCCGATAAGTGATGAAATAACACGTTTTCGTTTTTGGTCAGAGTTATTCCATCTGACATAGATCATGGTGATCTGGCTCTGCCTACATATTTCTTTCTCAGTTCTTAATTTCATATAACGAGAATTGATTTGCTATTTTAGGGTTTCGTACCTAAAGGGTAAAACGGGACTCTATTACTGAGACTTCGTCGTCTGTCTGTCTGTCACTAGGCTGTATCTCAAGAACCGTGATAAATAGAGAGTTGCAATTTTGAGGGATGAAGTATTTCTGTTGCCGCTATAACAACGTTGCGCGATGCCAGTACTTGGATGGGTGCATATTTCTCTGACTGCATATTTTGTACTCAATTTTTTTTATTGTTATAAAATTTGTGTAAGCTTTACACGGAACCCTAGTTGCATGTATCAGTCTATCTCATACATATCAAATTTTAATATATTTATCTGAGTTGAATTAGAACCTGTCATTATTAATTCATAACAGACGAATGTTTTGAGCACGGGAAGCTCGTTTTGAAAAGCAAAGTTGTTCTCCAAGAAATTATGTAAACAATTCCTATTCTTATATTTTTCATTACTTACATTGTTCGTGAAATCAAACGTTTAATTTGTAACTTCGTTAATTTTTTGCAAGTAGGTATTTGATGTGGGAGTTTTTCTAAGAATATAATTTAGCTTTCAGGGCACAGCCTTATTTCTACCATACAGAAACATAGGTTCTATTAAACATTTTTTGTAACTAAACTACGTAGGCGTTCTGTTCCCAAAACAATTGGGTAAAAACCTACATAACTAATTTGTTGGTTGAACAAGACTCACACATAGAATTGGTTTTACTTCAAGAACCTGTTCTTATAACGCAAATCTGACGAGACGACAGCTGTATGGCAGAGATCATTGTATAATTATATTATAATGTTCTGACTTTAGTGTGAAAAATGTTATTGCGATAGGTCTACCATTTTGTTATATGAAATCGCATAATATCCACAGTGAAAGTGTCAAATTAGCCAGTAACCGCCCACTGTTGTCTCATAGCTCAGAGTTGAACGCACAACATAAGCTATTTATAAATACTATTTATAATAACTATATTGTTCTATTTTTATTTACCGATATTCTGTGTTGTGATTACAAATACATTATTTATCTATCTATCTATTTAAAGCATAGAGGCTATTTAATTGTCTTACTCGATTTTTTGTGGCGAATTCTGACTTATTATAGTGTACACTAGCTTTACACGCTACGGCGTTGCCCGAGTTTTTGGCTTCTCCCGCGGGAACAAAACAACGTTAAATCATATATAGTATGTACGAAAAACGTAACATAATATATGATTTAACGTGCGTTCTCATAGTTCTAGAGACTATGATAGTGCACCTGTGATAGTGCTAGAGACTTCACAGAACCACTAAGAATAAACAAGACTAACTTTGTAATTAATAAAAAATGATTTTTTTCCACGCTTACCCATGGATCAGCTGCTCTGAAATGTAAGTAACGTTATTATTGATATGTGGAGTCTACAAAGTATTAAGTTCCATAAATTAAGATGTGTTTTCTTAATCTGCTAAGTCATTAATGTTATCATCAACTTCCCCTGGTATTGCAAAATAACCCCTAAAATTAGCAATGACAAATCACCCTAAGTATTGCAGAGAATTTCACTTTTGCATTATATTATTTGCAGCACACTTGCATAATTCCCAGTATGAATTTGCGTTTTTGAATTCATAATTAAAAGCGCTTCGTCAAGTGATATGATAATTTTAAGTTTGCAATTCGCAGGAATTGGTATAAAATATGCATTATTCTAATTTCTGAATAATTTTGTAATACCTTTAAAAGATTACTTTTTTAATTAGGCTAGGTATCGATGTACAATTGGACTTCTATCTATTTATTTGCTAAATTGAGAACCAAACATCTCTTATTAATAAATATTTTACTGTAGATGGCTTGTACATATATCTTTTCAAAATCTATAAAGTTTCTGCTCTCTAATGGAGAACGTGCTCTTTTAATACCGGTATGTTCCATTTCGTGTTCAATTCATTCGAAGGCACAATAGCTCTTAACGAACAGGAAAAAATCTGATGGATACTTCTATCGCTGCCTGTACGTTCGGCCAAGCTTTTGTCCTAAACGGAAATACTGAAACTGTGAAATTGTGCAAACTACTGAATTGGGCTCTGACAATACTACTAACGGGATATTTGCATAGTATCTTTTAGATTCTCTTTCGCAGCTCGTTTTAACATTTCCTGCCGTCGTCGTTTAGATCTCGCAAAGGAGACATCGAGGCTTTGTCCAAAGATATTGTTATGATTATGTAGGAACAATGTAAGTAGGTACTAGGCACCCAAGATTCTACCCTGCTTTTGAGTCGCAAATAAGTAGATAAAGTTGCTTTCACTTTTATATAGAGTGCGTATTATGGTACACACAAATGGAACACTAAGCCAATTCAAGTCACTTCATAATTTTTATAGGTAGTCTTAGTAATAATTCTTAAGCATAATACAGTTTTCATCATTATTATAACATCGTAATACAAATGCCGGCACAATAGGCGTTATTATCTTATTTAATTTAAAAGATGAATGAGAAAACTTAAGCGTTCTTGTTCTTTTCACGTTACAAAATGCTAATGAAATGATTTATTATGGACAAAATTTGGATTAATTTATTAGAGTGTATACAATTTTTATATTATGTTTGCAAGAAATCATCTTAAAACAAGCTATTTGAATCAAAATATATCTGAAATGCACTGACCTTGATAATATAAACATTTCAGACACGGACAACCAACGAGTGATAATCCACGTGAAGGACGTGAACGACGAGCCGCCCTACTTCATCAACCGGCCGCTGCCCATGCAAACCGTGGTTCAGCTCAACGCCGCGCCCAACACCCCTGTCTTCACGCTGCAAGCGCGCGACCCCGACACGGACCACAACATCCATTACTTCATCGTGAGGGACCGGACCGGTGGCCGCTTCGAGGTGGACGAGCGCTCTGGCGTCGTCAGGACGAGGGGCACTGACCCCTTTCAATTGGATATGGAATATGTGCTCTATGTGAAGGCTGAAGATCAGGTAATTATAGCTTTTACTTGAATGCTCGACTCTGGAAAAGGAGATAGGTTCACAATTAGACGCGTATTTTATATCTTTTGTTTTTTTTTTATATGATGTTAGTAGTTAACTTTGGAAGTAGGTAAAAGCGCAAAAGCGCATAAACAAAAAGTGAAATTCTCAGATTTTTATTTATAGATATTATTATATCTACTGTCCATGTAGGCTATGTGCTTCTATGGAAATAAACGTTTTGACTTTGACTTTATATCGAAACTTGATTTAATACATTCGGTCTGGTCTTGACAAAGTGATATGTTTGTATCTTTACTAAGGAAGATGTATGGATACAAAATGATTATACATTTATAAATATCGAGGTAAGTTTACATCGATGTTACTAAACATTTTGAATTTCACAAACTTGTCCATAATAAGTTGTAGTAGCATTAGAGCTCTCCGATCGTACTCGTAGTATTCCATGTAGGCAAATGTGTAAATTATTCATATTTCCCACTTTAATTTACTTTCAATCATTTCCACTCCGGTGAATGGACTATGAATATAAAATCAAGCTCCAGTGGCGATTAAAATGTTTTGTATTTGTTTATACTATTTCGGAATTTTGCAGCGTATAATTGGAAATTCATTACTAGTATGGCAATATAGATCTGCAAAACTCTAAGTTCACAAAGTACTAAATGGTTCCATCACTATTGAATATGTGTAAACCTACTCGTATATTTGTTCTAAAGTGTGCGATGTGTTTTATTAAATCTTAGTTTTAGTAAGAGACTAATTACTAGTCTGTGGATTAGGGTCCATATTTGTACGACTTTTTTGACGGTTGTTTTAATTAGATTTCAATTTGTGGTAAAAGTGTATTTGGTAAGTATTATAATGAAGAAGTTCTGTGATCTCTGATCTTTATCATTAAACATCTACTTTAGCAAAAAAATCTATCAAACACAAATACAAATTATATTGTTCATTATGTCTCTTTTTTTAGGAGGTTTACTTATTCATAATGCCACGCGGGTAGCATGTAATAACTAGATTGAAAATAAGTCCCTGAAGACTGCTGTCGTCTCCATGTTGTATTATCCAAGGGAAACCTTCTTGACCTGATTAGCTTTCCAAACAGAATAAAGATGCGCCAGCACGAGCTTGGTTTCCAATATCGGTAGCAACACCTTCTGAAGTTTTATTGGGTTGGTTTATGAGGATGTCGAACTCGTCTATCTGTAACACGCGTTAGTAAAGTATTGTCGAGCTGATAAGATCGATTCTGTGGCGGCAACTGAGGTAGAGAAACTGATTAACGTTCTGGATTTTGAAGACAGAAGTTATATCTCTGTCTTATCATCATCTACTTTCTGATAGTCTAGAGGAAGTTCTAGATAGGAACTGTGAAAGATTTCTACAACCAATATTGCCTTTATTGCCCGGTATTTATTTAGGAGTTTTTAAACTTTGCTACACAGGTTCAATTGTTACTCGAAAAGATGCCTGCGACGATCACAATATGGTATTAATAACGTGACGGTTTTAAAGCTTTAGTAAGTTACCCTTGTAGGTATATACCACCTTAAAATAATACTTATCGTAAATTTTCTAGTAAATTGATCAACTTATGGAAAATAAGCAACGGCTGTTGGTATGTATATTTTACGCAAGAACTTTAAGTTAATTGATCATTTAACGATTTTGCCTTACGTTAAAAAAAATACACAAATGGATCCAATCGCTAAGTACTAAGCTAAATTACGTAAAAATGACACCCGTAAAATAATAAATACACTGCTGTCTGATTGATGGATGGCAAATGTTTAACTGCCGCGGCGGATTCGTATAATTTTCCGTTCACAGCAATATTTTGGAAGATACCTAGTACTTATTTATTAGAATCACTAAAAAGGTAATAAATAAGATATTTTTAATGTGTATTTTTTTGGATTTTTCAGAGCGGAAGGGTGGACGAGAGAAGGTTCCAGTCGACACCTGAAGAACGGCTCAGTATTGTTGGTGGGAAGCGAGCGCCCCAGTTCTACTTGCCAAGTTACGAGGCAGAGATCGCCGAGAATCAAAAGAAAGATTCTGAGTAAGTTACAATTGATTATTAATCTGATGTAAAATCCGAAAACAGTACATAATATTAGTTTCAGTTATAAGTTATAATAAGATATGCATAACTAGGTACGTCTATGAATGACCCTTGTCTATAGACAAAGCAAAACTCAAAAAAATAAATCAATATTTTTAATTTGTCGGTGTTTCTATCCAAATTAGTTTCGTCTGACTGTACCCACAAGTAATTTGGTACAGTCAGACGTTAGTATTGCTGATTATTTTTAAACTTACAATATATGTATTTATAATATGAAACTAATAAATCATGAGAACTGCACCGTTGCAAATTAACCCTTTCTATTGTTTAAATACCTACCTAAAAACTCAGGTAGAGTAATAGCAAGGAGGGAATAAGCTGCATACGCATACAGTGGGTACGACAAGGAGGCTTATATTATTCTGTTAAAAATTGACACTGTGTTCAACTATTTGCGAATTACACAGACAGACTTAAAATTTTTTTTTTTATTGAGCAGTTGTGTTGCAATATTTAAATGCAAGCGAAATATTATTTTAGTACCTAGCGTAGGTACTAAAATAATATTACCTAAATATTAGACGAACGTGGGTTGTGTCGTTGGAACATTAAAACTTGCACTCAATAGTTATATCATAGAGTTTCGATGCGAAACTAAAACAGTTAGAAACTGACTAGTTAGATTGCTTATAATGTGTATCACAAATTCAATCTGTCCCTGAAATACGTTAACATAATTTGAGTTTCTAATTGAATGCGAGCAAATATCATATAAATATCAGTAACCCCACTGCGTTTCTAAAATTGCTTGAACTTATAAGTATGTGCTATTAAAGTACCGCGCTTTTCGCTGATTAGAGCTCATGTATTCATCGATTATATCAAAAGAATGGAACAGAAAAACGCTCGAATTAGATAAACATTTTGTGGAAAAAATCTCAATGATCTACCTCTATATTAAGACTGTAGAGTTCGTTGTTAGTAATGAAATGTTACAGCTATCATCACTTTTGATCTGTTCTGAAATATGCAACATTTGACCCTTGAAAATGAATGAGAATGGATCATTTCTTATCTTGTCTGAGTAACGTCAAGCATTTCGTTATTATTCTGAAGATATTTGAATACGTAAACCATCTATTGCATAGATTGTGATATCAAGTTGTTTATTGCTTAAATGTAATTTAGTCTTTAAATATTAGGTCCTTACATATGAAATTGGCGTTTTGTATGGGAGGAACAAAAAGTCGAATATTTTTTAATATAATATATTTAATTAATCAAAGTATGAACCATTATTTTCTATGCACTTTTGCCATCTTATAGGTAGTTCATTGATCCCTTTACTAAAAAAACCAGTCGGACGGGAATCAATAAAATCTTTGAAGGCGATTTGGACTGCCCCATCGGAGTTGAATTTTTTCCCTTGCAAGAAGTTATCCAAATTTCGAAAAAAATGGTAATCTGTTGGAGCAAGGTCCGGGGAGTACGGAGGATGTCTTAGACTTTCCAATTGAAGCTCTTCTAATTTAGTAGCCGTCTGTTGCGCAGTGTGTGGTCTAGCGTTGTCGTGAAGCAGCAGTGGCGTGGAGCGATTGACCAGCCTAGGTTGTTTAGCCGCTAGCTTTTCCATCATGGTTTGCAATTGCTGACAATAGACATCAGCCGTAATAGTCTGGCCAGATTTGAGAAAACTGTAATGAACAATACCGGCACTAGTCCACCAAACGCTTACAAGTAACTTTTTTGGGGTTAATTTTCGCTTGGGGCAGGATTTGGCTGGCTGGCCAGGATCCAACCATTGCGCTGAGCGCTTCCGATTATCGTAAAGAACCCATTTTTCATCACAGGTAATGATTCGGTTTAAAATACCTTCATTATTGTGCCGGTTTAGTAATGTAACGCAGCAGTCGACGCGCGTTTGCCGGTTTGCTTCAGTCAATTCGTGAGGTACCCACCTTTCAAGCTTTTTAATCTTCCCAATTTGCTTCAAGTGAATTAAAACAGTTTTATCACTAACACCGCAGCCTGCAGCTAACTCGGACGTGGTTTGCGATGGATCCGCTTCCACAATAGCCTTCAACTCTTCATTATCAACTTGAGTCTCAGGCCGTCCACGGGGCTTGTTCTGCAAGTCGAAATTTCCAGAACGAAAACGTTGGAACCAAAAACGAACTGTGTTTTCTTTTGCAACACGACCGCCATACACATCATTCACCCTTCGAGTTGTTTCCGCAGCACTAGTGCCACGGCGGAACTCGTACTCGTAAATAATGCGATATTTTAAGTTTTCCATTTTGTAAAATGAGTGACGCAAACAGAAAAAAACAGAAGAAAAAAAACAAATGAATGACGATCATCGAAGCACAAATACATGAGTCTATAGCTGTACAAATTTGAATTTGGAATTCCTTACCAAAGAGGAGAAATTTGTGATTAAAGTGGCCAGTACGAAAAACGCCAATTTCATATGTAAGGACCGCCAATTTCATATGTAAGGACCTAATATTACTTATAGTATTACGAGTATGTCTCGGATACCCACTCGAAGTTATTGTAAATGTCCAATGTGAGACATAATATCTCATAATCTCTAATTTCACGTCACTCGCGACAAAAAAAGTGTTTTGACCTAGACGATCGTTAATCTTAGGAGCTACATTACTGACTTTAAAAAACGAGGTTCGAATGAAGGATATAGAAAGATTTTGCTGCAGAGGAATATACATATTTTGTAAAAAGTACTTATGAAAATGTTCTTAATTTCAGCATAATATCTGTGAAAGCCAAGTCTTTTGCGGATCGTGAGATACGCTACACTTTGAAGGCGAACGGGCAAGGCGCGGGTACTTTTAATATCGGACCTTCTTCTGGGATCGTGAAACTGGCCAAGGAGCTGGACTTTGAAGACCTGCGTCAGCCTCATGTGTACTCCCTCGTGGTCACCGCAACTGAGGACTCTGGCGGGTTTTCTACTTCTGTTGAGGTAGGTTTTAACGCTATACGCTCCTTAAAGACAGTTTTAAAAGAAGTTCAAAGAAAAGTTGCCCAAAGATTTGAAGTAGAAATGAAGAACACCGCTCTGTTTTCACTGTGACTTTGGAATAGGTCGGATATCCTACTTCTAATGATGTAGGTTAATAGTTCTTCATGATGTCAATTTTTGCTATAAAATACAAAATCATTAAACGGTCCAAAGATTTAGATCTATGAAGTACACCGATTAATTTACTGAGACTGAGAACGGCGTGTATTATACTTCTGTTGGGATAGGTTTAATGAGCCGTTTGTCTATTAAATACGAAATTGTTAAGCATCGAAAATTCTGAATTATGAAAACTGAAACAGCTGTGTTGTGAATGAGATTGAGGACTCTGAAGAGAATTGTACTTTTGTTGGGGAAGGTTTATGATGCTTAAAAAACGATAGTCCGACTACCAAATACAAACAGCCACTTTTAATACAATTGCAACATTTTATCCGGTTAAAGTAGACTTTTGAGAATCTAAAACTTACTAATAGAACTTCCTGAATTGGTCAAAAGACTCAATTCTCGAGATCTGATTTAGGTTTGTGGTGATTACAACAAATCAGTAAATACTTCAGATGATTAAGGTTCCTGAAACTTTATAGCCTACCGAAGACACAATACCCGAAGTATAATTGTAGTGTTTGACAGAAACGTGACTTTGAAAATACAATATTTAATGTCTCAGGTCTCATCTCATCATTGTCCACAATTTCATAGACAGTAATGCGGCATTTAATTTATTGCTAATATTGTTGTTACTTATAAAAATCACTAAAGACACACTACGATTTCGCGCGGCTGAAAATTAGACCTACCTACTTTATCAATTCCTGAAAATTATATTATTAAAATAAAAAATAATAATATATTATATTCGCTCATCTGCGACAAGAACGTGACAAGTCAGAAAACGTGATTTTTCAGAAAACGACTTTGAAGTTTTCAAATCTGTATATTTTCGTTCCTACTGAACTTTCTAAACTTTTTATTGACGATGAAGGTGCGCCAACAATTCTTTTTTCGAAAAAAACGATGCGGAGCTGGTATCTCATTCATTTTCATAATAATATCATGTTTTTTTATCGAAAATGGCATCACTTGTTACGTTTTTGCAGCAATATATATATTTTTTTATTAGATATACTAGCGTATCACGTTTTATATGCTAATATTTTTGTTAAACTAACGAAATATCAAATTTAAAACACGTTTTTGCAGTCAAAATATATTAAATTATACAAAAAAATATTACTTAAACACCGATATACTCGTACTTTTTGTACTATTTTAATCAGTCTCGACCATAAATTCAATTACACATAATACTTTTGTACTAATTTTAACAGTCTTGACTATAATTAAGTCTTGCTTTACCATGGCACACTTCTTACCCAATACGAACAATGATGTCTGTCAATAATTGTAATCATCGTTTACTTAATATTAAATAATCAAAACATCTAAGCAAAAACAATCACAGTTATTTTCAATTAGTTGTACTATAATATTAACAATGGCACTTAACATTTGCACTTATTAGTTCACTAAACATTATTATAGAAAGTAACAAATCAATATTTTGACAGCCAGTGTGTTATCAAATAAAATGGAATGTAATAATAAATCTAAATAAGAAAATTCCTTTAAGAAAACACCATAATATTTAGTAATGTGAATGATGTTCTTTCATTTGATACCCCACTCGAGTATCCTTGCAGATTTTCAGTTTTCCTTCCCCACTCCCACCCCCATAACTTTTAAACAGCTCAACCGATTTTCATGAAACATGTCTAAGAACCACTGGGCCAACCTCACCTTTCATACAAAAAAAAACTAAATTGAAATCGGTCCATCCGTTCGGGAGCTATGATGTCCCAGACAGACAGACAGACAGACACGTCAAACTTATAACACCACTCTTTTTTGGTCGGGGGTTAAAAATACTAATAAACATTCACATTTAACAAATCTCTATGATGATGCGCTTATAGAGATTCGTAAAAATAAATAAATTATTAAATATTTCTGGACAATCTACACAACAACATTTAGCCCCGAGGTAAGCTCTAAGCTTGTGTTACGGGTACTAGACATCTGATATACTTAATATAATATAAGTACATACTTAAATAGATATTTTTATTATACATATTAAATAATAGAATAGAATTCTTTATTACACACCAGATGAACAATACAATATGAAATTAAAACTAAACCTAGAATGCGTAATGGGCGGTCTTATTGCTAAAAGCAATAAGAAAAAAAAGATTATTAAACACCCAGACCAAGGAGAAAAGTGCTTGCAGAACATACAAACAATTTTACCCTCGGCGTGAATCGAACCCTCTACCTCTTGCTTTGCAAGCGGACATTCGCCCACCACGCCACCGAGGCAGTCAAAAAAAAAAGATTTATAATATCGAGGAATGAGGTTTTTATTAACCAGTTCCATAAGTTCTGCTTAATGCTGTAGTTATTTGCCGATTATTTATTGCCAGCGTGTTTTAAAAAACATTTAGCATTGTTGCTGGTTCGTTTCGGTTGTATCGTGTTTCCTTCTGAGTCTATCTTTAAGGTTCGTTGTTTAGGAACTATTTCTTCTAAGCAATAAAAGCCCACTGTGGTTGTCGAGTCAGTAGTAGTAGTCGGTATTATTTCGGTATCCTGAGGTGGATCTAATCTGTCTGTAGTTATACTGTCTATTGCATCAACTATTTCTTTTCGGAGTATACCAAAAATCTTTTTCGATCGCGATCGTGACTCCATCTGAAAGAATAAGGTGGTGGTTTAAATATGTGTCATCATCTGTAATGCAACAACTTCAGCTATCACGACAAAATGTATACACACTTTACGACAACAACGAGATACGTGGTAATAATTCATACAAAACTAAACCTCTATGGATTTTATTCATCATCTAAAACGGTACATAACCTTTTATTCCGAATAAGTATAATTTTTTTGCGAGAAAACCGTGACATGGTAGCCTAAAAATGTATACAGTAAAATATTACTTTACAGCTAAAGTGGTTCAAACCATGATATCACGCTTTAGTAACAAATGAATAACTAAATGAATGCACTTACCTTTCCATTAAAAACGTGACACACTGACTGTGTCTTGTTTTTGTTGCAATTGAACAGCACCTCCCTCGTCGCGCGCAGGGACTCTAATGACATGTACCGATGTTGAAACGAACTTCATAGTTGTCAAGGAGGGAGCTAGAACGCATCTTGTCGACTTTTTCCCTCATATCTTTGTCAATTTTGGGGCTAGGAATATCGCGTTTTTGTAGCAAGTAGAGCGCGATACGGCGGATTTTTATATACTGTTATTCCAAAACGATACATGAATGTTATAAACCATTCTTGTCGCAAATGAGCGATTATCTGTTAGCACTTATCACAATGACGAGGTTTGCTGTCAGAAAACTCTTTTAGGGTTAAGCTCGCCTTTTTGACAATTTTGTTAATTGTATGACCCTTGTGTATTACTGTGTTTTTGTGTACAATAAAGAATTTATTATTTATTTATTTATTATATATATTTTTAATTATATTATAATCCGTTATGTGGCTTAAAAGATCCAATTTTTTGTAAATGGTGTGACGATGTAATAAATAAATTTGATACTTATTAGATGAACTCATACACCGAGAGTTTCTTGTATTTCAACAGTTTATACACTTTTAGTAAAAATGACAAAAAAAAAAATAAACAAAAATATTGTGCAAAACTGACTGCAACAGGGTGTTTTCTGTATCACAATTATGTAGATATATATTTACAAAAATAAAAGTATCTGTGTAGTATATCAGTCACCTAACACCCATAGTAAAAGCTCTGCTTAGTTTGGGGTTAGGTGATGCTGTGTGACTTAGTCCGGAAATATTTATTTAATTTATTTAACAGTCAGAGCGGTCACCCATCTAAGTTTTGACCTCAATGAAGGTTGCTTATCTTTATAAATTAAGTGTTAGTTTTCGAATTAATCCTATTAAAAAAAAAACTAGTATGTTAGTATTGAATTGATTGTGACTATGACTCACAAGGACTGATACGGACAAATGTTAAATTTTAATTTACGTATTTCCAGCTCACCATCAGAGTGACCGACGTAAACGACAACGCACCTAAGTTTGAGCTGCCTGACTATCAAGCACACAACGTCGATGAGGACATACCTCTGGGAACCAGCATTCTCAAAGTAAAAGCTATGGACGCCGACTCAGGAAAGAACGCAGAAATCGAGTATCTTGTGTCAGGTGAGTACTACTAACGCCATCTTTTGATGAGTTATGGAAAGAAGGTTCTCGTCGTTGGGTGTAGATGGCGGTGCTATAATTGCTGTAAAACCTCTTTTCGCAATGAAACGAATGACACGTTTTATTTTTTTATTGTTAATGACACAGAACTTTTTGTCTGTAAACATTTTAGAAATTTTTGAATTTGTAATTAAACAAAAAAAAAGAAGCTGTACTCTTTTGTTTGATTAGTCGTGATTTGCATTGCAAATGTTTGTTTTTTGCGAAACTAAACTGTTGAAGTTTTATTCAGTTAAATTTTTTTTTAATTATCGCGAATAGAGTTATTGTGCGTGCGTCTTTTATACTCTAACAAACGTGCTACATTTTTTAAACGAAATTAAAGATAAACGCCGATTAAAGAAAATGCCGTTACGAAGGAAGATTTGTTGTGATTTGAGAACCAAAGTTTTTGTTTTTGTAATTATGTGAATATTTTTTTGTTGATTAATGATTTGATTGAAATTTATTAAGAGCATGAAGGTAATATATTTATCTTGGATTTCCAGATGACCACTTCAGTGTCGATTCCAACGGAATCATCACAAACAACAAGCAACTAGATGCCGATAACAACAACGCTTACTACGAATTTTCCGTCACCGCCAAAGACAAAGGCGAACCGGCTAAAACCGGCACAGCTACCGTCCGAGTCTACACAAAAAACAAAAACGACGAGGAACCCAAATTCTCGCAACAAGTATACACGCCCAACGTAGATGAGAACGCTGGACCGAACACTCTTGTAACCACCGTCGTGGCGTCAGACAAAGACGGCGATAACGTACGATTCGGCTTCGTCGGGGGCGGCACCAGCTCTGGACAGTTTGTCATCGAAGAAATCACTGGTGTAATTCGTCTTCACAACAAAGCTATCTCCTTGGACCGGGATAAGTACGAACTAAACGTAACCGCATTGGACGACGGAGCGTGCTGTGTCAACGGCGACGCAACAATTCACACATCCACCGCTGTCGTGGTCGTCTTTATAACAGACGTAAACGACAACAAACCGATATTCAAAGACTGCCCCACTTACTTCCCTAAAGTAGAAGAGGGAGCTCCTAATGGCAGTCCAGTTATAAAAGTGCACGCTACGGATGAAGACAAAGGGGTTAACGGTCAAGTGAAGTATTCAATAGTGCAGCAGCCGAATCAGAAAGGAACGAAGTTCACCGTGGATGAGGAAACAGGTGAAGTGTCAACGAATAAGGTGTTTGATCGGGAAGGCGACGACGGGAAGTTTGTGTCGGTCACGGTGAAGGCGACGGATCAGGGAGAACCGTCGCTGGAAGGAGTTTGCTCATTTACCGTTGAGATCACAGACGTCAACGACAACCCGCCACTATTCGATCGACAAGTAAGCTCTGTAGATATTAGTAGCATGGCTAAATCAAAACTTAGGCGTAGTGTTAGCAATAGTGTTTCTTATATTTTTTGGTTATTAATCGATAATTTTAGTACACATTAGGGTGTAAAATTATTACATAAATAAAAAAATCTTGGAGAAGATGCTTGAAGAAGAGAACTTGGAAATCGAATTTAACTTAAAGTCACACACCACCACCACATTAAGTATTTCACGGAAAATACGAGATTCGGTCATGCTAATGTGGATCGGTCTTTAAACTTTTCACAGCAGTGAATCTGTAAATAGTAGTAACTAGCGCATAATAAACATTTCTCTTACAGAAATATGTGGAGAATGTTAAACAAGACGCCAGTATTGGCACAAACATATTGAGAGTATCGGCATCTGACGAAGATGCGGATAATAATGGAGCTATAGTTTACACGCTAAGTGCTCCGAATGACCCCGCTGATATTGAGTATTTTGAGATCCAGCCAGAATCTGGCTGGATTGTTCTAAAGAAGCCTCTAGACGTAAGTATTCGCACATTCAGAACTGACGCATCACTAGATTAAGACATGATTTTGGTGTTTGTGAGATAATTGTGATGATAAATTATTTGTTTGACCCCTCTTAATCATAATAACGCAATTAACACTGTTTTTCTTAATGAACTCTAAAATAACGATAAACTTAATCTACCGACAAAACATTTTCCTAACAAATTTTATCACGTAGTTCAATCAATGTTGTTGTTATACCATGTAAGAACACAGATTTAAAAAATTTTAGGTTTAAGTGTTAACATGTGTTTTCGTTCACTAATAGTTAACGTTATTCTTCTATAAATCCCTAAACAGATAAAATGTAACTTATATTCAATTATAAATTTTTGACAATTCGCCCATTAATCCTCACAATAATATCTGACAGACACTAAAAACATCCATCATAGCATAAAGTTACATAAGAGAGACGAATGAAAGGCAACTTTACTATAAGTTTGGTGGATGATGGCTACCTACAGGCCTTAGGATTCAATTGGCACATAATTTAAGTTGTTACATGTAAATAGTTCCAAATTGATCGCTGCTGTAAATTGCTGTGGGTTGAGGTCAATCCTGGCTGGGGGAGTAGTTGTCCATTGAACGGGCGCCGATGGGGCTTGTTCTTCTTGCAGCACTATTCGTTTCAGTTGCCGCCAGCGTCAGCGCCGGCACGCACTAACTTCAGCCCTGTAGCGCTGTCGTGATCGCGAACCGATTCGAACCGAGCCAAAAGTTTATATATGAATTAGGAATATTGAAAATATACCATGATTTTAGGGTTTTCGATTTCCAATATTTCGTAGCTTTTGGAATATAGCAAGTTGCAAACCTAAATTTTGTTATTTATATTAAGTTGTGAAATTTAAAGAGTAATAATGGAAAATTTTGGTTCCCTATAACGTCCTAAACTTCGGGACAGAAGAAAGGGAAATAAGATTCAATCTATTTCTTCTATAAACTCTTGATTTTCTGTATAATTGGTAACGAAGATTAAGGGTTCTGAAAATGAATTTTAATCTCATTGATTACATTAATAACACTCCTTCAAATTTCTGAATTATTTTCTTCTCATTTTTGATAAACTTTATTATGATAAGTTTCATTTTGATTTCAAAATGTCAATAAGGTCCATAATCTCAATTAGGGTAAAATTGGAAATCAATAATTAATTGAGTGTTATTCATGTAAATATTCAGATTTATGAAATTGGGTTCGATTCGGTTCAACTTCGCCACAGTGTAAAGCAGGTGTAAAATATTCATTTCCGCAGCACAATCTTGCATTGACTATCTTACGATAAACAACTTGTGTACCATACTTACCCTACTACAACAGATGTACTGCTGTAAATACCTCACTGTTGAAAATACGTTTAGTTCTAAAACATGTACAGTTTCCGTAACAGCACTTTTGTATATTCCGCACTAACTAGTTTCAAGTTTATTTTGTATAACAGATTAAATTGATTTGGAGAGCTTACGCTTTTGAACGTACCTTTCAGTATTTAAGTAAGTACATGTTTTGTTACTAATCTATGATTTAGCTTTGCGGTGCAAAGCTGTTGGGTGGTTCGATTCCAGCCACCTCCATAGACGACTACTCATGTAATATAATCACCTGAATATACTGCTATCATGATAATTCTGAAATTTTTTACAGGGCGCTACTCTATTGATGTAATTTGTATAATAATTAGTTTTAAATTGATGGTCGAATTGCCCCCAAGGCAGTTTGGCCATCGGGCCAGTTGTGACATATTCCTTCTGTGAAAGGGGCATCGTTCTCAAACCGATCTTGTACAGTACAGCTAACCCGTAACGTCCATCGTTTGTAATATATCCATTTCAATGAGTGTCGTTTCGTTGTAGTGATTCTTGCGAGGTCGCCAAAACTTTTTAAGACAACCCGACCTTTCCGCCATGTCTTGTATGCAGTGCTGCATGCATTTGCCTGCTTTATGTTCAGTTCTTTGATTTTTTTATTAATTAGTTTAGTTTATACTGTAAAAAGTACTTAATAATACCTAATGTACAGTTTATCTTTCCTCATTGTACAGAAAAAACCTGTAAGATATGATAAACATTTGTTTCCAATTTATTTCGTGCACCTCTAATATTGGCTACATGGAATGCTATAGCAGTAAGTACGGGCGGATGCGGACGGCGTGCGAGGACGACGTGAGTGCCTGTATCTAGTAACAGTAGAACCTTTCTGTACCTCTCTTCTCTTGTTTCGTTTGCTTAAGGAGTGCAAGGTGACGGACGGACGTTATACTTACTCTTCTACTTACCTACAATTACTTTAAAACAGCCAATAGTAAATAAATATAAGAGGAAGCGTGAGATACCTGCATTGGTATTGGATTTCATTTATTATGTTGAATTATTTTATTTCTTAGTGATGAGTATTTTATGTGTTTATTTGAGTTATATTATGTTTTGTTTCCCCCCGCTCGCTGACCTCTGACCCGTGTATCTGTAGCGGGACAGGTACCGACTGCGCGTGCGCGCCTCAGACAGAGGCGACCCGCCCTCCTCCGCAGACGTGGACGTTGAATTAGACGTGGTAGACAGGAACAATAAGCCCCCCATCTGGGACATGACCACGTATGGCCCCGTTCACATCAAAGAGAATGTCACAGTGGGTACCGTAGTGACCAGTGTGAAAGCAAGGTTGGTATAAGGCGCCGCGGGCCCGCGGGCCCGCCGCTCCTCCACTCTAACACTACTAACGACGTGGTTTTGTCTGTTTCCGTCGACTCTTTTCCCCGCTAGCGAGAAACTTACAAGTTGGAGGCTATGGCTCAGGACAAGGGTTTCCCGCCCTTGTCGCGTACCGTGGAGGTCCAGATAGACGTAGTGGATCGCGCGAACAATCCCCCCGTGTGGGACCACACGGTGTATGGCCCGATCTACATTCGAGAGAATTTGCCCGTGGGTGCCAAAGTGGTGTCCGTGAAAGCAAGGTGCGTGGGTACCAGTCAGCACGGGCATCGGGCACCGCACGCAGCCCTGTCACCCGCACGCTGGGCCGGTGGCGACCGTTCTACCGCTCTTCTCTTACCAGCTGATTCCAACCCCCACAATATACCCAGTTTATTATAATTACGCTACTGATAATATATAATTGTAAGAGACACACCATCAATTATGAAGCTATTTATGGCATTTTAATTGACAATTGCTATCCCTTAAATTCCTTCAAACCGATCATTTTTTTTCGTTTTGTTGAGGTATGGAAACAGCTGTTATATTTCATTCTGTATCGTATCAGTTACGTAGACTGAAACTATTCAGAAGGAGATCTCGGGAAGAACGGCGCCACTTGCGTCCTATATCTACGTTCGATTATCACTTGGTGACTGCGTCTTGTCATGACATGAGCATCACGTACACGGGATGACACAAGCGTGCATTAGAGAGGGTCACTGCTTCGTGGAACGGGACTCACCATAACTCGCTTCACATGTTCAAAAATATCTATTCATTAGTGTAGAGCATGCATAGATATTTTTGAAACGAATGTTAAGTATTATCGGTAAAATGTGTTCATCAAGTTGCATGTAGGCTGTCATTGATGTCCGGATTTCCAATCAAACTTTAAATTAATTGTTTCGGATAAAAGCATGTCAATGTTTAGATAGTAGTATTAAAACAAATTCCGTGTTTTACAATCTAGTGCTTGCCATTTTTTATTTGGCATTTTTTTTTATTATCAATTGCTTAGTCCGGGTTAACCATTATATTTGAAACCTTGTTAATTTGGTTAAAAATACAATTATAATATATTATGTTGTTAGTCATTGAGAAAAAGGTAAACATTCTCGTTTATTCGTAATCCATGAAATGCTTTAAATGTTTTCCAACCTCATTTTACGTATTTAGTAGGAAGTTCACTAAATGGATTGGCGCAACGGTTAACCGAATACATTTATCGGATATTATTATGGGGATTTGTAAGTATTGATTTAACGGCACGAAAGTCCACGGAAGAATGTGCATCACGGGCCAACACAGTAATAACCCAATTTAAGTCGGTGGCAAAACATTATAAGAAAAGTTTATTAATTTTTCTTTCATATTTAATAAATAAATCTCAAATATCCTATTTCACTTTTATAATTCCTAAAGTTTTGAGAAAAACGACGTAAAATGACCTAGCAAAACACGAAATTTTTATAACCTATAATTAATGAAACTTACACATAAATTGGCAGACACATCTTGAAGATCAATTATCAATATTATAAATGGAATAAATCACTATTAGCTGAAATATTTACATATATATTGACCTGAGGTAAACTTAATTTTACAGCCGTAGACCTTTTTATAGGTTTAAGTATTTGAGCTTGCTGTTATTATTTTCCTTAATTTTAAATGATATCTAATAAAAAATCCGGCTTAATAGTATACACGTAATGGGAATAAAAGCTTAAAGGGTAGTAAATTTGGTCCCCACAAGATCATTATAAAACTTATGATTTGTCTAAATGTTAGGCCACCGACTCAATACTGCATTTTTTGCATAAAGCATCAACCACCGTGTGCCGGTCGTCAATGTTTGGTCACAACTTTATGTCTATCTGTTCGTCCTAAACAACACAATCAAAACTCACATCATAGGCGTGATTATAAACTACTAACTCACCTCAGCTAACGCTATTCTTAAGCCAACGATTCGGTCACTTTCTCTACCTGAATCATAATAAACTTTATGAAATTAATAAGGTAGCGTTACCTTAAAATTATGAAGTATATTAAGACATTCCAATACAAAAAAATATAAAATAAACTTGCTATAACCCAATAAGGCTAATTTAGTTAAGCGCCTGGCAAGTCTTATAAACATTTATGTTCTAAAAAAAGTATTTCGATCCAAAAAATAGAACAGAAAAACGATGGATAAAGCAAAAATATTATCAAAGGTCTTTTGAAAACAAAACAATTTATGATTCAGAGAAAAATATTCAATTTGGGATAAATTTTACTTCCTGCTTTTAACATTAATTCACTCATTTTTTTTCTGGGTTTTCAGCAGAATTTTATTAATGTCTTGGGAGCTATTGCGCAGTAAGATTGATGGATTAGGATAAAGCTTTTGAGTATTTATGCCGAAGGAAACGGATTAGCATTTACCGTCGTTCTTTATTGGACTACGGCGAAGGTTCGGCAAGGGTTATGTTTTAGCAATTGTTTGTGTTTGTAATGCTATGCTCCACCGTTATCCACATCAAGCTTATTTTAATTAAACCAAGTACGTTTTCACGTTTTCAATCATTTTCGTGCGATTTAGATAGAAATGATTGGAGTATCGATAAATTAATATTCAGCCCTGTACACACTTGCCTATAAAAACATCTATAGTAAACATTCTACGTTAGGGACAGGGTTTATTATTGAATGATATTTAAAGTGACCGGATCGTTCTATGTTTTAAACATGGGGTTTTGATCAAGAACTAAACTGAAAAGCAGGCCTAAACACTCACTGAAATTTTTGCCTTTTAAAACGATTGATTGTCACTGTCATTACTAAGTCGACATTGTGTTAGAGCTTTTAGAGAAACTACCTACCTAGTTAAATAAACCCTATGTATAAAATATATTGATGGATATAAAAAATGTTATACTTCTTAAACTTATGCTCAATAAGTCGTATATCATCCAAGATTTGGCATTATCATTTGTTGTAGCCCCTACTTGTTATAAACTTGCTATTGGTTTTGTCTATTGCTGCTTTATAAATATTCCCATCGATATTTTTCTAATTTTCTAATGTATTTCAGCTCGGGTATCGAAAACAACCCGACCGTGTTTTACCGATTGATGCCTGGCTCTACAGCGCAAACAAACAAATTTCACACGTTCTATTTGCAACAACGGGCCGATAATGGATTCACATGGGCTGATATAAAAGTGAATCACCCACTGGATTACGAGAGCATCAAGGAATATAACTTGACCATAAGAGTTGAAGTAAGTACAGTTTGGTGTTCTCAAAATTTGTTTTGCCAACGCCGCCCGCCGGCGCCGTGCATGTAACCTTCAAGATTTGTTGGTAAAAACAACATGATATTCCTATTTAATTATCTTTTCGCGTCGCGGCTTAATCCGCACTATCCACATTTTATTTAAGTCAGAAAGGTGATTATCCAAACAAAAAAAATCTACCTTTAATATTAGTATAGACTTGCTTCTCGCGCTGTCAGCATTTCATAGATTTTCCGTGAATATTTGTAACTTTTTCTCGGTAATAGTAGCATTGAGCCCTGTGAAAATACTGTCAACATACATAATTATTTAATTGTTTAAGTTTCTTTTAATGAATCACCTAAGAAGTCGAAATTATTTGTTGAAGTTAATTTATTTTTTACTTTTTGTTTACTGTTTTGAAGTTTTTTTTTTTGGCAAAAAAAAATATGTGCTATTCTGATAGAATGCGCTGTGGATCTCCTGGTCCTGGAGTTTAAAGTTGGGATAGTAGGTTCAGTTCAGGTTATAAATTGCCTGATACAAATTTTCAACAGTATTGAAAATTTGTTGCTATTAGTTCTGCGTTCTGCTTCTTTCTTCAATCCAAGAGACCCATTTAATTTGATTAAAGAGTGTCCAAGCCTGCTTGCCGGCTCAGAGTTTTTTTTTGCTTAAACTTGGCTGAGCCATGCCATATATTTTTGATAAATTATGTTGAACCGGTAATTCACAGATTACACAGACGGTAAATTGCTGTGATACATTGTGTAAATGGCATCATTTTTGTATAGTTGCTTATGAAATAATGTATCAATCAACCAAATTATTAATACTTGTATGTGCAATCCAAATAATCTTGATGGAAACACAGAAACATGGACCACCTGATGTGATATAATATCGGCCATAACCATACAATAGCCATTTTAGTATGTTTGGCACTTACAATAATTCTTAGTAATGATTCTTAACCATGCCTTAACTGATTATTATGGTTATTATATAATTATCCCCACATAAATAGTTTACTATATTCGATAAAATATTATCCAAAATAATTTTTTTTCTTGTTAGGGAATATTTTAAACCTACTCATAACGTCTATCTGGCTCATAATTGTGTTGACTTAAAGTCAGTTAGAGCTCATCAATTGACAGAAATTCTGATCTGAGGCCAAATATTTAACTTTTGAACCTAAAATTTAAATATGTCGTTTGATAAGGTCTTCTGGTGCTATTTTAATACATTTGACAGTCAGACGACATGAGAGCTATAATAATTGTAGTGCATCTAACGAGAAAGAACAAAATTCAGGCCAAGTCAAATAAATTATCGTTGCTATTATTATAAATGGGAAAGCGTGTGTATGTGTCTGTTTGTTTGTCCGTCTTTCACGGCAAATCGGCTGAACCAGGCTTATTATGCATTGAATAACGACAAAGGCTACTTAATATATTATTAAGTATCTAATTATTAAGTTATTATTATTATTTTATACTTTATTCATATTTTCCGGCGCTTTAACCGCCGGAAAATATGTCGCCGGAAAATTTATTATAGGTCATTTAATACTACGGGCCACTGCTGGTTTACCATATAGTAGGCACTAAGAGCCATCTTTTAATGTGATAATGGATTGATAAAAAACATTAAAATAAAATAGGAGGAGCCTAATCTGACTTTTGACAAAAGCCTAAGTAAAAAATTAGGTCCTCTAATTTGCACACCCAACTCTATCCAGCGCCCGATCTTTTAGCTGTTATAATTAACTTTAATTCATTGGTTCATTCAACCTTTAATAATATAAAATTACCATTTCGCGTTTATTCCTCAAACAAAACCATCCTTCTCAGTTTATAACTTTGTTAACAACGATTCTGCTTAGTTTTATATAATAACCTGCGTTCAAAAGCAATGGAATGTAGAACGTCGACCTAATTGGTTAGTCCAGGGGGTAACTTATCAATTTGATATTCTATGAAATTCATAAAACTTGGCCAACCATGCCCTCACTTCTTACTTGAGGAATTTAAATTATGAAGTTAACGTTAATCTTTGATCTCTTCGACATTTTCTAAAGCTCGTAAAAAAATACTATTAGGTACTTTTCCACTTTTCATGATGTTACATAACAAAACATAGGAACCCCGATTTATGTTACCAATGCTGGGACACAGGGCCTTCCCTCTGATGAGGAATGTTCAATATCGTGAATCAATAGGTAAATAATATTTCATGTCGAACCCATAAATATTTAAATATGTTACAGTAACTATAAAACTGAATTTATAGATATATTTCAATTTCGTCGTGGCTGGAAATTGAATAATCCGGAGCGCTTGGTTAGTTTTCACAGAGCTTATCACTAAAATGGGTAGGCATTTACTTGAAAACGTCTTGCATCACGTTGAGATTTCGTTGAAATCAATTTTTGTACTTATTTATGAACTGATTTCCCTCTTAGTGGTTCAGAGCATTAATACCTAGACTGCCTCAGTGGCGAGAGTCCGCATGCGGCGCACGAGGTAGCGGGTTCGATTCCCGCCGAGGGTAAAAGTGTATGTTTTAATATTGTATAAAAATTTCTATGTATGTATGGACATTATATTAAGTATATCAGATGTCTAGTACCCGTAACACAAGCTTAGAGCTTACCACGGGGTAAAAAAAAAATTAATAATAATTACACAAATTGATACATTAATATTAACCTGAAAGTTGAATATTAGTAAAAAAGAGACCATAATATATTACGTCAAGATGCGTTAAAATTACATAAATAGTCGAATACAGAATAAGATGCAAAATAATGTATCCTCTTCCATTTGTAGCCCTGCATTTTAAGTGTAAGTATGAATACCTTACATTAACAAGTAAAACAATAACTTCGTGAAATTTTAAACGGCAAAACATGTCTTTAGAAATAATGCGGACCTGTTGGATTCATACATGCAATTGTAGATTTTGTTAATTTTGAGTTATACATTTGAGGTTTACATTAGATTAATGTAATTTCTAATTTACCATATCACTCATTGATATATATCAACTTAAATTCATATTAAAATAGACAAAACTTAAAATAACAATACGAGTGTATTGAATTCACCAGGACCAACAATCAACAGATTAGATCGAACTATCGGTATAATAATACTTAATCCAATTTGGTGAAAAACAAAAAAAGATATCATTTATTTCGTTTGTTACTAAAATATTTTTCTCCGTGAATGTATTTGTTTCATGATAGCTATTACTTACAGCCTGGCCTCATTAAAATTTATAAGTAGTTCTCAAGATACCATTTTCTTTTTAAGTAGAATTCGGTTAAAGTATTGCGTGGTTTAAAACGTCTCATTGTTGATTATAAATTTTGTTTTGAACGGTCAGGTTTATTCGTATGGCCTTGACTACTTTCGCAATAAACTCTTCGTTCTTGGAATATCTAAGCTTCTACTATAATGAAAACAATCCTTTGCTATTAAGAGCACTTAGGGAGCTTACGCGATCATTTTCCTCTTCAGTTATTAAGCAAAATATAAATACTTTTTGTATAATATTTAGATTTTTAATTTGATAATTTATAAACTACAAGCATATTTCATCAAGAATCGAAGTTCAAGTTTCTTTCTCTTATTTCATTATTATAAATGAAATATAAAACGGTGGTTATTTGTTATTGACTATTTTTTGACAAGCTAGTTATACAAGTTAATACATACCAGGCACGTGTGCCTGTCTATGAACCTATTTTACTTGGTGGTTTAATTTTAAATGAAATTTAATCAGATGTTTTTGTCATCGTTACATCCCACGTACTTAAAAGAAATACTAAAGTACTTAACATTATTTACATAATAATATCGTGTTATCTTATCTTATTTACTTGATATTTAACAAAATAAAAAAATAGTTGATAGGCATTTGCTTAGGAGGTGCTCTTCGTTAAAACTATTTGTGTACCACTCTAATGGTGTAATTGATAAGTTGTAACTTATTCAAATTAAGTGATTGCGTTGTGATAATAATCACAATTTCAATTGGCCGTTACACAAGCTTAGAGCTTACCACAAGCCTCAGGATATGTTATTGTTATGTGTTTATTGTTATGTTGTTGTTTATTGTTAAGTAGGTATGTGAATTCTTAAAAAAATCGTTTTTCCTAAACACAATTTAACTCTTTGTAGAACAACGGTGCCCAACAACTGGCTTCAGAAGCAACGGTCTACATCATGCTTGAAGACGTTAATGACGAGATTCCACTCTTCACGGAGCGAGAACAGGAGACTGTGTTGGAGGGAGAACCCATCGGGACCAAGGTGACGCAGGTCAACGCGATAGACAAGGACGGAACGTTCCCGAATAATCAGGTGAGCTTATATCATTTATAGAGAAGGCAAATATGTTAAACTTGGTTGGCTCCACAAGTGGTGAATGGTGAGATCTTTATCCGTCGAACTATATAGCCAAACAATTGGTCTTGAGCTGGCCTAATGTATGTGCGTGCTGTGCACTTATGTGAAGCTGTTTTAAAAACTCGGTTGTTCTATATTCTCCCGTGACGCCTCACTACCTATAATTGTTTTTCCACCTTTGATCTAAATTTATTACCTAATCAAACAAAAAAAAAATGTCTATACTCAGCCCAAAGCAATCCTAGCTTAACCTTTTACCTTTTACCTAAAAGCACTTGAAAATCATTACTCCCACACCGCTACCGCTAATAAGAAACGATAGCGATGAACTAAAAATCACAACGCGCAGTGTGGCTTTACGTGCAAAGATATGCATTGAGAAAAATGGTAAACATTTGAACAATCAATAAATTAATTGATAGAGAGAGAGAGATTAATAACTTTAAATTTTGTATTTCTAAATCTTATCTTTATCCACCGCAAATATCCCACGATTGGGCAAAAACTTCGTTCCGTTTCACCTTATCTTGCCTTGTTTGAATACATAATTTGTTGTCTGTTAATCTTTGTACAAGTCAGAAAGTCCCTAATTCAAATGGCTAATAACATGACAACGAAAAGAGGTACCCATACTTTTTGGAAGAGATTTGTAGAATAAATTACGAAGTTTAATACAACATGCTAAGTATTTTTAGTAGGCTTTTGTACCGAAATTGTATTTTGTTTAAATTTTCTTAGCTAGGTAAACTATCCAGCTTTCAAATGAGACTACTTTGAATTAAATATACCGTTTACTCAAACAAAAACGAAAATAAAACCAAATGAAGTAGTTTTCATTAAAAAAATTCTTTAATCGCCTTTTTTTAATAGACAACATATAATTTTTTTTATCCGATATCTATCTCATGTATCCGATAAATTTATGTCATGTATCCGCACATTTCGTTCGATCAAGGTTCGAAAATACACATTGTATAAACCCTAATTCATTTGACACCATAGTACAGTAAATAAATAAATTAAATGCCATGGCTGTTCTTTCCTTGTTCGTAATTTCAAATCTTAAATGTTAATTTGATCCTCCTTATTCCATATAAGATTTTTTTGTTATCTTGAATGACCCTAATTAATTGTACAAGGGAGCCAAGGTAAAGCAAGGTTTTCGTTCATTACGGCTTACATAAAATTATTGGTATTGTTTAACAAGTGAGCGCTGAACATTGAGAGCTCCCTTTGTTTTCCTTGGCTGGGATCGTTTCCATTGCGTTCAACTCGTAATTGGATTTACGGATATTGTTAGTATAATCCAATCACATGTAATTACTTAACTGATTTTGGTTTGCCCAAAATTTTACCCTACGATATATCTAAATTGCAATTGGAAATGATTTTCAGATAATCAGTAGGTACTGTCTGTCATAGCAAGCGAGATAATAACTTTTTCATACGCTGTACAAACTTTCTCCGTATTATATGAGGTGAACAACTGTAATTCTTTTGACTTAACTTAATCGATGTCTAATTCAATAATAAAAGACACTATGAACGAACGTACGAAATATGCTTTATACTTGTAGTACGACTAGCTTTTCGAATTACGAATTCGAGATTCGTGAATACTTTCTTTTGTCGGGATAAAATGTAGCCTCTAGCTTATTCCACCCTGTGTATAGGTATTCGAATTCTCATTCGAAATTGCCTTGCTGTTACCGTAACACACCTACCCACACACACGCGCGTCTAGAATTTAATTTAACGCCAATAATCCGCTATTTTGTTTTTAGGGACATATTTGCCTGTCTGTTCTTTAAAAGCACCAGAGGCTGTATTTCAAAAACTGTCATAGTGTGTTGAAAATTTGAGGAATCTATTTCAGTTTATTTCAGTAAATCGTTATTAATGTTGCCGATATAATAACAAATGTTAAAAACACGTAATAAACCCTAGGTGTATGAATCCATCTCATACTTATCAGAAGTATTTTACACACCCGGTGGCACGCTTACAGTAAATAAGCCTGTGAAGACACTAGCTGAAATCCATCATGCCATTTAGGCTGCAGACCTTCCCGAATGTATTACTTGGGAGATTTTAGACATGCCATACTACACTCCATACTAACCTAGATCCCTATTTAAATGCTTTGTCTCTCTGTGTGTCAGTCTTCATTCATGTTTCAATTCTTGAATACTGAATTTAACTAATGTTACAATTACTGAAGGAAACAATTTTTTTTTTGTATCATCTACCTATATAAAATTCACAGAAAACAAGTGGGCAGATTGCTATTAGGAGCAGGTTTGAGATTTTATGTCGAGATTGTAACAAAATCCCAAAATTTTGTTTGGGTTTAATTTTTAATATAAAGAGAAGACAACGTACGAAATAAACTAATCTAAAATAAATTACATTATGAAATGGAACTCTCTTATAAAGGAGTGTTTCGAGGATACTCAGTAACGTAAACTTTTAGATTATTATACAAATGCACATATTGTATATTAGGGAACGAAGAAAGAATCTACTTAATTATTTTTACACCCGACCAAAAAAGAGGGGTGTTATAAGTTTGACGTGGCTGTCTGTCTGTCGTTGACCCGAACTCTAGCTCCCGAACGGATTGAGCGATTTCAATTTAGTGTGCCGTTTAAAAGTTATGTGGGTGAGAGTGGGGTAGGAAAGCCGGAAATTTGCAAATACACTCGAGTAGGGTATCAAATGAAAGCGCATCGCGTGCAATTGCAAAATATTATGGTATTTTACTTATAAGGAAAATAAATTGGATTCAGGGGCTTTTCTTAAATTTTAAATTTAGAATCCGTTAAATTCTAAAACAAGTGATCATTCCGAAAAGAAGAAATATCTGTCTCTTTATCACCAAAAAAATGCGTCGGATTGTGATTTTGAATAAAACTGCTAAAATTTTCCTGAATGTACTAGACCGACTAGTATTTCTTTTATATTGCGCTGTTTCGTTATAACAGAAAAATTGGTTTTGCCAAAGGACATTTTTAAATATTTATTTTTAGGAAGTTTTATATAACAGAAATATGGTGTAGTGGAAAACATTCTAGTGAAATATCAGTGCCTACACCAAAAGTATTTATCGTATTAAAAATAAAACTCATTTATGATCCTACCTACTTCATTCGAAGTAAGCACTGAACTACTTTAAGTGACGTTCTATTTTCACAAACCTGTAACCTTTCATAAGATTATTTATTCTGTTAAAAATGGGTTCATAAATACCGTCGAGGTATATCATCACTGGCAAAGTGCCAGGGATAGCTGCCACGAGTTAGCCATGACAGTTAAATGTAGAATGGATAAGGGTCGGTCTACACCGAGACGCGTAGTTAGGCGATGTGACGCACACCTTTTAAGATAGCGATACAAATCTAAAAATTTATATACCAAAAGAACAAACGTGTTCAAACTTTTAATTTCAATAAACCATCTGACGGCGTCGCACGAAGCAGCGCTGCGCTTTCGCTACATCGTACCGCGCGGAATCTCTCTGTAATTGTTACACAGCGATGGGCAGTCATTCTTATACATGAAACTGTTTGACCCATTTTAATAAAACACAGTATCTGCTGCATCGCACCGCCCGGCATCTTTCTGCATCGTAGGATAGACATAGACATAATTGGATGTATTTGTTGCACAGCGAGGCGCAGGTTAAGAATAATAAGAGTAAAAATAATTTATTTTGTCGCAATCACAATAAAATACAACAAATACATAAATTAACATAAGGTAAAAACATGTTGCGACAAAAAAGGGAACCATTCAGCATAGGCTGCGGCAGAACGGGTCCAACCACAGCGCTGGTCTTCCATGGTTACCTGAATTGTGTTCGTTATAATGTATTTAGCATACTGTATATTACAGAAAGAAAACAAAAGATAAATTATATATACACATAAACACAACAATTCACACAACTATATAGCCCCGTGGTAAGCTCTAAGCTTGTGTTACGGGTACTAGACGTCTGATATACTGAATATAACAGACAAACATATGTATATAGATAGTTTTATTATACATATTACCCACCCAGATCAAAGAGAAAGTCATTCTTACATTCAACCACATCCACAAGAACTGTTTTAATAAAACATGATCTAAGAACCCCACTACTACAAATGCTTAAGAACTGCGATGCCACACCTACAGAAACTGTATCATCAAAACACATTTTTAAAAGGTTCAGTTAATTCTTAGGGTATTTTTGGAAACTACTGTTTGCTGGCATTATATATAGCTCAGAGGTGGACGTATGCTTTAGTATTATATGTACATTAGACGTAGATTTATTAAGAACATTATAAAGCATAAATGTGTCGTAGTAATAAATATAGTTATGTATGTGAATACTTGTTTTTGTTTGTGTTTTCTAATTACCTCATGAATTATAATCGGCAACAGAAATAATAATCCTTTAAAAATTTTAACTCTATCTATCACGGTTCAGCCTGGTGACAAACGGGCGGACGGACGGACAAACAAACAGACAGCCATACAACAAAGTATCAGTCCCATTTTACCCTTTGGGTACGAAGCCTAAAGAAAAAAATACTTGAGGACGTCCTTCTTTTTTGAGATCAGTTTCCTAGTAGTTTTAGTACCAACTTAAGTAGACTAAAACCGAAGTGTGCAAGTTCATCCGAGTAGTGGGAAAAGTCCATAAACCGGATATTCTAATACGATATTCTGCTTCAAAGCCCTAAAATATGGAGGAAAGCTATTTTAGTTGGAAAAATATCAAAAATTCCTGTGTCGACCTCAGTGCATACAATAATTTACTCTGCCAATAATTTTCATCCGCTCCGGTTATAAAAATGCAATTTTCAGTGGTGATTGCGCTTCTACGTGTGCAATTTGTGAATAATTAAATACATGGGCTTCGTTTAGCATACATATGGCTGCTTTAAATCCTTGTATATGTAGATTTTTAACCGGTAAAAATCCGGTGTAACTACATTATTCGCTTAAATATTTCTTGTTCTAACTCGGAGCTATTTGACTATGTTTTTTTAACAAAAAAAAACAGTTTTATTATAATTTCATGGTTCGGAACCGTGATGGATTGGTTTCAACGGTGATGGAAAAAAACGTGCGGATACCCAAATCTTAAGAGGCCACTCCCGTTGTCATTGGTGCATTTAATCAATTGGATGCGGTGCCCAAGAAGAAATTGTCTTTCTTCTGACGTTGGAAGTGATTAATAATAGATAAATGATTTTTATGTGTAAAAGCTACATTAGAAATAAATAGGTAATTAAAATCAAACCCGAACTAATTAGAAAATAATGATATTTATCTATTTAGTGATAGGTCTTAAGTAGTAAATGTTACTCTGACAAAAATCAGAAAATTAATCAAAGAATCAGAGAATTTGACTTGTTTACAATCAATCACATCGTATTCTTACACCTACACATTATTATGTGCAGGGGTTGAGCATCATACATCCTATACGATGTGATGCTCAACTTAACCCAATAATTGAAATATAAAAAAATATGAAAATTAGTTATATAAAATGTTTTACATTCATTACTTATGTTATACATATATTATGAAACCTAAGTCTTCCTCTGTCTGACGATTATCAAATACTGTACTAGTTATTTGAAATTTGTTATAAAAATAAGCGGCACAGGGTACTTTGTATGCTCTACAAAATATTTATTAATTTCGAACTTAAAATCGCATATATTTTTCCATTTGATACCATTTTCATCTCGATTTTCCGTAAAAAAGATACGAATCTAATTGGACATGTGTCAGGAATGACAGCGTCAGGCATCGCGTCCGGAATGAGCTCTATATTTTGATGACTGTCACGTCATGGTAGAGCCTCCCCTTTTCCGCTACGTATTAATATCCACACAAGATCTGAACATATTCAAAATATCTCTTATTACCACTAAAACATTTTTTGGGGGTTTATCTGTCAATCAGTTTGCTTAGCTTTAGGATAGAATAGATAGATAGAAAATTCTTAGTTACACACACCAATAACCAAAAAATATTAAACTATTAATAGTTAAACTAAACCTAGCATGCGTAATGGGCGGTCTTATTGCTTAAAGCAATTTCTTCCAGACAACCTTTGTATGCTTTAACCTTCTTCTTTGTTAAATCATTATATCATCATAAAATATTTCGGATGATATAATGATGAAAGAATTAGTCGCGTTCAACCAACACTATAGTCTAAATAGCTATAGTAGAAAATTCCTGGAACGATGAAAAACACACGAGATGGGTAAAATAATTGTAAAAAATATGTTTTTAAAATATATCGGAAACATGTAAATGTAGAATCACTGTTATTGTTGCTGGGTTAAAAACATTGAGAGGAGCTGAATGATTTATTATATGCGATGTTTTGAGGTGTTATGAACTGGAAATTCATAGGTAACATTGGTTTACGCCTCTCTTAAAGGTAAAATTAGGTACACGAGATAGGATTCAGAGCAACCTTTGGAACGGGTCAGAAGTTTCCGAGGTCCAGTTAATGAAATTCAACAGTTGCGTTCTGGTCTCTTATCTATTTTCTTTTATATTCACAAATCTTTTTTCCAAACACAAAATAGGGTAGATGACTATACAAGTCGACTTTTAACAAAAACCAACCGACTTTTAGTGTGGAATATATGAATTAGAAATAGAAATTGAATAGGAATAAAATCAAAGTAGCATTAGTTAAGGACTCATGCTGTTGGATTAGTACCAAATTTTAGGCTAATTATTTCAACCGTTTGTCATAAGAATGAACAAAAGAACAGACATACACATAGACTATCCTATCCTATATTTATTTATAATATTAGTAAGGATTGAGTCGGAATTGGGACTCAGACTGAGTGCAATCATTTCCCAACATTTTCGATACAAATTGAAAACTTGAGAACAAAAAAATACACGCCAAATTCAGAACCTCCAGCTTTATTTGAAGTCGGTTTCAATTCGAAATACCCAAAATGACGTGCAAACACTGAACAAAACAATCACAAATACATCGAGAATTAAATATGTATATGTACACGCCGAATGTCAGGACCTTCTCCTTTTTTGATGTCGGTTAAACCAAAATGCTCAATCACACTTAAAACACACAAATAAAAACCACAACACAAAAAGTAAACATAAACATTCCAAGAACACGTGACGATCGAAAGACGCCGGCATCGACCAAATTCGGAATGAAATGAGGACATATTTTAATATAAGTTGTCAACTTTACCAATTTGTTATAAAATTTCAATGGGACCAACATACAATCAACAAATTTCAAATCAAAATTTGCCCACAGAGATCAACGTTTACAAACATAAAAAGCAAACAAAAAAACATACCCGTCGAATTGAAGACCTTTATTTTCGTTGAAAGTAGGTTTAAAATAAAAAAAGAGTTCAATCATAATTTTATCATCATCATCATCACCCTATTAACGTTCCCACTGCTGGGACACAGGGACTTCTCTCTTGACGAGAGAGATTTGGCCTTAATTCACCACGCTGGCCAAGTGCGGGTTGGTGAATGTCACATGTCCTTCAAACTCTTTTAAAGTTCTCAGAACATGCCGCTTTCCTCACGATGTTTGCCTTCACCGTTAAAGCACGTGTTTAAAGCGCACATAAATTTCTCAAGAAGAAAAATCCAGAGGTGCGTGGCGGGGTTTGAACCCACGACCTTCGGAATGAAAGTCGAGTGTCCTCCCACTTAGCCAACACGGCTTTTTAGCCAACACGGCTTTTTATCATATTCAAACTCTATTGCAATATTTCTATTGTTGATTGTGGTAAGGTTATCTGGCTATGATGTTTTTACTCAGTTTATCATTATTTAAGATTTCGGACCCGTTCTATTAGCATTATTTAGTTTCCTTTCCTCTATTTTTGATGTTATAGTTTTGTGCGTATCTCAGCATGACATGACATAGAATTTAGGGTAAGCTAAAAAATTGCCTGCTTGTCCCCTGACAGATTATAAAGCCATAAAACAAAGACAAATTTGTCGACAGTGCCATAAACCATTGCAAAAAAGGAGCTTTATCCGGGTCATTGCTTGAATACCTTGATAAATATCATAATTCACAATTAAATTCATTCTGTTTTGCTTCTATACTTGTCAAGGATCCTAACACTAGACATTTGAATCTATTATGAAAATAGGCTTTTACCGAACAAACAATACTATACTTGTAGAAATTTTGTTTGAAAACTTCAAAATACGACATCAACGACGCTAAATAAATAAATATTTTTGGCTGTCGTCAAATAAATATTGGAAAAAAGCCTGAAAATAGCCGCCAACGCAAACAAAGCTTTTCATACTATTTATCAACAGAACAGTATTTACTATATTATATATAAAGGTATATACTACCTCGCTAGAGCTATACATATACAATCGTGATCAACTAATTGGGGACAATCTCTAGTTAAGTCAAATATATAAAGTTAGGGGGGCCCTGATTTTCCGCATTTAGACTCAAGGTCGTCAATTGTGCGTGGATATGTATACATACTATCCTAATTTGCTTCGTTACCTCATATCACGACACAAATTTGCTCATTGAAATGTAAGCGGAAGTATTCACCAGCCCGCGTAATAAATGTATGCTCACTATATTCGACAAACCGTAATCTTATTGCTCCAAATTACCATTATCACTCAGTTAACCTATTTTTCCCACAAACTGCCTGTGTCTCGACAATTGTAACTATAATAAAGCAAACAAAGGGACGGAAATCCCGGGGCACTGATCGTATTTTGTATGTCCCTTATGAATAAATCGGGCGTTTGTTTTTATCGTAGGTGTATTACTACATCGTTGATTCACCGCGGAACGAGGGGAAGGACTTCTTCGAGATCAGTATGCAGACGGGAGAGATCTTCACAAAGGTGGTCTTCGATAGGGAGAAGCAGGGAGCCTACGCTCTGGAGGTGGAAGCCCGCGATGGAGCCCCTTCGGCGCGACCTAACTCCGACAACCAGCCAAACTCAGGTAAGTGTCTATGTTAATTGTGTCAGTAAAAACCTTCATTATTAAGTAATATTGAGTAGTTATGCCCCTATTTCATTGACTGTTTATTTGTTTTTCCTTCGAAAATTCCGCAGAAGTAGGTTGTTTTATATTTATTCATTACGGGCGGTAAATAAACCTGTATAGCATATAATCTATTATGAACATAATAGATATGATATGTTTGGATCTAGTTGTGAAACCATATTGCGTGAGAACAAAAATATCCTGCTTTTTGATAATGTTATAAAAATCTCAAATGTACCTCATTTGACTTTCATGAAGCTAATTTTGCAGCTCTGTAGCGGAATCCCATTTAAATGGCTTAGAAAAAAGGTATTTAAGATAATGTCCGTTAAGGTTTCGTTTCAATTCACGTGCGTCGTAAGGTCGGGTCGAAAGGCGCCCGTCCTCTAGCTAATCACTGCCGCGGCCCGCATTTAAATGTCTTTTTCTCTCGTAATGTAGAAACTTCGGTAGTTGCCATTCGAAGAACAGGTTGGGATGTTCACCCTTGTCGTAAGCACACGTTGACAGGGGCTCTCATATTTCACAGGCTCTCGTTGCGGTAAATGATCCTATCGGCATGTGCGACACTATAAATTGTCCGTTTTCGTGTAGTTCTCTATTAGGTGAACAGGTCGCGGCGTATCGCGTCATCGTAAATCAACCTGCGGAATAATCAGCCCCACAAACCCTAATCCGGTTGAGCCACTCGTCCCTACATCTGTCTATGTATATAATGACGCGGGCAGAAGATGCTGGCGCTACTGTGTGCTGAATTTCCTTAATGTAACTTGAATGGAATTTATATAGCTTTCTTGAGACTGAAATTGCCAAAGATTTTCTTGAGTATTTTCCTCGGGATTTTATGGTAACTCTAGTTTTCGTCAGTGTACTAGAGAAACACTTAGTGCGATCGTGACTGAAATAACAGAGAGATGCAGTAGTTTTCGCCGATAAATGTTTAGTGGTGTAGGTGATATTACAGTTGGATAAATGGTGGATTCAATGTGAATATTGTGTCTCCTGGCCACGTACCAATTTCAGCATATTGCAACGGGTGGTGTGTGGAGACGAGGCGAGCGGTGTGTGCGGCGCCGCGCATACTGATGGCCGGGCGCGCGGTCACGTCGCACCAGCCTAGCGGTTTTCCATTTCTAGCAAGATTCACCACTATTAATTACACCAATTCTTTTCCTAATAAGGGATCGAACGAAATAATTGTCCAATAAATCCTTGATACTGGATGAAGACGACAATAACTACGCTTCGTTCCATTAATTAATTGTGACTGTGATAACTTATCCCAGAACATAATTCTTCTTCTGATAATAGGAAAAATATTTTATAAAAAGTCTGGCCGCTTTCAGATTGCGTTCCTGAGAGCTGTCAGTAAAATCACGTCTATCGAGTCTCGAATTACTAGTACAGACAAAAGCTGTCATTGAACTTCATGAACATGTCGACCGACCTAGTGATGCTCCCATCACTGCACAACATGAACGATTGTTTATAAATTATCGATACATTAAAAACTATTTTATTTCATGGGATAAATTAACATGTATTTTTAGAACATTATTTACCTAAGAACCTAAATAAAATCCAATCTAGTCTGACTGCTTAGCGCTACATACAAATGGCGTTCAATTTACAGCAAAATTTTTATAAATTTTTAGTAACTTAATAACGATATAAAAATAAAATAATTATGGCAACTTACAATAAACATATTAATTTTGATTGATTATAATATGATTTAGTGAACTGTGGCAGCTAGTTCTCAAGCGAATTAAAGTCGGAGTAAATATTGATTTAACGAAGGCTTCATTATATAGGGATTTAAACTATGTATTTTAACCCGACTTTCAACAAAAAAAGGAGGTTCTCCTATTACTACTTATATAATTATTTTTTTTAACTTTGATCTCCGATTTCTATGATTAATTTTTTTAATGAAAGCTGTTGCTTGCAAGCTAAGTATTTCTCGAGTTATATTGAAATACTAGCTTTTCACGAATTTTTAGTTCTCTATTGTGATTGTTTTGTTTGCTATCTCGTTTCTCTTTTAAACCGACTTTAAAAAATTTGGTTTGAATTTGGCGAATATTTTCAGTTATTTTTAGTTCTTATATTCAATTATTTTTCTCAATTTGTATCGAAATTGTTGCACCCACGCCAACGGAATGAGATGGGCGGCTCACGGCTCGAGTTATACTCAATCCGTACTAATATTATTAGTGGGAAAGTGTGTTTATTTAAAGAGCCAGAATTTTGATATGATGACAGATTAGGACATAGACTACTTTTATCGGCGGAAAGATAATGTCGTTTCGCGGAAAATACATTATAACTCGAGTAACAGCTCGGGGCACTGCTAGTAATACATATATTTCTAACTAAAAGTCTGTTGTTTTTTGTTAAAAGTCTCATACTATAATAATAATGAAACAACCTAAGTAAAAGAGTGATAGCGCTCTAATCTTTTTTTTCCCCACTCTCTCGTGAAAACCCACCGCAACCACATTCGACCAACGTGAAAATGAAACGACTTTACGTATCGTAAACCTACCTGTTCTAAACTTTTAGTAGTCGCTCAGCTATTTGTGGCTCGAGTTTTTTAAGCTTGCAGCAATATTTAATTAAACTGCAACACGCTCATTCGTTTGCTACATGCCTGTCCAAAGTTGTCTAGAACCTTCATTTAATTAATCCCATGCTGATCCACTCGTAAATATTTGTAGTAATTAAGTAATTAGGTTAACGGACATGAGAGCTGTGATATATGTAGGCATCACGTACAAACTAGACAATCGCCATTGTTACTGCTGGTAATACAAAGGATTTGCTTATGCCCTTGAGCCAGTCACAGGTTCTATTAATTTGGTCACATAGGCCGTGTCATGTCATAACCTTAAGGTTAAACAGTGCCCAAATTAATCCACTACAGAGACGCTGTATAATTTAATCACGGTTTGGGATTTACCCGTACTGAATCTTGATCCTTCGACCCCGTATTCCGGAACTATAGTGATGTATTTCATCAAATAGAGCTATAACAACAAACGCTTTTGGCTATTTTAATCAAACAAACCGCGAATTTAATCCTTTAGCTATTGGTGGAAAGTTCAACGAAATTTAAACTGTATGCCCATAGGCAGAACGGTCTTTTTGTCTTCCTACTAGTTTATTTTTTATACAGAGAGCTTATACTCTATTCGGCGCGTCGATTCGAGCTCCTTTTTTGCTGTTGTTGGTATTGTATCAAAGTAAATATTCGAATATAACAGACTCTGAAAAAGTATTGGATTTCATAATAATACAGAGGAAAAGTACTCATGGAATTCAGATAACATTTTTATATTTAGTTTTATTTTCGATATTATGGCTATAAGTATACATATATGTATACAAACCTTTCATGATAGAAATATACCAGGAATGATAGTTAACATAATTATAAATCTTCGTGTCCTCTCATATTTGATTCTCATAATAAACTGCGTGGCTATGTAACTGTACGCAATGATTAGTTAGACTGCTATCCCGACGCGCTATTGTAAATTGTAAGTTACGTTTATGATCTGACCCAACCTAATATTTATCTGACAACAGTCACGATTTCTCTTTATTTATCTATATTTTACTGTTAGCTAAAGATTTATTGGACCAACGGAGAAAAATACGGTGATACCTTGAAAAAGATGAATAAAATTCCCAAACTTTTTAAATCTCCTATCTCATTACGAATGGAGAAATATTCAAGAAATTTTATAACGAGAAAGATGAAATCAGTCGAATGTCAATTGAAGTAAATTTGCGTATTTTTTTTTAAAACAACTTGCTTTGGTTTACTTGATTTCTGAAACGAATATTTATGGTGGTCTGTATGAGATGAACTCACACACCAATGATGCAGCGTTATTTAACAGCTTATGTAATATGTGTCTACGTAAAAATAATTAATCGTATAATAAATACCTAATAATGCTTAAAAAATCTAAATAAAGTCTTTTTTCAGTAAAGTTTCTATGTACAACTTTTCCTTCTTCCTGGTATTGTGGAACACTGCATTCACACTCTGTATTGTTGTAATACTGTATTCACCCAAGTTGTTCTTTAGATATTTTATTGGTTTTATCGACAGATCTCGAGTTGTTCAAACGAAGTGATTGCGAAGGGTGGGAACGAGAAGTCCTAATCAAGTTCAAATTGTCAGAGGCAAAAAGACATAGTATTTGAAGTACTAAATGTGTCGTAGTACTCTTGACCCAAAGCTCAAGAGTTTTACGACACATTTAGTTTTCATTTAGCTATCATGGGGTTTTATTTGTTTACATAGCGATAATTAATGTATATAGGTACATAGTTTTGTTCAGTTCATATGTTTACAATATTTCCGTAGCCGAATGTAATGAACTAAATACAATTAATTCCTTGTAAATATAATTTTCACAAGTAAGAACTACTTTGCCATTGAATATTGTTGTGAGAAAATTTTATTTTTTTTCGGTACCGGACTTTAAATTTGAAGGTTTTGGTTAAAAACCCGCCGCAGGTCTCTACATTTTTCGCTTTTAAAAATTATATGCGATTTTAACTCGTGCTTTAACGGTGAAGGCAAAATCATGAGGAAACCAGCATGTGCTGAGAACTTTGAATAGTACGAAGGACATACGACATTCACCAACTCGCACTTGGCCAGCGTGGTGGAGAAATACCTGTGTCCCAGCAGTAGGATCGTAAACAGGGGTGCCTTGCCTATGCTATGCTATACTTTTCTCTTACGATATTTATTTCTCTGACAAATGGCAGTGTTGGCATCCATTTATGTTCGAAATTATATTTAGTATGTTGCGCACTAAGTACATTTGGTGCTCTAAGCTCGTTCGTATGTGCAGTGCCATTTATTTGGAGTGATTGTTCGAGTAAATCTGTCTATGTAAAATGTAATCCTCTAACACAACAGCTGTTCGGTTAAACGTGAATATTGTTAGGATGGCGGGCGTCGAACCGTTTGGTCGGAGCTTGAATTTCGCGATGTTGCTTTAAGTCGTCTATTTCAAGTATTTCCAATTACTTGAGCTTAGGGAAGCTGTGCTGCGACGTCGCCAAGTGACAAAGCAATATTCTGCCTGGCGACGGCCGGTTGAAACTTCGTGGCCTACATTTAACGTGCGCCCTGGGGAATTCATGATGAGAGATCGCCCCAATGCACTTCACAGAATATTACTGTCGCTGACTATTTATTCACTATTTAGTGTTAAACGTTCATTTACTTTTCGTGATTAAAATACAGCTTTAAAACTGATACTTCCGAAGCCCATTGTGGGCGGTGTTAACAAAATAATAATTTTGATACAGTTTAAACCTTTATGATCCATAATAGCACGTCAGGTGAAAGGGAATTATTGTATTAATATTGCCAAAATAACGTCATATAAATTTCCTGCCGACAATACAAACAAACCGTATAAGTAATTTTGTGAAGCATAGCTATTGTAGCTTTGAAAAAATTATTTTATTTATTATATCGGGGACAACGAGCAATTCGCAAACGTCAAAAGTACCGGAATTCGTCATCAATTATTGATACCTATTGATGACGAAATTTCGGTACTTTTGACGTTTAATAGTCTACTAAGGCGTTGCATGAAGAAATATTTGCCAATTCGCAGCTTTCTGGAGAATCTATATAGACGCCTTAAGTTTAGAGAAATAACACTCACCTTAGCCTCATAAAGCTCTAAACGTCCTACAGTTCAAAGAAATTTGAAATTACAATTTAATTTGAGTATTTTAGTAGAGACTTGTTTAGTCTTTATTGCTTTAGTTCACTGGCGAATTGCCCGTATTGTTTTATTCTACAAAACAAAATCGGACATTAATCTCAGATGCCGTGCTGTACTTGTTGCTAGACTCTTACACTTAAAGTATAGATTCATGCCAAGTTGAGTTTCAATTTAAGTTAAGATTAAAGTGGTCGTTGAACGGGAAATAAAGTTATCTTGGAGCGGGCAGTCAGTAGGTGAGTTTAATTAAAACAACATAGCTCGCGTCGGAATTGAACAAAGGTTTTGTTGGAAATTCTAATTACAACACTAACTGAATAATTAATTCCTAACATCGACGTTTACGATTAAGCTTTTTGTACCCATAAAGATCTTTATAGACCGTTACCGCGCATTTAAATACCGACAAAATTAGAATTCCATCTCATTTATTTTCGCGTAACAGCTGTCATCAGAATCGAAACTGGGAGGACATACCTATGGCGCTGGCGGCTATAAATTTGACGCAGATATATATAAGGCGATTCTAGGTATAACTTTGCACTTGATATCTGTTAGCTAGTACTTCTCGAACACACGTTTCGCAAGTGCACTGACGTATAGATAACTCAGTTTAAATGCAATACCAGAAGTAGGTTACAACCGTCTATTATTTTACCGAGTACAATAGACGAGCGTGAAACAATCGAAATAGCCTGTGGAGTATTTTTCATATGTGAAATGGTTGAGTCAAATTGTTCTACATACTTTAAGGCTATATCGTCTTTTAATATCATTGCTCTATAGACATCCTTTGTTCATATGGTGTAAGTAATAATGGATGGGTATACGCTATAATAGTACCTTGTGACTGAGCGAATGGGTATCAGCACAAGGCGTGGCTTTGTGAGTAATGGAACTTTGAGCTCGTACGAGGAGGTCCACTTATGTCGCCGAAATGGTATGATTGATAATACCTTCACAAAAACAGTGTTCTTTCTAAAGAACCTATTATTTTTATATTTACATTATTACAGCTTTGATAACGATTAAAACGTTCTGAGAAAGGCAACCCGTTTGTATGCCAATAAATCCAGTAGCACTTTTATTAAAGAAACGTTTTGGGAATGATTCACTCTGGGTGCGCGTGATAGAGGTCGGGAATATTATGATTCCTCTATAACTCTTGCCCTCGGATAAAATTCTGTCAGTATAGTGGCGGCCGGAAGGGTGTATCAGCTAATGTTTAAAGTTCAAGGTTTAGTTAATTACCGTGCTTGTAAAATGGGTTGAGTTGTTTCAATGAAAGGGCCAAGAGGTAATGGCTCGTAAGAAAGATGAGTTGGCAGTTAGATACCAAGGAATACATCGCACGGGCTTTCCCTTCGTTGAAGGGATGAGTGAAAAATATGGTTATTGTTTTCGGATTGTGCTCAAACTTTTGTTGTTGTGAAACACGATTCGGAAACGGAAAACAAAGCAGACTGAATCTCTAGAGATGGGCTCTATTGTTTGGGAATAGTGTTGAGCGAAGGTTGTGGCACTGTAGACGCTGACGTTAAACCTAATATACAAAAACAATGAACAAATGAGAAGAATGAAATCTGGCTTAAGATTTTGTTGTCGTTATATTATTTTTAGTCCTATTATGTTTATAACGTCTGAAGCATACAACTGTGGTACTGTAAGTATTTACTGCCAAATTGTCACCACTAACAAAGGCAGAAAATAATGTCCATTATCCAGAAAAATAATATTTCAAGGCATTCATTTTAATATTTTGATTTAAACATTTCGATATCCAAAAAAACGCGAAAAAAAAATTGCAAAAAAAGATAAAATATTCACCTACCCAAATATTGAATATTTTATATTTATTATATAGTGTAAGTACTGTAGTAAATAGGCGTAAAAAAAAATATGTGGTGTTACCTACTCGCGTTAAATGGATTCGCGGAATGGTCTGTGTGATAAAAGTAGACTGTCGTTTTTATAAGCCATTTGCAACATCGCGATGTTAAAATCAAATCTGTCAAAAAAAAAATCTCACTTCCCGGTTTCTGATTAAACTGGTTTTTTACACGCTTATGTATGTCATACACGTGACAATCGCATGACAGTACAATATTATGGTGAAATAGAGCAGAACTAATGAAGGAGCTGAAAGTTCGCCATAGGAATTCCGTTTTAAAAGGACATAACCCCTTCGAGTTTGGACTTATGATTAATCTCGTTGCCTTATGATATTTTAGCAACATAGACGTAAGCTTATGTTCAATATTGTTTTTATATAGACATGTTAGGCTCTAGACATATGCGCACCAAATGACATTATTTGCTTCAGTAGTTTTAGCGTGCACTACTGGCAGACAGACTAGATTACTGATTACTTTCGCAATTATAATATTAAGGATAATACAATCAGTAAAGTGTTAATAATACAATCAATATCCTTAACGCTGATTTAAATTTTAATGTGTTCGAACTTCATATCGGCAGTTGTTTTTATTAATAAATTACTTGTATAATAGACGTTCCCCACGGTCACTTGATTTATGTAGGAGAGTACTTCAAAAACATTTATTAAGGCCTAATGAATACCTACATTTCCTTAATGAAAATGACGGGCGAATTCCAACCGAACTCGGTTCAAGATTTGAACGATGTTTAAATTTTATCGTGAAAGTAAATTGGGGATGGCTGAAGTTCCTTAATGAATGAAGACGCGGTCTTAACAAGATTACTAATTACTTGAAATATTGTCTTCTCGGGTAATTACCAGTCTTAGTCTAGATGGACTTTAACCAGGAACTAATAAATTTAACGCTATTCACAATTAGTTGTATCCTAGTTCATAGACATAAAATTTCTGGTATATTATATGACTCCATATTAATGAATTCCTCAGAGTAACATATTTTATGGATCACACATGAACTTAGTCGTAGATTTTGTTGAATAAAATGCTTGGATTCGTAGGTTTGTGATCAAAATTCTCATGCAAAGGGAACAAAGGAACAATGCGAAATCTTTATCCGGTCAAATCGAGGTAAACGTTTACGATCTACAAAGGACATTATTATCTTACATCTTCAGGCTTAGTTGCTCTCCAAAACAAGTTCCAGCATCATAAAATATTCTGAATAAATTTAGAATTTCAATAGAATGTTTCTGCCAGTGATAGTCCGTTATTTCATCCGAAGGGTAAAATTTCACAGTCCGCAATCTCTTACAGATTTAAGTTAATTTTGTTGGAAACTTGCTCTGTTTGCGGCAGGTGTTAAAATGTAGGATACTCTCTTACCTAAAATTTACCTTTTTATATACAGGGTTTTCCAGAAATGGTGGATAATCCTGCACGTGTATGTGCGGGGAAGGGGTGGGACCCACACCCCACAATGAAAAAAAAATCCCAACATTCTGCGATCTGCGATTTTTTTTGTAAAACTTAGATTTCCAATTTTTCTCACATTTGAGAATACGTCCACTTTAAGAGGCCTAGGTCAGTTATTTTTGTCTAAACGTATTTTCTAATAATGGTTTTCCTAAATTATCTCAAAAATAGCTCAACTAATAAGGCTCGTAATTAACTAGTAGTCCCGAAAACATATTTTCCGCCCGCCTTCCCGTGGGAACATCCTTTTATATTTAATTTACTATTTTTTTAATAAAGAAAATAAAATTACTTGCTAAACTGAAATGAAACTGCGGCAATATTGCAGCATTAAGGTTCCTACAGCTGTCAGGGTCGAATTGCCTTCCAATGTGCCCTCAACTGCTCCACAAAAGGAACAGTTTGCGGATATTGAAGATAGTTTCTGTCGTATTTATATTTTAAATCGCACCGGAAAAATGGTGGTATTCGTAAGCAGGTGTACCAATAAAAGCTGTCGCGCCAAACCATCTTTCCCCTCACGTTTTCGCAAGTCGTAACAGCAAGGCACTTCGCTTATGAAATACCGGCTTTATTATTACTTATTGCCGCGAATATGATCGCCGCACGGAGCGTTTATGTGTTTTTTTCTTGTTTTCCCTGTGTCGACTAAGGTTTTATCGCGTTATTACAAAGAATTTATAGATTGCTGTTACACATGTAATGTTCACTCGTAGGCTGCTACAGGTTGTAATGGAATTTTAAATAAAGAATTATGTTTCTTGATACTTGATTCTTACATGCCATGTGTTCTGGTGATTATCTAGTTCTTCCCGCCATCTTATCTTGGGCTTTCCACAAGGTTGTCATATCTGTGGGGTCCAATCAGTTGTTCGTTTGTCCCATAATTCATCAGACATACGACACACGTGCCCGGCCCACATTTCCATATATATTAGCAAGAAAAACATAAATTAATATGTAAGTAGACATTGTGACACTGAGACGATACCAATATTTTTTTTTAGGCGGGAAAGTAGCCATACATTTTTTGCCGGCACTTGCTGTACAGAATTGTACAGTAGGCAGTTGGGGTAAGTTTAATAAAAAGGCCGCGAATAGAGCTGTGCTTCAGATTTCATTATGGGGTGGAATCAGAAATGAGGTTCGTAGAAGAACTTCCTTACCGACTAACACCCAAACTGATCTTAGCTCGTTTAAATGTCCATGTAACACATTTAATGTGTATGTAAAACGGTTACCAATAATAAGCAGCAATCATCATTGAGTGCCTCAATGGCGCAGTAGAAGAAGGTTCACTTGCGGGACGGGGCGTTAACAGTAGTTTTTTCTTGGTCTGAGTGTAGTGAGAATTTCTACAATATTATATCTTAATTATGCGTATATGTCCATACACTTAATTAGTTAAGATATAGAGCTAACAAGTCAACTAACAGTTGACTGATCGCGATAGCTCAGTCTGCTTGGAACGAAGTTTCTTATCGCGCGTTCCGAAAAGGGGCTAGACGGAAAAAATTTAGACCAAAAGTTGTAACGACACTTTATACCGTGCAGTGTGCGCGTGTTTCTCTGTCTGTCTCTCTCTCTTTCAGAAAGCAAGCCAGTTATTCGTTTCGTCTTTCTATTTCGCGCCTCACGTGCACATTACAAAACAAATATGGTGTTTTACTTTTAAGGAATTTAAAATATTGGAATCGCGAGGGTTTTACTTACATTTTAAATTTACAATATTACTATTGTACTAACCAAGCCATACGCGTTATAATCTCTATATTATTGTGGGTTTAGCAAGTGTACGTGAACTTCGTTCCATCCCGTTGCCCCTTGACACCTCTCAAGTTTTTTTTATCCATTAGTTAAGCTTTCTCACAGAGATTGTGAAACAAGGGCTTGTTATCTCGCTTAGTAAACTTTAAATTGACTTGACGGCTTGACCATTGACTAATTTTACTCGGAGATTGTGAAACAGGACCAAAGTACATTATATGTTTAGAATCGTACCGTACCAGTAACACGTTTCCGTATTAGATGTTTCTGTGTGGAATATCCAGCAATATTTATTATTCTTAATAGTTTTATTTTTCATGCGCCATGATGCAGATGATATCTTATTTTAGTTTACAATAATTTTATCTCCTCTTTTTCTTTCTGTGTATCTATTTGCTATGATTTGTGTCAAATGGAAGGAGGTTTCCATAGTACAGGCTCAGCCTAGTTTGGGAACCATTGATTACTGTAAATGTTTTATTATGTTTTTGGAAATAAATATTATTATTATTATTAATTCTAATTCAAGTGGGGGAACTGAGATCTGCACTGACATCTCGCCTAGGAGTGTTTTGTGCATTATCCCCTGCCTAATCAGGCCCCAACCAGCTCAACTCCCTGATGTAGCGGAGTAGGACTTCAGATGATATATAGATTATTTGTTTTTGACTAAAGATCTTACCTAAACTTACAGCTAATACATTAAGGTAGTAATAAAATATCTGCACAAGGCCATTTAAAAGTTTTCACATACGTAGAAAAAAAATCTATGCAAATTAAACAAATAAAAGATTTTTACAATAGCAGTTTCGACGTTTGATCTCCGCTTCAGCCAGTTGTATCTTCTGAGCTCCGATCAGCACCCTCCGCACGTTTCTATCTACTGGGTTTCTTACCCTCGAAGCGGCGATGCATTAGTTATTACCCTGTCGACAATGAATAATAATATACCTGACTCTGTTTGTGCAATGCAATGACAAACGCAAATTACCGAAGTAATTTACGTAGATCTGATAAATCAACATAATGTCTCCAGGGCACCATACGATTGTTAAACGAATCAATCATTATAAATTTATGCTGTTTGTCTAAATTGTATTATTTTGAGTGGATTGTCCTTGGCTTGAATTGAGGAAACTAAACACAATAGAGCACTATGAAACTCGAAATTTTGTTTATTTTAGTTTGTATAATCTATATAAATAAAAATGAATTGTTGTTCGTTAGTCTGATTAAAACTTGAGAACGGCTGGGCCGATTGAGCTGATTTTGGTTTTAAAATGTTTGTCGTAGTCCAGGGTAGGTCTAAACGGTGAGCAAATAAGGAAAAATTGCCGGGAAATTTTGCCGACGCCGGGGCGGGCCGCTAGTTAAAAATAATGACACACAACATATACACTTTTAGTACCATGCTATATCAAGGTATCTTAAGTTAATACAAAAAAAATAAAAAGTTTATGTAGCAGATAATATGGTCGTTAAGGGTGTTTCTCGGATTACATTAAATGTATATATACATATAAAGAAATATTATTAATATTTATATAGTTGGTAGTCATTCGGAAGACGGTTTTCACTTATTCACTTTTATAGCCAAGCGACGCTAGCATCTAACTGGAAATTAATCAATCAATCATGATCGATAAAATATCGATCATTAGGTTGGCTTCCCTGCGACTGCACATTCGGTCATCACAGTATTCGATTAATCGATACATTGATTGGATGCAGATAATAATAGAATGGGGATTTTTATGCACCCTAAATATTATATTTACTGTTACCTTCATATGTATCTGTTAATTGTGTATAATTATTTTTAATTGACGTACCTAAAGTGTTCTTCCATATTCCAAAAGATAAATACTTAATATAATTTAAATTTGGAAAACACATTTCATACAATACTGTAGTTGCTTTCTACCCAATTTTCTCTAAAAATAATATGAACAAGAGACTGACTGTCTTTATTGTATGGATTTTTTGGCATAGAACTTGTTATATAAGTTATTGCGTTATTCCATTTGGACTGGCGATAACAATATAACAAGTTCTAACAATCAAAATATCCGAAAATAAAGTTTTTGCACATTGGGAATGAAAGTTTCGGACTTAACAAAGACCCTTATAGTAAATCCCATGTTTAAAATAAAAGTTTTCTCATTTTACGCTTCGGTTCTTCACAATTTAGATTCTTTGCAAAGTTTTTTAAACGAGTTCTAATTGATTAAACAAATACATTTACAAAGTTATTTACTTACTGTCTATTTTTTCGCTGATGTCAAAGCAACCTCAACCTTAATGAACATAAATAAAAAGAATGTAAACACGTTAAATGGTTTTCCGAGTCGCAATTTCAACCGTTGTGTATCGTCATCACAAACCGCTCATACGCGCCCCCGTTTTGTGCAAATAGAAAAAATGGTATGTGTTCGGTGCACATACAATACAATGGAATAGTTAGAAGGTCCCCGAGCTCCAGGCACGACAAATGCGGTAGACAGGTGCCTAGCGCCCCTGCGCCTGACTACACAACAATGACTTGGGAAAATTATAGAATTGTATTGTCTCATCGTACCCTTACCGTACCGTACAAAATGTAAGGGATGGAAGCGTGCCCCATTAGCACACTTGTTTTTGTAGTGTAGGAATTATTCCGTTTGTGGCTTTTGTTTGAGCTTTTCTTGCATTCAATTTGTTTTTAGCGGTGTCTGGAATTGTGTTCTGTAGTTTTATTATAAAAAATATTTCCACCCCTAAAGTACTTATCAAAGTAAGAGTGGTATTAAACTATAAAGTTACAAGTGCTTAATAAGTTTGTTCTATTCATTTTTACGCTTCATAAAATATAGCGCTTAAAACAACGAATGTCATTAAGTAGTAAATTTTGTTAACGTTCGTGGTAGGTACTCTTCATGCGTAAGACATTTTGCTCAAGGATTTTTAGCAGACGAATGTATTATATTGCTAAAATGACACACTCGTTTAAAAAGTCTGAAGTGTATGTCGTTGTAAATATTTTTATATTTCATTTGAAAACCTTAAATATCGTAACTTTTTTATGATTACGCGACTTATGAACCGATTTTGCAAAATGTTTTATTGTTTAAATGGAATAATTCCAAAAGTGTTTCCATTATAAGCAAACCGGGCTTCTTGTGATGAAATATCAGAGATATCGTAGAAAACTTTTAGAAATACTAGGGGCGAAAAGATTAACTTACTTGTTATTTTAAAGCAATAACTGGTAGTTCTCCAATCAACAATCGTTTAATGGTATAAAATACAATTGATTTTTTTTTTGTAAACGCTAATTTTATCAAAGCCTTGTTTTATTACGCCACGTCGCTGCACTGTTTTATAGATTTTCCATCGGTTAAATATCCTATAACTTACATCGATATGTAAGATATACGTATTTTCAGTGACAGAATTTTCAAAACGAAAAGTTCGTTAATGACCATAGAAAACCTCAAAATAATACCGACAATAGCCCGAAGGAAAGTTTTAATTTATATCATCCCATATAGTACGTAACTTAATAGTTTCAGGAAAAGATAACTAATTTCCACAACAGATTGTAGTCGGAGAAGCTCCAGCTAAGCTTACGTGAAATCTCTACTCATTTTAATACAGTTCAAAGATGCCTACACTTCGTGACTGTATTAAATTGGATTATATACAAAGCGTGCGTTTTCCAAAAAGGGCACAGGCGCCAGCAAATACGAAGCAAGGTCAGACGTGCCGCTGCGATCTAAAGGATACTTAAATGCTATTAGGGTCAAAATGTCGTGAGCATAGTAATATATTTCTCCTCGGCCGCGCTGTTGACCGGATTACTTCGTTTCTTGTCTTTGATCCGGGTTCCATTATGCTTCTCAAAAGCGTTGTTTAAAAACTTATGATGTCATACAGATATTGTTTTATGTTCCTGTCGTAGAAAGTAATCCTGTAGCATTCGTATTTTAACAATAATGTTCTATGGTTTTTTTATCGTTTTAACTTTTACGTATCGGGTGTGTGGATTAATTTAAATTTAAAAACTACAATTCGGCAATTATATATTTATATATATTTTTTTTTGTTCTTATTTTATCTGCAATGAGTCCTTAGTCTATAAGCAGATGTGATGTTTTATGATTAGCTAGAAAATAAATAGATATTTCGCTATTTAATATTATCGTACATTGATGCTGCTATGGTATGTGGGTGGACTTTTAACAAAAATATCTGTTGAAACAACTTTTACTTTGATAAAATATAAATAAAATGGAAAAGTATTTTAATGACGTTCTGAACGTTCAATCGTCCTTGCTGACCAATTAGTGTCAGCTTAATAGTTTACGAAGACTACTTAACTTTTCGCAATATCCGTGAGTACTGTACAGCTTAATTAGCAATACTTGTTTTTATTGATAAAACATAAATTATGGAACAATATTCTACCAGTTTAACTTAAGGAAATATTATTAGACATAGATTTTCTTTTTCTTGGTTTGATGGATTCGTATTAATACTTACTTTTCAAAATCTAATCAGAAATTATTTGCCGTTACAAAAGTTGTACGATTTTTATATTATACGGAGTAGAGAATGCCTTGGCATTAAGCCCACCTTTTGTACATTGTTTTGTTGTGCAATCAAGAATTAAATTAATCGTTCGCCTATAATTTTCTAGAGCTGCCTGAGACATTTTGTAAGTAAGTAATTTAGTTGTATTAATTTTAAGTTGACCTGTCCATGAATTATACCCTGTGCTTCTAAGGATATAAATGTTTGACTGTTTTATTTTTTTAAGTACTTTTTTTTAAGCACAATTTATGTAAATAATTGAATTAAGCAATATCCTCGGTGTTTATCTTGTACTACTTATTGATTCATTTTATAATAATATAATCGTGAGTCCCAAATGAAATGCTTTATTTTACGAGATATTTTTATGGAATATCGTTAAGGGTCACGATTATGTAATTTGGAAATATTGCAGACCAGACCTTATTTAATTATTTACTGTTGCTGTAAATAAGCCAGTGCATAGAATCACATGGAATAATATATCCACCACTAAACCTGCCTAAACGTCGAAAAGCCCGTCTTGGTAAAAAGTTTCTGAGAATATAACTTTTACTCGCCCGTAACGTTAAGCCTCTTACGCACAGGCGATTTCAATTCTCATACACCGTATGTTATGGCGAAGAATAGTCTACAGAAATGTATGGTTACATTTATAGTACATAGTTCACCATTAATTCCGTGGAGTTTAGCAATTCAACGCTGGGTTTATCTGAGGTCTCGTCGTGTTTATGTGGGGTCTCGATTTACTTTAAAAAAGTTCACGCTCAGGTGCTTTGAATGATATGTCTGTATTATCTGTATACAAACATTGAAAATTCGAAGTTTTTGTAAGGATTTGTAATAGGTATTTCTAAATTATTTTTTATTTGTGTGTACCACCACAATATAAAGAGGTTTCTAATCTAATCTTAATTTTTTTTTGTAATACTTCAAATCCTTACAAAAACTTCTAATTAAAAAACAATGTATAAAGGGAGGCCTTATCACTGTGAGTGATCTCTTCAACAATAGAAATAAAATAAATAAAAAAAGGAGAAACCTACAGCATGTTTTACTATTTTCAACTGTGAGTCCTAACCAAAAAATGTTGATTGCCATAGAACACTGATGCTATTATTGTTCCATAAACGTATAGACGACGAATTGAACACTTCTTACTTTTTTGTCGTGAGATATTAATTAAACAGTTATCTTTACAACAACAATTGGTTTTCAATATTTTAAAATTTCATTATTCATTGGCAAATAAAAGTCCATGCTTATTATTACAGTTTACCATTTCACATTAAACGCTGCTAAACATTCACGCAGACACGTACGACACCTACAGTCAAAAAGTACACCCAAGTTTTTCGTCGAGAATTATGGGAAGCTTTTACTTGCTTTTGGATTACATAGAAAAGGTGGGGTCAGCTTTGTTTCACATAATATGGTGTATATCAAACATACCGTCATAGCGTCATAGAGTTAATGATGCATTGCTACAGCTTTATTAGTTGTAAATCTGTTTCTGACAATTCATTGATTTCCGAATCCATATTGACGTGTATTATACTGAATATAATAAAATCCAATTAGTTGCTGCTTAGAGCGTATCACTTCCAACCTTATTAACAAATACCGTTTATAAACATATAATCACTGTTCTCAACAAGTTAATTATAGTCGACTAAATTGTAAAGGAACACGCACTTTTCAGTATTTTTCGGTTTATAGGTTTAAGGGTCATAAAGTGTTAAAAATTAAAGATCATGCATGTGCTATAACTGGTTACAGCACCCAGCCACAAAACAGTGCCGCGTTCACATGCACGAATCGCACCTGACCTAGAACCTGAACGTAAATGGAAGAGGTTTTATTGTGTGCGTTCTGAATTTGAAATTACTAATTGAAAATGTACGTTTACCATCGCAACGCAATGTGATTGCTACTGTCAGTTGCCATGGAATAAACGCAAAAAAACAAAAAGTTCAATGAACCCGTGAGATAGATTTTCTGTGAGTCGAACTGCACACGGAACGACATAAACAAAACTTTCGAATTAAATGCTTGATTTTTCCCGACTCCTTCAACACTTGTCATCAGTCATTCAACTAATGCTCACACATCCTTAACAATTATAGACCAAACCGTAAGGGTATTAAAGATTTTGTTTACTTAGTATTCTTGAAATTACTCTACTTTTGTTGAAAACTTCATTAAGATCCGTTTTGTTGATTTTGAATATATCCCGAATATTAAGACAGGCCGACGCGGTAGGGGACTTTAAAATTAAAATATGTTCAGATTTAATAACTGAGTTTAAGTCCCAGATCCTAGATATTAAATATAAATATGAATTTATTTAATATATGAGTTCAAGTTCGGTTTTGGTTTGGTTACATTTATTTTTTTTTCTGCCTAAAAAAGCTATCTTTAATATCAGTTAAATTGAAATGGACGTATAATCTTGGAGTCGCCTAAGACGAAGATCCGAGATGGCCCCTAATGATCGTTGGATAATCGGGATTCCATAAGAAAATAATCTTTCTCCTGCAATGGATTATTGCAATTCCTCGAGTCAATCCCTTAGAGCAAGAAATTCATTATTTAAATATTAAGCATATTACATATTTGAATAATATTAATAATAAATAGCCATTGAGTTGTATTGAGATTTAACGTTCTCAGTAGCTCGGTGGCGCTGGAGGTATTATATATACATAGCGATTCTTAGACATTTAATATTGTCGGTCAACCAAACTTTGTACGATACAACCGTCGATTTCTGTTTTTTTTTTAAATATTTTGTGTTATTATTTAAAATATTACACGCACTGCAGACAAGGGCGTGTACCCTTCTTTGCTTACTTTTAAATTAATTAATTAAAAAAAAAACATTTTAGACTCGCACGCAGTAGGTACTCCTTACAGAAAAAAAAGAAAAGGTAAGGAAAATCATCACAATTTAACATGTATTACAAAAATAACATTTTTAAAAGCTACAAATACACAAAATTTATAGTAGTAAAAGTCTTTAACTTCCGCAACTTTTTTATTACATTTCTGGTTACGGGTCTGTGTGCGTTTCTATTATATGTTCAAAAATATGCATAAAATGAATAAGTATACAAATATATAAGATCTATATAGTATATCAATTACTTAACAACCATAGTACGAGTTTGGGTTAGTTTGGGGATAAGTATAGTGTGAGTATACTAAAATTTATTTTATTTTGTGTTAGTTTTTATTTACCATCAACATAATGTGACCATACATACTTATAAAATATAGAGCAATACTAAACTGTAAATATCTTATATGTTACACAAGATTTCTAATATTCTAGAAAATCTGGTGCATCTTACAGTAATATCGTTGGAGAACATTTTATGGGCACTACGTATTTCCAGTTAAATGTTGTGATCTTTTTCTCAGATACTATTATTAGGTTCACTATATTTTATTTTACAATTCAATATGACGGTAGTGATATATGCTATATCGCCCACAATTAGTAGCATAAAGATGAAAAAAATTTGATAATTATGAGATAGACTCATACTCAACCTAGGGTTCCGTGTATAGTAAATTTTTTTAAACTGGAATAAGATGCAGTTGGAGCGGTCACCCATCCAAGTACTTGCTTCGCGCAATGTCGCTTAACTTTACGTTTGTTGTAAGGGAGCCCAATACAAATAAATATAATACGTATATTTATTTTTTGTGTATTTTTAGTATTTGTTGTTGAGAATTTGCATTCCCTAACACGATATCGTATTTTTATACAATACCTAGGCATACCCTACCACCTAGGCACCTAGGAAATGTAGGTGTAATATATAAGAAAATTATCCTTCAAGTAATATTCTCAAGTACGTATGGTAGTATGGTACGTCTTGAAGAAATTTCATTAGGTAAAACAATATCTATATACATTATGTATGTCTATTATATTAAGTATATCAGATGTCCAGTACCCGTAAAAGCTTAAGGCTTACCACGGTGCTGGATAATGTTGGGTGGATTGTTCAGAAATATTTAATTATTTTTATTGTTCAAAATTGTCGCTTCGATTTTTACAGTTATTTCAAAGGGGATAGAGCTAACCATATGATATATAAATAATGATTACTGGAAATCAATACATACACCAACATTTAGTCTTTAATAATAATTATCTACTCTGATTGTTAATTGTCATCTAATAGTCTTTAGTACATACCGAATGTTTTTAAACATGGTATTTTTTTAATTACATAAATGGAGCAAATTATTCAAATGTAAATAATTGGCACGAGATTCCAGTTTCCATTTATCGAAACACGCTTTATTTTGTTATAAAGTAACAAAGGGAGAAGACAAGGATTTGACATTAATCCAATGATTTAATTTGTAATCCCGATCCTGGCTGAATTACTCTGCGTTATGGTTGTCGGAAAATAAGAGGATCCCTAAACTTTCGGAGCCGAAACAAATGTTGCGGTTTCAATTAGAAGGCTCTAAATTTGAACTATTTTATTTTACACACTTATATTTTTATTTCACAATTATCTTTATTTCGGTGAAAAATAATATTAAGGTTACTGGTTTTTTTGCTTGTTTATCGACAAAAGCATCGGTGGTGTAGTCTGAATTGTTTTCACTAGATTATCCCATTGCGTTTGTTAGTAAAAGAGACAGCTTAAACTTCCGAAATGTCGGAATACACGCGAATTTCATAACAAACTTTCAGCACCACTTTATTAGCCAAGAAACTATTTGTGTATGGCAGTAATGAACACGAAAGCAGTAATGAGTTCATTGCTGTTCTGTTTGAGCTACTGAATTCCGGCTAAATTCGTACATAATTAGTTTTCCATTTGGTCTAATAGCTACGTAGTAAATGTTGAATATTACTGTCATTTAAATTTCATATTACAGTGAACTTTTGTTTTACAAATGTGTTTCTATTTACAGGTAAGTGCATCGTAAGACGTTGGAAATAGCCCAAGTAAGTTACGCTGGTCTTTCTTAAAAGCATGTTATGGCTTAATCGAAGATATTGAATTTGGGAATTGTACAATGTCTGCGAGATTGGCCTTGACTGAGAAAGCCTGGGGTTATTCGAATTACTATCTTTAACCACGACAGGGCCGCACCTAAACACCGCCTTATCGGAGAGGACAGCAAATGGCTTGCAAGCCCGAAATTGCAACGCTTTAACAATATTATAGTACATATTATGTAATACTAACTTTCTCAGAAATTTATTCAGTTTTTGGAATAAACTGACACTAACGAGCGAAAATGATAGAAATACGTGATTGTTGCTTTATATTTCTGGATAAGTACTTACAAGTACCGTATGTTCAGCAACTTTTAGTTACCCCTAACATGAGGCACCCTGATCGTAGCTATTAGTAGCAGCCGACATTATTGTCATTACCTCTTAACTTGAAACATAAACAACGTAAGTAAAATAAAAACCGATGATACAAGCACCGTGGAAAATAAATATTACCCATTTTGTATTCTATAAGACTGCCCGAAATGTCCACCAATTTTTACGACACAAGCAGACAAGTATTTAGGGTTGCGTAAAAATCCAATTCCTTCAGATCTCAGTGGCTACGATCGATCACTACGGTTACGTTCCGGCCGTCAGGTTCCAAATTTCGCTTAGTAGGCTGTAAAAATAAACGGCAAACAGGGTCGGGTTGCTTGGGCACGAGATTGTAGCAGGACGAAACGTTAACAGGTCGATTATGCGAAGCCATCGGTGAAAGCACTTGATTCTGGGATCTCTCCGTCGTCGACCGTCGCCTACGTAATGACGGGTTACGCATTTAAATAGCCTGTTTCCGTACCGATCGCTTATTCCAATACAATATTCGTATGACCGTTGTTTCCTGCATTTTTGCCTTTACTGTATTAGGGACTCCAATTACGTATCACGTGTTGAATGAACCCTCTAGTTTTTGGAAAAGGTCCTTTAAAAATTTGCTTTGTTGACAAATTATGTTATTGTATAGGTTGCTCAAGCTTAAAGATGTCGCAGTCGGAACTTATAATCCGTCGTTTTACAACGGCTAGCTGTTTTATAAAATAGTGCCGTTTTTTTTCTATCCTACATAATTTTCAGTTCGATCGATGCAGCTAAACGTGGACCGCCATATTGACAATCCGGCTAATCGTTGAACCGTCGTATTATAGAACGGCGCTGTTTTATAAAACAGCTATCCGTAATGTAAAGCGGTAGATTATTTAAGTTGGCTTCCACAAACATCAGTTTTCAGCCGTCAATGTGTCGTTCAGTGTAAAAAATGTGTTGTCGAGAAATTATAAACTTCTAGTAATAAATCCATCCTTCTTACTCGTAATTTGCTCGCGAGTGAACAAGACGTATTTGTCGATGACGACGTCTGAAGTTTACTGGGAGCTTTTCACTTAAATAATTCTCTTTATAAAAATTAATGTACATACAGTTTAAACATCCTTTAATACAAACAAAATGATCTATTTAAGTATGTGATACATAAGTCGTAATAAGCACTGCAATAACATTTGAAGATTAAGATAACATTATATTTGTCGTAACATTTTCTTCGTGTTCAACATTTATTTTTTGCATTTTGTTTCTGCTCCTCAACACGTTATTAGTAATTTGTTACAGTCAAGCAGTGGGTTAATACATCTTGAAAGTAGCACTGGAGTGTTGCCAAAATGTCAACATAAAACGATACCTATTTCTTACAAGTTTAAGACAAATAAGTCCATTTGTTTTGCATTTCTGCTTACATGATAAAACAACTCAGTCAACAAAGTCAGTGATGGAATTTTAGATTTACTTAAATTTTCAATGTTTAAAAAGTTCTTGTGCATTGTTAAAAATTTAATAAAATGTATGTTTTAAGCTTTATATATATAGGTCAAAAATAAAAAAAATTGGTTTGATTGATTTTCACCATTACAGCCAATTATGGTCGAATTATTTACTTTAAATTTACGGTTCAATAACACAATGTACATGTGTGGAATGCCCGGTAATGGGGCCGGTTGGCTTAGGAATGCAAAGCATAGGCATAAACTGGTTCGCTATTATTAGCGATATAATAAATAGGTATGCATAGAAATATACCTGACTAATACAACATACAAATCTCTCTCTTAACCTAAGATCGACATTATTAAAACATCTTCTTTAGCTGACGCCCTGTTGTTGAAACAAACCACAACAAGTTATCATACCTATTGCTGTGATACATACAATGCAGTAAGAAATTTACTGCGGTGCTCGTAAGGCTCAGGTGTGCCAACAGCCATTACGGCGATTTGCTCTATATTAACCTGTGAGCAAGATACTTTGTACAATCATTACTGCTTTCAGGATACTAACGAACTGAAATACTTTTTTGACTTTGGAACTTTGAAGATTGGCTTTCAGTCTTAGAAGTATATAGAAGTGTATATACATACATGATTTTAATTAAATCATGTCTTCGATCACAGAGCCAAATCGATGCTGCATACAATTATGAGGTGCGCGGACCTATTTTTAACTGAATAGCTTGTCAGAACAACGGCTTAGCTTAACCTTCTATTGGTTCTGTAGTCGATGAAATATGTGATAACTTATACTTGACCATAACATTACTTGCTAAGGCATCAAATTGTAGTAATATTAGAAATCTAAACGAATATTATAAAGAGTCAAGATATTTGTTTGCATTCAACAGGCTCCGAAAGTCACAAAACCAATTTGTAAAATATATACCATTTAGGGAGGAAGGTTTATCTATAGGTCATTATCGCGGGATATTCCGCAATTCCCGTGGGAAATTCATTCAACTACTAACGTGTTTTGTTAATGACACTTAGTTTATATACCTACTCGTCTTTTAAAATTTGAAATATGGATTCACGGGCACTGTGTATAATAAATAGGTGGTAAATTTCAAGTTTCATTTTCTTGTAAACATTGAATTATACAGGGTGGAAGAAATCGATAGGCTCTGGAGGGAAATTACTCTTAATCCTTTAGCTAGCTATATTATTTTATTGAAACGAAACATTCCCTTATTTTTTAAAAGAAATAAAACTGCATTCAAAGATAATAGAATTAGATTTTTTTATTTACTATAAAATTTAAAAACCTTTGCACAAATCAAAATTTTAACCTAAGGTACTGTTAATTTATATACAAATGGGAAATATGCATGACACTTTAAAATTGACTGTTTTTTTTTCTTGCAATCTTTTTTGTTTCACAAACATACTTACATTCATTAATTCTATTAAGTCGCCCGAAAAGGATAGTAGCTTAATAAAAATAAGTTATTTTTAAATATTCTTGTGTTTGTTTTATTCTTTATTCCGTGATTGTGTAATAATTAGATAGACTTAGCTTAGACAAATCTGAATTTTAACAAAATCTGACAAATGTCTACAGTGAGAGGATTCCAAACACCATCTACAACCTCACGAAAGATGGTAAATATAAATATCAAGAGAATCTCAGTTTACGTTAAAGTGTTTCATGTAGGTACTTGGGTACTTCTTGGTATATATCGTAAATATAAAATTTACCGGTATTGCCTTTACTTTTTTATTTATGTAAAAAACCTTTCCCTCATACCCTGTGTATGAGGGAAATTTTAACCTGAACAGTAATGCTGCCGATTCGTAAGAAACAAAACAGTTAATTTTTTATGTATCGGTTCTATTTAAGGATGAAAAAATAAATTATATCGAAAATTTTAGTGGCTGTTTTGTTACTTTTTAAAAATATAGAAATGTTTTCTTTCAGTATAAATCTAAATTTAAAATTTATAAAAAACCCCCGATTCCAATGCCTTCATTTCCTTAAATGTAAAACAACATAATATTATGTAATGTGGACGCGATGCGCTTTCATTTGATACCACTAGTATATTTGCAGATTTTCTGGTTTCCTTCCCCACTCTCACCCCCATAACTTTTGAACGGCTCAACCGATTTTCATGAAATATGCCTAAGAACACCCGGGCCAAACTCACCTTTCATACAAAAAAAACTAAATTGAAATCGCTCCATCCGTTCGGGAGCTATGATGCCACAGACAGACACACAGACATACACACAGACAGACAGACACGTCAAACTTATAACACCCCTCTTTTTTGGTCGGGGGTTAAAAATGAGCTATCTTAAGGATTTCAAGTAGTTTTCCTCCAGAGCCCATAGATTTTTTCCAATTCTATACGATGTAACTACCGATAGATAACAACAAAGGCTAAGATAACAACTTTGATCGAGACCCGCATCAAATCTGTTCTGTGGTTTTTGATGATTGCAACAATGTCGGCAGCGTTTTTAATTAATCTTGTTAATCTACTGATTACAAAGATGATTAGAGGCTTGTTTGATTATATCTAAGGAATTTGAAACAACACTCAGTCCAGAGATTCTAAAGAAAACATACCCCCCCGCTGTGTTACACGGTAAATTATTACTACCCATGGAACGACATATTTTCCCGCTGTGAAAAGTAGCCTGTGTCCTATTGCAAGTTATAAAATTTAAGGCTAATCGGTTCAGCCACACATACACTTGCATTTATAATATTAGTATGGATTCCTCGAGTACATTGAAGTCGTTTGTTTTTGTTTGTTTGACTGCCTCAGTTGGCTCGGGCGAAGTTCCGCTTGCGGCGCAAGAGGTAGCGCGTTTGAGTCCCGCCGTGGGCTCAAGTACTTGTATGTTATGCAAGCACTTTCTCCTTGGTCTGGGTGTTTAATATGCATAATAAAAGATCTTTAAATGTATGTCTACTATAATATGTATATGTGTCAGATGTATAGTATCCGTAACACAAGCTTAAAGCTTACCACGGGGCTATATGTTGTTGCGTGGGTTGTCCGTAAATATTTTATTTATGTCCAAAAATACTATTTAAAAATATGTAAATGCTTTTACTTTATTTGCGGTCTGACGATCTTAGATTAAATTAAATAAAATCTTACAATTTTAATATAACTATGGCTTTGACTTGACTACATTGATGACTGAGCGGACACAAAATATATTGCTAGCTTTGTTAAATGCTGTTACTTTAAAATTATAAACGCCATAGAAGAAACCTTCACCTAAGAAAACTCTGGTTTTTTGATCCAAGTTCAAATGTATCGTGTATTGTCCCTGAAAAGAGGAGAGGTATTAATGTCAGATTAGCCATAAAGTGTCCAATCTTTAACGGAGGAATATAATACTTAGAGTGGAAGACCTGTCTAGAAGAATGAAGTTGGTAAAATTCAATTTAGACCTCCTCACTCAAATTATTAAGTTATACCGTGTTTAAACTCTTTCTAGATCTGGTGTTGGATAGAGTTGAGAGCGTGTAAAATATGAGGACCGCGTTCTGTTAATAGTTTCGAACTCAGAAAAGCTGGCAGGTTATGATTCTGGATGTTTCTAGAGGGTTGTTAATATATTTATTTTATATAACCCATCCCCTTAGTTAGATATCAAGTCAAAAGACATATGTTATAATGTCAAATAGCTAATTCAATTTCCATAAAACTTGCCATTTCATCATGATTCATGATGCATAAGTATATGAACTTTAGTCGATACCCAATACGGGTATATTTCTAAACATTAGATTTTATTGTCATTCATTCATTTCACTATTCATATATTTTAAATGGCTCAGCCGGTTTTCATGAAACAAAGCTAATAAGGGGAAGGGACTAGAACAGCCGCCGGCAACATAGTTTTATATTTTCGCTGGTGTCTTAGCTATAATAATTTGAGCATACATATTTGCCGGTCCTCACATTCTGCATACTCAACTTCCTACAGCACCTGACCTATTCACTAAAATATAGATGGAAGACATTGGATGTACAATAGCCACGTCAACAAATGTTTTAGTGCTTCATTGTTAAAGCTTACCTTATAAATTTTGCATGCGCTGGTAATATTGAAAGCATCCTTCAGAATTGGACCTAGCACAAAATGCTGACATGGTTTGTTCACCACGGAATGCCATAACTTTTTTGTGCTATTATTTTGTACCGACGATACATCAACCTTTGCCTGTAATGTAACCAACAATAACTATATAACATAAAATGTTTTTGTATGAAACACATGTACGAGTATAATTTATTGAAAATAACACGAGAACTGGACCGACTTTGATAAAATGTATCGTGGTTGATCTAACATTCATGCATATGTGACACAATTTTCGTTCAGTATAAAAAAATAACAAAATCAAGGCCCATTATCAATGTTAAGAAACACTTAATTAAAATCAGCCCAGTCTCACAAACACAGTTACGGTTTTCGCTGTAGTTCTTTAATAAATTAATTTACCGCTGATATCAGGCAATCTTTCGGCATGTCTATTAAAAATATTAGATCTGTCTGTGTTCTGGAATTATCAAGTTTAATATCTCCACAATTTGTTGATTTAGGACCTTTACACATTACTGTCTCAAGCCAGTCCATATTATACGGTCCCTGAAAATTATTTGATAAGAAAACAGTCAATAAAAAACATATTTCCTATTACCTTATGTAGTTTGTTTACACAGGTTTCATACAAGATAAAGTGCGTAACGTAAGGTATTTAACACAATCTAAGGCAACTTTTTTTTTCTAACAAAATGTAAAAACAATTAGTAGATACAAGCAGAACATACAGCTAATGTAATAAAGCATATTTGTTGCTTACATATTTGTTGATATCTGTTTGATTTACAACTGATTGGAATAAAACAAAAAATATTATTGCAAAAACGAACAAAATTATCAGAAAACCGACTATTAGCACGAGAACTGCGAAAACAATGACAACAACCACCACAAAATTTGTGTACAAAATTTATAATGTATACTAATATTATAGATAATCTATACTCATATTATAAAACTGAAGAGTTTGTTGGGTTGTCTGATTGTTTGTTTTAACGCGCTAATTTAAGAAAATATTGGTCTGATTCCAAAAATACTATTAACTGTTAGATTGCCTATTTTTCGAGGAATACTATAAGATTTTGTATCGCGGGAAAATTTTTAAAACACGAGTAACGCCGTGGTGCGTGCTTGTACAATAAAAGCTTTTACAATAATGAGTGATTTGAAACCCTTCGAAATAAAGTAATTTCCTGTTTTGTAGTTTGTGACTAAATTACTAGCATTATCCAAGCACAAATATTACAAAGTATTTTTTTTATAGTTTTATCATGATTTTTGTATCTCATATAATATTTTGTTTGCTTATAATAAGTGACCGAGCGAATTAATCTCTTAAAATTGAGCATATTATTATCATGTCCGGCTATGTTCTCATTTAAAATTATATTTCGTCCATGGTCTCATTTTACGGAACTTCCGTTTCACATAATTTAAATGTGCATTGTATGTGCAACTCCTTTCTTACGAATATGTTAAAACTTTGTAACAATGTATCTTTGTTTAGCATTTCAATACACTCGTAAATCTTTTATTCATCTTCTATGTTTTCAAATGTTGTTTCTACCACGCTTGTTTACTAGGTATACTGTAACTTTTTCTACATTTTAACTTCCTGCCAAAAAAATGAGTTATTATTATTAGTTAACACTGTGTATGATGTGGATCCGTAGTTCTTAAATTGGATTGTGATGGCAAAATTCGTCTGCGGCCAAGCTATACTCAATCCATACTAATATTATAAATGGGAAAGTGTATGTGTGTTTCCGGACATAGATCCGGATATAAATATGTCTGTCTGATATGAAAATTGATAATCAGGATAAATAACAAATGGTTTCATAATAAAACGGATATTCAAAATATAATTTAGTTATTGAGGAAGCTAAATATTCTTATTTTTACCAACACATACATAATTTTTAATACATCGTATGCCAAATTAAACAAAAACATAATATCATCGGTTGATAACAAAGAAACAATATACCGACCTTTATTGGAATCACGTCTGCGGTTTTCATTTGTTTGTATAATGAGTGCTGAATTTATCATATATTCAAAATACCTGTGTAATTGTTGCTTTGATAGCGGCAGCGTAACGCATTGAATACTGTAAGTATACACAAATATGTTATTACCTAATTTTCCTCTATCCTTTAATATGCCCTAAAAGTTTGGTGTTCGGATGTTTACTTAGATTCGATGAAGGATACCTAAGTCCAGTTGTGGATGACCTGCGTCTAAAATAATGATGTTGAAAGTAATTAAAAATTTACTGGAACTTTTAAGGTTCTAATATAACTAAATATGTTACCAAAGCTTGCAGGAAGCGCCTATTTCATGTTTTAAAATTTCCACCTCTGTAACCGAAGACGGCGAATACTTGGATAGTGTTTAAAATTAACATTCTTCTTCGATATATCTATATAAATAAAAATGAATTGTTGTTCGTTAGTCTGATTAAAACTCGAGAACGGCTGAACGGATTTATCTTATCTTAGTCTTGAAATGTTCGTGGAGGTCTAGGGAAGGTTTAAAAGGCGAGAAAAAATCGAATAATTTCTGGGAATTTTTTTTTAAATAAAAACCCGTCCGGAGCCTGGGCGGGCCACTAGTTAACAATAAATCATAAGTCAATATTACATTATGCGTTTCAGCATTTCTTAATATAGCTTAGTAAGTAAGTAATCCATTACTATTATACATAAAAGTTTCCCGCCGCGTCTATCCGTCTCTCTCTTCGGAAAACACATCTTCAATGCAATTTTCAGCAATAGATAGAGAAATTCAAGAGGAAGGTTTTGGTCTATAATATGTTAAGGATGTGTGAGAATTAGTTGAATTATCATGATAATTGTTGAAGGAGTCGGGAAAAAACAAGCATTTACTTCCAATGTTTTGTTTATTTATCCATGGCAACTGATAGTAGCAGTCGCATTGCGTTGCGCATAAGGGTAGAACAGGACCCTATTCACAAGCCTACGTTGTCTGATGTACGTGGATGTATTGTTGAGTTAAAGTTTAATCATAATTTCATTTTGATTAATGTTTAGAATAAAATACCTATCTAAATCTAACATTGTTCTAATTATGTAACTATTTATACGTCTTATTATAAATCAAAGTCCCCCGCCGCGTCCGCCTGTCCCTAAGTTCTCGATAAACTTAAAAACTACTGAACGTATCTTTATGCAATTTTCAGCAATAAGTAGCGTGATTCAAGAGAATGGTTTCACATCCGCGCAAAGCCGGAACGGGTCAGATAGTTATTAATATATTCCGTCGTAGATCATAGGAAGATGAGGGGCGATTTAACGTTTACATTGCTCTTGAAATAAGTTTTATTTCCAATAAAATCATGGAAGGAAGTTCAGTATCAGGGAAGTAAGTCCAGCTTCGCTATGGACGTAGCTTAATTAGTGCTTGCTGGTTGAAGTTCATTAATTGATATCAATTACGAATATTGATTATTAACACCGATAAGTATATTGAAAACTGATGTGTGTATCATCATCGTTTTCAAGTTATTATAACCTAAAATCGTTGCTTTGAATCAAATGTGTTTTGTGAGGTAGGAATTATAAATCAATTTGTATCTTAGTTACAAAAAAAAAATGCTTAATAACAAACTGCAGTGACATAATAAAAACGAATATAAATATATTTTATTAAGGGATATCAACAACTATCGTCCAATAATATATAGTTTTTTTTTATTTTTTATTATTGATAAGCCTTCATTTGACCACAATCTCACCTGATGTAAAGTGACGATGTGGTCACTTTGGATGGAGCATGAAGGCCTAGAAGATGGCTTCTCCGGGCCACATTACGAAACACGAAAAAATCGCTTCGCGCACTGGCCCAGCCCGGAGGGTGGTGACAAGCCGCGGCCGAAGCCTACCACCAGAGACTGTTCTTAGCACCACCCGGAGGTCACGTGTAAGGATTCAGAGGGTTACCACTTACGGACGTGAACAGACAAAACCTCCAAAATGGTGCCAATAATTTCCAAAATATTTGAGAAAGCTATGCACTCTCGTATTACAGGTTTCTTAACTAAATTTAATATAATAAAAAGTAATCAGAACGGCTTGGCTGCTTTTAACCTAGTCAAAGCTATACTTGAAAATGTTGATAAAAATAAATTTGTTTCTACTGTATTTTTTGACATGAGCAAGGCATCTGACTATGTCAGTCATGAAAGACTCTTGAAAAAGTGTGAACTTTGTGGTATCCGTGGAATAGATTGGATCAAAAGTTATCTGAGTAAACGCAAACAATGCGTAGAAATTAAGAAACTCAATAATAATAATGAACTAATTGATTGTAGATCAGCTTATAAAACGAATAGTCTTGGAGTACCACAAGGTAGTGTACTAGGGCCTCTTTTTAGTCTATATTAATGACCTACCTGACATCACTGATTATCATTGTACGCTTTTTGCAGATGACGTATCTATTGTTATAACCAATGATAATGAAATAGAACATCTTACTGACTTAAATAACACAGTGAAAGATTGCATTGAGTGGCTTCACAAAAACAATCTTAAAGTTAATATCATGAAAACAAAATTTGTAAAGTTCTACAATAGGAAATTGAAAGGTGATAAGATCAAATTAGTTTATAATGGAAAAGAGATACAAGAAAGCAACACGGCATTATTCCTTGGTATAAAACTTGACAATGTGTGCTCATGGGTACCACATATTGAACATGTAAGGTCTAAAGTAAATAGTTTCATATATGCGCTATGGAATATAGCAAATATAACTGACACTAACACAGCTCTTTTAGCCTGCCATGGTTATGTTGCGTCTCTCCTGAGATATGGCGTTATAATATGGGGTAATTCAGTTAAATCCAAGGCTCTCTTTATAGCGCAAAAAAAAATGTTTACGTGCGATTTTTCATTTGCCATCTTGGGCACCTTGTACACCTCTATTTAAAAAAAAATAGAATCTTGACATTGCCATGTTTATACATATTTGAAATGTGCAAATTTGTCAAATCGCATTGGTATCTTTTTGAAACTTTTGAAAAGGCTTACCAATCAAGTCACGACATAAGGATAGACTAGTTTTACCTATAAAAAGAACTAAAATGTATAGTCGTAATTGTTATGTGATGGCAATTAAAATCTGTAATAAATTACCAAATGACGTAAAGGAACTAAAGGGTAACCTATTTAATAGAAAGTTGTTAAATATTTAAATTATAAATTCTGACATTGCTTTAGTTAATTATTGTATTATGAAATTGTATTAAGACCGAACTCATTCTTGACATTCCCATGCATGCATTGATTAAATACACCTACTATAATTATTAATATTTGTATGCCTATTTGAGGCGCGACATGGCTGGACAAAATTAAGCTAATCACCATTATGTACCTATCATCATCATCACCCTATTAACGTTCCCACTGCTGGGACACAGGGACTTCTCTCTTGACGAGAGAGATTAGGCCTTAATTCACCACGCTGGCCAAGTGCGGGTTGGTATGTACCTATGTTTCATGCAAATAAAGATTTATTATTATTTAATTATGGGGTTTTGTTATTTTAACTTAGAACTACAATAATACAAATTAATATTGGTGAAATGGACTTATGTATCAACACATGCTTTAAAAGTGGGCAGACAAAATTAAAAGTAAATATATATAACTAGGTACTTTATTTCCTTTGCCCGAAAATATTAAACAAATAGAACAGAAAAATAGACTAATCTTAGAATATTAAATAACATTGATTTTATACTGGGTATTACATTTCCAACATGCATTATGTAAATCTCTTTAAATTTTTGCGTTAGGTAATGCTAATATCCCAACTTCAAGAGCTCTCCCTAGCGACTATTTATAGCAACTTTTGATACCCTCCCGGAAATTAGTATATTACGCGTCTATCCGGCACGACGACTATATTATATGGTTGTTAATTCTGACGAGTTCTGCGGAGATTGGAGACCGCGAGTTAAATGAAAGATATTATATCACTTGGTAGAAAATGATGCTCGAGGCACGTACCGTTTTCAATTAACGAAATCTTACGAACACTGTTTGCCATGCAGACGTTTAAAATGAGATAAATTTAAGGGGAAAAGTACCCCAGTACCAGCAACAAATCACGTTTTGGATTTCTATCGGATTTTTATCGAACTCCCAGCTTCTGCGAAGCGAGCCGGGTCAGTGAGCAACTAAGTTAGTCCTATCTACTCGTGACCACTGAAATTTATTGTGCATTCAACCAATTATTGCGTTCTGTGATCTTAATTTCTTGACCATTCTTTACTCTGGTTTTATCACGGCGGGGTATTACTATTTAATCGGTTTTATATAATTGATGTATCTTGCTCGAAATTAGAAATATTGTATCTAATATTGTTTCATAACTCAAAGAAAATACATTGCTGATGTAAATAGCACGCATCAGGCGATATTTCGATTTGTAAAAAATATTTTTTTGCAACACATCCGTTTTTTTTAACCCCTGGATGTTAAAAGAGTTAATAAAAATCTTTAACAACTATTTTATTAGTGACTAGCTGACCCGGCAATCCTTGTTTTGTCAGATGCTTTATAGTAATTAATGAGAAATGGATATATAAAAATATAATTTACCACCATATCAACGACCCGTAATAAATATATTAACGTAACAAATGAAAAACTTATCTGTATGGTTCAACATTTCAAACACTCTTTGCATTTAGCCAAAGCAAAGATAAATCCTTCACACTGAAGGAAAACACGTATAAGGAGTGAGGTGTCGAGCTGGCGGGCGGTTGCCAGAGGGAAATCGTAGTAAAATACATTTTAGTGAACATTTTATAATGTGAGGAACTAGAGTTAGATGATGACTTGCGAGTTGGATATTTTCCAACTGGATTGATTTTTAATATTTCCGCATTGTCTACATTACCTTCTTGAGTTTACAAGTACTGGTTACCTTGAACATGTCTATCAAAGCAAGTCCTATTATTAAATGTTAACAATGTTTTTGTATTGGCGAGATCCATAAGTTTCCTAAAGAATTATTTTAAAAAGTTTTCACTTAAATTTTAACCTGATTTTTTTTTTAACAAATTATATTGAATTAAATCTTAAATTCTTCCATAACCCGGTTCTCATTGAGGCGTCCCATCCCCGCCTGCATTCGGTTAATTCAGGCCGCTTTGCAAACTTGAACATTAACATCAGCAAATGTCAATAATATATTAAAGAAAAAAAGAAAATGAAGACCACAAAAAGTAACATGTTTTTTTGTCCAATCGTTGAACTGACACAAAACAATCACATAAAAAAAAATTTAACATATTTCGAAATTACGAGAACGTGTTATTTTAAATTACAGAATATCATCTGTAAAAAACCTAATTTCCGGCGCCCTTACACTATTAAAAATCTGATAAAAACAGTATATTTTGTAGATTCGTGATAGTTATTTGAAGCGTTAAATTGTAACAATTCTATATTTGAACTAGCGGCACTCTCCGACTTCGCTCGGGTATGCGTACTACTAATTTTCAATATGCTCTGGAGAGAGCCTCGGGTTTTAAATGTTTTTTATTAAGCTTTATACATGTTTATTACTTATAGGTACGGGTTAAATTTTGAAAAATATTTTACGTTTGCGAAGTTTTTTTATGATGAAAACTTAAATTAAAGTAATGGCTATGTATAAATTAAGTTGTAGTTAATGAATTAATAACATTTATATTGTAACTATAAAGGCATTTAAATTAAAATATTATGCAAATGGGATCCGGGCTATTTATTGTACGTATTTATAATTACACTGCCGTGGACCTTTCATATTAAATAAATTACATTTACTCTCGTTTTTGACTTGAACCTTTGTTCAACATAGGTCGTTACGTGTAAATGTGCTTGGGTAATCATTAGTGCATTTTATTTCAGCTGGCGCGTTGTGTTCCCTACCTTGTGGAATGAACATAATGCGTTTTGCCATTACCTATTCCTCGTCACAAGTTATTTGGTTACGTGTTTTTTGTAATAAATGTTACATACAATTTTGAGATGATATTAATTACACAAATTAAGGTTTTCCGTCATAGACAAACATATTAGGCTGGATACATAATCTATACTAATATTATAAAGCTGAAGAGTTTGTTTGTTTGTTTGTTAGTTTGTTTGTTTGAACGCGCTAATCTCCGAAACTACTGGTTCGAATTGAATAATTCTTTTTGTGTTGGATAGTGCAGTTATCGAGGAAGGCTATAGGCTATATAACATCACGCTACGACCAATAGGAGCAAAGATATAGTGGTAAATGTGTAAAAAACGGGAGAAATTGCTCATCTTTGAAGCCTTCCGTTGCGTGCGCCGTGAAAACGGTTCAAGATACACAAAAAATATGTATTAAAGAATAATAGCTCTTTTAATGATCTAAAAAACAGTCCGCGATAGTATATGTCTATCTTTTAAGATTAACTCACAAAAACCGTTTTTATGGTACAAAATTTGGTCGAAATAATTTGTTTAAGTTGTATCAACATAATAATATTAATCTTTATTCAAATAAATATGTTGTTGGTTAAGAGTACTTCATCCATTATAACGCGGGTAGCACCGCAGGGCACAGCTAGTAATATATAAACTACGTTTAAAAAACCGACTTCAACAACAAAAACGTATTAAATAATGAATAAAGTCTATCCATTAATAAATAATTGTTTTGTAATGTAGTTACAAAATTACTGGTCAAAAAACAACATACATAGCAAAATCGACACCTACTACAAATATAACAATAATTTTGTCCGCACCTGTAATGTATGGCAAAAACCGTATGCCACAATTTTTCCAATACTATAAAAACTATTCTGTTGAAACTTGGTAAGTGGAAGTATTATGTAAAGCGTATTATGTAGATACTTGAAATTAATTATTTAACAGAAATTGAAAAACTGCATTACCTTTAATCGTATAATTCCTTTGTATATGTTTTCCAGTGCATTGTTGTACAAGTAAATTTCCGCCCGTATTCCATTATATTGACACTGAAATAGTATCGACGGGCTGGAGCCACATTTGTTTTATTAAATCAACAAGAGCTGGTGTAGATTGCAGAATCGAAAGCTTTGCAATTCTGCACAAAATCTCTAGGTTTTGCTATTTCTGCCTCCATTGCAGCGATGGATCGTTGTCCAGTGTCCACCCCTGAATTAATTTAGAAAACACACACATTATAGTTTTAAGGGTTCCTCACCCTAAGGGTACAACAGATCTTTTGTGTGTCACCCGGCTGTATCTCAAGAACCGTGATCGATAGAGTATGTTGTTGTGTAGATTGTCCGGTAATATCTTAATATATATAAATCTATGTCACAATGTTTGTCCTCAATGGACTCCTAAACGACTTAACCGATTATAATAAAATAAGCACACCGATCGAACCAACTTGAGAGCTAGGATGGTTTTTACGGTGAGTAAAATTCGAATAATTTCCGGGAAAATGTTATACCCGTGCGACGCCGGGGCGCGGCGGGCCGCTTGTTTATATGGTATTGTGTGTGATAGAGATGTACATATTTTTGTTGCCGCTGTAATAACAAATTTTAAACACATCCATACTAATATAATAAATTCGAAAGTAACTCTGTCGATCTATTCCTCTTTCACGCAAAAAACTGTAGAGAAAGGACATAATGCTTCTTATTACCGCGGTAAAATCCATTATAACGGGGGTAACACCGCGGGCACTACTATAATAAATATATATTTAAGGACCATACTCCAAACGAGGTTTTACTAAGACTACGGAATACACTAATAACTAAAGCTAATAATAACTATAGCTAGGTGGCGGAAGGTAACATAAGGAATTCATTTAGTTCTCTGAGTGAATGGCCAAAGGAGGATTGAAAAATAAAGTCTACTCTGTCGCGTTCCTAGCTCAAAGCTGCTCGAATATTATGCTGAGCGTTTACCTTTTTGTTGCCTTAATTTTATTGTACTGTTAGTAGTGTATAGTTTTAAGTTTTACTTTGTGGCACAAAATAAATATTTTATTATTATTACTATGCCCTATACCCTAGGGCATAGGTAGCTAGGCTATTAGAGATTATTAAATAAAAATAATTTTATATTGCTATACTATACCTGCGTGTGTAGTGTAAGTAACAAACACAAATATTGCTGTGAATATACAGCAATTTGAATCTGTAAGTTGGAAGTGTAAGGTTGGGATGGGTTCTTACACTTCCTTTTGAAGTTGCCATCAAATGAAAAATACCTATTATAATATTTTGTTATGATTTATAGCATTAATTCATCATCCATCCACGATAATTAAAAACTTTCTGAAGAATAATGCAATCTTCTTTTAAATTATTAACTGCATGAATAAATGTAACTTGTAAGTACTTATATTAAGTTCCGTAGTACGAGTAGGTAACTGAAATGCTATGTCCAGGGGATCTAGTCTTGCCGCAGCCCCTCGACCTCGGCTTATGTGGCGACTGGGCTTACTCTAAATTGCAATTAAACAAAGTTGTGCTCTCACCAGCCCAGCAATATTGTTTGTATTCTATTGCAGAAAGTATTCGGGGTAGAATAACGCTTATAAGCAGCTTGAAATGTTTAATAAATAAATAAAATAAAATAAAGTTTATTTTCCAAAAAAATTACAATATTTTAGCCTTAGATTATAAAACATATAAACTTATAACTAAGTTATTGGTTGCGACTTACTATCTAAGGCCTGATGCAATGAATCATACCTTCCGTTTTAGTTTAAAACTGTGTTACGGCAAGGTACTGCTTCATGCCTCGGCTTCTCTATTAAGCTATTATTAGTACAGAACAGCAGAACTTAAAAATAAATAACTTGCTTAAAACTATGACAAATTATTACTATCTTAACTAACTTAAAATAAATATGTATCTTATTATAAAAATATATATGTTATAAACACACAAATTTTGTTTATTACAGATAATATACGTATATATGTATATATATATATATAATTTTTTAGTAGTTACTACAAAATATGTTAATTTACTTATGATTTATATATAGTAGCATAATATGAGTTTAAATTAACGTGTTGTAACAAGGATTCGTTCAGTTTCATGGTAGGATAGTGGTTGAAGTTTCTCATATAATATTTGGTTACAAATGTATTTACTTTTATCGTTTAAGGAAATATTTAGAACTTTACAGACTCTATTGTAAATAAACGGACCTACAATACGAGGACAACGTCGAGCAAAACGAGTTCTACACGATGGTATTTTATAAGGATCGTAGTATCTCCTAGAACGTCCAACTACAGTTTGGTGAGGATAGGAATGCTGTCTTATTATAATACATTTACAGAACAATTGCCTCACTGTTAACATCCCTGTGTCTTTATACAGTTGTATTGTTGAAAATTTATATCTTTTGAAGTTAAGAACTTTTAAGATGGATCGTTGAGCTCTTTCCAGCTTGATAAGGCTTGTTTTACAAGCCGATCCCCAAACCGTTATACCGTACGTCAATACAGACTGGCATAAGCTCTGATATACCAGGTTATTTGTGTTGATATCTCTCAAATGTCTAATTTTTTTAAAAACTCCTATGAGTTTGCGCACTCTACCTTTTAAGTGGTCTATTTGATTTTTCCAGTTGAGGTTTCTATCTATTATAACACCCAGGTATTTCATGTTTTCGACATTACTTAATGCTGGACAATTGCAATTGACACTGTTTAATTTACATTCATGTGCTTTTAAGTTTAAGTCACAGCTTGGTTGGTTGTTATTATAGATAGAAAAACTCATATATTTTGTTTTATTTGAGTTAAGTGTCAACAGATTTTTGTTGAGCCATGATACTATTGTTCGCAGACCACTTTCAGCGGTTTGCTTAGCTTCTTCCCATGTGCTACCCTTGAAAGTCAAAACAGTGTCATCAGCAAAAGTTGTTATCGTAGTATTGACAAGCTTGAGTTCACACAAAGAATTAATATAAGTCAAGAATAATGTGGGACCAAGAACTGATCCTTGTGGAACTCCAAAATCAACAGAAAGCTTATTGCTGTAGTAATGGTCTATTTTAACCGCTTGGGTGCGCATGCTCAGATAATCTGTTAATAGATTCAAAGGAACGCCTCTAATCCCCATTGATTCTAGTTTACGCAATAGTAAAGGAATCGAAACAGTATCGAAAGCCTTTGTTAGGTCAAGAAAAACACTAATACATTTTTCACGTTTGTCCAGGGTATCAGTGACCTGATTAACAAGGCACTCAATTGCATCGATGCAGGATTTTTTTGCTCTAAAACCGTATTGATTAGATGAAATTAAATTATTTTGCTCTAGGTAATTAATTAGTCTCTTATTTATAACCTTTTCAAGAATTTTAGCCAGGGTTGGGAGAAGAGATATTGGTCTATAGTTAGAGACAGAGGTTTTATCGCCTGATTTGAAAATAGGAACCACAAGCGACTTCTTTAGGCAAGTAGGAAAAGTCCCAGTACTCAGACATATATTCACTAGTCCAGTTATAGGTCCACTTAGAATATCTGCATTATTCTTAACAAAAAGAGATGATATTCCATCCCAACCGCATGAGGACGATTTTTTAAGGGTTTTTATTATTAAAGATATTTCACCTTCATCGGCCTCTAGCAGCACAAAAGATTTCAGAGACGTATTTTCAGGATTGTGTTGCTTTATTAGGTCTTCTTGGGTACAGCCTAACTTCTTAAGTATATCGTCTGCAAGATTTTTGCCTATTTCTACAAAATATTTATTTACAGTGTTAATAGAATCAGTCTGTGTTTCTTTAATATCTAAAATATCAACCGCTGCATTATCATCTTTATTATTATAATTGCATACCCTTTTGATTACAGTCCAGGTTTTTTTTATGTCATGTTTAGCTTCTTGTAGTTCCACTTTATCATGGTCATTTTTTAGTTGGTGTAAGATATTGTTACAGAAGTTTCTATAACGTTTGTATGTTTTTTCCAGATTTTTATCCTTTGGTGATTTTTTGTGCCGTTTACCAAGTATATCCCTGAACCTCATGCAGCGTAATAGACCTGGAGTAACCCAAGGTTGCAAAGTTACTCTTCTATTTGGCGGTTTACACAAACGAGTACTTTTGTTGATAACATCTGTAATCGTTTCCGTAATTTTTTCAGCTAGTTGGTTCGCGTCACTAATGTTATTAATTTCATTCCAGTCTGTTTCTTCTAGTAGTTTACGAGCAAGCCTATAATCAAGTTTTTTAACTATTTTATCGCGTCTAAGAGGCGCGTATTGAGTTTGCGGAATAATCGCGTATAAAGTACTATGATCTGTGGTGGTAGTTTGACATAGTGCCGTTGCCACTTTGTACCTACACTTCACCATGCAGTGGTCAATACATTTGTCTATGCGCGTGGGAAACAGATGTCCAGGCAAAAGACCATGTGTCGCTAATAGATCCAGGTATTCATCAGCTCTATTGTCTCTTGAGTTGCTACTTATATCGATATTAAGATCGCCAAATATGAAAATATTCAATGAATGCTTATGTTCGTGCAATAAGTTGTCCAGAGACAACAAAAACCTATCAATCGAGTGGACAGATGGTGATCTATATATACAGATAAAGACAGAGTTATTTGTTTTTACTACAAGGCAATCAGCATCCAGGAATTGAGGTTCATACGTAGTTACGTTTAGCAGATCAGACTTGGTAAAAACCAATACCCCACCATTTTGGTTGGACTGTTTTTGGGTGTGAGAAACAGTGTAACCATCCAGTTTTGGTATGTAATCAGAACCTTTTAACCAACACTCAGACAGAACGATGATATCAAATTCAAAGTTGTTTCTGGATAGAGTTATTTTAAAATCAAGAAAATTTTTATTTACGCTCCTAATATTTTGTGATACGACGGTCAGACAGTGTTTATTTTTACGTAAATCGTTAATTTCACTTGGATCATCAATTAAAAACGACTCGCCCGGTTTTATGACGTAATCTACATCTCCTGTCACAAATTCAATATCACTGGACATTATGCTATGCAACTAAACATAATTCAGATAATATTATAATTTAGAATTATTTTTCATAGATACTTGAAAACCATTGTAGCTTGTAGCTTATTTGAGTATTACAAACGCCAGATAGAAACTTTCAAATTTATTTTGTACTTTTTTTTTAAATAAATTAATAAGTTAATAATCAATGCATACTTACTCGTTTAATACATATATAATAGATTAAGTTATTAATATTGTGTTATTATGTTGTCAAATATTTATCAAAGCACTACTCAAACCTTTTTGTGGTATGAAGAGTAACAGTAAGTAAACAGTAAAGTACATATAAAAACAATGAAATCAATATAATAACATGATTATTATGCACTGGCCAACCTGAGAAATCTATTCGAGGTAAAAATGATGGACCCTGTCTATTTTTATAGATTAATGTAAGCTATTTTACAATAAAGTGTGTAGGTAAACAAATATTCAATTAATAAATACCTAAATAAATATAAAGTTAATACCTTTAACGATCTAATTATCCTAGCGCTGGCAGCTCTTCAATCTCCAAAATACGTAACTGCTCTTCACTCGTCACTTCAATAGCAGTTGAGCTCTCACTTTTTTTTATTAAAATTTTTCCTCTCTTTGACCAGCAAAATTTCCACCCAAACTTTTTGACGAATTCTCGAGCCAGGTAGTGGAGATGTCTTGCCTTCGTCGTCAGGAGCTCGTTAATGAAAAATCTATGATTTTCACCCTGTAGTCCTATTGTCTTGGTAGAAAGTTGGTCACCCTTATGATTTTTGTTGTATTCCTTGACGGATCGTAACAATGTATTTTTCATCTGAACATTTGTAAACTCAACAATAATAGGCTTTGGACGATTAGATTTAGTCGGAATTCTGTAAGCTTCACGTACGTAATGTGCTGCAAAGTCCAACTTTAATGTTTTATGTATTTGTTCAATCGCATAGAACATTTGTTGATGATTTTCGATGGGAATATTATTTATTTCAATACTGCTGTTTAAAGATTTTCTTTCCAAGTTTTCTAGTTTTAATTCCAATTTCTTGACATGCTCTTCAGTCCAGGAATCTTTTTGCTCAAGAACTTCCACCCTGCTTTTTAATTCTTTCTGTTCCTGTGTAAGGGACACCAATGTTTCCTTAATTTCGGCATTAACTGTAAGTAATTCCTGATTTTGGGTTTTGAGTGACCCAATTTCTTCCCTTAGAACAGAAAATTGCGTATCTTGACTTGCTTTCAACTCTTTAAACATTTGGAGAACATTGTTAAACATATCATTTAAAGACTGTTCGCTGTCGTCTGCATATTTTCGTTTTCTTAATGAAATATTCGTATCTTAATCATAAACATCGGGCGTACGAAATATGTCAGGTTGAGAAACAGCCTCGCCAAGAGGTCTTGGTGGTGTCCGATGAGTTTTGCCGTCCTTTTTTGCAAAATTCATTTCAAACTCTATGAACAGAAGGTTTAACTTCGCGTAAACGAATTACCAATACAGCTTGCACGGTGCGTAGCGGATAGTCTCGTAGCGCTCCGTAGCAAGGTCCGTAGCACACACCCGTAGCCGCTTCGCTCGTAGCACTCGGGTTTAACTTGTAACTCGTAATTTCGGCGATGACGCTCACTGTGTTCGTAGCTCGTTGGTTAGAGCCCTCGCCTTAGGAGCCAGAGGCAGCGCGTTCGAACCACGGTCAGGTCGTCAGCAGCCTACGGCACCCGCTCCTCTATGACAACCGCGACTCGAGACTCCACAGGTCAGCGTCCAGTAATTATCAACGCGACGGAGCCCCGGGCAAGTGAGCCCCAACTACACTTTAATTTAACGAGCACAACAGTCACACGTCCGTTCTCTAAGACAGCCGAGAGGCAAGAGGGTTTGTTTTAGTATCTTTAAATATACATTTTATTACACATTACGCCAAATATTTTTTGGTTTCTACAACAATATAACATCTTACACTTTATAATTCCGGACACATTAAATGTTAACTTTTTGGCTCGGGAAATAAAATTTTTGCGAATAATTTCATGATATTATTATTCAAACAGATTAATTCTAACAGAGCTTTGTTCATATACCCTACAATTTCTGTCTTAAATCTTAATAGTAGGTATAGTTTTTTCGCTTTTTTTTGTCAACGGTACGTGGAAGTAATTTAGTCAAATAGATTCGAAATCCTGCACACACATCTGTGGGACGTTTAATAACGTGTTTGAGGAGCCGTGTCCCAAGGCGGATGAATGCGAGGATTCTAATACGATTCGCCTTACCTTCGACCGCTGTCAAGGCTATAGACCCTCCGTCATATTACTACTTCCCCTTTTCATTTGAATCCTACCGCATCTTCACCATTCATAAGGGAGGGTATAGTTTACATAATATTTTGATATGAGGCCATTAATTTTAATAATCCGCGGTTGCACGTTCATATCAATGTTAATAGTGGATACTAGATTTACGAGTGGATCTAAACCAATGATAATTTACGTTCTTATTATAAACGGTACCTGCACTTGACAGCCGATATAATTTCGGAAACCTGATATTATGTTACAGTATTGACCTTTAGTTTGTTAATGGATACATTATTTGCTTAATTAATTATTGTGGTTTATATACAAACCGACATAGTTTTATTTAATGGATATAAAGCAATCACTGTTAAATGGCCGAGTAATTAGATTTTAAATTAGACTACCGTTGGCCGTTGGCCGTTGGGGCCGAAAGGTTCTCGAATGGAGGCCGCGGATTGGTAAGCGCAGCGTCGGACGACCACCAACAAGATGGACGGATGACTTAGTTAAACTTGCTGGCTCACGGTGGATGCAAGTGGCGACCGATCGGAATGATTGGTCGTCTTTGAGGGAGGCTTATGTCCAGCAGTGGACGTCAAAAAAGCTGAAATGAATGAATAAATGAAATTAGACTACTACAAATTTATACGGTTGTAATTATTTGCTAAAGAGACTTATTAGAACTGTTCCTACTTTGCTCTGCTTTCGGTGAATCAGAAGGGAATCGTAAACATTAATAAGTATTAAAGTTATGCAACAGCTTGTTTCCACATTGAACATAACGAATGGACGATACCCTTCCGGAATGTTGAATAGCATCTGAAAGAGCAAAATACCGAATAAATGGAATTTGTTTCTGTTTCGTCGTAAAGGATAAAAACAAAGTTAATGATGGTTTTTGTGGGTTTTCTGCCCGAGTATTATAGTACGGATCCCCAAGTACAATAGGTGTGTGCATAAAAATGCACAATTTAGCGCAGAAGGTCCCTAATTATTCATAAGATTTATACCGGAATAAGCTTTCTTGTTTTACTCGTATTAATGAACCGTATAATAACACATTAACAATTCAGTTGTTCCGTGAGATGAGACAGATTTTTGTGTGGCAAATCAATCCATATTCTTTTCATAATCATATCCGTACTAACAAATTCATTCTGAACTCCTTATGAAATAGAGTTCTTCTAGTTTGTATTGCTGTCAGAATAAATACATAAATAGTATTTTTTCATATGTATATCTTATCGTTTCAATTGGATATAATTGCTTGATTGATTGATTGACCCCACGTAATGTGGGATAACGGCAAGATAATGATGATGATGAAAAATGCTTGATTGATTCTGAAACAAAGCCTGGGAGTTATCAATTACTAGATTGATCACCATTGGTTTTCGCTGACTATTGCTCAGTGCTTAGCTAGTGTGAAGAAATAATTAATGATTATACATACCTTTACGAATAGTCCAGAAAAACTCCCTAAGACCTCTATAAGAAAATAATGTGTTATTCTCTTGAGAGTCTAGGGTCCTGCTAAATCGATGGCAAGTTTCGCTCTCATCCCATGTTTCTGTGCAAAAATCGTACGAGTGTATACGCTGAGTAAGCGCACTTACGACCCCTTACAGAGCCGGAAGTGTGATGATGAATGAGAATAGGTAAAGCAAAGGCAGCTGCTTACAAATCATAGTTCATCAAATTTATTTTTAAATAAGCTGTTTTAGTCATACCGGCTTAAACTCGATGATTAGTGGTGACGTATATACTAATAAAATGTTCAAAGTAAGTTGAATTCAGGGTACAACTAATACAAATACAAATTAGTATCACAACATCGTTGTGTAGTAGGTAATTGAACTCCAAATTAATCATGACAACATAATATTAACTAGATTCCACCCTATTACACCTTTAATATTTGTAATTACTGGAATGTAGAGCATATCCTTGTATTATTATTATAATTAATTAACTACTTTAATTATGGTATTGAATTTTGTACATTTTCTGATCAGTTCCTGTAGCTATTCAATATGCTTACTGGTTTATATAATATTTTGACGAGCTCAGTGGCTCCGTCGGAAAATGTTGTCATATGGCGCATAAAATTGCGAGTTATTTTTCCGACCTGAGACCAGATTATGTGTGTTCTATAAATTCCGACACATGGTGTGAGTGTGTTTCTACATGTCAATGTAATAATTAAAGAAAAATAATCTATTTAGAATTTCAACTATGTACCTAAACCCATAGTAGATTAGTAAAGCATTATTTATATGTATACTACGAGTATTAAATAAATGATTGCAAGATTGAGCTGTAGAAGTAATTTGTCCATAAATTATACTGGCATCGTTATACTATATACAAAAAACAAGGAAAATCCAATGAAATTACAATCTGGCAGCAAACATTGAATATATTTTATTTACCATGATTTTCAGAACTCTAAGCTTTCTTATTCTATTTTGATTGAGTCATTTATTTGCGGAATTGGAGTGTCCGTAAAGTGGACCCTTGGCACTTTTTCGTTTTCCTTGGGAATTACCTCTGGGTAATGTTTGCAGTAGGTACGTGACGAGTACGTACTCGAGTTGGCTTATCATTAACTTTTTTTATCTCAGAAAACATAGGATGCTATACACATACATAATATTATATAATGTAAATGTATACATACCTTTACGAATAGTCCAGAAGTTAGCAATTATAAGGTTTTTTTTTGTTCAAAACTAGAATTTGATGATGGCATCTCAGATAAATGGAGTGATTTTTCTTAAATCGTTGGGATCGTTATCGTGTTTGTTAAGATATTCATTAGGATTGAGCGAATAAAATAAAAATATGGTTATAGTTTAATTTGATTCGGTTATTTTTTTGTTATACAGTTTTTACTTGAGAATTTAGAACAATTAAAACATTATTTAACCTACGCATTTAAAAAAAATATATTACTCGAGTAGATTTTTTATCCCCAATTACATTTGCTTGGCAGAAGTACCTACCTTTTGAAATATTTCAGATAGATCATGCCTGACGATTGAAACAACCGTTAAATTAATTTCGATCAAATAACGACCGTATGCTAGTTAGTATATTTCCTAGAATGTCAGCTGCATTGCCAAGTTGACAATTCAACTTCCCTACCAGAAATGTAATGAAAAGACTTAACTGAGTACTTAGAAAATAAAATATACTTTTCTTCGTTATCAGTTATGATTATGAAGTGAATAACGTGCCCTCGGGGTACACCTAATGGAATCTGAGTACCTATCTGGGCAGGATAACATTAACTATCTCCCTAAAGTACTTGAAATTCGAATAAGCGGATCTGATACGAGTATTTACTAAGAAATATACATTGATTATTTTAGTGTGGTTATAAATTCAAGTTGAAGAACGTTTATTTTCTCAGAAGAATTTACATTATTCATTCACTTCATGAGAACATTTTACTCGTATGCGTAAAATATATTATAAACGGGATTACATTCGGCACAGTTTACGAAATTACCTATGTATATAATTTATTAATTTAAGTATGTTTATTTGATATGTCAAACGAGTCATGGTACTCATTTTGTATTCAATTCAAGTACTTAGTATAATTTATTTATGGCTCAGTAGTCTGAGTATTACAAAAAAATGTTTTATTACATTTTATAATTATTGCTGTAACACTGGGTATCCAAGGCTAAGCTCAAATTATCTCTATGAAACCATTACATTCCAATGCTAACCTCAATTATAACCAGATAGTTACCATTCTACGCTGGCAGCGCTGCACATGAACTATGCCTGTTTACGAATATAAATAATTACATAGTTCGCAATACCTTTGATACAGGGTATATGGCTTAATTCTGGTGTGTTTAAGTTTTGTTACCAACTGTATGTGTAATGCATAGAAGAACAACACTTAGAATGATAGTTTCACTCACTTTTGTTGTGATACACACATGCATAACGTGGTGGAGAAAGTCCGCAGGCGGCGAGGTAGCCGGTTCGATTCTCGCCGAGGGGTCAAGTGTATATTATTTAAATTAAATATTTATATATATACATTTAATTAAACATATAACAAGCAAGCACACAAGGAGAACGTGCTTGCTATAATATATATATGTATTTATATATATATATATTTATGTATATATCTATGTATGTATGTCTATTATATCAAGTATACCAGATGTCTGTGAAAACGGAATCCTATTACTCAGACTTCGTTGTCCGTATGTCACCGGGTTGTACATATCTCAAGAATCGTGGTTGAAATTTTGAGGAATCATGTATTTTAGTAGCTATAACAAAAAATACTGAAAACAATCACAAATAATGATTTAAGTTGAGACGGCTCCCATACAAGAAACATGATTTTATCAATAGTAAAGCAACTTTGCGGGGCGGTCTTAACAATTTTTTTTAAATTTGTGAGTTTCTTATATTATAAATAGTGAATAATGGTTGGATTACACGGAACTCTGTATGAGTCCCTCTCATATTAATGGGTGTTATTTTGAAGGACAGGCTAGATACACAATCTTTTTATAAATTGCATACGTTTGTTTGAATATTTTCTTTTTATTATACATAGTTATTTTACATAAAATTTGTGGACTAGAATAAAAAATAAATATTAAAATTCCATTTGTGTTTTTGGTCACGAGAAAATATTACGTCTCAACTTTTGCACAACCGTCAAACTTTCAATAAAGTAGACGCAGCTCATAAACTGTGCAGAATGGAACTTGAATTTTTAATGATTACTTTTACAAAGACTGGGAAATACACAAAAATTGTAGGTATGTATAATTTTCGGTTTTTTTTTATGCTGGATAAGTCTTCTTTTGACCACAATCTCACCTGATGTAAAGTGACGATGTGGTCTAAGATGGAGCATGAAGGCCTGGAAGATGGCTTCTCCGGACCACATTACGAAACACGAAAAAATCGTTTCACGCACTGGCCCAGCCCGGAGGGTGGTGACAAGCCGCGGCCGAAGCCTACCACCAGAGAGTGTTCTTAGCACCACCCGGGTTATGTTATTACCAGCCGAAACGGGCTGTTTCGGCTGGTAATGTTATAAAAAACCGCAATAAGATCCCTTCAGTAGTTTTTGAGTTTACCTAGAACATAGATGCGACTGGGGACTTATTTATAACAAGAATAGATGGATATTACTCTTATAGAACTGGCATGGTAATTATTACTGTATGTAGAAACTAGAAACTATGATTGTATGTGTTCATTGTACACTACTAAAGGAATTAAAGCGGTCTGTTCAAACTTAATTTCTCGCGTATTTCTTGTTTCTTATTTTGCTGACTTCTCTACCGTACTTACAACTTGTTTTGATGTCTTATTTTCCCCTTTGTACTCGTCTATTTCGCGGCTTGTCAAAGTTGAAAGACAACAGATAGACTCCGAAGTTTTATGCCAAGGATAAGTGAAGGATATTGTTTTCTTTTCTGTATTTCCGTATTATTCCATTAGGTATATGTGTTTATTTCAATCCGTCATACTACGTGATCGAATCATATTTTCCATTCGATATGACTTGAGCTCTTTGTCACTCAATCAAGTTTATACTTTCAGAACTAAATTTTTTTTATAAATGTGACTATTTTCTTCACTTGTAAGATTTTCCTTTGGTCCGTCTTCGTTGTGAACGATTCCGGCTATCGTCGGGCGCAGGCCTCCGACATTTACATAATCAATCTGCGTCCCACTCCTATGGCAGTGCGATGACGCTATTCCATTAATTAGCGCTTAGCAGATTTCAACCAAAATAACACCACGAATCATAGTGACGTTGTAAAATTTGAAATTTATGCTTCGTTGGTTCCATCCTACTTCACGCACGCTTGAATTCAATCATTAGGACTGTAATGTGATTAGGACTGATTGGATATTCCAGCACCTTTTGCGATATCAATCAAATTAGAATTTACTCAGCAACCGGATAAACGGCTCTAAAGGACGTCTGGAGATAAATTCGTTTCATGAATCTATTAACAAACTACTGAAGTGTACATAATTTGATTAACATATAAAAGAAGACCGGATTGATGTTATAAAATGGTTAAATATACTTTAGTTGTTTATGCACATATAACAATAAATAAAGTAAGGATAGTTCAACGAGACGCTTAATAAAATGAACGTAGGTTCATGACGAGGGCTCTTCAATTAAAACTGTTCAAGTTTGTTTAAATGTTTGTGTAGTCCCATCCGACGGAGTTACAACACAGATTTCTCTCTGAATAAACATTCAACCTAATCTACCGCACATTCCAGGCTGAAGTGAAATTGTTTTAATTCCAAGCAATATATTTGTTTTCAGAGATTTTGATAAAATCAATGAAGTAGAAAACTGTGTATTGATTGTGGTACTCGTGATTCTGTGGTTAAGACAGAGAGATTATGTCTAACCTCGAATTGTGCGAAGTTGCAGGACCCTTGGACTAAATGTCTAATTCCTTACTACTTAGTAAGATTAACCCTTCATTCCAACTTTGACTTTATTGTTGAACTAATTGCTTCATACTGAAACTTGGGATATTGTATACGATACACATGTGCGAATTTAATTAGTGTAATATCGCTGGCAATAGCCTACAGTCTAAATCAAGAGTTTTGTGATTACGTTGGTAGTAGGTAGAGACTTGATACAAAATACTTTGTTATCAATTGAGATGTTATTATCCATAAAGGGCTTTCACTCTGTCGTCTCAAATCTTGGAATTACTCATAATCCGAACAAGGTTTGTCATTCAGAATCCTGAGTGTATTTATGCGATTCGTGTAAGCCGCTTAATCGTCCATCGCAAACTTAATGTTTGAGCTTATGAGTTTCAGATAAGTCGTGTTGGATGTTTAGAAGAGGGAAACTTTAGGTACCTACCCACAACGTGAAATATGTTAATTTATAATAATACCTACTAGCTTTCCGCTTCGGCTTTGTGTTTTGTTTTTATCGAAAGAGGTTTATATGGGGATACAAATTATAGCCCAATAAAAAGGAACATAATAGGTAAGATTTTCTGTGGCAAAATAATATAACGCGGGTAAACCTACTAAAGCTAAAGCTAACTTTACATTAAATCAAACCTTTTTCGTCGTCGTATTTGTTTTTGTAAATGTTATTATGCAAAACGCTACCTGTATTATTTAGTTGTTTACCTTCATAAAATTTTGATGTATCTATTTTTAATATCGATTTTTTAATATACAAAGTCTAGGGATATTGTAAACAACTTCCAACTTATCTTAAAATCTATGAAGAATTTTTTAATTCACTCTATGGAATAGTGTTAGGTTATTAAAATACCTTTAGCAACACATTTAAAATAAAATATGGTTTTATAGTTTAAATTAAAAAAAAACAGTACAGAGGGTATTTCGGAGACACCTACACAAATCCTTGGGTTGTGTGTTAGATATGTGCTCGCCCAAATTTCGTACAGGTACTGTAACGCCTAACTACCTTGACTTAATGCGCACGAAATCACTCCCTCCATCATGAATAAACAAGAATCCTTAAACCTCGGAAAGTCATGGCTACTGTGCAATAGTAATGTATCGCGTATCTAAGACTTATATTTATTTGAACTAGTTCATCATTTAATATTTGTAATTATACATGTATGCTTTGTATTTTTTTATTGCCATACAAAAAACTAGTAAATGTATGAAATAAACGTTACCTGAATATCAGTACAACAATTTATTTAAATAAATTTGATAAGTATGAGATGATTCATACTACACCTAGAGTCCCGTGTACAGATTATACATAGCAGACTGCTTCAGAGGCGCGGTGAGCGAAGGCCCGCTTGCGGCGCAAGAGGTAGCGTTCGATTCCAGCCTATTGGTCAAGTGTTTGTATGTTCTGCAATCTGAAAGTGATTGGTCTGAGTATTTCATTATGAACAATAAAAAAAATTGTATATGTATGGCTATTATATTTTGTATATCAGATGTCTAGTACCCGTCACACAAGCGTAGTGCTTACCTCGGGGCTAAATGTTGTTGTGTGGATTGTCGGGAAATATTTATATATTTGTATTATATAGTGTGTATTATATATGGATAGTGCAACTCACGTTAGTTTAGAAAGCGAAATAATAATTAAATTAACTTCTTATAAGTACACGTATAATTTATCGCTTCATGTTAAAATACATTAAATATTAAAATATTTGTAAGTTTTCTTAAATTTAATATTTTGTTCGCTAATTTACGGCGAGGCCGATGTAACATACGCTGGGTATTCACACATTTTTCTGCCCCCATTTAATAAGCGTACGTGTCGAAAGTAACGTTATGTAAGATCGTATCGATCACTTGTGACAAGAAGGAGCGTATGTCGTTCTCATACTCGACATTAATACCACGGATAGCTTAATTTTCTATTATTTAGGCGGTATAAATGTATAACATTCGTATTGAGTGGGCATTATTATGTACCTATTCCGATTTATTCAAAGATAATTTTAAAAAGTATGAGATCAGGACGAGGGTTGCATGTAATTTAACAGTTTATACATTTTAGTCAAAAAAGAAACAAACAAATAAAAAAATAAGTGCAGGAACTAGCAAAGAAGTCCACACGCAACGATGCTAAAATTTTTGATAAAATTACGATTATTTTATGGGACCCGTCTTTTATTAGGCTGCCGCGGCGGCCTTTATCCACCAAAATTTAAAAACTCACGGTTCTTGAGACACAGCCTGGTTACGGACAGATGTTAAACGAAGTCGCAGTTATAGGATCCCGTTTTACCATTTGGGTTTGGAATCCTTAAAAGAACATAGATTTTTTATTATTCCTTTATAAGTGTCAAAGAGAAGGCGCAGAGTAAACTTTATTCAAATCTTTTCCATGGATGGACAGAAAGTATGAGAAAAAGCGTTCCAAAATCTGTCCTGTGTTTTTTAAGGGTTTATAATCCTTAATTCTGCTAAGGCTTAATTAATATATTCGATCCAACAATATTCCGCACATCCCTATTTCCGCTTATTCCGATAATTCCACTTTAGTATATATTATGTTACCATATGCTTGAATAATATAATTTATTATATAATTTGGTTTAATGGTATAGTAAAATTATTAAATATTTGAATCCTTGTTTTCATAAGGTTAATGTGTGCCGGCTATGTATATTCCCCGCGTAACCGGCTATCGTTGGCGATGGCTCCCAGTGATATATCGTTGCGTTGAATATGCAGTCGCGATGAAAAATGACGAAAAAGCGTGAGAGACAATTGTGACACTGCCGTCTGCGTGGTGCTCAACGTCAACAAACAATGTTCAGGCAGTCTTCTATTTCACGATCCTAGTTTCCCCTCAAACCCATGGCCGCCTCACGTTCCGGAAGTTGTTAACAAGACAAATTGCATTCCACACAAACCTCTTAATCCTTTTAGACTACATAAAGTGAAAGCATCTTCACTATAATCTTTCAACAAGTTTCCCGCATAATTAAATAAATTTAAGCTGCAATCCGGGTCACGTTACTCTGACTGAACTCGCTATTCAAATTAGCACTTCAACTATGGATATATTACAAAATGTGTAAGTTTCGAAATAAGTTTTGTCGAGACAAAATTTATAATGTGCAGGGCGTTAGCGAGTTACAGCGTTGCCGGTCTTAACTTGGGGGTTCGTGGATATACCTTAATAGTTCGAAACAATAGCGAGGAAGTTTTACTTGGATAGCGAGACGGCCACGCTCCACCGCTCTGCTTCGGCTCCGCACACCCGTTCATTAAAGCTGCCACAGCTAGCGTTACATCGAGCTATGCAAACTCGCATAATTCTCGCACCAACAACTACAGAGCCTTACAAGTGTGAGAAATGCATTGCAACAACTTCTAAATAAGGATTATAATTGTGCATTATTTTTGCCACTCCGCAATCTTTACTTAGCTAATAGTAATTGCTGACGTTGCCGATGTGAGGAATATATTGTACAAATTATAATTGAGGTACCTTATCGGCCTGTAAAGTTTTCAAATACCAATATTAATGCATGCTTTAATAATAAACTTGACATATCAAACTAATTTAATTTGAATTAAACTATAAATGTATCTATCAAAAACACATGTTAGTTTATTAGTTATGAAAAAGGCTTTTTTATTTTTATTTATTTATCGCATCTGTCAGTCTTTATGCTCAGGATAAACTCAAAAAGTACTGAAAAGAGCTTTATGCGATTTTCTATATGTATCTTGTTATGACAAGTTTATTGTTAGTAATGATAGACTATTGTTGTGTAAAATTTCTTACCTAACATTAAAAGTGTAATGTTCGGGTAGTAGCGGTCGGCGGCGGGGCGGTGGGCGCTCGTATGAAATTTTGTCTAAGTTTTTAAACTCATTATGGTTTTATGAAGTACATACATGAAGACAAAGTAAATATGTTAGTATGTTATATTTAACTGGAATTGAAACTTTCTAAAAACTTCACCCGATGCTATGATAGAACTCGCCTTACTTAGTCACATAAAAACGTCTCAGTGTTCTAAACCCCTCATTATATAACAGTGTATGCTACTGTTACTATTTTAGCGTGTCATTTATGGCGTAATGCTTTATGGGTGCTCTGTGGTTTTATTGGTATTGACGTAAGGTACCGGTTGCAGTTTCCAAGTTCTTAGTATTGTAATTTAATCGAATGGATGGCCGTTTCTCAGTAGTCTCGTTTCTTGGATAGATCTTCTCAGTAGCTAAAGGTATTTCAATAATCCTTCTCTATCTCATCGAATGCCACACACGCCAGGTCATGAGACGAGCAAACACTGACATAACCCTTCCACAACCACGGCGTACAACATTTGTTTGCAATTTTTTGATAATTTAGGTCATCATTTATGAACTATTCATATTATATCGTAGTCTAATCAGCTTAAGGAACACACCGTAAGTTCTGGGTGGGACGGTGAGAATGAACAATAATGTGCATTTTCTTTAAAATAATATATTTTAAAGCTATACTGGATCAAACGATAACAACTATGTTCATCCGCAATTTGGATAGCCTAAACTAACTAAACTATTCTCTATATATTTACCTAGAGTGCAGTCACGTATAAGTTTGACGGAACATCCCTCAATAAACGCTATTATTGTTTTGCCTGTTATTGCGATTCCGTTGCCGAGACACGTCCTGAATAAATTAAACTGCAATTTTGGGGCTTTAATATGGAGTGTTGTTGGCGCTATTGCCATAGTGCGGCGTGTCGATATGAGCAGCATGCGAATGAGTACACAAAGGCGTCCAATGGACCAGCCAGAGACGCAACCAGTCATACGCGCCGGGGTATGATCACACTGCTTCGATCGGCCGTATAATCTGTTTACGAATAAGCACATACTCCTGCCAAAGCATTCCTATTATACGTGAGCGTAGTTGAGCTTTATGACAGAGTTAATTAATGATGTCTCTAATCAAACTATTGGCCGCTCTGTGTTCTGTCGAACAAACATTATTTTTCACATTTCGAAACTAGCTTAATGCATTTTTATCACTTTTGAAGGTGATTAAGTGCACATAGGAATGAACATTAAATAGCCTTAAAGAGTTTTTTACTATATTAAAACTTTTGTAGACGCCATGATCACGGCTTAAAGTTACTGGCCCTTTGATGTTGTAAATATCATAAAATAAATTAATAAATACCACAAATCTTAAAAGCTTTGTAAACTTATCCACATTAACTGAAATAAATTCCACTGTCATCAGTTAGCAATTTCTTTAAAAAGTCATACAAAGTTACACATATTAGTATCTACTTTATTTAAAAAAATATGATATCGATTAATTAATTATATATTGAATGGATTGCTTTGTGATTTGCTTTTTTCGTGTTTAGGTTTCGTTCAAACACGCTTCTAAGCTTAAATGAAGTGAAACACTCAATGAAGGTGTAAGCGTACCCATCCACACCGCAACTATCGATAAAATTGGGAATTTAACCGAATTTAGTACTCTTGGTAGTAGAAACTTATCAGAATAATGAGCTCTTTAAGCTTAGTTACCTTTAGGTATTTACATCAAGCGACATGTCGTCGTAATTATGTATATATGTATCTTGCAGGGATAAAAGTAAATAGAGTTACATATATTACCTTCCGGCGTATTTAATGTACCAGGTCCACTATTCGACATAAGTCTTTAACACTATTTAAATTTATAACGGGATATTAACCATGATTGAATAATATTGATAAAGATTGACAGGCGGGTTGGCGTGCGCAGCATACCTAAGATGTTTGGATCTGCTGCTGAAGATTCTTTGGCGCCAACGAGAAAGGACGGGGGACAATATTCCCAATCATACCCATGTATTTTTATTTAAATGAAATTTCGGATATAACCTTTCACAACGTGTCATAATAAGTAAATATTTTCGTTTTTTAAACTAGAGAAGGTATACTGGCCGTCAATTTTGGTATATACGGTTTAGAATTCGGCCCCACATGAAAAGCTCTCATTACATGCACCTACGGGCGATCCATCGGTAATGCAGGCAGGCACATGATTGCAGAACACCAACCTCCAGAGACGCAGCATTGTTACGTGAATATCATCAATTTGTACCCTTGAAGCCCCATTGATGGATTCAGAATAGTAATCATATTTTGAAGCATTTGTATTCTCGATTGCTATTATTCAAACTTCGTTCGGATATTTTCTGAGATATTCAGAGCTGTTTTATTTATCTATATATATATATATATAAAAATGAATCCCTATTTCCCTTGGACGGCATCACGCCTGAACGGCTGTACCGATTTCGCTAATTCTTTTTTGTTCTGTTTGATATTATCAGGAGAAGGTTCTTATGAAAGAAAAAAATTAAGGAAATTGCGCGAAAAATTAGATAATTTATAATTACTTAACCACCATTTAAAAATATTAAACTTTTTAATGTAACCTTAAGACATTTGACATAGAATTGACTGAATGCGTGCTGCAAATATAGTCAAAGAGAATGAAAAAAAATGACGTATAAAACTGATTCTTCTGTCAATCTTATTTTATTGATAAACAATACATTTAATAACTCAATAAAATAAAAAATCTGCTCATTTATGGCGTCTAAGGCGGAACAAAGTTCGCCGGGTCAGCTAGATAATAATAAAATAAGCTTTTTAACAATGTATGGAATACTCACTCACGTATTCCGCTGCTGCATACATTTTATATTGTTAATATTACGTATAATTACGTATAGGTATACAATAAGCCGTGTTGGCTAAGTGGGAGGACACTCGACTTTCATTCCGAAGGTCGTGGGTTCAAACCCCGCCACGCACCTCTGGATTTTTCTTCTTGAGAAATTTATGTGCGCTTTAAACACGTGCTTTAACGGTGAAGGCAAACATCGTGAGGAAACCGGCATGTACTGAGAACTTTAAAAGAGTTTGAAGGACATGTAACATTCACCAACCCGCACTTGGCCAGCGTGGTGAATTAAGGCCTAATCTCTCTCGTCAAGAGAGAAGTCCCTGTGTCCCAGCAGTGGGAACGTTAATAGGGTGATGATGATACGATAATTATGACGACCTCTGAGGCGCAGGAGGTTATCAAATTTTGTACGATCTACAATTTGTGGTTTCAGGTCTGGATGTTTTCTATGTATTATTATATGTATGTATGAATTTACAATAAAAATATATCTATACAAGCTCTGCTTAGTTTGGCGTTAGGTGATGTTGTGTGATTAGTCCGGAAAAAATATATAGGTACTAATAAATCTTCTTATTAAATAAATGCAAACTTATTGCTGGACAGTCCACAGCAATATTTAGCCCCGTGGTAAACTCAAAGCTTGTGTTAAGAGTATCTCACATACTACTCGATACTGCTACTACTTTCAGAATATACATACATTGTAAATTAGTAAAGTGCATGGATTTTTATTACATTTGTATTAAATGTATTTACAAAAATGCTAATTAAAACTAGCTGATGCTATAAACATGCACTTTGAAAGTCAGAACTGGGTTATACCTATGGCTCATGTAGTTATTACGTGACATAAGCGAAGCGAAGCATGAGGCCCGCCGCTCAATTTGTGCTTACCACAGAATAAATATTTTGTGGAAGTGACATGTGGCCTGCATTCTGTGTCGGTTTCAGCGTTTTCGTCAACCCACAGCAAAATGAAAATAGTATTATTCTTTTTTGATAAGTAGCTCTATTAACATTTTTTTTTAAATGGTACTATTTACAAATGTCGGAAGTGTACTTTATTATTGCCGTATTTTTTACGATTTTAAATAATACCCTTAATTTTTTTTTTATTTTGTGTCCAACCGACTGTTCTGAAAATAACGTCGGATCTATCCGACGTTATTTTCAGAACAGAAACTCAACAAGAAGAAGATTTTAAACCTACTATAGGCTCTAGCCTATATAGTAGGTTGAAATGGCTAAATTTTATTCAGTCTTGAAAACATTACTTTAATTTGAATGCTTTGGTAATTATAATAATGATTTAATTATATATACTTCATAGTAAAATAGTACAAAAAGAAACTTCATACTCAATTAATAATGCGTAAGGGGCGGTTTTATTGCTTAAAATCAATTTCTTATCATAATTACCTTAAATACGATCTAACGCGAAATCAACATTTATGCCAATTTTTTTATATAGTTATTATGCCTATTCCTGTTGGCACGACTACATAGCCTTACATATTTCTTGTGTTAATTTACCCATACACATTCCTGTTTGGCAACGGTTTGGGCGCTCAAATTAAGAGGACTTTATGTACGACACTTACCTGCCTCGTAACGTCAAGTACAGAATCTGGAGCACCAGTACTGTGGTCAAGCGGGAATATAACAAGCCTTTGTAGATGTGTATATAACACGTATGTTCAGTCATCGTTATTTTATTTGTTATTCTGTTATTTTATCCGTCTGTTACCAGGCATTATCTTAAAAACTGTGATAAATAACAAACGTTATTTTATAAAATTACTGGGGACCGCGGAGTAACCGCTGACTGCATCTTTCTTTTTGCCCTTTTTTCTATTAAATTTATGGTTTCTTTTTAATACAAATACTTATTATTGTATGTTACTTATTATGTATTCCACGGAACCTTCGCTATTTAAGTCCACTCATACTTATGAAATTTGTTTTAAACACATAATAAGTTACAAGCTGACACGTTCCGGCTTTGTACGGATGCATAAACCTTACTCTTATTTATTTATTTATTAAAAAGTCTATTTTAACACAAACATATTATAATAAAACATTCTGAAAACCCTTAGGGGTTTGTTTAGAATTAAATTTTCATTTCCAATTACTAAAATCTTAACAAAAATGAAAGATACAATAAGAGATTTTAAAAATAAATATAAAAATTACAAATTATGGTACCTTATTAACCCTACTACTAAATATATATTATCACTATTCAAGCGCGTCGATAACACAACATGCCCTGCCGCCGCCGCATACAATTTTGTCACCTGAGCCGGCCGAGCGGCCGACCGATAACAAAGCAACCACCGATCAGGATCATGCATTACTCTATCAATTAAAAACCGCAGCCACATTCGTTGCGTTGTTTTAAAGATCAAAACCAAACAATTTTTTACTACTTACTGTTTAATTTCAAAGTCTCAGAAACTAAAATACCTACGGTAAATGTCACATGTATTTCAAACTATCTAAATACGCCTGTTTCCGTTCAGTTCTCAGAACATGCCTGTTTCTTCACGATGTTTGCTTGTTTGTTATTTGTTAAAGCACGTGTTTAAATCGCACATATTTTCTTGATGAAATAAATGCGCGACGGGGTTGAACCCACGTCCTCCGGAAATAAAGTCGAGTGTGATCCCACTAAGCCAACACGGCTTACGGTAAGTATAGATAAATGCCCGTAAATCGTGCGTTTAACATGTAAACGTAACTTGCTCAACTAGTCCTACCTAGTAGACTCTCTTATCTAATTTGTTGGAATAGCTCCAAGGACTAAAATATTTACTTGCTCTATAATTACATTGCAATCAAGTAAACGAGCATGTACATTTAGTAGAAATGTACAATGTATTATTTGTATTGGTTGTAGAGGCTCATGTGATTTCTCAGACTGCACGGGACTGTATAATTGAATGGGAATTGTTCACAGCCCGCAGTGTGCCAGCACGAACCTAATGAGATTTTATCTTAATTATTTTTTTGTGTCCGTCGTTAATTTTTCCCCGGAGAGTTGCTGAGCCATTTTGTTACAAAAGTATTCTCTTCGAACGTTATAATTTATTTTTACTGTATCCAAACCAACCAACATTCATGTGCTATTTTCAACTGTCAAACATCATAACCATTCATACTTATGGTAGCTATCATTCTCGTCAACATCTGTCGCCTTCTAAATGCTATCTAAAACTTTTAAGAGGACCATTCATTAATGTTGGAATAGTTATTACGGAAAACTGTTTCCCGGAGGCTACGAGAATTACGTAATCAGGGTTAAATTGCCATTTGAATAGCATAAAGAGTTTTTGGAATGTTTTTGTTAGGTGCACTGATTCTTTTGAAAAGATCATAAATGGGAAAACTGGCTTTAATAAAATAATTTACGTGTTTCATTCTATAAAGCCAAGAAGCAGTATTTTAATGCCATAAATAAATTGTCAATTCTTTTTCCACGATTCTTTCTATTAGACGTTTTTCTTGCAGGCTATATAATAAAATTACTTTATATAATTATCTAGAAGTTACGTGTATCTTAAGTTAATTTATTCTGAAGATCTTCTGGCGAGTTTTCAAGATCAGTATCACAATATTGCTTATGCATCAAAGTGGTGTTTTATGGCTTAGACCATATATGTGATTCATGATAATTTTGCGTTGGCGACGCCCCCTATCCTTGTAAACTCGTAAACAGTTTGATGGGTGTCCGAAGACAGATCGTAAATAAGGATGCCTAGAGTGTTGTGCACTTAGCTCTATCCTATTTCTTTGTTCGGAGAGGACAAAGTAGTTTCATTGTTTTCGTGGGGAAGAGACCGTGACATGTTTAAACTATAAGAATCACACATATAAACATTGCATTTTAACTTTTGTGATAAAATATAGTTATAATATAACATTTATAACTTAATTTAAACTTCAATTGGTATTCAATATTATATTTCTACATCACTGGTTTCATTTTGAGAAAGCCTGTAATATGTCCAAATTTACAGTATTCATAGGATTATATTTTACGAGCGAAAATATGACATCGCAAGGAGTCTTCTGAAATTAAGTTTCCCTCCATCCGGCAGTATAAAAATAAACATTATAAATGAACACGACGAAGGAAAGGTTATAAAAGTTTGACGAATAATATGCCTACGCGTTAACCCTTTTGAACTACGTTTTATTTGTTTGCTCTCAAATAGGAAAGCTTTCAAAAAGACATTTTTTAGTCGTATAGTGGCGTAGCGCTTTCGTACGCAGCTAAGCGAGTGATCGCAGATCTTATCTTTATTAGAAAACTAGCGGCCCGCCCCGGCGTCGCACGGGTAAAAAAAGTTCCCGGCAATTTTTCCTTATTTGCTCACCGTTTAGACCTACCCTGGACTACTACAAACATTTTAAAACCAAAATCAGCTCAATCGTCCCAGCCGTTCTCGAGTTTTAATCAGACTAACGAACAACAATTCATTTTTATTTATATAGACTAGTGGCCCGCCCTGGCTTCGCACGGGTTTTTATTCAATTTTTTTTCCCGGCAATTATTCGATTTTTTCCCTAGACCTCCACGAACATTTCAAGACTATGGTAAGATAAATCCGTTCAGCCGTTCTCGAGTTTTAATCAGACTAACGAACAACAATTCATTTTTATTTATATAGATATTAAGTTCCATTGGAATTTATTATAGCATAAAGTTAATCCAATAGGATTGGTAATAATCATAAACAAAAAACATATTAAAAACCAAAACCTTAGTTTCCTTAAAAGTAAAATATCCTATTATTTTGTAATTTGTATTAAATGATCTTTAATTGATCTCTATAAATTAATTGATATATAACGTATATTATCAAATTTCGGTTCTTCTTCCCCACTTTCACCTTTCATACAATAAAAACTAAATTGAAATTGCTTCATTTGTTCGAGAGCTATGAAGACAGACAGACACGTCAAACTTATACCACACTTCTTTTTCGGTCGTGGGCTTTAAAAAGTACGGTAGTGTGGCTCGTGTCACTTTGACCCGAACGTTTTTTGTCATCAGAGTGACAAAAGCGTGTGCAATAGAACATATTTAAAAAACTGCTATTATATTATGTGCGGAACTAATAGACTTAATTTGTTTAGCGACTGCAATATAGGAGTATTATTCCATTCCACTGAAGTAATAATATTAGTTTCTGGTCGAGACATCACACAAAAAGAATAAAATATGTACTTACCTACTTACATTTGCGGTGTCGCTTCGGCTAATTTACGAGCTATTATTAAATGCAATATAGGAGGGACGAATACGGAAAACTTTCCCATTTTTTCGTCTTCGCTTCCTCTGGGATCCGCTTTACATTTTTATTTTACTCCTTTCAGTTTAATTTAATATGCGACCTCGTTGAAGAAATTTCTAGAATATTATTTCCGCATTTTAGGTAGATAAAATCTAATTTACTGAAGATTTTTCGTTCGTTTGTGTTGTTTTCTAAATCGTACCTTTTGGGCATTTGTTCGACATCGGAAACATGTGGTTCTACTTATATAATGAAATAAGATATTAGTTTCATATGCGGAATCCATTAGGTGTTATTTACATGCCGATTTCCATTAAAACTTTCCTCAAAAAGCACAGAAAAAATCTAGCCGTTGCTCGGAATTTAGACAAGCGTCTATTGCAGGATTTTTAATTAAATCTACTTTGATCACTGCTGGAATGTCTCTTTCATGAAACGATTAAAACCTGTTAAGCAATTCCCATGAAATCTTTTTGCGAAACATTCACGCAGTAATTAATTTGAGCGCCAATTATACATTTTTAAAACGAAAATATTGCATTCAAGGTTTGTATTTTATTTAGAATTTACTTGTTATTATGTATAGTTATTGACATCTCAATAGAATAAAAATAACCTCCTTTTTAAATCTACGTAGACATATATATCTTGAAAGAACAAATATTTATTTCATTTTTCTTATTCCTCTCAATTTTATGATTCTAGGTAAAAATAAAAACTTGGGAATCAGCCCTTAAATCTTTTGAAAGCATTGACTTACAAGTTTTATTTATATTATTCCTCATTTAAGACGGTTAAAATACTCGAGTATAGACAGAAAACGAGGTTTTTAAAAGTTTTTATTTAGTTTCACATATTTTAATGAAAAAATGTCGTAACTCATCACTTAATAACTCTTCTAGGTAACTTTGTGTCATCTCATGAAATATTATTTTACATTCTTATTTAACTCTAGAGGTACTACATAATCTTGCATGATTCGTCCTCAATAAATATGTTGTATTAAGATAATTTTAGTAATAAAAAAGCGACTAGGTATTACTTATCTGAGATTTTTTAAATTTATTATATATACATACATATACACAACACATTCTTTATTTTATTCTTGTATTTCTTATTTCCGTAAATTTGACCCAACTGCTGATATTGTATAACAAGCTTGCCACGTTGCTATTCTATAAATGGATGGATGACGGCTGTAGGAGGAGGAGGCAGATCGTATTGCTTTGAGCTGGGAACAGCCTGTATAGGCTTGTATCCACTATCAAAATTGCAGTAATGTGTGCGTGTTCGTTAGACCAGATATCAATTAGGGACTGTGTACGTGTCGCTTGAGATAGGAGGCACGTGACCAATATTCAACACGACCCAGCATCGATCCACCGTGAGAACAGAACTAAAACTTCAAAATTCAAAACGTGCTATTGCTTAAATAGGTGCTTACCTAAACTCAGCCCTTCTGAAACACGACCTGTTGTTTGCTTGTTTATTAATTAAGATTACGTAGCTTCTGATATTCTCGCCTCAAAACCCTTTTCGGTCCCTATGCTGCTTAGTGTATTTGTGCTGAAATAATGCCTAATGGTAATGGTAATTACGTCGTTGCCTGTCTGGTAACATTATTTTGTGTTTAGCTCTGTGCCTTTATAAAAATATAGGGGTTGTATCTTGTAATCGTACCAAATGAAACCCGATCTCTCTTCCTAACGACTATCTTAAACATTCTTTATTAGATGTTTATAACAGAGATACAGGTGGTCCTGTCCTGTGGAGTATTTGGATCGAAATATTCACAGGTGTTAAATAGTATTACATGGATGACAAACCTACTCAATACTTTAAATGCAACCTCGCTTGATTGATTACAAGCTCCTCAACTAAATCTTATGAAAAACTTTCAAGATTCAACTTAATATTTATTTACAAAAAGATTTATGAGCTGGACTGCCTAAGTGGCGCGGTGGGCGTAGGTCCGCTTACGGCGCAAAATGTAGCGAGTTCGATTCCTGCCGAGGGTTCAAGTGTTTGTATGTTCTGCAAGTATTTTCTCCTGGGTCTGGGCGTTTAATATGTATAATAAAAAACCCCTCGGCAGGAATCGAACTCGCTACATTTTGTACTCGCTACATTGGTGAGCCATAGAGCAGCCACGGGACGAGATGTTGTTGTGTGGATTGTCCGGAAATATTTACTTTATTTTATTTATTTATGAGCTACAAGCCCTAGATATTGCCGGCGTTATAATGATATTTTCTGCGGAAGGATAGCATGACAGGACATGACAGACATACTCACAGATTCTGTGTACCAAATTTCATTTAAATCGGTTAAGTAGTCCCAGATATTTCCCCTAACAACGTCACAAACAATTGTTCACGTCACAATAACAAACAAACTTTTACCTCTTTATTATATTAATATGTTTCTTGGACACGAATGTCTCAAATTCTCCGTATTTGATACCAAACTTACCAAGATACGTACGCAAGCGCGCTCGGAACCTATTTAAACCGCGTACGAAAGAGCAGAGGATAGGCGCGAGCTCACGACGTTACTTGTAATAATATACATAGTTTTTTTTTGTGCGATGCGCGTATCCAGGCTATTCATCACCTCTTGTGCATATGGTAAAAATATCTTGTTTGAAGTCTGATATGCGCGTCGACTACTTAGATATGCCGTGTCCTAGAGGTTTTGCCACGTGATTCGTGTATATTATTTCCGAACAACGTTTGTGTTATATTTCACTAGTTTGTCAAAACTTGCTAGATTTGCTAACATACAAACACCGCCACAGGTAGAACTCAATGAAATCTTGTACAAGTAATCCTCATTTAATGACTATAACCACATAAAACAGATTTATCAACGACAAAAATACACACAACCCGTTAAATCAATGTCTTATCTGGTCATATTTGTATTCTAAACCGTTTAAAATTGTAATATCTACAGAAAGCAAACTTTCACGTAGATCTTTAAATATTTATGAAGGTCCTAAACGTCCAATGACTCTTAATATTCAGTCAAATATTATCATATCCTTATCGTAAGCCCTCTTCGACAAATGTATTCCAATTGAACGACCGTTTGTGAATGAATTTAACGTTACCAAAAATTGTCTGTTCATTGTTAAAGTCAATTTTTTCTCGGTGAAAATAAATGTATAAAAATATTTGATTGCTAAAGAAATACAATTTTTCAATGGGAGATAAATTCATCCGGCGCGTGATGATTTATCAGAGCAGTAGCGGCGGGCGGCAGGGCGCGTGCGACGTCATCGCGCCTCCCCCAGACATATCTTTATGATAAATTGCAAAGAATCTGCGAAAGAGGTAAAATTCTAAAATATAATCTCTATGGCGAGAGTGGAACATTTTATTTTCGGAAGTTTCCGAATAAAAGTTTGCATAAACGTAATACTGCAAACCTAATGTTGTTTTGCATGTTTCATTCGTGCTACGCCGCGCAGACTATCAGAGGGATGTTGGTCGCTGAGGATATTTTTATAGCAAGCGCGGATCGCGTCTGAATAGGCTTGTGCGACAGCTGCTGTTGACGTCCCTGAAATGCCTATTATGCCGGTTCTTTTATTTATGATCGAGTTGAGCGGTACTTATTACGACTGCCAACGAGATATGTTTCACATGTCTTGTTCTTACGTTCATTCCTTTGCAAGCTTATTGAGATATTTGTTTTGACTTCCACGTTCTGCTCATACTTTTGTTGGTACTAATAGTTATAATTAATACATATTATGCTAATACTGTATTTCCTTAGATTTTCATAAACGTTTTTCTTACTTTTTGCTGAATTAGCTTCCATATCTAAACAAAGTTAAAACTTGTGTCATCTAAAAGTTTTGGTTTCATGTATTTATAAACTTTCCTTGTATAATGTTATCTGTTTAGAACTAGCACCACACACGGTCGACATTGTTCATTTGGGGCGTATCTTGAAACTCTGTGATATGTATTATACTGAGCCCGGAGAAATTCATTCGTTTTTGTCTATCACTTGGCAGGAACTTCCCCAATGTATTCTCATTCGGTCGCGGCCTTCCAAAAGTTAGCTCATTCCTGTCTCCGCGGCGGATACCATCACGAATTACAAACTCCGCACTCAGCCGTCACCTATGCGTATAAAATGTCTTTACGATTTGGGAGACGACACGTGTGCCCCACTCCAAACTTCATGTTTTAAGGTTTTTAATCAACTTATGTTAATTACAAAACTTTCTACAGCAAAGGATGCAAAGTTTTCCGCTAAAGAAAAACGGCACGACCCACTTTAGAGCTGGAAATGTTTTTCACACGTAAGCGTGTTCACGTGTTTTCGTGAAGAGTTGTCATCGCGCAAGTGAATTGATGTACCTACACACTCCTTACATAGTTCTAAAGAAGTTTATCCACGCTAGATGTTCACAGAATGTACCTAACTTGAGCAACTCGCTTTATTGTATTTTTGTCTCTTAATTTTCCGTTGTGGATTAAATCTTAGAGTTTACTTCGAAAATGGTAAAAAGAACTGTGATAAACACTTGTTTACGTGATTCATTAGCTGCTACGTGGCCTCGTGGCGTGGAGGAATTTATTTTGCTGGTAAATTTTTTTGTAAACCATTTACCGTAATGTAGAATACACACTTTATAAAAATATTCTGATATAGTGAAGTCATTTAGAATTCTCAATATACGTATTAATGTCATTTATAATTTTACAATTTCTCGTTATCTACAAATTCATTTAGATTTAAAAAAGTATCAGTCCGTCATTTACATAAAAAACTCCAAAAATGGATAGGTACGTTTTTTATTTTATTTTTTGCCAACGAAAACTGAAGATGTTTCGCGTGACGTAACGATTTATACCGAATGTATACGTGGAAGGCAAAACATTAGGCTCCACTCCGAAACTTTTATGCTCTAAAACATTTATTTTTTAAATTAATAAGCGAAAAATGTGCCCAGTAGTTTTAGATGGACTACAATTAAAAAAAAAGTGTCTGTGTGTGTCAGCTACGACGCACGATTGGAGTTTTCTACTTACGAACGATATTATGATATTATGTACATCGAATAGAAAAAAAGGGTACATGAACGCATCTGCGTATGCGTAAAATGATAAGAGAAACAAACATGTATCTGTTATTATTCGGATTGATTATATTACTTCAATAAAGCGTATTACATAAAGTATGTTACAAAATAATAATAATTGTGTTCAATTTATACAAATCCAATTTTAGGATGATTGATTTCTTTCACTTTGAATTATAATATCATTCTTAAATACTGCAAAGAACAAATTAATTAGGTGTCGAAACTATAGCGTCTTTTTAATATTTTAATTAATAAATAACAGAAGGTACTTATTATATGTTCCAACAAAACGCGTTAAGAGGACCATAAATTCGTCAATTGTTTTAGTTCCCTGCACAAAAACGTAAAAGCTATCTTTGTAAGACGATATCCAAGTGAAAAAGAAACGTCCGGCCAAAATTTTTTTGTAAATATTGAAGATTTTACTGAATAACTTTGCACTCTCACCTCTACTCACTGAGAAATTCTAAGTGAATGCTAGACGAATCATTTTTGAACGCGTATTCGAATGTCAAAAATGGTAACTCGCATTCCAGAGACACAACAAACAACCAATCAAAATGCGTTAAAGTTCTTATTTCGAACGTGACGTTTCGACGGTATTCCATCTCATTCTTTTAAACGTTTAATCCTACAGATATATATGTTTGTCTCTTTCTACGTAACGCCTCAACTTTTGTTAACACTTGATTTTACTCCCCATAAAATTTCCATACCGGGCCTTATAACTCAAAAGTAAACTCCAAAAATGTCGTAACGTTTTGAAGGAGTTATCATCCAAGTACTGGCCTCGCGCAACGTTGTATAACCTTGTATAAATAACGTTTATTGTAATGGGAGCCACCTTAAGTATTTATATAATATGTGTTTTTAGTATTTGTTGTTACAGTGCCAACATAAATGCATTTTCGCTTATCAATTTAACAAATAAATGATTAAGATAAAAGTACAAAATTAAAAAAAATTAAAACAATTCATATTCTAGGCTGTTTATTCGAAACAAAGACTATTTCTTACTTACTTACATAATAGGTACTAAGGAGATTTTGTCGATGTGTTTGTAATGTAATCTTTGGGATTTATGTTGTTTCCCTAGTCTGTATTAAATGCGCTGAAATCAAGTTTTGCATATAAACAGCAATGGAGGACTGTTGGGTTCAGCTGCTTTGTTCTCCGCTGTAAAACTTCACTAATTGCTAGTATAGAATGGTTCTCTATCTTACTAGAAAAATGTTTTTAAAAAAAATCTGCAGCTTTTAATTGCAAAGTTAGCTTACTAGAAGGAAAACTTTATCATGCTTCTGGATGGGTTTTGTAAGTATCTACTTATCAACGGACTTGCAAGAAAAACTTTTATTTATGTATGCGTCAGTAATTGTAGAGTAAATGTCTGTATAAATACGTTTCGAAGAACAGTAGGTAAATTCATATTAAAATGAGAATAGCGTACGTAAATAATGCCGATATTTTGAGTATCCATCATTGGAAGAGCCAATAAAGTAAAACCGTCATCAGGATTCCTTTGTATTTAAATTCATTTATGAATGGCATATTTATAACAGGTCACAGTTTTTAGGGTTTCGTACCCGAAGGGTAAAATGGGACCCTATTACTGAGACTTCGTGTCTGTCTGTCTGTCACCAGGCTGTATCTCAAGATACGTGTTAGCTAGAGAGTTATAATTTTAAGGGATGGTGCATTTATGTTGCCACTGTATCAACAAATACTAAAAACACAACCTTAATCCTTAATATATTATAATGTTATAATTATTATTATAATATTATAAATGCGAATGTAAGTTTGTTTGTTACGCTTTCACGCAAAAACTACTTAACCGATCATCATGAAACTTTGCACATATACTCTTGAAGGTATTAAAAGTAACATAGGATACCTTTTATCGCGGGAAAATATGTAATTCCGCGGGAAAATCCATTTAAACGCGGGTAGCACCGCAGGTCTCAGCTAGTATTATATAAATATTTAAGGTGGCTCCCATTACAATAAACGTTATTTATACCAAGGTTAAACAACGTTGCGCAAGGCCAGTACTTGGAACATGACGCCCCGCAGTGGCGGCACGCGAGTGTGTTCCCGCGTACCACTGAGGAGGTGAGACAGAGATCTCCAGCTCTAGTCGCACACTCGGAGGCATCAAAATGTGGGCCAACGCCGTCGCGGCCGCGGAAGACTGCTAACGCGTACCCGTAGCCCCGACAAAGCCGTAAAAAAAGGCCAGTACTTGGATGGTGTTAACGAGCGATCACCCATCCAAGTAATGGTTGAACAACAAAATGATTTTTATTTTTATTGCAAAATGTGTTTGAAATCTATACGGAATCCAAGGTGTAGTATGACTCCATCTCATGCTTATCAGTGACGTATAGCCACTGCTTTTGATTAACAACATAGTGGTCGTATAGGAAGTGTCAGCGTCGGTCAGTATGGGAAATAAATAATAATATAAGACAAAGGATTTTTTTTTCTTAGGAACCATGTCAACGTTTTAGGCAATTTGCAATTGCATTCAAATAGTAAAAAAAATCAATTTTATAAATAAATTTTTAAGTAACAATTTATTGTACATGAAGACTGATCCTATGAAATAAACTCAATAAGGATGGAATCAGGACTAATTCACCGGTGGTTCCGTGTAATCCTCAGACTGCCTCAGTGGTGCGGTGGGCAGAGTCCGCTTGCGGCGCAAGAGGTAGCGGGTTCGATTCCCGCCGAGGGGTCAAGTGTTTGTATGTTCTGCAAGCACTTTCTCCTTGGTCTGGGTGTTTAATATGTATAATAAAAAATATCTAAGTATATCAGATGTCTAGTACCCGTAACACAAGCCTCATCCTGTGCGTGCGAAAGTTACGGATGTGTCTTATTCTTTTTCTGCATAAAATTTATAAATAGTGTCACCTACAAAGTGAGGTTTATCACTTATTAAAAATATTTAAAATAGAAATACATTATAATATTATTAACTCTCCAACTATCACGCCTTTTGAGATTCAGCCCGGCGACAGACGGACAGTCAGACAACGAAGTCTCAGTAATTGGGTCTCGTTTAACCTCTTGGGTACGGAATCCTAACAATTATTTTATTTGATGTTTCTACAACAAACCTATTTAAATATAGACAGTGGTTACAAATTCAGCTCCTTATCGAACTACGACGATCCCTTATGCAGGTAGGTATGTATTATTTAGAGATATATTTGAAAGATCAAATTGTAATTGTACCGTTGTTACCGGTACATAAATTAAATATATACCATCTATCCTCCATTATATTCGTGCCACAGCTTGGTTGTGCTATTTTATATTTCAACAACATCAAAAAGGAGGAGGTTGTGAATACGTAGTTTTGTTTGTTAAAACTTGAAAAGGTTCAAGTAAAATGACATTATCAAAAAAAAAACTATATTCTATTGTATGTGGAGAATAGTTAGCTGTTATATTATAATATAATCTGACCTGTCATTAAACTGCCTCGTACAAAGATCTTGGATAAATATAAGCTATCTTAGATATTCTGATGCGCAGATTGATTGGCAGCAAGGCGTCCTTCACAAGATTCCGGATAACATTCTACATAGACGTTGTATGTATATTGTATTAATGTATGAGCATTTTCTTCTTATAAAAAGCAATAATGAAAGAGAAACAGTGATCTGACTTGACATGATCAGTGATCTTTCAGACATTTTAGTTAATAGTATAAAAAAAAAACCTGTAAATGTGTTTCTCAGTCAAGAAAATTTAAAAGCAGTATTCAGCCTTAGATTTTAATCAAATTAATCTAAATATAAAATGCAAGATTCCAGTGCCTTAATTTCCTTAAAAGTAAAACACCATAATATTTAGTAATGTGCACGCGATGCTCTTTCATTTGATACCCCACACGAGTATATTTCGGTTTTCCCCATAACTTTTAAGCGGCTCAACCAATTTTCATGAAACATGTCTGAGAACACCCGAGCCAAACTCACCTTTCATACAAAAAAAACTAAATTGAAATCGCTTTATCCGTTCGGGAGCTATGATGTCCCAGACAGAAAGACTGACATACCGACTCACAGACAGACAGACACGTTAAACTTATAACACCCCTCTTTTTTGGTCGGGAGTTAAAATGTAGGATACGTTTTACAGGGTTTAGTTAGTTCGGACTCAAAGGTTAAAACGGAACTCTAGTACTAAGACATCTTTGTCCATCTGTTTGTCTGCGACCATGTTAATGGGCTCCCATAAAAAAAAGTTAACGGCATCTTATGTCAATTTTTTTAATTAACATTTTATGGTTCTTTTACTACACAAAGTGTATGAGTATTGGATTACACGGAAATATCGGTACCTATATGAATCCAACGAATACTAATGAGTTTTTATCATATTCCTTTTATATACTTCTACAACAACCCATCAACTGATTCAAACAATCACAATACATAAAGAACCACCCCAAATGCATTGAATTTATTTCAATGCATATCTCCCGAAATATAGTGTATAACGTTTTGGCGATTTAAATAGATTAAAAAATATATATGATGACTATTTGTCGAATAGTAAAAATAAACAGAAACAGTAAATAAGTTTAGGATAATTGTGTAGCTTTTTAACAAAACGCATTTGGTCTTACTACATAAACATCGTAGCGAATTAATTAAGACTTGCTCGTTTGTATGAAAATAGTAGCTGAACCTTCGAAACTGTCTGGGAGCCAAAAAGTCGGCCGCATGAGTCAGGCCACGCTCCGACCCAGGCATTGAGCCACGGATCCGGCCCGTTTCTTTCGAGCTCGTTAACGAAACAATAAATAATGATTTTGACGTCTCCCCGGCTATTGTTTGGCTATCGTTTTTCTCTGGCAGCCCGGGGATAGTGACACTGCGTCGTCAAGTTTCCGTAGAATTCGGTGCACTTTCCGCTTGTGGTTCATTATTTGTTTTAAAACCGTAGATGAACCAATATTGATATAGCTCCATTCGCTTCGCCTGCGGAGTTCATTTTATATCCCTCTGAGACAGTTTAAAGACAGTGATTTTATTGTCTTGGATTTATACAATAGACAAAGGCAAATTGATGTTTACCTTATCTTTTTGATACGTATAAAATTAGATCATACTTGTGAGCTTATGATGATGTACATATTTTAAGAAACTTTCTTAACTTTCTTTTGATTGGACACCTTCCTAATTTTACATCTCCTTAAACATCCCTAATACTACTTTCCTAGGGTAAAATTTGCTACTATACGTAAACACAATTGTTCTTGAAAATACCTACACACATGTCTGTGTAGAAACTGAAAAGTTCAAAATAATGAATTTGTTATACTAACCAAATTCTTACACTAATTAAAGTATATTAGTAGTTATTTTACTGACATAAGACTTTTGCCCCCATCTCCTTCCGAGGAAACCAATTCCCAACATTTTCTATAAAAATTGAGAACAATGTTGGAAAAAACTGGAGAACTAATAAACAATGCTCTAAAACCTAATAAAAAAAATAAAATTAGTATGAAATGAGGACATATTTCAATATAACTCTAGAACTACTTGATCGATTGTTATAAAATATAAATGGCACCAACTTGAGAGCAACAGCTGTCATTTATAAAATAATCGTCAATATCGATCTACACAGTTAAACGTTATGCGTGGTACATAAAAAAATATCTAATATATAAAATTCTCGTGTCACAGTTTTCGTTGCCATACTCCTCCGAAACGGGTTGACCGATTCTCATGAAATTTTGTGAGCATATTGAGTAAGTAGGTCTGAGAATAGGCCAACATCTATTTTTCATTTTGCAAAACAACGTTTGCTGGGGCCAGCTAGTATATATTTATATAGTGAATTGAGAACAGATATAGATTTTTTCGTCGATTGAAAAGGGAAAATGATTATTATTAAAATAAAACCAAATTCGAAATTTTTATCCCAAAAACAATACAAACTCAAAACAGTTAATGATTATCACTGGAAAATCCTATAAAACACAAGCTAAAACCACCAGCCGAGAGTCTAGTAGGTACTGAAAACGATATTTATATATTTGCAATTACATAATTAAATAATATTTTTTGGAGTTTATAGCCGATATTTACCTACTGGTATTCAAAACTGCTAGTAATTTTTTTTTTGTTTTATTTTCATAAGATTTCGTGCACTTTGTAAAACAAATTTGCGTATGTTTCGTACCTCACCACGTTACTAAAGATAAGTTTGCGAAACGTGACAAATGTTTCTAAAACTCCCCTGAATAACATATGAGACACCCTATATTATCCGAGCAAACAAAGCCACGGGAGCTACGTAGCTATCAATAACTTGATCCTGCCCTCGGGTTGTTTTGTAGATTGGGGATCATTTACAACTCATTTGTTATTGAAAAGCCGTCACACACATTGGCTTGTGTTGTGGTATCTGCATTGACCTGAAAGGATCATAAGAAAACTGGCGGTAAACCATTTTAATCAAGCTGTAATTTCACTATACGCAATACGGGAAATTCGGCTAGATTCCTGCTTGAGATCAATAAAGGGGATTTTGCGCGCTGTTAAGTATTACACCATGACGCTTGGGTTATTTTATTACCTATACAACAATGATAGGAGAAAACATGTTAAATTGTAATTTAATTCTTATAAATGCAGGTACTTGAAACGTATTTGCAAATCCGGGCGAGATTTAAATTCGAAATTACATCACGATAACTAGCTTCTTCTTCAGAAAGAAAGTCATTTAAGGGTGTCATTTTCTTCCGAAACGAATTTTGTGCTGAAATCACGCTGATTTTGCCAAAACTAACCTAAAAGTAATCTCGTTACCCTTGTTCCATGTTTAATGGGATTGGAATCTTTCTTTCCTATTGTGAAAGAAGTATTATTAGTGATTTAGTAAGTACTTTCAAACGCATCAATCTCTTAATACACGCCTTTTTGGAATTAAATTATCAGCGCACCGCACCGCCTACTTTACTAACATTTTTTTTTATTTTTCAGGTAAGCTACAATCTTTATCGAAGGTATGAGCCAGCAGTAAAGGTATGTAAATAATTAATTACCCAGAGCTCATTATTTGGACAACAACATTTAAAATATGTTGAGGGAAGAGGATTTCTACGGATTTCTTTTACATTTTAGTGAATACTATTATAGAAACGATAAATTTCTTAATAATAAAATATGTTGAAATAATAATAAACAATTTCTGAACATCGTAAAGTTGAAGAGTTGAAAAATTAAAGTACATGCGGTGGATCCAACTTTCAACACATAATCTAATTAAAAAGTTCGTAATGCGATGAGATATATTTTCATTTTAGCATTTGCTAATGGTCTCTTGCTGGGTGCTCATTTGTATTAAATGCTTAACACTCAATAAACAATATTCAGTTGAAATCTAATCAAAGATTCTGCTATCTTGTCGGTCGTTCCATTCTTGCATTAAACAAATAAATGCCTCGGGCATTGGACATGGCATATCGGACCGATTCATTCTGTTTGAAAGCGAGGAAGGAGCTTCCGTCGGCTGCAAAAAGCGCAAAGCGCATTGTTTTCCCAATCGAATAGGAAACGTCCATCGATGGCGACCAACGCTTCCCTAATGGAATATTGTTTACTTAAGCCAGTTTTGGCGTTCATTCCTAAACAATATGAGACTGGCCCGCTTCTAATTAATTTCTGATAAAGGCGCTGAATGCTTGTCTTTTCTCTAAGAATTCTCTCATTCTTATTGCATATATACTATAAGAAACCGCTTTCATTATTTCGAGCTTTGTGTTTGAGATAGTGCGAAACTATACCTCTCTAATAAGATTTTAACCAAGATACATAATAATATGTTTTTGATAAACTATGGTATCTAAATATTTTTGTCAAAATATGTCATTCACGCAGCTTGGAAACAAGACATAAAATACTAAGCTAATACTATAATAATAAAACTGGACAAGTTTGTTATACCTAACATAATAATTCGTTTTGGTCGTAAGAAGTCCACTCTAGGGCATAGGCTGCCCTCAGCACAATGTGCGATTGGTAAAACCCCTTACCAATTGTATTAAGAAAACAATAATATTAGCCTATCAAACAGAATAGTGGCATTTAAGTGAGATCTTTTTGTAGTAAGTATTCCAGTGTTGCGTGGCTTGGTAATGGAATAGCAACTCTGACAAATAGTCCGGTTTTAACAATTCCAATGGAGTGGCTAGATGGAGCATTCGGCAAGAAGACATAATAAAATACTGTGAGATATGGCTTCGTCGATAATAACCTTAAATTTTTCAGTGATGTGTGTGACGTAATAATTAGATACTTTAGAAGTTCAAAACCTTAGACGCATTTCTGTGGTCCCTTAACTGTAGCTTATTTAACCGCCAACTTACCGCGTTTGGTGGTTATCCTCTGTTGTCAACAGAAAGAATAATATTATCCGAATAATTAATCGACATATAAATATATAAACAGAGTTGTATGCGTTACAGCATTATTACTGGAGTACGGCTGAACGGATTTTAATATAATTATGATTTGTTATATTTGTCTTCGTCAGGAATAGTAGAATAACTGAATAACAATGACGACCTCTGTGGCTCGGTGGGCGAACGTCCGCCTGAGGTGCAGGAGGTTGCGGGTTCGATTCCCGCCGGGGGACAAGATTTTGTACGATTCTGTTTCGGGTCTGGGTGTTTTCTATGTAACATATGTATTTATTTACAAAAAAAAATATCTTTGTAGTATATCAGTCTAACCTAACCTAACACCCATAGTTCAAGCTCTGCTTAGTTTGGGGTTAGGCGATGCTGTGTGAGTAGTCCGGAAATATTTATTTATTTAATTTATTTAACTATTAAATACATGGAAATAATCACTGAAAAATTAAATAAATGAAATGAACATTTCCAATACAATTTCCCGGGTTTCTTCGTCAAATATAGAATATGATAAAGTATCAATTAAAACAGGCTTTATCACGTAACTTAAATATAGAAATGTTTTTATTTTTGAATATTTTTACGTACGTTCAAAATTTGAAATGACTTATGAATATATCCAAAGTAGTGGGCATGGGAGTGAGTAAAGGAGCTGGAGTTCAATTAAGAGAATAATTTTTAGAAAGTTACTCTTGTATGGCTGGGCTAAGAGTAGAAGTAGAAGTACAGGATAGAGTAAATGGCAAAATAACGTTTGTCGGGTCGGGTCGTTGGATACAAGTTATACACGTATCTAATGAGAGTAGTTTCCGGAGTGGCATTGTGATTTAACACATACATGAATATTATCCTGTATGTTTTATGAAAACAAACTTGAAACTCCATCCCACTACGCCTCTCTAGATAACACGGTTTTGAGTTCATACAAATTTGCTCTGGTCTCTAAAGAGAAGTTTTGCTAACTCGAGCGTAATGTCTTATGTCACATGGCCGTCTTGGAGTAAAATGTGCTCGCGGGATCAACGTGAAAACCACTTTATATTTGTAAAACTGTTTAGAGTTTTACGAGGGTATCAAAACTTAAATCTTTTGTGTATTTGAGTAATAGTAATGCCAGGTAGGAGCAGACCTGGGTGTCAATATATTAATATAGCTGCTTAACCGAGATCCATGCCACGTATGCTAGTTATCGGCTTCCTGCTTGATAGTTATGTTTAATCTAGGATAAGAATGCACATGCAGCCAAACAAAATTTTATCGTCTTATAAAATAAAAAAATATATTATACTCAGAATAGTTTTTAAAATATAAATTGTAACAGAAACTTGATATAAATCATTAAAACGAACAGCTTAAACCACTATTTTTTTATGTACCTGCAAACAAAATATTTTAACCCACAAACGGAAAATATATTTTCTGGGCTGTTATAAAATGAATACTTTACGTTATTTTTGTCTTTTCGCTGCGTACGAAGTGTGCGCGTAGCTAGGGGTGGTCGGGCGCCGGGCGGCAGTGCTGCCGGGACCCGCGCCTAGACAACCTGCCCTTGCCAGCGCCCAACGCGAGTTTACACTTCCGACTTTGGATTGCCAGTGTGTTCGTGATTACTAGTGCATTGTGCTTCACTTATTCAGTGAGCTCACAGTGAGAATACATATTACATCCTAACAAGTTTTGAAGTAAATAACAATACTACTTGTAATAGACAAGTAGCAAGCTAACAGAAAGCTATTCAAAAATATTTTACATGAAAATTATATAAAAATTTTAAATTCATGAGGTTATACCAAGTTTCCCAACCTAACAGGTTGGGTAACATCTTGATCCTTGAATTTATAATTAAAAATCTTAACGAAGTATTGTTCAAAGCGTAACAAAAAGTATAGCCAAGTTTCAGCTGAGAAAGTAGATCCTAAAATATTCAAGCTACGTAAACTAGGTTAAAAGTTTACCTAAATTGGATTTGTGTACAAATTTACGTTATGAGCATATCCTAGTCTTAATGAATATGTACAAGTTTTCTTAATACAAGCGCTTAAAACTAAATGCAAGTTTTTTTTTGATTTCATAATTTTAGATTAGAGTAGCAATGGGTAATTTGTCGATCGAGGTTATCATGCAATTGTGATGTCATTAAGTATGATTATGATATGATCATATTTATTGATCCCACTATTCTTTAAGGGTGTCCGTGAAGATTCGTGTTTTGTTTAACCATTCTACCCTATATCCGTTCAGAACAATATTACGGCTAAATATAAATACGTTATTATTTACATAATTCAAATACGTTTATGTTCTATCTAGAAAACCTTTTCTAAATAAATCCGGTAAGTATGAGACGGACTCTTATTACGAGGGTTCTGCGTAAATCAATAGTTTATACACTTTTTTTAATATTAAGAAATATATATTTTTTTTAAATATTGAACTAGCGAGCTTCTTGTGCGGTCACCCTAATAAGTACATCTAAGTACTGACCACGCGCAACTTTTTATTATAAGGAGGCCTCCATACAAACGTGATTTGTTTGTTGTTATTATTTATTATGCGATTTTCAGAATTTTTCGTTAATTCGGTAAAATAAAAAAAATTCCAACTCTCTATCTATCACGGCTCTTGAGATAGAAAGAGCCTAGTGAAAGATGGACAGAATCTATATGAGGAGGCTCCCATACAACAAACTCGATTTTACAATGTTAAGCAATATTGCGCGCGGCCATTACTTAGAATGGGTTGCTCTGACTACATATTTTTGCATTTATTTTTTGTTTTTTGTGTTAAAAAAATGTATAAACTGTACCTACATGGAACCCTAAGAGTAGTATGAGTCCATCTCATACCTATCAAATTTTAGTTCATATTGAGAATCGGAACATATTTAGGATTCCGGCGAATCGAGAAGCAATGTTTTTGTTGTCGGTTAAAAGTGTACCTATATACCTTTTTGTGTAATTCTACAAGCTTTAAAAGCTTTGAAAGTTACCCAGAAAGCGGGATATTTGAAGAAGTTTTTCCTGAACTTATGGTTACTATCAGAAGAAAATGTCATAACCTGCAATAGATATAAATTTATATCTTCAATATTTAATCCTTATATTCACGTGTATTGACTCGACTTTAGAGTCGAAAGGTGAATTTGAATTGCCTTCTTTGTCGTTGTTTAGTAATAAAGCCAAACATGTTATAGAGAACACATAATTAGATAGAGTTACTACATAAATATGCACTGACTTCAAAATAATTTATTCTAAAAACAACGTTGAAGCAATTTTTTTTCATAACCTGATTGTTTTTACTATATTCTGTTTATTTTAAATAGTTTTTTTGTTTTTCGTGACAATGTTGAACTCTTTTATAGGAAAATATTTACTGAGACCTTGTCGTCTGTCTGTCACCAGGCCGTGATAGATAGAAGATGAATTTTGAAGTTGAAATTTGGGTAAATGCTACGTTTTGCAGTCCAAAATGTGTATAATCTGTACACGGAACCCTAGGTGTAGTATGAGTCTATCTTATCAAATTTATTTTTAAATGAGGCTTCGGATAAAATTATGTTGTACTGGTGGCATTTCCGAATGAAAACACTAGCTGAATAAACAAGCTTATTAGGCAAATATTGTGTAAGGCGATTGAGACGGCTAGTTATTTAATTATTATCAAGAAGTTGTAAATCAACATCTTTTGTTAAAATAATTCACAAAAACAACAATTCCTATGTTGATATCTTATAATTAATCTCAGAAATGACCTGTAATTAGATACCGTGATTATGGATGCTCCGTACCTTTGTTATTCTGGACCGAAAATGTAATTAATAAAACCTTTTTCTCCTGTATTTAGCTCATTTCAGTTGAAATTTTGTTAATTTGTATTAATTTCAACGAGTGTTTTCATTGATGACCGCTCGTTAAATCTGGAAATGCCTTAATGAGTATGACCTTGCAGGGCCTTTGGAATATTTGTTATGAAAATACATATTTATACGTGAAAATGTTCCAATTATGCAATGTTAATTATTGTAAAGTACATAATAAGTTTGAATATTCTTTATTTATTAAAATATTATTTTAAATCATAACTTCTTTGTAGAGCATAGTTTCGTATCGGAATATTAGGTTTACCCACTGAAAGAATATACTATTCTAAGGCATCATTCGAAGTAAACCAAATATTCAGAACGACAAAAGCTTCATCAATACAATTTATCGGAAACCTAATAAATACCTTATTTGCATAACTTGAACCAACCAATGAACAACAATTTACAATTTAAATTCTTAGAGAAAACGGCGCAAAGCGACTCTAAAGTTTTATAAGTTTGCCTTCGTTTGTTATACCAATAAACCAAAAAACTAACCCTGCATTCTCAATCTGATAGAAATACATTTTCTGAAAGTAAATTTGCAGAAGTATTCTCGTGTGGACACCGTAACACTATTCTTTTACTTGTACTCAGAAACTCTGTGAGTACTGAAGTTTCGAATAAAATATATTGGAAACTTGATGCGATTCTTCGATTTTTGATGAATCCTGAACTCCTTCGGTTTAAAAAGTTTGTGAGGCAAATTTCAAATTCTTTTATGGATCTATTCGAATTTAAATTTGCCAGTGCCTTCCAAAACCCCGATGATGATCTTCTATCTAACTGGTGGCTGGTATGATTCGATGACGCTTCACTTCCACTTTCTCAACTCCAAACCTTTCACGGGGCTAGATGTTGTTGTCCAGAAATACTTATTATTTCTTTATTTTCACCACTTCGCCATTCCACAATCACCCTTTTAATTGGCTTTAATTACGAGTATATTAATACAAAGACATTTAATTTAATTTTATTAAATTGTATATATATTTTAGGCTTAACTGCGCTATTGTAGTGTGGTGCTACGAGTTCCGTAGCACGTACTGAGTTTGTAGTATTTGACATGTAACATGATTGCATTTGTCTTGGGTTCTTGACTTATTATTATGGTAAGTTTCGTATGATTGTGTTCGAACAAGTCGCAGGTAACATCGATGTCTCTGTCGATGAAGAGCTTAATTTTTGACTTACTTCAATATGTTCTATATATTTATGTTTCTTTCTACCTTTGTCTTCCAGAATTTTGTCTATAAATCCTTGATCGTATTTAATGACTATTTGTTTTATTTTAAAGCTGGTACTTATATATTTCCAAAACAGTTCTATCCCCCCAAATACATGTAAATGTAGCCAAGACGACAGCGAGACCACACAGTGTGCACTGTTAAACAGTTTTTAGATGTTGGTACATCTGGTATATTCCAAACCCAAGTTATGAGGCCATAAAAAATCGACGCAAAGCTTGTGTAAGAGAGGAAGGAAGGTAATGCCCGTACGCTTTGCCTGCTTGCCTTGGCGGGAGATCCCAATCCAATTATTCAGCCACACAGTTCACAGCCACTTTTTCCCGATATAATAATAATTACTAATATATAAAGAATAATAATTTAATACTTTATTGTTGAAACTTGGTAAGTAGGTGTATTTTGTAAACCTCATTAAGATTTTCACAAAAAACTAAAGAATAACCTTTTTTTGCACTAAATTGAACAAAATATTTTTTTATTTAAGCTTTAAAAATATTCAAAATTTGCTCCACACATTCTATTATATGCATCGACCTGCTATCGTTACACAACTTCACAGTATCGTCATCGCTTTAATTTTTATAAACACTTGTCTACGATTTACGAGTCACCGCCTCGTACTAAGAACGTCGCGTCGATGCGTATAATGTGTGGGTTTGAATCCCGTGTTTCGCTGCTTAGTTACATTATTTCTACACGAATTTAGAATATTAGTTAAAACCTAAAAAGTGTGGTTTGTCACTTAATAAAAAACATAAAACCTTATAATGGATTGTTACACGATTGGCAAATACGCTAATATAATTTAAGCTTAGCTCAGCTTAATCGTAAACCGGAAAATTTGACAAATTTAACTTGCAAATCATTTGCTTACAGAAAACATCAAGAAAAATAAGGAAACTAAAAAAAATTGATTGATAAATAATAGGTACTCGTTACATAGAGTTGTAGCATAAATTATTCAGTTAATTGTGTAAAAACCCACAGTAATCATAATTTTTTTATATTTAATAATAACGTATTCATGGAAATTGTTGTCAGTTATGTAATAACTATAAATTTAGTCTTTGTAGATGCGGTTCTAATCAAGTGTCATACTATTTTACAAATTGTATGTATGTATCAAGTGTGAAAGTACATTATCATTTATAACTTTGCTTTGATAAAGCGCTTTGCGCTACTACTTGACAGGGCTTGATGGGTTCCCGAAGGAGTTACATTTCATATCCGATGATAGATCGATCTAAATTTGATGAAAAAGATGGTAGAAAACACTTTATTTATAAAAGAATAGATGGTATTCTTTGAAAGTCGATATTCTTAGGCCCGTTGGTAAATAATCTATTTCATAATCCAATAATCTAGTATTATTATTTTTTCGCCTTGCTGGTCTATCTGTTTACGACTTGAAAAATATATCGTTTATACATTTATAAGGAAGTTCCTGTGGCCATATCCCAGCTAATTTATTATTTCAGCTGGGCAATGGCAGCCCCATATCCCTCTAATGTATAATGTATAAATAACCGGAATAACTTATTGAGGTTTTATTTATATAATTTATATGGTTATTAAGCTAGATTTAAATGTCTATACTGAACAAATAAATATCTGACTAGTTAAACTAAACTAGTCAGATAATCTAGACAAAATTTGCTATTATATGTTGCTTTTCGACGGTATTTTAGCCACTTTATTCATAGTCAGTTAAAATTAACTAATATTTGTCGAATTTAAAAAACATTTTTTTGTTTTTTACTTATCTGACAGACTTATTGAAATACTGCCAGGCTCATAACATACTATAGCTTACTATGTATGGATAATTCTATTTTGTTTTATGTTTATAACCATACATTATGCTAACGCTCCTTAACGAAATATATATCCGTGCATCTAAAAAATATCACAATCAACTCAAAAAAACATATTTTAATTATTGTTTTTCATCATATAATTCATGCTTCTCTTGTCTTAAACGGATGACTGGTACAATAAGGGTTTGTGATGAAACTATACGCATCAGCTAAAAACTAAACATCAATGCTATAAATTTATTTCACAGTAAAAACTTCTTAAAATTTAAGGTATATAAAATGTTTCATAAATCCTTAAATACATAGAGCGCCAGTCGCCTTTTACTCGAGTAACATTAAACCCTTAAAAATATTACTACCAATTATTTTTTCTATGCCTACAATATCAAAAATCAAAGTAATGCCCATTGATACATTTTCATAATATATTTCCCATAGAACAAGAAAACTAAATAGCTTCCACGAAGCAAATTGAATTGATTGTATTGGATATAGTTAGCTTTGTTGATTGGCAGTTTGTTTGACTTGCAAACTGATTGATTGGTACGCTTATAAATGAGCTATTGAGGGCGCTATAACGCCGCTCTCTGGAATCGATGACATGTGAGTTAATAGCATTCGTGGCGTTAAGGTGAAACGATCATAACGATCCCTACATACATATTTTTACCTTTTTTATGTGAATTATTTAAATTTTTACTATAGATTCTGCATGTGTTTAAATTTTTACTACCTATGTCTGTACTCATCCTAATACTTACCTATTGTTTTCCATAATTTTACAAAATTATTTAACTTATTATTGTTAACATTAATATTGTTTTATGGAGGTGGGCGATGAGGTCGCTACGCAGTTTTTAACTTTTGCGCCCTCATCGTTTCTTTTTTGTAACTTGTATATTTGTATAACTTATTGTAAATAAAAGATTTTAGATTTTTTTGATTTTCTGATACACGATTTAAATTTTGTGATAAAATATTATTAAGTATGTAAAAGTGAAATAAACATGTGCTTCGAAAACATAAGCCTTTGTATATTCTGTTCTCTTTAATCTTTACGTACATGTTATGTTGAACGCGCCAAAATGATCTTGCTTCGAGCGTCAAATTCCCAATCTCCATTTTCCTCGAATGTCCATTGCCTCGAATATCCATGGCCTCGAATGTCGATTTCCCCGAATGTCTTTTTGCAACGAATGCGTGTCTGTCTGTCAATTCTTTTTCCATATGGTACCACCAATAATAATGTATTTTTTATATATTTAACAGTACAGTCCAGAATAGAGTATTATATACTGTCTAATGATAAATAAAATTTAACATAACAGAAATTCTTAAAACAAAGACTTAGATATCATTTACCAGGATAGCTGAAACGATGATAAGTTACGTCGATTTAGAGAGCCAAGGTTACGGCTCATTAAATCCTCTGCATGGTTTATGCATTATGTATTCCTGTTATTTGACCTTAGAGTAAAACCTAGACTTTTATATTTAGCAAAATATATAGCGGGGCTTACTCACGTGAATTTTATCGATATTATGATAATAAGACGTTTCTATTCTTCTTCTTTGCTTTTTAGGATCGATTAAATACAGAAAAACAAAAATAATAATAATTAAAGGTATAAAATAATCATAACAATCATTTAGAGAATTTGACATACGGGAATTGGACGTTTAAGCAATTAGATTGGAATGGAATTGTAATATGGGGAGTGGTCTTTCTGGGATTGGACTATTTGGGAAATTAGACATACGGGGACTGGGCATTTTGGACGTTCAAGGCCGGATCCATAGAAATCACTAAACTGTCTTAAAAATAAAAAAAATATATTTAAGTTATTGGACAGCCCATTGACCAAGCTCTTCATTGGCAAAATAATATAATTTAGAATTATGTCATGTATAGGTATTTTAAGTATTACAAAAATAATGCAGATGAAACTGCTAAGTGAAATTGTACAAAATATGTTTGTTGCTAAATAACTCTGAAGTATTTGGTTGAATGTAGGTATTTAGCCTTATGCCTGAATATCTAACCATCACCATCACGAAATTCGAAAAGTTTTGGTCATATTAACTATGATCTGCCCTTAAATAGGACCGTGGCAGGCATTAATAGCTATTTGTCATCCGTCATGACGCCGAAACGTGATTACATGCATCCGATTTCGAACGATCCGATTGATATGGGATTACATTGAGCGGATAATGAATTTTTAATTAGTCTGTCATGTTCTTGATACAACGCCATGATAAGGTAAATTGAATCTTAGGCTGTCTCATACTGATGGGAACAAGTATTTTTTTTGGTTCTTATTTATATTATCAATATTGATTGAGAAACCACATCATTCAGCGGCTTGTGTCACAAGTGTTTGCTTTCCGCAGTCAATGTACAAATATTTTGTTATATAGAGATTTTTTTGTATTAATATTTGTTGTGTGGAATAATATTTTAATTCTATCATCGTGTATGAGCTAAACATCCTATATACGTCAATATTTTTTTATTTCTATAGGAAACACAGGAACTTTATCCTATACAAAACATACAAACCGATATATCATGTTATCTTAGTATTTTTTTGAGTTTCTTAAAATGTAGGGTCCACGCTGCTCTTCCTAGGTTCATTAATTTATAGCGCGTATGTGAGTTTCTTTTAAAGTAAAATTCAAAAAATTAGATTTTCACAAAAAAATTGCAATACTTAAGTAATGTTAGGACAAGACTGCTTCTGCATTTTTATAACTTACTAGCGGCACGCCCCGACTTCGCACGGGTATTTATAAAAAAAAAATCCCGGCAATTATTCGATTTTTTTTTTGCCTTTTAAACCTTCCCTAGACCTCCACGAACATTTCAAGACTAAGGTAAGATAAATCCGTTCAGCCGTTCTCGAGTTTTAATCAGACTAACGAACAACAATTCATTTTTATTTATATAGATAGATAGATCTAGTTAACCACGTTGCTCACTTGTTTGTTCGCTTTATGAAACCAAAGGGTTTGTTCTGTAATCACTCTGTTCAGATTTTATTTTTTCAAAGAACATAATTTATTCTCATTTCTACCATGAGCGTATGTAGTCACGTCATTTTGGATTCAATTATAAATATTCGAAATTATATTTGAACTCGGACTTCGAAAACAAATAAATCTTACCCTATAAAGTGGAATCTGGAAGGTGGCCATAAGAACTGCGTTAGATAACGACATTATCCCATCTAGTTTGTGTTCTTAAGTAAGCACTTTTTCCTTGGTCTGGGTGTTTTCGATGCATAAATAAAAATAAATATTTGTTCATGCATTATTTAGTATATCAGATGTACCCGTTAAACAAGCTTAGAGCTTACCACGGGGCTAGACGTTGATGTGTGGATTGTTCAGATATATTTATTTACTTTAGCTTTTCAGGCCACGGCGTTTCCCGTAGGTGCTTTACAGAATTTCCCGCGTAAAATTCTCAACTTAAACTCTATTTATGATTGCCAAGATTTTTTCAAATCGATGCATTAGTTTCAGAGGTTAGCACGTTCAAACAAAACAAACAAACTCTTTAGCTTTTTTTTTCAATATTTTTATCTACACTTGTTTCTTCGTTGTGTCAAACTCGTAAAGCTTCATGAACGGGTTATTACACAGATGAAAACATACTTAATATAATAGATATACATATATATTTATTTATTTTATTATTTATATTTAACATTTATCTATATCGGTTATATATATATATATGTATATGGGCGATTATATCATACTAAATATGTTAAGGCTCATTGGCTAACCATTTATTACAACTTTATTTCCATTTGTGTTGTTTTTTATTTGGTCAGAATACATTTTTCTTTGAAAATAAGGACTGAACGGGTTAGAATGAATGGTAGGCAGTTTATAACCGTAAATAAGAAATAGGCTATTTTATTCTTTAGGAAAACCTTTTAAACACGACCAGAGCCGCAAACCTGAAAGCTATTTTTAAATAGGACATCCTGAAATAATAAGGATAACACACGTAAAAACATGGGTAATTAAAAACCCTTTCAATTATTTCGAAACCAGTGAAGTAAAATCATCAAATACAAATAAAACTACAATAAAAATATAAAATATCATATACCAGCCTTTACAGAAAAAAAACATCTAAAAACATGGCTCTCTCACGTTAGCCGCTGTCAATCATAATACGGGAAATGAAAAATAACTGCCTCTGCTGCCAACATCACTGTCATGAAGATTACCTGACCACTGCCTGACTACAAAAAAGTGTGTGAAATAAGAAATCATCATATAATTGAGCATACATTTCGTTGCTTTTGCGGCCAAGTAGGTAATGGAGCGGAAATGGGGTCGTGTAATCGACTAAGAAGTGCTCCAGATTATCCTACATACAATTTGTGAAAGCTTTTGCCAATTTTCTTATTTTTTTTCGAACCGTTGATTTTTAAAATCTCATACATTACCGTTTGTGTTGGTTTGCTCTCAGGGGAAATTCGTAACGTAAAATCTGTACCAATCAATGTTATACGAATCTATAGTTAATGCTTTTATTTATGTTGTGTTTTAAGATTAATCTCACATATACTTAAATTCTCAATCCCTGTGGAACCTATGATCGGTTGCGACTTCTTTTGTAACTGAACGGTACAATTCTTTTTGTTTCTTTTGTTCATAAGAATTCTAGTTTGGCTGCAAAATAAAACCTAAATCATCTACTAATATAAAATATTCATCAAGATAACTTGAATTTGATGATGGGCCCAATTCCTTACAGTGCGCTTATGGTTTACTGCATAGTCACTAAAGCAACAATGTCCTCTAGTATTTCGTGGATAAGGGTATTTAACCTGGCGAAGCATCCCAGCATTGAATAGTTGGATATTCCATGGATATCGGAGAGTGCATGCGCTCGAAATACAATGCTCGTAACCAGAGCACCTTCCTGAATTCTGAAATTCTGCACATTTCAGCTCTCTGGTATTTTACGAACTTAACAATGCGATGATTATTTCATTATAAAAATAATTAAGTCTTCGTACAGTTGGCTGACTCTATAGTCATCGAATGAACGGCAATGAGAGTTGTCTCAAAAAGGGTCTTCTGTCATTGCCCGGGCAATGCGATATTATTGGCTTATATACTTAATAAAACAAGTTCTGTCCAGTATTTCTTAGTTAGTCATATTATAAAGCTAATAAAATAACGAGGCACTTTATTCTCAGACGCTTTTATTACTCCCAAAGGTTTATTATTTTTTCGCCTTCTATCTAAATACAATTAAAGGTTTATGGCCCGATTAAATGCCCGTTCACTTTCAATCGGCTAAGATTATTCAGCTATTTTATGAGGGGCTTAGAATGCTCATTTTATAACTTTGTATACTTCTATGGTTACGACCAGTGTTCTGTTGTTTGTCCTGGTTTTAATTATCCGCTCAACTTGTTCATTCCATATTTAAGTTGTGTCATGTCGTTCTATCATTTTGAAAACTCGTTACTTAGATAGAGTTTATTCAGAGTTATTATTATTATAATACGTAGTTAAAAATATTTATACATTTAAAATATACTTTGAAATTGTGTTTGCAATAGTTCCAATAAAACAGTGAAATATTATTATTGGTTTGTTACCTTTTTAAATGTTATTTATAAAAGGTATGTAAGGTATGTGGTGAATACAAATAAAATTAAATCACATTCATAAAAAATACATCTGGTCATAAACCCAGCTCATATTGTATGTATATGAGGAAGTAACTCACGGTTTGTTATGCGTTATTTTTGTTGTAAATTATAATTTTGAGATAATACGAATTAACTATAAACATAGAACCAAATATCTTAGAAAATGTTTTCAATAGATTAGGTACTAGTTAAATTGAGTAGTTTTTTTGTAACTTTACTTTATTAAGTTTTGCTTACTCGATGAGAATATTAAGTATTTCAATAGTTAATTGAAATATTCTCATGGAGTATAGTATTTTGATTGACCAATACATTAAAATATTCACGTAATGTAACAAACAAACAGATTAATATATATGTACCATATAGTTACTTCTATAAAGTAATCCGGCACACATTACAATGCAAAATTAATGTGGTAAATTTTCGTATATTTTATTTATTTAATTCGGAATACGCTTTTGCTGTTATTATGCATACATCGCTTTGTTTCTTTTCCAAGTATTCAATACCTGAGAGCTTGAGGAAAGTTCAATCCTTTCCAATGTATAAAAACTGTTAAAATAATTCTGATATGGGATATGGGGGAGGCCTTAGTTCTGTAGAAAGAAACTATTGGGTAATAACAAATATAAAAATATAATTCTATAGGTAATCTATAAAATAGTCTTGACATGGGTACTCAAAATAAATTATTATGGACCACTTACGTTCCCTAGAATTATTAATTGTTTGTTTTAATGTTTTTGAGATAATTATGTTTAAAAGTAGTTTAATATTTGTTGGTACAACCTCGTCAAATTTTTATTTCCAACTCTCTCTTTTCCATCCTAAGGTTGACTGAAATAGATCGCTCATAAGCGATAGCCCTTTCCCTTTGTACCATTGAGGTATGTGTAATTTTTGTTTTGTTTTGGGGTACAATCATTTTTTGTGTATTGTAAGCGTTGTTAAATTTCGACGCCCGAAACTTTATTTGAAAACAATAAAAAAAAAGTCTTTATTTGTTTCTCCAAAACATAGAACAACATACCTTGTTTATAATTAAAATGTATAATATACTAAAGAAAAAAATGGTTGCCACTTCAGCCTTGCCTCTGTAGTTATATCTATTCTCAATATTACAGATATAAAAATTTAAACTTGATTTTGTAACTTATATCTATACTTTACTTCCTACATTTATCATATTCCAAGTAATTTTAAAGATTTGTATAGTATTAACGTTAACAATTCAGCCTAAAGGCGGTTAATGTTTGACATAGATTCACACAAAGTTCACTACACTATGTTCTTACGTTTCTTGGCCATTTTCATTTTAATAGTTTTATAAATAATCCTGGTCACTTTTAGAGAGATTGTCGCTTATCCTTCTCAATATTAAACCATCGTTTATAGCTGATTTATCTGAATGAAACCACCGCAATCTGCCCAATGATGTAAATCTGGTTATCTTTTGGGAAGGATTTAACTTTGCGAGATTTGTCGAAATTCGGTCCGTTCCCCTCTGTTCTTCGAGTACTGAGACACGGCAAACTAAATTTGTTCATTATTTATCACTATTTTATATGCTACATGTTATGGAAATCTTTACTCAAAAAAAAGTGACTTTTATGTATCATTTTTTATATACAAAAATATAATCTGTTTTATCAGAAATACTCTTAGTATTCTATGTAAAACAGACTATTATTAATACTATTTCGAGAATATACCAGTCTCTCAATTTTAGTACCTTCAACTATACAAGGTGTTTCCTTTATGCGGAAAGGGTGTGAATGGCACGCACCAGGCCATCATATTTCTACAACTTTTCACACATAAAGGAAACACCTTGTATACTTACATATATTAAAAGAAACTGATGTATAACCTATATTAAAGTAACCTGTATTAAAGGGCTTAATTATACTGTTAAGTTTTTCGTTTGGTTTAAAACTCCCACGGCCAAGTTTGGAATTGTTTCGTTTTAAACTGTAAGGTACCAAGTAAGCGGGCATCATGTTTAGTATATGCTAATTTATTAACCCGGACAGTAGGTTATTAGTATGGAGATTCGTGGCGGGGTGTGATAGCGATTCTCATAATAATCTTGTTAGCTTGCCTTGACGTACTCCAGGTGTGCAGCATAATTCCTATTTGCTATGAATTAAACTAATTTAGCGGTACATTCTTGATAATAAGCCGGTTGAATATAATATAGATTCGTTATAGAATATAAATCATTGCTATTATTATAGTGGATTAATCTCTTAAGGTCAGGTTTTTGGTTTTAGGGAAAACTGAGACATATAATTATGGGTGTACCTAAAAATAGTGGATGTGATACTGACATTGGAGAATACCAGTTACTCGCTTTCCTTATGAAAGCTTTTATAAGCTGCCCTAACAAAAGTTTACCGCTAAGAACTTTGCTTTTTTAACACTACTGCTATTACTATCTACATTAAAATTCTCGACTCCTTTGTTTTGTTTCGTTCGACACAATATTCTTAACATAAATCATGTGTTCTTCAGTCGTACGATCTGATAAATATTTGCGCAAACACCCTTGAACTTACCAAAACAAGTCACTTCACACTTTATCTACTCAACCATTCTCCCGTGAATTCGGGCCATCAATAGCTTTTATCCAGATCTGGGTACGATTGCTTCAATACAACCTTATAATTTCGTCCCTTAAAGGTATTTCGATGATATTTTCTTTTGGTGTGCAGAAAAGATTAATCTATTTCAAGGGGCAGAAAACATGTCAGAGGTTTTTAGTGGTACTCATGAAATTGTGGATTGGTGATTGAATTGTTACTCGGACGTGTATGTTAAGCAAGCTTTCTCGTCCGCCTGACTTGATTACTTTAGCGTTGTTAGAGGAGTTCGATATGTATACATACATATATAACTCAAATGCGACATGCATCCTCTGGAACTCGTTTGCACCAATCTAATTAGTTGGTGAGTGCTGAGATATTCTGAGCGATAGAAACTTACCTCGCACTAACAAGATTACCCAACTTTTACATGCCCACAATCTCCTCGCTAAATGAGCCCAGCTTGTAGTGGCGAGCTTTTAGAATTGTCGGCCAAAGTTTCGGTATATTTATAAATATTTGGAAAAGTTCGTTATGAAATAATCGCCAGAAATCCGCAGAGATAAAATCTTTTGTTGTCTTACAAACAAAGGCGGTATAGCTGCACGATTTTCACTGAAGCTTATCTCTGAACTTTCAGTTAAAAAGTCTTGGTTAAAATATATTATCTAAACATTTTGTTTAATCTAGTTTTATTCAGAACAATGTTCCATGCACTATTGCGTTACATCATAATTAAAAAAAACCGTTTATTTTTAACTATGCATGACTTTCATAAGTTATTAACGAGTAGAGTTGTTTACGGGTCTACTTGCCGGGTGCAGACTTTCCTTTCGGCCTGTATTAAGCTGTAACTCGGGCCCGCTTCTAAAACAAATGGTACAAATTTGTTCAACTCCGTTGGAGAATGACTATGCCTTTGTTTTGAGCCTCCACTCAGTTTACCGTAGGTATGTACACATCCTCCTCTGCGTTACAAATCGAACTCGACTATTGTATGAACGTAGAATTATTGCGTCGCATTCATGAACCCGACCTTTGCTCAAAGCTGTTGATATTGATGTGCCTATAATTCTCTGAAATGGTTCTTTACGGTAATATATTTTTTATTTATGTAAAATCTGGATAAATGTACGTAATAGCCAACAAAATTAGTTTCTCTGTGTGATTTACTTTTAAATATTAAATATGCATTTGAGTGAAGCAGCGAAATATACCTACCCGCTGAAATATATCTACACCGTTACTTTGCGGTTCAAACATTCTGATAGAATTTATGACTAGCCCAACACAGCTTCTTACTAGCAGTCATCTATTTGTTTTCCATCTCGTTTATTGTTTACGATAATACGTTGCAAGAAAATGCGCATTGGGTAAACTGTTTGTTTTTCAAATGACTTGGAGGAATGTTTGAAAATAATTGTTATAAAATACAGTATTTTACTCGGTCGTAACTACTAATAGTATTTCTTTGTTTACTAATGATGTTCAAATCATGTTATTGTGATACGGGTTATTTGTTTTATTTGAAAAGAAACCAAAAACAATGAATTTGAAGGTTTCATTTCTATTATTTTATTATAACATTAAGAGTTAAACAGGATCCTCTTACTAAGACTTCGTTGCCTATCTGTCTGTCTATTCGCGGTCCGTCCGTCTGCCGCCAGGCTGTATCTCAATAACCGTGATAGATACAGTTGAGAGTTAATTGTTTAACAGCAATAAAGTGATTCTGTTGCCGCTATAGAAACAAATACATATAATAAATTAATATTTAAGAAAGCTTGTAGTGTACAAAGACCGTGATTTTATAAGGTTAAGCAACGCTCTGCACGGCCAGAACTTAGATGGGTGATCGCTGCATCCATCTTTCAGCACTTTAATATTTGTGCATATTTTTACTATTGAAGTATATAAAATCATGAATAACACAGACCTTCGGTTTATCGTACACGATCTGAGCACTGAATCCATCTCATCAAATTTATCGGATTTTGTATTAATAATTATTTATTAAAATAACTGAGTAAGCCCCCCCCAATTTCACGTGTATGCCTCAAATCAACCATTTATTCAATTCAATTTATTTATTCCATTTAGATACAAGCAGTAAACACTTGGAAAGTTCAATAATATTAGGTCCTTACATATGAAATTGGCGTTTTGTATGGGAGGAACAAAAAGTCGAATATTTTTTAATATAATATATTTAATTAATCAAAGTATGAACCATTATTTTCTATGCACTTTTGCCATCTTATAGGTAGTTCATTGATCCCTTTACTAAAAAAACCAGTCGGACGGGAATCAATAAAATCTTTGAAGGCGATTTGGACTGCCCCATCGGAGTTGAATTTTTTCCCTTGCAAGAAGTTATCCAAATTTCGAAAAAAATGGTAATCTGTTGGAGCAAGGTCCGGGGAGTACGGAGGATGTCTTAGACTTTCCAATTGAAGCTCTTCTAATTTAGTAGCCGTCTGTTGCGCAGTGTGTGGTCTAGCGTTGTCGTGAAGCAGCAGTGGCGTGGAGCGATTGACCAGCCTAGGTTGTTTAGCCGCTAGCTTTTCCATCATGGTTTGCAATTGCTGACAATAGACATCAGCCGTAATAGTCTGGCCAGATTTGAGAAAACTGTAATGAACAATACCGGCACTAGTCCACCAAACGCTTACAAGTAACTTTTTTGGGGTTAATTTTCGCTTGGGGCAGGATTTGGCTGGCTGGCCAGGATCCAACCATTGCGCTGAGCGCTTCCGATTATCGTAAAGAACCCATTTTTCATCACAGGTAATGATTCGGTTTAAAATACCTTCATTATTGTGCCGGTTTAGTAATGTAACGCAGCAGTCGACGCGCGTTTGCCGGTTTGCTTCAGTCAATTCGTGAGGTACCCACCTTTCAAGCTTTTTAATCTTCCCAATTTGTTTCAAGTGAATTAAAACAGTTTTATCACTAACACCGCAGCCTGCAGCTAACTCGGACGTGGTTTGCGATGGATCCGCTTCCACAATAGCCTTCAACTCTTCATTATCAACTTGAGTCTCAGGCCGTCCACGGGGCTTGTTCTGCAAGTCGAAATTTCCAGAACGAAAACGTTGGAACCAAAAACGAACTGTGTTTTCTTTTGCAACACGACCGCCATACACATCATTCACCCTTCGAGTTGTTTCCGCAGCACTAGTGCCACGGCGGAACTCGTACTCGTAAATAATGCGATATTTTAAGTTTTCCATTTTGTAAAATGAGTGACGCAAACAGAAAAAAACAGAAGAAAAAAAACAAATGAATGACGATCATCGAAGCACAAATACATGAGTCTATAGCTGTACAAATTTGAATTTGGAATTCCTTACCAAAGAGGAGAAATTTGTGATTAAAGTGGCCAGTACGAAAAACGCCAATTTCATATGTAAGGACCTAATATAACAATATGTCATCATTTAAATATTTGAACTTAAAAGTAAATACAATTGTACATTAATTGAATTTATGTAAAATTATAAAATAAAATTATCCGCAAAAGCTTCGTCAAGTGTATAATATGGTATTTCAAGTAACATTTGATTTTATGGTGGCACTAAAATAATTGATATCTGCAGTCCTCAAGTCGTATGATAATTGGTTAAATATTTTTACACTGATACATAAAAACTATTTCCTACTTTAGCCAGCCTTTGCGTAGGTACTACAAATTTGTTTCTTAACCTAGAACTAACACAATGCGATTTACCTTTTAATTTTAGCTTAGTCATATTTAATTTAGCATATTGAACCAAGTTCAACCATTGAATAATTACTTTTTGTTCTCATTTAGGCGGTAAAACGGGTTTAGCCTGATCTGATCGCGTTTATAGCCAATGGTGAAATCGGGGCTAAGTTGCCAAATATCAGAATAAAGATAAAAATAATACAGTATTTCCAAATGAGTTAATTAACTCTCGAATGTGTTAACACCATCCATTTTTTAAACGCGTACAAGCGGCCGATCTTGAATAAAAGCTTCTAAATAATCTCAAACAAAATATATAATAATGTATGGTCACAAATCCTTTCTAATCAGTAACTCATTATCAACAACAACGGGGCTTTATGCTAAGCTGAGGGCTTGTTGGGAAATACTTTGTTTCCGTAACAAAAGACTTGTTATTTTGACAGAAACATGATCCCGAACTGTGATCCCCCATCCTGAAAATCTCCTATATCTAGCAACTTTAGGAAATATTTCGGAAATGCCGGATGTTATCTCAGGATAATGCTAGGTTCATATTGCCTACTCTTGATTTATTTCGAATATTCCCTTCTCTATGTGACTATTTGACTAATGCTGAATTGTTTACCCCGAACCCCATTAGAGCAGTAACGCCACAAATCTTCAACGAACCAGTTAAAAATAAACGATGTCCCGATTCTTTTAGCGCTCTGAATTTAGTGAGATAACTTGGATTCTGTTTTTCATTTGTCGTTTTATTTTCACCTTTTTGCACCATCCAACATATTTTAAATAACTATACCTGTACTATTTTAAGATTTTTTTTAAATCTTAAAGTGCAGGTCTACAAAATCGTGCAAAAGATATATGACGTTTTATATTGCCGAACAATGAACCGACTTCATAAGTGATATTAGAAGTAAGGCAGATACTTCATACTTTTCATATGGAAAGACTTGGAAAAAGTTTCCCGGAGCTTCGTAGGTGGCTCATAGCTTAGTTCAAGTGACATTACATGAAAGGCCTTATGAATTTGACCTGGATAGTATTCTACAGTACCAACGTTGTTAGCATGAATATTTAAGCTTTCTTGAATGTTGCTAAAACGTATAGATAATCAGTAATATAACACAATTATAATTATTGCTATAAATGAAACAAAACAACGAAAGTTTCGGTCAGTATGGGAAGGTCTGAAAATATTAGACACATGAAGATTAGTTCTTAGGAACCATGCCATCGATTTTAGCAAAATGAAAAATTGCATAATAAGATTAAAATTAAACATTTTATAATAAAACTTGTACCTACATCGCTTGGAATTGAATCCGGCTTTTTTATTTATATATTGATTGTGTAGGTCATAAGCAACAAATTGTACCTACTACGGAACATTGTGTTTAAAATACATATAATGCTTTTTTGCTCTCATCTATTTATTTATTATGTGTTTTTAGTATTTGTTGTAATTGGTTGTAGCGGCTAGTAAATTCTTATAAATTTTTACTCTCTATCTATCACGGTTCTTGAGACAGTCTGAAGACAGACAGACAGACGACCAAGTCTCAGTAATAGGGTCCCGTTTTACCCTTTGGGTACAGAACCCCTAAGAACAGGGACTATAAATAAAATAAATAAATAAATATTTCCGGACTAATCACACGGCATCAACAACCCCCAAACTAAGCAAACCTTGTACTATTGTGGGTGGTTTTAGGTGACCGATATACTACATAGATACATTTTTTTTGTAAATACATTCATATAATACATAAAAACGCCCAGATCCGAAACCGTAACTTTGAAGTTGTAGGTACTATTTTAAAAATAGTATTTATTATCTTGATTCTAAAATACATGAAGAAAGTTGAAACTTTATAAAATGTAGTTCTCTTATAAAATAGAAATAGGTTTTGTTTACCATTTTTTTATACAAGATTCAAAATCATTTATATCCATTGTTTGATTTACAAATTATAGAAACAACGAAAATAAAATACAGAAAACATAGACAACTTAAAGATAAATAGGAAATGCATTTATCGTATCTTGTCGCTTCGCTTTTTTATACTATAGTAAAGAAGCTCATTTTTGTATTGAAACTTCACAATAATTATTTATTTTATATGAATCATGTTTTTCATAGCTCCGGTTAGCAGTACGATACCTGTGTACAACTTTGGATTTTCTGTATGTTTATACGCAAAATATATTTGTGCTTATATTCGCAGTCTACAGTAATAATCCTATTTCAGTTTGCAAACAGCAATTAAAGGAGTGACGCTATATCTTTCAAGCCCGCTTAGTAAATTTTCTCTTTTTGCTAGAATTTGCGCGTTCCCCCCGACCCAGTTTAATGGACGGACGGGATCGTACAACATCCGCTATTTTCCATCTCCTTGCTTAGTCTTTCCTTTTGTTTCCCACCAACGACCGCAAAAATATCTAGTAATTAAGTTGCGGATAATCTTGCACAGGAAATAACAACTCTAGCGATTGCTGGCAAGAATTAGAATTTTCTTAAAATTTCTGTTACCCAGAAAAGATACTATTGAACGATTTATCGAAAATATCCAATAACAAACGCAAAATTATAAAGCTTCGTAAATATAACTGTGAAGTCTACCAGTATAAAATAACTTTAGTAAAACGTTTTGCGATGCGCTCGTGGCGGCTACGTGGTTTAGTAGTTTCGTAAAGAGTTGATCCCGCAGCCTCGGCTCACATCGCAAACTTCCACGCAGCGACAAGTCTTCGATAACGACCACGAACCTCACCGCACCTGAACTTACATCATACTTTGAAAATTAAATTACGCGCTAATCCTTTGAGTTCCAATTCTAAAATACGTTCCCTGGACGGCGACGCGACGTCGCTTCAAATTAGATTTAGGAACACTTCCAATGCAATATTTTAGAATGGAAATACCAGTCACATTGACGAAGAATTCGATTGAATTTACCGTTCTTTATCGTAACTTACCGAGTGGCGTATCGACAATAAACATGTAGCTTATTTTGTGTTTTTAAAGGCTCTTTGTATCATAATGAATTAGGATTATATTGAGGCCTTTTGTTAAAGTCTTATAATATAATGATTGTATTCCATACTTCTTAATACCTTTTTGTGACCAAACACAAGAATAGAGGCTTTCTCCACGATTGATTGGTTTAAGAATATAAGGTTGCCAAATAAATAGTTACATTTTCTGGTAATACACTGAAAACATGATTTTACTTATTTCAATGTAGCACATTTTGCGGAATTCTTGATAATTGATGATAATTTACTTGATTATTTTCAATAGTAGCTAGCTACATTTAACGGTCGAGCGTCATCAATCAATTAATTATCTCTAATCCAATTTATCAAACTGTACCGATAATAGGTTCTCTAACCCGGCATTGTTCGATTGGAGTGCCAGATAGGGTATATAATGTAATATTTAGTAGCTATAACCGAGTGCCGTTTAGACCCGGCCACGAAACGACTATTAATAATCGGGCCTTGTACCTTCCCTTGCGATTCGACCCTACCGCTGTGCTTCTGAAATGGACACTTCGCCTTGGGCTCACAGTATCTTTCAAAGAGCTTTTGAGATTGCGAACATTTTGATATTTCTATTACACGGTGAATAGTACCGATCTTATGGCTTAGTGACCTTTTTATCCGTGCTCTTACATCAGCTTATGGCTAAACATCATTATCTATATATATCTTTATAAGCATAAATGTAAGCTACACCATATTTTCTAATTTTTATGATAAAAAGCATCGTTGCTGTCCAGATACTACTCATACTTTCCACAATAAATTAAGCAGATATTGAAGTTTTGCTAAATATAAATGATGCGATGGTTGAACAATTTGAATAAATTAACGTTCGGGTTTCAACATCAATTAATTAAAATGCTATCAATCTCTAAAGACTAAGATCAGCCTTGCTTAACCTGTCTTCTGGCTAGATTTATGATGTTACCCCTAATTCCGTTAGGAAGTAGCGCAGTGACATGGAACTAACCGCAACACTGGCATTTGACGCTTGATGTGTCACGGCTGATCAAACAGCGCATGCTGTAATATAGCTTTATTGGATGTAATTTTGTGATAAGCCTTGCATAATGCTGACACTCCTATACATGGTTTTCTTCATAATGAGAGTCAACAAAGTAACTCTTCTCATAACAAGAAAGAAGAATAAAAAAAAAGAAAAAAAAATATATGAAATCGTTTTGTCATTTTGTCAAATATGGTATTGTCATGCAATAATTTCAGATTAATCGGAATACGGAAAGTGTGTCAAATTTAACTTACAAGATTTGATAACAGACAAAAATTGGGACAGATACAATTAAATAAATACAAAATTTTTGTTTTACTAAAATATTAGGTATCTATAAAATGGAATAATATATTTAATTATTAAATACAATATATATGTACAAAAGTATCGTATTCTTAATTTTTGGATACGAAACAACAGCCAGCAATAATTAGTTATTTAAAAAACAAAGGTTTTATAATTTTTTGCAAATGACTGGTTCAGCCATTCCGTTTATTGTACGGAAGTCTATTGATCACACAGAAGATGCCAGGAACACATTTCCGCTAATGGACCGCCGGCATCTTTTCACTTACTATTGTTTTTGTCACACAATTAATGAATGGACCACTTTGCCTCTTTTGATGCCGAAACATCATCTAGTTAAGGATATAAAAGACACGGGATTATTGGAGATACAAGTACTATTATTTTAACAAATAGAAGAATTGATCTTTACGTAGTAAAGAATAAAGTGGCATCTACAGTCTGTTCATTTTGATGTTTTAAATTACTCAATGAACCGTGCAAAGATCGGGCGGCTTAGCTAGCTAGTTTAAATTGTATGGCCATATAATTTGTATATTGTTAAATCGAAGCGATTTTGCTGATAAAATAAAAAAAAAACAATAAATATTCTGGAAAATAAATTATATTAATATACGTATATACGTATATCCGAAACAAATTTGCTACCCAAAAACCCTGTCTAGTTTTCCCAATTGGTTTGACTTTCCTTTTGTCTGTAGACAGAGAAGCTTTTATTGCCACCGAAGATCACTTTATCCGCCGGAAGCTTGGAGATTGAATTCCTTACATGTTGAAACCAATATCCCGACGAATTCACCTTGTTGCCTTTAAAGGGTCCATAATAATGGAATGCGGTTATCACGCCATGCGTTAGGATAACTCTAACGTAGGTACTCGTATTATCGCACTTCAGTTAAAGTAATTGAAGGTCCGTCTGAGTCATTTAAGGACTAATTGTACCCTCAAATACCACCAGTGGTCTTTTTAGGTAATTCATTTGGTAATAAAATGCACTCGTTCAGCTATTGTTACAACAAGAAGCGCTTATTACGGATGAAGTAAATTCAATCTCTTTTATCGCAGCGTTATAGCGAGCAGAATTGGATGCCTCCGCCTCGTATCCAACAGTTCTATGGCAAGCGCCCACTCTTCCGTAAAATTATGTTAAAATTTACTCCTGTTTTGTATTTTACCTACCTTATCTTTATCTTTACTCCTTGTCGATAGGATCCAGTCCACAGCTGTCGCTTTTATTAAAAATTAAGTTACTACCAAAATTCGGGTAATATTAATAAAGGGTATTAAATGATTACCATTGTCTTCGATAAAGGTTGCGGAAATAAACTAGTATAAACTTGACAAGATATGTACAAAATATGTTCAATGTATGTAAAATATCTGGGCTGTCAAAGACGGGTAAAAGGCATAAGGCTGAGAGCCTATTAGCAAGTACCAATGCAGGGTACAGGGTAATTCTTTTATGGGAGTAATTTATGGATAAATTGGTTTAAAATTACTCGACAATAATGCGGTGAGCCGGCATGCCGTAATTACAGCGTCACTCGGCTAAAACGACGAAATAAATTGAAAAACCGACTCCCGGTGAAAACGCGCGCTGAAATATCCCTCCACGCCACTTGAACCCGATGACTTTCGCACAGATAATGTATTTGCTTTCAAAATGTCATTGTTTTCGCCAACAAAACATTTAATTCATTTTGGGCTATTATTTAGTACTCTAGTGACAGGTTAATTGCCTCGTTGTTTTTCATTGAAACGATTTGCAAATTTATTTACTAAATAAAAGTGAAATGACTCTTTTTCATTAAATGTATATCAGTAAACTCTGCTTACATCAACTGCTGAATCGATTGGCATGGAATTTAATATGGTTACATGGCATGGCTTCTTAGAAGGACTTTCTCCCGTTGAATTATGACTATTCCCCTCGATAAAAAAGAGTATGTGATTTTACGGAATAACATACTCATGGACAGTTTATTTTTCGTTTAAATTCAATAGTGAGACGATTAAAGCTAGGTAACAAAATATTCTGACTGTAGACTGATTACTGATGTGGTTGAAGTGAAGTTCTTCAACTATCACTTTTTAAAAAAATACTATGGAGTCTCAACTTTTATAACAAGATCAATAATCAGCTACTTTTTTTTTTTTTTTTTTTTTTTTTTATTATTGATAAGACTTCATTTGACCACAATCTCACCTGATGTAAAGTGACGATGTGGTCTAAGATGGAGCATGAAGGCCTTGCGTTTAATCTCTTTCTTCAATTGGATTACTTTCGTTCTGAACTGTTTCCATCCAAACCTTTTTACAAATTATTAAGGCCTTGCAAAAGTTGATTCACGAACTTTTACTCATTATCCTTGTGTAAGGAGATTGGATTGAAATGTACACATATTTTATGTTAACTAATAATAACTGCCTCAGTGGCGAAGTGGTTAAGGTCCGCTTGCGGCGCAATATTTAGCGGGTTCGATTCCTGCCGAGAGGCCAAGTGGTTGTATGTTCTGCAAGCACTTTCTCCTCGGTGTGGCTTTATATATTTATTTATTGTGTATTTATAGCATAGCATATATTACAAATTTAGTAAAATAAGCATTAGAAAGAAATTGCAACCTTAAATAAGCTATTAGAGGCTCCGAAAATGGGACAAAATCTATTGGTAATCTAAAAGACAAGCGTGGTGTGAAACAAACTAATAGATTTTATAAGGATCTTTACGAAAACAACACACACGAAACTAATCAAGACATTTCCACTTCACCCTCATGTCCAGAGCATGTATAATGGATTTAGAGTTTCGGTTCAGAAGTGCATGAAGTTCTGTTGATGCCCAGGTCATGACGGTATCTCCACTGAATCGCTAAGAATTTGTGAACCTGTTTTGTTGCCTCATATAACAAACTTATTTGATACCATTTTAAAAACTGGCGATTTCCTTATCGACTTTTGTCATTCAAACATAATACTTATTCATAAAAAAGGTGCAAAATCAGATATAGCAAATTGTCGACCTAAAATTTCTTATTTCTCATCTCTATAAATTTTTCATTAAAGTTAAAGAAAACATAATTTCATTGATTTAAATCTACAAAATCACTATATGTAGCTTTTATAGACTATACTAAAGCTTTCGACAGTCACCACCATTCTGCATTATTTCACTCTTTAAAAAAACCAGGGTGTAGAGCCTACATATATCCAATTACTCAGTAACATATACCGAAATAGCACAGCAGCAGTGAAATTACACACAAATGGACTTTCATAAATGCGACAACATAAATACATCATCTCTTCGTGATTTAAATATCTAACTAACATAATTTTATCACAAATTAAACACGAGTACAGCTATTTTCTGAACTGTCTCTGATCTTTATACTACAAAAGGATGTAGAATAATCGGTATCAAATATATGGAATGTAATTATTTGGGGTAAATAGATGACACGGCACGCATGCGTCAGGTGTCTTGTCTCAGCTATGTTATTGCACAATTTAGCACAGGCTTACTATCTACTCGGTTCTTAACGATCTAACTTTGTGATAGATGACGTAAGAAGTTATGCAAACTTATTTATGTGTTACAGTAACTAAATTAGATGAACTTTCACCAGGGAGAAATGTTCTTGGAAAATAGTATTTATGATGTCGACAATCCTTAGGTGAGAGTCCCAGTCGTAATTCGAGAGTTTATTGAAGACTTGGTGATACGGAGCTAACTCGTAAAGTGGTTGAATTCGCTTCAAGGCCCATCGCAAATATTAAGACGGTAATAATTCGCTTTAACTCTGTTGAAGGCATGTAAATATCTAAGCACGAGTAGTACTACCTACTTGTATTTTGATGTTTATTGTGGTTAAGACAGTTGAAGAGATCCTGTGTTTATGCGTTGAGGTTAAGCCACGACTAAATATATACATAATAGTTAAAATTGTAATGAGCATATCTTATGACTTGAATTTAAGCGTATAAAACGTATTTTAAGAAGAAAGTGGGCTTCCACTTTCTTCTTAAAATCTCTCATCAATATTAAATTTTCAACACTGCTGGGGTAGATCTTCACCCAATGACTCCTTGTTATTTTGGATTCCAGAAGCTACCGATGTCCTTGCCGAGGTCTAAATGGTGGAGAACATTTTTCCCCATTCTTCGAAAAATCCTTATCAACTGGACTGAAAGAAACTTTTAAAATGAATTAATATCTCTTCTGCAAAATCTGACGTCAAGGAAAAGTGCTGTAATTAGACATCAAAGCTTTCAAAAGAACCTTTTCAAATTACAAGTAATTCTGATTTAACTGGGAAAATTTTGACTTTTTAATACCACTTAATTTTTTTGCCGTATACAGTAGATTTTTATACATATACTAGTCAACCCGACAGACGTTGTCCTGTCCCACGTCTCAAAAAACAATTTCCAGTTGACCGTATTGTGAATCTAAACCATTCCCAGATCCCCTTGAACACACACAAAAAATTTCATCAAAATCGGTCCAGTCGTTTGAGAGAAGTTCAGTGACATACACACTCACAGAAGAATTATATATATAAAGATAAGACTGTTGACATTGGTAAAATATACTTACTTTAAACACTATGCTTAGTGTAGACCAAAATTATAAAAAGTCGTTACTTCAAAATAATCGTAGGTTACTCGTATACTAATAAAGGTCCAAGTCCCTTTGGGCAACTTCGCTAAGTCTTTTCGATGAAGCTTTCAACCTGTGTCTTTCAACACACTCTGTGTTGGGTGAAAGTAGCAGGTTCGATTCTTGTCGAAGGGTTAGTGTTTGTATGGTTTGCCAGCACTTTTTCCTTAGTCTATGTTTCATATAGTCAATATGACATTATATTATGTTTGTCCATAATATTCAGTACCTATATCAGATGTCTAGTACCCGTAACACAAACTTTTAGCTTACCTCGGAGCTAATAATTATTAATGTAGATTGTCCGGAAATATTTAAGTATTTATAAGAAAAAATAAAGGAAAAACATAAATAATCATTTTGTTATGAATTATTTATCGATACATTCAGTAGACAATTACTAGAAACGTTCAAACAGGCAGATTTTTTAAATCATGCTTTAGTATAAATAATTGCATTTAAATCGAGAAGTACAATTGATATTCTTAACTTTTTACACCTACCAACTACCTACATTCGTTTTTATTTTAGCTAAGCGGAGCACGCTTGAGCCCACCACGATAAATTACCCATTGTTGGGCCCCGAATCTAACAAGAATGGTTTTTGTTCAATTCTTCTACTCGTCGTCAATGGAAAATTTATAGCTGCCTCAACCGCATTTAAATACGGCCGATTATACACAAAAGAAATCAAAATTTCCAGAGCAAACCATTGACCATTCCCTCTTTAAAAAGGGTGAAATGTATAGACTTTTCAAGTTTTTCTTCTAAGAAGAGATATGACCTACAAGCACAAGTTCTCTGTTACGAGTTTAAAATAATGGCCAGACAATGCAGTTTATTCTCATTGAACATTTTACACTATTTGAGACAGCGCTATTTTTGGGGTAAGATGCTATTTTCAACGGCAGGAGCACCCTCTTTAAAAAGGGTAAAATGTATAGACTTTTCAAGTTTTTCTTCTAAGAAGAGCTATGACCTACAAGCACAAGTTCTCTGTTACGAGTATAAAATAATGGTCAGACGATGCAGTTTATTTTCATTGAACATTTTACACTATTTGAGACGGCACTATTTTTGGGATAGGATGCTATTTTCAACGGCAGGAGCACCGGACCACAATTTAAAGTTTGTGTACCCTTTTGGAAGATTCATGCTGTTTTTCAAATTGCAGCAAACCTGCTCATGTAATATTGCAGGTGTGAAATTTTCGCAGTTTATTTCACTACAGTATGAATTTGAGACACCGAGATTGAAAGCTGAAACTCGTTAATCGCTTACCGTATTTTGTAACTTTAAAATAGTAGGTATGTACATTTAATCTGTACTAGATTAAATATACCTACTATTTTATTTATCTATTTTTATACAGATGAATATGAAAGTTCCTCAAAGCTTTGTCAATGCCTGAGTGATCAATGTTGCGAACATTGATCTTATCTATCGCTTAAAATCAAAGCAGCTTTTAAGGACAGTACGGACAGGTTGAAAGTTTCCCCGCAAAATCACTGACCGTAATCTATTATCAACGGGGCTCGACAACATGTGACCAAAATGGATTTCACAAAGTTGACCTCACACGTTTCTTCCATTCTCGTTACTTCTGTGAACACCGCATGCTCAATGCTCATCCATCATTTTGCTCCTAACCCGGATCTTTAAGCAGGCATCTATTTTTTTCATACATATTCTGTTTTTTGAAGGTTTAATAGATGCCTTATAAAGATTTAGTTTTGCTGAGTGAGATCTATTTAAAACTTAACAATTCATTTGATCACTATTTTATAATGCTCTTTAATAATGAACGACGCGGTTTTATTAAATTGTTTAAGCCTGAAAAATATTATCTTTCATGGGTCCATTACTTCACTGCAAAATGCTGCTAGTACATAATTATTAATTTATATAATACCAACCTACCTTCTCTCCGACTTATTGTTCAGAGAAAACAACATCTTTATGAATTTTTAACTTGTTGTACATTGACTAGTAATTTAGATAAGAATAGTTATATATTTCATTCTTAATAGTATATTTTACTTATTTATCCTATTTATTTTATTTTATTTAATAAAATATATAATATCTGTTAAATTCTGATGTGACTAATCTAATGTTGAGTGAGTTCGTGATTCAGTTAGATTGTTAAAATATTAATACTCGTAATAAGTATCAATTGCAATACAAACAATAAAATTGTTCATCTCGAAACCATGTCATTGTTATCATGGTTACGACAGAAAATTATATTAATTATGATGTTACTAAAACAATTCGACCGCGAGAACGTTTCCAAAAATTTTACTTAGGTTTTTATTAATATAAATACTCGAACCTCAGTAATAAAAACAAATAACTTACATATAAAGTAATTAAAAAAATATATTAAATTAAAAATATTTCTCTGCGCCCGAACTTGTTTAATATACACCAAATTTCCATATTTGTAGCCATATTATATGGAGCGAATGGCTGTGTTTACTGCGAAAGCAGAAAACAGTTCGCTGTTTGTAGAGTTTGAAGGCGTATATTCCTAAAATTTGGCATACACAGCGTGTGCTGCTATCATAAAAAAACTTTTGAACAAAAGCTGTGTTACACTATGTAGAAATGCATGTTTACCAGCTGCTTCCGCACAAGGTATATAGCAAAAAGCGTCGCACAAGGCGTCTTCTATTATAACTGCACTGCACATCGCAGCTTTTGCTCTTAGTCTTGCGAAATCTCATAGCCCCTAAATGAAAAATATATTTAACTCTTTCCTCAAACGCTTCATTTTTCCGTTTTCCTGAGAACTCTACAATAATATCGTCATTATAAACAACTGCCACGAATACAGCTTGAATAATATTTTTTTCTCTAAAGTCAGTGAAGTTTTCTTTTTTATTTGTACGAAGTGTTGTTAAAATTGTTTTCGTATTCGGTATTTACACCTTTTCCGATAATAATACCCATTTGGTCTACTCACTGACCCCAATTCATCTAACTTAGTTACCCTTTCATTATTTGTAATGTTTCAGACGAAGGTAGAGTAGTAATCGACCGTTTGGGGCTTTAACTACAATAGTAGGTAACTTAAGTAGTGGGAAATGTTGCATGAGGCATTCACTAATGTTATTTTATCTTCACGGCACAGGCGTGGTAACTGGCGCGGCTCGCTGCCTGCGAACGTCTCCTATCCCGCCCGACACGGCTCACCACACAAATCACGACAACCACCCCGTTTTTAAACGTTTTTTGAAAACGTGATTTATTTTGTGACAGTATTATCCTCACTCCTAATCCTCTGGAATATTTATTATTCTGGAACTTTGTTAGTAGGTTGTTTCTATTTCATTTGGATTGATATACATATACAATCTTGGTTTACTTATTCGAATTATTGGATTTACAGTATTGATCAATATCTAAAGTCTTATTTGTTTCCGTTGGCCGTATGAATAACTGAAACAAAAACATATAATACTTTTAAATTTTTTGGTGTGTTTCATTTTGAAGTTCCATGTGTATGGTTCGTTTTATTGAAACACTAAATGCATGCCATATATAATGTTTATTCAACCTTATCAATAAAATTATCATATAACAATTTTATTGTTTGCTGGGGTACAGTGTGTAAATAATATCCGTTTATATAGTTCTTAAATTCTACAATATTTGTCAGAGTATTATGATTTAACTATCTCTTCTCTATTGATAGGGTTTATAAAAAATGTTTTATGCCAAAAAGTGAAGGTTTCGTATAGCTCGTCCCTGTCCGCTTTGTTCGGGATCCTTTCATGGCGAGTAGGGGTCTGTTTGTATTCTATTCACGAACATTCAGAATATATTATTTTGTCGTAGGTAAGTACTCCGGAAACTGATTTAAGAGTTCTCATTGAATTGGGTCTGAGAGTGCTTGTATGAATCCTAGGTATGTATGTTCACATATGAGCAGTTTTCCAGTAAAACGACTGATCGGCTTCTTCTGAATGGTATCTGAAACACAGATTATTTTATGTTCAGCTCGTAATATTATTAGGACTCTGTTCTGAAGTACTTGGTGTGCTTCTTTATCAGGTATCCACGCAACCATGTGTACTCATAATTATATTGTTTTTGCTGGCCCGTTCCGGCTTTCCACTGATGCGGTAATCTTTCTCTGGAATCACTCTACCTATTGCAGAAAACAGCATAAAGTTACGTTCAGTAGTTTTTTTAGGAGTTTCATAATATGGTGTTCCTAGCCGTAGCCTTCATTTTTAAAATGTCTTAACTGTGTCTCGCTATTTTTGTTTTGTAGTCATATTTCGTTGTGCAATAAATGCACCATACGTATTCATCTCGTGAAAAGATAAACAACACTCGTATTACGAATCTGCCCTGAATATATTGTCGATTTTTCACAATAATTCAAATGATATGGCAGACAAGGAAAATACGAAAGCAGGGAAACCGTAGTTTTGTGGTTGTCATATTGAACTGATATGGTGCCCAAAATGTGCTTGTATAGAATAAGTATCTTAGTTTCATCGATGCTATGATTAAAAGCAAAGTCTTGTGTTAAAACAAATCTTGTTACATGTAAATAATTATATGTTTTTGTTGCACTTAGGTTACTTACTTAAGTTGTATATTATTAATTTATATTGACTGACAGTAAGATAACAGCTGAACTTCGTCCAAACCTTCATAAATAGAAAATCAAGGACTTTTAAGACTTTTTTTAGCCATCTGATAAAGCGTATGTGCGCTTCGGTGGCCATAAACGGGTTTACGATGTCAATCCTTTGAGTCAATATGGAGTTTAGAAAGGTAGGGTTCTTAAGTCGTAACCTTAAATTTATAACACTGTTATCATAACAGTTTGAAAATAATTAAAACTAGATTTTTTTGTAAAAAAAAAGCTCAGATAAAACAATTAATTATTTTGTCAAGCGTTTCTTGGCGTGTCAAAGCCCAAACAAAAGAACCATTTGCATTGTAAGTAGGTAACGGACTGATCACCCGTATATTAGAACAAGACATTTTCTAATTTACCCTTGACTCTTTTGAGCCAACGTTATTTTTTCAAATGAGTTAAAGAAATACTATCTATCCATTTCAACGCCATCAAGATTAAACTCTTTTTATCCAAAGTTTCGGTGATTCTTTTAAGTCAGTGCGAGCTGATTGTACTTAAGCCGCGTATTTTTTTACTTTTATCTCAAAGTTTATTTATTAGAGCTAAAGTAAACTTCGAGGATTTCAAGATTTCTTCTCGGATAATAACATTGTTTCATCTTACCCAAGTTATATTTCTTACAATCTACGAAATGTTGATAGGATTATACAAAAGAATACATTGTTACGCTTTCAGATGATAATTCGCATTTACTTTCCTAAAGATGTTACCATACATTGTTTTGTATAAATCACGGAAAAGCTTGCATTTATATCCGTAGCGCAAATTAAAAAAGTTATACCAATTTCGAATGAGTTATTGTGCAATCCAGTTCTCTTTCGGAAAACATTCTCATTATTGGATCCGTGGTTTTTCAAGCGGTGTTATTCGATAATGTGGATTTGATATGTGAAACGAATATTACATCAGAATACCAATTAATGTTAAAGTAAGCTGAACTATAGATGGAAATTATAATGTGGTCTTCTGTCGTCGGTAGCGGTGGTTAATGTGATGGCTGGTACTGGCAAGGAGTGTATGGGAGTGATCAATGGCTAATTCTCCAGACCTAGGCATCCTAGCGGCCAGCCTGCTTCGGCTCATAATAGGTAAGGTTTTGCTTACATTCAGATTTTTTATTGATTTTATTTATACACAAAACAAAATGTTCAGAAAAAGATTTAATGCTAGAAACATGTTCTACCAGCATCCTGAGCGTAAGGATAGTTGTTTTTCAATTTCGGGAATATTTAAAGGTGGCTTGAAAGAGTACCTAGATTTTTACCTTGTTCCTTAACTTATATGTTCGTCAGATGCGTTTTCCGATATTTATAGCACAAACGATTATTAAAACTATACCCACTGATATACGCTGACGACAAAAAGTCGCAATATTTAATGGACCCTAATAACTAGGCTACCGACCTACGTTTCTTTAAAGAACAAATGACAGTATCCACATCAAACGTAATCTACAGACACTCAATAATATTTGTCAGGCGGTTTTTTGTAAAAGGCCTTCTGAGTACCCACTTAAAATTTAAACAAATAATGACCTTGTACAAACCCTTTCAAGGTTCTATTTTGAAATTGTTTGAAAAATCCATTCTGCCCTTTCTCCCGGGGGAAATCGTTTAAAAATGCTTCTGAAGGTAAACATGACAAATTGGAACATAGGCAATGAAAATCCTGTATTTCATTCTTCAAATATTTTTTGCAACATTTTTTGGATAAAATGAACTGCATAATATACCTTCTCTTTTTAACCCCCGACCATAAAAGAGGGGTGTTATAAGTTTGACGTGTCTGTCTGTCTGTCGGTCTGTCTGTTACATCATAGCTCCCGAACGGATGGAGAGATTTCAATTTAGTTTTCTTTGTATGAAAGGTGAGTTTGGCCCGCGTGTTCTTACACAGAAAATCGGTTGAGCCGTTTATAAGTTATGGGGGTGAGAGTGGGGAAGGAAAACAGAAAATCTGCAAATATACTAGTGTGGGGTATCAAATGAAAGCGCATCGCGTCCACATTACATAATATTATGTTGTTTTATATTTAAGGAAATGAAGGCATTGGAATCGGGGGTTTTTCTTAAATTTTAAATTTAGATTTATTGAAATATTCGCTACTCCTAGAGCATATACTATGTTGCTGTATAGATTATCCAGTAATATTTATTTATACATTGTTTATGGCTTTGGTATAATTAAAATTATATGAACTATATAAAAAGCCGTGTTGGCTAAAGTGGGAGGACACTCGACTTTCATTCCGAAGGTCGTGGGTTCAAACCCCGCCACGCACCTCTGTATTTTTCTTCTTGAGAAATTTATGTGCGCTTTAAACACGTGCTTTAACGGTGAAGGCAAACATCGTGAGGAAACCGGCATGTTCTGAGAACTTTAAAAGAATTTGAAGGGCATGTGACATTCACCAACCCGCACTTGGCCAGCGTGGTGAATTAAGGCCTAATCTCTCTCGTCAAGAGAGAAGTCCCTGTGTCCCAGCAGTGGGAACGTTGATAGGGTGATGATGATGAACTATATAAGTAACAGTTTTCAATAGGTTAAATATTGTGTAAAGCGAGCCTAACTAAAATGCATGTCTTACGTGTCTGCACCTACGTATTTTCTAGTTAAAAGACTTTGACATGAAACAAGTATTATTGTTGGGTTCGTAGCATTATTTTATAAACACACTTTGTTCTCCGCATAAATAAAATTACCCTTACAGCCGAATGCCGCCCAGCTACTTATCGTTTTACGTCAGGCTCACTTATCTCTTTCACATCACGTTTATAAGATTACACGATAATACGTCTACTCTCAAGCACGAGTTTTAAAGAAAATAGCGATGCAAGTGCCACATTTACTACTAAGGCGTGACTTACTCGTAATTTTTCCTCTGACCGCGTTTGGCTCAGGAAATGTTCTCGTACATTTCAAAATACATATACTGCTGCTTTTGCATGATTATGATATGGATACGCATTTTCTTATTTCTCGTTCGCGTTCGCAATACATTTTCGGTAAGTTATTGCAAATCGAATGTACGTGTGATAATTTAATGGTTGTGAATTAAAAATGGCTTATAAGTAAGTAGAGTCAGTTTCGCAATATTTAATGTGTCTAACTATATTGTGCATTACAAAAGCATTACATTTAATGTGTTTAATTTAGTAAATGGAACATGATGAAAGTAAGGACTGCACTGTATTGCAGTGCTGTAAATAATATCCGTTTACATAGTTCTTAAATTCTACAATATTTGTCCGAGTATTATGATTAATATTATATACAATAAAACATTGGTTTAGGGAAGTTACTTTTATATATGAACCTGTTTTAAAAGCTGTTCTTGATTTTAAGGTAAGAACGGTTCTCAATATTCAAAAAAAATGTTTACGCATTTTACTGACATACTATCTCTTGACTCTTGTACGGAAATTTTATGCAAATTATGACGTACTGTAGCGCATAAAAAACGTCTTACAGTCGTCATACCGTTTATTTATGTACGTTTGGGACTAGTGACACACAGACACGGTTCCTCCGCTTCTTAGCTTTTACAAGTTTTAATCTCCCTAATGCTTCTGGTGTGCGCCGTGCAGAAAAGCGTCCGGTAACCGTTGCTACTATTCTGTTGAAATTGTGTAGCTATACACGGCAACTGCTATTCCGTTAATGCCATGGCAAATGTTGTCATCTACCCTCTGCTGGTTTTATAAATCATCCTATTAAAGCGTATTTTCGTTTGTGAAGTTCTTTTTGTTTAATATTCCAAGGAACCACGAAACAGATCAGGATAATAAACTAGAAATGTCTTCCGCTCTCAAGATTTATTCGACATCGGCCATTCATCTTCAGTGAAAATGATAAAACAACAAGCATAAAGCGCAGTCTCTTCATAAAAGCTCGCATTTGACGCTCAACAAATTGCGGTCTAGTTTTTAACCTGCCTTTTATTTTGAGTAAAGTTGAATTTAAATAAAAAAAAAAGAATTGTTAAAGCTCTATAAGAGAACGAGTTTCTTTTTATATTTATTTTATGCTGTTTTGTGTCTAAGTATTACTGTGACAAATTTAAGCGTCAACCCATAAAATAATTACACCATAACAGAGTAAGTGTAAGTGTTTTTATATACTGGATATTTAGTGCGTTAACAATTGTTTCCGCGCAATCTGCAGTTGCAATGTAATCTTAATAAAGATGTTTTCTTCGTTTGTTATCCCAAGTAAGCCTTAAGGAAAACTGTTTTTGTGGGTTTCAGTGGCCATAATGTATTGGACTTTCGTAATTGAGGCAAAAGTCATGCGTCATTTTGCCTGTTCGTAGTATTGGAATAGTCGGAGAACTTTCAAATAAATAAAAATAACAGTTTATATCTGGATGGAATTAATTTTTGTACCTGCTGTTACCTTACGTCATCTCCTATGAGTCTTAGTTCTTTATATTAAGAGTTGAAATAAGTATGAGGATCATGAAACCTACATTGTTATTATATTTATACTACTACATCTGCTACATTAAACCACAAAAACGTATAAAATCCGATTGCAAATTTGCAGTATCCGATCTATGTATGTTAAGTTTTGTATCAGTATCAAAATAGTTTTATAAGAACGTCTAGTTTCTTACCTAACTTAACTCTTACCTTTTTTGATTACAGAATTTGTTTTAAATTTGGAACAGCTGTCGATACTATCTATCCCGTATAAAAAACCATTAAAAACACTGTTTTTCCTAATAATTTTTTAAATGCGAAAGTTTGTGATGTATGTATGTAAGTGTGAGTGAGACAGCATCGAAACGTCCTTTAAATTGATTTAGTAGCGGAGGGCCGAATTTCGCTCTCTGCCAACTTTTTACACAATCCATCGCTTATCGACGACTTTTTATACAAAATCACATTTGATTACTTTTAATACTTTGATCACTTTGACGACTACTTTGGGTAGGGCTATGCCGACAATTGACTTCGAAAATTGTAGGTGCCTTAGGAGCCTCAGGAGGATTCAGTGCCGCGCGCCCGTTACTTCAGCCTGAGAGTTCAAAGCGTACCTACAATAAGGTTTACTTTAACCTTATTTTTAGGTACTAATTGTTTGGTCTAAAAAATATTCCTAAAGTTTGTAGGGTTCCGTTATATCCACGACAACTTTCGTCACTTAGAATTTTAATTTCAGAGAAATCCCTGAACAGCTTATGATCGCCATTATATCATCCTAATACTAATTCCACATCAGTGTTTAGTCAAAGTCTGATTCTATCAATTATGTAAGCTTGAGCGTGATTGAAACATCTATTCAAAATCACTGTGGAAATGCAGTGGTGTTTAGGGTTCCCTACCCATAGGATAAAACGGGACTCCATTACTGAGAGTTCATCGTCTGCTCTTTTTTTTTTTTTAAATCATTGAATGTTGAAGTACTCGAAAACCTTTGTGTATGAGTTCATCTCATACTTAGCTAATTTATTTTATCACCTCTTGTAAAATGGAAAATCGGTTTATAAACTACGAAATAACGTCTTTAATGTTAACTAGGGTTCGTGTAATAGTTGGGAGTTCGAGAATATCTTACTAGGCACCTAATTACTAAGTTAAAAGCTACTAATATGGCTGGGTTTTAAATAGTTATTGTTATTTAAGTATTTAAAGTGGGTATTAAGCTGGGTCCACATTTGTATCGTTTCGGTGTATCGTATCTCCGTCGCGTATCCTCGGCGCTTATCATGATCGCTAGTTTGGACGCAAGCTGATACACGTTAATGATACATGCCGTATCCGATACGGCCCGATCCGCACCCGAAAAAATGAAGCGTCCATATTTGTAAGGTTAAAGTCTATACGGTGACATGATACAGTATCACATAAGTATGGACGCGTTTTTACAAGATACGCCTTAACGGTACGACATGGATAAAATGAGCGTCCATACTTATGATACGGATACTCGATACGACACGCCTGATCGTGATACACCGAAATGATACAAGTGTGGACCTAGCTTTACTTGACGAAGCCCTACTTTTTAATGTTGTTTATTTTAGAAGAAAATTATTTATTTTTGTTATTTTATGATTTAAAGTTAGTCTATAAATTTGATGATATTTGTTTTCTTTCAATTTTTTGTTTGAACGGTGGTGCCGTACCATAGCATTTTTATTAATTTATTGTTATTTAATTTCAATTCGATGTCAACAAAAATGTTTATTCCAATAATATTCAATATGTTTATTCCAATAATATTCAATATTATTGGAATAAACATTTTTGTTGACTTTCGCACTTTGCCGACTGCTATTAACGTGAATTATTTTCTTGACTGTAGTATTCACTGGCGTTTCCTTTAAAATTATCTCATATGTAAAAAATAGTGCCAAATAAAACAATGGGTAAAATTGTCTGCCAATTAATTAACATTACATTTACTAGATGGATTATGCCGGAAAATGTCATAAACGTCAATTATTATATTAATTTATAGGTGATATTACGTTTTTCAACTCTAATTATTATGTTTTTCATCAAGATAATTTTATGAAGTACTGAATAGCTACATTGAACTTTACACTATACTACTTAGTACACATACAATTTGAATATATACAGTTTTGTGAAGTTGTCTTGTGTTGTTGCAAAACTTTTATGTGACTAATTTTGTCTGTGATAAAACTTTGAAAGTCGTTGACTCAAGACGCCTATCTCTACTTAAGCGACGTAGACCGTAAATTCATCTTTGAAGATAAAACAAAATGCCAAACTCAGTACACGGCTAAATTACAAGTTTAATAATATTTCAGACTAATTAAACTATGATAGGTTGAATGTGACGCGCTACAAGCTTTAATTTCTATCGTGACGTCCACTGCTGGACTTAATCCTCAATGTTTGCAGTTATTTTGGTTGGAAACGAAACTAGCAATTTCTAATTGCAAACTTATTTGAATTCGTAGTACAAAACTTAATTTAAAAATATTTCCGATAAATCCCCCTTGAATATCCCAGTTTTTGGAGTTTACTCCTTAAGAAACGATTTGAGTTATAAGGCCCGGTACGGAAATTTTATGAGGAGTAAAATCAAGTGTAACACGAAAAGTTGAGGCGTTACGTAGAAAGAGACAAACATAATATATCTGTAGGATTGAACGTGTAAAAGAATGAGATGGAATACATTACACAGCGTATCTCATTCTCGGGGTCTCCTCTTTGTGCGATACTTCGTAGTCTCACTGTATTTTATTTATATTATTTTGTAACATACTTTATGTAATACGCTTTATTGAAGTAATATAAATAATCCGAATAATTACAGATATATGTCTGTTTCTCTTATCGTTTTAGCAGATGCGTTCATTTACCCCTTTTTTCTATTCGATATATATCATAATTATCGTTCGTACGGAGTAAACTCCAATCGTGCGTCGTAGCTGACACACACACACTTTTTTTCCTTAAATTGTCTTATAAAAAGATCACTTACAAATTCTTTTCTAACACAATGTAGAACGTGATATCTAACGGCCGGTCGAATAAAGTCGCATAATTTGGCTGTTATCCCTTACCCAGACAAACCCAAATAAATCACATTACATCGAAACATTATAGATAAAGTAATACAAAAGTAGAGCCTAAAGAACATAAAAATCGTTTCTAAAATAGCTTAAAGAACCCTTATCATTCCGTATTGTCTCGTGATACATTCTCAATTACTTTATAATCAAATTACCTTTTGCTACAGATACTTGTTTCCTGTGAAATTATTTTATAAAACTCAGATTCACATCATAGTTTGATTGATTTCAGTTGCACGATAATTAATCAATACTTTGCTTGCAGTCATAATCCTTATCACTAATGGAAGAAACAATAAACACTCTGTATTTTGGAGAGCACTTAAAGAAGCTTATTTGAATTTTGATGGCATTATAAACCTTCTTGTTGTAAGGTTTCTGATATTATTAAAAGTTTTCAGTTATGGTTCTACGTAAGTCAATTAAACCGCCCACAATAAATGTATTATTTTATTGTTACTGTGTTGTTACGAAATCTAAGTCTAACACCGTTGTTCAAAAAGCGTTAAAAATACCTTTCTAATTATGTCAGTACGCACTTTTTTCTAGTGCTTTTATCTCTTTCGCAACAAAAACAGTCATTTACACTTACTAGCGATTAGAATAGAGATTTAGAATAGACGAAAGTAAGAGATATCTAAAAGAAAAGAAAATTCTTATTGAATTTATGCAGTCGTCATCTCAGCTAGGTTTTATAAAAATAATAGAAATATTTAGGCGGCACACGTCTTGAGACGACTTGACGCCAGGTCAAGAGGCTATGACGTGCTCTCGACCTCTCCACGTCGCGGCTTAAACCTTTCCGAATCCTAGACCAGCTTTCATTAAGCCACAAACACTGGTGCAGCATAAATATTTTCAGCTTTTGCATTTGTGTAGAATTTTTACAAAACATTTTAAGCGATTAAAAGCCTTTATAGTAAAGAGGTAATCCCACACTCACTGAGATTACTTTATGATAGGCATAATAAGTACGATGCGATTGAATATAACTGGACAATTATTTTCCAGTGTCCTAGCACCCCGAAATGGTCTTAAAATGGTTTCTACAACTACTTCGTTCGGCTTTTGAAATTTGAAGTTTGCATGTTATATGTTTCTACGTCCATATTCGATCCGTTTATGAGAACTATAATAGAGATAAGTGCGGAATTGTATAGAAAACCAATACGAGTCAGTCGCATGTCATGAAATTCATAACTGGAAATGCAAGCACAACTCCTGGTATTTTCGTTCAGGTATTCCCTTTGTGTCTATTGCTGATCTAGATCCATTGTCTAAGTTTAGCCTTTGTAGTTATCTACAGACTGCTTAATATTCTTGAAACTCTCCTCAATTTTTCAACCCCCGACCGAAGAACCCTTTCTGGCAGTCTGTCTGTTTATGACATTATAGCTCCCGAACGGATGAAACGATTTCATTTTAGCTTTTTTTTGGTTTTTAATGTGACATTTGCGCGAGTGTACTTAGTAGACATGATTGATGAAAGTCGGTTGAGCCCTTTAAAAGTTATGGGGGCGGATGCAAGTGGAGAAAATGAACCGAATATCTGCAGATATAATAAAAGACTCAAGAATAGAGCTGGGCCAAAAAAAATAACAACATTTATTAGTGTCTAGCTGACCCGGCGAACTTTGTTCCGCCTTAGACGCGATAAATGAGCAGATTTTTTATTTTATTAATTTAATTGTTGTGTGCACAACGCTATGACTACATATTTTTGCAGATTAATTTTATAGGCGATTCAGCAAGCCAAGTCATTTTTTTTTCATCCTCTTTGACTATATTTGCACCACGAATCCAGTCAATTCTATGTCAAATGTCTTATGGTTACATTAAAAAAGTTTAATAATTTTATAAAAAAATCATAATAATAAAATCATTTATTTCGTATAATACAAGATTTACACGTCAATTACATTTGTATATAAGTTCTACTTTCGTAAAAACTATACTATATACTGTTACATGGATAACGATTGTTTCATAAATTAATAACATGTCAATACAACAACAATTAACAAATACTTTAATCTTTAAAGTCAATATAAAATTAAATAATAAGTCAAAAATTCATAAAAATAATATTCATATAAAAAAAAATGGTGTTTAAGTAATTTTGTATATGGTGGTTAAGTAATTTTAAATTTTCTAATTTTCCGCGCAGTTTCCTTAATTTTTTCTTTCGTAAGAACCTTCTCCTGATGATAGCGAAAAGAACAAAAAAAGAAGTAGCGAAATCGGTCCAGCCGTTCAGGCGTGATGCCGTGACCAAGGGAAATAGGGATTCATTTTTATATATATAGATTATGTATTTTTATACAAATATAAAATTTATTAGAATACTCCCAATTTACATGACGCTTCCTATTAATATGGATAGCAATAAAAACCCATGACCCTTATTATTATAGCAATAACACTTAGATTCTTCTGCCTGCCGCTGAATAACAAAGTCACGGTACATGAATTAGCTCTCAAGTTTACGTATTTCAGTCCATTCTGGGACGCTGTTGGAATCACAAACAAAGTAATCTGACAGTTCGAGAGGGGATAGCTGTGGAAAGTGGTGTGTTTCCCGAATTAATTAGGAAATCTGGGCGCAAGATGGGACCACAGCGGTGGTCTGGCGCGCTGCGGTCGGTTCGCTTACCCGTTCACCTGTCCAAACCAGGCTTTCGCGCTCACTGTAATCCGATTATCATTCGTCTGTTTCTGACACAGAAAATAACTCTAATTGGCGGTTTTACCTCGCTTTTCCTTTGTAGGCTACATTTAGCCAAACCAGCCGGGCAGAAGTTACGTTTTTTGCTAAAAGGAAAACATCAAAGTTGAAACATCTCATCCTAGCAAATTACGTTTTTTCGTACCCAATGTTAATGGCAAGTACTTTGCGTAATCACATTAACCATCACAAAAGCCGCAGGTAAAATGCAAAAGCTACATGATAGTCAGTTTAACTTTAATCAATGCAATAATTGCGAACAATTTTAGGATATTAAGTATGACGTTGTAAGCAGTACTTAATACTACGTTATCAATAAGAGTTAGCAAACATACTCGTACCAAATCACTCTCTGAAGCTATAAATTATTTAGTTAAGGAAATGTTGTTCACGATTCAGTTAAGAATGGCAAACAGAGACCGGACAATGAAGCTTGTTTACCTATTATTCAGACGCCACAAGTATGCCCATCACCAGTATAAGTGGCATAATAAACAAGAAAAATAGACTAGAAGCTTCCTCCCATGCATTTGCCCCAGTATTATTATTATTAAGAAGCTTTTAGTAACCACACCGCGTTTGTTTACACGTGGCGTTCTCGCTCTCGAAATTCTGTGTTGGAAACAGGATAGCTATTGAGTTTGTTCCCTACTACGTTACTCTTAGATAAAATGAGGCTTCGTTATTATGTTATGGTTAATGTTTTTATATGTACAAAGAGCAATGAGTTGGAACCATAGTTCTATTCAAATATTTAATTTACTTTATTAAATGTTTCCTGACTGTCTCACATAGTTTTTGTTGAACACGACATCTAGTGAGTGGAAGGTACGTTACCAGTTTAGTGAACTGTCAGATTATTTTGTACAAACTTCAGTTACACAGAGGGCGTTGCTTACCACGTTTACAAGATGGCGCCACGAATACACATCTGAAAATGTCAGCGAGAACCTAGGTTCTCTGGTAAAATTCCGTACAGTGTTTAATCTTCTTACTTTTGAGTAGATGGCGTTACTGCTCTCTGAACAAAATGGTTCTATGAAATAATTCTGTGCAATGTTTTCAATTTTGTTACTTTTGGCGTAGATGGCATTACTGCGCTCTCAAAACAACGTCATCTACTGGGAGGCTGTAGAAGTTTGTTTAATTTGGTTCACACATGTTCGTGGGGTTGGTAGTGATTTAGATTCCATTACATCTTACTAGTGTTACTAATAGAGGGAAACACAGTGATTCTTTAGTAAAACCTGCAGTAGGTGCTTAATAATAAATTATGTCAATATACAAATCAATTAATGCTATTATTTATGTGTACAGGAAGAAATCGTTTGTTAAAAAATTTTGTTCCTTACGATATTGGGCAAAGGACTTATTCGAGTCGTAAATTTAAAAGAGCTTGCCAAGCTTTGTTGCAATTTTTTTCTGAAATAATCATAACAGGATTCCGAGATTAAATTCAAGCGTAAATTGTCAGCTGGAACCTTGATTAAACTTTAAACTCTAAAACAAGTTTCAACAACTTGATTAATATCTTATTCTTAATTAAATTGATAACAAAACGGAAAGTGTAAGATTTTCTTTTTATTGTTATTAACTTTAGGTTCATGTCGTGTTATGTTTCAATATTTCGTTCGTGTGGCAGTAAAGTATATTCAAAACATGTAATTATATTGTTAACCTACAAATCCAAAGGCTCCCCTTGAATTCGTCTTTCAAGGGGGAACCTTTGGATTTGGTTTCAAGCACTAGTAATTTATATTTATCCGTGATCTCGATGTGAATTTACTGTGTAAATTGTTGTTTGTTTGATTGATCCCTATGTTCAAAATAGGAGGCATTCGTTCTTACTCAAAATTTTAAATATATTTTATATTTAATTGAAAAATTTATCACTGTAATTATACAAAACTAGAAAATAGGTGTAGCTGTATCAAATTTAATAAATCATAATTTATGAACACGTTACCTATGTATGTATTACCTCTACTTAATTTATTAAATGTAGGTATCTTACAGATGGTTTTATTTTTCCAGGCATATTTCTGTCAACAAAACCACAACACATGTCATGGTTTTACAAAACAGCAACATTTCCCTATCCAATTATTTATATGGGAACTCATCAATTACTGTCTTTGTTTCAGGTAAGCGGACCCTTCGACTCCGGCCTCGATCAGATAAGTAAAAGAAAAATATCCGTGCTTACTTGAATAAGATGGAACTGGTATAAATGGGGGCAGCCGCGCGATATATTGCACGAAGTTTTCGGGAACATAGTTTTCTAAATCTCTTTTGTAAGTGAAAATAATGGAGCTTGACGAGACTTCAATATTGATAAGAAATAAGTAAAATTTTATTTATTGTTTATATTTATTGTTGGGTAATTATTGTTATTTTGATGAAACTAAACCAATTAGTATAAGCTTTACACAAGTACTATACGAATTGAGTGGGAATATTAAGTCATGTATTTAAATTTGATGTGTTTATATTCGTCGAAATTATGACGGTATAGTGCCTTACTTTTGAGATTTTTGGGAAAAATACTTTGTTCCAAAAATCTCAGGGATCATGGAAATGTTAGGTAAGAGTTTTTAGGATCGGACCTATGGTAATGTCGTCTTAACGGATATTTCTTTAGAGAAGTTCTTATACGTAGGTACGGTACAGTTCAGCCAATGAATAAAAACTATTATCCAGAAAATATTATTATTTTACGCGGATGTACCATATACAAACGCTTGTATAACTGCGAGTAATTGCATAAAAACTTTGCAGACAATTTAAACAAAAGCATTTTGGGATTTTACAAACCGTTCATCTTGTCCATTTGAAATATGAAAGTGTTTTTTATATTATTATTTTAACCCTCCAAAATCATGTAGTGCTCAAATGGATGCACATTATGGAATAAGCGAGACGAATTATAAAAAAAAATAGGTTCTCATTAGTTAGTCTGCTAGACCTTGGTTTTTAATTTAATAATTTCATAAAAAAGATAAAAAAACGCCAAGCTATAAAAAGTCCCTAATAAAAAGTTCTTCTTCAGATAAATAAATTCATAAATAAATAAATTCTTTGTTGTACACAAAAAGGATAAAAGGTTTAGTAACGATTCCCGCCGAGGGGTCACGTGTTTGTATGTTCTGCAAGCACTTTCTCCTTGGTCTGGGTGTTTAATATTTACAATAAAAAATATCTATATATGTATGACTATTATATTAAGTATATCAGATATCTAGTACCCGTAACACAAGCTTAGAGCTTACCACGGGGCTAGATGTTGTTGTGTGAATTGTCTGGAAATATTTATTATTTCGTATTATTTATTTTATTATTTATTAACGATGGTTATGTACAAAGGCGAGCCCTATAAGAGTTTCTTACAGCAAACCTGTGGTGATAAAGAAATTTGAATATATATATTTAAACACTAAAATTAATAGGTACCTATTTACCTATAACTATAAATATTTATGTTAAAATATACATACACATATCATTATTATACATAAGAATGTTACGATATATAATAGATAGAATAGAATAGAAAATTCTTTATTACACACACCATATGTTATACAAAAATACAAAATTATTAATATGTAGTAGAATTAAACCTAGGATACGTAATGGGCAGCAATTTCTTCCAGACAACCTTTGTATAGAAATAATTTAAATCAGGAAGGTTGTGGACGGCTATTATATATATATAGATAATATATGCTAGATATTGTATTTATACTATACTACTATATAATACGAGTACAAGCTGTCACGGCAAATGTCGTCCTTTCCGAAAAAAATTAAAGAGATATGCTGATAGCAGCGCCTCCTATCAGGTCCAATTCTGCTTCAGAAACCTTCTTTGGCTCATGCAATACAACTTTGCTAAAAGTCAAAACATGAGTTAAAGATTATATATTCTAGAAAGGAAATACAAAAAAACATTAATTTAATATGTTTGTATACTAAATAGACTTGCTGATGCCCGCGGGCTTGCCTGTAGGTGATCGATAAAGTAGCTTTAAAGTATATAATTATAAATTATCATCATAGGCCTCCCTCAATCCTCCATCAAAGAGTATTCTGTATAATGTTTATTAGGTTGGTAGATAAAGATAATTATATGAAAAGCCATAACAAGCATTTTCATAATGGTCACAAAACTTTAACTGGTTTGTTAGAGGTGTTCCATTTTATAAACGGTCATATTTTTCACACACATTTCATATATCAATTGGACTCTCGGCCATTGAAAGAACCGAGGCAGCAATAAATTTGACTCGTCAATATACCGTTGTTAGCCGTGTCGTGCATTGGCAGGCGACGATTGTGCGCCCGGATGCCAGCGCCATTTCCGTGTCCATTGCCCATTCACCTGCCATCCCCTCTCGTTATCGAACTACTGTAATTATCCCGGATATAGCTTTTACCGACATCCCTTTAAAGGATACTCGTTCAGGATGTCCACAGAAATTTTATTAGGGTCTGATTGTATCCGCGGACAAATTGAACAGGTACAATGCTTGCGACTAAGTAGTGCGGTAGGATTAACCCTCTTGAGCGATAAAAGCCAAACTTTCAATTTATGTTTATTGAAGCCATTTATTTAAGCCCCGTGGAATAACATGAAAATATATCATGATATTTTTATCATAAAAGTCTGGAACTAAAGTAAACTAAATTCAATGATTCAGATTGGTTTAAGTGTGGTAACTGCAATGTTCATTTTATTATCCATGTGCCTACCACTTTATTATTAAACTTACCAATTAAACATCACAATATCAATATTGTGCTTTCCGCCATTATCCATCGTAATATTATAGACAGGAAGGTATGTGTTTTTCTGTTTGTTTGTCCGATTTGCATGAAAATGTGAAAGGGACTTGGAATAAGACAAAGGCTACTTTTTACCGTTCGAAAATCTATTTTAATACGGGTAACACCGCGAGGCGTTCCTAATCGCTAATAAAACAAAGAAAATTCGACCATGCCTGAAAATGCAAATGTCATAATCTTGAACAATACAGGAATAATACTTTACTAGGTCAAGATTGCTGTGTGAAGGCGGTATCAATCTGTCTTTTGTTCCTGTATCGAATAATTTCTAGTTGTGTACACAAATACAACATGAACAAATCAGTATAATCTTCGATGAACTTGACTAGCATGGCAATATGTAAAACATATTTGCCCCGGTGCTCTTGAGCGTATTTCAAACACGAATGTCTGCTACATTTTGTCGTGCGACGACGTTAGTTAAAAATGAGTTTTGGCTTTGTGTGAGAATTGTGGTTGGAATAATTATTTTTTGCAGTGCTCCGAGCGGCGTCCGTGTTCCCATTTATCTGAGCTAAATGCTTGCATTCAACTGTCCGTTTTGGCGCATATTTAGTTTCGGGTGGAAGACGTATTTAGGGTGCTTCTGAAATTGCTAAATGTTGTTGGAAGTGACTTGAATACAGTTGAGGCGCATCATATTCTGTATTATTTAATGCAACAGTGCGTGTCAGAAAGCTCATACCATTTATCCGCTGTACCAATACTGAACCTATATTTGCGTTATGAGAAAGACAAAATGGTTTTGAATCAACGCTTAATATTCATCAGTAGGTGCGCCAGTTGCACACTATGAAATACCCATGAAAAGCCTTTTATGTGTTAATGTTGAAAACATTGTGTTCGTGTATAATTTTGGACACGAAGTCCCTTATTATGCGGTGCATAAATCAAGCGCTAATAATGCTCCAAATAGGCGGCGTGCGGAAAACCTCCACCTATTTTACTTCTGGCAACGGATTGCAGTTAATTAACGATAAATCACAGCCATTATCAGAAGCAAAATCAATATTTTAACATTTGAATCCGTTACGTGTTTGTTTTTATAGCTGAAGGCAATAACAGTTAACGATTTTATTCTCTAACTCTTAAAGTTTAGAGAAACAAAACAATTTACTTAATGCAGCCGGGTTACAAGAGTCTGCATAGTACTCTCGTATATGCTTAAAAGACTAAGCTTTCATGTCTAGGATTTCACTTTGAATTTACAGTTAACTAGTAGAATGCGTGTAGTTGTAGCGAGCCATGACCTGTGCAATTCTGAACTCGCCTTTCTCGCATAATTACCCACGTGCATTGTCCAGCGGCCGGCACTCAGGTGGTCAGTTTACCTCAAATTGGTGAAAAGTAACGGAGCGAGGATAGGCAGTACGTGAAATTATGTCGATATTGCCGTTGTTTGTATTGCTCAGCGCAATTCCCATCTTAACTACTGTTCTGTTATGGTTCCAAACATCGCAAGTTAAAAAAATGTTTTTACTACTAAAATAACTATGTAAATGTACATAGTTATTTTAATAGTCATAATATTCATTTATTGATAATATAAATTACTATCTGACCCCAGCTAACGTTGTATTGCAAAATTAAAAATAGATGTTGGCCGATTCTCAGACCTACTAAATATGCTCACAAAATTTCATGAGAATCGGTCAAGCCGTTTCGGAGGTATACGGGAACGAACATTGTGACACGATAATTTTATATGTAAGATAAGTCACAATATGGTTTTTAACGTGGTCCCAATGCCACAACTTGTTCAAAATATAATATCTAATGCCATAATTATTCTTAAATGTCAAAATAACAACAAGAAATATAAATAATTTCAATTTATCATACCTAATTAATTATTTTTTTATCAATATTATTCCTATAAGAGTATTTCTGCAAAAATAAAGTAATTTTTAATATTATGTGATATTTTGCTGATTTTTATTTTAATAGCAAATGGTTGATTGATATTTAAGGAGTTAGTTGAAACATGGAAAAAAATATTTTACCCTTGTTACTCTACTGGTAGATTTTATGGTAGTGACACGGGTATCGAAGGATTTTGTTTGTGCTAGTCTTTGATTGGGTAAACTCATAGTCTTTGCATAGAATGCAATGTTGTTGTATTCGTGGTGTCCATTTCAAATAGGTACAGTTCCGTTTAGATTCTAGATGCATTCAGAATTGTTGAATTCCACAAACTAGTAATTTCAACGGTCTGATTGTGTTATTTCGAAGCGTTATAACTGTCGCACGATACTGTATAGATTCGGAATTCGCATCGATCGTTGCCCGCGGAGTTAACTTGCGCCTGGCTTGTCTGAGATAACGCCGCTTGTCACTTGTTTATGACGCACAATAGCTGTCTATTATTTATGCCTATTCGATGCAAATCTGTAAATAACGCAAAAGAGATGGGTCGATTTCACGCCCTCTTGTCATACAAAGTAGGTTGTTTATGTTGCTTTGAACGCTGCCTATAGAAACGTGATGAACATTTTTTATGTAGTCCTGTGATATCTATGTCTCTATCATGAAATGCCAATATTTACGCTATGTTCCACGGTTCGAAAATTTTTATAAATTTATATTCATTTAAAAAAATATATTGATTTGGTACAAGTACAATACCTACCGGTTATTTGCTTCTTGTCTATACATGTCTTTTTATTTAGTAATTTAAATCAAACTAATGGAAATTCATTTCTTTCTTGAGTTTCATGTGTGCTCATATTATGCTCTTCTACCTTCATATGCAATTTCTTAATGCGCTGTCTGTTTGTGCACAGTATGAAACTTAAATATATATAACTTGAGTTGCGCGTTGACTTTGAGTTCGTCAGAATGACGTTATCTACCTGCTATTTAGAGCAAGCCCAAGTTTTGTTCAGACTTCTTCGTTAGTAATGTTTGACGGACTACTCATGCTGTTTTTGAATTTACAGGATTCCTTGTTCATTACATTTTCTGCTTGTTCAAGCCATTGTTCTCTTTTTCTCCCTATTTTATTAAAACAGTTTCAGATAAAATAGCTCAATGCATTTTTTGCATAATAATAATATATTTATATGTAGGTATGTCTACTTTATTAAGTAAATCAGATGTCATGTGCCCGTAACACAACTTAGAGCTTACCACGGGGCTAGTTAAATATTTATTTATTTATTTTAGACTGTATGTTAGCAACCTTTGCACTTTAATTTTACTGCATATCCATTTGAAGCTATAAAAACTGCTGTGTTCACATCACAATTCTTAACAAAGCTACGAGTACAAGCATGGCAAAGACAAGAAATAAATGACCATATCCGGTATGAACTCTGAGTGTTTGGCACCACCACAAAGTCCACACAGTACTAACCGGGTATAAAATATAATTATAAGTTCTTGTGTGGGTGCAAACTGATAGGATTATTACATACATAATATTTTTTTTCATATCGCCTCTTTTAGAGAAAACATCTCATATTCATATAAAGTTTATCATAACAACAGAATTAGAACGATATTATTTTTGCGCTAGAACTTTCTGCAGTTTAAACTTCATACTTATCTCCGCTGAGGATTTATATGAATCTTCAGCGCTCTATCATCTATCTTATGCCCAACTCGTTTGGGACGTATAAAAGTTTTTATGTTTCTATCAGAGACCATTGCCGTTATTTGTGCCTTCTTGAATGGTTTTATGGCTATTTATTGGGTGAGGGTTGGGCTACACTGACGATAAGTACGACGATAAAGCGTTAACTTGGTAGTGCGATATCGTTCTATGTTCGAATATCGAGACTTTATAAGCTGATCCCTGTCATGACTATAGATTGCTACTTCGGTCGTGTCTTCAATTGTGGTCTCAGTGTCGAGCTAAATGCTGGATATAATCGTTTTATGGAGTTGTCACCTTACTTAGATATCTTGATAAGAGTTTCCACTTCAAACTCTCGGGTGTATAAGTATATCAGGTAAATAAAATGATACAATAATAAATCATCAAAATTAATAAAAATCTGAATAGCATCAGAAATATTAAAAAGCAATAATATCATTGTGTCATTGGCCTGTGATTTTGTATATCTAAAAACAAAATATGATGAATTGACCAATACTGTGAATTACATCGTGTCAGCTCATCCAATTGCAATGTTGTCTGGGTTATGCTACTGTGTCGCACTCAGACCGCAATATCAAGCTTCTCGACGAAACATTGCAATTTTCCTGTTCAAACATTTTGCCCTGTGTTGCGCCGTTGTAATCGTGTTAAAACTCTGCCCTGTCACGCTTGTTTCATGACGTTTTATTTTGTATTACCGAGCTTTTATGCTGTTACACAATTTGTTTATTTGTATCTATCTGTATAAAGACATAATGAAGGTTTCTAGATTGCAAATGAATGCCTGACGGAACAACTTTTAAGTTAAAATGATAATGTTTTGCTTTCATTTAACATTTATTACAATGACTAATCTATCTTTCAAACACAAGAAACGAAATCGGTTCATCCGCTGTCAAAGACGGGGAGGGGGAAATGGACCAGAACAGGCTGTGGCTTAATGTTTTGTATTAACTCTGGTGTTTTAGCTAGGAAATTTGAGCATACTTGCCTTTGACGCCTGGTCTTTATGTAGGCAAATATCTAAATATATTTGCCCCTTGTGCTACGCTTCTCTATCTTTTAAAAACAAATTATTTATCACCACGTTTACATCTCTCTGCGAATTTGCTTAGCTATTCTATTAACCTGATAAAGCATTATAGTATTTTTATACCTCTAATTATATATACTCATAACAAAATGGTTACTTTATGTTTCATGGTAAGTAAATTTTGCGTCGTAATACAATATATTATTATAAAACTAATGTTGGATGCTAAATATTCCTTTCGTGAATGTTTTATCCTCAGTGATTGCATCTTGAGCAGAGTTCGATTTGAGAAGCTTCTCAATTTCCCGGCAGCTGAGAGCAATTTCCTCGCGTTTGTCGCTGTGTTTCGCTCCTCTACAGACGTCCTAGACACAGCGACCACTATACATTATTCAAGAAAACTCTTTAAGTCCCATTAAAGCACAGATTCCGCGTGAACACAGATTTAAATATGCTTTATATAAGTGAAGCGATGCACGTGTAAAGCGTTTATCACCTTGGCGCCATGTGGCGTCCATGTTGAACTCGGAACTAACTACTCGAATTCAGATTTTTCTTTTTCGATATTTTACAAGCATTTACGCACTTCTGAATTATTTTATTAATAAATAAATAAAGATTGAGTTGGTTTACGCGATTGTATGTACTTTTGAATAATTAACTTTTTAAATATTAATAATTGTAGGGCGTCATACTTCTAAACATAGGTTTTCCCATAGACTTAGTATTTGTCCTAAATGATTAAAAGTATCAAGATTTTGCTCGTGTTTTTTTGTCACTTGTTTCGGTTCTAATATATTTCTAAGGTACATAACTATTTCAATCTGCATAATAATGAAGCATTTTGTAACGCAGAGGGTGCCAGCACTTAGTTACAAATAATGATTCAGCCGATGAGACCAGGCCCGGAAGTCGGTCACTCGAGCACGTCTGCTGCTAAGCTCGGATTCAAAGCCTTCGCGTATTTGTTACGTTCCGATGCGTCAGGTCTCCCCGCTGCATTTATTTGCTTTAGAACTATTTTCAGGTTTGCCAGGATTATCGCGCTACCAGCACTACCCGGTAGTTTATAGCAATATATTCCAGTTTTACGGATATACAATCAAATATGATTTATTTTATAAGCATTATACATACTCTTTGTGTTAGTTTGTAGTCTTTGTGTTCTCAGACTGGCACAGGGAACATTAAAGTAAGTTTGTATTTCATTAAAGTAAGTTTATATTTCAATGACCCAGTTTCCTGAAAAATTATCAGTTTTAACATACCTACTTAAAAGCACATTTGAAAAGAGCTCTCACATCGTGAAATGTGACCGCTTGAAATTGACAATTCAATGATAATGCTAAATACTAACTTTTTGACTTTACTGTAAGCTGCTTGCTGTAGTGAACAGCTGTATCATTGATATATAATCAAATATTATCATTGATTGATAAACAATATAATCTACGCATAGACTAGTCGGTTCACAAACGGTACTTAGCTCTAATAAAAAATATACCGACACCATAAAAAGCTAAAATTGCATTGGATTTTTGATAGAATTTCAGAATATTTGTAGTTATGCTTATTTCCTTGGTTCCCTTCTGTTGAAGCAGCTTCTTGCATCAAATAGCTACTTGCAACTTTTGCAACTTGCACTTTATTTTCTAACTTTATATTAAATAGTGTAAAACTAATAAGGCCAGAACAAAACAAAAGTTAAGGAGGAGAAAATGGAATGAAAAACATTGATTTTGGGGATTTTATAATAGCTAATACAAATATTGTCCGTCATTAAGATTAAAAAATAGTGCTCGTCGGTAAAAAAACAATATCGTGTTGTGTTTGGTTGCATGAATTCGTCATTATCGTTCCCAGGCACATCTTTTTTAGATTACTTACAAACTCCAAAAGGTATAATACTATAAATAAAAATCATTTTCTCGCACACAAATAAATATTAGATTGTAAGCCATGTATTAACATTAAAGTAAAGTAAAGTAAAAATTTCTTTATTAACATAAAAAAAACTGTACAATGATCTTTTGAGTTGACAACTCACAAAATCTATTAGGTATGAAAAGCTTTTATTTTATACATATTATGTATGAAACGAATTTTATGTTCGCATAACTTTCTGCGAAACTCGATGGGGTGAGCAGCATGCTAGATTATAAACCAAAGGTAGTAGAATTGGTAGATTGCTTCTACGGAGATTGCTTTCAAAGGAAAATTCCCTTCGAAGCAGATAACAGATTGCATTTCATGGTAAAATAAATAAAGAACATGTTTAAAATAATCTTACATTAATATCTTTTAAGTTACAACCAAAACTACTTCTAAGCGGCGAATAATGGCCGAACCAAACACATCTGCGTCCGAGAATACAATTTGTGTAGGGCCTGGATTTACGTTCTAAGTGCTTTCAAACCTAATTTATGACTAGTAATGCTACGGAAGCGTGCCATAAAATGGAAATAAGAAAGATAACCGCAATAAAAAACGGATGAAACGTAATCGTTTTTATTGATTCCTTTGAAAAAAGTGAGTATTTTACTACACTAAATTTAATATTATTGTCACAACAATGTGTCACTTTTAAGTATTTTCTATAAGTAGATAGTCTTTATTTTACTACACAGCAGATTTGCTTTATTTATGCTAGATAGGCCTTCATTTGACGACAATCACACCTACTGTAAAGTGGCGATCCGGTTTAAGACAGGCCATGAAGACCTAGAAGGTATTTACTCTTTTTTGTTGATACCCAGGTGGTAATCTAACGGAAAGACACATACAGGCAAATTGTTACAATCATTAGCGGTTGGAAACTGACGTTTATAAGAACTTAGCAACACCGCGTTACCACGATTCTGTATTCATTGTATTTCGTCGTCGTTCTATAAAAAAAACATAAGTATAATCAGCTACATTGCTTTTAGTGCATACCACTGTTTTCTTTCCAGCTGAAACTTTATGCAAACCTTGTAAGGAATCCAGATAGAAATAAAGGAGAGCCATGGCGCCAAAAAGTGATGCCTCGGATAAAGTAAATGCAATGTTGGAATGGAAACTTTTCGGCATTTTTAATGGAAATGGACTTTAATTTTGTAGATGTTAAGATAATCTGTAGGCTTCTTTCAAAAAGCTTGTCTTTTGTGAATTTTCTTAGGTATCAATTAATTCAAAACATTCAAAATCAACAAATATGTGGAATCTGTAAGTAATCTTTCAATTTTCAAATTGTATAGATAAAATTAAAATAGACGTACCTACCCTATGAGAAAATACGTTCGTTTTTAGTATTTGTTTTAAAAATAATAAGTCTATTGTATTGACGGTATTTTGTACGTTCTATTTGTATTGTCCTGGTTATTGCAAGCGTAATTAAGGATTCCTTTCTGAAGCAGTTCTTTATAAAATCATTAATAAAAGCGTGTCTAGTGTCAGAAACAGCTGCTGATAAATATCGTGAGAGATAAAATAGTGAATTCTTGGGGTCTCTTTTTAATGAACGGGATAATCACGAGCCTAATACAATGTTGGAAAACGCCAACAGTTCCTTTGCAGAATGCTTTGCATAATTATCTCTGTTTTATATCGTTATCTGCCAAGTTCAACATTTCACAGCGACAACATGTAAAAAAAATTAAAACAACGACAGCTGGCAATTACTCGTAGTCGCTCAGTTTTGTCGTTCAGTATATCAAATTAATCATATACGTTTTTTGAGATTATGTACCAATACATTATTAAAGTGTACGGTTTATGAATAATACTGAATTTCTTTAAACTTTTCTACGTGATAAACTTAAGAGATCTAAATCAAAGAACTGACACAGATTGCTTGAGGCAAGTACTGAGTCAAAAATTTAATATTCTGCCAGTCGAATATGGTTGAATATAATTATCACATTATTCCGTCAGTCAGTTGTAACACCGACTTTTTATATTTTCTAGTCTTAGTGTTTTTTTGAGTGCTTGAACCTTTCACTTTTAGGAAATATTTATCAGAACGTGCATTAATAATGTTACATTATTTATGCATCTTTCCAGCTCTTACACTTCACGCGCTATTTGAGAGGCACATTGTGTCACTTAGATAAACCATTATTTATGTAAATTTGTGTGCTAGTTACATTATACATTCATCTTGTTCTATCAAGTAACATACTTGCTAAAACGCTTAGCGTTAGAGGGTGCTCCGACCCTACACGCTAATGACATAGCCAAATTGTTTGGAAATTATACGCACAGTTTGCCATCTAATCGATTTAAACTTGTGGACCTACTACAAGTTTTATTTTGAGGGACCACCCAAGTACTATATTGATATTGGCATATTTTGTATTTCTTTTTTATTTCATATTAGGCATGTAAAATTTATAAGATTACTTAGAAGTAAGAATAGTTAATAAAATATTTCTCTCATAGACTGTCTAAAGTCTAAATCCATAATGCCTCATGACCTGTCTCCAAGCGTAGTAATGAGATTCGAAATATGTGAATGTTTCGTTTTGTTCGTTTCATGCGACATTACTCAGAACAAAGTATGTCTGACATTCGTTCTGAATGTCACGGGTACAGTGTCCAAATAATTTGTACATTAACGATAATTTAAGCTTAAAATTCAAGATTTTTCAGTTGACTAGAGCTCAATAGTGTTTAATGTACCTTGAATAGTTAATAGAACGTTCTTGGCTGAAACAAATGAAAAATACTTATTCACAAGTAGCGTAGTGATCGTTTTGTCCATTAAGACTGTTGTTCGTCTTAACAAGATTGCTTATTAGTCTAGACTATGTATAACTCTCAGGTTTTATGAATATAAGTACTCACTCTTACTAGCTTGTGCATAACGAAGTATTATGAGAGAGATAAGTACAGTACAAGTAAGTTTGTAACATTTTATATTTAAATTCATAACTTACGTGGTAATAGTATAAATGTTTTTTACCTTGAGAGACCTTTCACAGACCGTATATAAAAAAATAATATATATCGCAACGAGTGTCGTGAGAAGGACACACTTAATATTTTGCTATATTTATTTTATTATTCAATTTTATTAAATATTTTTTTATAAAAGTCGAGCTGACCCGGCAATTGTTGTTTTCAACACTCACTCCTACTCGTATTCCTACCACTACCACTACCCCTACTCCTACCACTACCCCTGTGTTCAGGATTGAGTCCTGACACACTCAAAAATGAGTGATTGGTTTATGTCAATGTTAGTTAAAGATCTGCTTGATGATTGAAGTGCGATTGTAAAATCGAGCATAAATCTGAGATAGAGCTTAGAGTTTACACTGCTTAGGACAAAGGTTCTGTCTCAACGATATCACGTGTTCGGCAACGTTTTAATTTAACAGGTGAGCTGATACTGTCAGTTGCATTTTGCGGTCATTTCTAGATGCCAACGACCTAGTTACTTCGCTTGTTTACTTATAAAATACTGGTCTTTTATTATTTGCAAGTCATATATTTTATTAAAACTGTGAGATAGCTGGCGTTGTCCTTCTATTTTGCCAAAATCAGTTTAGTTTAGTTTTACTAACAGACCAATTAGGGTAAGATGGCGGAATAATATTGTCACTCACCCGTCAAACATTGAAGAGAGACGTCAAGCAACTTTAATCGGCAGACCTAAAGTTTATTGAATTTTAAAGTTTATTAATACGTTGGAAAAAATGGGCATCAGGCTTTAAGATAATGTCGGATATAGTCTAGCTGAGTGTTGAAAAAATTATGTTATGATCTTCCATTACTTGAAATGATAAAAAAGGTATCTGAAGTAAACGAATAATCAAGCTTCGGGGTCAACGATCTACGAAATAACCTAATCTTTTGTGTCCATCTTTCTGGCGGCTTGATGGCCGCTACCTCGGCAAGCTTGCTACGTTCGCCTAGTGCTTGGTTTTTTGTATCCTATCTTACTTACCTTATTCACGGATCCGTACCCAAAGCGTCAACTGGACCCTATTTCTGATACTTTGTTTTATATTACCACGATATGGTATTTCAATTATAAATTCCCATATTCAGACAATATTTAATGAGTACGTCGTTTTCGTGTGATTATATTTAAAAGCAAACAAACTTAACATTTATAATGTAGGTACGTAACATTCCTTAAGTGAAAAGGGGAAGATTAACGATGTGCGTTTATACGGACTTGTAACAACACAGTGATAATTAAAAGTTTAAACATTTATTTCCTTAGAAGCACATAGCATACATGGACAGGTCAACTTAAACTAAAACAGTAACTAAATATTTTAGTAAAAAAATTAAAATGACATTGTTTTGACAGTTTGCTTCAATTTTTTATACTCCTAATGAAGTGTTTTCAAATTAAACATACCTTATTGAACATTAGTTTTAGGAGCCGAGAATAAAAATTTTAACCAACGAATAACTTTACGAATAAAAACCTTCAGTATTTTATTAGGTAGTTAATTTATATTTTTTTTCTGTCGGCTATCATATTATACTTGTACAATAATATAAACCATTTTATTCGTATAAGCTGAAATAGGAACATCTGTTTTATAAGATAATAAGGTTTCATGTTTTGATTATCTTCAGGTACTTAAGTTATTTCGTCTATAATTCAGAATGTAATCACGCTAGAATACCGTTACATTACATTATGATTTCTCATCTCAATTAACTCTATTTTCTCTTCGGAGCGCGTCGTGAGCGTGACGTAATATCACATTACGGTACTCACAGCTTTTCTTCCAACATATTAAATTATCGCCAAATGTTGCGTTCCTGATTTATGCCCACATGGTGTTCTTAATCTTACATATATTTTACCTAAGCGACAACTCTGCGGCTTGTACTTCCTAATTGAGTTTCCTTATCGAATTTTTCAAGACTGACTTTTCTGCGAGATAGACAAGAAATTCTGCGCTTCTTTTGTTAAGTTTTCAGTAGAATGTTTGTGTAAGTTCCTGAAGGAAATAAGTTTAATTTACGTCTTTTTCAATTGTTCATTTATTCATTTTATACTTTTGCAATTCGATCAACGATGTACGTTTTAGTTAAATAAAATAATATCTATTATTTTCTTTGAAATATTATTATTTCTTATTTTCCTTATCCTGTCATACCAATTTGTTGGGGTAAAAAACACATCAAAGATAAATATTATACTAACAAAATTATTCTGCTCTTTAGCTTAGGCCCTAAGGGTTACATTTATTTAATTATGACTGTTGTTTGTCCTTACAAAAAAAATACTACAAATTTTAAACGTTTTGGTTTTTCTTTAAGAAATATGAATGTAACTTTGTCTCTTGGTCGATTATATCATCACGATTTAATTTCTCATCGAATAGTAATAATAACTATAACTTTTTTATTTACATTTTTATGTCATACTTTTTAACTAAGACAAATGAAACAAAGGTTGTATAATTCTTTACGCTTACTGTACATTTTATAAACACTTTGTACAGTGATACACGAGCAGGAGATATTTTGGAGTTATCGCGGGTTACGAAGGCAAAAATGCCGCAGTTTCGGTAATGACTGAACTTTAAATTAAGATGAAAGATTAGTCTCATAGTCTCACCGATGTTAGGTTTAAAGAACTTTATTCTCATACAAACACAATGGTTCACTTAAAATGAGATACATAATAAAATTTATCTAGGTTTTACATAAAATATTCCTTAACCTTAAAAAATTCTGCATAATATCTAATTTAACTATAAAAATAAGGTATGTTATTATAAACTAATAATAATTAAATTTGATTTTAAGATGTTTCAAGCTATAGGTTACACACATGTTCTTAAAGTTTAATTTTAAAGACTTTCAATTGGACACATTCCTTTATATTTTATGTTCAATATTATTTCTTGATAATAATGCCAAGGAATATCTTACAGTTATCGATAATAATATAATTACTATTAAAAGAAAAATATGAACTTATACAAAGCTTAAACGATATCAATCCCACACCTACTACCTACCTACCTTCATTACTATAAGCAACTAATCAATCAGTCAAGCCTACATATACTTATATTTTTTTTCATTTTTAATATGTTAGCGCAAAATATTTCTACGTCAAAGAATTCTTTGCGCATACTTATGTTTTAGTAAACTCCACATATCATCAAAATACGCAGTTAAGCTTTTGGCACAAAGTTTTTACATTCACATACAAATGTATTTTCAAGATAGCTACTTGTGTTCAAGTTGAAAGCCTGAAAGAGCTGTTGAATTTAAAAGTTTTAAAATAAAAGCGCCTTTGTTTGTCATCGTCTTCATCTACAGTTTTTATAAAACTAAATACCGTTGCATTACTATAATGTAGTGTAGATTATTTGAGGTATTTTTGGTAAGAAACCCTTATGGAGGTTGGTAGTGGCTTACGAGATGTATGAGCAAAAACCATGTGCTTAAGTAAACGCTTGAGTTAACCTGATTTCCAGTTCTTACAAAGGAAATTAATGAACGAGTGTTCCCAGAGGAAAGTATATCGTTTGATCTTGTCAAATGAGTGCGGTTGTAGCGTGTAGATCACTCGAGCTTAAAAGTGCCACTCGGATACTTGTAATTCTCAAGACCGTCTCAAATTATCTCTACGTTTTACTATATTATCCTACTAAAGCCTGTAATCTGTCCGAAAGTTAGAGTTTAATTCCAGTTTTATTGGCGGTCAAATCGAAATTACCATTTTAGGTTCGAATATATGTAAATTAAACTAGTAAAGCTGAACGTCTCGCAATATTGCCTTACAATAATCTGTTTAGTTTAACGTAGAGTACGTTAATAGTAAGCAGGTAACTTGAAGTTGAAAACTTTAATCAAGTACATATTAGTATTATAGTATTTGAGTAAAAAACACATACGCTAGTTTTTCACTCAAATAAAAACCTACTAAAATATCTTTAGTTTGCAAATCTATATAGTGAAATATGTTATTTTATACCAAAATATAAATCAGTCTATACGATATAGCTGTACTTATAGAGTTTGATGTTTATAACATATCCTTTCAGCTGCAAATATTTGTGGGTTGCAAATATTTGTTTCCCTTGTGGATTTATTATACCCGTGAGAAGCTTGCCAACGTGGAATATGTATAAGGAGGAGGCTCTTTCCTTATGAAATGTGTTGTAAAAGGATAAATCTTTTGAACACATTGGCCAGCTTAAATTTGAGACCGATACCTCTACCTGCCATAGATCATTGATGGCAACGTAGATCACACTATTCATGTTTTAAAAAATATTGGAATGAGTACTTAGTAGTCAAATTTAGATTACACTTCATTTTTATGTTCTGCTTGCAAAATGTATCGTTCTGATTTAAACATAAATTTTACATCACTGTGATACAAACACTTAACAACCGAAATTGTTTGCTGATTAATATTTTTTTTTGTGGATACTTCTGAAATAACATTCTTATCAAAATAAACCAAAAGTGCTTAGCCCACATCATGACAACGCAGAGCGATAGAAAACTAAATGTTTCCTCCAAATAAACCGAGCTGTGCCTTATCTCACCCCACATTATCCATCTTTGCCTTACAATTTAAACTTTTAATTAAGTTGTCTGCCTTCTTATTTTTACTTACTATAACATTCTTTTGTTGACTATCAAAGCAAAAGAAACCACTAGTTCATCCAAGAACGCCACTTTGTTTATCTTCTATCGGCAATCAACTGACAAAGGCTGCCATTTTCTCGAAAAGGTGGCGAACTCACAAAGTGGCATCCGGTAGAAGTTAGACTATCTATAGCGGGTAATATATCTGCAGTCGCCCGCGCCATTAGTCGCGCAGAATAAGTTTTCATCGGAAACTCGCAGCGTTGTTTCACTGTGGCTACAGCCAGGCAGCCAATCCAATTTCGTTACTGCGACCTAAAATCCCGTATAGTGCAATGGTCTTGCCTTCCATTCGGCTGCTGGCACCGCTAACACGTCCGACGTGCATTGTTTTGCACACAACCATTCTTGTACACATATGACACGACATCAATTCTCGCTGTCACAGACGCAAAATTAACTACAAGACCTTGTCAATCAAAGTATAGTATTTAAAATAGTATCTACTCCAGTACTTTACCATGTGGATTATGGTGTTGGATTTAGAGGCGCTATTACAAGACTTTATTCAAATAATGAAACTATTTAAAAGCTAACTATTAGCTATTTCATAACATAATATTTTGTACACCATCAGCGTACAATAGATCTCCCACATTAACTTCACCAGACATAGCGGTCAGATGCGGATTATTTCCATCGAATTTATATAATTTTTTTGATTTAACATCGTATTTATTAACGTGTGACCGCTATTCTAGAAAGAATAGCGGTCACCATTCGAGAACTTATGAAAAATTCTGTTCTTCGCGATATATATCCTGCCCACTGCTTGAGCTAATTCGTTTTTCTATTTGTTTTATATAAATTGTTCGGTAATAGGAATAACTACAGAAATTTAATAGACAGAAATAACCCTATTAAACTATTAACTATTTTAAAGCTATATTTGCTCATGAGCTCGATAAACATCTTGAATACTTTAGTGAGTACTCTAAACTTAAGTACTTATCTTAGTATATCGATTTTGCAACCTCGCAAATCAGTTAGAAATTGGCTAGATACTTACTATATACCTAGTAGGCATCCAAACTTTGTCCAAGATCCAATAAAAACGGAAAGGGTCAGTTGAGCAAAAAGCCTATTATAGAGTCATGTTAGGAATCAGTTCACGTCGTTGGTGGCTGCAGAGCGAGGTTTGTATCGGCGAGACATTCCCATAGATCACGTTTTATGCGTGACAAATAGTCTCGAGTTAGGCGAAATTGCTTTCCGATCCACTCTGACAAATAATGTCAGGCCACTGACGCGTGACCTTCCTCGTTTTGGAGACGATCACAATTTGCCTACTCTCTGATTCCGATCCCGGCAAGGGATATCATTTTGTGTATGCGAATGGCGAATGTGTCCGCTCCGTTATTTGCTATTCCCAAACTTAACTAGAGGAGAAGTATGTTTATTTTCGCGTCTGGGCTTGATACTGCCAAACTTTAAGATATGTTGAAAGTTTTTTTAGGTCAAACTTTTTGTCATGTTACGTTACTATCTCAGTTTTGCATGTTCGTTTTGTTTTTTTTACTTACATCTTTACATAGTATAAAACAAAGTTGTTTTCCGCTGTCTGTCTGTATTCTGCATATCTGTATATCCATAATGCTTAAATCTTTAAAACTAGGCAACAGATTGATTGATGAGTTTTTTAATAGATAGATCAAAGAGGTGGTATGTTTACCAATATGTACTTTTAGTTCGGGAAAATACATTATTTCTACGGGAAAATACATGAAATCTTAAAGACAAATTGAAACTCATTTTAAAATATTTGTTCACTTATATTATAATAAATAAAAATAGTTCTTACGTATGTAATTAGATACAACGCACATTTAAAACACTTTGCATTAATTTTTAAGTAAATAAATTCGATGAGTATAAAATCTAGACACCGAGGAGTTCCAAGTTTTTGATAAAATTTATAGATGTTTTGAGTTTTTTTTTTGTTATAGCGTCAACAGAAATACATCATTAAAATCAAATTTAAATCTATATATCACGATTCTTGAGATACAGCCTGGTGAAAGAATGACATGCAGACAACAAAGTCTCAGTAATAGGGTCCCGTATTAACCTTTGCGTACGGTACTATAAAAATCAAAGTTTTTTTTTTCAAATGGCAAGTAAAATAAGCAATATTTAAAATTGGGGTTTATAAATTAATTCAAGGTTTTAAACCAATAAGCAAAATACTCAGGTTGTACTTTGAAAATTGGAATACATCCAAACCTTAGGCAATATCCGAAAAGCTTCGTAGTTCACCTTTAAATTAGAAGGCACGTAGAACGGTACAATGCGGTCGCTAGGCGGTTCTCGAATTACACTGAGTACCGAGTGCGTCGCAGTTCCATTGTACTCGAGACCCGCCGGGATAATATACGAATCTTTTATTCAAGTGCCCTGGCCCCCAAACGTCACAAGAAAATAACAAAACAGACTACATTCATTGTGGCGCCCTCAATGGGATTTTGACGGATCCAAAAGATTTTAGACATCGGGTGAAAACATTTTAAAATGGATCCATCGTACACTGTATTCCAGCCCCTCAAGTGTTGTCATTACAGTAAACGAACACAAGGCTGTCTCTTTTCTTGTGTAGCTTATTTTTACTATCAACAATACGGCTGCTAATAGATTTCGGTCAATTGTTTTCGTTGTCGTGATCAACATTTATTGCCTAGTTGGTATGCGGGACTAAATCTAAAAAGGTTCGGAAGATGTTCAATAAAATTTTATATCGCTTAAAATAAATCTGGTCGCTTAGGATATTGCACTCAATAATGGTTGTATTAACTGTGGTACATATTTTAAAAGGTTTATCTGCATTTTTCGAAGCAGTGTTAAATTTTATTTGGCTTTCAATTTGCATTGAAAATTTTCAATGGAGGCATGATGACTCCATAAAAAAACTCTACACACGTTTAGTCAGCTTGTGAGCCCATCCAATTAAACTGGACATTTATTTCTATCAATTTAATAAGAAAGTGCAAAGATAAAGACCATTAAAGTCCCGGAGTTCCGGCTTGTGACTACGAAATCAAAATCTAAAATACGAGTATTTTTTTTCAAAAATTACAATAAATAACAAACTATTATATTAGTCAATTGCCCTAATTGTATATGATAAAGTAATGACTCAACTCACAATTTAAACAAATTATTATATATTATATATATTTTTTTTGTGCTTTTTTAGGTTACACAAATTGATTGTATAGTGGATTTTCTAACCAAAATGTTTTTTTCTTTTTTTTTATGCTTGATAAGCCTTTATTTGACCACAATCTCACCTGATGTAAAGTGGCGATGTGGTCTAAGATAGGACATGAAGACCTAGAAGGTGGCTTCTCCGGACCACATTACGAAACACATTATAAAAAAAAATACAGATAACATGAAGTAAACAAATCAATGATACAAAAAAAATTGTGAATATCTCTAAAACTACAAGAAATCGGTGACCATCCTTTGGTTGATCCGTCGATCGTGTTACATCTTGTATAATTTATTATACACGATGTAACACGATCGACGGATCAACGACGACGATTTGGTCTCCCTTTGTTACCTTTAGTTCCGGAAATATAATATACCTTCAAGTTATAAACAAATACTCGAGTTTGAAAAACGCAATGAACGGTTGGATTCTAATTAGATATCAAACACATTAACTCGTGTCGTAAATGTTACACTACTTCAGTATTAAGTCAATCTTGTGGCATTTCTTTGAATGTAGGTACCCGTGATTTAAATTCATTTCAAACTTAATAAAATAAACCCCGAAATATCATCTATCACACAAGACGTTATCTTCTGTGTTATGGACCTTACGATTAACCCTACCATATATGTAGTATAGTCATTTATTATTACAATTTGCATCTCGCTACATAGTTTATCCATCTCTTGATATATTATCACACAAGACAGAAATTTGTTGAAGTCTGAATGTAAACGACATTAGTTCTGGGCCGGGTATTTAAATGAACCGTAATTATGTGAAATTACATTGCTTTAGATCATTGGATATTCAACCTCAGACAATGTTTTTGGTAATGAGATTGTTAAAAGTTGTAACAAGGTTAACTTTTTTCCCTCCAGTAAGGAAGTCTTTGCCTGCCAGATTACAAAAGTACATAACAATTTAAATTTAAATGAAATTTGATATTGTGTGGCTTTTGCAGAATCTAAAGGTAGTTTGCTATGTTTGAATAGGATGCTTTGTTTATATGCGACATATCTGGTGAATAGGCTTTTGCATAGTGACATCATACTCGTACGCTACAACAATTGCCTAATTTTACGAGTAAAATTATTTATATAATTAAACGGTCTTAACTATAGAATTAGGAAGTTTTACTCTGAAATATTATCCGGGCCTGATCTCAGTTCTATATTTTAATTTTAAATAACCTTTATATACACATACACTCACATTTCTTGCGCTGAATTTTATAATACATTTTTTGTGTCTGAGTGTTTAAACTAGTAGTGAATGCATTTTCTATTCCGCATTTAATTTAACTGTGTGCAAAAATACATACGTATATAAATATGCAAATCTTATTTAATTCATGGTTATTAACAAATTTCCAAGTGTTATCTTTCATCTTGAATGTAAAAGTTGAGTTTCAGAATTGTTGTATTCTTTGAAACATAGTTCATGAATACTTTACAGCAAAAGCGACTTTGAATCGCAGATACTCGGAATTTAAACCTCAACCCTTTTTAAGTGAGTAGTTTTTCTGAGTGCTTAAAAGTTATGAAACGGTTAATTTACTGATAACCTAATAATGCTATATATAAATATTTTCACTTTGAAGTTTGATAAGAAACGTATAAATCAAATATATATTTATCTATCTCCGTCGTTTGTTCATACTGTCTAAAGTCATTGTAATCAAAACGTGTCGGCGGCCTAACTACTCATTATAAATTAACACTAAATTGCATTTTTTTTAAAGGATTAAGAAAGCTAAACGAGATCTACCAACTACATACTCCATAAACAGGTCCTTATTAAAATATTGATTAACCCGTTATTTAACCAAAACCAGTAAGGCTTTATAACATAATCCGAGTAAACAAAGCATTGGTTAGTTATGTCAATAATAATAACGTGTCAATGGTTATTTATGTCAAGAGCTACCTTTGTCACATGTGACTTAGCGAATTTCCCCTATATTTTAACCATTGTATAATTTTACTCAAAGATAGAATATAGATGATATTTTTTGCACACAGCAACTTCTAGCCCCTTGGTAAACTCTAAGCTTGTGTTACGGGTACTAAATATCTGATATATTTAATATTAATAGGCATACATTAGATATTTTTTTATTTTACATATTAAAAACCCCGACCAAGGAGAAAGTTCTTGCAGAACAGACAAACACTTTCACCATCGGCGGGAATGAACCCGCTACCTCTAGCGCCGCAAGCGGACCCTCGCCCACCGCGCCACTGAAGCAGTCGAATTGGATGAAACACTTAGTCAAACGAAACTTCTATAGATATATTGCTGATAAAGTGACATATTTAAAAATATAATAAGAAAACTCTAATTCTGTTATGAAATATCAAAATATAAGTTTACGTGTAACGGTATTATAAGAACATTTTAATATTGGACGCTATTTCCAAAGTGCTTACCTGGCTGCTATGAGTTTGCCGGTTATCTAGACTTGTACTATGATATAGCTTAATAAGATATTGGCCTTATTAGTATTCATAGCACAACCCTGCAATCATCTTGTAAATTACTATGCCACGTAATGCAACGCGGTAATATTGTAACGGCCTTACTAATGAATTTAAATTATTACATGTCTTATAATAGTTATTAATATTAGCGTCTACGACTAAGTATTTTTCTTGTAAGGTTTATTAGAAGGTGCTTAAAACTTTTCATTTTTGTACTTGTAAAGTAAAATTAATCCAAAGTTCAAAAACATTTTAACAAGTTTTCTAATAAATAAACTTATGCGGTAAATAAAATGTATTACAAATTTGACCCTCGTAAACCACAAATCTGATAAGTTTGAAGTGCTTGTCGTAGCAGATTCACACGTTTGTTTGGGACAACGGAACGGAGAAAATTTCATTACGTGCCTCGTAAAAATAGTTGGAACAATAGAACTATAGTTTGTGTCCTAACACTTTGTAGAGCTTGGTCAAAGCTTTCAAGGTGTGGCTTTCATAATGTCCGTATTATGGCTTGAACAATATACAATACCCTGTGAAATTCCCCCTACCTATGCCGCTATTGTCTACACTTTTACTTTATGCCTTACTGATGATCTCTACTTATTGTGTGGATGTAAATGTTGTTAAATTTGACTCTCCTGATATGGATGTGAGGTTGCAGAATATAAAATATTCCTTGATGGTTTCACATGAAAGAAAAAGAAAGAAAAGATTTGCGTAATCATCATGAATTCAATGTAACATTGCCATACATTTATTTACCACAGAAACACACAGAGACTACCGAAATAAAATCGACATAGTTTAATTAAACCTTCCAATTATTAATAACAATGACAATACATAAATGAACAAAGAAAGCTGGTACGAGTGTGCTATAGTAGTAAAAGGGCTGCGACTCAGCATTATGTTGGCCGAGTTATCGGTCAAAGCTGATATTCTGTCTCAACCGCAACCCGTTATCACAAAACTTTGTTGCAAGAGCTTTTTAAGACAGTTTATAGATCATACAAATGTTTTTGACCGCAACAATGTAACAATTATTGTACCATTCGTATAAAATGGGCACTTGTACGTATACTTGCAGTCAAAACAGCGCAAAGTTTAATGGTTTGACTAAAATAATGACAGAGACGTGTGCTCCACACACAAGTTATCTATATCTATATAAATAAAAATGAATTGTTGTTCGTTAGTCTGATTAAAATTCGAGAACGGCTGAACGGATTTATCTTATCATAGTCATGTAGTTATGTAGTCATGAAATGTTCGTGGAGGTCTAGGGAAGGTTTAAAAGGCGAGAAAAAATCGAATAATTGCCAGGAAAAAAAAATGAATAAAACCCCGTGCGAAGCCGGGGCGGGCCGCTAGTTGTATATATTTTCCTAATGTACTAATTCACAAGATGGAAAGTTTTAGTAGTTTATATTTGTATATTTAGAGGTTAAATAATTTAAATAATTAGAAATAGTTATTGATAGGTGGTTTGAAATACATATATGAGTCTTGCTAAGGATCGGCTATATCGCTTTATGGTAAAAGTAATTAATACTTTTCTCTCATTGTCTGTCCTATGTTTTTGTGTCTATGTTCTTTCCGCTTCAGTCGCTGCGGCAATTTGGATGAAACTTTATGTGAAGATAGTTTAAGTTCCCGTTTATGTGTTACTGTAAAAGCTCGGACTTCGTAAGTAAATATTTGGCTTTACGAACATGAGGTTTTTAAAACTAAGAAACATTTTTTGGACTTTTACGTTTTGAATTTGGTAATGCTAATTTGTTAATGTTTTACCACTGAAAGCTGGTAAACGTTGTAAACCATAAGGCCACCTATTGTGACACTGTTCTCTGTATGTTTTATTTTTTGCAATAGGTATGGGTGTTCAATAAAGAGTATTGTGTTTATTTATGTATGGGTAAATAATTTAAATGAAGGCTAAAAAAATGCAATAATATTTCCTCTACTATTCGTTCAAATTTATTCGGAATTATTATTATTAAATCTAAATATAAAATACCGCATAGTTAATTTATTTTATTTTTATAAAATCTTTTAAGTTTTTTTGTTAAAAAATGCGTTGAATATACCAGAGTTTTGATCAGACCGGTATTTTTATAAAATGTTTTTTATACGAGTATACCTGTAAAAAGCTAGCTTTTACGAACTTCATTCCTTTGTTACTGCTCTTACCTTCAATCCGATATACCTCGTTAGGTTTATGATAAAAAGAAGAAAATAAAAGTTACTCCTTAAATTGAGTTAAATTCGTAATGTAGAAATTTGTACTTTGTAAAAGTTACAGAGGAGTGGTAGTATGGGGATGGTCATTTTGAAAATAAGTACCATAAAATCGGCCCACGCGTTCGGTTATGCTGGAGCGCCACGTACATAATGTACATACAAAGACGTGTAAGCACCCTCCCTTGTATCCCGCAGTCAGGTAAAATTAAGTTAAAAGAAAACATTTAGCGTGCTCTTTAATTAAGATTTTTTTCTAAGTGGCGGAATGACTACGTGTATGGAAATAACATTACTTTTACTATTATTTGTGCATGCTGTATAACTTCTAATCAAAAGCTGAACATGCCAAATCAGTATAAAATGCCGTTATTTCGATTAAAAAGAGTTATTCAAGTGTTATTTACAAATTGGTTACCTGACCTCAGTCCTGAATAAAAAGCGTGTCACATAATTAACTTTCAACAAACATGCCCGGAATCCTGAATGAGCGCAGTTTGTTTGGATAACAAATCACTTTCATGTGAAACCATCAAGGAATATTTTATATTCTGCAATGAAAACGGAAACGGTTTTTGGAAACATTTATTTTGTTTTTATGAGCCACGCTACATGCAAAACTAAACTGAAACATGGTCAACTAGTTCGATGCCAATAGTTAGTATTGTCACTTTTAGTATGGGTTGGGGTAAAAAACTGTTTTCGATATACCTGAGCTAAAACAAACTACCAGTTATCAAATCGAGCACTCCTTTCTTTTATAGTCTTAAGTGCACTCAGAACTCCTACGAGATGACGGAAACAAAGTTCCGATCTCTGGTTCTATGTATTCTTATGTAGGTATATCCTTAATGTCCTCCTATACCGGGTAAGTCTGATCGTACAGATTCTACTGTGACCTGAACTTTTCTCATTATGTTTTGATAAAAAAACAAGACTAGTTTCAAACACATTCCGTGCGCTGCGTGTTCTGTTTCTCATATGCGATATACTCACATGAAACTATATAACTAGATGTTATAAATTACGAATATTCGTAGAGAATATATTTTGTTCAGTTAAATAACTAACTATTTAGTTCAATTATCAAACTTTGTGAAAACAAATAGTGTGTGGGTTTCATTCAAAGGCTAAAGATTAATATAAAGAAAACATTATGTTGTATTGAATGTCTGTATTCACTGACAAGCTTTAGTTTATGTATTTTTGCAATTTTATACGTGGGTATATTAATGTAAGGTTTGTTTATTATTTTATAAAATATTAATACGTACGGTAAAATGGTAACGACTTGCTATTAGAAGTCACTAAATTTAAGATAGTTTGCCTAAAAACGATATTCATAGCTATAATACAAGAAACAACGGAGTAAAGAAACTGGTTACTACTAGTACCAGATACAAACACTTAATTAGTAAAAACAATTTAAATATGTATAACAAATTACCTATAAATGTCACGAAGCTTCATAAGCTAAAATTTAAAACTTCTTTGGATTTTTTTAATGTAATCTTTTTTGTAACATTCATACTTATATGAATATTTTAATTGTACTTTGTCAATAATTCAAATGACAAATAAAATAATGTTTGTAAAGAATACTTTATCTTTTTTCTATGAATAACTATCCGTTGATTTAATTTTTATTTATTTTATGAGTTTAAGATGTATTAATACACTAATCAAATTTAATTTATAACTATATCAACTATGAAATTGTTGCTTGCCAAAACCAACGTTATTGTGTAACTTTCTGGTTCAATAAATAAATAATTGCCGGTTAATTAATAAATAACTACAAAGGGATCCAGAAGTATGTATATCAAAGGCACTTGTCACATAACAAAATGTTTTGTTTATCCTGTTTATTCTATAAGGAAAGATTGAAAACTACTCTAACTGAAGATACCACTCAAGAGACGACACACAATAAAAATAAATACACGAGTGACCCTTGGGTTGGCTTCTCAGAAAATCAAACACATTTTTGCCAACGTGTTTGTGGGTAACACTCCTTACCAAACTTCCAAACAAACCAATATTTATGGGCTATTTCACACAACATCATCTAACACCTTAAAACAATGCTTGTACTATGAGTTAGGGAGAGAGTAAAGGTATAAAAATCGATTTGATGCATTATATTTTTTGGAATAAATACAAAATGAGTCATGAAATAACGCCAAAACCGTAAATAATAAATATTACGCGCAGTATTTATTAATATTTATGTATTTTGTAATTTTATTAAGAACTAGTTTATAAGGGTGACATTCTTACAAAACCCTGTTTAAATAAATAAATGATTAAAAAAAAAAAAACACTTATTCTGTCACCCGACATGGTATCGAACGGGTTCAATAGAAAATAATGTCGGTATTTTAGACAGTTTTTTTATACTAAGCAGAAGCTCCCGAGCATGGAAACTCGGAATTTGTGTACTGCATTCCCTAATATTATATTAAATTTGAGCCACAATTAATTAAAACAATTTCATTTCGGAGTTCGTTGTTTTCTTTGGGCTCAACCCGGAGCTTGTTTGTTGTCTTTGCATTTGTGAAAATTGTTGACCCTTGTTAATTAATCGTTTAGTATGCAGACAAGGTCGGCTTCTATTACACGCCGTCAGAAAGAAAGCGATTGGATTAAGATGGCAATAGCTTATCATATCACTATGGATCACAAGTTTATTTCAAGCTTAGCAAAATTAATTATTGTCCAAAATATTAGTTTAAATATTTGTTAATTTTTGATACGCTGTAAGTTCTACTGTGATAAAGACTATGCAGTTTGTTTTGTTGTGTGTGTCTTATGACGTAATCATGTGGTAAGGCTGCTGGCAAAGTTGGGCGCCAGGAGACCGGGCGATGAGGTGGGGAAAATCTCGCCTCTGTTTATAGCACACGGCAATTTGCTGCTGCCTTAATGGAACTTAGCGGAAGTCGTTTCGTGATTAATAGCAATCTTATCAGATTCAACATAGGAACTACCGGAGCGCTACAGTGTAGGACATACTACGCATCACAACAGTATTTCATCTAAGATGTCTAAAGTAGCTTCATAATAATTTAACACACAGATAATGGGAATTGAAATAAGAAACAAGATTTTTCTATATCTATTCTTTCCAATTCTGTAGTAAATAAATAATAATAAATAAATAAAATAAATATTTGCGGACAATCCACACAATAACGTCTAGCCCCGTGGTAAGCTCTTAGCTTGTGTTACGGGTACTAGACATCTGATATACTTAATATAATAAACATACATACATATATTTTTTATTATACATATTAACTGGGTGTTTAAGGATTTTATCAAGGAGAAAGTGCTTGCAGAACATACAAACACTTGACCCCTCGGCGGGAATCGAACCCGCTACCTCTTGCGCCGCAAGCGGACTCTCGCCCACTGCGCCACTGAGGCAGTCAATTTAAATATGGCCATTCTTTCACTGTATTGTTTCACCGTTTCTAATGTTAAGTATCTAAACTACTTCAGTTGGTATCGGCTAAACTATTTCTATCGAGTGAGTTAATGATGTGATAAGCCATTGCTTAACAGCACCGCACTCCTGTATCTCCCGTAATCACCGGACTAAGGTGCGCTTTAATTACACTGACAGCTTACAATCCAATACATTACCTCACTAATTGATTATCGCGGAATCCTCCGATTAAAATCTCAGTTTAAACTCGTTTCGATGTTTACGATCGAACGTAAATTTTCAATTATAAATTGGCCAATAATGTTAAATTGTTTACTTGTTTTGTAAGAACTAAAATAAAATACATTATTGTAATCTTTATATAAAAAAATGAATCGCAAAATGTGTTGCTAAGCGCATAACTCAACAACGCCTGGATCAATTTGACCAATTTTTTTTAAATGTTCGTTGGAGTTCAGGGATGGTTTTTACGGCGAAAAAAAAACAAATTATTGCCGGGAAATATAATTACCCGTGCGAAGCCGGGGCGTGCCGCTAGTTTAAAATATAATACTGGTATAAAGTATTTACTTCTTCAGCAATTGCCTAAAATATGAATAAAATTTGTAACTGTTGTAAAATTTATATGAGGAGTTCAAAAGTAGCTCAAAATGATTGGTGTATTTATTTATTTAATACACTTTATTTGCACAAAGTAGAATTGTGTACAAAAAGGTAGGCTAAATGCCTAGGCATTTTCTACCTGCCAACCTGTAATGGTTGGTAACAATGTTGGCGTGCGCGTTATATCTTAAAACTACCTAATGTTATTCATTAAAATTAATATAAAATAAATACAGTACACATTATTTGACATCAATTAAAGTAAAAATAATGAAAACCGAAATAACATAAGAATACAATTAGATGTGGAAAAAAATAATAATTATGTAATGTGATAAGTTATTGATACAATCGCTTCAGAAAGTGTTCCCTTATGGAGCACTTAAAAGTATCTTTGGACTCTATCTTTCGCAGATCCATAAGTAAGTCTTTCCATAAGCGAACTGCTTCGATATAAGTGTAATTATGTATTACATGCATTGCTGGTCGCCAGTTCTGTTGCTTAAACTTGGCTTGCCATGTCTAGATAATACATGTATTTTATAAGTCAAACTTTAACTTTAAAATTTAACAAATTTTAAATATGCGTCTTATATCCGATATGCAATTGCAATAATCACTTTTGTAACATTATAAGTGGTATATCAATTATTTTATAAAACAAAAGCAAAAACCAATGAATGGAAACGATGGCTATGCAATGTGTGTTTTAAAATGTTAGCTTACAAAAACCAAACAAACGGATTTAATTGTTTATTAAATCATACGTATTTATTCTAAATCCCTAAATTATATAAATTTTCTAGATTTAAGTCAATAATCTTTAACAGATGATAGGGACGTCTGGAAGGAAGGTAGGGAGGCCTTTGCCCTGCAGTGGGACAACACACGATTATAAAAAAAATAATAATAATAATCTAGACTCATCTTATAATACACAGTCAACTCAAAGTTTAAAAAGTGTACAAATTACATATTACGGTATAGTTATTTCTATTAAAACTGGTAAAAGAAGGTATTTGAACCTTCAGTTAGTGCATAGTCCTTTAGAATCTTAAGTTTCGTGCAAAATCTTGAAAGATCAAGATTTTCTGGTTATTTCACTACAACATGGAATCGATATAATTATTATAGAATTACTTAAAAAAAAACTAAATATATAATGACATAGGGATATGTTATGACATCGCCGTTAAATAATTTATAGATTTTCTCAAAATTTACAAAAATAAACTCATAATCATTACAACTGTTGAAATATTGCTACTATTGAAATATCTTTCATAAAATATTTAATATCAAGTTTTATACTATTTCTAACATAAAATTTTACACTGATTCGAGCATGCGATGATTTAACAGATTTAAAATATCTAAATCCTGGTCACTTCAAGTCGATTAATCCTTAACAGACAAACATCAAAGTGACATAAGGGTTTTTTTGAGGAACGGGTATAAAACTTTATAAAACTTTGTATATATAAAATTGATTTAACTATCCAGAATTTACGCGTTTTTTCTTAGAATTATGCACTAAAGTGAGAAGTTATTTATGAAAAAATCTAGCAGTTATTTTGCAACAAAGCTTAGATTTAGGCATTATTTGATAACCATCAGTCAGTGCACATTTACGCTATGCAAATGATATTATAGCATATTAAAGCAAAGAACTGGTATAAAAACCACCCTTGTGGAACTAGCAGCTCTATGAATAAATCTATTGTCCACAATTTCCCATCAGAGTGCTGAGTCTAAGTTCCACAAACGTTTTCTTTGACTTTACTATCTCGTTAATCGAGCTAACGAAATTCGAATCGAAAAGCAATGGCATGCAAGTTGGAGTTCCTATCGACAAAAACTATACGAAAGCGTTCACTCACCGTGAGCATAGTTAAATATTTTTGTTAGGGTGGTAGCATGACGTCATCAAATCATTAACCGGCCAAATTCAGAATGATATTTTTACTCGTATTTTGTTTAGAAGCAGCTGTCTTTCAAAAATGTTATGATTATTCTGTGTTTTGTTTACGTTTGAAATGAAAACTTTCGTTCGAGTAGGAAGAAGTGGCCGGCCGATAAATTAATAATAAATTGAAACTATGAGTTAAACAGTCTAAAAATGAAGACAAGTTCATGGAGCAGTGAGTGTTTGATAATTTATTTGGTGTTTAGATCGATTTATGTGAACTTGTTTCATCAACGAAGAAAAAACTAAGTTTATTTTGTTTCTAGGCATGGAGACCTCAGACAAGTCAGACATTAGGATGAACCTGTGCTATCAAAATCATATGTTGCCCCAGTCCTAAGCCCCAGTCAAAGAATTACTGTAACAACCCCAGTACACAATATTGTGGAAGCAATAGAAGGTAAGACTTAACTTTTCTAAGGATAACATAATTATAATGTTAATAAGATTATAATAACATTAATGTATTTTTACAGATGCCCATGCACTCTCTCCTTGAAGGCTCTGTGAAGGCAATCTAATTCGGACTGAGCCTGCTTGCTTTGGGCAAACACCACCTTGCCATGCAAGAATTCCTTGAAGAATTTTGAGGCTAGCACAAAATTTTCTACAAGCTGAAGAGTTTTGGAGAAAGTTTATAATAGAGTAACATAAGCTTGAGAGAGCAAAATATGATTAGGGAGATGGAAGCGCAGAGCCAGAGAGTGGCAAGCAATAGGAATAAGAGTTTAAGATAAGTTAGTTAATAGACTCTGTAATGATTAGTTTATATTTTTGTAAATATAAGTAAGTATATTAGTTTATAAATTTAACTTGCCAATTCTGACTGTCTAATTAGGTAATAAAATAAAGTTCATCTTATATAATTTTGTTTATTTATTCATTCTCACAATACAATATCCTTAACCTTATAATCCTAAGAACACTTCTATAAATAGCAATAGTACATTAACACAATATATCACTGAGAACTACATACATATATATATCACACACTATTTATCAGTCTTCTTACTAAAATTGGTCCGCTGGTAGCTCCAGCTCCTTCCACATAGTCATTGTAACCCGGTTCACTATTTAAGTTTCCTGGAACTAGAAATGATTAATTGTAACATAAATAGGTATTTTGTTATAATATCATATGAAATATTTTACCTTAACTAGACCCACCTAAATCTTACTCGGACACCGAGTAAGATTTAGATCAATGCCAAGATTGATAACTATGTTATGCAATACTGAGTATGCTATAATAATAGAAGCATATTTGAGTGGCTTGAAGTGGATGGAGTGAACTCCATCCTTGTCTAAGCACTACCATCTGTTTTTCAGCATTTGAAAATGTATTTTCTATTATTACTCTAGCCCTCATTTGCTTGTTATTATAATTGGCCTCTGGTGTACCAGTATTTGCATCTAAAATTGGAGTCATTAGCCTGGGCGCTGAGGGTATCCAGAGTCTCCTAAAAAATAAATAATTATGTAAAAGATAGAATAGTGAAAGGGATCAAAACATAATGCATTTTAATAAATCAAGTACCTAAAGATACTTTACCTACATAGAAGCCAGACCATTTCTCTATTTTGGTGCAGAGATTGAATTTATTTATTCAAGTCACTGTTTTCCCATACAAAGAATCATGCTTTGCACCTCCAAACTTAGGGTTAACATTTAAAATGTAGTATTGATCATCACATAACTGAAAAAAAATTTCATTGCATTGTTTTGCTACTCAAATTGGCTTTTGTATGAACCAGAAGCAAAAAAGGAGAGAGCCGTGAACACCTGCGAAGATCAAATTAATTAGGTGTCGAAACTATTGCTACTTTTTAATATTTTAATTAATAAATAACAAAAAGTACATAATATAAGTTCCAACAAAACGAGTTGAGAGGACCTTATAAATTCGTCAATTGTTTTAATTCTCTGCACAAAAACTTAAAAGCTGTCTTTGTAAGACGATATCCAAGCGAAAAAGAAACGTCCGGCCATAATTTATTTGTAAATATTAATGTTTTACTGAATAACTTTGCGCTCTCACCTCTACTCACTGAGAAATTCTAAGTGAATGCTAGACGAATACTTTTTCGAGCGCGTTAACTATTCGAATGTCAAAAATGGTAACACGAACTAGGGAAACTTTTCAAACAACCAATCAAATGCGTTAACGTTCTCACTTTCGAACGTGAGCGTAAACGAGTCGACGATCGACGGTCGATAGTGAATCTCAAACTAGCAAATTATGTTTCTCAAGTTTGCCACAAGAGGCGCTGTTTCGATCCCATACAAATTATAGTTAACGTTCTCACGATCGAGAAAGTTAACTATAATTTGTAAACTCAGACTCGATACTTATAAGCGCTGAATCCCGTACACCCAATGTACCGACCAATTAACGTTTTGTATTAAAATTACATCAACTCTCCCGCGATTGACTTGAATGTGTCGGACAGAAACAATTATTTGTAAAATTAATTTTAATTACGTTTTGCGATGTTACTGGCAAGTTTAATCCTGAGAAAAGCTTCGAGACGTTTCAATTAGTCTTCTGTGACACGTACCGTAATATATATTCAATGAACTATGCTCAAATAGAATTACCAGATTTAAAACCATCATTTATTTAATTTCAAAATACATAGAGTCTAATTATAAAACGTCAACATAATAATTTTATTAACATTTTAGAGTATCCAAATGCAAGCTCGTGGCATATTACAGGATTTGTAAATCAAAGTAAGCTTCAGTTGCAGAACTTGCAGACTTCATTATATAATGTTATGAATTTATGCGTCATAGTCCTAGTACTTATTAATTTAGCAAAATGTATGCGAGTTTGCAAGGACTGCTAGTGGGGTAATCGGCAGGGCGGGATCGCGCGGCAGTTCGAGTGAGGCGCCCGCCCGGCCGCCCGTCTCCGCGCAGCCCTTCCCGTTACCAACTATACATACATCCTAGTTCAACAAAATAAGGCATGTGACATTTTAAAATGAATTATCGACCCGTTAGTTCATTAAAAGTGTGTGTGTGTGGTAACAACGGTTGACAGTTAAAGTGCGCCATGCGGTGAGCGCCTCCGGTGCACCTCGGATATGGTGGACCCTTTGAAGATATTTTGGGTGTTGACTAATAGCACTTATTTGGGTAACTAATTTTACTCTTCTCAAATTTAATTAATTAACTGTTTTAAATTGTGATATTTTTATTCTCCGAATAAAACAAAGGAAACAGTCGTTATCGATAATTTCTTTGTCATGAAAAATAAACAAATTACAAGTACGTAATAAATAGAAGAGAGATAAGACAGAGATATATTTATACATTACAAATAAAAGTCTCTCGCCGTGTATGTTCGCGATAAAATAAAAAAAATCAGTAGGTTCTGAATAGTATGTTTATAGTATGTATATTATGTTGTGTTGGCTACCGGAAATCGCACATCTCAATCGATTGTACAATTTAAGAAACATGTCCAAATATCTATGTATGTCTAGTTGTTTATGCACATATATTTTAATTCCAAAAATAAAATTAATTACAGTATGTCCAGTACATACTGTACTGATGAATGGATACTTTCTGAGAATAGTATTATAGAATCTGATAGAGCCTAATTGGCATTTATGCAATATTTAAATAAGAGTATAAAAAATAAAGTTATAATAGAGTTAAAATATATGATAATGAAACGCGGAATCAAAAGATTATCATCAGAATAGCAATTCAAACATATGCTACATGATTCTATTATTCATGATTGATAAAAAAACATTTTACTAGTTAGGATTATATTTTAGTTCAAGTACGTAGTAGTTATAGGAGAATAAATATTGTACAGGAATTTTAAGGAAACTGTAGTGAATAGTAACTAATCCTGTTATTAAAGCTTATATATAGCTTCTTGTATTATACATATATCAAACCGTCATGCGAATATAACACTAACAAGTTGTTCTTAGAGAAAAGCACGATGCTACTTGTAATTCAATGGTCAAGTCTTTCTCGTTTTCCTGCAACTGTTGTAAACTTTTAATTGAAACACTTGTACAATTACAAACAAAGAACAACCAGATAAAGATTTATTGTTTAATAAAGTAGATTATGTTAAGTAGTTTCTACACAAATTGAGATTAACTCAAAAAATACTCAATAGATCTTTATGCGGTGATTGAAGAGTATATCAATAGTATAGATAGATAGATTGTTTAAGTAAAAAATTTGTATCGATACGAAATTTCCACTTACGTAATAACATAATATGGTTTATTTTATACATAAACTAGAAACCCTCCAAAATAAATAAAACAAAACAAATTCATCTGTTTTATAATGTAATATCTAAACGAGTTTATTGTCAAATTATTGACGAATAAAACCCGAGGCACGGCTTGGGTTAATCTTATTTACTTTGCTATATCGAACTATGTATGGAGGCCTTTTACGACTGATTTTATGTTTCGTTCCACATTCAATATGTACGATGGCATCTTACTCTGAATACTAAAGCTGAGTATCAAGACTTTAAATTATTATTGTTGAAATAAGTTTCAGGTAAGGTTTTACAGCTTTTCAGATATAAATGTCTGCATTATCATTATCATTTGACGCTGTAGTACTTATTTGACGTTTATGAAAATATTTATATTAAACTATATAAAGAATGAAGCAGTGTATGTTGCCTTACAAATATTATAAATTTTGAAAGTTTCTGTTTGTTGTTTCTACGCGGCTAAACTGCTACGCTGATTTACTTGAAATTAGAAACGGTTACTGATAATAATACTTTGTATTGGAAACAGGCTACATTTAAATCCGAGAATATATGTGATCCCACGCCTTACAATTAAAACTCCATGCGAATGTAGCTATGGGCAATAATAGTACCAAAATGAATAAATAAATAAATTTATGTGACTAGAAGTGGTTACGTTTTTTGATTAGTTTGGTCGGCAAAGTTTTAAAAATAGCTTGACAGTAAAATATTTGAAAAAAAAAATGACTTGTCTCATTAAGATTGTCTCAATTATGTTCAATCCATAATTTTATAACATAATTGTATTTTGCAAGGCATTGAACATACAAAAAAGTATATATTCCTTACAAATTCGATCACTAAATATATTTTTTTGTAAAACGTAATCGGTAATCCGGTTTGGTTCCCGACAGTATGAAATGCTCTTATAAAATAGAATTAAGGCAGTTTAAATATCCAACGTCTGCTTCGGACACAACTTAATAAGGAAAAAAAATGATTTATCTGAAAAATTATAAGGATATAGCTATGCCGCGCGCTCTTTTATTTCGCGTAAAAGACCCTTAATAATTCAAATGATCTCCGAAAAATGTGTGGGCTGTGCCAAGCAACTTTCCTAAGTGTAAATGTGCTTGGGATTTGCAGCGGGAGGGGTTTGCTACAAGGGTTTCTGAAAGCTTAATTAACTTTTAATCTAAAGTCCACCTACTTTTTGCTCGTTCATAAAATTTAACGATAGAACAAACAAGATTTTAATTGCAGAATAATTCATATTATATAAATTTAGAAAGCTACTTGTGGAAATTAAGCATAAATTACTCGGCTATTAAGTAAGCACGGATTAAATTCGCTTTGGATGAAATACTAAACAAATTAGTTTCGGTCCCTATACTCCATAGATTTGAAAATTAGCTTTAGATATTCTTACCTTTTCCAATAAGTCTTTTATATCTATGTACCTATTACTACCTATGTATTATACCTGAGCCAACGATGTATACCTATTATATGGACACATGACACAGTAGTTCTGCTCTAAAGAATACTTACCAGAGACAACTCTGTTCAATCTGGCACAAATGTTAATAACGTCACGTTCTAGATACTTGTTGGATGTAAACTTTGGAAATACGCGCAAACTTGGAAGTTTGGATACCATCCATAGCTTGCAACATTTCACGCAAGCCTAGAGAAATAGATATGTTTATTTTCTCTACTTGTCATGCTACTACTTACACGTCTTGGTGTAAATTGTTTTTATATTCATATATTTGTTTTAATTTATTTCATTTAAATAAAATATGATTAATAAGTGGTGTAACATGATTGTAAGTCGACCTGTAAACCCGTATTATTTTACATATATATATATATATATCGAGTTTGGTAATCACAATTGTTGTGCAAACTTTAAACAAGGCTATTATAAAATATTGTTGTCCACATTATCTTGGAAATAGAATGCAACCACTTAATTTCAGCTAAGCTAAGCGGCAGTGGTATACATTATATATTTTAATCGAATATAAATAATAGTACTTTGAATAAATATTTATTTTGTCAACGCTACCACGTTTTCATCGATATAATTTAACAGCGCTTATCCTCCGTTCATAATTATGGATCAACCAAAGTTATACTTCTTCAGCAGGTTTGAGCTCGTACCTACGAATAATTCTGACATGACGAGATTACAACCTTGCTAAAGAGAGAAGTGTTTGTTGTTTCCAACGTAAACAAGTTTAATTAATACTTTCAAAACTTCCTCCAGTACCTCGCACATTCAAGACAAGATTAAATTTTAGGTACCGTCTAATATATTTAGCGCGGTAACTAAACAAAATGGCGGAGGCATCAAGGTATTAAAACATTAACTTGTTAAATTTTGTCAGACTTTTTCATTAGATTATAATAAATACCTAACAAAGATGTTGTACATACACTGGATTTAGGTTACATTTTTAAGTAGAATTATACAGAACTCACTTTCAGGCCATAACTTAAAATTTTATTTGCGTCGTACATTTTAGGATTGTGGCCAAATATGAAGAAAGTAAATTAAGATAAAAATTTTATTCATTGCAATTCTGGCCACGAAACATACAAGTTTGCAGGTATGAGCCAAAAGATAAAGCATTGTGTGTTTACGATCTGCAAAATGCATTGATATTTCAACTTGTGAACAACTTAGGTACCTACAGTAAATATATAATAGGTACCTACAGTAAGTATATTAATTGTAGGATATGTCACCGAAAAATAACAAGATCCGTAAATTATCTAGGAAATTTATAAGCTTTAGGATTCTAAACGAGAGAAAAAGTGTATTATTAACTGTCCACATTTTCGGAAATGTTTCAATTTGCGATGGCTCGTGGTAAATTTATAAACGGATATTCAAAAGGTATCTAACAGTTTTACTAAACCATGGTCCTAAGGGGGTAAAACGTCGGTTGAAAGTTTTATGGTTTTGAAGTTTTTGGAAAGAAATTCAGTATGAAGGTTGATTTAAAAAATGAAATACTGAATTATTTTGTTTTTATTATTCTCTAAAGTGGTAAAATGGAGGTTGAGAGTTTTATGAATGTTCTATGTTTTTGTAGTAATAAACTTGTAATTTGGTTAGTAGGTTCTTTAAAAGGAGTAAACATTCGCTAAGAAAGGATTTTTCGAAACTCCAAGTCAACTCTAAGGGTGCAAAACGTGGGTTGGAAGTTTGTCTGAGCTTTTAAAGTAAAGACTTAAAGTTTTAAACGTAGATTTTAATTGTGGAAGTGTCCTAATTTTGTACCTTCATAAATAGCTATTTGTTTACTAATTTTTTTATCATGTGTTTGTTTAGGTAGGTACTATTTAGCTAAATTTATTTTGCTGCACATGATACAAACATTTTTGAACCCAAATTCGTGAATAAACCATAATTTTAATAGCATTCAATTAAAAAAGCAAAACGTAATAAAAAATATGGCTACTGTATTGACCAGATTTTTTTTTGCAGGCTACCTAGTCAAAACGCGACGCGGGGAAAATATGTTTTTAAAAACTATATTTAAAAATAAAAGACGAACAATTCATTCAGGAGTCGATATTAGACTGTTTTAATTAATAAAAAATCCTTAGGGCTAGACATCTTATCAAATACCACGAAACGCCTACGCAGTCTGCGATGCAGGTGCATTTATGCGGAGTGTGCGTTCCGCGTATAGGCCAGGAGCCATAACTCCTCCCTCCTTTAGTTCGAAATCATCTGAAGAACAATTTTGATTCGGAGGATGATTTCGACCTGGGAAGAGTTTACAAAATTTAACTTTGAAACATTTTTTAGATACGAGAAAAGATATAAAACCTATAACTAAAATTATATATAAGACAATGGTGCCTATGCTAACACTCTTCGTATTCACTGCACTATCACTCTGTATTTCATTATTTTCCAACGCATATGATAAAACTTTTAGATTTGTTAAGTCAATTCCGTTCAGTTTCACTGGTTTCACGATTTTTGGAGTCTCCATCTTCAGATTATCAGGTAGTGTAACTAATGGCAGCTTCGGGTAAGAAAGGTTATCTCCAGTAGCTGTATGTTTTCGCAATCGGTGCTCTGCTATATTATATTCGCAATCATCATCAACAGTGAGCAAGTAAGTGCCAAAAATAGTGTAATGTAGTATTTCATTAGCGCATAGTCTGGTAAGTTCAACAGCTGATTTAGAGTAAATTATCCAACGGTTTCTCTGGATTGGTTCGATCTTAACATCCTCAAGTTCTATGGGTATCTGTTTACAAGGGACGTTTTTAGAGTATTTCATCAAAGCAAGGATACAGGTGTCTTCAACGGGTATTATGGTCTGCGCTTCATCACATAGGTAAGTTTTATCTCCAATGGTACGACAGGGGGTAGACAGAGAGTTGGATTTCAACCCCTTCACTATAAGGTATGGATATTTAGGCAATATAATTAAGGTAAGATTGGTCTCAGGTTGGGTGACGGGTAAAGGAACAATTTTGTAATAAAAGTAAGTATCTTTCTTAACTAACGGAATTTCTATAACAAAAGTTATCTTACTATCCTTAAAGTATGATTTTATTGTCATAGACTGTTCAATTTTTATAATATTATCAAGAGTTGCCTTAAATATAAGTCTATCTGTTTTTTCTATAACATTAAGAATTTTAATAAGTTCATTTGAATTAATTACAGATTGATGTAGTACTCCTATTTTACTAAAAGCTAAGATGTTTTCAATCTCGTTCAATTTAGCATGTATAATCTGAAAGTTGTGTAAAAATAAATTGTAAAGATGTATGATATCATTAGTGTAAGTGGTAATCGAAATATCGCTATTAATTTGATTAATTGTAGAGCTCAATTGTGCGAGATTGTCAGTTATCTTTGATGTAGAATTCGTAAACAGTCTCATCATTTCAGCTACAAGAGTGGTTTTCATTTCTATAGAGTGTTGGCGAGAGTTTAACCTTTTTATTATATTGTCATATTTAATTGCATTATTGTTATCCAAGTTGCCTGTAAGGGTTTTTATTAAAGATCCTAATGGGTTGATGAGTCCTCTCTTTTGACGATTACTTGGAACAATTTGTGAATATTTTTCAAATGTAATACTCAGGACATGGTCGACTTGAAGCTTTACATCATTAACGTAAATTAAGGCAGATGTACTTATGTTCGACGGAGAGTTGAAAACTAACTTATCTAATTCTCTATATCTATTCGCATTTAAATCTAAATCTTCCTTAATAAGCCTAGTATCTAATATCTTAATAACTAGCCAGTTGTCATACGACATAAGAGCGGTTCCTTCTCTGACCGGGAGCACGCCGGGATTCTTCTCAAGCTTCTGGAGCTGAAGAGCCTGGGTCATTACTGCTTGGGTCAGTAGCAGGACGAACCTGTGGAGGACGTCGTATATCTTTAACTGGAACGTTAGTGTCTCTCGCATTAATTTCCACTGTAACTACGTTTCTATCTATCTTTTCTTTTACCTTGGTCCTATGATACCTAGGTTTATCTTTGCCTCTACGTCTATTAACACCATTCATTAAGAAAGTTTCATCAGTGTCTACTACATAAACTGATATTAATTGCTGGTCATCGTTGTCATCTTTAATGTTATTGTTATCTAAAGAGTTTAATTTAATTTGAAAGAGTGCGTCTGCATTGTTATTTTCATTTCCGTTCCGCAGGCTTACTACTGCCTCCTTGTTACGCAGATCAACAGGAATTTTTAATAGATTTTCAGAACGTGGTTCAACGCAAACTGTAAATGGTGGACTGTAAATTATGGAAATTTCAGCGTTACTTGTTTTCAAAATAAGATTTTTCATATCGATGTTAGCATCCAATTGTTTCAATAAATCTGAGCCGATTAGTCCTCCATAATTACTATCAACATTATAAACATAAAATTTGTGAGAGTCTGTACTACGAAAAGTTTTCAAGAGCGGAATGTGAATGACTTCGTTATGAGAGCTGCGCGCGTGAGTACTAACTATCTCAAACGGTTCACTATATTTTAATTCAGAAAAATGTTTGTTGGCAACTTCCGGGCTTAAGAATGATTTGGTGCTGCCAGTATCAATCATGAATTTTGTACCAATTTCTGGAATTTCAATATGAGGTAATTTTTCAGCCTCATGGTGGTTAATTTTTATTACTTCCTTTGGTTCCGAAACTGATAACTGAACATTTTTATTTTCTGAAACATCTTGTGAAGCTGTGGTACAATTAATTTTGACAATTTCATATGCAGGTGCTTTTGGATAGTTATATTGAACATAATTTTCCGGGTCACAGTTATTATCCACAGCGTATTCCGTGTATTCCGGCACGGTTAATTCGTTGGTATAAAACAAATTATTTGATGTTCGTGGAGCTACATGAGCTGGTTTTAATTGAGGTGCAGTACGCATTGAGACGTCATTATCATAAAAATTATCAGGTTGCTGTTGTTGGTGTGTCTGTGGAATACCAAATTTGTATTGGGGTTGATAATTAAATCCGAATTGATTATTGTTATTCACAAATGGTGTATAACCTGTCGGTTGTGGGATACCGAATTTAAAGTTAGATTGTTGTGGGATACCGTATCTAAAGTTAGCCTGACCTGGGATACTATACTTAGAATTGTCCTGTCCTTGGATACCATACTTAAAATTGTCCTGTCTTTGGATACCATACTTAAAATTAGCTTGTCCTGGGATCCCGAACTTAAAGCCTGATTGATTTTGGGGTGAAAAATTTGGTACTAAATTATTGTTTTGTGGAAAAATTGGCTTTAAATTTTGCACTGGTTTTATCTGAGTTGAATACTGCTGAGAAATTAAATTTTGATTTTTACTACGTGAATTATATTGGTTTAAGAAATTCACTTCCTCCATAACTATAGTTAAAGCATCTTCCAACTTATCACATTTTTGAAGTCGCACTACACGTATCATGTTCTCCGGTAAATTATACAGAAAAACATTTAAGGACATGTGATTATAAATTGTTATTTTAGCTTTTCTAAGACCATCATCATTAATTAAATTTAACTTGGCAAACAAAGTGCTTCTGACATTCTGAATACGATTACAAAAGTTAAGATATGATTCGCCATGTGAAATTTTAAGATTTTCCAACTCTATAGCAATGCACTCTTCCGACCTAGGGTCGCCGAAATGTTGAGATAACAATTGTTTTAATTCGTTCCAAGAAGTCACATCTTGACGCTCACTGACGAGGTGGGCGGCCTTGCCTATCAGGCGGCTGGTTATGGCATGAAATATATATATGTCTTGTGCCGTATTTTGGAATTCTGATCTAAATGAATTAATAACATATTCACTTTTCTTTAAGAATAAGTTTAGCATTCTTTCATCCCCATCAAAACGAGGGATTATATCAATTATTTCTCGAGGAATAGTGCGTATTTCCTCCATTTTTCTTAAGTTAAATTTATTCTACACAATATTATAATTACTTTAACACTTTCAAGTATTTAATTTATGGATTTATTTTATCCAGTTATATATTTCACATTAATTATTTAATTCATTTTAATTTATATTATTTCAATTAAATTTCTTAAAAAAATAATTATATCTTTTAATTTATTTTAACTCTTTTCACATTTAATAAAAATAATATTCAAAAAATTATATTTATATTTTCTTAATTAACTTAATTAACACACTGATATAACTCCTATAGATGTTGTATAGAAATTATATATTATGACTAACTTAACTAATTACACAGCCAATGGAATAAGAACAGGGATAGGCAGGATAGTGAAGAGGTCTACTCACAGTACGCTTTTCCCCATTTCCTCCAATTATAGCTGCTGCTGAATGTTGTTCACGTCACCATATAACCCGATCGAACGCGCGACAAATTTATTTAGGTTTCGTGGATATCGGTTCACGTTAATACGTTCGCGAAACAGTTTTACACTCGGACCGATGCGAGGTCCTCACAGGTGCAGGATAATTTCGCGCCGATATCCTGTCCGCAGCGCCAGTCAAAACGCGACGCGGGGAAAATATGTTTTTAAAAACTATATTTAAAAATAAAAGACGAACAATTCATTCAGGAGTCGATATTAGACTGTTTTAATTAATAAAAAATCCTTAGGGCTAGACATCTTATCAAATACCACGAAACGCCTACGCAGTCTGCGATGCAGGTGCATTTATGCGGAGTGTGCGTTCCGCGTATAGGCCAGGAGCCATAACTACCTACTCCTGTACCAATATTTCCTTCTTCTATAATATCAATTTGTCCAAAGTATGTAGTTACAACTTGTTTTCCTAAAGATATCGATAATTTTGATCGTATACGCATAAACGTAATTTATTTCATGAACAAATACTTTTATAGATTAGTTGAAAAATAAAAATGATACGAGTAACATCGCAGAAATTCGAAACTTTTCGGTGTTTTTTTTAATAAAATATTTAGTAAAACACCTATCGAAATATATATATATATTATGTACTGTTATAATGTATTGTATTAATGCAATAAAAGGCACAGCGATAACTCGGGCAAAAACATCTTATTTTTTTTTACTAGAAACTGGTACCTATCAAGTTATATTTAAGTTGTTATATGGTTTTGTACCTTCACTAATGAAACAAAAGACACAGCGACAACTCGGGCAGAAATATCTCGGAAAATTTAAACTAGTAACAGGTTTCAAGTGATATTTAAGATGTTGTAGGTATAGTTTTATACCTTCAATAATGAAACAAAAGGCACAGCAACAACTCGGGCAGAAATATCTCGGAAAATTTTAACTAATAACAGGTTTCAAGTGACATAAAAGTTGTTTTATACCTTCAATCACTCCGGAAAATAAGTATGTCTAATAATTTATAAAAAAAAAACACGATTACAAAACCTTAATTTTCTTCTAAGTAAAAAAATCTTATTATTTTGTAATGTGCGCTATCATTTGAGACCATTCGAGTGTATACGAGTAGTTTGGGATCTATGATGCCGCAGACAGACAGACGAATCAAACTTATAGCTATCCTCTTTTCGATCGGGGGTTAAATATAATAATAAATTATCTTCATTCATCTTAAGGTGTTAAAAAACAAAATAGAGTAGGTTTTTGGAGTTTACTCCTTAAGAAACGATTTGAGTTATAAGGCCCGGTACGGAAATTTTATTGGGAGTAAAATCAAGTGTAACACAAAAGTTGAGGCGTTACGTAGAAAGAGACAAACATTATATATCAGTAGGATTCAACGTGTATAAGAATGAGATGGAATACCGTCGAAACGTCTCGTTCGAAATAAGAACTTTAACGTACGTTAACTTACTTAAACGTTTGGTTGTTTGTTGTGTCTCTGGAATGCGAGTTACCATTTTTGACATTCGAATACGCGTTCGAAAAAGTATTCGTCTAGCATTCACTTAGAATTTCTCAGTGAGTAGAGGTGAGAGTGCAAAGTTATTCAGTAAAATCATCAATATTTACGAAAAAAATTTGGCCGGACGTTTCTTTTTCACTTGGATATCGTCTTACAAAGATAGCTTTTACGTTTTTGTGCAGGGAACTAAAACAATTGACGAATTTATGGCCCTCTCAATGCGTTTCGTTGGAACATATAATAAGTACCTTCTGTTATTTATTAATTCAAATATTAAAAAGAAGCTATAGTTTCGACACCAAATTAATTTGTTCTTTGCAGTATTTACGAATGATATTATAATTCAAAGTGAAAGAAATCAATCATCATAAAATTGGATTTGTATAAATTGAACACAATTATTATTATTTTGTAACATACTTTATGTAATACGCTTTATTGAAGTAATATAAACAATCCGCATAATTACAGATATATGTTTGTTTCTCTTATCATTTTAGCAGATGCGTTCATGTACCCTTTTTTTCTATTCGATGTACATATATCATAATATCGTTCGTAAGTAGTAAACTTCAATCGTGCGTCGTAGCTGACACACACACACATATTTTTTTTAAAGGATCTTATTTTAGGGCTAACCAAGAAATATTAAAGACCTAACTTACATCTTAGTTTCGACACCTCGCTCTAACTAAGTTCGAGACTTGTGATTTAGACGCGAGGGTTCTCTTCCTCGATTATGAGTAGGTTTACAGATACTTCGGTAATAAGCTTCTATAACAAAATAATATAATACAATGACAACTTAAGACTATTTTTAAATACTAACTAGATATAATTTGATATGAACCGATGACTATGATATGGCCTTATTTAGACTATAAATACCAACATCATCATTTACAACCTCGCGTAGGATTACTTTCCCTTAATAATGTGATTATATCTCACCTTAGGTTAAGAATATTTCTATTTTTTAAAGTATTATTTAAATTCTAATCAATAAATTGTTTGTTATTATTTCAGTTGAATTTATGAAGGAAATTCGAGAGCAATGCAATTCCAATCGCAATCATAAATTGTAAGGCTTCCGATGATGGCATCCTATAAGTGCAAACAAACAACGCCAATGACATTTATTTTCTCCGTTTACCGATCCGAAACCAAAACTTTTGTGGATAAAGTCGAAGCTAAAAATTAAGTGGTTTGAAATGTTTAAAGCCAAGACGAATTGAAGAATTTGCTTTCACTTTATTTTGGTTTTCCAGTAGTTACATACAACATATACGTCAAATTTGGTTTAGGGTTAATTTTTGAGAATATTACTGTGTAGGTAACAAATACCTTCTTAGATTTATTTAGTTCTAATATAACTATATATTGTTGGGAGACTGAAGACTTGACAAGCACGCTGGTTATAAAAGCCAGCGCAGCCACAACCGGTTCTCTTTTTACCTCGCGCCTTCGTGGAGTCAACACGCTGTCATTACGCTTGTTTATGGTCAAATTGCTGTCGGTTGGACGTTTGGTCTTCATTTGTTTTAAAGTAAAAGTTTATTGTGTTGTAACCCTTGGTTTTCTTTTTAAAAGAATAATTTCGATGAGATAATCCAAAATCAGAAGTGGGATACGACGTAAATTACGTAAATCTTGCGCTCACTATTTTCTTTGTTACATTTTGAGAACAAGCGTAATGTCAGGCCGCGAACGACGCCGTTCACGACGATCAGATAGTCGAGAGCGACGCCGGGATCGGTATAGGGATCGGACTCCCGATGGCGGGCTGAGGCGCGTGATGGAGATGATGCTGGAGAGGTTAATCGCATTGGAGGAACGGTCTGCTTCGCGACCTACTCGGTCACGTGAGCGGCGCACACCTCCGTTGACATGCGGCACCCCTCGGGCTTCACCGCCATCGCGGCGCCAGGGTCTTTCTCTGTTGCAGGAAGGATTGCTACGTCATGCGCCTTCGCGCGCAGCGTCACCATCACCGACGCGATCTGCACGGCTGACGCGTACGCCTGATCAGCCGCTCATCATCACATCGCCACCGTGAAGTGATGTACGTGGTCAGGACGTGTCGTCTGATCGTGTTCAGGATTCGGCGAGGCCGGAGTGTTCATCTTCAACGGCGGATCCCACGGTAACCGATCGAATTGTGGACGCAATTCGATCGATCGGAAACACAGTAAGGTCTGGCCAATCCTTTTATATCTCCAATTTTGACCCCGCCTTGCATAACATTGATGACTGGTGTGCCGAAGTCGATCGTGCGTGCACCGTTAATCATTGGAATAGTCACGAATGCATGTCACGGGTAGGTAATTGTTTGAAGGGTGATGCAAAAACATGGTTAAGCGAGTGGGTAACTAATGACCGCACGTGGACAAATTTTAAGAAAGAATTTAAGCCTTTGTGTCCTAAATCACCTGACGTTGCTAACATACTTTTTGAGGTTATGAGTACAAATTCTGATAATTATCCCACGTATGCAGATTATGTTCGACGCTCTTTGCTTCGTTTGCGAATAGTAAGGGGGCTTAGTGACGAGCTAATGTCGGCTATTATCATTCGGGGTATCACAGACCCACAGATACGTGCATCGGCTACGAATGCCAAACTGTTACCGAATGACTTGGTTGAATTCTTTTCGATTTACGTCAAACCTATGTTATCAAAGTCATCACAAAAGCACGACTCGTTTTCGAAAAATAACGTAGACGGACTTCATGGTAGGAAACGTAATTTCAAGAGGGCAAGTGTTATATTTGTGGTAGTACCGAGCATAAACAGTCGTCTTGTAATAAAAAACAAAAACGCCAGTCAAACGAAGGTAAATTTATAAATAATACACCCCAAGAGCTCGAGTCTTCAGTAAAGAATACCTTAGTTTGTTCATTCTGCAAAAAGACTGGTCACAGTGTTGGAAATTGTTATGCCAAACAAAAAGTCGAATCGCATAACAAAAATAAGGTAAATTTCTGCCGCGAATGTGACTTGTCTCGAAATAGTGTCGTCATAGTGGCGGTAGTGCAGGGTATTCCAACTGACGTACTTATTGACAGTGGATCAAGCATTTCGCTTATTTCATCATCGCTTGTTAAGCATTTTTATTGTGCAACAATAAAACCTACTTTCTGTTTACTAAAAAGGTTAGGGAGTCAAGAAATTGAAAGTACGTCATACATGACATTGCCTATTGAGTTTGACGGCCTTACATTGGAAGTAGATTTATATGTAGTAGGTTCTCAGTACATGAATACATCTGTAATTGTGGGTACAGACATGCTTAACAGGGAAGGTGTTCGATACGTTCGCATGCGTGATTTTCAGAAGATCACTAGGAAAATTGACGAGGTGATAGTTCAGTCCGATTCTAGTGTTAACATTAATACGCCGTTGGTCGGGGAGGATTTGGACCATTTACTAAAAATAGTTGAGGAATTTTCTGAACATTTTATTGTAGGAGCGGCGACCTCTACTGTCAATACAGGAAGCATGTCAATTAAATTGACAAGTTATAACCCAATTAATTATAGACCGTATCGTCTTTCCCACAACGAAACACTTCGCGTTTGCGATATTGTAGGACTGTACTTAATATGATCCGTATAGAGTCCAACTATCGTCAGGAACAATGGCCGAGGGTAATATGGAAATTGCAATTAATTATTTACATTACAAAACATAAGACCACCCAACGTTCGCCATTTAACCTTTTAGTAGGCATCGAGGCTGCCACTCCTTTGGTTCGAAGTTTGGTTCGTGACGTTGCATTTGAGGCCTCCAGTCCTAACCGAGAGGCTCTACGTGAGATGAGTAGGCGAAGAACATCGGAGCGACTCAGGCAAAATCAACAAGCACACGACAATTATGTAAATAGAGGAAGAAAGTCACCGCGTGATTTTAACCTAAATTCTTTTGTGTTTGTAAGGAAGCAGGCGCAATCAACCGGCAAGCTCGACTCTGGCATGCGTGGGCCCTATCGTGTCACGAAGGTGCTGCCCCACGGGCGGTACGAGCTCCAACTGGTGGCTGGCTCGTACGGCAAGTCGACGCAAGCGGCGGCGGAGTACATGGTGCCCTGGCGAGGGGAGTGGACTCCTGATGTCTGTGCTGCTTTCTTTGATGGTATGTGCGGTTGTCTAAACACGTTGAGCGAACGCTGTATTTGTGTTTACACAATCGCGCAGGACAGAGCTAACGTCGTGCCACCTGTCCTGCTCAGGACAGAGCTAACGTCGTGCGATCTGTCCTGTCGAGGAGCTAACGTCGTGCTTGCCTCTCCAGAGTGTCGCTAACGTCGCGCGAGACACTCTGGTTCATTTTTTTGTCACTGGAATGAGATAGCTAACGTCGCGCGTATCTCCGGAGTATTGCCAACGTCGCGCCTAGATACTCTGTGACTTTTTGCCCCTCTTATATATTGTGTGTGTGCTACTTATCACACATTTGTGTATGTACTGCAGCCATACATGGATGTGTGAATTTTGTTGACAGATGCAGCTACTGATAATGTTGAGGAGGAGTCCTCGCTAGCAGCCGCTGTCGACGCGCCTGAGGCGATGGTCGTGTCAGAGTCCTCTGCTACGAACCACAGTGCCATTGACGAGCCTTTATCTGGTCCATCTGGGTTACAAGTCAATAACCCAGGATTGGATAAGTCAATGCCTTTCCTGGAAACTGATCTTGAAGGTTAAGAGGAGCCCGAGACGGACTCCAGTCACGATAGGCCGTGTTGGGAGACTGAAGACTTGACAAGCACGCTGGTTATAAAAGCCAGCGCAGCCACAACCGGTTCTCTTTTTACCTCGCGCCTTCGTGGAGTCAACACGCTGTCATTACGCTTGTTTATGGTCAAATTGCTGTCGGTTGGACGTTTGGTCTTCATTTGTTTTAAAGTAAAAGTTTATTGTGTTGTAACCCTTGGTTTTCTTTTTAAAAGAATAATTTCGATGAGATAATCCAAAAATATATATATATAGTTTTTGTTAATTTTAGACAATTTTGGATTCAAATAAAAACAAACAAAATCCTTCTACTGAGAAAGAAATTCTGATATAACAAATCAACAAATCCTATAAAATGAAGAACCGAGAGATGGGGCAACACAGTGATTAAAAAACCTTATGTTTAAGTGATTATTTAATTTCCGTTAGTTTACTTTGAAAGGTATGAATGAAATCTTCACCAGAATTCTTATTGCGTGTGATATTGGCAATAACCCGTTATTGCGTTAGGTATATATCACACTTATCACCAGGCATAGTGTAACCCTACGAATATATCACTTTCGTATATTGCATAGATTTCATCTCTTGCCCTTCTACTCTTTCCACCTCCATGTTACTTTTATATTGATACGTTTTCCAAAGGTAACTTAAATAGTGATGTGATGTTTTCGTTTTTACTTTATAGCAAACTAGTAAACCCCCTTGGTGATACCCGCGTTATAATAGATTGTCCCGCGGTAAAAAGTAGTTTATGTCCGTTTTCAGGCTTTAGAGAATCTGTGCACTAAATTTCACATAACTCAGTCCAGTAGTTTTTGCGTGAAAAAGAAACAGACAGACAGACAGTTCAGAGTTACTTTCATAATTTATTATAATAGTATGAATCCTACACTCGTCTATCTGGTATCTACATTAAAAAAAAGTATTTTATGATAAAGAAATAGAAAAATACACTTAATTTAATGTACTTTTAGAAATATTTACGTTATTAATGTATCACCCTCTATCAAATTCTGAGTTTTTAGAAAGCCAGCATTATCACGTTTAACTATCATTTTATTTAGGATTAATTTAATTCTTTTGAAATTCTATTCCAAATAATTTATGCCAAAAAAACATGTAATTTTTAGTACAGTTCAGTTATTACAATTAAGTGTATGTCAACATGCAATTAACGCAAATAATGTTTATCATATTATTCACATTTCATAGATATTTTTTTATATTCCTTTGCCAGGGTTAGCTGGGTACCGGAATTTCAAACACAGGACTTTGTCTTTATTTTACCTGCCTTCATTTAGTGCATGTTTACAAACTGCGGTGGTTTTGTGTAGCTCAGGGCCTGGTAACGGTGAGATTTAACGATCCATTTCATGGTAAAGTAAAAAAAAAAACTCGATATCTAATTAGAAAATCAGGTGAAATTTTTCTTCCTCTGTAATTTATCTCGATCACGTTGAATCCATTGTGTATAAAGTACATTATGCAAAAAGTACATTTTGTTAGCATCATAAATATAGAAACAGGAAGTTACTCATGGTTCCCCTTAATTCTAATGTTAGCTACTGTTGTACAAACTGCCTTCTTAAATAGATGATAATGTTCTACCACATCACCGTAAGACGGTAAAGTCGCAGATAAAAGTTAAAAGTAATTACCTACTCCAGGATCATATTCGTCGCAACATAATGTATGACAATTAGCATCAACGCGCTGACTTCGAATAATCGCGCTTATAATAACAATAAAGTGAATCATTATTACGGAAACATGTCAAGAGCCTGTCGGCGGCACACTCCCTACACTTGAGACTCTTACAGTGTCATTTTTTAACACAGCAGTAAGGTTTATCGTTATAAGGGACATGATAATAAAATTTAAATATAAAAGATATTAGGTATCTGAAATACATTTATCCTCAATTTTGTTTTTTTTTAAATAGTTAATTAATTATTAATGCACAATAATATAATATCGTTCATGTTATAACATAATATCATGCAGAAATACATTACCCAGAATAAAAGTTTCTCCACCATAACATGCGAGTAATATTGATTTTATCAATAATGTTTTGGCTCACTTCGAATCGTGGTCTATCTAAGTAAATATATATGTAAATATATATTATCTCCAATTATTGGCCCCCAATTACGTAACTGCTGACAACTTGGAACAAGGATCCAGTGCTTTGCTCGAACTCTTCTCAACTAGCTTATCTAAATTTACCTTACGTTTCCGTAGTACCATAAGTCCTGATTCTCCCATAAGTTTATTATACGGGAGTTTCAGCATCCCTGGAGTTACTGTTGCAATGTTTAATTATACATAACTTGAAGCCACGCTAGCACGGTGTGTCGTCTTTGTTTCTAGTCAAAAGATTGACAATTTGCATAGACAATTGTAACCTTATTGCTGTGTGTTTTGGTTTAATATTAAAATAAAACACAGCGGTCTTTAGCCTCCGCGTCGTTGGATAAAATGTTGATGATAATAATAAAACCAGGGGTCCTCTAATGTACTTTCTATTCTCTTCATCCCTCCTCCCACCGGAACCGTACCAAAATGTACCGCTTGTTTGTGGACTTCGGCGTGTCACTCACTACCATCATTTTATGTATTCGCAGGTGTGCTGAAATATCTTGAATTATGTATTTATTGGAAGGGCCACAATGGTCCACGACAACAATAAATCGAAGGCACCGACATCTGTAACGGTTCGAGGGAGGGACATCAATTCACACCGCCAAAAATTTTGCCCATGGGACGAGTAAAGACGATCGGCGGATCTAAAGTATGAGATAACAACGCGCTTTTTGACTCCAACTTTGAAAGAATTGCAAGCAAAAAAATATTTTAATATGAACATATTGTCTGTTGGTATATCATTTCTGCTAGTTTATTATCCTAGGGATTCTCAATATCAAGTGGTAAAAAAGTCCTGTTGAAGAAACTGGACAAGTGAGAGTCATTTCTATGGCGAGGAGTGTTCTTAGATTAAATATGTAATTGTTTTTTTTTAATTAATATCATATAATTTTCTGTCCCTGTATCGAGTCGTTACACTATTGCGTCAGATTACGTAATTCTGTTTTTTCTATAAGATACACAATCAGACCTGTATGATTTTCATTCCCAGATTTAGTTCGGAACCCTAAAAAAACAAATATTCTCAGCTTTAGCTTTTATCCTTCGCTCCTCATCTGAATATTATTCGATTGCGTACCGCCTCCGAGGAACAATGCGAGAAATTGTTTTTTTCTTTTGCATAAAATGTTTTCTTTGTTTTCGTGCAATGATTTACCTTTTAAAATATATTTTACTCTATGCCATACAAATTACTTACTAGAAACTGCTTTACTTATTTTAGGCTACGAGTTTCTTGTGAAAAACGTCGAAATCCATAGTATTATAGTATTTTTTCCATTTGAGCGAAATGGGGTGACACAGACCCTTGTAAAAGTCTTGTTTTCAATGTTACGTGTTCATTGGTGGATCTAGATTTAACTCCGTGTCACAGCCTTTCGGGGCCAGGTTATAGATATAAGTTACCATTTCGCGTCACCACAGAAAATGACATGCGATCATACAGTTCTCCGGAGGGAAATCAACATACGGCACCTAACATTATTTTATTCTTGATCGGGATATTCATATTATTGTATATGTATGTATTCGGAATTATAAAAGATAAAAGCTGACCTCTGACTTAGGGTAAATCGTTCACGCTCTGGGCACACCTCAATCAATCCAATTAAGGAATTATACACTGAGCCATTAAAAGTTTGCTGGCTCGACTTGGAAGTAGGTACATAGAAAGGCCATGAACGAAGAACTGCTCGTTTGAAACGGGCGATTAAATAGCGATGCATATTTATACGACCCTCTCAAATTTGAGATAGGGATATCTTTTATATATTTTCTGGACCTGAGATCTACACCATCATAATTTCCGCCGTAGGACGTCCACTGCTGGTCATAAACACTGGTTTTTATAAATAACGACTGGAAGCGGCCTGCAACTACCATGCTAAAGAGAAAAACAGAGTTAATTCCATGTTCAAATTAACTTTTTATCGTTTTGGTTTATATATGTATGATCGTTATTTTGGTGTGCTATATTCAAGCTTAAATTGAAATTCTGGCTGCATTTTAAAACTTCGTCAGGTTTTATTGTTCCAAAACCATTATGGCGATGCACACCGTTTAACTTGGTCAAAAAACGAGCTAAGCTTAAATGTTTTTGAATACTGTGATTCCCAATGCCCTACATATTTGTATTAGCTTAGAAATAATATAGTTTAAATGTAAAAAGGTAATTAAGTACGGATTCTGAGAAATGTTTGAGCTAAATGCTGTAGAAAAAAACATAAACCATGAAAGGCTCTATCATTAAGCTTTAGAATTTCGCGTTTTCGTACGGATCAATAAAACTTCTCAAGAGTCGCTTGAAAAGTGTGAAGAAAAACCTTTTTGTGATATTATAACCGACGGAAAACATTGATACACTTTGCTCGCACGTAACAGAGTTTAATGTAATATTAAAATAGTACGTATATAAAAACCGATACTCGTTGAAATACTTTAAGCGATCAAACTTCGTTAACATACAATTACTTTTTAAGCGTATAATATTTCTGATATCCGAACATTCTCGTATAATTAATTAACTCCATGTTCTCGTTGCAGCTTAATAGATGTGTAAAGACCATTATCAAAATATTAACATATTTTGATAACTCTTAAAAGTACTTAGTAATGAATAGTAGAACTCGTAATAAGCTCTGGGTGGTTAATGCACGTAGATAATTTGAAGTTTTCTACGTTAAGTTGACGTGTCCGTCTGTCTGTCTGTCTGACTGGGACATCATAGCTCCCGAACGTATGGAGCGATTTCAATTTAGTTTTTTTTTTGTATGAAAGGTTAGTTTGACCCGGGTGTTCTTAGACATGTTTCATGATAATCGGTTGAGCCGTTTAAAAGTTATGGGGGTGAGAGTGGGGAAGGAAAACGAAAATCTGCAAATATACTAGTGTGGGGTATAAAATGAAAGCGCATCGCGTCCACATTACATAATATTATGTTGTTTTACATTTAAGAAAATAAAGGCATTGAACTCGGGGACTTTCTTAAATTTCAATTTAAATTTTTTTTAGTGTGTTTGTTTCTATTATACACTTATTGATGCATGCATGTAAATGAGGTGAAATCACGCGCTTTGTATGACTTACGCTCTTAGAACTTAATTAGTTAGGTAGCATACTAAGCAAAATTTCATCTTTTATGTGTAAGATCCATTTTAAAGTATTTTGTAAGTTATCGTTACGTTAAACAACATAACGTGTAATATAAAGATTACCTAACCTAGAAATAGAAGAAGCTTTTTTAAAAGAAGACAGAATAACAACTGTTTTAACATGGTAAAACCAAGCAAACAGCAGGTATGCTGAATTCTTGGCGGCAACACGAGCTGCCATAATTGCTTTTGCAATGTAACCAACTGGAAATGTAGGTCTGCATGACGTTGATGGGAACATTTTAATGAAGACACTAGCTTTTTACGCCACGGTGTTGCATAAGTGTTGAAAGATTTATTCAAATCGGACCAGTCGTTCCTGAGTTAAGCGCATTCAAGCTTAATCATATTGGCATAGATTATAATTCATCTCGTACACTGAAATTCAAAATCGTTAGATACAAGTATTTTGAAAAGATATATGTACCTACTAAAATATTGAATCATAGTATCATAATGGGTTTTTATTATTTTATTTACATACTTAAGTGTTCCTCTTTTTTTAACGAACGTGTGTGTGTGTCAGCTACGGCGCACGATTGGAGTTTACTCCTTACGAACGATAATTATGATATTATATCGAATAGAAAAAAAGGGTAAATGAACGCATCTGCTATAATGCTAAGAGAAACAAACATATATCTGTAATTATTCGGATTATTTATATTACTTCAATAAAGTGTATTGCATAAAGTATGTTACAAAATAATATAAATAAAATACAGTGAGACTACGAAGTATCGCGCAAAGAGGAGACCCCAAGAATGAGATACGCCTTGTAATGTATTCCACCTCATTCTTTTACACGTTCAATCCTACAGATATATATAATATCCATATAAATTGTAAGTGAAAAAGAATGATTTTCAAGTCAAAGAATTATGAGATCACACTCAAAAATGTTTAATGGATCAATATTTTGTAATCGCTGAGCAATCCCTATTTATCGTGAAGTAGTTCAAGATCTGATAAGATGATCTCGAGTTCGATGGATTTTACGGAGTCCAGTGAGAGGCGAGAAGTCAGTGTCTGCCTCGTAGAGATTTATCGCAAAGATGGATCACAATTTAAGAGATAAACTTTGGAACGGGAAATGGCTAAGGCTAGGTATTAACTTTTCAATCAAATTACCATCCTGATACTTTACAAATAGATTTTTATATTATTATCGCTGAGGTTACTATCAGAGCCTCGGATTCCCCCGGAAATTTGATAGTAAATAATCTTACGTAGGTACTTACAGTAAAAATTGTATACAAATTCTTTTTAATAAATAAAGGGCACTTGACTATGCTCCAAAAGCAATACCATAATTTTAGGTTGCGAAATGACCGGAACACTACCCTCACTTTGTTTGATGAAAGCACTTAAGTTGCAAAACAAAGTTTGAATGAATACTGCTGTGCTAACAATGCGCATTTCAATTCAAGCTCAATCCTGACCAAAGCTTTAAAACTCTGACGTTGTTCTGACTTGAAACGTTTTGTTATATTCTATGAATAATACTCGCCATCTGAAGATGCATACAGATTCCACATTTATTTTAAGTCAGATTACTGTAATAATTTTCTAATAAAACAGCTTAATATCATATTTTCTTAATTTTAATAACTGACTTAGAACGAACAAAAGTGGTAAACAATTCGACGCGTATGATTTAAAAAAAATATGGTTTTTCTATTTCTTATGTTTGTTACCTCAGAACTTTGATCTCTCTGATTCCGATTCCGATAATTCTCTTTTGTGAAAGCTTTTATGTGCTGCTCGCAAGTTAGTTAGATTTAAATGTTATTGCAATCGGTGATGCAGTTCTCGAGTTATATTAAAATATGTCCTCATTTCATAACAATTTTGGTTGATCCCTCTAAGGTTCTAATTTTACATGGTTTTTTATATATATGTACATATATTATTAACTTTTTGTAATTGGTTTTTAATTTAATAAGCGCTTTTGAGCATTTCAGTTACACCGACTTCAAAAAATAATAATGTTCCCACCTTGTTATTGTTACTTATTGCAATTGTTTTCTTTACTATTGAAGGATTTTTAAATTTACCCGACTTAAAAAATTGTTTAGGTTCTGAATTTGGCTTTATTTTTAGTTCTCCAGTTATCTGTTATATTGTTGTCAATTTTATCGAAAATGTTGGGAAATGTTTGCACCCTCGGAAGGTGATGGGGACAACATTCTTATGCCGGTACCCTTCGGCCCGAGCTACACCTACTCAATAATTCATATAATTACCAACTAAAAGGAGCTTCGTTTTTGTAAATAATCTTGTGACACACTCACGCTCACTTCCGAAAACGGGTGTGACTGTTCTTATTAATATAAAATTTATGGAACTTTGCGAACTTGAAAGTCATAACGGCTGAACCTTGATAATTTTATATCTAAAATAATCCTAGAGATCCTGTATATGAGAGGTTGTGTCATGGCATGAGTAGAAATGGGCATGATGACTTCATCAAAAATGTTGATATTCCGTATGTTAGCCCGTCTAAAACTACTGGGCACCTATATTTGCTTTATCAATTTAATAAGAAAGCGCAAAGATATAGAGCATCAAATTCCCGGAGTGTTAATTTTTCATTTAAAATTTTTTCATGAAAAAATATAAATTGAAGTATTTTTTTTTAAGTATTTATATAACGAACTATTTTTTTTAACGGACTAATCTACCCTTTTCCGTAATTTAACATTTCATTATCAATACCATTGGAATATAAGTATTCTTCTGTTAGGAATCTCAATACATCAATATATAAAAATTTGTTTGTCTAACAAATCTTTAAATGATTTGGTCTATGATATAACGCGTTGACAAACTTGAAAAGCGGATTTTTTATTGTGTTTGCAAGCTGGGCTTCTGATTTTCGAGTGTGACCTTCCGTTGGGCCGGGACAGGCGCGTAGTCACGTCTCACCACTCCGCACCTCTTGATAAAGAATTTCATTAACAAGAACGCAACGTGTATTATGTTGATGTCCTGTTGGCCTTTTGTCTTCTTCCTTTTCGTTTTGTAAAATCTATTAAACAAAATATTCAAAATGTTACATATATATATTATGTGTCTTGGAATGATCGTAAGGATTACTCTTAAGAAACAGATTGCATACATAATCGTTGATCCTAGTGCTATTCTGAATATTTAAATTTTTGTTATAGATAAAAACAATTTTACCTTTATACTTAGTGACGGGGCTCTTGATGCCTTAGAGTAAAACACAAATTAATGAATACAATTATGCACCCAAATTAATCAACCCATGCCCTTTTACAGCAGCTTAAACATTTATATGACATGTCTTTTAATATTAATATATTTTTAAGCTCTTGTGACTTGTTTGTTAGATTATTTATAATTTCACAAATGACAATGCAACTTTATAGCAGCATTAATTAATTTATTAATAATGTGTATTTACATTATGACATGTCTTTCAATTTAATTATTTAATATCTATACCTAATTTTATTAGTTTTTAATTTGACAATGTCACTATACAGCAATAACAATTAAAGTAAAGTAAAGTAAAGTAAAAATTCTTTATTTGACATAAAATGAGGTACAGTATCAAAACAATGGTTCCATAACAATTAAATATGGTTTTTATTATTTTTTGATGGATTTGTAACATATTGGATTTTAATAGAATTATTTGTATTAGACATAGTTTTTGTTGACAATGTCACTACTCGGCAGCTCAATTATTATGTTACATCTCATATTGAACGTCTTTTGCTGTATTTTCTGTGTGTTTATTACAATTATAATTATTAGAACTTAACGAAATCAATAGTACAATGTTGCCTATGATAAATAAACTACTATGGAACAATGATGGTTATTAAATTTAAATAGTTAAATGAGTTACATAGGGATGTAATGAAATTCAAATTTGAGGTTTGATAGCCGGATCCTGGCCTCCGCAAATTCCTTTCTTATCCTTTACATACCCTTCAATCCGACGATCCTTTGAAGATATCAAAGAAGTAAAGTTTAGATTAGACTGGCAAACTTTAAGAAATGATAAATATTTACCTTCAAACATAGCTCTTTGACAGAGAGGGTGGCAAGTACTCTTGTCTTGACTTGTAACAGTAGCCAACGTGATGAATTTGTTTGACTTCAAAGAAATAATTATGCGTAAAGTCGGATAAGACTATTTCACCCTAACGCAGTATTTAATCAGTTTTTGTTCAATGTTGACTTGAGTTATGACTTTCAAGTGGATTTCAGCATTTCTTTTTTATATGCTTTATTAAGTCACCTTATTCTCGGATGTTAAGTACAGAAAGTACACAATCACTTCTGCCTTCTGTGATCATAAAAAATAAAATAATAAAAACCTATTGGTTAGTCGGTTCTTTCCCTTGAAGAAAAGTATGAAAATAAAAGTAGTTTAAGTACCAAAGAAGAGCGAGATCTCTAAGCACAAGCATATTATACATACGTAAAAGGAGACTCAATGCAACTGAAATTGTATTATTAAGTTACTGAGCTAAAAAAACTTGTTTTTTTTTTAAAAGAAAGTTGGCTACGTTAGGACAAAAAAGCCTTAAACATGTTAAACTTTATATAATATGTTATCTATACTATTTAGATTTATACCATTTAGATATTTCGGCACAGTTACATTCGCCATGATCACGGTTGAACTCGTGTAACTGTGCCGAATTATCGGAAAACTCGAAAGACTTACTATATACTCGAAAGAATTAATCATGGTAAATATCCCGTTATAAATCTAAATAGTATTGATAACCATGATAGTTTCAAAAGTTATATATGTTATCTACTTTTAATCTTTTAATCATTAAACGTTAACACGTTCTAATAAAAAAAAAAGATTGACAAGCTTCACTTGTTGACATGACTTGTTAAGAGTCAGTGGTCCAAATGGCATATTGTTAGATATATTATAGGCATTCATCTCCTAAAGTAACCATAAAATGGTTACGTTACAGCTGAAGGAAGACGGGATGCGCGTCGGATAGGACAACAATTTCAACAATTTCTAGGTGCTGCCTTCACTCTCTCCCACGGATCTAACATTTAGGCATTTTTCATAAAGTTTATTGCTTTGCTGTTATTATGTCTACAAACTTGCTGACATTTTTGAACGCATTTTTTATTTTGATGATCCAACTGTTAGAATTAGCCCTAAATCATTTGAATGCAGAAATAAAATAATTATACAACCTTAACATGGCTTTCAGTTTACAAAGTGGTTTACTCATTCAGAGGAAGCATTCACTTTAAACATGGTTTAATACGATATCGGAATTTTGTATATAGGTCCTATTTGCCGGCAAACTATGATTGTAATTTTTGTTCTTAGAAGATATAAGAATTGATCCCTAAAATATAACTAGAGTCGATTAATAGTGTGGATTATTAACCGAGCTCGTTACTGGGTGGTTTGATTGCTCTGCAAGAGGAATACTAATGGAGCCTTTGATTGATTAATTGGCCACGAAAACCTTGCGATTAGCCGTATTCTGTTGTACACTGTTTTAAATTACAAATGAAATCATGCTTTTACAATAGTATGTCCTGGTTATAAGTGCCTATGCAAAGCTAACCTTTATTATATTTTTACCTACGCCTTGTCCAAGTTTAACTAAATTAAGAGTAGATACTTATTCTGTAAGCCACAAGCACCCACTACGGAACTGTATTGCTGTGAATTGTTGTGTTTTTTATTAAGTTGTCAAAGCAAATAAATGTTTGTCAGTATTTTAAGACGGTCTAACAGACGCACTAATCAGAATGCCTATTGTTTATGTAGTCTCGCCTAATTGTTCCTTCTCGAATTAAAATCTACTTTATCGCGGAAAAATCCACTTGACATCCAAAGGCTATAATATATAAAATACCTTTATTAACTATCCTATAACATTTTTTAACCCCCGACGCAAAAAGAGGGGAGTTATAAGCTTGACGCGTCAGTCTGTCAGTCTGCGGCTTCATAGCTCCCGAACGGATGAAGCGATTTCAACTTAGTTTATTTTCGTATGAAAGGTTCGTTTTGCGAGGTGTTCTTAAACATGTTTGATGAAAATCGGTTGACCCGTTTAAGAGTTATGAGGGATGAAAGTGAGGAAAAAAAACCGAGTACCTGCAAATATGTTCGAGGAGGGTCTCAAATGAAAGCGCATATCGTGCACGTTACATAATAATATGATATTTTACTTTAAAGAAACTACGGTTTTGGAATCGGGGATTCTTATTAAATACATTAAGATTATTCTGAATCAGTTTCCACAGTTTATTCGTTTGATTCTGAATGACTACACCATGCTAGAAGTTCCCAAATGTAGAACTTAGCTTCCGAAGCATGCACCCATGTCACTCGCTATTTATTTACTATACTACTTTTCGTAAACAACGTCTAATATTATATTGCACCCTGCCAAAACTTTTACGAATGGCACAGGTTATTATTGAAATCAAATGTATTGATGTACATATAATAGTAACTTGTTACTGATTCACCTTTATTAATTATTTTGAAATATTTATTCAAGTAACTTATTTTGATTTCTTAATTGTATTTTCAGTGGTTTATATTGAATAAAAATAACATTTATTTACATTATGGTACAAAATATACAAGTTACAAACGATAAGAGCGCAAAAGTTAAAAACTGCAGAGCGAACTCATGGCCCACCTCCGTATGGATATATCATGGAGTAAATTAAATAATTTTATTAAATTAGTAGAAATAATAAGTTAATTACTAAACTAAGTGCAAAGATAGATAGAAAACATTAAAATACAATAATTCACATAAAAAGATAAATGCTGCGTCAATGGATCACAAATTATTGTATAAATGTTAATTTAAAACATTACAAACATACAGACATGGAAGTCCGTACTATTTTATTACTTGGAAGAAGTAAGGAAAAGTCATTAATAATTTCCCAAATGCACTACAAATTATATCACTTACTGTGTGCGAGCGTGTATGTGGTTGTGTTAGCTTAGAATAGTTTCCTTAAGTCTCTAATGAGTCTGGGCAACAGAAGACCCGCACATGTGACGAATGTTGGTGTTGTCTGGTCTTAAAATTATTTTGATTTTAAATTTGATTATACTATTGTTTCACTTTAATTGCATCATCGCATTAGGGCCAAAAGTAAGTTATACCAAAGTCAAGGGATATTGATGAATTTAGATATTTGATGAAGTTTAACCTAGACTTTGTTGATGTGTAATTCGGTTTTATTGTGTCCGAACTCGTTATCAGAGTCTTTTATGTTACTGATCTATTTAACTTTACATCATTTAAAATAGTTTAATTAGGAAAAGATTTTGCTTAGGCAATATGTTCTTTCTACGAATTGTAATTGATCCGAAGTATTATATCAGTTTTTTATATTATTTTCGCAACAACGCGTTTATATTTTACTTGTAAATTCCTAAAGTTCCTCTGAATAAAACATGGAATAACGATTGATCTCAACTCAATGTTGATATTAAAGTTGATGGGTTATTTGATTATGGGGATTGACGAGAATGATGATGGCGGCTTGGCCTATTTGTGAATGGATCGCAAGTTCGGTAACAAAATTGTCCTAAAGTTTTCCGTTTCTCTCGCGTGTTTGTCAAAACTCACCCTCTGTGTCGTTAGGAAGCTCTTAACGTGCCTGATTGGATTTGTTGTTCAATTTAACTTTGCTTCCACTAAAATAACCTAACCTTTCGGTTTTACCACATTTCTTAAGAGGAAGTAGTCTAAATAGCTTGAGGTTTATTAAGTGAGAGTAGAAACATCCATCTGAACTCTCTCATCTGTATTATCATATGAAGTGTGGTGTGATAAAGTATAATGTCGGAACAAATGCTGCGTCATCATCATGTACCCGAGTTCGGGTAAATTCGGCAATCTCCGACCCTAACGATACCGGATTTCCGGTTGACGGCTCCTTCGTGCTTGCACAATGATAATAATAAGTCTACGTTAGGATATTCCCGTTATAAGCAATCTACGGAAGTGATTTGATCGTTGTTGCGGAACCAAATCTATAAATAAGCATATTTTCCTCTATCAGATTACCGACAAGGACGAAAACTTGTAGCTGCTATCAAGGTTCCTAAAATACAATGCTAAATTAATAATGGTAAAGCCACTATACTCCACGGTTGTAGTCAACAAGAATACAAATTGAGTTGGAGTTTTAAATGCTAATATTTGCGATCCAAAAACAAAGTTCCGAGTTCCGGGGCCTGGCAACGTCTCGATTAATTGAAGTCGAAGCGACTAGCGGGACTGCTAAATGAATGCCTATCGGACAGGCCGGAGTACAGCTTTGTATTAAACGTCGGTCAGTTCACCACTTCAAGGACAAAGTAGTTTCACCGGCCAGAGCTTAAAAGCGTCCGTATGTTTAATAAAGCCGCTGGACATTCTGGCAGCAGTGCCCTAATTTATCATTGTTAGGGGTACCTCAAACGCAAGCAATTTCCGTCTAGAATTCTCCTTTTCTTTCGATAAGGCTTTCTCGGGGAAGTTGGATTAAAGCTCATTTGATATCGTCCAATTAGGATGCAGCCGTAAGGAAAGCTTTCAAGAAAATCCTGTCGCGTAAGACAAATTTGTTTGCGTACACAATTCCTTAACTTTCCGATTTTATTGTATCATTTATTTATCTTTAAGTTAGTTCTACTTTACTATTCCGATTTTTCTATTGTGAAAATCGGGGTATTTTTAAGTTTTGTTTATACTTCAATTTAAAATTATAATGCATAATTTTTTTAAAGTTGACTATATACCTCATTATTCATAAAAATGCTGTGTTTGTTTGTCTGTTGGCGATGAACACCAAGAGATTTCTACTCGGATTTATTAGTGCCTGGATGATAAACATAAGCTTTTTACCATAAAATCTATTAAATGATCTATATATTAAATGAGAATATAAGTTATTGAATATTTCATCGTTTTTATGGTTACTTAAACATTTGATGTTAAAACGTTGTTAAAAGCTTTTTTGTGTTACCGTCTGAAAATGTGTCACATAATTCAAAGTCATGATTTATTAGCACTGAGCAGTAACTTTTTCAATTTATTACAAATAACAGAGTTTAATTCCTCTTCATATTTTATGAATCTTCAATATTCCAGAGGTTGATAATAAGAATTAACCAGAATACCTCACTACTCTTCTCTCATTTTCTCTTTTCGCCATCCTTTCGTCTTATTTATCTGTATTCCTAAAATGCAATGCCCTTCTAGAATTCCTAATTTGATGTTTGCTGTAGTTTTGGACGAACGCTTTGCGCAAATATGATGGATGACCCACTATTCTGTGATTATAATTATTTGATTACCACTCAAAATTAAAAACCTATTTTTTTTACTCTAGCGCAGTACCTTACTTACATTAACAAGATTACTCTCTGTAAATTACTGTCGAAAACTCGTACTAAAGAGTTAATAAATTTTAATGCTTTGTTAGTTACTGAATACTCTGTGCTTGCAGTTTCTTTGTGGTTACGTAATCCCTTTCGTCGGCTGCCAAGCAACATCTCTGTTCCCAATTGAAAAGCGGCTTTGTTGTTAATATTGTCAAGTTTATTGAATATTTAGCCCTACTTAATAATTGATCAAAGTAAAATGTGTCAGTATAAAAATAACGAACGACCGACGTTTAAAACAAAGGTTAACATTTTATAAATTTTTAATCTTGGTATTACAATTTCTGTAAGTCCCTTAGTCGTGTTACCGTTTATATGTTCTGGTGTTCTATTAAGATCATGTCCCAAAATTACGTAAGGTTAAGCTACCGCCCAACTTCAAAGGTATATTACATTACCTTCTTTAAAAATACAACAATTACTTTTGGTATTATTCATTATACAAATTCTGATACCTCAATAAGAAGTACAAGGATAAAACAAACAAGTAATATTTTAACAAGAATTGCGAGTTTTGAAAATTCGAGAACATCTGTGACAATTTTTATAAAATTCTTTTATAAAAATATCCAAATTTCATAAGAATCGTTTCGCAAGCAGTTTTAAAAAAAAATACAGTTAAATCCGTTTGTTATTTGTATACCTACTATAAAAGTTAATATATAGTAATTTGTACGACGTCTAAACATCTCTATCACTATTCTTTCTCTATGCCCGTGTCATAAATATCATATCTAGCAAAACCGAAAACTTTGCTAGCTGACACTTTTATCTAAAGCACTATTGCACACAACTAAATAAGTCTGCGACACTTTCAAGAAGAAAACCAATAAGAACCTGTCATATTTCCTGCTCTGACCCAATTCCTTTATTTGCAGTGACAAAGTTCATCCGCATTGGTATCGCCGACAAGAATGACAACCCGCCGTACTTTGACAAGGAGCTGTACGAGGCGGAGGTCGACGAGAACGAGGATATCCAGCACACGGTCCTCACTGTCACCGCCAAAGATCACGATGAATGTGAGTACAAGTTTTAAACTCGAATTTGCAAACGTAGCACGTTGTACGAGATTTCACGATTTTTCAATCTTGACACAACTTGGATCTTTTCTCAGCGACATTCTTAATTAAAAAATTTTAATCTTGACTTTTTTTAGTTACTTCAAATTTATAAAACAATTTACAAATATTCATTCAAATAACATTTTATATTTTTTTTCAATCTATAAATATAAAAGGAAAAGATGACTGACATTAACTTCAACATTTTGGACAGGGGTTCCTTTTAAAAGAAAGGATTTAAAAAAATACTCTCTAAGGGGGTTGTCGTTTTTTACGTTATTCGACTGAAATTCGGATGATTATTACACATGTATAGTTTTTAGGACAATCCAATGTTGATATTAAAACAATGATGGCAGAAAGATTTTTCGCGTACGAAGTCGCGAGTGGGCGCTAGTATTGAATGCCCACGCTAATATTTTCGCAAGTTTTGTAATTTGTTGAAAACCTTTTTTGAACTGAGCTGAACTAGAAGGGAGCAGGTGCTGATAATTTCAAATTTGTGAAGGCCGTCAAACTCGTCGTTTGAAGCGTTTTCAAATTTCGCCAGATCAACGCCTTTGTAAATTGACGTCTATCGTTAAGAAGCCTGGCAAATGATTATTTATGTATAGTTAAATGTAGACCCAAAATAAAATATACAGCTCTCGGAAACTAGCTCCCTTATGCGAAGTAGTTAACTAAACCTATTTTAAGATAACATACCGTTCGTTTGTCCTTGTCGATCATTTGATCGGCATTTGTGTTTGTTAGAAAGAGACAAAATTCATGCTAAAATAGAATAGGTTTGCTTGCCATTTTGCATATTAAAGTGCATTTCCATCCAAACTATAAAATTTATTGTTTAAAATAACAATTCTTAATGTAATAAATGTTTTCTTGCTTAAAGATAAAACTCAACTATTGAGGAGAAGACTACCGGTTGCCTGTTAGGAATTGCCAATAAACTCCAGCTCGATTTCAGTCCTCATAAAAGTTAGACGAAAAAGTTGGGAAGAGTTGGAACGAATGCGTGTCACAAACTGCAGCAATTAAAAGGCTGTGTCCGACAACTCATGGAACCTTTTATTTCATTGGACCGTCTTTATTTATCGCTCTTATACCCTTAATTCACTATGGTTTTTTTCGACTTAACAACAAAGCTTAATATTTACAATTGAAATGCTGTACATTCTAAGAAGCAAGCTACGGGTTGCTCTGTATCATAGAACAATGGCATAATTTTGTCTGGATTTATTTTAGCGTCCATTGATTTCACATATATAAAACAAATTGAAATAATTTTCAACGATTTTCTAGATTCTGTAGATATAGTTTTCTTTGCTAGGACGCTTCAATTTACTCCCAGTCATTTTTTAGTATGGAGACCTGCCATTGTTCTTTACAAAGAGCACTGAGTCATGTTATATCAAATCAATAATTGAGCACAGGCCGCACAGATTTTTATATACCTTTAAGTATAGGTTAGCTGGTAGATAATGCTTTGTCACTAAGCTCGGTCTATTTGTAATCTCTGCAAAAAAAAAAATTACATTTGCATAAACTTAATACTAAGTTTTTTGTATAACTCAGGATTTGGTATTACTCGTATTTCGAGTTGATAGGATTCCTACAAACTGCATTATTATTTAGAACTTTCTGAATCGAATCTACTACTGAACGGTAACCGACATCGGATCAGTAATTGGATCGAGACTTTCGTGTTCTTACCTGAACTAAAGGTAGACATTGAACTTTCGAGACGTGCCGAAACACATTATTGCCTAGTCATGGAGGTTTCGCATTTTTGACCCTTTTTAATTAAATACAAACATGTTGGCAGTTTCACGCGACATCTCTTCATATCTTGTTACAATGTGTTGGTCTACATATTCTAAACATGTATAAAGGTTTCGTTTATAATAATTATTACCGATGTCTTGTAAAAAATTAAAAAAGATTAATTTAGCTTTATAGATTACTTACGTTTTTGACATTTTCAACTATTATGTTTGAATAGTCAAAGTATTCAACTAACCTCCAACTACGAGTATAGTGTAGCGTGTGTACACACGACATGGTGGAGCGCAAGCGGAAAACATTTGCGTACTAATTAATAACATCAATTAATTGCTTTAACATTAAAAGGTTTATAGAGCAAAATATTTTTCAAAAGTATCACATAAACAATGCATCGTCCCGTTTAACAATTATTACTATCTAAATAACTAAACAGCAACTCCGTTAAAACCAAGAACAATAATTTTAAACTTCATCATACTCTAGGAGGTATTTTTAGCTACGAAAGAATCCCATTGCTATAGCTTTTTCATTGGTTGAAGCAAGACAAACATTTTGTAATTTTTTAGTTTATTTTCTCTCTGCTTTTGTTCAAACGTTCTGTATCGCAGCGGTATTGTTTGATTATTTCGTGTTGAAATGAAAAAAGTATTCGAGTTTTGTGTTTGCTTTCATCAATAAAATGTTTAAAATTATATTATGGACAATCAATATAAACAATAATAACTTTCAAGTTAAGCTTATCCTTGTTGAGTATGCTAATGTCACAGCTAATGGGCCCATCATTACAATTTATGAAAATTAAATGCAATTACTACCGTCTTAACTGAACCTGTGTATTTCGCTTTATTTTAAATATCAAGTTTGGGATTCGTAAGCTGCAGAATGTTATGCAGCGACTAAATAGTATTGTTGTCGTCGAATTGTTTAGAGTCGTAAAGTGTGTCATATACCCGGACTTCGGAAAGTTTCACGTTACTGCATATCGCCGAACATACCATGACGTTCAATACGAGTGTCTTCGCTCTGGTTTGATCGAAGAGCATAGTTGCTATGATACATTTTATGACAGTTTTCTGTTCACTTTCTCGGTACTTCCAATACCTTACCTGGCCCTTATTAAAGGAACCAACCTTTCCTTGCCTTTTCATAATGACGTTACTGGGGAAAATTCTCTCAGTCAGCCTAATATAATTAACTCAGGAAGATATTATGCTTAAAATTGCCAACTCTGTTAAACGGCTAACAATCTAGAATGATGAAAAAATGTCAGGTAAAATTTCGTCTTATCGGCTATTTGAATCTGTAAGGAAATGAAAGTACGAGGATAATAAAACATTCGTTTACTATGACCGTAAATCTTTCCATACTGAACGACGGTGGGTCCAGTCGTTGTTTTCAAAGCGAGTCAGGTTGGTCTCAATAGAATAATAGATTTATAGTTTTACGGAAATGACACAGGTGAAATAGGTTCCAATATAACTTATTTTCATAATAAATCAGATGTCTGTTTTAGAAATAACAAAAGAAAGAATTTTCTATTCAATTGTTAACTAAATTTATTAATTGTGATGTTCTCTAGAATCTTGCTGAGCCTTTTCAAAAGCTTAAGAACACTCCAACGCTCAGTTACAGGTTTTTCAATAATTTATTATTTACTGAACCTTTCTTTTTTTAAATATTGAATGAATACCGTTCCCCGGTATTATTAAAGTAATATTTCTACTTATAAATTTCTCAATAAGATTTTTTCTGATAATAAATTATATTTCAGTTCTGTATGGTTCTTGATATTTACATTATTTTATTAAAATAGATAAGCATAAAGAAGATTTTTATACTTGTCGGTGAATATTTCACAAAGGTATGTTTCTAAGAATTTTGGGGACACACAGTATTTTTATCAACAAAGTTTTTGTACATTCGCTGCATTGCTAAAATCTAATCTAATAACGCTTTGGTCTATAAACCTAACGACGGAGCGCTGCTCACCCACTAATTCGTAACACACAGTTCAGTCTTGTATTACTAACAGGCTCAGGCATAAGTTCGAACCACAAACCGAGCCATTACTGAGAATAAACGGTTCCATAACTACTTGACACATTAGACTATTACGGTTTCAACAAAATATGAATTATCTTCTCATCCAACCTTGTTTTATGTAATTTATAATCGTAATGATAAAAAAATAATAACTATCGACGGTAATCATTATCACTTAATTTTGTTATTTATTAACCTCCGACCAAAAAAGAGGGGTGTTATAAGTTTGACGTGTCTGTCTGTCTGTGTGTCTGTCTGTCTGTCTGTCTGTTACATCATAGCTCCCGAACGGATGGAGCGATTTCATTTTTTATTGTATGAAATCTGAGTTTAGCCCGGGTGTTCTTAGACATGTTTTATGAAAATCGGTTGAGCCGTTTAAAAGTTATGGGGGTGAGAGTGGGGGGAAGGAAAACAGAAAATCTGCAAATATACTAGTGTGGGGTATCAAATGAAAAGGCATCGCGTCCACATTACATAATAATATGTTATTATGATTTAAAACGGGTAACATACCATGATTTGACGGTTTTTGAGTTTTCCGATATTTCGACGCTGTTGCAAGCGCCATGATCACGGAAACAACTGAATTGTCATTGTCTTTGCGATTTGGGCAGACGGTTATTCACAAACGAAGCGGTCTACCATCTTTCTGAGTCTTTTATTGCGAGGTTGACACTCACTAGTGCTACTACTACTAGTGCTAATATCGGAAAACTCAAAACGTCAAATCATGGTATGTTACCCGTTTTAAATCATAATATTGTTAAAAACCATGATAATTTAAAAAGTTATAATAATATGTTGTTTTACATTTAAGGAAATGAAGGCATTGGAATTGGGGGTTTTTCTTAAATTTTAAATTTAGATTTATTATATAATTAATAAAATGCTCCACCGCGTAAGACCGTGTTTAATCTTAAAAAACTACTGAACAGATTTTCATACAATTAGACAAACGAAAATAAACCTTCTTCTAATCAGGAAGGTTTATGTATTGCAAAATTTGCATAATTTGCTAACTTATTCAAGTCATAAATAAAAGTTGACAAACCTCATGTTGAGAAATACCACGTGTTTTCTTACTATTTCTTACATAAACATATATACGATAAAACAGTAATTCTGACCTAAGCATAAATTCACCTGTGAAATATTCTTACCTGCTCCTTATATTCACAACAAATTAGGAAATTCTTGGAAAGCACAATTACAAGTGAATATAAACGTAAATTTTCTGAGTGCTTCTAAGTATGGTTTGTAGACAAAACCGTGTACCTACCTATCCGTTCGTCTTTTATAGAGATAAGATAAAAGTGAATACCGCAACTCAAAGGAACTTATATATGTGTTGACTAAAACATCTGTTTTTGCACTGTGTTTGTTAGTGCAACCGTTTTGAAGTATGTACAAACAGAATATTTTAAATGTTTCCATGTATTGTATCACGTATTTCAAGTAGTTAGTTCAGGGACAGGAAGTTGGGCCCGTGATTGAACTGGGAATTGAAAGGGCCTTTGTATCAAATAAAAGATAGTGATTTCATTTCATGATTATGTAACAAAGGCTGATCAGCCAGATGGATGGTTTTGTGATCTTCTTTTTGAAATTAAGAAATTACTAGGTTCTGGAGCTTAGGCCATGATGAAAAGGTATTATGATGTTCCTAAAACATGGTATATAATTTCTGCTTTGAATGATGCTTGCACTTTTTCTTAATACTCATACATACCTTATTCCTACTTGAATCCATAATCATTAAGGATTGTGTGAGGAAATAAATGAATTTTATTATTATTATTATATCTCATAATATAATACCACAAAAAAGGCACCAGCAGTTTAATAGGTAAGACCGGAAGAGATACAGGCAGATAAACTGATAAGTAAAAGATCATCTCACAGTCATGGCTGTCTACTGCAACCTACGTGACTGCATTTTTATAAACTTAGTGTCGTCAACAGATGTTGCACCTACAGCCAATTCAGCTTCTCTGAGCAAAGCTTCCGTTATATCTTGCAAAATTAAATTCCAAATGTAAAATTTCCATTTGTGTCCGGGGTTCATGCTGAAACTCGATTGAATATTTTATTAAATACTTAATTCCAATTACTATTTCTTTATGCCTGACAAAACAAAGTTCTATTAAGGCGTTATTATAAAAATAAAAAGAAAAGGTATAAATATTTCACAAATAACTGTCGAGCTTTTTCGGCTAAATTGAAATTCTCATAGGCCTGGCGTCAAGCGGTCGTAACAGGGATCGCTTTAAAGATACTTTCCGTCAATGGCTGAATGTAAGCAACAGATGCTTTTGAATAATCAGCTAATATCAGCCGCCGCAGTGGCAATGATGCGCGCCATTTGCCACGAGCCTGCCAGTAAGTGCCTGTCTAGAATGAAACAGATCCCACGAGTCTGTACCAGAGTCGTTAGCTTTGAGAATTAAAATTGTGCTTCGTGTTTCAAAAACTGTATTCTACTAACGTTATTCCTACCAGGGCCATTTTTAAAATTCGCTTATTCTACTCGAAACTTTTTTTCTGTTATTGCTAAATATCATTGAACATTTTCTTATAAATGTTAATGTGGGTATCGTGTGGAATTATATAAAATAACTACCAATTATTATAGTTACATACATATAATATATGTATTCCAGTGTTACATGAAAATGTTTTTTTATAAAAAAGATTAATAAAATTAGCATCTATACTGGTACAGATGATTTATATTTATAGTTATATCGTCAAAACTCTGCAGCGAAATGAAAAAACTAGTTATTAATAATTATTTATTTTAATAATATGATTATATCTCGTGATGTCCGCATTACCACTTACTAAGTTGTAAGATTCTTATATCAGAAGACATTTCATCTCAGCAAATAAAAGGCATCGTATAGGTTTAAATCGTATGCGTTATTTAAAAGCAAAGCTTGAAAAATATAGAACCAAACATTTTTCTTTTCTCTATGTATAGCAAGCCTTTCCGCTGCCAAAGTTCTTATTGTAGGTCAATGGAAGCCTTATAGATTTTGGGAAATTGAACATTTTGCCACATAATATTATGGCTTTTGAAAACAGTTTTGTTACGATGAAACTGTCCGCTCAGTTGAATTTATATTGAGTCATAAAATACTCTAATTTTGAATTTTTTGAAAAATACGATACGATTATACTAATTAAAAAAAAACTAAATATTGTAACCACAAAAAAAACACCAGTAAATTAGGCACGTCATGCATCCTCCAGCCGCAAAATTTATAGTAAAGTAGGTTATTTAATTAATAAAATTTTAATTTCATCCAACGTTCACTTTTCTGCATCGACGCGCGCCGATGCGTAATTTCGGCTGAAAATTTGCTGGCGTTGTAAATAAACAAATCCAAAGTTTATCTATTACTATTATATACTTGAGATTTCAATGAAACGTCACAAAGCTTTCTTCATTCCTTAGTAAATAAAGTTAGATCATGTATTGAACAAAGCAAGCAGAATTTATGTTAATTTACTTGCTAATTGTGTCAGTATTTATCTTCCATAAGATCAACATTTGAGGCCTAGAAACATAATTGCTGCCTTCGCTCTAAAACGTTTATGCGATGAAGCTAATGTATTAATTAGCGGCTTTTGTTTTTGTGTTTAGTTAGCCTAAGCTCTATTTAGGGATTTCAGGGATTCCGTTGTTCAAATAATAAAACATTTATGACATCACTAGCTGCCCATCTAGTCTGGTCTGGTATTTATATCTGTCTGCTTTCTGTTTTTAACTTTAGAACATGTTAAGGGTCTAGCTTAATTTAAAGTCGCATAAATTCAAAGTGACTCAATCAAGGAAAAAAAAGTATGAGATGGATTTTGGTACACCAAAAGTATTTCAACAGTTATTACATTTATTATTATAAAGTAATGACTAGAAACAACGTTGCTTAACTTATAAAGGATATTGTAAAAAGAAACGATTTATAACGTAGGTATTAAAAGCAACAACACCTTGCTAGATCAAACCCGTTTTCGGAAGTTTTCAAGGTACAGGACAACAAAGGACATCCATATATTGTTCGTAGTTTTATCATTATTTTATTTTAGAAGTTACAGGGTCTGGGATACACATTTTACCACTTTGGAAGTGTCGCTCGCGCAAACTATTAAAAACAATCATTTTTGGGTTTTAGTTCTGAGTATGGGGTACCCTATTAAATTTAGTGTTATTTTTCTATTTTTCTGAAATCTTAATACGATTCACAAATACATCTAACGAAGTTTCAACGGTATTCTTTTAGTTTCAGAAAATAGTGGGATGACATACGGACGGACAGTCAGACATGACGACACGTTACGGCTTAGTTTTTTAGCCGTTTGGCTACGGAACCCCCAATAAAGTAATGCCATTAAGGTTAAGCAAACGCGCTGTCCTAAATTAGATAAATAACCAAATCTTTTCGTGCATCTGATATTTGATTTTCTTGCCCGGTCATCTACTTTATTATTTAGAATTGTTCGTATACATATTAAACAATATCCTCGCTTGGCGATTCTAGAGCTATCTAAAAAAAAAAAGAAAAAGCAGTACAAGAGCTATCTTGTACTGATTTTTCTTTTTTTTTTCAATTGAGTACATTTACTCTTGCTGCCTTAGTAGTATTTGAGGTTTTTTTTACGACAAACGTTTAAGGCTTTTACTGCTTAACACAAAAGATATAAGGATACGTTTTACGAACCAACAAACTGTATACGCATCAAGCTTCTTACTTTAGGTGCTTTAATGAGGCTCGTAACCAACGACTTACGATGCAATCAACCATACGGTTTATAATAATAAGGCTTAGAATTGGTCTAGATAGAGACTCACGTATAGTATATATAGTAAACGTTAAGGTAATAGTGTAAAGTTAATTAGACTTTGAAATGACATCATTGATTATATTCGTAATGTTACTACTCTTGATTTCCAAATAAATAAAGTAGTCTCCCCGTTATTCCAAAATACTTCTATCACACTGGTTCTACTACGATATCCATCTCTGTCTCAAACGTCGTTCCATTTTGGAATAATGGCTTTTGCGAATTATGAAGTTGAAGAAACATGTCTAAAGTTCTAGTTTCATCTTAAGTTATAAATCAGGTCGCGCACTATCGCAAACTCATATTAATTCTGCATCAGACACATTATTAGTTTGCTTTCATTGCATGATTCTAGGCTTTGTCTAACTTCAACACTAATTCTAATCCGTGACGAACTATCAAACTTAGTTCTCTATATACACATACATTGTACAAAAAAAGTGATAGCATCTTTCAAACTACAAACAACTTTGCGACATAATCCAAATCCGATTTATTATTTTTCTACTCCGTTAATTTACAGTTTAACTTGCGGCGCTAGAGGTAGCGGGTTCAATTCCCGCCGAGGGTGAAAGTGTTTGTATGTTCTGCAAGCACTTTCTCCTTGGTCTGGGTGTTTAATATGTATAATAAATAAATATCTATATTATGTATAACTATTATTATAATAAGTATATCAGATATCTAGTACCCGTAACACAAGCTTAGAGCATACCACGTTGTTGTGTGAATTGTCTAAGAATATTTTTTTTTAACATTCATACTTTATTTTGTAAATGGTTATCTGCTATGTTAAAATAAAACCAAAAATGTTCACTATTGAAGCAATTAATTAATATACATTCAATGGTTTGTAGAACACTATTGCTTTTAAAACGTCAGCGTATAGTTAATGAGAAAAAGGTCAATAATGCAGCGCCTTCGTTTAATTTATCTTAAAAACTTATTAACTATTCGTATAACCGTAACAGCAACTGTGCTGTAATTACGCTCTTTGAGCACCACCGACATGGTCAGAGAAACTTATTTGGATGAGATTCTTGGAAACTGAATATTTTGCTTTAAATTCGTAGTGACTATAAACTAGCAAATCCTCGGTTTCAATATCAACAGTCTCCTCGTTAGCAATATTTGTTAAGGTGAAAAAGTATCCCTGTATTTTTGAATAGGGGCTTATATGGTAAGTACGTCGTATGAGGGACTCCGACCGTACCCTTTTAATGGATGATATAAAGCAACGTCAACGGCCTACAACAGAATAAATTAAGCAAAACCCACTGAAATACTTGATAAATTGCGACGTGCCTTCTTGTGTTTAAATTCTCGCTTAGGGCGTTATTAACGCGTTAATTATTTATCTCACATCATATGCTTAATTACTTTCCACATTTAAGCTTCTGGGTTTAAACTAGGAAACTTTAAGTAGCTTAACAATGCTTCTAATACTTCTGAGAACATAACAATCAATTATTAATATTATAGCACTGTAACTATTAGACATGATTTTGAACCGTGTCATGAATTAGGGAATGTCTTTTATAAGGGAGAACATTTTATATTTTTGGTGGCTACTCCCAATGGTTAATAATTATTATTATACCTGAAGTCAGAAGAATGCTAGTTCTGATTTGCTGTCACAAGTTACACAATCATCTTATTTTAAAATGTGGGCTTAGTGGCGGTAAATCAGATGTGATAAGGAATGTCGTGATAGATGTGTACCGGTCAACACACATCCAGGTCAGGTTGGGTTCGAGCACCACTCGTCTGAAGTGCCATCCTCGATTTGCGTTCAACCAGCTTGACCCTCTTATGACGTCACGCTGAGTGATTGTCTTGCTAATTTGCCGTGAGGCTTGTCGCGTCTCCACTCCAATTGATTTTCCTCCGATAAAGATGGCAAACACAGTTTCCGTAAATTGAACACAGATCAGATAATATCAAAACAAAGAGTTTGGTCGCGGGTAACAATCGTAAAATATACAGGGCAGTCAACTTACATCTACGTAAACATAAATTTTCTTGATAGATGGTCTGATTTTCAGTATCTTATCTTATAAGCAGAGTAATCCCAATCTATTTCTTCTTTTTGAAAAGAACAGGAGTTAACGAGATAAATATAAAGTGCAAACAGTAAATTGTTTTTCATTTGTATAAAACAAACGGAGAGCATAAGAGCATCACCACCCTCGTTGTTTAAAAATAGGTTAAGGAATATATTAGCTGACAAATGTTATTATAGTTCAAAAGAATTTATGGACGAAAAAAAATGTTTATTGTGATAATTTGCAGTTATATTTACATTTTTTATTTATAAATTAATTTTCTATGATGATGATAATGATTTAAATTTAAATTAATTGTAATAACTATGTTACATGACATTGCACACCATGTAATGGTAAAATACATTGTTTTATGTAATTAATTTAAGACCTATAACCACATGTTTTAAAGCAATAAAGATACTTTTACTTTACTTTAGTTAACTATATTTTTAATGTAATCCTTTCTAATGTTCCTATATTAGAAAATAGTACAAAAATGGTATATTCTTAATGTTTTGTAATATACTTATAATAATCGAAAACATATTAAAAATAATTACACCAATTGAAAAAATAATAAGTCTAAAGTAATCATAAAAATCTTATAAATTCTTAATATTATTGGTTCCCTATTCTGTGAATTATTAAAACTGAAATTAAAAAAAGTGTTTTTAATGCACTCTTCTATATTTTAAACTAGTGGCCCGCATCGGCTTCGCACGTGTTTTTATTTAAAAAAATCCCGGCAATATTCTATTTTTTCTCGCCTTTTAAACCTTCCCTAGGCCTCCACGAACATTTTAAGACTATGATAAGATAAATCCGTTCAGCCGTTCTCGAGTTTTAATCAGACTAACGAACAACAATTCATTTTTATTTATATAGATTTTGCAAATCGATTTTAAGTACTTTCACCGATTCATATTGGTTTTATTTATTTCCAAGCATATCTTCCGAATAAACAACGTAATTTTAGTAGCTAGATTAACTCTCAGAAGATGGTCCCAAGACCTTCTAGATAATTTTCTCCGAGTCAATGTGGCAAATTCATGGTTTTTTTTTAATCAACACATTATTCAGGCCAAAGTAATTTCCTAAAATGGAAATGTTGGTGATTCTGATTTACAATTCCTGAAATTGAATCGTCTGTTAGGAGAAGTGAGGTAATTTTGGCGAGCCCGCACGAGTACAAGCGACCTCCTGTAATGAGTACGACCACATTGGTTTTGCCGAGTTTCAGCTGTCCTAACTTTCCTCAGTACTTTATTTCTCTGTTGGCCTATATTTTAGGTAAGTTTGCACGTGCAATTGTGCCCTTTACATCCTGCAGCTTTCTAGGATTTTTGTACTGTTAGAGCATTATTTAAATATCATATTTTATTATATTGGTACGAGATATTAACTATAATTTCAGTAAAATGTTATTTTAATATCGTCCAATCTGCTATGTTATATTCGAATAAAAAGTAGCACATTGAACATTCAATATTTAGTTAGATCTTTATCACTATTTCATCGCAAATGTTTTTGCATTTATATATTTAATATTAGCAAAGACTTTTCATTTTCTTCTAGTTTATATTTATATAATAATCGTTTTCTTTACGCATTTTAAAATAATTTAACTAAGGCTTTTGGTCAGACTTGAGAAACAGCCATCTGCAGTACTAAAAAGCCCAACAGGTTCGTGATGGAGTGAATACGTACTCAAACTAACTGCAAGCCATAAAATTTATTAGACAAAAACGTAGTAATGTTTATTCTGTAATCCAACTAACAAATAAAGCCTTATCCTGCCCAGTAACTTTGTTTTATGTACAACAGCGGGTGTCCACTCGTTTGGGAACTAACAAGCTTTTTACAGGAATGTTGTAAAACAGGATGGTATTCGTTCATTAACCTTAATAAATCAAGTCGCGTTCTCCCAAACTAGATTTGTTTTGATAAGTTATATGTTACTAGCGGCACGCCCCGGCTTTGCACGGGTAATTATTCAAAATTGTTTCAAAATTATTCAATTTTTTCTCGCCGTAAAAACCATCCTTAAACTCCAACAAACATTAAAAAAATAAATTGGCTAAATTGGTATAGGCGTTGTTGAGTTATGCGCTTAGCAACACATTTTGCGATTCATTTTTAACCCCCGACAAAAAAATAGGGGTGTCATATGTTTGACGTGTCTATCTGTCTGGGACATCATAGCTCCCGAACGGATGAAGCGATTTCAACTTAGTTTTTATTGTTTAAAAGGTGAGTCTGGCGCGAGTGCTCTTAGACATATTTCATGTAAATCGGTTGTGCCGTTTAAAAATTGTTGGGGTTAGAGTGGGGAAGAAAAACCGAAAATCTGCAAAAATCTCGAGTGGGGTATCAAATGTAAGCGCATTGCGTGCACATTACACATTATTATGGTGTTTTACTTTTAAGGAAATTGAAGGATTCGAATCGGGGGTTTTTCTTATATTTTAAATTTAGATTTATTATTTTTAAGAAGATTAAGGTAAGAGAAAACATACTATTAATTGCAATGCTCAAATTGGTGTAACCGACAACAAACATAAACTTGGTTCGGGTCAATTGGTGTAACGTTAGTTTTTTGAAGAAAGTTGGTTTTATATTGGTTAATTTTTCGTTCAAGCTAAGAATTAGTGTATGAGCAATGCTGGTTTGCCAAGATACATACACCAACTTAACCTTCTTTGGTCATAGGATAGGAATACAACAATTCGGCTTATGTAAATGGATCACATACCTACTCAGTTACAACATAATTTCGACGGAAGTCTGCAAATTCACAGTTAAAATGTGTAGCGTAACTGTATTTTTTTAAAGCTAGAATTCTATTATTATGCTATTCGAAAGAGCAGAAAAAAACTCTATACTCAACTTATTTTACGTGTTTTGGTGGTTAACTCAATTGAACCTGCAACCAACGATATGTACAATATCTATGCTATATGCTAGGGTTTAGTTCTGAAAATAACTTTTTGAATGGGATTAGTTACCTGTTAACGAATTATTAACTACTAACTAAGCGACAAAATATTATCAAGCGACATTTTTTTTATTTCAGTGGTATTTTATTTTTTTTATATAAAAAATCGCTTATTGTTACAAAACTATAATAGTTAGAGATATGATGTAACGACATTTTTTGTAGATAATGATAAGTTCTACAAAGTTGTTATACATTACTTTGTTATATATTCAATAGTTTTCGCAGCATTCGCGATTAAAGAAAGATTTTAGGTTCTTTTTTTTCACCATGGGTTACATTATCGGAGTTTGGTAAGAAATCATATTATTTTTGAAAACTAAATATAGCCTATGTCACTCAGGGATAGTGTAGCTTTCGAATGGTGAAAGAATTTTTTAAATCGGTGCAGTAGTTTCCGAGCCTATTCGAGACAAACAAACAAGCAAAAAATCAAACCTTTCCTCTTTATAATATTAGTATAGATATTATTCGGATCACATAATATGTACCTTCTCAAATATATGTAAATTATAAATTATCTATGATGACCCCATCGAGTCTTTAAAATGTATGTATTATAAACGCTTGTAACCGTGAAGTACCTACTAACAAATTTATAGAAATTGTCGAATGGCCCCAAAGAGTCTTTTGATCGCTACATGGAAAAGGATTGATTGAGATGAATGAATTATATACACATACATGCTATGCTTACATAGCATTTTTCTAGGTGATTGATTTATTTTCCAAAGTATATATGAGAATATATTTAAAAATTATGGATAGTTTCGTAATAACGCTTCCATGTAACTATAACGGTTCATATACCTGCCCCTATGATCCCGTCTCAAAAATCCAGCCTGTATATGTTCAATCAAACCGAAAACATTTACGTCGTGATCATTTCTGTGATTATGGTAAAATTGTAGCAGTGAAACTTGATCTTCATATCGTATTGCTACAGAATCGTAGCATATTCGTAGCGGGGCTACAAAATTTGCTACGAACTCGCTACACTTCTCGTAGACATCACATTAAACTTTTGCTTCGCAGTGCATTTTATTATAAGGCTATTTCAAAGTTCGAAATATCAAACAGTGCACGAGTTTCTTACAAAATTTACATATTTTCCGGGTGGTTTTTTTTTCCTTCAGGTAAAAACATTCAATAACAGCACGATTACAAAGAGTGCTCTCAAGCGTTTTTGTTAAGTACTTCGGCCGTTTTAATGCTAATAGCACATCCTTCTTCGTCACTCAGCAGTTATTGTCGCACCATTATTTTTCCCGGTATTATGTCTGGCGTGTTTACTGACGCGGTACACGTCAGGAACGCTCCTCACTCGATGAGTTACTATACAGTGGAAGGCAATATATCAACATAATAAGTGAGTCTAACAAAGTGGATGGATTCGGGTCATCGCTTTGAGAAACATGCTACCTAAAGGGGTTGATTCCGTTACGTTTATAAATATGTATTCTAACGAAATGTAATAAAATGTTGGTTTCATTCAAGTACGAGTATGATCCTTTTTTTTTATTCATTTCTCTTTTTGAATCCGCGCATCTAGGATTATACGCTTACTTAATTTTAAGTAGAGTGATCGACTGTTTGTGTTCTCTATATACATAAAGACAAATACTAGATATATTTGAAGAAAACTCAAGTTTTAAACGGATTTTTATAGTTTTATTATTTATCTAAAAATTCCCTATACCGTCACTTATTCACAAAACTTACTCACTATCAAAAGTGTTTTGGTACTTCCTGAAGTCTTAGAAAGCTGAGCTTAGTTTACAAACATGGGAAAAATCATAAAACTTTGAGTTTGAACCCAACTTGGATGCAATTTGTATGAATCCTTGTTTTCATAAAAATAATTAAATTTAATAACTAAAATATGAATGACTCTGTTATTATTTAAAGCCAATGTATGCCTCACAAATGAACGCTATTATAAACCCTTTTCTATTAAATAACAAAGATTGACTCATCCTAGTTATTTGGCCGGGCATCCGTACTTCCGAAACTAATCCGATATACCCGGATTAAAACTCAATTGTGTCTTATTGGAATTCTTTATCGTGATAAAATACACAAAGCTCTCATACAAACTATACTCATTTTATTTGAAGTGGGCTTCGTAAGCAATGTTTCGACCGTGACTAATACTAAGTAGTAGCATTAAAATAATAATTAAATTGGATTTAGTATCTTAGTATAGTATTCAATCCGGTTCTTGTCATATTTCCAGTTTTTTTATTAGGTTTCAATACATTTACAATGTATGAAGATAAATGCAATAAAGTATCATGCAAGATAAAACTTAATAATAATATGTATTCTAATATAATTAAATAAAAATACTTCGTACTATATTTTACTATATTAAATTTAGGTAAAGACGGTTTATGCGTTATTTCGAGTCAAGTTATCAAACATTTTAAACTTATATTTAATCGAAGAAAAACGCAAAATATTGTTGACAAAGTTGTTTGTTAAATATAGTGGGCGCCCATTCACCATTATAATTATGCGCGCTAAGTATGCCATTGTCAGATACAGTTTTATTAATGTCCAAAATGATAACGACATGTAGCGGTCGCGACCGACAGGATTAGTACGGCCAGCTGAATTAATAACTCGCTATACAGCCGGGCCGCGCTCAACAATGCGTATCCTTCTATTCCAATTCCCTATTTTAAATTTTGCAAAGGTTTATGTTTGCTCTGAATTATGTATTTCGTTTTAAAGTAATTTCCGCTACTGTAGAATTGACATAATTTTTGTTTAGCACGAACTTTGCGAACATTTACTAACAAGAACAGGAACTCTTGTTTCTACCCCGTCTCAACATTTATTGCGCTTCGGATAAATAATCACCGTACTGGGAGAAAACACGCCCATGCCCTACATTTATGACATAAAAAACAAGTGTTGCTGTATGGCGTAGTATGGGTGCGATGAGTATAAAAACAACTGAACACATTGATTAGTGATTAGATCATTCTGTCACTGTATGACTCGTTTGGTGAAAGATTTATGTTTTTGCTATAAAATTCCCTCGTTTGAATAAACATCCCTGCCGCCAGACTGTGTGACAAATTGCTGGGTTTCGCCGCCAAAAGTCGAGACGAACATTAGCTGAAATAATTCTTTTTAACGACTGCGCCTGACTTGTATAATTATTCATGTAAGAGCAGACGGAGGCAGTGACTTGGTCCTTGCCGATAACGGAAATAAAAATGGTTTTGAAACACGCTACAAGCAAATTCCTTCCAGTATCCAACGAAGCTTTTTATTCAGTTCAACTTTGTGTTCATAATTTATGTTTTCACCTGTGAAATGGTAAATCCTTCGTCAGTTTCGTCCGTCAAACCCTTTTTAGCACGTGACACAAAAGGCTCAAAGGCAAAGTCGTAAAATTGGATTTTGATTCTTATAACGTTTTGATACGTTATCAGAGTAACGGCCTTGGTCAGTGATTGGCAAATGTAATATCGTGTATTGGATTTGTGTGGAATTTTATTACGTCTCTGTAATCTAATAAATCAAAGGCTTTTAACGTCTTCTGGCGCCGAAGCCGTATTTTCGTGCATCGTATTTCCTAAAATTTTAACCGAAGTTCCATAGAAGATCAAGGGCCTCCTTCAACATCTCCGCATAAAATTAGGCATAAAATATATAGCTCAGTCACATGTTACAAAGCGAAATAATCTAATCGTTGCATAGTTTACTCGGATTCTGTGAAATAAGACCTAAGTAGCACTTATTCAATTATTATACAAAGTTTGCCGATATGCGCTATTTTTTAATATTCGCGTTAAAACATACATTTTGGTAGATAACTGACTTTTTGAAGATGACACACAGCTACTCAACCACCTTAATATTTTCTTTAAAGAACGAATTTATTAACACTCTGATTAGGAAAAAAATAATAAAGCTGTTTAACGAAAATGGCCCCAAGACTCAAAGATTTTCCTATTTATTTCATCTAGCATACCACTTACTGGCAGCAAAGAAAACTAATTACAGCTAACATTGGTGAAGCTGATACGAGTAATGAAAACCTAAAGCCTTCTTTGCCTGCGGCTAGGGTTGAAAAAATAAACAACCCCCAAGTAACACTGCCGTTTTATGATATCATAAATTACGTAAACTGGAGATCAAGTATTGAAATAAAGTCTTCCGAGCTGGGACAAAAATAAAGTTGGTATTTTACAAATCGTTTTTTTTTAAGTTCCGTTTTTTTATTATGACCATTCCTTAAATACCCGTAATAGTGGGAACAGATAGTCTGCTGAGCAACGTATCCCCAAACTTTTCGGATCAATATACTTTTGTTTCCCCTGAACAACAACGAACACGAAATGACTGAAAGAGTGAAATATTGCACTTCTATTGTATTATAAAAAACTCTACTTAGTTATATTCCTACCTCTTCATATACCTAGTCGGTTTTCAATTATACAAGAAGATAGATTACACTGGACGATGGTGGACTATACGCATAATCAATCACTACGCTATGATTTGACTAATTCTATCGTGTCCATAATTGGTTCTGCTCTGAATTGTTCATTTCCTGCAGCAATCCCATAGGACTAATTGAGTAGAACAGTTTTCCTGTCTGAATTGATAAACTTTCGGACGGGTACACAAAATGTAATTATAACAATTAATTAAAAAAAGTTTTTTCCATGTTTAGTACTTCGCGCTATGGGATTTCAAAAATTAAGGCAAAACAAAATACTCGTATACCCTGCTAAGTATTCCGTTTACCTTTGAAAGTGTAAAAATTATCCTTTTGGATCTCGGAGATCAATACGAGAATGAATTTGCTGGATTATAGAAAAGGTAAGCCTTGTTCAACCGGCATTTCTAAACAAGACTCGTTCTCTTTTGCGATCATTGATTTCTCATTACGTTGTAATCGAACAACGCAATGAACCCCTGAATACAGGTAGAATTTTAACCTACTTTGAATTTCACTGCACCTTAAAGCCATTTATTTATAACGATACAAACATATAAGGAAACCTTTATAAAATTGTTTTCTTACTTGGTGTTGAGACTTACATTTTTTCTTTCATTCCGATGACATGTGTGAAAAATGTAATCATATGTCCTTGTTACTCCGCATCTTATTTGTTTTTGAGAACATTTTCTTAAAATATTAATTTTTCGTATGAAATAAAAACTTACTCAATGAGCAAGAACATTTCCAAGAGCTCTCAAGATATTATTGAAAATAATGTTAAAATAAATTGATCATATTGATGCTTTTTGGAGTAACGTTTTATTACAAGCTAAGCAAGTGAATTGATCGCTAATCTCTCTCGTCAAGAGAGAAATTCCTGTGTCCCAGCAGTGTTAACGTGCTTATGCTAAACGAGAATGCATTTTACACCTTACAAACAGTGATAAAATTTAATTCGTCATAATAATATTGCTTTTTCTTTGTCAATAAATACATTTATAGAGATCTTAACAACCCTTAAACACTAGAAAGCAGAACTGCAGCTCCACTGGAGCAAGGCTACAAAAACTATGTGCCAAGTGCTGTAGTCAGTCACCTCCGGTAATAAATGAACCGACAGTAACAATAAACAACTATGCTGAAACCGTAGCTACCTAATATTGTCGCGTAGTGCAGGAATGCTCGGAGCGCCGCGCCGGTCGCCTCGCCTGATACCACCTAGCGACATGCTCGCTGTATAACTACCCCCGACCGCTTAATCTTCTATCTTCCTCATCGCACACTCAGCATTCCCTAAGTCCTACGACATACTTTCCCCAATTAAGCGATCCTTGCGTAATTATGACCGCACCAAAAAAAACCTATATTTTTGGCAAGCAACGTTTATTCCAAAATTGTTATTAGTTTCACAAGTACTGATGCAGCAATGGCTAGGTGGAGTGGAATAATGCCAACTTTTACGAGTATCTAGATCTCGAGTAACTGTTTTTAGAAATATTCGGAACACGTTTCAGAAAGAAAGATGTCTTTTGTGTTGCTGTGTTTTATTATTACTGTATTTGAGAGTTATTTGCTTGCAATTGGGGTTTACGTGAATGTGATATAGCATAATTTTACGTACCTGCCTAATCCTAATAACATCAAACCCGTATCAGTACCTACCACTCGCAGCTTATAAGCCTTTGTCACGAGAAAGTGTAAATTTTGCTACGGGATTTTATTCATACGAGTAGTTACATGAGTTTTCAGAATTTTAATTTAGCGCTTCATTTAGGGTCTTTAATAACCTGTAAGGAAAATTGGCTATTGACTCATTGAACATTGTAATATTGTTAACGGAAATATTTCAAAATATTTTCGTTAACAGTATTATTCAAAATATTTTTCAGAAATCGATGTTTTGAAACAATTTTAAAATATTTTGTATCAATAATCGATATTCCAAGGTAGGTTAGGTAGGTTTTTTTAATACAAAAAGAAACGTCTAAGCTCATAATGATTTCTGCCTGAAGAGTTTTCCCTTGGACCCAAACTACTTTCGAGCTAAACGCAAATGTTAATGGGCAAATAAACACAGTAGGTATATTCGAAGTTTAAATTTTCCAACAACAACATTCCGAATTGGGTACAGCCGATAAATGTGTATTATTTCTTATATCTTCATAAGTCTTACATCTTTTTTTATCCTCTATTTCCATTTAATTGGGCGTTATTAGTCAGAATAGCTACTTACAGTTGCTAAGCCGCTTACATAATAAAGATCCACGATGGGCGAGTAATCGGTGTTAATGTGATGCGTGATCGCGAGGTCCGCTGGGCCGGGTTACTCTATATTATGTCGGACCGAGCAGACCACCCATGCATATTCATGTAACCGATCCGAAGGCGCGTATTCATTTGCATTTCAAACTGACACGGCCGAAGGCGCAAGTGTCGCGACATGCCGCGCTGCCTCTTAACTTCGAAATAACTTCTAGCTACTAATAGCACAACGGACATTAATTTTGCTATACTAGTTCAATATAAAATGTTACAATGTAATGACGCTTAATTGTTAAGAATTTACTAGAATTCATTTTATTAAAAGAACGCTTAAAGATTAACTTTATTTATGTTTGTATTTAACATTAGATTCTACAATAAGTATTGTCTCATAATGTTATTGTAAAATTACAGGGACAACATTTTATTAAATATATTATTATTCTCTTCGGTGAAGAATAATTAATATCTAAGTAATATCTTACTTGCTTTTCGTAAAACTTTGCATCAATCACCTTATTTTCTTCTTCTTGAATAAATCAAGGATACACTTTCGGACTTTCCCTTTTCCAGCTTTTATCCTTGAAAGAGGGTGCAAAAGAAAGTTTTTTGCTTTAAAAGTAAAAACGGTAAGGATTATAGGGTTCCGTAGCCAGATGGTAAAAACGGAACCCATATGGATTCGTCATGTCTTTCTGTCTGTTTGTCCATCCGTGAGTCATAGCCACTTTTTCCAGAATTTAAAATAACTATACAGTTGAAACTTGGAAGGATGCATGAGATTGTAAGAAACATATGAAAAAAAAACATAAATTTTAGGGCCCAAACTTAGAACTGAAACTAATTTTTTTTTGTTCATAAGTGATATTAAAGTTTTTAGTTTATGTTTTTCAAAATGAATTGTTTGCGCTAGAGACAGTTCCAATAAAACTAAAAAAAAATATGATGTACATTATGCAAAATCCAAAATTCAAATCGAAACTTGGTTTGAATGAGATCAAGTAACTAGGTTTTTTTTTAATACTTCATAAATCGTAAACTGCTATTTTCCTTTTATTTACAAAGTTTATCTGTGTCTCATGGTCTCATTACCCTGAGAGGATTTTATACTTTCGGTAATCGTCGCCTTCTTATTTCACTACACAAAGTATAAACAGTAAATATACGTAGAACCAAGTTCAAGTTGGACTGATATCCAACTTGAACGTATCGGATTGATTTGAGAGTTTTAAACAGCAATATCGTAGCATCAGCGTTGTTTTGTCACGTGCAATGCTGTGTTGAGGGCCTTTTTAGGACAGTTGCTGTGTGTTTATATGTTATTTTTTACTAATGTGTCCACACATTTAATGTGTCCTAAATAAAATGTGTTTTTTTTTCTTTCTTTCTTTCTTTTTCTTTAAACACTTTATATGACTTTTACTAATCCGCATTTGGCCAGCGTGGTGAATTAAGGCCCAATATCTCTCGCATATAGAGAAGTCCCTGTGTCCCAGCAGTGGTTAGTTACGGGATTTATCCTATTCTTTTTCTACACATTCATTCAAAATTACTAATTTATTATTTGTTTTGGCATACTTAATATAACACAAGAATTTATATTATTAGAAATACACAAAACAAACAAAAGTAATACAATCTAATATTTCAGTAATTTAATAATCATTGCGCGCTAACATTATGTTTTGGGACTAAATTATGCTATAAGTAAGGTCCAAAAAAACGTATTATGTATTTCATCCAAACTTTAAAAAAGTTTAAAGCCTCTATGAAATGCCCAATATTCCCATAAACCTATTGATGCGCGTTCAGGCGCCCAAAATATTGATCATATCCTAAAATTTATAACTGCCATTCACGGAAAATTACATTTTTTAATCAAAGTTGCCATGGAACACTGAGAGCTGTATGTGCACCATAAATCATCCATCACTACAGATTGCTCTGTGTATTTTTGACATCTTTTTTACAATTATGTACTAAGTACTATATATTAGAGCATTACAACAATAAACATTGTAATTATTCACCATGGATACGATTAATATAACAATGTTGGTTTAAATATTGTTTATTTTATAATACGGTACCCTAATATGAGTGACAAATAAAGCTGCCACATTCAATTCAAATTAGACAATATCCGATTTACGCAATTTCTCGATCAGTTTAGGGAAATGCGAATAAAAACTTTAGCATTTTCCCATTAATCCCTGAAGAAAAAGGGAGCACTCATAACTTGAGTTAGTAGAGTTGTTTCTTTTGTTTGTTGATTTATTTTGTTGGCTAGAGGAATCTTTGCGGCATATGGTGTGCACTGTCGTGGCATATGTCCTATTATGCCAAGATTATCTGACATTCACTAACTTTCTTCCATAACATTAAACAGTCTTAAACTTAATTTTATCAAATTATAAGCTAGTGAATATATTCCTTCGTTTATTCTATTCTATTCACAATATTTCCGTATACATAGAGACAATGTCTGTGATAAAAGGATTATTTATTGTTGATAACGTTTATAATATAAATGAGAATGCATTGTTACCAATGCAAATAGGTCTTCATGTCCCATCTTAGACCACATCGTCTCTTTACATCAGGTGAGATTGTAGTCAAATAAAGGCTCATCGATCGTAAAAAAAAAAACCAATGGTTGAATCGCTGAACCGAATTGAATGTTATTTGATTAACGAAAGTCCGTTTGATCAGATTTTGTACGATCTACAATTTATGGTTTCGGGTCTGGGAGTTTTCTATGTATTATCATTGTAGTATATCACCTAACACCCGTAGTAAAAGCTCTGCTTAGTTTGGGGTTAGATGATGCTGTGTGATTAGACCGGAAGTAATTATTTATATACATTTTCAATAACAATTCGATACAACTAATAAAGGAGATGCACAATTGGGTTATGTAACAATAAGTGGCGGCATGTCGCGCATTTTATGGATTTCTTCTCGGTAATTTATCAAAAAGTCAACTCAACTAAAAATCATCTTTGTTCGTTTTGTGCAGCACGTTTTTGCAAAATAGTTTTTATAAAAATATTCCAAATAGCATTGATCATACAATACTAAAATACATTAGAAATCCCATGTTAGCAACGCAAGCAAATATCCGTTTGCGTCGGCAAAGTTGTCGTTATTTACTGCTTTTATTGAAAATTATTGAAACGAATGAACGGTATAGCTCTCAAAAGATCGGTATAAACGAAACTCGCAGAAACTGGAATCGGTTACAAACGGTTTATAAGTTCTTTGAAAATCGCTACGCTGGCTACAAATAGACTTCGACAGAAACTAATTAAAAGCGAACATCGAGCAATCTGGCAAAGTTCTACGAAACCGAATACTGTTACATGCGATGTCGCAATGTATATGTGTATCCATTATAATATACAACCATAAGATCAATTGTTCATTCACTCTTAAGTTATAGAATAATGTTTTGACTTCCAGTAGGTATATCAATCGTATTAACGCAACATAAAGCTGATGCAAAACCTTTTGGTCCACACACAGTAAAAAGTTAATAACTGTGTTTACATCTTATTTATACGTGTGGATTAATAAATGGATTCTTTCTTTCTTTCTTTTTTATCTATAAAATATAAAATGTATAAAAAAATCTCCAAGCGCGTTAAAAAACCGAGATCAAATAGCAAGCATTAAGATCTGATAAGGCTAGTGTCAGTGTCAAAGGTAATTTAATAAACTTGCTTTCCAGAGTTACATAGCGATCAAAGTCCACTCTTCTTGCTTCTAATATTTAAGTAAGGGTACGTAATGCGATAAAAATGACACAATATCCATCATCGTAACTAATGTTAAATTTGCGAGTTTTGAAAAACTACGTGATTAGTATACTAAGGCCGTTACACACATTTCGTGCCACTTGTTTCCATATGGCACTCCGGTACGTGCCCTCGTTCATAGTCATGTTCAGTTAAGGTTTGGTACATTCAACCACACTATAAACCTATGATATAGGAATCATATGTAGATGTTGTGTGTGTGATATCAACTGTACAACCGAGATAAATGCCAATATAGCTTATACATATATGTAGATAAATAGATAGAAAATTCTTTATTACACACACCAATAAACAAAAATTATACTATAATATTAATATTAAAATTAAACCTAGCATGCGTAATGAGCAGTCTTTTTGCTTAAAGCAATTTCATCCAGACAAACTTTGTATGGAAAGAATATAATTCAGGAAGGTTGTGGACGGCGGTAGTAAACAAAATAAAACATAGATACTAAATTAACAAAAACTTACTCTAACTAATATTAATCCTATGATTACTATTGCCAATGCTAAAAATGTAGAGTGCTAATAAAAATATATAAATATAATAATACCTACTTATGCCTAACTATTTATGTAGAATTTTTGACTAAATTTTTAAAAGATTTAAAAGAAGGAGCATTTTTAATATCAGCAGGCAGTTGGTTCCACAACCGAACAGCCTGCACTGTAAAAGATTTAGTGTAGAAATTTAAGCTGTGAATAGGGAATACAATAATGATTTCACCCATCATAATGAAACTAAGAATATGTTAATATGCGTTAAATCTTAATGATTTTTTATAAGTGATAAACCTCACTTTGCAGGTTAATCTATTTTTAGCTTAGCAGGTTAAGAGAAGGTCAAGATAGGTTACGGATGTGTCTTAATCTTGTTCTGCATAAAATTTAAAAAAAAATATGTTGATATGCGTTTAAATGTCTAGAAGAGCGTGCTATTTCAGTCTGGGACTAATGTCGTATCGTATTCTCCCCGCTGAGGCCATCACATTTTATTATTTATACAGCATAAATCATACGAGGTATTTTTGTTTGTACACAAGACGCTGTTCACATCCTCTTAACATTCGGGATACGTATCCCCTTCCATGCAATCTTTCCTGTATTTGCCTACTATCTGGAATGCATAAACTATTTTGAACATAATAGGTTAAATATTTTTGTCCTTTAGAATTATGCAATCTATCGACTTCTAGAAGATAATTGAAAGATTCAGACGTTACTTTGCGGAAATCCATTCTAAATACCTATGTGAACCCTCCAAGTACTAATTCCACACCCAATTCATCAACCTGCGCTAACTATTATATTATAAGGTATATTCATTATAGTAAGTGAACTATGTGTTAACTCAATAGGTTTTTTTTTCTCTTTCTACTCCAAAACTATCAACTTCTGTTCTGAAAGTATATGAATCTAATTTGTTTTAGATTATAAAAGTTAATTGACATCTTAACAACGACCGTTACTTTAAAAAAAAAAAAAAGGTGTGTGTGCGATTCACACACGATAGAAGTGAAACTTCAGTAAATCGACGAAAGAATAAGAAGAATAAAAAAAAGTGTGTGTGTGTCAGCTACGACGCAAGATTGGAGTCTACTACTTACGAACTATTATTATGATATATATCGAATAGAAAAAAAGGGTAAATGAACGCATCTGCTAAAATGATAAGAGAAACAAACATATATCTGTAATTATTCGGTGTAGAGGACATCAAGGAAAAGAGAGTTATATTTGAACACTGCACAATTTATTTAGAAATACTTAAATTGAATGAATGACGTGTTGATGAGCCGCGATGGTAATGTGGACTGACGCGGGCGCTGCATCCCGCGCCCGGCGGTCCCACGGTTACAGAAATGCTGCGTTGCATTTCTGTATACTATACATATTGTACGAACCGTACATATTCCGGGGCGCGAGATGAAGTGCGTGAGATGTACAACCTGATTGGGTTAGTAGCGAAAATATATCGTGATACAAGATGACCTTATCTTAACAATAATTTGTTAGTAAACGCAGTATGATACCGACATTTTAGTACAGAAAATATATGTGGTAGGTTTACCTAACTTAATCACTATCGCTTAAAAACCTTATCTTGCTAAATGTAGGCATAGTACCTTTCTCAAAGTTAACACTTTAAACACTGGACTTACGCACTTTCTGACTGTCATCACCATCACACACTGCACTAAACTGTGAAGCACTGCCGTCCCCGGAGGGCGCGGGCGGCGCGCACGACACGGGCGTGGCGCGCTCCGCGCCGGGCGGGGCGGCGGCGCGGCGCGATCGACACCAGGCGACCGCGCCCGCAACCGCCGCTGCTGCTGCTACGATGTAGATAGCTGCGTAGTGGTGTACGTCGTGAGAAGACATGTCGTCTTCCTGCTCCAACTGATCCGTCGCCGCCTTCATCTCCGTGATACGTTTATCTAAACGCTCTATTGATCCCTTGAAGTCGCTGCTGCTTCTTTCAAGGTGACTCACTGGGATAGTCAGATTTATTATGGCATTGACTGGTGCGATCTCTATTGGGTACACATCTGGCTCAGAGTTTATTTTGCTGGAGTGTTGTTTATGTGACGTAATAGTGAAGGTCTCGCTCTTGATGACGCAGTCATTCCCTAGTGCGATAAGACTTACACCTGTTAGTTGTACCTGTGTAACTTGATATCCACAGATAAAGTGCTAATTCACAATTCGCGATAGGCCCCGCCGTCGGTTGCTCGAAGGACCATTGATGTAGAGGACATCAAGGAAAAGAGAGTTATATTTGAACACTGCACAATTTATTTAGAAACACTTAAATTGAATGAATGACGTGTTGATGAGCCGCGATGGTAATGTGGACTGACGCGGGCGCTGCATCCCGCGCCCGGCGGTCCCACGGTTACAGAAATGCTGCGTTGCATTTCTGTATACTATACATATTGTACGAACCGTACATTCGGATTATTTATATTAGTTCAATAAAGCGTATTACATAAAGTATGTTACAAAATAATATAAATAAAATACAGCAATCTTTGCGCGATACTTCGTAGTCTCAACTACGAAGTATCGCTCAAAGAAATTTAAATAAAGCATTGTATTTGTGTCTCTTACCATTTCCGTTTCATCTTTTTGCTTCCGGTTTGAAATCACTACGATTCTATAGAAGTTTCACTTCAAAAACATACATTAAAATATATATTTTCTTCGTGAAATGTAATTGATGATTACAAAGTCAAACTCTAATGCATTTTTTTTTATTTAAGCTTCTTTAAAAAGTCTCTTTCGTTTTTTATTACACTTTATGCCTTTGATATAAGTTTTAGACTGTCTTACAGCTTGCTTAAACAAAGACTTTCTGGTTCCTAAACAAACGAAGAATTACCATAAAAATATCGTTTCTTTAATTAGCCGTCATCGTATAAAAAGGTTCGCCCTAATTTGAAAAGTTTTCCAGTAATTACACAGCTCTATCATCAGTCTTATAAAAATGGAGGAGACGCAAGTATCAATTGTCCATAATAATACCCAGATAGGAGATACTGTGAATGAAAAGCGTGCATAAAATGCATATTTGATGTACGGTTTCACGGTTTGGGAATTTGATGTCGGTATAGGAGATAATTCGTGTATGAGGGCGAGCGATTGTTTCCGTGTTCAGATTCCATGCGGATAGGCGCAAAACTGGCGGTCGCTTACGCCACGCTTCGCGCTTACGCGTTGTTCATGCCAACAATTTATAACCGCATAAATTCGGACAGGCCCTCACTAAAACGGAGATATTTTGTAAGTCTCGCTTACATAATCCCACAGGCGTGATAAAAACTCTGACGAAAATACGGGACTACAGGTTGCTGAGAAAGAAAAATGCTTTCACTTAATTTGAGATGATATGAGGGGCGAAAATGTCACCTGTTCACGAACCTCCACAGACACCTTTAATATTTAATAAAAAACTAAAACTTTCTCAAACCCATAAAAATAAAAAGAAGTCACCTTCAGGTGAACAGCGTCCAGCAAAACTAAAGTCGTTCAAGACAACTTACAAGGTAATAACCCTCTTTTGTGCCTTTAATCACTTTGTAAATGAATAAGCTATTAGGCTACTGCTCTTAACGAAACAATGAAATATTTTCCAACATTTTATTTTGTTTGAATGAAACTGTATAATGCAACATAGACAAATTGTGAATAACTAACAGATCTTTTGTTGGTAACCGAAATCGAATTATCGCATTCTTGTGTAAAGTTGTTTACCCTTATTTTCTAGGATGTGGAAATGTTATTACGAAATTGATAATAATGTGAATATTAAACGGTTATTACAGTTTGCGCACACGCTTTAACACTTGTGCGATCGTGAATAATTCAGTGGCTAGCGGCGCTCGCCTCGCTCAATGTAACCTGAAAGCCAATTGTTTACTTCTCTCGGAATGTAATCTGAATAAAAACTGAACAATAACTCATCTGAAATATTTGTGTGTATGTGTACGTTTCTGTAATGCATGCTTATCTATGCATTACAGAAACGTACACAGAACATAAATAATATTTTTATATGAAATATATAAAATGTAATTATTTTAACTAAATATCATCATAATAAAATCTTATTTGAGTTGACGTGTATAAATAGATTTACAAAAATTAAAACAGTTTCATTTACGTGATACTTCATATTTTTGTATGTATTAAGTTAAGAAGTAAGGCAGTCTAAATAAACCATAACAAAAAAAATATACTATCATTTACCCAAGGTTACACAAAACCCTCTCCATCTATATAATATAAAAATGAATCGCAAAATGTGTTGGTAAGCGCATAACTCAACAACGCCTGGACCAATTTGGCCAAATCTTTTTTTAAAATGTTCGTTGAAGTTCAAGGATGGTTTTTACGGCGAGAAAAATTAGAATTGTTGCTGGAAAAACCCTAAAAATAGCCCTTTTCTTTTTCCCATACAAATGATTTGTAACTAAAACGTAGTCAATTTGAGCTTTATTGCTATGGTATAAAGTTCATATTAAATTACAAGCACTCACTGTTGTCTAAGCAATGTAGGTGTGTTCCTAACGTCAAAGATCATATCTATCAAAAGTATATAAAATTTTCATGTCACAATGTTAGTTACCGTACTCCTCCGAAACTGCTTTACCGATTTTTACCAAATTTTATATGCGTATACAGTAGGTCTGGAGAATCAGCTACTATCAATTTTTCATTTTGCAAAACAAAGTTTGCTGGGGTCAGCTAGTTATATATAATTAAAATCAAGAATCTCAGTTTGAGCTTACAGTCGTATCTCATCCCATAAAATGGAGTCGGGGATTAAAGTGACCCAACCGGTCAGGAGCCTGATAAGTGCGGCGTATATGGCTGGAGTAGTTAGTAGTGTGCCACTGTGGGCATTTTCATCACGTCATACTGCCTGCAAGTTAAATGGAGTCACGTCGACAATGCTCACAGCTTAGCGTACCCGATAAGGAGCAAGAAGGGCGTCAGGCGCTAGACGCGCCCGGCTCCGCTAACAACCCCGTCATATTTAAACTTTTACAATGCCGCAGCCCTAGAGCCTCTATAAATCACACTAACCTTCCTTCACACGTCTCGCTTTAAATAGCTCCCTATATACGATCTCCCGTGATTTAAGGCTCACTTTCCCGCCATTGGTTTATTTTATCTCGTGTATTAAATTATGATTATGATCGCCAGTGTCACGGTTATTGCGAATTAATACCGCATGATTTAATATCTGGAATTTAGCCGTAACGTATTATTGTGGTCAAAACCGCGATCTGAATTTGGTTCAAGCCTCAGCTTATTATCGATAAAAATATGTTTTAGTCATAGCATCTAAACGCCATATATTGTTTTGTGGTAATGTCGTGTTTATGAAATCAGTATCAGCAAAGTCTGAAATGGTGCAGTAGAAAATTTCCAAGAGAAGCCTCATGTTTCATGATACAAGTACTTGAGCATCTTCTGAAGCGAGTAATTAAACCGTTATAAATATTACAAGGAGGATCTTCCATACCCTCAAGCCTGCATGCCATAAGGAATAATGAAGGAACGAGTACTAATCTCGCCTCTTAGTATGTGCCTCTACGTCGTTTTAAAATGTAAATAGCGGCTTTATTCGAAGCAGGCATATTTTCCGAAGTGGAACGGAGTAAATTACAAGACTGTTCCCAACGACTAACGGCTCAGCGGTATTAGGGGTCTATTAAAACCCCCTCGTTAGAGCTACTGTGATTTACATGAGCTTTTGGGATCAAATACAATATAAGCCTGATTTATATTTTTTAATGGGCGTTGTTAGAACCATGACTTGTTGTTATGTCAACAGCAATGCTAACTAAGCGTTATAATATTTGTACGGAGCGTTAGGCCATAGTTTTACCGAACGGAAAGACAAGCAGCGAGCATGTTCCTTCACGGTACTATAAAGGATTTCACTTATATCTATTCCAGAATAAAAGCATAATCAAGAATCTAATATATAAGAGAATTTTGACTTTAGATACATCAAAGTTCGGAATAAGGGTATATTTTTCTCTCTTACATCAGAAATGAAAACTATACTCCATGAGCTGTATTTCTTGTATCGATACTTATTATTTAAGAAAATTTGTCAAGGTACTATCCTCCATTATTAAGTTAGGGTGCTGTTGCCGTTATATCTTTATAAATACATTAGCCTCCTTCACGAATTAGTTTTTTTTTATATCTCCAGTAAAATTCTTACTTACTTTGAAAAATTTGAAAGTTCTCAGTATGTTTTTAGTTATGATAATTATATAATTATGTTATCATAGCTTCCCGGAGGACGTTTTTTCCGTCAACGGATTTGTATTCGATTTGAAAACTTTAAGTTCCATAAAGTTCGTTCCAGTAGTTTTCGTGTTATCATTATTTGGCTATTAGTATGTGGTACATACATTTTTTAATTTAGTGTCGCTTAATATCAACAAACGAAGATTTTTTTAAAATGTAAGTATAAATGACTATATCAGTAAAAAATATTTCAGGTGGCGTTCTTTGATAGTTAAATTTAATGCTGTTCCCACTGCTGGGACACAGGGACTTCTCTCTTTTAACGAGATTAGGCCTTTATTCACCACGCTGGCCAAATGTCACATGTCCTTCATACTCTTTAAAGTTATTAGAACATGCCGGTTTCCTCACAATGTTTGCCTTCACCGTTAAAGCACGTGTTTTTAAGCGCAAATATATTTCCCAAAAAAAAAATCCAGAGGTGCGAGGCGGGGTTTGAACCCACGTTCTTCGAAATGTAAGTCGAGTGTCCTCCCACTTAGCCAACACGGCCTTTTTCATTAACTCGGTTAAATGGTTTAATTATGTTTCGTTCATAATATTACTTTTATATTGACAGAGAGGAATACATTTATAAAATTATGACCTACATCCACATATCAAAAAAATTCTTTGATCATTAACGCAAGTCGATCTACTTAATCTCAACGTGATTGACAATCGATGTGGAATCTTCGATTTGGTTCTCTATTGGTGAAATGAACCAAATCTTTTATTAGGTAGGATGGGGTAAATCATGATAAATGATTTTCCGGGAAGATTTAGACCCATGTTCAGAGCAAGGCCTATCCACAATATTGTTGTGAGCGTGTCTTTCCTTATTTTTTGGCTACATTTTATTTTTTGACATAGGAAACTGCTAAGTCCTTACAAACGTATCTAGTATATTAAAAAAAAATATTGTATCTCGTTTTATGAAAACTGACCAACAGACTGGCATAAAACTTTTTATTGTGAATCCGTACCGAGAGCCGATGGCCTGTCACCGCGTTTATGAAAAATGCTGGCAATACGGCGGTTTTGTAAGAAGCCAATGTAGAGTCGCCATTTGTAGCAACAGCTGTTTTGAATAGGAGTTTTATACATCACATTCTCTCAAACAGTCAAAGTTTTGTCGCGTTTGCAATTGGTTGAATTTGAAACAGGTTCATAATATTCTAACAAGAAGAGGGGCGTTATAAATTTGATAGAAATGTGTTCACGGTGCCTTTTAACGGATCGTTAAATACTGGGCATTCTCTAAGCCTTTATTTTTTTTTAATTATATAAAAAGTGTTTTCCTGAAATTTGTCCGGTATCAAATCTTACAAGTTATATTTGACACGGTTTTAAGCTGATTTTTTTCTCGCATTTTGCAATAGAAAAGTATGATGACATGGTTTGGTTTCTGTAGTAGCTTCCTGGAAGCTGGATCATGAGCATGAGATTGATAGTAATGTCATGCTATGTTATTATGTATGTTATTGACATAAAACTATTTTTATTTTTACCGTGTTAAGCTCTCACCTTAGGTTACGTGTACTAGACGTCTGATATACTGAATATAATAGACATACATAGAAAGATATTTAATTTACTATACATTAAACACCCAGACCAAGGAGAAAGTGCTTGCAGAACATACAAACACACGAACCCTCGGCGAGAATCAAACCAGCTCCCTCTTGCGCCGTAAGCGGGCCTTCACCCACCGCGCTATTGAGGCAGTCGATAACTGAGACTTATGCCCAGACCTTAGATACTAAGCCATCCCTAACTTCATTAAAATCGAGCAATGGACGATATACGGCTGATATGATGATGATATAAACAAATCACTTATGAAAACTTAAAATATTTTCTAAATTATTTTCAGAAACATCATTTCATGAGATTCCATGTCATTATTAAAATGAAATTGCGGTCATTCAAATATTTTATTACATTCATAAATTTAACTGAAAGATATTATGATTCTAGCATGGGTAATTGTTATACGAATTTTCAACATGCCTATTAAGGTTTTCCCAGTAATGGTGGTCTCGATTCAATACATTTTTCATTCAGATGGTTGAATTTTAATTAAATTTGTCTAGTGATTATAATGATAATTGCAATTTAGTTGTCTGGTGTATACTCAAAACATGTTGAATTTATCAGTTCTATTTGTATCTTAATTTGAACAAAGCCGTCTAAAACCTCTTACGTAGGGCTTACCAAGGGTTCTTCACCGTTAAATATTGTTGGAAATCATAATAAAAAGGTTATTGTTTTCTCAATCATTCGTTAGGGCTCAGACCCTGCGGTGACTAATTGAAAGAAACGAAACAAAGACAGCAACAAAACATCGTGACAGTATTGTCTGTTTCTTAAGCCGCAGCAGATAGTAAGCTTGCTCTTTGAAACAAGGCTCTACTCGTGTAAGCATTTACAATTATCCAAATATGCCATTTCAAATGTCAGAGATAATAGCTGTAAGATTAAGGATTGTTTTTCCATCTCTGCACGAGTGTCTTCAGTCGACAAATTGAGGCAGGCTCGAGAGCGAGGTCAAATTGCTCATTGGTCAACACCTCGATCCGTCCGTGTCTCGGTAATTTCCGTCCCGAAACGACAGCCCTGGTCCTGTCGCCTTCAGTCGCTAAGCCCGCCCCGCTATGAAAACGGGCCGGGAAATCTCTGCATTTTATTTTTTATAATGCTCTTTATCTCGAGATATAACGCAGTATCACATTACATTTTGGTACAGTAGTAATTTAAAAAGCTTGTTTGGTATAGATTTTGTTTCTGTCTTTTCTTTACCTTTTTAAATAAAATAAAGATGTTTTATACCTTGAGAGTTATAATATTAATGCGAATCAGTTTAGTACTATTAACCTTACCCAACAACTGGAAAGCTTTGTATAAAGCATAGCTAATAATATTAGCTATATATTATTTAGTGTTTCTAGATTAATGCATTTCTATATTTGCATGTTTGCATATCCATCCAATCAGTGGTAATACTGTTTTCATTGCGTTAATGGGTATTTAATTCCTGGCAAATTGTATTGGCGCATTTGTTTTTAATTAAATAGAATGAACATCGTGTTCTAAAATTCAGAATTAAGCAAAAACAAAGTCGCCTGCGGTTTTAACTTTGTAAATCTGATACATTTTTGACATTCATAACATATTCATTAATATGTACATAATGCGTAACATAATTATTATACAAAAGTATTGATTGACTGAACATTTAATGGCTACTGGTAAACAAACGTTTTCACCGAATAAGAGGGATCTTTAATACTAAACCAATTATTTTTTTTGGCAATCCTTACAATCTAGCCTAGCGTCGTGGTAAACTCTAAGCTTGTGTTACGAGTACTAGACATTTGATGTACTTTATATAAATATATTTTTATTATACATTTATATAAAATGTCGTTAGCATACGTTTCTCCTTGTTACTTTGACATTTGTGTATGTTAGAATGAGACAAAATTCATGCTAACTAAGACAGCTTTGTTATCAATTTTGCATAGGAAGATACAATTTACAATTAAATTTTGAGAAGTCTTAAATTATAAAATTTCAAAAACTCATGAATATCACCGTGTTCTCTAATAAAGTAGAATCATTATCTAAAACCGTTTTCTTTATGCTTAGGTTTAATGTTGTGTATCCAATAAAATTAGCATAACGCCATTATATGTATTTATTTCTTAGAAGAAGGCTATCTGTCACAAATTAAGTTTAAAACTCCAGAGGATTATCGAGTAAACAAAAAACAAGATATCTCTTTATTCTGGTAGGCGTGATTATATTTTCTTATTAATTTTATTTGTCTCGTCAAATCATTATGAATTGTCAATTCTATTATACCGTTGTACGTTCTCTGGCCACATTTTGTTATCGCTGTGGTGCTCAACAGCGTAGAAATAGATGTGTATTTGTGTGGGAGCAATAAGCTTGTTTTTCTACTAGAGCCAAGCCTTGCCACACCCTTGGCTATGTATGTAGTTCTTGCGTAAAGACAATTATATACCATTTCGAACCTTGTGATTACTACGACTTTAGTGTGGTTTAGTAAATGTCTGTTCTTTTAAGAAATATCTAAAAAAATATGTATAGAGTCACAAAAAGATCTCACCAATATGTAACATTTCCGTTCTATAATCTAACTTAATTTTATTTCTAACCAATGTACTTTGCTGTACCGTGTCCGTGTTGCAGTATTTGCAATTTTTGTAAATAATTATATTTTTTATAAAATATAATTATATCTATACTAATATTTAATACTTTTATGCTTCTCATTTATTATATATTTTTTTATCTTAACATCTCTGATATTGAACACTATGCTATGTTTCTGTTATGTTTTAAGTAAGTTGTAAGTATTTAAGTTTTTTGTAAATAGAGCGCACTAACGCTCTGCACCAATCGGTTACCACGGAAGACCAGCGTTATCTCTGTAGATTAGTCTGCTGTAGCATAATGCTGAGTGGAAGCCCTTTTTGTTACAATCTATGTACTAAACAATTTATGTGTAATATGTTGTATATTTGTAACAAAATAAACATTTTATTATTATTATTAAGTAAAGCAAACATAGGGCTGTTTATACAATACGTCACTACGGGACCATTATAATAAAGATGTTTGCAGGCAAGTTTTTGCTGGCTTAGTTCTAACGTTTTGATAACACGATTCCAAATCTTTCTTTTTTGTGCATGTATCGAATGTATCAATTTGTAATAATATGAAGTTACATCCTTCGAACTTGGAAACAATATGGTTTATAAAATCCACCTTTCTGCAGCTGTTCAAATATGTTTTTTTTTATATTGCGGCCATTAATGAAACACATGTCAAACGCCAGGGTAAATGCTTACTAATAAAAAAGTGTTAACGAATGTAACTCTAAGTAATACGGCTTCTGAGATATTTGGGTATAATAATCTGGTTCTGCCTATTTTGAAAAAGCGTTATTTTACGGCGAGTCATGAATTTCACGTCCGTTAATTAAAATAACCATAAAAAGACCACATCATAAATACTTTCTGTTCTTGTATGTATTTTATCGTAATAACGTAATTCTAAAGAGAATATAGAGTACATTGAAGCATCTGTATGCAATGGCGAGGCTTTGGAATAAGTCGTGGTTTTGGGGCGCAATAAACCCTTCATGTGTTTGAATTGCGAGAGTCGAAAAAACATACATATTCAGTAAAATACCTTTTAACCACTGCTTCTGGAATCAGGACAAAAAGTTAACGTTCTAAAACTTTTTACTTTCCCGACGAAACAAAAATGTGAATGTCCATAATAATTAACCCTATTGTTTATTCCGTTTATATTGGTGTTATTAAAAGCAAGGCAGTCTATTGTCGTCTTTTAGGCGAAGATGCAAGCAGAGTTCTGATTTTACTGAAACACGCCAGGTGCACAGATGTAGATTTGCTTTGAATAATTACATACTTGCTTTGAATAATTGTAGTAAACATTATGCGATGTAATCATAGGTTCCTCGTTCTCCACGCATTCTGACTGTGCCAGTACGGAGAGCTAGTGCGGATAGCGTCTACGTGATTCGAGTTCATACGACCGAATACAATGTGTCTTTAAGGTTGATTTATACGTACTTCCTTGTGCACCAATTTTGTGGCAATTAATTTCATGCTAGGCCTTGGATGCTCTCAATATAATTTCTTATTTTTAATTCTTTATCTTTTTTGATTAAATACTAAAAAACGACTGTAATTAAATTATTCATCTTGTATACCATACGCCGCTGTCTACTACATCTTTTCTGTATCCTTAGACCTCCTGTATAGTTTTTTTTGTGCGAAGAAGATAATAATAGCATTTCATCGGATAATATATCTAATGAAATGTTTCACTACAAAATCATATTTTTGATATATTATTTATATTTTTTGATGGTTTAAAACTATACATATATAAATAAAAATAATATACATATAAAATTACATATTTGAATGGTATAAGTATAATAAATTATATTGTGTGTTATATACTTCATGATTATCACTTCTCATGTAATCTGTTCTAACAGCTAAATAGTAGATAGGTATCCAATATTTGTCCGAGAACACCGATTCCTAGTTTAGTTTAATTCCACTTAGAATTACAGTCTGCTCGAGTTAATGAAGTTGAGTGAGTTTGAAACATCTGTTTTACTTGATGAGAGCTTTGCAAACAAGGTTTTTTTACTTAATAGATAATATTATTCCTAAGGTAAAAGTAAACATTCAACTTACAACAATTCTTAGAATCTTCATGGTTTTTTAACAGAATCCCGTTATAATGCCCGTTTTTACCAACATTTCCTAAATAGTGAAGGGTAAATCTGAGTTAGACTTCCTTATTTAAAGAAATTTTACACTCTTGTCTTAGGAGAGGCTTAAATTTTAAGAACCGTGGGTTAAAAGGGGAATTTGTGTGTTTGCTAATTACACGAAATTAGTTGATTGTAATGAATTAATGCTTATTTTAAATATGATGTGAAGAAGATTATTTTTTATTGTATTGTTATTTCTGCCGTGATAACCACATTTTATAAAGTACTTGGTCACCTAGTGGTGCTACCCGCGTTATAATAGATTTTCCGCTACAATAAGTAGTCAACGTCGTTTCTCAGGCTCTAGAAAATCTCTGTAACAAATTTCATTTTAATCGGTGTAGTTTTTCCGTGAAACTGAGGGAGTTGCTTTTGCATAAGCAAAACATGCAAGGATTTTTACTTCATCAACATTGCTTCAAGTGTTACTATGTTCTAGTTTAACTTACAAGCTGTAATTTTGTTAATAATATACCTAAACTGTTACTGTTGTCTTTGTTAATAATAAAACAAAAAGTACTTAAATACTTATCACGTTTATTGCCCTAGTAACGAGTTCCGAAATGGTATGACAGTCCTTTTCCCTGAACAAATAAGATAATTTTTACGCGCTTGCTAAATATTTTCAAAGAATTTATAATAACATACAGTTTACGATTAAAGACTTTGCTTTGTACACGAGCTTTATTATTAAAATAAAGGAAAAAAATATGTGAGTGTATTTTCCCTAACCTTAACAAAGTTCTAGAATTTATCTATAATTTTATGAATGCTACGAGTATGTTCAATTACCTTAGCAATGCTTGGATAAACAAGCCACACAAGCAAATATGCCTATTAGCTCTCTGTTAGGACTAAGCTACAGAGAAACCTAGACTTGCTCTCAAACTAATAAGTGACTGCTTGAGACACCCGATTATTTTTCAAAGTAACTAGAATTCTAAGTAGTTCTTTTCCTTAAAGAATGCCTTTTGATATATTTTTTTAACCCTTATGAAAAACTAATTAATAATAAATAAATAATATTGCTGGACAATCCAAACAACATCTAGCCCCGTGGTCATGCATACATAGATATTTTTTTATTAATTTCAAATAAATAATAATAAATATTTTTACGGACTAATTACACAGCATCGCCTTACCCCAAACTTAGCAAAGCTTGTACAATGGGTGTTAGGTGAGTGATATATTACATAGATTTTTTTTTTGTAAATACATACTTATACATATTAAACACCCAGATCAAGGAGAAAGTACTTGCAGAATATACGAACACTTGACCCCTCTGATCCCTTATTTTTTCATAAAAAGAAAAGATAAAGAAAACTGCAAAAAAATTAAGTCAGCAGTCTATCAACCGTTAATATTACGTGCTATGTAAATAAGGTTTAAAGTCATTTTCTTTCACTTAATATTAATCAATATGTTTAATTTGTCTTAATTGCTACACACTCCTTCTGTGTTTGTTTTCAGTACTACATATACCTACTCATTTTATTTTTATTTTATTTACAAATCTGTGTAAAAGCCACTGCTCTCTCTTATTAACAAATTTCAGATCCATCCAAAGGTTGCCTGGAAGAGAGAGCTATTAGTGTCACTGTATGTAATATGTATCTCCTATGTATGTTTCCATATTGTGGTGTTGCAATTAAGAATGTTTGTATTGTATTGCAGTATGATAACGATTTCAAAGGTTTATTTTTCAAGTAATTGAGGCTCAACTCTCCAAACATATCTACAAGATCATAATTATCTTTGCAGGTATTTTAATTGAATTTCTGCTTTCCCTTGAAATGTTTATTTGCATAATTCCTAATATCTTAATAAATTTTTTGATTGCGTATCGAAAACAGACGAGAATATTACTAAATAATCTATCTTACGACATATACAGGGGTGTCCCATGGCCATGACACATAGAAGGGACTTAAAATATTGAAGATAGGAATTTTACTCTAGGAAGGCTTCATTTTGAATTAAACATTAACATTTCGGGAATCGTGCCCGCAAAATTATACAATAATTACATTATTTTACGATACCCATCTTTAGGCTCATTTGTGCCAATTATTTTTCTCTGAATAACATAGTATCTTAAGTAGAGTTCAGAGCCGGTTCAGACAGGCCATTTAAAAAATATATCTGTAGAATAATATAAATATAGATTGTAATTGTGAATTGAGTGCAAAACTCGCTAGTAATATATATAAGAAGTTGTCACCGACACTTTTCATACCATGTTCCAGTCAATTTCATGGGTATCCATGCGTACTGAAGAAAAAGCTACGCTAAATCATTCTGTCACTGTGCACTGAAGCGCTTATTTTCAACTTTGTAAAACTTTGATTAACATCTCTTTCTATATTTTAGAAGTACCTATTACTTCTATTAAGTTCTCCAATATTATTTCATAGATTCATGTCTCAAAATAATTAACTACTGTATATGCTAATTTAAATACTTCTAAGCCTCTTTATGCATTGCGTTAACGCAAATTATATTTTCTATGTTAGTGTTATTTTTGTTTGTGTCACAAATTTCATGTATTCTCTTTCTTACTATGAGTATAAAGAATATGAATATATCCTTATTGAATGTAACAATGTTATACAATGTGTTTCTTTTGTTGCAGCGTCGCGTATTCGATACGAGATCACGAGCGGGAACATAGGAGGTGCATTCGCAGTCAAAAACATGACAGGAGCCATCTATGTAGCCGGAGCGCTCGACTACGAAACCAGAAAAAGAGTAAGTTTGGATTCACTTTACTTTTAAATTTTCCGTTTCATAATATTTTATTAAGAAATTCAAATTAGCCCAGTACGTTCTCGGCAAGAAAAGTTAAAAGTTTGTAATAGATCTGGGATAACATTTTACTATCATATTTCAGTTACAAAAGACAAATGTAAATTTATTTCAATGACAGAAAAAAAGGAACACACGAAATCAATTTTACTTACGTAAAATAAGATTTTGCCTGAGCAGTTCTTTTGTTACCCATTTTTAGCCATCGAAGACAGGTTTTGATTTTTACAATCTGTTTCATTATTCGCAGAAATCATTCCCGTTCCCATAAAATATGAATTGCTTTTCAATCTCGTTGAAAGATTTCCGTCTTAAGAAATGCGCATTTTCCCAATTTATTATCTTGGAATGAGATTATTCAAATGAGGTTGTTTTTAAAACCATTCCTTTACTTTACAACAAGCGAACTGTGTCTGTTAAATTTGTTCATTGTTACGTTGTTATTTAGGATGTTGTCAAACAATTTTTATTTTTCCTTAGAAGTGGACTTCCGAAGATCTGCATATTTCGTACTTGTAGAATATAAACATCGATATTGTGCCAAATTTTACTGTGACAATTCTTTTACAATATGTAAATGCTCGTTGATTTTCGTTTTCTGTCGTGATCGCAATCCCTTTCGAAATTCGAAAGTTGTATCTGTGTTAGCTGTCGTATCAAGTCACGTTAGGGGATGCGATTTACCATTGAGATTTGAATCCCCCTGTACGCTCTCTACTCGAATCTTATTCAGAAAATGGAGTAATGCTACTTTTTTTCACGTTTTCTTGTTTAGGTTGTATATAAATAAAGGAAATAACTAGGATTAAACTTCAATTCAATATGGAATATTTTCCGTTTTCATATGTACATTCAAATTTTCTCGTTTTATTTGTAATCCAAATGATTATATCATTTTCGAATAGCGTGAAAAATAATTTTGAAAACTTTCAAGTTCACTGTGAAATCAAGTGGTCTCATTACAAAATTACAACTATTATGGCCATTTTTTTAACGGCATCGGCATGTCAATTGAACTTTAAAGTAGACGGTACATATAAACAAGAAAATCGCACCAAATTAATGAGGAAATAAGTTAAAACCTCTGAGTAAAAAACAATTATGAGAGAGAATCAATTATTGTGAACAGTTAGTTCGATTTTTATTACGTTAAGTAAAATGCCAAACGTTTTCTAATGTTACATGGCTAGCTAGGTATTATTCTATTTTTAAAATAACAGATTTTGTGAATATGTTTATGTAACAAAATCTGCAAATTTATTACATAAACACACGCAAGATTTTTTGAATAGCTGGAAAGTTCAGACCTAACGAAAAATACAGGCCTTTGTGTCTTTGGGCTTATTTCTTTTTCAATTGACTTCAATATTTGATGTATTATTTTTATGTTCGGATTAAATCCAATACCATTTATATCAAAGTAAATCTATCGAAGCTTACTACTCGAATCGTATAAAAGCAATACGTAGGCCTACAGAGCTTGTAAATCTAGGCGACGGGATTTGGCTGGCTTTTAGCCACCACTGGGACACTCACCTGTGTGCTAGTTTTAGCTTTGTTCCTACCTCGGTAGTCATGTGCACCGGCAGCCTAATTGTTTAGGAATTCAAACTCCGATTCTCATCAACACTTTCTCCAGTAATGGACTTACTCGCTCCTTTGTTAAATGAAAACTGTTAAACTCAAACTTGTATAATATGCGTAAGATGACTTTAGAAACAAACATTTTGCTCCCGGGCGGGGAAATAACTGAGCGGCACTGACAGATGACACCAATAACTCCCTCGAGTCGCGAACTCCAGCAGTATTTCAAGCAGTGTGTGGACCTGCAACATTTAGTGACCATTTTCACACTCACACGATACCCATTATTCAATTTAACTAAATGTATCTCCGGAACGACAAGATTCCTGAAATATCTTTAATATCCGCGACCATTTTTTCCTCGCTATCAAGGAACGAAGACCCGAATGTAGTAAATTATAGTCACTCTTAAATTACTTCGTCCTATTTCTTGTTAAAAACTTTCTGAATTACTTCGTTGATTTTGTAATTACCCAAGTCAGATTTTCGGATGGATAAGATCCTAAAAGATCGCAATCTTACGTCAAGTTTCCCCAGGGAAATCATGGTAGTTTCTTGTCGATTGAGAATATATTTTGTTTGATGCTTATACATATTTATTGGGTGTCCTCTCGGCGACAGTACGAGCTGAAGCTGGCGGCTTCTGATAACCTGAAGGAGAACTACACTACAGTGGTGATCCATGTCAAGGACGTGAACGACAACCCTCCCGTTTTCGAGCGCCCCACCTACCGCACTCAGATCACCGAAGAGGACGACCGCAACCTTCCCAAGCGTGTGCTACAGGTCCTAAAAGCCTTCCATTTTGGTTCTACTGCACATACAATGATTTCCTTGGATTTGAAGATTTAGTAGTTTTTATTTGCATGGCATGTTTTAATTGTCGATATTTTTTCGCTATGTTTCTACTTTGTTGCTAGATCGAGTTGGTTTTGTTTCTTTTTTTTTTAGTTTTTTATTTGCAGCTGGCTACGCGTTCCTGAATTGTCATCGAGGTATTTTATGCCAAATTTTTTTTCCATTCAATGTATTTTATTGTTTTTAGTGAGAACAATTAATCACAAAAACAGGAATCTCAATTTATGACAAAATTGATTCAAATTCAACTACATAATACAGTACAACCTAATTAAACAAATCTTTAAATCATTTTTGTAAATTAAAATCATGAATACTCTAGGAGCTCATATAATTTTATCACAGTTGATCTATAATTTCAGCGAATCTTTGAGAAATATTGAAATCGTCGACGAAACATCACTGGAAGCTTTGAGCCAGAGCGAACAAAGTTCAGTGGGTCGCGTAATACCGCCTTCGTCGCGATAATGTTCTTTAAACAACCAAGCTGAGGTTTAATATTTATTTACCTCGCCACTGGGTCTAAGTATTTTTTGATATAATCTTATTGCAAACTCGACTTTTCCAATTTTCATAACGATAATGCCGTAAACTTTGGCGGTGTTAGAGTTTGAGTTGGGGTGTTTGAATTTTGTACTTTTCAATTATTTCTGTAAACCAAAAAGCAAACTTTTCGAGGGTAACATTAACTTTGTCGATTAATCCGCGGGTGCTTTGACGAATTTTCCAATGATGGTTCAACTAAACAAAACACAAATATTTTATAAAAGTTTTTACAAACGCCGCCGGTAAAATAAATCACTGCATATCTATTTTATCGCCCTGAAATATTACAAATACTCTGAGCTCTCGTTAAAGCGGTACCGTGAACATGTAGCAACTTATCAGCTGTAAAAATGGACAGCAAAAGCGATCAATGGAATTGTTGATAAATTGATAATAGTATACACGTGAAATGTATCCTGACTGATATTTAAAAACATTCTCATACTCTAGTGGAAGAAGTGAACTTTAACATTAAAGGGCCAATTGTTAAAACCAATTGCCAAAAACCCAAGTTTTATCTACAGTAGATAGAAAATTCTTTCCCCAATAATTACATAATAATAGTTGCATATTTTTTGTAGATACGCTAATATAACTTTAACCAGGAAAAGATATATTAAATATTATTATTTGGTTTAATTATTACGTGGCATTTATAGTTGGTAGGTCGGTCGACTTATTATTATTTTTTATAAAGCCTTAATTATGTTGTGTTTGAGTTTTTAATGCCGTAGTTTTAGCACTTGTGTGCATGAGCATGTGCTTATTATGCGTGTGCGCAGTACGACCTGACGCTGGTGGCCTCTGACGGACGCAACGAGAACTCCACCCGAGTCGTGGTCCGCATCCTGGACGTCAACGACCTGCCGCCGAAGTTTACACGGAGCGCTTACGTCACACAAGCTCTAGAAGAAACAGGACCCTTCCCCCGCTCCTTAATACAGGTTTTTTTTTATTTTTGCTATCCTTCCTATACCTTCTACGCTCCTGGTGGACACTCTTAATACTTTGGCATATTAACATAGTTCAATTGCTTATTCTTAACAGGAGGCTTCCATAACAAACCCACGTTTATCTTACTTTTTACTTTCCTTTTATCAAAAGTTATAATTGGCGCCCTATACTCTCGAGAAGGTTATCCTACAATGCAACATAAAAAAAATTCAAACCTAACAGGAACACACGAGAAATAAGTCTTACAATCAAGTGAATGCTTTATTTAGTTATTATCTGATGAAATCGCTTATATTTTTAATGGTAGAAAATTAATAGTATCACAGTAAAGTAAAGCCTTCTAATATCGCAATTGAATTGCCGTAATAAAGAAGGGCGCTCATAAATGTTATTTTTTACCATTTAGGTAAATTAAACATTTTAAGGTTTCTGCAGATATTTCTTTTGAGATTAAATTTATGTGTAATTTCTCTTAGTATCAAACTAATTACATACTAAAAGTCCTTTTAATTTATAACAGTTAAGGAAACTACATTTCTAATAAAGAAAAATCTTATTAGAAATGTAGTTTAGGGCTGGGATATTTAATTTCTATGGCTACTACGACTTATTTAAAAAACCTTTCATTTTATTACATCATATATCGTTGTGAGGCCTAAGCTTAATAAATATCCTCGGAAACGTCAAGAAGTGTCTTATGTCATATCAAATAAAGTAAGCTGGTTACCGCACTACTGGCAGCGCCGAGTGCTATGGGTACCCAAACACATCGCAGATAAAGCCTGATCATAAAGCTTTGCTGCCATAAATTCTACCTCACTTAATGGCTTGGTGTGAGGCGAGATAGTGCGACCTGCTAATAGGTCTGCACTCGTGAATGGAGGCTTCTGGTATTTCAGACAGTTTGCGGTCTCTTACTTTGGTTTAAACGCTAACTTACTCGAATAAACACAGCATGTATGTATATTTAAATCTACGTATTTAAAATAAATTTGACTTGTTTCCAACTAAATATTAAGTTAAGGCATTATAATTTAAAATAGCCAATGGTTAAAATATAAAGCAATCTCTGCGAGTTAGTCACTGGCCGTTGTCACTTGACTTGATAGCTTTATATTATAACCATAGGTTTTTTAACTGGAGATTATCAAATATGCCTTAAATGTAATGTAAAATGTTTTATGACAAATAGACAATGGACAATGTACCGACTCAAACCACTGGTCCTAGAGAAGATACATTTAAAATACTCTACATATAAGGCATGCAAAGCTGAGCGGAAAGCTTAGTATTAGTACTATTTAAGGTTCAATCAATTTAAATTGTCTAAAAAACTTTTAGTACTTGATTAATTAAATTAATTAATTTATTTTTAATAACGAAAGAAAATTGCGTTATTAGGCACGAGTAAGCTAGTGACAACCCAGTGAGACTTTGTTTGCGCCGTTCGCACGATTAATCAAACTGGAATGATATGAATTTCGATTTTCTTAAATATTTGACTGTATTTGTATTTGTTTGTGTGTTTGTATGAGACTGTTTTTTTTTTATTATTTATCTTCATTATTTTACAACCTCGACCTTTTTTAGGAGGAAGGGTACATTATTAACACATTATCTGAAATATTTGGTGTGTTTCGTGTTTGAGTTGGAACTAAATTGTAGATTAGACCAATAATACAATATAATAATTTAAAATATAATATTACAAATTGTTTATCAATAATTTGATTAATGGAAAGCCTCCTTCAATCCATACCCTGAACCGATTTCCTCTTTTATTTATACTCCTATGTTTAAGGTTACTGTTATGGTACTAACAAGATTTCACGTTAATAGCTTTAGGATGTCGGTAAGTACGTAACAAAGCAGATTTACGGTTTATATTTTAGCACTCGTAGTGCATGGAGTAGTTTCGCTTTATACTTAATTGCATTTATATTTTTGGTATTTGAATATTTTATAATAAACGTGATTCAGTAGAAACCATTTTGACTATGAAATACCCTGGTTTAAAGTAAACCGCCTTCGAGATATTTGAATTTTAAAATGGTTACTATAATTTCTCCTGAAAACAAAAAGAAAAGCAACATTTTTATGATATTTTTAAAAATCAGTTATATGTTGTAGATTTTTTATTTTTATTTTGTAAATAAAACGTACTTAATAACAATAACCATTCTTATTAATAAAGACTAAGATATTATGAAAATATAGAGCGGAAAGGTTTTATATGTGAATTTCAAGTAAAATTTTTACGATGTATTTTTAATCGATGTTTTCTAAAAAACCAAAAAAATATCTTGAAGAGGGTTTACTTTAGACCAGGGTATCTAATAGTTTTAATTGTTTCTAATGAATCCTTACTATCACGTCCCAAAAGGATCAGGCCTACTTACAAATAACCCTGTATGTGACTTGTTTTAAGTCCGATAAGAAAAATACTGACACTATTGGAACAATACTTGGTTTTTGTATTATTTATATAATAAAGATTTTCCGTTATTTTGTATAATATAATATAAAATATTTGAGAAATAAATGTAATTTTTTACACTGATCAAATGTCAACTAAACATAAAAATTCCATCAACAGAATCAGAAAATATAATTCATGAAATCTTTCTAATTTGTAAAATCATTTATAAGCAATTCCTTCAGAAACGTCAGTCTTAATATATAATTCACTCCCCGTCGTTTATAACAACGATATTATGACATTTGGCACGTAAAGCTGAATTTTTATAAGAGCACGTAACATTATTTCTCGTTATTGTGAAGCTCCGTCAGCTTTAGGCTGGGTCCACACTTGTATCATTTCGGTGTATCACGATCAGGCGTGGCGTATCGAGTATCCGTATCATAAGTATGGACGCTCATTTTATACTTTTATGTGATACTGTATCATTTCAGCGTATCAAATTTAACTTTACAAATATGGACGCTTCAAAAAGAAAATGTAACAAGTAACTTCAAGAGTAACAAAGTCCATACAACCATAGACTAACCACAACTTTGCAATGTTGGCTTTCGGTATATTTGGATTATTAATCGAATACAGTTAGCTACTCCGATGTTTAAAATCGACAATCCCAAAGTGCTGTTCCTCTCGATCTCCTGTCAAATCATATTTGGGTCAGTGAGAAGTGAGTAATTTCGCGCATCGGATTTAATCAATTACCGTAGAATTTGCGAATAGCCGTAGAAACTGCTACGGCTACAGGGTTGCAGCCGTAGGCAGTGCATTGTGTAATATTTTAGCCTGAAAGCCGTAGAACACGGTAATTGCCGCAGCATTTAATATAAATAAAATAAATATTTCCGGACTACTAACACATCATCACCTAACCCCAAACTAAGCAGAGCTTGTACTATGGTTGTTAGGTGACGGATATACTACATAGATACATTTTTTTTGTAAATACATACATATATGATACATAGAAAACACCCAGACCCGAAACCAGAAATTATAGATCGTACAAAATCTGGTCCCCCGGCGGGAATCGAACCCGCAACCTCCTGCGCCTCAGGCGGACGTTCGCCCACCGAGCCACAGAGGTCGTCGTTTGGCAGCACTGCATCAAGCATTCACGTCCAAACTTGTTCAATGCAACGCGTATCCCCTTTGATGATCGCGGAAAAACCGACACAGGATGGTTCGGGGTGTATCACGATACAGTATCACGATACAGTATCATGATACAGTATCAAAATACGTCCATACTACCGTGATACGCGTATCGGATACGCGGTGTATCTTGATACGCGATCATTGGAGATCGGGGGCGGATCGGGCCGTATCAGATACGGCATGTATCATTAACGTGTATCAGTTTGCGTCCAAACTAGCGATCATGATACGCGCCGAGGATACGCGACGGGGATACGATACGCCGAAATGATACAAGTGTGGACCCAGCTTTACACATTTAATACTATCGGGAATGTTCTTTTGTGAAGGTTCTTGCATATTCAGTAGTGACAATCTTTTTATAATTTACGAGGGATTCTCAAATGATCCATTTAATTACACAAACGTCTACCCTCTTCATCTGTGTCTCCTTGACCGCCTTCTAATTGGACATACCCTTGTCTTAGTTATTCGTTTGAGAAGGACCACTTTGCAAAAATAATGCCTTGAAAGAGTTTCTAGACAAAGGAAATGTATTTGATTAGATATAATACATTCCTTATTTATAAACTAGCTCTGGTTGGATAAAATAGTTATAAAACTGTTCGTTGTTCGGGTTTCTTCGTTCGAAGATCCTTAAAGAGTAAAGTTTTGCTTTCTTACTGAAACGGACGATGCCGCCGCGCCGATGCAAAGAATTCTGTGTTGGGTTTCATCAACTTTACAAAACTTTCGATGATATTACTTTGCTTTGCTTAACATTAGGAGCGACGGAAATTTCTAAGTCTCAAATGCTACGGTTATTTTGCGGATAATGTTTATTACGTTTTAGTAAGTATTACGGGATTAATCGGGACTTGAAATCGTTTTATAAGGAAACCCCAAGATTTGAGCCCTTCCTATAAGTTCAAGTGAATTAAATTTTTATTAAATTTCCATAATACAAAAACCAAGTTCTCACAAATTAAGCATACACCACTTGTCATTTTCCTTTACCTACAATATTGTCTTATTTCTAAGAAATAGTAACTGATACCAGTTTTTGTAATACAGGTCACAGCTACTGACGGTGATAAAGACAGGCAGCAAAACATCGTTTACTTCCTGACAGGTCAGGGTATTGATCCCGACAACCCCGCAAATAGCAAGTTCGATATCAATCGCACCACAGGAGAAATTTTCGTACTTAAAGTGAGTGGTTATTGGAAAACTTTAATTTTAGTCAAATATTTCCGTTACGTTCCGATTACGTTGTTTTTCAACTTTCCTGAGAGAATATCGGCAAAGTTGTAACATTTTGAATGTTGGGTATACGCGTTTGCTCGTGACTGGGAGAATGGACAGCAGGGCAATTCGTGCTCTGCATGCAAAATGCAATCACACATTTATTGCGTTCCATTGGTCTCATAAACCTGGACGAGACTATTTTCCCTAACGAGAAAACGAGAATGACTGCTGAATGTTAATTAGGTGTCAGTTCTCTAAACCAGTGTTGAACAAAGTTTAAAATTAAGCTTTTATCAAATAAATTTCAAAATATGTTAATGGTAATTTGCTGAAAATTAAATCTAATTTTATATTTCCACAATAATTAGTTTATAATTATTTTCATTATTGTATAAACATACATTTAATTCGTAAGAAAAGTAACCAAAGAAAGTTATCTTTAGGGAAATTTTATATTCCACAAAATTTATATGTACTTGTTTTTTCAGCCTTTAGACCGTGATCAGCCAAATGGAAGACCCCAGTGGCGATTCACAGTGTTCGCACAGGACGAAGGAGGGGAGGGTCTCGTAGGTTACGCAGATGTTCAAGTTAACCTTAAAGATATCAACGATAATGCTCCAATTTTCCCTCAAGGAGTTTACTTTGGAAACGTTACTGAAAATGGCACTGCTGGCATGGTTGTTATGACAATGACAGCAATTGACTATGACGACCCCGCTGAAAGTAATAATGCTAAACTGTGGTATTCGATTGAGAAAAATGTAATCGAAGAAGAAACTGGGTCCCCTATATTCGAAATAGAACCTGAGACAGGTGTCATAAAGACGGCAGTATGTTGTTTAGATCGAGAACGAACACCAGATTATTCTATACAAATTGTTGCATCTGATGGAGGAGGCTTAAAGGGTACGGGAACAGCATCTATACGCGTGAAAGACATTAACGACATGCCTCCGCAATTTACTAAAGATGAATGGTTTACTGAAGTGGACGAAACAGATGGCACTAATTTACCAGAAATGCCAATCCTTACTGTCACCGTACACGATGAAGATGAAACGAATAAATTTCAATACAAAGTTATTGAGAACAGTGGATATGGTGCTGATAAATTTACTATGGTTAGAAATAATGACGGTACGGGGTCTTTAAAAATTGTACAGCCTTTAGATTACGAAGACCAATTACAAAGTAATGGCTTCAGATTTAGGATACAGGTTAACGATAAAGGAGAAGATAATGACAACGATAAGTACCATGTAGCTTATTCATGGGTTGTTGTGAGACTTAGAGATATTAACGACAATAAACCACAGTTTGATAGAGCTAATATAGAAGTATCAGTTTACGAAAATGCCGAAGTTGGAAAGAGCTTGGAGACATTTAAAGCTACTGATCCTGATCAAGGTGGTAAAAGCAAAGTTTCATATGCTATAGATAGATCTTCAGACAGAAAGAGACAATTTTCAATCAATCAAGAGGGAACTGTAAGCATACAAAGATCTTTAGATCGGGAAGATACTCCACGACACCAAGTGAAAATATTAGCTATTGATGATGGAGTACCACCAAGAACAGCAACTGCGACGCTAACTGTAATTGTACAAGATATAAATGATAATGCTCCTACGTTCCTCAAGGATTACAGACCAGTATTAACTGAGCATATTACCCCCAAGAAGGTGGCTGAAATCTTAGCTACTGATGACGATGATAGATCAAAGAGTAACGGACCCCCATTCCAATTCAGATTAGACCCCGGTGCAGACGATATAATAAGAGCATCATTCAAAGTCGAACAAGACCAGAAAGGTGCAAACGGTGATGGAATGGCCATCGTATCATCGTTACGTTCTTTTGACAGAGAACAGCAAAAGGAATATCTTATCCCTATTATCATTAAAGATCACGGCAATCCAGCTATGACTGGTACTAGTACCCTTACGGTCGTTATAGGTGATGTAAACGATAACAAAATGCAACCAGGGTCTAAAGAAATTCTCGTATACTCTCACCAATTCTTACAAGGCCAAGGATCTGAAGGGCAACATACTGAGATTGGTCGTGTATACGTGTATGATCTTGACGATTGGGATTTACCAGACAAGAAGTTCTTCTGGGAAAACACTGAGCATCCAAACTTTACTTTGGAAGAGGAAACGGGTATGATTCTCATGAAACACAAAACCAAGGAAGGCAGATATCACCTAAAATTCAAAGTATATGACCGTAAACACACACAGACCGATGTTCCCGCTAACGTGACTGTATATGTCAAAGAAATATCACATGAGGCTATCATTAACTCTGGATCCATAAGGATATCTGGAATATCTGATGAAGATTTTATTAGGGTCTGGAACTATAAAACTTTGAGTGTTTCAAGGAGCAAGCTTGATATTTTCAAGGACAAATTGGCGGACTTGTTGAACACCGAACGCGAAAATATTGATGTTTTCAGCGTCCAGTTAAGAAAGAAACACCCTCCTGTAACAGACATTAGATTTTCAGCTCATGGTGCTCATTACTACAAACCTATCAGGTTAAATGGAATTGTACTTATGCACAGGGAAGAGATCGAGAGAGCTGTTGGTATTAACATCACCATGGTCGGCATTGACGAATGTTTGTATGAGAACCAAATGTGTGAAGGGTCTTGCACCAATACTCTGGATATCAGCAATGTACCCTACATGGTAAACGCCAACAAAACAGCGCTTGTTGGTGTACGCGTAGAAGTTTTGGCTGAATGTACTTGCGGAGCTAGAAACTTCACTCAGGCAGAAACATGCCGCAATTCTCCTTGCTACAATGGCGGAAGATGCATCGAAGGAAAATATGGCCTAACATGTTCTTGCCCACCGGGATACACCGGACCAAGATGTCAACAGACCTCACGTAGCTTCCGAGGTACAGGATGGGCTTGGTATCCAGCTCTTGAAATGTGTGATTCCTCTCACTTGAGCTTCGAGTTCATAACCAGGAAATCAGAAGGTGTACTACTCTACAACGGACCTATTGTACCACCCGAACCTGAAGAAATAATGGTTTCAGATTTCATCTCTGTTGAACTGGAACGAGGAAATCCCCGGCTACTGATCGACTTTGGATCAGGAACATTGGAATTGAGGGTTAAAACCAAAAAGTCTCTTGATGACGGCGAATGGCACAGGATTGATATATTTTGGGACACGGAGAATGTAAGGATGATTGTGGATTTCTGTAAATCTGCAGACATTCAAGAGATGGAAGATGGCACTCCACCTGAATTCGATGACTCAACGTGTCAAGCTACTGGAACCATACCGCCATTTAACGAATACTTGAATGTTAATGCTCCTCTACAAATCGGTGGATTATACATAGAACACTTTGACCCAACGCACTATCACTGGCAGTACATGCCGATTGGAAAAGGATTCGATGGATGTATACGAAATTTGATTCACAATAGTAAATTATACGACTTGGCTCATCCAGGGTTATCAAGAAATTCTGTGGCTGGATGCCCACAAACTGAAGAAATTTGCAATCAAGCGGACACAACTTCACGATGCTGGGAGCACGGAACCTGCGTAGGAAGTTTTTCCGAAGCGCGGTGTCAGTGCCAACCAGGCTGGACTGGCCCATCATGCAATTTACCAACAACACCTACTAGTTTCAGACCACAAAGTTACGTCAAGTTCGCCTTAAGTTTTGAACCAGATAGATTCAGCACTCAAATTCAATTGAGATTCAGAACACGCGAACCTCACGGTGAACTTTTCAGAGTTAGTGACCAGCACAACCGGGAATACGGAATACTCGAAGTGAAAGATGCCCGTCTTCATTTCCGATTTAATCTTAATTCGCTAAGGACCGAAGAGCGAGATGTCTGGCTTAACTCTGTTGCTGTTGATGACGGACAATGGCATATAGCTCGCGTCAGCCGATATGGCAGCGCTGCAACATTAGAAATAGATGGAGGAGAGGGTCGACGGTACAACGAAACATTTTCGTTCGAGGGCCATCAGTGGCTGTTGGTGGATAAACAAGAAGGCGTATACGCCGGAGGAAAGGCAGAATATACCGGAGTGAGAACTTTTGAAGTGTACGCTGATTTTCAGAAGGGTTGTCTTGATGATATTCGCCTCGAAGGCAAACATTTGCCACTACCGCCAGCTATGAACGGTACGCAGTGGGGCCAGGCGACAATGGCTAGGAACCTGGATAGAAACTGCCCATCCAATAGCCCCTGCATCAATGTTCACTGCACCGAGCCGTTCGTGTGCGTCGACCTATGGAACGAATACGAATGCACGTAAGTGTCCTACATGCCTTAAATTATCTAAACAAATACACGTTCGATAACTTACCCGAGTGTCCAATGTCCATGGCGTTGTTTGTCTTGGATCTGTTCTGTTTGCTCTTAATTTCACAAACAAATATTCCCCATATCACAAAACTAGAGGTCGAATAACGAATTCGAATCTAAGTCAATTGAAATATGTTTCTTGAATGTATTACGAATAGTTTTTTTTTATTAAAATATCTTTTTATGTTTTAATACAGATCGCACTGAGCATATATTTATTTATATTGTTTATTATATTTCTAATCTGTATCTATTAAGTATTTTAAATGAAATATACATTTAAATTAAAACGCATTAACACGATGCTTCATCCCCACCGCATTTTATAACTGGGGATGCGGCCCTAGCTTTATATTTACAATATCAAACTATATACACCTATGCTTATAAGATGTATTAATATATGCCTTGGAATGGTGTTCAGTTGCGGTGAGGGTTTGGTACTGTCGCCGGACGGCAAGGGTTGCGTAGACAAGAACGAGTGTCTCTACTTTCCGTGCCGCAACGGCGGGTCTTGCGTGAACCGCGAGCCTGGATACCGCTGCCACTGCCCCGAGGGCTTCTGGGGGGAGAACTGCGAGCTGGTGCAGGAAGGCCGGACCCTCAAGCTCAGCATGGGCGCCCTGGCCGCCATTCTCGTCTGCCTCCTCATAATAATGAGTGAGCAAACTAGCTAGACGGTAGCACACTCACCCGCGCACTATCACACCATCCGTATTTATGTACCGCATTCATCATCTTTATCAATACATCCTACACCCGCGTCGACCTGACCGACATACCGCTGCACAATTACGAACTGAGCCGAAATCGGGTATCGCTGTTAAACGAATTACAAACACGCCAATCTCATGTTCGCTGACCGAGTTAATTAAAAGGGCTGATTTCTACGCCCAAATGCAGTGCGGCATTTGTCGATTAGAGAGATGCGTACATTAATATGCCTCTAGTGGGTTTCATCATATTGAAAGTGTTGATAAAGGTGTGTCTATATGTGTAGTTAGCGAGTATGTAGTTAGTGCATGCTTTATGGAGCTCAGTGCGCGCTGTGGATAAGCGGCGAGATAAAGAGCGCGTTTATAGGTGTCCGGGCGGATCGACTCGCGGCGGCGGCACTTGCGTGAACGTCAACGAGTGCTTGGCTCTCCCTTGCCTTAACGGAGGCACCTGCGTAGACAGGGAGCCTGCTAGAAGATACGACTGCCTATGCGCCTTCAGATACGCAGGCCACGATTGCGAACTGGAGCTCCTAGCGTCTGGCATCATCACTCCATCCAGGGATTTCATTATCGCTATCATTGTTTGTTTGTTCATGCTTCTAGGTGAGCACATTAAATTGTTTGGCATGCTCTAGTTTTACATACACTAGATGTTTATTATTGCAGTACCTACTTTACTATTAAATATAATGAATATATCGAATAATTCTAAAATAGATTCAGGTTTAAAAATATTTTACTTTAATGAAGACTGCTGTGCGGATATTTCCAATATTGGACAAGTAAAAAACATAAAAAAGTTCATTTCTATTATAAAACGCTTGATTGCACACAACATATACATTATAATATGAGATTTAGATAACTATTAATTATTATTTATTTATAGTAAGTTATCTATAAAGACATGATTTATCTGAATACATATTTCAATATGATTTAAATATTTGCAATGGACGGTCTTATCGCTGAGAGCGTTTACTTGCATTGCGTGGTTTCAAAATTACAGGTTTTAGCAGGAAAATTCATTACAATTTAACAATTTAATCCCTGAAACTACTCTCCTTCTTAGAACACAAGCAAACGATTAGTTTAATGTAATATTCATAGATTCTACCGACTTGGGATCATATTTGATTGCTGCCTATTATATTGCAATTGTTACAATAGCACTATCTTCTCGAACAATAAAATTTCCATTATTTTCTCAATTCAAGCCCTGTACATATTAAGTGCGTGCTCACCAAAGGAAATTAGAATGATTTATATATTCACTTGTTCTCGGTTTGGTATTATGAATAACCTTGAGAATGTTAAACCTCGTGATATATTAAGGATCTGTTCATGATTTTAATCAATTAATTAGGTAATAGAAAGGTTGAGACATGCGTAATCTATATTTGATATTTCTAACTTAATTTTTCATTTTAACTAAGAATCTTTAATAATAATCATAGAGGTCTTTGGCAACGCGATATTTTGTAAGTCTGTTAAATGATAAATTTGGCAAAGATATTTCAAGACACTCTTTGTTAAGTTTCGAAGTAGGCAGCAAACGATATCTCGGAACTTTTCACTGGAAACCCCTCAAACCAATTTACGGTGACACTTTTTATTGATTAAGAACTAGCCTCTCATTTAATTTTGTAACAACTGCAGCACCGTGGTTTTACACTCGCTCTGGTGATATGCCGATCCAAATAGCCTATGCAAAAATGTTGTAGTTTTTCGAATGGAAAATATATGCTACTATTTAATATTCATATATTTTGTACTGCCTACAATGTATGTATACTACACTACTACAGGATAAATATCCCCACCACCAGCCTCTTTATTATAATAAATTAATCTAGGATTTCTGCAGATTAAGTTCTTCATTTTATTTATTAATTAAGGATTACCAACAAAGGATACAAATCTCTTTTACATCAAAACTATTGTTAGAGGACAAATATCTTAGAACTATTCTTTCATCATATTTCATACTAGCATTCCACACGTGACTTTGCCCGTGTAATAATAGATTTTCCCGAAGTAAACGGTAGCTTTTGTTCTTTACTGGGATAACAGCAGGCTTTCCCGCGAAATGTGGTATTTTACCGCGGTAAATTGGGACCGACGTGTTACTCTGATATGTAGAGGTAGGCTACACTATATTATTATAAGTTTAATCAAAATCCCTTTAGTAGATTTTGCGTGAAAGTGCAACAAAAACTCTCTTACACGCTAACCCACATCCTCACAAACATTCGCGTTTTTTAACCCCCGACCAAAAAGAGGGGTGTTATAAGTTTGACGTGTCTGTCTAGGACATCATAGCTCCCGAACGGAGGGAGCGATTTCAATTTAGTTTATTTTTGTATGAAAGGTGAGTTTGGCGCGAGTTTTCTTAGACATGTTTCATTAAAATCAGTTGTGCCGTTTAAAAGTTATGGGGAAGGAAAACCGAAAATCTGCAAATATACCCTACTCGAGTGGGGTATCAAATGAAAGCGCATCGCGTGCACATTACAAAATATTGTGGTGTTTAACTGTTAAAGAAATTAAGGCATTGGAATCGAGGGTTTTTCTTAAATTTTAAATGTAGATTTATAATTTTAGTACGAGTAGGATACTTGAGCCATTGTTATCCTACTGTAGGGCAAAGGCTTCCTATCCCTTTTAATGCGTTGTCGTCGCAAGACCTCAATATTCAGAATAATTAATATTTTTTTTTGAGTTGATTACTTACAACATTTTCTTTTTATAAAATGAATGTTGTGGCACAGAAGACATAATAACTTTTCTCACAGGGACTCAGTCAGCCAAACATTAAATACCGCAAGAGAAAAATAGTACTTACTTTCTTTAACAAAAACTCTATTTCCTTTTATTCTCGTGTCGTTTATGCTTCGATGCCGCGTAGAAATTCATAACAATAGGGCGTTTGAGAACCTTCTAAAGCCCTATTGTTGTGAATTTGCAAACCAGTAATTAGGTGAAATTAAATTAGAAGCGTTCCTTTTTACCACCTTTGACCGCAAAACAAACAACCTTTAAATGAAAATCCTGTACTAATATAGGATTCTGTTTGAATCTGACAAATATTCGAATTTAGTACACACCGACTCGTTTTGTCTAAAATCCATACCTACCAGAAAAATACTCGAATGCAAATATTTAACGTATTCACAGAAGTAAAACATTTTAACCCACCAATTTTACTGTTTGAACTATTATTTCAACTATCTGTTTTATAAGCTATACGACAAGAAGTTATAAAATATTAGAAAGTAGTATCACAATTTTTTTTCGTAAACTAGTGTTTCTTGATCTTAACGGCACAAATTAATTGGGTGTGATAACTCTTAACGAGTAAAGAGCGGTTTACGGCTTAGTTTCTTAGCGAAATTGGTGTGCTCTAATGTTTACTTACAACGTATTTGTTAAAGCAGCGAGGCATAGCTAACTTTTTATAATATTTTGAAACCGAGAACCATCGCAACTGAAAGTCGTTAAAACCTACGAGCAGGCATTAAAATTTAACTACAACGCAACGCAGACGAGTTTATATAAGTAATCATTGTATAAGCACCTAAATCCTAAGTTATTTAATTAAGTTCAAAATAACACTCTTCAGCGCAACACGTTCATCTTAAGGTGCTCACTTCACTGATGCAATGCTCGGATCATGAACGTCACATTACACGCGAATGCTCCCGGTGAGGCTGCACCTTTACAAAAAATATTCCACGGCGATCGTCTGATTTTCTTAAGATTTGGCAAGAACAAACGTTGAACTTGGCAAAAGCTCCGCGCAAGCGGAACTACGAGTAGTATCCGAATAGTTTTTGCAGTCCAGGAAATTAGCATGTATATCGTTAAAAGTTTAAATCTGCTTGTTTTAAGGATTAAATTACAGCCAAAGTTGACATCTGTAGATTTTTAACACGATTTTAGATAACAAGCTTAATATTATTAGCCTATACAAAGACGACGCTAATAAAATATTTTTAAGCAATAGACTGTTTTTTCAAGCGTTGAATTAGTATTTCTTGGAGGATGATTATATATCATCATATAAAGTTTATAAAAAAATCCAAATAATTATTTTTTGAAAAGTCCGCAGTATTCAACCGATTACGTATTTAGAACTATAGATTGATGCGACAAAAGCGTACTAAATTTAATAATTAGGCACAAAAAATAGATATTACCTCCACGCGTATGCATGGTATATGTACGGATAAAGAGTCGGAGATGAACAAAATAATGTAAATTTTATGATTTGTAACGCCATATTTATATAAATAAATTTAGCTGTTATCTGGATGCTTTTAAGTATCCACATTTTGCATGAACTATGGGATAACACTTTCTGTCTGTAAACACTCAACACAATTAAGATTTATGAATAATTTGTCAAAGTTTCCATGACTTTTTAATAGTTTGACTAAGAACATAAATTAAAAAAAAAAATTGACACTCGTCACAATAGGTTTCGTAGTGTCCATTTTTTTTATGATGGCGTACGCAACAGTGAAATGTAAATATATATGACATCTTGACAGTGTTGAATGCTATCATAGTTTAAAAACAGTACATACTCATGTTCCTCTTCATTTTAAGCAGAACTAACACATGTTTGTATTTCAGTTCTGGTCCTTGTATTCGTGGTGTATAACCGGCGTCGCGAGGCGCACATCAAGTACCCTGGACCGGACGACGACGTCCGCGAGAACATCATCAACTATGATGATGAAGGTGGCGGCGAGGACGACATGACCGCCTTCGACATCACCCCCCTGCAGATACCTATCGGAGGACCGCTGCCTGACCACGCCCCGACCAAGCTGCCCTGTAAGTTTAACACTAATTAGATTAGTTCCTGTTGCTTCGAATAACGTGATATAAGTCTATTTCACCGCATATACAAATATATTATAACTCAACATGATCAACAGAATCTGACGATGAAAACATAATTTGGGTAGAATAAGGCAGCACTTAGTCGTAGCGGTTTGTACAATATATCTCTAACTAATTGATACTATAGACAAGTAATATGGCGGCCTAATTAGACATAGTAGCTGAAATATATCCATTAAATTACCACCAAATCAACAAAATACACAAATACTGTGATGCGACCGGCGCAAACCGAAGGTGTAATTTAACTGACACATTTCTGACACCTCAATTACTCGATTCACCGTTATATAACCTTAAAACATAGATGTTTCTAAAATATTAAAAAAAAAAAACAAATCTAAATTTTCAAAATTGCAAGTGGTGCTTTTCAAAACTTGTTGAAAGGCCCGCATAAATAACCTAAATTGCCTCAAAATTATGAAAAAAGGGTTGGAGTGTACAGAAATTCTTCTTAACGCAAATGAACCCAATGAACTTTGGTTCTAAATATTTCTACGGGCTATCCGTAGAAATATTTAGAACCAAAGTTCATTGGGATATTATTATTTCGTACAAGGATTTGCTTAAGGTCACGCAGCCCTCTTAGGCTATTATATTACTGCTAGTAATTATTTAGATAAAAATATCCTGCGAAATAACAAATAAATGAAAGCATTCATTCTATTTACCTTAATATGAGCGGAATTGTTGGTTCTCTGAATGAACAACTTCAAAAGAAGGAATCCTTTGAAAATCCTTGTGTGTAGTGTGGTTACCTACTGGATTCCACATTAGGTTCGTTGGTCTGAGAAAGTCTTTACGAGTTTATCAATGAAGCAAAACTCAATTAAGCGAAATTGTAGAACTGACTGTTATGGGAACTAGCGATAAGCTCTCGTTTATTCAGATTTGTTTCATTGGAGATCCAAGCAGTAACACTTATGTAGGTATACTTTGTTCATACACACAAAAATTACACATTACTTAAGGCGTTGAAGTCAGTTTCTTTATGAGTTTTTTTCCTGGCCAAATCAAAATTTCCTTACACTTCATAGCTCACCCGAATACGTTTCAATTGTATCAAACTCAATGAAACTTTTGCCTTGTGTCATATAAACTTTCATGTTCTATTTACCCCTTTTCCAGATAAGTCTTAAAATTCTGCGAAAAACTATCTTTTTCAACTTACACCAGAAAGTTGAAGAAGATAGTTTTTCTGTTCATACATTTTCCTTTTTTTTCTAATATTATTGAAGTAAATAAAAAATTACAATAACTATTCTACATTCCGCCCCATTACCCGCCTTTTATAGATAAACAATAAATATTTCCAGACAATTTACACATCACTTTAAGTCAAACTAAGCAGTGCTATGGGTGTTAAATGTCTGATATACCTACTACATCAAACTACCTGCATTATACAAATCTATTTTTAAATGAGTTTCAAATACGTGTGATAATTTTTGTTCGCATAATGTTTAATTACTATTCTAATCTCTACTGTTTTCGTAACTATTAGTAGAAAATTTGAATCTACCTTAGCGGTTTATCTAATCTAATATATAAATTCTTATGTCACGGGGTGCGTAATCGAACTTCTCCGAAACGGCTTGACCGATTCTTATGAAATTTAGAAAATCGGCCAAAATCTATTTTTCATTTTGGAAAAAAAAAAAAAAATTTGCAAAACAACGTTTGCTGTGGTCAGCTAGTAAATATATAGAAATTTAGGTACCCTAGACAAAAGACAATACGCGATAGGTATCATGCTCGATATGTCTAAAGCCTATGACAAAGTACAATTTGACTTGTTACTACGGAAACTGCTGTCAATAGGAATCACGTATTAATAAACCAAGCTCAACTTCATATATTAAATCTGGAGCGCGTGTTCGATAATTCGATAAATTTATGTATTTGTCGTTTCAAATGTGAAATCAAAATCGAACTTAGAGTTGAGATTGGTTTATTAAAATGGGCCCTGTAACAAACATGTAAGTTTGATTCGGCTTTTCAAATAAAACGTTAATATATTTTTGTTACTCTGCTAATAGTTTAAATACGTACATAATACGTGGATAATGTTTGTGGCAAAGAAATCGGGTGTTTCTAAAAACTTATCACAAATTATTGATTAAACACTAACTCCATAGAAGCGTTATGAATAACGTTTAGTTGGCTCAAGCAGTTTGATGAGGCCTGATCTATATGTCCCTATCCATAATACAACCTCGATTCTTAACATAAACAGATATTTTTATGTGGATTTGATATGATCTCACCTATTGGTAAATGAAAAATGACAAAACACTCGGAGTTCCTTTTGGTTAATCCTAATATTACAGAGGAATAAGGGTTGGAACGGCCTTTGGCCGACATGGACAGGTAGTTTGAAAGTAGTTTCTGTTTAGATCCTCTGATGGGTGTCGGTCTGGGCGTGGGGCCGATGGGCGTGGGTGTGGTGCCGGGCGGAGTGGGCGTGGCGCTGCCGGGGGAGACCAACGTGGGCATGTTCATCGAGGAGCACAAGCGCCGCGCCGACAGCGACCCCAACGCGCCGCCGTTCGACGACCTGCGCAACTACGCCTACGAGGGCGGCGGCAGCACCGCTGGATCCCTCTCCTCGCTCGCCTCGGGTACATTTTTTTAATACATTATTCATACAAACAGAACCCGTACCCTTTTTTGCTTATTAATATCATGATGATTAATAAACATTAAAAAAGTGTCTTCTCTTTTTGCGTCGGGGGTTAGTAAACAATGAAACAATTGAAAAATGTAGATAAAAATCATACAAATACTAAGTAAGAAGAAGTAGGTACTAAGTAAGTCTGTATTGTTTACCAAAGGGTCTAACCTCAGCACTATGCTGTAGGCAACGCTGATTTTCAGGTTAGGTTAGTAATTAAGCAGTAAATTCATTAAAAAAATAAGTTTATCGATGTAAAACAGATTTCTATGACTCAGTTACAATGGAATAATAAAATTATGATGTCGTTTTAACCAACTCTAATGGCTAGCTGCCAGATCACAATAGCACCGAAAGAGGCCACGAGTGGGCCGGATATGTGTAAAGGGCAAGAGGTTCTTCAATTAAGGCGAGCAATATAGTTGATTGGGATTGATTGATTATCTGTCAATATACTAGTGATATCAAGCCAATCAGTCATTGAAACTGAATTAATGTAAATTAAACTAATTACATAATTGTACTAGCACATTTTCTTTGTTTGACTAACCTTTTTCTATAAAAACACATAAATTAACTTTTTAAGTGACGAAAATACCTCATCATCATCGAATTCAATAAATTTCATTTGATAATAAAGGCTTTTTCCATAACCGCCCACAAGTAGACTCGCGCCTTTTGGAGGTTAAAGTACTGAAAGGATTATTCAGAGTCTAAACTAGTCTAACGAGTCTACGTCTCTGCTATGGTCTAAAATGAAGACCATAGCAGCAGGGACGTAGATGTAATGTGTAGCTGTTAGTTTAACATGAGCACGAATGCAACTCAAATACAGTTACGTAATGTCGGGTTAAACAAATGCAAAGAATAATCTAAAATGTATGACGTTTCCACGGTGCTATATGCTCACGAACTCACCATGCCCGAGCTTAAAAATTGGACGCCCCAAGTCTCGAGGTGTGAGAGTGAATAATTCATAAGTTCGTAATGCAATGTGTTCGCCGCAGGTACTGACGACGAAGTGCAAGATTATGACTACATCGGCGCCTGGGGACCGCGCTTCGACAAACTGGCAGATCTATACGGACCCGAGCAGGACGAGCAACTCTAGACACGTCGTCACAATCGCGCAAACTTAGTCAATTGTACCCACAACCACCCTCGTTACTCTAACAGCGAACAAGCGAGACTCATTTGTAAATAAAGCGAGCCATACAGCGCACGACAAGCTCGCCAACTTATTTTCACTGATCAATTTTATATGATCTATTTCTAATGATATTTTAGCTTTAGTACTTTATTATTAATTGCGGCGTTATATAATATTAAACGTACATCTTCACCAAATATTTGATATAAGTTTTATTCGTGTTAGCCATATTATATGAGTCAGTATTTTATCGGATGTTGGGCAGTTAGTCGATTTCAGCCGGAGGGCCAGTTGTGAATGTGAATCGTGGGTGTTTGTAGATAGTGTGCTATAAATGTGAATAATTTATACGATATTTTGTAAGTCCACAGCTTTACGTGATATCACTTAGTATGGTGGCCCTTCCGCGTGAAATCACTGTAGTATAAATGGGTAAGTATGTTATATTTTATGATACTGTATGCATATTATAATGGTCCATTCGGACATCGAGTTAATTTCTAATGCTCATTCAAAATTAAACAAGGGGTTGTAAATACGGTAATGAACTTGAACGACTTCCCCAGATTTTAATTAAATTTGACTATTGACATAATTTAATATTAGTACGTAAGCAAATTGTACAGTAACCGGTGTTCCTCTCCTAATGTCTCTGTGTAGGGCTAGTTAAATATAATACCTATTTGGAACGACTTCTAATACTAAACAGTAGATATTGAATAGTTGGGAGAGTTAGCAAGTGTGAATGCGTGGATGGTTGCGAGTGTATTTATGTGCGAGTAGGCGAGAGCGAGCATGGGGCACGTCGCGCTATGAATGGGACTGTGCCAATCTCTTAGCATTATGGACGCGGCTAACGGCGGTAGTACTAAGTGTTTGCACTTTATTTATTCGTATGTTTACATAATAAATTTAGTCGCACCTAGGAAAATATCAATAACTTATTAAGAGTGTTGTGCTAGAATATCTTCTATCGATTCCTAAGTGAGATGGTCCGTGGAACGAGTAGAAGTCATTAATTTATAAATTAATTATTAAGAATTTAAATAGTAAAATTTAACTAATTTGGTTTCTCATACTGTCTCACTTGGCAATCGAGCAACGATCAGTGTAAATTTTAGAATAATATACTGAATTGCGTTAAAATGACTGATTTTATTATATGTTTGAAAGCCTAAGATTTTGTAGACTTGGTTAATTAGATTTTGATCGACTTACCTCCTGTAAGTTCACCCTCTAGTTTGCACTAATGACAAATAATAAATTAATCAAATATCTTCATTAATAAAGCAATTCTCGTTAATTATTCGAGTAAGTAGCTGTTTTTCATAGTTATCATTATTGATTTATTTCATTACACTGCCAGTATCATGGTTAGATTAAAAATATAGTGATTTGGGTCCGATTTTATATTTCTGTCGTATACAATTTGTATTGTAAGTTTTTTGAACTGTTTTTATAATGCAACCATTTGGTTTCCCACGCGCATGAACGCGCACAATTTTGTCTTTCCTAAGCTCTGCGTCACACGTGTGATGGCACTTGTGGGCTCGGGATGCTCCCTATTGTTTCGTGATGATAAGAAAGTTTTATTTCTTAGCCCCAATTTCACCATTGGCTATGAACGCGATCAGATCAGGCTAAATCACACCGTTTTACCGCCTAACTGCGATCAAAATTTTCATTTTTCATTGGTTGAACATGGTTCAATAAAACTCGATTTGTAGCATAAAATGGTGAAATTGGGGCTCAGTCGACATCTTAGAACTAGCATCATCCTATGCCCTTAACCAAAACTACCATAAAGATTGTACTTAAACTATGATAAAAATGCTTCCTATTAAAAGCCTATAGGTATGATGTTGTCACAATTAAACTCGCTTTTTAGAAGATGCTCTAACGAGAATACACCATACAATACATGAATAGTGCATCTAAAGTTAGTTTGAGGATCCAAACTACTTTTTACTATGATGATATTTTTCTTAAATAGCTGTATTATGTTAGTCGTTTCCTTTTAGAACCACTACGTTAAGTGTTGGTATTGTAAATCGACCTACAAAATATTAATAGGCGTAAAATAATAAACAACCCTTTATTATAGGCATTTTGGCACTTTCTGCGCGATTCAGCTTCCGGATTACAAAACCAACAATATTATACGTAAAAATCAGGAAACAGGAACAAACTTCATTTCATGTTTCGTATATATGTAAGCCCCTCGATAAATTAACTCCCCTATACTAAATAAAAAATACTCAATATTAACGAAGTTCTCGTTAATTATAATTATTTGATGTGGCACTAATTTATTCCTTAGCACAGCCTGGGCACGTACGACGTCAGAGCACAACCCTAGTACAAAAAGATTACTGATACTGCAACAGCGCGCCATCGGTGCATTTAATATTATTTTAGACATTAATTATATTACGATACCTTTATACATAGTTACGTTTTGTTTTCAACTGTGATTATTTAGTTGTACAACTCCGGTGATTATAAAAGAATGAATAAAATATGAAAATGTATTATGATTGTTTTATTTAACTACCTTATTTGGATTCCGTCTGTTTATTTAGAAAGAAGTTAGCAATAGCCGGTGTTATCTATAAATAGGTACGTATACATAAATCTAGTTCATACAAAAGTAGGTACTTAAGAACGGTTATTTTGTTATAGACAATCAATCATGGTAAATATCCCGTTATAAATCTAAATAATATGGTTATTTTGTTTTTAATTATCCGTACTTATCATTCGTTTTTTCATGAAATAAATTCCTAGGTACAAATTTGATGATAATCAGCTTAGTTGTTTTTGCGTGAAACCGTGACAAAATTAATATGCACATTTATATTATTAGTGGAGATTTATTACCGCCTTCGGAACCTACCTGTCTACCAATGAATTAGTTCATTAGCAGACACAGAAATTAAAAAATATCGCCTTAAATAAGTACTGATAATGTGGTTTATCTATGTAACAATATTAATTTATTTCTTACACCTAACAACTTAACAATAAAATTCTATGAACACAAGTAGGTACTTGATAGGCGTCAGAAAGTATAATCACTACCTGGTGGTGTCGCGCTCGGTTTTTGTAATGACTCTGCCAGTGTCAACAACGTGTCAAAATGTCATCAACTTGCTATTGGCGATGCAAAAATTGTAACTAACGCCTCAGGTGTCAAAATGTGAAGCTGTCTAAGACATTTGACAGTTTTCGTTACAATTAACGTCGAGACGCAAAATGGCGTTGAACTGAGTAACATCTAGTATTTCACTTTATAATTTTATTTAACTCGACACTGGCAAATTGTCGCTTCAAGCGCAAAGTCCAATTACAAGAAACTGAACTGAACAATTAACGTCAGGGAAAAACATAAATAATAAATACAAATCAGATAAAACAAACATAGTGTCGTGCTTAGACAGTTTCTAAATTTCGCCGCTAGAGGCGTGCGGATAATCTTTGCATCGCCAATAGCAAGAATTTGATCAGTTTTTAATTACCTACTTATCCCCTTTTCAAAAGCTATCAAAAGAGATTTATACGCACTGAATACACTTATAATTTTATTTTTAATTTATTTACTTGACACTAGCAAACCGACGGCGACGCTTCAAGCGCAGAGTCCACTAATAAGAAATTTAATTTAATTTAATTATCTACTTATCCACTTATCCACTTATCATATCAGAATAAGAAAAATAACTTATCATATTAAATTAATTAAAACAAAAAATGACAAACAATACAAAAAAAAGAACTTTATACTTTGAAAACTAAGTAAAATTCAACAAATATAAACCACAACCTACTTACTATGGATTTAAGTAGCAACAAACAAACATAATAACAACAACAACCAATATCATTAAACATGACACTGAAAATTGGAGTGAGTGTATCCCAAGTTGATAGATTTTTGTTGTAAGAGTTTAACCAACACACTCGATAGGTACCTATGCCTTTGTGTCAAAATAGAAGGGCTTAACCCAAAAGAAATGGGAAGAAATTCCCCGTAGTTGAAGTGCACTTTGGTCTGAGTATTTATACAAGCAAAACCAGAAATCCGTAGGTATATCAATGTCTCATAATCTACACGAATTAGGTAAGTACCTAAGTTTAGTAAGTAAATTTCTTTGTAGTTTAAGGGAAATAGTAAAACCTTGACTATTCTATTAAAAAAATAAATTAACTTCTCCGTGACTTGCTTCATTGCACCATCAGATCATGTCTTGCCTATTAGCAACACACAGTAGGCAAGGCTTATCAGCCTCGTGTGAAGTGAACCAGAAAACAGTACCATATCTATCTTGCAACATTCGATTGAACTTAGGCCCTCGACCAACTGACCCTTGCGTAGGATGTTTATCATTTCGAGCTGAAGTTTCTTGCAAGAATAAAATGTTGCCCTCTTGATCCTCTTCTTTATGTTTACTTGCTCTCTTGATAATCGTTACACAATCCATTAGCCAAGATAATTAATGTCCGATTCCAATCTCTTTCTGTGTGAAAGAGTTTGGAATCGGACATTATGCAACGTCCTAATTGGCAGCGATCGTATGATGATCCGATGCGTTCTCATCGTGCGATGAGTCAAACATACAGGTTTTATGGTTCAAATATGAACCATCGTGCGAGATGTCTCAGGTCCCTGTGACCTCTCGCATACTCAATAAAATAAATTACATTATCATGGAATTAATGTTGAAATGAAAACGACGCATTTTAATCATTTCATACCTACGTCATGTTTCATAGCATAATTTAATGCTTAAAACCCACAATAATCTAAATCTCAATAGAATTTATGTATCTTATATTTTTCTAAAAGTTTTGGTTGATTCCCAAGCTACGTACAAGATAAACACATTTTTTTATTTTGCTAAAATCGATACAAGTTTCCTAAAAACAGATCTTCGGGTGTCGCAAAGTTTCACTTTTCCATACTGACGGAACTCGTGTTACACCCTGTATTTTAGTTCTAATATCATGTACCATACCACCGATTCATAAAGTCCGTGTTTGATTGTTTAGGCTATTACGCGGTATATAAAAACATAGACTTCATATAGTTTTGTTTTTAATAAATTAATTTCGTATTTTTGTAATATTCATAAGTTATTTGGATTTATCTGAAGACCGAGCTGATAACCAATGTTGCTCTGTACTTACCTAGTGTAGATAGGGCAGAAATAATTCACAGGCAATATTTACTTTGCTAAGAATTTATACTAACGCATAAAAGTTAGGTTAGTATCTAGTGTTAAATAAAAATAGCTCCAATGGGGTGTTTAGATGTTTTATTGGTATTTGTACAACAACTACACTAATAAAAACAGTTGAAGGGGCATGAGACATAGATTAAAATAATCCATTGTTGACATTCGTATCCATTGTTAATAGTAATTTTAATTGACATTATTTATATTTCTTGTTGCTACAATTGTAAATGTATTTCAGATTTTGACATTTAATAATAATTATCGCATTAGTAATTTTGTTTTGAATAAGTTGTGGCATTGGGAAACCACGTTAAAAACCATATTGTGACATATAATTTATATTATCAATAAATGACTATTATGACTATTATTATGGGTCATCATCATTCTCATGCCCTTATCCCACATTACGTAGGGTCGGCACAACATGTTTTTTCTTTCGATTTTCCTGTCACTCAACACTCACGCCTTTCTTACACGTGTCATCCTTCACACAGTCCATCCATTTTGAAGGGAAATGAGTGGAACTCGAAATAAAGGTCCACTGATTTTTTATTTATTGGGTTATTTTAGGTACAATAATTTTAGCCTACGTCTTGATTAAAACTACTTTTCACCTTGGGAAAATATATCCTTCCGCAAGGAATCCTTTATGTTTAACAACAATATTAAGGCGGGACGCTGTAAGTTGCCGTTGTTCTACATTCAATAATATTTATTCTCATCAAATAAGGTATACTCAAACCACATAAAAGGTCTAACGCTTGAGTAAGCACTAATTAGCGCAGAGTGTAGTGGAAGGGTCGTGTGTCACCAGAGGGTTAAGTAGACATTTATTTTTCTGACCTATTAATTTGTCCTGAAGGATTTTACCACAATCTTAAATGGAGATCAAACTTTGTAGATCCATTAGTCTCCGAATTAAATTTAAGTAACATTAACCTAAGATTAAGCGCCTGGTTAGTAAATTTACTTTTCATTTCGCAATTCTACGACTTTTTTTCGGTATTTAAGAGCAGGAGCTTTAAAAGAAAGAATGTAACAGTATACACAAACTCTAGCTTGTAGTTTGCCATCTTTTTGCTGCAAATAGAAAACCGATCAACAAACCGCAGCTTCGCAACATCAAACTCTATAACTTTCCAATTTTTAACCGACGAAAAAAAGGAGGTTCTCAATTCAACGCGCATATATTTATATATTTTATGTATGACAACTCATAACTTTTTACTGAGTTGTCCGATTTTGATATTTTTGTTTAATGTTAAGTTGTTGCTCCCATGTTAGAGACATTTAAATTTTATAACGATCGGTTAAATAGTTTTAGATTTTTAATGATTTTTAATAAGTGATAAACCTCACTTTTTTAGGTTTAACTATTTTAAATTTAACCTACAAAATATTTTTGGTTAAATTCATACAATTTTAAATAGTTCTGGAGTTATATTAAAATACGTCCTCATGTCATACCAAATTTGGACGATCCTGAAAGTCCTAGGTTCGAATATTACGAGTTTTTTGAGATTTTTACATGAGATTATTTTTACTTTATGTGATAAGCTCTAAAAGCATTTTAGTTTGACCGACTTCATAAAGGAGAAGGTTCTCACATTTAGAACGTATTCTTAGTTCTCAAAGTATTTGTGATTGTATTTGTATTTTTTTTAATGTTCGCGCATCTTTTTCTCATTTCTTATAGTAGGTAACCGACAAAAAAAAGGACCAGGTTCTTAATTTGGCGTGTATTTCAATAAGTTCTCCAGTCAGATTCGATATAGTTCTCAACTTGTACTTTAATTAGTGTAATAACTTGGTTAATATAGTTTTAAGTTTTTAAGTTTTAATCTTTTCAGTTTTTAACAGTATTTGTTTTAAAATGCAACATCATGATTTTACCTATATACCTACGAGCATATTTATTGTTGTGGTCATGAAATCTGAATATCACCATATTATAAAATAGAACAAAATATATATTTTTTTATTGAAGTTAAGTGAACTTGCGTGTCCGCTCAAAATAACGTTATACACAGGCATATCGTATTGGTATATCGTACAGTAAAGGTATAAAATATTGGTATTGTATATTATTTAAATAGTTTCTACACGGTAGGTACCACTATATTGCCGTGGTAAGGTTAGATGCCGGAGTTTGATGTTGCCGAGCTGTGGTCGGAAGATCAGATATCTATAAACAGAAACACATCTGTGCAAACTGCAGGCTGGAGTTTGTTTGAACAAGATGAGTTTGAACTCATCCGTTTGGAATTTTAAACATACCATAACCGTACATAACTACACTGAACTGAAATAGGTTAGGTAGATTTTTTATCGTTAACAGTAAATCATTTCAAACATATCTGATGTTCTATATATCCTTATACCTACTTACCAAAAACATACGATTTACCTAATAAGTACCGACCTAATGAAGACCAAATCCCTACTAACACATACAAAAATTTGTTTTTACCGCTCTGAAGCGATTCCCATAATATTTGGTAAAATAGCTTGAGTTTTTATATAAGAAACTGGCTGACCGAAGCCTTTGGACATATCGTGTTTGTGTGGGTAGGTTTATCCATTTTGCTAACGACAAATCTGAACTTCGGATATGTCCCTCGGATTCCAAAGCCGGAAAGCCCGTACTAATTATATTTATAACATAATCAAATCATAATATTTACTAATACCCATCAGTCGAATTGGGAGATTAACAATCAACATAGCAGAAATCTTCTAACGCATAAGTAAGCGGTCACTGATAAAACCAAATAATCCTTATTGAAGCTCTAAGCTCTCGTCTACATTTGATCCCTGGAAATGGCGAATGTAATACTATATTTGTTGACTTATCGAGCTCGCCTGCCTGTGCCCAGGCTCTGCGGTCTGTATTATGATAATGGCTATTTTGGGAGGCAATGAGGAGATTAGTAGTCCCTACTTATAGCCCCAAATAAATAAACATATATTATTATTACTTACTAACCATACAGGTAAGTAGGACGCATAATACTTACAGCAATTAATTACCGTTATTATGAATATACTTGATAACAGGACTTACATTTACACAAATTGATTGACATGTAGCTAATAGTTATCTCGAATAAGATACACGGTTTTCCAGCAATAGTGTCGATAGCCGACAATGCGATTTTTTTGTAAACATTAGAATAATCCTTGTTTTTCTCACAGTTGTTGCGACTACGTAAGCTATATATTTATATTTCGGAATTTTATCCCTTAACGTGTACCTATCCTTAGAGACTTTTAGTTAATTACTATATTGACTAGTTGAGTTCTATTTAAAGTCATTTGACATGACAGAATGTAAAAAACAAAAATAAAAAACCAAATTATGCTTGACTTTGTGGACGAGGTCTCAACAACGGTGAGGAAACAATTTTTTTCTAAATTTTACAAAAAATATTTTAGGTATAATTTCTGGGAAACCTTCAATTGGACAATAGAAACTTTAATGCAATCAATACTTATTTGATTTTTTTTTTAATAATATAATATAATTGATTTCTTTACTGGGTCAGCAGCCATTGATATCCGTGTCAATTTTTATCCCAATAAAAATATACCAAATCGGGCTATGCTCGCAATAATTGATTTTCCAACGAAATGTATTTTATTTGATTTTTTTTATTTGTTTGTATTTTACCGAGGTGAAAAAGTAGCCTATGTGTTATTCTGAAATGTAAGCTATATTAGTGATATTATTAGTATAAAACATTGAAGCGAACTGTCAAGACAATGTTATTTCCTTGATCATTTTTGTTTATACAATTTAGTTTTAGCTGACCTGTCCATGAAAGCCTAGCCTAATCTTCTAAGGAAATAAATATATTGACTTTGACTTTGACTTTAATATAAAGATTATCAAAATCCATTCAGTAGTTTTTACGTAAAAGAGCAACAGACTCACTTACACACTTACAACCCCACAAACTTTCTCGTTTATAATAGTAGTAGAGGATAATAGCATATTCACGGAAAGAGTTGTTTTCCTACGATTTCCAACGCGCAATAAATAGCTTGCGATTTCCACTTTTAACAATTTCATAATATAACAACTCTACACGCGCGTTTTTCGAATGCGAGATTTATTGACAACCAGTTCCAATGCCACAACGTAGGCCCGTGTAATTTTTTTTTTTTAATGCGTGGAAAAGCAAAAAACGTTGTTCTTAATATCTAGCTTAAACAGTGTTAGTGATAGAAAACTCATACAAATATGTACCTACCTACATGGATATTTTGACACCTAACTGACTCAGGCTCAATTAGTTTACAATTGAGTTTAGGTAAAGGATTTACAGGCTCTTGTTTAAGCCACAATTATTAATTTTATTGTACCTACACAGGGTGTATGTGTCGCAGCAGCGGCAGTCGAAGAGTTGGATAGCATTATCTGGGGTAGATTTTAATTCTTTCGCTTATAAGCGATAAAATTAAAATATACCGTATATAATATTCCGATATTGTCCGAACGGGTCTAAACGGGTGTTTTACCTATGAATAACATCCTAGTTTGGTTGAAAGTCCATTTTCGACACGTGACCTGAATGTCAGTTATTGGTGTAAACAAGTCTTAAAATTTAATGTATGAACTTAGATGGGCACTGAAAATAATCCTCTTTTACTTGTAGGAAGGTTTACCTTCTCCAATATTAGGTACAAATTTATAAAATTACTTTCGAGTAGTCGCATTTACTACCCATTGCTGGGATTGGTGCTCTATCTATTGTGTCAACCTACGAGTGAAAATATCTGCCTGCGATTGTTTGCTATTGCGATTTTTGTCAAGGTAGAGAAGCAACGCCGCTGTCAAGGTAGAACATACTTATTTTTTTTATAGAATATACTTATTATCTCTTGATATAATTTTAATTATATACCAATCAATTTACCCATTAGAACGGGAGTACTTAGTACGTATACTTACGTAAATTCAGAAGACGTTTCTAATTTTTTGTGTGTATGATCTTAGTAATAAATAAAATTAACATTGACATTTAAAGAACGAAGTTTTGAATTTTGTCCAAGAGAGAAGTCTACATGTTTCGAGGTCAGGTGCCTTTTTATGATCTACTCTTATATGTCAAAAATACATTTAAGAGTAGAAAATGTTTCTACATGATTCGAGCGAGACCAAGACAAACTACGTAGATTTTTTGCATCGCCAGTAGTTTCGTGAAGAGATCGAGTGTACTTGCTACTGCAAAGGCAAAAGCGTAGTATCCTTTGTCCTTCTCTATTACAGGGTGGAATACAAAGGAAATCGCCGTTCTAAGCCGGTTGAACGATATGAACACCAAAACGTGGTCACTTCACTATGTCCAAAGATAGTAGTTGTAATAAGGTGAGTATGTTTTTATACCTACTTGTATAAACATAGTTATTAAAATTAAATATATTTTAATAAATATATTAGCTGAAAATTTTGATTTATTTTGAAGAATACATTAAAGTATCAATATAATAGAAAAGAAAAAACAAGCTCTACACATCTCTAATAACAAGCTTCGTCAAGCGAAAAGCGGTTTACAAAATAACTAAATGTTTTCGTAGCTTGTTCCTGTCTGCATAATAAATTTTATTTTATAATAGCTTAAAGTTTATCTGTGCATGTTCCCAACACAGGTAGGGACGACCAGCGAATATGAAGTTTGGGTTACTTTTGGATATATGGGTATGGGTCAGTAAAAGTGTTAACTTTCGTTCATGTAGGTATATAACAGTAAATGTAGGTACATAAAGCTCAACTTTTCTTACTTTTTTTATTATGAGTTAACTTAATATTATTTCATTTCATTTTACTTTCACCGGTGCCTTCCTCCCACCAGACCCATAAACTTTTTACAACAAAACTAACTGTGCAACATTTGAGACTTCTAGCACTTGTAGGTGTAGAGCTTTCAGCTTTATATAAAATAACGATAATCTGTTTGTTCCCTTCTATTCAATTTTTATAGTTATAAAATTAAAATAGAAAAAATATTTATGGACAAACTATTTTTAAAAAGGCTCTGCATTCTGAGTAAAGGGAAACTACTGTATTTTATTGGGTATGATGAGCAAATAAAACAGTTTAGTAACATATCATTCAATTTAACTGTTTCTTGGTTTGTCCGTAACAGCTCTATAATTTCATCCCTTAATTAAGGCTTTCTTAAAACCAATAATTAACAAGGGGATCAAGGGGTAAGTAATTAAAATTACCCATGTTCGTTTATTTTAGGTCGATTTAATTAAAAATCGTATAACATAAAAAGATTCCATAAAGTGCTTAAATTAACATCCTTTTCTATTTTTATATTCTTCTGAATAAAAAAACATCGCTTGTAAACTTCAAACTGTTTTACTATGATGAACTACAGTAAAAACTAACAATAACTAACATGCAAGCTATACAGAAAACATCCAATTGGTAATATGATTGTAATACATAACGTATGTAATATTGAAAGAAAGCCAAGATTTTAGCATTTATATATGGCTTTTGGTTATAACAAAACCTTCATACAAAAGCTACCAACAAACAAGTAGGAAGGGGCCTATTACTCAATTTGCGCTTCCATTACTAAACTACTTAGGACCTTCTGTTGGGGACCAACATCACGTATGCAAACACCTCTATCTACAAACGATCTTCATTTGTCTGTCTTCAGCTGAGAGGCGTCGGCGTCGCCTAATAGCTACAGCATAAATTATTTCGATAGTACATTTACAACTTTGTTGTACTAAAGTCTTCAAATATATGGTATGTTTAGTATACTCTTGGTATATATTATATAAGATAGGTATTATCATAGCTGAATCAATTTCTTGCTATGACTTCGTGTAGGCGGAAGTAAAAAGGTATATTAGTGTTTTAGACGAGTCCTTGTTGCCAGGGAAATATATTAATTCACAGGTGAGTGATGCAATAAATCTACTGCAGTCATCAAGTATTGACCGTTTAACGACCGAAGGTCATTTCCGCTTACTTAAAAGGAAAATAGCCAATAGCCACGAAGTATTTTTCTTACATTGTTTTCCTTTACCGTTTAAAGTTTATGGGCTCATAAATCTCAAGAATAAACGCTTCTGGTTGAGATAGTTAGAAATACTTAGTGAGTAAGTAATAGACTTTACCCCTAAGCCATCATCGTCCTATGAAGGTATAGAATGTATTTACGTAACGGATGGAAACTTGAGGATGCTTCTGAAGATACCAGGGTAAAGCTAAGTTACATTGCTGTGAATATGTTTGATATGAATTATCAAACGTTTTCACTATTTGTGTTTCAGTATAAGTTTAGATTTACGTCGATGCAGGTGCTGCCTACATTTTATATACATTGACCATTTCTTCCCTGAAAGACCGAATTTCAACACCATAAATATAATCCGATTGAGTGTATAATTTTAAATTTAATTATTGTTGTATTAGGAGGCATTACATCGCCAAATTGAAATACGTTGGAATAATATAAATAAAGCCACAGAAAGCAGTCAAAGGAATTAATTTAATTGTTATTGAGTTCCTGTTTAAATTATATAAACTTTATTAAAATAAACTTATCTCAGATAGGAACTTTAAATAAGTTTATTAGTAACATAATATAACGTTTTAGTATGGGTCATTCGGTAGATATCCCAGTTCTCTAATCCTTAGTACAACTAGTATTTAGTTCATTTTCGTTTCATTAAAGTATAACTGATAGTTAACAATCATACTTAAATCTTAACTAGGTAGGTACTTACTTAAGTATTATGGAGATTTTGTAGTTTGGGGTTAGGTGATGCTTATTTATTAACTGTTGTCAACTCGTACAAGCCCTTCCTCCAATGTACAAAAGTTTCCCGATTAGGAGTCTCAGCTAATCATATAGTAAATATCAAAAATAACTATTATTCCATACCCAATTAATATACGTAGGTAAGTACCTAAAGTTGCATGATACAAGCCTCCACATGTTAATTACAAGAAAGGTTATTAGGGCGGGTAGGGCTTGGGCGTAATCCCGGCACTCATAAAAGATAGTGAACCGGCAATAATTAGAACACAAATAGGTACCTAATAGGCTAATATAATTTCAGCTATATGTACTGCGGAACATTATTGTTTTGACCAATACAATGGACAAGAGTTTCTAGCGCGTCGTAAAAAAAGTATAAAAACTAAGTGAAGTAAGTAGTAATATGACGGTATATAGGAAGTTTCGAAATAACGAAATAAGTTTCGTTTCGTATCAAAATCACTGGATGAAGATGAAGGAGGCTTTTGTCCAGCAGTGGTCGTCCTACAGCTGATATGATGATGATATAGGAAGTTTCAAAGTGTTATTTGTGTAGGTATATTGGTTTTTGTTGAAATATTCACGTAACGATTCTCCTCCGGGAGAAAGTAGAGCGCCTTCAAATGAAGTTTGCGCTCCTTAAACATAATCCGAATTAATTTTAACTCTTAAAGTGAAACTCAAATGTTTATTAAAGTAAGGTTTTATTTACATAAGTATTTAAGAAATATCTGTTTATTTTATGTTCCGTCAAGTGAATTATCACAAATTGTTATGACCTCATAAATTATATAAGTATGTAAGGAGAAAGTAAGGATAGATAGCCGTTGAGGTCAAATATACTAGTCGGTGGAAGGTTAACAAAGCCATAATAATCAATAAAACTTTAACAATGACTTACTTGCCTACAAAATACATTTAATTTTAAAATATATTATTATCAAATGTATAATTTTATTTTATTCATTAAGTAGTATTGATTTGAAAATACAAACCATCGTAGTTCGGTTTCCGGATTGCGGAAACTAAGCCGCAAGCAACCAACACGGCTTTATTACATTCCATATTTTCTTATGAAAACGCGAGTAATTTTCGTTGACTCCTGTCTACTATGATTGAACACTTTGAGCTGTGCGATAAAATGTTAGATGGATAGGTTTTATATGTAGGTTCGTTATATTATTTTAAGTTAAATCTTAATCTTAAAAGTATCTTTGAAATAGACAATACTTTGGATTATATACGTAGATCGATCAAGAGTATGGTTTTGGAGGTTTTGTCTGTTCACGTCCGTAAGTGGTAACCCTCTGAATCCTTACACGTGACCTCTGGGTGGTGCTAAGAACAGTCTCTGGTGGTAAGCTTCGGCCGCGCCTTGTCACCACCCTCCGGGCTGGGCCAGTGCGTGAATAGATTTTTTCGTGTTTCGTAATGTGGCCCGGAGAAGCCACCTTCTAGGTCTTCATGTCCCATCTTAGACCACATCGTCACTTTACATCAGGTGAGATTGTGGTCAAATGAAGGCTTATCGATAATAAAAAAAAAATGGTTTTACATTTCAATTAAGTTATTAACATACTCTTTTGTTATTTAATTATTATTAAAACGTGTCACGGCTAATAATTAAAACGTGTCACGGCTAATAACGCCGCGCGCTCCTCTTTGTGCCTCACTCTGAGGCACCACTGTAACCCACGGCTTCAGCTATATTTTATTTAATTATATTTATAATATTGCTTTGTATTTATAAAAAGTGTGTAAACGTTAAAGTGTGTGTGTGTAAGTGTAACTGTAAAAAAAAACTATTTTTTTTATAGGGAATAAAATGGTGTGAAGTTTTGCTTCCTATTTTATTACTCTATGTTTATTCCACCCCCGTTTTCTCCGAATCTCAACCTAAAGAAGCTTATCCGTCCTGCTATCGGAAATGCCGAAGTTGCACAATAATTCAACTATCTGCGCTACCTTTGGTGTAGTTGCGAGGATAAACTAACAGACATATTTTCAACTCGAACTTCACGACGTTATGTCTCCTTATCTTGACTCCGGTAATACATAGATATAGGGGTACGGTCAAAGATAATGAACATTACGAAATCTATTCTTAAATTATAAAGTGTCCGATAGACCGAAGAGAACCAATGAAGAATGTTACAAAAATGTTTTTTTTTTTACTTGATAATTGCTTCCGTTGCGAAATCGGTTAGTCTCGCAAAAAATATGCATGAGATAAATTTTCCCCCTAAAAAGATCTAAAAAAAGTTCGCGTCAGCATATATCTATATTTTAAGGTTGGCTCATCATAAGACGCTTGGTCCGGTCCTTAGTAACTCTCCATTTAAAATTTATATTTTGCATAAAATAATAATCTAGTACATTCTTATTTTAGATAGGTAACTTTTTAGATCATTAGTTTATATCATAGTTTTTACAATATTATGACTTAAAGCAGGTAATGTACCCTGATATGACTGTTTTTGAGTTTTCCGATATTTCGGCGCTGTTGCAAGCGCCATTATCACGGCAATAACTGAATTGTCTGTGTCTTTGCGATGTGGGCATACGGTTATGCACAAACGAACCTATCTACCCTTTTTCTGAGTCGTTTATCAAATCATGGTATTGATAACATACCATGAGCTTTAAGTTATAATACGTTTTTTTTATTATAAATAAAATTCCCCGCCGCGTGTCCGTCTGTCCCTATTTTCGCGATAAAATTTAGGTTAAAAGTACAGAACTGTTCGTTATGCAATTTTCAGGAATAAGTAGAGTAATTCAAGAGGCAGGTTTTCATGCAAGCATAATTTGTTAGCGATGTGTGGGAATAAGTTGAATTATGATGATAGTAGTTGTATGAGTCAAGAAAAAATCAAGCATTTACTTAGGAAAGTATTGTTTATCCATGGCAGACACTGACAGAATAAGTCACGATGCGCTTTTGGCAAAACAACGATTGCCGGGCCAGGTCTTATTTATTAAGCTTAAATATTATTTTACAGTTACCTTACAAATAAATATGATGTCCGGTGTTAAGGTTTTAAAATAGTAGCATTCATAAATAATAATTACAGTCTTAAACTAAATCAATTATGCATAATTGTCAACTAAACCTATTTTGAACCCCCGACGCAGTAAGAGGGGTGTTATAAATTTTACGTGACTGTCTGTCTGTCTACAGCATCAAGCTATATTCATGTTTAGTACCTATTCACATGTGATGGTTCATAAGTTATCTGATTTATCTAAAAATAACAACTCTACTTAGTTGTTCTTTGCAAAAGTAAATCTTATCACACTTGACTATTTACTTACAACATGACATAATAACTACAAGATACAGTGAATAGTTCAGAAATATTTAATTTAGGTATTTATCATCAAATAACCACACCGACCGTTGTCGGGTCCTCCCACAGTTTTTTAAATTATGTAGTACCTGATTAATTGCCTTGAAAGTTTGTTTAGATTTTGTTCAAGTTGTAAAACTCATAAATTCATCGTGACCAAAACCTTTTCGAAAACTAAATTGAAAAACAGATTATTTGAGCAAATAAGTTATTGTTAAAGCAATTTCGTAGCATTTCGTAGCTATTTTTGTAGGGGCTAAAAATTGCGTAGCACTTTAGCTACGATAAGATTTGTTAAAAGTAAATTATGCGAAACGGTTTTATTTGATAAATGTTTCGCTTTGTCATCAACTTACCTAAATTAATTGATTTATTAATCCAGTCCAGTGTATATAGTGAGGTGATAGATGTATTAGTATTAGCATTAACGTTTCTAGATTAAGGCAAGTAGCTTGCGTGTCCTATATTAATGGCTGTGGCAGGCGTGCGTGTCAACTAATCCTACAAAGGTTGACGTACAGACAGATTATCGTCGCATTTCAATGCATATATAGGTGAATACTCGTTTGAGGCAAGATTGAAGCAGAGTAGATGCGGTAGTATACTGCCCCGTATCTTCGAGTAGTAGTTTATAGTGTTCATTTGCTCATCATAGATATCTTGATTATTATAAAAGGATAATCTTAAATCAATGGGAGTTTCGGAATAACTAACTAAATATATTTTTGGGTTACACGCCACTCTGAAACACTATTCGTAGAATTTAATTTTCCAGAACACGTTTCATCGAAAGCTCAATTAATCAATTGTTTATTTTTTCGAATGTTTATTACTCCGAAACTCATTTGACCGATGGTTCATTTTAAAAAACATTTCCATGTAAATGATATTTATATTAAAGAAATGTATATTTTTTTAAAAGGTTATTCCTCATACAAAAATGGCATAAACTTCATGGTGTTAAACATGATTGTATAGGTACTTTATACAATGAAATCTATGATTGCAGAAATGAATTTTTTTCTTTAAATGAAGACTGATAATTACAAGTTTAGTACCATATTTATGTCCTCGTATGTCTGCAAAGCATGATAATACTTAGCCGGTTTTAATTATGGAAAAATACGTAATGTTCACAAACAAAAGTAACGGGATAATTTTAATTTAATTTAAGTATTGATAAACGGATTTATAATCACTGCGTACTAACTCTATATTTTCTTATTGATTCTGATTCTAAAGATGTTTTATTTATTTAACACAGACCAGTTTTCTGTTACAGTCTATATTGTTACCATAATGTTGGTATATATTGTTTTTTTTTTTCTAAATATAGGCAATGATTTGTGTGCTAAGTGAAGTAAATGACGTTCCAAATCTATTAAAAGAGGCCCCTGACATTTAAACGTAGTTATTATTTTCTCTTTGATTTCAAATTGTTGATATAATTCACAATATATATTATTCGTGTTAATGTCAATTTCATTAGAATGGTAACTTAAAGTTATCTTGAAATTTTATTTTTTCATAAAAAAAATATTAGTTTCTGCCTTGTTTGGTTATTCAAGTCTTGACGATTTGGCGGTAAATTTAAGGGTTAAAGCGTTATTTGTAGGGTTAGACAAAACCAAGTCCGCAATACAATGTTACTATCGTGGGTTTGTGTGTGTGTTTGTGTGTGCATTGCAGATGTTTGGTACAAGTCAGCCGAGTTAAAATGGGACAGGGCAGGCCATGTCAGGTCAGGCAATTTCTAAAGACCAACAGTGTAGGTATTATGTAATGTAGTAACTCCAGCTTCCTGTACTTGATATGAGTATAGGATGTTTAGCTATAACCCAACGGTACCTAAATAATACCGACTAATTGCCCATATTTTCCTCGTAGGCATAATAATTTATTATCGATAACTATTGCTTGCCTTTAGGCAAGCAATAGTTATCGAGCTTAATGAGACAGTTAGGCTCCTAAGTTTGCCGGGATCTGCTCCAGGAAAGTGAAAATGTATGTTGAATAACGTGCCGACACTATCGACAGAAGATAGAAAGAAAAGAAGAAAAAAAGAAAGGAAATCATTTATTGATTCACACACATTACTCAGTAGGTAACACAAAAAAAAAACTTAGTGCATTGCGTGTGTGGAACAAAAGGTTTTGACTCAGCTCTATGTTGCTAAAGCTGGGTCCACATTTGTATCATATCGGTGTATCGTATCTCCGTCGCGTATCCTCGGCGCGTATCATGATCGCTAGTTTGGACGCAAGCTGATACACGTTAATGAATAATGATACATGCGGTATCCGATACGGCCCGATCCGCACCCGATCTCCAATGATCGCGTATCTTGATACACCTCGTATCCGATACGCGTATCACAATCAGTGGTCTGGACGTATTTTGATACTGTATCATGATACTGTATCGTGATACGATACGTGATACACCCCGAACCATCCAGTGTCGGTTTTTCCGCGATCATCAAAGGGGATACGCGTTGCAGCTCTATAATATTAATAATATTTGATACAAGGATCGGAATAAGAAATGAAGCGTTCATATTTGTAAGGTTAAAGTCGATACGGTGACATGATACAGTATCACATAAGTATGGACGCGTTTTTACAAGATACGCCTTAACGATACGACATTGATAAAATGAGCGTCCATAGGTACTTATGATACGGATACTCAATACGACACGCCTGATCGTGATACACCGAAATGATACAAGTGTGAACCCAGCTTAAGATGCATGATGCGTAGCAACGCTGGTTTAAGGCAAACCTTCTGGTGAGTGTAGGCGCGGAATTACACAAGTTAAAACTAAGCTATACCTACTAGAAAAAAAATGTTTGTCTGTTCACTCAAACCTGACCTGGCCAAGACGGATAAAAAAATATATAAGAAACAAAATTGTGTATTTATTTATTAATATACAGAAAACTTAACAGATACCTAGCAGATAGCCCTATCCCCTAGCCCCGATCTAAGATAAAATTTACTTAATAAAATAAAGTGGTTATATGTTAGGTAAGTACTCTTTCCACCATTAATAAATAAATATTTCAATAGATAATCCACACAACAACATCTAGCCCCGTGGTAAGCTTTTTCGGGTACTAGACATCTGATATACTTAATATAATAGACATACATAATAAAGTTTTTTTATTCAACACATGAAACACCCAGACCAAGGGAAAGTACTTGCAGACCATACAAACACTTAACCCCTTTCGCGGAATCGAACCCGCTCTAGCGCCACAAGCGGACGTTCGGCCACCGCGCGACTGAGGCAGTCCAATAATAAAACAAGCTTGTAATATTGAAAATGTTAAGCGTCCACCGAAATAACTTCTGATTTTTGCAAAGTACCTTCTCATTTAGCCCTTTCATTTCATAACTTTTTCTATCATACCCACTGACTGAAGAAACGTGAAGGGCCTCTCGTAAAGATTTTTATATCATAATTCGGCGTAGGTTCGCATTCATATCTCAAATTAATACCATAAATTGATAAAAGGTTGTTCAATTTCTATGTATCTTAAAAACTGTTGAACCGATTGCCAGTACGTAAATTCGTTGTTTTTGGATTTATACTTTTTAAATATATTCCCACAATTGGAAAAAATCCTTTCGCTTTATATACCAATTATGAAACATCTTGTAGAGTAACAAAATATCATATCAAGACGTATAAAATTTTATTTAGGTAAAAGTATTATTAAAAGCCGTGTTGGCTAAGTAGGAGGACACTCGACTTTCATTCTCAAGGTCGTGGGTTCAAACCCCGCCACGCACCTCTGGATTTTTCTTCTTGAGAAATTTATGTGCGCTTTAAGGTGGTTGTTTGCGCTAACGCGACTTTTTCAAATTGATATATCTACTTTATGAGTGAATAAATATGTATAAAAAAAATATATGTTGAAAAATAGATATTAAATTACAACTTGAACGTTTGAAATTATTGTATCTTCATTATTACTTAATAAAAAAAATATTCAAAGTAAGGCATTTTTTATCCGAAATTTGGATATATCTTTTAAACGGTATTGAGTTTGAGTATTTTTCTTTAACTTAAATATTTGTCAAAGTATTCCACACAAACTGTACGTTTGAATATCAAAACAAATGATTTATACGACTACAAATAATTATTTTATGTTTTCGGTATGAAATGGAACGACCGGGTCTGTGCGGGGGCGACGGGCGGCAGTGTGGCTCAGACTATCGGACGGGGAGGTTGTGTCGCGCGTCTTTGTCATCGGTCCAAATGCATTTTTCGATGTAACCGTATAACGATTATTGTTTGCGCATGGACTCTGTTGTTTAGTTTTATATTTTAGAAATATTTTGAGCTCGGACTTTTGTATATTCGTTGGACAAGTTCAGTAAGCAATTAGCAGGAATAAAAGTTAGTAATAAATAAGTAATGATTATACTTACTACCTACCAACTAGTAAATTAAGTACCAAGCTAATATAATAAGTACCTACAAACCTATTAATATTTATAAACAAAAAAAAACACTTATGAAAAAGTTGTTTTTTTTTTATAAGGGTTACCTAGTTAACTAACTCTGACTCTGAGTGCCTCGTAGGCGCGGTGTGCGAATGTCCGCTTGCAGAGCAAAAGGTAGCGGGTTCGATTCCCGCCGAGGGTAAAAGTGTTTGTATGTTCTGCAAGCACTTTTCTCCTTGGTCTGGGTATTTAATATGTATAATAAAAAATATCTTTAAATGTATGTATATTATATTAAGTATATTAAATATCTAGTAAATACCCGTAACACAAACTTAGAGCTTACCACGGGACTAAAATGTTGTTGCGTGAATTGTCTGGAAATATTATTTATTTATAACTAGCACAGACTAGTATAAATATAATTAAAAATTAAATAATGAATTAATTGTTATATATATTTTATGTCACCGCACCGTCGAGTTATTTGCTGTGCATTATCCTCTCCATCCCAAGGTTGTCTGGAAGAAATTGCTCTAAGCAATAAGGCCGCCCATTACGCATTTTTGTATTTAGCTTTAAGTCCCTTTTTGTATTGTGATATGGTGTGTAATAAAGAGTTTTATAATTATTATTATGACTAGGTAGATGATACAAACAAAGTATATACAATGTGTATTTTCGAACCTTGATCAAACTAAATGCGGATACACGACATACATTTATGGATAAATAAAGGATAAAAAAATTATATGTTGGCTATTTAAAAAAAAGCCAATATTTTTTTATGAAAACTACTTCGTATGGTTTTTTATTTGTTTCAGTTTGAGTAAATGGTGTATTTTATTCAAAGTAGGCTCATTTGAAAGCTAGATAGTTTACATCATCATCATCATCAGCCCTTATCCCATATTACGTGGGGTCGACGCAACATCTTTCTTCCTTCCATTTTCCTCTGTCACTCGTCATCTCAACACTCATTCCTTCCTTCAAAGTTCAAAATTAATTTATTGCGTAAATACATGTTACAGCGTTGTTATGGCTTAAATTTTACATGGATCAATGTATTTTACCTGTCCAGGCATGCAATTATAAAATTGGCATTACACTATTGAATAAACTAAAATAATAAAAATCTAACAAAATACAGTACTAAATAAATTTTTATAATTATTAACTTTAAATTAATTTCATTAAACATTTATAACATCAGTAATCATCATAGTAAGCAAAAATTCAAAGTCATAAAACTAATTATTATACAATTTAAAAAGTCATTATCTTAGAAACATTTTTGTCAGTCATTTTTGTTCTTACGCATGCCATCCTTCAAACAGTCCATCAATATTTTCTTTGACCTACCTCTTCCCACATATCCATCAACACACATATCTAACACTCTAAGCTAGATAATTTACCTAATTAAGAAAATTCAAAACAAAATACAATTTTGGTACAAGAGCCCGCTAAATTTTTTTTTGTAGAAATTTACCAAAAAATTTTTTTTTTATTTTGTTGTTGATCTATAATTTTTAAACTTTTTTGCATTATTTATTAAACTTCATAATATTTTTCAAAGGTTGTCTGGAAGAAATTGCTTTAAGCAATAAGGCCGCCCATTATGCATTTTGTATTATGCAAGTCCATTTTTGTATTGTTTTATCTTGGTTTGTAATAAAGAGTTATATTATTATTATTCTACAAATTCTACAAAGAGTATGGGTCTACCTTTTTTCGTTGTCATGTTATTAGCCATTTTAATTAGGTACTTTCTGCCTTGTAGTGCCAAATATCAACAGACAACAAATTATGTATCTTAAGTTGCATTAAAATGATCACGCACGATTGTGGTGAAGTGAGCTGGAGCGTCACCATGAATCACGCCAGCGAATGAAATAAGAAACGATCGCGATGTACTAAAAAGAACTTGTGAACTGAACGTGGGTTTACTTGCAACGATATGCATTGAGGAAAATGGTTGGCATTTTGAACAATCAATAAATTAATTGATAGTACCTAATACAACACTTTAGTGTTGTATTACTTAATCTTATCATTATCCACCGTTAATATCCCACTTTTGGGCAAAGGCTTCGTTCCGTTTCATCTTATCTTGCCTTGTTTCATTACATAATTTGCTGTCTGTTGATCTCTGTACAAGTCAGAAAGTACCTAATTCGAATGGCTAATAACATGACAGCAAAAAGAGTTTAATTAAGCTTTTTGGTACGTGGGCTACCCACCAACCTTAGAGTATCTATGGATACCAACAGTGTCAGTCGCGTAGCATTTCAAATAATTTTATACTATCTACCTGAAACTTAAAAGGAAAAGCAAAATACCACGAAAACTTAGTGACTGACCAAACATCTGAAATTGTACTCGTCTTTATGCCCGATTTTCTAATCCTATGACATTATGAATATTGCAGATACTACCTAGATTCTATCAGACGATTGGCCTTCAAGCAAAAACCAGACATTATTCATAAAATTAAAACCCTTACTTTTTAGAAGAGATTTGTTGTATAAATTATGAAGTTTAATATGACATGCAAAAAAGTATACCTCAATAATCCAGTGTAAAAGTTACAGATTAAAAATAAAATAAATATCTATTTTTTTTGTTAAATTTCTACAAAAAAAAAGTTTTAATAGGCTTTTGTACCGAAATTGTATTTTCTTTTAATTTTCATTGCTAGGTAAACTATCTAGCTTTTTAATGAGCCTACTTTGAATAAAATACACCGTTTACTCAAACAGAAACGAAGAAAACACCAGATGAAGTACCTAGTTCTCATAAAAAAATATTAAATCGACTTTTTTAAATAGTTTACATAAAAAAAATCTGATATTTATCGATTAATTTTTGTCATGTATCCGCAAATTCCGCAAATCCGCGTTTGATCAAGCTTCGAAAATACACATTGTATAGGTAACTAGCCTACCCTGGCAGGATTGGCTTAGGATCTTATTATTAGGTTGGTACTTAGTAAATAATGAAAACCTAGTTAAAAAAACATACTTATTATTTATTTATTTATTTGTTATATTAGAACCACCAACAAGAAAATACACTAAAATAGTTTAAAAATTAAGGTTCATTAATATCTAATAATAATATATAATTAATTTTAACAATACATTTTAAATTAAAAAGAAAATAACATAAGCACAAACGCATAAATCTCTAGGTAGAATAGTTTTAGCGTAATAATGATGTAGTTGGAAAGTCCTTATTTACGGCGTCGCGACTCGCGAGGACCCGGCACGCGTGACCGCTTGCCGAGAGCGCAGGCCGCGCTCTGCGTCGTATAAATGTAGCGGGGAGTGTGCTGTTGGCGCGGGGAATAATTATGACTCCGCCCGAATCCTCAAGGCCGTTGGCCCATACAGGCGCCTTAAACACGTGCTTTAACGGTGAAGGCAAACATCGTGAGGAAACCGGCAAGGTCAGAGAAACTTTAAAAAGAGTTTGAAGGACATGTGACATTCACCAACTTGCACTTGGCCAGCGTGGTGAATTAAAGCCTAATCTCTCTCGTCAAGAGAGAAGTCCCTGTGTCCCAGCAGTGGGAACGTTAATAGGGTGATGATGATGATGAAAAGTATTATATGCACTACCTACTTACACCAAATATTACAATGAAGGCCTCGGCCAAAAGCGGGTCGTGACGCGGGACATTTTTAGTCTGCAATCGTCCCGCTTTGTGGTCGCGTGGATGTGTAAAGAGCTGTTAGTAAGGGTAGCGTCCGCCGCGCGGCAGACGCTCCCGGTTCGCAGTTGCTTTGGTCGCGCAGGTTTGGCCGATCCTTAACACTACTACTAACGGCATCCAACGGTTTTGTCCGCGCCTATAGACATTCCACATCAAACACATTTTTAAGAACCACTGAGCTGGATAACCGACTTTCCAATCAGCCACACCGATTTAAAACCGCATTCAACATGTTTTCAGTTTTTTCCCTCCAATTTATGTAGGTAAATATAAATAGAATACTTCAACTAAAGCCTAACCAGCTAGAATAAATCAATTGCCTTTACAGAATAAAGCCACAGCTCATACATACAGTCTAAGTAATTAATTAACACTAATGAGTGAAAACCCAATCTTTTGAAATCTGCCGATGCCGATGTTCGTTTTAAAAGAAAAAATGTAAACAAATTCTTAGCAACGGAAAAGCTAATCAGACTGCAAAAGTCGTTAGGATCTGCTGAAGAAAATAAAAATATAGAGATAGTACTCAGTGAGGAAATTTTGTCGCTCAACGAGGCATTTACTTAACTACCTAGTGTCCCTGCCCCCGAATCCAGTTTCGCAGAATTACAATATGTTTTTTTTTCATCATTTATTTATATTTGTTTGGGAAAAACGATCAACGGGAAACCACATAATCAAATAATATTGATAAAATTAAATTACATTGTGGGAGGGCTGCTTGGGCGTAGGCGTAAGTGTTTTTGTGAGTTGTTACCTTTCTGAATCATTTGATTGTGGACCATGGAACATTAATCAGAAAATACAACTCTCCCGACATCAGAGGCTCGGCCTTGAATCTTTTTGCTCCCAACTCCAGTGAAAGGATTCAAAGAGTTGTTTTCATGTTAAAATTCAAGTTAAGTGGAAACAATCTTCGGGCCTTGGTTTCAATGGATCAATACCAGTAAATATTTAGATAAATTTTAGGGAATACCTGTTCTTGATTGAATATTGATGACTTACCTTATATTTAATTTATAGCTTTATCAGATTGCGAATGATACCAACATCACTTTAATTGTAACTAGCAGCCACCCCGGCTGTTCAAATGTACATATACAATACATACCTACCTCTAAGTAAAGTCTAAGTAAATCTATTGCTCATAACCGGTACTAAGCGCTCATCTAGCTACTAAGCCCGTGTTTACCTAGTATAACTCATACATATTATAGTATTTAATAGTGTTTCTATTTGATTTAAACAAAATTATCTTATTTCTTCATTATTATTGTATTAGTTTTATGCGCATTTTCTGCTGTCCATTCTCTAAGTTTTGTTTTACTATATGTTTTGTTATTTGTGAAAACTTTATAATTGGCCTTCAGTATGCATGTAATTTTCCATGTATTTATTTTGTATTGTATTATTATTGTATCTAGCTCTGTAAGTTTTCGTAAAACCATAAAATAAAATAAATAAATACCGATAATTACGTATAACCAATCCACGTTAAGAAGTAATTAACAGTGTGTGAAAGTGTGTTGTATTATTTAAGAGTGAGCAGATCCTGATGGCACCGGTCTCACATAATCCTTAAGAGCCCGAGAAGCTGAAGGAAACTATTGAGATGGTGAATTGTACCTTCCGTTGAAATATTGAAACATAATGATATATCGTCATCACCATTTCGGCTATGCGATATCTACTGCTGGACATAATGCCACCAAAAATAGAAGGTGGGGGTTGTTAGTTCGACCATATATACATTTTTATGTTACTTCTAGGTATAAGCTTCGGCCAAACTTCAGAACCATAGAAAGCTACCCTTTAATTTGGCTCTTTCCATACATAAGCGACCACAATGCGGTATATTTCAGAAGATATAGATATAGGCCTAAGCCTACTCTATACATTAGAGTAAAGATTCAATAGAGCAAAAATATTTATATTATTTACATCCGTGCCCAAAGTTTACCTACATTATCTAATACACCATTGCAGGTCTTAATGTATATGGAATATACTTCGTTATATATAAAAATTAAAAACCTGTTAACTCTTTTAAAGCTAACTAGCAGCAGATAACTCAGATAAAAATCATATGTATGTACCAAGTCTAAGACATGAAAAAAGGTCCATATGAGGTTTTACAAATAGAGGACAGTCCTACAGTACCGTCACTTTAAGGTCACAAGAATCTAAGTTAATAACGTACATGCTTAATGCTACTTCATAATATTTAAAGAATTTAAAATCAATTATTATGTCAAGTTAAGTAGATTAAGTAGGTACGCCGACAATTTCATAGATATCCACATCCTGTTTTCTAGTTTCCATCGTTACAAAAATTCTCGCATCGTATGCATAAAGAAAAGGAAAACATTTCTCAGCTGTCGACCGCTTTGTAATTTAATTAAATTTTTAATTTATTGTGCAGTTGGTCGCGTGTGCCGTGCCACCGCCTCGCAATTTGCGCCTTGCCCTATCTAATATAAGTACCCACCTTCTAACAGCAGCTAGAAATTATTTACTCTAGCACGTGCTTTTAATGAGAATCGCGATTAGATAGTCACTCCCCTTGGACCACCAAAGTACTGCGCAACGGGCGGCTTGAATTATAAATACCTTCACATAGTATAAAATATAACGGCCGCTGTTTGATCGCTTGGAAAATTTAAAGTATTATGGATTTAAATGCAGTTAAAAGCAATATATAAGAATAAGAATAATCTTTATTGTTCTTAAAATATTGCATAATTTCTGTTGATTCTTAGTCTCGAAACTAGGAATAACACAGGTTATTGTAGTGGTTTATATGGAGGGACGTCTCCAATGTCTGTACCTTGGAGACCTCCCTCCATTAATACACATCAAATTATGAAATATAACTAGGTAGGTAAGACAAGAGCTGTCTCATGCAAATAGGAACAAATTAAAAGTTTTCGCGTTTAGCTACATTAAGACCTGCAATGGTGTATTAGATAATGTAGGTAAACTTTGGGCACGGATGTAAATAATATAAATATTTTTGCTCTATTGAATCTCTACTCTAATGTATAGAATAGGCTTAGGCCTATAACTATATCTTCTGAAAATATACCGCATTGTGGTCGCTTATGTATGGAAAGAGCCAAATTAAAGGGTAGCTTTCCTTGGTTCCGAAGTTTGGCCGAAGCTTATACCTAGAAGCACAGATTTTTCTATCTAATCTGTGCTAGAAGTAACATAAAAATGTATATATGGTCGAACTAACAACCCCCACCCCCACCTTCTATTTTTGGTGGCATTATGTCCAGCAGTAGATATCGCCACATATCGCATAGCCGAAATGGTGATGACGATATATCATTATGTTTCAATATTTCAACGGTACAATTCACCATCTCAATAGTTTCCTTCAGCTTCTCGGGCTCTTAATGATTACGTGAGACTCTGTTAATGACGACGTCGTCATTAACAGAGTTTGAATTTTTGAATTTAGTTTTTGTGTCTCTTTCTTATTTTGTCGATATCGTGTCAGAATTTGTCAGATAGTTTTATTGCTTAGGACGCTGTTGTAACCCAGATAAAAACTTTTTTAAATGATTTTCTACAAAAATGGCACAAACTACATGGTGTAGAGCATGTATAATTTATATGGTTGCAGAAATGAAAGGCAAAGGATTTGACAAAATTGTCTTTAAATGAAGACAGATAAGGTAAATAGAAAAAAAGCACCATATTGATTTTGTACCCTCGTTTGTCTCCAGAACATAATAATGTTTTTGCCGGTTTTAAGTATGGAAAAATCTTGTAAAATACGTAATGTATTCATACAACAAACAAACAATATATAGTAAAGTATCGTAAACGGAATAATAATAAACATGTTTCTTTAACACGTATTTTTTTCTGTTACAGACCACTACCATCTATTTAGCGTTTAGATAAGTGTGTCCCCGACTGAATTTATGGAAACTATCTATTATATAAGGAGACTGAATTTTTACATGGCTAAATATATTTGTATTGCAAAAGAAAGCGATCAGTCTGTCGTCTGTCATCGTCGTAAATAATAATAATAAACAGAAATAATGTATTTTTTGTCAATATGTATAATAAACCATTGATTTTTATATAAATAATTTTGTAATTGCAGTTTGCAGAACCTGATTTATCGATATAGATTTAATCAGAACGGACATCCCTATATCGTTACCGTTATGTTGGTTTAAATTGTTTTTTTTTTCTATTGGCAATGATTTGCGAGCTAAGTGACGTAAATGACGTTCCAAATGAATGTATGGAGGTCCCGTCTCTTTATCGTAGTGCTTATATTCTCTTTGGTTAAGAGTGCTTTAGGGTATGAACAAAGAGTATTTAGTAAGGTAAGGCTAATCTTAGGACTGTTTCATACACCATAAAAACGTTTTCGTTAAATTCTGTGTAGAGACAGCTTTTGTCCGACGTTTCAAGACCTATTAATGATAGCAGGCATGCCAGAAAGAAGGACCCACACGTACTCAATTTTCTTATAAGTAGAAGAATCCGGCCCGAGTGAAGATAGTTTTATCGGATAGATAAATCAAACTTTCAACTAAGCTGAAAGTTGGGGCGTGTCGAGGCCATGCGGGGATGTGAAGATGTGCTCAAAATATTACTCAAGTACCAAACGAATTTCTGTGACTTAAAATATTATATTATCGAATATTTCCAACATGCAAAAGTAAACTCGTGTTTCATAGACTAAGTTTGAATATTAGGCTTCAAATAAGTCAGCGTTTCTTCATTTAGGTAGGTACTATGCAAAATCTTTGATGTAAGTAAATCAAACAAAAGCCTTCAAACAAATAGGTAGACTTATATACTTATCGTTAGATGTATAAAAATGCTGAAGTTATCATATAGTCACTACGTCAATTCGAGCACAAGAACAAAGTCGGAAAACGGTTCCCTTCTTATGAAATGTTAGATCTACGAACCAAAAGTGATTAAAATCACTTTGAAAGACGCCTTCAAACGTCTGAAATGGAAGGAACATCAATATCAACGGCGAATCACTCACTTTTGTTCTGGCCACGAAATCGTGTTCATGGAACAGCTAATGGAAGAACTCCAATCGAGTTCCTCTAGTTTATGGACAAGGTAAAGACATTGTCTGCAGTACCATGTTAATGTTAATGCTAATATCCATGTTGAAGATTCTTACTCAATGTATGGTTGAGAATTCAATTCCTAAAGTTTAAGCATACATAAGTTTATCTCGCAGACAGTCAAATTAAGTCCAACTTTGAGAAAGAGCTTAATCGCCAAATCCATTGCGTGGGGTTAGCGTTAGAAAAACTTTGGAAGGCGGAAGTCTTAACCAATATGTGTTGGTTATAACTCATGTATGAAATAGCGAAACGGGGTACTGCATTGCATATCAATACGCCTTAAATTATCTATACTAATATTATAAAGCTGAAGAGTTTGTTTGTTTGTTTGTTTGTTTGTTTGAACGCGCTAATCTCCGAAACTACTGGTTCGAATTGAATAATTCTTTTTGTGTTGGATAGTCCAGTTATCGAGGAAGGCTATAGGCTATATAACATCACGCTACGACCAATAGGAGCAAAGATATAGTGGTAAATGTGTAAAAAACGGGAGAAATTGCTCATCTTTGAAGCCTTCCGTTGCGTGCGCCGTGAAAACGGTTCAAGATACACAAAAAATATGTATTAAAGAATAATAGCTCTTTTAATGATCTAAAAAACAGTCCGCGATAGTTTATGTCTATCTTTTAAGATTAACTCACAAAAACCGTTTTTATGGTACCTAATTTGGTCGAAATAATTTGTTTAAGTTGTATCAACATAATAATATTAATCTTTATTCAAATAAATATGTTGTTGGTTAAGAGTACTTCATCCAAAATAACGCGGGTAGCACCGCAGGGCACAGCTAGTATACGATAAATTTGGTCCAGAGTCGCCAAAGACCTATGGATATTATCTTCAAAGTTTTTTGAGAGATCAAATCTCGATAATAAATATATCAAATAAATAGTGCCCCTAGCACGGGTCTTGATGTTGTTGTGTGGCCAGCAATACTATTATTCTAATTTATTTTTGAAGATAACACTTCATAAGTTAGGGGGTTAATCGGTTTGTCACAGAATGTATTGCCTCAGTGACGCGCTGAGCGAAGGTTCGCTTGCGGCGCGAGAAGTAGCGGGTTCGACTCCCGCCGGTACCATAAAACATACCTTATGTCTTATACATAGGATTTAATTAAGACTGGATACACAATAAAGTAGTAGACTTTTCTAAATCAATCATGAATGGCTGAAAAAGATCGACTAACGAAAAATATAGGATGTAGGCGCGCATCACGACGCTTCAGGTACCTAACTATATAGAAACCACAAAGCTTGGCATGCGCACTTTGCTACTACACGTAAACGTAGCATGCTTTCGCACGCTTTAGTGCGATTTGACTAAATTTCGCAGTAAGCCACCACTCCGGAACTTTAATACGCTGTACTTTCTTAAAATGATAAAGCAAAAATAGGTGTCCGGTGTTTTGGGACGGGCAAGTTATGTCTAATACTATATAATTAGATACAAGATACAAAATCATTTATTTCCATTGTTTGGTTTACAAAACTTAGACACATACATGATACAAAAAAATACAAATACAAATACAAAATCTTTATTTCATAACTTAATTTAACATTTGAATTAACAGTGTTTGAGGTTCCCTTTTAAGTAAAGAAATACCTGTGTTAGGAAAACCTCGCTCTTCCAAGTACATAATAATTAAGTAGATTAAGTTATACATACTATTTTTACTATTCTAACTATTACTTTAGTGTATAAAATATAAAGAAATTTTTATAAGGTAAGTGCACACAAACTGTAGTTTAGTGTATAATTTTGCTTTTAATCGTGTCATATATGTGTGTGTGTGTGTGTGTGTGTGTGTGTGTTGTGTGTGTGGGTGTGGGTGTGTGTGTGTGTGTGTGTGAAAGATAGATCTGAAGGCGGTGATTAAATAATAAATAAAATAAAAAGTAAGACATGAGCCTATTTTATTTTGTTTAATAGCATTTCAGTTTCGTCATAGCTTAAACTCAATATCCAAGTAGTAATTTTATGTTTACATTCATATACGGTAAGTGGATACATATTTAATTCTTTGTTTAATAAATTATATAAATAGATTGATTGTGACGGATATTGGCGAGACGCAAATTTACTTTTTGTTGACATTTTAGGTATTACATTGTTTTTCCTTCTCAAATTTGTTATTTTAGGATCATAAACCGTGGTTTTATGTTTTTTTAATATCGTTTGTAATATATACAACTTTCTGACGGTTAATACATTTGAATTTAAGTAGAGTTGTTGTGTTGGGTATCTATATGGCTGGAAATACATTGTTTTTAATAAAGATCTCTGTGCACGCTCTACGTTGATTAATTTAGTTTTAGCTGCTCCCCCCCAGATTGAAATGCAGTAATTTATAACAGATTGGGCTAAAGTGAGGTAAATTTGGTTAATAAGATCTTTAGATGCCACATGCCTTAATCCTTTAAAAATCCAGGTTAGTTTTCTAACTCTATTCATCAAAAGCTCTATATGTGCATTCCATGCTAACCTTTGGTCTATCATTATGCCTAAGTATTTAATTTTGTCTACCTTGTTTAGCTTAGGACAGGGACATAAGGGATTTTTACGATTACAACTATGGATTTTTATGTTGTAATCAGACTGTGGTTGGGTACTGTTGTACATAGTGAAGGTCATAAAATTAGTCTTTACAACGTTTAGAGTCAAAAAATTTGTATTTAGCCATCTAGAAACCAACGAGAGTCCAGTTTCAGCTTTCAACTTCACTTCTGTCCACGTTTTACCAGTAAAGACGATAGCAGTGTCATCGGCGTATGAGACAATTTTTGCATCATCTAGTTTAAGGTTACAGAGCTCGTTGATATATATTAGGAACAAAGTTGGCCCTAGTACACTACCTTGTGGTACCCCAAAATTTATGTCTTCTTCCTCACTTATAATATCATCAACTTTGACCCTTTGACTTCTTACTAGCAGATAGTCTGATAGTATTTGGAGTGGGATTCCCCGAATGCCGTTTTTCTCCAGCTTTTGGATAAGAATAGGAATTCAGACGGTATCAAAAGCCTTTTTTAAATCTAAAAAAACCGCCAGTACTTTTCTTTGATTGTCAACTTTTTTGATAATGTGACTTGTGAGGGCTGCAGTAGCATCTTCTGTCGAGCGACCATTTCTAAAACCGTACTGTGATTCAGAGAGTATTTTGTATTTATTTAAAAAGTTCAATAGGCGTATGTTTATCAGCTTTTCTAATATTTTGGATATAGACGGTAGTACTGAGATTGGTCTATAGTTTGTGATCTCATCTCGATTCCCACTTTTATAAACTGGAGTTATGATAGCTTTTTTCAATGCTCTTGGAAATACTCCTTGATTAAAACACATATTTATCAGATGACATAGAACAGGTACTAAAGTATCTTTTGATAATTTAAGAAACCTAGTAGGTATATTGTCAAGACCCGGTGCACTATCCATTTTGAGGTTATTAATTACTGCATTTACCTCCGAAGGATCAGTTTCCATTAGGACAATTGATGATGTTGGCGCTGGAATCTCAAATAAGGAACTAGAAGTAGGAGCCTGAGCTAAAACTATACTTTGAGCCAAGTCCCTACCTACAGTTGCAAAATAATTATTTATTGCGTTAACAGATTCAATAGGAGATCGTTTTATGACAAGAAGTTGTTTATTGGGAGTTTTTGTAGGTTTATAATGCGTTATTTTATTAATTGTTTTCCAAAGATATTTACTGTTTTTACTATATTTATTTAACTCGTCTCTTTCATATTTACGTTTTAGTTTTTTAATTAAGTTATTACAAAAGTTTCTGTATCTTTTAAAAGTTATTTTTAGTACTTCGTCAAAAGGGTTTCTTTTAAGTTTTTTTTGCATATTGTTCCTGTTTATTATACAACGTAGTATACCTTGTGTAATCCATGGCTTTATTATTTGTTTATTTTTAGGTACGCGAATTATTTTCGTGAAATTTGATAAACAGTTTTGGATTAGTTGGATTAAATTTTCACATAGAATGTTTGGGTCTATTAATTGAAGTAAATTAATTATATTTTGATTTTTTAAATAGTTTTTAGCTTTATCATAGTCAACCAATATTTTAGAGTTTTTAGAAACTGCAGTTCTTATTTTGGATATTTTTGTTATGACTGTAAGGTGGTCTGTAATTGATGTTTGAACAGTGGCGTAGCGTGCCTTGTCGGGGCCCCGTATAAAAATCTTTGGGGGCCCTTATGTGGAGGTAAAGATTTTTCACAAAAGAAAAAAAATATTGTGAGAAGTAATATTTATTTATCACATAATTTACCCATTTTACAAATAAAAATCGAATTTCCTCCTTGCCTTTTTATCGGCAAACTGATTTATTAAATCATTTATGGCTGATGATGATTTTAGTTTTTCTAAAGTTTCTGCCTCTATGGACAATAGTGAGATGTCTGACAGCCGTTCTTGTCCCATCGAAGTTCTTAAGTAATTTTTTATTAGTTTTAATTTTGAAAAACTTCTTTCTGCCGTTGCGGTTGTAACTGGAAGGGTCAAGAATAAAAAGCATGCTGTGATTACCTCGGGAAAACTGGATGCAAGACTATTGAATTTTACTAGCAATCATTCAATGAGTTCTTTAATAGATTATTTTTTTTAAATTTCAGAATTTAAGCATGTTTTTAGAGCCTTTAATTGGCCACAAAGATTAAGTGAGATGTCTTTACTGTATTTAGCAGACAGTAAAATAAAATAAATTAGAAAGTTTTTATTCTTTTTCCTTACACACTTTGGGGGCCCCGTGGCCCGGGGGCCCCGTATAATTGATACGGCATATACGGCGGTAGCTACGCCCCTGTGTTTGAACCACAGCTATGGAGGCAGCATGATTTCTTTTATTTAATTTTAGAATGACATGGCCAAGCATGCAGTCTCTCTGGTCGGTAAATTATGCCCTGGAAGCATCCCATGCATCGATAGAACATTGAGATACTTTAACCTATTTCTTTTTTCCATTTCTCGTTCAGTGACTCTAGGTAAAGTATTTATGTTTATATCGCCAACGATAATAATTGTACCATATTTACAAATTGTATCAAGATGTTTACTTAAAGAGTCAATAAATAAATCGGCATTATTGTTTGAGGGAGACCGGTAAATGCATAGGATTATAGTTTCATATATATCTATTTGAAGACATGATGCATGTGTTAAATAAATTTCTGTAACATGTAATGCAACAACTGTAACATGTATGATGATGTCAAAAATTTAGATAAGATTTTAAAATATATATATATGAGTAGGTACAATTTATTTTAATGAATCTCTATAATTTAGAAAACAAAATATATCGCTTAGTAGTTACAAGTTTGGCAATGTTAGGTTTAGTTTCATTTAAGGCGTAAATAGTGTTTCTTCATATTGTGACAATTTCTGTCCCTCGTATACTAAGAATATGAACAATAAATTACTGTTAAAGCTGTAGGTGCAAGTAGTAACAAACTGGTACCGTTTGTTACTTCTTTTAAATGCTGTCTCAGACAGCTTGTCTGCTTTCCTATTACTTTTTTTCATTTTTAGCTTCACTTTACTTTCAGTTTTAGCTGACACAGCTTTATCCTATAAAATATGAACAAAATAAAAATCTACTTTATTTAACCCCCCGAAATAAAACAAGTTTAAATCTACTAAATAAAGAAATACCTTATGGTACTGTGAACTACCATTTTCCAATGGCGGCCCTATTTATTTTAAAATTTAAAAGTTATAGGTTAATTAATGTTAAATGTTATTGGTAAACTCATCGACACTATCGTTAAATGGTTAAAAAAAATTAAATGGATATTGTAAAGCGCTTTAATAGAGTATTCATACGCCAATTATGCCTTTCAATTTAATATCCCAACCAGTGGGATTAGCTATAGGCGGGCTGAGCGGTGCCCCGTAGCCCCTAATCCCAGGGGCAAACCTTATTAGTATTCCCATTTCTCCAATATATAGGTACCTAAGCAAGCTGCAGAATATTCTTATTTTGAGATTAAAATTAAAGTTTATTTTCTCGCAACAGAAGGATCAGGAGGGTCAACTACACGATACTAGTGTTAGCTGAAAAATAGGTACCTATCTATACCTAGATAAATATTCATAAATATCACTTAGTTTTCTACCATAATTGTGTAAATAGCTGTGGCTTACCTTTGCTGCGGCTTGTCACCACCCTCAGGGCTGGGCCATGCCAGGGCGTGAAATGTTTTTTCGTGTTTCGCAATGCGGTCCGGAGAAGCCTCTACCATCTCTTCATGCCCAATCTTAGACCTCATCGTCACTTTACATCAGGTGAGATTGTGGTCAAAGAAAGGCTTATCTAGTAAGTATAAAGAAAAAAAAACAAAGTTCACTTTATCACTATAGTCAATGGTCACTGGTCGAATCGTGAAGTGGTTTAGGTACGCTGTATGGGTTATAGGTGAATCCAAACAAAACCCAAACTAGTAGTCAGAAGTTCCCGCATGATTTCCAAGTTGGATTTAGCTAGCGCTCTGCCAGTTATTTTTGATGGTCATAATCCTATCAGCAAGTCTGTTAAAAATCTAGGTATCATTATTGACCAACATCTTTCATGGGCGGTAACAAGCTGTAAGTCGTAAAACCTACGGATCTGCTGGGGCTCTTAAAAAGACTACGAAATTTCTTGCCAACGGCCCCCAAGGAAATGCTGGCGCAATCTCTGCTGCCCCTTGTTTTAGATTACGCCGATACCTGTTATCTTGAACTGACAGAGCAACAGCTAGACAAACTTGAGCTGCTCCAGAATTTTTCCATCAGGTATATACAATATGGACCAAATGGCTATTCGCCTTCGCCATCATGCATGATACACAAATTATATCTCTTCTCTACAATATTATCTTTAACCCTCTTGCTCCGTCCTATATCAAGGAGCGTTTTTTCTTTCTTCATCAATCTCATTATCATGGTCTTCGGTCATCGGAAAATAATGCACTTGCGGTTCCCATACATATTTCCACTTTTTAAACGAAATCGTTTACGGTGCAGGGTGCAGGCTATTCGATTGTGGACCTTACTGCCCGCGAAACCAAGACGCGCTCCTAGTCTGTACAATTTCAAGCGTCAAGTAAAAAATTGTTTTTGAATCTTTAGCATATTATGGTATTATATTTATACATTGTTCGATTTATATATATATAATACTAGCTGACCCCAGCAAACGTTGTTTTGCAAAATGAAAAATTGATAGTAGCTGATTCTCCAGACCTACTGTATACGCATATAAAATTTGGTAAAAATCGGTAAAGCAGTTTCGGAGGAGTACGGTAACTAACATTGTGACATGAAAATTTTATATACTTTTGATAGATATGATCTTTGACGTTAGGAACACACCTACATTGCTTAGACAACAGTGAGTGCTTGTAATTTAATATGAACTTTATACCATAGCAATAAAGCTCAAATTGACTACGTTTTAGTTACAAATCATTTGTATGGGCCATTTTTAGAGTTTTTCCAGCAATAATTCTAATTTTTCTCGCCGTAAAAACCATCCTTGAACTTCAACGAACATTTTAAAAAAGATTTGGCCAAATTGGTCCAGGCGTTGTTGAGTTATGCGCTTACCAACACATTTTGCGATTCATTTTTATATTATAGATTATAATAGGTATTTATGTTATTTTTATAAGTATATAATATTATATCTAGGTATATATTGATTTATAGATATGTAAAGTAAATAATGTAAGTCTTCATATATTTTAAAATATTTGGATATTAATTACCAGATACCCTGAATATTATCCTCAATTAAAATTGCACATGATTTCTACACCACTCAGTGTATGAAAACTTTAATCGGGACACGATTTAGAAATGAAAACAGAGAGATAGATTTTGGTTGTTTATTTGTCAGGAAGCAAATGATTCACAGCATTGGTGGGTTACAGAGGTCTAACAACACTGGGCCGAAACATTCATTTTCCTGATATTTATTAGCAGAAGGTACAACAGCTTAAAATACGTAAGTACCCAAATATAAAAACGTGGGAAAAAACAACATTATACACAGCTAAGATACTTAGTAAAGCGAGTTTTCTTTTTGTGGTTTTATTATTTACTACACACCTTACTAAATCACAATTTCTAATTATGTCAAAAATTATTTATCACATTTATAACATTCTGTACAAAGTAAAAAAATATTTTCATACTCCACTAGTACAAGGTAAAGCTGCATGAACTATGAACTTCGCAACAATATATTTAAAATATTACTGCTGTTACAAACGTTTGTAGAAATAAAAATTAACAACTACCTAATCTACTATAATCTGTCAATCATTTCGAAATGTATTTTGTCTAATGCGACTGAGCGCGCTAATTATGTAGGATCCTATTGGACATAATAATATGGGTCACCGACTGCCAATATCATAAATGATATGCTTTTGTGTCTCTATTTCATGCATGGTACCATTGCAATGCTACAATACAAGTTATGCATACTTACACAGTAAATTTTTATTTTTTTTATATTTTTTTTACTTTTTTACTATCTATACTCCAACCTGCATCGAATATAATAAAATTGTTAAGTGATAAATAACACAATAAATTATGTTACATGGACATACAACCTTCATAAGGAGTATAATTAGTATTGTATGCTTTCTACTGTAACTTACGTTTAGTCCCTTGTGGTATTAAATATTGGACTTGCAGAAAAGAATTCTCTTTGTGCCGCTATTACATAATAAACTTTGTACATATTATTGCTTTTACGTCTCTAAAATGCTTGTTATGATAGGAACATTACATATGATGATAATTCTAGATATATATTTTGATATTTAATGAAAAAATATATGCGCACAGAAGAGACTTTCTCTGCAACTACGATTAAATCTTGTTTTGTATAAAGGCAAGTTTCCGCAACCAGTGCTGTGCGACCCACATCCACCATGCACTGACACCTGTAGTTTAAATACGAAGAGACACGTGAAGCAGCGCGTTTCAATTTCAAATTTAAAACCGCATAAACACGCGTTCATTTGTACTCAAGCCCATCACTATTAAAATCATACATAAAACATTATGCAAAAACGATTACAACCTTTCTAATTTGAACTCTTTCTCCAAAAACTGGGACTTTAAAAATGCAAAATTGTGATTTGTGACAGTGATTACAGAGAAACAATCGAAATATACTCTTTAGGGACACTCAAATCGTTACAAAGTAATTTACAATACTCCAATCTCTAATTTAAGAACTAATTTATATAAAACGTATTATTTACAAAATATGAACGCGAAGCGCGTCGACCTTCTTACATATTTGTAACTATTTACAATGACTACAATAAAAACATTAATTAGGAGCATTACATTAACGTGAGCTTGATCAAAGTAATCCCTTGTTCAAAACAAACTAACAGTCTGTTTCAAAACATATGTTTTGGTCAGTCATACTAATTTTTTTTTATTTTTTACATTTATTTTTAAACATTTATTATAATTTCATTTCAGCTAAAAACAAACGGTCCTGTAATTTACAACAAACTGTGGCTTCATCTTAGAATTACTGTTTTAGAAGCCCAATCATGAACAAGCAATCAGTCTTGGGTCTGAGGAAAATAATGATTACTTCTGTATCAGATTTAGATCACCAAATATGTGCCTATATACATGTTAACTGAGGATTCCATGATTAAATTTTTTCAACTGTAAATACACTCATAAAATATCCTGTTAGGCTAACCAAACAGTTAAACAAAATGTATGTCAAATAGCACTGTATACTTGTACAAAGTTACTAACGCTAATTCTAATTTGTCGTAAAAGATGATTTATCAAACTTCCAGTTAATTAGTCCGTCGGCTGTTCCCAAGTGGCAAGCTAACTTATAATTTTAGTAACAGAAGGTACATTCCACATCTGTAAAATATATGCCTCATGAAATTTAAGGCCAGTCACGACGATGAGTTTTAGTCTCCATTTAGACGAAATTGGAATGCAACCATTTTTAGAACACTTTAATTTCCACAATATTAAAATCTTTTAGAAATTATTAAATCGTTCTGTTTTTTTGTCTGGCGCAATAGTAAGTAAAATATTATGTTTTACTGAAAGTCGCTGATGAGTTTGACAGAAATTTGAAAATAAGTCGTTCTTGCTTATTCGTTAAATATATTATTTCATTGTTTGCTTCAATATGTTCGGCTCAGTTTTTTATTCCGTGTTTTATTAAAAAACTGTTCTAGATGCTATTTTACAATTGGTTTTTCATGTTAGCGGCATTACAAAAAACAAGACACACAAGACTATAAACCAACGCCGAAGCAAAAAAGTGCCAAAGTAATCTGGTTAAACACCCAAGTAAATTATTACAAGTTTAGCACAAACCTATTACGTGCCAATTTGTCTCTTATATTATAGATCAGCGTTTAATCATATTAAGATAACAACTAATGAATGTTTCTGTTAATAATTCCGATACACAACTATTTGTTATATACAAACAAACATGCTATGGCACAAAAGTTTTAATCAATATCAACCCTGAATATGAAATCATTGATACTTATTGAACTACCTATGTTTAAAATTAGACCTTGACTTTTAAGCTATAGGTCTGTAATGTAATGATGATTTAGATCACGTCAATTATCTACATGTACTAAAACTCTGTAGTCATGGAATCCCCTAACTTGACAGGAGTAAATTATATATAATTGCACTTCTGGTAACAAAATAAAACAAAGGGAAGTTAACATTGTACCTATGGAATGCAATTTTCTGACAGTTAGATCAAAAAACTGTTACTATAATGGTTTAACTTGCTAAAATATGAGGATTCATTAAAGCGGTAAAAAGCTAGCTTAAAAAAACAGTCAGCGTGAAATTCTGGCAGTATGTACCTACTTATGGAAAAATATTGCAACATTCAATCTGGAATAAGCCACTAACATATAAACCAGAAGTGCCATTATTTTAAAAACTCTGGTCTATTGGCTGAAAATCACACATGCCATTATTAACAATTAAAAATAGATCTAAAGTATGATTTGCTCTACATTAAAGTGTCTGAGTTTAAAAAAAACATATACGTCAAGGTGCTGCGACGCCGACTCTGGCCGAATACGATTAAAAAAGTGACACTTTGGTACTAATGGACAGACCGCGCGCAATTTCGAGTCAAGTTGCCGCCCGCCTCACCTCGATAGGCCGATACGATCACCTACCAGGTGCAGGCCCAGTCCTATTTTTCCGCGGCGTCGGGTGGGGGGGCGCCACCAAAGTCGAGCTGGTAGCCGCCGGCGCGCGTCATCTCTTCCATGCTGGGCTCCTTGCACTCGTGGCCCGCGTGGCCGGCCGCGCCGCAGTTCCAGCACGACAGCTTGGGCGGCGCGTACAGCACGGGCACGAAGCCGGCGTAGGAAGCGGGGTGCGGGTACGGCGGCGGCTCCCCGTTGGCGAAGGGCGGCGGCGGCGGGCGGTACGTCGGCGGAGGCGTCGGGTACGCGTACGGCCGCTGATACTGCAGATAGGCCGGCAGCGGCGGCGGCGGCGCGGACGGCGTCGCTCGCCGAGCCACCGGCGCCGGCGTGTCGGGCGGGGACGACGTCCCGCTCGACCCGCTGTCTGACGACGACCTCGTCACCTGCCCGTACGCCCCTGTCCGTCTTCGCACACCGTTTAACTTTTCCAGCGATCGGTATTGTTGTAAACTAAGTTGTAACCTTTCATCTGCCATGTGCTGGTTATGCCGAATCTGAAAAGTAATATAAAGATATGATAGGATTTTACCGGATTTGGTAAGAGTAAATAACAAGTATGTAATTGCTATTATTGTATAATATCTATTATGACTTTGGCACACTAAATGCGTCTGCATTTCGCAGGTGCAACAATAAGTCAAATAAATTGTTGTTGCAAATAATAATATAGGTAATCAATAGAAATCATTATCTGCACTGCTCTTGTCAGGCGTTTGGTGTGACGCAGTTCAAACAGTTTCTTGTATTACTGTATTACAATTTGAGCGACCGCATTATAAGCCGAAGCGTTTAGACAATATTTTTTATCAATATTTTCCTTTGCAAACAGTTTTTTACCTCAGCAACAGATAAATTTTCGAAGTTAGCAGCAAGATGCGGGATCGACTGGTCGGGAGCGGGTGGCAGCGACAGCGGCGGCGAGCGGTCGCGCGAGGGCCTGCGCCTGGACCGCGGCGAGGCCGCGCGGCTGTCTCCGGGTGACGACACCAAGGGCGACGGCGGAGCGCCCCCGCCGCCAGACGCACTAGCTTGATAGTTTATAACCTAAAATGGACCAAAAAATACATTGTAATTAACTTCCGTATTCAAAAAATATTTCACTTTTCATATCAGACTTGTAGGGTTCATAGAACGTTTCATAGTTTAATAAAAAATATGTATTCTTGAACATAAATTAGTGCTAAATCTGTTCAATAAAAGCTTTTCACCCTTGATTATCTATCTCTTAATAGTCACAGAATAAGGTATGCATAGGCTTAATGTGTGTTTTAGCTAATTCAGTTATATTAGCCAGAAACAGCAGTTTTTATGAATATGAGCGTAAATTAATCAATTGAAGACAAAAAATTATAAGCTATGTAATTAATGTATGTGGTCCATTCCGGCTTTGCAAGGATTTTCTCAAAACCGCATAAAGATCCGTTTGGTAGTTTTTGAGTTTATCCTGAACATAAAGACAAACTCACGCAGTGAGGGACTTTAACTTATAAACTTCTACCTTTCACATTTTTGCTTGGGCTTCTTATAAACTTAAAAAAAGCCATAAAACAAATAGGTACAAAAAAAATAATCATCATCATCATCACCCTATTAACGTTCCCACTGCTGGGACACAGGGACTTCTCTCTTGACGAGAGAGATTAGGCCTTAATTCACCACGCTGGCCAAGTGCGGGTTGGTGAATGTCACATGTCCTTCAAACTCTTTTAAAGTTCTCAGAACATGCCGGTTTCCTCACGATGTTTGCCTTCACCGTTAAAGCACGTGTTTAAAGCGCACATAAATCTCTCAAGAAGAAAAATCCAGAGGTGCCTGGCGGGGTTTGAACCCACGACCTTCGGAATGAAAGTCGAGTGTCCTCCCACTTAGCCAACACGGCTTTAAAAAAAAAAAAAATCTAAATATATTGTACAATCCGTTTATAACGACGACCTAGGGACCGGCAATGTATATCGTACTACAATCACAAAATATGAAACGATTTCATGTGTATGTTTGTTAATTTGTTTGAAAACTAAGGGTGTAAATGACGTACCTCTATGGGAGGATTAAGTGGTGACACAATGATATTTGTAGGCCATCCATGGGGTCCAATGTACTCTCCCATATTGTACTGAGGTGGCAATGGAAGGCCAGGAGGTGGATGTGTGACCTCCCCTAATATAGAGACCACGCCTGTTGGAGTGGTCATAACTGGTGGCGAGCTGAGTTCAGGCACTGTATCTGTATTTGGAGGCTGAAATCAAGCATTTACCATGAACTAGAAGGATAATTATAGTTTATGATACAAATGCAGGTAGGTAAACATGCCCTTTCTATTTACTAATAACATCACATGGATGGCATCAATAACTAAAATTCTTGTTCAGCTGTGGACATCTTATGACTGAAATTTATTTATTTATTTCAAATATATAGAGCTCTATAATTACAGGTTTAATTTAATTCTAATGAGCCCATTAAATTCCAGAATAAAATTAATTAAAATCAGGCATAAAATTTAAATTCATTTAACAACAAAACAGATTAATTACTTAATTCAAACACACAAAATTGATATAAATAAAAATGAAACAAAACAAATAGATTGAATTATGTAAAACATCAGGAGTACAATCTACACACAACATGTAATGAATGTCACAACCATAACAAGTTTGCTCATGGGACTGTGAAATGATAATGAATAAACAATGTTTTTTATTCTTAATATATGATACTACTAGCGGCCCGCCCCGGCGTCGAACGGGTATAAAATTTTCACGGAAATTATTCGAATTTTTCTCGCCGTAAAACCATCCTATCTCTCAAGTTGGATCAAACTGCACATGGAGTGCGAATTTTATTATAATCGGTTAAGTGGTTTAGGAGTCCATTGAGGACAAACATTGTGACAAGAGATTTATATATATTAAGATTTAAAATAATATCATTCAATTAAATTTAAGCAAATTAACAATTTATTGTATTATTATGTGCTTCAAACATTATGTAGATACTGTGTGTAGATCTATAAGACCGATTCACTTGAACTTTTTTACTTGATTGGTGACTAGCAACTAGCAACCCACCCCAACATTGCAGGGGTGCAAATTTTACATTTTAATCCTTCCTCTACAACTATTGCTGATGCTTTCTTCTCTTGGATTTGTGGATCTTATCAGTTCAAAATATCTTGTAATAAGTAAAATGGTAAACCTCATCTTTTTATGTACTATATATTACACATTATCTGCTTGGTAAGGACGCTATCCATGTTTTTGTATCAACTTGCAATAAATTTGCTTAAAAATTGTAATTGAGTATTAGGCCAACTTTTTTAAAAATGCAATCAAGCTTTTTGCCAATAGTTCCAAAAAAGTATTGTTTTTTAAGGCAAATTGCTAACGCCACTGCTGTATCTCAGTTTGACCCTATTTAAAATATTGTCTGCATGGGCTATAAATCAAATTTTAGCAGACATATTTTTGATTTTGTACCATACAACACATGCTATTTAACTCCTTGACCCTCACCTCAGGTAATAAGGTCAGGTAAGCGGTAACCGGTTACCGCTTGGGGATTAACGAGTTAATGGTCATTAAATCTGTACCTATGTAGATATAAATATGTTTGCTAGTAAACTTCAAGATAAAAAAATATATGCATAACTTGACTTAAAAATGGTTTATGAATATATGTTTTTTTAATGAATATATGAAACAGTGAAAGATTCAGCCCTGCAACAGGCGCCTGCCTGCATTCAACATGCAATAATTTCATGAATTTGGCTGGTTCCATTAAGCCAACACCAATGATTGAGTAGGTATAATTCCAATAATAATAAAGGATTGTTTTAATAAACCTTATTCCAATTAGAATCCATGATATTAGATATATGAAAGCTATGGAAGGTTAGGTAATGAGGCGATTATGTGACACTGACCTGAGCCCCGGGTGTTTTGACATACATCAAGCCAGGTGGTGGACCCAAGCTAGACATATTAGGCGGTGGAACTGACATGTTGGGTGTGATACTAGTTTGTGTATGACATCCACTCACAGGCACTACGTTTATATGCTCTTGTTGCTCAGGAAACTGAATTTGCTGGTCTTCCAATTTTAATTTTTCTAAAATGTCACCAAAATGTGACTTTTGATCGAATGTAAATGCCGGGTGATGTAACGCCATTGTGTAGAGTAATAGAATTTCTTCCAATAAATCACCGTATAAGCCTTTAAGCAATCCAGTTTGCTCCAGACTGACCATGGCATTGTACAATGTGGTGGCACACGCAAAGTTACATGAGCGCAGTAACGACACGTACAAGGCCATTTTCCGCCGTGTCCTGGGGTCTGTATTAGCACCTCCGATGTCCGCAGCCAGGTCTGCGGGGTTGTTTGCCCTCAGTTCGGCTCCACGCAACTCCTGGAAGTCTCGTTTACCGAGTTCTTCCAGGTACGTCCCAATAAAGCGTAATTCGAACGGCAAGCACATATTTAACAATGTACACATTGCATCAATGCGTTTATAACTTTCCAATTCTTTAAACCATGATACCACGTCCTCTTTGCAAACCATTTCCAGAACACATTGAAATTTTGTGTAAAGAATCAACCGGTCCTCTGCAGCCGAAGCGCGTCCGTTTCTCAGATTTTTTGGCACACGCTGTTTTTATTACTTATTATAGGTAGTAATCCAAGGATTTCCAATTGTAACATTAGTAATTCAGGCTACAAAACAGTATTTTCTAAGTTTTAGTGGTTAGCCAAGTACAGGCAATGCTAGTAGTTTTGACTTGTCTATACTCTATGAATGAATGAAAAGAAGCACAGACAATGTGTGCTTGCTATCCATGGGCGCCATAGTACAAAATACTCAAAAAAGAAAGAACTGTATTGCACTTGAAATAGAGTTAATTTTCACTTGTTATTAATTTTGACTTTAGGCAAACTGACAGTTAATATCGCCATTTTATTTGTCTATGTTTGTCATTATAGGCCATTAAGGCATTCTTTCAAACACTAGCCTTATTAGTTTTAGTCAAGAACTGAGCTGAACACTATTTAATATTACATAAATATATAAATTTCAGGACGGTAAATCATATTAGATTTATGCATACAGACAGTTTTAAAAAAAAAAAAAAAAAGGTGTGTGTTCGATTCACACACGATAGAAGTGAAACTTCAGTAAATCGACGAAAGAATAAGAAGAATAAAAAAAAGTGTGTGTGTGTGTCAGCTACGACGCACGATTGGAGTCTACTACTTACGAACTAGTATTATGATATATATCGAATAGAAAAAAAGGGTAAATGAACGCATCTGCTAAAATGATAAGAGAAACAAACATATAGGTATCTGTAATTATTCGGATTATTTATATTACTTCAATAAAGCGTATTACATAAAGTATGTTACAAAATAATATAAATAAAATCGAAAATCGAAATAAAAGTATCTTACCATTTCCGTTTCATCTTTTTGCATCCGGTTTGAAATCACTACGATTCTATAGAAGTTTCACTTCAAAAAATTAACTCACTTTTAGCACATTTAAGAAGAAAACCATGACTTACGAATAATGTTCTTTTAAAACTAATTTAAATTAATAAAAACAATTTCTATAAAAAACAATATTTTTTCAGAATTGCGACTTCGCCTATTATGGATTCTAGGGTTGACATTTATATTTATTCAAGTATTTATATTTATATATTTATTCAAATTATTAATTACCAATTAAGTAATTACAATAAATGAAAGCACTACTTGAAAAGTATAAATAAAATCTCATGAAATTTTTTTTTTTGAAGTTAATACGGATTAATAACCTAGAGGCAATTATGAATTCAAAGCATCGATGCGGCCGGCGCTGATCATAGAATTTATTTCAAATCATCAGTTTCAACGAGCGTTGATTGTGCATCATGGAACATGCAAAATTTAAGAACAAGTTGGAAACAATTTTCGAGTCATTGTCAATGTCAAAAAGATGTACATTTCGTAGGCAACACTGGTTACTCGGCATTTTTTGACAACAAATTTGATTTCTCTTGCCAGCTCCATTCACATTCATTAAAATTCTTCAGTGTCATTGCTTGTTGAGAAATCTTTTTGTTATCAAAAAGAAATATAAAAATGGCACCATCAGAAGATGTGGAAATGAAAAGTGTTGAAAGTCCCGGAGCTGCCAGCGATGTGGAGACGCCAGACCTCAAGAAAGATGCTGATGTGCTTGCTGTTCAGGATTTGAGAGAACATGTTCGTCAAATTGATAAAGCCGTTTCGTCTAAAGAATCTCGATTCGCTATGCGTGTATTGCGATCTTTGCCGAGTACTCGAAGGAAGTTGAATGGTAACGTCCTTCGCGGAATTATCAACCAAGTGTTTCCTGCAAATGCGGATCGCGAGGCTCTTCTTGGCTTTGTTGAGCCGGTGGCACCAGGCTCTACAGAGATAGAAATACCTAAGCGAACGGTATCGAAACAACCAGCTCCGGAAGTTGACGTATACATACATCTCCTGGTATTGCTACGCTTACTTGATACCAATAAGCTAGAGCAGGCTGCAACTTGTTCACAACATTTGATTATCAAAGTCACAGCACAGAACCGTAGGACACTGGATCTTATTGCTGCAAAATGCTATTTCTACCATTCAAGAGTTTTTGAGCTGAATAATAAGTTGGATCTTATCCGTGGATTACTTCATGCTCGCCTTCGCACTTCTACTCTTCGTAATGACTTTGAGGGTCAAGCAGTGCTTATAAATTGTCTCCTACGAAACTATTTGCACTATTCACTTTATGATCAAGCTGATAAGTTAGTGAGCAAGTCAGTTTTCCCAGAAAGTGCTAGTAACAATGAGTGGGCAAGATTCCTGTACTATTTGGGTAGAATAAAGGCAGCACGCCTTGAGTACAGTGATGCTCATAAGCATTTAGTTCAGGCTTTGAGAAAGGCTCCTCAAACTGCTGCGGTTGGTTTTCGACAGACAGTGCAGAAATTAGCCATTGTGGTAGAGTTACTATTGGGGGATATCCCAGAAAGGGCTATTTTCCGTCAAGCTCCCTTAAGGAAATCTTTAGCTCCATACTTCCAACTGACCCAAGCTGTCCGTTTGGGTAACCTACAAAGATTTGGAGAAGTCTTGGAAAACTTTGGGCCACAGTTTCGAGTTGATCACACATTTACCTTGATCTTGCGTTTGAGACAAAATGTAATCAAAACAGCCATTCGCTCCATTGGCTTATCATACTCACGGATTTCCCCGAAGGATATTGCCCGTAAACTGGGTCTTGATTCTGCTGAGGATGCTGAATTCATTGTAGCTAAGGCCATTCGTGATGGAGTTATTGAGGCTACTCTGGACCCTGAAAAGGGATATATGAGCAACAAGGAAAGCTCAGACATTTACTGCACCAGGGAGCCACAGCTTGCCTTTCACCAGAGAATATCTTTCTGCTTGGATCTTCACAATCAAAGTGTGAAAGCTATGAGGTACCCTCCTAAATCTTATGGAAAGGAACTGGAGAGTGCTGAGGAACGCCGTGAAAGAGAACAACAGGATTTGGAATTGGCCAAGGAGATGGCTGAAGAAGATGATGATGGTTTCCCTTAAATTCTTATGCTCTAACTCAAATTATATTCTGTGTGAATTAGATGTAACAATAACAATGTTTGAAAATTGTACCAATAAAACTTTAATGTCATATTAATGTATTCTTTGCATAAACCAATACAAAGAAAATTTTTTTTAGAGTGTTATTAAGTTTGTTATGCTCCTATAACTGTATGATTATTGTTGTGGGTAGTATGAATTGCCTATTGACAGCTTAGAAGCCTAGGAGCTTTTAAATGCATACCTTCTTGTAAGAACAAATCTTTGAATAATAGAGATTCTCTAGTTATGTAAACAAGATATAAGTATTATCCAAATTTTCATAGAGATTTTGCTAAATAAGGTTTTTAATGCTCCCACCAGGCATTATCAATAGGAATCAATTAGAATAATGGACAATACCTAAAGATAGACATAGTGATTATATACCCTCTAGGAAATATTACTTACATTAGAGTTGCCAACCATCCTGTTTTCCCAGGACATGTCCTGGTTATTGGGGTGTCCTGGATAGTACCAGGAGCCCTGTTAAATTTCTTTAAATATAAAAAAAGATCCAAAACTCTGTTTTCCTTTTAGTTGTAAACATCATATCTGCTATATGTGGCTCAGTAAATTTTTTTTTCTTCAGTGTCTTCTCAATGTCAAACATCCTAAATAATATTAAAAAATCTCAACTCCAGGCTAACTTTAATTAACTGGTAGTCCCTAAACATACATTTTTTTTCTGTAAACCTAATAGGTGCTCAACATAAAATGTTACTAAAAAAAACGGATTTATCTTATCATAGTCTAGAAATGTTCGTGGAGGTCTAGGGAAGGTTTAAAAGGCGAGAACAAATCGAATAAACGCCGGGAAAAAAATTTGAATAAAAACCCGTGCGAAGCTGGGGCGGGCCACTAGTAATGAATAAAAAGCAGGTATCTTTATAATTTAAATCTTCTGTATGTGTGTTATTCATCGAACACCTTCTCAACGGCTGGACCGATTTTGATGAAATTTTTTGTGAGTGTTTAAGTGGGTTCGAGAATGGTTTAGATTCACAATACGGTCAACAAGGTGCGAAGCGAGGGCGGACCGGTAGTTTTTTTTATAAAAGATATCATTATACATTTCTAGATAAGGCTTCTCTCTGCTGATTTGGAAGGAGATTCCTAATATTTGCATGTATTATATTTTTCACCTAGATAACGCGTACCTACATGGTACGCGTTCTCCCTATTCTGACATAAGGCGCATAAGCTACACGTACAAAAATCCGCTCTAGTAGAATGCTGGCGGAAAAATGGTGTTCACTTGAGTAATATCTTTTTCACTTTATAATATTACCTATTATAAAAGCCGTGTTGGCTAAAGTGGGAGGACACTCGACTTTCATTCCGAAGGTCGTGGGTTCAAACCCCGCCACGCACCTCTAGATTTTTCTTCTTGAGAAATTTTTGTGCGCTACACGTGCTTTAACGGTGAAGGCAAACATCGTGAGGAAACCGGCATGTTCTGAGAACTTTAAAAGAGTTTGAAGGGCATGTGACATTCACCAACCCGCACTTGGCCAGCGTGGTGAATTAAGGCCTAATCTCTCTCGTCAAGAGAGAAGTCCCTGTGTCCCAGCAGTGGGAACGTTAATAGGGTGATGATGATGATATTACCTATTTAACTCGACACTGGCAAATTGTCGCTTCAAGCGCAAAGTCCAATTACAAGAAACTGAACTGAATGCTAGCGGGAAGGACGCAAAAAATATATATAAAATATTAAAATTAGTGATAAGCGCGGTCCTCACTGCTGCCTGCGAACTTTACGAGTCCCTTAAAGCGCATAGACAACGAGCTCCTGGCGTTATTCAAAATCGACACCATGGATTAGATCAGCAAACAGGTTACAGCATTAGTTGCCTAGCAACTGTCACATCCAGATAAATATGTTTTGTCAATAAGTGAACTAGTTAGTACCTACTACACGAAAATAATTTGTAAGCTATAGTGATTACCAGAAAGTTAGATTTACCCTAAGGAAACCTTTAAGTATCTTTATTATTAAAAAAAAAGCTCCTAAGTATTCTGAGGGTACTCACTTGCCTTAGCGATTTGCTATCTATAATATAAAAGGCGCGTTGTACTTCTTAACAGCTAACTTACCTAATTCTTCCAGCTCAGGTTGCAGAAGTAAACAGGTTGCAGCAGCAAAATGGATTGGAATCCTTCAACAATGCAGAAGCTGGCAGAGCTGCTGCGACCCCCTGAACCCGAAATACTGCAGGGAGACGACTTATCATCTGCTGGCAAGTAGGCCTTATTAATACCTACCAGCGTCCCGCCTCAACAGCGACCGGGCTTTAATTAAACATTCCTCTTAAAACACTCTTTCTATGTATGGTTGAGAAACGCATTAAGATAAGATACGAAACCATTTATTTACAGCTAACATAAACTAAATTAACATAAAATAATACAACTTATAATTAGTAATTTATGATCATACACAAATAATTTGTCTTTGGCGCTGCAAAACGGACCTTACTCGGATAAGCGAGAAGTATGAAGTACCCACGCTGGTCTTCCGTAAAGAACCATTTCATACAATAATCAAAAAACAAAACAAAATTCAAAAAATATATATTAATTTAAATTAAATATCATATAACAATATATTTAAATAAAATAAAGTAGGTATAATTATTACAATTTAATTAAATTATAATCACCAGAATTAAATTTTGATCATTATAAATTAAATTAACATTATTAGTATTAAATTATAATCAGATCACAATAAAATTCATTCAGTTGTTAACTTAACGAACGGACAGTGATATTGTGTCGGGCAGTGATGGACACACTACTCTTATCCCAATATCTATACCGACACTTGTCACATTTGCGCTATGCTGATGAACTAATTCTAGTAGCTAAAACTTCCCTGATCGGCAGGCCGCATTCAGATTTGCATAAGGCTTTATCGGCTGTCGGAATAGAGATGACGTGTCTAAAACCAAGATTATGTCGAATCGTCCGGGTCCCAACATTATCGTAATAGGGAACACCCCACTCGTTACCGTTGACAGTACGTACCTATATCTTGGTCACTTTATGTCTTTAAGTCGAGCCTCACATACAAAGCAGACAGCAGCAGGCTTCGGAAAGTTGGAAGACATAATTCAATTTGCTGTACTATTGGGGAACCACGATAAAAATTATATTGTTTTTCTAATGTTATGCTTAATATATATGTACGTTACATAAGGTCCTTAATTATTTTTATTATTTGTCTACTTAATTTTGTATCATGTGCCTACTCTTAGGTCTTGTTATCTACAAAAAAATTAAGATATGCGTTACCTTACCAACCTAACAGATACTTACTTAATGTAAATATCATATTCTTTATTGGTTAGCACCGTTGGAGTTGGTGAAGAAACTTACGAACTAAGTATCCCATTCAGGTTTCGATATAACTTCTACGCGCGACAAGCTCCCCGTCACAGAAGTTAACAAAACTCCGAAGACAATTGAAGAATTCGAGGAACAAGAGGCAAAAGCTGCCGAAGAGCTAAGTCAAGTCGGCGCTGGAATCAGCAACCGGAAGGTGCCAGAGTACTCCATGAATTATCAACAGTCTGTTACCGCTGAAGACGTATATTTACAGGTATCTACTCGTATCATACGTAACCGTAGTAGCATCGTCATCACCCTATTAACGTTCCCACTGCTGGGACACAGGGACTACTCTCTTCACGAGATAGATTAGGGCCTAATCTATCTCGTGAAGAGAGTAGTCCCTGTGCCTGTGTTTTAGCCTAATCATTAGGCCCTAATTCACCACGCTGGCCAAGTGCGGGTTAGTGAATGTCACTTGTCCTTCAAACTGTTTAAAGTTCTTAGAACATGCCGGTTTCCTCACGATGTTTCCTTCACCGTTGAAGCACGTGCTTAAAACGCACATAAATTTCTCAAGAAGTAAAATCCTTCGGAATAAAAGTCGAGTGTCCTCCCACTTAGCCAATACGGCTTATACCATAGTAGCATACATAAATGTATATAATGTATATTTACGGACCTGACTACCAAAATAGAATCATATCCACATGCAATGCAGTGTGCATTTTAGTCCTCTATGCCAGGGCACAAGTACATATTAACAGAAGAACCCATCTAAAGAAATTGCGTTTGGAAATTATAGGCATTGCATGGTTACAAAATCTAGGATATACATTTTTGGCTTGAAGCAATATTGATTAAGGTATCACCAGTTTCACTCGAATTTAAAAAGGTGGAGGATCTTAACTTAATACGTTGACTTTTTAGTAAGTATGTATTTTTATTATGCCCTCTAATATATATTTTTTCCATGACAGGATTTTTTTAACTCTTTACACCTAATACCATTAATATTAACACCATCAAGAAATAAGTCCCAGTATCCCAGCAGTGGAAAAGAAAATTATGGGTGTTTATGAAAACCTGCATCATCAGCGTAAACTTACATATTTACGTAGTAATCTCCTTCCTTGAATTATAATGATCGTAATAATAAGCCTAATTTAGGTCATATCGTAAGGTAACGATACCTCCGTCTACAGCATTTGTGATATTATCTTCTACATTTCAAAGTTCTCTAGCTGAAATTGCTTAGGATTAGAGCAATAAAACCATCCATTACCTACTAATTTCATATCCTACTAATATTAAGTAATAATTTCAAGTGTGTAAGCCTTAGTTTGTATCCTGTTCACGCAAAAACGACAAAGTGTATTTGATGAAACTTCAAAATAATATAGCTTACATATCAGAATAACAAATAGATTAGTTTTTACCGCGGTAAAAACCGCTTTTCGCGGGAAAATACAATTATTACGAGCAAAGCCCGATATAAGTAAAATTTGGAAAATTGCTTTTTTCCCAGTAATGGACAAAAGCTACTTTTTACCGCGGTAAAAATAATATAACGCGGGCTAAGCGGGTAGCTAGTTATTCATAAATCGTAGTTACCTCAACAATATTTTTTTCTTTTTAAGATCGGCCCCAAAACGCCGGCATCAGCTAGCTGTGAGAACTTGATAGTTCGCATAAAGATGACCGGAGATAAGAAAGAGAACGTGGATCTCAGTGTCACAACGGACAGCGTCACGGTGAACTCCTCGCAGTACTCGTTGACTCTTCCACTGCCACACGGAATTGATCCTGACCGGTCCAACGCCTCCTGGGACGCCGATAGCGAGACCTTGCTGCTCTCACTTAAGCTAGATAGGGAGTTTGATTTTATCAACTTTTGAATAAAGTTAAGCTCAAGGTTCGCGCATTTTCTTTTCTTACTCATCTACTTTTTTGGAGTCCGGAAAGCATTTTTTTAATTATGTATCGCGACGTCTTTTGACGGGAGTCCATTAAACAAACAAATACATGTTTCCGGACAATCCACACAACCACATTTAGCCCCGTGGTTAGCTTGTGTACGGGTTACAAACATCTGAAATACTTATCTACATCATATATATGTTTAGGCGCTTTGACCGTGATTTCACGGTCAACTTTGAAACGCATTAATATCATAACTACTATTCTCACGTTTAATTAGGTTTTTTTTGTATTGAATTGAAGCAAAAATAGGTTATTGATAAAGGTAACTAACTATAACTACTGCTAACTGGTTATTATGAATTGGGGCATATTTTACAAAACTGAGTAAACTAAGCAATGGTTAATTATGTCAAGAGCTTATTTTTTATGCTATAGATATAAGCCTTCATTTGACCACAATCTCACCAGATGCAAAGTGACGATGTGATCTAAGATGGGGCATGAATACCTAGAAGGTATCCTAGCTATCTCACATCCCATGTGTCTGAGAGAAATAACTCTATATTTAACCATTGTCTAATTTTACTCGTTAATGGTGAAACAGGCCTTAAGTACTAACACAAAAAAAGTGTGTGTGTGTCAGCTACGACGCACGATTGGAGTTAACTCCTTACAAACGATAATTATGATATATATCGAATAGAAAAAAAGGGTAAATGAAAGCATCTCCTAAAATAATAAGAGAAACAAACATATAATAACACCTACAGCACATGCTGAGTGGCAACCAATTTACGTCCGAATTTGTTACACATGTATATAAATCTAACTAAAATTTATGTTATAGTTGCTCTGTATTGTGTTTGTATTTTTTTTTGACGTAAATAAAACTTTTTCTATTTCTATTTCTATATATCTGTAATTATTCGGATTATTAATATTACTTCAATAAAGCGTATATTACATAAAGTATGTTACAAAATAATATAAATAAAACAGTACAGTACAGTGAAGTATCGCGCAAAGAGGAGACCCCGAGAATGAGATACGCTGTGTAATGTTTTCCATCTCATTCTTTTACACGTTCAATCCTACAGATATATATATGTTTTTCTCTTTCTACGTAACGCCTCAACTTTTCGTGTTACACTTGATTTTAGTCCTCATAAAATTTCCGTACCGGGCCTTATAAATTATAGTATAATTCTTTCTTATAATTTTTTTCTTTATCTATGTTGAAAACTGCATCAAAATCTGTTGTTTAGTTTGAAAGATATGCGAACAGACAGCGAAATCGATTCTCTATTTTATACTATTAGTCTAAGATCCATACCTACATCGACATTTACCGGGTTGATAGTAGAATCAAACTGATTTTATAATATATTTTGTATATTAGAAAAAGTATTAAATCTAAGTTGAAAAAAAAATCCTGGACAGAATATTTTTAATTATTAAAAAAAAACATTTTTCATTAAGTATTGCAACATGAAGATAATAAGACAATTTTATACTCGACTTAAAGGATAAAAAACATAGAATGTGCATACATAGGGTTGACTATTATTTACCTGGATGAACTACTGGGTTGTCGATAAACAGGTATGTCGATACCAGTTACTTTCACTTGATGTGATAATAGAAAAAAAATTAAAAATATTCTGTCGAAAATTTTACTAATTTTATTATAAGTTTGATTCTATTATAAACCCGGTGAATGTCGATTTATAGGTACGGATCTTAATAATAATAATCCAGCCTATACCTACTTGGATTTCTCAAATGAACGAAAGTGAATATCAAAACACATTTAAGTCAACAAACGTCTTAAAGGATAAAAGTTGGAATTACTTAAATGAATGCTATTATAATCTACACCAGAGCACTTTTGCGCTACGAGATAAATAAAATGGCGTTTCGATGCCCTCAAACACTATTAGGTAAATGAAATCGGCATCTAAACTATTAAGTCGTGCTTGCCATTTCAATAACCGTCGCTCTGTTCAGCGTATGTGGTAGTTAAACAAAATATAACCATATTGAACATATACCTAAGCGATTCGTGTCTGGCCCGAGAAGTTTTTATATCATCAAGGATCATTAGTTGTAGCACGGTTTGCTCTTGCATGCTTATTTTGATTCACACAATTGAGAGAATCACAGGTCCCATGTTGATGGAATAATAGGTCCACGCGAAGTATTTTAATTAAATAGATTTATTAATCTCTTTGTTTAAAAATTGGAATTTCAACGCATTCTTAGTACAATGAAAAAAGTTCACAGACGTTAAGATATTTTACATGAGTGGTTATATTTAGTCGAATAATAATTGTTTTGGTGTGTTACGAGTAGTACCTACTGTGTATTAAGTTAGTGACTTGAATACTGATACAATTTGTGGAAGTAAGTACTATTTATCTATTATTAGTTGAAATTCAGAAGTAAATGTCTAATAAATTGATTTATAAACAAACAAAACCTTTGAAGGTTCTGGTAGGTTGGTTACAAACACATTTTTAGAAATCGTATTTATAATGATGATTTTGATGATAGTTTGCGTTGTCATAATAATAATTTTGTATCTATCTAATATGGCCAAACATAATAATAAATAATTTATAACAAGGTTTGGCGTAACGGAGTCATAATTTCGTTATTTTGATTGTATTTGTTATTTAGAGAAAAATGAACCTTATCAGTAACCCTTTCAATCTGCATCATAAAATACAGCACATTATTTTTTGTCACATTTGACCGGTTCGAGTCCCGACTGAGGCAAGCGATTTTTCATAAATCCTTAAATGTAGTATTTATTGTTTTTAAAAACTAAGGAAAGTCTCCCTTAAACAAAATGTGCTATTTACAATTATTGAAGGTAGTTGCCATCCATGTGGCATTCGATTTTTCCACCCTGTATAGATATACGATTGTAAAATTGTGACTGAAAAACAAAAATAGTAAACAGATAAATTCTTAAATATTCACATAGTAAGAAAGATAAAAAAATAATAAAAGAAATTTTTAAAAATAACACGCTTAGCTGATTCCGAATCACTCACTCAGAATAAATCTAAATTAATCCGTATCCTCACCACATCAAACTCCACCACACATCGTCAAATTTTTTGTTTATTACTTTTTTTTCAACAGCTTTAATTCAACTGTAAATGTACTTGTCTAGACAGATGATGATGAGTAAGTAATGAGAGAGCAAACTGGGCCAGTGCTATAACAATAAATATAATTCGTGTGATACTCTAGCTAACAAACCTTGCGTAGGTATATATTCAATAACGTTACCACTTGCGTAACCAATCTCTCTGTAGGTAATATCTGTAACGAAATGCTACGTTTTTCCAATATACTTTAATAAATGTGTTATTTTCTTGTAGGATGGTATCGTGTGGCATTTTTTGCGTACAAGTGCTGGTTTTATTGGCCTTTGCAATTAATCTTCAATGTACCAGGATGTGGGGAGATTCACGTAAGTTGATTGTTTTTAATACTCCTAAACAAATGTTGAAATCAAAATCAAATCAAAAAGTTTTGATTTGATTCTGATTACTAAGTATTTTTATAGTCGTTACCTAAAAGCCATTTTTAACATACATACGGTAAGAGAGTAGTAAGAGACTCTCAACAGTGGCTCTTATATACTCTTTCCATATTAGTTTTAACAAACCGACGAGGAATAGTAGCAAAAACTAATAATTATAACTTTAACTCTACTAACAATACGTTTTTAGTGCCTTAATAAAATGTCCCTTAACCTAGAGCAGATTAAAATCAATGAATAGAAACTTATAACAAGCTACTCTTGTGTGTCCTATTTTTTTCAAAATGTATTTTGATAAGAAATATATGTAATTAGATGTATGACTGCGTTTTTAACTACTTTCCAATTTACACAGTTCCTGATCTACCTATGTCTAATTTTCATTGATTTCAGTATGTTTGTAATTGCATAGAAAAGTAAAAATGTAGAAATTAAACGTAAGTCTTAGGATTTACCATTACAACAAAGGCACGGTAAAAGATGAAAAAGACATGCATACTTACCGATCCTGTTTTATGTTTGTGAGAAGATAATGTTACTTGTTTTAAAGTTTTTACTTTTTAGGAAATAAATGATTAGTTCTAATTGGAAAGTCCGTTTTACTTAGAAACGAGTTTTATCTTTAGTATATTATGTTAGGAAAATGTAATCACTTTCACAGCATGTGGGTTTGGTTATGTTTTGGTGTCTTAAAGCTTATATTTAGTGGTTCGATTAAACACAAGTTAGCAGCGTATCGATAAAATGTTAAACGGAATATTAAAATACACAATACTTAAAATGGTCCAAATGACTTGCGTTCGCGACATTTAATCAAACAGTAAAATTACTTATGACGGCTCGGCAGGACGATTAGTATTTATTAAAAAATATAAGTTACGCAGGAAAAATCTATGAAAAAAAATATGACGCGTCGTAGTGTGTAAAGCTAGCTATGCATTTAGAGGTATATGTAGTAAGCTATAAATGCACACTTATTGTAACACTGTATAAACGTTCCACACCAAAAAAACAAGTGAAGGATTTCGCGTGAATGTATCTTTCCGAATGTTATCGTACCGTGAGAAACTTTCAGATAAGTAAGGTTTTATGCATACTACCTCTATTATATAACTGACAGCTGTACCTTTTTGCACCCTTTTTAATTCATGTGTTTAATACTATTTAAAAAAGTTTATAAGCTGTTGTCTAACACTGAGCCCTCGGTGTTATGAGTCCTTTATACATATGGATTTTTTTAATTTCCCGGGGAATAAACCATAAAAAATGGACAACGTCGTGAAGTGAAAAGATATAGTCATACATATTTAGGTACCTAGTGTGTCGTTGTTTTATTGAGACCGATATGGACAAATACGCGCTACGATACCTACTGATTATGTTATCGCATCTACTGTGTATAAATAAATATAAATCTTTTGTTTCGGACAACAATAAATCCATAATTTGTTAGCAAACTTAATGACTAGGGTCAGTAATATTTTAAAAGCGTATATTAATATTTCTCCTACACGCCACAAAAAGTTATAAGTTAAATTTACAACACAATTATAAACATTTACCTAATCGCGGGGTAGGAATCCGAAGGCCCTAAAAACTTGCGTAAAGTAAAACAACGCTAGCCGCGTCAGTTATAGTATATTAATATATTCTTATTAAAATTTTAAGTTGAAAAGAATATATTAATATACTTTTCCATATACCTACTTAAAGTTTTCTTAGCGTCTGTTCAATTTTAAAAATAAATCACAGATTGGTCCTGAAAAATCCAAACTTTAATTTGGGGGTAAAAATGAAACTAATAAAACTTGAGTGGCTTAGGTAGAGTTCATTACACATAATATAATATTATAGGTCCAGTTTCGTTCTTCTTTCTTCTTCGAACACCTTATCTTGCACGAGCCGTCTCCACTAAGGTAATTTTTCAGCACAAATTATCCAACGAGAGGGCAGTTTTGCATCGTTTCATATCATGTCTCATCATCAATATTGACAGATTCACACTGCTACAGGATAAATTAATTCAAAATAGATTTGAAGACTTGTTCGCCTTAAATAATATTTAAGGTTTCTATGGATTATATGCAAGTTTTATCTTAACCAAACATAAAAACTCGCAACTATGTATAATGTATAATGCTGAACAGCTTATTCAAAGTGATCTTGTGTTTAGCCAGACCATACAGTCCATGACCAGAAAATAAAATTCCGGAGGAAAATTAATATTGCGAAACGATGTGTTACATAAATTAGTGTACCTTTCCGTGAATTAAGTAAACTAACCTAAGAAGACTTTATTCACCCAGGTATTCTATGCCCAGGTGATTAACTAGGTAAATAAAGTGAATAATTTCAGACACTGTGCCGTGCCTACTGATAACAAATTGCGATTTTTATAAAAATTGTTATAGTGTAACCTTTACAGTAAATAAAAATTTGATTAAATCTAAAAGAGGGGTTTATCACTTTATAAAAACATTAAATATTATACTTTTTCTTAACTAGAAAGTAAATATACAATCATGTTAAACAATGTTCCATGCCATGCGTGGAAAAATTCAAATTATATTCACTTCAATTGTAAATCATGTTTTGTGACAAATAAAGAATTTTAATATCATTTCGCTTCAATTACAGCTTTGCAACTGTTATTTTTATGTTGCAGCATTATACCCCGCTAAACGAATACCAGAGGGTGCTTTAGACCCCAGGCGAGAAATTGTACGCAGGAAAATAGTACTTTACCACAATTTCTTTCGAACAAAAGTCCGGCCCATGGCGTCCAATATGTTATTAATGGTAATATATATCTCAAATAATTGTTAACAAAAATTTTACTAGGCAATTTTCTTTTTCTAGGTTTTAGTACTTTTAGTAGATTCTTAATTCCGATTAAATCCGTAATCGGCATTATTTATAAAGATAAAATCAGTCCAGTAATTCCCAAGTGGCCGTGTAGTATTGTGTAGTTTTGCTGTACATATAGCTAATAGTTAAAACGAATATTAAAAAAAAATGTCAGCTGATTTGTCATTAATGTTTACGGTTGAATACGTAAGAAACTAAATCATTCTTCTTAGTGCCATTATGACAAACATTTATAATGATGTATTTCTTTACAAATTTATTAATTTATTGTCTGGAAATATTTATTATATTGCGTTTAATATAATACGTCGGACGTCCACCAATAAGATGGACAGATGATTTAGTGAAAACTGGTGGTTCTCCGTGGCTGCAAGTCGCGTCCGACGACCAATATAACATTATAATATTTTTTGTCATTTCGCAGTCTTGGCATGCGGGGGCAGCTCGTCAAGCCCAGCAATATGCGGAGAAGTGCATATTCCTAAAACACAACAGCCCTTTAGAGAACACTGTGCCTGAACTTGGAACTTGCGGGCAAAACCTCTTTGTTTCTTCTCAGAAGACTCCTTGGTAACTAACCTTTTTATGAAAAAAGTAGACGAAGAAAGTGTGACTTACTTTGCTACGTAAACTTCACACAGTTAAAGAGAAAATCACTACGTTTACATATAGCTTTAAAGTAGGAAAATGCTCACAAGGTGATTTATATATTTTAACCGACCATAATACGTACTTACAAATTTAAACTGAGTCGCGGACATAATCTGCTTCTGACTTATTTTTGTAGAATGCATGCAGATTTTTTTATATTACCAATCTTGTGAGGCATTTCAAAATAAAAAACATAAAGTTACAAGATAAATCGATGGTGATTAGATAAACGTTTCGAACTTTTAAATTATCTATACTAATATTATAAAGAGGAAAGGTTTGATTTTTTGTTTGTTTGTTTGTCTCGAATAGGCTCTGAAACTACTGCACCGATTTAAAAAATTCTTTCACTATTCGAAAGCTACACTATCCCTGAGTGACATAGGCTATATTTAGTTTTCAAAAATAATATAGTTCCTTACCAAACTCCGATAATGTAACGCATGGTGAAAAAAAATAACCTAAAATCTTTCTTTAATCGCGAATGCTGCGAAAACTATTGAATATATAACAAAGTGATGTATTACAACTTTGTAGAACTTATCATTATCTACAAAAAACGTCAACAACGTTACATCATAACTCTAACTATTATAGTTTTGTGACAATAAGCGATTTTTTATATAAAAAAATTAAAATACCACTGTTGTAACTGAGTAGGTATGTGATCCATTTACATAAGTCGAATTGTTGTATTCCTATGACCTATGACGAAGGAGGTTATATTTTGGTTTACCCGTGCAAAGCCGGGGCGTGCCGCTAGTTTTATTATATTTTTTAAAACAGCTCTAAGAAATATTCTGGCCAGGACTCTTCAAAAAAGAGTTTTTTTAATTCGGATTCGGTGGATTTATTTATGTTTGTTACCCTAACATTGTCAATTATTGTTGTTGCTTGTCAGATTTAAATATTTTATAAATCCGTTTAGTAGCTCCTCAAAAAGTTGATGTTCATAATAATAAAATCCCGTCTAGTTAAACTTGATTAATCGTTTTAGAAGTAAAATTTTACAGTTCGGTATAAGCAATGACTAAAGTTTGATTGATCTATAACTTATATAATAAGGACCTTTCTTAAAAAACATCACCTTAGTGTATTGGCTATTAAATTTCAAATTATCATAGACAAAGATGTAAAGTAAAACAATGGTTCTCATTTCAACTTAAAATGTTCCCTACTTTGCCTTTGAGATTTATTGCCACCTCTAGCTAGTCAAATCTTACAATTGTTTTAACTTGTTTATAAAAAAGAACTTACTATAACATCAAAGATCTTAGGATCTTTATAAAAACCAATGTGAACATTATGAAATAAAAGGCTATGTTTTGCTTCACAAAAAAATATCAGCGACATATCTCAATTACTTCATATTATAGCACTTTACTGTCCATTTGTTTGATTTATGCTTATTGTCTGTTGGACACGAATTCACAAATGACTAATCAAGGCCTCCTTTGATTATTGTGCTCATGAATACAACTGAAGATAAATGGGATTTTAACCTTGCTGTTACAGTTTTTTGATGTTTTGAATAATAGAGGTATAGCCTTATCATTTTTTCGTACGTATCTTCCTTTGTGGGTAGGTAGACAACTGCCTACATATAATCGTATTGTTTATATTTTTTTATATACAAACCTATAGTCAATATTTAACAGAGCACATTTGACATTTGCTTTGAATTGGCATGATAACTACATAAATATATAGGTTTTCTGTTTAGTCCATCTGGTAGACCCTCCAAAATTACTGGAAACCTTTTTTAATTTATCAATTTAATAAACTTCAATCACTATCGTCAATAATGTCTGCTCTCATCGGTGTGTAAAGTAAATTGATACCTAAGTACTGAAGACCGCCGACAATACCTTGCATTGTGTAAAAAAATATTATTTTGAGTTTTAATTAAAATATTAAAAGGATTTTTAAGCCAAAAAATTAAATTGAAATTCCATTATTTTGTCATTATTGCAATAAACATAAATTTTTAACGATCAAATTTTAAGAAATTGCGTCAATAAATCTTCAGCAATCTATTCGTCCAAATTTTAAATATTTTTTACTATACCATAGTACTTGTAGAACATATGAACGTAGATCTAATCCTTTTCACTGCAAACGGACTCTCCTTCGCTATGCCACTATGGTAGTCAGCCATAAAATTACACTGTGCAATTATAAAATTACGCTAGTGCAATTTTTGTGGCTTAAGCCGAAGGTTAGTCACAGACAGCCTTCAACCACAGAAGCGAATAGTGTTTAAAACTTGATAATCGTAGTAAACACATTTTATATTCAATATTTTTTTTATAAGGAGCATTTAAAGCGTTTGAAAATTATATATTCTCTGTAATATTTATATTAAATACATAATGTTCAAATGCTTTTAGCTTCATTCATATTTTTAACCCCCGACCAAAAAAGAGGGGTGTTATAAGTTTCACGTGTCTGTCTGTCTGTCTGTGGCATCATACCTCCCATACGGATGGAGCGATTTCAATTTAGTTTTTTTTTGTATGAAAGATGAGTCTGGCGCGAGTGTTATTAGACATGTTATATGAAAATCGGTTGAGCCGTTTAAAAACGGAAGGAAAACCGAAAATCTGCAAATATACTCGAGTGGGGTTTCAAATGAAAGCGCATCGCGTGCGCATTACAAAATATTATAGTGTTTTAAGGCATTGAAAACGGGGGTTTTTCTTAAATTTTAAATATAGATTTACTATCGACTTAAAAATTCGACGGTAGCCCAAATAATATTTGTCATTTATGTTATTACTTGATTCTTTAAAAATCTATTACGAATTTAAGAATATAAGATTGGCGATCATTTTCCGCACAGTCTGACGAAAAATATATATAAATAAATAAATATTTCTGGATACAGGATGCTGTATCCATCGTAGGTAGTGTAGGTGATGACCTAAGGTGTTAGGTGCCAGATATACCTACTACGTAGATATATATACATATATACATATATATATTGTAAATGCATACTTATGTTATGGTACATAGAAAACACTCAGATCCGAAACCAGAAATTAAATAATTAGTATCAAAAATAGTTACACTTACTGGCGCGATGAGCCTATTGTAGGTAAATATTAAAAGACCCGAGCACATTACTAAACGTCTTTTTTACATGAGGTACAAAAGCTATTAAATCACGAAATCAGTTTTAAAGACGACTTTTGAATCAAAATTTATAAATACTGGTTACTTAAATGACTACCTACTTAACATATTCTTATTTTTTGCCGCAAAGGGCATCATAATATACCTATTCTCCAAAAGCATTTAAGTAGTTAAGCTCAAGGATATTTATAGATTTTATCATCATTTTATTTAATAATAAAAAATCTCAGAGTCGTGTTAGACAGAGAGTTGAAATTATCAGGGATGATAATGTATTTCTGATGCAGTTATAAAAACTGAATATTAAAAAAAATGAAATTTTTTAGCTAACTGTAAGCTCACAATTTCATGGCAATGGGCTCAAGAATATGCTCGCTTAGAAGATGTGTTTAATTAATAATGTATACTAATGATTATTATAGCCCTACAATTAAGGCAAATTTAATTTTGTGGCTTACGACTGAATTATTCTAATTATAATTTAAAAACCAATTGACCATGTGGTCCATAGGTATTATGTTCACTTTTTGCAAATTCATTGATTTGACACATTTCAGGAAATGTTTATAATTTTTTGTTAATAAAACATAAATATTGGATCATTTAAATTAGAAGACTTATCATACCTTATAAATCAGAGTTTTATTTTAGAAAATTCCTATGGCGGGCCATATTATATGCCGCACTTACTCTACTAGAAGTGTGTTTATGTTCGCTAAAATCCCTGTTATTCCCATACCTGACTAGTATGGTATCTATCTATAAATTAAGCTTTTTTATTTAGATTTAGATTAAGATGTATTTATTAATAACACTTTTAGTACCTACTTAGCTTTGCACAAATATACTTGTACCATAGATATATTAATGATGACGCTTTATTTCCTCAGGTTCTTTGCTCTGAAGACTTGGTTCGTAGAGTACAAGAATTTTACATACGGTGACCCTGTCGTGGATTTATTAGTGACTGGACACTACACGCAGATGGTCTGGGCGACTACTTTTAAAGTTGGCTGTGGGTTAGCGCACTGTCCTGGTGGTCCGTGGGGCCATTTTTTTAACTACGTGTGCCATTATTGTCCTGGGTAATTATAATTATTGATCTATACAATACAATACTCTTTATTGATCATAACATAACAAAACACAAAAAAGATAAAAATGTACAATATTTTGTTAATCAATACAACTGGAGTCATAACAAATTGTTTTAAAAATTGGTATAAAAAAGAAAGCGAATGTGAACGGCACGCACGAGGCGAACATATTTTGTTTTACCACATTTAGATTTGGAGTCCATTTACGAAAAAAAGTGTCTTATTTGTTTTTAATCTAATCTAATCTAATCTCTAGGTCATGATTAGCCTCATGATTTGAATTTTTTAAACCCCTAGAAGAAGTTTAAAATAATCTATAACGAGTAAGAGGTAATAGGTATTATACCTCTTACTATTGTGGTCTATAAATTTCAACACATTCACCCAGTAGAAATGAGTGCAAACCTAAAAATTAAATATTTTGCAGGGGCAACTACGAGACAATAACGCAATATCCATACAAAATAGGGATGCCATGTGCTGACTGCCCCAACGACTGCGTGTCTGGGCTGTGCAACAACCCGTGCCCGCATCGTGACATCTATTCTAATTGCAAGAGTCTGGTCCAGAGCGTGGTTGGTTTTTGCAAACAAGGACTTTGTAATGCAACGTGCGAATGTCCCAACCAAATACATAAAAACTATCCTTGGTAAACTATATCTAGGTATTACTTTCTTATGTTATAAAAAAAACAATATCATCACATTGTGTAGAAAATATTAAGAAGCACTCCGTAATTTCAGCTCATAGTTTGATATTCAGGATGCAGTTTTAGTTACGAAGTGTTTTTTTGTCTAAACTGTGTTAGATAAAAATAAATAAAATAAAAAATAAATAAATAATAATTTATTTAAAACAAATAGTTCTTTTACAGCTTTGGGCCAATTATAACTATTTTAGACTTAAAAACTAGACTTATTTATTACACACATATATACAATTTAACAAAAATTTAATAGAGCACACAAAAACAAAAGAAAAGTAATATAAACAATCATCATAACTAACTAAAACTTAAAAAATTACGGAGTGTCATGCTAATATGATTAAAACTATCATAAAAAATATCCATATGCTGGTTTTCCTGTAAAAACGCATTTAATATTAATAGTGCGCGCTGTGTTGGCGCGTTATTGGCATGGCGCGTTCTGGTCGTAAGAGTGGCGAACAGTCGGCGACGGTGACGCACTCCTCGATCCTAGATAATGTCATCAAGTTTATTATAATCACTATGAAAACTAAAATAAATAATATTGTCCTAATTCTAGTTAGGTGAGTCATAGGTCAGTACATACTATAACTTCAGGAGCATGTTACATAAATTTGATAATACAAAGGACTTTTTGTCAAAAAACTTTTGCCTGGTTTAATGGTAAAGGGCCTGTTTCACCATCTCCGAGAGAATGAAACAATGGTTAAAATATAGAGCTATTTTGTTTTTCAGTCACATGTGACAAAGCAAGATAACTCTTGGCATAACCAACCACTTTTGTTTTGTTTAATGTGCTTACTTTTGACTACCGTCTAGCCAGAAGGCAGAGACGAGGTCAATGAACAAGTTTGCCCAGAAAAAGCCTATTCACTCGGGTCTTAAAAGTGGTCGGGACTTCGGGAGAGAATTACACTCCTTAGCGGTGCGCACTATAAAATAATTCAAGAAGCGTTTCGTGCGTGTTTATGGTAGATCCAGTAGTGAGCATGTAAACCAGCCGTACATCAGAGCGACCGATGATAGAATGACACCATTGAAACATATTATTAACATAACTAACCATTGCTTATTTTACTCGAATTTTATGAAATAAGGCCTAAGGGTATGTTTAGTCTGTTCTGTAAAGTAAGACGATGGATAAATATAGTGATTATGTGACAAAGCTCTTGACATTAAAAGACATTGACACGTATTGTTGACATAAGTAACCATTGCTTAGTTTACTCGGATTGCAAACAAACTTGTGAGACAAGCCCTCACTATAATTTTATTTTTGTTAACATTTTTATACTTCAGATGATTTAGTCAATAACATTTATGGAACAATTAGAAAATGTTTTACGCACTAAATATGTTTAAACTCTTGTGAATTGTTTATTGAAGTGTAAGAAAATTTCTTACACTTTAAAAACAATTAGTACGTTTGTTGTCACATAGTCTACAGGAACCATTCCTATAGATATGTATCCTATAACTTTAACATAATGTAGCATAAACAAACTAATCTTATTAACTGAAACATAGTTAGTTTCTCAATTCGACCATTATTTTTGTTCGCGAATGACTTCGTTGTTTATGAACCGATTAACCATAAAACTTGTAGTAGATCTGTTAAGTATTTGAGGATCTAATGATTGCGTCACAGATAACTGAGTGGAACTATCGAAAATCTCATCTAAATCACGCTAGTTGGCACTAGCACTAGATGGCTACATAAAATAATGGGTATTTTGTTTAGTCCGTCAGGACACCTATTTTTCACTTTACAAAAAATACATAAACAATTTTTTTTAATAGGTAATAAAAAAGACGGACTTAATATTTTTATTGAAATGGGCCAGAGTTTGTAGAATAAGTAATTGTTTTATTTTAGTAAAATAATTGAGTTCAATCTAAATTCACTTGTGTTGTGTTTAAAAACATTTTGTATTAGTGATTTAATAGACAACCTATACTTTAGCGATTGCTAAACCTACCAAACTTTTAGGTGCAAAATTATTTTGTAAAATTTTGGGCCGTAGAAGGTCTACTGCAGGAAATAACGGCAATGAGGGGGTTTGCCCTAATGAGCTCTAGACAAAACAGCTAATAAGCAAACGCGAGATTAAAAACCATGCCTATACCCTGCTAAACAAATAAGGTCATCACGTTGTTATGCATTGGACAAATAAACATAAATAGTAGGTTAATGAAGAATGAAAAATGTTTTTTATACAAACAAAAATCAGATGAGAAATTGGGAAAGAGGGAAGATGGCCTAAAAAGGAATTAGCCCATCATTTAGATTACTTACTCATTTTAAACATTATATACCATTTTTTCTCGCAAATGACAAATTAAGTCGATACAGTGTATTGTAGTTTCGCGTGTCGTAATGCTTTCGTGCGATAAGTTCAAAACTTGCTCTATAACTTGGCACTTATTAAATTGATAAAGCGAAAATTTGGTGGCCAGTATTTTGAACGAACTTAACAATTTACCTATTTTTTTATGTAGTCATCATGCTGGCTATTCACAATTAAAAAAGATATTCATAATTTTATTCATTGACAGTGATTGTGAACCATCCATTACCAAGCGTGAAATTTTTAAACGCCAGTTACAATTTTTTTTTTGTTTTCAAGTTTTAAAACCTTTTTTAATTGATAGTATGTTTCATAAAAATATATAATAGGCGTGAAAACACTTTTCATTGAATGCCCACAGTCGCAAATTACGGCGTGGTGGGCCAGCTAATATAGAAACCAATTTAAGAAATGTCGGATCAATCAAGGTCTTCTGTAATTGTTGTGTCCATGACTGCAAAATTGAAGAAGATAAATTATATGTTACTGATTACTCAATATTGTTTTGTATTTTGTTGTTCCTTTACTTACTTCCTCAGTTTAATTAAGTGAGGAGTCTAGTAATTTTTTATATTTGATTTGATTTTTGTGATAATGAGGATAAGCTGAAAATATTTTTTTCAATAAACCTGAGTTTTAATTAAGATACCGATAGTATCAAACAAGTTTTTAACCAATGCAGTTGGATTTTTTTGACTCACTTTAATCAGGTTATTTTAATAATCACAACTGACCGAGGAAAACCATCGTTATTTTATTGGCAAAGAAAAAAATAACACAACATATTTGTAGTGTTATTTACATACCTATTGAAATTATTACCTATTAGCATAAGAATGAAGCATTAATGTATATTGATAAATTATTATTTAAAACATTACTGTTTTAGATTATAAAATTACCTTCAATAAAAACGGGACTAGGAAGAAGATACCTACACGATTTCATTATTCGAACTGTCGTGCAAGTATTCCAAAGGGCATTGCAATGTACTTATTAGCATTATCAATGAATCTTCAAGTAGATCAACTACATTATGTTCTCACGTTTATTCGCATGTTAATATTTTGTTAAAACTATTAGAATATTATAAAATGAATGCATATTTAATGCTTGTCAATCATTTGGAGTTATTTATTGCAATGACCGTTCTTCCTATTTTGCAGAAGCTCTGTTGATATTTATCGCGCGTCCAGTAATTAATATGAAATATATTTTGTTACAATTTTATTCATAGGAATAGGTAGGTACGAGTATTACCTGCGTCGAGAGTTAATAACTTGTCAATGATAAGTTATTATGAGACCAAAATTTAGTAGCTTTCTTGTATTGGGTACTTAATCCTAAGTTCATTATTAATCTATACTAATATTATAAAGCTGAAGAGTTTGTTTGTTTGTTTGATTGTTTGTTTGTTTGTTTGTTTGTTTGTTTGAACGCGCTAATCTCAGAAACTACTGGTTCGAATTGAATAATTCTTTTTGTGTTGGATAGTCGAGTTATCGAGGAAGGCTATAGGCTATATAACATCACGCTACGACCAATAGGAGCAAAGATATAGTGGTAAATGTGTAAAAAACGGGAGAAATTGTTCATCTTTGAAGCCTTCCGTTGCGTGCGCCGTGAAAACGGTTCAAGATACACAAAACATATGTAGTAAAGAATAATAGCTCTTTTAATGATCTAAAAAACAGTCCGCGATAGTATATGTCTATCTTTTAAGTTTAGCTCACAAAAACCGTTTTTATGGTACCTAATTTGGTCGAAATAATTTGTTTAAGTTGTATCAACATAATAATATTAATCTTTATTCAAATAAATACGTTGTTGGTTAAGAGTACTTCATCCATTATAACGCGGGTAGCACCGCAGGGCACAGCTAGTTACCTATAAAGCAATAATATATGGAAGTGGGTATCCTTTTTAAGAAAGAAATAAATTGATATAATTCGTCACCGAAAATATTTCAGTACCTACTCTAAAATCTATCTGAATCTCTAAAATCTATACAATACATATTATGAATCATCTTAGATCTCATATTTTTTTATACATTTAGTGATTTCCTTTTATTTCATTAAGTAAGTAGTAATTTTTCAGTATAACTGACCTAAAATAAGGAGTTCTCAATCGGTGTTTATTATTTTTTGTTTGTTCGCGCATCGTTTTGTGCATTTTTATTTTAACTAACTTAAAAAAAGGAAGTTGGTTTGAGTTAGGCGTGTATTTCTCGAGTTTTGTACGGTAAATTTATACAGAAAATGTTCGGAAATTGTGGCGCCCTCGGGAGGAGAGAGCAACACCGGTGCCTGCGGCCTGAGATATCATATTTTCCAAACAAACATTCGGTTGTTTTTTGTTAAAAATCCACTTTTTTCGAGTTCCATTTTAAACGTGAGTACCTAATGTTTCATTATTGTTTTAGATAAGATAAAATAATCGTTTATTTGCTCCAAACATATAATTAGCTGAATAGTCCACAGCTGGATTTAGGCCTCATTACCATTAGACAATAATTTCCAGTTAATTGAGAAAGCGACCTTGAAGCAGCAGCTTTCACTTAATCCTCTGTAGGTAAACGTTCATCGCCGCGATTTTCTAACTTTCAGCCTCAACGGCCATCATTTGAACAATCTATCCGTATGACCGGATGATTCGTCGCGGATCTATAAGCGCAGCGTCGGACGTCTAACAAGATGTACAGATGACTTGGTCAAAGTGGCTGGCTCACGAAGGATGCAATTAGGGACCGATTATAATAATTGATCGTCTTTGAGGGAGGCTAGTGTCCAGCAGTGGGCGTCTAAAAGTTAAAATTTAGATATGAGTATGTCTGTAACGTATGAATATATCTGCTCATTTCCGATCCCACAGAGAAACCCTAAGCATGGTTCATCTGAATCTATGATCTATCTGTTGAGCAATTATATGTCTATTCAAAAGGTGTAATGTTTACTGTCATAGAAAAACATCTCGAAGTTAAATAACAGTCTAGACATTTGATTTAGATAAACTGCATTGGCAGCTGATGAATGTTTATACGGTGATGAATCAATGAATGGAGCAAACTGTTCATGGCGTCACTTACTCATTTGTAATTCTGATTGAAAGACGTGTTTACTTCTCATAAAAACGATATACGGCTAGGTATTTTCTGCAGGGATTTAAAATAAATCTTATAAATTGAGCCTTTTTTAATCAAACTTATATTGCAATGCAGTTTATACAACAGAACAGTATTGCTAATTTAGTCACATTATTAAATGTGCTTTATTTCTCATTCTTATGTCCTGGTTTAAACACATAGTATTGTTTTTTTGTAAAGCTAATTAGAACCTAGCGTGATTTATGGTCCATTTGGATAAATTAGAATATGTAATATCTGGAGCCGTAACTGTCATGGTACGCTTCAGTGGCGGAGGTGGAGGGCTGTGGTGTTTGGGCGCAGCAGGTGACTCAGCAGGTGGGGTGGCTAGCCGTGCGGAACCAACGATGCCTTTTCCTTTTGCCTTGAATACTAAATCATCAACAAACAGGGACACATTGACTTCTCCCTTGACGAGAGAAAATACTACATCATTAGATACATTTGTTGACCTATTTGTGTTTTTGTCATAAAATAGTACCTACTTATTTAATAACATCCCATTACAAATAAGGATATGACTCTTTGTAATTAAGACACTGTATGCCTTACGTTAATGGGTGTCGTGTTATGTTTAAGTAAGAAATTGGATATAGTGGTGGATTCGCATTTATATTTCTTCGACTTCACTTTGTTCAGATCGCAAAAAATGATTTGGTGTTTATCGATAGTATAGCAAAATACTACTGGGAAGACATTAGTATTCAGCTGGGTTCCCGAGTGTCCGAGCGACATGTTTCCCACCCCCACCATGTGCCCGACCCAATTGTAATGCAGCGGAGTCCGGCGTGCGGGCATTGCGTCGCCGCGCCCGCGCCTGCGCCCACCTGCCGCCGCGAGCCGACATGGTCTGCGAGCCCGGCCTGCACGCCTCATCGCCCCCGGCCCGCAAGTCGCTCCGCCGGCTCGCCTCCACGCGCGGATTCCAATCGCGACCGACTAACGACTACGGCTGGCTCCGGGTCTTCGACGGCCTTGAACCATTTTCCGTCGACGCGCCGAGCAAGCTCGTCAAGGTCAGCCTCAACACCACCGTCGAGGAAGTCAATAAACAACTCGGATTCAGCGAGGAGTTGACTCTGTGGCTCCAGATTGGTGTGGATAATACGCGGCGGCTGGAATTAGATGAGTTTCCGTTGCGAATACAGGAGCAGTATCTTGCTACTTGCGGCTGGAAATCGGAAGCCAGAAGGCAAAGGTTGGCGGTAGACCCAGAACTGAGACATTCGTTGCGATGGTGCGTCGGACCCGCACATCGTTCTGGAGGTGTCCTCCGCTCAGGGACCCTTTATGTGCTGAAAGGTCATGTTTTTCCACAGTGGAAGCCTCGCTCTGCTTTTGTTATCGGTTCGAGACTCCATACTTACGGTACGTTTCTTTGAAGTGCCTTGAAATTTGGTATCCTAATATATTATTTGTCAACTTCTTCTAATGTTATTTCAGGGTCATCATGGGAGGTAATTGAGCTGAGCAGTGGCAGCATAGAACTTTGTCAGCCCAAGGCGCAAAGGCTAGTTCTATGCGTTAAACCCCGTTGCCAAGGAAACAGCTTGCCGGGGGATAATACTATGAATCATGTCTTCCTTGGCTTTTCGACTGTTTGGGAGAGAAACATGTGGTTCTGCTGGCTTAAAGAGGTAAGAATATTATTTGTTTACATTATGACAGTCATTCCTTTAGTTTATTGAAATAAATAAGGTCTATTGTTATTAGTGAGTGATATCACTGCGGGCTATTTAAATAATGGCTCTGTTTAACAATCGGTGCGTTTCAAAAGTGGCGTGGCTTGCTCTCGGCAGATGATTGGGGTTTGATTCCGGTACACTTCTCAAACTAACGAGCCGTCCATAACAAGCGGCAAATCACTAGAAATTCACTGAAACTTATCAAGCTTTGACATTTCAATGTGCTATTATGTATGAATAACTTAAATTGTGCTCTAGGGTTGTCTTTCCAAATGAAAGTAAATTAACATAAAAAATTAAAGTGTGCGCATCTACTATGTCTTTTTTGTAGATGTTTTAAATAAAGTAGAGGGATTTTATGTTTTGTTAGTTTAAACGCGGTAATAGTAATAGTGAGAGTTTAAGTCTAGTTAAAAGACATCTTGTATTCTGTCTTTTAAAAAGTATCACATAAATTAATATTTTCATAAACTGCATAAAAAGTGTGTTAATAAAATGTACCTAACGTGCGCAGCGCCCTGAAAGTTAAGTCACGGTCGAAATGTTTGATCGTGAGATGGGACTGCGGTATAGCAGTTTATCTTGTAGTATTGTGCCGGAGTAGACAGTTTTTCCTGCTACTCGAATACTTTCCAATTCTAAAAATACTATATCTCTTGTATGTTTCGTCGCGTGTGTTAGATGAACACAGTACACAACACCTACCAAATATCTTCTCGCAAAATCAAAAATAGCCATGCAAAGGACGTAAATGTCATTTACGGAACGTGGAATGAATAATGGAAAGGTAACCGCGACAGGAGTCTTGGTGTTTGGGAATAACAATGCTAGGAGTTCGTCGGCCCCTTGTGTTAAGTAAGCGAGACAATACAACTACTGTAGCCACTTTTAGACTCTTGGAAAACAATGAGGCTGTATTTTAGTCTGTTGTGGTAGTGCAGTGCGGTGGTTGTGATGGTGGAACAGAATATGAAGTGTGATGAACAGGAGGTGGACAGTTTGGATGTGTTCCACCAACAGGAGTTCTTGGATAGTCTCGAGCCTGGCGTACTGCGAGAGAAATGCGACACCTCGGTAGGTTTTCTGTATTTCTTTAGTTGAGATGGATAATCTTCTGATAAGTCTGATAAACCTAAAGCTAAGTATGAGTATGATTATTTGGTTAAAAGCACATTAAACAACATAAATCGTTAAGTTCAAGCCAATTTCATGATTGTAAAGTGTTTTTACGTACTTGCCAAAACGTGTCCTTTACGGAATTTAAGATGTATAAGGAACTACAACTTGAAAACTATTTATGTTCCTAACGTCGACTTTTCCTTAATTTTTGATAAAACAAGTTATCATGAATGCGAAGCGAATTTATGAGCCACCACAATGCCTTATCAGTCAGTATGTTATGTATACCTATAGCAAACGTGATTAAATTAAATTAAATAGAAGCCTTGAACTAAATGTGCAAATTTTAAACCAATAACTTTATAGACGCTACTAAGACAAGTTTCAACGTTATTTAACTTACCGTAGGTTTCTAAACGTAGGTTTCCCTACTTCTAAAAATTGGTTACAAAGCAGACGTTGCGTCATAGTGTCGACCATTAACCCCGATTGCATTAGGCACGTCGTACCAGCAAACTGAATACCCAAGATGCGTACAATACATTTAATTATTTCATCTTTAAATCAGTATTAATAATAAAATATTGGATGGAAGGCTGCTAGACAACTAATTTAAAGAAAGGCTAAGAAAGGTTAAAACAAATAAATACGTTTCTTAAATTCAGAAAACTTATTTCAAATTTCATATATATATATATCTATATAAATAAAAATGAATTGTTGTTCGTTAGTCTGATTAAAACTCGAGAACGGCTGGGACGATGAGCTGATTTTGGTTTTAAAATGTTTGTCGTAGTTCAGGGTAGGTCTAAACGGTGAGCAAATAAGGAAAAATTGCCGGGAACTTTTTTTACCCGTGCGTCGCCGGGGCGGGCCGCTAGTATTATATATAAGTGTCCTACGGCTATGCCACAAGTACCTACCTTAAATATTGAAGATAGAAGATTTTGCTCGAATAAAACTTTATTTTAATTATACAAACAATTGAATTGTATCGTAAATAAACCTTATTTACAACTAAAACCTTTGCTAAAAGAAGTTTATATCATAAATATTTAAGGTAAATCCCTTCCATGACGTCATGGCCACGGGACACTCTATATACACTTGGCCTAATGTTATTTCTAGTTGAAATTAGTGTAATTTAAAAAAAAAAAATGTAATTAAAAGTAATTTGAAGCTATTTTTAATAAACGACTTAAACTGCTCCCTATCTGAAAAAAATATATAAAATAAGTATTTGCATAATAACATGTGGTCCCGTGGCACTCTAAGCTTGTGTTACGGGTACTAGACATCTGAAATACTTAATATAATAGACATACTTTTTTTTTATTATACATATTAATTATACACCAAGGAGAAAGTGCTTGCAGCTTGAAACACACACGCAAACACTTGACCCCTCGGCGGGAATCGAACCCGCTACCTCGTGCGCCGTAAGCGGGCTTTTGCCCACCGCGCCTCTGAGTCAGTCAAACCTTAAGAGAACTATCTACAACTGATGGCTAACACAACACGTAAGTCACGATAATAATTCGTTATGGTAAATGTACTACAAGTTGGAAATAATTTGTACCTCATTTTGTTACAATGATGATACGTTGTTAAATTTGACCTTTAATGCAACAAGTAGGTACCTATTTCCTTTAAATCTTTGCACACGAATGTTACATAATTTGATTCGTAGTCTAAGGGTCTGTTTAACAATTTAAAATTAGTAAATGGTTATAATATAGAGCAATCTTAGTCAGTCAGTCACTAACAGTTGTTTTGTTTTGTTTTGTTTTATTTGGGAAACAAACGGTACACAGTACTTAAAAATAATAAACATGGACTAAACATAAACCAATAAAGTTTCCACAGTAACATAATAGTAATTAGCGTACCTAATGAACAGTTACTAAATATTATAATATTCCTAATATAAAACTAGGTTACAGATTAAAAATAATTTAAAAGTGGCGTTAAGTAAAAAAAGAAAAAGAACACAAAATTGTTATCAAATTACAACTAAACAGTTTTTACGGGTTTGGCAACATTCATCACAACTTTGGAACTTGGGAAGTGACAAATAAAATATATCTATATCAATACACAAATTATTATAGACTTCACATGCTCTGATGAGAAACAAATTTCTCCTATATTTGTTATGGCAAATCGGCACCCAGAAAGATTTTGTATTACGTGCAGAGAGTCGGGGACAGTGCAGACAAATATTATGCATGTGATGGAATTTTATGTAGAAATATTTGATTCCTGTAGTTAATAAATAGTTAGTAAATAGTTGTCTGTTGACTTGATAGCTCTATATTTTAACCATTGACTACTACTATTATTACTACTATTTACTAGCTCATTGTAAAACGTACCCTAGAGCTATTGGCTAATTTAACTTGGGTAGGAAATTGGTCAAGTAGAGTCGTGAATCGTGAAGAGCTAGATGTATTTCATTTCATTTCAAAATTGTTAACCGACCTTTAACGATAAAAGGAGGTTCGTCTTAGTTCGACCCGTATGCGTTATCTGCTGTTGCTAGGGTTACCGTACCCAAAGGTTAACACAAGCCCGTTTGTTGATCTGAGAATCGGTAATTTTTTGTTAAATATCTACTTCTTTTAACAGATGCCAATAGCAATATAACTCCAGCTATAATGCAAAACTGAACTGACCAATTTTTTGCATGATATGTGCAACAAAAACCTGTCCTTTGTTGTGTACTCAAATCATACACTCAGTATACAGTAATTAATCGATCAAGTACATCACTTATCTGCTTTAATAACATAGTGTTAATAAGAATACTGGAAATAATAAATATATTCATCGCATTCTTCATTTTCCAGGCTACTCAAAGCACGCAGCCGCCTAATGTGCTGGACCTCAGTGGCGGCGGCAGAGCGTCTCTTGGCCCAGCATTGACGCAGCACACAGCTGGTGCCTTCACCATCCGGGTGCTGAAGCTAAAGCAGAATGCCCTGGCCACGCTGCCCGGTCAGGTGTGGACACTTCAAGCCCTGACGCATCTGGATATCAGCGATAACAGGGTTACTGAACTACCGGAGGAGATATGTCAGCTTTCACAGTGAGTTTTTAGAATTACATTGAAGAGAGAGCTTAGGGTGCTTATCTCAGCTGTAGGAAACCGAAAGGCCCTACAGCTTGAATAATAATGATGACGATATTATTGTGTCCTATGACTGGCTTTAGCAAATATAAATTGATAACTTTTGATGGTTCAGCAAATTTTGCTGAAACGGTTGTTCGTAAAAGGTCGTCACTCAGCATTAACTACTTAGGAAGGTTGTTTACATGTGTTTTTCTTCTATTTTTCTCTATCACCCGAGAATCTCATTCAACACTCACCCCTTTTCCATTCATTGAAATTATTCAATATAAATGATCCAAGCATTTTAATACATCAATACCTACTCGACAAAAATAATAAAATTAAAGTTCTATAAAAAATAAATTGAAATGTTTATAGCTATCGAAATAATGTGGCAAATAAATTATTTATCTCAGATAACCATGATAAGATAAGATAGAAGAAGAAGAGATAAAGATAATTAATATTTGGATAAATTTATTATGTAAAAAGCCTGTTTCATAATCTCCGAGTAAAATTAGTTTCTATTGTTATAAATTAGAGCTATTTAGTCAAATGACAGTTGACTGTGTCGAATATTATTCCTCCGCCTCCGGAAATCTACTGACACAGTTTTAAAACAATATTTAACTACAAAACATTACTTTTATCCTAATGTGTTTGATACCAGTTCTGTTTTATTTTATAAGCAATGCGCTGCGGTGTTACCCGCGTTATTATGAATGACCTCGCGGAATGACATCTTTAACCGCGGTATAAAGCAGCCTATATCCTTTCTCAAGCTTTAAATAATCTATGTTATTACAATTCCAAATGACGCATTATATTATGTAAATAACCATTTACATGTAGCGAGTCTAGAATTCTGAGCATCAACAAGGGAATCAAAACTGTAAAAAAAATTCGCACAGGAGTGCAACACGTAACTTTTCATCCCACCTCACCGACGAAATAACCATATTTCAGCATAAATCGGGAAGTGTATAAATTTTACTTGGATCAGGTTAAACCTTAGATCAAGATATCTACTATTTACTTATTTTAGGGTGAAACTAAATAAAAGCTAATAAAAAGAAACTCAAGGAGGTTCCATAAATTAAAATATTCTGAGGTTTTTATAAATTACAAATAGTTTGAAGTAAATAGACTGGCTTACTCTGGAGTACTCTGGCTTACTTTTCTGGAAAAGTCATGCTGCGAAAGCATAGTTGGAAAAACTTTCCACAAATCCCCTGCGAGACTCATTCGAGCAGTGGCAGGGCATTTCTGGAAAGCTTTTCCAATTATCCACTGTTTCATTTTATAACAATTAACATTATCGACTTTCATTCCGAAAGTTGTGCGTTCAAACCCCACCGAATACCTCTGGATTTTTCTTCTTGAAAATTGTATGTGTGCTTAAAACTTATTAAACTGTAAATGTAAACATCATGAGGAAACCGGCATGTTCTGAGAACTTTCAAGAATTTGAATGACATGTAACATTCACCAACCTGCAATTGGCCAGCGTGGTGAATTAAGGTCTAATCTCCTTCTTCAAGTCTTGTTCAATAATTCAAATTTACTACAACCTCTAGACTTCAACAGTGCATAAAAACAGCTGTTGCGATCTGACACCGAAGATCAAATATATTCTTTCTGAGATAAAAAGTATTTTGAATTTGTCATTATAGAAGCAATGAAAATGAATGAATGAAAATTGTTAAATGGCCAAACATACTCTTCTCCGTTGTGTATAATTGAGCGCTTTATTTTTTAAGTATAGATTTTACCCATATTCTTGAGTGGTAAAGGAAACAATTTGAACATTATTCTTATCTCTTAATTTTTTTCTTAATATTATTTTGACTTTAATCACTAAAGGGACGAGAAGTATTTATATCTTTGACCTTTGGAGGGCAAATTGAAAGTCACGTGTATTTTTTTTATTTATTAATAATATTTTGAACCCTCATTGCAATCTCCTAGGATTCAACTTAATAGTTATTTGTTCTTTCCTTTTATTAATTGATAGTTATATGATATACAAGACTTATATGGAAAAAAAATGTGTGACTTCTTTAAGTTAGTTTAATAATAGCACAAAATGCAGTGTTCCTTAAGAAAACATCATTCCAGGTTGAAACAAATTATTTATGTTAAAATGGTGAGGAAGTTTTTTATATACCTAGACTGTTCAGTGTTTTAAAGACGTGTCCGTTTTGTCAAAAAAATACTTAATTAAGCAATAAATTAGCCTGTCTAACCTTGAATGTTGTATAAATTTATTTAATTATAGGTAACTTGTAGTAAAATACAATCTAACAATGCACGTTTTCCATTCTAAATTATTTTCTTACGGCTTGATAAGAATCTATAATTAATTACAACACCTTTGTAAATGTTAAAAATAAGTAGGAAATAATTTACGAATATGATTAGACTTCCAAATACAAACTATTGAACTTTAGCAATATTATGGAACTATGTATCCCTAACATACAAGGTTTCCCAGAAATGTTGGAGAATCCTGCACGTTCGCGTGCACTCCCGTACTCCTCAAAGAAAAAAAAAATGTCCAACCTAACCAGGCCTTGTTAGGATTATTTTCTCTTAACGTGTTCTCAATTACTTTCAAAAAAACCTCTACAACTTAGGACACTAATTAACTAGAAGCCCCAGAACAAAAAGTAGTTTTTGTTCTGGGGCTTCTAAGCTAAGTTGAGCACCTGTGGTGTAAATAAAAATATGATTTAACTCTCAGGTGCTCACACAACACAACTACACGTCAAAAACTTACCTATTTATGATTCTATTTATGATTTTAATAATTTAGTTGAAATATCCATATTATCTAAGGAATAAAATATTTACAAGAAACTTCCCCTACCTAGAACTAGATGGCGCTGGTATCTATAGAAGTTAAATTGTGGAAATAACTACTATTATTGGTACCTACGTTTATACCGTATACCAAGTAGGTACGCGTGTAAGGCAAATGCAATCCACTCATTTGGTAACGCTCGGCTAGCGATGCGTAGCGCCTCTCAACTAAAACCTTCGGTACTGCCTTCTATTGATGTAAGGTTTGCCTTTGGTACTTGTAAGTTTTCCCATTTGATGGGTTTTAAATATTGTAGCCTTGAATTATAGAAATAACAAATTTTGAACTTATCATCGGATTAAATAGAAACATTGTAGTATTTCGCTTCTTCGACGTGACCTACTTGCTCATTGTAACAAATTGATTCAGGGCCTGCACCCACAACTGCGGTTACGAATAAATCTGATTAATTTAACATTATTACTACTAAAAGATTATTAATAATAACATTGGTAACGAAAATATGTGATAAAATTTTGCTTTGCATTGAAACCGCCACGACCAAAAATCTTAATTTGAACATAAATACATAATATATGTTACTGTGAAAGCCCAAACTACGGTAAATATTGAAAAAAACATATTTAAGGGCAAGACTTTAGAGGTATACAATACCAGTCTATTTGGCTCTTCAGCGACCATTCCCAGGGCACACTCGCTAAACTCCTTCGTCTGCGCATGTTTTCTTATGAAAAACAAACATAGGCCTAATTTAATTTCAATATTACTACAAAACTATTCACATTTACCAAATTATGATAATTATTAATGCATCCATGGTTCCATCCCTGCATCCATACGTTCATAAAAATATAAATTTCAATAAAATATTCTTATATACGAAATCATGAGATACATTCATTATAAAAAAATGATCGGTAATGATAGGTAATAATTAATTTTATTTCAAGAGAACGCGTTACCTAATTTTCATCAAAAATCTATTACTATTAATAATGTCATATCAATATTTTTTATCATTAGATAAATATAAATACGTGCGTAAAAAAGGTTACAAACAGACACTCTCATTTAATTTATTTGTAATACACAGTTGCAACCCATCGTGCACTCTTCAACCCATAAACAAACAATCTTATGCTCAGACGAATCAAAGATTACGGTAGCTACGACCTGCTTCGTGATATCATTGCTGCGACACGAACTGGTTCAAAACGTTTACAAGTTAAACTTTTAATTTAATATCCGTTGTGTGCTAATTTCTTTAGTCGAGTGCTGCTTGCGTACGCTGCGCGGCTATCGCGATCTGCGCGCTGGCCTGTGACGTTACGTTCACTTTGCCGCAACCCCTATTAGCTAACCTTAGTTTCAATGATAAAATATACATCGTTTATTTACTTTGAAAATACGACTTAGAAAGGCATTAAACTCGACTAAGCGCGACTTATTCGGTTTTTGGTGCGTTGCTAGTAATGGATTTGTTGCTATTAAAAGGGTTTTAATGATATTAAATGTATCATTTTACGTGCACTTGGCCAGCGTAGTGAAATAAGACCCACTCTCTCGTCAGGAGAGACGTCTTTGTGTCTCAGCAGTTGGAACGTTTAAAGTGGGCGTCACAGACAAAAACATAGTTTATTAAGTACTTTCATGACTAAGGATACTCGTTTAAGCGCAAATTTTTTGTTCCTGGTTCGTTGCTAGTTATGTATGCAATTATCTATGTTGCTGTTAAAAATATATGGTAGATTTAATCTACAACATAAAAGGGGACTCGCGTAAGCCCGAATAAATAAGTTTTTAGGTCGCTGCTGCTTATATACGTAGGTACTTAAAGATAATTTTGTTATAAAATGTTTATATTTACAAGGGTTTGTAAAGTAATTGTATGAGTTGGAGGGTATAGTATAATTCAATAGTTTCGTAAGAAAAGATAAAAATAAACTTCATTGAACACAAAATTTAAAGAATAAATAAAACATTTACCCACTTTAAGTAAAAATCTTTTAAAAATAATCATTAAAACTGCGGACCACAAAATGGTCAGGACCATTTTCCCTTAATCGTAATCTCATACGATAGACCTCAACGCGCTCTTCTGACATTGAAATAATAATAAACAGTTAATAGTAACAACCTTTTTTTATAAATAGTGGGGATCAATATGGACAACATTTTTGAATAATCTTTTAGCTGATTAATAATAATAACAATAAATGTTTATTTCACACAAAAATGTTACAAGTGCATAGTAATTTACAGATGAGACGTGTTACAGAGATGGCATTTACATAACAGAAAGTATAGATACCCAAACTAGGAAAATCCTGTATTATGGCATATCTATCCCTTCCTCCGGTTCACAGGTATAAGTTACACAAATTTTCAGTACATGTATTACTTCTAACTGATGAAATGAACTGAATGAGTAGAATATTATAAAATAATTGGTATGTCAGGGCTGGGGCTCCGCTGAGGGGATCCCATTCCCGTCTACGGACTTGATTTAAAAGCATACAAAGTCTGGTTCCGGATCTGGTTGTCGGTTTAATAATCATGAAATAATTATGCTCATGCTGTATTATTTATGTTATTGTTATAATTATTTAATAAGGATTTTACTCAAGTTAACGCGTGGCGTGACTGAAACCCCCGTGACCTTTCGCGTCAAAGTGAGCTGAAGCTACTATGAATAAAAAATAAATTAATATATTCTTTATTCATTGAATAGAATAAGATGTAATGAGATTATGCACGAATAGCTATTATGTATCGTGCGGTAGTACCGTCCTTACGTACTTTTCTGTTTCCGTGTCTGCATCCTTCCGTATTGTAATAATTTTGTTTATTTACATGTTCGCTCATAAAAATGATAGACGATTATATCAAAAGGTTGGTTGGTTGCTTCAATAATTAATTTATTTGTTGATTGTGATAACGTTTCAAGTGGTTTCTTGCGGCAGAGAAGAGCGTTAGAAAGCGTGTCGGAGGTATTCTATATTAGTTTTATGGTTAATTTTCTCTATGACCCTATTAAATGGGGTAATCTTTAAGATAGATTAGTCTTAGATGGTTTTCTTATGAGTTTTTTATGTATAAATAAATCTTGAGATAGAAATAATAAGTTGAGTATAAGGTTTAGCAGTTTGGTAGCGTCGTGCAGTATCTCTATGAATGAATGTAGAAACATGGTAAATTCTATAAAATAGTTGAAAAACTTGCATCACGTGCAGGTAAGTAGCGTTTCGAAAGCCGATCGGAACAATGTGGCAAGAAAATAATAGTTAAACGTATAGATCCATTCAAAGATACTAACAACAATGCGTGTACGTAACATCAGTTTTCTGGATGTACTCCGCGCATTCAAAGGCTTGGACGGTGGTCACTCGACCAACTCAAGCGCATGTTTGCGGCCAGTCTCCCAACACAGTCTCAAATCTACAGATGCTTCAACTTTTTATTTCAACATTAAGAAATTAAATTCTAGAGGTAGTGGTAATTTATGTGAGATTGTTTAAGTGATTATGAACAAAATGTGGAACTGTGAAAAGTGTCTGTTGAAATTTTTTGAATGGGACTTTGTTTGATTTTTATGATTGGTGAGTTTCACTATTAGTTAAATTATTTTTGTGTTTTATTGTTATGTAGGTACAAGTTACTAGATAGTTAAATTACTAACAGCAATATGTAGGTGCAGTTACAAAAAAAAACATTTTACACTTACACAACACTTTTCATGAAATAATAAGTTTCTGAGTACCGTAACTCCTTATAAGTTTACTTATACATAACAATAATTAAAAATATTTTGACGGCATAATGTTAAAATAATTTCAAAGTAGTAGTGCCCCGCGGTGTTACCCGCGTTATAATGGATTTTCTCGCGGAATTACATTTTACCGTGGTAATGAGTATCCTAAATCCTTTCTCAGGTTCTAGAAAATCTCTGTACTAAATTTCATTTAAATCGGATCTGTAGTTTTTGTGTGAAAGAAAGAGTGAACGGACCGACAAAGTCACTTTCGCATTTAAAATATAAGTATGGATTATATCATTAAAATAGTTCCGGACTGCTCAGCTCTTTGCTTAGTAAAAGTGAAGTAGGTATTGCAAAGAAGGTAATTCTTTATCTACACTTAATTTCGTCGGTCATGGATCGTAAATTTTGGGGCCATTTCATCATTAGCAAAATGTCTTCTGAATTTTTTTACAATTATCTATAGAAACGCCTGAGTGCTATTTAACATTATGTATTCGATTTTTTTTCTTAATCTTACACAATACTATACTTAAGTTTAATGTATGCGTTTTACAAAATACATGTACGTTATGTTCCGTTTGTGTTGTATGCGATCTTGAGAAAGTTAAGAAAAGTAATTTGTAATTTAACATATCAATAATTTTTAAACTAAGGCTGATTTTTGGTGACACGAAAATCGGCCTTACCTAATTTGTAAGGCTTTAGAATGTACTTTAGTTATCAATTAGAATCTAGAAATAAAGGTTGTTTTCACAGAAAGGTCGATAATGTTTAGTCTCTAAAATTTTGTGCTCTAGCTTGAAATAAAAATATTGGTCAATAACATAGGTACTGTGTTGTGGATCCCTCCTCCTCCTTCCTAGGGAAGTTGGGAGGTGTCCGCTTAGACGGGGGACAGTTTTAACCCCCTTGTTCGACGTGCGCCACTTGATGGTAGTTGCGGTTCGCACACGCCGCCGCGCACCCCTGAATGCGCTCCGAAGCCGGTGGGTACGACGAGCGTCACTTGCGCGACGTTCGGGTACTTTGACCACTTGGTGGTTAGGACGACTATGTGAGCCGTCCTGGGTGGTGGTGGTAGAGGTCTCAAAGAAACACACGATATATCCGTAAAACAAGGTGTCGGCACATACGACAGACTGACACGATACGACAGACTGACGTTTCTTGGAGTCTTCTTTCTTGCAGACTTCTTCTTCTTTCTTGCTGACTTTTTCTTTCTTGCTGACTACTTCTTTCTTGCTGACTACTTCTTTCTTGAGGCTTCTTTGGAGACTGACTTGCTGACTACTTGAGTACAACTTCTACTGAGCGCGTGCCCGCTCTCCCGGGTCGAAGCTATACCGTCGAGAGAGCGGCGCTAATCGGCCTAATTACGCGACCTATTTTTTGTTATGTGCCAACACCTTTTTGTCATTTATTTATATTTTTGTTCACAAAACATAATAAAACCTTATATATTTGCGAAGGGTACATATTTCCCTACTTAAATAACATAAAACATCACATAATATTCTTACAAGAAATAAAATACTCCCATAGACATCTTATAAGAACACGATTTTTCCTATTTTAACAATTTGAAATCTTTATAACTTTTTATCTACTTAACTTATTAACAAAATTCCAACGACATAATATGCGCTATCAACAGACCTTTCTATTAATACTAAATACGCGACCATACAATAACAAAATAAAAAGCTATAAAACAATAACTTGTTCAGCTACACAATGTTAAACATTTGTACGTAGACAATTCTTTGTCTCGCTACACCTATGTCTAAGGAACGAATTTCAGTCTCATAACAAAGTACTTAATCTAGATTTGTAGGCCTTGATCCCTAACAAACAATAATAAAAACATAACTTAGAAAATTTCACAACTCTAAATATTTGTACGTAAACAACAATTCTTGCTGTACCTATGCCTTAGAACGACTTCAGTCTCATAGTAAAATTACTTAACGTAGGTTCGTTAGTCTTGATCGCCAACATTCTCCCCCTCGTGCTGTGCACCAACCTCCTGTGGCGATTCTCCCTGCAGCAGCAACACGATCCTGGAGCTGGGTCGGCGTAGCACTCCTCCTCTTGTCTCGACGTCGACGATCCGCACACGCCCGTCTGGTCCCGGATACACCTTCTGGATGCGTCCGCGTGGCCAGATGCCTCGTGGTAGTGTGTGGTCCACGATCAGCACGACGTCTCCGACTCTCAGGTCTGTGGGGCTGGTCCTCTTCGACGTCCTTCGCGGCAGTAGCGTGGGCAGGTACTCGCGCAGCCAGCGTTGCCAGAAATGGTCGGCAAGCCGCTGCGTCGCCTTCCATGTGTCCCGGCCCACGAGCTCGTGGTCGCCAAAGCTCCCTAGCCTTGCCGCGCCGCTGGACCGCCCAAGAAGGAAGTGGTTTGGTGTTAGGGCTTCCTCCTCAAGGCTCCCTGAGAGATGTGTCAGAGGCCGAGTATTGACAACGTGCTCGGCCTCCAGCAGGAGTGTGTGAAGTACCTCCTCGCGTGGGTACCTCTCGTGTAGTGTGGCGCCTAGTGCGGTTTTGATGGATCGCACCAGACGCTCCCATGCACCGCCCATGTTAGGTGCACCAGGTGGGATGAACCTCCATGTCACGCCGATCTTCTCCGCTTCTGAGGTGAGGTCTTCTTTCTTCATATCTTCTATGGCGTTCTGCAGTTCCTTGCTTGCCCCGACGAAGTTGGTCCCGTTGTCCGTGAAGATCCTCTTCGGCATGCCTCTCCTGGCAGCGAACCTCCGTAGCGCCATCATCATGCTGTCCGTGGTGAGTGATGGTGCCAGCTCAATATGCACAGCCCTAGTGGTTAGGCATGTGAATAGAGCTCCCCATCTCTTCTCGTGGCGTCTTGCTACGGTGATCATCATTGGGCCGAAGTAGTCGATACCGGTACATGTGAAAGGTGGACTGTGATGCATCAACCTTTCCTCCGGTAAATTGCCCAACGGGAGTTCTTGTGGGCGCGCCTTCCTCGTCTTGCACCATTGACACTGGTGCTGTACTGCCTTTACCGCTGACCTCAGTCCCATTACCCAGAAGCGTTGTCTCATCTCGTTCATGATCGTTGCGTGATTTCCGTGATTGTAGCGTCGATGATATTCCTCTAAGATGAGCTGTGTAGTTTTCTCTTTACTATCGAGCACGATGGGTTTTACGTATTCCCGGGCGACGCCCTGTATCGCGTCGATCCTTCCTTTTATCCGCAGAAGTCCATCTTCAATGACCAGATCGAGCCCTTTCAATTTCCCGCTGCTCTCCACTGGTTGCCCATGTTGAAGACGCCTTATGTCTTCTCCAAAACTCCGTTGTTGGCTTATCCTCAGTAGGAGACGTTCAGCTTGCTCTAGTAGGTCTTCCTCCAGCGGCACGTATTTCCTCGCTGGGATGGTCTTCATTGGCTTGGTCTTTCCCCAGACTGTCATCTTACGACTGGAGTTGACATGTTCTTTCTTTGTTCTGCAGAGCCTGATAAACTGCAGAACCCTTGCTGTGGTTCTCCGTAACCTTGTCCATGTTGAGAACCTCGTTGGATCTGGAGACGCGTTGATGATGCGCGCAGTTGCTGTGACGCCCGTTGACTTCTCCTCGCCGGTGGTCTCCTTCTTGAATGTCCTTGGTGCGGGCCAGTGTTCTTCTTTTTGTTTCAAGAAGTCTGGTCCGGTGTACCATCGGTGGTTGCAGTTGAAGTCGTCCGGCACGCCCCGCGTCGCGTCGTCTGCTGGATTCTGTGCTGTGGGAACCCATCTCCAGTCCTGTGGTTTGGTGAGATCTTCTATCTCCGCCAAACGATGAGCCACGAATGTCTTGAACGTCCTCGGGTCCGTCTTGATCCATGAAAGGACGACGCTGGAGTCCGTCCAGTACGTCCTTCTCGTCACCTGAAGGTCCATCTCCTCTGCGACTGCGTGCGCGAGTCTGCTCCCGAGCAAGGCGGCCTGTAACTCCAACCTTGGAATGGAGACTGGTTTCAGTGGTGTGACTCGTACTTTTGCTGCTACTAGGATGACGTGGTACTCTTGTCCTAGTCCTCTCGTCCTCCAGTAGGTGGTAGCTGCCAATGCCGTCTCGCTGGCATCCGTGAACGTGTGCAACTCCCCCTCGGTGCGGTGTGGCGCCAGACATCTCGGAATTTGAAGATCCTGTAAAAGTTTTATCTTCTCCAGGTAGTTCGTCCATACCTTGAACTCGTCATCCTTGACTTCTTCATCCCAGCCAACACCGCTCCGCCAGATGTTCTGTAGCAACTTCTTTCCTTGGATGAGGACTGGCGACGCCAACCCGAGTGGGTCGAAGGTCGACATCACCGCGCTCGTGACTTCCCTTTTCGTGGGTACTTGTAGCCCTCTGGCTATCTCTTCTGGGGTGTTCCGTAGGTTTGTCCTGAAGCCGATGGAGTCCTTTTCTGTGAACCAGCGTAGTCCCAGAGTCTTTTCCTCTTTCTCGCCTATGTTCACCTCCGTTTTCTCTACCGTGTCCTCGGTCTTCAGCTCCTGTAACAACTCAGGTTGATTTGACGCCCATCCCCTGAGCTGGAACCCCGCTTTCTCGTGTATGAAGCCCACTTGTTTTGTAACATCCCGGAACTCCTCTTCTGAATGGAAGCTGTGCAGGTAGTCGTCCATGTAGTGGTTCCGCTCGATCGCTCTCGCCGCTTCTGGGAACTCGTTCTTGTAGTCCGCTGCGTTCCTGTTTTTGACGTAGATCGCTGTGCTCGGAGACGATGCTGCGCCGAAGATAACTGATGTCATCCTGTACTCCTTCGGCGGCACGTTGCGGTTGTCCCCTCGCCACAGGAACCGGAGGCTGTCTCGATCTTCTGGCCTGATGCGGATCTGCAAGAACATCTCCTTTATGTCGGCTGCCACCGCCAGTGGTCCTCTCCGGAACCTCAGCAGCACTCCAAAGAGCGACTGCAGGAGATCGGGACCCGGCAGTAGAGCGTCGTTGAGGCTTCTTCCTCCCGATCTTGCTGCGGCGTCGAAGACTATTCTGATCTTCTTCTTCAACGGGTGTACCACAGAGAAATGTGGTAGGTACCACAGCTTGTCCGTTTCTTTCGTCTCGGGTGCCTCTTCTGCGTAGTTGCTGTTGATGAGGTGTTGGATCTGCTTGCCGTATTCCAACTTCAGCTGTGGGTTCTTGTCGATCTTCTTTTCCATGTTGAAGAGCCGATGCTTTGCTGACGTGTAACTTTCAGGCATCGCGTCATCTTCATTCTTCCACAGCAGTCCAACCTCGAAACGACCGTCTTCCATTCTTTTACATGTCCTCTCAAGTACATTGAGAGCTCTTCCTTCGGAGTCCGTTGTAGGCCTTCTCGGTTGCACCCCGAGTGCCTCGATGGCGAAGTGGTCCTTGATGAGCTGATGCATTTCCTCTTCCGGCGTACTGACATGAAGACACGTGTTGATAAAGTGCACTGCCTTGGCACCTCTGTTGTCAGTCCCGTGGAGCACCCATCCTAGTCCTGTTCTGGACGCGACCGGTTCGCCTGGCTTCCCTCTTCTTAAATCTTGAGTCACGATCAGCTCCCAGTTGTCTTGCCCTATGAGCAGCTGAGGCGACTCCCCTTCGTAGTGAAGAATATCGGTGATCTTCTTAAGATGTGAGTAACTTTCAATCTTCTTCTTGTCCAGGAACTGAGGCGTAAGCTTCAAATCGTCAACGGTTCGAACCCTCTTGATTGTTCTCCGTTGCCTTTGATGGACCCCCTTCACTTTGAGGTCGATCACTTGTGAATCCTTCTTCTTGATGAGCTTCCCTCCAACTGTCTCGATGACCAGTTCTTCTTTGTTCCCCCTAACACCGATTTCTTCTGCCACTTTCTTGTCCAAAAGTGACACCGTAGATCCCTCGTCCATAAGCGCGAGGATCTTCCTTGATGCCTTCGGCCCGAAGACTTCCACTTGCACGATCTTCAGGTAGGCCCTTGCGTTGTTCACGGCGTTCACCGACACCGCGACACCCTTTTCTTTTGAAGACGTATCTTCACATCCACCAGAGGCCTTGTCCTCTGGCTTGACATGCAGCAGATGATGATGCCATCGCTTGCATTCCTTGCATGGCGGCTTCCTGCAATCCTCCTTGCGGTGTGTTCCCTGGAGGCACTTGAAGCAGACGCGACTCCTCTTGATTATCGCCCACCTGTTGTGGACCGATGCATTCAGGAACTGCTGGCATCCGATGGGGAAGTGTTCACCCTTACATGCTGGGCACTTCTTCTCCACCACCCTTGAGTTCTGATCCCGTTCTTGTGTAGTGTGCGTCGCTTGCCGTGTCCTCTTGAAGCCTCCTCCCTTGTCTTCTAACGTGGCGAAGGCTCCACATTTGTCCGCTTCTGCATCCAGGAACTTTGAAACTAGAGTCAGGTCCGAGAATCCCCCTTCTTCCATAGCAGCTGTGTAGTCGTACCAACGAAACTTCAATATCGTTGGCATCTTCTCGACGATCTGCTTCATGATCTCCGGCGAGTGTAGGTACTGCGGCTTCTTGAGTCCTTTGATTGCCGCCACGCTGTTGGAGATCTGATTCGAGAAGGCACAGATGTCCCTGGGGTTCTCAGTGATTCTTGATAACGCCTTTATCTTCTCTAGTTCCGCTAGCACCAGAGCGTCCGGCCTCCCGTACCTCCTCTTGAGGGCTTCCATCACTTCTACTGGAGAGGCTTCGGAATATAGGAGACTCTTGATTGCTTCTCTTGCGCTGCCCTTCACGGCTCTTCGTAACCGCGCCATATTTTGCACTTCACTGAAGAGGCCTGCTGTGTCTGTGTACACCACCTTGAACGCCGTCCATTCGCTGCTACTTCCATCGAAGAATGGCAGCTCGTGTATATACTGCGGTTGTGACGGCGCCCCTCTGCCTCCAGTGAAGGCTTCTTTCAGAGCAGCTGTCAGGGTCTGGATCTCTATCGTGGTTCCCCTTGCTGAAGAGTCTTCAGGTTTCACCATCCTCTGAGGCTCTTCGGGATTCTTCTTCTCTTCCATAACTGAAGATTCGATCCAGTCCTGCACCTGGGCTGCCTTATCCTGTACATCCACCTGGTCTTCCACGGAGTCTTCATCATCGCACTGAGCCAGTTCCAACCTGACTCGGGCCAGCTTGGCTGCTGCCTGGGCCTGCTTCAGCTCCTGCAACGCCAAGTCCTCTTGGGCCTTGAGTTCCCTCCTTCGTGCTGAAGAACTCGTGGTCCTCACAGACCGGGCTTGACGACCTGCCCTCCCCGGCTTCAAGGTCGTGGCAGAACCACCCGCACCTTCTTCCGGGTCCCTTACTGGGGCTTCTCTGGTCGTGTTGGTCTCATATGTAGTCGTAGTCTCTGTTGTTCCAGTGGTCGTGGTACCTTGTGTACCCGAAGAGTCGGAGGTTGTTCCCTTGGTTCCTGATGACCCTGACGCTGTCGCAGACGTGACTCCTTCTTTGCCCAACCGTTCTTCTGTCTCGCCCTTTCCAGAGGCGCGGGACAGAGGGCGCAAGGAGGCATCCTTCTGTGACCTGGTAACTGGCATCTTCTCTTCTTTATTCATCCGGGTTCTTCCTTCCGATCTTCTGGCTTCTTATCCTCTGCAGGGATCCGGCTCGAAGGACCAAAAACTGTTGTGGATCCCTCCTCCTCCTTCCTAGGGAAGTTGGGAGGTGTCCGCTTAGACGGGGGACAGTTTTAACCCCCTTGTTCGACGTGCGCCACTTGATGGTAGTTGCGGTTCGCACACGCCGCCGCGCACCCCTGAATGCGCTCCGAAGCCGGTGGGTACGACGAGCGTCACTTGCGCGACGTTCGGGTACTTTGACCACTTGGTGGTTAGGACGACTATGTGAGCCGTCCTGGGTGGTGGTGGTAGAGGTCTCAAAGAAACACACGATATATCCGTAAAACAAGGTGTCGGCACATACGACAGACTGACACGATACGACAGACTGACGTTTCTTGGAGTCTTCTTTCTTGCAGACTTCTTCTTCTTTCTTGCTGACTTTTTCTTTCTTGCTGACTACTTCTTTCTTGCTGACTACTTCTTTCTTGAGGCTTCTTTGGAGACTGACTTGCTGACTACTTGAGTACAACTTCTACTGAGCGCGTGCCCGCTCTCCCGGGTCGAAGCTATACCGTCGAGAGAGCGGCGCTAATCGGCCTAATTACGCGACCTATTTTTTGTTATGTGCCAACACCTTTTTGTCATTTATTTATATTTTTGTTCACAAAACATAATAAAACCTTATATATTTGCGAAGGGTACATATTTCCCTACTTAAATAACATAAAACATCACATAATATTCTTACAAGAAATAAAATACTCCCATAGACATCTTATAAGAACACGATTTTTCCTATTTTAACAATTTGAAATCTTTATAACTTTTTATTTACTTAACTTATTAACAAAATTCCAACGACATAATATGCGCTATCAACAGACCTTTCTATTAATACTAAATACGCGACCATACAATAACAAAATAAAAAGCTATAAAACAATAACTTGTTCAGCTACACAATGTTAAACATTTGTACGTAGACAATTCTTTGTCTCGCTACACCTATGTCTAAGGAACGAATTTCAGTCTCATAACAAAGTACTTAATCTAGATTTGTAGGCCTTGATCCCTAACAAACAATAATAAAAACATAACTTAGAAAATTTCACAACTCTAAATATTTGTACGTAAACAACAATTCTTGCTGTACCTATGCCTTAGAACGACTTCAGTCTCATAGTAAAATTACTTAACGTAGGTTCGTTAGTCTTGATCGCCAACATACTGTATGTAGATAAATGAAGTACTGCTTGTACATTACATCAATTACCGAAAGGAAGTCCATTTTTCTAAGGATATTGTTACTTAACAAAAGTTTCTTCTGCATGAGTTTCTTGAATGTTTTTAGTATGAAATATCATAATTGAAATTTAGAGAAATGAAGATTTCTAAATAATTTTAGGTTAGTTTTGATTTGCTGTATGTGTTTATCTATAATAGTCATAATAATAGTCATAATAGTATTTATTAATAACAATTTTTACATGTCATTACTTAATATATTCCTTATGTATTAAATTATAATACATAGGTAATCACAGTAAAAATAAAAATTATATTATCTCATTGATTGATTAACCATTATAAATTTCACACAAACTTAACATTATAAAAATGTCAATAAAATTATACAATGTCAATACAATTATAAAATAATAATAAAATTATAAAAATGTCAATAAAAATGATACAAATGTCAAACAAATTTTGAAAATTCCAATAAGAATTAAATTATAATAAAATACTTACTGGTTTATGAATTCCTCGTAGGAATAAAAGGTTTGCTCAATAAGCCAGTGTTTTAATTTGAGTTTAAATGAAGAAAGACTTGTTGATTCTGTTACAGTTTTTGGGAGCCTGTTATAAACAGATGATCCCATTACATGTGTCAACTTGGAAGACTTCCTAAGAGTGCGCGTCAACGAGGCCAGCTGATCGCGTTTACGCGTATGATAATTGTGTGAATCACCAAGCGTTGCGTACATTTCGAGATTAAGTCTCACGTACACTGCTACCTGATATATAAGAAGACAAGGAAGTGTCATTATTCCTAACTGCTTAAAGTGCGGTCTTGCTGTCTGATCGCTGGGGATCCTAACAATCGCACGTACGGCCCGTTTCTGCATCCTGAACGCACGCACTGCCAGTCGGCTGCACGCGCCCAAAGCTCGGCGCCGTACTGAAGCAGTGACTGCACGGTTGCAAAATAGCATGCGCGTACCGTGTCTGTTGCCACTACTCGTGACATTCGGCTTAGCGCATAGCAGGCACCCCCAAGCTTACCGCATAGCCTCTGTATGTGACCGTCCCATTTCAGCCCTCTATCCAGCTCGAAGCCTAAAAAGATAGTTTTATCGACTTGTTCGACAGCGTTACCTTCTACTAGTACCGTTAGTGACCTCGGTGCTCGTCCGGAGAAGTAGAAATGGATGAAATGGGTCTTGTCTAGGTTCAGAGCAAGCCCATTCATTGAAAACCATTGGGATAGCAATGTGGCAGTGTTATTTAGCTTGGTCTCTAAGTCATCCACAGAGTGCGCTGTGACGATTGCGGCTACGTCATCTGCGTACATGTAGACCTCCGCACAGTCGATGTATTGTGGCAGATCGTTAAGCAAAAGCGAGAACAATATATTCGATACGGAGGATCCTTGGGCTACTCCCATCCTCAACGTCAGTGGATCGGAAATAGTGTCCCCACCTCCACCCAAAACAATCTGTGTTCGGTCTCTCATTAGATCCATCAGCAGTTCATGCGCTCTATTGACGATTCCATAGTGGCGCAGTTTCACAGCTAACACTCTATGGTCAGCCACATCAAAGGCTTTTGACAGGTCGCAGCATATAACTGCAACCTGCCGTTTAGCTTCGCGAGCAGCAACTATTTTTTCGACCACATCTCTCGTGAGAGAAGTGGTTGAGCGACCTTCGCGGTAGGCATATTGTCTATCAGACAAAGCTTCGGTTTCAGAAAGAAAAGCAACAAGACGGGAGCTTAGGCCATTTTCAAAAACCTTTGCAATAGCTGGTATAATAGAGACTGGCCGGTACCCATCTATATTGCTTCTCTTACCTTTGCCCTTGAATAAGGGTGAGACCTTACTAACTTTCATGGGTCGTGGGAAGGTACCATCTCTAATACACAAGTTGTAGACGTAATTAAATATAGGAGCTAACGGCGATATATCTATATCCATATGCAGACCTCTTCATAATTCAATGTTGCATGGGGGAAAAAATATATTCTTAGTAATGATCTTGTACCCACATCTGGACACGACTAATGCGTTGTCGATTTCGTCATTCAACCAAACAATAAATTTAAGAATTGTAAAACCGAAACCATCCTCTGTGAAACTTGTCATAATTTGTGCTTATTTGACCTTTCAACGTGGTTGTTAGCTTGGACCAATCACATAAACAAATTAAACATTTTATATAATAAGGAATGAACATTACTGCATAATATAGGGAAATTAGCAAATAATTGTAAAGTTTAATATAATTATATATTATATGAATTATAGTTTAAATATTTTATACCATTTCTAAATTTTTATGGTCGTATGTATGGGCTTTTTGATACTAATTATATATTTATATCTTCCGGATGCACCATGGCAACACTGAAGGCATATTGCACGGGGTTGCCATCCATGACGAGATAGAATCTCGCAAGCACAGTGTTGAATATAAAATAGCAACTTGAGGTCTTTATGAGGCTGCATGCAAGGTGCTTTCAACTCTAAATTTACCTTTTATATCTTGATTTTTAGATTCTTGCCAGCTCTAAACTAATGAAGGGAAAAGATACTGTAGCTAACACGTCTTTATTTCATTCATTATGATTTTAAGTCTATTACATTTTAGGCCATACTATTTGTACCTACTCCGACCCCCACGCCCGCTCCCTGGGACTCTTTTTTCAATTAGTAATTTCAAATCCTAAACGCACGCAAAAGTGTTTGAAGCCAATAAAACCTCTTTCCTAGTTACCTACGTCTAGTTCCTACGTTCTAGTCAGTTTCTATACATATCTCTGCGCATGATCAAACCTCCTGTTACTATTCTACATTGAAACTGAATATTGCGACGCACGAGCTTGGTTTATTAATATTGATTGATAAATAAAAAATATTTATATAATTAGTGGTACTTACTTATACGGGTTCATATTGTATTAACTATCTAAGATAATATCTTAGATACATATAATGTAGGGTGGCGAGGAAGTGTGCATATTATGACGATTACAACTTTTTGAATCGTTATATCTCAAAAACGGTGGCTCGTAGAAAAAAAAGTACAATTCATTTTTTGTAGATAATTTTATGATGTACAATTTGTGTCTGAAATAATTTTATGATAAAACTTACCGTTTTGCTGAAAATCGCGAAAAACAATTTTTTTTACCTTTGACCTTGAATATTTTTTTTTCCTTACAGGGGAAAGATGGAGAGCTTACAAATTTTGTTTTTAATAGTATTTTAAACAATCTTACCGATTTTCAGCTTCGTGGGAATTTAGGTAACTTCGCGGAATTGAACGATATTCCAAACTGGATAATTTAAATATATTTGAATTTCTATACATCTCGCTTTCACATGTACTGCCTTTGTTTTTCCCTTGCATTTGGTCGCGAACAATCTAGAATGTTATTAAAAAATCACAAAATTCCTTGGAACTTAGTACCTACTTCACCGATGATGCAGCGTAATTATATTTATTTCCGAACTACTCACACAGCACCACCCAAACTAAGCAGAGCTTGTACTATGGTGTTAGGTGACTGATATACTACATAGATTCACTTTTTTTTTGTAAATACATACATAATGATACATAGAAAACACCCAGACCCAAAACCAGGAATTATAGATCGTAAAAAATCTAGTCCCATGGCGGGAAACGAACCCGCAACCTCCTGCGCCACAGGCGGACGTTCGCCCACCGAGCCACAGAGGTCGTCAATTGTATGCTTTACGGCGAAATTAACATGAGTTACCGTTCATGCCGCACAAAAGTACAATTTTCGTGTACATTTACGATAAGTGTCACGCTCTTGAATATAATAACATTTAAATAAATACTTTATCTTTGTACATCACACGGTTCAATGGTCAAATGGTATTATTTAAAAAAACTGATGATTGTCTCCTGAGTAAATCGTAGTGTGTAAAATTGTAAACCCATTTAAAGTAAATAAAACAGGCTTGGGTCTGTGTTTAACATTAAAAAAAAAAAAACTAGTAAAACGGCCAATAATCCTGATATAAATTCAATATTCCTACATTTTCTGTTTCAGATTAGAAGAGCTGCAAGTCAGCGACAACGAGCTTCGTTCCATCGACTCAGCCCTCGGGCTGCCTCGGCTCCGGAACCTGGTGGCTGCGAGGAACCTCATCAATACCTTCGGTGCCATGACCCTAGAGGAAGAGAACAAGGATCGCTCGCCGCTCACCAATGTGGACTTGCGGCATAATCAACTTAAGGGCAGCATTATACTGGGGAACTATGAGGTTAGTTGCTAGCTACTAGGCTCCAAAAGTAGTCTAGTTTTATCAAAAGAAATAAAAAGTAAGATTTTATAAATTATATTCTATTTAAAATTAATTTTAATTATTAATTATATTATTCTTCATTTCATGTAGAACTTTTTTAAGTGGACGGTTTTAATGGTATTATTTAGATTTATAACGGCAGTTCAACCGTGATCATGGCGCATGTAACGGTGCCGAAATATCGGGACACTCGAAAGACAATCAATCATGGTAAATATCCCGTTATAAATCTAAATAATATTAATAACCATGATAGTTTCAAAAGGTTTTGATGAATACTATTTCGCTAAATGAGAGCAGTTGCTTTTAAGTTAGTCACATTTAGAGATGTATTCCATTATTAATATTTTTCATAATCAGTTGATTTTAGTTATCATTGCAAAGTGTAGGAAGTGAGCATACCTACATTAAAATGATAATTCAGCTTTGTAACTAAAGAAAATAATTCCACGCGTGGCATTACAATTGTTATATGATTACATTAAGATCTCGTGTGTACAGAAGCTTACTTAACAAAGTCAGAAATTTGTATAACCTACCATAATAAGATATGGCCACGGTTTAGTGTTGCAAATCTTTTGAAATGATAATGTTATCAAATCCAGCAATATGATTAGGTATCTTCGATAGATAATCTATATCTGACTCCTTGTCAGGCAATAAAAAATGGTTTGAAAAAACCATACTGATGTTCAAACTGATTGCAAGATTCACTGGGTCCAAATTTTGGGAATTTTGTATAAAGAAAAAAAATAATAACTGAGAAGGATTGGCTATGGCGGGTATTCTCACCCAACCCTGTACAGCATATGAGCGAGAGCTATCTTGAAAGCTCAGATAATGTATATGCCAATGTGAGCAAGAGGGCTTGATAAGAGCCACAATACAAATAACCTTGTTAATTAATCATTGAATGAGACTAGTTTATTTGACTTTCCAGCACTTGGTATCTCTGGATTTATCCCACAACTCAGTAGAAGTGTTGGTTGTATCAGCACTTCGAGGACTACGGGAGTTAGATGCCTCCCACAATTCACTGCAGCATTTGGCTGTACACGGGGCTTCGCTACGGACGCTTAGAGCTCCACATAACCGTAAGTTTCTTGGACCTTTTCTACGAGAACCAAGCTATGACATAATACAGGCTTTATTTTGTTTATTTATTTGAATGTATTTTTATACAGATTAAGGTATTGTCAGGTCAATGTTTATATGCACCCCGGATGGGCACTGCAAATGGGCTTGCTCCAGTTACAATTAAACATTGTGCAAAACCAAATTTTATAAATAAAGGGAATATTCACTAAACAAATACATACTCGTAAGAATATAATAAGGGTAGTCTTTTCATTTGGTAGATTCGATAAAATTCTTTAATTATTTAATAATTTCTCGTTATTCTCCAATAAATAAATTAAAAACTATTCAATAGTTTGCAATAGTAAAGCTCAGTTATGTAATATTGGATAACTGCCTTATTAGGTACGCCACTTAATAAAATTATTTATCTTTTCAGAATTAGAAACATTAACAACAACAGTCCCACCGATTAATCTGATGGAAATAGAAGTTTCACACAACCGGCTAACTGCATTGCCCCAATGGTTGAGCGGTTGCTCTGACCTAACGACCCTGCACGCAAGTAACAACCAACTATCAAGCCTACCCGAGCATTTGTTCTGTAGCGAGCTATCCAGTCTCAGCAGTCTACATTTAGCTCACAACAAAATATCGACCATACCTTCAATGCCAAGACTGAGAGCTCCTCTTAAAGAACTACTGCTCCATGACAACTGTATTCAGTCACTACCAGAAAACTTCTTCTCAGTTTGTGACCGGCTTCATATTCTAAATCTATCAAATAACAGATTAAACAGACTCCCCCCGACCCGAGGACCTTCCTCGCATTGCCTGGAAAGGTTGTATTTAACCGCAAACTGCTTACAAGATGACGTTGCAGATGTGATCATAGCTTTTAGAGGCCTGAAAATACTGCACATAGCCTACAACTGTTTGACATCTTTACCTGAAAGTTGTATAAACTTTTGGCCTGACATTGAAGAGATGGTATTGTCTGGAAACACGTTGCTAAGATTGCCAGAAAACTTACCACAGTTAAATAATATCAGAGTTGTCAGAGCGCATTCTAATAGACTGAAATCCGTGCCGATGTTTGCCTGTAGCGCCTCTGTGAAAATTTTAGATTTTGCGCACAATGAGCTCGACAGCATTGACTTGAGACTACTTGCACCGAAACAATTAAAGTTTCTTGATATATCTTGTAATAAAAAACTACAAGTTGATCCATCTCAATTCAATGCCTATAAATGTCAGCGACCATTGAGTTTGGTCGATGTCACTGGACGAAATACATTACCATGGACTCAAAAGACCGGGTATCACGAAGAACTCAATGGGACCACACCTTGGACCACGGGTTTTTCAGAATGCCCTAATAAATCATTACAACTTTGTTGCGCACAAATACGTCTTCCGTCGTTTTGTAACAGGGAAGGTCTATTCGCCATTATAGATGGAGAAACAGATACAGAGGTGCCAAAAATATTGAAATCCAGCCTACCTGGCTTATTATTAGAAGAAAAATCAATAAAAGAAACTGTAAGTGAATACATGAAGTATGTAGTCTTGTCAGCTCATAGGGAGCTGAAGGAAAGAGGACAGAGAAATGGTGCTTGTTTGATTATGTGTCATCTAACTCCAGTAACACCTACAGAAAATGGCTTTGGTCATTCTGTCAAGAAATATAGCCTCAGATTGGCTAATGTGGGCAACACAAAAGCGGTACTTAGTAGACGGAACGGTCCATTAAGCCTTGGTATTGAGAATAATAAACGCCTCGGGTATTCTACCCGATATCCTAACACTGTTCCAGACCCTGATGTCATACAGACTATAATTAAAGAAGACGATGAATTTTTAATATTAGGAAATGGGAACTTTTGGGACGCAGTCAGTATGGAAACAGCTGTCACCGAAGCGAGAGCGGAACGAAATCCAGTATTAGCGGCTAAGAGATTGCAGGATTTAGCTCAGAGCTACGGGGTTGAAGACTGTGTATCAGTTATGATTATTAGATTTGATACGTCGAGATCTGATGTTGATTTGTTGATGAGAGAACTAAGACAGACCATAAATAGCAATAAGTCAGTTTGCCGATCCGACTGCTGCTGTTCGAGGCTTGAACCTTGTTGTCATTCCGTATCCCCACCGAAGCCCTGCAGCGATAGATCATCCCCAAGCGGTCAAAGTGATAGACCACCGAGTGAGGCTATAAGCCACCAACACTACGCCAGCGTCCGATCACAATCGAAAGCATCTGAACGTCGCAGTTGCCGCGGCGGAGTAGCGAGAGCCATAAGAGTACGTGTTGAAGAAGATAAAGATGATGAGCAAATAACTGAAGAACTACCACGCAATGAAGAACAGTTTAAATGCTGGGAGTATATGCTAGAACAGAACACACAAATGTTATTCGACAAAGAGCTGGATAATTTATCCAAAGGGATTAAGTCAAATGTGAGTAGTTTGCGAAATTTAAAGGGCTTATCAGGCAGTAGCCCACAGTTGCATCTATCAGGAAAACAATCTAAAGGCATTCCATTTTTGTCTAAACATTTTGGCAGTGCCAGATCTTTTGGAACACCACTAAAACCGGATTTTCGTTTCGGCTCCGGTAGGCTTCCTAATGGTGGACCAAATGCTGCGTACTTTGGATCTCTGCAGAGATTGATGCCGTATCACTTGGAATACGACTTTGCTGTCATACAAGAGAAGACGGCTCAATCTCAAGACTCCTTAGATCTCGAAGGTAGAATGTCCCAATATTGGGGCGTGGCCACCACGGAGTTGTAAGTAATTGTAAAATAAAACTTCCATAGTATTGAGATGTAGGTATAATATTTATAGATACCATCTGTTGACTAGATCTTTTGCACAAAGTATTGTAATCACTATGGACTTGCCTATATGAATAGATTTATGTAGACTCTTAATACTAGTTTATACAGTTTAATTTTTAGTATATTTACACTTGTGATAAATTCTGCCTTAATATAATGACGAAATAAATTAAGCATTTAAACAGAACGCTTATATTTTTGTACCTTACTAAAAACACGTAACACAGTAACTATTTTTATATACAGTTGACTTCAATTATGCCTACAATAATTACATTAACAGATCTTATTTTTATTATTTACAATTAAGATACTTCTGTATGATGATCATATCATAAGCCAGCTCATTCATACATTAATCACGAACTCGTGACCAACTGACTAACTAATTACAAATGTCTTTTATTCCCATTTGAATAGTTTTTGGCCTGTTATCCGCAAATTGACTTTTAATTGGCGACTCTTACGTAATGGCAGCCAAGACCATTAAGGCGTTATTGTGACCAGTTTTTCACGACAAATTATGCAACTTAAAACACAAATAGGTAAACAATGAAACGGATAAACAAATATTTTCATATAAACAGATTTCAACAGTAAAAAACTGGTAATATCAGAGTATACGAGTTAGGTATCGTCGACTAACACACAAATTGTCATTCCTGCACTACATCATCTCTCTCTTGACAACCAGCTCGAGTGGTTGCGAGAGAAGCGGGTAGAGGGGCGGCGGCGGCGCCGGAGCGTGCGCCGGCGGCGGCCGCCGCTAGGGGAACCCCCGGGGGGAGTAGTGGTGCTCCCCCAGCCAGGAGTCGGGCGAGGGGGGGAAGTCGGGGTAGCCGCCTGCGGCCGGGGACGACGAGCTACTCAGGTCGGAAGCCGCGCCTGTCCCAGAGTTCCCTATGCCAGCTCCCGAGATTGATTGACCTGGAATAAACAATAGCATCATTTTAAGGGTTCCATAGCCAAATGGAAATAACTAACTTTATATGGATTCGTCATGTCTGTCTGTCCGTCCGTCCGTATGTCACCGCCTTTTTTTCCGAATCTGTAAATAGCTATACTGTTGAAACTTCTCAGTAGATGTATTCTGCGAACCGCATTAAGATTTTTAACACGTTGACTGTCCGTGCATTACATGTAATGCATTTTTGGTCTGGCTGTGACGTTCATGCATTACATGTAATGCATTTGCCGAAGATAACTGAATCGCGTTTCCTGGGCTGGACTTGAGAGTTAGAACTTTGATTTTCTAGGGACGTATGAATGAACAAATAAATGAATTAGCGAAAATGAAACGAAAATGTCACTTCGTATTTTTTGTATTGTTTATGGACGTGAGAAATCACAAATGAGGTCTTTAATGGCTTCATTGAAACAAATGGACGTACCAGAAAATTTCTCAAAATGGACGGCACAGTCAACGTAACGTTAAATAAAAATACTTACTAAAAAACACAAAAACTTGGTTACCCATACCCCGTAAACTTAGAACTGAAACTCAAAAATTATAGTTTGAGCAAGATACACAATAACTAATACAAGCCATGTTGGCTAAGTGGGAGGACACTCGACTTTCATTCCAAAGGTCGTGGGTTCAAACCCCGCCACGCACCTCTAAGATTTTTCTTCTTCTTTTTTTTTGTGTTAATAAGTGCTTTAACGGTGAAGGCAAACATCGTGAGGAAACCGGCATGTTCTGAGAACTTTAAAAAAGTTTGAAGTCGTGGTGAATTAAGGCCTAATCTCTCTCGCCAAGAGAGAAGTCCCTGTGTCCCAGCAGTGGGAACGTTAATAGGGTGATGATGTATGTGTGTACACAATAACTTCTAAAATAATAGAATGATAAAACTAAAAAAAATATATATGATGTAAGTGACCATGTAACCCTCTTGAACTTGAAAATAGGTTTGAACGAGATACGTATAAAATAAAAGAATAAGTATGTACCTATAAACGAAAAATTTTACAATGAATATGAAACTAAATTCTAGATCTAATGTAAACAAATGCGAACATTGTCCCTTATATTAGGGGCATTATCATAAATATCTAACAAGGACTTATGGTGACATCTACTGAATTATTATCAAAGGATCTGTACCTCAATTGAAATAAAAATACCAATTGTTATTAAGCTACCGACTATATTACATCAATTGCTGAAAATAAGTCATGTATTGATCATGGAATTTGCCACTTACTACTAAGGAAGATAATTGGATCAATGAATAAGATAAAGCAGGTAAGCCAAATACTGCCAAATATGAAGTTACAGTTTTTGGAATTAATACGCGATAACGCTACAATGATTTGTCACATTTATATAGTAAATATATTTTATAAATAAAACAGCTGAGTAACGCACGTCCTTGAAATTTAACACAGTCTTCGCCAAATCTAAAGTGGAGTATAAAAAAGTGATTAAGCATGCTTACTCCACTCCAAGTAAAATACAATAAGGAAAAATTTACATTTGATATGGATAGACTGATAATAAACACAATGTAATGAGTAGCGACTAATGAATGGAACGTGAAGTCGATATGTACTTTTGCACTGCAGAACTTATTTATTTATAATTTTTTATACTCCGTGTCTTGCGTAGATTTGGTTTTTTTTTTTTTTTAAGATCGAAAAGTCTTCATTTGGCCACAATCTCACCTGATGTAAAGTGACGATGTGGTCTAAGATGGGACATGAAGACCTAGAAGGTATGGCTTGTCCGGACCACATTACGAAACACGAAAAAATCGCTTCACGCACTGGCCCAGCCCGGAGGGTGGTGACAAGCCGCGGCCGAAGCCTACCACCAGAGACTGTTCTTAGCACCACCCGGAGGTCACGTGTAAGGATTCAGATGGTTACCACTTACGGACGTGAACAGACAAAACCTCCAATCCAATTAAAGTCAATAGGTAGGTACACTCAGCGCCAAATTCATGTAATGCGTCTAGAGTAGTCAAAATTATTTGAAAAATGTCCCGTCCATTACTAATATGACAATATACTTTCCAATATTAGTAGATAGACGAGATGATCGGGCGGGTAGTGTTAGTGCGGCGAGGAGTGCGCGCACCCACGCGCGCAGTGTCCATGTGGAGCCTTCTTCACCGCCCAGCGCTACCGTGTAGTTGCTGTCTTTACTGAACTCAGATAGGTGATTGGGTGGGTTGTGGTAGTACGGCGAGGAGTGCGCGCGTGGGTAGGTGCAAGTAGAGCCTTTTTCGCCGCCCAGCGCTACCGTGCTGTTGCTGTCTTTACTGAGCGCAGTTAGAGTTAAAATACTCACCAATATTAGTATAGACGAGATGATCGGGCGGGTAGTGGTAGTGTTGCGGCGGGGAGTGCGCGCGCAGGTATGGGGGAGTAGCGGCGTACCGCGCGCCCGCTCCTCCCCCGCCGGCTGGGGAGCCTTCCTCGCCGCCCAGTGCCACAGTGCTGTAGCTGTCATTACTAAGCTCTGAAAAGAAAACTAATGTTATTTTCGCTGAAGGCGCTGACTATAGGATTTGGCCCCTCATCTCCTCCCGTGGGCGCCATAAGACAAGGGAGGCCCATTTCTAAATAATTCAAATTTGCTGGACTCGGGTTCCCTGTCTATCACTCCTAAAAGTTCATCACAATTTTACTATCCAAGCTACTTGAGATTCTTACCGTGATGACTGAAAGAGTCGAGATCTATCTTCAGCTCATCCTTGTCTAGCAGGCGGTCGCGTGGGGACCCTCCACCACTCTTCATGGACCTGAAGTATTGCGACCAGCGCGTGCGACCCGCGTCTTTCTTTAGTCGCTTCTCTTTCGCTCGCCTGAAAAAGAAGGTTAGGAAATTAGTCACTTGTAATTCTAAGGCGCAAACAACACTGGTCTGGCCTCTGGCATCAGGAAACTGAATTTCATTTCACACAAGCACACCGCAATACGGTTATTATTTCGTCAAATTCAACGGGCTTATTGGACGCGCTAAAGCATCCAAAGGCATCTAAAGCATCGTGCCACCGCGCCATGTCAATGTCCGGCCAGATAATTTGCTTTGGGCCTAAATTATATTCCCAAATTACGTTACAAAATTACCTTAAATTACCTATGACAGACAATCAGACAGTCAAAAAAGAAACATAATTATGTGCCTAGATAAATAACTCGCACTAGATATTTATCTACTCGAACACGTTCTTGCCCGTATCTGTCGAGTCCCTAACCAAAACCTCCCTAATTATAATTACACACTCAAGCTGTTTGTTTATCGACACTGTTGATCTTTCAATTCCATAACGCAAACTCGTTATATCGCTTCGATTACTCTCGATTAAAGCAAATAAGTAATGTTGTATAAACAAAACACCCCATAGCGTGTTATTAGTAAAGCCAGCGGGGGTTGGGGGGTTGAACAAAGAGCATATACCTACATACTACAGCTATTCTGTGCTGCTTGATTAATTAAAGTGCCCTCGCCTCTGGGGAAACGTGCCTGGGTATTCCAGAGTCGGATTATTGAAACAATGGTTGTAGTGACCCGATGTGTGTCTATTGTCGCATTATGCACGCTCGGACTGTTTGAACGAAAATGTATGTGGAAAGTTAAATAAACCAGAGTGTTTTCATTTAGCTTCGTTTGTGATTAACTTGGCTTGGCAATAGTGTAACGAAGGACTTTCATGGCTGTGTTATTTGAGTCCATAAAACTGGGTTGCCACCATTGATATTAAATCTTTTACAACCACTTGTCACTAAAACAAGTACAGAAATTACTAGAAAATGTTGTCAAATATTAACTTTTGCATACACGGAAAACAAACTGCATAGAAGTAGGTACTTCTTAATAGAACTACTATCACAGTTAGCTTATCCAATGTTTTGCATATTGCCAGTATTAACCAGCTGGTTTTGCCACATAAAGTTAAGTCGAGCAGTAATATCGCAGTTTACGAGGCGTAGCGATATCCACCATTTTTCAAACTCTGTCCCTAAAACTGTGTCAAATTCTAACATGTCGCTTGACAAAGTAGGATTGAGTCTGAGAAAAATACATAAATGCAATTTATTTTATTTGGTACTCAAAACTTACTATACCTTATTAAATGCCAAAATATCCTATATTGTATCAAACGTACCTGAAGGTACATACAATTTGAACGTAGGTAAACATAACTTACAGGTTCTTGAAGTTTCGTTAAACTATTAATTATTACGTGAATAAAAAATATACTCCGGGGTCCTAGTCACGTCGTAGTTAAAAATTATGGCTCTCTTTTGTGCTATAGAGCAGTAAGCCAACCGATTTCTTAATCTGACCCGAGGAAAAAAACTGGAAGAAGTTCTCAATTCGACACGTATATTTTTTATGTATGATTATTAACTGAGTAGTCAGATTTTGATAATCCTGTCTTTATTGAAAATCTTTTGATCCCATGTTGGTCTCATTGAAATTTTATAAGAATACGGTTAAATAGTTCTTGAGTTATAATGAAATACGTCCTCATTTCAAACAGAATTTGGTATACCCCGAGGTCCTCACGTGGTTTGTGGTTTTATTTTTATTTTTTGTTATTTATAAAAACTTGAAACGGGTAACAAAAACTCAATATAAGTTTATGCCGTGACCCGCTTGCACCAGCGTCGAAATATCAGGTAACTCAAAAACAGCCAAAGCATGGTATGTTATTTCAAAGTTATAATATTGTTAAAAAGTTTTTGTTATTTGTTTTTGTTTGTAATGTGTTTTTGAGCATTTCAGTTTTAAAAAAGGAGAAGGTTCGGTGTGTATTTTCAGTTCTCGAGTTACTGTGATTTTTATTTAGTGTTCGCTTTTTAGGCATTTTTCTATTTAACTGAATTAAAAAAAAGAAATAGATTCTCAAGTTAGCTTTAATATTGATATCAATTTGCATCATAAATGTTGGAAAAGGTTGCAACCACGGAAAGAGATGAGGGTGTAGTGAGGAGGAAGAAGTGAGGAGAGTGCGCGCGGTCCTAACTCGGACTCTATTCATACTTATATTATAGATGGGCATGGTGTAAGTGTCTGTCTGTATGTTTTTTTCCGTTTTTAAGGACAAAACGGCTAAACCAATGAGCCTGAAATTTGATATGGCGATGGGTTATACATTGAATTACTAAGATATAGGCTATTTTTAAGCGCAGGAAAATATGTAGGCATCGCTTTAAATTCATATATTCCAAACTCAAGTCGGTGGTTTTCTGATAAAAATCTTCTTATGTTGTTTGATAAATTAAATGAAAATCAGTAGAATATAGCCACTCAATAAAGAAATATAAATATTTTTTATTTTAAATGGAAATTTACCGCCGTAAATCTTAAAAGTAAATCTTAAAATAATGAAGATGTTATTTAAACCATATTAACAAGTTTTTACACTTAATAAAGTAAACCTAAATAATATTGAGTCGGTGCCATGTTTATGTAACATTTGATAGTTATTATTTTTTAATTCAGATAATGTGTGTTCTTCGATCCTGGATTGTTATGCGCCGGCTCAAGGTTGCTTGAGTATACTTTAATGTCATTCATGTGAGTACTTGGTAAATATGGTTTAAATAAAACAACTCCATTATTTCCAAAATTTCAGTTTTTCGGTGGCTATTTAAAAAAAAAGTATTTATTGGCTTACACTGCTGCATATTCCACATATTGACAAAGTTTTCTTGCGTTGCGGTCAAGATTACGTCTTATGCCAGCTTCTTTATTCGTTCCATGGTATACCTATTACACTAACCAGCAGTTTTGCCACATAAAGTGTAGTCGAGCAGTGCTATCGGTAGTTTACGAGGCGAAGCTGCAGGCAAGGCGTAACATGTGGCGTACTTTACTCGATCATGCTCTTCACACATCACTGGAAAACCATAAAGCTGCTGCAAGACTTATGACCCGAGTCAAAAATAAAAAACAACCAAAAAAACCTAAATGATTTTAATCGCATGAATTTCAACCGACTCTAATGCAAGTATTGGTTTTGCAGCCGGATCTATTTTAAGCTTAAACTCCTGACACAAAAAAAGTTTTCTGATATTTTCTCGACTCTCCTAATTACCTACTGGTCTCAACCAACTCCATGCTAGTATTTAATAATGCGTTGTAAGAAAATAAAATATAATAATTAATTTCAATCAAAGTCTACTTAAATGCAGCCACCGTATCAAAATCACTTAGGTATAAATGCTATAATAGAGCCTTATCGTCCTACAAGGGCATTTTGTGGTTAAACGTGTCGAAATTGATTTAAGACATGAAAAGTTCTCGGTTCATTTATGGTTTAGTAGCGGAACGTAAGATGCATGACTTATTTGCTTCTGATAAGTAGATATTTTACAATATCGTAATAATATACGGGTTTATGTGTTCTAAATAAGATTTTGCTTAATTGCAAAACCATTTCGTAACTTCTTAAAGGAATATTAATCGTTACTGTAAGTAGAAGTGACTACTTAGAATGGGGAATCCAAATTTTTTTTGTTTTTTTCTTTTAGGTATTAAAATAAAAATGCGCTTCACTGAATACACCTACTTACCAAGTTTCAACGGTATAGTTTTCATAGTACGAACGTAAAGACAAACAGACATGCCTAATCCACAAGGGTTAGATTTTTTGCCATTTTGCAACGGAACTCTAAAAAATATCCCAGTGAAATATTAAGAATTAATGGAACTAGAACAATAGAATAGACGTGGATCTCAACAGCGTGCGTGAACTGGAAAGATCTTCGCACCGATCGATCTAACTCTCGATCTATCTTGTTTGTCAGCGGAATCGTTAAAACGTTATCAGCTACATGTTTTCTTAAATGAATAGTGCATCTAACATACTATAAAATAGCAATTGTAGTAATAATGGAGGTTTTGTCTGTTCACGTCCGTAAGTGGTAACCCTCTGAATCCTTACACGTGACCTCCGGGTGGTGCTAAGAACAGTCTCTGGTGGTAGGCTTCGGCCGCGGCTTGTCACCACCCTCCGGGCTGGGCCAGTGCGTGAAGCGATTTTTTCGTGCTTCGTAATGTGGCCCGGAGAAGCCACCTTCTAGGTCTTCATGTCCTATCTTAGACCACATCTTCACTTAACATCAGGTGAGATTGTGGTCAAAAAAAGGCTTATCAATCATAAAAAAAAAAAATGACTGACTCATTTCGTACTTACCTATTCTGGAACCAGACTTGTACCACCCGCATGTCGAGGCCCGTGTCGTGGGCCAGCTGCTCGCGAACGTGCCGCGCGGGCTTGGGACTGCTGCTGTAGGCGCTTTTCAGTGTTTCCAGCTGCTTGGCGGTGATGGTCGTCCGAGGCCGCTTGCTGGCCGCGTCGCCGTCCAGAGAGCCCTCGCCACCTGCGCCAGTTGGATCTACTACAGTTGGATTTACTGTTTAAGCCGAGCTGGTGCAAAGAACTCATTGGGAATAAGAAAAAATAGTTTACCAATTATTTAAACTTAGCAAACAGATGTGAAGCAATATTCATTGCTATTTGTTTACTCTCAAACAAAAGATTTCATTGAATGTTACAATTAATATGTGTAGATATGCTGGAAATTGAAGTATTTCCGCGAAAAACACACAGTGTAACATAATAGGTATGATGACTACATAATTTATAAAATAGGTATTCTGTTATGCCCGTCTGATAGCCCGTCAAAAAATACTAGACAGTCGCTTTATCAATTTTATAAGAACGTGCCAAGATATAGGCATCAAAGTTCCGAGGGCTTGTAACTTATAAATTCTACCCTATTGGTAGAAAGGCGAAAGCCCTTTGTAGAATTGTATAAATATTGACCTACCTTTAGCCCTAGCTGCTTCATAATCGGGCTTGCACACGAGCTTCCCGTCCTCCATGAGGTAGAACTCGTCTCCCGTGTTCAAGGTCCTGGCGCATGCAGCACAGGCGAAGCACCGCAGATGGTAGACGTGGGTCTGCGCGCGACGCACCACCTGAGTGGGCGGGATGCCCTGACCGCAGCCCGAGCACTTGGTACCGAAGCGCCTGGGACAACAACCGCAAATGCAAAAACATTATCAAAGTGACAAAGGGATTCTGGAGTTGTTCCGTAGAAATTGTCTATGAAGGAAGTCAGTCTATATTATGCCTATAATACAAACTCTGCTTTGGGTTGAAAATCCACCAAAGGCTTAGTTACAGTAAGTAGTTGAAAAATATGTTTCTTATTTATTAATAATACAAAATCGCAATCATCTGCTATTTCCTTGTTCTTTATCGGTTACAAAATTCAAAATCAATATTCTAGAAATGCCTTTATACAAGATACAAAATCATTTATTTCCATTGCTTGGTTCTGCAAATCTTAGAAACGTCAAAAATAAAATACATCAAATACATAATAAAAACATAGGTCCTTAAAGATAAATATGAAATACATGTATCATATCTGGTCGCTTCGCTTTTGTTACACTAGAGCAAAGTAACGATTGGTAACTTTAGCACATTTTTAGGAAGGCTAGGAATCTTGTTGTAGAAGCGTATACATTGCCCTTTCAACTACATACACCGAATGTACCGAAAGCACCTTACTTGCCATCATCATTGTCATTCATAATTAAGATAAGCTACATCACGATTAAAATAAGCCTAAACAACTCGTATTTGAAACAAAATTTATTTGGTTATTGATATTATGATAAGCTGGTTTTTTTTTAATTTATCATGAATAATATCCGTTGTTTAAAAATGACGCAACGTGTAAAACCCCAAATCATTGTTATTCTGTTACAAATCAATTCCGTAGTCGGTAGAAGATATGCGAATTCGCCTATCTTTTCAGCATTGCGAATCTATCATTATGTATTCATAGACTACGATAATGTTACACTACTGTTGAATTCATTGAGTACAATTAAATTATCTATATTAATGTCTATCTATACACATTGTCCCTCACCGCATCGGTCTGTCTTCTGTCTTTATGTTCGGCCCGTTCCGGCTTGGCTCGAATACGAAAACCTTTCTCTTGAATCTATGTACTTATTGCTGAAAACTGCATTATGATATGTTCAATAGTTTTTGAGATTATTGCGATCATAGGCATAACTTTAATTTATAATAAACTAGCTGACCCAGGCAAACGTTTTTTTTTTTTTGATCGATATGCCTTCATTTGACCACAATCTCACCTGATGTAAAGTGACGATGTGGTCTAAGATGGGACATGAAGACCTAGAAGTTAGATGGCTTCTCCGGGCCACATTACGAAACACGAAAAAATCGCTTCACGCACTGGCCCAGCCCGGAGGGTGGTGACAAGCCGCGGCCGAAGCCTCCCACCAGAGACTGTTCTTAGCACCACCCGGAGGTCACGTGTTGTTTTGCAAAATTAAAATAGATGTTGACCGATTCTCAGACCTGCTCAATAAGCTCACAAAATTTCATGAGAATTGGTCAAGCCGTTTCGGAGGAGTACTATGGCAACGAAAACTGTGACACGAGAATTTTATATAAAAGATATAGATGTAAGTCAAACACAAAGTTCATATTTTTTTCCAGTAAACTTATATAATTTGAAACCAACAATATATCTAAACCTTTTCTAGGCGCTTTTATTAAATCCTGAAATAACTCATACCCAAAATAAGCGTTACGATAAGCGGTAGTTATCACACAAAATTTAATGCCTTGTTCAAAAATGTTGTTTCATTGATATACGTATTGTATCTTTTATATGATAGTAGTTACAGTGACTAAGACTCAATCAATCACAAAGAGAGTGGGGAAGTTTCACAAACGGATTATGCGATAATGAACTTGATAATAATAATATATCCTAAGATTCTTATCCGCTCTTCTAGTTAGGTACTATTTATCAGTCGTGATTATGAAGATAGTATTATCAATTCATTGTAAACAGACTTTATGATGGTTAAAAAAAAACAATCATTATAAAATTGCAATATTCGCTGACAGATTGCGGTTGTTCATATTTCTGATCTCGACCGAATAAGACATACCTACCCATACCCACCACATATTTGTAAATAAATAAATATTTCCAGACTCACACAGCATCACCTAACCCCAAACTAAGCAGAGCTTATACTATGGGTGTTAGGTGAGTGATAAACTATATCAATATTTTACCTACCATATCCAATCCCGCGGCGGGAATCGAACCCGCAACCTTCTGCGCCTTCAGGCGGACTTTAGCCCACAGAGGTCGTCGAATAATTTTGTTAAAACACTGAGAACAAGTATTCGCTAATCAATGAATCAACGGGAAAACATCCCGCTATCCGTGGATCGCAAACGTACTTTGATCGATATATGATTTAGAATCACCAACTGATAACACTCAGAATTTACACCTATTAGACTTTCAGTACTAAAAGACCATAAAGTTCATTTAATTACAAGCAGTATATACGTAATATATTTTTAAATTGTTGTAACACATAGATTTTTAACCATTCTTGTCATAAGAAGAAGGTATTAATTGCTATTATGATGCAATATAGAACGTGCTTATATGTCTCTAGTGCATCCGGACGAATCCGCCTGCTAAAGCAATTACTAAACACCAGTAATAATAACTTTAAAGAAAAATGAAGCTTACTTGAAGAAATCATCAGTGCAATAGAGCTGGTTGTTCCTTGCGAAGCACTTCCCGGAGAGCATGGCGCGGCACTCCACGCAGCGAAGACAGCCGGCGTGCCAAGTCCGGTCAGACACCTTCAGTACGTAGCGGTCCACGATCATCTCGTGGCACCCCCCGCATTTTGGGATACTGGCTGCAACGAAACCATTTCTGTTGAATGCACTGAACTTCCATCTATAGAGATAGAAGATTTTCACTTGCACAAGCACTCCTATTTGTTTTATTGTGTGTATAGTTCACTAATATCAAAAGTTTGCTGGAAACATAAAACTTTTAACTTTGTATAGCTGATGGCTGGAATCTAACATCTCAGAAAGGTTTCTTGTCTTATACGTCCATCATTTTTTTATTAACATAAAACATTTAAATATTTTACGTTTGAATCTAAATGTTTATTGTGAATTGCCTTGGATTATTAAAATCGTAACTCACTTATGGACCTATAAATAAAAAAAGAAAAAAAACTGAAAGTACTTAAAAAGTTATGAGACAACTACAAAATAGTTATAGATATAATTTGTGGGCGCCACTTCTAAAAAAATAAACGACCCAAATCTAAACAACAAATTTTTGAGCTGTTTGTACAAACATTTTAATTTAATAAATTATATTTTTTATTTCGTAATGTAGTTACCCAAACAGTCATTTTCAATGCCGCTGGCACATAGGTTAGTTCTCGAATTATCAAAAAACCGAGAAACATTAGTAAATAATTGAGCATCTAAAATCATTTCAATTATTTAATTGAACACCTTCAGTTCAGTTTCTTTAAATTGGACTTTGCGCTTGAAGCGACAATTTGCCAGTGTCAAGTTAAATAAAATTATAAAGTGTAAAAGATGTTTCTCAGTTGAACACCTTCTGCTATTAGTTCACCGTAACTACTGACACAAAATTATGTTACTTCTGTTTAAAAGACAATGACAATGACAATCTTATCAGCCGGACAGATAAATGATTACCCATTAACAATTGGTGATGCAAATATTCTAACTGAACAACGAAAAATGGCTTTCAACTGAGTAACATTTTATCCACTCTATAATTTTATTTAACTCGACACTGGCAAATTGTAGCTTCAAGCGCAAAGCCCAAATACAAGAAACTGAAACTTAACTGAAGATTCTAACTAGCGCCTCTAGTGTCAAATTGTGAAGCTGTCCAAGAATGACACTTTGACAGTTTTCGTTACAATTAACGTCAGGGCAAAACATAACTAATAAATAAAAATCAGATGTAAACAAAGAAAGTGTCGTTCTTAGACAGTTTCTAAATTTCGCCGCTAGAGGCGTGCGGATAATCTTTGCATCGCCAATAAAGTTTACATTGCTATTCGGGAACTTTACACTTCTGCGACTCAATAAAAAAATGCTCTGTGCTGTGACCAAGTGGACGTCGCCGTGACATACAACTTGGGGAATGATTCCTAGATCAATTCTCAATTTTTTATTGTGTTAGTCATAGTTTTTCTAATAAATCTAAATTTAAAATTTAAGAAAAACCTCCGATTATAATGCGTTAGTTTTCTTAAAAGTAAAACACCATAATATTTAGTAATGTGCACGCGATGCGCTTTCATTTGATACCCCACTCGAGTATATTTGCCGATTTTCGGTTTTCCTTCCCCACTCTCACTTTACCGATTTTGCCAAACTCACTTTTCATACAAAAAAAACTAAATTGAAATCGCTAAATCCGTTTGGGAGCTATGATGTCCCAGTCAGACAGATAGACAGACAGACAGACACGTCAAACTTACACAACCCCTGTTTTTTAGTCGGGGGTTAAAAGGTCAAAATAATTATTTTCACTGAATGCTTACTCACTCTCACACTCACAGGGTTTTGGTGGGTGCTCTTGAAAGCACGGGCTTAAATTAAATTTACCTACAGAAAAAGATAAAATAATAACCTCTTAGAAACTTTGTTTTCAATTTACTTACGTTTAACTTGTAACTTTTTCCTCACAGAATTATCTGATTACATGTGATGATGCGGCATTGCCACTTTATCAAAATACTCTAAAACGCATGATAAAAATTTAAGGGTGCTATCTTAGTTATAACGTTATATAACATACCTATAATTAGTATTTTATAAAGTTCCGTGAGCCCACAACCTAAATGAGCGACCGCTGACTGCATCTTTCTTCTAGTTTTACACGTTTTTTTAATAAATTGTTTGGTTTTATTTTTATTTCACTAAGTGTTGAAATACACGGAAATCTCATATTACGGCTTTCCTTTAATAAAGGTCTGTTTCACCATCACCGGTTAAGTTACACAATAACAATAAACAAAGAATAATACACATAGAGCTATTTCGCTCAGTCGCATGCTTCAAAACGAGATGGCTCTTGACATAACTAACCATCGTCACGTATTATTGACATAATTAATCATTGCTTATTTAGTTTAATTAGTTTTTGTGGAATACACCTTAAGTATAAATTGTCACAATAATACTTCTTAATGTTCGTTTTACTTGACATACCTAATCATTTTAAAATTGTGTCAAATAGTACCTACCTACGGCCAGTGGTGTAGCTGTCGTCGGGCTAAGTAATAAAGTTTTGGCTATTAGTATTTCTATTTATTAAACTAACGAATATGTACTTAAAATATAACGCATGGCAACTTATTAAAACATTACAAGAAAAATACCGTCCTTTATTAAATGCTGAACATGTTTAATTAAAATGAATAGTTATATTCGGGTAGAAGCAGTCTATCCACTTTTAAATGAAAATGTGAAACTTGCACGAGAAAATCGCATAAAATGTAGACGACGCCGCTATTATACAACTTTGACAGCTTACCCTTGATCACCATGCTACACCACTGGCATGTATGTACTTTGAATTGTGTGGATGTTCCAAAAAGGAACTTTACATCCATTATTGCATATAAAGACATTTTTTGATATTTTAAGTGATTACTTTTTATGGGACCGCTTCGTTACGTAACGCGTTATTAGTTATTGCTTCTGTCGGGTGTAAGCACGTTTTTTATCTAACAAAAATGATAAAACTTACAGGTTCCGTACAACAGTTTGTAGGATATAGTACTTAATGCTGGATAAACCTAGGCTCTATCTATAAATATATTAAAGACTTATTGGCCCGTTCCGGCTCCTCTCGGAATCCACTGCGAACACCTTTCTCTTGAACCACTACCTATTGCAGACCGCATAAAGATTTGTTCAGTACTTTTTGAGTTTATCTCGAACATAAGGACAGGAAGATAGACAGACGCGGTGAGGAACGTATCCTCACAATTTTCAAAAAGAGAACAAGCGCCTTTAAAAAGATCCAAATCACAATAAAGCCTCACAATACACACAAAACGTTACGTACATAAAAACACTTCCGGGAGATGTTCCAATTGGATAGGTGGTACGCGCATCTCCTGAAGGCTCTCCTCGGGGTACATCATGGTACCCAACATCGCACGACCGCCCCGGCACGGCGCCTCGGGTACACTGCCGCCACCCCGCCGAACCACCCCAACCCTCTTATCACGGATGAACACCCATTGGCTCCAACCGCCGCTCTGATAACAGCTAGCACGCCCCTCGACCAATAACAACGGGGGTACACCCAGCGATCGATTCTGAAGAATTTTCGTAGCATTTCCAACCGATATTGAACGCTTTACAGTGTTGAAGTGTTTACAGATGAGCACCGTTTATATGCTCTTCGTTTTCTTTCAGATTTGCATAGCAAATATGGTTATAAAGAGTCAGATTACAGCTTTAATTATAGAAGTTTTTAATTTGATCATTACACCTATCGCTGGCATAATCTGTTCGAATATTAGAACAGATATGTACGATACTTTACAGACTATTTTACTACGTCATTTATTTAGGTTCTAATGAAAATCAGAAAAAGGATTTGATGTTTTATCATTATTAATAAAGCCTTGAATATAGAAACTGAATAATTAATTATATTATAAAACTAAATTAATTTATTTGTACTTTATAATATTAGGTCCTTACATATGAAATTGGCGTTTTGTATGGGAGGAACAAAAAGTCGAATATTTTTTAATATAATATATTTAATTAATCAAAGTATGAACCATTATTTTCTATGCACTTTTGCCATCTTATAGGTAGTTCATTGATCCCTTTACTAAAAAAACCAGTCGGACGGGAATCAATAAAATCTTTGAAGGCTATTTGGACTGCCCCATCGGAGTTGAATTTTTTCCCTTGCAAGAAGTTATCCAAATTTCGAAAAAAATGGTAATCTGTTGGAGCAAGGTCCGGGGAGTACGGAGGATGTCTTAGACTTTCCAATTGAAGCTCTTCTAATTTAGTAGCCGTCTGTTGCGCAGTGTGTGGTCTAGCGTTGTCGTGAAGCAGCAGTGGCGTGGAGCGATTGACCAGCCTAGGTTGTTTAGCCGCTAGCTTTTCCATCATGGTTTGCAATTGCTGACAATAGACATCAGCCGTAATAGTCTGGCCAGATTTGAGAAAACTGTAATGAACAATACCGGCACTAGTCCACCAAACGCTTACAAGTAACTTTTTTGGGGTTAATTTTCGCTTGGGGCAGGATTTGGCTGGCTGGCCAGGATCCAACCATTGCGCTGAGCGCTTCCGATTATCGTAAAGAACCCATTTTTCATCACAGGTAATGATTCGGTTTAAAATACCTTCATTATTGTGCCGGTTTAGTAATGTAACGCAGCAGTCGACGCGCGTTTGCCGGTTTGCTTCAGTCAATTCGTGAGGTACCCACCTTTCAAGCTTTTTAATCTTCCCAATTTGCTTCAAGTGAATTAAAACAGTTTTATCACTAACACCGCAGCCTGCAGCTAACTCGGACGTGGTTTGCGATGGATCCGCTTCCACAATAGCCTTCAACTCTTCATTATCAACTTGAGTCTCAGGCCGTCCACGGGGCTTGTTCTGCAAGTCGAAATTTCCAGAACGAAAACGTTGGAACCAAAAACGAACTGTGTTTTCTTTTGCAACACGACCGCCATACACATCATTCACCCTTCGAGTTGTTTCCGCAGCACTAGTGCCACGGCGGAACTCGTACTCGTAAATAATGCGATATTTTAAGTTTTCCATTTTGTAAAATGAGTGACGCAAACAGAAAAAAACAGAAGAAAAAAAACAAATGAATGACGATCATCGAAGCACAAATACATGAGTCTATAGCTGTACAAATTTGAATTTGGAATTCCTTACCAAAGAGGAGAAATTTGTGATTAAAGTGGCCAGTACGAAAAACGCCAATTTCATATGTAAGGACCTAATATTATGGTTAAATTGAGAAAACTCCTCCATTTTGAAGTCGGTTTAAAAAAATAAACTCCACTGAATCTTTCCGTTCATGATAAAACCTAGACATCTATCCAGTAATCTCATAATCAATGGCATGAAATCAAAGCAGTTATTTTTGAGTTCGTCGCTTGCTGACAAACTAGGCGGAGGAGTTTATTTTATTAGCTACTAGGTTTTACGCTACAGCGTTACCCGCGTGTTCCATAGATTTCCCCGCGGTAATATGGTATTTTCGGCGGTAACACCTATATCCTACCAACAATTAAACAAACCTAGGTGCGTAGGTCAGTAATTGGTTGGTCCAGTACCTTACCATAAGTTTTAAGATAAAGATATGTATCGAAAAAATCACCCTCCTTAAACTCAAACTCACACCAATTCATCATTTATTCGATATGTGAAAATTTAAAGTTTGTTAAAGTTTAAAGGTAAGGTAAATGTTGTGTTGTAAAGTATTTGTAGCTAAAAAATACGTAGTAACTTTCAAGCCACCAGATTTTATGTAGGAATGATGAGGTTTTTAATATTTTGATTCAATTTATAAACGCCATAAACCGAGTATATTGTACGACTGGTGCGGAATTCTGTACTTTACAAATTCACGTAATTTAACCATAAGAAATCAAAACATCTTCTGAAATTTACAATGAGATATCACAATGTAAAAAAAAAATATTATTAAAATTAAAGCACTTCCAGCCTTCTCATTCTACATTACTACATGATTTCAGTTCCTTGCGATCTTTTTATTCAATAAGTTTGGACCAGCGAGATCCCACAGTCATAACATCAACAATTCAAGTTGATATTCAAAACGGAAAGTTATTCTTTGCCATAAAATAGCAATAAAGCTTCAAGCTTGGGTCTAGTAGGTGGTCAAGCGTGACTCGGGTCCGATAAATTATACAAGTGAATGCGAAGGCGAGCCCGTGCAGTTTACGACACATAAATCAATGCTCGGCGTAGCTACCCTCAACCAAAGCCAGGTTTTAATGCAGTGCACTGCTAAGTCATATTTCTGAGGTTAAGAGGTCACGGTGAAATAAGGAATAAGCTATGATATTTTTCAGGTAGCCTACTGCACCTGATTGATATAATAAATTCATACTGCAAATCATTTTTTCTTGTGCACGCGCAGTGAGTGTTTCTCCGATCTTTACCAAATTTTGTGAGGGTTTAGTATAATATTGTCAAAACCTAATGTCCAAACAGAACAACGTTTTTATTGAAATTCTAAAATATCGAAATGAATTGAATATTTCAACAGGAAAACATTTTATCTATTACCGAGTGCTACGGGATTAGTCCGAGGAACTCTGTGGGACCATCGATACACGATGGTTGGAGAAGAAGGGAGTTGATAAGATAAGAAGAAGAAGCGGTTGGAGTAAGCAATAAACGTAGTGACTATATACTCTCTGCAAGAAATAATAAAATGCAAGACGATTGGAAATATTTTAATTGAAATACACAAAATTTTATGAGCTTATTCTACATTTTAATAGATAGAATGGTTTCGTAGTAATTCCAGTTGAAATATTCAATTCCTCCAATATCAACCCTGATCCGTAACAGGATTGATATCATACCATTTTTTTTAAATATTTTATTTATGAATGGGTGCCTTGAACCCGAATTTAATTTTACTATTATTACAAAATGAATATAAGTACACAACAATCTTCAATGACACTTAATAGAAAAAAGGTCACTTTATAGAAAAAAACTGTTTTATTTTTTTAAGTACCGGCAAGCGAAGCATTGTGCGTCAACGAACTACCTCTAGATGTATGAATGACGCAATACTGATAGTTATTATTTACTAATACTAAGAGGAAACCCATATAGGTGTAGATCTTTTTTATTACGCTGATTCAACAAATTAATCTTTAAAGAAAAAAATAAATATATTCGGACAATCCACGCAACATCATCTAGCCCCGTGGTAAGCTCTAAGCTTGTGTTACGGGTACTAGACATTTAAAATGAACAAAATTAGGGCAGTAGAACTTGATATTAACCATGAAACGACTTTTTAAAACATACCGTATGAGTGTTAAATTAAGTCGACGATTACTTTTGTAGTTTTGCTTTAACAATTTTCAGGGTTCCGTACCCATAGAGAAAATAGTCTGTCTGCCTTCTACAGATGAACCTGAGGTTTAAACGTTTAATTTTTTAACAAAAATATTAATTTTTTTTTGTCCCCAAAAGCTAGAAAAAAACATGACGCATCTAATACGACGGGAACTAACCTTTTTATTATTTACACTCGCCCCTGAGTCTTTATATATGAACAATATATAGTATGCTAACTACTGTGGAAAACTAAGCTTTGCTTTTATCATATGTTCATTTTTGGGAAAGATGTGTCGTTATTTTGAAGCTACCAGAGCAGCAATTGGTATGATCTACAGATCCGTGGTATTTACCTAGTACCTAGTATCAAGTTTGGGGCTTACTTTGGCATGTATTATTATTATTTACAGTAGCACAAGGGGGTAGGTACCCTTCTGTTAACTTAGTTGGTATTAGTGGCAATTCAAAACATGCGTAAACCTATCTAAGATGACGTCATGACACTATAATGATAGAAGATGTATGGTTCTCATGTCGTTTCAGTCTAAGCTTTAAGTTTAAGCATGTTGTGAATGTGAATTGCTATTATTGCCTACTTAACTATAATATAACATATTTTGTCAAATTACTCAACATACCTACGAGTATATTGGATCTTAGTAGGTAGATGCCAGAGATTCTATACAAACTTATTTCTAAAAAGTTAACACAAAATCTTTTACAAATAACTTTAAAATAACCAACCACTGTTCTGTGAGAAAGTGCCAAAACATTTCTGTATCCAGCCAGCATTAAGTTTCAATGGGGGCGCGACGGTCGCGTGCGGCGTCCCCGGGGCATCGACGCGTGCGCCGGCCTACAGTAATTGACGGTTACCGCTATGCATTGCTCGAGCTTCTTTCTTCCCCTTTATGTCAATTGATAATGTGTTAACAGTAGCCACACTTCTAAAGTAAGCTTTAGAAAAAACAAGAAGTGCGATATAACGGTATCTATTTCTGATTTCTAAAAATACATAAGTACATTTAAAATACATGCGCTGTCTGGAGCTCAGAAGTGCTATTTTATATATTTTGCTGGATGATTTGCTGCTGCTTGCGTAACAGGTCTGGTCAACATTAAAATCCATTCTGATCTTTAATCTTCAAATTTTTAGACAAAATATGGAAAAACCTCAAATTAAACATACTTGAATACTTATAAGTTATTTGTGCCCACGGATGGGCTAAACCAGGCTGTGGATGAATCTAACGCGTCGTTATCGTATTTATGCATAAACTGGTAGGTTTGTAGGTCTCAATTAAGTATGAATAAAAGTCGGTAAAACAAATACCTATCTAGCCGATTTACGTCACACACAAAATTAAATAGAAAGGAATACCTACTCTTCCTGAATTTTGAAAAAATAACGTTATTTTGTTGAAACTCATGAAACGTATGTCAATCGACGGAGTAAATGCAAACAAAAAGTGCTAAACAATCAAATCTCTTGAAGATACGGTGTCTGAGATATTTAACTTCAAAAAGTAAAGCTCATCACCGGCCGCAGAATCACGTTTTTTTTTTAAATGACGGACACTTCGAATGCTCACAATAAAAAATAAGTAAATCAAAGCTTCTGTTGCCCTGCCATATTTGTTTGACTTGCAAATCTGCCGTCGGATGCGCAGCCTTGTTAGAGCTCGGATATAAGGCAAGTGCTTCCTTCAAAGGGTTAAATATCGATGCTCCAATATTTCTCAAATACATGTTATAAAATATCCTTCACATAGATTTGCTTTTTTTTGCACTTGCAGAATAATTTGATAAAAAACAAAAAAACCGTGTTGGCTAAGTCGGAGCACACTCGACGAAGGTCGTGGGTTCAAACCCCAGGACGAACCTCTGGATTTTCTTCTTTAAAGATGTATGTGTACTTTAAACGTTCTTTATCGGTGAAGGCAAACATCGTGTGGAAACCGGCATGTTCTGATAACTTTAAAGAGTTTGAAGGACATGTGACATACACCAACTCGCACTTGGCCAGTGTGATGAATTAAGGCCTAATCTCTCTCACCAAGAGAGAAGTAAGAAGTGTCCCAGCAGTGGGAAAGTTAATAGGGTGATGATGATGATGATGCTAATAAATAGTTAATGTATACTATGTATATCTTTGTAAGATACAAAGATGATGTATGGTAGATGGCAACCCTAGTATACTTCACCTTTAGTTATTGTATAATATGGTTAAATTTTTATTTAAAATATATTATATTACAATTGGTATGTACAATTTGTTATGTAATTAATATTTTATTAAGAGAGAATATGTGTCTGACTCAATACAGTCATCCTGATATCATCTTGTTTGATAAAATTTGTAGGGATCATTCAACGCTCGGCCCACTGGGTGTCGGGTTTCCATGGGAAACTGGAAATCACATGTGAACGGTACAAGATTAATATACATAGATGTTGACAAATATTGACTTTGTAAATTGATTTCATATTGAAAAGTCCATGTTACCTATTAATTTTCATTAAATTCATCAATAACTTCCTTCCTAATTTGTATTTTAATGTAGAAATTTCATTTTGGACTTTATCATATGGGATATACATCCAATAATTTAAAATATGTTACAATTAAATGAAACTGTTGGATGATGTTGTAAAATGTCTTAAAATATTTATTATACCTAGGTACTGTCAATGTTGTGTGTATTTATTTATCTGTTTTTATCATGTCTAGACACAATCATTTAATCAAAATTTTATTTAATTAGTAATACCGCATGAAAAATAAAAATAAAACGTTTGGATGATGTTGTTATTATGCCTAGTTACAGATATTAAAGGTACCTAATGTCAATATTATGTTTATTTAATAATCTGTCTTATCTCGTCTAGACACAATCATTTTTATCACAATATAATTAAAATTGACTTTAAAAATAGATGACATCACGATTCTGTATTTAATTTTGGGTAAGCAATAGGGTAGGTAAATACGAGACGTTATAGGTAGGTACTAAGACTCGCTGTTCGATTGCGTGTTGTTGGATTTTACCAGGCAGTGCCTATCAGTGTCAGACTGCACTTAACAGGCTGCAAACAGATAGAGATGGCGGAAGATCGTGAAAAAGGTCTGTCTGAATCTAACGCTCAACCGGACGCCTCAACTTGACCATTCCTGCTCTATCAAGATCGAAACGACAGAGAAGAAGACCTCATATTATGTCCTCATGTGTCGTGCGAGATAGCCAGACACTAAAACATAATTGGAGGTTTTAAAATCTACGCGCGGTCATCACCAAACTCGGATTCAGTAGACATTGGCAATAATAGTATTTAATGTTAAGCAAACAAAACAAACTGCACAAATGCTTCACAATTTAAACCCAATCCCCGAAATGTGCAATAAACAACATTAGAGCGAATAATTTTATCGACGTATTATAAACCGGGTATATTTGACTACCCGGCTGCAGCATCGCGCCCGATGCAAACGTTATAATTTGATAATTTCTGCTTTATCTGATTATGCCCGAACCGAAAAATTATATCATTCCGTAATTGGGTTAAAACGCAATTTAGAGAAGCGCGGCGCAGGCGGCACGCGCCGACCACTTGGCGTGCGGTGTGGGGTGAGGCCGGGCTATGGAATCACCCCATTTGATACCAACCAACTGGTTATATCTACTTTTGAATGGTTATACACTCGACTTGTCATAGGAAATATTAGTTCTAGTCGCTTTGTAGAGGATATTCGACCGTCTTTATTGTCTAGATAAAGTATAGTTTAATAAATAGCACTTATGGCCATAAGAAGTTAGTGCAGGACATAGGGATCCCTCACGGGGGTTTGATAATACTCACCACGCTAGGCAGGTGGATTGGCCAGCCCAGTAATAAGTGCTGTGGTCCAAGAAAACGCTGCTGCCATCTTCTGACCACCAAGAGGCGGGAGGGAATATTTATATAGGTATTATATAGGTTCCGGTAGCCTGCGGCTAGCATGTCTATTAAATCATAAAAATACATAATCCCTTTATGATAATGAACCTACGTATTATGAAAACATTGATACCACCAAAAGTGTTGCCTGAATTGACTGACTGATCTTAGTTAAACCACTAATGTGGAAGAGCTGGAATGAGGTGTTATCCAAAAAAGTAACCTCTTATACCTTGACTAGGTGACACTTACTGATAGCACCTACCTGTAGGTAAGTGAATATTTTGTATTAGTTCTAGTTAGGTTAAAGACATATTATGCCCCAAAATAGTGATTTATATAGTGACTTTAAAACTTGATTTAAATTTGATTATAGTACATATATATGTATATTCTTTGGAATATTGAGTCAAAGTCCAAAAGATTAGAATTGAACATAGAGGTAAATTCCTATCTATGATGATTAATATCGCGATCGACTAAATTTCTTGATCTATATACACGTGTTTTTTAAATTTCTTCTCGAATGCAATATCGTGTTGTCAAGAATATCCTTTTTACCTACCTACATGGCAAAACATTTATTTTCCTTTATTATGAAGAACCGTAATACGTCTATAAGTCCACTTATTAAGACTAGATTCTACAATAATATCGTGCCTACCAGCCAATTCTTTAATTCCACCGTAACTTTTGTCCATTAACAGACAGCTTGTGTTTGTTTACAAGCTGTCATGCATGTCAAACTTTAAATCCCCATCCCATCATCCCGTATTCGTAAAAATATTTCATTTTTCTACCTCCGTGTTCATAAAAGTATTTTACTTTTTTAACCAGACTTATTGTTGATAGATTTTTAATGAAAAACGTTATTCATAAACTTAGATAAATGCTAAATCTGTTTAACAGCAGTTCAAACAAATCTTTTCACCGTGTTTATCTCTATTTTAGTCCATAGTAAGGCATAAATAAGCTTATCTTGCGTTTTAGCCAAATCAGTTGTATATTTAAGCCAGAAAAAGCGGTTATTATAAATACGCGTTAGAACATTTTCTTACCACATAACTTTTTGAAGTCTTTAGAATCGTTGTGATTTCAAACCGGATGCAATGGCAAAAACGGCAGGTAAGCCAATCTTAAACGCTAACAAGGTTAAGCAACGTTGCGCGACGCCAGTACTTGGATGGGTGACCGCCCGAACAAAATCTTTTTGCACAGTATTTTTTTTTATTTATTTCATTCTCTTGTCGATTTACTGAAGTTTCACTTCAATCGTGTGTGGATCGCACACACACCTTTTTTTTTAATTTAATAATTTCTGTTTTGTAAGAAGATTTTACTATTTTTTTGAAGTGAAACTTCTATAGAATCGTAGTGATTTCAAACCGGATGCAAAAAGATGAAACGGAAATGGTAAGAGACACAAATACAATGCTTTATTTAAATTTCTTTGCGCGATACTTCGTAGTTGAGACTACGAAGTATCGCGCAAAGAGGTATTGCTGTATTTTATTTATATTATTTTGTAACATACTTTATGTAATACGCTTTATTGAAGTAATATAAATAATCCGAATAATAAGATATATGTTTATTTCTCTTATCATTTTAGCAGATGCGTTCATTTACCCTTTTTTTTCTATTCGATATATATATCATAATTATAGTTCGTAAGTAGTAGACTCCAATCGTGCGTCGTAGCTGACACACACACACTTTTTTTTTATTCTTCTTATTCTTTCGTCGATTTACTGATGTTTCACTTCTATCGTGTGTGAATCGCACACACACCTTTTTTTTATAATTTCGTATGTTTTTAGTAATGATCAGATTTTGATTAGGATCCTTTTTGGTAATTGAAAACTAATCAAATTTAAAAAAAATACTATTGAATCGGTTGTTTCGTATTTTTTTAATATTTAAAACAACAAATAATTTGTAGCGTGATTTTAGTCATGAACGGATTTTCATAAGGTTTGGATCCTTTTGTAAATTAAAAGCTAATCGTAAAAAAAAAACAATTTGAATTTGAATATATATTGTATGGATGGTTTTGTTTGTTGAAATATTTTAAATGCATGAATTAAGATAACGTTATTTCTTCCAAATCAAATAACGTACCCTATGAACCTAATGCGAATCCAGTGCAAATTACACTAAAGCATAGAATCAAAACTGATAAAACAAACAATGCTGTCGTAGCCCCCAGTCACCCCACTTATTAAAATTAATAAGTGCCCCTTCGTCTGCATTAATGATCGCCTTATGTCAATAAAAATATAATATATTTGGCAAACATCGTAACCAAAGCGGGGCTTACCCATATACACAACTTTGCGGGCTTCGATCAACGCCACTCCAGCTCAACCGCATTCGGTATGAATACTAAAGATTTGTTAAAACTGTAAATAGACCTCTGGCTTCAATCACAGCTGATGATAAGTGTCGATGTGGACAAGGATTGCTGACACTGGTCTTAAAGGACAAAATTCACTTTTGTCTTGAAGATAAGAAAGATAAAGTTTAGAGTTATCGGGATACCTAAAGCAAGCGTAATCCAAACATTTGTGGTGCGTATGAGGAATATGCAACGATAATAACTGCGAGGTAATAATCATATCAACGAAATACCTAACGTGTATTATTTTCCTATCGGTAACTTTACTCGTACCTTTCGGTCTGACACTTAAACCTGATGAAGTGTTGTTATGGAGTTAACTTGAGTGGCGCTTAAGTTTTTCAACACCATTCGTTGCACCCACATAACACATCTACTTACATAAATCCCATCTGGCAAGCAAGCAGACATAACAAAGACTTTTCATACAAACGATGCGATGTAATAAATTTAAATCGCGTCACGTTGCTAACTTGACTGTTTTGAATCTCTAGGACTACGCATGCCAAGTCAGGCTATATGATACGAAAAATTGGCATAGATGCTAGGGCAATTAGACCGTGCTTTGGGTGTAGAGCTCGGCCACGAAAGCAATATTGATGCGTTCGACCGTGAATGGTGGGATGTAGCATAAGACCGGGATACTTTATAGGGATTTGCAGAACATAACAGTGAAAATCCAGTTAACCCGTTAACGCTTAAACTTGGCCATTTTGAGATGAGTGGCTTCAACTGACGGGAAATTTTTATTTGATGATCCCGCATTATTATCATGTAGCAAATGCAGGGCAAAACCGGATTTAAATATATTTTTATTAACGAGCTAGTTTAAAAATAGATTTATTTAGATTTCATGTTATTTGTTATTAACTTGTTAATTTTTCTAGCTTTTTTGTTGTTAACTTGTCATTAGCAAAAATATTGCAAAAGCTTTAATACTTTTTAAACTACAAGAGATATGAGAAATAGTTTTGATTAATAAAAGGTTAAGGTCGATATTCGCGTAATGCGCAAAACATTTAAAAATATGTTTTTTTTTTTTCAAGAAATAATAATATATGTTTACAAGCTACAGCTTGTCTAATAGAGGTAAATAATTAGCAAAGAAGTTACCTCATTCGTTTTATAAAAAATGTGTAGGAATAAAAAAATTGTAGTAAAGCAAAATAATGATTCTCGTTATCAAATATCATGACTAGGTAAATTATTACTCTTTGTAGGTTTCCGTAATTGCTTACCGAACTTTTAATACACGGAACTCTTACAGTTTAGCTGTAAGATTTTATCTCTCAGTCTAACCTTCTGCAATTATTAGACCAGAATTGAGAAAACATAAAACTTTCTCCTCTTTACAGATAAAGGATTTTTATCTTGCTAAGCTCATTCCTGAAGTAAGGTTGGCATGGAGAGTTCTTAAATATTTAATGAAATTGCATCATTGTATTTAATGTCGATGGCTAATATTATTTAAATCACTTGTTTGTAAAAAAATATTATGTTTTTTTTTATTTTGTACGTAACTCCTACTAATAACAGAATCATACATAAAAATTGCCTTGGATGCAATTTCAATTGCATTGAAATGTGTCTTGGAGGTGTCATTGTGACGGAAAACTGATGCAATCTGAATAATAGGTTACCTGTACAAATAATTTCTTACAATCACTACGACGCGTGCTTACCAACAAAATTAGTTCTACGAAATTGTATAAATAGCAGTAGTAATAAAGATCGCTGTGGGTATAGATAACATAAAATAGATACTACTTATCAAATACGTAATCATGGTAATTTCAGTAACATTTCTAATTAACAAACTTATCCGCTCAACAACAACTATTATCATCATGACATTAGTTGGTTTATTTTGGTAAGCTTTTATTTAGTTCGTGTCCCAATGCTTGTATGTAAACAAATTTTATGGGTTAAAATTGACAAACCTCCCGGTTGCCGATTGCTCTGAAATGCATTCTAATGAATTGACATTTACCGTTGACATAGAAATGATTTGATGAAGGTGACTTTGGTTTTGGAGGGTCGGCCACTCCGCTATAAAAGGACATAGCTGATCCCACCAAGTTTGAAATCGTTTGATACATCTCAAATACAATGTTGTCTCATATAATTTTTTAATATCAAGTTACCTTTAAAAGCTAGTTTAAAAAATATATACTAGGTGTTTTGGATATGGTGTATAAAGCTGAAAGGATGTGAATGGCATGCACCAGGTGGACATAATATTTTGTTTTACAACTTTTCGATTTGGAGGTCTTTTTCCGAAAATAGGCCAAATTAGCCTTATCTAATTTCACTTTAAAGATTTTTTACGACAAATGGGTTTACAATTTGTAAAATCCTAGAACAAAAAAAATGTTGGCCTGGTGCGTGCCCTTCAGCCCGTTTCCGCTTTATATATAAAAATAAAAAATACTATTTCGGACAACAAATAATCCATATATATACCAGATCAGAAACAGCTTGTATATATTTCTTGTTAATTCTTCTAGATTTTTGTTGTTAACTTGCATATTGAACGATTAATGTTCAGGTATTATGAAATATTAATTTGCATAATATTTTACTTTGTAGAACACAAGTTACGTAAAAACCCAGCTCCTAATGGAATTAGATACCAATATTTGTTTTTGATTTTATCAGTCTTAATTCGACTTAATTGAGTGAAACAGCTGCGTTAGCGGTAAACCCAGGTCCAGTTTCAATAAAACGGTTTCGGTTTTTACTGACTTAGCATAGCTGTTACCATTTATTAAAAATATAAAAAGTTTATTTTTTTTTATCAGAAACGGTTTTTGATACTCCGGTTAGTTATTTCACTAGGATTCTATTTATCCTTTGACGGTGTGTTCAACACCGAAACCAGGTATTAATTTGTACCTTACTCTAAACATTACAGCTATTAATACAATCGTAAGTATTTATAAGTAAAAACAGCTAACTTGTCCACATTTTGTGGCCAAAAGAGTCTCTTGACTAAATTGATCCTTTACCAGAAGAGCTGCTTTGATCTGTGTTTGTGAACCACTACAAGCCCTCTAAGGGGAGAACTCCCTTCTTTGTTTGCTAAACAAATATTTTCATAATTCACTTTGACCGTTATGCAAACAAAACTAAAAATCATACCGACCAATTTTTATAAGTAATTAGATATTTATGAATAATGAAAATTATCTCGCAACCGCAGTTTCAGTAAAACTGTATCATATAAAAGGACCTATTTAATTTATAATTTAATTTAACGTTATTAATAAATTTCTGTAAAAAAACAACAAATTTTTAAGATAAATCGTTTTACAAAAAAGAAACTATGTTTACAGAAACTTTTTTTGCATATCCGAAAATCGCTATTTACAATTACTACGCCAATACTACTCTTACCCAAGTTATTTAAGTAGTTATAACTATAAGTGTTATTTTTGCTTCATTTAATGAATTAAACAAGATTAAAACGTTATAAAAACGATTTCAAAATTAGCACGAATACAATGTCAAAAAGTAAAGTAAAGGCCCTAATTTGTATTGTATTTTTTTTAATAATAAATGACAGAGGTGGTAGAACTCTTTAATTCGAGATGACAGAATTTCCACTTAATACGAGTAGGTAATGCGCTCTGCGTCTAATAAAGCCAATAATAGTATATTTTTATCTCTTTGACTAAAGCAATATATAACAACATGTGAAAATGTTTACTTTGCTACTTGTGAATTTGCATAATTTACCACCTGAAGAGCAGCCTTTGATTATAATCGGTACAGTACACAGACTTATAATAAGTACTCAGAAGGCTTTCAATGGAAAGGAAAAAAGTGTCATATTTTGCTTTAATGAGGTTGAAATCCTTTTAGCAGTGTTGCCTGCTCGAATTACGTAGTTTCGGTAGCGAACAATCAGTGACGCATGCTCCATGTTCCGATACGCTTTTAGTTCTGCCGCTAAATATTTCTTGTTAATGACTTCATGTATCCTTATGCGAAATGGACCAGAGACGTTTTTTGCCTACGATATACCTATTGCCAAATATTAGATTTTTAATGGGAAAACTTTTTATAAACTTAAGATTTATATTAGTCTCAAACACGGAGCCAAAATCTTAAAGGTTGCTTTCAGACTTACACTGCTGGACATGGGAAGGCCTATATCTTCCTCACAGATTTCCTCACAGGAAAACATAACGAAACATAAAAATTATATCTTTCTTGAACCATGTATTCCATCTGATATCACTAAAATTATAAACTCCCTAAAAAATACAAATAGCGTTGAGTACAGTGAAATCTCAACAAAAATATTAAAAAATGTCACGCGGTATGTTTGTACTCCATTAGCTTATTTAAGGGAAATTATAGACCAATCTCACTGATGCTACTTATGTCGAAGGATTTTGAGTTTTGTAGTGAACAGAAGGGTTTTAGGGAATACAAACCAGTTATACATTATCTGTTACTCCATATGACTTTCTCTCTCCTGTGTCGTATAACGTTGACAAAAATATATCTGTCTGCTCTGTCTTTTGCGACATGACACAGGCATTTGATTATGTAGAGCACAATATTCCACTTGAAAAGCTAGAAGCATACGGTGTTAGGGGAAATGCTCTACAACTCATGAAATCATACCTAGAGAATAAGCCGGGGTAAGGAGCACTAGCTCGGGGTCCCACCCGGTGCCCTCAACAGAGGGACAGAAGTCAAACTGCTTAAGCTTCGTAAATGTAAATACTTTTTGACAGCAACAGTCATCAGTTCTATATTTTATATGTTCTGTATTATAGGGCAGGGATAGAACCCTCTACTTTCTGCACCTCAGACCCCTACTAGAAGTAAATAGGTTTGTTCCCATACCTAAAAAATATATTTAATGATAATAATTAGCCTCATTATCTAGTACCTATACAAAACCTGCGAATCATGCGTGCGAAGGTTACAGATGCGTCTTAATCTTTTCCTGCATAAATTAAAAAAGTGCTTGCAGAACGTACAAACACTTGACCCCTCGGCGGGAATTGAACCCGCTACCTCATGCGCTGCAAGCGGACCTTGGCCCAACGCGCCCCACAAATTACCCTACCTGAATAGCTCTTGATTTAACTTCAAAGATAAGAATATGTGATAAAGAGTTGCCAATGTCCACACCTTCGCTGCTTAGCACAGAACTATAAATAACTAAATGATTTTAAATAAGGCGCAGGTGTGCGAAATCGTCAAATCTTCTGATAGTGTAGATATTATTAAATATGATTGTTTCCGCAAATAGATAAATTGGATACGACAAACACACACTTCTATGTAGCTCGTAATCACTTTACAATCGCGAAAATAGCTTCCTTAAGTTTTTCAGCAAATAAAAACAATACCGTAACTAAAGTGAACAAAAAACTTTCCGCACAAAAGAAGATTGTAATTTACAACGCAATTTTTTCAAGGACTTCTCGACCGAAATAGTTAAATAACATGAATATGAGACTTACTGTATTTACAAATCTATATAAATAAAAATGAATTGTTGTTCGTTAGTCTGATTAAAACTCTAGAACGGCTGAACGGATATATCTTATCATAGTCTTGAAATGTTCGTGGAGTTCTAAGGAAGGTTTAAAAGGCGAGAAAACATCGAATAATTCGGGAAAAAAAATTGAATTATAAAAACCCGTGCGAAGCCGGGGCGGGCCACTAGTTTACTAATAAATTTATATTAGGCAGGCTCTTTAGTAGGCCGGGCCCGCTAGAACCGTAATGTAATGGTTGACGTAATGTAAATTTTTAATCGATCAACTGGCCCCGCTTAATGAATCCATGACGACTACTTAAAAAATGAATTACACCATTTATTTGTTTAATCAATTTAATAAGAAAGAAAATCTTTCTTATTATTAAATTGATAGAGAGAATAGAGAACTATTTAATATACAAATATAATTATACAAAGCCTCAAAGTTCCAGAGTTGGCTTGTGACTGAAATACTTAGTACAAATCGCACGAAAGCGTTATGTCAGGCGAAACTTCATTGTTCTATAACGTCTCGATTTTCACTGCCAAAATATATACAATTTAATTCAATTCCAAAATCATTCCAGAGGCAAACAAAATGGTGCACTGAGAATAATCATTAAATACGTTAAATCATTAATATAAATCAATTAATACAAAATAATATAACTATCTTATTATACAAAATATACTTAGACTGTTAATTATTTTTTTAGTCATCCACCCTATTGAGTTATATTATTGAGTTTACTCATACGGGAGTTTATATCCTTAGCTATTTTGTTTATTTTTTTAACATTAATTTACAATATTATTAAAGATAGCTCAATAACTGCTGGACCAATTCTTAAAAATATTAATGGGATTGTTTTTAAGCAGATTAAATAATCTGCTTAAAAATCATGTATGAGTCTCGGGACTTCTGTCCTAACTATGAGAGGAGGAGTCTGACAACCGGCCGGTTAAAAAAGGGAAGCCAGACAGACTGACGCGCCGTTACACATTAAATTTATTACAAAAACCGTTTCTATATTAAATTGTCTATCACTTCAAAAAAGTGTGCGTCTCGGAACGCCTTACAGAAGTGATAACTTCAAAGACAGCTAAGTGAGAGAAAAGGCAGAGTGACGCCGTCGCACGTTCCATAAAATGTTATCACTTCAAAATACGCGTCAATAATTTACCTACGAGTTGGTATCGCAAGTCTAATATTTTAGTACTTCGCGCATTAACGTCTCTGGAATTACAATTAGGTATTATAATTTAGGTTACAGCATGCAAGGCAAAAGGATTTTAATATAGATAGTTAACCCGATATTATAATGCTATAACAGGCCATAATCTGATCTAGCACGCAACCAAGATGTAACACAAGGACATGGCCATCACAATAATAGAATGATATGAGGATGACTAGTTGTAGGTCACACTTTGGCTCATTATTTCTACCTACATACCTAACCTACATTTACTTACAACGCCTCATTAAAATAATTATTTGTAGAGTTGAAAAATATGATAAATAACATTAGAATATTTACCATTTTTATCTATATTTGAAATATTCAGCGGTTGGTCCAAGCTTTATACGGTTAGATACGTGGCGGGGTTTGAACCCACGCCCTTCGGAATTAAAGTCGAGTTTGCTCCCACTTAAACACGTGCTTTAACGGTGAAGGCAAACATCGTGAGGAAACCGGCATGTTCTGAGAACTTTGAAGAGTTTGAAAGACATGTGACATTTACCAACTACCACCTATCACTAACTATTTACCGCACTTGGCCAACGTGGTGAATTATGGCTCAATATTTATCTTCAAGAGAGAAGCCCCTGTGTCCCAGCAGTGGGAACGTAAATAGGGCGTTGATGATGTGCTCCCACTTAGCCAACACTGCTTTTTAAAAGAATTACTAAAAAGTAGCTCCCGTATTCATAAAGAAATTCATTATTTGTATCAGATTTATAGCAGATTAAAAAAAACTTTTTTTAAATATCTATTCATTAATCTACATGAGTGTTAAGTCTGTTTAATAACAGCTCAGTAAAAGCTTTTCACCCTTGTATAACTCTATAGTGGTCGCAAAATAAGGCCAGTTCAAGCCAAGTTAGCCAGTCATAGTAGTTTTTATGCATACGAGCGTACATGTATAATCTTATTTTAGCTTAAAAAGAGTTAATGATAATACTAAGCTAAAATTCGTTTTTGAATATAAATATAATTAAATATAAATAAGTATATATGTATATATGACGGCCTCAATAGTTTAGATAAATATTTATGTAAATCTCTGAATATTAACCAATAATTTAAATGAAATTTTAACACCACTGCCTAAAAAAGTGCAAAGTTGTCAAAATTATACAATAATCCATAGCCCATAATTATTTGAAATATAAAATCTTACCTTCGTTTTTTATTAGTAAGGTTGGAATTTATAGTTTATTTACTGTCTAGGTTATTATATACTGTTAATTGTTTCTGGCCGACTTGTCATTAAATATTGTATTAAATAATAAAGGTTCGAGAAGATAAAATAAATGGAAAAATCTATTATTTTTCTTCTTTTATTAACGCTACCCTGACCTGTTTTATTTTACAATAGCCCATATGACCTTTTTTTTTTATTTTATTCGCTTTCATGGGCAACAAATTGCATCCGGCCCAGAACGGCACTAAAAGCTTAGCATCGTGGTACATCCTCGCCTTAAAGCATATATGTACTTGTTGATATAATGGAGTGACAGTATGAGTGAATGTTTTTGAGTGCAAAAGTCTAAAATAGTGATGTACAAACTCAAAAAAAACTTGAGCTGTCATGGTTAACGGCGCTCTCAAGTTAGGCGCGGGAAGCAGAGCGTTTGTCGTACTTTGTACATTCGTACGAAAGGTTGTCTGGAATAAATCGGTGATAAGTATCAGTGATAAGGCCGCCCATTTTGTCACTGTATGTTCCTAAATTGTGGTGTTGCAATAAAGAATTATTGTATTGCATTGTATTGTCCGATTGTTTTAATACAATAGAATATAATAATCTACGTTTAAAAAACAATCTACAATAAATAAAACGTATTAAATAATGAATTAAGTTATATATTCATAAAACTACTAAGTATACTTTATTATATATATATATAAAGTATACTTTATTCATTATTAATACGTTTTAGTTTTTGTAGTGGGGTTTTTTATTCGCAGTTTATATGCACGGGTTATTCCTAACTAAAATAATATTCAATTTAAAATTAATATAAAATCTACCCAAACAGAATGTTCTTCACCCTCCGACTTCTTCAGCTCTCTTAAAAATACAGAGCTACTAGTAACCCCAGTAGACAATTTGAGGGTTTTCCTCGATTGCTCAGGATATCACTACAGATCCTGACTTGGTGCTGAAAGGACCAATTTTAAAAGTTTTTTTTATGCTAGATACACCTTCATATGACCACAATCTCACCTGATGTAAAGTGACGATATGGTCTAAGATGGGGAATGAAGACCTAGAAAGATGGCATCTCCGGACCACATTACGAAACACGAAAAAATCTATTTTTTTATGTTTCGTAATTTCGTTAATACTTACGGACGTGCACGCACAGACAAAACCTCCAAAATCAGTGTATTTTTATATATATTTTTTTGGACTAATAAACGGAGAATATGGCGAACATACCTACACTAAAAAAAATATACTTACCGACGAACATATAACCTATAATAATATATACTTTATACATTATTATGAATTGAATTCGAATTGAGAAAACTTCTCCTTTTTTCAAAATCTTTAATTTTTATATACACCCCAGATTTAGCCCCGAAGTCGGTTAAATTAAAAATTATATCATTTTATGTGTAGGTACAAACACCCAAAATAAATGTAAGCCTATGCGGCTATCAAATGATATTAATTAATAAATAAATATAAATATTTCCGTACAATCCACACAACAACATCTAATCCCAGAGTGGTAAGCTCCAAAGACTGTGTAACGGTAACTAGACATCTGATATACCTAATATAATAGGCATACATATGTATATATATACATTTTTATTTATACATATTTTTGCTCTATTTAAGCTCAACTCGAGTTCTTATGGCTCTAGAAACTGGCAAGGATGACAAGTAAGAACTTTATATTTACCAGGTGGTCGATTATTTTAATAAGCAGATAATATTCATTTAATCTGATCGAAGGCCGATGTACAATGAGCTAATCACACAATTATTTGATTATAAAAAGAGATTTCAATTTGTGGAAGTAAAAATTTATTTTGGTCGTTTAAAAACTGATTTTACTTATTATTTCTTTCATAATATTTTTGGGTTCCCACGTCAAAAGGAAAAAGGAACTTTTTTAAATTCATCTAAAGGTATTATGAGCAGTGGCGTAGCTATTATAGGGCCAGGTTGTGCAGTGCACAAGGGCCCTCGAGCTCAGGGGGCCCTCTAGCCTCAGCTTTGAAAAAAAAAGAAAATTCAAAAATAAAATAAAATTCCTAAAATATATAATTTTTTTTTATTTGAAGTTTTAATTCGCTCTTGCCTTGCATCAGTTCTTATTTATGATATTTCCGGCGATGTTTTCAACTTTCTTGGGTCTGGGACGTACTACAGTAGTTGATGCAAGGTGTGTCGCTGACTGTTGTTATTCGTATTTCCCTACCACTCTTATTTCATCAAGTATCACCACTTTCTATTCCACACAACCATCCATCTGGCCCGAAATTCTGTTAAAACTCATTTTCGCAAAAAAAAACCGACGACAAGATATGTATGATACACACGTTGCAGCACAACGCTAACCGCATAAAATCTGTGATAGCTCACAACCTGATCGGCAATAAAAAACAACCAACGTTTTTCTAAACATAAGTTAAAATTGACAAACGAGCTACTCTAAAAACTATAATAGGCCTTTGAGTTAATATTGATTTTACCGCATCATTACCAAACAAGCTGTTTTATGGTTATTTTCTGTTGAGCTTCCTTTATTAGTATAGAGATACTAGACATTGAAAAGCAATATCGGAAAATCTCAGTAAGTAAGTAAGAATTACTAAAATTTCGATGGCTACTAATTGAAAATTATGGAAAGAAATAAGTTACGTAGCGGGGCTGCAAAGCGGAAATAACGTCAAGAAAGTAAAAAATATTGCCTAAGCTATTTCCGGTTCGAATTATCAAATTTCTAACGATTTTATCTGTAAATATGAATAATTTAAAGAAAAAAATATAAATCACGGATTACCGCGATTTATATTGATAAAATGTGTTAAAGATGACACTAAATTGATTTTTAAACCAACTTTACTGAGAGTTTTCAACTTCAAATCATATAAAAGTTATATCAAAAGAAAGAGTTCGTCATTTACTAGTATATTGTAAAGCAAAAATTAATTATTTGGATTTAATAATGCCTGTGAAATAATACTTTTAAAATGCACGAAAATGCGCTTGGTAAAACTGATCACCATCAGTCGCTCTCTGGCGCTCACGGAGGACGGACCATTTCAAGGATCATTTTTTAACCCCCGACCAAAAAAGGTGTTATAAGTTTGACGTGTCTGTCTGTTTGTCTGTCTGTCTGTCTGGGACATCATAGCTCCCGAACCGATGGAGCGATTTCAATTTAGTTTTTTTTATAAGATAGGTGAGTTTGGCCCGGGTGTTCTTAAACATGTTTCATGACCATCGGTTGAGCCGTTTAAAAGTTATGGGGGTGAGAGTGGGGAAGGAAAACTGAAAATCTGCAAATAATATTAGTGTGGGGTATCAATGTTGTTTTATATTTAAGGAAATTAAGGCATTGGAATAGGGGTCGTTTCTTAAATTTCAAATTTAGATTTATTCCGCGACAATCACGTGACCTTACGATCATACCATAGTATAAAAAAATTCAATATTGTATAGATCGTACAGAGATTGTAAGTAAGCACCCATAAAGCAAAAAATAATATATATCATTTCTAATCAGAGAAGGATGGATATTCCTGTTTTCAGTTCAAAATCATATTCCAATGAGGGCCAGCCCACACGTACTTCAACCATACAACATCGCGGGGTCACGTGAATGGTGTCGCACCAGCTTTGGTGGTGCTTGTGGTTACATTTTGGTTACGTTTTATTTAAATGTTGACAAGACCTACATTTTCAGTGACAGCTGTCAAAACAAAAACAGTCATATATATGGAACTACACATCCTAGACGTTCCATTATGGGTTCAAATGAAAGGTGTTGACAAGATCTACATTTTCGATGGCACTCATTTTCATATCAATAAGTTCCAACTACGCGGTAAGAGGGGGGAGGGCCTGATTCTCTCACTATGCACAAGGGCCCTTGGGCCTCTAGCTACGCCACTGATTATGAGTTTTTTTATTTTGATTTTGGTTATTTTATATATCGTGTTAATTTTACTTACATAATTATATGTATATTTAAGGATGATTTTTTTATTAATTTTCACACTAATTATAAATTAATAACGCAAATCTTGGACATCTCTACCCCACCGTTTCCCCGAAACTATCATCTTATGCTCTAATTAAATCAAACAGACAGGTGTAAGTAAAACAAATCTATAGGTATCCAGAAACTAATAACTAGGCAAGTCGAATTTGTTTTTTAAGGAGGCAATACCCTTTATACATAGGTATACAATTTTGCTCAAACTGGGCAACTAATTGCGGACATTCCTAATCTCATCATCATCACCCTTATTAACGCTCCTACGGCTGGGAAACAGGGACTTCTGTCTTGACGAGAGATAAGGCGTTAATTCACAATTCAAATGCGGGATGGTGAATGTCAAATGGCCTTCAAACTCTTTAAAGTTCTCAGAACATGACGTTTTCCTCAAGATGTTTGTCTTCACCCTTAAAGCACCTAATCAGTTCCTAATCTATTTGGTTTTAATTCTCTATTATCTATTAATATGTCCCGAGGCAGGGCTAAGGCTTTGCTTCTGATAATCAAATTAAAATAAAATAAGTTTCAAAAAAAATTAAACTAGCCGTATATTTTGCGAAGTTACCTATGCCATAGAATAATAAATTACAACGCCTATGCCATAAAAAAAAACAATGGAAAAAATACTGAGTTTTCTTACCATTGTTTTTTTATGGCAAGGTGTTTTTTTCCACCGTCATTAGGGGTTTTAATCATTAAGAATAAAATAATAACAAGAAAATAAACCGAACTTAAATTTAGTAATAAAAAATAATAAGATGAGGCATTCATAATAACTATTAATATTATTTCCAGTAACCCCACTCGAATCACATATTGTGAGACTAGATTTTGTTTTATGTAATTATTATATTTGCTTTGGGTGTTTATCTTAAAGTATACCTACATATATATATTTGTATATAAACTACAAAATATATATATATATATATATTATATGTTGGTAGTTGTTTATCATTTACGCAAAGGCCATAGTACAAGTTCTGCTTAGTTTGGGGTAAGTAGTAGTAAGTATATACTATTATAGTAATTTCCATAAATTATTTGTCAAGTTTCAAGTTTCTTTATTTATAACAAAGGTTACATGTCAGGTTACAATTTTTTTTTATACATGTATGTAAAAATGTACATACATAATAGTATGTAAATTAAAAAAACATAATTCAATAATAAAAAATAAAAAATATACACAACGTCAATTAATTTGCAAATCTAAATAATAAAAAAAGGTCAGATTATGCTAAAAATTAATCGTAGCGATAGAAACATTGCTCAATAAGCCATTTCTTAAGTTTCATTTTAAACATTTGTTCATTTGATGCTTGCTTTACTGATTCTGGTATCCGGTTAAAAACCTCCGGACCCATAACATGAGTAAGTTTTGATGATTTTGTAAGTGTACGCGGCAGGGACCTGAGCTTGTGCTTATTGCGTGTCTGGTAATCATGGTTTTCGTGAGTTGCGTTCAAGGCGTTAATCTGAGCGGTCTTATAAGTGGAATAATAACGATTTGACACTTCTGATAAAAATTGTTTTGAATAAGCAAATTATGTTGACAAATAACGCAATAATTTTGCAAACTCCCCGGAAACGTACCTATCGGAATCGTAATGATAGTGTAACTTTCCCATGGGGTTAGTGTTTGGTTCCACTTATTTTTACTTTATGGATTACTAACTTCTTGCACACTGCGCGCGTTTCTTTGTATATCTAAGTATAACATTGAAATAATATTTCAAATCTAACCTGTAGCTCCTATGATTAGCGCATTTAACCAATCAAATTCTTCAGCTTTAGATTATGGTACCCATAGATATGTATAAATATAATAGCAGGTAAGTAAAGATAGGAAGTGTAAAGGGTGGTGAAGGGAAGTAAATCATGGCAGTCAGATGTGCGATAGGCGCGTGCGAAGCCCCGGCAGGGCTTCGTGACGTCAGCGGCATCTGCCCGACAGATGGCGCCTCGCCCTCGGCCACTGAGCGTACATCAGATAATGGCGCACGCATGCACTTTCCGAGAATTACAAATCATTGACGTTACTGTCCTGGAGCAATTCTTTTAATGTGAATCAGAGGAGTGCTTGGAAGAAAGTTAGGCGATCGCGGACATAAGGATTGTAATGAAGGTCTCGATTAAAATTGTATTTTATTTCATAGACCAAAACTATTGTGTGTCTTCAACGAATTAAAACTTTTATAAGTAGAATATCTACTATTAACGGCCCCTCTGAACTGTCTGTTTTATTACAAAGTATCATAATCTATCAAGGTCAACAAATACAAATAGTAATTACGTAGGTAGCCTATGTTCTTTCTCAGGCTCTAGAGAATCTGTGTACCAAATTTCATTTAAATCAGTTCAGTAGATTTTGCGTGAAAGAGGATACGACAGACAGAAAGAGTTGCTTACGCATCTATCTATATAAATAAAAATGAATTGTTGTTCGTTAGTCTGATTAAAACTCGAGAACGGCTCAACGGATTTATCTTATCATAGTCTAGAAATGTTCGTGGAGGTCTAGGGAAGGTTTAAAAGGAGAGAAAAAATCGCATAACTGCCGGTAAAAAAAAATTAAAAAAACCCGTGCGAAGCCGGGGCGGGCCACTAGTTTATAATATAAGTATGATTAAAAGTTTAGTGGAAGTGTCCGTATGGTTAATGAATAAATAATACAAATCTGTCGTACGAAATTCCGAATGACAGCTTCATAAAACTTGAAAGGTATACTACTTTCGGTCATATTAATCTTTAATAAATGGTAGAGCCAGTGACTATACATAATATATTATTTCTACTAGTTAAAAAATGGATAACCACAATACAATGGCGTTCGTCCAAAACAGATGCACCCTTTTGTTTTATATTCAGCTACTAAAACCATAATTAGAGTATCATCATTATCACAAGTGATTTGGTGCTTAGGGTCGCCATATGGTTGTTGAGTCAGTTTTATTATGGTAATTAAGTCCTTTTATATGACTTTTGGGAAGTTACTACTTACTAAATTCAACCAAATAAATAAAATTAATAAATAAATAAAGTCATCGAATTAGTCTTATTATTTAGAACGTAAGATTATACGTATAGATTAGGTAGAGAAAGGTGGAGTAAAGAATGTGTCGTATGAGTGTGGTAAAAATAACGACGAGCTAATTATATTTTAATAATCATCTAGTCAATTCTGAATGTCACGATACTATAATGAGAGCAAATCTAGTTACTAAAATAATACTATTCCTGGATGGATGACATAGGTAACCAAACTAGGAGAGCCTGTGATATGGCGTACCTATACCCCCCGCCGGCCATTATTATATATAAACGTTTCCAGTTATAAAGAAAATTATTAATATTCGTCCGTTTCGTTCTTCTAACGACTATTGAACATTTTTCTGAAGTGCAGCTTAAATACACTAAGTCGACGAGATATACAAATGGGAGCATAAGAGGAAAGCAAAAATATTGAGTTATTTGAAATAACTCTAGGCTCTCTCTAGAAGTTATTGTTACTTAGTTACAATAACTTATTCATAACTTATTACATACCTACTTCGGTATTTCAAGATAATGAATACTTTGTGGACTGATGGATGTACCTCAGTCCACAACCTTTTGATAAGCTAAAAATTAGCGAAGTCAGCAAATAAAAGTATACTTCGTATAAAAAACACCTTACTTGTTTCTGCAGCAAATAAAGACAAGGAAAATATTAAAATGCCTTAGAATTAGTTTTTACGCAGATTGTTGTTAAATCTATCATAATAGAATCGATTCGAATTGGCCAATTTTAAAATGATTGTTTGCAATTGAATAACTCTTTGTTGAATCTATAGCTTGATAAAAACGTAATGCACTGTCAAGGCGAGATTTTTTAAACCAGGATACTATTAGTATTGCATTACGGAACAAGTAAAGAGTCCGTAGCAAAATATTAAGAGTGCTGTCTGGTGGCGAACGAAATAGAGAAAATATCAGAGACTAGCTGTGCCCCGTGGTGTTACCCGCGTTATAATGTATTTTCCCGCGGAATGACGTTTTCCCTCGGTAAAAAGTAGCCTATGTTATTTTTCAGGCTCTAGAGATTCTGTGTACCAAATTTCATTTAAATCGGTTCAGTAGTTTTCGCGTGAAAGAGTAACAAACATCCATACATCCATACTTACAAACTTTCGCCTTTATAATAGTAGTAGGATAGTAGGATAATCAGAATCGATTTTACTAAAACCTTTTACAGCGCAACTTTAGTATAAACATAACGAACCTCATTATATCAATTAATATCCTTGATTTAACAATTTTTTTGTGATCCCCTTGAATATTCCATAAAAGTTCATATGAAATTAACCTCAACATTTTGTTTTTTTGTTATGCGCCCAACCTCTAATAAAATAAAGTATTTTTATTAGTAATCTCGTATTATAATTAATGTCGCGGCATGTTATGATGTCTTATGTATTTGTCGTAGAAATCGATAGGAATGCAAATAATGCTGGGTTCGCCATATTAAGACGGTTTCGCATTTTTGAGGTGAACATAATTACTTTAAAAAAAATTGAACCTACGAAAAAAATTAAACGAATATAGAATAGAATAGAAAATTCTTTATTACACACACCATATGTTATACAAAAATACAAAATTATTAAAACTAAAATTAAACCGAGCATGCGTAATGGGCGGTCTTATTGTTTAAAGCAATTTCTTCCAGTCAACCTTTGTATTGAAATAATTTTAATAAAGGTTGTGGAGTTTGTGCGAATGTTTATAACAAACCTCATTATCATCACCCTATTAACGTTCCCAATGCTGGGGCACAGGGTCTTCTCTATATAGAGGTATATATGATTTAACTAATATTTTCTTAGTACCCTTTTAATTCGTTACTAAGTTGCACTGTACTTAACATTAAGTATTTTTAAAACATTTATCAATTTAGTTTAATTTGATATGCCTCAAATCAAGACCTCTGAAATGTAAAAAACTGCACGCATTTTTACGAAACTCTCAAAACGACATATTTTATTAACTACCTTTAATAAAAAAAATAAAATAAAAAGTACCACAACATACATAAAATAATTTGTGCGCGAAATCATCGTCTACTAGTTCAAATTTTATCGTTGATATAACATAATATATTCTCATACAATTTATAACTTATTAAGCGAAGCAAATGCCGTGTTGGCTAAGTGGGAGGACACTCGACTTTCATTCCGAAGGTCGTGGGTTCAAACCCCACCACGCACCACTGGATTTTACTTCTTGAGAAATTTATGAGCTCTTTAAACACGTGCTGTTAGAGTACGTGTTTAAAGATGTTAAAGGTGAACGGTCAAAGAACATCGTGAGGAAACGGTGAATTAAGGCCTAATCTCTCCCGCCAAGAGAGAAGTCCCTGACTGTGTCCCAGCAGTGGGAACGTTAATGATGATGATGATATAACTTATTTAAAAGTTTAGGATTTTATTCACCAAACTACATTTTTAAACTTAATGTTATATCAGAACTTTTTTTTATCATCATCATAAAATGATTTCACCTGTCCACGTATGACACCATTGCCACTTTAATGACCTTATCCGTTAAGCTCAAAATAGGGGTTATATCATTACCCACTACACTGGTCCAATGCAAATAAATGTGCCTGAGCCTCGTTCCTTGTGCCACGTTCCGTGGGATGTCAGGGGCCCGTGGGTTGAGCTTCTAGGATGGTGTTTGAAACCCCTTTTCCCCATATATTATTTGCCTAGTTTTGCAATAAATTCAAACATAATTCGAAGTGGGATCTGTATATATTTATTTATAAGTATATATATTTATATTATAATATTTTTAAATACATTTTGTAAATCAAAATTTTATATAAATTACAACACTAGACGCAATATTAATAATAACTATAAATCTGAGGAAACCTAAAGAAGATTAGAACTTTGTATTACACTTTTTTGACAAATTATTATATCCCTGTAGAGCTTTAAATGATCAAAAATGGTGTAAAACCCAACCCCGATTAACCCGAAATAAACGTTATAACGACTTTTCAAAACACGCCGAAGTATTTATTCTATTTAATCGACTACGAGCTTATTTCACAAAATCCGAGTAAAATAAGCAATGGTTAGTTATGTTATAAGAACTATCTCGCTGTGTAACGTGTGACTGACCCAAATAGCTTTATATTTTAACTATTGTCTAACTTTACTTGGAGATGATAAAATAGGCACTACGTAAAACTTTTACAGTTTCCTTTGATATTTTTTTAATTTTCATCCGGTTTTGACAGATTTTTAGACCTTACAACATTTGTTGAAGAAACCGGCCTACGAGGAACTCTCACCCTACATGCCTTCAAATCCTTCAAATCGAAGCTGAGAAGGGATGAACAATATTTTTCAATAAATGTGCTTGTTATTCTCGTTTTGATTGACGTAAAGACTACGTAATCTCTATTCGAGGATTTGAAATGTGGGTTCTTGTTACCTAATGATATGCACCTTAATACAAATTTTGCCTGTTTCTTGTTTGTTTTTTTTTCTACTGGAGGTTGTTAAAGTAATATGCTCCCATTTATTTAAAAGGAGTTTTCAGTTAAGTTCCAGTTAGGTGAAGTTATCTTAGTATTTTTATTTTATACAAAAATATATATAGTCCTATAAAAGCTAAATATACTAACCATGAGGTATTTACAGAATAAATGTTAACACAAAAAAATATATGCACACTTCAAATTTTATTTTTATAACCCAAACAATAACCACTCGTTCCGACAACGTTTGAGCTTGTGGTATTTACAGAATAAATCATCATTATTATACATTTCATTCCATATATATACTGTTATACTGTACCAAAACAAATACCTTGTTTAATTGTTGCTTTAAAGTGGTCGCATTCAACAACGACAGTCTGTACAGAGAAATCAAAAAAAAACAAAAGCAATCCATAGCAAGATCGTGCGACACATAGATGACAAAATTATAGAGTCCACGGATGTTACATCAAAAAGGAGTCTCACATAATACAAATAAACAAATGAATACATAATTGTGTTATGTGACAAAAGCATAACTCCAAAGTATAATGTAGAAACTATGCAAAACCGTGTGAAATCCAAATTTTATAAAAGCCGCACTCTCTCATACAGACAGAACCTCATAAACGATAGAAGAAAAATGCCGAGGGGACCGCAAAAACAATGAACTTTCACACTGCTTGATTTAGCGTTTATTGCGAAATCAGAGCGAAAAAGTTGGTCTGCGGTGTTCCATAATTGGGTTTAGGAAACAATACGTTTGTGCGCGATACATTCGCAACACGCACGCACCTGCCACACTATTTCCTGGTTAGCGTCGGATAAGGAGAATGTTTCTATCAATCTTGTAGAATCTAAGCAAGGTAAATGCACCTACCCTAAATATGTCTATAATCCGGTCGTAAGTTCTATTACAATATTCGTAATCTGAAAAATGTCAGGGGCACAAGTAGAGGTAAGTAAGTAGGTATACCGGAAAATTCTGTCCGAGTGTTACAAAGTTGCAAAGCAATTAATTCCTTAGTTTAGACTAGGTGTACACCGTGACTTCGCCCGCAATATTTATATTTCCTGAGGTTAAATTAGCTCTCAAATCTTTATCGATAAATAGGATAATTCAACACTTTCCAGTTTCAAAAGAAAGGCCATTGAAATACAACAATCTCCATTTCGTCCATCGAATATAATAGTTATGAAGATTAATTACTACAAGAGTATTTAATAAATTGCTGTAATTAATAACTCGAAGGTTACTGAGTTATTTGTGGCAATAATGTATGCTGCATTTCTATTTCTATTTGTATCTGTAATTATTTTTATGAGCTTGCTTTAATAAGTACCTATAAATAGGTGCTAGTTACCATAATGAACGACGTGGTTTTTGTACTCTGTGTAACCTTAACCTTAACGTTGTAGATATCAATTAAACCTTAATGGATTTTAGTTGGCCTTTTCATTATATAAATTGACCTACAAAACGCCAGAAACACTACCATAACACCGGACTCAAAATCAGCAATAACAAATTCCCAGAATAGACGCAGTATCAGCGTTTCACATTCCCATCACTAACCCTAAAATGTTTACCCAAAAAATATTAGCGCACTTCAAATGTTTTTTTTATATCATAACTACCAAAAAGTAACCACGCGTGCCGACAACTTTTTAACCGCGAGAAAAAACAATAGAGCAATCTCTCACAAGTATCGCTTTCACGGGGTCAGACAGCCCCCGTGATAATTGAATCGAGGGGCCAGGACGACCCCGGGACATTAGTGATACATTTGATTCGTATGTTCTATTGTCTTGATGGACCCGTTTATGTGGACGATTTACTGGTTAACTTTTGGAATAATAGGAAGAGTAAACAAGTTATTGTGATTCTATAGTATATTTTTCTAATTGAATGAATATCGATATGGATTCCTAAAATGTTTTTTTGTTGTATTTTAGACATGGATGAATACATTATTTCAAATAAAATAATGCATTTTAGTAACGAAAACAATAAATATAGCTTGTATCCAAACTTTCAGTATGCGACGCTATTTGGTAACCTCTTCTGAATACAAACTACTACTCCAAGGGGGTTACCAGTTTGCGACGCATACTGTACATAATGTTAATAAAATAAGTGAGTTGTTTAAGTGTTAATTAGTATGGTTATTTAAATATTGTGAACCGAATATTTTGATTTATACCCTAACGGAGTTCAACAACTGCAAATATCTTTTAGTATCTTTAAACAATTTCCATAAACAGGCGCAAATTACGCTAAGCTGTTTACTTTCTGTGTTATTTAGATGTTGCTATTAATTGATTGTTATCTTGTTAAATTGAAATACTTAATTAATTACTAATTACTTGTACAAGAGTACAACAATGCCAAGGCAGGTATTTAACTGCGTCAAACCATACAGAAACAATGGAAGATGGACGTCCTTGCGAAACTAGTTACGCATCGTGCTCGGTGAAATAATAGTCAAGTGCATGAAACTACGATTAATATATGCCTTATATTTAGGGCGCTATGGCGCTCATTAGGGAAGTCCTATGTCCAGCAGTGCACTTGCAAAGGCTTGATGCCACATAATTATGTATAAAAACAAAAATTACTCGTACTTGTTCGTAATTTGAGGGCAGATTACACGGCACTTTTTGTGCTATACAAAATAGCTCACTAACGGGGGAGCCTTGGTGGTGAAAGTGGAATAATTCAAAATATACTGCGACCTACCTACAACCTTAAATCATTTTCATATAAACTTTCTACAGGAATACAACTTTTTTTTTTTTTTTTTACTATTGATAAGCCCTCATTTGACCACAATCTCACCTGATGCAAAGTGACGATGTGGTCTAATATGGGACATGAAGACCTAGAAGATATTAGATAGTAGATGGCTTCTCCGGGCCACATTACGAAACACGAAAAATTCGCTTCACGCACTGGCCCAGCCAGGAGGGTGGTGACAAGCCGCGGCCGAAGCCTACGACCAGAGACTGTTCTTAGCACCACCCGGAGGTCACGTGTAAGGATTCAGAGGGTTACCACTTACGGACGTGAACAGACAAAACCTCCAATATTCACACATACACACAATATACACATAAATAATGAAATAATATTATATATTATTTCATTATTTATGTAGTTTAGTATAATATTATATACGCTGATGATTCTTTTAACTATGAACGGTGAACCTATTTACTCATATAACACAACACCTCAAATAAAGGCATGAGTGATTTTTAATATCTATATCGAAAGTTATAAGCAGTCACCCCCTTTTATTTATGATGCAAAACTTAAATAATTTACATATATATGAGCATAAAACAATAAATTCCGCACCCATGTTTTATAAGTTCGTAGATAAAAAACAAACACTATAGCCATTTCTCAGCAGGCTGTCCGTATGTCGTCGAGGGGGTCATTACTGAACATTACACTTTTTGTGCCAAGTGCTATGGTGGTAAAACAAGGGTGAGAACGACCCTTTAGAACGATGTGCTCATAGCCTCCTATATTGTCTGCGAGGAAGAATTATTGTTTATCTGGAAATTCATTACTGTTTTTGTTTCGTGGTACAGAGTTAAATAAATCTAAATTTAAGATAAACCCCCGATTCCAATGTCTTAACTTCCTTAAAAGTAAAACACAATAATATTTTGTATTATTTAACTTAAGTACGTTTATGATTTTAATATTACTTGCAACTTAAACTACTTCAAACGTAAAAAACAGCTTAATATATTTGTGGGCTTTATCCTGTATCATAATTTTGTACCATTAGACTACTTAAGTAAAGTATGTTGTCATTACTTTTAAAAACGGTGTAATGAAATTAAGTGAAATCTGTATTGAGAGCAACGAACCGACCAAGATCTCAGCGTTCGCTATTAAAGTGATGAGAAATATTAAATGCGACATTGTGAAAACGAAATCAGAAAAAAAAACAATAAATTTAACTTTTACCGCACACATACTTTACATTTTGAAGTTTGTTTACTTTACTTTGCAGAACAGAAGATTTTATGCTTACTTCTTATAATAAAGAAAAATGCTCCAAACATAAACAACAAGTTATAAGGGTAAGCTACATGATCAAAATTTTTATTCCTTACCTAAAAAGTATAGGTACTGTATGCTTTTGTGAGATATGGTTCTAAGTAAATCCACATATCAAACTATTAAGTGCAAGCAGTTAAAGTACGCTAAGTATATTATTTTAATAAAACGCGTAGGTAGATAAGCAATTAAAATAATTGTCATACGGTATAAAAAAAAGTAATAAAAAACGTCTGATCGCATTCTCGGAGCCCGTAACTCTCAGACAAACAAGTGAATTTCGCGAGCTATTAGCCTAAGTGATCGCATAACATTTACATGCCCTAATACATTTGAATGCAGAATCGTCATCAATCTTGAAGGGGTGCGAGTTTAATGCGCCCAACATATGGCGTCATCGGCGATGGCAGTTCCGCTCGGCTGCCCGCCAATGGGCCCTGGTGATGACCAGCCGACCTTAGATAGACTGGCCTCACAATCCTCACATGGCCATGCCGCTCCCGAATAGATTAGATCACTATTCAAGAGCTCTTCAAAGCCCGTATGGTCCTTTGTATCAATAGCAGATTTTATTCATGACCACTGAAGTGTTTCAAGTTTTTCGTCTATTGTAGAGATTGGAAATGACCCGCATAAAAATGTTACCTACTCAATGTAGATTACAATCGATATATATTAATATTCCTTTTTTTAAATTGCGCATTGATATTTGCATGGTTTTACGTAAAAGAATTGAATGTTTACATTATGATTGTTATGTTTATTCGTATTTACCACATAAACCAGTATTTTGGTATATGACTAACTCGAATACACATATATAAGATTAGCCAATGACTAAGTATTCTGCAATAAAAATTCAAATGTAATAAATTTCGTCACACGCAAACTGTGTAGGTACCGATAGGTGCATAGGAGGGTTCTACACAATCGTAGGGAGTGCTAAGTGCCGTGAGGCCACATGTCGCTCTGTCGCGCTAATCTCCAGGATTTACCATCCAGTGTCCCTCACCATCCTTCTCGTTCCCCCACGCACACTCACAAATACATCCATCTCACGCGGCTCATTGAATATTATTGCTCTATGGGGATTTTGAAAATATGGAGCCGTTTAGCGAAAGCTGTACATTGTATCCATCCAACGGAATTATTCATACGCGGCCCGTTGCATTTATCACTTAATGGTATTAGCTATTAGACCGTTTAATCGCTCGATTTGCGACTTTATAGCCGGAGCTTAACTTTGAAAGTGTTATTGCAAATGCCAAGTTATAGTAACTGTTTTGATGATTCTATTATGCATTCCAATGTTCACTAAAGCAAATATTTTTTGCTTTAGTAAAATTACGTTGCTCAATGTATAGCAAATCAGAAATCAGATATACTTTTTCTTATTCTTGAAATACGTGTAATTTTACTTGCTGGGAAATATTCCTTCGATATCCTGCAAGAAACAAATCAACCCTGAATTCTAATCTCAGGATAATTTGAAAATGGGTTTACTGTTTGTAGAATGTTCCTTGTCAATAGTTATCCATTGATAGAAATAAATCAGTAAGTCAACGTCTGTGAGCATAATAATCGTTCTGTCAGCGCACCAGACGGCCCCGCACATGGCATAGGTAGCGCATTACCAGAATAACTTTGCATCTGTGCAATACTCTCCAAATCCACTCGACAACTCTGCACCGTGGCAATAAAACTCATAATCCTCTGTAGGATTAGTTAGACACGTGTTGGTTTAGTTGAGTGCATTGTGGGGACTACAGCTTGTCATTGCTTCCCTCGCAACCCTAAAATCATTCCATTCTATCCACCGGACGAGCCGACAGGTTAACTTTTGTGTTCGACAAAAGCCGTGCATTACAGTTCGATTGTTGGCACAAATGTCGGGAATTACAAAGCATTTTGTGTTTGCTGACGATTATTTTCAAGTTTTAATTCATTAGTGAGTTCCTGTTGGGTGCCAATGTTTTGCTAGAGGGTATTTGTAAATAATTACTTGGAAAACACAAACTCTCTTATTTCGGCAGCAGTGAGCTTACATTCTTTTTTATGTTCATACATTTATTTATTAAGGATAATGATAAATAACCAAAAATAAGAAATAATGTTATGACAAGATAGAGATAGTCAGCCAGAGTAATAAAATATATTCTCCCAAACAACTCTAAAAAATATATTTTAAAGAGAAATTTTAACATCAGAAAAGACTTCACACAAAACTAAACCACTATAAATCTTTTCAAACAAAAGCTGAAGCTGAGAACGTAGATTTCCCGTTTGTCTGGGGCCATGTATTGACTTTTGTATCAACAAAGACTGAAATGAAAATATTTCGCTGGCGAAGGTAAGTCAATAGAGGTTTGAGGCATTGCCCTCGCGGGGTGCAGGGGAGGGGGCGCCTAGGGACGGGTACTCTTCTTGATTACAGCACTCCCTCGAAACCTCCCTCCTCACCCTACTCTACCCGGCCGCTGCAATACACGTAAGCCTACGATGACAATGTATAACCTCCCGTTTTAGGTAAAAATTTTAACGTTTGATTTTTTAAACTGATACAGTTTTAAACTGAAACATTTGTTTTCTTTAGTAAAACAATCTAATTATTACAGCATCCTAAGTGTAACTGCTAGATTGAGTAGGTAGTAGGAGTTGCACCTACTGACACAAAGAGACACAGAGGTTACATGAAGAAAAAGATAATATTTTAAGCTAAAATGGCAAGAGAAAGCGTAATGATACATATCGATGGATAATGAATTGATGAATGAAAAGATGCGATAGAAGGAGAAAACTTGAGGTTCTATTTACAAGTGTCATAGAATATAAACAATAATAACAATTAAGTTTATACCTATAGTTTGACTTTTTATAGCCTTTTTAAAGTTATTCATAATTTGTGTAACACGAACTTAATGATCGAACACTCTTTCAAATTCTCAATATAATCTTTTGGATTGAAAACAAATGATCGAATTTTAAGCACAGCTTAAGCATTTTTTTTAATAAATTGAAGAACTTTGGTTCGTATAGTAAAAAAATGCTCAATCTACAAAACTTTATTTTCAAACAGCCAAAGATTTCTCAGTCTCCCCTCAAGTCAAGATCAGGTGCGCGCGCCGAGATTCCCCTCATCAAACTTGCATGGCATCGGCCTGCCGCTCGTAAAAATGCATATTTTAGACCCTGGCCTTTTAATACAGCAGGATAATGAGCAACCGAGGTCGAGAATCTTCTAATTTTGCTGCCGTTCAAGAGAATGAGCCCGTCTTATTAATTAGTTCAAGAGTTTACTGCTTTAAGCATGTGCTTTTAATTTACGGTTGGGTCCTTTGAGTAGGACAATTTTGGGAGGTGATGGCTTAGACAAAATGTATAGTACCCAGTACGGTCAGTGTTACTACCTTATGGTGCTACGGTGAATTTTCTAATGTTTTTATGCTAGTGCTAGAACTAATAAATATACTTGCCAAGTTTTCGAGGACTTTTGGCTTCTTACCCTGTAATGTGACATCGTGACAATTTAGTCATGTTTAGGAAATTAAACCAATCGACAAGTTGGAGATGGACTTATACATGGAGGGCTCCGTGTAATTACATTTTTAACCCCCGACCAAAAAAGAGGGGTGTTATAAGTTTGACGTGTCTGTCTGTCTGTCTGTGTGTGTGTCTGTCTGTCTGACTGTGGCACCATAGCTCCCGAACGGATGGAGCGATTTCAATTTAGTTTTTTTTGTATGAAAGGTGAGTCTGGCCCGAGTGTTCTTAGACATGTTTCATGAAAATCGGTTATGCCGTTTAAAAGTTATGGGGGTGAGAGTGGGTAAGGAAAACCGAAAATCTGCAAATATACTAGTGTGGGGTATCAAATGAAATCGCATCGCGTCCACATTACATAATATTATGTTGTTTTACGTTTGAGGAAATTATGGCATTGGTTTTTCTTAAATTTTAAATTTAGAATTAAATAAAATAAATAAAAACTGTTTTTTAAAATAGTTTAACCTGCAAAGTGAGGTTTATCAATCACTAATTAAAAATCATTATAATAAAAACTGTTTTTAAGTAGTCGCGAGGAACGCTTACCTTTATAATATCGCGTTTGTGGTATGGAAGCCACCAAAAATAATTACCTATTCTAATATGTATGATTTGACTCGTAGTAGTCAAAATTTAAATCCGGTTCAATTTTCAATTTTTATTTATCAATCACGGTTCATAACTCATAACTGACGGACGGCATACAAAAGAGATAAGGTTTCGGAGTTTTAGGTACGGAATCCTAAATTTCTCGTAATTTAGTAATTTTGCCGCGAGATATATAATACAACACGCTGGAGATAACTTGAGTATGTCCTGTTATTTCAATTTAACTCAAACTTTTTATAAATGTATATTATTACATCTTAAATATAAAATTCTCGTGTCACAGTTTTCGTTCCCGTACTCCTCCGTAACGGCTTGACCGATTCTCATGAAATTTTGTGAGCATATTGAGTAGGTCTGAGAATCGGCCAACATCTATTTTTTATTTTGCAAAACAACGTTTGCTGGGGTCAGCTAGTCTAATATATAAAATTTCCATGTCACAATGTTAATTACCGTACTCCTCCAAAACGGCTTTACCGATTTATACCAAATTTTATATGCGTATTCAGTAGGTCTACGAATCGGCTACTATCTATTTTTCATTTGCAAAACAACGTTTTCTGGGGTCAGCTATTAATATTGTAAAACTAGAAACATATAAATTAATACGTAATTTTAAATAATCATACGTAAGCATGAAGGTCTTCAAACAATTTCAAAGTGTGATTAGGCGCCGAAACTTTGCTAACATTCAATTTTCGGTAAATAGAAGTCAAAAAACCAGCAAACTCATAATTACATCGAAACCCTCACCATAAAAAATATAATCATCGTTGTTAATACTTGTTTAGAACAGAGCGGAACGATTTTTTCCATTTCGTTATAGAACAAAGTAAGTACTGTGTGTGCTGTGAGTAGTTTCCCTCCTCATTATTAATGATGAGTATAATAATTATAACGAGGCAAATTTTTTTGATAAAAAAACAGACAAAAATTTTCATGATAACAAAAAGTCGCAGGGTTTCATGTTAAATAGGTTAACCTAACAATGACGATTTAGTTATATGATAACGAGGAAGTGTTAATCAAATGCTATTTATATTTCAAACTAGTGGCCCGCCCCGGCTTCGCACGGGTTTTTATTAAAAAAAAATTCCCGGCAATTATTCGATTTTTTCTCGCCTTTTAAACCTTCCCTAACCTAAGACCTCCACGAACATTTTTAGACTATGATAAGATAAATCCGTTCAGCCGTTCTCGAGTTTTAATCAGACTAACGAACAACAATTCATTTTTATTTATATAGATATAGATGTCGACGTTACGGTAACCATTTAAAGGAATGATTCAAAACTCGGTTTTAATGGAAGAAAAGGTCAACAATTTTATAAGTTGGCATTATGGAAAAAAAAACATTTAAAAAAGATGGCACCTATGTATTAATTTATATTTTTTTATAATTATCTTTTACATTAAGCACCATAACTCAATTTATTACCATTTTCCTTCTACTTAAATAAAATAATTTTCTATAAGTCTAGTTTTGCATATTATTTAGTTATTAATTAATTATACTGTCGCAAAAAAACGTAGTTATCAATCACATCTAAATTAGCAGTAAAATATATAAAAAATAAGTTAATCTACAATTTTACTTTCAAAACTTATTTATAAAATAAGAACCTATTTTATTAGTCAATCCCGTGTCGTTATCGTCTCGCGGCGTCTAAAGGCCAACATCACTCCCCTAGTTTATCCCTATAAGCTGCACCCATATTATTTTGATATGAATTTAGTGGGGAAAAATCATCTGATAAAAATAATTTATCCTTATAACTGGCTCTTTTAATCTTCTGGACAGAATCTAACTTCCCTATAGACACGTAAACATAGGTACCTATATATTGATGATTTCAATAAAATATTTTTAGGGTTCCATACCAAAGGGTAAAGCGTCCTTTTACTGAGACTTCGTGGTCTGTCTGTCCGTCTGTCACCAGACTGTATCTCAAGAACCGTGATAGATAGAGAGTTGTAATTTTAAGAAACATCATCCGATGTAGTTTTTATGCAAATTTTTTTATAACAACATTTTTATGTTATTGTATTGTTATATCATTTATATATAAGGGGGGATATCAAACATGATTTTGATTTATTATCGTGTTTCGTAATGTGGCCCGGAGAAGCCATCTACCTTCTAGGTCTTCATGCTCCATCTTAGACCACATCGTCACTTTACATCAGTTGAGGTTGTAGACAAATGAAGGCTTATTGATTATTTTATAGGTACCTAATTTCCGGTTGTTTTGGTTAGAAGTGTCATGCATTAGCAGTTAAAGTCTTCATCAATCTATTTTGCCGACGTCGTAGGCTGCGCTTTCCGTTTTTTATTCTAAATCGCGATAAACTCGTAATTTCGTAGGTAAACGGCAATCTGATCCTAATGATAGATAATTATTAATTGACTCCTTAGACACGCATCTACACTTGTGATTGATAACAAACGGATCTTAGTGACTGCTACGTTAACGGCGTAAGTCGAGTTTTCAATCTTAAAACGGTGATATAATTTTTGAATTAAGATAAAATATCTGTTTCCTCATTCACATAGTAACCGCTCCTCAACCCCTCGCATCCGAGCTAACATTCTGATTGATTAAAACGCCAACAAAGGGATAAAACTGATCAACGGAGCTTTCAGAAACCTTTTATGTTCTACAATCAAAGAAACCCTACGTAAATCATGGAAGGAAATAATTGTGGCTCACATTTTTTTTGCATTGAATCATCCAGTCGAAAATATTAAAAAATATCCATATTCAGAACTGGTTCTGCAAGTCATGAAATAATAATTGACATCAAAAACAGACCTTGTAAAATAACTTGTAAGTATACATCACAAAAAAAAAGTTTTTAAAATGAGGTGACTTTGTCTCCGCAAGAAAATGCAATGTATCTCACAAGAAATATTAAATTAGATTGTTCGATCGAATTCGCACTCGGTCTTAATCGTAGTTTTTAGCATATTTATAATTACTCGTATGACCATCTATGTAAGTCTTGTATCAGTTAGGATACAATAATAATGATAATGTTACATACTAGGAATCAATAAACATTTTTTTCCAATTTTAGAATTTCACAATTATTTTCCCTCGATTTGTTTCTGACACCATGTATATTATTTAGAAATCTTATTGATTTTTCTAATGATCTCTAAATCTACTCCATAAATATAAGTTTCCTAAGGCGTCTGTATAATGTTTACGATCAAAAACTATTGCACGGATTTTACAGATAGTGTTTTAAAATAAAGGGTATGTAAGATTTGCTCCCGCATAAAGCTGAGAGAGCCATACTAATATTATAATTGCTAAAGCAACTCTGTCTGTCTGTTTGTCTTTCATGTAAAAACTACTGAACCTATTTCAATCAAATTTGGTACACAGAATACCTGGAGAAAGGTTTTAGACTATTTTACCGCGAGCGACTTATTATAACACGGGGAACACCGCGGACTAGAAGTGAATATTTCGGAAATTCTTTGCCAAGTCTAGGGGTGGTAGGGTCAAAGTCAGACTGACAGATGTCGTCCCCCGCTGCGTAACTGATGAGCCAAGCACACGATCATAAATTTTGTTATGCTACATATATATAATACTATGTTACCCTTCGAAACGATATATTGTTTTAATGTTCCGTAATTAAAGGATATTCAAATGACCTCATTATGTTTTTGTAGCATAAAACGGTGTAAGAAGGTAATTCTTTGTTTTAAATTAAATGATAATTTATACATTTTGTGTTGTTTATGTAAAAATAACATATACATAATCATGTTTCTGAGTATACCTTCCATTATACAAATTAATTTTGTAACTATTTAATATTCGAATAACACTCCTTTGAAATTATCTTATTTTCTTTATTTTGTAACAAAGTAATATGTAGTATAATCATTAAAATTCTGATTAAAAAGGTAAAAGGAGGTCATATAACACCCTCAGTTAAAAGCGGAAGTGGTCGATTCGTTGAACACGTGTCGACACGTGTCCACTTCCGGTCCTAATGCGATAATATAATAGGAGACATCTCTACATTCTTCCCGTGTTTATACAAAATACTTTGTTTATATTTCGACAGTCATTTTCTCACAGTATTTTTTTTAAATGGGGGCCCGAAACCCTAACACCGGATGCTCTAGCTAGCATCATCATCGTTTAAATCGAAGGACCTCCACTGCTGGAAATAGGCGTTCCTCATAGTGGTTACAGTTGGAAGTAACCTGCTCATCGAACCATTTGTGTACTATAATCGAAGTTTCATGTTATATTTTTTTTATAATGTTCGTCGGATGCACCCCGAAAGGTGGGCACTTGCTGCAACGGCTTGGAACCCGGAAGGAAGTCGCAAGCGAGGTCGGCCACGAAAACGTTGGCGAGACGACCTTCAAGACTTTTGGAAAAGTTGGTGGCAAACAGCTCTGGATAGGGATTGTTGGAGGGAGTTGGGGGAGGCCTTTGCCCAGGTTAGATAGATAGATAGATAACTCTTTATTGTACACCACAAATAAAATACAAACTGCAAACAATAACAAGACAACACATTGGAGTACAAAGGGCGGCCTTATCTTACAGGCAACATTTGGATGGACAGGAAAGAAATAGAATAACTGTTATATTTTTGTACACAAATTTTTTTCTTCATCGTGAACCCTTTGACAAGTACAAGTGTACCTACTTATCTCGATACCGGTTCACGATCCACCTTGTCAGTGGATGTCCTAAGCTGCGTCTGCTACTCCGCGATGCTGCGGTTTAAACATATCCATTAGAACTTTTCGGTCTAATCCATCTCGTACCAAAATCTAAACATACCTGGCATAGCCCTCCCTATAGGTTTTCGAGCGATTTTGAAACTTTCGATCTATGCTTAATAGATGGTCGATAGATCCATTAAAATAAAAACAAAACTGAGATGATTTGATCAAGGAGTTTTTAAACACTCAGTGATCACGGCTAAACACAGAGCTTATTTACAGTTTTCTTTTCAACCCGGGACCGTGAGGCTTCCGTCGATTGGGACCGGTAGGTATAGGGACCGCGGTCCCTTTCGCCGGATTGCTTTAATTTTATTATTTTTCTTCCGGCGAAAGGGACCGCTCTCGAAATGATCGAAAAAATCTATTGTCCAAGACAGAAAAGTACAGTCAAAGGAAAAAGTAGATAGCAAGTAATATTATAGAACAAAACACTTTGATTGTAGACATTATTTATTTCAAAAAAGAACAAATTATCAACAACTACAAATATATATTCCTACATAAAATAATACTACAAATAATCAACAAATTACAAACAAACAATTTAAAAAATCAGTCTACACATTTTACTTATATTAATTATGGTCTTTGTTTGCATTTTAAATGTAGTAACAATATACATAATAATCGTACCTACTATAAATATAATCAACATACTAAAAAATAAAATTATAAATCACTCCTAGGCTCTATAAAAATAATCAAGAAACTATGTACAATAATCACAGTAAACAATCACAATTCGTTAAAGTGCTCATCGTTATTTCGATGAATTTTAGTTATCGTCTTTGTTTTTTAAAATATAATAAAATTGTAGATGTAAATCATACTTAGGTACTATTATTACAACAATCACAGTCAACAATCACAATTAGTCACTGTTCATCGTAATTTCTCTAAACAATAGCCAATACTTATTTTACGGCTAAGTAAATCACTTACAGCAGTCTCAATTTTTTTCAACTGGGCAATTGTTGAACGTTTCCTCTTTGATATTTGGATGCCGTCAGGATTTTTTAATAATTCGGAATAATATTTGACATCTTTTTGGAGTCCTTCCAACAATTGGGCAATATTTGGCTTTGGTTTTATATACTTTCTAATGTGACTGTTCCATTGCTCGACAGCATTATTTGTTTTATGTGGTTCACCATAAGTGGTGAATGTATTTGCGAGTATTGTGTTTTCTAGCCATGTTTTGACAAAGTAGTCATTAAATTTTGTCACTTCTGCACTATTGGGTGACTCTTCCATGACATACAACCAGCCATCATCGATTAAATCCGATGGTAGATGAGAAAGAGCCGCACAAAGCTTAACGTGTTCTTTTCCTAGACGAGTTTTGCTGACTCCAATTTCCTTTGCTTTGCGCCACAGACTTCGACTGAAATGAAAGTAACAGCCTACTATTTTCACACCTGGGAAAACATTTCGAACCGCTTTTATTGCTGAAGCTTCGAAGTCCATGGACATTACAGTCGGGTCCCATTCGGGTATCTGTTTTTTTATCATTTCAAAAAGAAGCTTGTAGGTAGATGTCTTCTTATCAGGTAGAAGTGCATAAACAAGTGGAACAACATTTACGTGGTCTTCAGTACTTCCTACATCTGCATGTATGGTGTAAAGTTGACAGAATGTATTAAGGCAGATTTTAAAAGTGCCGTCAATTAAAAAACGTTTGCACTCTTTCAAATATTTTTAAATCTCTTCGCTGGCAAAAACAATTATGCGCCTAGGAGTGATTTATAATTTTATTTTTAGTATGTTGATTATATTTATAGTAGGTACGATTATTATGTATATTGTTACTACATTTAAAATGCAAACAAAGACCATAATTAATATAAGTAAAATGTGTTGACTGATTTTTTAAATTGTTTGTTTGTAATTTGTTGATTATTTGTAGTATTATTTTATGTAGGAATATATATTTGTAGTTGTTGATAATTTGTTCTTTTTTGAAATAAATAAAGTCTACAATCAAAGAGTTTTGTTCTATAATATTACTTGCTATCTACTTTTTCCTTTGACTGTACTTTTCTGCCTTGGACAATAGATTTTTTCGATCATTTCGAGAGCGGTCCCTTTCGCCGGAAGAAAAATAATAAAATTAAAGCAATCCGGCGAAAGGGACCGCGGTCCCTATACCTACCGGTCCCAATCGACGGAAGCCTCGGACCGTTTGGTCTAAATTCATGTACATACTACATAATGGTTAGTTTGAATTTATTTATGTATAATAAATAGGTCAAGCTAAATAGAAGTATCGTTTATTTGCTTCAAAAAAAATTAAATTTACGACAGATGTTAATATTGAAAAAGTCTCAATTATGTTATACTTAAATTCTTATTAAATACAGTTATAAAATTAAATATGATAATTTTAAATTAATTTATATTGTAATAATAAATATTCATAATCACTACATTCAAAAATGAGTAATGAAAATTGATCATTTAAAAATCACTTTATATCATTATAAAATTTTTCAGTCAAAATAGTTTGAGTCTCGATTGTAATAAATTATTGTTGAGAGTTTTGCACATTAGCTACTGAACTACTGATATAGTTTTGCACATTTAGCGCTGTCTTGCGACTAGACATGATAAGCCTTTCGCTATTTCGTCGGTTACGTGTCACAATATCATTAAATGTCATAAATAGAAGGTTTTTTTTGAAAACTAATGCTTCTTCTAAGTTAATGGAAGTGTAAGAATGTCCTTAACAAATAGAGGTTTACAACTATAAATTGTTGGAAATCTAACAAAGGATCTAATGCATCGATCCATGTTTGGCATTTCATCGCTAGTTGAATTTATGTAAATAAGAAATAAATCCGCTAAAACAAGGTAATCTGTCGTTGTATTTAAATAACATTAAATTTGGTTGCGCTGCGTGTCTATTCAAACCATTTTATCCCACGGTTATGGCGATTATTAAAATGAAAACATATAATTTTGTACATTTAATCTGGATTACAATGCAATGATTGGTTGTAAGCCAGCTGGTTTCGCCGACGGCTACCGAACTCCCTAAACGAATAATCATAGGCTTTCAAATAATGTAGGGGCTATAATCACGGTTATTATTGCCGTATTCAATGTGGTTTAGACCTGGCTCAAATAGTAATCAATTTTAATAGCTTATGAATAAAAAAACGGAAATTCCGAAAATCAACATAAAGATTTTTCAGTAAATTTTCGTCCTTTTCACTATTTTACTTAGATTGTATTTAAAAGCTTATATTTTTAAAAGTATCTTATATTTCTATAACTCTTGTAAGCTTATAATAAAACGCTATTATACGAAGTTCAGTACAGCAGTTTAAGTTTTAATTATTGTTGGTGACAAACAACAGCCATAACTATTGCTTTTATTTCCAGTATAATCAATACCTGAAGGAAATTGCTTTAAGAAATAAGATCGCTCTTATAACTTTCATTACAATATAAAGATACGCATGCTAAGCTATTAAACCAACATAGGCCTGTTGGTCGTATCTTTCACTATGATTAATTTCATGCGTTATTTATTTAAAAACAGTTCAACGTCCTTGTCCATTAAAGTATTAGGTTCTTAGAGTACCTATAATCATATGGGTATTCAAATAGAAGCCAAAATAAAAAGCATTTACATTCCTGAAATATTAGGTCAACAATTCACTGTAACACAAACATATCTAATTTTCCTAAGTGCGATGCCATCTGACGTTTCTTGTCGGTTAAAAACATCAAAAAGCTTAGAGTGCTCGCACTTTACTTGATTATAGGAAGCCCCATGGTACAAAGCTGGTGAAACAAAATGACCACGGTATAACCCACCCTGTCGCGTGCCCCACAGAGTCCTTCAAAACCGTGCCACGTGGCACATCAGATGGTAATTGTAGCACGCGATATGAACTACGTCGATTCAAAAACTATATTATTTTAAGTATATAAAAATAATATTGATAACTAAATTTTGTTCAGGCTAAAAAAAACCACCAAGCAAGGGGTGTTCCCGCTTAGGAATTTGGTGATGATGAAAGTAACTAATATGAGTAAGGTTAGTATATACTAAAAAAAAAAAATAAGGAAAGAGATAGGGTGCTATCATTTCATTACGTTTAGTTTATCTCTGACTGTTAATCATTTGACCAGTAGGAAGCTCCTAGACAAATAGAGCCAACGAGATCTCCAGGGTAAGATTACCCCACTTCTTCATATATAACCAGTCCAAAAGAAACTAACCGCTTAGCAGATTTTCTTAGACCACAACACTTAATAAGGCTTTTGCCAACCTGCCTGCCAAGCGTGGCTCCTTCATTGTGATTGACGCAGGTCTGCAGATGACCTACTACGGCCAAAATGTTTATGACACAGTGGTAGACCAGCCCCGTAACTGCTTATCCCAAGTGATTTATTTTCTCTTTTGTTATGGCTACAACAGATTAGATAATTGTACTCGACGGACTTTTGGCTTCACATTTTCTAATCTGTAATAAAACTCTTTTTGTTCCGGTAGATGTTTAAATATGAAACTTTGTTATCTTGTCATTTGTGTTTTTTATTTTTTATTCCTAAGTAGAAATAAAAGTTTTAATTTTGACTTTGCACTCGTGTATTATGCTGTTCCGTAAAACAAGGAACCTCTTTTTTCTCTTCCATATCTGTGGGCTGTTCACATCAGTTCACTATCGTATCTGTATACACCATATTAATAAACTCATGTGAAAGCTCGTCACTTTTACCAAAGGTTAATTGGTCCATGGTTTTACTCAAAGGAAATAAAAATCACTACGTTTAGGCTAACAAGTAAAACAATAAAGTACATTATAAATGGAAATGTCAGTAGGTGATGGATTCAATAACTTGAGAGCATTTAAAATTGCAATTAAATACTATCTCATTTAGTGCAGGTATTTGTCACAGTCAGCCCAGATTAAATCTAACAAAGAGATCATAAATATGAAATGTATATAATCTGAAACATCCCTTAGTATTGTAAACAAACTACGTCTTAAGTTCGGACTTTGCTTCAGCATTCTCAACGCTCACCTTCCAAAGCCTTGTTCCTGGCTAACAAAGCAAGCAGCACATCAGGGGGAGGGGGATCTAGCGGATGATGCATGGAGTCGAGACTCGCATCTAAAGGAACCTCTCGTCGTTCGCAGTCAGCCACCACGTCTCCGAACGTCTCCATCGGTTTAACACCTCACTCACGGCAAACATTCAGTTGTATATTTAGCACAGTCGGTAAGTTTCAGGAGGTCCTGGACGGCGGCGCGGCGGTCGGCGCGGACGTCGCGGCGCGCCTGAGCCGGGCCCACGTGGCGGCCCGCCCACACCGCCCCTCACCGCACTCGACGCGCGCCGCCCTCTGCCTCCCATTGAGAAGTCATTTTTTACCCCCTGAATCTGATAAACCCCGGACTGCGGGGTAAAGGGGCTCCCCCGCCCCGAACTAATTTGCCAGAGTCGTACGACACACCCCGGGTACTTACATCCATCTACAATATTACTGTAGCACGTTATCCCGCTCGCGAGGGCACTTCGTTTCAAGTCATCCTGTATTATAGCTGCGAAGAAAGGGAATTTTCAACTTATGAAATGTTGTATTTTTTAGGTACATGATGTTTAAGTTCTGATTTTAGACATAAAGTAGGTAGGTAGGTATTTTCTTCTTACGAAAGTCAATGCAGAATCAATGTAAAAATACTGATTTGAACAAATAGAACCTACAACTCCGGAAAATCAAAGAGGTTCAATGCTATACTAACAGTGTTGACAACTGTTGTTATAGTATTAAATCTCTTCGGGAAAATCAATTTCCTGCCAGAGACAATTAATATAACATTATATTAAAAGACAAAAGGTTATTTATCTGTGGTCTCTCTCTCTAATTTTATCTCTCAGTTATTATAATCACTACGTTTTAATCTCAATCTCTCTATCTCAAGCAGAGAGTATATAATTATATACTCTCTGCTTGAGATAGAGACAAAAGAGCTGTAATCAACACACGTTTGTCAACACATTATCGAGTCCACTAGAAACTGAATTTAATTAGGTTGGACCAATATTGGCGTTTAACTGAGTAACATAATTTTCAGTTTATTTTACTTGACACTGGCAAACTGACGCTTCAAGCGCAGAGTCCAATTATAAGAAATTGAATTGAATTGAACTAATCAACACTATACAATACATGTTCTCATTTCATCTTCATTAAATTAACCTGTGCATTTTCTTAGTGATTATTTACTCTCTGGTGCGTCCTAGTGATTTTATACCTTATTAAGCTTGTTATATACTCTCTGAAACACTCTGCATTTTACATTCTGTTTTGTGATGACTAGCTGATGAACTTTATAGTGTTTTTATTGGTTTATTGCATCTTATGACGGAAAACATAGTGATGGCGTTCAACTGAGAAACATCTTTTACACTTTATAATTTATTTAACTTGACACTGGCAAACTGACGTTTCAAGCGCAGAGTCCAATTATAAGGAATTGAATTATTGCATATTATGGATGTTTTATAAAATCCTATCTTATTTACCATTCTTAATTTATAATTGATTTATTTGATATCGTGGCAGTTATGACGATCTGTGAATATCATAATCCTGATTTTGTTTTTCAACGGTTTAAAGTTATTGAGTTTCCCATATCGTACGTTGGACTGTGGACCAAACAATGCCTGGACGTGGGCATCGATCTAAGCAAATCTGCTTACTTCAAAACTATTTGGGATGGAAAATTAATTGTAGGTACCAGTTTTTCTAGTGCTTATGTAATGACTAATAATCTAAAAAGTAATTTAAATGTAATATGTAAACAATAATTTCAGAAATTTGAGGACGCCCGGCATGTTTCAGCATCCCACAGATCATTCATTATCACTCAGTTAGATGAACACACTATTGATGTAACTTTTCAACCTTTAAATGAATGTATAAGCCATGTAAAGTGCAAACATAATACTGATAAAAGGTTTGTGTTTGACCTTCGTTTGATAAAAGTGGACGACCTGCGTTGTTGTGACGATGAATTTCATTGGGAAATCGGCCGTTACTATATCAGCGGACAATATGAATACTGTCAAATATCTCATTTCCCAACCCAACTAAACTTTGGTGATGTTATCATGGAAACAAAATGTGTAAAACATTTACGAATAAGTAATGAGTCCAGTTTGATAGCAGCAAAAATTGAATACTTTCGAGTTCCAGGGTTTGAAGTAGTTCCACAAAAGTTTACGATACGTCCAAATGCAACACAAAGACTTACAGTAACGATCAAACCTACCTGTTTTAAGATCCAAGATGCTCTCCATTTTAGAATTCGAAACCCTCACGATGATTATTTCAGTGATGAAGAAAACTTTATTAAATATAAAGTTAAATGTACAGTAAAAATTATCTATAACAAAAAACCAAAAGAAATCAATATAGAATCTTTACACAAACTATTAGATCAAGATGACAAATTTGCGTTTAAAACTGAAAAAGAATTACAAGTTAGAAAGAAGTCGAGGCAAGCAGCTTATAAACACTTGGAAATATGTAAGTCTACTTATGCTATTAAACCTGTACTTGAAAGATTTGCCACCGGGAGAACTAATTGTTGTGTCGATAATCTACCAATCACCAGGTTAAGGGACGACTTTTGTGGGATATCGCGAAATTTTGTGACTCCTTACGATCTATTACATATAATATTTACACCATTTACCCTTGATTTTGGGAGAATTGCCGTAGATACGCAAGGCAAATGTGATGTAACTCTAATAAATAACACTAAGCATGACATAACTATTGACTTTAAACAAGATGAATGCATTTGTTATACGAAGAATAGTTTGCCTTGCACGATGACTATTATGAAAGCAATGTCTAAGTCAGTAATTAGTGTATATGGCGTAGGATATCTGGAAGGTAACTATAAAGGAACATTTGAATATGTCATTGATAAAAAATATAAAAGAAAACACCCTTATCGGCTTCAAGTCGGAAATGCAACGCTGATGGTAGCAGACAAAGTTCTCAAGTTTGGAATGATTAGTTCTGATAGTTTCATAACTTCGGTGCCCGTAAAGATTAATAACTATTTTAATATTCCTGTTGCATATGCATGGGAAGAATTTTTGTCGGATATCCCTTTTGAAATAATTCCTAGTTCAGGTTTGATTCCTAAAAATGGCTCAAAAACTTGCGAGATAATATACACATGTAAGCCATCAAAAAGTAAATCTTATGAGATAGATTTCATTTCTAAAGGTAGAACCGAAAGACATGTTTCAATTGAACTCACAGTTTTGACACGAAAATTAAGTATCAAATTTGTGCAACCTTTTCTTGCATTCAAAGATATTCCCCTTAATTTAGAAAGTATGCAAATTGTGAAATTAGAAAACGGTTCTAGAGAACTAGCGACGTTCTATGTAATGGAGCAATTAATCCCCGGGATAAAAATTGAACCCATGAGTGGCATTATTCGGCCAAAAATGGTTATGCCGTTTAAGATAATCGTGAAAATTTCATGCGTGTTAGAGTTTTCACTTGATGTTATTGTAAAAATTAATAACAAGGAAAATGTCATTCTTCCAATTAGCGGAAATGTGGTTGAACCAAAGATTGTGATTCACCCAAAAAATATAAATATTTCAAGGATACCAAGCAATATGATCACGTACGTCGCTGTAACATTTCAGAATATTGGCACTTTAAAGTCAGTTGTAGATGTTCTAGATACAGGTTATGAAAACATTTTCAATATTTATGTTGCCCATGGAAATGAAAAACAAAGAATATCTCATTTTTCTGTGGAAGGTGGACAATCTAAGACGGTATATGTTAAAATATTCGACTTTTATCGGAGGGAATACGAAATGTTCTTACCGTTCAGAATCAACGGCTTGATTGGCCCACCTGATCAAAGATTGTGTACTATTGAACTGCAACATTACTTAAAAGAATTTGAACAGTGAGTACTTTTATAACAATTTTCATATTTAAGTCATTTTCACTCTGAATATTTCCATTTACTTACAGGAGCTACGAAAATAATACTAAAGTAAAAGTTAAACATATAAACAAGGATATAAGCTATTGTCGAGCAATCGGAGTAATAACATTACCATGGATAATATTTTCAGTCGACTCTTTTGAAATTAATTACGACCTTAATGGAAGAAACACTCTCGATTTTACAATGACCAATGTGTCTAGATATTGTTTAAATGTCACAATTATCACTTCAAAACTATCTCCAAACTTTACATTAAACTTACGATCTTCTGAAGAAGACTTTATTGTTAATGACCATTGCATTAAGTTTGATTTTGAACCAGATAAAGTTTCTGTATTTTCAGTTAAATTCCATCCTAAAGGTTACGGGCGGTTCGTTGCCACTGCAATTTTATTTTTAGACAAACATATGAGTATTGCCTATTATAATATGACATTTATTGGGAAAAGGTTAACCACAACTATGATACCCAGTACACCTAGAATAATATTCCCACCATGTTATATTGGGACTAGAGTAGCTGAAGAGATAAATATCATAATAGATACGTTGACGGATATTGATTCATTTTCCTGTTTATCGATAGAAGAACCTAACCTTTCAGTTAAATTTATAAATTGTGAACAGATAGAGAAAGAGGGGAAAATACAAACATTAGTGATTATAGAAATTTCCGCGACTTGTATTATAAATTATGCTCGTACTTTAACAGTGAACTTCAACCACAGCAGTGGTTCAGGTTGTGAAATTGAAGTTAGTTTCTGTTTTACATATTGCCCTCTGACACTGCATACCAGTTCTCTGGTTAACAAAGAAAACAATCCGTATCCATATTACCCTTTAAGTTCTCAGAAGAATCTGTTCGAATATCTAGAAGAATGCAAGCTTTTCCTTGAGAAGTGGATGTTCCAGCAAGGATTTCGTAGAGATTTGTACCCAGAAATTCCAGAGACCTTTCATACTATATCCTTATCATTATCTTCACAACCAAATGCAATTAAATCAAAAAGTTTTAATGTATCGTACTTGAATTTTATGAGGAGAATAGCAGGGCCTCTTATGAAACACGTGCATAAAATTTCGTGAGTGATTTATGCTGTTATTTGTAAAAAAATGTCCCTACGACATTAAATAATTGTTTTTTTTTTTTTATTTTAGGGCAGGATATGATATTGAGGAGCCCCATAGATCTATCAAAGAAATTTACGGCACATACAAAGAAATAATTAATCTAATAAGGGCTCGCGGTGGTGATTTGTGGACACTTCAACCTAAGTTTCTGCTCAGCTATGAACAGTTTGTTATTTTCTCTGAAAATGAAACTCCTTGTTGTAATGCTGATATAACATTAACAAGGGAACTTCTCGCAGATTCCAATGCTTTTAACAGACTTACTAAACAAAGTTGGTTGGACGTTATATTACAAAGTTACAAAGTATTCGTAATGGATTGTTGCTTTTTTGATTGCGTTTGTGTTACTAAACAACCTAGGGATATTATTAAAAGTATTCTGGATTGGTACAATGAACACATTGAACAACAACATAACAAACTCCGAGGCAGAGATAAACCAGTCAAAGTTATGAATAACTTGACAACAGATTTCACAGATGGCATCGCTTTGATTTCGGTATTTTTAAGCTATTGTCCCTATTTGTCTTCTCAATTTGACATTTTCTGTGAGGTAGAGCAAGATGACCAACTGAGTGCAGTAATCAACAACGCTTGTTTAATAATAGAAGCTATGAATCAGATGAGAATATTATTTCCGCTAAACTCTAAAGACTTTCTAGAACCAAACTTCTTACAAATGTTGTTCCTCTCAATCCATTTATATATCACTTTGCCCATGTTTTTGCCAAAAGATATTATAAGATTTAATCCACCTTTACTACGCACTTCGACGCGGCATATAGCAGTTGGTCCTGCTAACCAAGAAACTCTAATATTCAGTTACGTTATATTGAACAATCATAGCAATAGCTTTATTGTTGAAAAGGGGCCCTCTGACAACGGGAAAAAGATATTTATGAGTGTCAAATATATCGCCAACTTCGTCCACGAAGAGAATTGTACACTTCTGGTACATGGCTATAATAAGTCACGTTTATTCGATACGTTTATAGTGTTTTTACTGAGAGGATATGTGGGTGCTCTAAACCCCTTCAGAAAATGTAAAGTAACTGGACCTCTCTATCGTCCGAATAAAGCAGAAATAACAGTGGCGTCACCTTTTTTACATGATTGTAATTTTACTCTATACATAACAGACATTGAACCAAAAATACCAGTGAGTTTTGAAGAAAAAAGAAGACCAAGTTTTTATTTCAGGCGCCTGAGCCTAACAGAGACAGAAATACATTTACCTGGTGCTGTCAGGCCAGAAACTGGTGTAGAAAACTCGGACCGTTCTATTCATATGCAAATAGTTTGTCTTAGCACCCTAGTAGGAACATCGTGGATTTGGTTACGAGGAGAAATAGGCGATTTTTTTGTAAAGATTACAACGCAGCCTAGATGGGACATACCTCTGGAAACGTTGCAAGCCAAAATGAAAACCTGGCCGCTAGACCCTTGCAGCTGCGGTGAATCTTGTGAATGTTACCGAACGACATTGCTAATGATACCACATCGCAATGAGCTGATGGTGAAAGCCCTGCGATATGCATTAAACGATCACTCTTCCCCTAGTATGATGAACGTTTTCGACAAACTTATAGGTAGACATTTATTCAAAATACCATGCTTAAAACGAGTATTCCGGTATGGTGACATAATTTCATGTCTTTTTCAGATTCTACTACAGGCAAGATAATTTTGGGAATGTTACTAGAAGAAGGCGGCACAAACATGTCTGATGTTAACCATATTCTTAGAAGTGAAATAAGCTACCGTATCATTTCCCGTTCCTTGGTTCCGCGAATGAGTAATGTGACTCTTAAACATCACACCAGTATGATACTTCCGTTACCCATCACTTTACCAGCTCATGAAAAGGGTGACAAGTATACTGTGGTGTTTTCTTCAACCTGTGGACTGGATATACGTACCTACAGAATAACATTTGTTAAAGAAGCGACTGATAACACACTTACAGAGTGAAAAAGATCATGTAGGTATCAAGCACATTTAACCCTATAAGGTACCCTTTGCAACGCATCTTATGATTATATCAGGTTGTACTATAATTATACTTAACTGATTCACTCTTTCACTCAACACACCATGTAGGTAGATCTATATATTATCAGGTACGCGTGGAGATTATTTAATCTTAAATAGCCCGCTATGCAAAAGTATTACCTACTTCCCTCTTTCCATAGCATTATTAACTTAAAATGTCTTATCTGAAGATGACACCGTAAATCGTTGTATTAACAGGTAATTTCAACGTGTTGACTGTTGTTAACAGAATTATAGTGCGCGGCGAATTTATTCATAGCCTTGACATGACTTATGCACGAAGTCAATAACCTGAGGTCGACTCTTACTCACGTACCTACTCTAAAATACTAAACGTAGTTTTATTGTTTTAGTATAATCTAGTATCTGTAATAATCCTCTATAAATAAGTAGATATACTTATTACTAAAAAACAAAAGAACGACGCGGTAATTATTTTAGGAGAGACTATCTTTCTATCGCGCTTTATACTGAAGTCTGAAGAAAAACCTAACAGGTTGTCAGATATCTTATTTTTTAGATACCTACTTATTTATGGAGGTAGGCATAGAGTATTTCATGCATTACCTAGATTTATTAATGTTTTGAACAGATGATAATAGATTATGTTATTCAGGCTGACCGTCAAACATTCATTGTTTTATTTCATAGACTAGCTGTGCCCCGCGGTGTTACCCGCGTTAAAATGGATTTTCCCGCGGAATGACGTTTTCCCGCGGTAAAAAGCCTATGTTATTTTTCAGGCTCTAGAGATTCTGTGTACCAAATTTCATTTAAATCGGTTCAGTAGTTTTCGCGTGAAAGAGTAACAAACATCCATACTTACAAACTTTCGCCTATAAAATAGTAGTAGGATAAAGGATATACAAGACCCTTAGTCTTCTCGGAGATGTCATCAAACTAAGCACTACTTGTATGTAGGTACATATCATTTTCGCAAATTGTGTTAGGTATATTGAATAAATCAAATTAATATAATAAATTACTGTAAACATCTTTTTGTGTTTCAGATTACTTACAGTAATTTGGCATTTTAATAGGTTATTTACACGGATTATTTATTTTGTTATATTAAGTACATTCAGCTACGGAACACAACACCAAAATTGTTTATTTACACTGCACATTCAAATCCACTATGCACAACATAAAAAAAACATACAAAATTCATCGCGCTGTAAGCAAACAAAGACCCTAATTGCTTTGTGTCAAGAAAAACTATGACACATTTAGTACTTCAATTACCGTCTCTTTTTATCTCTGACAATTTCAACTTGATTAGGTTTTCTCGCTCCAACTATTCGTGAAACTTTTATATATATTTTAAATTTTTTTTATCTGTTGATGCCCTGAAAATAATGATACCTATATATTTAAATGCCTACTATTTCTACCTTTGCTGATTTTGTTTCATAATATTATAATTATAAATTCATTATTAAAATTATCACTGAATTTATGATATTATTTTTAATAAAAAAATTTAAAGCCTTTTTTGTTTTTTTTTCAATGTTATGACTAACCAAAGATCCAGTTTTTAGCCGGTTTCCCAATTACAATATTGACCTTTGACCTTGTTTGTCAAAGTTTTGGTTGTTTTGTATACTATATGTGCCAAAGAAAGAAATTTAAGGACCTACATAGCTAGTTCACAAAGGATAAATTAATTTGTAGCTATTTACAAAATAATCGACGAGCGGCCGTTTACAAAATTAGCCCGTTCGACAGTAAAAAGCTATTTATCGCAGGCACTGAATAGTAAATTACTACGTAAGGTAAGCAGGTACATACATACTCTTTAAATCTATTACTAATTACAGACCGCTTTATCTAGCGCAATTGACAATGAAAAGTTACTAAATAATAAATTTATTAAGGCTTATTTCCCTAAATCCGAGTAAACTAACCAATGGTTAGTTATGTCAATAATACTTGTCAATGGTTATGTCAAGAGCCATCCAAGCCCTTTGTCACATGTGATTGAGCGAAATAGCTCTATATTTTAACCATTGTCTTGTCTTACGTTACTCGGAGGTGATGTAACTGGCGCTTAGTCTTAACGTTGTAGTAGTCCAGATAACCCTTGTTAAACAAACACAAAAAAACAATTTACTGCAGCCATTTATCGAACTACGGAAGGGTTAGCCGATCATTATGTAGTGAAGCGAGATAGGAAGCTAGAGATGTCGCTGACTGTCTCGGCTGCCTTGACCGAGCCACTGAGCCGTAGTCAACGTGCATCAACGTTTGGAGTCAAGGATGTTTCTCACGCCGTCATACATCGGACTTATAGACTGTAATGGTACCAAATACTGCTATATAGCCACATAAACAAAATAACAATTGTATTAACATGTTCTAATTAGTTCTCTTGGTATTAACATGCGTAATTGTCAATCCCTAGACGATTATCCATAGATAATCCATAGAGAAATAAAGGAATGTTCTTGGTAACAATTATATAAACCATAGAGCTTTATGCCACTGCTTCAGTGGCGCGGTGGGCGAGGGTCCGCTTGCGGCGCAAGAAGTAGCGGGTTCGATTCCCGCCGAGGGTGTTTGTATGTTCTGCAAGCACTTTCTCCTTGGTCTGGCTGTTTAATATGTATAATAAAAAATATCTATATATGTATGACTATTATATTAAGTATAATCAGATATCTAGTACCCGTAACACAAGTTTAGAGCTTACCACGGGGCTAGATGTTGTTGTGTGAATTGTCTGAAATATTTATTATTTTATTATTTATATTGTTTTATGGTTGCCCTATGGAACTTGGAGGTTTTGTCTGTTCACGTCCGTAAGTGGTAACCCTCTGAATCCTTACACGTGACCTCCGGGTGGTGCTAAGAACAGTCTCTGGTGGTAGGCTTCGGCCGCGGCTTGTCACCCCCCTCCAGGCTGGACCAGTGCGTGAAGCGATTTTTTCGTGTTTCGTAATGTGGCCCGGAGAAGCCAATCTACCTTCTAGGTCTTCATGTCCCATATTAGACCATATCGTCACTTTACATCAGGTGAGGTTGTGGTCAAATGAAGATTTATACAACATAAAAAAAAGATTGTTTTTTCTTTCTGTATATAGAAAGTTTTTATCGATGTGGCTGTGTGCAGGCTTAATAGCATGTATAGGATGTGAAGACCACGGATCAACAGCGCAGAGTAGGACGTCCACATACTAGGTGTAGGTGGACGTACGTCTTGGTATAATTTGTGGGTTTATGGTGGAGGCCGCTAACAAGTGCAATAACTGGAAATTTGGAAGGTGGCCAATGTCCAGCAGTATACGTTGTACGGCTGAAATTATAATGATTTTAGTAAAAACCTAGAGGTCCAGATTATTTTAATAAAAATAATACGTTTATATCTGGAAAATACTGTTATACTTAAACTAAATTTTCTATGTCGCATTAATTTTCGCGCATAAAGGTAATGTTTTGACAGAATCTAAATTTTTGGCATGTATTATGCGCTTCAAGTATCGTAATTAATCGAATCTTTATAACCATTCTAGTCATAAGATAAACAACACATCAGGTATTTTGTTATTTTCAGCTTCAGTAGATATGTAAAACTAGGCTACCTACCGTCGTTGATCGAAAACTTGCTACCTACAAAATTTGATTAGTTGTCTTCCTTATAGCAGAACAGCTAACTAGGAAGTGTATTTTTTCAGAAACCTATTGCAATTTCTGTACAATCACGGTGATTATTGTCTTTGAAGTATTATGTCATTTTGTACATTAACAGAATAAGTTTATTATATAAAACTAATTAACGATACAATAAGGATAAGTATTGTTATTGTTTGAGTGGGTACATATTTATAGGTTTCTAGGATTTTATAGTGGGCAGTATGCAATAAACCATCGCTATGTTTACCTTGGCAAAGGCCGCGTGTCTACGAGGGACCCAGGCCACTTCCAACCGTAATTACTAGAAATTTGTGAGTAATGCCTTTTATCAGACTTACCTTGATTTTTAACTGATAAAATCCTGATATTAGCTTAGATATTATTCGTAACTAGTAGTGCCTCTGGGTTGTTACCTGCGTTATTATGGATTTTTCCGTGGTAAAAAGTAGCCTATGTCCTCTCTCAGGCTCAAGAGAATATGTGTACTAAATTTCTTTCCAATCGGTTGTGTAGTTTGCGGGAAAGAGCAACAGACAGAGTGTATACAAATCAAACAAATACTGCTAATGGTAGTAGTTGATTGACGGCCTCAGTAGCGTGGTGGGCGAAGGACCTTTTGCGGCTAAAGATGTAGCGGGTTCGATTCCCGTTGAAGGGCTGGATTTGTAATGCTGCAAGCACTTTTTACTTGGCCTAGGTGTTCGTTGCTAATTAATATTTGTTAAAATGGGACCTTATTATTTATTGTCCATCTATTTGTGTGCCTTTTACTCAGGACCTGTATGGCTTTGCACATTTGAATTTGGTAAAAATAGGTCCAGTAAATGAATAAATATTTCCGGACAATCCACACAACAACATCTAGCCCCGTGGTAAGCTCTAAGCTTGTGTTACGGGTACTAGACATCTGATATACTTAATATAATAGACATGCATACATAGATATTTTTACGATACATTTTAAACACAAACACTTGACCCCTCGGCGGGAATCGCACCCGTTACCGCTTGCGCCGCAATCGGGCATTCCCCCCAACGCGCCACTGAGGCAGTGCTTCTTAAGTTAATATTTGAAGTCTATATAATAAGTTATACATCGTTACTATTTTTTATTATTGTTCTATATTACGTCAATTATAAACAAAACTAGTTTAGGGTTATTCTCCAATAGACATTTATTCAATTGAAGGTCAGAATTTTCAAACTCGGAGTATGTATCTATAGATCTGTATTTTAATACCGATCATCTTTAGATGCAACGATTATTAAAGTACCTACTTTAAACCTTACACGGTCTGTGAACAACAAAGTACTTAAGTTAATTTAAATTATCAAAAGATATGTAAGTAGGTACCTACTCATATACTGAACAGTTTGCATTAATTTCTTACCTAAGGTAGTCTTGCAAATATCAAGTGGAATACAGAAATAAGTTTCCAAAGGTATTTAAAATAAATTTGATAAGTATGAGATGGAATAATGCTACCTAGGGTCCCGTGTAGAGATTATACAAATTTTGCAATAAAATAAATATTGTTAAAAAAAATTAAGTGCAAAAGGATGCTGTTACGAACTGGCCTAGCGCAACGTCGCGTCGCTTGATAAAAATCAAGTTTGTTGTATGCGTGCCCCCATAAATATTTATTTTATAAACAATATAATACAATATTTTTTATTGAAACACTAAAATCATGAAAAATATTACAGAGAAAAAATATTATGTGTTTTTTTTGTTGTTATAGCGGCTAGATAGGCTAGATACATGTTCCCTCTAAATTTCAGCTCTCTGTCAAGGTTCGTTAGATACAGCCAGACAGACAGACAGAAGACGAAGTCTTTGTAATAGAGTCCTGTTTTACCCTTTGGGTACGAACCCTACAAACTCTGTTTATATGGGTTTTGGTTTGTCAAAATTGGCCACCGCGAGAGAATTAACCAGAGCCGAAAGAGGCGCTGGTGTAGCGTGAGGTTCGATGTGTCAAATTGCATTGTTTCTATGGTTACGCAAGATGAAAACAAAATAATTTTGTGATTGAAAGCTGCAACTGAGGACGATCTCACCATGGATTATTGTGTTAACTATTTGATTTTAGACATTCAAGTCGCACTAATGTCGAACTAAAAAAAACGTATTCACATGAAACGAAAAATAATTATGAAAACGCTCTTCTAACCCTACTTCTATTATTTTTTAAATACCTTGCTGGTTATTCATTGGAATCAACGCTGAGAATGTCTTAGATAAATTATAGTAACTTTGAGTAACGAAAACACTCAATTAAACGTGAGAACCACGGACCCTTGTAAGAACATTAAAGAAGTAGAAGAAGCATTTTTTTAAAACAAAGTGTGAGTTTAAATTATCCTAGCTCGTTATCTAAAAAAATATATAATCGCACAATTTGTTGTTCCAGACGAAAAAAATCTATTGATACGATTTTTCCTCGTCGTAAATCCGCGGGTATAAAAAGGCTGGCAGTTCAGTCACAACCTGTATAGAAAGTTGCTCAGCAGCTCCTATATAGCTGGCTGCGTCTTGTTCGCAACACCATTGTCTTGCAAACCTTCAGAAAGTTGTGTTGTGAAGTGAGTGACATGGAGGCCCAACAGTTCCGAGAGTTTGGAAAGGCTGCGGTGGATTTTCTAGCTGATTATACTGAGAATATAAGAGACAGGTACAGAGACCTCCGGTTGAACTATATAATGTTTTGTAGAAAAATAATAAGACGCAAATGTAAATAACTAACCAGCGTACGACATACATTACCTACAGGATGCGTTTGATCTCGTTTTTTTAAATTAAATTTGATAGATTGTAATCCATTGAGATTGTAATTATAAAATATTCTTAGGTCAACGTTTTCAAGTTCAATTCATTCGAATTGAAGATGTTTTACTATACATTAAATTAAGCCTCTTTATTTAAAGTTGAATTATAATAAACAATCTTCATTTCATTCAAGTTGACCTATATTTAATAATTATGTTATGTTTATAAGTATAAACATATATCAGACAAAGATTTAGAGCTACATGATAATTTTGTCATTTTGATTATGATAAAATATTATAAAATTATATGTAATTATATTCAAATTATAATACTTAAGTATCCTGATTTATCAATCATTTTTCACAGACAAAGATGATCTTTTAGAAATTCAACCGAATTCTAGTATGAAAAATATGTACCTCTTGTAAACGTACTGCATTACTTACAAACGTAATTTGATTTATTATTTTCGAAAATGCTTATTATTTTTAAGATTTGTCTTTGCAAATATATTATTTTTTAAACCCAAACAAAAAAAAACTAAATAGATAGCCTTTATGTTTATATTATGGAATTATAATTAGGAATTATTTTTAAAATATTACAAAGTTATTTTTTTCTTTTCATAATATAAGGTGATATTGAAAATAAACTATATGATCCTGTAAAATACTAATAATCAATGGCATAATTATACTGAGTAAACATAAACTTTAAACTTAAACTTACTATTATTCCAAATATCTAAGGTCCTCAATGACATATTTTATAAATATTTTTCAAGTATTCGACTCAAATTCTAATATTTTCAACTCCTTAATTTTCCTTCTATTTTCTGAGGCTGATAGGGCGCCTGAACAATATATTAACATCTTGGTCAGTTTCGCCTTCATCTTAACTATTTGACTCAAAATTTGCTACTTCTAATACATTTTCTTCTTCGCAATCCCTGGAACAGTTCTACTTTTATAGTGTCTCGCAGAGTTCATCTAAATTAAGCCACATCACAAAAAATATGTTCATAAATATTAAATGGGACTTTAATCATTAACTGAAAATCACCGTAAACACCAATCATGCTTGAATTTAGAGGTTTATGTGCAGTGATGTGCAGATTTTGCAACGTACGCCAATGCAATTCTACTGCCTGGCCTAGAGAACAATAGAATTATTACTGCGAAGATATCTGGGGAAAAAAACATAATTACAGTCATGTTACTCAATCTTTGGCTGCGGTCATACTTTGTAACTTAAACTTATTAGCAACTCGTGGAATTTTTATCATAATTTTCCATTTATAATAACTGTTTGTTTGTTTTTGTACTGTCGATTAAAATACTGCAACTACATTCAGAATCAGACATTGGATGACTCAGAGCCGGAGTCTTGAATGAAATTAACTTTTTATATTTTAATCCATGGAGCGTACCTACATGCATATCTATAAAAGGAATGTATAGCATTGACCAAAGCCCAAAACATAAACACCAAAGTGATGAAGTTTTCATTTTTTAACCCCCGACCAAAAAAGAGGGGTGTTATAAGTTTGACGTGTCTGTCTGTCTGTGTGTCTGTCTGTCTGTCTGTGGCATCATAGCTCCCGAACGGATGGAGCGATTTCAATTTAGTTTTTTTTGTACATAAGGTGAGTTTGACCCGGGTGACATGTTTCATGAAAATCGGTTGAGCCGTTCAAAAGTTATGGGGGTTAGAGTGGGAAAGGTAAACCGAAAATCTGATAATATATTCGAGTGGGGTATGAAATGAAAGAGCATCGCATGCCATAACTATTAAATATTATGGTGTTTTACTTATAAGGAAATTAAAGCATTGGAATCGGGGGTGTTCCTTAAATTTTAAATTTAGATTTATATTATATCAAAAGCGGTTAAGACTTTGTCGCGGAACTTCCTTATGTATTTGGGCGCCGGGTCCTTAAAGATACTATGCCACAATGTACTGACGGTCCAAAGGGCAAACGACATGTGTAATCCTCAACGTCAAAATGAGCAAATGCCATGAATGTATCTGCGATGAAATGCTCCAGCGTCAGAATGTGCATTTTGCATAAGGAGCAAATGTTGGAATTATCATTATACAGTATACTATAATGTTTCATGGACTTGATGTGCAAGGTTTGAAAACTGCAATGGACAAATATTTGAACTGAAGCAACTAGAAAATTGAATACAGTACATTTTATAAATATTTAGTAGTTTTATAAACTAGTAGTTTTATAAACTAGTAGTTTTATAAACTAGTAGTTTTATAAACTAGTAGTTTTATAAACTATAAATTAGTAGTTTTATAAATATTTATTTATAAAAATACTGTTTTTGGAAAACACTTCCAAAAATCATCCTAGGTAAAATTACCTAAAATTACTAGGTAGGTACGCTTTGTGTACAACAAGCATCATTTTGCCACCACCTGGAGTTGCATGTTCCATGTTGCTTCGCTATTCATCCGTGTTACAGATAAATAATAATAAATATTTCCGGACTACTCACACAGATGGGAAATAATATTATATAACTATTATCTACTTATTCATTTCTAGGAAGTAAAAGTTTGTTTTCCCATACAATTTAAATAATTAATAAAATAAATAGAATGCAAGTAGGTGTTGTTATATTTGCTATTGCACATTTTGTCATTGAAAAGTTCTTTCTATAGCGCGTTTAGACTTTTTGTTACCGTTACATTTTAGGCATTGCACATTTTGTCGCTTGTTCTTAAAAATAATTTAATTGTTTGACTTTACCTAGTGGTATTGGGATGTAAATTACTACCTACCTACCTACCTACTGCCCAAGAAATACCATGGGAAAAGCTTTAACAATGAGCGCAAATCTGCAGGAGTCATACCTACATAATATAAATGCAATAAAAAAATTACCACCTATGGGCTAGATTACCACTAACACAAACATTATTTAAATAAAATATATCTATTTGTGTAAGTATATTATATTAAGGATGTCTAGTAGCTTAGAACTTACCACGGGGCTAGATGTTAATGTATGGACTGTGCGGAAATATTGATTTTATTTATTTACATTTATTTTCAGAGATGTTTTACCTTCAGTAGAGCCCGGCTACCTTCTGGACATCCTGCCACAAAGTGCCCCAGAGAAACCAGAAGATTGGCAAGACGTAATGAAAGACTTTAAAGAAACTATTATGACTGGGGTAAGTTTTGGTGCAAATTTTCATGGGACCAAGGGGTTGATTTTTCAAACATCAGTTTAAAGTTAACAAACCATTATGGGGTAAGATGGCGGAATATAAATGACACTTTCACGTCAAACATTCAAGTGAGACGTCAAATAACTTCAATCTGCCGCTATTATAGTTTAGTCAACTTTATCCTTAGGGTGTAAAAATCGACCCTAAGTTAGTTTTTGGGATGATTCACTTTCCTGTGGTTTTATGAATAGCAAAATTATAAGTAAACTAGTGTGCTTTTCTCACACTTGTTTAATTCCCTTCGGCCGCGTACGAAACTGGAGCTTCGTAACCAGTTGCGATTAAAAACTTTTTTGTACTTGTACGAAACCAGTTGCGATTAAATACTTTTTTTTACTCTTACGAAACCGCGGTTAACTTTTCGTAACTGGTGATGAGCAAAGAATTTGTATACCTTGTACGATACTAATTTCAAACTATTGTATAAAGCGATAGCGATATTCCTTATATATTGGAGGTATTTCTGTTCATGTCCGTAAGTGGTAACCCTCTGAATCCTTACACGTGACCTCTGGGTGGTGCTAAGAACAGTCTCTGGTGGTAGGCTTCGGCCGCGGCTTGTTACCACCCTCCGGGCTGGGCCAGTACGTGAAGCGTTTTTTTCGTATTTCGTAATATGGCCCTTAGAAGCCATCTTCTAGGTCTTCATGTCACATCTTAGACCACATCGTCACTTTACATCAGGTGAGATTGTAGTCAAATGAAGGCTTATCTAACATTAAAAAAATAATAATAATAAACTAATCTAATCTCTAGGTCGTGTTTAGCCTCATAACAGTTGATTTACCTTTTTTTGACACATGGAAGAAGTTGTAAAAATTAAATGAAATTTTAACCCCTGTTTATTTTGTGATTATTTGTTGATACTTTAGTTATTACCTCTCAAGGTATCCAATTAAAATATTTGTTGTTGGCTGTCGTTCACGAAAAAATTGGATCAACAGATTTACACTTAAATTTTTTTTTTTGACAAATTCCAAATCAAAAAGTTGTAGACCAATATATGTTCGCCTGGTGCGTGCCCTTCACCCCCTTTTCGGAGTATATACCTTATTTGAAACACCTTGTATATGTATACTTTTTAGCACTCCACATTTTTAGTGTTGGCAATTATTAGTAGTAATTATATTAGTTGGAGTAAGTTTTTGTTTTTATTTTAGTAAATTTTGTGTTTCATTTTGCTTACCACCGCCGTCCACAACCTTCCTGAATTAAATTATTTCCATACAACGGTTGTCTGGAAGAAACTTTAAACAATAAGACAGCCCATTACGCATGCTAGGTTTAATTTTACTATTTATAATATTGTAGTTTTGTTTATTGGTGTTTGTAATAAAGAATTTTCTATGTACATATCTATTTTAAACAGCTTTTGCAGCAAGTGAGGCGAAGTTATTGCATTTTAGATACGTTAATATATTAGTTTCTTTATGAAATAAGAGACTTTAAAATATCCATAACTGCTATAATGCATTTGATTTTCTAATACGAATAGATATGTAAAAATGGAAAAAGGGGATTTCATTTTATTAGGTAACTAATTCTTGATTCATATGAAAAAAAATGGTAGAACTATTTTTTCTGGCAGATACTTTCATCAATGGATTAAAAATCTGCCCTTAATTAAAAATACCTACTTATGGCTTAGCCGAAAATGGAATCAAACAAGTATGAAAAAATTAAAACTGAAAAGCAAATGGTGATATCAATTCTCTACAATGCCTAACTGTTATTTGGTTTAAGTACAATTGATTGATTAACTTCAGCGTCGATTTCATAGGTACGCATGAGGAAAATAAAGTACCGCCTTGTAATTCATTACTTTATTACGATTTCTTATGTCGAAACCAGTTTCGTGAAAGGAAAAAAACCTATTGCTTCGTAACTAGTATCGTCAAAAGAAGATTTTTTCTTTTACCGTACCTGGTTACGAGACGCCAGTTTCGAACGCGGCCGAAGGCGTTTAATTTTAGTGTATCGTTTCGTTTCTGCCTTAAATCCCTTACTTGTACACCAAAACATCTATTAAATTAAATTAGATTAGGTAGGTAGGTACTGCTAATTCCCATAACGATAAGACATTTTTATAGATCCGTGTCAAAAGTTGCTATTAAAAGGCTGTTATTAGGTTTTCTCTGACAAATTAACATATTATCATGGCTAATATTAGTTAGATGCCCAATAAAACTTTTTTTTTCAGGTTACCCACTGGCACTCACCACGTTTCCATGCGTTTTATCCTACAGGAGCATCATTTGCCAGCATGGTTGGAAGCTTGCTCACTGACGGCTTAGCTACCATCGGATTCAGTTGGGTAAGACAAAAATGCATTATTGTTATCCTTGTAGTCCAGAACTGTTCAAAATAATAAACTTTGAGAGTCTCTTTGTTTGCTAGTCACCTCCTCACGATTTATCACCCTCAGAAAATCTTGAGCTTTTGTAAGCACATAAAGAGTTTGCAGGTAGTTGTAAAATATGTACTTATGTGTAGTACAGAGAAGGACGTAGCATGCATGTTTGCTACGGATATGAATGATATACTGCATAGGTATGAAAGTTTTTATCCTGAAAATAACGTACTATTCCCCTGGGATTAACGACAAACAAATCTGCATATTTTACGGGGCGCCTTGGGGAATACTCGATTTCAGAGAATCGAACATTATCTCTGAAACGATTTTGTTTATCTTTCAGATCTCCAGCCCCGTATGCACAGAGTTGGAAGTTGTGACAATGAACTGGCTTGGGAAGCTGCTAGGCTTGCCTGAAGAGTTTCTAAACTGTTCATCAGGACCAGGAGGTGGAGTAATTCAGGGTTCCGCAAGCGAGGCCACTTTGGTTGGCTTACTCGTTGCAAAAGAGAAAATGGTACGCAAGCTCAAAAAACTCAACCCAGAACTTGATGAAGACGAAATCAAACCTAAGCTGGTAGCATATACCTCGGATCAGTGCAACTCTTCCGTAGAAAAAGCAGGAATATTGGGTTCCATGAAAATGAGGCTTCTTAAAGCAGATTCAAATGCAAGGCTCCGAGGTCACACTTTGAAGCAGGCTATCGAAGAAGATCGAGCCAACGGTCTCATACCTTGCTACGTTATCGCCAATCTTGGGACAACTGGTACCTGCGCTTTTGACGCTCTAACAGAAATCGGCCCAGTCTGCAGAGACGCGGATATCTGGCTTCATATCGATGCTGCATACGCTGGTGCTGCTTTCATGTGCCCTGAGTACAGACACCTCATGAAGGGCGTTGAATATGCTGACTCTTTCGACGTCAATGCCCACAAATGGATGCCCGTCTCTTTCGATTGCTCTTGCATGTGGGTGAAGAACGGATATGACCTAATCAATGCTTTTGATGTTCAGCGAATATATCTGGACGACGTTCAAACAGATATTAAAATTCCTGATTACAGACATTGGCAGATGCCTCTTGGGCGCCGATTCAGGGCTTTAAAACTATGGATGGTCATGAGAATATACGGCGCCGAGGGTTTGAGAGATCACGTAAGAACTCAGATCTCATTGGCTCATCATTTTGCTAACTTAGCCAGAGCTGACGATAGGTTTATTGTAGAACCTGAGCCCTCTATGGGATTGGTTTGCTTTAGAATTAAGGGAGGAGATATTCTGAACAAGCAATTATTAAAAAATTTAACAAGCAAGAAAAAAATATTCTTGGTGGCTGGAAGCTATAAAGATAGAATGATCATTAGATTTGTAGTTTGCTCGCGTCTGACGAAGAAAGAGGATATTGAATACAGTTGGAATCAAATAAAAACGGAAGCTGATCTGATACAACCCCCAGAGAAAATACATGTAAAGGCTCAAATTCCAAGTATCGATATTCCAACCGTTGAATTAAGTGAGAAGTCAAAGTAATGCAAAAACCTATAAGTGCGTTTCATTAGTCAATGATTTGAGAGTGAGAAAAGTGATAAGAATTAATTTTACTTATTTTATATATCTGTTGATCTATGCCATAAATATAGGGATGATTTTAATCGGTGATCGATCTGGTACCATTTTTTACCCAGGAATTAAAGACGATCCCGTTGAAGTCATGATTGACTTGGAAATAATCTTGCTTTTGGTATATTGGAGTTTAGGTATCGTTTTAACTTTTAATTCTAATTTATTTTGGGCTACATATTGATATTTACTTCCGATCACCGTATAAAATTGTTTGTATTTGTTTTCCTAGACAAGCAATCAATACACACAAAAACATATGTTTATTTAATTAATACGAGTAATGGTGTTATTATAAATGTGTAGAAAACAGTACTTAGTTTTGATATTCTTACCTACCCATTTAAAAGTAAGTCCCTTAAACCTGCCACTCCATGACTTATTCAAATTCTAATTTATTTATTTAGAGTTATAATGAATTTAGCCTTCAAAATTCTGAATTTACATTAGTTCACGCTGTACTTATGGTTCGGTACCGAATAGTCACATCGACCAATAATAGATTTCTACTACGTAAACAAATGTTTCCAGCGCCTTTTATGGCAAAAATGCTATGTTTTTACGATTTTAGATATCAATATCTTGACCATCAGAAAGTGGACGGATTTTTAGAATGTTATACTTGTATCGACAAACGATAACTTATCCATTATCTACCCAAAACATATTACATTACATAATTTAAGTGAACAGTGAAACGTTTAATGAAATGCGACTACGTCATAAAATTGTCGAGCACGTCATGATGTCCTCAATTCCTCGATATGATCAGAACTTATAAAGTTTCAAATAAATCTGTTCAGCTCTTTGAACGTAGCATAAATTCATACAAAGAAACTTTTTTTTTATAAATCCACGTGTCTAGAATAAATAGATAGGTTTGTCTATATCTTACCTATAACTATAATAAAAAAATTTTTTTTAATAAATATTTCATCATATACGTGTAGCTACTAGACATCTGATACTTAATATAATAGAATACATATATAGTATTTTTCGTTATTCATAAAATTAAATAAATAAACGGCAGGGATCGAACCCGCTCCCTCTTTCGCCGCAAGCGGACCTTTGCTTACCGCGTCACTGAGGCAGTCAAATGATGATGGTCGACTTTCAACTACTGAGCGACTTCCATAGAAATACAATACAATACACACAATCCAATATTCTTTATTGAAACACCATCAAAAAATAATAATACAAAGAATTGTGCGTAGCAAAAAGTGAGACAATGGGCGGCCTTATCACTAAAAGCGATCTCTTCCAGGCAACCTTTGGATGGAAAGAGATCATTGTACACACAGAAGCAGTCTACAACAAAATTGTAGAAATATTAATAAATGGGTATAAAAAGATAGGTTTAAAGATAACATAGTAAACATAATAGTTAGAGAAAGAAAATAGTGATTACAAAACAAGATAGTTTAAAGTACAGTACAGAAACACTAAAATAGAAAATGAAAATAATAGGTACAAGGTGTTTACAGTATCAATATCAAAGATTATTTATTTACGTAGAGTACGTTATAGAATATATTTATTTACGTAGAGTACGTTTGTAGATAGTGAATAACTAACCAACGCTCATACAACATCACATTAACTAGTTTTTAAGGATATTAAACGAACTTAATGTGCAAATAACTGCTCTTTATAACACGTAACTAGGAAAACTTTGTTTTATAAAAACAGTAAGAATTACACAAAAACTTTAATAAAATTCCTTTCAAACATTGGTCAAATGAGGCTTCAATATAAAAATTGAGAGACTTTTAGGTGCGTTTGTATAAACTTCAAGAGCGCCAGATCAGTTTCCCCATCCCCATACATGGCTTTTTTTGTTGGACCAATTATCTATACTAATATTATAAAGCTGAAGAGTTTGTTTGTTTGTTTGTTTGTTTGTTTGAACGCGCTAATCTCAGAAACTACTAGTTATGCATAAGATGGTAAATGTTCATTATGAATTAACACATACAGTTTGTATCTATCTTCACACCGTTGCGTTGTCGAGGTAGATGGTAAATTCATTTTTTAGTTAATGCTAGTTTGTCTATTTTTGAAGAACTTTTCTAATAATGAACACTAAAAAAATATGAAACCATTAAGTATTTTTGTCATTAATAGGTATATTTATTTATTTATTGTTATTAATTACTAATTGAAATTGTTATTAGAAAAATATATTGTAACTTTTGAATGTGTTGGACCCTAGTCTGTAAGTTCAATTGTGTATTTAAATAAATAAATAAATTTGATGACGGAACTGTCAACCTCCCTCCTTGTACATAATAAATCAAGAATAAAAAAAAAATAAAAAAAACTGTCAAGGAACCTAATTATTTGGCACCATTAAGGTAGGCTTTAAGGTGTAAATTGAATTTAGACTTATAATAAGACACTGTCCAAAGTTTTAGAAAGTATTTACACTTAAAGCCTTTTCATACCACATAATTAACATAATGGGTACCCTAAGTACATTTATACGCAAGAACAGAAATAATTTACACACAGTCCAAATGTGTAACCTTTAGGAATACAGCGATCTTGGCATATTTGGTCTTCCGTAGGCCCTTCGAAGTCGCACGCCATACGCTTGTTACTGTCGATATTTTCTGAAACATAAACAAATTCGGTTAAAAATATGATCAATTCAAGATCTCAGGTCAGATTTCGTACGATCTAAAGTTTTAGGTCTTTATACATTACCCCAATATCAATATTTTATGCTACAAATCGAGTTTAATTGAACCTAGTTAGAAAAATGTTAATTTAAAATCAATTTGATCTCAGTTACACGGTAACACGGTTAAGCCTGATCGTGTTTATAGCTAATGGTGAAATCGGGGCTTACGTAGGATTCATATCAAATGACGCGCATCGGAGTGCACTTAGGAGAAAATACTTGGTGAATGGTCGTGCAGAATGAATTTATTTTACCCCGAACATTAAGATAGGAAGACAGACAAACCAGGCGGCGGGAGACTAGGCCGTGGAAGAGGTAATCGGAAGCATCAAAAGATATTTCCAACTGTTACGGCAAAAATATTATATGGAAGTCGGAGTAAAGAGGAATATTAATAATATTCATGTCATACTTACTACACTAATATAATAAAAATACGTTGTATAAAAAGCAGTGTTGGCTAAAGTGGGAGGACACTCGACTTTCATTCCGAAGGTCGTGGGTACAAACCCCGCCTCGCACCTCTGGATTTTTCTTCTTGAGAAATTTATGTGCGCTTTAAACACGTGCTTTAACGGTGAAGGCAAACATCGTGAGGAAACCGGCATGTTCTGAGAACTTTAAAAGAGTTTGAAGGGCATGTGACATTCACCAACCCGCACTTGGCCAGCGTGGTAAATTAAGGCCTAATCTCTCTCGTCAAGAGAGAAGTCCCTGTGTCCCAGCAGTGGGAACGTTAATAGGGTGATGATGATGTATAAATTTGCAATGCACTTTACATTTTTTGTCACTCGTAATAATGCTACGCAATGTAAATTCAGACAAGTCATTGTTTAATTGTATCATTGCCTTAATGACGACACTTAACAATGCGCAGTAAATCATGAACTTTGCACTACTTTCTTCGAGAAACGCTTTTCAAGACAGTTATGTAAGTAAACTTTTGAATCAGTTAATTATACTTTCATTTAAGATAATAAGATAGTACATTATATTACCTATTGCTGGGTAAGATTGTAAGGTCGGCTTTTCTTCTTTATAAACAGCTTCCACTTTATCTTCTTTGGGCGGTAAACCAAAAACGGTCCTAGAAAACGCAAAATTTACCGTCATAAGCACTAAAAATAGCACGAAAATGTGTCCGGATGCCATTTTGCTTATTTAACTCCTTGACCCTCACCTCAGGTAATAAGGTCAGGTAAGCGGTAACCGGTTACCGCTTGGGGATTAACGAGTTAAACAAATAATAAAAATAGAAGGCCAGTTAGTTATGCAAAGAGAATTAATAACACGCGTGTTCTTCCTACTGCTTTGAATATAAAATGAAATCACAATGTCAGTAGCCAGCGAATATCAACTAACGATCATGACTGTCCATTTCATTGGAAATACTTAGAAAACGCAATAACAATAGATGACTCATTTAGGTCCTACCTACACAGTCCAGGTTCCAAAGATAAATGTAATTATACGACTTAGTGCTTTTAATTGTATGTATGTTTTACAGAAGTTTTTTTTTATTTGAGACCAAATAGTGTACAGACGATGTGAATAAATAATTAGAAAACAGTCACTGACCTTTGTGTCTTTGAACTTAGACCAAGAGTAGTAGCCATAGAGGTATTTCATACATTCTAGGTTATTCGATCACAATTATAAGATGATTAGTTGTGTGCAAATGGTTAATCGATTAAATATTTAGTAACACGTTTCAAAGGATTTTTTGGACAAGCAGGAAGCGATGGTCCCTGAGAAGAACGTTTTTAGGTACACATAACATTGGCCTGCAATATTAATTATTTACACTGTAAACTTTTTCTGTTCTACTTAATAATGGAATTCACATCAAAACGTTTTAAGCGAATTCATATAAGTACTTTTTTTTTATTAGTGAACCACTACCTACATAATTACCATTTGGAACTAAAAAAAGATTAAAACCAAAAAAAAAAAAACATTTTCAGCTTAGTGTTAAAAAAACTCGATTCATATTTTATAAGTTGGTTTTACATGTTATTTAATGTTTCAAATCCACACAAAAATAAATAGAACCAAAAATAAGGTTTCATAATTAGATAGATAAATATCTGTTATAGCTATCTTCACTTCACGCCTCAACCGTTGAACCGATTTGGATATAAGGTAAAGATAATAGTCAATGTAATAAATTTGATTAGTATGACATGGACTCCATACAACAGAAAGGATTCCATGAACAGTTTATGCATATTAAAAAAAAAAAAAAAAAAACTCCTAAGTAACTTCGCTTAACTTTATAAAAATTACATTTTTTGTTTGGGGCCCCCATTTGTATTTATTTATTATGTGTTTTCTTAAGGTACTGGTTACAGACGGAAAGACAGAAAGTCAATAGAAGTCTCAGTAATAGCGTCCAGTTTAACCCATTGGGTATGAGTATGAAACCCTAGCAAAGGTGTGAAATGAAAATAAACAAAAACATACTTTATCTTGAAATATTTTCTATTATATGTATTTAACTGTCCTCCCCTTTTTAAATCAGACTTATATAATACAATAATGAAAGTAGCTTTTCAAAAAAAAAAAAATGAGACATACAAAAACTTTTGTAAAAAAAATGTTTAACGCCCATTTTATTCACGCTTAATCAATATGGGTGTGAAGATTAAGCCTCAATCACCGCCTCTTCAGCCCGTCAACCTATTTACACTGTCACAGAAATCTAAATAATCATTATTAAGATTTCTCTGGTCAAAAAAATACACACAAATATGTATTTTTTTACAAATACTGTTGTTCTGGTTTTTATTATCACAATATTTTCTGCATAACCTATAATCCGACTTTTAAAAATAAGGCAAATGATGTCTAGGCTGTCGCTTCAGTACGTTCGGTCCACGACAATTTTGTCGTTGTTTTTTGTCTGGTAATGGTCTAACAGGTTCTCGTAGTATTAAAAAATAATTCAAATGCGCTCTCGGTGGTTTTCTTATCTGAATATTAAGTAAATTTAAGCTTAATTTATTATCAGTTCACAATCAGGTCAACACAGAGCCAATAAGGTTTCCGCTCTCTGTTGTTTACACTTCATTACGGATTACACAGAGAAAAGTTCTGTGAGTTTTTAATTGGAATAAATCAATGAAGGATTTTTTGGTGTATTCTGAATTGGTCAGAAATATTGGAATTTATGAGGAATAGTTAATTGGTAGGGGTTCATTAAATAGATGGTCCTACAAACAAAAGGTTTGTAGGTGCTTTTGCTTTTTATTTCACACTAGTGGCCCGTCCCGGCTTCGCACGGGTTTTTATTTATTTTTCCGGCAATTATTCGATTTTTTCTCGACTTTTAAACTTTTCCTAGACCTCCACGAACATTTCAAGACTATGATAAGATAAATCCGTTCAGCCGTTCTCGAGTTTTAATCAGACTAACGAACAACAATTCATTTTTATTTATATTTCACATTAAATATAACTGAAAATGCAACAGCACAAATGTTTACTAGTTACAAGACCTATTAACTAGTTTGAGGTTCTAGCGTTAATATTTTGCTTACTAGCAATAAATTCATAGTTAATTTATTAGCACAAAACCACCAATAAATAAATTTATGTGTGGTTTTGTATTTATAAGGGTATTAAAAACTAAATCGGATTATGGACGTAATCAAGAGTACCTCTATACAGTTTAGTTTAATTTTGCAAAATATAAAATTTCCATGTCGCAATGTTAGTTACCGTCTCCTCCGAAACAGCTTTACTGATTTTTACCAAATTTTATGTGCGTATTCAGTAGGTTTGAGAATCGGCTACTATCTATTTGACATTTTGCAAAACAACGTTTGCTGGGGTCAGCTGGTAAATATAAATATTTCCGGACTAATCACACAGTTATTAATAAAAAAGGTTACCCTGCGGGAACACATATATAAAAATTAAATGCCCAGTAGCATGAGAAACTAGAATCTTAATTAATTATACTAACTACCCGTTCCGGCTTTGGAGGAATACAAAAAACTTCCTCTTAAATCACACTAACTATTGCTCAAAACTGCATAAGTTCAGTGATTTTTGAGTTTATACAAACATAAAGACAGACAGTAGCGGCGGGGGACTTTGATATTATATTATCATCACCATATTAACGTTCCCACTGCTGGGACACAGGGACTTCTCTCTAGGCGAGAGAGATTAGGCATTAATTCACCACTCTGGCCTTTATTCACAAGTGCGGGTTGGTGAATGTCACTTTAATATATAATGTGTTATCTACACGGTACGGTACATATTAAAGAAAAGACGTACTTAACCCAACGAGTTTGTTTCTGCAACACTTCCCTAACCGTAGAAGTGGAATATATTGGAATATTTTGCGGGTTTACATGAACACATACAATCTATGCAATTTCCGCCATAGCAAAAGCCTTTCATTTCACAATATTTATGACATTAAGAATCCTCTGTGCGTTTTAGAAATTATCTTAATTTAAAATAAGAACACCATAATATTTTGTAATGTGCCAACGATGTGCTTTCATTTGATACCCCACTCGAGTAGATTTGCAGATTTTCGGTTTTCCTTCCCACTCTCAGCCTGCACTCAACGCGCACCAGGCTCCCCTTTCATACAAAAAAATAATAATTTTTATCATCACTTTGAAGAAAATCAATCATTTGACAAGTTTTAATACCCCTGAAAATACCATTTACTTATGTTCCCAATATATTACTGCTTTCTACAAAATAAAGTCAACTTACTTTTACTATTATAACACAATTTGCTCGCGCCAGAGTGAAGCACTTGCGTAGACAGTAAACACAGAAGATAAGGGTTTCTTGATTCTAGGTAAGCAGTTTTATCTATGAAAAGTCCTTTAAAGCGAGAAGAGTTTTTGATCATAGAGATCAAAAATGTCTTAAACCCTGAAACAACAAAATTTTTACTGTCTGTTCTAGTGGTCCCATATGCGCTGAGTTTGCGTAATATCCCCGCTTAATATTAAAAAAAAAAATAGCGTCATGTCACCGATGATCATTTGCATTGGTCATTTAGAAAAACGTATTATTCAGATTATATTTATTTGTCTTCATCAAACTTACACTAATCAAAAATGTCGTCATACGTGACCAAGGACCGTTTCGCGTCTTTAGGGGGGGGATTGCGCGGCGTGGTCTGCGGTGCCCAGGATCCCTGCTGGGCCGGCCGGCGCGCCACTGTCACTCGCCAGCCCTCGTCAAGACCGTCCAATGCGGTATTGGCCTGTGTAGCTGCTTCCGTTGTCTCGAATGTTAGGAAGGCCCTGAAAATACAATTTTCAGTTAAATTAGTTAGTCGAAAGTACAGAAAGTTTGGACATGGATGATGGAACTCAAATGGAGCTATTCAGGACATAATTGCGATGTGAGTTGATGACTGATTCAGCGCAATAATAAATTAATGGTGGCCGAGAATTGGAAACGAAACCTCGGACGGCCTGTATCCAGATGGGTCGACGACATTACACGCGTCGCGTTGAGTCCAACAGTGAGCTATAACAGGCTATGATGAGTTCGTTCTTCGTGTTCGTTCTCTGTCGGACCGGGTGGTGTTGCGGGGCGGTTTTGGGTTGGCGGTGTCTTTAGACATCGTCAATGCTTTTAACTCTCTGCCTTGGAAGGCTATTAGAGAAGCTCTGGTCTATCACAATATTCCTCTGTATCTGCAGCGAATCATTGAGGCGTACCTGCGGGATAGAGTCATTCAGTACCCAGGGAAGGACGATGTGTACCGAAAGCAGGTTATGTGCGGGGTTCCTCAGGGGTCTGTTCTCTGGCCACTCCTTTGGAATTTAGCATACGACGCGGTCCTGCGCGTCCATCTCCCTGCCGGCACACATGTTGTATGTTATGCTGATGATACTCTCGTTTTTTCCGCGGGAGATTCTTTCGAAAAGGCAAAAAGGTTGGCCGAACTTGGGATAACATGCGTCGTGAACAAAATTAACGAAATAGGTCTACAGGTAGCGCCTCAAAAAACCGAGGCGATATGGTTCCACAAGCTGCCCAGCACTAGAGAACCCCCAAACATGACAGTACGCGTAGGGAACGTTGATGTACAAGTAGGCAGATACCTAAAATATCTCGGGCTTACTTTAGACAGTCGTTGGGACTTCGGAGAGCACTTTCGACGCTCTGTCCCCCGGATCCAGAGGGTAGTGGGTGCTTTGCATAGACTGCTGCCAAATCTTGGGGGACCTAGGGAAGGTGTTCGCCGCCTCTATGGAGGAGTAGTACGTTCTATGGCACTCTACGGAGCGCCCGTCTGGTCACACCGCTTGGCGGGCGTTAGGCGCTACAGGGTATTGTATAATAGCCTGCAGCGTCCTATTGCCATACGAATCGTAAGAGGCTACCGAACAATATCATTTGAGGCGGCGACACTGTTAGCTCGGTTTCCGCCTTTTGACATCTTGGCGGAGATGGATGCCGTTGTGTATGCCCGCCTTCGCTGCAACGAAAACCACGGGGAAGGGCCAGCCGAAGTGCGGCACAAAGAGCGTCAGCGAGCGCTTAGGAAGTGGCGCGAGAGGTTGGAAGAGCCTAGAAATTTGCGGCAACGTGTCGTCAGAGCGATTCTGCCCAACTTTGAAGGCTGGCTAAAGAGGGAGGTTGGAAACTTGACGTACCGCGTTACACAGATTCTCACCGGGCACGGCTGCTTCGGCGAGTACCTGCACAGAATCGGACGGGAAGAGACTCCAAAATGCTACCATTGCGAGTCAGAGCTAGATTCCGCGCAACACACGCTCGAAGAATGCTCGGCGTGGCGCGTAGAGCGGGAGCTTCTCACCAGCCAACTAGGACTACACCTCTCTCTGCCCAGCGTAGTATCCGCTATGCTTACCGATGAGACGGCTTGGAATCATATGACCTCTTTCTGTGAAACCGTTATGGTGAAGAAAGAGGTCGCAGAGCGAGATCGGGAGAGAGCCGATCACACGCGAAGAAGAAGTCGGCGTGGCGCATATAACAGTCGCCCCGCTCGACCCCTATAAGATAGTCCATCATCCCCTGAAAATAACAATATGATCCGCAGGTAGTTCTAGTGAGGGCTTTAACTACCACACTACCGGATCTCGGGATGACGCAGGTGTACAGTGGGTATTTACACCATGCGGCCTCAGTGATGCACCCAGAAGGCGAGCTCAAAGCAAAATGCGAAAGGGGCACCGGTTGTGTTCCTCTGGAGATCCCGGAGCCCCTTGCCAAAGCATGGAGGTTGGCAACCGAGGAGGTTTTTAGTGGGTCGTTTCGACAACCCCACATAATCACACAGCACCCTCAGGTTGTGTGATATCTGTTAGCAGATTTTCCACCTCGAAAAAAAAAAAAAAAAAAAAAAAAAGGCTATGATGAGTTAGTGATGGACTAGTAATTTTTGTTAGTTTGCTTGGGAACCCCTTATACCTTGTTTACTTAACCAGTAATCTGGAATTATCACATACATGGTTAACTATTTTTTCTTTAAAATTTTGCATTTACAATATACCTTCCTGTTATTGTGCAAACATTTATGGATTTCTGCAATATAAATATATAAATAATCTGCTACCTACTTATCAAATTCATTCTTGTTATTGGGTAAACACTAAAATAATTATGGGTATATAATGAAACATCAAATGAACTTACTTTTCATCATCAGGTTCTTGAGTAAATGTGAACTCATAGGCCGCCAGTCTCCGCCTGATAGTTTCCTCGCTAATGCGTGGCCCAGTCACTTGAAGAGTGCATATCCGCGGAGTATTGGGGTTCGGAGTTTCACTACCAGCACCAGGACGAGGTGTTTTGTCATCTCCCCTGAAAATATGATTCTGTAATTAATACTAAATTATGCATAGAATAATTTGACCACTTTCTTACTTAAACTGCATATAAATAAAAATACAGGAAGCTAGTGTGTACAACAATTATATTACTATGCTTGTTGTTAATAGTAATTTATTAATAATAAATTTATATGTCACAATTACAGCTGCAATGGTATGTTACTATATACATAAATAAATATTTCCAGACAATTCACACAACAACAATTAGCCCCGAGGTAAGCTCTAAGCTTGTGTTACGGGTACTAGATACATACCATAATTGTATGTTTTTATGAATATGTGGGTATGTATGTGACATTTAATTTTAGGCTACTGATGTAGGACTTTGAATAACGGCTTAGTTTTTTGTATGAACTAACTTACTAAATACCATTAATTATAATACTCATCCTCTCAAATACTAACATATGTAATTGACAACTTACTTTTCTCTGGATGTAACAAATGAGTCATAAAGGTATTTAACCTTTGGGGCTGGCTTGTCCTCAGGTGGGGGTGGCTCTTGTGATGCACTAAAAGGCTGGTAAGAGGCTACACCACCAGGTGTCCCGGTGGAACCACTAAGTTTCCTTTCTCTGCCTGAAAGATAACAAGTTAAGATTGTATGCAAAACAATAATAGAAAAAAATGGAAGCAAGAATGGAAGCTGATTACAGATTTTGTTTAGAGACTTTTAGGGCATACATTAAGTCAATTATATAAATAAAATATATTGCCTGACAATGCATACAGCAAAATCTAGCCCCATGGTAGTTATTAAACTTAACTCATGGCTTGTTATCTTATGGCCTAGACCAGGATTCATAATCCTTTTTTACCCAACTTGCAAAAGCCCTAAAGTATGTTAAACGAGATATATGAATCAAAAGGGTTCTGTGACCAAAAAAGTAAGAGAAACGCTGGCCTAGACATCTGATAAAATTAAAAAATACATACAGACATTTTTTATTATACATATTAAACATGAAGAGTGGAAGAAGGATAGGGAGGCTGGGCTAAAGAATAATAATATTAAACACCCAGACGAAGGGAAAAGTTTCTGCAAAACACATACGAACACCTCAAGCAAACCATCGCCCACCGCGCCACTGAGCTGAGGCAGTCAGCTGCATCAAAGTTGTTTCTTATGTTGCAAAAGCGAAACATTACCTGCTCGCGGCCTTTTGAATGTAGCATTTTGAGGTGTAGCTGGAGGACTCTTAATAGCTTGAATTGCACCACTTTTAATCAGTTTCCTTGCGATCTCTCGAGCGTCCCGCGCCTCTGTTGGTCGTTTTGGCAAAACAGGCTTTTCAGGCTCCGGTTTTGGGGCTTTCAACGCCTGTAGAGCTTTTTTCTTCTTTTTGAGCTTCTGGTATTTCGCTTGCAACATTAATTCCTCTTCAGTTAGATGATTTGGAAAATGCAGATATACCATTTTTGTCTGTGTAATTATGGGATCCTTCCGATTGTTTTTTTTTTAATTTAAAAGTTACAATCTTCTCCAATTACCAATACAAACAAGTCCACCACGAGCAAATCACCAAATTAAATCGGCGTGAAAACAAAACAAATTTATATCTTTGTTGATTTTTCTTCTTCTTTTAATAGATGGCGTCCGTGACTGGCTATAAGGCCGTCAAATCTTTGTTGATAAATAAATATATAATAATATGTAATAATAAATAATTTTTGTAAGTATTAAATTATCTAATGCCTCTTCTGGCAATGTCTGTATCCAAAATGACGAAAAAAAAGAAAGAAGAAGAAGAAGAACCAAAATTACTTATGTGATAGTTCTGCCAATGTCAAAAACGCAGTAGTGGGTATTGGGAGGCAGGCTATAAGTAGCCTGTTTTGGTAGATTCTACAGATTCAATACTTTTTATTTTTAAACCAATACCAGTTCCCAGATTTTTATAAACATCTTCGTAAATTAAAAAAAAAGGTCTTACTTTTTTTGTTTGTGCAAAATTAGATATTTCTGAAATACATTTTATTGTATTTAGTACATACCTAGATTTGGTTACGATACTTTGGTAGTTTTCCAGAAAAACGAGTGATTTTCCGTACTCCGTACTACTGCGCCGTCCGATTGATTACAGAAATAACAGAACGAAAAAGAAAAGAAATTAACGACAAGATAAACATGAAATTGGTTTTACGAAACTTTTAAAACAAATATAAAATTATGTTTCGTATTACGAAATCTCTTTTCCCCTTATTTTCTCACAGTTCGGCTAAGACACTGGGAAAATCCCCGGAAAATGCGATCTTACTGATCCAAGGAACAAGATTGTTTTCCGGTAAGTTATTCCGAATAACCTGAGACTAAATTTTGCGTAGCATTCATGCTCAAATTTATAATTTCGTCCATTATTACAATCATAAATTAATTTATAACCTTCAATAAAGTATCCATTAAATACTGTCACCAGTACAGTGGGACAGTACACATACTTAGTTGTTTTATATTTTTCAGATGATAGTAAGTTTTCTTTGAATCATGAAGAAGTTGGCCGACCACTTTATTTCGATGCTCAAGCAACAACACCAGTGGTAAGCCATAATGCATTTAGTTTTTTTTTGTGTTGGTTCTTTGTTGGAGAGGTGTGTAGTCAAGAACCTTTTATTTTAATAAAGTGGAAATTCATATTATTTGATCTTTATTTAAACACATTTAGGATCCAAGAGTCCTGGATGCCATGCTGCCCTATTTTGTGAGCTACCATGGTAACCCCCATTCAAGGACTCACACCTATGGTTGGGAGAGTGAAGCCGCTGTGGAAAAGGCTCGAGAACAAGTAGCAAATCTCATAGCTGCTGATCCTAGAGAGATTATATTCACATCAGGGGCCACTGAATCAAATAATATATCAGTTAAAGGAGTGGCACGCTTCTATGCTCCTAAGAAAAAGCATGTGATCACAACTCAAATAGTAAGCACTTATTATTATCTATCTAAGAGCCTTCTTCAAAGTCACTGTTGTTAATTGAAAGGAATCACACAAGGTTGTGTTAAATAAACCGTCCAAGGTAAAGTATTGCTGATGTAATAATGTGTAATAACTCTTAGACACTATTTTTGTACATCTATTATTGAAATTATTGCATTACATTGCAATTATTTCTCTTTCATATTATTTTTATATATTTCTAAGATTTACTCACATTTTACAGGAACACAAATGTGTACTTGATTCATGCCGAGCATTAGAAGGGGAAGGATTCAAAGTTACATACTTACCTGTTAAACAAAATGGTATTATAGATTTGAAGCAGTTTGAAGAAGCTATTCAACCAGACACCAGTCTTGTTTCAATAATGACGGTGAACAATGAAATAGGTAGGTATGGTTTAATTTCATTTCAGTTTTTGTTCTAGTTTCTTGTTATGGTTGTGTAAATTATGCAAATTAGATGTACATGTTATTTGTTTACAACTATTAGGAAACCATGGTAAGGAGTTCCAACATTTTAGCACATAGCAGTCCAACTAGTAGTAGCAGCCAATGATAGAAAAAATGACATGAGTTTCATCACTTACCCAGTATAATATTATGTGTTAATTAAGTTCAATAAAATAATTAATTTCAGGTGTAAAACAACCAATTGCTGAAATTGGTGCAATTTGTAAAAGCAAAAAAGTATTCTTCCACACTGATGCAGCCCAAGCTATAGGAAAGATTCCTTTAGATGTTAACAAAATGAATATAGATCTGATGTCAATATCTGGTCATAAGATTTATGGACCTAAGGGTGTAGGAGCCCTGTTCATTAGAAGAAGGCCTAGAGTTCGTGTTGAGCCTTTACAGAGTGGTGGGGGACAGGAGAGAGGAATGCGCAGTGGAACTGTGCCTACTCCTTTAGTTGTGGGACTAGGTAATCAAGAGTTTTATTCAAAGACATACATCAACCTAGATAACGCAAGTATCACGATTTGTATTGAAACCAAGCGTGCCAACTTTTGTCTGTATTATGAAGTCGAAGTGATGCGCGACAGTATCGCTTCGCTTGTTCCGATATTTTTTGTTTCCTAACACACAAATTCAGATCAAACATCCAATGCAAACGCGGCCAACGTAATGTCAACATATCTTAATATATATAAATCTCGTGTCACAATGTTTGTCCTCAATGGACTCCTAAACCACTTAACCGATTATAATAAAATTCGCACACCATGTGCAGTTCGATCCAACTTGAGAGATAGGATGGTTTTTACGGCGAGAAAAATTAGAATAATTTCCGGGAAAATTTTATACGCCGCGCCGGGGCGGGCCGCTAGTCTATTATATAAATCTAATTTTAAAATTTAAGAAAAACCCCCGATTTCAATGCCTTAATTTCCTTAAAAGTAAAACACCATAATATTTAGTAATGTGCACGTGATGCGCTTTCATTTGATACACCACTCAAGTATTTTGCAGATTTTCGGTTTTCCTTCCCCACTCTCACCCCCATAAATTTTAAACGGCTCAACCGATTTTCATGAATTTCATGAATTTCTAAGCGCGAAACTAACCTTTCATACAACCGAGTTATGCCTTAAAATTAATATGAATTTTGATATCCATAGAAGTTCAAGGATAGTTTTTACGGCGAGAAAAAATCGAATATGATAGGTATTTGAATAATTACCCGTGCGAAGCTGGGCGGCCCGCTAGTTATTTAATATTTTTGCGCTTAGAATGCGGTGGTCTGAAGTTAGCGGCGACCAACCTAGACGATGGTCGGGATTCGGACACGCTTAGTACATGCATTAGCGTTATCTAGGTAGATTGTCTGTGGTCTAGAATTTAGAAATTTTGTTTATATCCGGCAACTTATTATTATTTTTTTAACACAGGTGCCGCATGTGAATTAGCGGAGCGCGAAATAAACTACGACCATGCATGGATGAAGAAATTATCACAAAGATTTTTGGACAAAATTAACTCAAAATTGACACACGTCATTAGAAATGGGGACCCAGAACAGACTTATCTTGGCTGCATCAATCTATCTTTTGCATATGTTGAAGGTGAGCTTATTTTTTTTTTATGGAAGATAAGCCTTCATTTGACCACAATCTCACCTGATGTAAAGTGACGATGTGCTCTAAGATGGAGCATGAAGACCTAGAAGGTAGATGGCTTCTCCGGACCACATTACGAAACACGAAAAAATCGCTTCACGCACTGGCCCAGCCCGGAGGGTGGTGACAAGCCGCGGCCGAAGTCTACCACCAGAGACTGTTCTTAGCACCACCCGGAGGTCACGTGTAAGGATTCAGAGGGTTACCACTTACGGACGTGAACAGACAAAACCTTCTTAACTTCTAGTGTAGTCAAACTTCTTTCCAAGGCTCTATTATCGACTTTGCTAACTTTCACCTTGAAGTGTAATTATTATATAACTTATACCAGCAATTAAAAAGAAAATTAAGGAAGTAAAGCGATACGTGATACTTACGTTTATCGGATTAATATTCCACATTACTGCATCGGTAATGGAGCGTGACAATCGCCCGTTGTACACAACGGAATGTAAATTAGACGAAACTATCGCACACCTATATTTACGGGCACCATGACTTGTTACCTATCCATTTCATGACGCAGCCCTGTCACCGGCCAAAATACAATTTATGAAAACTTAACTACTTATTAGTTTTTCCATTTGCGACGGCATTGTTTCATTGCTGAAAGTGTAACAGCAATCCTAATAATATTATAAATGTGAATGTCAGTTTGTTTGTTACGCTTTCACGCAAAAACTACATAACCGATCATCATGAAACTTTGCACATATACTCTTGAAGGTATTAGAAGTAACAGGATACTTTTTATCGCGGGAAAATATGTAATTCCGCGGGAAAATCTATTTAAACGCGGGTAACACCGCAGCTCTCAGCTAGTGTTAAATAAATGAGTGAGAATTTCCTTCTGCATGTCAATGTAAACGACGGACAGGCCTAATTGTTTCGCTAGTAAGCATTTAGCTACACTCTAAATTACATAAAATCTGCAAATTAAGCTGAATTAAATGTTTTCATTACATTTTTCAGGAGAATCATTGTTAATGGCCCTAAAAGATGTAGCATTGTCCAGTGGATCTGCTTGTACTTCAGCTTCTCTCGAACCTTCGTATGTTCTTAGAGCTATTGGAGCTGATGAAGATTTAGCACATAGTTCTATTAGGTATAGTATCGTATAAAATTTAATATTCATAAAAATAAACTTCTACCTACAGACCTACATGAATTAAATTATATTTTTTCTTTACCACAGGTTTGGTTTGGGAAGGTTTACAACTATTGAAGAGGTGGATTATACAGCAGAAAAGACAATAAGACATGTTCTAAGGCTCAGGGAAATGAGCCCACTGTGGGAGATGGTACAAGAAGGGGTAGATATCAAAAGCATTCAGTGGTCTCAGCACTAAAGATGTGTTAGATGTTATACATTACCGATTTGGCTATGTTGGCTTTTAAAATGTCCTAGGTTCCACAAAACTGTAAGGGGGAGCTGTAGTTATCTTTTCATGCCCGTGCGATCCAACAAAAGGAACCAATATCTAAAATTGGTAATTATAAGTATATACATAGACAAATGTTGTACTTTAGATTGTAAAAATATTTAATTTAAGAGTTTAACAAATTCTTATTGTTAATATATCTTCAATTTGTGATAATTTTATGTTTCTCTTTGATGATGATTGGACAAGATAGGATAGGACGTAGGTACACATACATAATATGTAAAACATGAAAATTACTAGGTATTCAAATAGCTGTTATTGTTATTAGTATCAAACTTAAGTATATTATTTTATTTGTTATAAAAATAAAAATGTAGTCTAGTATAATGTAGTATCACTATGTACAATAGAAACTATTTGTTGTATTCAGAATAGATTATCATTTTCCAGATCTTGTTGAATTAAAGTATGTAGTCATAACTATTGACTTAATACATGTTTTTATTTCTATCATTTGATTGTGAGTGTAAGTACAAACATTAAGTTGTTTACAAATAAATAAGCATGAATATTTCAACATAAGATTTTATTAAAGCTTCCATCACTTACACATGTGTGTAAAATCATGCTAGTTAGGTCATTAGGCTACATCTGATAAAATACATCTCAGGATAACTTACTATTCTTAGGCCCAATTTTTCCAATGTCAGGTAAAGGTAGCCATATTAAATAAACTATAATTTGGCATTTTTAAGTTGACAGGTAAGTAACAATTTTATTTCGCCATCTTACCCTTATTAGTTTGTTAATTATTAACTGATGTTGGAAAATCGCCCCTTAAACTGGCATGATAAACCAGTTTCCAAATAGATTGTTGATATGGCATTGAATATTTTACAACCAAGCTATTGGTAATTCGAATAATAAAAATATAAAAAATGCAATTAACATTAAAATACCATAACAATACTTGAGTAAACCTTTTAGTTAAACTATTTTATTTTATTTTGCAGAAAAGAATGAGACACATTTGTAACCTTTGCATGCAGGATTTGAACCTGCACCTCCGGGAAATAGAATATAATAGTCCTGGGATTTTTTACAAGATGTCGTTAGTTGGGGCTTCAATCGACATTTCGAAGTGCAGAAGGTTTTTGACCAATTACATAATTGACGTGCTTGTGTAATTGGTAGCACGTCGGGCGCTTTCCCGGAGGTGCAGGTTCAAATCTGTTTGGAGTGTTGGAAGGTTATGGATGCATCTTTAATCTTTTTCTGCATAAAAATTTAAAATAATACTTGAGTAAACATTTAAAGATTCAAGATAATAATTTAAGTTGTTAAATTAATATTCTGGCTAAAAAGGATCTAGGAAGAATATTTAATTCAACAATTTAAATTTTATAAAAATACTATCACACCACACAAAATATTTATGATAATTGAAAACATGGCATATCTTAAGTCAACAAGTAAAACAGCTATCACATAAGCCAATGCATAGGTAAAGAGCAAAATATGACCTAAATAAATTAGGTCTGTTCTGGCACACTAGAAACAACCCAATGTGTTGAAATCATAAGAATATGTTAGCTGCTCTATAAATTTAAGTTTTATTTCAACAGCTACAAGAAGGCTCTTCCTGGGGCTCAGGGTTAGAAATTTTAAAGCTTTCATGTTCTAAAGCATGTAGTTCAATTCTTGATCTATTAGATTCTACAAGTTGTAATGCAATATCTGCAAACATCTCATCTACTCCTTTGCCATTTTTGCATGATGTCTTGTAGGTTGTATTTATCAGATTATGACATTGTTCACTGAAACAAAGAGTTTAAACATGAATTCAAATGGATTTAAAAATACCATTAAACTGTATTATGTTAATTTACATTCCTGTAAAGCAATAGTGAAGGGCCTGCCTCAATGGAAGCAGTGCATAATAGACAAGCAGCACACAACTCATCCGTTAATAGTTTATTACGACTGATTGCAAGATACAAATACAAAAAAGAAAAAAAACTATGAAGCAATTTAAACTTTGACAATCTTTGGATGAATGATTAATTAGTTTAGGGATAGCTTTTGTAATTTTGTATTCTAATTTTTTTCTTACCAAAACATTTCAATATCTGCATCAGTGACCTGTGGTGATCTTCCTTCTAGATCTGATTTGTTTCCGCACAAAAATATCTTAGCATTTTCAGCATAAGTTACAATGTCCAAAAGGTGTTGACTCAAGATATGAAATGATGAGGAATTATCAAGTGAGAACACCAAGATTGCTGCCTCTGCAAACTTATAGTAGCTTGATGTCACTGAAGCTATTCTTTCCATGCCACCAGTATCCCATAGTTGTAGCTGTAAAAAGAAATCAGGTGAATAAACTATGTTTTGAATTATTACTAGGTATATTGTATGTCCGAAGTGGATACTCTATATTATTTAAGATCTTCATGTCATGTACATGAAACAAATTTTTACAATAAAATTTTCTTATTTCTTAAAAGCAAAACTTTAAAAGAACAAACCACAACAAGGATTAATTAATTGCTTCCTACTTCCTCTTCATAATCTAATTAAAAGAAATCCGGATTCCTGTTAATAGAGGTATAAAAAAGTATAAATGTAACCAGGTGTTTATTGCTTACCTTCACATCCTTGTCACCAACTTGGAATACTTTCTCGAAATGATCTAATCCTAACGTAGCTCTTCTATCTGCAATAGGGACGAATGTATTGTTGATGAAGCGTCTGAACAAAGAGCTTTTACCAACTCCGTATTCGCCACACAATATTACTTTCAGCACGGGAGTTTTTACGACAGCCATAGTAGTTCTTGGCTCGAATACGAAAACAACACTAATTATAATTGATAAATATTCAGTTCTTTAAGCCCACTACGCCCAGTACGGTTTTTTTTTTAATATTTTCTATAATTAGTGTACAGTTGGTAACTGGCTACATGTGCTGCCAACACATCCTTAGAAAATTTGGCTTCAATTAAAGAACACCTAAAAAGTTGTACATTTTTAACAAATAAAGACATCCAAAAGGGTTCGAACATTCTTGTATGAAGCCTGGCATACCTACTAGTCCGCCATTTGGAAAAAACGTGATTCGACGGCCAGTGATGAAAATCATGTCAATCGACAGAGTAAATGATACGGTTTCTGAAATATTAGGGTCAGAAAAAAGAAAAATAAAGTAAAGTAGAACATAGCTCAGGGTACAGATTTTTTCTATAATTTTTAGACCCAAATATCTCAGAAATCGTATCGCTTAGGATATTTGATCATTTAACACTTTTTGTTTGTAATCATTTACTCTGTCGATTGACATGAGTTTCATCACTGGCCGTCGAATCACATTTTATTCAAAATGGCGGTCGAGTATGTATGCCAACGATGTTCGATGCTCTTTAGGAAACAAACATATTTACAATAGTTTGTGTACCTTAATATTATTATTATTGGTAATACAAAATCCAAAAGAGTTGCCATAATGAAATAATACATAGCAAAAAGTGACTGAAGCACAATAAACCTAGATTGATGAACATTCTGAAAACATTTCCGAACTTTCACCATATAAATTTATTGATTATCGACACCTAAATTTTTTTTGCATTACCCCTCATTTCACCATCTTATGCTTCAAATGTAGTTTTATTGAACCCAGTGCAACCATTGAAAAATGTCTATTTGATCTCAGTTAAGCGGTAAAACTAGTTGAGCCTGATCTGATCGCGTTTTCACTGTAACGCGTTATGTAACGAAGTCGTACTTATACATTAACCGATTCGTTGCGATGTCTAATTTTGAAAACTTCTAACTGTGGCGGTGAACAAAATTGCCGTGACACGGCTGCCGTGCCAAGCGCCATACGATTAAATGACACGGCTCCTGTGTCTTCAGCCATGCCGAAAAGCAAACAGTGTTTTTACCATTTTTACGACGTTCTAACCATAAAACTTTTAGTTTACAATCGAAATCTAACGTGAGCGGTCAGGAGCGGTAGTTTCAAGTGACAATAAGTGCAAAAATAAGTGTATTTTTGGAAATAGATGGTAAGTGGTTTTTTTAATAAAGGTGTGATCAACCTTTTCTACTGAAAGTAGTTCTAAAAACATTGTTTTGGTTTTCCTGATAAGAAATTTAAGTATTTTAAAGTAAATGATTGCCTTTTTATTGTTTAAGAATTACGGCGTAAAAGAAAGTATATTCCCGAGACAGAAATTGAAACTCAATGCGACGACGATGACCAAATACTAGAGCAGAATTCGCAAACATATTCACAACACTGGGAAAACTGCGTTTATACGGCTAACACTGTGTGCCTTGCACTCACTATCGCGATCCATACAAATTGACTGCAGTATTACCAGGTGCCGGCCACGCAACTGTGTCAATTATCCTGATCTATTGACTACATCTTACTTCGGTAGCGGTAATTGTCTTTTGCGGTAAGATTCTCCTAAAATGTAAAAAAAAATGTTCTCTCCAATCGTTCACATTTCTGATACAAAAATAAGCGATTTTTTAGTATTATCTATTTCAATTATATTATTATACAAAAATCCTCATCATTAAAAATTTCAAAAAGGTTGGTGACCCCTATTTTTTAAAAAACAATACAATATCCAGAAACGAATGCTACAAGCTTGATGAACGTTAAAAATAAAAAAGTTTTGTTCTAGGGTAGTTTTCCCTAAATCTTAAATTGAAGGAATTACCATCGATTTAAAAATGGCACGGCTCACGTGCCTAACGCCACACGCAAAAGAAAATGATGACACGGCTGCCGTGCCATCCGCAACGAATCGGTTAAAGGCTTCATCACTTCAAATAAATATTATCGTCTAGCGTTATTTTATTGTACCTACCAATAAAATTACACAACAGATGCATTGTTATAGTAAACTGTTTCATCTCTAACAGCTTAGTAGTGGTGGACATTTTGCAAACGCTACATTATTCAAATTTAGGCGTAGGTACTGTTTGAAACACGTGATTAAAGTGACAGTGACATTGAAAACACCGGAATTTCATTGTTTGTAACTCAGATCACGGAACTCTTTTCCTAACTTGACAATGGCAAACTGACGTGACGACGCTTCAAGCGCAGAGTCCAATTTTATGGAATTGAACTCTTCTTTTTTTACCCGTCTGCGCTGCGTGACGCAAAGATAAAAGGAGTGGTAGGTGTGTTTATCAGTCTGTAGACAGATATTATGTATGTATCCTGTTCCTTTGTAGCATTAGACAGACCAAACGCCTGGGCAGATTTTTATGATTCAGACGTCGAAGGGTTCCTCTTAGTCTAGCGAGTGTAGAGAACGCCATTTTATAAAAATAAAAAATTTAATGTCAACAGAGTCAACATCAAACTATGTAGGTATCTACTACTTAATGTGGGGTATCATTCAATAGGTTATTTAGTTAATAATTATTATATAATTAAATTTAATAACAATACCCCCAAAATCATTTTAATATTATTTGATCCAACTGACCTGGAACTAAATAGATTAGTTGCCTAGAGGAGCAAGATGCCAAAAAAAAATACCATGGAATAAGTTCAATAAATATGCTCTTATAATTATATAATAAACATATTTAAATTTTATTAAATTCCATTAAATATATAAATTACTTTTCATTATGTTATTAGGCTTGTAGTCAATTTGAACAACATTAAGTTTTTGCAAAAGTACTTGAAGCTCAATAATTTGGTACTCCACAGGGTGTTCAATGTAGCAAATAACAGCTTTTCCTGGCAAATTAAGGTTCTCTCTTAGGCTGATCACTGAAACAATTCAGAAGATTTGAATAGGGATAACTTAAGTAATATGACAAAAAGGTTTTAGTAATTCATTAATTTTTGTTACCTCCAGCAGATACTCCTGAAATTATATTAGGCTGTTCCAGTCTTGGGAAATTAATTGCCAATGTATTGGTTAAAGGGGCACTTGTTGATATACTGCGTATAACATAATCTGCAGCTACTAGCTCAGATATTTGGTATTCAACAAGAGGTTTTGTCAATATTGATATTATATCACTACTATTTACTATGAAAGGTTTTATCAACTCAACTATTTCACTACTCAACAATAAGTTATAATCTTTTAATATACATATAAAGCAATCAGACTGCTCTGACTTGTAAAGTTTCAAATTAGCTTCTTGAACTGAATTAATCAGATGCAATTTTAGTTCTTGCATTTTTAAGCCCTCAGCTAAATATCTGCCTTCAAAAATAAGGAATTTGCTGATTTTTTCAGGAACTTCAAGTTCACTTTGCCATTGTAATCTGAAATTAAAAACACACTATATAAGAGGGTCTGTCTCGATGGAACAGACACCTGGATATGTATAATATTGTGATAATATATGGGAGTGATACCCTAAAATTAGTTAATAGATTAATTGACAAAAATCACTTCAATGTAGAAGATAACTTTAGCCACATAAACTGTTACATTATTATTGAACTAGGAAACATAACACATACATTTATCTAAACTAAATAGGAAGAAATTTAAAACAAGCTGATATCTTATAAAGAGTGACCCCACTTCAAATATTATATATCACCTTTATTTATTAAAGTAACAAAATAAGCAGCCCTTAAATGTATATTATTATTTACCTACATAAATTATATATTGGGGACGCAAAATGGTGTCTAACTGAGTAACATATTTTTCACCATATCATTTTATTTAACTCTACACTGGCAAACTGATGCTTTAAGTGCAGAGTCCAATTACAAGAAATTAAATTTATATATCGGCCAATTATATATTTACTATAAATAACAAATATTGTAATAATCAACATGCAAACAAAATTAACTTAGCTATGTATATAAATAAAGTACGAAAAACCTTATGTTTATAAAATAAAATGGGTAATACCATAAAAAACAATCCTTGTTGAACCATATGGTTACACTAAATAGATTTTGAGATAGACACATAATGTTACACTATTTTTGAATAATGTATGAGATACATATCTGATGGTCTAACTAAAATTAAACAGATTATAGAAAAGCAATTGATTTAAATAATAAATGTGTACCTTAATTCTAACACATAACATTTAATTATCTAGAACTTACTCTGACTGGTTAGCTTCAATTTCTTCCCAATCTTCCCAAGAGTTCCGACTGCCGGGTTCAACAATTTCTCCAAAAGAACACATAGTTAGCTAATTCTTCAATACAGTAAATTAGACTAGCAGTAGATTGAAAATAATCCTGTTTCGTCTATTTTTAATATAACTTATATAAAATAGGAAATTGGTTTATTACTGAGAAACAAAACAAACGAAAATGAATGACTTGAAAATTTTATTCAGTTTCTTCTTCTTCTTTTATTAGATGGCGTCCGGTCCGTGACTGGCTATATGGCCGTCAACAGCCAATGTCCGTATGTTTTGTTGGACATTGTTGATTCGATAAGATTTTCAACCATAAAACAATGGGAGTCGAGTTATCAAAAACAAAAATAAAAATAAATGTCCCAACAATCAAAAATCAAAATATATTAACAAAGTTGATTATTATTATTACATTATTGACACTGAGAAACTACATAAACCTAAATTAAATGTGAGATGAATATCTATGGATTATTAAAAACTACAAATACATAAAATAATACATAAATTAAATATTTACAATTTAATGTTATTTACAGAGATAAATTTACAAAGTTTTACTGTAAACGGGGAAAACACAAGAGATTTATTCAGTTTTCAGAACGGACGGAGTGACAACAATAACAAGACATAGATAGACAAAGACTGAACTCTGAAACTCTGAACAGGACATCTAATAATGGTTTTGACAATGACTTAAAGATGAAGACAGGCTTTTCTTAATATTTTACAATTTGTTTTTTAGTTTTAGACTTTCCCTTACAAACCTCAGATTTTTTTATGGAAGTGCTATAATGTCACAAACAATTCTAACTATACCAAATTTCAATTCTTGTTTCTCAATAATTGAAGTCGGTATTTTTTATACCTATTTATATGTTGCCTGCCTCAGTGGCGCGGTGGGCGAGAGTCCGCTTGCGGCGCAAGAGGTAGCGGGTTCGATACCTGCCGAGGGGTCAAGTGTTTGTATGTTCTGCAAGCACTTTCTCCTTGGTCTGGGTGTTTAATATGTATAATAAAAAATATCTATGTATGTATGTATGTATATTATATTAAGTATATCAGATGTCTAGTACCCGTAACACAAGCTAAGAGCTTACCACGGGGTTAAATGTTGTTGTGTGGATTGTCCGGAAATATTTATTTATTTATTATTTATGTTTAGTTAGGAGTAATGCAAAAGCGAAGCACGACCAAGCAACAAAGATAGTAATTAATTAAGGAAAGTACTTAACGCTTCTATAACTAGTACATACCAATGTCCCTTAGTTTCAATCAAATAATTCTTGTAGTCTAGGATCCGAACCTACATCGACATTCACCGGGTTGTTATTAGAATCAAACTTATTTTATAATAATCTTCGTATATTAGAAAATATATTAAAAATGGGTTGACTAAAAATATCCTGGACAAAATATTATTTATTTATTATTTCATTATTAAAACAAAAAAACATTTTTCATGAAATATTGCAACATGAAGATAACAAGACAATTTTATACAGATAATAAAATAAATAAACATTTCCTGACTACTCACACAGCATCACCTAACCCCAAACTAAGCAGAGCTTGTACTATGGGTGTTAGGTGACTGATATACTAACATAGATACTTTTTTTTTTTTTGTAAATACATACTATGATACATAGAAAACACCCAGACCCGAAACCAGAAATTGTAGATCGTACAAAATTACATAGAAATAGAATAGAATAGAAAAATCCTTTATTACACACACCATTATACAAAAATACAAAAATTTTAATAAATAAATTTAACCTAGCATGCGTAATGGGCGGTCTTATTGCTTAAAGCAATTTCTTCCAGACAACCTTTGTATGGAAAAATTATATCAGGAAGGTTGTGTATTACATTCCATTGTTTTATACTTTATGGCCAGTATAAAATTGTACATGTTGCAATATTGAATGAATTTTTTTTTTATTTAGTAATTAAAAATTTTCTATCCAGATTTTTTTTCATTAACCCATTTGTAATATATTTTCTAATATACGAATATTATTACTAAATAAGTTTGAATCTATTATCAACCCGGTAAATGTCGATGTAGTTTCGGATCTTCTACTATTGTTTCGTCCATAAACATCAGGATGTTTGCTGTTGACGTCGAAATAGCCGGTTTTTATGCTTTTAACCTTAAAGAAGAAGAAGAAAAGACTCAACACAACATTTTCGGCTTCGGTCGGTCGGCGACTAAGATTTTGTTTTGGTTGTTGATTGATTGTGCATGTTTTTATCTCAAAAATGCTCGCACCACCTTGAAATCCCTTGTCTTCTTCAGTCAATCGTCAAAATCATCATTAACTTGCTGGTGTATTGATCATACGGTAGGAGGCAACTTTTCTAAGACCAAGGATTGTAAGGACATCAATAAAAATGTCTGCTATGGACTTGCAGACTTCTCATTTGGCCGCTGCACTTATGTCGGGAACCACTTACGGTACAAACCTTGATAGTGTAATTCCAAGCAATGGGAATGAGAAGAACAAACAAGAAAAAGCATCAGATGCACCAAAGGATCCTTCTGAAGAAGATAAAGAAGACGGCAGTGGTGATGAATTTAGTGATGAGGTACGTTAAATAATAGCAACTATTTCAATTCAAAGTGAGTGTTCGTTTCGAGCGGAGAAAGTCCACTGCAGGAGAGAGGCCGCCCTCAATCACTATGAGGGGGGCCTACCGTGATAATACGGGCAACATCTTTACGGTAGTGTTTGCGGCAGGGACTGTAAGCCTGATACCACATACCACCTCAATCTTAATATAAATATAGATGAATTAATAATTACAAATATAATTGACCTGCTTAGTATTTATGGAATTATATTTACACCATACATAATGTCATTGTAGTACATTGTGAGATTAGAAGGCTGTTAGGTGACTGATAGATATCATAGGTAATCTATACATACACATGTGAATATGTACATAATGAAGCCCGAAGGGGTCGCTATTATACCTTATAAATACAATATAAAACAATTAATACAATGACAATATCCTGATAATGACTGCAATATGTTAGGTAAGATAAATATTTAAATATTCTTTGCAGGAGTCTGAGGCTCAAACTGGCAGTAAGTCGATGCCAGGCCGGGGTGTTACATTGCAAATGTTGTTGGAAGAAAAGATGTTAGAGCCTGGAATTGCTGCTATGACTATTGAATATTTGGTGAGATGAGAATTTATTATACAGGGAGTCTCAGAGGCAGTTTTCAATTTTGAAAATTTATATAAAATAAAATTTCAGAAGTGTGAGATGGACTCATAGACCTAGGGTTTCGTGTAGATTTTATACACACAAGCAATAAAAAGAATGTGGTTCATGTGAATCATCCATCTAAGTACTGGCTGTGCGCAGCGTTGCTTAACCTGGTAAAAATTGTTGTGAGGGAGCAATATGTGCACCTTGTACAATATATATATACATATTCTCAAAAATATTCAATATATTTCCTTTGTTACATAAACCCAACTAAGTTTACCAGGCAAAATAATAATAAGAAGAATTTTCAGGGCCAAAAATTTGTTGGTGACCTTCAAAGTGATGGCAAGATTAAGTCACATGAAACTGAAACTATATTCTGTTCGCCTTCTGCCTGGGCTATACACTGCAAGAGAATTATAAACCCAGATAAGAGGTCTGGTTGTGGATGGGCTTCAGTTAAATATAGGGGAAAGAAACTGGATACAATTAAAGCTACATACCTTCGTAAAAAGCAAATTCAGAGAGAAAATATGCATTCAGATGGTAACTGTGTATTTACATCCATATAATTGTTTTAAACAATAATGCATACCATTATTTTTTATTAGCTTTATAAAAAATAGTTAACATATTATATTCAATATTTTGTTTTATAGTTATTGTAAGTAAATTAAAACACTAAACACATAAAAAAACAGATTTCAAATTATAAATTAGTTTTGAAAATGTATAATTTTCTTCAATTACTAAGTTTCATGATAATTTACTGTTTAATTTGGTTCCACAGAAGAAACTGAAATGATGGAAGTTGAGAGTCCTCCAGAACCACCTCCACAAAGGGTTGTAATGAAGCACAATACTGTTCCAAATAGAATGATGCAACAGTAAGTTTTACTTTTATATGAAATATGTCTGATATATTAAATTAATTAGGTAACCTTTTATTATCTATCCTCTTTGTGAAATGGTTTTGGAATAAACAGTTGAGAAACCATATTTACTGTTTATGAATAAAAGTTTAACACTGATTAAATAATAGTAGTTACACTAACCACCTCCATACACCTCTAGATTTTACTTCTTGAGAAATTTATGTGCGCTTTAAACACGTGCTTTAACGGTGAAAGCAAACATCATGAGGAAACCGGCATGTTCTGAGAACTTTGAAGAGTTTGAAGGACATGTGACATTCACCAACCCGCCCTTGGCCAGCGTGGTGAATTAAGGCCTTATCTCTTTCGCCAAGAGAGAAGTCCCTGTGTCCCAGCAGTGGGAACGTTAATAGGGTGATGATGATGAGTTACACTAACTCTCCACCGTGCTTCACGTGTCCGTGTGCTTTGCCCGCGTAATAATAGATTTTCCCGCGGTAAAAAGTAGCTTTTGTTATCGACTCCGAAGACTGCTATGTTCGTATCAAATTTGATTCAAATCGGGCTTTACTAGCAATAATTTATTTTCCTGTGGAAACTGATGTTTTACCCCGGTAAAAAGTAGCCTTTGTGTTATTCTGATATGTAAGCTACATTATTGTAAAGTTTCAAAATCACTTCAGTAGTTTTTGCGTGAAATAGCAACACACTTTAGCGTTTATAATATTAGTAGGATTTTTACAAAAAAGTTAATTTATGCTATATTCCACTTTGTTCTAGTGATGCAAATATGCTAATAGAGGCTGTATCATTTTCATCAGCTGGTAAAGTGCAGCCATTTCTAGTATCAATCAGCTCTAATGCTAACCTCGTTTTGGACATTCACTGCCATCTGAAGAAGGAGGAAGTCTATGGATACTTGGCAGGAACATGGGATCTGAACACTCACAGTAAGTATTATATCACTAATGAAAGTAGTAAGTAGTAATGAAAGTAATATTAAGTGCACAATCAAGATTTTCTTTGCTGGTTCAATGTTTGGAGATATTTCTAAGGTTCCTAACACCAAACGCTTAAAATAAAATGCTGTGACTTTTGTTACAGACTTAACAATTACACACACATTCCCTTGCCTAGTAAGCAAGAACGACAAGAAGCCTAGAGTGATGGTTGAGTTGGAAATACAGATGGAAATTGAAAAGCTGGGTCTGGTACTGCTAGGATGGTATCACTCTCACCCAAGCAACCCAGCAATGCCCAGCCTGAGGGATTGTGATAACCAGTTAGAATATCAGATCAAAATGCGTGGACCAACTGAAGTTTCCTATGTTCCTTGTATTGGTGTTGTGTGCTGTAAGTATGATGAACATAACCATCTTCTAACTACATTATGACTTAAAATGGGTAACATACATATCGCGTTAATCAGTTTCGGAAACCAGTACGGGAAACTTTAAAACTGTCAAATCATGATATATTGCCCGTTTTAAGTTTTATAATTGTCATTACCCATGATATTTTTTTATAAGTTTCCTTTTTTTAATCAGACTAATTGAGGTTAAACAACATGATTAATATATATTTGTATTTTTGCAGCACTATAATAGTTAACAGTCCGCGTCGTTTTTAAGGTCCTTTCTATCGTAAAGTAATCAATTGAGTCAATCCAGCAAAAATACTGCGGAATAAAAAAAATCTGTGCGGGACGACATAGTCATAGGTTGTTTATTTCGATATAATCAACAAATAAATGAATATGAATAGGTTGCTTATCGTCAATTTGTTTTATAACTAAATTAAACTAGGAATATAGTTTTTTTTTAAATGTTTTTAATAAGTGATAAACCTCACTTTGCAGGTTAAACTATTTTTTAATTTCTATTTTATATTTTATCATTTAAGTTATTTTTACGGATGTGTCTTAATTTTTTCTGCATAAAATTTAAAAATAGTAATAAAGAGTTTATTTTTCTCGATTTTTCTACTAATATCTATATGGCTGATGTTATATTTTTGTTTCAGCCCCATATAACCCTGACAGCCCAGTGCTAGAATCCTCTCTGACGTTCTTCTGGGTCATGCCTCCCCCAGAACAAAGACCGACGGAGTATCCGCGACCTTTACTCCTGCAATACAACCTGGTCCACGACACTCATCTATCGCAGCACGCAATGGAGCAAATCCGCCAATCAATCAAGTACTACTTTTTATTTCCTGATGAGAATTTCATTAATTTCAAGGACACTTTCAAACCTGACATTTCTTATCTTGATAAATTGAAGTGCACGCTTACAGCGAAATTTCCTCGAGAACAAAGTGATGGTTTGCTTTGGCATTTCATAAGAGACGAAGTGGGTTGTTCATCTGAGAATGATGATAAGATGGATTTAGATGCATTGTTAGCAGTTCCACAACCGATACCTGTTTCAAAACCGACACCACCTACAACTGTGTCAAATTTCCCGTCAGTGAGCACTCTGCAACAAATGGTCAGTCGGCCAGCTGGTGTGCCGCCTATCAATGTATCCTCCAGCATTGGTTCTGGATCACCCCACAAGTTTGAGGCACCACAGCTTAATATTCCAGTTCTACCGACCTCATCAAAATCGTCTTCAAAGTCAACTACGCCGACTTTACCACCATCATATCCGACTGGCTTAGATATGCTAACAAGCATGGCTTTAGGACTTGGATCAGCCAATATGGGAATGCCATTAGGAGCTAGCAGCCTCGAAAGTCTTGCTGCAGCCAATAGTATGCTCAATAGTCTTGCACCTGGATTACCGCCCAGTTTAACAGCAAGTTTAACGGGAGGGAAGCTACCAGATCCCCCATCTTATGCTGCATCACTTCAAACCCTGACCAACAGTTTGGGGAGTTATGAAAAAACTTCTAGTAATTCTTCAACAAGTACTTCGGCAGCTCCTATACCGGCTAGCATTGCCTCTAATCTCATGATGAGTTCTGCAGATATTGCCAATGCTCTATTTTCTGCTACAAAGTATTCAAATGCGGGCATTCTTGGTATTCCTGACCCCATGTCCAAATCAACGTTAGCGGCCAACAACATGTTCCTATCTCCGTCACTGATGAAAATGCAAGAGTCTCTTATGAAACCACTGTCATCTAGCAGCCCGATCTCCGCCAAAGCTGGTCTGGATCAGAGTGCATTGATGAAATCTCCTCATGATCTTTTAAAAAGCAAGGACTATAACAAAGATTATAGTAAAGAATATGGAAAAGACTATAGCAAAGAATCTAAAAAAGATTACAGCAAAGATTTTAGTAAAGAACACGCCAAAGATTACGGCAAAGACTATAGTAAAGATTATAGCAGAGAACAGAGCAAGGATTATAGTAAAGACTATGGTAAAGACTACAACCGAGAACAAAGTAAAGACTATGGCAAAGAATATAGTAAAGATTATAGCAAGGATTACAGCAAAGAATTTGGATTAGATTTTAGTAAAGATTACAGCAAAGAATACACAAAAGATAACAGCAAGGATTATGGAAAAGATTATGCAAAAGATGTCAGCAAGGATTATGGAAAAGATTTTGCAAAAGATGTCAGCAAAGATTATGGAAAAGACTTTAGCAAAGATTATAGCAAAGAGTATGCTAAAGACGTAAGTAAAGATTACATCACTGACTACAGCAAAGATTACAAAAAAGATGTGCCAAAAGATTATAACGCTGTTAAAGACTATGGCATAGACTACAGCAAAGATTACGGTAAAGATTTTAGCAAGGACTTTGCTAAGGAACATAAAGAACAAAGCAAAGAATACTGTAAAGATTACAGTAAGGACTATAGCAAGGATTATACCAATAGGGACTACAATAAAGAGTTCAAAGATTATGCAAAAGAATACAAAGATTACCTACCACCTGATTTTGGCAGTGTCGTTAAAGGAAAGTCTGATTCAACATTGGAGCCACTGAAATTAACAGATCCAGGTATATCTTCGAAATCTGATAAACAGGAACCTATGGACCTACAACATGCTACAGATTTCAGTATGCCTCCCCGTGTAGGTGGAGAATCATTTTTAAATCAGATGCTTGAGCTTACGAAAAAGACAACTATGCCTGATTATATGGGCGATTATAATCCACCACCTAAACTGGCCAAAGTTGAGGAACTCGCGGCTCCTATGCCATCTTCTAGTCATCCGTACCTTGGAGCAGCCGGTGTAGATTCTATCGCTCCAATGGGAATGGGAGCTATGGGAACGTTCGCGAAGCCTGATGAACCCTTAGACTTCGGGAAGGAACAAGATTATTCTATCCCGAAACAAAGTGAAAGTGATAAATGAGATCCGGCCTTCGATTTCTGGAATATGGATTACTTCAACCTTTAAGTTATAGTAAGCCATATACCAGGAATTCGCTGCTTGATCATAATGACACTGATTTTCAGCTTATGGAGCAGCTTGATGGACTTTGCAATAGTATTTTTTTTCCAGTATTTTATCAAGTTTAATCGATAGACTAAGTAGTTTGTACTTAGTTGCGCGTGGTTCTATAGAGATAACTATGGAATGTATGCTTTAATGTTAATTATCTGACTGAGACTTTCTGAATATTTACCTGTATTCCGTGTGTTTTATTTATTGTGATTTTTAATCGTTTTTGTAAATTTTAGATTTAATGTTTATCTATCAGATCTGACATTGAATACTCACACAGTATAATGTCACTATTATCCTAATGAAACAGTAGGTAAATGCTACATTACATACATAGGGACGTGACTTGCTTGGTGCCTAGTTCCAAGCGACTATTAAAACGATGCTTGGTGCCTAGGTATTTGCTTATCAACTACCAGGTTTTACGAGCCACAAAAAAGTCATCATGCCAGCAACTGGGATCTATGTACAAAGCAGGTTGTGACTGTGTGCACTTTGTTTTATGTATCTCTAAAGCAAAACAATATTGCGCTTTATACTATAACCCTTCAATTGTAGCATTTTATCTATATATATATATATGTACGTTTCTTCTATTTAGAATATTTAGTGGATCTCGAATGTAGCGTCAAACAAAACTATGCTTATATATTAATGGCCTGATACTCTCTGTTTAAAATTAGTATTTTATGATCTCTCTATATGACTAATCATATCGCATAAACATAATTAATAATAGTATTTGTGGGGTCGAAAGTTGAACGGCCTTCAATATGACAGATTGATATATTTTAAGGATACAATTTTTTTTCAACTTTAGTTATTTAAGCCTCGCCATAGAGTTTTATGATATATTTTAGGCTGGTATTTTCAGGTTATTATATATTTTATACTAATTTATCCATACATATTATTACCTACTATCATAGTTGTTTACCTATTTATTTTATCACAAATAAACAAATTAAGTACAAAATATAATCTTTCTTTGAATGAGTGACCTGAATTGTTGTATTTATTGCTTGTAAGATTAATTTATCGAGATACGTATTGGTATTGATTTCAAATTATTGAAATACAAAGCCGAACCTTTATAGTTGGAATGTAAAATAACTATAACTTTAATAAATATAGTTATGTGATAATGTACTTATTTCAAGAGCATTTTGATATTACGAATTAAATTGATAATAAAACAAATCAGTACCGCGATTGAACTATGATAATATGATAATAGACTGATAAATCAAATCAAAGCCGCTTATCAATTTGATGACTGAACTGATAATTGAACAGGACATTTCTATATGTTATTGTGGAACTGCGTTTCCGGCCGAGAGGATCGGTAAAAGACATTTTTATTATTCCGTCACTTTGAGAGTGAGGTGCTAAATTGATATTTTGTGTTTGGTGCTGTGTTGTAAAAGAGTATGGTTTGGATTTTATAACAAGGTCAGTATACAGTTTAAGTTTAAATAAGAAATTCTGCGTCAAGTCATTTTAGGGTTTTATGCTATTGTGCTATAATATGCATGCCCAGGTATGATGTTTTATAAGAGGTCTCTTACAATCTTAGCAGATTCTCTGCACAAAACTTAACCTTACATCCCAATCTTAACTATCTCTGCAAAAACTATTTTTAGGCAACGTTCACAAAATTAATGGGTCGGTTATTGCGATTTGAAAGAAGACACCAACAGTTACAATATACCCCTCGTATTCATAAAAACTCCTTTTTCTGGCTAATATACCTTACTAAATTGTCTAAAACACACCATAAGCCTATTTACGCGTTAATTTTACACTGTTATAGGTATTTTATATTGAAATATTTTTATGAATACGGGGGTAAGTGATAAATACATTTTAGGACCTGCGGCCATTAGTCTGGAAAGTTCTCTTAACCGAGGACGATTAAATAATTATTTATTGTTTCCAGGAAAACATGGCCGCTACAACGCCAGGGTTCAAAGGATTGAAAGAAGATAGTGATAATTCAGACTCTGAGTTTACACCACTTTATGATGAAGATGAAATCGAGTTAGTATTTTTAGTTAATATAAAGTTAAAAATATGTGTTTATTTGCACATAACATAACAAAATTAAACCACTTCATACTTAAATAATTTGAAGGGGCAAAAACGTATGTATGTAGCTATGTGGAGTCCAGCATTAATAAATATAAAAATGTATTTAAATAGCACTAAAACAAAATGAAGTGCGCGCTATTGGGCTGGTTTAAATACCTACTTCATACGGGAATACCTGGAATACATGCATACTTAAGTAGGTTAGGCCCAAAGTAGTAGGATAGTATTAGCCCCAAACAAAACAGTTTTTTTTTATTGTAGACCTTTGTTGACCAAAATCTCAGTTTGAACAAATAAATCAATCGATGTTAATATTAATTGTATTGCGTCATATAATTTTTCGGATACATATAACAAATATAACTTAAAAGTGCATTGTAGAAATATAAATATGTACCTGCTTTTCTCACTGTGTTCTCAATCACTTTTTTTAATCCTAAATGTCTTAATTATAAAGCAATACTTTATTGTATCTAGGGAAAGTACCGCCGATACAATAAAATATTTCAGATTAGATATTGTAGTAAATAATACCATCATGGGTATGCAATGCATAAAAATAAGCCAACGAATTCGATTCACTACTAAGAATCGGGACTTTTTCATTATCAAAAATAAATATGTGTAAATGTTATAGTTTAAACACGTTTTTCGTTGAAACTGGGTTTTATAACAAGATATAGGTACAGTTAGCATTTTTTTTTTGTTTAATTATGCTGGATATGCCTTCATTTGACCACAATCTCACCTGATGTCAAGTGACGATGTGGTCTAAGATGGGGCATCGCTAACTGGTAACCACCTTACATTGGTGGTTCGTATGCAGAAGGGTATACCAGCTAGCCAGCAGCTCACTATTATTTTTGAAGACCTATCCTAGATACCCCACACGTATGAGTAAGATAAAAAAAAATTGTTGAGTTTCAGTTCTAAGTATGGGAAACTCCAATTTTTATGTCTGTTTGATAATCTTATTGCGGTTCACAGAATACATCTACTTACCAAGTTTAAAAAAAAAGTGGCTGAGACGTACTGACGGACAGACAAACATGACGCATCCATAAGGGTTCCGTTTTTGCTACGGAACCCTAAATAATTAATTTATAGCTAACTAGAAAAAAATATTTGACCTTGACGCATTGTTTTGACTCTTAACAAAATGCATGCAAAAGGTATCCACGTAAATTCTTAGAAATACTGATAGTGGTTGTATCGAACAATTATATAGGTACACTACGTACGTACCTACTTTACCTACCTATACACCGTAAATTATCGCCTTTGTGACTCAAAACAATTAACATTCCTTTAATTCACCTAACGCTCACTCATATCATAACGCATGACGTGTTTCCCTTTTCAACAGCCAAAGAACAGCGCAAGAGACGAAAGGATGGAACTTATTCCGCGAAATTCCCGTCAAGAAGGAGAGCGGTTCCATGGAGTCCAAGGACTGGGTCGTAACCAGTGTTAAAATCTTGAAAGTACTGGCTTATGTAGTCATTTTCACTGTTGTACTTGGATCAGCAGTTTTATCGAAGGGGACTCTCTTGTTCATAACGTCACAACTGAAGAAAGGAAGACCGAATGTGCACTGCAATAGAATTTTACGTAAGATACCCTTGATAACATTTTTGGTTCCGTAGTATTATAAATGCGGGAATATGAAAGTCTGGGTCTGCTTGTTACGCTTAACGCTAAAACACGTAAATTTGCATTATTTAAAATAACTAAGGTTGCAATAATCTATATCGGACCGGAAAGTAGGATTAAATCTATGAAATTGATAAAAGTATAAGATATATCAAAAATATTTCAATCTTAACAAATAAAGTGATTCATAATGACGAAACATTCCCAAATTCACAATTTTATCTGAACATGCATTAATGAACAAAAATGTCTAGTCATAAGCACCCTATTTACGTTCCCACTGTTAGGACACTGGGACTTCTCTCTTGATGAGAGAGAATAGGCCTAAATTCACCACGCCTGGCCAAGTCTAGTGGCAAATGTCTAGTGATTAAGTTAATATTTATTAAGTATCGGAGGAATATTGTTAAAATTTATTTTATTATTGAAGTAATGGTAAATGAAAATTTAACGTCAGGAACCATTTGTTTACAGACTTAGATCAACAGTTTCTGAACACACACACGTTGGAAGAGAGAATCACATGGCTATGGGCAGCCCTCATTGCATTCGCTTTCCCGGAGGTCGGGACGTTTTTTAGGTCATGCAGAATCTGCTTTTTCAAAACTGCACAGAAGCCTACAATTTTTTTATTTATTATTGTGAGTAACATTATATTGAGTTTCTTTCTAAACTCACTTCTTGGATTGTGCCGTAAGCAAAAATACTTGTATAAAAACCAAAAATGTATCTTTTATGAAATCTATGTAAGGTTATAAATGTAAAAATGTTAGAAAAAGCGAAGCTACAAAATTTCATAGTTAGATAGCCCATTCTCGCTGTAAATGTTTTATAAACAAAGCTTCGCTCTTAAAAATCTCTATGCCATAAATAAATAAATATTTCCGGACAATCCACACAACAACATTTAGCCCTGTGGTAAGCTCTTAGATTGTGTTACGGACATCTGTTATACTAAATATAATAGACATACGATTCCCGCCGAGGGGCCAAGAAGCGGACCTTCGCCCACCGCGCCACTGAGGCAGTCGAAAAGAGAACTTTAGCTATGTTAAATAAAAAAAAAAATATTTCCGACAATCTACACAACAACATCTAGCCCCGTGGTAAGCGCTATGCTTGTGTTACGGGTACTAGATATATGATATACTTAATATAATGTACATACATACATCTAAAGATATTTGTATTATACATATTAAACATCCAGACCAAGGAGAAAAGTGCTTGCAGAACATACAAACAATTTTACCCTCGGCGGAAATCGAATCCGCTACCACTTGCTCTGCAAGCGGACATTCGCCCACCGCGCCACCGAGGCAGTCAGGTGTTTTTTTTATTTAATATGACATGCTCTCTAACGGAAAACTCTTTTCAGGCTTTCATCATCGAAACTCTTTACGCAATTGGAATGGCAATTCTTGTCCTTCTAATTCTGCCTGAACTGGACGTAATTAAGGGTGCTATGATCACGAATGCCATGTGTATAATCCCTGGGATTTTAAACTCATTCAGTCGAGACCCATCCGACCCAAGATACATGATGAATATTATGGTTGATGTTATTGCGGTGTCTATGCAGTTGACTGCGTTTGTTGTTTGGCCTCTGCTGAACGGGTCAACTGTTTTGGGGTTGATACCCGTAGCCTGTACCTTTGTATCGCTAGGCTGGTGGGAGAATTTCGTTTCTGGAGTTGGTCCACATTCTTCAGGTACTGTGTACTTGTGTATGTATATTGTAGCCACTTTGGCGTCTGCACCCGTGCAAAGAAGCAAATTTACCCACACTTTCATGGATCTCTCGTATCTTGGAGTATATTGGTGAACGCACAAAAATCCGTTGAGTAGTTTTTGAAATTATCGCGAGCATACAGAGAGATAGCGGACATAATAGAAGCGGCGGTGGACTATAATTTATAATATTCAGCGTTCATAGTTTGTTATCTAAGTACATACTTAATATCTGTTTTAAGAAATGTAGAGAGTTTAAAATTATAATGAGCTTAAGTTTACTTTAATAGCACTACCTTCTAGTTATAAACAGAATTCGGTGGTTGTAATTCAATCTTAATAAGTAGTAGTGGGAAAGTAGCATTAATTTATTGTTTTAAACATGTAGCTATTAATAATTTCCATTACAAAAAATTACTTGTTCGGAGTTAACTTTTTTATAATAGGTACATATATTTTGTTATTATAACAACTGATATTGGTCACAATCGGACTAATCTGGTTGAACTAAGTAGAGTCAATGAATCACAAGCGTTTTATATTGATAAGACAGCAACCTTAATAAATATTTATCTTTACAGCACCTATGACGTTCTTGCAAGACGTTAAAGAAAACTTGAAAAGGACACGATACTACACACAGAGATTATTGACATTATGGAAAATATTTGTATTTATGGCTTTTATTCTCGTATCGCTGTATATACAGGATGACGATCCGTGGTCCTTCTTTTCTAAAACTTCAGAAGCGTTTGGCCCAAGGGAATATGTTGTAGAAGAGGTAAATCATTTTATTAAACGGACAGAATCGGGTATCAATCTCGTTTTTAGTTTATGTTACTTCTACCAGCACTCTGACACAGTTAGGCCTGAAAATGTTGGAAAAAGCCACTCACATTGTGATTATATACTCTCCGCTCACATTATTTTCTGGTGTGAATAGAGTGTTAAATACTTTACGTTATTTGTCACTATTATGATAATAAATGAAGATTTTTCCATTGGTTAATTTCCATTATATGTTTTGTATATTTTTTCTAGGTCCAAGTGTTGCTAGAAGACGTATATCAAGGAATAGTAGAATATGCAGTAACAGGTGAATCACTGAATGTACCAGCTAATTCATATGCTGCCCTCTGGGTGGTTTTAATCCAACTTTTAGCGGGTTATGTGTGTTTCGGAGCTTCAAAGTTTGCTTGCAAAATCTTGATACAAAACGTCAGTTTTACATTTGCGCATACATTAGTGGTACCAGTGACTGTTAACATGCTGATTATCTTCTGCGGAATGAAGAATGCGGATCCTTGTGCCTTCCATGGAACTATTCCGGACTATCTGTTCTTCTATATGCCCCCAGGTAATTTCTGCTAAACATTTTTAATTCAGAACTTGCGCGAGAATGTCTTTTAATAATTTAATAAAACAATATTTTGGATTAGCTACTTCCAATGTGGTATTTGAATTTGATGAGGGGCTGACCAGTCAATTTAGAGTTATGATTAATCATTACTCGTATTTAATGTTGTCTTTATTGAATTTTAACTCGTCAAAGTCATTTGCCACCAAATTTTTAAGATGTTTTCAAATTAGTAGAGTAACAGGCAGTAAATAGCAAAGAAATGTACCTACTTAGAGTTTTTATACGGTTTCACATTTTCCAGTTAATATGCTTAGACAATACATCGGCGGGACTGAAGTAGCATGGATATGGCTTCTTTGGCTGATCTCTCAAGCTTGGATCTGCTTCCACACCTGGAAACCGAAGTGTGAACGCCTCGCGGCTACAGACAAGCTATTCGCTAAACCGTGGTACAGTGGTGCGCTTGTGGACACGTCCTTGTTATTGAATAGAACTAAGGATGAGGATATTGACATTGCTGTTGAGGTAAGAATTTTAGGAAAATTGATGACGAACTGAGAGCAAAGGTTCTCTACAAGTTATTAGAGGTAGGTTAATCCTTAATCGTAGGTTCGGTTACTTAATTGGCGTTGTATTTGAAAAGGACGAGTTGTCGATAGATTAATCCTTAATCGTAGGTTCGGTTATTCAATTGGGTTTGTATTTGTAGATTATATGAAGGGGGTGGGCGACGAGGTGACCGCGCGGCCACACAGAATAGAAAGCCGCTTTTCCGCCGCAGGGGACCGCGGCGAGCACAGTAGCCCGTCACATCGATATCTCAAAATTGCTAATGTTTCTTTTTTTTTTGTGGCACTGTAGGAAAAGTCGAGTGACGGGCACCAGCATACCGACATGCATGCTGTAGATATGTTAAAATCCTTAATCGTAGGTTCGGTTATTCAATTGGGTTTGTATTTGTAGATTATATGAAGGGGGTGGGCGACGAGGTGACCGCGCGGCCACACAGAATAGAAAGCCGCTTTTCCGCCGCAGGGGACCGCGGCGAGCACAGTAGCCCGTCACATCGATATCTCAAAATTGCTAATGTTTCTTTTTTTTTTGTGGCACTGTAGGAAAAGTCGAGTGACGGGCACCAGCATACCGACATGCATGCTGTAGATATGTTAAAATACCTAAACAGTATTTTGGATTGTAAAACACCCAGCGCCATTGATCTTCACTGCATTCTATCTGATTTGCTTAATAAGTCCCCTAAACTTGTAGTCTGTAGTGCGTTATAAATGAAATATTTAAATTTAATGCAGAAAAAAATTAAGACACATCTGTAACCTTCGCGCACAGGATTCCTATTACCTGCATCTCCGGGATAGCGCCCCGACGCGCTACCAAAGTGAGGTTTATCGCTTATTAAAAATCATTAAAAATTAAATATTTAAAATCATAACTATACTTATAATGTAGGTATGTTTGCAAAGTTGTAGTGATAGGAAGTGTCTATACATTTAAGCAAAACTCGGGAACTTGTAAATCAGCGTGGAATGTAAGAGAGAAAAATTGCAAATTACCATTATTCTCCTAACTTAGACTGTTCTTATCTTTTCAAATATCTGTTAATCAATGTTTTAACTAAGGTTAAAAATTATATGCAAACTCGTATTCAAATGGAAAATTTTACTTCCTTTGCACGCAGGATCTCAAAGATTTGCAAGATAACGCTTCAATAGCAAGTTCAGATGTGATCAAAGATGTGAAGCCTTCGGATAGCATAACAAGGTGAGTACAAATTTAATTAATTCAATGTTATGATGTGTATGAAACTATTTTTTATAGAGTTGGTGCTATCTCGATATTCAAAAATTATATCAATTCTGGATGCAAATTCAAATTATGTATTGTACAGAATTACTTATGCTATCTTTAAACTTAGGGTGCTCTAACCCGTAGTTAGACCCGTAGTATGGCGTCTCTCTTCGAAGTGTTACCCTTTAACTTAATCTAAATTATGATTAATACCTGTCTGTATTATTATAATTATAATCATTTCTTCAATTAGTTTTGAGAGTAATAGAGTTATGTTTAGTTATTTTTTCTTCAAAACCATTTAAGTTTGTTATCATAAGTACCTATAGCGATGCTTATTTTAATGTTATGTATAGCTAACTAATTTGTGTTGGTCTATTTATTAAAAAAAATTGTTATAAATCTAGGTTTATTGTTTTTCTCTCACTTTTTAGTATGTATTATTTAATTGTGGAAACTGTGTATTACCTATAATATTTATTTAAATAAACTATTGGAATTCTGTTTGTTACCCAAAGATAGATAAATAAAATAAGTACATTTATTGGCTGTTTCATGTGGTTACGTAAAAGTGTAATTGGTTTAATTATTTGATAATTAAGTAGTCTGGGAATTACCGTTGAGGCTCTACAACTATAACTTAGGATTAGCTTAAAACTAACTTATTAAATGACAATAATGTTTGAAAGGTTAATTCTATTCCGTATACAATCAAAAACAAAATGAACATAAAATGACCGAGAGTATATTTTATGCTTTCTATTCCAGGATTTATACTTGTGCGACTATGTGGCATGAGACCAAAGATGAGATGATTGAGTTCTTGAAGTCAGTGATGCGGTTGGACGAAGATCAGAGTGCAAGGCGTGTTGCTCAGAAATACTTGGGCATTGTCGATCCGGATTACTACGAACTAGAAGGTACGCTAAAAGTAATAGTAGCTTTTTTTAAGTATTTTATAAAATTTAGTTAATTGCTCAACACAAGATCACTTTTAATATTCATTAAAATGTATTATTTTATTTATTTTTTCCGGATAATCCACACAACAACATCATAGCCCCGTGGCTATAAGCTTGAGCTACGTGTACGTGTTAATATAGGAGACATACTTATATAGGTAGTTATATTTTACTTTACATATTAAGGACCCAGACCAAGTAGAAAGTACTTGCAGAACTCATACCCTCGGCGGGAATCGAACCCGCCACGTCTTGCGCCGCAAGCGGACCTTTGCCCACCTCGCCACTGATGTATTGTATGATTCCATCCAAGACAGCAGTTTTAGGGTTACTACGTCGCTCGGATGTTGTAATGATACAAGATAGAAAATCATTTATTTCTATGGTTTGATTTACAAATTTTATAAACTACTAACGGCCCGCCCCGGTGTCGCACGGGTATAACATTTTCCGGGAAATTATTCGAATTTTTCTCGTCGTAAAAATCATCCTATCTCTCAAGTTGGATCGAACTGCACATGGTGTGCAAATTTTATTATAATCGGTTAAGTGGTTTAGGAGTCCATTGAGGACAAACATTGTGACACGAGATTTATATATATTAAGATAAAGCTATATTTATTAATATTAATACGCAGCGATCGCAAAAATGTATCTCATATCAATAAATTGATGATTTATTTTTGATTAGCAAACATATTCATGGACGATGCATTCGAGTTGGCTGGTCACAACTCCGAAGACATGCAAGCTAATCGTTTCGTCCAGTGCTTAGTTGAATGCATAGACGAGGCAGCCTCTGAGGTCCATCTCACGAACGTACGACTGAGGCCTCCCAAGAAATACCCGACCCCGTACGGTGGACGGCTTGTGTGGACTCTGCCAGGGAAGAATAAACTGATATGCCATTTGAAAGATAAGATGAAGATTAGGCATAGGAAACGATGGTCTCAGGTGTGTATTATCAAAGCAATTACTTGTATTGCATAGGCGTTATTGCGGTAAAAAGAACGAGATATACATTATATGTACCTATGTAATCTTCAAAAAGAAACTGAAGGTTGTTTTGTTGCGAGGTTGCTACTATACCATAGATGAATATGAGGCTGAGAACTTCCTTTAAATATATACTATTATTATTATTGTTATTTAATATTTTACATGCCTAAAATTATTATTTTATTTTAATTATCATTTTTAGATTAAGACTTAGAATTAAGAATAATTTACAACACGATTTGTAAAATAATTGTTAAGAAAGAAATGAATATGAATATGCCACAAAAGATTGTATAATGTATGTATAATTTATTTTTATAATTTTGCACCTAGTTATATTTCATTATTTGTTTTGTACCAACGGTCAAATGATAGCTTATCTAGCATAAATAAAAAGTTTCCAAGGTTCTCGTCTCGTTATTTCTATTTTGGAGACCAAAGAATCTACAGGAATTATGTTGTATTTTAAGACAAATAAAGAATATTTTCATTAATATAATATACTCGTAAATCCGTTAGCTTGAGAGCAATAGCTTTCAAATAAGAAAAGATATGAGCTCCCCAGCACCATTAAAATACGCATCAATTTGAACCTTGATCAGTGATAAAAGTTTGATCCGCATAAGAGTTCCTGACACAACATTGTTTGTTGACAGAATCTTAAAGATTACAAGCATTTTTAAGCAGAAAGGTATATTTTAATATTTAACAACACAATTGAACGAATTTCCGTCCTACAGGTGATGTACATGTACTATTTCCTCGGCCATCGTCTAATGGACCTGCCGATATCAGTGGACCGTAAAGAAGTAATCGCTGAGAACACCTACCTACTGGCTCTTGATGGAGACATTGATTTCAAACCTGAAGCTGTGACGTTGCTGATTGATCTAATGAAGAAAGATAAGAACTTGGGTGCAGCCTGCGGTCGCATTCATCCTATGGGCTCTGGTAAGTTTTATTTTTCTCTAAGGTAAGGTTGTTAATTCTGACGTAATATAAGGTGGGTTTTAGGTAAATTACTATGTACTTATAAGTAAATGTAGCCTTTATGTCTAATTACCTACATATACAATATACATTTTGTTTGATAAGCTTTATTTAGTTAATATGTACTTTTACTTTGTACGAAACTCTCTAATTCTCATTCAAAAGGTGTATAAAGTTATAAAATCGAAACCACCATCGAAACTGTTATTTTATCCATGTATGTTATCAAATAAATGGAATCACTTAAAGATTTCAAAATAAGAATATTTGAACATTGATCATCCAAAGAGGGTTTAGAATTGATAAAGGTTCTGTTCTTGCAGGTTTTATGGCTTGGTATCAAGTTTTTGAATACGCGATTGGTCATTGGCTGCAAAAGGCGACGGAGCACATGATCGGATGCGTGCTCTGCAGCCCTGGCTGCTTCTCGCTCTTCAGAGGGAAGGCCCTTATGGACGACAACGTCATGAAGAAATATACGCTCACTTCTAATGAAGCACGACATTATGTACAGTACGATCAAGGTATGATAAATTAATGCAATTATTGCTCCCAATTTGTGATTATAACGAAGTTACTTTCGTTTTTGCTTATGATGTGAATGAAATCTATTTCAGTCGTTACGAAGTTTTAATTGACTGCCACAGTGGCGCGATGGGCTAAGGCCCGCTTGCGGTGCAAGAGGTAGCAGGTTCGATTCCCGCCCAGGAGACAAGTGTTTGAATGTTCTGCACGCACTTTCTTCTTGGTCTGGGTGTTTAATATGTATAATAAAAAAAAATATATAATAAGCTTAGAGCTTACCACGGGGCTAGATATTGTTGTGTGGCTTGTCCTGAAATATTTATTTTATTCTTTTAACCCTGACCTGTTTTGTCAGGTTTCTGATACTGTTCCCCGAAACAGACGAGACCAACTTAAGGTCTGTGGTCTCACCTGCAAAAAAAAATTGATGCGCAAAAGTTTGTTTGGAATGTCGTCTATTTTATATAATAAAATTCCGCAGACAATTAGAAAGTTGACAACCGGAATGTTTCAGAGAAGGCTGAGAGCAATTTTACTAGATAAATGTTATTATGATATTAGAGAATTTTTAAATGACAAGTCTATTGACAAAATTTGACATTAGGTACAATTTTAATTATATGTGTGATGAAAAATGATTTATTGATTAATTTAATTTAAATAATTTTATGATAAGATGACATTATGTAACAAATGAAATTGCATGCTCAATGGGTAATTTACATTGATACTAATTTATATATTTAAGATCTTTTATGTACATGTAAATGCAATAAATAATTACTTTACTTTACTTTACTTTACTTTACTTAAATTTATAGACGGCCGCATTCTTTTAACCAAAACGTTATATATTTAAAAAGTATAGTATATAATATATATTTAAGTAAATAATAAATGGTAAGATAACGCAGTTAGGGAAAGTAGGATCCACAGACATACATCTACCTAGATAACGCAAGTACCAACTTTTGCTTGTATTATGAAGCCGAAGTGATGCGCGACAGTATAGCTTGCTCCGATATTTATCGTCTCCAAACACACAAAGTCAGATCAAACGACCAATGCAAACGCGGTAACGTAATATGAATATTATTTCATAATTTTTGCGGCCGTCCGGCTGAAACAAAGGACGCGCGGTGGTCTGAAGTTAGCGGCGACCAATCCCGACGCATGGACGGGGTTCGGACACACGAAGTAAATGCATACAAGATGTATGTATGTAGAAGGCTCCCTTATTTTCTCCAAGATGTTTAAAAATTGTGACGCAATACACGTAATTCTACTCTCATGTTCTATATCTAGGCGAAGACCGTTGGTTATGCACGCTGTTACTACAAAGAGGATACAGAGTTGAGTATTCAGCTGCCTCAGACGCCTTCACCCATTGTCCAGAGATGTTCGACGAGTTTTTCAACCAGAGACGCCGATGGGTGCCGTCAACTATGGCCAATATATTCGATCTACTAGCTGACTCTAAACGCACGGTGAAAATGAACGACAATATATCTACGATGTACATATTTTATCAGGTACATAGCTGTTTGTTTCTGAGTATAATATTTGCACTAAACATAGGACCAATATTTATTAAGAGTGCTTTACGATCAATCTCAAGATTAGGGCGGTTTATACCCCGTGTACAAAGCCAAACCACTAGCAAACAATTCATTCAACAATTAATTATTTTGTGATAGAGCAACTTTTAATGGTGTATAGTTTGTCAGTGTACAGCAATACTCTAGTTATCTTATTTTAATTTTCTCTTTTCTCCATGGCACTACTTAATATTTTGTAGTTTAAGTTAGATTATATTATACAGTTTTTAAATTTTAACAACCTATTTGAGTCTCAACATGTCGAAACTTTATCGAGTATTCGCAATACTCCTAGTACTAATAAACCTAAATTTAAAATTTAAGAAAAACCCCCTATTCCAATGCTTTAATTTCCTTAAAAGTAAAACACCATAATATTTTGTAATGGGCACGCGATGCGCTTTCTTTTGATATCCCACACTAGTATATTTGCAGATTTTCGTATTTTCTTCGCCACTCTCACCCCTTTAACTTTTAAACGGCACAACCGAATTTCATGAAACATGTCTAAGAACACACGCGCCAAACTCACCTTTCATACAAAAAACTTATAACACCCCTCTTTTTTGGTCGTTGGTTAAAAACATTTCGTTTGTTCTCAGAGTCTACTTATGGTCGGAACAGTATTGGGCCCCGGCACGATTTTCCTCATGATGATTGGAGCTATGAACGCTATTACTGGAATCAGCAACTTGCACGCCTTGTTCATCAACCTTGTTCCTTTAGTTATATACATTACAGTGTGCATGACTTGTAAATCCAAGATACAGGTAAAAAAATGTTTATGCTAGATAAGTCTTTATTTGACCACATTTATTGAGCCTGGTATTGGTACTTGTTATACAACATGTACTATATCGACCCTTGAGGTACAGCCTACCCTAAATACAATAATTTATAATTGTGTATAAACATAACTTTCTTTGCATTTATTATGATACCTACTAATTATTTAGCGATTATTAAACTCTATATAATACAATTTGAATATGGTTCAAATACTTGAATATACTCATTGAATATTAGATAATAATGTGCATGTGATATTATCCAAAGCCTCTCAAAAGCTGCAACACAGTTTTTTTTTTAAACTATCGCAGTAGTTCAACTTTTTATTTTGTTTTTGTAAATTTGTGAAAAGTGTCAAATAAATATTTTTATGTTTTTATGTTTTAATTATTTCAGCTCATGCTAGCAATGGCTATTACCTGTGCGTACGCTATGGTAATGATGCTCGTAATGGTCGGAATTGCCCTCCAAATTGTAGAGGACGGTTGGACGGCTCCATCAAGTGTCTTCTTCGTGATTACTTTTGGAAGTTTCTTTATAGCAGCTGCCCTACATCCTCAAGAGTTCCACTGTCTTCTGTACCTGTTTATTTACTATATAACAATTCCTAGCATGTATATGTTGTTGATTATATACTCGCTATGCAACTTGAACAATGTTACTTGGGGCACGAGGGAAACCGTTGCTAAGAAATCTCATAAGGTATGTAATTAACATTTTTTATTTCTATTTAAACTATTTCTAATAAAAAGTAAGCAAACAATCTAAGTTTGTATTGCCAGAGATAACGTGTTATCTACATAACACTTTTTAAACCGTTTCAAAAATAAAACCAAAACATTTACCTTTTAGGAAATGGAAATGGAAAGAAAAGCGGCAGAGGAAGCAAAGAAAAAGATGGATACCCAAAGCGTACTGAAATGGTTTGGGCTCAACAACGGGGATGAAACTAGCGGATCGCTTGAATTCAGTGTGGCAGGACTGTTTCGCTGCATGTGCTGCACAAACCCTAAAGACTTCAAAGAAGACCTACATTTACTCAAAATCGCCAATTCTATAGAAAAGATTGAGACTAAATTGGAAACTCTGTGAGTAAATTTCATTTAATGATCGATTTGATTGCACTAAATGTAATGGAGTGTACACTTTGATTTTCTGCAAGCAAATATTAAAATTGTATGTATCATCATGATATACATTGAACACTAATGGACTATTTAACTCTATGACATCCTAAAACGATATGGGTCTAATTTTATAGATTACTTAAGTGTACCAAGTCGATGAGTTGATTAATTAGTTTGATTGAACATGCTTATTTTTAAGTGATGAGAGATGACCTAAGGGGGAATAAAGGTATACAATATCTTATTGCCGTGGGTAAAGTAGTAAAATACGGGCAGACCCGTGGAGCTGTATGTAACATAAGTATTTTTTTATGTTAATTTAGTGGTGCCAAAGAGGAGGCAGAAGTGAGACGACGCTCCTCCTTAGGCCTTCGACGTGGTTCAATCCTAATTCCGGAGATATATGAAGATAGTGAGGACAACGTCTCTACTGATGTAGCTAAAGTAAGTATAACACTGAGGCACAAGGACTGCTCGTTACCTAGTGATCATCATAGACGGACTGCTTTTAGTCAATAGTCAACAGCTGGAGGCTCTTATTGATAACTGCTTGAGCCGTTGACAATTTCAAATTAGTAGCATGAAGTGAAATGAATGGGCGGTAGGAGGTAACTGCGCGAGAGCAGTCTACAGCTCGAGCAGTCGGTGTAAGCCGCGCGACTTGACCGCATGCTGAAATTTCAGCGTGATGCCAACCGCCCGAAGCAGTTGTTCGTGTACGCATGTACTTAGAAGTCTGTAGTTCACTATGCAGCAGCTTGAAGCAGTCGATCCTGACTGCTTCAAGCAGTATATGTATGGCGTGCCTAGCGGTGCTTTAAATTAAAGCGTTTCGTGACGTACGGCTGCGGTGCCGAAGCTGTGCGTTAGAAGTATGCGTACGGACGGTTGATTGTTTTCATACATGTTATTTTGTGCTTTGTTTTTAGGAAGACAGAGATGATTTAGTAAACCCGTACTGGATCGAAGACCCAAATCTTCAGAAGGGAGAAGTTGATTTTTTGACGACAGCTGAGATTGAGTTTTGGAAGGATTTGATAGACTCGTACTTGAGACCAATCGACGAGGATAAAGCTGAACTGGTAAGTATATAAGTTGTATAAACTTCTTTTATCAAGAAACCTACTTCCATGGATAAATATAATAGCTCACGAAGTCGATAGCGTAAGCTTGTCTGCTGTGGTCGAAGCTGTAGATTTTTTAAATATCGATGTCGACCGAACCGGTACCTGTAGAGCTAGTACAAGCAAGGCCAATATCGCCATACCCATCGGGGTCGCTCATAGCAAACAAAGAACACGAAACTTATCCTTCACAAATACTTTTATTATAATTTAACACTTACAAGTAATTTTAATAGTAACTTGGTACAATAGATAAACACAGTTCTCACAGGGTATCTTTTTCTCGTCAGAGGTTCTAAGAAATAAATAAATAAAAATAAATAAATAAAGTGCAATGTGGCAGGCCCGCGCCGCGTCGCCTGTTTTTAAAGCCGTGTGTGTAACCGGTTACAATAATCGAAAACACTTTACAATCACAAAGAAACCGACGTTACAAATCATTACTTAATTTATCAGGATTATTTAAAAACGAATACAATGATAAATGCAATTCAATAATTTGTATGTACATTGTTGTTTTTTATCCAGTACGTAAAATGAGAAAAATATATTTGATATTAAATTACCAACCCTTTTCAACATTAATAGATAGATAGATGGTACATTCTTTATTACCCACACCTACCAAGAAAAAATAATACAGGAAGATACTAAAATTAATTCTGGAGGTTTTGTCTGTTCACGTCCGTAAGTGGTAACCCTCTGAATCCTTACACGTGACCTCCGGGTGGTGCTAAGAACAGTCTCTGGTGGTAGGCTTCGGCCGCGGCTTGTCACCACCCTCCGGGCTGGGCCAGTGCGTGAAGCGATTATTTCGTGTTTCGTAATGTAGTCCGGAGAAGCCATACCTTCTAGGTCTTCATGTCTCATCTTAGACCACATCTTCACTTTACATCAGGTGAGATTGTGGTCAAATGAAGACTTATTAATCATAAAAAAAAAAAAAAAATTAAACCTATAATGCGATATGGTCTTATTGCTTAAATCATTTCTTCCAGACAACCTTTGAATGGAGAGTAAAGTTCAAGAGTTCCATAGCCCTATATTTGTTTTATCATAGATAAGCATTTGACCACAATCTCACCTGACAAGTAACTATGTGGTCATGAGACCTCGAAGGTAGATGGGTTCTCCTGACCACATTACGAAACACGAAAAATGGCCTCTGGTTAGATCTGGTCTGGTGGATACTTTATCCCATTTACGGCTTACTAGGATTTCCCCTTAACAATTAAGTTTTTATTAAATTGTTTTAAAACCATTATTTTATTTATATTTTATCTTTCGTCTTGCAGGAGCGTATTGCCACTGACTTGAAGAACCTCCGCAACACCATGGTGTTTGCCTTTATAATGCTGAACGCGCTTTTCATTGTCGTTATTTTCCTTCTGCAACTGAACCAGGATCAGCTGCATCTGAAATGGCCTTTTGGTCAGAGCGTCTCCTTGGAGTATGATGATGATACTAATATTGTGAGTAGAGTTGATTATACAATGTTTATTTTAATACCCAACTGAGCGACGTAAAGGTGTCGTAAAGTGTTATCAGTCTATGTACATATGTTCCTTTCTTTTGTATGTAGACCAAACGCCTAAGCCATAAAAATCAGCCTATGCGTTGATCGATTTCTCTTATTCCGGCGAGGGTCACTAAAGACATAACGTTAGTAAAAATTCAATATGGCGACTTCTGGGCGCCATTTAGTAATAAATCTAAATCCAAAATTTAAGAAAAACCCCCGATTCCAATGCCTTCATTTCCTTAAATGTAAAACAGCATAATATTATGTAATGTGGACGCGATGCGCTTTCATTTGATACCCCACACTAGTATATTTGCAGATTTTCTGTTTTCCTTCCCCACTCTCACCCCCATAACTTTTAAACGGCTCAACCGATTTTCATGAAACATGTCTAAGAACACTTGGGCCAAACTCACCTTTCATACAAAAAAAAACTAAATTGAAATCGCTCCATCCGTTCGGGAGCTATGATGTAACAGACAGACAGACAGACAGACACGTCAAACTTATAACACCCCTCAGTTTTGGCCCCGGATTAAAAATAAAAAAAATATAGTTCAAACAAACTATGTCATGTGGAGTGTGTAAAAATTATTTTAGTTTTCTTTTAATAGTTTTGATCCGACTGACCGTTTAGGATTTATCACTATAAAGTTGCGTAACCACCATTGTCACTTAATCGGCACAAATTCCCACAAAAGTTAAGTCGCTGTTGGGTTATATTTTTTATTTATTTCAGCAAGTTATTATACCAGTTCAGTATACTTGACTCGGGATCATTAAGATTGACGTTCTCCATGGCCCAGTGGTCCCTGAGGCGCTGAATTTCACGGATTAGATTTCCCTTAGGAAACAGAAATGTCGCATTTTTTTATGTATGTTCAAAAACAGTAGTACGAGCACTAACTTAATTTGTGCTTTAGTTGTTTATAGTAAGTACTATGTTGTTAGTTTGGGGTACGAATTTTTGTGGACGAGTTTTATACAATAATCTCTTAAATTACAGATTGTTTAGCTTATGAGTGGGTAAGGGGTAAGTGACACAGAAACTTTTGCGCTATGGTATCGCAGAATGACGCAAAAAAGTATCGCAGAATTGTAAGGACCTTTGTTCACTTAACACATAATCTCTGATTACTTTCAAAATATGATTATTTTATCTTCCTTATAAGTAAAAAAATCACATTATTTTATGATGTGCACGTGATGCGTTTTTATTTGGTACCCTACTCTAGGAGGTATAATTTGTAAATATTCGGTTCTTCTTGCTCACTTTTACCGGCCATAGCTTTTAAACGGTCCTATCGATTGTCATCAAACAAACTCGCGCTATAAGTGACTATTCATACACAAACACTTAATTGAAATAAATAAGAAACTAGAATGTTATCGAGCACACATTTACATAAACAGAGTTGGTATTTTTGGTAGCTCAAAAATAGTGACGCAAAAATGGCAATTTATTTGTTAAATACAAATAAACTTTTGTGGATGTAAATGACCTGCTTTTGAATATATTTTCTTATACTAATCACCTTATAAAATATCCGAAAGTATTGATCATTTTCCTAAAAAATCGGAAAAAGTGGAAAATCCGTGGCCTTACCCGAGGATCACTCTTTTTTTTCTTTAGCCACCTTAGTGTACCACTTCAGGGCAGGGCACTTCAGAGGGGAGGTTTTGTCTGTTCACGTCCGTAAGTGGTAACCCTCTGAATCCTTACACGTGACCTCCGGGTGGTGCTAAGAACAGTCTCTGGTGGTAGGCTTCGGCCGCGGCTTGTCACCACCCTCCGGGCTGGGCCAGTGCGTGAAGCGAATTTTTCGTGTTTCGTAATGTGGCCCGGAGAAGCCATCTTCTAGGCCTTCATGCTCCATCTTAGACCACATCGTCACTTTACATCAGGTGAGATTGTGGTCAAATGAAGGCTTATCAATAATAAAAAAAAAAAAAAAAAAAGGCCTCCCCCCCCATATCCCTGGAAGTGTCCCGGTCCTGTGCAGAATGCCATCATTCGTGGTCATACGCATCGAGGTCCTCTCACATCGCTTTCGAGTATCACTTATGTTAATTTTATCATTACTTTGCCAGATCACAGTGAACCAAGACTACTTGATGCTGGAACCAATCGGTTCGCTGTTCCTGATATTCTTCGGTACAGTTCTGCTAATTCAGTTCACCGCCATGATTTTCCATAGAATGGGGACTTTGACGCATCTGTTGGCAACATGTAACCTCAACTGGTATTTTACTAAGAGGGTAAGTATAATAATTTATAGAATAAAATGCACGCACCTGTATTAATTAATAAAAAACAATATTAAGTTAAAGTCATTTATTTAGTTAGATAATCATAATAATTTACTTGTCGTTTCATGTTACACATTAAAAGGTGTAGTAATCTATCACCATTAGTAAACCTACAATAATATATGATATTAGGGTAGATAAATACAAATAAATAACAGTCCGTAACTTATTTAATAAAAAAAATTACACCTATATTTGTCTGTTTTCTTGCAAACGAAAAATCATGATAATAAATTGTATTAAAGTTTCGTACAACGAAACGGTTCGTGCAATTTGCACTAAATTTGTACACTACATTTGCCTCCAGAACTTAGCTTTTTGTTATTTAATTGATAAAGCGAAAAATTGCGGGTTTAAATAGCGGACGAAATAAACAAAATACCTATTTTTGTATTTTGTTATCATATTTATTGTCGATTAGTAACTAATATGTATACTCGAAGTTTTACTCTACGCACTTACACTAACCATCTCAACCTTAAATAAACTTACGGCGCTGTTTTGAAATAACACACATACAACCACTATACTAAACTTTCTTTTTTTAGCCTGAGGAAATGTCAGACGATGCGTTGATAGAAAAACACGCGGTAGAAATTGCCAAAGACCTGCAGAGACTGAACACCGATGACTTAGAAAGGCGTGGTATAGACGAAGACCCTGTGTCCAGGCGGAAGACGCTGAGAAACTTGGAAAAGGGCAGGGAATCAAAGCACGCCGCTATCAACTTAGACGCGAACTTCAAGCGGCGGTTGACTATATTGCAGAATAATGATCCAGGTGAATTTACTTCATTCATGAAGTATATAAATTTATATATATCGATGAAGTGACAGTGAGAAGAAAATTAATTACAAATTACTATTTACTCTACCTGTTTGGTTTGGACTGAAAGGTTTTGCGAAAAACACTGTGTTAAAGATGATTTGATGTAGGTTCATGGTTTACGTAAAGATGTATTTTCTCTGCAAATGTTATAAAAAGTACTGGAGATTAAGATATGCTTAGGACAGGATGATGCTTATTCCTCCTTATTGGACGTCCTAAGGCTCAAATGGTGGGCGATTCCAAGACACTCTATAGTTCCGACTTATTATATGAAACGGGAAAGTTGAGAAAATGAGAGAGAGTAGTTATTAATAGTCAAAGTCAAAACGTTTATTTCCTTAGAAGCACATGACCCACATGGACAGGTCAACATAAAATTAATAAAACTAAGTTGTTCAAATAAAAAATATCAAGGAAATAACATTGTCTTGACAGTTCGCTTCATTGTTTATACTGAGTGGAGAAGCGAATATTGTTAATACACATAGAAATATGTTTTTGTTTAACAGATTTTGCGCTTGCTTTACTAGTAACGTTTTTAATTAGGTTATTTAAACTAGCTTTTGATGCCACGGCGTTGCCCGTGTCCTATGAATTTTGTCCGGGGTTAACGTATTTTCCCACGGTAAAATAGCTTATAGCCTTCATCAATAAATAGGCTACCTACTGAACTCATAATTTTAATCACAACAGCCATGATGCCTCGATCGTCGTCCGTCGGCGGCCGAATATCGAATCGTAGAGCGACACTGCGAGCTTTGAAGAACAGACGCGAGTCAGTCATCGCTGAGAAACGAAAAACTCAACTCCAAGCTCGCGACTCTACCAGCGGCCTTTACTACGATCTGCCCAACTCTTCGGTAAGAATTACTTGATTGATGACACATTCACCTTAATCCTACAAAAAGTACTTAGCTGTTCACGTCACGGCGTTGCACGTATTTTATGGGGTTTCCCGCGGTAAAAAGGGTCAACACTGAAAGTATTATAAGTATCGGACCAGTAGTTCCTGAGATTAGTGCGTTCAAGCAATCAAACTCATTAGCTATATAATCTTAATATATATAAATCTCGTGTCACAATGTTTGTCCTCAATGGACTCCTAAACCACTTAACCGATTTTAATAAAATTCGCACACCATGTGCAGTTCGATCCAACTTGAGAGATCGGATGGTTTTTACAGCGAGAAAAATTCGAATAATTTCCGGGAAAATTATATACCCGTGCGACGCCAGGGCGGGCCGCTAGTATTAGTATAAATTTTCAGTTAAGTTTGCTTCAGCATTTTCAACAGAACTAAAAGATAACATAGCTCTACAGAATAAAAAAAAAGTTGTGTGTGCGATTCACACACGGTAGAAGTGAAACTTCAGTAAATCGACAATAGAATAAGAAAAATAAAAAAAAAACAATAAAAAAAAGTGTGTGTGTGTCAGCTACGACGCACGATTGGAGTTTACTCCATACGAACTATAATTATGATATATATCGAATAGAATAAAAGAGTAAATGAACGCATCTGCTAAAATGATAAGAGAAACAAACATATATCTGTAATTATTCGGATTATTTATATTACTTCAATAAAGCGTATTACATAAAGTATGTTACAAAATAATATAAATAAAATATAGCAATACCTCTTTGCGCGATACTTCGTAGTCTCAACTACGAAGTATCGCACAAAGAAATTTAAATAAAGCATTGTATTTGTGTCTCTTACCATTTCCGTTTCATCTTTTTGCATCCGGTTTGAAATCACTACGATTCTATAGAAGTTTCACTTCAAAAATAAATAAATTTGTGACACAGTCTTTAGAACGTGTATATACAAAATAAAAATAATCAGATTTGGATTTTAAGTTTAATGTAATAAAAATCTAATTTTTTTAATTTTTTTTCCGATATTATTGTGTTTGTCTAATCATGATCACACAGTAAATTTTATTTTAATTCATTTTTATTATATAAATCTTTATGTTATTTGAACTGAATACTTTTTCATCTCTATATCAACCATTAAAGGCTTGACAATTTTAATACAACCACTATAAGAAAACACATTGTATTCGGTCCAAACATGGTTTCATATTTACTGTTTCCCATCCACATCGATAGGCACAAACTTATATTACCAGAGCTAACACTCCTGTCTTATAAATTATGATTAATATAAATCTTAGTCATATAAATAAGATATGATTGTGACAACTTATATAGAAATTTATATTTTTCTAAAGCTAAACGACATGTCCGGACGGCCATCAAACGCAGGAGCTTTCTTGATCAAAGGATACGAGCCAGCATTCGACAGCGACGAGGAAGAACAGCTGCCTAGAACCAGCACCGTGCGTTTCAGGGAGCACTACGCTTAGTGTTCAAGTGAGCCGATTTCACTTTTTAGTAGTGATGGATTAACATTTAGTTGAAATAAATATATTTTGATTGTAGTTTGTAGTCACTGTTACCCTAACCGAAATCCTTTTCATCTTACATTTAATTTTACTGTGACTTAATTTCCTGTAAAGAACTGAGAAAGATTTTGTCAAGTAAGGACTTACGATATACCTACTCGGTAGACCCGCATACCTACTCGGTATACTGCATTAAAACGGGATCTTATTTAAAGGGATGATGTATTTATATTGCCGCTATAACAACATATACTAAAAACACATAATAAATAAATATATAAGGGGCTCCCACACAACAAACGTGATTTTTATAAAGTTAAATAACGTTGCGCCAGGTCAGTAACATCTTTTTGCACTTTAAAAAAATGGTTCTTATTTTTCTTTTGCAAAATGTGTATAAACTGTACACGGAAACCCATGAGTCTATCTAATATTTATCACATTTATTTATAATATTGGTTAAGTGATTAGATCTCATCAGTATTATGAAGAAAGTATAATAGCTAAGTATAGGGTTATTGCTCAGTTAGAATTGAGTTACCTTAAGGTCAGTGTCGGTTTAGTTGCCCATATGTAATACGATAGACTGAATGTATTCAGGTTCAATTAGTTTACAAGTCATTAGAATTGAATAAGAATACATGTGACGACCCCACATGATGTTGAAAGTGAGCCAGACGTACAAAAAAATAACAAAATATTCTAAATATGAGTATATTATAGTTTAAATTATGATGAAGAAATGTAATGATAGTATTAGGTATATTAAATTTGTAATTTTCCAAGGGTTTTTTTTTGAAAACCCAATTCCTGTGAAATTAGTCCGCTAATTTTCTAAATGGTTCGACTCCAATATCTTAAAGGCTGTATTCCACTTTTCCTGTGCCTTATTCAAAAGTACTCGTTCACCCCGGTACTGCTCTAAATTATGCTATCAAAACCCCAGATCCCTGCAAAGCAATCCTAAACTTTGGCAATTCTTAGAATTGAGCAAAATGTTCGTGCTTTAGTGAGTCAGTGGTGAGGGGTCGAGTGTCGATGGTCGAGACTCAAGTCAGTGCGCGCGCGGCGACCCGACCGAACGCAGGCGCAATGCGCCAAAAAACAAACTCGCGAGTGTTACACACGCAACACAGTGAAGTGATACCAAAATCAGGATTATAACTCGCAATACCACGTAACAACAGTAAGTATGTCTCATACAACCTGTATTTCAAATACACTAAGCGATCAGCTGAGAATTACACTTGCATAATACAGTATGTAACTTTAATTGTGTGGATTAGTCAAGTCTTGAAGACTGGCTTTTGGAGATCTTATGACAATAACATTTTTGGAAGTGAGCTGAAGTGAAATAAACTAATTGGAATTCTCTTAATCATATTTAATTATATGTCATCGAAATGTTCATGCATTAAACATTTAAATCTCAAGAATGTTGTTCAACTTTTACTCTCTACAGTTTTAAGATGTGTACGAGATTTACGAAATGTTACAACAGTTTCTCTTTCGAAAGTTTCGCAACAAAAATGTAAAGCAGCTTTTAAGTGCCATATCTCAGGTTTTAATTCGAATATGTTTCTAACACCTTGCGATTGTTATAGCAAAAGTGAATGTAGGCGGCGTATAGGAGATATCTACTTGATACATAATGGGAAACAAAGGCTGTAGTCATAATCCTCACCTTCAACCTTAGAACCGGAAACAATGTATCGATATGATTTGCTTAAAAACTTGTTCCGAAATTTTTGGAAAAACATCTGATTGCGGAAACCGTTGAAACCCTAACATCGCTTCGTCATTATCTAAAAGGTTATCTTTTATAATAGAGATATTCTTATGACAGGGAAAGTTAATTGCTCTAGCAATTTAGAAAAGTGACAGGATTTTTGTTGATGAAGTTACATAGAAAACAGATATTGCATCTACATGTTAATTAATATTAAATGCTGTTGGGATTTTAATGATGATTGGTTTATTTAGGTAGGTATGCGTTTTAAAAGGTCTTTAAATAAGCTATGTTGAAGCCAAATTATTATGGCTGTTTATTTAAAGTTGTAAAGTTTCATAGAATACAATAATTATTAACAAATTTGTAGTCAACAAAGAACATTCTGTGTGTTAGGCATACAGTTAGCATCACTAATTGATTAACCTCTTTGAGTGTTGTAATTGAATTCGAAACGGTTATGAAGCTTTATGTTTATAATGTTTCTAGCATCCTCGCTTTGACGACATTTATATCATACTAGCTGGCCCGTTCCGGCTTTGCACGGATACAAAAACCTTCCTCTTGAATTACTCTACCTATTGCTGAAAACTGCATAAAGATAAGTTAAGTAGTTTTTGAGTATCCCGAACATAAAGACAGACAGACGCGACGGCGAACTTTGATTTATAGTAAGTTTTGATTGATAACCATCAGAGAAACGGTTAAAATACCAGTCTTTGTCAATTCCGGTGCATGACTTTGCCGTGATGATATTTTATTGAATTGAAGAAATAATCTTTAATGCGATAAAATGTAATCGAGGTGAGGATTTCCTTTCAGACAAACAGATGCTGCATGCATATGAACTTCTAGTAAACAAGACAAATCACAAAGTTACATTATAAATATTTCAAATATCAAAATGAAACAGTAGCAGTTAGATGTTTTTCAGATTATTTTGACTACTCTAGACGCTTATATCAATTTTACGCTGAGTAAATATGTATTTATAACAAGACTAAATCCCATTTTTTTCGAATAAGCTTTTATTAAGTTACTAGAAAGTTACTAAAAAGTTTTATTAAGGCAACATGTTAGAACATGGAGACGAATCATACGCTAAACTTTACTTTACCAAGCCAGCTCTGTGTCATCATACTATTGGTCACACAATTGACAAAATGTGTGCAAAATTTCAGCTCAATCGTAATCAGGGAAGTGTGTCAAATTCAACTCGCTAGATTTGATTACAAACAAAAATTGGACAGGTCAACTAAATAAAAGCCTTTAAAAATCATAGGATACATACTCTTAATGTAAAAAGTATGACACATTTATATTTTTGGTAAAGTACTCAGAACCATTACTGCAATTTGTGGTTTCGACATTTAATTTTTTACTACGGCTTTGCTCGGATGCGAAAATTTTCTTCTTGAATCACTGTACCTATTGCAGAAAACAGCAAGGATCTGTTCTGTAGATTTTGACATCCCGAACTTAAAGACAGGAAGACAGACAGACGCGGCAAGGGACTTTAATTTATAATATGTATAGATAATTAAAAGGGTTAATCACCGATACGCATGTAACAGGCTAAGTACAAAACGTCCTTCTTACGTAGGATTCAGTTACAAAAGAATGCATCGGCCCTGAAGGCCTCGAATGCATCCGGTTAGCTGGAGGGTCGTTCTCACTATTTAAAGAAACATTTTGTTATTTCCGCAACAGGCTTCTAATTATAATCAGTAATTATCTAATTATTAATAAACAGTTTACGCAGTTGTCCGTTAATGTAGTTACGTCAAAAAGTGCTGTCGAAAGTCAAACTAAACATTAGTAGGTAACTTTAACATTCAATTTCACAATGCTGCTTTATTAGATAGAGTTTCTGAAACTAGTTTAAATGTTGTCGCTGTTCTAAAAGTATGAAATATACCAATTGTGTAACTAATACAAAATATGCAAAGAATGCGCTCACAAATTGCCAACTAAAGACAACGGACCGTAGAAAAAGTTTGTCGCAACATGCGCTTTGTTTCAAATTGCGCAAGCTATGTTTCACAAGGAACCGATGAAGAGATTTGAACTGGAATAATCCTTTTAAAAAAGGTTTAAGTCCGCAAATCCCTTCGCACGAAGTAGGTACTTGTGAAGGCCAGTCTTACAGCAAAAAGGTCAAAAAGCAAACGGGGCGTTTGGAGAACATCAAAGAGAATCAGATGACTTGACTTATTCATACAAGAATATCTATTGTATCTGTCTATTTTACAAAATGTATATAAATAATTAAAATAATTCACAAAAAATCTACAAATACACAAATAACAAATTTTACCTATAAACATTATGTGTATAATGTTTTAGATTTTTATCAAAGTTTTGTATGGCAGATTTTGTTTAAACAATTGTTAAGTGGTCTTCAACGATTACTATGCTTCTTACCCACACAGAGAAAACAAACGCTACAGTGCGTAGCCACTTATTAACCTCCTATGTGTTTATGTGTGATTATACATTAATATGACATCAGACCTTGACTGTGCTTTGGCCGGAAGAAAGTGGATTGTGATTAGCATATGGCTTGGTTTCCAGTACGTTTAGCTTGTTTAAAAACTCTAAAGGGGTTGAAGTGTGACGAATACCTTGACTTTAATCACTATAATCTCTGAAAGCCTTGAGTGTTGTTTGAATTTTATTTGAACGGAAGTTCGGTTTATTTAATGTTCCTATATCGTTTGTCTGTGCAGCGATAAAATTTATGACTATGCATATAAAATTCAATAACAAGTGTTACTACATAGCAAAGGTGAAATTAATTGATATAATAAATAATAGGCACAAGGTCTGGGACTGGCCTCTATTAGGGTTTACATGTTTAGAAGACTTGTATCTAATTACTAGTATTCAAGTGCATTTGAGTTGGTTATTTGATAAAGGGGTATAAAACTAAATGCCGGTCTATAAAATCGGAATCGCATCACAGCCGTGCATGCAAACAAAACTCGCCCGCGCATTTCATTCTATTAAAAGACTCCAACGCGCATGCAATGCTCTTATTTTCTGCTCATGAGATCAATAGATTAGCTAAATTATTCTTTTTATACATACATATTTTACCAAAATTCCTTAAACTTAATTAAATATACAAAATAGTGATGCAATTATCAAGATAATGTAACATTCGTAAAATATATCTTTTTAGCTTTTTGTTTTATGCAATGAAGTTCAATTCACGAGTTAGCGCTTGGATTGCGCTAATAAGACCCACTTTCTCTTTTTTGTTTGCCTCGGACTTGTCTCGAGTTGTCTCTCATGATATCTACGCCGATAATTCTTGCATGTGCTTAAGGCTTCGTGCGAACAATATTCTTACATAACTACATTCGATAAGGTATTACCGTTCCTTGCTTGTTTTCTAATGGTTTTATACACAGCTACTATTAATTTCAGTTTTTGTTGAAACATTGAACTTTTAACTTGTACCAAAAAAAGTTACTCAAATCAAAAGTGAAACGAAAAGTTTACGGAGCGTGAATGATTCGCACTAAGGCCTCAGTGGCCTCAAAATACACTTTCGAACCGATATAAAACCATGATTTTTCAAATTGGGTAAAGATGGGTTGAATTTGTGTGTCATATAAAAGTAACAGACGCCAGGCAAAGACTATCTCACACCATATAATTTAAGTGCATGCGCACTCGAGGTCGTAGCCATCGCATCGGTAGCGCAACGCCGCGCCGGTCCGCCCATAGACATTAGTGCTGGCAATACATAGAGCTAGATGTATATGAATAGTATTGTAACATATTGTGACAGTGTAAAATGATCCGGGATCATCGGGTTATTTTGTATTGTGTAACTTGTGATATGGAGTCTTTGTGCAATGCCGCGTTTGGTTCATTACTTGACTTTTCAAGCGAGAGGATTAATCTTTCGTAGTTAATCATGTCTCTCAAATAATTAACTGAAACTGATCGATTATCGATTAACGAAAAACACATTAATTTTTTTTGAGAAATCAGTTTCTTTTCAAAATGAATATAACAATATAAATAAAACAACATGTTATTGATACGAAAAATTTTCCACATTCATTTCTAAAAGTATGAATAATAAAATGGTATTTTTTTAGATTGACATACTATTCAGTCGAGAGCCTTGCAACGGAGGATTATATTCAGCAAAAGGTTAAAACATGACATTCGCATAAGTTCCTATGGCTGCGGTGCTGTCTTGACCGGCTAATGACCGGAATGACCTATTGGTAAATCTAGAAAAATATATCTTTATATGATGTGATGATTAATTGCAACGGCAATAATAGCATTAATGGCATAATTCAATATATTAATAAATTTAAATATCAAACTTCTTGAATTACACTACATAATGTATTAATGCAAAACAAATGAAAATCCTTTCAAGAGTTATAAAGATTATCGCGAGCATGTAGTCAAACGTAACGGGTGACTTAAATTTATAATACGTAGTGAAATAGATTTGGTTAGACCGTGCACAAATTCTCGTCTAAATAATAATATCGATCGATAATAGAATAAAACATATTTAATTTTATAACAAATTTAGTATATTCGAAAATAGACGTATATTAAGAAAGAATTTCTTTAAAAAATCCAGGAACTACAATTAAAAAAAAATCGATTTAGTTTGCAACATTATGATAATAGAAAAAGTAAACCAATACCACCGACAACCCTTTATACAACTGCAAACACGTTGATATAGGGTTGTCGGCAAAAAAATCTGTCCTTATAGGGTAACAGGCGGTTCTTGTGTAGGTATTTCTCTCTTAATATTTGTTAATTTCCAAAACTTACAACTATTTTTACAGGCAATATAATAGTGTATCGATTTATTTCTATTATAGCATAAGTTATTAATGTTACCCTAGTAAATTCAGGGTTCAATGAAATATATCAAGTTTTATGGATATGATGTTATGGATTCTGCCAAAACTACTCTACAGCAACGCGGGAAGCGACTGATACTGGAGCGCCTGCAACGCGGGAACCTTTTCGTCTGGACACGTCCCGTTTGGGGTCGCTTAGGAGTGCAAAAGGCCGTAGTAAAGGATGGGTAGCGTCTACGGCGCAACACATACGCTCCCGCTTCGCAGTAGCTTTGGTCGCGCAGGTTAGGCCGAAACGAATAGTGCAAAGTGCACGCGTCAAAGGTGCTTCCCGTATGAGTTTGGTTTATGCATTCGGTATTGTAATCTATTTTCTAGATAAAAACTTAGTTTTTAATCTTGATTGAATTGTTTCATGTACATATAAAGATGGTACAGAACATCTTGCCAACACTACCTGCACGGTCGAGCGATTTTCTGGCACGCGATTTGATACATTTGTACATACATACGTTGTAATAATTCATCGATTCATCGTAAATTAATATCGAATTATTATTGATTTATTTATCGAAAGGTCCGAAGTGAAAATATGGAATGAATATTTATGTTTGGGTAATATTTCAGCTTGAGTACTTCCTTAAGCCTATAGCGATGGTTTATTGAATAAAAGCGGAATATATTTCTTTAATCAGAATGTCGGTAACTGAAGCATAATGTGGATGATATTCTATAGCTTGGATGGGAATCTGAATTAATTAATATCTGAAGTATTAGAGCCTGTAGAGATGGGAATCTGTTAAAAGAATCTTTAGCATTGGGAACAATTCAGTAGTAACATATTATACCCGTAGTAATTTACTATTCTGTGGTATAATAGCTATCTATCAAATTATTAAACCAGTTGGGCTTACCACACCACGGCGTTTCCCGCGTTTTATAGGTTTTACCGTGGAAATTTTACATTTTCGAAAAGAGCTGTTACCACCCTCTACATTCCCAAGGGCGAAAAACAAGAAAAAACCTATAAGTATCATATATGCTCTAGTAGAGTAGTTTAACACAAACGGATTTGGAGAAATTCACAAATTTCACCTTTTATATTTAAAGTAACCGGTTTTTATTTATTTATACTTTGTGCACAAAAAACAATGTACAGAGGAGGACTTAATGCTTAATGGTTTTATAAAATAGTATCTATTTCAGTGGTTTAGTACCGTAGTTCCCGATAGGTACATTAATGTATGTTTAATATGTAACACCTTGATTGAACTCTATCGAATCGCTACGAAATAGTCAATGTATTGCACAGACGGGAAGGGGGGTGCAGTAGGAAGGCAAGGGGGGGGGGGGGGCACAGCTGGCGGCCGCCAACAGTGAAAGTAAGCCTGCACGGCCCTCGAGTCCGGCTCTCGACGTTGATACTGATTGAACTGTTTATTATTAGTCCGATAGATACCTATATTGTGAAACGATAGATTTGATTGGCAGTTAAGCTCTCGACTTCTTATTAATTCTGTATGAGCGTACACAATATGACCCAATTATTGTGATTGAGGGAGGCCTAAGTCTTGCTTAATAATTTAAAATATGTAGTACTTATCTAATTTACTTACTGAAGAGTGAACAGAGTATTGATTACCTAAGTACATGTAGTCGGCAAGTTATAAGCAAATGTATTAATTTTTCGTAGTTTAGTCGTTTTGAATCTTAAATCTTTTAAAATATATTCTGTATTGACTGAAACTATGTATTATTCAAGGTCAAATCTCCAGAGACAAAAAATTAGACAGTTAATGAAATACTAAAAGTGTCATAGTTTCTTTTAACACAGATCGCAGATTTTTTGTGTCTTGAATTTTGTGTTTATTCATGTTCATACTCATATTGGATTTAAATGTTCAGTGAAATTAAACAATTATGGTGTCGTGTTCCTTAACCGAAAGAAATAGACTATAAACGAAATGTCGTAATTTAGTCCGTTTGCGTGGTAGAGTCTTATAAAACCTGGTTTCTGCAAGTTTCCATGCCTGAACTAAGATAACATAGTTAATAAAACCAAACCTCTTGCACCCACGCTTAGTAAAATGTAGCAAAGCCTACAATAGCAAGTCAGGGTAAGGTCCTTTGTCCAGTGGCCAGCTTGAAAGTCGCTGACCTTGCCTTGCATAGCTCGATGGACAATGCAATAAATCGTACCCCACATTGCTATACTGTTGGTAATATTACTTAAAGTATCTGTTGTCCATGGCTTATTCGTGTTTTTTATACAGCGCTTACATCATAGATTCAATTTTTTTACCATCATCTATATTTTATTTCATTTATTCATTTACAAAACAGAAATTCTTAGATCTATAACTTAAAATACGATGCTCGCCGCAGAAGTATAAAACTGTGGCGCGGTTCGCAACGCCTTCCAATTTATGTTAACAAAATACTTACTAAGAATTGAGTAGTACTATATTTTGGTACCATTATAATTTCAGCCATGGGATGTCTACCAATCGACATAAGCCCTTCATCCTTCTTTGATTTCCAGTTTTTTCGGCAGGTTGCGACTTGTAACTACCGTTTACTGCCACCATTGATAAAATCTGTTCAAAATAGTAGTTTACCTACAAAGGGCCATTAATAACCTCTTTTGCTACGAGTTTTTACTTTTCAAGGCTAGGGCTTCAGTTCCTAAAGCAGATGCATGAACTTTTACTTTAAGAACTGGTTCGGTTCACCAGCTCTTGCCCTACAATTGTTCAAAAACCTTGAGCATTATGATCTTTAAATACTTTGGCTTTATCAGAATACTTAAATGTATTTAGGCCGTTATAAATTGGGATTCAGTTTATTTAAAGCCTAAATAATTTATTATTAGTAAATTATCTGAAAAAAATGCTTTTAACCTACTAAATACGAATGATTGAAGAAAACACAAGAACTTCTGATCCCTAAACAATGTAAAAAAATGTTATCATTTTCGAAGCTTATTTGGATTAAAGATTAAGCAAAATCTATGCAATTCTTAATATTTCATTTAAAATAAACAAAAGACAAATATATATTTTATGTTACAAAACCGGATGATGAAGGTTTTGACTGGTCGGTAGTGATTGTAATATCGTGCATGTCCTAAGCTGTTCGACAACTTTGCAACGACAACTCGTTTTACCAAATCTAGACACCGGTTATTTAGCTGCTAAATTAGCCATAATTAAACAAATGGAACTTATTTTTATTTCATTTGGAACAAAGGATTTAATACAAATTCGAATGTGCTCAATCATCAAAGCTTTCATAGAAACTAAATTCTGTATCATTGACCAAACCACTGCATGCGATCTATAATTTCTTATCTCTATCTAGGCTCTGGTAAACTAACGGTGCAACCAAGGCACAAAATGTACAGGTATGGTATTATGAAATGCCCAAAACCCGCTAAGTCAATATTTTGCGGACTGTGTCTGAGTATCGAAAGGTTACCCTGGGGATGAATGACCGGCAAGGCCGAGGTTCACAAGTGTTGGGCGTGATTCACGCAACTGAGCATGGGCGTACATACCTTTAACCAGGAATGTTGGATACTACCTAGGTTTTATAAACACAATCAAAAGATCTTTAAAAAAGTATCCTAATGAGCCACCAAGAGGTTTATTTACTTCCAGGTTTTCGGTCTGCTTCAGTCCGTTCGGTTTTCATCTGGTTTAATTTTGCCATTTCTATCAGCCATCAATTTTAATCATGTTATCAATTTATCTTGTTGGTGGACGTCGGACGCTGCGTTTACTAATTTTCAATTTTTTCAAGATATTTTGCTTCAACATTGTCATAGAATAGAATAGAATAGAAAAAAACCTTTATTACACACACCATTAAACAAAAATACAAAAATTTTAAAAATTTAATTAAACCTAGCATTCGTAATGGGCGGTCTTATTGCTTAAAGCAATTTCTTCCAGACAACCTTTATTATTGGCCATATTAGCTAGAAAATAATAAAATCTGTTTTATTTCAGCATAATCAAAGATGGCGGCGTCCGGAGGGAAGCGTCGCGAAGAAGCCAGCGACAATTCCGACGACGAACTCACACCTCTGGCTAACGAAATTTATGGAGGAAGGTGAGATTTCATGATTCTCCAATATAACCCATGTCCTACCTCATATAAATAACACACTTTCATTTCCATTACACTGGTGTACACCATCATTCCTCATTCTAAAGTTGTACTTTAACCATCCCATTCTCATATTTAATGTAGGTCTCCTGCTTAATATTTTATGAATAATTTACATATATAAACATTTTATATTTTTGTGACTTTCTTACAAACACAAATGTCAAATAATCTATTTGTCATGTAGAAGCCTAGCAGAGCCTAGCTGAATTTTAACTCGTCAATCTTCAATCAAACACACGACAAATCTCGAACCTACTATCTTACCTAGTATGTAGGTAATATTGCTTAATTAATTACGCATTCATCTCCATGCCAAGGTAAGTTAGGAATTTTGTGAATTCGTGATAATTTAATAATCTAATAATTGTTTTATTAACTTAAGTACAATTTCAAAGTCATTAGGTAAACAGGAATGTGATTTCAACGTAAAATGCATTTGATATCGAGTTTATCGACCATAGAAAACTTTCATAGCTTTCTAAGCGTAATAAAGCTTTTCTCTCGTAAAATATTCCATTAATTTAACCCATATACATACTTACTACTAAATAATATTATAAATATTTAGATTGAGCGAGTATGATTGTAGGATTTCAGGAATAAGATAATTTAATAAATGCGACATTATGCGGAACTACTCGTAATAGCAGATCTGACGAATGAGGAATCTGACGGATGTTTTCTAAATCAAAAAAACAACTAAAATATAATTATTTTACGTTAAAATCTCAACAGAAATCATAATGTAAAATAAAAACAGTTTTTTTATTCATATTTGGATAAAATTCCAGCAAAAACTTCTAATTACCTTAGTAAACTTTTAGGACAGCTAACAATTACCAATTTCACGCAATTTTTAGGTTTTTAATTCGTTTACCCGACACAAATTAATACGCATGCACTCTTGCTTATTAAACTGTATGCATCATTTCATTGGGATCCCCTGTTTCCACGCTTAGAATCGAATGACGAGGGTACTTTAATAATATGGAATGCATAAAGCTTGTGAATTTACGAACAAGAACATATTTAGGCACCCAATTTAAGTACATACATAACCTACTTTTTATTCTGCCCTCATACAGTACCTTAAATACGAATATAAATCTTTAAGACACGTTACTCTGTATTACATTTTGAAAATAACCGTTACCATTGAGACGATTCTTTTTAAGGGTGTTGTCCTTGGTTTTTCCTGTTTCTCAATCAAGATGCAAGATATGATTTTGTAATTTTATCATCTTACAAAGGTAATATTATGTGAATCAGTTGACGGAAAGCACAGTTAGGTTTGTTTTAAATGTTCCTCTCTGTTACCTTGGTATGACATCACCAGACAAGCCCAATATTAATATCAAGTCGTCATCACCAGCAATCAAATACTTTTGGGTGCTATAAACTTAAAAATGCCATATACATAAATAAATATAATTCCACATTGTTATTTAAATCATGGCCTTCGTGGCAGTCAACAAACTAAACACTTTAAGTTCCTTATAACATAACTTAAAAAAAAAAACTTCATAGAAAACGTCTCATAAATAAAGATTTAGTGAAACTGATATGAGTATTAAAAATGAAAACGTGCATCAAATCAACGGTTAGCATTTAATTTATTAAAACCAAGAACCAACATAAGCTCATAAAATATAGGTCCATCAAACAGCCTTCTAATGGCACTGTCATGATTTCACAATAATGCAATTGACGTAGAATGCAGTTAATGGTATCATTAGGTCCACGGTACAGTCAAAGCGTAACAATGCGGTGCAACAAGTGAGCATTATTCCCATCTCTTGGGCAACGCGATGAGATGGCAACTCTAGTCACTTCTATGATTCAACTCTCTCTCACGATTTTCCCTACAAAATGCGTGAGTCATGGTTTGTACAATCTTTAAAGGTCAAATAAATGGTTGACACTATTTTATATTGGATGGATAGTAGATTTTTTTTAATATTTGAAAATGAGAATATTCGTTGGTAGAGCGCGTCGAAGTCTTTTGTATGGCACGGATTATGTTTCGCTGCACAGTTGCTCTGATTTGATTAAAGTGTGTCTCAATAATAAATCTTGATTAACTAATATTCAGTTACGAAGTATTTGCTTATTTCAAAGCTTTGGGATATAAATAAATAAATGAATGATGTCAACTAGGCAAGCTAGTTTAAATTATAAATTAGGTCAGAAACTATAATTTCTTTGTGTTGTTCAAAATTCGAACGATTGCATTGATTGAGTCAAACTCCTTTTAAACGCTATAAAACAAAAAAAAATGTTTCATTATCCTAGCAAAAACGTATCTTTCAATTGTCTTTACTTCAACTTTTCTTATTAAAACTTAGGTATCTAAAGTAAAATAAAAAATAGCACGTAGTTTATTTTTATTTAGGTATCACAAGAGTGGTCGATTGGTCACAGCAGGCCGGAACCCGCTCAAATGCCAAGGCTGTCAACTCTGACGACACAACTTTCGATCGCCTGCGCCACATTTTTGCGCCCCACTTTACTTGATATAGCGTAGCGTAGTTTTATCTATTACTAGTTTATTATTTACACGTCACGCGGCGTTGCCCGGGTTTTTTGGGTTCCGTATTAGGGCTCTGTAACCAAAGGGTAAAACGGGACCCTATTACTGAAACATGGTCGTATTTCTGTCTGTCTGTTACCAGGCTGTATCTCAAAAACCGTGTACATAGAGAGTTGAAATTTATAGGTATGATGTACTTTAGTTGCCGCTGTAACAACACATAATCTATACTAATATTATAAAGAGGAAAGGTTTGATTTTTTGTTTGTTTGTTTGTCTCGAATAGGCTCTGAAACTACTGCACCGATTTAAAAAATTCTTTCACCATTCGAAAGCTACACTATCCCTGAGTGACATAGGCTATATTTAGTTTTCAAAAATAATATGGTTTCTTACCAAACTCCGATAATGTAACCCATGGTGAAAAAAAAAGAACCTAAAATCTTTCTTTAATCGCGAATGCTGCGAAAACTATTGAATATATAACAAAGTGATGTATTACAACTTTGTAGAACTTATCATTATCTACAAAAAACGTCGTCACATAATACCTCTAACTATTATAGTTTTGTGACAATGAGCGATTTTTTTGAAAAAATAAACCTAAAATCTTTCTTTAATCGCAAATGCTGCGAAAACTATTGAATATATAACAAAGTGATGTATTACAACTTTGTAGAACTTATCATTTTCTACAAAAAACGTCGTCACATAATATCTCTAACTATTATAGTTATGTGTAAATAAGCGATTTTTTATATTAAAAAATTAAAATACCACTGTTTGAAAAGTCTCTTTATTTGTATCTTGGTATTAATCCTTAACAAAATAAATAATTTATTATGTAAGATTGCTTTAAAACCTTTATATAACTTTTTGAATTTTTAGATTCTGACATTCCATTCAAAAGATATCACGAGTTAATTTTTAACCCCCGACCAAAAAAGAGGGGTGTTATAAGTTTGACGTGTCTGTCTGTCTGTCTGTCTGTCTGTCTGTCTGTCTGTCTGTGTGTCTGTCTGTCTGTCTGTGTCACCATAGCTCCCGAACGGATGGAGCGATTTCAATTTAGTTTTTTTTGTATGAAAGGTGAGTCTGGCGCGAGTGTTCTTAGACATGTTTCATGAAAATCGGTTGTGCCGTTTAAAAGTTATGGGGGTGAGAGTGGGTAAGGAAAACCGAAAATCTGCAAATATACTAGTGTGGGGTATCAAATGAAAGTGCATCACGTCCACATTACATAATATTATGTTGTTTTACGTTTAAGGAAATTATGGCATTAGAATCGGGGGTTTTTCTTAAATTTTAAATTTAGATTTATTGTTAAACTATGCGTTGTGGAGTGGCAGGCGTCACTCGGGCACGGAGGTACGGGAGGGGGGTTAAGATCACCAAATAATCTGCCGCGCGGGGTCGGCTCCCTACTGAATGGTCGTGTGCGGAAATAAAAAAATTGTCGCTTGATAATATTTTGTCGCTTAGTTAGTAGTTAATAATTCGTTAACAGGTAACTAATCCCATTCAAAAAGTTATTTTCAGAACTAAACCCTAGCATATAGCATAGATATTGTATATTATCGTCGGTTGCAGGTTCAATTGGGTTAACCATCAAAACACGTAAAATAAGTTGATTAAACAGTTTTTTTTAGTTTTTTTTTCTGCTCTTTCGAATAGCATAATAATAGAGTAGGTATGTGATCCATTTACATAAGTCGAATTGTTGTATTCCTATTCTATGACCAACGAAGGTTAAGTTGGTGTATGTATCTTGGCAAACCAGCATTGCTCTTACACTAATTCTTAGCTTGAACGAAAAATTATAACCACACATACACCAATATAAAACCAACTTTCTTCAAAAAACGAACGTTACACCAATTGACCCGAACCAAGTTTATGTTTGTTGTCGGTTACACCAATTTGAACATTGCAATCAATAGTATGTTTTCTCTTACCTCTAAATAAATCTAAATTTAAAATATAAGAAAAACCCCCGATTCGAATCCTTCAATTTCCTTAAAAGTAAAACACCATAATAATGTGTAATGTGCACGCAATGCGCTCTTATTTGTTACCCCACTCGAGATTTTTGCAGTGTTTCGGTTTTCCTTCCCCACTCTAACCATTTGATTTTTTTTTTTTTTTTGTCGGGGTTTAAAAATGAATCGCAAAATGTGTTGCTAAGCGCATAACTCAACCAATTTAGCCAATTTATTTTTTTAAATGTTTGTTGGAGTTTAAGGATGGTTTTTACGGAGAGAAAAATTCGAATAATTTTGAAACAATTTTGAATAATTACCCGTGCAAAGACGGGGCGTGCCGCTAGTATATAAATATACTAGCGGCCTGCCCTGCCGTGCGTCGCATATATAAAATTTTAGTATAAAATTTTCCCGGAAATTATTCGAATTTTTCTCGCCGTAAAAACCATCCTATCTCTCAAATTGGATCGAACTGCACATGGTGTGCGAATTTTATTATACTCGGTTTAGTGGTTTAGGAGTCCATTGAGGACAAACATTGTGACACGAGATTTATATATTATTAAGATAAGATACAAAAAATGTGATGGAAATACTTTGATGGATATTTATTTTTAAATTCAAAATGTTGTATAAACTGTTACGAAACCCTAGGAGTAGTTTGAATCCATCCCATACTTATCCATGTTTTTATGTTTTCCTCGGGGTAGTGCTTTCAACCGAGACATGAAATAAGTTTTTCAGCTTTATATTGACTTTTAAATATTAACTAGTTGTAAAATGCTAGCAGCAAAATGAAAAATAGATAGTAGCCGATTCTTAGACCTACTGAATGCGCATATAAGATTTGGTAAAAATCGGGATAGCCGTTTCAAAGGAGTACGGTAACTAACATTGTGACAGGTGAATATTATATATAAGATTATCTGGTTCTTGGAATAGATCGGATCGCTAATACAATTACCTGAAAATGTTTTAGACAATCATCTGATAAAAAAAAAAAACATAATAGACACTCGTAGTTAAGCATCTGATAATGTCTTGACCTTTGCGAAAATTAATATTTTCAAACATGTTTGTATTTATTAGCTAATGTATTACATTATTATCATTATGCTACACGTGTTTAAAGGTGTCACATATATTTTCTTTTTTCGATACTTATTATTAATCTTAGACTCAGACCCACAGTTGTTTTATTTTAATCCCACCGTTGTAAGGTGAAATATAAACTCGGTTCCAAAAATGGGTCAGTCAAAAAACTAATATATTCAGAACTGTAAAAATTAGATCAATATAATAAAAAACAGAATAAATAATTGTTTCTTGTGCCTCTAATAACATATTATTCAAACTGGATGTAAAGGGGGTTGGTGGGAATGGGAAGGTATTTACGTGGAGGCAATACAAAGTACAAAACTGAAGAAAGTAATGAAAATCACCAAAACACACAATCATAAAAAATATTGAAGTTTCAGAAAAATAAAACTTTCTTTAGTTTTTTTTATAATTTCGAGTTTTTTATAACCTTTTATCATTTTAGTTATTTTTTTAATTTAACAAACCTCGCTTCTTTACAATAGCTTACGTAGTTTTAGGGATATTCGGGTTTATGTGTATCCGTTATTTTTGGAACCGCATGTTTATGCCTAAAAAGAAGTTGCTTAAAATTTTTTAATGAGCCTTTGAATCTATTACCATAACTGTTATATAAAATTGTATTTGTATGTATATTAGACAATCATTTGTAATAAAGTTTTGTCAAATGTAATACAATACATGTTCACCAAAAAATATATGAAAAAGATTACCTACTATTATGCATTTATTGCAATTCTTGTTACACAATAAAAAACTGCAAAAAAGTACATATATAAAGGTTAAACTAGAAGAGAGTCTAGAGATTTGTGATTCTTTACTAGAGGTATATTCTAGGATTTCTTGCATAAAAATCTTTTATGCATTTTGTTGATTTGACGATAGCACCGTTACTTTCTGATGAATTATTAAACACTGTCTTGTCTTCAGCCTTTATATTTATTTCACTAATTAATATTGTTTTCAAAGAAAAATGTATTTGTACTTAAAATGAGCATCATGTGAAACTACTGTATTAATTTATTTAAAAGCCATAAATGTTTATCGTCTATTTTGAGCCAAGACTGTAGGTCAAATAAATAACCTTTGCCAAAGCGCAGCTTAATTCAAAAAAAGAACAAAAAATAATACCCTAATGCTAGTTTTAAAGTTCATTCTAAATAAAACTTGTTTAGATAAAGTTGTTTTAAAATAAATACCAAAGTAGAACGGTGTTCTGTAAACTTTCGTATCGGCTGTATCGCGCCACCGTGCGCGGGGTCGGCCGTGATCAGAATATTTCAAAGCCTAGCCGAATAATTTACCGGTTTTGACCACTATGGCCTGCCCTTTCGATAACAAACATTGACACGTGATTAAACATTTTGTAGACAAAAATAAACTTAAAGCATTTGCATAGCGAGTGAGAAGAATATTTATACTAAAGAGAGCGCTATGGAGTCTCTCAAACGAAGAATGATGAATGGTTGTCACATAATGAAACTTTGAAACTAATAAAAATCGTTTTCCATTTTAACAATAATATATAAATTAAAGGCCCTGGCCGCGACTATCTCTCTATATCTCAGAAACTACTGAACGATATTTTGACTGATTTTGCAATAGGAAGAGTGATTCAAGAGGAAGGTTTGTGTGAATGTATAATTTACACTCGTGCAAAGACGGGCCGCTAGTTCATAGTGAATGCATGATTTGAATTCAGTTAGCTTCTGTATTAGGTAATCATCTGAGCAATCTGAATTATTATTAGGTTTAATAATTTTTGTACTATGTTTTGTCAGTTGTTTGTAAATAATATTAATAGAAGTAGGTAACTAAGTAATCTAGTCTACCATGTTCCAAAAGTTAAATATTAATTTTAATTTGAAATTTGAACCGAAGGAAGAATTTTCTGTTGAATATACATAATGTATTCTATATAGAACATCGGTGTTTTAGGTGAGAAGCGGTTAAACTGACTAATACATCAAGGAACGACAGTTGATATATAGGTTTCAATTATTTGGTCATAATAATGGCCATTAATTGATTGATTTACTCCACAATAAACATCTAAATAATATTCTAAACTACTAGAAATTTGTAAGGTACCTATTTGAGCTTTTGGGTTTGTGATCTCTAGAAATAGAAGTATGGAATGATGTAATTGTCTCCGTTCTGGTTTTACGACAGATTTGTTTGGAAGTACTCATACTCCCAACATGTGTGTCGTTGACCTTTGTCGGACATTGGGCTTCGTCGGGAGATAACGTTTCGCATAACAAACAAATTTACGTTTTCAACGCGTTTAACTTATTACGTAAAATATCACTGAGGGAGGCTCGGTTCAATCACCTAAATTTACGGACTTGGCACGTGGGATCTCATAAGGATTTCTGATCACGGACATTTTATTTGTCTTAAAATTCAAGTTTATCGACTTTCCTTTTGAATATTTTTCTGATTTTACGTAGTCAGTATTGTTGTTAAATCTTATATTGTGCAAGGTATTGAGTTAACTTCTAAATTGAATGTGTAGAACTATTAATCCGAGAAAATTATAGGTCTCTCTAGTTTCAACATAGTACCATAGTTAGTAGAACTAGTTATGGCTTCGAGTCAGGCGAGTGCTTTCGCAATTTTTCGTGAGTTCGGGCGACATTGAGCGATCTATTGTGTCTATGATCCGAACACGAGCTTTTTGAGGTATGTGTGTTACAAACCTAACAGGCATATCGTTCAGTCGAGACAATAGGCTGTCTAGATCGTGTGTTGTGGAAGGTCACCATATCATTTCATTTAGGGTATCCTTGTTCTCATGACATGCTATAATATGACTTAGGTACCATCTTTTTACTATGTATCAATCAATAAAACTGCGTGATACACTATTTGTAGTATCTATTATGTTGTCGGGCGGTTCCACTTTAGGGATGTTCCTCGCCATAAATATGTGCAACAACATCAAACTTAAGAAGTTTTTGTTAAGGATACCTATTAGTAGATTGCATTTTAAAATTAGTTTATCATGAAACAATCTTAATGTGTAATTTCTAATTGGGTAACTAGCCCAGGGTCTAACAGGAAGCCAATAAAAAAATAATTGAAAGTCTGGTCGGAAAACCTTGACATTTGTTGAGTTTAATTCCTTGAAATTTATTTTGAAGTTTAACCTTTAATGTACACTTGATGACTTGTCTGGATGTAATTTTCCAAAATGGCATTATTGATGTACACTGGTTATTTGCTATTTTCATTAATATATTTTTCCAACGGGATCGTACTAAGTTCGATTCACCGAGATAATTTAAATTATTTTCTTGATTGTTTCCATTTTTCAACCGTCGAAAAAATGGAGGTGGTTCTCAATACGACGCAGTTTTTTTTTTAATATATGACTAAGCATAATTTTTTTGATAATTCTTTTTTTATTGGAAGGGTCGAAGTTGGTCCCATAAAAATTTTTTGAAGTTCATTATTATTAGGCATAATTGTTCCATTGGAGCCTTTCCTTATAATAAGGGGAAGTAAAGGTACATTTATAAGCGATGAGTAGCTTTACCACGAGTTGCTTTATCTGTCAAATTATAGGATTACAACATGTTGTAATCTCCAACAGTCGTAAGTGGCAACTCTTGGTAGGGTTTCTGAACAGAGACAAACTACACTAACTTGTACTTATGAACGAACATTGATGAGGCTGGACAAATTTATTTTTTTATGTGCTAGCTTTCAACTGCACATTACGGTCCTCGTGGCGTGGCACTTGAGGCATTACCTATCCACCTTTATCGTCACATTGCATAAGTGGAAAGTTCCCAACACTATGAAAATCATCTAGGTTGGTAGAAAACATAAGAACCTATAAATGCTCATTGTTTAGAAATCGCAAAAGAAGTTGCTTAGTTACTTTCGTTTGTAATGCAGTATTATGCTTAGCAGTCGAACACTCTCCCACATAATTTGAATCGAGTGCCAGTGGTAGTGTTGTACCTTAAAAATTTTCAACATACACTCTTCTTATTTAATGCATTTAGTATTTATAAAGGGTTTCAAGACATATCTACGTACAAGTACCTATTTTAAAGGTAAAAGACTATAGATACTTCTCGCCATTTAAACGCTTATTATTATTTTTTTTATTTATTTATTTGCTCACATGTACATTAATACAGATATAGGTAAATTGTTACATCTTAAGTCGATATGTACATGCACCCCAGATTGCATGCAAATTATACTATTATACTTCGCAAAGTATTTTATGCAATTACAGATGTATGATGATTTATGGGGAATGTTATAGTCTCTACGGAGTACGGAGAAAGTTCATAGGTTATTTCTATTTTCACCGCTTGCTGTTTTTCTGTTATTATTCATAACATATCCAGTTATTATGTGAAAAGTTAAATTAATATTCACATTTTGTCCAGTGTGAGACAATGGTTGGGCCATTGTTCCGTCCACTGGGCAGGAGCGTGCCGACTCGCACCAGTCTTTATTACGATCGCACCGTTTGCTGTCCTCATATCGAACTATCAGTGGAGCAATCTAGCATTTTCCACATTTAAATTGCGAAAATATGAAACCTCTGTGCTGAGAAATGAGTTTGTCCGTGAAATTCAAACCTAATATTTTCTAAATTGGAGTTCTAGTGATGACGTAGTGATAGTGTTGTGAAAATGGAAGATTACGAACGTAAGAGTCAAAGAGAGGAAGAGCTAGAGTCTCTATACGCGCCTAATAACAATAATTCACTTTATAGTAATGGGACTTTGCAGTACTGTAGCATATACAGGTACCTACGGTTATATCTAAAAACATATCTACCCTCACAAAATGTAAATATTAACTTCAATAACCAATCTTTCTTAAGTAGGTAACTGTTCTAATGCCTATTCAGCCTCATAATCAATTTTCGCTTGGGAATATTATCTTCATAACTTATTTCTACGTAACAAAGTTATAGGAAGCAAGGTAGGTATGTAATAGACGTAACGCACAATTAAATGTCTTCGATCCCCACTTTCTATTAGCAATCATATATTGTCTTCCTCAAAGTTTAAACATAATTACATGGTGTGTGAGACTTGGTGCTAGAAGCAATACCTTAGTTATATGTTTAAAAAACATTAGTTTGTCGTACAGTCGTAGTAGATTAATGCTCGTTCTTGAAAATTTGTTGATTTCTCCCTGTCTGCATAAAACGTTATTTTAGAACTCTTGAGAAACCATGACTCGTTTGTATGTTGTTCAAAGTAAATGGTTGTTCAAGCACTATGGTCAGTATGGTCACCACCGCCGGGCACGCGAGCAAGACGCAATGTCTAATTAGGTTACCGCCACCTTACGTAAACAGAACTGACACAACTTCGCTGTTGTAGTATGTTGAAACAGCCACTGTTTTCTATCCTTACTATAAAACTTCGACGCCAAGGTTGTTTACCGTCTCTAAACAAGCGAATCGGAAGGAAGATAGGTAGAAAAAGCCTATTGAAGTCACTGAGCCTATTGTAGAGTCACGTAGATTTCTCCCATCGTGTGAAAGTTGTTTTACCTCGCGGTACGTTGACGATTCAGTAATCTTGCGTGCGTTTTAAAACTGATAACTAAGTAATGATTAAGTTTTTATTGAAAGTGTGTTATTGTGATTGCATTCAAAAGTGTGCCACTTGCATTATGTATTATCGTTAATTTCTCGATCGTTATTTCGATAGACAGTTGTTTCGAGAAACAAAATATATTTATACTAGGTTTATGAATGTAGTTTCACCTGTCCCGATGTTGGTCTATTCTTTATAGTTAGCATTTGTCTTTTCATACAGAAGAGTTATCATCAATCCTATGGATTATGTCGTCCGTGATATCTTAACATAAGTACCCCTACTTTCGTACCAACTGCTGAGACACAGGACAGGGACTTCTCTCATGACGAGGGAGTTAAGGGCTTATTCACAACGCTGGCCAATGGTTGGTAAATGTTACATGTCCTTCAAACTCTTGAAATTTATCAGAACATGCCGGTTTCCTCACTATGTTTTTTTTACCGTTAAACCGCGTGTTTTTGCTATGCCTATCTAATGCCAGTATTTCATTTCAGCCAAAGAACAGTTCAAGAGACAAAAGGATGGGACGTGTTCCGAGAGTTTCCTCCGAAGCAGGACAGTGGGTCGATGGAGAGTCAGAAGTGCCTGGAGTTCACAGTTCGGTTGCTGAAAATCTCCGCCTACATCATAGTTTTTATCGTGGTCCTCGGATCAGGGGTCATCGCGAAGGGAACCACGTTGTTCATGACGTCACAATTAAAAAAGGATAGACGGATAAGTTATTGTAATAGGAATTTAGGTAAGCTATTTAGGTACACATAAACGTACATAATGTAAAAAGCGTGTGCTGTTCATTTTGTACCTTATATGTATGTTATATTGACTATAAGCAAATTGAATATATATTAAATAAAACTTAATTGTTCCTTAGCAATAATTATGATACACAAAAAGGAAATTCAAGAACCTATTGATTTTGCTACAGACCAAACGAATTAAGGGTTTTGTTATCTTGCAGGTAGAGATAAACAATTCATAGTTTCGTTGCCGGATGAGGAGCGAGTGGCTTGGATGTGGGCTATCGTGGCCGCATTCGCCATACCGGAAATCGGCGCGTTTATACGATCGGTCAGGATATGCTTCTTCAAATCTTCGAGACGGCCGAGTAGCGCACAGTTTATCGTGGTAAGTTGTATGATTGGCTCATTAAATCTCTACAAGCGGTTTTTCCCGCGTTAAAATGGCGATGACCCCCACAGTAACATGATATTTCGTTAACCTACCCTGGAACTGTAATAAATTGCATCCTAATTGTGCAGTTATGTTATTAGGAGACAGAAAAAAACAGAAAGACATACTGTCATTTAATCGTCTTCAGGTAATCTTTTGTATTGAGATTTCTAAAATTTGTACCCATCATAATCGATCTTTATTTTAAATCAAATATTTCTTTCTCTTCAGCCGTAAATGTCGACTTGGACACCAAATCTCCCTTTCGGCCGATAGTTCTAATAGTTTCCTTTTAAATTTCAGGTATTCATAGCGGAAACACTACACACGATAGGAATGGCTCTACTTTTCTTCAGGATCCTACCCGAAATGGACGTCGTGAAGGGTGCCATGATCACGAACTGCCTGTGCATAATACCAGCGATCCTCGGCCTCTTGTCGCGAAACTCGCGGGACTCGAAGCGATTTGTTAAAGTAATTGTGGACATGTGTGCGATAGGAGCCCAAGTGACGAGCTTCATAGTCTGGCCGCTTTCCGAGAACAAGCCGGCCTTATGGTTGATACCCATTGCTTCGCTCTGTATTTCACTGGGCTGGTGGGAGAATTATGTGACAAGACGAAGTCCTATTGGTAAGATTTTATAATCTGTTAATGACAACACCTGAGCGATACAAAATTAGTTGAATGGAACAGTAATTTAATTTGTTGACCTGTTGGTATTCGTTTATGCAAATAATCTACCACAAATAAAGCAAAGATCTATCCTTAAAAAAAATATGGTAACACTTAGGGTGTTACCATATTTTTTTTATTTACTAATTTCACATATCAGGTGTAATCAAAAGTTTGGGCCGATTGAAAGATGATCTGAACAACTGCCGCTACTACATATACCGGTTTATGTCGCTGTGGAAGATAACGCTGTTCCTGATGTGCGTGTTGTTCTGCCTCTGGATGGACGGAGACGAGCCCGCCATGTTCTTCCAGCTGTTCAAGGCTGGCTTCTCACCGCACAATATAGTCGTGGAAGAGGTAAGTTTATATCTCACACTCTCTCCTGATAAATATAGGCTCAGATTTATGGTTGAAGCATACGCCTTACGCCCGTACCATAGAGCAAATAACGGCTTGAAAAGTTACTTAAGACTTTACGGTTTTTTTTTAATGATATGTTGCAAAAAGTTCTCAAAGATGCAGATGATTTTGGCACTCGTTATTCAGATGGAGATAAACGATTCGATATGTACCTATTTGTCCAAATAAACATATTATAATCTTCATCATAATAATCGAAAATCTCTCATATCCATGTTTTTCTTTCAGGTACAAGTCACACTAGGGGGAACAGTCATTCCAGATTTAGCCAACGTCACTCTAACAGGCGACTCGGTGGAAGTAGCAGCGGTGTACAAATCAGCATTCTACGTGCTCCTAATACAAGTGTTCGCGGCGTACATCTGCTACATCTTTGGCAAGTTCGCTTGCAAGATCCTCATCCAAGGCTTCAGTTATGCGTTTCCGATAAACCTGATTATACCTTTGGTGGTTAACTTCTTGATTGCTGCGTGCGGGATTCGGAATGGGGATACATGTTTCTTCCACGGAACTGTGCCGGATTATCTGTTCTTTGAGAGTCCACCTGGTGAGTTCCTATTTTGAGTTGTTTATTCTTATACAAAATGTGTTAAAAAATGGTAGAGATTTATTTATGTATACATTTTGTTATAACAATATTTATAGAAAGTACTTGGTGTAAAATATTTTATCAGTAGGTAATTAAATTAAAGCTTTCATAAAATCATTTCTTGTGGAATTTCGATCGTAATAATAATCATGTAGTACAAAATTGATTTTGTTTTCCAGTGTTCACGTTGAGCGATTTTATTACAAGACAAATGGCGTGGGTCTGGCTACTTTGGCTGCTCTCTCAGACTTGGATCACGATTCACATTTGGACCCCGAAGGCCGAACGTTTGGCGTCGACTGAGAAACTGTTTGTCTGTCCGACGTACAACGGGTTACTGATTGACCAGAGCATGGCTTTGAATCGGAAGAGGGATGACCAGAAGGATGTTAAGACTGAGGTATGTTTAAAACTTGTTTATAAATCACGATTGCCGTACCTAGTTAGGAAAATATTATTTATTTGAATTAATAACTTTAAATAAAATGTTGAGTATGCTTTAGCTTATTTACAGAAAGCGTCCTATAATATGAAATAGTTATAACGTTTTTTATGAAGTTTAAGTTTTTCAGAGAAAAAGGGTAGAGCGTTTACATAGGTAGGTAGTATCAGAATAAATAATACGTGATTGTAACACCTTATACGACACCTACTCTTGTTAACCTTATGTTAGCATAACTATCTTTGACCAAAATCATCCTAAATTCTATCCAATATTCAAGGATCTAGCCGAAATCGAAAAAGAGAAAGGCGACGAATACTACGAAACAATCTCAGTCCACACCGACAACACCGGCTCCTCGCCCAAGACCGTCAAGTCCTCGGACCAGATAACGCGCATCTACGCGTGCGCGACCATGTGGCACGAGACCAAGGACGAGATGGTCGAGTTCTTGAAGAGTATTTTGAGGTTGGACGAGGACCAGTGCGCGCGGAGAGTTGCACAGAAGTACCTGCGCGTGGTTGATCCTGATTACTACGAGTTCGAAAGTAAGTTCCTATGTTTCATCATTATGTTAAGTGTGCGACCATATGTCACGGGACCAAGGACGAGATGGTCGAGTTCTTGAAGAGTATTTTGAGGTTGGACGAGGACCAGTGCGCGCGGAGGGTTGCACAGAAGTACCTGCGCGTGGTTGATCCTGATTACTACGAGTTCGAAAGTAAGTTCCTATGTTTCATCATTATGTTAAGTGTGAGACCATATGTCACGGGACCAAGGACGGGATGGTCGAGTTCTTGAAAAATATCCTGAGGCTGGACGAAGACCAGTGCGCGCGGAGGTGGTTGATCCTGAGTGCTACAAATTCGAAACTAAGTTACATAATGTCTGAGACTAAGGCAGTCAAGGAATGTCCACTACTGAGCATAATGTAGACCTAACCGGTATTTCCGTCGGAAAAACTTTAAAGCAGCTATTTAACAAAGTAACGTATTTAAAATGTACAAGTCTTTAATAGAATAAGGAATATTGAATATACTATAGTGGTTATCATAAGCTTAGCCAAATACGATATGAAGTTTGTGTGTAAAAATAAATACCCAGGGATTAAACCATAACATTATCATTACACTTATTTTTCAGCCCATATTTTCCTCGACGACGCATTCGAAATATCCGACCATAACGACAACGAGTCCCAAGTGAATCGCTTCGTGAAGCTTCTCGTGGATACCATAGACGAGGCCGCGTCCGAAGTGCACCAGACCAACATCCGTATCCGGCCCCCGAAGAAGTACCCCGCGCCGTACGGAGGAAGGCTGACGTGGATCCTACCGGGGAAGACTAAGATGATCTGCCATTTGAAAGACAAGTCCAAGATTAGGCACAGGAAACGTTGGTCTCAGGTATAGTGACGTTTGGTATGAACTTATTTATTTATCAAATAGACTCCAAGCTTCGCGTCTCCGGTTGTATTTTACAGTATCTAAACCATTTTTGTGATGTGTTACAGGGTGTGTTATTGTGTGTGAGTACCTCAGTATATAAGTTAGATTTATATAATATAAGTATATGTACGCATCGTGGGCTAAACTGGCATTGACAAACTACTAAATGGGTATTTCTAGGAAATTAGAAAATTGGTTTCCAAGCATAGGCCGCAGTCTCAGTCAATAAACATCACGAGATTGGAGCCAAAATGGACGCTTATCTTTCATTAAAAAAACCGAAAAACTTGTGAAACAAGCTCAAAATTTCAATGTCATATTTCAATAGGTAATGTACATGTACTACCTCCTCGGGCACCGTCTCATGGAGCTGCCGATATCGGTGGACCGCAAAGAAGTGATGGCGGAGAACACCTACCTGCTAACCCTGGACGGAGACATCGACTTCCAGCCCCACGCGGTCCGACTGCTCATCGATTTGATGAAGAAGAACAAGAATCTCGGAGCTGCGTGTGGTCGAATCCATCCTGTTGGTTCAGGTAAGCTTTCAAACCTTCTTCAATATACGAGATTTATTAATTTTTATTTAAAGAGCTTTGTTACAAAGTGATAATGTCGCTATTATAGTAAGGTAACAAAATAAACTTAAATTAATTATAACAAAACAAACTAAACTTATTGATTGAATTACTTTAGAAAGCGTTTGTGGCATAATTTTTTTAGTAACTAAAACATTTTTTGGAGTTTTTATTTATTTAACCATTATGTAAATCTAATTTTGCTTCATTGTGTTATTTACGGAATCACGGGATCAAGGTGGATAAGAGCGCGCCCCAAATTAGTAACTGGAAATGAATTAGGAAAATCTATGTACCTACCTACTACAGTGCAATGATGATGATGAATTGAGTGAATTTTCCCTAAAATTTATGAAATATACACCTGAAACTAAAGATAATTCTAAAGAATATTTTTTTCTCTCAGTGAGCTAAAGGCAGCATAGAGAAAACAAGATTGTTTAGCTTGTTGTTTGGTGGGGACGAAATTTGTCGGTACATATATATATTGAAAGCTTTATACTAGCTATACACTAACACCGAGCAAAGTAAACATTGCTTTTTAGCACAATAATGCCTTGACCCAATATTTAACATTATTTTTCAGGTCCTATGGTGTGGTATCAAATGTTCGAATACGCGATTGGTCATTGGCTGCAAAAGGCGACGGAACACATGATTGGCTGCGTGCTCTGTAGCCCTGGTTGCTTCTCGCTCTTCAGAGGGAAGGCTCTCATGGACGACAACGTCATGAAGAAGTACACGCTCACTCCCACCGATGCTCGGCACTACGTACAATACGATCAAGGTAACAGATTTCTCATACAAAAGTAAGAAAGATTAAATAGGTCGCCGAGGATAAGAGACCTTGCACACTGAGCCACTAGTGGCGGCCACACTGTAGCCACTAGTGGCCGCCACAAGCTGCGGACGCGCTTCGCCATACATTTTATACAGCATCGGCGCACACCAAGCGTTTGAGTGGCCGCGTCAAGCCACAAGCTGCGTTTTGTGGCTCGACTCGCGCGCACACACGGCCACAGTCGCCGGCTTCTTTCCACCCCCACGCGCCCCGTCCCAATCCCAAGTCACTTTTGTTCTAGCAGCGTACTGTACTGAATGCACGCAAAATAACGAAATTAAAAGTGCGTCTATTTTAACAAACACACGTTCGCCTCTGTCGAGACTCTTGCGGCAACTGCCACAGCCACTAGAGGCTGGACGCCGCCACCAGTGGCTGGTGGCGGCGACTAGTGGTCATAAAGTGGTCTGAGTGAACCACTGGTGGTCGCGTTTGGTGGCGGCGACTAGTGGCTCAGTGTGCGAGGGCCCTAAATCAAGTCATTTTTGTCATGAAGGCATGTAGCCTTTTGCCAATGAATACTATATATTTCGGCAGTGAATTCCACTCATTTGTAAGAGAAAATGTGGGAAAGCTCCAAGTAGAGATGAACCCCGCCGTTACGTCTGAGCGTCAGATGGTAAAATGATGAGAGCTAGATGATGATAAGGGCAACATTTCGAAAATTTCTAAAATGTACCGCTTGGCCGAAAGAAAATGTGACGTCAAAGTGCATTGGTTTCCATGGTAATAACCTAATTTTATCAAACTTTAAGTTATTTTCTGAACCAAACACTTCGTTATTGACTCGAACTTGTGTAGCCTGACGCCACAGAATAAACGCGCCAAAAAGGCAGTATTTAGGTCGCCTGAAAATGATTTTAATTCTTATATATAATTTTAGCTAAATGGTTTATATTTTTAATGTGATAAATATACATATATTTGGTAATGTACTAGTAGAAAAGTCAAAGTGAATAAAATGGATACGTCCATATTCCCCTTTCACTCACGGCCGTAATTTAGAGTGTAGTAAAAAAATTACACTAATGTTTAATAATCTTGTATTTCAGGCGAAGATCGTTGGTTATGCACACTCCTGCTGCAACGAGGCTATCGTGTAGAATACTCAGCCGCGTCCGACGCGTACACGCACTGCCCTGAAGGTTTCAACGAGTTTTATAACCAGCGCCGTCGGTGGGTTCCCTCCACCCTCGCTAACATCATGGACTTGCTGGTCGACTACAAGCACACTATCAAGATTAACGACAATATCTCCTCGCCGTATATTGCTTATCAGGTAAAATATTGCCATATAAGCTTGTTTTGTTGATGATGCAGTAACTTCCAAGGCTTACCTATTGCCTTCTGCATATAAACCTCCAATGCAAGGAGGATACCATAAGTATCTATGACGCTTACCAGGAGGATACCATAAAATAAATAATAATAAAATCATAACTCGACGACCTCTGTGGCTCGGTGGGCGAACGTCCGCCTGAGGCGCAGGAGGTTGCGGGTTCGATTCCTGCCGGGGGACCAGATTTTGTACGATTTACAATTTGTGGTTTCGGGTCTGGGTGTTTTCTATGTATCATATGTATGTATTTACAAAAAAAAGTGTATCTATGTAGTATATCAGTCACCTAACACCCATAGTACAAGCTCTGCTTAGTTTGGGGTTAGGTGATGCTGTGTGCGTAGTCCGGAAATATTTATTTATTATTTATTTAACTATCACAACAATACACTTATATCTGGGTTCACTATTGCGACAAACTATGTTGTCCATAATATAAAAATGCAAGCACATTTTTATGTTGTAATGTCCAAACGGGGATCATGTCTGGGAATGAAATCAATGACACACCTTTATGTAACCACTTAAAACAGTAAATAAATGATTGTGATTTTCATATTATTAGAGCCCACATGATGCTTATTATTACTTACTACAGTTAGGGAATACTACAGTACAGTCGGATATACCAAGCACTTTTGCGGTATCTTTGACTACTGACTGACTGACTCTGTTAGATTTAATTAAGTTTAAACCTTTTAATTCCAGATGATGTTGATGGGTGGAACTATCCTGGGCCCCGGCACTATATTCCTTATGTTGGTGGGTGCCTTCGTGGCTGCTTTCCGAATCGACAATTGGACCTCTTTTGAATACAATCTGTACCCGATCCTGACCTTCATGCTGGTTTGCTTCACGATGAAATCTAAATTTCAGGTAATTTTATTCTTAAATTAGTTATTTATCAGCCAGTGTGCAAGATTTGCTTATTTTGGATTGCTTTGAGGTGATTCACAAAAATGATATGTCTAAATAAAGTACAACATAACGTACGTCGGCGTCGTTACGTTACAACATAACGTAACGTTTTTCCCGCTGTAAAAAGTAGCCATCCTATAGCCTTCCTCGATGAATATGCTATCTAGCACTGTTTTTTTTTCAATTGGACCAGACGTTTTTGAGATTATTAGAGAGCTTTAAAATATTAGTATAGATTACTTTAGAAAGCAGTTGGTACATACATACATATGTAGATTTCTCACTTAAATAATGTATGCATTAACGTTGTCATATTTTTCCAGTTGATGGTGGCCCAAATATTATCAACAGCGTACGCTATGATAATGATGGCTGTAATCGTCGGTACCGCTCTGCAGTTAGGCGAGGACGGTATAGGATCACCTTCTGCCATCTTCTTGATAGCCCTCTCCAGTTCCTTCTTCATAGCCGCTTGCTTGCACCCGCAAGAGTTCTGGTGCATCGTGCCCGGAACTATATACCTGCTATCCATCCCGTCTATGTACTTGCTCCTGATTTTGTATTCGGTTATCAACCTGAATGACGTCACGTGGGGTACTCGGGAGGTACAAACGAAGAAGACTAAAAAGGTTTGTACATTTTGTATCTAAGTAGAATACATTTTGCAGAAAAACTTGAGAAATTTGCCGACGTATTTCAATTATCATACAGCTCAACACGCAACTTTTCGCTATAATTTATTATGTATGTATCTAACCGTAACTTAATATCAATCTTGAGAAAGTCTAAACGACAAATCTTTATGTAAGTATGGCTTCAAATGAATAAACAACTCCATATTGACGTTTCACTGCCTCAGTGGCGCGGTGGGCCAAGGCCCGCTTGCGGCATGTGAGGAAGCGGGTTCGATTCCCGCCGGGGGACCAGATTTTGTACGATCTACAATTTCTTGTTTAGGATGGGTGTTTAAAAAAAAATATCTATTTAGTATATCAGTCACCTAACACCCATACACGCTCTGCTTAGTTTGGTCGTAGAATAATAAATTTTGGGTTAGGTACTGCTGTGTGACTAGTCCGGAATTATTTTACTTATTATATGATAAAAAAATATCTATATGTGTATGTCTATTGTATTAAGTATATTTAGTACCCCTAACACAAGCTTAGAGCTTACCAAGGGGCTAGATGTTGTTGTGTGGATTGTCCGAAAATATATTTATTTATATCTTCCAGGAAATCGAAGAAGAAAAGAGAGAGGCTGAAGAAGCAAAGAAGAAAGCGAAACAGAAATCCCTTCTCGGCTTCCTTCAAGGAGCGAACAGTAACGAAGAAGAGGGTTCGATCGAGTTCTCGTTCGCTGGACTCTTCAAGTGTTTGCTTTGCACACACCCTAAAGGCAACGAGGAGAAAGTACAGTTATTGCATATTGCAACGACACTCGAGAAATTGGAGAAGAAATTGGACGCGGTAGAAAGGTACGTAATTTTTCTTTATTAATATCAAGCACACCGCAACACGGATTTGCTCTCGTTTATATTGATTTTCTTGAAAGAACATCGTATTTTCCCGCAAGTAATACGTTTCCTGGGAGAAACGCTATCTCTCTGAAATATTTTAAAAGAATCGATTCAAAGGTTAATTTTGCATTTATAATATTAGTTGTAAGCAGTGATTGATAAAGCACGTGTGTCACGAAAAATATAATTATTGCAGCTAATTTAAATCATCCATACAATGCCATGCAAATGCTTTTATTTGCATTAACTGACAAGATGAATTGCAGTAAACCAATTCATAACCTTCGCCTCTAGGCCTCATAGTTAATTATGATTGTTTATGTCCAGGTCTGTAGACCCCCACGGTTTGAGTCGAGGCCGGAAGTTGTCGGTGGGTCATCGAGGCAGCACCAGCGGCGACCGCGAGCTCGACGCGTTGGCAGAAGGACCAGAGGACGACGATGACTCCAACTCTGAGACTGATACTATTTCTACTTCACCTAGGGTTGGTTTCTTAATATACCTTTTAAAGTGTTTGTATATTCAGCAAACACTTATTCCTTGGTCTGGGTGTTTAATACGTATAATAAGAAATAGACTTAAAAGACTTTTATTCAATAAGAAATATATATGTATAGCTATTATATTAAGTATATCAGATGCCTAGTACCCGGAACACAAGCTTAGAGCTTACCTCGGAGCGAGATGTTGTTGTGTGGATTATCCGGCAATATTTATTTATTTTATAACTCTTGGCAGGTGGGTTAGCGACCGCAGTATTTCATGTTTTGGTCCAAAAAGATGATGTTGCTCATCTTTTGGCTGATATTTAGTTTTTTTATTGAAACTAGTAAATATATATAATAAATCATCTCTTTATAGGAACGTCGTGATGATCTCATAAACCCATATTGGCTTGAAGACCCCGATCTAAAGAAAGGTGAAGTAGATTTCCTTAGTCCCGCCGAGATTACTTTCTGGAAAGATCTATTGGAGAAATATTTGTTCCCCATCGATGAAAACAAAGAGGAGAAGGTAAGGAAATTAAAAAATAGTTTTTGATTTCAATTATACTTTGCTCACGCTCATCAATTTTGTAAAATAAAAGGCTTATGATATTTGCTGCACATATACAATAGCTATGGTAATAAGCGTGTATTAATAAAACCTTATTTTCAGGACTCATCTCTAAAATGTATCAACTTGTATTTGATGTTAATCTTCCCCAAATTTTAGGCACGTATTTCCAGGGATCTGAGAGAACTGAGAGACTCCTCAGTCTTCTCATTCTTCATGATCAATGCCTTGTTTGTACTGATCGTGTTCTTGATGCAACTGAACAAAGACTCCCTCCACTTTAAATGGCCATTCGGAATCAAAACTAACATTACGTACGATGAGGTTACGCAAGAGGTAACGTCTGCACTTATACCAGCGCTCGGCCTTCAACGATGACTCGGGAAGAGAGAACACACTACCAACGTCCATCCACACAAACCCAGTCACCCTTGAAAGTTGATGCAATTATTATATTTCCCGCTTTCTTACATTTACAGGCTCGAATCAAAGGCGACCTAAAAGAACTTCGAAATAAATCAGTTTTCGCATTCGTTATGTTCAATGCTTTGTTTATATTGATAGTGTTTTTATTGCAACTCAACAAAGATCAACTCCACGTAGATTGGCCTTTGGGAATAAAGACGAACATTACGTTCATCGAGGAGACAGGCGAGGTACAGCCAAATGATACCACATACTGTGTCTTCACCTCACACGTCTAATGACCTTCCTCTAACCGGACTGTCGGGCTGGCACTACGCATGGAGACAAGTCACAACGACTAAACTACTTCGGAGTTTCTTGGTTCACTCTCTAATACATCCGATCCATTAGTTTCCTTACCTATAGTTTATACAGAAAACAATATTATCTACATCCCAATAATAGCATATCACCGCATCTAGCGTGTGGCAGGCAAACATGTGATACCTAACTTAAACCTACCCTATCAATCAACCAGCACAATTCCAACCCACACTGAGAACTATTCTGTTATTAAGGTGGTGGAGTTTCTATTAAACACGGTCACTGGCTCCTAATGTGTTCACACCCTGAAATCCGGTGATTTGTTTAACACTGAACGAAACTATTCATTACACTGGTGTGAAGAAAATGCTAGTTCAAAAATTATATGTTTTGTGTTTGTTTTTAAAAAATTATAATATGGTAGGTAGGTAATATCTTAACCTACCATATTTTATGTAGTACATACACTCTTCGTATAAAAATCTGGACATGTTTGATTCAATGAACTTATAACATAACTTCAATATCAATTATTTTCTTAATCAATTAATAATTGGCAAATAAATTAGTGTCCACGTTCTTTGACGATATTAAAAACACTTATGTTAAGGAAAAGAATGTTGGCACTGATTTGTCAAAATTGCACCAAATGTTAACATTTCAACTCTAATAATCATTAGATTTGTGATTTATTAATGCAAACTAGTTTGTCTAAATAAATGTATATGTTTTCAGGTATTGATCTCAAAAGAGTACCTGCAATTGGAACCAATCGGTCTAGTGTTTGTGTTCTTCTTTGCATTGATTCTGGTGATCCAGTTTACCGCTATGTTGTTCCATCGGTTTGGAACTCTAGCACACATTCTTTCATCCACAGAACTGAATTGGTTCTGCACTAAAAAGGTGAGAAAACCCCCCACATTAACATAATATATACCACCTCATATGATAAATATAATAATGAATATTGACATAATTATTACTTTTGCAGGCGGATGACCTCTCTCAAGACGAAATATTGGATAAAAATGCAATAGCAATTGTAAAGAATTTACAAAAGCTAAATGGTCTAGACGATGAATACGAGAATGATTCAGGATCCGGACCGCACAATGTGGGAAGAAGAAAAACTATACACAACTTGGAAAAGGCTAGACAGAAGAAGAGAAACATAGGCACACTAGATGTAGCATTCAAGAAGCGCTTCTTCAACATGAACGCTAATGATGGACCAGGTACATTATTTTTGTATGCTATGTGAAGGGCCTCACTTTTCCAAAATATCGTATATGAAAGAGTCTATGTCCTCGGAACGGGCTGTTATATTATGTTACATTCACAACAGCTCAATAAATCGCTTATAGATGTAGAGCAGCTAATAAATCGCAGAGATAAATCATTACATTACATTATATTTTCAAGGCACACCAGTCCTGAACAGAAAAATGACACTACGACGAGAAACTTTGAAGGCTTTAGAAACAAGACGAAACTCGGTGATGGCTGAGAGGAGAAAATCTCAAATGCAAACATTGGGCGCTAATAATGAATACGGCGTAGCTGGAATCGTAAGAAAAACCTAAAACTATTGCTGCTATTTTATTAAAACTACATAATGTTCCTTTGGATGGTTTAAAATAACTATAAGTTATAATTTTCATCTTTATCAAAAATGTTTCGCAAAAAATAATAATTGTACAACCTCAATACATTATTTTAAAATCTTTAAGTTTTTACCACAATAATAGTCAACAATAAAATTTAAATGTGCTTCATATATTTTCAGCTAAACAACAACCTTGCAGTTCCCAGACATAGGACATCAAATGCCAATATATCGGTAAAAGATGTATTTCCAGAGACAAATGGAGGCCAGGTTAACAGGGCGTACGAGGCAACTTTAGATGAGGAAGAAGATAGCAACTCTATGAGACTACAAACACGACAGAACACTGTTTCCTTCCAAAACAGCTTTTCTAAATTCTGATGTAGATTATTTTCATCATTCCTTTAAAATTAAGGTTGCCAAAATTGAATTTAGTAGCAGCTAGATAGAAATTGTACATAGGATAGATATTTAAATTAGTCACGAAACAACATAGTAGTACCTAAAGATTTTTAAAATTGAGAATACATTGGTCTTTCTAGATAGATGGATCCTTGACGAAATTTGATAGCAATGAAAATTAGATTGCTGTATAATATTTTTATTTACACTCACTAGACATAACTTTTTTGTATTTCCTATTGAGATTATGTTTGCATTACTTTTGTGATAAGTCATCATTTATTTAAGAATGAGACATATTATGGTGTTCTGTTTTTTATAATGTTTCCGTAAACAGCTTTTTAAGACTTAAAGTAATTTACACTGCCACATGTGTTTACCAATAAGTACCTTTCTTTTACAATTATATTATCTTGAATAATGTATGGTATTATTTTACCAATAATAAATAATTGATATTAACTATTGCAAAAGTGATTTTTACTATCCCATAAAATATGTTTAAATCATCAGTTATGAATAATGTGCTTCAAACAAACAACAAGATAGACACAGTTCATATTATATTGAAGAGTTTAGATAAGACCATTTTGTTTTATTTTTTTAAACCTTAATTTTACTAACTTAATTTTCTAAGAAGGTGACAAATTCAGTTAGTTTGAAGAGCTGATCTTCACTGGAGGTATGGAGCGGAGCTGGAACTACTGGTGGCGTTGGGTTCACAGATTGGTTGTCTTCGCTAATGGTCCACTTGTGATCCCTAAAAACTTGCATACATGCTTCTCGACTCAGACCTGTCATAGTCACAACAGAGTCTATTGAAATGTTGCTGTAGGAATTACCAATCATCTTCAAAGTTCTCTCCCTGATTTTTTCTGCAATCAAAAAAATATTACATAACTAATTATAATCTATTATGTAAAACAGTTCTCTCAATGATAAAAATAAAGATTAGGGCCATTGTACTTGATTACAATTTAATGGAAGTTCATTAAATTTAGTTAAGTTTAGCAATGTTTAAAGCCAATTTTAGCCAAACCTCTGTAATAATCATTAATTGTTTGCGAATCAATTGCAGGCATATGGAGTCAGGTAGTAAGACAAGATAGAATTTGAAGATAATAGAGAAGATTGTGCAACCAGTGCATAAAATCATTTAAAAGTTCATAAATCATTCAAATTTTTATTTATATAAATCTTCTGTAGGTGTTTTAGTCATTGAACTCCTCCTAAACGGTTGGATCGATTTTGATGAAATTTTTTGTGTGTTTAAGTGGGTTCGCGAATGGTTTAGATTCAAAATACGGTTTAGGGGCGAAGTGTGGGCGGACCGCTTGTTATAGTTAAATTTATCATTGTTTGTTAAATTAATTAAGTCAGCTTTTGACAATTGTTTTGTTAATAATTTTATTACAAGTTTAACCACCAATTTAAATGCCTTAAATAAAAGTATGTGTGTTTAAATTGGAGAAACAAATAGATTAACTTTGTTTCTCAGCAAAAAAATATCTTGTTTTAACTCCTTGACCCTCACCTCAGGTAATAAGGTCAGGTAAGCGGTAACCGGTTACCGCTTGGGGATTAACGAGTTAATTAGGTTAATATTCATGCTAGAAAAGATTGTTTTAATAAGTTTTCACCTTCAAGAGCTCTAATGATAGGTGCTACAGGCTCTGCCCAATTGTAAGCAGATAAGGCCTGATATGTGCCAGCTAGATCTTTCTTCCACAATTTCTGGCCAACAGCCCATACAGCACTTATATCGGGATTGCTGCTAATTATATTTTGAGGTATTCTCTTCCACAGGAACTTAGCATTGCATCTGAAATACACATAATAACCTTCCATCAATTAAGTGTGATATATATTCATATCATATCAGTGCTGAACAACAAGTGTCAATAATTTAAGAATAATAAGGAAAACATTATGTTTATGTTTGACTGTCTGAAGCCTGATCTACCAGAACAATAACCAAAATTATAATGATAGGTTATGTATACTATATTTGTGTATATTTGACTGTTTGTTAAGCCTGATCTACCAGAACAATAACCAAAATTATAATGATAGGTTATGTATACTCACAGGTCATTCTGATACAAATAAATGGCCAGTAACTGGGCATATGTCGCTGGAGACGCTATCCCTGTCGGAGACTGTAAAATAAAAACATATTTTATAATGGTAAACATGAATAAGTTAATGACCGCATTGGTTTTAATAGACTACCTCTAATTCTTGTTTTTCTAAATCTTCACACATTTTATCGAAATTAGTCAGCATTTTATTGTTTTGTTTGTATAGCTGTATAAGTTTAGATGCCTTTTCGCAGGTGTAATGATAAATCTTGAAAATTTTCAGTCAGTTTCGACGAAAATTATAGAAGCAACAAAACAAAATACAATAACATAACAATGTGTTGACAGTGACATTGACTATTATCATTTAATGATAGTGATGTCCGTATTCTGTTGTTTTTCTTGGTTCCCTACAACAGACACAAAATGGCGTTCAACTGAGTACCTAATATCTTTTTCACTTTTTAATGCTATTTCGGCCAAGCGATACGTTTTGGAATATAAATATGGACACTATTTGATGATTCAATTTTGCTTTAAAATAAAGAAAAAAATTTAAATAAAAAAAAAAGTTATGTTTGCGATTCACACACGATAGAAGTGAAACTTCAGTAAATCGACGAATGAATAAGAAGAAAAGAATTAAAAAAAAGTGTGTGTGTGTCAGCTACGACGCACGATTGGAGTCTACTACTTACGAACTATAATTATGATATATTAGGTCCTTACATATGAAATTGGCGTTTTGTATGGGAGGAACAAAAAGTCGAATATTTTTTAATATAATATATTTAATTAATCAAAGTATGAACCATTATTTTCTATGCACTTTTGCCATCTTATAGGTAGTTCATTGATCCCTTTACTAAAAAAACCAGTCGGACGGGAATCAATAAAATCTTTGAAGGCGATTTGGACTGCCCCATCGGAGTTGAATTTTTTCCCTTGCAAGAAGTTATCCAAATTTCGAAAAAAATGGTAATCTGTTGGAGCAAGGTCCGGGGAGTACGGAGGATGTCTTAGACTTTCCAATTGAAGCTCTTCTAATTTAGTAGCCGTCTGTTGCGCAGTGTGTGGTCTAGCGTTGTCGTGAAGCAGCAGTGGCGTGGAGCGATTGACCAGCCTAGGTTGTTTAGCCGCTAGCTTTTCCATCATGGTTTGCAATTGCTGACAATAGACATCAGCCGTAATAGTCTGGCCAGATTTGAGAAAACTGTAATGAACAATACCGGCACTAGTCCACCAAACGCTTACAAGTAACTTTTTTGGGGTTAATTTTCGCTTGGGGCAGGATTTGGCTGGCTGGCCAGGATCCAACCATTGCGCTGAGCGCTTCCGATTATCGTAAAGAACCCATTTTTCATCACAGGTAATGATTCGGTTTAAAATACCTTCATTATTGTGCCGGTTTAGTAATGTAACGCAGCAGTCGACGCGCGTTTGCCGGTTTGCTTCAGTCAATTCGTGAGGTACCCACCTTTCAAGCTTTTTAATCTTCCCAATTTGCTTCAAGTGAATTAAAACAGTTTTATCACTAACACCGCAGCCTGCAGCTAACTCGGACGTGGTTTGCGATGGATCCGCTTCCACAATAGCCTTCAACTCTTCATTATCAACTTGAGTCTCAGGCCGTCCACGGGGCTTGTTCTGCAAGTCGAAATTTCCAGAACGAAAACGTTGGAACCAAAAACGAACTGTGTTTTCTTTTGCAACACGACCGCCATACACATCATTCACCCTTCGAGTTGTTTCCGCAGCACTAGTGCCACGGCGGAACTCGTACTCGTAAATAATGCGATATTTTAAGTTTTCCATTTTGTAAAATGAGTGACGCAAACAGAAAAAAACAGAAGAAAAAAAACAAATGAATGACGATCATCGAAGCACAAATACATGAGTCTATAGCTGTACAAATTTGAATTTGGAATTCCTTACCAAAGAGGAGAAATTTGTGATTAAAGTGGCCAGTACGAAAAACGCCAATTTCATATGTAAGGACCTAATATATCGAATAGAAAAAAAGGGTTAATTAATGCATCTGCTAAAATGATAAGAGAAACAACTATTATATCTGTAATTATTCGGATTATTTATATTACTTCAATAAAGTGTATTACATAAAGTATGTTACAAAATAATATAAATAAAATACAGCAATACCTCTTTGCGTAAAAATAAATAAATTTAAATAAAGCATTGTATTTGTGTCTCTTACCATTTCCGTTTCATCTTTTTGCATCCGGTTTGAAATCACTACGATTCTATGAAGTTTCACTTCAAAAGAAAAGCAAAATAAATAAATATAAACGTAGGTTTTTAAAAGATTACAAAAAAAGTAGTCCATTTTAGTCTAGTCAATTTCCCCTAGTAGCGAAGAGGATTAAACTGTATTATGTGTATGTATCAAACTAAAATTGTGAAATACAAAGTCAAAGTGTAAACAATGAAAGAGAAGATTTGGAATCGAAGATTCAGCAGGTACATTTACATTTTTTCTCTAATGTCAAAGCAGTTTGTTATGGATAACGAACGATTGCAAAAATTCATTCATGATACACACCTACACATGTAGAATTCACCAACGATTTTCCTAAATAAGAATTTATTCAATTCTACCATAATCATTTTTAACTACTTAAACAAAACAAGTACCTAGTAAACTGACGTTACTCATGGTCGGTCGGTAGGTAGTAAAATAGTGTTGTAGGTTGTAGGGATGATGGATGCCTATGTCTAATATTGAAATCAATCGAAAAGATCGGTGGCCAAATGCTCTGATTTCACCCCTGGAAGCTAAGTGAAATAGGTAAAAGGCAAAAAGGAAAATGGTAAAATGGTCATAGACTGTATTTAGAACTGTGGCAGCACTTTATTTTATGTGTAAATGATTTGGCGCTTATAATCCCCCATTTTATTTTCATAGATATAAGTACATACCAGTGTCTCACAGTAAATACCTTTTTACAAGACACTTTTCAAGTAAAATCCATCTGGTGGTTCAGGTTGCAGAGCGTGCCAAAAAATTAATTATAATATTCTCGAAAAACATCACACAGTTCTGGCGCAGTCGGGTAATGAAAAAAAAAAAGTTGTGTGTGCGATTCACACACGAGAGAAGTGAAACTTCAGTAAATAGACAAAAGAATAAGAAGAATAAAAAAAAAACAAAAATATACTATGCAAAAAGATTTTGTTCGGGCGGTCACCCATCCAAGTACTGGCGTCGCGCACAGGCTGCTTAACCTTGTTAGCGTTTAAGATTGGCTTACCCGACAGGTAAGCCAATCTTATTTCCATTTCCGTTTCATCCGGTTTCAAATCACAACGATTCTATAGAAGTTTCACTTCAAAAATTACTTGTATACCTGCATACGACGTATATACTAACATACGACGCGACGCTGCGTTCACACGGAATCATGTCTTACTCTGTCGAATCAGATTTTTTGTAGGATCCGAGTCAGTGGCAACCTCGCAACAGAGACACACAAGCATTAGATAATGTCGATTCTTAAAACCGAATGCTCGTGTGAACAGTCACCAATGTGCAACCGACCCAACACTTAAGCTGCGCCAAGTTTTGTCAAAATTATGGCCCATGCTTGGCCATATAATGTTCAGCGGGCATAAGAAACTTAGGTTTAGTTTCTTAGATTAAACTGAGAAACTAAGGTCTGCATCGTCACTTTACATCAGGTGGGATTGTGGTCAAATCAAGGCGTATCTAACTAGCAAAGAAAAAGGTTATATTTCTTAGATAGGTAGGTAGGATAGGTTACTTTTGACTTAATAACCTATTCTTCCGTGAAAAACTATTACACTGTTACTTTATATAAGGCGAGGTCAAAGCTGTCGATCGACCCCATGCTGAAGTGAAATAGAGGTATAAAGCCTACCTAGTATATAACCAAAGATGATGGACCGCCTTGCTGAGTCATTCTACAATATCGTCGCTCTTGATGCTAATTTTCTTGTTACGCTTAAATTCAATTTGCATTTTAATGATCGAACTGCCTATTTAGGTTCGTCGTTCGGCTGTTGGAACTTGTTACCTCAAATCCATAAAGATACATACACATACAGGTATTTATGCTTGTCTCTGTAGGTTTATAGGTAGGTAAACATTGCATTGAGTTCATTATAAGAATTGATCAAAAGAATTCTCAACAATATGTTTCTATCAATATTTTTTGAAGTCCGTCTTAATTATATTTTCTATACTTATATAATGTTTCTTTCTTTCTATATAAGATTTCATAATGTAACAAGAAACACAAATATTTACGAAATGAAGGTACTCAAAAGTATGTATTGTATAGCCTTGTCTGTTCGTCTATTCCTCTGTGGCTTTTCATGATAGACCATAAGGTATCTCTAGAAAGCTGTAATTTGGCATGTAAAAATCCTAATAAAACACAAAATTCCTTCGAGTGGACAGATTTGTTCTTTTGTACTCCAAGACAAGGGCATTCGTTGAATATATATCAATTATGGAAAACAATTTTTTTGTAAAATCTAGTTCATAGTATTTACCTACCACCCCTACTGTTATTAACTCATGGTAGATTGAATGGCGATCAAAGTAACCTTAATTTCAAAAAGCTTTTCACACTAAAGGGCCCGACATCAGATTAAAGTTTGAGCGGTGCTTTGCGCAAGGTGCTATGATTAAGGAACGTTTCGTCACTTTCACTATTGTTGGATTGTCCAATGGTACTCGTCACGGTCTGTCGGTAACCAATAGACTGCTCAGCCCCGCCTCGAGGCCGAGGCGTGAGCAACACCGCTTTTGTCAACTGCTATTTACCTTTACATCCTAGACTTTATAACCTACCACGTATAAAAGTTATAAAGCTGTTAATGTAGAAACATTGAGTCGCACAGAGCTTTGTGTGAGAAGCCAAAGTTAATACAACAAACATGGCGAAAGCTCTTCTATGTAGGTTCTAAGGCATCCCGACCGATGTTGATAGAGCAAAGTGATAACTTTATCTTTTAATTGCCTCAGTGGCTCGGTGGGTGGTGGTCCGCTTGTAGTGCAAGAGGTAGTGAGTTCCCGCCGAGGGGTCAAATGTTTGTATGTTCTGCAAGAACTTTCTCCTAAGTCTGGGTGTTTAATATTTATAATGAAAAATATATAAAGTATATCAGATGTCTGTGCTAGGTAAGACACAATCCCGACTTACGAGTACTATAATCTAGCAACGTATATTATTAAATTATTATACTTGGTTATGTAGGTAGGTACATTCATTATCGTTCTACCACTAATGTTCCCAGTATCGCAGCAGATTAGTTTGGCATTTGCTTCACATTATCCTAACCACAGGCTCAAGAGGGCATTCTATACACGTTTACCCTCTTGATATCCTCTAAGTAAATTGATAGTTTATTAAGTGCATGTTCATGTTTTGTCTAACGATTTACTTTGTACAAGATTCCACAATGTTTGGGTCAATACGTTACGATTGAGATTATGCATCGAAGATACTGACTTAGGCTGTGGACATTTTATTAGTAGAGGTTCTGATGATACGATCCTATACAATGCCGCGGTGGGCGAAGGTACATTTGCGGCGCAAGAGGTAGCGGGTTCGATTCCCGCCGTTAACATTCTTTATAGACTGTTTATTTATGATGATGTTTTTCCTTGAATGAGCAGTTATTTCTCAAACGTTGTGATTTATATATAGGTTAATAATTATTAAAAGCTTTTTATAAATAGTTATTGTAACCAAAAATAAAATAAACAGTAAAAAATGTTTTAAGAGTTAAAAAAGTTTTGGTGTTGCCCTTACGTCAACGTGCTCATCATAATGAGGCAAAATAGGTTAAAATATTGTTATTGAAAATTCATAATTCATAAAACTTTATTCAATTCACAATTGGCACTGTATTTGAATATTACAAATTTGAATTAATCCTAGGTGCTTAATTATTACAATGTCCTTAATTAGTTACAACAATAAAAATTTATCTTATTCTAATTACAATTTAAAAAGTTTTTCACACTATCATCTTCGAGAAAGTCACTAACCGAGTAATAACACCCCTTCAACAAAATCTCTTTTAATGTACGCTTAAACAAATATAAAAGAAAAAAAATATAAAAGTCTATTTAAATTAAAGGTATGTAGGACACCTACATTGATTGGTATTAAATACGGAACTTGGATGTTATCTGAACATTACACTTTACTAGTCGGTTAAAGTAACATTCACATTTAAATAATATCTATATAAAAAGCATATATTGATAATATGCTTCTGAAATATTCTACTACAGACATACATACATAAGAAGGTCCTAAATTACTTATTCAATGCTTATACGGACAAAACTTTATGTTGGTATGCAAATAAGGAGTTTATAACGGATGTCTATCTATTTGAGCTTACAAAGTTGCAGCATACCTAGCAATTTTGAAGCTGCGTAACCTACATGGAATTTCTTAGGTATAAGGTTCTATAGAATATGCTGTATTAGAACAGCTAGGCCAATACATTACACCTCAAAGAATTTGTGGTTTTTTTACGTTTCAAGAGAACTTCGCAATTTCGTGATGCAATTTGTCCAAAAGCCGAAACGAGGTCGAAATTCTCCAAAAATACTAAAATAACAAAGACTTAACGCATCCAGAGGTAATGGCCATTAATTAATACAATTAGCTCTCGGCAAATTGCGCGTAAAGACTGGAATAATGAGCGTAAATTGAGGTGACTTTACACTTCTGATTTATTGTCCTGCACTTGCACGAATTCGTCGAAAGAGAAAACGGACCAGTTCGGACGGATATTACGAGCAGTATATAAAATTGATAATGAATATTTATAAAAAACTTAATCACAGTTCACCGTGTTTTTCATAAGGGTCAGGAGGAGAAACCATTAATCAGAACAATTCCACTTAATCATGCAAATGCGCTGATTTCTCTGGCCCGCGTATCATTAGCTTTATTTTATGAGCGATTCCTGGATTTTGTGTCATTATTAAATTACCCGCTACAAGGTTAAATGCTTAATTTACTGCCGTAAGCACTGACAGCTACCTACGTCAATTCAATTTGGGAGTATTCTTTATCAGTCAAAACAACATGGATATTTTTTTTTACTATATTTAGTACGCTACGCAAGCTTGCTTTTCAAAATATTTTACGTTATACAAGCGCGACACACACTACGTACTTAACTGTTTCTATGTTTAAAATATTTCTTAGACGAACATGTATGACACGTCCAAAATCTAAGAATAAATAAGATGTTTTTATTGCAATACTCATCGGGATGGGCGAGCTCGTTGAAGTCTTTTGGTGTTACTAATTGTGTATTTTTACTAAGACATATGACAGATTTGCAATAGGCAAAATCTGAAGAAGGCCCATGATACCAATGTAATGAAGTTACAAAGTAGGTACATACATTACCCGTTAATTATCAGATTTTTTTAACAGCTCAAAACCGGCCCTTTCCGCCGCCGGCAGACTGCGACTGCAGGCTTGCGAAATTCAATAGGTTGGGTATAAAGCAGAGTATACGCATATCCAGGATTTCACATAAATCATCTTGATTATTAATTTCAGAGTTTTTAAGAAGTCTTAATTATTGAAGTACTGCTTCTGTTAAAATAAACGCATGTAGGTAAGTTTTCTGCATATTTGATGCAATCTTAAGTGAAGAATAAGAGTTGAAAGGAACACTCAAGTTTTAGTACTTGAGTGTTCCTTTCAACTCTTATTCTCTTATTCAACTACTCGAGTATTCGTATATTATACCCTAGGATTTTGTACGAGTGGAGTACTTACTTTATATTTAATACTATTTTATGTCAGCAGATGCAAGGCACTCAAGACCTCCCATGATAATGTATTGTTATCTATTGTTAATCCATCCGGTTTTGAGTCAATTTAATATTAAACAGATCATAAACCTGCATCTCTTGGTACCGACTTAAAAGCACCACTGGTATTTTAAGCCTTAGTTTTTCATTAATTATTCATAATCGATCTTATCAGACTATAAATCGCTTACATAATTCTTCTAGCTCGCTGGCAGGACACATCTAAAGTGGCTTAAATTTATTTTATTAATAGTAAATATTGTTGTAAGCTACAATTGCATCGTAACCTACTGGTTGCGATGCAATTGTAGCGGTTTTTATTCCGTTCTGTGTTAAAGCAAGTCTGAGTGTTTTGAAAGAGAGAAAGAAAGAAGAATGTATTATAAGTATTTTATTTAATTTTTAACACAATATATTCGCATAATAAATAAATATTTCTGTAGGGTAGGAAATATAAACCAGTAATCATTTACTTGTCTTGAAAAAAAAATGCCTAGCTTCACCTAATAAATAGAAGTTTTAACAAAGTAAAATAAATCGCGCCGCCCCGCAATATGTTATAATGATTTTAATGTCAATTCCATAGCTACATTAAATAATTAAATCAATTTGATAAGTATGAAATAGACTCAAACTACACCCAAGTTGCCGTGTACAGTTAAAAAAAAACATGTAGGTATAAGTACCTAAATGTTAAAAGTTCAAAAAGATGCATTTGAAGGGACCATCCATCCAAGTACTGGCCTTGCACAACGACACTTAATCTTATGAAAAACCCGTTTGTTGTATGGGAGCCCCCTTATTTATTATTTTTTAATGTGTTTTTAGTATTTGTTGTATACTCAAATTTTAAAATTTATATCTATCATGGTTCTTGAGAGTCAGCCTGGTGACAGTCAGACAGACGTCGGTCGAAGTCTTAGTTATTACTAAGGGTACGGAACCCTTAAAACAAGTTACCGTTAACAGGTAACATAGAATTGCAGACAGTAACAAGTTACAATCGCGTGAACTTAGAAAAAACTTATTTGTACATAGTATATTTTGTCACCGCAACGGGGTATATTAAGATCATCATCAAATAACCTGTAAGATCTTTACTGGGCATAGTCACTAAAAAGCCTTCCATGAATCCACATAACCATGATAGCTTATTATTCTATGACCATGACATACGAATAAAATCAGCTATTTCTGACTAATAGAACCAAACTGATTATATTAATGACACGTAATAAGCCTATGTCCTATTTTACGACTATTATAGAGTAAACGATTGGAGAGTTTTTAAAGAACTGTTAAGAAACAGTTCTAGCACTAATTTACTAGTAGGTTTATGACAAACGTTTTTTAACAACTCCTCATAGATTTTTGATTCTTTATGCGCCATGATCACGGTAGAACTTACTCTAAATTATTTTAAAAACTTAGATAGTTTCAGAAGTTCTTTTATCTTAAGGACTGATATACAAAGTGATATTAATATTTTTATACGTATTGAAATTGATATGATGTTATTATTTCTTTCACTTGCTCTTCTCTAACATTCATTATTTACGCAACCGTGTTTGAAATTGTATATACAATTTACAACCCAAGTACCCATATTTTAAAGACTTAACATTCTTATTAGTTTCTATATTTTGTAAAAGCTTCAAGGCTTCCTACGTCTCATTTACTTTACAATGTTCGGATACCTGTTCCGAGTATACATTATTTCGAAACGTTGTTTTTGGAACTTACATATTTTGCTAGGTGTTTACCTACTTACAAACTACTTAGTTGCCTAATGAGAATAAATTGAATTCTTGACGAGCTAAACTTCAATATTTATGTTTATTTCGCTGCTCAGATAATTGTGTACCTACGAGTGTTTTATTACTATACCTAAACAAAATAATTTATAAATGTTTGTCAGCTTAAAGCTCTTGTAAACATACAAGTAATTAAAAGGTTACGGTAGATAAAACTTAGTATTATCATGACATATCAGTCGACCGCTACGTACGAGGCTCTCTCATGAATGTTCAGTTAGGATGCTACAAGAAAGTATGAAACAATATTTTTCCAAGGGCCGCTTGCAGAGATAAACTTTTGATGATATGTGAAGGTTTTTAATGAAACAGATTTTAACAAAGCTACGTAAGAAGCGTAAGCTACGTATAAGAAGTTTATCAAAAAAGTGCGTAAATAATTAATTAGACATGCAGTCGGATCATGGGCAACGATTCAAATAGACAAACGCATTTTTCAACAGCAAACAAAATGTCGCAATGGTGGCCTCGTAATTTCCATATCTACAAATAAAACGTACACTTACAAGATGATCGATTGGTATTACACCGGTGAACTACTCGTAGAATCGACATAGTAATCGGGTGTCCACGCAAAACCGTCTGTTGGTCACGATTCTTGATAAAATGTTTATTTCTCGTTGCGTAGATAAGTTTGTCACAGTGCCGTGGGATTAGGCTGTCGGAGAGCACCACAGAGAGTGTTCACTACTATTTAGTCCACCGCTCTCGTGTTTTTTTTTGCAGAATGGACAAAGTAGACTTGATCTATTGAGGACGATTTTATTAATATATGATATTCCTATAACTTTGTTTATTTAATTTAAATAACGGAATAAAACTCGTTATTATGTAAATTAATATTTATATTGATTCCTTACTATAACATAATTTAAATAAATCTAAATTTAAAATTTAAGAAAAACCCCCGATTCCAATGCCTTAATTTCCTTAAATGTAAAACAACATAATATTATGCAATGTGGACGCGATGCGGTTTCATTTGATACCCCACACTAGTATATTTGCAGATTTTCGGTTTTGCTTCCCCACTCTCACCCCCATAACTTTTAAACGGCCCAACCGATTTTCATAAAACATGTCTAAGAACACTCGCGCAAAACTCACCTTTCATACAAAAAAAACTAAATTGAAATCGCTCCATCCGTTCGGGAGCTATGGTGACACAGACAGACAGACTGACAGACAGACAGACAGACACGTCAAACTTATAACACCCCTCTTTTTTGGTCGGGGGTTAAAAATGGTGTACACTGTGGAAATGTCATTGTGCATCCACAGCCAGCCACAACAGCCTAAATCAACAAGGCACGCTTTAAACAGGGACATACATACATTACGAGTATGTACATTAATTTTACGGAAAATAAACGAAACAGTTAAAATTAGCATACGTCTTGCAAAAATTGCAAAATGAGTAATTTTGATATTATGCTTCTTAACATTTTAGTTTTAATTCAGTGGGTTGCAAAATAAGTAGCTACCGTATCAAAAATGATTTATCTTCATAGACGTCTCTAGTAATGACAATAGTTTGAGTCTATAGTAGTGTGGCAGTGGTAGGCCATTTACCACCTGTCAGCTATGAGCGATAGCCCCAGCATCCGCCATTGTCACAGAACAATGCCCGGTCGACTTATCTCAAATCACCACAAAACGGATTCTAATTGGCACCACGAATCCGTAGGTTTTAAATTGAGTAATGTTATCAAGGTTTTTTTTTGTTTTACAAAGGAGTTTAAAAGTTAATCGTGTTTATAGTATATGAATTATGAAAGCAATAAAACAATATACCCTGATGTCACATTTACATATACCAAGTGCTTTATACAAACTTACTGGGAACGTACCAGATTTTTTAGAGACGTTTTTAGCTTTCTGATGTAAAAACTTATACAAATTTTAGTACACTAATTAGTAAAATTTTGTATAACAAGTAAAAGTTTTCGTATATTTTAATTCTTTCATTACAAATATAACATTCTTTGTAATTAGATTTTCTCCATGATGAGGTATGAACATGAAAATAGTTTTTTTATTTTTTTTTTAGCCTTTGTTGTCTCACTGCTGGGCAAAGGCCTCCCCCAACTCCCTCCAACAATCCCTATCCAGAGCTGTTTGTCACCAACTTTCCAAAAAGTCCTGAAGGTCGTCTCGCCAACGTTTTCGTGGCCGACCTCGCCTGCGACTTCCTTCCGGGTTCCAGCCTGTCGCAGCAAGTGCCCACATTTGGGGTGCATCCGACGAACATGCCCAGCCCACCGCACTGGAGTTTTGCTGTTGAAACTCCTACTACTCCCACTCAGCAATGCCTGTAAGCGAGCGTATATCCGTGTTCCGAATACGATCGGTTATTTTGATACCAAGGATGCTACGCTCCATTGCCCTCTGAAAAATCTTGAGCCTGGACTTCTGATGCTCGGTAAGCGACCATGCCTGTGCACCGTAGGTTAGGACAGGTAGAATGCACATGTCTACGAGCTTGAGCTTAAGTGCTAGTGGAAGGTTATCCTTCATGTGCGCTTTCATGGACCAGAAGCTTTTCCAGGCATTGTCGATCTTTCGACCGATCTCCTTGTCTTGCCTGTTTTCGAAACTAGCAATCTGGCCCAAATAAGTGTACTTGTCGACATATCGTATATCCTGCCCATCTACCACGACTTTACGTTTCGTGCTGTTAGGCATTATCTGAGTTTTGGACCGGTTCATTTGATGTCGAACCTCCAGACTTGTTTTGCTTAGTTCTTATTTTATTTATTTTTATTTTATAATTTTAGGAAAACTAACAGCTAGGTAACTAAATACTATACACAGTGTGTAACTAACGGCTAATTATAAGTTTCCACAGATATAAGAAAAAGTTAATAGTTATATAAAACAGTCGACTAGGAAAAAGACAGCACATTTAGTTTTAAATACAAACTAAGTTACAATAAATATTTACACAAAGAAAAAACTACTCAACCAGTGTTAAAGACGCTTGGTTGAGGTATTAAATAAATCTAAATCTACTTCATCGTTGCCATCAATAAACATAGTATTTGTGTTATTGAATGATTTGCATGCCCTTAAGATGAAAGAGTTCTGTCTGTAGTTCGTCTTTACGTCTCTGTCTTACGTTACTGTCTTGTCTTTGTTTACGTGTCTGTCTGTCTTTACGTAGTCTTGAAGCATTGTTTGAAGTTCCTGTGATGTGGGTGCAAAGACGACAATGTCGTCTACAAAACGCAAGTTGGTAAAGCGTTTGCCATCTATACTGGTGCCTTTCGCAGCCCAGGGCGCACTTAGCTTCTTAAATATCTCTTCTAAGCTGGGTGAGAGAGGGTCGCCTTGTTTTACCTTTTTTTTTTATCTTGAATGTTGGGCCGGAAAAAGAAAGTTTAATATTTGCTGAGCTGGAGTTTTAAATTATTTCAATAAAATCTATATAAATTTTATCAATGTTTTGTGCTTAAAAAGCTGAAAAAATTGCGGAGTGTTTTAAGCTGTCATATGCTTTTGCGTAGTCAACAAAAGCTACGTATAGCGGTTTACGGAACTCGTTATATTTTTCGATCACTTGGTTCAATGTATGCAGGTGATCTGTGTTTGAGAAGCCAGGGCGGAAACCGGCTTGTTCTGGTGGCTGATGCTGATCTAAATTGCTTCCAATGCGGTTTTGTATTAATTTAATAAATGTTTTGTAAATATGGAACACTAGGCTTATGGTTCTGTAGTTTGCAATATCGGATTTATACCCTTTTATGTGAAGAAGAATATTATTTAAGTGGCACATTTGTTTTGGTATATACCAGTTTCTAGAATGGTATTGAAAAGATTATTCTATTCTTACTAAATTTCTAGACGCTGAACATACTAATTAGCGAATATTTATAATCCAAAAGTTTCCATAATCCATTAAATTATATATAAGATTTTTTTTTGAAATCTTTTAATAATAATAATAAAATAATTGAATTATTTCAGGCATCTAAGGCCCATATAAACTTACACCTTATAGACTAACATACATAAAAATATAAATCTTATTAACTAAAGTGTCAGCATCGTGGATCATCTGTTACGGCGGTGTCGCCTTGCAGTGTAGGCGACCGACGAACCGTCGAAACTTGACCCCTTGCGGCCAAAACTGCAAAAAGATATTATAGATGCTTTATGAAAAGATTCAGAAGAGAGTACGCTGGTTATTTTGTATAAAGCATAATCTGTTTTTTTAGGAATCCTCAATATACAAGCTGGACTCATACTAACTTAAAAAAATATATACTTATAACTTACCTTCTTCCATTGAGTAAGTATAAATAAATCTTGCTTGAATTAATATAAGCTTAATTGCAATAGTAATAAAAAACACGACAAATGGCTACCTGGACAGCCAAAAATAATAAAAGATTTATTATTAATATTTGGTGCTATAAGTATCCTGTGGTATATTAAATTACTGTGAAAGTGAGCACAGCACATTTGTCAGTAGGAAAGTACAAGGTACAGTCAAATTAATTTCCAACTGCAAGGATTAACTGCCTCAAATAACAGTTTTAATGTTTTATTATGTGACATGACAGTACTTGATAACTTGCATGCCATGATTTTTACCTCATTAGTGTTAATTTATGAGCATACAGGTCAATTATTTACAGATAAAGTTCCCGGTCAAAGAATGCAAAGAGAATTTCTGATTGAAACTCGCTGCACCTATAATTTCCGAATTGACTTTAATGATAATCGTAATTATTGAGTTAAGGTCTGGGCAAAGATTTTGCAATATTGTTGCTTACAGTTAAAATTTTTGCTATGGCAAATTGTATTATGATATGCATATTATGATATGTTAAAAAAAACAAAAGCATTTTCTAAATGTCAAATTGATTGCAATATATTTTAATTAACTTAGTACGCAATGGCCTCACAAAAATTGTTCACATTATGTTTGCACATTCTGCATCACCTAATTAATACCAAACTAATCAGTGCTCATACTTGTATAATACAATGAAATATATTGGAATATCACATGGAAATGCTTTAATTATAAAAAAAAAACACTTATCTATACAAATAATCAATAAAACAAATTTTGCAATTTAGCTCCTGCCAATGACAGACAAATTAAATTACTGTGTCAATAAATAAATAATAGAGAAAGTACAGGAAACGCCTTTAACCGTAAAATATCCCATCGTGGGATACTGATTGTGCCTATTTTATGTTTGTAGTGTGTAGTACAAGTAGCAGCGGTGTTTTGAACAATTTTATGGCAATGTTGGGCTACCCACAACCCTTACATAGACTTCATCGTGAGAGCGAAACAAGCAGCATCGGCAGAGCGAACATCTAGTTAATACTTTCTAGTAAAGTTAACTAATTGACCCCTAGGATTAGTCTAAGTTTACTAAGTAATGATGATAATTTTTTGAAGCTGACTTTTCAGAAAAATGCTCAAGTTTTGCGCGTCAGACAAACTAATATTATCGCTTTTTAAAAAACAGAAATATCAAAATAATAATGTTTAGATAGATATTTTTCCCTAAGGGACGCAATTGTTTATTATTTATTTAAATAATCTTATAAAGTCATATCTGACTCTCACATTCGTCTTCACTAGGTCTTATACATGAACCATAGTTTTTAAAACCTTTTTAATACCTTCCTTTTATTATGGGACATCATGTGACAACATGTCATAACATATTGAGAAAAGGAAACACAAAAAAACACGTTGCTAACGTTTAGAATTTAAATGATGTTTTACATAAAGTACTGTACCTAATAGAAACTGTGAGTCTTTCACAGAATTCTTAATAATTTATCGCAATATGTATGTTCTGTGAAGGAAGCACATTTACCTAAGAGTTAAGCTGGCTCGACGGACATCTACGAAATTGAACCTACGACCTGAAGTTCATCTCGCGAGGTCAATCTGAGAAATCACCGCTTAATATTTACACAGATAACATAATGTGCAATGCTATTAATAACTGAAAATCAACTTCCATTTCCTTATATGAATGCGGCAGAGGTTTTGGTTTTATGGTTAGATTTATTTCAAAACAGCTGGTACTCGTAAACTAGTGAAAATGAACCATATTTAGCCAAAATTAAACCTCAAAAACGTGGTTAAAATTTATGGCGATGTTTTTTTTTGTTCAAAATATATGTAACTCTAAAGAGTTAACTTTAAGTAGTCAAAGAAAGTAGTCTTAGCAGTTCAAATAGCTAATCAAAAATCATCATAGGTGTTATCAATGTTAGTATTTGGGTATACCTATAGCCAAATGCCATGTTTTTTTATAATCCCTGTGGTAAGTGGAATCGGCTTCGATTCCCTTCTTAAATGGGCGATGAATAGTTTTATGTAAGTGTCTATTATCCGCCATACAAACTCTGTAGATATCGCATACCTATTACTATTGATATAACTTTTTATTTGGATAAATAAGTGGTAAAACTCCAGATAAAATGTTCCAGCCATGATTGCAAATACCTCCGTAACAAATAGAGAGTACGGATACCGTAATGCTTCCTGACACTTATGGGCTTTGCGAGCGCATTATACCGCGTCGGTGCATCCATTCAGGTGATTGATAGATACCCAATAGATGCCTACGATACGATCGGTGAAAGTCAGGTAATTATACTATTCAGGATTATAAGCAAATAATTTGTTTAATAACACAGTAGAGCTGAAACACACTATGCCAAAGTTACTTTTTTTTTACATAATTTTAGGAAAGTTGTAGCTAGTACTAATTATAACTAAAAGTGTGTGTAAAAAAAATTGACAGCCTCTGTGCTTGCAACAGAGGCAGTCAGCTCAAACCAAAGTTCGAAGAAGATTTTACGTTCCGACGTATTCGGCTGATAAGACACACCATAAGTAGCCGAACTTATCATAGTTACCCCTATTTACGTTCTCACTGCTGGGACACAGGACCTTCTCCTTATCCAGATAGATGCGGCCTTGATTCACCACACTGGCCAAGTGCGGGTTGGTCACATGTCCATCAAACACAAAGTTCTCAGAACACGCCTGTTGTCATGATGTTTACCTTCACCGTTAAAGCACGTGTTTTAAGGCGTACATACATATTTAAAGAATAAAAAAGAGTTGTTTTGAACCCACAAGCCAACAAGGCTTTTCAAACTTACCCAACCAAAATTCAGTTGCGGAACTTTGTGTGAATTCAGTTCTTTGAGATATGTTGTGGCATCGTGACATTGGTAATCGAACCTAACTTCGATCTCGTATAATGTGTGATATATAGAATAAGTTGCCGCCTTAGTTAGCCGCCAAAGTTCAACTGTACGCTAAAACGCAACATAATTTCGGCATAGTGTGTCGTTAGTACCATAATATTATATAATCTGCGCTAATACAAAGAGCATTGCCTGCGTAGGTACTCAGGCCAATTTCGGCATAGTGTGTTTACATACTAATAAGATTAGTTTCTAAAACCAGGACTACTGAATACGCTAAAGTTCATTGCATATCTATAAAGCGTTCCCACGATGTTTCTTCTACGGATTCAATCAAACGTAATTCAATTAAACGAAACAACTTAAATTTATGCTGTGTGTGTTATTTCCATGTAAACAGGCTTATATTAAGGAATAAGAAGGGACTGATGAACAAAATTGCATTCAAAAATATTGGAAAATATATATTTGAAATATATTAATAAGTATTACATTTTTATTATCGTACCTCGAGCGTGGTCATCTGAACCTGTGGGTTGTATTGTACAGTCGCCTACGCAGAGTAATTTTCTCGGGATAATATAATCCCTGCGTGGAGTAAATTTTCTCTGTGCAAGCGAGGCCGCAGGCTACAGCTAGTAAATAAAATTAATAATTTTCAGTAATTTAATAAATAGTGGATCTAATAACATAGCATCATTGGATTCCGTTGTACGTTTCGTTGGACGGCACTTTGTTGATATTAACGTTTTTTCCAGCTGTGAGCAACTCAAACCACAGAAAATCAATCCCACGGTCTGATCCAAAGGGTACTTTAAACCTCACTCTTAAAATTTACTCACCTTTAAATTTTTTGAGTACATGTCTGGTCAACCTGGACCTTTCTGGTCTGGTCTGGTCCAGCTGAACTCATCATATGAACACTCTTTACTTCATAAGGTTCCACTCAGCCACGCTTAGTTTTAGATGAACATGCTCATATTATTAACCCAGCACTACTAAAAATTATAGCCAGTCATTTGAGCGGTTTTGCTGCGAAGAAACAACGAACATTCCCATAAACAAACAAATAATAACGGCAATGCAATGTTGCAAACGCCACGTCAACACAATTTGTACTAAGCTAACAGTCTAGTAAAAGATGTGATTTATAAATTGTCTATTAGAAATTGTTAAGATTGTTAAAAGAAATCCATTCAAAAAGAATGTAATAAATCCTGCACGCCGTCTCCTAAAACTTGAAGCATCAAGAAACTCCTTTCTTTGATTAAGAACCTCTTAATGTTTCTCCCTTCTTTCTTTCTTTCTTACTACTAATCTTTGTTGACATTGCCGGAGAATGTAAATATTCCAAATTTATAATACCTCGCAACAATGGATTTGATTGTTTGCCTGTAAATTCGACTATAGAATTGACTTGATATTAGAAACAATAAGATTAGTAAGATGAGCGCATCAACAATTATAACATGATTAACATCTTCCTTCGCATATCACACTAATACGTATTAGTTACTTCAACTAGTTTCAAAACGAGCATATTGGGTACAAAACAATATTTTCCCGGGACTAGATTGCAGAAAACGTGGCGTGAAATGGCCAGTTAGTGAGTAATACCGTGTTATTTGAGGCGACGAGGGCCGGTCGTGACGCGCGCGCGCCTGCCCCGGTCACGAGTCACGCTGACCCTCTTCACTATGGAAACCTGGCCTAAACAATAACAAACCTCTTTGTTCAGGATTTATACGGAAAAATTAAAACAGCTGTTGCTCCCATTTATTACAATAGAAACCTAAATCATAACTCATTGTTAAAAATCACACATGTTATTAGACAGTCCACATGTTCAATTTTGCAAAGTTGCCACCGAAGTTATGCGGTTTGCATTTAGATGGATTCAAATGCTAATTTAGGCGCATTTGCAAAATTATCATTACCATTTGGTAATATTTAATTTTGATTTCTCAACGATCTTAAAGACCGTCTCCAAATTCACACCAACTGCATCATAAAATCCCCAACGAGTAATAATGAAGTCCAGAATGTCTTAATTTTGTCTGTAATTGCAATATAAATTTAACGGAACACGAATGCATTAGTTAAAGTAGGGGATACTAGCTTTACTGGTTGTTGCATCTAATTAAACGTTCACTGATAGAAGCTTTTACATACAAACGTAATCTCACATTTATGTGTACTCTGTAGAGTAGTATGGATTCAGTAGTATGTTATTTAAATTTATACAAATGTAATCTCACATAGACGTGGGTTTAGAATATCCGTCACATGATACTGAAATTTTCTATTATCAATAAAAGAAAATTTTAAATATAGGAATACATTCTAGTAAATGTGTTGCCTATAAGTTGGTAGCGCTCGTGCACACGATGCCGCCCTTGCACCGGTTTACTGTAGAATCTGCACGTAGATACGCACGTATCTACAGTGTAGATACGTGCCGCGTAATGCCCGCTGTCGTCAAGTCAAAGCGCGTTTTCAATCTGAGCACTGTAAAAGTTAAGAGCGGCATTGTGGCGGGGCGTTTTGTATTGCGGCGGCGCGGGGCGACGACTCGATGCCAGCATCGTGAACGCTTAATGTGCGCATAAGGTAAGTTTATTACAGAGTAAGTACATAAGTCAAGTTAAATTGTATAGTAGTGACAGCCTTCACACACATCCTTAGGCAGATAAGCTCACATAGATGTATATTGATTGTATGAACTATCAACTTCTTGCGTCTCGCTCTTATTTAATCAGATATAATTTAAGTCAGGGTCCCTTATTAATTAACTACATTTGCATTCCAAATGACAAATCGAGATAAGAGCTTGCATCAAGAACTCAAGTACTTATTTAGGTACGTATCATTGGTTTATTTTGTAGTGAGTATTAAAAACGATGTAGTCATAAATAGGAGTCAAAGATCTACATAGTGGTTAGGGAGGCGAATAGGGGAATTTTCGGCAATACTCGAGCGTGGCAGTTTAAGATATGAGAGATACCTTAGACCTAATAGAACAACCTTGTAAAGTATTTAGCTCTATATGTAGTGACGCGCGCCTAGAATAGACGATCAGATTAGTAAAAAAAAATTGATAGTCTGAAATACTCGATCGCGTCAGATTAAAGACAAAAGAAAAAAGACTAAATTTAACTAATCTGACGATAAGTCCTTGACGCCGCCGAGTTATAGGGTCGCGAACTTGTAAAAAAAAAAACGTTAATCCGGCATTCTCGAGCGCGATTTTTTTTTTTATTTTGAAGAATATAAATCTAAAACTTACTAAAAATACAAAATTTGCCGGTTTCCGCATGACCGGAAGTGTGGAGGAGCCATTTTGTCTTCCTAAGAACGCGTTACGGCATATAAGTCGCGAACGATCCATTTTACAAAAAAAAAGTTTAAATAAACAAAAAAGGTAATTTTATTTTACACAAAAACGGTCTCAAAAAGAAAAAAACCAAACAACACAAAAAAAGAAACCAAAAAACCTTTTTCGGTCAGATTAAGAGAACCCACCAACATTTTTGTCAGATTAAAAAAAAATATGCTTTCAGGATACCGAGATAAACCTCCCCTATGAAAATCTGACGCGCTCAAGTATTTCAAAAAAACTTTTTTTTTTGCATTTTCATAAATTCATAGTAACTTATCGTCACGCCGAAATCGTCAGTTTTTTTAAAGGGAGCTTCCTTGGGGCCTACTTAACACCCCTTCCAAAAATCTGACGCGCTCGAGCAAATTTTTTTTTTGCATTTTTGACTACTTTATATGCCTACCCCCACCACGCAAACCGGCAGATTAGTATATCGTTGTTATCAGAGGCACTCGGGGCATACGTAGTATGAATATCTGACGCGCTGGAGAATGAATGAAGAGAATACCCAAGTAACTGTTTTTTTTTTTACATTTTTGAAAAACCGTACACGCCAAACCCACCGCTAAAATGGTTTTTGCCATACGATCTTTTCTTTTCGAAATTATTTTATCTTTCTATTTTGATAGGTCTCGACGGCGCCGTTGAATTACGCCATTTAGCTACCTCGCCTCCCTAACTATAGAAATATACTTAGAAACGTTTAATGGATAATTCGGTGCAATGCTTATAAAATAACCGTATTGGTTATTTTATAAGCAGCAAGTGGTAAATAGTGGTACTTAAAGCGGTAGGGATTTAAAATAGTGTAAATAAAATTAGTTTAGCTTAAGCCTTAGTAAATACTGACCCTTATGTTAGGTAATTTTACTAAAATAACTATGGTTCTCCGTTACTGATATCTTAAATAAATAACCTACATATTTTCATTTATTGTAGTGACGAATATGAAGAATTTTTCTTTTCAAAATGTAATAATGTAGATAAAACTTTAAACTTTAGATTAGAGAGAGGTCTAAAAAGCTATTTTATTAAATTTATTTATTTATTTATTTATTTATTTATTTATTTATTTATTTATTCAACAACAATTGTTACTCTGTCGTTACAGGATGTTTCCCAATGCAACAGAGAACTCAATTTACATTATAAATTTATAATACATATACATATTATTTTTAATTTCATTCAATTTTTAAGATTACTCACGTACATAAGAAATAAATTAATGAAATTTAATAAAAGTAACCAAAGTAGGTATACAAAAATAAAAATAAAATAAAAAAATCAATAACACATTAAAACATTCAAAATTCACATTTAAATCAATCACCCTAATATTTTACATAACACAATATATACATCATAGCTTTTGCGACTTCGTTTTGGCAAGAATAAAAAAGATCTACGGTCTCTGTTAGCACATTTAGCGTGCGAATGCTGCGCGTCAGAGGAGCATGCTTCATAAGGTTGGTTCTCCCCCGCGGTACAACAAACAGAGAAGGCTTTCTCCGCCGCCTACCATACTCATCTGGTACATTGAACCTCAACACCTCTAGGATATCTTGGTTGAAGATCAATCCCCTCAGTATCTTCACCAGGTACATAGCAAGCGCCGCTTCTCTTCTCACTTCTAGCTTGTTGTAACCCACCATCCCTAGTACGAATAAGGTTGGGTACGTGAGGGGGTAAAACGGATACACACCATAGAGCTTTTTGTAAAGACACCTGGTGAATTTGTTTTGTATTTTTTCAACCATCATTTTGTATTTTGCCTCATGCGGAGCCGGAGGAGGAATTAAAGTCAATGCAATCGTTGCCTAGGTAGATACTATATACGAAAATAGGTCGAGCCGTTTCGGAAGAGTTAGATTATAAACACCGTGACACGAGAATTTTATTTTTAATATTTTTTTATACATGGGTGTTTAACCTAGACCGAAAACAAGTGATAGCAGAACATACAAACAATTGACCACTCGGCGGGAATCGAACCCGCTACCTCTTGCGCCGCAACCTTTGCCAACCACGCCACGGAGGCAGTAAGATTTAGATTGTAAAGTTCGTTGTTAAAAAAAAATTAAGCTCTATAAGCTCGGACCTTAAGCCTCCTCTCAAATCAAAAGCTTCAGTTACACAGTGGCGTAGTTAAAACTTGGATAATAAGGCCACCACTTTCATCGCTCTTAACTATAAATTATCACGAGGATCATGTTCTGCTGTTGTTTGTGTTTGAACTCGGAGCATGGGAATTGTTCACGAAATCTCCCGACCGCAGATACAAATCGGTATTCAAAGGTAATACCGATTTAATTACCGACCTTTTAGTTTTATCACCTTTAATTGGATAGTTTCAGAATTTTTAGAAAGAGTTTAAAAAAATGAGTTGATATACGAGTATTTTGGCCCTAAGTCCCTTAACGAAACATATGTCCCTTTCATAATACAGATTTTATTAACAATTGATACGCGTACTAAACCTCTCAAAAGTCACTTTTGTAGTATGGAAGCCATTTATATTTTTTTTCTGAGTTTAGTATTCGGTATGCTATAAAATTTTAAAAATCAACTGTTTTGTTATCTCGGGTTATATACACAGGCTAGTAAGAACTATAAGCACTGACCCTTATATTAAATAAAAAGATCTATATCTGCGGACTGACCAACCGGCGCGGCGACGGACGAACAGCGGAGTCTTAGAAAAAGGGTTAGGTTCACCGTTGGGGTTTGGACATCTGAAAAAAATAGAATAAAAGATCTTTGTAAGCTTATATGTATTGAGATTCTGAGAATGAAATTAAGGTAACGACGAAATTTTAAAATTTAATACTTCTAATATCGTCATTTTGACAGACTTAACAGTGAAATTATTGACTATCCAGACCCCCTTCTGTTGTTTTGTAAACTGCATGGATTCTTCATGGAAAAATTTAATTATCTGACGTAAAAGTCTCTCAAACTATCACAAATTATATCTTGAGCAATTTCATATGTAAGCGAAATTGCATGTCATTTAAGGCGTGGAGGACAGACGCAATTATAAATGAGAGATTTATATTAAAGTTCAAAGTTTACTTGTATTTTTCCGTCAAAATTCAGTTCAAGTTACGTAACGGCCATGTATCTGAGAAATAATTCCGCTGTAGTTGCTCAGGGTAGTAATCTGTTACTCAGGAATCTTGAAATGCTTTTAAAAGCGACGTGTGATATTTTTGAAGTTTGTAATGCATTTTTGCAAGCGGCTCAGCGGTTACGCAAGGATGGTCGGGAACTGGTCCGACCGGCTCGGATCTGGGGCAGGCCATCTCGATATTACCGCTAATAGATGAACATCCACCTAGCGAAGCCACTTTATACTCCAGTTTTGAAGAAAGTGATTCCAACTAATTGTTTTTTATGAGCCTGAAAATTGAGCATTTTATATCTTATTATATCCTATATCATATCATATATGTTATATACACAAATATATTTGTATATAAATTCAATAAGTAATACCATGTAATACATTTAAGTATGAATACAATAAGTATATTTTATTACACAAAAACTTTCTTGATAATCTCACATGCCATATCTACAAATACAAAACTATTAAAAAAGAAAATCTGAAAGAAAATTGAACATAATCCATTTGAATATTATCAATGAGAAAGTGTATGTGTTTGTCTGTTCTTTGTCCGCTTTTCACGGAAAACGGCTGAGCCTAAAATTAGAAATGGTAAACTTTATAGTTAATTATAATTTATATTAACTAGGAATTGGACATATTTTTACTGCGAGAAAGTATGTCATTCAAAGGGAAATCCATTATAACGCGAGTAACCGCGGGGTGCTGCTAGTTCAATATAGTTTGAAAAGTTATTCTCTTATTTTAACATTCATAAAAGTTCTAAATGTATTACCTGTTTTTACCTGCATAAAAGTTCTAAATTTATTATGGTACATTATACACACGTACATACAATGTCTGATTAATATACAAAATAAAATGTAGTGAACCTTATCAACATAACCTCACTTAAAAACGATTTATTATCAGAGGGCAGGACGAAATGAGGCTAACCTTGCACAACATTGATTTCACCGACTTGCTGACATTTCATTAATATATTGAAATCGTGAAATGGGGCTGCATCCTATTGATTGGAGGCTACGGTACAGACAGCATAACAGCCGGTATAGAGGTACATACAATTTTTAATTTCATATTTCTTTTACCTATTTTGGTAATACTTTTTCCTTTTTTCGTTTTCTAAACCAACAGATGGGCGCTGAAACGCTGGTGAATATTAACAATGGCATTTGAAAACTTTTTATTAGTAGAAAGGTGAAAGATATTTAATACCTACCTTTGCTTACTTTTCCATACAGTAGGTATTTATTATTAACTAAATTGAAACTGTAACCATAAAAGTTTTATTAAAAATCTATTTGATAGCTTTTGAATGCAGTATTAATAAAATACTTCACAATTTTAACTGTGTACATACATGTTTTACACCACTGTAAGTAGATAGATTTGCAAAAGTTTAAAATAACGTTTGTTAGTTTATGTATAGAAGCTTAAAACGCTTCCGTTTATAAAATTGCAAAGATTTAATTGTCATTAATATTTATGATTTTGCTAACTGTACAAATCCCTACCGTGCATCGTCAACCAATTGAATTGTTTCGTTTCGTGTTCTCCACTGATGGAAATTAGTGTACGGTAATGGGTAAATCAATTGTAACTTTGTATTGTTGTATTCATGGTAATGTATTATAGTAATTTAATTTTAATATTGAATATCACAGGTGTAAGCCATGAGAGGTATTCTATAAGCGTACTATTTCTTGTATTGATATAAACGACGATACGTAAATTAGCAAGAATTGAACTCAAAACTAAAACTCTGTAAATCAAAACATCTACATGATTCATAAAAATAAATTTAATGAGTATAAAATATTAAACTCTCTATTTATCACGGTTCTTGAGATACAGCCTGGTGATAGACGGAAAGACAACGAAGTCGCAGTAATAGGACCCGTTTTACCCTTTAGGTGCGGAACCCTAAAAACAGCTTAATGAGTGTCATAATTTATTTTTTGGCAGAATGGCTAAGTTTTTGTCGATTGTTCCTAGCAGTCTATAACCAAAACAAAGAGAGGAGAAAGAAAAGTTGATGACCTTTTGAACTGTATTCAATGGAGATTTTTGTTTAATTATCGAGCTTAAACCAACTCATAGAGGAGAAGAATCTTAATTCTATTCAAATTTAATATGTATCTTCCGTGTACCACTTCAAAACTTTTTTAGCTCCATAAGCTTATAACCGACTAAAAAAGGAGAGGAACCTTAATTCCATGCGATTTAAATATTTCCTCTGTGTACCACTTCAACATTTTTTTGACATAGGTGCTTCCGAAAAACGGCCACCTTTATTTAAGGTTTTTAATGACCCAGTTCTTCTTGAGCTATGCTTTTACTAGATTTGAAGTGGGTGGTTTTTTGTTATATGCACCTACATATATACATATGATACCCTACTTACATTAATTTGTTAACACAGATAAATCGTATTGTAGCATGTTTGCACGCTATTTAGCTTTTGAACGAATATTACCCACAATTAAGACAAAAAGTACTATTACGGCCATATCTATCAATCAATCACTCCATGTTTTTATGAAAATCCTTATATGTAATTTTAAACTAATTTATGTTTTACAAAATGTTATACAGCAAGCAGTTTTTCGACCGTCAAGCGCATTTACATGAAACGTATGTATATTCTCATTTCATGTGAAATTCGTATGTGTGAATGAGATGGACTCTTGAAATAAAATGTTTAATCTTAATTATAATTTATAATCTTTATGAAAACAACAATCTTGAAACCGATGTTTCAATTAATTTATTGTTGTAAAATATAATAGTGTTACTATAAACCACGAAACAGCATAGAGCACGAAACACGATCAGAGCGCCACGATGACCGACGACCTGTATTCGATACGGGACCGCTCTATCTGGGTGATGAAATCTTTTTACTTTTATTTATTTATTTGACATACAACATTATTTTAGTATCGTATGTTGTTGGAAATTGTTGCTACGAGTCTTGTATAAATATATCTAATTTTAAACAAATTAAGTTAAGTTGTTCGTGATTAGTGTATTTATAACATATATCAGTATTCCTATATTATATATCAGTATTCCTGCTCATCAGAATTCAGGTTATTTATTATAAGTATGCACTGCATTTTAACCGGGGTAATGTACTAAACTAACCTAACCTACGCCAATGGTGTTGTAATCACTCAATATTTTTAACTCCGGGAATAACATATTCTGTCCACTGTAAAAAACTTCTAGTTTTCGTTAATAAATGGACAATAAAACTTCATATGTAATGACTTTCTGAGAAAAGATTTCTGTGTTAAAAAATCTCCTTAACAAACTAATCTATGCCGGTATGCAATTTGGTGCAAAGATTACCACTCAGGATCTTTATGTACAATGTAATTACTCTTCACATTGATTTTGTAGGATTTAACTTGACCCTTATGTCACCTAAAAACAACCCCGGTTCCGGGTATATGGTCCAACACATCTGCCTAAACCGAATAGACTGTACCCGTATCGGCAGCCAACCAATGTCAGATTTACGATTCTCACAAAGCAATGCTCGCTTTCAATTATTACCCATTTAATTACGAACAAGTACTAAGGAGATAAATCGGCGGCATTTATTTCTAACGGCTGCGATGCAGCGGGTTTCCTAAGACACGCTATTCGAGGCTGATAGTGGTGGGAACTGGGAAATGTGGTACCCACTTGTGGTACCCCACCCAGTGCTGCTGGTGTTTTCAGATGCACCGCTTTTTTGGTGTTAATTAATAATACGTAGAATAAATTGTGGATGAAACGAACAATTAATCGAATAATTTGCGGAGTATTAATGTATTCTAGAAAATAAACATTCGATTAATTAAGAAATTGAGATTGGGAAATGAAATTTTATGAATAGTGTTTCGGAGTGGCGTAGGTAACTCGTAACTAAAGGGTTTTTAAAGTTTTAATTTAACAGATATTATTTGAAGCGCTAAGTTTTGATCCTCAGCAGAAAAACTATAAATAAATAAATATAAATATTTCCAGACAAATTCACACAACAACATCTAGCCCCGTGGTAAGCTCTAAGCTTGTGTTACGGGTTATAGATATCTGATATACTTAATATAATAGTCATACATATATAGATTTTTTTATTATAAATATTAAACACCCAGACCAAGGAGAAAGTGCTTGCAGAACATACAAACACTTTCACCCTCGGCGGGAATCGAACCCAAAACTAATAACTAACTAACTATGATTACAAACAATTATGATTATGACTGAACTATGTTGTTATATTTTTTTCAAAACTGGTATAATATATAGGTACTTATTCGTTCATCTGTGCCGTTGTTGATGAATGCTCCCCGTTCATAGAAACTCAAACTCTTCGTGCTTTTAATTTAATTTTCATTCCTTCAAAATGTTTGTTTGTGCAGAGTTAAGAATAATTTAAGTTCCGTTAACAGTTGATATTTAGGTGAAATGGTTATATTAAAAGGCTTATAATAAAGGTTCTTTCGATCTGCTAACAAAATCTTTGAACAATATTGCCCCAAAAAAAAACGAACTAATACCATTAATCTGTGCTAATACTACTTTAAATGTTCATGAACATCAATATCAAATGTAATTTCACTATCGTATTCCCTTACATTCCACCTAACAATAGAATTGTGTACAAGCTAACTCTAGCCACGCCTTTAAGAATGTATTAATTGAATTTTCCAGTGAACAATTGCTTCGATTACAAGCCTGGTCGTGGATCGACGCCTAATGAATCTCCGTGCTGTCTCGGTATTTACAGAGATAAACCCTGTGTTTACCCAGAACATGCGCATGATTGCACGAGCCACCACTAAATTACATACCGCCATCTCGCGGTGAAATATAACAGTTACCTATTGCCCCATTTACCAATGGTGTATGATTTAAATTCATTACTAGTGGGCTACCATGTCTTTTAACAGAGGTATTTTCTCTCATTTGTGATGGTCCAGGGTTGTTTTGAATACCCTGGATTTTTTTAATGCTGCAATTGTTTCATTATATAATAGCCGAACGAATTTTAGCAAGATTTATATTTATATAGTTTTTATGTTGATGTTAGTTGGATAACATATTTACGCAATTCATTTCTATTAAAAATTAGTTTAAAAAAATCTAGTGTTAGTCTTTATCTATGCCTATGCCTACTCCCAATTAGTACCTATAATGTTTTCCTTAAGCTCTTTTAGAACCTTAAAATAAAATGTTTTTTGTAAGTTTCTGGTAATATAAATATAACTCGTTATAATATTATCTACGGAGAGATACATAGAGAATATGATACCGTGTAGATAGCTTTTTTACTGTGATAGTTACAATACACATAACTTATTTCCACGGGTCCGTATTTGGGCAAAGCCTACAACCACCGTAGGAGACTCAGTCGCTCTAAACACACACTAATCGTGAATCTTACTGCATTTGTTTGTGCGATCTGTGTTAAACGGTGTGCCTTATAAATAAATTTCAATTGTCTGCTACATTAAATATTCGGAGTGATAAATCAATGGTATCTGAGTGTTGTCGACGTAACGGTTGCATCGACACGTTTTAGTAACATGTTTTAAGGTGAAGGTGCTTTATAGGCGGTTGATGTTAAAGACGCACGTAATTAAGCACGGAGTACATTGAACAATAAACTGTAATTGCGAACTAAGCATGATCATCATCATCATCATTTCAGCCGTAGGACGTCTGCTGCGCATAGGCCTCCCTCAAAGATTTCCAATAATTTCTACTGGCAGCAGTCTGCATCCACGGTGAGACCGCCGCCTTCACCAGGTCTTCCGACCAGATCCTACGCTGCGCTTGCCGCCCCAACGACCACCTGTTCTGAGTGCTATTATGGCCTGGTCACTGGCACTTTAAAGAACTAATCCGTTTGGCTCTTATGGTGACCCGCGTTCGTCTACGAATCTCCTCATTTGATCCCGTAGAGAAACGTCGAGCATAGCCCTCTACTCTGAGCAACTCTGAGCCTATTCATAAAAACTCATCATCATCATCATCATCTCAGCCGTAAGACGTCCACTGCTGGACATAGGCCTCCCTCAAAGATCTCCAGTGGTTTCGGCTGGCAGCGGCCTGCATCCACCGTGAGCCAGCAGCCTTCACCAGATCGTCCGTCCATAAAAACTAAGCATGATAAAAAGTATATTTGCTAAGATGTACGAAAATGCTCTTATAAAGTTTGCAGCTGTGCCATGGTTTGATTGCTTGTAATTATTAAATAGCTAATAATAAATTAAAACATTTTCCGGACAATCCACAAAACAACATCTAGCCCCGTGGTAAGCTCTAACCTTGTGTTACGGGTAATAGACATCTGATATCCTTAATATTATAGACATACACACATAGATACATTTCATCATACATATTAAGCACCCAAACCAAGGAAAAAGTGCTTGCAAAACATAAAAATACTTGACTCCTCGGCGGTTATCGAAACTGCTTCCTTCTTATTAATATTATAGATGATTAGATAACCTCAGTATTAATAAATAATAAATAAATATTGCCGGACAATCCACACAACATCTAGCCCCGTGGTAAGCTCTTAGCTTGTGTTACGGGTAGTAGACATCTGATATTCTTAATATAATAGACATACATACATAGATATATTTTATTAACAAGCACCCATACTAAGAAAAAAGTGCTTGCGGAACATACAAATACTTGACTCCTTGGCGGGTATCGAACCCGCTTCCTTTAATTAGATGACCTCAGTATTGATGGCAATCAATCTTGAATGACATCTCAATTCAGAAATTATACGATTTCCCGTATAAACCCGTTATTTTGAAGAGCGAAATTAAATATCTTCTTTATTATTTTTGTTTAAAATTAATAAAGAAATACTTGACCGATACTTAAAACGACATTTTTAAAAAGTATCATCAGAATCTGTCTATGGAGAAAATGTTTACAGGAAAAAAAAAAAAAAGAAATCATGTAGAACCTTTTATTTTTTTAGTAGCAGTTGTTTAGTAGTAGAGTTACTTAGCAATGTAAATATGTCCTAGTGTGAATAAAAAAGTTCGGGCGGTTATTTGTTCCTTATTTGTTGATAACACCACCTGCTAACGACTGCACCTAAAAATAGTTTGAATAACTTAATAAACATGACATCGTCATCATTTCAAATCCATATCTCAACTCTGTATTAAGGCTTATTGTAAACCACTACCATAAATCATTACTGGCAACTCACATGCTGACGGAAACCTGTCTTGATGAACTTAGACATACTTGAGGTCTTTTGTCTTGAGATGTTTAGATTAGACGACTTTATGGAGTTTATCGAAATAGCTCGGTGCCAATCCGAGCTAGACTCGACGATTGACCTCTTTCTCTAATAGCTTGAATAATTGAATTTAAATTACCGTTTTTTAGCTAGTAGAATCCTCATGTAAGTCTTTAAGTCTTTGGATATTAATAATATAAGACTTTACCTAAACATCGAGATTGCTACGATAGTACTTGATATATTCCTCTGTATTGAACAGCAATTTATTATATTAGTAAAGTCGCGAACTCGGATTAGCATAGCAAAGACAAATATGTAGAGACGTGAGATGCATCACAAGATTTCGGTGCCATTTTACCAGCGATAATAATTACGATGTGCGAATATTGCGGTTCCTTAGATTATGCTTTGACAAATCACGACTTTGCAATTCCAATGTAGCAGATTTAATGTATGGGCGGTAGTTTGCATTCTAACCGCGACCCGAAGGGCCACCTCTTTCCTAATGCACGATTATTTGAGCTTTTTAACCTTTCATCATTGAGGGTTTAAGCATCTAGATACAACAAATATATGATCTATATATGTATGTACATTAGACATTGCGACTTTTTGCTATATTATCAACTGTAGTTTGTGAATTTTAGCAAACGGCCAGCGTGACCTGATCTTAAACGTGTTTTTAAATATATGATACAAACATTTCTAAAATGTTTCTTTTGATTCGAAAACTTCTGAGCTAATCCTAAAGAAAACTTATCAAAAGCGCTTTTCGCCTCAACGATTTTTAAAGGGTCCCTTAATTTCCCTGAGAAGCAGCCTCAGATCCTAAGGCTGCTTATCATCACTATCACTAGGGTCTGTCCTTTCATACAACAGAATAAACATTAAAATAAAAAAATATGAACTAATCCGCGAATTACGTTTATTAAAAAAATACGGAAAACTTTAGGAAACGGTTTCTTTTCTTCGGTTAAAAAGCAAGAAGGTCTAACTTATTTTAAAAGTAAGATTCTATTTACATTTTTTCATTCTTGAAAAAAAACACTTGTGGACATGAAATACGTAAGGAATATGATTTCCTGAATTTGCCTACTTATCATTCTCATGTTTATGAAGGTATGTTATGATAAGAATACCTACCCTCTTTATTCGTACCTTTATAAAACATTAACGTTTCTAAAACCTGCACAGTACGCGGTATATCTTGCCAACAAAGATGGTGTCTCGTTGTAAGTCTGCTTCTTCTAGAATTAAGGTCCAGTCACGGACGACATAGAAGTAAAAGAAAAAGCATTCAGGTCATAAAGTTCCTTTAAGTATTATCCGAAATATTTATACGATCTATAGACAGGCAACGCATAATAATCTGTGAATTCAATTACGTTTAATGTTCATTTTTCAATTCATACATTAAATGAGACAGAATTTGTATACTCGTAGATGGGCTAAGTATAAAATGATTCATAAGAGCTCTATTATATGGAAACGATACCAAAATAAGATACATAGAAATAAGCAAATGATGCTCAGCAACACTGGCGTCTTTAAAGTTATAAATTACTCACTCAAATTATAGTCAACACATGAAGAATGATCACTATTAGTTGTGCTAGATAAATTATCTCAAGAATTCTGGAAACAAGCACAACCACATTAGTTAAGCTAAAGCCCATACATCAGCTAGTTTGATAATTATAAGATATTAGAAGCGATCGGCTGGCGAGCACAATTTACAAAACGGTCGTGCTCCATACCCGGCTATTTGCTAATGCTCGGTATTAACGATCGAATGAGGAAGGGTGTTCGCGGAGTAGAGCTTGCTAAATCACCAGACTATAGCAAACATTGGAATAAGTTTTTTCGTATCTCTGTTTCAGCATCGTAGGTGTATTGTTTAGAATTTTTTAACCCCGACCAAAACAGAGGGGTGTTATAAGTTTGACGTGTCTATCTGTCAGCCTGTTACATCATAGCTCCCGAACGGATGGAGCGATTTCAATTTAGTTTTTGTATGAAAGGTGAGTTTGGCCCGGGTGTTCGTTTCATGAAAATCGGTTGAGCCGTTTAAAAGTTATGTGGGTGAGAGTGGGGAAGGAAAACAGAAAATCTGCAAATATACTAGTGTGAGGTATCAAATGAAAGCGCATCGCGTCCACATTACACAATATTATGTTGTTTTACATTTAAGGAAATGGAATCGGTTTTTCTTAAATTTTAAATTTAGATGTATTTCCAATTAGCTCCATTGATACTTACCACATCCATGTGGATCCATCTTACAGAAAAAATGTTACGCTACCTAAATAAATAATCTTTTGTGATTTAATTAATAATAATAATAAATATTTCCGGACAATCACACAACAGCCCCAGCATCTAGCCCCGTGGTAAGCTTTAAGCTTATGTTACGGATACTAGACATCTGATATACTTAATATAATAGACATACATACTTATATAGATATTTTTACTATACATATTAAACACCCAGACCAAGGAGAAAGTTCTTGCAGAATACACTAGCACTTTCACCCTCGGTGGGAATCGAACCCGCTACCTCTAGCGCCGCAAGCAGTCGTTTGAAATTTTAAAATGCAATAATAGAGCAGACCGACACATTTTATTTATTTGGTTCAATGAGATTTTTCCTACGATGTTTGTTTTTGCTTGGACACTGATTATATAATATTTTTACTAATAGTTTGGACTTATTGGAATATTTTTTATGGACATTATATAAAAACAAAGTAGCCTTTTAAACAAAGAAACTATCAATGTTGTGACTTTAACATGGCCTCTTGTGGATATACGTTGTAAAGTAATGAACATTTTACTAATTTTACTATATATGTAATATAAGGGCGAGTTGAGTGTGGTCAAACTCAGTTTTCACGAGTGTCTCACAGTATTTTCAAATTAGTTTATCAATAAAATGGTGCTTGCGCGTTTTCTCGAAGACGAAGAGGTTTTATAGGATGATGAAAATGATGAGATCATTTTTAAAAACCACCATCTCTGGTTAGTTCGAGAGGGACTATCATCAATTTCGTGAAAATATAAGGAGAATTAAAAATTATAGAGATCGATCCACCTTCCCTGTTATAACTCTGTAAGTTCGTCTAGTCCATGCGGTTTTGTAACAAACGTACTGAATGGAGCAAGCCTGCGGCAAGTGGTTCTGTTACAGTGTGGTTCTGGGAACATTGCAGTTACGTAACTGAAGGTGGTTGAGGGTAGGATGGGCGGGGCGCGGGCGGGCGGTGAAAGGCCTGGGCGGAGCGGCGTGCCCGGCGCCGCCCATCGCATTTCTTCACCACCAGCCGCCACGTGGCCTACTTCTCCTCGACAGGTCCGCTCTCGGTGCTCTATTGTGCGCCTCGAACAATACCATTGTGAAACGCTTAGATAACATCCCCACGGCTGTAATTTAGACGGCTAATTTAATTTTGTCTATTGTAAAATCATTGCGGGTAACCGTTTCTAACTGTACAATTTGCATTGATGAAATACTTTTGGAATGACTTGATTTTATCTTTCATATTCGGTTATTATTTTAAGCATGATTCAAGCATGGTAGGTATCAATTTTATTTCACTTTAACTCAAGGAGGTTATATACAAAAGTAGGTTCGTGAGCTTAAAGATGTAGTTTAGCGTAGGTAGTTAGCCTGATAGCTGAGTGTTAAACGTGCTATTGCTCGCTCGCGGTCGTAATTGTGCTGAAAAGGCTCAATTTGAGCCGCGTTTGGTTCTAAATAAGACGTCTATGCACGGAGTGGTAAAGAGGCCGCATTACTCTTATTTAAGCCTCGGGTTCGCATTATCAGCGGGCCGCGGGCGCTGCGCCGGCGCACGATCTACATGCTACAGACGACTAAGCTAGATTTACGCCAGTTTCTCCATTAAAATCTACTCAAACGCCTATTACTTTATACAATAAGCTAAGGTACCTTACCCACAAATTTAATAAACATTCCACACTGACAAGTAATCTAAATCATTAACCGAACTAATTGTTATGATAATAGATATCGGCTATGATTTAATTAAGTCATTAAGTGTAAAGCTAATTGTGTTTCAGGCATGTTATTAGATCTGAGGCACAGTGACTAATCCATAACGTCATTTCAATTACACAAGTTCTCATTTAAATTCAAAGGTAGGTTGGTGTGCGAGCGGGGCGGACCTAGGCACGAACTCTGCTATTCATAGCGTCATCTCATCCCGCTGAGACTGACAAGACAGCATAGAATACATATCTTATCCTAAGAGACAGAATAACTTAGACGACTATTACGTACAAACATAAACATTAAATGATTCAGACAGTGGCTTAATATGTTTACTTTAGATTGAAATACTAGAAATCTAAAACAAGTACTAACGAGTACAACGAAGTGAACAAACGCCTAAGTATTTATTAAAAGTGTTTTTTGGGAAAACATACCCTCCTTAGTATTTTTGCCAATCAATATTTCTTATTTCGAAAATGTATTTTACTCATGAAATTTTCATTAATAATTTAATTAATTAATTAAACATTAAGGTGCGAGCGCTAGGTGTGTTACTAACAAAGCTTTACAGTATATTTTATGCCTTTCTGTACAGTTATTGCTGATTATTAGATTTTTTGAAAGTACGGTATATTAGGTTTTCTTGTCGGTGAATGTACATGCTTTTTACGATGTAAAAGTGTTTTACTGCTGTCGAATTTAAAAGACGTTTTACTGCTGTCGAATTTAAGAGACTTGGAGCCAATTTCGTTGAAAGGACCAAATCATGAAATGCTCGAGACTTTATAATATACATACGTTTTGTAACAATAATGATTATAAAGTAATCAGCTAGATGGAACTATGTTTTCCTGTAGATATAAATATATATTATTATATACAGCTTTTCTTTATCAACATCCGATCATTACAATTTAGTACTAACAGACAGTGTGAGCCGGAGGATTGCTAGGACCTACCTTTCTAATTTAGCTAGGTACTTGTTCTTCATCGCTAAGAGGTTTTTGTTCTCGGCGAAGTTAATGCGTACGTTCACAATTTCGTTGTTCTGCCCGTTTCACAGCCATGTCACAGTTCACGATAGGTCGCAAATCGGAACTCCATTGTCTCGCGTTGCAGCAACGAAATGTCTGCCTCGAGGCTATCTAACATTCCTTAACGAGTATTGTTTCTTAACTTATTTATTATAAGCTTTATTTAACTTGCCCTGTTTGTATGGGACGGAACCAGTTATCATCAACCGATTAAGCTGAAAATTTGTATACGCGATTAGTTAAAACGACAATGCATGGTTAGCTATGTGATGTCATTCTAAATTCAATATGGCGGATTAGCTCTTGAGACAGCTGGCGTTGTCATACTAGCAGTACTTGATTTGAATAAAAAAAAAACAATAATTCTTTGCTATACTGGCAGCATTAATTCAGCACTAAATACCTCTTTTTTCTTTCAATTTTATTAGATTCCGTCTCTCGCTCAACTCCTTCTAGCTCTGAAGACTGCTGACTTTGCAAAACTAGCAGTAGTTCATTTATATAAAAAAATGTTTTTCTTTATCTTTTGCTATACTGGCAGCACTAATTGAGAACTAATTAGTTACTCTCTCCAATTTCACCAATACCGATTTTAAAGCCATCTTCCAGCTCTATGATTGTTCGTGTCGTTATGTCAGCAGTAGTCGATACTCAAAAACCATTTTTTTTTTAAACCTGTTTTATTATACAGGCAGCACTAATTGAGCACTAAATTATTAGCTCATGTGCCTCTTGCTGCGACTGTACCTTAGCGCGGTCACGAACGGTACACTGCTAGCTTAATCAAAAGTTAGCAGTGTTCTCATTTTTGGTCCACCTATCACAGCACCAAATATCTGTTATCAGCACTAAATTAGCACTAAATTTTGATATATGAAACTAGTGATTCTGCCGACTTGACCTTTCTAGCTTTACAGACGTAGAAATAAATTAGATTATGTATGACTATGTAATAATAAAATATCGTTTATTTCAAAAGGCCTTAACAGTAAAAGTACATTGTTTAGTTTAGACCTAGATTGTATGAGTTGGACTCACACACCGAAGGTTCCGTGTAAAAAACGTAATGACGACCGCACGAAACGTTGCTTTACTTTAAAAAAATACATTTGTTGTGGTTCTATACAACATATGATATTTTATATATTTTTTTTTATTAAGTTTTTAGTAATTTTTTGTTGTTCGAGCTGCAACATAAATGTAGGCTAAGATCGGGCTGCAGGATCAGTGCGCTCATTGTGCACGGGCTACAAACCACATTTCTTGACTTACGATTAGGATTGACAAAAAAATCATATTTGCAAGAGCAATGACGAACAGTACTTATTTTCACGTTATGTGTATTAAAAGCTATCATCGGACATCCTGTAATTTGTATTTGTATTTTATAATGTAATTTTCATGTAGGGTTTGCCATTGATAGTTACGAAAGATATCATAAGAGTATTATGAAAGATTGTTTAGCACTTAACAGTTTTAACGATAGCTTGCCACAAAGGGATTTACGATTATGTTGATTACAAGACGTCCAAGAGGTCAGCGTGAGTTGACCGCCTGATACCTAGTTAACGAGAGTAGGTAAATGAGTTTCGCGGCACTCAATTTTGGTTTATTTCAGCGATACCTTAGTTAAAGCAATTTGCGTGTAACTTATTACTGACAGAGGGATAAGTTAATGAGCGTTATTAATTTTGATTTACAAATCAGATGTTTCGACAGGTCTTTGTGCAAGTGGAACGCCATAAATTTCGATAGGCAATCTTCCTTTCGTGGTTACGGCGCCAGTAATTAATAACTGCATATCGCTGAGGTTTTCCTTCGTCGGATTTTTCGGCACGAGTCTGAAGATAGCTAGCGACACAGCACCGAGCACGAATTGACAATAAGAGCAAAGTTCAGCGCGGTTCAGGACTCGGCAGGAATGCGGAGCGCGGGGTGAGCCGGCACCTTCGCCTAACCTCTCCACAACAATCACGATTACCCACTATTTATATCGACATTTCAGATACACCTGTATTCTAGATGTACCTGCTTAATCGCTTGCCTCAATGTTGCAAGGGTGAACAATTTGCTGTGAGAAATAAAGCAGCGTTTGTGTGACATGTACAGTTAGTTGCCTACTTCTCTTGCTATTTTGCCACCTATTTGATAAATAAAATAAGATTATATAATGTACCTGTCATGTATTGATAAATAAAAGCTAGCTTACTATGCAGTTTTGCTTTAAAAAATGCAAAATAATTTGTAAATACATTTATACATGACATTATTATTTTTTACATTTGCATTTGATTATTTCCTGTTTGCTGAATCAAAGCAAGTTTGTAGGTAAGTAGCTACGTGTATGTATGTAGTTAAATTGTCGCATTCTTACATACTACTAGTGGTCCGCCCCCGCTTCGCACTTATTATTATAGTTGACCGTACCTGATATGAATCAAAACCTTTCTCGAAACACACACAAAAAAATTCATCAAAATCGGTCCAGCCGTTTAGGAGGAGTTCAATGACTAACACACGTATAGAAGATTTATATATATATAAAGATTAACTAAACTTAGTTGCTTACAGACTGATTTGTTCTGAGTTCTGACGCAGTAACTTTGAAAATATCTAGTGAAATTTCCGGGACGAGATTGTCGCTCAAGCTGCGAGCCCATAGGTGGCGTAGCAGCGGCGAAAGTTACAGCGGTATGCTAGACTTCACGCATGACCCACGGGTCAGGCGCACACTTTCTGACATATGTCAATTAAGGGCCTCCGCAGCCTTCGCCGTTGGGCGTCGATTGAGAGCTTGGACATGTTTGTGGAAAACCATCACCGCCAGGATTGATTCATTACTCCGTCTGTTTTGAGCGGTCTGAGTGCAATTTACTGCGAGGCGCACATTTGGCCATAGATTAAACTGTCATATGTTCCGCCACTAATGAAGATTCATCGGTAGAGGAGCCGTCCCAGTTGAATGCGCTTCAGTTATTTACGATTCTTTCTAATCGCGCTATTAGAAGTCATGGGGTACTCAGCTGAAATTATGGTTGCGCAAAGGCAATTTGTATTGACAATCTGACAATTACAGTGTTTGCGTTGCAAGTATTCGTCGGCGCGCTATCTGTACAATGATATACAGTCGGTTCGTTATTTTCCGAGTGTGGCTGTTGGCAATTTACCGCTTCGCAGATCGATCAGCTCCTATTATTGGAGAGGTCGAACGTGTACAAACATCGATTTCGTGTCGTTAATCTGCGGCTGAGTCCCCGAGGTGAGAGCCGACATTGCAGGCTCACCTCACGTATCGCAACGGGGATAACGACATGTAATCACAATCATACAAAACAAAGATGAACATCCTCTACAGATATAGGTACTATGTAATTGCCGGTTAACTGTTCCTTTTTATGTAATTCACACTGAAGCTTTTGTACCGTTGTTATGACTAACGTCTATATTTACGATCGCATGCTATTAACTGTGAACTTATGACCTTATCAAGAATTTGCTTCCAAAAGATATGATCATACCTTCACTTTTTAATTCAATTATAATGATCCATTCTAATCGCTTCAGATTTCAGTGTTGTAAAGTTGAAACTTTTTATTTTAGTGAAAGTATTGTGTGAAATGATGAAAATGACACGGTGAAAATGCTAGCTTGAGCTCTGTCAGTGCCAGGCGTTTGAGCTCGTGGAGGTAACCGCCCGCATAGCGCGTGATTGCGGCCAATTATTTTCTGTTTATCTCTAATTACGCATGCGCTGCCTACGTTAGAGGCTTATCAGCAATCTGCCCTCCGCCCCAAGATTGGATCAGTTTTCTAATCAGCTCTCAATCCCTTTAGGTACATGGGCCATCAACTGCGGAGATAAATCGGGTCAAATCGATTGCGACCACCGCAATCACTACCGGCTTTCACGAAAATAAGAGAGATTCGTTCCGATTGTCATTTGGATAATCGGAGAAAATGTACGCGAAGCTAAGTGAATTCTCGGAAGCGAGGTTTTTTATTGGGTGAGCATGGAAAATTAACGTTTTGCATGTACCGCGCGCGCTGACAAACGATGACATGGCAACGAGATGAGTTGCGAGCGCGTGTGTCGGCGGCGGTTCGCTCGGCTCGCACGGTATTAAATTTATTGGGCAGTCGTGCAAACAGAATGACGTGTCAGTTTTTTGGTGCGTTCGCGGCATGCCGGGGAAATTAGGGTACATTAAGCCAACAAGGTCAGTGCGGTCGCCGTGTCCTGCCGCGCGGCCAGCTGGGCTGCGAGTCGATGAGCTTTGTGGTTGCTCGTTTCCGTATTTCGGACAAACTTCATTATAAATTTGGCATGCTTCAATTTTTCATTGGCTACATTGGTGGCCTCACATCATCAACAGTAAATTTAATTTGAGGCTTAATATACCTACAACTGCTGTTCATAACTGGTCGGTTCGGGACTTCATAATCTGCAATTTGTTTATGAAACAACCATCAATTTAATCAGAATTACCTACATAATGAAACATTATCAAATTTTTTTTATTGTAGAGAGAATAGATAGTACACATTTAAAGAAAATGTTGTATATTGCCAGCCTAATTAAGATAATAAGATAAGATAATAAGATAATAATTCTTTATTGCGCACACAATTATAAAACAAACATAACAATAATTTTCTTAAAACTATGCGACAATTGGCGGTCTTATCGCTCAAGAGCGATCTCTTCCAGACAACCTTGAATGGATAGGATCATTGAGACATTAAAGGGGATCTGTGTGCAAATATGAATTTATTATAGATACTTACAGGATTATATATAACAAAAGTATAATAAATAATATTATAATTAATTGTTTAACATTTCTTGGGTAGGGTTACTTGATTACTTAGACCGTTACAGGTTACTTATCATTTAAATTCCATAAATAGCAGATCATAAAATGAAAAACACAAGGTAATCAGCGAAACCTCTAAAACCCTCCAATGTTCCATGATTTGTGGAAGTAGTTTACTTATAATGTCCTTACAGCCTATTCTTTACATATTGATTTTAAACTGGAAATTATATAAATGTTTGTAACTAAAAATAAGCCTAAGTTCTACATTATACCTTTAAATTATTATATAAATTATGATGTTGCTTACACAGTTGTCGCTTGGATCACTTTGACAGGCTCTAATAATTCTGGTTGATCAGGACAGCTTCCTGATATGACAAGCATTTTTTAGTAAATGTTAAATTTTTAATAGGTACCTATTTATAAAAATTGTACCAAAATGGTAATACCTACAAAATTATAAAAACGGATATAACTGATAAAGTTGTTCTATTCGCTTCTCAACCCAGTATCAAAAATTGAAGCGAGTCAAGACAATCTTATTTTTCTAATCGTGTATTTCAAATATTTCGTATAATTAATTTTTAGATGAAATGTCCATGTATGTTCTGTGCTTCTAATGAAATAAACGTACCTTGAATTTGACTCTGCAACCCATAAAAAAAGTATTATTAGAGGAGCCACACCTTTTGTCAAAGGGCTATGTCGTTTTATTGAAGCCTTTGTCTTAGATTAGGATTAAAACTTAGATAATAATTTTAGCCAAAGCCCTTATAATATCTTCTTACCACACTTAAACGAGAGACCTACTAACATAAAATGTTAATTGTTTATAATAAAATCTGATTTCTTGATGATCATTAAAATTTTTAACGTATGTATTTCAGCTGATATTTTGTTGTGTGTGTTAGCATACAAACAACAAAAACTTTTATTCCCAAAATAATTAGGGGATGGAAAGATGCAAAAATGAAATATTTTTGTATTAAACACAACAGTCGGAAAAATATATAACCTACGTAACCTTAACGAAATTAGGCACAATTTTTATTCTTTTTCTATATTTTGACTTAAATTAGGTATAAAATTTAAAAAAAGGTGGTGAAAACGGGAATTCGATTTCTAAAATTAGTTCAAGGTTTACCTTGAACTAATTTTGAAAAAAATTTGGTGAATGAAACTTTGAAATTTACTTTTAAATATAAGAAGATTCTCATAGTTTTTAGGATCAAAATGTAACCTATATTGTAAAATCTTTAACCACATCTAACGTTAAAGAAAACATTTATGTTAATATAAATAGTGAAATCAATCAATAGTTGGGTTGATCACAAATTTCCATAATAGATAAACCTACTCGTATTGTGCATAAAATTACGGGTAAGAAACTACACCACAATATATCGATGCCGTTAATGGTAGTTGAACGTTATGATAAGATATTCGTGATGGAGCTTCGTGTGCCTAAGCCTAGGTATCTAGCTAATGGCCTGTCTAGACTAGACGCATTAAAGAAAGGCTGTATGAGTTTTGACGAGATTAGCCATCAATTAAAACGTTCTCACGGCTACCGGCCGGGCGGCCACTGGAGCGTGTTCTATCAGCTTTATGTAGTATGCATAGATGAGAGGCAGCTTTGGTAAACAGATAACTTGTTTATTTAAACTATAAAACTTGCGTGTGAACTGAATTTAAACAAGGGTTACCTTACTACATTTATAATTTTGTTAATAAGCTATTTTAAAATTAAGTTATGTCTTTTTGATCAAGCTAAATAATAGACCTAATTGTTAAAAAAAAATTGTCATCTATCCTATTACCGCACCTCAAATAGGCACCTCAAATACAAATGACGTGGCCATTTAAATAACCATTTTAACGAGAACGCATCGCAATCTCCTAGTTTTGAATTAAGCCTTGTAATGAATGAATCATGTCCAATTTAATATAAAAAAATCTCTTCCTCTCTAGTCATCTGCCATCGAGAAGGTATCTCTCTTAGTACATACCTCTATATGAAATGAGATATTATTTGCAAGATTGACGTAGCAGTGGATACAGAAGCGCCGACCTGACTTGTCACGACTGCGAGGTTCTTAATGAATGTTTGACTGACCGTTTTAGTTTAAAGTAGTTTAGACAGATTTAGATGCTCTCCGAGTAAAATTAGACAATGGTTAAAATATAGACCTATTTCCTCGGAAACATGTTACACATGGTATAAATAAATAAGTAATATATGGAAATAGTTCTATATTTTAGTCAAAGCATGGTATAGTCTAGGACAAAACGAGGTAGCTTGACATAACAAGATAAGAGATGGAAGCTGAGTTGTTCTATTCGCTTCTCAACTCAGTGTAAAAAATTGAAGCGAACTGTCAAGACTGTTATTTCCTTGATTATTCTTAGTTTTTATTTAAATTAGATTTAAGTTGACCTGTCCATGTAAGCATAGGCTTCTAAGGAAATAAACGTTTTGACTTTGACTTTGACTTTAACATTGACTTCATTATTGACTTAGCTAACTATTGCATAGTTAACTGGGATTTTGTGAAACAAGCCCGAAGAGTGTTTTGATTGCAACATAATAACTGCTTTAAAAAAAAAAACCAACCTCTTACTTTTGTCCAAATACGAGGGCGATCTAAAATTTTGTCATCGTTGATTATAAATGACTTAAATAAAAAACAAACCTACATAATATATCAACTGTCACATTATATAAGATCTATGTGCTCCAATAACGTCTCTCATGTAGTAGGTATGTAGTTCAGCTTTTAATAACAAACAAGACTTTTTGATTTATGTTATTGCAAAAAATTCAATTTAAATAAACTTATACGACAGGAAGTTCTTAAATATATGACACAATGAATAAATCATCTGATATTTAAGCAATATTAAAAAGTAGATCATTTAGAAATAGTCTTTGTTATTTTACGACTTAGCTTTTTATGACGAACAGCCTTGTTGCACGATTCTACGATTCTAAAGTAAGCCGAGTTTCACAAGAGCTATTCCATATTTAATAAAAACTCTTTCGGATATGGATCTAAGCTATTAAAAAATATGTAAAACTTTTGTATTGCAGACTTTTCATGACTGATTGCGAATAATAAATACCAATAATTATGAAATGGACATACATCGAGGGTTCCGCGTTATCAATACGAGAATAAGCCGTTGTGCAATAAAATAATAAAAAAAATTAACAAAAACATACGGTCGTCCATGCAACGAATGTAGAAGTCGTCTCATATACTTAACTTAATACAATACACACACATATGTACATACTTTATGGCAGAAAAATATTGCTTATCGGGAACCTATTTCGAATCATACCATGCTATCCCGGGCAAGTGGTTGCATACTGCGATATGAAGCAGTCACCAGTATATCCTAAATCTTACCCATGGAGTTTGACCGCCTCAGTGGCGCGGTGGGTGAGGGTCCGCTTGCGGCGCAAGAGGTAGCGGGTTCGATTCCCGCCGAGGGGTCAAGTGTTTGTATGTTCTGCAAGCACTTTCTCTTTCTCCTTGGTCTGGGTGTTTAATATGTATAATAAAGAATATCTACGTATGTATGTCTATAATATTAATTAAATCTGATGTCTAGTACCCGTAACACAAGCTAAGAGCTTACCACGGGGCTAGATGTTGTTGTGTGGATTGCCCGGAAATATTTAATTATTTATTTATTTGTACGATGTTTACACATTACACAAATAATAATAACAAATACACAGATAAGAAAGAAGTAATATTAAAGTACCTATATCAATGAGCGGCCTTATCGCTGATAGCAATTTTTCCATGCAACATTCGCAATCATCACGTGACAATAATAATCGCTCACGTGGATGCCACGATAGCAAGAGACCTTGGTACAAAATGATGCAAAGCCGAAATAGTATCGCACACTTTCATAACAAACAGTGATTGATCACATAAATATGAAAACCAGCAGTTAATAGCATATTAAATTCATCTGCGTCGGCGTTGGATAAAGCGTGGCAAGAACTCGGATAAATCACCGAATTGACCGACTGGTTGCGAAGTAACGTACCTGCTTACTTAACGAGTATCGACAACTTTTCGTCGCTTCTCAGTGCGTAGGAATAGAATATATATAATCATTCGATTATGTAATAACGTGAACAAAGGAATGAATGAACGAAAGACTCATTAAGGCCCGATTTTTAATTTCCAGTGGTATTTAATAAATTGGCACGTCAGTTAAACGATATCAGAGGATTGAAAAATGGACTCTTAGACACCAAGATCAAACAAAAACAGACAGTATGATAATAACATTCATACTTAAATTGAAACATTTGAATAAATCACCAAAAAGCAGGTGGTTAAGTTCGGTGTACTAAAATTTAATAACAATATGCGTTACTAAGTTTTTTCTAAGAAAATCAAACTTACGAGTATTGTGTAAAGATTAAATTAAATTAAAACCTGTTTCACCCAATGTTAGTGTGCAACGTAAATTCGTTAACCACTCCGCAGGACATCGCAAATTAGTCGGATGCACTGAAGCGTAACTCGACACAAAGGCCCCATATTTTTATCTTATTAACGTAATTAACTTTGTATAAAACCGACTCTCAATTATTTTAATGCTTATTAAACACGTGCGCTCAAGTAGGCCGTGTTTCGGTTGCGGTGGCTCGGTGGTTCCGCATAATTATCGCCATCGAATCTGTGGCCGGCGCCGCATGTACAAGTCCCCTTGGGAAATCCGCCTTTGCAAACAAATTCCCATGTCGATTTTTGAGGTTTCATTCCAGTTCCGGTTCCAATAATTTTGATAATTGTCGAATTTCGTGGTCGTTTTTCACTTTTTTAGATATAAACGCTATGGTATGTTTAATTTCTGATTGCTGAGGTTTTCATTTTGAATAATTTGAAATGTGAGACAGTTTTTTGATGTTATCAATAATTTTATGAACATTACCTAAATATGTCTATTTTTCATGCTATAAGCATATGTTATTATGAGTAAAGCACAGCGCGTAAAAATTATATGTATGTATATTTTTTCAAATTTACAAGTATTTAATAGTAATTCTGCTATTCTGGGCAGAGACTAATTCAACGGTTCAAAACAAAGAAAATGATACCACCCATTATCGAGTTATGTTTATTCTAACAAAAACATTTTTCCTTTAGAAATCTGGTAGCTCAGACTTAATGAAGCGTTTAAAACATTAGCGCATAAAACCCTAATTATGACTTATAATGTTGTTTATGATAATTACAATCATGACTTTAATTAATAATGATTACAAGTCCTATAATTGTTATGACTTTTGTTTATATGAACAGTAAAATAATGGTGAATGTTGATAGCGTTTTAGACTTTTATGATAGAAATGCACCTGTCCATAAAATCTTTTGCAATGACCGAAAAACGTAATGTGAACACCTACCTCGTAAATGTTTATCGTTATTGCATTGCCGACACTTGTTTCGTGTTATTCACCTACTTAAAGCTTAATATATTTAGGTTTCATAAATTTTTACAATTTATAACGTATTTTTACACAAATAAATGGCGTTAAAATAACGATATCAAGTTTCTATGCAATCACTTTCGCTTTTCAACGGAAAGCTCAATATTAGTTCATTGAAACGAAGCAATACGTATCTAGTATTTCAAGTAGGTATTCTAATCCTAGCTTCAAATTTTTTTTACTAATTACACTAGGAAAATAATTTTCTCTAAATCTAGGATTCATAATTCATAATAATTTATTCAGAAATTTACCCTTACAATTACTTAAAGTATCTACCAAAACTTTCCTTTGTAGGCGTATGAATATAATTATTACTAATCATAACAATCTGATAACCGATAAACAATCTGATTGTCAATAGGTACTGATTGTGAAAACAATAAAATAATAGTAATAATAAATAATCGGGTTAAAAAGCTGAAAAAGTATTGTAAGCTTAACGTTATATGTATGTATATGTTTTATGCCTAAGGCTTTTAATACTTAATAATTAAAGGATAGTTCAAAAAAATTACTAATTTTAACGCTTGTACGTTTTTAAACTGAATAAAACTAAATCAAATATCACTCGAGGTTTATTACGCCATTACAAGTATTGAATTTAAAAAAAAATTAATTATTTGATTGATTTCAGTTGTTGAATTAATTGAATTGTCATTATTGTTTATTAACACAACTGTGGTCTTTGGTTACACTGAGCATTAATGAGTTTAATTCAATATAGTATAGTTATGTAGGTATGTTTTTTGTGATTATCATATCATATACCACACAGACGTAAGAAACAGAGTTGAATCTGGGCTTCTGAATTAATTACTGAGCCCTTCTGTATTATTTAAGATGCCATCGAAATAGAAGAAGGTGAAGAAGGATTACTTCAGTTTTTTGTAGTTAATACTCTGACATATTAACGATCGATTTTAATTATGATATACATAAAATATGTATCTTATTCTTTTTCTTAAATAGCTTTACATATAATGGTAGTTATTTTCTATTTATTTGTCATGTAGGTACGTTCGTTTTATGAATTTATACTTTTTGTTTTGCTACTGTGAGCAACTTATTCTCCGGTTTCCCAGAGACAATATTCTTATCTTTGTTTCTGTAGACCCGGGAGCCTCTCAACAAAGAGGTCCCGATTTTGTAAACAGAACTCCTTAGCTGCTAATTAGCTCAAGCTTTCACACACTAACTAATGATTGCTTTGTGCGGGACACGGATTGTGCATATAATTAGCAAGCTGTCTATGTATATTGACTTGCAGTACCCACGTTCATGTTTATGTTAACAAAGCGAATATATTATTTCATATGTTTTAATGTCTTGCCTCAACTTTACAAATGTTTCAATATGTATTTAATATATAAAATGTCCATGTCACAATGTTAGTTACCGTACTCCTCCGAAACGGCTTTACCGATTTTTACCATATTTTATACGCGTATTCCGTAGGTCTGAGAATCGGCTATCTATTTTTCATTTTGCAAAACAACCTTTGCTGGGGTCACCTAGTATATTATAAAATTCAATTGTCAAGAATACCTTATATCTGAAGACTATAATTTCCTAGTCAATCGGATCCGTGTATTAATCAAATGTCGGAGCTTCTGTTAACATTAATGGTTAAAAATTATTATCGGTTGTCAGCGGAATTCTATTTAATTAAATTACCTAATATAAATTAAATAAATATTAATTAATAAAATCAAGTAAACTAAATTACATCACGCGACACCTCGCGTGATTTACTGGTTCTTAAAAACTAAAAATATTAAACTTAAATTATAAAAGAGACAATATACAGTTTGTATACAATCCTTCAGATAACTGTAAAAATATAATGGTGTATGTGTGATTATTATTAATTTAGAGGCTATGTGAGGAGATACGTAGAAGAACGCGGGTCACCGACATAGCCAAGCGAATTAGCTCGCTAAAGTGGCAATAGGCAGGCCATGTAGCGCGGAGACCACGAATCGGCAAACGCAGAGTAGGACGTCTACCAACAAGATGGACGGACGACCTGGTGGAGGAAGCGGGCTCGCGGTGGTTACAAGCTGCTACCGACCGAAGTCACTGGAAGTCTTTGAGGGAGGCCTATGTCCAGCAGTGGACGTCCTACGGCTGAAATGATGATGATGATGATAGGCTATTTTGAAGTTTTTTTTTTTAAAACCACTAAGTCACGAAAAAACCGCATTGTAATATTGTGCTAGCATTTCGTCTAATTCTGTTTAATCAAATCCCATAATCTTATTATAATAGTTATTCCAACTCATAGCGTTCTCAGGCCTTTCTAACAATTGAGCAAGAACGGATAGGTGAAATATGAAACATCGTGTTCAATTATAATAGGTTCAATAAATAACAATGTGTTGATAGTTGAATGTGGATCAGAGGGGGCGGCGCGGGCGCACCTCGGGCGTGATTCAATGATTCCCCGCTCCGTCGCAACGGTCTATCTCACTTTTATATAAGGGCCAATCCACACGCACCACAACCACGAAATAACAACGCAAACACATCGCAACGACAACGCACAGATATCGGAGGTATAACATCAGTGATGTGACACAAATGTGGTAACGTGTGATTAGTTTTATTGAGTTTCAATACAAACTGTACGCTCGACCACGCAGTAGCGTTGTCGTTGCGATGTGGTTGCGTTATCGTTACGATGTGGTTGCGATGTTTTGGTCGTGTGGTTGTGGTGCGTGTGGGTAGGCCCTTAATGCAACGGCGATAGGTTCTTTAAACTATCAATTACATTATTACAGCGCTATGTAGTGGAAAATTATACGTGGTTGCTCAGTGCTTAGCTATAGATAAGTGCACTGCCGATACTACTTAAGCAATTGATAAGCAGCTGGCTACAAGATAATTATTTCATGAGCTTACAAAATGCAGGACAAAAATTATGTCTGTCTATTTGTATAATTGCGATAAAATGTTGTTTTGTTTTGTTTATTAATGAAACTATTTATATACAGCATTTTAAACACAATCCTACAAAATAGAGTATGGTTGGCCATTTAGAACTAGCGCATTGTCAGCAGTAGGTATAGTTAATAGGTAAAATAAAGAATTTTCATGATCCTCAAGAATAGGGTAAAATGTTAATGTAATTCATTACCTACCACAAATAACTTAGTTCATTAATCAATTAATCCAGAAATATTATTAGTTTTCTTGAATTGTTCGGTGCATCTGTGCTTCAGCCTAACTCAGTTTACTAGAGTACCTCGATTTTTGAACTGACTACTAACATATTCGGTAAACAAAACTCACATAGCGACATTTACGCATAACCGCATCTGTATTTACTGGAAACTGCAAAAAAAATATATTCAAAACCTGGTGGCCTATTCTACTAGACTTAAATTTCAAATCTAAGTCTTATAAAATCAAATGGACATGAGTCAGTTAATATCTCTCAAGTGAACCAGTGAGAGTGAGCGGCGTTATTTGGATGGTTCACGTGGAACGTGGAATTCACGATTATCTGAGATTTTAAAATCAAAATATGGAAATAAATGATCTTGTATCTTGATATTTAAATCACCATGTAGTGTGAAATTGATTTTCAACTAAGAAAGTCTTACCTTAAAAAATAAAATATAACATTCTGATTAAAGATGAAATGGATTGCAGGTATATTGATGATATGATTATAGATGAAGCCTTGTGAAACCAAATCGAAGTTTATTATCATGTAATAGAAGATCTAAAGTATAAATATGCTACGCATCTCACCATATAATGAATAGAAACTTGAGCAACGACAGGTAATATAATGACGCTTGCCTGTAATGCGTTGTGAAACAGCTTGAGGGCGCTTCTGACTTGTCGTAAATAATTGGAAGTGCACTGTTTGTACTAATGCTCGATCTTAACGCATAATTCCTCTTTTTGAATTGAGCCATAAATTATGTGGATATACAGCCCGATAAACCTGCGTATACGTGGGTAGAACAAGGAATTCCGGATTTAGCCGTGCTCGGAACAATTCGCGGACGAAGTTTCTCACAATCAAACAGACAAAACTATAAGAAACGTTTACTGATTGAAGATTGGAGTCTCTTCTTATCATATCTTATACATATAGTGTATATTTCTGCGTATTAAATTTTGATCAGTAAAGTAAATAAATGACTATATAACGCGACATTATGAAATGGGCAAACTGTAACCTATCAGTATGTCTGAAGACGATAAGAATCTAGATGTCCTTATTGCAAATTTTCTACAATAAGTATGAAGAAACAACATTCTATCAAGTTTTTGATATAATTTGCACAAAAATTAACATCGATCCACGAAACCTGTTACATCTCTGAAGTCAGCCTTGGTGTAATATTCCTATGAGTTTATAGCCTTAGGCAAACTTTGATTGCCGTTGGATTGGCACCTTGATGTCGTAGTTTGAAAATATGAAGACACCTTACGATACTCCTTAGATCTAAACCATCTGTGATGAAACCAAGCTGTCAAGATTTCTATGATAATTTTTAGGGGCAACATTAAAATAGCTTAAATAATAACCTATCAAACTGCTCACGGTTGAGTATATTATTTTAACTTGAATAATAACTTTTCAAAGAGGTCATGGTTCAGTTTATAATTCTTTGGCTGGCAATTTTGTTAATGTTTTGGATAAATCAAAAGCATTACCACAAAGCCAAAACCAATCCTACTCAATGCAGAATCACACTGAGGTTAAGTTGATTCGTTCTTGTAATATCGGTGTAATTTATTTAATGTTGGAAATAGACCTCGCCAGTACAAAGAATATTAGGCTTTCACAACGGGGCCGGCAAATTTATGTGCCGCGAGATTCTACTGCCTGCTACGATCACGAGAACAAAGCATTAACGCAAAAGTACCTGCACCTACTTGAGTTATCTATTGGTTTTAAATTAGCGCTTAGTTCAAACAGTAAAGTTTTGTTGCAAAATAAACATCATAGTAAAGATGATCGTAACAAAATAACAGCGTATTTCATGTGACACTGGCCAGATTTAAGATGTTTCATCATAACTACAGCTTATCTTTTGTTTTACCATCAAAATCCTTATGTTTTTCCGGGATGAGTTAGACAATAGTTAAAATAAATGGCTCAGTCGAAATGTGACAAAGCAAGATGGCTCTTGACATAACTAACCGCTGACATTAATTATTGACGTAACTATCCATTGCTTAATTTACTCGGACTTTGTGAAACAAGCCTTAAGGCCTTAGGTATTAAGAGGTATACGATGTAAAGTTTTCTATACTTCTTAAATAAGAAGAATAAGAATAATTTTATTATCATTTTACAAAAAACGTAGCTGAAAACATATATGAGTATATGAGATGAAATAATTTCCAGGGAATAGCAGACAATGGGTCTTAGTTTCATAGACTTCTATTACTCGAGCTAGTAATTTTGCAGCCCACTAGCACGCTTCCCTAGAATCGCCTGCAGCCTATGCCGTTACTAGAAATTATAACTACCTATAAAAAGGATCGGGCAGACGAACCACTACCAGTTTATACCAATAATTTTATAAGTAACTTGAAACTAGGAGTTCTACGAATGACCACTATAAAATTAAACTGTTATTGCATCGTTGGTACTAACATATTTAGATAGGTACTCATCGAATATATTGCTGAATATTATAATGTAAGGAATGTATAAACAAAATGCATATTCAACTTCTCGGAAAAGATTTCAAGCCGATTTGTTGTCAAGAGCAACTTAATTTTTAGGCAGGTCAGAATTAAACGGAAATTTTACTCGTAGCTTGGCAAAATAGGATCCCTTAAGGTATGGAAGTTGGCTATTGCATTAATTCAGTTGCTCGTCTGAGCTAGGGCTGTAAACACCTGCCTAGAACCGTTTGCGTAATTAAGATAATTGTTCTTCTATACATTCATTCAGCAGGTTAGATATTCGCTATGAATTACAAAAAATATCCATTTTTGTTGATAATAAGCTTTTTGTGAAGTCGGCACGTGTCTCAATGCACGTTGCGATAATTAGTCCGTTTTGAACACAATTACAGTTTAATAAAGGATAGTGCTCTATTTTGCAAATAGAAAATAGCTATAATTAGTTATAAATACTTGATAAGGATGTAGTATACTTAAATAAGATGGTTTTGTCAGCAAAATAAGTACATATTTAGAGTTAAATAAGGCGTTTTAAAGAAAAGTAAAAACTAGTTTTAAATGTATTTATTTAGTTTTCTTAGTGATCTTATAATAGAGCTATTGATCGCAATATGGTTTTGACTATTATGTTATGTGGTTTTATATTAAAAGCTGTATTTTGACACTTTTTTCTAGAAAACGCGCCTTTTATTTCTTGTGTCTTATTAAAACAAATCTTTCGTCAGCAAATAACTGTCATCCAATCGATAGGAATGCCATGAAATTTAATATAAAAGTCCTGTTAAAAAGTAAAAACTAATTTTAAAATGTACCTCCAAGTTCATCTAACGATATCTCGTTACTTTAGAGCGGTCATCAATAAAATTTAAAATTAAAAAACCTGCGGGATGCCTCATTGAGTGTAATTATGATATTTATCTAGTAATGGTGTCGTTATCGCGTGCCTTCTGGTCCAACAGGTATTATTTCTAAATGTTGCTCGCTTATTGCGGCTAATTGAAGAAACATCTTATTGTAATTTGTTTTGAGTTGAGTTCTTACTGTAATGATAATAATTATTCTAGTTCATAATTTGTATGTAGTACATTTTATGTTGCCCAAGTGTTTATAATATTACTATATTACGTAATTTTGGTAACTTTCGATGAAATTTGAAAATGTTAAAAATAATATGTTAAAGATAAACTTACTAAGCTTAACGCGGAATGGCTCCACCTGCATTATTTGTATCTATTTGCAAAAATATGGTAATTTACGTGAATATAGTAAAATGGGATATCCAAAAACAAACGAACCTATGTATGTACTTAACAAAGTCAAAAAATATAAACAAAACAAAAACAAACAAAATACATTTATTTTCCTAAAAAATAACAAAAATAAAAAATTATATCAATTACATTTTGAATATATAACATACACTTACAATTATTATAAAAGATTAAACAAATATATACAAACATACAAAATAAGAACAAAACAAACATTAGTTAGGAAAAATGGCTACGTCTCAGCATGTGCTTGACTACTAGAAAACTAGTATCAGCGCTGGTCTTCCGACGGAACCACTTGTTGGCGTTATGGACAACAACAAGAACAACAAACACACAATTGCACTAAAACAAAACAAAAAAAAATGCTGAACGCAAAAAGCATCAAAAAAAAAGAAACCTTTTAAATTAATTAATTACTATTTATTTAATAACACAATAAGTTAAAATATAGTATTAGTTATAAAAATATAGTTTCTGTATTAGTGTTAGATTCTGCCAATAATGAGGGTAGTGTAACTACACTGCCTAACCGAGGGAAGGCTTTGAATGGCAAAAATATTACTGTACTGTGCGCTGGTGGGAAGAGACGTTCTTTGTCATCCCGCGTTGAGAAATAAGTACTTTGAAACTCTGCTAGTCACAAGTGCCCTTTTTTTTGTGATTGATAAGTCTTCATTTGTCCACAATCTCACCTGATGTAAAGTGACGATGTGGTCTAAGATGCTCTTTTGAGTGTTGTGGATCACTAGTCAATCCAGCTGGATCCAGAGCGCTGAAGCAGTCAGTGCTACGCCTGAAGGACTTGGTACCTTGGAAGGTGCTGTTAACTATATCTCGGCCTCGGCAGAAACGTAACTCTAACTGTTTTTCCCATTACTCATAAGCACTGAAATATCCTATGGACCTAGACCGCCAGCAATATACCTCTAATATAAAAGGTATTGGTAAAATCGGAAACAAAGATCAGTCTCAGAACTATATTTTTATCCTTCGAAGAGCAGAATGGGTTTTGTATCATCTGTTAACCCCATATAACTACATTCTAAACATTCTATATATCTATATATGTATGACTATTATAATAAGTATATCAGATATCTAATACCCGTAACACAAGCTTAGAGCTTACCACGGGGCTAGATGTTGTTGTTTGAAATGTCTGGAAGTATTTATTATTTTATCTGAATTATTTTATTAGTATAAAATGTGGCTTTCATAGTTCCAAATATAGAGCGATGCTGACCTAGCGCACTGGAAGAGGCAGTGCGCTTCGTCGCGTGCTGCCACGTAACGGCCCGACGGCAGCTGAACGCATTGTCGTTTAATTAAGCCAATAATAACAGACCATGTAAACGAACAGAACTTATCAAGATAAAATTAATTTTACTGCTTTAAACCTACTTTAATTTCAAGATCTGCATTTTATCTTAGCGTTAATGATGATCGAGTGCTGGGTTCGTTCTTGTAAGAATGTGAAATGTGCTCATTTATATATAGCTATTTTTGTATTAATACAATGTTAAGAAACATTCATTCACAACTCTTTGATTCTGTTTTTTTCTTGTCATAATAAACATTTGTTCAAAATAAGTTACTTGGTTATATTAGAATCACCAATTTTTTCGTCTCTGTCCCCCTAAGTGGGGACGACGCGATGCAACATTCTATTATATACATTTACCAATGACACATAAAAATAAAAATTCGCAAACCTATATATTTTTTTACTATTAAATTATACTATTTTTTAATTCTATTAGAGGGTGAATTCATTTAATAATAAATACATTTATTCAATATACGCCATAATTGAATAGCCAATTTTATTGGATGGAATGTAAATTTCATCGAAGGCGATACAATCGTGAACTAGACAAGGTGACTAGACATTAGGTACGTTTTAGAATGGAAGTTAATGTCAGATTAGATACTTTTGTGTAGGTGTATAAGGAAGATAGTAAAAAGGACGGAAGCGATAGCGAGAAATTTCCAAGCTTTCTTGAAGTTTACGGAAATTCGGATTTATGTTCACTTGTTGTTTGTTTACGAAGGTGATTGGTAAGAGCTTATGGAAGAGAGAGCTTTTTATAAGATTGTAAATTACTTTATGTTGTGTGATTTGTCATAACGTTGATAAAAATAAAACAAGTCCAATGAATTATCTAAAGTGGCATTTTAACCTATATTATTTATTAGGTACCTATTATTTAAAATTTAATTTTCATAGTTTTTAACAATATTATGACGTTCGTCAAATCATGGTATGCTACCATATGCTACCCAGATATAATTCCAAAATTATAATACAAAATATTATGAAAAAAGGTTTTTATCATTTTGGGCAGCTTATTAGCCACTAGAAAAAAATAATTAGTTGTAGATATATTTAGAAAAATAGAATACTTAAGCATTTTTTATTTTGTTTTGCAAAAAAATCTAGACGATACAGTGCTTTGAAGTTTTTTATAACGTAACGCTTTAGTGTGATTTGTACAAATTTGTTTTTTTTCTATACCTTGGCATTTTCTTTTTAAATTGATAAAGCGACTAGGTGTTTTTTATTTTTGGACGGGCTAAGAGATGGACAAAATACAAAAATACCTATTCTTTACGTAGTCAGCATGCCTAATGTGAGGTAGGTTAGTCTGAGGGTCTGAGTCGAAGGCGATCACTTGCGAGGCACTGCCTCTCTGAAACTGACATAAGATTAACTATTGTCTGGTAGTGAAACAATGGTAAATTTTACATCATTAATACCTATTATGGGACACTGAAATTTGTTAAGATCATAATAATATCGTACTGAAAACTTAAAGGTTTATCCTTATGTTCTTAAGTTTACCCTCATTTTACAGATAAATTAACAGTAAGGAATATTTACATTAATAGCGAACAAAGAGAAGACAACAGACTAAAGAACAGACGGAACGAAGGTGGTATACTCGTACATAAATAATAAGACTGTCTAAATACATCAGTGAGGGGTTCTGACATTTTAGTATGGAGCCAGCCATACTTTTTAGTCCTCTATTTAATAAAAAAGTATGAAACAAAAACAAAAAATGTTAAGGGACCAGACCTCTAAGTATAGTTTCGGAGATATTTGTGTTTTACACATAACAGATTTGGTTCCTTAACACTTTTTTTCGTTAGTAGGAATTTACTCTGTTGATCGACATGCTTTTTATCACTGCCCACAAAATCAATGTGATTTGACGGTCAATTATGAAACGCACGTCGTTTTTCAAAATGGCGGACCATACCTAATACCAAAATATTTGAATCCCTTTCACAGAGCCTTTCTCGGACGACGACGGTAACTATATTTTGTGTAATTTTTTTATTTACTTTAGTAATTTTAGTTGTAGCCCGCTCAGTGCTTGCTAGGTTTCCGTCTGGCGGGTACGGCAGCGCTCGCGTCTAATTAGGCGCGCTTCCAACTAATTTGACGCGGGCACCGACTGCCTAATGAATGGTATCGCACACGTTCATCTACCACGTCTGCAGCTCGTGCCGGCGCCCTCACATTAAGGAAATCTAACTCCAATAGATAAACGGAAATTATTTCGCTGCTTACAGTTTAGGCGGATTAATTAACAGGAGTCTTCGTTTGTTGAAGTTATAGTATGCCGTTAATTATAAATACTTATTCCGATTTCAACATGAAGAAGAATGTTTAATGGATATCGTTTGATCAACATAAAATATGAGTACATAATACTTATGAAGATTGTGTTACTGAAAACAATTATTATTATATTAATGAAATTAAGTAGAGCTACCATCATACATGTTTTGCATTTAGTGGTAAGACGAGGAATGATAACAAGTGACAGCGGAAAATGGAAGAAAAATCATGTTGCGTCCCGCCCATGGTCTTCTGTACTCTCTAGGCTATCACACATCCAATCCACACTGGATTAGAGTTTTTATAGTCTAAATCATATTTTTTTCTAATTACATATTCTTTCAATTTTTTTTTGTCTTGGTGATGTAAGCATGGATTGTCAGAAAGATATGATCTATACTCATATAATTTAAAGCTGGAGAGTTTGTTTGTTTGTTTAAACGCGCTAGTCTCAGTAACTACTGGTCCAATTAAAAAAAATATTTTAATGTTAGATGGCCCATTTACCGAAAGAGGCTATAGAAAAAAAAATGTATAAACATTGCGGGAATATCCAAAAACACGGGCAACGCCGTGGCGTGTACAAAAAGTATTTAAGAAAGGAGTGAGCTTTGAGATGAGTAATGACATAGGAAATGGAACGAGTACATGTTGTGCAACTTTATAATATTTTTATCCCTGAGCTTGATGAAATGAAATATCGGAATTCATTTATCGGAATGTATATAACATTGTAACTTTCAGACACTTCGTTCTTTATGCCCTTCATCAAATTCTCTGATTAGATCGATTATTTTCGGTATATTAATATGGATACCGACCGCTCGGCTTAAACTTGATGTAATAAATTTTTATTATTATTTTATGACTCGGTACTTTAATGCACGTAGTAAATTTAATTGACTCCCCGGCTTATGAGGTTCCAAAACATATTATTTTCAAATTTATTCTCGTTCATAATTACAACATCCAAAATCGTACTTTTATAATAGATAATATGTACTCTCTTTTTCTCCAGTTATGACCATAAAACTATTAAATGGCTGTAGAGAGATTAGAGGTGGCTTAATTAAATAAATATAATGATGATTAGTTTGATTATAAGGTTTTGATGTGGTTTAATTTAATTATTTTATATGTTCCTATTGACGATGCCTATTATATATATGATGATATTTGGCAAAAAGTGATCACAGAAGATTTAAAATTGTTTGTTCATCATTTTTTGTATCATCGCTGTATCTATCTATACGTATCATCAATTAAAGGTATGTCTGTGTTCATGTAAGTGATAAACTCAAACGGAACGGAACTCAATACGGTTTTCTGCAATAGGTAGCGTGATTCAAGAGGAAGGTTTCCATCCATGCAAAGCCGCAACGGGCCAGCTAGTTAACTTTATATATAATTTCTTGTTCTTAAATTAACAGTTCAATTTGTTTAATTGTTTTATCTTAATTTCGCCAGAGGATAAAATACGTACCTACATAAAAAAAAATACTTTTCTTGCTTTTGTATCATCCAATATAGCTAACATTGGATATCGCAGACCATTTCACTGAACCTTGTACACATTTATAAATAAAAGAATTCTACTAGTATTATAAACGCGAACTTTTGAATGAGAATTTTGATAGAACTTCACAATAAACATAGACTTCAGACGAACACTTTTTACCGTAGTCAAATAACAATTTACGCAATTTTTTTTTTTTTTTTATGTTATATAAGCCTTCATTTGACCACAATCTCACCTGATGTAAAGTGACGATGTGGTCTAAGATGGGACATGAAGACCTAGAAGGTAGATGGCTTCTCCGGGCCACATTACGTAACACGAAAAAATCGTTTCACGCACTGGCCCAGCCCGGAGGGTGGTGACAAGCCGCGGCCGAAGCCTACCACCAGAGATAATTAATTAACTTTAGAACAAGGCCCGGTTAAGAGCACAGGGGTTGCAAAATGGTGGCATACTATCACTAGCCACAAAACCTCGTTCTTTTTTAGACGAGTAGGTGTGCCAGGCTTCATCCAAAACTGTCGAAATCCCTTTGGCACGAAGATAGCTGTAAGTAGTTCCAAAACATTTTACCGCTTTAAAAGCTATTATTACGCGGACTAAGTCGCAGGCGAAAAGCTAGTTACTTATAAATTCGTATGCAAAGAGTATTTTATGTGCTGTCTTTGTTTCATAATTTAAGTACGAATGTATATACAAAGCTGGAATGTTGATAAAATTCCAGACATGTTACTTTGTCTTTCCGTAACGTTTTTGCGACACATTTTTGCTATTCCAGCCTAAGTCATGCAGCTGCCTTGTTAAGTTAATGCTTTCCAATGGTGAATTCATTTTGAATTTTCTCTCACCTTTATTAACTTTTAACATACCTCATAATATATTAAATACATAGGAGACGGTTTTGAGTTCGATAAAATTTGATATATTTATTTATCATACATATTTTTGACACAATCATATTGTAACTTAAAAAAAATATGCTAGCAATGCAATGACATTAAAGATGTGTTAATTCTTCTTATTATCTGAATTATTGTATTTGGTAGACTTCAGTCGGCTTATCAACTTAAATTATTTAAGTACACCAATATTATATTAACCAAAGTAAAATAAATCTACAAAAAGCCAACGAAAATACTATTAAATTACTCATAATTAAATATTGCATATCAAGTTTTGCATTTTTTATTGTATCCGTTGTTATTTTCATCGGCTTTATAGCAGAAAAAATAAAAATAAACTGTATACAGGCATTACAGGTCAGTCGCCACATGTATTACGGACACAATGCTATATAAAAAGTAAAATATGGACCAGTTTCAGTACTTAAGCGGAATCAAAACAAGAAACGCGGTGGACTTTTAATTCGTTAAAACTCCGTTAAAAGACTCTGTGATCCAATAGCGGCAGCTGTAGTACCTACTAAGGGCAAGTTTTTATTTACTTACGAGAAGGACTGTTATAATAATAAACTTAGAGGAAATACCACACCAGTTGGACAAAATAATAAGCCACTCATCTAGGAATCAATTACTCAAATCACAAAGGGTCAAACGGTCATGATAGGCGTTAATACGATAGCGCTCACTTTTTAACCGACTCTCGACCTGGAAAGGAGGTTCTCAATTCGTCGCATTTTTTTTATATTAGAATTAGTATAATCATAATCACTAACCATTTAGTTACGAAAATATCATTTATATGATGGTTAAAATGTTGATATAGAATATCATGCAACTTCGTTTCTATACTTTTACTTTTATACAAAAAGGTACTTAAAATTTTGTAATCGCCTTAAATAAACGACTGATTCTATTTGCCTAAAACGAAGTATACAACACAAACGCGATTCTACCTGCTCGTAATTCCCATACAATATGTATTCCACAGAACTGCAGTTTACTACATTCGTAATTCTACACAGTCCATATTTTGACGCAATCGAATTTCATCCTATTCGCGATTCTACACAAAAAGAATTTAACGCTACTGCTGTTTACTTCAAATGTAATTACGAGTAGGATCATAATATTAGAAAAGTTATTAAGGGTTCTTCATGAACTCCTTGTAAACGTGGAACACTTCTTATAATCCGTTGACACATCGTGCATTATCGTCATGAAATCTAAAATACAGGTCAAGCTTTTGTCGCTTACAACAGAAGCCGAGGATGGACCGGTTGTCGGCGATTTCGCACACTGTATAAATAATTATTTATCAATCTAAAGACACTTTTATCGTACAATTTGTCACGGAACTCTCAGAGAATGTTTTGGTTAGCCAAAGAATAATGGTGTAGATAGAATGTAAGTAACTTTAAAGTTACTATAAAGTTTTTTTATATTTTTTTATGGGCTTACTTTTGACTACAGTCTAGCCAGATGGCAGAAACAAGGTCAACGAACAAGTTTTCCCAGAAAAAGCCTATTCACTCTGGTCTTAAAAGTGGTCAGGTTGTATGTAATCGGAATAACATCTAAATTTAAAATTTTAGAAAAAGCCCGATTCCAATGCTTTAATTTCCTTAAAAGTAAAATACCATAATATTTTGTAATGTGCACGAGATGCGCTTTCACATATACCCCACTCGAACATATTTGTAGATTTTCGGTTTTCCTTCCCCACTCTCACCCCCATAACTTTTAAACGGCACAACCGATTTTCATGAAACATATCTAAAAACACTCGCGCCAAACTCACCTTTCATACAAAACTCAATTGAAATCGCTCTATCCGTTCAGGAGCTATGATGTTCCAGACAGACAGACAGACAGACACGTCAAACTTATAACACCCCTCTTTTTTGGTCGGGGGTTAAAAACAGTCTTGGGGACAGAATTCCGCTCCTTTGCGAGGTGCGCACTATAAAAGAATTCGTGAAGCGTTTGGTGCGTGTTGATGGTAGATCCACTTAGTGTGCATGTAACCAGCCGTACGTCTAAGCGACCGATGATAGAATGGAGACGGTGGGATCAGGTCATGTAGCGCATTGACACACTCTCCGAAGTACAATCTGTAAAAGACCGACAGTTTAGCAACTTTTCTCCGATGGGCTAAGGGTTGAAGTTTAGACACAAGGTTGTTGTCGCCTGTGAGTCTGATGGCTCTGCGTTCTAAGCGGCAAGTTAGTGTTTGGCTGAGCTGCCCCAAAGGAGGCTGCAATAAATATATATATAGGTATAATACTCCATGCAGGACCTAACTTGGGCTTTATAAATATATTTACTTGCACCCTTATTCTTTGGCTGACCCAAACATGATGGTATTCAATACTAAAAAAATAAATATAAGTTACATAAATTTACACCGTTTACAATACCACACTTTACAGGGATTATAATATTTCCTTTCCGTTTTAAAAGAATTGACACTTATAAAATGCAATACCTCGAAATAAAGGGCAAGCATGATTAACTTAGTAAATGAAGGTGACTAACTGCCTGACAGAGCTATTTACTGTCAAAACTTCGAGGACACTAAACTTTAAGCAGGACTGATATGTAACTTTACTTACTATTTTGGCAACAGATTTTTATTAAACTTATTTGAATATCTGACATGAAAATTTATAACGCAATTTTTAACTTCTCTAAAAACTTTCTCTAAAAAGCTCGGATTTTTTTCAATTTGAATGCTTATATAGGCATATTGTACTATAAAGATGTAAAACCAGGAAACAACATAAAAAAAAATTAAAAATATCCGGATAATCCAAACTACACACATTACTTTACATTAGGTTATGGGCCTGTTTCACCAACAATGACTCAAATAGCCTATGGTTAAAATATAGAGCAATGTCAGTCAGTCAGTTGACTTGATAACACTAAATAATACTCTTGTATATTTTGCCTGGACATTGAGTAACATGCTCTAGATGTGATAATGATTAACTTTACAATATTATGTATCTAATATATTGAATTTCCATGTCACAATGTTAGTTACTGTACCCCTCCGAAACAAAGTTTTATATACGTATTTAATAGGTCTGAGAATCGGCTACTATCTATTTTTCATTTTACAAAACGTTTGCTGCAAGCCACGACTAAATCTTTTGACCAATGAGACTTTAAAAACTGAAATCTATCACGCCTTCTAAGGAAGTACGTAGTCAGATAATCAAAGTTGTTTTACTTCCGGACAACTCTACAACTACAACTCATTACTCATTAGTTATAATTTTTTTACTTTATGAAAAACAATATTGTGGACAAAAAGTCGCAGTTTAAGTATACTCATATTGAAAATTGTTATCAATAACTCATTGGAAGTTGTTATTCCGAGCCTACAAAATATACATAATAAAAATAAGCATAAGACGACACAATAGAGTATTTTTGAAAATTATATATCTGATTTCATTGGAAGTTGTTATTCCGAGCCTACAAAATATACATAATAAAAATAAGCATAAGACGACACAATAGAGTATTTTTTTAAATTATATATACGATTTCTGTGAGAAAATAATATGTAAAAACATATAAAATCTACTTGAATAGCCCCATCTTATTTTAATGACATATTCTTTGAGCAGGTAAGATTTCGATACCAACAACTGTGGACTAATTACTGAGGACTCACGACTCTCTCTTGCTTAAAATTTTAAGTCGTGTCATTTGTCCAGACGGTAATGGATTGATAACGTTTTATTTGTTTTTTTCCATTGAACGTTTTTTGTTTCATGATTACAGAATTACTCACTACAGGGCATAAATGTCTAGAATCACACAATCTAGTGAATATGTCTTAATGCCATGCAGTTGCTTCTATTTAATTTTATTCTGAGGGGATCAATATTATATTCTAGAGCTTGCTCAATACCACAGATTTATATGCCTAAGTAGACATACATAATACATGATACATTAGAAACAAATGTAAATGCTATGGGGCCCTCATACATTCTATGTCGAGCTAAAAGTTTTCATATTTTATAGATGGATTTGTAATAAATAACAATAAATCAAAATGTAATATCTATTAAAATCTGTAACAGGAATACCTCACTTTATCAGTTTATATGAAATTTGGTACGGCTACCTACTTAAATGCCTATTTATCATAAGACTTTTCTATCCCGGAAATGAACTTAAGAAGCAGAAACATACCATAATACAAGATTATCCATTTAAGACGGTTAAAGAATGCTTGTAGTTTATAAAATTAAAAGTAAATAAATAAAATTAAATTATACCGATAAGCACAAAATAAACTCAACACTTAGTAAATCCTTAACCAAAGTACCACTAACCATATTCGTATTTATTATAGAGAGTGTCACAACGTTAAATTATTTCCTGAATTATTTTCATAATTTATGAACTTTTAATTTCGAAAATAACGATTTTATCCAATTATCTCAATAATTATCACCGAATATCATTGAAGGCGTGATGTTGTGACATCCATTTAATTCTGAAACGAATAAAAATAATTTCACATAATTACGACATTTATTGCAGCAAGGTCGCGCTATCTTATGTTTACGTATCAAGTTTTACGATTATACTCTCTTTGTATTCGCGGCAATGAACTTAAAAGAAAATAAAAGGCTTTCCGTGTTATATTTTTCCGTAAACTGCGTAAACCTGTTGCACTTAATGAAAATAAAGTTAAATTATAGCATGATCAGAAATACTTGTATAGGACGTTGATGGTAATCATGTTACCTAGTAATTAAATATTTACTCGTTGGCTGTGTAAAGTTGACGTTTATAGAGGAACTATGCATTCAGTTTACCTAATCTAATTTATACTCGAATTCGAGTTCGATTCAGAAATTATAATTTAGTCTTCCAAAACTTACCTACAAGTATAAAGTTTTTTGAACAGCATGTTACTCCTAATGTTGTAATGTTGCATATTTATGTAAATAAAACATGCCAAATCGACACACATTTAGGTACGTTATTTTTTTGTATGCATCCTTGTGTAAATATGAGTTTGTTGAGCTCCAGATGGGTTAACCAGTTAGCGACGCATTTATTTATTTATTTTACTGTACATAGATATTTACATTTTTATACATTAAAGGAGACGTTTTACACTATGAAAGTCAAAGTTAAATTTCAAAAGCAACTAGACGATTTGTACCTAACCATAATATTTTCGTATGTAAAAAAATATGGTAAATTAAAATCTAAAATATGTAATGAGTTGGTATATCTTAACCCATGAACTTTAAAGCATAATAATTGCGGTTAAGCTTAACTAACTATTAGTTTCGGTCGAAATAATGGCCGCTAAAATTAACTATTTGTACCGGAATAGATATTGCTAGAATTAATGCAGTCTTTGTGACTAAAATATACGGTTATGAATCACACCTGCCTATTTCATACCATAACAGTTAAGACTATGGAAGCTTATAATGCTTAATAGTGTTCCGTACCGTAGGGGTAAAACTGGACGCTATTACTGAGGCTTTGTCGTCTGCCTGTCACCAGGTCTCACCAGTCTATCTCGAGAATTGGATAGATAGAGTTGAAATTTTGATAGATGATGTATTTCTCTTGCCGCCAATAAATACTAAAAACACACAAGAAATAAATATTGCTCCGATAAAAAAAACTGCCAAAAAGCGACGTTGCTGTATAGGCCAGTACTTGGATGGGCACCAAAGTATTCATCATCATCATCATTTCAGCCGTAGGACGTCCACTGCTGGACATAGGCCTCCCTCAATGACCTCCAGTGACTTCGTTCGGTAGCAGCTTGCAACCACCGCGAGCAAAGTATTATAAATAGATATTATAATTTTAAGCAATTAAAAAAATATATATATTTAACCGGTACACGGAACCCTAGGTATGGTATGAGTCCATCTCATACTAACTAAATTTATTTTTCATTGCATAAAGAATTTTATACAACTATAAACAATTTTATATAATGCCCATCCACACCTATTTCTCATCAAATATACACCGCTTACCCTGTTATTAGTATTAATAAAACGTTGATTATATTAAAAACCAAAAACATTGAAATCAATGGTGCAATACAACGGATGGTCGAAGCTAAGCCTATTGCTACTATTGAGGTTAATAATAAATAATACATTGTTACTGATAGTCATCAACGTAATCCCGGCCCAACCGCAGCAGCACACGGAAAGAAACCGTCTCCGTTATTACACGGACGTAATAATAACGTAGTTGATCAAAGAACACAGTGCACGGTACGTCCTCCCTCAACGTCATACATTCATTTTAAAAGTAAATACTTTAAATAAATAATAAAATAAAAATCATTTATTCAGGTCAATATAAACAATGCACTTAAATAATAGGATACGATGACCGTACCGAAGCTTTACAACTGCGTGGTAGTGTCAACGCCCGACTCCTGGACAAATTATCCTGATTTTATTGAAACATACATTTGACTTTATTCCGAAAGATATAATTGAATTCACCCTAATTAAACCCTTGTCAACAGGGAGGAGACTATACTCGCGCCTCACACTCCTCTTAATAAACTTGAAGTTGAAACGTTAAAAGTTATCAAGTTCTGCTCTTTTACAGACTTCTTGACTAAATACAGTTATAAACGGAAATTGAATAGTAGTGTTATGAAAGTGAAATCTTTTCAAAAATATTTCTTCAAAGTTGTTTTAATCATGCACCACCACCGTTACGGTTGGAATAAAAAGTAAACTCGTATTGTAAAGTTATAAAATTTAAAACGTTAAAAACATTAATAAATTAGGGAGTAATTATAGATCCGAATATTATGAAAACGTAACATTCCGTCAGTCAAATCAATATCGAGACAAGGCGAGTACAAAAGTTGAGCAGTGACTATTCCCACGTTTCAAAAGTAATGTGACCAAGCCATCCACTTAGAGATAAGGAATTCAATAGAATATTAAATCAACTATGGTAGGATGAGATGTTATTTTATGGGAGCTCAAATCATTATGGAGCAATACAGCTCTCACTCACGAAACAATAACTGTTTAGGAAACGGTACGCGAATGGGGTTACCATTGCAAATCGCAGGATTTTATTACGAAGTGGTAAAAATATATTTTATGGCATAAAAGAGATGCATTTACATTTTATATGTATCTGTATGCTTGATATATATGTAAGTACAATATTCGATTTTAAACTGCAAACAACATATGAAAAATATATGAAGTAAATTAGTGCATTCATCGCATATATCATTTGAAACTCCTCTCAGTATAGGTAATACATTCCAACTTTACTTTTCTCTACCTACCACAATTATAGCATAATAACGAATTTAATATGAATAAGAACAAATTCATATATTTTATTTTTTGACACGACATAAAAATATTTCCATTTTTATTCGATGATTTGAAGAATGTTGTCTGAGATGAATTTATGTATGTTAACATTTCTCCGTTTCTCCGTTATATTAATAAATGGTTTTAAATTCAGCTTACTTGCGTAGATATTGCTAAACTTTGAATAATGATCTTATTTATTACAACATTAAATGCAGTGCTTACACGGTCTATTTCATGCTTCCATTTTAATTATAATAAACTAATAACTCTATTACATTTACCGATTAACTAATTATAGGACCGATATTGTAAAATGATTTACTTATAAATTATTAAGCCAAGTGTTGGATACAAGACTATTTTGTGTATAATGCATGTTATAAATTTAATTTAGAAAACTGCTAGAGGCGATTTCATCTTGTCTACGTCTAGTTGATAATAGGAGTTCAGAAATATTAATCCAAGATTAAAATTTTACTGCGAATGGCTTAATTTTAGCCAATCGTGCAATTCTTTTTTTTAAACTCTAAAAATATGAGGTTTCAAACCATGTCAGCATCACCACCCATTAGCTTAATAATAATAGGTTTGTAATTTGTTTCTGCAAATTATCAACCCTTGATTTCACTTTAATATCATAATAATGGTACTGGATCTGAATTCAATTGGTTAGGCCTTCCACATAATTTACTGCACAACGAATTCTTGCATATTACCGAAATGACCAGCAAAATTGTTTTCACCGAAAAATAATGAAGGCAAGGGAAATGTGAATCACGGCAGTCGCCAGCCCACTTAATGGCAGGTAACATAATACCTTCTTCCGTGTAAAAAGCAATAAACCGGTGTATTTACAGAACCATATTATCTACTTTTATTTGGCTATAAAAATGTAACAAGGTTGCAAGTATTTTCGTGGATATATTATGTGATGTTCGTGGCGAGGACGAATTAAAATACTTATCGTCTTTTGTTTATGTTATTTGCCTGAGTCGTACAGATTGCATCAAAGTTATGAAGGAAATCAAATTGCAAGATGAGATCGAATAACTTAAAGTAAGGAAACTGAGATTGGCTGATACGTTGGAAATAATTTATGAGAAGATATAAAAAAAATTAATGCGAACAGTGCAGTCACAATCTACAGTGCAGTCGGTAACTATTTTGGGAATGATCAGCATCGTACTTTGTCTGCAATAACCAACAGGTTTATCTGATATTCCATCAAAGTGCCTATTAAAATCCACAGATATGGCAACAATAGATATTTACAGTAGATACAAATCAAAGAACGTTATTTACAATCGAATAATGAACCATGGCAAGATGTGACATGGATCGAGGTCAGGCCGCTCCGTAACGAGCACGGATCTACACTCACCAGGATCCTTGACCCATCCAGAAGAGGCTACTCAGAATGCATCTCTGTCCTGTCGCCGTACGTTTATAAATAGGTATTTAAAATACCGTTTGGCGTGGGAACCGTGACGAGATAACCCCGCGCTTGAGCCTTAGCCGTTCACTCCCCGAAGTCGCTACGCAGACGAACCATAGATAAATGGTGTTCGCCCTCGCATTACACCCAATACTAAGCCTCAGTTGTTCTGAGAATTAAACTACAAACACAAATTGAGAAATTTAAGGCAAAATAAGCATACGCCGTCTGCAATAGAGAAACTGTAGATGCGGTTAAATAAAAATGGAACACAAAATTTAGAGCATACATAGATTTAATTAGATTTCACATTTTTATTAGTGTAAAATCAAATTAAATCTGATATAACTATCAGCCTCAGTAGCTGATGTAGGCTTCTACCGAAATTTAAAAATAGGTACATATTTTATCATAACAACAATATTAGTTTACTCCTATGTTACTATTTAAGTAACCAAATTATAATTACCGTAAAAAAATTAGGTACCTAATACATTTTAAATTTTTTAATCCATTTTAATTACCTACCACAATCAGTAATTATTTAATGAAATCAAGTCTTATATTCGAGGTACGAAGGTTGATAGTATGATGGATCGCCTGACAGCTTTGAAGAGACAGTCTGCAAGCTATGAGATGTCATCTCGGACCCCTGCTGGGCTGCGAACAATATTGTTCTGTGGACGCATTGTGAATTTAACATTCATTCTAAGTCATAGAAGTTACGAAACAGCACTATAAATAATTGAGTAGGTAAGTTATATTTGGCTCCGTGGTGCAGTGGGCGAAGGTCCGATTGTGGCGCAAAGGTAGCATGTTTGATTACCTTCGCTTATATTCTGTTATTTTTTTGATGTGTGTTTTCTATAGGTATGTTCGATTAAAATCTGTTAAAATACTAAGCAGAACAGGTATCTATGTATTATGTGTGACTAATCCAGAATTATTTATTCATCAGTCAGGCCATTTTTCCTTTTCTGTGATAAATTTACAAAAAAAATATATTAGAGCAAAACAATAAAAGCAAATAATACTCATTAGAGGAATAAAAATCATGTCTATAAACAGTAATAACGGTAGGTACCTAACTTAATATTTAAAAAATATATTTAATCAAACATAAACAAAAAACTTCCTGATTTGCAATAAATTTACATAGATAGTTGAACTATAAAATAAAATAATAATACTGCGCCCACGCCGCTGTTTTAGCTAATAAGCTACATTGGAATGCATAATCAATTAAATAAAAATGGAGTCTATGTGTATTGAAAAATTAATTATTTTTAATAAAAAAATATAGATTTCATCATCATCACCCTGTTACACCCCGTTCATACTGGGACACAGGGACTTCTGTCCTGGCGAGAGTGATTAGGCCTTAATTCACCTCGCTGGCCAAGTGCGGATTGTGAATATCACATGTCCTTCGAACTCTCTAAAGCTCTCAGAACATGCCAGTTACCTCACGATGTTTGCCTTCACCGTCAAAGCTCGTATTTTAATACGCACATGAATTTTTCAATAAGAAAAATTCACTAATCGTGCTAGATTTAACGGCGGATGTAATACAAGGGCGTATACAACAAGGGCAAATATCGTATTTTTTACAAAAAAAATATATTTACTTATAAGCAAAACTAACCTTATCATTGAAAATAATATAAAATTGTACCAAGAATACACAAAAGGCCAAAATTGACAGTTCTTCAAAATTCAACAACGATGTATCGGAGACAAATTGTTGTCCATATTTTTCTCAAGTTTCAACTGCAACATTTCTTAAAATTAAACTGTTCAAAATAAATGTTTATTGCAATAAAGACAAAATAAGGAAATTTTACTATTTGTTTTGGGTAATAAATGCTGTAAAATATTAAATTGTTATTCATACACAATTTTTGATCTAAAAACTGATTGGTTGTCAGCGGTCTTCAATACTAGAGATCTTACCCGTAATAAATGCTGTAAAATATTAAATTGTTATTCATACACAATTTTTGATCTAAAAACTGATTGGTTGTCAGCGGTCTTCAATACTAGAGATCTTACCCGTAATAAATGCTGTAAAATATTAAATTGTTATTCATACACAATTTTTGATCTAAAAACTGATTGGTTGTCAGCGGTCTTCAATACTAGAGATCATACCCGTAATAAATGCTGTAAAATATTAAATTGTTATTTATACACAATTTTTGATCTAAAAACTGATTGGTTGTCAGCGGTCTTCAATACTAGAGATCTTACCCGTAATAAATGCTGTAAAATATTAAATTGTTATTCATACACAATTTTTGATCTAAAAACTGATTGGTTGTCAGCGGTCTTCAATACTAGAGATCATACCCGTAATAAATGCTGTAAAATATTAAATTGTTATTCATACACAATTTTTGATCTAAAAACTGATTGGTTGTCAGCGGTCTTCAATACTAGAGATCTTACCCGTAATAAATGCTGTAAAATATTAAATTGTTATTCATACACAATTTTTGATCTAAAAACTGATTGGTTGTCAGCGGTCTTCAATACTAGAGATCTTACCCGTAATAAATGCTGTAAAATATTAAATTGTTATTCATACACAATTTTTGATCTAAAAACTGATTGGTTGTCAGCGGTCTTCAATACTAGAGATCATACCCGTAATAAATGCTGTAAAATATTAAATTGTTATTCATACACAATTTTTGATCTAAAAACTGATTGGTTGTCAGCGGTCTTCAATACTAGAGATCTTACCCGTAATAAATGCTGTAAAATATTAAATTGTTATTCATACACAATTTTTGATCTAAAAACTGATTGGTTGTCAGCGGTCTTCAATACTAGAGATCATACCCGTAATAAATGCTGTAAAATATTAAATTGTTATTCATACACAATTTTTGATCTAAAAACTGATTGGTTGTCAGCGGTCTTCAATACTAGAGATCTTACCCGTAATAAATGCTGTAAAATATTAAATTGTTATTCATACACAATTTTTGATCTAAAAACTGATTGGTTGTCAGCGGTCTTCAATACTAGAGATCTTACCCAATTTACCTAAGATTTAATAAATTAATGAACAATTTATTGCACGCAATATATTTTAACAGAGTAGTTTCTAAATAACGTTTTTAATTTTCAACACGTGGCCTTTTACCTTACTAAAAATAGGTAGTAACATTTAAAAAAAGAAGACATTAACTATATAATAATTAGCAAACATTAAATTAATTTTAAAAACTTCTAATAAATACCACAATAATTAATATTAAACCTTCTAAATCCATCATAACGCTCAGGGCAGACAGCACGACTCTGAGGACGACAGTGATACTGATTCAGAATATATTTTTTTTTGTCAAGTTGCGAACAAGTTTTATATTGTTTCCATAACGTGTTAGGATAAAAAATAATAATCATTAAAATACTTACATATTGCTATTATTTTCCCTTGAAACTCTATTCAAATCAGGAGTGAAATTCATTCACTTCAGTTCGTTAAATTCAGAATGTTACTCCCTCCCTCTAGCAAATGCCAAATGTGGGCTTTTAAATTAACCAACTTTAATTCTCTTCTTTGTTGACGTACGACAAGACCTCAACATGTATTTTTCAAAAGAGTTAAGAATTATATTCATCAGAAATAACTTTCATAACTAGAATTGCCAAAATTTTAAAAACGTATGTAGTTTGATAAATAAGTAAAAGGAGGATGATTTTATTTTTAACTTTTTTGTTACATATATTGTTTTACTGGGTTACTATATAAAATACTAGATGACGGACCATAAATAAAGTGATTGTTTTTGAAAGTTGACCGATCTTTCCAACGTAGGTACTGAATATTTCTAGGCGCCAACTACGAGTATTCTAATTATCGAAGTACCAATAATCATTCGTATTAATTGAATTCCTCAGATTTATAAGGCATTTAATGGTTTTAATTGTGAATCATATTAAATTAATAAATTAATTACTATATACATTCATTAAAAACTTAATTACTCATGCTTAGACTAACTTTACATAAGTTTAATGAAACGTATCGGCAATATTCGCTTTTTTTGGGAAAATTTCAAATACCTATCGATGTAGATTAAGTTTACGTCTAGACGATGCCGCTTATGAACAATCATAAATATTTAAATGAATACCTAGTCTGGACAGTGTATTAACAGAACGACTTTGGTTTAAACTTGAAAGTAAAAACAGGTTGGGTTAGTCGGATACATAGCAATTACGATTTTACGACAACGTGATCTTATGGAGTTGGCTATTCACGCCAAATTTGAAGTTTGTGTCTATCGAAACTGCAATGGTATGCAATAAACAAGTCATAACATGACTGTAAAGTTGCTTCACCATTTTCACTACGTGCGATTATGCAGTCGACTGTAAAACCTTCCGTCACACGCTTTTGTGCCAATGTGTGGATGTTCCGTCGAGCTATTATACTACCCAACCATGTGCATACTTCGAAATTTCGCAATTATTTTTACAGCAGGTTGTTATTGTGCATCTTGTCACTTTATTTCCTCTTGTTTAACATTCTGTCCGTTACAAGACCAATAAACAATAATACAGGCTGACAGTTTCACCTGACCTTACAGTGTTCAAAGTGGTTATCGGGAAACAAAACCTTCGTCAATTTATGTAGTCTCTGGAGTGAAAGCAGTAGGTATTTTAATTATTGTACTAAAGCGAGCCTGCGAGCAATTAAACGACTGAGCTCTTCATGTTATATCTCGTAAATATTAATACTGTAACTGATAATATTATTAAATAATATTGTAACTGAAAGCAGTGATAGCATTTGTCATAACATCTAAGTCTGTCTTAAGAGATTTAAATAACGAATTAGGAGGAGCACAAGGATTATCAGCAGTTGTCCCCTACAGCGCAAGTCTGCGTCTCGTTGTTGGAGAGTTACTCAGTTTGGCAGATTAAACATACGCGTACATATTTATTGCATCCACCAAGTAAATAATATTGAAATATAAAGATAAAACAATACTTGCATATAAAATATTACCTTTACACATAACAAGACTAAAGTCTTGCAGTTGTACTTTAAATGATAGAATCCGGAGAAATAAGTATTAAAAAAAATTAAGTACCCCATAACTTCATATGACATTAATGTTCATGGTTAATGGGCCACGGCAGATTGCTTGTAATTTGATCAAATATCTATCCATTAAAAGATCGCGTGGTAAAACGTATTTTTGCAAAATTACCGGAACCCAGTGTAACTACGTATAAAATTCCATTTTTTATATCCACAACTGAACGAGTAAATAGCTCACCTGTTATACAGCTGTCTAGGACTAACCTAGAGACAAGTTTACATCTGCTGTCTCCAAGACATTCTTTCGTCATGCCGTCCATTTCAATTTTCTGATTAATTAGATAGATAATTAAGATACCGGCATAGTAATCTTAATACTTACCCGAAAAAACTAAAATTTGCTAAAACTGTAACACCACTCGCATACTCGATAATAAGCAATGATACAACATACTTTACAGTAACCATATAAAATGCAACGATTGATCGTCATTTAATGTCTAAAAACATTAAGATTGCTTGCGTTGTAACTGTCAAAAGAATATGTCATACAGTATTGACGTGTTTCTAACTACTGTCACCCGGCCGCGCGACATAATATTGACACATACATAATCATTTAACAGCCACGGCACGAGTCTGACACCTTCAAACTTGGCAGATTTGAAAAAAAAAAATACCGGAAATTAATTCAACACTTTTTGTTTTATGGCAAATTAACACCAACCCCTTTTACCAAAAATGCATACGAAGCTAAGTTTATCATAAATAGTAGTTTACTCGGTATAAAAGAAATACCTACATAGGAATCACATAGGCTACCTACGTGATTCCTATGTAGGTAATACATAGTACATGGTTTGTTCTCCAAACAATAATGATTCAAAATTTGTGGTATATTTTTTATATGGATGCTTAAATTTAAGACAATTCTATCAGACCATATTGGCGTGGCTCCCGTGTAACGGGCCCCTCTAGATCCATAATAATGATAGTCGCTCGTTGTATAGTAAGAGATACCTACTCTCATCATAACATAAAGCAATATGAATCGTTTAATGCGCTCCATAGATAGTTATCTATACTTTTTTATGACAATGCAAATGGATTTTTGAAAGTAATATCTGTGTTAAGCGTTTTAGATTACGGCCCGTAATAAATCATTAAAACTATCTGTTTTGGACGACATCTGCAGTGAATTATGACCTGAGAGCTAAGTATAAACGTGCAAACAAGTCTCAGTCAGGTTAATTTTATACTCAACGGTTTAAATTAATGAAACAGTATTTTCCACCAGTCATATGTTTTTATCGGTTTTAATCTGTAATTGCTTACTAAAATAAATATAAGATCATTTAAAACAGAGCTTGTTTCTGAACGGACTTGAGTAAAAAAAGTATACCAATCTGTTGTTGTTCTCGTAATTAATTTAACAAAAAAAAGTTGTCTAGTCCAGAAATGCTGTCGCCATGTCCGAAATCGGCTAGGACAATACGGTTAGCCAAATTTCAATGATTTAGTGGGTGCGGCTTCAACTGCGGGGAATGTTATTGTTTTTCTACGCACCATTTTAAATATTACCTGACACATTTCACTTGTTGTACAAAAATAATAGACTACTCAGATGTAAATTTTCAGGTAACGATTATTGTTTTACTGGAAATCAAACCAGAAAAGTAAATCGTTGGTCTTTAACAGGCCATCTCGTTTGAAGAAATACTGCTATAGTCGCCGCTCACCTGTGCTATCCCACGATCGTCCATCTCGATTTATAGATATCGCAAAATCGAAAGGCGCTTCGTATTTTGCATAACGTTTTACTATAAGTTGTGTAGCACAATGCCCCATGACCTACAGCGGCTCGGCGCTATGGACAATCTATTGAACTCCTAGGTCACGACACGACTCAAGACGAATAACTCGAAATAATCGCAAACATTACGAGCTTATGAACATTGGTATTTTAATTACAACTGTTTGATCAAATAGAACGACAATCAAAATATAAATTATTGTTTGCTTATATTTCACATAAGTAATTAAGACATGACTTGTTGCGACGATAAAAATCGTCTGAGAGCTTTTGCACATGAAAAGCACATAAATCTTATGTTGTTCATTCGGCTTGACTTCCTGCATCGACCAGTCGCAGGCGCGCCGCGGTACTTCCAAATAGGTGTTCTGATATTCTTTTTTAAATAAAAATAGAGCAAAAACACGTCTCGAGTTTTTGTAGAGGACGACCTTGCAGCCAAGCGACTAAATGATCACTAGGTGCTTAAAATGAGGGTGATAAATTGAGGCTGTTATCAAACTATAAATCATCACTTTGTAAAGTAACTTGCTTTAAAAAGTGAACTTTAACATTGAGCCATTTTAGGCTGGGTCCACACTTGTATCATTTCGGTGTATCACGATCAGGCGTGGCGTATCGAGTATCCGTATCACAAGTATGGACGCTCATTTTATACTTATGTGATACTGTATCATTTCAGCGTATCAACTTTAACTTTACAAATATGGACGCTTCAAAGCCAAAGAAAAAAAGCCGTGTTGGCTAAGTGGGAGGACACTCGACTTTCATACCGAAGGTCGTAAGTTCAAACCTCGCCACGCACCTCTGTATTTTTCTTCTTGAGGAATTTATGTGCGCTTGAAACACGTGCTTTAACGGTGAAGGCAAACATCGCGAGGAAACCGGCATGTTCTGAGAACTTTAAAGAGTTTGAAGGACATGTGACATTCACCAACCCGCACTTGGCCAGCGTGGTGAATTAAGGCCTAAACTCTCTCGCCAAAAGAGAAGTCCCTGTGTCCCAGCAGTGGGAACGTTAATAGGGTGATGATGATAGACGCTTCAAAAAGAAAATGTAACAAGTAACTTCAAGAGTAACAAAGTCCATACAACCATAGACAACTTTGCAATGTTGGCTTTCGGTATATTTGGATTATTAATCGAATCCTGTCAAATATAATATTTGGGTAAGTGAGAAGCGTGTAATTTCGCGCATCGGATTTAATCAATTACCGTAGAATTTGCGAATAGCCGTAGAAACTGCTACGGCTACAGGGTTGCAGCCGTAGGCAGTGCATTGTGTAATATTTTGGCCTGAAAGCCGTAGAACACGGTAATTGCCGCAGCATTAAATATAAATAAAATAAATATTTCCGGACTACTCACACATCATCACCTAACCCCAAACTAAGCAGAGCTTGTACTACGGGTGTTAGGTGACGGATATACTACATAGATACATTTTTTTTTGTAAATACATACATATCGCACTTCTAGAACAACACGGAATTATCTCGAAAAATCTCAAAATCGATTTTATTGCTTAGTTGAATCCGCAAAGTTTTTCCGCACATACCACTAAGACGGGCTTATTTATATTTGCACAGACGCGCAAGAGATGCCTCTGTAAGTCACTCTTAGTGAATTAATGAGTGACAAGTCATACCACGAAGACGAATTTATGTCTAGTTGCAACATGGAGGCCGTCGTAACAAACCGTGTTAAAAAAGTAGTTTTTCGACTTAGCGCTGTCTTGTTCTAGGGGTGCGATATATTATACATAGAAAACATCCAGACCCGAAACCAGAATTTAAAGATCGTACAAAATCTGGTCCCCCGGCGGGAATCGAACCCGCAACCTCCAGCGCCTCAGGCGGACGTTCGCCCACCGAGCCACAGAGGTCGTCGTTTGGCAACACTGCATCAACCATTCACGTCCAAACTTGTTCAATGCAACGCGTATCCCCTTTGATGATCGCGGAAAAACCGACACAGGATGGTTCGGGGTGTATCACGATACAGTATCATGATACAGTATCATGATACAGTATCAAAATACGTCCATACCACCGTGATACGCGTATCGGATACGCGGTGTATCTTGATACGCGATCATTGGAGATCGGGGGCGGATCGGGCCGTATCAGATACGGCATGTATCATTAACGCGTATCAGCTTGCGTCCAAACTAGCGATCATGATACGCGCCGAGGATACGCGACGGAGATACGATACGCCGAAATGATACAAGTGTGGACGCAGCTTTAGGCGGTCTTACACTAAAAGTGAACTTTAAGGTCACAACGGTAGCAGGTTAAATCAATCAGCAGACCTGTTCGGAAGATTCACTTTTACTTTTATCAATAACTAAGCTATTGAATATGTATGAGCGAGCAGCGGTTAATAACATCATCTGTACGTTATTGAGTGTTTCGACATTATTATTCTGTTCGTCAGCGACTGTCAATCGAGATCTGTGCTCGGCGTACATCAAGATTACTTATGCTTCATTCGACGTGTTCGCCTTGCCGCAACTCAGGTGACGACATGTTCATTTAATTACATGACCTGAGAAGAAGGCAGTATCTTTTTCCTGCGAAATGAATCTACATAAATTTGGGTTCACATAAATCGGAAGAGAAAATTACATTGACAGTGGCTAGGACATTATTTTGAAAATATTGTAGCAGAATGTTTGTTTATGGATGTCACACAGCAAATTATAAAACCAATAGATAAAGGTTCTAGCATGTAGTTATTTCTCAATTTGCACCAAAACTGGTGTTTTTATAACTTATTAATTCCAGTTATTTTACTATCGCTCGTATAACGAAGATTCTATTTGATTTTCCGTTTGTCGGTATCATTCAATTTGTGCGTGGATTATATTCTTTAGATGCGCATGTTTTTAGAAAATGTTTATCACGGTCCCAATATTGCGTGATACGCGGTGGCTATAACGTTTTTACGAACCACACATCAATCATCTGCTGTTAAACAATCAACTTTCCTTTTTACAAGCGTTTGTTTATTATGGCTATCTAAATTTACATAAGTGACACTTTTATATCAGACCCCTCTGAAAAAGATACGTCTTCATTGCAAGAGAAGGGGAATCTGCTAAATGGTAGTTTTATTCAGATGAAGCCATTTAAATTTATTTTTATCTGTACGATTTTTTTCTGTGCTAGATGAGTAGATGATATTATATATTTGTTTCGAAGATTCCGCAACCTTGTTTTTTTTAGACTGTTTATTTTAACACACACAAGGGAAGATTTTATGAGGAATCCAACGAGCGCAATATCTATTTGACTATGCCGTTTTATAACAGAGTTTTGGTCATATATTTTTTAATAAATCCTGGAAAATTTTCGTGATGATCGGATTTAGGAACATTTACTAGGCATGCATACCATTATATTGCATTATTGACATAATGCAGCACTATTGGAAATCGTATAGTCGTTACAGGTATAAAAAAGTTTGTAAATTAGATAATGTTTTCCATATTTTACCTCTACAAGATTCAAGATTCAAGATTCTTTATTGATAACATATGTTACAGGTCAGGTTTGTAAAAAGGTACATAGTTTCAAATTAAATGGAAATAACATTATATATTGCTTATTAAATAAGTCATGAAATGTCAATTAATTTATATAAACTGTAAAAATAAAAATTGACATTTAAAAATAGATTATAATAAAAAGTCATCATAGCGATAGAAACATTGCTCGATAAGCCATTTCTCTAAGTTTAATTTTAAACAATTTTTCAGCTGGAAACTACTGTGCTAGTGAATGTTTCTCCAGCAGACTAAATCTCCATAGATGTTAAAACGATCATTACCCAACCTCAACATGTCTCTAGCTAGATCATCATTGGTTGAAAGACAAAAGCGTTGAGAGTTGAAGTAAACAACAGAAAGTATAAAGTAGAAATACGATTAATTAATTTGTTGAACCAGAAAGTTTCTCAATATGGTAATTCAGAAAATAACAGTAAATTGCATTAATTATCAACTAACTTACTTTTAAAATTATAGTAACACAATAACTAAATAAAAAAAGCGAAAATTATTTGGTGGAAATTAAATATTGTATTTTGTTTTCAATTTTATATAAACAACATTTTTTTCGTGTTTCGTAATGTGGTCCGGAGAAGCCATCTCTACCTTCTAGGTCTGCATGCCCCATCTTAGACCACATCGTCACTTTACATCTGTTGAGATTGTGGTCAAATGAAGTCTTATCTAGCATAAAAAAAATAACAGCTTAAATACTAATTCATTAATAAATTAAATTAAAATATACGTAGTATTAAATTTAAAATTCGTCTAAATCTTTCGGGCAAAATAGAATTTTAATTTCACAAACTAGTTAAGTCTGTTTCAAATCGTTTTCAAATGTCAAAATGTACTTCACTGCTTGTAATATTGCAAAGCGCGAGCAATTACCCGATTACGCCTTATCTATGAATGTCTTTATTTATGCATCAACTAACACTTATTCACTTTTTGTTGCAGTCACTTCGATTTGTTGAATAAGCATATAGATTAGCTTTTTATTTATGAGTACCCTACTAACTGAATAAAATAAATGACATATTTTGTATTGACTGCAATAACACATCTGATTAACGATAGAGTGATATCAATCGTTGTCTCATAGCTTTATAATAATTGATAATATTTTTATCAATATCAAATTTCCAAGAAGTCATCAACCTCTCTTTTTGATTTTGAGGAAGGTATCTATCTAAACATCTCACTTTTCAGAAAGTCGTGGTATGGTCAAAAAAAAACCTACAGTGACCAGTTGCTGACGACAAACAATGTACTAGTAGAAACACTTATAATGCAGTGCTAACTAATAATAAGTCCAAATCGGCCATTTCACCGCAGACAATGCCTTTATCCGTCTAGAAAGTCGCTTATCAATTCAATTGTCAGTTCCACGCCTGCGCGCCATGCCTACATCGTTGATCGTAGCCGTTGTTGTAACGCCTACTACGAATATTCACATAGAAAACAGGCTACCTGCGCTTGCGCATGTCTCATTTTAGCCATTAGCCGTCTTCTAAAAGACGGTAAGCGAACTCAAAACTCAAACTCTTAGGAATCAGTTCCTATCCTTCAAAGAGGTCCAAAACCGCCGTATATGGCTTGTGACTTATTTGCTATATTTTATTTAAAATTGGAAATAACTAGAGATCGTTAAGGGAGGCTTATGTCCAGCAGTGGGCGTCCTACGGCTGAAGTGATAGTGATTTAGAGATGTTTTTTTTTAATTTAGGAGAAAATTATGATATCTCGTAAATAAATCACCAGCAGTGTGAACGTTAATGATGATGATGACTCCGTAAAACGTTACCTTATGACTAAAAAAACTCCATGAAGAGGTAAATAAAATCTCGCGATCTCGGATAGCAGAATGGCGAATCATTTTATTTTTACCAATATTTATACTTCAAGTTGAGTTCTAACGAGTGACGTAAGATGATAATAAAAAAATAAGGTTTGACTTTTACAGAAACAATGCTAACATAAGCTTCGCATAAACCTCACGTTGGTTTCAAGCTACTTAAATGCTAAAATATTAGATAGTTGAATATAATACTCGATTTAAGAACCGGCTTTTTGTTTTATTGTTGTCTATGATGATGAGATGTCAGAAACGAACGCTTAGTGGCTTTGTGTAAAGCTTTCGCGGGACCTGTCTATTATGTTTATTTTTTAATAAAATATATTTTGTATATTCCCCTCACTTTTGGATTGTAAAAACTTAGATATTCGTTGCAGAACGCCAAACATAAATAATTGGCATAATAAAATTTATTTAATATATATTTCTGGGCAATCCACACAACAACATTTAGCACTGTAGTAAGCTCTAAAGCTTGTGTACTAGTACTACATCTGATATACGTAACATAATAGACATACACATATAGATATTTTTTATTATACATGTTGTTAAACAACCAGACCAAGGAGAAAGTGATTGTAAAACATACAAAAACTAACTAAACTGTCTTCTATAGTTTCTTGAAGTGAGAATTATATTTTTTGTAACGTAGTTTATAATAATGAATTATTGCAAATAAAACTATATTCAACGGTCAGTTTAAAACCGTTATAAACTGGCCTCATGTCAACTTGTTAGCCCTTGGATGTCCAATGCTCATGGTCGATGTTTCCTTTTCCTACTTGGCATCTTGTATCACGATTAACACGACTCGACTTCTGACATAAAGTTTATATACTTTGACATATGATAAAAATATCTTATTAACTTTAAGGTGGTTAGCGAAAACGTAACGCCGCCGCCATCACTAGGTGAATTTTTGATTTTATTCAAACGTTGAATATTTGTGATTTTAATTTTAGAATTGATTGTTTTAGATTTTAAGGGTAGGTCGTCTGTGAGTCGCTAACGAATAGATGACACTTTTGTAAAACAAACTTTTACAATATAGTTTAATTTAAATTTTATACTAAAATTATCGACTGCGCATTAACTCCGATAATGGGCTAGATGACTAAATAAAATAATTAGCCCGTCGTTTAGATTATAAAAAAAAATACACAAGTACTTTTTATTTTTATTTTGCTAACGAATAATCTAGACAGTGCATTGAAGTATCACAAACGTAACGCTTTCGTGCGATTTTTACTAAATTTATCCGTCACAAGCCCGCACTCCGAATATCTTAGGAATCTCTGTATCTTGGGACTTGTTTATTAAATTGGTAAAGCAAAAAAGCTGTCCAGCAGTTTTGGACAGGCTTACAGACTAAAAAGAAGACGTATATTTCATTTAGTCATCATCACCTATTTTCCAGTAACTTTTGTCGGTTCCTGTTTTCACGAATACCTTTATTCCAACAGCAGAAAAACAATGCAGTTACATCCTGATGGTAATCAATAATTTGAAGGTTAGTAATCCGCAACGGATCTCAAATATCACAGGCAAGGCCGAGGACAAGTACCAGCACTAACAAATATTGAACAAAGAGTTGATAATGATCACGATGTACACTTTATCTCACGCAATATCCAAACACATTTTAGTACGCTGCGTTAAATTGCATTTGACGTTTTGCAATTTTATCGAATCATTTTGATTCGACTAATTATTGTATGTACATAAAAGATGTATCAAGATATAACACGGCACGCCTCTTTATGATATTTATGTTTGATGGAGAAATACATAATATGCAATAAATAATAAATTTCTTGCTTTATTGTTAACCAATTTAAATTCACCATGGGCCACATGAATAGGCTCAGAGTTCCACAACGAGCTATGGAAAGGTCTATTCTCCGTGATCGAATCAGGAATGAGGAGATACGTAGAAGAACGCGGGTCATCGACATAGCCAAGCAAATTAGCTCACTAAAGTGACAATGGGCAGGCCTTATAGTACGTAGAACAGATGACCATTGGGGCCGGAAAGTTCTCGAATGGAGGGAGACCACGAATTGGAAAACGCGGAGTAGGACGTAGGCCAACTAGATGGACGGACGACCTGATGAAGGTAGCGGGCTCGCGGTGGTTATAGGCTGCTACCGACCGAAGTTACTCGAAGTCTTTGAGGATGGCAGTGGACGTCCTACGGCTGAATGTATGTTACCCGTTTTAAATCATAAAACATACCCTTGTTTTACACCAATCATCATCATCTTCCTGCCCTTTTCCCGTAGGACAAAAATTACTGTAGCAAAGTTCATGACGGGTGCTAGAGGAAAATGGAAGAAATAATAGAAAAGCAATAATTAATAAATGTATTAGTCAGCAATGAAAGCCACAAATTGCATTTACAAAATTTATTGATACATCAAACAAGTAACGTGTTAGGTACACTATTAAAAGAAATTCTTATACTAGTAATTACACAAAAAGTTAATAAACTTTGATTTTTAACACAGAATTTTCAATAGATAATTACCCAAACATAATATCTATGCTCAGCACAGGACTAAAACGGGCTACGGATGTTTATTCTATCTTCCTACTGTTTACTAATTTTGCACTATTTATAAGACAACATTGTCTCCAGGGGCTTGAAAACTTTAGGATTCATCATTCGCAATAGCAGAGATTTTAAATCTTCTACCAAAATAACACTTTATAGGTCTCTTGTGCTTCCCATCTTAGAATACTGCTCCTTAATCTGGAACCCTATTTATGATATATATAGCAATCGTATAGAAACAGTACAGAAACGATTCCTATTCCATCTATCGTTCGGAGATCATTTAGCTCGTAAGTTAAATAGCTACCATAAAAGATTGAATTACTATAAATTGACATCCCTAGCATTACGAAGAAAGAAAGCTGATATAATATTTTTACACAAACTTTTCCATGGTACAATAGACTGCATAGATCTTAACAACAAGCTTCTCATAAACGCTCCTCTCAGGTTACCCAGAAAAAAAGCTTATAATCTCTTCTCTATTCCCTATTGTAGAACCAAACAAAGTAAAAATTCTATCATTCCCCGAATATGTAATAGCTATAATATATTATCCAAAAATACCGATCTCGACATATCTGAACCTCAAAATTTGTTCATAAAATGCCTTAAAAGTATTATAATTGATTATAAATAATAAATTATTACTACATAATTATGTTTATGACTTATTCTTACCTACCTTGTATACTTATTAAACAAAAAATATATATATATATATATATATATATATATATTATATACCTATGTAGAATAACAATAATAAATAAAGGGAACATTATTTATATTTTTTTTTTTTACCTGTCATATGTTTAAAGCCTTCAAACCAAAATCCAAACCAAATCAAACCAAATTTAAGTTATTTTTTTAATCTTAAGGAATGTAACCGCAACGATTAACCCTGTATATAAAATTAACAGGCAATATTTTAAATTGAATATTGTTTTGAATGTAAGATTAGATTTAATGTAATTTTTGTTATTGTTTCTAATATGTTTATATATATATATATTTCATTTTGTGTTATTTCATTTTGTGTTATTTTATTTTTTGTTCTTAGTTTTAGGTTTTATGTCATTGTTAAAATATTGTGTAACACCTAAATACGGTTGAGTTGTATAAATAAATATTGCGCTTGCTGTGACTACCTGTAATTTAGGAAGCACTAGTATATAATTTAGTGTGTAATATAAGTGTATTTGAAAGTGTATTTTCTAGTTGGTGGTCCTATTAAATAAAATAAAATAAAATAAATAAATAAGACAGTAGCAGACTACTATTTACTCATTGAATTAAAATCGATTATGGTATAGAATAACAATATTATTAAGGAAATGCGCGTTGATGTCTTTTGTATCTAGAGGAACGTTAAACAACAAAAATTAGGAATGTAGTCTTTATATAAGCAGGAAGGACTTGCACTATAAATAAACGTATTTTTAAATGTTGGGTTACTATGATTGACATTGATCCTGCATTCATGATCTTCGACATTATTTTGAATGCAGACATGTTAATAAGTGAAATCACCAAAGTATAGCTTTATTTATTTCTTTCACAACAAATATTTATACTGAAAGCGATAAAACTAGCTTACTGTTAAGGACACAGGTTATCAAAACCTGTCCAAGTTCCGTTGTAGTTCTTTGTCCGTCGAGTTAGACATAGCCAGCCGCATGCATTCATGCATAGTAAATAATTACAGTGATCAGCTCATAGGCAGGTGGAAGCGCACGCGCTCATAGAAATAGAAAGGCGAAGGCACATTGCAGTAATTATTTAGTACAGTTAGCCGTAATGGGCCGTTTCGCAAAGCTGCTAAGTAAATAAGCAGCGTCCTGCGGTTCTGCCGGGTGTCGCGTGCTGGGGACTAGACAAATGGGGTGTAGAGCTAAGGAATGTGCTATTTGATCCGGAGTGAGGCACTGTGATAAAAAAGGAAGATGTTCTCAATTTGTGTGAATTCAATTATTGGTTATCAATCATATAAGCATTTAAGGTTAATATATTTAAGTTGTTCAAACTCTTCAAAGTTCTCAGAACAAGCCGGTTAAACACGTGTTAGAAATGCACATATGTACATACATTTTTCAATAACAAATATAGACAGACACGGCAAACACGGCTTTTAGTATCAATAGTTTTCTCTAAAGATATGTAATTCTTATATATCTTCTTTAATAGTGCTCTAGAACGACTCAATAATTTGATCTAACTGTAATCGCCTAATAGAATGTATGAAAAAAAATATGGTATAGGTACGGTATCTAGGTAAGTAGCGTCACAAACTGCTAGCTCATTTTAACCTCTACTGCAAGCTAGCTTTGAACCCGTTGTGTGCATATTCTTCTCGTCTTTACTTACACAGGTGTTTCAGAGGTTTGAGGTCTCTGATTTGAGAAGTTGTTAAATGCTGATTAAATACTATGTCTGGCTCAACCCATATACATTTTTTTTAACAAACTTTCTTAATTATATAAAATAAACTATATTTGCTGCATTTTTCTATATTGTATAAAGAAATTGATAAATTATCAAAATCATTATCACATTAATCTTGTCTTATAAAAAATAGTTTAGATTTATTACGTAAAGTAGCCTTTTCTTACCTTGACGCAGACGGTTTTAAGATCCGAAAAATCTAATGCTCTAGCAGTGAAATACTGTTACTACAGACCCGGGTCCTAAATAAAATCAGATTCGACAGAGTAACACGACACCGTGTGAACGCAGCGTAAGGTTGAATTTTAACAGTAAAAATGCATTTGATAGGCGTATCAACAGTCACTTTTCTAGGGGGCTGGTCAGTTCACGCCTCGTAATAAGAATTCCGAAAGATAAGCGGCTCATTTTACTTAACTGTAGCATACCATCCGCCTCTAGACGTATATTAAACTTTATTTTTTTAATTAATCGACATTTTTAATCAGTTTGACGTTGGAAATATCAGCCGTTTAAGTTTTTATTCTTTAACATTAAATTATAAATGGATTGGAAATAATTAATTATTATAAAAAAATATATACGCATCCGTATGCAAAAAATATATTGGGGCTTATTACTTTGAATAATCATAACGGTGAATTGGATATTATTTTAATTGCTTGTTAGTATGCGTGTTTGTTGATTGTTCAAGCTGAAATAGCATGGATTTGGTCTCTCCAATATTTCAGCTTTATGAGGTCCGTTACAGGACATAAGCATCTCAATATTTTTTCGGTTGGAAATGTATTGTATCCATCAAGGCCCAGTCCCTTGACCAAGTCTCCAAGATCCATTATTTTTTGCAATTATATTTTGGTGGATCACGAAGCTAAAGAAGATCCCATTGTAATATTCAGACGTCTGAAAATTACAATGGGAATATTTTATCCTGAATGTTGCCTTTAGAAAATCTAATGAAATAGTCATAACCGAACGCCTGAAAGCAATTGCATCTGGAATTTCTCGTGATTGTCCCTATTGCAAACGTGTAGATTTATTTCCAACTATCCGAGGATTTTGCATGATTATCAGCAGACATGGCATAATTTTGATCGGTTTTACGATAATTCATTTTTGCGAAGCTATAAGAGAGGGAAAATATATTAAGAGCTGGTTTGTATTATTGTCATTCGTTCTTTTAGAAAATATTAGATAATATTATACTTACCAATGAATATCCTTTTTAATTGAGCTTTGTGTATTTTATAAAAAAAAACGAATATCATTTATATAATTCGGAAACGCTTTAGCGATGAACACTTAATAACCAAAATATTCTAAACTAAGACTAAGTACAAACAAGTCAGAAATGAGGTAGTATTTTTGCAACAGAACTACTTCTTTTATCTACATCACTTAATCAAAGACTAGTTTATAGGGTTCCGTAGCCAAATGGCAAAAAACGGAACCGTTATGGATTCGTCATCTCTGGCTGTCCGTATGTCACAGCCACTTTTTTCCGTAACAATAAAATATATTTTGTTGATACTTGGTAAGTAGATGTATTCTGTGAACTGCTTAGGTTCATAAACAAAAATATTCCATAAAAACAATAAGTTTTTAGGGTCCGGTACTGAGAACAAAAAATCATCAAACCCACCCAAAATAAGTGTGTATCTGTGTGTGCACATCAAAAATTATATTGATGTTCTTTTTGTCTGAAATTAATTATATGCGTGAGAGACTATCAAAGTGGTAAAATGTGTCGCCCTCTTCGTATCGCTTCAAATAAGAGAGTGATACAACTAAAACAATATAATATGATATACATACATTACCATACGAACTTCCACCAAAAAATTATTTGAACGAGATTCTAGTAAGTCGTTTTTAATACTTATAACTCGTAAACCGCTATTAACCTTTAATTTATTAATTTAAGTAAATTTTTTTGCAATTTTTTTTATAAACTGTTTAAATACACGGAACCCTTGGTGTATAAGTCCATCTCATACTTACCCAATTTATTTACATTGTATCTACTCAAATACTTCTCATAAGTATTCTAAACTAAAGTTGTCATTTATATTTGCATAAAATATCATAGTATCTTATCTATTGATAAATGCTTCGTATTAAGTTCTAAAACATGTTATTACTTTCAAAGTAACGCTCCTGTAATAAATCTGGTAGAAATGGACAAGTTTCTGTGAGATATTACGATATGGTGCGAGCCCGTATTTACGAAGCTTGCTTACTTAATCTTAGATCAATGCTTTAGCAAAATACTTAAATACGCAAAAAGGTAGAGGTTTACATCACTCAACATGGAATCTATACGAAAATGATTTATAATATATTTGCAGTCTTTTTCTCGTGTAGCATGTTTTCCACTTGCAAAGGGTAAAGCGAATATTTTCTTTAAGCAAAACATTTTGAGGAAATATACTCATTTCAAGTTCGAAGCCAAAATAACATCTGATTTTATAATATACTGTGAGTGCTTGAGCAAAGGTCGGAGAAATTTTCAAAATACTGCTTTAAACGGTTTGACGATAAGAGGGACCGTAGAGTATAGAGATACCTAGTTGAGAAGATGGCATGTCCGCTGTTGGCGATGACAGGAAGTGTCGCGGCGTGAGACACCTGCACCTGCCATAGTGAAAAAAGAAGAGTATAGAACCTCAGATAAATGAACTCTTTTCTTGTATAAGGAACTATACAAGTGAAAGCCAAGGATAAGTCATTGTGAGTCATGTATAAACCAGGTTTTGGGAATGCCCATTTCATAGAAGGATGCTAGGAACATTTGCTATCGGTAAAATCCATATTATTATTTAATCTACATCATCATCAACGTTACAATCCACAGCCTGTCTTAGCCCACTGCTGGGCATAGGCCTCCCAGAGTTCTGCCAACCGGTCTGGCTGTGATTTCGGTCCATACTCCTACCGCATGTCCGACGCCTATTTAAATCTAGAAATACAATTAGGTGCCTATTAGCATGGATCAAATTATTCGTTGTCCGTGCTATTAGGTATATTTTTAAGTATGTGCCTAACGTTCTGATGGCCGAATTGACGTACACTTGACAAGTTTTAGTCAGATGTCATGTAAATTAGTCCGTGTGAATAATTAATGTCTAAATAACAGAAATTGGTTTACTTTTAAGACTTATCTATTGATTTATGATATTTTAATTTATGTTATTTTACATAAATGAATAGGCATATTGACTACATAACAAAATAGTAGGTATTTATTATGTTTAGTCCGTCTGTTATTCCGTCAAAAAATACTGGACACCTATTTTTCGCTTTATCAAGTTAATAAATAAATACCTAGATATGGATCGTCAAAGTTTTGGAGTCGGGGCTTGTGATTGATAGATAGAAAATTATTGATAACACGTACTATACAAAGAAATAATACGATAAGAAAATTCAAGCTTACTGGGCGGTCGTATTTCTCAAGCAATTAATACTTGTGATGTTCTAATTTGAAAACGTTACTTCAATGCACTGTATGATCTAGATCTTGATTAGTTTGCAAGAAAGAAGAAATTATAAATGATAGACAAAATATTTTTAGTCATCTACCTTATTAAATTACTTACCTACTGAGGTCCTACCGACATAAATGTTTATACTTTTTTTTTTTTTTTTTAATTCTTTTAATTTTTTGAATTCAATTATTTACCAATAAATCAGATAACTTTATTGAATAACGTACCGTACATAATAGCGCAGCGCATAAAACAAAAAACAATTTGGCCAAAACATAATTATGATAAAGTTAAAAAACATGAGTTACTTTTCTAAAATAGAGAAACTCAAGTTTTAAATATATCTATTTCAATAAAGGACAATCGCACAAAATTGGCGGTTCTTACTAGAATAAATGAGCCGCAAGCTTGCATAAATGATTCGCTTATCCGTGAAATCATCGCTCCATACTTAAATATGATGCAGTTTAACCTCAGGATAATAATAGAGGTCTGCAGGGTACTGGGTAGTTTCCGTACTCGTCTAGTTGGACTGCGCCGGGCCGCGCCGGGCCGCGCCGGCAGCGCTGCGCCCCGTATTCCACGGGCCATAGGTTAAGCGATACTTTATTTTGAATAATTTATATATCCCACCACGATAGACGGCATGCCCTCCGCCTCGAACTGTTTATGGTAATGTGCGATATCTCGCATTGCAAATGCGCTGAATGTGTCGCCACCCGAACCCGACCGCTCGAGATAAACACGATATATATTTATACCCACCAGAAAACAAGCCTCTTTAAACGCAAATACATTACACAGTTTATTTTTATTATTTTATCTCGCTATCCCTTCTGTGTTGACATTGTAATATAAACTGGTCTCGATCGAGGAAATGTTGTGAAAACTTTTATTTACAACAATCGATGACGAGAATGAATTCATTAAAACGATGAAATACGTTTAAAGTTCGCAAAAGCGGTCGTTATTAACTTCAAGTGTCCACTAAATCACAATTGAAATATAACAATCGATCGAGTGAAATTAATTGAATCGATTCAGACTCGTTACCTTCCATGGTAAGACAGGGCAGGTTCAAGATCGTTCAGAAATTCACTTTTAAGAAATTGTCATTAATCAAAATTAATGGAGTTATTATCGCACTGGAACTTTCAAAAAATATTTATTGCGAACATAAATCAGTGGTAAGGGCCGGTCGTAACGAAGCAGGCTGGGCTTTCTAGGACGCGGCAGGAGGAGCAATTAGGGCCCTGCCACACGACTACGCAGCGGCGAGCCGGGGTTCTATAAAACGAAAAATACGCAAACAATTTATTCGTTTTAAATGTCGGTACATAACGTTAGACTGTAAATAATAACAATTAGACTATACTATAGAGGTATAATCTGTGATTAGACTATACAAGATACAAAATCATTTATTTCCATTGTTTGATTTTACAAATATTAGAAACGGACGGAAATAAGCACTGTATTAGACTTAATTTACTATATAAATAAGTAAAACTGTATCTTGTCCCAGCAGAAAAAATATATATATATATATATATAACACATTTTTGTTTAAAGCAAATTCGTTTAATATCGAAAATTCGCTATTAAAACAATACTGCTACCTAAGCTTAACCACAAAGAGAATTTCATTGCGATGATGTAACTCGCGGCGAGTCACGCAGCTTGTGGCGGGGTGTGAAAAGTGCCAGCTTTTGCCTGCGGTCGCTCTACCTCTCCGTTAGTTGCCTTCATATAAAGCACGCGATTCTGTTATCAAAACAACCATAAACAACAACATAACGTAAAAATTGCAAAACGCTTTACCAATTTACATAATGGTTTTTGGTGTAAAAATGAATGTTGTATCCAGAAATTTTAAAATCAGTATCGCTTTTCAATATTTTTACGCATTGTTCACCTGGTATAAACCTACACACCAGTGAATAAAACAGTGTGTTAGGTAATTCAATTCAGCATTAAACTTTGCCGTTTTAGGTTCACCTGAATCGAGTAAGATCAGACTAAACAATCTATGGTGTAACCATTGTCGAGATTTATAGGTGTACCGAGATAACGGCCGATAACCGTCAGAAAGTAACTTTATAACAAAATAGCGAACAATATGACGTGATATTTTTAATAGATAATGATGTTGATGGACGACAGCGCCGCGGCCGGGTCGGCGCGCGCGCACCGTGGGAACAATATTTCGGCTGTACAATCTCTACGTTTTGCAATCACTTCGTATATTTTATATTGAGCATCGCACCGTAAACAACCTCATTGTTCTCCGCGATACATGCTAGACCAGGTACTCAGGTATTCTTGACAACTCAATCAGGCAGGAATATCAAAACGGCACTCAATAATCACAACTCGGCTCGTAAAGCATCCCATAAGCGGCCACGTAAATGACTGCGAAACCAAAACAAGCTCAAGGCCCATCCAGTGCAATTATCTACAGGCACACGGAAATAAGGAAACTTGGCCGATCACAGATTAAGAAATCGACGCACATCGGCAGTGGCAAGTGTAGTACTTTGATTATAATTGGCAATATTTTAGTAAACAAAGTAGCGCCGGGGGCGAGCGGGCGGGTGCAGACATATTTATGTGACCCGCGGCGGCTGACCGGGTCGACTTACCAAATTAACGAAAGCTCAGGTCGAGACACTTTCTACTGGCCCGCATGCGTACCAACATTTTCATTATCGATCGCTTTCATAATTCAACTGACATTTTTCTTCCATTCAATTGCATCGCCGAAAAAAATTGCTATGGGCGCGCTTATTAAGAGTTTTTAATCGTTATTAACGTACTTTAATTTTTTATCAGTCAATACCGTTGCAAAATACTTGCCCTGTATTGCTTCGTTGCCTGCATACACATATGTATAACTCACATATTTTATTTATGGTATAATGATTTAATTTACAAGAGCATATAATTATGTTACAAACTGGATTATTATGTTTTATAATTGCAAGTGCTCGCCTAGCAAATTGCTAAATTTAAGTGGTAGGTATCTAATACTTTAATATCTTATAACGACATCAATGCCAGCCGCTTATAAATATTTATAAGTATAATTTATAGCACTACTTATAATAAAACATTGAAAGTCGGCTTATTTAAATGTACGTTTGTATAAAATAGCTATTGTTCCCTTTCGTTGAAGAACAAATGACTCTGCCATAACAGAAACACGATTTCGCATTTTATTTTCATTATTCGTTTTCTACGGTTATGGTAGCGATTATTTCCTTGACAAGATTAATTACTTAAAGTTACCTACTTATTTTAAAGTGAAGATAATGTATAATCTCGTTTAAGTACATTGGACCCGTCGCTCAAAGTCTAGGATCATAATTAAAGACTAACTGATACGCATTAATCAATTTGGTACATGCATTAAGAGGTGTAGGTACTAATTAATATAAATTCATATAGAATAAGATGAGTTTACATTAGAATGTGTGTGAATTATATATAAAGAGAAAAGAAGTTGCTGGTTTGCATTGAAAAGGCTCCAAAACAACTTGATTCGAAAAACTCTTTCACTATTGTAGAAATCTATTTTAAAGACTATTTCAATCGCGGGAAAAGTTTTTTAAGGACAAAAAGGCAAAGTTTGTTGTTCAAATACTGGACTAAGTTATTTTCAAACAACTCTCGTCAAGATCTGATTTGTATAAAACGACCTCGAGATCCAAACATTTGGATTATTTTTATTTCTTATTGCACCTACACGCCGATACAAATTATATAAACTGTTTTTATGGATCGATTGTAGACACTAAACTGCCGATAATACGATTTTGATTTCTAGGTTTATCTTTATTTGGAAGCGTTACCTAATCGTTTAATATGTTATAAACGTTGAGTTTAGTAGATTAGTATAGCTGGTATAGCCTTGAGTTCTAATATGGGCCGTTTAAAATTTTGCGAAAATTTTAAGTAACTATAAGCTTACTTTGTTTTTCATTTTTACTACTAGGTACTTCTATTTTAAAAAGCATGCATCAGCAAATCACAACAGTCAGTAACAAGGTGAACACCATAACTCGATAGTAACAAAGTATAATTTTCTGAATATTAATAAACACATCCTAGCTTAGTCTCTATTTTTCTTTATATCTCTATCTATGATGAGGAAGACATATATCCAGCAAGGGTTATTCAATGACAATGATTGTATTACTGGTAGGGTTATACTGGTTTTTTTTTTATTTAGTTCGTAAGAAATAGCAAGCATTAAAGTTGTTTTCTATATGATTATGTGTTGATTTTATAATCACTTGATTGCTAACGATGAATAGTCAAAGTCAATGAATAAATAAAAACAGTCTCGTCTTAAAGTAACAATTAGTCAAGTCATCCCGTAAACGTCTGATACCCGTTTGAAATCCGTAAATATTTAACAGTCATATATTAATTTTTACGGCCTGTTAACCGCTCATAAAGGATCACGGCAATTATTTTGATGGTAATAGCCGTCACAAATACTGACGACAATGCTTCCCCGAAGGGTGAAAGTAGAAGATACTTGTAGGTAAATTTATGAATAAATCAACTGTGGCAGAAGACACAATTGAGTGGACATGCACTATGTGGAATTACTGACTGGGACCATGGAGACTTCTTAATACATTTTTAGTAAATATAAACTTTGTCCATGTAAAGATGTCTGTGTCGGAAAATAGGATTATGCATAAAAAGTGTGAAAATATAATTTATATAAAATTAAATAATTTTTTCATAATTTTTTATTTTTTTTATAGTTTCGCCTGCAAAGTGAGGTTTATCACTTATTAAAAATCATAAAAATTTGACAAGTTTTTTCATGTACTATACGCGAAGAACGGCAAAAGGAATGGCCTTTGCATTAATACTTAAGTAAGAGGTTAGCTATATCCTGAGTGAAGGCGTACTTATATAGTATCACAATATAGGCATAGTGACATTTTTAATTATACATTTAATAAGAAAGTGCTTAGATATAGAGTATCAAATTTCCAGAGTGGGGGCTTGCGACGTATACATTTAGTACATTTTGCTCGAAAGCATTACAGCGAAACTTCAATACACTATATCGTCTTGATTTTTCGAAGAAGAAAAGATATGGGTAATTTTTAATCAATAAATCTAAATGATGGAATATTTTTTTAATAGTCATCTACCCTAATAGAGCACCCGCTTAAACATAACTTTGGGGCTAAGTAAAGCAAAATAAAAAATAAATTTATTAAACTAGGGATTGTCCGAATGAGAAACCTCCTTGAGAGTTCGCCAAACCTCCCAGTACATTGTGTCTCGCGCAACGCGCTGGCAGGCGACATGACGACGCGGCGCCTGCTGCGCGTACACAGACTTTCTATGCCTCTGATGGTTGCATCAGATAGGTATTCGTCGACGATGGATTAAATATATCAATACATTAACAGCTAAATAAATTTTAACAACTAAAATCTCAACGGTAACAACCGCTTTTAAAGCAACCGGTTTGTCATTTTCCAAACAAATGGTTGACTTCCTAATTATACTGGTAATTAATAAAACAGGAGCAAATTGATAAAATGATAGATTTAAACGTTGAAATTCGAATGTACTAAACACAAGTTTTGGAGTGAATTTCGAGACTGTATTGAATTCGTAAACGGCTTGCAGAATAAGGATACAAATACCTATCAAATCAAACTCGTTATTAATTATGTTTTGTGTAAGGGCGCTTTGGACATTCTTTAAGCCCTCATAATAATTGATTAAATAAATAAATGTAATCGTATCGTCTTCTTATAACGGAGTCCATGTATACCCTGTGTTTCTAAGGAAATAAACATTGTGACTTTGACTTTAGAGTTCCTGAGACCATGTTTCAGCTCCTCCATAAGACGAGCTCAACGCTAACCTAATATTGCATTGTCACGCGAGTTACATGTGTTTGAAATATTTAAGCTAAATTCAAAACCGAAAGTAACAAATTTAACTTGCACATTCGGATTAGCGAGAAACGTCAAGAAAGGTGAAACCTACTAAAAGATCATAAAAAGTTGAGGAAACAAACATAAAGAAGCACCCGTCGCATAGTAGGTTTGCTGTCGTTTAAAAATAGTAATTAGATGGGTTTGGTTCAAGGTTTAATAATAATAATATAACTATTTATTACACACCAAGTTAAACAATTCAAAAAGGGACTTAAAGCTAAGTACAAAATGCGGAATGCGTAGGGTTCGGTAGCTTTAAATTTTTCTTGATTAAGTAGCGCATTTTATATTGGATCTAACAGGTAAAATGAGTTAATTGTTTTGCCTAATAAGTTCAAGACCATTTTTTATCGTCTTATCTTCAAAACTTGGAATCAATTAAATTTGTCAAATCAATTACTTATATAATTGGATGATATCAGTTAATAGGCAAATTAGTAAAGGTAAACGGTTTAAGCATGAATTTAGATTGTACATTGAGCAAAATTCAATTTCCTCGAACAAAGTGAAGTAGGCCGATCAGATATAAGCGGCTATTGAAAAACGAAACCATAGCAATAATCGCAGCGGTAAAAAGGTCGACTCTCGCTGCCTTGCGACAGCACTAAGGCAGCCATATTGTATTCACAGGAACTTGAGTTTGCAAAGAAATGATCAATAAATTTTAGCCGTCAATAAAGATATCGATCAAAATTACAGGGTTCCGATGATTTAACAAATATGAACAGAACGCCAGCGTGGAGCGCCCAGGGTGGCCGTCGCAGGCTCTTCCATGAAACTGTAATGTTATGGCCCTTAACAATAATTTAGCTCGTCCATGAAAGCTGCACCAATTTCTTTAATTACCAACCGAATTGAGCTGTTCAAGTCACTTAATTAAACTCTCAGGAATCTCTTGATTTGTGAACAGATTTTACGACGATACTCTGTTAGCGACTGACGTATAATTATCGGGAGCTTATAAACACAAACAAGGTTAATGACTTCCAGCTCCACGAAAGCAAAAAAAAATAAACGTTTTGAAACAATACTCGTGCAATCATTGCATGCTTAACGGCTAGTAAGAATAAGTGGTAACAGTTAAATTGTTTTTACGGATCGTTGGAGGTCGAAACGAGATTTGTAGTGAGTGGTATAGGAAGGAATCACAACAAATAGTTCGTGCGGATAGTGACGTGGGAACCCGCGGTGTGCTGAGTAACAATGGCGGCCACCGGCCACCCCAGCGGTCGCGGTGCGATACTCCCAATAAAAAGTTGAGCGAGTCTCATTAACGCTTTGCGCAACCTCGAAAGCGGCCCTTGGGCGCTCGTTGCAGAGACAAGCAACGCAAATTACTTTGGCACCATTTGACGGCGGGAAATTTCATTACCACGAGCACATATAATTATTATCTCTCCGGCAATCTACATATTTTACCCAGTAATAAATGCGCGGGTAGTTTCACTTTCGGACACTGGTTTTCGAAAATGAACCCACTTTATAAACTCAGTGTAGCGAGCCCGCGAAGGGCGTGCTACACTTTTAAGTGAATTTCTTTCTGACCTCTTGTTCCAAGGTGTTGTTCCCAATTACTTGCATACATGACATATAACTTGGGTAAGCAAGACGAATGACATTTACGAAGAAAATGGGTTTAATGCAAATTGTTTAAATACTAAATTAATCGTTAATCTTTACTGGACATTCGATGATAAGACATTATGTGCAATAAGCAATATTGCACATAATCAAAATAAAATGTTACGAATATTACATTTTATCCTATTATGTAGGTGTTATACAAATCAATTTGTAGCGCAGCAGTGCCACAAATTGAACACAACGTAGAACACGGGCCCTCGTCGGAGGAACAAGGTGAGCGTTGATGTCTTTTGTTCCGAGCACAGTGAGTTGCGAAATAATCATACAGACATGGTTATACGCTTGTTCTATGCAGTACCTTCTACTCAAATTGTTATTTGCTCCACTTTACTTTTAAATTAACATAAGTCTTGATACTAATAACCAACAAAAATGTTGCGACATTAAATTACATTTACGGCATACAAAAATCAAAATACCTCGTACCACACTTAATTTTCGCAAACTTAAATTAATTATTAGACATTTCGTTTAAATTGTATCACGTTACAGCTCGTTACCGAAACTTGACAGCGTAATGACAAGCCACGCCCCTTGTAATGGCAACGCTTGATTTTACCCCACATCACACTTGGAAATCAGTTTGTGAATTTAATTTTTGGAGGTTATCAAAGTCCTCACACGTTTTCTCCCGCCGCGGCGGACTAAGCGTATCATTACTCCATTGCAAGCCTGCAATTACTCCATCGAGTTGGCGTAAGATTTTAACCAAAAGTAGAACATCTTGAGTTGCATTGATTAATTGTTTGTATGCAGCGATATGCTCTGACACTTTCAGGCGGTCTTTTCAAAGTTCCAATTACAGTATTTAAATTGCGAGTTTCGCAGCATCGGCACCGCTGCGGCACTGAAAAGTGTTTACACTACGTGATCTGCTTAAATTATTTTACCGTGATTTTATGTTAAAAAAATACCACTCAAATACATCTTTAATATATAGCATTTCCATGTCACAATGTTAGTCCGCACTCCACCGAAACAGCTTAACCGATTATTATGAAATGTTATATGCATATTCAGTAGGTCTAAGAATCGGCTACTATTTATTTTTCATTTTGCAAAACAACGTTTTGCTGTGGTCAGCATGGACTTTAAAGGTAGTACAATTTTTATAACGTAAAATATAAAGGCCACATAGGGCAAAATTTGTAAGATGTTTATTGAATACAGTATAAATAATATAATAATTAATATACACAGAAAACTTAAGAAACAGAGCTTGCAGACCGTCCCTTACTTCATCGAAGCCGTCATAAACATAAGTCAACAGATAATACAATATTGTCTTACTTAATAACTATAGATAAAGAGATAAAATAAACGTATTTTAAAAAGGAAAGCACTTATTTATTTTGAACGGAAAAAAGAAACATTGGAATATTTATTTTATTGCTTATTCACAACACTGCAACATTGTAATTTCAATACCAATATTGAACGATTATCGAATTCTTGTAAAGGATCGATTGCGGACCGACATAATCAGGCTTACCATTCATCCTGTAAAGTCGGACAAGCAGCGCAGCGGCTGTCATCACAGCCTTACCACATGAGTAGGCAGAATGACGGTAATTATTCCACGTCGCCGAAAAATTAAGGCAAGATTACCAACTATAATTTAAGAAAAATATTACTCAAGTGCGACTTTTTTTTAAAGTATAATTGGGCCCCAAAAAAAACGCCTTTTGGTTTTTTATAATATACTTCTACAGTGTAAATCTCATCGACAACACAAATTTAAAGACACCTTTCAAGCTAAACTCTACCAACAGCTTGGTATATTTAAGCTTAACATTCTAAAGTGCCCACATACTCTCTCACGGTAAATACGAATCTAAGGACAATTTTCAAACAAAAATCCATCAGCTTCAGTGCTGCAAAGCTTGCCAAAAAGTTATTAGATATACATACAAACATGTTTTCGGAAAACATAACCCTCCTTCTGGAGCAGTTGGGTTAATATAAGAACAAACTGGGTGAAATGGAACGACTGGCTGAAGGCTGATGTGTCGCCGAGGGCTCGGAGAAATGTCGGGGCAGTTTGTTAAGTAAACTTGTAACTACAGTGCTGACACACTGTTGCAAATTATTGGAAACTTTCCAAATTTAAATTAATATAAATGTTATTTTATGTATTAAGTTTACGTGTTTGGTTAGACTACCAGCGACAGAACCTACCAGACTACTAGAGGTCTTCATGTCCCATCTTAGACCACATCGTCACTCTACATCAGGTGAGATTGTGGTCAAATGAAGGCTTATCCAGCATTTAAAAAAAAAGCAATATAAACTATATTGTTATTAACTTACTCCAATGTATTGTCTTGTTATTGCTTGCAGTTTGTATTTTATTTGCGGTGTACAATAAAGAGTTATCTATCTATCTAACTTAATTATTTTCTATTTGTGGAAATTTTTATTTGGCGAATTCCAATTATGTATTTGTTTTTAATATTAAAATCAGTTATTTATTTATTAATACTTTGTCCACCTAAAACAATGTACAGGAGGACTTAAATCTAGAAACATTAACTACCAGTCATCCTAAGCGTGCATAAAAATAAATTTGTCAATGATATAAAAAAATGTGTTTGTGTGTAGATGATGGTTGGCAATATACAAAGGTAGGTAGGTACTTACATTTATTTAAAACTAGCGGGCCGCCCCGGCTTCGCACGGGTTTTTATTCTTTTTTTTCCCGGCAATTATTTGAATTTTTCTTGCCGTAAAACCATGCTTGAATTACATCAAACATTATAAAAAAAAATGGCCAAATTGGTCCAGGCGTTGTTGTGTTATGCGCTTAGCAACACATTTTGCGATTCATTTTTATATATAAGACTATTAAGTTTAAAATTTGTACTGCTCCAAATTAATGACATCGTATCGCTCCGTGTGTCACATCTCGTAAATCGATTACATTCCATGTTTTTACCAAGTACCAACATCCAGCGATCGCGTGACGGGCTTTAATTACCGAAGGTGTCGATTCGAAAATCAGTAAACAGAGAATAATTTAAAACTCAGCGCAAATCATTATTATTAACTCGCAGATAAGTGCAAGGTTCGCTTTTCGTTATTTCTCCAACTTCCGTCCTACAGAATAAACAAAAATCTGTTTCGAGAATTTTAAATTGCTCTGAAGGTTGAAAGAATGCATTTATTTTATTACTGCTTTCTGCTGTAGTTAGTATACTCACATTGTTTGTATGCTGTGTGTTGTCATCATCACCCTATTAACGTTCCCACGGACACAGGGACTTCTCTCTTGGCGAGAGAGAGATTAGGCATTAATTCACCACGCTGGCCAAGTGCGGGTTGGTGAATGGGTAAAACGTGGCCCTTTTACTGAGATTTCGTCGTCTGTCTGTCGGTCACCTAATATACCTATCAAGAGCCGTGATAGATAGAGAGTAAAAATTTTAAGGAAAATGTATTTCTTTTGCCGCTCTAACAACAAATACTAAAAATACATAATAAATAAACAATTAAGGGCTCCCATGCAACAAACCTGATTTTTATGAAGTTAAGCAATGTTGCGCCGGGTCAGTACTGGCCCAGCCTGCAAGGAGGTCACCACCCTCCGGGCTGCCGCAAGCCGCGGCCGAGGCCTACCATCAGAGACTGTTCTTAACACCACCCAAGAAGGTGTGGGGATTCAAAGGGTCAACACCTACGGATGTGAACAGAAAAACCTCCAACCTCCAATTTATTTTACTTATGAAATATATTAAGGTAATTATTTAGCGCATTACAAACTCCAATATATGGGTACTCAATTAATAAACTTAATATGTAATATGCAAATTAATTTCCAGATTTAAATAAAATTACTTAAACCATGATTATCGCTCGATGATTGATGATTTTTTTTAATTTTATGCGCCTTTACTTTATACTTACTCCATGTTAACCTATTAAAGCCACTTTAAACCCTCGAAACAAGTCAACAAAATGCAATATGGTTTTAAGTTAACTTTTAAGTCTCGCATCCTTCCTGATAGTGATAAGGTAGCAATTTGTACATGTATTTACTTACATATTTCTGAGTTGAATCATTCGTACTAAGTCGTAACAGTAATAACATTAAAATTTGTTGAAAAAATTATACAACAAAGAGACAGCAGAAGCGATTTTTTGACTGCCTCAGTGGCGCGGTGGGCGTAGGTCTGTTTGCAGTGCAAAGGTAGCGGGTTCTAATCCCGCCGAGGGGTCAAGTGTTTGTATGTTCTGTAAGCAATTTCTTCTTGGTCTGGATGTTTCATATTATGTATTATAAAAAAATATGTATATTTGGATGTCAATTATATTAAGTATATCAGATGTTTAGTACCCCTAACACAAACTTAGAGCTTACCACGGGGCTAGATGTTGTTGCGAAGATTATCCGGAAATATTTATTTATTTATTTTATAATATTTAATATGAGATATTACATTGATAAACATTTCAGTAAACAATATAACAAGTACGTACTTTAAAAAAACCCTGTAGTTTTTTAGACGTTAAAACCTAGGATTGCTTAGGTTTAAATACTACTCTGTCAAGAAAGTACCGGGAAAAGATCATTAATACATACAATGTAAGTTATTCATCTAAATGTAGTTTATCGCCTGCAAAGTATGCTCCTTGAGAAACGATACACTTAACCCAACGAATATTCCAATCATCAAATCATTTTTAAACGCTTTTTCCCGAATTGAGTTCAGTTCTCGTCGCGAATTCTCCTTTATGTCTTCTACCGAATGAAAACGTGTGCTACGAAGTAGTAATTTGAGTTTATGAAAAAGGAAGAAGTCGGCTGGAGTCATATCTGGTGAATAAGGTGGTTGCTCGATAGCATTTGTTGAGTTTTTGGTCAAAAGTTCGTTTACAATTATGGCCTTGTGCGAATGCGCATTATCGTGATGCAAAATCCAAGAATTTTCTTTCCACAAATCTGGTCTTTTTCGCCGAATTTACTCTCTTAAACGCCGCATAGCGCTCAAATAATATTCTTTATTTACCGTTTCACTTTCCGGCATGAATTCCGAGTGCACAACACCTCGATAGTCAACAACAAGCGACCTTAACTTCAGTTGAAGATGTTAATGGCCTACCAGAGCGAGGCAAATCTTCTATCACATCTCGCACCGCTTTTAAACGTTATGTACCACTCATAAGCACGTTTTTTTGATAAATTCGATTCACCGTAAGCCTTCTGTAATATTTTCAGAGACTCCGAACACGAAATTCCGTTGGCGATGCAAAATTTAAGACAAACTCTTTGTTCGATTTTTTTGTCCATAGTGAAATTCGCAGTACACACTAGATATGATCTAACTAAAAACAGCACTATAATAAATTTAAACAACAGATGCAACTCAAAATCCGCGCCAAAATGGAAAACAGTTGTGCCAATCAAACAGCAAAAAAATAAACTTAAAATGTAATTGGGAACCATAGACAAATTATCTATTCCCGATACTTTTTTGAATGAATGTATTATTACCAAACAAGTTGAATGGTTTTATTCGAAATATTGTGCACTCAAAAGTCACCAGCAGATTAAGCTGTTCAACAGAGCCTTTCACCTATTCTAGATTTCACACTTAAAAGCACCCCAATTAACGTCCACACTGTTGGGACATAGGGACTTCTCTCTCGACGAGAGCGATCTGGCCTTAATATACCACGCTGGCAGAGCGCAGGTTGGTGAATATCACATGTCCAACTCTTCCACGTTCTCAGAAAATACCGGTTTCCTTACATTGTTTACCATCACCGTTATAGCTCGTGTTTAAAGCGCACATATTTTTCAAGAAGAAAAATCTAAAGGAGCGCTGTCTGGTTTGAACCCACAACTTTCGGTATGAAAGTTGAATGTGCTCTCACTTAGCCAACACGGCTTTTTTTTGCCTACAATACAATACTCTTTATTGAACACAGCATACAATAAAGCACAAAAAAGATAAACTTGTATAAAAATTGTAGATCAATTGGGCGGCCTTATCGCTGATAGCAATCTCTTCCAGGCAACCTTGCCTACAAATTATTATCCCAATATAGAACATAAATTATATATCAGATGGCATACAGCGATGCTTTATCGCTGGCAATCGCACCACTCATCTATTACACGAACCTTACCTACTAAACCGAATGTTGTTGACTCCTGACCCCGCCGTATAAGGACCGAGTGACAGCGGCGTGCAGGCCTCGCATGTATGCAACTATCTGCTATCATGTACTGCGTCAAATACTATGCTGTTTCATAATTTGCTATCTATAAATAATCAAAAAGTTCTCGAATAACGTCCAACTGTCAAATTTATAAAAACAATGTCAGATAGGGCCTATCTAACAGATTGAAACACGCTAACGGCGCAAAATTAATAATATAGGAAAACAATCTTGTAATTGTACTTGCTTTCAATTTTCAATCTATCGCCTACCCTTGATCCATTCTTCCAGTTGTGTTCTAGTTACATCGTGTGTACGTGCGCTATGCTATTGTCAAGACTGTAGCCGTTAACTCCCCAAAATGTAGTTCCGAAACGTTACTTAAAACCTCGTTGAAGTAAGCCAAAATTATTAACCAAACACTATTGTTAGATATGATACTGAAATACTCCTTTGTGTTCAGGAGCGTTATTTAAAACCTCCTTGATGTCAGTATCCTTAACCAGAGACTTGCGTTAAGACGAAAGCTCAGAACAAGGAACCTCTTTTTTATCTTCTGACTAGACTGTTAAATGGTTAAATATTATAAATACTACTTCGTTATGATTTAGCAGCACTTACTTATAATAACTTATAATCTTAATTTAAAAATAAAATAACCCTCAAACCCCAAAACCCTTAGCCCCTTTAAAGTAAATAAAAACATATTATTTTGTAATGTACACGTGATGCGCTTTCATTTGAGATCATACTCGAGTATATAATAATAATAATAATTCTTTATTCATCATAAGATCTTAAAAAACTAAATAGTGTAGGTTCTTATATTAGGGCAAATCAAGAAATATTAAAGACCTAACTTACATCTTAGTTTCGACACCTCGCTCTAACTAAGTTCGAAGACTTGTGATTTAGACGCGAGGGTTCTCTACCTCGATTATGAGTATATTATATTAGTAGACATTCGATTATTCTTCCCCACATTCACCCTCCATAACAATTAAACGGCCCAACCGATTTTCATAAAATATAAGTCTAAGAACACTCGCACTTCATTCATCTTAAGTACAAAAAAAAACTACATTGAAATCGCTTCAACCGGTCGGGAGCTATGATGCCACTGACAGGAGTCAGACACGTCAAACTTATAACACGTCGTCTTTTTGTGCCCGGGGTTAAAAAGCTCCCTGTTTGCTTTAATCCAAATAGTGTCATATAATAATACCCAACAGTTTAAAAAGCCATAAGACAAGACAAAATGTTTATATAAATAGAAACTTAAATATGTTATAATGTGTGGTATATTACGTAGTCTTCGGTAGTTATAAGGTTATTTCGTAATAGCTAAACGGTTTAAACAATTTCTATTTCTCAAAGAACATACCTACATACGTCCACTTATAGAGAATAAACATTTTAGTACATACTAATCTACATACAGAATAAGCATGTACTTAATGAAACACTGTTTGCTCACCCTGTTATCTGGATATCTTATACGAATTCAAAAGAGTGGATCAAGGAAAACAAAATCACTAGTTCACCGATCTATGAAAACCTTACCTACACCAACTTCCAGTAAAATTAACAGAATTTACTTATGTTGTTAATTTAAATTTTGTATTGTTCACTTTTATAAGCAAAAACATAAACAAAACACCAAGAAACAAAACATACTACTAACGGAAACTACACGAGTTTTTTTATGTAGCTTGTATGCGTAATAGCTTAGAGTTACGCTTGTTATTTCGAACACTAAATATTTTATTGACATAGCCGTGAGAGAGTAAAGCGGTAATTCCGATTTCAGCCCACGATAACAAGGTTCTTAAGCCAAATTATTTAATTACCATTAGTGTTGCCCAGTGGGAATCTGGCATTTAGGCTATCTAGCCTGATCAGTCAAGCAGCAACATCTAGATTGACTGAATGCATTATAGGCTAATCCTTTTTCAATAACACTTTTTGCACGTCTGGCCGCTATTCTTGTGAAATGTAAAATTATATCGATTGTGATTCTTGAAACTATAGATGTTACTGTTTGATTAAACCCAAACTTATTTTGTTTAATAAGGTCAAAGTGATGAAATTAATATACGGTTTCTAACGTAAACTTAAATAAAATAAAAAAAACTTAAATAAAAATCTAAAAAAAATATAATAAAAATATAATATAAAATATATATATATATATATATATATATTTTAAAATAATTAACTAAAGGCTAACAATATTTTTTCATATCGGACCAGTAGTACCTGAGATTAGTGTGTTCAGACCAACAAATTAACAATCAAACAAAAAACTCTTCAGCTATATGATATTAATTAGCACTTAAGAACTGCAAGGCCACTTGACATGACTTTCAGCATTGAATTGCATGAGGATCAAGTTTGGATTTAGACAAGGCTTTCACCGACTAATTGTTAAGTGCAATGTCTCGAACGGTAACAATAAAGCCAACTTGTCTGTCGACATCCACATTTTGGTCACAGATCTGGTAGAACAGCCACTGCACTGTTTGACACTTGATTTATTGATGAAAAGAAAATATGTTTCCAAGTTCATCTATCTATCGTATATAGTATCTATCTGTACGTTGTTAATTGCCTCTGATCCTTGAATTATTCGCAGGATAAAATTATCTTTAGTCAATTCCATCATCATCAGTGAATAGTTTGTTTTATTAATTTATGTTTCTTGCCGTTTTATCTGGGGATAATTTAATAAGTTTGATTGGCATATATGTATATATTTTGTAATTTAAAAAGGTCTGTACTGTACGTAAATAGCTAATGTTGAGTTCTGAGCTTCCGTCTCTGGTATCAACAAAAATACAATTATTCTATTCAGTGCCGGTATTACAATCGTCAGAACAGAATTGATAGGACATTTCGACGCAAATGGTAAAAGCTTCATCTAAAATCCAGGTAGCCGGTCTTCAATCTACAGAAATAACAAAAACATTTTGTACTTCTTGTCCAACTTGTGGAACAACGCCAGAAAGAAGAGAAAAAAATCTACTAATATAATTGATATAACCATGACAGTTTCAGAAAATATATTTATAACAATATCGTATAACGTTAAAGTGAAATAACCGAGCTTTCCTGTACACTCTATATTATAATCTGGTAAGCCTCTAAAACAGTTATTTACATACAGTCCAATACGGTCGGTGACTGCATTAAACTGTCATGCATTCGATTATTGTTTTAATGGGTTAAACGTGAGGTGTGTTGAAACGTTAGAACCGTTCATTATTTAGAAACGATTTGTTATTGATAATTGCTTGATAAATACTGTGATGTACGGTGATTTGCATACGTTTTTGCAAGTCTCGTCGTGTTCAGTCATTTTATTGGCACAATCGCTTTATTGTCTGACCGCAGATCGGTGACCGTTAATCAACGAAGTGAAAATAGTTGTGTCCCAAAAACTTATATTAGAGAAAGATATGCACAGTGTGTTGATTAATCTGAGATGAATCTTGAATACGTTTTCCTCTTGAATAGTGAATTGTGTGTTTTATAAATATAAAACCTAAATATTGTTATCACCGATGGTTATAAGAGTCGGGGCGGTTCTCAGCACAGCGTCGAACTCCCACTGATAAGAAGACAAATTATTTGGTTAAATCTGCCGGCTCATACGTACAGGTGGATCTAAGTCGATGTCAAAAAAAAAACAAAATTCTTTTTCTTAAAATTTCTTCCTTCTGTTGAAATAATGATGACGGAAAAATATATAATACTTTAATAGGCAAACGAGTTATATATATATTTTTTGTTTATGTTATATAAGCCTTCATTTGACCACAATCTCACCTGATGAAAAGTGACGATGTGGTCTAAGATGGGGCATGAAGACCTAGCAGGTAGATGGCTTCTCCGGACCACATTACGAAACACGAAAAAATCGCTTCACGCAATGGCCTAGTCCGGATAAAAACTTATAAGTCGAATAAGATTATTTCTTTCTTATTCGATCTTATCAAGTTCGCCTTCTATCTCATTTATGATAATCGCCTTATAAAAGTATATCCTAAGACGACACATTTAGTTATTAGACTTCACATAGGATCCCATTTTCATAGTTCTAAAAAAGCTCGCTGAGATCCTGTGGTCTAAATGTCCGGGCATCACAATGCATCATTGCGAGTGAAGGGCACTGTTCTCGGGTTATTTTAACTTGTCTTTTTCAATGTCAGCGTTTAAAATAATTGCATCACAATTTTAAACGAGGCTTTTGCTTTTAAGACGTTTTAAAGTGTCGTATAATATGAGTATTTCCTGGAAATCATGAGACACTCGGGCGTGGTGGTTGTAATGGGTATTTTATTGTGCGCAAAGTACCTTGCGTATTGTCTTTGTGGTCAAACAATTAACGGTTTGCTTATTCACTAAATATGGAGAATTAAAAGATAATTGCATTTGTGAAACATCTTGTACTTAAGCTACCGATACTGAAAAACATCCGAAGTACCTATAATACTTATAATTAAAATTGCAAATATTGAAACATGGAACAAGAGATTAAATCCTTCATGCAGACTGAGTTCCCAGAATCCCCATATAAGATTATAAGACCTTTGCGCGAACAGCATTAGATATGCACTGAAACGGATCAGAATTGAAAGTACTCCGTTACCGTATCGTGTGAACCGTATGACTCACTCATATGCGGTTTGATTCAATATTTTTTCTAAGAATCAATAATGTAAGTAATCTTATCTTACAATCAATTCCGAGACAAAGAGCTTTAAGTTGCGCAAACTCAAGATTAGCTCTATGTTCTCGAAACGATACCTACAGATATAAGTGCCTTTGCTTAAACACTTACTATTCTAGAGATCTCAGAGGCAAGTACTCGTACTCGCATATATTGCTCGAAGTTAACTGCATATTGTGGGCTACATACGAAATGCTGGATTTAAAGCCTTTTGAGAACAAAGAGCCGAAGCTGCCACCAATTTTGGTAAACTTGCATTATCATAAGAAAGACATCAGGCTGATTTAAACGCGATTCCAAATTTAAGTATCCAGACTCAAAATGACTCGTATTCAGACTGTCGATATAAGAATAAGACCATAAAATAGACGACACATGGTCGTGACTGACTTGGCCTTCCTCTCTACTGCTCCACAATTATTTATATTAAAATTGCGGAAAAAACTCTCTCCTTGTGAAGTTATCGCCCATTGTTTAACGTCGGCAACTATTTAGACAATTGAGGGTCGGCTAATGCTTTGCCTATGTCATTAACTACGCAACGAGAAGCGCGTGGGCTGTGTTGCTATTGTTCAATGCGAACTAGGGATGAAACCATACGGAATATGTTATTCGTGTATACTTACTTAATTCCTAATCTACTAATAATAATACGATAGATTATAATAATATAATAGATAATTAATTAAGTTATCTCTGGACTATATCTCTTAATTGTTAAACCTAGGTACTTTTCACAAAATTTAGTATTTAACTGATTGCAAAAGCCGGTAAAACGTATCATTAACCTAACAACGAGTAATAAACAACAACATCAGTTGATGAATTAATATATTTTTCATAGTTATCCATCTACTGTTAATAACATATCTCTCGTTTTATTTAGTTTTGTTCAACCCTATCAAAAATCGTCTATACTATCCCTTGGCATTGAAATCTCTACACGACAAACCGTTGATTCACACATCGACATTCGGATGCCAATGGATGTTTAGATACAATTTTGAAACAACAATCACTCGAACGATTATGAAATGTTATATTATTATTTATGGCTTGCGCAACTCACTTTACATAATTACCTAAAAGGAGTATGAGAATTACTTTTATAGGTTTTATTACCAATATCGCAACTGGGTGAACCTCGAGACTCTTCATTATTGGAGATTTCTGTGGTAGATAAGTCGAGTAAATAGGTTGGTATACAAGTTAAACGGCTCTGTCTGCGAACCATATAATTAGAAGGCATGATTATTAAATTATAAGCGTTCCGCCTCATGCCTTATGTTTAAAGGCGTTAATATGAATTTCCGCAGTAACACGTTGTTTTAACCGACTTTCAACGATAAAAAGAGGTTCAATTAGACGCGTTTGTTTTTTTGATATGTTGGCTACCTTACTACTTTAATCTCCGTGGATTTATTTTGATGATTATTTTTTTAAGAAAGCTGCTGCTTGTATGTTGGTTTCAGTTTAATTTTATAACATTAAGCATTAAGTTGTTCGAATAAAACTTCATTCAATATTACTTATTTATATTGAAAAATTACCTCATATTACACCGAATTTGTCCTAGGTTCGCATCTCAGGTTCGTTCTCACGTTTAGCGATGTTTTATTTTTTTATACTTTTTGTAGTTTTTTTCTTTTACGTGTTATTGTTTCGTTATTCTTTTTTTTATCTTTTTGGACAATCTTCTTTTTTTAACCCCCGGCCAAAAAAGAGGTGTGTTATAAGTTTGATGTGTCTGTCTGGGACAACATAGCTCCCGAACGGATGGAGCGATTTCAATTTAGTTTTTTTTGTATGAACGATGAGTTTGGCGCAAGTGTTCTTAGACATGTTTCATGAAAATCGGTTGTGCCGCTTAAAAGTTATGAGGGTGAGAGTGGGGAACGAAAACCGAAATATACGCAAATATGTATATCTGCAAATAAACTCGAGTCGATATCAAATGAAAGCGCATCGCGTGCACATTACAAAATATTATGGTGTTTAACTTTTAAGGCAATTAAAGCAAACGGGGTGTTTTCTTAAATTTTAAATTTAGATTTATTCATCAAAAATGCTGGGAAATTGTTACACCCAAAGGAGGAGAGAGGGCAACATACTTATGCCGATACCCGAGGTCCGAGTAACTTCTATAATTGCAAATGAAAAGTAGTTTCATCATTATAATTTCAGCAGTAGGACAACGGCTGCTGAACATACCAGTAATTTCGGCTGGTCGGCCTTATACTGGCAGCGGCCTGCATCCACCGTGAGCCCGCGGCCTTCACCAGGTCGTTCGTCCATCTAGTTGGTGGACGTCCTTCGCTGCGCTTGCCGCTCCGTGGTCTCCATTCTAAAACATTTCGGTCCCAACGACAACCTGTTCTACGTGCTATATGGCCTACCCACTGACTCTTCTCAGAGATACTAGTAATACGTTTGGCTTAAAGTTGGTTGTTTTTTTTGTTAAAATATACTTGTATTATTTTGAAGGAAAAGTTCACAATGTTGTTTAGTTTTAAGCTAAACTCAAAGTAAAAAGTATTTATTATTTGATGATGCTTCGTGTAGAAGGAAAACTAGTATATGACTGACTGTTCGGTTTGATTTAGCATTTTTGGTTTTTGGTTATACGTAGGTCTTGCAGAATAAATATGCACACTTAGGGCCTGTTTTATCATCTTCGATTAAAATTAGATTATGGTTACAATATAGAGCTATTTCGCTCAATCACATGTGACAAAGAGAAATAGCTCATGCCATAACTATCATTGACACGTATTATTGACATACCTAACTAAACGTTGTTTAGTTCACTCGGATTCAGAAAAAAACCCGAATTCAGCTACAGCTTCAGGGCATTACCATATACAAATTAAGCTTTTATTCATATTTCTTAATATATTCAATTTTAGCAAGTATTTCAGGGTTATAAAAGCATTCACTGCATTCATTAAATTAAAGTTTAACTCAAAATATGCGTATTTCTAATTAATGTTGAAAATGATTTATAACAGTTACAATCATAACTTCTGAATAAGAATCCAATAGTTAATGGATGGGTGTCATCGACAAAAATATAGACAGATAAAATAATAGCGAAGATGACGTGTTTCGAAATCGAAATAATAATAAATCTCACAAAATGACTACGAAACTGACAAAAGCTATTATATAAAACAATATATTATTACGAACTTGATTGGGATTGAATTCGAAATAGATTTATGTTTGTGGAGATGGATAATAGCGATTTATAGTGTATTGTTTTTAACCCCCGACCGAAAAAGACCGAGTGTATAAGTTTGACGTGTCTGTTTGTCTGTGGCATCTTAGCTCCCGAACGGATGAATCGATTTCAATCTAGTTTCTTGTATGTTGACTTTTGCGCAAGTGTTCTTTAACAAGACCTGTTTAATGTAAATCGGTGGAGTTGTCAAATAGTTATGGGGATTGAAAGTGGGAAAGAAGAAACGAATATATGCAAATATACTCGAGTGGGGTCACAAATGAAAACGCATCACCTGCACATTACATACAAAAATATTATTTTTTACTTTTAATAAAACCAATATAGTTGTATAGATTGGGATCTCGTGTTTTTTTCTTATTTAAAAATTTAGATTTTTTATAATAACATTACATTATAAATAAATAAATGGAAAAGGCTTGATAGTACGGACAATATAATAATTTTAAGTAACAAAATCTTCCAAAGCGGTGGCAAGCATTACATTATGAAGGTTTAAAAATCCTCATCAGTCCCATGTTTGTTAAATGTTATTCAAATGGGTCACAGGTAATTGAGGTTTTTTGTTTGTTTTTTTTTTATCAAAAGTATATCAGACCACAGATTTTACAAAACTGCACGTTAAAAGGGGTAAAACGGAAATTGAAAATTTGAATGAAATGTTTGTCAGAATCGCGATATGTCAAAACTATAAACTCTTAGAAAAAAAACAAGGACCATTTTTGTATAGAATTTAAAGATTTTTAATTATTCTGATAATTATTTTTGAGAAATATTCAAAAAACTTCAATTTCTTACCATGCCCGAATATCTTTTGTAGCTCACATGGCAGCGATAGGGATTCTTAAATCTTTATTTGTAATGATAAACCCAAGCTCAATTAGGTATTTAATATTTAGCTCTGAATCTCAAATAACAAAAATACCTAATTTTTGTTATTTGAGCACGATTTTTATATCTAAATTAACCGGAAATTAACTACAAGAAATTTGCGAATAATTTTTATGTAACTTGTCATGTCGACAAAAATTTGTTTAAGAATCAACAACAGACAATAAACATAATTAGCAAAATTATTTTGCTAATTAAATCGTTAAAATATTTTCTTTTGACTTGATTCGTATTGGCACTCGTAATGTGTGCTAGGTATTACGAGTGTTTCGAGTATAACGCACGCAAAAATAAAGAACTGTTTCGTTTCAGTAAAATGAGCTACCTAAAGGATTTATAGTAAGTAGCTTCCATCTTGAGCCCATCGATTTTTCCACCTTGTAGAATATCAAATGCCTACATGAGTCATCAGCTAAACTAATCACACCATGTTCCCGTAAGGCTAAAATCGATAATGATTCCCTATAAATCGGTCATAACGGTATCGTTCTAACACAAACTACCTGCAAGCCCGGGGCATATGTAGCGAGCACTTTCGACATACTCTTAACAAGCGCTGTTTACGCTAGGAATGCCAAAGCTAATTTACAGACGTCAGTGCCTCCTAGTATTAGAAGTAAGCATAGCAAACAATTCAATTAGTAGTGCTTTGAATTCAAATAAGGAGTTAGATTATTTTTAAATGAGTTACACCTTTCATTAATTCCGCATTTGAAACAAGACAAAAGATCCCGTGAGGACAGCCTATAACCGTTGAGCAAGTTTTAAGAGCAATTTTTAAGAAATGGACTCCTAAAACCTATTATGTGTATGTTTTTGCATATATGCTAATATTTTTATAACTTCGTCCCCATTTGTGATATATGTATATCATATTATGTTATGTACAACTCATATACATGTCTTTTTATTTTTATGCTTAGGTTACAAGACTGTTACGGTTTTTTTTGCCTTTAGTTTATTTCAATATGGTTACTGTTTTCGCAAGGTCCTGTGATTGTAACGGATAAAGCTGAAAATCAGCGCCTCTGCATTTAGTAGCTGGCATTATGCTGAGCTTAATTCCTTTTGCTACAGAGCATTATTAAGTAATTTGTGTATTGTTGTTTGTGTAATTAATGTGTTTTGTATGTACCTACTATTAATTTACCGCTTAGTTGTGTATTTGTGTTCTTCTTGTATGACTTTGTAGCAAATAAACGATGTCTATGTCCATGTCTTTTTATAACGTGATTGTTGGGGATTAGTAGAGACCATTTTTGACATATCAGTTTAAAAAGATCTACTTACAAATAGCCATGTATAATTTGATAATAACGGTATCGTTCTAACATAAACTGTAAGCCCGGGGTATGTGTAGCGTGCACTTTCCACACAATGATTACAAGCTTCCACACGCTGTTTACGCTAGGAGTGCCTACAGATATCAGTGCCTGTTATTATTGATAATAATTATTTGAAATAAATTCAATTAGCAGTTTTTATTAATAAATATAAAGCTAAATGATTTATTAATGAGTTTTGTTACACCTAACATTCATTCCACATGTCAAACAATACACAAGTATCCAATACATAGTAATCCGGTAAGGGCATTAACAGTTAGGGCACGTTATATAAGAACTTTTTTGAGATACGGACTCCTAATAACGATGATGATTATCTATAAATCGGTTGTAACGGTATCGTTCTAACAAAAAACTACCTGCAAGCCCGGGGCATGTGTAGCGTGGACTTTCGACATCGTAACAAGCGCTGTTTACGCTAGGAGTGTCAAAGTTAACTTACTGACTCCACTCTGACCCCTACTCGTATTAGTATTGGAAAAACGCATGGGCACATCATTCAATTAGCAGGACTTAGAGTTTAAACGTGGAGCTAAATATATATTTTTTACTAATTTTCTCGATTTAGAAGCCTTATAATGAAACGAAACAGGATCATGTTAATTTAGCGCGGTCGTATTTGTTAGGCACCGATATAATTATGACAAAAAAGTACTGTATTTTTGATATAAAATCAACGCCACTGCGATAATAATCATTATGTCTATGTCTATGTCTATGTCTATAAACTTATGAAGAAGAACTATTTAAGTGTTCATACGCTGAGAGTGTTCTCAAACTCCAATTTTCACGAAAATTTGTGAGGATTTAGTAAAAAATAGTCCAAACCTGACGGTCAAATAAAAAAGTATACTAATTTAAAAGTTATAGTAGATTTAATGGAACACTCATACGGCATGTTTTAAAAAGTCATTTATCTCATGTTCTAAGCAAAATCAATTATCAGAATAAGTATTCTAAAAATTTTAATGCACCTACCTTAGCAGTACTTTCTATTACTAACTCTTAATACTTCTAGGGAAATCTGTGTCAAAGGTCTCACGCAAGAACCATGTAAACAGTACATTACAATATAATTAATAAGCGTAGGGAACACCAATTAAAGACTTTCATTAATTAAATACGATAAGTATCTAATTGATTAATGGGGCTCATAATGGGACCTCTCATTACCGCGCGGTTCAACGACGGCTATTGATTTATTCGCATGTTGTTTCGTATTTTAACTAAGGTAATTATAATGAATAGGAATGGAAGATACCGTTTTTAACATGCTAAGGATCTTACTTGCCTTTCATAAATTATCTTCATAATAATTCAAAGTGATTATGAAAAAAGTGTATATGCGGGTACCGGGTATCGGTGATGATGTTTGTTTACCTATGTACCGTGGGCTTGTACTTTAAAAAAGAAAGTATGTATTAACATTTGAGTATTAGCATAGTCTTTTCATCGAATATACCGCAGTGCCTCAAGACGAAAGTCTTCAATCAATGTGTGTTGCCAGTGATGACATACGGATCCGAAACGTGGTGCTTCACTATTGGTCTCATAAACAGGCTCAGAGTCGCTCAAAGAGCTATGGAGAGGGCTATGCTCGGGGTTTCTCTACGGGATCGAATCAGAAATGAGGAGATTCGTAGAAGAACGCGGGTCACCGACATAGCCAAACGGATTAGTTCTTTGAAGTGGTAGTGGGCAGGCCACATAGCACGAAGAACAGATGGTCGTTGGGGCCGAAAGGTTCTCGGATGGAGACCACGGATCGGCAAGCGCAGCGTAGGACGTCCACCAACTAGATGGACGGACGATCTGGTGAAGGCTGCGGGCTCACTGTGGATGCAGGCCGCTGCCAGCCGAAACCACTGGAGATCTTTGAGGGAGGCCTATGTCCAGCAGTAGACGTTCATGATTGAATGATGTTTATCTGGCATACATAGATATTTCGATTAGAAGGTTGTGAATAAGAAGTCTCAACTGACCATTTAGTTGGATGATAATGATAACTAATAATTTATAGTATACATTGATAGACTACAGATAGCTATGTAAAATAATTTATTTGTGTAGTATATATACAACTTACTTAAATCCAATTGTATAAGCTCTGCCTTTGGGTTAAACGGTACCTACCTTAGCTCATTTCTAGGACAACCGCCAAATTGTATTTTAATAATTCTATCGTTTTCTTTATTTTTATAATAATGACAGTTTACAGATAATTTTCGCTTAAATTTTGCTTAGATCACTGTAAAAAAAATAATGATAATGTCCTAATAAATTATACGCACATCACAAAAAATATTAGCACTTCTCCAAATCCAACTCATTTTTTAGATTTTTGCCCGTAGTTTGCCCACATTACGAAGTCTTAACTTTCGTCACGTCACCTCCAATTTTCAGCCAAATTCGTTCAGCCATTCTACCATAAAAGACACACAAACTAAAATACTTTCACATTTAATAACGTTACGGTGATAATCCACTGTTGAGGAAATTGCTTTTTACACTGTGGTGTTCAGAAAGTAACCAAAAACTGACAAAGTAATTTTTAAATACTTCCGGTAGTTTCTGTAAATAATATAAACGCATAAAGGTGTCACGCTGGTGAAAAATTACATTCAGTTCACTTGCGTTAATCGTTGTTAATTTTTCTTATCATCAATCTTCATCACCCTGTACAACGGAGCTTTTGGAGTTCAAGAGTCAACGGCACTAAATTTAAATTATTGTATTCAGTCTGCGATTATCTGTAGACCTATTTTCCAGATCTAGATGATTGATACAACGTCACCGTCTCTAAGACACTAACTATCGTAGTGCCCTGAAAACTTGTCGCTTCGGGCAGTTAAACTATAATAGGCAATATTTAAGTACCATCAATCTGTCGTACGACTGTGTCTATAGTTGTAACGATGTTCACACCTAGAGAGATCTCTAAAATTGGTTTTATATTGTATCTCAAAAAATGCATTTAGTCTTAGATACATTAAGTCGAAAGCCCGCCGCACATTGACTGCTTGAAGCAGTAAGAATCGACCATGATTCCCGTCCGCACGCATTTTATGTTTTTTCACGGGCCTAAAATTCTCAAAAAGTCATAAGTCTGTTTATTTTTAATATACATACATAAAGATCTTCGCTGTGAGTGCTCTTTGACTATAGCGATTTACTGTTCTACAGTCATGTAATACTCGTGAAAGTTGCATCATTATCGTCAAATTCATATTAAGCACCTTTATTCCGTTTTATCTCGCACGCAAGTAACTCAATAAATAAGCAATTTCCTTCTCGATTGTTTGCCACGTAATGAAATCTGTAATTGAAAACATGACTCCTGATTTCTCAATAATTGAAGGGCTTTTATTGGCTATCGATTGATCAGATAAATGGAAATTATTCATCTCATAAGATAAGATAAGATAAATATTCTTTATTGCACACATAATTAAAAACACAAAACAAAAAATAAGCACTTAAGAGTATGTGACAAATGGCGGTCTTATAGCTTAAGAGCGATCTCTACCAGACAACCTTGAATGGATAGGATTATTGGTAAAAAGAATATGTAGTTATGCGACCTTTTTGAATGGAAATATATGAAATCAAACGTTTACTTCGCTCTGGCGTTCTTTAAACTTTTGAGACGACCAGAAGCAAGAATCTATATAAACTTACTTTAATTTAACATACAAACAAATATAAATAAAATGATTGATTAGGTAAGTAAGTACTCAATTGAATTAGTTTTTAGTAATCTTTGTATTGTGTTAGACGGCGGCGCGGCGCAGGCTTGGCGCGATGCTATGTGTAGAGCGCGGCGCGGCGGCGCGGGCGCCTTTCACCGCGGGTCGCAGGTCAGGGCGCGCTCAGGTGCCCCGCCCTCTCCTCTCTCCCCCCACACCCCCCACACCCACCACTGCCCTATTCAGCTGTCGTCGCCTGAACGCAGCCTCTGGGAACAACAACGCTTATGAATTATTCCAGACCGCACTGTTTAGAAACAATTACAAAACAATACCAATTGATAGCAAACCCTACAATGCTCATTGTGAGCTTACGTTTCTCTTGCAAGTCACCGACGAGGCTAATTCCGTCTCGTTAGATTTAAGACAGTCATGCTCTTTAATGTAGAAAGTTTCGTATCGATTGCAGTATTCGATGCGTATAACACGAGTGTCAATGTTTTTTGGCTGATGAGATAATTTCCTGTCGGGATCGAATCAATTTGAAGATGAGTGTTCATAGTTTGCGGCGGTCGGCGGCGCGATTGTTGCGATCCGGCGGCGGTGGCGGAAGCTGCGCGAGCGCAGTCGCGAGCTTTCGGCGGTTCCCACGGCGCGCGGCCCCCTCCCGCGCCTCTCTTACACAATGAGAGCTGAACGCGGATCTAAGCAATCGCTTAACCTCGCCCACTGCGCTCTGCGCCAAATCTACGAGTACATGATGCACCCATACTACCCAACATACCTTCAAAACACTCAACAAACCTCATTTATTTCAACATTTATCCAATTTGTCATTTCGCATTAAGGTTTCACTCAGGCGTGCCTTTTAACTCGACAACTATTTGGCAGGGCCATATTAATCGGTAAGCCTGCAAATTACCTCGAAGGTATCTTTTGCAATTTCACAGATTGCATGTCCTCGACCCGTGTTGCTCTCGAAAGCTTCAATTTTACCCGTCAACCTCTACAGCCAGCGGCCAGTAGGAAATGCTTACTTTTTAATGACTTCCGAGTGTACACATTGTCGATATTACATTATGTGTCATCGTTTGGTTGCGGAGCATTAAAAAGCGATGTGATGAGATGTTTGTACGGTACCTGACGTCCATCAAAGTGATTGTCTAGTCGAGTTGCATGTAGTGCTGAGTACTTTCGTTACATCCGGCAGTTCAGGGGTCACGACCGTTCTTTTTGTCCAGCCTCCAGCGCCTAGGAGTGCACGCGACGCACGCGTGATTATGTTCGACGCGCTTAATTATGCTGTCACATCGTCACTTGATGGGTAATAGTGAAAGCTGGCCATCGCTGTAATAATAGCCAAAATAGCTGAGCCAAAATCTTCTACATCAACATGACGCATGCATGCCGCTCAACTGTCTTCGAGGGAAATAAAGAAATCCCACTGATTGACAACTGACACTTTAAATTATACAGAGTGGACTTTATTTTCTCATTAAGATCGAGCTGCATTGATTTACACATAAAATGCAATAATTTAAATATCTTAATACTACAGGTTATTCTAATCGCCAACATATCTGAACAAAATATTCAGAAATAACTTGAATACGATTTGCACAATGTCATAAAAATGATGTCTATCTAGAGTTACGAAATTCGATGCTTCAATAAAAATCAATCTTCAATAAAAATGCATTTTGATTTAATTAGCGACGGTTGCTATAAATTTTATTACTTACAAGGTTAAGCTAACGATTTATTTAATACCAATGAATTATCAATGCAATTTTATTGACAAGTCTCCTCGTATTATAACGACATTAACTTAAATTAACAAAAAAAAGCATACAAATTTATCGGACGGCTATTATATGAATTTAACTGATGGAAAACCCACAACTGCCCAAGCGTACAATCTAAAAGGTGCCGAGTTCGACAAATATCTATAATATTTTTTCTTTTATGCATCCATAAAGTCGTGGCCGGTTTTAAATTCCGTCGATTCTACAGAACAGTTGCCGATTGTAGCGACGCCGACGTGTGCATATTTCTGTCTGTTCCGGCTTCGCAATGGGCCGGTCATCCTTGACGCGATCCGACAGGTCTTTTAGATCATCGCGAATGTGTACCTATGCCTTAAAATTTTAATTTAACTTAGTAACAATATGACTTCATCTTGTCATATTATTTGAAGCGTAGTTTATAAGCTTCCTGTGGTTGCTATCAAAAAAAATATACGGTAATGTTTGTATTGGTTTTCCTTATATGCGCGAATTTCCATCTTGAGTTTTGCTTCAGTCGTATCAAATTTCTTCCTTTATTTCTTTGTATTGCGCGATTGCTTAAAAATGATGCAATCGCGGTTACTTGATATGAAAAAATATATATCTATCTATTCTAATATTATAAAGTTTGTTTATTGTTTGTATTTCATTGTTGCATAGCCCATTTATCGAGAAAGGCCATAGGCTTTTTACCCCAGGGAAATACGTTCTTCTCGCAGGAAAATCAAAAAATACTGGCAACGCCCTAACACGTAAAAGTTGCACAATGGACATCGCACAATAGAGCGAGGCTTGCAGGCTGCAGGCAGTGTCGCCATTAATGGCTATGGGCAGTTCGACCCACTCGGCTCACAACATTCTCGCACCCACACGACTCAACACGATCAAATTTTACTTTACTATGGAGGATGTCATCAAATTAATCAGGCAATACGTTAAACAAGTACCTCTGTAAACAACATACTCTAAAACCACAATGTTGAAACAAAATTATATAAAATAATATTTATATGAAAAGCTTAAACCGGAACTTGCCACAACAATAACAACATCCGTCAAAACTTACCAAGGAAATTTATAAAGTATAATCGGATTCTAAGCAAGAGAAAAATATATATTTAACGTCCACATTTTCGGAAAATGATGTACCTTTATTACGTACCTCGGTAAATGTATCTACAAACGGATATTCGTTCGTAAGATTCTAAACCTTTCGACCAATTACTTTTTAAAATAATACAACTGCTCTCTGATTGGTCGATACCCAGAATTTATGCATCTCGTCTTTATTTAAATGGAAACAAATGTCTGAACAGGCTAGGCGGGCCGCTGCCGCGCGGCACACCAAAATGTGGACATGGACACCCAATACTTCGCAACGCTGGACAAAGCAACGTTCACATCTGCAGAGTTCACTCGTAAGTCGGTGGCAGTCGGTCGGAAAATAATAAAAAAAAATCTCCGATTTTATAAACGAATCCTAAGTTAATATTACTTTAAATTACGGATATTGTTTTTTAGGAATGCCTCTGATTAAAAAAAAGGCCTTCCTTCGCATGGGTGGTTGTCACGCTAACACAAAATTAATCACGGGAACCATGTGCGTGGAATAATCTATCTTTGCGAGGGCCATAGGCCAACGCTACCGCACCTCTCCATTCATCATCTATCTATATTGAACTGTCACGGGAAGTGTTGCTAGAGACAATTTGTATCAGAAGCGGAGTTGATAAAATCAATCTCAGCTGCACTGGCGCTTGCGCACACTACTTAGGTGTCATAGACGTTCTATTTGATTTGTGTCGTACAAACGCTTTGATTGATAGCCTAGGAAAATATTTCGATTAGGAATCTAAATTGCAAGCAATTGCAATCAGCTTAGTAATCAGGTATGTAGCATCTTTATGCTGTTAATTTGTTTTTCGGTTGTTGCAAAAATTAATAGGTTTTTTTTAACTGCTTTAAACGTACATTACGAAAATTATATAAAAAACACATCGAAAATACAAACCAATAAACTCAAAAATGTATATTAAAATCACTATCCTTTTCAACGAGCGTGGCATGTGACGTCGGAAAGGAAGTGTTTGGTTCACAATTGTACTGAAAGCTTGATGAAATCAGTTTATTACCATGGACTAGACGTCACATGCTATTTCAGCCAAGCGGAGTTTTTGGTTTGCAATGGGATATAAAAATGTACACTTTTTGATGTGTTTTTATTTTGTACTTTTTTGATTAAGTTTAACAATGAAATAATAATAAATTAAAATAATGTATAAAGTCTTTTTATCGGATAGTAAAAGCCGGATAAGGAACGCAAACGAGGCCCATCCTAATAGCTTAACAGAGGGCATTAAAAAGTTGTAGTGTTTGTAAGGCCTGCTTTATTTATTTTATTTATACTTGTATTTACATTTAATAAATAGCAAAAATAACAAATATAGAAATTCCGTTGAGCCTGTATAGCTTATAATATCATTTATTATTTATTAAATAACTAGATGGCCCGTCTCAATCAAGCACGTCTGAAAATTATACACTAACGCGTATATTATCACTCTAGTAATTGCTGAAAGCATAAAATCTGTTCATTAATTTAGGAGATAATCGCTGACTTACCATTAGGTTAAAAAGTGGAGGACTATAATTATAATAAGCATTGATACATAAAAGGTACATACAAATTAAATGAGCAATTCAATAACATAGAATTGTCCTCTTTACATCTTAATCCATGAATCACAGTTATATACTAAAAGATGAATGATTATGTAAACACGGAATAAATTTATCTAATCTATCAATGAACCACCGTTTATAAATGACTTGTACTTAATTAATTACCATCATTTAATTCCAATCTCATGACTGCTAACGCGTAACCATTCCGCAATAGATCTTGAATAACCATAATATGTTGTATAAAGTATAAAGAATCAATCATGTGGGAAATATGCCTGGTACATAACAAAGAAAACAAGCGGTAAACGATGTGGACCATATCTGTGCTACAGCTGATTCAAGAGAGCTAGATAATCCTACTAATATTATAAACGCGAAAGCTTGTAAGGATCTATAAAAAAATAAAAAAAATATCAGGACATTCCATACAATACCATCTAGCTACGTGATAAGCTCTAAGCTTGTGTTTCGAGTAGATACTAGACAGCTGATATACTTAATATAAAGATATTTTTTATTAAACATATAAAACACCCAGACCAAGGAGAGATGTATGTTTATTTGTTGTTCTTTCATGCAAATCTACATAGTAAATACTCGTAGATTTAAATGAAACTTCACATTTTTTTTATGGGCTTACTTTTGCCTGCTGTCTAGCCAGAAGGCAGACACGAGGTCAACGATGGAACAAGTTTCCCCAGAAAAAGCCTATTCACTCTGGTCTTACATATCAGAACAGTACATAGGTTATACTTACCGCAGTTAAATGCCACTTCTAGCGGGAAAATCAATGATTGCTTGCTTAAGATTAAATTTGACAATCATAAACCTGAAATCAGTTACCTATCTAAGTTTTTTTTCTTAATCGCTCTCTGGGGTTGTTCCCTCATGGCTGAGGATCGTGGTCATCACAGGTTGTGAACAACGGTGCTGTGGTGCACCTGCACTGCTACTGCTGCTGATTTAATAATCTGCCTCCAACGGTGCCTATCCATGGCGTCACGGACAACCAAGCAGAATTTAGATGAGGAAGAGGCCTTCACTTGATCGGACCATCTGGTTGGAGACCGACCACTGGCTCATTTACCCTCCCTGTTTCCAACTACGACCAGCTTCTCCAGGCTCCCCCCTCCTCACTAAGTGGCCGAAATACGTGAGTATTCTCTGCTGATGAGTTGAGAGGCGTGTCTGGACCCGTAGCTGTGACAGAATCGATGCATTTTTCTTAATACAGATTTACAAATTAGAGAATCAAAAAATACTCGATAAATTATTACTTAACGTTTTGTTCAGATAGTGTTCTACAAATTCTTGCAATACCAATATACCTATCAAAATTCCAAGTGTCATAATTATTTAACTAAAATTGTATGTTTTTCTTAAACATCTTACAATATTTCACTTAAAAGTGAACGAACTGAATTAACTTACCTAGAACCGTGATAAAAATATACGAAAGGAAAAACTGGTACCTATTCAGAGCTTATTATTTATTGGTCATCATAATTTATGTTATATTAATAAAGTACAAAGTATTTTATACGTAAATGGTAATACTTGTTATGCAAAAAATCTTCCTCTATGGTTATTGCCATATTTTGCTTGGTAGGCTCTACTGATGGCCCTTCATCATTTAAAACTTTATTAGAACATGTAATAGTACATGAGTAAGCACTAATTATGAATGATTGCTTGACAGAATTATAAGTTATACTATGGCCATTATAAAAGGCCCTTATTGTCAGTTCTTCAAAAACGTAAATTTGTAATGCTGGAAGTAAATATTTTCAATATTTTTCAAAGAGACAAGTGCAAACAGGTTGAAATTAATGTTTATTGCAATCATGTCAAAATAAAGAAATTTTACATTTACTTGGGCTAATAAATCATTAAAAATAATAAATTGTTATTTATACACAATTCTTGTTATAAAAACTAAACGTCAATGCAAGGTTTTGTCGGCGGTCTTTAATACTACGAATGAAGGAACACTTTATATGCATTCATAGTATGCAAAGTCGTAATACAATCTATAATTTTTTTTTACATAAGCAGGATTTTTTCCATTGGTCTCAGCCACTCAGCTCAAAATGGCAAAGTTTGAGCTCTATTATCTTAGTTGGTCGTAATATTCATCATCATTTCAGAAGTAGGACGTTCACTTCTGGTCCTATGCCACAAAGAACTCCAGTTAATTCGGTTCCTCCATTTCCTTAATAATTCCAGTTAATGGAATAGGTCTGCATCGACTTTCGTCTTCAGGCGCTGAGGCATGAAGTTTCCCGAACGCCGTCGTAATAATAATTAATTTTAGTTTTTACCACATACGATTTTTCTTCAAAAAACAATGCCTAATTTGAAGTGTTGGTGTTATAAAACTTATCAGTAGCCGTGACTATACTACCTTGGATGGAGAATCCATCTACCTTCAAGGTCTTTGTGCCCCATCAGGTGAGATTGTGGTCAAATGAAAGCTTACCTATTATAAAAAAAGAATTTGCGCCAGATTTATTAAATACATAGAGGTTGTTAACCCTTTGATAGGTAAATATGAAAGTACACAAAGAAACATGTGTAGTATTTGAAAGACGCGCAACTTATTGTGGTGAAGGCATTCAGGGATCTCTTACAAAATATCTTATTATGCAAAGAAAGACAGTTTTATCTTAAAAAAAAACGAAGCATAATTAAAATTCATAAAACATCGAATTTCTTGCATTTTGAAGTAGGCACAATTTATTTAAAATAATAATATTGTTCAAGATACATACATATATACAATGTACAAGATTACAGTTTCATAAAAAAAAAGACAATGAAATAGATACTATTTTTCTAACAAGTATGTAGGTACATATTAACACGTTGACTGTGCCGTCTATTTTTAGAAATTTTCTAGTACGTCCATCTGTTTCAATGAAGCCATTAAAGACCTCATTTGTGGTTTCTGACAATAACAATAAAAAATACGATGGGTAATTTTCGTTTCTTTTCCCCAATTAATTTATTTGTTCATTCATATGTCCCTAGAAAATAATTCTATAGATTAATAAACACACACACAACATTTACTTCATATTTTTAAATCATTACTAAAAACTCACAGTACACATTGAAATACTTGGAAGGGTTAAACTAAATTATCCATCCATACGAAAAAAATATGTACTCGTAGAGACAAAGTCAGAAATTTAAAAAATTGTTTATAATGTGCAACTAATCCTTCTGTCTGTTAATCTTTCACGCAAAAACTACTGAACCAATTTAAATGTAATTTGGTACACAGATTTTCTTGAGCCTGAGAAATGTTAGAGGCTACTTTATACCGCGGGAAAATGTCAATCGTCGGGAAAAATCCATTATAACGCGAGTTAAATCGCGGGGCACTGCTAGTTCAGAAATATATATACATAAAAATAAGAGTTTTTATTGCTTAATGTCTGCATATAATGGTCGGTTTGCACGGCCGAGCTCAGACGCTGGTCACTATGATGTGTGGCATTATGTCACAGTGCGGTTTCACTTGTTGTTAAATATAATTACATGATGCAACTGAAGTTTACTATCATCGCAAACTACAACTCGAGATCAAAATATATAAATATAAGTTGTATATAATTTAGAATAGAATATATATTTTCACGAAAATCATGTAATTCAGTGTCACTCGCGTCATCAGGACGGAGACAATGATGTTATTATCAAATAGGTAATCACAATTTGTTCAGCCATTAAACAGATACAAAAGGATGGAATAAACATAATTACATACATATACGAATTGCCACGGGCACCCGCGTTAGCATGATGCCCCCGTCGCCTGCGGTGGGCGCCGTATTATTTTATTTATACAATCTTATTAGAACTTACAGCTAGTAAAAAATTATAAAATATATAATACTTAAAGACTAATTACAAGTTCCCACAAATAACATACAGAACAATAACAAAGAGAAACAAAATACAAATATATTAGCCTAAATTTCTTATCAAAAAAAGAATGTGGGAGATATTGGATAAAACTCGATCAAGAAAACTTTGAATTATGGAAAAAGTGACTTAATTTATTTTTATTTAAGCAATAGCCAAGACAAATAATTTTCTTTCTGCACAAATGTACAAATATCAAAAACCCATAGAACGTGCACAAGACCAGATACAAGATAAAAAATCATCAAAAACAAAATACAAAAAAACAAATAAGCTGAACATTGGTACCTACCTAAATATAAATAAGAAATAAAGTTATATAGCAAAATGTAGCTAAAGGTGCTTCCACACCAAGGAGCATTTGCGTGTAATGCAACATTATAGATTCGACTTTGAGCATTACATGACAATACTACCTCTCTGACTGACGAGAATATTGTAACGTTATAGATACATATATCACTGATATTATGCTTCGGTTATTAACTTTAATATTACATGTGAATACTCCCGGTGCAGGGAGCACCTTAATGCATTGCTGACAAGAAACTAACTCTCCTTAATTATATTAAGAAATCGAATAATGTTTACAAATAAATTATCGAGAAATTACAGCGCTGTACATTACTATATTTCCGAGGAGTGGCGGTTTCGCCAAAGTTTAATAAAGCTACCTATCATCATAAAACGTTTGCTTTGATGGTGTTTTAATTACATTTTCTATACTGAAGCCAAGCTTATTCCAAGACAGGATTAATGATGGAATAATAGTATTGAAAACGAAAGGGCTTGACGACTTCATCGACGTTGTTTATTGGTTTTATAGAAGTTCCTGACACCCCCGACAGTTTTAACTGTAAAACTTAAGCCCCCACTCACATCAGGATGCGCAGACGTCGGCAGATGCGTCCTAATATCACTACGGGCTGACGATGAAGATAGAACGTTTGCTGATCGATCTGTGCTACAAAACCGTAAATAGCCCGATATGAATAATTTATTTGAATACTAAATGAGTACTAACATAATGGTAAATTCTAACTATTGTTAGAGTAGAATAGAATAGAAAACACTCTATTGTAAAAACAGGGTACAAAGGGCGGCCTAATCGCGATGAGCGATCTCTTCAAGGCAACCTTGGGATGGTCTATTGATCTACATGTTTTGCCAGCAACGGCGTGTAAATTAGAGAGGACAGACTGCAGTTCTGTCACAACTGTGATATGTCTCTATTTCAGATGAAACTTTACATATTATTTCGTTTAGATTATTAGACCTTTACACGATACATTAAAAATAATTCTGAATAAAATATTAAAAATTTATGAGAGCCGGACGCTTTTGCCAACGTTAAATTGTAGATGTTTAACGTTGGTAAGGTAAGCAAATCATGTTTGCGGACGCGACAAGACATCGGCAGATTAATCTGTATAGGGAGCTATTAAAATGTTTTCTTTCAAATGTAGTGATATTATTTATTAACGTCTAACCGTATGGTTTAATAAGTTCATGGAAAGAGAAAGTGAAATAGCTATTCATGATTAAAAGTTTGGTTTGTATAACCCTTCGGTTGGGATTTTAATTTGGATAGTTTCCACCGACTGTCTAGATAGCAGTTTTTAGGATTCCGTACCCAGTGGGTAATATGAGGCCTGTCTGTCTCAAGGATACTAAATGAATTTTAAAAATTCATAATAAATAGAATAAATAATTTTAAATAAATAATAATAAATAAATAAATATTGCCGGACAATCAACACAACAACATCTAGCCCCGTGGTAAGCTATAAGCTTGTGTTACGGGTACTAGACATCTGATATACTTAAATAATAGACATACATAGATAGATATTTTTTATTAAACATAATAATAAAACATATCGCTTATTTTGTGTACTTATGGGGCCACACAACATAAGCGATTTTATAAGTTTATCTAAGTAAATTTCAAGCAAAACTTATTCATTAAAAACCGCATAGGAGGCGATCTAGATCAGCATCAGCCTCAAGAAAAAGCTGGTTTCCGCCCTGGCTTCTCGACTACCGACCACCTGCACATTTTGAACCAGCTTTATAGAATTTTTATTTCTTAAGTACCTTAAAAATTAAATAGGCTACTTTTAGCATGAGAAAATCCATTTAAACGCGGATAATTATGCGGGAAATTAAAATTTGGTTTTCTAAAGCCTGTATGATACAGGCTACTTTTTGCCTTGGGAAAATATGTCATTCCACGATAAATTCCACATTCGCTGCGGGGAATTGTTATTTGGTACACAGAACCTTTAGCGCCCGAGACAAAAGAAGAACGTAGACAATGTTTTACTTCGGAAAATGTGATGTTCTCGATATAATATATATAAAAAACAACATTTCGGTCACCTCATCGAGAATAAACCAAAAATATCACTCAACAAATAATTATATGGTTTATGTTTGAACATTTCATAATTTTCAGACCAAAGATACCTTGGTTTATTTTCGATGTATATTTACATGAGTAATTAAATCAGTACTTTGTAATGCACTATTTGCTAATCACAGGTTTACAAGCGCTTGGCCATACACGGGTCAATATCCTAAATAATAGGTACTTACCTAGTTATGTCAGCAGGTCATCGACTGACACCTAAACGGTACATCTTCGGATTACCAAATTCACTCTCACTCACGTAATAGCTCGCAGACATAATACAATGATAGACAAAATAAATATTGATTTGCAAGCAGGTTATTTTTAGCAATCCTTTTTTAGATTCGACAGCAAGTTTGTATAACAAGAACTGACTGTGTCTTTTTCCTTTGTGGTAAATTACTACCACAAAGAAGTAGTTTATGTTTGTTTTTAAAAGTTCTGTATTACTAATTAGGTAAAATTATATTGTTACAATTACAAAATAAAAAATCTAAACACGGTTTAGTATCATAGACGCCATGAGACATAAACTAATAACTATAGCAGTCTAATAAGCACCTATAACAGTTATTTGATAAAATTTATAAATGAGAAGTACTGAAATAATATTCAAAATATTGTTATTAGATCAAAAAAATTAAGTCAATTAGTCATCATAACGTCTGCATTTTAAATAATGTTTCTTAATGGTAACTCAAACAAAAGTATTTTTAACTAATTAACAACCAACATTTAGTTTGTAAAATATGCATTTATTATTATTGAGTATAACTCGGGCCACGACCAAATAAATAAATCACAAAAACACGTCAGAACTCGTTGAAATGTCCGATTATTAATATTATTCGAGATTTACTTAATCGATTATTATAAAAATTCAATGGGACCAAGTTGCAAGCAACAGCTTTTATTTGGGTTATTCGTATATTAATTGTGGTCCAACACCCTATTTCATCCTCAAGACACTCTTGCGCATAGATGATCGATGACACACGACTTTCGATAGTTACGAGCACATCACATAGTTACATCTTGCGGTTTTGGGTAAGTACTCTGTGGTTTTACGTAACGTCTGACTGAATAATATCTTTTTGAGCGATCTCAGTTCATTAGAATGCAATTGAATTGACTGGGATTTAATAAATGTATTGCATCGAGTTATAATAACAGGTGGAATAACCACCCGTTATTTAAAAGGCAAGTAAGTAAGTCTTAATAATTTTAAGCACAGATTATATTATAAGATAGACTCATTCTACGTAGGGTTCTGTGTAAAGCTTATACACTCTTTTTAACAAAAACAGAAAATACATCTATTTTCTGTCAGAGCTGTCACCCATCCAAGTACTGGCCGCGCGCAACGTTGTTTTACTTTATAAAATCAAGTTCATTACATGGGAGCGTATTTTAATTTATTAAGTAGGTATGTGTTTTTAGTATTTGTGGCTATAACAGCAATGGTTTGTTATGGCAACAGACAGATATTTAATTCTTAATAATTGGATACCGTTTTACCCTTTGCATACGGAACCCTAAAAACTAACACCCAACGTAAAGAACCCACCTATACTACACTTAGAAAAAACAAGAAGCTAACATGATTACTAATATAGGATAGGATATGCACCCATTACAGGAGAAAGGAGTAAAAAGTCGTGTTGGCTAATTGGTAGGACACTCGACTTTCATTCCGAAGGTCGTGGGTTAAAACCCCCTAATGGATTTTTCTTCTTAAGATATTTATGTGCGCTTTTAACACGTGCTTCAACGTAACGGTAAAGGCAAACATCGTGAGGAAACCGGCATTTTCTGAGAACTTTAAAAGAGTTTGAAGGACATGTGACATTCACCAACCCGCCCTTGGCCAGCGTGGTGAATTAAGGCCCAATTGCTCTCGTCGAGAGCAATTGGTCGTGTCAGTGGGAACAGTGGGAACATTAATAGAGTGATGATAATGGCAGGAGTAAACTATAATTTTATAAAACACTTCACACACAATGTTGTTTTAAACTCAAAATTAAAACATCTAAACTTTTTTTGTAGAATTAAAATTTGAGTAACGCCAAGCCATGAAAATTACTTTTTAGAGAAAAAGCGAATCGTCACTACCTATTTTATGTACAGGTAAGTGATTGATGAGTGGACAAAGGTCCCACGAATCAAAAATTGAACCCTTAAGAAGGGCCAAATTAATTTATAGGCCACATTTGACATTTCATCAAAATCGAACGAGTAGCGGTAGTAACCTTGTAATGGAGTAATAACATATTTTTGAAGTCTTACCTGCAAAAATGCTTTAAATACTACAGTTCAAAATAAATGTATATAACAATAATCTTCTTCATATACATATAGATTTTTGTGTATTTGTTGTCTGTAATGCCAACAAGTATTTCTTTCGGAAGACGAGCGCTGGTTAGAAGTAATCAAGCACATGCACATGAGACTGAACCATTTCTCCTAGTGATTTTTTTTTGGGTATTTGTATCCTTTTTTTTATATATAAAATCTCGCAATGTCGTCTTTTATGTTAGTTATTTGAAATTATTTATTAACAAAGAAGTAGAAATTTTCCTAAATTAATTACTAAAAAAAACTTAATACAAATATTCAACCAACAATATTATAAATACGAAATATGGATTCAAACACCCAAATAAATACCTTATTAAACAAAGTAAAAAATGTATTTAGTTTTAAATTTCTGACTAAGACTGACGGTAAAATAAAATATAGAAAGAGACATTTATAGTTATGCATTGTTTTAAACAAAAAACACTTAGCTACAACATAAAAAAACTGTACTGTATGGAAAATTACTGCTCATAAAAACATCGCTAATAAGTTACAACTATTAGGTACGGTCTTCAGAGACCATAAAACACAATAGTTTACGAAAACATCTATCTCCAATAGGTGCCACACAAGTGACACGAAAATAATTACCAAACATAAATATTAAGGCGATATCCAGCCCCGCGGCGTTTACAGAACATAGTCGTAGTTAAAAAGTAATCAATCCGTTCTCTTTGGTAACATTTACAAATTGTGTCTTCAAAGTCTCATAAACCCACTCTCAGCAACGCCCAAAGTCCTCAGATTGGGAAATGTATTATGTTGTGTACGTCTGCCTAATGAGCGATTACTTTCAAGACTATACTTAGGCTGCGGTCACACGATGCAGGCAATAAATGAATATCACTGGACTATTCAGACGATTTTCCCACTCCAAACAAAGCACAGGAAAAAATAAAATGAAATAAAAAAAATCATAAAAAAAATCATTTGAATTTGAATAAAATAAATAAATATTTCTGGACAATCCACACAACATTTTTAATTAACAACATTAGCTTGTGTTCTAGACTTCTGATATACTTAATATAATATACATACATATCGAGATTATTTACCGACTGACTGACTGACCTATTATTTGTAAATACATAAATAATACATATGATTCATAGAAATATCCCCAAACTCGGAAACAACTTCTGAAACTGAGACAGAGCGTACAAAAACAGGTACTCGTAACTACCCCAAAGCGAATTGATCCCGCCACTTCTTTTCTGTAACTAGGCTGTGTTTAATAAACCATTTAAAATATAAAAAGGAGTTAAAAGAATAAAAAAGGGGCAAACAAGTAGTAGACTTTTACTAAAAATTAAAGTAAAGAAAAACATCTTTATTGACATATAAATAGTTTAACAAAGTTATGATCCCATAGGGTCACGAAATAGTTAAAACTCTACGGTAACAAATTATTTTCCCGCTTTAAAATAGCCTACAGCCTTCCTCGATAAAAAAGGCTATCTAACAATAAAAATATTTTTTTGATCTGATTCACGAGATTAAAGAAACAATCAAACATCTCTAGCTTAAAAAATAGTTAAAATAACTCGATGACTAAGCAACATTTACCAAAAAAAAACATTAGATTTCAAAAAGAATTATCTTAATCTGTTTATGGAACTCTAAGTTCTGAGACAACAAAAATAAAAATAAGCAAAAAAAACATACCTACGCGTCGATTTGAAAACCTCCTTTTTTCGTTGAAAGGTTAAAAATAAACATAGTATGCCTGCATAAATAAGGATGGATGGATAAAAAGAAAACCACTTGGATTCAACGGAAGTTGTATTGCAATAGAATTAATATTATGTATGTACAAGGGTCAGGGGCGATAATCTCCGGGCGAGGGTCTTAAACTGTCAAACGACCAACGCACGTATAAAGGACACCGGTAGATTGCCCTCACGAAAACAACTGGCCCTGGCAACGCACAATATCCGCACTCTGCGGACAGACGAAAAGATTTTGGAGCTGGAAGAAGAATTGAGCGGGTTACGTTGGGATATTCTGGGATTATCTGAAGTCCGTAGAGAGGGCCAGGACACGATAACCCTGAAATCTGGTAACCTGCTCTTCTACCGGGAGGGCGACCAACAGTCCCAAGGTGGTGTCGGATTTCTCGTCCACAAGTCTCTCGTGAACAATATCATTACCATCGACAGTGTGTCGAGCAGGGTTGCATACCTAACACTCAGAATATCTAAAAGGTATTCGCTGAAGGTCGTTCAGGTATACGCGCCGACCTCGACACACCCAGATGAAGAAGTTGAGTGTATGTATGAGGACATTAGTAGGGCCATACATACTCATAAAACTCACTTTAATGTTGTCATGGGAGACTTCAATGCGAAACTAGGCAAAAGAAGCGATGATGAGTTGAGAGTGGGGAACTTCGGTTGTGGGCAACGGAACCGTAGGGGACAGAGGCTGGCCGAATTCCTGGAGAAAGAAGAACTCTTTATGATGAATTCTTTCTTCCAGAAGCCGCCTCACAGGAAGTGGACCTGGATGAGTCCCGACGGTTTCACGAGAAATGAGATCGACTTCATCATGGCCGACAAGAAACGCATTTTCAATGATGTCTCTGTGATTCACAGGGTGAAAACCGGAAGTGATCACCTTATAGTAAGAGGCACATTGAATATGGACGTTAAACTTGAACGGTCCCGATTGATGAAGTCCACGCTCCGACCTACTCGCGCCCAGATCGAAAACCCCGGGAGCTTTCAACTCGAGCTCTCCAACCGTTTTGATTGTCTAGATGATGACGCTTCAGTGGACGAGTTAAATAACAGGTTCGTAGAAACTGTCCATACGGTCGGGTCTCAGTTCTTTAAGACCCGCCGTACCGGTAGAACTCAGAGATTCTCTGAAGACACTCTTAACCTTATGGCTGAACGACGCTCGCTGAGACTGCAGTCTCCCGATGATGCTAAGTCCCATATGCAGCTTAATAGACGAATTAAAATATCCTTGCGACACGATGTACGTAACTTTAATACTGCTCGTATTAAATATACGATAGAGCGGAACCAGGGCTCCAAAGTGTTCGCAAGAGATATGTCTATTGGGCAAAGCCAGATGACAAAGCTGAAAAGGGATGATGGCAGTATAGCGTCGACGAAAGCAGAAGTGTTAAGAGAAGTCGAAAAGTTCTACGGACAGCTCTACGATTCGGTTACAAAGCCTGTTACCAGCGCGGCAAGCGACCCAAGAGCCAAGCTGACCCGACACTTTACCGAAGATATCCCGGATATCAGCCTGTACGAGATTAGAATGGCACTAAAGCAGCTTAAAAACAATAAGGCGCCAGGCGAGGATGGAATCACATCGGAGCTTCTGAAAGCGGGTGGATCACCGGTACTTAAAGTCCTTCAGAAGCTCTTCAATTCCGCCTTGCTCGGAGGTACCACGCCTGAAGCATGGAACAAAAGCGAAGTGGTGTTGTTCTTTAAGAAAGGTGACAACACCTTATTGAAGAACTACAGGCCCATTTCGCTTTTGAGCCATGTTTATAAGCTGTTTTCTAGAATCATCGCCAATCGTCTCGAACGCAGGTTTGATGAATTCCAGCCTTCCGAACAAGCCGGGTTTCGAAAAGGCTTTAGTACCGTAGACCACATACACACGCTGCGGCAGGTTATACAGAAGACCGAAGAGTATAACTTGCCGCTCTGTTTAGCGTTTGTGGACTACGAGAAAGCCTTCGATTCGGTGGAAACATGGGCGGTGCTTGAGTCTCTCCAGCGATGTCGCATTGACTATCGATATATCGAAGTGTTGAAGTGCTTGTATAAAAACGCCACCATGTCAGTCCGAGTACAAGAACAGAGTTCGAAAGCGATCCCGTTGAAAAGAGGAGTTAGGCAGGGAGATGTGATATCTCCGAAACTGTTCACAGCCACTTTAGAGGACGCTTTCAAACTCCTAGAATGGAAAGGACTAGGCATCAACATTAACGGCGAGTACATCACTCACCTTCGATTCGCTGATGATATCGTGGTCATGGCGAAGACGATGGAAGAACTCAGCACTATGCTCGAAGGCCTCAATCGAGTCTCCCAACGGGTGGGTCTTAGGATGAACATGGACAAGACGAAGGTCATGTCAAATGTCCATGTTGTGCCCGCCCCCGTCTTGGTTGAGAACTCGGTTCTCGAAGTTGTTGACGCGTATGTGTACCTAGGACAGACGGTACAATTAGGTAGGTCCAACTTCGAGAAAGAGGTCAGTCGCCGAATCCAGCTCGGATGGGCAGCGTTCGGAAAACTACGCCACGTCTTTACGTCGAAAATACCGCAGTGCCTCAAGACGAAAGTCTTCAATATGTGTGTGTTGCCAGTGATGACTTATGGATCCGAAACGTGGTGCTTCACTGTTGGCCTTATGAATAGGCTCAGAGTCGCTCAAAGAGCTATGGAAAGGGCTATGCTCGGGGTTTCTCTACGGGATCGAATCAGAAATGAGGAGATCCGTAGAAGAACGAGGGTCACCGACATAGCCAAACGGATTAGCTCTTTGAAGTGGCAGTGGGCAGGCCACATAGCACGTAGAACAGATGGCCGTTGGGGCCGAAAAGTTCTCGAATGGAGACCACGGATCGGCAAGCGCAGCGTCGGACGCCCACCAACAAGATGGACAGATGACTTAGTCAAACTTGCTGGCTCTCGGTGGATGCAAGTGGCGACCGATCGGAATGATTGGTCGTCTTTGAGGGAGGCTTATGTCCAGCAGTGGGCGTCTAATGGCTGAAATGATGATGATGATGATGATGTACAATAACTTTAATAAATCATAATAATATCGTATTGTGCGCCAATAATTTTCTAGCACAAAAAGCAAAGAGAAAAATGTGTATTGTTTTATTGAACCTGCTCCTTGTGTTTGCGTATGTGAGTGGCCGCTTTATAACGCGGTTTTGTAATGCGATACCAGCGATACTTAGCACTCGGAGTATTCTGCGGTCTCCACTCATTCCTTCGTCATTATAATCTACTAGCTTCCCGCCCCGCGGTTTTGTTTGCGTTATATAGGCGTTCCCACGGTCGTTAATGCAGCCACTGTAATTCTAGGTCGTAAGCACTAGATATACACCAAAATTTCAGTCACCGTCCGTTCAGTCGTTTTAGCCTATGGCAAGCGAATGCTATGAAAAAATTTGCATTCATAGTAGTGTGATGTGATAACTAACATACTCAGGTATCTCGTGTTCAACACTCTACACTGAATCTAAGTTGTTCTAATGCCTAAGGCGCGTTCACCGCGCTCAGCTTCTCAACCACACTCAACCCTAAGTTCGATCTTGAGTGCACGGCACGTACCAGCTTGACGTATCAAATGCAAAAATATCAAAACCAAAATCAAAGTTAGGCTTGAGTGTGGTTTAATTAAATGGGCCTTAATGATGTTGCTTTATGATTTGTTTTTCTTAAAAAGTATTGTTAGTTTGCTTTTAACACATTTACCTACCCCCTCCTGATATTTATGACCAGAGCTAGCACTAGCTGGATGCCATAATCTAAATGTGTTATCAACTCGTTTTTTAAAGATTTTGATCTGTATTTGAATAAAAGCAATTTGTAAAAAAGTAAAAGTCCTTGAAATGGTAATTTTGCAATCTAGCGCCGAATTTGTATAATTTAAGCACGATTGTCCACTACGCGACCTTCGACGGCGGTAGTTGATCGATTAATATGCTAATTTTAAATTTTATTGACTCGTCGCGTTCGGAAATTTTAAGCTGTCTGAGACGCCTCTGTGCTTTGATAACATACGATTATATCTACCATGCTTACACACATGCACATACATATGTGTGTATGTTGTAGTGTCTGCTAGTTAGAGGTCTGTCATTAGTTGCTATAGTTTTTAAATTTGTACAAAATATCAATTATTTGCATTAAGTTCTCCTCTGTACATTGTTTTTTGTGCACAAAGTATAAGTAAATAAATAATTAGTAGCAACTAAACAAAGTTAATGATTTACCGACTAGAAGGTTTTACACTCAAAACTTAACTTACCTATCCACACAGAATTATATTTCGTGATTTTAAAATAAAATACCAGTCCATAGCTCAATACTCTGCATCGGCCTATAGCCTATATCAGTTTAAAACAATACAAAAGGATTTCTTCTTCTCCGTACAGTTCCTCTACAACTAGGACCAAACTTAGAAAATCTAACCAATACTTGAAACGCCACATTCATAGCTTCCCCTATATCATATCTTATCCAAGAAATCATAGCATGATACAAGATACAAAATCATTTATTTCCATTGTTTGGTTTTACAAAACTTAGACACGTCAAAATAAATTACAAAAAAAATAATCATAGGTGCTTAAAGATAAGTAGGAAATAAATGTATGGTATCTGGTCGCTTCGCTTTTTTTACACTAGAGTAAAGAAGCGATTAGAAACTCTAGCTCATTTTTGTATTGAAACTTTACAATCATTATTTGTTAGTCTTGTTTTTGATTTTGTGTTGGAGCAGATTCCTGTAGCAGCAGATTCATGTATTTGTTGAGTATGCTCCTACAGTGTTTACATAGATTAGGTAGTGTTATTTAGATAATTTTGAGGTTTGCATGCGTTGCGACGTGTTCGAAAAAGGAATCAGTATCTATTGACATTGTCTGTTTGTGCTTGAAAGTTAAAACTGGCAGACTTTCTAAGAAAAATGCCCGCGTAGCTACTCAAGATTGATTAGATTCTCCATGGTACCAAAGGGACAGCTCAACTTATTTCTGTCTATTCCCTGCTAGCCGAATATGTTTAAAAATAAAGAACACACGATTAAAATAAATAGCGGTAGCCTCTTTAGTCTATTATTTATTACAGTAGTTCTAGGATGATAATAATCTCTGCGCATATCAAGATGCGTCATTGTCATTCGAAACACGGACGCACCGACGAGACAACAGCTTCTGAGCTACCCAGTAGGTCATCTATAGCGATGATGTAAGTGCACGCATACTGTTTAGTGAGGCGTCGAGATAATATTGTATAGACAAATTGGCATTGCGTTACGCAAATCTATGACCAAAAACTGGTCCTTAACTGACACGTGTAAAAATGTTTACACGTGTCAGTTAAGGACCTGTTTTTCGGTGACTTATGGTACGGCTACATAAATGAAATCATTGAATAGTCGATGTTCTTGTCAAAATTAGCGTGTTATTTTTTTTTTTTTATTATTGTCGCTTGCGCGCTTAAGGATTCAATTGTAGCCACGCCCATGTCAAACATCGTCTTCGACTGAATACTTCGCGTTGCAACGGGTACACCCGTTAAACTCATCGCGTTGACACGAATATTCGCTGTATGGCCGCAAATGTAGGCGCACCATTACCGAAGTATTTAATTCTAGCTTTTTAACGAAGTTGCCGGTATTTTATTCATAGGTTTTATTTATCATGAGTATTTGAAATGAAAAGAAGACGTAACCTTTCTCTATAAATTGGATATATAAACCGAAACATGTTGAATCTCAAAAAAAACACCTACTAGCATTACATATTTACTTCAGTATTGAGAAGATTCGCATTCAAGCAAATATACAATTATACAAACTTTTTTAGCTTATGGTATTATAGTACCTATATTTAAAAGAAGGTTCGATTCCCGCCAGGGTTCAAGCGTTTGTTTGTTCTACAAGCAAATTTATTATGGGCGATTTATTTGTAGAAATTTAAAAAACGATATATGTTTGCCTATTTTATTAAGTAGGTATATCAGATGTCTAGTACCCGTAACACAAGCTTAGAGCTTACCGCGGGGCTATGTGGTTGTGAGGATTGTCGGGATTTTTTTTTCTTTTATGATATAAAATGGATTATAATAAAAATATATAATATGGACGGATTGTTGAATTACTTAGTGATAAGTCATCAGCCGAATCATAAAATATTATTCAGGTGTCCATAGATTCCCATATATAGACTGGAAGTTAGCTCTGTCCACATAATAAGCACAAGCAAGAAGATTTTGAAGATTGAAGAAATCCATAGATAGGCGTTTTATACCATAGGTAGGTTCCTATTGAACGGGTTCTTATACAGTTCTCGGCAATAAAGGGCTTCATAGGAATGATTTGCAACCGCGCAAGGTCTGGGCAGGTCGCTAGTTTAATTATAAAGAAGCTCGATCTTGTTGTATATCACTTGGTGTAAAGGATAAATTACTGATCGATGGTTGATCTATAGATATGAGATCAACCATCGATCAGTAATTTATCCTAGCCATTTTTTCAACGTTTATATTTTTTACAATCGATACACAGTTAAACTAATATGTTTTCACTAATCTTTGAACTTCGAATCCAAATGAGTGAAGCACAAACCTTTAACTTCTACGGCAGTATTGTAATCATCTATGCTTTCGCAAAACAAATCCAAATCTCAAACAGGTAAATCAAATATTGCATTCGTACTCGGTACCACTGAGCACACATCTAGTTACTGCGCTACTATGTAAGGTACCAGGGATGTGGCTTCACAATAATATAATATCGAAAGCCGGATAAGTAAATAATATTAGCCTTAGTTAATTGTTATCTTTATAAGAAATCTTTCAACTTAATAACTAATCAAAACTTTTTCCGGAAATTGATGCTATAACAATCCTTTAATAAATCCATAATAAGCTAATTATAAAATTCAAAAAGGTCAGTCAAGATAAGTAATTAGGTATACAGGATATCATTTTAGCGACTCAAGTTTGCTAGTTTCCTAGAAAACACATTACTTTTAATAGAATTAGAAATTAGTTCCCTTATACCTTCAATAAGTGTTTAAATCTCATTGACATCTATTTTGTAACAAGTTGGATAACCGTCTTTTCCTAACTCTACCCATTGTGGGCAGATTCGTCCGACAATCGCGACAAGCTTCCATATTTACTCGTCCAGTGCCAACTAACTTACCGGTTTCTCACGAGTGGGCCGCTTCTGGTTCTTTTTCTTATGATAATTCGACCGGTGACTATTACCCACATGTACTGCACTGTCGCTATTGTTGTGTACAGCCTTATTGAAATCACAATCGGTAACAGTTCAGCAAGTTTTATTCAGTTCACTTATTTTTGCGTGGGTTTGCGATTATCAACTCCCATAAAGGTTATCATGACAATCTGCCTGTAAGCTAAAGTAAATACATTTTCAGAGACTATGCCATCGTTTGGAGTCTTATCTATAATTTCGGTATCTAAGCATGTTAGTAAAGATCGTAAAAAATATTTATTTTCTTTGTGTCCGAGCCACTCTAATTCCAACCAGTCACACCAGATTTCATGTTAACTATTAGAGGACATCGAATGACGAACTGAATGATTGGCTATAAAGAGGACCAAATAAAATTCTATGATATTTGCAGATCTAGACGTGATTTACATAATTCTGTAGTCGGCCGGTGAGTTGATCGCTAAAAGTAAGAGATGCTGGCGGCCTTGGGCCGTGTTCCGGGTCGGCTCGTCGCCGGCGTGCGGCCGCCGGGCGTCGAGACCTGCATTCAATTGCAAACCCACACTAGTTTTTTTTATATTTTATTGCACACAGGAGTCACTTTTTGCTGGCCCTAAAACTGAACATTCAATCAAGTATAAAAATACATGCTTATCATCCAGATATTTACTACAAGGCCTCAGATAAAAAAATAAGGTGACCAATGAACAGGTACACTGTATTTAATGATTAAATCATGACTAATGAGATTTAACATAAAACAACATTTAAAATGTAAAGTTCTGTATTGAAAATAATAATTTGATTTACAAAAGGAGATAAGAAAGACATTGTTAATGCTAAAATAATTTATTACGTTTAGCAAATGTTAATGGATTAAATTATGAATAAGGCAATCACGTGATATTTTAATGCGACTAACAAGTACCAAGTTAAATTACATCAATTAATACAATACAAGCATAAGCTGAGATTAATATACCGTTTCGGCGGTTTCACCTACAAGTATCACAATTTCTTTGGAATAAATAAACATCAAGATTAGGTAGGTAAGTATTATAGTTATTGCTCAGTAACGAGTGGCTCTTCGCCGTTAGAAGGAACTGCATTTTGTTCTTCTTGCGAATCAACGTTGCTTGTATTTTGCGCTATGTCTGACGCTGTCACAACGTCCGAATCAGGCTCTTCTTCGGCTGTTTCCTCTATTGGCGAATCTTTAACATCATCAGATTCAGTCAAAGTTTCGTCAACCTCAGGTACGACTTTAGTAGCGATAATAGGTACATCTATAGTTATAACTTCATTTTCACTTTCTTTTGGTGACTCAGCCACTTTGTTCTCTTCAAGTGGTCTAAATATTTCTTGCAGTGATGAAACTTTCTTTTCGGTTGGAATAACCCTATTTAAATAAACTAATATATCGGACAACGAAATGATTCCCGTCAGCTTATCCTCATTATTAACTAACAATAATCGATGACTTTCAGTTCTAACAATAACTTCTAAGGCCTCATACAAAGTAATACTCGAACGACACTTTTGTAATTTCTCTTCCCAGTCTTTCTTTTTATTACGAACATCACCTATCGTTTGTGACAAATTAGAATATAATTTCTCACTGACTAAATTTAACACTTCGTATTTAGCATATACATCAACCAGGATACCATCTTCGTTCAAAATCGGCAAAGCAGAAATATCCTTTTCCAACATCAGTTCAAAAGCTTGTTTAATAGTTGTATCATCAGTGACGGATACAATATCTTCAAAAGTACCTATTTTTAATTCGACTAGTGTTTTGTGGAAGAATGTTAATTCCGGAAATTCATTTAAATATACAAAGAGAAACCGTAGTATTCTTTTATGGGATAATACATAAAGGACGTCTCCAGACTGAGGATCTACCATTAAAAGCCTATGAACGCGGTTTTTGTTCAATAAATTGATAGCATCATGCAGAGATTGATCAGGACCCACACAACATAATGGTTTTCTACCCGGTCTCAAAATTTTTCTCCACGTTTGTAGTGTGTGCCGTTCTAAATCTTCAACGGATACATTTTCAGATTCAAGGTGAAGAAGAATTTTTATGAAGTCTGTGACTGTTATCATACCAATCAGTTTCTTTTTATTTGCGTCCCATAAGGGCGCTGATCTTATCCCATGAGATATTAGCGTAGGAAACGTTTTTTTAACATAGAACTGAGTATCGAATATGATGACCTTAGCTGACTTAGGTAGGATTTCATAACACTTATGATATTTAAAGAAGTTTAAAAGAAGTCTTGCTTTATCTCTTCCTCCTATAGAAATTTGTACGATTGACAAGTAAGGATCATATTTAGGCATGCCGCGAATTTCTCTAAACAGCTGTTTTGCCTTAGTGGTATCTAACGAAGCATACGAATTTTTGTGATACGTTGGTGAAGTTGTTTCAATTGAAGATCGACGAATTTGCTTATTACTTTTCTTCTTAGGAGGTTCCACAGAGGCTTGGTTGTTTTCAGCATGAGGCTTACTTCGAAAAATATCCATAACCCTAGTTATTGGACTATATTTTCGAGAAGATGCTCCCGTCACTGTATGATAATATTTTTTATCTGAATCCTTATGCGAGTCTTTAGATTCTGATGTACCTGGCTCTTCATTAGTTGATGATTCTGGTGCTTCACTGGATCTTGGTGTTTTTTGGAATTTTTTGGCATCGCTCTTTCTTCTTAGGCGAAAAATATCAAATATTGAACTTCTAGGACTAGATGAAGTCCCGTGAAAAGTATCATATTCTTTAGCAGTCGAAGGATCTCTTTCAGCGCTTGAAGGTCTTGAATCGGTTTTATCTTTGAAGATATTTCTAACATGGGGCCGTTGTGACTCCACTCCACGCGTACCGAAATGTACCGTATGAACATTATTATCAGCTACACTAGTAGAAGGAACTTTTTTCTCTGAATGAGTCGTTACCACAAACCTTTTTTTCTCGCCTACCACTGTTTGGTTTTCATTTTGTGCTTCAGACACATTCTTTTTCTTTTTATGCTTGTGCTTGGCCTTCCCATGTTTGCTAGGCGATTCTGCAGTAGCTGAATCATTTTCCAGAATAGGATCCATTTTTCAATTATTTAATACTGTATAGTAAAGGATGAATACCTCTAATGTAGGTCATACTCAGCGTATACAAAATGTAGTACCTGGAAATAAAGAAAAAAAAACATTAATTTATATAGAATTTAAATATACATGAAAATGGATAAAACTTTATTATACAATAATAACCGACGTTAGGTATTTGGTTAAATAATTCTGGACTATTCACGCATTACCAACATCAAACCTGACACCTATCTTGAACTATGTTAGATGAGTGATATTAACATTACAATTACTTAAGTTAATTGTACTCAAAACTAGTACTTCTAAATTTAGTTTTATGTTCACACGACACTTTTGAGTTCAACTGACCAAAAACTAAGCAAAGATTGAACTATGATGTTAGATGACTGATATACCTACTAAACAGATGGGTAATTTTCTTATTTTTTTACAATCTTATGCGTTTAAAATATTGTTTTGAATTAAGATAAGATTATTAGATTTTGAAACCTCCTTTAACTCATAACAAAACTTAAAAATCACAATTTAACATGGATTTTGTCATGTCCATAATAATAATTAAATTACCATGTTTCCTGAACGTTGAAATTAATGTAGTCTGGTAACAGGGAGGATAGTTCTTACAACTTAAGTTAACATTATACGTACTTTAGAATTTAGAAAATTCTACCTGTAATTAAATTTTACGAAACAAAAATTAATTCCTTTTAAAAACTGCTGTTTATTTTATAAATATCTAGTGTTACAACGAAATACATAAGTAATATGAAACCTCTTTCACAAGATATATTTTTAAGCTATTTCTTTTATTTATTTGAAGGAAAATCAACAGCTAAGATTATAACTATAACCAACCTAGTAGCAACAGAAAGCTAATAAATTAATATACTAATTAATTTATATTATTATTGTTATATTTTGATGTGCCTGCCTCTGCCATGACCTATTATTTATAATATGATAAGTATAATTTAACAATCAATTGATAACCTCTTTTTATTACTGCACATAAAAACCTTTTTCATCAAAAATAAAAGATAACGCTTACTTTAACAAAGTAAGCGTTATCTATTATTTTTGTCTAATCAAAGTCATTGTCAAGAGAATATCATGACACCGTTGCTAGGCAACACAATGCACCAACTTCACAATGCAGATATGTTAAATATTACGTAACTGAATTATTTTTCCAATCACTAAACAAAATAGCATAATAAATATTACACTATACCTAAAATCATCTGGTGAACGTGGCATTGCCGCGTACCCATTGACTGACACAATTCTACAAATCAATAATCAAACCCAGGAAAGATATGACGCATGCTAAAAATATACCTTACCCGGTGATGTTTGCTTCTGGAATGCGTCATTTTTCATCAAAACAACTATAACTTAGGCCTTTGCTGAAGAAAAACTTAGAAAAGCAATCCAAAAATCACTGATTTAAGGGAAAATGCACGGAACAGAATTTGGTGAAGCCATGTTTATGTCAAAACTAGAGTTGAACTGAGTTGTAGAGACATCTGTTAGCGGGCAGCGAACACGCGCTTTGGAAGGGTTCTCGTGCTCTCGTGGGGTGTTCAACGAGGGTGGGTTTTTATAATGTCGAAACAATTTTATGCAACTGAATGTCGTCAGAGGTCATAGCTGACTCAATTCAACGAAATTAACTTGGTGCAAAATATGATTTGTAGTGTAATTAATTATACATAGATATTATTATTTGAATTTTTAACCTTGACTATTATTTATTAATTTACGTCTCTACAAATTTAAGATATGTATAACTTTGGTTATTTTGATTTATTTAACAAAAAGCTTGGTTTGGATAAAAGTATCAACAGCTTGACTTTTAAAATATATTCTTAGCGAGCAAAAATATCTTCAGTTTATTTAAACATTCTGATACCTTTTAACACAGTTTCACATATCTTAAAATAGCATAATATTTCTTCAATATGTACTTGTTCTTCAATAAATCTACAGATAAAATTATATTAAACTGAATCGTTGGCAAAGTATAGAAATATATATGGGTCCATAATTCCAAACTTTTTTTTAGGGTTCCGTAGCCAAATGACAAAAAAACTAAACCATCCGTCACAGTCACTTTTTCCGAATTTATAAGAATTTTTGAAACTTGGTAAGTAGATGTATTTTGTATAATATATTATGAAGACACTTCCAAAGTGTAACTTCTTATATAAAACTTATGACTGATAAATCTAGAAAAATTAAATGATGTATGCAATGCAAATTTCCGCCGAAAATTGGTTTGAACGAGATCTAGTCAGTAGTTTTCTTTATACGTGAATTTACCTTTCCTTTATAAAGTTAATTAACGTTGAGTCTGGTCAGTACTTGGATAGGAACCGCTCTGACTGCAACTTGTGCACAAATTTTTTTTTTTTTGATTATGTTTTTTTAATAATTGTATAAACTATAAACTGTCGAAATTCACGGAATATAAGTCCATCTCATACTTGTTAAGTTTATTTTAAGTTGGTACTTACTATACCGTTTCGTAATACCACGATAAAATTCTGTGTTAATAAATATCTTGTATGTACAAATAAATTATACTTTTATGCTAATTATTATAACTATTAAACTACTTGAAAAAAATTACATGGTACAAGCCTCCCTGTTGACTCATTGATAAAAAAAACAACAAATTTGATAACTGTAGTAAATTACTTAAAATAGGAAACGATGGGAACTCCATCTACATTTTACAGATGGATGAAATCTCTGACGTAGTAATGACGTCATTTCATTCTAAATTTAAGAAGCTACTTATTGCGCATGCTCCGAGATTGATGACGTCATGTTACGTCATAGATCCGTGATGTCACTACTACAGGTGTGCGGGAATGTATGACGTAGCGAGAGGGGAGGGTGTTATTGATTTTGACGATAATAGTATCAAATTGCGGGCTAGTGACGGTAACCCGGGGAGTAAGTGAGCGGAAACGGTTTAGATTATGATGATAATAATATAATTTGTCAACGGCATATCGGTCTGTGACGTAGAAATTATTTCAGAACGAAGTTTTAAATACGTACAACAACCGTTTCTTTTATGTATGTAGATGGATTAATTTTATTGTACTGATAATGTTACTGAGTATTTATTTAACGTACTTGTGCACGGGACTAGACTTTTATGGACTAATAAATATCTAAACTAATATTACAAGAGTTATTAAACTAATATTACAAAGTTTGTGAGTTTGTGAGAATGTTTGTGACGTTGTAGGGGGTAATCTCTGGAACTACTGACCGATTTGAATTAAATTTGGTTCACAGATTCCCTAAGCCAGAGAAATAACATAGGCTACCGCGGGCAAATCCATTAAAAGCGGGTACTACTAGTTATAAATATTTAAGTTACTCGGTATATTTGTTACTTTTTACGGTGCCTCAGATGAACCGATTGCTTTACTTTCTTTAAGGAAACCTTCCTAAATAAATAATTTTGGCAAAAATTTCACCACAACTTTTAACAACGTTTGAGAGATATATCTGAACGTGGGAAAACATTACCTACCACCTAATATCTAATTACAGAATTTCTTCAAGTATGTATTAAGCCACTGAATATAATAATAAGTTATGTACAAGATTGTGGCCGAGTAAGGGCATACCTACTGATAATGAAAGAAAAACCTTGATAATTTATAGACAGTCGATAGCAAATGCAACAGCTCAGTATGTGGTTCAAAATGTACGGGTCGCTACGTCACGTGGACTTACAATCAACATTATGCACTGCTCAAGCTCACTCACAGGTCAGCTGTTTTATCAATGAGCCTATTATAATGATTGTATGACATTCTAGGGGCAAGATTTAAAATTAACCTTTGTATTTCTATTTATGATAAGATTGAACCTCGGCGTGTTGAATAGTTGTTATGATAAGTACTGAGTTTAGGTTTGAGTGATTAGAACTTGTGTGTGCAAAATGCTAATTATTGCCGACTACTAGTGGAAGTCGGCTGTTATGGGATGCAAAATGGCGTTCAACTGAGTAACGAAAAATTTACATCTTTTCAAATGTAAATTTTTATTTAACTTGATATGACAATGGCAAATTGAATAAATTGAATTGCTGTTATGAAGTATTTTATTATGACATTGCTGTGTGAAATGTGTCAAAATATATATTTTTTTTTAATTTCAGTTTCCTCTTACGGCGTTCCTATCGGTTCTAAAATATAGGTTGGTTCCGTGATATACCATTCTCGCTTACACACTTTTAGGGTTTGTGACCCTAACAGTAAAAAAAAATATGACTCAAGTAGGTATACTATATACTTTTCACATCATTTCTCATCATTAAACATCGTCATCATATGTTATCAGCTGCTAAGCTTAAATTAACAAACATTATTAAATTTTTTATCAAGACATTTTTTTTTTATATTTTGTACTTAAAAGTTTAGCAAGTAAGTACACACGCTCATGTTTCCTTTCTTATCAAAAAAGTGAGTATACTTTTTATTGGTAGGTAGTAATTATGATAATGATATGAATCAAGTTTGATTAAATTATATATATCAATTTCCTCGTCATTTATCAATTTATCATTCTTGAATTTCCTATTTCAATATCGTTATTGTAATTCGTCACTTTATACATCATACATGCATATATACAATTATGAGATGTCATTGAAACCAGTGTCTTGTTACTTCTGTAGTTATTTCCAATGAAATGTACCTACTCCTCAAACTTTGTTGCATTCTATTTCAGGCAAGTCTCCTGCGAGATAATTGTAAGAATAAAAACATCACAGTCATGCATACAATTCTGCTACTCATAGTAGGCATAGGTAACGAGATAATAAGTATCTATTAATAACAATTCACATATTGTAACGTACGACAAAGCACAAACAAGTACCTGGACTTATTTGTCATAAGTCCACCAGCTATTTCCTGCCTCACTGTGATTATTCACTTGTTACTTAAAGAGAATTATATTATTACTCCTAATGATCGAATAATTTTTTGATATGCACTCTTTTTGATATGATTTTTTTTTAGCAAATACTGAAAGATCACAATGATATTGCCTAATTCATTTTAAATAATTTCACCAAGTGATCATTATTTTATGGTAACACTTATGTGAAACTGCTCCTAGCAGACTAAAATATTCAGAATTAAAAACTCAAGGTTTATTTATAATTGTCGTCCGTTCGTATTAGGTTTAAAGAACTTTATTCTCATAAAAAACACAATGGTTCACTTAAAATGAGATACATGATAAAATTAATCTAGGTTTTACATAAATATTACTTAACCTCTGGTACCTTAAATAATTGTACAACTTATTTATCTTATTTAACTATAAAAATAATGTATTTTACTATAAACTACTAATAGTTAAATTTGATTTTAAGATACTTCAAGCTATAGGTTACACAAATGTTCTTTAAGTTTCAATTTATAGGTTTTCAATTGATCACATTCCTTTATGGTTTTTGGCAAGTTGTTGAATAATTTAGCACCTTCCGACAGTATTGTTTTTTTGCCATAGTTTGTGCGCGTTTTAGGTAACTGTAGTTTAATTTTATTTCTAAAACTATATCTAATATCTCGTATATTCAGTTTTATTTTTGATTGAATAGAGTTTGTTGTGAGTTTTTTAATTAAAATACATGTATTATAAGTGTAAAGTTTTTCTATATTCATAATTTTAGTTTTTTTATACAGTTCGGTAGTTGGTGTATTGGAGTTAGTATTGGTAACACGTGTTACAATATTATAGATTATTATGTACCTATACTTAAAAACCTTGAATATTCGCTGGGATTTTTATAGCAACGGCTGTTTTAATATAGAAAATCTACCGCTCAACTATAAAACTATATATATAATGCACGTTAAATAATTTGAGGGGATAGATATTTTTTTATAAAATGAGTAAATTGAATACTTATAGTAGAGTTTTTATAATCATTTTTTACTCATCGAACTTGACGTTCACGTTTAACTATCTCGAAAACTTTGGACCGATTTGAATAAGATTATTATACTCTGGTTAAACTACAAGTAGGTGAGTTAAGTTTCGGTTAGTATGGGATGGCCTGAAAATATAAGACACACGTTCTGTTCTTCACTTTCAACAAGTTATGTTCTTAAGGAACATATCATCAATTTTAACAAAATAAAAATTCAACCATTAAAAAAAAAGTACTTCGCACGGCAATCGAACCCAAACATTTCGTTTATAAAACTATCACAAATAACAAATAAAAAGTGCCTATATCAAAATAGGAATGGTGTTAGTTCAAGTTTTATAGTAAAATTTTGTGCTTAAGCTAGGTCATAAACACAAAATTGTATTCTAATATAAACAAAATTCATTGTTTTCATATCCTGTAATTTATTTTTGTAAGGGTTTCGCTAGAATAGATGATATGGTTTCTAAAAACAGATCTACCTATTTAAGTGGTATAGTTTCAGACCTTTCCATACTCAAAGCTCATGAACAGCCTGTACATGCATAATAAACAAATTGCTAATTGTTAAGCTTCTAAAAAAACTTAAATTCTGACCATATCTTTAACAAATCATCAATCAGGCTCATATTTATATTTTCCTAATTTCCAAAAGTTGGTTAAAACTGTGCGCTCTTTTGATTATAATTATGTTACTGTCATTCATTATGCTATAAGTTTATAAACAAAGAAAAAAATTAGAACAAGGCCTTTTAAGAGGCGAAGTTAACCCGCATTTACAGCACTAACGCTTAACGTTGTCTTCATGGAGAGCCTTTATGCCTAAATAAAACTTACAAAAAACACCTGATTTAGAATACCTTGTTGTAGATATCTCAACTTTAATTGAAAAGGCAAAGTAAAAACTTTACATTATCATTGACTTTTTGAATTTAATCCTCTTATCACAGAAAATCTCAGTAAATCCTACATCTTGAGCCACTGATAAGTTCTGAAGTATCACACTTGACGTGAATGGCAATATACAAAGATAACATAAAAAAAAACCCAAAACATTGTTTACCGGAACCTAAACCTAACCTTTTTATTTAACTAATCCATTCAATTTATAGTCTATTTATGATTTTACACATTTACGTACCTGGATACAAAAAGTATTATACTTAAGTAAAATAACATCATTCCAAAGATGTTGAACAATGAAATTACATTTTATGTGATGCAATGTTAACAATGTCAACAAATATTTGTACCTATTTATAAGTAATTATTATTTTTTATGTGAGTATTAAAATAATTGCAATGTGTTTTAATACTGTAAATAAGACAAATGCGTAAACATTTATAATTTCCTGAGCAGTTAGCACCTTGTTATCGTCTAATTAAATGGTATTTATGTCAACAGTTTCCTCTATTGTCTAGGTTAGTAACGTAGGTACCTAGTTATGAATGACTAGCTAAAGTGATTGAGGTTAGAGTGAGCAAATATTCACGCTTCTCAAATACACAATAAACTGAATATTACCGGATATCTAACCGTGAAATCGAAACTAATCCCAACAACTATTAACAACACAACTCCGTATTCAAATACTTTGGTTTAGAGCCAAAACATGCCAGCAATTGTATTAGCAGTCCCGTGAAATCTTCACCAACTCCCATCCATTTATAGGTCAGACATAACAACAATCTCAGAACTGTACTTTTGTATTTAGCGCTCAACCAAACATAACCTCAAAATGGAATATCATCTTCGACTGTTAAACTTGAGAATTCATTATTGATAAGGATAGAATACTTACGGATATCATTACTGAGAGCTCTTCTAGCACTGACTATTTATGAACACTTCACACACACTCGTGCAGTCTGCATAATGCACTCAATACTTGAGAATACACGGTCGCTGCGCTCGCGTTCAACCGAATATAGCTACGATACAAGTAGCGCTTCACGGCTTGATTATGCGGATGTTGTAGAACTTGAGCACTAGGGAATTGATGTTACTACTGTTTTGTCAGTGGAGACCGCCATGCCCAATTAGTACAATTTACAAACGTTCCACAGAGTGTTCCAACATCGCGCGGACGGCATTCGAACAAGTGAGTCGTGTTCAATCGTTCACCGCTTGGAATTTTTTCTCGGTCGAGCTGCGCGGGCGCTGTTCGCGATCCGATATGCGCACGCACACATACACCGCTATCGCTGTACACACACGAGCTTATCATTATTTAGATGCCGGCCGCGACGAAATTAACTAGGCATTTCGTTAATAGAACAATATCGTAGATAAAAAAAATGTACCTATCAGATATTTGCTTTATAAAATACCTACCTTTAAGTGTCTTTAAGATAAAATAAATACCGACGATAATGTATACCGGTAGGGTATGATCCTTTAAGATTTAAATTTATAATGGCTCTAATGTTAATTGTGATTTCAAAAGGTTGTCTGAACTCGACGAAGAAAGACAATCGCTCATAAAATCAATCAAATATCTACCTGACTGTCTGTACGTCTATCACTGCCAATTCTTAGGAATAGACGAGGTAATTTAAATTTTGGCATAAGTACCTATATCTAATCATGTACATAAATATAAATACTTTTAAGAACGTCTTGTGTTATGCCGGCCGTAAAACTATGAAGGGGAAAAGTAGTTCTTTAAATCTCCGGTAGGTGCCGTGTTGTTAACCCTAATGACATTGAAAATATTATACGGTTATGAAGCGCATAGATACTACAAACAAAAATTAGAGCTTATTTTTCCAATTTTCTTCAATGATGATAAAACGATATGTACATTAAATGCTAGTAAGCACTTTTTATATGTATATTTAACTAAATATATAATTAAATATTTTAACAACATCTAGCCCTGCGCTCTAACTCTAACTCTAACAACATCTAGCTTCTGTTTCGGGTACTAGTTATCTGATATACTTAATTTACAAAGACCAAGGAGAAAGTGCTTGCAGAACATACAAATATTTGAGCCCTAGGTGGGAATCGAACCCGCTAACTCTTGCGCCGCAAGCGGACCACGCACGCCGCGCCACTGAGGCAGTGTGGTAACTAAAACAAATATTTCAAAATAATAATATGTATAAGACTCCATATAAATCGTCAGTATTTTAATAATTAGAAAAGGTATTATTCAAAGGACTATCAGTACAAAAATACTCTTTTGACAAAAATATATCTTGAAGTTTATGTTAGCCCAAACGTGTATTTAACTGTTCTTACAAACATAAGCTAAGAGTAAAAAACTCCAGGTGAATCTACGAAGGCCGTTTAATTAAAACGAGACCACACTTGAGATATAAAAAGGTGCTTAGCGATAAGTACTTGTAGTTAGAATTGCACTGTTTTTATATTATAGTTTACTAGTGCCAATTTAAGGAAAATTTTATAAGTAAGTGGTATGCATGTAGGTATGTATAACAACAACGACAAAATATTCTATTCTATTCTAATATTATAAAACTGAAGAGTCTGTTTTTGTATCGTTTGTTTATACGAGCTAATCTCAGGAAGCACTGGTCCTATCCGAAAAACTTGATCAGTGTAAGATAGCCCATTTATCAAGGAAGGCTATAAGCTTCTTACGGCGGGAAAATCTAAAATCACGGGCAAGCCTGTGGCGTGTAAAGCTAGTTAAATAATAAGGAGCTAAAATTTACCATTTTTAACCCCCGACCAAAAAAGAGGGGTGTTATAAGTTTGACGTGTCTGTCTGTCCGTCTGTCTGTGTGTCTCTCTGGGACATAATAGCTCCCGAACGGATGAAGCGATTTTAATTTAGTTTTTTTGTATGAAAGGTAAGTCTGGCGCGAGTGTTCTTAGATATGTTTCATAAATATTTCATGAAAGTCGGTTGAGCCGTTTAAAAGTTATGGGGGTGAGAGTGGGAAGGAAACCGAAAATATACTCGAGTGGGGTATCAAATATGTAAATTATACCGAGTTAGGGCGTTTTAGCAAGACAATACGAGTAACACTCTTATTTTTAGCTTTAGAAAACTACATAAACTCTAGAAACATACATAAGCAATATATTTAAAAAGGGTTCATAAACTACCTGTAGGTACATTGTGAAAATATTCAAGACATTTATTTTTGAAATTTCACAAATCCTCTAGACACTTCATAGAAGTTAACATAAAGTATTAAGGTAAACTTATATAAATATGGACCTTCTTAGTACAAGTAAGTTACATCGAGCCAAGCATTATCATCTTTAGAATCTTCAGATTGTAGAATAGTAAGCTTTTTTTCAGAACATTTTTAATTAGAAGCTTTCGCACAGAAAGTCCAGTTACATTTTGCCGAAGCCTATCGTATAATCGGATACATTGTTCCCTAAAAGTTTTTCTTACGTTTTGTATTATAAATTTCGTGGGGATAAGTAGTTTATTTGTATCCCTAGTACCTATTCATCATCATCACCCTTTTCCTATTAACGTTCCCAAGAACATCGGTACATTGTCTAGATACATATTGTAGCATAAAATCGTCAATATTAAAAATTAATACATTTTTTGTCTTTTGTCTGTGAGGATGATAGGTACTTAAAAAAGCAACCTATGCAACTTTACTTATTGCTTTCAACCCATAGTCATACAATTATTTGTAAACTATTTTATTTAAAAATATATATTTTTTTTTCTGTAGGACATTGTTACTCGTTTTTAATGGGTAAATGTTTTCTTTTGGCATGAAAATGGACACAAATTAAAAAAAAAACCTTTTCTGTCCTTTTAACGATATTAAAACATGAAACTGGGAAAATACCATTTGTTGCCGGTTCAATCCTTAATTTTTTTTTTTGTTTTTTCCTATATGTGGAAGTTACCTAAAACAAAATTATATCTACCTAATATATTAACATTTCTGTTACAGTATGCCTTCTATGGTCACAGAAGTAAAAAAAAATAATTATGGGTGTACCAATCATTTTGATAATATTTATATAATGTTATATTAATTTCGAAGAATGTGATTTTTCGTAAATAGACGTGGAAAACTGCATAACAATCCTTTACGGAAAACTAGAGCGTGATTAATCTGATGAATGAACAAGTGCAAAACTTAGTTTGAGCCAGTTACGAAACAAATTCCTAAAATTTCAATCAAAATTTTGGTAAACTTGGTTCTAATAGGGTAGATGAAAAAAATCATACAGCATTGATTATTTAAAAAAATATAGGGTAGATACATCTATTTTTTATTTTTTCTTGCAAACCAAAAATTAGGACAAGATACAAGATACAAAATCATTTATTTCCATAGTTAGGTTTTACAAAACTTAGACAATACAGTGCATTGTAATTACGCGTGACTGACGTAACGGTTTCTTGCGATTTGTACTAAATTTATACGTCAAAAGCCCTCACTTTGTATCTATGATGCTCTGTATCTTGGCACTTTTTTAATAAATTGATTAATATAATAATAATATAATTGATTTATTCAGACAACAGGGATCCTTAATTCATATAAAATCAAATACTTAACACATAAAAAAAAAATTCACGATAAAGCCCTATTAAAATATTTTTCTTCAGCTCTCTTTGAAATTAAGAAATAAATCACGAGACGCAATGGTAGGACAGGGGAAGGGCAGAGGTTATTTTACAGCGTGTGTCCGATTCCTTACAGCTAAAATACGCATAATTCCGAAGTTTATCTATCCCAATATTAATGTTTTTCTTTTTCACTCCCATGTTTACGAAAATAAAGGATTAGTACCTACTATAAAATGCTTATAACCTTATCGAACTTAGCAATACTTAAAATATTGAAAGCTATCGTGCGTGACTATTTACAACTTAAGAAATCCTTACAGTAACTTACATATACCTACCTACTTATACAAATCTAGTCATATAGTGGCAATTCCTAATCCATGTAGATTTTCACCTTTGACAGGAGAAGCTTGCCGATGAGTCGACGATGCGACGGCATCGATTATGTGTAAAATTAGAATAACTGGACGGTTGCCCGCTCCGCGAGTACAAATAGTACTGGGGCATGCGACCAATCGTAACTACCGCAATATACGTACCACGGACACTAACTGAACTCATCAACCCCCCACAAATGTAGTTTTTACTGACTTAGGTCAGTTACAAAAAAAAATTCTGAGGACCGTAACGTTATCTTTTTTTGGTCCCCATTTGAAGAAAACGCTTTCCAAAAAGGCATAAAAGTCTGTATATTCTATGAGTTGTTTAATAAGCCAATTCTGCGATAAACGATCTCTAGACAGTTTGTTGTGTTATATTTCTGAACAAAATTGGAAAAGAAAATTCGTATTATTTAGATTTATAACGGGATATTTACCATGATTGATTGTCTTTCGAGTTTCCCGATATTTCGGCACAGTTACATGCGCCATGATCACGGTTGAACTGAAGCTGCAGCGATTGGAGTAACAGTTTTATTGGCAAATTTGGTTTTATCGAAAGACAATCAATCATGGTAAATATCCCGTTATAAATCTAAATAATATGAATAACCATGATAGTTTCAAAAGTTATAAAGAAAATTCGTTATTGTATTTTAAGTGAAGCTTTTTATTCGGTCCAGTTTATGGAATTATCTTAACATCTATTGGGTTGTTCTGAAATAAAGCAATGTACTCGTAGTAGCCATATAGCCGTTACTGATTCAAGTGGAGAATTCTTGAAAAGAACACCGGAGACATTCTTGATTTTTCGTTTTCTCCCTCAAAATAGAGGACGCTGTTTTCTTTTTATAGATACAGTATGATACGCTTTCTTCCGAATGAAGTTTCCAGTTTTCTGAACCCTATGTATGAGAAAATATCAATTTTATGGTTCAAAGAGCTTCCCTTCAAGTAGGACACCTACATATCACCTGCCAAGCTTCACGTTGGGTCACTAAGATAACCTGGCCCCCTTACCTCCTACGTGTTTTTCCAGTCCATCTAATGATATCATTAATAATGCCCGACTTACTATGGACTCCTAAGAATATTTACGATTTGTTTAGTTACGCTAGAAGCATATCCTGAGAAACTAGAACGCTATTACAGATTATTTATAAACTGTTTTTAGGTAAGAGGTGTGGGTTTTAATAAATTTAAACTACAGCTTGAAATTTGACGACCCGATGTCATATCAGTGAGTATTACCAGTATTACTACTAATTAGAACGGAGAATTGTATATAACAACAAGTTTTCTATTTACGATGTATTTTAGACCGCATTCAATACGGTCTAAAATTTGTTTTAAGGGATTGAAATCTTAATATACTTATATAAATCTCGTGTCACAATGTTTGTCCTCAATGGACTCCTAAACCACTTAACCGATTATAATTAAATTCGCACACCATGTGCAGTTCGATCCAACTTGAGAGATAGGATGGTTTTAACGGCGAGAAAAATTCGAATAATTTCCGGGAAAATTTTATACCCGTGCGCGACGCCACCCGGGGCGGGCTGCTAGTAAATATATATATATATATATATATATATCCTAATATTATTATTTTTTGTAGATTAATTGGCAGCACTTGATTGAACATCATATTTACATGTTACGAAAATATATTCTGTTTAGTTTGCTTTAAGAATTGAATAAGAAAGTGCAAAGATATAGATCATCAAAGTCCCGGGGTGGAGGCTGGTTCCTCCAAAATTTAGTAGAAATTTCACGAAAGTGTCACGTCACGCGAAACTTCAATGCACTGTAACCTAACGTTTTGATTTTTCTTTTGCAAGAAAAAATACTAAAACATTTTTTCACTTATCTAAAAAACGGACTAAGACTCCGAGGATTCTCTTAACACTCGCAATTAACCATTGTAATACTTCCTTACTTTCACAGCTTTCAGCCTGAAGATTTGCGTACAAGTGGTAGTATCAGTCCTATGTGAATCTCCGTGTGACGACGGCTGCAATCAATGCGGAAGAGGTTCGTCTAGCCGAATGAGGCCGGGATGTGTGGACGTCCCGCCGCGTCACCGCTGCATTTGTCTCCGAGGATTCAATAAACACTTGTAATTGCCCATTGTAATACTTCCTAACTTTCTGCTTTCACCCGTGACTGTAATGAAGCAATATTATACATTCCGATGGAACTAAATTAGGAGGTGTTTTACAGTCACAATAAAGTTGTGGCTTTATTTACTCAACGTCGCGCCGTCGGTCGTTGCATTTTGAAGCATTCTCATACCAATAACGATCTAGTAGATTACTCCTTACCATATTTATGGGTTACCATATTTATTTAAAACTAAATAAATATGTTATGGTTACCGCGTATGAGAGAACTCTTGCTTCACAATACATTATAAATAGTTAATTATTAACATTTATTCAAAGATAATTTGTATATATAGAAGATATCAATAAAATATGAGTTAATAAAATTATTATGTCAAGAGAACTTCCGATGAAAATAAATTAATTAAGTATCTAATTGATAGATTAGGAACTAGGCTTTAACATTCCCATATTTTTTTTCAATGTAAAAATTTCAAGTTTAGATATCTTAAAATTCTGAACTACCTCTAGATAAATATCTCTAGTCTAGTAAAATTCTGAGCCATTAATAATGATTAACCGATCAACTGATAATGGTGATGTGATGACTAATAATAATTTTCTTAAAATATTTTCATGACAGCCTTATTTATATTTATTTATAAGTTTAAGAGCCATGTTTGAGATAAAGAACTATCATTTTTTTATATGTTTACTTTATTTGACTTAGCTAATTGTCCACTATGCTCCAAAGGAAATAAACGTAATTAATTTGAATTGTTTGAGTTGCAAAAGGGGAAAGAAGAAAATTGCGTTTTATGCTGCTTTTCAAATTCAGTGAATTCATTCAATGTTCCGACTGAATAATAATTAAACAAAAATAAAATAATTTTGAGTATTTTTCTTGGAATAGCTTTTTAATTTTATTTATTCGTATAATCATGTTCATACATACATTGTGCCTTTTTCTATGAAGTTTGGCTTATATAAAAGTAAAATCATATAACTATTTGCTGCAACAATAAGAAAAGTAATGAAATATCAGAATTTAATTACCATTCTCATAGATTTTTTTTAACTCAAAATAAAAAGTGTTAAAAATAAAAGTTGGGGTTAATAGACATTAGGTCGCGGGAAGCCAGTGGAGAGTGGAGTGGAGACGTGAAGCGCTGGCGGCGACCGGTGCGGTGTAAGAAAGCTCCGTTCGGCTAGCGGTGCCGTTAGCGCAGGCTCGGGCGGGCGGCGAGGCGGCGCGCGCCGGGCGGGCCGTGGGAGGTACCGTTAATGACGTCGCGCCCGTGACGTCGCCGTTGTGACGTCAGGAAATGCGATATAGCCACCAGCCTCGGCGGCGGCGGCCTCAGTAACGCACCGACCGTTCACCGAGACGGAGAGTGAGCGCGCTTCTCGCGATCTACAGTAGCGGCGAGCGAGTGTTGTGTGCCGTGCAGTGAGTGGAATGTGCTCGGCCGCATGAGGATCCTGCTAAGCGAGCTGGGACTGTCCGGCGCCTGCCTCGGTCTGACGCTGGAGCCGTGCGCCTCCTCGCTGGACCCCGACAAGCCCGCGCCAGGTCAGCGCCCGCTGGACTTCTAGACCACCACCTCTGTGTTTATTTTCGCTTTCGTTGTGTAGAACCTCTGGGTGTTAGACTGTTGTTGTGGGACTGTTGTGACGATGGCCATCGGCTAGAATGCGAGGTGCGTTGCTGACGCCCTCCAGTCAACACTGCGCCCTTAGACAATTCCAAAGTACGTACCCCTTTTTGGTTTTTATAATTTATATTTAGTTTTTATGTCCTACAATTTATATTTTGTTATATCCTGTATTTAATTTTAATTTATTTTATCCATTTTTAAGGTGCTTAATTTTGCAAATAGTAAATATTTAACATGGTTGGTAGTTTTTAATTTATTCGAATGTAATCACTAGATGACGCATTATCTTAGTATGAATAGTCAGTGCCTAACCGGTCGTTTAATCCTGTTCTTCTTAAGCTCAAGGAAAAGTTTTTCTTAAAACTTGGACAAAATTCATTTAGTGTATTATATGGCCTCTAAAATCATGTAAGTGTCTAAATTATTCCAGTCAACACATTTTATGCTGATGCCAAAATACGTTTAGTCAAATTATTTAATAATCACTTTGAGCTTTTATGATTAGCAACAGTCGTAGCTTAGGAAGTACATATATCGATAAATTATCGCGTAGGTTGTGATGATAATAATTTTAAATGCACAGCCCGATAATCCGCGTATCCGCATATAAAATATTAAGTTTGGACAAACCGGTACAATTAATACAAAATAGGAAACTGGTCGGACATGGTCGAAAATATTCATCGCAGTTGGGGGATTTACAAAACACGATGTAAATTCGCACAGTAAATAGAAATGAATTACTAATTGAACCGCACAGACCGGCTTCTTTCGGGCCCAGAGGATACAAACATGTGTTGCAACAGTTAGGTTTCAACACGAAGATGATAGGTGCCGCTTCATCTCGCATAAATTATAATCAAGCCGAGCGGCGGTGTCACAAGAGTCATAATCATAATATGGCCATTGGCCACCTTCGACATCGAAATTATTAAGTAAAATTATCCTCGAATTTGTTTCACTAGTGAAGTAAGCGAGTATAATGTGGGTTGTTTACGTCGCGTCGGTATCTCGTCCGTTGCCCAACGCTTGTCGCAACCAGCCGCCGCTGCACCTGCCTGGGAGATGGCTTCTGCACATTATCTGCCGACGCATATCGCCTTAATAGCCACTAGACCTAACTTTGCACGCGAGCGCACCTATTTTTAACCTAATATAAAAAGAACACAAATCTTAAAGGAAATTGTTTTTGATTAGTAAAATTCTAGAAAAATATGAACCTAAGGTTTCAATCATCTTTTAATCAATTATTACATTACTAAAACCCGAACAAAAAGGGTGCTTTATTGAACTAACTAGCTATCACTTTCAATAAACTCAAATTAAAGAATGTTTATGTCTACATTTTTAATAGTTTGCTTAAAAATTAAATCGAATAAGGTTCATCACTCAACATAAAATGATAAAATTTACTTTTACTTTTCTATGTTATTGCAAGTTCTTATAACATAATTCTACTCTTAATAATCAAAATTATTTACGGAATGGACCCCGTTAGTATTCCTTAGTCTACGAACACCGCCCGGTAAAAGTCTTACGTATATAAATGTAATACAATATTACAATTACGCTGAGACGTTATGCTAAAGCTATCAGCTGTAGTACTGACGTCACGGAGGAAGTAGGTGCCATTCGCGTCATCAGCCCTGTGACCCTCGTCTGCCGAAAACATCCTGATAACCCCACCCGGCCCAGCGGGAGGCGCGCATATCACCCCTTCTGACGTGTGATGCTTGCAGATAAACATCTAAAACTGCTTTCTAAACAGGATTATCGTTAAAAATATAATTTATTAACTACCATGTGAGCTACTACAGATTTTTGCGATAGCACGTTCATTAATTTTGCAGTGAATAGGGAGGTTTCTTGAAAGCACTATGACGTCATGTCTATAAATACACGGAGGGAGGAAAGGTGGCGATGGGTGGAAGTACGGCTGACGGGTGAAAACGAGGTAAAAGTAGATGGCCCCAGGCCTCCAGCTCCACGTCACAGCGTGGTGACGTCACGCATCGATCCGCGCATAGTTTCAAGGACGCCCTTGGATTCTTCTGGCCCGGCAACCGACTTCCTGTAACTATATTGCGACTGTTGTGTGCAAAAACCGCTTGACCAGTTTTACTGCAAATAGCTACGTCAACCTTTATTTTTAGTGACAAGTTAAAATTAAAGCCTTTGTGGAAACTAGCTTCATGTAGTTTTCTGTTACTTTTGATCCTGTTTTATACTAATAAAACACATCGTAGTATTTTTTCCATGTTCAAAAATGCTAAACAAACATACTCTGCACTAAACTGAACCAACAAAATTTCTACTTCGTTGAGAAGTATTGGAAAGGACGCAACAAAATATGATGAAATCACTCTCGGTGAGTGAGTGTGTCGCACTTTTGTCTAATACTAAGTAAATCTATTAGCGTTATGTTTTACTGCAAAACATCAAATATTGTATAACCAGATATTACGTACATATTTATTTAAACTTACATCGGATATTTTTATAAGCTTATTTTTATAGATTTTAGGCAAGCCTACTTTTCGTATAATCGTATTGTCTAAGATAGGGATCCACCAAACCCTTTGCGCTCAGACCTTCATGTTCACTTACGTTTAATCCTTACAGAATCCGAGGTAATATTCTAGTTTACAAAAAAAATATTTTTATAACAGCTATCAACACGTTCCATGTCCTTTTTTCATTCACCAATCAGCTTTACTTTCAATTTCAATACTAAAGCTAATAGTATATAATATTGTATTTAAATACGACTGTTGTACTATAACTAGTCATCTTTATGTTTGCAATAACTGTCTCAGTTACAAGCATTTAAATATTTTTGCGAGAACTATTCCTGGAAGACCAAAAATTAAATCTGAGTATGCTTGTAGTTAGTTCTCCCAAAACTACATATGTACGTATATAAAAAAAACTTTACAAATCAATTTTGCTTTTCGGTCAAACTTAATACTTTTTGTTTCTTTGGAAAATTTAAATATTTATTTATTTAGTTTTAATAGTGGGAACAAAATTATTCCGAATATATCTATGAAACCGTAAATTGCGTAGTGGTAAGCTCGTCATAACATAATAATAATGTTGTAACAAAAATAAAATGAACTTGCCAAAGCTGTCTGTGCGCTTTCAGCGATTTATAAAGCAGATACATACATACATATTAGTGATATGTACTGTATTATTTGCACAAGTGCGAAGCTTCGGCAGGTCGCTCGTAAACTTTAAATTTAGTACACATAATCTAACTAAACCTCGTGAAATCATAAAGAAAACCAATTAAAAAATAAAACTTATGTCTACTGACCACGTTTTTCTTTCAAAATTATAAAAAGCAGAAATGGATTGCCAATTCACATCGCAATGCTTCCAAATATTGTAGACCGTTAAGTCTTTAAGCTCCATAGCCTCCTACACTATTAACTTAATCCGAGGTCAAATATTGCAACACAGATGAGATCGGACACAATCCCCGACAAAACAAAGATCAATTGAAGCACGTGAAAAGTTCTACAGAATAGGAAACCTGTGTCCAACACTGCCAGACAGACGTATCGTGGGGTGCGCTGACGTCATTCACTCTGACGTCAGAAGCACACCCTCCCGCCCACGCCCCCACTGCCGAATACACAGCTGATAAAACCGAAATGTCGTAAACACTTAGCATCCTTACGTTTGTAAGGTTAAAAACCTTAGAGCACGTGAAAGACGTCATATCTCTACTATATGTTAGTATATCAATCCTCTTGTGTGTGTTACTTATATACAAAAATTATTTTGTTTACATTAAAATAGAGGTAACCAGTAAGAATACCAAGATACATATTTTTGCGGTTCTGTTCTCAAACGTCCAATTCCCTCAATGTCTATTCAAAGTCCAATTCCCCCAATGTCTCAAAAGTCTACTTCCCCGCATGTAAGCAATAATGTCGCTTAAATTACGGGATGCGTCTTATTTTATTCTAAACAAAATTTAAATAGTTCAGCATTAGGTACGTGAGGTTTATTACTATTTTATTATTATTAATTTGTCAAATCATAAAATATTGTGTTTATAACTTTAATGAAAGTCATAGATTTTAAATAATAAGTATGGTATAAACATAAAAATAAAAACAATAAACCACAATTTCTATTCATACCCAGCAAACCTGCCCAACTAAGGTTAACTTGTTTAAATTGAGACGAGTTGGGACTTAACCTTGAAAAACTACGCAAGACATCTGCAAATGCATTTCATCAGCTTTTCAATACAAAAATGGATATAGCTTTACTAAAAATGAAACAACTAAAACTAAAAGTAAGGTTAAGTTGATTGCATAATCATTTAAATGTTAGATAGCGCCATCTAGTAGTTCCGGTTTGAACTAGGAAAACCATAAGCTTGCTAGGGTTGGTGTAGAAAACCGACAGATTCGAAAGCCTCCTAAAAGTTTACCCTCTGCCGATGTCGTGCTTTAAGTATTCGAGAGATGTCAGTGCTAAACAATTTGGAGTTGACTAGTTATCGTATTTGTTTACATTTTATATTTAACCAGGTCCACTTTACAAGGGTATAAATTATGAATGAACATTCCCTTTGAATCCCTCTATCTATTGGTAAAATATATGATACCTAGGCTTATTTCTCAAAATCCGAGTTAACTAAGCAATAGTTAACTAGCTATTTCAATAATTAGTCATTTATTATTCTATGTCAATGGTTAGTTTTGTCAATTATATTCTAACCTTTGTTTAAATTTGACTCAGAAATAGTGAAGTAGGCCCTAAGTATTTTAGAATGGCATAGTATATTATAGAATAAGATAAATCGGTGTTTTGAATGAATAGGGAAGATGACAAAAAAAAGTTTTACAAACACTTACTTTTTCTTTTTTCTTGCGAAAGATAAAGTGCAATGAAGTTTAGCGCGACGTTACGCTTACATTTTTTTTCCATCACAAGCTTCCACTGCAGTGGAGGCGAAATGGTCAAGCCAGTAGTAGGGTTAGGGGCGTGTAGAGTTATGATAAACTTGGCTCTACATGACATCTGATATTGTTTTGACTGGGCACGCAATATCGTCTCGCTCTCGTCTTGGCTACATTATACAAGAAATTGGTTTTGGGGATTCACTTACACACATTATACAGACGAGAGTGAGTTAGCTGAAAGATAAAAAAATATATTATTAATTTATGATAAGGAGTCCATATACCTTAAGAATCAACATTTGCGAACATTTCTTACAAATTGCCATTCCCTCATGGGTTCCAGTTTTATCATTTTTCTCTTGTTTGTATACAGAAGAAGCTTACGTTTGATACGTAAGCTTCTATTAGTAGATCCATTTTAGCTTTCTAAAACTTAAGGAATCACCGAAACAGTTTTACTGATCGTTAGTGGGTGAGTCAGTGAGTGACGAAATCGGGGGTTTTAAGACATCAATAAAAACTTAACTATAAGAGCTAAGCAATTGAAACTATACATTCTTTTAAGCTCCTTAAGGACATACTATAAATTTGGTAACATCTGGTATTTTCAAAAGCCAAGTTTAGAGGGTTTTAAATACCCATGAAATGGCGGGGGCAAAACTGTGCCCGCAGTTTTATAAAGAATGCTACGTAAAATAGTTTTTTGGCAAAAAAGAAATTATAGATAACTCTATATTGGATTGAAGTGATTATGATACTTAACAGTAATAAAAAATACCTTAAATAATAGGCCAATATAATACAGGATGTATAATAATAATTTAATATAAATACCGTTCGGACAAATAGATATCTCAACATCAAATTTTAATGCAAAATTTGTACTATGGCTACCAGATGAATGTATGTACCTACCAACACAAAAAATGGTATGTATATATTTTTAACCAAGGGTACCATGTATTTCGATAGCTTATACAGTTATTTTAATGAAAATAAACATTTAAATATAAAAAATAGGATAACTAATGTTTACGACTCATGAAGTATTAAAAAAATTACTTACTAGATCTCGTCAACTAATTTTCGGCGGAATTTTGAATGGAATACATACACAACATAATATATTTTGAATGCAATACATACATTTACATACATCCTATATTTTTAGTTATATACATAATAACTTTATTTTAGAAGTGACGGAGGGCACACACAAATTTTACTACTCCTTGTAACTGTTGTTCTCGAAAACTATTCAGTTTAGAAATTAATATAGGTATTAGAAACCACAAACTCAAATCATTTTAAGGACTTGAACATGAAAAATATATAGAGTTTCTGTTCTAGGTATGAGGAACCCCCAAAATGTACTGTTGTTTTTTCTATTTTAATGTGAAAATCATAATGCCTATCGTAATCTGTGAACCACAGAATACGAGTACTCTACTTACTAATATCCAACAGTACCTACAGTTCTTATAGTTTCGGATAAAAGGGGCTGTGACAAACGGACGGACATGACGAAGTATACAAGTTATTCGCCTCAAACATAGAACATCATCATGAAATCATAAACACAATTTTCACCTCTTTTTTAAAAAAGGTCTTGTCTATGACACGAATCTATCTAACATATCTATCTAGCTGTGTTTTTTGTCATTGATGTATTTGATGCAGTTAACCAGGAAGAACCTCGAATAACAAAGTTTCACAAAAGTGTAAACACTTCGAGAAAGTCATAGATTTTGTTGGCCAGCGAACTTCATAATTCTATCGACAGTTTCTTTAAAATCAAAAACTTAAATCGGCGGATGTTGCTAAATTGGTAACTGATTATAAAGATTAAAGTTAAAGAATAAATGTATGTAATATATTAAATAACTAGTAGTGACCCGCGGCGTTACCCGCGCTATAAGGATTTTACCGCGGAATGACATTTTCCCGTAATAATGTAAAAAGGTAAAAAGTAGCCTGTCTGATTTTAAAAAGCATTCTAATCTATCGTATTTATGTTCCCACTGCTGGGACACGTTAATGGTTTTTAAAGACATTAAGCATATACAAGTACAAATGAGTCTTTAATTTATTGCAAATACTAAAATGTATTTATAACTTTCAGCTTACCCCAGCAAACGTTGGTTTGCCATGTAAAAAAATAGATAGTAGCCGATTCTCAGACCTACTGAATGCATATAAAATTTCAAAATAATCTTGTAAGCCGTTTCGGAGGAGTACGGTAACTATCATTGTGACATGGACATTTTATACCTCTATATTAGATTTTGTTGTCAGTATAATTTATATTTTATTAATTATCTTCCGATACATTTCCTCTTTAAAAACAAGTTTGTTTTGTTACGTAATAAACGTCGATTCAGTTCGGAATTTATCTTAATAAGTCTTTCAAAATTAAAAAAAAATTGTTTTATTAATTTTGTAAACGGGTTTTACTCACGTTATTTCAAAGAAATTATGACGTTTTGAGGTTTTTATTCCTCTCAGGAAGGAATCATAATCAGGGAAGCGGCTTAGCCTCTCCTGTGCGCTAGCTGACAACTATTCTATTTCATAAATCAAGTCCCGAAGCTTTAGTATATGAACTTGAAAATTAAAAACCTTTTCAATAAAAGGATACAATATAGTTAGCAAAAAAACGACAACAAAGCTTTATGTATTCCACGTCTTCTTCATGTTCGGGAAATTGTTCTGAAATTAAGACATTAGAAGCGGTCCAGTGGCATTTGTGTTTCGAATTGAAAGGTACAAATCAATAAAAACTTTTGTTAAGTTTTATAAATATCATAACTTCTCTACCAATAAATATTAGATACCAAAATTGCTGATTATTATCTTTAGATATCGCCATATTGCATCATAGCGTGGCGGAAGGTCCAGTTTTTATGATGATCATTATTTATATTGATTAATTAAACAAAATATCACAATTATTAACCGACTTCTAAAATACTATTATTAACGTGACGTAGTATCATAAGCAACCCTATTTACGTTCCCACTTCAGGGGCACAGGGTCTTCTTTCTTGACGAGAAAGATTAGGCCTTAATAAGGTAAACGACTTAAAAATATAATTAGTTTAAGTTACTTAAAATAAACTTTATAAGTATGAGATGAACTACACCAAGGGATCCGTACAGTTTATTATACAGTATACATTTTGCAATAAAACAAAACATATAATATTAAAAGTGCAAAAACGTGCAGTTAGAGCTTTCACCAATCCAAGTACTGGCCTCGCGCAACGACGCTATACTTGATGAAAAACTAAAACAAACGTTCTTGAGATACATCCTGGTCTTAGACAGACAGACGGACGACACTATAAGTTTTTTTTTTGCAAATTTACATTTAAGACAATACAGTGCATTGAAGTTTTTAAAGACGGAACGTTACGCTTTTTTGCGAAATACGTGTACTTACCTTATTGAAATACAATATCTATACTTAGTATAAATTGAATTCCCCCGCTGTCATATGTTTGGGATAAACTCAGAAATGAATGAATGGATCTGTAAGCAGCAATAGGTAGAGTCATTCGAGAGGAAGGTTTTGCATCAAGATACAAAATCATTTATTTCCATTGTTTGGTTTTACAAAACTTAGACACGTCAGATCAGTGCAAAGCTAGACCGGACCAGCTAGTTCTTATTAAAATTTATGTAAATATTTTTAATAAGATCAAATAAAATTAAAAAAAATATTATTTTTATAATTTTCTTTTATATATCTCATATTAATAAATTAAACTTAGCCTATGAAAATATTAAAGTGGATATTAAACCTATTTATTTTCAGGTCACGATTAATTATAATTTAGCTGTTAAAATATGTTAAGTAAAAGTTGTAAGTGCTTATATTCATTACTAGTTGCGCCCCGCGGTTGACCCGCTTTATAAATTGTAGCCTATGCGTTATTTTGATATGTATACGAGTACTCTGTATTTTTGTGAAGTTTCATCAAAATCGGTAGTTTTTGCGTGAATGAGAAGTTAACATAGACACATCCTCAAAATCTTTCGTGTTTATAATATTAGTAAGATATTTGTACTGTATGTAAAAAGTTTGTTAGTTGTTAAGTGTTTGGTATATTAACGTAAAATAAAACAGTAACAAAAGCTCTTGTTGTTTTGTGTATACATTAATAAGACTGGAATTAATGGTTCCTAACATAATAGAAACTGCAAATGCCACTGATTTCATAACCTCCCTAGAGACCCATCGCTTCTTCGCCCTAAAAACTTGAATCATATTTTAGTAAGGGAAAATAGCTCGAAATTACGCCTAATAAGGGTGAAAATCTAATGAGATGGGGTTTGTTTGGAGCTTCGATGTAATAGATTTCGGTAAGGTGTATACGTAGGATTCAATTTTCTGGGCGTGGCGAATCAAGCACCGTGACACAATGTATTCAAAACGGCAATATTCGGTCCGCCAAACTGCAGTATAAATAGGAGAACTTACTTTTTCGTCGCCATTTCGGGCAAGTTAGGGTAGCGAGTGACAAGATCTGTCGCAACGAATATTTTTATATCGATTAGTAGTTTCGAGTGCTAGTGAAGGAAGAATCAAAGTATGTTCGCCGAGGGTAAATATAAATGATGCATGCGTGGCATAGCGTGATAGTTCAAAGCTTTGCGCCGTCAATTCCTTGTCGACGATTTCGAACTCATTCCTAACTGGCCTTTCCGTGAAATAAGCTGGACGTTGAATATTTGTTCAATTTGAAAAATATTTACTAGATAATGTAAATTTCCTTTTGCAGTAGTGTAATGATAACTAACTACGAAATGACCACACTTTGTTTACCCATTTTTTCTTTGTTACAGGGCCGAGCGCCACTGGTTCGCGCTCGCCAAGCGCCTTATCAACAAACTCCTCCAGCATGCTACTGCTGCAAACACAAGTGAGTTCTCTATAAAATCCTAATTTAAATTTTAAGTACTCAAAATTTTAATACCAAACACCTGCAATCAATAACTATTCGGTAGTCCATTGTCCACAAAATGCCCTCATTATCGAATTGAGCTCCCCATTGGTGCGGCATATCCGCCCCTTCCATCAAATTCCGCCTACTAACTGTAACGCCTCCTTTATCGATTGTTTTTTTATTACAGAGCAACTACGGTTCGTCCTTCAGTGATCTTTTGTCGTCGCAGTACCAAGAAGACTCGTCAGAAATCTTAGAGGAGAATCTCGACCCTTTTCCAGACGTCGAGTTTCATGCCCCAATTCCGTTTGAAGTTAAATCACGGACTACACCAATAAGCGAATCCTCTTCACCAACACTTGGTCCAGCTCTGCCAAGTTTTGAAGAGACGTACTCAGTCCGTTACCCAAAACAAGAAATGGCTGAGTTTGGAATTAAAATGGACGAGGAGTGCTACAATGTAAGCGCTTATTCGCATCAAGGGCACGCATCTACTCAGCTACTCTATCAGTACCATCAACCGACTCTACCATACGTGCCGTCATCATATTACGCCCCTTCGCAACAATGCAGTCCGACTTTCGATACAGGCGGAGTTACACCGAACCAAGATTCATATTCACTGCCATCTTTCTCGAATTCTGTGGATCTACACATAACGACCGATCAAAGCTCGAGACAGCGACGAGCTTCTCTGCCGGTACAAATGTCTGATTCCAATAATTCCAACGAAAGTCCCAAGTTACTAGGTGGTAGAATTCACTGCATGCAAGTTTCCGCCCCAAGCTCAGCGTCCAGCTCCCCTGGAGTCGCTCCACCAGACGGCGCATCGACGCGGCCTGCCCCAGGCTCTCCCAGCCAACTATGCGCTGTTTGCGGAGATACCGCTGCCTGCCAACACTACGGGGTTAGAACATGTGAGGGATGCAAAGGATTCTTTAAGAGAACTGTTCAAAAAGGGTCAAAATACGTCTGTCTAGCTGAAAAATCTTGCCCTGTTGATAAGAGAAGACGGAACAGATGCCAATTCTGCCGATTTCAAAAATGTCTCGTGGTTGGAATGGTAAAAGAGGTAGTGCGGACAGATTCCCTTAAAGGCAGACGAGGCAGATTACCTTCTAAGCCAAAATGTCCCCAAGAGTCACCACCAAGTCCCCCGATATCATTGATAACAGCTCTCGTCAGAGCTCACGTCGATACGTCACCGGACTTTACGAATCTTGATTATTCTCAGTACCGGGAACCAAACCCACTAGAGCCACCTATGTCCGACCTGGAAGTCATTCAGCAGTTTTATTCATTGCTAACGACATCAATTGACATGATCAAAGTTTTCGCAGAGAAAGTTCCCGGTTTCGGCGAACTCTGTATTGAGGATCGCGAACAATTATTTGCATCAGCCAGACTTGAGCTTTTTGTATTGCGACTTGCGTACCGCACTCGTCCAGAAGACACCAAGCTAACGTTCTGCAATGGGCTCGTGCTAGACAAGCGCCAATGCCAGCGCTCCTTCGGAGATTGGCTACATGCAGTCCTGGACTTCAGTAACACACTGCACTCTATGGACATTGACATATCAACTTTCGCTTGCCTCTGCGCATTGACCCTAGTGACAGGTGTGTATATATTTTTATATAATTGTCTCTTAAATAATAAACTTTTATTAAAAAGGTAAAATTAAAAAAAAAAAATTTTTTTTTTGGTACTAACTTTTTGAGGAATGTTTACAATCTATGTGAGAATGTTTGTTTCGCAACTTCAAATCGATATAGCTACTAAACCGTCAGTCGCATCAAAAAATACTCCAAACAAAACTATAAATGATTGAATTAGGTAAATTGTCACATGATTAAATAAAATATAATTTATCCTTCGCAGATCGCCACGGTTTGAAAGAGCCTCATCGTGTGGAACAGCTACAAATGAAGATAATCGGCTGCCTGAGAGCACACATGCCGGGCGGCGGCGGTGGCGTCAGCGGAGCGCCGCACTTCAGCCGCGTCCTGGGCGCCCTGCCCGAACTGCGCTCCCTGTCCGTACAGGGCATGCAGCGCATCTTCTACCTGAAGCTGGAGGACCTGGTGCCCGCGCCGCCTCTCATAGAGAACATGTTCCGCGCCAGCCTGCCCTTCTAGAGCCCAGTGCCCCATCCCTGAGGACCACTCCCGCCTTCGATCATTTTCACGATCCTTAGAGCCGAATCCGTTATTTTTATAAGTGTTTAGATAACCTATAGACAAATATTTTTCTAGAGACTAGAATGGATTATTGGACACGATCTCCCACGGAATCGGTTCGTGCTAATCTAAAAGTAATGTTTACTTAAATGTAATATTATTATACCTAATGTTAATTGTTAGTTAGACTAAGTTTAATTTATTCGTTAAAGTAAGCATAGTGTAGTGTTTTGGGTGTGATTTTTTTTTATCTCATTAATGTCGTGTACTTTGTGTAGTCTGCATTTGAGTTACCGCTCGTGATCATGGCATCTTGTCGTACAAATATTCCTATGTTAACTACGTATTATTTAAGTAAGGAAAATCTAGTCACAAGACTTAGAAAAGTATATAATAAGGCTCATTTTAATTGGGCTTTTATAAGTAAAAAGAGATTGATAGGCATTTAATGTCCTTTTGTACGAATGCGAGAAATAAGGAGAGTGGCTGTCGGCCGCGGGTTAGTTAAACGTGCGTGTACTGACGAATGTTGGAAGTTACCTTTTGTTTAATATTATTTTAGTTAAAACTAGACGCTAGGATGTTAAACATAATTTGTTATCGCTATAAATAAAATACAAGGCCCAGAGAAAAAGTTCAGCATTATTTTAATTTGATTCGTGACGCAAATTCATTCAAAATACAAGTTTAAAATCTTATTTAGATAAAAATATGCCTATTTTCTAAAACTACTTGTACCTATACACTATTGTTAGATAAATATTGAAATGTAGGTGCCTATATTTTTTCTATACCTAGGTCTTTAGGCACTTAGCTTTTTACTCACTAATTGAGAAATATGAAAGTTTAGGTCTACTTGTTAAGAAAATTATATACGAATAGATAATGAAATATTTCCTAATATTTATGATGCCTGTCAGTAATCTAAGCTTACGACAGACTAAAAGCGCATTATCGAAAACATATCACTACATAATTATACATTTTGACTGCATTTTATATCTCTTGTCTATGTTTGTTTGTGTATTTAGATATTGTAAAACGTTAAATTTCTTTATATATATATATATATATTAAAAAGAAAACTATTTGTTTTTGTAGTTCAAGTGAATTACAATGCGATATTAATTATCTTTTACACAAGATCAACTACACTCGCTTGTAAAAGACATATAATCTACTTAATCATTTTTGCAATATTTATGGTAGAAATTAGGAATTATTAATAAATTAGCCGTCACAAAAAGGTGCTGAATTATATTCAATCATGGATGTATTTATTAACTTGTGTTTATTTTTCTATAAATTTTAGATGCTGAACTTTTGACTCATGGTTAAAAACATTTAATTTAAGACAATTAAGCTAACAATCTTGTGACAGGTTCTTTACATTTTACATTTATCCTGGTTGTGCTTGAAATAGACGTTTAAATCAATATTATGTGTACCGAATAGTAATACTCATTATATGGATTTTTTAATATACATATATTCGATAGTAGAACCCAAGACTCCCGACTAAATACATTCCGAGTAGCAATTTTAATACTAAAATTATCTCCGATACAGTAATTATACATTTAATTTAATAATAAAATATTAAAAACTCCTGAGCTTTACCTTTGGAAAACCATTTGATGAGAATTATTTTATAACTACTTGATAATTTAATGTGTTTTGCTAATAAGTACCCACTTGCAATACCTACCTGTATCTATTATTTTACCTATTGTTTCATTTTCTTTAATATTTTACCTACCTTTCTACAATACAACCAGTTAAGTAGGTACCTACTTATCATATTAGTATAACATAACTCACACTTAGGTATGTACAGTTTGCGTCGCTAACTGGTAACCCCCTTACAGTAGATGTTTGTATGCAGAATGGGTTACCAGTTAGTGACGCATACTGTACCTATTGCAATAAGTTATTTAAATGCATTTTTTATGTCACCTACTTCTAGGATACAAACTTAGTTGTGCTTTTTTTATGTAATATAGAACTATTTACTTTGTAAATATTTCGTCAGAATAATATCGACGCAGAAGCGTAATTATTAAAAAGTTTTTTATTTTTCCTCATTTTTAAGAACAGACAACCACATCGACTATGGACTTGATACGGTCAACAAACTTGGGTACGATTCTCGTGTTACTACACTTATCATTTACTGGAAAGTATGGTCTGGCCAGTCATTCAAGAGCCAGAAAGTGAAGCAAAGGTCATCGAAATCAATGTGGAGGACTATTATAAAAGATGAAAAAAATGGGTTCTGTAAGGAAAGTAATTTAAATCCCATAGCTAGCTCATTTTATGAAATATTGAAACACACACGTAATACGAAGCTTCTATTAATGCCTAACAGAATCATTGGCCATTGTGGCGTCGGTACAACATAAGGTCCATTAAATATAAACCTACTTTAAAGGCTAATATAATACAACCCCCACAGACCGGCCAGAGCTATTATTTACCATACCATATTTCCGTAGTAAGTAAAAGACTTCATCCTGCATCATATTTCTAAAAAGAGTTAGTGCTCTAGGAACTTTGACGTCGTCGCAAGTGATATTCTCTTTGCTAAATGGTACGAACTTTCTATTATAAAGCCTTCAATGTAAGCTCCTTTCTTTATTACGTAAACTACGTAAAAATGCTACGTCGTAGCTGTATTGTGTGCTACGGCGCAGCGCGGCGAACGAATTTATAACTAGAAAAAGACTTGAACGCACACTTCATCCTCAGACGTTTGATAACGCTATGTGCAAAAGAAATTGATTTCCATGTAGAACTTTTATTCAACTATTAAAACAACAACAGGTTATTATTATAACAACAGGCCTTATGAGTAGGTACTGTCAGTGTCGGGATGTTTTAAAATCGAATTAAGATTGAAGATATTCGTAGAAGCACACGGCTAAGCGACATAGTCACCCGGATTAGATTGTTAACGTATCAGTGGGCAAGCCCTATAGCTCGTTAAAAATATGACAGTTTGGGCCGCAAGGTCTTCGAAAAAAGACTGCAGATCGGCAAGTGCTAAGCAGGACTGGCAGCCTTACGTAGCAGATAATAATAATGTGCTTTATTTATATGCAGTTGTTAGAATGATAGTCAGAAAGACTTATGCAGTTCATCATTGGACGTAGGCCTCCCTCAAAGATTTCCAGTAATTTCTTTTGTTTGTCCCTCTACGAAGCGCTTGTCGATCCGTGGTATGCATTCGATTACTTTTCGTCCCCAGTGACCATCTGTTCTGCGTGCTGTTGCCGTTTGGCTATGTTGGTGATCAGCGTTCTTCTACGTATCACTTCATTCCTGATTCAATCCCGTAGAGAAACCACGAGCAGACCTCTCCATATCTCTTTGAGCGACACTAAACTTATATATAAGGCCATGTTGAACGTGATAAAGAAACAGAATTTTATTCCTCCAAACTCGAATAATCTGCCGTCAAATAAAATATATGACAATGTCAAAATCCATAGCAGCTATCGTGTTGTCAGTGCAGCGTTACCAACCCTACTGTTTTAACAGTAGATTTGCTGTTTTCACATTGATGACCATGTTTTCTGTTTCATTCCTATTTTCTACTGTTTTTCGCGTTCAGCGCCACCTAATATAATATAAGCAAACATTTCTTGATAACCACTACGCAATAAAACGCAATGACAAACCACTAGGTGCATACGTAATAAAACTCATTGATACTAGCTGGCAGTATCTTAATATTTTTATGCACGGGGATATCCCTATTTATGAATAACAGCTACACGCCTGTTGTATTATCGACTACAACTACTAAAGGAGTATTACACACTAAATCCGAAATAACTAATTGCTATTCATTTGAAGCTACAGAAAAGCACATGAAGAAATTCAACGAAAACATGTATGATTTTAAAAATAAAAATGAGTGAAAATATTGAAGATGAGGCAATTGAAAATGAAACTGAAAAATAATTTTACTTTGATTTTTGTTTTATGTTGCTGTGATTATAAATATATCAATTTATGCGAGTTCTAGTAACTAAGAAAGTTGTTTATTATTTAATTATATGAGCAAAATTATGAAATCTGCCTTTTTTTTCTTTACCTACCGCTTTCTACTGTTTTTTTTTAGGCCAGTTGTTGTTTTTTAGTTTTGTGAGGTTGGCAACACTGTGTCAGTGTCACTTTACATTTAACGTCATCATCTTAGATTTTTGTTAAGTTGAAAAAAAACAAAACAAAATGTAAAATTTGTTAGAACATACTCTGATTACATCTTTTTCACTTTGTAATTATATTTAACTTGATACTGGCAAACTGACGCTTCAAGCGCAGAGTCCAATTGCAAGAAATTGAACTGAAGCGTTGAAATCTGCTCTTAGAATTATTTTGATTCTCTTCATCGTCGTCTAGTCGTATTCGTTTGTAGACTTACCATGTCTGAGGGAATAGATCCTACGGAAGATTTAGATAAAAACCTTGAGGATTTTGAAATTCAGGAAGTACTCCGAAATGGAACCGATCTCAGAGAATATGCGTTACAAGTTGATAAAAACATAAAAGAAGCTGAAAAGAATTCTGTCGCTGATTATTTAAAAGAAAGTGAAAATATTAGTTCACTGCATAATCAAATAGAAGAGTGTGACGGTATTCTAGAGAAAATGGAAAGTATGTTATTGGTCTTTCAGGTAAGTAAACCATAAATTATAAATGAATGAATTTATTTAGCATAAACATCTTAGCTTGCCTCTACAGTGATACCCTTTTTTTCTACAGAATGATTTAGGCAGTATCAGCAATGAAATTATAAGCTTGCAAAAACGATCAGTGAGTATGTCTGTACAGCTATCCAATAGACAAGTCCTGAAAGGGCCCTTATCATCATTTATTGAGGATATGGCTGTATCGGAAACAACTATATTGTAAGTATAGTACCAATTTCTTTACAAGGAGATTCATTTATAATCTTAAACTCATAATACATTTTTACTTTTAGTGGTATCAACAATGTTCCAGTAACAGACAAAGAATTTATGATTCAGCTAGCCATTTTAAACCAAAAACTTAATTTTGTAAAGGAACAAGATTTCAAAGAAACAAAAGCGTGTCACGATGTGAAAGATGTATTGGAAAAATTAAAAATTAAATCTGTGGCTAAAATAAGGACCTATATTTTAGAGCAGATTTACAAATTCCGTAAGCCTATGGCCAATTATCAAATGCCACAAAATGCAATGCTCAAATACAAATTTTTCTTTGAATTTGTATTAGCAAATGAGAGAAATGTTGCCCAAGAAATCTGCAATGAGTATATTGACACATTAAGTAAAGTATATTATTCATACTTTAAATCCTATGCTTCACGATTAGATAAATTGAAGTATGAGGAGGCCCCCACAAAAGATGATTTGATGGGTATTGAAGATGGTTCTCGGGGAGGCTTCTTCCAGAAGACAAATTTAAAAAACAAAAGTACTATATTTACAATTGGTAATAGAGGAGATGTATTGGCCCAGCAGCTTGAGGCACCTATCATAGTTCCTCATGTTCAACAAAAAACTAAGGTATAACTTTAAGAATTAATAGTACCTACAAGTTACTCAACATTTCTAAAACTATTAATAACCATGATAGTTTCAAAAGTTATATTTCTAAAACTATACTCAAAGTACACTTTTGCGAAAATGCAATTTTTCAGGAGAAGCATTTAAAACTTTGGCATTTATATATTTCAAGATAGAAATATTTGAAGATTTATATACAAGTTTTATTGCAGTCTCCACTTTTATCTTACTTTTAAACAAATACTGGATACTAAATATTATAAAAAGATACTAAACAATTAATTACTAATTAATTTGTAACTTCCAATCCCCCAATGTGATGTTATGGCTATAACAAAAAATAATAACTAATAATAATTAATTGTAATTATGTCACATTGAATTAAAAGTAGAAGAATAAATTGTAGAAACTATGTGTACTACAAAAGTAATGTTATTGCACCAAGGAAAGGGTTGCTTCAGGATTCTGATTAGTGATTACACATTTAACTATTTTTTTTTTATTTTTGCAAAAGTGAGTGTCTTGGGAATATATAAAAAATCAAACATTTAATTCTAAGATTTTCATTTAAGATTTCACTGTTTCAGTATTCCTATGAGGCATTATTTAGAAGTCTCCAATATGCTTTGGTTGACAATGGTTGCAGGGAGTATTTATTCATATCAGAATTCTTTCATGTAAAAGGAAGTCATGCTCAGGAGTTATTTGACAGAATCCTTGGGAAAACTTTATCACTATTGGTTGTAAGTGTAATTTGTGATAATTATATTTCATTTACTACTGAAAGCTGTTATATACCTATTAATATTTGTCTCCACAGTCAAATATTTTATGAATCGTTTTTGTTTCAGAAAAATGTAGAGAATTATGTTTTGGAATGCTTTGATTCATTAGCTTTATTTCTCTGCGTACAACTAATAAATAGATATAGATGGATGTGTCATAAAAGAGCAGTAGCAGCCTTGGATGGGTAATATATTACATTTGTATTATAATTACTTTCAGCTACATATAATATGAAATTAATGTTTTCTCAAACTTATGACCATAATATAATATAGCCTAGAACTATATTTGATTTAGAATATTCACAGTTTTTTTTATTTTAATTTCAGCTATTGGGATTCCTTGTCTAACACAATATGGCCTCGTCTAGAATATGTCCTGAAGTTAAATATACAAAGTGTAAGAGAATGTGATCCAGCTAAGCTGTCTAATAAAGAACTTGGACCTCATTATGTAAGCAACTTATGTTTTATTCTAAAATATAAATATTTAACTTATTTAGTAAGTACCTACTTAGTTTTCAGCATCACTTTTAATTAATTATTATTATAATTACAGATAACTAGAAGGTACGCCGAGTTCTCAGCTGCTATGCTAAGTTTAAGTGAACAATTTCCATCTGAAGAACTGAGCAGTATTCTACTCATACTCCAAGATGAAGTTCATTGTTTTCTTTTAAAAATGGCGGCAGAGTTTCCGCAAAGAGTTCAGCAACTTATCTTTCTAATCAATAACTATGACATGGTATTAAGTATCCTCATGGAAAGGACTCGAGATAATACAAAAGAAGCTGAAAGTTTCAGAGACCAACTACAGGCTCGTAGCTCAGAATATGTCGAGGAAATACTTAGTCCTCACTTTGGAGGTCTCATTCAATTCGTCAAAGAAGGCGAGCAAGTTTTAGAATCCAATAAGAACAATGATTTAGCAATCTTAGAAAGGAAATCTCTATCTTTGGTGGCATCTTTCAGCACAGGTTGGAAACAGAGTCTAGAAGAAATCCATCGAGAAGTTTTGATATCATTTCCAAATTTAGTAACAGGTTCCGGTCTTTTGCAAATGGCACTAACGAATTTTGTGCAGTATTATCATAAGTTTGTAAAACTACTAACTCCAAGTGCGCGAACACAATTAGTAAACATTCATGTAATCATGGTAGAAATTAAGAAATATAAAACAAATTACTAATAGCTATTTTATAAGCACAACTTTATGCATACATTATTGACTGGTTGTTCACCGCCCAGGCGTCAATGATTTATGTTACAGGGTTTTTCGAAACAACCCAAATAATAGGAACGTTTTGATAGTATCTGCTCTAATTGCCCTTAAAAAAATGTTTTAACGGCCCAACGAGACGTATTCCCGCCTTTTGGAATAATATAGGTTTTCATTAACCATCGTTATATCTCATTTTGACTCATGTTAAACCCTCTTAGTAGGTACATTATAAAATTTAAATATTGTTTTATTTGCTTTTTTTAAATCGATAATCCTCATTTCCTATTATCCGTAACACCCTTGTTTTTACTTATTCGGATAGTCGGGATTCTGCTGTATGTTTTTTACATTTTTAAAGCCTCCTTCCTGGCGTGGTTCAGAGCCACGTTTGATTTATATCGGTTCAGCAGTATTATAGAAATAGAAAGTGTTAACAGCGTACCTATATCAGCTTTTTTTCAAAATTATGAAATTCTTGACTTAGGTATGATTACAACAGGATGAAATAATCATGAAAATACAGACATAACTTTTAAGAATCGACGCATACAGAATGACCTATTGTAATAATATAAATTAATTTTGTAATATGTATCCTACAATCTACATAACTAGCTAGCTAGCTAGTTATATAACGTTTAAAATGTAACGCAGAGTATGATTTTTTATCAATTGTTATAAATATGTATAAATTACTATGTGTGTATGTAATATATCAAGGTCAGATATTTAAAATAAACAATTGAATAAATTATATCTTTATTACTAATCATAAAATTAAATCACAGCTCCTAAAGGCGTTTCTGTAATACATGTCCATCCGAAGTACCTATAATATCTTATTAAATGACAAAACACACAATATTAGTTAAACACATCAAATATGTTTTTCATCGGTGGTAAAGCAAGACAGAAACGCTTATAAAATTTAGAATAAAACTTACATGACTAACAAATAATTTTATACATTTTATTATGTAACTTAATTGTTGCTTAATGCATAATATTAAATTACTCTTATTTGCGTTTACTACGTACTTAAAAATCAATAATAGCCGTCAAATAAATCATGATTTTTAACCGTGCGTAACGATGACTACCCATCGGCGTAGTGGAAGCAATTAATACGGGGCTATATACATTTGTTTAAGTGACTCAATGCTTACCGCTTATTACGAAATTTTAGAAATAATTATTATAAAAGACCATGTCTTATTTATTAGCTGTAACTTAAAGGTTCTAATCTTTTGGCATTCTTATATTTAAACTCTGCATAATCATCTGTGATAAAGCTAAGCACCAATAGATTCCCTATTGGTGTTTACGCGAAACTCTACGCGCCACTAAAAGATGTTTATAGCTTTAACAGTAAAAAGACAAAGAAAAAAAAGAAAAGAGTTTTTTTATTTTATGTAAGTTCTATAATAAGAGTTATCTATGACGATTCCTACAAAGCTCGATGGAAATAAGAATACGAATTTACTAAAATGATTTTCTTGATTATAGAGGTTACGTTGGTTGTTGACTGTAGTAGTAGCCAGTCACGAATGCCTTAAATTAACCCTTTTTTTTAAAGATAGAACAAAAACATAGTTTCGTCTTAGTTGTCGTCTTCGTTTAGTGGCGTCTTATGTACTCGTAAATATAAATCTCGACTGCCTACACACACATGCCAAGTGCAGATAAATACATCATGTGCAAATGTTTTTAGTGAGATATTCACTAAAAACATTTGCTAATTTACCACATTAGCCACGTGGTTTAATGAAGTTCCCCAAGTGAATCAATTTTGCACTGGTTATTGATAATTAATATTAATAAATTGGTTTAGGAGTAAAGTACAAGTTACACAATGTGAACAATATAGCATTTTATGATACGTTAGCAACTCAAAATGATGTTGCTAACGTATCATAAAATGCTTTCCATCTTTTCATGTTTTTACGTTGAATGTACACCTTCAAAGCTTCTTCAAAACTTGGACTAATTGAAGTTGGATTCCAATTCATTAAACAATTGTTGATGCGGTCGGAAACACTATCCATATTCATGTTTATGAGACCGTTTAGGATGGATTCCTTTACGTCTTGGTTACCTAAAAATAAATTAATTCATCTAAGTTATTGCTGCCAATTACAGCATAAAAAGTTGAAGATTTTCATAAATAAAATTGAATATTTAAAGAAACTCCTCGGCTTTATAATATTAGTATGAAGAGTTTGTTTGTTTGAACGCGGTAATCTCAGCAACTACAGGTCCAATTTGAAAAAATAGTGTTAGATAGCTCATTTATCGAGGAAGGCTCTAAGCTGCTTTTTATCGCGGGAAAGTACAGTGTTCCCGCGGGAGAAACCAAAAAAAAAAACGAGCAACGCCATGGCGTGCAAAGCCAGTTAACAAAAAATATTGAGAAATACTTACAGGACTTTTCAAACATTTCTAATAAAATATTTACAACTTCTTCACAGTGAACTGTCATCTCATATTTGTAGGGTTTCAAAAGTTCTCCAATAATTGCTAGCGAAAACTGGAAAGCAACCTTGCTGACGCTAATTTGGCCCTTAATTATTGGTAATAGAATTTTTTGGACTACATTTTTATGACACCACTGTGTCCCTTTTCGTTTTGCCAATATCAGCAGAGTTAATTGCAGCAACGACTTGTCAAAATAAATATCTGAAAAAAAGAAAATACTTAAGTTGCTTACGGCGATATTGTGAACGGAGTTGTCTATACTAAATTACCTGAAGAGCTTGGTCAGTGACCGAATTCTTGTTAATTCGCTCTATCGAATTAAATCAATCATTTTCTTATTATTAGACTCTGCGCTTGAAGCATCATTATGCCATGAAATTGTGATTTTTTTATTTTACACAATGTTTTTGTTTAGTATTTTTATTTGTTGGAGTTGTAATTATAACACATACAACCAACCAGGCACTGAACAGAAGCACTTACACGGATTTATTTAACGAGATTATGTGGTCAATTCGGTTTGTATTCTAGTGAGTTTGACTAATGAAAATGACCTCCAGATTTTATAGTAAAAATGTTTACATTAGCAAATATTATATGGAAAATGATGACGATATTTGGTTGTTTTCAAGAAATAAATTAATTGTAATTTATTAAAAATATTTAATGCACTGGAGAGTGACACACATTAAAATATATCGAAAATCATATTGTTTCCTAACGCGTTAATGATATATTTTTAATTAAACTTAAAACAAAAATAGATCGTCTTAGCTTGAATAAGATAAATAAATAAATAATTCCGCACTAATCACGCAGCATCACCTAACCCCAAACTAAGCAGAGTTTGTACTATGGGTGTTAGGTGACTGATACACTACATAGATGTTTTTTTTTTTTGTAAATATGTACATACTTATGATACATAGAAAATACCCAGACCCGAAACCAGAAAAAAAGCAACTGGCCCGCTTAGCCATTTAGTTTACTTACCACGTAAGTCAATAATAGCTTCTTTTAACATAAATAATATAGTGGTTTCATTTTCTTCTGCTATTTCGTAGCCGTATTTATATTTAATTGTATTTCGTAGCTCTTGAACTTTCTTGAAATAATCATTACAGCTGTGGAAGTGGATCAGGAATACTATACACTTTATTAGCGGCTTGAGACCTAGAAAAAGAAATGTACTTTATTTTAAAGTTCCTTGGTGAAGGCTTTTGTATTAAGTTGTCGCTATTGCATTATTTGTTACATAACAGGACAAACGCTTACATTTAGATTAATTATTGCTAAATCTACCAACAATACATTGTTTTCCATATAATGCAAAAATATGAATTTACTTTGGATGTTAATATTTTATAAGAACAGTGGCTATTGTAGCATGAAGCAATCAATGTAAAATTAAAATTTAAGAAAAATCACCGATCCTAATGTTTTAGTTTCCTTAAAAGTAAAACACCATAATATTTTGTAATGTGAACGTGATGCGCTTTCATTTGATACCCCACTCGAGTATATTTGTAGATTTTCGGATTTCCTTCCCCACTCTCACCACCATAACTTTTAAACGGCACAACCGATTTTCATGAAACATATCTAAGAACACTCGCGCCAAGCTCACGTAGAAGGTGAGCTTGGCGCAAAAAAAACTTAATTGAAATCGCTCCAATCGTTCGGGAGCTATGATGTCCCAGACACACAGACAGATAGACACGTCAAACTTAAAACACCCTTCTTTTTTGGTCGGGGGTTAAAAAGCAATGATGAAACTCCAAATTTTCATAATTTTGTTTCAGTGAACCTTGTTTTTTGTTCTGAATTTAATGTACCTAAATGGTAAAATAATACCTGCAGGGTCAGCTAGTATAAAGTATATAAAAAGATAAAATTAATCTTAAGTACACTAGCAAACTTACCAGGAGATAATATGTCCTTTTCTCCGGCATTTGGAAGCATGTTGGGTGCTAAATCTAGACAATACTTTACTATTAATATAGCTTTATAACCACAAGCGTACATGCCATCTAATATGAATATCCAAAGTCTGCTATAATCATTTTTGACTATACACATATTGATGAATAGTTGAGATATAGTTTCCAGTAATTCCATACTTGGGGCTATTCTTTTATCTAATGTAAATAACATAAATTCGCAGACATTCAGTACCGAATCCCAAAACTTCATATTTCTTTTGTTTATAGTCTCAATAACTTCTATAAGTGCCATGATATGTTTGGTGGGAGGGATTTTTTTATTTGTATAATCCTTATCTTTGCGTTTAGGTAAAAATTGGGTTTTTCTTTCTGGTTTTCTTAAATAGAATGTCATGCCAGAAATTATTTCTCCGCTCTCATGTTTAAGCAAAAGGTTAGCAGCGTCATTTAATGATTTTATGTAGTTGTCGCGATTTTCGATAGTGTTAACACATTTTGTCACTAACTTTTCTATTTCAATAGCAATTGCTTGATCATCTGTAAAGTAAACATATATTATATTAATATACATACCCATAAGATTAATAAATGGACAAAAAAATATTAATACGTAATAATAGATACTCACTCATAGTCCTAGATTTTAAATGTTGTTCATTCTGTTTTTTAGGATTAGAACCATATAGGTATAACATTCTGTCTAATAAGTTGTGTTTCCATAGTTCTGGTGTATTATTCTTGTTAGCTTTATGAGCTATCTGCATAATATCACTTTGGAACATATTTATATCTTTATAATTTGCACAAACTCTTAACCGTTTATTTTGTGGTTCTGTTTCTATTACTGATTCTCTAGAATTATTTTCTACTTTGCATGGTGTTATGGTAGGTGCGCCCTGGTTATTGGTATCAAATGGTTTATTTGAGTGACCCCCATCGATATTATTTTGCAATGGTGGTCTGTTTTTTAGGGCTGATAGTTTTAGTTTATCTTGGTTAGTATTTTTGTTTTGGCTTTCCAACACATTAAGATCATTATTCTTATTGTTGATGTCCTGGTTACTATCAATAGTTAGCTCATATTCATCATGCTTAGTTGGCAATTTGTTGGTCCTGTTTATATCATTGACTCGAGAAATTCTTTTATGAGCTGGTTTTGAAGTAGTGTAAGTAAAGTTGCCTTTATATTCCGTACTTATTTTTTTAGGATCTGAAAGAGTTTGGTTATGAGAATTGATCAAAGCATCATTTTCAGCTGAATCCTCAGTGTGAGAACTTTCTATGTCGCTGATAGTTCTCTTTCTGCGATTGATTTTCTGTTCGATATTACGTGGACTTGATCGAATTCGATTTGTGCAAATATTTTCTTCAGTGCTAAGCTGCAAAACATCCGGTTTCAATTGTAGTTCACTGCATTGTTCTGTATTGGGTTGTATTGTGGTTTGTTTCTCATATAACTCTAGTTTTTGAGATTGGTCGTTTATATTCGGTGGTTCACATTCTGCAATATAAAGTGAAGTTGCATTTGGAATATTGCCTGGCAACTGTTCTTGTTTTCTTTTCTGAATTGGTCGTATAACTTCACCCTTTATCGCTGGACATTGTTTGTCAGATTTATTTTTCGAATTTCTTTTAATTTGCCACAAAGTTTGTTTTTCGAACTCACTGTTTCTTGTTATTTTAATATCTGTTTTTGTATTTCGACTTAAGAATTTATTTGATGGTTCTGTTTCTATTACAGATTTTCTTGGAATATTGTTTTCTATGCATTCTACAGTTGTAATAGATGCGCCATCGTTAGTGGTATCGAATGATTTTTTTTTTTGACTCACATCGGTTTTATTTTGCAATGGTGTTTTATTTTTTAGGAATGGTAGTTTTAGGTTATCTTGGTTAGTATCTTTGTTTTGGCTCTCCATCACATTAAGATCATTATTCTTATTGTTGATGTCCTGGTTACTATCAATAGCCAGCTCATATTCAGGATGCTTAGTTGGCGATTTGTTGGTCCTGTTTATATCATTGACTCGAGAAATTCTTTTATGAGCTGGTTTTGAAGTAGTGTAAGTAAAATTGCCGTCATATTCCGTATTTATTTTTTTAGGATCTGAAAGAGTTTGGTTTTGAGACTTGATCAAATCATTAGCATTTTCAGCTGAATCCTCGTTGTGAGAACTTTCTAAGTCGCTGATGGTTCTCTTTCTGCGTTTGATTTTCTGTTCGATATTGCGTGGACTTGATCGAATTCGTTTTGTGCAAATGATTTCTTCAATGCTAAGTGGCAAAATATCCGGCTTAAATGGTAGTTCACTGCATTTTTCTATATTGGGTTGTATTGTGGTTTGTGTCTCCTTTAACTCTAGTTTTTGAGATTGGTCCTTAATATTCGGTAGTCCATATTCTGCAATAGAAAGTGGAGTTGCATTTGTAATGTTGGCCAACTGTTCTTGTTTTCTTTTCTGAATTGATCGTATCACTCCACCTTCTATCGCTGGACATTGCTTGTCAGATTTATATATCCAATTTCTTTTGATTTGCGACAAAGTTTGTATTTCTAACTCACTGTTTCTTGTTATTTTAATATCTGTCTTGTTATTTTTGGTATCTATTTGATGTGATGCCAGAGATTGAGAATCATCAGAATAGGCTGTATTGGTATGCGGTCCAGAAGTATCATTACCCGTTTTGTTTTTCGTGCAAACCTCATTTCTTTTTCCTTTGTCTTCGGAATGGTTTGAATCACGCTGAGGTGAATGGTTATTTGAAGCACCATCACCATTTTTATGTTTTATTACATTTGTTGGTTGGCAGTTTTCTGGCTGGCTTTTTTCTTCATTTTCCGGATAATCATCATCAGGAGTAGGTGATGGTGGTAATGGCGAAATTAAATGCAAATCCAGTCTACATTCATCTAGGATCAACCTTACCTTTAAATCATTTATTTCTTCTTCATTTTTATCAATATTAGTTTGATGAGCTACTTGATTTACGGTAACATTTTGGTGTCTGACTTTATTGAGCGATTCATATTTTATTTTTGGGTGTGTCGCACTTTCACTTATCTTAGTTATGTGCTGCGTTTGTGTTTTGCGTGAATAATTTGATGATTCATTGAAAGCAGGTGGATCTGGCACTTTGGTTTCTCCTTTCTTATCATAAGCAGTTTCTACTTTGACGATATTTTTTTCTGTTATATCAGATACATGAGGGCTCATATGTTTAATCATATTTATACTTGAAGTTTTAGCTGGGCTTGTAACTATAGCACGTTTGAAAGGCTTAACAATTTCATGTGTTATTGATGGTTCTACCTCAGCAACAGATTCCAACGGTTTTGTCATATCAGTGAATGATAAACATTTCACTGATGAAATTGATTTCAACGCTTTTGTTTTTTCAGAACTTTTAATACCTGAATTTGTCACCAGTGATATAGATTTCGGTGAATTAGTCATATCTGTTGCTGATTCATGGCTTGTGACCTGTGAACCTTTCGCGAATGACTGTGTTTTACTAGGTGTAGTTTCCACTGAACTTAATGGAGTAGAATCTACTGGCATGATCACATCTGTAGGTAGTTTTAATGTTGAGACTGCAGGTTTTGGAGGGATAGGTGATTTTCCATTTGAACTAGAACCTATAACATCCACAGTTATTTGTCGTTCATTATCGACAATACAATGATTTAACAGATTTGCTATGCTTTGCAGATCTTCAGTATTAGCAGCACACTCAATTAAATTATTCTTAGTTTTTGTTAAAGTTACTGACTTAACAACAGCAGAAGACTCAGAAGTTGCCACTTCAACCGTTTTAACCTCAGGGCTAATCATAGTTTCGGTTTGAACGGTTTTGGTAATGTCTGTTGTCTGTTTTAATGCTGGAATCTTTTCAATTTTATCTTTGAATGGCATGGTCTGATGTGTAACAATATGAATAGGCTGCAATGTTTCTGCAGTTTTGTCTGCTATATTTAATTTCGTATTTGACACATCAGAAGTGACAGTAGGTTTGACTGTATCTATTGTTGAGACTGGAATTGGTATAACAGCAGCAATAGGTTCAAATAATCTAGAACTTATATCAGACTGTAATTTCTTGTTCACATCAACGGGTGATACTTGGCATGTGGCAACAACAGGATTTGATGACTTAATTATATCTGTTGTATTTTCAGTTAGGCCCTTAGTAGCAACAGTCTCTAATGGTTTCACTAGTTTTGGTGAATTTTGAACACAAACGGTTTCTAGTGGCTTATTCAAGTCTGTTGTTTTTAATACTGTGCTTTTGGAAATAGACTCCACAGGAACAACACTTTTACTGGTTGTATTTTTATCTTGAAATGGGATTTTAGGCGATGAATATGTTAAGTTAGTGTGCTGAACTGGGCTAACAGGAGAAGGAAGGTTAACATTCAATATACTTTCCATTGACTTTGAGTTCGAAGATTTAATCAAAACAACCTCAGAAGTACTTGTAATATCTAATATTTTTGGTTTCGGAGATCTGAGTTTATGAGGCAATTCACATGGTGCTTTTGATTTTACAGGTTTGGCTTCAATCGTTTTATTCTGAGGTTTACTCTTATTATTTATTGTCTCTTTTTTTGATTCCCCAAACACCAGTGAGCCTATTGAGAGTTCACTCGGAATGTTTGCCAGAGGAGGGCTCAATAAATCTTCTGTTGTGTTATGGTCATGGTGACTAACACTAGTAGCAGAGCTCAAAGGACTTAAGTTGATAGAGTTTGCTGGACTGTAATAGCTAGTTAGTGAAGACCCCCAGCCTGTATCAGTACTTCGAGCATCGAAATTTTCTGTATCTGCTTTCTTTTTACTATATCTTTTAATCAAACGCTGTATCTCTGGGTCCACCGGATCTACAACATCAAAAAAATATGCTTTCAACTGTTTCAAACCAAATGCAAGGTAATTTATAAGCATTTACATTCTCACTGCTGGGATATAGGGAATTCTCTCTTGGCGAAAGAGATTAGGCCTTAATGGCTTTTTAAGAACGAGCCAAGTACGAGTTGGCGAACGTCACATGTTCTTCAAACTAGTCAATGCCGGTTTTCTCACGACTTTTGTATTAAAGTACTTGTTTAAAGCGCACATACATTTATCGAGAAAAAAAAATGAAAAAAGGCTTTGAACCGACGACCTTTGGAATGAAAGTCGTGTGTGCTCCCACTTAGCCAGTACGGCTTTTATAATTATGCTTATTACCTTTTTTTTATTTATGCTAATAAAAAAATATTTTTTCTGGACAATCCACACAACAACATCTAGCCCTGTGGTAAGCTCTAAGCTTGTGTTACGGGTGCTATACATCGGATAAACTTAATAAAATAAGCGTACATATATAGATATTTTTTTATTATACATATTTAACATCCAGACCAAGGAGAAAGTGCTTACAGAACATACAAACACTTTCACCCTCGGCGGGAATCGAACCCGCTACCTCTTGCGCCGCAAGCGGACCCTCGCCCACTCGTCCACCGCGCCACTGAAGCAGTCAAATGCTTAAACAACACACTACTACTTACATTTCTTTTCAATCACACCAGCAAAAAGACACAAATGTTCCTCATAGAGTTTGTTTCTGCTTTTGAGGTTGTTTACTACCCTTTTTTCAGATCTATGTAATATTTTTTCAGATTTCACCTCATTCTTTAATGTTGCAACTTCACCTTGCAAGTCCTCCACTAACGTCTGTAAAATATATTAAAATTAATCAAACACACCTAAAGAGCCTGTTTCACAATCTCAGAGTAAAATTATTCAATGGTTAAAATACAAAGCTATCAAATCAACTGACAACGCAGTGACTGACTGAGATTGCTTCTATATTTTACCTATTGACTATTTTTTCTAGGAAATTGTGAAACATGCTCTAACACTTTTAAATATGGGCATTTCTCTGTAAACTTGAACTGGAACTTCACGGACCTATCGTTTTTAGAACTATAACTATATTTTTTAGAGCTACATGTAGCCCAAAAATACTTTTCGCGCCTAAAAATTAGATTTACGGAGAAATAATTGAAACTCTTCTTGGTAGTTAAAATCTTAAAGAAAAATAATTAAATTATATTATTATCATAAAACAAGGTCTCATTACGAATTATATTACATCTGTAAAGTTTGTCCCCTGAATTTCTGTAGTCCACTGCTAAAAATTAAATTTAATCTCCTCCCGTGGGTGCAACCATTTCCTAACATTTTCGATACAAATTGAAAACTCGAGAACTAATAAAAATACTCGCCAAATTCAGAACCTCCATCTTTTATTGAAGTCGGTTAAAATGAGAAATGCCTAAAAAGATGAACGAACACTAAATAAAACAATCACAAATACTTCGAAACAAAAAATACAAGCCAATGCCGAGTAAAACCTCACATTTTTTAAACACCCGGATCCACCAAAATTGGACCCAAAATCCCAAATTACGGAGACATATATTTTAATACAACTCGAGAACTACTTTACCGATTGGTATAAATTTAATGGGACCAACATGCAAGCAACAGCAAGGTCATCGAAATTGGTCCACAGATATCAAAAATATATATAATTCTAATTCATGTAGTCTAAACTGATAGGCGGTTATTTTTTGTTAAAAATCTACTTGTTTCGTTGAAATTCGGTTAAACATAATAAAAAAACATGCAGTGCCGTAGAAGATACTTACTGATATTATAAATAAATATTTCCGGACTTAACACACAGCATAAAGCACTAAGCAGAGCTTGTACTATGGATGTTAGGTGACTGATATACTACATAGATAAATGATTTTGTTAATACTTAGTTTATGGATACATAAAAATACCCAGACCCGAAGCCAGAAATTGATATTATTGATATATGTACATTCAAATGAACAATAATTGTTTTGACGGCATTATTTTAATAGTAGGTACTTTTGAGTGCTACATAATGTTTTGAAACCGATGTCGTATTTTATCGAATCACCCCCTGGACCACGAAAAGCGACGCAGTTGCAACCCTCGATCATTTCCCGTTTGGCATGATTTTTCAACGGCGATATGAAATAATGGATTGAAGTAGTTGAATCTGATGCCATACAAAATCAAATTACCTTTACCTACTCTGGAAATTCACAGAAAATCAAAAACAAAAATTCCGACTTTGTGGCCTACCATATTTTTACGGCACTGCGCGTTTTCTTATTATTTTTTATGGATTTATCGATGCTGAGAATACCGACAAAAATATATAACCAAAATGTAATTACTCATACATGTACTTTTGAATAATCACCTGTGCTTAGTTGGACAACTTACAAGTGACTATACGCCATATCGTTTTGTTTAGAGTGTCATCATTAGTGAGGTGAACACGCGTTTCGACCGCTACCTAACTCAGTCTTCTGATAAGAAATAATTGTTATAATAATCACTTTAATTATGACTATTTATAATTGTTTCTGAATAAATTGATCGGTAGGTTCTTAAAAAACTATTTTACATGCGTTTTATAAATATTGCGAGATCTATCCAAAATTCACAGTTCCCTGGCGATAGTCCACTGCCTAAAAATGTAGCAGTATGGTTTATTACAACAGGGGCCTGTGTATTTTGTACATAAATAATTGTTTTAATGTATGGTTGGTGTAAATTTATCCGCTACTTTGTTTTAATTATGCAAGAACCAATGGATCTTATTATTTTAGCGGCCGATCGAACAAACGTAATACGGCGCTTAAAAGAAGAATGAGTCTAAATTCATGTTAAGACTATGCTATTTAGATCGAGTAAAAAACAAAACAAAAATTAAATGACTATTAATGACTCCTTTTTTATGCGTAGAACAGTCCTTAAAGTCTTAACGAGCCCTGTTTTGTCAAAGAATTCAATGCATGATTTTGTGGAAAATGGCTGATAACTCGGAAAATATGTATTAAATTCAGCGGGCCACCTTAAACATTAATTCAGTTTATTTGTAATTAAAAGTTTTATTATTAGCAAAAGTTAAAAAAAATGCCAGTACAGCATTTGTATGGGACCAGTACAAGCTTACAGAGAAATGTCCATATAATTTAGTATAAGATATTTTAAATTACCTTATATTGTACAATAGTACAATACTGTGCTTTGTTCATGGTTACAATTGCTTCCATCTCAAATTGTAATGCTTTAATATTCTCCTGATATCCTTTTATATCCTAGAAAAAAAGGATTTATATTTGCGGCCAGTGATGAAACTAATGTCAATAGATGAAGTAAATGTTCGAAAACAAAAAGTTTAAAAGTCAAAAACTAAGTAAATGTCCTAAATAAATATGACTCAGTTTATTGACACACATTACAAAAATTCAGTAAAATTAATTATTTATTAAAATAGGATAAAAGTAAAACTCTTGGTGGCAGTCACTAGAAAAAGTTATTGGCGCCTGTCAAAGTTTATAGTTTAAAATTATTGTGAAATTCAAAGACAGGTATGCCATATGGCCCCAGCCATTGAATTATATGATCATGATTCCAAAATTTTAATCATCAAAGCAACAGAGTGGGCATTAATTACTACAATGATTTTTCATTTGCAAGAAAATAGAGGAGGCCTTTGCCCAGCAGTGGAACAACATAGGCTAATAAAAAAAAAAATTTGAAAAAATATGTGGACAAATTATTATTATTAGTCATCTATCTATTGTGATAGATGACAAAAAAATAAAATATTTCTGCTCTCTTGTTCATAAAACTAATTAAAACAATAAAATACTTTGTTTTCTTTGTACTAAAATCTATTGATTTCAGTGAACAATTACCATTTCATGAAGAAAACTCTTAATTAAAACCCAAAAAAATACTTGTTTTATGTCATCTTAAATCTTCATGTATGTCAAACCCCTACATAGGACAGGCTTTTATGTTATATATATTATGTTAAACAAAAACCAAAATAATTTTCTTGAAAAATAATTAGTTTTATGAAGATTAAACTGTGTTATCACTACTCACCAATTCAAGCTTTTCACAATTATTATGGGCATTCATGGCTGCAATTGTGCTTGCTCTATTTTCTTCATGAAGATTTGCAAAATCTAATCCAAGTTTAACAAAATGTTTTTTAATAAGCTCATAATCTTTATTTTTTTTTTCTAAATTTTCCATCACCAAATCATAGTCAGGCTTGTTTACCATTCCATGGTACACTTTTACATTTTGCACTTGATATTCAGATTCTGTATTTTGGATGCTTTCCGAGTTGTGCATGCCATAGTCTGCTGTTTTATTTTCTTCAACATTTTGGACATTGGTTTTATCCAGGCTATCCAATATATTATCAAAGTATGTGTTAACAGAGTTGGCATTCTGGAAAAAAAAATAATTGAAAGCAAAAATCCACACAACCACTTTTTATGTTCAAAAATCAGATAGTACAGAGTATATTATAATATTTGACCACAATCTCACCTGATGTAAAGTGACTATGTGGTCTAAGATGGGGCATGAAGACATTACGAAACACGAAAACATTGTATCTCGTACTGGCCCGGCCCGGAGGGTGGTGACAAGCCATACCAATAAATAGCTTTTTACAAGTAGTTTTCCAAAAAAATATATAAATGAGAAAGATTTATAGTACTTATTGAGTTTTTGGCAGTAAGACTAATTAGTAGTGAGTGTTGAAACACAAAATTTAAATACTATCATACTTTTCCTGTTGAAGAGAATGATAGGTATTCTGCAAACTATAGCTAATACAATTTTAATTTTTTTTTTCATACCAAAGTAAGTTAATGCCAATTCAAGGGAATGGTAGAAAGAGAAACAAAGAGTAGGCACCCATTAACTATTAATACCCAGATTCAATATTCAATGGACAGACATTGGTTACAAGTTGTCCCCAAGCCAACCCCACTTAGTGTGGGACAAGGGCAGGATGTCAGTGCAGAGCAAAGCGAGATGTCAGTACAGATCTCAGTTCCCCCAATTAGAGTTAGAATAAGAAGGATGGTGACGAGTCATTGGTAACAGCCAGGCCTTGTAAACTCCTACCAATAGCCTTGTAAATTAAAGCAAAACAATACATTTTGTTATATTTACTATTTATTTACTGGACATAAGTGTCATTAATTAATAGGTCATTCATGTTGTTATCACAATTCATTTACCATTTCTAGAGTGAGATTACATGGTATTGTCTTAACCAAGATAAATTTAAAATAGATTTTAAGCAAGATAATAATTTTAAGTTAGTACATTTTGTCCCCATGAAGGAGAACAAGGTAAAAAGTTAAGATTAAATTATGTTGTTAAATTGGTTACCATGCCAGTTTAATAAACTACACTGCATGCAAAGGTAAAGGATAAAGTTGAAAGAGGACAGTAATCGTTCGTATGTTAGGTACATGGTATACACAGGATGTTTAGAAATACCTAGAACAGAGATACCATGAATACAAAATAGTGAAATTTGTTTGTGTTTTAACATAACCTAACTACTTACCAGGGAAGGCGCGGAACTTAAAAGTAGGTCCAAATCAAAGCTCGTGAGGGTATTATTAACTGAAGTGGCCATATCTTGAACTTTAGTTCGTATAATAAGTTATAAAATCACCGTGAAATACATTTTATTCACAAATTCAGCAGAAATCAATTAGTAAACCGGTGCACTTCACACACACACAAATTCATTCCACAGAGTATAGTATTAGTATATATTCACTACATTCATTCATTCAATCAAATAAATCAATAGTGTTGTGTATCTGTAGTGTAGTGATGTGGCTAACATCGGTGTGCTATTTAAATCTTAAACGTGAGATATAGATTCATAATCGATGTAAGCGTGATACTGGGGACCAGCTTAAAATATTCGTCGATGGACACTCTCAGTTCAGTTTCTTAATAATGGCTACTGCGTTTGGTTTGTCGCAGTTTACCAGCGTCCACGTCAGAGGACCCGACTCTATATACCTGCGACCGACAATCCCGACCATGACATGATGATATACGACGACATGGTCCCAGTTTGTACTTAGTATCGATTCATACAAACTATTCTTTGCAATCATCGAAATTAAAAATATCGATTCTTTGTATAGTCAATTGACTAGCTAGACAATAATTAATTTGGACATTAACAGTAAGTTTTAATTAAATTATATATCTAATATATTAAATTTCCATGTCACAATGTTAGTAACCTTACTCCTTCGAAACGGCTTTACCGATTTTTATCAAATTGTATATCCGTATTCAGTAAGTCTGAGAATCGGCTACTATCTATTTTTCAGTCAGCTAGTATTAGATATATTTTGAAAATTGGTAGATATTTAAAAGTGATAGATAGACTGCGTTATTAACGATATTGAGTAATAAATATACAGAAAACACTGGAGATAAAATCTAAATTAAAAATTGATGAAAAACCCCGATTTCAATGCCAATAATTTCCTTAAATATAAAACAACATAATATTTATGTAATGTGGACGCGATGCGCTTTATTTGCAGATTTTCGGTTATCCTTCCCCACTCTCACCCCCATAACTTTTAAACGGCTCAACCGATTTTCATAAAACATGTCTAAGAACACCCGGGCCAAACTCACCTTTCATACAACAAAAAACTAAATTGAAATCGCTCCATCCGTTCGGTAGCTATGATGTCCAGACAGACGGACAGACACGTCAAACTTATAACACCCCTCTTTTTTGGTCGGGGGTTAAAAATAGCAGAGTTTTGAAACTTTTCCTTGGTTTTTAAATATTTTTTAATAAGTGATAAACCTCACTTTGTGGTCAAATTAAAAAATATTTAAAAATTTAATGAGCAAGAACGGCACCGTTTCCATTGAATTAACCGCGGTTTCGTAAGAGTACAAAAAAGTATTTAATCGCAACTGGTTTCGTACAAGTACAAAAAAGTTTTTAATCGCAACTGGTTACGAAGCTCCAGTTTCGTACGCGGCCGAAGGGAAAAGATGTTGTTCGGGCGGTCACCCATCCAAGTACTGGCGTCACGCAAAGTTGCTTAACCTTGTTCGCGTTTAAGATTGGCTTACCTGTCGGGTAAGCCAATCTTATTTCCATTTCCGTTGCATTCGGTTTCAAATCACAACGATTCTAAAGAAGTTTCACATCACAATGTCTTCATTATCGTAGTGTATGGCGCCCACGTCACAGGCCTAGATCCTAGTGTGGGGCCCTTGATTATCAATTAGTAATATAATAGCCATAGTTAAAAGAAACTGTAACAAATTTGAGTAACGTATTTAACATGTAGATGGAAGTTGTTTTGTTTAATAAATTATTATTATAATTGGTCCGGCTGAAATGATGATGAAGTTAATGAACTAATTTCAGCTTTTTGGACAATACCTAAATACGATCAAAAAATTACTAATTCAGTAAGCCCACTATCGGACAAATTTTCTGTTTTTGTGTTCAGAAAAACGAACGCACGATTTCTATTATTTATGGCAAAACAACAACGAATAGTGATGTTAAATCACGCAAAAATAAAAAATTATCCGTCTGACGACGAATCTACAGACCTGTTCGTTTGTCATCTTAGTAGGGTCTAAGTGTTATTTTCCCAACTGCCGCCTTTCAGACTTACCGAAACGGTACAACTGGATATGTGCCGCCTCCTACATCAGCGTATAAGAAAAAAGGTATGCGCTAATCTTTTAATATAGTCCGGTCAATTTAGACGTAATTTATTATTCTATGATTTAGACCAAAAAATGAGAGTGAAGTTACATAAAGTCCCAACAAGCTGAATTTCAGTGAAATTGTTTAAAACATAATTATAAACAATGTCTAGAAGTTCCCCATCATTCCCATGTAAGGAAAATTTTTTATTCAAGGTCAAAGGTTACAATAATGAGTTTATCGCGATTTTCAGCAAAACGGTAAGTTGTTTGAATACTTTTTTCTTACGAGCCACCGTTTCTGAGATAATAACCATTCAATAAGTATAAATCTAAATTTAAAATTTTAGAAAATTTTTCGATTCCTGTGTTTTATTTTCCTTAAAAGTAAAACACCATAATATTTAGTAATGTTCACGCGATGCTCTTTCATTTGATACCCCACTCGAGTATATTTGCAGATTTTCGGTTTTCCTTCCTCACTCTCACCCCCATATCTTTTAAACGGCTCAACCGATTTTCATAAAACATGTCTAAGAAGACCCAGGCCAAACTCACCTTTCATACAAAAAAATTGAAATCGCTCCATCCGTTTTATAGATCATTTTATGATCTATAATTTTGTCTCAGGTACTTTTATGATAAAACTTACCGTATTGCTGAAAATCGCGATAAACTCATTATTGTAACCTTTGACCTTGAATAAAAAATTTTCCTTACATGGGAATGATGGGGAACTTCTAGACATTGTTTATTATTATGTTTTAAACAATTTCACTGAAATTCAGCTTGTGGTGTACTTTATGTAACTTCGAATGTCTAAATTGACCGGACTAATAATTTTGGCGACCTGTTGTCGCAGTCCAGACGCGTCGAAGACATAGGTACTCCATTAGAGCCGTCCCCGTACTTATGCGGAAAGTAAACCGGAGATAAATATTCCCGCTACGGACACGAGATCATTACCAAGTGCACCGCCAAGCAACCACAAGGTTCGGCTTTAGTGCAATTACTGCAAGCAGTATGGTCATCAGAAGGATGCTTGCCCGCGTTTGTTTCACAAACTGAAGCAGAGTTACAAAGATGTTTTTGAAGGCGAGCCACGCGCGACTACTACTACAGTGACGTGTTTCGGATGCGGAGCACCCGGTGTCATGCGCTCGAACTGCGCCGTTTGCAAAGAGAAGGAGAACGCCGCCGCGAGTAGTGTTTACTTTCAGTCAGTGTCCGCGAGTGCCGACAATATAGATTCGCGTGGTAGGTCAGTGCTAAGTGTTAAAATTAACGGTGGTTTTGGTAAAATTTTATTAGACACTGGTGCTGAACACTCAGTAGGTAGTATTAGTTTAAGAAAACATTTAGACAAGTGTGGTCAAAAGTATAAGAATGTTTCTGTTAAGTTTAAATATGCCGACGGGCGTATTATTTATCAGTCTGTAGACCTCGCACGAGTTAAAGTGTTAGTGCGTGAGGTTAAGATATTTGTAGATTTTTTGATGTTACCTAATGCAACGGAAAGTTTGTTAGGTATGAACTTTGTTAAAGACGCTGGCATGGTTTTAGATTTTGAACGTAATGTTTGGTTCATGAGATTTGATAGGACGCCTAATCCTATAGAGTTCGAATCCAAGCAACCGGTGCTTAATTGCTCGTCTTTGGGTCTCCGACAGGGTGAAGGGACCCATTTGAATGCGGATGATCGGGAGAAACTGTGCGACCTTCTGAATATCCATGAGGATATTTAAGCCAGGGGGAGGACTAACCGATTACGCCATCCATTACATTAATACAGGCGATGCAGCACCTATCGCATGTTCACCATACCGTGTAAAGCCAGCTAAGAAAGAGACTTTCTCTAAAGTTGTAGGACCTACTTCTTTCTTTATTGTAGATTGTGCTGGCCAAATCGTAGGCAAATACCATGACCGCGATCTTACACCCTCGAGTGCTCTTAAATGTTATACGACATCCTCGTCGTCGTGGTAGAGTGGCCAAGCCACGGACGGGTCGTACTCGTGGCTTGGAGGGGGAGGTTATAGCGCACGGTCCTAGCCGTACTTATTGTATGCCTACAGCGCCCCCCATATCGCTCTCCTCCGCGGCCGCGGCCCGGCGTTCGCAACGTCAAAGGCGCGCCCCGCGCGCATTCTCTCCTTAGTTACCGACCGGGATCCGAAGTAATCCGAACTGACTGCACGTACGCCGCGCTGCGCCGCGCTCTTATAACTTTTCATTTGTCTTTATTTGATGTGCTTGGTCATTGTTCATTGTTTATATTTTATTACACGATATTATTCGAACGTTCGTCTGTGTTTCAATCATCCAACCCTATAAAAGTTATATAATTTAAAAAAGTAAGATTGAAAAATCTTTACAACTTTGTGCTCATTAAAACGTATACACGATTATGAAACAAAGTATAGTCAGTAAGTCGACTTTATCATTTTATTTAACTCGACACTGTCCCATTACAAGAAATTGAATTGAAGTCAGTTGTCAGAATATATTGTGTGTGGAGAAAATACATTCTAATTTAATGATGAAAATGATCCTCATTATTAGTTTGTATTTTTGTATTGTATTTGTATTTAAAAAAAATATATGGTTAGGTCTGAATTATAGCTATATGAAAAGTATCGCGTGCCAAATTGTCAAACACAAAACAACACCAAAAATAAAAAAATACAGAGATACACTTAACCAAACACCCGTTCACACGATGGTCGATGTATAGCGATCGTACCACCATGATTGCCGCTCCAACACATACTGTGTTGGAGCGGCAATCATGGCGGAAGTCTTGTAATGTCTTCGAAAATGAGTCATCTAAATGTACCTACTTTTTATTTTAGGCTTGAATTACATACTTTGTCTAATTTAAATTAATAACAATTATTAAAACTAAGCATACCTTGTAATCTGGGTTTTTTAAGAACGGTATACTACCTAAATACACATTTTATGTAAATACCTACACAGATAATGATAGATAGAATAGACTAGCAGTGCCCCGCGGTGCTCTCCGCGTTAGAATGGATTTATCTGCGGAATGAAAATCTACATTCTAGAAATGTGTAAGTTCGTTCGAAAGTACCCTAGTTTTTACAGAACACTTGACGAAATTCCTAGAAAATACGAGCTTAGACCTAGTAGAAATAAAATCGTTCAACCATCATCAAACCTGCGCATACACAGTTCCGGTCCTTACAAAATGTCAATCAAAATATTTAATAAATTACCAAACGAAATAAAAAACATCCAATCAAATGTATTATTCGCCAACAAATTAAAATTATTTCTAATTGACAAATGTTATTATGAATTAAATGAATTTCTTATGACATAATTATAGACACGTAATATTTATACTGACAAATTCAATATTATGTGTGTAATATTAATTAAATTTTATTTGGACTTTATTTTAATTTTCATTAAATGACATTTTTGTTTTAAATATAACTTTGAACTTGTATAAATAATTTTTTTATGTGACTTTAATTTGATTTTTAATTTTAGATCTGATTTAATTTTGTTTTTAAATTATTATTAACTAATGAATATCATGACATGTAGGTTCCAATTAACAACATTATGAAAAGCCTCGGTCTGCCTCCCACTTGCTGTAACGCCCAACAGGGTCCACATTGTGAAACAATCATACACAATTAAAAAAACTATGTCTTATATTTAAGTCAACCAATGTGTAAACAGCAATAAATGAATTGAGTATTGAGTATTGAGTATGGCATATTTTCCCGCGGTAAAAAGTTGGCTTTAGATAATCTGCTTACCCAGTTTCATATAAATAGGTTCAGTAGTTACTTTCGCATTAATAATATAAGTTAGAACTTAAATAAGTTTTTTATTTTTTCCTACCCTCAGATCATCTGACATTGTACAAAATTCGCGATCTTGTGCTCAAAATATTACGCAATAGGTACTGAACGCTCCCAAACGTGTGGATACGACGCAAACAGTATACCGAAACACTGATGGTGATGAACAAAGAGTAGGTACCGTGCCTATTATCACTATTTTTACCAACGACACTGATCCCGAACACTTTCCAAACAGATGTCGGGTGTTTGTCGGTTTGTCGCTGCTTGGCAAGCGTGTGTGTGTACCTACTTGCCAAGTCGCAACAATAGTCCTTGGCAAGCAAACAAAACAATTCAATCAACCAACCAAACAAACAAAACCAGCCAGTCAGTCCAGTCAGTTTGATAAACTAGTACTAGTCTACCACTACACTATCTAGTAGATAGATAATTAGTTGTCTGTAATCAAAACACCGTCTGGTTTTATTTCGCGGTCGGCCGGTCGGTCCATTGATCGTCTATTGCCCGTCCATCGTCCTGTGATACATTTTAACTCCTGTCTGTCCGAAGTCGATTTTTCGTCGGTCATGTTGATGTACCAAAAGTAAATAAAATTCAAAAATAAATAATATATCCTATTCTTGTCACCTGTGACTCTCGAATTTCGTGCTCGTACTCTTTATTCTTGCAGATCGTGGACAATTATCCGTAATCAGCACTCATCAAGAAAATCTTGAGCGCTGCCTGCATAGTTTCGATTCTACTTGTCCATCACATGCTCTTCTCAAGTTCAAGGTAAGACACAACCGTCATCGTTTTGCATTTATGCGCACAGATCAGTCTTTTCAAAATGGTTGTCTAGATTTAATAATAACTAAATTAACATAAACTTATCTTGCATTACGTTCTTAGACATAAACCTCTATTTTCTAGTTCAAGAGGAAAATAGGTAAATAAAACATTATAATTATATGTGGCCTTGAGTTCATAGTGTTAATTGTTTGTGTGCTGTAGCGTTGTATTTTAGGACTCAATGCTTGTATGATTATTAACCAATTATATCCTAATGTCATTTTGAAATTATTGTATTCTTTTTTTTACAGATGGGTTGCCTCATGAATGAAAAACTAAATCTTAACCATAAAAGTCTCTATGATAGAGTTGAGAAATTACTTGTTTCTTATGAATGGAGCGATTGCAGTTTCCATGTGTCAGAAAAAAAATTTAAAGCCCATAAATTAATATTGGGAATCAGTAGTCCAGTATTTGAGGCTATGTTTTATGGGCCATTGTCAAGCACAAAAGAAATAGTGGTTACAGATATATCCCCTGATACATTTCAACTTATATTAAACTACATTTACACAGATAAAGTAGAAATAACAAGTATTGACCAAGCATTTGAACTGCTCTATTCTGCCAGGAAGTATATGCTGGAACATTTATCTCAAATATGTATATCATATATACAGACAAACATAAGTATAGACAATGTGATTGATATTATAAGTTACCCAGATTACTTGCAGGATGATCAACTTATTAAACATTCTCTCAAATTATTGTGTGAACATGCAGATTATTTATTGGAGGAAAAAAAGAATTACATTACCCAACAATGCATGAAAGCCATATTAGAAAATAATCAAATAAATATGCCAGAAAAGGATCTCATAAAACATGTATTTGAGTGGTCAACTTATTGTTGTGAACAGGAAAATATACCAGCAACTACCGAAAATAGGCTAAATTATTTAAAAAGTAGGGGGCTCTTTAGATTATTAAGATTTCTTACTTTAACTCCAGAGGATATTGATGAGATTGTTACAGATTCTAATAACCTCCTTCAACCCGTTGAGTATGGAAAAATGAAACAGTTATTGATAGACATAGAGAAATTTAAAGATGTTTCTGATTTAGCTACTGTGAAACCGAGGATTCCAATAAAATTGACTTGGTTTCTTTGCTATCGAAGTCCTCTCAGGCCTATGGCACCAATAGTCATAGACTCAAACAACAATGTCATACATTCTCGAATAAGATCAAGTAAATCAGTTTTTATAAACTCTCTGTGTGTACCCACAAGAATGGCGCCAGCAGTTTATTTCCACAACAACAGTGCCAAAGTTTATTCTGAACAGTTATCTGTTGCAATTTTCAGTAAAGCAGATAGTAGTATAGTTAGACATACTAACTTTATGAACACTGTAGAGTATGATTCTATTGTAGCAATAGGTTTGAATGAGCCATGTTTCATCAAGAAAGACAATTGGTATGAAATAAGTTTTACATGGCCTCATAACAAGTGTCCAGGATATTCATATATTGTAGAATACAGGGAAAAACAATACACTTGTCATAATGTTACATTTGAGTTTGATGACTTGCCTATTGGAGCTGGTAATGGGGCAACTTTTTTGGGAGGCCTAAAATTTTGTCTCTGAATTGATTAAACAATTAATATCATAAGCATAGTTTTGTTCAATTTATTAAAATATAAAAGAGACTAATTTAAAAGAATTAAACAGAAAAAAAAAATATGGGGCTCAACGCTGCTATGAATATAGTTAGTAAGAAAATGTATGTATCATTATTTATGTAGCTTTAATTTTAATCTTAATGTGCAATAGTTAAGCTATTAGAGTTATGTTATTAATTAAGTTTTAAATAGGCACCATATGAATCTTTGAACTACTTAATGTATATATATAAAAATAAAAATCTCTGATTGTTAACATTGTTTTCATCAGTTTAGTATTTCAAAGGATGCAAATCTATATATAAAAGTGGTTCAAATACAAAATTCTAACAAACTGAAGGCTCATCAAAATTTTTTGTATAAAGTAATAATTAGTATTTTTATTTGCTTTTGCTGCAGACACAGTTTTGTCTAGACCAGTACTAGATTTTTTATATATCAGTGAATTAGTTGGCCTGACGGGTAGGGGAAATAAAAAATGTCCCGTCTATTACTAGAGCAAATAGTTATAATATGGGAAAAAAAACAGGGGTAACAAAGAGCCAGCCTGATAATGTTTTTGTGTACAAGGTGATATGTAATCTTTTGTTAATTAATGATGTATTGGTATTAACATTTCTGTATTCAAGATCAGCATAGTATAACTGTACCCAATACATATTTTTAGACTTGTTTTTAAGTACCTATATATTCGTAGAAACCAATAATAATAGGTCATTGATCTGAAGAAGTTGTCAAACTAGTAGATCGATTTTAAATGGGTAGGCAGCCGTTCTGCCGGCGGGCATTAACCTGCTTTGTTTAATTCGCTTACAAGACGTTGCTTGTTTCGCATTGTATATATTAACACATGTCCAAAGTTCTTTAAGTGGTACCTTTACCTTAATAGCTCGGTGTTACCCGTGTTAAAATGAATTTTCCAGCAGAACGACATAATTGTCCATTAAAATAGCCTATGAATAACTTATCGCCATACTAATTGAAATTGAGGCTAATCGGTTCTGTTTTTCCGTAAAATTGGGACTAACGAACAGACACACTTTTCCATTTATAATACTTGTATGGAGGAGACATCATAGTCATTAGTCGTAGGTGCTCGATACAGGTGTGGCAGGCGCCCGCCCCTCAAACAATTGCGTCTGGAAGCGGCCGTATCTTCAGTGAAGCCGTTTATGATAAGGAATGCATGAGCTTTTAATCAAAAACAACCTACTTTCAGTTTCAAATTTATGAATTAGAATAGAATTAAAGTATCCTATGTCAACTTTACTACGGGTAATACGTGGGATTAGGAATCCCACGTATTACCCGTACCAAATTTTAGTCTTAATAGTTCAGCCGTTTTGTCAAATTTAGAACCTGCTCCTAACCGTAGTGATTATATTCTCTTTGCCTGCTCCTATTTGAAAGTCGGTTAAAATGAGAAATGCCCAAAAACATGTGCGAACACTAAAAAAAACAATCACAAATACCTCGTGAACTAAAAATAGACGCCGAATGTGTGAACCTTTTCCTTTTTTGAAGTACCTATGTTAAACTAAAATGCTCAAAAACACTTCATCATCATCTAACTCTTAAGTTATCAGAACATGCCGGTTTCCTCACGATGTTTGCCTTCACCGTTAAAGCACGTGTCTTAAAGCGCACATAGGTACATTATTCAAGAAGTCAAATGCAGAGGTGCGTGGCGGAGTGCCCCGGGATCGACCAAATTCAGTACGAAATGAGGATATCTAATATTATAAAGTTTGTTTCTTGAACGCGCTAATCTCAGAAACTGCTGATCCGATTTACAAAATTAATTCAGTTGTAAATAGCCTATTTTTCGAGGAAGGCTATAAACTGCTTTTTACCGCGGGAAAATACGATGGTTACTGAACTGCTGTTTTTACACACTTGTTGAATATTTTGATTTAGTTAAAAATAAGTATTTTAATTTATGTGTTACCATTTATGATCTATAGAGCCGATATGTGGTGCTTCAATAGAGATATACAATAGAATATCTATCCATAGATACTCTAAGACTATAGTCCTTAGAAAGTTGGTTTAGAGTTGTTCAGCAAGCTCTGGAAAGGGCTATGCTCGGGGTTTGTCTACGAGATCGAATCAGAAAGGAGGTGATACGCAGAAGAACGAGCATGGCTATGACGGAGACCCCATCATATCCAAGCATATAAGTTTTCTGAAGTGGCAATGGGCAGGTCATTTAATATCGCGTAGAAGAGGTGGCCGCTAGGACCGAAACATTCTCAATAAGCTCTGCTTAGTTTGGTTATAGTTCGGCCGTTCAGAGAATGCGTTCCTGACAGATGTCAGAAAAATCACGCCTATGAAGTCCTAAATTTCTTATTAGTACAGACAATAGCTGTCATTGTAATACTTAATGGGCATGCCGAACTACCTAGTGATGGGAGATGAATCATCGTGCATAGTTTATAATATAAGTTACTGATATTTAAAATAAGTATTTTATTTCATAGTACAAATTAACATTTAGGTTTATTTACGTACTCCTGTAATATACTTGATCTAAAATATTAGTAAGTACCTATATAAAATCTAATCTAATCTGGCTGCTTAGAGATTGGGTTTCTGACAGGTCGTGATCGAATAGGCGATGTAACTTGGAACTGGCGTACAATTTACTTAATTTAATAAATTATACTTCGGCCGTTCAGAGAATGCGTTCCTCACCACCACCACAAGTGAATCGGAGTCTGATTAATATTCTGTAAGCACATTCAATTCAATGTATTTTATTGCATAGAAATACAGATTGTATCTTTGTAACAAAGAATAAATAAATAATTTTAATATTACCTTTTTTTGGTTTCCACTTAAATTACTAAAATATAAATTTTAAATGTATCCGCCAATTTTAAACGACAATAATCTTAAAAATAACGCGGCTTCATTTTGGAGGAACGGTACCGAACTCAGTGTTATGTTGCCCATCACTAGTCGTGACTTAACTGATAGGTGTCAAACGCATTCTCTGAACGGATGAACTATAGGTGATGCTGTGTGATTAGTCCGGAAATATTTATTTATTCTTTACTGGAAACCACGTATGTGGTATTACAAAGACTTTGTTGACGGCATCTTTCTTTTGGCACATAATAATATTTTAATTTATATTTTGTCTTTTTTCAAAATGAATTACATGGAACCCTTCGTCTGCTGGCCCCTCAGCTGGTTACGTGTGGATATCGGAGCCTCGTAGCCGTAGAGTATTATAGTAGTAGATACTCTACGCTCGTAGCACACTACGTAGACTGTGAGAATTGCCGCCTTGTGTCTATAGTACCATTAATTTGTACCATCAATGGTACAAGTGATACTACTATGTGTCCTTAGTACCGTTGAAAAAGATACTAGTTTATACCGTGTATTTACTCGTGAAAAAAAACAAATCAAAAATAATAAACCGTGCCGTTTGCAGGTCTAAGGGGTTTTAAGTTAGATTCAGATTTATAGTGTAATTTAAATTGTGTATTTACTTGTGAAAATAAAAATCAGATTTTTTTTATTTTCTAACGACGCAGTTTTTCTAAAAACAATGCGACTGTAATGTCGCCTTGAATTATTTGCATTTGCACATGTTGAATGTTAATGTGAAATTATATTTCCTTAATGTCAATGAAAAAAAAAAAAAAATTTTTTTTTTTAAGGATTTAATCTAGCACTTGTTGAAACGTAGCGGAAACAGCCAAGAAGGTTTTCTTCCTCAATGAATTGTTGTTCTATCCTCCAATGACCATAGTGCTTGTAACGAAACTGCTTGGTAACAATGAAGAGAAAGATTCATTATGATCCCAGCGTAACGTAACGGTCGACGACACAGCATTCTATTACTTTCCAACCCCTTGATGTCTGAAGATAACGAAGGCGACCTGAGCGGTACACAGCGCCCTTCGACATTATGTATATATATTTTCTTGTATGTTTTCGATGCAATGGTACTAGCGACACGTGCTAGTATCGGTAGTACCATTGATGGTACTAAGGACACATTGTAGTATCACTTGTACCATTGATGGTACAAATTAATAGTACTATAGACACAAGGCGAGAATTGCGTAGCATTCCAATGTGTGGTGCTACGCATGGATGTCGTAGCCTCGTAGCACACTGTACGAAGACTAAGAAATGCGTAGCATTATTATTATGCATTGCTTGCTACGCATGGTTGTTGTAGCTTCGTAGCACTCTTGACAAAGTTTGTGAGAACTGCGTAGCATTAAAAAGTTTAGTGCTACCAGTGCTACGCATGAATGTCGTAGACTCGTAGCACACTCTACAAGGATTGTGAGAATTGCGTAGCATTAGAAACTGTAGCTTTTAATTTAGTATAAATCGTGCGAAGGCGACAATTCACCTGAAAAACTTCCATGCATGATTTTTTATAAAAATGTCGATGATTATGACGACAAAATGGGATGACTGATATAGCCGAAAATTTCGAAGTTTAGATGAAAATTTTAGATGGCCGTTCGATTTGGCATTAAAATCTATAAAGTATTAAGTACACAAGGTTATTTTCTTCAAGCAACTTCTGAATATCCGCTATACCCTAATCCTACTACTATTATAAAGGCGAAAGTTTGTAAGTATGGATGTATGGATGTTTGTTACTTTTTCACGCAAAAACTACTGAACCGATTTAAATGAAATTTGGTACACAGAATCTCTAGAGCCTGAAAAATAACATAGGCTAACTAAAGGAAAATCCATTATAACGCGGGTAACACCGCGGGGCACAGCTAGTATGCTTATATTTCGCAGTTGGATTGTTAAAACCGCCGTTAACATTACGGCTACCTATTTTGGGAAATAATAAAATAGAATACAGGTTTCTTTGAAGGCATATACAATCGATACTCAAGTTTGTAGGCCCCACAAAGTTTGGCATTAGCTTGCTCTTTCTTTAAACTGTACACTAAATCCTAAGTAAATATTAAGATGCATTGGGGAAGTATATGTTTAAAATTTCGCCTTCATGAATAACGAAACACGGTTCTAAACATGATACAATCACTTTATTTACAAAAAGTTAACACACATGTGCAAACATTGCTACAAAATAATTTAAGGTAAAGATTTTATAAAATATGCACCTATTATAAACAATCAAGACTCACGTGTGACATCAAACAACAATTTAATGTATTATTTTGACATAATATGAAAATAATGTTACGGTGATTGTTTCTTCGGCGGACCTTCGAATTTTTTAGTCAACAAAATTATCCGTTCAGCTTCACGGATGCCGCTTATCCGTGCTCCATGGACGGTAGCGAAGTATCCTGGAACTGTAGCTTCCCCAGCAAATAGTAAAATAGGCGGTGTCGGATCACAAGGGCCGGGCACTGGAGTCCCCAGCTCACATTGGTGAGACACGGAAGAGGAACAACCCATATAGGAGTACGCACCGCAAAAATGAGGATCTGATGCCCAGCGAGAGCGCAACATCATGTGCGGGTAGGGTAGACATGGATTACCCGTAAATTGTCGAAGTAGCATAGTCAATCCTTCTGCAACATCATTATCAGCCATAGATTCCATCACTGCAGCTTCTTGCCCAGATATCCAGGCACACAAAACGTGCTTACTGCCTGGCATCTCGTCGATCGAAGAAACGCCACGTGTCCAGTCATTTCTACACTGCAATTCTTCAGCTGACCAAGCTAATTTCAAATTACCCTCATGGCAGACCCAAAATGGTTCATCATATTCAAGGAAAACTTTGTCGCTTAGACCGAAACCTAAGTTACAAATAGCGTCTAACTTGCAAACTGGAAGCGGTGGGGCGAACAACTTATCCGCCTGGCATTTTAGGCATCCGAGGGACATCGTTAGGATAACGTAATCACCATACATCTCCTCGCCATCGCAACATTTTACAAGCACTCTGCCAGAACCAGTTTGTCCTCTTCCCCAACGGATTATATTGACTGGTTTATTGTAACGTATACAGTTATCGGGAAGTCCACGTAGCAAAGGTGCCATAACACCGACGTATCCCAAAGGTACTCGCACACTACCACCAGGTAGCTCGATATAACTTCCATACTGATCGGCACTGACGAGAGATAAGTCGTCACCACATTTATTGCGTAAAATGTTAGTCATTCCAAACATTACTCGAGCAGCATCGTATCTCTGGTCCTCAGGAAAGTTATGTAGCTCCTGCTGTATACGTAGTCCAAGGAAATTCAGCAACGTTCCATGCATTCTTTCACCACCAAGTCTGAATAAATTGGCCGCTTGTTGTTCTATTTGTCTAAAAGTGTGGTAGGCAGTTATAGTGACTGGTAAATCTACGGCTCGTCCTTCGCTTGTACAGAATAAACCCTTGGAACTGTCCAGGCGGGGTAACGGAGTTTGGAGGAGCCTATCCTGGGAAGCCAAAGTGTAAACAGAATTTGGCAAACAAGCCCCAAATATCCATTCAGCGCCCATTTCAATAACCGCGTCTCCCAACCAGCATGAGTGGATTCTTCCGCCTGGTCTGGAAAATTATAACGGTTAGGTATAAGTAATTTCTAGTGGTATAGGTGGTAGTTATGTAATTAGGTTGATTCTTCTTTCCATAGCATAATATGAAGTGAAGTCGCTTCCGATGTCAAACCGATGAAATCTTTAGATATAGAGAAATAACTCTTTATTGTACAACTGAAAAATAATAAAAACAGTGAACAGTATAAGACAATTCATCGGAGTAAGGATATCTTATCGCTGCGAGCGATCTCTCCAGGCAGCCTTTCAAACTACTTACCCGTTTTTAATGCGGTTTTCATCAAAAGATAGCGATTCGAGGCGTTGATTTAATTTCGTTTGTGAACATCGGCGGATCCAGGGGGGGAAGGGGGGATCATGGAGGTCATGCTCCATGACTTTACTCATTTGAACCCCTGAGCTGGTTCTAGGACTAAGATGGACCACTAATTGAACGTAATGAATTTTTGTTCGTTAGTCTGATTAAAACTCGAGAACGGCTGAACGGATTTATCTTATCTTAGTCTTGAAATGTTCTCGGAGGTCTAGGGAAGGTTTAAAAGTCGAGAATAAATCGAATAATTGCCGGGATATTAATTTTTAATTATAACCCGTGCGAAGCCGGGGCGGGCCGCTAGTTTATATATAATAACAACCATACAGATATCATGTAACGACATCCCTTCAATATTGAATTAATTTAATAGGTATAATATAATAAGTTTTTGTGATGACAAACGTTGAAAGTGTATTATGGTTCAATTTAATTTATGCATTTAGGTACATGCATAATAAATAAAACTAATCACATTTTACCAATGGTTTGTTCCGAAGGAACAATAAAATTTAATCACTCCTGTCGACAATTTATAATTATGATCCACATTTATTGTTTTAGGTCACCGTATATTTTCAAGTACTTATTTAATCGTGTGATACTTGAAAATATATAGAGGTATTATAGGTATCAGTTATCTAAAATCAACATAGTAAAGGCCCTGCTTGGGTTTACATACCTACTATATTATGCTGGGGAAAAATCCAACAGTACTATTTGATTTATCTCACCTCTCTTTTGCCTCTAAAACGACGAAGTTGCGTATGCCACATTGAGTAAGGCGGTGTGCTGCGGAAAGCCCAGCCATACCGGCACCTACAATGATCACTCGCGGCTCCTGGTGCATCGGATTGATATGACAAGAGTCCAAGATACATTGCTCCTTCTTGCTTATCGCGTTTCCACTCATCTCCCTGAAACGTACTCCATCCCAGATAGATATATTGCATATTTTTTTATTCCCCTTTACCATATTAGGTTTTTTTGCCCAGATTAACTTCATACGTGATAGCTTCATCTCGAACTTGGTATATTAAACAGCTAGAGTAAGAACATGACACTGCACAATTTATTATGGGCTCCGGATAGAAAATAGCTTGTAAAACATATCAATTTTATTTGTCATAATTTTGTCGAAACACTTAACGTGACAGAATAATAAGAAGTCATATGTCATTTTTCATTTTAAGGAAAGAAGAAAACATTATTTTTAGTTCTTGGAGTTTGGTAATGTAGGAAATTTTAATAAGTACCTACTCCTGAAAAAGTATATGGATTACGATTATACACTCCTGTTCTTTATTGTTATTTTTGATCTGATCTCTAATAACTCTTGGGCTGTGATTTATGTATTTTATTTAGAAACGGTTAATGTTTTCAAACAACTTCTATCAACAACTATGGTGTTTTTTTAAATAGCAGTCCCTCGCTTCAATGAAATTCCTCGCTGAACAACACATTTTCCCGCCAAAATAGCCTATGTCCTAATCCAATGTATGTATCAGTGGCGCGGTGGGCGAGAGGTAGCCGGTTCGATTCCCGAGGGCTAAGTGTTGTTGTGAGTTTGCATGTTCTGCAATCACTTTCTCCTTGGTCTGGGTGTTTAATGTATATTAAAAATTACTATGTATGTATATGTATATATGTATATGTATATATATATGTATATGTATGTCGATTATATTGTATATCAGATCAGAGTTTAAGTATATCAGATCAAACTTAAACCTTTCAACGAGGCTAGATGTTGTGTGGAATGTCCGGAAATATTTATTTATTTTATGCTTGTCCTTTTGCACTACTTGTACAAAAAAAACACAAATTCGAGATCCACTTAAGAAGATTGTAATGTAACTGGTACCATCATCTTAAGTGATTCTAGATTGGTTAGATTCCCTAAGGATTCTAGTAGTAGGTATGTATGTATATGGTCCTGTCTTTTGGTTTCGGTAGAAGTTTTGGCATAATAAGATTAGGTATCGTTATGTTAAGAAAAACCGTATCGTTTTCTGCCTTTAATAATATATTTCAAGTTAAACTCATTTTACATCCAAAACGTAGTATAGGAATAAATATAGATAACTGTAATCACATTTAATTTACATTTATATTACTAACAATTTATTACCAGATGGTACCACCATCATCTTAAGTGATTCTAGATTGGATAGTATGTCAGATCAAACATAAAGCTTTCCACGAGGCTAGATGTTGTTGTGTGGAATGTCCGGAAATATTTATTTATTTTATGCTTGTCCTTTTTGCACTACTTGTACGAAAAAAAAACACAAATTCAAGATCCACATAAGAAGTTGTAATGTAACTGGTACCATCATCTTAAGTGATTCTAGATTGGTTAGATTCCCTAAGGATTCTAGTAGTAGGTATGTATGTATATGGTCCTGTCTTTTGGTTTCGGTAGAAGTTTTGGCATAATAAGATTAGGTATCGTTATGTTAAGAAAAACCGTATCGTTTTCTGCCTTTAATAATATATTTCAAGTTAAACTCATTTTACATCCAAAACGTAGTATAGGAATAAATATAGATAACTGTAAGCACATTTAATTTACATTTATATTACTAACAATTTATTACATATTAAATTTAGTTTAAATTGAACTAAAATTCTGTTGAAAAAGTAAAAACGATAAAAAGAAGACATAACAGATATATAAATATCGAACAATTCGTAAATTTCTAAAACCGGTTTCTTAATAGGAACCGAATATGTAGTACGAAATAAATATTTGCAATCAATTACGTACAACCTAATATTAATCTCAAAATAAATTTAATTGAATAATACTCATCTATTCAACAATATCTAAGTTATCAATTTAACCTAGAATCGGATTTTTTTATATATAAATAACAACATATTTGAAAAAAATCACAGATAGTTTAAACTTATGATATATAATAATGTGATAAAAATCTAAAATATTTTACATTATTGTCAAACTATTGTCTAAGTGGCAAGATTAAGTGTGATAATTCAACTCCTTATAATTGGACTCGCGCTAGTTATATAAAATTATAAAGTGTAAAAGATGTGACTCTTTTGCACTTTATAATTTTATTTAACTCGACACTGGCAAATTGTCTTTTCAAGCTCAGAGTCCAATTAAAAGAAACTGAACTGTACTCAGTCAGTTGAACGCCATTTTGCGTAGATATCTATCAAATGTATGTTAGTGATTGATTTGATTATATACTCTCTAAATTAATACATTGCGTTATTTGACGCAATACTTCAATAGTTTTATTCTAAAAAAGACGAAACGTTAATTTATAAGTACATAGGTTATATTAACTACCTACTCATTGATATTATCTTAAAACAGTTTGGTATGAATAATAAATAGGTTTACCTATGATCCAACATTCATAAACGTATATACAATTTCATTTCAATTTTACTACTACGTACATTATCGTTGCCATTTTAACAGTCATGGTCAAATCACTTTTGTTTTAGTACCTCGTCAGCTGAAGCCTTAACCTCCGCCCAAGAGATGTGAATATCACTGTCCTCGGTGAATCTTGAGCAAATAGCTAATCTTAGGAAATATACGTCGTCTATTTTGGATGGAACCAAATGGATTTTACCGCGCCCATTGATACGTCTCAACAGTTCCTCGTTAACGTCGTTGGATTGCTTGAGCCTGAAGCAGACGAGCCCCATGGTAACTTCTTCAAAAATTTCGAATCGCTCATCGGCAACGCAGAGGCTCTCGAAGAGGTGCGCTAGAGCAATATGTTTTCTGATATGCTTCTGCAGATTTTCTACTCCGTATAACCTCAAAACGAACCAGAGTTTAAGAGCTCTGAATCGTCTACCCAAAGGAATCTGCCAATGCCTGTAATCAGGTGCAGATCCTTGCTGGTCGTGCTTCAGGTAAAGTGGATCCACGTTGAAAGCGTCGACGATCCAACGGGGCTCCTTCAGCCACAAAGCAGAGCAGTCAAAGTTAACGAGAAGCCATTTGTGGGGGTTGAAATTGAAGGAGTCTGCCTTCTCAACGCCTTGCATAAGGTACCGGTACTCAGGGCAAATAAATGCGGACCCAGCGTAAGCCGCGTCAACATGAAGCCAAATGTTGTGGTCCTTACATACGTCACCAATCTCGTCTAGAGCGTCGAATGTGCACGATGATGTAGTTCCCAAAGTCGCTACGACCTGTAGGAAATAAAATAATTATCAAATGTTAATATGAGCCGCGCATAATTTTTATAGGCTTAAGACGCCACGGAATTGCCCGTTTATTTTGTTTTAACCCTGGAGCAACGTATTTTCTCGCAGTTAAAAAGTAGTCTTTAACCATCTTATATAAATGGGCTATCGAACTCTGAAATAATTTCTATAATAGGACCTGCAGTTCCTGAGAATAGCGCGTTCAATCAAACAAACTCTTCAGCTTTATAATATTAGTAAAGATTAAAGATTTAACGAGAAGAATAATATTTAGAGTCTCAATTAAATGTCATCGATGTTTGTATGTTCAAAGTAGGCAGGAAATTCTTGTCAACCAAATGTGGTTGTTATCTTATCAGTGGTAAGCAATTGTCACACTTTTTTTAATATTTACGCAGTGCATTTTAGTTAGATAAAATACTAACATAGAATGGGATCAATCCATTGCGGAGGTCCTCTTCGATAGCTTCACGCAGGATATCTGCACGGAGCCGGCGCTTGCCGTCCGGCTGCAGAGTCCGCAGCTTCACGCCGCCCAGGAGTCCCGCGCGCTCGACTGACGAGTGTGCCTGTTCTGAAATAAAAATATTAATGAGCACAATTCATACCATAGGCATCTCAATGTTTTTGGTAGAGCAAGGGGAATTAAGTCAGACGCGCCCGAGTTAGTAGTGGTAGAGGAATTATATCTTCATATCTAGAATGGTTATGGTTGATTACGATAGGCAAAATCTTGAGAAGACCGAAATGTTCTGAGAACTTTGAAGAGTTTGAAGGACATTGATCATTGACCTTGATTCATCAACTCGCACTTGGCCAACGTCTCTCTCGTCATGAGAGAAGTCCCTGTTCCTAGCAAACGTAACGAAGTCCGTGTGTCCGTGCAGCTTTATTTCAACCGTGACGTGACACTGTGCCGCAATAAGATAGGTACTTACTGTTGCAGTATCCAACAAGTTTCGAGATGATATCGCTGTCAGCCCATTCTGGATGCTGCTTTTTCACTCGCTGTATTGTCCTGTTCTTAGCTCCCAACAATGCCACTAAAGTTGCCTCGCTGGCCGTGCCCTGGATTACTCCACCGGCTTCCCCGCCGGATCGCGCCAGGAACTCCTCTGGCAGACCTAGCATCTGACCCAGCCAGTCAAGCATGACCACTTCCAGTTCTGTACAAGCGGGGCTAGCAATCTGAAAAGACAATATTGCGTGTATTAGTTTAACACCCTGATGAATTCCGTTCACCTATTATTTGAAAACGATTGACAGAGGAAAATGGAAGGAAAACATGTTGTGCCGATCCCACGTAATGTGGGACTTGCCTTTAGGCAAGAGAATGATGATTTCATCATGATCATCCAAGTTATTGAATGAATCTTTTAAATTCGTAATTCAAAGATTAATTAAATTATCGGAATTATTTATCATTTAAGTAGATCGTAAGGAAAAAAATATACCGCATAAAAGTTTATCTCCATAGTACCACAGATTATACTATATTAGCACTATCAAATAAACAATTGTTCGTAATTGATAAATTATAGTAATCCAAGACTGTAGAGCATCTGTACCTACCTTAAACATATAGTAAGTATCTGTACGTGACCATAATCACTTATTAGCATAAATATTAATATTTTGATAAGATACGTAGTAGAAGGAACAATAGGTATTTTACGGTTGTGGTTGATAGATTTATCTAGGGTAGACCGGGGCGAATAGGATCCTTTTTGTTAGAGCTTTATTGAAACCTTCTACAGTACTTAAAATTATTGAAAGTTTTAGTGACAACATAGTAATCAGTACCTAGCAAAAACGACGAGTTTGCGATCATCACTGACAGTAATCTATTGGTCAAATAGAAACTTAGAATATCTATCTATGGAGAAACAATACCTACTGTGAAAGGAGTATAGTAGCCGAGGGATAGGAATAAATTACCAGTCGCTTGCACTCCTTGCCAATGAAATAAATTAGCTATTTTGATCCTACCAGCCCCTTGATCCTATTTGCCTGGGTCTACCCATTTTATCTTGGTACTTAGTTCAATGATCGCATCATATCATCTACCTCTACTGCATCTGCCTAGCGTCCAGTATGCGGTGCATGTCAGTTTATGAATAACCTTACTGCAGCGACTTCTCAGTGTCGGATATGAGCAATCGATTGAATGTAGTAGCTACATATTGTCACGGTCACAAATGGTGTTTTGTTAGGTAGGTATGTAGAGCTATATCAATAATGTTGCAAATACCTGACTCGTTTACCTTCAAAAGTTCAAGTAGATCATTGGATTTTACTTTTCCTTTATTTCGAATATCTTATGATTCGAAGTCATAGTAAAATTATCTTTTTAATTTAGAAGAAAATAGTTTTTATTTTGAATTCAGTTTTGACGGTAATACAATACATAAGTAAGTCCAAAGCATTTATTGCATTCATGTGTGTACAACTGGTCTTAAAAATTAATGTGTGCTTACAACATGAGCCCAGACAGGGCATGGCAAAGTCTACTGGTTAATTGCGAAAATGATCTCTTATAGTTATCCTACATAGAAGTTTATTCGTAGTTATCATATGTATATGATGTGTTATTTTATTTTAAGTATGTTCAAAGTGCCGTATATAATGTTTTAGATTTAAGATATATCTGTAAGTTATATGTGTGTTATATAAATAAATTTGAATTATTGAAAACACGTCAATATGCACTCCGATATTAGGCATGATGACTACATAAAAAAATGGTATTCTGTTTAGTCCGTCTGTTAGCCCTTTCGAAAATATTAGACACCAATAAATATTATTAATTATTTAATTATTAATAAGAAACTACATAGATATTGAGCATCAAAGTCAAGCGGAACTTCAATGCACTGTTAAGTCTTATTTTTTTATTCACAAGAAAAAATAATACAATTACAATTTAAAACATAATCTAAATACCGGGCTTTTTATAGTTTTTTTAGTAATCTACCCTATTAGCATAATTTTTAAATGAGGTTTATTGGACTCGAAAATAGTGTAACAGCTATATTATTTTTTATTTAATTCAAAAATACCAAGAGGTTGTGAATTTACAAGCTATAACAGTAGTAACCTGACTGAAAGTGACGTCATCTTTTATCAGGAACTACTAATCCGATTAAGAAAAATCGTATATATCATGACTAGTGTTTTATGCATATACTATGTGATGTGGACAAAACTTTTGTCATTCTTGATTATTATGTACTCGTACTTAAATTCAGACATAATAGGTAAAGTCAAGGCTAGCTAGTCTGACAAGAAACTAGTGTAGGTACCTGCCTAAAGTGACTTCGTTCAGATCCGGTCAGAACCCTTTCTCAAGGCGAAGGCAGCCGGACTGTGCACTTGACCTAGACCTTGCAAAACAACAAAAATAACCGACAAAACCAGTTACCGAAATAAATCTGCGACATAGCTGTGACAAACTGTAGACACCCTAATCAAATACCATGTATGTTGTACTTTTGAATATCTTACGATTCCTAAGGCTTCCGTTAATTTTGCGACAAGATATCATTAGGTACACTTTATGATAAAATCTCCTGCGTATGTATACGTGCGCCATGCAATGTGTTTATGTATAATATGAAGTATTTTGCCGGAACACAGCTCGCTTTTGTTTGTTTACCAGGTAAATACACGTTATGACGTCGCACAGTAAGTGATGAATTTAATTACGATCAATAACCGTCTGTAAATAAACCAACCTAGGCCGAAGGGCCTATATATTATAAGAAGTTATAGGATTTATAATTCAATTTCAAGTCACAAGAAAAACATTGTTTATTTTTGTAGAGCTCTGCTAAAACTGTAATGATTTTTATAATAGCTCTTAAGCAATAAGGCCGCTCTTTGTACTTCTTCCTCTTATGTGAATTTAGAAATTATTGTATTGTTTTAGTGTACAATTTAGTGTTTTTGTATCGTATACTCACCCAAGTGAATCCGATGCAAGCAATAGCCCCACTCAGCATATCAGCCACGATAGCCGGGTAGGAGTTGGCTGTTGGGAAGTACGCGTGGAACCTTGGGGAGTGCCAGTGTGTGACACCGGACATCACGACTCGCTCGATGTCCGCCATCACCGCCGTCCAGGGCTCCGCCTTCTCGGGCGCCTGCTCCGGGACCAGAGGCCGGAGGTAGCCAGGCTTCACCGATGGCACTACTTGCCTGAAATAAAATATTGCGTTGATTTTGATGACTCGTCGATCGATAAATCGATTTAGTTTTCAGTACTGACTTTAAACTATGATTTAACATTTTTGATTTTTACGATATTTCGAAGCTCTGTTGCAAGCGCCAGATCACGGTAATAACTCAAAACCCGTCAAATCATGGTATGTCGATTTTTTCGTGTTTCGTAATGTGGCCCGGAGAAGACATCTACCATCTAGGTCATCATGCTCCATTTTAGACCACATCGTCAGTTAACATCAGGTGAGATTGTGGTCAAATAAAGGCATTATTTAGGTAAAAAAAATGTGACCTGTTTTAAGTCATAATGTTGTTAAAAACAATGATAATTTAAAAATATTAATTTTTCATCTCATTTAAAGAACATTTAAAGGTAGCTTACAGGTACGAGTAACACAGTAGGTACCGTAGGTAGATTATAGGAGATTCCTGTTTTGATGAATTATTCAGACGATGACAAAACAAAAAACACTTCTGCTAAATTTTATTCAAATGGGGCACAATAAAACTTGTGATCAGGTTTTTTCGTTCAAAAAAGGTTTTGTTTAAAATACACATTCTAGAGACACATCATGAGCATTACGAATATTCCTATTGCAACACCTATTATTTTTGATCACCTGGAGAAAAAAAGTTGATTTTGTAGTATATGTTTAGGGAATGGTGGTTTGATAAGGTTCATAATAAAATTTTGATGGTTAAAAAAGGAATATGTCATGTGAGAACTTAGCGTGGGTCGCACCATGCCCGAAATTGGTTAGGAAGACTGATATCTTCAGACTGATATGATCATCATATCATCACGACCACGGTATTAAAAGGCACATTGTTGGTATTTAAACGCATTAAAAACTGTTTTATTTTAAAATAAACAAATACTAGCACTGGAATATAAACCCACCTATCTCTAATATTTTCCAAATATTCAGCAACATAATCTGTCATCGCCTTGGCGAAGTCTTTAAAATCGCCTGCCTCCATCACTTCTGAAATAATAAAATACAGTCTTTAAAAATATTCAGGCAATTGTATACTTAAATGCCTGCAATAAAAAACACAAACAGAAGTTTCCCAAAAAAGTAAATTATCTGAAATATTAAAAATAAAATCACCTTTGCTCATGCATTATAAAGCAAAACAAAAACCAACATAAATTTATAAAGCTGAAAAAACAACACAACAAATATTTGTTAGTAAGGTTAGTTAACACACCAAATTTTAGTTTAGTATTGTCCTCCACAGACATGCTTGCTGAGTGCGATCTAAAACAAAATGCAGTGGATTAATAGTGCCTTAAAATACAATGCAAACACCTGTGTAATCAACTAATTAAACACTAGTGAAAATCAAAAGTGCCAAACTATAAAATATTGGACAATCTTCTTCTTGTTCGTTCAATATCAACGTTAGTATTGTTAAAATATACTTACTAAGTTTAATACTTATAACTAGATTGACTACATTGAGAAAACTAGATTAGGTATTTGAATTGTTTGCTGCGTACAGGAAGCCATATGAAGGAAAGATAATCTAAGGTAACAAACAATAGCCATTTAAAAGAATTGAGCACCCCCTCTTTTTGATGTCAAAAATAACTAGACGGTTATTTTGATACGAGACAAGATGGTATGTGTTTTAGTGCCTTTCATCATTCTGTATCATGAAATGATAAATCTTTACGATCCAGGATATAATTAAATATAATATGTCATACATAACAGTTCAATGTCAGCTGTGGTCAGTGCGCTTATCAATATTATATATGTACATTTCTTATGTTGTTAGACAGAGGCGGTAAACGGACGTGTATCCTTGTTCAATGCCGAGAGAGTGGCGGCAATGTGCGCTTGCGCAAGCCTCTCGGGCACCGAGCAAGTGGTGCGAGGTTACTCTTGGACCTCGTGCCACCAGGTTTACAATTCTTTTGTTTTGTCAATTATTGATAAGAAATAAAAAAGGCTACTTTGTAGTTGTGTTTCAATTAGTCTAAGATAAGAAATCTCAGACAGAGTCCGCGTTCAGAACATTTTCTTTTTGTTTGTTTTGTTTGGAACGCTTAGCTACCAACACAAAATATAATTGGAGGTCTTATCGTTCAAGAGCATTTTATATCAGACAATCTTGAATGTATATGTCCCCAATAGACATAATACATTCAAATGTAGAAATAAAATATTGGGTCTGATAGAAAATATTGGGTTATTGTAAGTCTATATACAGTATGTTAAGAGTGACTAAACTTAAGTCAATTAATACCTACAGTAATTCATCAGAGACAAATGTTTCTTTCAGTGACAATAATGTCCTTTGGCCATGAATGGTAATGAGAATTTGAATGGTATTCCGTGCCAAGACGGTGCAATTTTGTACCTAATTTTCGAATTCAGGTCTCAGCTACAATGAATCGGTTTCTAACGCCAAGGTGAAGTTTACACGCGATTAAAAAATATATATTTCCGAGGAATCAATTTCGCTCATAATTGTTTTTTGTCATCTTACTTTAGCTATTGGTCATCACGAAAGGTGGTATGTAGACAGTAAGTTGATTTGTTAGCCCATGGCGTGCTGGAAATATTATTGAAAAATGCTTCGTAAAATTGCGTGATGTTAATCAAACACCTAAACGAAAATCAAGTTTTTTTAAATACAATGAAATAAGTGTGTTTTTAAATTATATGGATACGATGATTTTATAAATTATAACCTGTTTTCAGATATAAATAGGAACTATAAAATACGTTTGCTCTGGAATAGATTGTTAGGTTAGCTTGAGCACCAAGATTTCGGTCAAACTCCCCGTGTTGCGCAGCAGACGCCTTCGCTTCGCAGTCGCTATGGTCGCGCAGGTTTGGCCGAAGTTTTATGGTACTAGAAAAGTAGTGGTACCGTACAAGACGTATTGTGACACTATGTTGTTTACTAAGTTCTTATACTTCCCTAACCACAGTTAAGATAATATTATACAAAATATTTCCGACACAGTGTACCTCTAGGTACTCGGGAAGGTAGGCAGCTTAGAACATTGAAGCGAACTGTCAAGACAATGTTATTTCCTTGATATTTTTTGTTTAAACAATTTAGTTTTATTAATTTTAGTTGACCTGTCCTGTCCATGTGGGCCATGCGCTTCTAAGGAAATAAACGTTTCGACTTTGACTTTGGTCTTTGTAAGGGGTTGTATATTGTATTCACACAAAGGTACAATTTTTACCACGGAACCCTCAAAAGTTATTAAATTATTAAACTAAGTATTTCATCCGATAAATTACTATTTAATTAATGAATCAAAGTCAAAGTCAAAACGTTTATTTCCTTAGAAGCACATAGCCTACATGGACAGGTCAACTTAAAATTAAAATTAATAAAACTAAATTGCTTAAATAACAAATATCAAGGAAATAACATTGTCTTGACAGTTCGCTTCAATGTTTTATACTGAGTTGAGAAGCGAATAGAACAACACAGCTTTATCAGTTATTACAATTTTGTAGTTATTACAGTTCTTATTTATAGGTAACTATTATAAGTTTAACATTTACAATAAAAAAAATGTTTGTCATATAAGGAAGCTATTTTAGCATGAGCATATCAGTCCTGGTCAACCAGAATTATTAGAGCCTGTTACTGTGGAACTAAGCAACATCTATCCAAGCTGCATCATCCTTTATATAATCATTTATAGAGTAATACGCTTTTTTCATTAGAATTCTCTTAATAAATGATTTAAATTTTCTAATAGGAAGCTCTGTTACATTATGAGGAAGCTTATTATAAAAACGTACAGAGTTACCCATAAATGATTTGCCTAGTTTTTTTAGTCTGTAAGTAGGAATTAGTAATTTTTCTTAGAATATTAATCAGCTGGGAACTATAAAACTAATCTGGTATACAAGACCATTTACATAAAACATAGATCTAAGTAGGTACTTACCTACCTATTTACTAAAGTCCATAATGCACTGGGTATTTACAAAAGTGGTTAAATCAACGGTAAATTTTACGTCAAAATAATGACCAACGCACTACAGAATTCCTAGCAGGAAAACACATTTTGTCACAACTTGCTCTGTCAAAACAAAGTTGGCAGGTATTCCCCCTATGTTTACCTCATTGACTAATCGGAAAGTGAAAATAACACGTCTGCGTGGTCCAGAACCGGTCAGCGTATTTCCTTCGAAATGGGATCTTTGATATTCTTAACCATATGTGGTATTTCCCACATCGCGACTTCATCTACGTCACTCTTTATTATCAAACAGGAAGTTTTGACCGTGTTTTGTTTTTTCACAGTTAGCTGGATAAATATGTTTTTATTGTTGTAAGTTCTACAAAATTTTTTCAACCATATACAAAATAGGGTAATTATGTTATGTAGGAAGGTAAAAACTTATCTAAGTTCATTAATCTGAAGCTAATGAATTAGTTCTGTTTTTTTAATTTGGTTAATTGCGCGAATCTCACGAACTATATAGAAAAGTATGTTTGTATTTAATAAATGGCTGATTAGCAATTACCTTAAACATAGAATTAAAGATACGATGCTAGCAAAACCCCCAATTACACTAATTTACGATTTAACTGGTGATTGTCTCAAAAACTAGTGAAAAAAAACTTCAAATGTCACTTAGAGGATAAGTGATTACTTGATTAGACTGTAATCGCCTAGCAAGCTCGAAGTATGTACCTATACAGTCGTAGTATCTTATTGGTAGGTACTGATCAAGACATGTTTTCGAACTACATCTTTATAATCATAATATGCTTTTAATAGTCATGTGTTTAACCATCAAACGACAATATACAGAGGTAGAAGTATTTTCTAACATTTGTCCTGAGCATGATTGATTTTTTTTCTTTAATGAACAAATATTATGGGAGCTTTTTGCAGAAACGGACGGAGACGGAGTGTGTGACAATTTCTAAAAAACAATATTATTAACGAATATAACTGTCATAATGCTAAAGGGGCAATGATCGATATGCGGACATATCGATAGGAAGGAAATAGAACGATCAAAAATATTCAACATTAATTTAGATAAATTGTAAATTAGGGAGCCCGAAACAAATTATAATAGGTAAGTAATATAATAGAATTAGTAATCGGTAGTTGTAATTATTTCGTTTTATTATTCGTCCCGCGGTTTAAGAGTGAAAGTTTATACCTACTCATATCAAAGATATACCTACTCGTTGATAAAATATTATCGCTACTAATTTTACTCGTACTATTTACTTCCAAAGATTAGATTAGATACTTTTATTCAATACCCAAATATGTTATCTAAATTTTATATAACCAATTATCTCTCAATAATGAGGTAATCGTAGATTAGTAATGCAGGCGTGACCCGGCAATAACCTTGAATGCAGAAGGTATATGTAGATTATATGTATGTAGATAGTGATCTGGATATGCAGTCATTGACATTGATTATAACGATAATTTCTCATACATAGCATTGTTAAATAAATAAATATTTCCGGACAATCCACACCACAACGTCTAACCCCATGGTAAGCTCTGCAGTAATTTATTATTCTATGGCTCTGCTCTTGTGTTACGGGTACTAGACATCAGGTAGGTACTTCATTTTCTAATATATAAAATTTCCATGTCACAAAGTTAGTTACCGTAGGTACTCCTCCGAAAAGGCTTTACCAATTTTTATATGCGTATTCAGTAGGTCTGAAAATCGGCTACTATCTATTTTTCATTTTGCAAAACAACGTTTGCTGGTGTCAGCTAGTATAATATATACCAACAGAAATAAATGACAAAAAAAAACAGTTTTAATTTGTTATTTTAATATTTGCATATATAACAATATTTTTGGTTTAAGTTACGTACTTGATAATTTGATTAAATTTACTTGCAATACCTTTATTATCCTAAATAAGTCTTACCTATGAAGGTACTAACCCCTAATTACAATTCTTCTTCAACCTTAATTGGTCTTATAATTGCTAGACAAATTTAAAATCGCTGTATCGTTATTTAAAAAGATTTTGAATGAATAACACACGATTTCTTAATTGATTATTTATAGTTGATACCTTACTTAACTGCTAAGTATCTTTATTTGAACTACCTAAGTGACACTGGAAAAAAAATCGTGTGATGTTAGGCCAGTGAGAATTTAACCCGAGACAGATATACATATAATTTGTATCTACGGTTTAAAAAAATATTATAGAGTACGAAAGCTCTGTTTAGTAAGGGGCTATAAAGCTGTGTTTATGAATAAAATAATAATTTAATAGACAAAGTTATTAGTTTGTTATAATTAAAAAGAAAGATTGATTTTATCAAGCTAATGCCGTATCACTGAAAACCGAATATACTTTTGGGTATTCCATAAAAATCATAATTTTTAACGATCTGTTTGTTAAAAAATGACATACATATTCTTTTCGCATTCAAAATCAATATTTTCCTTGATGAAATTGGTTAATCGGAACAAGTTCATTCAAAAGTCCTCGCTAAACATGTCAATGTCAAACAATTTAACAGCTTAATTATTCAAAAAATTTAAATAACTCACCGTTTTTCCAAAATCTAATATTGATAACACAATTTCCTGTTTCTATTCCGATCGCGGTTAACGATAGGTTTAAAATAGACGTGCGTTCTACACGGTGCCGGTTGAACAACGCCCGCTCTGGCAGCCTTGCAACCTTTTATATGCGTGCGATGAAAAGTACCTACATATACCTCAGCACTTATTCAGTGGCTCTAGTAGTTGAGTCGGCTCCATTTAGAAGATTAGGCGGTTGTGCCATCAACTCGAATATAAGAGGTCTAAGTCTCCGGAGTGCTCTATTTACAATGGTCTATTGTACCGTTTATTGGCTCGCTTCATGGAAATATTGGTTTTTCTTTTGCATGTGAATATGAAATATTATGTTTAAGTACTGGATGAAAGGGATTGTTTAGAATTCCTTTGTTGATTCCGTTAGGTGTAACAGGTGTTTTTTTTCAGATGGTTTTAAGAAGCTGGTTAGTTTAAATATAACGTTTTAAAATTCGTCGCTCCTTCCCAGAACTATATCGAACTGCACCAAGCATTTGTGTTAAGTCAGCTTAGCACAAACTATACTTTATATAATTGTTTGATACCATTGATATTCTGAAAGAACCTGATAGTGCGGCTGATTGTTTACATAAAGTTTGCCAAAAAAGGAAAACTATAAGTACCTACTTAACTTAAGGTTTTACTTTCAGACGAAAAAGTATTTTAAGAGCAGTTGCTATTTATTAAAGAAATGACAGAAAAAAAATATTTCTCATAAATACTGTACTAAAGGTGTTTTAATCTTAAGGTTAAATAAAAAAAAGCTAAATTAATCATCAAAATTAAGCGTTATCAGACTTTTATGAGATAAATTACTAAATATTACCACCGCCTTAACGAATACAAAAGCTGACTCGCTTTTGTCCTGAGAATGTAGCAGACGAAAATTTACTTTGATTCATTATCATCTTCATTTCAACCGTAGGACGTCCAAAGTTGGACATAGGCCTCCTTCAAAGATTTTCAGTTATATCGGTCAGATGCGGCCTACATCCATCGTGAACTTACTTGGATTGATATAATTTAATAAAGGTCAACAAACTTAATTAAAATTGCAACTAATTTGGTAGAATTATGTCAGCACAAAAACGACGTGAAAATATTCAGATTAATGATCTAATATCCATTAAAAAAAATCCTTTTACTTAATTTTGTTTTATCTAATTTAAGCAAATGCAAAAGAAATATTTTTGCTATTTAGCATTTTTTTAGCTGACTGGCCGGCTGACCTTTTTTTTTTAAATATGTGAATGCTGTTCAAAATATCTTTAAAAAATATGGATGGTAAGACCGTGTTCTTGTAACTATAACGGTTAATGAACCTGAGACGGGACCATAAGGGCTTATGGCTTCCGTCTCAAAAATCCACCCTCTATAAGTGCACAGATAAGATTTAACTGGAAAATATCGTTGTTATTTCTATTTGCCTTCGTGATTTATTTCCTTCCCATAACAATGTTTTCTTTCAGCAATAAGACCGCCGATTACGCTCATGATAAATAAAAACAAATATTATTCGCTACCCAGCGGTGGTACCCACGTCATAAAGGATTTTCCCGCGGAATGTCATTTTCCTGGTTTCCGGTAAAAAGTAGCCTATGTCTTTTCTCAGACTCTAGAGAACCTGTGTGCCAAATTTCATATAAATCGCTTCAATAGTTTTTGCGTTATAGAGGAACAGACATAGTAACTTTCGCATTTATAATATCAGTATGGATAGTAGATATGATTTCTACATATATATACAAAAAGCATACAACATAATAAATATGATAAAGACTGTAACGAGTCTATTTATATATACTAAAATGATTAAGCTGTCGAGTGTGTTTTTTTGAACGCTATAAAATCAGGAACTACTGGTTCAATTGAAAAATTATTATATACTATTCCAGTGTTAGATAAATAAATAAATATTTCCGGGCAATCCACACAACAACATCTAGCCCCGTGGCTGTACTATTATGTTTTCAGTGCCCGTGGTAAGTTCTTAGCTTGTGTTACGGGTACTAGACATCTGATATACTTAATATAATATACATACATACATAGATATTTTTTATTATACATATTAAACACCCAGACCAAGGAGAAAGTGCTTGCAGAACATACAAACACTTGACCCCTCGGCGGGAATCGAACCCGCTACCTCTTGCGCCGCAAGCGGACTCTCGCCCACCGCGCCACTGAGGCAGTCCATTTATCGATGAAGGCTATCAAAGAAACAAATCTGTGTCTATAGGTACCTACTAATATTGTAAAGCTAAAGAGTTTGTTTCTTTGATAGCCTTCATCGATAAATAAAATATACTATTAGTAGTATAGATTAAAATCCCATGCCGGGTCTGTCTCTCTGTATTTTTGTTTGCGATCAAAAACTACTGAACGAATCGTTATGCATTTTTCAGAAATAAGTAGATAGAGTCCAAGAGGAAGGTTTTCGTATTCGTGCAAAGCCGGTACGGGTCGGTTAGTAAACTAATAATACTTAACTGTTATCTTACATTAATTTTAGTTTTTCCTCAACGTGTTTATTTGTTCATTCAATCACTGAGACAGCGTATGTTCTATTTACAGAAACAGAATTGTTGCAGAATTATTTTTTGGCGAGCGCTCTACAATTCGAAAAAAAAACTTTCTTAAGTAATATCTAGTCAAATATGCGCCCATCTCTCGAACTATTTTTTTTCGCCGTGTGACCTTGAAGTCCATACATCGTACGCGCACTGAAAAAAACACAAAAAAAATACGAAGTGCAGCCCTTCCGATGGGCTTCCGATGGGCGATGGTCACTTCCGATGGCATTCTAGAAACTTTCGGAACCGATCATGGACGCGATGACGTGACGTCATTTAGAGATTTCAGTCTCTTTGCATAAAAAAAGAGATAATTATTTACAATGCTCGAAAGTAGTGTGGCTTACCATGTTGCCTGCATTTTACCGGGAAAACCCATAAGAACGAGAAACAAAGCTTCTGTAAAGAATTTGATATAGAGACCCTTAAAACGCCTAGCTATGTCTTCGCTTTTAGTTGGTTGATCAACTGGCGGTGCCAGGACGTAAATTGATGAATGATTGATGACAGAAGTAAAAGTGTTACTTTTACTTCTGCATTACGTTAAATCATACACAAATTGGAAAAAAAATACACAAATGGACCAATCGGAATCACTGCTGCTATAAGTGTATTATTAACGTACTGGTAAATATGGCACCGTAAAATGACCTGACCTGATAATGAGATAAATTAGCACTTGCCATTCAATAATCAGGGGAAGTTGTTTTTTTTTTTTTTAATAATTAAAACTTTGACCAGGCTTTCTGGCGCCTCAGCGCCAGTAACCGCTCTAAATTTCAATATTTAAAACTGATTAACCCTATAATAACATCAGTAAAGTTTCATACAGTCTCATACGGTACTAGATGGTACCTACATACGAAATAAGTATTTATAATATTAGGTCCTTACATATGAAATTGGCGTTTTGTATGGGAGGAACAAAAAGTCGAATATTTTTTAATATAATATATTTAATTAATCAAAGTATGAACCATTATTTTCTATGCACTTTTGCCATCTTATAGGTAGTTCATTGATCCCTTTACTAAAAAAACCAGTCGGACGGGAATCAATAAAATCTTTGAAGGCGATTTGGACTGCCCCATCGGAGTTGAATTTTTTCCCTTGCAAGAAGTTATCCAAATTTCGAAAAAAATGGTAATCTGTTGGAGCAAGGTCCGGGGAGTACGGAGGATGTCTTAGACTTTCCAATTGAAGCTCTTCTAATTTAGTAGCCGTCTGTTGCGCAGTGTGTGGTCTAGCGTTGTCGTGAAGCAGCAGTGGCGTGGAGCGATTGACCAGCCTAGGTTGTTTAGCCGCTAGCTTTTCCATCATGGTTTGCAATTGCTGACAATAGACATCAGCCGTAATAGTCTGGCCAGATTTGAGAAAACTGTAATGAACAATACCGGCACTAGTCCACCAAACGCTTACAAGTAACTTTTTTGGGGTTAATTTTCGCTTGGGGCAGGATTTGGCTGGCTGGCCAGGATCCAACCATTGCGCTGAGCGCTTCCGATTATCGTAAAGAACCCATTTTTCATCACAGGTAATGCGGTTTAAAATACCTTCATTATTGTGCCGGTTTAGTAATGTAACGCAGCAGTCGACGCGCGTTTGCCGGTTTGCTTCAGTCAATTCGTGAGGTACCCACCTTTCAAGCTTTTTAATCTTCCCAATTTGCTTCAAGTGAATTAAAACAGTTTTATCACTAACACCGCAGCCTGCAGCTAACTCGGACGTGGTTTGCGATGGATCCGCTTCCACAATAGCCTTCAACTCTTCATTATCAACTTGAGTCTCAGGCCGTCCACGGGGCTTGTTCTGCAAGTCGAAATTTCCAGAACGAAAACGTTGGAACCAAAAACGAACTGTGTTTTCTTTTGCAACACGACCGCCATACACATCATTCACCCTTCGAGTTGTTTCCGCAGCACTAGTGCCACGGCGGAACTCGTACTCGTAAATAATGCGATATTTTAAGTTTTCCATTTTGTAAAATGAGTGACGCAAACAGAAAAAAACAGAAGAAAAAAAACAAATGAATGACGATCATCGAAGCACAAATACATGAGTCTATAGCTGTACAAATTTGAATTTGGAATTCCTTACCAAAGAGGAGAAATTTGTGATTAAAGTGGCCAGTACGAAAAACGCCAATTTCATATGTAAGGACCTAATAGCATACACTGTAACTCAATAAAATATTTCAGAATCTTGTTAGCATCGAGTTGCGATGCCTTTCAAAATAAGTTATGCTTGTTACACGACCTACCTACACCTAGATCTAGGTGTCTATATTTCTAGGCCAGGGTGTGAGGCATGGTGGCCGAACACCCGCCCGCCCACTCGGGCGGCCATTGGGAATTGAATCAATTCACTTCTCTCCCAAGAGCTCGCTCGTCTAGAAAAGTGTTTTATTCATTGTATTCGATGTTAAAGATTTTCTAGGAAATGTAAATAGTACGGAAGTCGTTTATATTGTAATAAGGTTCGAAGTTATTGGGGTATTCTTTACCTTGAATAAATTATTAACTTACCTATTCAAGCAAAAAAAGTAAAGGTTTCAGACGGTAAATTTAATTAAAGACAAACATGGGGTTCGATTTAAATTTAACGTAAATAAAGGTTTTATTTGGCAAAAAGTGAATATGTCGAAGATGTTTTATTTCATTTTATTTTGTCTTTATTTTATTTTTGTTTTACTACAAATATATATTTGACGGCGCGACGTTCTGGTTCCATAAATAGTGCGTGTGTACCGAGTGGAAGTAGCATAGAATCAACTTAAAGTGTCCGATGGCGCTCACGCCACTCGATCGCGCGACGTTTACCTGTGGCCGGTACAATCGGGTGACCGCAGGTAGAGGGGTTGTTTACGAGGTGCACTGCTATTTAAAGTACAGTTCTAATCTATATAAATAAAAATGGATGAAAAATGTTGTTCGTTAGTCTGATTAAAACTCGAGAACGGCTAGGCCGATTGAGCTGATTTTGGTTTTAAAATGTTTGTCGTAGTCCAGGGTAGGTCTAAACGGTGAGCAAATATGGAAAAATTGCCGGGAACTTTTTCTACCCGTGCGAAGCCGGGGCGGGCCGCTAGTAAATAAATAAATATTTCCGGACTAATCACACAGCATCACCTAACCCCAAACTAAGCAGCGCTTGTACTATGGATGTTAGGTGACTGATATACTACATAGATAGTTTTTTTTTTTTTTTTAATCTGGTCCTGCGGCCGGCATGAACCCGCAACCTCCTGCGCCTCAGGCGGGCTTTCGCCCACCGAGCCACAGAGGTCGTCAAAATAATAATAATAGTCGTAATAGTCGGGGGTCATTCTTTCTTTGGCTTCTGATCTATGTGTACAAACGCTCTTCGTAGGAGTTACTAGTTAACTTTATCTATATCTTTGTTAAACTAAGCCTCAGATTATTTGTGTGATTGATATTGTTTGATTAATCCCGTAATTAATTATTATTCAATGATATAATCTGTTTAAATCAGTATGTCAAAACCTAACACCTACCTAAATGTTTTTTTTAAACCTATTTACTAAACATTGTGCAATGATTTGATGAATGATGCGATTCATTATGACGCGATGACCAAGAGATATAAGGATTCGTTTGTTTGTACGAACGGTACATACAATAAAGAGTTATAAACACAAATCTTTTTCATTTATCCTTCGCACTGTCCCGTTAGCAAAAAGTGTTCTATTTTCGTCGTGTGTCGTGTGCTTAGAGTATTTAGAGTAGTAGAATGATCATTGAAGTGGAAACAGTAGCTACAAGTAAGAACAACATGAAATTAGATATTTTGACAAAAATAAATCAGTTGTCGTGTCCTCATGGGTGAAAACCACCAAACCGCATATTACGCACAGAACATAGCTTAATTATTATCTACTGGGTAGATAATTATCACAGGGTTGCGAACATAAGAGTATTATGTGCCTGCCGACATTTGTGTGTAAAATTGTCCCTTAAGTAAATATGATCTTTAGATACCGTTGGTGAACTTCCTTTGGTTTTTATAAAATTTAAAGATGTCTAAGTATATATTCCTTTTTGATCCGTATTGGAACTATATAGTTATCATGTTTATACTCTCTTATCGTATCACAGATTAAAACATAGCCATAAAAGACAAAATCTAGACACCTAGGTACCGGTAGCGTATCAAGCCAAGTTCAAATGACAGATCTGCTGAGCAGCTGTGTGAATATTACACGAATATATTATTATATTACACGAACCATTATGGAGCCACATTTCACTACTTACTCAAAAACTATTTGATATAAACGTGTCAAATTTGGCTCATATATTAAGTCTTGCGAGATATGCTCGTATAATGTGCTCCAACTTTCATTTAGACATCTCAAACGGTTATTTAGATATTAACGTCCAAAAATCATAATTTTTATCACTGACTGCTCATATAAATAAATTTCTTGACATTGAACTTGGCAATATCTCACTACATCTTGCGTTGAAGTTAACAACGCAAGGCATATACATTATCTATCATAATATTGTAAATTTTTTTGTTCTATCAGCTATTTTATATATTTATTTTAAGTATGAACATGTTTTTTGTAGTTTTTATTTTTAATCATTTATCACGGGAGGTACACTCCTGCACTGTCGCTTTGTTTGTAAATAATATTAGACTTGGCTCTCATTTCACATGTTCTTGAAGGTATAATGAGGTCTCTGGTGACCTAGTGTATTTTTATAAGTCTATAGGTTGTCTCGTAAAGGAGAACTAGCCAAGTCAGACATGAGGCTACAATCAATTATCATAAGTTATAAGAATTTTATTGATATTTTACGTTGTTTAAATACATTTCAGGACTAACTATTGAACTTGGCATTATAAAGATGTCACTACTTTTGTCGTTGATGTCAACAACCAAGGCATCCTACGAATATTATATCTAACTAGCTGAACCCAGCAAACGTTGTTTTGCATAAAAAAAAAAAGTAGCCGATTCTCAGACCTACTGAATACGCATATAAAATTTGGTAAAAATCGGTACAGCCGTTTCGGAGGAGTAAGGTAACTAACATTGTGACATGGAAATTTTATATCTATATAAATAAAAATGAATTGTTGTTCGTTAGTCTGATTAAAACTCGAGAACGGCTGGGCCGATTGAGCTGATTTATGTTTTAAAATATTTGTCATAGTCCAGGGTAGGTCTAAACGGTGGGCAAATAAGGAAAAATTGCCGAGAAATTTTTTTACCCGTGCGACGCCGGGGCGGGCCGGTAGCATTAGATAAATTCTCATATTTAACTTGGCTCTCATTTCACATTTATGTTTTGAAGGGATAATGATTTCCTAAGTAGATTATTGGCCAGGATTAACTGAAGCTTCAGGGTAAATGATGCAGCGGTGCTATTCTTTATACGGTCTCCGGTGACCAAATGTATATTTTATGTCTTCAGTAGGTACATGTCTTATTCTCAGAAAAAGCCTGGGCACATAAAAAGTAGGGATGCGGCCGATAATCAGCATTGAAAGCTCAAAATTATGAATCGAATGTCGCTTCACGTAACTACTGACCTAGTCAGAAGTTCTTGACAAGCACGCCAGTGTCTGTCACACCAACCGGAAGACAACCAGAGACACAGAAGTTCAGATTTGAACACTTTTTTAAAAGTTTTAACTTTTGTCGTTCTATCATCTCCAGTCGTTTCTTTTTCTAAGCTGAGGACAACATACACCTACAAACGAATCATACTACATCAAACTCTGTGAGGTTTTGTCCTATTACGGAGGTCCTATATGACAATCTAGATCATGGAATTAGTTCTGTCAGCATCATATATTGACCTATCACGCGATTGATATAATTTTAGATCTACAAGTGTGTCCCTTGCCCAAAACCGTACTTCCCTTAAACTTCTATCTAAGCTCGCTGTTTATAATAAGAATATGAACCTAAAATGATCGGTTTAACATCTGTGGTATAACTTAAAGCTAGGTTTTAGAAAATTATTTTGAATAATAAATAAAATTTCTTTCACATCAGTTAAAATATAACCCATTTTGAATTTTTTTTTTTAGAATCAGATAGACCCATACACACATACTATAGGTACCTAGGGTTCAGTATACAGTATAAACATACATATTTTTCAATAAAAAAATGTTTTTAGAAGTGTAAACAGATACAGTCAGTTATATGGACCAGGCGCAACGCTGCTTAACGTTTGATGTATGGGAGACCCCTTATATATTTATTGATTATGTGTTTTTAGTATTGGTTGTTAGGTATATCGACAACAGACATGCATAATCTCTAAAAAAATCAACTCTCTATCTATCACGGTTACTGAGATAAAGGCTGGTGACAGACAAACACACAGACAGACGACGACGTCTACGGAACTCTTAAAATATAAATAAACAAAATACAGCTACTTATTGTAAAAGTACCTTTATGGATCAGAACTTCATATCATAACCCACTAAAACAATTTACAGGGTCAATTTCCGTAGACCGCGTCCGGAAATGATTTATCGCTTCCAGTCCAAGCCTCGCGCACAAAGCCGGGCGCCATCAAAGCTTTAGATGTGTAATTACCGTTGACGTGGAGAGCGGAGCGTTGCTTCACAAGTGGTTGGTGGAGCTGCATCTCTGTGCGCGCTGGATATGGAAGAAAAAGCTGTAAGGGTAGTAAGTTAAGTATCATTTTGCTTTGTTGACTTTAATAATAAAATTATGTTCTGATTCATAAACATTTCAAAAGTGGCTTTATATATGTATAAATAAGATATAGAACTTTGTTCAGTGTAAGTAAGAGTTAAGTAATAGGTACTATAGTAGTTAGTTATCCTCCACACACCTAGATGGTCAAACAGGTGGCAATGTGAATCATGTTAGTTTAATGTGCCTACATTTTACTTTGATTATTTGGGTAGGTTTCCGCCCCATTATTATGTCTTGTCCTAATAAAAAAAGTTAATATTATGTTGGTATTTTGTTATCAAAAAGCTTTGTTTATTTTGTTAGTAAACCATTTATAGAAATAAAATATTATGTTGTAGAATCGCTATCTAAAAAAAAATTGTAGGTATTTTAAGTTTAATGACTGAAGGCGAATGTGTATTTTTTGTTAGTCTTTTCTTTGTAACTTTATAATTTTCTACGCTGATAGTTATTAATTGATGATTATGATAAGCGAAATTCAAGTCCAATGACGTACGTAATTCAAATACCCGTACTTCCCTTAAAAAGATTAGAGGATAATATGACCCCCATAGTGGTTAAAATTTCGACGGATCAATTTGGCTAATGCATTCATATTTCCTATGAAAGAAGGTCCAATTATAATTGATGAGGATAGTGCTCAGTGCTCAAATTTCAGACATTTTGCGCCAGGAAAGGAACTGTGAAAATTACAAAGAGGTATTATAAGATTTAACCTTTTCACATTTCCATTGTGACTTAAGAACATAAATGGGTAGAAAGAGACTATGATTTATTCCATCGCCTTGGAGCGGACTGTGGGCGGTGGGGAAAAGGGGGGTTAGGGGGACAGTTCGCGCCGTTTCCTTGGATACCCGCTTTGAAAGGGAGATGACTGTTGCAACAAGTATACATTTATCCATCTGATATTATTTGATTTAGCGTGCTCAGAAATAATATAATGTCTACGGATGGTATATTTTCTTTGCTGAATATTGTTGTTCAGGTACCAGAATGAGATAGCTCGATACATATTTTATACATTGACTAGCTGTGTCCTGCGGTGCTACCCGCGTTATAATGGATGAAGTACTCTTAACCAACAACAATATATTTATTTGAATTAAGATTAATATTATTATGTTGATACAACTTAAACAAATTATTTCGACCAAATAAGGTACCATAAAAACGGTTTTTGTGAGTTAATCTTAAAAGATAGACATATACTATCGCGGACTGTTTTTTAGATCATTAAAAGAGCTATTATTCTTTAACACATATTTTTTGTTTATCTTGAACCGTTTTCACGGCGCACGCAACGGAAGGCTTCAAAGATAAACAATTTCTCCCGTTTTTTACACATTTACCACTATATCTTTGCTCCTATTGGTCATAGCGTGATGTTATATAGCCTATAGCCTTCCTCGATAACTGGACTATCCAACACAAAAAGAATTATTCAATTCGAACTAGTAGTTTCGGAGATTAGCGCGTTCAAACAAACAAACAAAAAAACAAACAAACAAACTCTTCAGCTTTATATATTGGTATAGATTGACTTTCCTCAAAGATTGTGAAACAGACCCTTAGTAGTAATTTATTTAATTATTTATTTTATCAGACACACAAAACACATTACAACATTTACGACTAAACTATTTATATCTAAACCTAAGATCTATTGTGGCAACATAACTATAAGTGTGCACTACAAAAAATGATAAGAATAATGGTTAACGAACTTAATAAACTAATAAAAAAGAAGACTTAATATTATTGAATAAAAAAGAAGACTTATATTATTGAGGGGGAGCGTGTGTGATGGAACGATACGAGTAGGTACATTTGCAGATTTTCGTTTTTCCTTCCCCACTCTAACCCCCATAACTTTTAAACGGCACAACCGATTTTCATGAAACATGTCTAAGAACACTCGCCTCACCTTTCATACAAAAAAAAAAACTAAATTGAAATCGCTCCATCCGTTCGGGAGCTATGATGTCCCCTTAATCTATCGATCACACCCGCACTGCTTGCGCTCTAACTGAACGGTACGACAATATCGTGTTAATTTGACTAGGTAAGTTTACTTTCAACATGGCAGGCAATCGAAAGAATAACAGGAGTAGTTAGTGAGTAATTATGAAAGTGTAATATTTTGAAAGGAAAGGTTTGATTTTTTGTTTGTTTGTTTGTTTGTCTCGAATAGGCTCTGAAACTACTGCACCAATTTAAAAAATTCTTTCACCATTCGAAAGCTACACTATCCCTGAGTGACATATGCTCTATTTAGTTTTAAATAAATCTAAATTTAAAATTTAAGAAAAACCCCCTATTCCAATGCTTTAATTTCCTTAAACGTAAAACAACATAATATTATGTAATGTGGACGCGATGCGATTTCATTTGATACCCCACACTAGTATATTTGCAGATTTTCGGTTTTCCTTACCCACTCTCACCCCCATAACTTGTAAACGGCACAACCGATTTTCATGAAACATGTCTAAGAACACTCGCGCCAGACTCACCTTTCATACAAAAAAAACTAAATTGAAATCGCTCCATCCGTTCGGGAGCTATGGTGCCACAGACAGACAGACAGACAGACAGACAGACAGACAGACAGACACGTCAAACTTATAACACCCCTTTTTTTTGGTCGGGGGTTAAAAATAATATGATTCCTTACCAAACTCCGATAATGTAACCCATGGTGAAAAAAAAGAACCTAAAATCTTTCTTTAATCGCGAATGCTGCGAAAACTATTGAATATATAACAAAGTGATGTATTACAACTTTGTAGAACTTATCATTATCTACAAAAACGTCGTTACATCATATCTCTAACTATTTTAGTTTTGTGACAATAAGCGATTTTTTTGAAAAAACAAACCTAAAATCTTTCTTTAATCGCGAATGCTGCGAAAACTATTGAATATATAACAAAGTGATGTATTACAACTTTGTAGAACTTATCATTATCTACAAAAAACGTCGTTCCATCATATCTCTAACTATTGTAGTTTTGTGACAATAAGCGATTTTTTATATTAAAAAATTAAAATACCACTGTTTGAAAAGGCTCTTTATTTGTATCTTGGTATTGATCCATAACAAAATAAATTATTTATTATGTAAGATTGCTTTAAAACCTTTATATAACTTTTTGAATTATTAGATTCTGACATTCCATTCAAAAGATATCTCGAGTTATTTTTTTTAAGAGACTATAAACGTGGCAAGTGTGGCGTGGTTAGGTATAAATTTTTAATTTGTAATTATTTTAATTTACCCAAAGACACCACACGATTTCCCGTTTAATTTACTAAAACATTTTTATCTCCGTTTTGACTCGTTGTTACATGCGCCTTTTTAACTATCGGGGGCAGTATTATGTACCATGTAAAACCGGACGTTTTTCGGTGGATCTCCTAGCAGCTTCTAATTGAAGCTTATAATACAAGTTTGTCGCAATCAAACATTTTTAAACAAGAGGCACTTCAAATAAAGCATTATTTTTCAAAATATTGAATATTTACATTTTTTCGTGTTGGCGATAATGACGAACTGTAGACAATAATGACTTTATTAATGACGAAATGTTGCCGACAGTGACAGCTTCTCAAGATTTAGCTTAATATCAAATCTAAAATAGTGATTTCAAGAGTTGTATTATTAAAACATACTGAAAAATAAATCAAATTACCTACTTTTAGATATATGAATCAATATTTATTAAGGAACTGGCGATATAACTACAATACAATCTAGGTAGGTAGTCTATTTTTATCACTATAAATATAATGTTACAAAACAAGATTTCCCAACAAACAATGATGTACCTAATAAATATGCAATAACAAATTTATAAACTTAATAATTTTTTTTGTACTTTGGTAGAAAATTCGGTAGTAATTTTCTTATAACAAAAATTAATGACGGTAATGACGTTCTTATAACAAAAACCGGTATTACTTTTTTTTTAGCTACTCAATTTAAAAACGGTCTTGATTGCTTTTTTCTTATTAATCTAGCTTACAAAATCTGGAACATAAAACTATACAGTTCGCAAGTTCAGTGGCGAGACATAGATTTTGACCGTTAATGAGAATGACCGTTTTACAACAGTTTATTCGTTGGCACTCGTTGGCAACATTATCATAATATTGCCAACGCGTTAGATGTAGTTAAACGTAGCGCTTATATTCTCCTTATATGTACTCTGGTTACCCTTCCTTTCCCTCCTTATATTTATGTAAGTTGTGTTAGCTAAGCGCAAATATAAATTTATTCAAAAACCAATATTTATGTATTAAGCCACGCCAGCCAGCCAAATTAATTAGGCTTATTTTAATAAAAATTACTACATACTTTGTAATTTTACGTATTTTTTTTTATTATTTTTATGTTTTAGACCCCTACTAATATCGAGTTATTTGTCATTCTTAAACCATAAGGATACATTCTTCTTCTTCTTCTTCTAATCGATGGCGTTCGTGACAAGGATACATTATGTAGGGTCGAAAGGGTTTCCGACATTTTCAAATGCAGCCTAGCAAACCGACTAGTACGCCATTTTGAAAAAATAACTTGATTTGGCGGCTAGTTTTGAAACACAGAGCCGCAGAGTTCAATACTTACAAAAAAAAGGTGTGTGTGCGATTTACACACGATAGAAGTGAAACTTCAGTAAATCGACGAAAGAATAAGAAGAATAAAAAAAAAGTGTGTGTGTGTCAGCTACGACGCACGATTGGAGTCTACTACTTACGAACTATAAAATTATGATATTATATCGAATAGAAAAAAAGGGTAAATGAACGCATCTGCTAAAATGATAAGAGAAACAAACATATATCTGTAATTATTCGGATTATTTATATTACTTCAATAAAGCGTATTACATAAAGTATGATACAAAAGTATCGCGCAAAAAAATTTAAATAAAGCATTGTATTTGTGTCTCTTACCATTTCCGTTTCATCTTTTTGCATCCGGTTTGAAATCACTACGATTCTATAGAAGTTTCACTTCAATAAAAAGTTTTTGCGAATAAAACCTCTAAGTCATTCAGCTTCTGAGATATTCAGGTTTAAAAAGTTTAAACGTTGCGTTTCATCACGCAACTCTCTACTTTCAACTTCAAAACAAACAAACAATTACTTAAAAATCGATGTAGCCGTTCACGAGTCAAGTCCATATGGAAATATTTTAATATATGTTGTATTCTACTTATTTTATTTCGATGGCGCTTAGTAATGAGGAAGATGTAAATCAAATTTTATTCCCCTTTTTCAGCCCCAACTAAAACTTTAAGCAATAATAAGACTTACTGTGAAAAAATTGTGTTGATATCTCAAAAATTGAATTATTTATAAGCAAATCAATATGGGAACGCGCGAAAACTGATTGCGCCCGTCGAGTGATGGCTGTGACGTCACGTCGCCGGTTGTGTTGTCGCCGACGAACGGCGACGGCGCGCGGGCGGATGCTTAGCTCTGTAAACTTACTTTTGTTCATTTCGATACATTTGTAATTTTTTTATGAATGGTATACCAACCAACCACCCAACATGGAACCAGGATTTTCACGTGGACAATCAAATAATCTTCCGAAAGTCGATTTACTTATGGTTGCGGATTATTTCACAAACCATGCCAAGTATATTATTGCAGAAATCCAAGGGCAAAAACTTGCCTACATATAACGAGATATTAATCTAAGTAAGTACCTCTGCATTACGTTATTTGTAGGAGGTAGGTTAATAATATTATAAAAGTGAGAAGGGATCTAGGTAAAGTAGGTACCTACCTACCTAAGGGCCTTTATTTCATTTGAGACCAAATGGTACTTAATTCTTAAGTAATTACTTAGGTAGGGGAGATAGGGGAGCATTGGGCAGTCGGGAGGTTCGGGCACCTTCTTGTAATTCGGGTCGTATGAAAGGTACTTAAATTTGGATACTGTGGTAGTTTAGCTTACTAACTGGCAGCACCGCTCAGGCTAATGTCATCTGCCATTTTGATTAGTTGTCAGTGTCACATGGTGTCGACCGTTTCGTGCGTGCAAAAGTAAATATTTTGATGTGATTTCGAAGGAAATAACAACGTAATCTGTGTAAAGCCGTAAGTTTCTGTATTGTCATCTAATTATGTGTTTATGAAAGCTAATATTAACGTATAAATTAAGGTTAAACATTAGACTACAAAAAACATATTTGAATATATTTGTGAAATGAAGGGGTGGGGAGCATTGAGCACCCATTTTAAAGGGAGGTTTGGGCATGCCCAATGCTCCCGCCACTATTGTTTGTTTCGGCAATCGCTGTAAAAAGTAAATTCTGTTAAAAGAAAATTACTTCGTTTAAACTGCGTGTAAATATTCAATTTGAATACTAAATACTTTTGATGTTTTATTTTTGTTTGTGTTACTAATTATTATATTATTTTTTCTAGAAAAATGCCGTTTGAATTTAAAAAGAAAAATAAGCGACGCGAAATCCCTAAAGAAATAATATAACGTGCCATTGAAGAAATTTCAAAGGGAGCAAATATTAAAGCGACTGCAAATAAATACGACATATCTAGATCATTTGATCTAGATTGTCCCTCCAAAGATATTTAAAACAAGTCACTGTAAAAGATGTTTCTTCTAAATTCATATCTTGCCAAATATTCGCTGAAGATGAAGAAGCAAAACTGTCAGACCTCATAATGATACCTCATGTTGATTTTATTGCAAGTTTTTATGATTTTATTATTTAATATTCAAGTAATTTATCATTAAGTGGCCTATTTATAAGTGCCCAAACCTCCCATTGAGGTGTCCAAACCTCCCGACCATTGGGAGGTTTGGGCACTTTTGACAGTATTCAGAAAATCTCTTGAAATTTTGATACTGATTATAATTGTATAAGTGTTCTTCGTTATAATTGAAGCCAAATATATGTGCTACTAATATAAGGAGTAAAAAGTTGATTTTGTTAAAAAATTGCATTTTTATTTAGGCTTAGGTAAAAAAGTGCCCAATGCTCCCCTATCTCCCCTATTCGTAAGTATCGTTACAAGTTTTGGTTTTATAATAATGGAGTTATAGGACTTATGGCAATCGTTAAGTATAAGTTTTGGTTTTATAATAATGGAGTGATAGGACTTATGGCAATGAAATACACGTAAGTACGAGTAGGACTTATCAAAAGACCTGGTTTAGTCTAGGATAAGGTTACGTGTATATTTATATTTTATGCATAGGTAGGCACAGTCATAGTTTAGTCAGTGTCAGTTCCTACTAGTCTATTAGTGCTGTCAGATTGCTGTGGGTTATCGATAAAAAATAATACCCATAATAAATCAGGGGCTCTATATCTCTGAATGAAGTTACGAATAAAATTTAAAAATATATGAAGGTTGTGCAGTAAGCAAAGGAGGATGCAAACATACAATGGCGTTGGTTAGGTGGTTACATAGACGTAGTGAGGTGCCCGCTTGTACAGAAGTAGCGTGTTCCTGTTCTTGGATGAAACCAAAACTATCGCAAGTTGGATCGCAGCAAAAATGTATTAAAGCCAAAGATATGAGAGATACGACGCAGCCCCGTTCCTCAACAGCACCTTTGACGCCTAATGACATATCTACCCAACGAACGTTTTCTACAGTCAGTAATAAAAAAACAATGGAGCTGGGTATAGAATCTCAGATTATGACCTTCTTTCGTCCAACTGCAGATGTAGATAAAAATATAAATTAAGTAGATTTAAACTGAAAAGTGCCATAATTATGGATTTTTTAAATTTCTATTATTCTTGAAAAAAGTTGATTATATAAGCACGTTATTTTATTGCTAAATCACATAACTTTAATATTAAATCAGTTTAAAAGCGATCTTATATCAAAATCCCAAAAAAAATGTTTGTGCCTAAAGAAGCCTGTGAGACTCCACGTCCACAGTGTAGTGTTATGAAAAAATGACGTCCATACCTACTTAAAGGTTAATTAATTTTTGACATACTCTATAAACTAAACATTTATTAATGTAAAAAAATATATAGGTACCTAGGTATTTCATATTTAGGTACTCGCATTAAAATGATCTTCATCAACAATGTCGACTGGTTTTTGCAAAACACTTTCCCCCTTCTCATCAGTTTACAACACTTATTTCTCAGCTTTTTGTCGCTGGGCACATCATAAAAGTATTTTTCTGCAGTGCTAACCGTTGTATTCGTACATAAGGGCACTATACAATATCTGTATGGTATTTTTTCTCCATAATTCCAAAAATATCAATGAAATCTCAAAATTACTGCACGATTTGTTAGCGCGCGGCGGACATAACCGGCGCGGCGCCGGCGGTACTGAGCGGTCGAGTTCGCGCGGAATTTAATAACAACCAACTTTGAATATTCATAGAAAATTCAGTTTTTAATATATCAAAAAAATTCTTTCTCTTATATTTTTGAGATTTTATTTTTGATTTTTTTACATTATAAAATAATCACACTCATCTAGCTCATTGTCTAATCTGTATCCATTTTCATGCCATCATATGTAGCAGCACAAAACTTTTTGACGTGGATGAATGAATGACAAACATTTGACTTTGACGTTAGTAGTGTCTTCCCCCTCCTCCTCCTCGTCGCACAGCTCCCCTCTTCTCCTTGCATCACGTCGAAAGTTTAGGTTCAAAGTCTGGATCCAAAATAAAACTTGAAATTCTTTTCTAAATTATATTAATTAAGTAAATTTTCAAGCATGGCTAATAGCAGAATATTAGATGCTCTTAAAATTTTGCGCAGCCGCAAAGACATATTCCTAACAGGTAAGTTGCGGACGAAATGTGTACCTTGCCCAACTTTCAAACTTATTTTACGGTACAAGTAAAAACTTTTTTACTAACACCTTGGGTAATTGTAAATCATGTTTTAAATTTAGGTTCAAGCAGAAGAACCTACGCGGCTGCAGCGGGAGTCCATACAAAATGTAAAATTGTTAATGGCGTGTATGTTGTTACTCTGGACTCTCCTAACGTTAAGGTCAGTCATTTTACAATCGTCTTTTATTTCTCTAATATATTCTAGAAGCATTAGTGAAAAACATATCAATACATAATCATATGTACCCATTATACAGTATCTTATGATTATGACTATAACATTGAATATGGTACTGTAAATTCTATTGTTATTATAATTTTAGTTATACATAATTTAACCTGATAAGAATTATAAAATTAATTATTGTCATCAAAATTATATAATTCTCTAACCATTTTTCAGGTCAACTCTTTAAACAAAGGTGTCATAGATGAAGTTAAACAAATAATCAACGAAGTTGAATCTAACCCTTCAATAGAAGCCGCAGTCATAATATCTGGCAAACCAGGATGCTTCATAGCTGGAGCTGATATATCTATGATTGAAAGCTGCAAAACCAAGGAAGAAGTTGTTGCTCTAGCAAAGGATGGTAAAGAGCTTTATATTAGTCTATTAAAATTTTAAAAAACCTGATACAGTTAAGACTTTGAATAGAAACATCAAATAAATGTCACTAATTTAAGAAAAAATATTAAGAGCACTGAATCAACAAGTTGTTTTTTCGGAATTTTGTGTTCATCTTGTAGGTTTAAAATATAAAACTTATTATATACAGTAGAACCTCGTTAAGTCGAACCTCGATAAGTCGAAAACCTCCAAATCTCGAAAAAATGTTTTGTTCCCTTCCCTTCAAACACCAAAACCTCCATTACTTGAAATCTTGACCCTCTGTTAGTCGAAATAATCACCGAGTACCTCCAAGCCATTTTGGTACATATTTTCACTCTATAACTCGAAAAATTAAATTTGACCTCTGTATCTCGAACATAGCAACGTTTTATTTTACAACCTTTACAACTAGATTTGGAATTTATTACCTCTATTGTTCGAACAAAAATAAGTTACCGACTTTAAGAACTTGCCGACTATGTGAGTACACTATTGTTTCTTAGACAACATTTTAGGAGTATACGATAATAAATTTATGACTCACGTAAACACGTGTTTGCTTGTTTGGTGTCAGGTGCTAAATTTTGATTTCCTTTGAAATTTAGCTAAGCAAGTCATTTGTTTTCGACTTAAATACTGTCAGATGTAGTTTGGTTCTACTGCAATACACATCAATTAGTACATTAGTTAACATGAGTGCTGTGAAACGTAAACTAAAAACTTTGAGTCTTGCTGAAAAATTAGAAGTTCTCGAAGCTGTGAAGAAGTGTAAAAAAAAGAAAGATGTTGCTAAACAATTTTGCCTGCCAATGAAATCAGACATCATGAGAAAAATACAAAACGGTCAAATAAAAATATGTTTGTCACCTCTGCAAGTTGAATTTTTATTTATTTTACCTCTGTAACTCAAAATTTATAAGAATAAACCTCAAACTCTTTATGTCGAATCAAAATCCGCCTAAGTCGAAATCCTCCATAAGTTGAAAACTCTATAACTCGAAATTTTTGGCGTCTCCCTTGATGTTCGACTTATAGAGGTTCGACTGTATCTTATATATTTAAAATATAGTTACATTAGAAAATGTACATCGCATTAAACTACAATATAAATTTTACATTTTCTATTTTATTAAAGTTTTGTTGTTTTCATTAAAAAAAAATTAATATATGAGTATTTGAATAGCATATGCAGGAAAACTGTTTTTTGAAAATTTTAAACATACTTATACAAGTTTAAATATTTTTTGTAGTACCTATAGTTATTTACTTTTTTAGAGTTATCAAATATCAGAATAAATAATATAGACTTTGTCTTCCAGAAAACATCATTTAAATTTGCATAAAGTTTTGTAAAAAATGTTTTTGCATGTAATGTATTGATTAATTGTAATTTTTTATGATGACATCTTGAATATATTTGCAGGCTGAATACAGTAGCATGAACTATTATTTAAGATCTGACATGTATTATTAATTATATATTCTCGCAATTAAACAATTTCATTTCATTTTATTTAATCAATTTACAAAAACTCTTTGTCTTAGGCCATGAAGTTTTCCGAAGAATTGAGTCCTCCCGCAAGCCCTTTGTTGCTGCTATCCAAGGAACCTGTCTTGGTGGTGGCTTGGAAACTGCACTTGCATGTCGTTATCGAATTGCTGTTAAAGACAAGAAAACTGGATTTGGGCTTCCTGAGGTTATGTTGGGTCTACTTCCGGGAGGTGGTGGAACTCAAAGGTATGAAATATTAAAAAAAATCTGTATTAACTTTATTGAAAGAAACAAACAAATATTTTTTTTTATTTTCAGACTGCCTGCTCTGACTTCAGTTCCTACAACATTAGATTTAGCTCTCACTGGTAAAACTGTTAAAGCAGATAAGGCCAAGAAATTGGGTATTGTTGATCTATTGGTTGCCCCTCTTGGACCAGGTATGAGAAAATTTTTCTAACTTTGTACTCTATTTTTTTTTTAATTGATAATTTATCATGAAATGAAATTCCAGGAGTGGGTATGCCAGCAGAAAATACAGCAAGGTACCTAGAAAACACAGCAATACTGATTGCAAAAGACATTGCTTCGGGTAAACTAAAAGTAGACAGGGTAAAAAAGGGTCTCGTTCAAAAACTTACTGCCACTGTTATGGAATTAGATGCTGTTAAAAACATAATCTTCAAAAAAGCCAAGGAGCAAGTGATGAAGGCTTCTCGTGGTCTTTACCCTGCACCATTGAAAGTAAGATGATGGTTCTAACAGTAATTTATACTCATTAATAATTGTTAATTTTGTATTGATTTTTCTAATCATCTTTTGTGTTTTTTTTTCTAGATTCTCGATGTAGTAAGAGTAGGAGTGGACAAAGGTCCTAAAGTAGGATACGAAGCGGAAGCTCAGGCGTTTGGAGAATTAGCCATGACGCCACAAAGTAAGGGCCTCATTGGTCTGTTCAGAGGGCAAACGGAATGCAAGAAGAACAGGTTCGGCAAATCTTCAGTTGATGTTAAAACTGTAAGTTTTTTTGTGATGTTAAAAACCTTAAGAAAATAGCTTAATGTGTTAATTAAGGCTGGTCTATATATTTGACAATATACTTACTGAAAATTTAAAAATTCAAAAACGATCACAAGAGAAATCTTTATACTTTTAAATCTAACATTCATTAATAATTTAGGCTTCATTATGAAATTTTGTATGGACTTTAACTGTTAATATTTATTTACAACTGCCAAAATTTATAAACATATTTCTTTAAAATTTATTTGTTTACATTATCATTTTAATACGTAGATCGGCGTTCTTGGAGCCGGTCTCATGGGCGCTGGTATCGTGCAAGTGTCTATCGATAAAGGGTACAACGTTGTGATGAAAGATGCGACCAACGCCGGTCTGTACCGAGGCGTGGGACAAATCCAAAAAGGGCTTACTACTGCTGTGAAAAGGAAGAGAATCTCTGGGTAAGATATAAATAAATATATTTGTATCCTTGAGCTGTCGCTATAGAAACCATTGAAAATAATGCCGACCTATCATCAGCGCTGACAAAATTTCCATACAGATTGGTGAGCGATGATCTTTCTGCGCAGATGATCAGCGTGACACAAAAAGTCGTTTGTATAACAATACAACTTGTACTAGAATGACCTAAATTCCATCTAAATGAACTCCAATCGACCCAATAGAGCTCATATCTTATGGACATAATATTACTATATTCACGTCTTTGGAAGGTATTTCAAGGAACACGCTGAATTTCTAATAGCGTTGAACTGTAAAGATTTCTAATATTCATGGTTTAATACCTTAGGCAAAGAGTACAGAGTAAAGAATTATTATTACCTTATACGTTTTCTTTTTAAAATTTCAGCTTGCAAAAAGACATTTTCGCTTCAAACCTTCTGCCTACTTTGGAATATTCAAACTTCAAGAACGTCGACTGTGTTATTGAAGCTGTGTTCGAGAACATCGACATCAAGCACAAGGTTATCAAGGAGTTGGAGGCTGTGGTACCGAAGCACTGCATCATCGCGACCAACACCAGCGCTATCCCGATTACGAAGATCGCCGCTGGAAGCAGCCGCCCCGACAAAGTTATTGGTAAGGAGAATGTACACTAAATCTTAACATCTTAACTATTCAAACCTTGTTGCGGTTTAACTAAATATTTGGTTCCATCAAAATATACCGAAGATTTCCTAAAAGAAACAACTGAATTATATTAGCATAAGCACCCCTATTTACGTCCCACTGAGATTAGGTATTAAATCACCGCGTGGTGTGGTGGCCAAGTGTGGTTTGAATAATATTAAGTTGATAGATATGTATATATATAGAAAATACACCCAAACAAAAATCTTATACAATAATTAATTTTAAACTAAACCTAGAATGCGTATTGAGCGGTCTTATTGCTCAAGTTGATTAAATTTATGCGTTTAAATATAAAAAGGGTTCAAAAACTTTTGTATGGAGCCTGGCATACCTACTCGACCGCCATTTTGAAAAAAATGTGATTCGGCGGCTCTATCGGTTGGCATGAGTTTCATCACTGGCTACGATGTTCGATGCTCTTTTACGATTCAGTAGAAGTTTTATACCTAATTATTTTTACTGTGGTTTAGTAAAAATAGCCACGGGACTAAGTGATGTATTAAGTCAGCATTATCTATTTATTTTTCCGTCCAGGCATGCACTACTTCTCGCCAGTGGACAAGATGCAGCTACTAGAGATCATCCGCCACCCCGGCACTAGCGACGACACCGCCGCCGCCGCGGTCGCCGTCGGCCTCAAGCAGGGCAAGGTGGTCGTCACGGTCGGCGACGGGCCCGGCTTCTACACCACGCGCATTCTCTCCACTATGCTCAGTGAAGCTGTGAGGTAAGCCAAAGTTTACGTGATTAATTGACCCAATCCGCTGCGGTTGTGTATTAAACCTATTAAAGTAGTGCGCACACCCACAGCAATTTTTTTTAGCTATTTTGAAAAAAAATACTAGTTTAATCTACTACATAAAACCTCTAATATGCACTCAAAAACAAATACCATTAGCTTTACAATGACCGATCTTGTAATAGTACTCAGTAGTCTTTTGGTAGTTTTACCTGAATAGTTTTCGAGAGTTTTGCATATTAGCAATTTTATAGATTTTGATGCGGGACTCGAACCCACGTCTTCCATTATACGCATGGACGGTTTATGGACAGCCATTTTAGATGTCAAATGTGGAAAAAGTAAATAATTGCGTAATAATAAAAGCCCCAAGCTACTTGCACATCAAGATGTACTAAGGAAGATAAGGAAGGTTATTCATAATATTCTTCAAACTGATCTATAAAATATACTTTATTCTGCTCACCTTCACTCTGTTTTAATTGTTGCATTTCTCAATAAATAAATATTCCTCTTCAACCAAAGGTTGCTCCAAGAAGGCGTGGATCCCAAGGATCTTGACACCATAACCAAGGAGTTTGGGTTCCCCGTGGGCGCTGCTACCTTGGCCGATGAGGTCGGCATTGATGTTGGCGCCCACATTGCTGTTGATTTGGCAAAGGTAAGTAACTTTTTTTTTCTGCCTTCTTAAAAAGTGACAAAACCTTGTAGAGAGTATTTACAATTAAAAAACTGTAATGGCTTGCCTCAGTTTTGCGTTGCAAGAAATATTTTATTTTGTAAAAGCACTCAACACAACACTGAATATCGCACATCACATAACTATATCAAACATGTCCCACAAATTCAGAAAAAATATCCTTATTAACGATGTCGGCGACTAGTTCCAAGTTCTTAATTTCCCACGTGTGAAATTTTGCTAATTATTATTGGGACGAATTCTTTTTAAGGCCACCTTGTTTCGAAGATTTAGGCATTTTACTCGCCCAGTCGACTTGCATGCGCGTTACGCGGGAGCCGACTTGATATGAACTCCGGCGAACTTTGTCGGCAGCAAGAACGCCACAATACAACATAATGCAGTAGCTACGGTGATTTTAATTTTATTGACTGTATTTTTTTAGTATATTGATTATTTTATTGACTATATTCTTTTATTTGATTGAAATGAAAGTTTATTGTAGTAGGTATGTAGGTATTGAATGTAAACATAATTTTTCTTACTAAACTTTTTGAATTAGTGAGGTGATAATTATGATTGAAGAATTTGTGGTAAAGAATACAAACAACAAAATGAAAACTAACATAATTGTTATGTACAATATTTATTTTCATTTATAAAAAAAAATACATTTTATATGAGGAATAAAATGCTTTTATATTTCATTGTAATTTAGAGTTCTAGTGCTAGGTCCTGATCATTTGCCATTTGAAATAAAAGAACTTAACGGAAATTCATTCAAGACTAAACTTAGAAAATAGTGTTCACTATAACCTAAAGGAATACTTTGAGAACTAGGTAAATATAAGGTACTTTGTTCGAAGTGTTTTTAGTATGTAGTTTCTGTAGGATTTTTGTTTGTTTTTCTTTTTGTAATTTTTGTTATAATTTAACTATTGTGTTAAATTATTACTATATTGTATGTCCGAAGTGGATCAAATTGTTGATACTCGATTTTATTTAAGATCTTCATGTACATGACACACAATTTATACAATAAAATATTCTTATTCTTATTCCTGATTGCAAATAATAATGTTTTGCGATAAAAAATATCTTTTATACAATAAAATATTCTTATTCTTATTCCTGATTGCAAATAATAATGTTTTGCGATAAAAAAATATCTTTTTCTTTATTTTCGGATTCGGTGGATTCGCATTCAGTGTCAGATTCCGTATAGGCATACCACGAGTGTGTTTGGGGTTGACGATTTCTGGCAGCAGACATTGGACAGGTGGTAAAAGTGTGATAATTTTGATTTCCAAAATTCATCATCTTTTTCGATTCTTTCGATATGTACTGGTTCCTTTTCCCCGGCCCAAATACCAAATAGACATTGCCGTCGCGACGGCAATGTCGCGCAGTTGTCCTTGTAATTGTAAAACCAATTACGGTTTTTATTAATTGTTGTAGTTTCACTTCTGTCGTGTGTGAATCGCACACACACCTTTTTTTTTCACGTCGCACTTCGCTCGTCGGGCGGGAAGAGCACTGGCACAGGTCCGTCGTCGGTAAGCGCCACCGCGCGACTGACGAAGCCCGCGGGCGTCGCGCCGCTCGCGGGTTTGTAGGTATTTAGGCATAATAAATAGGAAAATAACAATACAACACGCATCTCAGCGATTTTCACTAGAAAATTGATTTATCTAAAGATTGGTGTAAAAATAAGGTCAATAAATTTATTATTTTAGGCACAGTATTGAAAATGTTTTTTAAAAAGAGGCAACTTTGGTATTTTTTTCTATCGAGCGAAGTTCATCTTATTGTGTAAATGTAAGCGAATTGCACTCTGTAAGATCCTCAACTGAAACATATATTTTTTCAGAATTTTACGTAAATTTTTGACTGATTCATATTGATTTTAAAAACAGCATTTGCGGTATAAGGGGCCCTTAATGAAAAGTCTTAATTTTACCATTTCTTAATTTTCCGAATGCCTCATTTTCCTAATTATAGTTAGTTTCAATTCGGTTTTTTTTCGGATGATAGTACAGTTGAACATAAAAAGCACAACAACTATGAACTACTATGAACTATTCGCTGAGAGCCTAATAATTTATAATACCTATTTATTATGAAACTCATTGCGTTTAGTGTTAATAGGCAATAGATAAAGTGTGAAGGATAATGTCAAGTGTCAATTCAAGATCTTCGATATCGTGTCAATTTTGTTGCATGTAATATTTCTAATATTTTAAACTAAATCATAGTCGTTGGCGGAATCATCGTTTAGTCGATGGCGATAAGCTCTTAAAATTGAATTGAATTATGGCTTCTTCGAGTGCGGCAGTCGTTGATTTAAATTTTGTTAGCATCGGACAAAACGACAAGAAAAAGTTGGTACGTGGTGGCTATCAATACTATTTTCAATCAAAAAATTTAAGAGGAACACAGATTTGGCGTTGTTCTAATAAAGGAGTACGCTGCAATGCGTCTGTAACACTAAATTCAGCATTGAACTCTGTAATACGGGAAAGTAGTCATACATGTAAACCTGATTTTTCGAAAAATAAAATAGCACTTTCTGTTGATGCGTTAAAAGATCGTTGTCGCACAGAATGGAAACCCGTGCCAGTGTTATACGAAGAGTGCATGAAAGGTTTAGACAGCGATTCTGATTCTAGCGAAAACTCAGAACCACCGCCATTCAGCTCGGTTAAAGACGCATGCTATTCCGCCCGTAAGGCTGTTTTAAACGTCTCCAAATTGAAGTTTACAAATGTGCAAGAAGTTAAGTTTCCGGAACTACTAACTAATAATTTCCTTTTGTATCAAGGAGAAAGAGTAGACAAATTTTTTATTTTTGGGAGCCCAGGGTGCATGAAATTAATTAAAAAAACCGACTTGTATTTAGCTGATGGAACATTTAGGAGCGTACCAAAACCTTTCGAACAATTATTTACGGTTCATGTAGACATTGGCAGTACAAGAGAGGTAACTACAATAATACCGAAAACAACTTATACAGAAGTGTTTCGTGTTTTGAAAGAGAAGATTCAAGTGTCGATTTCCTTTTTCAAAAGTGACTGGGAAACTGCCATAATGAATGCAGTCAGAACCGTACATCCCGATGTACATATAAAAGGATGTTTTTATCATTTTTCAAATGCGATTTGGAAGAACGCTGAGAAATTAGGAATGACGATGGATAAACAACACAGAAGGATTGTAAGGCTAACATCCAACTTAGCTCTTCTGCCTGTTGAATATGTCCCTGAAAGTTGGTTATTCATTATGAACGAAGCACCGGACGATACCGCAACAGCAAATTTTACGTCATATTTTCAGAAACAGTGGATGGTAAAATTAGGTGCAAATATGTGGAGCTGTTGTCATGAGCGTCACAGGACTACGAACGCCCTAGAAGGATGGCACTACCGCCTAAATAAAAAGATTGGGAAGACAGATCTTTTCTCATATGTCAACTTTCTGAAGAAAGAAGCAACATATTATGAAAAAATGACTAGACAAAATAAAGTGTACACTGAGCCAAGGAAAAGACGGTCAAAATATATGATAAAAGACGCAAAAATTAGCGCAAATATAGAAGACCTGATTAAAGGAAAAGTCACACCCGAACAATGTCTGACAAATTTATGTCGGTTTAAGTAAGCAAATAAGTAATATTGCGTTTTATTTTTTAATTTATAGGTAGGCATTTGATCCAATTCGCTTAAACAATTTAAAGCAACGTTGTTTCATATATTAAATGTTTGTAAGCAATACTAATACTTGTGTGTTTTATTTTAGTCGCTGTTGACTGTACTTAATTTTAAAAAACCGAATTGAAACTAACTATAATTAGGAAAATGAGGCATTCGGAAAATTAAGAAATGGTAAAATTAAGACTTTTCATTAAAAATAATTCGTCCCAATAATAATTAGCAAAATTTCACACGTGGGAAATTAAGAACTTGGAACTAGTCGCCAACACCTTATTAACCCCCGACCAAAAAAGAGGGGTGTTATAAGTTTGACGTGTCTGTCTGTGGCATCATAGCTCCCGAACGGATGGAGCGATTTCAATTTAGTTTTTTTTGTATGAAAGGTGAGTTTGGCTCGGGTGTTCTTAGACATGTTTCATGAAAATCGGTTGAGCCGTTTAAAAGTTATGGGGGTGAGAGTGGGGAAGGAAAACAGAAAATCTGCAAATATACTAGTGTGGGGTATCAAATGAAAGCGCATCGCGTCCACATTACATAATATTATGTTGTTTTACATTTAAGGAAATGAAAGGATTGGAATCGGGGGTTTTTCTTAAATTTTAAATTTAGATTTAATTATAATTAATCTTATTGAAATCTCAACTATGTACTGTACATAAATGATAGATTCAGGCGTTACTTTGTGGATATCCATGCTAAATACTTAAATGGAACCAAATATTTCGTACTCATTCCGCACCCACTTCTCCCTGGCAAGCATCTACAAAAATATTAGGCTTACCGGAAGATGAACCTTCCGCTATTAGGCATTGTATGTATTGTATATAAATATTTCCTAAATATAATGAATGTCGACGCTTTTCCACATTATGTGTTATTATTTTCTTTAGCTTGCTACCCTTTGCACCATAATCTTTATGTTATGATTATTTAGGTGTACAATAAATAATTTATGAACATTGATATCTCAAAGTATTAACTTTTGTGCTTAGGCTTTCGGTGAGCGCATCAGCGGTGGAAACCTCAACATCATGCAGGACTTGGTGCAGGCTGGCTTCTTGGGCCGCAAGGCAAACAAAGGCTTCTATGTCTATGAACCGGGTACCAAGAATAAGGAGGTGAACCAGGGCGCGATTAACATTCTCAAGGAAAGGTATTCCTTGGAGCCTAAAGGGGCCAACAGCGTTGAAGACAAGCAGCTCAGGATGGTCTCAAGGTAATTTTTTATTCTGAAGTTGTCGTTCTGTCAATCTTTCAATGTACTGACTCCAAGTGAAGGGCAAGTTCGGGAACGATATCGGTATCATGATCATTTGAGTCACGTGTTTTCGTTATTAAATCCCGATGTAACCAAAGCAACTAGCTTTATAATTCATAATTTTGTTTTAGGTTCGTGAACGAGGCTGTACTTTCTCTGGAAGAGAAAATCCTACACAGCCCCTCAGAAGGCGATATTGGCGCAGTTTTTGGTCTCGGATTCCCTCCATTTACCGGAGGACCCTTCAGGTAACCCTACATATTTATTCATCAGGGAATGATGTTGAGAAATTGAAGTTCTTAATTGCATCCTTGCCTAGTCAAGTTGGGTTTTAGATTAAGCTGGTAGAGAGTGTGCGAGCGATTAGCTCCCTTATGATTAAAAAACTAATAACTGGAGCAACTTATCTTTGCTTAAGTTTTTATAAAACAATCATAAACAAAAAAAAAATACATGTTTGTACTTCTGGCTCATATCAGTGCATATTTTTATTCACAGATGGGTAGACCAATTTGGTGCAGATAAGTTGGTGAGAAAAATGGAAGAATACCAGGTACTTTACGGAGCGCCCTTCAAACCAGCTCAGACGCTTGTCGACATGGCCAAAGACCCCAGTAAAAAGTTTTACACTAACTAACTTGCTTAGTACTGATCTTCCTTGTTTATGAGTAAGGTTTAAAAATGTAAATCATTGGCAATGTATAGCCTGTATTATGTCCTTCTTTAACAAATTAGTTTTAAGTAAAAGTGATTTCATTCATGTTATCTATTTGTCCCAGTATGTTAAGAATAGGTGAGTGTTGATGACAATTTGATGTGTTTTGAGATTTATATTCTAAATTATTTCAATGTATGTATTTATTGAAAGTGTAACTCAATATACAATTATACATATTTTATTATTGGTTTGTTTATTTATTACATAGAAGACTACGAGTTTTTTGTAAAAAGACTATATAAAAAAGTGTGTGTGTGTGTCAGCTACGACGCACGATTGGAGTTTACTACTTAGGAACGATATTATGATATTATGTACATCGAATAGAATAAAAGGGTACCTACATGAACGCATCTGCTAAAATGATATGAGAAACAAACATATATCTGTAATTATTCGGATTGTTTATATTAATTCAATAAAGCGTATTACATAAAGTATGTTACAAAATAATAGGTAAAAATTGTGTTCAATTTATACAAATCCAATTTTAGGATGATTGATTTCTTTCACTTTGAATTATAATATCATTCTTAAATACTGCAAAGAACAAATTAATTAGGTGTCGAAACTATAGCTTCTTTTTAATATTTTAATTAATAAATAACAGAAGGTAGGTACTTATTATATGTTCCAGGGTCATTCTCAAATACGGTCAAAATCTATGTCCCACCAATGGAACTTGCGAACTGTATAGTTTTTGTTATTAAATGCTCTAGATTTCGTAAGCTAGATTAATAAGGAAAAAGCAATCAAGACCGTTTTAAGATTAAGTGGCTAAGAAAAAAGTAATACCGGTTTTTGTTCTAAAAACGTCATTACCACTCATGTCACAAAGGTGCATTTCATGCTATATCCTTGTACAAATAATTGAACACTAAGATATTGTCAAATTATGTGTGCAAATATTGTTCTTTAATGTTTTAACAATACGTTCCAAAAATAAAAGCTTAATTTTTTTTACTAGAAGTTAATAAAAAACGGCATCAAACAATGTTCAAAAAAATATCGTCATTTATGCCAACCGTGCTATTTTGTAACACTTTAAAAAAACGGAATGCGTTAAGAAGCATTGCATGGCAATTCTCGACACTCCCCCCGTCTTTCTGTTTGCCGATGCACTTTAAAGTGGTTCAACGTGCACATAGTTCTCACATTTTAAGTTTTAATTTGATTCTCCTAACTTTGTCACGGCAGTCGTCATTACCCGTTTCAACTATATCTTGATAAATAATGCTTGTTGAGTTGTTTTTAAACACCCATAAGAAAGGGGTTGTGAACGCTAAACAGCTCTCCGCTTTTTTCCGTTGCAACTTAACAAACAAGTTTGTAAAATTGAAATTTGTGGAAAAAACGTGTTACCAAAATGACGTTAAATGAAAAAAAGGAATGGTGAACGTTGCCAAAATGATTTATTATCTTAATATAAAGTTGAATTGTTCTTAAATTGTGTTTTGTTTAAAATATAATCCAGATGATTGGGCTTATTATGGGTTGACATATTACGGGCTATTATAAATTTTGAAACAATCATGGTTATTAACACTATTTAGATTTATTAACTAATATTCACCATGACGGGGCTTGCCGTATTAGGATGTGATGGTACGAGTTCGTGATACCATTCTGACAGATATCTCCACGCTTGAATCACATCACCACCCTCTGCAATTGAATTCAGAAATACCTGCTCTGTCAAACCGGGTGTAATAACTCTGAGATGCCGACAGTTTACAAGCTGAACTTACTCCTGTTTGGGTATAGTGTGGTATAGTGTGCAGTGGAGTTACCAACCCTTAATATAGTAATAGTTTGCATTTATAGAGTACCAAATAATAGCAATATTGATATTTTTTTCAATTGTTTACAAAAAATCCTACATGAATTGACAAAGAAATGCTATGATAATATTTTAATTGCTGGCGATTTCAATATTGACATTCTTAAAAGTAATAATGTAACTCTTGACTTTGAATGCTTGTTATTGAATTTTAATTTGAAACTTTCTCTCAGACAACCAACAAGGCTAGCAAGCAAAACCTGTATAGATAATTTTGCACATAATTTCAAGAAAGGATGCTCTGCTGAAGTAATTGAATTAGCTCTATCGGACCACACAGCACAGATTATCAAGTGCCCGTTTAAAAATGTGCTCCTGAAACACTGGTTCATAAAGCGACGCGATTACTCATTGGAAAACATTCAAAAATTTATTAACGCTTTGAAGAACATACTGTTTTCGGAAGTATATACCGCAGATGACCCTAACGTTGCCTATAATAATTTTATAGCAATTTATAAAATGTTTTATGACCTTTGTTTTCCTTATAAAATATTAATTAAAAAAACTACGAAGCCTACACCATGGATTTCTCGTGGTATTAAAATATGCTGTACAAAAAAAAGAAATCTTTTATGGCAATTTCGAAAAAGTCCTTCTGCAGCCAATAAAACTAAATATAAAAAATATTCAACGACCCTTAAAAATATTATAAAATTGACAAAAAAATCACAAAATAATCATAAAATTGAAACATCTAAAAACAAATCTAAGACTACATGGCAAATAATTAATAGCTCTAAAAGAAATATACCTAGACATCAAATTAGATCAATTAAAATAAATAATAATAATATTACAAATCCAAGTGATGCAGATGCTTTTAATAATTTTTTCATTGACAAAATAGTTCCTATTGCACAATCTGGTAGAAATATAACTTCCCTTATAACTTCTCGTAGAGACTCTATGTTTCTTAAACCATGTTTACCTGAAGATGTCATCAAAATCATAAAATCTTTAAAAAATACGAATAGTGTTGGATATGATGAAATATCTACTAAAATACTTAAAGTTTCAGCTAATTATATATCTGAACCATTAAGTTACATCTTAAATTTGTGTCTTAGCGTCGGAAAATATCCAGACGCATTAAAACTCTCAATAATAAAGCCTCTGTATAAAAAATTGAATAAAGAGAGCATGGAAAACTACCGACCTATTTCATTAATACCAGTAATGTCAAAGATATTTGAACGCTATCTCTACGATGCTATTTACAATTATTTTGAATACAAAAACTTATTTTGTAATGAGCAGAAAGGTTTTAGAAAAAACAAATCCATAAACATGGCCTTGTATGATTTTTTTGTATAGAGTAACTAGTAGCGTCGATAAAAGGCAGCCAGTGAGCTCTATATTCTGCGATATGACGCAAGCATTTGATTATGTGAGCCACGACATACTCTTCCAAAAACTAGAGGCTTATGGTGTCCGTGGTAACGCAATGCATCTTATTAAATCTTATCTTGAAAAAAGAACACAAATTACTGAAATATGTAGAGTAAATTTAAAAACAAAACATGAATGTGTATATAGATCTCATGAACGCAAAGTTTTGTATGGTGTACCCCAAGGAAGTGTACTCGGCCCTTTACTCTTCCTTATTTATATAAATGATCTGCCAAAGTCGACAACACACCCCATGTCACTTTTTGCAGACGACAGCGCAGTGACAATTCAATGTACTAACAAAATGACGTATGAAAATGACATCAACTCAGCCTTAAACTCTATTATTTCTTGGTTGGATAACAATAACCTTAAAATAAATTTATCAAAAACCCAAATCATTAACTATAGACAACGTGATATAACAGCTAATCATAAACTAGACATTAAATATGATAGTAACAATATTAATGAAGTTGACATGACTAAATTTTTAGGACTTATAATTGACATGAAACTTAATTGGAAAGCTCATATAGAATATTTATGTAAGAAAATCAATAATTTAGTATATTGTCTATTTAAATTATCCAAAATTGTTAACACAGAAAGCTTGTTAACAGCTTATCATGGCTTTATTTCCTCAAATATTCGTTATGGTATTATATTCTGGGGGAATTCGACGGATATTATGAAGATTTTCAAAAGTCAAAAGCGGTGTATAAGAGCTATGTTTAACTTAAAACCAACGGACTCGTGCAAGCCTATCTTTAACAAATATAAAATATTGACGATTCCAGCGCTCTATATTTTCGAAACAGTTATGTTTGTTAAAAACAACCCTAAAATATTTGAACAACTTTCTGATACTGTGATACGAAATAGACGAGATCAACATAAAGTAGTTACTCGTGACGCCAAAACAACATTAATGCGTCGGAGTATATTCTGCTCAGCACCATCTACCTACAACAAATTGCCTAAATCTATTAGAGAACTACCTTGTTCGATGTTTCGGAAGAAAGTACATGAACTTTTGACTAAGAAATGTTACTACACATTTAATGAATTTTCAAGTGATAAATTTTAATACTGACCTACATAAATTATGCGCCATGTTATTCTTTTAATAGTTTTAAATTATTTCAATTGTTTAATTTTATAGTTTTTTTTTTGTTGTTATTATTCCTAATTTATTTTTTTTGTGACATTTAATTATTTTAATTTTGACAAATGTAACTAATAATATTGCACGCTCATGAGGGCAGAATACATTGAAACTCTGAACATGTAACAACAATGTAACCACATGTATTTCATGCAATAAATATATTCTATTCTATTCTATTCTATTCTATAAGCAAACTCAGAGTCGCTCAATCAGCTAAGGAGAGCGCTATGACCCCAAGCATTACGTGATCGAATCAGAAATGAGAAGATACGTAGAAGAACGAGGGTCACCGACATAGCCAAGCGGATTAGCTCTTTAAAGTGGCAGTGGGCTGGCCATATTGCCCGTGGAGCAGATGGTCGTTGGGCTGAAAAGTTCTCAATTGGAGGCCCCGTATCGGCAAGCGCAGCGTAGGACGTCCACCAACTAGATGACGGAAAATGACTACCAAATTATTTACCAAAGTACAAAAATTTTTTTTTTTTTTTTTAAGTGAAACTTCTATAGAATGGAATGGCTTACCTGTCGGGTAAGCCAATCTTAAACGCTAACAAGGTTAAGCAACTTTGCGCGACGCCAGTACTTGGATGGGTGACCGCCCGAACAAAATCTTTTTTGCATAGTATTGTTTTTTTTTTATCTTCTTATTCTTTTGTCGATTTACTGAAGTTTCACTTCTATCGTGAGTGAATCTCACACATACCTTTTTTAAATTTGCTATTGTATATTTATTAGGTACATCATTGTTTGTTGGGAAATCTTGTTTTCTAACAATATATTTATAGTGATAAAAATAGACTACCTACCTAGATTGTATTGTAGTTATAACGCCAGTTCCTTAAAAAATATTGATTCATACATCTAAAAGTACCTAGGTAATTTGATTTATTTTTCAGTATGTTTTAATAATACAAGTACAACTCTTGAAATCACTATTTTAGATTTGATATTAAGCTAAATCTTGAGAAGCTGTCACTATCGGCAACACTTCGTCATTAATAAAGTCATTATTGTCTACAGATCGTCATTATCGCCAACACGAAAAAATTTAAATATTCAATATTTTACCTACCTACCCTACGTAAAACAGCTTTTAATACTGATACTGAATTGCCTGCGATGCTTTAGAACGCATTCTGTTTTTATAAACGTATTTACGTAACGTGTTGATGACGATATTTTTTTGAACATTGTTTGATGGCATTTTTTAGTAACTTATTTTGGAATAATTCAAGCTTTTATTTTTTAACGTATTGTTCAAACATTAAAGAACAATATTTGCACACATAATTCGACATGATTTCAATATTTAAATAATTTTGACCTTACCTTTGTTACATGTAAAATAATGACGTTTTTATGACAAAAAACGGTATTACTTTTTTTTTGTGACTTGATATTGATATAAAAACGGTCTTGATTGCTTTTCCCATAAGATTTATGAATGTAGCTTATAAAATCTGGAAAATATAATAACAAATACGTTTAGAAATTAATTCGATTTTGATCATAAAAAAGAATGATCCTCATGCAAGGCAAGGCGAATTTGAACTGAAAATTTGGTTGGTGAACTCCCAACGAGTCACACCAAATCCTGTCACAGTGTGTCACGTTGGGATTTTTTTTACCAACGAGTAACACTGTTACACAGGTGTGACACGTTGGGACTTTTTCGACTTTTATAAAAAAGTTTCAACGAGTTACAGCGATTTATTTTCTTATAAGATAATAACTTTTTATCTCATAGATTATTGAGACAAGTTATATTATGTAATGTAAAGGAAGAAACAATAAAATGCTTTGTGGTGATAAAATAATATATATTTACTACAAAACGTCAAAAATAGTAGTAAATAGTTATCATTTGCATAACGTCATTAAGTATTACATAAGTTTTATAATAATTATTGTGATAAATATAAGTTATTTAGTATTTTATTAAAAATACTATTTTTGACGTTTTGTAGTAAATATATATTATTTTATCACCACAAAGCATTTTATTGTTTCTTCCTTAACATTAAATAATATAACTTGTCTCAATAATCTATGAGATAAAAAGTTGAAATCGGTGTGACTCGTTGGGAGTTTTTCTCCCATTGAGTCACACTGTAACTCGCTGCAACTTTTATTTTATAAATGAACTCCCAACGTGTCACAGTGTTATTCGTTGGGAAAAAAATTCCCAACTGTCACACTGTGACAGGATTTGGCGTGACTCGTTGGGAGTTCACCGAAAATTTTCCCGACGGACACACTGTAATCATAAAATGACAAATAAAACGCAAAGCTTTCTTTTCAATTCCAAGAAAAAAAAAAAGGTAATTTCAGTTTAGTTTATTTATTTATCTATACGTTTGTTTGAACGCGCTAATCTCAGAAACTACTGGTTCGAATTGAATAATTCTTTTTGTGTTGGATAGTCGAGTTATCGAGGAAGGCTATAGGCTATATAACATCACGCTACGACCAATAGAAGCAAAGATATAGTGGTAAATGTGTAAAAAACGGGAGAAATTGTTCATCTTTGAAGCCTTCCGTTGCGTGCGCCGTGAAAACGGTTCAAGATACACAAAAAAATTGTATTAAAGAATAATAGCTCTTTTAATGATCTAAAAAACAGTCCGCGATAGTATATGTCTATCTTTTAAGATTAACTCACAAAAACCGTTTATATGGTACCTAATTTGGTCGAAATAATTTGTTTAAGTTGTATCAACATAATAATATTAATCTTTATTCAAATAAAATATATGTTGTTGGTTAAGAGTACTTCATCCATTATAACGCGGGTAGCACCGCAGGGCACAGCTAGTTAATTAATATTCTAAATTGAAAAAGATGTTACTCAGTTGAATGCCATTTTGCGTCAGTTCAGTTTCTTGTAATTGGTCTTTGCGCCTAAAGCGACAATTTGCCAGTCGAGTAAAATATAAAATTATAAAGTGAAAAAGATGTTTCTCACTTGAACGCCCCATTTTGCGTCAGGAAATCTATCACCAAAATAAAATAAACAATTTAATCAGTTCTTCTTCTTCTTTTATTTGATGGCGTCCGTGACTGGCTATATGACCGTCAACGTTATCAATCAAAATAGAAGTAGACATTCAAAAGAACCTTGATTTCACGGACGCCATCTAATAAAAGAAGAATAAGCACTTGATCGATTTGACATGACATTGACAAGATTACCTACTCTATGGTTTTCTTTCTTAAATCATAATATTTCCCATAGTTCCATTTGTACTTCGTTCGTAGTGATTGGTATTTATATTTACACCCAGATCAGATTCCCTAGTGTGTATTGATTTTCTTGAATTATATTGAGTTCTGTTTTGTCTTGCCTTGCCTTCCAAAAGGAAAAAGGAGACGCAAAATGGCTTTCAACTGACACTGAGTAACATCTTTTTCACTATATAATTTTATTAAAACTGGCAAACTGACGCTTCAAGCGCTGCGCTGAGTCCAATTATTAGAGGATAAAATTGAAATTTCCAAAAATACTTTTAAGAGTTTTAAGTTACACACACTTGCAAATTGCGAGTATAAAATAGTTTTTAGTTAGGTACCAAACAGAACAATAATATTGTTTGCATATTGAACGTAATGGTAAGGATGTTTTTGATTGGATTATTAATTTGCCTGTATCAAATTCTCATCGACCTTCATTCAGGTTTCATTGAAGCCTCGAGAAGGTATTATATAATATGTTTCTAAATAGAAATCCTTGTACTAGGTATCTTCAAACAACCTATGCATTCCCATTAATAAAAATTTTGTTTTTTAGTAAAATAGTAGGTTTGTGCCTAGCACCTTGTATGGTATTTAAGCAATTTATCCATACAAAACCATTTCCCTTTATGTATGTACCTTCAATCCTCATTTGCATTCCTTTCAGGACATCCTACAAGTTATTGCGTTGTAGCAGCATGAAAGAATTGAAGCCTATTCAAAAATGTTGTTCAAAGTAAACAGTATTAAAAATAAATTCCTTAAAAGAATAATTGAACATAGTGTTTTCCTATTGCTTGTATTAATACTCATACCTGTATTCTTCTATTTTGAATTGTTCATAGTTTTGCCTGCTGTAGTGGAGCCATTGTCTTATTTGTATTATGTTCATATGATTTGTGCACATTTTCTGTTACTCAATGTAGTTGGCAATTTCATTTATGGCATGTTTACAAATACTAGTTTTAAGGTTAGTCTAGAAAATAGTTATCAGAATAATTGGGAGTTTTGTACTGTTTGTCAATATCATCGGCCTCCAAGGGCCTGGCATTGCTCAACCTGTGATATTTGCATCCTCAAACGGGACCACCACTGTACTTTCTTAGCATGCTGTGTTGGATATTACAATCATAGATATTTCATTTTGTTTACATTTTATATATTTGTTTCTATGATATATGCATTTGTTTTTAATGTTCAATTTGTATATGAAAATGTTACATGGAATCATGGCTTAATATTAGTAAAATTTTTGTTGCCCTTAGTCAGTGTGGCTGTGGACCTGGGACCTGAGACATTGTATGTATTATTATTAGTAATCAATTTCATTGTTACTCTTTTTACAGGGTTTTTGTTTGTGTATCACTTTATCAATCTTTTAAAAGGTAGAATAGTTTATGAAAAAAATAATGACAGCGCAGTTAGTGTATATGACAATGGCTGGAAATCTAACTTGATAGAAGTATTTGGAACAAAATGGTATGTGGCATGGATATTACCATTTTTGAAGAGTCCCTTGCCTGGTAATGGAATAAAATGGCCAGTAAACCACAAAATAAAATAATTTACCTTCTGTACATAAAATTAATGTTAAAATATTATATTTTGTGCCATAATTTATCTTAAAAGTTGTACTTACAGAATAATGTTACAAAAAATATTTTAATGTAATAATTATTTTGAATAAGAAATACTGAACACTATTAATTCATTGTATATTTTATGATTTAAAATAAATGTATTTTATAAATGATATTCTTTCACTATTCCTAAGTACAAACATATTTACAAAATTCATAGTCATTTAGAGATCTAATCAAATATTAAATGTCAACCATTTCTAAACTCAAGGAATGTTGTTGGGTAATATTTGTGATAAGTATCTACTGCGAATCCTATCAGATTGTTCAAGAGCTGAATCTCTAGCTGGTGAATTTTGGGGTGAATCATCTGGCCTTCTTGAGTCTATCTCCTCTTGATCTGTATTATCGTCTTCATTCAACAGATTCGTAGTTTCGTCACTATTCGTAATTCTATCATGTCTGAAAAATAAACAGGTACAATAGAAGTCAAATTCAAAATATGTTCCAATATTAAGTAACTTTGACCAAGTAGTTTCGAGATCTGAGTCTCGTGTACATGCTAAGGAACAAAAATAATTATGCTTTTTACACATTGTTTAGATATATTCTTTGAACACATTGTTACACATTGTTTAGATATAGTTTTTTTACATGTGGAAAACTAAATAAACTTGTGTTGGTTAGAATAACTTACATTTTAACTGAGTCCCTCATACTTGGAGACATGTTGAGGACACCATTGTTGGCAGAGTCTATGACGTAAATTAACACGGCAGCAATGAGGGACACTGAAATCATATAATTTTAATTAGGAAACTTCTTGAAGCACTTAAACTCCACCCAACCCAACAAACAACAAGATTTATGTATCCTCTATACATATTGTATATATAGAAAGGCGCTACAGGAAGTTGAGTTTGCAAAAAGTGAGGGCCGTCATATATGTACTTATGCTCAAATTTGTTTAGCTGAGACTCCAGAGAAACTAGAAAAACATGTTTCCGGCGGTCCGCTTCGCGGCGTTTCCGTTTTTCTCGCGAACGATTAAACCGATTCCGATTTTGTTTCATTTGTTTGAAAGGTGAGTTAGTCAACATTTATTTATGTTATTTTTTTAAAAACCTTGTTAAGCCAGCCCTTTGAAAGATTAAAGGAGTCAAACATGAGATTTAAAATCAAAATACATATCTAAGAATCATAGCTTAGATTTTTTTGATAAAACAAGCCATCCCAGTCCACAACGGGACCACAACAGCCGGGATAGTTTATACACTTTTAAAACAAATTAAGATTTTTTGTTTAAATTGCAAACATATTCAGTCAGAGTGGTCACCCATCCAAGTAATGGCATCGCGCAACCTTGTAAAAAGCACGTTTGATGTATGGGAGCATAAAAATGAATTTATTGTATGTTTTTAGTATTTTTTCTAAAAGCGGCAACAGTAAATACACCATCCCTTAAAAGTTCTATCTACTCTAGTTATCACGTGATAATTCTTAAGATACAGCCTGGTGATAGACAGAAAGACAGACGACGAATTCTCAGCAAAATATAGCATCAGGTCCCGTTTTGTCCTTTGTGTACAGAACCCTAAAATCAAAAGCTTGTCTTATCCCACAGACCTTAAGGGATGCCAGGCACTGGAGCATCGTCGAACGTTCCTATCTAAAGTTCTAGTTGTTATAAAACTTCAGAGAACCATTAGTTAATATAATTATGGATCTACCACGTAATAAAGAAAGGTTTAAAAATACATCCAAAACTGGTAGTAAAATAAAAACATGTTTATATTAAACATTGAGAAAAGTATTTTGAACTTTTCAAGGTACAAATTAGGACCACTTGAGTTTTGAAACTCACCGAAAAGGCATCCTAAGAAGAACATTTCCAGCATTAAATAGCCGTAATCATCAACTATTATGCCGGCTAAAATAAGCACTGTAGCGAGTCCCATGTTCTGCACTGCTTGACAGCTGAAATAAAACAAGTCATATAAAAGTTCAAGTTATAAAAGTTCAACTATATGCAAACACTACAAGTGTAACGAATTACTGGTTATTGAAGATAACTTGAGAACGACAGGACCAGTCCCTATGAAATTGAAAAGTGAAATTATCGAGAGCCTTGTCCTTTTTGAAGATGCGATGGTTGAAAAATATAACAATAACACCTATCAGAACGTTAAAAGTATTGTTAGCTCTTTCACGCAAAAACGACATTAGGCACTTTCAAAAAAGGGATTTACGATCACAATATTAACTTTTGGAAAGGAAGAACCAGCTTTACGTATAATTTTAAGTACCTATTGACTAATTAATTATCTAAGTAATATACAACTAAAAAATTTGTCTAAAATACAACAGGTAAGCGCTCAGATATCGAAATAAGTTTTAAAGCTAATTATAAAATATTAGAAAATACATAATAATTACATTCCATATGCAGTTCCCAGCTGGTTTTCCGGAACGATCAAAGCCACTAGTGGCCAAAGACCACTAGCGAGTAGAGAATAAGATATCCCCAGCGTTATCTGAAATTTAAAAGAAAATATTTAGGGTGGTAGTAAGGTTATAGGTATACCTTTTAGGTACTAATTACGAAATAATTATCGTTTTGTCCGAACATAGATAATTTACAAGTTGTCGAAATTATGGAAAGCCCGAAATTGCATGAAGGATCTGTGGCCCACAACTGGCTACCGGCCTGAAAAATCGAATGAAAAATTCGACTAAAATCGGAAGCTAATTAAATAATTAGCAAAATTTCTTACAAACACTATAATTATAATCACCGGGATCAAATTATCTGCATGTGTAGAAAAGTTGCGAGTTTCGGTTTAATACAAAAAATGGCGGAGAAAATCGAGCAGATCTAAGTTCCTTATGCCCTCACTAACAGTTTAGGGGCCTAGGTTTGATTTGCCCCAGGGCGCTTAACCACCTAGATACGCCACTGTTTGTGGGTACCATAACTCTTAGAACAGATGTACTACCCAAATAAAAAAGTTACTCACCACACCAATGTAGGGATTGTAGAACGTGAAAGCCAACATGAAATGAGCCCCTATCGTTGTTATAATGCTTAAAATAACCCAAGTCACATTTCGGCCCGTTTTATCAATTAAAATGCCAAAGAAAGGGCTCAATGCTGCAGACAGTAAATACACCATCGAATTTACATTGTTGGCTTCTTGTGGGTTGAAATCGAATTTTCTTTCGTAAAATAATCTGCAATCAATTAGGAATTGTTAACTGGTACTTATTGTAACGATAACTATTAATTATGTACAGAATTTATTTTATTTAAAAACGATACCGTTTAAAATAAATTTGGTTGGAAAGATTTTGTTGCAAGAAAATATATTAATTTAACTAACCAATTTATGGTTGATGGCGATACATTTTAAAATTCACTAACTATTATATAAATAACAACAAAAAATCTGAATATTTAATTCAAATTTTTTATTCATACAATAGTTAATGAATTTTAAAATGTATTGCTAAATTTATTGAAACTACGTAAATTGTTAGCTGTAGGTAGTACTGAGTCGTTTCCGGTTGTCAAACCTAACCTAACTTTAACGACTCACGACTCCAGCACGCCATTCTGTTTCTGTGCTTCGTAGCGACTAGACCTCTAAAAAGTGAAAAGTGTTGCAGTGGTGTGCTGGTGGAGACTGTTTTAAGGTAAGTCACTAATTTGTTATAAACTGTGTAAAAGTAATAAATATATTTTATGAGCGTCGAGTTAATAGCGGTAATATTTATTCTTCCACACGCATTTTTTTGCATACATACTTACTTTCCCAATGCAATAAAGGGGAAGATGGCCAGATAATATGCAACACATATAACAGAGAGCAGCCAAAATACTGATTTGAAATGTATGATATCTGAAAGATGGAATGGTTCTTCGTTTGCATGTTCCTCTTGCCTATTGAGGATTCTTTCAGCTCTGTGATCCATCCAACCAAGTATAAGCCCACAAATTAAAGAGCCTAGACATGTCAGTGAAGCTGAAACCGAAATATATACACAATTTTAATAAGACAATATATCATGTCAGCCCAGAAATAGGTAGTAGGTAGGTACAGTATGCCTAGCAAACTGATACCCCCTGGCAGTAGCAGTTTGCATGCAGAAGAGGTTACCAGTTAGCGACGCATACTATACATATATGTATGACCACATAGATAATCATGAATCTATTTTAACATAATCGTTATAAAAAATAAGTTTCACTATGCTAGGATTTTAATAAACCTAATTTTATTACTAAAGTTAAAAGTCATACCAACCCACAAATAAAACAGCACCCAGCTGTTCATATCCATGGTAATAGTTGGCGGCATATTTATAAATAGGCTCCATCACCCAGAAGTTAACAGTGCTGCCAAATCTGGAGAAAGAGAGTTGCAGACCAAACACCATATTTAGCTCTTTCCCTTTGAACCACAGCACTACATAATTATTAACAGCTACTTGTAAAGATTCTCCACCTATTCTGTAAAAAAAACAAATATTATTCATATTTAGTAATAGGTAATGCAGGTATTATTTGGATCGATGGCGATGGATGGAGGAGACCCGTGGTGGATTTACCAGCAGGCTAAGTAGGCTCGAGCCTAGGGCGGCAGATTTGGGGAACGATTTTTTTCGATGACTTTTCTCTCTCTTGGCATTGCACATTCCGAGAGTAGCAAACTTATACCGATTAGCTCAAAAATATACCGAAAAATTATTCCAACGAAATCGTTGCATTGTAAAAATAATGTATGATATGACAATTGTTGAGGCAAGGGCGGCAAAAACTATTCAGACTATACCTTGAAAATTTGTAAATTCGCCACTGGAGGAGGCCTTCACCCAGAAATAGGTTTTCAAATAATGTACATTGAATGCATGGGTGACTAAAAATCAGTGAAGTGATAAGTTTAGCCAATCATTGTGTTTAAATATAAGTATGTATAACTAATGTAAGTATAAATGTTTTTATGTTGTATGTTTTGACTTGCCTGTTATGTAATATAAAGATATAATAAATAAATAAATTGAAAAAAGAAATTTGTTTGTGATTGTGACATTTTTTATAGGTACTCATAATTTTAATTTTGATAAATGTATTTGGAAATAAATGGCTTAAATAAATACATTTAGGTTCATCGGTCGCCTACACTGCAAGGCGACACCGCCGTAACAGATGATCCACGATTCTGACACTTTAGTTTATCTAATATATAAAATTCTCGTGTCACAGTTTTCGTTGCCATACTCCTCCGAAACGGCTTGGCCGATTCTCATGAAATTTTGTGAGCATAATAAGTAGGTCTGAGAATCGGCCAAAATCAATTTTTTATTTTGCAAAACAACGTGTGTGTGGGTCAGCTAGTAAGATTTATATTTTTATGTATGTTAGTCCATAAGGTATATGTTTATATAGGCCTTAGATGCCTAAAATAAATGATTATTATTATTATTCAATTTGAAATTTCTACACCAACCACTACTACCCAAAAATAACCCAAAAACCCACTTACCCAAAAATAAATCTTCCCATTATCATTAGCCAGAAAGCATTTATATAGACACCAAGAGCAAACACTACTGCTCCAACAAATACTATCGTCATGTATATTATTGTTCCTAATCTTACTCCAAAATATCTGAAACAAAAATAATATAATTTAGAGAAACTTCTTATAAAATTTTCAAATATACCTTTGTATTTAATTATAATTCCAATTATTTCTTTGTCATAGACAGGTTGTATTATGGAGATTTTTCATAAGGTAATAAGATGATAAATAAATATTTCTGGACAAAACACACAACAACATATTAACGTTTGTGTTACTAGACATCTGCTATACTTAATATAATAGACATACATACATAGATTTTTTTATTATACTTATAAGACACCCAGACCAAGGAGAAAGTTATTGCAGAACATACAAATACTTGTCTCCTCGGCGGGAATCGAACCCGGTACCTCTGCGCCGCAAACGGACCGTCACCCACTGCGCTACTAAGACAGTCAAAACCACAAATAATATTTACATATTTTTTATTTAAAACATCTGTCTTTGTTATGTGTATCTATTGTTTTGGTGTAAAGTGTTGTGTAAATATTGAGAGTGATAACTATCATTATATTCCATTTAATAATTTTTACACAACATATAACTAAATCATAATAATAAACTAGGTAGTGTCTAGAAAAACTTTTCTTCCAATCATCCAATAGAAATTATATAATGCAAAGATCTTTCAACAAGTTAAATAAGGTCACTGATATCTTTGTATGCATATTATAATGAGCAAGCGGTAATATGATGCCTATAGTTGTTGTTAACACAAATGCAATGTGGGTAGTGTTATCAAAACAGTGTCGGGCAGAGTTCATGACTCATGCACTAATCTAATAAATACAACTTCCATTAAATCTATTGAATTATTTGTAGGGCAATAATAAACCCTACATATAATATTTCAAAAAGGTTTTCATCATCACCCTTTTAACATTTTTACTGCTGGGACACAGGCACTTCTCATTTTAAAAAGAGAGATTAGGCCTTAATTCACCTGATGGCTAAGTGCAGGTTGGTGAATGTCACATGTCCTTCAAACTCTTTCAAAAAGGTTTTACTTATGTTAAAATCTACCTTTAATATTTATTTAAACATATATTTAAAATTAAAATGGCTTTTAACTGGTTTTTAAGTAAAATTGCTTCATTAATAAAAACATAGCACTCATAGTTTTGTGTAAATTATAACAATATTTTAGGATTTCTTAATGTATTAATTAAAAATTGAGTATCAATTATGGAATTTTTATTAAATTTTTATCTATAGTCAACAAAATTATTAATAAGTTTTTTGGGACTGGTGATATAGAAAATTAGCTCCCCTATTTACATGCCCACAGCTGGGACACAGGGACTTCTCTTGGCAAGAGCGTCTTCTTTAGGAGAGAGATAGTGTGTGATGTGATATGATGATATAATAAATTAAATGAATAAACATATACCTGTCAATTAAATAGCCTCCAATGAAACACAGCACAACATTTGGCCATGAATAAATAGAATAAAGAAGAGCAAATTGAGAAGTATTCAGATGAGAATCTTCTTTGAAGTTATCGGCAAGTGCTCCTGGTGTATCATAGCAGAAATATGACCCTGAAATATACAAGAAAAACATTTTGGAAATCATTAACCTAGAAATAATGATATGATATGGTTAATTAGGTTGCTATTCTCAAAACAACAGTTATATAAGCAAAGACATTTACAATTTTTTTGTAAATATTATTAAATTCTGTCTGAAACTATAAATTAACTCAAAAGAAGTTTACAACTCTCAGAATTTCAAAGTTCTTGGGAACAATAAGGTATTTACTTTTACTCGCAAGCATAGTCATTGCTTACCAAAACAAAGGAAGCACATCAACATTAATGCAAAAAACCTATGCACTCTGTGTGCAGGGTGACACCATGATGTTGGGGCTACAGAAGTAGGTCTATTGCTCCTACTAGATTCCGGATCCTCCATTTTTTCTGAAAAATGAAACTTTTTTTACTTTAAAAATAATGACTTTTCTGTGATTTCTTTCATTATTATGTATTTGTTTAAGAAATTTTTACATACCTATGTACACTGAGTTAGTGTCGTTAATCCTTGTTGTTGTTAATTATATCGGAGAACACTCAACAACTTAATCGTCAAAACACTGCTAATACATTCCATTAGTCATCTGATTTTACATGGTATTCGGCTTTGCATTTGGGTAAAATAAAAATTAAGACTATTTAAGAAACGAAGCTATGATGTTTTAGAGTACGTGGAAATCTAATCGTCCTTCCGTTCTATTCTACTCTACGAAGGTAGAGGACCTTTCCTTTGTTTTGCTTAATAAGATAGGATAGGAGTGAATCTGAATTGTTGTGTGGGGAGAATTGCATCTACTACTCTACTAGTGCTGCCAACTCACGCACGACGAACTAAATGATAATAGCTATGTAATTTCTGAAAATACTGACAATCGTTACTAAATTTATATCTAATGACCACTATATATTTTGATAAGTATTACAATAAATATATCATTTATATACAGACTATAATTATATAGATAAATAATAGGAACAAAATTGATTTTTTTTAAATGTTACCAAAATTTGTCAAATAGCCTACGTATTTCGGAAAGCCTTTTTTAATGAGCCAAACAATTATAACTTAATAACTATTTATATAATTTTATTTCATAGTACCTTTTCGAGTCTGTTAGAGTAATAAATAACATTATGATATGTTATTATAATAAATAAAATAAAACAAATAAATACTATTTAATTTGTTATAAATAATAGCTTCATTCTTAACTCAAACTGGTATCTACTTTAATTTCAAAAAATGTTTTATCCTCTTGTTACCTGAGTTTTTGATCAGATTTGACTCCAAAAAAATCATAGGTTTTTAAAAATAAATATTTTATTCATCGCGTTATTCATCTTGAAAATAATCGTCATATATTAAGACAAACTCATGTTACTAGTAATTTTTTTAACGACAAAACTTAGTTTTAGACTTATTAATTACTTCTGTTTATATTTATTTGATTGTTATTAATAATATGCTTGCATGAAGCATCAAATCCCATTTTAGATTTCCAATGAATCAGGGAATGTTAAACGCAGTGTCGCACACATTTGCCTGCAATGTAAATCGATGTTGACATTGATTTGACATAAGATTAATGTCACTGACATTCATATGATTCTTTCACAAACAATATAACGGTGGGCATAACCACAAAGAAGAAGATAAATAATCATAATCATGTTTATTTCTCATTTCTCAAATGAATAACTGAGTCAACTTGTCTAAAAATAATAAAGAAATTCGCTGAATCGTTTAAAATATATGAGGTGGTTTTAAACACAGAGGGCTAGTAGGTAGTACGATTAGGACTTATGGTCACTTTTGTAATAAAAAGAACACAATACCTATTTAAAAAAAAACTCGGAAAGATAAATGACAGAGCGGTTTTATCTATCCATATTGACCGTGCGCAACGTTTGTTAACTTTGTTAAATTATTAAACAAGGATTATAGATATTTGCAAGTATTGTTTAGTGCAATATGTACATAAGTAACACAGACAGACTTTAACTTTTATAATATTATTATAATTTTTTTATAAATAAAAGTTCCCGCCGTGCCTGTCTGTCGTGTTTGATAAGTATGACTGGTATGACATAGACTCATACTACACCTAGAGTTCAGTGCACAGTTTATTACACCATTTTGCAATAAAAAAATCATAATAATATGAAAAAAAATGAGATGAAGGATGCAGACAGAGCGTCAGGCATAAAATTCACTTTTGTTTTATGGGAGCCCCTTATATATTTTTTTATTATGTGTTTTAAGTATTTGTTATTGTAGCGGCACGGCAACAGAAATACAAAATTTCAACCCTCTATCTGTAACGGTTCATTAGATAGAGCCTTGGTAACAGACAGACAGACGACCAACTCTCAGTTATAGGGTTCCGAGGTACCCTTTGGTTCGGAACTCTAAATACTATTTAATTATATTTTACATTAGGTAATTTAATTTATATTTGGTTTTTGGTATAGGTACTTATTTATTTATTATTTTCATAACGTAGCGCCTGATAAAGATACAGTTTTCCGAGTTGGTTTAGTTTTATGAGGCTAACGATTTTCCAATTGATTTTACGTTCTAGTTGAGGATAGGCCCTGAAATTCTAAAGGTTATTGAAGAAGTACCCTATGGCCCAAAGGGGTTCTAACATTTTGCATTACTACTAGTCCGAACGTCCGGTCAGTTATGCAATGCATGTCAATCGATAGAGCAAATACTTATCATAAACAAAAAGTGTTATGGAAACTTTACATTTTTTTTATCAAATACTAAAATTTTTAACAAAAAATCTGCTTTATCTCTTTTAAAAAATACCGTGATTCTACGGCCAGTGATGAAATTCGCGTCAATCGACAGAGTAAATGCTTGAGTACAAGCGAAAAGTATTGAAGAGTAAAATCTTTAAGTCATACGATTTCGATTTTTATGGGAGATATTCAAGGTTATAAAGTATAAAACAATTTTAAGCCCCAAATATCTCAGAAACAGTATCACTTAGAAAATTGTTTCCCAGATAGCTATATGAATTTGATGGCCAAATAGTAGAACCAGGCTTCATACTAAATGGTCGGAACCCTTTTCATGTTGGGTACAGATTTGATAATGTAATGTGTATCTTGCATACCATGAATAATTGATAGTGTAGAACCTACAAATACGAGAATTACTGATTTCATATAAGTACAAGAAAATCTTTTAGTTGCTAAGTGTTCGCGCCAACACGCTTCACGAATCACATAAGTTGAAGAAGATCAAGGACCAATCGCAGCGCTTCACATCGTCACGTAGTTTTAAGTAAATGACACCATTGGTCATAATTGTTCCCCCACCCTTATATCCTCGAATACTGTAAAACTTCACATTCGCCATTAATGCACAATAAAATCAAGACGTTCGTTGCACCAAAAATATCTATTATTTAAATCATCCAGATAGGAAAAGTCTAGGACACCAGTCGTAGGTAGCCACCTTTCCAGATCAAAAGGCTTTGTACAAGCCCGCTAACGTACACTAAGTATGCTAGCTGGTTCAAAATATAGGGGTAGGTAGGCACTATAAACCATGTGGATATAATAGGGTAATAGAGAGAAATGAGCATTTAGTGTAATAATTAGTTGAGGCTGTCGGGTGTGGAGCTTTGGTGGCCGGTCCCTCGCGCGCCTCCGGCCGGGTGCGCAGTGCGGCGCGCGCGGGCGGCGGGCGGAGGGCGGGCGGGGTTTTCGTCGCCGCGCAGTGCTGCCCGCGCATCATCCCGGTGGTGTTCACTCGGCGACGCGCCACGGCGCGACATGCCCAGCTGATGTTTATTTATACCGCGAGCTCGGTGGAGGGTGCGCGCGGGAGGCCCTCCCCTCCGCGGCACCACGGTTTCGCGTGATGCAGCCGAGCGAGCTGGCCGACACCGCGCACGCCGCTAGCGGAAATCCCCCGCAGCGCGGTCTCAACGGTGGCCGTTTCGACTTTGACGATGGTGGTACTTATTGTGGTGGATGGGAGGATGGCAAGGCGCACGGCCACGGAGTGTGCACGGGCCCCAAGGCGCAGGGCGCCTACGCAGGCTCCTGGCACTTCGGCTTCGAAGTATCCGGCGTCTACACCTGGCCCAGGTGAGATAGTGACTTCGCCCGGGCCTCGCACATGCCCGAGCGCGAATCCGCGTACGAAGCCGCTCCAAAAATAGGCTGCTATTAATAATTGAGTTCGGTGTTTCGCTAGAAAACGCGTGTTAACGGCGGAGAAAGTGCCTCATGGTTCAATCTCAGCGAAAATATTCATATCGATCCATGCCTACTGATAACAAATCGTGATAACAGAATCATGCTCGAGCATCTGCCCATTTATTTGGCAGCGCTTAACAAACAGCCCTAGGACAGTATTGGGTTTGATGTTGTTTCGATATTAAATAATGTCTAATTAAGCTTCTATTACGCTTAAATCGTGTTTGTAGGTACCTAGCAAGTGTAAGTTAACAACAAGAACAACTACGTTGACTACTAATATTACTATATTCATATTTTGACTGTTGTTGAGTTTTGTGAGGAGTTTAACCCTGTTAAACGTACTGTAACATAAGTTTTTTTTTAATAATTCATTTACCACCGTTACTAACATAATTTAATTTGAAAAACGTGACGCCAGGACTTAAGGGGTAGAACTCCAGGTGTTGATATTTTGTGACTATTAAGGAATACATTAATCATTGAATAGCATTTCATCATAAACATTTTCCGCAATGCGTTTTGCTTTTGGCCTAAAAAATACTAACATTGTCTCATATAAGTTTGTATTTACCATCTTAAATGTATGACAATATCCCTAACGGGTAAGGTACTTGTCTTCGAAGGGTAGAACATATTTACGTCTCATATCATAATCATTTCTATTAGCAGGAAATGTTTCCAGCATGTTATTAACTGTAGATACCTTTGGTGGTACATAATTCAAGTAAAGTATAAAATAAATAATCTAGTATATAAAATTTCCATGTCACAATGTTAGTAACGTAACGCCCGTTTCGGAGGTACTCCTCCGAAACGGGCTTTAACGATTTTTACCAAATTTTATAAGCGTATTCAGTAGGTCTGAGAATCGTCTACTATCTACATATTTTTCATTTTGCAAAACAACGTTTGCAACGTTTAACGTTTAGTAATAATGTAAATGAACACCGCAACTAGCAACATCTGAAACAGTCACGTGGATCTGTGGTTGTCAGTTTATGATCACAATATCAAATAAATAAATAATAAATGTTTGATATTGTTGTAGTTACCTCATAGATCGATAAGGTGCATTTAATTGTAGGGCAATTCCCGCAACAATGATTTATAAGATTAAAGATAGTCATAAGATTGAGATAGGTGCATAAAGACAATTGAGTGCTGATAATATATGTATTTCATTTTACAACTTTTGAAGGTTATTACCTCGTATAATAAATAATAATAAATATTTCCTGACAATCCACACAACAACGTCTAGCCCCGTGGTAAGCTCTTAGCTTGTGTTACGGGTACTAGTACCCGTAACACAAGCTAAGATGTCTAGACATCTGATATACCTAATATAATATACATACGTACATAGATATTTTTAATTAAGTATACATATTTTTATAAACATTTATATTAGTATAAACCTTAATTCGCATCAGTAATCAATGTGAAACATACTTTAATGTAAAGTGTATAAATAAAGTTAAAACTAAATAAAAAATATTAGGTATAGGATACTAACGTGGCATTTTTTAAACGTGTCAATTAGTAAGTACATGTATTGTTTATTATTTTAATCTATTTCAAGTGTGTTTTTAGTTATTTTCTTATATTCAGAATGTACCGTTTTACAACCCAATACCAGCTGATTCCTCAGATAATCGTAGATTTTGTGCTCTATCTGGTTAGCATCAAATAGAGTTCGTACAAAACGGCCAGTATATAGGTAACTACATAATGTTGCAATTAATCCACATGAGTCGTAAATAACACGAATTCCTATACAGTGAGTCGTAGACAGATTTACAATTTAAATATTCAGCAGCCCATAATTTAGCTTCTAATCAACCTAATTTCTATTCTCTCCTCTGTAATGACTGCAAACATCTATTTTAGCATCGGAGCTTTGTAACTGAATATAGTTTTGGGACAGAACTACGTGAGTACGTACGTGTATCTGAGTTTGTTTTATAGTTTTGCGTTCACTGAATTTTATTTAGAATAAACTATATTAAATTTCTGAGCAACGTACCTACTACATCCAAAATTATTTAATGATCTAGTGACATTAATAAAATCCTTATATTTAAAAAAAAACAAGTTTCTCGTATTTAGATACGACAAATAATGGTCCGTGATAACGGTCCATCCAATTTTGACAATATGGCCTAAGATGGTGTATTCTAACCATTTTGCTCAGACTTCAGGTACCTCGGTTCAGTTGTGTAGAGTGATTGTGAAATTGGCAGAGATGTAAAAAATATAATAAATGTGGGTTGGATTAAATGGCCACAGGTCTCAGGCACTGTTTGTGATCATCGAATGCCTCCGAGGGTGAAAGGGAAGATATCAGATCTGTCGTACCGTATGGATTTGAGTGTTGACCAGTTAAAGGGACTGATGAAAGAAGAATGCATGCGGCAGAGATTCGAATGTTAAGATGGATTTGCGGAATGTCAAAAAAGCAATACGAAATGAGTATATTAGAGGGACTATGAAATTAGCACTAGTGACGGATAAAATGAGAGGAAATCGGTTAGCTTCGTATGGACATGTTATGAAAAGGGACAATGTCATGTGACGAGAAGAGTGTTATACAATGTGTGTTGATGGATATGTGAGAAAAGGTAGGCCAAAGAAAATATGAATGGACTGTGTGAAGGATTACATGTGTAAGAAAGGAATGAGTGTTGAGATGACGGGTGACAGAGGAAAATGGAAGGAAAAAACATGTTGTTCCGACCCTAATTAATGTGGGATAAGGGCAAGAGAATGATGAAAACAAAAGAACATCTGTGGGAAAAGCAAACACCATGAACTGAATTCTACAAGTATTTGATAAAATTATGCAAAATAAACAAATTACAAAAAATACTTAAGCATTTCTACATCTCTAGGAAACAAATTTACAGTATAACCTAGTTTAATACTCGAGACTTAATTCAGTTAAAAACAATACAATAACATAATTTAATTATTTTCTTAACATATCTAAGTCGTCATGGGTAGAATATGGAACAACCCAAGTTGTAAATTACGGTTTGATAATCAGATATTATAAAAAAACCGTGTTTGCTAAGTGGGAGCACACTCGACTTTCATTCTGAAGGTCGTGGGTTCAAACCCCGCCACGCACACGCACCTCTGGATTTTTTTCTTGAAAAATGTATGTGCGCTTTAAAACACTTGCTTTAACGGTGATGGCAAACATCGTGAGGAAACCGGCATATTCTGAGAACGTTAAAGAGTTTGAAGGACATGTGACATTCACCAACCCGCAATTGGCCAGCGTGGTAAATTAAGGCATAATGTCTCTCGCTTAGAGAAAAGTCCGTGTGTCCCAGCAGTGGAAACGGTAAAGGGTGATAATCAAATCAAATATTTTTTATGCTAATTTAAAATCATTTTGTATGTTATTTTAAGTGTTAGGCACTATTACCACAGGACTTTTAAGTGGCATCATTATGTTCGCGATAGGTATGGTAATTTGTTCGGAGAAGCTTCCATATTATAATACAGACTGGAAAACAAAAACATTATCATAAAATTTCCCTTAAACTATGCAAATGAGCTCGAAACATATTCAGTAACAATAATAAATATAATGGCTCTTGGCTAGAGGTTAAATTGCTTTTCTTCCGTTTGGTTTATTATGAAACATTAGCGAGCCACCCCGCGGCTTCGACCAAGCGATATGATTTTTCCACGAGAATAGTTCTCTTTTCGAGATGAAATGTAGCTTATTTATTTAATCTATGTCATAACTATCATAAATTCTTTATTGTACACAAAAAAGATACATGAAGGTTTGTTACAATGGTCACACAAAGGCGAGGTTACCATGAGTTTTCTTATTCATCAGGTTAAATTCGATTAGCACCAACTTTGTACATATCCCACATTATGTGTAGGCTCACTCCTTATTTAAACAAACATAATTTTAATTATTTTTGTTAAATAGACTTTCGTTCCTTCTTTTTAGTCTAGATTTAATCTCGTTTTTCCAAATTGTATTAAAATTGGTGTTGGTTCAATGCTGAAAAATAAAAAATAAATGCACAGATATCTCTTTCTAAACCATAATACACTATTCATTTTGAAAACAAGTATAGCGCACGTAAGTATATTGCAACGGTTTTATACCCGTTTTTAAATTGAACTGCTTCACCTCAGTTTATATAATTCATTTTCTAGCTTTAAACGTATATAGGTACAGCAAGTTTCTAATGTGAAAAGGCGCACCCATCAATGATTTATTATATTCTCGCAATCGAAAGTCATACTGTTTGGCTTGGGGGAAACAGGTTTTGTTTAGAATGTTTTCCAGTCAGATATAATGACGTATTATTTTTTTGATAAGATAAGATAATAATCTAAATTAACAATTTAAAACAACCCCCGATTCCAGAACCTTAGTTCCCTTAAAAAAAAAGGCATACTATTTTGTAATGAGCACGTGATGCGCGTTCATTTAAGACCCCACTCGAGTATATTTGCAGATATTCGGTTTTCCTTCCCCACTTTTACCCTCATAACGGTTCAACCGATATTCATCAAACATGTCTAAGAAACTAGCACAAAACTCACCTTTCATACAAAAAAAAAACTTTTATTTATAATAAGTCCAATTGCTTTAGACTAATGGGTAAAAATGGGTTTAGTTCAATCTTACGTTTTTAACAAAATTACCTAAGTTCAAATTTCAAGTTCAAAGTACCCAAGATAGGTAAATAAACTAAAGAGAGGTATATAAGAAACTATTTAGATTATAGAAATAGACTCATAAATTTGCCGTTACAGAATAAATGGGCTAAAAATAATGATGAATTAATCTATTCAAACAGAAACTTATCCACAAAAGGGAAATTGGATATTGAAGTGGGGTCTAAATCTTATCATCCTTTATAACGTGGGCAAGGCTGCAAAAATGCTCTTTTTTAGGGTGTTTGCCCCTGTAATCTTGTTTCTACCGTAGCGTGCGTAGAGTCTCTACGCTACAGCGCGTAGAACGTCTACATCGTTGTAGAGGGTCTACACTAACGTAGCAAGAAATGTCTTTTTACGTACCTACCTTTCTTGCAAAAACATAATTTAGAAAAAAATAGTATTTTTATAATAATCACAAATGAAGCAGTGGTTAAAGACTTTATTAACTTTTTGCAGGGGTTAAACAAAATGTAATCTACTGATATGAAGCTAAACATGACGTAGAGATTAGATTAGGCTAAAGAAAATTAGAGGAAAAGAAGGCCTCTAAATCGAAATGTTGTAGAATAAACTATGTTCGCCTTGTGAGTGCGATTCACACCTTTCCCCCTTTACATACTAATTTTGAAACACCTTGTATACTAATAGTAGCTTACAAACAAAATCCAGCTTTCTGAGACTTCAGGCAGTACCCATACTATTTTGCTGATCATGAGTAAGTCTTAAATAAAACTAAACTAAATAAGAACTATGCAATTGAAACTTTAGGTATATTTTAATAAGCCCCCTATGGATATTATATCCTGTGAATTTGTTACATCTGGTATATTTCAAACCTAAGTTATTAGGCGTTTAAAATACCGACAAAATGTTGCGAGAAATGGTAGGAAGTGCCCGTACGCTTCGCATACTTGTCTATAGATTTACCCCACTACTTTAAAAAACATTGAAATCGTATATGCCTCTTATCTATCCCACAACCAGCTAAGACTTATTTGAATAAAACATTGACCACTTATTTAAATAAAACATAGTGTCTCAACATAGGTGGAAGGTCTAATTCCGATTGGCTTGGATGCAGCAGAAACACAAATACAAAATAGTATCGGTTAACTTATTAAGTTACTAGCAGTTCTTCGCGGTATTATCCATGTTATTTAGGATTTTTTCCGCGGTAAAAAGTAGCCTACATAAGTCCTTCCTCAGGCTTTAGAGAACTTTTGTACCAAGTTTTATTTAAATCGATTCAGTAGTTAAAGGACACAAGGACAGAGTTAGTTAGAACAAGGTAAATTATTGAAAATAAACTAAAGTACTACGATATCTTTTCATCCCATTTTACTGTATTATACCAATCCAAATACTAAACAAAAATCATGGAAGCGGTACTAATCAGATCAAAAATAGACGTATATTCAACCTCTTTTCGATACTTATCATCCACATGAAAATTATATTATAGTTTTCTAACTGCTTCAATGTATATTTGTCACTTTTATGATTGTTTAAATGACTTTTTTTTTTAAATAACCTTTAATTATTGAATTTTACGAATAGTGAATTCCCGAAAAATTTAGCTTTATTATAAATTCGTACATATGCCGAGTCTTATTAATAAATCCTAAGAATTACCTGATTACATTTTTACAGTTTACATTTCTATACAATCAATCAAACAAATCATACAATTTAATCTAATATTTTTTCAATGTTGTGCATTCCTTGTTTAAGCGTAATTTAATTATAGTGCATGCAACACTAATGTTTCGATGTGCGCGTATGATTTTGTTTACAAATTAGTTTCATGATTTAATTGAAATTTTTGGTAATTAATTGATTTATAAGGTCGCTAAACTATAATAAAGTAAAAATAAATACACGAATTATTATTTATAGCATTTATCGAAAGCTTAGTGTTACGAAGAAGGAACTTTAAAACAAAACGAATTCTGTGTCCTTGAAACCATGAATGGACGTAGGCTGAATGATTTGAGTAAAGCGCAACCTTGGAAAACTGAACTGAACTAACTTTGGGTGTTTGAGTCTAATACTCATACTACTACGAGTATTTATAAGGAATATTAATTTTAATTTATTATAATAAGTAATTAAAACGAAACATATTATTTTTTTATTTTTTTAATGTATTATAGATAGATTTCTGACATAATAATGGATTTTTGCATGCTAACAAGTAGAACATAATTGAGACACATTTAATATTAAGATCTTTTGTAAACTACATTATGTTGAAGCAAATAAATGATGATTATTGATTATTACTTCTGTACAAACACAGTACTTTAGTAGTGACAAATATTAGTATTCTATAATTCATGAAAAATATATTTAATGATCTAATAATATATTTCATGATTTATCTATAATAGTTATAAAAATATCAAGAATTCTTCTGTAAAATAGACATAATCACATTTGTGACAAAAATGCATTGTGCCCTCTCAAATTTGCACGCCTGTTTCGGCAAAACATGTAGAACACTATTATAATTCAAATTTACCACCATGTATAACCTCATGTTTTATGCAAATAAATGATTTTTATTCTTAATACATGAGGCATCAGGCGATGGTTATGGAATCCAATCTGACTAAATGCGTATTTACCGGATGCTTAATTACTTACATTTGATTGAATGCAAGCAATATGGTCGACTGACCTTATTCCGATATTTTAATCTTATGGCTTTCGTTATGTAATATTTATTAATCCGTATCACGGTTGTAAATAAGAATGGTATAGTTTAACTAAGAAAATAATCGAAATAGCTTTAAAATGTGTGGTTATTATACATGCATTTCAATGTCAATATGGCGAAGGATTCAAGGCAACTCTATTATCCTTAGAACGTACGATTCGCATGTCTATCTATACTCATTCCCTCTTCCCCCGCCGAGTCAGTCTGTCTATAATGAGGTTTTTAGCAATCTATAGAGCCATTTAAGAGAAAGGTTGTTGCATCCGTGCAAAGAAAACGGGCCAGCTAGTAAGGTTAAATAAATAAATATAAATATATACGGACAATCCACACAACAACATCTAGCTCCGTGGTAAGCTCAAGCTTGTGTTGCGGGTACTAAACATCTGATATACTTAATATAAAAGACCTACACACATAGATATTTTTTATTACACACATATATCGGCGCAATTCGAGCCCGCTACCTCTTGCGCCGTAAGCGGACCCTCACCCACCGCGCCACTGAGGCTGATTGATGCATGATAATTATTATGATAGCGAAAATATAAAAAAGAGCAATATATAAAAAATTTGATAGTCTAGGGACGCCTAACAAAAGTAATAATTTATAAACGATTAGTGCTGTGGGTAAGAGTGAATAAGAAGGAGCCTGCCTACCGTCCTTCTTCTGAGATTGGTGACTGATCAATGAGCCAGTGATCGCTCGGTACATCTGCACCGGACATGTGCCAGATATAAACTTTTTACAAACAAAAGTCTCAGACAAATTTTAAAGTTGCCTTATATTGGTTTATCTGGTTTATCTCTATAAAGAAGTTTATTCCACTGTGGGTAAAAATATCTTTGGCTGTAAAATAAAACGATATAATATGTGTGGTTGTTCTCTTTTTGTTTTAGCTAGCAATCCTTTTTACAGCGCTAATTAAAAGATTATTAAAGCTTACAAATGATTCGATTTTTCGTTTTCATTGAATGTCTCTAGCTAGAAATCCTTTTAACAGCGTTAACTTGTATAATAAATAGATTAAATTTTCATTAACTTCATTAATAAATACAAATTAATGGATACAACTTTAAACACGTGCTTTAACGGTGAAGGCAAACATCGTGAGGAAACCGGCATGTTCTGAGAACTTTAAAAGAGTTTGAAGGACATGTGACATTCACCAACCCGCACTTGGCCAGCGTGGTGAATTAAGGCCTAATCTCTCTCGTCAAGAGAGAAGTCCCTGTGTCCCAGCAGTGGGAACGTTAATAGGGTGATGATGACGAATGGATACAACTCATCTATTGAATCGAAATTGTTTTGAATTTGTTTGAACTTCACTTTCAAAAAGAACGCGACCTATTTTAATGTTCATAACATAATTACCTATATTTATCTCGTAAACTGTAAGTTCTATAAATGATTAACCTAAATAAACAAAGATTGTTGAAAAATATGATTAAATATATTAATTGTTTGTCTTTGCGATTTACTAGTATTACCTTAACGACCATCGGCGCTGATAGCTCGCGCGTAGCAATCTGTATGGAAAACTGTCAGCTTTATTCGTAAAGGTTTTTAAAGCGACCATACATATAGATACGCGCCGAGCCATCAGCACCGATAGTCAGCAGCGTCTCACTAAAATCAGCCTGTGAAGTGAAACTAAACGGCCGTGAGCTTTTATTTCATCAGCTTATGCAACAAGAACAACACAACAATATGCTGCTGGCTAAAGTAAAATAATGTTACCAACATATTGATTTATTAAAATCTCATAAAAACATGATTAATAAATTATATATTATTATTTTTTATTATAGCCATTTCAGATTATATCAGAGATTGTAGATATCTGGTAGTAACTCGCATTTATCCGCAATATTCTAGTTATACGGAATTGTGCCACGCTTAATATTTGCTTATTCTTAAGCGTGGCCCGTCCATTGACTCTATGGCACGATGCCATCTTGGAATCGCTCTACTCTCAGAACAACGAACGATGTTGCTCTACATAAGAAAGTTTTATGTTGTCTCCCATTGAAATAAAATACTTGTGCGTATAAAGCTTTTATTGTGAGCGTCTTATTTTACTACCTCGGACTGCTTGGTAGTGAATCACGGATTAATTTCGTTATAAGGTGTTTCCCAAAAAGAGAAAATTGTATATTTCCTAATAATTCCACCTGTAGAACTTTATTTGACGTATAGTTACTAGGCGTACGGCATTAGGTGTTATTTGGCTGTAAAATTTTCAAAGCTGACAGATTAGAATATGACTATTCTATGGTGACATCACAGCAATGTACTTAGACTCATCGTGCCCTCTTGGCAACGCAGTCGAACTATTTTTGAACGTTTTTCTTTTCAAAGAAATCTCATTGTTATTTTAATTTTATGGTATCAATAAAATGTAGCTATGCTGACGTAAAACATTAGTATAATTCTGTATTTTTTATAATAAAACTCCTGGACTTCTCATAACATGTTATCCCTCGTTATGCTTGTTATCCCTATGTAATAACACATATCTAACAATGAAGGTAACTTTTTAATTTTCCCAGAGCCTAATATAGTGACAAATTAGTAACATCATTCTCAAGAATAAACCTAAAGCTTTCTGAGGAACAGATCATGAAGTAACCAACACATCCCGTAATTAACAATTCCACGAAACGTGACGCATGTCGCAACGGATGGAATGACGCTAGGTCCGGTTCTTATACTATAGATTCAGTAAGGAAAAACATAATGGAAATTTAGCTGAATGCTAAGCTGCGTCACAAATTACAAGTTCATATGTTGTAGGTTATGTTTCTTTGTTGATGTACGATTTATTTTTTACGTGTTCAAAGCGCTATTGATGTAAATATGTGTTTATTGTTTTTGAAACTTAAGACTATTAAGGTTTATAACATATTTTAAACAGCAAATTTTACCGAGAGCATTTATATAAAACACTGGTCTCGCCCCGCAGTGTTACCAGCGTTATAATGGATTTTAAAAAGAAGCCTATGTCCTTTCTCGATCTCTTGAAAATCTATGTAACAAATCTGGTTTAAATCTGTTCTGTTGTTTTTGCGTGAAAGTAGAACAGACAGACAGACAGAGTAACTATGAAAGTATGGATGTGTCATATAACTCTGAATGTGTGAGAATATAATAATTTGTGAATGAATCATGAATGAATGAACCATCATCAGTATAAATAGTGGCTCTGTTCTCATTATAATTTTAAGAGGTTGCGAGTTTCATTCCATCGCGGTAAATATATTTTGCATATAAATAAATCACAGTCGTACTTTACCGATCCGCTTCGAAATCATTAAAGCCACTGTAATATTAAATACTGTTCCACTATGTTCTACTGTTAAAATTAATCCAAAAATAGTATCATCATATCGAAAATGTATGTAATTTCTTTAGACGCACAGGGCAGATATGGTCAACTTAAAGTTAATTTAAATAAAATCTAAGAATAATCAAGGAAATAACATTGTCTTGAGAGTTCGCTTACATTTTTTACACTGAGTTGCGAAGCGAATAGAAAATAGAGAAGGGTAGCTTCCATCTATTATGTTGTTATATATAACAATACTAGCTGACCCCAGTAAACGTTGCTTTAAAATAAAAAATAGATGTTGGCCGATTCTCAGGCCTACTCAATATGCTCACAAAATTTCATGAGAATCTGTCAAGCCGTTTCGGAGGAGTACGGGAACGAAAACTGTGACACGAGAATTTTATATATAAGATTGGTGTTCACAACGTACTTAGTTCTTTTACATGAAAGTCCTTAGATGACATCTCAATAGTGGTATGGTTTCGTCCCATCCTTACCCCGAGGGGAATGGTCAGTCTTCAGTGTGATAAACAATGAAACTAGTGTCAATTTTGATTTGAAGTTAGTTTTATTGGCAACTATTTGCAATTCCATGAGGGTTTAATATGTATATAAACAAAAACATATTTTTTAAAAGTGTTTGAGATCCTTAAACAGCCAAAGAGCTGGTCATTGTTCTATCTCCGAATTTACCGCTATCGTATTAATTAAATATCGCTACTTTTCATCATTATGTTATCAATCATTTACTGTCGGAGCAATCAATTATTTCGTATGATATTTAATAATCAATTTCTTGATATTGTTAAGTGGTCAAAATCGTCTGTGCCCATACTTGACGTCAACCGATCAACAAACAAACTCCCAAACGGTTAGAAAGGAAAAATAATGCTGAAATATGAAAACTATGTCAAGGCTACATGCCATGCCCTTTTTGCTGTTTAGGGTTAAGGCGCAAAAAGCAATGTTTATTACGAGTAGATGTAGTGTAAGCATTATACCGCTATATTCGTTTATTGTTTTACGCAGTCTTTGGCAAATACATGTAGGTATGACATAAAGCTTTGTTACACAATCAACGATTTGGCATTAGTTAGTAGTATTAATTTAACGATTCAGGATAATATTTAATTACATTTCAATTTAATTTAGTTATTTTACTTTGTGTTTGTAAACCTGGGTCACACATAAACAACAACCTCATTTTTTAGAGATGAGTGAATTTTTTTCCCCATTTTACTACCTGAAATTTATTAGATAAGTAATAAGTGCATAATGTTTGTCTGAGGAACACAGTGACTTTTGTTTCATTGTATTTTCAATGCCTCATTTAAAATGAGCTCACGTCTTTTTATAGATACACTGAAAAGTGCCTTATAAGAAAGGTCCTAAAATAACATAAGACGAGTATTAGTATGACCGTGTTCATCGTAACAAGGCCAGTAGATTTTAGACAATTTAACTTCCAAGACGCCATGCCATTCACAATACAATGAATGATAATTGTGATCAATTTATGTTTATTAAAATCGATTGCATATCACCCATTATGATAAAATATTGCCTAAATATCTGTTAGTCAATATAAAAAGTGATAATGCCGCATCAGATATCCAGTAAAATAATCAGCAATTAGCGGAGCGGGCAGCAGACGAGCGACTTGACAGCGCGCCCACGCTTTTGTTTCATTTTACTTACAGCTCACACATGACTACATACTGAATCTGCTAGGCTCAAATCAATACACTATACTCGTACCTACAGTACAAGAAAATTAATATCAGTATGCTATCGACAAATGATCTGAGAATATTTATATGGCTTTTTTTGGTACAAAAATTGTAATTTAGTACTAATTAAGAGTACTTATAGTTAAGGTGAACTTGTGGGTGTGCTCGGGTTAAGTAAATAGATGTGTAATGACCTGTTTTGAATGCCCGGTATATTTTCCAGGCACAAGGTCATTGGGCACCAACTGTGTTGATTTTACTTGTAATATTCAGTGCTGCCACAAAACGTATGTAAGGCGTTATAAATAGAGCTTAGACTCGGTTTGTTTCATCCGCGTTCGTGCTCCGAACAGGCCAATCCATTATCTTCCCGCACGTAACTAATAAAAACTGAAAGGAATTTCATTGCTCTCTATGGTTATGAGTATGCTATGAATTTATCTAACCGGCTCAATCTGATTTGGCCAATTTGAATTGGATCACTTCTATTTAAATCTCTTTAAATATTTACTTTTGTTAACAAAACGTTAAACGAGCTTAAACCAATTAATGTCAAACAAATTGCCAATATTATTTGCTTCCGTAATATCGTTTCCGAACTCACATCCAAGGTGGTTATAATGATTCTTGGAAACTCCCTGTTATAACATTTGTTAAATTTATTGAAAGCAATTATTGTAACTGTTCAAGGCCTTTTTAATTTATAATACATAACGATATAGGCTACTTACAATCAGAGTGATACAAATGTATGTCGTGCAGTGTGAAATTCATGGAATAAATTGGCAAGATGCTATTGATTGGCATACTCTTAGAGCTGCGTAGAAAATGTTTTCTATTCAGAGATACCGGCTCAATTTCAACTGTCTGTCGGTAGGCTGCATTTGCCTTATTAAGTTTATTTCAAACTTCTTTATAATAAAATATATAATAATTACGAGTAGCAATGCTTTATCAACTTTACACCAACAAAAAATACAATAGAAGAATACTTGCTTGAATGCTTGAAGAATACTTCAAAATATTTTTTTTATTTTTGCTACTTACCACAATATTTAAACTTTTTCATAGAAAACTAAACTGTAAAACGCTTAGGATAATATGTCTCATAAAAATTTTACCACCGCAAAAAAATAGAAGCATAATATTATGTAGGTACGTACAATTTTATACAGAAACAAATATATACAAATACGCAGTTGTAGGTTTTCCTCTCGCTTGGTAGGATTATGAATTGAAGCACGTTGAGAATAGTATACCTATGCCCCTAATCCTGATTAAAGTATAATTTCTTGGTTTGTCAAATGTCTACCTACCTACAAACAACATACATACTTCAAGATAATAGTTGTAAACGGAAACGCACCTAGTGTAATTATGTCGTTAGCAGCATGAAAAGTTTCATTTTGTTGTTATATTTTTATCCTGACGTAATAATGGGATGCTTTTATATTTAACGTTATTAGGTAGATAAGGCAGAATATTGAGATAAGCAATAGATTTTTTATATTTACTCGTGGTAACAAATAAATGACATCATGTAAAGGTAGTGCACCTACCCATATGTATAACAAAACTAAGATAGATAGGTTCTATCTAATAAGATATTTTTAAGTTCTTAGTATTAAAAACAAATGGAATCTTATAGTTATTGTCATTACCAACCAGCATAATCGAAACGCTTTGAGAAAGCTTTATGGTACGGCAGCTTACTCTTATTACGAACTATATTTCGCAGCTCTTTGTGTTTCATTCATAACTTCAGGCGCTCATCGACCCTGCTACCGCCGAGGTCAAAGAAAATCAATAACATGAAGTTACAATGTTTCAGTGGTAGTTCGTTCGAGGGGCAGTGGCAAAATGGCAAAAGACATGGACTGGGAGTGGAGACGCGCGACCGGTGGCTGTACCGCGGCGAGTGGACGCAGGGGTACAAAGGCCGCTACGGGATACGGCAGAGCGTCATCAGCAACGCCAAGTACGAGGGCACCTGGGCCAACGGCCTGCAGGACGGGTACGGCTCCGAAACCTACGCCGACGGTGGTCAGTATTATCTCACTCCTTTCATTGCCAAACTGTTGGAATTCTGACAAAAATACATTTGTACACGGCCGCGCATTCTTATGTGGCTGAACGACCGCCAGTTGAGTGTACGTTGTTGTAATTTAATTAAGCGTTAGATGAAATTTGTGGGTTTTTAGTCTATACTTACTATTATTACAAAAATGTATGGAGCTATTGTGTGTTTATAACCACAAATCTCCATATCACCAGTTCATATTAATATTATCAATTAATCCATAAAATATTTTATATAAGCAGCTACGCATACTATAAAATAAGCGTATCATACCTTATCAAACATAAGCTACGGAATCGTACATATTATTTTGGATATTATGGTATTTAGTAAAAAGTAGTTAGTGATAAATAAAAAAAAATAAAAAGTGGTCAGTGATTTTTCAGTCATGTCTGACTGTATGTGTAAATTCTTGGTAAACATAATCCCGTTTTCCTATGGCTTTGTGAACTGTTCCCACCGGCGAAATAGTTCCGAGCGCAGAACTCAATCAAAAAGCGTTGGTTTCGTCGATGCATTTCATGGTCATGTAACGCGGCCAATCACGCAACACTCTCGGCCGATATATTGACTCATACCCCAATTAGTCATTCACGAAATTATATGTTGAACTCAGGGACTTCTGGGAGCCGAAATGCGTGCTTATTAAACTACGTATGACACGTGCGCTGTTTATATGTTATGGGTCATTCATTCCGCAAATATCTTGGATTTACAATACAACATACCGTTGTGTTACAAATAACGGCTTTTTAACCCCCCGACCAAATAAAGAGGGGTGTTATAAGTTTGACGTCTCTGTCTGTCTGTCTGTCTGGGACATCATAGCTTCCAAACGGATGGAGCGATTTCAGATTAGGTTTATTTTGTATGAAAGGTGAGTTTGGCGCGAGTGTTCTTAGACAAGTTTCATGAAAATCGGTTATGCCGTTTAAAGGTTGGGGGGGTCCTGAGAGTAGGGCAGGAAAACCGAAAATCTGCAAATATACTCGAGTGTGAGAGCGAGAATAATCATCTCGCGTGTGATGACTTGTTGACGTAAGGTCGAATGAATTCCGGTACGCGATAAGTGGAATATTTTAGTGGGTGAAGACGCTGTTGCTATAGCTTTTATCTAACCACATTGAAATACTCAACTAATTTCACTTTATTTCTATGTTAAAGCTCAACTTAGAAATAAAATCGGTTGTGCCTATCAATCAATCATTTCTGATTTAACCTTTATCGCGCTATAAATAGGTACCTACCGAGATGGAAATAAAAATAATTGTTCTGGATTTAGATTCAGCCATGTTAGTTTCCGATGGTATTATGTTTATTGGCCGTAACAATATCTATATATTCAATTAAATTAAATTCATTTGTCCAAGCTTGACATGGTATCTTGATAGCAAACAATGATGATCAACAGAAACAGAACTTTACTTATATAGTTTGGTAGGAATGAATGAACAAATACACATAACTTTAACTAAAAAAAAATTCTAAACATTTGTGTCCATTTTACACAAGTTTAGAGCTTACCACGGGGCTAGATGTTGTTGTGTGGATTGTCCGGAAATATTTATTTATTTATTTTATTATGCTGCGGAAGAGCATAAATAGTGCTGAATTACTGTGTTTATAAAAAATACCATTCTTAGTAATAATAATATTTCCCTAGCATGAGTTTAGCTTGGTGTACTTATGGCCATACTTGAAAAAAGTTTATAACTATAGCAATGAAACTAAACAAAAAGTGTCCAAGCTATGCAAACTTTCTGAAATTCTTGTTAAAAGGCGGAGTATTAAACAAAACTTTTCAATGAGTACATGTAAAGATGGCTAAAAATTTTTCAGGCGACTGGACCTTCAGCTAATGTTACCAATAGGGTAGTTGACTAGCATTAAATATTATAAAAAAAACGAAATATTGTGAAAATGCTTATTATAAAGTATCGGATTACCATAACGTCAATACTGCTTGGGACGGAATCTGCTTCAACAACAAACCAAAAATAAGACTTAAAAATAATTATTGTAAAATTCAGAACATAAATGAGATAAAATTTCTAATCGCTTCTTTGAGATACGATAAATTTATTTCCTACTAGCGGACCGCCCCGCGGCTTCGCACTGATAATTATTATTAAAAATTATTTTCCCGGCAAATATTTGAATTTTTCTCGCCGTAAAAACCATCCGTGAACTCCAACGAACATTTAAATAAAAAAAATTGCACAAATTGGTCCAGGCGTTGTTGAGTTATGCGCTTAACAACACATTTTGCGATTCATTTTTATACTACTACTAATTTTATAATAAATTAAAATTGCGACTATAAATTGAGATTTAAACTATCCTATTGCTCAAGTTGGATCGAACTGCACATTGTGTGCTATAATCGGTTAAGTGGTTTAGGAGTCCATTGAGGACAAACATTGTGTCACGAGATTTATATATATTAAGATTTATCTTTACTATTGTTAAATTTGCTTATGTTTTTTGTTTTTTATTTTTGATAAAAAACAAAAAACATAAGCCCGGCTTCGCACGGGTTTTTATTCAATTTTTTTGTACCGGCCATTATTCGATTTCTCTCATTTTAAACCTTCCGTAGACCTCCACGAACATTTCGAGTTTTAGTGAGACTAACTTACAGAAATTCATTTTTATATAATGTTTCAAAGATTTTAAATTTATGCTAAAAAACTGACACAGTATATAAAATATTATCTTTTTAACCCCCGACCAAAGAAGTGGAGTGTTATAAGTTTGACGTGTCTGTCTGTCTGGGACATCATAGCTCCCGAACGGATGGAGCGATTTCAAATTAGGTTTATTTTGTATGAAAGGTGAGTTTGGCGCGAGTGTTCATAGACATGTTTCATGAAAATTCGTTATGCCGTTTAGGAGTGGGGCGGGAAAACCGAAAATCTGCAAATATTCTCGAGTGGGATATCAAATGAAAGCGCATGCACATTACAAAATATTATGGTGATTTACTTTTAAGGAAATTAAGGCATTGGAATCAAGGGTTTTTCTTAAATTTTAAATTTAGATTTATCTATACTAATCTATACTAATATTTATAAAGAGGAAAGGTTTGATTTTTTGTTTGTTTGTTTGTCTCGAATAGGCTCAGAAACTACTGCACCGATTTAAAAAAACTTTCCCCGTTCGAAAGCTACACTATCCCTGAGTGACATAGGCTATATTTAGTTTTCAAAAATAATATGATTCCTTACCAAACTCCGATAATGTAACCCATGGTGAAAAAAATAACCTAAAATCTTTCTTTAATCGCGAATGCTGCGAAAACTATTGAATATGTAACAAAGTGCTGTATTACAACTTTGTAGAACTTATCATTATCTACAAAAAACGTCGTTCCATCATGTCTCTAACTATTATAGTTTTGTGACGATAAGCGATTTTTTTGAAAAAATAAACCTAAAATCTTTCTTTAATCGCGAATGCTGCGAAAATTATTGAATATATAACAAAGTGATGTATTACAACTTTGTAGAACTTATCATTATCTACAAAAAACGTCGTTCCATCATATCTCTAACTATTATAGTTTTGTGACAGTAAGCGATTTTATATTAAAAAAATAAAATACCACTGTTTGAAAAGGCTCTTTATTTGTATCTTGGTATTAATCCTTAACAAAATAAATTATTTATTATGTAAGATTGCTTTAAAACCTTTATATAACTTTTTGAATTATTAGATTCTGATATTCCATTCAAAAGATATCACGAGTTAATTTTTTTTTAATAACCGCTCGGTGGCTAACTATGCGTTGTGGAGTGGTAGGCGTCACTCGGGCACGGAGGTACGGGAGGGGTTAAGATCACGAAATAATCTGTCGGCTCCCTACTGAATGGTCGTGTGCGGAAATAAAAAAATTGTCGCTTGATAATATTTTGTCGCTTAGTTAGTAGTTAATAATTCGTTAACAGGTAACTAATCCCATTCAAAAAGTTATTTTCAGAACTAAACCCTAGCATATAGCATAGATATTGTACATATCGTCGGTTGCAGGTTCAATTGGGGTAACCACCAAAACACGTAAAATAAGTTGAGTATACAGTTTTTTTTAGTTTTTTCTGCTCTTTCGAATGGCATAATAATAGAATTCTAGCTTTAAAAAAATACAATTACGCTACACATTTCAACTGTGAATTTTGCGGACTTTCGGCGAAATTATGTTGTAACTGAGTTGGTACCTATGTGATCCATTTACATAAGTCGAATTGTTGTATTCCTATATAGACCGAAGAAGGTTATATTTTGGTTTACCCGTGCAAAGCCGGGGCGTGCCGCTAGTTTATAATTTATTATTATCCAATTTGTATCATTATCTTTGAAAACGTGACTCAACGCTACTTTTCAAGATGCCGTTGGTATGCTGGACTGTGACTTTACCGAGTGTTACAAAACGGTAACGTGTCCTAAACCGTCTATAGCAGATCTCAGACACGTGACGTGACAGCACCATCTTGGAGGCAACGGTTTTTATATAATTTTTATTTTTTATTGTATTTTGAATACTATGCATTATTATTTTACAGAAATACGGATGTGGTATGTTTATAATGTATTAAGGAATGAATCAAAATGGTATCCAAATTTAATAATTTAGCATATTTAAGATATCGATTTCAAGTTCAGAATTGGCGTTTTTTAATCATCATCATTTCGGTCGCTTACAGCTAACATCCAAAGTTGTGTACACAAAAAGGTCTAAAAAATTTCCTGATATCATTAGCTGGCAAAGATTCATGTCGCGTTGCGCGGTATAGATCTGAAGTTATACGGCTTCGGCCAATCCTACGCGTCAGCAACGCGGTAAGCGGGACGCGACGCGGGACCATTTGTCTGAAAACGTCCCGAGTTTTGCAAAGAGACATAGTAAAGTATTGATAGCATTCGCTGTATAGGTCTTCTGTCTTGGGAAACTGAATGAAATAACATTTTTTTTGGAGTTTACTCCTTAAGAAACGATTTGAGTTATAAGGCCCGGTACGGAAATTTTATGAAGAGTAAAATCAAAGTGTAGCACGAAAAGTTGAGGGGTTACCTAGAAAGAGACAAACATATATATCTGTAGGATTTAACGTGTAAAAGAATGAGATGGAATACATTACACAGTCTCCTCTTTGCGCGATATTATATTGCTGTATTTTATTTATATTATTTTATAACATACTTTATGTAATACGCTTTATTGAAGTAATATAAATAATCCCAATAATTATATATGTTTGTTTCTCTTATCATTTTAGCAGATGCGTTCATTTACCCTTTTTTTCTATTCGATATATATCATAACTAGCTGTGCCCCGCGGTGTTACCCGCGTTATAATGGATTTTCCCGCGGAATGACGTTTTCCCGCGGTAAAAAGTAGCCTATGTTATTTTTCAGGCTCTAGAGATTCTGTGTACCAAATTTCATTTAAATCGGTTCAGTAGTTTTCGCGTGAAAGAGTAACAAACATCCATACATACAAACTTTCGCCATTATAATAGTAAGTAGGATTATAGTTCGTAAGGAGTAAACTCCAATCGTGCGTCGTAGCTGACACACACACACTTTTTTTTTCACTATCCTTAGTTTTTATACGCTTTTTTAAAGTATACATCAAAATAAATATCATAATAAAAAGAATCAAAATCTTTTAATGTACTTAGTTAATTAAATTATTCTTGAACATTGTCATTATTTTTACAAACTACAGCAGAATTTCAATATGCTTGGAATAACCTCCTATCAAGTTGATCCCTCATTATTCTTCCTCTCGGAGATCGGTGGTGGAATCATTTTCTGACAGAGGAGTGTGACTCTCCTGAGGCTCAATATGTTCTGAAAAAGAATAAGAAACATAATTTAATTAACTATCATCATCCAACTAAGTCATCTATTTCTTATTAAAATACTTTGATTTTTCACAACAGTTTTCAAATTAATTTAATTTGAAGTCACACACACTTCTTAAAGAAAATGTAATTACTATTAATTTAAAGTAATAAGGTATAGCTATACCTTACTACCTAAAGGTTATTAGTTAATAAGGTTTAAAGTAATACCTATATTATCAGAAAAGTCTTCAAGTCCAAAATCTAACCCAATATTATACAACACACAACATGCTTGTATAATTTTGGCACATTTGTCTGGCTGATCTGCATTATCAGCCAGACACCCGGTCTTTGCATAAGCACCTCCAACGGCTTTTCAACCTGCCGAAGGTGTTTTCAATTACAACTCTGGCCTGAATGTGTTGCTTGTTGTAATATGCATCAGGTGTAGCGGATACTGCATTAGAAATAGGTGTCATAAGCCAGGGCCGCTATGGATAGCCAGAATCACCTAGAAGAAAATTATAATGTAGTGGCTTTGAATAGTTTGAAAGCCAATATACATCACAATTATGTAATAACATACCTAAAAGCCACAAAGGTTCTCTAGCTGCATGTAATTCCTGCATATAAACATTCAAATTACTGTTTCCCCAAATGAAGGACAAATGCTTGTACCGGTTTAAATATATGAAAGTGGCTACAGTCTTTGCACCCTACAACCCCGGGGATGCCATATTTCCTGTAGAACCTGTAACATTCAAACTTTTAAATTAAATAGCTCGGTTAATACATACACATAATTTTTTCTATTAATTTGCCACCTTACTTTTGGCTAAGAGTTTGCCTCGCAGCAGGTATATCAGGAAACCTGATGCATTGATTTAGCATATTTTTGTGCTTTGATTTGAGAATGTTCTTGTGATGTTTGAGGGAAAACAATCCATTTTTTAAGTATGTTGTTATGGTTCAATAACATCTCTGATGTTTTTCGCTGCGTCAAATGTTGGATAACACCCACAACTCTTTGATACGACCCCAAAAAAGTTAAGGGCGCAATCCCCTCGGCGGGAATCTAAAAAAAATCGTGAAGTATGATGTCACAGCATGTAATGGTACCTAATTAAAGCTTGTTTTCAAATAAATACTTTTCTTAGAATGTTATCAGCATCTGTACCTTACCTACTCTCGTGACCCGCCGCCTCGTAATCCTCGTATAGCTCCGATAGTAGGATACGCTTCAAGAACCGTTGCCGAACTCGGCACCATATGGGTCCGCGTGCGACCTCTGCGCCCGTGACATCCTACAAAACAACTGTATGGGACCAGCGGCTCTCAAGCTTAGCGCTACTTGCTACAATAGTGAGGGCGTTTACTAAATACGTAGAATGTAACAAAAAACAACTAGTTTCATGGTTTATTTATTAATTATAGGTAACATTGTACACTCGATTTCGTTCGATTCTAATAATAAGTATTATATACTACAATTCACACGCAGAAAATACAGCAAAAGACACAAACAAGACTATGTCTGATGTAAAAAAATGTACCCATTTCTACCACGATACTTGCATATGGTGGTTGTTGTCTGACTGGATACCTCTCACTGTAGCTCGACACTGTAAAATTTTAGTTTTTGTTCAATCAATTCTGCTTTTAATAATCGAATTATGTAAGCCATATTTACAAATTACGGAACGAAAATACTAAAGCAAAGAAACGACTAGTGAACTTGTTGTTTTATTCAATGTCCGCAAAGCTCTGCGGAGCGGGTTGAGAACCGCTGGCCTCTTATCTCACGCCTATGAGGCGAGCTATATACCTACCTATCCGGGATTATGTATATGAAATACTAGCTGTGTCCTGCGGTGCTACCCGCGTTATAACGGATGAAGTACTCTTAACCAACAACATATTTATTTGTATAAAGATTAATATTATTATGTTGATACAACTTAAACAAATTATTTCGACCAAATAAGGTACCATAAAAACGGTTTTTGTGAGTTAATCTTAAAAGATAGACATATACTATCGCGGACTGTTTTTTAGATCATTAAAAGAGCTATTATTCTTTAATACATATTTTTTGTGTATCTTGAACCGTTTTCATGGCGCACGCAACGGAAGGCTTCAAAGATAAACAATTTCTCCCGTTTTTTACACATTTACCACTATATCTTTGCTCCTATTGGTCATAGCGTGATGTTATATAGCCTATAGCCTTCCTCGATAACTGGACTATCCAACACAAAAAGGATTATTCAATTCGAACTAGTAGTTTCGGAGATTAGCGCGTTCAAACAAACAAACAAACTCTTCAGCTTTATATATTAGTATAGATTATTGGAACCTGACTGACCGACTTACTTGTCACTGTCCTTATGCCAAAAGCTATAAGATCCACTGAAATGAGATTTATCGAAAGGGGTAGAAACTGTTAAAATATAAATTGTTTGTAAATCTGGTGATACTGTCAGATGTAAGGACTACTTAACCCTTAATTTGCACGCGCCACTTTTTTTGGTCGGGAGTTAAAAGTTTCAAAGAATAAGATAAGTTACCATAAGATAAGTGAAATTATAATTACAAGTCTAGATAAACATAAATTACAAAAGTCAAGTGCAATGTTAGTTTAATATAATAACACAATATTAAGTTAATATTAATTATAAATTAGTAACAGAAAATAATTCCGTCATAATAATTACTTAATAAAAGTGTGCTAATATATATATTTTTTTTTGCGAACGAGAAAAACAAGACCATAAAGAGCATTGAAGTTTCGGTCGACGTAATGCTGTCCAGCAAAATGAACTGAATGGATACATGACAGGCCACCACTCCGGAACTTTCTTGGACCTTTATTATAAATGGATACGGCAACAATGAGGTGTCCAGTGGTGTGGACGGGCCACCAGACGGACTAACAGAATTCCTACTTTGTACTAGTGTGTTACTGGTCATCATGACTATTGTGAATGTAGATGTAGATTTATACATATTTCTTACTCGGGGAAGTAAGTAGTCACCATCACTTGCTACCCCGGACAAGTAATAGGTAGATACCTTCAAGTTTAATAAATAGGTTTCCTTAACTGATCGGCGATTGAATATTGTGTGTATTATTAAATTTATTTGTCAAATATGTGCACACAATGTGCTTACAGACAAACATCGGAAAAACGTAACGGTCTTCTTTTAAACTCTTGGCAATAAAATAAAATAGGTAAGATACGAATAAACTAATAAAAACACGCAGATAAATGTTATCATAAGCAAGCAAGGCCGCGCGGTTATGTATAAAAGTTCCGTTTTTCGAGGTTCCCCATCAGACGCTCCCGAGCTCGACTTGAAGTATCACTAGTCAAAGAAACACAGTAGAGATGAAGGCTACGCTGTTGGTGTTCGTGTTGGTGGCGCTGCTGGCGAGCCTGGCGTCGGCGCAGGAGGGCTGGTGCTTGGCGACCGGGAAGATCTTCAACGGCCGCAAGACCTGCAACGTAGGCTGCCGCGTGGCCTGCCAGCAGCCCGGCTGCACCAGCTTCCGCGCCTGCGAGGCTACCGCCGAACCCAACAAATTTAAGTGCTTATGTAACGGTTACTAATTTTATTCAATACTGATTCTAATAATACAACTTTTTAACTTCAAAGTTTTTTGTTTCATTTTTGTTTATTATTTTTATTACATATATTAGTAGGAATAGTTTTTATATTTCATATTTTTGGAGTTTACTCCTTATGAAACGATTTGAGTTATAAGGCCCGGTACGGAAATTTTATGAGGAGTAAAATCAAGTGTAACACGAAAAGTTGAGGCGTAACGTAGAAAGAGACAAGCATATATATCTGTAGGATTGAACGTGTAAAAGAATGAGATGGAATACATTACGCAGCGTAGGTATCTCATTCTCGGGGTCTCCTCTTTGCGCGATACTTCGTAGTCTCACTGTATATTATTTATATTATTTTGTAACATACTTTATGTAATACGCTTTATTGAAGTAATATAAATAATCTGAATAATTACAGATTATGTTTGTTTCTCTTATCATTATAGCAGATGCGTTCATTTACCCTTTTTTTCTATTCGATATTATATCATAATTATCGTTCGTAAGGAGTAAACTCCAATCGTGCGTCGTAGCTGACACACATACACTTTTTTTTTATTTCAATTTCAATACCACCTTTTTTCATTCACACAATAAATATTGCTCTTTTTGAGGTACTATTTAAATAATGTGCATTTATATATAGTAGTAAAAATATATTAGTAGTAAAAAATTTTTTGTGTGAGTTTATGATTTAAAACTCCAAGGTGATTTAAAAAAAAACATGTTTATTTTGTGTCACACAATATTAACAAATGTTTATCAACTAAGTCTTATAACTGAATGACAACAAAAATAGTTACTACTCTGTTAAATTCAACTGTAGGGCGCCATGTGCACTACACACACATACAGTGCAGTAGTACCGGTCTTCCATAGCATCACCTATGTGAGATGTGTGCGTGGTGCTAAGTTTTACTTTAAGGTATAGGTATGCATATAAATATAATATTATTGTATTAAGCCAGTAAAATCAAGTAAGTAAGATCAAGTAACGTTTTTTTATCTGTTTGTTACACGATCAATAATAAAGTGAATTTTAATCTACTTAAAATGCTCTCTTAATAGAGTCTAGGTAAGCTTAGTTATAGGTTCTTATGATGAATCTCAGCAATTCTTATTACACAACACAAAACAATAACTATGACAGATAACTAAATCTAATAATTAAACTACCTTAAACCTACTTATGATACAACATTGCGTAAAAATAATTGATCCTGGTTTAGCATAATGCATCTGTCATAGAACCCGAAGGAACGCAATTTTTCAGCCAGGGCCTGTGAGGTGGTATACGCATTATGTAATTATTTAATACCTTGTACAGAAAATAAGATATGTATAATATCATAGCGAGTGTGCAACGTAAGCCTACTGTAAATAACTGCATAAGATCTTTAATAGGGATATTTTGGACACATTCCGTACATCCTTCTGAAGAGTTGTAAAGAACCCGAGTTGGTGGTTTCATATCTGAGTAGATATAAAACCGCAGAGCAGAAACCAGAACGCATTTCCACTTGAAGAAAAGTAATGAGTTCTCATTAACAACCAACACCAACGCTTAAGGTTACAAGATATTGGATACCAAGCCGTTGTATTGCTAACATCTTGTTGATACACACGGGCATTTAATATTTTCTTACTTTACACATTAATAAAAGTAACAAGTTAATGTATGAACAATAATACAAGGGTATGTTACACAATCTCCGAGAAAACTTAGTCAATGGTTAAAATATTGAGCAATCTCGATCAGTCCGTCACATCAAATCAGATATATTTTAACTTAATATATTTTAACCTAAACCTAAAGTTAACTCGGAGATTGTAATTATGGTAACTAAGATTTTTGAGTAAAACGGAATCGTGGTTGTTCGAATAATATTGTTAATATTGCTATATTATGTAATCTGTGATATTACTGATAGTAACTGATTTGTATTAGACTATCAGCAGTTTCCCGTAGAGTATTATTGTGCCTGCGTTATTAAATGAAGAAATACACGATTCAGTCCGACCACAGACCGATTGTCTATGATCAGGGGGGAATTAAAAATTGATCATGTGGAAGTCGGTTTTCCGACCGAAATCTGGTAGGTATCGTAGGAAGAGCAGCCGTTCCGACAAGCATTATCTGTGGTCCTTTCCGATAGCACCGATCATGGTCGGAACCTGTCGGAACCAATCATGGACAAGATGACGTAATTTTAAGAACTCAGTTGGTGGTCGGCTTGGATCGTGTAGCAGGTCTTTTAGTAGTTCTCTGATATTCGGGATGAAGGTAAATCCAACAGATCGAAAACCGATGCTCAAGTCGATTTCCAGTTCCATCAATATTATGTGCATTAGAGCCTAATCTCTCTCGTGAAGAGAGAAGTCCCTATGTCCCAGCAGTGCGAACGTTAATAGGATGTTAATGATGATGATGATTCAAAGGAAATTATACGAAGGACAAATTTACTTTCTTTAGGTTCAATAAGTTTTTATTCAAATTTTTGATAGACATCAGCTCTTAATTTTAAGTATGTCACGGCAGATAGGTGGAACAGGACGTAATAATTTAATCCTTAAATAAATCAATATTTTCGCACTTATTACACAGCATCACCTAACCCCAAACTAAGCAGAGCTTGTACTAAAGGTGTTAGTTAGGTGACTGATATACTACATTGAGCCACAGTGGACTTATTATTGTTTTATTAATCAGGAAGAAATTAAAACACGCTGCACCAAATAGATTGAATTTGTTGACGATTGGATTATAATGTGCTAACTCAAATTACGATTTAAAGTGTCAGCCCTATAAGATGTCAACAATATACCTACCGCAAGTGTTACTTTAGCCTATAAAAGCTAACACAGAATTATGGTTAGGGAGGCGAATAGGGGAATTTTCGGCAATACTCGAGCGTGGCAGTTTAAGATATGAGAGATACCTTAGACCTAATAGAACAACCTTCTAAAGTATTTAGCTCTATATGTAGTGACGCGCGCCTAGAATAGACGATCAGATTAGTAAAAAAAAATTGATAGTCTGAAATACTCGAGCGCGTCAGATTAAGATATTGGGGGTTGATTTTAGTGTTTAAAGACTAAATTTAACTAATCTGACGATAAGTCCTTGACGCCGCCGAGTTATAGGGTCGCGAACTTGTAAAAAAAAAACGTTAATCCGGCATTCTCGAGCGCGATTTTTTTATTTTTATTTAAGAATATAATCTAAAATTACTAAAAATACAAAATCTGCCGGTTTCCGCATGACCGAAGGTGTGGAGGAGCCATTTCGTCTTCCTAAGAACGCGTTACGGCATATAAGTCGCGAACGATACATTTTACAAAAAAAGTTTAATAAACAAAAAAGGTAATTTTATTTTACAAAAAAAAGATCTCTTAACAAAAAAAAAAACAAAAAAAACACAAAAAAAGAAACCAAAAAACCTTTTTCGGTCAGATTAAGAGAACCCACCAACATTTTTGTCAGATTAAAAAAATATGCTTTCAGGATACCCAGATAAACCTCCCCTATGAAAATCTGATGCGCTCGAGTATTTCAAAAAAACTTTTTTTTTTGCATTTTCGAAAATTCATCGTAACTTATCGTCACGCCGAAATCGTTAGTTTTTTTAAAGGGAGCTTCCTTGGGGCCTACTTAACACCCCTTCCAAAAATCTGACGCGCTCGAGTAATTTTTTTTTTTTGCATTTTTGTCTACTTTATATGCCTACCCCCACCACGCAAACCGGCAGATTAGTATACCGTTGTTATCAGAGGCACTCGGGGCATACGTAGTATGAATATCTGACGCGCTCGAGAATGCCCAAGTAACTGTTTTTTTTTGCATTTTTGAAAAACCGTGCACGCCAAACCCACCGCTAAAATGGTTTTTGCTATACGAGCTTTTCTTTTCGAAATTATTTTATCTTTCGATTTTGATAGGTCTTGACGGCGGCCGTTGAATTACGCCATTTAGCTACCTCGCCTCCCTAACTATTATAGTTAGTAATTAAAAAGCATCCATAGATACCTCATTTTAGAACACTTATTCTCAAACAACTATTAATTATGTAATAATGACTTTGGTTTTTAATAAATGAATGATTGAATAAATGATTGACATAACGCACAATCATCATCATCACAACGGTAGCACGGTAATAATATCTATACAGTATTCCAACTCGGCCGAGTCTCTAATTACCAATACATTAACAAACATAACAAATGTGAAGGCATGATCAATGTTGTAAAAAGGTTTCCACTGTTCAAAGAACATCTTATTAACATTTGTCTTAGTAAATTTAAACTACGTATATTGTCAAACACATAAAACATAATATTCAGTAGGTACACAGCTCTCTCACATGGTACTTAGTTTAAAAACGTAACATGTGCTTGTGATAAAATAAATAAAAATAAAATTCTTTTATTTCAGACACAGGTTCATAAATTAAATTAATGTGATCAGAAAATTACAAAATTATAGAAAAATAAAAATAATAATATAAACTTAGACAGATACTGTCCCGTGCCGAGAGCGATCAATCTAGGAAAAAGGTTCCTCCAGTTATCACTCTCTGCACAAGAGACCTCCATAGTGGAGAGTAAATATGTCATCTCCGACGGTTTTGGGATATTGTTTCGACTGCTCCGGACTCTGCGCATCAGGGACGCGGTTTTTACTCGCATAATGGCATGAAAACCATTCGTGCGGTGTGGCGTAATGAGTCAACGAATTGAGCAAACTTTTCATTATATGTGTTTTAGTGAAGCGAATGTTAACTCTTCGGAGTAGTCAATATAATGCGGGCAAAAGCTTTATGTAGTTTATAGAGTTTTCGCCAGATGAAAGTTTACTGAAACGGGAAAAACATTCATATCGCAAAAGCATATTTTTTTTCATTTTAGTATAAATGATTGAATAAAATAATATTTTATTCACATAAAATATAATATACAGCAGGTACACAACTCTATCACAATGGTACTTAGTTTAAAAACGTAACATGTGCTTGTAATATTGTGTTACTGTCAGAATACTGCGAAGAGGATATTATAATATATTATAGGATATTACAATGGTAACATTTAATGTGCGCGCAAACCTTGAAGTTTTTCAAAATGTTTTGCTACTGATTTCATATAACTTTAATCCCCTATTTGTTATATTTTATTTGTTATTTTATGTTAAATAAATTATCGTAAATATTTTTAATAAGTTGAATTTTACAGTAATAATACTACACAGCTACACTGGAGTTAATTCTCAATTCGACTACGTTTTCTTTCATTATTTTGTTTCATTGTTGTAAATAACGAATTTAACGTATTTACTTATGTAAGTACAAAGTTATTCATTTATTATTTCAAGAGGTCCATAAGTTCTAGTTGCTAGTTAAATTTTTGTATCCTATTGGTGTTTCTTACACTAAATTTAGATATTTTTATTGTATTCTGTTTGTGTTAATTGTCAGCTTTATGATATTACAAAACATTATTAATAGTGACTAGGAATTTGGAAAATAGTGCCTAGGCTCATCTGCGCGATTTTCATAATTTCTTGATATTTTGTCATGTGAGTCATCGGGGTCAAGACTGAGTCATGGTTGAACAGGGGTCAGGTCACGACGTGGGGTGGTGGAGTGTTACATTAAATATATTAGCAGACCCGTTCCGGCTTTGCTTTGATCGAAAACCTTCCTCTTGAATCACTCTAACTATAAAAAATCATTATGCGGTTTCGGAATAAAGGTTTTTTGTTTATGATAAAACATAACAACAAATACACATAGCTGATTTCGGCTTTAATTACCTTTTCTAGCTATGTCTTAACGACTGTTTAGATCTTATATAGGTTTATTAAGCCAATTATAACGACAAACATATGATCGCAAGATCCCTTTGACAGTAGGGGGTATCACGGTACAATTTATGTATGAGTTTATAATATAAGGGCTTGTTTCACCATAACTGAGTTAAAAAGACAATTATTAAAATAGACAGAAATCCTGGTCCGTCAGACACTGACAGTTGTCAGTTAACGTAGATAACTCTGTATTTTAAAAGATTTTGTGAATAAGACCCCTTAATATATAATCTGTTGCCGAACATAAAGACAAACAGAGGCGACGCGGCGGTTTAGGCGACTCACAAATTGCAGGGTAGATAACCCAGATATAAAAAAAAAATTTTTTAGAAGTTCCAATCTAGCTCTCCATTCAAAGATTAGCCTCCGCTACCTTCGGTATAAACAATGCCTATTTAAATTAGTTTTGATCGAGTTCCATATTTACGTTATGCGTTTCATTAAAAATAAATAAATTAAGATGGACAAAATAAAGCCCTGTAAGTTGTAAGTTTGTGTTACGAGAATAGTAGAATAGAAAGTAAGTAACCTAATATTCTTCAACATATATTTTAATAAATCAGTTAAATATAATGTAATATAACAGGTATTACAATATTCCTATAAGTACTTACCTAAACAAGCAGCGTTTTCTAAATTAGAGACAAATAAAAACAACATACACACATTCCTAATGTTAATATCAAATTAATTTAACATTGCTTTAGTATCTATTTAGGCTTCTTCTTTATACTTTAAAATTAGCCTTACTTACTTAAATGTTACAATGTAATATTTTTGTGCAATAAATGACTTAACTGAACTACTTAGAGTTAAGACTTTGATTGTAATCGTCTCGTGTCTGCAAGTTAAGTGTGTCTGTGCCTTAACCGGCGGCCGTGCCCTGCGCATACGGCCCTCGTAGTTAAATATAGCCGACACGCACTCTACAATCATGTCGACCGCTCATTTAACTAGCATATCTACACACAGCACATGCAACAGTAGCGCATCCTCTGTACACAACATATACAGTAACGCAATCGATTCGGACAGCGCGGCGGCGCATCAATCAAAGCCCTGCTCATTTTGTACTGCAATATTGATTAATATGTCTTACTTCTATTGAAAATAGGATTAGATTTTGTGTTTCCCGTTTCGGTAAGTAAGTAATACCAAACAAGCTCGATAAGCACACACAACACTTAATATAACAGTAATGCAATTGATTTGGACGGCGCATAAATTACTGCTCTGTTCATTTTGTAATGCAGTTCTGAATCATACTACTTCGATTGAGCTGTTGGATTTGATTTTGTATTTAGACATTCGGATGACCCATCAATCAGGCCTTTTTCATTTTGTAAAGCAATTTTTGATTAATACGGCTTAGGTATGTACTTCAATTGAGCTATTAAATGGATTTGAATTTGTATTTGCCGTTTCAGGTAGTAAGTAACACCGAGAAATCTCTTTAAAATCAGTTCAGACGGCACATCAATTAATTTTGTTGTTAATTTTGTAATGAAATTTAGATTAATACGGCTTACTTCGGTTCATTGGATTTGTTTTTTTTCTGATTCGGTAATGGAATTCAAATCCCACCTAATAATACTATAGATATAGGATGCGAAAGTACCTACTAGAAGAAGATAGAGATGATCTAATGAAGAAGTTGGAAGGTGGCCATGGGAAATCCGTTATAAATGAGGGTCACTGATAACTTATATGTCAGTGACCCTAGACAAAACCAGAGAGTATATAATAAGCTGACGAAACTAAATTAAAAATTATATTATATTAAAAATAGCTTGTACCTACTCATATTGAAGAAACTAGTGATAAGTTTAACTACGAGTTATAATAGGTAATAATCTATATAAATAAAAATGAATTGTTGTTCGTTAGTCTGATTAAAACTCGAGAACGGCTGGGCCGATTGAGCTGATTTTGGTTTTAAAATGTTTGTCGTATCCCAGGGTAGGTCTAATAGTGAGTGTTAATAATTAATGATAAATAGTGAGCAAATAAGGAAAAATTGCCGGGAACTTTTTTTACCCGTGCAACGCCGGCCGGGGCCGGGCGGGCCGCTAGTAATAAATAAAAAGTATATAAGGTACCTACATAAAACTAATCGTGGCAATATTATAACAAAGGAGATAAATGTAGGGGTTTGTTTAAATTAAAAAAAAACTTTCTGCCAAGTGATTTGAATTTGCGTGGAAAGATTCCACACATTTTTACAAGTTAAATTCCAGAAGTTATCCAACTTATGTTGGTTTTAGTGTTACGCATTTCTCTTAGTACTCTACCATCGAATTTAAATCGTCTATATGATTTAACTAAATTTATTATTAAAATCTACCTAAAAATACATCCTAAAAGGGAAAACGAACCCTTATTTGTATTTATAAATTCTAACTTATGAAGCGGGTTATGTTCGGGTTTCTCTATGGAATTAAATTCATAGGAATTAAGGTTACTTATATAAGTCATTGTTTGGATTAGCTCTTTTACTGACAGTGGACAGGTCATGCAGCACGTACAAAGATTAGATAAACACATTTTGAATGAAGATCGCGGTACGATGTCCACCAACTTCATGGAGTGACGAATTGTTAAAAGCAAGAATTTACGTGGATTCGGGCCCTTGAGATAATTTAAGAATCATTAAGTAATTCAGCCCCTATTTCGACCCCTTTTGACGTTTACAACAAAATTAACCTTATACAACCTCTAATAACCCAAGACTACGAGCGCTACTTATTTGGTAGACAAGGATTGCCAAGAACTTATATCGCCAGAATTCCAAGTTTAATTATTTTGTCTCCAGAGAGAGCTTACGTCCAGAGCGAGTAATAATGTATCATATGACAAAAGTGTACCTCGTTTATGTATCTTAAATCCATACTAATACTATAAATGCGAAAGTGACTCTGCCTGTTTATCTTTCACGCAAAAACTACAGAAAAAGATTGAGACACATCTGTAACCATCGTACACACACACTGCGTTGGTGTAATTGGTCGGGGCGCTTTCCCGGAGATGCAGGTTCGAATCCTGAGTGCGAAGGTTACGGATGTGTCTAAATCTTTTCTTTATTTTCTTAATAAAAAAATAGTTTAACCTAAAAAGTAAGGTTTATCACTTATTAAAATCATTAAGATATATAAACTACAAAACCGATTTAATGAAATTTGGAACACAGATTCTCTAGAGCCTTAGAAAGGACGAAGGCAACTTTTTACTGCGGGAAAATACATAATCACGCGGGTAATACCGCGGGGCACTAATAGTAAGAGTATAAATTCTTCTATGCCCTCGGATGTAGGTTATGCTTTTATGCTCGCCCTTTGTCCTTCTCACTTGAGCGGTTACAATCACGCCTGGCTTGTTATTATCTGCTCGAACACTTCTAGGTCAACTCGATACGTTACAATAATATTTTATCAAAGAAGAAAGCTTTCATGAAAACTGCTATTTCTGGCTAATTAAACTGAATTGTCTAAAACACACAATGAGCTTATTTATGCCTTATTTTGCGACTATTATAGAGATAAACAAGGATGATAAGATTTTATTGATTTGTTACTAAATTGATTTAGCACTAATTTTAATTTTAAGTCTTTTTCCAACGTTCTATTAACCTTATATAGGTCTGATAATTAAAAAAAAACAATTCCAAAACATTCGTTCCCTTAAAAGTAAAAGTCATACTTTGTATAAGGTGCACGTGATGCGCTTTCATTTGAGACCCCTTTCGAGTCTATTTGAAGATATTCGGTTTTTCTTCCCCACTCTCACCCCTCATTACTCTTAAACGGATCAAGCGATTTTTTTCAAACATTTCTAAGAACAGTCGCGCAAAACTCACCTTTCATTGAACTAAATTGAAATCGTCTGCCACAGATACGTTTAACTTATAACACTCCTCTTTCTGCGTCGGGGGTTAAATTCATTTTTTTTTTATTTTAATGATAAGCCTTCTTTTGCCCTCAATCTCACCTGATGTAAAGTGACGATGTGGTCTAAGTTGGGGATGAGACCTAGGACGTAGATGGCTTCTCCGAACCACATTACGAAACACGAAAATATCGTTTCACGCATTGGCCCAGTCTCTTTTCTTACATTCTTACACGTGGTGGTGCTAAGCCAGAGACTGTTCTTAGCACCACCTGGAGGTCACGTGTAATAAATAATAAAATAATAAATATTTCCGGACTACTCACACAGCATCACCTAACCACAAACTAAGCAGAGCTTGTACTATGGGTGTTAGGTGACTGATATACTACATAGATTGATATACTACATTGGTGTAAGAATTCAGAGAGTTAACACGAGAACAGAAAAACCTCCAAATTCAATTTCTTCTAATAGAAAGTCGTGTCTGTTACAGCATTTTATTACTGGTGAGCGACCGGACAGATTTTTATGGTTCATATGTTTTCGATTTGCCTACGACCCGGATAACTATTAAAAAGATTGAAATTTTCGCAAAACTAAAATAACATAAAAAATTGTCTGGTGTAAGTAAAAAGGTGTAAAAAGGTTTTATCACGCGGAGAGCCATAAAGAAAAACTTTTCGTGGAGAAACAGAACTGAACTGGAAAAGGTTTTACAGGCGGACAAATATTAAAAAAAGCAAGTCTCACTTTTATGCAATACAGTTGTATTTTTATAAGATAGCTTATAATTAATAAATTATTTAATTAAATCTGGATGATACTCCAATTTATAGAGCAAGGTGTGATACAGCCCCAAAAGCCATCTTAAAGAGAACATTTATATCTGCGATCTGGAAAGAACTTATTAATTACATTAAAGTTATCGTTACTTATATGAAATCGTACTTAAAGTAACAATTTAGATTTTAATAATCTTATAGTATTTACCTAACAACATATGGATACTTATATTATGTTACTGTTATAGTACCTACCTCAGAATTTAATAAATACAAGTTGAACCCTAATTATGTTCCTTGTCATTCAACAGATTTATTTATATAAGAATAACTTTCTTATAATGTACAATTTTGTAAAGTACATATTTCTGAACAAAACTTCTGTCACACACCCAGACCAAGTTGAAAGCGCTTGCAGAACATATAAACACTCGGCGGGAATCGAACACGCCCATTACCTCTTTGCACTCACTGCGCCACAGAATCAGTCAATTATCTTTATTATCAGTATTCATTATGTATATCATAGTATAATATCTATAATCTGTAAATGCTTTAACTGCCTTTACTAACTTCTCTTTCTTATTATTATTGTTTCGAAAAAAATATATAGAACCTTAATAACATTTGTGAAGTCCTTTCCATTAAAACATATGGGATTAATGAAAAAACACAATATCAGTTCTAAACGTATGGGGAAGGAACTCCAAAATTTATTGTTTTTTTTTCGTGTTATAAACTAAATGCTGTTCACAGAATACATTTACTTACCAAATATTAAGTAATAATAGTTTCGGAAAAAATAAGCTATGGCATACGAACAGACAGACATAACTAATCCATAAAGGTTCCGTTTTTTTGTCATTTGGCTACGGAACCCTAAAGATGGTAATTAGATCGAGATAAACATGACTGGTAACATTTATTAACTTGCATTTGTAACTTGCCTTTTACAACATTATTTCACACGAACACATATCCAAGCTAATTTGAAGAAGAGATAACAACTAATAAACACAAATGACGATAAATCACAACATTACGTCCCTTGACAAGAGAATATGTTTAATTACTTAAGTAATCTACATAATAGTCGGGGGTAAACGAGTAACCTACTCAATTATAATTCCAGGAACGTACCAAGGTCAGTGGATGCGAGGGTTGCGGCACGGGTATGGCGTGCGTACGTCGGCACCTTTCGGGCTGGCGTCGCACTACCGCGGGGGCAACAAGCACCGGGGCTCCATGTCCTCGCTCACGGAGGCGGGCGGCGCGGCGGACCCCTCCGACCGCCGCACCACCCGCATGGACGACGCGCGCGGCGGCTTCGTCCTCATGATGCGCTCTGACGTAGCCTCCGGCAGACGAGGCTCGCTCGTCGAAAAAACTAAAAAAGGACTTCTCTCTGTAAGTGTTTCTATGTTATGCTAAACTTCCGCGGCACATATTCAAGGACCTATTAATAGAACAGTAATAGGTCGTTAAGGCACTTTTACTTTACACGTTCATAATTGTAGAAAAGTGATTGTTCCTACGATACTTCCTTAGACGATACTTTGATACTTCCTTCTTTATCAAATAAAACAAAACAAAGATGGAATAATTATGAATCGAGAAAGTTAAACTGGGATTTCAACATTTTAGGAATTCAACATTCAGTACCTACGAGTAAATGATTAAATCTTACCACAAAATCCAGAATTATATAACTGAACAAGCTACATCGGTTATTAGTTAAATGAATTGATTTTTATAATTAAATACATGTTTGAAATAAGTACATAGACATGACATAAACAAAACAATTTCAGCACTTAGCATATCACCGTCACAGTTTGTAAAAGGAACAATCCGTGCTTTCAGAAATTGCGCAGACAGCGCAGCGCCGGCGACCTGGACAAGCACGGGTCGGCCTCCGTCCGGTCCGGGGGCTCGGGGGGCTCCGCCTCCTCGTGGGTCTCCTCCGTAGAGAGCTCACACTCCGCTATGACCCACGCTTCTCTGCACACAAACTCAAACACAAGTTTCGTTGTCGAGGTGGGGAACTTACCTTATTGTACTCAAAATTCCTCTCTAATTGCACCACTCGCGCTACTTCACTTATACCTGCACGAAGTTAAATGCTTTTGATTGTTATGTTTGTACGTAGTTTGGGCCCTCCACCCCCGGACTCTCGACCAGGGTTTTATGAGTTGCCTGGTGTCAAAATATGAAACATACTTTTTATGTTAAACATACATTTTGTGTTTGATTTCTAAAGCAATGGATATTCTATTATCGTAGTGTTGCGCGTTGACGTGAATGGCACCTGGTAGCCAATACATTCAAGCGTGCCAATTGAGTCACGGAGTTTTAAAAATAGCAAACAATAGTGAAAATAGATAAATAACATTGTTCCTCGTAAAATCAGAATCAGGCACTTAAATCTCATTCTCAGGCATTGGTTCGATATTCTATAAAAAAATAACATAGACCAGATGGCCCCATATCCACATATTTTCGTAGCACTGTAAATTTGTATTAAATAGCCTAAATACCTTAACCTTTTTGCTCGTTATTTGTATTGAACAGGGTAATTTGAATGTATGGAAGCTGACTACTTGCATGTTGTGATATGAACTCCAGTTTTCACAATTATATGCTACTTCGAATGTGTTGTGTAGTGCCCTAACAATTGTTCATAACCTTTATTACATTTTTTATGTACAACGTGGTTCATCAATGAATATTGATTTGAGACTAATTCACTAAGAACTTATTATACACATTTTTACGCTGTATATAACGCCAGTTTATTGAGGGTCAATAAGAAAGGATCTTAATTTCTGTTTTTTTTTTCAAGTCAAGGTGATCAATATAATTTTGTTCCAGGATGAACATCTGGATGCGAGTGTCACTGAAACATATATGGGCGAATGGAAAAATGACAAGCGCCAGTCATTCGGTGTTAGTGAACGCAGCGACGGTCTACGATACGAAGGGGAATGGTTCGCAAACAAGAAGTATGGTTACGGTGTGACCACATTCAGGGATGGCACGAAGGAAGAGGGCAAATATAAGAACAATGTCCTTATTACGAGCCAGAAGCGAATGTTCCTCATGCGGTCCGCAAAGTTCCGGGAACGTGTTGATTCAGCCGTGGCTGCCGCGCAGCGAGCATCTAAAATCGCGATGCAAAAGGCTGATATTGCCATCTCCAGGTCAATACAAACATTTATTTATGTTTATTTGTTTGCTTCAGTAAAACTTAACTTAAACTGGGTTTGAACAATATTTTTATTTATTATTATTATTATTACTGAAATAATTTTTTCTTAATGATTTTTAATAAGTGATAAATCTCACTAGGTGAAGAAACTATTTCTTTAACTACAAAGACATTGTGCACAAATTAAAATATTTGTTTTTTACAGAACTGCCACTGCTCGAGGGAAAGCCGAACAAGCTGATGAGTGCGCGGACCAAGCAAAAGAAGACTGTGATATAGCGCAAGCCACTGCGAAGCAGTTCGCCCCAGACTTTAAGCACCCAGGCTTTGACCGAATAGGATTAAGAGAAAAATATAGACAAAAGAATTACGATGCACAAGTTGTAGGACCCGCACCACAAGAATCTGAAATGATCCTTGACGGAAAGAGCATTCCAAATCATATCCCTCCGAAACATTCTCAGCTTCCTCAAAGTAGTCAAGTACCTATGGTGCCTTCCCGAAGACCGTCGACGCAGTTTTCCAAGCAGACACAAGATTCAAGGATACCAAACTCGAACAATACTAACCGAATTGGGCCTCCGTACGATCCGTACTTAAACCAGACTCAAGATTCATGGTCCAGTCCTCACACGCAGGCGGATGTGCAAGATTACCAAAAGCCTTATACACAGAATGATCAAATGGGAGCGTATGGGCCTTCTGTGCCAGGAGGAGCACAATTACCAGCTCCACCCTATAGATTGAATAGACAAAATTCAGTTCAGCAAGGCATGGATCCAAGTGGTCAACAGTACACAAACCAGGGCCGACGATTATCCGCAGCACAGAGGCCAACCTTAAATAGACAGCAACAAACACAACAAGAATGGAATCAACCACAACCACCAGTAAGACGACAAAGCGTGTTAGGACAACCAAATTATAATACAGAAAATACGTATGTAGACCCAAAAAATGAGTACCGTACAGGAACGGTGCATTCCGAAAGCATACTTGATCGACAAGGATTACCGGCTGACTCCCAAGGTTACCGGTCGACAATAGATCAGCAAGGCTACAGACAACCCATGGACCAAGGTTACAATAAAGTTCCTGATCAGCAGATGTATCGACAAGCGACTACAGACAGCCAAGGTTTTCGCCAACCGAGCCAAATGGACCAGGAGATGCCTAACGGAGCAGGGCGCAGTCAAGGCCCACGTCCTTCTATAGATTATTTCGATCATTACAAGAGACCCCCAAGTCGAGACTCCAGTGTAGATCGTTATGGCAGGCGCTCGCGTCAACCGTCTGTAGAGGCGGCCGCGCCCAGCTCTGGATCTCGCGCGGGGTCGGTGGCGCCCCAAGCAGCTCCCGCGCCGTCTTCACGGCCTCAGTCCAGGGCCGCTACGCCGGCTGGTAACGGCCATTTGGCTTCAGGCCGTGGATCCATTTCAAGGGCTGGCTCACGAGAACCGATACCTTTTGAGGAATCATTACTGAGGCAACGTAATCTAGGTCAAGATATTTCACCTTCGCCGTACCAGCCTAAACGAACGGAGAGCTTGTACGTGGCGCCGACTCCCGCGCCGCCGCCGCCCGCGAGGGGTGGCGGGGGCGGGGGTGGAGGAGGTGGTCGTAAGGTAAGCATACATATTTTAAATAAGTTTCTCTTTTTTGGTATTTCATATTCATCGTTAAAATCAAGAGCGATTATACGAGTTCATTACCAAAATGTAGATCGGAATGTTTTTGAACTATAAGGGGACAGTGACCTTTTTTCACTGAACTAGTTAATATTTATTTATTTATTTGTTTATTAGGACCACCAACAAGAAAATACACTAAAATAAACTTAAAATTAAGGTACATAATATAGTATGTACAAGTATAGTGCTTACTTAATTAAAGGTAGCCACAGCAAGCGTGTGCAACTCAACTAAATTAAACTTAATATCTAATAATAATATTTACTTAATTTTAACATAACATTTTATACATATATAAAAATAAAAAAAAAAGCAATTTAAAAACAAAATAACATAAGCAAGCTTTTTTAATTTACACATACCTACAGGGTTAGTCATTGAGTAAAATAATTTCAATTTTGTTACAAAGGCTGGTTGAATGTGAAATGTGGGTTAGGGTAATATGGAATTACGATTTAAGTATTTTTAAATATATATTCATAAGTAGGTGTATAAGATTACAAATTATTAACAATTATTTCAATTTTTTTTAAGGTCGTTTTTAGATAACGTGTTATAGCTATTACAGATTCGTGGAATAATATAATTTTTACATAATCTAGTTCTACAGTAAGGAAGAGAGAAAAGGTTATAAGCTTTTTGTCTAGGTAATCTGAAAGGAGCGTTTATTTGAATTTGTTATTAAGTTCAATTCAGTCTTTTTTTAAATATTTTTAATAAGTGATAATAAACCTCACTTTGTAGGTGAAACTATTTATAAATTTTATGCAGAAAAAGAATAAGACACATCCGTAACTTTCGCACGCACAGGAATAGAATTCTTTTTCTGCATAAAATTTATAAATCAATTCAGTCTATTTTACAATTTTATGTAGAAATAGAAGATCAGCCGTTTTTCTGCGTAGTGCTAGCGGCGCAATTTATAATACTCAAGCCTCTTGTGGTAGCTAATTAACTTACTGGCCAAAAGATCACCAAATGGAATAAAAAGCGTTTCTGTATGGACTCAATACGATTGCTATAGATATCATAGGTGGGATTGCAGATTATTGAACAATATTCAATGATTGGAAGAACGAGAGACCTATATAATTACTTTTTTGTGCTATAGTTAAAATCTCTGCTATTTCGAATGACGAATCCTAATGTTTTGAAACTCCTAGAGACGATGTTAAGATAGTGTGCTTGAAAAGAATCCATTATAACTCCCAGGTCACGTATTAGATGAACAGTGTTCAGTAGTTGGTAATTAATATAATATTTGTTGAGATGGGGAATCTTAGCTGGATTGGTGTGAATGTAAAAACATTTACTGATAATAAGGGTCATTTTATTTGAAGTATATATATAGTACCATGTTGAAAAATTATCGAAATATTTTTGTAACAAAAGAAAGTCTAGAGGGGTTTCAATCAGTTTAGTAATTTTCAGGTCATAAGCATTGAGGAAAAATTTTGAGTTTGAAAAATATTCGTAAATATCGTTGATGAAAATATTGAACATTATAGGCCCCAATATCTTGTGGCACACCAGAAGTAGCCACATATGGGTTTGAAGAAAAGCCACCAATAGCAACGCGTGATGGTCTATTATTGATATAAGATTGAAGGCAATTTATCAAAGCACCTGAGATTCCTAGTTGATCAAGTTTGGTAAGTAAGATGGAATGATCCACCTTATCAAAAGCTTTATTCGTCAACAGGGATTTTTTTATCATATGCCTCATAAAGTAAAGAAGTTAAGCATGCAAGATTGGAAGAGGTTGATCGGTTTTGCAGAAAATCGTGCTGCGTATCTGTTATGTTTTGTTTAATGTGTCATGTTAAGAGGACAGCAATAATCCTTTCAAAAACTTTGCCAAAAATTGGCAGAATTGAAATAGGTTTATAGTTAGTTATTAACGTTTTATCACCAGATTTATAAATAGGGATAATAATAGTTTTCTTCCTCAGATCCGGAAATACACCTTGTTATATATATACTTGATAAAGATATAACAGAGTGGTTCAGATAATACAGAAGCGCATCTATTAATAAAAATGGGAGATATGCCGTCTTTACCAGCTCCTTTATTCATATCTAAATTTTATAATGCAGTTTCGACAGTATTTATATGAATTTTGGTTAGACACAATGAGTTAGAAATGTTTGATTTATCTGATGAATGATAAGAAGGAGATGTTGTTACTATACTGGATGATGAATAACATCTTTTGAATTTCTTTTTGCAATAAGGTTACTTATTTCGTTGCCGTTCTCCGCAGTTTTATCAGCAAGTTGCATTTTAGCTGGGTACGAAGTAAGCCCTTTACGTTTATAAAACGACCAAAATATTTTAGGGTGCTTTCTAATGCTAACTTCCATGAAATCTTTATGTACTTTGTATAGCAAGTTTTTGGGCTATAGCGCAGTCATCTCGAAGAGTTACAAAATTGATGACATCTAAGGGATTGTTATATTTTTTAATTTTAACATGTAGTTTGTGCTTTTCTTTTAACATCCGTACAACTTCACGGGAATACCAGAATACATATTAGGGGATTTCTTTTTTAAAGGCACGAGATTCGTGATGATTTTGCGAAGCTCTGTATAAAAAGCTGATACCATGTCATTTACATTAGCAGAGTTTGAAAATTTATCATCCTAATCAATTTTATCTAATTCTAAAACTGTTTTATCGTAGTCGGCCTTGAAAAATCATGTATTAAATTATAAATAAATATTTCCGGACTACTCACACAGCATCACCTAGCCCCAAACTAAGCAGAGCTTGTACTATGGGTGTTAGGTGACTGATATACTACATAGATACATTTTTTTTTGTAAATACATACATATGATACTTAAGAAACACCCAGACCCGAAACCAGAAATTGTAGATCGTACAAAATCTGGACCCCCGGTGGGAATCGAATTCACAACCTCCTGCGCCTCAGGCGGACCTTCGCCCACCGAGCCACAGAGGTCGTCGTTGGAAAATAGATTTGTTTTTTCATTAATCAGATGATAATTCTCTTCTAAGCTTCTATGATAATTCTGTGTTAAAATTATGCATAAATAATTAAGTATATATATTGATATATATATTTCATAATATATTATAAAAGTTTTTTTCTTTAACAAATTGTAAGTAATGATATACGAGACCTATCAATATATATACATATGTACGATAAGACATATGATATCTGTATGTAGATTGATTTGACTAAATATTCATCCCAATACACAAACAATATTGATTATTGACATGCATGTTGATGTAATATTATATTTAACCGAAATTACTCGCACAAAAAAATCGATCAGCCCAACAATATCTACATTTTTAAATAATTTCGTCATATTATTCTATTTATTTATTTACAAGCTTTGACGCGGCCGTTTTTTGTAAATTGTTTATTAAAATGTGTCATTTTAAAGAATCTCATTTCATCAGCAATTCCAATATCGTAGTTTATTCAGTCGACTGTGGCGCCGGGCGCGCTTGCGCAGCGACTGGGCGGGCGCGGGCGGAATCCGCTCGACTGCGCTCAGCCCGTTCTATTTCTAAATTGAGACAGTCACTCGTTGCCGCTTTCCGCGTATCACCTCTTCTCTATAATTAACCGAGACATTATCTCAATATCGAACCTTTGCATACGTGGAGTCGTAAAAAAATAAAAACAAAGTGGAGAAAAACAATACGTGCACGTAAAATGTAATAGATACAAGAACTGTTTTATCGGTACAAAGGTCAGGTTTGGGGAGTTGTTGGGTTAATAAAATGTGGTATCAAGTGGAGGAAGAAGATGACGAGGATCTGTTGTGTTCCCCGGCGATCCTAGCGCGGCGCGCCTCGGAAAGCTGGATCAACGTGCCTCCGGCTGAGGTAAACAAGTGCCATGTCCTTGAACCTGAACTATCCACATTTCTCCTACTTTACTTGAAACGATACATCTAACGACTTTATTGACGCTATTTCATTACTCAATGCAACATCGTTAAACTAGTGACTAGCGTTAAACTGGTTACACGTGTATGTTACTAGTTAACATTTTGTCGATCATATATCAGAATTGGGCTGTAATTTTTAGATATATTTTGATATAGCCGATGTAATAAATAGGCAAGTTATGTAAACGTTTCCAAAATATCGCTCAGGTATTCGTTAATACATATACAAGTCAGTAAATCGTATAATATTAACAGCACAACCTCAGTTTTTCCAATATTATTAAATTTTGTGAATCTTTAGGCATTTCTAGAACCTCAAATCTACTAAAACCTTAGTCTAATTATTTTTCTAATATGGCAAGCAGTTTGATAAAATAAAATAATCATATAGAATATTAGACTTTCAAGGCATAATATATTTTATATAGGTATAGTTTATAGAGGTATATTTTCTTACTGTTTTCGGAGAAAATGCTGAACCGAAAATGCGAATTTTTGTACGCCGTTTCGAATTTAAAAATGCGAAACGTGCATAGTACATACGACATTCAGTTTATTTATATTATGCCAAATCAAGGCGCTACGTTATGAAAAATCATGATGTTTTAAGAGCAGGAAAGAGTTTATTTTTATTGCTGGACAATCTACATCATCGCAACATCTAACATCACTAAGCACGTGTTACGGGTACAATTCGTCTGGTAGACAACATAATGTATGCCTATGGTATGAATACCATACATACTTTATACCATAGGCATACATTATGTTGTATTTCATTTAACTATGTGCAATTGACAACATAATGTACATATTCCAATATGGAATTAAGTATATATGGTATTCATACCATAGGCATACATTATCTTGTCTATTGCACATAGTTAAATGACATCCAAAAAAAATAGCTTGCCAAATATTAACACTTATGACTCCTATTTGTTCAGATGCTGAGCACGCCGCAGACGACACTGCAGCGGAAGAAGTCCCTGCCGGACGTGGCTGGCATGCCGCGCATGTCGGACGGCGCTGGCATGTGCCGGGAGGAGGTCTCCCAGCTGGGGTCGGCGCGGCGCGAGGAGGTCCGCCGCATGCACGAGGAGACCGAGAAGCTGAGGGCCAACCCTCTGCTCTACCTCGTCAGTCCGCAAGTCAAGGTGAGTACGTAATGTGACGACATAACTGCAAACACCCGTCTCTACGGCAGAGCGACAATTCGGAGACTATATCCTCCCAGAATTTCTCGGAGTTGGCACTTTCAATTTTAGTTTATATTTTTGCAACAACTCGGTGAAAATAAATTAACTACGCATCCCTAGAACTTCCACTACTGGGCTTGAGCCTCTATAGACTTAACTTCATATTGGGATGACACTTGGCAGGCGACTTGGCCAACCCAGCACCCAATTTCAAGAAATTTCCTTGATGATTGATAAAGTGGAAGAGTTCCGCATAAATCTTGGCCATGACCAATTGACCATGAATCGTAGATACGATGCAGTAGCACGAAGTATGCGCTAAGTTTACGGAGTTAAGAGGCTACTCTACTAGTAGAGTAATTTGTACTAGAGTTAGTCTACAAACGTTTCTCGCCGTAGCATTAAACTTAAGCTCCATAATAGAGCTATGTGAAACACTCTAGTTCGGAACTATACAACATAAGCACAGATAAAAAAAATGTGAATACCTGATAGCAAACTGCATACTACAAAGCATGAACCCAAGTTAAAGACCCATGCTAGCAGCGTAGCTATGCTACGAGCTACACACATGCTACACACTCAGTGCACAAGATTTTTTGAAATCAAGTTATCCATTGTAAACCAATTTCCTTTGTTGCAGGACTGGTTCTCTAGACAACAACTGGTGATCCTAGTGCTGTTCATCAACATTTCACTGGGCATCATGTTCTTCAAGCTGCTGACGTAGCGTCGGCGCGGGGCCCGCCGCCCCACCCTGACGCATTAATAATCCTTGTAAATAAATTTTTTTTTTTTTCAAAAAGTCATCATGATTTTTCGCGCGAAATTTTTTTTGTTTACTCAATTTCAAGTATAACTTTTTCTAAATGACTTCGGTTTGCTAGTGTTTCTTTGACGTTGTAATACGTGTGAATATGAAAACTTGTTTGATAACGCCCCACTCCGTTTAAGTATTGTTTCGACTGTTAGTGCGAGAGTGCGACCCGACCTCTGTGCCGCCGCCCGTTTGTTGACTATCGAGTGTAAGAAGCGCAAGTTGTTTATAAATTGTAAACCTGCATATTGTAGGTTTATGGCCTTCGTCTATGAAGCTTAGCGCCTTTGTTATGTTTGTAACTAGGTAAAAGAAGTTGTTAAATTTTCGTATTTTAAAATAAACTTGACGTTATTATTATCTACGTAATTATTTATTTCATTGTAATACAGATTTTATTAAATGTAAGTACAATAGAAAATTACCTATCTACCTATTTATCTAATATGCCAACAATTTCTAATTATTCACTGTATGTTTTAATAAGGATTTCCATTCTACTATAAACACTTATCTGTTTATCTAAACTTTAAGAATACTAGAGAAGGTAATAAAATAGACGGCTTATTTGAATAAATCTATAACAACTCTATATAGTATATGCCAAAATGTCAAAATGTATTCTTCCCAAACTTGTTAGTGATACCAAAGCACAAATTAAATTATAATATAAGCCTAAATTGTCTTGGAAACTTAAGGACCTAATTAAATGATATTAGCCCTTTTAAAGTTAGATTTACATATGAATGACGTAACAGTTAGTTACCTGAATAAGTTGCTAGCCAACTGCGATATTTATACAAATTGAATAGAACGCATGTGCATTATTTTCCTATTCTTTAAATTAAAGTATAAAATGTATAAATATAGAGAAACGTTACCATGTTTTTATACAAAATGTAATCTTCTTTTTATACCTTAATGATGTCAATTTTCTCGTAATCGAAACGTAAGTAAAGATTATGAAATCTTCATTGAATGTAATTATAAAAATATTTATATTGAACTTGTGAAAAAACTTTGACATTGGCATGGAAAGCGTGCAATGAGACTGTTGATAAATTACCTGATGGAAAAAAAAACAGAAATTGAACACGCGAGTTCGTTAATGTAATGAAAATATGAATAATATTATTGCTACTAAGACAATTTTTCACAGTTTCATTATTGTGTAAAATAATAAGTTGTATGTCTAAGAATTTTAATTACTTGTATCGATTTTATCTACGTTTCACAAATAAATATTTTAACAAAATTATAATTGGTTTTACTCAATTTAAAGTTACTACACCTACTAAGTTAATACACCTACTAAGTACTCTGCTCTGTGTATTGTATGGCACATTCACCTACTGACCTGCCCTTATTTGAACGAAGCCCTAAATGGGATCACACTTTTAATGTTTAAAATAACAAAATGCCATGCCTATGTTGATAATATCTGTTGAAGCACCACGTTCACCATAATAATAATTCAGCAACAAGTGTACATAGCTTTCACACATGCAAAAATTATAATAACAATATTTGAATATTTTATATTATCATTTCGGAGGGTTTGATATATTCGACATGATTGGCAAAAGCCGTGTTGGCTAAGTAGGACCACACACTCGACTTTTATTCCGAAAACCAGCCGCGCACATCTAAATATTCTTCTTTTTCTAAAAAAACACTGAAGTTAAAAAACATCGTAAGGAAACTGACATGTGACATTTACCAACCCGCACTTCACCAGTTTGTGAATACTATAATTCTATGAATTCTTTGTGAGCTATGAAAAGGGCTATACGTGATCGAATCAGGAAGGAGGAAATACGTAGAGAAATACGGGTCGACGACATAGCCAGCAAGCGAATTAGCTCACTAAAGTGGCAATGGGCAGGCCATGTAGCACGTAGAACTCGAATGGAGACCACGAATCAGCAAACGCAAAGTAGGACGTCGACCAACTAGAAGGACGGACGACCTGGTGAAGGTAGCGGGCTGGCTGCTACTGACCGAAGTTACTCGCAGTCTTTGAGGGAGGCCTATATCGAGCAGCAGACGTCTTACGGCTGAAATAATGATGATATTGGTGATTAAATAAATATAAGCGATAGGCACATTATGTTACTTTAGTTATTTATTATTATAAGTCTTATGATAGGAGCGGGCACTCGCCAGCTTCTATAAAATCTATTTATATCTATAAATATAAGTAATTCAGTTTTTAATCTATAATGTAAATTCTTTGTTTTTTAAGATTATTTGGTTGAACTCATTAACAATAAAAGCTAATAAATATAAAATATTCGTAACTAGACACAAATGGTTATGGAGACAACACCATCTTAGAGACCCAAGCCAATCTCTCCTTCTCTCAAGGCAACGAGTGCGGCCTGGCACACCCACCAACCCGCATTTGGTAAGGTTTATTAAATTTAAATGTGCATGTGACCCATATTTGAAAAAGTACCGAGCTACTTCCTTAAAAAATAGTACGTAGTTTATATTATATTGCAAGTGTGTGATTAATTAGATTATGTTAGTATGGCTTCCGCCATATCCTCTAAAACTCAGTGTGAATGTTAAACATTTATTAGTTCCGCGTTTCTCTCTTACACTACTCGCATAGTAAAGTGATGACGAAAAATGGAAAAAACAATTCTATCAACGGATCTCGTCCAAAATTGGTGGTACTCAAAATTGTTTTTCAACTTTATTTCATAAGTTATCTCAAAGTGACTAGCAGAATCTATATTTCATATTAACAAAGTAAAATGTGTTTACACAAAAGTTCTGATAGTTCACGATTTCTATATGTGCAATGACCTACTAAGTGCACTTAGCCAACCTGCAGTGTCAAGTTTAATGCGTTCAAGTTCATGTTCTCAATACAGTCTTGTATAGTGTTTGCAAACAATTCTCCCTTTATTTCTAGGATGAGAAGTCGGACGATGATAACCTTGACTTGGATGATTTATTGCCGAAAATCGGGGAGTTTGGTGTGTACCAGAAATTGCTGCTATGGTTCGTGTGTTTGCCTGCCTGCCTTCCTTGTGGCTTCGGCGCCTTCAACCAGTTGTTTATGACAGACGTACCCGACTACTGGTGCAAAGTTCCAGAGCTACAAACATTAAATCTAACGCAACAACAGCGCAAAACACTTTCCATTCCCATGAAGGTAACACAAATATATTGCAAGAGTTACTTACTTATTTTTGATGCACTATATAATTACAATTTTGAATCTTTTTATATAACCGCTTAAGTACCTACTGTTTCCTGTTCTATAGTCTGAAATCCATTTCAGGATATGGTCTTTGAGAAGTGCATGAGATACTCAATAAATTGGTCGGAACTAATAAAAGCAGATATTTTGAACGAGTTCAATCATAGCAAAGATTGGCCAGTAGAGCCATGTTTGGATGGGTATGAATACGATACCTCGGAAGTGAAATCTTCAATCGTTATTGACGTAAGCTTCTCCTATAGTTTCTTTTCGTCTAATCTTATAGACATACAAACTATGCTTGCCAACTTTAATTGCATCACGCATTAAAAACATTTTCAAAGGCACATTATATCCACTGATCGTATTTTTCGGAACTTTTATACCTATTGCTCGGAAAAAACAGAAGCAAGTGGAGACGCCTTAGGACTAAATATTTTTTCGGCCTAATTGTCTTGGTTTTCAGGATATAAGTACGCTAAAAGACATTGAGTAAAACGATTGAAATAATAATGTTCTATTTCGTGTTTAAAAAAAATAATCATGGTTAATTATAAAACTAAATGCTATTTTCATTTCGTCGTTTCAAGTTTTAAAAATGTTACTAACATTATAGTCATAAAGCCGCAAAAGTAATTTACATGAGTATACGTTTAATTTTATAAATTAATTTTCATAACATAGATTCATTTTGTACATTTAAATATTATGCAAGCACTAAAGGGGAGGGTTTATCATCATTGATTCAGATTTTGTCCGTTAAACCACAAAAGTTACGTGGACAAGTCATCTTTATTTTTAATTGTCTTTAAAATAAAAAAAATCGATTAAATCCGCAAAGCTTGTTTATACTTTTATTTAAAGAAGTCTTAAAATCTCATTGGCAATAATTGTAAAATATTGTAATAGGTATGGCATCTATTTTAAGAATTTAATTTTGTTTTATTGTTCGAAAAGTGGTTCCGATGCTTTTATTTTGGATATCGTTAGCCCTCAACACTATCCAACATCGTTATTTTCTTTGTTCATGACAAAAGTTTTTGTTTTACATTGGTTTGCGGTAAATCTAATCACCGAAAACCAGTGTGAAAGAAAAGACATGAAAGAGACAACAAGCAAGATAAAGCACTAAGGTATATCAATATTATACATAAACAAAAAACGGATTTACCTTTATTTATTTGAAACTTATAAATAAATCAACTTTTTGGACTCAGTAAAAAAGAAAGAACAAATATTTGAATAAGTAATATAATTAAATTATATTATTAAAATTAATGTTAGTTTTCGACCCAATTTGCCTGAACAAAATTGTTAAAAACTTAGGTATTTTGGCTGAGCGAGAATTCAATCAGTGACTCAGTTTTAAATACGTATAGAATAGGTTCAGTTAAATTTTTAAAAGATTTATATACAGGTCTGCTGAAATTCAATCTTAAGCCATAAACCAATGAAAAATAAAATATTATATACTTTCCTCGTTTCAGTTTGATTTAGTTTGCGATTACGATATCTACCCCACGCTCGGCTTGGTGGCTCTAAATGTTGGTGGCCCGATTGGTGTTTATTCATTTGGGTACATGAATGATCGGATTGGGCGCAAGAAATCCTTTTTTATATGCCTGACAACTTTACTTGCTGGAAGCCTTTTGACCGCCTATGCTCATGAATATTGGGTGTGGATTGTAGCCAGAACCATAGTAGGCTTAACAATTCCTGCTGTTTATCAGATTCCGTTTATAATTTGTAAGTATTTTTCTATTAATAAGACCTGCTTCTGCAGAAAAAGAAATACCTACCCAGATTTTTCATTATTTCAGCGCTGGAACTAGCAGGACCTAATTACAGATCTTTCGTGACTGTAATGACCTGCGTCTTCTACACACTTGGCTTGATATTGTTATCTGGAGTCACCTATATACTCCGAGACTGGAGATCCCTCGCTCTGGCTACCTCTACACCGTTTTTAACTTACTACCTTTATTGGTTCGTCTTACCTGAATCACCTCGTTGGCTGCTTATGAGAGAAAGATTCGAAGAAGCAAATACCATTCTCAAGACGATAGCAAGAGTGAACGGTAAAGCAATGCCAGAAGAATTTGCCGCAAAGCTTCAGAAGCAAGTTATCGAGCAAAAGGAGAGAGGAGTAACGGAGGCGAAGACCGTCAGTGTTTTTGCTCTGTGCCGAACCCCCAACATGAGGCTGAAAACATTCTTGATAACTTTTAACTGGTGCGCCTCTGAAATGGTTTACGTTGGTTTGAGTTACTACGGACCTGCTATCGGGAATAATCAGTATATGAGTTTTTTTCTGTCGTCTGTGGTGGAGATCCCAAGCTATATAGTGTGCTGGTTCCTTATGGATCGTATCGGCCGAAGATGGCCTTTATGTCTTTCTATGGTCATCAGCGGGATATTTTGCATTATAACCGTCCTTTTACCGAATGGTAAGTACTTAGATAATTCACAATATACCTACATAATAAAACATCGAATTTTTTGCAAAACATTAAAATAGACAAAAAAGTTAAATTTTAAGTATTAACATGGGATTTGTTGTATTTTTACTGTACAAATACAACAAATCCATTGTGTTTATTTTTTCAGATGCTGTAACATCTACTCTAATATTATATCTAATATCGAAGTGCTTTATTTCCGCATCGTTTTTAATAGTATACCCCTATGCTGGAGAGTTGTATCCCACCGAATTACGGGGTGTGGGTATTGGGACCTCGGCGTATATAGGTGGATTGGGACTTATTGTCATACCTTTTATTAACTACCTGGTAAGTATTACAGGATCAGTATAAATATAATAAAAAAATGCTATGTGTTACAGGTATTATACATCTGAAAACCTAATAGCAACACACTTAAATGGTTATTTTTATAAGGTATACATATTAAACACCCAGACCAAGGAGAAAGTGCTTACAGAACATACAAACACTTGAACATTCGGAGGGAATCGAACCCGCTACCTCTTGGGCCTTCGCCCACCGCTGTGGCAGTCGTCTTATACGACAATAGAAAGTAAATCTGTATAACAATGTCACTATCATGTACAAGTTTACGTTTGAGCAAACACGCGGTTACAACATACTTTATGTAATATAATAATGACGATTTTATTGTTGGTGCTACGTCATAGCTATGTTCTACGAAAATCATTCGTAGCAATCAAAAGACTACGACGCGGACCGAATTTCTTGCAAAATTATTGTTGTTGTCGCAATGCTGCCTGGTTAACGACTAGGAAGCGAGTAAATTTATTTCAAAAATCTAAGTCTTATGATCAGTTAGTTTATCAGAAATCTCTTACGCAATAATTGTAACCAGATAAGCTTTAAGCACAACATTTTAAATATCCGCTATTATAATATGTTTGTGTATGTGTTATATTAAAATAATATACATTAATATTTTTATTTGAAGGCAGGTTTTCTTAGAATGGTTATTGACCATGCTGCATTATTATTATTATTTTCTATTTAATTTGGATTTTTTTTATGATACCTAAACTAGATACAATTCTTATATGTATATTTCGCTTGCCTTGTATTATACGCCCCGTGTTGGTAAATAAATGAATATGAATATTAAAGTTCAGTCCAGTTGTTAACAAGTCTTAGGAGTGTATTAAAAACTAATATTTTCTTATAAAATGTTATACCTAATAGTGTGTAGTAATAGTGTGTAAAATAAAAAGGTTGAATTGAATTAAGACGCAGAATAAGATAACATTAAACAGAAATCGGTTCAACCGCTTTAAGATAAGCTACCTCAATTGCAAAATTCATACAAATCCATTAAATCACAGTGTTTGCGTAATTAAACAGGAAATGGATAAATGTCTTCTTTCGCTCAGTTTTGTCCACTCATCTCAGGGTTCCAACAACCTAGTGCTTCCCCTGGTGGTAATGGGAGCAGTTTCTGTGCTGGGTGGCATCAGCGCCTTACGACTGCCAGAGACCTTGCACAGTCGCCTGCCACAAACTGCTGAAGAAGGAGAACTCTTTGGGAAGGACTGGACTTATAATGACTGTTGGGCGTGCGGAGGGCAAAGGTACAAATAACTATTTACATAATTACTAAAATATGCTACATAAAAGTTGAAAATAATATTTTAAACAAGTTCGTGTAGGTATGTATTCCTACAATCATTAAAAAGAGAAGGGTAAATTAAAACTAAAGGGTCAGTTCGTACCAGGACACGACAAAACGCGATGCGGAGCGCCCTTTTTGAGATATGATTACAATATTCAACTTCATTAGGATTAAAGATAATGTTTAGACTCAAAAAAGAATAAGTACTTCGCCGGTGGGCGTTGTGTGCTAGAGTAGCAACTTCGCAATGCTGCAAAAGCTTCGGTCCCTTCAAGTATCGTCGCGCCGCCGCGTCGCGTCTCGGTCTAAACTAACCCTAATGTTTTTAAAACAGCAGCAGTTTGCTCATAACAATTTGTATAGGTAAGTAAATTATTACGTTTTTCCCCACTGGCAGACGAGTACCAGACTCGGAATCGTACACAAATCTGGACCAGTTAGAGCTGACGCAAGCCCCAGTGGATGACGATGTACCGGATTTACCACGACGCCGCAGTTCCATGCGCAAGCTAGTGCGACAAGCTAGTGTCGTAGATACTCAGCGGGACTCAGATGGCAACATTAATATGACTTACTGGTTCTAGATCCATAAACAAATGTATTAAAAGTTTGAAAATTTATTTGTTTTTCTGTTTTATTTTTGGAATCTGTACCCAAATGTCAAAAAACGGAAACCTTATAGAATCGTGATTTCTGTTTGTCTGTCCGTGTATGTCACAGCACTTTCTTCCGAACCTATAAGAACTCTATAGTTAAAACTTGGTATGTAGATGTTTTCTGTAAACCACGTAAAGATTAAGTATCACAAAAATAATAGGAATAACAAAAAAAAATTGGGTCCCCCCTAACAATTAATGGTAGGCCTACATTACTACGAACATACTACATTCATTTAGTACAATACAATAGACTTTAGTGAACACCAATTTACAAAACAAAAATTATCAGAAAATGAAATATACATACTTACATTATAATAGTGTCGCAATGGATACATACATACTAAGAACAGAAACTTACAAAAAAAATGGTTAACAAAATTTTAGGTATGTGTGATAATGGGGTATACCTACATTGCCTACATTGTACATATCTATGGATAGGTCTTTGAGAATTATATTAAGGTAGCCTTATCGTATATCGGTGCGGCGCGGCTGAAGGCATTTATTTCCAAGCCACTTCCGAATTAGAAATGACATTCTTCATGCCCCATCTTAGACCACAGCGTCAAGGATGTAGTAAGTATACTTAGGTGAGATTGTGCTCAAATAAAAGATTAAATAGCATAATTTTTTTTACAGGAAGTGGGCTTAGTTTATTGACACTGGGTCTCAATCTGCGCAATGTAATGACGTTCTATTTGTAAATCTTCTATATAAATAAAAATGAATTGTTGTTCGTTAGTCTGATTAAAACTCGAGAACGGCTGGGACGATTGAGCTGATTTTGGTTTTTATAATGTTTGTCGCAGTCCAGGGTAGGTCTAAACGGTGAGCAAATAAGGAAAAATTGCCGGGAACTTTTTTTACCCGTGCGACGCCGGGGCGGGCCGCTAGTTAAGAATATTAATTGAATCAACATTCATATGTAAAAATATTTCCGTGGAAACAACGTATTTTAACGTTTTTTTTTTTTAAATTGGAACAGTAGGTAATTTCTGTGATCAGCGCGTCCATATCAAACTCTTCAGCTTTATAATATTAATATAGCTTAGTTATTTTAAAAGATTAATAAGCCATAGTGAATTGTAAAAGTGTTTCCTTATTTTTCATTATTGCAATGCATATTAATTTTAAACTGTTGAATTCAAAGCTATTTTTCAGTTGAGACAGAAATTATCCATACTAACATTATAAATGCGAAAGTAGGTATATCTATCTGTCTGTTCCTCTTTCACGCAAAAACTACTGAACCGAATTAAATTAAATTTCGTACATAGATTCTCTAGATTCTGAGCAAGACTTTATACCGCGGGAAAATGTCATTGAGCGGGAAAATCCATTTTAACGGGGTTAACACCGCGGGGCACTACTAGTTGATAATATTGTGTTCCTCGTGAATCCCGCCGCCCCGGCGTCGCAAGGTTAAAAAAAGTTACCGGAAATTATTCGATTTTTGCTCGCCTTCCCTCTAGACCTCCACGAAAATTTCAAGGCTAAGATAAGATAAATCCGTTCAGCCGTTCTCGAGTTTTAATCAGACTAACGAACAACAATTCATTTTTATTTATATCTTTATATATATAATTCTTCTGTGAGTGTGTATGTCAGTGAACTTCTCTCAAACGACTGGACCGATTTTGATGAATTTTTTTTGTGTGTGTTCAAGGGGATCTGGGAATGATTTAGATTCACAATTTTGTCCGCTGGACAATGTTTTTTTAATTAATTTTCTATTTATTAGTAGTTGTTGATTTTGGAATGTTTTAGATTGGATTGGATTGGATTGGAGTGTTAAATTTTAAATAATATTCAAATAATTGCCGGGGAAAAAAATTGAATAAAAACCCGTGCGAAGCCGGGGCGGGCCACTAGTCTAATATATAAAATTCTCGTGTCACGGGGTGCGTAATCGAACTCCTCCGAAACGGCTTGACCGATTCTCATGAAATTTTGTGAGCATATTCAGTAGGTCTGAGAATCGGCCAACATCTATTTTTCATTTTGCAAAACAACGTTTGCTGGGGTCAGCTAGTTGATAATATATATCATAATTTCAATTTTTTGACTTTTCTTTTTCTACATAGCCTTATGATTATAAATTAGAAATTCATAGCATTATATATACCACAGATGATAATAACTCTTGATTTTAATTATCTTACTTAATTTTTATTTTATTTTTATTGTGATAAAAATCTCATCAACGGAGGACTTTCTTTTTTTTTTATTTATATTTTGCAACTCTAGGTAATTGCTGAAAATCTGTGGTTGCACCCTGTGCAACATTAATCACTGAGCAATTACCTTTTTGCCGCACTGCAACACACATGTAAGGACCTAGCTAGATTGTCTTTAGCTTTAACCTTAAGTTAGTTACTTGTAAGTTAATGTTTGAGTGTTCCTGTTTAATAGTCTATTGTATAATAAGTAAATGTGTAAGAATGTATGTGTGTTGAAGTCGCAAATAAATTATTTTTACTTTACTTTTTTTACTTTAAATGTATTAAAACTAAACTTAGACACGATTCTTGATAAAAAAAAATACGTTATTGGTTTTGCCGGCGGTCTTAAATACTAGAGATCCCATTACTGGGACCAATTTATCAAAGATTTAATTAATCATCATCACTCTATTAGTGTTCCCACAGCTGGGACACAGGGGCTTCTCTCTTAACGCGAAAGAGTTTAGGCCTTAATTCACCACGCTGGCCAAGTGCGGGTTGGTGAATGTCACATATCATTAAAACTCTTCAAATTTCTCAGTACATGCCGGTTTCCTCACGATGTTTGCCATTACCGTTAAACATGTTTTTATTAAAGCGCACATACATTTTTCAAGAAGAAAAATCCAGAAGTGCGTGGTGAGATTTGAACCCACGACTTTTGGAATGGAAGTCACGTGTGCTCCCACTTAACTAATAAGCCAACCCGGCTTTGTGCGGCACGGACAGTTAAATTTATGATATCCAAATAATGTAAATGTATATAAAACAATGTTTAAAACAACGTGTCATCAACTAGTTTTATTAATTATTAAAATAGGACACCCAACAAGGAAAACACAAAACATGGTCAATAGATAGCGTACCGTCGATTTCCGTAATTCACCTAGTCGCCTAATCTTCGCCTGAATTTATAAAATTCTCAATATTACCGAAATCTTAGAAGTAAGTTACAAAATAAACACCCACATTCAAATTTCTATTTAGTCGTGGCAATATTTTGCTGATAGCAACCCAATAATGCGTTTAGTTTGGCGGTCATTACATCAGAAAGTGTCAGTGGTGTGAGGTGTTTTAAGTGAAGTGCGAAAAACTTCGTTTGTATCCGCTTTCAGAGAACAGGTAATATTATACTATAAAGTGTATCATATAGTAAATTTATCGTAGATTCTTATAATGTAATCAGTTTGTCAATAATCTTTAAGAATAAATTGCTATCATTGAAATTAAGTACGGAGACACATGAGTGGCCATAATGTTCCAAACTTCGCCTACCCATAGGGTTGTCGCAAAGATTATAAGTATTTTCATTGTTAATTTAAATGCAATTAACATTTTAGTAGTAGTAGTATATTTTATATTTACATATTAAACCAATTTCATCCAACGGTTATTTATTATAAAAAAATTGTTAGGTACATTTTTATTGGGTAGGTATCTATACATATGTGTGTACATACATATGTACACAGAAACAAATATTTCAATAAAAAATATGTTTTTGATGTGTATCTAGTAGTAGATCCTTATCCTTAGTATCCTTAGGGATATTACATAATATTCAGGCATATCAAAAAAAAAAAATTTCGTGAATACCTGATACACAACTTGTTTTATTCCATTTCAACTTTACCACCCACGTTATTGAAGAACCCTAGTACATAGATGGCCTTATGACAGCGATGTTTTTTAGGAAATGTTTTAAGTGATGATTTGTAATTGTCAAGATACATATTTATTTATTTTATTTTTCAGCAAAATGGCCTCAATAAAAAAAAAAGAAAAGATCGTATACTGCACATCATGATCAGCAAATGATAGGTAGGGTAGGTAACTGATTTAGGTATCTACTCCTAAAAGTAAATAGATAAATAAGTAAATAAAAGCGTTGTTTTATTTTTAGGCGCTTTTTGATTTTTATTATTTAGGAACCCATTTTTACCTACAACTGCGACTCATTATAATTGTGACAACCCTGGTTGGTTGTTCATATTTGTATGGAAAGCGTAAATTACCGTGCCAAACTTCGCCTACTCGATAGTAATTTAGAAAATTGATCTTTAAGCACTTATAAAAAGATTCTGTTACGTTTCTACTACATCGCTCTATAGCCAAAAAAATACTAGCCATAGACGTCTTAAAAAAAAGCGAGGAAACATAGGTAGGCGAAGTTAGGCCAACGGCCCGATCTTCGCCTACTGGCTTTGGCAAGGTATTTTTATGTCTAAATCGATGATTTTAAGAGTTACTTTAGCTTGTGATTATTAAGAAACCTTAATTGTTCCATAAAATATTAATAATTTGCCTGCAGTGGTAATATTTAAAAAAGTACGTTAAAAAAAGTGTCAAAACCCAGGCGAAGTTAGGGAAATCGACGGTAGTTGGTGTAACATTTGCGTATCCCCTTAAATAAAAGATATCCAGAATGCGTAATTTAGATGTTTGTGGCAAATAATAAAACAATACCTAATACCTACCTTTTCATAGTAAAGTACCTAAAAGTTTGGCTAATCATATTTATTGTAGTTTAAAATCGAAATTCTAAAACAAGAAATTTCTATGAATGATGTTAGAATTAAACAAAAACAATTGAAAAGTTTATAGCAAAATAAATTATCAAAATCCGTGTACGGAGCAAAAGCTTATTTTATTTTTTTCTTCGATAATTAATTCCAACCATATCGCAGTGGGTACACGGGTAAACAGAAATTACCCCTACACCCACCGGTGGGTGAAGCCAGTGGGTGCACGGGTCGCGGGTCAAAATAATAATGTAAGAGGAATTCATCCCTTGTTTTAAATGCTAATAATAGGGCAATTTATCTAGCGATGATGAATTGATGATAATTTTCGTATACGATTTTTGATAACTAAACTAACTGTCTTTGTTTGGTTCATAGATAAAGTATAGTTAGGGAAAAAAGTTCCTTGTTCTGAGGTGTAGATAATTATATTCTTGTCTTTGATTGAGTCTTTTACTTCTTCTTTTATTTTGATGGCGTTTGATTGAGTCAATCAAGTGACGAAGTGCTTGTCACAAAAATAATAACTTCACTGTCAATGACACAGTCGTGATTTTATCAATGTCATGCTCAGTGATTCCAGCTAATGAACTTTAGCTAGAACAGGAATATTTTTACTTTCACTTTTACTCTAAAAATATATGCTTAACTTCAAAAATGGATGCACATTTTGCTTTTGTTGCCAACGTTTTCTTTTTTGTATATTACACTTTTTTTTTGGAGTTTACTCCATAAGAAACGATTTGAGTTATAAGGCCCGGTACGGAAATTTTATGAGGAGTAAAATCAAGTGTAGCATGAAAAGTTGAGGCGTTACGTAGAAAGAGACAAACATATATATCTGTAGGATTGAACGTGTAAAAGAATGAGATGGAATAAATACATTATACAGCGTATCTCATTCTCGGGGTCTCCTCTTTGCGCGATACTTCGTAGTCTCACTGTATTTCATTTATATTATTTTGTAACATAATTTATGTAATACGCTTTATTGAAGTAATAAAAATAATCCGAATAATTACAGATATATGTTTGTTTCTCTTATCATTTTAGCAGATGCGTTCATTTACCCTTTTTTTCTATTCGATATATATCATAATTATCGTTCGTAAGGAGTAAACTCCAATCGTGCGTCGTAGCTGACACACACACACTTTTTTTTTTATATTTGGCTGTATATGTATAAAACTGTATACCTTTTCACTTTTTTTTTAAAACGTCTTGTGTTTATTGTTGCTCCTATTACCTCTTACAATATGATGTGATTAGTGATTACCTTTAATTGAGGGTGGACATCTCCAATAACAATACTTTTGTTGTAATTTATTATATTACAGGAGAGGGAGATATTTCAACCTCATCATAAATATATAATAACCATTTCATCCCTATCAAAATAGTTAAATATGATTTTCTTCTAATTTTACTTCTATTTTTTTTATCGGTCTTTACAGCCATTTTTATTTAACATGTTGGAAGCACTGGTGATGTGTACAAAGCAAAGTCACAGTCAGAGAGTGCGTGTGGTGATTTTGATCGTTTGGTTTCACCCGGTTTTAAAAACTTATCTAATTCACGGATAGATTTGTATTTGAAAATGATTTGCTCTACCAAAAAACTTTTAATGGGTCTAGTTCTGATTGGCTCGGTTATCTTAGCCGTAGCTCACCAACATACACATTCACACGGCGGAGATGAAAATCCAGCGTACAAGTATTCCAAAAGTGTTAACGAACAGTACACTCAGAAACAAGAGAAAGTAGATAAATCAGACTACGATTTATATGTCAGTGCTCTAAGTTCCACTCTTTTTATAAGCATTGTGCCATTCTTCATACTGTTCTTCATTCCGGTGGATGGTTCAAATGAGAAGCAGCCGCTATTGAAGATTCTACTATCCTTTGCTTCTGGAGGACTTCTTGGTGATGCATTCCTGCATCTGATTCCACATGCGCTCGCGGCAAGCGGCAGCGGAGGTGAAGATGGTCATAGTCACAGTCATAGTCACTCACATGATGGTGAACATGCACCACATGACTCCACAGTCGGCTTAGGAGTACTGGGTGGCATTATTATTTTCTTGGTGGTTGAAAAAACGGTACGGTTATTCAGCGGAGGTCATGGACACTCACATGCTGCAGATAAGAAAACTGATGAGAAATTGAAGAAGAAAAACAAAGATAAGAAACAACAAGATATCAAAATTGCGGGTTATCTTAATCTTGCTGCAGATTTTACTCATAACTTTACTGATGGACTTGCTATTGGAGCATCTTTCATTGCTGGTCAAAATATTGGTTATATTACTACAGTAACAATTTTACTTCATGAAATCCCTCATGAAATTGGTGACTTTGCTATCTTGGTACAGTCTGGATGTTCAAGGAAAAAGGCTATGCTGCTACAGCTGCTGACAGCATTTGGAGCAGTTTCTGGAACAGTGCTATCTATTTACCTCAGAGGAGCTAGTGAAGGTCTAGTGTCAACCTTGATCCTACCATTCACTGCTGGTGGATTTATTTACATTGCTACAGTGTCAGTGATCCCAGAGCTCTTAGAAGGATCAAACAAATTGTCACAGTCAATAAAAGAAATAGTAGCTCTCTTAGCAGGAGTGTATATGATGGTACTTATAGCTAAATATGAATAGACATCAAGTTCATAAATATAATTCCATCACAATCTCAATTGCTTTGTATTTCATTACCAAAATTATTGTATTGACTTAATTAAAACTGTTAAGTGTAGATGTGTGAAATATGAAAACTGTCTAGCATCAAAGTGCATTTTGCACAAAGTGGTTGTCAGCAATTATAGCTTAGACATAAATATGAAATGTAGAAGTATTGATCAATTTTATTGTTACTTGACCTATATTTTTATAAGCATAACATGGTGCAAATAAAAAACAATTTGAAATTTTGCAGTTTTATTTCTTATAGATTACTTCTTCTTGGACACACCCACAGTTCTACCTCTCCTGCCAGTAGTCTTGGTGTGCTGACCACGCACACGCAGACCCCAGTAGTGACGCATACCCCTGTGGGCACGGATCTTCTTGAGCCTTTCCAAATCTTCACGGAGTTTGGAGTCCAAGTTAGAGGATGTGAGCTGGCTGTATTTACCATCCACAATATCCTTTTGCCTGTTGAGGAACCAGTCAGGAATCTTGTATTGCCTGGGGTTGGACATGATTGTCACAATTTTTTCAACCTGAAATTAAGATTATAATCTAAACACACTGCCTGTGAAATAACCTTTACTTGTTAGCGATACATTACCATGTAACGATAATAAAAAATAGGATTTATGAATGTAATATTTTGTACTCCTAACTACCATCTATAAAACCAAAGGATATGTGACTTAATTAACAATAACTAAGATAAAAACAATTCTGATGTGGTGAACAGAGTGACTATGAGACAACATACCTCTTCCTCAGTGCATTCTCCAGCACGTTTGTCTAGGTCAATATCAGCTTTCTTCAGAACGATGTTGGAATATCTGCGTCCGACACCCTTAATGGCAGTCATGGCAAACATAACTTTGCGTTTGCCATCGATGTTTGTATTCATAATACGAAGGATATGTTGAAACTTTTCGGGGATAACCAACGACTGAAACATAAACCATTGTTGTTACTAACCGGCAAAGAGAAATATGCCCATAATAATCACGCAAATATTATTAACAACACTTAAATCGTGAACAAACACTTTTTAAACACAGGATTATTGCAATATTTATGGATTTAGTACCATTTTGGCGAATTTTTTCAGCCAAACGTTCACACACAACACCGACCAAACTCAAAAAGACAACTTAGAATGTGTCAACGTCAAATAATAGAATTTGACTGCACGTTGTATGACATTGACAACACATTCTATTAATATTTGTTAATAATACTTGCCAGTTAAAAATAAATAAACATCCACAGACATTTAAAGATAGGTAATACAGCAAATTCATCATACAGTTTCTTCTGCCGACCGACCGACGCGACGGGAAGCCGCGCCGCCCGCCGGCGCCGGCCAGCCAGTGCCGACGTCCCCCCGTAGAATACGTAGTGAAGTAGGGGTGATTTGGTCATCTGCATTGAAATGAAATGATAGTCATTCTGTTATTTGCCCATTGATTTTTGGCCTTATTCTTATAAGTTCAGTTCAGTTTCTGGTAATTGAACTTTGCGCTTGAAGCGACAATTTGTAGTGCTAACGTAAGTGGCTCGTTCTTATGTAACGCTCAAGTTCCGATAAAACATGTTTTATGGAAATTGAAAACGTTAAACATAAATAAATCTAAATTTAACATTTAAGAAAAACCCCCGATTCCAATGCCTTAATTTCCTTAAATATAAAACAACATAATATTATGTAATGTGGACGCGATGCTTTTTCATTTGATACCCCACACTAGTATATTTGCAGATTTTCGGTTTTGCTTCCCCACTCTCACCCCCATAACTTTTAAACGGTTCAACCGATTTTCATGAAACATGTCTAAGAACACTCGCGCAAAACTCACCTTTCATACAAAAAAAAAACTAAATTGAAATCGCTCCATCCAGTCGGGAGCTATGGTGACACAGACAGACAGACAGACACACAGACAGACACGTCAAACTTATAACACCCCTCTTTTTTGGTCGGGGGTTAAAAAGGGGGCTGGACCGGGTGGCTCTTTACAAAATTTAAAAAAAAGTGTGTGTGTGTCAGCTACCACGCACGATTGGAGTTTACTCCTTACGAACTATAATTAAGATATTATATCGAATAGAAAAAAGGGTAAATGAACGCATCTGCTAAAATGATAAGAGAAACAAACATATATCTGTAATTATTCGGATTATTTTTATTACTTCAATAAAGCGTATTACATAAATTATGTTACAAAATAATATAAATGAAATACAGTGAGACTACGAAGTATCGCGCAAAGAGGAGACCCCGAGAATGAGATACGCTGTGTAATGAATTCAATCTCATTCTTTTACACGTTCAATCCTACAGATATATAATAGTTTGTCTCTTTCTACGTAACGTCTCAACTTTTCGTGTTACACTTTTGATTTAACTCCTCATAAAATTTCCGTACCGGACCTTATAACTCAAATCGTTTCTTAAGGAGTTAAAACTCCAAAAATTAGTTTAAATGCTCCACGTCGGATTCCTTGTAAACCGATCCCGCTTCCCCGCTCCACTGTCCTTAGTAAAAATTCCCCGATTCCTAGAATGAGTAAATCATTTAATACAAATTGCACACAGATTGAAATATTCTCAACGAAATTTCACATTTTTCGCAATTTTTGGAGTTTACTCCTTAAGAAACGATTTGAGTTATAAGGCCCGGTACGGAAATTTTATGAGGAGTAAAATCAAAAAGTGTAACACGAAAAGTTGAGGCGTTACGTAGAAAGAGACAAACATATATATCTGTAGGATTGAACGTGTAAAAGAATGAGACGGAATACATTACACAGCGTATCTCATTCTCGGAGTCTCCTCTTTGCGCAATACTTCGTAGTCTCAACTACGAAGTATCGCGCAAAGAGGTATTGCTGTATTTTATTTATATTATTTTGTAACATACTTTATGTAATACGCTTTATTGAAGTTATATAAATAATCCGAATAATTACAGATATATGTTTGTTTCTCTTATCATTTTAGCAGATGCGTTCATTTAACCTTTTTTGCTATTCGATATATATCATAATTATAGTTCGTAAGGAGTAAACTCCAATCGTGCGTCGTAGCTGACACACACACACTAAGTAACAATTAATAATAGTTTTTTTTTCCAAATTAATCAAAATATATATTATTATAAATACGCATTATCATTGTGCACAGTCTTTCGTGTTCCTAGCAATTCTTATCCATCCAAAGGTTGCCTGGAATAGATAGCTTTAAGCGATAAGGCCACCGATTGTACAACAAATGTGGCTATTGATTGTTATTTTTAAGTTAGTCTGTAAGCATTGGTGTGCAATAAAGATATTATCTATCATTAAATGTAGGTACCACAATTAATCACTATTAACTTATATATATTATCATTATATAGATCTATGATTCCGTAAAAGAAGGAGCACTTATGTCTACTATTCTTGAATTTAAGAAATGTATGGTGTTACCTTTGTTAGTAGTCCTAAAATAAATAATGAAAGCTGTAAATTGTTAAAAAAATATATTATGTGATGTGATGAAGGTGTGAAACCCCTTTTAAGTCTGGCCTAAGTCAGTTTTTGTCCAAGAAGTTGGGTTAACTTTTTCTCTAAAAGAGTTTAAATTCAAAGTTTGTTTATTTGCACATTTTGCACATAAAACATTACAAACAGTATAAAATAAGACGTATTATTTTAAATTGAGGATACCAGAATTAAATACACCAAAGCAGATTTTTACACTCTCAAATAACTTATAAAATAAAAAAAATCTGTACCAGCGGATTTTCGTTTATAGCAACACCAAGACACCATTTTTTTCATTTTACGAATGTTCTTCGTCGTGTGCCGGTTATATTAATTTTTCAGTTTTCCATTTTATCAACTTGGCTTTGGTGTACAATAGGATTACTGATCAAAATGCACTCAGAAACAACATTAGCACTTATTCAAATACTAGAGAAGACAATTTCTCCAGGTAAGACCGTATTTTCATACATTCCTCCTGTTATCCTTGATGGCGTTTTCTGTCAACCGACTTTATCTAGAACTTGTCTGTTACAAAAATTATCAAAAGATTTGTTTCTATGGCTCTAACGATTACAACAAATACACTTTATTTTATTTACCCTACATAAACATAATATAGGTATAAAAAAACCAAGTGGAAATAACTAAACTGGCGGATTGTCAAATCAAGACTGGTTTGGAAATCTAACGAACTAATTGAGACAAAAGATGATCGTGTTTTAGCGCTTATTGATAAAGCCCCACTTTATTTACATTATAATAATCGAAAAATATAATTATGCAGTTAGCCCATTCAGTTAGAAGCAGGTTATAAGTTAAGAAATGTTTTAGGTTATGATATAAACTTGGAACTTTCATTTATTTGGTGAATGAAATACTGTAATAATAATGTAGCTCGCAGTTCTTTGAAAGTTACATGAATTTAGCTTTGTTTAAAACCCTGTAAAATATTCAAATTCTTACTAAGTTTAAGCTCAAATTTACTAGAGCTTCCATTCATTTTGTTTTTACTACCAGTCTTATAATACCAAATTTATTTTCAGATCGAAATGAATTGGAAGCAGCAGAACAATACCTTGATCATGCAGCTAACACAAACTTCACAACATTTATCAAAATGTTGTCTGATGTGTTGGTGGCTGGTGGTAATAGTCAAGTGGCCCGAATGGCTGCTGGGCTACAGTTAAAAAACCATCTAACATCTAAAGACTCCACACTCAAGTTACAATACCAACAACGGTGGCTGGCCCTCCCAGAAGACATTCGGCTGTACATAAAGAAAAATGTTAGTTAAATAATAGATGCATTATGAGAAGATAAATTTACTTGTGGCATGTTGTTGTGTATGGCAATAGTTATAATTAATTATTTGTCATGACATTCCAGATACTGTCAGCAATTGGCACAGAGACCACTCGGCCTAGCTCAGCTGCTCAATGTGTAGCATATGTTGCTGTGGCAGAACTTCCAGTTGGGCAATGGAGTGACCTTATACCTATTCTTGTTGAAAATGTTTGCAATGTCCAAAGTACAGAATTGAAGAAGGAGGCTACACTTGAAGCAATTGGTAAGAATACAAATCCTGAATAACTTTACTTATCTTTCTGGTTATCTGGTAGGTACAACAGCTAAAGAAACTGATGAAATAGGATCCCAAAATATTAAATACAACAAATTAAGTGTTTGTAGTTATTAAAAGTTGTATTCATAAAAAAACCCTATATCTTGTTCAATAAACCTTATGCCTAAAAAAAAGTATTTGTTTTAATATGAGGATTAAAAGGAATAAAATAACATGATGAGTGATCCTTAAAAACTAAGTGACAAGTCTGTCAAACCAAAGTTGTTGATCTTCATAATTAATCTATTGAGGAGACACAAAATGGTGTTCAACTGAGAAACATATTTTTTTACTTTATAATTTTATTTAACTCGTCTCTGGCAAATTGTTGCTTCCAGCTCAGAGTCCAATTAGAAGAAGCTAAACTAATTATCTATTACCTTCTTATTTTTAGGCTACATCTGTCAAGACATAGACGCTGAAGTTTTGTCTGAACAAAGCAACCCAATACTTACTGCAATTATCCATGGAATGAGGTCCACTGAGCCTAGCAACCACGTCCGCCTGGCAGCCACACAAGCTTTACTAAACTCACTAGAATTCACAAAAGCTAACTTTGACAAAGACAATGAGCGAAACTTTATAATGGAGGTTGTTTGTGAGGCAACACAGTCCACTGACATGAGAATAAGTGTTGCTGCACTTCAGTGTTTAGTAAGTTTAAATTGGTTTTATTACAGTGTTAAATAGTTTTTTTTTTTTATAAATATATGCCATTATTCTGAAATTTAATAATTCTCATCATGACAAAAAAAATATATTATATATTCTTAAAATTTCTCACCAGGTAAAAATTCTCTCCCTCTATTACCAATATATGGAGCCATATATGGGCCAGGCTTTGTTCCCAATAACCCTTGAGGCTATGAAATCTGATGTAGATGAGATCTCCCTGCAAGGCATTGAGTTCTGGTCTAATGTTAGTGATGAAGAGATAGACCTTGCAATAGAAGAGGCTGAGGCTTCTGAAACAGGTACTGATTTAATTTTATAAAAGTTTAACATACACATATGTTTTAGTAGTAATTGCTAATAATTATGACATTATTATTGTGCTTTAAATGGATTCATTAAACTATCATTCATATTATTGTCTGTAGGTCGGCCTCCTGTGAGAACTTCAAGGTTTTATGCTAAAGGTGCTTTACAATATCTTGCACCAGAACTTATGAGAAAACTTACTAAACAAGATGACTCTGATGATGAGCAAGATTGGAATCCTTCTAAAGCTGCATCTGTATGCCTTATGTTACTCTCTAACTGTTGTGAAGATGAGATTGTACCTCATGTTCTGCCTTTTATCAATTCTAACATAAAAAACGAAAATTGGCGCTACAGAGAAGCTGCATTGATGGCATTTGGTTCCATCTTAGGTGGACTTGAGGCAACCACACTTAAACCTTTAGTAGAGAAGGCAATGCCTACCTTGATTGAAGCTATGTATGATTCCAGTGTTGCTGTGAGAGACACAGCAGCTTGGACTTTCGGCAGGATATGTGAAATTGTTCCTGAAGCAGCAATTAATGAAACATATTTGAAACCACTATTGGAGAGTCTTGTAAATGGATTAAAGGCGGAGCCTCGTGTTGCCGCGAATGTTTGCTGGGCATTTACTGGCTTAGCCGAAGCTGCTTATGAAGCAACTGGTGGTAGTGATTCTAATCAACCCATGACATACTGCATGTCCAATTACTTTGATTTCATTATTCAAAGACTCCTTGAAACAACTGACCGTCCAGATGCAGCACAGCATAATTTGAGATCTGCAGCTTATGAAGCACTCATGGAGATGGTTAAAAATTCTCCAACAGATTGTTATATTACAGTTCAAAAGACCACCATGGTTATCTTGGAAAGGTTGCAGCAAGTACTACAGATGGAGAATCATATATCAAGCCAAGCAGATCGCTCGCAATACAATGACCTTCAGAGTCTTTTAACTGCAACCTTGCAGTCTGTACTTCGCAAAGTCACTCCAGAAGATGCACCACAAATCTCAGACGCCATCATGACCGCTCTTCTCACTATGTTTGCGGGTAATGCGGGCAAAGTAGGTGGAGTACAGGAGGATGCTCTTTTGGCAGTTTCCACGCTTGTTGAAGTTCTAGGAGATGGCTTCTTAAAATACATGGATGCTTTCAAAAGATACTTGTATGTAGGCTTGAAGAATCACCAAGAGTATCAAGTTTGCAATTCAGCTGTTGGGCTAACTGGTGACATATGCCGCGCTTTGAAAAACAAGGTATCTTTCCTGTGAATTTTTATTTTGTCCCCCTACACCGAGAGGCAGGGAGGTAGGTAGACCTGCCTAACCTAACCCCTCGCTCTAATCACTCCACATCCCTTGTTATACTCCAAAATATTTTCTGAATAGAGTTCTTGTGTATAAACATACTTCTTGCTTCTGTTCTGCTTAGGATAGAATCTCCTCCAAAAGCAAATCAAAAACAAGACTAACAAATAATTATTGTAAAGTTTTAATACAAAAATTTGCTAGAGTTTCTAATCGCTTCTTTTATCTATGTGTAAAAAAAGCGAAATGACCAGATACAATAAATTTATTTCATATTTATCTTTAAAACAATATTTGTAAACATAAACTAATTAAACATGGTAATGTTTAATTTGTTATGTTGTAATTGAACTTTTTTATGTTTTTTTGTATTTTATTTTTTACTTTACTAAGATTTGTTAAATTAAACTTCCGTAACATTATAAAAATATTTTTTTAGGTTCTCCCATATTGTGATGAAATTATGGTGTTGTTGCTGGAGAATCTCGGCGATCCCACGATTCACCGCTCTGTGAAACCACAAATATTATCAGTATTTGGAGATGTGGCCTTGGGTATTGGTCCTGCTTTCGCCAAATATTTCGATGTCGTCATGCAAATGCTGCAGCAGGTATATAATAGTATTTTTTTAATTCTCTTTATAAAAGGTCGATTCTACACGTTTTGTTTGTTACATTAGAACATTTTTCTCTCAATCACGGTGTGACTACATCAACGGGCGAAGATTCGTGTCGCGTAAGCGCGCTTAAACCTCGTGGAGAGACTAAAACGATGTTGTTTCTACATTAGTGGGCAAAAATTTGTGTTGTTCGCTGCAACATTCAGAAGTGATGTAGTGAGGCCAGGCTAAACAATCGTCTTCGCCTGAATAATTCGCGTTTCAACGAGGTACCCGGCCACACACATCGCATTGATACGAACTTTTGCAGTAAGCTGCTCATACACCATCATATAAATTAAATAAGGATCTGTCCAGTAATTCTTGGGGTCTGTTTTTTGTTAAAATTTCATAGAAAACAATACAACCTAAGATAGAAATTGTAGGCGCCCTTTTCAAGTCTTAGTTGGAACAAATGCCCTTGCTTTCATAGGGCATTTTTTCAACGCATAATGAAAATATTTCTAAATTTTCCCTCCATCATCAGTATGTCGGCGATATAGACATTGATAGCAAATCGTTTTTACTTTCAGGCTAGCAGCGCACAAGTAGATCGTAATGATTATGACATGGTCGAATATCTGGGTGATCTCAGAGAAAGCGTTTTGGAAGCATACACTGGAATTATCCAAGGTTTAAAAGGATCCAGTGGAGAGGTAAATTAATAAATATAATAGGAAAATCTATACAGCAACGTTTAGACTAGTGGTAAGCTGCGATAAGCATGTTTTATGGTTATGAGATCTAATGCAATAATTGCATTAGACCTCATAAAAGTATGTATAAATTATTTATACATACTTATGTAAAGGTAGATTTTATTAATACATACATTGGAAACACCCCTCCAAAACAAACAAACAGCAAAAGTCGAACGCGCAAGGGTTGCGTTTTAATTTCGTAATTGCCTATTTGTGCCATTTATGCAGTCCTATTAATTAAATACCTCCTCGCTATAAATATTTTTCTTAATTATTAACTATATGTTCATCCCTTCAGGTGCTAGCTGATGTGGGCCTTGTAGAACCGCATGTGCCCACCATAGTTAACTTCATGATACAAGTAGCATGTGAGCCAGAGCGTACCGATGGGCACATAGCAGCGATATCAGGACTCACCGGAGACCTCTGCACCGTCTTCGGACAGCGAGTGCTGCCATACCTTGATACAAGACCAATCCTTGACCTTCTACAAGTGGCGCGACGATCGCGCACGCCGCGAACCAAGACGCTTGCTAGTTGGGCAACCAAGGAGATTCGTAAGCTCAAACAGACACCGCTCGCTAGCTGGTAAGCAAGGATTTTACAATCTATCGATAAAGATAAGAGTCACCATCTTAAAATAATCAATTTTGATTGACTGTATGATTTTAATCAAATCTACCCATTCTTAAGTTATAAATTAATGGTTTAACTAACTGGAAAAAGAGTTAAACTGTTAAACTCATTTATGATTTCCTACATTTATGATAGACTTCGGAGTGTGATACCAAGAACTTTACCATGAATTCTACTTATATTTAAAACTGACATTTGAGTAATTTAACCCTTCCATTATTTCGTGAAAAGTCCCCCTACGCGCCTCTGTCGCGATGACTATGTCTGACTAGGTATGTAACGATAACCGTGTCTGTTTTCTTATATTTTTACTAGCGGCCCGCCCCGGCGCGGCGTCGCACGGGTATAAAATTTTCCCGGAAATTATTCGAATTTTTCACGCCGTAAAAACCATCCTATCTCTCAAGTTGGATCGAACTGCACATGGTGTGCGAATTTTATTATAATCGGTCAAGTGGTTTAGGAGTCCATTGAGGACAAACATTGTGACACGAGATTTATATATATTAAAAAGAAGATGTTCGCGATAAACTCAAAACTCCTACACGGATCTATATGCGGTATTCAGCAAAAGAAAGTAGGAGTGATTCAAGAGGAAAGTTTTTTAATCGTGCAAAGCCGGAACAGACCAGCTAAATGTGTCATAAATAATTGTTTATGCTTTCTTTCTTTTATTATTATTATAAGCCCCCTGTGTCCCACTGCTGGGCAAAGGCCTCCCCCCATTTTTTCCACAACTCCCTATCTCCGGCCACCCCTCATAAAAAGAATTTATTGCTTTCTTTCTTAAAAAGAAATAAAAAGCGGAGGCGCTTACTGTTATAACGCGCGATGTTAAGCAAGGCACTTAACTATGTACTAGCTTTACACGCTACGGGGTTGCCCGTATTTTTGGATTTTCCTGTGGTATAAATTAGCCTAATTTATTATTTAAATTCCTCGATAAATATGCTTACTATAAATAATATATATACTGATAATATGATATGATACTGGTCCGACAAATACTTTTAGTTTAAGATATCCCATTTATCGAGAAAGGCTATAGGCTACTTCTTATAAAAAAAATACTTTAACCCACGGGAAAATAAAAAAACACGGCAACGCCTTGACGTGTAAAGCTAGTATTAAAGATAGGAAAGTGTCAGGGTCATTCTAATTCTACCACTTTTAGCGATAAGATCACCACCGATCACACCACTATTAGTGTTTAAAACAATTTATGTAATAAATGGTGTGTAATATTATAAACTTGTTAACCATTTGGGTTAAGAATAAGATGTTCATTTTTGTTTCAGATTACATTAAAGATGTTACTGCAGTGAGCTTACGCGGTTAAACAACTTACTGCGGGTTAAATCAATTTATGTAATGGTTGGCATACTGTATACATTACTCAAGTCGTTAAGTGCATTAGTTTATGCTCATTTTAGGTGTTACATTATCTGTAAAATTACTTATTTCATGACATTGTACTACTTATTTTGTCTGAATAATGTAGTCACTAGATAATGTGATGATACCATTTTTATTTATTTCTTTTTAGTTATTGACTTTATAATGATTGAATAATATTCAATACTATGTTAGCTGGGATTGTAATAAAAATAAAAATTATGGTAATAATAATCCACAGTAGCCTTTCCAAACATAATTATTTTAAATGCATTCACACGTTAAAATGAAAACTTCTATTTGTACTTATTGTGGTTTGTTTCGTTCGCAAACGAAAGCAATAATTCGTTAAGATGTATTGTAATCACAAAGTGATTTGAGCTAAACCGTGCACTTAGCGTAGCATTATTGAAATTATATAATTATGCCTGACCATAATCTTTCCATAAAAATATATCTTAATGTTAGCATTTTTCCTATTTGGTATTATAAATACAGACAGTGGCTGTGGTATCTTTACTTATATGAGATAGGACGAAAATATGATTGCGAGCTAGGAATGAATGTGGAAGAATGTTACTTTAGGGCATGCACATGTGCAAGGGATTGTGAATTTTATAAATTATTATTATGTTTTGTAAGAAGTATGAAAGAGACGGTATGGATGGTATGGAACGCTAGGATTTAGGACGCAAGTGGCAATGGCAGGTATTTTAAAACTTAGGCATTTCAAACTGTTTCGAAAGTTTGGTATGTTAATTGTATGATTAAGATGCTCTTCAAGAACGTTGTATGAGGGATCGAAGGACGCCATATTGGTGATTATAATTTTCTGTTCATCTCAATCGCAATATACTATATTTTTATTAATGTTATATGTTTTTTTTTGTATTTACAAATTTGTTTAAATTCATGTCTTTTCTGTTATTTAATTTTCGAGTTTTGAACAGAGAATTATGAAATTTGCCTTTAGATCTCAGTGTCACAATTTTGTACATATGTAATGTAATTTAATATAACTTCTGTCTCTTCCTCACATTCGCGGGGCTTAACTGTGAAAAGTAATACTCCAATAACAAGCAAATTAAAATTATCAACAATGATCTTATAGCTCTTAAGAATTATACTCAATTCCTTTTAGTTATACTAATTACAAGAACTAAAAGTTCCAAATAAATCGTATTCATCAGATTTACCTACGCAAAGTAATTAAAAATATAAACAATTTTATTATTGCAGTACCAAAGTTAGGTAATTGAAAAGTTCTGTTATTTGAGCGTATACCTTTTACATATACGTATGTTACCATTTATATTACGTATTTATTAATATTTTAACCGTAATGAGCTGTTACCTAATACTAATGCGGAATGAAACACTTGTTGTAAGTTAATTGTGATGTGGACTAAACCCATGCAGTAGTAGTTAATTACATGCGCCTACTAATTTTGTGTTTTGGGCCTAACTTTATAAATGCAAACAATAGATAAATCACTGTATGTTATTAACTCAAACTTCAACTCTCCAGATCTGAAGATGTATATTGATTGTACATTCATATTAAGAATAACAAAGATTTATCTACGGATAATTTTATGTGGATAATTATCTACTAAAGAATCGTCTATGTGCCTCCTTTCTAATTAAAAACTTGGTGTAAATTAGTTTAAGATTCAATAAACTATTTTCATTAATGGAGAGCCAGTTAAATTGGAAGAACCATTATTCAGATTGAAATTTTAATGAATATGCTTCGTTCATAGGTTCATGTTAATGTCAATCAGTGCCTTTTAGATGATATTATCAAAGGTACATAGTAACTTTACTTTATCAGTGCTTGTGGGTAATTCCGCAACGCTTATTAGATAACCCTATTTTCGACTATACTACAATCGAATTGTGATGCAAGTATTCAAAGGAGTTTCGTTAGAGATGAATGGAGTAAGTGTTTATTGATGTTGGTCATGAGTGTCTGCTAGTCTGAGCATCACTGACAGAGATGATGTTTGCGCGATTTATGCAAGATTTTTATGAAGTGTGACCGTTATTCGTTAACTTTTTATGTTGGCATAAATAGATTTTTTATTTTTGTATAAAATTCTGTTTGGTCTATAATTTCCCTGAGAATTCAAACGTGCGTGATGTACTTACAAGTATGATAGGAGCATGTAAGAGGACTAAGTGCCATGCCATGAAAGGTTCTGACCAGAATCGACGGCATCGAGTCAATGAATACCACCCACTTTTCCTGCGCGAAAATTTAATAACTTTATTTTTGGTTACGCCTTGTATCTAATACTTCTTTTTCTATTCTATTTAAACAACTATCCTGTAAACTGTTCTAATGGTAAATAAACATTTAGAGGTTTAATAAGAGTCTTTTATTTATGAATATTATGGACTAAGAGCCTGTTTCTCTCAGCAGATCTCAGCTTTTATAATTTGACGTGAGAGACCTCAGGTACTGCACGCCTTGATTGCCTGATACCTACTGAAGGCACCGTTACTCCAGGTTCGTAACCCCCAAACATTGTTCCCTGCACCAGTGAGAACACGTTAAATAAAATTTCAGCTTTTACACTTTAACGTAGATCTGGCAGGCGCTGGCTGGCTCTCACTCTATTATTAGAGACTAACCATGCATATGCGATACTTTTGTCCGATGTGAAATTAGCCTCGACCATGCCTTTGATAAAATAAGTAATACCAAAATATTAATATTAGTTTTTATTTCCTTTCTTTCATGGGTTTTATAAGTCTGGCAGGTACTCTTTTTTTAAACGAATCAATCCAACTGATTGATTCGTTGTCTCAAAAGAAACCACGACACAACCAGGGAATCGAGTTTTCGTCAGTTGGGTCATAAGTACATATTTTTTTCCGGAACGGACCAATTAGTTGTGTAGAAGCACATATCGTATACTTACTAATCTGTGGTAGAAGGAAATCAAAAGTACCCACGGCACAATCAGTTGAGCATAGTAGTTGTGCCTTGGGTCCGGAAGGTTAAAGCACACAAATTATTGAGAAGAAATATCTAGCGGTGTGCCGTGGGGTCAGAACCCACGACCTTTGGAGTGAAAGTCCTATGTGGTCCCACTTAGCCAACACGGCTTAGGGTCACAGGTTCAACAGTTAAGACAACAATTTGGACAAATTTAACCACTGCGTTGTCAAAAACGCGATGTTGCTGATTCGATCAGTATGATAGTTACAAACCGCATTGCCCAATTTACAGCTATTTCAGTAGGTACGCCAGCCATAGTCGAGATATGATCAATTTTAAATACTTTTAACCCTCGGCATGCCTGGTGGTAAAAAGTTACATGGTATGCCTGGTGTGTCTGTGGGACCCGGATTTAAAAATAAACTTTGGGGTACATGCTGTGGACAATTATCCTAATTTATTGTTACTTATTAAAATTTACTTTATATTTAAGGGGGATAGGTAAACAAAATTAAAATCAAATGTCTTTTTTAAATAAAAACTGTTATTAAACATTTATACTATTTTCAACGTCAAATTAAACTACTATGATTACAAACATGCAAAATCAGCTTAAAACAAACGAGATCTGATAAAGAGACCTTAGGAAACGTTAGACACTTCTATAAACTTATATCCTATAATAAAATCTCTAGTCGTCCTCACTTAAAACATCGTTTTCTGGAGCCTCATTTTGAAAGCAGTTTGCACACTGGAATATTGCGTGATCCAAGCAAATGTGGCTCTTAGATCTCTCACAGATATACTGTGATTTGCGATCTTTTTTTGCTGGACAAACGTGGCATCTCCTTTTTACACCGGGAGCAGATTTTTTAGCTGGTGGTTCATCCTGAAGTCCAATGCGACTGGTTATTCTATTTCAAAGACTCAAAGAAAGACGAGGGTTTTTGTGTCTTGATTGTATTGTGGTTTAATCAGTGCCAGACCCAAATCTTTGATGGAACTTCTTCGATTATATTTTATTTCCGGACAGTCCAGCACTTAGTAATTTTTGCATTTTTTTCAGCAGTATTTTTCACTTTCAGTCTCCATATTAGACGGAGAGTCTTCCTCCACGGCCTTTTCATCACCAGACTCTGTATCGCTACAGTCAAACATGATGGTGTCTTCATCAAACTCCTCCAGCAACAAATTACATATCTCTTGATCATGAAGATGGCTTCCCATTTTGGTGTAATAACAAATAAACAGTTAAAATCATAAAGTAAATGATAAGCGTAAAAAAATACGTTTTGACATAAAATAATTATTTCAAATAAGTAAAATGGGTTCGCCAGACAAAATCAGTACCTACCTTTATTGAAGTTGAATAACATTTATATTATTCCACTAGGACTAAAAAAATAAATCCATTGACAAATAATTTATCAATACCGATGTATTTAAACAATAGAAACAGACAGTAATACCTACCTACATACAAATTTGCTGACCATATATCTTTTTATTTATTTTAACCATGAGATACAAGGTTTATTATAATTTATCTAAATGTAATAACCACGAGTAATACATACATAAAAATGTTACACCGCGTGCCTGGTGGGGTCCGTGGGGCCCGTGCGAGCTATACGCACGTCCTTCTTCAACAGGAGCACGCCCCAGACTTAGAAATCTAGTGGTTGGCGTCAAGGAGTTCACAACGGTCAGCTACTGAGAGCGGTAAAGCCCGAAATTCGAATTCGGTTACAATACAACGGTTTTTCTGCGTTGGTGGGTCTGAGGGACCCTACCAGGCATGCCGAGGGTTAAACACTAGCTTTACACGCCTTTATGTTGACCGTGTTTTTTTTTATTTTCCCGTGTTAAAAAGTAGCCTTCCGCTATCTAACACAAAAAACGATTTTTAAAATCGAACGAGTATGTACTCGTTTGTATTTGATCTGAAGCATTCATAGCAAAGCTGGCTTAGCCTAAGCCGCTTAGGGCAAAGTTCAGCCCAGCCAGCCCTAGGATGGGTGGATGGACTGGGGGTGCATATCACACCAGAGCGCTTCCGTCGGTTGGATGACACTAAATTGTAGGCTAGTTAGGGCTAAGTCCGGCCTACACGAATTTATAAATTGTTTTGACAATAATTAACAATATAAACAATTGCTACAAATGAGTTATTTATTCTTATGAGTAGTCAATGAGTATACCAGTGAGTATTCAATATTATTTTACCAAGAATCTTGAAATAATTGATGTTTTTTTACGTATTTAAAAATAAAATAAATGCTAAAGGGGATTTCTATACTTTTTGTCTAATAATCCCCTGCCGCAGCTTTTTTCGATTGTAAGGGGGCTTATAAACAAAAAGTATAGAAATCCCCTTCGCAGGGGATTTGTATACCAAGCCCTTCCTGAGATTAGCGCCTTGAAACAAACAAACTTTTCAGCTTTATAATATTAGTACCTACCTCTAAATAAATAAATAATAAATCAATTCAGCATTTCTATTGCTTTGTTTTTTTCCAAAATAATTTATAAACTGTACAAGGTGTAGTATGGATCTATCACATACTTACCAACATTATTAAATTATAAGCCTATACTGCTTTTAAATTTAGATTGTAGCATGTACGTCCTACCGCGTAAATGATGAAGATGTTACGGTAAAAAGTGACTTCACCAACAACGGTTCATCATAAACAGTTCCAATGTAAGAATGAAATCCTAAAGAAATGTTTTTTCTAAAGAAACTCTTAGTTTTATGTCCCGTCTCGATTTTAATGCCGACTGAACCCACTTTATGAGAGCGTCTCATTGGGAGTCACGGTAGAGAGAGCGCTCGACGAGTGCATACAGGGTGTGGCGTAATGAGTGGATAATCCTTTACCCACGGTTGGGGGGCATCGCGACTGTTCAGAAAATGATAATTTGTATTCAGTAAAAGTGTCACGGTTTTCGAGTTATCAGGCATTTTTAATTTTTTTTTTAAAGTTAGACCCGACCCTCTCTTTTAAGTACCAAATTTACAATACAAAGAATTTTCTTAGTCTGTTTTCTGAATAGCATTCCTAGATAGTGGTGCTATCAAATGTAAACTACCAATTTTGTACGATAGCCATAGTTTTTTCTATTTTTGTTTTTGAACGAAAAATTTGTGTTTTCATTTTATTTTTATCTAACTTTGGTATCTCGTGGTGTAAAAAAATGTATGGTGACATGAGTGCCCAATTAATAAATAATTAGCCTATTTCATTAGGATTCCAAAATGCTATAACATACGACATCTCTAGCTCTGAATTAAAAAAACTAATGATTTTAAGATGAGTTAGAAGCATTTTTTGAATTTACAAGATAATTTAAAATTTATTTAATTTTATAATTAATACCAATGTTAAAACTAGGAACTGTATGAGAGCGTGTAAATGAAACAAAAAGTCATCAAAATTACATTTATTAAATTTATTTACAATAAATGTTCGAATTGCCCACCGTGAGCTCGAATGCATGCCCTGCACCTTCTAATAAACGATCGCTTAACATTTCGGGCATGCCCCGTTTGATTTATGGTCTCCGCTGCCCTGTTTATTCGCTCCCGAAGTTGGTTAATGATGAATATGGTTTATTTGTAAATCATGTCTTTGAGGTACCCCAGTAAAGATGTTCCTACAATAATACAAAAAAATTGAAATCGCTCTATCCGTTCGGGAGCTATGGTGACACAGACAGACAGACAGACACGTCAAACTTATAACACCCCTCTTTTTTTGTCGGGGGTTAATAACATACTAGTTAACAGCATTTAGGACCCAAATAGAAATGCGTACCTATATCCGCGAATGGACCGATATTTAGAGTTAATTTCCTACTAATGTCCTTATGGCTTGAGTTGTGAAAAAGATCGATGTTAGGTACCTATATTATATCTAGTTATTGTTTTACTTCGCACCGACTTCAAAATTATTAAATACTTAATTATTTAATTGTTTATGTTTCTTTTAATTATAACATAAAATGTTGAAATGATTTGTAAAGTTAATTTATTTTTTACTTTTCAGTTTCCGTTTTGAAGTTGGTTTAATTTTTGGCAAAAAAGTTTTATTTCACGATTTTTAGTGATCACTCTACTAAAAAATACCTAATAGCTAGACCTTTGACTGTCCTTCATTTTCATCATCAGACCCCTAATATCAGTCAAAACCCATTTAGATGAACGGTCTCAGTAATATAAGTTAATCAAGCCCAAACACAAAGTACTTGCTGTAAATCGTTGAGGAGTTCCCTCGACCGCCTTTCCCTCCATAATCAGATCAACACCAGACCCTCATTAATAAAGGGCTTTAAAATTCATTATATTGAATAATATTAAGGAACACACAAGTCGGAAAGACAATTTTTTCCAGAGTTTCCCTCAATTTCTTCAGGATTCCACCACCAGATCCAGGTTTCCTTACCATGGGACCACCCTGGGGATACTCCCTTTCCAACAAAAAAAGAATAATCAAAATCGGTTCATAAATGACAAAGTTATTCGCGGACATACATAAAAAATATATATACATATATACGGTCGAATTGAGAAACCTCCTTTTTTTTAAGTCGGTTAATAAAATATGAAAGAAAATAAATTGTAAATCAATTGCTCAACTATTGATAATGCGGTTGTAGTTAACTAATAAAAAATGTTTTGTTTTGGGAAGCTGATAAATAAAAAAGATCATAACTAAATACTTTATTGCGTTAATCATTAGAATGTAGCTCTGTCTGTCTGTCTCGCTTTCAAGCGCAAAATACCACACGGATTAAAGTAAATGGTTCCAATACCTACTAGTCCACCATTTTGAAAACAATGTGATTTGGCGGCCTGTGATGAAACGCATGTCAATCGACAGAGTAAATACTAACGAACAAAAAGTGTTAAAGTAACCAAACCTCTAATGTGCACCTTGTGTGTAGGTACAGAGAGAAGTGTGCAAAGTATCATTGATTTCAGTTTATTTAAGATTTACTTACGTGTTTAAAAATGTTTAATGAGCAATGAAAAAAGGCAAAAAGGCAGAATAAATATAAATGTATTTAATATATTTGTGAGACCACTACACTACACCTCTTCTTTCAAAACGGTTAGAGAACATAGAAAATTAAAACGTTTTTCGAAAACCTAATTCGCAGAATATAAAATTACGTCACATTATAAAATTACCAAATCAATGATGACTAGAAGCAAATTACGAAACGCGTGCATTTAAGTTACTTACATTTAATTAAAAAGCTTTAAACTTATCAAAAGTGTCTAGTACACCCTACCTACACAAATATCATAAGTTTAAGTTAATAATAACAATGCATTATTTCTAACTTTCAAGCAAGAACTCTGGTAGCAATAGCAAGTTGGCAACATTTTCCAGGCATACGAAGTTCGAACCGGAGATTTTTACTGAAGTGAAATGAAATCTTTTTCCGTCAATCAAGGCAGTGTGTAGTCGTTTCGGCTTCCCTCCAAATAAAGTTTTTTAAATTATAGAAAAAAAACAGTAAACCTGTGCCTGTGATAACTAGTTAGACAACTAGGCAAATTTAACAGAATCAAAGAAAATCTAATCAACATGAAGCCACAATATAAAATCGGTAAATATATTTTTTTCACTTAACATTTAGGTACATTGCATTTACAATTTTTACAGTAATTTAACTACCAGTACCTATAATTTTTCGTGCTTTCATATAAACAGTATTTTAGTTACTGCAAAGTGCCCATTCGTAATTAAAAAAGATATTTATTAGGTTATTTCAACCATGCGCGTGTAATTTGAACCGGTGAATTAGTAGATTTTAGCTGTAGATCTGCTAGACGTTTCTTTGTGTATTTGATAATTTATGTATACATGATCAAAGTTTACACCTTTATTAAAGTTTTATCTTATTACCATCTATGTACATGGGCATCTTTGTCTACACACACCATTACACCTTAATTATGTACACCTTTTATTTGTTGACAAACTCAGACTGTAATGTATGTTAGAGATATTGACACTATGGTACTTTGTGAGATAATACAATATACCTATGACTAATATTCATTGTTTGCACCTGCATATACCAAAAAATGATAACAAAGATAAATGTTACAGCCGATGAGAAGCTTGCTGAGTTAGGCCGCAATGAAATTATGTTGGCTGAGAAGGAAATGCCAGGCCTTATGGCTTGCCGTCGCAAGTATGCTCCTGGAAAGGTCTTAAAAGGTGCTAGAATAGCAGGAAGCTTGCACATGACAGTTCAAACCGCAGTACTTATTGAAACTCTTATTGAATTGGGAGCCGAGGTAAGCAGTTTTCACTTTTATCTAACATTTTATATATAATTCATGGTTAATTTGTATATATTCTCCCTCTCTTGTTCCATTAAATTGTTCCCAGTTGCTACCTGTCATAAATAAACCAATTCATGTTTATAGTATTTCACCACATATTGTTTAAACTTAGTCACTTGAGAGTTACTTTATGTGTTCAATCAATAAGTGTAGTAGGTACCTACATTATACATATATGCTCCTGAAATTATAATATACTAGCTGGTCCATACCAGCTTAGCATAAAATCACTTAAAAAAATAATGTTATTATCAGCTGACCTCAGAGCTCATCACAAGTGTTATGATAATGGCGATGATGTAGCAGTTTTGGTCTTGTTTTTAAATTTAAATCTTTGTATGTTGACCTTCTTATCTTAATGTTGTGATGACCCCTGTTCCTTAATGTTAAATGATATAATCACTATTGTGCAACATTGAAAACATATTACACAATGTACTAGTGTTGGATACTTATGTCTTTAGTTTGACAGGTACAATGGTCTAGCAGTAACATATACAGTACACAAGATGAAGCAGCAGCCGCACTTGTTGCCAGAGGAATTCCCATCTATGCATGGAAGGGTGAGACAGAGGAGGAATACCTCTGGTGCATTGAACAAACCCTCATCTTTGCAGATGGAAAGGTACTGTTAATGTCTTCTTAATTAAGTATATTATAATATCTCATTTCAAAAGCTAGAATATGACATTTAATAAATAAATGCTTCCTGACAATTCACACAACAGCATCTAACCCGGTGGTAAGCTATAAGCTTGTGTACTAGACATCTGTTATACTTAATATAATGGACATATTAAACACCCAGACCAAGGAGAAAAGTGCTTGCAGAATTTACAAACACTTGGCGCCTCGTTGGGAATCTAACCCGAGCTCAAGTGGACCTTCGCCCGCCGCGCCACTGAGGCAGTCCATAATTTTTGATACATCATTATCATTTCAGTAATATGACATCTACATTCATATTGGTCCCATTTGAATAAAAACAAACATTATATATTATATCCAATAATTAATAATCTTCATACTAGAAGTTTGTTGTATATTGTTAAAAAATTATTTATTCATAATAAAATACCAGTTGTTATTAAAGAAATTAAAATTTCTCATCTCATTTAATTTTATACTAATATTTACTCTCCTGTGTGTTCTATTAAACTGATAAGAAGACGTGTTTATGGAAATATTTCGTATAGGAAAAATATCGCAAGAATACCATTTATTTTAAAAAAATTGTGAAAAATTAAAGACATGTAATTATGCGAATGAGAAGTTTTGCGAGAGATAAATTATGAATTCGTACGATAAAATAAAATTGAAGACGATATTTTATTATTCAAGTAAATAAAAATATCAGGAAATCATGTAGGTATTATGCCCTCCGGGCTGGGCCAGTGCGTGAAGCGATTTTTTCGTGTTTCGTAATGTGGTCCGGAGGAGCCCTACCTTCTAGGTCTTTATGTCCCATCTTAGACCACATCGTCACTTTACATCAGGTGAGATTGTGATCAAATGAAGGCTTATCGATCATAAAAAAATAATATAAAATTTGGGGTAGATAGGAGCGTAATATTGCGTTAAAGCAGATTGATGCAGAAAAATTAAGATCCGTTGGTTCAAATTTTGGTTGCAGACTGCAAAAAAATAAATAATAATCGACGTCACACTGGGGTGTGACGTCCCACTTCGGAATTTTGATGCTCTTGATCTTAATTTTAATTTGAAGCATAAAATTTGTGCCTATCTACTCAGATTATCTATTTCTGTATAAATAAATATAGTCGCGCCTATTATTTATTCACTAGCTGTGCCCTGCGGTGCTACCCGCGTTATAATGGATGAAGTACTCTTAACCAACAACATATTTATTTGAATAAAGATTAATATTATTATGTTGATACAACTTAAACAAATTATTTCGACCAAATTAGGTACCATAAAAACGGTTTTTGTGGGTTAATCTTAAAAGATAGACATATACTATCGCGGACTGTTTTTTAGATCATTAAAAGAGCTATTATTCTTTAATACATATTTTTTGTGTATCTTGAACCGTTTTCACGGCGCACGCAACGGAAGGTTTCAAAGATGAACAATTTCTCCCGTTTTTTACACATTTACCACTATATCTTTGCTCCTATTGGTCGTAGCGTGATGTTATATTATTGTTTGTTTGTTTGTTTGTTTGTTTGCGTTCAAACAAACAAACAAACAAACAATCAAACAAACAAACTCTTCAGCTTTATAATATTAGTATAGATAATGCGATTGATTGTTACAGCCCTGCAACATGATCCTGGATGATGGTGGTGATCTAACAAATCTTGTCCACAAGAAATACCCACAACTTCTGGAAGGCATCAGGGGATTATCTGAGGAAACCACAACTGGTGTCCACAATTTATACAAGATGATGCGCAGTGGTGATTTAAAAGTACCAGCTATTAATGTCAATGACTCTGTAACTAAGAGCAAGTTTGATAATCTGTATGGATGCAGAGAATCTTTGTTGGATGGTATTAAAAGAGCGACAGACATTATGATTGCCGGCAAGGTGTGCGTTGTCGCAGGTTATGGAGATGTAGGCAAGGGCTGCGCCCAGGCTTTCAAAGGTTTTGGTGGCAGAGTTATTGTCACTGAGATTGATCCTATCAACGCACTACAAGCCGCTATGGAAGGTTTCCAAGTCACTACTATGGAAGAAGCTGCTGAAATTGGCCAAATCTTTGTCACAACAACAGGCAATATTGATATCATTACCAAAGATCATTTCATGACAATGAAAGATGATGCTATTGTCTGCAATATTGGTCATTTTGACTGCGAAGTAGATGTTGCATGGCTTGATAACAATGCCAAAAAACTAAATATTAAGCCACAAGTAGATCGTTATGAACTTGACAATGGAAATCATATCATTGTTTTGGCTGCTGGAAGACTTGTTAACTTAGGTTGTGCTACTGGGCATTCTTCATTTGTTATGTCGAATTCCTTTACAAACCAAGTGCTGGCACAGATTGAACTCTGGACAAAACACAATGAGTATGTTATTGGAGTACATACATTGCCAAAGAAATTAGATGAAGAGGTAGCAACCCTTCACTTAGATCATCTTGGAGTTAAGTTGACCAAGCTCTCCTCTAAACAAGCTAAATACATTGGAGTTCCAGTAGAAGGCCCATACAAACCAGATCATTACAGATATTAAGTTGTTGCTACAACTTAAATTTGGAATACATCTAATTTGTTTATAAGAATAATATACATAACAATTGAACTTAAATCTAGTTTTCTTTCTTTTGCATCTGCTAATAATAAAATTAAAATACACTAACATTCTTGTTCTTAGTTTATTTATATATACAGTTTGTACTAAAATACCTCATAACAATAAATTACAGTACTGATGCTCAGGATAATAAAATGATCTGTTCCATAGAGGGCCGATTTACTCACAGATTGTAACCGATCTGTGTGCAAGATCCCTAGCTGACCTTGTAAACTGTGAGGTCTAAATTCAGCAGCCAGGAGATCCTAAAACTATTCAATATTATTTACATGCCTACTTGCTGTCAACCTGGCAGAGGAAAGTAGTTATTTAAACTACCACAACTACTTTCCTCAGCCAGGTTGATGGCAATAAATTTACCAAAAACACTCATTCATCATCAGGAATCAGGTCTACATTTTGCTAGGTATATGTGGGAGAGTCACAATTTATAGTGGTGTAGTGTACTTAAGCCTTTATGTAACTAATAATACCCTTGCTTCCTTTCTATTTTAAGTAAAGTATTTTACATCCTAAAGTTGCCTGGAAGAGATCGCTACGAATAAATAAAAAAATATTTATTCGTTTTACGTGTTTATGTTCCTGTGTTGTGTACAATAAAGCGTTTTTGTATTGTATTGTAATATCAATACCTTGCAACAGCTAGGAACCTTACGTTAGTTCTGAGATAGCGTCCAAGATGTGGCTGCCTACATCCTACCTTATTAACATAACAGAGATACATTATGTGACCGGAGGGCTATACCGTGGTTGTTCGCAAGTGTCGTAAACCTAACGGCCGCAATCAGTGCGGCACTGGGCCCTCGGACCGAAACTCTGTGTTCCGACCGGAAGTACCTACCACGCAAATTTACATCTCGCGTGTCTCGCACACCGTGAACTCCGAGGCTGTGGTAGAATACATCCGAACCAAGACTGCATTTTTGGTTCGCGTCGAAAGTTTGGAATCTCGCAGAAATGTGAGCTTCGGTTCATTTATGGTGCGGGTTCCAACTCAACAACTGTCGACGTTCCTGAATGAGCAGTTTTGGCCGCAAGGGGTCAAGTTTCGACGGTTCATCGGTCGCCTACACTGCAAGGCGACACCGCCGTAACAGATGATCCACGATGCTGACACTCTAGTTTAGTTTTTAGGATTTATGGTTTTATGTATGTTAGTCTATAAGGTATATGTTTATATGGGCCTTAGATGCCTGAAATAAATCATTTATTTATTTATTATTATGAAAGGTTAGCTATCTGACCTAACTAAAAATTTCCTAAATTCAATGTGTCCGTTGTTCTAGCAATAGTCGGCGCCGCGGCGGTACGAATAATATCTGGTAATTATTTATAATTTTGAAACGCATAGAGCGCCAGCGCTCAGGATACAAAAATTATACACCTTACCGGCGCGCGGCGCGGGGCGCGGCGCCGGCGGCGCCCGAAAATTGAATTTAAGTTTGAAAATCTTTATTTCTCATTAAGAATTTACAATAATTAGCTTACATGAGAAACCAACTTATATCTATATATTTTTACGTACAGTAGCGTGTAGATTTAAATATAAGTGATCATGATTATCAACATAATAATGAATTTTGCGAGTGTAGGTACTAAGGCTTACGCCATACTACACGAGTTATGCCGTATTCTGTGACAAAAGTGTAATGTCTAAGTACAAGAACGATCAGAAACCGTGTATGTTTATTAAAACAAATTACATGAATCTTTATTTTTGTGAGTCTTATCCCTAAAGTAGACGTCGGTCGTCGATCGGGGCTGGAAAAAGATACAAAAGGGAAAAAAAATATTTCCAGAGAAATATCTTTAATCTACTTCAAAAAACGATCATAACATTGCGAGTCTGCTGGTTAATAAAAACACTATAGAAAGGTAGTGCTAGGTGGATTAATCTTAAATTATCTCAGAACGGTACGTTATTCCAAAGGGAATAACGTAAGTATTTCAATTAAATTTCTTGTAATTGGTCTCTGCGCTTGATGGGTCTGTTTGCCAGTGTCGAGTTAAATAAAATAATAATTATTAAGTGAAAAATATGTTACTCAGCTCAGTTGAACGCCGTTGTGCGTCTCTCCCGTATATTTATTTAGTGGCTATTCAGAGTTCGTCTAAAATTAAATTAGAGCTGTACTAACTTCTTAAAATTACCGATTTACACTAAAGTTAAAAGATCGACATCGATAGCAAGAAACACCTAAGGGGCACTGAAATTTGGTACACAGATTCTTTATAGTTAAAGAAAGGACAAAGGCTACTTTTTACCGTCGGAATTTCTTGGGGCCCTGAAATTCTAATTAAATCTATTTGTATCTATTCTACTGAAGCTGATTCTCTAAAGCCTGAGAAAGAACAAAGGCTACTTTTTACCGCGCGATAATCTATTATACTTAAAGAGTTTATTTAAACAATATATTAATGTTATATTCTTTCACTAGCTTACCATTAACTAATATTATTATATAAAATTCTTCTGTCACGGGGTGCGTAATCGAACTCCTCCGAAACGGCTTGACCGATATTGGTGAAATTTTTTGTGCTTATCCGGTATCTATGAGAATCGGCCAACATCTATTTTTCATTTTGAAAAAAAAAAAGTGTGTGTGTGTGTCAGCTACGACGCACGATTGGAGTTTACTACTTACGAACGATATTATGATATATGTACATCGAATAGAAAAAAAGGGTACATGAACGAATTACATAATTATGCAACCTAGTAGAGGATCGCCGACGCAGCAGAGCCATCGACCTGCATCGGACAACGGATGTGCAGACGCAGCATTGACGTCAATCACTCGAAATATAAAGCAATTGTCTCCGTGCCCCGCACTTCTGATTCACACTTCGAATTAGTCGTATCTAGTATAGTTAGATATAAGAATTTACTTTGTAATTTTTATCTTTTAAATTAAAGTAATTAATTAAAATCAGTTTCGGTTTTTTTTCGGACCTCCGATTGTCGCTAACGTATTTGGCGCAGGCGGTAGGAAATTCCCTCGGGATTTTCGGGAACAAGGACCCCAAAATCGGGAATCCGCGTCGCGAGTCACCCGGGTGAGCTATCAAGTTCAGAGTCGAATTTCCAAACCTACGGTCCGGCGGCAAACCAGGAGGAGAATCCAGCTATCGATTCACGAGGAGAAACCGGAAAATGAAATATATGTAAGTACACTTGAATACATCTCTTGTGTTGCTTCCTTGGCCATTGTAATTTCTTATCCTTCAAGATTTACCATCCAAGAGCATCTAGTGTGCGCCTTTATCTCAAGGTCGCCAACGCGATATAGATAGAAATAGGAATTTTGATATTTTAGATTTAGATTGTGAGTTAGATTTTTTATTTAATTTAGATAATATGTCTTCGGTTGACACAGACACCATTTTCAAGGCCCTCCGCCTCGTTCCCGAATTTGACGGGAACCCCAATATATTAACGAGATTTATTAAGATATGTGACCAATTAGCGGCACAGTACCTAAGAGCAGGTCCTGGCCATGAACTATCAAATTTAAGTTTGCTTAATGGTATCCTTAATAAAATCACAGGAACCGCCGCATGTACAATTAACTCTAATGGAATTCCTGATAACTGGTTATGTATAAGGAATGCATTAATTAATAATTTTTCTGATCAGCGTGACGAAACAGCCCTTTACAATGACCTTTCATTAGCTTCACAAGGTAATAGAACACCGCAGGAATTTTACGATGCTTGTCAGACATTGTTCAGTACAATAATGACTTATGTTACTTTGCATGAAAATTTACCAACTACTATTGAGGCTAAACGCGATCTTTATAGGAAAGTTACTTTGCAGGGATTTATAAGAGGTCTCAAAGAGCCTTTAGGGTCCCGTATTCGATGCATGCGACCCCCGACTATTGAAAAGGCCTTAGAATATGTACAAGAGGAATTGAATATTTTATATTTACAACAGCGTAGTGAACCTCCTAGGGCCCACATGACCCCTAAGGTCCCACAATTCATGCCCCCGACAGGTTTTAACCCCGCGCGTTTATCATTACCTCCACAGCCTATGCCTAATTGGCCTATGCCTGTAGGCCAGCGGCCCATAAGGCCTCCACAGCAGCAGTTTAAATTCGCGGAACCTATGCAGCGTATGCCTACGAACACACAACGCATATTTGGTGCACCACCCCCTAATTACAACCCCCGTAGTAATGTATTTAGATTACCACCGCGTCATAATTCCCCACAGTACTCTAACCAACCCTCTAAGCCCATGAGTGGAGTTCAGAATTTCACCCCTAAAGTACTTCCACCTACTAGAATGATGATGGGACATGACTGGAGTAAATCCGGGAACCCACCTCCAAGTAATTATTTTAAAACGCGAGAAATGAATATGAATGACTGTGTGACGCACGACGACTCATATTACAGCTATTACCAGGAACCCGATTTCAATTACTACACTGAATTTAATGATTATGATAATACTTTTACACCTGGTTTTGCTTATGATTCCTCGTACTATGATATGAGTGTTGTAAATCAAACTTACGATAATTCTTATCCCCAAGCAGGATCTAGTCAGGATGAGCAGGATTTTCAGGAGAATTTCACAAAAGCCAGGATAGAATTAAATCTTCAAACTCAAAGGCAATTACCATATATACAGATTGCCAACCCACCATTAAAACTACCTATAGATACAGGCGCTAACCAATCTTTTATAAGCCCCGAGGCTGTAGAAAACCCAACAACTACTGACATAATTTTTTCACTTGATAGGCCAGCGCACGCAGAGCTTTATAATAACGAGTGCACGGGCACTCAACCATTATCTGTCCGCGCGCAAGATGTTAAAATGAGCGAATATAAATACAAGGTAGAATATAAGAAAGGAAAAGCTAACGCTAATGCTGCCCCTCTTTCCCGTGTCGAAATCCACGCTAACGACGCTCAATCTTTAATTAAGGAAATAGATGAACTTAACTCATTAACGCGAAATCCTTCGGATTCCATACTTGCCCCCACTAATAAAGAATCAACTGAGACCGTTCACACCAGTAATGAGACATCATCAATTAATGACACATCTCTTGCTTACCGTACAGCTATAATACAGAATAGGAACAAGACTCGTGAACATGAGATAAAGTATGTACTCCAACAGCAGGTATTCATAAAAAAATCCAAAGCGAGCCAGCAAAAGACAGCAGCCTGTTATACCCAGGACACTGTTTTAGCTGATTTACCAATTCATTTAAATACTTCTAAAAAACGACGACCTTTTACAAAATCTAGGCTCAAGCGTATTCTAAAGCAGCGAACTCGTTACAGAATCCTGTTGGTTATACTACTAATTTCAAGATTTAAAACTTAAAGACAACGTTAATACCTTATCTAATGTATTTATTACCTAGCTATAAAGATCGTATGCTCAACGAGACTTACTCACTTTACGAATTATTCATTATCTTATTGGCAAAGTCGACAAAGTACTCAATCAATTAAAATCTTTATTTTATTATTTTATATTTATTAATCAAAGTAAAATTAACTTAACTATTGAACTTATCCACAAAAGTGACGCGTACAAAATAAAAAAAATATATAATTAAATAAGTCAAGTTTTACGAACTCCTAGTTAGTGATAATAGTTTAGAACCAATAGTTTTAATTTCTTATTTGATTTTCGTTGGACTATTTTTTTTTTTAATATAGAAAATAGTTTATCTTTTATTCGTACAGGATGTACGCACCATTCTATGATAGATATAGTGTCTTTAGGGCCATGGTTGATAAGTTAAAAATTATCTATGGCATAGAAAATATTTTAGATTTAGAGCTAAGAGAGTACTATGATACCATCAAACCGGGATACTACTTTTCTAAAAATCAGATAGTATTCGTTTTTATGTTCCCGATAGTTTCTAAAGATAGTTATGAATACTCAAAATAGCTGTAGTACTCAAAATGCACGCACAGGCTCTTATCCCATCCTATCCCTATATAGCAACCACAGAAATGTCATTCGTGTACATAGAGGCAGAATGCCCGAAGCTCAAAGACCGGTATCTTTGTGAAAAGGAGATACCAAACCAAGTCCGTACAAAGGCAGACTGCATAAAGGATCTGATCACCAACCAAGTCTTGCAAGATTCCTGCAAATTCACCAAAGTCACCCTGTCAGCAATGGAAAAGCTCGATGACCAACATTACATTCTGTCCTTCCCTCACCAAACGAAGGTACAGCTCACCTGCAACCGAAAGGACTACACGACACTTCAAGGCAGCTTCCTAACTACCATTCCTGTTGGCTGTCGACTCAAAACTGAAACCTTCACCTTAGTCAATAAAAACGATGAAATAAAAGGATCACCACTCAAACTAACGAAGATACCCTACGATGCTGAAACCCAGGAAACCAATGCTTCCTCCCACTTTCACTCAAACTCCGTAGATCTTCATGGACTACATATTATCCAGGAAAGAATCATGAAAGGAACTCAGAACCATCACTAACAACCTCCATGGAACCAGGGAACGTTCCGGCGACATTTTTTCTCAATCTTCTAAAATAGTCGCCGATCTGAGGGTGGAGGAATTACATAATGCAACCTAGTAGAGGGTCGCCGACGCAGCAGAGCCATCGACCTGCATCGGACAACGGATGTGCAGACGCAGCATTGACGTCAATCACTCGAAATATAAAGCAATTGTCTCCGTGCCCCGCACTTCTGATTCACACTTCGAATTAGTCGTATCTAGTATAGTTAGATATAAGAATTTACTTTGTAATTTTTATCTTTTAAATTAAAGTAATTAAAATCAGTTTCGGTTTTTTTTCGGACCTCCGATTGTCGCTAACGTATTTAACGCATCTGCTAAAATGATAAGAGAAACAAACATATATCTGTAATTATTCGGATTGTTTATATTACTTCAATAAAGCGTATTACATAAAGTATGTTACAAAATAATAATAATTGTGTTCAATTTATACAAATCCAATTTTAGGATGATTGATTTCTTTCACTTTGAATTATAATATCATTCTTAAATACTGCAAAGAACAAATTAATTAGGTGTCGAAACTATAGCTACTTTTTAATATTTTAATTAATAAATAACAGAAGGTACTTATTATATGTTCCAACGAAACGCGTTGAGAGGACCATAAATTCGTCAATTATTTTAGTTCCCTGCACAAAAACGTAAAAGCTATCTTTGTTAAGACGATATCCAAGTGAAAAAGAAACGTCCGACCAAAATTTTTTTGTAAATATTTATGATTTTACTAAATAACTTTACACTCTCACCTCTACTCACTGAGAAATTCTAAGTGAATGCTAGACGAATACTTTTTCGAACGCGTATTCGAATGTCAAAAATGGTAACTCGCATTCCAGAGACACAACAAATAACCAATCAAAAATGCGTAAAGTTCTTATTTCGAACGTGACGTTTCGACGGTATTCCATCTCATTCTTTTACACGTTGAATCCTATAGATATATATGTTTGTCTCTTTCTACGTAACGCCTCAACTTTTGTTAACACTTGATTTTACTCCCCATAAAATTTCCATACATAGACATAGACATAGACAAGGGACAAACATAGACAATAGGAGTAGGTAAACTCCAAAAAAATTTTTGCATAACGTTTGCTGGGGTCAGCTAGTCTATACTAATATTATAAAGAGGAAAGGTTTGATTTTTGGAGTTTACTCCTTAAGAAACGATTTGAGTTATAAGGCCACCAAAACACGTAAAATAAGTTGAGTATACAGTTTTTTTTTAGTTTTTTTCTGCTCTTTCGAATAGCATAATAATAGAATTATAGCTTTAAAAAAATACAGTTACGCTACACATTTTAACTGTGATTTTGCAGACTTCCGTCGAAATTATGTTGAAACTGAGTAGGTATGTGATCCATTTACATAAGTCGAATTGTTGTACATATTCCTATCCAATGACCAAAGAAGGTTAAGTTGATGTATGTATCTTGGCAAACAAACCAGCATTGATCTTACACTTATTCTTAGCTTGAACTAAAAATTATAACCACACATAAACCAATATAAAACCAAATTTCTTCAAAAAACTAACGTTACACCAATTGACCCGAACCAAGTTTATGTTTGTTGTCGGTTACACCAATTTGAGCATTGCAATCAATAGTATGTTTTCTCTTACCTTAATCTTCTTATAAATAATAAATCTAAATTAAAAATATAAGAAAAACCCCCGATTCGAATCCTTCAATTTCCTTAAAAGTAAAACACCATAATAATGTGTAATGTTCACGCAATGCGATTTTTGCAGATTTTCGGGTTTCCTTCCCCACTCTAACCCCCACAATTATTAAACGGCACAACCGATTTTCATGAAACATGTCTAAGAGCACTCGCGCCAAACTCACCTTTTAAACAAAAAAAACTAAGTTGAAATCGCTTCATCCGTTCGGGAGCTATGATGTCCCAGACAGATAGACACGTCAAACAATGACACCCCTCTTTTTTTGTCGGGGGTTAAAAATGAATCGCAAAATGTGTTGCTAAGCGCATAACTCAACAACGCCTATACCATTTTAGCTAATTTATTTTTTTAAATATTCGTTGTTGTTTAAGGATGGTTTTTACGGCGAGAAAAAATCGAATAATTTTGAAACAATTTTGAATAATTACCCGTGCAAAGCCGGGGCGTGCCGCTATATATGATAGATAATATATTCTAATATATAAAATTCTTCTGTCACGGGGTGCGTAATCGAACTCCTCCGAAACGGCTTGACCGATTCTCATGAAATTGTATTATTCAGTAGGTCTGAGAATCGGCCAACATCTATATTAAAAAAAAATTTTTTTTGCAAAACAACGTTTGCTGGGGTCACCTAGTTATAATATAAAATTTCCATGTCACAATTTTAGTGACCGTACTCCTCTGAAACGGATTTTTATCTAATTTTATATGCGTATTCGGTGAGAATCGGCTACTATCTATTTTTCATTTTGCAAAATAACGTTTGATGGGGTCAGCTAGTACTTATTATATGATTAATAACTAGCTGATCCGGTGAACTTCGTATCACCTATAAACGATTCGTAGAGTGGTGAAAATTTAGAGTTATATGTATTTTTGTATGCTGTATCATAAATAAATAAAATGTATCCAAACATCCTAACATATTATATTTATATACTAAATACGTTAGCGACAATCGGAGGTCCGAAAAAAAACCGAAACTGATTTTAATTACTTTAATTTAAAAGATAAAAATTACAAAGTAAATTCTTATATCTAACTATACTAGATACGACTAATTCGAAGTGTGAATCAGAAGTGCGGGGCACGGAGACAATTGCTTTATATTTTGAGTTATTGACGTCAATGCTGCATCTGCACATCCGTTGTCCGATGCAGGTCGATGGCTCTGCTGCGTCGGCGATCCTCTAGTAGGTTGCATATGTAATTCCTCCACCCTCAGATCGGCGACTATTTTAGAAGATTGAGAGAAAATGTCGCCGGAACGTTCCCTGGTTCCATGGAGGTTGTTAGTGATGCTTCTGAGTTCCTTTCATGATTCTATCCTGGATACTATGTAGTCCTTGAAGATCTACGGAGTTCGAGTGAAAGTGGGAAGAAGCATTGGTTTCCTGGGTTTCAGCATCGTATGGTATCTTCGTTAGTTTGAGTGGTGATCCTTTTATTTCAACGTTTTCATTGACTAAGGTGAAGGTTTCAGTTTAGAGTCGACAGCCAACAGGAATGGTAGTTAGGAAGCTGCCTTGAAGTGTCGTGTAGTCCTTACGGTTGCAGGTGAGCTGTACCTTCGTTTGGTGAGGGAAGGACAGAATGTAATGTTGGTCATCGAGCTTTTCCATTGCTTCTCTTGATGGGTGACTTTGATGAATTTGCAGGAATTGGTTGGTGATCAGTTCCTTCATGCAGTCTGCCTTTGTACGGACTTGGTTTGTTATCTCCTTTTCACAAAGATACCGGTCTTTGAGCTTCGGGCATTCTGCCTCTATGTACATGAATTACATTTCTGTAGTTGCTATATAGGGATAGGATGGGATAAGAGCCTGTGCGTGCCTTTTGAGTACTAATCTTAATAATTCAAAACTATCTTTAGAAACTATCGGGAACATAAAACGAATACTATCTGATTTTTAGAATAGTAGTATCCCGGTTTGATGGTATCATAGTACCTAACTCTCCTAGCTCTAAATCTAAAATATTTTCTATGCCATAGATAATTTTTATTAACCATGGCGCCTAAAATCTAACGTAGATTCATGCGTACTTCTGTACGAATAAAGCTAAACTATTTTTTTATAATAACTAATTAGTCCTTCAAAAATAAAATTTTCAAACTACAATATTTTTAATAATGAATTATCAATAGTTTATCGTGATCTAGGTTACCACTTATACTTTTAATATAGAACCTTAGCCATTTACAAGACCTCTTTTGACCCTATGGGTTTCAAAGATTTTAATTGAATGAGTACTTTGTCGACTTTGCCAATAAGATAATGAATAATTCGTAAAGTGAGTAAGTCTCGTTGAGCATACGATCTTTATAGCTAGGTAATACATTAGATAAGGTATTAACGTTGTCTTTAAGTTTTAAATCTTGAAATTAGAAGTATAACCAACGGGATTCTGTAACGAGTTCGCTGCTTTAGAATACGCTTGAGCCTAGATTTTGCAAAAGGTCGTCGTTTTTTAGAAGTATTTAAATGAATTGGTAAATCAGCTAAAACAGTGTCCTGGGTATAACAGGCTGCTGTCTTTTGCTGGCTCGCTTTGGATTTTTTTATGAATACCTGCTGTTGGAGTACATACTCTATCTCATGTTCACGTGTCTTGTTCCTATTCAGTATTATAGCTGTACGGTTAACAAGAGATGGGTCATTCATTGATGATGTCTCATTACTGGTGTGAACGGTCTCAGTTGATTCATTATTAGCGGGGGCAAGTATGGAATCCGAAGGATTTCGCGTTAATGAGTTAAGTTCATCTATTTCCTTAATTAAAGATTGAGCGTCGTTAGCGTGGATTTCGACACGGGAAAGAGCATCAGCATTAGCGTTAGCTTTTCCTTTCTTATATTCTACCTTGTATTTATATTCGCTCATTTTAACATCTTGCGCGCGGACAGATAATGGTTGAGTGCCCGTGCACTCGTTATTATAAAGCTCTGCGTGCGCTGGCCTATCAAGTGTAAAAATTATGTCAGTAGGTGTTGGGTTCTCTACAGCCTCGGGGCTTATAAAAGATTGGTTAGCGCCTGCATCTATAGGTAGTTTTAATGGTGGGTTGGCAATCTGAATATATGGTAATTGCCTTTGAGTTTGAAGATTTAATTCTATCCTGGATTTTGTGAAGTTAAGTCCTCCTGAAAATCCTGCTCATCCTGACTAGATCCTGCTTGGGGATAAGAATTATCGCAAGTTTTATTTTCAACACTATCATAGTACGAGGAATCATAAGCAAAACCAGGTGTAAAAGTATTATTATAATCATTAAATTCAGTGTAGTAATTGTAATCGGGTTTCTGGTAATAGCTGTAATATGAGTCGTCGTGCGTCACACAGTCATTCATATTCATTTCTCGCGTTTTAAAATAATTACTTGGAGGTGGGTTCCCGGATTTACTCCAGTCATGTCCCATCATCATTCTAGTAGGTGGTAGTACTTTAGGGGTGAAATTCTGAACTCCACTCATGGGCTTAGAGGGTTGGTTAGAGTACTGTGGGGAATTATGACGCGGTGGTAATCTAAATACATTACTACGGGGGTTGTAATTAGGGGGTGGTGCACCAAACATGCGTTGTGTGTTCGTAGGCATACGCTGTATAAGTAGGTTCCGCGAATTTAAACTGTTGCGGTGGAGGCCTTATGGGCCGCTGGCCTACAGGCATAGGCTGTGGAGGTAATGATAAACGCGCGGGGTTCAAACCTGTCGGGGGCATGAATTGTGGGACCTTAGGGGTCATGTGGGCCCTAGGAGGTTCACTACGCTGTTGTAAATATAAAATATTCAATTCCTCTTGTACATATTCTAAGGCCTTTTCAATAGTCGGGGGTCGCATGCATCGAATACGGGACCCTAAAGGCTCTTTGAGACCTCTTATAAATCCCTGCAAAGTAACTTTCCTATAAAGATCGCGTTTAGCCTCAATAGTAGTTGGTAAATTTTCATGCAAAGTAACATAAGTCATTATTGTACTGAACAATGTCTGACAAGCATCGTAAAATTCCTGCGGTGTTCTATTACCTTGTGAAGCTAATGAAAGGTCATTGTAAAGGGCTGTTTCGTCACGCTGATCAGAAAAATTGTTAATTAATGCATTCCTTATACCTAACCAGTTGTCAGGAATTCCATTAGAGTTAATTGTACATGCGGCGGTTCCTGTGATTTTATTAAGGATACCATTAAGCAAACTTAAATTTGATAGTTCATGGCCAGGACCTGCTCTTAGGTACTGTGCCGCTAATTGGTCACATATCTTAATAAATCTCGTTAATATATTGGGGTTCCCGTCAAATTCGGGGACAAGGCGGAGGGCCTTGAAAATGGTGTCTGTGTCAACAGAAGACATATTATCTAAATTAAATAAAATATCTAACTCAAAATCTAAATCTAAAATATCAAAATTCCTATTTCTATCTATATCGCGTTGGCGACCTTGAGATAAAGGCGCCCGCACACTAAATGCTCTTGGATGGTAAATCTTGAAGGTTAAGAAATTACAATGGCCAAGGAAGCAACACAAGAGATGTATTCAAGTGTACTTACATATATTTCATTTTCCGGTTTCTCCTCGTGAATCGATAGCTGGATTCTCCTCCTGGTTTGCCGCCGGACCGTAGGTTTGGAAATTCGACTCTAAACTTGATAGCTCACCCGGGTGACTCGCGACGCGGATTCCCGATTTTGGGGTCCTTGTTCCCGAAAATCCCGAGGGAATATCCTACCGCCTGCGCCAAATACGTTAGCGACAATCGGAGGTCCGAAAAAAAACCGAAACTGATTTTAATTACTTTAATTTAAAAGATAAAAATTACAAAGTAAATTCTTATATCTAACTATACTAGATACGACTAATTCGAAGTGTGAATCAGAAGTGCGGGGCACGGAGACAATTGCTTTATATTTTGAGTTATTGACGTCAATGCTGCATCTGCACATCCGTTGTCCGATGCAGGTCGATGGCTCTGCTGCGTCGGCGATCCTCTAGTAGGTTGCATATGTAATTTACTCCACCCTGGCCGATATGCATGTTTCGGATGACGAAAATCGGTCGAGCCGTTCTTATCATAATCATTTATTCATAAAACAATTATATAATCGTATTTGAAATAATTACAATGATATATTAGGTCCTTACATATGAAATTGGCGTTTTGTATGGGAGGAACAAAAAGTCGAATATTTTTTAATATAATATATTTAATTAATCAAAGTATGAACCATTATTTTCTATGCACTTTTGCCATCTTATAGGTAGTTCATTGATCCCTTTACTAAAAAAACCAGTCGGACGGGAATCAATAAAATCTTTGAAGGCGATTTGGACTGCCCCATCGGAGTTGAATTTTTTCCCTTGCAAGAAGTTATCCAAATTTCGAAAAAAATGGTAATCTGTTGGAGCAAGGTCCGGGGAGTACGGAGGATGTCTTAGACTTTCCAATTGAAGCTCTTCTAATTTAGTAGCCGTCTGTTGCGCAGTGTGTGGTCTAGCGTTGTCGTGAAGCAGCAGTGGCGTGGAGCGATTGACCAGCCTAGGTTGTTTAGCCGCTAGCTTTTCCATCATGGTTTGCAATTGCTGACAATAGACATCAGCCGTAATAGTCTGGCCAGATTTAAGAAAACTGTAATGAACAATACCGGCACTAGTCCACCAAACGCTTACAAGTAACTTTTTTGGGGTTAATTTTCGCTTGGGGCAGGATTTGGCTGGCTGGCCAGGATCCAACCATTGCGCTGAGCGCTTCCGATTATCGTAAAGAACCCATTTTTCATCACAGGTAATGATTCGGTTTAAAATACCTTCATTATTGTGCCGGTTTAGTAATGTAACGCAGCAGTCGACGCGCGTTTGCCGGTTTGCTTCAGTCAATTCGTGAGGTACCCACCTTTCAAGCTTTTTAATCTTCCCAATTTGCTTCAAGTGAATTAAAACAGTTTTATCACTAACACCGCAGCCTGCAGCTAACTCGGACGTGGTTTGCGATGGATCCGCTTCCACAATAGCCTTCAACTCTTCATTATCAACTTGAGTCTCAGGCCGTCCACGGGGCTTGTTCTGCAAGTCGAAATTTCCAGAACGAAAACGTTGGAACCAAAAACGAACTGTGTTTTCTTTTGCAACACGACCGCCATACACATCATTCACCCTTCGAGTTGTTTTCGCAGCACTAGTGCCACGGCGGAACTCGTACTCGTAAATAATGCGATATTTTAAGTTTTCCATTTTGTAAAATGAGTGACGCAAACAGAAGAAAACAGAAGAAAAAAAACAAATGAATGACGATCATCGAAGCACAAATACATGAGTCTATAGCTGTACAAATTTGAATTTGGAATTCCTTACCAAAGAGGAGAAATTTGTGATTAAAGTGGCCAGTACGAAAAACGCCAATTTCATATGTAAGGACCTAATATTAACCTAACTAAACACTTAAATTGAATTGCATTGAAACTTGATTACGTTAACGGAAAAATTACTTTAGAGATTAAATTACAAATGTCAAGGGAAATAATGTCATGTCAGAATTAATGTATATAATAAAAATCAATAATATAATGCCTTCCTATCCTTTAAGGATTAATGGAAAAATTTTCGTTCATAAACTCGTCAATAGAATAGTAGCATCCCTTTAACAGAAGTGTCCTTAATTTACTCTTGAATATATTCAATGTTGTCAATTGTTTTCAGTTCAGTTGGTAGATTGTTAAATAGCTTGACAGCCTGATACCGACTGCCATGCTTAAGATGCTTAGTTACTTTTAACCTACGAGACAAAGATGCTGTCAGATCCTTTCTTCTTGTTGTAAGCCGTTCAGCCCTACTCTCGAGCGTTTCGGAGATTATATTACAAACACCACAAGTGAGACTAGAATTTTGTAAATAAGATAAGTTTGTGTTTTGTGTAGTGAATAAAGTTTCTATATAATTCTATTCAGACTTAAAAATGTCGTTAAAAACATGCTTATTTCAAAATCATAGCTTTTCTTTTTAATCAACGTTTTCTAATATAAGAACAATTGGAATAGATATGTGATTGAAGAATTATGTATGAAAACAAGACTACAGCTAGTGATGAAACATTTTTCAATTAACAGAGTAAACGCCTTTAACAAATATGTTAGGGAATTAAAATCTCCGAGTCTCTAAGACGACAACATCTGTGGCTCGGCGGGCGAAGGTCCGCCTGAGGAGCATGAGGTTGCGGGTTCGATTGCCGCCGCGGGATCTTAAATTTATGGTTTCGGGTCTGGGTGCTTTCTTTGTATCATAAGTACCTATGTATTTACAAAATATGTATCAATGTAGCATATCAGTCACCTAACACCCATAGTACAAGCTCTGTTTAGTTTGGGGTTAGGTGATGCTGTGTAATTAGTTTTGAAATATTAGGTCCTTACATATGAAATTGGCGTTTTTCGTACTGGCCACTTTAATCACAAATTTCTCCTCTTTGGTAAGGAATTCCAAATTCAAATTTGTACAGCTATAGACTCATGTATTTGTGCTTCGATGATCGTCATTCATTTGTTTTTTTTCTTCTGTTTTTTTCTGTTTGCGTCACTCATTTTACAAAATGGAAAACTTAAAATATCGCATTATTTACGAGTACGAGTTCCGCCGTGGCACTAGTGCTGCGGAAACAACTCGAAGGGTGAATGATGTGTATGGCGGTCGTGTTGCAAAAGAAAACACAGTTCGTTTTTGGTTCCAACGTTTTCGTTCTGGAAATTTCGACTTGCAGAACAAGCCCCGTGGACGGCCTGAGACTCAAGTTGATAATGAAGAGTTGAAGGCTATTGTGGAAGCGGATCCATCGCAAACCACGTCCGAGTTAGCTGCAGGCTGCGGTGTTAGTGATAAAACTGTTTTAATTCACTTGAAGCAAATTGGGAAGATTAAAAAGCTTGAAAGGTGGGTACCTCACGAATTGACTGAAGCAAACCGGCAAACGCGCGTCGACTGCTGCGTTACATTACTAAACCGGCACAATAATGAAGGTATTTTAAACCGAATCATTACCTGTGATGAAAAATGGGTTCTTTACGATAATCGGAAGCGCTCAGCGCAATGGTTGGATCCTGGCCAGCCAGCCAAATCCTGCCCCAAGCGAAAATTAACCCCAAAAAAGTTACTTGTAAGCGTTTGGTGGACTAGTGCCGGTATTGTTCATTACAGTTTTCTCAAATCTGGCCAGACTATTACGGCTGATGTCTATTGTCAGCAATTGCAAACCATGATGGAAAAGCTAGCGGCTAAACAACCTAGGCTGGTCAATCGCTCCACGCCACTGCTGCTTCACGACAACGCTAGACCACACACTGCGCAACAGACGGCTACTAAATTAGAAGAGCTTCAATTGGAAAGTCTAAGACATCCTCCGTACTCCCCGGACCTTGCTCCAACAGATTACCATTTTTTTCGAAATTTGGATAACTTCTTGCAAGGGAAAAAATTCAACTCCGATGGGGCAGTCCAAATCGCCTTCAAAGATTTTATTGATTCCCGTCCGACTGGTTTTTTTAGTAAAGGGATCAATGAACTACCTATAAGATGGCAAAAGTGCATAGAAAATAATGGTTCATACTTTGATTAATTAAATATATTATATTAAAAAATATTCGACTTTTTGTTCCTCCCATACAAAACGCCAATTTCATATGTAAGGACCTAATATTTGGAAAAATATATGTACCTATTATTCTTTCTATATTGTATATCTAAATTTTAAATTTAAGAAAAACCTCTGATTCTATTGCCTTAATTTCCTTAACTCGTTAATCCCCAAGCGGTAACCGGTTACCGCTTACCTGACCTTATTACCTGAGGTGAGGGTCAAGGAGTTAAAAGTTAAACTCCATAATATTTTGTAATGTGCACTGCACATAATGGCGCTTTCATTTGATACCCCACATTATGATGTCCCAGACAGACAGACACATCAAACTTATAACACCCCACTTTTTTTGTTGGGGGTTAAAAATAGGATGAGATAAGAGAAGATGAAACATGAGATAATCTATACATCTCAATTTATTGTTCCATTAAATAATTCATTTAAGAGGCAAAATATTTCAGCAGCTCTTCATCCTTAGGTTTCAGAATACATTTATCTTTAAGGTTTACTACCCAACCAGGTTCAAGGCCGTAAAATATTTGCCTTGGGTCTTTCCTTTCACAAAATATTGTGTACTTGGCATCTTTTTCTAAATCAGGCAATTCATAACCATATTTTTGTGCCAATTTAACTCTTTCCTCTGATATTTTCTCAGGATCTGCAAGGTACCCTCGGTATTCAGCACTAGAATAATATTCAATAGCATCTGGGGGTGGAATCATCCTTCTGGGAATGGCCTGTCCAGTTTCAAAGAACTTCATTGGGTTTTTTAGAATTAGCAGACTATGAGGGTCATAATAAGCTGTTGTGATGACACCACCATTACGTTCAATAGCTGCAATGACCTGCTCACTTGCCCACTGAACTTCAATATTTATCTTTGCTGCAAATAAGTCAGCACCATCATCAGTTAGATTTATGCCATATTCTTTCTGATCCGGATGGAAATTGTACTGTCCCGATTTAACAATACTGGCTATATCTATAGGCTTATTAATGTCAACACGATCTTTATCTATGAGGGTTTGCAATTGAAGTAGGGATAGTGGTGGGTATTGTCTTCTTAGACTGAAACAAATAACATTATATAAGATTGGTTATAAGTTTAAGGTAGTAGTTTATACAAAAATAATTATACACGGAAGGGAAATTATTAAACACTTACTGATGACCTTTGTAGTAACGTTCTTGAGGTACGCGTAAATAGAATGGATTATTTCCAGTTTCATAACCTAATCTCATGTAATTCTGACGCTGTCCGGACCCCTTGTTGCCACTGCCATGTTTATCACCGCCGTGCTGGGCCCGTCCTCTTTGATACTATAACGGATAAATATGTAAATCATAAAATCTATTATCTATAGCGTACCAGTGGTTTGTAGAAACTTACCGTTTTCTTTGAATTTGGATTATCGCGAATATTGGCTAGTGATATCCTTGGCAAGGAACGCAGCATAGAGAGGGACTTTTCTGTTACTTGTCGAGACGACATTGTTAGGGGTTTCGCTTTTCGATATGGTTGGAATTCGTCGTAGTATTTCGGTTATTTTATACGAAAATCCTATCCTAATTCTAAATGAACAATCTCTAAAAAAACAAGAGCACAGCAGCACATGTTTACATAAATCCTACAAATAATGACAATGACTTATTGTCTTCTTCTTCTTTTATTGTGATGGCGGCCGTGAGTCCTATTTTATCAAAATAAAATACGCCGCAAAATAAGAAAAAAAACCGCTGACGTTTTTTTAATATATTAAAGCTATCCCTTTTCCATGTTAAGTCTTAGACAATTCAAAATATTTTACCTTAGCTATCCGTTTTATGACATTTTGTATACGTTCTACTTAAGTTACCTAAAATTTTATTTTTCAATAGCGCTGACACTTGCCATGGAATGATTAATAAATACTAGCTTACCACAGCAAACGTTGTATTGCAAAATGAAAAATACTTTATACAAGTAAGCATATAAAATTTCATAATAATCGGTTAAGCCGTTTCGGAGGAGTATGGTAACTAACACTGTGACAGGTGAATTTTATATATTTAAGATTTTCGGACAGTCGCTGCTTAAAATTTTTCCTTGACCTTGAACAAAGACATCCGAGGACCATTTTATTTATACTTAACTAGTTTGGTAAATAAAAATAAATCGTCATTACTCTTTTGGCGTTTATTTAAATCATAGAGACATTTATACTTATTTTTTAAAAGTAACATCATCATCATACCAGTATCAGTATTTGTAGGTAATCTACAGCAATTCTCCTATTAGTAAACAATTATAGAATAAAGTAAGTACCTAATTCATATTATTAGTTTATTTATTTCCTCTGGAGTCTTGTGAATTATAGTTTGTGGGTCTTCATAACCATTAGCTACATCATGAATAGCTTGATAAAGCTGAACATAAATAGCTATTATGACTTCAAAGGATCTTTTCTTTACAAATTGTTTGTGAGAGTGACTCAAAAGCAGATTCAGTTGTGGCAGTAAATAGTTATCAGGTGACACTAAAAACAGGTCAAACTTATTAAGAAATATTTTAAGTGATGAGGTATCCATCCCGGGTATGGCAGACATGGGCCCACTGATTTTTTCCTGCAAAATTGTATAAATAGGGCCTAAGTTCAAGTTTGCTACAAGAAAGCTTGCCTGTTCTGAAGTGAGAGTGTCTATTTGGGCTTCTGATTGAGCTTGAAGCCTCTCATTATATTCATCCATGATGGTATACAAAGAAAGAGTACATTGAATATGATATATGCAATTCAGTGTGTATACAGACATGTCAGTGGAACTGAGGTGGCAAGCTGTTTCATTAATAGCATGCAAAAGAGGGTCCAGAATATGGGTGACTATCATTTTTCTATCAGACATGTTCAAGTTATTTGAGTTGTTCATAATTGCAAGTAAGTCTCTTAGGAAGCCCACAAGATCTGTAACAACAACTGAAGGGTTTAAATCAACTGGTGGTGCTTTAACGCCATGACTCAACTCTTTTTGTATTTTGCTGTCTAATGTTATTAGAAACACCTCTTCACTTTTCTTTATAAGTTCTTCCAGTGTGCTAATAAGGTGCCCTTTGCCAATAGAAGATTGTATCACATCTTTGTAATAAATAATCAGATTAGTTATTGACCACAGAACTAAGGGATCCTTATCTGGATTTAGTATTAATTCAGCTCTAACTTTTAGAAGAGAGCATAAAGCTTCCATTATATTACTAAGAGCATTAATAATTTGCTGGTTTTTGTCTGACATATTGCAAAATTTTAATAATAAGGTTAAATTTTCTTTTTCAACTGGTATAATTTGGTACACCCATGTGAGGATATCTCCTATGTATCTCTTTGCATCATTGGCATAGAACTCTATTGGTTTTGACCCAGTCTCAGTACCTTTAGTTAATGCATCAATAAAAAACTGAACTATAGTAGCTTTTCTAGCAGAACAATACTCATCAATGATGTTTGAGAATAAAACCTCTCGAGTTTGAAATTTGGCCAAAGCTGTTGATACCAGCACATTATTAGGGGCATCAGTACTGAGACACGCTCCTATAGTCCAGTGGTAAAGTTTTTCAATTGCTACTTCTTGCTGCAAGCCTACAGTTTCCATTATATCAAATGCTGAGGTTTGAAACCAGCATCTAACTAGGGTCTTACAATTGTCATTTAGGTTTTCAATTTGTGATAATGTCACGAAGAAATCTGATGTTAGTGGTGTTTTTCCAGAAACATTCTTTAGGTATTCAATCTTGTCAGAAGGTAACTGGAAGCATCCAACAAAAGAGTTGACCCATGTAAGTTTCTTCTCTGTTTTCTTACTCTCTTCTTTCAGCTTAGTTGTTTGTGCTATTAAATGGTGTGTTTTTGTTTTAGATTCCATCAGCCTGTTTGACATATCTTTAACAGTATTATCTAAATATGCTAGTGAATCCAATAGAATTTGAAGTTTATCTTTCACCTTGTTATATTCTAGCAAAACAGTTTTGTTTACCAACATGTCCCTCTTCTCAACTTCATTCAACAAAATTCTTCTAGTGTAAGACGAATTCGATGGACATAATCCAGACACAGAATTGAGAGCATCACTGCTGTCCGACACTATATGGTTATCAAATATCTTGTTTATTCTGTGTCTGATAGAATGATTACTGGAAAAGTTTTCCATGTTGCGGAATTTACTGACCGCCTGTAAAAATACACTCTTTCAAGACGAATCCTGAAATTCTTTATCGGAGACACGAAATTTACATCCGACAGTGAAATGAAAACTTTGACTCATGTATTTAGTTCAGTTTCTTGTAATTAGACTTTGCGCTTGAAGCGACAATTTGCCAGTGTCGAGTTAAAATTAAAAAGTGGATAAAATGTTACTCAGTTGAACGCCATTTTTTGTTTAAAATATGTGGAATGTGGAATACTTTGACAGTCAGACATCTGATGACATGTCACTGTCATGTCATAGACAAAGATAATTTACTTCTCAATTTTCTATACTCCAGTATCATTTGCATTCTGATTGATTTTATTAAATTTTGCTGTATTTGTTTTACGATTTATAAATAAGAACTAATTACAAAAAAGGACAAGCTTTGCACAAACTTGTAATTTTATTTGAGTACCTAGCAATAATAAATAGAATGTTGTCTATGGTTGTATCATATGATCAATGGTCATCCTCCCAACAATTGATTTTCCCACAATCTTCCAATCTTTTGGCTTTTGAAGTGTTTTGGATTGCGAAGTGGACCTAGAATACTTACGATTAAGTTTTTGGTTGCTAAAAGCTTCGCAAAATGAAAGGTAGTCTGTTTAACATCGATGGGGGCTACCTGGAAGGGCTGTGCCGTGGATTTAAGTGTGGTATCCTCAAACAGGCTGACTACTTGAACTTGGTGCAGTGCGAAACATTAGAAGGTAACGATTGGACCAGCTATTTCCTTTATCTAGTTCTCTTTGAGCTACTGTTACTATGAATTAATGTATTTACAGATCTAAAGCTTCATCTCCAAGGTACTGACTATGGAACTTTTCTCGCAAACGAGCCCAGCCCCTTGTCCGTCTCAACTATTGACGACAAACTGCGTGAAAAACTCGTGATTGAATTCCAACACATGAGGAATCACTCTGTGGAGCCCCTTTCCACTTTCCTAGACTTCATAACTTACAGTTACATGATTGATAACATAATTCTCTTGATCACTGGAACTTTACACCAAAGGCCTATTTCCGAGTTGATCCCTAAGTGCCACCCACTTGGATCATTTGAGCAGATGGAAGCTATTCACGTTGCTGCTACACCTGCTGAGCTCTACAATGCTGTGCTGGTGGACACCCCATTGGCTCCATTCTTTGTTGACTGCATCAGTGAGCAGGATTTGGATGAGATGAACATTGAGATCATTCGTAACACTCTATATAAGGCATATCTGGAAGCCTTTTATGCATTCTGCAAGGACATTGGTGGAACTACAGCTGATGTTATGTGTGAAATTCTGGCTGTAAGTAAATTAATATTATTTTAAATTGTGAATGCTTAATATTTAACATATCACAGAATAAACACAAACAATAATATTTAACTTTATGTAATTGGAAGAATTCCTTGGCAAGGGCTGTTATGTTTATAAAATGAAGATTAATTAATACATATATTATTCAACAATAAATTGTTCTTTCAGTTTGAGGCTGACCGCCGTGCTATCATCATCACAATCAATTCCTTTGGGACAGAGCTGTCAAAAGATGACCGTGCCAAGCTGTACCCTCGCTGCGGAAAGCTAAACCCTGATGGCCTTGCAGCACTGTCCAGGGCTGATGACTATGAGCAAGTGAAGGCTGTGGCAGAGTACTATGCTGAATATCAAGCTCTATTTGAGGGTGCTGGCAACAATGTTGGTGATAAAACCTTGGAAGACAAGTTCTTTGAGCATGAGGTATGTTAACAGATAATATGCCATATTTAAATATGTCATCATAGTAGGTGTCGGCTAGGTGTCCTTGTAACTAAAATAACTAAATATTTTTCTGACTTGTTACTTATATAAATGACTATAAAAGTTGTCTTTTTTTCAGGTTAACCTCAATGTTTTTGCTTTTCTCCAACAATTCCACTTTGGAGTCTTTTATTCCTACTTGAAGTTGAAAGAACAGGAATGCCGAAACATTGTCTGGATAAGCGAGTGTGTTGCTCAAAAACATCGTGCGAAAATTGATAACTACATTCCAATCTTTTAAACATTTTTATGAATGAAAAGTGAGAAATATTAACTTTTTCTGTACATATTCTTGTTAGATGAACAGTTATTGAACACAGTTTAATGTAATCAAAGAGTGTTCATATAGTATTGTTTGTTGTATAATGCAATACTTGTCCTAAATTATCATATATAATTTATTTTTTCTCTGAATTTTAAACAAATTGTTCATAAATATATACTCCAAAGTTTATGCTGAATATTTGAAATCAGTATTGATTAGACAGGGCAATGTAATGATGGCTGGATTACAACTGTTTAACACATTATTCTTTTAATGATAGATAAATCAGTATGCACTTTAAAAATATGTTAAATAGTTGTGAAATTTGTTAAAGACAAACTTTCCATAATATTTCAATAACTCCTGGATACCTACCATTATTATGTAATAAACAGTTGGTAGCCCTGCTGGTGTGCTACAGTTTTTAATTTCAATGTACATACAATTGGATTATTATCTGTATATTTATCTGCAATTAGTATTTTTAAAACCTAGATGTTAATTCCAAACCAGCATGTTTAAATAAATAAAGCTTATGTAAATGTTATTATTAACTGTTTTATTAAATCTTATGTTTGTAGTGTATGTTTAGTCCTGCTATAAAAGTTTAAATACTAATTGTATTTAAACTTTTATGGCACAACATAAATTATTTACCAAAAATCTATTTTTGGTAATATTAACTAATATTTTATAGCTGAAGAGTTTGTTTGTTAATCGCGCGAATCTACTAAAACCACTGGTCCTATTTGAAAGGACTTTCAGAACTACATAGCTTATTTAACGCGGAAGGCTCTATAGCCTTAGGGTTATTTTGTTAACGCGGGAAAAAACGTGGTTCTGGCGGGAAAATCCGTAAAACACTGGAAACGCTATTGTTACCATTCACTAATAAACTAACAAAATAATAATTAAAACTTTGTTATTATATCAATCTTAGACACATTGCTTATGGTTTCGCCATAGAAGAATAAATTACTACGTAATTAAATACGTTTAGTTACTACTTAGGTAATTTAATAATACGGTTTCGCTAACCTACTATTCATTACATAATTATACAAATAAATATAAAAAGTCTCGTGTTTCTAATATGTATTACATTATGTATCAGTTTTTTTAAAGCATAATGTAAACACGGTACCAAAATAATATTTCCTAAATAGACATGTTTCTTTAAGTCTGCTGTTTGTTTCGGCAGATTTTTATGGGACTGTTACTGGCAGCTGATGACTACATTTAGTAAATACAAACAAAAGCTACTAACACCGTCGTATATATTTTTAATTTCTAGCTGTTCTGGGGTATTTCCTGAGAAAATGCAATCTTGACGTCTGGACAAAAAATAATAATACTTTTAAGCATATCTAGATACCATGTTGTAGGTACCATGTAGGTATTTTTAAACATCAATCCTATACGGAATAAAGATATGAAGCCGGTACAGATCCCCAGACAGCAAAGACTTTATTTAAAAACCTAGAAATTATGAGGGCTATTTAATTCAGCTACTCGTAGCTGAATTAAATAGCAAATCGGTCCAATAAATTACAGGTTCTCCTTACTTGTACCTTGCGTTTGTGTGCCTATACATCATGTCAGTTAGTATCACTTACACACCAGGCGGAGGAGTGTTGGGTCCCGATTTTAACTTGAACGGAACCCGGAACGGATTTTGGAGGTTTTGTCTGTTCACGTCCGTAAGTGGTAACCCTCTGAATCCTTACACGTGACCTCCGGGTGGTGCTAAGAACAGTCTCTGGTGGTAGGCTTCGGCCGCGGCTTGTCACCACCCTCCGGGCTGGGCCAGTGCGTGAAGCGATTTTTTCGTGTTTCGTAATGTGGCCCGGAGAAGCCATCTTCTAGGCCTTCGTGCTCCATCTTAGACCACATCTTCACTTTACATCAGGTGAGATGGTGGTCAAATGAAGGCTTATCAATAATAAAAAAAAAACCCTAATAATGTCCTATTTTATCTCTTCGCCTACTGAATCCAAAAAACGCATGAATATATTTGACTCGCCGCCACCTTGCATCAGACGACTGATCAAATCCTTCTAAGAATCTTTAATCCTTCTAAGAATATGACTGCATATTCAACATATTGAAAAGTACCTACCTAACACTATTGTTTTCACTAAAATGGACAATAAAATATTTTGTATATCAAGGTAAGGTAAGGTAGGACCAACTTTAAGTTTGTCTAGACGCTAATATCCCTTTCATCTCGCGAGCTACTACTCTAAATGGGCTGTATAATGTTGAATTTTTTATAAGTTTAACCTGACGGACTAGTAAGTATGCTAGGCACATGTATTAAGATGCCGGAACCCTTTTAAGCAGCATTTATTTCTAGCACCCGGCCATTTTGAATTCATCTGGAAAAAAGGCCTTTAGGTATGCAGTTTATGTTGATGATACTTGTTATGAGATCTGTCACAAACTATCTATTACATAGCAAGCACATAATATCAAAGTGATTGATGGACAAACCAATGCTTGTTGTAACAAACATTTCAGTCAATAAGGGTTGGTCTGAAATATAAGACATAGGAAGATTTGTTCGTAGGAACCATGTCATTGAGTTTAGCAAAAGAAAACTTTGAACCCAGACTTTTTTAAAATAAAAATATTTTATTTTAGATAATGGTTGTGTAGGTCATGAGCACAAATTTTACTACGAAACATGATGTCAAAATTAAATACATTCTTTGTCTTCATATCCTGAAAGTTATTTTCTATGTGTTAGAAATGACCACAATATTAATGCCATACAATACTTGTGTCTGTAACAGCAAGAGCTGCAAATAAACATACAGAAAATTTTACGTAATTAACATACATATTGAAGTTTTATTTAAAAAAATGATTATTGATGTATTAGTTGCAAGCACCTAATAGAATTAACTAATAATTAATTATTTAATTTCTTTCTTTGTTCCGGATATGAAAACAAGGCATTTTAATTATTTTAGACAATCAGGTTACATTGAATTATTTTATACCTAAGACCTACACAATCAATATAAATATAAATAAAGTGTTATATTTCATAATATCCAGGTTTGATTTCAAGTAAAGTAGGTACAAGTTTTTTTTTAAATATGTGAACAATTTTTTATTTTGCTAAAATCAATAACATGGTTTCTAAGAACAAATCTTCAAATGTCTTACATTTTCAGACCTTCCCATACTGACCAAAACTATTGTTACAACCAGTATTCTACTTAAAACTATTATAGTTAAAAGATTAAGTGTTAAAAAGCTCATAAATAAATCAAGGAAACATTTTGGTAGGTATTATAATTGTTCACTTGCTATATCAGTCACATTACCTGTATATTCTAGATTGAGCTTAGAAGTTTTAATTGATAATAATTTTGAATGTTCTTTCCAAAATGTTTCTTTTAACATATCATCATGAATATCAATTACAATATTTTTACAGACGTTATTCTCAACAACATTTTTACGTAATAAAATAGTTCCCCTTTTGAAGATTTCTGGCTCTTCATTGTAATTAATGCCAAATTCTTGGAATAATATTTCATTTTTATCTGCAGAAACTGTTCCCCGAAGACGTTTTTCTGCCTGTAATTGACAAATTTAATAATTAAAATATATCCATAAACCTAAACAGCAATGTAATATCACAGAACACTATCAACAACTGTTTGGGTTGTACTTTCAAGCTAAGTTTAGGTGCATAAGGTAACTTTTGTACAGTTTCACAAAACAACAATTGGCGGAGATTTTGTAAACTAACCTGAGCTGGAGTTAATAAACCATTCTGAATTAATGTCCAGAATGTCGTGTTATATAAATTGTTTATATGCACATCTGCTTGTCTCCATTTCAAGTAGTCAATGATGTTTTTTTCTGATGGGTACAAGACTATCCGACCATCAAAGGTGGGAGGATAATTCAATGGCTTGTCATCAAAAAATTTGTTCCAATAAAATACATAGGAGGATGAGAATTTGCTATTTATGGTGGTCAATAGTTTTGATGCACGACGATTATAAAGTGATGTTTCTCTTCTAAAGACAAATGAATATTCATCGCTCTGACCAAAACTTATTACAATATCATTGAACTCTTTCATTACAGTATATGCAGCATAATTCATTAACTTTAAACCTCGAAAATCATTAGGCTTTACAAAGTCATGGTCATCGGAAAACTTATGAAAACACTTTCCATCAAGTCTTATTACTATCCATGTGTTTGGCAGAAGGGAATCTTCCGTTTCAAATTTTTTCACATACTCAAAAGAACTTTTAGCCATTTTATTTAAATAAAAACTCAAAGATAACTTTTTTGTATGTCGCAATCTTCTAAAGGGTATCATAAGTTCTATGGCCCATAAAATATTGTTGTAGATTAATAAGTTTCTTTATCTTCTAACTCTCTCTCTTGTCTTAAGCTGTTCTGCGATAAATTATATGAAAATATTTTCAACTTGATGTGTTGTGTTGAGTGAGAGGTTAATAATAATTAAAACAGACAGACGTATTGGGATTTTTTGTTCTTGAACAAATCAAATAACAAAAACGTAGTGGCTAAAGCTAAATTAAAGGTCTGTGTCTGGCGTCTGCGTAGCTAACCACGTCTATTATGCCATATAGGCACGGCCAAATTTCAAAACCCTATTATTTAGCCCACTGAATTTAACATCTGTCGGTTTCATAAAACAAAACACGGACGCCATCGAAATTCTAAATAAAAGAAGAAGAAAAGAAAGATGTAAAACAAAACACTTGACAATTGACATTTTAATTATACCATTCCTAGATTTTCAAAACAAAAACTGCGTATTTTTGAAAACTAGAAGCATATTTACAACTATTAGCGAAAATGATTAGTTTCTGCAAATCTTTAAATCTAAATTATGTGAAAAGTTAGTATGTAGTAATTAAATTTATTTTGTATTCATTTATTCTATCGTACATAATTTATTAACTTGTGTACCTTTACATTACCTATTTCAGATGTTCCTGCACTTTTTTATTTTAGATCACAGTCAACCGCAACACTCAGTGAAAATTCTGATAAAGCAGAATCAAAGAGGTTGGCAGAATTTAGAAAGAAATTGAGAGAAACAACTCCAATCGATAATCTTGGTGAGCAAAATGTGTACGAACCGCCCAAAGATGATCCTCTGCCGCCTTTCCCCAATAACACCAATCCAGTAACAGGAGAAGTGGGGGGGCCGCGTGGTCCAGAACCAACCAGATATGGGGATTGGGAAAGAAAAGGAAGATGTTCCGATTTCTAAGTTTAAGACCCTGTATTATGTATTTTATTTAGATCTCGTTTTAGCTAAAAATTTTAAATAGAATTACAAAAATTAAACTATTATTTTGTTGCATCATAAATGTTTATTATTTCTCTGATGACTTCCCTAATGTTTTAGGCATCTTTTTGTTAGTAGAATCTTCTAGTTCTTTGGACTTGTAGTAATGTGGGGCAACTTCAAGTAGCCATTTACTTTCAATCTCCGTAAGTTGTCTCATAAATTCCTTAGATGTGAACACAAGTTCATGATAGATAACCCACCGTGGGAGCTCTTCAAATAAGGCACTGTTAGGGTGTATCATTACTGTCTGTAAAAGAAAATATTCTCATTTATTGCTATTTCTAACCTACATATATGTGTCTAAAAGGAACTAAGTTAACATTAGCACACACATACCTGGTTATGTTTTACTGTCTTATAATGACCTCCTTTGGAAAATTTTGCAATATGGTAGAAGAATCCAGCAGTTATTGCCTTTCTTATGTTGGAGTCATCAGCTAAACCAGACACCATCTCAATTTCAACTCTGTCCATGAGGCTGGCCAGTTGTTCTCTGACATCTCTAGCCCTTTTCATAGATCTGTATTGTACAAAATTCTCGTAACACCATTGAACTGAATAGTCTGTTTCTGCCCACTGATTGTAAATGTTCATTAATGTCAGATGATCTCCTTTAGGATGGAAGAAATTCTTTCTAGCTGTGTCTGCATGTATAATCTTATCTTTTGGCCTGTAGAATATTGAGCTGTTGACTGAGAGCATAGCTGCTATAGTGACTATCTCTTCTGAACATTTATACCTGTAAAACACCAAATTGTTTACTTATATAATTTTAATGAAAAATTTATATATATATATACATATTTGGATAATAAGATGAAATAAAAAAAAGTTACCAATGGTTAGGTAGGTATGAAATTAGACTTAATACTTATATGTATACATTAGTCTTTACTCACTTCTCACTAGCCAGTAGCATCTTAGCTAACATGGGGTCAGTAGGAAACTCTGCCATTCTTCTTCCAGCTTTAGTTAATTCTCCATGATGATTCAAAGCACCAAGAGCATACAGTTGTTCTAAAGCCAAGACTAGTGTTTCATGAGGAGGTGGATCCAGGAAGTCAAAATGAATAAGATCATTGATTCCCAATGCCTTCAAAGTGAGAACTGCATTTCCTAAATTAATTCTTTGAATTTCTGGAGTAGTGTTGTCTTCTAGTTCATACTTGTATGCCCAAGCAGTGTATAGTCTGAAGCATTTGCCTGGGGCTACTCTGCCAGCACGGCCAGCTCTCTGGTTGGCAGAAGCTTTGGAAATTGGGACCACCATCAAACTCTCCATTCCTGTCTTAGAGTTAAAATTGTTTTGCTTTGCAAATCCAGGGTCAATAACGTAGATAATATTATCAATTGTCAATGAAGTTTCTGCAATGTTTGTGGCTAAAACAACCTTACGAGCACCTTCAGGAGTTTGTTCAAATATTTTAGCTTGCATGTCACTAGGCAAATTAGCATAGACTGGCAAAATTATCAGTTCCTTTAATTTTTTTCCAATCTTTTTTGTTCTTTCTTGTAGCATTTCAACACAGGTTTCAATTTCTTCTTGACCAGTTAGAAAAACCAGTATGTCCCCTAGAGGTTGGGTGGCATGAATCTGTAGCACTGAAACTACACAAGCATCTACATAATCTGCTTCTGGTGCTTTAGTATAATAAATATCTACTGGGAATCTTCGTCCAGGAATACGGAAGATGGGAGCATTATCAAAGAATTTTGAGAACTTCTCAGCATCTAATGTAGCACTTGAAATCAATAATTTTAAATCTGGTCTAAACCTTGTGATGTCCTTAACAAGACCAAACAGGATATCAGTATGCAATGTTCTCTCATGGGCTTCATCAATTATCATGACACTATAAGATGCCAGATCTGGCTCAGACAAGAACTCCCTGTGCAGTGTACCATCAGTCATATATTTTATTACTGTTCTATCTGATGTGCAGTCTTCAAATCGAATGCTGTATCCTACCTCATTGCCTAGCTTGACATTCATCTCTTGAGCAACTCTAGCTGCCACAGACATTGCAGCAACTCTTCTAGGCTGTGTGCACCCTATTTTCTTTTTATCATCAGTAAACCCAGCTTCATGAAGGTATTGGGGTATTTGAGTTGTTTTACCAGAACCTGTTTCACCCTCTACAATTAATATCTGATAGTTTCTTATAGCTTCAATAAGTGATTCACGGAATGGATATACTGGAAGGGATTTCTTTGTTTCTTCTATAGTCATTCTCATTTTTCGATACTCACTTTTTTCTTCTTCCTCTTTCTTTTCCTTATTACCATCAAGTTGTAGAGCTTGTATAAAATCGATTTGTTCATCAAGCAGTAATTCATATTCTTCTTGAGCCTGTGAATCCTTGGCACCAAATTTGAAGAAAGCAGATTTAATTTGATCTTGTTCCCATTTTTTTTGCTCTGAATGAGGTAATTTTTCAATATCATCAACTTCGACATAGTCACCTGAAATTAAAAAACATAAATGATTTAGTTTGTCATACATAGCGATCAATAGAGTAATCTACATCAGTAGTCTAATTTTTAAAAACATCTGTTTGCAAAATATTAAAAAAGATTGAAAAATCAACCCTTATTGAATCACACCTTTCTCTCCTTTTCCCAGATCTTGTGGCATGTGATATCGATGGACATTTTCCAACTCTCTTGCCTTTTCATGTTCCTTGGCTAGTTTTAATATTGTTTTTTTATGCTCTCTCTCTTCTTTTTCTCGTTTAGATAATCTGTAACAAGACCAAGTTAATAATATGCTTTTCGATTAATTTTATAGTGTATAAGTTATCTTTATAGTTAAAGTTCTAGTTACATTCTTTCATCAAAGAGGTATTCGTCATCAGCTATATCAGCTTCCAGTTCCACAACTTTGTCGTCCTTCCTTTTTTCTAAGTACTTCCTTCGAGACTGAATACGCAGTTTCGGTAATAATTTGTCCCTATCCTCAGCCTCCATTTTGAGGCGCTTTGCTGCTTCTTCATAGGATCTTTTGCTAGAGGCTTTAGCGATTTTCTTCACCTTTTCTTCATCGCGTTTTTTCAAACGTGTTGCAAATTCATCTCGTTCTTTTAGGTCCTTTTTACGCGATTCCTCAGCACTATCCGAACTGGATGAATAACGTCTTTTGGTATTTTTAGACATGATTAGTTATAATATTCTATTAATTCATAGACAAATGTTATTTGTATGAAAATTACAGCAAGAAGCGTCTTTTGTGGCAGAGAGAGTCCAATCCAAAACAAAAACAAATCCCTCGTCTCGTCAGCTTAGCCTTCTTCTTCGTCATTGGATTTGATTTGATCCCTGACTGGCTATTTTACCGTTAACAGAAAACGCCCGAAAGTTTTACACGAAAAAACTTAAATGATACGTAAAACGTAAAATAAATCATAAATTATAAGCATGTGAAAAACAGCGAATATGTATAGAATCTTTTTTGACATTTGCTCTTAATGAGAAGGCAAAATTCTGAATATATTGAAAACTAGTGGCCCGCCCCGGCTTCGCACAGGTTCTTATGCAATTTTTTTTCCCGGCAATTATTAGATTTTTTTAATAAATCCTCTACATGGTCATCGTATCGTGTAAATTTGATACATCTGGTAAATTCCAAGCCCAAGTTCTAAGGGACTCAAAAAAGGTTGGTAGTGCCCACTGCCGTGCATTGCCGATTTAGTCTATGATCGATAATACTGTTCACAAGAAAATTAAACTTTTCTTGAATTGGGTAATTTCCCAATTATTAAGAAAAACGTTTGGGGACCTTTTATCGACGAAACCTTAGCCTTGCAATGACGTTCTGTTTTTAGAACATGAATTATTTGTGTTATTTATTTTAAATTAAATGCTATAAAACCCAAACAAAATCGTAAAAGTTAAAGGCACCGTAATATGAAATTAGGGAGGGGTAGGTAAGATGTTGTGGATCATCCGGAAATATTCATTTTATTCAGTCCAAGATTACACGCCTATTAAACTTCTGAAATATTGTAAATTTAATCGATTTTATTTTGTATAATTTTAGATTACTGTTAACAAATATAATTGAAAAATCATTAAGATTCAATTAAGTAATATTTTAACGACTTTATTGCTATGTAATACCCAAAATATAACAAACCATCATACTTACCAGCTAATGTAAGTTTTTTTTAAATGAATCGACAATCTTTTTTTTTATTATGGTGGGCTTTGGTAGTATTTAGAATTGCAGAGTATCAATGCCTTCTTGCAATGGCATTTACGACGCGTCAAATGGTGAGCGAGGATCGCTGCCCGGTTAGGCTTGCCAACCGTACTCTAAAATAGAGGAACGGTTGTATTCTATTTCGGGTAGGCGTACTCTATAATCTATAACATTAATAAATAGATGATAAAATACTCTTTTTTGTTCAACGATGAACGATGAAGGGCAAAATTTATTAATTATTCACAAATGCTAAATTTGTGAATAATTTTGCCCTTCATTCTACACTAAACATATAAACGAATTATGTTCAGAAATACCTAATAATTGAAAAAGAAATACAGGCAGGACGCAATCATAGAATCTGCATAAATAAAGTAATTTTCCCTTCACCATCTTCACCGCCATTTTGAATGCATTTCGCGAGCCCTTGTCTGTGACGTGCCTACTCGGTGCTGGTGCGTGTGATTGAAATGTTCAACTGAGAAACATCTTATAAACTTTATAATTTTATTTAACTCGACACTGGCAAATTGTCGCTTCAAGCGCAATGTCCAATTAAAAGAAACTGAACTGAAATGAGGATATCTATAATAGTAGAAGATCCGATCCTACATCGACATTCATCGGGTTGCTAAAAGAATCAAACTTATTTTATAATAAATTTAGTTAATCCAAAATAACGCGTGCTGTTTACAATATGGAGGATAGTAGACCTCTACTGTACTGTACCTCTACTGTCTGTATATTTAACGTACCATTCATACGCACTTTCTAATTTTCAGGGTCCCATCCCATCAGACGCGGCTGCAATGTTCGGTCCTTTATAATTACACGATTTCAGTTAAAGTTTCAGTTTCTTTATTGCAATATAAACATTTAAAATAAACATTTAAGGACCCTGTGTAAAATTTACTTACCTCGAATTGGAATAATATAAAACCAAGATAAGTAACGTAATTAATAATAGCCTTTCCTATTTTTACGATTAGGTATTTATTTAGAGCTTCCAACAGAAGAACGCATACAATTGGCACAGAAAATCTTAAAATATGAAAAAGTTATTTAGTGATCTACTATTTACGGGTAGCTATGTACATTTTACTTGGTATAGTCTGCCATAAAACCAAAACTATTTAGCGAACCTCCGCAATGATTGATTGTAGATCACTTATTATGTATAAGAATAAGTATAAGAATATTTATCTGCATCAGCATAATGTAGATAACAAAGGTCTTAAAAATGTTTACGGTCTAGTATGACTGAATGTTGAAATGTACATATTCCAGAAAGAACAATTCTTAAAACGTTCTATTCCCATAATGTCCGAAATCAGAAAAGACTGATTTGTGTAATGACTGAAAATAACAAGTGATAATCAAGGAACAATGACACACAAAATTTGTTAAAAATTGTTTATAATACTCTTGATTGATGTCATTTTTTCGACAACTGCCTTTTTACAAGTATCAATAAATATGTCCTCTTCGTTTTGGTTATAGTGTGATGTGCATGCGTGAGTACTTTGCCTAATGATACTAGTCTTCTCCGCATCCAGTGTCACTGATGCAGAGCACTCACTTCTATTAATGCACCTCCTACTAGAGCCAGATTTATTTTTGTTAGAATAATTGTACCTGTGTCCATTATGCACTAAAGACGGTTTACCCCTTTGATTTTCTATAAATTTCAGCGTTTCCGTATTCATTTTATAGGCACGCACACACAAAAGATAAATGAATAATAAATATCAATATGTAGCGTTTCCAACAATGGCATAAAATATTGAAAATGACAAGGATTGTTTTTCAAGTGTCAATAATATCATAAGTGGCCATCATAACCGTATTACAGTAAAGAGTTCGCATGTTCGCAACACACCTCGCTATAATTGGTTGATATTTTGTTAAAATTATGTAGAGTACCTACCTGGCATCGGAATTTTGTAAAATTTCTGTTTATGACTGTACCAAATTCATAAGTCATTTTGAAATGTAGTCATTACACAAATTAGTCTTTTCGGATTTCAGACATTATGGGAATAATACGTTTTAAGAATTGTTCTTTCTGGAATATGTACATTTCAACATTCAGTCGTACTAGACCGTAAACTTAAAAATAATTAGTCTCAATTAGGGTTAAGCATGCAAAAATTTATTACATAATGTCATTAAAATATATTATTCCATACGTATTACGTATACGTATTAGGGAAGGTACTGATCATTTATCATTATTAACTACGTACATATTATTTCACATTTTAAAAAAGGCAGACTAGAGATACATAATAATAGTTATAAGATGCATAAATTACCACCTAGTTCAACAGCAATAAATATTTCATTTTTTATTTCACTGTGGTAGGATGTCATAAATAGGTATAGATTGGCATAAATACGTCAGTAGTGCGGATCATATTGAACACTAAATGTGCAAGGAACCAACGCGTCGTCATTTTTTATGTTTAGTGGTCTAGGGTTAAAGTCAAGTTTATTTATTATTAAAATATTCAACCTATATCTACCTCTTAACATCATCTTGGTATGCCCTCTAGACATGGTAAATGTTTCTGTACTATTTTTCAATCTGGGTCTTTGTTTACCATTTCAATGATAATAATTTATTTAATTCTAGCGGCCCGCCCCGGGTTCTCACGGGTTATTATTCAAAATTAATATCCCGGCAATTATTCGATTAATTCTCGACTTTTAAACCTTCCGTAGACCTCCACGAACATTTGAAGACTAAGATAAGATAAATCCGTTTAGCCGTTCACGAGTTTTAATCAGACTAACGAACAACAATTCATTTTTATTTATATAGATTTCTCTAGCAGTTGCCCCGCTACGTTGTTACCATAATAATACCACAATAATAATTATATATTCTACCAATATTTTAAACAGTTTCTGCTATAGGGAAGGAGACAGCCGATACATATTTTCAGCCGTTATCGGGATAAGTCGAGTTATTAGCGTTCGTACACACACGACTATGTCAAAAGAGGCACCGCTGAAAACCAGCACTGTGTCAGTAAAATCCAGCTGACACAGCCTTCATGCTGATCTGGTGACCTATTTGTGTTCAAAATAAGTTATGTTTAATTGTTTTATCTATTCTTTTTCATGATATGATTATGTATTATTTTTACTCCATGTATAACATGTTAACGCAAATAAAGTTTTATAATTATTAAAATCGTTTCGTCGGTTTGTGAATAGAATTTCACTAACGCTGAGTTCACACGGAGTCGTGCCTTACTCTGCCGAATCTAATTTTGTGTAGGATTCGGGTCACCTCCGTATCTACCCTATTGGACTGTCCGTCCAAGATCGCAACTTCAAGAGTTCTGGGCTTAGAGTATCTATGATAGATACTCTAAGGTTCTGGGCGTCATTAAACGTAGTGATTATAATTCTCTTTGGGCATCATCATCATTAATGGGCAGTTCATCTAATTTTTCTTTGGCCTACCTTATTCCACACCTTCTTCAAGAGTTCTGGGAATAACTGCAATAAAATCTCTTTGCACTTAAAAGAGGTCAATGGCGTAATAATGACAGTCAAACATTTTCAGATTTTATCTGAAGTTCATAGTCGTAAAAATATTTTTCATAAATCTAGAAATATTTCAATCTCCATTAATTTACTGAACCAAATATTCAATATCAAGAAGTGATGTTACGAAATCTTTGTTGGTAAGAAAGCGCTACTTAGGTTTAAAGAAATGCCCATAGCTGGGAGAAAATGCATGAATATTTGGGGCTTCATCAGCGACTAACGTTAAGCAGTATTTAAGCTTGGTAGTTCGGTTGTTGGGACTTATAAGCCTAAGTATACATGTTTTTTTTTATTTTAATACTCTCCGTAGGGTATCTGCTAGCAACAGCCTCAAAACCAGGTCTAATTACGCCAAAAAACTACCTTACTAACTATTATATATTTAATTTCAGCGCTCCAATTCTCAATCATTCGTATAAAAAGCATATGAGTACATTAGGGAAAGCCAGAGGTATTATCGACTGTGGAGTAAACATTATTAAAAATAATATTAACGCTATTCTACATGGACCAACGGGGGAAGAGGTTGGCACTTCTTTTATTTATTTATTAATCAAGGCAAGCCAACAGCACACATAGCACACACTTATCTTATTCAACTACATCAGAATGTATAGGAAATTACATGTGTGCAAATAATATAGGCATGCACAATTGATGCAAATGAATACTGAATGTAAACCTAACTACAATGAATGAAGTATACTAGTTTTATTTTAATCTGTATACATTCTATTTGATTATCATGAGTGAATTACTAGTAGAATTCAAAATTATATTATACTAGCTGACCCCAGCAAACGTTGTTTTGCAAAATGAAAAATAGATGGTAGCCGATTCTCAGACCTACTGAATACGCTTATAAAATTTAATATTAATCGGTTAAGCCGTTTCGGAGCAGTACGGTAACTAACAATGTAACATGGAAATTTTATATACATATAAGATTTATTATTCACAGATCATAAAAGATGTGGATGTCGCGAACAAAACCTGCTTGATTACGGGCGCGAATAGTGGCATAGGTCTGGAGATGACGCGATGCCTGAGCAACAAGGACTGCAATGTACTGATGGCGTGCCGCAACACCTACGAAGCCACTGTCCGCTCTAAATCTGTCTGCAAAAACTACCACCGGGTGCATGTCTACAAGGCAAACCTAGCGTCTTTAAAGTCTGTAAAGGAATGCACAAATGAAATACTGAGTACTCAGAAGTAAGGAGGCTTCATGTCTAACAGATCAGTAGCAACTGAGACTAACCTGCTGAGTTTTGAAACGACTAGGATCCGAACTCGGCAGATTATGCATGCGCAACAAATAGGTTTTAACTTTTAAACTCAATCTGATATATATATGCTATATATAGTTATATTGACGATAACTGGGCCAAAATAACAACTTTGTGGGCTCCAAACAACGGACGCAGGCATCGCGGCAGACCAAGATCAAGATGGCGAGATGAGCTGGATAATTTTGACGTGGATTGGTGTGCAACAGCTCTACAACGCGATGTGTGGAAGGGGAATAGGGAGGCCTTTGCCCAGCAGTGGGACGACATGGGCTGAAAATAATAATCGGGGGTTTTTCTTAAATTTAAATTTAGATTTATTAGGACTGTAGAGTGATACAAAAAAAAGTGTGTGTGTGTCAGCTACGACGCACGATTGGAATTTACTCCTTACGAACGATAATTATGATATAATTATCGTTCGTATCATATAAAATATATCGAATAGAAAAAAAGGGTAAATGAACGCATCTGGTAAAATGATAAGAGAAACAAACATATATTATCTGTAATTATTCGGATTATTTATATTACTTCAATAAAGCGTATTACATAAAGTATGTTACAAAATAATATAAATAAAATACAGTGAGACTACGAAGTATCGCGCAAAGAGGAGACCCCGAGAATGAGATACGCTGTGTAATGTATTCCATCTCATTCTTTTACACGTTCAATCCTACAGATATATATGTTTGTCTCTTTCTACGTAACGCCTCAACTTTTCGTGTTACACTTTTTGATTTTACTCCTCATAAAATTTCCGTACCGGGCCTTATAACTCAAATCGTTTCTTAAGGAGTAAACTCCAAAAAAAAACTTCTTTATTACAGGCAACTGGACATCGTGATACTTAACGCAGCTGTGTTCGGGCTGCCATGGTCCCTGACCGGAGATAAGTTGGAGACGTCCTTCCAAGTGAACTACCTGAGTCAGTACTACATGCTCATGAGCCTGGAGAAGATCCTTGCTCCGGACGCTAGAGTGGTCTTCATGTCGGCCGAATCTCACAGGTTCGAGAATGTGATCGTTCATTCTATACAATGCTAAAAATGTAAAAAAAAGTTTTTAATATCAATTTCAGTAATACATCAAAATGACCAGAAAAACAGTTACCTATATATACATATTGTAGTGAATTTTAATGATTTTTAATAAGTTATAAAACTCACTTTGTAGGTTAAACTATTTTTAAATTTTATGCAGAAAAAATATTGTAGTGAAGTCTTTAGTTTAGCTTGATATATAAAGCGACACAAATTAAACCTGCATCCATTCCATTGTATTGCTAAAACGTCAGACACACGGTCGGTTCCGACCACCGTCCACCGATTGTCTATGGTCAGGTGGGGATTGAAAATGGATCATTTGGAAGTCGGTTGTCCGAGAAGCAGCCGCTAGCCGCCGACGGGCTTTGTCGGTGGTCGCTTTCGATAGCATTCTCGACGGACCGAACTGATCATGAATGCTATGGAGTAATTTTGAGCTGTCAGTTGGTGGTCGGAATGGACCGTGTAGCAGGCCTATGAAATGAGAAGGAAGAGACACGGCCATTTCGTTTATGGGCAGTTGATCATTTGTTACGGACGAAAGTCAAAAATGTATGGCTTCTAACGGTATTAATTGGAATGACGTTCAGAAGTTGACTACATAGGAAGAGATATTTAAACCTAGTTAAGTACATAACTAACTTTCCAGAAACATAAACATGCCCTTCCACAACAAAATGATACCAACGGAACAGATTCTATCTCTGCCGGAAGACAAGTATACCTCTATAAAAGCATACAATATTTCAAAGTTGTGCGGTATTCTGGCGATGCAATACTTGGCCTTTCGCTGGGTGAAGAGCGAGAAGTCAGTGTTTTGCGCGCACCCCGGCTCCTTCGTGAAGACGCAACTGTGCCGGAACTGGTGGCCGTATGAAACACTCTACACCATCATGTATCCTTTCAGCAAAAATATCGTAAGTGTTTTATACAAATACCTAGCCTTTTATAAGCTAACTTCTTGGCGAATTGGAATGGTGGGTTTCAGTAGGCATGAGTAGTATTTAATTGGTAGTACATACAACTAATTTTAGTGATGCTCATGTTTATTACTCCAATGTTCCTGATTAACATATTGATACGTTTCAGCAACAAGCAGCCAGCACGCCGTTGTATTGCGCTACATCGCCCGAACTAAACGGCTTGACTAACATCTACTTCAAGGTATATTTACTTTTATATAATGTGTAACGGTTTTTATGTATACTCAATAAATAATATGATTGCATGTATCGGATATTATCGTAAGTAGTTAAGATACACTTTTTTAGGACCAAGTTTAGACTCCAGTTGCCGAAAACTATAGGCGCTTTTCCCCAATCGTCAATTTCTTTAACTGTGTGAGCAAGCCTGGTGTTTAGTTTCAGTGTATTTAATTTATTTAAAATTTATTTAGATACAAATTAAAACACACACACATTATAAAAGTACAAAACATAAGGTGATTCATGTAATTGATAACATTTCCTTACAATTCTTTCCAGGATTGTCAGAGGAACGAGCCCAGCGAACTGGCTCAAGACTCTCACTTCGCGTTCCGAGTCCACGACCTCACGGAAGACCTCATTCGCAGCCGCATACGCCTGCTCGAGCTGCCGCAGACCGAGGCGCAGCAAACATCAGCCCCGGCGGGCGACGAAAACCTCCTCTTACACGAGTAGATTGCACGTTCTTACAACGTTATGACGTCATGTTGCGGATCTAGAAAACTAGGATTTCTTGAGGAAATTCACGATGTTTTAACCTGCCTGTCAACTGGTGTAGAGGTTGTATAGAACCTAAGCGGTTTTTTCATTTCAATTCTTTTGTAGGTGGTACAGTCAACAGGAAAAGGAACTGATAAAATAGGGTCCCAAAATAATATATACAGTGTATTTAGTCAAAAGTAACTGTATGTGTGTCTGTTAGAAGTAAAGGAACAAAAAACGTGTCATAAGTAAGTGATCACATTTCGAACCTGCTAAATGATTATTTTCGTTTGATTAAATAAAACTTAATTTGAAATTTACACTTTGGAATTATTTGTTACATCTGGCAAGTCACACTAGAACATGTTTTGTAACGTTGATTTTGATCTCTTATGCTGTTGACTGTACCTACATACCTATGACGCTGTGAACTTTAACGCCTAGTTTTAATTCCCTTTTTCTTGTTAAATTCAACGGGTTTGCAAAACGGATTGGATTAAACATGAGTAACTCGACTTGGATTGCGGAATAATTAATTGATAGGCGGCCTAAGTTTTAACATTCTGTATAAAAACTCTAATATTTCCTGGTTGATATTTATATAATTAAAATTATTTTAAGTTGCTGTTAATATGATAATTCTAAATAAAAAGTATCATGTTGATTATGTTTTTTTTATTGAATACGTACAAAGTAAAGTATGCTTGATAAAATGTATTTTAAGTATAACAATTCTAATCTAACTTACTGCTAGGTATAAATACATTTTATTTTAAGACACGGATCAAAAGCCGATAAATACATTTTGATTTTTTAGTATGTAGATACAAAAAGCTAATTATGTTATAATTATAAATTCTAAAGACTAAATAATTTATAATGATAGTACACACCTATTATATTACAAAAATGTGTATGACGTTGTGGCTCAATTTTGGTATAAATTAATAAAATCTATAAATATTACCTTTTTATTCGTAGATAAGTTAAATGGAAATAGTAATTTAAAATAATTATAACAGTAATTAAAATTACCACATTTAAGTCCATTAAAATGTATAATCATAATCATAACATAAGTACCTTAAAAAATTATGAACATAAAAATCAAAACCACCAATGTTTATACTCATAATTACAGCTAGTTATAAATGCACATTAGGTTAAATATATTTATATAATAGTAAGCTTCATTATCGCATTTATTTTGGCACACTTTGTGCGATCATACGTAATGATGAATGATACTTTACCTTCGATTTTATAAGTATTTTATTTTATAAATTAACATCACTAAGAGCCTTATCTCCGAATAAAATTAGTCAATGGTTACTGATAGTTAGTTATATGTCCACTGTCAGTTGTCTATTGACTTGATAGGTGTTTAAAAATTGGTATCGGAATGGCTCACACTAGGCAATCATATTTTATTCTAAAATTTGGAGGACCGTTTGCCGAAAAAATCTATGAACAATTTTTTTGTGATATCTCAAATTTTTAATTTTATTACCTAAAGATGCATCAATTATAGTAAAGCCTATCTCATTTAGTATCATAATAATAACCACTATTCAAAATATGGTTAAATATTTTATTTAACTTATTTTGGGTGAGAAATAATATTAACTGATATGTGGCCAAATATGACCTAAAGATCAGATAAGGCTAAAAAAATAACAGTAATTTGAAACACCTTGTATTTATAACCATCGATAATTTTACCCGGAAACAGACCCTCATTGGTCGAATCATTTTATCTTTATAAATATAACAAAGCACTTATTCAACGTGTAAACGAACAACGTCGAACATAATGCAACAAAGCTGTGTACAACAGCCCAACAGCGTAGCTGGAATAGACATTTTTATATAAAACCTTGACAGATGATACATATAAAGACATTTTATAAAACTGTCGACAGTGTTTTTATATGTAATAATAACAAATGTATAGCTCGATTTTTCAATCCTCTGACTGTCAAATAAATAATAATATCTTCAGATAGAGCATAGAGCCTAACTTACGATTGGAAACAACCCTGGGCGCATTCAATTTGAGAGTTTCGAGACGTTTTGATTTCATTCAAAGAGCACGGTGTGGCAACCATTCCAGTTGCGTGCGTCGTGCGTTCGAAGCTTTTGTATGAAAATAATTGTACATACGTCAAACGCACAGCTTCCCGCGCCGCAAACGAACGTCTCAAAACGCCTAAATTGAAAGCAACGTAGCAAGTTTAACAAGACATAATGTGTGTCATTAAACACATTCCAAATAATTTATTTACAGGTAAGATTTTTAAGCCTCGTTTTCAAATACAGTAATGCGATACGTGCGTCTCGTCGCTGACCTAAACACTGGCTTTACACACTTATAGTCATATTCAGTTATGTATATCGACTGGATTTATGGATTTAGAAACTGATATACATCACATATAAGTTGAACTCACTATTTCAAATCAAAACATTAGATAATCATTTATAAAACATCTAAAGTCTAAATCATTAAATAATGATTTATAAACAAAGTTGCAACTCTACCTCTGGGTCGGTTGTAAAGTGTGACCGTAAGTTCAGTAGAGGAGGATGCGCTTCTCGACCTGCTTGCGGCAGATGGGGCAGACGCTGATGCTGTCGCCACACATCTGGCACATGCCGTGCCCGCACAGGAAGATCATGTTCTTCAGCCGGTCCAGGCAGATCGGGCACATTGTCTGAAAAACACAACATAATGTAATGTAACGTGTTAGTCTTTATATATTAGGTCCTTACATATGAAATTGGCGTTTTTCGTACTGGCCACTTTAATCACAAATTTCTCCTCTTTGGTAAGGAATTCCAAATTCAAATTTGTACAGCTATAGACTCATGTATTTGTGCTTCGATGATCGTCATTCATTTGTTTTTTTTCTTTTGTTTTTTTCTGTTTGCGTCACTCATTTTACAAAATGGAAAACTTAAAATATCGCATTATTTACGAGTACGAGTTCCGCCGTGGCACTAGTACTGCGGAAACAACTCGAAGGGTGAATGATGTGTATGGCGGTCGTGTTGCAAAAGAAAACACAGTTCGTTTTTGGTTCCAACGTTTTCGTTCTGGAAATTTCGACTTGCAGAACAAGCCCCGTGGACGGCCTGAGACTCAAGTTGATAATGAAGAGTTGAAGGCTATTGTGGAAGCGGATCCATCGCAAACCACGTCCGAGTTAGCTGCAGGCTGCGGTGTTAGTGATAAAACTGTTTTAATTCACTTGAAGCAAATTGGGAAGATTAAAAAGCTTGAAAGGTGGGTACCTCACGAATTGACTGAAGCAAACCGGCAAACGCGCGTCGACTGCTGCGTTACATTACTAAACCGGCACAATAATGAAGGTATTTTAAACCGAATCATTACCTGTGATGAAAAATGGGTTCTTTACGATAATCGGAAGCGCTCAGCGCAATGGTTGGATCCTGGCCAGCCAGCCAAATCCTGCCCCAAGCGAAAATTAACCCCAAAAAAGTTACTTGTAAGCGTTTGGTGGACTAGTGCCGGTATTGTTCATTACAGTTTTCTCAAATCTGGCCAGACTATTACGGCTGATGTCTATTGTCAGCAATTGCAAACCATGATGGAAAAGCTAGCGGCTAAACAACCTAGGCTGGTCAATCGCTCCACGCCACTGCTGCTTCACGACAACGCTAGACCACACACTGCGCAACAGACGGCTACTAAATTAGAAGAGCTTCAATTGGAAAGTCTAAGACATCCTCCGTACTCCCCGGACCTTGCTCCAACAGATTACCATTTTTTTCGAAATTTGGATAACTTCTTGCAAGGGAAAAAATTCAACTCCGATGGGGCAGTCCAAATCGCCTTCAAAGATTTTATTGATTCCCGTCCGACTGGTTTTTTTAGTAAAGGGATCAATGAACTACCTATAAGATGGCAAAAGTGCATAGAAAATAATGGTTCATACTTTGATTAATTAAATATATTATATTAAAAAATATTCGACTTTTTGTTCCTCCCATACAAAACGCCAATTTCATATGTAAGGACCTAATATAAAAATATTCTGTGAGTGTGTATGTCACTGAACTCCTCCTAAACGGCAGGACCGATTTTGATGAAATTTGTTGTGTGTGTTTAAGTGGGTTCGAGAATGGTTTAGATTCACAATACGGTCAACTAGATATTGTTTTTTTAGACGTGAGACAGAACAAAGTCTGTCGGGTCGACTAGTAGTTATATAAATATTTTCGGCCAATCCACACAACAACATTTAGTACTGTGGTAAGCTCTTAAGATTCTGTTAGGTACAAAACATCTGATATACTTAATGTAATAGACATGCATAAATAGATAGTTTTTTTATTATACATATTAAACACCCAGACCAAGGAGAAAGTGATTGCAGAACATAGAAACACATGACCCCTCGGTGAGAATCGAACCCGCTACCTCTTGTGCCGCAAGCGGACTGTCGCCCACCGCGCCACTGAGGCAGTGGCACACACAGGCACTGGTTCACAATATATTTGTATAAATCGTTATTACGTTCACAACCCTCGGATTTCGTGAGTGTGAGTATCGTTCATTTTGTCGGTAAATTTTTGGTAAAGTAGCATAAGGATAGATGACCTAAAATAAATAATTAGTCAGCCACTTAGATTATTTTAAAAGAATGTACACGTATATTTTCTTTCTTAGTGTCTAGTATTTTTGGACGGCTAACATTAAACAGAATACCTATCTTTATATAGTGTGTTCAAGGGGATCTGGTAATGGTTTAGATTCACAATTCGGTCAACTGGATATTGTTTTTTGAGACGTGGGACAGGACAAGCTTGTGTTACGGGTACTAGATATCTGATATACTTAATATAATACTCATACATATATAGATATTTTTTATTATACATATTAAACACCCAGACCAAGGAGATCGTGCTTGCAGAACATACTAACACTTTCACCCTCGGCGGGAATCGAACCCGCTACCTCTTGCGCCGCAAGCGGACCCTCGCCCACCGCGCCACTGTAGCAGTTAACATACAAATACAAAATCATTTATTCAGAATTAAATACATAAAAATACATGCAAGGAAATAGTGACAGTTAATTTTATTGATCTAACGATTACAAAATATTTAAATGTATCTAGTTCCAAAAAGTTCCCAACTCAGCATAATGCGGGCTGTGAAGCCTGCGCTGGTCTTCCGTTGGAACCTTCGAAGAGCTAGCAGTCAAGTTAGGTTGAAACAAATGAAAAATAAACATTAATAATAACATAGGAAGCCGTGTTGGCTAAGTGGGAGGACACTCGACTTTCATTCCGATGGTCGTGGGTTCAAACCCCGCCACGCACCTCTGGATTTTTCTTCTTGAGAAATTTATGTGCGCTTTTAACGGTGAAGGCAAACATCGTGAGGAAACCAGCATGTTCTGAGAACTTTAAAAGAGTTTGAAGGGCATGTGACATTCACCAACCCGCACTTGGCCATTAAAGGTGGTGAATTAAGGCCTAATCTCTCTCGTCAAGAGAGAAGCCCCTGTGTCCCAGCAGTGGGAACGTTAATAGGGTGATTATGATGAATAACATAGGGTCAACATCGCGAATAACATCGCGAAGTCTCACCTGTTCCTTTATGTCCTGTAGCTGTTGCTGCAGTTTCTGGACATCGGCGGGCGGCGCGGGCGGCGGCGGCGGCGGCGGCGTGAAGCGCGTGCCGTTGTTCATGTAGTGCGGCGCGGGGGGCGCGGGCCCGGCGCGCCCCTTGTTCACCTGGATCTGGGCTAGGTTGCTGCCGCTGTCTTTTTCCACTGAAACGCAATTGCTTGTAATTAGCATAGCTATTGCAGTTAATTGTTAGCTATCGACAAGTCATAGAAATCAATGATTGGCAACGCGAATTAATTCGCTACCAGAGTGAGGTCCGCGATTTCAAATTAGTAAATAGCATCTATGGTTATGCGAGTTTCTGAATTACATTTTATTTAGTTTGTCTTGTGCCTAAGGGCCTCTCTCTAAAGTGGCGAACAAAAAATACTTTGGGTCCCATTGCCATTAAAGTCTCAGTTTCATCTGATTTTTTTATTTTCAGAATGTTTTCTTTTACTACTTATCGTAGTGGCGTGACAAGCCGTGGGCGAAACGCGGCTAATGGAAAGTAACCAGAAGATGCGCAGCAACGACTTATATAGATAACTCACAGTCAATCTTCAGCGCGGCCGCAGCGGTAGAGGCGGTCGGTGCGGCAACGGCTGTCGCCGGGGGTTGCAGCGGCGTGCGGCACTCCACGCACTTGCGCATGAGCGGCGCGCAGGCCGCGCAGGCGCACACGTCGCCGCACGGACGGAACACCACGGTGGCCGGGGCCTCCGAGCACACCACGCACTCGCCGACACGCGCGCGGGAGTTCACTGCCGCGCGGCAAATCAGACACTTCTTCACCTGTTACATATTTAGTTTGTCGTTAAAACATGACGGTTTGTTGTCTAAATGGTAATGTAGAACGTAGAAGGGAATAAGGTACTCCTACACTTAATATGTACGAGTGTAGGGGTACCATGTGACGGGTACCTGGTGAGTAAATTTGCCGCTTGGAGCGCTGGTGTAGCGTGAGGTCTGAATTTAATAAATACACTCTTCTTAGTTTACTGAACGAAATTTAAATAATTTTGCCTAAGGACCTATATCATCGAATTTAGTCAGATAGCCGCATAGACGTATCATTTATAAGTTTTTTTGAATACAGAATATACATGCGACGGCAAAAAGATGCACTTAAACTAAAAAAAGAGTCAAATATTTAACTCACTCTGGCCGCGCAAACATTGCAGCAGCAGATATGTCCACAAGGTCGGAAAAGCGTATCTCTCTTCGCATCCGAGCACACCAGACATTCCTCGGTGGTAGGGTCTTGGCTTGGGGCCACCACTGGTTCTGAAGATTCTGAAACACTGGACGTAGGGGTCACGTTGCTCACTGGGACGCTGGCTCCACTGGTGCTAGCTTGAACCGCTTCAGGCTCGATCGCCTCCGTGCCGAGGGTTGTGCCCTCTTTGAGGCATGATGTCAGCGTCTTACACAGGTTCGGATCCGGGCATAAGTCTAGCGGGGTTTGACCTGAAAAATAAATGAAACACGACCTATTAACCTTGAAATTGAATTCCTAAATGGATTATGTTACTATGTTCTCTGTTTTGAAATGAATGAAATGAATGAAACGAATAAAACGAATGAAACGAATGAAACGAATGAAACGAATGAAACGAATGAAACACATTGTAACATTTCATCAGAAAAAGTATTCATTTACGGTTAAGTATGTATAAGTGCACGGTAATTTGAAAAACTATAGATAGTGTGATTCAATTGGAAGGTCTGTGTATAAATTAGCAGCTGTGAAGAGAGTCGGGTTAAGTAGGAGTATGCCAGAGCGCGTCTGGGTTGCTAGTTATATCTATATCTGACCTTTCTTGTTCTTTATGCCGAGATCGGCCCCGTGCGCGGCGAGGAAGCAGGCGATGGAGGCGGAGGACTTCTTGTCGTGGGAGTGCGCGAGCCCGGTAAGGAGGGAGGCGTAGCGTGCGTCTTGCAAACGACGTAACTGCTGAAGCGTGTGGTGCCGAAGAGCCTCGTGCAGTGGCGTGTCACCATCCTGGATTCATAGAGTAGAGTTCATAGAGTAGAGTTTCCTATGTACAATTATGTATAAATACCAAAAAAAATAAAAATTCTATATAAGTCACCCCGCAGTTCTATGTTGATATGTGGTTATTCCAAAATATCAACAAGTAGATTTTTAACAAAAAGCAACTGACTTTCGGAATATATGAATTAAAAATAGAATAGAAATATAATTATCGTAGCCTATGTACCGAATTTCAGGTTAATCGGTTCAGCCCTTTTGCCGTGAAAAACGGACAAACAAACAGACACACATATTTTCCCATTTATAATTCAAAAACTACTTAATCGATTGTTATAAAATTTAAATGGGACTAATGTGCAACAACAGCTTTCATTAAAAAAAAAGATACATCGAAATCGGTCAAAGAAGATCAAAGTTCTGAGGTAACAAAAAATTTAGAACCTCCTAACGTTAAAAGTCGGTGAAAAATAACCGACAAGGCAAAGGCTGTGCATCTACTGTGGGCCCTGAAGGTAGTTCATGAAGTAACTGTTTGAAAGAAACCCTCTCCAGTGTAGGAATGCTGGTTGTAGTGAGGGTTTTTAGCCCAACATAATAGAAACGTCCATATCTGTTGAAGACCATTTTATCACTGTGGGAACAGAGCACTATAATTATGTCTTAATCTAGGTATACTAACATACACGTGTCCTTAGTGCTAACACATCATATTAATATTACTACACCACACCAGTCAGACAGTACAATTATTACGAGCAAAGCCCGATTTGAGTCACATTTGATGGACATATCTGTTTTGCCACTAATGGAAAAAACTACTTTTTAGCGCGGGAAATTTATTGTTACGGGGCGGCGGCGCGGCGTCCGGCAGCTATTCCCACATAATCGGAGCAAAACAATGGGTGAAAATCTTGTATAGTGTTAATTTTAATACATACCTTATCACAAATATTGAGGTCAGCTCCATGCGCGACCAATAGCCGTACGATCTGCGTATGTTGCCTTTCTACTGCGAGGTGCAACGCAGTTTGCAAATTTGCATTCTGAAGGTCTGGCCGAGCGCCTCCGCGGACCAACAGCTCGGCCAACTCGGCGTGGTTGTTCAGAGCAGCGAGGTGCAGAGCGGTGTAGCCGTCGTCTTTCGCGTCGTCCACTATCCACGGGCGAGGCAGTTTACCCAGCATGATCTTCATGGCGCTGAGGAATAGACGTTGTACTATATTTCTTAGCTTTTGCAAGTAGAAATTGATAAATACAATATCTACCTAATACTACGTACATAAAAGTTTTTTATGGATAGCAAACATCTTAGAAATTTTCGGGTTGGTTTCAGAATATTCGTATGCGAATAGTCAGTGGTATATAAATTTATTTGTACAATAAAATTAATAAAAGTTTTAATCTATGATATGCTATATTATTAAGTTAAAATATTAACTATAAGTTTCTTAATATAACATAAATATATCATAACTAAGTAGTGTAGAACTATTGTAGTAAAGATACGCCAACTCAAATGGATTTAAAAAAATCTTCATTATTGTAGGATATAACCAACACAGCAAAATAAACTGGTCCTAAATAATTAAATTTAACCTATACATTGTTAGACAGGTTGAGAAAGGACTTTTGAAAATTCAGACCCTCTGATCTGAAAAATAACACAATAGTGTTTCAATTTGTTTGCATTCACCGATTTTAAAGCACGTATTTAATGCGCACATACATTTTTAATGAAGAAAAATCCAGAGGTGCGGTTTGAACCCACGACCTTCCGAATGAAAGTAGAGTGTGCTCCCACTTACCCAACACGGCGTTGCATATTAGTCCGAACGCGATATAAAATATGTTTTGGAGGTTGCAGAGTAAAATGGGGATATAATATGTAGGTACCTAAACCTATCACATCAATTTCATGCACGTGGAATTTGTCGCAAAATGTATTTAGATGGCTATTCCAATAGAAGTGCGTAATTAAGTGTATTCATATACATATACATTTTAAAAAGAATTGTTATTTTAGCGACGAATATTATACTCCTATATTATATTTTGTACTCCATCATCCGCCTACCAAAAAAGCTAGCAATGGAAGAATGAAGAACCTTTGCATGACAGCCAGTAGAAATCTACATAAACCTAATAGATACAATATTGCTTGCTATATAAGCTTAATTTCGATAGGTACATCAGCTGCAAACAAAGAATCAAGCCAGGAGCCGAAGATGGTGTAAAATATCATTTGAAGTTTATTTATAAGAGTTCCTAGGAGGTCGTCCTATATTTTTTCTAACACCCCCGCGACGAGGGCGCCCGCGCCCACGGCCCCCACGAATGGTGTCACCAGTATAATATGAGTAAACTTTTTGTGAGAATTCTCCCGCAGAGACAACGATTACTAACGATCAGATAACGTTTTCGCTAGAACGCCCGATTCGATTACCTAAATGAGCCAGCGGAGTGTTATTAATAATCTAGCAAAAGTTCGATGTCTGGAATTTTACAACATTCTATAATCTCGCAGTGAGTTAATTTAGTATGGCGAGGAATGTGTTAAACCTCTCAACGGTAGATAGCATTCATTGCATAAACCAACGGCAGTGTCGAGGTGGGTGAACTCAAAACAGAAATAGCCGTAGAGATCGTATTTGCTCAGTCAATAGCTACCTACAAGGTTTACGTGATCCCGTAAAATACGAATAAACTCTTCGCTGGATCAATCATATACAAGCCAGTGATATTGATCCCGGCTTTTAGAGTTTTACTATTGAATCAAACGCTAGCAAACTGTTGAGTGAACTGAGCGTTAAGAGGTATGTGAAGCGCGGTCGTATAATGTAGTAACAAGCGTGTATGGTAACAACGAATTAAGTGGTTACACATTTTAATATGCCGCGTCACATTGAAAGAGTAAAAAGCAATGAGTGAACTAATTAAATAAGGTCAAACGTCACTAGAGGCGGGCGCGGGCGCAGCGCAGTTGGGTCCCGACATCCGCGCGTTCGCGTTTACATTCCCAATGTACACTTTACAAGCGTCTTTCGTGAACACTTCAGTGACAGTATCACATTTTAAATTTTATTCAAGTGATTTCCAAGTGTCAATGTTTTACAAATGGAATAACGAAGCTGTACCAATTGATAAAAAACAGTGTAGAAGTTCTAATTTTATGTTTTCAAGAATGTAACTTCTAACTTGTTGAGAACTATAACGCAGACTAGGCTATGTTTTCGGTGAATTTCTAGGCAGCACTTATTTGGCGACACGCAACATTAGTTCGGCATAATTTTGTTCTTTGTTAGTAATGTTGCGTGAATGGTTGGTTGGTATTGATTTATACGACTGCATTAATTACAATGGAGCAAGCCAGACGTTCAGAAACGAGGACTTGCTATTAGGACGATACCATTATACGTACGTATAAGAGGTTCTCGTAATTTTTATAACCTTTGCAAAATGTTGCTTAAAGTTGGTTATTTTCTGCATTACTAAACAAAAGGGTATTCATACATTATTATAAAAATAATATTAGGTAAATGGAATGAATTTTTGAAGGAATATTATATTATGTGCTCGAATCTTTAAAGTTCAGACATTTTTAATCCATTTAAACATCATAATCGGTTTATTTTACTCTCATATTGACTGCCATAATGATTCGATTAAACCGGTAGAAAGGGCGATTCATTCTTAAACTTTTCATCGCTCGATTCGATTTAGCTTTCATCGCTCATTTATGACGTTTAATATCACAGACATATTGATTAAAATAAGAACCATCTATTTGCAACAAAAGTTAGAAAATAATAAAAATAATATAAGTTAAATTTTGTATGATATCATATATTCACTAATAACTAGCATTGATAAAAACAAACCAAAACTGAGATCTAGATTAGATACATAAATTTCAAATTTAATTCTCAATGGATATTAGTTCAGTTGATTAGTAAAGTTCAGTAACTGCGGTAATAACTAGCTGCCCGTAAATTTAGGTTTTAGGTTAGCAAGGATTAAGTTTTATTGTTCTCACAGATGTTTTGAACATTTGCGAATTGTGAGACCAGTTAAACATTAACACTCAAGAAAATGTGGTTTTAAGAAATAATATTTACTTGTCGCAAAATATCTTAACTAGGGATCCCCAAAGCTGGTTTTCATATATTTTTAGTTATGGATCATCCATCATCAACACCTTATTAACGTTCCCACTGCTGTGAGACAGGGATTTCTCTCTTGACGAGAGAGATTAGGCCTTAATTCATCACTGGCCAAGTGCGGGTTGGTGAATGTCAAATGTCTTTCAAACTCTTTAAAGTTCTCAGAACATGCCGGTTTCCTCACGATGATGTTTCATACTTAAGGGACGTGTTTAAAGCGCACGCATTTATGTATACTTTTATATAATTACAAGCATAGCAACATCGATGAAAGAACTCATTACAATGATCGAAGATTCGCTTTATGGACAGATGCTTCGGCCGAGGTTGGAAATTAAAGAAGTAAGCCTACGTCTCGTGATGGACGTCCCATGACTGACCTTATTATTATTTTCAAGCATATTTTTATCATTTATTTATTTAAGGACTACTAACAAAGGTAAAACCATACATTTCTTAAATTCTAGAATACAATAGACATAAGTGCTCCTTCTTTTACAAGTAGCCACCACATGCTTACAGAAACATAGATCTAAATATAATATAAGTTAATAGTGATTAATTGTGGTACATATGATGCTTATCTGCTATAATAATCTAAATTTTGATTAATTTGGAAACTAAAACTAAAAATTATAAATTGTTACTTAAATTTTGAGATAAAAATTTGCGAAAAATGTTGAAGAATTTCGAAAGAAAGAGTTGCATGTTTAACCTCTGTGTAAGAAAATATTTACTTTGACATTCTTTAAATATTATAAATTGTTCAATTTCTAGAGAAACCTAAAATAATTATATAAAACGGAGGCCATTTTTTAGCAATTATTGGCATTATCTTGGTGCCACGTCTGTAAAGTGTTTTTCATTGTATCTACGCGACGTAGAACAATAAAATGATGAGTCACCGCTATTGCAATAGGTACAAGTTTGAAATGTTCCGAGTGTTCCAGAACAAGGGTAAGCTCTGTCCACTAACATATTCCTTAATGAATAATGTAGCATATTGTCGCGACTGCGACTAAACTGAATTTACAGGGCAAATATGAGTGGTCCACGCGTCATATTCCTACAAAGCGAGCTGATTCCCCACGGATCCAGAATAGTAAATTATGGAAATGTGCGATTGGGGCAGCAGCGGGCACTAGTGGCCAATAACAATGTCCCATTAATATTCAACAGACGGTCTTTGGCCGGTCATCTCAGATCTGAGCTTCGAACTTCGCCTCTTTCTTTGTACAATATTTAGTACTTATCTAAAGTTGACAGTAGATTGACATCTCATATGTTCAAGTCACCAAGGCAATATAATCATTACGATAATGCTTAACATACTTAACAGTAAATGATGCAACTAATACAAATAAATCGTCCATATAGAGTAATTTGACCTAAGTATATTAGGTCTATAGTACTATAGTCTTCTTGACACTTCTTATATGTGGGTTGGAAGGACGATTATGTGAATATGGCATCAAATATTTCATGGACCCTACCCTACTATTCCTAAAACCCTTCGCATACCTACAGTGTAAAAAACCTGCTTGTCGACAAAAACTCAAGATAAGATGGGAAATAAACCATCCCAGCTTGAGCCAATATCGAATCTGTGATCGAGGATAAAAACTTAAATCGAATATGGCAAGACCAAGGATATACGTTTAGCATAAAATACGTAAAATATACTATGCGGATTGCTATAACGACGCAGCACTTGGTAGACGGAAGTATGGAAATTCCTAAATCTGTAACCATTGCTGAGCAAACTTTTCCCGTCTGTGTTTATTTATAGCTATACTGAAATGGATCCGTTAGAATGCCTATCTATGTATTCAGTACAAATGTATGTAGTATTAAGACGTTGGAAAAAAATATCAGCTGCATTCCAAAATAACGAGATGTAAAAAGTACAGAACAATTATTACTTATGAATAGGTTGAAAATTATTAAAAGTTTAGTGTAATGTTGCGGTAACACTCTTTAATTACATTACCTTCCAAGCAAATCAGGTATCTAAATAATAATAAGGAGTAATTTTATTTTGTAGTTTAGTGATGATATGTAGCGAACATGAAGTCAGAATTTTACAAGATAATTACCTAAGGGTCTCGGTTTTTGAAGTGAAACTTCTATAGAATCGTAGTGATTTCAAACCGGATGCAAAAAGATGAAACGGAAATGGTAAGAGACACAAATACAATGCTTTATTTAAATTTCTGTATTTTATTTGTATTGCTGTATTTTATTTATATTATTTTGTAACATACTTTATGTAATATAAATAATCCGAATAATTATAGAATATGTTTGTTTCTCTTATCATTTTAGCAGATGCGTACATTTACCCTTTTTTTCTATTCGATATATATATCATAATTATAGTTCGTAAGTAGTAGACTCCAATCGTGCGTCGTAGCTGACACACACACACTTTTTTTTTATTCTTCTTATTCTTTCGTCGATTTACTGAAGTTTCACTTCTATCGTGTGTGAATCGCACACACACCTTTTTTTTAATTAGAAAATATTATTGTTATAATGCATGAAAATGCCACAACACCGTTAGACAGCATTGTTTAATGTTATTTTTACAGCAACGGAAATAAGTTTGAGACTTATCGAAATGCTAACAAAACAGAACGACGTTACTTTAGAGCAGACAAAAGATGAGTTGGCTGTCGTCCCACTTGTTTGTCTACGAAAGTTTGCCAAAATTATTCTATTGACTGAGCGTAGCGGCAAGCTTTGCTTTTACCGACAGAACGTGATAGTGAGAATTCTTTGCCGAGTGGTAGACAGTACAGCGGATGTATATCTACGAGCTCGCCACAACGCGATGTGGTGGCGGTTGGGCGTGCGTACGATAGCTGTACAAAGCGTGATTTCAGCCAAATGTACAATGCGGTAGAGCAACTTGAAAGATTCATTGGTATATCGGATTTAAACACCCACAAGTTTAAATCCGATTTACCAATTTACCGTTTCTATTTGTGTTTTAAATATTGACGTTTATTTTTGTGTAATTTATAAAGTAGAGTTTGAGAGGTCAGTGAACGCCGAGGAGTGCCAGAACTCGTGATCGATACTATGTATAGCACGACTACCCCGCGGGAGGTGACAGTGGTGGATGGTGTAAACTAATAATAGCCTCCCCTCCAGCGCGCGAGCATCGCTCGACGACGGGAGCGCGCACATGTGGCCGCCGCGTCCGCCGCGCCGGCCGCCGCCGCCGGCGCACGTTTATTGTACAGGAGGAAGTCATGCGGCGCGGTTCACGGCGCGGCGCTCCTTACATAAGTGAGTCGCCGCCTCCGTCCACGGTCGCCGAGGCTACGACTCCTTGCAGTCGGAGCGGGCCACGCGCTGCAGGTCGGTGCACGTTCGGGTAACCGATCCGATGGACGCAAGCCGATGGTTCTATTTCGGGAAAATACAAATTTGGAATGGATGGTACTCGCGAGACGTAAGCGAACCCGCCGGTTGGTTCCATTTTTAGAGCTGGACTGCGCGTGCGCATCGCTCCCTCTGCCAGTGCTCGGCGAGCTGCCACCAGGCCGCGTCGCGGGCCGCCCCCGCCGCCCTGTGCTCGCGTCGGTGCACGGCTTCACGTCACAGCGGCCCTTCTGAAGGCAGCCTACGTCTCCTTCAACGCCAGGATTGTAAACTTTGGAAGAACAAACAAGACTCAAATTGAAGATTGAAAAGCCTTTAGCGAGTTCCGTGCTTCCTTACTTCCCATAGTACATAATAATCGTATGGAATGTAAAGAAGTATGGAGCTGCGCGGGCGTATTCGCCGGCAGGAAGTTCCCTCAAGATTTCAGAAGTCATCAAATTTCTGGATTTAAATTAGTGTGTACGTCAATAAGTAGTGCATTTTGTGTATTATATAATAAGTGACTGTCGAATTGGTTTGAAATTTAGTGAAAAATAAATTCACTCAATAAATCAAGACATGGGTCTATTTTAGAAATTATTTACGAGACACAATACTAGCAGCAGAAATTCAGAAGCGGTTAAACTGTTTCATTTTAGATTGTATCCAGTTGACTGTAATAAAATACGGAATTAGTAAGTAAAAATGCAAATTGTTTGTTGGTAGGCGAGTTGTCGTAAAATAACATCTGGCGTAGGTAACAGTTCGGTCCGAGCGGAGGCAACATAAATAAACGTGCGGGAACGTCGTCGACTGGAGCCTGAAACACCGCTCACGGTTTTAAATTAGCTTTGTGGAGATAAATCGACCTATGTAGATCCTCAAATTTTAGGTTTCTGCGCGCAGAATAAAAAATGCTCAAGTTTTCGTATTTTCGTTAAAGTTATTCGAAACAATTCGTAATTAAAGAATCTTTCTTTCAACTTGCACTTTAGTCTTGACTTTAATACTTATCTCGAGAATGAATTTCATTAACATTCTTTTGGAGCAACGATTTAGAAGAATTTCGAAGGTACGTAAGGAGCAGTGTAACTATTTCATATTATTATAAATAATAAGTTTCAGTACAAGTTTCAAACCATTTCGGACAGTACCTACTTTATTATGAACTTAAGAGCCAGAGTAATTAAATGTAAAATATAATATGTGTTGAAAATGTTAACTTATATCACTTTTAACGCGTATTACTAACAAAATACATGTACATAAAAAAATTACTTTTAGAACGAGATATTTCACAACTTTGGTAAACAAACACGGTGTATATTTGATAAGAATGTCAAGCTTTTTTAGCAGAAAGTGCAGATATATCACAAGTTGCTTGCGTCGGACAGCGCGCGAGGGAATTGGCAAGGGTACCGATGAAAACTTCGCATAAAGGTGATATGGGTATCGATATTATGCGCCACTGCAATGGAATTGAGCATACGTAATTGTATATTGCCAAAATATGTATGAGAATGGAACATTACTTATTATACTGGCATGTCGACAAGTTTATATTACTGCCTCAGTAGCGTAGGTCCGCTTGCGGTGCAAGAGGTAGAGGGTTCGATTCCCGCCGACGGAGTCAGTATTTAATGTTCTGCAGGTACTTTTCCTTGGTCTGGGTGTTTAATATGTATAATAAAAACTAAAATTAAATGTATGTACATTGTTTAAAGTTTAACAGATGTCTAGTTCATACCCGTAACACAATAATAGTGCTTACCACGGGGCTAGATGTTGATGTGTGGTTTGTCCGGAAATATTTATTTATTTTATGGCTTATTGTTGATCAAAATTTGTATTTAGTCAGTTGTAGAAGTTCAAGGTCGAAGAGCAGGGCATATTAAGTATTTACATATTTAATTAAAGCTAGTTATGTAGCAATAAAATTTAATGAACTTTTACATTTGCAGAGGATTGTAACCGGCAGTTAGTGTTAGATTTCCTTCCCACGTCCGCCTTGAACTTGAGCTTATAGTAATAATGTGTTGAATACGGATAGGAAAAAATGGGCAAAAAAAAACCAGAACGGCAGTGTTCGCCGCGCCTGCGCAACATCTGGAGCTTGCATCTCATTATGTGAGCCGTCGCGGGTGAGCGGCCCGCCCCGCCCGAACAATATGGAGTATGGTCATTAGCCCTCTAGGTATTGTTTAAAGTAAAACATATTCGTCTTGTATAGTGCCTGTGCCTGTGTGTAGTGCCAACATTTTTACCAGATTTTAAAATGAATTTTGGAAGTTTACTAGTTTTTCTGCGGGTAATAACAAGAATTATAAATATTATAATCATGACTTCTAAGTCTTCTAACTCAGTAAGGTAGTGTTTTCTTATTTAGAAAATACAATATGAATTCAGCTTTAGCAGAGCAGGGCATACATGAGATCGTATAATAAAAGCTAATGGCTGGTTAAATTACCCATTCAGTGACGTCATGGCAAGAAGTACAAACAGTTGATTTTTCAAATCAAGAAAATGCAAAATTTGCTGAGCGTTTTTGCCTCGGTATTAGATAGTTTTTATATGCACTTCTCGGAGATAAGAAAAGTTTTAGAATAGAACACCGTTCCTCAGAAGTTTGAGCAAAGAAAGAAACAAGAACCTATTTCAAACTTTGTCCAAGCTTAATCAGATATTTAAAAGCATTTACTTTTGCGAGGACTACTGTTTCAAGACGATCTCTTGAATAATGATGTTTGTTTTCTCCTTCAACTTTTCATTTATGATGATTAATGTTTGACAAACAGTATTTTTAATTACCTCTCAGAGAATTGTGACTAGCTGACGGAATTGAATAAAAACTAACTTTAATCATTATTATGAGTGATAATAAATTAGACCTCTAAGTTTCAAAACAAAAGTATATCATAACTTCTTAAGCTATTAACCGGTCGTAAATATAACGAATGTCAAGGAAAAAGGCGAGGCATTAGATGGGATCCGTTCATTGTTTCAAAGCGTGGGGCATAGGAGTGATGGGTCGGCGCGGGCGCCGGCGCGGGGCAATGACAGAGCGCACGCATTGCAATCAGGAGCACTCACACAGGCGTGCCTGCATTCTACCGCAACTACACGCCAACGCCAATAAAGACGATCAAACTATTATATCTCAGCAAAGACATCAATACTTTTGATGTTCATTAAATCTCGGTGATTTAAAACGTCGGTTGAAGAGTAGAAAAAGCTGCTAGCATTAAGTCCTATGTACATTGTATATTGCTTAGCAGACTTTGTGCAATATGATACAACATGATATGCATTTTCTAAATTAAAGTTCCCCGACTGTCTGTCTTTATGTTCAATATAAACTCAAAAAGAACTGAAGGGATATTTAAGCGGTTTTTAGAAATAGAGTGATTCATGAGAAAGGTCTTTGTATCTGTGCAAAGCCGAAACGGGCCAGCTTGTTATATACATATAACATCAGATATAATAATAATATATTCTTACGTATTTATACAAAAATAGGCTCATACAGAATTGATACTTCTATAGAACTAGTTTTATTATTACAATTATCAAAGTTGAATAACGACCAGCTGATCCTCTCAGTTCCCACTATGTCCATGCAAACCAACCGAACACGTCTACACAATAAAACCGTAGATTAAATAATAATTACGCACTATGAATCCAGAATCTACCCGATACCTCGCCCTTTGATAGTGCACGCCTTTACTATTGCACAAAGGACTGTTCTATGAGAAAGGGATCTTGACCTACCAGTTTGTTCAGAATGTTCGACTCTCAAAAACAATTTATTCATGCATCCATGCAACGAATGCAACCAACAAAAGAATTTTAAACTAGACAGGGGGATAATGAATACTAGACAAAAGCGATTTTAATAAAGTTACTTGCATGCAATTCACCGTGTTGCTTTATTGAATGGAATTTAAGATTTTATGGTCACTTATGATGAACAAGAAGGATAGACGTGTTTCGGCTGTGGTTGTCTAGGGGTCACCAGTGCCCACCTGCCGGGGTCTGATAAAGGGCTTGAATTATTATAGATAGACATAAAGAAAGGACGTAGACTAATACCTATGGAATCTTTGAAGAGTTAGATGTATGTCTTGTTATTCGCGGATGACGTGCGAAAATAACCGCCAGACGAATCTTTGGCACTTTTCCAGAGGCCAACGAGAGTCTTCTGACGTTCTGCCTTAGTCAACATTTCTGCCAGACCTCCCAGTCATTAATTATGTGGCTTCGAAATTGTTTAATTTAATTCTGTTACTTATGATATCAGCCTAATCGGACGGCAAAATCTTGCATTGCTTTCTGTGCCGCGATTTAGTCAGCGTTTATGGATTTATTATATTACTAGTCTGTAATGTAAATGTGAGGTATTATATGTCCTTTGCCGGTAAACAATCTCCTTGAAATTATTTATTTATTTTTTACCTAATGCATAAACATTAACTCAGTTTAGATTGTAACGATACATAAATGATACGATACTTCTGTTTCTCGCAGTCGTGCAGTCGTTCATTTATTATGTAAGTAGGTTGGTAAAATACAAGCCCCTCCAGAGGACCTTAACAAAAAATCAGTTTTCGAATGACGCCAGGCGTGTGTTGATTATGTACTTAAATTTGCATGACAATTAACATCACAAAAACAACTTCGGTGTATTGTAATATTGGATTGAACTCATGTGATTTCGAGGGTTAATATCGGTTGGCAGCAATGGCATCTATTTGGCACATTCAATTCCAGTGCACGGCTAACCGTTGCGTGTTCATACATTATTCACATAAAACAATGTCAAAGAGCATTAAATTACAAACGACATCAAAATCATTGATTTATTTTGCACACCCGCAAAACTTACTATCGCCGTCTCATTAATGCTAATGGATATGATAAATAGCTCGGTCTAGAACTTACATTACCATGTGAATCTAATCAGATACGACGCGACACCAAGTGTGGATTTCTGTAACTGCCTTTTGCCGTAAATGTAGAGAATACTATCCGGGAATGACGCTAGATGGCAGTGCAATAATGTCTCGAAATATAATAAAGCATTACAATCCGCATACGACTACCTATCTGTAGACCAGTTGGCATTAAAATATGTAATTGGCCTTTGGTTTTAATGCTTATAAATTGCTAAGATGTATGTAATATTGCACCGCTAAAGGAACTTGGGTATGCAAAATGTGAGGACCGGCAAATATTCTTTCTAATAAGACATAAGAGAAAATAAAAAAAACCATGTTGGTTTTTATCCAATGAAATTCATAACATAACTCACTTTATAACATCACGATACGGCAATTTTTATGCAAATTTTTTAAGCCATTTGAGAGATATTAATATTTGTTTAGTCCATTTACTTGATATCTAACTAGGGGATATAAAATAAATGGACCAACTGACCCCCGGGCAATATCCAGAATCAAGCAACATCAAGCATGCAAGCATATTTGAGTTCAACAGTATGTTCAGAATGTGGAAAATATTTTGCACACTTAACTCCATCCAGAGCCCGATCTATGAAACAATCGGTTGGTCCGTAAGAAAGATATAAGTGAAATATAAAACGGGATTTATTATAGTAAGTAGATATATATATCGTGATATTAGGTATAAATAGTATATACTTGACTGCTTCAGTGGCGCGGTGGGCGAGGGTGCGCTTGCGGCGCAAGAGGTAGCGGGTTTGATTCCCGCCGATGGTGAAAGTGTTTGTATGTTCTGCAAGCACTTTTTCCTTGGTCTGGGTGTTTAATATGTGTATAATAAAAAATAGCTTACCACGGGGCTAGATGTTGTTGTGTGCATTGTCTGGAAATATTTTTTTTTATATGTAATGCTATATATATATATATATATTATTTTAGCAAATATAGGTAATTTATATGATAATCTGTCTGACGTGTATGTACACGCTATCCATATTTTCTGCATTACAGTTTTCCATAATATAAGGTTTGCTGTAGGAAAACTCTAATAGGGTTAAGCTCGCCTTTGTTCATGACAAATTTAAGTTATAACATAGAACTTATATTTGTATTTGTTTCTGTGTGCAATAAAGAATTAAGGAATGCTGAAAAAAAAACAGTTTTGATAAGATATGCCCAGCAGAGGGACATAATAGGCTAACTAAAAAAACACAAAAAAACTATTATGTTCTGTAGAATATAAGTAATATAGAATAATTAGTATGGTTTTATTATAACTCTTATATATGTATGTTTTCAAATTAAATAAGAGACATAATTGATATTTTCAAGATTTTTAGTAGCGATATTACGACACAACTCCAACTAGGTTTAAAAAAGGCCTTACGGCTTTGCTGGACCTTTTCCAAATAGCTGAGAGTGTTTGATGCACAGAGCTTTGTATCAATAAAGCGGGCAAAGATTTTAGTAGAGGAAGGTTAAATAAAGGAATGCTGTAATTAGTGGCATATGTGCCGGGCATCCCCCGCGGCGCCATCACGCCCCTGCCGGCCCGCTATTGCACAATAAACCGACACCAAATTATCTTTTCAAACAATTAGCCGAGACTTATTGCCCAACAAAATGCTCCGCTACAGAAATATGCCCGTAATTACACATATTTTTACGAGTTTAAAGGCAAAATGTACGTTCGAGGCACCGAAGATAAGGGGTCGCAATTTTTCAGCGAAGCGCATGGTGAATTTTGATTGGAACATTGTTATCTTTCAGGTGATAAATGACAATTACACCTGGATGTGCCTGCGGCGCGCGGCGACTCGTTACTCTTCCCGGCTCAGCCTCTGACACGGCATTATGAACGAACAGCCCATCACGGCATTACACTGGCTGAATATTAAACAAAACCACCACATCTATTCCATCTATCTGAGCCAGCTTAGGGTACTACGACATGTGAGCATTGTGCGCTTTTAGTTTTGTGGAAGATATATTATCATAGGCAACAGCAATTCTGATATTTTTCAGGACACAGAGCAACAAAAACATTTATATAGCGACAGGAACCGTGTTATACCGGACCATCGTTTCACCTTTTGGAAACAGTAAGGGTTGGAAACTACGTTAAAATGTGAACTTTAGGTTTAGGTGTAACGATAGAATTGATACTTTTTAGGATTCCGTACCCAAAGGGTAAAACGGGATTAGTGAGGGGGGAAACGCCTATTAGTGAAACTTCGTCGTCTCTCAAGAACCGTGATGATATGAGTTTAAATTTTGAGGGATGATGTATTTCTGCTGTCGTTTAAACAACAAAAAACACAATCACACACTTAATAAATAAATTACTTCCATCCATTAATGAGAATTTTTACAAAGATAAGCAACATTGCACTACTACCTATATTAAAAAACATGGTCAAAGAACACTATTTGTCCTGTAGCCACTGAAAGTGTACATTTGTCCCTAATAAAACATTGTAATTATGTAGTTTATGTATCTATTTATGTTTATTAGGTTGGATATAGTATGTTTATTTACATATATGTCTGTAGGTTTATTACCCCCATAACTTTTCTATATGTATTTATTTATTGTAATATTATGTATTAAGTATTTATATATTAGATTTATTATGTAAGTATTTATTTAATGTGTAAAGCTTATTTATTATTTAACATATTTCTTTTTTTTTATTATTTCATCAATTTGCAACGTCCGTCGTTTTTAGTTTTCTCCAGTCCATCCAAAGGTTGTCTGGGAGAGATCACTTTTAGTGATAAGGCCGCCCATTGTTACACTATTATTTAATATTTAGTTCTTAAGCATTGTTTTGTTGTATTATATATTTTTATGTGTTTCAATAAAGAGTATTGTATTGTAACTTTTGCATAACTAACTGCTCAACCGATTTTCATGAAACATGTCTAAGAACACCCGGGCCAAACTCACCTTTTATACAAAAAAAACTAAATTGAAATCGCTCCATCAGTTCGGGAGCTATGATGTCCCAGACAGACAGACAGACAATTAAAAATAAATCATTAAACTATTAATTGGTTCAGCCGTTCTCAAGTTATAATTGCTGTAACGCACACGACTTTGTTTAATATAATAATGTATATAGTATATTGTCACTGATGTTAATGTTATGCGTAGGTTGTGTATTATTCCTGTAGCAATATTTATTGGCAAGAACAGCAACAGTAACAAATTCTCTAAAAGCTACAGTGCCAGGAAACTTTTCTCCGCGATTTAAAGACTTTTCTCCCTAAAAGTTTTCAGTTATACTTTAGATTGTTTTCAAACTTACAATTTCAGTAATAGTGGACTATAAAATAAGCGTTACAAATGTGTGACATTTTTATGTATAGAAGATGTACTAATACTCTTACCTAGAACCAGCTATTCTATAGGGAAATCTTCCTAGACAAAATGTTGAATTGAATATTATTTTCTAGTAAAACGAGTTTGATTTAAATTGTCTTACTTTGTAATCTATTTAAAAACTAATATTTGAGAGTTGATAACAAAAAGAACATAAGTCAAGTAAAATTTTAATTTGGTAGAATATTTAAAACATTTCCAAAGCTGTTGACATGAGAAAATAAAATAACACTGTTTATAATGATTTGACATGCACTTTCACCGTTGCAAAGTAAGATTGTCCACTTTATAAAATTTTGTAGAAAATCGCGTTTACTTTATCGCGCACAACAGTTTATTTAAAGTTGGACAGGGAGCAAATTGACTTAGTTATTTGCTCGGTGCATGATAGCGGTCGTTACGAGGAAAGTGCTTCGTGGAGGAGTCTCCCGGCGCAGGCTATTCCGGGAATGAGTTGGAGACAATGCAACTGCGCTACGGGGACCTTACTGCTACCTTCAATATGTTGGCAATTTTCATACTTTTATCGACATGTCTTATTGGAAACTTTCGTTATGTTGCTTGCGAAGCTTAAAAAACGAGGAGGTTCTATGTATTGTTTGACGGTATATTTTACTTGTGCATGTTAACCGATTTCTGCCTCAATTGTGGAACGATTTTAAACATTATATTTTCATTTAAAAGATTACTCTTTTGAGGTTGTCCCAGCACCAAGTATGGAGCTGATGGTGATATCCTGAGAAATCGAGGGAAACCCTCAAACTTCAAAGGCACATACAATGTTTTTCACATATAATTTTAACTAAATAATCAATAATAATAATATTTAAGAGTACACTTCTCATGTGGTCCCATGAGTATCAAGTCAGGGTCTCATGATGACATACTGAGATGATGACATACCAATCGTGGGTAACCACTTAAATTTTCTACTGGGGTTCTTAGTAGCTTCGTACTTTAGAGAGAGCTGTAGGAGTCGAAGGGTGAAGAACATTGTGTGTGGGTAGATTTGTATTAATTACTAATTAATGTATATTAATATTGTTATATATTAAAACTAAGGATTAACCCGTGTCCATACTAACCTGCCTATAGCTACTAAAATATATGTACTAATGAGCTCATCGCTTCGCAAATGAAGACATAAGCGTGATTAGGATCAATTCATATACCTATCAGTTAACATTGCATACAATCTATCTTGGTTTTGGTATAATTTTTCTTCCTTCCTCATAGGCAGACGTTATTTCGCAAAGTAAAAAAGGAAGCATCGACAAATTGCCAGACCATAATATCATATTGAAGATACGACGATGAATTGAAACAGAACGAAAAGGTTTCTCAAGGAATTTTATGTTGGGAATAATCCCGAAAGCGGCACAATTCTTCATTTCATTCACGTTCCCTCGCGATGAAACTTTTTCTCTGCAATTTTTCTGTGGAGCTCGGGGTGTTATCAGGTGGGGCAAGTTGGCAGTCGCCGCACGTAGCGCCTCCGGCCCGCGTCCCCGCGCCCCGCCCGCTGAATACAAACTTCATTAGCCGTTTGATAATTAGCCCGTTTAACGCCCCTCACTCATCCGATCACCGTCATCCGAACCGATCATCTCTCTTTTCAATAAACTAATCACAAACGTACTGGCCTCAATATTGTTACAGTGTATCGAAAGTTCAACGAATGTGATGAAATTGGCAAAAGTTTAATATCTACATTCTTCTAAATTAAGTAGAAGCAGGCATATCGACTGAGCCTATTAAGAAAACAGTTCTCATTCAAATCCTTACCATTATGTGCGTTCCATATTCTTTTTTACAAAGAATAACGAATCCGAGCGACCCGACCAGTACAAAGTCTAATGAATCATTTCAATTTTGTTTCTTAAAGCAGTACCAAAAGGAAGTTTGCTTCAGAAGCGGATAATAAACGTGACAATTTAACCGGAACATCTCCGGAAGCAAAGGAAGAAACAAAAGGAGTACCTACGGGTCGGGCGCGCGCGGGCGGGGGCAGAAAGAACTTAGAGAAATTAGAAAACAATGAAGCAGGAAATGTGTTTTCTCTTTGAGAGTGGCACAATGATGCAAGGCGGGCGGGGATCGCTAAGCAGAACCTTAACGGGTTTATCTACACGTGCCCGGGCACCCCATGTCGGCCGATCGATACGGCGCGGCAAGACAACATTCTAATGCATAAATTGATACAGATGACAAGCACGGGATACAGATTCAGATGACACTTTGTCATCATACCTATGTCAACTTTAGTTTGCGATGAATAAATCGGTCGAATCGTATAGAGCGCACAGTAAAGCAAGATAGACGAGATTTTGAAATAATTTCTGTATTTCTGTATTTCTGTATTGACAAAGGTGTTTTACCCAATCACGTAATTTACTAAAATCATGAAACTTAATAAAAATTTGGAATTGATTACACACGGATCCGAAACGTGGTGCCTCATGAATAGGCTCAGAGTTGCTCAAAGAGCAATGGAGAGGGCTATGCTTGGGGTTTCTCTACGGGATAGAATTGGAAATGAGATGATTCGTAGAAGAACGCGGGTGGATGCAGGCCGCTGCCAGCCAAAATTAATGGAGATCTTTGAGGGAGGCCTATGTCCAGCAGTGGACGTCTTACGGCTGAGATGATGATGGATGAATTACATTGCTGTGAATGGATAACATTTTTTTTAATAATGTTATACGTTACGATTCCTTTAAGCCAAGAATGACGACCGGATAATATTATATGTCGGCATTTACATTACAATATAAATACACACATCTACAATACTTGGCAGAAAGTCTTCTTGAAAGATCTTACAATAGGACAGACGGAGATAAAATCTGACAACGGTGAGGCAGGCCATTGCATTTTAAATGGTTATTAAGATAACATCACAAGTCTAAAGTTAAATCAAGATGCAACGCCGCAAAAATTCTTAAGAGAGGAGTTTATTCTTCAACTGCATTAAATTAAGGTTTTGAATCATAAATTTTTAATCAACAAGTTTAGTAAATGAAAATATTAGTTTAATAAAAGCTATAATTACTTCTAGATTAACGTGCAACCTTCCAGTCAGACTAAGCTGCCAAAACACTAATTTAAAAACATCACGTTCAGAATGACTGGCCCCACAGAAATTGGTTTTAATTGGTTCGCGGAGTTAAGCTTCGCGTTTTGTCGAGGAAATTGATTGTTTTGCAATTTAAAATAAATTCAAAACTCTTCTCTATAACGTGTATCTGCAGTTCTGGTTAAGTTATATATCTATCGGCTATCTTTACGTGTCACAATAATTTGCTATTCGCTTTACGTCTTCCTCATTTTTAGATTCATTGTTTGTTTTTACTACGGGAAGATTATAAGTTATTGTAGGATGGAGAGATTGAAATATCAGAGCAGAATATCTGTGCAATAGCCGATAGTGGCGTATTTTTGAGGGGTACGGCGGCGGCGGGCGGTGTGTATCGCGGGTAGTTCGCCGTAATTAAAACAAACAGGAGGCTCGCCACTCCTCTCTAATTGCGTTCGTGTTGAAATAATCATGGAAGTTAACAGAGAATTCAATACGATCATATTCCCCGATACAGTTTCTTATTTGTCAATAACAGGTATCGTTCTTTGATATTAAGCCGCTAATCGATATTGATAAGTGTTATTAATATGGATTCATACTTATAATACAGATTAATCTGACTTATTAATTCCTAGATAACAGCTTAAGGTAGAGAAAAATAATCTTAAAGTAGCTCTATGAAGACAACGAACTAAGTAATTTCTAAAACATAATTTATTTTTATGGATGAAAGTGATAATAACGTTTGTAGAAAACTTTTAAACGTCTGGTGCAATTTATTTGGAACATGAATACGAATCAAATAAGGCTACTTTTAAGATCTTCAAGTTACCCTTAATTAGGTATATGTGTTTTTGATGGGGCTTTTAAAAAATTTCAAAGATTGTGATGAAACCTAAAAACAAAAAAAAAATGGTAAAATGGGAAGTTTTGACGGGCATTGTGTTTGACTTAAAACTAAATTTTAACAGTGCCCGCGCGCAGTTTTGCTGGCGTTATAATGAGTTTACCGGCGATATAACATAGCCTTAAAAAAAAACTTTGTCCTAACCAATGTATAACCTATCACCATACCAAATAGACACACACATACCACACACACATAATATTAATATTATGGACGAGAAGTTGGAATCGTAAAGTAACTTGAAAGAGTTGACGACCTCTGTAGCTCGGTGGGCGAAAGTCCGAGGCGCAGGAGGGTTCGATTCCCGTCGCGGGACCAGTTTTTGTGTACAATCTACAATTTCTGGTTACGGGTCTGGGTGTTTTCTGTGTATAATATGTATTTACAAAAACAAACGTATATGTAGTATGTATATCAGTCACCTAACACCCATAGTACAAGCTCTGCTTAGTTTGGGGTTAAGTGATGAAAATAAACTTGACGTTACTTTATTTAAATAAAATTAGTAATAGGGCACTTTTATTGGTGGAACAATTAATAAATAATAATATTTATTGTATGGTATTGATTCAGTGAAAAATCTCATAAAACAAAAACATAACATAGTTTTAGGTCATTATATTTCATACAGTCAAGCTAAGCTGTTATAAAAATACAAAGCTTATTTTATGTTGGTTTTGTGATTCGAAACCCGTTTTCAGTAGAAACCAATTTCCAGAAAAATAAGTAATATTCTTCATATCATCCACCCACGCAAAATAAGGAAAGCATTGTCTCAATTATGTCAAAAGCTTCTGACGTCTTTTGAGACTCTTGACTATTATTACGAACATACTTCCTTAACTAAACGAATAAAATACAAACCACATGACAATTAATCAGCGAATTATTGTTTCTCTCCCAGATACAGGGTAACATACCCTGCAAGAATATCAATCAAGATTCTTATTATATTGAAAAGTAAAAGTAGTCAGTAAAGTCGGCAGAAAATCCTAATAATGTCCAGTACCTATAGTACCCGATTCAAGTATTAGCTAATTTACTTTAAAGTTTCAAGGAAGAAATAAAAAAGACGCGCTTCACATTTTGTCGGAATCGTATTTAAAGGACTTAGTCGAACGGAATTCTTATAATTTTTCCATCTGTTTGTTATTTGTATCCACGATTGACGTTATTACATCTTTTATTATGTAGTTATTCAAAATGAATGTTCGTAGAAGTCCAAGGACGGTTTTTAAGGTTGAGAAAAAATCTAGTTACTGGCAAGAAAACAATTTAAAATAATTACCCTATTTTAAGTAATAGATAAAAATAAAACAATAAATTATACAGTGTTATTTCAGGTAAACACAAACGGTTTACGCTCGATTTCTATATTCAAATCAATGATTTAATTACCAAATCATTGTACCGGAAAGTAAGTACACCAATCAATAAGTTAGCGCTAGTAAAATTAGACCACTTTGTTAGTGCTCAGAACTACTATTACTAGGCCCCTATTTACATTACGGGCACGAATAAGGATGCCTAGGTTGCGCCACGAGCAACTATTCGCACTTAGCTGGTTTTGTTTACATATACCAGTGGTACCATATGTAAAGTTTTTTTTCTGATAATAAAGTTATAACTGAAAGAAATCCTTTTACACAAAAAAAATCGACTACAACACCTGTATCATTAAATCATTATCATAGAAGAACGACCCATGTCATTAAGAAATGTCAGTAAGAAAAAAAATAAATGGACCTCAATATAAGTTCTGTTGTCAAGTAAAACCAGAATCAAGAAACACCATAAGAAGAAAGAAGTCCTTTTTTTCTGATATGTCCATTACGAAATTCAACAACCTTTTTACAAAAATTTCCGCTAGAATTTTTGCAAATACTTTCCTTGTATGTTGTGCTCATTACGAATAGCACCTTAAATGTTCCGTATGATGGATTGATTATGCTATGACACAGTTCAAATTGTACCCGAATTACTTATCAAGCTATAATTCTTGATAAATTGCACATGATGAATTATATAGCCTAAATAAGTACCTAAATAAATAAATAAAAATATTGAAATATTTTTTATTGAATTAACTTGCTTATTATATTATTCATGTCTTATTAATTAAGTTATGTGGGTACTTTTTGCATTTTGAAATAGATTCTAGATTCTAAGATTCTATTGAAATAGCAGTCGTAAGATGTTGATAGTAGAGCGCGCGGGTGTAGGCGCGGTATAGTAAGTAGGCTGTGTTGGCTATGGAGCTAGGAGGCTAGTCGGAGGCAGGGTCGTGGTGGGCAGAAGCAGCAGACAGCGGTTCGTCGGCGGCGGCGCCTGAGGGCGAGGCGGCGGCGCGGAGGCGGCGGCGCGGGGCGGCCAGCGCGGCGGCGCGATGCTGCGCGCCTCTCAGTCGAGACGCGAGACCCGCCCGCCCTAGCCGCCGCCCGCGTACTGCCGCCCGCCAGCCGCGTCATCCGCACGCGTCTCTCTTCACTATACCATACTCATTACACCTAACTAACTCATTAGATTCCACCGGCGATTAAAATAATTTTATCCATCCCAGTAATTCAAAATTTATCTTTTTCATTACGATTTACGCGGGGGTTAGACGTCGCGTATTTTCGAAGCTTTTCGGATGGACCGGAAAGGGGAGGGAGGGTCGAGGGATTCGGAGGGTCGCGGGGCGCAGGGCCCCTCGCGACGCGGGGTTAGTAGGTTCGCGATGTCGCGTCGCCGTCGGTCGGAATGCATTCGCGGACGTAGAGCGGCGACCTGAGGTGCCAGCCGGGATTCTCACCTGGCGGCTAGGGTCGGTCACTTAAAAACGTAAAACTTGTAACTTTTTTTTTTCGGGAAACAATTTTAAAATTTAATAGTTTATTTTTTGGAAATTCGTTGATGATCAAATAAATAAATACAAGGTCGAAAACAGAATGATGTCAATGAACTCCTCTTCCGGTTCTGAGTTAGGTCGATGACGCCGAGGTCATGGGTCCGCCACTTCCGGAAACTGAAATTACCTAAAAATAAATCGGGTTTACAATTAAATTACTCAACCTGTGGTGTTTCACATAAAATCATATCGAAAATAATTCGAGTGTCGGTTCAGAGAAGGAAGACGGAAGTGTGTAATGACCGGCGGAGATCGGGGAGGCCGCCGCGTTAACCCTGCCCGAATTAGTGCACCGGACGAAACCAAAATAGCTTAGCGGCGTGTACGGTTACATCGGCGCGTCAATGTCGGCGGCGGCGGGAGCGCGCGCTGCGGCACTCCGGCGGCTCTCGGCGGGTAAGCTTACACTGCGTCTGATTGCAGAGCGCGCTCACCAGCCCTATATGTGGAGGCGCCGCTGCTGCCGCCGCCGCACGCCGCGCGCCCTCGCTCCTCGCACCACACTCTATTTCTGAACTCATCTGTTCCACTCTACGTGCTAAATTTTACATCCTTTCTAAATATAATAACGCCAGAGAATGCCAGCGGTATGAAGTTTTATAGCTATGAGGTTTTCTATCTCAAGATTGTTTGTAGTTCGGTTTATATTTACGTCATAATATCTTAATTAAAATATAGCGATGTATAGGTGCCAACGCTGAAGAAAGAAGAGGAAGGAGTTTTATCCGAAAGTTTTAGCGTTGTTCACTTGAGCTGGTTGACTTCGGGTCAAATTGTCAATAGTATCATTTGGTCCCCTTCAACCAGCTGTAGTTGGCATCAGCTTTGCTTTCTGGATCTTCAAGTTCGGATTCCAACAGCGAAGGGGCGGCCGTGAAGAAAAACTGATATGTTATATTGTTTTACATAACATTTTTAGTTTTATGAAGTTCTTTTACATTTGTCTCGGATAACGAAAGATTTATACAGGTATTATTTATTTTCGGAAAGTTAAAAAACATTATTATTAGCATAATAGTCATAAATAATTGTAGTTGTAAAAAAACATCGAACCATGAATGAAAATGAAAGAAAAAAAAGCAAACATGTATACGACGCAAGGAAATTATAAGAGCTGTGTAGACGTCAAAGTAAGTAAATTCTCTGCAAAGTAAAAAGACCAGCCGCGACCAATTTAATTTACTTCAGTTAATTTAACAATGCCAACTAGCCTGTGTATATATAATTTGTTCATCAAGTTTCCAATTATAAGTTGGACGTGTCTGTCTGTTATTAACAACTAGCGGCCCGACCGGCTTCGCACGGGTTATTTATACAAATATCATATTCGATTTTTTCTTGTAGAAACCATCCTTGGACTTCTTCGAACATATAAAAAAGAATTGGCCAAATTGGTTAAGGCGTAGTAAAGTTATGCGCTTACCAACATATTTTACGATTCACTTTAATATTATAGATGATTCTGCTGTTAGGGACGGAGACAAAATCTACAATTAAAAACCTATTGGACTGTGTAAAGGATGACATGTGTAAGAAAGGAGTGAGTGTGACATGACGACTGACAGAGGAAAATGGAAGGAAAAAACATGTTGTGCCGACCCCACGTGATGTGGGATAAGGGCAAGAGAATGATGAAAAGTTGCCATGGCGCCAGTGGTATTCGAGTTATAAGTGTTGGAACAAACACGAAATTGTTTTACATATTCAAAAATATATAAAGAGATAGTGGATGGTTGGTGATGGATAATATTGCGTAGACTAAAAGAAGTAAGCGGAGTACATGATGTATTAAAGAATATCATGAACAAATTCAAAACCATTCACAATAAACTATCAATAAAATAAATAAACCGACCGGTAAAGGCCCGGCGAACCCTTCTTAAATAAGGTAGGTAATTGAAAAGATGAAACGCTGGTAAATCTATTTAAACATATTTTGTACTCGCAGAGTGGTAGAGTGGTAAAGTTCGAGGCTGAAAGATATTTGTTCAGGATATCCTGCAAATAAAGTCGTTTACGTATCTGTTTCGGTATCGATTGAAACTGCGAAGGTTTTTGAAGTTTGCACGCGAGGGAAGGAGTATAACACGCAGCGTACTTTGACTTTGTTATTCGATTACTTTGCCAAGCGCCGCCGCCAGATTAAAGCACCATTCCAACACTTCGTTGATTGTTAATAATACATTTTATAAGTATGAGATGGACTCATAATACACCTAGGGTTCCTTGTACAGTTTATACAGATTTTGCAATAGAAAAAAAACAAAAGTAAAAATAAAAGGTGCAAAAACATGCAGTTAGAGCGATCACCCATCCAAGTACAAAACAAGTTTGTTGTATGGGACCGCCCGTATATATTTATTTATGTTTTTGGTATTTCTTGTAATAGCGGCATTTGAGATACGCACCATCCCTAAAAATTTTAACTCTCTATCTATCACGGTTGTTGAGATACAGCCTGGTGACAGACAGACAGACAGACAGACGAATCGTTTTAGTACGGGTACTTTGGTACGGAAAGTTAAAAAGTAGTCAGCGATTTTACAACAGTACAACTTAAAGTATTCTAAACGGTTTTATTCTTGAAAGAAGTGAAGTGGAAGCGAGCATTCAACTGAAATTAAAATACAGCGCGAGCGCCGGGAAATAATGTCAAGCGGAAGTAGAGGTAGAAGGACTTTTATGTCTATTCGAATTACGACACAATTTTTGAGGAAAAGGTTTTCGTTTCGTAATGAGCTCAAAATGTATATGCTGTAGGCATGATTTTAAATAAAAGAACACGAAGTATGGCTTGTTTATCATAAAGTTAATAAATCGAATAAAGCCTTGGCAGAAAACCTTATACAAGATTGTGTATATTTTGTGGGATTGTGATGTATTTTATTAGCGAGAGCCTTCGTATATTTTATCGGACACAATGGGGCTTTTTTCCTTTGTTACAAAGATTGGCCACATCACATGGTTGCTTCATAATAGAAAATAATGGGGTAGGTAGTGATTTGGATCGGACATGTAGGCAACTTATATTTTTGTATGATAAGGTGCTCATACTTCCTGCTGTCGTTTGACACTAATTCCAAAGACAACATTAATACGACGATGTTTGGCTTACGATGTTTTTTTTTACGTATGTGAGATATCTAAGTAAAATTCCAAACCATTTTCCGGCAATAGCGAACGTAGCCTACGGCGTCTTTGTGCGGACCCGTATCAGGTATCAAGCTTTTGTAGTCATGAAAATAAATACACTGGTGAAATATACCCGTGCTTTGTTTTATCGAACCAACCCTTAAATATTACAAGTACTTGAACTGAGTGGCTTACAAGGAAAACAAAATATATTTTTTGCGATTTTATGTTTCAGTGAAGATTAAAAACAATATTCGACCAATGTAGTAAAAAACTTTTTTGGTAATTATTCTGGACTCCACGATACAGACATTGGCTAGTGTTGAGGCTTAAGTTTTTGTAATTATTTTTTCCCGTTTGAATTTAAATATTAGATAAGGAAGGAAAAAAAACGCACTGAGCCAATAATTTAGTTTTAAATATAATTTATGAAACCTCAACATCATTTTTAAGAATATATATACATACCCCACACTTATGGGCTTTGTGAAAATAAGTTTTTGATTCTCAGTTATAAGTATGGGGAACCCTCAAAATTATTGTTTTTTTTTTGCTATTTTTGCTACCAAGTATCAACGGTATAATTATTCTTATGGTTTCGAAATTAATAAATAACCTAGAAGCCGATTGTCACTGATGAGCGATAACTGTCAACCCACCAGTCACCCAATAATCAGGGACGACAAATAAATTATGTGAATTCAATCTAAAAATAATTAGTAGATTACATTTCACATGTAAATAATTACAGGCATACCATCCATACTCGGTAAAATGATTTTAACAAAACAAGAGCAAATAATTAATTAACACTCACAGAAGACTTGTACCAGGAAACATGCTGTAATATATTTATTACTGTGTTATGAAATACAATTTCGTAGATACTGATAGCAACACAGATATATTACAAAGGGAACACAAAGAGGCAACCAGACGATTCCATGATTCATCATAGTCACGGTGATTCATTCCCTTTACTACCATTAATGTTCAGTCTATTATGATGTTTGCAATAGATAACTATTTTTATTATATTTGTGCCCCTTTCATAATCTTTAAAAAAACTGGTTCTGACCTTTAATAAATATTTCAGAAACTCTAGCCTACTGTACTCTAATAGACAATTAAATAGTCATTTATCCTAAACATTACTGTTAGTCTCAACTCGGTACTTTTAGTTAATGTTATATCTTTCATAAGTTGAATACTTAGAAAATATATATGTCGGAGGCAGTTACGAGTGCAGTTGATTGTTGTTTACATGCATAGCAAAGAGTAGTGTCTGTTTGATTGCTTTTAAAATCATAATTTAATTTAATTTGATTTGTTAAATTTTTTAATCAATTAATCACCGTCATTTCATTTATTAAGTTTGATAAAGATTGTAAAGTACGTAACGACCAATCAGAGCAGAGCACGTCGCTCGAGTGGGGTCGAGGCGCCATCTTTACTTGAGAGTGACGGACGGTATTTTTCGGAACATTACTTGGGGAGACACCAACGAGTCGAGTTGGATCGTTGGGTGTGTAGTTGTGTACGTTGTTCAAAAAGTGAGGTTGGTGCCTTGAACTCGCTGCTCGGTTTTTACTGTGCACTTTATTTGAAACTTTTGTGAATAGACAAAATAACGATTAAATTCTTATAAAAACTGTGACTATTGTGTTTTGTGCTCGCCTTTTACCCGATGACGCCCACTAAACGCGTAACCTCTGACGACGATGTCGTCGAGAATAACGATTCTCCGACATCAGAAGTGGGATCGGTGCAGGCACAAAACGTGAGCGAGCAGCTAGCGGCAAACAATGGATGGCGTGCGCTATTCGAAGCGCAACAATCCAGCATGAGGCTTCTCGTGGAGGCGCTAACTAACCCACCGAAGAACGAGGACAAGGACATCACGCTGCCTACATTTCAACCGGACGAAGCAGAAACCGACGCGCGGGCCTGGCTGGCGACGGCTGACATCTGCTTATCGGATCGCAACATACAGGGGAGTAAATTAATTATCATGCTAAGTAAGGTTATGAAAGGTTCGGCTGCAACGTGGTTTTCTCAAATAGCGTTTCCAGATATGAAATGGGTAGAATTTAAGGAAATTTTTCTCTCTCGTTTTGACACGTTAGAAACACGTGCTGCGACTGTGTTAAAAATGATTAGTGGTAAACCACAGGAAGGGGAATGTCTTGCTGCATATGCAAGCCGTTTGTTTACGTTACTAATGTCTCGATGGGGTAATCTAGATAAAGAAGAGATGGTGGTATCCTTAATACTGGCACACATGGGGCAAATCGAACCACGGTTACAGCGTCAAATTTTTTCTGAAGAAATAACTACCCGCAGCAAAATGCAGCGTGAACTTATGGCTTTTTCTTATCGCAAACGAATTTACCAAGATGTAACAAAGACAGTCGCAAGCGCTACACAAGATAACAAACGCCCTAGGTTAAGTTCAGTCAAATGTTATGTTTGTGGAAAACTTGGTCATAAATCTTTTGAATGTTTCAGCCGACCACATGATAAGCAGCAATCAACTACGACCTCTGATCGCTCCAACACAGCCGTTGCTACAAGGGCCTCTGTGACTTGTTACAAGTGTGGTGTTGAGGGTCACGTGGCATCGCGTTGCCCAAAATTGGGGCCAAATGCAAACAGCAGCGCGCAGCCTACCGTCGCAACCAGTACTATCAAGAGAGTGGACGTGTGCGGCTTGAAACCTGTCACCGGTACAATTTCACAATACGGTGAGCAGTTCTCATTTTGTTTTGATTCCGGGGCTGATTGTTCTTTAATTAAAGAAAGTATCTCTCGCAGGCTTGTTGGTACATTGCAACATGCAATTGTTACTTTGACTGGTGTAGGAAAGACTAGTGTATTATGTAACGCACAAATTTTAGCTAGGGTAACTCTAAGTGGTCATAACGTACAGATTTTATTTCACATTATACCTGATGACTGTCTAAATAACGATATTTTGATTGGACGCGATTTGTTAAGCTTAGGGTTGTCCGTACACATATCGTGTGATAAACTTAATATAGTTGAGAATCCCTTACTGGTTAATACTTGTAACGTTGATAACGTTGATAATCTTGTTGATAACAAATTTCACGACGTGGATTCTGATATACCTGATGACTTTAAGCCACAATTAACAGCACTTCTTAGCGCTTTTAAGAACTCATTTGTTGAAGGCACTCCTACAAATAGGGTTAAGACCGGAAAGCTAGAAATTAAATTAGTAGATCCTAACAAAATCGTGCAACGGCGGCCTTATCACTTGAGCCCTGACGAGCGAGTGATAGTTCGTAATAAGTGTAATGAATTATTATCTGCCGGTGTCATTAGACCTAGCAAATCTCCTTTCTCTAGCCCAATAATTTTAGTCAAGAAACGCGACGGCACAGACCGTATGTGTGTTGATTATAGAGAATTAAATTCAAATACAGTACCCGACCGGTATCCTCTACCTTTAATCGGTGATCAAGTTCAAAGGTTAACAGGCGCAAAATTTTATACGTGTCTTGACATGGCTAGTGGGTTTTATCAGGTTCCCGTAGATGTAGAGTCAAATTCAATAGAAAAAACAGCTTTTATTACGCCGGACTCTCATTACGAGTATGTTGCCATGCCTTTCGGGTTAAAAAATGCCCCCTCTGTATATCAGAGAGCCATAAATACGGCTCTGGGTGAACTAGCACACTCCTACGCAATAGTCTACATGGACGATCTCATCATACCCTCGAACAATGTAGAGCAAGGGTTGGAACGGTTACAAGTAATACTAAAGACTCTTAGTGACGCTGGATTTTCATTCAATGTGAAAAAATGTGCTTTTCTAAAGAAGCAGGTACAGTTTTTAGGCTATGAAATATCAGACGGTGAGATAAGGCCTAATCCCCGTAAAATAATAGCATTGACCAACTCCCAACCACCACAGACAATCACACAGCTTAGACAATTTTTAGGCTTAGCGTCTTACTTTAGGCAGTTTGTAAATAACTTTTCACTCAAAATGGCACCCCTCTACCGTCTGTTAGCTAACAATAATTCTAAAATAATTTGGACCCCAGAGTACGAAACAATTAGACAAGACATAATATCGGTTTTGACATCATCCCCGGTCTTGACGCTGTTTGATCCAGACTTACCTATAGAACTGCACACGGATGCTAGTAGTGAAGGTTATGGCGCGATTCTTTTCCAAAGAGCTGATACAAAGCTACATCCGGTCGAATACTATAGCAAACGCACAACACATGCAGAGTCCCGATACCACTCTTATGAGTTGGAGACCCTAGCAGTAGTTAACTCGGTTAAGCATTTTCGTCATTATTTGTACGGTAGAACTTTCACAGTCGTTACTGATTGCAATTCTCTGAAATCTTCTCGAACTAAAGTGGACCTAACTCCTAGAGTGCATCGATGGTGGGCTTTCCTCCAGGCTTTCGATTTCGACATCCAATACAGGGAAGGTAAGAAAATGGCTCACGTCGACTTCTTTTCGAGAAATCACTTACCCGCGACACGAGTGGACAGCACTGTCATTACCGATACTAGTAGTTTAGTGTATGTAGAACAAAAACGGGTCAATATAACTGAGTTATCTTCAAATTGGTTACAAGCGGAACAACGACGTGATCCCGAATACAGAGAAATTATTGATAAGCTCGAGAATGACGATCTAGATTTAGAGAGGTGTAAAGTGTACGAATTGCGTTCTAATGTGCTTTACAGAAAGATTCAAAGGAATAATCGTAATATTTGGTTACCAGTTGTACCTAGAGCTTTTCGTTGGTCAGTGATAAATCACATTCACGAGTCAATCCTTCATTTGGGGTGGGACAAAACTCTAGAAAAGGCCTACCAACATTATTGGTTTCCCAATATGTCAAAATATGTCCGGAAATTTGTTGAAAATTGCATAACATGTAGGGTAGCTAAGTCGAGTGGTGGGAAACAACAGATAGAATTACACCCCATACCAAAAACTAATATTCCTTGGCATACTATCCACATTGACGCCACTGGTAAGCTCAGCGGCAAAAATGATCAAAAGGAATACGTTTTCGTTCTAGTAGATGCTTTTACTAAATATGTGTTGCTCAGGCATTCCACAAGAATTAACACTCAAAGTGCGATAAATGCTCTTAAAGCGTCCATATCTCTGTTTGGGACCCCCGTGCGCGTTATTACCGATCAGGGTAGATGTTTTGCGAACAAAGACTTTAAACAATTTTGTGTTATTCACAATATCGAATTACATTTGATAGCAACAGGCTCTTGTCGTGCTAACGGGCAAGTTGAACGTATAATGAACACACTCAAAAATATGTTAACCGTCGTAGAAACAAGCCCTAGTAGGTCGTGGCAAGAGGCGTTAGATGATGTTCAACTTTCTATAAATAGCACAATTCATAGAGTAACCAAAGCTAGTCCCCTAGAATTGTTAATAGGTAGAGTAGCTAGACCCTTAAATTTACTTACGGTTGATGATCACGAGGTCGAGGTAGATGTAGAGGAGATTAGAGAACAAGCTAACAAATTAATGAAGGACAATGCATCTCTTGACAAGGCACGGTTTGATAAAGGTAAAGCCAAAGTCACTTCGTTTTCTGTAGGGGATTACGTGCTGATAGAAAATCACGAACGGAATCAAACAAAATTAGATCCTAAATTTAAAGGACCGTACGAGGTGATTGAAGTACTAGAAGGTGACAGGTATTGTCTCAAGAGCTTAAATTGTAATCGTACTTTCAAGTATGCGAGAGACCGCTTACGTCCACTCCCTCAGTCATATGTTCCAACCGAATTGGATCCATGCCTGTCGGATGACGATGATGGTGAGATATTCATACTATGTTTCTTTTGATTATGTGTTGAGGTAGTATAACGGCGAGTTGGCCGATATGTTATGGCGAGGTGGCCAAAATAGTAACGGCGAGGAGGCCAATTTGTAAGGCGAGGTGGCCAATTTGTAACGGCGAGGTGGCCAATTTGTAACGGCGAGGTGGCCAATTTGAAACGGCGAGGTGGCCAATTTGTAACGGCGAGGTGGCCAATTTGTAACGGCGAGGTGGCCAATTTGTAATGGCGAGGTGGCCAAAAAGAATAAAAAAAAAAAAAAAATTATTTGGTCAGGAGTGGCCGACCGATACTAAAATATTTTTTTTTACAGATGATGCGCGGCCTTCAACATCACACGAGGACGTGTGATATGTCAGGATGGCTGTGTCGGAGGCAGTTACGAGTGCAGTTGATTGTTGTTTACATGCATAGCAAAGAGTAGTGTCTGTTTGATTGCTTTTAAAATCATAATTTAATTTAATTTGATTTGTTAAATTTTTTAATCAATTAATCACCGTCATTTCATTTATTAAGTTTGATAAAGATTGTAAAGTACGTAACGACCAATCAGAGCAGAGCACGTCGCTCGAGTGGGGTCGAGGCGCCATCTTTACTTGAGAGTGACGGACGGTATTTTTCGGAACATTACTTGGGGAGACACCAACGAGTCGAGTTGGATCGTTGGGTGTGTAGTTGTGTACGTTGTTCAAAAAGTGAGGTTGGTGCCTTGAACTCGCTGCTCGGTTTTTACTGTGCACTTTATTTGAAACTTTTGTGAATAGACAAAATAACGATTAAATTCTTATAAAAACTGTGACTATTGTGTTTTGTGCTCGCCTTTTACCCGATGACGCCCACTAAACGCGTAACCTCTGACGACGATGTCGTCGAGAATAACGATTCTCCGACATATACATTTTCGGTTATGTAAAAAAATTACACACAAATTACAATATATTAATATTACTAGCTTTTCATCATATTTTGTTTATATTCATGCTATGAAACTATTCAGCTTTATAGTATAGGAGAGATGTCATTAAAATTACTGTTTTATCTTTCTCATGTCTTTGTGGTAGCATTTTTTTTAATACGCAAAACATTACTTAATAAAAAATCATTTAGAGACGTAGTTATTCGGTTAACTAAATAAAAACCTTCAAATGCAAAAAATCATATAGAAACGTAGTTATTAGGTTAACTAAATAAAAACCTTCAAATGCAAATTTCAATCCTAATGACCGACAACAAGCTCAAACATCCATTTAACATTTTTATGGAAAACAAACAAGTGTTTTCTGCGGTTTAACAATGCAAGAAGCGGTATATCAAGTAACTGTCAAAATTCATGTTGCATTATATTGCATAGGCGAGGCAAATGTTACAGGCAACAGTGGCATAGACACGTGGTTCAGGCACTTTACTGTTCCAAGTCACGAGGCTCTAGCCTGTTTCGTGCATTGTAAATTATTTTAAAACAGAATTAAAGATCAAAATCGGCTTAATATTAGAAAGAACGGCTATACGTTTTCTAGGATATTTGAAAGTAGTTTATGGTTGTTTGTGATCCGTAATATGTATATGTTTATTTTATGTTTCAGGTTGTGTAGAAAAGGTAAGGCCCCATCAACGCTAAGGGATTCGCAAGATTACGTTTTTGTGATGATTATAGTCTGCATTGCATAGATCTAAGACAATTTAGTTGTTTAAGTAAATATTATTTCTATCCTTTTTTTAGTAGAAAACATTACAAACAAGATAAATCCGTCTATTTTTCAACACAAAAAATACAACATATGGATATGTACTCGTATGCAAAAATAGAATCAAATATTTACTAAGAGCACGAGAGTTTTAGAATAAAATAGTTTAATTTTCAGCTCGAAGTTTTCGAAGATTATAACGTGTATAAATTCCAAGTCTACTCGAACAATGATATATTTTAAGTGAAATTTAAGATCTATATTAGCTTTGTGACAGATACTTATACTAGATTACTACTACTTATAGGTAGATACTTTTTTTTACATGCAGAAAATGATGTACATAAGATTTTAATCATGAAAATCAATATGTATGAAGTAAATAAATTAACCAGTAAAAACTCAGACCAAAACTAATTAAAAACAATTATCCTAAGATCTCCTTATTCTTATTCTTATTCGATGATAATTAAAAATCTTTTTTTACAGACAGCAATTAATCCTTAGTTTGTTAGCAAAATTAACCAAATAGCCAAAGTTATAACGAAAATGCGCACACAGCACTCTATACACGATTAGTTATTGTTCGAGTGTATCTGCTGAGAGGGCGGCGGCAAAAGCGGCAAAAACGCCGGCGGCATCCGCTGCAGCCGGCTCTGCGGTGCGACTTTGCGCCATAAATCACAGCACCAGCGCGGCATTGGGAGTCTCCGTACATCACGTGCCAGGTAATATTTCAAAACAAATTATTGTGATACTATTGGAAAGTCAATTTTGTTATATATCAAATGGTTGTGCTGTTTATAGTGATAGATATGGTAAAAAAGAAAATACAATTTTCTTTCAATGTGCATTATTCCAGAATATTGCTTTTGTAGGACTATAGAGAAAATAGTGTCAGCAATTGTTTCCAAGGCGACGCGACACGACAGGTCATCCTCCGAATAGGTAAAATTAATTGATGGCTCGCATAATAATATATACCTACTATATTCGTGAGTACATTAAGAATAGGAAATTCTCCCTGAAGGATGTGCTTGTCTAGATTAATATTTATGACTGTGCAATTAGTACCCGCCTATACCTGCTACAAACGGAATCATAGAGTAGGTTGGGTATGATCTTCATACATTAGATAGCCAACCAACGAAGATTACTGAATAATAATTTTGAATAATAAGCCGGGATTATCTCGATATAACGTAGGCAATGTTCCGTCTCGACATTCCGGCACGTAAATTATCAATTTTGTAATGGCTCAGGAAAAAAGAAATTCGTAAATTATTTTAAGAGAAACGAGACAAAGTTTAGCATTTGAGAGTTGTATTCGCAACAGTGGCGTGTCGAGGTGGTGGCGTTTTACCCCAAATACGGCTTAGAAGGAAATCACCTGGCAGGCCATTAACCTAATTCACGGACGCAAAGACAGGGCGGAGGGCGCGGGCGCGGCGGCGGCAGCGCAGGCCCGCTTTAATATCGCGCGCTGCCGAAGCCGGTAATAAGATGGAAATAAGGCGGCAGAAACCGGGCCAATCATCGCCGCTCGCAACTTGACACCGCCAACCTACAATACTTCGATAAGTATGAAATAAAATATTCATTTCGATAAAATTAGGTACTCGTAAGTAATAAGAATGAGAAATGGGATGCTTCGATACTCGTTGGGGTTTCGGCTGATTTTGATAAAGACGTTTTGTTATTTTTTCTTTTTTTTAGAGTTGGTTTTGTAAAGTTGACTAGTCATCCATGCATATTGAACAATTACCCATTCATAAACAAGTTCCATATTGTAAAGATCGTTATTATTTTATGTCTCTACCCAAAATCACTAACCTAAAAGGGTTAATTGATAATAAAGATACAGGCGATTGTTCTAAAGGGCGTAGATATAAAATTACAGCCTTAAAATAGAAAATGGCCGTCGGTTGCCCTCGTGGCCCGGGAGCAAGTGTTTTCAATGGGAAGTCGGATGGGGAGCATCAGTTATGGAACCAAGCTGCTTTTAATACGCGTTTTTCTTTTAATGGAGCTAAGTTGAACGTTTTGTTATATGTAGGATATACAAGGAGTAACAAAAGTTTCGGTCGGGAAGGTTTGAAATTATAAGACAGTAAGATTTTTTCTTAAGAACCAACATCGTTTGAAGCAAAATTAAAAATTGTATTCAAATACATAATTAAAAAAACGTAGGTACTTTGCTTAAAATTAAACCCGGACTTTACAAAAAAATTTAAAACCAATGTTTTTATAATAGATATCGATTGCGCTTATGACCTACATAAAGCACATTATTAAATTTGTTAGATATTTGTTGTATAAGATCGAATCAACACCGAGAGTAAACCATATTACTCTCGTTATGTTTGTATAATCAGCGGTTTACAAGCAAATTAATTATTATTTGTTTTTTTTTACTGTTTTAATATTCATAATTTTATCCATAAATCAATTATCACGAGTATGGAATAGCAACGTGCAGTAAGTAAACTTTCAGACATTTTACTAAGCATCGTTTAATATCAAATTGCATCAGACACCAGACTTCTAAGTACACCAACAAGGAAAGAAATTCACAAAGATTTATCACGTATAGAACATTCGTGTACAAAAGGCGTTTTATTTTTTCCGTGTTCAGACTCGGCTGTGACCGTCGAGTTTATGTGAGCTCGGCGATATAAGGGTAGTCATAATTGAGACGTCGAACAAATTGTGTCGTTACGTGTTGTTGGATTTCTCACTACGTTGCTTTTATTCTGTAACAAGTCTCATTGGTCGAGTAATAATAGCCTAGACAGCTAAAATTCTGCTGCTATAAGTATCGTACGACATCAAAGTTTATTTTTAGGTCAGAAACATAAATTCATCCATCTGATTCGACGTAACGCACAATGTTGCTCAATATCAGTAAAACCCCAACCGTAAAAACACATAAACCAACCACAATATAATACGATGCGTATTTATTGGCGTAGAACGTCAACGTATTACCGAGCGTAAAGGAAAGTTGAATTAATCTCCGACATAAAATCACAATGGGTCCAAATTAAATATTTCAGGTGGCGACGGGTCTCGCAAGTTAGTGCGGGTTGATGAAACGACAGACTCCACACTCGACGACAGGGGAAATTTAATTATTGTGCCGTTTACACAACCAGAACCGTTGAACACTCTTTTAAATGGCGAAGCGTATTTTTGTGACATTACATGAGTTAGTAGACTTGTAATTGCATAAAAAGTACTGTAAAGTCCGTCTGCGGTCTCACTGGACTAATATTTTAAATGCGGCTTTACGAGCTTTTGATATATCTGGCTGGGCGTTTTTCCGAGGAAAATTACAATTACATTGTCGCTGAAATGCCTCGCATTCGCTCGATAATCATATCGCCATACTGTTTACCGATAATTAAACCGAAAGTGTTTACTAAACCCGCACTTAAGCGGCTCCCAGAGATTAGCCGTTATTAGTAGATACGTATTACACGAGGAATAATTGAAGTATAGAGCGGTCCTTATTGTCACTAATCTGATACAAATGAATTCATGCGTTCAATAATACATAAGCCGGTCGGGTTGGGAGCTTGCGCTCGTATAAGTAAATGAGAATTGCACTTGTGAATCGATCAGCTAATGGGATATGAATGAAGCGGGCGGGCGGAGGCTGTGGCGGCGTACACACGCCGGATCTAATGGAATTCACTTGTAGGCAAACAAGCCGCAGAGCCGGTTCCGCGTACCTGAGCGCTTCCACCGTAAGTATGCGCTCGCATTACCTCACGAACACCGCACACCCGCGCCGCACACACCGCGCGTCAATTTTAATAGACGGCATTAATCATGGTTAATGTGGATCACACACCTACCTCCAAGCGCGGCAGTTTGTCAACATTCCACTACTAACTTGACGATTGTAAATGGCTGAGTATTACTTACTATACATGAAGCGGGAGAAGGAACTAATTTACGGTACCTGTAACAAAGGGGACGATAGGTTAGACAAGTGTAAATCAAGCACAATTACGTATTGATCGCACTCTGCTTAGATAAGGGTCATAAGAATAATCAACTCACGTAAAACTTACTATAAAAATATTATTTAGAAATAATGAAAAACTGATGGTGAAGTGTAGGTACATTTTACAAAATGTGGTAGATCAAATATGTTTTCTTCTAGAATTCTAGTACTTTACTGCACAAGAATGCGATTAAACTTATCAAAAGGTAGCATTACTATATAATAGAAATTCAAAAGGCAACTGTAATTTAGATAGCAGGATGATACTCCTTGACATTATTAAAGGATACACATAACTAAGCATTCCTTGGAGATTACTGCCGAGCCTCAGTCGGCCTTAAACCAGATTGAAGCGCTTAGAATTCCTTACATAAGCGCTCTGCTATAATATCGGAAAAGAGATCAGAAGTTAATCTATCGGCAACATTCCTCGCGTTTCGCCGGAAGGCAGCGGGCCGCCCCGGCCGCTACGGCCCTCGCACACGCGATCTGAACGCGCCCCTCAACTAATCGATCCTAATCCTAGCATTTGCAACTATGCACCTAAAATAGCTTCATTTATTCCCCGTAGATATCGGAAATACGCTCTTAAATATAATTCTCATATAAATATCCACTCGATCAAACTCGAGCTTAGTCGCTACCGTGTCGTCGCAGATAGGGGATCTAAATAAAACACTTAGGAACCAAAAATATTGTAGAGAAAGCAAATGTTATGAAAACAAAATCACAGATTTGATTTTTAGATAATAACAGTCACACGATTCAAGGCGTACGAAAGTTGTTTTCTAAAACTTTACATTCCTCTGAGTCGTAAAAAGTATGTTACTACTTGTATTTTATGAGTTACTGAAGCCTCAGAATGGAACGGCAGAGATAAGCGTTACTACTGTTTAAATATTCTATGTATGTAGAATAGATGAATAGGAAACCGCGAGGGCTTAGTGAATTTGAGATTGCGTAGGCAAGCGTGTATTAATTAAATCATATGTATTGATGACACGCAACGTAGCAATATTAGAATTTATTGCATAATCACGACTTATTATTGTGAATATATTATTATGGATGAACTGTTCTTAGGTATTTGATTATTTACGCCTATTAAGAACCTTAAGACATAAGACGTAACGTAGTTTTATCTTAGAGTCCCAAAGGAAGGAAGTAAGTATTTTGCAACTAAACACAATGGGAAGTATTTTTATACAATTTAGTAGCAAACAACACAGAAAACATTCCCTTCTACAATAAACATTAAATACCAAATTGTATAGAATCATATACTGTGCGCATAGTGCACGACTATTTGCTAGAAAGAATGGATTCCTTTAGTCACATTTATGGCTAATATATTCATGAAAGTTTCACAAAAATACTTTAGCATACGCCCGTCTGCTTTATTATGAGCACGACACAGACCAACACGCGTTCATAATATCAAGTTTATATGGAGCCTTACTCATATGACTTACTTTCTATTGGCACTGAGAAATATAATATAGTAAAGGCAGTTTAAGATCTCTTTTGACAAAAATATTGAAACGAAATCATTTTAATTTTGTAGATTGCAGCGCGTTTGGTTAAATGTATGTATGTTTGGTTACATAGCCGTTCATATAGTATCTCTCGAAACATACGATCACTACCACCCTTCCCCTACACAAATCGGATAAGACTAAGCCAAGCCGAAATAATTGCTATTAGCAGAGAATGGCAGTAGATAATAGTGGATTAATAATATCACTAGATTGAGATATAAGATTCTATATAATTAATTTGCAGGTCCAGTATAATATTCAATGCATTTTGATAAAAATAACGACACATGACACCGCTGCACAACTCAGTGAGTTTCGTTTTCATAATCCAGAAAGCAAATACACGCTCGTGTTAACTCAGCTAGTTTGCAAGTTACTATACTGAACTTGGCATATCTATTTCCATTTAAAATGAAATGGAAAAGCAAAATAAATAATATGGCGAGAGAACTCAGAGGAGATACGCGAGGGCGTAAAATATTTGGGAAGCGCATTCGGAGAGTAGCAAAATAAAATAGGTAACGAATGGAGTGCACGTCAGCAACACGCGGCGCAGACGGGCGGGCGGCGGCGGCGGCGGCGGGCGGCGCACGCGACGTGCCGCGCAATTTCCGCCCGCGTCTGATGCGACGCCAGCGCCACGGGAATTCAAGCGAAAACATGAAAGGATGCAGCACACACAGCGCTGCGCTCTGTTCTCATTCATGCGTCAAAGAATTAATTAATTACACGATTTGAGCACATTCCCACTGGATCTTTATTTTGGCCGCAGTTCTCTAAAAACTCGTTTAGGTGTTTGTAAAGATTAGCTGTTCCTTTGTAGGCATGAAGGAAATGGATTAATAATTATAGGGTAAAGAAGTAAGCGTGCGAGGTCTCGGCGGAAGGATGGAGTAAGGCAGAGCGTGATTAAATCGCAGGCGTTTCGGCATGTAACAGGAAGTGGGTCAAGCGGCGCCGCCCGAGCTATTTATTGCGTTTCCGACAAAACTGCACCAATCTTATAAAACTTACTTCTCGACAAGTAAACACAATTTGACTCCAAGGCATCATTCATAGGGCAACTATAGGGTAAGGCTTGTAAGCTATGCTACATTATGTGCATAGTGATAATGATTACGGATAATCAAGATAGTTAATGAAGACCTAGTTTTACAAAAGCTCGTTTGACTCGATAAAGGCATACCATTAAAACTTTTTTATTCGGTAACGTCCGCTGTTCGGGCAGGATAAAATCTTAGTCGCTCTGCAATTACAGACAAGTGCCTTTAAATGAACCGAGCTCTCGAGCACGCCGCATCGCTTCGCTGCCACTCCGCCGTCCTAACTTGATATTTCCTCACTAATGCAGATTAATTGATTCGACATCACCTATTCAAATAAACATATTGTACCGAATGATTTCATACTATCCACTTTAAATATTTTAAAATGTAACTTTGAAGAGGTCTCAAAGAGGCTTGACACGAAAATGGTGATAAATCACCATTCTCTTCTTATGAACATTTGAATCGCAAAGGAGAAACCTACGGTAAGATTTATTTTATGTTTTATTCATTCACAAGTAGGGAACATCTAACTTTTTATTTTAACGTTTGTCGAGAATCAAACAAAATAGGTTTGTTTTTAAAACTTTCTGAAAATGTTACATTACTAACCTGCCAAACATTTTAATACATAATATAAAAACCAGATAAACAAGAGATTAGAGGAAATAGATCACAAGAAACGATATTGGCACAATCTAAATTAAGCCTATCGGAAACGTTTGGCCAAGTATAAAGCAGGCAACGATATCGTAGCGACCTACATACCCGAACGTAGAATATCCACGGATTGCATGTTGGCTTTACGGTGAGATTAGTGCAGAATGTGCGAGGGACTGTATATCCAAAGATATTGATTCTGGAAAGTAGCCAAAAAAACTCCTACGAGTAGGCACGCGTCAACCGCCGTGCTGCCCCTACACCGACGACGTCAACCCTTTTACGAATATTAAATTCTGTTTTGCCACTTCGCGATTCCACATTTTGAGGAAATATATGATCCGATTCGTAAGACCTTTGCATTATTCAGAGTTTACTTGGATGCTTCTGGATATTGTTATACTCGATCTTGTTAATAAGCTTTATAGATACGTGCTAACGTCATCTGACATCTTTAACAAAAAACATTAAGTTATTTAAATGTGTGCGTCTTGAGAAGCTCGACAGAAATGTTTATTGCATATTCCAAGAAAACCCGATTCACCCTCCCCTCCCATAAGATGTTATCGCTTCAAATAATTTATTTTAATCTGCTTGTGTTCATATTATAATGCTGTCACTTTTTTACAGAGCCTACATTGTTAATAAAAAAAACTTTCAATATAAACAATAGATCTAAGTTTAGGTTAGTAATTAAGTTAAGGGTGGCTTCTAATGTGTAAACCTAAATAAATTTATTAATAATCTAAATTTTATCTGTAATCTTATTATCTTTACAAATGATAAAGTCCTATATCAAGATGTACAACTCCAATCTATCAACCTCCAGACCTCCACTAATAAAATGAGGCTGTTCAAACTTTTGAATTCATTAAATTCACTCGTTGATAAATAGATTATGAATTTTCATCCCCGGTTTGAATTACTCGAACCTTTAATTAGTTCTAAGAAACTTGTATTAGCGCGACCGCCCGAAGTAGGTTAGTTAGAGATCCTTAACCAAACAGAACATTAAATTAATTGGCCAAATTATGAGTACCTATTTTCTAATGAAGATGTTTGTAAATAAGGGTATCAAATTTTTAACTAGCTTTCCCGCTGCTTTGTCTTTATTTTGATGATGTTCCAATTAAGTTTTTCCCCCAGTAAATTTGCATAGGCAATTCTAAGTGTAAATAAATACTCACATTCCGCAATCCTCGATTTTTGTTCATTTATTTCGTACTAGCATTTACCTGGGTGAATTTACAGAGTCGTTAATCGTTAATTCGAGAACGTCATTCGAATTAAAGAAGTTAGCTTTCCCGTCTTTACCATTATATGTAATCAAAATTCAAAAAAATTGGTTAAGTTGACAAAGCGCGGGGCGGTAATAGGTACATTTATAATATTAGTTAGGATGTATATAGTACTACATCAAGAGTAACAATTGTTTTTATTTTCCGTTTAACCCGCTTCACTAAAAATGCTGTGTTTAGCGTTCCTTAATTAATTCATAAGATACATGAAAACAACATTTAATTTTAACGGAACGTCCGTTATATTGCGAGCAAATCCCGATACCTTGGATCTGTCCGATGCGACAAAATGCAACGGTACAGTTAGAACAGAAATAAAAGAAGCTGACACTAACAAAAAAGCAACCAAAGATAAACGGAAACGGGCTCGCTCATAGAGAAAAGTAAAGACGCTCTGCTACTGAAAACTTTGCGGACAGTCAGTCTTATGCTATTCTTTTTCCTCGTGGATAGATACGTGAACTTTTGTTAAAAGGAACATTCTTTTATGTTTTTAACCCCCGACAAAAAAGATGTTATAAATGTCCGCTGTCTATGTAGCTTTATAAAAGAGTGGACTAATTAGATTGCTATTATATTTAACAGCTGGTTTTCCAGCTGGCTTACATGGTATGTTTTATTGACATTGCGCCTCTCAAAAAGAAAATAATATATGGATGAAAACCTCAACCCAAAAAAAATGTTTATATTAGTATGCAATGTAAGATGTACAAAATAAAATACTAGGCATTGGTTTAACTTTTTCTTAGATTAAAAGTTAATTAATTGAGGAGTTTATAATTATAACACAACATCTGCATACACTTTAAAAAACCGAAAGAAGTAACCCCGTGAATTACTTAAGCATTTTTTTTATTTTATGCGCTAGAGGCCCGTCCGTGAACGGTTTAAATACCTATATTGTCCACTTATGAATATAATTAGGTTGAATAAAACCTAATTGAGCAATAAATATTTCCGTATTCATGCCAGATTAATTGTATGCAATTAACAGAGAAGCACATTGCATAGCATGGTCTATAGTTTATTCCTGGTGTTAATTGACAGGCGGTTGAGTTCGGTCTTAAATTGGTGTAAATCCTCAAGGCACAGATCATGGCAGCGCGCAAGCTCTCAACGTGCCTCCTCCAATTACTTTAATTAAAACAATACCACGGTACCAGTGCTGCGTCGACAAACCGCGTCTGTTTCCCATTTCCCTATTTAAATACGAAAACGAGCTCGCAGCCCGCGCTTAGCATGCAAGATGTTGCTATTCTCTACTACGCGAACCAACACCTACTGGTACGTAGACGTTTTAATCTAAAATATACGGAATCCTAATCCGTTTTCACAATTTACGGTTGCCTCCGAGCACCACAGGTAACTTAGGTTATAATAATATTGCTGGAGTCTATTGCGAGAACATAAGTATAGTTGTAGGGGTATAATTAAAACGGTATAATTTCAGTGTAGGAAGACGATGTGGGAAATCTTGCGACTTTATTAACCTCAGACGTATTGACTAGTTATCTCCTGTAGTTACGGCGCGAAGAGTGTAAGGGGCCAGGAAGATACGTCGTCACTTTTGGACAAGCTTAAATATCTATCTCAGACCAACATGAGGTACTACAAAATTCTATATAGTCACATATTGTGACTATATAGAAATTAGCGTGAGTACCTAATACCCGTTTTCATAATTAATCATGTAACTCGCGTTTGTTTTTAAAGTAAAATGTAAATAATTTCCTATAACCATTGAAAAGTGACACGAGAAATGTATTAAATATGTAATTTAGAGAATGCGTGGAGTGACTGGAGTTAAAAATCGATTAAGGTATGTAGTTGATTCAGTGCATCGTGCCTGGTCTGAGGGCGAAACCTGTCACGCGAAATGACTGTTGAAAATGCGACGCGCGCGCCATTCACGTGCAGTTGCAGGATTTCGACTTAAAAAGTAAATATTAAAAAGCGAAAACCGAATACAGCCAGACTTCCGGTATTTTTTAAAAGCTGAAAGTTTCTTCATACTGCTGGTGCACATATGCTACACATACGACAGATGTGGAAGCAGCCTAATACACGAGGAACTACAATATTCCATAAAGATAAAGATTTCTGTACGCAGGAGTTTAAAACATTACAGTATATAATTTATTACAACAAATGGTAGAAAAATTACAGGAAAATCGATGAAAGTAGAGTTGATTTAGCGCGTCGCTGGAAGCCAGTAATTTACTCTCAAGTTGTCTGAAGGCGACACCTGTCACGCGAAATGACGGTTGATAATGCGACGCGCGCGCCATTCACGTGCAGCCGCCCGAAAGAACGGGGATACCTCGTAATTTATTTCGAGTTTTTATTTATTTGTATGTAAAACTTGTTTAGTTCTTAGGATTCCGATCATAATCATAAATTATATGAATACATTTATTTTTGTCGGCTGTTCCATGCCGTACACATTTCGCAAGCGTAGAAGAAAAAAACACTAACATACATTGTCATAATTACCATAAAAATAAATTAAGGTATGTCGTGTGACATATGAAACAATATGACTCATTATAATTATTAAAACTTTGTTTTATTTTTTTTCACTTTAAAACATTCATAAGTTAGTTAACTATTTAAAAAATGAGGCATACTAATATGATTTTACTGTCTCCTACTATTTCGAGAACTCAACCTGATTTTAATTTTACTAAGTATAACAGTAACACGTGTTTTTAATACTTTAGTCACAACTTACAGACTTACGGTGTTTATGCCAACAAGAAAACCAGCACCGAAAAGTTGAAGATCGCACCCCGGCTACATGTTAAGAAGGCAGAAGGAACATTTATCACGTAGCTAATAGTGAAGGTAATATAAGGCTGCTAAATCCAGCATCATCTACGGGATTAGTCTACACAGGGTCGAGAGCGTCGCCACGATATAGACAAAGCGGTTACAGTAATACAACAACATAAAATATGCTATTACCAAAACAACAACATAGTACATATTGAGTTGATGTAGTGATGTAGGCTGACTTTATTGTGATATTTTAGGGTTACGTAACTTTTTGCATTTAAAGTTGCGGTACTGATGAGATGGTGTACTGTGACATTAGCACGGGCTATGCGACTCGTACGGCATCTCCAACGGGAGGCAACTTTGCAAAGTTTCTTAAGGGCGGTTAGCAAAGTTTGACGTGCACGCGCCGCTACCACCGTAAGCTCTGGGATTGGATACTTGTTATTTCTATCCTACCCAAGATCAAGCACAACATACGCAATATTTACTGCGGGAAACTTGCGAAGAACGTGATTATCTACAAACCAATATAATATTTTCGGATGTAATATGGTTACTGGTAAGTTTACTTGGCTACGGGACAATCAAGAAAAGGACGGCTAATTGGGTCATTGGAGATTTATCACACGTGTATTTATATGTTTCTTTGGAGATTGCAGGGGTTGGGAGAATACATCGAACATCATAGAAATAACTTTTTCAATAATTCTCCATAGTGTAAGTAAGTGATAAAAACCAAATCAGAAATATTTAACATGTTCACCAAATCTTCAAGTCATACAGTAGTTTAGAATACATGTTAGTACGATGAGTATATACATATAGACATTTACCGCATATATATTATACACCTTTACTCTCTTTAGTTCTTCTCTTTTGTTTAAAAGCCAGCTCCAGCCTCAGCACTATTATCACAGTCATAAAGTCATAATCGTAACCGTTAAGCCAGTTCTACTACATAAAATTCAAATGAATCTGATAATTTATAGTAGGTTAGCTCAAGTTAAACTGAAATGAAACATTATAATTTATTCTGGGGTACTTTGATCGTTACCGCGAAATCACTGGACTGTGTTATTAAAGGTGTTCGCGGATCGGGCCGAGGCTGACTCGTGGATCAAGGAAGAGTTTTCAGAACTTGTACTTTCGTATCCGTCTAACCGACGGTAGTTCTACTTGGAGTTTTATGAGTTTAATCAAATCGTTATAGGGGTGCCACGGAGCGGCCAGCCTGCCCTAACGGCTGATTGTATGTACAGAACACGTATGCTGACCCGCACCAATTGTTCCCATTGCCAATAGACACAAATACACGTAGCGACCTAAACAGAAAAACAAGGATTGTAACAAAAATATTGCTTTTTATTATCCAACAGGGAAGCACGCGAAACATGTATTAGAGTTTATATCGCTTTGTTGCTAAGACTGCGTTTATGCGTGGTGGTTAGCCCACTTGGATATTATTCGTCTTGATGAAATATTATGATATCTTTTATGGATAATTATATCATATTATTTTTCTTCTTGAGATTGAAATGTTTGTGCGCTTTAAACACGTGCTTTAACGGCGAAGGCAAACATCATGAGGAAACCGGTATGTCCTGAGAACTTTAAAAGAGTTTTGAAGGACATGTGACATTCACCAACCCGCACTTGGCCAGCATGGTGAATTAAGGCCTAATCTCTCTCGCCAAGAGAGAAGTCCCTGTGTCCCAGCAGTGGGAACGTCAAAGGGTGATGATGATGATTTCAATTCATAAAAAGAATGTGCTGTAGAATGTGGTAGGAAAAATGGAGCTAGAAAAAAGTCACCGTGGATTATTCAAACCGGGCATAATCTTTCGCAAACAGAACTTTTAATCGAAAGTTTTCAACACAAACCCTGATTTTTAGGGCTCCGTAGCGAAATGGTAAAAAGCGGAACCTTTATAGGTTCGTCACGCGCCTGTCTGTCCACCGTATATCACAGCCACTTTTTTTTGAAACTATAGGAACTATTTTGATGAAAGTTGGTAAGTAGATGTATTCTCTGAACCACATTAAGGTTCCCATAGAATAGAAAATTCTTTATTACACAAACCAATAAACAAAAATACAAAATTATTAATAGTATAAATCTAAATTTAAAATTTAAGAAAAACCCCCGATTCCAATGCCTTAATTTCCTTCAATGTAAAACAACATAATATTATGTAATGTGGACGCGATGCGTTTTCATTTGATACCCCACACTAGTATATTTGCAGTTTTTCGGTTTTGCTTCCCCACTCTCACCCCCATAACTTTTAAACGGCCCAACCGATTTTCATGAAATATGTCTAAGAACACTCGCGCAAGACTCACCTTTCATACAAAAAAAACTAAATTGAAATCGCTCCATCCGTTCGGGAGCTATGGTGACACAGACAGACAGACAGACAGACAGACAGACAGACAGACAGACAGACAGACAGACAGACAGACACGTCAAACTTATAACACCCCTCTTTTTTGGTCGGGGGTTAAAAATTAAACCTAGCATGCGTAATGAGACAGACAACCTTATGGAAATAATTGAAGTCAGGAAGGTTGTGGACGGCCCATACTAAAGAACTCAAATTTTTTTTTTCATTAACCTTATACATTTGTGTGTGGTATCTATGGATAGTTTTTTAAAAATAATATTCAGGGTTATATCTTTTTTCTTGCTATGTGTACAAATCCCCTTAGAGAATCCCCTGCGATGGGGATTTCTGTACATTTTGTTTATAAATCCCCTTACAATCGAAAAAAGCTGCAGTAGGGGATAATTAAACAAAAATTCTAATAATCCCCTTAATAATTTATTTTATTTTTTAATACGTAAAAAAACATCAATTATTTCAAGTCACACAAAAAAACTATCACGGAAAATCAGTTAACTTAGTTAACTACAATGACCTAGTTCTTTACCTACATAGTTTCTATTTCAATAATTACAGATTCTTGGTACAATCATATTGAATACTTACTAGAATACTAGTAATACATAAGAATAAATAATAATAAATAACTCATTTGTAGCAATAGTTAATATCTTAACAATTAATAAGTTCGTGTAGGCCGGTTGTCTTAGCCTTAACTAGCCTACAATTTAGTGTCATCCAACCGACGGTAGCGATCACGTGTGAAATGCACACCCACAGTCACCCATCCAAGGGCTGGCTGTGCTGAACTTTGCTTATACTATTAAAAAAAAAAAAAAAAAAGATAATATATATTAAACATAAAATAATGCAACATCAAACAGTTGTATGGGATTCTCTGAAAATCAGCGCCGTACAAGTTAAACAGCTTGTCGGCATCAAGCTGAGATTATCCCTTTTGCCTAAAGTTATATAAGAGAATTAATAATAGATTAAAAATTTAATTGTACCTTATTAGCTATGTTACGTTTTTAGTTTTAAGTTCTTTTCTTTGTAATAACTTTATGCAATAAATGTTTTTTATTCTTATTCTTTCTTATTCTTATCCTTGCTGATCGCTAAGAAACACCTAAGCCAGCTGTGCTATGAATGCTTCAAATCAAATACAAACAACTACTTTATTTTACATACCTGGAAAACCAATAACCAAATCTTCGAACAATCTCTAAGGGATTTGTATGCCAAGCTTTTTTTTGGCTTCATAGTTTGTGCGAGAGACACTTTGTTTGCTGAAAACCATTTTCGAGTTCCAGTTTTTACTATGGAGAACACCAAAACATTTACTTTTTTTAATAGCTTTTTGTGATAATCTTAATGCGGTTCACAGAATAAATCGACTTACCAAGTTTCAACTATATAGTTCTTATAGTTTCGGAAAAAAGTGGCTGTGACAGACATGACGAATCTACAAGGGTTCCGTTTTTTGCTATTAGGCTACGGAACCCTAAAAACAAAGTCTATGAGAAATTTTTAAGATGATCATCCGTGTGTCGGAAAACAGACATGCGAAAAAATGTTCGTTCGAGCAAAGACTTTGTGCGCTTCACTCGCTCGGTCAATCGTGATACCAGATCCCCCTAGTTACTCTAATAAAAATGTTCACTTCCCGCTTTCATAAAATAACAGACAGCCGAATTTGGGTAAAACTTGCGGTTTTCGTCCATGTTTATCTAATTGATTTATTCCTCAGGAGCTCAGTGTTGAATCCCGCTGTCGGAGTTATTTGTGACACGCTAAAATACTAGGAGGAAAAATTGAACTGTTTTGTAGGAATTATCAAAACTAAAGTCTATGTTATGTTAAACTGAAATAAACAGTACGCAGTTCAAAGGTTCAAAAGTCAATTAGCAGCAGAAAAAAACAGCTTTCATTCATATCGGTATATCCTTTAAGAGCTACAATGCTAGGAAAAGATAGCAAAATACACAGCAAATCCAACTCATAACAGCCCTCTTTTTGCAACGAGTTGGGTTAAAAAACAACACAACAACTCATCAGCTTCAATGTGTATCAGAAAGGGTATATTACGGCGGCATATCTTACGAGTCCTGCTAGTAGAAGTATTTTCTAAACATGGCGTAAAATTATTCAAAATATGTATAAGTTACGTCCTAAGCTGGTCGTAAAACGGTATTACAAACGTTATGAAGGCCGGGGTTGGGCCGGATCTCATCACTTAGGGTTGTGCGTCGAAGGCGACTATCTTTCAATAAACCCATAAAATTGGCTCTGGAGTGCGAGCGCCCGGAGCGTCCCGCTTCTCGCTCCTTGTTGTTAACAATGCAAGCATCAATATTAAATTTATGGCGAAGCAACGATACATGACGAAACTTTTAAGAGCAATATCCCTCAGCAACATAGCTACGGACCGAGCGCTCGTTTCAGATGAAAAATGTTTGGATAAACCGTCGATATTCATGAAAAAGGTGACGTGTTGTTACGTGCAATTTATTTTCGTTGTTGCAAGATGTTTAAAAAAATGAATCTGTACCTTTCTTTGTTAAGGCTCTTAAATGCTACGCCGTAGTAGCATGCTACGTTTCGTAGCGGCCATGTGATTCTACGAATTAGACAGAAATACCTTTTACTTACAATGTTTAAAATTCAATTGTCTCAGGATAATCTAATTTATGTAGTCTGGCTCTAATTATGTACGTCAGCTAATTTAAAATCTTAGACCGACCTGAAAAATTGTTGTTTAACATTGCATAGATTTTTCCAACAAAGCATATTTGGATTATACCGATAAAATATCACACGGAACAACTTTGAAGCAAATAATGAACAATTTACAGGAAAGAGAAACTGTTTTAAAGTAATGCGCTGGTGTATGCATTACCTAGTAATTTTATGTAGGCTGGGAGTGTAACGATATGCACGGCATGGCAGCAGCCGCGTGCGGGCGCATGCATGTTAGATGAGCCTGCACTATCCGCTGCATAGCCGCTGTACAGGTGTCATCCACCTTATTTTTAATGTGCAGTGCAACCGACCCTGGCTTGTTAAGATTCTAAGGAAAATAAAGGTTTATATTTTGAGAAAACAACATACTTCGTTTGCGATTGACTTGGCTATTTTTACCATTTAGAGACGAAACCAAAAACAGCTTTAATTGACCTTAATGCCGAATCCAATTTAAAAAGTCACTTCTTTCCGTAGTGATTATACTAGTAGCATTATAAGTTCAGTTCTTATTATTGGCAAGGAGCATTATAAAAGCATACATTAAATTAAAGATAATTAAGAAGTCAGCTGTCCTCATTTAGTCGGTATAGTGTAGGCAGAGAATTATTTCCCTACGAGACTCGTAGCTAGCTAGCGTTACGCGTAGCGTAACGATAACGACGCCCATAACGACTGTTACACAGCCCGTTCTATACCACTCTTAATAGAGTAAAGAAGCCATCATTTCGAGGAAAATATATTAAAGGTTATAGCTATATCAGATATACACTATTTTAGGATTTTTTCAGGAATTAGAAATATAAACTAACTTTATATTTAATTAATCAACCAATCAATCACTTATTAAAAAACAAAGAAAGTATTACATAATTATCGCGAGAACACGTACTAGAGGTAAGGCGGTATTTTTTATACTAAACAAACATTTGTATGGAACTAACTTTCAATTTAGGTATAGCGTAATTTTCTTGGGTAGTGTAGATTGACTGATTTAATATTGATTCGAGGAAATACAAAATAAAATAATTTCCTTAGAAAAACGTGAAATGAGTATGAATGGTTGTTTTTCAAAGACAACCAAATAAATATATATATACCCAACAAACCATTTACTATCGTTATTTAAAAACTAAATACAAATATGATGTTCAAAAACAATGATCACATTTAAAATTATATTAACTTTGTAACAGGTTCTGTGATCGTGTTGAAATTTTTTAGTTAAGTTTACTATATATGCAAAACAAATTGAGAAAGACATTGTTTTAGAATTTTAGTTGTCTGTATAACAAAGAGCAAGAATAGATGATGTTACTTAACGTTCCTAGATGGCTTTACTAATGACCGCTTGTAAGTTAGTCACTGGGGATTAGGATACAGCATGATTTTGTGGCGAGACACAAGATGGAACCAGTTAATTTGGTTCTTAAATTATTAAACCAGACTCCCACACTTTTCGTCGAAAATAGAAAAGTTTGCCAATATTTATTGCTCGCTGCACGATTTATTTCCATTCCTTTCCCCGGGTTTAATTAACTTTGTACATCGCTGACATAAAATTCAAGAACGCAATTACAGTTTTGTATCCGTTTAAATTGTAACGAAAAGAGCAAACCGATTCAGGTGGTGGATTCGTTTCGAACAAAGATAGAGAGGGCCAAATTAAAAGAGCACTGGAACGCTAATTCCATTACAATTCGATGGACGGCAAAAGTCGCCTCCGTTAGAGTCAAAGCCGGTAAAACGTAATTGCGACTTCAGTAAGCCGGCTCCACGCGGCCCGATACGGACGAAAGGGGACCTCCCTGTAACGGCTGATATAAAAGCGGCAATAAATTTAACAGGATGAACGCACTACTTACACAGAACGAGCGCGGACGCGGACGCCCGGTGCCCGTAACGAGGGGGCACGCAACCACCACCGTTCTGAATTTAAACCCCCCGCACCCCTCTACCCAGCCTCTGTCGTTTTTCAGCCGCCCGTACCGGCCCAGGTCATTTTTGTTCCTTAAACGATTTAACGGGATTATACTAAATACTTTAACGCCTTTACTGCTTTTTAACAAAGTATAGTCATCCGGTCAGTGCGAGTAGATTTAGCGGATTGCTGCCAATTTGTAAATATACATTAAATGCGCTTATTAGTTGAGTACAGAGAATGATGAGTGTTCTATGATTTTTTTAAATGTATATAATAAAGTGAAGAAATGATCATACGTTATCAAAACAAGTACATAATGAGATTATGTTCGATATACATATTATTCCGATGAAACATGGCGTTCTCATAACAATCCCTTTCACTCTCCACAAATTGGGAGGAGCGCGTAAAGGAAAACATGGCCATAAATAAAACTGGCAGATCAACTAGATAGGCGGCCATTACCCGAGATAAGCGCGACTTATATACGCGATACGTTCTTAGCTTCGGCAGATTAACGGACTAGGTCTGTTTGTAGATATCGACCTGGTGGCATTTTGGCAAGGCTGCTGGGAAATTTATTGTGGAGTTCGGGCAGATATCTTCTTACGGACTCATTAAAAAGGAGACACGTCGTACATAAATCAGGGACAGGCGTCGGTGCGGGCGCGGCCTCGGCGGCTCTTATCGCCTCCGAGTGCGCCGGCAATAGGCGCTATCCGGTTCCGTCGCCGCGCCAAGCCTCCATTGTGCCTGCGCGCCCGCGCCGCTCGATGCGCTAACAAATGTCCCAACCGACTCCATTACATTATCCTCTTACCGATACTCGTTTCCGATTCACACAGGATACGATCCATCGACTATTTTGTTTTATTCAAATTGGTTCGTCGGATTCATAGATTTCATTCAATAATACATATATCTTTAAACGAATATAACTGCCATACTAAGAACCAATATTTTTCCGTCTACATATATCTGCAGTTATGCCAGTATAGTTAAAAGACAGATAATCAGTGGAATGAAAAAAACAACCTTTGTCCTTTATGTTTAACGTATTATAGTCAACAATTTTCTCGCGGTATCTATAACAGGTACTCAGTTTTCGTAACACAGACATTTACTGAATTTATGCGCCTTTGTTGAAACTTGGCAGGCTCTCTATGTGCATTCTGAATTGCGATTTGAATTGTCGATGTTTGCCAGAACATTTACCAAATTTTGCGAACAGTTAAGTTTGACAAAGAATTTCAATCTTAAAATTCTAAGATTCGCGCGTTCAAGCAAACAACCCAACAAAAAAAAACAAAAATAATATCAGTAAAGATGAAATTTATCGAATTAATAATATACTAGTCAGTCAAATTTGTAAACATACATGGCAGTATGAGTTCGTAGCATTATTTTAATACCAATAAATAGCAGATGAAAATAACGAAAGCAAAAGAAGTTGAAGTTCGAATTTGCTGTTTTTTTTTATGATATACTAAAATTATAAAGTATGATTTGATTTATATTTAGACTATTTAAGACTTTCTTCAACTGACCCATCTCAACGAAATTACCCTTATAGTCATGAATTTATGCCCATGTAGCTTTTACTCCTCGGACTTTATGGCAAGTAAAAATGGGCATTCTATTAAAATAATATACCTTAGTGAGCCATAAAGATAACAATTCAGTGAGCGTTGCTAGTCCACCGGACCCGGAAGATCCCAAGTTTTCGAGACGCCCTGGAAATTTCCAACATTACGGCCACCCGCTCCCCTGAATTATTGGACTTACACACCTACTTACATGTCGACGAGAGTGCAAAGTTTGTTTCTTGTTTGCATGGCATTTCACAAGTTATTTTAGTCGTGGCTCACTACCAAACGTTCAATTACATTAACGGTTTTCGAAGAGATTTAAAGAAACTTTCACATCAGGATAGAAAGTACACAATTTTTTTTCACAGGATAATTTTTTCGGTTTTTTGGAGGTGTTATTTTTATATTTTCACAAACTTTTGTTTTATATTATACTCACGAGGCATGGATATTCGTATTGACTTCGTTTTACAAAAACGTATAGAGAATGAAATAGGTTATGTGTTGGTCGAATGAATGACAATAATTGGCGTGCACAGAACAGTGTCATCGCATCGCACTGCGCCCTGTCACCGACTTCAATTGACTGGTGATTTCAATTAATGCGCATCGACGGGTTTACGAAACGCCACCAACCATTCCTGCTATAATAGCACCAGATATTCACTCAAAATGTCGTTGGCAGCTCGCTCACTGTGAATTTACGACACTAAGGACGACCAATAAATGCAAATTTTATTGTTTATGACAGATTTAACGGCAGTGAACTCTTTTACCGATGCCGTTAAGTGGTCTTTGCACAGCCAGACGGACAAATCGGTTCACATTAAATGTGCATGTGGCTTTAGATCCCAGTAGTGATAGAATGCATACCAAACATGTACCATACTTACTTTATGTAACATACACATGGTACATAAAAATGATTGCAAACAGAATTCAATTGCAAATTTATATTTAAGAGCGCAATAAGGTAAGAAATTATTGGAGGACACATTCTTGCTCTGATGAATCCACAAATTACATCGTCGGACCCATCTTGTCGGAAATCAGGAATTTAAACTCAATATTCGGAAGGAGGCAGCAGAAGGAGAATCTAAAGAGGTCGGACTTTTCGTCTTTGTAACCCTTAATAAGGGTTGATGGAGGCGCGCGGCGGCTCTAGTAAAGGAAAGCCGAGATAGAAAGCGCGGTCTGCCCGAGTACTGATAAGGCTATTAAAAGTTACGCTCACAAACCGCGCCCGTCTGGATAAAGCTGTTTCTACCTATCGGTACTAAAGAAAACCTTTTGCGGAAAAACAAACCCACTCTAAGCGGTGGAGTAGTAATAATGGAAGTTTGTATAAGCACCCCCAGTCGCGGTAATGTTGCTGTCGAAGCAGAGCTCTTGTACTGAAAGTACGCCATTGTTCCTAACTTTAAGATAACGGCTCCCTGAGTTGAATTTTATTGGATACCGATACGTTGAATGACTTACTTTATGAAACTGGATTATAGACCTAAGTTTGCTGTAGCGATCTTCCATAGTAGTCAATATTTTATTATTTGATTGTGATATGTCGCCTCAATTACTTCGATTTCGCATTAAACTTTGACACTAATAGGTACATTTTCAACCAACAATCCTCCCAGCTCTCACGTAACAATGAGTTTAATCCTATTAAACGGACACACATTGTGCATGCACGGAAATGTAGCATGGTGGCTTTGGTCTGTCGCCGCGGAATCGGTCCTTTACATCTACTACCCGGAACCAAACCTTAAACAGAATTAAACATGGTTTAATTTTCCTAGGAGTGCTACACGGAAAAAGCTCCACCTAGTCGAAACACAACTATGCCGGGAGGAAATAAAATAGCAAGGGAAGCGATGCGGGCCTCGGACGAAGCGATTATGCAGTCGAGAATAATGGGCGCCGGTCCACATGCACGTTTTTGTTTGTGGTCTGTGACGCGATTTATATGCGAAATTCTGCCATCGTCGCTGAAGTGAGCACTATTCACTATAATTGCTTTGAACAAATTCCGCCGCACGTGTCTATTGTTTGAAATGGCTCGATTATTTCCCTTGTCAACTAACTATTTCAGTAAATTTTACAAGAGGATTTTCCACTTTTCTGTATAAAGGTATAAAGCCTTTTCAGTTCTAATAAGCTTTGATATTTACTATACCTTTTTACTACCTATACATTTTTAGTAACATTCTGCCTAGCGGGTGTTTTCGAAGTTCACTTTAAAAGTATTAGTTTAAATAAAAGTTAAATAAAAAATCTTTTTTTTTTGAGATTAAGTAATATTGAAACGATTAGATATACTTTATAAACATTTTGCTTCGGTTAATGTAAAAACAGAATTCATAAGTAGAAATTATTCAACACTTTCAAACACCAGCTTTCCAATATATTAAAGAATGAATCTCTTAAATTTTAGGTTACATTTAAAAACCAGACAAAGAACACGTTATAGTGGAACTTAACTTAATAAAGAATGGAAAAAGTCAATAAAATACAACACAGACCCATAACATTTGCCATATTATTCATCAATTCAAAAAGTTGAACGGTAGTTTCAGCTCTGGATGATCCATAAAATTAAATGGATAGCAGAAGTTATACCGCAGCATGAACTGAACGCTTACGTTTCTAGTTCCATCTACTTTAGATTCAGTCAGATTAATTGCTCACTTAATATAACTCGTAATAAAGTAAATCCGATGAGGCGGCGTGACCCGTCTACTTAGACGTTTTAGCGGGTGGAATTGTTAAGCAACTAGCTGAAATTGAATTAGGCTGAGCGGGTGACAATGGGGTGCTGGCGTGGTGTCGGGGAGTGCCTCAGACACGGGCCTACTCTGCTTTTTGCGTGCTCATCCGCACCACTACATACCTACATACCATCGCACACAACTTGTGTAGCTTTAATTAAACTAATTAATCAAAGAGGCTTTGCTTTTGTACTCTGAGCTCAAAGTTCAGCTTTGAAGGTATAGCTGTTTTGGTTGTTTTTTGACGTAAATTACTTCAGCGATCGGATTTTGTTCGTGGGGGAAAATTTTATTATGAAAGCTTAATAATAGTGACCCGTAGTCCATTAAAGATTCTCGTCGAAGCAGGAAAGCAAAAACGTCGAGCTCGTTATATAGAACTTGTTCAGTCGGCTATTATCGGGTTGCAGTGTTCGACTGGTCGGGGATGGGTAGCCCGGAAAGCGAGCCCTCACAGTTCGCGACAAGAAAGCAAGGAGCGAATAACTGCTGTACTTAGACCAGAACGGAGCAATCAGTGCGAGCACACTTTGACAAAGCAATTCGGACGAAGCGCCCCACCGATGTGTTATTTTGATTGCGCTGCTGTTGTTTGTGCCACAGCTTCCTTTCGTCCACAAAAAATATATGACCCGAAAAGTTCGACTGTTTCAATTCTTTAAAATCCAACCCTAGAGGATATTGCAAGTTTACTGTTTTAGACATTTACGAAATAAACGAAAATGAAATATTTTTTTTCCTATAAATGGCGAATAAAGGCTGAACAGTAATGGAAATGCAGAATGATAAGAAAGGAACGCAGTGAATCAGAAAATACAAAAACCGCAAAACAAAAGCGTAAAAACTCTAATGAATGCATGTAACAGAAAGGTAAATTAACTCACGTCGTGCCATTAAATGATTATCCAAATTAACACGCGTTCCCTATAATCCGGTTTGGATATTGTATAAAACATTTTCATTATTTGCAGTATTGATTGGTCCGCATCAATCGCGATATGCAAATATTAGCTCACGCTGACCGGCGGCCGGTGATTTACGCATGTCGATGTCGCGACGCTACGTTATGCAATTACGATCGCTTATTAAAAATGTATCGGCACAGGTACTGTTTACTGAAATCTTGTTTTAAAATAATGAGGTGCTTCCGAATACGAATTATACAGTTATCTTACAAGTTGAAAGTTTTAAGGATTCCGTAGCCATAGGGTAGAACGTTGTCTGTCATCCATCAGACTGGTAACTCAAGAACCAAGATAGATAGTTTAAATGTTGACGCATAATGTATTTTTCTTGCCGCTATCAGAACAAATACTAAAAACTTAATCTACAGGTAGTAACAAAATTTTAAGCCATTAAAATTAAACATTAAAAGAAATTATTAAAAACGTGTTGCCTTAAATCGAACCCGAACTTTTTGAAAATTAAGAAGAACACTATTTTTAATTTAGATTTTGATTATCATATCCTGAAATTAATTTTTATATCGTTTTTTTTTTCTGAATGTGTGTTTTGAGTAGGCCCACTGTGCGCACTACTGTGTGTACTGCACGCTAGTTTTAAGTATTAATTTTTTTTACTCACAGTGAATCATTTATAATATTCATATTTTTTATCGGAGTGAATAGTGTATATCAGCATAATGCAGAAGGTATTTATTTATAAGTTAAAACATATAAATATATTTAATAATTTATACTCTCTGAAATTAAATTGGTAAATAGTAACTTAACATCAGGAACTATAAATTAAGGACGTCAGTACCGTGTGCATTACCAAACCTCAATACAAAGATATAAAAAAAATTACTTTCATTTACTGATGAATCCATTCAAAAATATTAATAATGCCAGTAAAAGTTTTTTTATTCTGTATTGTTCAAATACTTATTTTTACAGGAGGAAGATCAAGGCGCTGTAGATTCTACAGAGAACGTTTGCTGTATTTGCGAACTAGGTGAAAATATAAATGTTTATGTGCATAAATATCGTTGATATTGTTTAAACAATAAGATTAGATAATAAGAGGTTTCTGATTTTGAATAATATAAAAAAAAGAAAATAAAATAACATCAAAATCGGAGCTGTTTTTGAGGACTTCCGAAGATTGCCTTCAATGATTCCGAAGGTTTTATGTAATCATTGACTCCACTTTTAGAGGAAATGCTGTATACATTCTAATTCGTATTGGAAAGTTAAGAATAATATTTTGTTTACCTTCTATTAAAGAACTTTAGAAACTTAAGCTTTTAAGATAAATAACGTAATTGCCAATTTAGGGTGACCGCCGACTGCAAGTTTCTGCATTTTTTTTATTAGTTGAATTTCTTTCTATCACTAAAGCTTTATACACTTTTGCTTAACACAAAACCCTCGGTCTCCGAGTCCATCTCATACTCATCGAATTTATTTTCTGTGAGTGTGATTATTTGAATTGAGTTGCGACTTGTAGCTGGGTTCGGCATGTAAATAAGCGCGGCGGGGGCCCGCTGTGCGCGACGCCGCTTTATCGCTCTGTCCTACTTGCGAGAGGTTTTCATTTTCCTCAGATATAAATTGTTGATTAACATACCCATTACGTCTCAGAAAAACTCTTGTCTATTTTCAGATTAAATCAAAGGAGAAATAGAAGAGATTTCCTTTCTTTTTGGTAGAATTGACAAACAATTCGAGAAAATGCTGTAAGCATTCGAATTCGTAGTTGAAAGTTAAGAATTGATTTACTTAACTGAGTTTTATTAACTTTTTTTCTGTCCGTCCATATGACTGTCACCAGGCTATTTAGAACCGCGATTGAACTTTTGAGGGTTGATATATTTCTGATTCCCCTGAAACAACAAGTACTAAAAACACAATAAAAAAATATACTAGGGGGGCTTTCATACAAAATCGTGATTTTATCAAAAACTTCAGCAACGTTGCGCGTGTTCAGAACTTGGATAAGTGGCCGCTGACTGCATCATTCTTTTTGCACATTTCAATTTTTTTTTGTTTACCTTCTATTACAAAACACTGAAACCTCATTGTATGAGCCCTCACATACTTATCGGGTTTATTTTCCGAGAGAGTTATTATTTGAGTAGAGTTTTGACATGTTGCAGGGCTCGGCATGTAAATAAGAATTTTTCAGTTATCATTGAATTTTTTTTCCGAGTGTGGTTAGTTGAGTTTTTGCTACATGTAGCAGGCTCAGCATGTAACAAGCGCGGCGGGGCTAGCTGTGCGCGACGCGGCTTTACCTACATGTCCTACTTGCGAGAACCTTTATTTCCCTAAGATATAAATTGTTGATAAACATACCCATTACGTCTCAGATGAACGCTTGATTTTATTGATTGAATAAAAATGTGAATAATTGATACAATGTCTAGGATGAGTAGTTCCAGAGGTATGACAGACAGAGGTTTTAAGAAATTACTTGTGTATGAGAAATCCGACATCACCAAGTTGATATGATAGTGAATAAATAATTAGATGAATTAGACACACAATCACACTCTCAACTGGTCAGGCGAAATATATAAAATTTCGAATTACGTCAAATTACAACCTCATACAAACAGTTGAAACGCGATCTACACCAACACGCCTCGATCGAGGTACTCGCGGGGCACACATACAGTTGCGAGTATGCCCTAGTGACGAACGGTGGGCGTGTTGGTTTTAACTAATAAAATAACCGTTTTTTTGTAAAATAAGTTCCTATATGAAGAGTAAATTATATGTAATGGATTTTCCCGAGAAATCACATTCCCTAGATGTCCTTAAAATGCTGTAGGTGGACTGTTCTATGTTTATGTACCGCGAGGCTGTTGTGGTCATTTATTTCCCAAAACTGTTGCCAGAAAACTATTAAAAGATTTTAAAATAACTATTCAACGATATCCGACTTGACAGTTTGTTAACTTTATTTTTTTTTTCGTTTTCACAATATGGCATCCAATATTTGCCATATAGAATTTTAAATGACGTAATGACTTTTGTGACAATGCCGACAATCGATTAACGTGTGAATCATAAATCGGCCCAGGCATTTAGTCTGTGTACGAGTAGTGCTTCAAAAGAACATACAACATAGGCTGATAATCACCTTTTGGTATAAACAATAAACGTGATTCCTATAAAGCCCAGGCTTGGATGGGTGACCAATTATTGCACTTAAAGTTTTCACGTTAAGCGAATGGTAGTTTACAATATAACTAAATGTTTCCGTAGCTTGCCTGCAATGCATTTCTCAACATTATTGATGTTATTTTTTGCTTTTCAGTCATATTGTTACCACGCCGTCGATTTTTTTTGTGTCTTAATAATAAGTTTTATATATATATTTACTAGTGTCCCGCCCCGGCTTCGCACGGGATTTTTTCAATTTTTTTTCCCGGCAATTATTTGATTTTTTCTCGCCTTTTAAACCTTCCCTTGACCTCCACTAACATTTCAAGACTATGATAAGATAAATCCGTTCAGCCAGTTATTCATTTATTTAATAGAAATAGTTTGAATATTGATTTCTTACGTAATACTTAATAAAATTAATACCAAATTGTCATCTATACGTCATTTACATAGCTGTCATTATACGTCAATAACATAGCTATCATTTGCGCTTTGTTATTCCAAGTCTGATTCTTTTTTGTTATAACACGTTTTATAGTGACTGACGTTTCATGTCAAGTCACACGGGAACGCTGTCGAACGGGATGAAAAGTATCTTATGTCCGTCTCCTGGCTCTAAGCTACCTCCATACCAATTTTCACCCAAATCTGTTCTACCGTTCTTGAGTTATAAGTGGTGTAACTAACACGACTTTCTTTTATATATAAATATATATATAGATTATGTGTTTTTAGTATTTGTTGAACTCTAAAATTGTACAATTTTAATTTAGTGTGTATGTTTTGAAAATGCTCAGTATTATTTTGTTTGTGAAAATATCTCCTATATTTTTTGCTTTTTGGGCATTGCGCCACAGACTGCACTCATGTTTTAATTCGGACTTTTTAACTCTTTAAATAACGCAATTACCAAGATTTTTGTAGGGTGATCGCCGACTGCAATTCTTTGCATTATTTTTTTGGATTTTCTTTTTTTTACGTATTGTGTAGAAACTGTCTAATTATAGTGCATGAGTCTATATATCTTACTTATCGGATTTATTTTTCCAACTGTGTTTATTTGAGTAGTGTTGCGACATGTAGCAGGCTCGGCATGTAAACAAGCGCGGCGGGGGCCCGCTGTGCGCGACGCGGCTTTACAGCCCTGTCCTACTTGCGAGCGCCTACATTTCCCTCAGATATAAATTGTTGATAAACATACCCATTATGTCTCAGATAAATGCTTGTTTTTGTTGGATGTGATTGAATAAAAATGTGAGGAATGGAATAGATTTACTTTCAGTTCGGGACAGAAGTGACAAACATTTCGAGAAAATACTGTAAAAAAATTAATTTATATTTAATGTACAATGTATCTAAACCTATTTTTATGGACTTTCCATTATGAGAAAGCTTTTTTATCTGAAACTTTGTATTATAATTGCTTCATTTCCTAAAATTGCCAAGATGAGCATTGTATATGGTGTCTTAAACAGTGCATATTCAAACAATTTCCGAAATTTAAATAAGGTACTTAATTAAGTTCAAGTAAATCAAAAGCATTATTCCCTAAAATCTTACCAAGAAAGCTAATTGTAGCATCGTGATATTGTAAATATGAAACTCAAATAAAGGCACACAGCGTATCACACTCAATTAAATGTATATATCGAATAGGTTAATTAAGTACATTTCCCATTAGACTGTAGTAATAGAAATAACGTACACTGAACTTTATCGTCCGAGGACCTAGGTATATTCATCAAGAACATAGCAAAAAGCCGCAAGCATTGCTGGGCGAAAATAATGTATGCTAATGAGCAGCGGCGAGCGGACGTGACGTCACGCGTTGGACCGCAGCCGCCGCCCGCGCACCGCCTAACGAGCGGGTGTGCATTCTCAATACAAGCCCACTGGCTGCCACCGCAAGGCTAATTCAAAGACAAGGAAGCATACACATTGCACAAATTAACATGCTAATTACTTACTCGTAATGTATGGCTTCAGAATTTATTATGTCGCTGGATTTACATACTACGATGGGTTGAAAAATTGTACGCCACGGACGGGAATATATTGCCTTTAGCATATTTCAAGTTTTATTTCGTGCATTTTAACTAGCGGTATTAAAATTAATTTCAGTAGGTATAGAATGAAATACGCGTTAGGAAAAGCTAAAACATTGCCTGTTTCAGATAATTAGTTGCAGCAGGTAATGAATTTGATAAGTATGAGATGGACTTATACACCAAGAGTTCCGTGTATTTCTACAGTTTTTACTCTTGGGGTCTGTTTTATCATATCCGAGTATGACATTATGTCAATGGTTTTAATATAGAGCAAACTTGGACAGTCAGTCACTGACAGTAGTCAGCTGTGGCTTGTTAGCTCTATTTTACAAACATAGTTTTTTTTTGACGCAGATTGTGATAAAACAGGCCCTTTTGTAATAAAAAGAAATAATTGGATAAAAAATATGCAAATAGTTGTAGTCAGAGCCTTCACACATATCCAAGTACGGACCACGCTCAAGTTGTTAACTTCATAATTGAAAGGTAAATGTGCGGTTTACGATTTATGACGTATGTCATATAAAAAAACTACTTTTCAGAACTCGCCCGCTTCGCTTTTTACTCGCTCAATCCAATTTTTGGTGGAAGTTTGCATAGTACATAATATATTTTTTATGCAATATCATTATTTACATACACATATATATGGGTTTGATGATAAAGAAAATATTGTGTTTCAGTTAGTCAGCTAGTCTAGGTATGAGGAGCCCCCAAAATGTACTGCTATTTTTCTATGTTTGGGTTAATTGTTTTACACGGTATGGTTTTTATAGTTTCAGGAAAAAGTGGCTGTGACACACGGACGGACATAATATGTAGACAGACATGACGAATCCATTTGGGTTGCGTTTTTTGCCATTTGGCTACGTAACCCTAAAAAAATAAGTAAGTTTTCATAATGGTAAAAGTATTGTGTCTTCGTGAAACTAGGTAGTCGGCGGAACGGAGCAGGCAAAGCCATTCACGATAATAAAAACAGCGAGAGCGTTACAAAAATAATAAAAGTTAGCGAACGGGCGCCCGCGAGGCGCCGCCGCCTGTAGCAGGCGCACCAGATGGCTATAGACCTTTACAGACGACCCTTTGAGTCCTTCAGACTTTAATCCTTTAGTGTAAATCTCAGAACAGCCCTTAATTCATATTTATTCATCTTAAAACAGCTCTATTTATTCATCAAAGCGTAAATACGGTTTTCTCTGAAATTCCAACCCGAAATCCATTTATTGAGGTTTACAATTAACGGAATATTGCTGTTTACAATCCCTTAGAAGTATATTACTCGTGATAAAAGCTTTTATCTGTTGAAAATTGGAACACTTTTGTTGTTTTTCGTTAAGGAAAATGATGTTGTACAGAAAGCTATTGTCAAAATTCATGAAAAATGTACACTTATATGAAATGGTTTTTAATATTAACTCGACGCGGCGAAAATTGTATCGTCAGTAAAACCCTCACCAAGTTCTGGTCTCTGTTTACTATCACTCCGCGCGTGCCTTCTTTTTCCTTTAGTTTTCTTTATTTTCCAGCGCCTAATAAGAGGATTTCAGTGTTATGACACAAAACAACAATGTTTGCCTGAGCTTACAATACCTAGTAACACAAACTACAATTTCAGTTGTGCAAGTGTATAATGGCTGTTGTTTGCTATGTGTTCGCTCGTCAGAATATATACCTCATTGTTGGAGCTTATGTCTCCTCTAAACTAGACTCGAGAGTAGGCTATCAACAACCACAAAGCCCAAGGCTGGCTATAATTTATGTCAAAGTTCCACAAGTTTTCGGGCTATTTAGCTATCTTCAGCGTTATTAGAGCAGCCTTCATCTATTTTATACAATTTATTGGCAACGTTGTTAGGAAAACAATCTATTTAAGATTAATTTTGGTTTAGGTAGTTGAAAATTATGTTTGTAAAGGTTTGTTTAAGATAAATTTAAGGGCTGTTGATTTTGTTACATAAATAAAATAAAAATAAAATAAAATTATTATAGTTGAAATTGAGTTATGATAAAAAGTTGAGTTGAACACAATATCAATACTTTAGGAGACGTTACATCATCGATCAAAGGGTGTAGACTGATTTATGGCAATGTCGTAGCCTGGGGACGCAACGGGGCAAGTTGCAGTGACGACGCGATTGAGAGCTAGTGCGACCTCAAGTATATTTCTTATGCGATTGATTCATCGATGGAATGCTGATATTGAATAAATAAAAGTATAAAAACCTTAATAATTTATTTTCTAATTATTAGACTTTTAAATATACTCCTAAGAATTTAAAATGTTATTTTTTCAGATCCTTTTAAATGCGCACCTTGCACCTCAACTGAGAGTCAATTATACAAACATCATGTCTATCTACTTTTGATTTACTGACCTCAAGTTTATCTTGTTTAAAATGGGATTTACTATAAACCCGAAAAATAAATTGAACTTAATTAAACTTGCGTGGGAAGTACTGTAGTTATATATTATGATAGATATCTCGGCGTTGTAATTATTACTATCTTTGTTATATAATACAGTAAAAAAATAAATATTTCCGGACTAGTCACACAGCATCACCTAACCTTAAACTAAGCAGAGCTTGTAATTACTATGAGTGTTAGGAGACTGATATACTACATGGATACATTTATTTTTGTAAATACATACATATGATACATAGAAAACATCAAGACCAAAAACCAGAAATTGTAGAAAAATCTGGTCCCCCAAACCCCCAAAAGAATGAGAATTGCATCTTAATGTACAGTAGTTCAGAGCTGAAGTTTCTAGCGATAATTTTTGAACGCTATTCGCGTACGCTGAAGACTAACAAAGTCTACAAAGTTCGTAGACAAGAGTCTTCTTGCTACAGTTTTATTTCAGAACTAAACGCGATATAAACATTAATCGAACATGTATTAGAGTTATTTAATTGAAATTCGTGAAGTAATTGAAATAAATGTTCACCCATTCTAATATAAATTATTTGAGCATGTGTATTGTTAGGTGATGAATTTATCGGCAAAGGCAACAAAGGTGGGTTATTGAAACAAAAGTTTGGAGAGGCACACGGCTATCGGGCCGGCCGGCGGTGTTCCCGGGAGAAAATTGCGAGTATTCATCATAATGCGTGACGTTTAAAATTACCGCTCGCCCGACCAGCACCTACATAAATCAAAGCAAACACTACTTTCCGCATGACTTTGTATTTCTTGGAATATCAAAATAAGCTTCATTTCAGTTTTTGATTACTAAAGGGAATACCTAGTTAATAAGGGCCAAAAACACCTCTTTTAGAATATATTCTTCTTTTACGGAATATCCTCGTGTGTACAATAATTTAGGCGCTGGTTTGGTGATATTTATGGTTTGGTTAACATGGCACTGGTTTTATACGAGCGACTGCGTGTAATGGTGCTCTTTTCCCTGATATATACTATTTATGATGCTGGCATATCGATTTATAGATGTTATCTACAGATAAATAAAAATATCGAGTATTTTTTAAAAAGTTATTGAGTATTATCAAAAACTCTGATTCTTAGCCCTCGTTGTAAAAAGATATTTCCCAACTGTATAGGTATAACATTCTTTTAATAAGTAGCCTTTTCATTTGGCCAGCGTGATGTGTCCCAGCAGTAGGCACGTAAATAGGGGTGATTATGTTAACATTATGTATGTAATATATTATATTTAATGCAACGTATTTTAAACGACATAGAAACTCGTCAAGCCGTTGTACCGTGAAAAAGTGGCAAGAACACATATAAACACGCTGAAGAAATTTAGCTTTAAAAATATTTGAAAAAATACATATAAATAAGTATTTATAAAACCTGAAAATTAAATTCTAGTGAGAATACGTTCCCACTTCACCACACCGGAAGCACGTGTTCTGTGCAAAGAAAATGAGCTTGTGCAGAGATTTGAAAGCGGTCGGAGCTCGGTATGCGGGGAGCGCTGAGCAGTCGGCACAAGAGCCCTAACGAGTGGCAAGCGGCGAGGCGGGCCGCGTCTCGCGAGCAGTCGCGATCTCGGACCACCCTCTTGCATTTATTCATGTCGTTACCGCTAACGATAATTTTATCGTGTGCTCATTTGCCGGCGCCAGTCTCGCGGCCATCCGTCACCGACACCAAATCGACGATTTGTGCAACACTAAAAACTTTATTGCCACATAATTGACCCCGCTGTAAATAACCCTCGGCCGCGCCGTTTTATTGCTACTTTATTTTATAAGGATGTAAGTTCTACCTATGGCGTTTTCTTATGTAGTTGTTTCGTCATGCAGAATAAGTACTAGAAAAACAAGAAGATACAAAAAGAAAACATTCAATATTATAAAACAATAATAACAATTAAATATGCTTTTTACATAAAACTGCTAATTGACAAACCCAATAAACTTAATGTAAATATTACATCAATAGTCAAAACGTAAGATTGAGACACGGATATGCCTTTCATTAAACGAACGGCATTTTATTTTGAACGTAAAAGGTTTGAATAGCACTTTAGATTGAACTGACAAAAATCCAATCCAATCTCCCGAATGTATACGCTTGGTGTTTTTCTGTTCCCTGCACGAAATATTATTTTTAAACCTTTCGTGGGTAGTTGTGCCAAGAAATGTGAAAATTTTAACGAGATCGCCTTGAACATTTCTGTGGAGAACGTTGTAGGTAATTGAATAGCAGTAGAGGCGCTGTGAGTCAGTAAGGACGTGGCCGGTCGCACGACGCAGCGGCTACGCCATAATTGCACAAACTTTCATGTGCTCCGCATACATTTTCATAATTAAGGGACAGTTTGTGCCGACTGAATTGATGAATGTTATTTATTACCACTTTTAAAACTTTAAATTGTCTCTTCTAAAGAGGAAACCATTTGTGAAGTGACGTAATGAGTCGAAAACAAATTCAAAATAATAGGGTCTTTAGGAATTTGATTAATTGTATAGAGGTAAATAAGCACCTACATAAAATGCGTACCTGTTGTCCCCGTTACAGGATTGGGTTAAAATAAATTAACAAACTTTTATCTTTACTTCAGAACACCAAAAAAATATGTACACTTCTTACTAATGAACAACAAAAACAAGTCGGAAATAAACACAAAAGGGATAAGGTAAAAAGGCCTCGCAACTAAAATAAACAATAAAGAGTGGAGTTACCTAATGAACTTGTGAAAATTTGGCGTAGGGTGTACAGGGGGGTTGCTTATTAGAAATTCTCAACTCGAAAGGAGTCCGCAGGCGACAGCCGCACGGGATGTGGGTTTAAATATACGATGCACTGCTAGTTCTTACAACAAAACACACATTATTAAAATAAAAACAATTAAACGCAGAGGAGAGCTCTAAATCAAATAAAGAGGCTGCCATCACATAATTTTACCCTGGATCGTAAGTATAACAAGGAAAATGGTAAAAGCAGGTCATTCGCAAACCCGAAATAAATATCGCATTTTTCCATTAGGAACATAAAAGCAATTCGGCGAGAGTCGAATAATAACGAAGGGCAACGGTGTCCACCGCGATGCCATCGTAGGAATTTTATTTGCATCGTGGGATCGCGGGGCGCGTTCATAGCCTGGGCGAAATCGGGCCTCTATTGGGCCAATAAACTCGATTGTGCGGGGCGCTGCCCGAGCGAGCGCGGCCTGTGCCGGCCTCTTGTATAAACTTCTAAATTGCATGCTCCTGAGAAAACTTCTACCTTTGAAAAATTCCGAACGTTTCGACGTGCCCTCGATGTAAACTCGCAATAACCAGATACGTAACCGCTGGAATTGCCCATCTCTTCCCATTATGGTTTTGGTAAAACTGGCTATCGACTATTCCTACAATCGCTTGCCAAATTATTATAAGCTAGGTAGCTGCCCGCGTTTTACCTCGTCTATTTTACTGATGTTATGTATTTTATCTTAGTAAAATCTTAATAACTGTTTAGCATAAATGCTAAAAGAGTTCGCAATAGATTATTGACGTTGATTTTTAAACTTGATATTTTATAAGCAGCCGCAGCAGAACCGCGATCAATTTCTGTTAAACCCAAACCAGAAGGAAGTTCATGATACATTAATTAATGCAATTTATGGATAAAAAATGGGGGTCATTTATTCTAGGATATTGAATTTTTTTATTTTCATTAAAGTCCCCCACAGCGTCTGATAAAAACTTCCGGATAATCTAAAACACACCAGAACACATTTTCATGTAGTTTTAAGTAACAGATAGTGAGTGATTTAGGAGGAAAGCGGCTTATATTTAGACTTGCACCCCTGCAAAAACAGGAAAGGATTTTATATTTAGCTCATTTTCAAAACAAATCATAAACAACCTTCGCTATTTTACTGATGTTATGTATTTTATCTTAGTAAAATCTTAATAACTGTTTAGCATAAATGCTAAAAGAGTTCGCAATAGATTATTGACGTTGATTTTTAAACTTGATATTTTATAAGCAGCCGCAGCAGAACCGCGATCAATTTCTGTTAAACCCAAACCAGAAGGAAGTTCATGATACATTAATTAATGCAATTTATGGATAAAAAATGGGGGTCATTTATTCTAGGATATTGAATTTTTTTATTTTCATTAAAGTCCCCCACAGCGTCTGATAAAAACTTCCGGATAATCTAAAACACACCAGAACACATTTTCATGTAGTTTTAAGTAACAGATAGTGAGTGATTTAGGAGGAAAGCGGCTTATATTTAGACTTGCACCCCTGCAAAAACAGGAAAGGATTTTATATTTAGCTCATTTTCAAAACAAATCATAAACAACCTTCGCGACGTAAATGTGAGATTAATCGATTTAACATTTGTCACGTTGTTTATTAGTTAAGGAGGAATGCTCGCATAAATATTTGACAACCTAAAAAACTTAATAAAAATATTATCGCCAAAAAACTAAAAACATGAAATTTATGAAATTTTTCTTTAAACCATAATAACAAAGTTCTTACACTAACTAAAATAAACCCAAGTAACTAATGTATAATTGTATAGTGAGATAAATTTAAAACTCGTATCCTCTATTCAGATGACAAGAAAAATAGGAAATCTTGATCACCAATTTTCGTCCAACAACAAGCTCTGACTCGCTCAGTGTATTACAGTTATTAATCATAAGCCGGAAATTAGTTCCCTGTCTTGAGAATCTACATGCCTTTCTGGTGTATGTATGTCTATTTTCTGGTTGTGACACGCCAGCACAAAACAATTTGAACGTTAATTCCATCGAACGGGTAGAACTCAAACTCAAAGCAAACCAAAGTCTATATGAATGCCATGATAGGCTGAGAATCTTTCAGTGGTATTTTCGCACTTAATTTTGTTGAAACACAGTAGCGGTAAGAAATAAAGTTAAAATTAAGACGCGAGTTTATGGGGCGTTACGGGGTGGAGGGCGCGAGCGCCCAAGGTGGCGGGCGGGGGTGGGAGCCCATTCGAATTCACCGCGCGAGCTGCGCCGTAGATAGCGGCAGGCGGAACACGTACTTCACTTCCACTAACTCCAACTATTGACAATATTAATGCACGCTTACCAGGGCCAACCGACGCCGTGCAGCGCCTGCCGAATATGCTCAAAAATCACTAAAAGGCTCCGTCAACATTTGCCCACGGTCAATTCAGCTCTGGAGATGGTTGCGGTAATTGATCCTGCGATTGTGTAACGCAGACGAGGCTCATTGGCACTAATTTATTCCATTCCTAAGAGAAGTCTCCGGAAGTAACGCAAATATTAGAAGAGCTTCGGCCCACGACGACGGCTGCCATTAATTCCAGAATTGAAATCTGGAATTGCGGTGGCGGTGGTGGCGAATTTACATTCATCGCGGTAAGAACTTAAATCAAGTTCTCAGTTACGATTCAGTTGCGATATTATTTTATTAAAATATGTAAATGACGCCGTTCCAAGCGTAGATACTACGGTAAGGACCTTGCAATTGTGAACGGAGATATCACTAACGACGCCATATTTTCATTATTAAGACTGTTACCTTCGGGGGTAATTACAATTTTTATGAGCTTTCGCCATTAAGGAATTAAACAAGCTGAATCGGTTAGTTAGATTGTAGTAGATACATTGATTTTTTAAAGAACAATTCTGAAATTTCCTGGATATTGCAAGAATACTTGACGTTTACAATTTACAATTAAGAGAAAGTAAACAGAGTATGTAACTCTGCGTTTTTATATTTATTTTAACTACATCCTTAATTCTTATGACAGAATTAAGAAGTTTTTATCCTTCGTTATTGGTAGAAAAATGTAAAAGTTACTTTCATTTGGAAATACTAAATAGATTTTGTAAGTGTTTATACCTAATAAATTACCAATATGAAAAATTATTAATATTTGAGTCAGATTACTTATTTAATAAAATCTAGAACTACTGAAGCGATTAAAACAGTTTTGTATGAGCTTGTTATGAGGGATATCTTTAAGACAGAAACATATTTTACTCTTGTGTAAAAATCTATATAACACGAGCAAATTTACGGGTCGTCGAGCTAGATCAACAAGTTACATTTTAACAAAAATCAACGGCTTCTAGTGTCAGAGAAATGGATTGTTGACAATTAGATTGTTATCAAATTAAATGCAAGCAATTAATGTTTGCAAGCAACAGCTTTGATATGATAAAAAATCATCGTTATTTATTGTGAAGTCACTTAAAAAATAACACGATTAGACTAGCACATAAACGTTATTGTTTTTAGGAACAGAACGTCGTGAATGTCCTGTTATTGATTATTCTTAATGATTATTAGAGAAAACAAATAAATCTAAACTATTCCTTATGAAGAGGACATCACATCTCAATAAATGCGAACAAAACTGGGATTTTGCTAATATTTTACACAAAAATTCGTAGAACGCGGTCTGTTGCCAATAGAATGTTATCGTTTGGGATGTGGACCGTGCCCCAGCCCCCAAAACGCACGTGCAGAACTATCCACAGTTTCTGGGAATCTAACCATGTATAAAGCATTTTGTGGTTTCTGAAACTGTAGTTCGAGACGGCGCGGTGTGAGTATGATAGTTATACTTTTTATTTTCTATTTTGCAAAACCAAAAAAGTTGAAAAAGCCATATACAGTTTCTTCAAAATTATAAAGACCGTGACAGACGAACGGTTCGATAGCGGAGGCTAAGTGATTTAATTTATTTTAATAGAAATAAACAAACAAAACTCCAAAAAGTATCTTATTTCAAGAAATAATCACTTCCTTTCATCATTCGAAATATAGAAAACTGCCCCAATCCAATGTATCGCTCAAGCGAACTATCGCAACATCTAAGAAAACGGTACCCGCAGCTTCATCTGATTCAAGGCACAAAGCAGTTTTCAATTTATCGGGAATAAATGCTTCGGTTGGCAGCTCAGACACCCAATTACCGCGCACAAAAGCTGATTACCGCGGCCCGGCCCGCACCCACGGCTGCAGCCTTGCGCTCGCAGAATATTTGAACGGCTCCTCAGAAACTCCTCATTTACTCTCTTTGCGCAGGCTCTAGACTAGAGCGAGCACTCCGCACCGACCGTGATTGAAATCAATGTCAATACTGGAGGTACAACATTCCATTTGTCTGCGTGCAGCGTCGTGTTTATTCAGCTTTGCTGGCTTTTATTGACCAGAAAATGTATAATCGAAATAGTGGAAAATATACAATAAGCAGTCGCGAAGTAATATAATGCCATCACCTATGCCTATGTGTATCATACATTTTGAGGTGACGTATTCGGAATTCTATTGCGTTTGTCACACGGACGCGCTCATAAAATGTAATATAGTGTTGTTAGTGGCCCTCATACTTCATTTAGTAGGGGTATTAAGCAGTATACCAGCATTGCAGCTAGTCGACGGAATTTGATGTCGCTGTTCTAGAACTAATGACGATGGGAATGGACGAATTTAGCAGAAGATTTTATTAAGGCATTTTTTTTAAGATGTACCTTTCGAATGGTTTTTATTTCAAGTCTCCTAAAGTAATGCATCAGTCACGATGCTCCACTTTGTCGCTAGACATGATTGCAATAAGACACCGTCTTCGGCGTCCCACGGCGAGCAGCGCGGGTTCTGAACTCGCGACAGTACACGCCCGGGGAAATCATGACTAGGACTTCCAACCAGAGTGCAGTCACAGTGCCACTTGATTTTATCTTTATCCCAATGAAACATTGCCAACGACTATTCTTATTATACAATACTCAATATAAACGAGTACCTACAATAAGAGATGCCAATTCAATCGTATCTAAACTTTGTATGATGAAAATTTAAGTGTTCTATTGTAAGCGTCCTTCATTAGCAGTGCAAACCCCAGCTCTAGTTGAATTATGGCGACGTGTCATAAGCTTAAGACGTGTGCAAACAAGATTTATGTAATTAATTTAGAGATAAGAGCAGGCACGAGAATACATACGTTATGGGACACAAAGGCTCGCACGAGCACCTAACTAAGCTAGCTACGTCTCTGTGCAAGCTCTTTCTAAAAGATGTTATCAGAGTTGAGTGCTATTGAATGCGTGTAGGTACGCATTCAAAAGCACTCATTAGTAATTTAAGTAATAACACTATTTAGTAATTTACAAACTTCGCAAAGTGTCAACAGATCAAAGTGATCTTTGTAATTATGATGTAAGGCCAGCTTCGGCAGGAAGGCGGAGTATGAAGGCTAAAGGGCGAAAGGCCGACATCAACGGCCGGAGATATTTACGTTTATCTTCGGATAACGGCTTCATCGCAAGCTTTATTACGGCATCCACTCACGTAATCCTCCGCCGGCGTCATAACTCCTCGTTTGCTGCCCGGCTACAATGTAATACATCGCTCTAGCCGGGAGCTAGGTGCGCACGATGCATGCTCGCCTAACTTTACAGTTAACTGGATGTTTTACTCTTGTTTTTACAGCTTCCCGCAACGAAACTTGCATTGGTGAACTGTGAAACAAGTTTCTTGCAACTGTTATTTATTATAGTTCAATAAACAACTACATAATGTGGTGGTGTAAATTTTTACCGACAATTTTTTTTCTATAGCCAAATTTGTATTTTTAACATTATTAACCGAGTTCATTTTGGTAAAAAATGTTGCCTGAGCTGGAACTCTTTTCATGATTAAGGGGGTCTCTACTACGAGATCCTAAATAAGACTGCGGTTAGATAAAAAATATATGTATTCGCGGAGTTCACACACGAGCGGAGCGTCATATCGATAAACACTAAATTTTCAGGTGCGAAAGTTCTGAATAAATCTAAATTTAAAATTTAAGAAAAATTCCAATGCCTTAATATCCTTAAACGTAAAACAACATAATATTATGTAATGTGAACGCGATGCGATTTCATTTGATACCCAACACTAGTATATTTGCAGATTTTCGGTTTTCCTTACCCACTCTCACCCCCATAACTTTTAAACGGCACAACCGATTATTTATTTATTTACAATTGCTCCATCCGTTTGGGACCTATGGTGCCACAGACAGACAGACAGACACACAGACAGACAGACACGTCAAACTTATAACACCCCTCTTTTTTGGTCGGGGATTAAAAATGGATTTAGGTTTTACGCAGCAGGTGTAAATAAAGCTATGTTATGTATGCAACGGGTTATAATTAAACCCCGCCCACCGTTTTTAATAGTGCAAAAGATGCAGTTAGAGCGGTCACCCATCCAAGTACTTCCTTCCTTTACATCCAAGCCTTGCGCAAGGTCGCTTAACTTTATAAAAATATACATTTGTTGTATAGGAGCCCCCTTATATATTTATTTATTATGTTTTTAGTATTTATTATCATAGATAGAATCATGATAAATATTTAACTAAAAAACTTTATCTATCACGGTTCTTGAGATACAGCCTGGTAACAGACGGGCGGACAGACAGACGACGAAGTCTCGGTAATAGGGTCCCGTTTTACCCTTTTGGGTACGAAAGCTTATAAACGGTCTAGGTGTTTTTAATACCTATAATCTTAATATATATAAATCTCGTGTCACAATGTTTGTCCTCAATGGACTCCTAAACCACTTAACCGATTATTATAAAATTCGCATACCATGTGCAGTTCGATCCAACTTGAGAGATAGGATGGTTCTTACGGTGAGAAAAATTCGAATAATTACCGGGAAAATTTTATACCCGTGCGAAACCGGGGCGGGCCGCTAGTTACTTTATAAATACACAGTGGCATTATACATATATTATTGTATCAGTGTTTTAATAATACATATTTCGACAGTTTGTAAGTACACACTGTCATTCCAATTGATGATGAGTCTACTGTTCCCAATTTTAATTGTAGGCCGGTTTTTATTTTGCCATAAAGATTGTATTTTACTATAAAATAACATAAACCTAATTTCAAATTTAAAAAAAAACCGCGATTCCAGGTCTTTAGTTCCCTTAGTAAAAAGTCATACTATTTTGTAATGGGCACGTGATGAGCTATATTAGCAGATTTTCTAGTTTCTTTCCCCACTTTTACCCTCATAACTTTTAAACGGGTTAACCAATTTTCATCAAACATGTCTGTCAGACAGACAGACAGATAGACAGACAGACACACAAACAGCCAGACAAACGTAAAACTTATAACACCCCTCTTTTTCGTCGTGGGTCAATAAACCTAATATTAGGTCCTTACATATGAAATTGGCGTTTTTCGTACTGGCCACTTTAATCACAAATTTCTCCTCTTTGGTAAGGAATTCCAAATTCAAATTTGTACAGCTATAGACTCATGTATTTGTGCTTCGATGATCGTCATTCATTTGTTTTTTTTCTTCTGTTTTTTTTCTGTTTGCGTCACTCATTTTACAAAATGGAAAACTTAAAATATCGCATTATTTACGAGTACGAGTTCCGCCGTGGCACTAGTGCTGCGGAAACAACTCGAAGGGTGAATGATGTGTATGGCGGTCGTGTTGCAAAAGAAAACACAGTTCGTTTTTGGTTCCAACGTTTTCGTTCTGGAAATTTCGACTTGCAGAACAAGCCCCGTGGACGGCCTGAGACTCAAGTTGATAATGAAGAGTTGAAGGCTATTGTGGAAGCGGATCCATCGCAAACCACGTCCGAGTTAGCTGCAGGCTGCGGTGTTAGTGATAAAACTGTTTTAATTCACTTGAAGCAAATTGGGAAGATTAAAAAGCTTGAAAGGTGGGTACCTCACGAATTGACTGAAGCAAACCTGCAAACGCGCGTCGACTGCTGCGTTACATTACTAAACCGGCACAATAATGAAGGTATTTTAAACCGAATCATTACCTGTGATGAAAAATGGGTTCTTTACGATAATCGGAAGCGCTCAGCGCAATGGTTGGATCCTGGCCAGCCAGCCAAATCCTGCCCCAAGCGAAAATTAACCCCAAAAAAGTTACTTGTAAGCGTTTGGTGGACAAGTGCCGGTATTGTTCATTACAGTTTTCTCAAATCTGGCCAGACTATTACGGCTGATGTCTATTGTCAGCAATTGCAAACCATGATGGAAAAGCTAGCGGCTAAACAACCTAGGCTGGTCAATCGCTCCACGCCACTGCTGCTTCACGACAACGCTAGACCACACACTGCGCAACAGACGGCTACTAAATTAGAAGAGCTTCAATTGGAAAGTCTAAGACATCCTCCGTACTCCCCGGACCTTGCTCCAACAGATTACCATTTTTTTCGAAATTTGGATAACTTCTTGCAAGGGAAAAAATTCAACTCCGATGGGGCAGTCCAAATCGCCTTCAAAGATTTTATTGATTCCCGTCCGACTGGTTTTTTTAGTAAAGGGATCAATGAACTACCTATAAGATGGCAAAAGTGCATAGAAAATAATGGTTCATACTTTGATTAATTAAATATATTATATTAAAAAATATTCGACTTTTTGTTCCTCCCATACAAAACGCCAATTTCATATGTAAGGACCTAATATATAGAAATAAGTTATATAGTATTAAAGTGTATAATATCAATTTAGTCTTCAAGGGGAAACATATGTATTTAATATAAAGAGCTAACACTTAAGTAAAGCGTTAAAAATTTATGACTACATCTATCGTATTCAACATTTAGATTTCGTATATCGCATTCATTATTCTAATAAATAAAGTCATTAAGCAGTATCACATCACATTTGATATTAGAATTTTGTCACGTGATATATTTTTAACCGCATAGAAAATTTAACAGCAAGGGGAAAGTCATTTTCAACTTTCGAGGCTCTCAAGGGTCGGGTGCTGCTCCGACCCGGCTATAAATGAATATCGGATATGGAATCCATAAATACTCAATCTAAATTCGTAAATTTTCTCCGTGCATCGTAAAAATGAAGAGGTATTTCACAGCCAGCCTCAGTTCCGTACGTACTAGAAAAACTGATTACCCTATAAATTGTTTAAAGTTGTTGATTTATTTTGCAGCTGGAGACAAAATCTAAGTATAGCGTAAAAAATCAGGTTTTATAATGCTTACAAAGGTAAATACGTGTTTTCTTAATGGATCCTTGGAATATTCGTAGACGTGTATTTACAATAGTAATGGTACAAATAGCGGTGAAGAAAAGCTGAAAATGCCGAAATTGAGCGAGGGATTGGAGCACGCCAGCTTAGTGCAGCCGCCGGAAGCAGACCTCTAACCGCCGCCGTATAATAGCTTCCAAATTGACCCTTCCACTTCGGCATTCGCCACCGCCGCCGCTTGCGTCAGCACTGTAGCATAACTACCTACCCACCACTACAAGCAGTCCTCATCGCATGTTACATCGCTAACTCACACTAATATATGACAATTTGTCTCGAGCCCCACATGACCTGCGTACAAATTAATTTTCACACAAAGGCATTAGCGTGAAATCACATCGGAAGTTTCGGAAGTGTTATTTCCTTTTATAGCAAAGGCAAATGTCAACCGACCGGCAGCCGAACCGGGTACGAGGATAGTCAAATACATAAAAGGGATGAGTCGCGCGAAATACTGGCGTTGTAGGATCCTAAGCCCTGTTTAGATTAGATCAGACCTTCGAAATAACAGTGAATGAGGACGTGGATTAACTACGGTCCGGAGCACTTCGGCCCGCGCGCTTAATGGGGCACCGTTAGGGGTAATGAGGGGTGCGGGGATTGGGTGGACCCACCTCACTATCTACCATCCAAATCCATAAATATTTGTGTAATGAGAAAGTACCTTTAATTTAAAACTAAGTACAATTTCATACGTCCGAATTTGAAATTCTAAATAAGGTGGTAGGTTTGTTATATAAAACATGCAGAACTATTTGCATATTTAAATGGTGTGGTCGGGTGGTAGCGTTCTCGGTTTCGCGCATCGATTTAGATTCAGTGCTGTGCAGATATCCCAGAGCGGGCCGTATAACCAAGGGGTCGAAATTCATTTTTCAATGTCAGAGAAGAAAATTCATTAGAACTTTGAAATTACTGATGGCTAAACGGACGGAGTAAAATTTGCTCTTAATTTGTACCGAAACTTTTTCGTGAATTTTCAAAAACTTTTCAAAATGACTTTCGAATTGAGAATTATGGTAGGTACAAGTGCAAATGATTACGCCAGAGCCTTGTCAGCTATGAATAAATAAAGATTCAAGAACGATTCAATTTATTTAAGATCTCTAAATGCAATTTTTAATAATTTCTCTATTTATCAGGCCTCAACCACTGCACTAATTTAGAGAAACTTATAGAGTCAGTTTAAGTCACGGGATAATCCATAGGAAGCGGGAAAACTTAACGCGGGCTAAGCCGCGGGCGGCATGCTGTCTGTATAAACGCGAGTGCACTTGTTACGTACTAACTATTTGTGAATATAACAGAGTCATGGTGTAGGCTTTTATTTTCATCACCGCTATCAAGATTTACTTTAGCTTCATAATATTTTTTCATAAAGTTATAAAAGGCAAATAGAGCGAGTCCCGCACTCAGACTTCGGATGGAGTGCTCATATTAAAAGTAATAAATCTGTAGCGAAGATGACGGGCAACGTTCTGAGGCGCGCTCGGCCACCGGGCGCCGGCGGTCGTCGCCAGAACAACCCGATATTAGTTTACTTTTCCTCTCGAACTTACTTTATTAGTTGCCTAGCCGCGAGAGCTGCCGTTGATAGTTTGCGTTATTGAGAAGCCAAGGCTGTTCAACTTCTATTCAAGAATATTGTCGATACTATCTTATACATAAAATTGTTGAGCTATGTTTAAGAAGATTTTTTTACAAACTGGAATGGTGAACAAATATTTTACTCAAATTTCAGGTGAATGTCTCAGCAACCATACAAAGCCCATGGTGTACGTGTAGGTATGCTTAGCTTCGGGTTATATTTAAATCACATATTTTCGTTCTCCTCTTTAAGCCTAAAAAATAAAAAATAAAAAGTTGTTAACATTGACCACTCTTGTGTTTGATATTGTTTTAGAGGCTAAATACAATAGGATTTGTGGCGTGATAAAATCAAAGGCAGTTTGCCCGTTGGTTGTTCGTTAACTGGCTCATACATACATATATCGTGCCAGAGCTCGGTTGGTATTGGGCGGTTATTGGCACATAGAACCAAGCTTACTCGTATACGCGATTTAGCCGCAGGCATAATCGACGATATAGGTCATTGACCCATGCAATCCAGTAAAGACGACTACGTACACATACTACAAACACACTACAAATCAATTAGTAAATTAACCGACTGAATTCACGCCCAATTTAATAAGGATAAGCGCAGGTTTGCGCGTAGGTTGCTCGGTATTATAATGTATTTATTCAGGGTGTTTGTACTTCATCAGAGTGAGAAACATTGTTATTTCCGACAACTGTGCAAAGTAATCCGTGATGGACTAAAACAGGTCAGGCGGCTTTCCGGTGACAACAACAGCTTTGTTAGGGCGGATTTTATTGGCACAAATATTGTCCAAGTCGAGCTGCGGCGCACAATTCCCGTGATTTACCGAGCTGTTTACGCGAGCCTGCCTATCCCGATCCACCAACATTTTTACAGCACCATTTACCCGAAACTCAGACATTTTATACGTCACAAATCATGTTAACTATATTTTTATGAAAATTTTCCTTCATATAGAATTTTGTTTAGCATTACATTGACGATTCAACCACGACATGGGAGTACCTACGAGCTTAATCCTATATTGTATTATGATATTAAATAACAAAAATCCAGAATGGATAAAGTGATTGCAATTTTTTTTTGTATTAAAGGTGACTTATACGCTAGTGTTGAAAAGCTGACCACGTTCACATTACACACAGTATGATTCTGTTCCTTTTAAAGAAATTAAGGATTTGGTTGGTACAGGGAGTTTTTTTATAATATAATTTTAGATAAAAAAGGCCTTTACTTATTTCTCAAAACTTCAGAACAGAAAAGTGGATTCATGTAACTATTATTGTCTGTCTTTTTAAGTTTGGGAGATTTAAAAGACAGATACATATTATGTAGTTATAATGTTTATTAATGTGCAAATGATTACTGAGCCAACAAATACAATAAAAAATGGTAAAAATCCCTTTATATTATAAAATAATTATCTCAGTTTGATATGAAAAAAAAATCAAAATATTATTTCGAAAACCATTCCTGTATAAAGAATTTAACAACGTATTATAATTTGTGTTATCCAAAGGATATTTAAAACAACAACCGTTTCAACTAAATCCAAGGATCCATTGAAAGTATTAATCTGATAGAAAGTCGACTAATAACAATAAAAAATACCCCTTGAAGCATTAAGGAAGTTTTCGCGTTAACTTTTTGTGTAAGTAGAAAAGTTACGGAGGCATTTTCCAATCTGGAAGGGAGAATCGTCACCGTCGTGTGGTAGGAGGGCTTGTCATTACGGCGCGGGAAACAATCACGCCCTACCGTGCTTTACCTCATCTTACCTTATAGTACGAGATGTCGCTGCAGGGTCGGTGCACTCATAGTCTATAAATGGCAGATGTGATTTTTCAGAGCCCTTATACAATGTGTTTTGGATATGGTATACAAAGCGGAAAGGTTAAAAATAAACGTTCTCCGAGATAAATTCCTTAAAATGTCCACCGCCTTGACGGATACATAAGTAAATAAACTTCAATACAATGCCAAATAAAAAAAAATATTTTGTCAGCACAATAAATACGTGAAAGTTTTCCAATTTAATTTCAAATATGCATGTAATAATATGCTTTAACTTATAAAATTCCTTTAACAAAAAAAAGTTTGGTCAATGTTAAAAATCTAGCTCTCTTTCCGAAATGTGTAGGTAACGTTTTGAGTGATATCTGTCATTTATGGTATTCATACTTTCGATGGCCCCATAATATGCTTTTTATCTCGTTAGGGATAAAAAATATTTTTGCTATTGTAGCATATTTTTAGCTTTTTCAAAAATCTTTGAATGCAGTCCAAAATATCTTTCAATATATGCAAAAACCGTTTCCTAGTAACAATAACGGTTAATGTAAGTACTTGCCCTTATGGCTACTTCTCAAAAATCCACCCTGTATATATTGCCGTTTTTATCCGAAACTCAATAACGAAAAATGTTATTGAAAATGTTTGCGGTTTTAGAGCATTTTGATTAGCAACCTAGTAGATTTATCGACCGCACTGGTCCTGAAGCCAGATCTTAGTCTATTACCTTACCTACAAACTCCACTCCACTGTCAAGGAAATTATACAACACGTCCGTAACGATTCGCTCTTACCGTTACGACTCTTTATAGTGCATAATTTACTGGTGTTTCGTGAACGCTTTTGTTTTTATTTTGACGTATTCTTCTTACACGGAAATGTGTTTTATTGTGCATGTCATGAAAAAAAGTAGTGAAGATGAGATTTTGCTTAGTTTTTGGCATCCAGCATCAGATTTGACTAATTAACTAATACCTAGACTGTAAAATAGTTATAAATGTTTCTTCAAAATTAAATAACTATTTAACTACTTTTGGATAAAAAGCAAAAATCCTTATATATTTTTTTACATTTTGTTTGATGTAAAGTCAAGAATGTTAATTATGATCTAGTTAACACCTATAATGCTCCAGTTTTTATTTAATTAATAAGACACCGCAGTAAGTACACTTTGATATACCAAAGGTATTTATAAGGCTCATCCCAAGTAAATGAATAAACACTAGGAATGATGTAGTAGGTAATTATAGAGGACTGCTTGGAGGGGGAATAGAAATACTGCTAATCCTTTTATCAGACGCGCAGCAGTCGGCTGAGGCGGGCGAGTGCGAGCCTTGGCTTACCGGCGCCGCACCTGTTCTCCACACGAGCCCGGCCCACTCGTAATCTGCTCTTTTTATTATTGCTAAGTCTCAGACGGTTAATTAACGTACCGCCTGCTTCACCGCCACCGCTCGCTATATGATACCGTACACCGTACACCACTTTTCCACTCGAAATACTAGAATTAACTACGCTATTTCATTTTAATTAAACATCCAACGCTTTCGGTCTGCTACGATTAGTGTAATAGAAGCAATAAAAGCTCCAATGTATCACTCGCAAGTTTCCTTTAAATCGTGTAGCGATAAGAAAGGTACATTAAAAAGGTCTGGCGTGACAACAAATCTAAAGGAAAAATCTCCACTTCTGAGAGCCCAACGGTGATAAACGAGAAAAACTTTGGAACTAAATGGAGCATTCGCGACGCGACGGTGGAGCTACGCTCCACTCGTAGAATAATACTTCTTTTGAAGAAATAACACTTATAGTCCGCGAGGCTTAAAATCAAATGTCACCGTTTGCTGAACTTCGTAGCAGACAGGAGCGTATCTTGAGAAATTGCTAAACGCAAATGTAAATTTTCAAATCAATCAAACTTTCAAGATTCATGGCGCTTGACACAGAGCAACTTATTTTGTTTCTTCAAAGCATTTCATTTGCTTAAAATGTAAGCAAAACTGCGTAACGTCTTTTCATCCAATATACCTCAGTGCCTGAAGACGAAGGTATATTTAATCAGTGTGTGTTGCCAGTGATGACATATGTCTCCAAAAAGGCTCAGTGTTGCGCAACTAGCTATGGAAAGGGCTATGCTCGGGGTTTCTCAACATGACCGAATCAGGAATAAGGAGATACGTAGAAGAACGCGGATCACCGACAGAGCCAATCGAATTAGCTCGCTAAAGTGGCAATGGGCAGGTCATGTAGCACGTAGAACAGATGGCCGTTGGGGCCGGATAGGTAGCGGGCTCGCGGTGGTAGCTGGCTGCTACCGACCGAAGTCACTGGAATTCTTTGAGGGAGGCCTATGTCCAGCAGTGGACGTCCTACGGCTGCAATGATGATGATGACGATGATGATGTATGAAAATCCTTCTTCATATTTTGCAACAGAAACGTACACAATAATAAATAAAAATATATTAAGCCTGTCAACGACCGTTTTGAGAGCCCCAACAGAACACAACTCCAAAATAAACCCATCTCCTAAGTATTTCACACATGAATAACATATAAACCAAACTTTGTTCATAATTCCAGAACTTTGCAGATATAAGGATGTAATGACGAGGGTGTGTGTTGTTTTAAGGGAAGTAAGGCAGGTTACAATTTACATTAATATGAGTTTTCTGGTAAACGTGTCGTGTTTGGGGAGCGGGTCGGGTCGCGTGGCCTGCGGGACCGGCGCCGGGCCGGACCTACGGGCCTGATCACGCGTCCCTAGGCACCTAGTAACGCACCGTGTTATGTTGTACACAAAACAGCGACCGCAGTTGTTTTATTCCAATAACATGTTAATTCGAATACTATTTATAATTAAACACGAATTCGTTTAAACCTAGCTACTCGTATGAATATTTATGTCAAGAAGAAAGTCGTCCATGGGTTGGCATTTATTAAGTTACATATATTGTCTGTCTATAACTCGCAAAGCAGATAATCTGTATCACGTAGGTAGAGTAAGTACAGGGATAGTATCTCAACGTGGAGTGGTATGGATCGGCACGTGCGCCGCGTCAAGAGTAGGCTGCGTCAGCGAGCGCCGCCGGCCGAATGAATGGCGATGCTATAGCAAGTGCCACGCCGTCAATGTACCCACAACTTAAACGACCGCACTTGTACCGTCTGGACCATACATACTCGTAGTTCAATCTCCTTTACCCTCCAAACTGAACAAAAACTGCCCTATTTTAAAAAGAAATAAATTTTAATCGTAAATGTTTATTTTTACGTACGCTAATAGGATGGAAAGTTGTAAAAACAGAGTTAGTTTGATAGCAAGGTAGAACGTATCCGCTGATATTCACGCCTGGCCGAGCGATGTGGAAAAATCAGCTTTTATGTATCAAGATATGAAGAGATTCGCTTTGAGGGCAATATCATAATGGACGTGGTTGTTACCAACAGCAGAATCGCATTCACGTTGCACGTAAGCTCTCATAGCGGTTAGATATGAAGCTTTTTCAATGTTAGAGAGAACTATCCAATCACTTTAATTCGCAATGAAAGGTGGTTTAGAACGTGAGAAAACTCTCAAAAGCATTAACTTTGTCGTCACACTAAGAATGAGGCTCATGCAAGTCGAGATCTAATTTTACCGTAATAGTTTTGGGTCCCAGCATTACTTAAAAGCTCTGGCTTTGAAACCTTGAAGAAATAAGGAAACGTCGCCTGGAGTGATTTAATTTCAACAAACTTTCTCTATCAACTAAACTCAGGGTATAATTTGCGACGAGAGTTTCTTCTTATCACGAAATTTCACGTGAAGTATTTTGTTATAATTCTCTATTTTATTCGGCTTCTGAAAACTTTGCACGGATTTCACGTGCAACTGTGTGTTTTACTTTGTTCGTTATAATAAATGTAATATAAGGTTTAAATATGACAGAATTTATGGATACATGGGCACCTTGTGAGATTTAAATATAAGACACATATTTCGAAAAAAAAATACATTTCCATTGTAGTTTCATTATAACATTAGCCTTTACATAATAACATGATAATTTATGGTTTAATATTACCACATGTACATAATGAACATAGTGATTAGCGAGAAAAAGCGACATCGCACAACTGAGCTCATAATTTGAAAGAAATCCTTACTGGCTTTATCTTCGGAAGATTGATGACGCTTAAGATGAGTCTTAATCTCGTGAGGTCGTGTGTAACAAATTATGTTTTTGGTATCCATTTTCACACTTTGTTATTATATTTGCGCACTTGTACTTTGGTGTGTTTGGCTACTAAATGAAAGAAGATTAGGAATGTTTTAACAAATGTTCCACTAATGGATCTAGTATTTTATATTAAAGTAGCTTTTAAACACATTTTTAGAAAAACATTATAAAATATTCCTGCTCTGATTAGGATTTCCATGGCCTATTCGTGAATAATAAAAGTTTTAACTTCTGTTAATCCAAAACTTGGTAGCAATATTAAAAAGAAACCCTCTTGGGGTTAAGCTAGATAAAAATGATTTTGTAAAAACAGTTACAACAAGAAAAATATTTTCTTATAGAAACAAATACATTTGTATCAATTTGCGCGGTCTCTGGATGGCAAGTAAACCAATCAATATTTTAAAAGCATAAGGAACAATTAAATAAAATTAAAAAATGATATGACGACTTAGTTTAAAAATCGACCTTGTTGAAAATACTAGTCAAATACTACTTAAGAGAAGCCCTCAGAAAGCAATCTGGAAAAAATAAGAAAATATTAGTAGCAACAAGTTATCGAAGTTATAGCACGGCCGGGCTCGGACCAGATGTTCGTGGCACGTACAAGTTAACGAATGAAGCGCAGCGTGACTCCCGGCAGCGAGCCGTAATTGGAAAGACGCTACGTGGCGCTGGGAATGCTGAGCACCCTATCATTAGCGTCACTCACAATTTGCCATCTAGTCGCACCTACTTCGAGATCCGTACCTACGCTATCGATTACACTGTTAATTTAAGTTATGCAGATCAGCAGTTTCGAGGTCGCTGCCATGTCGCTTCGCTTTGAGATAACGCTACATAGACACTTGTAAGTGCCTACATGTTACGTCAAGAGTGATGGATAAAAGCGTAATAAGGGTCTACGAAATATGCCTCGAAAAAGCTACGGCGTAGCAATCTGTAGCTCGATTCTACGAGGCGCTTTAAGCTACGCCCGCCGTAGCAATACCGTAGCGTCTTCGTAATTTTGTTATCTGCGGCACAGTAAAGTACAGACTAAGCAAATTGGGGACTAATAATGTGGACGAAGACAAGCGAGATGTCTTGTTAAGATTATCGAGTAACAAAACGGAAACAGGAATTATCCTCCCCGGTGTCATTCGGTAAGAAATCCGTGCTAAGTTAAGTTGAATTGATACTGTATTTAAATATAGTCAATGTTGAAATTTTTTCTCAATTCCTGTTGAAAAAAATAATTTAAATTTTATTTAAAGTGTACCACCCTAAGTAATAAATTGTGGATCCTCCTACATGAGAAGTTTAGTTTGATCATTAGCCATGGACAGTAGAGCACATGTTGAAGAAAATGTTTTGCGTAATTAAACGTTCGGGCGTCGGCAGTTTATGCGACGATTAGTGAGCAGAGCGCGCAGAAGGCTCGGCCGTTCAATTTGCCGCTTCACTTGACACAATTCGACGCCTGACTCCGGGACAATCGCACTCGAAGCCCCGTCGACCTCCTTATCTCCCGCCGAGGTAATCTTTCCTTCCCTCGGCGGCAATAACTCCGAGTGGCCAGGATTACCTGCAAAGGGGCTTCGTAAGGCAACCACCTATACAAAGGTTATCGATTTAAACAATGTGTGCACGCTTCAGATACACTCCTTTCATTGTTGTTTATTTTTGCCAAGAGATTCCCTTTTATCCCAAACGACGTACCGTCTAAATAGAAGCGAGCGTGTTGCTTTTACGATGATAGCAATTTTATCTTCAATTGTTTGTGCTAGAGTTTTATTTTAAATCGCTAAGCTATTCATTTCAGAAAAACGAAATAACTTTGCTCTTAGAAAATTAAAAATGCACCGATAATTTCCTCCGATGAGAGAAATCTTAAAAGTGTTCTCGACGCGAATCATACATAAAATATAGATGGATCGTTGGCGGTACCATTTGCAAATAATTTCGTTGGCATGTAAATCTGTGCACGTAAATTCCACTTCTGTCTGCGCGCGGAAATTGAATCGTTCCAAAACCATTCTAATATATTCTAGGAAAATTATTAACATTTATCAGTGTTCCGTATCATGTTTGGGTATAAGGAACACCCAGTTAACTGGTTGTAAGTTTACCTATAAAAGAGGTCAACCTGATTGAATAAGTTAGACACTTTCTCACCACTGCACTGATTCAAAACCAATGCAGATAGACTCCTGATATTTTGGAAAGTAACGTAAAGTCGCTTCCGTTATTTCGCTATTTGTACCACGTCTTTTAAACTACTCAAAGGATTTTTATGCGCCATCAGCAATAAACAAAGTGATATAAATGGGAGTTTTTTAAGTATAATTTGCACCCAAAGAAATCAGACCATTGTAAATTTAAAACATACTGGTTATTTTATGAACTACAACACTTTTTAAGAAATTAAGTGATTAAAAATATAGAAGTCTATGGTCCACGATTAATTTAAATCGGTGCAATTGTTGAAGTGTGAAGTGGGGCTCGTATCAATCAACAAACAATCTCGCTTTGACAAAGAATTTTAGGAGTGGTAGGTACGTATATAAACTTTTTTTCATATCACAACATATTATTTACGTAACAGCGTATTAGATGCTACGTAACACCTGCGACAACACGCATAAAAGCTTCCCTGTTGCATAAACAATGTGAAAATCCATTTGCAGTAAATTGTTTTTATAATAATGATAACCTATGCTTTAAGGGAATAAATGAACAAGATATAGCATTTTCCATTTGTAGAATTTTATGTGCGGAATGGGCAGTTGAGCCGGTGCTCCAATGTCGAGACGATGGAAGCCGCGGCTGTGGGGGTATTTCAATTTGGCCGGAGACGCGACCCGAGAGGCCGCGCGGCCCGCACGGCTCGCTGAACCGGAAGCCCGCAGCGGACTCCGCCAAAGAGCAAACACCGCCTTCGCAATCTTGTGCCACGTGGACCATGCACAACACTGCACCACGACAATCTACTACTACAATTACCAACCGATTCAGTCCTGCCGGCTCGACCGCGTCACTCGCTCAAATTGAACAGTAAGATCGATAGATCACCGACAACGAGAATCGCACAGCAATTCCCTTTGAGCAACTCCGCAAGCTTAAGCTTGGGTTAAATAGAACATTTATTATTGGCGAAAAAACCTGCCCGCATTGTCGGAGGTGTGAATTATATTTTAATTAAATTATAAGGTGAGTCTGTGTTGGAGAGCGCTCGATTCGATGGTTGAGAATAACAATGAATCTGCGGAGCTCGTAAATCCAGCAGGTGCGCACCTGTTATTGAATAGACTCCGACAGTGCGAGACTACATTAATCGCAATTCGAGCATTATGAATCAATAGCCGACGGCTCTGGTATTCGGGTTCACTTTAAACAATCAGGATTCATAAATCTTGAGCCACCACAATCACAGATATCTCAAGGTTTAATCAATAAATTAGATAGAAGCAAAATTGTTAATTACCAACGCCAACATTTTAGTTAACATAGCTTTTATTCCAAGCTTAATGTTGAAATTAGCGGCTAACCATGCTGCCGGCGACCACGGAAGAAAATGTATTTTTCTTCTAATTTTTTAAAAAGTAACGAACTGTGTAATTGGAAACTGGGGTCGGCCAGGCGATCGGCAGAGGTTGACGACTGTGAGCATTACGTTACCTTTTTTTGGGTAGCTTTACTGAAATGACAATTTAATGTTTGTTTTTATAGACTTTCGTTTGACATAAAACTCTATTATAAACTTTGACTATTTTTCAGTAAGGTTCTGTCTATTTATGAACCATACAAGCCTTTTTAAATTCTTACAGACATTTGTAAGAATTTAAAAAGGCTTACATATTAAAGAAGGAATGAAATCTAACCTAAAGAATGTTAGAAAATGAAATGTAGCGTACGTATAAAAAAAAAACAATAAATTGGCTAGTAATATAAACGCGCTGTCAACGTGGCATGGCGGGCGAAGCGTGCGAAATAAGCTGCAAGGCGAGCGCCGGCGGGCGCGGGAGCGCGAGCGGGAAGGGATGGCAAGCGGCAATTTTTCTCTTCGCTGACAACATGATGTAACGCCAATATCGCACGCTGAGCGATTAAGCCGCGCACGCCGATATTTCAGACTTGCCCCTACTAACTGTCAAAGTGTCGGAGAGAACTCTGTATGCGACGCACACAAACATTATATAAGGCGGTCTCAGGATTTTTAACGGTTTCAAAACGTTTCAAGCTTTTTTATTATTAACGAATATTTACGACTTACCCCAGTTATTTTGACTGAAGTACGTTGAACATTTAAAGACATGATAAAAGAATCGAAGCCAGGTTACTTTATTCATTGGAAAATACTTAGTCTGATCAGATCATTTGTATACTTTATAGTTTAATTTGTGACTCAAACTCTATATTTATTTTGCTAAACAAGGTTACAAGGGCTGCAATGAAAATTTCTGGAATCAAGGAAGTGTGTGCTACCTTCACTATTTTAAAATGTAAAAAAAAAAACTTTATTGGAAAAGATGAACATCCGGTTTCTTACAACTATAACACGATAATATACGCATTACTTCGGAAACTGTGTCGCGTATATTAACGCCCACTCCTTGGTTTTTTTACATAATTATTCAATAATGGTATTTAAGATTTGATCGACATAATGATTAATTACTAATAACAATGTGTGTGTGTGTGTAAGAAATCAAAATTTGTATGTAAAATATATATATATTAGGTCCTTACATATGAAATTGGCGTTTTGTATGGGAGGAACAAAAAGTCGAATATTTTTTAATATAATATATTTAATTAATCAAAGTATGAACCATTATTTTCTATGCACTTTTGCCATCTTATAGGTAGTTCATTGATCCCTTTACTAAAAAAACCAGTCGGACGGGAATCAATAAAATCTTTGAAGGCGATTTGGACTGCCCCATCGGAGTTGAATTTTTTCCCTTGCAAGAAGTTATCCAAATTTCGAAAAAAATGGTAATCTGTTGGAGCAAGGTCCGGGGAGTACGGAGGATGTCTTAGACTTTCCAATTGAAGCTCTTCTAATTTAGTAGCCGTCTGTTGCGCAGTGTGTGGTCTAGCGTTGTCGTGAAGCAGCAGTGGCGTGGAGCGATTGACCAGCCTAGGTTGTTTAGCCGCTAGCTTTTCCATCATGGTTTGCAATTGCTGACAATAGACATCAGCCGTAATAGTCTGGCCAGATTTGAGAAAACTGTAATGAACAATACCGGCACTAGTCCACCAAACGCTTACAAGTAACTTTTTTGGGGTTAATTTTCGCTTGGGGCAGGATTTGGCTGGCTGGCCAGGATCCAACCATTGCGCTGAGCGCTTCCGATTATCGTAAAGAACCCATTTTTCATCACAGGTAATGATTCGGTTTAAAATACCTTCATTATTGTGCCGGTTTAGTAATGTAACGCAGCAGTCGACGCGCGTTTGCCGGTTTGCTTCAGTCAATTCGTGAGGTACCCACCTTTCAAGCTTTTTAATCTTCCCAATTTGCTTCAAGTGAATTAAAACAGTTTTATCACTAACACCGCAGCCTGCAGCTAACTCGGACGTGGTTTGCGATGGATCCGCTTCCACAATAGCCTTCAACTCTTCATTATCAACTTGAGTCTCAGGCCGTCCACGGGGCTTGTTCTGCAAGTCGAAATTTCCAGAACGAAAACGTTGGAACCAAAAACGAACTGTGTTTTCTTTTGCAACACGACCGCCATACACATCATTCACCCTTCGAGTTGTTTCCGCAGCACTAGTGCCACGGCGGAACTCGTACTCGTAAATAATGCGATATTTTAAGTTTTCCATTTTGTAAAATGAGTGACGCAAACAGAAAAAAACAGAAGAAAAAAAACAAATGAATGACGATCATCGAAGCACAAATACATGAGTCTATAGCTGTACAAATTTGAATTTGGAATTCCTTACCAAAGAGGAGAAATTTGTGATTAAAGTGGCCAGTACGAAAAACGCCAATTTCATATGTAAGGACCTAATATATAAATATGGTATTGTAACTCTCAAACATATACATACATGTATTTATTGTTTTTCGAAGTATTCTCCACGAAATTTGACACATTTTTCAATACGATGGAACCAATCATTGAAGCAACCATTCCGTTCGGAAGTTGGGGTCTCTAAAATGGCCGTTTTGAAGGCGTCCACAGCTTCTTCAGGTGATGAAAATCTCTGACCACGCAATTTATTCTTTATTTAAGGGAAAGTATAGAAATAATTAAAGCTTAGGTCGGGGCTGTACGGCGGATGGTCTAATAATTCTATGCTTTCTTGCTCTAAGAACTCTTTTGTTCTGTGCGCGGTTACTAGTAGTAGCAGTTCTCTTTACGGAGTTCAGAAACGAACTGTGGCAAACAAATGCGAGCATACCATTCTGCATTAACCATTCTTTGTCCCATAAGAAGAATAGTCGCAACATAGCCGGTTTTGGGGACAAACCACAATTTTTTTGCAACACTCCGTGGACGAACATTTTTTGTTGGCTTTAACTCATTTTCGAACACCCAAACTCGTGACTGTTTTTTTGTTTCAGGTTCGTACTGAATTTAGTGGTATGTCACATGTCAGTCTTCCTCAAGCAGCTTCCGCACAGCATCAACGTTTTCTTGGGTGACTGCAGTTTTTGGACGACCTTGACGGGGAACATCACTCAGCTTGACACGTCCGCGTTGAAATTCAGCAAACCATCGAATAATTGTGGTTTTGGATGGGGCTTCATCACCAAATGCAGAAATCATCCGGTCAACATACTGTTTTTGTGTTAAACCACTTCGAAAGTCATAATAAATCATCGCTCTTGAATTTTCTCAAGTTAGTCCCATTTTCTCAACGACTAAACAAGTTTGACAAAATCTTCAGCGAAGACCGAGAATCTTTTTTATAATAAATAAATAGTATTCGGTTTTCAAAACCAAGGAGTTTTCAATTAAAAAGATTATAATATGACATAAACAGTAGAAATATTCCATTCCCGATACTTTTAGTGCAGCCCTCGTAATAGTTTGCAAAGTATCATTTTATTTAAATAAAACTGAGTAACAACTGTTTGGCGTATTTTCATATGTTTGGTTAGATTAATTTTAGTCTTTTATTATAATTCTTTATTATGTTGACGATGCCACTGAAATAGTGTTACATGAATGAAGTTTCTGTTTCGGACTCTTTATACAGAGTTAGATTTACTATTTTCTGAAACATACCCACTAAACTAAAAGCAAACGTCTTTCAATATCCTATCAATATCCATTAGAATTCTATAACCGAACGTGCAATCACCAAGGCAACTGAAAATAGAAATAAAGGCGACTAATCTCATGAAAATTCGTATCGCTTTAAACTGATAGTCGGCAATTCAGATCACGCGGGAAGGCAATCACTCGATAATAAACGTAGAGCGAGTCGAGAGCGGCGCAGTACGAGGCACGTACTGCTGACGCCGTCTTCCGGTTGCATCGGCACCAGCGCGCTGCCAACCGAGGATATACGCCGGCGACCAAGCTAGCAATAAATCTCGACAACAACCATATTTTAGCATTCTACCGTGAAGCCACACATCCATACCTGTCAGCATGAGAACATAACAAATGCTACGGTACCAATCTGGACTTTGAACATTTGGTAAATTAAAAGGAGATAAAATGAAGATCTCCGCATTCATAAATAACTATGGGATCGGACGCGATGGTGGAGTGGATGATAAACGATGTAAAGGCGCCTGAGCGTCGTCGGCCGTTGGCCGCGAAAAATACAACTGTCATCTTGACTGATGGTAAAATAACGGCGAAGTCACGCTCCGCTCTGCATGCCAAGAGCTTTTGTGGACCTCTTTGTATCCCAGCCCTTATTACATGGATTACATAAAGGAGCGCTGAGGTAAGGACGAAAACGATTAATCCTGGAGCTGCATGACTTGATAGCGTGCCGTAAGCCGCACAACTGGAGTTTTACCGTATTGTTTTATTTTAGCAGTGCAAGTTTAAATTAAAGGAGACTTTGTCTTTGTTTTTGTAACGTATAGAACAGATCTTTATATTATTTTTTATTAATTTATTTGCTAGTCATGCTTTCCCACTGCTGGGAAAAACACTAGAAATAAACAATAATCTGAATTTTAATTAAATAAAAAGTGATATTTTTCATTAAGCTTAATAGTGTTCAGTGAAATAGCATTTTAGGAATTGCGTCCAATCTAACAGTTTCCCAGAGAAAGCGCCGCCGTTCGTATGTGTCGAAATGACTGAATGCAGCCCGACACCTACGAACTATTTAGTTAAAAGCTGCTTTATAAGATTTAGAAGCTTTTTAAAGTATGTTAAAACGTGAAATTTTATTTACATAAAGTTACTATCTTCTTATTAATAAATTAAAAATTGCCTTTTGGCCGGCTTCGATGTTTGTCATAAACAAGAATAAGTTGTAAGTTTTGTTAGTGTTTATGCTACCTTATGTCTAATTACATTAAAAATAATTAAGTGGTTCTTGTGTAAAGGAATGAAAAAACATCTCTCAACCAGTCATAGTAATTTTCAGGTTATGATTCGAGATGCAAAATAAATAGGATGATGACGATAGTATGCAAAATAAATTCTGTTTTCCATCTGCTAGTGACCGCTTCACCATAAAACAGCTGTATTGATTTCAATAAAATTTGGTATGCAACTTTTTAGCGTTGAAAAATCCTGGAAAACATTTTATTTTAGTACCTAGTTATAATGTTCAACCAGGAGTCTGGAGACTGTAGAAAATATTCACGGATTCTGCAAAAACATTGATTAAATCAATATGCCGCGGTAGATATTGACTGAAATAAAGAAAAGGCAATTGATTGTTGCGAGTGCGGTCACGTCGTTCAGTCTGTTTTCACGTCTGACGTAATAACGTTAGCAAAGTTATGGTGCACACGTGACTAGCTAGGACCATTATGTGTATATCTGGATCATGTCTATAAAGACCGAGGCAATCCAGTGAGGGCCACTCCTGCTTCTTATGCTGACGTCATACCTTAGTCTATGCGGCTATCGTCGCATAGACTAAGGTAAGACGAGTTCAAAAGCTTTCAACGATAATGTTCAACCCGAAGGAAACATACAAAGTCCTTTGAGCACTTGAGGACATCCCGTAATTTGATACTTTTTCTCTCAAAGTCCCAGGAGCGTGAATCCTTCGACTACTCCTGATACAAAATAAAGGAAATTAATAATCAACTGTCTCGGTTCAGGTGCTAGAAACGCTCATATCGCACAATATCTAATAGAATATTTGGTAGATATGACACGTGCTCTGAATCAGGATTGCAATTGCGACAATGCTTCCAATATTCAAGACACGGTAGCGACTGAAAGCGTGCTGAATCAGTTGATATAGATTCATAGTCCTAGACGTCAATTCCGAATAAACTCATATGGCTGTTGACTTATCTGATTGAAAATTCATGCATCGATTCGTACAAGCAATCTCTGCGATTTAATTAAAGGTCCGTATGGGTATTATAGAGGTAGAAGATACATTATAGGGATATATATTTACTGTAAATTTTTAAATGGTATTCCGCCCCTCAAGTACTCGTTGTTCTACGTGATGTAGATTATTTTCATTTTGACACGAATTACATCAATATTAAAAAATATTGGTTTATATTTTTACTAAATTATACACGACCATGCCACGTGGAATGAAAGTACCTCAAATATTGCAGATAGAACATTTTACTGGAAGAAGACTTTATTTTTGACTGCCTCAGTGGCGCCGTGGGTGAAGTTCCGCTTGCGGCGCGTAGCTTAGATTCACGCCGAGGGTCAAGTGTTTGTATGTTGTGCAAGCACTTGTGTGGCTCGACCTCTGTGGCTCGGTGGGCGAACGTCCGCTTGAGGCGCAGGAGGTTGCGGGTTCGATTCCCGCCGGGGGACCAGATTTTGTACGATCTACAATTTCTGGTTTCGGGTCTGGGTGTTTTCTATGTATCATATGTATATATTTACAAAAAAAATGTATCTATGTAGTATATCAGTCACCTAACACCCATAGTACAAGCTCTGCTTAGTTTGAGGTTAGGTGATGCTGTGTGAGTAGTCCGAAAATATTTATATTTATATATACTTTCTCCTTGGTCTAGGTGTTTAATAAGTATAATAAAAAAATTGATATATGTTTGTCCATTATATTGAGTATATCAGATGTCTAGTTCCCGTAACACAAGTTTAGAGCTTTCTACGGGGCTAGATGTTGTTGTGTGGATTATCCGGAAATATTTATTTTGATAATATAGTAATAATAGTCATTTATTGATAATAAGGATTATAAGTCACAATATGGGTTTTAACGTGGTTTCCCAATGCCACAACTTTTAAAAAATATAATAATAACTAATATCACAATTAATTTAAATGTCAAAATCTTGAATACATTAATTATTCATATAAACAATTAAAATAATGTCTAATTTATAACTAAGTACACAAAATATAAATAATGTCAATTTATCATAATTATAATTTACAATGATTACGAATGTTATTAATTACGAATGTCAAAGTCAAAGTCAAAACGTTTATTTCCTTAGAAGCCTATGCTTACATGGACAGGTCAACTTAAATCTAATTTAAATAAAAACTAAGAATAATCAAGGAAATAACATAGTCTTGACAGTTCGCTTCAATTTTTTACACTGAGTTGAGAAGCGAATAGAACAACTCAGCTTCCATCTCTTATGTTGTTATTATAACAATATTGGTGTACAACATGGTTACTTATAATTTAACATTTACAAACAAATGCTAGTCAAACATGCACATAACAGAAAAAAAAACTAAATTCAGCTATTTTGTCCATCCTAGTGGAACCGAGCTACATCTGACTGAATGTAATGATATTTAAAAGAATTAGAACTGTATTCAAAGATTTTTGAAACCAATCCAATGAAACCTGCCTGAATATCAACCAAATTGCAAAAAAGAAAAACAATAGCGATCAGAAAGCAAAACGTTTTTTTTTTCTAATCATCTTACGTCGTCTTATTAACCCCCGACCAAAAAAGAGGGGTGTTATAAGTTTGACCTGTCTGTCTGTCTATCTGTCTGTCTATCTATGTGTCTGTCTGTCTGTCTGGGACTTTACCCCCGAACTGATGGAGCGATACCAATTTTGTTTTAAAGGTGAGTTGTATGAAAGGCGAGTATGGCGCAAGTGTTCTGAGACATGTTTCATGAAAATAGTTGTGCCGTTTAAAAGTTATGGTGGTTAGAGTGGGGAATCAAAACCGAAAATCTGCAAATATACTCGTGTGGGGTATCAAATGAAAGCGCATAGCGTGCACATTGCACTTCTTTTACTTTAAAGGAAAAGGCATTGGAGTCGAGGGTTTTTCTTAAAATTAAAATTTTGTTTTATATACATACATCTTATGGCGATCCTGTTCAAGTTTTCAAGTTATTCAAAAAATGTTATCTCCGTGAATGTGAAACACTAGCAGGTTTTTTTATATATATACGCTAATGTTTGTCAAAGAAAAAAATAAAATTTTCTCGATTAAAAATTAAATAAAGATGACACTAAATTGATTTGAATACTAGTTACGATTGAGCCTTTTGATCGATGTTGTTAAAAATAAACATCTTGTATATTTTTTTCAATTTGACGTGTTCAATTCCCGGTTCACTTGCACAAAAAATAGTATGACTTTTTACTTTTAAGGGAACTAAGGATTTGGTGTGGAATCGGGGGTTTTAAAATTTTTTTAAGTTCCATTATATTATGCATACATTAAAAGTAAAATAAATATTTCCGGACAATCCACACAACAACATCTAGCCCCGTGGTAAGCTCTAAGCTAATGCGTGTTCCAAACGAATGGCATTCCCGATCTAACACTAAAATAGGAATTAGAGTGCGGTGAGAGCACAGCGGAATCACCTGAGATTGATCGCCGTGTCTGTTTCACTCTCGCGGCGAATATTTCATTAAACGGGCTTTGCGGCCCGCGCCATGCATCATAGGCTACGTTCGGCCGACCCACGTTGACGGGGTGATCCACTCAGCTTAGTATAGAAAATTAATTTGTTAGAAGACAACTGTATTGCGGCATTAATGCGGTGGAAATAGTTTCCGCAAGAATAAGTTATTGTAAGTTTTTGCTTTCGTTATTATTTTATCATTACGACGTTATGAGTATAACAAAGTCTAAGTTTTGTAAAACCAAACAATGGAAATAAATGATTTTGTATCTTGTATATTTGAGCTAAAGTTAAGGACATAACGCAGAGTAATAAGTTGTAATAATATCAAAAACAAGGTATTCGACTACGTTGTTTCTCGGTAGTATTATTATACTACTGGGTTTATTAGCTCGGCATGTGTAATAAGTAAAGAAACCGTTGAGATTTTTTTACGTTCGGAAAATAAATATAAAAAGTAAGGGTACATAACAAAACTCAGCTAACTAAAATAAGGAAGGTCTCAAAGTAAAGCTAAGTTTGTTATGTGGATCTGGGCGGAGGATACTAGCTGGTCCGCGTCGGGAGACTCACGTACAGAACTATAACAGGCAAATTCGAGCACGCCACTCGCCCGACTTTATTACCCTATTCATATTTACACAATTCTGAGTGGATGTTATAGTCCGCCAGCTCAGCACGCGAACCTTGCGCGGTCCTTCTCCGCCGTGATGAGCTCCCAGATAATAAAAATAGAGCGCACCGAGTTATTTCAAAGGAATTTATAACCAAGAAAACTTATTTTTCCTCTCATTATAACAACCTCCGTTGCAAGGTTTTGCTCCATTGAAATTTATTTTGTATCTAGAATAACTAGTTATGTATATTAGATACCGCAGGCATTCCCAATACGCAAATTCGTTATCTGACTAACCGTTTATTCACATTTGAGATAGTGTTTGTATTTAATTAGTGCGAATGACACTAGCAAAACGCAATCCCCTGCTATTTTCCATATCCGTGTGTCGCGCATGCCATAACATGTTTTGCATCGGTAACTGCATAACGAGCGCAATGAAAATTTAATCAAAGAGCTAACAAACTTTGTATAGCATTTACAGGGTAACAAATAGTTGAATTAAAATAATTGAGAAGAGCTTTCTGTGTGTATAAATCAGCGGTTAACCTTGTAATGAATGAAGAGAACAAACGGCTGTAAGAAATGCGAGGCCAACGCGAGTGATTAAGTGTCTCATTTAAATGCAGTCTCGTAGCGCGGACGCGTCTAACGCAAAGGGAGCCGCCGGGAAGCGGAAGACGACTCTCTCCACAAAAGGAAGGAGAGCTATTTAAATTAGCGTAGTCACTGAAAAAGTGCAGTAACAACATTAGTGAGTGGAACAATAGCGAGTCGCACAAAGCCGCTCTCAAAACCAAGAGAGCGTCTGCACTTGCTACTGTATTTAATAATAAGATGTCACAAACTATGCGACTTGGAAATGTATTTATATTTTTTGTTACGGATTTTTTATGCAGCGTATTTAAGTAATAAATGTTAAAGATTAAGATCAACAACATTGGAATGGATGTAACATACTCTATAGGTATATAAAACCAGGGGTCTATGAACCTGTCTGAAGTGGACGTGCAGCTGCTGAAACATTTAACCGAGGCTACAAAATTAAAGTAAAATAATATATCACGGCGTAAGAATAATAAACTTTATTTTAAATTTTTGGAAGGAAGCAGAATTTATGAATCAAACACGCCCGCATTTGGCGGATAAACTTTTCTAACAAATCAAGTACCAAAGAGCAAAGTAGATTTCTCCTAAATATATAAAAGTGCTTTAAAAGAATTTGAATTGGGTCATAAATTCCATGTACAAAGTAATACGGTGATTATGGAGAGTAAAACGTAATCTGAAATCTAATTTTGCCTCTTAGTTTTATCATAACATAATAACTTTTAACGGTTATTCGGGGACACAGGGAATATTGTTGCGTATCAGTTGAAAGGACGAGGTTAATCCGACCAAACAAATTAGTAACAACATTAATATATCCTCCGGATCCGGCAACTTCCCGCAATAAGCAGAATGTATTAGTGTTATTTATCTTAGCTCGAAGCGCCAACAAAGTTTTAATTGCAAGCGCCGATACAATTTGCGTACAAATGAATTTATTCGGTGAATCTGTAGTGCAATCGTGGCGGCACCCGCTGGGTGGTGTGGATTATCCGCGTGTGCGGAGCCGCTAATTGCGGGTAACGACGCGCCGCGCGCCCGCTCCTGCTGCAATCACTCGCGCCCGCTCCCGTCTACCCACAACACATTCAACTCCCTATCTTAACTAAAAATCGCCGTGAAACCTGCGCCGTTTCAAAGAGTCTGAACTAATCTGATGAGACACTAGCGGGGTGCAGTTGCTCCCCAGAGTAAGTTATTACTGATTTTGTGCAACTTCGCCTTAATTCATTCTGGTTAAGCCCGTTTTCCAATAACCATTATAAAGTTAGCCTGCCAGTATCGCCTGTAGTCGTCAGTATTGGTTAACTGACCAAGCTAAGTCGTTAAATCTGGTTCGACGGGATTATCATCGTTGGTGGTGGAAAATGTTGATTGGTATACAAACTGGGGTATTTGGTATTAAAGATTATGGTTGTGTCGAGCGAGCGCTGCACCGGGTCAGTGGCCAGCGGAACTGGCACGGCGGTCTGTATTCAGGCTAACAAAAGGGTGATAGCAGTGCGTGCGTAAATCAAACGTCGCACAATAACAGAACCTCCCGCGGCCCACCGACCCTTCCCCACAACCCTCCTAGTTATGAGCCCCCGCTCCTCTATAAGCGACCGGTCGCTCCTCATAAATCTGCCATACTGAAATGTGCTCCGACGCCGGCCGCTCGTGTGACGGACATTACCGATATCTGTGCCAATAGGATTTCAATGTCACCGAACCCGCTACGCTGTTTGGATTCAGTTAAACCTTAATCGTATGTCAGGCGCGCCTTTTACTATCTGTCCCAAAACAGGAAGCCCCTTTTTATATCGTGCCATTAATTTCTTCCGAGGGATCGTTCGCGTAGCGTCGGAATGATTATTCATCCGGTTACAGTAGGCAAACAAATATGCTGATATTTGAAATGGGACAGGGCCGGTCGGGTTTCGTGTGTTTGCTCGGCACACATAATTCTCCTGAGCTCTAGCAGAGACTAGCGCCGACGTAGCGTTTCCATTCGTAGTTCGGATGGCGCGATACCATCGTACTTCGCTCTATTCGCTGCAATTAACGCTGCACAACGACCATATAAATCTTTTACGATTGCTCTGTTCATTCTGTATTCTGTTCCGGTATTTACCTTGGAATACCTAGATCATGTCCAACATCTAGTGATAAGTCATGGTAACTTTAGACATTTATATGCGCAAAACATTATTCACTCTTTTAGTTTGTAGTATAGAATCAAACTTATAAATAATTTGATAGATTCATACTGTACATAGGGTTTAGTGTACAGTTTATACGCCTTCGGCCGCGTTCGAAACTGGCGTCTCGTAACCAGGTACGGTAGAAGAAAAAATCTTCTTTTTACGATACTAGTTACGAAGCAATAGGTTTTTTTCCTTTCACGAAACTGGTTTCGACATAAGAAATCGTAATGAATTACAAGGCGGTACTTTATTTTCCTCATGCGTACCTAAGAAATCGACGCTGAAGTTAATGAATCAATTGTAGAATTTTATTGTACTTAAACCAAATAACAGTTAGGCATTGTATAGAATTAATATCTCCATTTGCTTTTCAGTTTTAATTTTTTCATACTTGTTTGATTCCATTTTCAGCCATAAGTAGGTATTTTTAATTAAGGGCAGATTTTTAATCCATCGATGAAAGTATCTGCCAGAAAAATAGTTCTGCCATTTTTTTTCATATGAATCAAGAATTAGTTACCTAATAAAATGAAATCCCCTTTTTCCATTTTTACATATCTATTCGTATTAGAAAATCAAATACATTATAGCAGTTATGGATATTTTAAAGTCTCTTATTTTATAAAGAAATTAAAATATTAACATATCTAAAATGCAATAACTTCGCCTCACTTGCTGCAAAAGCTGTTTAAAATAGATATGTACATAGAAAATTCTTTATTACAAACACCAATAAACAAAACTACAAAATTATAAATAGTAAAATTAAACCTAGCATGCGTAATGGGCTGTCTTATTGTTTAAAGTTTCTTCCAGACAACCGTTGTATGGAAATAATTTAATTCAGGAAGGTTGTGGACGGCGGTGGTAAGCAAAATGAAACACAAAATTTACTAAAATAAAAACAAAAACTTACTCCAACTAATATAATTACTACTAATAATTGCCAATACTAAAAATGTGGAGTGCTAAAAAGTATACACATACAAGGTGTTTCAAATAAGGTATATATTCCGAAAAGGGGGTGAAGGGCACGCACCAGGTGAACATATTTTGTTCTACAACTTTTTGATTTGGAATTTGTCAAAAAAAATCTTTAAAGTGTAAATCTGTTGATCCAATTTTTTCGTGAACGACAGCCATCAACAAATATTTTAATTGGATACCTTGAGAGGTAATAACTAAAGTATCAACAAATAATCACAAAATAAACAGGGGTTAAAAATTTCATTTAATTTTTACAACTTCTTCCATGTGTCAAAAAAAGGTAAATCAACTGTTATGAGGCTAAACACGACCTAGAGATTAGATTAGTTTATTTTTTTTTTTTTATGTTAGATAAGCCTTCATTTGACTACAATCTCACCTGATGTAAAGTGACGATGTGGTCTAAGATGTGACATGAAGACCTAGAAGATGGCTTCTAAGGGCCATATTACGAAACACGAAAAAAACTCTTCACGTACTGGCCCAGCCCGGAGGGTGGTGACAAGCCGCGGCCGAAGCCTACCACCAGAGACTGTTCTTAGCACCACCCAGAGGTCACGTGTAAGGATTCAGAGGGTTACCACTTACGGACATGAACAGAAATACCTCCAATATATAAGGAATATCGCTATCGCTTTATACAATAGTTTGAAATTAGTATCGTACAATGTATACAAATTCTCTTCTCATCACCAGTTACGAAAACTTAACCGCGGTTTCGTAAGAGTACAAAAAAGTATTTAATCGCAACTGGTTTCGTACAAGTACAAAAAAGTTTTTAATCGCAACTGGTTACGAAGCTCCAGTTTCGTACGCGGCCGAAGGGGTTTATACATATTAAGCAATTAAAAAAACACACAAAAATAGTAAAAAAGAATTTGAAGTGCAAAAAGATGCAGTCAAATCGGTCACCCATCCAAGCACTGACCTGGCGCAACATTGGTTAATTTATTAAAAAAAATACATTTGTTGTATGGGAGTCCCTCTATATATTTATGAATTTATGTATGTGTTTTAGTATTTGATGCTTTAGCGCCAACAGAAATACATTATCCCTCAAAATGTCAGTTCTTTACCTATAACGGTTCTTGATTTACAGCCCGGTGTGCCAAGCGGACGGACAGACAAACATACTAGTTAACTAAGTCTGAATAATAGGGTCCCGTTTTACCTTTTAGGTACGGAACCCTAAAAATATCCATGGCAGAAGGTAAAAATGGGGCGAATGACTTTTTTCAATTTTGCGTGTACGTCTCGAGCCAAAGAACAAACAAGGCACGGGCTGAGATTACGCTCGGAATAAATCAATGTTACGACGCGTTAAAATATTTAAGCTCACGATTAATGCGGCTGCGGATTCGCGTCTCATAGAAGCGGAGAGAGAAGACCCGTAAAGCCGTTAAAACAATGCTAATTCATGATTTCCTTAAACTAACTTCGAGAGTTCGATTCGCAGTTTAGCACGAGACAAATGTTTTAGCTCATTATTAATTCGTTCTCGGATTTTCCCATTTAATTTACAAATCTCATTTAAAGGATTGCCCATAGTAACTTTGCTATATACACACCGTTCCAAAAATAACAGGCCAGTCACATAAACCCAAATATCCCCCGAACTATGTATGTATGCTTTCAATTTTAAATCAAATTGAGAATTTAGTTATAAAGATATATATTAAATATAACACGTACGTGCATAATCTCTAAATAAATTTAAAAAGTCATATTGTTTTTAACAATTAAATATTTTTTTATGTTTTTTATCTCTTTGTATTGCCCCACAAGCTCTTAAACAACGAAAGAAAAAATGAAACTCCTAACCACCTTTGCAACCAGTTTTGATGATAAGAAGCTCAACTAAAAGTCTTTATTTATTTTTAACCCCCGACCAAAAAAGAGGGGTGTTATAAGTTTGACGTGTCTGTCTGTCTGTCTGGGACATCATAGGTCCAGAACGGATGGAGCGATTAGAATTTAGTTTTTTTTTTTGTATGAAAGGTGAGTTTGGCGTGGCAAGTGTTCTTAGACATGTTTCATGAAAATCGGTTGTGCACTTTAAAAGTTATGGGGGTGAAAGTGGGGAAGGAAAACCGAAAATCTGAGAATATACTCGAGTGGGGTATCAAATGAAAGCGCATCGCGTACACTTTACAAAATATAATGGTGTTTTACTTTTAAGGAAATTAAGGCATTGAAAGCAGGGTTTTTCTTAAATTTTAAATTTAGATTTATATCTTTTTCTTAAAAGTTTGTTTAATTATAATGAATATTTAATTAAAGTGTCTGTATTTGTTTATTTCTATTTCTTAGTTTTTTTTTTCTTTTAATTTATTATGTATGTTTTTATGTTTACTGTGGTCCGAAATAAATGTGTCTTATTCTTATTATTTATTCTGTTTTTTTATTTCATTGATCTAACTTTCACTGTTCTGAAGATATTTAGTTTCTTGACTGACCCGTTATTTTTGGAAACGAGTGCACTCGTAGTATAGATTTATTCTTGTTGGAGCAACAAAACCAACGACGATAATCCAATAAACGAACAATGAGCATGTTTTGAATCACAATAGTTACTCATTCGAATATATGATTTATAACTTTACAGAAACAATGGCTGGTAAAATACATAAAATTATTTCGTAGTGCAATAAATTACCAACAGTATAGTTGAGTTCATGACGCAACCATATGTACTAATCCCCGAATGAATATCTGCAGTGTTAATAAAAAAGTAATTTACGCCGAACGATTTACCGGAAGCTTATCGAGTAGGAGTGAAGTATGTATATCGGAAATGGTATGGAAGTTTTACAAGGCATCGTTAGAGAGGCAGTTACGATAAGCTCGAATGATAACTGTTTCTAATCAGACGTAATGAGAGAGGCAGCCTCCAGACGGGCGAGGCCGCGACCTCCCACCTCCGCGCGACAACGCTTCTTTAATTTAATTAGCCAAGTTTCCTTCAGCGGAGCTCGCGAATCGCAATCGGCTAATTAAATTTTGATAACAGGCGAATTGTATCACGGAGCTTTACCCGAGAGCGGGATTAACAGCCACCAAAGCAGATATCAAACTTATTTTCTACAAGACAATATAAACAGAGCTCAGTTTTTATGGGTGATTTTAAAATGTACAACTGAAACTTATTGAATATCACTTTAAATTTTTATTAAGAAGTTTTCAAACCCGGGTAGATGGCAGCTCTTGATATAACGATGTACTGGCGGAAGTAATAAAATAAAACGATTTTACATCTCCAGGGGAAGCGGGCGTTTTTGTCGAATGGGAAAAGTCGCGAGCTCCTCCTCATTTTGTGATAAAATCAGGAACATTTTACGACTTCTTCCATTCGAATGCCTACCATTAAACAACAATTTAAGAAACTAATTTCAAAACTTTGCGCATGCAAGTCGTGATTCACTGCAGCTATCTACATTCTCGTCCTAAAATCCATTCTACTTTTACAAAGACATAAATAGACATTTATTTGACTCAAAGTTGGTTAATTCCAGTTTATTCTGTTAATTTAATTACAGTTGATTAATTATGCCTTCTGATAAGCATCCGTAGCCTTTGGGGCAAGAGCTCACTCGGAGAAAATAAAAACTTTAAATCTGAATAAAAACATGCAAAATCTGGTTCTCGTTGAATGTATAAGAGCGAGGCGTGGGTAGGGTCGAGATTTGTTGTGAATGTCTCAGCCGCACGCCGCTCAATGCGGGCGTTCCGTAATGCGGCCCCGAAGAAAGGTAGAGAAGTAGTAGAGGTGACCGCGAGTGGTCGCCGCATAATGAACTGGTCACGTAGGCACATTTCGTATTATTTCCCTGGGACGTCTCACGTGACTCGAATAAACGAGGCCGACCGGCGCAGGCCCAGGCCGTCCTCCCCGGACCCTCCACAAATAAACCGCTTCACGCACGATTCACCATCGGAGATTCATTATTCTAACTCTTACCGATCCATAATACATTACCAAAGTTTTCTCCTCAGAAGACATCTTTTATTCGACCATTCTTTGGAGGATTTTCCCTATGAGATTTTTTTCGGCGGAAACGAACGGAAATAATTTTGGATCACGTCGTTGTAAAATATATCTTCGAGGGTCAATATTTACTGTTATGAATATAAAAGAGGGTACAATATTCATACGAAGGAAACCACACCATTATAGGTACTGAACATTAGCTTCAAGACTTTTACACATAAACACAATTTCATAGAAAATACACTTAGCCCAAACTTAATAACACATCTAAGCAGTTTACAAATGCCCGTAATATGAAAGCACTTAAGGGCTTTTATGAGTCTAATTGATACACGTTGTGAATATAAACTTCTTAATTTATGAACGATTATTTCTCCATAATAATATCTTCACTTAAACTTTATTTGCGAAAATGTTGGGGCCATAAACTTTTTAATCCAAAGTTGTTGAAGAATGTTGGTTAGTAAGTAATATAAAATGCAAAGTGTTCATATTTTCTTATTAAACCCGTCACAGCTGTTGCTTTAAGAGGCAAGAGCATGATAAAATAATAAAACATGATATCTAACACGCGATGTAGAGCTCATCCTTGGACCGAGCGGTATTAGACATATAAGTAGTTTATTGTGAGGCAGGCTTGCTCATAACTACCCATTTTCCTTGGGATAATGTTGGGCAACAAGCGACATAATGTTTATTTCAGGCTCCACAATATGAAAGTCTTCATACAGATAAGTGTGCGTGCGGGGAATATTACTTTTGCATAAACAATTCTGTTTTAATTTAGTAATGGCACCTTTAGATAGTTAGTGAGAGCGGAGTTACAGCTACGGTACCTTGGGTTGCCTCGCAGCGCAGCGTGGTGCAGCGCGTTGAAACCGTTGTTGTTCGTGAGCGTCATGTCAGCGCCATGTTCCAGCAGCAACGACAGCATGTCATCACGCTTCTTAGATATGGCGTCGTGTAGTGGTGTATCCCCTTCAGAATCCTTAAACAAATGAATAAAGGTGAACGACAAATTGTACATAATTAAGTAAAGTTCGAATCTCGTTTAGGTCCATAACTAATCCGAAGACAAGCCTCAGGACCGTAATCCGGCGCCAGCTGCGTCGACATTCCAGCTGTTGAATTATAAAGCATCGCCCGTCTCGAGTATCGCGACAATTTTCTAAAACATCAAACCGCTCGAATGAATAATTGAGGCAGCGGAGAAGGCGTTTAGGGCGTGGATTATAGCGACTTGCATAATTTATAAGCCCCTCGGAGCTTTTCGGGCCGGCAGCGAACACAGTCTGGGAGAGATGCGCTGCGATGGCGGTGTGGTGGCGGTGCAAGAGCGAAATCAGAAAATGGTGTCGAGTTCCGTAATATAGGGCGCGCGCCGCAAAAAGCGCGGCCACCGCGTCATTATCATAATCACCGCGCCGCGCTGCGTGCCGCTACGGTGCCGCCCAAGTCGTTTTGCTTTGTGAACGCGCATTAAGAGACCCGCCGGTTGTGCTCTGTCATTCCGCAATTAATTTGCAAGGGCCTCGAGATGAGTGATTTTCACTCCCGAAAGCAATGAGAGCAACGCATCATCTGCTAATGAACGAGTCATCCATCACAGATAAGATAATGTATTACTTTTACAGCTGAAAAAGTAGCGTACTATCATTAGTTAAGGTGGATAAGATATCAACCTCAAAAACCCTCTTAGACGGCACCCTATTGTGCCGCGGATTCACAACACGACAATACCTACCTTAGTCTCACACATACAAACGCACGACACGGAAGCAGATGTAAAACCGTAATAGCGGGTACATCATAGATGACAAAGCCTCCGACACCCATTCAGATGGCAGTAATTCAGTGCAAGCTCAACCACAGACAGGGGTAATTTCGAGCAGAATAGCAGCATTAAATATTAATTGTATTGGCGAATAGATAGCCATTACATGCAGTAATTCATTTGACTGTGTACCGGACCGAATTATAGAGCAATGATAATTATTTGATTGTTGGTTTAAGCCTTTGTTAAATACATAAACCATGAATAATCGAATGAATAATTTATGAAATTTGTCATTAGGATTGCTTTATAGTTTTTTTTTTCTAGTAAAGGGATTTCTAGTCGGAAGAAACGACTTTCTTTGAGAGGCGTTGCAGGTATATACCTGCAACGCGATACCTAGCTATATAAGAAAGAGGTAGTGTAAAAGTGGAATAAGAATATTTTATTTGGACGGTAACACCCGCCAGGTGCAGACGAAGTGCAGCCACCGCGAGGACGTAAATATCCGCGTTAATATTATTGCGACGAAGCCTCATAACCAACTCGCCTCAAGACATTTTAATTTAAAGCTCTAACACGTGAGTATCAAATTTTATGATGCTATAAAACTGGAAAGGTAGAGCGCCATTAAAATCATATATCTGAAAATATAAGGCATACCTATCTTCAATTAAACTGAATAAGTGAAATTAAATAACATATTAAACGTACAAGTATCAACCAACAGTGTGATTATTATGATTATTTTATAGAATAGAATATACTTTATTACACACCAAATGAACAATACAATATGTAATTAAAACTAAACCTAGAATGCGTAATGGGCGGTCTTATTGCTAAAAGCAATTTCTTCCAGACAACCGTGGATGGAGAGAAAAATGATTACATATTTTATGGATTTTATTTATTTGTTTTTTGTATTTTATTTTGACGTGTCTAAGTTTTGTAAAACCAAATAATGGAAATAAATGATTTTGTATCTTGTATCTTGTTGTTATAAAAACCTTTTTTTTTATTTCGTTGTAAATTTTGCAAAATAAGAGACTTAGTACATCAACGATATAATATAAAAGAAAAAAAAGACGTAAACTTTGATTATAACGTTAAAACATTGTATTATTCGGCTTAACAAAGAGAAGGCTTATCAGAAGAATTAATACTCACAATAAAAGCAACCCTCGAACGAAAAAGGAGTGGGCTGTTATCTGAGTAGCGCTTCAATATGATTTTTTAATAAGCTACCTGTTACGCCCCATCTCTTTTTACGGCAAATAATGGAAGTGGACGTTGAAATAGCTCTACAATCACCATTCAGGTGTGAATTTGTGGCATCGGCAGCGTTAAGAATGTATTCAAAATTAATAAGACAATGAGACACACGCTTTAATAAGTACTAGTGACATTTTAACTACTACAACGTAGTTTTTGAAAAGTATATGTGAGCAGATTAATCATTTATTGATATTTTCGATCTACTGTTGTAAACTTCCTGATATTGCAAATTTCATGGACCTTGAAAATAATCCATTTTCAAAATTTTCAAAACAATACAATAATGAAACAGATGATACATAACTGACGAAAATTTAGGTTACTTAATACGACATTAATATGATACTGTTAAAGACTTAGCAACGAAAAGTTGAAAAAAAAACGGATAACGGATTAGTTCCACAGTAATGGAACGAGCGTCGTAGATGTATGGGATGACTTTCTTAATTACTCATTTTGAGAATGTTTACAATATTTTAGGAAAATATAATTTGTTTTAAAATAAATCCTTTTATATTTCCTTAACTACTTAAAGACCAAAATTTTCTTGAGAAGTCTATGGTATGAAACTATGTCTATGGACATAAACTTAGTTAATCATATAAGGAATACACTGCACTTCGTGTGCAACTATCCCTGTCCAGAGTAGAGCAATTATGCTACTCATTTTTGGCGCAAGGCAGCATGGGAAGCAGCAAATGCTAGATCATGCCGCATCGTAATTACTACCTATTTTGAAATGTCTTTATTTCATGTCCCAAATATTTACTAAACTTATACGAACGAAACTTGTACGAAAAGCTTTAAGATTTTAGTTCAGGTAACAGTGATAATTCTTGATCCTCTGTTTATCAAAACGTATTAATACTTTTATGTTAATGAATTTCAAAAGGTATATTTATAAAATTTTAACATTAAGTATAAATACAAGTTAAGAAGATTTATCCTGGCAGTATATCGCAACTGTTTACAGTCATAACGGCGCGAGTTCATCATTGACGAGGCAGAAAGAAAACAACTAATTGTTTAATTCCGAGCCATTAAGCCAAGTATTACGGCAGGATTATTCACGGGCCATATACCCCAGCATCGGAGCGCGCTGCCGGCTCGCGCTGAGCCCACCCGCGACCGACGAGTTTCATCAAAGCCACAGATTAGAGCTATCTCCGAACCAATGTAATGGAATTGCTGAAATCTACCCCCAAAGCTCTCAAAGAACACTACGATTCGCCCAAGCAGAAGTGCACACTTCAATACAAACAACGCTTTACAGATACCGTGCCTTTTACTAATCTGTACACAAAAACAGCAACATAACGAACTTATGGTAAAGTGCATGCCAACAAATATTTCCAGTCAAAACATAAGAAATAACCATCCAGTTTAACATAATTTCAGAGAGAGAGTCGAAAACAAGAGTTAAAGCGAAATACACGTCGGTCCTCATAGCGTGGAAATTTGCCAACAAGGGACGTCCGGTGGACTTTCAAATTTATGGAAATTCGACACAAGATAAAAGTGTTTGTTGAGCGTCGAAATTTTACATGTGACTTGTGAAAAACTGAAATTGTTTGGTTCTAAGGAGGTAAATCGATACAGATAGAACAAACTAAATCGGTATAGCTAAGTTTGCTGCACCGTCATCAGGCGACTTGATTGATTGTGCGGAAATAAGCTTCGTACCGTACTCGTATGCAATACGGCTATAGAATGCATAGCACAGTTTAGATACAACACGGATTAGAAGTTATTTATGAGAATAGGAGCATGCAATGTGTTTGTACATTTAGTACAATCAATATTAGACTTTTAAAGCGATCGTACACTCTGAATTCAAATACCAACAGGCGACAGGCTAGGAAAACTTTATAAATCCTCAGTCCATTAGCGCTCCGATATTTAAGCACGCAGTTCTTTGTTATTCAACCGGACTGGAGTCTCGATGAGCACTCCGGTTAGGTATCGGGAAACGTTAATGTACTCTGCGAGATTTAGCACTGAGTGCAGCCGAGACTTGCTCCTTGCTACCTCACAGTCACGTAGTTTATTACACTCTTCCAACTGAATCATCAAAATCTCACCTTCAATTCTCTTTTAGTGGATACTTTGTATTTTATACTTTGTGCAAAGTGCTTTCCAGGAGAATGTGTATCTACTTAGTTTTTTACCACTTCGAATCCAAAGTTTATTTAGTAGCTTTGAAATACAAAGCAACTAAATCAGTTTAACCTGGACCATCGTATTTAGTTAGTTATCAAGTATTCATATAAAAATAAAAACATAATTTCTGAGTGCAACAAAAGTTACAAATACAGAAGAGTTACTCAGTCATCTACAAAAAAAACTGCATTTATTTAAGTACCTCTATAAAAAAATTACAAAACGATAAAGATAAAATTTATCTAAGAATAAATGAAGACATCGAGGAGTAGTAATAATACTACACTCTGGTAGCATATCCATAATATATTAGTAAAATAAAAAGTATTATTATACATACATTTTAAGAAACCAAGTTAGAACAAAAAATATAAAACTAATTTTATTTAAAGTGGAAATTTTGGAAGGAATAAAAATACCAACATTCCCTATTTTATGCTTCAATAAGATACCGATGGTACAAGTTTGAAAGAAGCAGAAAGCAATAAACTATGCAGACTGCTTCTGAAATGCAGAGTTTAAACTTTGCTAAATTCCTGAATTATTGAACCATTCAGTGCCAGCATAAATCTCAATGAAACTGCACTTTATGGATATTGATAAGCATAGTACTCTCACATTCATCTCAATAAATAAAATAGACGAGCGCCAGAGCCTATTTGAATCACGGGATGCGAGTGTACTCGTAAGTTACTGTAAATATATAACAAAAGTGGCAAACAATCAAAATCCCTGCTATAATAATAGAATACAAAGTAGGATCCAAGAGGTATGCCACGTTTTTGTTGGGTATTCCTCAGACTACCTGACCTTAGCTTAACTCAAACCGGCGAGAAATCTTTCTCGTTCTCACATAACCCACACTTGTAATAATCGAATATGAATGTCGGTAAAATATTCGGGTTCGCATTTTCAATAACGGTTTGCGAACTTTCGCCATTTATGTAGTGAATGTTCGAGAAGGTAGGTATTTATTAGGTGAATACAGAGCGGATGGTGCCGAGATTACAGGGCAAGTATAGTTTTTCCGAGCAAGCGTTGCGGCCGGCGGGCGCACAGGTGCCGGTAATGTGACACGAATCGAACTTTGCCCCGAATACCCTCGCTGAGTATGGCTATGAGCTCCCAACAAAGGTAAATGTAGGGATATTACCTATATTGCCGCTATAACAAAAATATATATTACTTGGATGAAAACATGGAAGGCGAACTGGGGTGAAAAATATTCCTGGAAAACAAATAGTCACATCAATCTTTGTAATGCAAAGAGCTTCACTCCGTTGCAAAAGTGCACAGTGAAGTCAACATATTGTGTTAGAGTCAAAGATTAAGCCCTACATCTATCTACCTTAACCGAACTATTCGCTATTATACTTATAATAGGCTGACCCTGATTAAGTCAAATAGCTAATAAATGTAAGTGACAGGCGACAAAAAAAAACATAAAATTTCAGGAGACGTCGAAACTCCCATAAATTTATCGACAGCTCGTGGTATCAGGCAATGAGGAAAATATTTATGAACTAGAACAGAGTAAAATGCTATTTTCATTAACTAATTATAGCCGGGAGAAATAGCATCTCTATCTAAGAAGATAGCTCAAATTTAGATATTGTAAGTTTAAGCATTTACTAACTACATGAACAATAAAGGATTTGGTAGGTTAAGTGAGCATATATAAACTGCATGAAAAATTACCGACTTATCAGTGGAATTGTCCTTAACCCCTGAAATACTTGGCTGTTCATTAGCTAGTGAATAGGAGGCAAAGATTTGCAAATTGAAGTGTCAATTACAACATGATGAGCATCGGCATTGATCACCATGCATAACGCATAAAATGAGGTTGGCAGTCAGACTACGTTTCACACGTCGTGTCGCGTCGACCCGGACAAGCCATCTCCAGTCTAATTGGCACGTTGAATTGAACGCCTGTTTCAGTCATTAGCACAGGACATCTGTTTATTGGCAGTGTGAGGTGGAAGTGCGAATCAACGGACCATGCCGAAATGTAACAGTAAAGCCATGGGTGGAATTTGAAAAGCGGTTAAAACCCACCCGCTGTTAGAACGATCTAGCACCTTGGTCGTCAATCTGCGGCCCGAGGAACGCTGCTTGCGTTCGATAATTTTAGTACAAAATCCGAAGTAGAGTTCGGAGCGGTTCTTAAATCGATTTTCATGAATTAAAGTTTGTATGAGACTATTAGTAAACATGTACATACGGTACTTGGCAACTTTGAAAACAAACCAACACGTTATTGTTTATAATGACAACAGAAATTAATATCTAAACCTATACACTCGTATAGGCATGTATTATTATTTTAGGACATTTAAAAACAAGAAATTAAAATTTCGTCTCGTCACTAGACTCTACTGTCTACGTTTTATTTAGAAAAGCCCTTTTTAGATGCATATTAATGTACTGGAATACAAAAAAATATGTAGGTGGTTTCGTCTACCGAATCTAAATAGCGGTCTAAAGTCATATCTCACATAAGTCAATGTGGCCCTTGACCACAAATATATGACGACCACTGATCTAGCAAATCGAAAACGTAGCTTTGTGAAGCAAAACGCAATGGCACATGAAAAATATGAGCCAATGACAATATGGCGCACGCCTACTCATATTTTTAGCTTTCCATTCAATATTGAACGCTTTCATATCGTCTGTCTGGACAATAGTTTATTGATTGCGTAAAAGTAAAGGCTTGCGATAAAATGCTTCCATTTGTAGAAATGCCTATTGTGGCCTAAATGGATTTATCAAGAGCTGCACAACTTATATAGGTTGTATTTGTAGAACTATACAAATTATACAGCTTACGGGCAGAAGCCAAGTGGGTTAGACTTAGCTTGAAGCATGTTATAGGAGGGTGATGGGAATGTGGTTATGAAGCTTTACAGGCAAAGCTTGAGCTACGTACACTGTACTTATTTGTAGCTGCAGTAAATGCAAAGGATGTGCGAAAACTTTGTATCAAGTAAAGCACGTAGCACTTTTGAGATGCTACGAGCAACGTACGAGCTACGCTTGTAGCAAATGTTGAAACATGTTACATGTTTACCTTGGAATAATTTATAACTTAAAATTGGTAGGTATCGCAATTAAGTTGTAATAAATATTATGAAAAATAAATTTTATAGCAATATAAAATATGGGGATCCTCTCAGAATAATTCAAAAAATATTTCAGAAATATAATTCTCTGTATGTGACACAAACAATAAATCGCATAATGGTCTCGTAAAATTTCAGCGGTATTATCTTGGGAAAACCCGGCTATTTTACATTCACCTGCGAGGTTTCCCTCCGCGTCCAATTTATGTTAGTGGGCACAAAACGAACGCTGACAAATGTGGAAATAAAATGAACATACGTTTTATCTGTACGCTTTCGGAGTCGGTTTTCGTGGTTGTGTAGAGCGGGCGAGCGAGGAGGGCGGACCGCGGCGCGGGGCGGATAAACTCGCGGACTTTTCCTCGTTCCAAACCGCCAAGGCTTGTTTCATAAGAATTCACGTACAGCTGAGATGAATATCCGACAAAGGATCACCCGGCATACGTTAAGTATATCCGTTACCTGAAAATTGGTTTCGTGGGTCTTCCTTCGATGTGTTATTGTTACAGTTCAAAGGGAAATAGTTTTTTATTCCATATAATCCCACACTATATTCTTGAGCTTTATTCGCTCATCAGAAAACTGTTACGTTTTTAGGGTTTCGTATTTAGGCAACAAAAAAAGGAACCCTTATGGATTCATCATGCCTGTCTGTTTGTCCGTTCGTCTCACAGACACTTTTTTTCTGAAACTATAAAAAACTATGCTGTTGTAAATTATTAGTAGTTTTCACACAAAAATAGAAAAATGAGATAATTTTGAGGGTTCCCCATACTTCAAATAAATTATAATATTTTTATAAAGCCCATACGTGTGGGGTATCTATGGATAGGCCTTCAAATAGGATATTGAGGTTTCTAATATCATTTACTAAACTCAATCGTTTGCGTGAGAGAGCTTTTCCGTGGTTTTTGTGTGGACGCCTTTAAGACGTTTTCATAATAAATAATGAATGCAAGACGAGTTACTTAGCTCTTAAGGAATTTCAATTGAATGAAAACTGCCCATACTTTGAAATACGAAGAAACATTAATAGATTTTCGGTGTTTTAAATATATTAACCAAGTTTTCATTCAAATCAAATTCCTTAAGAGCAAAGTACTTCGTCTTGCATTCATCATTTATTATGGAAACGTCTTAAAAGCGTCCCTGGACCTTCCAACCACTCGCGTAGTTCTTACTTAGGTACGGTACGACGACGACGGGTGAAACTAAGTGGAACTTTTCCCAGGTTGCCGCGTATAAAAAGAATTTTAAAGATACCTTCGCATAGCAACTCAGCAAACAACACTTTGAACATCCAATACAGGTCCTATTCGTTTTAAACTTCCACTAAACATTGACTCAAAATATTTGTTGAATACCGCGGGCGAGAGAAGCAATAAATTATGCGCGGATTTTATTTGGCAGCAAAGTTAATACAGCGCACACAAAGATCGTAATGTACAGAGGGGTTGGAAAGATAACAGAGAGCATGGAGAGGTATTTAATAGATAGGTAGGTGCAGGTGTAGCGTGCTCGCTCGGAGAAGTGTAAGCTACATCGCATATAAACACAAGTCCCACCCAGCATTGCCTACTTTGGAGCTTCGACGCGCACTTCTGATAACCGCGCATATCGTAAAACTTTATTTACCGCCTCCACTCCAATTTGTCTTAGCGAGAGTTCCCAACTCCGATATGACGATAACTTTCATTGTTACGCTGCAAAGAAACCTGTGACAATCGTATATTACGTATCGATCGATGGGATGATTGTAAATGGGAAAAGTATTTGGCATTGTTTTATTGCAATTGCAACGAATGTGCGTGTTAGAAGTGATAGTTTATTTTATTGGATTAAGGTAGTAATATCGATCAAAACAAAAATTTTGAGTGAATTGAAGAATAGGTTACTTTTGAATGTAACTTACATAGGTATAAAAATCCTCTATGGGGTCTATCTTTTAGCGATAAACTATAAAACGTTTTTACAGATTTTAGGATGGATGATGATTATAGTTTATATATTTATTTAATCAAATAAGAACTAGAAACGCACATACGAGTAAGTTATTTACTTTAAACTCATTTCAAATATAAAAAAAAAAAAACATTTTTATTATACAATATTCCAGGGGAGAAATTCCCTAAAAATTTGGTCACAGTCGCTGGGCGGTTAACTATTGTTTAACAAAAAACCACCGTTACTGTTTTTAGTAACTCTACATATAGATATTTAATAGAATTAATCACGTTAAACGAAAAAAGTGTTATGATTTCACTTCCACGTTCACTCATAAGCATTGGGATATTTTCTGGATAGCATGGGTTCGGTTACTACTTAACTATGGTACAAAGATGTTTAAGCTTTTTATTCTGTGCCATAATATTTTTTTATAAGAAAATCTTTAATTAATATATGAAATGAAGTTGCTTCTGTTTTAGGTTCCGTACTTGTTTCAAACTATTCAACGGCTGTTTTCAGCAATAGAGTGATTATAAGGCATAGGTCTTTTAATAATTGAAACAAATTAGAAGAAATAAAATGATATGTTTCAGTGTCAGTATCTAAAATTAAGGCACAACATTTTTTCAAGTTTTTTGACTAAATCAAAGCTTTTTGTTTACTATTTTAATAACCACTTAACAAATTATTTGAAATATAATTGCTTATACATTTCAAGAGCTTTACAATAAGGTAACTTTTCTGTATGGAGGCAACATAAAATCACGAGTTTCAATAAAATCGTAACAAGGATCGTTGCACCCATTCAGATAGGTGACGGGTGCCCCAGTTTTGTGGTTTTTTGTCCCTAAAATTTTAAATACAAATCGTAAAGTATCGAAATTCTGATGCCTAACACACTGTATATAATCAAATGTTCATTAAAGTAGTGTAATAACAGAAGTGCTATCCGTAGAAGTAAGATATTTCCCATGGCTCCGTAATTACACGGCGCAACTCACAAAGGTCGAGGAGCCCGACGCCCACTTGAAATAAATACATTTAACAATTATATCATCTAGTAGATATAGATGCAAGTAATACGATTTTGTACTAAATATTTGATACAGAAATCAGTTTCGAGTCTATTAACCGCATATTTATTTTCTACGGGATTAATTTCGGGGAAACTTTTTTCTTATAAAAAATATTTATAAAATTTGGGCCACTCAACAATAAGTTATGCGTCGTCATTATATGAACAAAAATACGCGTCGAATTGAGAACGTCCTTCTTATTTTTCGTCGGTTGAAAATGAGACAGTAATTTAAGTACTTAATGTGTTAAGCTTTTCTTGACAGATAGCGATTTGGGATTTACAGTGTGATGAATTTTGTGTATATTTATGTTGCACATAGTGGCCTTAATGTTCAGTTCACTGTAAATAAACAATTATGGTTTCGTTTTCCTTAGCCGAATAATAAAGTTACAAAAACAAATAACCCGAGTAAATAAACTTTTAAAAGTAATTACTATTTTGCCATTGAAATAGGGAAGATGACTAAAAAAATATAATGAGTCCGTTAATTAGACTATTTAAAAAATTGTACTGTGAAGTTTCGGGTGAAGTAACGCTTCTGAGCGATTTGTACTAGATTTCGCAGTCAGAAGTCACACTGCGGAACTTTGATGCTCTATATCTATGCACTTTCTTTTTAAATTAATAATGCAAAATATAGCTGTCCAGTATTTTTGGACGGGCCAACAGACGGACTAATCAAACATTTTTTTTATGTAGTCATCACGCCTATCGTTCAAGCCCTGTTTTGCCAAATTTCTGCTAGTAGGTACTCGGCTCAGAAAAAGATGTTTACAGTAATGTTTAATATTCCACTTATATATTATTAACATAATTTGCGAAAAAGATATTATTTCCGTATTTAACGTATTTTTGTTGTTATGAGCAGACTGTGTACATGTTGTATATCCTATAGTCGCTAGTTTGGGATTAAATCTTAAATTAAAACTATCCTTATATGAATCGAATGTTCATTAATATAGTGTGATAACAGAAGTGCTATCCGTAGCAGTCAGATATTTTCCATGGCTCAGTAATTACACGGCGCAACTCACAAAGGTCGAGGAGCCCGACGCAAAGCCTCGCTTCAATTAAACACATTTGATTTTTTATAGCAACTAGTAGATATAGAAACAAGTAATACTCATTTGAACTAGATTTTTCAAACCGAAATCTGTTCTACGTAATTGGTCTCAACCATATAACTGATTAAATGGAATATTGCAAGAGATCAAATTTAGAAAATATAAGTGTATGAAAAAAAATTCAAATGAATCGAGCATCAAATGTTCATTAATGTAGTGTGATAACAGAAGTGCTTAGCGTAGCAGTCAGATATTTCCCATGGCTCAGTAATTACACGGCGCAACTCACTAAGGTCGAGTAGACCGACGCAAAGCCTCACTTCAATTAAATACATTTAATTTTTATTAATATCAACTAGTAGATATCATAAGCTTTTGAACTCGATATTTGATACAGAACTCTGTTTCTCACCGTAATTGGTCTCAAACATAAAACTGATTTGATGGAAAAATGGAATCAATTAAATTAATAAATAAATAAGAAAGAAAATATATCCGGTCAATCCACACAACAACATCTAGCACTGTGGTAAACTCTTAAGCTTGTGTTAAGGATACTAGACATCTATTATACTAACACAACACAAGCTTAGAGCTTACCACGGGGCTAGATGTTGTTGTGTGCATTGTCTGGAAATATTTATTTATTTATATAATAGAAATAAATATAAAAATATGTTTTTATTATTAACTAGCTGTGCCCTGCGGTGCTACCCGCGTTATAATGGATGAAGTACTCTTAACCAACAACATATTTATTTGAATAAAGATTAATATTATTATGTTGATACAACTTAAACAAATTATTTCGACCAAATTAGGTACCATAAAAACGGTTTTTGTGAGTTAATCTTAAAAGATAGACATATACTATCGCGGACTGTTTTTTAGATCATTAAAAGAGCTATTATTGTTTAATACATATTTTTTGTGTATCTTGAACCGTTTTCACGGCGCACGCAACGGAAGGCTTCAAAAATGAACAATTTCTCCCGTTTTTTACACATTTATCACTATATCTTTGCTCCTATTGGTCGTAGCGTGATGTTATATAGCCTATAGCCTTCCTCGATAACTGGACTATCCAACACAAAAATAATTATTCAATTCGAACCAGTAGTTTCGGAGATTAGCGCGTTCAAACAAACAAACAAACTCTTCAGCTTTATAATATTATAGTATAGATATTAAACATCTGGGTGTTAGGAGAAAGTTGCTTGCAGAATTTCAAAGATATATATTTTTTATCAACTCTATAAGACTACAGTCGGCGCTACATATTGATATTTTTAGTCGAAGCCGTGTACGGAGCTTTGAGCCTTAAAACATCTTAATTGAACGACGAACATTGTGAGATTTCAAAGGAGTAGGTAATGACTCTAGACATCGAGGGAGCATATAAGAGGCTTTAGATAAAGGCGAAACACACCACACTCAACAATATTCAGCATCCATAATATTTTGAGTACCTACTCTATTAAAACAAATATGTAGATATGTACAATTCTTTATACAGTATAATTAAGTAATACAGTATTATTGAATAAGTTTAGGTATAACTGAAATAGAAAATAGTATATTGAAAAAAATCTGAAATTTGTTATTTATGTTAGAACGGGCCAAGAAGCTGCTTAAGAACTAAAATATATGAAATAATAGTGTAACAATGGGCGGCCTTATCACTAAAAGTGATCTCTTCTAGACAACCTTTGGATGGACTGGAGAAAAACTAAAAACGACGGATTTTGCAAATTGCTAAAATAATAATAAGATAAATGTTGAATAATCAATAAGCTTTACATATTAAATAAATACTTACATAATAAATATAATACATATGTATATAAATATAAAAATATTAGTTCGTTTATATTATTACTAGCTGACCCCAGGAAACGTGCTTTTGCAAAATTAAAAATAGATAGTAGCCGATTCTCACACCTACTGAATATTCATACATAATTTCATAATAATCGGTTAAGCCGTTTGGGAGGAGTGCGGTACCTAACATTGTGACATGGAAATTTTATATATAAGATAATTCTACAAAATCCTATATAATTTTTTTCCTTTGTCAGATTTTGAATACATTTCTATACAATCTAATAATTTAAAATGACTCATTTGAAACATATGTAAAAATAATATTGTGGATCGAGTTGACGAAGTTTTCCACGGTGTACAAAAGCCTTTCCTTAAATATGATTTCGTAAAAAAGAGGCTTACTTCTTTTGATATCTCTATTAAGAAAATAAACAGTGTATTCATAATGTGATACGTATTATGGAGTTAGGGTTTTGCAAACGCGTCGTATAAATAATATATATGAGAGGCACAGTGTGACAACATCTGTAGGAGTGCACACACTCGCTGGTGCGCTAATGAAGCCGTAACGAAGCGAGGAATGGGAAAACCAACACCGACGCGCCACAGCTGTACTATGGTCGAGATCACTATAAAGAGGACATTTCGAAAACATTGCGCTCTTCCTCAGAAAATTACATTGAATGTTTTAAGCTTTTCATTAGCTGGCGTTTAATGTTTGGCGCTGAAGTTTGATGGTTTCATAAAACTTAATCTTACTTGGCACTTGAGCGTCGTCAGCATATTATAAACAAAAGTGGAAACGATAAATACATTATTGCACGTGCCACCGGACGACAACGCAATTTACGAAAATGGCAAATACATTATGGTACAATTTACGATAACCATAATCTGTTTATACCGGTCCGCCGAATTGCATGCAAACGGGTTATAAATGTTATAATCAGTCAGTGAAATGTTCAATGTTCATTTATATAGGTCTGCGCTCCGGTGGCGGATGGGATGTGCAAACGAGCCCTGAGGGGATACCTACCCAAAAAGCAGATTCAGATCACGGTACGCTATGTTAACCAGCGCACGAGTAACACGAGTTCGATATTCCGGTGATGGCCCCCGCGCCGCTCGCCGCACTCCGTACTTATAATCTAATATTCGCAATTTACGAGGATCGCAGGAGGGTCCCGCTGGGAGCCATCGCGCTGTCATCGTGCGGCCTTACCTGCCGGCTGCACTTACCCTACGCTTAACTATGCCTCTGAATGTTACTTTTTATCCTTTTACGGAGGCAATTCTGTCTTTCACAGAAAATCCTTGATAAAAAGGGCTTTGTTAAGGGGAGTATAACATAAGTACGGTTTAGAACAGAGAATATTATAATTTAAACAACACGGTAAATCATTGATATGAACGAATTTGTGTTATCTCCAAAATGTTATTGTTGTAAAGCAAAGCTTAATTTTACAAGGCTTTACTTTAACAAAACATACACAAAAGTACCTTCTCTTTACGCTACATAATTAAGTAATATTAAACTCGCTAGAAACACGAACCAAATGTGGGCTTATGAAAGGAATGTGATACATTAAACAGACCTCGTAATTTAATACTCAACCTACTTTAATCGGTTAACACCGCGAATACTGGCACAGTATATCTTAATAAATGTACACGTGAAGTAAACATACACGAGTATGTTAAGTCTTTTATGGTTAAAATGAAAGGAAAAATGAATCGTTTTCTTTGGCAAAGTTTTTGTTATAGTGCCTTTAAGGATAAGTCATAAGATGAATGATGTCAGGCAACTATTACATAAAGTACCTCGTGGCAGCTATTGTATGCGAATCCCGCGAGAGCTCCGGCACAAAGTCTTCTCCGGATCTCGTCACACTTAGGTAAATCTCCAATATCCGCACTATCCAATCCATAAAAGCCTTATATGCAACCAATACCCATACAAATCGATAGCTGTTTATTATATAGAAAAAGCCTTTGGATTATAATAATGAAAGAAAGAGCGTTTGTAAATTAAAATAAAAAAAATGTTTATACACTTTTTAATTAACATTCGTCGTTCACTTTGAATAGTAACATTGAAGGCTGATAGTTATCAGCGATTAAAATCCTGCTACGAAATATGGCGCGAGCGTTTTTGTAATAAGTTTTACTAAGTACTTTCTTATGGACGAAGGCCAACGAAAACTTCTTTTTTAATTAATTATAAGAGAGTGATTTTTTTATATCGTTCTCCTTGTCGTATCCGACAAAAGCGACCTAGACTGATTTTAATTTTTATCTATTACTAGTGGCCCGCCCCGGCTTCGCACGGGTATCTAAACCATTCCCAGATCCCCTTGAACATACACAAAAAATTTCATCAAAATCTGTCCAGTCGTTTGAGAGAAGTTTAGTGACATACACACTCACAGAAGAATTATATATATAAAGATGTGAACGAAAGTTCAATTATAGGTATTGTTATAGAAACGCTTCAGACTTTCTTTTTTTTATTAAGGCGTTTAGCGTCAGTCTTTTGAAAGGCGCTCTTTAAAGTTAGATACAAATTAGAAACGTTATATAAAGAGCTACGCCATTCAAGTCTCTGTTTCGCGAGCTTTAACCAATCATTGCATGCACAAGCCATAAGTTGGCGTTTTAGGACGTCTTTGTATCGCGGGAACTGGCCCCAAGATGTAAGTTTACCAGGAGACGGTAAACTAGAGTTGCGAATAAATTTTGATTTGATTACGTGATTTTTTTATAAAGTATAGTTTCATAACAACAACGGTTTCATAACCTGCCTTTACTATCCCGTCCGAAAAATGTTTAATACCAGTGCTGTATATTCAAAACAAAAACTCATATTAATATGCAGTATTATTTTTTATCTCCGCCAATGGGAATATTTCAGTCTCAGCGCACCACAGAAAAACTTAAAAATGGAAAGCGCCACATGAATATGAAATTACCCCACAATGCACACAAACAATCCCAGATAACGGGGGAACATCCACGTCCGCATTTAAAATATCCACAAGTAAATGTAAACACGGACAAACACAATAGAAGAGGCGGCCGGCGACATATTTACTCAAATTTGAATTCGGGACGGTGGGAGTCAGCAGTCTATTTTACGTGACCGGTTAATGGCGTTGGGCAGGCAGCGGGCACAATCGCTCTAGCCGAGGCTCAGCCCTCAGGCGAAGGAAGATCTATAAATTACGGGAACGACAACTCGTTCCGCACCAGATAAAGCCATGCCGCAAAACAATGCTCCAGACGAATGCCTCAGTCGTTAGCGAACAGAATCCTACATCTTTATTAACTGTTTATCCGACGAATTCTCAACTGTCGTCTGCGATTGTCGTCACTAGGTACTCCTTTGAATGTATTTCACATGCAGACACGACGCAGATGTTCCTTCATTACTTATTTATGACGAACCTTATACGTCACTTTGTGGAGTATAAACATACTATCTATGTACTAGTCCCAATTTACTTCTGAATTCGCGTTCAAAGCGAACGTTTCTGAACTTCCAATAATTTAATAAAGAAAGTTTGAAACGTGCGTGGCTGGCAGCTCGCCGCAAAAAGCCAAAAGCTTCGATTCAATTAAAACAGAAAGTTGGACGAAGAAGTTACTGTGCGGTCGACATTGTAGATTATGTGGTGGTCTTGAGGTACTGTCTAGAAGCTGTTGGACCATAAACATCGTCGTTGTTAACAATACTTTAAGTAACTTACAGGCTCTTGAGAACATAAAATTATTTTAACTGTAGTCCCACTCAAAAGAGATTGGACTTTTTGTTCTTCATGGATTTTTTACTCGATAATATTATTTTTGACAATTAAAAAATCCCTGGGCCGATTTTGCAAGTCAAAAAAGGTGTCGAGTCCAGTGGGACTCGGCCGTAGCCTGCGAAAGTCGCGGTGGAGAATAAGGGGTGACGAGCATTGTTATGCAAATTGAGGTCGTTATTTCGCTACGAGTGAGGAAAAAGCACAGATTAAGTACCACACAGAGTCAAAGCTTTATAAAACAGTGATTAAATAGAAATGCAATAAGCTTTTTCAGGCGTCTTTTGAATACTTTTGTTTGAATTAAACTTCAGGTATTTTGAGTGTTGTTTTAGGTACAATAAAAAAAAATCCTAAGTGTGTTAAAGAAAAGCTCCTGCTCTGTACGTTTACAGTAGATAGTCTGTGACTCTGAAGGCTGCCGCGACCCGCAGCCGCCCAGTCGCAACGCGGAAGACGCTTTGCATAATTGGTAATAGGTACAAGTAGAAAAGGACGGCCCCTGGATCGTTTCATTTGCTGATTCAATTTTGCCTGAAAGATACTTTGACTTCGCATTAAGAAAGTTTAATGAATCAATATGTCAACACAAAAGTTTGTTTGACAATCACGAGTTTTTGATACGAGTATAATGCAACAAAAATCTTTATATTTTTTCAATCTATGAGTTTTTAATTTCAGACAAAACCTTCCAGGCAAGTTACAAGAAAAGGTTGTGTTTGTAAATTATTTATGTTTATAGATGATTAGTAGTCCCTACGAGTCATGGAGGTTTTTTCTGTTCACGTCCGTAAGTGTTAACCCTCTGAATTCTTACACGTGACCTCCGGGGGTGCTAAAACAGTAAAAAAATATAGGTTTTTTTTATTAGATCCGATCAAACATTACACCCGGACAAGCCCCAAAAAATGTGTTTTTTATTAAATACTAGTATTAACCCGCGGTCTTCCCGCGTAATAATGGATCTTCCCACGATAAAAAATAGCTTAATATGTCTTTTCTCAGGCTCCAGAGAACCTGGTGCACCAAATTTCATTTAAATCGGTATGCAGTTTAACGTGAAAGAGGCACAGACGGACAGATATACCGAGTTACTTTTGCATTTATTATATTAGTTTGGAGTATAGATTCAAATTCTGACAAGTGAGCTCGATGAGCCATTAATATAATTATAGTCTTAAAAAAATAACAGCAACATGATAAATGTTCATGGTTTTTAATAATAATAAAAAAACAACTATATTCCATAAACAGTTAAATTACAATACACAATATGTCTCCTATAATACCTTTTAATGTCTGCTGGGAAACTTCCCTAAAGCTATTAAGAAATGCTAAGGAAAAGAGAGGTATTTATTCACTTTGTTGGAAATTGCCTCAATGACTTTCCCTACAAAAGTCAGACTTGACGTAGTGCTACAGAACACTAATAAAGCTTTAACCAGCTTAAACGCCGTGGGAGATCATTTTTCACAACCTAATCGGACAATTTTTCTGCGCTGGTGCGCCAAAATTACAAAAGTTGCGGCCATCATATTCATATTTTCACCCGAAATTATCCAATATAATAAGTTTAAAAAGAGTAAAAGACGACTTTTAAAAGGAAAAGTTCTGAGAAAGCACGTAATGGTTCATCCCGCTCACGATTCCTGCGCGCCCGAGGCGGAACAAGCGGACCGGCAGCGTCAAATAAGTTTCTAATTGCTTATATTACCAACTTATACTGGCTTTTGGAGGTAATTAACTCGAAAGTTTAACAACATTCACGCGTCTGTACTTCTGTTGAGATAAAGTACATTTATTTTTCTTTTACAAAATTGTTCCACGTTTGTCGATGAGGTAAATAATGTCTGACGTATTTCTGAACTAGTTTGATAAAACCCGACCACAAAGGTTATGTGGGCACTTTGCAAACCATTGGAGCAAAGCGGTGAAATGCATCCGCGTGGAAAAGTCATGAAAAATGCTCTTTCCTTTTACGGTGTAAGCCTCTCGAAGAGGTGACAAAACGTTTGCCTGTGGGGTATGGTGGCAGTGCAATAAAAGTGTCGTACACGTGGTATGTGACGACGGCCTTTCTCGCAGCTACTTGCATACTTTGCCGCGGCATAGCACATACCAACAGCCGTAAATAAAAATTACGGCACATGTAGTATGATTGCGAAATACCAATTTTATGCTCACATTTTGGGAAGCTTTATTGCTATTTTATATTCGGTAGAATTACGGTGATGTTCCAAATATCGATAATGCAAAAATTAAAGGCCTTAATACTTTTTATCTTTACGAGAAAAGCTACTCGTAATGTAAGGTGAAATAAATGTATTCATATTTTGAAATACTGAAGGTTGAGACTTTGTATTAAGCTTATGATAGGCGAGTAAAAAGAAACAAATTAAGTGAACTATTTACAAAGCTTCGACTTCGCTGTAAACGAGATCCCAAACAGTGAAAATATTTGAACAAAACTTTGAAGCGTCTTAGCGAAGTCAATACAAGAACTCTCTGAAATGAGTTGTATAAAAAAAGAATAATATTACGTTAGAGTGGGCAGACGGTTGAAACGGAGAGATATGGTAGAAACGCGTATTCTTCCATTCAAGTTGGCAATAACGGGATGGTTAAGGAGCGTGCTGGTGGCGTTACCGCGGCAGTAAATTAAGTAGCACAAGGAACGCGAACTTTACCGGTAGCTATCTTACGGGGGGATCACTACTAGCCACCGCTGCAACTAACGGCGAAACCTTTTAAGATCGTAAGAGCTTTTATATCACTTCAGTGAACAGTTTAAACACACGCCCACAACACCTTCGTGCGGTGGATACTTATAAAACAGACTAGCAATTTACGCCGTGCCTTTTAGCGGTGTTCAGGCTGCGCTGTCTGGTGAATAATCATGCCCCTCGTGAACGGCAATTATTCCTTTACCGTACAGATCAATCTAGTTCCAATCGTGCAGATAAAGTTACGTTATTTAATTAAACTGCTGAAGTAAAGCATACTTCTATTTTTTGTTTCATGCTACTGGAACAGAATCGTTTCTCCTAAACGTGGAAAACTATTTGCCGAAAGAAAATAAAGAAGCCCAACTTAAATTTAGTGTATCGGCCGGTGAATGTTTACGAGGCGGGCTTGTGAAATAAACAAACCGACAGTAAAGCACTAAGGCCAGGGCACTCGTAAATGGTAAATGGTTACCGATTCACTGTTTCGTCACTACACCAGCAAAAAGAAAGTGTAAAATTCTGAATTTACGATGATTTTTAAAGTGGAAATACATGCTTATGGCAACAATATATAGGAATAACAGCCAGTATTTTATCTTTATCTCAGTAGTAGAATGACCACTTCATTTATAGATTTCCAGCGGTTGAAAGGGGCTTGCCTGAATCTAGTGATTCTGCGGCCTTGGCCAAGTCATCCGTCCACGAACGAACTACACTCTGCTGCATTAATTTCGCATTTACTCGAAATTAGTTTAGAAACCTAAGAAATCATATGATGTCATGAATGTGTGGTCGCGATCATATTGTACAACATCTAGTATACAAATAACTCCAATAAATACCGTTCTCTTTAGATAACCAAAATATGTGAGTCACGCTGTGAGCATAAATATTATGAATATTTACAGAAATATTTTACATTCCTGTTGTTTGCTGGCACAAGTAAAAGCCAGCTTAGGTAAGATAAACAAGATAAAGACATTGTTCTCAGTAATTTCCGCACACTGTTTTCGCGTCTACTACGGGAAGTAAAAACTAGTTGTAAAAGGGTAGTAATGGGCACAATAGGGTGCGAGTTTGCGGTGAGGGGGTTGCGGTGGCCACCGGTGCCGGCTTTCAGCGGGAATTGTTGCGAAAAGGCAAAGTTATGTGTGCCCAAAACTTCTCCAACACATGTAGGAACGAGGTCACACTATGTCAATAACATCGAACAAATAAATATCTGTCCGTTCAATTACCAGCTATCATACACGGCTCCCGATTTCACAGACAGTGCGCCAATCACTGCCTGTGTCGATATGAATTGGGATGAATGCAAATTCACCTTTACAGTTCAAAATATGAATTTGATTGTATTATTTTTTCATATGGCGCAATATGCGTTTGTACTTGTGTGTATGCAATCAGTAATTGGCTAAATCAAATTTAACAACGACTGCGATTACATTTGGAATATTTGATTTGGATGGTGAAATATTTTCGCATTTAAATTCGTTTAAATGTTGCTGAAAACTCAATTGAAAAATTGTAAATACTAAATAAATAAAATGGCCAAGCACAGGTCTCAATAAGGGTTCGCTAATTTAATTCAACATTACAAGTAAAAGAAAATGAACACACTAAATATTTGTTAACAAAGCAGTAAAAGAGAACGATAAGACAGTATGTAATCAAAATATATTTAGTTTGTCGTAAGGCAGTAACTGGGTGTATGTGCTGGGATGTTATTATGGGAATGGATAAAGAGAGCAGCGGACAGTGGCGAGTACCGGCGGTGTGGGTGGATACAAATTAAAACATTAACAATAGGTAATCCTCACGTGGCTAACGAGCCGCCCGCGCGCCATTAACACCCGCCTATGAAACTGAATTATTTTATTGTTATAGTGCGTCCTGTTCCACCCTCACTTACATAATTATCGGAAATATAATTTGAAACAAGCCTTGCTAGCTACAAATAAATGGTGATCAGTAAAATAACGACTATTTCCCCTTGATGACGTTTGATGTTCATTTTACAGATAAACTTATAATGACCGTAATAAACGAAGACCTAAAACTTCATACACAAACTTTCTATATCAACCGATATAAATTTGACTACATCAATAGTTTTACACTAAAAGTTCCGCAGAAGCTTATTCCCTTCAGCAACTAATCAAAGAAAAAAGGGAAAATAGAATACGAAAGAAAATGTGTATCCATAAAAACGGGAGTGAGTTAGTAGACGGCGCTAATGAGAGAGCATAAAGCGTGACGTCGTAAAGGCAGCGCATTAAGCGCCACTGCCAGAAGCTGCCTGTAATCTATTTGAAGCTATTTTAATTAGCATCGTAGTAATAATAACGCGGGGGCGAAGTTTTTGTGGCATCACTGGCACGCTTCCGAGGTTCCGAGGAGCAGTCTGCCCGGGGCGGCGGCGGCAAGCCAGCCCGGCTGACCCCTCGTCGATAAGGGAATACTTAACCAACTTCTCGCTCACTAAACTTCCTCTTCAGCTCGTTGAAACACTAATGGAAATTACACCTCACCTACACCCTACGCGTCGCAGCTAGATAACGATTCATTTACATATTATATATTTGTACATGCTCGCAAAGCATAACATTCTATTTCAGGTAGACTAATGTTTATGTATGAACAAAAAGAAATAAACGCTCGGGTCTTATATTTTCCTTATTATTTCACTTGTCACGTTATTCTATTCGAGACAAATGTAATTTTTATCCAATAGTAAGTAGTTTTTATGTGATAATTGACATATTTTTTGAAGTGAACCTTTTTTAGAATCGTTGTGATTTCAAACCGGAGGCAACGGAAAAACGACAGGAAAGAGACACAAATACAATAGTCGCCTGTAATTAGTGAGCCAGAGCGAGAGAGCAGATGTCGGTGTGTATGTATATTCACACTGTTTAATACTTGCTTGTATTTGAGCATTTAACGTGTGTTAGTGTATGTGAAATCTACTGTACACTGTAGGCTGCGTATTGCAGCTTTTTAGTAAGATGTCAGCGTGGTGATCTAACAGTTTGTTTGTTTTTTTTTTATATCTTGTTGTGCTAAATAATCAATTTTATAAGATGCCGAAAACGAATGCCGAAATGTGTCGTCAATATCGACGCAAAAAAAATTAAAATAAAATGCAAATGAAAAAAAATCCAGAAACTGTAAATATGGAACTTGAGCAATAGATTATGTAACATATATGTTTAATAAAATATCTTTTAAAATTAATCAAAATATTTTCATTTTTAAACAAAGTTTAACATTGTAATTATCCTACCCTTGTTATATATATCCATCTCATTCTTTTGTCGATTTACTGTAGTTTCACTTCTATCGTGTGTGAAACGCACACACACCTTTTTTTTCTGTTGTGATTAAAGCGCTAAGATCTCTTTCTATATCAAACATCGACAATAGTAATCTATGTACCCAGTTATACAAAATTGCAGTGATTGAATTTAAATGGTTTTGGGTATAAACATGATCAAATCCATTTTGTCATTAACTTTTATCATGTAAACTTTTTCCACACAGTTTCTTCATCGGATCTCTATAGATAAATAAGACAACATAACTTCGAAAGACAAAACAAAACATAAAGGTAAATGAAAACTGTTAAAATTTGTTAGGAGGTTATAAAATCCTCAAGATGCATTGCCGTAATTAAATCAGAAAAGTACAGACAACAAAAATACTGTCTGCATGCTACATTAAACGTTATCGTAGCCGCATAGCTGTTTTTACTGTGATATTGGACAATAGACATTTAAATGTATCGTTACACAGTAAAACTAAATTAGAAAGGTCCACTACAAGCTAATGTCTCTGTAAGCTCATGTTTCACGCAAAGGTATGCACCTATTAAGACAAATACATGGCTTAAATTAATGACAAGGAAACTATTTCGTGTACTTTCCTCATGCAAGGAACGGAATTGTTGGGTAAAGTACACTATCTAACATCTGCTCATTACGTTAACGTGTGTAAAAACAAGACGGGAACATCTTTATTTTTGCATTTTACGTTAATTTATTAAGTAGAAAAGCTCGGCTTGGTACGTAAACTGCGAGATAGTGTCGCGCGATGGGAAAGGGGCAGAACCTCCGAGCACAGTCCCAAAGGACGGCATTACATTTCGCTATAAATTTCATCCGGTGCCGGCCCGGAACACAATTCTACTGGCGATTCTTTTATAAAAGCTTTTGTTTCACTCTCGAATAGGTGTTCCGATTGGAAGGACATCCCGATACGCTGATATTAAAAAAGTTTCTCTATAAGAGTTCCTCGGCGGCGGCGAGGATTCTATTATAATTAATAATGAAAGAAAGATTAATTGTTCAATATCTATACTTCTCAATGTAGAAATTAAAATCGGGGTTTTTACACGTTATAGATTGGCATATTTCTGTTGCTGATGCGTTTGAAATGACAGTTTTAATACTGAAACGTTTCCCCATTGAACACCACATTGCAACTTAGTGCAAGTAGTAACTAAAATTAGTGCTACAACTTTGTATTGCGAGTAAAGTGTCGAAGAATGTATATATCTATTTAGGCAATGTAAATAACAAGCATAAAGCTCTCAAGAGCTCCCCAAACAGTTAGTGCCTACCATATAAAAGCAGACATGGCACATTTGAACGGAATAATGTTGTTTGGCAGGTCAGGTGGCAAACGTTGAGAGCGCTGAAAGCGTCCATAAATTCACCCGAGACGAAACACTGCAGGACGCAGCTGGCAATACTCGCCTTTCTATACCTATAAATGTTATATTTTATCGGAAATCACGCATTATACTCACATCTAATACCTCCTTTGTGCCTTTGATTATCAGAAATGTAGAGCTATTTTGATGCTCATTGAAATTCATACAAGAGCTCGATATTGTGCGCTTGTGTTAGTAACAAAGCAGAATAAGCAGAAAATTTACGAACCAAAATTTTAAAACGGAATTCAATGTTTAAAACGGAATTTAATGTTTAAATCGTAATAATACATAGAACAATTATAAACATTTGGTTACTTAGGTAAATATTAATTGATGAGTATGAGATAGAGTCATACACCAAGGGTGTATTTAACAGGTTATAAACTTAATGTTTAAAATTAATTTGAAAAAAATAACAAAATAAATAGTGCAAAATTTTGCAGTCAGAGCGGTCACCCATCCATGTACGTCAGTACTTGGATTGTTGCACACGTTGATTACCTATACAAACAAAACGTAAATTTATGTCGTATTCTACTTGAAATATCACGTTTAAACCAATTTTCGGTGGAAGTTTGGTAATGTATGTACATCGGAGGTATTGGAGGGTCACATTTTACCACTTTGGAAGTGTCTCTCGCGCAATCTATTCAGTTTAGAAAAAAAATATGTATCCATATGATTTCCAAAACCTATCTATTGAGAGGCTACTCGAATGTGTTAGAATTTTTTATTCCAAAAAATGAAATTCTAAGCTGATGTGGAACTTAAAAAAAAATATTTTCTATTTTTGTATAATAATCCTATTGCTACACTATACAGATAGATGTATGTACATCTCCTTACCAAGTTTATATTTAAGAACTAGCTGACCCCAGCAAAAGTTGTTTTGCAAAATGAAAAATAGATAGTTGCTCAAATAAAAATAGATAGTTGTTTTACCGATTCTTAGACCTAATTATTACGCATATAAAATTTGGTAAAAATCGGTAAAGCCGTTTCGGAAGAATACGGTAACTAACATTGTGACATGGAAATTTTATATATTAGAAGAAGAAGACTAGCAGACCCCAGCAAACGTTGTTTAGCAAAATGAAAAATAGATAGTAGCCGATTCTCAGACCTAATACTGAGTCTAGGTCTTCATGTCCCATCTTAGACCACATCGTCACTTTACATCAGGTGAGATTGTGGTCAAATGAAGGCTTATTGATCATAAAAAAAAAAAAAAGAGTATGCATATAAAATTTGATAATAATCGGTTAAGCCGTTTCGGAGGAGTACGGTAACTAACACAGTGACAGGTAAATTTTATATATAGGATATAGTTATAGTATAGAGGTAGAGGTATTATACAACAGTGTGGAAAAAAGCGGATGAGAGATATGACGGTCAGACATGACGAATCCATTTTGGTTTCGTTTTTTGCCATTTGGCTACGGAGCCCTAATTAGAGTTTTAGTTAGGAAAATATGAATTATTGAGTTAACTCAATATGTAACTATGAGATGGACTATTTTTACTTAACTTTTTTTTAATACGTTCTTTCTACGTAAAATCTGTATTTTCATCTACCCATCCAATTTAAGTCTTCAATGAACGTCACAAACTATAATAAATAAGGACCCCATAATAGATACGCCCTACAGCTAAATATTTGCTTGTTACACTACTCTGACAGAGACAATATACCCGGCGGATATGTGACACGCGATCAAAGTTCGTAGAGGCAGCTTCTGTGCGGGTTCAGATACGTACGACTCGACTAACGAAGTAAACAATCGACAGAGACAATTCACGTCCGCCGATTGGGCTAACAGAACAGACTCCAAGACAAAGAGCTGATGAATCTGATTATTTTGTTTTATTGTCGCCCGACATCGTGAAATCTGAACGAGCGCCGCCAAGCGGAATGTACACGGACTCGCCATGTTTGGCTTTGTTAAGATTTATGGACGTATGAAATCAAATGACACAACGAGAGCCAGGCTTTATACAGAGTGTACACTGTACTGTGCACATGTGCGCAGCAGGCACGTATTCGGAAATCAAATATCCTATCAACTTGCGAGTGCACTAAGCTATACGATACGTTTGCTTAAACTTATTGCATCATCTATCGCCCTGTCCGTAGCAATACCTGTAGCAACTCCCAATAGACCTTCGGGAGTCGTTCACGGCTTTTGAATGGCATGTTCAATTTTCAGATGAAAGAGAGCCTTCGTCGTGTTCTTCGTTGGCAACTTCTATCAATATGAGTAGGAAAGCATATTTTCCGATATGAAGCTTTATCGTAGCAATCCAAAGGAAAGACTTGCTATTTCTAGCAATGAATGGATACTAGTAATCAATACTTTTTCATCTCGCATCGATGGGATACTGGTAAAACGATTCGAATTGGTGTAACAGGATACAATTTGATTCAATTCCAATTTCGGGGAATAAAGTTGGAAGTTAATCGAATGAAAAGACAGAACGGGCAGAATTGTAGTGAATAGATACAAATAATTGGTGCCCTACGAGGTGTAACGTGGACTATCCCTGCATTCCGGGCGTACGCTTATAGCTGGCAGCACGGTTTGCCGCTCGCGAGCCCCGCAGCCGACGTCGCCGACACAAACACGGCGCGCCGACTGCATTCCACTCCAATACCCCGCAACAAAACATATCCTGACGAAATTCGTGCGGATACGCTACATTTTATTGCCAACCGACGCGGACAGAAAACAAAAATTGTCACGTAGCGTCACATCGCATATATGACTGTCGAGCAAGAATTCCAGCGGAAAACAATAAGCATCATGACTTTGGAAAGTAGCGCCGCGGTGCTTATAGGAAATGTAATGAATGACAAAAGAGCTTTCAGTGCATAGAGAAAGTATGATGATATATTAGTAGAAGTTACAATGCGAAGATTATCCTAGGACAGAAGAAAGGAAGCAGCAATGCGACACGTTATTTACGAGCAGTGAATCCGGCGTTACTGGGATTGTGCAGGAAATCCACCTGGAGCGTTCCGTTATCATTGCGCATTTTTACGAGAAAGTCCCTTTATATTGCCTTTGCGGTCTTATTTTGTTAACTAGGAAGCGCGATGCTCACTATATGTATATAGAAGTACCCTGCTGAAAGTATGTAAATTTAATATTAGCCTAACCTGAGTTAAATACAAATTACTAGAAAGTAAAAAAAAACATACACATGATATTTTTACGATTTAAAGTTTAGTCCAAAAATTTAGAACTTGAAATTTTTTATTACTTTTAAAGTACATTTTCTTTTATGTCTGTTATGTTTTATTCCAAATTTAAAGATACTAGGATCTAAATACTAATGTGACCGTTTAGGTTTTGTTTCCGTTTCGAGTAATTTTAACAAGCGTTTTAAAAAAAATATATATTTTTCTTAATTTTTCCTATATCATAAGGCGTAGTTGCTTCATGCCAATAAGATTCTAGAAGGATTGGAATAAGTTTCAGAGTATCGTAAATTTGCTAATTTAGCGACAATAACGTCCGTATCTTTTGATTGCATTGGGTTAGAAGTTTTATTTTTTACAGCTACAAGAGATCTGAATATTTTTTATCAGGATCTCCACGCGTGCCTGATAAAAATCGTCTTGATAAACAGAAAGACGGACAAAAAACTATTTTTACCTTTTAACTGAATTGTTTCGACATTGCTTTGAAATAATTGAAAACGCGTAAAACTAACTCTTCAGCTTTATAGATATTACATATATATAAAATCATGACATTAAATGGTATTTTTCCAAAGATAATATTGGGAAATTCCTATAAAAAAATTGTATACGCACTTGTACTCGTATCCGAGAGCTGGGACCAAATTTTGGGGCTCTTATCCTTAGGAGGCAAAGAAATACATACTTAATTTTTCCTTCAAAGCATTGAAATTACAATAATGGATCTAATAAGTTGCGAGCATGTTGCGAGTAAGACATTGAAGATAGATTTTTATCAAGGGAAGCAAGTTGCAGCCATTCCACGGACATAAAACCTTACTTAGCGAGCCACAAATCCTCGTAACGCTAAGCCGAGATAAAACACTAAGCTCGCGGTACAACGAGAGGCCATGCTCAAATTTTTCACCTGGGAGCCGCCGCGCCGGCATGTGTACCGCACGAGATATTACTCACACATGAATTATGACGTTTTATAATGAAACTCGAGCAAACTTGCAGCCCTTCCTTCGTGCACGCTACGTAACATCTGTTCTACTATATGAGCGCTGGATAATGAATAGATATTACTGAGAATTTTCTATCCAAACGCAATTTGGAAGAAAGCTTCGGAAACTGCAAGTCTTAAGAGAGCGAGCTGATTATGTACATTCCGGGTAAGGAAACCATTACGTATTTGCCGAAGCGCTCATTCAAAAGCGCTCTTCGTTGTTCAAACGGAGTTGTGGACGAGGACGGCGCTCGGCATCCGAGATCAGCAAACAGAGAAGAGTAATAAAGCCATTAATTCCTCTGTACGTGCAAATAACATAAATCAGACTGGAGCTCCTCGCGCCCGCCGCAAGACCGCTCCGAGCGCACGCAGCCAAGCCGTAGCTAAATTAAGCGCCTGTCATACGTCCTACCGTACACGTAATCGTATACCAACAAGGCAACATTGCAGATTAACCAAAACACAGATCGTGTGTGAAGTTTTAATCAAAGTAGTTTGCGTCTGCAATCAATTCATTTTATTAATCAGATTTGGTATTTATTTTCTGATAGACATTAGTAAAACACCATTTAACAGGTAGTAGAATAATACATAGCAAAGGTACATTAGTTCCAAATTGCCTTTGCATAAATGCCGAATCTACTAACCGAACAAAAGGTTAGAGGGTAATTTGATCAGATATAGAAATACCTAGCGCTCGTATCTGCATAGCCAATTTGCGTTATATTGTCGCCGAGGTAGTATTACCAAACCAATAATCATAGGCTTACATCTCGATTAGTTGAAATAGCTATTTCTCTGAATGAGATTTTATAAACACAGCACGTATTGTGCTTATAGTGAGTGTATTATACAATGAGGTAGTCTCGTATCTGTTTACAAAATAGGCTGTTGTGTTTGGCAAAAACAATGCTAACGTCGTTCTATTTCAGGATCGACCTTTGTTATCAAAGAAAAACGTTGGCCGTTAGTTCAACGCGTTCACGCTGCGGGTGGAAAAGGGGTCGGTTTTGCAAAAAAGCCCTGAAAGTGATTCCCCTTTAAAGTTTATGTCCCAGCCCAGCGCCAGTTCCCTCCTGAATAAAAAAGTTTTTATCTTCTTATTTTATCCTATCTTTAAATGTTCGCAGGGATTAAAAATACCGTTAAAAGAAAGGAGAAAATTCCGACGCGGGTAGTATCGTTATATTAGCAACAGGAACGATAAAATACCTAATCTGACCTCGCGCCATTAACCTAGCTTTCAATGTGTACTTTTAAGAGGAAGGTCTGCATTCCCCGGAGCAATAACAAGGAAAATATTATTGGCGATGTCTTGAGCTTGACGGTCGGGTCGGACTCGTTCCGAGGATTAACGAAAATTACATTTCAATAAGACGCTTGAGTCGAGGCAAGGAACAAACCTAAGTCGAAGCCGGGAATTGCGGAAACGGTCACGCTCCACCTTTTAATGCAATGTCAGCAACTTAGTCGGGCTCAGCTCCACCCCACATCCGTCTCGGCAAATGGATTGAGTACAACATTTTGATTGAGTCATCAAGTTTCTAGAAGTTCCTTTGATTTAATCTAGCTGTACAAAATACAGCGAAATCATAAATGTCACTATTTTGGTTTACAGAACTTTAAAGAAACATGAGATTTAAAATATCTGCAACAGCAAATTTATCTTGCGTTGTATAACTGCATTGCTTTAGTCACTAGAAGAAAAGTTCAGACAATAAAAGATATATACACAACGAAGCACTAATTCGTCGAAAAATAACAACATCAACAAACAAGGGAGACGTTGTGAATGTAACGTATAGAATGTGCAAAATAAAAAAGTCTCCTTCCAAATAAATTACTCCCCCAATTCGGCCGTTTCGATTCAAATTGAAAGAGTATCTCTGTATAGAGATTTCTCTAACCGCGAAGGAAGAGAATACAAATAGGCATATAAACGGAAATGAAATGGCTTCATGAATCGTATGGACGAGTCACAACGCAAGACAATTTATCAGCTTGATTTTATCAAGTACCTACCATACGAGTTTCCTTACGCATACTATTGTGAAACCATCACTCTGAAGAGTTTAATTTTGGTACTCATTATTCATGTATCGAGTTAACATTACTTATTCATTACATATTCGCAAGCCGTTCACGTACCGTATAGATAGCTGGCATAACTCTCACAGGGATGCCGCGTAGCCCAACGAAACAATAGCAGATTATCAAACAAAACGACGTAAATAGTCCTCGGAATAGGAGAAATAGGGCGCGGGTTAAGGGTCCGTAGGATATCCGCAGCGCGACTCGAATTCTAGATGAGGTAATGATGAAACCTTTTATATTAAGAACTCCTTTTAAAACCCCCAAACTAATTATTATGATAATCGCATATAACAGGTTTTAAGAGCTTTTGTATCAGGATTATTGCGAATTAAATCGATTCAATAACGAACAATCATTAAAATCAAAATTAGGGTCAGACAAACAAATTAACGTACATTCAATAATCCGTTTAGTATCCAATTTTACACATAAAAGCACGATTGGATACAAAAACAACCGGTAGGTAGAAAGGAAGGTTACTGAATAAATACCTACAAAATCGGGTTACTTCAAAGGCTCTCCAAAAAGGTTCTACAATCTACATAGAGGCACTCGGGTAAACGCATTTGGTTAAACCATCTCCATTCCAACAGAGTTAAAAAGAACACAAACTGAAAATACTACCCCACAACTAAAGGTCTATGGCTGAATGCATCGTTCGATTAAGGCGCCTAGCCGGAAATGTAGTCCTTTGCATTTAGGGCGTTCGCAGAAATCTCAACAATCTTTGTATATTTCGATTTTCCTACGTAGTTATTTAAGAAAACTATATCACACAGAACACTTTAAGGATCATCCTATTCGTTTTCACGGGTATGTTTTAAGTTCGTTCCTATTTATTTTGGAAACCTTTTGCGTAACAAGTTTAGTGGATGAAACTAAAATTCGAATGTAGCCTTGAGCAAAGTATATAAAGTACATCTAGGGTTTGCAAGTTCGTACCTAGCTACAATTACATTAGCTCTTCCACGAAACAAGGTCCAAAACAAACTTAACAGAAAAACACAACCCCCGAGCAGTTTTTGGGGTACAATTGCAGTAGTGTGACAATTCAATTATCCTTTAGTCAGAGCGGCGCAATCTGGCTGCCTTTCAAAACAAAGACCCGGCTAATAGTATCGCGCGACGGATAAACAGCGCGACACCGAGTTTGTGTTGAAAAAATAAAGGCGCGACGACGCCCGAATAAATGAGAGCGGCTATAAACAGGAGGATCCGTTCCGAACGGAGGGTCGATACCGAAATACATTATTCCCCGATCCGAGTGTTCCGATTCAAATTGAAAGAGCACCTCCAACATGAGATTTCTCAGGCGGCGAGTGGGCGCAGAATATAAATCGACGTATAACCAGAAATGGAAGGGCTGTGAATTTCCGTTTCGTGGTGAACGGTCGCGTTCAACTCTTGTCCCTAAAAGATATTAAACGAATATCGCGACTACTGTAAAATGTTAAAAACTCAAATAATACCGCTGCCACTATTCTCAGGCTACATACAACTGTAGCAATTACCATTGGTTTACTGCGGGCTGACTATTATCAGAACAAAAAAAGAGAACGTTTCTCGTTGGAAGCTGTAGTGAAAAAGAAAAGCTTCAGTAGAAGTTTCGCTTAAGTTAAAGGCAAATTAGATTTTAATGAGACTTCAGTAATATTGACCGTTCAGCCGCGTCGCTACCGACGGCACGCTGGGAACGTGGAGTTTTATAAAGAAAAGACTATCGGCTTTTTACCACTCGCTAACTATTTAAGCACAACAAGGAGAAAGAGGCTTTATATAGGACCGTAAAGTTGAGAGTTTCGTCAAGTTGAACGTCACGTTTTTGTTAGGACTGACATAAACTTATTTTAAGTCGCTGTACATTTACTTAGGTTGACAATATAAAAGGGACATAGCCACCACCTCCCCTCATCGTGTATTCCATCCTATTCGCAGCACGCCCTGCCGATATTTACGTAACAGACGCGCGCCTTCGCTGACTTCTGACACCGTCTTAGCTACGCCGTAACCAAGCGATGTTATATTGAGTACACATAACAAATCTGCAGCGTACGCTATTCCAACGAGGATGGGGAGAAACCCAATTACATAATATTCTTTGTTGATTCTTATGGCTGATATTTTTCACGCGGGTTCATTACTGATATTATATGTGTATTTTTCCTTATACTAGTTTCAATGCAACAATTTTCATAAATAAAATATATTTAGGACCAGTGGCGTAGCTATCGGCGGGCTAGGCTCCTCCAGTGCTCCGGGGTCCTATATATTTTTTATTATTTAAATTAGGGTGTTTTCGATCAATATCGGAATCTAAATCTAAACAACATTATAAAATTAATGTATTTCACTTATAATATATAGATATATAGACTAGCGGCCCACCCCGGCTTCGCACTGGTAATTATTTAAAATTGTTGAATTTGAAACAATTTTTTCTCTATTCCTCTTTTTACCATCTAAGCAAATGACAGTGTCTCCTTTCTTTAAATCAGATAATTTTTTACAACTTGTATCATAGTACATTTTAGAATAATTTTGTTTTTTAATCATTGTTGGATATTCAGATGGGCTTATCGGCTTTTGTACCAGTAAGTTATTATTTTTTTTATTTTATTTTATGTTATTATTTACAGGGAGCTGACAACGAAGCCTTCGCCCCATGAATAGTTGTGCTGGGAGTATTTCTATAATTTAACAGAGCCAAATGAAAATCGCTGCGACTTTGAATTGACCTTTTTAGTAAGTTTTTTATTGTTTGCACCGTGCGCTCACTTTTACCATTTGACTGCGGATAATTTGGTGATGAAGTCATGTGATCAAATCCCTATTCATTAACAATATTTTTAAAATTCTCGACTAGTATATTGTGTTCCGTTACCGCTTATCAATACACTTGGTATTCAGCCACAAAGCTGATAAAGCTGATGAAGCTATAAAAAGTACTACAATACAAAATATCGGTCAAGTATTGGTAAAATAATAGACAATGCGTTTAGATAACATATAACATGCAAGTCAATAAACACAATCACAATTATTGCGGCAGAAACAGATAGGAACGGAGGTAGTTAGCTCGTACAAGATGATTTCGAGAGGCCCGGGGCGCAGGGCGGGCGGGGTCCACGGCACTCTAACTTTATTAAGGACGAAGCTCAGTCGCAGGTCTGTACCTCACTGTAGACCTTCATGAATCTAAAATGAGCCGTATACTAATTACCTTATGGTTCAATTTAATCTTTAATTGTTTACATTACGATTTCCATCAAGTATCTCCCTATACAAATTAGTATAACAACAATAATGTGCTCGATAAGATCACATCATCATCATCACCCTATTAACGTTCCCACTGCTGGGACACAGGGACTTCTCTCTTGACGAGAGAGATTAGGCCTTAATTCACCACGCTGGCCAAGTGCGGGTTGGTGAATGTCACATTTCCTTCAAACTCTTTTAAAGTTATCAGAACATGCCGGTTTCCTCACGATGTTTGCCTTCACCGTTAAAGCACGTGTTTAAAGCGCACATAAATTTCTCAAGAAGAAAAATCCAGAGGTGCGTGGCGGGGTTTGAACCCACGACCTTCGGAATGAAAGTCGAGTGTCCTCCCACTTAGCCAACACGGCTTTTATACGGACGAATTATATATTTTATATTTTTTACGGATAAGATCACATGCTAAATGAGATTTGATTTATAGCGCCTAGTAGAGTGAAATTTTAGATTGCGACTAATATTTAATCCGTGGCAGAATCAAGGTGACGCGCTTCACAATGCCCTATTCAGATTTAAATAGCTTTACGCCCAATTGCGCCTCAATATGGCGTCAGCTATCTCGGATAGTTGGTGAAGACATAATTAAACAGATAAGAGAGGTAAGTTGGCGCTAACTTGAATAGCCCATTATGCCTAACAATTTCGGTTTATTGTGATAAATACATTATTTGTGACTTATGAGGTCTCAAGAAAGACCTTTACAAATTGGTGGTAACAATTTGCATAATATTATGTTTAAACCTTGATATTACTATCTGAGAACATAACGACACAGTTTTATTATGAGTCTATGTATTATCTTAACTTATTGAAATAGAATAAAGTTCGTTTAACAACAAATTTCAACGAATGACATAATGTTAAAATTCAAGGCCCTCTGTGATGACCTCTATGGCACGGTAGGCGAAGATCCGCCTGAGACGCAGAGGTTGCGGGTCCGATACCCGCCGGGGGACCACATTTTGTGTTTTCTATGTATCTATGTATGTATTTACAAAAAAATATCTATGATAGTATATCAGTCACCTAACACCCATAGTACAAACTCTGCTTAGTTTGGGGTTAGTTGATGCTGTGTGAGTAGCTCGAAAATATTTATTTATTTAAGTAGACTAGGGAACGTTTCATCGAGAAACTGATGTAATGACATTTATCATCGACAAAGGATACCATCTATAACTTTGTCATTAGACACAATGACAAATAGGGAATATTACTGCAATGTGCTGTACAGATAAGATTTTCTTAACTTTATGTATGTGACTCACCGTCACAAAAACACGAGGTTACGAGAAAAGAGTTTCTTGGTCGGAGCCAGTTAGGATTCAACCCCATAAAAAGGAGATAATAATAATAATATTTGACAGTTTTCGTTACAATTAACGTCAGGGAAAAACATAAATCCTACTTACTATTATAAAGGAGAAAGTTTGTAAGTATGGATGTTTCTTACTCTTTCACGTAAAAACTACTGAATGGATTTGAATTAAACTTTACCACAATATAGCTTATACATCAGAATAACATATAGGATACTTTTTACCGCGGTAAAATATCAGTTTTCGCGGGAAAATCAATTATTGCGAGTGAAGCCCGATTTAGATTAAATTTGGCACGAACATAGCTGCTTTCCCAGTAAATTACAAAGCTGCTTTTTACCGCGACAAAATCCCTTATTACGCGGTTAAAGCAAGTAATAATATAAACTTAAGATGAATCCTATACTATTAAAAATGTGAATGTTAGTTTGTTTGTGACGCTTTCACGCGAAAACTACTCAACCGATCATCATGAAACTTTGTACACATATTCTTGGAGGTATTAGAAGTAACATAGGATACTTTTATCCCGGGAAAATATGTAATTCCGCGGGACAATACATTTAAACGCGGGAAACACCGCGGGGCACTACTAGTAATAAATACAAATCAGCTAAAAACAAGCCAAAATTGTGAAGCTGTCTAACTGCTTTACAATTTTGACACTCGAGGCGCTAGTTAGAATCTTTGCATCGCCAATAGTAATAAAATAATATATGCTGCTTTCTCAGTGGCTGTAATAGAGTAAAAAATTTTAACTACTCGGAGGCAAGCGAAAGCCTGCTAAATACAGCTAATTTGGGTGAGGTTTCACATTAACCAGACAGAAACCTTAAGTTTCAAGTACATTCGGCAAAGGCATCTAACACACGCGTTACCATGCGAACAATGGCGCGCGACAAGTTCGGCGAGGCGGCTTCGGGCCGAACAAAGTTTGGCAATTATGGCGACCGCATGTCGGAGCGACGCTACACTCATTAACGACTGAAACTCGACTCGTCTAGATTAAAAGTCCACGAACGGAACGGCGAACCCGCACAGCTGGATAAGATACGGATTAATGCGAGAGCCGACGTCTACTCTAAACAAATAGCGCAGTTAAGACTTCCCAATATGTAGTTGTACAGCTTCGTGCCGAGAGCTCCTTTCAGACCATGTAATTGATGCTCCACGAAACACAAAAACAACCCCCAATGGACTTTGAATCTTGCTAATTTCAAGGAATCCTTAAAACATTAATTTGTTCAAATCAAATCGTATTTAATTTCAAGTTAAAATCCGCGAGCCAGCGGAGTGTTCTCAAAAGTACCTTTGATGTATTAGTGAGTCGTGAAAACAATGGCTGAAGTTCCGTAACTAGTTAACGGGAGCTACAGACTGCTCCGCTGCGAGTTCGAGAACATCTGAACAAATATTGGAGGTACTTATGATTTCTTCAATAGTTCAAGCGTTCTCGTATTGAGTGCTGTTCCGTGGTTCTATTTCGGAAAAATATTTGCGACGAAAGGCTCAGCTTACACCCGGTCGTAAAATTAATTCAATCCCAGTTAACGACTTCGCAGCCAAATACAAATTATGGCGGAACAGATCGTAAACAGCTAATGTATATTTGTAGCGGTATCGTGAATTTCGCTCCCTTTACGCTAATATCCTTATTTATCCCATTTAAAGGCGGTAATTATCATTGGTCACTCACGGCAATCTGTTCCGGCCTCTCGACACTTGGAAGTTACGCCTTTATTAGATGACCTTTCTGGGGCTTTGTGCTGGTTACAAATGGTTGCTTGATGCCATAAAATTAAATTTTGTTTAACTTTTCATAAGTGTGTTTTTTAACACATTGCTAAACATCTATACACGCTTGCTACGGCGTAGGTATCGTCGTAGGCATTGGTATCAGTATAATAGTACATCTTAGAATTTTGCCAAGCTGATGCCATAGCAGACTTGCTACGACGCGTAGCTTACTACGAATTATCCTGTCAAATTTGCTACGGCGTAAGCTTCATCGTTGTTGCTACGAAATAGTAAGTCTCAAACGTTGGCCTTACTACAGCCATGTTGCAGGAGGTCTCACTATAAACATTTTTTTAGGATTTTGTTCAAAAAATAGGTATCAGTTCGAGTGGTCATCACCAAGCAATGAATAATTTAAAAAAAAAATTTACTCTTGTTTCGTCATCCGTTTTTATTGTTAAACACACAGAACTAACGTAATGAGATCGAACGAACGAGACAAAGTTTTTGCTATCAATTCAGAGTGTTAGAACTAATTCAATGAAGGTGGTCATTTCCAGGCACTTTAACGCGTAGTAGACTAAAGACTACTAGGTTTGATTGCATATTGCCTGTTATTTGTCGATTTTCTAGCTGTTTCTGTCTAGCTGGTTTTACTACCAAATTCTGGAAGTAGGGACCGACGAAAGATCAGCTTATGCGTTTGATTTCTAAGACACGAACCTTTATTCTGAGCTCTGTCCTAGTTTGAAACTACTATCAGATATTATGTCTTGGTTTTATAACATTTGATAACCATTGTCTTCACTATTGTATTACTATACATAAATATGTTGTCCTTTTACAGTTTTGCCCGATAAACTTAATATTTTCAAACCCATTCTCTATTATACGTAGGTATCTTTAGCACAAGTAGTTATAAATTCAAAGAATTAATCTTGGAGTATCTATAGTAGTACTAGCGGCCCGCCCCGGCGTCGCACGGGTATAAAATTATCCCGGAAATTATTCGAATTTTTCTCGCCGTAAAAACCATCCTATCTCTCAAGTTGGATCGAACTGCACATGGTGTGCGAATTTTATTATAATCGGTTAAGTGGTTTACGACCAACCGAGTCCATTGAGAACAAACATTGTGACACGAGATTTATATATATTAAGATTGAGTAGTATGAGCAAAATTAAGTGGGAACAGTAGCTACAAGTGAATACAACATGATTTGCGCAGCGAGCGCTCACAGTCGTGGATGCGCATTAACGGCGTGTGGATCTCAATACATTTTATTAAATTGAGCTATTGAAATGGTCAAATGTGCAGTTAAATCCTCCAAAAATTATACAAGAAAGCACTCCAAGATGAAATCAGATATTCAACGGTACATCAATTTAGACAGTTACAGGCACGAGTCTCAAAGAATGTTTTACTGTGTTAACAATTACTAAGGACGTGTTATTGACATCGTATAAATAAATATTTATCTCACAATTTCGCTTCTAATCGTATCGTGATTTCATCTCTTCAGCTGTCAAATGTTCGAAAATGGACTCGAGTCTCCCCTAAAGTTTCCAAATCAACAAGAGCATTGTGTTAACCTCCACGATTGGCAGGCAGATCTGTGAGCGCATATTTGATGTTCCAGGAAGACGCTGCTGTCATCTTCTTCTGGCCGGGTTCAATCGCGCTATCGTCCGTAATACTCTATTCATTTTAAAATAAGGATTTACTTACGTAAAAATGTTCTTTATTCAACGTTTCGAGCAGGCCTGCAAGCTAAGTTTCCTTCAGAACGCACGCGAGTGCTCACCCAAGAAAACAGCGCTCGGTGCTTACTCTTTGATATTATACTCTTTAGATTCTGAATAGAATAGAACAACATTTATTGTGATAAACTGTGTTCATAGAGGTAAGGTTACATAAAATTGTTCAGACAGTTTGCCCAATCTGCGCATTCAATAATATTAATTAATTAATCCCTTATACATAATTGAAAATAATTCCTATCAGTCAGGACTTCTCGTCCATCAAGACACAACCGCGCCCACAACCCATTTGTTCGCCGCGATTTTACGCGATGTTGTTAACGCGTCACGATATGTTCAATAACGCGTCTTGATTTTGGTATCATTTAACAATTCCATTCTTTGCTTTACAAATCTTAGAAACATCAAAAGTTAAATAAGTACATAAAACGTAAACAAATTGAACATAATTATTATTTATTATATTTTAAAGATAAACAGGAAACAAATTTATCGTATCTGGTCGCTTCGCCTTTTTTTACACTAGAGCAAACAAGACAGACACAGAAACTCTAGCTCATTTTTGTTCTGAAACTTTACAATAATGATTTGTTAGTCTGGCTTTTAATTTGTTGTTGGAGCAGATTCTGTCCCAAGCACTTTTGTCGTCAAGGTAATCCGATATTTTATAATAAGCTTTTTTAACAAGCTTGTTTTTAACAATATTTTTAAATTTAGTGATTGACAACTATTTAATTTTTTTTGGGAATCTTGTTGTAGAAGAGTATACATTGCCCTTTGAAAGATACATTAACCTTATGCAGCCTAGTTGTGGGCAAGAAGATTTTTTTATATTTATTTCTTGTATTAACATTGTGTATCTGAGTGATGGCCAGTTAAAGGGACCACCAGTAACCAGTTAGCGTGGCATGAAGATATTATGAGAAGGAATAAAAGTCATCTGACAAGAAGAGTTTTTAATTAGAATATGTGTGTTGATGGATGTGTGTGAAGATGTAGACCAAAGAAAAGTTGGATGGACTGTGTGAAGGATGACGTGTGTAAGAAAGGCGTGAGCGACAGAGAAAAATGGAACGAAAAAACATGTTGAGCCGATCCCACGTAATGTGGCATAAGGTCTTTAAGGCAAAATAAAGATCATAATATATAATTTAATAATATAATTTCATTGATTAAATGTTTATTGCTATTGCCACGAAAACAGCTAAATTCTAAACATAATTATCTAGCCACAATAAATTCAAGGTTCACATGGAATGGGTAAATACAATATGGGTAGATTGAATATTTATAATTGAACAATTCAATGTTCGCATACTTGAAGCTCAATCATCGTGTAATTAAACCAAGGCAAGGGTCCGAATACTCCACAGAACAGTGTAAGTGCGAGACAATGAGATACCGAAGGCGACTATTGCTTGCATCGGGAGCTTTAATTAATTAATCTAAAGTTGTGCATACGAGAAGCACACGAGACTTAATACTTGAATGAAGCCTGGGTTAGAACGTTTTCAATTTGAGTGGTACATATATTGGTGGAATGCTGGAGAACAGAAATTCAAATTAAGATCAGTCTTTAGCTTTAAGATGTAATAGGATTTCTTTTAAAATATATATTTGAAATAATTGTTTTATGGATATTAAAATTAATTTTTGCTCATATAATTATTATTATTCTAAGCCCCCTGTGTCCCACTGCTGGGCAAAGGCCTCCCCCCATTTTTTCATATAGTATAAAAACAATATTTATTTTGACACTCTAACTAGAATGGCTAGGCAATACAATAACTTAACTAATGAATACACTGAACTTGATATTTTAGTACCCAGATTGAGCCAAATATTTATTTTGTCACTTTTAAAAAAAAAAGCAGAATATAAAATAAAGTGTCTGAAACTTAGGGAGGCGTCCATATCAGTGCACCTATGTTGGTTTGCATGATAATGTACGCATAGTTTCATAATTTCCATGGCGTCGCACCTAGCATAGATAAACTGAGACAAAGTATTCTATGTGTAAATCGGGGTTTATTCGTATTTATCATGTCGTCGACGATACTGCAATAGCGCTGAAATACCATATGCATAAAAATAGCGAATTTAAAATGTACGTGCTGCGATGTCCTACTTTGTCATTGGCACATGGTAATATCACCATTTCAAATAAGCCAATCAGAAGCTGACTTCCCTGACACACCCTGACGCAAGAGCGAGGTTTTAGTTGGATGTAAAAACCGCGTAACTCATTAAAACGTAAACAAATTGTTGTGAATACTTTGCGTTCCATGAAAAACATTTGTTAAAAGTTGTAAAAAGTAACTATTTCTCCACGGAAAGTACCGGTAAGTGATTAAATCTGTATATGTATGTATGTAATAATTTATAGATAAGTATAATTGATTTTTGATTGATTGATTTACAGAGTTTTAATTCGGCAGTTTTGTGTTAGTAAAAGTCTTCGATACTTATAGTAGAAGATCCGAACCTACATCGACATTCACCGGGTTGATAATAGAATCAAACTTATTTTATAATAAATTTTGTATACTAGAAAATATATTGAAATAGGTTAACAAAAAAAAATAAATGCATTAAATATTGCACAATTAAGATAATAAGACAATTTTATACTGGACTTAAAGTATTAAACATTTATAATGTACAGACATAGGGTTGACTATTATTTACCTGGACGAACTACTGGGTTGACAGGTATAAACAGGTATGTCGACACAAGTTAATATCACTTGATGTGATAATAGAAAAAAAATTATATCAGAATAAGCGCTGTTTTATTGTGAACACGATGATATAGGGTTGACTGTAAAAAAATTGGGCGTAAATAGGGGTAGACAAATTTTAAAGATTCAAATTTAAACGCGAGTGGAGCCGTGTGAACCCTACTATACATCATATTGTGAACTACTGTCTATAGTCAACGAACCGAGCATGCACATTTCTTATTTTCAGGGTGCCATCAGACGCGGCTGCAATGTTCGGTCCTTTATTATAACTAGGTATATCTCTGTCACACGGTCATCACGAAAGTAGAAAAACCTCTACTGTCAGTCCGCGTGCGTAGTAGACCGCTTCGTACCGCTCAGCGCGAGGCCAGTACGCCGTGGGCGAGGAGGCTGCTATGAAAAACTGTGTAACTGTAGACTTAACTATAAACATACCTGCAAACTGGGATGTACAGACAGCTGCAGAAGTGTCCTGACAACTCCAAGATGCCCTTTATTGACGGCGATGTGTAGCGGTGTCTGTCGACGTCGATTCCTCGCGTTCAGGTCTGCGCCGGCGGTCGCGAGCGCTCGAAGCGCGGCCGGCTCGTCGCCGAACGCTGCGTGATGCGCCGCCCTGTCGCCATCCCTGTCTTCTGCATCCACCTCCGCCCCAGCCTCGACCAGTGTTCGGATCACCTCGACGTGACCGTTTTGGGCCGCGGCCTGCATAATAATTAAATAATTCATTTTACATAGGCTATATATCACAAAGAACAAATGGGGTAGTTGAAGGGATTTGCAAAAAATCGTAGAGACCAATTTGTGGAAAACTAATTCGTCGAGAACAATTAGGCGAAAACACAATTCACCGCTTAATTAATTTGCTTGCATTGACATTCAGTTTGTATGGCATTGGATTGTAATTGATTTATTATTTATAACTTGATAATGTATTATATTTGTTATTGACTAAGAATTTACAATTTGACATATTTATTCATTCAATTTGTTTATAGGTATCTTGTTCTTATATTTTTATTAGAATTTTTGGTGATTTGTTTGTTTTGACATTATTAGTACTAAAAAACCAGATATAATTGTGACATATAATTATATTATCAATAAATATATATATTGTCTGCCTCAGTGGCGCGGTGGGCGAGAGTCCGCTTGTGGCGCAAGAGGTAGCGGGTTCGATTCCCGCCCAGGGGTCAAGTGTTTGTATGTTCTGCAAGCACTTTCTCCTTGGTCTGGGTGTTTAATATGTATAATAAAAAATATCTATGTACGTATGAATATTATATTAAGTATATCAGATGTCTAGTACCCGTAACACAAGCTTACCACGGGGCTAGATGTTGTTGTGTGGATTGTCAGGAAATATTTATTTATTTATTTATTTATAAATTACTATTAATGACCGAAAACACAATTTAACTGTACTATTACCTCTGAGAAGACTTTAATTTCCTATAGTTAGTGATATGATAATATGTATGTATAATAGAAACCCGTAGCGCGGTGTATCCCTAGTGACGGCATGAAAGCAGCGCGTCGCGTCGTGTTTGAAAGCTTTAATTAGTGATAAGGTATTATTAATATTTATTTTTATTGAAAACTTTAGGAAAAACTGACAGCTAGGTAACTAAATACTAAACACAGTGTGTAACTAACGGTTAATAATAAGTTCCCACAGATATAAGAAAAAGATACTAGTTATATAAAACAGTCGAACAAGGTAAAAGACAATGTATAATAATAACCCGTAGCGCGGTATGTCCGCCGTAAAAGCCGACGCAGGCTTGCATGTTGTCATCGCGCGCGAGTACGAGTATCTCCACGCAGCGCATCGCGTCGCGTTTATAATTATTTAATTTGTATTTATACATATTACTAACCCGTAGCGCGGTGTGTCCACCGTAGAAGCCGTTAACGCAGGCTTGCACGCCGTCCGCCCGCGCGAGTATCTCCGCGCAGCGCGCCGCGTCGCCATTGGCCGCCGCTTTCACCAGCTCCTCGTTAGCATCGCCCGTCACGTGAGATTCGAATAGCTTCTTTAGTAACGCAGACAGACGTTCACCTTTACAGAATAAATAGATTTATTTATTGATAAGCAACCTGCCTTAGCACAGGTGAAATTAGAAAGAAAAAAAGAAAAATATTAATTATGAATAATAATAACAATAAATATTTCCGGACTAATCTCCAAACTCATGCAACACTAGCGAGTCATGTGGCAAATTCCATCGCGGTGGCTCACAGTCAGTGACGAATTCAAAGTTTCAAATAGTTTAACTGATCTGACTTTTATAAAACGTAAAGATTGGTGGTGGTGAACGTAAGGTGTAAAAATTGGGTTCTATTCATATTATTTATGATACACAGATCATATTGTATCATATGGGAAGCGTGTAATTTTAATTTCCTTTTTTTTAAACATGAGTTTAAATTTTAAATGTGATTAGTTAACAAGAAAAATATAATGAAAGGAGGTACCTGAGGAGTTTCCCGAGATGCTACCATCAGAAGAAGCCACCTTGGTGACGGCATTAGGGTTGTAAGTCCAAGAAGTATTGCACACTTCGACTTTCAGATCGTTGTCGTGGTAAATTTGCTGGACGCGACCAATTTTGCCGAGAGTCTGAAAGGTAAATAAAACAAATTCATTAACTTTAAATAATTTAGGTTTGTTAAAAACAGCTCAATTATAATGTAAATTATGTAACAAAAGTAAATTTTACGAAGTTAAAGTTAGGTTAGTTTCGATTAAGTATTTTACCGTATGCTGTATACTGGTGATTTCAAGCAAAAATTCTGGAAGACGTATCATTCCGATAGAAAACAAGTATCGAGAACCTTAGAGTATCTATTGTAAGAACAGAGTGAGCCTATTGAATTGCGAACATCAGACACGGCTCAGAACAATATGACGTTCGCGCAGCGAGCCTTCGCAGTCGTGGATGCGCGATAGCGGCGTGAGGATCTCAATTCATTTTGCTAAATTGGGCAATAATAATGGTAAAATGTGCAGTCAAATCCTGCAGAAATGACACAAGAAAGGAATCCAAGATGAAATCTAACATTACATTTCATTGGTATGTCGATTTTTACACTTATTTTGATAAAAATAAATCGGGAATCGCGTCCATTTGCGGGGGTGAAGGAGACGTGAGAGGGGGGCACGCAAACACCCGCCCGCGCACCGCGCCGACTGTCAAAAGTATAGTGATGGGACGCAAACAATTTGTAATCGATGTTTTAAAAAAAATGTTAGTTGAGAGTAGGGTTTTCTTCGATAATTTATATAAGATAAAAAAATACATAATAATATATATTGACATACGCGTTAAATATTTAGTCCGAAAATCGAACGTCCAAAAAACCAAAAGGCAGCTTTATAACAAGCTTACGCTTTTTAGCGGTCAGTAGAAAAAAGACGTTAGAAAGTCACCCGAGCAGTGGTATTAACGATTAAGCACAAGACTAATGTCTAATGACTATACTGTGCTCACCCTAACTACATATGACTGATAATTCGGAAAACCTAAGTGTGAATAAATTGCAATATTATTCAGAATATCAAACTAAAAAACTGTAAGATATTTAAACTTGTTTGTAGGTAGGTACATTATATGTAGGTAACTTTTAACTTCTTACTCTTCTTCTCTTTTAACAGATAAACACATTATGTGCATTTTATAATTTTTTTTTAAATAAATACTTCAGTTGGCAAACTATTTTTATTACCTACCTAGTTACTACCTATTATTAGTGCGCAAACCGAGCGAAAAGAGCGCACGACTAAAACCATGACGCCGGCATATTGTGAGCAATAAATAAAAAAATAACAATTAAATATAATAATAATATAATTTATTCAACAATATAATAATTCACATTCACATTGGACAAAAATAGCCTCTTCGGGTCCATAATTTTAAATACAGTCGAACCTCTATAAGTCGAACATCAAGGGAGACGCCAAAAATTTCGAGTTATAGAGTTTTCAACTTATGGAGGATTTCGACTTAGGCGGATTTTGATTCGACATAAAGAGTTTGAGATTTATTCTTATAAATTTTGAGTTAGAGAGGTAAAATAAATAAAAATTCAACTTGCAGAGGTGACAAACATATTTTTATTTATTTGACCGTTTTGTATTTTTCTCATGATGTCTGATTCATTATTTATTATTGTTGAAAGAGTACTCATTGGCAGGCCAAATTGTTCAGCAACATCTTTATTTTTTTGACACCTCTTCACAGCTTCGAGCACTTCTAATTTTTCAGCAAGACTCAAAGTTTTTAGTTTACGTTTCACAGCACTCATGTTAACTGTTGTACTAATTTATGTGTATTGCAGTAGAACCAAACTACATCTGACAGTATTTAAATCGAAAACAAATGACTTGCTTAGCTAATTTTCAAAGAAAATCAAAATTTAACACCTGACCCCAAGCAAGCAAACACGTGTTTACGTGAGTCATAAATTTATTATCGTATACTCCTAAAATGTTTTCTAGGAAACAATAGTGTACCTACCTACTCACATTGTCGGCAAGTTCTTGAAGTCGGTAACTTATTTTTGTTCGAACAATAGAGGAAATAAATTCCAAATGATCAAGTTGTAAAGGTTGTAAATTAGAACGTTGCTATGTTCGAGATACAGAGTTCAAATTTAATTTTTCGAGTTCTAGAGTGAAAATATGTACCAAAATGGCTTGGAGGGACTCGGTGATTATTTCGACTAACAGAGGGTCAAGATTTCAAATAATGGAGGTTTTGGTGTTTGAAGGGAAGGGAACAAAACATTTTTTCGAGATTTGGAGGTTTTTGACTTATCGAGGTTCGACTTAACGAGGTTCTACTGTACCGATATTTTTTAATGATTTTACCCATTATTAATATATTTTATGTATTTAAGTATCTAATCATAAGGTTGCAATGCCCCAAAAGGGTAATGTTAGAATCTTTCTACTATTTAACACCTAAAATAAGCACACCTTTCGTACAATTATTTATATTCTTGTGCAATAAAGTATTCATAATAATAATAAATGTAACCACTTGAAACAACCAGAAAATGATTATGTAAATGGAAGAACTATCATTATAATTTGGTAAATTACTAGATGTTTTATATAATGAACCAGAGAACAAGCAAATATCATAAAGAGTGTGTAACTAATTACCTAACAGAGAACCTAATTAATGTTATTTATCGATAGCTTTTTCCCCATCGGCACGCCCCATCCCTACCTGTCATTCGCTCTTTTTTAAGTTTGTCTATGCGTTCTGCACAATGAAGTTTTAGTGATACGCGCGCTCTGGTTACTTACTCTAAGTCGAGAACAGTAAGAGAGGATAGAGGTGAGCACGTGATATCATCAAAAAGTATTTTCAGATTAATTTATCTTTAGTTGCAGTTAAAAAACAAGCTTTAGGAGGATGTATTAGACGGGATATGATCTACTTACAGGAGCCATAGCCTCGGCCCACTCCCCGTGACCTCGCTGCAGTGTCTTCACTCGCTCCTGATCCGCGCAAACTTGCACCAAGTCGCCGACTGCGAAACCACTGCAGGCTGCGGTGGACGTAGATGCAGATGTACTGAGGTTACCGCTGCATACCTACAATATAAGTTTGAAGTTAGCAGTGTGTGTGTCGTGATGGTGTGTCCTTCGAGTGTGAAACAGGTCCCAACACTAGTAGTGGGTCAGATCGTAATAAAAGACAGAGAATGAGGGTAGACTGATTTGTCAATAAAACTGTTAACCAACTTGCAGTTCAGTTCTAATGTGACCATGGCGCATGCAATTATGTCAAAATATCGGGAAACTCGAAAACCTTTAAATCATGGTAAATATTCCGCTGTTTATGTAAAGGCCAAAGGATTAAACAACAGAAAAAAAACAGACCTTACGTTAAAAATATATAAGAATTATCTCGAGTAGTCAGTTTGTTAGTTAGTAACTTTCAAGGCATGTAAATATATTGCGCTAACAACACTAATCATTCTTACTATTTGCCTGATATTAGCGCGTCCATTTCAACAAACTCTGAAGTTTTTATTTATTTTTTATAAATTCTGTGACATAATTCACGTTCCCTTAGGGGAGTGTCATTATTCGTTTTCATATAAATTTAATGTAACTGCTCTCATCAATGGTCAACAGGTTTTGAAAAATCTGTTAATTTGTCAACAGGTTCGTTCTAAGAACCTGTTAATTCGTCATTAATTTTATTAAACTACCACCTCTATTCCCTGCTGTATGTTTTTTGTTTATATCTACAGAAGTACAAAGTGTACAATAATAAAATAAAATAAGGACTTACCTTGGTTAGAACAGCAGGGTTGAATGTCCATCGATTACCGCTGGGGTACGTGACGACGATATCGTGATCTTCATCGATACCGACGACAGTGCCGGTGGTGCCGAGGCATTCGAACATGCCGTCCGTCCAGCCGCCGTGCCCGTGCTGCAGGGATTGCACTATTTCCAGATCTAAGTCCACGTTCACCTGCAACGTCAAACATTTTGGTAAATTCACAGTTGAGAAATTAAAGAGCAAAGGAATTGATTATTATAATTATCCTACTAATATTGTAAACGCGAAAGTTTGTAAGGATGTAAGTGTGTAAATGTGTGTTTGTTGCTCTTTCGCGCAAAAACTACTGTATCGATTTCTATGAAACTTTACAATAATACAGCTTACACTTATATCCGAATAACAAATAGGCTACTTTATACCGAGGTAAAATACCGCTTTTCGTAGGAAAATACAATTATTTTGAGCAAAGACCGATTTGGGTTAAATTTACCATGGACATAGGCTGTTTTTTCAGTAACGAACAAAAACTACTTTGTTTATTTATTATAACGCGGGCAAAGCAGCGGGCGGGCAGCTAGGATACATATACAAAAGTACAAGTTTAGCATATTAATTAACAAACGTTCTGCATGTCTCGTTCCAAAAAAGTAAAGTAAAAAATGCTTTTAACTTATTAAATAACGAAAACCATTTCCAGCTACTTTTGACCGTCTTATGAATTACACAACAATTTATGTAAATTTATAACTAAATAAATCTCAGTTAACTGTAAATACAAGATTACAACCAGGGTATACAAGTATTTATACCTGAAGTATTTGTAAGGCCTCTATAGTTTTTAAACTATATAAGAACTAGCTACCTTATCACCAACTTGCAGTCCATGAGGGCCCGTTCTCCCTGGCCCTAGCTCTCCCAACAATGGTAGATGCTCTTTGTAAACATTTTGTCCCTTTACATCATTCACCACCTGTGAATATATAATTGTAGGCATTATACTCAGAACATAGACTAAACTAAAACTTGGAATTAAATAAACTAAACTACTTTTTATTGGAGTGGAGACAAAATAATGTCATTCTAGTAATAATTTTCTGTATCAGCACAAATCAAGAACAAACTTCATGAGGTATATTACAATGATGTCAGCAGAATTTTTCAGTTTACATAATACATTACACAATCTAAACAAACAAACCAGTTTAAAGTGAAAACTCATGTTGGTTTGCTGACACAATAATTCTGCAATAGTTTTGCATATAATTATTCATGACGCTATATTTTCTCATCACAGCACTAAGACATTTATTGTACACTCAGGAAAATCATTATCATCACCCTATTAACGTTCCCACTGCTGGGATACAGGGACTTCTCTCTTGGTGAGAGAGATTAGGCTTTAATTCACCATGCTGGCCAAGTGCAGGTTGATGAATGTAACATGTCCATCAAAATCTTTAAAGTTCTCAGAACATGCCGGTTTCTTCACGATGTTTGCCTTCACCGTTAAAGCACGTGTTTAAAACGCACATAAATTTCTTATCAAAAAAAAATCAGATATGCATGGCGGGGTTTGAACTCACAACCTTCGGAATGAAAGTCGAGTGTCCGCCCACTTAGCCAACAAGGCACAGGAAAATAGAAATACAAAAACACGTAAAATGCTAAATAATAATATACCTTTAAATCAGCCATCCCTTCAAAGCCAACTCTATAAAGATTCTTAGCTCCATTGTCCCATACAATATAAGCAGCAGAGCGTGGGCTAGCAGCAGACCAATCTTGAACCTCATTCACTTTGCCTCTTCTTCCATTACCACCATCTTGGTCTTCCCATTGCCAATCAACCTGAAGAAATATTTATTAAATATGTAAACAAAGCCTGCTTAGGGTATAATCATAAAATTACTATAATCTAGCAATTATTCATATTAATGTTTATGTAACACATATACAATTAAGGTATGCTCAGTTGTCAACCGATGAAATAAATAGGAGGAGGTTCTCAATTTAATGTGTTTACATTATTTTTTTATTGTTTGCAATGTGGTAAAGTCACTGTTTTGAAAAGTCCTAGTTGTCAAAATTACAGTCCATTTATGTAGATGGTTAAAAAGTAGCTAGATCTATACTAATATTATAAAGCTGAAGAGTTTGTTTGTTTGTTTGAACGCGCTAATCTCCGAAACTACTGGTTCGAATTGAATAATTATTTTTGTGTTGGATAGTCCAGTTATCGAGGAAGGCTATAGGCTATTATAACATCACGCTACAACCAATAGGAGCAAAGATATAGTGGTTAATGTGTAAAAAACGGGAGAAATTGTTCATCTTTGAAGCCTTCCGTTGCGTGCGCCGTGAAAACGGTTCAAGATACACAAAAAATATGTATTAAAGAATAATAGCTCTTTTAATGATCTAAAAACAGTCCGCGATAGGATATGTCTATCTTTTAAGATTAACTCACAAAAACCGTTTTTATGGTACCTAATTTGGTCGAAATAATTTGTTTAAGTTGTATCAACATAATAATATTAATCTTTATTCAAATAAATATGTTGTTGGTTAAGAGTACTTCATCCATTATAACGCGGGTAGCACCGCAGGGCACAGCTAGTATATATATATTTATATGAGCTTTTGTTCATAACATATCTCAACTTTCGTAGTTACCTAATGAGAATATTATTTGATTAGAAAATGTGTCACAAATCAATATATTTAGTTTATGTTTACTGTATTATAGTTGATATTATTATTAGTTGATATTATAAGTAATGATAGTAGTTATGTACAGGTACAGTGCAATAGCACCCAAACAGACCCACTAATTCCCACTGAAAGCATCGGTTTTCTAAATAATGAGAGATCCTTACAGATGCAACTGTCTGCAAATCAAAATAAACAGTCTCCGGTTAGGCTAAACTCCAGCTGTAAGACCCGGAAAACTGTTATTTATTCAGATGGTATTGGCACTGGAATGGGGTTGCTATTGAATGACCTCCTAACGCAAAATGTTTTTAATAATTGTTTTGCTGATTGTAGTATCAGTACAATGACAAGCCTTATTAATGGTGACTCTAGTTTGGACAGCAATACAAGCCTTATAGTTCAATTAAGTAACGTAAACTTAAAACGTTCTGAAATAATTAAATTAGTTGAAATTTTGCTAAATAAGATACAATGTGGCCTGGGCAAACTAATTCTTTGTGTTCTTCCGTACTCAAAGTCATTGAGTGATAAGCAAAATCAACTGATATATAATAGCAATTTGCTTATGTATAATCTGACATGTCGTCATAGTGACGTTTTATTTTTCGAAATTAATAATTTTATTAGTAATTGCTTAATGACTAAAGATACGATGTACCTTAGTAAAAAATGTAAATTAACTCTTGCTAAATTGTTAGCATATAATATTTTTGATCCAGTTATAGAAAGTATAACGAAGTTACCGGACGAGCCTGTACTAGTAGTTAGTAATTTTACTAATGAGGGCAAAGTTATTTCAATGTCAGATAATATTAATTTAAACTGACTTCTTCGACAATGGAAAAGCAATTAGAATTACATATAGTACATCAGAACATACAAGGCTTATCCAGCAAAGTTTTAGAATTAGAATTATTTTTAAATTTTTTTAAAGTTGACATTATGTGCTTAACAGAACACTGGATTCTAAATAATCAGCTGCTACCTTTTTATGGTAATTATTGTTGTGCTAGTTGTTATAAAAGGAGCACCGCCATCCGCGGTGGATCATTAATATTTGTCAAAAACAATCTTAAATATAAAGAGCGTAAAGACATAGTTAGGTTAAGTATTGAGAGAAATATTGAACTGTCTTGTGTGGAACTGGAGCGGCATTTAATCTTATGCGTTTATCGTCCTCCGAGTGTAAACCAGGAAATTTTTGAATCTACTATGGAAGAAGTACTTCTTAAAATGTTTACCTGCAACAAGTATCTGATTGTCTGTGGTGATTTCAATATAGATATCTTACAAAATCCTCTAGCTGATAGACTACTTAACTTATTCAAATGTTTTAGTATGCATAACATTTTTAATGAACCAACTAGAGTAACTTCTACTACCGCCACTTGTATAGATAATATTTTCAGTAATAAATCTCCAATTAGTAAATCAGTAATACAACATTTGAATTCAGATCATTATGGACAAAGTGTTAAGTTCCCCTATACCAATTCTATAAATAAGTTAGTGGAATTTAGTTACAGGCCTATTACAAAGGAGCGCATCTCTATTTTCCAAAGTAAAATAGCATATAATCTTGTCTCATTACCTTATATTGATGACCCTAATGATCTATTTACTTCGCTTTCCGAAATAATTGCAAGGGCACACGATGAAATATTTAAGATTAAATTTTGTAAGGTTAGAGAAAAAGTTAGTTTCACTGACTGGGCTACGCCAGGCATTTTTAAAAGCAGGAATAAACTATACGAACTCTATTCTGACAGGGGATCGATGTTACATAACGATTCTTTTCTTTCCTACGTAAATACATATTCGAAGCTGTTTAAACAAGTATGCAATACCGCTAAATCTCTCTTTCTTAGAAACAAAATAACGTGTTCTACTAATAAACCTAAAGCTACCTGGAATATTATAAATAATGAGACTGGAAGGTCAAAGCCACAAAAAAAAGATATTATATTAAAAATCAATGACACCGTTCTAACTAAAAATAAAGAGGTAGCGAATGCCTTCGATAAGTTTTTTTGTAACATTTCTAAAACTGTAACCCATTCATTAAACTCCTCCGCCGAAAAGGCTGTAGATTTATTAGAATCATCTGTTGATAAATGTGTAGATGGTTTCGATTTCAGTTACGTTGACACTGACGATATTGTAAAAACATACAAGTCCCTTAACATAAAAAATACTGAGGACCTTTGGAACATATCAACAAAAATGCTGGGTAACATCATTAACGAAATTGCACCTTATCTAGCTCATATTTTCAATAAGTGTATTGAGGTGGGTTTATTTCCTGATCTCATGAAACATGGTAAGCTTGTCCCTCTTTTTAAATCTGGCAGTCATAATGACCCTGCCAATTATAGGCCTATATCAGTGCTTCCTGTCATGAGTAAAATATTTGAAAAAATTATCTTAAATCAACTTACTGAACATTTTAATTTTAACAAATTATTACATAATAACCAGTTTGGCTTCACCAAAGGTAGATCCACTAATGATGCAGGTGCATTACTACTAAAACACGTCTTAGGGGCCTGGGATAAATCACAAAACGCTATCGGTGTATTTTGTGATCTCTCCAAGGCTTTTGACTGGGTAAGTCACGTTACGTTATTAAATAAATTAAAACATTACGGTATTTGCAGTAAAGCATTAGACCTTCTCCAGTCATATCTGACAAATAGAATTCAAATAGTACAAGTTGGAACTGAAAGATCCACGGGCTCAAAAATAGAATTAGGCGTGCCGCAAGGATCGATTCTAGGACCGTTCTTATTTTTAGTATATGTAAATGATCTTCCTTTTTATGCCAAGGACCTTTGTGACATAGTTTTATTTGCGGATGACACCTCTCTAATTTTTAAGGTAGATAGAAATAAAGATAACTATGACGACGTAAATAATTCTTTGTCTCGCGTACTGAATTGGTTTACTGTTAATAATCTGCTACTAAACGCGAAAAAAACTAAATGTATTAATTTTAAATTACCAACTGTCAGAGAACGTCCTATAAAAATAATATTAGATAATGAAAAGCTTGATCTTGTTGACTCAACAGTGTTTCTAGGGCTACATATTGATTCAAAACTTCAATGGAAACCTCAAATTAATGCTCTTGCGAGTCGACTTAGTTCAGCAGCTTATGCAGTTCGGACTATGCGGCATATTACTGATGAGGCCACCGCGAGACTTGTTTATTTTAGTTACTTCCATAGTGTCATGTCATACGGTATCTTGCTATGGGGAACGGCAGCTGATATCCAAACTATCTTTGTTCTTCAGAAAAGAGCGGTGCGTTCAATCTATAAAATGAAACCACGCGACTCCTTACGAGATAAATTTAAGGAAATAAATATTATGACTGTTGCTTCACAATATATTTATGAGAATTTGCTGTACACACACAAAAATAAGCAAGATTTTCTAAAAAAGAGTGATTTCCATAATGTTAATACTAGAAATAAGAATAAACTACATATCCCTACATTTAGATTACGTAAGGTGGGGAAATCTTTTATGGGCAATTGTGTCCGTTTTTATAATAAACTTCCGCAGTTTATAACTGACCTACCCATTCGAAAGTTTAAGTTTTTAATTAAAAAATGTCTTTTGAAAAAAGCCTATTATTCTACAGAGGACTATATCAAAGACGATAATGCTTGGTCAGATGTAGCTCGGTTCCACTAGGATGGACATAATAGCTAAATTTAGTTTTTTTTTCTGTTATGTGCATGTTTGACTAGCATTTGTTTGTAAATGTTAAATGTATAAGTAACCATGTTGTACACCAATATTGTTAAAATAACAACATAAGAGATGGAAGCTGAGTTGTTCTATTCGCTTCTCAACTCAGTGTAAAAAATTGAAGCGAACTGTCAAGACTATGTTATTTCCTTGATTATTCTTAGTTTTTATTTAAATTAGATTTAAGTTGACCTGTCCATGTAAGCATAGGCTTCTAAGGAAATAAACGTTTTGACTTTGACTTTGACTTTGACATTAAGTTTTTACATACCCCTCTGACAACTCTTGCTCCAGGAAAAATTCCCCTGACAGCTTGCTTCTTGCTCTTCCTTCGAGGTTCCACCAAACATCTTTGAGAGCCAGGTGCACTAATACGATAGAATCTGTGGCGCAAGTTGTGCTTATCTCCATGATAGCAAACAGAGCATAAGTCATAGTTAATACATTCAGCACATTTCCATCTAATTCCTAAAATTGTTATGTTATTATTAAAAATATTTAAAAAATTTCAAAGGATTCTTAAAAAAATATAATTTGGCAATTACCAAATATAGGCTGTTGTCTACATGTATCACACATGGTGCCTTCATGTTTTACACCAGTTGGGGCACTATCAAGAATTCTTAAATCATATGCACCAGAACATCTATAATTGGCAGCCGTTCCATTATCCCAAACAACAACAACTTCTTCTGGAGATTCAAAGTTTCTTACTGTTCCAACATGACCTTCCCCACCATCCTGAAAAATTTGTTTAGGATTTTATGCCAGTCCAAAACTATGATATACATCAGGCAGATATCAATTTAAATTAATTAGAGCTGATTACAACCCTCTGGTAATGTTCAATAATTATCCAATAAGGCCTTTCTGACGATTGAGACATTCCCAAACTTATGATACATGGTTAAACAACACATTAATAAATAAATAGGAGATTCGACTTTCAGATTTAATATGTGCTAGGATGTGCTAGGGAAAAGTGGAATAGAGGGATACATTCATATTGTGACTTCCTGAAACTAAGCGTAAGGATAAAAGTAGTAATGAATAATAATTATATTTAATTCAAGAATCTCTAGTGGAAATAGAAAATGATATAGGTCCCTATCAAACCCTGCCCATTACCTATTATTTTTTAAAATAAACAATACTATACCTGTTTGCCCCACTTCCAATCTGGACCTCGTATTACACGAGCTCCTACACCTTCCATCATAAACCTAGTTGCTCTAGAAGGGTTTGAAGATCCTGGTAAGTTATGCTCCATTATTTGTTAAATTTTCTAACTTTTACGAACAAAAATATTTTGCTTTCCAGCGAATTTGACACACAAAACAACTGCTGCTTTTTTTTGACAAAGCTCGGTCGACGTCACTTTGACATTGACACCAACTGCGACTATAGTGCCAATTTCTGTCATTGTTACAACCAGCTGTCGCTAGAGATGCCACCCTTTTCAGTTTATCGTAGCTATGCAAATATATTTATTTTCTTTCCTAATGTTGATTAAGTATACAATCGATTAAGTATACGATCTACAATTTCTGGTTTCGGGTCTCGGTGTTTTCTATGAATCATATGTACTATATATTTACAAAACTCATAAATTGTCATTGGTATGGTAGGTTATAATAAACTTGAAGTCAGGCGGGAAATAATGCTATTAACTTATATTTTTCGTCTGATTAGAGGTAAGGTATACAATCCGTTAGTCTTGGTGCATGTAGGGTTTTTCGTACCTAACAAATATATTTACGCACGTAGACGACCTACGCTCTTTGCTCTACCGACGGCAAGAACGAAGTTACGTAGCAAGTCCCCTTTCCAGCGAGCTTTAAGCACTCTCAATGGTTTCTGCAGTGCGCGCGAGGATATTGATTTGTTCGTGGTATCAGAAAATTTATTCAATAGTGCTGTATCTCAGTACTTAGAATTCATGTTAATAAATTGTAATAATTAGGTCATATTTCTGTAACAAGATTATTTAGGTATAATCTTTGTAATTAATAATGTTTGAAATATTTTGTTCTATAATTTAATGTTTTTTCTTTTTGTAACTATTGTAATTAATTTAATTTTCTTGTTATTTTCCATTGTCGCATTGGTGTCAAACTGACATGGCAATGTAAAAGTGTTTCTTAAATAAATAAATAAATAAAAAAAAATGTATCTATGTAATATAATTATCAGTCACCTAAAACCCATAGTACAAGCTCTGCTTAGTTTGGGGTTAGGTGATGCTGTGTAAGATGTCCGGAAATATTTATTTATTTTATAAACAGCCAAAAAACTTAAAAAATCATATCATAATACCTTTATTACTAGTTAATAGTATTACAAGCCATTCGTCTGTTGCTGGGCGACAGTTGTTAAATAATAATAAATATTTCCGGACAAACAAATCACACTGCATTACCTAAACCCAGCGTTGCCATTTGGCAACTTTGGTTGCCATTTTGGCAACATTTGACCCTTCGTGGCAACCAAATGGCAACCACGCTAAAATGGCAACTTTTGGCAACTTTTAGGTTTGTCATCATTAAAAATATAGCTTAATTTATGCTATATTTTCGCAGATGAACTGAACGCATCGAATTGAACGAAATCGAAATCTTGAACGAATTTTTATTCCAAAAAATTAAAACAAAACATAATTAGTAGACAAACAAATTGTACCAGTATTACTACAGACAAAAAGTCTATTATGCTGAAGCTAGAGATAATAAATCTAAATTTAAAATTTAAGAAAAACCCCCGATTCTAATGCCATAATTTCCTTAAACGTAAAACAACATAATATTATGTAATGTGGACGTGATGCGCTTTCATTTGATACCCCACACTAGTATATTTGCAGATTTTCGGTTTTCCTTACCCACTCTCACCCCCATAACTTTTAAACGGCACAACCGATTTTCATGAAACATGTCTAAGAACACTCGCGCCAGACTCACCTTTCATACAAAAAAAACTAAATTGAAATCGCTCCATCCGTTCGGGAGCTATGGTGACACAGACAGACAGACAGACACACAGACAGACAGACAGACAGACAGACAGACACGTCAAACTTATAACACCCCTCTTTTTTGGTCGGGGGTTAAAAATATGGGTTAAGTCTAAAACTTAAATGGATTATAATATGGATGTGTGTGTCTGTGTGTAGCAAGGAACATAAATAATAAGTGTGCAGTGTGTGCAGTGCAGTGCAATGGAAGTTTTTTTTGTGGTTTTCTAATACTTTTGTTTATAAACCTACTGGTAAGTTCTCTTTTTAACCCCCGACCAAAAAAGAGGGGTGTTATACGTTTGACGTGTTTGTATGTCTGAGACATCATAGCTCCCGAACAGATTTAGTTCTTTTTACGAAAAGTGAGTTTGGCCCGGGTGTTCATATATACATGTAACATGAAAATCGGTTGGGCCGTTTAAAAGTTATAAGGCTGAAAGTGGGGAAGGAAAACCGAAAATCTCCAAATATACTCGAGTGGGGTATCAAATGAAAGCACATCGCGTGCACATCACAAAATATTATGGTATTCAACTTTAAGGAAATTAAGGCATTGGAATCGGGGTTCTACTTAAATTTTAAATTTAGATTTATTATTGTTTGAATCGAGAAGCTACAATTTGTAAAAAAAAATTAAGCAAATGGTAGGTAGGTACCTAGTTACATTCAGTTGGGCAGGGCTATACACTAGAATGAAACCGAGTATAAAGAAAATAATTTTTTTTTGTGGCAAACTGCAATAACATTTGAATTTCGCGCGTAATATTTGAATTCCTCGCGTATTTGTTTAACCATCGTGAGTAGCCCTGCTAAGTTCAGTTTCTTATAATTGGACTTTGCGCTTGAAGCGACAATTTGCCATTTGTGTCGAGTTAAATAAAATTATATATAGTGAAAAAGATGTTACTCAGTTAAACGCCATTTTGCGTCCGTAGCCCTGCTTGTTGGATCAAACAAATTGGATGGTCTGTCCGTCCTTCTTCGTTTGTCAATGTCATAGAAATGAAAGAAGGAAAGTGTTACCATCTTATTATTTTTTAAATAGATGTTCATTTCATCCAATAATAGGATAAGGCAAAAGCTAATATTTTGTTATTGTTACACTATATATAATAATCAGGAAAACAGAGATTTAATTTTTTAAGAAAAACTAAATAAATATTTATTTAGAGTTTTATTTAATAATTATAAAATTTTATAAACCAAAATGTAGAGAGACTTCCACCGGTTTCGATCCTGCGCTAGCGAGTAAGTTTGTGCGATAGTGAGTGAGTCTGGTCAGAACCAGACTCACTCACTCTCTCTCGTTTCGGATGCCAAGACCCACTTTGGGTAGATGAACCACAATAGTTAGTTTCTTTTTTATTAAAAACCTATTGGTTTTAAGTATTTTTCTACCAATAAAATAAAAAGGTGTGTGTGCGATTCACACACGATAGAAGTGAAACTTCAGTAAATCGACAAAAGAATGAGAAGAATTTAAAAAAACAAAAAAAAAAACTGTGCAAAAAGATTTTGTTCGGGCGGTCACCCATCCAAGTACTGGCGTCGCGCAAAGTTGCTTAACCTTGTTAGCGTTTAAGATTGGCTTACCTGTCGCATTTCCGTTGCATCCGGTTTGAAATCATAACGATTCTAAAGAAGTTTCACTTCAAAAAGCGTAATTTAATAAACAGATTTTATCTAATGGCAACTTTTGGGTTCAGATGGCAACATTTGAAGTTCAAAATGGCAACCTGGGCTGAGTAGGCTCTGGCAACACTGCCTAAACCAAACTAAGCTGAGCTTGTATTAAGGGTGTTAGGTGACTGATATACTACATAGTTTTTTTATTGTAAATACTTACAATAATACATTGACCCGAAACCAGAAATTATGGATTGTGCAATTTATTAATTTTGAATGTTAGCGTAATAAATTCTCTATCAAAAAAAATATATATATAAATTATTATTTGATATTCATGAATTCCCAATATATCGGAATTACAGTAAGCTCGCGACCGTAGTAGGCCGAGTTTTCATCATAAAATCTGCTCATTATGCAACATCAGATAAAAATGTTGATGTTCCATCGCACCGGTCGGTGGCACCGATATGTGACAAAATATCGATGCAAGGGCGATGTGTCATTTATTGTTATATAAACATTTTGTTTGTCCCAATCCTAGCTAGCTCTCGCTAAGCTAAGCTGGAACGTACAGTACAGAAAAATATTGAATTTTTCAAAACATTAACAATCTATAGTTTTATCGTTCTTTTCAGCGCCATAATTACTGAAAACATTGTTGTAAACCATAAAATCTATTACCAACGAAATCTACATCTTCAAAATGTCTACTAATCGTCTTAAATACGAAAAAGCGCGAAGAAGATTAGCTGCTATAACATTTTTATCCAATATATCTCTGGATGGTAACTTCAAGGATGCTCAATTAGCGCACGTTCTGGAAAAGTCAAAAGGCCACGATGTAACTGATATCAACATTAAAACTGTTACTATTGCAAATGAAAAGGGTGAAAACCAGCGAAACAGCATTCGAGGTCGGAGCAAGATATCACAGGCTAGTCCTGCACACCGCATCGGCTCAGATAATCACTCAATGAGCTCTGATTCAGAACACATTAATGTCACACCAGTCAAAGGTGTAAGCACCAATTACAGGGAAAGGTAAGAAGTCGATTCTGATGCTATGTGGCTTAAAAATTCTTTAATTTTTGATATGTTTCTATTATTGCTAACCTTTTAGGTGCTCTTCGGGAAATGCTGACTCGTTCAGAGAAAAACATGCATCTATTCGTGCAAAGAAAGGTCACATTGTGGGGTTACCTGTACTTAATACTGATGAAAAGAGTAGCTCGGAAAGCTTAACCTTTGGTAAGTTTAGGCATAAATCCTCATAGAACATTAAACATAATGCTATCTATGTTCAGCATATAATAATAATATTTTCCTGTTGTGCCCACAGAACACAAACAGAAGTTGTGTCTGATCTAAACAGTCTGGTCATTGTAGAACATTAACTGTTCTATTAAATAACCTAGACTTAAAATTTCGTCATATTTAGAGCAGACCATTGTATGTTTGAATTTGTTATTAGGTCGCTATCGAACCAGTAGCACCTGCATACCTGAGGACCATATAGTTTCCAAAGAAGTTAGGCTAGTGCGCTCAACAAAAGGAGTATCATTCAAAGATGAACGGTTGGCTTTTGCCCCTGCACAGGGAGTGCCATTTGCTGTATATAGCACAATACCTTATTCAAAAACTGTGAGGACTCTAAGGTGAGTTAGATAATGGTTTCTTATATGTCTATTATAAAAACCCAAGTTTGGTTTGTGCAATTGTTAATCATAATATTCAATAGTTATTTGTTGCCCAATCACAGAACAGACCACAGAAAAGATGGAGTCCGTAGGCGTAACACCTCAGGGCCAAGACCACTATCGGCGATAACAGATAATGGTATTGATCCATTTGACTTACTTGGTCTAGAGAGGGAAGAAAATGGTCAAGATATATCATATTCCAAACTACTGGTACCTTCTAGGATATGCCCTATGGAAGAATACATGAAAATCTATGAGGGCAAATTCATTGAGAAAAGCAACTGGAAGAATAGACATCCTCATGTAATAGCAAGGTAATAAAAATACATTTATTTTGGTTTTATATGTTTCAAATATGGCATATATTGGCCAAAGCAAACAATACTTTTTGTTGGGCTCAAATTTATTCTCAAACTTCTCTATAGAATAAGGTATAGTTTATTGATATTATGCTTTTGCATGATATTCCATAACCAAACTTAAATGAATTTTCATTTCTTAACATTCATACCCATTTGTGGTTACTCATTATTTAGAAGCATTTAGATGTTAAAGAGCTAATTAATAATATCAAATATAACCTAAGTGAGGTAAAAACACTTTATTAAAAATTTAATATCAAATTATCTATATTCATGCAAAATATAAATTTATATATAAATATTCCTAAACTGTGTCCGTCTGATGTTGATTCTTTATTTGAATGTTAATCAGCTCTATATTGGCAAATGCTTAAGAAGGATCATTTCATGTGATTTGTTTGTTTGAAATTCATTATTTATCTCAAAAATCACATTCATTTCATCACTAACATATTTGAATTTCAGGACTAAGTTATTGACGAGGCACAAGGATAAGAAATGGTAAACTTAGAATGAATATTAATATTATGCTATGCAATACCTGATTGGCTAATGCTATTTTGACCCTGCTAATGAGATCAACATTCTAATATTATTGTAGGTAGATCAATTCTGAAGGGATAGGTGATGACTCTGTAGTTTTGCATCTGGTTAAGGTGTTTTCATAGTTTAACAAAGCATTAACAGTAGCATTTTCCCTGTTATTTGAAACAAAAATTTACTCATTAACCCATTGTACAGGTGAAGGGTACATTCATCATGGATCACTCACATGATCATTTGCATGTAACAATTTAATGCACGAAATTATTGCATAGATCTATATAGATATCCCGAAGTTTTTACCGGGGAGTAAATTTCTATTCAATATTAACAGATTTCTACTAATACACTTGGACGTTGTTGGTACATACATCAAATTAGACGCCAACACGGATTTACGGATAAAATAAATTATTTCTTCAATCTGATTAAGCCTTTGGTATAACTGGTGGATAGTATTATAGGGGACATTTCGATCTCGGATTCTATTACATTATGTCGAACGAGAACCCTTTGAGGGTTAACACGTCCGTTTATCTGTCTGTATTTGCATGAATTAAATAATATATATTTATTCAAACACTGGAGCTCTATCATTACAGGTTTTGTCTAATTCAATATTGAAATTAATAGAGTTGTCTAACCCGACAGACAATACATATATTAATAGCTACTATACGGCAGACAAAGTGCAAATACCTATTATGTGATTTATAAAAGTCCATTAAATCTATATTAGTATCTATTAAACTATAAAACATTATTGTAGTGTCGCGTGGCAGTCAAAATAAGATACGAAACATAATGGGATAGGATTTCTAATACGCATACGCGTAGTCGACGATGATAGTTTCAGTTGAAAATTATTTTTTCAAAAAAAAAGTCTTACTTTCGTTTACATACAGCCAATAGGCGTGCCATAGGCCTATTTTATTTTCCAATAAATTTGTGGGACGAATATTTTAGAGGTACATGGTATTGCATGTTGGCACGAAAATTAGGTATCTGGAAGCCATAATAGATTTATAGTAGCTAGACAAGGTACCGTCTGTCAATATTTTTGTAGGAATTTAAAAAGTCAATTTTATAGAATACTTTATAGATAGCTGACCCCAGCAAACGTTGTTTTGCAGAATGAAAAATAGATAGTAAGCCGATTCTCAAACCTACTGAATACGCATATAAAATTTGGTAAAAATCGGTAAAACCGTTGTGGAGGAGTACGGTAACTAACATTGTGACGTGGAAATTTTATATATTAGATTATAATTAGGCTAATTGCTTATCTTTAGATTTACATATTTAAGTTGTTCTTTGCATGTTAGATGCGCATTTTGCACGCCTTCTAATAAATTATTTAGACCATGATTTAACATTATGTCTAAGATAATAGATAATTAATTATATTTAGTTACTTATGTATGTACGTATTTGTAAGGTTAAGCTAACATAGAACCAGTTATTTTTTTAAATAATAATTTTGTACACTTCTAAGTGTACAAACTTCTTACAATATAATGTTATAAATAATAACTACCAGTCAATCTTACGAAAATATCTATTTACTTACTTAATTTTTAAATCCATATATAGGTATATAACTTGTTTAAATAATAAGATCTTAATAATGTTTTATATTTTTTTAGAAATTGTTACTAGTCTTATCTTTGCTTTGTGTATTTAGTTTATAATCTGGCCGTGATTAAATTTAATTGTAACTATGCCCTACAAGTACTTATTGATAATTGAATTTGTATTTTACGTTTCACCACATCACGGTAATACAGTATTACCCAGTCTCCTATTTGTAAGTTATTGTTTGTATTAAAATAAGAAACTTAAACTCACTTAAACTTACAGGTGCTTCTCATACGAATCGTCACAAAGAACAACGCTGCCGTCGCCGCCGCATTCTTCAGTTGATTCCAAAAACTTCGACTGGGACGAAATGGCGTTGCTGGCACAGAAATATGTATGTACTTTGTATCCCACCAAGACGAGCAAGGAAGCGTACAAGCCCTACCTACCATTTTCGACAAATTTCGCGTCGGTTTTTAAGCCCTATACTGGGGTTTGGAATGTACCAAATTTACAGGATATGACGACGTATTGATAGAGTTTGTTGTTGTTTAGTTTCGCAGTCTTGTTAAAAATGTTTAGTTTCGCAGCCTTATATTGCAGTTATTTTGGTAAAGATGTTAAATTTGTGATTGTGAAGTAAGATGTTTGTATAGTTGTAGCGTGTAGTGTTAGTGTTCCACAAGACGTCTGATAGCTTTTTTGACTGTACCCGTCATGTGGTTCTCGTCATGGCTACATTTTACATGAAAATGTTTTTGGAGGATTAGCTCCAAATGCCGTGGTTTTCTCACATTACTGCGGGAATAACGTTTTTCCCCATGGTGACTATCTACTTTTTTCATGCATATGCATAGTCCAATCCGGGTCCTTGCTTGGGTTTTATACAAAATAGTCGAGGAAGGAACTCTGAAGTTTTTATTAATATAATCTAAGAACATAGTACGTTTCCAAATTAATACATACATCCGGTCTGAACCGCTATAACGGCATAATATTGTTATATCAAATCCTTACAATTTCTGTTTAAATTAAGTTATTTTATTTTCAGCAGGTTTATTACTGCCCCAATGTGCTGGACGACCCTGAGCTGATCGCTGGCAAGCACAGAACTCTGCTAACGTTCACATCCTACATGACATCGATTATCGACTATGTACGTCCTCAAGATCTTAAGAAAGAACTCAATGACAAGTTTAGGGAGAAGTTTCCGCATATAAAGCTGACTTTGAGTAAACTGAGAAGGTAAATTGTTACTTTATTAAAATAATAAAAATATATATTTTTATTATAATGGATTGTAAGACGATAAGCCATTTACAATCAGTTTTTTTTTTCTATGATTTACATGTCACTGCGTGAACCGATTTCGATATCTATTTTGAACTAGCGTACCGCCTCCGATCGCATGCTTGCAAGAAAAAACATTCCTTTTTAATCAATCTTTGTAAAAAACTAAAATCAATTCTACTAAAGTATTTTAAAAGATCTAAGAACAGACACAACAAGAGATTTTATATTATACTATTTATATTATTTATATAAAAGGGTGCTATTATGGTGTGAAAGCTAAGGGTTTAATTTCTATGTGATAATTAATAGATGAAATACTTATTTTCCAGAAGGTATGCTAACGAATACAGTATTCTTTCAGCATCAAGAAAGAAATGCGGAAAATAGCGAAGCACGACTGCGGTGGAGTAGATTTGCTGTCCGTAGCCCAAGCCTACGTCTACTTCGAGAAGTTGATACTCGCTAATCTCATCAACAAGGATAACAGGAAGCTGTGCGCGGGAGCCTGTCTAATGCTGTCCGCTAAACTGAATGATGTGAAAGGGGAGACACTGAAATCTCTCATTGAGGTAACCTTATTTTCTTCTATTCTATGTACATTCGCAATCTGTTGCATTACTTAGTATCGTCGTCAGAATTAGTTACTAGAGAACGAATTATTTTTTAATTGGATTCTGAATCTTTAGCGGGGTTGTGCTCTTTACTTTACAAAACATAGCATTTTAAAAATAAAGCAATTCGTGCGAAATTGATCCCAAACCATTTCGAAATATTCCAAATTGCACAACGTTAATGTTTTTGAAGTGCAACCTGTTTTTTTTTTGCCGATTGTACCAGTACAGTTAGACTGTATGGTTTTTGTAATTTAGTTTGTAAGAAATGGTGCGCAATTATGTTGTTATTGTATATTATCTATTGACTGGGATCACGGTGAGAATTTCTTAAGGATGCGGGTTCTAAATGGGGCTTGACTTTATGTTAGAGTTTGCTATGCGAATAGATTGCATAGAAAGTTTCACAGACATCATTCACACATCAAGACTCACAATTGATAAATCTAAATTTTAAGAAAAACCCCCGATTACAATGTCTTGATTTCCTAAAAAGTAAAACACCATAATAATTTGTAAGGTGCACGCGATGCGCTTTCATTTGATATCCCACTCGAGTATATTTGCAGATTTTCGGTTTGCCTTCCCCACTCTCACCCCCATAACTTAAACGGCTTAACCGATTTTCATTAAATATGTCTAAGAACACTCGCGCCAAACTCAACTTTCATACAAATAAAACTTAATTTTAATCGCTCCATCCGTTCGGGAGCTATGATGTCCCAGACAGACAGACACGTCAAACTTATAACACCCCTCTTTTTTGGTCGGGGTTTAAAAACGGACCTAGCTTATCCCGCCATATATTTACAGCGCATCGAAACAACATTCAGAGTGAACCGCAAAGACCTAATGCGGTTCGAGTTCGCCGTGCTAGTGGCGTTAGAGTTCGGGCTCCACGTGCCCCCGTACGAGATCTTTCCGCACTACCAGCGGCTGATCCACGACTCGTGACGTTGGCGCCGCGTCGCGGTGGAGTCGTGTGCGAGAGCCTGCCACCGCCGCCGGGCCAGCACCATCGTCGACACGCTGCGGGCGCCGACCTGGCTTCAATAGGTACCATCCCACATGCTATATAATATATAGGATAATTCTTACTATTGTGCTTACTTGTAATATATATAATACTATATTAACAAACACGCTGTATAATAAGTTAAAATGTAAAAAATACCGCAAATTCAAAACCTTTATTACCTTAGAAGTAAATTGTATTATTTTGTAATGAGCACGTAAAGCGCTTTCATTTGATACCCCGAATGTGTGCAAATGAACTCGAGTGTTTATTTGCACACATTCGGTTATTCTTTCCCACTTTCACCCCCACAACTTTTAAACGGCTCAACCGATTTAATCAAACTATGTCTCAGATAATCGCGCGTAAATCACAAAACTAAATTGAAATCGCTTCATCCATTCGGGAGCTATAATGCCACAGACAGACACATCGAACCTATAACTTTTTCGGTCAGGGATTAAAAATGGGGAAAACCTTTTTTATCTTTAGAATTTACGAAATTAACGTATTTTTTTAAAATATATTCTTACATATCGGGGAATGAGGGTTGACAGTAGTGTAGGGTTCCGTACCCAAAGGGTAAAAAGGGACCCTATTACTGAGACTTCGTCGTCTGTCTTTCCGCCTGTCACCAGGCTGTATCTCAAGAACCGCGATAGATTTTTTTTTTGCACGATAAGCCTTCTTTTGACCACAATCTCACCTGATGTAAAGTGACGATGTGGTCTAAGCTATAACAACAAATACTTAACACACCTAATATATAATTATTTTATGAGGCTCCCATATTTGGATAATTAAGATGTTCTAGTTAATATAGATGTAGTTACATATAAATAATTAGCCGCATTGTGTTTCTAAATAAGTAGCTAATTTATTAATTAAGGTTCAGTTAAAAATGTCATCTAGTCGTATTGGTATATAAAACGTATACCACAATTATATGTAAATAATCATGAATAACTCAAAATAGCCTTGCCAAATGAAACAAGTATTTAAAACTATTATTATAATGTGTAATTTAGAAGTTAAATAATAATGTATACTAAATAATTATTTTTAATAATGTATTTTACAGACAGATGCTAGATAAAACTATGAAAAAAACCTTTAAGTCTTGAATTATTATGTAAGAAATAATTGTTATAATCTAGTCACTACTTAGTAACTAATAGTAACTAAAGTGTTAAGAATATATGCAAAAAAAATGTTTTAATGAGGTATTCGGTATACGTTGACGGCTTCCATATTTTTCGGCAATTTTACCTCTAGTTAGGGCGTAGACCCATGTTCACCGTGCGGTACCGACCAACGTTAAACGGCACGGCGCCGCGGCGCCGGCCGTTAGCGGTAGATGGAGTTGTGCACGGTGTGCTGCGACGGCACAAGGGAACACCGCACCGCTCTGTATCTGTGTGGTACGGATTTACTCAATATATTCTTTGATTATATTCTTTAACGGGAGTAGGTAAAACTGTTATTTGACATGTTGAGTTTGGTCTTGTCCATGTTAATTTTAAGACCTTTGATTTGTGTGACTCGGTTAAGATCTACGAGCATTGTACTGAGTTCTTCCATCTTCTTTGCCATGACCACGATATCATCAGCGAATCGAAGGTGATGTTATCATTTATATTCTATAACTTATATCTGGACTGTAATGTACAAACTCTGTACTTACTCTGTATATCAAATCAAAAGAAAAGTTGATACTTCTCTCCACATTTGAAAGCAATTGGTTATGTACTTGGGGTATAAAGAATGTAAGTACTTATAGTATTACCTATATGGGAAAAAAATAAATATTTATTTTATTTTAAATTACGATAGAAATAAGTATTTCGCAACAGATACTCTATATTATACTATATATATAAATTACTTATAATATAAATCTTCCTGTACGGGAAATTGTGTAAAATAATATTTGTGCAGTAATAACTTATGTGTAATATAAACTTTACTCAGAAAAACTTAAAGTTTTACAGTTATTTTTTTATAATATTACTCAATAGAGAAAATACTATAACAATAAACTCTAAATCATCTGGTAAATCATAATAATATTGAGTTATTGAATATAATGTTACCTTACTTACTAACCTCTGTTCTTGAATTACTCTATCATCATCGTTCAGTAGTTAAAACCTATATAAGTCCGGTCGCTTACGCGGGCGGCGTTTTCATACAAATATGCAATGTCGCGGGGCCCGCGACGGATCACTTTTGTACGTTTTTAACAAAAAACCGTGCCAAGTTAACACAGTGCCTAAGCAAACAGAAGAAGACCAATAGTAAATTGCTTAAAATAAATATATGCAAAAGATTAAATAGTTTTGAAATAAAATAAACTTCAATAAATTATATCAGCGAAATATTGAAACTGTGATACGATTTCCCTATCGAAATTGATATATATTTTAAAAAAATGCTCTCCCAATCTCAGCACTCGCCAATTCAAACAAATGATGTACTACATTGTGATGTATGTATAAGTAAGTTAAATATTAATTTAAGTACGTATTATGCCACCTTGCCTAACGATATCAAATGTGTGACATGGTATCGATAGTTTTAAGTTCTAGTGTAAGCTCGATATAGTTATAGATAATTATTGAAAATAGGAAAAACCCTTACACACAACGACTTTTAAATATAATAGTTCGACGCGACATGTCGCGCGATTTTGATGAATGATGAGCCAGCATTATGATTATAACTTCAGTAAGAGTTTTAAACGTTTTAATCATTTTTATTTATCCATATTTATTATTTTTTTGGTGGTTTTAATAGTTAATATTTAGTATTTATAGTGAAGTGATAGAAGCGCAAGAATTATATGTAAAATTTTCGTTCAATTCGATCTTACAAATTTTCAGTATACCGTTTGCGTATTGAAAAAGACGTAGTGTGTGAAGGTTTTATTTTATTACCTTAATTATGTTTGTGAACCTACATATTTATTATTTCTAACTAGGGTTGTCCGACGAAGTAGCAAAGTATATAGAAATATTATTAGAAGTTTTCTCGTTTTAAGAAATAGTATAACCAAACGTCTAATTTGTAAGCGAATAATGTAGACAATCAATAATGATAATATTCGTTATTCAGGAACGAATTTTGACAAAGACTCTTGGGCGTTGTATCCATGCAGTCAATCTGTGCAAATAATAATTAGATATGGCAAGTCAAATATAAGGATAAAAACAAATTTCTGATAGACATTTGTCAACAAAATCATATTGTACCCAAAGTACCCCATTGGGTACAATATGGTTTAAAGTTTCACCGACATTTAATGGAAGAAATAAAACAGATGTACGGGTTTTGGCAGGTACTCTATATGTAGGTAGGTATATATTTTACTTTCCTTTAAATCTGCTAGCCGCAATTATAAATGTCTTACTTTATTAATTAGTATTTAATATTTCCTGTTGGTATCATTTGAATGAACATGATTTATGTTCGCAAATAAGATGTGCTCCTATTTCCTGTTATTGTTATGTTACCGTTACTCACCCTCATTCGGTGAATTGTTGTTATTTATTTGGAATGAATTATATATAATTGTTTAAAGTTATTTCAATAATATTACTACGTAAACGATAGTAGGTACATACTAATTACTTAGGTACTTATTAGGAAGATTCGGTTTGCGTCAATGTGAGCTATGGAGGACAACGATTTGTTATTTTAAGTATGTATATACTTCATTTAGTTCAGGTTTAATAATTCATTGTTTTTATAGTTACTTACATTTTATAGAGGAATTGACCAATTGTTGGAATAAAATAAATCTGTATTATACAATATCGACTTTTTTTAACCGACATTAGAAAGGATGTCAATTCGACACATATTGATTTCTGACTAGCTGTCCGCCCGGACAGCTAGACAAAAGATTTTGTCGAGGTAAGAATAGTGATATTTTACCGCGATAAATAGCCGGGAGCCGAAAGCAAAAAACGCTTCCTGATAAAAAGTAGGTATAAAAGTATAAAATCTAAAAATACGCTGGCTTTAATTAGATTCAATTCCGCAAATGAGAAAAGAGTGCTACAAAATTTCATCCAAAAAACCCTCCTCGAAAAATATATTATAAAATCTATGGTATTAGGATATAGACTTTTAAAGAAAATTAACACCTATTAACGTACATTTTGGTCGGCCTCACCTTATCCCAGCAGTTTTTGCAATTCGACCACTTTTATAAAATGGTCAAAATGTTGATTTTATAAAAAAATACCGAAAAAATGGAATTTGTTGGATGGATTACACCTATTATATGTCTTGCTATCAATTTGATTTAAAATTCAATGAAACAATAGCTGAATTACACCTATTAAATTTTCTAGTGTTTATTGTAAATCTGTGTCTGTGTTTTTGTTTACTGAATAATAATTTATATTTGTAGATATAATAAAATCAAGTTTTATTAAAAAGTTGTGCGACAAAAGTAGGGCAGCTCATGAATATGAACTAGTTATCGCATGATTAGGCTGCAATGAAACACTTATTCGGTAATAGTGCAAGTAGGACCTATATTCTTTCATGCACATGCAATATCCCAGACTGAAATATAATAATAAGTTATTTATGATATTTGTATGTGAAGGGTAAGTACTACTTTCATATACATTACAAATCATTGTTCCAGGCCACTGAAATTGCTTCAGCCGTCTCGATTCATTCACTGATGTCCTAATGCATGTAATATTTCTAATTACCTTTGAAGAAATCTATATAAGCGGTGGTGGTACCCACTCACGCGTATAGTAAATGTGGTTCTAGTCAGTGGGTTCCATGATGAGTTTTAAGGTGATTACAGTTACTAATGGATTGATTTTAATTATTATAAATTGTAAAAAGTGGATATAAAAACTAAAAAACAGTGATGGATGACTGATGAAGATACTTATAAAATCCCCAACATAATAACCCCTGTATAATTAATTTTAGCTAAAATTATGTTGGCTTTTTTTCCCAACGATTACGTTGGCAATTCATTTTAACTGAAATGTACGTTCTAAGGTGCATGAGAGGATTAACGTTTATTTGTGCGCTCCAGGTTTTGGTGGCAGTTGGGGTGATGTGTCTTCTCTGTTCGTGCTATGGAAAAGGTGGAGAATCTCCACCAGACCCGCAAGACATCCCCATGAGGCCTTTAGAGGAAACACCTTCCGAAGATCTACAACTCGACAGCAGCATATGGGGTTTTTTGCAGCCCTGGAAATTATGGAAATGGGGTTAATAATAAGCCATATTATTTGTAAATGTATTCAAAATTTTCAAACGAATGTCTTACAACTTATGCTTTATTTTCTCCGGTAGGTCAAACTGTGTTAAACGAAGCGTTAACAAATTCAGCAGAAGCTTGGACCGACCAAAGTCACCATAGTCACAGAAATGGAGGCAGCCGAGGGAAAATAAAGAACAAAGTTAAATTTCTGTTCAAATTACATCAATTTCAAACTTGCTTAATTGTATTATTTCTCCCTCCAATTAAATTTTCAATGTTTTTACTTACTTGACTTGTAGGTATTAGTGGATATATTTAACCGTCTTAAAAAGCGCTATGCGCTGTCTATAATTTTATGAAATCTTCTTTTGTTAATTTATAATTATTATAAGTACAAAATGAATCTACCTAGGTACCAAAGTTCTCAGACATATCATCATAGCACCCTGTCCTCGGTTTGACGCATCCAGCTTCTGGGTCTAGTCCTTCGCAGATCGGAGGTGACGGCCTTCGAGGCGTTCCAAACTACGTTTGCCGAAAGTTTGCACAATTAAATAATAGGCTGGAATTTAGGAATATATTGTATCTGAAAGACTTTTGCTTGACTAGTATCTCACCTAATTTCCATGTGGATGAATATGGAATACAAATGTTTTAAAGGACCTATTCACTCTTTTCTTCAAGATACTTTGGTAAAATTTTTAGAGTCAGGGGCGTAGTTACAGGCGGTGCCCCCAAGTCACAAAGTCTTCAAACTCTAGTATTGAAATAACGATAACTTTGACAAATGTACTCTATGAAGGGCACAGGGAACGAAAAGTCTCATCAACAAAATAAGTATTCAGAGATGGCTTTTAAAATGTTTAATATGTAATTATACTGACAAAAGTCCTGGTCAGAGAGTATATAATCACTACGTTTTAGTCCTGGTTGCCTGGAAGAGATCGCTGACAAGCGATACTTTGTACCTTAGGCCCTTTGTACTCCGATGTATTTTTAACCCCCGACCAAAAAAGAAGGGTGTTATAAGTTTGACGTGTCTGCCTGTCTGTCTGTCTGTCTGTGGCATCATAGCTCCCGATCGGATGGAGCGATTTCAATTTTGGCTGTTTTCTTGAGTTTGGCCCGGGTCTTCTTAGACATGTTTCATGAAAATCGGTTGAGCCGTTCAAAAGTTATGGGGGTGAGAGTGGGGAAGGAAAACCGAAAATCTGCAAATATAGGTACTCGAGTGGGGTATCAAATGAAAGAGCATCGCGTGCCCTAACTACTAAATATGATGGTGTTTTACTCAAAAGGAAATTAAGGCATTGAAATTGGGGGTTTTTCTTAAATTTTAAATTTAGATTTATCTTGAAATGAAATGAAATTGTTTATCTGTGAGAATTTTGAACGTGGCTATGTATTTTCTGTGGCTAGCCGGGCTCCCCATAGGTAGTTATGATTAAAGAGTTCCATGCAATAAGCTTCCCAAACCCCTACACGTCAAAATACGTCAAACGTAGTGATATACTCTGCTTATATTCTGACATCTGTATACAAATGCATCTACGCCAATTTCTTCACGAACATATTTTGAATAATTATATGCAGAGTTAGCAATGTTTTACTTAGATTCTCAGCGTACAATAACACGCCGTGACAGTTCTCTGATAGTCCCTAAAAGGTTATACAATGATTCATTGGATTTAGACGCACTTTCCACGGGTCGTATGAGTGGTAGACTGGTCAGTGAGTCAGCCTCCTCCGTGATCGTTCCTCGGCCGCGAGGCGCTACTCAGAAGGAACTAGTGACTATGATGTTTGAGTCCATGCTGGGATGCATTGTGGAAAGCTGGGATGTTATAGAACCAGAAAAGCAAGACTCCTTGGATTCGTTCGAGGCAACTCCCAGCGATAGCACTACTTCTAAAAAGAAGAAAAAACTGACGAGTGCGTATAATCTCAATATTAAAAGATTTCTATATAAAAAAAACTTCTGCACTCTACTTAGAATGCGCTGTTAAACTAGCGCGGACTCAAACGGGGGATTAAAGGACGTTTACTTACTGAGTTATTATAATTATTTAATCCCAGTTTAAGTGCAGGAATTAAACAGCAGTTCTTGTTTGCAATAAAAAACTAAATACAAGTAATTTTTCATACCAATATAAGCATGATGCTGTGACTTATTTATTTTTTATTTATTTGATGTGGCTATTGTGTCACTGCGGCCTGAAAGGCCTATTGTGATCGCCACTTGTTGTGCTGTGATGCTGTGACATGTTATTTCAGGCGCCAATAAGGCAAAAACGTCGAAATTGAGAAGCCGATCAAAAGTCAGCTCCAATCCTTTGCAGGTACATTTAATTATAATTACTGTTAACCTATTAATTCACAATAATTAATACACACACACAAATGCACCGAGATGAATAGTTAGGGACCATCTTAATTTTCACATAACCACCGATCCTGCTATTTGAACATTGTCTGTAATACAAAACTCTTATAATTCGGTAAAAGTAATGCGTACCTAACTTCTTATGGATTTCAGATTGATCTTCTTCAACAATGCTGGTGGTCGTCACCTGATCAGCGAGCGGTAATTCGATTCAAAAACGGTAACATCTACGAGGGGAGCATTTCAATGAAATGCATGCACGGAGAGGGTCGATTTCAATGGGCCAACGGAACCGTATACTTGGTACCTTTATAAAAAATTATGAAGTTATATTATACCACGACGGGACAACTTCGTTATGTTTGAATCATAGGAACTATTCAACTATTTAGGCGGCACCGCGCTTACTTTTTACATCGCCAGAGCATACCTAATAATGATGAAATATATGTAAGTTTTTACATAATATTTCATCATCAGTCCTTCATATTCCTAGGTGGACGCGTCCACATTTTGCTGCCGTACTTTAGTTACTGTCGGAAATTATCGGCATGTTTTTGTAGGGACACTTCCACGCGAACGAAATATGCGGTAAAGGTCTAATCCATTGGAAGGACGATTGTTGGTACGAAGGGGATTTTAGCGGCAACCTTCGGTGTGGCAAGGGTCTGTACGTGGATCCGCGGCGGCAGCGCTCGTATGCTGGCGGCTGGCTCAGCGGCTCCAAACATGGTGAAGGCATTATCTTCTATGATGGCATGAGAAATTCCTATGATGGACAATGGGTTCAAGTTTGTATACCAAGTTTAAGTTTTCCTACTTTTCTTCAAAACTGTATAATATTATGTATAAAGCGTATATAATAAAGCGTGGCCGCCCGACTAAATTTTAACAGATTAGAAAGAGAGAGATTTTCATTGAAGTTACAAACTGTGTTGATTTGAATGAAGCTGAAACGTGATAGCGGAGAACTAAAGGCTGACGTAATTTCAAATAGTGCGAATTATTATTTTACAGAATGTTCGCCATGGATTCGGTTCACGAGAATATTCCCCAGATAGCGGTTATAACGGCGAGTGGGATACCTATGTGAGAGAAGGGAACGGATTAATGATATGGCCTAATAATGACGTGAGTGATATCGTTTCAAAAATTACCAATAAGTACAAACCTTGTACTTACTTAACATGTAAACCTTCCTTATTAGTTTTACCGGGGGCAATGGAAAAATGGTGTGATGTCTGGCTATGGCACATACATTTGGAATAACTATTATAACAACACCCTATCCGTACCATCAATCAACGCTTACAGAGGGCAATGGGTCCGAGGACAAAGAAATGGTCAGGGAGCTCTCGGCTTAGGCCTCGGCCTGGGTTCACATTACTTCGGAGAATTCAAAGACAACAAGAAACATGGAAGTGGCAAGTTCATAACAAATAATGGCCTTATAATCCAAAGTAATAAATTGTTCATCGACGATAACATTGGGCCCCTAGTCAGTGAAAGTACCGAGGATTTACTAACGGCTAGCGATAAAAAGAAAATACTGCTAGAACCTTTTGTATTCGATATTTGCGACACAAGCGTTGGCATGATTTATCATGTTGAGCAAGCTCTGAAAAATATCGATAGGCAATACGAGGTACGGGCTCAAATCATATCGGATTACTATGTACACAATAAACCTTTCAAACCAAATAAGGCTGAGGAGAGTAATCGACCCGACAAGGTTCATCGCAATTTAAAAGATGTTATTAATTTCGAAGAAACTTCCTTACACAAAGCTACTAAATGCTATAGAGTGGATTTAAGGCATATCTACTACACTTACGCAACCATCTACAATACGGAAGAAATATCCTTCACACCAATTTTAACTCGGCTTTGTCTATGGCAATTTTACTATGATTGCAATATTCACGAGAAAGGGCTAACTTTGGTGCAAATAGATCGATTGTATCATCAGAATCCTAAATGGTTATCGAAATCACCCCACAACCCGTTTGAAAAAATATTTTTTTGGCAATTCTTACATAGCTTGATTTCTGTAGCCAGTCGTCTATATGCTAAGAAAGTTATGCCCGGAACAAAGCCAGACACAATATTGGCGAGCGCTTTTCGAAGTTTTATGGAAATAGACGTTTTACCTAACGTAGGAAAACGTAAAGGTACCATTATTTTGTGTTAAAAATAGGTTATTTTTATTAAATCTGATACAAAATAATAGGAAGTCTCAATTCAAGTAAGAAGATAAGTAAGTACCTACTTTTGTAACCATAATCACAGTTTATTATTTCGCGGTACAAAAAGCGCATAGCTTTATTTATGATCGCGATGTCATAGCTTATAATGCTGGCTGTACACACGCGCCGAGACACCCCGAGACAGGCCGAACGCGCGTGTGTACAGGGCGCTCTCGTCTCGTCTCGCTGTCTCGTTCTCGTCTCGGTCGCTCTCGGTGGCTTGTCGGTTTTTTGCGCCCGAGTCAAAGGGTCTCGTTGGCTCTCGCGAGGTAAACGAGAGCGAGCATGTACACACTCGTTCATTTACTTGCTCGCTATAAGTATTTAATATTTTTTTAATTTAATTTTCATTTAATTTAATAAAATTAATTTTTTTCTTGTTTCTTCATGGTTTACGAATTTTATTTTTATAGTAAATGTTAAAAAAATTATAATAGCTCATGGCACAAACACAAATAGCAGCAGCAATTTCTACGTCCATTGTCGCGTGAGTCTTCAGTTCAAATGTTAGAACGCGTGTGTACAGGCATGCTCTCGACGAGACCCCTCTCGGCCGAGACATTCGCCGAGAGGGTCTCGGCGCGTGTGTACAGCCGGCATAATACCTGAACAGATTTGTACGTAGGTATAGAGCAGATTTTCTGGGGGTGACTCATACACATGTTTTATTTGCTAATTAAATATATCTATCTCTAATTGGCATGATAACTTTATAAAAATATAGGTATTCTGTTTAGTCCGTCTGATAGCACGTCCAATAATACTGGACACCTATTTTTCGCTTTATCAATTTAATAAGAAAGTGCCAAGATATAGAGCATCAAAGTTCCAAAGTGACGTATAAATTTAGTACAAATCGTATGAAAACGTTACCTCCCGCGAAACTTAATTAAGTACTCTGAATCGTTTTTGGTTTTTACTTTCCAAGCAAAAAGAAAATATAGGTGTGCAATCTTTCAAAATAATCTGATGATGAATGATGTTCAATTACTTTTTTTTAGCCATCTACTAATTCTTTCAGGTAGTTTAGCAAATGGCCTTGCCTCAATTACCCCACTAATCGGAACGTACGAGCTGTACCGATCGTTAGGCGAGCCGCACACTATTCGCACTTTCCTCCGTGCGATCCGAGACACTCAGATCAGCAATAAACTGGTGAACCTCGTGGAGATACCGGACGAGGAGATTGTGTTGGGTCGCAACACTTACGTATTCGGTGATGAACTCACCTATGTAACAGGTTAGTAACTTGATACTTCATCAACAGACGACGATATAGGTTTGTATTTGCAATAGCGTAACTGTCGAGGAAGGCAAGTTTTGTGTACACATTTAACTCCTTTAGGATTACTGATTCGCACATATTTTTGAGCTTTACCGCTATGTTGGTGCAAACGCTATGCTATCTTAGACATAACTCTCAGAAAACGGATTTTGATCAATCATTATCTTTTCTTATCTTGCTATTTTACTACGGGAAACGTATAATATGTACTTCGTACCGTACCGCGGGCAAATCCAAAAAATCATCCTGCCAACGTGGTGGCGGAAAAGTTAGTAACATAGTATAATAACTTAAGGTAAATATGTACCTATCATAATAATAATAATCATTTATTGCAAGAAATATGGTACATTATAAGATATTAAATTTAAATTAGTTTCACATACTTCACCAAAAAACATTGGTATGCAAAAATTATGTACATTAAAATATACTAAGTCAAGATTAAATTAAATGTCAATTACAGGTACTCAATCATGATTCATTCATCAAAATTATAAATGTCAATTAATATACATAGTCAAGATTTAAAATCTAAATAGTCCTTGACACTGTAGAAAGCATTATCTATTAGCCATAACTTTAACTTTTTCACAAATAAATTATATGGTAAATCTTTTATTTTGTTTGGTAGTTTATTATAAAATAAAAAATAAATATCTATTATTTACCTTACCTTTACTTTTAACTCAGACTTGTCATTTTTTATATGTTTATTAAAATAAATATAAATATCTCGACAATCCAGATAAGTGGTAAGCTCTAATCTACTTAGATTGGGACTTATTTTTATTTATTCATATCAGTGTTAATATTAATAAGAACCATCCTCATTGTTCGCGTCAATAAAACAGACAGATATAATATCGAATACGTCAAAAAACGCTGTATGTAGACACAAAGATGTTATTAGATATGAATTTAAATCATACCCAAATACGTTAAACCTAGTTTTTTTTTGTTACAGATAGCCCTTGTACCGAATATATTAACGATCTTCAATCTACCGAAATTGCAGATAAATACAAACTTTTTAATTTCGCCAATATTTCAATCAAGTCCATTATCAACATATTTAGTAACATATTCCCACAAGTTGTAAATGGTGATGATATAATGGATTTAGAGGTGGAAATAACATTTTTGGAGTTTTTCGAAGCGTTTGTGGCGTGTTCTGAAGAAAGTATCCGTGTGAAGGATGAAGAGGATAAGTGGAGAGCGAGATTTTCCACGGATAATAAGCTCCATCCGTGGCCTCCCGAGCCGACATTGGGAATGACGATGTCGACGCCATCCACTCCCAAGCACAAATAACACTTCGAACACTTGGTTTTCGGTGTGCATTGCATATTTCACCCCTTGGATTCATATTCTTGGATAACTGGTTCGCAAATATTTTTATGCCTTACCACTATATTTGAGCATTGACGGTGGTTTGTCGACTCCAACGGATTTATTCTTAATGGAAAGCAAATGTTCTACAATATCTCTCATACAATGTTTAATAGGTGAAAAAAAAATTATACATTTATTAACGCTTTTTGAGTTATTATTAAGGTAGGTACACTCTTCAAGTGTATAATTAAAGAGCATGATGTGGTAGGTGGCTTTGAAAACGTAAAATGTGGTGCACTTCCTACATAATGTAGTATACATTTCAGGATATTATGTACCTAACTTATATTATCGTAACTAGGTATATTGTTTTATTTATCTTTCTCAGAAAATGGATTTAGATCAATTATATCTTTTGATTGTTCTCGACAATTACTTTTACTGTGTATTTGATAGAAAGAGAAACGTTTTAACTAAAATGGCTATGCGAGTTTGCTGTATTATGCATTTTAGAGAGATATTCATTGTTATTTTATAGACCTTCCTACCTGCGTAATAAAAATGCGATTTTGCACTATCTGTGCAATATCGTTTTACTTTCTAATATAGTTTAATTTCTTCGTTTCACTGCAACTTTCCTTCCAAACGTTATTCCATTCTACCTACTGTAGGCTTGTTTTAAAGCTTGTATAAATATGATCCTTTCGCTCTAAACTGAAACTTCGCTCTATTCTGATTAAAAATTCCCATTCATCATCTTAATTTCAGTGGCAAAACGGGTCGAATAATCTCATAATTATAGTTTTACAGTGACACTTCCATCCAGGCGGGTGGTAAGATAAGAACGTAAAGCGGCGGCGGGAGCGTTTAAGACAGGATACGCTAAGCTTGTGGCCCGCAACGGTTACCAACAATAACAGCGCTGGCGAAAGTGTCACTGTAATACCCTAACATATTAAGTACCTAATTACCCATTATAGGCATGATGACTACGTTCCGGGCTTGTAAATGAAATGAAATGTAGGTATTTATTTGCCAAAACTACATAAGGTACAATAATACAATAGGAACCCGCTAGGTTCGATTCGAACGGAGTATATTGTTGTGTGGATGATCCGGAAGTAATTATTTATTTAGATTGATATTATGTTACACTCAGCAGTTACTTATTATAATCACTATTTACCGGTAAAATGGCATGCATTTTATAATGCTTAGAGCCTGACAATTAGAATTTGATATAGGTACAGATCGCGCGGGGAGAGTTTGGCTTTGACCATCAGGTGGAGGGGATTACTGCGCATGGGCACAGAATATAGCATGGGTACTGTCACGCACACAATACTTTCAGCCAATTAGAGCACTCGTGCGCCTACACACCCGCCCCGCACCCCGCTTTTTGCCCGTTGATACCCGATTTCTGATTTCTGCGCAGTAACGGTCAAAGCCAAACTCTTATCGCGCTAGCTGTACCTACTTGTATTTTAATTCTAATATACGGCCATAGTCGAATACCAAGATACAAAATCTTTTATTTCCATTGTTTAGTTTTACAAATTTTAGAAATTCCCAAAGAGTAGCCTACCAGAGTCTTCAAATCTTTGCCGCCACAGATGATACCTTAGAGTAGGTATATATCTATGGTAAGGATGATACAATAGGTATTGGTCCTTGTATTTTGTTCCATACCTATCATATTTTGTGACATTTTCCTCCAGGCTGGTGCAAGTCAAAACGTAGTGATTTATATACTCTCTGATATATACTCTCTGTTTTCCTCAAGTTTTGCAATCTTCAGGAAACCACTTTTTGTTTGTTTACCTGCCCATTCAATTTATAAATAATTTACCTTCATAAAACGATATCAAAATGCGCACCAAGAATGCTATGGCGAAAAAGCCGCAGCAGATTTTATTCTCCAAGAACATTTACGGCCCTAAGGTCAAAGTTGCTGATTGGGACTACGCTCATCACGCCGAGAAAAAGGATAATCATGTGTACCGCGATGGGCTGAGCAATCACGTCTGCACCTACAACCGATGGGGAAAGGAAGATCAGGGCACAGGAATGACGGAAACTCGTCACATGCTCGCGCAGATTTACACCAAATCGGATCCTGTGTATTCGTTCAAACCACTGGTGAACTTCACATCTTACCCCTGCACCGAGTAAGTATTTAGCTTGGGGTCGGTATGTAGAAGCAGGTTACCTTAAATTTGAAGGAAGGTAGTAGCACAGATTGAGAGACTCTTTCTCTCTATTCAGCCACTTCTATCCAATTCTGGACATCAGCCTGCCTCATAGACAATACAATAGGTACATATTTAATACACCATAAATTGATCTTCACTCTGAAACTGTCTTGACCTAGTCTTTTACAGTACCCCAGGAAGAAACAAGTTGATGAAAATAGCGAATCTCGCTCAGCTTCACCCTGATTTCGGGGCCATGGATTATCTTTCGACACAGCAGGACGATTATCGGAACCCTTTCCCTGGTGTAACCAAACCGGTAATACTTGTTTCTTTAGTGCCACCTGGCGTACTTTTCTAAAATTATTTAAATATACCCTGCAGTGTGAGACATCAGTATTATGAGCATCCACTGCAAACCTATAACGACACAACACTACACTGCTGCTTATTACGGCTTCTAGACCGTTTCTGCATTTTTTCTAGAAGAATGCTCTTATTGTCGCGTCAGTATTTTTTATAGTTTTATATTACTTAGGTACCTAATATCCGGGACCGAAATAGACTACTCGCCTATACTATGCACACGATAAACTTACAACCTTAATTCTTGTGTCGGAGCTTAAAAATGCGGATGGTTTCCCCCTTACAACAAACGTGATTTTATAAAATATTGCATCGTTTCTCGCGGTCGGTAGGTACTTGGATGGGTGATGCTGACTGCAACTGTTTGGGGTCGCTATCAAATTAACCCTATCGCTATTATGTCCATTTCAGCTAGATGCTCTTTATTTTCTCGTTTTAGTTTGTGTTTTTACTACAACAAGTAGATTTTGACTACTCTTATAACTTAGTCATGTCATGCATGACTCATAGTCATGGGTCATATTCATGAGTTTGACTAAACTTATATATGTCCCATGACCCAGATCTTGACTAATAGCATAAACACATCTATTAACGTTTCCACTGCCGGGTTACACAGTGAATATTACATGCCGGTTTCCTCACGATGTTTGCCTTCACCGATAAAGCATTTGTTTTATGCGCGCGTATATTTTTAATAAAAATCTAGAGGCACACGGCGGGGTTTGAACCCACGAATTTCGGAATGAAAGGAGAGTGTGCTAAAAAAAATGTCTAAATGATAAAGATATATATTTTTTAAATAAAACAGCATAGACAACATTATGCGTTTAAAGCGTAACAAAACATATCTCAGATACCTATATATTTTTTTCTGCTTTCAGTTGACAATGGCGACACCAGCTTGGTTGCTAAATAGAGTGATACGCTCGGATCTAACTCATAATCACGGCACAGCACCACCTCGAGGCGATTACCAGTGCCTGGACACCCATACCCCAATAGGACACATTCGACAAATGCGTTTTTACCGCCATCAATCGTTTAACCCTGCCACATGTCTACAAAATTTTCCAACACTACCCAAATCCTTAAACCGAATTAATACAACATAGATAATTTATGTTTTTATTATGATAAATAAACATAATGAAATAAACAAAACGGCTACTTTAAAGAACCTATATTAGGTATTTTGAAACTAAATGTAACAAAAAATCATTAAAAAAAATAACATGCAAACAAAGTTAAAAACAAATTCAGAAAACAGTAATAGAATCACATGAAATATAAAAATTACACCTTATAAACTAAATTTATATAGGTAGTACATTATAAATTCTGTTTATAAATAATTTGTATTGATTATACTAAAAGTTATTGAATTGGTACTAAGCAGGTACTGTTTTTGTTTCAGTGCCTTACTGTATTTATTAAGAATCTGAAGATACATAAATGTAACTCGGCCATATAAAAAAAATTGTTTATTTATTGTGCTAAACCACAGATGCTAAGCTTGTAGTCATTTTATTCAAATTACCACTTTATTTTATACAATATAAACACCAGAACCTTTTGTTAATTTGATGTCATAAGTATAGAACTAATTTAGAAAATAAACAGAAATTAAATTAATGATTTCAATAACATAACAAAAATTTGTTGACAAAGCTCTTTTTTCCTGATGAACAAACTTATTTAATTACAGTAAAAAATACTGAAGCAAAATGTATTAACTCAAAATTCTATGTATAATATTTTACACACTATGTTCAGCAAACAAAATCCTTAGAGTCAATCTTTTTAATAATCATAATAGTTGGCAACATCATAATTCTAATAGAAATATTATTCCTACCTGTAACAATAAAGCATTGCTTGTAATATTAATGTGTACGCCTCTTCTTGAAACCTTTACCTTTCTTAGATTTTAGCTTATGTTTACGTGAAACCTGTTTGCTGCTTGTGCCAGTAATTTCATCACCTAACATACCAACAGTGGTGAGTTTTCTTCTCTTGTTCTTGTCAGCTTTAGTCACAGGTAGACGTGTGAGATAGCTCTCTTCATATTCTGTTCTCTCCTGTTCATATTTAGATATGGAATGCTTAACATGATTTCCTGTAGTCACTTCTTGTGGTGCCTCAGAATATTCCTCCCGGAGTTCTCGCATTACACTTGAGTTGAGGAACTGTTTTTTCGTTCTTTCTTTGTTTTTCTTTTCATTGTCAAGTCTTGAATTTGTTTCATCAAAATGCACAGCTGCCAGTTTGGGTGGCACATAGATATTTGATTTGTTTGAACTGTCTTTTTTATCATGTCCATCTTCTGAAGCATCACTGGATTCTGCTTCTGAATCATCAATTTTACTTACTAGATTATCTGGATTTGCATGATATGACTGAGGATCATCTTCTGATGTAGCTCCTACAACAGCTGTTTTAACTAATTTATCAATCTGGTATTTTAATTTTGAATCAATGGGTCGAATTTTTTCAAGCACTGTTCTTATTTCTATTAGTCTGTCTATTGACGGGTCAGATTCAATTTTCTCTCCTGAACATTTTCTTAGTACAATAAATGTAAGATTTATAAGATAGCTGAGGAGCATTTGGTATTTCATTTCCAAAAAGCTCAAACCTTTATCTGTAGATATTTCCCCACTTTTGACTCTGATCAGCATATTATCAACCAACTGTGCTACTTGCTGGACATTCATGTTCATTTCCTTTAACAATCGCATTGCCTGTGGTAGATCAGGTTGTTCCATTTCATCTACTGCCTGTAATTTAAAAAAAAAACCTTTAAATTCATCAGCATTTATCAAATCCTCAAAAGGCATTGTTGAGGGGTAAAACTGGAAGAGTTAGCTCATTTAAAATGAAACGAAACAAATGTAGGAATTTTATTTAATTTAGCGTAAAGCGTGTTTTTGTCACTCACCTGAACCATGATTCCTAACCTTTTCGGTGTTTGTATAAGGTTTGGTATAAAAATCCTGTGGATAATGTTGAAACTTAAACTTGTTAGTCTTTAAATAATAATGCAAATCACCGATGGGCATTGAAATTGGCGTTTTAATGAAAACAGTCGAAAAATACAACACAACCAAATCGAAACAAAGTACTGAGCTTGAGCTGTGCGCTGTGTTGGCTGCGCCGCTGGCGGCTAGTCTTATTTTATTTTTATTTGTTATTAATGTTGCCAACCTGAACTGAACCACAGATTACTAATCTGTGACTGAACCAACTTCTTCAGCACGAAATTTAATTTTCTAGAAACCTAAATAATAATTACGTTAACGAATGCCAAAGATTACCATATCGATTTCGATCATTCCGAAGTAATTTTCAACCCCCGACCAATAATGAGGGGTGTTATAAGTTTGACGTGTCTGTCTGTCTGTCTGGGACGTCAAAGCTCCTGAACGGATGGAGCGATTTAAATTTTTGTCTAAAAGGTGAGTTTGGCGCGGGTGTTCTTAGACATGTTTCATGAAAATCGGTTGAGCCGTTTAAAAGTTATGTGGGTGAGAGTGGGGAAGGAAAACCGAAAACCTGCAAATATATACTTGAGTGGGGTATCAAATGAAAACGCATCGCGTGCACATTATAAATATGATGGGGTTTTACTTTAATGGAAATTAAGGCATTGAAATTGAAGGAGATATGTTCAGTTTAAAGCAAAGATTATACCTATCTGACTATAACGAGAGATGTTCTAAATTTTACTTTCTCCCGTTGGAAGCAAGACGGAAAGTATGTTAGGTATTGAATGAATGTGGCGAATGGTACTGTTGACTGTCCAACACTTTTACCGCATATTCTTTTGAAAACGAACTCTAATTTTCTTCGTAAACCTAACCTTCGTCATGTTCCAATGTCATGGGCAAATTATAGGCAGTATGTATTTATTATAATAGTAGCGGTCTGCCCCCGCTTCGCACCGAGTTGACCGTATTGTGAATCTTAACCATTCTCGAATCCACATAGACACACACAAAAAATTCCATCAAAATCGGTCCAGCCTTTTAGGACGTGTTCCAATGACTAACACACGTACAGAATATTTATATTTATAAACATTAACATTGCTAGTAGCGGCTTCTACTCTTTGGATGTTGATAAACGGCTTGACTGATTCTCATGAAATTTTATGAGCATATTGAGTAGGTCTGAGAATCGGCTAACATCTATTTTTCATTTTGCAAAACTACGTTTGCTGGGGTCAGCAGGGTGTTGATATGGATTTCTACTACTGTTAAATAAATTAAACGTTTGTTTCATAACTTATTTTTAAGTGATACGAGTACCATAGAATAGGCTATACTTAGTATGTTTTGTATATTTGTTGGCTTTTCATTTATTTATTGTAGGCATATTCAAATTTTTATTTAATTGTGTATTGCGCATGTTTGTTATGTTATATTCTTGTATTATTTGTGGAAACTTTTAATTAGCCTTAGATACAAATTGTTTTTATACATTTATCATTTTAAATAGCTGATAATTTCCCTTAATAAAAAAAAAAAAGGTGTGTGTGCGATTCACACACGATAGAAGTGAACCTTCAGTAAATCGACGAAAGAATAATAAGAAGAATAAAAAAAAGTGTGTGTGTGTCAGCTACGACGCACGATTGGAGTCTACTACTTATGAACTATAATTATGATATATATCGAATAGAAAAAAAGGGTAAATGAACGCATCTGCTAAAATGTTAAGAGAAATAAACATATATCTGTAATTATTCGGATTATTTATATTACTTCAATAAAGCGTATTACCTATAGTATGTTACAAAATAATATAAATAAAATACAGCAATACCTCGTAGTTGAGACTACGAAGTATCGCGCAAAGAAATTTAAATAAAGCATTGTATTTGTGTCTCTTACATCATTTCCGTTTCATCTTTTTGCATCCGGTTTGAAATCACTACGATTCTATAGAAGTTTCACTTCAAAAATTAAAAAAATGTCTGTCTAGGTCTTAGAGTATAGAATCTATTAGTACTAGTACTTTAAATACTCTACGGTCTAGGTGAAATTATGGAAGCATTCGCGGAAAGATGGAGCGAATGAAAACCATTCAAGAAGCAATAAAATTGCAACTTTGTTTCAGTTATTCGTTCAGTTGGTGAGTGAGTGAATGAAGTGAGACTGAGCGAGCATGAGCACCAGAGAGTATATAATCACTGAGCACTATGAGCAGTGTGTTGTTGTGTAGTTTGAGTTGAGAAATATTTTTCCAAACGAATTACATTGCAAATATCCTCATTAGTTGAGAAAAATATTGTTATTCTGTTCAGACTCTTGCATTATGAGTCGGTAACATTTTCATCCTTCAATTAATTTTAAATAGGAGAATGTTTCGTGTAAGTTCTATGCGATATATCCTTTAGTTACATCGCACGTAAACCTAATTTTTTATAATATTTTTAGGTTTGGGCTTACTGGATTTTAGTTAGTACTACAGCAATAAACTGTGATGGATTTTATGTGCCGGGTGTTGCTCCAGTGGAGTTCAGAAAAGGTCAGAGAATCGAAGTTAAAGCTGTCAAGATGACCAGCATTCATACTCAGCTACCCTATGAGTACTACTCCTTACCTCTATGCTTACCCAAAAACGGTACCTTCGTGTATAAATCTGAGAATCTTGGGGAAGTTCTTCGTGGGGACCGCATAGTGAATACTCCGTATGAAGTGCATATGGCTGAGAATATTAAATGCAGACTACTCTGCCATAAGAAAAATAATCCTATTAATTGGAGTGTTGAAGAATCAGAAAAAGTGGCTAGCCGCATAGAACATGAATATTTTGTTCATCTGTAAGTCTTGATATCTGAGTGGTTAGCTGGTCAGATAGACCTGTGTTCAATAATAAACAATAATCTACAATACACTTTCAATATTTCTAGATTAGTAGACAATTTACCAGTTGCTACTAGAGTCTTCAACAGTGAAACATCGGAAAGAAATATCGAGCAAGGTTACCGGCTTGGATTTTTGTCGAAGGGAAAAGCCTACATCAATAATCACCTAAAGCTTTTGCTTAAATATCATAAGCATAGTCAGTAAGTACACATTTATTTAAACAAAGCATTTGAAGACTTAATCCACCTGTATAGGTATTTCTCTCTGTAACATGAGGTGCTCATTACTGTTACAAAACAATAAATGTCATCTCAGTAAGTTTAGTTTCATGGGTTAGCTTAAGAACCTAAACTTTGTTCACAGAGATTCGTATAGAGTTGTTGGTTTTGAGGTTGAAACATACTCTGTTGATAAAGATGACTTGACCTTTGTTGACGATTCTTGCCAGTACCCCAGTGATTCAAAACCTCAACTAGTCAATGAAGACACAGGGACAAAGCTGTACTTCACATATTCTGTTGAATGGAGCGAGTCCGAAGTCAGCTGGGCCTCCCGATGGGACATATACCTTGACATGAAGGATGTTCAGATACATTGGTTTTCTATTATCAACTCTATTGTTGTTCTATTCTTCTTATCAGGTACGTATTTTAGGATATGTTACTCAATTCTCTTAATGAATCTAGCAAGACATGCTAACTCATTCATCTATACTAATATTATAAAGCTGAAGAGTTTGTTTGTTTGTTTGTTTGAACTCGCTAATCTCCGAAACTACTGGTTCGAATTGAATAATTCTTTTTGTGTTGGATAGTCCAGTTATCGAGGAAGGCTATAGGCTATATAACATCACGCTACGACAAATAGGAGCAAAGATATAGTGGTAAATGTGTAAAAAACGGGAGAAATTGTTCATCTTTGAAGCCTTCCGTTGCGTGCGCCGTGAAAACGGTTCAAGATACACAAAAAATATGTATGAAAGAATAATAGCTCTTTTAATGATCTAAAAAACAGTCCGCGATAGTATATGTCTATCTTTTAAGATTAACTCACAAATACTGTTTTTATGGTACCTAATTTAGTCGAAATAATTTGTTTAAGTTGTATCAACATATGAATATTAATCTTTATTCAAATAAATATGTTGTTGGTTAAGAGTACTTCATCCATTATAACGCGGGTAGCACCGCAGGGCACAGCTAGTTTCTCATAAAATTATTATCCTTTCATACTATATTCTATTGGAATTTATTCAATTTTTCAGCTTTTATGTAAACTACCCATTGTAACATTAACTCCTTGACCCTCACCTCAGTTTAAAATCTTTCAACAGGCATACTTACTATGATAATGATACGCACACTGCGTAGGGACATTGCCCGCTACAATTCTGATGAGAGCATTGATGACATGATGGAGGAGACTGGCTGGAAGCTGGTTCATGGGGACGTGTTCCGCCCGCCACCTAAACGAATGCTGTTTGCCGCAGTTATCGGCAGCGGCATACAAGTGTTCCTTATGGCGCTAATTACTATATGTGAGTAGCATGATTGTGCATCTTTCAAACTAAATTATCTTATAAGTTCCTGTGCTGTCTGTTTGTTTGCTTAGGTTGATTTTTGTGTCACGTTGATCATCGGCGCTGAGAGCTCGGCGCGTAGCAATATGGAAATACTGTCAGCGCTGATCTGCCGGCGTTATTCTGAAAGGTTTCTATAGCGTCCATACAGATTGCTACGCGCCCGCAGCTGCATTTCACAATTAACACTTACTTTGCTCTATATTGTCTGCTAAATACGTTAGAAACGAAAAAAAACCTTTAGCTTCTATTATGAATTAACTATAATTCTCCAAGTTTTCCTTTTGTTCTACATATTGTATTATATCTATCTAATGTTATTTATAAGAAAAATCGTCGAGCCTTTTCTTTTACCGTAAACAATATACAAACTTACAAATATGTGTTATTATGCGTGATTACTGATTAGTGGTGAATTACTAGAATCTAATATTTAGAAAAAATAAAACCCGTCTGTGACTTATATTTTTTGTGGAATATTTACTGTCTATATGTATGTGCCTATTATGTAAGAGTTGTTACGCAACTTTAAATCGACGTACCTACATAGATCCTAAACGGACAGGCGGATTGAAAAATATTTTTAACTACCTATTCAACGACACCACATGACATGACAGTTTATTTAAGTACTTTTTATTTTTTAAAATTTTCGCAGTATTTTTTTTTTAATATATCTACTTTGCTGCATTCCCTATTCTCTCAATATCAACTCTAGGTAACAATAATTGCTAATATTCCCACCCATATTATGTTATTCCATTCCAGTTATTGCGATGCTCGGAATGCTGTCTCCTGCGAGTCGAGGCGCGCTAATGACTGCCGCGATATTCCTCTACGTATTCATGGGGCTAATCGCGGGATACTACTCCGCGCGACTCTACAACACGATGAAAGGCAAACAATGGAAGCAGGCCGCATTCCTCACCGCCACATTGTACCCAGCCATTGTTTTCGGCACCTGCTTCTTCCTAAACTTCTTTATCATGGGAAAGCATTCGAGTGGAGCGGTCCCATTTTCTACAATGATGGCGTTGCTGTGCCTATGGTTCTGTATATCTCTACCGCTGGTGTATCTGGGATATTACTTCGGATGTCGGAAGCAGCCGTTCCAGCATCCTGTTCGGACGAATTTTATACCTAGAAAGGTGCCGGAGCAAGTCTGGTACATGAACTACGTTACATGGTAAGAATCAAGTTATGGATATTTTTTTCCCATATTCATAAAATATTTCACTTATATTACACATAAAGGAGGTCAATAGGTGCAATTTCTGGTTTCGGGTCTGGGTATTTCTATGTATAATATGTAAGTATTTACAAAAAAAAAATGTATCTATGTAGTATATCAGTCACCTAACAACCATAGTACAAGCTCTGCTTAGTTTGGGGTTATGTGATGCTGTGTGATTAGTCCGGTAGAACGTATGTTAAAAAACGGTATTCCTACACCTAAATTAGTGTCAAATCTGTTTATTAACAGTTCAATAAAAGCTTTTCGCCCTCTAAAACAGTAGTTTAACGGGGGTATAGAATTTCATTAATAAGTCATTATAATTGTCAGAACCTTTTATTATAAATAAATAAGTAAATAAATATTTCCGGACTATCTACACAACATAGCCCTGTGGCACAGAATACATAATAGTACAAGTACAGAAGACGTACTCAGAAAAATCAATTAAAGGAATGGCGACCCTTTCTACAACACAATTAAGTTTAATTCAAATCGCACAGCGCTAGTTACCTACAGTTATATTCACCTAGAAGTTGCCTCTCTTTCTATCGCGTAACCCTTACCTTTTCTGACGACATCAAGGTTGTCATTACAAGAATATTTTTATCTGACTATTGAATTTTTATTAAATAATATTAGAAATAATATTAGAAAGTAGTTACTAGAATTGAGAGGTCTACATACATTGAACGATTTATAAGGCGATTGAACTTTTCCGCGAAAATAAAAAAATAAACAATACCTATAACATTGTGAATATTATAGCGGTCGCATCACTCATTGAATAGGTACTTAATTAAATTTAATTTGGTCGGTTCCTAAATATCTACCTCGATCTAAAATATAAATACTTATCCTTCGGAAGAGCAAAAAATTATAAATCTTTACTAAATTATCAGTGTTTAAACACCCAAATGCTGCACAATATCTGTTGGGCCTGTGGTTAGGCTTTTTTGTAGCCATGGTACCTTTTACAGCTTTAATAAAAACTAAAAAAAGCTTGCGAAAGGCGCGCGCGTTAAGATAACAACGCGTGACTCCCTGAACGGCTATCCGCCAACTGTCCGCAGCGCGTCGTAGGTATGTTTTGACGCTTTAGCGCGGAGTGCGCCAGGCCTGCCTGTGGTAAGCTCTCAGCTTGTGGTACGGGTACTAGACGTCTGGATCTATACTTAATAGAATACAATACACATACATACATAGATATATTAACTATACACAATGAACACCCAGACCAAGGAGAAAGCGCTTGCAGAACATACAACCACATGACCACTCAGCGGGAATCGAACCCGAGGCAATAGATGCGCCGCAAGCAGACCCTCGCCCGCCGCGCCACTGAGGCAGTAATAAAGGATCGAAACATTTTACTAAAATATGATTTATCATTAAGTACTTAAAATATACTAATAGGAATTAAAATATTTTCTTTTCAGTATCTTCATGGCTGGCATCCTGCCATTCGGAGCAGTTTTCATAGAATTATTCTTCATATTCAACGCGCTCTGGGAAAATCAGTTTTACTACCTTTTCGGATTTCTCTTCCTGGTGTTTTGCATCCTCGTCATCTCCGTATCGCAAATATCGATAGTACTTACGTACTTTCAATTGTGTGGAGAGGTAATTATTATGGAATACAAATTAGTTAGAAGTTATTCATTGCCATAGCAAAAAAACTCGTTAAATATTTACGACGATATTAATTAAATTATTAAAAAAACATTGCTAATGTTATTATGTGAGGTTGTAAGCTAATCTAATTAATTGGAAGTGAAGTCTTGCGGCTGGAATGATGATTTATTTATTTAATTGTTTATTATTATTTATATTTAAGTGGTAATTTCTGTTTCAGGACTATCACTGGTGGTGGAAGAGTTTTATCATATCTGGGGGTTCAGCTGTCTATATCTTGATATATTCTATTTTTTATTTCTTCAATAAGCTGGAAATCACTGAGTTTATACCAACACTGCTCTATATTGGATATACAGGTATGTGATGTTATAATTCATAAAATTAAGGATAAACTTTGCGTTAATCAATTTAACCTAATTTAGAAATTACGTACGAAAATTTGGAGATAAACTATAGTAATATATACAAATTTAGATGAAGTTTATTTATTTATATATTTGTTTCAAAACAAAATCCACAGCCCTTAATTAAATTACATACACATATTCTGTTATAGCTTAAGTCCAAATAACAATTTTTTTTTTTTTTTTTTTAAGTTGAAACTTTTGTTTGTTTGCGGCGCGCTAAACTCCGGAACTGCTGGACTGATTTTAATAATCGTTTCACTGACAGATAACCTGTTTTTTTAATACATAAAACACGGCGCCGCGGCGTGGCGTGAAAAGCTAGTTCTAAAACAAATTATAGTTGACAAAGTCTTCTAAATCTCATTATCTTAGAAGCAGTATCATATGAGAGATTTTATTACTTTTCGTTTCAAAGCACTAACTCTGTCCATTTACATATGCGTTTTATCACTGGCAGCAAAAACAAGTTTTTTTTTTCAAAATGGTGGATGGTGATGCTGTTTGGCTTTTATATTCTAAGTTTCTGTTTTTTTTCAGGATTGATGGTTCTAACTTTTTGGCTCTTAACTGGAACCATTGGATTCTTCGCGGCATACACCTTTATTAGGAAAATCTATGGAGCTGTGAAAATTGATTAAACTGCCATAATAAATAATTTAATTTTTAGTGCTTAATTACTCATAGAAGCGTTTATTTTGCAAATTGATCTTTTTTTTTTATTATATTTATGAACTGATAGAATAATTGAGATTAAAAATGTTTGCACATTTTCTGATCCTGAGCTGAATCTCACTCAAATTGTTATTATACCCATTGATTTTGTTGCTATATTTATCGATCGTTATCTATACGAACGCCTGCAAAAAAATCTATCTATATATACTGTATTTAGACTGAGTGCTGTTTATGTTGATGAATGTACAGATGAACAAAGATTCAATCTATTGCTGATTTATTTAATTGTGAGTTAAATGTAAATAATAATTGTATTTAGAAAAATATGTTTTAGCATTTAGAAACGGCAAACACTCTAGCTGATTTGCAATACAGTTGTAAATTATCTTAAAATGTACATAAATTCTGAAAACCAAAGTGGATAGTAAAATTTTATTATTAATTTCTTATTGAAGAGGATAATTGTGGCATTTTCCTACTGATTCATATAAAACTGAATTGAATATTAAAGACTTGAATTGGCTAACATTCCATTTTATCTAGCTTCAATATTTTTAAGGGGTTTTAGCCCCTAACATTAATACAAATATTATGCATACAGCAGGCACTGTACAATACTAAACTTGATATTATCATTTGTGAGTGAAAACTAGTTAGCACAAAAATAAAGTATGCTATGAATCAATGTTATGTGTTTATTTTAATAGAACTATATGTACCAGAACTAATATTAATATGTTTTGCGAACTCAGCGCAGATGGCGCCACTACTACAGGCAGTTGATTAATGTCTTATTCGAAACCACAATAAATTAATATATATTTTAATTCAAACAAATTATTAATCAATCACTGACAAAAATCCTTTCTTTTGATATCATTCTCAGTAAAAATGACGAACAACTGTTAGCAGGAATTAAAACTAGCCTTCTATTTAATAAATAAATAAAAATCCTTCATTTCGGACAACACTAGTCGGTTACGGGTTAGTAAAATCAAATAACATAAATATTAAAATAAAGTAATACCTCAAACAAAATTAAATCAAATCATATTACATTAAATTAAATTTAAACTAAGTTAAATTAAATCAAATTAAATTAATATTAACTTAATTATACTAAATGAAATTCAAATTACATTACATTCAATTACGTTAAATTAAATTTAACTTAATCAAACACATTAAATTAAATAAAAACCAAATTAAACTAAATCAATTCAAATTATATTACATAAAATTTTAATTAAAACAAAGTAAATTAAATTAAATCAAATTTAAGCAAATTACAACAAAATAAAATATTAAAAATTGAGTACAGTTAAAAGTGAAATAAATATAGAGCTCTTGCAAGAACGGGCCGTTCATGACCTATGCATCCGTAGCGTTTGGGCACTCGCCCAACGGTAGAGCCATCCAAGAAGTTCAAAATAGATTCCTTCGCAAAGCCACTGGTAGTTCGTGGTATGTCCGCAACAAGGATCTCCTCAGAGATCTTAAGCTCGAATCGATTGCCTATATCTTAAGATACCGCTAAGCGTCACTATGGAACGACAATCCAGCACCCGAACCCTCATTCACATCATACCTAAGTATGTCATTGACCCTCCTCCCACGAGTTCTCCTCCGTCGACCGAGACACGTTCTCGATGACCCACAAGAATCTCAGCTATTCTCTCAGCTGCTAACCCTGAGTTAGCTTCGCCCAGTCCCGACGTAGAAAATAGCAAACAATCAAAAAACCGGCCTTATCAGAAATAAAAGATATGCCAATACCCCAAGATCCAAAATGATTAAACTCTTGTAAAAAACATCATTGTCATTGTCATTTCTAAATATATGTCAATTAACAATCAATCATTTCTCATTCTCAGATCAGATTTTTCTGGCTGGGCCCGGCCTAGCAAAATAGTTTATAAAATGTATTTTCTAATTTAAAAATATGCGTTTAAATCGTATTTAGATAACATAAGTGTACTTTATATTCATTTCTATATTTATACGCTATCGTACAAAATGGAAACCAAAGTAGCAGTCGTCACCGGCGCCAACAAAGGCATAGGATTCGAGATTGTAAAAGGGCTCTGTTCAAAATTTGATGGTGTTGTGTATCTCACGTCAAGAAACGAAGAAAGAGGAATACTAGCGGTGAAGAAATTGCATGAGCTTGGACTAAAATCAACATTTCATAAATTAGATGTTACTTCTGCAGATAGTGTGAATGATTTTGCGACTTATATTTCAAAACATCATTCTGGTATAGACATTATTGTAAACAATGCAGGTGTTTTAGACTTCGATAAATCTGTTTCAACGTACGAAGAGGCCAAAAAGCTTATAGACACAAATTTTATGAGTCTTTTGACTGTAACTAAGATATTGTACCCCCTATTGAAGAATAATGCACGAATAATCAATCTCAGTAGTGATTGGGGCCTGCTTTCCAATATCAGAAAACAGATATGGCTCGACACTTTGGTAAAAGATGATCTTACAGTGGAAGAGATATTACAATTTGTTAATGATTTTCTACAAGCAGCTAAAAATGGTAAAAATGCATTTGTTTCATTTGCTGGCCACTATGGAGATTATAAAGTATCAAAAGTAGCTTTGTCTGCATTGACCTTTGTACAACAAAGAGAGTTCAAAGAACAAGGGAAGGATGTATCGATTAACTGTGTTCACCCTGGCTTTGTGAAGACTGATATGACGAAAGGGATGGGAGATTTTACTCCTGAGAGAGGGGCCAAGGCTCCACTTTACTTAGCATTGGAAGCTCCTCAATCACAAAAAGGGACATTTGTATGGCATGATTGTCACCAAGTCAACTGGGACGATTAATACTTGTGGTTACTAAATTATATTGCAAACCAAGTTGTCCTGTGACTGTGATATAGTGTCACATGCACTTTAAACATTTATTATATGATTTCTCTTTAGATATTTGGTGTTTTATTGGGTCTCTTTATAAATTTGGTATAGACTAATCTTATATGAATCATATAAGAATAGGCATGATGACTAATTAAAATAAAAGTATTCTGTTTGGTTCCAACTGCTAGCCTGTTCAAAATTCAAGACTCCTAAGACTCGCTTTACCAGTTGAATAATAAAGTGCCAAGATATTGTGCATTCAAGTTCTAGACTTGTGATGTACATATTTAGTCAAATTGTATGGAAATGTTGCATCACATTAAACTTCAATGAACTGTCTCGTCTCAATTTTTTGTTTGCAAGAACAAAAAAATATACATCTAAATGACGAACTGATTATTTAATTTTTTTAGTCATCTACCCTATTAGCAGTTACACTACACCAAACTCTGTAACTAAGAGTGTTCTATCTTATCAATTTGGAAGAGATTGTAAATCATAAAGTACTAAATTGAACATTGCATTTCAACATTTTAATGTTAATGTTATCAGTGTTCACAGGTCAACAGAGACTGATTACTATTATCATTAGTTGTTTATTTGCTCTCATCAGTTTGTTTCCTGTTTCCATTGTTGTGTATTTTAATGTAGCTTTTATCTGTGACTTGTCTGTTGGACTTCAATCTAATTAAATTTTATCGAAATTTTACATTATGTAGTTACCAAAGTAGCAAAATGATGAATATTTTTTTTTGTTAAGTCCTGACTCAAATAAATTGTGCTAGTCTTTAGAGTTTTGTATGAAAGCATAAAAACAGGTCATTTTTACTGTCTGTCAAAAACCACATAATGGATCTTTACTATACACAGTTTTCAGCAATTGGTAGAGTTATTCAAGTGGAAGGTTTTTAATGGCCTGCTAATGAATATATTGTTGTGATTTAATTACCACAAAAACCTACTACAATAATTGAATATTCGCAAACAGGGTGGTGCTTTCATATAACAATCAGATTTTCAACGTTTTGAGATATTTATACAATATTTATTTAAAACATAGTGTAAATTGATTTCAATAAATAATAGTTACTATCTTTTATAATTTATAAAATACTGGTCAAAACAGAAGTCGCCTTTCGTCTCGGAAGATATCTTGGGTACCTATACCTCTAATTGTGTAACTTTGCAGCTTTCGGCGGTTAATATTTTTCAAAATTCAGGTCGTGCGGTAACCACTCAATCGCTGAAAACATTCGGTCTTCTGAAGTCTTCTAGCTGTTGATGAAATTGGGGATCATCCATCGATAAACAACTTAGTGATCGCATGATTTGTATTTTTATTACTGACTAGTCTTCTTATCGTAAAAATAAGAAACGATATTATTTATTGATTAGGATAACCTAACCGCCCGCCAGCATTCAGGTAACTTCGAAACGGCTTGTCGTCCAAATGCCTCAGTGCCTGAAGACAAAAGTCTTTAATCATTGTGTGTTGCCGTTTGACACACGGATTCGAAACGTGGAGCTTCACTGTTTAAAGTTTTACGGATGAGAAAATACGCAGGAGAATGAGGGTCACTAACATAGTCAACCAGATACGTTAATTGAAGTGGTAGTGGGCAGGCCAGTTTTAATTTCTTAATCATAAACACGGGCTTGCGGGCTAAGCGAGGCAGTGCCCTAGGCCCCAAACTTTATAAGTACCTAATCCTATTAAGAATGCATTCCTACTTAAAGGCAGACTTATGTCGAGGCATTTTTTTTATCAGGGGTTTTTGTTGTCTGCTCTCGGACGAGTGCTTACCCGTTCGACCCAAGATTTTTCTACCCAATAGGTATTTTGCTCCGTTCAACCCAAAACAATAGATTCAAGTTACCCGTTCTACCCACACCTACTTATTCCTAATTTCTATTGTTTGAATTCAAATAAATGTCATAGTGAAATACTAAAGAAGCAGGGTCATTCATTACATTAGACAAAAAATGCAGAAATTCATTAAAAATATTTCATTATTAATATTTTTTTATTGTTTAGATAATAGTCAGTTAAATATTTGTCTACTAGTCTAATAATAAAAATAATCAACCTTTAAAGAAACAAACATAATAAAATAATAATATTATAAAAAATAGTTCATCACTCTTCAGATTCAGGTTTGGTAGGTAAATATAAAGTTACTTTTCTAAGTTATCTTGGTACATAATATCAGTCATGCAAAATCTAATTTTTTTCGTGATGACATATTTTAAACACTCGGATACGGACAGGTACACATTTTTAATTCAATAAAATATATAATAATTATACGTAACAATAGGTACAATTAAACTATATGAAACCTATCGATAGTATAATAGATATAAAATATGTTCTTGATTAACATAAATAAAAATCATCTATATTATTCAACACACATAGATAAAACAAACACATTTAAGATACAAAAGTTGACAGTTTTTCTAAACAATGTCCCACTGAAATTTTTCGTGTAGCCAAATCCATACACTACCTCAATAGATAAGAAAAAGAATGGTAATCCTTACCGTTGTTGATTGGATTATCTATTGTACATACAACAAGTTCTCCTTCCTTAATTTTTCTAGGTGTTGCACGTGCACTCGTTTAAAGGGATCATAAACTATTATTACCTCCTTATTTTAGTTACTAAAATTTGAAGTTACTGTGAGTAATAATACCATCTAGATTTTTTATAAATACTAGCGGTCCGCCCTCGCTTCGCAACTAGTCTCGTCGAAATCAAAACCATTCTCAAACCCAGTTAAACACACAGAAAAAATTTAACAAAATCGGTCCAGCCGTTTAGGAGGTTTTCAATGACTAGCACACGTACAAGATTTATATATAATAACTAGCTATACACGCCACGGCGTTGCCCGTGTTTTTGGATTATCTCGCGGGATCATATATCCAAAATCAACAACTACTAATCAGTTGAAAATTAATTAAAAACACATTGTCCAGCGGACAAAATTGTGAATCTAAACCATTCCCAGATCCCTTGAACACACACAAAAATTTCATCAAAATCGGTCCAGTCGTTTGAGAGAAGTTCAATGACATACACAATTCCAGAAGAATTATAGATATAAAGATATACAAATTACGGTGCCTGTACTATTTAGAATACACTGTGACTCAGATTTTTGCTTTGGGTAGAACGGGGCATATGTTTTGGGTTGAAGGGGTAAAAATATTATTGGGTAGAAAAAAAGGAGTGTGTGCGATTCACACACGATAGAAGTGAAACTTCAGTAAATCGACGAAAGAATAATAAGAAGAATAAAAAAAAAGTGTGTGTGTGTCAGCTACGACGCACGATTGGAGTCTACTACTTATGAACTATAATTATGATATATATCGAATAGAAAAAAGGGTAAATGAACGCATCTGCTAAAATGTTAAGAGAAACAAACATATATCTGTAATTATTCGGATTATTTATATTACTTCAATAAAGCGTATTACATAAATAAGTATGTTACAAAATAATATAAATAAAATACAGCAATACCTCATTGCGCGATACTTCGTAGTCTCAACTACGAAGTATCGCGCAAAGAAATTTAAATAAAGCATTGTATTTGTGTCTCTTACATCATTTCCGTTTCATCTTTTTGCATCCGGTTTGAAATCACTACGATTCTATAGAAGTTTCACTTCAAAATCATGGGTTGAACGGGTAAGCACTCTCTCGGACTCTACGGCTGTAGGTAAAGATGATAAGATTTGCGGCGCCCTCGTTGCAGTCGATAACTTTAACATAATACCGTAAAACGGGGTGCATAGACATGGTTTTGAAGTTTGTTTTAATTTCTCCATTGATTTTTGTGTGATTTTCGGAGTTCAATTGATACTATTTTATCATAAAATATATAGATAATATAGATTCCATCGTAAAATGCAATAAATATGAATATGTTAGATTTCTATTTACGCGCAATTGGGGTCAAAAGAAACGAAATATGGGGCGAATAAAAAGAATCGTCAGGTCACTTTCCAAAAATTAGTTATTGAACGCCTGAACAAATATTCGTAAATTATAACTTATTTATGAAATAACGTCAGCTTTTGAACACAAAAAAACGCATCGATAGATGCCCATTTGTTTAGGAGGCCACGATCAGACACTATGAAAAATGATGTAAGTAGGTACTTACCTAATAATATTTTGGTGGCAGCTATAGCACATAATTTTCTATACACCCCCTTCTTATTTCTATTGAAACCTATCCCGTTTCTATTAGCCCCGTACTTCATATCTATTGACCCAATACTACGTATCTGTTCGCCTCTTTGGCATTTCTATTAACCCCAAAGTTTGAATAAAAATGACTGGGTTTACAATTTTAGCCACTAATTTAATTATACAACATACCTAATTCTAGTTACCTTTACATTAAAACGAACCGCGAAGAACAATAAACTTTGAATTTTATTACAAGAATTTGTTTTACTAAAGATATTGAAAAAGTTTTGAGGACCACAAATAATAATTAACGTCTCAAGACGACTCACTTTCAACGTGTTTTTATTTTTAAACTTCTAACCTGACAGCAAATCAGTCTCGCCATTTCCCCTGATATTGTTGTTTACAAAAAAGTAGAATTTGGCGTTTTTATTTGAAAATGTTTGTTAATAATTGCCAGAATAAAACTTCTTTGGTTTCATTTCCATTCACCTCTTGAACTCTATCCACCCCGTTTTACCCGGTATACAATACCTGTTACAATAAAGAAGTCAACATTTAAGAGTACCTACCAAACCTACTCTGTACTCCTAATTTGCTATTTAGTCCAGTACTTTTACAAAACTCTACTGGGCTGAATTTTTGCATAGACCTTTAACTAATGCGTTCAAATGAAGATGTGAAAAAACTACTTTGATATCGTGCCGGCTCAAAAAGTTATAAAGGTCAAAAGGTTACGAAAATCAGTCAAATATCTCGCGACTTGAGACTCATAGAAGAATTCAGGTCATAAAAGAATTGAAATGGTTCGGCGTGATATTATCTTCAAAAAATCTCGATGCATTATCCAAAATTTTATACAGTCTCCTATTTTTAAGAAGCATAGGGATTTGAGCTTTGTATGGTATACAAAACACCTTATGGAGTACATTCTAATTTCTTTCACAGCGCTCTAAAAACATACCGACACATAGGTAACAAGACACATATATAGACACAACCCTTTTTTTAATTTTACAGAAAAATTAAAATGGTACCTATTGTTTTTAAATAGTAATGTCACGACAAACAACTTTTAAAAACACCTCTCTGACCTCCGAGCGCAGGTCGCCAGATATTTAAGAAAAACTGATTTTCTGAGGAGAATAAAGTTCCTTGTTCTGAAGATTTTCATAAATTCATATATTTTTTTTTTATATTACTTCAATAAAGAGTATTACATAGAGTATGTTACAAAATAATATAAATAAAATACAGCAATACCTCTTTGCGCGATACTTCGTAGTCTCAACTACGAAGTATTGCGCAAAGAGGAGACCCCGAGAATGTGATACGCTGTGTAATGTACCTATTCCATCTCATTCTTTTACACGTTAAATCCTACAGATATATAATGTTTGTCTCTTTCTACGTAAAGCCTCAACTTTTCGTGTTACACTTTTTGATTTTACTCCTCATAAAATTTCCATAAACTCCAATTATAAAGTGAAAAATATATAATTCAGTTGAACGCCATTTTCATAACTTTAATAGTAGGCACGATATAGGTGTCAATGTCGTTTTTGACATTTCATCACAACGCCTCCATGAAGGTGCATTCTAACGTAGACATTAGAAAACTGTCGCTCATCAAGTGCATAGCCATGATGAAGTACTGAACTGAAGAGGCAATCAAAAATTCAGCTCAGCAGGGATTAAAATGACTATAGTAATAGTAATGTTTGTTTTGGCGATCAAACCTTTATTTGCGCTGGAGTACCTACTATATCATTTCATATATCAATGAATGGTGTTTGTGTAATAAAGCGATCGATCTTACTAACTTGTTTATATTCCTTTGTACAAGAGAAGCAAATCTCATTAAGCATATTAAATACCTAAGCTATTTCCAATGCAAGCACAGCGTCTTTATATGGATTCCGATGTCATCCAGTGTTTGCCACTTTAATAATTGCATTATGTAGTCAATCGTAGGTATGGCTTAGACGCAATGCAATGGTGTTGTCGACTGGCTAGTCAGAAGAGTAGGTAGGTCAGTGGAGTAGTAGTATTTAATATTGTTTTATTATTTTTGCCTCATTTGTCCCATGTTGGCGATACATATTTTATTCTATACAAACACTAGCGGATGCCCGCAACTACGTAGGTACGTGTGTTAGTTATTTGCACATACTCTGTAGGTACTTGTTTTAAAAAATATCTTGGAAAACATACGTCTTTAATACAAACATCTAACCTCTTAAGTGTATAGCCTAAAGGGGTTTTAATTTATAAGAATATATAAGACACATCAAAAGCGCCTTTGAAGCCTTTGACTAGAGCCTTTGGAGGTGTCCATCTTTATAGTATACAAAGTTTCAAATAAGTAGGTACATTTATAAAATCTTCTTATTTGAAACTTTGGAATTTGATACAAAAAACCGTGTTTAACCGATTTAAAAAGAAAATATTTTACTCGTTTTTCATTATTTTTATTGATAAACAGTCAGTCACTCAGTTTTTTTTTAAATCCAAATACGCCCTGTTGCGGCTCGAAGGAACGCGCAGGGGATTTTTTTTTCTAATTCCTTCCGCTTGGGATCCTCCTGGTAGAGTTCTGGAGTATGCCCTTATTTGGTTTTACCTACTTAGGTAATTAATTCTTATTTATTTAATAATATACCAGGTTATACGTCAGAAGACACAGGGAGCTTTAGCGTCAAGAGTGACGCTAAAGCTTTACCTACCTTTTAAAGGCATTATGCCTTAAAAATTATAAAGGCTGTTGGTAATAAAAAATAAGAGAAATTCAAGAGGATGATTGTTGACCGTCTGGGCTGTAGAGGCTATAAGACGAAATCTTGCTTATCTTAGCCGTTATCTTACGTAGCAATTTATTATTCTATGTCTTAGCTATCAATATTTCATCATGATCCTAACAACACTGAGGTTTGAAATAAATGTGATCACTTTTTTAAGACACATTATTTGTTCCTTTACTGTTAATAAACTACAAACAGTCAGTGACTGCCTGTACTAATACTATTTTAAATCTAATAGAAATAAAAACATCCAAGTTTTGGGGAACATAAAAAAAGCTGATATTAAAATCGTACCCTACTTTTACTCGTAGGTATACTCGTATCTAATCTACCTGTCATTAAAACTATTATAATCTGTTAAAACAACACCTTGTTTACCAACAAAATAGGAATGATGATTAGAAAATTCTTTTAGTAAGGCTATCGGCCGACTATCACGCGAGCGTCGTTATTTTGATTTCCTCGGCACTTTGTTTGTTGCAATGAAATGAAATGACAAACACGATTAATACGAAATAGGTAAATGTGTAATGAAGATTTCATATCACTTATAAAATTGTTTGTTTAGATCGCGCGTGTCGTGTCAAGTTTGTTGGTATGTTTGGAAGCAATCATATCAACATGACATAGTGGTTGAAGGAGGCACTTCGTTTTATTAGTTGACTAACATAATTGCCTTATGTTTTGATTAGAATAATGAAACTTAGTCAATATTTTAAGGCGAGTCATAGAGTTTTAGGATTAAGTTTCGCAAACAAAATATTTTAATATTTTCAGTACCTACCTGCACATTAGAGTTCCCGTGGGCGTAGGTCTCAAGAGCTTATTTAAGTACGCCAAGGTCGCGTTAAAGGACACGCTGAGCTTAAATATACCTCTTTGTCCATGGCGTTAAAGGGCGCGTTTCTGACAGCAGCAGCGGCCAACGCTGCCGGCGGACGCGGTGGAAAACTATATTTGTAAAATATAGCTTGATCACTGTGACTGTGTGAAATATTTATTTTTATTTATTTTTGGAAGTTTCATTAAATAGGATATTATTTAAGTAATTCTAAAGATTTTTACTATATAAATCATACCTACATCTTCTAAAAATATATTTATATAATATCCTGTATTCGTTTCTGAATGCTTTATTTTATTTATTTTCTTACTTTTTGTGTACTTTTCGGAGAATAATCACTCTATTAAAAGATGTCGTTTCTTTCCATATTTTTTTATGTTATCACTATTTTATGGATTTTATTGGATCATAATTATGTAGATATGGTTTCGAATCGTAGACACGCACGGCGACAAAGTCGCCAATGTTTTATTTGGCGTTTTCTTGGCAGAAGCAAATTACTATAAGTTATAATACACAAACACACACAAACGGCATAAGCCACTAAGACATGTCTCAAAACTGTTAATTAGTAAGTACCTATCCAGTATCTTTGCCATATAAACAGTATATTTTTTAGTAGGTAGTACTTACCTACCTTATAGGTACGCCGTGAAGTACCTACCTTAGGACGAGTTATTATTAATATTCAGATTATTAACGACAGAAGTTCTAAATGAAAACGGTATTTCTCTTGTGATGATTTTTCTTAACAAGTGGAATAATGACGGTCGTCGAATGTAATCATCAGCTTTGAGCTCTACAAAACTTGAAAGATTTTGCAGCTAACTTAAAATTGATCTTTATTATTTGTTAACGATTGAACATATTCGGAACTTATGCATATTCATAAACAGAACGTCTAATTGTACGCTGAGGGTAAAATGAAACAGCGAGTATAGGGATAGTTACATTTATTTATATAAAACTGGCCTTAATGAAGTACAGCCTATTCAAACATACAACATTGACTTGATTTTTACATTAGCAAATTACAGATCCAATATTATCACGGTTTCACCGATCACATTTTAACAGTTTGGTGAATTTAAAAATTACTTTAAAATTAGAACTTAAATATAAGTAATATATTCATAGGTAAGTAAGTAAATGCTCCAAATTATTCAGTCGTAACTTCACCAACTCATTAACGGTTACAACAAGGTTTGTATTCCACCATAGCGATGATATCTATTAATTAAAATCCTTATATTTTTTACATGAAAATTGCATATATCAAATTTTATTAAATTTTCTCCAAAAAATGTACTCTACCAAACCGATAGTTATCTAAACGTAAAAAACTTTAAACACAAAAGTTGGTTTTGTGGATCAATAAATTGACAGTTTGGGTTTGCAATGAATACAAATACATACACACGAGTGTCATTGTAAACCGTAGCACTAGACTACGGCGTAGCTTGTCTACGCGGCTTCTAGGACAGTTAGGATTGTTACATCCTGTTATCTAATCGAGTTTAGATAAATGTACCTCTATAATAGAAAGCTTGTCTAATATTTAAGACAAGACGATTTTGACAGGAATTTCACAGCTGGCCTGTGAAATTCAGATAGTTTGCGTTAACATCTGTTTTTACTTTATAATATTATTTAACTTGACACTGACAAACTGACGATTCAAGTACAGGGTCCTAGGAAATTGAATTGAATTGAGTCTACTTTTTGGTTTTAATATATTATGTAGCTTGATTTATTTTGATTGAAAAAGTATTAGCTAATTCTAAGGTATTGAAAGTAGATAGATATACCTATACGCTATGGTTCATATGACCTTCGTCATTTTAAAAGCTGATCAGCTGCTCTTTGGTGTTCTAGCCGTTCAGTCCTCAAGGCTATGCAATCTTACTAACATTTACAATGTGCTTACAATACGTATTGCTTGATTTTTCACACTGATTGGTAAAGTGAAGGTAAAAATTATAACAATTATATCTTAATTAAATGGGTAAATATAAATACAACAGGTTTTAGATTCTTAACTTAGTTTTTGAAAAAGTACTTTTCGTTTACATACATACAGATTGAAAGATATTGAGCGCCCTAGACTCGTATGAAATTAGTAATCTTTGTTAAAAAGCTAGGCGTCTTTTTTAACAGGTTTTATTAGGCTGCCACGCTCAACATCTGTGGGTAAGATAACTAACATATTTATGGACTTTTTGCAGGATATTTAACAAAAGTTCGATTAATATTAATAAATAAATTTGAAAAATTCTTAAATTCCTTCTTTAATTTTATTTAAAATACCTACACTGTTTAGTATCATTATGCCTAAAATCTAAAAAATAAACCTAGGTTCTATTCACCTCTACCATCGTATCACCTTGGTCATTTGTATATTGATACAGGAACAGTAGCCTCTCTTTGTAGTTATTACAATAATTTAAAATAAAAAATATATCTTACAATATTAAATGAGCGAACTACACTGAAAACTTTCACGCAAAGAGAATGGTAATGGATAACATAACATCCGATAGGTAACTAACTCAAAAAAAAAATTGGTAAATGTATTTTTAAGTTGTTTGTGGTAAGTTCCGCTTAAAACGTAGGACATGATTATAAAAGGTAGTGATGAAGAACAGTTAACATTATAACGTAGAATACCTAAAAATAAATAGTTACTAAACACATTGAATAGTTCTAACTAGCCTATATAAATAAAGCGTTTCACACTCGACTAAATAAGACACTTTACTTTGGTTTATAAAAGACTAAAGATAAAAATAAGATAAGTAGGTACTATGCTATAGATCCTTACAACTGAATACGTGGGAACTGTCACACATGGGTGCTAAACCTATAATATTTTATTCAATAAAAGTGGTCTTTTTCTGGCGTATCACTGGTTTTCTGGACGGATAATTATTAACATGCTGGTAAAAACCTCCTTATTAAAAATAAGCAAGCACATTTATTCTTACAGCTAACAATTTACAACCATTAATAATAATTTATACTCCATTGTAAAATTCTTTCACAATTCCTAAGGCACCAAAAGGTAACAAATATTTACACATACATAGGCGATTTCTTACAACCTTTAATTTTGTGATTTTGTCAATTACAGCTGAAAGAACTTTTGAACTCATTGGACTTTAATCGCGAATTTTCTAAACGTTTTGTTGCAAGAAAGTTAGTTATATGACTTGTGGTTCAGTTTGTGATGAGCGGAGGCAGGGCTGTTGGTTCGTCGTAGAACCTGTACCTGTGAGGGACTTGCTGGGTCGGCGGGGATGCGTCGGCGTCGCCATGCTGCGAGTCGCGGTGTCTACGCAGGTCAACTTTCCTCTGGAAAGCCTTTTCGCACAGACCGCAGGAGAAAGGCTTGTAGCCGGTGTGCTTGCGCATATGCGTTATCAAATTCGAGCTTTGGCTGAAAGCTTTCGAACAAACTACGCATTTGTGGGGTTTCTCACCTGAAACAATGCAAAGAGATATTTAGTTTTTATCTTAGCTATTTTATAGACTAACACCTAACTAAACATACTGAAGTCCTGTAGAAAAAAGAAATTTCGTTTGCTTTCGTTGCTCATAAATTATGTCAAAATATTAAAGATTTCAATAGTCTAGGTAATTCCATAATCAATTTGCCATACGAGAACGTAAACTTCGTCAATTTTGTCGCTAATGTTAATTTAATTTGAACTAATAACCACTTAAGTATAAATTAACAGTTGCCGTCGTTACTTCGATTTGGTTACATAATTCATTCAGTAGTCGAAGAACTTGGAACGTAGATGTTTCACGGCAGGTAATTAAAGCTTGTGTAAGTGGACCAATACTTGTTATATCACAGGGTATTTAATTATTAAAACGCGGTTTCCGAACTGATTTAGTATGCAGTATCGCCACGCAGGGCTGTATTTATTAATTTTAACGGTAATTGTTCGCCGGTACACGATAATCTTGATAACACACTGGCGTGGAAAAATTCCCGGCTATTTGTGTCCGAATGTTATTAAGAGAAAAAAATGCAAATGTCGTTTTATAGATAGAACAGGATTTACTTAAGTGTAGTTTTTGTATGTGTGCCGTGATCGTGGAGGCCTGTGAAGGCTGCGCGGCTAATTGCAGCCGAGCCGCATTTTGGAATATTGATGATGAGGCATTTATCGGAGGACGAGCGCCTTGTACGGTTACTGTAAATCATTCCGCCCGGCACGGAGACGTGACGAGATGTCTTCGCCAAGACAAATATGTCTGCCACATTTTTTAGCTACCATAATTCGTCTCGTTGTTCCAACTGGATCTGGTCAAGCGAATGAAAAACGCTGACCATTTTATTTTTCTTACATTGTCTATTATTTTTTAAAAGAAGCGAGCCGCTTATTTTAAAAACAGTAAATCTTTACAAGGAGCGATCGGCTTGAGAAACAGATTGGTATGCGAGTAAATGCTATGCAAGTCATGTTTATTAGGACACAAAGGCAGGGAGTTCCATAAATAAAAATTAATTGTCTGGCTTTCGATCATGGGTAGACAACAATTATTTTTTGTTATGCTTCAATAACTCGACATATTCCAAATAGGATACCTTAGCCGAGGCCTATCTTATATAATGTACAAACGGATAAAATTTATAACTTCGCTATTAGATAGCTGCCAAATTTAAGTAAACGCCCTGGATACTTACTTTTGATTACAATAATAATCGATTCAACCACAACCTTCAACTAAACTTTCAAACCGCAAGTTTCCTTATGCTCACATAATATAACCGCTAATAGGTATAACCGCGCCTTTTTGCTCATAGAAAATTCATTATCATCCATAACGTAATTGCGGCAAAGCTTTTAAATGTTTAATTCTTTAATTCCCAGGCATCGGCTCGGATGGCTCTTGATTGCTTTTATTGGCGGAATAGTGGAAGTCTGTAGGTTTTCAATTTAATGAACTTGTCTCAGGAATAAAGTGGATGGTCCCTGGCGTATGACTAGCCGAGAGCCGCCTAATGAGTCGACCAATAAAATTGTATAAAGTCTTCAGCAGATGTTTGTTGGCATTCCGATAAAAATATCGTCGTTCGGCTGCTCTGTTGATTTGAAGTTGGATTATTTTTATCGCTAAATCAATTTAAAACGAACTCAGTAATGATTATTAAAAAGTACCTTGGAGTAGCATTGCTATGGATATAATGGTTAATTAAAAGATTTTGCGTTTTATCTATGTACATAGTATGTTCTTTTTTTAATAATAAAGGCTATTTTTAATACACAGGACGATTTTCCTTTAGTAAGTATGCATAAGAATAAATTCCAGTGGCGCTTGTAAAGTTGGAGAGTATTTTAGTTACTTACTATGCAATTTTGTAAAGGTAATTTTGATTTTGTATCGTAAGATACCATTAAACGAAAGTTACTAGTAATTATAGTTCCTAGAGAGGGAGAAATAAAGTTAGTGTTTCCTAAGAGGGTGGAACACGTTAACACTTACAAATGGAAGTTTTGAAACAATTGTCATAATAATTACGTAGTTCTCACAACACATTGAAATGTGAAATGTTATTTTATTGAACCAAGACAACTGTCGATAGGAAATTTCCACTACTTCGTTTATTGTACTGAGAATTGAAACTATCGGTTAAGTTTTGTTAACTAACCTGTACTATATAATATGTATTAAAAGATCATGGATTTTATTTAGTTTTGCTTGCCAAATGCTTATTCTGGGACCGATATTGCTACAATGTAAGTTTAAGTATTTTTATTTCCAAGTTTTAATGTAAACGGTTTTGCCCACTTCCTTACTTTACTTTCTTGTTCCTGAGGATACAATATTTATAATAAAAAAGCTCTTCCTTTACTCTCCTATTCTCGAAACTTTATACCTCCTCTATAAATAATTTTAGTTTAATATCAAAGAACTAGCTTTCACAACAGCTACAGCTTTTAAGCTTTTGCATGTAAGAAACAAAAATAAATATAAATTCATATTTCGACAACATCTAGCCCCATTCTTCATCATTAAGCTCTAAGCTTGTGTTACGGGTACTAGACATCTGATATAATTAGAGAGAGTGAGATATATAGAGGTAGTATGTTTTTCATTATATACTAGTGGCCCGCCCCGGCTTCGCACAGGTTTTTATTTAAATTTTTTTCCGGGATTTATTCGATTTTTTCTCGCCTTTTAAACCTTCCCTAGACCTCCACGAACATTTCAAGACTATGATAAGAAAAATCAGTTCAGCCGTTCTCGAGTTATAATCAGACTAACGAACAACAATTCATTTTTATTTATATAGATAGATATTATTACAAAGGTGTTTGAATCGTTTTTAAGACGTCCATTAAGGTATTATTAAGGTAGAGATCTTACCAGTATGAATGTAGGTATGCTTCTTCATGTCAGACTTCTGGTGGAACCGTTTCCCGCAGTACTGGCACGGGTAGGGCCGCGTGTCGGAGTGGATGAGCAGATGCGTGGACAGGGTGCTAGAGCGTTTGAAGCACTTGCCACACTGCTTGCACTAAAGGACAAACAATATTTTAATAAATAATAAATAAATTAAAAAAAGATAAACTTAATTTCATAAAAGGTATAAAGGTGCTACAATACTAAATAGCGATTTCTAAATTTTTTATTTCTAAATTTGCAAGTGCCTTTGCCAACCAGCCATAAGTTACGACACCTCGTACTAAGGTAAAGTTCTAGACTTGTAACATAGTCACCATTTTATCTCTACCTCGATTTAGTTATCCTAGGTTGTCCATATATTATTTACATATTGTCGGTTGTTACAACAAATATTAACAAATGCGGCGTTTTAGACTAATAAATATGGATATGTAGCTAGATAATACACTTAGCAAGATATTCTGTACACATTCGTCGCCAGCTTAACTACTGAATCCTAGAGGCTCTTTCTGATACAAGTGTGTGTGTCCGTGTCCGATCGATTTCGATCACGGCGATAGCTTATATTCCTTGATGCACCCGCATGTGGCTTATATAGCCTATTTTCGTAAAATACCCTGATACAAGTACTCCGTAGGCGTATCAGGTACTTATACATACTTATTTTGTTTCCTTATTATAGGTAAGTATATAGAAATTCGGGGTAGCAGAGAGGGGTGAAATAAAGACCATTAGACTGAGGAATAACTCCTGAAGGTGTGCCCATTAGGATCCATAGTGAAATAAACAACGTTACCAAGTATACTATACTTCACATTCTTTATCCTGGAACCTAGATGGCAAATAGATGACGAAGAAAACAAGTTACTCGACATCACTAAGTAATAGAATACAAGGCTTTTCCTCAAGCCTTCAACCGCGTTCTCGATCAAAACAGTCCATAAAATAATTCACACGGCAATTTATTAAAAAGCCGTAAACTCGATTGGAAAAGTTGTGTATAATTAGAAGCCGGAGCTGTCAGCCGCTTGACTGTGACAGCCAGTAATAAACTAATTACAGGCCTCCCTACCACCCTTTCCTCGCTTTTCTTTGATTTTCTTCACCACTCTACACTTTATTTCGTCGCTTTTTCCAACAATAACTAAGGTCTATATTTAAATTTACGTATTTAATTAATCTAATATAAAACTTTTTTTCTCTTTTTCTACATAACATTTAAAATAGTTTAACCTAAAAAGTGAGGTTTATAAAGATTTCGTAAAACATCTATAAAAAATTCTCGTAAAGATAAACTTATCTTTTTCTTGATAACATTATGTTTATAAAAGGTTTGCCTTTTAAAGTTAAACGGAAATGAAATTTAGAGTTGGAATAAAAATTGAATTTTATAGATCGTTATAAAAATATTTTATTTAGGTAAGTAGATTATTTGCAAAACCAGTTTTGGCTTAAGGGTGGGATTATAGAGGACCTTAATTGTTTTTGATTAGCCTATAACGTCCCATGCAGGGCAAAGGCCTTCCCCCTATCCTTACAAGTGTTCCGGTCCTGAATAATAATAGTAACATACTTATTATATTTTAATATTGAAGCGTGATTAGGCGCTCTATAAAGCGCTTTAGCGAATGTTAAAATATGTTACGTTTTATTTAATCTTGGAACAAGTAAAACAGTATCGAAACTAGCCCGTTAGCATAGCAAGTGCGGCATAGTCTTAGTAAACAAGCTGCCAAAAACAAAGACATTCATGAATACTGAGTAACCGCTAAGATTCCATTTTGGATTTATTGAATCAGGTGCTACTGGAATGCAATGGCACCATTTCAAACGTGGTATTTTTACGAAACACTGATTAAGAGAGTTAGACACGGCCTCATTTATTACATTTGTTACTATACAATACGAACGTACGCCATCAATAACTAATAATATATGCAGAGTTTCAACATTTAAACCAAAACAAAATACTTAACTGACCTTCTATAAGTATTTAATGATCTAAGTATTAACAGACTCGTAAAACAGTCAATTTTCTGTATAATAAAACAGTAACATTACTCACATTGAAATTATGAAATCCATTGTTAATAAATAAGGAGAGTGTGCAAGGGCTATTAATCGGTCGGTTTGTCTTTAAGTATGCGGTCAACTTATGCGCCAAGATAAAGGTGAGGTCACACTTGCTATAAAAGACGAATTAAAAAAAAATATTACAAAATTTAAATAGTTAGAATGCTTTAAGTTTGTCACTAATAGTTTATGAAAACCGTTGACGTTTTATTATGCTTATTTTGGAGGATAACTTTAACTAATATTGGATGGTATTTTTTATACCATCCAATATTAGTTAAGGTATTATTAGTTAAACCGATTGTTAGAAAATCATAAAATGAAACATCTAAATATTCTAGTATCTAATCTGTTTTACCGTTTATTGTCTCTTAAATTTATGAAACATACTCGTATCACACCTAGTGTTTCAATGTAGCCTGTCATTAGACAAACATGTACCTACTAACGTCTTTAAGTTCTATGATGTGAAGGTAAATTTTCTGTGAATTATTTGTTGGTGGAATTACATGAACGAAATTAATTATCATGCCTATAGTAAGTACCTACCTACAATCTTGTAGAAAGAATGAAAGTTTACCCTTTTAGTGTAGCGTTTAGTTTAGGCATAATGCCTAATAGGTACGTTAGTAATATTATACATCGATAGATGGCGTGTAAAATTAAAATTGATTTTCATTGACATTTAATTTTGACCTTAAATTACTTAACTTATTTATTATTTATGTAACTTGACATAACATTCATAATTATAATTTCTTGACATTTTTGTTGTATGTAAAAGTTTGTTGAAATTTTGCTATTTTAGATTCCTTTGTGACATGCTCAATACATTCGAATTACCTAATTTAATTATTATTAAGTGTTTTTTCCGGATTACGTGGCACTGTGGTTACCATATATAAAAACCAGTTGTAACGCATAATTATTTTATCAATAAATTACTGTTATGACTATTATTTAAACTGTTAGAAAACACTTTTAGGGTTAAGCTCACCTTTTGGACATTCTGGATAAGTTATCAACTATTGTATGTGTTTTCTCGTGCGCAAAAAAATATTTCTGAATAATTATTAAATATTCCAGCAATATGTATATATCGTATATAGGTACCATCAGGTGGAATGTGTCTCTCTAGTGTGCCCCTAGCTTCGACAAATCCGCAGACCTACCTGAAACAGTTGGTCAAGCAGCTGCCTCCCGCGCTTCACAAAAACGGCTACTTTTTTGGTCGCCTTTTTATAACTCCGATGCACTCTTATAAACAACACAGGTGCGTATGATCGGCAATTCCACATATGGTTATCAGTTTGTCCCTATGCGAGATTTTTTATGATTCAAATGAAAAAGTTTCTTACTTTTTTAAAGGTTTTTTTCACATGATGGCTAGTTTTTGTTTCTTTCTTGTAATACGTTGGCCATAAAATAAAGTCGACTATAAAACTAAAATATCTTAAATTTTATGTATGTACCACATTCTCGTAGATATGAAAGAAAACTCTACTTTTATTTTATAGCTAATAAAGTCGTCAACAATCAATCCAATCAATCAATCAAGTAGTACTAAGTTAAAGTCGTTGAAACATAACTGTTAAGTGAATATAAACAGAATATAAGCAAAATATAAAGGAAACAACTTTTTTGCTACTAAAATCGGCTGATCATGTCTTTCAATGAAACTTTTGGGAGCTATTTACCTATAAGAGGCGTACCAAGATTTATCTTGAAGGTTTAAATGCAATCAAAAAGTTTAATCTAAGGGTGTGAATACCGTAATGCAAGATGTGGTATGGAGAAGGCTTTGTGCGCGGGCGCCGGCCGCGTAAACGAGGCGCGTGGCGCGCGCGCGCCGTCCCATTCCCGCGCCTGCGCCGGCCGAAGCCGGTTACGAGCCGATATTGTTATTATACGTGTACAACGCCTCATTAGTTTATGTTCACTTCCGTTGGACTTATACACTTAACACCTATTTATTCATGAAAATATCGTTAAACCGGTTTTTATTGTAGAAAATGCGTTATAAAACTGTTGATTGAAAACGAAGCCTGTAAAGTTGGGTTGTCTATAATTTGACAAGTTTATTGCTGAATCTAACAAGTCAGAATCCCAAGTGCAGAAATTGTAGAATTACATTAAAAACATTTAATAGAATAGCGTTGCAACATTTTTTATAGCGAGATATGACACACGGTAATTATTCGACCAATTATAAATCGCGCCGCCGTGATATTAAAAGTTGGAATTTTGATTAAAACCAATGAGGATTTTTATAGCTGCCGTAGAAAAAAAGAAAGGAATAAAAATTGCGAGAAGACGAGTCGCTTCGTGCGTGCGGCGCGCGACCCGTTCCGATCAAACAAGTACTTATTAAGACGGGGGCAGTTTTTGCTATTTGATTTGTTAAAGAGACTAAAAAGAATACCTGTTTGCTATTTTAAACCAACGGAAACTGTACAGTTAGCCGACTCGCAGGATGTATCGGTTAGTAGTGTGATTAAGTGCGCTATATTTAAATTGAAGATATGTATAGGTTTGTCTAGAGTCTAGGCAATAGGTTTATAAACTTGTTTCTAACGATTTATTATATAAAGGGCTACGATGGGGCTATTCTAATTCGATGAAATAAGAACAAATGCTTTTGTGTTGCGTATTAATAAAGTTGAAATTTAGTTTCAAATTGCAGTTTGAAGAGTAGGTAAGCGGATAGCATAGTAGAATGAAGTTAGGTCACTGAAAATTGATGTTAGAGAACCCAATAGCATAGATATAACATTATTTCAGCAGTATGAATTCACAATTCTCTTATATATTCAGTTGATTCTAAGGGTAGAACTTGGGCTGTTGAGAACACAATTTGGCTACTTTGGATTTTTGTGTAGAGGTTACAGCGACTATTGCTTATACGGTCGAACACCAATTAAATTAAATCTATCAAGACGCAAATTGACAAGATGCCCATTTTTTTTTAATGAGAGGCTCTCATCCTGTGAAAATAATTGACATGGTACCTATAAATTAACACGAGTATTATTAGTATTACCTGAAAGGATTTCTCATTTCGGTTCTCGTTCTTGATAAGCAGTGAGAAGTCTGCAGCGGGGGGCGGGGGGTGGTACTGCGCTGGTTCTGAAGGGCATCTGCGGGGTGAGGCACTAGAAGACCTATCGCCGGGGCTACTGCGGCATCTCTTCACCAGCTCCAACGGCGCGTCTTCGTCTCTCTCCCACTTAGGGGAATCGCTACCGTAGTCTCTTTCACGCTCGCAGGCGCTTCCCGGCGACCAGATTTGACGGTTCTTGGTTGATAAATTTAAGGGGAGTTCCTCTTCGTCATCTGTAAACAATTAATCTTTGTATATGCTTGATAGACCACAATGTGACTAAGTGCAACAGGCTTCAGAATGTACGGGTAAGTAACTATGACAATTTTGGGTCTGGGCTTCTTCTATACTTGCCTAGAAGTCTGTGTTATCGCAGTTTCATAGGAAAAATATTGTTCCCTCTATTTCATACAAACACATACCATATCAGATAAATATCTTAAGGTAATAATTACGTACTGATAATAAAATAATTAGTCAAGAACTGTGTACGTTTCTGTACAACTTACAATGTCAAAACTGTACAAACACTTGCAGGCGATAAATAAAAAATATTGTCGACAGTTTCTTGTGACTGTTCTTCACGCCTTTATATCGGTAAAATTTAAAGTCGGACGAGTCAAATCGGTCGTCTGTAAAATGACTTATGAAATCTGTACAGGTGTTAATATGTTTGCCGACGTTACGTCATTGTATGCTTTACAGTGTATCTGGATAGATAACAGCCAACAACATTTACGAAAATGATCTGCCTTAATGTAAAATGTTTAAGGTCACTCTAGAAGAAATAAGAGAGCTTAGATAAACTAGTAAAATTTTATTCTAATGTTGCAAAACTTCGCAAAGATATAATTCAATCATTGGTGGAGAAGGTTCTAAAGTGTCGAAAATACTTTTGAAGTTTATATCTATGAATGAATGGGGCTCTTAAAATATTATAAAAAATCCACAAAAACATTTGAAAGTTGTTATTTACAAAAGGTGAAACAAGTACTTCTAATTTCCTTGGTATAATCTAATTAAAAAATCAAGAACGTTACATTGTAATTTTGAGGTTGTCGTAAACCGGTTGGAAAGTAGCTGTGTTCTAATTAGAATAAGTACCTAAAGCAATGACTAAAAGATATGGGTGGATTTCCTTGGAGGAAAACATTGACGATACTGTTTTAATACCTAGCATCATAGGTATAAAACCAAATAAAATTCTAGTAGTTTCTAGCCATAATTTAAATCATAAGGAATTAAAAAAAAATAAACTTAGTTCATCTTCTAAGTGCCCCTCTGTTTTCGACAGATTCGTTCAAGTGGTACTGCTATCTTCATACTTCGTTTATTTGTAAGACTTTTAGGTACATCATTGCATAAACGACCAACTTTAGAAATATTATATTCAGAATTCATAGAGGGTTTCCTTGGAGGAAAACATTGAATAAATGTTTTAAATAGCATCATAGGTATCCACATAATATTAATCCTCGTTTAAGGAATAAAAAAAAAACGTAAGCTTCATCTGACTGCTCAACAGATTAGCTCAGCTGGTATTTCCATCTTCCTAATTCGTTTATTTATACATATACAACCAACTTTAGACAAAGTATATCTAGAATTCATACCACGCGTAATCTAATTAAATCGTGAAGGAAATGCTCAAGTAAGTAAACTTAGTTTGCGAGGTTAACGACTTGTAAACGGCGACATATCGGCGTACCGAGTTATTAATCGGTGCCTTACACTGATAGCTATTCTAATGAGCCGTATTCAGGAGACACTAAGGAGGCCGAGGCGAAACCACTTTGGTACTCATATGTCACAAATTATCGCTTCTTCGATTCCGAAAGCAATGAATAGAGCTATGTTTTGTAACTAGACTTTAGTTGGCGAGTTCCGAATGTATCAATCTCTTTAAAAATAAAGATTAGTTTATGCACAATGTCATATCACCATCAAGTATTAAGCACATAGTGATTGATATCTCTACACAAGATTTTAGAAATATACTACACCCTTTACGCCTTTGAGGATGGAAAGGTACAAAATAAAAAATGTTGCATCAATTCAAACAATTAATTGATGCAAGTCACCAAAATCCAAACGACCGGGGCATCTTACTTACTTACTTGGATGTTTCTAAAGAAAACTATCAATTTAAGTTATTGCGTTCGTAAAAATAGGAAAGAAATTGTCCAATTTCCGGTTTTGAATAAGTTAAGCAGATTTCAGCTTGTGGTTCTAGTTGACAGGGCTGCCTGACTGCTGCAATACATCAGGGCACCTTGTCCTTGTACATGATTGATAATGTAGTTGAAGTACGTGATCTCTACGACTACGAGTATGCTCGACGTTCCTCTTACCGTCTCTAGGTGGTGTGTGCCTGGCATGGTCCATTGGAGGGAAAGAAGGCGATGTTCGCGGCATCAGCAGCGGCCACACCCCGGCGCCGCTGTACAAGGCTCCCAGACCGCTGCAGTACATGAGGGCACCGAGTTCTGGCCCGAAGAAAAACATCCAATTATTAACATTTTCTTGTATTTATTTTTGTTTAATTAGCCCCTGGGCTGTCTCACCTATTCCTCGTCAACAGTTATTAGTTAACATATATTTAGACAATTTTGTGCCCAATATTTTAAATAATAATGACAGAAACGATTAACCAGAGGCTGAATATGATATACTCGTACAACCACAGGATAATTGTTTGCGTTATTTATTTAAGTATCACTACGTGTCTAAAGACTTGGCAATTCTATTGTTTTAAGATTTAGAACTCTACCTGTAGCTCTAGCATAGTGCTTCAGTGCCCGCCCCGCGATTTCGATATCCCCTAGCTGAAGAAGGTCCAGCTGGGGCGGCGAGCGGGGTGAGGTCGGTGAGTGGGGGGACACGCTCCGCTCAGGGGAGGGGTAGCGGTGCGCGGGCGGCGGGGACGACGCCTGGAACTGCTCTGCCAGTCTGGAGAGGAGCACGTGTCGAGACATCTGAAATAAATGGTCTTTTTAGTCATAATGATCGGAAGGTATTTGTTATTGCATGAAATAGTACAAATAACAAAAAACTACATCAAAATCATGTCACGAGGATTCGTGACATGTGCAACAAAACTGTATGTTTTTAAGCACTTTCCCCTTGGTCTGGGAGCATAATAAAAAAATAACTGTATATGTACATATGTCTATCACATTAAGTATATCAGATGTCTCTTACTAGTTCAAGCTTAGAGCTTACCACGAGGGTTATTTTGTTGATTGTCCGGCAATAATATTTATTTATTTTATTGCACCTTCCAAAGAAAAAATAAATTACCGGACCAATCTAACAACCAATAAACACCTTCCAATGTAAAGCTCTTATCTAGATTTAAAACTTGTCCGTGATCACTCGAAGTGGTGATATCACAGTTAATTTTCACGTGACCAACGTCATTAGTGTCCACTATGTAATATTTGTTACTATTCCACAATCTGTAATTCCCGCTGATTATTACGACCACTTGTTTGTTGACAGCGAATCGTATTAAAAGCTCAATCAAGCAAATGAAGATTCAGAATAATGAAAGTGGCGCGGGCTGCGTGAGCGCATTAATAATGCACGTCCCGTGGAACAATCTATATTAGAACAACCTACACTTTTCATTAGGGTTACTATACGTGTATGTGCGTCAATTTATTATCATCAGCATCAATGTTTTTAGTCCAAATGTGATGTTTATCGAGAGGTTGAAATGAGATGGTATGAAAGAACGGCGTTTTTTGGAAGTTTTGTAAAGATGCTTTATTTTGTTAGTATTTTCATTGCATTGCCAACAAACATTCATTCTTTGTGTTGCTTAATGATAATTTCCTCTAAACAGTGTTTAAGAGTAATTTTATAAATATATATTTGCAGTATTTCAGTCACCCATACATAGCAAGCTCTTCGTGATTAGTCCGGAAATATTTTTTAATTTTTAAAAACGTAATTGTCTGTAGATTTTTACAAAATAAAAAACGTAAACTGTATTAGTCTTTATTTATAGAGCATATTTTAAAACGTCGTCAACGATTTGGTATTACAGACATTATGGACAATTTAATAGTAAGTAGCATACGTTTAAAGCTTGTATGTGTGTGTGAATCCAATATGCTCAGTACATAACATTAATTCCATTAGGGATTAAAGTGAGAAGTAGGTAATCCCCCAGTTGGCTGTTGTCATTGTAGGTAAATTGTAAATAATGATTTTGTACAATGATTTGCCGAATTTCCTAATTACAATAATGCTCGGCTCGGCTCATCGAAGATAAGGATCTATATTTTTGTTACTCCATTCATTTTTTGTCATTGCTACTATTTGTAGAGGCGTTTTAGATTTATTACGTTTTATCGGATTGGGCTCTAAAACACTAAATTCTGATTACTGTAATTAACTAAATAAATAATTGTGTCCAAGTTTTGTGGTTTTACAAAACAATGGAAATAAATGATTTTGTATCTTGTATCTATCTGTTGTTATTCACGTAACATTTAATTCTTTTTTGTTTATAATAATACTGACTAAAGCTAGTTCTATTTTTTTCATGTTATGGTATATAAACCATGACATTAAAAAAAAATTAATGAGTCTTTTTTCTGAATACATTTTCATAATTAAGTGGGTAGAGAACCTGAAAACATTTTCATTATTTGATGTAAAGAATAAATACAAAGCTGTAAATAAAAAAATAAGACATTTGTTCTTACTTCATCTTTTGTGTAATTCATCAGAAAATATTTTCTGATGAATTACAGAGTGTAGAGTCTTGAAATAGAGAAAAATAATGTGGGATTCACATTGGAGTCTACATTTTAACTGACGCAGTGGCAGCAAGCCGCCGCGGTGGCACAAATTCTTGTTTCAATAAAAGCTAGAATCTATTAGTTCGTCGTAATTACGTGACATAGCCTTTCACTCCGCGGCACGATGGGAATTCAAGCAAGTGTCAAGAAAATCAATCAGCGTTTTAAAAAATCCATTCTATCGTTTATTAATGCGATGCTGAAATATTAGCACTTATGACGCTAAAAGAGGGTTAAAATCTATTTATTTGTTAGTCATGCTATCCCACTGTTGGGCAAAGACCTCCATTTCTCTTTCCAGGCGAGTGGAAAGAGAAATTGATTCACGATACACTGTAGGCGAAGATATTAGAAACTTAGGTGTCGAGTGCATCCATCGACTTAAGTACGTCATCTCATTCTTTTATTTCGTTTACAAATAAATGTGTAAACGATAACTTTAGGTAGCTAGTGATTCAGCCAACGAGTGTTAATTTCATATTTCTGTAGGCTATAAATAAGGTATCTTTTATACTCGTATCTACCATACAAAATTGCCAGACACTTTGTCAATACAACCTACAGTTTATAGGTATTATCCTCTTGAATGTTTTCAATTTGATGGATAGACAACGGATTTTTGTTTTATTTTCTATTTGGAAGCTGTTTCCTCCAAACTAAAAATAATTTGATAAGCCATACCATACCATAACTTTTTTGCATAAATAATTATAGTTTTGTCAAACACAGCACGTTATTTGTATAATGCAAAAATATACACCAAGATAGCTTTAAGTGCCTATCCATTCATCATCATCACCCTATTAACGTTCCCACTGCTGGGACACAGGGACTTCTCTCTTGACGAGAGAGATTAGGCCTTAATTCACCACGCTGGCCAAGTGCGGGTTGGTGAATGTCACATGTCCTTCAAACTCCTTTAAAGTTCTCAGAATATGCCGGTTTCCTCACGATGTTTGCCTTCACCGTTAAAACACGTGTTTATATGGCACATAAATTTCTCAAGAAGAAAAATCCAGAGGTCAGAGGCCTATCCATTGGTTAAACAAAAATCTATAAAAATGTTATTATTTTAATCTAGTGATTGAACTTAAAAAGGTGTAAACGAATACCTATAAGGTACTTAAAAACGTAATTTTATAATCTGACGTATAACATATTTAAGTTCCGACATGTAGGCTACAACTAGAAAATTTCTAGTCTACACTCAATCGCTATATTTTATAAAATTTAATACCACTAATTTTCCCGTCTCTATTATATATGCATTCCTACCAACATTTATACCTATCAGGCAACATACTTATTACGTTCAATTTAGTATGACATCGTGAACTTATAATACCTCATTAGATTAATCTTACAATTGCCTATAATTAAGTATATTATTATTAATGATAGATAATGCGAAATGTACGAGTATTCTACGAGTATTTTTTGTAAGAAATTATAATTTCTACTAAGCGGTTATGAATAATTAATATTAAAGGCAATTTTCTTTACAACGTATTGATGTGAAGATATCTGATATTTATAAAATCGGGATATACACACTGCAGAGAAGAAACTGGCAACTGAAAACTGGCTTTACAATATATGTTATTGTATTATTATATAGTATGATTGGATTCATAAGAAAGGTTTCTAAGATACAGGCTGTACCTAGTTTGGAAACCTTTATAGGTATAAGATTTTTAGTATCAATAAACCTTTTTTTATATTTTAGTCATACAAATGTTGGCGGTGTTCAAAAAAAAGTAGATCAGTCGGCGCAGGTCCGCTTGGAGTGAAAAAAGTTGCTTGTTCTGTTTCCGGCGAGGGACATCTACAAATTCTGACCACGGGTAGGTAAATTTATTACGGAAATAGTTCAAACTTTGACAGCAATATTTTCCATATTCATAAGTAGCACAATGATATAATTTACATATTGAAGAAAAGTGTATCTTTCGACAGACGTGAATTTTGAGTGCTTAAAACCCTTGCTTGGTATTTCCTGAGAGTCACATTTAAAGAGACTATTCATGTCCTACTCGTATTCAAGCATACCACAAGCTCGTTTAAAAAACTTAGATTTGTTTGGTAAGATAAATCAACTCAATTTACTCTACTTAATTAATTACTTAATTATGTAATTCCAACCATTCAACAACTTCTCCTGTCTTATTACTTATTTTATATTTATTCATTAAAGTTGATGTATTGTTTTTTTTGGTAAATCTTATTCTCAGCCTGCATTTCAGTTATTTCGGACAGCTAACTTGTAAATTCAGTAAGGTACGTAGATTTTATTATTTTAGCGTTTGACATTCAAAATATCCAAAAAAAGTTGGTATGAAGAGCCTTAATACAGTTAGATAGAAATATGTATGATTTATTTTACCAACCCGCACTTGGCCAGCGTGGTGAATAAAGGCCTAATCTCTCTCGTCAAGAGAGTCCATGTGTCCCAGCTGTGGGAACGTAAATAGGGGTGCTTATGTGTGAATGATTTATTTTTATATCATAGAGGTATTCAGAAGTTTAAAAAAAATATTTATCTAATTTGTTAATGCACTTATCACGTGAAAATATACTTTCAAAATATTAGAATATAATACGTACCTTTTAAAATATGGAATAAACATCGGGACCGAAACAGTATTTTTTTTACAAACTGACGTGGTAATATTAAAACAGATATAAAAAACAAAGAGATCTAAAGGGGTCACCTTACCATTTTCCTCTAAGCTTCTGTCATGCACTATAAAATGATTTATGTAATTTCATTTATTTTATAATGTATCTTATTTATCCTACTTATGTAACTTTCTTTTATTTGTACAGCATGTACTTATGCTAATAAAAGAACGTCATTGCAGTGTTTTTAAATTTAAAAAGTATCTATTTAATTTTATCTCTATTTGCTATAAGTTAAAACTGAAAGACAAATGGGGAAAAATGTGGTGGATGACCATGTTTCAAGATCAGTGTGTAAATATTGATTCATAAACATGTGCAATAAAGTAGTTAGTTTCAATTTTATAAGGTAAAAAACTGTTGATACTTCACATATTATTTTAGTATTTATTTTATTTAAAATAGTGAAGTAATTTCAGATAAAAGAAAGAGCGCCGATAACGTTTCGACAATGTAAGTAGCACGTATATGTATATATAATTTTACCTATTCAGTTATACAACATTTTAGATAATTAAGTTATAGATTTCTAGTTTAAGAAACGAGAATAAATTGATGAGTTATTATTAAAAGGCAACATTTTGGAGATACATGTATTTACTAGGGTGGCTTACCTTGGGCGGAAATCAAAATTACTGGAATCACCCACTGCTGCAACGCTTCACTATTTTGTTATATTAAATCAGTTTTTATAAATAAACATTTTACGTAAAATGTTTTGAATCAGGATAAGTTGCGGGCACGGGCGGTGAAGGCGCGAACACGACACGAAGGTTTCGGGGGTAGAAAGCGCAGAGCGCACGGTGCGTCGCGTTTGGCGCCTGGCACCTGACTGAAATGAGGCTCGCGCGCCCCGACCTACCCGACTACTATTCCTCAATAACGTTCTTTTTTCAAAACCCGAATAACAAAAAAGAGGTCGAACGGAGGCTGCGCTAAAGAAATGATTTGATGAAACGACCACTTGACAGGTGGCTCGCGTCGTATCCTCGCATGCACCATTTAATTGTTGGTTGCGTTTACGTCGACGGCACAGAAGACGTACTGAAAAATGGCTCTTAAGTATTAATGCTCGCAAATAAGTGGTTGCTGCATGGGTGACATTAAAACCCTCGCATTATTATGTATCGCAAAAGTTAGTTGCGGCTAGACCGGTTCGTTAGGATTAAGTGGCAGGTTTTATTCGCGTTTTATAAATATAAAGTGGTTGGAGAAGTTTGATGAAATGTTTTTGGTAATTTTAGTAAATCAGTGAGCGCGTGACGGCGAGCTTAGATTTGTTTGATCGCGCCCCGCCCACCGCGCGCGATTGGTCGTCATCTAGCGCTGGGCGGGGCGTTGCTTAGATACCGACTTAGAAGCCTTTTCATGAAATCAAAAGAATCTGTATTTTAGGGTGCGCACTGAGGATACAATTACATAGCCTTACGGATAGTACTGTTGTATTTGTTGATATAATAAATAATAGTCACGTAGGTATTAGCACAGTATTAAGCTATTGTGTTAGATGATATCTATGACTGTATGAGTGGTTGATTCTAGTGTTTATTTATCTTTGTACCTAAAGTAAAATTAAAAAAAATTGGCGTGTCCGTTGAAATTTATAGCAATTTTGTTACTTTCTAAAAAATGCAAATGTCAAAGCAATTGATAAGAAAGAAAATAATGTCAACGGTTTGAACAAAAAATTGCTTTAGTTGACGGAATACTATTTGGTTTACAAGTAATTGCTTTATTTGACAATTAGGTATGCATAAGAGGGTATTTTAAAATATTTTACTTTCCAGTTTATAATTCCACGTTGCCTAATCTAAGTGATTGACAGACAGCAATCACGGAGTTTAATTAAGCGGCTAATCTGCTTTAGACCGTGTTTTGTTTCACGTTGCGTATGGTTTCAGGGGGAAGTGCTTCAGTCGAGGGTTGCAAACAAACTGACGACAAGTAAGTATATACATAATATCATATAGCATAATACATATATTGATATATATAGGTAGGGAATATATACAAGGAATATTATTGGTAGGGTATAAGCACGGTATGGTGTCGTATAATACTAGTGAGCGCTAGCTCTGAGCTTCTGGATTAGGTACCTAAATGCAAAGGAGTTCGAAACGCAAATTTTAAAAGCAATGTATATAGGTACATATATCTATGAGTACTTCATATTTCTAAATAAGTGTTCGCCTCGAAAAAGAACTCACGAAAACAGTTTTTACCGCTATTGTGACGATTGGCTTGTTTTTAATATAATATTATAACGAGCGTACTTTTCTTATTTATCTTATTTTTTTATTGTTTTTGATAAATATAATACAAAAAATATATATTGCTCCAACTTTAACTGTAGAACTCACTCGCTTCGTTTGTGGTTTCTATTAAAACTTAAAACATACATTAAGATTTCAAGGTACCTACTTCGGATTTTCTGTTAGAAACTAGATGACTTGTAGATACTGACTATTAACGCCAAATTTTCAATACAGCGATTCTACAGATTGACGCATTCGAAATGAAATTAATTTATTGCAGAAACTGTGTGCATAAGATCTTAAATTCTAGGTTTCAGGTTCGAAGCCGCAGGTTAAAGCCAGTTAGTAGTCAATTATAAAGTTCAAGTTTTCTGTAGCTTTAAGAATAAGAAATATTCTAACAGAGCCATACAAAGTTCTTGGGATAGTTACAATAAAATAATTAATTAATATAGGCATACACAAAGTTCTTATAATAGTTAAAATTATATAACATATTTTATGTGTTTAATGTTTATAGGTACTGTAACACACATATGATCACGCAAAGGGAATAAATAATATTTACTGTACTAACAATTTGCAATGGGAGTTTTTCCTCTAATATTTATCGAATGCAATGTGTTATTCTTAGAGTATTAGAAAAAGGTATACCTACCTACCTTTGTATTTTCTTTCATACACTAATCATAATTTAAAAGCCATTTTTGTTTAATTATTTATTTTCGAGGTAAGTACTACGACAGTTGAAATTTTGTTTTGTTTATCTTTCCATTCAAAAATCTCTTAAAAGAATGCCTCAATATAGTTGTACTTAATATTGTTGTACATTGACCATTGCTTGATACCTAAACAAAACATAATATCTATTCGATGGATTGATAAAACAATTTATTATAATATCATAAACAAATAATACTTAAATAAACTACGATTAAAAAAACCGACTTTATAAACTAGAATGTATTATATAACTAGAATGTATGTCCGCAGCTACCGAAGATAGGTTTTATACAGTGTACGTAGTCGTTTTAAAGGATTAGTTGACTCTTGGTTCATAATAAATCCTACTAGTACTATAAATGGGAAAGTAATTCTGTCTTTCTGTTTCTTACGCTCCAACCGTAAAAACGGTTAAGTAGGTTAACAATATAAAATTATTGAATTGTGTCATGGGGTCTCTGTCATAGTGTTAACGTTTTTTTGTCGTTTTTAGTATGGAATATAAAATAGTTTTTATGGTCGTTACTCTTAGAATACCTACTGGATCCGCCCTCAAGTGCAGGCTGTGGCTGTAAACATAACGGTGGGCGCGTGGCAGAGGCGCGGGCGCGGGGTGCGGGCGTCACGGCCCGTTAGCGGCGCGTGCACATGTCGCCGCGGCACGCGTGCCCGCGATCCTTTTTATACAACCTTTTTCTGTTACACTATAACCTTTTTTGTTTTATTCTTTTGTTCGAATCTTCGATTTTCAAATATCAATCCAAAAATAAAGACTTATTATTTTAATTTTACAATCCGAACGCAAACTTCATCGATTTATGAAGCAGACGAGACCTCCGCGAGAGTGTGATTTGCAATCAACACGATCGAGAATCTGGTGGTAAATTGACGGCAATTTGAATACGCAGGCAGTCGGCCGGATGAGTTATCATGGTAATAACCATGCAAATCCTTAAACACGTTCATAAAGTATGCAAGTACACGGCTGATAGATAAGTAAATCAAAATAAAACAGTGTAAGTGTGGGTCAGGTTCAGGTGCGGGAAGAAACCGGTACTCGCTCAGTCGGGCAGGCGGCTGTTGTCGCGGACACCATTCCTTAGAGTCAACTTTATTAATTGGGCAGATGAGAACCTCGGCTTCCATGACGAATGCTTATCCCTTATACGGACAACGGTTCGCGAAACCTTTTATAGATTCTCAATTAAAAGCGTCTATTATAGTTAATAGCGATTGGACGTGCTAGTTTTATATGGAAGAATATTTGCTTAAAGTAGGGATAAAAACAGGTAATATAACGGACATAACGATTAAGTGGAATAAAATATAGCGTGGGGGTGCGGGTGGCAGGTGGCTGCGACTAGGGATGCGCCGTGCGCGCGCCATCGCGCCAATTACCGACACAACTCTATCATCAAACAACGGCAAAATGTACCACATTAATTGGAGCATAGATTTATATATTAGCTTCAAATTTAGGGTAAATGGATAATATCAGAAGGAGTGCTGATCAAATTTTATAGGCACACCAAGTTTAGGCTAAGATATTAATATTTGTTTAGAATAATACCTAGTAGAATAAAAGGAATAAAACGATATAATAAGATCCCGTAACTAATGCCGAGCACAGGATACAGTAGGGAAGTTATGGGATGCGTCTTATTATTTTTCGAAACAAATTTATATAGTTCCAGCTATGTGAGATTTATCACATACAGAAGTCATTAAGATTACAATGTATTCTAAATTTTTTTTATCACTAACTTTGGTGCCACGGTTGCGTAGGCAAATGGCAAAAAATGGAAACCTTATAGAATCGTAATGTGTCTGTTTGTGTGTCCGTCCGTACCTAACACTCGATTTTTTTTCATCAAACCCAGTGTGGGGTACCTATCTATGGATAGGTCTTAAGAATATATTGATGTTCTAACATATTTTTTTCCTGTACTAAATAGCTTCAAAACTTCCAACTAAAATTGGTTAAAAAAAATACCCATTGGAATGAATAAAATTATTGGAGTTGACGTTACAAATACCTTTTCTGAAACTATTCGATGTAGATTCTTGCGATATCGTTTTTTATGTTTTTTCAGCTGTCTCCACTGTTTAAAGGAATAAATACTAAACCTGTATTTCAAAAGTACTTAGGGGTTTTACAGCTGCGCTATCACGAGACCTACGATCGTAGAGATTATGTTCTACCTTTCAACAGCTTTCTAAGTCATTATTTAATGCAAGGTTGTTCTACACATACCATACCATTTACAAGCAATAAAAACATCTGCTGATTGATAGCAATACCGCAAAATAAAAGAATTAAAACATTAGTTGGACTCTACGAGTGAAAGAGTACGTAGGTATCAGTTCAGAGAAAGCAAGCATTTGTTTTCCATTATCTAGGTTCTTGATTCCTTTGTTTAAATTAGTTATATCTCATTTTAAATCCTGAATGACCTGGAAAAATATGTGTTGATTTATTTTTATTCATTCAATTGGCTAGATTGACTTGAAAACTTCTTGTACTGAGAGCCTCTTCTTTATATATTTTATACAAGATTGCCATTAATGTTAAAACACAATCTGGGGGCACGGCAGTGCCCCCACCAAGTCGAGCAAAAAAGCGGCACGGCCGTACCATCCTTTTCTCGAAGCAATTCAGGCCATTTTCGACCCCCTGTAACTTCGTTGTGGATAAAACTAGAAGACTGAAATTTTCAGTAACCATGCAGGATTGTAAAGACACGGTATATTTCAAATTTCATTCAATTTGAACCATAATATAAAACATTAAAGAATTTTGAGACGAAATTTGAAGACTTGGATTTACTTTGGATCTCACAACTTTTTACCGCAGAACAACTGAGTTGCGCGACTTGGTTTTTTTGACAAGTATTGTTTTTGATGGGATTAATGTTATTACGGACAAAAAAATAGGCTTTGTCCAAGCAAGTGCATAATATAATGAAATTTATATTAAAAGCTACTGGGTAACTATTAGACACTGAAATAAACTGAGGGTTAATTTTTTTGCTATAAACTTATCACAACACTATTTGTTAGAAAATAATTTAACGATACTTTTTAAGAAAACTAATCTATTCCATCGACTTTAGCCCATCCCTACACACCCTCAGTCTTGGACGATAAGATTCACCACGCGACTCGCGGCATGTGCACCCTTAACGGATTTATTGGGCCGCGCGTGCTACCTTTGTCTTCGCAACTGTTTACCGAAACAGTTACTTTCCAAATTCAAATAAGTCTCTAAAAAAATTATGCGTTACTTTCTAATAACAGATTCGAGGCAATAAATATTGTCTATGTTCTTTATTACTAACTAATTTTTTAGAGGTTGCGCTCTGTGAAGGCTGTTGATAACTAAGTGTTATTTAAATTACTACAAATATTTTTTTAAGACCTATCATATACCTTAGCAACAATTATCAATAATAATAAAATACTTTAAATTAAACTACCAATGACTAAAATGATTGTCAAGTTAAAATTTTTACGGGTTTTATATATATTATAACAAAATCGCGTTAGCGAGATTTTTCCCTATTTTTGTTCAATAATCGTTTTTTCCTGTGAAAATGTTACTTGTACTTTTACAGTTTAAAATCTTAATGCATATTTGTGCGTAGGTAGGCCACATTCTGCTGAACTTTGAATGCTTTAGACGAATGTAAGCTACCTAGCTAACCACTAATTAATTGTAGTTTCGAACGAGTAAACTTTATTTATAAATTGTAAAATAAATTTTATTTATGCTTCATCTCTCATTTTGCATAAAATGTATAGTTTATTTAATGTTTGCAAATTGGTCTCCAGTGCGAGAACGTATTTTAATCGGCTTTCAGAAAAGGAGGAATTCCTTCGGCTTTCAATTCGGCACAATGTAGTTTTTGATTTGAATTCATTTTTTTCATTCTAGAAGTTTAATTAAGTGTTACTTATAGTCCGACCTTCTTTCTTACCACATACCCATTGTAAAGGCATAGACACAATACCAAGGCATGTGGCACACGCGAAACCATAAAAGTTCTCCGGGAACGCGCTTGCGCCACGTAAAGCTGCGCGCGCATTGTGCGGCTCATTATGATGGAAAATTCAGTGCTGCCAACTGTTGCTGTCATACTTTGGCTTGATCTTGATTAATTTGCTATTAATTCAGTGTAAAAACGCTACTTTCATTTACAGGTGCGATCCTCGCGTGACTTGTTTTTGTGTAACGCCATCTTCACTGTTGGGTATAATAAAGAGGTTAAGCTTGTGATTGATAAGTAATATTATTTATTACCTAAGTTTATACAACTAAAGAAAGACAATACAAGCCATGAACCTATTCCTGAAGTATTTACCTAAATCGGTACTTTTTTTTGGTAAAAAAGGTGAAATTTTTAGTTAGAGGATCTAAATAGTGTGGAAATGCTCATTCGAACCGAATATACTAGAACCGAATAAAAATAGACATAAGTTTGAAGTGTTTCACAGGTTTGCTGTAAGAAAACTCTTATAGGGTTAAGCTCGCATTTGTACATGACAATTGTTACTAAACCTGTAATGTATCCTTTTCGTGTACAATAAAGAATTTATGAATTTCGTGTACAATAAAGAATATATGATTGGAAAACCTAAACGTAAAACCTAAATTAAAAGTTGAACCTCATAATATTTTGTAATGTGCATGTGATGGGTTTTCATTTGATACCCCACTCGAGTATATTTGCACACATTCGGAATTCTTCACCACTTTCACCGCAACTTTTAAACGGCTTAACCGATTTTCATCAAACATGTCGAAGAACACTCGCACTAAATTGAAATCACTTCATCCATTCGGGAGCTAAGTTCCCACAGACAGGCAGACATGTCAAACTTATAACACTCTTCTTTTTAAGGTGGTAGCTAAAAATATCCAAAATATCCGATTTGTGTTAAATTACCTAACAATTAGTATAACCTTTTTCGGTATGAATATTATTATTAAGAAGGAAGAAGGCTAGTTTTCATGGTGGGCTATATTGCCATAACTGCAGCGCCAAAAACTAGTAATTCGCATTTTAGCAACATTCTTACATATTTATTATTTTATGTGCTACAGAAATGGACCATAGTACAGTAGGTACTTAGGTCATAGAAACTATAATCTAAAAACATTAGCGTTACAATTTCATACCCAACTTTTTTATAGAAAATATTTTTAGGTTTAAGTACAAACACACACCTACAAAGTTTTCTAAACATGAAAAAACTTAGATAGATGGTCGCCCCTGAAACCTTCGTTGGAGTAATTTCCGATTCAGACTAAGTCATTATGTTATTGTCAAAGTACGGTATATATTTTCCAAAACCTTACCAACTAGTAATGGTATATCTCCGAATAATTTAGCGACTTCTTACTTTGGTAAATTTAGCTTTATTTGGTAAATTTAGCCAGGAAACAAGCTACACTCGATAATAGGAAAATATTTATTCGACTACAATTCAATGAAGCTATATTTTATGTATTAATTTATAAATTCTTCTAGAATGTTAATAAAGTAAACTTAGTAAAAACTGTAATAAAATTATTATACAAAAACAGCCCATTAGGGTCTTTTTGGATTTCAAAAGAAACAAACAATCAAAACTCTTTGTAATATTAGTTCAGATTAATCTAAAAACGGATGGAAGACTTGGTATAGGCAGCGGGTTCACGGTGGATGCAGGGCGCTTCCAACCGAAGTACCTGGAGAACTTTGAGTGAGGCCTATGATGTTCAACGGGTAAATTGATAATGAATCTAAGCAAAGAGATGATGCCAACGTTTTTTAATGGAAGTTTACCTACATACTCTTTGATTTAGCAAAGCATATAAAATTACAGAAGACAGTGTAGCTGTTCTTTGAACCTGATCTCGAATCATATGATTGGCTTTTGGCACAATGATTGTAAATTCAAATAAATGATCTCATCAAATAAAATTGGAAAGCCTTTTACTGTATGATGCCAGTGAAACATCAATCATCATTATTCAACATCAATTACGAAGTATGAATCATATAAATTTACACGTAAATTTAGAGCCAAATCGCTAAGACCATAAAGATAAAGTAAGAAATTATTAAGTAAAAAAAAATATTTTGATATAAAAAAAAATAATGAAAAATTAATTCGAACAATTATACAAATATTCATAGATATGGGATATAGACATGAATAGAGTAGGTGTGCTGATCGGCACTCTGCGAGTCTGAGTGTCAAATGTTAGGGCTCTTTCAATTTAAGCGTTTACTTTACCATCGTGACGTTAGTGCTTCGGTGCCGATGCTGTGAGCATGACGTACGGCGAACTGATCTATGATTGTTCTTATATAAATGAAAATGAAATGCTCAAATGAGAGCGCCTAAGACCTTAAATATAAGGCTAAGTCTTGTAAAAACTATTTTTTGTTTATTTATGATTGTTTTTTTATTATTTTTATTTTTATGATAGTTTTATTTTGACAATTTATAATGATTTTAAATTAATGTAACAAACTTTTGACATTCTTCCTTATTGCATTGGTTTTTTTCCTGTAAAATAGGGTAAGATAAATAAATAAATAAAATAAATTCTTAAAACCTTATAGCTAACCCATGCGTAGTTGGCAGCCCATCTCGCTAATTGCAACTCTCGTGCTGCCATATTCAGCACATGTTATGGCTATAGCCCGCAAGGCCGGGATGTTGCGGTTTTCAATAACTGCATAAGTAATTGTGCAACGATTCTCATTTATACAGTAAAAAGTTTGGCTATTCAAGCAGTTTTTATTTTACCAAACAGGTTTCAAGCCCACCTTGTAATTATTGTTTTATCTAGGTACTAGGTAATTTTTGTTTAAAAGCGTTCACAACATCACGTTTGTGGTCATTCAAGTTCATAAAAAACGTCTCATTTCTTAAATCAGTTATTTTTGCTACTAAAATTAATAACGCTTTTTAAATGTCTTTTAACAAATTGGTTTGAAGGTCATTCATTTATTAATAACATGCAAGTCTGGAAAAGTTATTATTTTATGATTTTTCAATTAGTGATCAAAATTTATTATAAACTAAAAATAACAAAAATAATTTGAAAACTGTTGACCTAGGAGTTTATTTTATGTTTGCAACTATATCAAATGAAAAAGAATTACGTACACATTTCAAAATTATATGATTTCTTACATTAAAATCAATTAAGGTTTTGGAATTGCGAGTTTTTGTAGATAACATATATATTACCTTGCTCTTAGTCCCCGCCTTTGCTAACATTTGACTTCAATCTGTAGTAATCAGCTATATAGCTTCATGTAGTCTTACAAGTGAATTATCAGCTAGAAGTAAGGCAGTTGACTTTTGATTGTTGGAAGCCATCAGAATCGCGCGTACGTGTGCTCTTTGACAATTTAATAGCATATGCGCTCGCACCTGCCTTTGCAAAAAGTAAGCTTGCTCGGGGCAATGAAGCGCGGAATTCGTCTCCAGGTCTTAGCCTATCTTAAACGCTATTTATTGGTAATTGATAGAAAAGGTGCATAGCCTATATTTTGTGATGTGCTCCTTAAAAGGATTTTTGATATTTATTCTGTTGACGTCTGAATAAATATGCTATGATCTACATTTCAGAGTTAGGTAATCATATTTTGATCCATCTACGTGAAATATATATATCTTTGTTTTGTGAGTATGTGCTACGTTATGGAATGTAATGAAAATTGATTTCATATTAAGTATTAAGAGAGCGATGGATTAGCTTGACAGTGAATAATTATAACAATAACATAATGATAACTTCAACTTTTGCTGTCTTTTAACCTAACAAAATCTAATTCTTTGTAAATTACAAGCTTAGGGCTTTTAATTAAATTTCATATTTTTGAAGGCGAAAGCACTCTTTGATTGTTTGAAAATCAATTTATTATCATCTATGTAATTTTTTTATCAAGAAATGTATCTTATTTACAGTTTCATATTTGACAAGGCTAAGCATACTTTTCTGTTCAACTTTCATAAATTAAAAAAACACGAGCAAATTTTTAACTTTCACGGAGATCAAACTATTGTACAAACTTCAAAATCATGCAAATATCGCCTTAAACTAAAACTGCACATTTGCTACAAGCTTGGTCCCTAGGTACTTCACTATAAAATCATTTATGACAGTATTTAATAATAATTATCGACCAAGTAATTTCATTAAACCTATTCACACACATAAAAATCACACAACACCAAAACTCCTATAGGTACACTTACTAACCTCCCTACCAAAACCATACGAATTACCCGTAAAAACACGTTTTATTCCCCATGTTCCGCGCATATCTCTACCAATTACAGAGCGATTGCGCAGCTGATCGTCCCGGCGCAAGCGCAGCCGAAGGACATGCACGTAAAGCATGATTTACCAACAGTAGTTAAAACACTCATTAAACGGACATCGAGCGGAGCCGCGGGGCACGCGTTAACTCGCCCCGACATCTTCACTGCGCTCACCGCTGATCACTCCAAAAGAAATGCGATGCTTTTAATGCAGTGTAGAATCCCGGATGAATCATTTTTTTTTTAAATAGCGAAACAAAGAAAGCAAGCGAAACTTCGACTGATGATTTTCCTCTGTTAAGTAGCCATTGCTCGCCTCGAGCATCTATCAAATTTAGTGTATTTATTTATTAAAATAGGACATCCAACAAGGAAAATACAAAACATTTTAATACATACAGGTATTCCATTTGCGTGTTCCTTTAATTTAGGATATCCAGTATGCGTAATTTATATGGCCGGCCGTGGCAAACAATGATATTAATAGTAAAGTAATTAAATAGTCAAACTTTTACTTTTACTATATTTGTAGTTAGATTTTTGTGGTTTACAATCTAAATTCAAAAGAAGAAATTTACTGAGAATTTTGTGTAACGATTGAGGTGCGAAGATAGAAGATAAGGAATTATGTATTTATCTTGCCGCTATAACAACAAATACTTAGCAACACTACTAGAACTATATTAAATAATACTAGGAATCCATCGCACGTAAAAGGATTTTTTAAAATATTTCAACTTAAATAAACTCATACTACCTTCGGATCCTGCACTAATATCTGCATGAGATATTTATGTTCAAGCATGTCAGATTTATGATGACCGACTGATTTCATTACACAATCTCTGCTAAATTTCCACCCATGGCAGTGGATATTTATGTCTTGGTTCGTGATGTCTCTAGGGATTACTTTAGGATCTTAATTTGGTTCGGATTGTTTTGGTTATGGTAATCAATAGAGATAATAGATTTGAAAAGTATTAGATGGACTCAAACTACACCCGAGTATAAATGAAACACCTTTTGCTATAAAAAATAATGTATAAGATTTTTTTTTCTTTTAGAATCGCAAAAATATTTATTACGACCCCAGCAAACGTTGTTTTGCAAAATGAAAAATAGATAGTAGCCGATTCTCAGACTTACTGAATACGCATATAAAATTAGGTAAAAATCGGTAAAGCTTTTTCGGAGGAGTACGGTAACTAAAATTTTGACATGGAGAATTTAATTTTTAGATTATTCAGAGCTGTCACATCGAAGTATCGCGCAATGTTGGTTCACCGTTTACATATTTGTACCATGTATTTAATTAAGTTTATTAATTGTTTGTTTAAGTTTAGTGGCAACAGAAATAAAATATCATCACTCAAAATTTCAACTCTCTAGTTAAGACGGTTCTTGAAAGACAGCTTGGTGACAGACGGACAGACGACGAAGTCTCGGCAATAGCGTCCCGTTTTACCCTTTGTGTGAGGAATGACGTTTATTATCCCTCACAGTTTTCTACGAATTAGGGGTATGGTTTAGTAAGGATTTTCGAGTTAATAAAAAACTCACGTCCTGATGGTAAAAATGGCGCAACAACAAGAAGCAAAGTGTTGCCGCTCTTTATTAAAAAAAAATCCTAACACATAATGGTGTTGCTACCTTAAAACTATTATATTTGTCGTGCACACTTTGAGTACGGCACCTTAAAAAGTGTGAAGGTTTAAAATTCAGAATTTACCCAGTCTCAGTGCCCTTAACACAACTAGCTGGCTTCAGGCAGGCGAGCTTTGAGATTTGGCAGTAAACTTGTTATTTAAACGAGAGATTTTGTAAAGCTCGACGTTGGCGTTATTTTTTTTTATTAAGAATAAGAATAATGTTTATTTGCAAACATGGGAAACAATTTAATTACAAAAAGATGTTCATTTGTTACAGTTCCATACATGTTTTGCTTATTTAGAGCATGCAAATATTTTATGTAAATAATTCAAGGAGAAATATTTAGGAACACAGATAAGATTACGGAAAATGAATTGTAAGTAAAATCATTTTATATGTCAGATTCAATTAAATTCAATTTCAATTATAACTTTATTTATCAGTCAAAAATTCATTTACGTGATAATAACATTTAGTGGTCAAAAGTTTATGGAGTTCGTTTATTATTTTTGTATTTATTAATGCGAATTTAATAAGCGCGTTTCAAGATTCCAAGAATAATTTGTTTTTTGAAGGGTTCGGTTAGTGTGAGTGCAGCTCTTCAAAATATATGGTCTTCGTTAATATGACCTTTGTACATTTTTTACAACCATCCCAAATAAATATTTCCTATTTAAGTTACCTTATGTGACTTCTTCTTCAATCTCTTATTATTTCTGTGTTTAATATGTCCAATCTATATAAATAAAAATGAATTGTTGTTCGTTAGTCTGATTAAAACACGAGAACGGCTGAACGGATTTATCTTATCATAGTCTTGAAATGTTCGTGGAGGTCTAGGCAAGGTTTAAAAGGCGAGAAAAAATCAAATAATTGCCGGGAATTTTTTTTTATAAAATCCCGTGCGAAGCCGGGGCGGGCCACTAGTATAAAATAAATATATTGATGTATATAATAAGTATATCAGAAGTCTAGTACCCGTAACAAGCTTATAGCTTACGACGAGGTGTTGTGTGGATTGTCCAACAATATTTAAGCATTTATTTTTATTTCTTTCTGCCGTGAGGTACCACTAGGTCATTATACCGAATCTTTATTTAAGTATTTTAATAAAGCCGAAACAAAGTCATCGTTTCCTTTAACAATTTAAAATCCAAACAAGCAGGTATTCGAAGAAAAAATGGGTTAGCGCAATTAACCAGCAAAGGTGCCGCGATTTTGCAGTTGGATAATGAATGGACAATCACGGGGTTTGATAACTGGTAGCACTGGCGTACGCCAAAGATACCTTGGCTTTCAAGGACCACTGTAAGGCCTATCATTTAGCACAAAGTGCAGGGCGGGACAGCTCAAGATATATTGGAACCTGTGCGCCAACAGAATGAGACTTCGGTTTACAGTGACCACTGTAAGACCTATCATTTTATACTTAGTGCAGGGCGGGAGAGTCCAAGTTATGTTGGGTGGCTCAGTGGGAAGCTTTCTCGGAATGTCACTTCTGGACTTCAAATTAAAAGAATAACGATTTTTTAAATTTCTTCAAATATGTACATAATCTTTTAATTATTTAAATCCCTTATAACATTTTAATGATTTTTTTTTAAGTTTTGGTGAAAAACAATAAATAATGCTTAGTTGCTAGTTATATTAAAACAATACAATTAACATTTCAACACTTCGTACAATATTGATTTCCGATAATGAGATCTATATATTACTAGCTGACCCGGCGAACTTTGTTCCGCCTTAGACGCCATAAATAGACGTACAAACTTACCAAAATTCCATATTAAATTGAACTTTTAATATTAGGCCTGATGGCTCTAAAGTTACCGTCATGTGAACTAAGAAAATCAGGTTTCTTAGATCCTTTAAATTAATTATTTTAAATGTATTGTTTATCATTAAAATAAGATTGACAAAAGAATCCGTTATAAACGTCATTTTTTTTCCATCCTCTTTGACTATATTTGCAGCACGCATTTAGTCAATTCTATGACAAATGTCTTAAGGTTACATTAAAAAAGTTTAATAATTTTATTATGGTGGTTAATTAATTTTAAAATTTCTAATTTACCGCGCAATTCCCTTATTTTTTTCTTTCATAAGAACCTTCTCCTGATAATGACAAACAGAACCAAAAATGAATTAGCGAAATCGGTCCAGCCGTTCAGGCGTGATGCCGTGACCAAGGGAAATAGGGATTCATTTTTATATATATAGATAATTATAAACATTTAACGTCGGATTTCTCACAGACAAACAGTGTTTATACCAACACAAGAACCCGTTCCAAAAAATGCATAACAAGTCATTATATTTATCACTATCGAATAAGTACGCCATTGTATTAGTCACATCTTCTTATTCTTTTATTTCGATAACGTCACGTTATTTACCTAGTCAGTATCGTGTCCAGTAGTATATCCTCCTCGACAGGGGCAGGTGGCGCGAAGGCCACTGGGCCCGGGAGCGCGTCGCCTCCAGTTAATTGATTCCAATCTGAACCGCGATTCACTGACGAACACTCTCGCTCTCTGCTAATTGCGAATAACGGTGTTCTTTGTGCATCGGCTTTATGGAAAAGGTTAATAAAAGTAGGCATGGTGCGATTATTTGCTCATGACATGACATTTCTAAAAGTTGTATTCTTGCTACATACTAAAAGTAAAATATAAAATAAAAACGTTGTCTTAGTGCGATAATTGGCATCGCGCTACTAAACCGAACGCAGTCATCTTTGATAGTTTTGGTAGGTAGTTGAAAGGTAGACGAGCTGAAATGTAGACGACTGGCGCTTTAGACTAGATGACCCGGTAGGCGAACTGCTCTTAAGGCGAAGTGATACCATCCCATATATTCGGAGTTTAAGTTTTTTGATAATAGTTTTGTAAGTTATAGCAGTTATAGGTATAAATAATAAATCTTAATTTAAAATTTAAGAAAAACCTCCGATTCCATTGCCTTAATTTCTTTCGAGAGTAAAACACCATAATTTTCTGTAATGTGCACGCGATGCGCTTTCATTTGATACCCCACTCGAGTAAATTTGCAGATTTTCGGTCTTCCTTCCCCACTTTCACCCCCATAACTTTTAAACGGCTCAACCGATTTTCATGAAACATGTCTAAGAACTAAACTAAACAGCGCCAAACTCATCTTTGATACAAAAAAAAACTAAATTTAAATCGGTCCATCCGTTCGGGAGCTATGATGTCATAGACAGACAGAAACACAGACAGACACACAGACAGAGAGACACGACAAACTTATAACACCCCTCTTTTTTTGGTCGGTGGTTAAAACTAAAAATACTTAGTGATTATACACTATGTCTCTGCATATTGCGAATAACGGAGTTCTTGGAATGGAAGTCATCTTTCCCAGTTTCGTTAAATTATTTGAAAGTTTTTCAACAACTATAACTGAAAACCTTATACTTATAATAACAACCATAATCATATACCAGGTATTTTAATAATGATTGTTAAAAATTAAATGAAATTTAAATGCGTCACAAAATGTTAAGGATTTCTGTAATTAATATTGTTTTAATCTATACTTTTAAACTAATATTATAAAATTAATAATGGATCTACTGAACCGATTTCAATTAAATTTGTAATTTAATAAATTTGGTGCACAGATTCTCTAAGGTCTACCATTACACTGCTAGTAAAATATAAAGTTCAAACAGTTTTTAAATATCATGCATAACTTAAAGGCTAAGAATTCATTTTACTAAATATTTAACAGTTTTCAAATTATTTTCATGTCGGTTGCAAACGGTCCGTTTGGTTCCGAACAAGCTTTTGATTGAGAAGGCTTTGCCAACATGCCATTAAATCTACAATAGGCAAGGTGAGTAATATAAACAACGTTATCTATGTAATTATCCACTTTCCACGCAACGCAACGTGCATGTCCAAATGTAAGTCTAACGTTAGCATTTAGACATGGACTACATATCAGTTAATAAAGGAAACTACCATTTAATATATTCAAATTAGGAATATTAAAAATAAACTCCTCAACATGACATATGCTCGAAAACCTGAACAGACAAGATCCACCTGAAACAAAAAATCGGTTAGCCATACTTAATCATAGAATTTGTTGCAAACCTGTTGCTCAATGTGCAATTGCTAACTGTCCTAGTACAGCTGCTTGAATGCCACTGTCTTCGATAGTTTATAATAAAACACTTTGTCTTCAAAACCCGTCTGATTAAAATCAAACACAAAAAATGCTAATCAGTGGGCGAGTGCGTTAAAGTAGCAGTTTCCATATAAGTAATGCAGGCGGTTTGTGAGTGCATGCGTGGTGGTAGGACTAGAGAGGGCTTTAAGGTAAAGTAAAATGTGTTTTGCGTCTTTATGAATAGGTTCGAGTTGTAGTGAGGGTTGGTTGCGGTCTGAAGGCTAGGATGTGAAGCACGCGCCTAACAATTACGCGTAAAGGTCGCGCGCGCACATTGCGCGTTGCGCGGCTGGCGGCTACTCGCCACATTTTACGCCCCCGGCTTTCAATGTCAACATTCGTTGATTTCAATGAGTTGCGATTGTAAATCGTAAACGTGTATGCCCCATCTGTGATCTTGAAGCCGCTTTGTGTAAGCTTCACCGCTAAAAGTCTCGATTTATTGTTTCTCATTCAATTTTCGCGTCATTGGTAGCAGGTAATATTTTATGTAGGTATGACTTTAAAAGTATCTTTCTTTTAAGCAGGCTATGGCCTAATAGCAAGTACTAATGTAACATCATCATCGAATTTCTCATAAGTCAATTTCTAAGGACCTTATTATATTTGAACGCTGTATAATGTTTGTATATTTTTCGATGGAAATAGATATCGCTTCTTCAACTCGTTATTGCAGAATTTTTCTATAGAATAATAATACTCATACATAATTTCTTTATAGAGGTAATTTAAGTAATGTTATTATTGCGTACCTAGGTGAAATCGGAAAAAACTTAACTTTAAATTATGAAACTATCATGGTCATCAACACTATTTAGTTTTATAACAGGAGAAGTCTAGTGATGTATCGGTTCGTAAAAGAATAAGAAAGAAGGTAGAACGCTTCGCCTGCCAATAAAACTGTTATCCAACTCGCAGCTTCAGTTTAACCGTGATCATGGCGCATTCAACTGTGCCGAAATATCGTGAAACTCATAAATCAGTAATCATCAAGCTAAATATCCCGTTATAAATACATATAAAACTTAAATATAAAATAATATTAAGCTGCACCAGACAAGTTATTGTTATCTTATCGGCCATTAATATGATGATTTTTTCGCTAAATAGTTTTCGATAAACGCCACACCATGTCCATTTAGGCGGGTTTATAATTATGTACTGATAGTTGACGTGCCGTGTTTTTATATTTCAACAATGTAATGACGACATTTAGCAGCATTTATAATTAAACTAGCTGTGCCCCGCGGTGTTACCCGCGTTATAATGGATTTTCCCGCGGAATGACGTTTTCCCGCGGTAAAAAGTAGTCTATATTATTTTTGAGGCTCTAGAGATTCTGTGTACCAAATTTCATTTAAATCGGTTCAGTAGTTTTTACGTGAAAGAGTAACAAACATCCATACTTACAAACTTTCGCCTTTATAATAGTAGTAGGATTAGTGCTTGACCTTCTTCTTCTTTAGGGGCCTTGAACGGGCCATAACGTACGCGTTTACAAAATAGACAAAGTGGCAAAATTAAAAAAAAAATGGAACCTTTTTTAAATTGATTCCAAAAAAAAATTGAATCGATATAATTTTCAAATTGTAAAATTTCCTTTCATTAGAGGTTTCAAGAGACCAAATGTTAATAGTGTTCCGTAGTTGTACAAGAAAACCTCATATTTTTAAGGTATATGTAAGCCGACTTAGGCTTTTTATATCAGCTAATTGCCAGCTAGTTCAGCCGTAACAATCAGATAGACAAAAGTGAGCTACTTTATGGTATATTATATACAATATACAATTCAAATATTGTTATTTTATAATTCCATGAGGGTTCAAAAATAGCCTGTCATGACTTAGAGTATCTATCTATGGTAAGAATGTCATGATGTATATTTGTTGTAAATAAATAAATAAATTTTAATATTACAGACATTCACTCCAATTTTATAAGTGAAACACTAGCAATAAATCCTACTTACTGAACGTATGGACCTACCAATTTCATCATACTTTAAATACCGTTAAGACGGAAGCCTATTTGTGAAATAAAATGGAGACATAAAAATCATGGCTACTCTACATACCTCTCTTCCTGAAGCATGTTGCGGAAAAAAGTCATCTTTGTAGTAAAAACTATTGGATCATTTTATAAGTAACCCCCGTTCATCTAAAAAGTCGAGTTAACTAATAAATTACAACACGCATTTCAATTCACAATTAATACAATTCTGAGAAGAGTAAATAAAAGTAGAACTTTTTTATTACGCTGTTAAAAACTTATTCTCTACTTCAAGAAATTGAATTGAAAAAAATGTTGAGCTGAATGTGTAGTGATTTAGTGATTTATATTATCTTTGGTTATAACGATTTCTCAAAGATGTCTTTGGCGTGTTATAATAAAATAAAATCGTTTTGATAAGACAAATTTTTGCCTAACTATTAATTAGGTTTCGTCAATTTTCGCAAATTTTGGTGAAGATCCGAGTAACACTTACTTCTGGTCGGATACACACTTCGCCGTTTTTTAACGTTTTTATGATAAACCAACTGTTACAATGTATCAAACCTGATTTCTGTACCATGCCCTTTAATAATGATATCTGCTTATGATTATTTTTATGATTCAATTTCGTTTTAAAACCCACAGTCGCTGCCAAATAGAAAAATAACGTTTTGCAAAGTGCTTTAACGCATTGCCTTGCTAAAAGGCTTAATTTCTTGGAATGTTGCTTTGACGGTGCACATAACAAGGAATATTAAAAGTTTATGAGATATATTACATTTAAAATTATATTTGGTCCCATGTCATAATCAAACTTTTACTGCCTCGGATAAACATACTCGCTTAATAAATTTGAAGTAATTAAGGTTATTTGCAATACAAGCCTCAGTATATAAATTAAATAATTTAATTACTTTTGCAGATATTCTAGTTGATCAGTGGGAAATCGCAGCGAGGTCTAATTGAAGGAGAACTTACACAAATTTATAACATTATCTGTCCAACCAAAGCCGTCAGTTAGGTGAATTATACCTACCTAGATCCTACCTATCTGATCTGAATAAATACGTAGGTACCTACATATTTAATTTACCCGATCAATCGATCACTGCGATTTTATTATATTTATAAGTTTTCACCGAACAGAGTACGGACAAAACAAAGACATACATATGTACATACATATGTATAAAAGTGAATTTGATACCTACTTCTTTATTTGTTTTATGTTTAGAACAAGTTCTATGTTGTTAACTCGTATTTTTTTCGTAATCGGTGGTTTATTAAAATGTGATAAGTATATATAGAAATTAAAGAGTAGGAATAAAATAATGGGTATAACTATAACGTAAACTTTTAAAAACAGAAAAAAGTTTGATGGCTAAGTAAAGTGTTTTCACAAAACGTTAACTTTACGAACCTATTGTACCTACGTATGGAGTGTAATTCAAGCTACGCGTATAACTTTCTCAGCACAAGCGCGTTAAATCGTTCCCAACGCTGGCTGGAACCCGTCCCCACGCACCTGCGACAATTTTTATAGTATAAATTTGCATTAATTCATTTAGTCCTGTTTTCCTCCGTATAAATGGGTTACGCGGTAAGTGGTACCTACAGCTAGCCTGTTTGAGACGCGCTTCCAACCCGCCAGCCTAATTGACACCGTGGACGCGTCTCTATTGAGTGCCATCTTATCTTGGAATTGCAATACTGTCATTGAAGAAACTGATTATAGATTATAATCTGTACTCGCTCTTATAATGCTCTAGATAGATATATAGATACTTACATTATTGCACACTATTTCTTACAAACAAAATTACAAAAAAAGGCCGCCGATTGTATTTCTTCCAGGCAACGTTTATATGTATAGGATCTAATAGGATAATTATATATCTTATTAATATATTGTCAACTGCTCTAGATTTTGTTTGATTAAACAAGCTAGCTAAGCTTTTGAATGATTTTTTGACGACGAGCTTTTTATGTTGATATAGATATCCTTCAATTAGGTTTCCTAGAACCTAAGTTGGAACCACAGTTTATTCTCATCAACGTTGGTTTAGTTATAAAAACTAACGTTTAACCGGCAACGTGTTATTTTATCGTTGATGTTAAAAAGTTCTTATTTTCATGACATTTGCCGAATCCTTTCATCATTGACCCATGTAAGACCACACGTCTTGAGCAGGCGATGTTCACAATAACTGTATCTTTAATCAATAGTATTTGTCTGTTTGTTTGGGCTAGTCTCTGACGGCTGGAAATATTTTAGTATGTATGTGTTATATCCTACTACTATTATAAAGGCGAAAGTTTGTAAGTATGGATGTATGGATGTATGGATGTATGGATGTTTGTTACTCTTTCACGTAAAAACTACTGAATGGATTTGAATGAAACTTGGTACACAGAATCTCTAGAGTCTGAGAAAGGACATAGGCTACTTTTTACCGCGGGAAAACGTCATTCCGCGGGAAAATCCATTATAACGCGGGTAACACCGCGGGGCACAGCTAGTACATTCATATTTTACTGCGGAAAAATACATTTTTAACCCCCGGCCAAAAAAGAGGGGTGTTATAAGTTTCACGTGTCTGTGTGTCTGTCTGTGTGTCTGCCTGTCTGTCTGGGACATCCTAGCTCCCGAACGGATGGAGAGATTACAATTTTTTTTTTATATGAAAGGCGAGGCTGGCGCTGGTGTTCTTAGACATGTTTCAAGGACATCGGTTGAGCCGTTTACAAGTTATGGGGGTGGGAGTGGGGAAGGAAAAATCTCCAAATACACTCGAGTGGGTATCAAATGAAAGCGCATCGCGTGCACATTACTAAATATTATGGTGTTTTACTTTTAAGGAAATTAAGACTTCGGGGTTTTTTTAAATTTAAATTTAGATTTTATTAGTTGATGGAAAGCTACGAAATTATTTAAATATAATTTTTGAATCATAACATAAGGTAAGCTTTTGTAGGTTTGCATTTATAATAGATTATAATCATTCATCTAACTTCTTATCTAACGACTAATCATACTATGTATATATTACTTTTTGAAGTGAAACTTCTATAAAATCGTTGTGATTTCAGACCGGATGCAACGGAAATACGTCAGGTAAGCCAATCTTAAACGCCAACAAGGTTAAGCAACTTTCCGGAACGCCAGTAAAGTAAATCTTTTTGCACAGTATTTTTTTTATTCATATCTAGCTTTTGTCGATTTACTGAAGTTTCACTTCTACCGTGTGTGAATCGCACACAATTTTTTTTTAAACTAGAGAGTTTAGTATTCATGTAATATGAACAATTTTATGATTCTTTATATCCAACAGCCTACTTGAAAGAAGAAACCTTCTGTTTCTTCGCCTCAGTGAAAATATTTAATTCCCAAAAAAATGTAATCCAGGTTATTACCCTCACACTTTTGACCAAAATCAACAAAAAACCTAAGCCTCATCCACCAGATGCCACAATGTGCAATGTCTGAAATGTGTCGCAAAAAGCCGCGCGTCTGTTGACCCACTGCTTTAAATAGAAGCCATGGCCTGCCTTAGCGGGGTGGGCAAGTGAAGATTCCAACAGGCATTGTAAAAGGCATTGCTATAGATATACATGTTTATCCCGATTGTGTGAGCATCTTTCTCAACCCTTCTTGTATGTCGAGGTCCGCTGTTAGAAAACTCTTTAAGAGTTAAGCTCACCTTTTGTACATTATGGCTAAGTTATCAACTTGTGTATGTGATTTTTGTGTACAATAAATTATTATGAATTTATATTTTATTTTCATTAACCTTCGATATTTTCTAATTACTCTAAAATGTACAAAAATAACGTAATCAATGAAAATCTTTTTCTAAACGATTGTTTTAAAAGTTGAGCATTCATACATTTTAAATTAAAGCTTGCCATAGCGGAATGGGCATGTGAAGTTTATTCTAACATTCATTGGAAAATGGCATCGCTATTAACAATACAATAAATATACTTTATTGAACACCAATTAACAAAACAAAAAATTAATTATACATATAATAGTGAAATATACATATAATAGTGTGTGTCAACATTATTTTTTATCTAGCTTCTTTTAGCGTCTGCTTGAGCATGGGTAATATTTTTTTTCTATTCGTTCGTGTGACTGTAAAATGTATGAATATAACGTCAAATAGAACCTATTGGACAAGTCAACGCAAACCAAATCTAATTTGTTAGTAGCCATAATATGTATATATTTTTTTTACATATTGTATACTTGATAAAGTGTAAATATTAATAATATAAAACCTAGTCAACGTCTCCTTGGACAGCTTATATCATATTAAATCGTACATATCCTCTTTTAGTATTTTACTATGTTATAATGTTTTAATGCCTGCCAGAAGAAGCTACCAACATAAAAGTCAAGAACATTAATTTGACTTCCTATACGTCGAATAATGGATACCTAACAGTGAAAGTAATGGACCCCGCACACGTGTTACTTACAAGGGTTTACACTTACTCAGCGCTGGGCATGTGAACTGAAGACGTTGGAAGGATCCGGGCTAACCGACCAACGTTACCCATAATGTGTTTTTTTCTAACATTTCCCACGGCTATTGTGTCATGTTGTTTCTTAGAAAGCAATTGAATGTAAACCTTTCAAATTAATGGCGTAAATATTGAAAAAGCCACGGTTTATAAAATGCTCATAGGAGTATACATACATACTTATATTTGCTAAGGCTATGAATATTCTGGAATACACCGAATTAGAATATGTGCAAAAACTTAATTTTTGAATCACTATATTCCTGTGTTAAAATCCTTTGACCGGTATAATAGATTTATATTAACAGAAAAAAGAAGCAACTTTATTAAATTCTATGTACAGATAGCCTGCGATTATAATCTGTCTTTGAATTAAATTGAGGTGGATATATTAATATAAAATCGATTAATACCTAGACTTAAGTGAAACATGCATGCACTCGCATACAAAAGACTTCAACGCGTTGTTGCCTCTACAAAAAATCAACGTTAATATTTTTTGTTACACTTTCTAAATTGTGGCATGTGTAAAACCACTATTTTTTCAATCGCCTTATGATATTCAAAAAACGTCGTATCAAGTTTTTCTGTAATCTAGAAATAAAAAACGTGGAGCGGTTCCAAAGAATAATAGCCACTAGATGCGACATACATATGAAATTATCCCCTAAAGCCAAATTGCATTTATTCATGAGCGATGTCATTTTGATTGTAAATTTAAATTTTATTACAACGGGAAACTAGGAGTGTTTAATGAATCAATCTCACTTTATGTAAGGTAAGTGTAGGTTACGGGACTGCCATCGATACAGGTACCTATTCCTATAATCTAAGCAGTTTAATTGGATACCATACGAGTACCTAATGTGTGTTTGCGTAGTCAATCGTCCAAAATAATATTGTCAAGTAATATTATGGATGAAAAAAAATATTGAAATATTGTAACTTTATACATGGTAATATTATTATTTTAGTATTTGCCAATATTCTTCACTCTATTTTTGTTTAATTATGTGATTTTAACAAGCCAGGCAAAATTTTCTAACAGGTCTAAATTTAACTCTTGTGACTTTGTTAAAATTTGTTAATATGTAGGAAGTATTTTTAAAATTTTGATTTATTTTACAATACACAACACAATTAAACACAAAAAAGATAAAAATGTACAAAAATTTTGAATCAATGGGCGGCCTTATCGCTGATAGCGATCTCTTCCAGGCAACCTTGGGATGGAAATCATAAAGCACGAATAAGACAGGAGTAAGCATATTATAATGGAGATACGAGTATTAATAAATTTACAGATTTAATACAATATTACAGGATTTTAACAATATACCTACATGAAAATTATTGAAAATTATAAATATATATTATCATTACTTATTTATTACGTAGGTAAAACATTTAGGTGTTGAAATTGTTGGCTCTCCTCAAGTAGGTAATTTGAGAGACTGAAAGTAGATATAATTATCTATGGCCAATTTTGCACTACGAACAAAAGCATTTACCGTAAAAAAGTCTTTACCACAGAGTTCACGAGCGATTAAAATCTATAACAGTCCGGGCTATCTGGTTACCCTTAAACATTTGCAAAAACCTATAATATCATTTCTTCAATCCATACTAATATTATAAATAAAAAGTAACTCTGTCTTTCACGCAAAAACTATTTAACCGATTTAAATGAAATTTTGTACACAGAAACACTAAAGCCAGAGAAGAAGAACATAGGCTTTTTACCACGGGAAAATCCATTATAGCACACACCGCGGGGCACTACGAGTAAAATATGAATGTTTTTAAAATGAAATGAAAATAAATATATTTGAGTAAAGGTACATAAAGTGTCTCAAAAAGGCTTTAGCTCAGCATTTGTTGACTTGTATGTAACAAGACAACGCTGATCTTCCGTTGGAAACAATATAAATAAAGATCAAAATTAACAAAATTACTTGTGTCAATGTGAATGTCCCATCCAGAACCTCTATATTTTTTGCTGAGTATGTTTTTGGACGGCATCCCTCGAATCGTGGATGGATTCACCATCTGGCGCCACATGCGCCGCGACGCTCGTGCTGCCAAATTGCAGGTTCTTCAATTGCTTCCATTCAATTAAACAGGGGACTGTTTGTCATAGGGTAACTTTGACCCCTAACGGCCGAAAGAGCAAAAAGACTTGAAAAACAGACACTTCTGTAGGTACAATTTACATTTACATTACTTACAATGTACACATTGTGTAAAAGTGACATACTTATGTTATTTTTAGTAAGTGATTTTTAAATAAAAAGGCAAAACAATCTTACGATATCAAATGATCTGCTAAATTAGATGGTATCTATTTTGTTTCCGAGGGTAAAACTTTGACCACACAAAAAGATAATATCACGCAAAAAGAACTTCGTTTATTTATGTTTGGAAAAATCCAACAATATCCTCCCCAAAATATATGTTAGTATATGTTAGCTATGATAGTAGACAGATAATTAAATAGTACAGTTTTGCCCATGTTTTTCCCCTGCTGTTGTTCTATAGATCATCCACAAAATTTTGCACGCATATATCTATCAAATTATAATCCGTGTAGGGAGTATCCAACAATGAGCCACGTCAACCGAAAAATGATTAACAACCGATTATACTGACGGATGGATGACTCTCAGTGGCTTCCCGGCCATAGAGCTACGAACGGACGGGACTTTTAGAAGTGCTTTATATATAACTAGCTTTACACGCTACGGCGTTACCCATGTTTTTTTTATTTTCCAGCGGAATGAAATATTTCCCACGGTAAAAAGTAGCTTGTGTCCCATTCCAAATTATTATCTCTCCACCACTTTTTAAATTTAAGGCATTTTGTTTTAGCCATTTTGCCGTGAGACAGACACTCACATACACTTTCTCATTTATAATAATGTAGTACGTGTAAAGTATGGATTATTCAGATGTAATTGGTGCTAAGATGTCTCTCATAAATCTTTTTGCTACGCACACTAATGTAACCTTCGCACTGCAGCTCTGATGTACCAAAGTATTTAAAACTGATCAATCCAGCAACAAAAATCGTTTAAATAAAACGTTATCAGAAGATCTGAAGCGGGGCTATAAATATGCAAATAAATGCCTTCTATCAGTTCCTCGGGCTGCGCAGTTTCACCGGTGAGTGCGCAGCGATGCGCCGGCGCACGTGCCGCGCCATATGGCCGCGCCATACTGTTTGTTTGCCAATCATAACGGACATATTTCATCAGATAACGGCCACCTCCCACTCGAATCTAAAACAACGTGTATCAATTTAAATCATCGGTTCGTTGTTTACCGTTTAGATTTTGCTTGGTTGTCAGAGACGTTATGGTTAGGCACAGTTGGACGCAGATTTGTCAAATCTAGATGTGCCACAGCACCGATGCCCACCGCAGAGTGAGACATTCATTTTGTTCATTGTTTTCAAGGGTCATTGTATTCTGACTCTCTCTTATTAACCGACTTTCAAAAAGGAGGTCCTCGCCGCGTATGTTTTTTTATATTTTTGTTTATTTTTATGTTTGTTACCTCAGAACTATTATCTCCGTGGATCGATTTCGATGATCCACGTGATCGTCCCACCAGTAACTGTTACCTAAAAGGTCTTCAGATTAATCTCGTCCATTCCCACTCGGATCTAAAACAATGTTTAACAATTTAAATCATCTAATTATCTTAATACTTTATGTTAGTATATTTAACTCAGTTTATGCCGTGATTAAGTCGCTCAGAAATATCGGAAAACTGAAATATCATAAATATAAAATCGTGGTACCCGTTATAAGTAGTAATACCGTTCACATACATGATAATTAAAAAAATCTATTCATTTTATTGGTTAACGTTCATGACGGTTTATAGTCTTGGTTGCATCCTCCTTTATGTTGTGAGAAATAGAAGCTGAGCTTCTGGCCATTCTAGGCCCAAATAGTAGTTATAGTCATCTCACCAGTGATATCTAAAAAACCGTAATATCAGATTTATGTCGCCTATTCGATATCCCTTCCTTCAAATATATATCGTTAGTGTAACAGATATTTCCACATATTGCTTGATCTAAAACAACGTGTAACAATTAAAAGGCCGTCATTCAGATTAATCTCGCCCATTCGACATGCCTTTCGCCAAATATGTATCTCGTTAGGGTAACAGATATTTATGGGGTCCCATTTGTTTGGTGGATGATGACGAGGCGGGTGGTAGTCAATGATTGCTCTTTAAATAAGTAAACCCGTAACGTTGACTTGGATATGCAGTAACTGGGTACGAGAGAGGAAGGCTAGGAACTTGGTAGATTTATTTATTTTTTTAATTTATATATATCACAGTTTAATTAAGTTAAATTAATCATATAGTTTGTCGGTGTCAAAATTTTAAGTTATTGCTATCAATTAATTTATTGATTGTTCAAAATGTCCACCATTTTCCTAATGCATATAGTTGCACATAAAGCCGCGCGTGGTTCACTTTAGTACATCGCGATCGATTCGTTTACTCTAACAGAAACGCAGAAAAAACCAGAAGCAAAAGTTTTCATAAATTTGTTTAGAGGTATTAAATCGGCTTTTTTTTTAAATACCAACATATAATTTTTTTTAATCCGATATTCATCGATAAATTTATGAAGTGTATCCGCACATTTCGGTTGATCAAAGTTCGAAAATACACATTGTATTTCACTCAATAAGTAAACCTAATCTAGAACTTTTTTTTCTTGATGGAATTATAACCAATATGTTTATAAGGTATATTTTCAATATCAAGCCTCGATAGAAACTCAATCAGAATTTTAAAAAAATGACAGTTCACCATGTATAAAGTATTCAGAATTTTGTTAAAAAATGAACAAGCATAACTTTTCCGACATATTCTTAAGGAAACAAGACATAACCAACCTTATTAACGCATAGAAATTTTGTCAATTCGGGCTGGTGTAACATTTAAATAAATACAGTTTTTGGTCTTTTGAATTGTTGCATTATATCTAGACATTATAAAAGTAAAGTTTGTATAAATAAATGGGTTTAATTTATTAAAACCGGTTATTTTTTTTTGTATGCTGGATAGGCCTTCATTTGACCTAAATCTCACCTGATGTAAAGTGACGATGTGGTCTAAGATGGAGCATGAAGGCCTAGAAGATGGCTTCTCCGGACCACATTACGAAACACGAAAAAATAGCTTCACGCACTGGCCCAGCCCGGAGGGTGGTGACAAGCCATTGGTTGGCCATTGGTTGGGTTTTACAATGAGGTAACAATAATGTACTGTATGTATATGTTTTGGTAATGCAGACACGTAGATAGAGCTATTAAAATAGGTAATGTATGTACAATAAATCGCTGTGTGGGTACGCCGCCCCTATGCCTCGGTGACCCCTCCACTGACATTGAACTCTGCATTAGTACAGAGTATACCGGGCAATATAAAACCAATTATATGATCTATCCACAATTATATCAATTAAAGTTCCCAGCCGTGTCAGTCTGTCTTTATGTTCGCCAATAACCTCAAAATTTGGATCTTTTTTTATGTTTTAATTTTGTACAATGGGTTGTGATTCAAGAAGAAGGTTTTTATGCGCGTGCAAAGCCGAAACGGACCACCTTTCTATAAAATAAAAATTAAGCGAGACGTGTTATGTAACAAGTTTTTTTTATCGGTAGATTTTTTTCGGTTTTCTTACAAAGAAGGCCAGGCCAATTGCTGAAAAATCACAGAAAAAAAAAATTATTAAAAAAACACGAAAATCTAGCGTTTTTAGGCTTTAAGTACAAGGTGTTTTCAATTTGGTATATAAATCGGAAAGGGTGTGAATAGCACGCACCAGGCAAACATATTTTGTTCTACGATTCTTCAATTTTAAAGTTCTTTTGTCGAAAAAAATCTAGAAAGTGTAAACCAATTTTTTTGTGAATGACAGCCTTAAATTTTTACAAATTAAAGTAACACCTATCTAATTGAGTATCCTAATAATAATCACTGATTAAACAATAATTAAGATTTTATTAACTTTTTCAACTACTTACAGGTTTAAAAAAAAAATATCAACTGATATGAGGCTAAACGTGACCTACAGATTAGATTAAGCTAAAAACAATAAGAGGCCTTTATTGAAGAACAAAATATATTCGGCTGGTGCGTGCCATTCACACCCTTTTCGCTTTATATATCAATTTTGAAACACCTACCTTATAGATACATCGAATTATAATATCATAGACGCGAGAATTGCCTTCCTGATAGTAATTTCACAGAAAAAGTTAAATAGCCACTATTTTGATACAAATAATCTGTGTAGATCAAAATGTTTGTATATTATTTTATACCATAGTTTAGTGTGTATATTTATTTCAGGCGCTTTAACCCAACGTCCCCTAAATGCGGTGACGTTCAGGAAGAGCCCGCATGGCTGTAGCGCGGTGATTTGCATGCTCCTCCGTCGAACGTCAGATTAATATCTATTTGTAACCGACTACAATACAACATTACAATATTTTAATATTCTGTGCCACCACAGAACTGTCTTATTACACTAGAGCTACGTATTTAATATTATTCTCTAAAAAAATAATGTCATCTTGATAACTTAAGGTCTAATAATAATTATTGATAATAAATAAAATTCAATGCTTCAACGGTGTTACTAAATACCGGTAAAGTTTGTGTTCAATAATAATTAATTCCAGGACTCCAACCAATAAAATAATCTCTCACCACTTAAATAAATTGAACATTATCTATTGCTTATCTCCCAGATAATTCTGCTAATTTATATGCAATTCTAATGCTAATAATGTGATTATAGGCCCCAAATTCCCATCGGATAGCAATTTAGATATTCTACATAATAGAAAATAAAAACCCTATTATGAGATAAAATTGCAAATGTATCTATTCACACAATTAGAACACCCTATGTCAAATATCGCTTGTTTTTATTGCTTTTAAGTTAAATTGCTTTTGCTGAATTCTACAGGATGTATTAAAAATTAAAATCATTGCAAAGTAGAAAGCTTAGGTAAATTATAACATTACCTATACCCTGAACATACCCTTAACATGAAATAATGGTACAATTAGAAATTCTTTGTACAAGTAATTTTTAGTTTAAACTGTCAATTTGTGCATATGTACATTAAGTAGGTAATTTGCTATAAGAATTTAAGAATAGCTTTTGCACTTAGATTTACTGCATTTATTATCCTTGGACCGATTTTTAAGTTACTTTTCTTTATTTATATGAGTGTTCTTGCTTGCAAGTTGATAAATTTAATAATGTCCTCTTTGCTTAAAAATAATAATTAGGTATGTTTATACCCAATTATTATTACCTGAAAACTGTACCTGAAAACCCTAGAATTAAAATATTTTTTTAATAAAAGGAGCTGGATTCTAAATGTCAATTTGTGCATATGTACATTAAGTAGGTAATTTTCTTTACTTAAAGCATTACCTAAAATCGTTTAACAGTGGAACTTGTAAAACTACAAAGTTAAAAAGATGTTAGTCATTCGCGTCTTGTAGGTTAATTTTGTAACTATCCGCTTAATTTTCAACACCATGTAGGAAAGTCCAAAAAGTGTATTGGTAAAAGATAAGACAATAAAACAAATAAATGGGCGAGGTAAGTTGTATTAGAGGATGATATTAATTGCGCAGGCGCACCTGGGGCGCAGGTGAGGGGCGATTTTGGGGTCAGCGGTGGTTTTGACACCGAAGCGACACTGTGGGAACTGAAGCGTTCATTTCCAGCATATTTGGGTAATCAATTATTTAAGTTTTCCATTAAGTCTGTGACAGTTAATTATGTAAAAATCTCAAGACACTTATTTCCTTTGGCTACGTAATTTATAATAGATTTTCAAGTATTCAGTAACAAAAGTCAAATAATAAAATATATGGAAATAAGGTTGACGTGAAAATTTTCTTTACTTTAGGTACAACCTAACCTTAGGTATCTTCTGTTCTTCTTTGTTCTTGGTTCTGTCACAGGATCATAATCTACGTATCCTAAGATACGAGAAGAGATACTTATTATTTTATAAAAATATAAAAACGTTTGGTTTGTATGTAATAAGTATTGTTCTTAAATAAAATGTTATTTGATAAAAAAAACTCAGTTTGTCTGTGAACTCTGTCTTTAGGGCCTAAATACTGAATTATATTTAGGTAAGGTTAAGCAAAATCCGCGTGCTTGGAAAGGAGATTATGCTATTTTATTTTTATTGTAGAATAATACCACTTTCGTAGATAAAACATACGAAAAATATATCGTCGATGTATTGATGATGATCAAATGTGTACCTATTGCTCACACCCGATAAAATGGCTCGCAGTATGCATAAACTAATAATAATAAAACATAAATTGTCGATCGCTGATCGCTCATGTTTCACCTACCTGCCGATGGTGTTAAATGTGCGTTTTATTGATTCCTTGATAATCAATCATGTTACATATAATAAGTGATAAAAAAAATCTTCTCTCTAGCTTTATAGCACAAATAATGATAATAGTATACTTAAAAAAGCTTTCCTTATTTGATGTCCTGTCCAACATAATTTTTTTTTCAATTCTTACCAAAAAAACTTCAGCCTTACGAGTATATTAATATCGATTCTTAGGGCTTATTTCCACCACCATCTCTTCTAAAATTAATCAATGGTTACAATATAGAGCTTTCTCGCTCAGTCATATAAGGCCTTGACTCTGGACAATACTAAACTAACCATTGACACCTTTATTGACTTATCTAACCATTGCATAGTTAACTCGGATTTTGTGAAATAAGCCCATAATGTGGTAATTAAATAAATTAATAATTGTGTAAAAATGTGCATAAAATAAAATGTCTAGCATATCTTTAGATGACACGGCGAAGCAGCTGCAGTCAGCACATGCTAGCTTAGATGGCTTATTTATGTGCTGAGACAACTGCTTGGCTACAGTGCGCCGATAGTAAGACCATATATTAAGGTAGGTATAACCTTAAAAGATTAATACATACGACAGCATGTTACAATACCTCTGGAATATTATGAGTTCCTACTATAATAAATTAATATTAACTATCCCTAATTCTCCATCGAGAATTATGTATGCTCTATGGTTACTTTATGGGCTTTGCCGTTTTCCTCGAAGTTTCCATGAAAACGAGGTAAAATCAAGAAGACGATAACCATAGAGTCTATACGTAATCACTATGACCTCAGGATAAGAAACTTTTTTTCTACTCAAAATAAATTTATGGACAGATGAATCGAACACAGATGACTTGAATATTTTATATTATTTTACGAGATTGCAGATTTAAATGAACTAGAAAATAATTCTCTTACTTGACATTATAGGGTAATTGAAAATGTTATTAATTGTAAGCCTTGATTTAAGATTGGCCGCTGATTATGTCGATTTAGATAGCTCTAGACTTAATTATTTAAGTATACTGTAAACATAAATTTGTTTCTTATTTGTTAATTCTGAGAAAGGATTTTACACTACCTTCCATAGTAACTTATTTTAATAAGCCTAAGAGTGTCCCATTGCAGGGTAGGTAGGTACAGGCCTCCCCACAACCCATACAGAGTAAATATAGGTACTTATTGTAATAATAACTGTTATATATCCAATTGAGCCTTTTATAACCTTTTTAAGACTCTACAAAATGTTCAATTAGTTATTTTTACTAGCATGATAGTATCAACAATTTGCAATGCCACTTTTTGACTTGAGCCATTGGTTTTAAGTTGTGCATATTGTTGGTGAGGTTAAGAGCTGGATCAAAAAATTATAATATTTGTTTTAATAGAAAAATCTGTCCTCTGAACATTGTACGTTATCTTCTGTGCCTCATACGTCTACCGAGCCATTGTTCGTCATTGCTGAAATTCATTTTCATGAATAAGCCTAGAAAAATATACCTATTGTAAAATAACCCTTAAGATATAATTTTATTAATTTGTGTAGAGGCCTTATTTAATCAGACAGAGCCGTTAGACCGTTAATAATAGTGTTTTTTTGATTATGCTAATTTGTAGGTCCTAAATTTTTCCTCAAATTCTATATAAATAATAATTGGGACTAACTATACGTGATATAAGGTATATGTATGGTTTCGACGCGAGCTTCTAAACATGTCTAGCAAATAAAATCACGAGTCAGAATCAGAGAGGAGCGACCTTATTGCATGATATAAAACATTATTCAAACGTTTTATGAATATCGGAAATATTCAAGGACATTAATAAATTTTGCCCTGCAGTAGGTAATAATTCAAAGTCGATGTTAAAAAGTAGCTGATTTAGTACGCAATTACTACTAATATTAGTAATAAGATAATAACCTCTGTCGGTCGGTGTCGGTTCATCTTTATGCACAACCGTTACGCCTATATAGGCAATAAACCGCGTTTTTTAAATCGACAGCTTCCAGGTATGTATACCTATGCTTATTTATTTTATGTGTCTTCTGATTTGATGTGAATTTTGTGTGTAATACTCTCATTTTAATATCAAAAGAAAGAAAGAAAGAAAGAAAACACATTTTATTTCATCACAAATATATAAATAGTGTAAAATTTTATCGAACTTGCCTACTAAATGCAGCCTAGGCCTCTTAAAGCCATATTGCAGCTGCTCTTCTACGGTATATTATATTATTTTATCCTCCGAAATACCTAAATTAAAAATAGTATCCTGAGCAAAGCCGCGGGCAGATCACTTATGATAAATGTTTTCGTACACGATTTGAAGCGCACGTAATAGTGTCATAAAACCGAAAGAAAAAAGAAACGATTCCCCAGCCAAGCCTTTTGCATGTCCATGATTTACAATCACCGTTTCATGACCGCATAAAGCGGAGACCACTGAGCAATTTTTATTACAATTCTATTTATTTTAATACTAACATAGGTAGTCTACAAGCTTTTGATATTTTATTCATAGGTAGTTGATTCTGATAATTATATCAATATATTAAGGTTTTGTCGGTTGTGGTGCAAGGTTTGTATGCTCTGGTGTGCTCTGGCACTATTTTTTGGAACTAGTTGTTATAACTGATAAAACTATAATCTATCATTTTTATTTTTGTACGACGCTCGTGTAGGCGGCATCACAAACTGAAGGTTCTTAATTATAATGTGAACTTGCCTTAAGATACTCATAACCGCATAAAGAAATTAAATTAACTATTTATGTTAATGCGTGGCTCCCGCTCGCTGCAAAACCAAAGCAAAACAATTAATTTCGGTAGAAAGTTTATCATCTGCTCGGATAAGTACTCACCTAGACATGTTAAAATAATAATTGTGTCTTAGTCATTTCGAAAACTTTGGTCACATCATGAAATTGTCAAGATTTGATCATATCGTAAAATAGATGCCTAAGCATAGCATAACATAGCATAGCATAAGGGTGAGAAATCAACATCGAGCTATGCTGCGCTGTGCTATGTTTGGTCAACTCGCTCGTCTAATATTTAAATGAGAATACAAACAAACCATGCTGTGCTGCGCTGCGTGAGGCTACGCTCTGTTTAAAAATGCAGCAGTCTCGAGCGAGGCGTGCTACCCGCCCCGTGCTGAGCCGCGCTGTGCCGAACTGATCGCAAATATTTAAAAAAATCGTCTTCAGTGGCAATATTCTTTAGAAAATTAAATTCTCCGTATTTTTCACGTATGGTGTGTGGTAACAAGCTACCGTGACTGGACTCTTTTAACGACAAAATAACACATAAAACATCCATATCCGCTTCTTCTTCACTTTCATCTTCATCGGATTCGACTATGTCGTAATGTTTACGTTTTTTTGAAAATAAAGTCATTTTTGACGAGATAAATGACTACACGAGCTGCTGATTACTTTTAATACTGAGCCAAGCACAGCGCAACACAGTTTGATGTTGATTGTTAAAAAAACGTAGCTTAAGAAACACAGCACAGCACGACGCAGTACAGCGCAGCATAGCTCGATGTTGATTTGTCACCCTAACAAAGCTTTTCCAGCTTATCTAAAGGTAAGTGCGTACTTACCTTTAGTGAGCTGGAAAAGCTTTGTTTAGGAGAGGTTGTTTCGCGTGGCCATACTATTTATATTTCTGTTATATTTTTGTACACAAATAAATATTTTTCTTTCTTTCTTTCTTTCTATTTCGCCTAATTGATTCAACTACGCGAACTATCATGTCCTCGTGTCCAAACTCATGTCAATATAGGCAAATGGTGTATTAGATGTACGTTTTTAAAAATTCTTGATATGTTATTGTTTCTGAGAAGGACAAACATGACAGTGTGACTAGCTCCGGGCCGCAGAGTACGTACCTAGGTATGTGTAGGCGCCTTAAGAGCGTTTGTACACCTATACATAAATGGTTATCCATCTATCTATACTATATTAAGTGTGAGATTAACTATAAATATAAGATTCCATGTATTTCAAAAAAAATATATAAAAAGAGTGCGCAATAAGTTGCAGTTAGATCGTTTTAAGTATAAGTTTCATAGTAGTTTATTCATCATGGGAACATTGTACACTTGATTTCGTTAAGTTCTAATAATAAGTATTTTATTCACACACAGAAAATACAGCAAAATACACAGACAAGACGTTCAATATAAGATGTAACATAATAATTGAGCTGCCGAGCAGTGGCATTGTCAACTAAAACTCATGTATAATACAAATAGTTCTATTAGAATCCAATATGTTACAAGCACATCATAAAATTATAAAAATCATATTTAATTGTTACTGCTGTATAGTAGAATTGTCAAATTTAAACTACTAAAATTAGGTATATTAAAATGATTAAATTGAATGATGGACTTATATACAAAGAGGGCTTAAATTTTTACACTATTTGTCATTAAAACATACTTATTATGTAAAAAACCAGTCACCCATTAAAGTACTGACCGCGCGCAACGATGATTAACTTTATAAAATCACGTTTATTGTATGGGAGCCGCTTTAAATAGTTATTAATTATGTGATTTTAGTATTTATTGGTATAGCGACAATATAAATACATCTTCGCACTAAAGTTTAACTCTCTATCTATCACGGTTCTTGTGATACATACATAAAGATGTAATGTGTGTGTTGCTAAATAAATATTTTGTAAAAAAAATTGTAAATACAGCCCGGTGACTGACGGACAGACAGATGACGAAGTCTTAGTAATAGGGTCCAGTTTTACTCATTGGGTACGGAACCCTAAAAATAAATGGCCAAATGCGTTGCTAATTGCATAACTCTTGAACAGCTGAACGGAGATCGACAATTATATTTTTAGAATATTCCTTGAAGTAATAGAATGGTTCTAAGTAAGAAGTCGCCTTAGGTCATCTAGTTTTTGATACAAAATAATTAAGTTAATACAAAAATCTTAAGGAAGATATTTCGCTCTGGCTCAAAAAAAAATTATAATCAAGGAACCATGAAATTTCGAATCTGTTTTTATACATTATGGGCAAATATATATTTTTTATTTTATGGTTGGTTTCATCATCATTATTACCCTATTAACGTTCCCACTGCTGGGATACAGGGACGTCTCTCTTGGCGAGAAAAATTAGCCTTTATTCACCACGCTGGCCAACTGCGAGTTGGTGAATGTCACATATCCTTCTAACTATATAAAGTTTTCAGAACATACCGGTTTCCTCACGATGTTTGCCTTCACTCCTAAAGCACGTGTTTAACGCGCACATAAATTTATCAAGAAGAAAAATCCAGAGGTGCGTGGCGGGGTTTGAACCCACGACCTTCGGAATTAATGTCCAGTGTCCTATCTTTCCTCCCACTTAGCCATCTAGGCTTTTTAATATATGGTTGTTTGGTTTTTATATATGGTTGGATCCATAGTTACATATAAATTTATTTGCTTTCATCAGTAGGTCCTGTTATTTGAACCAATACAAAAAATACATGGAAGGTAATAAAATAAAAAAATATTTTGAATATCAACAGTTTTTATAAACCATTATTGGAATATATTGCTGTTATAAGCAAGTTTAACTAAAATTAAACAATAATGGTAACCACCAAATTATACCCTATTACCTATACAAACGGATAAATTTTAGTGTATGTGTATGTATTTTGTGTATGATAGAGATGTTTAGCGAATTAAATTAAAGCGTCTATACAAAATTACAGATATATTGTGTGTCGGAAGTAAAGATAGTTAACATTTCCACTAAAATTTATCAGTTCGGTACTACAGTAATCTAAAATTATAAATAAATTCAGGAATAACATACTTAGGTAATATCTTAAGGTCTTTTGGTACACAGTTTAACAAATGCTTGAGATCCCACGGTTCGGATAATAAAATATAATAGTTAGTTAATTAAATTTAAACTTACTGGTACAGATTTAATAGCAGAAATTACAGCCAGTAATATTTAATTAAATACATTACAGTACACTATGTGAACTATTGAGAATAAAATACGAATAAAAGGTCACATTCAACCATACGAGTAGATAAAGAAAACAAATATGGAAGTTCTGTGTAACCGGGTCTGAGATAGCAATAAATATTTACACACGAACCAAGACAACATATCAGACAAATGCACCATAATATATAAACTTTAACTATAACAAGAGTCAGGGCGTTAATAAATTTACAAAAACTAAATAATTTTCTTCATTCACTGGAACTATGTTTTTTGTTTGACGCAAAAAAGTCATAAAAACGCTGGAGCTAAACTGTATTGCGATAAGGACAGAACATATAATATATCTCTTTTCTTTCACGCATTATCAATATTGTATCAAAATGTTATTATATTGTTTTACATGAATGAAATGTACATACAGTGAAAATCCGACTATTGCTTTCTCTATCTACTTATTCATATGATTATAAGAACAAGAGTCAAAATTGCTATACTATTGATCACAACATTTACTATTATCTACATTATTGGTGTTACAATTCATAATAATGCAAAAATATGTCACTTTGGGCTCTATATAATCTGAATTTCGTATACTTATACAACTTCAGTATGAATATAGGCAAGAACATTAGTTATCTAAAGCACATAATAACATTATTAGAATTAATAGTTAGTAGATTAATGTACCATTTGATATTACCAGATTAAAATATAAATAATCTTATCATAAAAGTCATGTTTATTGCGTACATCGTCAATTTGCATTGGTAGGTATATGGTGTTCACTAGATTAATTTTGAATATATATTTTGTGAAACAGTTGTAAAAATAATGAAATGAGATATCAATACACACACAATTTCTCTTTATTACACGAGCAGAGTTGTATTGTAGTCGCTTACACAAAAATATTTCAAATATAAAAAAAACATTGTGTGTGTAGTGAATTTACTTGTTAGCATTACGTTATTTCTATTCTTACTAGTGTCCGACCGAAGTTTAAGTATCAACCATTCAAATGTGATTTCATTTAGTTCAGTAAAAATGCAATAAAACTTGTCTAATAATTCCGACGTAGGTAAGTGCCGCTTGAATATTGTCGGCTATTTTAACATCTTGATTAAAGGATTTCTCTTGTTTCTCCAAGTTCAGTTGGTTTAAATTGCTTTTAACAATAACTTCCGTAGCTTAATAACGTTAAAAAAAACTAATATTGAAAAATAACGGCCGATCGCGTCATTAAGATAAAAAAAGGCGGACTTCAGTATTTATGTTCGAAAATTGCTATAAAATCTTAGGTATCTACTAAAACATTTTAATAGCCATTACAAATGCAAAAGTGTACAAAATACTAATGTAACAATACAGTACATAATGTAGGATCGTGTGTAGTTAAACATTTTAACGGTCCACCGGAGATTTGTTCTTAGTATAGATTTCGGCACTAAAACTTATTTCGGACGAACACTAAATCTTTGTTAGCAGATTATGAAATGGCATTTGCAACTACATGCTTACATAGTGTTAACACTATTCTATGAACAAGTGATTACTAAGCCTTCCTTTGAGTATATAAATATGTATAACCATTTATTGTTGTCTTATCAATATGATCATTGATGATAATGCGAGATATGGACAAGAAAATTATGGTGATGATCAATCATTGATGATACGGCACTTATATAGCGTGTAGACGTAGCTTCTGAAAGCGGGTGAACCATCAATGCTGTTTTTTTTGTCTGGCTCTGGCTATCACAAAAAAATAAAAACGTGGGGGGATTTACTTTGATGAATAATTATTTCATATTTGTAAAATTGCCAAACCAACACCAAAAAGGCAGGTACAATCTTGTCAGAAAACACTCAAAGAAAGCTCTAGCCGTAGATAGCAAAGTCGTTTTTTAAAATTTTATAAAATATACAGCAAATTGGTACATACTCCCCAACATTTTTAAATCCAAAACAGTATCATAGATAAACAGCGAAATTTCACGTATACCATTTGCTTTTATTAATATAATTAACCCGTTAAATATCCATTTTATTAAGGATTATAAAAACGGCCAGGCTAATTATAATCAACAAAAGCATTTTGAATTATAATGAAGAACAATTAGAACACTGAATATATCTTAAATACTGTTTGAAGATTTTGGTACAATACACCGAACCAATAAGCTTATATAATGAGCAACTACATTATAAAAATAAATTCAAATCTGCAGAAAACATAGGCTTTCTAGGTGGGTACATGCCTAATTATAGAATATTTTGTATAAGTTGATTATGTATTGCAAATATATAGATAAATTCGAAAAAATATCAAAGATTAATTACTCGCGAATTAACAACACTTTTCACATTATATACAAATACATAGTAACCGACGATAGCAGTTAATTTCCTAATGAATAATCTAGTAAATTTTGAACTAATATTAAATTAATTGTAAAATGTAACCCTCTTATGCATAAGTTAACAAACATATTTAAGTTAAAATGTAGCACTCGAGGATCTTAACATGAGTTTGTTAAACAGGAAGTGATAAGATGTTTTATATAAAACGTGCATGCTAAGTATTATGCATTAGAGGGTCCATGTTCAAAGGAAAGTAATGCTTAAGCTCGACTTAAATCAGTGTGTGATAAAATTGTGATGTTATTTATTTAATGCACAAAAAATATTTAACTATAACCACTAACATTTCTGAACGATTTTGTGATGAGATCTATCTAAGGAACATCTATATAAAAATAATCAAAGCTATTCAAATAACCTATTGTAAAATCATAAGAATTGGGGCTCTAATATTTAATCTTCATAATCCTATGCCGTAATTTAATATCTTGTAAAGTCTTTAACGATTATATTTATGGAAATTTGTAATATGCTTCTACCAGTGTTACCAAATTATATAGGTACAATATTTTTTTGCTAAGATATGTAATATGAAATCATCACATCTTCCTGTCCTGACCTGAACATGTTTTTTGCTTCCATTTCCCTCTATCACCCGTCATCTCAACACTTTCTTACAGATGTCATCTGACACACATTCCATCCATCTTTTCTTCGTACCACTTCCCACATATCCACATACATTCATATCTATCGCTCTTCTCGTCACATGGCTTTCATCCTTAACTTGTCCGTAACTGGTGCTACTTTCACACTGCCTCTCACATACTAATTTATCCATTCTAGTTACTACACACATCCCTCTTAACATCCTCATCTCTGCTACATGAAGTCTTCTTTCATACATATTTTTCACTGCTCAACACTCCGATCCATACATTACAACATGTCTGATCACGTATGTAATTCATATGTTATATGAAATTGCTAACATAATAAAACACTTAACAAAAGTTATAAAATTTGCCAGATGTAAATATATAACAATTGCTTACAAAATGCACGAATGCCGCACAATATCATTACAATATTGGCAAAGTTTTCGTGGTTACAAATATTACCAAATTTAAGTTTACATTAGGTTACAAATTGTATATTTGATAACATTGGTGGAGAGGCGACAATAAAAAGTAATGCAAATAAATGTACGACTTATCAGCTGCAAGTACATGTATACACTTTTAGAAAAAAAACAACCTAATTTTACGTAAATTTCACATTTTGCATTGAACATTTTAATAAAAATACCGTAAAGTTTATTGACCTTCCATGCGGTTTTAAAAGTTTTATTAGAATTTTTGAACTATCATGATTATCAATACTATTTAAATTTAAATATAACAGGATATTTAAAAGTTTTCAGTGAATCATTGTAAAAATACCGTTATACATTTAAATAGAGTTTCTTTAGAAGTTGGTAATCGCAATCAGGTCAATAAAACAATGGTAATTATAACATTATTTTAGAAAGTAATTATACATAATTAGTTAATAATTATAAGTGAATATGGGTGCCCTTACTTGTGCACTAGAGATGTGAGCCTCTTAATTCCCACTTTTGTAGTACCTTTGGTTTTTTTAGACTGCTCTTTTACACCCCTGCAAAATAAATTTGATTTAATTAATATAATAGGGTAGATAGATGGATATAAAAAAAAACAGACCGTCTTATAGATTATATATTTTTTTTGCCAACATACTGAATATGAACGACACAAGCCCCCACTCCGGAACTTTTAAGCTCTGAATCTTGGCACTTTTTTAATAATTGATAAATTGAAAAAAAAATGCCCTGTATTTTTGTACAGAATAAAAAAAGACTAAACATTTTTTTTATGCCTATTATCACAAAACAATTTATCAATGTGGTAATTTAAAAATTCTCAAACAACAAGACCTTTGTTGTTTAGCTATTTAGTGGGCATAATTACAAATACAGCGGGAGCTCAATGGCTCAAGTTCCATGCTCAGGCTCATATTAATAAACCACACTCAACCCTAAGTTAGATTTTTGACGGACCAAATGCGCATTCAAGATCGAACTTAGAGTTGTGAGTGGTTTATAAATACGGGCCTCAGTCAATATGACTTAAATCTAATCTAATAAGGATATTCAGTCAGCGTGAATTAATTTACTTAAACGAAAATAATTCTTATGAAAACCAAGACTATAACAAAAAACTTTTGTAATAAAAAGGTCTAAAATTAGATAAAATAGAATCATTAAATCAAAACGTGTTCGCTTCCGCTGTCTGCTAGTAAAATAAAATATTATTTTGCAAGATAATAAATAACATAATATTTACAAATAGCGCGTGAGGTCCTCTATATCCACGAGCATAGAGTCCTGCCCCATGTGCAGCTCATCGCGGGCCATCAACATCTTCACCAGCGTGTCGTTCAGGTTCTCGATCTGGGAGTGGAGCTCGTTCACTATCACCTGCAAATAAATTATTAAGATAACTACTGAAAATCATCATTTTAGTGTTCGCTAATTGGGAGCACACTCGACTTTCATTAAGAAGGTTGTGTATTCAAAAACCGCAACCTCTGGATTTTTCTTCTTGAAAAAATTAAGTAGCAGTGAAGGCAAAAAATCGCGAGGAAACCGACATGTTCTGAAAACTTTGAAGAGTTTTAAGGACGTGTTACATTCACAAACTGGCACATCGCCAGCATATTGAATTAAGGCCTAAGCTCTCAGGTCAAGTGGGAACGTAAATAGGGGTGATAATGATTTCGGCTATGGGACATCCCCTGCCTAGATAAAGTCCTATCTAAACATAAAAATACATTTATGCGCCTTTGCGATTCATTTTATATTATAGATATTTCATTTTTATATTATAGATTCAATCATAATATGCAATATATTGTTTTATATTAGTAAAGCGATAATTATTTCAAAGGAAGAGCTTAAATAACTATGGCATGTTGTTTTAAAACAACCTGTGCTATTTGTCGACATTTTGTAAAGTTGTTGCAAAATATGACGACACGGCGGACAAATATCTGCATACCATCATGTAATGGCAACATCGAGGCATAACCGTAAGTGTTTTTTTTTTCAAATTCATTAATATGATTGCAATAAAAAAACTGAAACTGATACTAGTTTTCTATTTAAAAATTATCTAAAGCATAATAAAATATCAGTATAGAACCCAATCTACCTTTGAATACCAGGAGAAACCACCAGTCCACCCCATTTAACCCAGATACGCTGAAACGTCACAAAAACGAATACTCATACAATGGTCATTATTCTGAGTTATTCATTGTTAAAGTTTGCGCGCCTCTAACCAAGCACGACCGAGCGAGGTACGGAATAAAAACAGCGGCGGCCGGTACTGACTTCGCAAGGTCATCGTTTTGTTGCTTAGTTACCTAATACAAAAAGGTACTCTGTCAATTCGTTAGCAACTATCATTTTATTTTGTTGTTTCCAAACTATATACTGATATTGTAGAGGTAAAGTTTGCGAGATTGTTTGTAACGTTGTGGGGGTTACTGTTGATCTACTGAACCGATTTGAATGAAATCTGAAACAAATATTTTCTTGAGAACTGACCTAAGCTTACTTTTTACTGCGGGAAAATATGTGATACAGCGGGAAAATCCATTAAACGCGGGTAATACCGCGGAGTACTGCTAGTGGTTTATAAAACAAGGATTTATAAATACTATTGGTACAGTTAGTGGCATTGGTAAAGTTTGGTTTATTTTATTTATTAAACCTGTATTTTTTAATACAATACACTCAGTGCCGCACGCAATCGTTGATCTAAATGTATGTATTATAATGGATACTGAGAGATTTAATCCAATGTTTTCTCGTATTAGTACCCACGTCCAACCAAAACAATAAAACAAATATAGCGTTATCACCAACAGTGTTGACTTGGTAGATAACACAATGCTATATGTAATTATTATTATTTATACAAAGATAATGCTTTATCAGAGGTAATAACCACGAAGCTTCCAATTTAAAACTTTCTCTAATGATAAGTACATAATATTATGGGTATTTTAATATTTCGTGTTTGTAAGCATTGTTTATAATCGTGAAGGCCATTACCTTTAGTCTTAGTTTCTAAGTAGACCTAGATCTAATTTAACTAGAAGTTATAGGGCTGAACCAACCTGAAACTTTTCCACACACACAAACACACACACACACACACTACACATTTTACTCCACCCGCTATTGATGTTGTCAACCTGTTTGTAGAAGTATGTCGACAACATTAGGCAAAACCTACAGGTCAGGGTTTGGGTTCTTTCCAAACGGTTCAGTCCTAATTCACAGTAAATGTTCGTTCAATATATATTTCCCTCATTCTATCATTCATCATAGGTCTAGTATCTAGCCAAACATGTGAACTTTCTCTAGATTTAAACGCCGCGCCGTAAGTGAATTTGGCGTTATGGGCGCTGGTGTGCTGTGAGGTCCGAAATGTCAAATCAATAAACTCCCGACGCCATAAAAGCAATAACATTGTTTCCATGATTAGAGTAGTTTTCTAGATGACAATCAATTAAATTTATAGGACAACTATGTCAGTACACCTTACTCTACAGCGCGGCTCCACTAGTGGTCGGAATAAATCTTACCTGTAACTGTGCGATATTCATGTCTGTGAGCAGCTGCCGCGACACCCGTCGCCTGTCCGGCGCGAGCGGCGCACTCGCCTTGTCCATGCTCCTGCGCAGCATCTCAGTCACCGGAGAGACGGGTCTGCTGCGTCTTTCTCGCTGGAATTACATAAACAAACAAATATTCCTGGATCCCCATAGCATTATTTGCAACGCAAATATTTGGAATCAAGGTCAGTTTGGAAGGGAGCATCCCTGCTGCCTGTTTCCTGAGAACTATAATATGAGTGGCTACAAGACAAAAGTGCTCTGAGATTAAGATCAAAAGGCCAAAAAAAAAACACTTCTAGCCATGTGAAATAATACTAAGTTAGAGTTACGGGCTTAAATTACAAAATATATAAGACCAATGTCCATTCGCTTAAGTCTTTTAAACGACTCAACGGATTTAATGCAATTTCTAGCAATGGATAGAGTGTATTAAGGGAAGGGTTTATAGAAACCTGTGTTATTATAGTCATTGGCAACAATTCGAAATGGCGTGAGCAATTCATATAAAACTTAACCTTTATTTGACTATTGTAACATAACAAAATTTATAAGGAATTGTAAGCACCATTACAGTAATTATCACACTACTGTAAAATTGTTTTAATTACGTAGGTATGTGATTTATTTCTTTGTCACACTGAAACAGCTCACCAGATTTGGCTGAAAATTGGAATATACGAGTTGATTTGAAATAATTGATCTAGAAATGTAAACAAAAATCCTAAAAAAGCATTTAATCTTTACCTCCATTTGAATACGAGCCATCTCTTTAGCCTGGGCCAGTGCCATTCTTGCTTCAGTTTGTAATGTCGCCTGGAGCACAAAGAAGTCAGATTCCTTCACCTCAATTTGGTTCAAGGAATGTGATGACCGAGACTTTGATTTTAATGATAGAGATGTAGGACGAAGTTTGGTACCTGAAAGCATAGTAAAATATTTTAGGCCTTATCTAATGATGATACTGAAATGCTACTAAATACAAATTTTAAAAGTTTAGGAATTGCAGCCAAATTAAATTATCATAAAATTACATGCTAGAATATATACAGTTGGGCACACATGGCAGATTTTTTAGGTTTTGCAGTACAGGCACACATCCCAGCAGTCCCCAGAGAGTACTTACCACTGTGAGCTGAGCTAATTTTGTCATGTTTTGTAATTGTAACTGACAGGGGTCGAGTCTGATAAGGATGGTTGTAATTATAACTATTCTTGCTGAAAAGACTTGTTCGGGAATTACTTTTTGAATTGCTTATATTTCTGTCCAAATCAGACTGAGATTCATTATCCGAAGCTGTCTCGTTCATGAAACATATCTGTAAATTCATCCCTGCACCACCACAACACAAATATATGAATGACATTAGTACACAGTGAAAAGAAAATTAGCATAGAAGTGACAGGAAACCATTACCAGTGAAAATGATTAGAATATACAAAGAGCCCATAAAAATTTACAACTTTTACACCAATTATTAATCATTTACAATAATACATTGATCATTAGACTTGTTAGCTTGCTGACATAATCTAAAAGAGCTCCAATAATACCCACTTATAACAAAAATTGTAACAATGCATACCATTTTGAAGTCTTGAGTGCAGACTGGGTTTCTTTCCTGGGCGGTCTGTGTAGCCGAGGCTGTAGTATTCCTCAGCTTCAGCCCCCATTGCCAACCTCTTACGGATTTCTTCTCTGTCATTGCGTTTCTAGAATACAAAAAGACTTTATTGACTTGAGAAGTATCTTTGTTGGTATTGATTGATAAATTATTTTTGTACATATGCTAAATATTTTGCTGAATAAAAAAAACGGATAAACATACACTTTTATCATAATCAGAAAGGTCAGTTAGAGTTACAATCCGAGTAAACCTCTCAAGTATGTTTGGATTATTATCAACCAATGTTGGCCAACCGATTTCCGTGTGAGCACTGTCTGCTGTACTAACAGCCCTGGGACTCAAGGCTGTGTCGTTAGGATATACCACAGGTGGTTCTTCTGCTTCTAACTTAGTGAATTTTAATTTGAACAGGTGCAATCCTCGCTTCACACTAGGCTTTGGTGGAGTTCTCAATATAACATCTTGATTTTCTTCTGACGTTTTGTTAAACTTCCTTTTGATATTACTAACTATACTCCCAAACATCTTAGAAACTAATCAGTCTTTAGAAATTTGGCAAAATATGGCACGTTTTTATTTTGTGCGTAAATAAACTCACGAAAATGCCATGCCAGCAAATACAAGCCAACAGCAACAGCTGTTGTTGTCCTGTCAATCCTGTCAAATTGACATTTGGGACAAGGTCAAGGGATGCTCTATTTTTTCTAAGACTATGTAAAAATCGATTATTGGTACATAATATCATCGATTTTTTAAGTAAGTACTGTTCATACAATTTTTCAATAACTTATTAAATTACACTTAAAATAATTATAAGTGCAATTTATTTTTAAGAGCAAAATATTACATACGAGATTATACTAATAACTTACAAGACAGCATACGTTGTCGAGCGACTCATGGTTATCGTAAGTGATTGTATATAGATCCAACAGAAACCTTGTATCTTTTTTGTAATGTCTTTGTTCAGCGTTGAAATAAGGTAAAGATGTCATAATTACTCATTCACCAGCACTGTAAACTTTCGTAGGTACTTATATGACTTTTTATAAAACAATGCACATCACCAGACAAACGTTCGCTGTTCAAGTATCTTGGAGACTGGCTGTCTACTGCCTACGTTGCTGATTCACCGCACCGCTTACTTAGAAAGCTAAATCAAACGCAACCCACTCACACTGCTCGCACAGGTAATGTGTTGTGGATATTATTTCAATAACAGTTACCCATGACCACTGTTACAAACGTGGTAGAGTCCAATATACCGTTACTCGAATGTTAAAAGAACGGCGCGAGGTTTTGAAATTTAATTATAAGTTTACGAGTATAACTTATGAAAAAGTTGTTATGCTGATAATTATTGAAGATGCATGATATTTGGAACCCTCATTTCTTGTGTACTTTCCTACCTTTAGTTGTTGTTAAAACATACTTTTATGAATACTAAACCTAGCTCGTTAAGAGTTTATGACATGACAGATCCTCAAATAAAATTATCAGAATAATTATGAGAACTGTTCCACTCACCCTTCTCTCGGCCTCTTTTGCAGCTCGGAGATGATTTTCAATTGCATCTATGTCTAATTTTGGTAGAGCAGTCTCAATGTTATAAACATCGAAACATCCTGGAAAATAAAAACAGAACATAGTTTACATACATGTCAAACGACCTTATTTTCATTTATTATGGAATTATAACATTATCTAATCACAGTATAGATTTAGGCCTGATATAAATAAAAATGGTTTTAATGTTAACAATGAGTACTTCCGTAATAAATAGACGTTTTCTTACTCGTTAAAACCCCTAAAACAAAACATTGTGAGGTAGTTGTAAGCCAATTTTATATTTATAATTGCTAAAACTGGTTGGTTGGGTCATTGTAGATAAAATCAAGCAAGCGTTGTTATGGTGGTTATTTGCGTAACCTTGTCTGCAAGTATGTCCCTACCATAACCTTTGCAAATCTATTATAGTTATGCATTTATAAGACCAATTTTAGATAGCAGAATCTTAAAAAGCTGTTTAATCTTTAAGTCTACAACAAAAACAACAATTTATTTGCTTACCTATGTCTAAATCCTTGCTATCATCATTAAGGACGGAAGTGTTACTATGAGCAGAATGATAGCATTTTTTAGATGACGCCACATCTTTTTGTATGTCTTTTGACGCTCTCGACTCACTGGAAGATAGCATTGTAATTATTATAATATAATGTCAATAGAATCTTAATATAATGGATTAGATGTTTCTTATTAAAAGAAAGATGATTATTTTAAATAAGCCTACACCATTTTCGCACACACACACTAAGCACTACCAGGATACTAACAACATTAATACCAAACTATGAAATAGCGAGATTTTCCTCTTCATATCTATATACTTACATTTGCGATTTTACAGGAATATTCCTTATAGTTGCGTAAGATATAAGTGGCTCATTCCTGTAATTAACGCCTGATTTCGCATCAGGTTTTGCATTTACAAAGCCATAAGTCGTTGGTGAATTTCTAATTTCATTAGAATTACCATCTGTTACAACTGGAGGTACTTGAGTCTTGCACTCAGCCCATAATTTATCACGCTGTCTCATTTCATCTAACTTAGGTATTATCTTCCTTAGTTCTGTACTTAGCTGCTTTATAGTATTCTCGACATTCTCACTGAGCTTGTCTGCATCATATTTGCTGACATCAATTTCATCTTTACCATCGGAAAGAATAGCGTCGTCTATTTTTGAGTTAGAATCATCAATATTAAGAAATGTAGGCCTAGATAAATGCATTTCTGTCCTTGCATTCTTCTCATTTTCCTTATTTACAGCGATATCTTCTTCTTTAGTAGTGGGCTTACGAATTTCGCCTTCTATCTCTTCTCCTTCATCTTCTACCGAATCACTTTCCACTAATTTCTTTATAACGTGGTTAACAACATCGCTAATATTATTAATAGTGCTTTCGATAGGTTTTGCCAACGTATCTTTTATATCTTTACGTAGTTCTTCTAAATCATCTTGAATATTTATGTTATAGTTTAGCAAGTGTTTTATTTCGTCTTCCACTTCTTTATTAAAATCACCAATAATATCTTTTGCGTGAAAATTATTTTCTAAATCAGCGTCCGTACAGTTTAACTCGTAACTAAATAAGTCAACATCATTATTATTGTTTTGTTTTGAGAGATTCTGTATCAGATCTGGCATCTCAATTTGGTTAGTGCTATCTAATTTTTTTGGATATAAATCCTCTTGTAACGTCGTTTCTTTTGTAACTTCATTGTTGTTATTATTTTGGGATTCATTAGGTGTTTTTGTATTGGTTTCATGATCTTCTGCCTCAAAAGTGAGGTCAGTTATCTCCACATCTGCGTCGTCATCAGTCATGTCATTCTCTGATTGATAAAAATTCTCAATGGTCGAAGAATAGTCCTGAAATGTAAGATAATTATAGGGTTTGTAAGTATCAACGGAATTTTAATTTAATAAGTATCTACTTCAAATTACAATAGGAATAAACACAGATTGGTTCAGAAATCTAAAATACTACTATACATATCCTTAGAAATAACCTACCTTAATTTTAATAATCTAAGTGAATTCCAATTACTAAGGTAGGTAACAAAAAGTACTCGTCCAATAGAAGATTTGCCTTTTTGTAGCTAACAAAGGAGTTTCCTTTATTTTACCGTGAGTTTTACCTGTAAAGTGTGCGCCAAATGCTGGAATCCGGGGTAATTTGGATTGACAATGCCTCGGGGAACTAGATGTACCCCGCGTTCAGACATTTCATCTGAGTCGGAGTGCTCGAACACTCGGTCGTCGTCAATCGGGGTCTCGTCGGAGTATACATCAGACTCTCCTGAAAATTCAACCATAATAATATTATTATGGTTTTGGCATTTTTTAATGAATCTTAAGTAGTTAACTGCATAAGCATATACACCCCTATTTACGTTCCCACTGCCGGGACGAGGGGACTTTACTCTTGACGAGAGAGATTAGGCCTTAATTCACAATGCTGGCAAAGTGCGGGTTAGTGATGACACATGTTCAAACCCTTGAGAGTTCCTAGCATGCTGATTTCCTTAATATGTTTACTTTCATCGTTAAAGCACGTGTTTACGTAAGAGTGAGAAGAAATATCCTGAGGTGCGCGGCGGGCTTTGAACCTAGAACTTTTGGTTGTTTACTGAATTTGTACTTAGTAGGTGAGTCTATGTGTCCCGTTGATGGGTCAATGTTTTCCGTTGCACTTATAATGACTAGTTTGTGTAATTTAATTAATTATGAAATACCAAAAAAGTATAGGTGATATCCCTCCCTATCCCTACTAATATAAAAATATGAATGTAAGTTTGTTTGCTACGCTTTCACGCGAAAACTACTCAACCGATCATCATGAAACTTTGCAAACATATGTATTCTTGAAGGTTTTAAAAGTAGCATAGGATAAGTACTTTTTATTACAATAAAAGATTTTTTTGTTTACATCAACTGCAGCAAGCTTCATTTTTATTACAGAGAAAAATATATTTTAACATTAATTTGTTGTTGCATTCTAATAAAGTTTATTGTAATTTTTTAAACTTCATTGTGTGTAGTAATTTTAAAAATTCAGATCAGGTGAGATTGTGGTCAAACGAAGATATAGCAAACAAAAAAAATACAGTTATCGTGTTGATTTATTTCTATGGTAAGATCTCTGATACTTATTCAATGCGAGCGAAGCCGCGGGTAAGAGCTAGTGGTATATAAAGCGTTCGCCTGGTGCGTGCCATTCATACTCTTCCGCTTTAGACCTTGTAGAAACAACAAGACTTGTTGTTTATGAAATTCCATGATGATTAACCTTGTTTCATAGTTTCATAGTTATTTATTATTATAAACACACACAGAACATACAGCAAAAGACGCAGACAAGACGTTCAATTTCAGATGTAACTTAATAATAGAGCTGCCGAGTAGTGGCATTGTCAACTAAAACAATGTTCTATTAAAATCCAATATAAATACAATACAAATTTATATTTTGATAGACAAGGTTTTATATCAATTGATTCTTGGTCTTTATTATAAACAGAACTTCTCTTATTAAACGTCTTCTCTGGTGCAATGTTAGGCTTCGGCCGCGGCTTGTCACCACCCTCCGGACTGGGCCAGTGCGTGAAACGATTTTTTCGTGTTTCGCAATGTGGCCCGGAGAAGCCATCTACCTTCTAGGTCTTCATGTCCCATCTTAGACCACATCGTCACTTTACATCAAATGAGAATGTGCTCCAACGAAGAAAAAAAAAGAACTAGGAAAAAATTACACTAAGGGCCTGTTTCAATGGTTAAATTATTAAGCTATTCCGGTCAGTCACATGCGACAAGGCGCGATAGCTCTTGGCATAACTATCTATTAACACGTATTAGTAACGTAATTAACCAATGCTTTGTTTACTGGGAATAAGTGAAAAAAGTCCTAATTTGATTAAGATCGAAGGTTTGATTTGATCATTTTATATCCATACTTATCCCTATCCCTACTTCCCTACTTTTACTTTTTTTTAATATATAGTATAAATGTGAATGTAAGTTTGTTTGTTACGCTTTTACGCAAAAACTACCGAACAGATTTAAATGAAATTTGGTACACAGATTCTCTAGAGCCATAGAAAGGACATATGCTATTATTTACCGCAGGATAATATAATTCCGCGTGAAAATCCATTATAACGCGAGTAACACCGCGGCGAACTACTAATTAAGGAATAAAGCGTTAACAAGTCATTGAATATATTAATTTTATTAACCTAGTCCTTATATTATTTTAAGTATGATATGGTTCCTTACCCTTGGTGCACTTTTGGTTACAAAGATCCCTGCTATCCTCCAGATTGTTCACTCCTAGTGGATTATTGCAGGAGTTTTTCTGAGCATTGATTCTGAACTGCCGATTGCACACCGTTAATCCGTTCACGTTAGAGTCGGTGCCATCGATCGCCGTATAATTTAGCGACTCAGTACCTTCGGAGCCGTAGAAACAATTGGAGTTTAACTGAGAATTATTGCTTCTACTTGTAGTGTCGTTGTGTTCATTCGCAGACCAGCATATGTTGAAACTTTCATTTGTTTCGCGAGGGTTGAAAACGTTGCCGTTCTCACTTGCTGCTTTGATCCTCATTATTACCTGGAACAAAAGAATGGTAATTGAGAAACAGCTACTTCCAGGTAGCTATAAAATAATAAATATATAAATATTTCCGGACAATCCACACAATAACATCTAGCCCCGTTGTAATCTCTAATCTTGTGTTACGGGTACTAGGCATCTGATCAACACATTTTTTTACTATACATATTAAACACCGAGGAGAAAGTGGTTGCCTAATATACAAACACTCGGAATCGAACCCGCTACCGCTTGCACCGTAAGCTGAGAACCGCCTACTGCTCCACTGGAGCAGTCAATTTAAATAAAAACAAAATTAAATTTAAAGTCAAAGTTTTGTAACTAAGCAATTACAAAATGTAACTTTGTACTCTTATTTGGCCAAGTTGAGGCTATCCTCTTTATTCTCGACAGGGCTCAATAAGAAATACCACTAGGTATTTCTTATTGGTTTAAACTTTTTAGGGATTCGTCATGACTGTCTGTGTCTGTCTGTCCATCTGTATGGCACAGCCACTTTTTTCCAAAACTATAAGAACTATACCTACTGTTGAAACTTGGTAAGTATTATGTGAACGGCATTGAGGATTTTAGAAGTAAAAGTTATTTCTTTTTAAATAATACGTTGCCGCATACAAAACATTATATATATAACAACAATAATAAATATCTCAAGATACGTTTTGTATAATTGCCAATGTTTTAGAAATACTAACGTTAATCTGAAAAGGCAAACTCAGTTTAAAGCATCGCATGATTCACATGGATAGGGATCTAAAAATACCATGATCGAACTAATTGCGGGTAGAAAAGCCCGCTATTTGTTCGCTGGCATTGTCAGTCACTCTTTATAAACGGCTCCCAGGCATTTGGAGCCCCAAACTTTGGCTCCGTGACCTGTCCCATCGATGTACGCCGTTACTCTTACTGATACAACTTTATTAAACTACTAACTTCATCTAAAAAATGATTGAAGTTATCTTCAATTATTTTTCTGAATTTGTATCGTACATGTTGGGAAATGGTTACACCCACGCCAACGGGAGGAAATGGGCGGCTCGCGGCTCGAGTTATACTCAATCCATACTTATGTTATAAGTGGGAAAGTGTGTCCGTCTTTTATGGCAAAACGACTGAACCGATAAGCCTGAAATTTGATATGATAATAGGTTATACATATATACATTAGATTAGGGCTAGAAGATATGTCGTTCCGCGGTACATTATAACGCAGGTTAGGCGCGCATTGCTAGTAAATACATACATATATTTCAAACTAAAAGTCGGTTGGTTTTTTTTTTTAATCTACTTGTTTCTAAACTGGGTCGGTTGTTTGCGCAAGTGGAAAAATTGATTTTTTTCCCTGTATCTTCTCAAAATATTAGATGTACGTTAACATGCAAACTGCAACCGAAAATTGGTTTGAACAAGATCTAAGCCGTTCTTTTTGGAATGCGTCATAAATCATCAATTTGCCTTTCATTTATAAAGTTCTGCAATAATGCGTTGGTTGTGGTCAGTACTTGGATGGGTGATCGCTCTGACTGCAACTTTTTGCACGATATTTTTAGATTTATCTTTGGGTTCCTCTGTTTTGTAATAAGTGTAGGTATAAATAGGTATAATATAAATATAAATTGTTAAAATACACGGAGCCTAGGGGCTCCGTGACATGAGTCCATCTCATACTTATTAAATTTATTTTTGAGTATCTATATAAATAAAAATGAATTGTTGTTCGTTAGTCTGATTAAAACTCCAGAACGGCTGAACGGATTTATCTTATCATAGTCTTGAAATGTTCGTGGAGGTCTAGGGAAGGTTTAAAAGGCGAGAAAAAATCGAACAATTGCCGGGGAAAAAAATTGAATAATAACCCGTGCGAAGCCGGGGCGGGCCACTAGTTAATAATGAAAATAATATTAGATAGTGCTAACAGCTCATTAACGTGTCTTGTCGTGTTAGTTTTCAGATTAAATAACGTTAGTTTATCTCAAAATAACTTACATAATTCACTTAGTGAGAACATTTTATACTAATAATTAATATTTAATTATATATACATACATATGCCTACAATGAACTAGAAAGCACTAATTTCTTTATAACGGTTTAACACAAATTACTTTAACAAAAAATACAACACGTAACGTATAACCGCGCTGCGCTGAATTAAACGTTAGTGAAATCGGGTCTCATATGAAATTGCTCTTATTTCACTGCATTACAGATTCATAAAGTTTCTTTTAATAGGGGCCGTGACATTCAAGAAAATTCAGCGGGCTCTATATATTTCAAAGATAGCATTTAGCTGTCGTAATAATTCCATGAAGAAAGTAGCTCGGCTTTAGATAAAGTAGAAGTCATAAAGTTGTCGTGTCAGTAAGAGTTACGCGTACATCGATGGGACAGGTCACGAAGCCAAAGTTCGGGGCTCCTAATGCCTGGGAGCCGTTTGTCGAGAGTGATTGACAATTGCCAGCGAACAAATAGCGGGCGCTTCTACTCGCAATTAGTTCGATAATGGACTTATTGGAACCCTAGTCATGAGAATTATGGTACGCTTAAAATTTGCGTTTTTAGATTTGCGTTATTATTCTTAGGGCATTTTAAATTAGATAAAACTGATCAGATCTTATATATCTTATTGGTATGTAATACTGAAGTATTTTTCATATCGGGCCAGTAGTTCCTGAGATTAGCGCGTTCAAACAAAAAAACTCTTCAGCTTTCTAATATTAGTATTGATTGGCACGGTGGAATGTAAAACTGAATGTTAACATTAATAAATAAATATTTCCGGACAATTCACACAACAACATCTAGCCCCGTGGCCAGCTCAAAGCTTGTGTTACGGGTATTAGACATCTGATATGATTACTATAACAGACATAACATGTATTGATATTTTTATTATACATATTAAACACCCAGACCCACCACGCCACTGAGGCAGTCATTTACACATTACACATTGCACAATGAGATTTAGGTTTTCATATAGTAAAATCGAATGATGCTATAAATGAATATTTCAGAAGGAAGGCGACATGTTAACCTATCTTTCGAAATAGACCAAAAATAGGTTAACAGTTTATACATTATCGTTTGATTTTACGGCTTAAATCCATAGAAACGTAGCATACAACGTATTCCGCAATCGGCCGGATATTGTAGTCGGGCTGTGTCTCACTTCCGGTTGACGAGGTTATTTTATACCCCACCGCACCCACGCTCAGGGGGTATTGTATGTCTTATGTACATAAGTATAAACCGAGAGCTTGCCAGTAAACTAATTATGGGACATTGCCTTAGGAGTACGGTATTTTTTAATTTATGGAGTTTACTCCTTAAGAAACGATTTGAGTTATAAGGCCCGGTACGGAAATTTTATGAGGAGTAAAATCAAGTGTATCACGAAAAGTTGAGGCGTTACGTAGAAAGAGACAAACATATATATCTGTAGGATTGAACGTGTAAAAGAATGAGATGGAATACATTACACAGCGTATCTCATTCTCGGGGTCTCCTCTTTGCGCGATACTTCGTAGTCTCACTGTATTTTATTTATATTATTTTGTTCCATACTTTATGTAATACGCTTTATTGAAGTAATATAAATAATCCGAATAATTACAGATATATGTTTGTTTCTCTTATCATTTTAGCAGTAAGTTCATGTACCCGTTTTTTTCTATTCGATATATATCATAATTATCGTTCGTAAGGAGTAGGTAAACTCCAATCGTGCGTCGTAGCTGACACACACACATTTTTTTAATCTTTAATCGATATTATCATCGTTGACTCGCAGGAGGTTATTCGACTGTGCGCTGAAGCTAGTATCAGAATGTAGCGTTCTGTTGTATAGAGTTTCTAAAAAGTTTCTGAAGCAATGCTCGAACTTTCCTTTCTAGTATCAATTTTGTATATCAATGGCGGTTTAGGCTGTGCTGAAAATAAACCTAAGCGATAACGATCCCCAGTGTTTATCTGATTAGTCATGTTGTCCCCACCTTTCATTCCATTCCTTATGAATATATACAGAAACAAAGAAATCGATGAATAAATTGGGATCCGACCTCATTAAGCTATAGAGTAGAATGAGATAAACAAAAACAATGTGAGTTCGATCCGAGAGCTTCAAAGAAAACATAACATTACCAGAGGGTACTTAATCTAGTTACAAGACTTACAAGCCTCAGTCGACCAAGCCCTAGAGGAACTTTAGAAACACTCAGGCAATGTGGGTCATTCCACTTACAACCCGGCTCACTCGCCACTTTTAATTAAATAACATCTGCCGAGATAGGTTGCTGGTGAATTATTAACTTCTCCTTATTTTTCCTTTTATTTTCAACAATTCAGCCTGAGCTTATTCAAGGATTTCTTTTTTCTTCTCGAAACTTCAAGAACTTTATAAATTTTCCTCTGCACGCTGAAATATAAAGGTTTTGTGCTGAGTAATTTTGTAGCAATCGCCTTGGAACAATTTATCTTGATAAGGAGGCACTATAAAACGTCCCTGTCTACGTAAAACGAGGTTCTAAGCCCAAGTCATGCCTACTCATCACTAGCTCAAGGTAACACGATTAAATCTACTAATAGGTTAGTAATGGAGCCATTAAAAAGAGCTATTTTATATAAAATCCATTATAAAATATTGGATTATCCGAAAACTATTGTTCTTTTATTGTTTACTAGTAAACAAAATAAGTAGTATCTTAATAAATATACCACAGTTTTGATACCTAGATGTTTTATGTTTTAATGGAAAAAGGTGCACTTATAGATAGTATGTGTCTTTTAGTTTAATTATGTAAATCATTCAATAAGTCATAAATATTTATGTTTACCGTATTTATTTTTCTTTTAAGTGGCTCTAATCTACTGATTCGATATACCCTTTCATACGCGTCGAATTGAGAACCTCCTCTTTTGTTTTCGTCGGTTGTAAATATCAACTTAAAACCACTTAAATGGTTAATCGATGTGTGTATACCTACTCCTATTTGTTTTACAAATAAATAGGTACATTTCTTGTCGTTGACGTCAAATGTCAATCGATGAGTTGGACTCTTGTTATAACAAGAACTTGACTATACCAATAGGCTAGTTCACTAATTTTGAAAACCATTATAAACATACTGCATTAATATTTCTATAAAAACAATGCATTATATTAAAAAAATCAATAATTAAATTCAAAGGCCTTTAAAATGTCTTTTAAATTACTTTAGGTATATACAAACGGCATTTTGAAAAATAGCGTTTGGAGTCAATCAAAACGCGATTACGATTAGAATTTTATTAAAGTTATCATATAAAAACATAGACTGTTTTTCTAAGATAACATTAATAAAATTCTAAAATAATTACTCTAATAAAAAAAAATGTGTTAGTTGTTTCGGTTTAAAAAATATTTACTGTAAAATGTATGATTATGAAAGTCAACTACCCTTATCAGGCGGGGGACACCTCATAGTAGGGTAGACGGCTCATAAAACAAAAGAGTGGAAGATTTTCATTTGAGAAAATAATTATAATATGTGATTGTCGTATTTTAGTTTAATAGAAAAAAAGGGAATGGAAATTAGATATAAGCACATTTTCAACACTGACGCGTTCGACCTTAAATTATTTTACAAAAAGTATTTGACAATTTTATCGACGATCGAGAGGACATTTTATATATTATTTGATACTAATAGATATTTTGATTGTGTTTCCTACATCAAACCAGACCGGGTATCAAACCAGTATTTGTAGGTACCAGTCACACAAAAAGAAATACTAATTGAAATGTGGCACCTTTTTTAAAATGACACTAATATGATTTCGATGGCCATTTATTCAAATTAGTGTTACAACCACTAATTTGAATAAACGACCATCGTATAAAATAAGCCGTTCCAGTATAACCAACATTGTGGTTAAAAGTTGAATGATAATTCATTTTCATTCGTTAAAAGCCTACCATTGGTTTTACCTACGTTCAATTATAACTTTTGTCTGGGAACTCGTTGGGTACTTATAAGATAAGTGCAGAATTTAATCAGAGCGGCTACGCGGCCAGTTAAATGGTTGTTCGTTCTTAGAATTGAAAACGAAATCTTATTTCGGGGAACGTCTTTTTAAATTGGCTGTTATTCATCTGAATAGGCTACATAAAAAAAATGTATTCTATTTTCCGGCTTTTAGACCGTCCAAAAACACAAAGCACCTTTTCACTTTTCACTTTATAAAATTAATAAAAAAGTGCCAAGTTATTAAACATCAAACTTCCGTTAGAAGCTTGTGACGATTACATTCAGGACAAATCGCACGAAACGTTACGTCACGCAAAAATTATTTCAATGTTAGATGGCATTAATCGAAGAATAAAAATCTTTTTACTATTTTATTTTTTATCTTTCTTTTAAAAATACGTTGTTCTCGCAGGACAATAATAAAACACGTGACGTGCAAATCTAGTCTGTAATATAAGGTACCTACAGATGAAAGAATAAAACAGAAGGCTGAAAAACTATACTTATGACTGCCTGGGAGCGCTGGCTGAAAGAACGCCAACAACGCTAGTTCGATTTCCACTGTGGGAGCAATGTTTGATAAAACTGCAAGTACTCTTTCCGCTTGGTATTTTTCGGAGTACTTCTATCTTGACCTTTTCAGAAACTCCTTTTAGTGATGAATAGGAGGTTCCTCGAAATAGACGTGTTGTGTGTCAGTAGACAAGGTCACCTGCACTATTATGATACTTCTATCCCAAAACTGGCTTAATTACCTGCCTTTATGTAGGTACATATAAAACCACCTGTAGATGGCCAAATAATTAAACTTCTACATCAAAGCCAGGCTTTTCGGATTTTCTTCTTCCCTAATTCAGAAATCCTAATGCGTTAATAATCTCGCTGTAACAGAATAAAGCCATTCGACTTTGTAATTGTTAATTTGGGCTGTAACGATCTTTGTTTAGGATAATTTAGTCGGTGGTGACCTCGAGCTGCTCTAACGAAAATGGGTGCACCTTTAATGGAATTCTGCTTGTAGCATTGAATAAACATGCTAAAGTTCAAGGAATTATTAGGAAACTTTGTAATTTCATCAACGATTATTTTGGCTGCAATTCCATATTCACGGAAATAAAACTTACCCTTGACCCTTTTTTACGCGACTGCGCGACGCAAAGAAGTGGTAATGCCTTTATAAGTCTATGTATGTTTGTATGTTTCTTTATAGCACTGTTCAGACGAAACGCCTGGCCCGATTTTTATGATTCATGCGTCGATCGATTTCTCTTAATTTGGCGAATGTCACTAAAGACATGACGTAAGTGAAAATTCCATATGGGCTACTGGACGCCATTTTGTAAAAATAATAAAACTATATTGTGTGGGATATCGTTGAATAGGTATTAAATTATTTTTTTTAAATTTGATCCGACAGACTGTTAAAGATCTAAATTATATTGGATTAAAGTTTTTTAAAAACCATTCTCACTTAAAAGGCTTATAGACAGTATGTGTATGTCATTGGTATATTAAACAGCCTTACCAAAGTCATAGAATAATAAATTATTCTTCCGTTATTTAGTTTCTGCTTTGCAAATACTTCCTCTACGCTATCTCCTTCCTATTGCTGAAAATCGTACAATCCGCATCTAGACCCGTTTAGTACCTTTTAAGTTTATTTTGAAATAGAGAGACAGATATAGAAAGACTCGACTGGGGACTTAATTTATAATTTTACTAGCTGGCCCGTTAAAACTTTGCTCGAATGAGAAAACCTTTCTCTTGAATAGTCTACCTATTATTGCAGAAAATCGCGTAAAGATACGATAATTTGAGTTTATCCCGAACATTAAGACAGACATGTGCTACTTTAATTTTTAATCATCATCATCACATCACCCAATTGACGTTCCCACTGCTGGGACACAGGGACTTCTCTCTTGACGAGAGAGATTAGGCCTTAATTCACCACGCTGGCCAAGAGCGGGTTGGTGAATGTCACATGTCCTTCAAACTCTTTTAAAGTTCTCAGAACATGCCGGTTTCCTCACGATGTTTGCCTTCACCGTTAAAGCACGTGTTTAAAGCGCACATCAATTTCTCAAGAAGAAAAATCCAGAGGTGCGGGGTTTGAACCCACGACCTTCGGAATGAAAGTCGAGTGTCCTCCCACTTAGCCAACACGGCTTTAATTTGTAATACATATGTATAATCTTATATATCAAATTATTGTAACAGTTTTCGTTCCCGTACTCCTCCGAAACGGCTTGACCGATTCTCATTAAATTTTGTGAGCATATTGAGTAGGTCTGAGAATCGGCCAACATCTATTTTTTATTTTGCAAAACAACGTTTGCTAGTATGATATATTATTTTATCACTGCTTGATTATACATAATATCTGCTTAATAAAAATGTAAGACGTATTTGTAAAGGTTTATTAGAAGCACTGCAGAAAAAGACCTTGTTTGTATTGTAGGTCAACGAAACAGTTAATGTGGAAAGAAATCGATTTAACCACCTTAGGACTGAAGTTTGTAACGAAGGTTTTGTTTCATGTGTCCACAGAAATGATTTGAAATTTCAAAATAGATCACGACTTTGGACGTATTACATCATGAATAATATTTTTTATTGAATTTATTAAAACGCTTGGTTTTTGAACAAAATTAAAATAGCGTAGTAAAGCTATCGTTTAGATTATAAGGATAACAGGGAATTTGTTTCAGATGGGGTTCAATCAGACTGATTGATTGTAGTTAATGAAAAAGAAAATAAATGAGATATATTTTATAGCGTTTCAGTAGGTAGAGCTACTTATTACCTTCATAAAAACACTCTTCAAACCAGTATTTAAGGTATATCACAGGAACAGTTTAAGAACTAGAGTCAACGATTGCCTTATACAGTAAACGATCGCCAGAAAAAGGAAATTGGTTTAAAGTACTGACATCGCCGATCCAAATCGGTTGATAACAATCAAAAAAGGAAACTTATTTTGAGGCGACCTTTCCTAAGAGGTACGCATACCCGTCCAAAACGTTTATAAGAGATTCTCACTTTGAAAAACAAATTGAGTGGTAAGTAAGTTATCACCTATCCTTATTTTGAAATTAAATATAAACTACCCACAGTTAACTAATTGTAGGTGTAGAGAAAAATGAACATGTTTTCAAACGGCCCCGGTGGTAATTACTAATCCTTACTTATATCATAAATGCGAGACTAACTCTGTCTGTCTGCCTCGTTTTAGCGCAAAAACTACTGATCCGACTTAAAATAATTTTGGTATATAGATTCTCCTGACTTTTTTTTACCAACTTCTATATGAAAATATGTTAATCCGTCGGAAAATCTATTAAAAACGAAAAACTGAAACAGAAACATTATTTTATACCTGCATGATCGTAAAATGTGCACCCGTTTCATTCTCAAGGCCGCAGATTTCTGTATTTAACAAAACACATTTCATCTACGTCGTAAAATAACCGAACAAAGCCTCAGTTTGTTTCCCTTCTATGTTTATTATATAAGCAGAAAAATCACGATGCTTTAGTAACAGTACAATTGTGATTACCCCTGTATATTTAAGAAGGCAATTTTCCTTTTACAGAAACATTTTGCTTTTTGTACTCGGCATAAAAACAAGCAACGCGGCAGTTTATTGTTTTTACGATACGCAAGAAGGAAGGATACCCAGTATGTCATGGAAAAGTCTTTTATCGGTATTTGATCGATAAGACTGGTTTTTTATGAACATAATAAGTGTAGGACTGCTAACTAGAAGCTAAAAAGCACGCGTAGCACTTGTTTAATCGGAACTAAACCTTACCTAAGCTTATATAGTGTAATTTCAGGAACTTATACCGACATTTAAGAATTTGTTCTTTTTGTTTTTGGCCGCGATATCATAAACTTCCATTATGTTCGTCCCGGGTCGTATTATACATATAGAAATATCGTACACTATCTGATTGCAAAACTACGGAAGATTGACTTTATAGTGGTGTGAAATTAATTGTCACAAGAATGTCTTTGTTACCGCGCGCAAAGCTACGGGCAGAGCTCTAGTCTTCATATATCAAGTTTTTGCTCACAGACAGTTGCTTTGCATGCATAAATAATGTAACGAGATCCTGAAACTGGCGGGCTTGAATTATTCTGAAATGCACCGAGTTTATTTTTACAGCGTTCCAGAGTTATTCGTTATTAATATAAGCGAGTTATTCATAATAGCTTGGCAGATTTTTACAAAATAATGATTTACTTGTGCAGGACGTATATCAGGGCTTATTATCGTGGGGCGCCACGCCGTGGCATTCTCAAATACATACAAATACGTAACAGAAGTCTGCTTAAGGGTTCTGGTAGACAATGGTATTACTGATTCAGCTAAAAATATTAAATTATTCAACGTTTAAACCCACAATATAAAATAATTCTCATCCACATATCCAGTCGAAATTTCTAAAACCAGAATAAAACAGGAAACGATTTCAAATAACATCCCACAAATTCTATACTTGCGTAATTATTCACATTTGTTGGTATCATAGCAGCGGCGTAGCTCTATAGTTACACAGAGCCTCCGTAGGCGTCGCTACAGCCCCGAGCATTTTCATTTTGTTCAGCACTAACAGGTCGCATATACTAACTTAGTGGCATAGCTGCGTAACACTACGTAGACCTCACTAGGGTTCGTAGCTATTTCATTTTGTTTATTATTGTTCCGTAGTCGATTCTACCTGTAATACCCGCCCTCTTGGGATCCTCTGGAGCCTTAAGGTATGTGAATTACGAATATCTCACGGAGAATATTATTCTATTAGACCAGCCCGTCTTATTTTGATACGGTCTCCGTTCACTAAGCTACGATTTATTATCCGAGGCAACCGCAGCGCAATATTACAAAGAGGAAATATACTACAGTCACTAAAATATTACCTCACACGTACTAGGGCAGCCGCACTCTCTCTGATAAAGAACTTAGTGTGCTACCTACTACTATACCGACTATCTATTTATCGTTTCTATTCACATTCGATTTCGTATTATTTTTATTTTTTTAATTTACTTTAATTCCTTCGTCTGTAAACTTCTTAACATAGTGCTACTATAGTTATTCTTTTACGATGGCTGCGCCCAGACTTTGGAACGTAGGGTGGTAGCGCGTTCTAAAGTCTGGGCGTAGCCACCATACAATACTAACACTAAAAGCATACTATAATTAAAAGTAAAAGACATCTTTGTTTATAGAATAATAGAGTGTGATAAGACTGCCCATTTCACATTATTGATTTAGTATAAGGTTTCTATTGTTCTGTATTTATTTTGGTGTGTAATATATTATTATATTATTATAGAGGAGAACACAGAAAAAAGTAGAAAGACTATCGAACATAATCATTTTAAACTATGAATGTTAGATTTAAGTACATGATTTGATAAATTATTTTTGAACTTCTGAAACTCATAAGCATTCAGAAATAGGTAAACAAAAATAACCCTTCCAAAAACGTTTATAGAAACAAAACCTTTTAAATTAGCGTGTTCTTATGAGTACTCTGTAAAATAGGACGGTTACTGTAAGGCCCGCCGGGACCGTCGAACGGGCCATTCCCAAAATAAAGGCACAAGTCTCCAGTCGTTTCCTCCTTTGAATGTACGCCGAACAAGTGGTGTCACATGGTGCGTGCTATCGATTCACACTGAGGTCGTGGCGGGCAACCGCATCAAATATTTATGCCGGAGTGTCCTGAAGTCACGCAAGCCTCCAACACCGCCATCAATCCCCAGCAGCCAAAGGGATCCCAGATAAATAAAATTACTTAACCGTATATTTTGAAGCCAGCGCTCTATACATCACAGGAACGGAGTTTATTGCAGCGCTGCGTGCAAATTGTTTTTTGAATTGGAATAAATAAGTTGTGACGTGGCTCTTGTTTATTTCTTTGCGTCTGCAGGGAAGATGGAAATGGCGATACTGAGAAAGAGTGGATTAGAAAACTCTCGTAATTTTCTTTAGAATTAGAACAATCGTGGAACAGATGATTTTTCTTAGATATCTGTTAATCTACTCTCAGTTTTAATTATATGATGTGAAGAACTTTTACCGCGCTAAAGTTATCCATCCCGCCTTTGTACGAGTGCTAATTATACATTACGTTACGAGAAACCCTCTTCTAAAATTACTCTATCCATTGCTGAAAACTGCACTGATAATCCCTTGAATAGTATAAAATATCTAAAAGAGTTACGAACTATGTAGAGGTAAATAACAAAACAATCACTTCAGTAACTTTTGCATTGACATTATGAAGTCACAAAATACAAACAAAAGAATAAAGTAAGTAAACATAAAAGATAAGTAAGAATAAACTTTGCCTACGTAATCAATTCTATGTAACAAGAATCTCCCCTCGATATTTCCGTACTCATAACTTCGGCAAGATGTCTAACTTTGCCCAATTTTCTTATTTCTAACGAGTTTTTGTTAAAAGTACGCAGGACGCGTGGCGTGACCGCCGCGCCCTACGAACTAATGACCTCCGATATGATGGATAGCCAAAGCAGGGCACGACAAAAACTCATTCCGACACCAAAAAAACCCTTTTACATCTACACTGCCACAATAAAACTGCCACGATAAAGAGTTTACACAGCTGAGTGCTAACAGGGCTACAATGTTAGATCTTGAGGCGTAATATAGCTTAATATGTTTTTTTAATGGTATATTTTGGGGGATTAATATTAAGTAATAACTGGAAAGAAAATTAAGGAGATGACAGTAATTTAATTTGACGACCTCTGTGGCTCGGTGGGCGAACGTCCGCTTGAGGCGCAGGAGGTTGCGGGTTCGATTCCCGCCGGGGGACCAGATTTTGTACGATCTACAATTTCTGGTTTCGGGTCTGGGTGTTTTCTATGTATCATATTTATGTATTTACAAAAAAAAATATGTATCTATGTAGGTGTATATCAGTCACCTAACACCCATAGTACAAGCTCTGCTTAGTTTGGGGTTAGGTGATGCTGTGTGAGTAGTCCGGAAATATTTATTTATTTATTTATTTAAGTGTAAAACGAGTGTAACATTATCATTATTATATATCACATACTTTCTATACGGAGTTCTACATACCAACTTTCGTTAGTGAAGATGATATTTTCTATTCCTTCGTTCTGAAATCTTGGTCAGCTAACGAGTATTTAAATAAAACCTTGATATTACCATATATCAAAATTAATATATTTCAACCAATTATGTACCTACTATGTAGATTTTTGATCATATTCATATGATTATAGTCAATTATATTTAATGTTTCAGTTAATCGGTCACAGCCAAGGTCATAGTCAAAGCTATAAAGGAAAATGGATGAACTTCACGCAGTATTTTTTGAGGAGATGGAAATATTCAACGCTAATGAAGCTGTAAAAAGAACTTCAATCTTCATAAAATCCCTACTTCTAAAATATTATAAATGCGAATGCGACTTAGTCCAGCTATTTCTATTTAACCTCCACATAAATACTTCAAATTCTATCCATATAGGTAGGTAGAGAGATAATCCATTTTGGCAAAGCCGCGAGTGAAAACCTTGTCTTTAATAAAAACATAACAAAGCAGGATTTCCAGAATTTGGAGGACTGTATGGTAGAATATCCTTTACATATTATTAAGAGATACCTACATATTGATGAGCCTTAATATTGAAGGGATCGCGATTCTTAATATAAAAAAATGGTTGATTTTAGTTCCGGTGCGGTATAACGAAAAGGGCCCGTCCGATATGATATTGATATGCACCATTTAAGATTTTTGTTTTTTCTTTGTAAAACCTACGCCAAAAACATTTATTTACTAATTTAGTAAGTATATTTTACTATAGGTAAAAATAGATAAACGATGTAAAATGTTTTTATATTTTGATTCATATTAACTCTCGATTTAAAGACTTTATTTAAATGAGGCTTTGTCAAATGAGTATGCGAAAGTGTTAACGTTCTTAAAATTTGCTATTTTGATTAAATTTTCAAGTTTAATTTCAATCTTGGTGCGTAGAACTTATGAAATTGAAAGAAAATTGCTTTTGGCTTTGCACTTACTCTTAAGTGATGTAGCCACTTTATAATATTATTTTGCTTGTACGTTGATGTATGCATTCAAGTATTCAGTCACAGGGTTATATAATATACATTTATATTATAAATGCGAAAGTAAGTTACGCTCTCGTAAAAAACTCTATTAAAAAAGTCCTTGAATTTTGCACAAATTGTATGGTTGGGATTACAGTAAATGGTTCTGACTTACCCAGTATCATTCATCATGAAAAAACATAGGCTACAACTGCAGTGGAGTTAAACTACGCAACAAAAAATTATAATTTATCTTTTCATGCTAAATCCGCTGATAATAGCAAGAACACCTATAAAATAGTAGTATTTCGTCGTTCTTCGATATCACCAGCCTAGTAATTCCATTTATAAGTTCGTCTACAAGACGCGACGGCTAGACTCGGCTCCCGGCGAATAGACGCCAGACCCTCTTAAATAATAGGGTGATAAGTGAGAGATACCAAGAATAGCTTTTAGAATACCGTTTCTAAATAAAGAACGGTTATTTCAGTCATAATGTTCGAGTACCTTGACTTTTTGATAAGGTGAAAGGAAAATTCTTTTAGGACCTCACGCAGGCTTAATAATGTAGGATTTTCGTGGCGTAGGCTTTAGAAGTTTGATGTCGGCTATAAATTTTTGTATCGATTGCGGAGGTACTTTCTTGGTTCATTGCGTTGGATTTTTGATGCTGAAAAAGACTTTTATATTATGAGGAAAATTAAAGGAAAAGGTATGTTCGCTAAACGTTTTTCATTATTGCTTTAATTGATCAGTGGCCCGTTAATGATCTAATGAGAATCAAAGCACCTGTTTGAACGAACACAATATAGGCATATATAGGTAAACGACGGGTTGTGGCCGAGCATTTTTTCGAAGCCTCTAGCCAGTAAAAATTTTTCTATATAATAGTTTTGTATCGATACCTTCTAGGATAAATAAAGTTTCTGGTTAGTTATGGAGAAAAGAAAGCAATTTACATTTCCGATTTCAACTCGATAGGTAACGTAATTTTGTTTTGTTCATCATTACTTCCGCTGCGAATCCCTTTGCTGGGCATGGCCTCTAGCCTCCTCCTTTGATTTACATTCATACCAAGCTGAATAATTTATGTTGTTTTATTTTCCATCATAATAATCATCAGCTCCCGCTCAGCGTGGTTAATTGAGAGCACTGGGAACGTCTTTATACGTCACCAAACCGCAGGAGAATGTTTTGAAAAAAGAACAAAAAATATTCACTAGTTTCAACAAATATACCCTCCAAATTAGAAATAAAAGACAACAACAACAATTTCGCTAATTGTAGAGCACAATTACCATTCCGCAGACAGAAAGTACGCGGGTCGTAACGGCTTATTTAAATAATCTACAGCAATGCCAAGAATTGCCCTTTGTTTGGCATCGGCACGCGAGAACAGCTAACATTTTTGTGTTTGTGACTATGGACGAAATTCGATATAATACGAAATGAAAACAACTCTTGGTTAGAAGAGCTATGCACATATATATACCGGGTGAAAAAATCTATGGGCTCTGGAGTAAAAATACTTTAAATCCTTTAGCTAGCTCATTTTGCTGAAACATTTCTAAAAGGCACACAATTGCATTCTGTAGCAGTGTATAATGTAGCTCGCCTACGGGCATACATACGGTCGGTTTGTGTATAAATTATCTTATCATTAACACAAACGATGAATTCTGGATTTTTATTTAATTTGGACTTCAATGGGCAGAATAAATCATCAGAAGTATTCAAATATGAGCTAAAATTAATGCATCACCATCACAAACACTTCTTGTCAATTCCAGCCCAATTAAAACCACGCAATTTAATCTGCTTGCCCATTTGTTAACTTTCGATAACATCACAAAGGTGCATGAACCAATGACTTTTTTTTTATTAGCTTATGGTCTTACGTTTGACAGCAAGAAGGCCGCTGCCTTCTTGCTAGGTCAACGATGGAGCAAGTTTGCCCAGAAAAAGCCTATTCATATTCACTTTGGTCTTAAAAGTGGTCGGGTTGTATTTAATCGGAAAAACAGACTTCGGGAGATAATTCCTATATGCACTATAAAAGAATTCGAGAAGCGTTTCGTGCGCGTTGATGGTAGGTCCACTAGGTGAGCATGTAGACCAGCCGTACGTCTGAGCGACCGATGATAGAATGGAGATGGTGGGATCAGATGATGCAGCGCATTGGCACACTCTCAGAAGTACAATCTGTAAAAGACCGACAGTCTAGCAACTTTTCTTCTATGGGTTAATGTATGAAGTTTAGATGCAAGTTTGTCGTCGCCTATGAGTCTGATGGCTCTGCGTTCCACTGAGTCTAGAGCGGCAAGTTTTTTTTTTTTTATAAATATTTATAAGCCTCCATTTGACCACAATCTCACCTGATGTAAAGTGACGATGTGGTCTAAGATGGAGCATGAAGGCCTAGAAGATGGCTTCTCCGGACCACATTACGAAACACGAAAATTGCTGCTAATCCCAAAGGTTAGCAGTTAGGTTAAAGGTTAGGTTAGTAGTTAGCTGTCCCAAAGGTGGCTGCACTGGACAAATATCTTTCCATAACTGTGTTAGCCGACGATGCCGGGCTTCAGCATGTCGTTAATATGGAGCAGGAAAAGTGAAGCAGATAAAGAACAGACCGGCGTTAATAGTCATGGTCATCCGAAGAGGAGCCATCAATAACTACTCTGATTGTCCGTTCTCTCAAAAAGTCAGCTATCCAGCAACAAGACAGCAGCGATGCCATATGCTGGAAATTTAAGCTGAGAAGACTTGCGTGCCAAACCCTGTCAAAAGCCTTAAAGACATGGACGAATGAAACGATCAATCAATGGGCGATATGACTGCTTGATAATATTAATAACTAGCTGACCCGGCGAACTTTGTTCCGCCTTAGACGCCATAAATGAGCAGATTTTTGATTTTATTAAGTTAGTTATTTTAAATGTATTGTTTATCAATAAAATAAGATTGACAGAAGAATCCGTTTTAAACGTCACGCATTCAATCAATTCTATGCCAAATGGCTTAAGGTTACATTAAAAAAGTTTAATAATTTTATATGGTGTATATTTTTTTTAAATTTCTAATTTTCCGCGCAATTTCTTTAATTTTTTCTTTCATAAGAACCTTCTCCTGATAATAACGAACAGAACAAAAAAAGAATTAGCGAAATCGGTCTAGCCGTTCAGGCGTGATGCCGTGACCAAGGGAAATAGGGATTCATTTTTATATATATAGATACACAAAATCTAAAACTTGAATATTAGGAGCTTGCAATAACAAACCCAGACGTCCTTTCTATATGTAAGATAGCAATGAAAGCAAGTGGCAGGGATAACAAGTTTTAATTGAAAATTTTCTTGTTGATTGCTTCTTTTTGTTCACCAACCACGACCCTGAAAGTTATTTAGCGCATGTAGCTAAGTAATTCTAACACACATTCAGATTGGAGGAAATGGTACCTTTGGGTGCTACTATCTCGAACTTCCAACTAAAGCAATATTAAGCAACAGTTTCCGAAAACACTTCCTACAATTACGTTTACAGGGCCGACTGTATCGATTCTACTACTAATAAAATTTAAACTAGAGAGGAATAATCTGAAAGGTAATATCTAAAGGAAATTAATAATATTATTGTATCATTAATGTATCACGACATTCATGTTCCTACGTAAATTGTAGAATTAGCTACTTCATAAAATTCTCCAGCATATTATGACTTGGACTATCAGTACACGTCCACAACATAATATACATATGTATAAAAGATAAATATTGTATCGGCCACTTTAGACAATATCTAAGAAGGGGCTCTCAAACAAAAATTATACCGCAAGCTTTAGTTAAAGCAATGTTAAATATTTCACTTTCAAACTTCAATGTTAAATATCTGTCCCTCTATTTTATTTTAAGCTTTATTTCTTTATTGTTATTTGAATTGTATTTGTGTGTATGCATTTGAATCTCAAATAAATTGAATTGTATCACCTCATGTAAAGAAACGATGTGGTGGATCTTAGATGAGGCACATTAGGAAACACGAAAAAATCTACTTCTTTTTATCAAGCATTAAGGAGCATTAAATATGACTTTTGTTAAAATAAAGAACATACACCTAAATTAGTGCTATATCTGTTCAATAAATTTAATTAAAGCTGTATTTCACCCTTGTCTCTTTAACAGTCGCTAAATAAGGCATAAAAAGCTTATAACGTGTTTTAGCTAATTTCGTTATATTATTAAGAAAAATGTTTTTTATGATGTATTCATAAAAAAACATTTTTCTTAACGTTATCGGCGTTAACGAAACAATGTAATAAAATAATGCCTTTTACTTTTTTTAAAAGATAACCCCTCATTCATTATTCAATTCATTTCTATTTTATTCGTGATCTACAATATAAGTAGGTACCTACCAAGCTTATCTTCTTTTTGTGTACAATTTGTTTTAAAATGGCAAACCTTTTACGCTCAATAAGTAAGAGACGTGAGAGGCAATCGAAACGGAAAAATAAGTTGACTACGATAATTATAAAAACGGGACGCCGAGACATTTTCCTTTAACTCAGTCAGTAATAATTCGCTCTGGCAAGGATCTTGACGACTTCTAAATTACCCATTAAGTTCCTACCAGGCAAGATCAGACTACCGGACGCGTATTCTTCAAAATAATAAATCTTAAATTATTATATTTAAGTAGACAAAATCGTTAGTTACGGAAGAGGGTGCCGTCTAATACAAGTATTTCGATAGTTAGATATCAGAACAAAGTATTGGAGACCTTCTGTTTAGTAGAACAGAAGGTCTCCAATACTGTTGTGCTAATGAAAATAAACATTTTTGTATTTTTTGTAAAATATATAATTATTTTCTTTGGATTTCTGGTACAGTCTCTGGTGGTAGGCTTCGGCCGCGGCTTGTCACCACCCTCCGGGCTGGGCCAGTGCGTGAAGCGATTTTTTCGTGTTTCGTAATGTGGAAAAAAAATCTTATTATCAACATAACATTTTGTCTAAAAGTTCATTGTCACATATTATAATGTTGTCGTATAAACATTACAATAAAGCTTAAATATAGCATATTATGCATGGATAAATTTAATCTTTTGCTGTGATAATACCGAACGAACTGAAGTACCTAAAATTCTAATTAACTGTTATTGAAACCTATTAAAAGTTATTGAACAGAAAAGTTAGCTAAAATGTATCCAGTAACCTATTAGGCTTAGCTACAGTAATCGCATTACCAATAATAATAGCGCAGCTTAACCTTTACTTTCTACAGAACCAATTTCTTAGTGGAAATGTTTAGATAACGTAGTAGGTATGTACATACTCTTTGAGACTAATGAATGAATAGTGGTCGATATGTCTCATCCCTTAAACATTGCCGTGGCTGGATAGAACCAGGTTGACGTCATGAACGTATTTGAGGTTAAATTATGTAGATTATATCGAGAATAAATTATAATAATTCTAAGAAGTTTGTATGTACCCATGATAAATAAATATTGGTAAACAATCCACACAACAACATCTAACTATATACATACCTGATATCTATACTAAGTGTAGGTGCACTTAATTTAATAGATGTACAAACATAGATTTTTGTATGATGAAAGAAACCTAGTTTAAAAGCGATACAAATAATCGATAAAATTATCTAGGTACATTTACAGTCTTGTTTTTCTATATGTGGTAACTTGAAATGTTTCTAAGTTATTGTGTGTTTGTTCTGTGATTTAGTTAGTAGGTAAAACTGTTTATCTTCCGAGTACAATAAAATAAAAAAATAAAGAGTCGTCCTTAACTTTGTTAAAAGCTGCAGTATTTTTAGTTAGACAAAATTTCACTTTTTGTTCAATTAAAACGTTGCAAAATAATACAGCAATATTATATGCATAATAACCTCTATCACATTTATTCAAACGTAATGATAGCTATCATACTGTAATATTTAGAAATCCTGCAATATCCAGTCGGGGAATAGCCACTGTGTCAACACTGGCAGCTTTGCTATGCTTATACTATAAAGTTTAAAGTTTGTTTGTTTTTTGCTTCCTAAAGACCGTCGTCGAAGATGACATTAACTCTCCACTATGGAGGTCTCTTGTGCAGAGAGTGATATCTGAAGGAACCTCTTTCCTAGATTGATCGCTCTCTACACAGGCCAGTATCTGTCTATGATTATGTTATTTATGTTTATGTTATCTATATTTATGTTATTTTATGATCACACAAATTTAAATTATGGACTAAAATAAAAGATTATTATTTATTAATTAACGCGCTAATATCAGGAACAACAGGTCCGATAAAAAAAAAATTAAATGTTACATAGCCTATTATCTAGAGATACATTTAACTTTTATTTTTTTTAATTCGTTGTTCCCGCGGGTAAATCCATAAAACATGGGCAGCGTGGTAACGTGAAGAACTTATCCTACTACTATTATAAAGGCGAAAGTTTGTAAGTATGGATGTATGGATGTTTGTTACTCTTTCACGTAAAAACTACTGAACCGATTTAAATGAAATTTGGTGCACAGAATCTCTAGAGTCTGAAAAATAACATAGGCTACTTTTTACCGCGGGAAAACGTCATTCCGCGGGAAAATCCATTATAACGCGGGTAACACCGCGGGACACAGCTTAGTTAGTTATAAACCTCATCAAAAGTAGTGGCGGAAAAAGAATCCACTAATATCCAGACACTGGCAAAGTTTACACAGTTTGTCAGCTTTGCAGAGTCATACATAGTGAAGGCCGACTGTGCATTTTGCAACATCTACAAAGCGTCAGTATTCCCGCAAGCGGAGGATTACTGTAGCGAACTTAATTAATATTTTATAGCGGATTTGTCTGACGCTGTGCAAACATGATGCGATTGAGGTCTTAATTTATTAGAAAAGTTTATTGCAAAGTAATTGCATACGGTTTATTTCAGATTGTTTGATCCAGAGCATTTATTTCTGCAGTAACATCGTTTGTCCCTTTTTGTTTTAAGGGTAACTATTTTCAACACTGTTTTTAAAGGTAATCAATTGTAATTGTGCAATATAACATTTACATTTTATATAGTTTTTAGATAGATATATCATCAAAACGGTATTACAATTTTTTTTTTGCTAGTTACACTGAACTATTTTCGTTAAACATAATAGAGGTAGTAAGTTGAACTAAGAATGAAACTAAAAGTTTCTAAGTTTTACTTAAAATGGGTAGTTACCTTATCAGTACACATGCACAGTATCGTGAGTTGCCAAAACATATTAACATTACTTTGTTTACATTTTGGACAAAACCCCAAGATATTAAAGTCACTAAGAACATTTAACAGTATTTAAAGCACGTAACCTTAAACCCTTTCAGTTCATTTGACTTATGTAAATAAAATCAGGCTACTGTAGGCTACCGAACAACATTAGTCTAAAGAATTTTCCATGTTAAGTAAAGTTCAGGGCGCAATCACGGTGTGCTAATAAACTGGCTGGCAGTAAATGAACCGTTCGAGCCATAAATAGCACTCACGACCACCGGCTGGACCCTTCCACTACTCAACTAATAGGTCACATACTCTGTAGAACATAGGTCTGCAGAATACGTGAACAAAGAATGAAATGAATGCGGTAAGAGTATAGGTTATTAGTCTATGCTACTAATAATATGGCGTAGCATAGTTAGTTTGACTCTATACTATATAGTATAGAGAGAATAACATATTAAAAGGTAGAGTATATACTCTACCTTTTAATATGTTATTCTTAATTTAAATTATAATATATATTATATTGTAATTGGTTTACCAGTATGTTGAACTTTCGCGTTGTTTTGTTTCATTTACATATAGTCAGTATTAATTTTACGATTCCTATTTGTTAAAAAAAACTCATGATTATCCGCCATTTGTTTCACACGGGCTTCCGAGTTTAAGGGTTAAATCAACAGAAACAATATAAATAAAATTTTGTGTACATCTTAGTTGGGAATTGAAATTGGAATCAAGAGGATTTATTCCTAATATTTAGTAACGTGAAAAAAACGAATGTACCTATAAATGTAAAGACTATTAAAGAAACTAGTTATTAGGGTGAATTCATGAAACTTCAGTATAGTTCTCCTTTATTCATAACAACCAGAATAGTAAAAAATCTATCAAGTATTATGGTACAATTTAATTTATATTTTATGAGAAGTTTTATTGGATTTCTTAGGAGGTCTTAGTAGGTACCTATTTAATTTTTGGTAGTACCGTACGCATGTAAGTGGATATTCAAATAAAATTGTAATATCATTCATAGGTACACACATGGGCAGATCCCTGCATGCTCATATTTATTACTTTAACTAGGGAGTTCTTCACCTTTATAATAATAGAAGCGAACAACAGAAGCACTGAATAAGCAAAAAGGTTGTAAAAGAAGCACCTTATTTGGTTCCGTGCCAAAAATTCTTCATGTATTATTTAGACGGAAACTGGTTAAAATTGTAAAAATATTTTTGAATAAAAAAATTATAGGTACCTAATAAAAACATGCGGCTAATAGTCTCAGGTTCTTAAATGGGCTGGGTGAAAATTAGTGGTTTGCTCAATATTCACACGGGTACATGAATTGGAGATACCTAAATGTCGGTAAAGTTAGCGTCTCAATAATATACGGCGTAATACCAGTTTTTAAAATGAGCGTTAGTCATAAATAAATCTACGTTGTTTTTTATTTAAGATTTCACTTTGGTGTGCACTAATTCCCCGACTCTATAATTTCTTCATCAACCTTACACACACACACACAATTTATCGTTAGTACATCAATAACGGTAACCAAGATAACATTAAAACAATCTGTTCCAAAAATCAAGCCCTAAAGTAGTTATGAATAAAGCTTATTGTGAACACGAATAGGAAGAATGTAGCATGGTTGGGCCAAAGCTATGAATCTAGATAAATAGGTAAGAGCCTTCGCGGGCTAGGGCGGACATTGAACTGAGGCTCTAAACTCACAGGAGGTTTTTGTTTGAAGGTTTGTGTAATCTACAAACCTTGTACGGGACAAATTACTGTCAACAAGCAGCACAACATCTTACAATTTTGAATTCTTGCCAAATACGTAGATATACTTTTCACTAATGTCGCACGTCCTACTTTTCTCGAACTTTATGAAAATCCGTGCTTCAGCAGATAGACGTGAAAGAACTCGATTGCGAACGTGCTTCGAATGCATTGTCTCTAGACATGCATCCAAACAATGGAGGCGCTTTGGAAATCAGACCATGCGGCTGTTTCATCCAACTACAATGCACTCTGACATTCGAGAGACGCGGTTCAACTCACCACAAAATACATTTAAATTACCTCAAATAGTCAAAAACACTACAATGCTCTACGTATAATCCCATCCCATTGATTAGTAACAAGTGGAATAGGCAAGAAGCCGTATAAAATATTAACAAAGCCAACATACCTCTGTAAGGCGCCATCCTGGCTGGTTATTCTGAATAATGAATGAGGGAGCAAGGTTACTGCAACCTTCTGATCGGTTGCCGGTGCACTGGTTGAGGATATACGTGGGTTTACGTCACTGGTCGACGAGGTTACGGTGCGAGTGGCTCGTGACGTGCGTCCCGCCCGCCTACCGCTGCAGAGTGCTCGCGTGGCGTGGGCGGCGAGTGGCACGCACCCCGCGCCGCCCGCCCCGGCTGCAGGCTAAGGCGCCATAGTAAACAAAACCAGAAACGTAAACCCATATTTTTACACGTTTTTCAGAATATTTTTTGAAGACTTGTTTGTAGATTTGTATCTACAGTACCTTAAATGAAGATTTTGTTTGATTGTTTGAACCAATAATAAAATTTGTATTTCAGAATTCCTAAACACACGTAATAACCGTATTATCATAAGTCTAGTTTTCTTTATGTGTAATAAATAAACTTTTATACAAAAAAATGTTCAAAGCTTTATTAATCTAATAAGTTTTCTAAATCTTGTCTTTATGTAAGAGTACCTACTTAACGTTAGTATTCACAACTCTCAGTGTTCGAACTCTTCGTAAGTAAGTAGCTCATAAATATTATTCATTCCGTTTTATTGTTTCAATGAAGTTTCAAGTATTATTTATTATATACATACATTTCTCGATGAAAGTCCACAAATGACCGTGGGCTTTAAACTCAAATTGTACTCGAAAGCTCGAAACTAACAACAAAACAAATATCAATTTCGTAGTTTGGTGGCTTGACAAGTAGGTAGGTTGGTATTTGTAATCTACGGTCTAACTAAATACAAATATAGGTGTTATATAAACATCGCTAAGTGTTCATTTATAGTGTTTATGAAAAGTATTACAATTTCGTAAATACCGAATTTAACTGCTCTACACAAACATTTTTCTTCTTTCGCAATGCATTCACGGTCTAGGCTACAGTGCGCAGGTCTGGCTAAAAGTAGAATATAGCCTCTGAATTTAGATGCCGACAGAGGCTTTGATGGTAAAATACCTCCTTCTTTTCATCTACATATATGTTTCACAACAAACAAAATTTACTATTTCTTCATACACGTAGAATCAATTAAGTTATGTCAGATATTCAATGATAGTATCTAGCATAATAGTCTTATAACTTTTTATCGCTGTGTCATGTTAGCTTTCCGTTCCAGAATAGGAAACGATCATAAAATAGATTTTACGCAATGTTTTGTAAATGTAATAAAATTTTATGTGACCCACAAAACGACCAAATTCCTGTCCTTTCCGCGGTCTTTACATTCCAGCCGACTTCATTTACAGATAGTTCACAAATAACTATAAAAGAGCCATCTACCGAACCTCAACTTCGCACTACAATTGCTTATACAGGCTTATCCTAGTTTCTGAGCACTATTCGTAATTTGCCTTTAGGTTTAATAGCGCCACCTATGGGATCATCGAAAATTTACGTTGCACACTGGTACATATAACATGCCTGCGCCGTTGGGCGTTCAGCTGAATGTTTAAAGCTAGAACGTTAGCGTTAAGAGCGCCCTCTAGTAAGGGGTAAGCACAACACACAAGGTAGGGAACAACAAATATTCAGAGGTTTTCGTTTGAGCAGCAGTCTAGAAACCCTTCAGAGGTTGCGTTACAAGTGCTTAGGTAGCAGTTTCTCAGACAGGTGGCGTTGCTGTATAAATTAAAAAAAACCGACGAAATCCTAATTGATACAAATTAAAAATACTGGAGGTTTGTATCATTGCTTTTTTTTTGGTGAAGGCCAATTTTAATTATAATTTCTTTAGGTATGGGTTATTTTACAATATATCTATTGGCTAATTGCTTTTTACCAGAAGTGGCCGGTTTGACTCTCGACGGGAGACCTAAGATCTTCAATTTGTAGCTAATACCGGTAACTTCTTTCTAAGTATCAATGTAGTATCTACTACGTATATTTACAAAAAAACGATCTATGTCACCAACATATGAACACCATAATAATGTATACCAACCAACTCAGTTAACAAGTTCTCTCATAGGCATAGTACAAGAATACAAAGCAATTTTTAAAATTCAATATTTAAGCAAAAAATTACATAACATTTACAGCTTGTTAGATTTGTTGCCAGGACACTTTACCTGCCCAGAAAATTCAACGATCTATCTGTTCCGGTTTAAATCATAGTCAACTAACAGCTGCCAGAAAGACTAACGGACAGCTAAGGCTTACGGGCCCTACACCCTGCAAACTAGTAAATATTTTTGCGCAACTCTGCAATGACTACTCATATTGGATATTTAGTTTTTGGGCACGTTTTTCGGCAGTGGCAAGCGCAAACAAGGTCATTTACTTAATGCGTTGCGTATCAAAACCCATACCAAAATATCGATACCCTACTCGCGATACGATACAAACTCAAGACCGTAATGAACACTATCTAAAAGTAAGCACGTTCATTTACAGAACCGAAACGGGCCTATGCCCTGGGAATTACATATATTATACCATCTTGTTCCAATCAGTATCTCTATCGCGTGATTGCAGAACACGCTTAGACTCGTAAGGGTTAGAAACTGCGAACCTTTCACAGAAATAAAATATCAGTCTATCTTAAGAAAAGCCTGATAATAAAAATAGATGTTGCCGTTCTTCAAAGTATTTCTAAGAAAGCGAAGAATAATGGCATAATTTGGTTCGCTCAGACGAAAATAGGTGTTAAGACGGCAAATAAACTGTTTCATGGACGCAACATTTTATGAAGGAACTTGTGCTTGTATGGCTTGAAGCAAATTTATAACTTACGTATGCAGGGGCTGAGTGAAATCCAATACCCACGCTTCTTTAACCTACAAGGAAATGTACTAGATACATATACCTATGTAGATACGGTTGAATATCTTATGTTGGTAATCTACCTATCTAGTTACCCCGATTTTTACATGCTTAGCTTATAGAGAAGCATAGGTCAAGTTTACAGGCTGCCTCAAATACCTTCCCGAAATGCGGTACCAGCTTTAGAATTATATATAGGCTGGACTAATCTAAACTGCAGCATAGAATATACAGGTTGATTCATTTTTACAATCAAAAATTAAATGGGGGAGACTCTTTTGCATCGATTTCATTTTCATTCAAAGGGTGTTTCTTCTTCTTTCTGCTAGGTTTGGAGATATTCAATTATTTTATTTTAGTTTCTACGTACCACCGACCTAATGCACAAAATCTGATATTTTGAAAAAAAATGGCCATGTTATAGCACTTACCGCGTGAAAATGTATTGTTGCGAAAATTTAACAAAGATGCTTAGTCATTGATAGAAATGTCACTAGTATACTTTCGTTTTTTTAAGCAATGGACTATTTAAGTAACAGCTAAATAACGAGACTTTCTCTGCAAACCTCCGCTTTTAGGCGAAAAAGCTATGTTTGGTTAATTTAACACAAAGTTTTGGTACATAAGCGTTTTTTAGTAAGGTACAGCTATAGTGTGCGACTTGCGAACATTTAAGAATACTTTAATATAAACCGCTCGTTCTATGGAAATAAAACTCAAAAGATAATTGCCTTGATGCATTGATTAATGAGCCAGATTACTAACAGGGAGGAAAAGGGCGAATGGCGTTCACTTAAAGAAAATATGATCTGTTAATAAAAAAATTAACAACAAGAGTATCTTCAAGTATTTATTTGTAGGAAAACTTAAAAAAACGTTTTTAAAGTTGTTTATGATACATCAAAATAAATTTTAATGTGCCTGACGGTTAATGCCGCTTAGGTTAGGGGACGATGATGTTTGTTTGTTGAAATAAAATATGATAGATATCTTTCATTACCCTAGAAGCCTAGTCTATACTGGGGGTTCACAAAGCCTACTCCGAGGCGTGCATATATTAATAAGTGGTGTAGCATAAAATATCTCGATTTCAGGAATAATTTTTGAAGGCAAATTTAATTTGGGATATAAACTTAATATAATTAAATAACACATGTTATCGATTTATAACTACAATCACGATTATTTATTACAACAAGATATCAACATGGCTAAATTAGTAAAATTAAATCCACTTTATCCATCTGTTGAGTCTTTGAACATAACAATAAACCAGTTATTTTATGTGGGGATGTCATATATGGTGAAATAACGCTCAGATGAGTGGTATGATGTCAAATGACCATTGTGTAACAATTTCGAATTAACAAAAATATCACTTTTAACCAAGTCGGTGTTACAAAAAAAACTGCACAAGAACCTCAACCCATTTCATTTTGAACTATACAAAGTGTCTATAAAAATAAGTCCAACTTTCGAATAATTAATTGTGTTCCTCTCATTAGGCGAAACTTAACCAACATACATGTTTGTTAATTTTTTATGAGTTTTAGAACAAAAATGTCTGAATTCAACATTTAATCAAACAAACTCATCAATGCCACGCGTAAGGAAAGGAAGTATATCCATAAGTAGAATTGTAGGTACATATTTGAAACAAGCACCGATGTAATTTTATTGTAATTTCACGCTACGTCTCGAGATAACAGCCACTCGCATTGCTCCAAGTCAAGAGCCTTTAGTGAGAAATAAACAGTGAGAGAACTAGACACATTCTGTCTCTTGTTCAGATTACGGTATGTTTTTTAATACAGAATGACCTAACCTCAGACTAAGCAGAGCTTGTACTATGGCTAGGTGACTGATATACTACATAGAAACTTTTTTTTTTGTAAATATATACATATGTATGTTACATAGAAAAATGTTACTAGACTTAGAGAACTTAGAAATAGATAAATTTATTCTGTAATATTTACCTATTTAATAAGATCAAAAATAAAAATGTTTATTTTAACTAAAAAAAAGCTACACATAGTCTGTGTAAGAACCTTGTTTATAAAATTTAATTATATAACAAATTGATAATTTATTGTACATGTCCCAAAACGGGTAATTTAACGGTAAGCAAATACCTATCAGAAAACTGCAAAACCGCCAAATCATGTTTTGTTACAGGTTTTCAGGCTTAATAAAGTATTTTAAGTATTTAAAGGTCAGACGACATTGTTTGAACGTCAAAATCAGCAAGGCAAGGGATCGTTTACTCAAGAAACGCTTATTCAAACTGCGGCGAAGCGGCAACTAACAGCCCTTGGAAGGGACAAAGCGAATAATAAATTACAAATATTACCGTAACGGTACGCGTGTTCTGTAGAAGCGGTGAAAGAATCGGAAATGTATTTTATACAAATGGTTTTTTATTCCGATAAATGACATACAGATAATCGGTTTATATTATTGCTTTCAGTCTGTTGCCAGGTTACGGCTGAAGTAGGTACTTAAGTAAATTATTTAAGTTTTTTTTTGTTTATACAATTTTTTAATTAAATTAAAAAAGGTTTTGCCTAATGGTAGGCTTAGATGTTAAATTAAAATGCTTTGACATACCTATACAGGGTGGACTACAAAAATCTAAATAATAAGGCTTCTGTGGGGTAGACTTTAGAGACGAGACCAGAAGGTACAGAAACCGTTGTAGTTGTAATGTGTGGTTTTTGGCTATGTCAGTCATTTCTAGTATTCAAGTCTTTAATGGCCACTTTCATGAAATAGGATCTATTGGGATGGTATTTTAGCTATTTTGTAATTTTTATAGCTGACTGGAACTTTTATATAAAATGTATGTAGATACTTACCTATGTAGTTCAGAATTTTTTTTTAATTTATGTATGGTCTCCTATAACGATACTACTAGCACAGATTAGATACATACTAATCTGTGCTACTAGGTACAACGGATAATGTACCCATGCCAACGGGAGGTGATGGGCGGCTCACAGCTCGTGTGTGTTTGTTTGTCCGTCTTTTACATTTCCCTGAATGTACCTGCCCTTATGGTCCATTCTCGAAAATCCACCCTGTATATGTATTTTTAAATATATATGTTTTATCAATAAAAAACACAGTTACCCATAGGTATTAAAAATGTAAAGTTATTTCAGAAGAGGAAACGTGTCAAACGAGAATTCAGAAAATATTTGGCGGTAATTTAACTAATCAGTTGGTTTGCTATTTAATATCTAAAAGCAACATTAGGAGCCCAAAATTTGTTAAGTTCAAAACTTCACAACCACTGAAAATACATCGACTCGCTACATTTGTGGGAGAACGGTCGTGTAAACTAGGGGAAACTCTTACAAAATCGATAATTTTGGGTGCAATGGCTTCATTACCTTAGGGTGGGAACAGGTTATTTGTAGAAAAGATAGATAGATAATTTCTTTTTTGCACACCAATACTTACTGACTAGCTTAAAAATAAAAATCATTGGGCACATTATTAGTAGTACAAGCGGCGGCCTTATCGCTAAAAGCGATCTCTTCCAGGCTCTTCTCTTAATTGTAGAATTATTTTTAAGTGCCGGTAGATAAGTTATAAGTGAAGTAGAATTAAATAAAACAATTATCCCTATGATCCTTACTATGACATGTGATTATTTTGATTTAGTATTTTAACAAAGTATGTTATTATTTTAGCATAGGTGTTGTAGTGCAGATGTAACGTGAATAAAACTTTCTTTATCTTTATCTTTTCTTGCAAAAATGTTATAGTAACCAATTCTGTCTATCTAACCTTTTCAAGTTGTAACCTCTGACAACGAGTAAATTTGATCTCTATACCAAAATAGCTAATATCGAGTGAGGGAGAGTTCGATGTCAAAGGATACTTAAAACGACGGGATAATTCTAGCGGGAAAATCATATATAAGGTATATCCGTGGGCATAACATTTTAACTGTCTGTTTGCCTGTAGCTTATGAACTACTCAACGGATATTAATACAGCTTTCAGCAATAGATATTCAAATCAAATGCTGATGCTTAGTTTATAAACATGACCCATGAGCTACAAATGTCTGAAAAAGCAGAATGGAGAGGTGAGATCCAGAGAAACTCTGGTTTTTCACTACTACATATAGATAGTATCTCTCCCAGGCTAACATCTTCCCGTATCACATGACTTTAGTTACCGATGCTATAAACATTTGGGTTTTCATATTTTCTAAGTGCATTCAGTATTTAATTATTTAATTGTTTTGTGTGAATTAAGGCCTAATCTCTCTTGCCGTGGGAACGTTAATAGAGTGATGATGGTGTGCATACACAAAATATAAACAAGTCAAAACACACTACAATAAATTAATTAGTAGGTACAGTATGCGTCGCTAACTGGTAAACCCTTTTGCATAGCAACTACTACTGCAAGAGGGCTACCAGTTAGAGACGCATACTGTACATAAATCAATAAAGAGGAAACACCATAGAGAACATTAGACAGATAAACACTACTTAACTGTTTATATATAGTTAACAACATTTTGTCAAGTTAATAATAATTATAAGCTATAAGGGCACAATCAGGAGAGAGCTCTAAATCATAGCCAAAGAATCGAGGCAACACTTGAATGTGTTGTTTTGTTATGTATGTAATGTACCAGCCGGCGGCGCTACAATACAAGCTCATTTTAAACTTTTCAACGAGGCTTTTATCAGAAGGTATGTTTGTCTGTGGTGAAGTGATCAAAAAGCTGTATTTATCTGAGATTTTCAGAGCAGTTTTCTCAATAAGCATATAATATGAAGTATTTCAACTACACCATCATCGTCAACGAGTTAAAATTATCAAGAAATTAATATATATAATAAAATATGTTATTTCATTAATAATTTGACGATGATTTTTCGCACGAGTATTCTGAGATTTTTAGATACTAACCGATACAATTGAAACCGGGAACGTTTTGAAAATACTTAATATTAAATGGATTTTGAGAAATCTTTGAAAATCTCAGTTTTATTCAGCTATTCGTTCACTTAATATTTATTTAGTCCCCTTAAATATTTTGCAAGGACAGTACCTTGGTTAAAAACTTTGGTAATTATCAAAACATATTTAATGTTAAAAAAAAACATTAGAGAATAAGTAAAAGTGTAAGTCTATGGTTTTGTTATTTATCTCTGTCTGGCATTCCCAATTTTGGCGTCGTCATTTTGCATTATGTTCTAAACGTAGTGATTATATACTCTCTGTATGTTACAGTGACTGCCAGGCTGCCAGGAAACATATATGGTATAAACTGCAGCAGCAGATGCTTCAGGTAGCATATTTTCACAAGAACGACAGCTTCTTACGCTGAAAAGTTTTTAAAAACACCCCTGCGATAACAGCATTTCTCCCAGTTCAAGAATAAATACTACAGTTTAGGTTATTTATAATATTTTGTAAAATCTTACGTCAAGTGTTTTGTAGCCATCCCTTACAAGTAAAAAAATAATAATTTTTAAATGTAATGAAATGAAACTACTACCTACAGACATTTAGGTGGTAATCAATAGAATAAAATTACATAACAATCGATCATCGTAATTGGTACGTAATTATGATAAATAACCCAGTCTTAAAACATATTCATCACCACATAGATACAACTTCACATTTGTTAACCAACGTTCATTAAGCCTTAGAAAGCCATAGTTCGAAATTTAGACATGATCCAATGGGAATACATTCACGCCATTCTATCATAATAAAATCTTAAATTAACAGACGTTGCTTGAAGTTGGGACTAAAATCCGAGCCTGTGAACATTCAAGATTCTGTGTCTTCTCCTTAGTGGGTCAAGGCTTCGTAAGAAAATCTATGGCTTAGTACAAGAACCAAAACTGGAACGTATCGCTTTGTTACCCATTACGACCTTGATCAAAAGCATTAGGTATAAGGCTTCGGCCAAACCTACGCGTCAGCGACGCGGGAAGCGAGACACGATCGAAAGCGTCTGCAACGCGGGATAGTTTTGCCTGAAAACGTCCTGCTTTGAGGTCGCGTGGGTAAGCAAAGAGCCATAGTAATGTATGGGCAGCGTCCACCGCGCCGCTGACGCTCCCGCTATCCACTTCGCAGACGCTTCGGTAGCGCAGGTTTGGCTGAAACTTAAGAATTATTGTAAACGGATAACTGGCTTTAAATTCGTGCAATTTGATGTTAGTCAAGTACATACACTACAGGGTGATTTTTCATTTGCTGACATTTGTTTTATAAAATCAGCTTTTCTTAACATATTAATGATTTATGCAGTTCTAAATATTTACCGTGGAGATTACAGCGCCCTTAGTGGGTAAACTTCATATACAATGAATACAAACCAACAACATCCATTCACATTGAAACATAAAATCACGGTTTTTATTTTTTTTCTAGCCTATTATATTTTAGAGTATAATATAGACATTTAAACAAATTACCCATATTCTTTACTAGCTGTGCCCTGCGGTACTACCCGCGTTATAATGGATGAAGTACTCTTAACCAACAACATATTTATTTGAATAAAGATTAATATTATTATGTTGATACATCTTAAACAAATTATTTCGACCAAATTAGGTACCATAAAAACGGTTTTTGTGAGTTAATCTTAAAAGATAGACATATACTATCGCGGACTGTTTTTTAGATCATTAAAAGAGCTATTATTCTTTAATACATATTTTTTGTGTATCTTGAACCGTTTTCACGGCGCACGCAACGGAAGGCTTCAAAGATGAACAATTTCTCCCGTTTTTTTACACATTTACCACTATATCTTTGCTCCTATTGGTCGTAGCGTGATGTTATATATAGCCTATAGCCTTCCTCGATAACTCGACTATCCAACACAAAAATAATTATTCAATTCGAACCAGTAGTTTCTGAGATTAGCGCGTTCAAACAAACAAACAAACAAACAAACTCTTCAGCTTTATAATATTATATTAGTATAGATAATCTGGATCAGTCTTCATAATTAAAATCATAAAAGATAAATTACGGGTTACCGATACGGTACCCTTTTACTTGGAGTCGGACAAATCTACGGAAAATATTTTTGTAACAACACTCACCACATAATATATGATATTATCTTAATCACGGAAACGGCATCAACGATTGTCATGAAATTTATTATTTAGGGGCTACGGGGGTCACTTATCGATCTAGCTAGGTTCATTAAAAAAACAACACTTGGTAATCCAGATGCTTAAGATTTATTTCCTGTGTTAAATACTTTCAGTAAGTAACATAAAGGCCTATAAGCAAAAACGAAAAACTTGCGGGTACGAATAAAAAGTTTTACAAGTCCCTCAAGTGAATTAACTTAGCCACTCCGCATTGTAAATTAGAATATAAAGTATCGCGACGCTCAACCATTAATTAAAGCTTTAATTATGCCATTAAATCAGAGAAGGATTAGGGAAAAACCTTATAAAATTACAAACGACGATGCCCAGTTCTCTACTAGTTTGAATATATTTTTTGAAGTTTTGATAACATTTTAGAAAATACCAACTATTTACAATAGATATAAGTACATAATATTCACTAAAAACCTCTAGTTTGCAGAAATCAACGTTAAGGTGGGATATTGTTGGCTACGTCGGTCATCGGCCTTTTTCGTAGCAGCTTCGTAATACCTAGCTGTGTGTTGCCCGCGTCATTGCTGTTTAATATGTCTGACTAGCTGTGCCCCGCGGTGTTACCCGCGTTATAATGGATTTTCCCGCGGAATGACGTTTTCCCGCGGTAAAAAGTAGCCTATGTTATTTTTCAGGCTCTAGAGATTCTGTGTACCAAATTTCATTTAAATCGGTTCAGTAGTTTTTACGTGAAAGAGTAACAAACATCCATACTTACAAACTTTCGCCTTTATAATAGTAGTATGATATGTGATGCGCTTTCCGATGTGATTTGCTTATTGATTGTAGCATTGATACATTTTTAATTTAATTAAATGTAAAATATGTTTTTGATCGAAGCATTTAGCGAGATGGGTTTTAATTTTAAATAATTATAAAAAAACTGAATTATAATATTTATTTTAAAATAGTTTTAATGTGTAAATGTATTTATGTTACTATTAAACAAAAACATTATTTATTCCTTAGTAATTCTTGTGAACAATGTGAACTTATCTTTATGTTATTGTAATTTGAGTACTTCATTATTATGGATCGTTTTCGTATTGTTAAACTTTGTCATGATAATTTCTGTGTTATATAATAAAGAGTACGGGCATGTTATGTGAATATTATTTATGAATTAAAAATATCTAACATGTATGCCGTATATCAGATATCTATTACCTGTAACACAAGCTAAGAGCTTACTGCGAGCTGCAAGCGTTGTTTTGCAAAATGAAAAATAGATAGGAGCCGATTCTCAGACCTACTGAATATGCATATAAAATTTCATAACAATCGGTTAAGCCGTTTCGGAGAAGAACGGTAACTAACATTGTGACATGGAAATTTTATATATTTGATTATTTTTTCCTATCATGCGTGCTTAGCCCAGATTTCGTTGCACCAGCAGATATATTAATGCCTTGTTTTTTTAAAATAGAATCATCAAAAATATTATTATAATTCAAAAGACACGGACGTTATAATAGTGCGGGTAAAAATACTCATGACAGTATAATGGCCCTTAGCCAACGTGTTACATATTTCTCGTAGACCTACATCGTCGTAGCGACCTACGGCGTAGCCCCCTACGACGTAGCGTAATAAAGGTCTACAGCGAAGATGGAAAAGAAAATATCTTACAGAAATCCACAAAACTTTTCACGTACACAGTACGATGAAGATAACAGGACCTTTCATACCTTTGATACCAATATTTCATAAAAGGTTTTACGACTGATTTTATTCATACCTGCGCTATAAAATCCTGAGTATTGTAGTAAAGTTTCCATTCTCACAAAATGGAAACTTTACTTGAAAATACTATGATAACTGTGATGTGATGGATTGAACCAGTTCTCGGTTATTTTGTTTCTACCAAGATTCAAGTTTGCATTGCTTTTAGGATAGGGAATTTAAAAACTGGGTCTACATAGTTCAATATTTTTTTTACGAAATCACTGTCAATATATTGGCCAATTAAACTGAGCTCTATCAGATTAAAGTAACTTATTTCGATTAGTTTGCTTACTGTGTCTCGCAATTTTGTTTCTATCTTTTCGTCTACATATAATATAAAAAGTGTGCTTTAGTCCCATAATCATGTAATTTTTGGTAAGTGGTTTCGGTAAAGTCGTGTTAAATGATAAATCCAAATGTAAATAAGTACAATAAGTACCCTAGCGGGTTATAAAATGAAATGACAATTTGTATAATTTAAAGTATAGCAATACAGAAAGAAGTCTCCTGAAGGAACCTTGTACCTTTTTTGAACGTTATATCTTTGATATTCATATAGTTACAACTATGCTTATACATTTTACCATTATTCATAGAATATTTTACGTATCTATAATCAATTATATAATACGTGTTTTCCTCCTAAATTACTAACTCATTCTCAAAATACCAAGTCCGTTAGTTGAGAATAATGTCGGTAGGATCTGTCTGCACGTTTCCAGTCACAAATGAATCAAACTTAATTGCTAACTATTATCAACTGACAACTAGACGTGGGTCGTTACGTCATTTTCAAAAACCATAACGTAACCAGTGTCATGGTTGGCGTAATCGGTTTTAAAAACTAGGATTTTGTAAACAATCTTTTTCATTCTGCGGCTGTGCATAAATACGTCCACCGACTATCAATCACACACAAAACGGAAATAAATTTAATCAGTGTTTTGTATTTAAAGCTATACAGATAAATCAATAAATCATTATGTATTTGAGCATTTAACGTGTTTTAGTGTATCTGAAAACTACGTGAGCTAGTACACTGTATGCACGGTATTTATGAAAAGTTACTGAATGAAAATGACTGGTTACAAAAATCACTATTTATAATTTGGCTCGATACTAGGGATTCTTTTACATATCGCGTCACAGGTTACTGTATCTAATGAAATAAAGCTCACGTCTACTGACAATATCTTCACTCGTCACCATATAATGATATGACATATCCAGACAAAGTCATTTGAATAATGAACCAAAATACAAACACACAGTAAAGGGTTTCGGTAGACTTAAGTGAAGAAATTATGCCTTCCCCTAAAGCCTTGAGCTGGGCCCTTTGCGTGACAGGGCGACGTTATTACATTTGGGGTTGATATCAGGCGGCTACAGGGCCACCAACTTATCTGTTATACGAACAACGTTAAACATTACGGCTACCGGAACATTATGAGCGTATAGTTACCCACTCGAATCAATTCAATCTATATTATGTCTGTGATTGTAAATTGTTAGCAATTTGGAGATATAATAACTGATTGAAAGTAATCAAAGATTATGTGTAACTATGAATTCCGGCCTAAGCACTGTAGCAGCGACGTATTCGAGTCAATATTAGAATCGAGTCGTCGCTATGCTATTAAGTGGTAGGATTTTAATTAAGTTGGCAAATACGCAACGTTCCAAGTCATTCGAAATTATAAATTCCTTCTTTTCGTTTATTGCATTGAAAAGGGTAGGTAGGGTTATCTGTGCCAAAATAAATGTTAATTTTCGGCAATTCATAGGTTGCTCCCATATCATACTTGACTTAAACAAATAGAAAAATCATGTTGGTAAAAATTATGTCTGAATATTTTATATTTAGGATTTATACATAAAATACCTCAAACCGAACTATATGGGATAGATTTTGTTTAGAGGATGGCCAGTAATAATTCAGTATCTAATCGCATCTATGGTTAGTGTTGCCAACCGTACCCTTAAATAGAGGAAGTACCTACCTAGTGTAATCTATAATCTATAACACTAATAGAGTAAGCTAAAATACTCTTAATGGCACATAATGTAACCTTTATAGATTCGTCATGTCTGTATGTCCATCTGTTTGTCACCGTTGTTTTTTTTCCGAAACCATAAGAACTTTATTGTTGAAACTTTATACTGTGAACTGTATTAAATTTTAATTTTTCCATAAGGTTTCTAACCTGAATAGTTTGCGCGAAAGATTTCCAAAGTGATTAAATGTTTGTATGTGTGTATGTGAACATTTGATCCTTAGATGAAATAGTATCGGTAAAGATAAAAAAATATTTTGCTATTTGTCTGACTGTAACTAACATTTTTCCAATTTTTGTGATTAGATTTCATAATAATGTTATAATGTTATAGATATTCTCCTAAGTACTTTTCCTTGTAACTATAACGGCTATTGTGAGGTACATTAACTGTATTAACCATAAGGAATGACCCCACCACAATATGGATACAATATGGTATAATTCTGCAAAAAATATTACAATGAAATAGTTGTTTTTTTTTTAAAACGTTTGCTTGTTCCCTAAATGTAACATTAACTTTGAGTTTTAGTCGTGAATGTAAAGTGGCTAGACATTGATAAAAATACTAGCAAATTTTAAGAAGATATTTTTCTTTTATGATGGATAAGCCTTTATTTGACCACAATCTCGCCTGATGTAAAGTGATGATGCGGTCTAAGATGGAGCATGAAGACATAGACCTAGAAGGTAGATGGCTTCTCCGGATCACATCACGAAACATCTTATTATATCTTATTATATTTAAACATTTACTATATTATAGGCATAATATAGTAAATGTTTAAACATAATAAGAAAAACCTACATTTACTACAAAACTCGGATCTCGAGCTACTCAGCGACCATAAAAACAAAAACAAAATTATAAGAAATTATTTTTAATCAAAATTATGAATAGTGAAAGGTTCAATAAATACCCAATGTTAAAATTAATGACCAATTCTTGTCTTTCATAGACGCATCTAGAGGTAGGTAAGTTCTGTATAGTAAATAAACATTAAGGTGATTAATTACACAGAACCCTTAGCTACTCACACTTATCAGTTTTAATAGTATTGAAAGAAAACTCCTCGGCTGTAGAGCCAACAAACTTATCTTGGTAAAGCGTCTCTAGGCTATCTATTATCGATCTAAAAAGTTTCGCAATGTGGCATATCGTCCAGCAAGCGTCTGGACGACGATAACGTGATTTGCTGATACAATCAAATTCTCAATTTGTTACACAATAGATTCTTCGATTGTCTGTGAATCTTTTTCTGTTTTGCGGTTGTTTATTTACAGTAACGGGGGGTGAAGTATCTGCTTTCATTCATCAGACTTAGCTAGGTGGGTAGGTACATTATCTCGGGTAACATTTTTTATCTTTTTTAGAATAATATGGTAGGGTGGTACAAGATTGCGCGGGCGATATTATTGCGCATACGTTTTAGCAAAGTAATGGCGTAAGCTCCGTAGCTAACTCGAGTTGAGTTTTGAGAATGAAAAACAAACGAGATACCTATGTAAATACAAAGGTTTTATTCACTTTTTATTGTACCTAGAATCCCTATTATCCGGACCAATTAAACAAGGGTGTTCCGGATAATCTATTTCAAAGCAAATCGAAATATATTTAAATTTCTTAAATAATTATCATCTAATTAACGGGTAACTCATTTTTTTTTTGTGTTATCGTCTCTTTATTTTAGGTGAGATTGTTGTCAAATGAAGGCTTATCCAGCATAAAAAAGGCTATCGACATTGAAATATATTATTCAAATCGGACCACTAGTTCTTGAGATTAGCGCGTTTAAACAAACGAACTCATCAGATTTATTCGTTTATAATTAATTAATTTTATATAAGATAGGTAAGCAAAAAATGCGGACTTCCTTTTCTGTAGTTTTTATTTAATGTTTCTTAAAATATGTATATCTGCATACCAGTACGAGTATGTGGGTTTCAATAAACCAACATCGCCTGTAACCCGTACTTTAGTTAGTACCATAAAGTTAATACGTAAATAAAATAAGTATGAAGGTAACACGACACATTAAGAAATTGCTTCATTTAAAATATAGTTAATCTAAATTTAAGAAAAACCCCGAGTATAAAACCTCAGTTTGCTTAAAACTATAAAATCATATTATTTTGTAATGTGCACGTGATGCGCTTTCATTTGATACCCCACTCGAGTATATTTGTGGAGTTTCGGTTCTCTTCTCCACTTTCATCCTTCATAACTTTTAAACGGCTCAACCGATCACCATCAAACATGTCTAAGAATACTCGAGTTAGTTACTTTTCATAGAAAAAATACTAAATTTAAATCCCTTCATCCGTTCGGGAGCTATGATGCCACAGACAGACACGTCAGACTTAGAACACCCCTCTTTTTGCTCGGGGGTTAAAAATTGTATTAAGCGTAGGTAAATAAGTACTTACATTCAACACTTTAGGTGTTAAATAGTATATAGTAGTGAAAAAAATAGTAGTGCGCATAATAATAAGGTCTTCATAATAGATGTAATAATTAAAAAATAAGTAAATGTTGAATCCGAAACAACCCTCAAATAATTATATAGCCAAGTTTCAGTTAACATTCAATTCAAATTCAAATATATTTACTGTGACCATGTTGTATAACAAACATGGACCCGGATTGGGCGTAACAATTATGGCTGAATAACTAAATCCATACATCTAGCCCCGTGGTAAGCTCTTAGCTGTGTTACCGGTACAAGACATCTATAATTATAATAGACACACATATAAAGATATTTTTAATGGTACAATTTGAACTCTGGGTGTTCCAAGGAGAAAAGTGATTGCAGAACATCCAATCACTTGACAACTCGGCGGAAATCGAACCCGCTACCTCTTGCGCCGCAAGCAGACCTTTGCCCACCGCGCCACTGAGACAGTCAACTATTTAACATTAACATTAACATACAATTATATAAAAATAGTGAGTGAAAAAATGGATGTTGCTGAACCCTTGTATAAATATAAAAAAAACTTGTTAATTATTTTGTATCTCGAGACCTTATGATGTGTTTTAATCTACTACTGTAATACCTTCAGTAAGTCACTTGGTGTCAATGATTTTCTGGTACATATAAAATTAATTCGGTACTGTTACTTCTCTTTTTTATAATATTTCATGCTTCATTCTTTTCTTTATAATGTTATTGTTTTGCATGTGCCAAGCACAACATAATCGTGCACAACATAATATTTCTCTAAATAAAGGAACACTCAGTATTCACCTACGTAATAGTTATGACTATGTAGTATGTTATGGTTTATCCTATACTAAATAAATAAAGTAAATTCAAAAAAATAACAATAAATTATTGACATTTTACAAAGTAATTAAGTGATTATAAACTTACGCGTAGTATTGTTTCTGTCACGTGTTGTATCAGCGATAGACTAGAAGCAGGGCGCGGACGGGCGCATAACGGGCCGCTGCGCCTCGACTGCCGGAGGGCGCCCCGCCCGCCCTACGCAACTTCCTACCCAGCCAAAGGCACAGAGCTATGAATAGGCGATATGGTATATTTACGTTGCGCTAGTTATACATTTTTATACATTTCTAGCTTCATTAGAATCACACGTTATGCTCTTGAAATTGCTTCATTCACACACCTGCCAGTTTCATACCTACTATATTTTTTTAAGACAAGTTAAATAACCTAACGTATAAAATCTTCAAAAAGTACAGCAAAGCTGTTGCTTCACGTATTTACCTATAGGTACTCAAGTATTTAAGTAGTCTGGTTGCCTGAGGCGGGAATTCTATTTTATTTGGATAATGTGCAGTCTATTTTCTAATCCAAATCATGATAAGTGTCTCTAAACTAAAAGTATAGTTTCGAAAAAAGTTGCTGTGACATACGGACGGACAGACACACAGACAAAATGAATCTATAAGGGTTCCGTTCCTACTCCGTACTAATATTTTATCACTTAGCTATTTGTTCACTGATTGTTTATTCAAACGCTTCCTGAGATTAGCGCAGTAGCTCCGATTCTTTCAGTTTCAGATAGAGTTAAAAGGCTATTTTTAAATATAAAAATAGTTTAACCTTCAAAGTGGGGTTTATCACTTATTAAAAATCATTAAAAATGTTTATAGGCTGTTTTACCGTTAGAAAATCCAATAAACTTGGGCAAGTAGCATAACTAACTAGTTCTTCACGTCACCGCGCTGCGTGACGTGTTTTATGGATTTTCCCGCCAGAACAACGAATTAAAAAAAAAAAAAAGTAAAATGCATCTCTAGATGATGATTAGGCTATGCAACATTGAAATATTTTTTTTTATCGTGCAAGAAGTTCAATTACTTCATAGTGTTGAACAGATTGGATAAAATTTACCAATTTGTTCAACCGATTGAACAGATACTTGAGGTATAATAATGATATTATACAGGTTTTTTTTCGAAATCGGTATAAAAAGCGGTAAGGGTTTGAAAGGAGCGATCGTGACGAAAATTATAAAAAAATGTTTTTGTGCGTGCCATCTAGTCCAATTTGTTCAACTATCTGTTCAATTGATTGAACAAATTGGTCAATTTTATACAATCTGTTCAACACTATGATGTAATTAAACTTCTTGCACTGAAAATACCGATAAGCCAAATTGTTCAACCATTTATTCCATCCGTTGAACAAATACGTCATATTATTATTTTTTTTTTAACTTTATAATGTAGTTGAACTTCTTGTACTGAATATTACAATAAGTTAACAATTCCTGCCTTTATATAGGTACCCATTTTGAAACAAGTTGTATAACAGATATTGGAAAGGTTATTTTAAAGTAAGTACTTAATCAAAGCAATTATAATAACAGAGCGGGTAAAAGGTTTTGTTTTGTATGTTGTTGTTTTGTCAAGGATTACGGAATGCAACCTTAAATTTATTTATTTATTTTTAAAACTTACAACTATTTTATTTCTATTAAGTATAGCATAATTTATACTTGATTATCATAGTAAAAAATTGGTAAGTAGTAGGTATTATTTGATTTAATGGTGGATTTCTTATAATCTTTCTTTATAATTTACAAAGGGATTTCAACAAAGTATCTAAAATATATTAGTTTAAAACTGAAAAGACTAAAATTGCCATATCCACGCGTTTCTTGGTGGTCGCATCTGTAAAAACCATTGAAGCGAAAACTGAAATAAGCTCAGTCGGATTAAAGCCTTCCTCTGAAGTGATGATCACAGCTTATCTCAACGACTCGCCATTTTTGTTGCTGCGAAATATTTTGACTCATCTATACATCAAAATAACTGTGATTTACCATACCCAAGTAAAATGTGTTTATTGTATATAGCCTGGCCTGTTTATTGCCTAGGTTTTCGCAGAGCGACTCCGACCACATTTGTGGTGGACTTATAGCCTTATATATTTCCTATTAATTAAATAATTATTGTTTTATGATAATTCTCGAGTGGAGATTGCTGATCAGGAAACGCAACGTTCGCCAACAATATGGAAAGATGATTAAGTAAGAAAACAGCTGGTTCACAGTGGAAGTGAACATAAGTAAAGTGGACATCCTGCTGCTAAAATCTGCTTAAGAATGTAAGATCCAACCGAATTATAATAGCCAAAAGAAGTTACTTTATAAGTAATATTACTCCTTACATCGGTATAGGATGAATTGATAAAAAATAATTAATTGAACTACAACTCATACAATACATACATTTCCAATGCAATTTGTAAAACCAAACAATGGAAATAAATGATTTTGTATCTTGTATCTATGTAGATAGAACTGTCAAAATATTTTGTTAAGGTCAATAAAATCGGTTTAGTCGTTTTCGAAATATTGACACTTTTGTATAAATTTGTATCTACTTAAATCGCGTCAAATACCTATAGGAAACAAAAAATCAGTAAATATCACGTTTGTTGTATGGGAGAGCCTCATTAAATATTTATTACGTGCTTTTAGCATCATCCCTTAAAATTTCAACTCTTTTAACTATCATGGTTCGTGAGATTCAACCTGGTGACAGACAGACAGACAGACGACGAAGTCTCAGTAATAATGTCCCATTTTACCCTTTGGACGTAACGGAGCCCTTAAAATAAGATCAATAGAGTCATGTGGGTCAAGTGTGCGCAACGTCCAAGTGTGCGCATTCAAAGTATCTCGAAAACTATATAGAGTTAAGGAACGACAACCACCGTCTCTAGTACCCTGCAGGACGTACTGTAAATGGCTCGTATCACAGCGGTTGCTCGCACGCCATTTGGATCTGACATGTAAATGAAGATTTTTGCTAAAATATTTACGATATTTTGCCACATTTGACGCGAAATCTTTTGTAGTCATGTAAACTTTTTGAAAATATGTTATTTGTTATCGAATGCAACATAATATCTTGTTTGTTATTTGCCAGTGTTTAAATTGTTATGATGACGCAATAATCGACGACATTAATATAATTCTGTTTCAATAGTTTGGGTTAAGTGTGCGCAGAAGACTGTCGTGTAAGTGTGCGCACGCGCATACTCAAGAATGCTAAAAATAAGATTCAGAAACCAAAAAATTACGAAAATGAGTATTACCGCCCCTTATGTGGCGAGAAGTATGTTGATCCACCTAGTGAAGACTGGATTGAATGTAGACTTTGTGGAACCTGGTGGCACGAACAGTGCACCAGCTTCGAACACGGCTTTTATTTGTGATACATGACGAAGTAACTAAGGATGATTGTTATGTTGATAACTTTAAGTACATATGATTAAAATTTTAATTATAATATTATATTGTTTATGTTCTAAATAAATATAGCTCAATTTTTTTTTTTGTTGTTGCGTACACTTACCCACATTGCTGCGTACACATACCCCTATACTGGGGCAAGTGTGCGCGTATGGAACGGTCTTTGTTTTCTATAGTTTCTTAAAATATAAGCTACCGACAACAATATTATTATGTCTAAGTTGATAACAAAAAAACAATCTTACTGATGAATAAAGTTTTTTTTCATTCCACAAATAAAATTATCGAGTTTCTGAGGCGTCAAAGTTTAAATGCGCACACTTGACCCACATGACTCTATGTCAATTCGTTTAAACAAATTTAATGTTTAAATTAGCGCGGACTGCCTTCGCCCGATGCGCGAGGCGACATATTTTAACAATCAGTCTCAGTTTGTTCGCGGTTATGATCTCTTTCTTCAATAACTCAGGAACTATTTAAATTTTATATAATTTTATATTTTAGTTTCAGAGATATTGGAGAAAATGGTCAGAACCGCGATAAACCGGTTAAAGTAGCTGAAGAACTTTGAAAGCCTGTAAAATCATAAGCACTAGGTATTTTTTATGAAATAACAACTAATGTAAATTTAATTCATCATTTATTTTATTTATTTAAATAGGCTACATACACCAACACAATCAAAACATACATTATTATACTAAGACTAGCTGACCCCAGCAAACGTTGTATTGAAAAATGAAAATAGATAGTAGCCGATTCTTAGACCTACTGAATACGCATATAAAATTTGGCGAAAATTGGTAAAGCCGTTTTGGAGGAGTACGGTAACTAACATTGTGACATGGCAATTTTATATATAAGATAATGTTAAGGATTAATACCAAGGTACAAATATAGATCCTTTTCAAGCAGTGGTATTTTAATTTTTTTTTTAATATAAAAAAATCGCTTATTGTCACAAAACTATAATAGTTAGAGATATGATGTAACGACGTTTTTTGTAGATAATGATAAGTTCTACAAAATTATAATACATCACTTTGTTATATATTCAATAGTTTTCGCATCATTCGCGATTTAAGAAAGTTTTTAGGTTTTTTTTCACCTTAGGTTACATTATCGGAGGTTTGGTAAAGAAACATTATTTATTTTATTCTTTATTAAAGCAAATTAGTCACCTCACCCATATAGTATTTATAATTATTAAAAGTAATTAGAATTAGCGACTTTATGACTCTGGACAAAGTAGAAAATTAAGAAAGAGAAAAATTTGGCTACGAAAATTCACATTTTAGAGTAAATGAGGTAACAGCATAGAATTATTTTTTGAAAATATATTTGAATTGATCGTGTGTTAAACGAATCTTTTATAAAATTCACCTGTTACAGTGTTATTTACCATACTACTCCGAAACGGCTTAACCGATTATTATGAAATTTTATATGCATATTCAGTAGGTCTGACAATCGGCTACTATCTATTTTTCATTTTGCAAAACAACGTTTGCTGGGGTCAGCTAGTACTTAGATAAAACAAAGAACAGATGAAAATAATAGGCTAGTTGGCAAACTTTTTAATAGCTTAGTAAGTTATTTAAACGAAAATGACAGCAAGAACATAATCTACCAGGAGGCGTGACGTCATGTTTCTCTGATTGGTGTTTAATGTTACGCGATTAAAACCTTAATTTTGCGTGTTATAATTTCCAAAAATATGAATAATATATTAAACAATTTTTGGAGTTTACTCCTTAAGAAACGATTTGAGTTATAAGGCCCGGTACGGAAATTTTATGAGGAGTAAAATCAAAAAGTGTAACACGAAAGTTGAGGCGTTACGTAGAAAGAGACAAACATATATATCTGTAGGATTGAACGTGTAAAAGAATGAGATGGAATACATTACACAGCAAATCTCATTCTGGGGGTCTCCTCTTTGCGTGATACTTCGTAGTTGAGACTACGAAGTATCGCGCAAAGAGGTAGCAATACCTCTTTGCGCGATTTGAGGTATTGCTGTATTTTATTTATATTATTTTGTAACATACTTTATGTAATACGCTTTATTGAAGTAATATAAATAATCCGAATAATTACAGATATATGTTTGTTTCTCTTTTCATTTTAGCAGATGCGTTCATTTACCCTTTTTTTTATTCGATATTATATCATAATTATAGTTCGTAAGGAGTAAACTTCGGTCGGTAGCAGCCGGTAACCACCGCGAGCCCGCTAGCTTAACCAGACTGGTTTTAGGTATTTTTAGATAGTTTAAAAAATATATATAATATTACAGTGGCTACTTGCAAGAGATAATACATGTAGGCTGGTAGTATCCATCGTCGCCATACGTATTCATCTGTGACAGATGGAACTCAGTTAGTTCCATAACGCCGAAATCGAAGTCAGCGAACCTCTGTAATATTTCAGAACCGTCGAAGTGTTGTCGTCCCGATTTACGAATATCTTCACTCTCCGTGCGGTACCTCGTGTTTAGCAGCGTCATGTGAAGCTTCACATTATCTCGGTTTTGACTTCGGTCCATGTAACCTATAATAATAAGAAGTCTTAATGACTTGACTTAATTCACCTACCCGCACTTGGCCAACGAGGTGAATTAAGGTCTAATCTCTCTCGTCAAGAGAGAAGTCCTTGTGTCTGGTACACATTGGGTACGTCAAGGGTTGGTATTGGTGTATACATATGTCTGGTTTCTGAATACAGTATCTTACCCTTTGAGTGGGAATCTGGGAGTGCATGTTCAGATGAAAATACTTCAGATCCAAATAATATATTCGCCGAAATGAAAATTGCCTAATTTTTATAGATAAGTGAAATAACATGGGTATTCAGTTTTTTTATTTTTTATTTTAATATCTAATTACTAAGCCTTAAGCCCAGAAGACAAATCAAATGTTACAAGGCTACACTGAATTAGGGCTAAATCTGTAATAACAGTTCATTAAAAACTTGCTATCTCTATAATAGACGCAAAATAAGGTATTAATAGGCTTATTGTTATAGATGTTAGTCATTAAAATATAATAGTTAGTTATAAATATTATAAATAAATATTTGAATCCTACCTGCTCTGTCGAAATGCTCGACCAGCTGATCAGCGAGTGTTTGAAGCAGCCCTCTATCTTTCTCTTCTTCCTCTTGAACTGTCGCGTACAAAACATTTATTTCCTTTGGATCATCATTCATGTATGAAAGCCCCTTTATCCTTATTCGTAAAGGAGAACGCTGGTGAAGTATTGGCCTGGAAGTATTTTTGATTATAATATTTAAATCAATTTATTTTATTTGGCTATTATAATTTTATTATTTATATACAAGTTCAGGCTTATATTAAGTATGTATAGATGTGGTGAAGCCCTGATCAAATAATTATGTAGGTCCTATGGCCTACAGAAATCATAAAAAAAATATCTCCGCCGATCTCCTTAGTTTATATCTCATTTAGGAAACATGATGCATAAATATATAAAATAAATTTTAATATATTACTTACAGGATAATCTTCTCTTTAGCTTCAGCAAGTAGTTTTGAAGCGGTAATTCTCTCTTCATTATCCATGAGACACAAAACTCCCACTGTGAGATGGAGTTTTTCTTTTCTAATGAAGATTGATTCCTCAATGCCTTTGCTAGTGACATCGCTGAGGATTTCGTTCTGAAAGAGCAAATATGCTTAATTAATTAATTCATATATAAATTTTTCGAAACACGAAAAAATCGTTTCCCGCACTAGGCCAAGCCTGGAGGGTGTTGACAAGCCGCGGCTGAAGCCTATCACCAGAGACAGTTCCATCCGGTCACGTGTAAGGATTCAGAGGGTTAAACACTTACCGACGTGAACAGAAAAACCTCCCAGTCGAGGCAGGCTATAGGCTAGTATTTACCGCGGGAAAATCCAGATAAAAGGCCAATGCTATGGTGCGTTAAAACAGTTTATTTTATTCAAAACTAGCGGTCCGCCCCGGCTTCGCACGAAAATTTTTTTTTAATTGTTTTTCCGGCAATTATTCGATTTTTTCTCGCCGTAAAAACCATTTCTAAACCTCAACAAACATTTTAAAAAAATTGGCCAAATTTGTCCAGGCCTTGTTGAGTTATGCTCTTAGCAACACATTTTGCGATTCATTTTTATGTAAAAGATACCTTTTAATGTTGAATATAGCCCTATGAAATGTTTTTACTATTTTAAGACTTACTTTAAAAGTTTCAAAACTGTTCATGATATCAGACATATTGAAAGGTATTGAAACAAAATGGGTAGGTCTTTGTTTGCTCCTGGAGGAGATTACAATCATATTGATTCTTCTTCTAGCCATTTTCACATTCTGAAAAAATATGCAGAAAATGAGGTAAAAATTAACACATTTATAATCAACTAAAGTAAAACAAAATTTATTCATAATTTTTCGAACTTCAGACATGAAACAATGTGTAAGCATGCTAGGTTGATTATGAGTTATTTCTATATATTTCATAACTTAACATAAAGCTAATGTATGTGTAATTAGAAATTTCATACATATTGAAATATACCTACCTATACCATTCTCAAAATGAAGAATATTCTCAAATTAACACCTATAATCAAAATTTAAAATAATTCAAATTTTTGTTATTAATTATTATACACTCGAGAGCAATGAATCCGGGTCACTCAAAGAATCCAAAAAATCTCGGAAAGTAAGAATGCTAGGTTAATGCAATAAATTGTATTTAATAGACAATTTAATTCTCCTTAAATGAAAGTTAAAAAAATATGAGTCACCATACATTTTATTTAGACAAAATTACATAAAGAAAAAAAACTGCTGATCTCTCCTTAAAACAAAAATAGGAAACATGAAATTTTTGAACTTTATGACGATTTTCTTGAATTTCAATACTTCGTATTACCTCCTCGTGCTTCCATTACTGCGTTTACGCGGTTTGGCATGCTGTACACCAAGTTCCTTATACGATTTTGGGGAATATTCTCCCATTCCTCTGTGAGAGCAATTTTGAGCTCAGGAAGCGTGATTGGGGGAGGGTTTCGTTGTTTGACGCATCTCCCTAGCTCGTCCCAAGCATGCTCGATCGGGTTGATATCCGGGCTGCGCGCTGGCCACTCCATACAAGTAATGTTCATCACTTGAAGGTAGTCATTCACAATCCTACCTGTATGAGGTCGGGCATTGTCATGCATAAATATAGCATCCTCACCCAAATTGACCATAAATAGACCAACGTGTTCGTTGAGGATTTCTTCCACATATCTTACGCTAGTTAAAGAGCCGTTTTCTATGATCACCAGCTCTGTGCGACTTTCAGAGGAAATTCCGGCCCACACAAGTACAGACCCACCACCGTAGGCTACTTTTTCTTCGATGCATGCTTGCTTGAATCTTTCCCCAGGTCTTCTATACACTCTGTGTCTTCCATCGTGCTTGTAGAGCATAAATTGCAATTAACATTTTAATTTATTGTATTAACCTAGCATTCTTACTTTCCGAGATTTTTTGGATTCTTTGAGTCACCCGGATTCATTGCTCTCGAGTGTATTATCTCACTTAAATATAATCATGGCTAATCCCATATTTTTGTAGATATCCTTAAAATGTATGCATATATTTGATTTCGATTTCTTTTGTTATTAATATTAGTCATATTCAATCAAAGTTGAATTAAATACCTACAAAGTGTGTTATTAAATACAAACCCATTTTGGTATATAAACTTACAGATGCTGTAGGTCCAAATATGATTATGTCACCAGGTTCATTCTGCTTCGGTATTTTTATATTTGTTTTAGTTTCTCTTTCAAGGCGCATTTTAGTAGCCCCTTTCTTACCAATAATATAACCAACATAGTGTCTGTCAAAGTGAGAAAAATTATAAACATTTGTTGCATTTTTGCATACCTAGAAATGTTGACAAGGCAAAATAGCTCCATAGAAAGCAAGTACAAAAACAAAACTTTATATAAAATCTTAATGATTTTTATTAAGTGATAAACCTCACTTCTCATGTTGAAATATTTTTAGAAGGGTTCAAACATTTTTGTATGGAGCCTGGCATACTTACTTAGTCCGCCATTTTAAAAAAAACGTGATTCTGCGGCCAGAGATGAAACTCATGTCAACCAACAGAGTAAATGATTACAAACAAAAAGTGTTCTGTGATCAAGTCTCCTAAGTGATACGGTTTCTGAGATATTAGGGTCAGAAAAAAGAAAAATAAAGTAAAGTAGAACATAGCTCAGGATGCAGGATTTTCATAAAAATTCCTTACTTAGATACATGAAAGCTTGTTTCATATCTGCTGTTATCCACCATTGTCACCTCAAAATCATCTTCATCCTCACCAACCGATATCTCGTCACTGTAGTTCATATCTGTAAAAACTCACTGCTTTTACCAGTGTCACACTATAAGGTCCATATACAAGCTATTTGTAAATATTCAACAATCAATCAACCAATCATTTATTAAATACCAAAGAAAGTAAAACATAATTAACAGTCTTTAGGTCTTCAATGTCATAGAACAGACAATTCTCATGGCAGATGATTATTTTGAAATTGATGAAAAACAGTTCGCTCATAAGCACCCCTATTTACATTTCCACTGCAGGGACACAGAGACCTCCCTCATGACGAGAGAGATGTTGGAAGACATCTACTTTATAGAAACTAGTGCTGGCCCAGTTAGTCAATACATTTTTTTATTTTGTCTGTCCAATACCAATGTCAATAATAAATGCAATCTCCGATTATTAAAAGGATTATTTATCTACACAGGTGAGGAGTTTGTTTTGATTGTTTGAATGCGGTAATCTCAGGAAGTAACTGGTCCAGTGTTATATCAATGTTAGATAGCCTATTTATAAAATAGGGTACTATTTACCACAGGAATATACATTGTTCCCATGGGAAAATCCAAAAACAATGACAATGCCGTGTCGTGTCAAGCTGGTTTTAAATAAATTTTATAGTATGAGATAAGACAAATACCAAACCTAGGGTTCCGGGTACAGTTTACACATTTTAATAAACACCAATATAAATCAAAAACATTTAGTTGAACAGTTCGAGCAGACCCATCTAAGCACTGACTAGTGTAAAATATATTCATACCTATCTACACCTGTATTTTATGTCTTACCATTTTCGTAGAGGTCATATTCTTTTAATGCAGAGACCTCAGTGGAGGGATCATTTACTCTATAACATCTACCTTCGATCCAAAGTAGCTCCGGCTTAAGAATATCGGCCATAATGATTGATAAATAAAAAAATATATTTATTTCCGGACAATATTCTAATACTCATTCTACGAGTTCTTAATTTAATAAACAAGTGGTGATGTATACATTTACATTAGAAGTATGTACCTGAAAAAGCATTACTACTTCTTATTTGCTCGCAAAGCTATGTCAAACTCTATTTTTTTACTTCTTCTTTTATTTTGATTGTTTACTAAATGCTATGTTACTGGAGCAATCTGTCAAATACCAAAATGTTACCAAAATGAAATTACAAAATTATGGATTATAAAATCAACGGTTTATTAAACGTATTGACAAAAACAACATTATTTTGGGACAGATTTATCAAAAAAGATAGTAGTGGTCTGTAACAGAAAAAAATAAGTGTTAAAGATACATATATCGTCGATGGAAATTTCAATTGGCGTAAAGGACAAAATGTCGATATTGAGTTATATATATTGCCGTAATCAGCTCGCCGAGATCTATCGAATGGTATACTCAAAGTTTCTAAATTCCAATGTTTATGACCTTTACGTCCAAGCATTTTATAGCATATTTTGGTGAGAGAAAATACATTTTGTGGTGTAAAGTTCTGGCTAGTTTTGCATTTTTTTTAATATGGGTGTAAAGAACATCACAACGAAAAGGGTTTTTTTTGTGATGGCTTATACGACTCTGATAACTAATTAGAAATTAAACAAGCTTTAGCGTATGTACGGTTAAGTTTTTGCCCTTTACGACCATGAATTTTGGCATCGATTTGCAAAACGTATTAAATACGCCCCACGGAAAAATAATGCTTCTATATTACAGTCGAAAATACGCCATGTACGACTTGATTTTCTATGAAATCGGTACTCAAAACGGAATCTGTTATGTTTGGGGAGAAACGTTTTATTGTACCGCGACTCTTGTACCGGTCAAAACAAAAAACAAAATTGTACTTGCAGCTCTGTATCATTATTTGCAAACATGAAAACATCGACAAACGTTCAAAACGTGCAGATCAATTATTTGTTGCCTGGCCATACGCACATGCTAGTAGACTCGATGCATTCAGTAATAAAACGCGAAGTACGTAATCTTATTGTTTGGGGGCCCAGTCAGTGGCCAACTTTCATTGAATCAGCCAGAAAAAAGCCCAGGCCTTATATAGGTAATGTTTTGTAAAAAGGGCTTGAAAAAACCGGAAGAATGTAATACACTGACATACGACCTAAAACCTGTATACCAAGACCGATTGCCCATATCTATATCTAAATATAAAGACTTACTTTGTTGACAATAATACTATTCCAAAGCGCTTCCACAAAGAGTATCTAGAATTACCATTACTACATAATTTTGCTGATAAAAAAAGTTAAGGTACATTTACTCAATACTAACTAATGGTTGTAAGTGTGTATGATTCGACGAAGGAACGGTGTTACGGTCAGAGTAGTGTACACAATATAATTTAATTCTAATAAAAGTGCAAGTAAATCGAAGTCTGATTAAAACAATTATTACCTATGTAAAAGTATAATCTTAAAACGATAACAATTAGAAGTCTGGATTACAGTTGTTATTAATAAAAGTAAAGGTAAATTTATTCTACAATAAAAAATGGTTGTTAACTAAACTAAACTGAAACGAAGGACAGTTACAATAACGTACAAAGTAGTATGTAATAATAATAATTCTTTATTGCATATAAATACCTATATGATTATATATTTTTTAAGTGAAACTTCTATAGAATCGTAGTGATTTCAAACCGGATGCAAAAAGATGAAACGGAAATGGTAAGAGACACAAATACAATGTTTTATTTAAATTTCTTTGCGCGATACTTCGTAGTTGAGACTACGAAGTATCGCGCAAAGAGGTAGGTATTGCTGTATTTTATTTATATTATTTTGTAACATACTTTATGTAATAGGTACGCTTTATTGAAGTAATATAAATAATCCGAATAATTACAGATATATGTTTGTTCTCTTATCATTTTAGCAGATGCGTTCATTTACTTCTTTTTTTCTATTCGATATATATCATAATTATAGTTCGTAAGTAGTAGACTCCAATCGTGCGTCGTAGCTGACACACACACACTTTTTTTTTATTCATCTTATTCTTTCGTCGATTTACTGAAGTTTCACTTCTATCGTGTGTGAATCGCACACACACCTTTTTTTTTAATATGTAAGTGTAATTTAATGCTTATGACAGTCCAAATAAAACCAGAAGTTTGATTAAAACAATTATAATTAATAATAATCTTAAAACGATTAAAGAGCTGTCTGGATTTTATGTTTGTTAGAGTTTATATTGTTCAAAGTTACAGTCATCATTCATTATTTCAGCTTTTTGACGTCCACTGCTGGACATAAGCCTCCCTCAAAGACGACCAATCATTCCGATCGGTCGCCACTTGCATCCACCGTGAGCCAGCAAGTTTAACTAAGTCATCCGTCCATCTTGTTGGTGGTAAAGTTACAGTAGACATTTATTCTAAATTCAAAAGTTGTTAGTGTGTATGATTTAATTGTAGGAACACTTGCAATTAAATTGAAGTAAAAGTGCCAGAAATACCAGAAGACTGATTAAAATAATTATAACAAGGTATTATTTAAACCAAAGTTAAATAAAAAGTTCCTTGAAGAATTTAGTTAGGTAAATAGTTAAGGTACAATTGTTTGTAACAGGATTTAAACAAATTTTCTACAGTTTATTAATCCTTAATTCATCGAATAGGTTAAAAATCGTAAGAACATGCAGTTTTCCTACGGTTTCAAATACACAAGATACATGGTATATTTGTTATATTCATTTAATTTAAATTGAAATTATTGAAAAATCTTATTTACCTGAGCGTTCAATTAGATAATTTTAATTAAGTTTGCATTAGATTAATTGTTAATGTAAATAAAGTGTTGTCTTGCCTCTGTAAAGTGTTTTTTCAAGTAAATGTCCTTTATTTTGATTAAATACCTTTCTGTAGTGCAAAAATATTGCTGTCAACATTTCACAAAAATTACCAATAAAAGAGGTTTATATCTGATGTTATTTTAATTACTTTTACGTGGAAAATATCTTAATTTTATTGAAACACAAAGGTTTGAAACCAAAATTTTGACCTTTACAGCTAATTTTTATGAGTAAATTATCGACTTGAGACACAAATTCTGGTAAATTATTTAACAGAATGTCTGATACGACCAAAATGTTTAATTTCGTTCATAAAAATAGACGGCGTATGTCTAAAAACTAGCAAAATTGCTACGTCGTAAAGGACAAAAACTTTTTAAATATAGTATTTAGAGTAATTTTAATAATATCAACGAATAGAGCTTGTCAAATAAAATAGAGTCCCTTTAGAAATGTTTTTTGTAAGTACAATATATATAAAGATAAAAATTAATTTATACAAAAAAAAGTGTTTTTTGGCTCTCCTGAAAAGTTGGGTTTTGTCCTTTACGCCAATTGAAATTTCCATCGACGATATGTCTAAAATAATTCCGTTTATCGATACTTCAATTAAAATTATCCAACACTTTTGTTTGTAAACATTAAGTACATATTCTTACATCTGGGGGCACGGCCGGCGCGGCAGTGCCCCCACCAAGTCGAGCAAAAAAGCGTCACGGCCGTAGGTACCATCCTTTTCTCGAATAATTCGCGCTTCGATTAACCCGCAATTCAGGCCATTTTCGACCCCCTGTTACTTCGTTCTGGATAAAACTTGAAGACTGAAATTTTCAGTAACCATGCAGGATTGTAAAGACACGGTATATTTCAAATTTCATTCAATTTGAACCAGTATTTTAAGAATTATAACGGGTCATATTTCTTAATGTCACTCACTGACTCACCGATCATCAAAATTCTAAGGCACTTCTAGCAGACTTAGAAGCTTCAAATTTGAAATCTAAGTACCTAGTGTTTGGTGTATGAATAAAGTAAAAACTAAAAAATCTATAAAAAAACCGGTATAGAGGGCGCTGTCGCAACGCCACGTATATACGAAATAAGTACTAAAGTAATTACAATGCGAAATTTAAATAAATCCAATTTGGACCGGCGAAAAGAAAATTATATGGACATATATACAATAAGTAGAAGGTACCGAAAAGGAAAAAAGTAGAACTGTCTACAAAATACAAAAAGAAATGAGATCCCATCAAAAACAATACTTGTCAAAAAAACCAAGACCGCCTGAAAACACATGTAAATTCAATCGCCTGAAAACACGTGTAAATTCAATTATTTAGTGTGATGGCCAAGTCTCAATATATGTATTTATATAAAACATTAAAGAATTTTAATATTGATATTAATATATTTATTCTTAATTTCAGCGTGTTATTAGAACATTTCAATGGAGTTCAATACCACCAACCTAAAGCTTGCCTCAGTAACTTAGAACAATAACTTTTGTCAGTCAAAATATGTTGATGGTACACTGCATGGGTGTTACAACTGACTAAGATTTTTTGTTGAGATTAATTCACAATTCAAGATATATCAAGAACTAAATTTTGCTTTATACATATTTACCCTAGCATAATATCAGTATCTATATCATCAGCCATAATAAATTCATAAATTCTTTTTATTAATTCAACTGATTGCACTTTTGCCCAACCTTCAGTTTTAGTGATCAATTGAGCTTGCCCATCTTTTATGAACTCTAGGGTAGACTGTTTCAGAGTATTGGCTGAATGCAATTCTGCCAATTGCAATGTGTCAATGGCATTTTCAACAGTTAAGCGTTTGTGCAAAGCTTCTTCACATAGACTCTTCATCCTTCCTAGTTGATAATAGTCTGCAGCTGCTAACAACTTTTCTGGAATATCATCAACTCTGGGTACCTTGTCCGTATATACAAAAGTCAAAACTTCATGCAACACTTCAGTTTCCAGTGGTGTTTCAATCATATTAGTAAGGCTTTCTGTTGTATTATGTTCAAAGTGAGCCTTTAGCACTTCACTGCGGATGGCTAATACAGGTTTATGAACTCTAAATTCTCCTCCATCTACAGATTTCATTACAATGTCTGAATAGCTGCCATCGTTAAGGAGATTGCCAAAATCATCACTGAGCTGTGGAGCTGGCACATTATGGCGTTCAACCCTTACTTCATTGGATACCATGAATTGGAATTTAAGGCGTAAGCTGCCATCACTTAAAAGGAATGTGTCACGGCCTTCATAACTAGCTATGTCACATTTCAATATAGTAGTTAAATATTGCCACTTTTTAGCTGGGATAATTTGATATTCCTTTATGATAAGAGAGCGTTCTTCGTAACGTTTTAAACAAATTGTCAGAAGAGATTTCAAAAATACCGACGTTGGAGATAGATAGTAGATTTCAATGAGATCGCTCTTTCTCCCCACAAAGAGCATCTTCAATTGAAATAGCGACCCAGGTTTTTCAGTTATAACATCATTTTGGGATCGTAACTCCCGTGTAGTCATAGTTTCTAGAACATTTGTGAAATTTGGAATATTCCACAAAATATTGTATATCTCTGTTTGCCCTTCTGTTCTGTTGGTATAATTTATACTATACTTACAAGGGTTGCCGAACATTGTAAAGGAAATTTGCAGAAGAATCTTTCCGATTTATTTTGCTGTTTTAGTATTAATTAGGTCTAAAGCTTTGTTTTTCAATTTCAAGTTCTATGCCAGAGAGTATATAATCACTACGTTTTAAGAGACGGGACTAGGAAGAAAATTTTTGATCTAGGCAAAATGTCAAATCGAAGTTTACTATAAATAAAACACCAACATAATAAATAATCTGTTAGAAGTTTATAAGCAATGGTACCAACATAAAGATAATTTTAAACCTTAAAAAGAAGAGGGTTAATTAAAATAGGGTTGCACTCGTACAGAATCGAGTTTTATCGATATCGATTGTTTAGGTTTCTCTCAATAATAGGTTGGACCTACATACTGAAATTGGGAACAGGTAGGAGGATACTTAGTACAAAAACAAAGTGCAAAACAAAATATTTATTTATACAATATATTATGTTCATAGTGCGTACCCATTATTTATGGCGAGATGTAAAACATCATCACATGATCATGATGATAACATGATCTATTGAATTGAATTAAATAATACATAGTATATTATAGGCTGGTTCTCCTAGCAATATTCTCCTCCATACATTTATTTTTTCGTCAACGAAACTAGTGCTGCAGCTTCTAATTGAAGCTTTTAATACAAGTTTGTCGCAATCAAACATTTTTAAACAAGAGGCACTTCAAAAAAATCATTATTTTTCAAAATATTGAATATTTAAAATTTTTCGTGTTGGCGATAATGACGATCTGTAGACAATAATGACTTTATTAATGACGAAGTGTTGCCGATAGTGACAGCTTCTCAAGATTTAGTTTAATATCAAATCTAAAATAGTGATTTCAAGAGTTGTATTATTAAACCACAGGCAGTGGGCTGGCCATATTGCCCGTGGAGCAGATGGTCGTTGGGCTGAAAAGTTCTCAATTGGAGGCCCCGTATCGGCAAGCGCAGCGTAGGACGTCCACCAACTAGATGGACGGAAAATTACTACCAAATTATTTACCAAAGTACAAAAAATATTATTAAATTTTTTTTGAAGTGAAACTTCTATAGAATCTTTGTGATTTGAAACTGTATGCAACGGAAATGGAAATACAACAACTAACAAGGTTAAGCAACTTTGCGCGACGCCAGTACTTGGATGGGTGACCGCCCGAACAAAATCTTTTTGCATAGTATTTTTTTTTTGTTTTTTTTTTTTTTTACTTCTTATTCTTTTGTCGATTTACTGGAGTTTCACTTCTATCGTAAGTGAATCGCACACATACCTTTTTTAAATTTGCTATTGTTTATTTATTAGGTACATCATTGTTTGTTGGGAAATCAGGTTTTGTAACAATATATTTATAGTGATAAAAATAGACTACCTACCTGGATTGTATTGTAGTTATACGCCAGTACCTTAAAAAATATTGATTCATATATCTAAAAGTAGGTAAGTTGATTTATTTTTCAGTATGCTTTAAGTGGTTTTAATAATACAACTCTTGAAATCACTATTTTAGATTTGATATTAAACTAAATCTTGAGAAGCTGTCACTATCGGCAACACTTCGTCATTAATAAAGTCATTATTGTCTACAGATCGTCATTATCGCCAACACGAAAAATTTTAAATATTCAATATTTTGAAAAATAATGATTTATTTGAAGTGCCTCTTGTTTAAAAATGTTTGATTGCGACAAACTTGTATTAAAAGCTTCAATTAGAAGCTGCAGCACTAGTTTCGTTGACGAAAAAATAAATGTATGGAGGAGAAAATTGCTAGGAGAACCAGCCTATAATATACTATGTATTATTTAATTCAATTCAATAGATCATGTTATCATCATGATCATGTGATGATGTTTTACATCTCGCCATAAATAATGGGTACGCACTATGAACATAATATATTGTATAAATAAATATTTTATTTTGCACTTTGTTTTTGTACTAAGTATCCTCCTACCTGTTCCCAATTTCAGTATGTAGGTCCAACCTATTATTGAGAGAAACCTAAATAATCGATATCGATAAAACTCGATTCTGTACGAGTGCAACCCTATTTTAATTAACCCTCTTCTTTTTAAGGTTTAAAATTATCTTTATGTTGGTACCATTGCTTATAAACTTCTAACAGATTATTTATTATGTTGGTGTTTTATTTATAGTAAACTTCGATTTGACATTTTGCCTAGATCAAAAATTTCCTTCCTAGTCCCGTCTCTTAAAACGTAGTGATTATATACTCTCTGGCATAGAACTTGAAATTGAAAAACAAAGCTTTAGACCTAATTAATACTAAAACAGCAAAATAAATCGGAAAGATTCTTCTGCAAATTTCCTTTACAATGTTCGGCAACCCTTGTAAGTATAGTATTAATTATACCAACAGAACAGAAGGGCAAACAGAGATATACAATATTTTGTGGAATATTCCAAATTTCACAAATGTTCTAGAAACTATGACTACACGGGAGTTACGAACCCAAAATGATGTTATAACTGAAAAACCTGGGTCGCTATTTCAATTGAAGATGCTCTTTGTGGGGAGAAAGAGCGATCTCATTGAAATCTACTATCTATCTCCAACGTCGGTATTTTTGAAATCTCTTCTGACAATTTGTTTAAAACGTTACGAAGAACGCTCTCTTATCATAAAGGAATATCAAATTATCCCAGCTAAAAAGTGGCAATATTTAACTACTATATTGAACCGACAAACAAACAAGACATGAACCGGTGTGTATGCCTATCTCTCTCACTCTCTCTCTCTCGCTCTGTCTCTCTCGCTCTTAGGCGGGCTAACTGTGCTGGAGTGGAAGGGACGCGTGCCTTTCACTTTTTATGTCTGTCTCTCTCGCTCTTAGGCGGGCTAACCATGCCCGCCCGAGTAGAAGGGACGCGTGCCTCTCACTCGCTCTCATTGTGAGCGCATAACGTGAGCGGAGCGTAACGCAGTTTCTTGAAGTGTCACCCGGCAAACCAATTTATAAGACGTTGTCACGTCAAAAATTAAGCTTTTATTTTTGGAACGTACTGTTAAAACATTAAAGAACAATATTTGCACACATAATTTTACAATATCTTAGTGTTACATTAATTGTACAAGGATATTGCATGAAATGCACCTTTGTGACATGAGTGGTAATGACGTTTTTAGAACAAACACCGGTATTACTTTTTTTTTAGCCACTTAATCTAAAAACGGTCTTGATTGCTTTTTCCTTATTAATCTAGCTTACGAAATCTAGAACATTTAATAACAAAAACTATACAGTTCGCAAGTTCATTGGTGGGACATAGATTTTGACCAGTAGAGAATGACCCTATAACGTATTTTGAGTTACTCTGTTGCATTAGGAAACATGATGTAAAGAATGAGAAAGTAATTTTGTTGTTGAATAACTAAATAATTCACTTTTGCTATTATGATCAGATAGTTCAAACAAAATTTTCCATGAAGAATAAAACCTACTTAACAAGAAGAAGAAGAATAATAATACAACTTATCTCAAAAGTAGCTTGTTACAAAAAGATTTGCGAACTACTAAAGCGTTTTTAATATTTGGAAGTATTATAGTCGCGATTAGTTTTATTAAGTTGGCATTTTTTTATTAAGGTGGCAAACTTTGTCCAAGCAATGCCTTAGCAAAGTTTTATGTCAGATTCTATCATAGAGACTTGCACCAGCCTGTTCTATGCTATTGATGGTTTTATTGTACGGATGATAGCGTACGAGTTCATGACAGACTATTTAACCGACATCAGTCATTATTGTGTAGTCTGGCCGCTGGCCCAGAGAGTATCATAGCCATTCGCAGCGACTTTAATCGAAAGAAAAGAAAAAAAGACATTATTAGGTCGCACAAGCAACTTGAAAATCGCCAGCGTTTTGTATAATCGCTTCGCTGTAAATCGAGCAAACTCGTACGTTTCACATTAACATGTCCATATAAATCAAAATATGATTACCATTTCGTGGTTAAATTTTTTTGTTGTAGCTACCTATTTAAAATACAACTTGTAGAGAGACATCATCATCATTATCTGGCCCATAACCCACATTACGTAGGGTCAACACATGTTTTGTCCTTCCCTAACTTTCGGTAGAACGTTGGACAAAAATGTGAGCTAAATAACTAGCCCTAGCACAAATGATTTCACGTAGGTCACAAGTTTTTTTTTTAATTTCTGGATTTTTTTTACATTTTTACCTATAAGCCCGTCTAAATTGACGTCTATCATCAGTATTTGTACCTATGTGTTTGTTACAAATATAATGTAAAAATAATAAAAAGATGTACCTATCTGCAGTTTTACAGTTAATGGTATAGTTTTATTCTCATTTAATTACACAATTATGGAAAATTCACAAGGAAGACAAGCAATTAGAACATATAACTCATCATCATCACCCTATTAACGTTCCCACTGCTGGGACACAGGGACTTCTCTCCTTGGCGAGAGAGATAAGGCCTAAATTCACCACGCTGGCCAAGCGCGGGTTTTTTTTGCGGGCTAAGTAATTTTTTTAAGGGATCAGTGATGGATTAAATTGTGTTCACTTCTTTTGAATTAAAGCTTTTTGTATAATCTACTAAAATAGTAAAAACCTATGAAAAAAATAGTTTATGGTATTAACAGACACTCCGATTCGGTTGGTGCCAGCCATATTGAAAATTGAAACCGACCTATCAATCATTCCAACATTGCTACAGATTGTCCGACGGTGGGCCTACCAGCAGTTCCAGTTCCAGCCGTCAGTTGACATTGTTATGAGTATGAATATGAAGTAGTGAACGGACGTCTTGCTACCCGATAAAGGGATAGCAATCTGAGATCAATTAATCGAAAGTTCGATTTTTCGAGCCTAAAATATCGATTTTTTAAATCGATATGTAGTATTAGATCGATACATCACCCTTTAAAATAAACATTCGATATTTTCTGTTTTGGTATAAGCCATACCATTAGTTGAAGGTGCCCGTATAACAAGAGTGCTGCCGCCGGTAAATTACTCAAAATCTCGCGAGATGGCTGTGTGTATAGTAGCTACTTCGTCTCATATATCTTCAATAAAAAGAAAGTTACGTTAATAATCTTTGATCAAATCGATCTAAAAATCAATATTTTTCGGAAAGAATTCCATCCCTAGACTGCGCCGATTTGGTCGGAACAAAGGTTCCAAACGTTCCAATTTGGAAGCTTTGTTCCGACCAAATGGATCGGATAAGAATTTGATTTGGTCGGATCTCCGGCGTATCCGTCCACGTCCAACCAATATTAATAATAATTATATCGGACCGACCGCTCTCTTCACTTTCCGATTTGGTCGTGGTAGGATAGTTGGCACCAACCAAATCGGAGCGCCTGTAAATACCTACTATTAGTAAGCTCATTAGTTTAAAAAGACATTTAATTTAGCGCGTGAGCCTCACCCGATCACTTCTCAGCCTGAATGTTAAATCACGCTGCGGAAGGCAGTTCTCGCGCTAATTAGAGGCAACAACATAAAATCAATCGATTTCTATGGGTTTTCCTAGAAATTTATGAACATCTAATTAACAAAAATTAAACACACGCACACAAATAGCTAAAGAGTAGGCAGCAACATTCTAATTTAAATAAACAAAAATACACAAATCATAACTTAAAAAACAAAAATATACATTCTAATTTCTAAAAAACCTAAACACATTTTGCTTTCCGGTTGACTCAGCAATTTGCCTTTGATCAGGGTAAACAGGGACGCTGGTTATTAGTCGGGATCTGAGTAGAAACTAGAAACCCGTCACCCTGGTAGTTACGACAGATCTAAAAAAGCGTTGGCGAGTCCCTGTGTCCGTCACAGCCTGAATGGAAAAGTAGGGTGACGCTGACAGGTAACCTACAAAATTGGAGTGTACCTATGCTTTCGTAGCTTAACTCCCAATTGTCAAGAACATAATATGTCGCCGTCTCCGAGACCATAATCATCCCAGAACAGGTAAGTAAGTAGAGTAGGTACCTATTCACAATAACCATCCATATTTTCACCAATAGTAAGAGCCTCGAAGAAAAGCAATTCTCTTTTTTAGGATTTCGTACCAAAAGGATAAAACTGTATTACTGAGACTTCGTTGTATGTCACCAGGCCATAATCTCAAGAAACGTGATGTTGTTTCTCTCTTGCCGCTATAACAACAACTAGTAAAACACAATAAATAAATATAATAAGGGACTCCCATACAATAAACGTGAATTTTATCAAGTTAAGCGACGTTGCGCGAGGCCAGTTTATTTTATTTATTAAGTAATTAAAAAGTTAACACTTATAAATATTATAATTAAACATTCTGAAGATAACAAAAAAGAAAGAAAAAAAAATACTAATCATGGTATGTTTCTCGCCCTTACTTAGAATTTATTCTTCTCTTTCCAAGCGCAAAAAGTCGATAACACAATTACACAACATGCCGCAGCGTCCGCGCCGCCGTATTCAATTGTCACCTGGGGCCGGCCGGCCGAGCGATAACAAAGCAACCACCGATCAGGTGATGTTGGCGTGCTGACAGAGTCAACCAGAACATGTGCATAGTGACTTACTTGGATGGCGTATGTATTGTATTGGTATGCTCTAACTAGATCGCGAGTGTTCTTTGACATGTTTCATGAAAATCGGTTAGGCCGTTTAAAAGTTATGGGGGTAAGAGTGGAGAAGGAAAACCGAAAATCTGCAAATATACTCGAGTGGGGTATCAAATGAAAGCGCATCGCGTGCACATTACAACATATTATGGTGTTCAACTTTTAAGTAAATTAAGGCATTGTTTTTTCTTAAATTTTATATCAGACTTTATCCCAAATAGTTTTATATTTGTGAGGAAAAGTTGCATGTTTCGGTAGAATTATAATTTAATTATTATCATTATTCATTCCTTACTAGCAGCAGTAGGTATTAATTAAATAAACTGTTACTCTGTACTAATGTCGATCCTGTGGCTCGGTGGGCGAAGGTCCGCCTGAGGCGCAGGAGGTTGCGGTTTCTATTCCCGCCGGGGGACCAGATTTTGTACGATCTACAATTTCTGGTTTCGGGTCTGGGTGTTTTATATGTATCATATGTATTTATTTACAAAAAAAAATACATATGTAGGATATCAGTCAACTTACACCCATAGTACAAGCTCTGCTTAGTTTGGGCACAGTAATTTATTATTCTATGGTTTGGGGCCGTGTTGGCTTAGTGGGAGGACACTCGACTTTAATTCCGAAGGTCTTGCGTGCAAGCCCCGCCACGCACCTCTGGATTTTTTTGAAACCTCTTTAGAATCGTTGTGATTTCAAACCGGATAAAATGATTGAATTGTAGCCTGATATCTAGGCTACCACCACTGAACGGATTATCCTTGTTAGCATTAGCAGCAGCACTGTATATACCCCCTGCCTCCTTCGGGCTCAAAGATCACGATTTCAATATTTGAACATTATCTAATACCAACAACACTGTTTATTTTGCCTTACGTGTAGGCAATATTATCGCGCGATAATGCTACATACTTTGTACGACGGATTCTTATTTATTTAACTACGTTACACCAGAGACTGATAATTTGATAAGCACAATACCTATTTCGTTATTCGAACTATATAGTCGTCCCAATTTCACAAATTGAACGTTTCTAGCCCTGGTGTTTTTATTTTTAGTAGCATTGTTTATTTATAAATGTACCGAATTTATGTATTAAAATAGTGTATCGTAGGGTATTCAAAAAATGGTACGGGAATATCAGAGATCAGCTAGCACGTCTTATTATAATACGAACTATCAGTATTCGAACGTGCCAACTAAAGCAAACGGTGAGTTTAACTATCTATTCAGTTAAATTTTTACCTGCTGGCGATGCATAGATTTCCATGAGATACCAGTTTTTATTGTGAACATAGTAAAAAATATAGGTCTAACCAACTATGTCTTCTGTGACTAAGTACGTAGGTACTGCTCACAAAGTGTTGCGTACGTTAGGTATTTCATTTAAAACTACGAGTTTTTCTATAGTACCTAGTTATGATAATCTACTTATGTTATTTCCGCTTCGTGATTTCAAGGTCGAGTTGGAATTAAGAACCAACTCGCTTACGGATCGGGGCCATGATCACTGCCATCAGAGTTAATCAATATTTGGAATGAACGAATAGCAGTTCTATCTAACTTATCCAACGAACGAGACGGACTGGATCTTGAGCAGAGCATAATATTTTGTCTTTATTAATGACAACCAACTAAACATTATGATTTTATTTAACTGTTAATTTTACATAAATTAATAAGGTGAATTTTAACATTATAAGAAGATGGAAAACAGTAACCGTAGTGAGTGTTAGGTTATTGGCATAATTATACCTTTTAGCTTAATTATAATAATAGTGCGTTAACTTGTTTTATAAACGAGTATTTAAGTTAATTCTACGTTTGTTTCCTTGATTTTAATGTGCATTTTATTAATTTATTGTTCCTATTGTCATGTCAGTACCTAATTAATGCGTGTAAAATTTCAGCTTCTTGAGCGGAACTCTGGGAAATTTGTCAAATTTAACTTACAAGATTTGGTTACAGAAACAGGCGAAAGTAATTAGGTACATAAGCTTTTCTTAACAGTAACTATACAGTAAGTAGGTACTAGTACTTTAAAACACAATAGTGGCCTTATTTTTATGTTGGTTAGCTATCATTTTAGCTCATGGTAGCTAGTTATAGCACAGGTACCTACGCTTATTGCACGTTCCTGAAAACCCTTAACTCGTATTAACTTGTAACCTATCTATTTTTAAGTACCTACCTACAGTACCGGTTAGATGCGTACCTACTTACCGAAAAAAACAAATTCAGGATAAGTTTTTTAATGATAAAACGAAGCCTTATTTCGGTGTAGGTTTGTCGCCAGGCTGAATCATAACTTCTTAAGGTATATTTGAAATTTTACCAGATTATGATGCATCTTTTGCTGGTATACAACAAAAATATAGACTTAAATAAATATTTATGGGGGCTCCCACTCAGCGTATTTTTTATGAATAAGCAACCCTACGCGAGAATAATAATAACTTTGAACAATCTTTGTGTCTTTTTTAATTAATATTTGATACACGTGTAACTGTTGAACATGGAACCCTCGCTCGGTGTATGAATCTATTTCATAGTAATTTAGGTATTGGTTTATTTTTTTCTGATTTCAGATGGGTCCAGAATGCAGGGTTCCCGGCGTGTAATTATATTTTGCTTTTTAACTACAATTCTACCGACAATACTCATAGTTTTACCGTTGTATCTAAGAAATATCAGTTATGCAGATGTGATGTATAAAATATCAGCCTCAGACGTAATACAAATTCACAAAGGACAGTCATCTGTGTTTTGTCAAAAGCATTCTCTTAGGATGAATACCACTTTTAATGCCTTTCAAATGAGTGGAGTACCAGAGTTATCAGGCCAGAGAAAACATATACAGTTAAAAAAATCCATGACGGTGCCGGATGATACTCTCGAGTATTGGGGATTCTATTTATTAAAAGGAGCTACAGTGAAATTAAAAGCTTGCTCTACAAATATGGGTTCTAAGATTCTCGTAGTAAAGGGAGAGAGAATTTTAGACACTTGTGGAATATTAGAGGGAGAAAAGTATAAAAAAGCTCACCCCTTTGTAGAAAATCAGGGTGGTGTTTTAGTAACACTGGAAAAGCCCAAGAGAAAGTCTTCAAATATACTAAACAGCACAGCAGAGGGCGTAGCAAATGTTACAGAAGACAAGGAAATATTAACAAGCAACGATGCTGGAGATATAAGATCGAAAAGAGACACAGGCAAACTGCACAATCCCAATACTGTGTTAGATACAGGAGTTCACCATGGAGGCAATGCTGTGGACAATAATATACAAGATAGGACAGTATCCAGTTTCGAAAATAGTTTACATGAATGCTACCATGACAATATGCTTGTGAATAATAATTTTCCACATTCAATAGAATGTAACAGTACAGATTACCTGAAGAAAACTACGACACTTAAAGTACAGTACGATGTGTTAGCAGACGGTTATTATTATTACATTTTTTACAGTGGCAGTGCTTTTAGCAACGATATTCATGCAATATTTGATATTTACAAGCCAACATTCCAGTATGTTAATAATTCTGATGCTAAAATGTGTGTCAATAGGACTGCTTGTGAATTTGATGTGAGTTTTTTAAGTGATGAATTAGTTATTGTAGAGGTTCCCACACAAGGTGGTCTACAGAACGATGATGAAGTGTCAATTTTAATATCAGTTTGTCACCCAAGAGTGTCGGTTTACATTATTTTTCCAGTTGCTGTCCTTATATTGGTACTCCTTTTTGCATTTTTATGATATTTGTGTAAAATGGTGGTGGATTATATAATAGTGAAAACGAACATTACCACGAATGTGATATTAATTTATTAATTAGTAATAAGAATGATTAAACTATTTAAACATTATAATGATTATAATACCTCATTATATCACTGTTACTTAACTCCGCCTTTGATTAATATTTTACTCCTAATTGAGATTTACATAAGCATGAATGTGCACCAAATATATGGATACTATAGCATGACAGAACGAGATTAAATGCTGATTAGCAGTTAATCAGCGCATCGAATACAATCTTACATATAATCACTACATAAAAACGTGAAAATGTCATGTTAATAATTTTATAAAATGAACTTAAGTTCCCAGTAGTTTATGTTACAATAGGAACCTTAATTATCAGATACCTTTGACAAAAGTCATTAAATATTTCAAACAAAATTTATTCCAAAAATATAAATAAATCAAAATGAACATTAAAACCATGTAGAAAACAATGTTTTTAAAATTAAATGTAGAATGTAAAAGCAAAATTCTATGGGAATACAGGAATTATTAGGACCTGTCAAAAGAAAATAATAAAATATTGGAAAATTTTGATTTATTATTTCCACATAGTTGTGTCCATAGTGCGTTTCACAGGCTGAGTTGGTAGATTTTCTGTAAAACAAAATTTATATAATTCAATACATTGGTTTGAAGAAATTAAGGTTCCGATCGGGAGTGGAGTGCTACACTTTTCATGAATGGCAATAACAATACAAATAGGATATTTAATTATATTTATTTACCATATGCGTAGTATTACAAAAAACAGTTACCATATGTACAGCTGGAAAAGTTACACACAATACATTGTTTCCTTCTAGTAGTTTTGTGATTAAAATAGCCTCTCCAGTACCCGATGAGACCTCTGTGCAGGCGGCAGAGAGGCCTGCGCGGAACGGGGGCCATCCGGCCGAGCCGGTCTTACTCCTAAGTATGTATATTAAACTTATATTGATATTAAAGTATAATGTAAACATAAATTAAACTAAAACGAATATCGGTCCAAATGAATTGAGTTCCAATAATAAAAAAAATCGGCACAGTGGTAATTAGAAGGTTCCTCCTAAACACACCTTATAAATATCGCAATAGAACGCAGGACACAAAGTATAAACCGGGAAAAAGCTGGCCTTAGATGAGGTTGGCCACATCACTGGGCATTTCCGAAATACTTGTATGGTAGAAGTCCTCAATATCTTTGAGTGCTCTTTTATCAGCTTCAGTAACAAAGTTAATAGCGATTCCTTTACGGCCGAAACGTCCACCTCGTCCAATTCTGAAACAATATATTTTTGTTAAATGGTGTTGGATAAAAAAAAGCAGAAGTACCCTTATTGACATTCCCTTTGCTGGGGACTTCACTTTTGATGAGAGAGATTAGGCCTTGTTGTTATAGAATCAATGTGTATTTCAATCGATTTTATCAGTATTCTATTGTATTTTTAGAGTATAATTATTATATCCATCACAAATATAATTTTTAGTACACTCTATAATATAAACTATAGTTATAGTAACAGAGTATAGGTAATTTATATTTTGCTTTTTTTTGGCTTTAACAGAAGCCTGTTGAAGTCTGTTGTGTCGCACTGCTAAGCAAAGGTCTCTTCCCAACTCCCAGTTTAGGTTTGCCATTTTGAATATTTATATATTTGCCATAATGAAACTAATTCCTATTGATCATTTTCTTATAACTTAACAATAATTTAATGGTGGTTTACATCTATACCAATGTCAGTTAAAAAACAGTATATTTTCAGGCCAAATCTGAAAAATAAATTGTCATGGACATAATGAACTAAAAATTATTACGGAGTGAACGCCATATGGGGTGCAATTCAAATAAACAAGGTTTTTGTCCAAAATGACTGAAGGAACGTTGACGCTGCTCACATAATCCGTCTATGTGACGTCATAAGAAACATGTGACATTTTACGGCGGCTTTTTTGAATTTTTTTCTTTTTTTTAATGTTGTTATCTAACCATACATCCATGATAATTTCAGTCATCGGTCCAATGAAATTTAAGGCATCACATTTATGGAGTATGCTATTAAACTTTCATTAGTTTTATATGAATAAATTTAAATTTTAAACTAGGGTTAGATACCCTATTATTTTAAAATTAAATTTTTATATGGAGTTATGTGACAGGGAATGTGTTAAGGGTATATTAAATTGGTTGTGTCTGTACAAATTACCTGTGAATGTAGTTTTCGCGGTTAGTAGGCAGATCGTAGTTGATGACGCACGAGACTTGCTGGACGTCGATACCTCGCGCCAACAGGTCAGTGGTGATGAGCACACGGGAAGATCCAGTGCGGAACTGACGCATGATCACTTCACGCTCACGTTGATCCATATCACCGTGCATGGCAGATACGGTGAAATCGCGCTCGTGCATGGATTCAGTTAACCAGTCGACCTGTTTACAAACAAATATTATATAAACATATTAAGGAATGTAACTAATTCCAAATCAATTATGCCTAAATGATTTATATACAGAAAAAAAAACATGCATGCATAAATCCTCAACTAGTAAAGACAAAATCATCCTGTTTTTCAAAACCTGACTGAATTTTATGCAAAATAGAAAGCTTGTTGTATGTATGCTTGAAATGTGCACGAAAATTAGCGAAATATGATAAGAAAAATTACACATTTTAGGGATACATTGTTAGCATTATCAAATATTGTTTCTAATGTTGTAAATTGGATAATTATTTAATTAAAATATATATATTATAGAAAGGTTCGCTTCACATTCACTAATGAAACTGTGTAGAATTTATATACATGGATGCATATAGTTCACTTTAAAAGTTTTGCCGACACATAATTAAAATTAATAATTTCACATAAATATATCCAAACAATCTCAAAGGTTTCGGGTATAGACATCTGATATACCTACTTAATATATTAGACATACTTTTTACAACTGCTGGGACACAGGGACTTCTCTCTTTACATTGGCCAAATGTGGGTCAGTGAATATTGCATGTCCTTCAAACTTTTAAAAGTTTTCACGTGTTTTAAAGCGCACATACATTTTCAAGAAGAAATATCCAGAGGTGCGTGGCGGGGTTTGAACCCACAACCTTCGGAATCAAAGTCGAGTGAGCTACCACTTAGCCAACATGGAGACAGTGCTCGCAGAACATAAACACCTTGAACCCTCAGCATTAACCAAACCCGCTTCATCTAGCGCCGCAAGCGGACCTTCACCTATCGCGCCATTGAGGTAGTCAAATATATTGAAACATACCTCAATATCAAGATTTAGTAAACATACTTGTATACTTGGGCCAAAAAATTAACACATTCCAACAAGCATGACTCAGTAATTACTTAGTATCAAATAGAATTTACCACACTAGTGGACAAACCCAACCTAGACACGGAATTAATAAAAGGCAAGTTTGAAGAGTACCTACCTCCAAGTAAAGAAGTTGCAAGGATTTAAAATAGCCATGGACTCTATTACCTAGTTAAAAACATGATCACTAAACAATTTACCGATAACCAAATAGCTGCAAAATATAAGGAAATTACCTTGCGACGGGTGTTGCAGAAGATGACTGCCTGAGCAATGGACAGGGTGTCGTACAAGTCACACAGAGTATCAAGCTTCCAATCTTCAAGTTCAATGAAAATGTAAAATTGTTTAATACCTTCCAAGGTAAGCTGAAAATATAACAAAATATATAAGTAATATTCCACAACATAATGACCTCTAGCATAATAATGATAACCCTGAAGAATTTAACAGATATCAAGTCAATTTTAATATATTACTTACTTCCTCCTTTTGCACAAGGATGCGCACAGGGTCTCTCATAAAGCATCTGGATACTTCCAGCACATCATCAGGCATTGTAGCCGAAAGCAAAATAACTTGGACATCAGCTGATAGCATCTTAAATACATCATGAATTTGATCTTTGAATCTGAAAACAACAATTTACAATAAATGCACAATTAACCTTTAGTTTTACAAAGCTAACAACAATGACCTAATTTAGATTAATTTTGTAGGTCAATCAAACTAATAACCATCACATAAAAATTAATGTGGGAAAGAGATTTATTATTAACATACTTGCTGACCCCAGCAAACATTGTTTTGCAAAATGAAAAATAGATTTTGGTCGATTCTCAAACCTACTAAATATGCTCACAAATTTGAATGAAAATGGGTTAAGCCATTTCTGAGGAGTACGGGAACAAACATTGGGACATGAGAATTTTATAAAAAAGATCTAAATAACTTTTCCATACCCTCTGGACAACATTTCATCAGCTTCATCAAGAACAAACAGCTTGATGGTGTTAGCACGAAGAGCACGACGGGTGATCATGTCATAAACACGGCCAGGAGTCCCCACAACTACATTGGATCCACTCTCTAGCTGACGGATATCCTCACGCACATTGGTGCCACCAATGCAAGCATGGCACTTAGCATTTAAGTGATCACCAAGAGCAATAACCACCTAAAATTATTTCCACACAGTTAATATCAAAACAAAAGCATTATTCACACACAATTCACTAATTTTACACAGTATACCTTCTGAATCTGTTGGGCCAACTCCCTGGTAGGGGCCAAAATGAGTGCTTGGCATTCACGCACAGTAGTGTCAATCTGCTGCAGGATTGAAATCGAGAAGGTAGCTGTTTTGCCAGTTCCGGACTGGGCCTGTGCAATCACATCGCGTCCCTGGATGCACGGCATGATAGCGCGCTGCTGAATCGCCGATGGCTTTTCAAAACCATACGCGTAAATTCCTCTCAGCAATTCCTCCTTCAAGTTCATGTCATCGAAGCTCTCCACGACTTGATGCCAATTGGTATCCAAGGCTCCCTCAGGCTCCATGCCCGGAGGTCCATCGTAACTTGGCTGTGGTTCCTTTGAAGGCCCATTTTTGTCCTCCGGCCAGTCCTCTGCTCTGAAATGATAGCATATGATTAGTTGTAGAGAAGTTGTGTTACTTGCAAGAAATTTCACAAAAATTTAATTACGTCAAAAAACAGTTTTTATAATATTACCAAATCGGGCTTTCTATGGCCAAAATACATGACAACAACTCATACAGGACTTTAGTGGTATTAGCGGTGATCAACGGAAGACTACATGATGCAAAATCTTTGCCAAAAAAAACACGTGCCGCAAGGATATTGTAATATTGAACTCCTACCAGCGCCATGTTGGCAATCGGCTACAGGGAGATTGGAAGACTTTTCGGGATTTGTGCAAGATTAATAAAAAGTAACCTGAACTTATGGTAATAGGATGGTTTTCTGTGATCTAAGGCAAGTTATCTTTCACAAAAACACAGTAAAATAAGCGTAAGAGCAGAACATACCTTCTTTCTGGTGAATAAGACATCTTCCAATCGCGGTAGCTGAACGGAAAAGAACTAGCAAGGTCAAGTTGAGTTAGAAAAGGCTTTTTTTATTGTTTAGCCTGATACTGATATTTAACAAATTAAATTTATTTTAAAACCTTGGTTTTATTGTTTCTCAAATTTTATTTGCAATTGTATTAGTTTGAATGCAATAAAAATGAATAAAATAAGGTATTTCAATATATTGGGAAATAAACTTGACGGAAGTGCGTCACGATGAGTTCGCGAGAAATTTGCAGGTTTGATCAAATTGATCAAGCCATTTGACAGTAACTGAAGTAAAACCGTACGGTTTTATGTTGTTTTGAATTTGTTTCCTCAAATAATATTATTATAATTTTTTTTTTCCTCGGGATTATAATAATAGCCCATTCGTAGCCCAATCGCCTAATTCATTTCTGATAGATGTTTTGTTGTGAATATGAATTGGATTTTTGATTTGAATTTGTTAACTATCTATTATTTAATTAATGTTATTGGTTTCTAACCGTGTTTATTATTAATTAACAAATAATTAAATAAAATGGCAAGAAAACGAAACCATATGGGCTCGTCTTCTGCCCCGGATTGCAACCTTAGGGAGCAGCAAAATTTTATATTAAATACGATAATACTAATGAATTATGCCATCTTTTCAGTAGGCCATGGCAGCACCGCCTGAATTGATTTGTGGGGAATTTATTATTATTATTTTATATTGTGTTAAAATTATTTACACCTAATATTAAACGATATTGACTTCTTTTTTGTAGATCAATATTGTATAATAATACCTGCACGCGGTTCTGACGGGTAAGTCCTTTCAGGAAGGTATGTGTGTCATACATTGTCAATTTCTGGTATTATTGTTTTTTTTTTTAATATTTCTGAGCATTGATTGTCAGTACTTAATAACCACATGTATAACTGACTTCAAAAAAGAGTAGGTTCTCAATTCAATTATTATTATATTTGTTTGGTTAAGTGTTCACGTGCAACTTGTTCGGTAGTTTTTATTTTAAAAGATCTTATAAACAGAAGGGGGTTCTGAATTTGGCTTGTATTTTTAGTTATCTTCAATAATGATCAATGTTTCAAAAATGTAGCGATGTGGTTGCACCTTTTATCTGAATCTATAGGTAATTTAAAATTAATTATAATTAATATTTTAATACTCTTTAACTGAAGATGAAGATTAGCTGAAGAGTTTGTGTGTTTGATTATTAACTTGAACGCGCTAATCTCTATCAACAACTGGTACTCTTTGGAAAATTATATCAGTGTTAGCCCATTTATTGAGGAATGGAGAATTTATTGAGGCTACTTTTTTAGATAAATAATAAATAAAATAAATATTTCCAGACATTTCACTCAACAACATCTAGCCCCGTGGTAAGCTCTAAGCTTGTGTTACGGGTACTAGATATCTGATATACTTAATATAATAGTCATACATATATAGATATTTTTTATTATACATATTAAACACCCAGACCAAGGAGATCGTGCTTGCAGAACATACAAACACTTTCACCCTCGGCGGGAATCGAACCCGCTACCTCTTGCGCCGCAAGCGGACCCTCGCCCACCGCGCCACTGAAGCAGTCAATATATTGATCATTTTTGCAAAAATACGTTGATCTGGCAGGAAAATCCCGAGAAGTTTCTATTTGTTTAAACATGACCTAAAAATAACGAAATAAAAATCCCAAACAACAAAAAAAGTGTGTGTGTGTCAGCTACGACGCACGATTGGAGTTTACTCCTTACGAACTATAATTATGATATATATCGAATAGAAAAAAAGGGTAAATGAACGCATCTGCTAAAATGATAAGAAAAACAAACATATATCTGTAATTATTCGGATTATTTATAGTACTTCAATAAAGCGTATTACATAAAGTATGTTCAAAATTATATAAATAAGATACAGCAATACCTCTTTGCGCGATACTTCGTAGTTGAGACTACGCTTTATTGAAGTAATATAAATAATCCGAATAATTACAGATATATGGTTGTTTCTCTTGTCATTTTAGCAGATGCGTTCATTTACCCTTTTATTCTATTCGATATATATCATAATTATCGTTCGTAAGGAGTAAACTCCAATCGTGCGTCGTAGCTGACACACACACACTTTTTAATTGGAAACTTCTTTAATGGCGTTATGCACTTTTTGGGAAGGGCAAAAAATGTTCAATAGCGCCAGATCGTCAAATCCTGAGATTAAGAAATCACCTTAGATATTCTCTTCAGTCGATGACTCCACCTACTATAAAAAGGAATTTCAAATTTAATTGTCCTGCCATGTTAACCAGCGTAACTTTAAAGTATAATAATTGCTGAAGCTAGTCATCCATCCATCCATTGTAACTTTATTGGAATGTGTTCTAATTAATGCAGAAACTACCTCAGGTCAGTTTCTTGTAATTGCACTTTGCGATTGAAGCGACATTTGCCAGTGTCGAGTTTAATATAATTGTAAAAGATGTTGCTCAATTGAGAACAAATCAACAAAAAAAAAAAATAACATCGAAGAAAAATTAAGTATTCGATTTACAAATTGACAAATAGAAACCGTATTATCAATAGTCAGGTTTATGTCAAACTATCACAAACACAAAATGGTCCATGGTGCACAGCATAGACAATTTTGTCTGTGATTAAGTTAACTTCCGGTAGTGTCTATGCCTATGCTGCCATTTTGAAACGGCAGTGCTTTTTGTTCGTGTGGAGCGTTAGCTCGCTGTGAAGGAGAGATTGTGATATTTCAAGTGTAGTTTTATTTTTAGTTGAACTCTATCAAAATGAGCTGGCAAGATTATGTCGATAAACAGTTAATGGCATCCAGATGTGTGACAAAAGCTGCTATTGCCGGGCACGATGGAAATCTTTGGGCGAAGTCGGACAACTTCGAAGTAAGTTTCTCGCTAAGTTTACTCATAGACGTGGACATATTCGTAACAATAATTTTACTCAATAACAGGTATTTCAGTGTATATGTTTCTTTGTCGGTTTACTTGTGAAGATCTAAGGATGACTAATTATTTTATTGCGGCAAGTCTGACAAGATGGCGACATGCGGTGGCCACAAATTCATATTAGAATTTTAGCTAGTCCCTGTATCTGATGAAAAAAAAACTATAGGTAGTGTATTCGGCAGTGTGATATAGTGTACCCTAACAATTTCCAGAATTACCGACATTGAGTAAACTCTTGTGTGTGATAACCTGCCGGCGGCCGGCCGGTTTGTAGACTGTACTAGTCATGTCATTTTTAATACATGAACCTCACGAAAAGCTTCGTTCTAAGTAAATGTAAACTTCTGCAATTGTATCTACCTAATGCAATTAATTAGGTTGGAGGGAGATATACTTAGACAAGTCGTCAAATTCCCTCGGGCCAATCGATTTTTTGGCCAGCAAAAGAATTATCTTTCCAAATTACCAGTAAACAAAGTTAACAAAATGTATGTGATTTTTTTTTCTAATATGACTAGTACCAGGAACATTAGTCTTGAATCTATATTAATTAAATTGAATAACTGTCTTCTTAATTCAAAAAAATATACTATATAATTACTATCTACATTTTTTATGGAATGATGAAAATTACATTCTTTTTCTATGCAGGCATAATGCCACTGTACTATAAACATCGGAGTAAAGTCATTGATTTCTATAGTTTTCATGGAACATTCAATGCAAATCAATATAACTACTAATTTAATGTTCTTAATTTTATACAATTATGGATAGAAAACATATCTTTTCTCTAGTTACAATAATATTTATTCCTATGTAAAATAATTTCCCTGTACACACAATAACATGAGTTCATAACATCAAGGTCACTGAGTCGATCACCCCTTGTCAACTGGCGCAAACTTGAAGAACATAATATAAATATATTGTATCTAAGTGATGGTACCTATTTTCATGTATTTTCCAAATAATTATGGTATTTTCCTGCAGTATAAGCCATTGTGTCTTCTTAAAAACTGTGACAAAATTCTCATATCTTATAACCTTTACCTATTAAAATATTGTTTGTTTTGTAACTTAATCTTTGAATATGTTCCTAGTAACCTTGATATAAAAGGGTGTGACATTGTAAAAAAATAAACTACTGCCCAGGAAATTAATTATGGAAGATTTCCTTGCAACTCCAATATTCTCTTCGGCACTATGATGTCTGGTTATGGGTTTTCAAGGCCAAAACCTTGACTAGAAACAGGTGATGGAAATCTGATTTGTGTTTCTGCCTTGGGCAGTAGTATCCCATGAGATATCAATGAGATTGAATTTGTGTAACCTATTGAAGTAAGGTATAAATATAATAATACTATTGCGCTTGATGTTGCTACCTATAATTTAGAAAGCACTGAAACAAAATTACTTGTAAATTATTATTAAGCTTCAAGTGTTATATTGTTGGTGGTCCTAATAATAAATGAATAAGGCATTTGTTGTCTTAAGGTACCATTGGGTTCAGCACATCAATATCCCATGACTTTAATGAGATTGCATATGTTGTGTGTTCTATTGAAGTAAACTTTTTCTTACTGCTACCTAATACCTTTTTGTTCAGCAATAACATATTGGTCTCTTAGAACTTTTAAGGGATCCATACTCAAAGGGTTAAATGTGGCCTTATTGCTAAGACTTCATTGTCTGTCTGTCACCAGACTGTATCACAAGAAACGTCATAGCTACTGAGTTGAAATTTTGTGGAATGATGTACCTATTAACAAATACTACAAACATATAATAATAACATACTGATATTATAAATGTGAAAGTAACTCTGTTTGCTCCTCTTGCAAGCAAAAATAACTCAACCAATTTAAATGAAATTCTGTACATGATTATCTAGAGCCTGAGAAAGGACTCACTCCCATGCAACAAACGTGATTTACATTAAGTTAAGCGAAATTGCGCTAGGCCAGTACTTGGATGGGTGACTGCTCTGAATGCAGATCCATACAACAAACATGATTTTTACAAAGTAATGCAACAATTCATCGAGTCCAGTACTGCACCTAAAATAATTATGTATACAGCACCTTAGGTAAATATTCCGTTTTTTTTTTATTTAATTTTTTTATATTATATTTTTTATATATTGTTTACAAAAATAAAACATTTTTATTTAACACATAAATAGCACAAAAAACCACTAAGGTTTAAACCTGTGCTATTTGAGAAACTGAGACATTATAAATCTAAATACATAGTATTGATAACCATGATAGTTTCAAAAGTTTTACCTTAGGTGAAGTATGAGTCCAGCTAATATTTTTCCAATTTATTTTAAACTTATATCAATGCAGAGAGCCCCAATAGTAGGACCTAATTACCTACATATAAGAATTGAAATTGCATTGTATCTTTAAAATTTTGTAGTTGCAACTTTAGAATTGTTACCAGTATAATAATGTTGTCTAATAGGGACTAATTTAATGGAAGACATATGAAATAGGTCTCTAATACTAAATAAGTGCAATCTAAACATATTTTTGTAGTTGCAACTTTAGAATTGTTACCAGTATAATAATGTTGTCTAATAGGGACTAATTTAATGGAAGACATATGAAATAGGTCTCTAATACTAAATAAGTGCAATCTAAACATATTTTTGTAGTTGCAACTTTAGAATTGTTACCAGTATAATAATGTTGTCTAATAGGGACTAATTTAATGGAAGACATATGAAATAGGTCTCTAATACTAAATAAGTGCAATCTAAACATATTTTTTTAACATGGGTTTAATTGATGCTAAAATTGTATTATCTTGCTGGACTTTTAACACTGCTTCATAGTCCTCATACTAAACAGAACCTGCAACTATGTGTAAAGCTCAGTAGCTTTATATCAGTATATAGGTACTAAATATAATTATGACTCATAGAAAAACATCCAATCAGATCTGAAATCACTTCATAGATGATACTGAAATAAAGGAAAGAGATGAAACATTTTAGAATGTTCTATAATATGTGTCTAATTATCTTGAATCTTAATACCTATTTAGTTTATGTTGTTGTTATAAGCTTGTTGTACAGACAACAATAACAAATTTAAACTGATTCAAGAAAGGAGGAAGTCTAATTTAAATTATTGAAGAATCTACTAGAAAATAAGCGTAATGTAATAATTTTTGGGCACATTAGAAGGTAGGTAGGATATTTAGGTGCTGAACAATTTGTATTGTTTTGGAACGCCCTCATCTTAAATCGAAAATATGTTACCAGTATGCCTGTAAGCACGTAGAACAGCCGTTGGGGCCGAAAGGTTCTCGAATGGAGGCCGCGGATTGGTAAGCGCATCATCGGACGCCCAACAACAAGATGGACACCACAAGATGACTTGATCAAACTTGCTGGCTCACGGTGGATGCAAATGGCGACCGATCGGAATGTCCGACGGGTCGTCTTTGAGGGAGGCTTAGGTCCAGCAGTGGGCGTCTAATGGCTGAAATGATGATGATGCCTGTAAGCTGTGTTAGCTGTGGCTAAGTGGGACCACACTCGACATTTATTCCGAAGGTCGTGGGTTGAGACCCCGCCATGCACCTCTGGAAGAGTTTGAAGGACATGTGACATTCGCACATGGCCAGCGTGGTGATATAAGGCCTAATCTCTCTCGTCAAGAGGAGTCAGGAGTCCCTGGGTCCGAACAGTGTTAACGTAAAAAGGGGCACTTATGGAAGTCAATGGTTATTTCTTGAGGTACTGACTTGGAGAAAACTCGTTCGAAGCTTTAGATTAGATTCGCGTTACAATACCAGTATGAGTTCATGACCTCTTTGTTTACAAATATGTAAATAAACATTTATAACTGAATATAATAGAAGTTTATATACTCTATAGTTAATTTATTATTAAAGCATTATATAATTTAACCATTTCATAAATGACTCTGAAATTACACTGAAAGTGCACAAAAAATCATGAAAGTCTAGACTAACGGTTTTTTTTTGGACTATGAGAAGAGAGTCATTTTTTTAAACAATTTACGAGATAATCTTAAATCCCAATGATCATTTGAGAATATGGTTGACAGCTAGAATTTCAGCTAGATAAACATTATTATTATAATTTCTAATTTTTATTTTGAAAATAAACATGTAGTTTGGTAATTAGGCTTAATTTTTTTTTGTATTGTCTACAGATATCAAAAGATGAAGTTGCGAAGATAGTGGCTGGTTTCGAGAATGAATCACTGTTAACAAGCGGCGGCGTGACGATAGCGGGCTCTCGGTACATCTACCTCAGTGGCACAGACCGCATCATACGCGCGAAACTCGGCAAGGTTGGCGTGCACTGCATGAAGACACAGCAAGGTAACTAAACTAAAGCTTCAATCAGCATCATCACCCTATTAACGTTCCCACTGCTGGGACACAGGGACTTCTCTCCTCGGCCTTAATTCACCACGCTGGCCTAGTACGAGTTGGTGAATGTCACATGTCGTTCAATCTCTGTTAAAGTTCTCAGAACATGGTTTCCTCACGAAAAAATATGTATTAAAGAATAATAGCTCTTTTAATGATCTAAAAAACAGTCCGCGATAGTATATGTCTATCTTTTAAGATTAACTCACAAAAACCGTTTTTATGGTACCTAATTTGGTCGAAATAATTTGTTTAAGTTGTATCAACATAAGAATATTAATCTTTATTCAAATAAATATGTTGTTGGTTAAGAGTACTTCATCCATTATAACGCGGGTAGCACCGCAGGGTACATCTAGTATCAGATAAGAATGTTTTGTTTAACAGCTGGTTAACTGTTGGCAGAGTAGGAGTGCTTTTCACTTGGAGCCAAACTATGCTTAGAAGCAATTCAAACGCCTGTCAAACAATAGCTGTATATAGATTATTACCGTTTGTGGTCGTAAACGTTGCACTTGTCATGCATTGCAGCTGATGAGATTGATGAGATATATGTACTTAACAATATAAAATTAGATATTAAACCTTCATTCGAAAGTTGTTGTATCCTACAACACCGGATTTGAGAGCATTCTAAATTCTTTCTCAGCGCTCTACTCCGAAAACGGTTAATTTTACAGAAGAATTACATACGGCGTTTTTGTAGCTATTGTCAATAGATTTGAATTTTTCATCACAACGCCATTATAAAAGCTGTATACAAAAATTCAGCTCAGCAGGGGTAGGAATTAATCCGCAGATTGGGCTTCAAAATGCCTTAAAGTACTGGAATATTATTGTTGGCTACCATGTTAATGTTAAAAGATTTAAAAACATATTTTTATAATTGTTTATTTTTCTGGGTTGGTTAAAAAATACATCCGTATTTGAAGTTATCACTTCCAATAGGCGTCCCGGAGGTAGTTTTTTTTTGTTTATTGTTGTTTGCTTGCGTAATTTAAATATTCTATGTGTTAAAATAATGTTTTGTTTCAGCCGTCGTAATTTCTCTGTATGAAGAGCCCATCCAACCCCAGCAGGCCGCATCCGTTGTGGAGAAGTTAGGAGACTATTTAATTACCTGTGGTTATTAGAGGTAAGTGTTAATAATATAAATAAACATACCATCGTTAGCATAACCATATTGTATGCTACTTACTAGATATTGAATGATGTTATATTTGTAAACACAGATTTTGCCAAATTTTTAAAAGAACATGACGGTAATCTTGAGACGTCTCCAAAAAAGTTGTAGTAGAACTAAGTTTTGCGGTTTTACTAAATTAACTTAAATAAATAATCGGTAATATATAATTATAAAAGATGAAATACTTACCACAACGCTTAGAGAAGATATTTCTTTGGTTTCAGATCGAAGCGCGCCGTGATCTAAGAATACTTATAAGGTTAAATATTTTTTCCACAGGGAAATAAGTAACTGCATTTTGTATATTCTATGAAGTGATAAGGACCGTTCATTTGTTTTGATATTTGATAAATTATGACATCAGTTTCGGTGTCCGAGGCGTTTAGTAACTTCATACAGTTACAATTACTTTGCGGATTCTGGATCTTTTTTATGCTCACCGCTTCCACAGTGTAATTGTTACTGTGATGGTATGAAATTGTATTTTAAAATTTGCTTTGATTGGCCGGCATTGTAAAGCATATTTTAGCTTTTGATGCGGGTCTTTAAGCGTTATGTATAGAGATTTTTTAGGTTTCTTTTCAAGCATCTTGTACCTAAAATATTATGTGGTCTAAATTTAAAGCGTTAACCTCGCGTAATCATGAAAACCCCGTCGGAGACTGACTTGTGACCACCTACAAACAGTTTTTTTTACCGCTAACAGGTGCTTGATCAGACGGTATGATATCCACGTAATGAAATTACTGTAACAACATTATACAGCATATATATAATTATAAAATAAGCATTTGTGTAAGGGCTTGTTACAAAATGAAAGACACTGTAACCCAAGTATTACAATTTTAATTGAAAATCTCTAGTCCCACTGGAACCATCGTGCGAGTAATATTCGAATATTCGATAGATATCGTGTTAGGCGGCGGGACACACGGCCGTCTTTGCAAATTTTCTGCTATGCTTTTTTTTAATTACGCCGCATTTGTAATCTTGTGTAGTAAATAAATAAACATTTGCATTCTGTTCTATTCTATTCTTAGCTGCCGAAATAGAAGCGCTCAATTACCCTGTGTCCTCAAACAAGGCTTGCAGTAAACGAAGGGTGCATATTGTTTATATTTGATATTACTACTCTAGCTTTGTACATTGTTTCTGATAAGCGATGGGAACTGTGTCTATCTAATAATAAATGATTTGTATTACTTCGTTTCTCTCCTAATCCTCTTTCCTCAAAAAAGTTATGAAACAGGGATCTTAAAATAATAAAGTAAAACAGGTTTTATTGCTAATGAACATAATTTATTTTCTTTTGACAATTCTACAGTAGTAAGAGTTTTAAGTACACTCGAATACAAGGATTGGTATCAAATGTTAAACTTGCAGCAATAGCCTATCAAGTGAATTTGGTTCTTTATTTTACAATACTAGGACCAATCATAGTTAATGATCTAAATAAAATCATTGGCAAAGTTAGTACATAACAACGAATGTCATTAAAGTTCCGACCATTCAGTGGGTGAAAAGTCGACCCCTCATATTTCGTAAAAATACCTACAAGGTTAATTTTATTCGTTATTTAGTAAGTCAATTATACATTCTTGAAGGAAAATATTAAAGAAAGCGCTCTATGGTTATCTACATTCCTACATCTAGGTATTTATAGAAACGAAAATAATTACACCGTTAGTAAAATATACTTCTCAGCTTAAAAAATAAATTATGCTTTGATTAAACAAACTAATAATATTGTTATTTTACACTATGTTCTTTTATAAGTAGTTATGCAAATCCAATCCAGCTGATCTCAACAGTTTCTACATAACTAACTTGAATTCTGCGCTTAAACGACCACCAAAGCAAAGAAAATTAGGACAAAAGTGTTGATTTATATAAACGAGCTATACCTAAAGTTCACCTCGAAGAATACAGGGTAAAGAAGTATCAAATGTTTCGTCGCTTGTAAAATTGTGCGAATCAAAAACAATTACATATTATTATAATCCGATTGCTTAGTCATACATAATATTTAACAAACTATCTTGCCATTTGGATATTAATTCGTGATTTAAGTATTTTATAACCATTATCTACTTCAAAAAGGCTTAAATCTCACGGATGCTCTAAAGAGTAATGGCGTGACTTTTTCCAAAGACTTCTAAAAAACCCTTTGCGTTGCTTCTGGCCGGGGTGGTCCTCACCTGTGAACAAAACAATTATCAATATATGTCTTAGTTATTGAGCCACTCATAAAAGACAATGTCACAAACATTGCGAAATGCTGTTTAAAAATCGAAGCCGGTAGTCAACACAGACTAGCCGGTGAACATTCTCTATGTAGGGTAGTGAACTCATTGCGAGGGGAGGGAATGCGAATGTCAAGTGTACGAGAGGCTGGCTCGCGGTGGCGGCGCAGGCTGGCGGTCGATACCGGCGGCGGGACCCGAACGTGTACTCCGAGGGGAACTTGCTCCCGAAACCTCCCGAGCATTCTTCCACCCTTCTAAACCCGGCACGCCAAAGACCTTACGAAGGTCTAATTCACAGCAAAAGAATATCAACTGTTAGTGTAAGTAATAGGTACCTATTCAAAATATCATTATGATTTATACGGTAATTGCGTAAATTAATTTGACTGATGAAGTAAGAGGGCACTGTTTGTAGGGCATCTTAAAATAACTGGAATGTAGGCAGCTTCCAGCGTGCGGCACAAATGCTGACGAGACTCAAAATAGACTGGAGTCGAGCAACCGAAATACGACGGCTAACTAGCGGAATTTTTAAATAACTTTATATTAGAACTTTAACATTATTTATATCCCTCATAGGTACCTAAATTCTGGATAAATGCTCATCAATCAAGACAAACGTATATTATCATATTTAAAAAAAACTACTTTATTCTAGTCACACGCCATCTATTTATAACCCTGTAGTGGTGGTCTAAAAGCTAATGAAGAGTTCATTGCTGTTATTTTTTTCTAGACCATTAATTAGGTACTTATTGTATTATTTTATGAGTGTATTCGTATTGAGATTGTGAACTTAAAAGATGTCTTATTCTTGTCTGATGTGCTAAATATAAATTTGACTGGATCGTCAATTGCTAACTAAAGTTGAATTTCAGTTGCTGATGAGCTAACACAATATGCTTATGTTATGTGATAAGTATGATAATTAGGTATATTGCGTGATTTAACACCGGATTGTAGAACGCAGGGGCAGCTGGCGCCTACAGAATATTAACGAAGAGGGAATCGATCCGGTTTTCAATTATGCCAGTACCGGCCGCACCGGATGTTCCATTCCAATCTACTCGCCAGAGTCGCCAGATAGTTACGGAAGTGTTGATTTTAGAATTGATTTGAGGTAACGAAGGGTATGGCACAATAAAGGATAGATATGACTGATGATGACTCGCTGATCATAAATATGCTACGACGAATGCTAGTAGTTTTACGGAATCAGATATGGAATCAGATTCAAGATGTAAAGCTCTGAGTGAGAATGAGTAAACCTTTGAGGTGAAGTTAAGATAGCGATGTGGATTTGAACTAATCGGGTCAGGAAGATGGGATGGGGTGGATGCTGGGGTCGTCGACATCTGTGAGGGTAGCACGGCGGCGGCGCGGGTTTCCCTCAGACTGAGTATTGATCGTGCCTCGCAGGCCGCAGCCTCCCGGGTACTGGGTACGCTATAATGTTCCAGTACCTTTTTATTTGAACGCGTCTAATAATTTGGTAAAGATTTATTTCTTGGCTTTTATAAATTGGTATTTCCTCAAATCACCTGTTATCTGAACAAAAAATTAAATGCTTTGAGATTTTTTAACAGATATCATGACGATAGTCTGGAGTAGTTGTTCGGCGTATGTAGTGAAAGTATCATAAACAGATTGACGATGTACCTAGGTAGTGATTATTTTGATTACCTACTTGTGCCAATTCAATTAAACATCATATTTAGAAGAGCAGAGTAGGTGGTTGGTCATTATGTATATTTTTTCGTCTATTTTGTGCAATTAGTGCGAACAATAACTGTATTACATCTGAGTTTTAGATTCCCCCAGTGCGTTGTAATTTGAGTTGTGGCCACAGGTTTTGTGGCGCCGTCTTTTGTGTCCGACTCCGCAATATGCAACACGATATCTCTCCCAAGAATCTAGTTATATTGTGAAGTGCGTATCCTAGCTTGCATAGACAAAGGTAGGAACATACTGAACGTAAAGCTTTCAATTGTAACAAAATTACAATAGACAAATTTGGTTTAATAATAAAGGTTAATCTTACTTTACCCATTAATTTGTTACACAGCAGTTTTCTTACGAAAGTTTAACAAAATACTTACCTTAATAAAACTACTTGTAATTTAAATACCTACACAACGATTTCCGCAAGGGGTCATCGAACGGTATCGCGATAAACTGTCTGACCTCTTATCCGGCCATAATGACACGTTATTAAATTTATTTGTATTATTTATGACATCGAGCAAACCTTTCGTTATCAGTTACAAACCTTTATTATCAAGGTAAAAACATTATTTATTAAAAATAAAAACTGCATTCAATGACTAGGTTGTTTATTTTGTGACACATGTGCCTTCGCATTCTTTAAACGCTTAGGTATGTGAAAAAAACAGACGTCGACGCCATGATGTATAATTATTACTCGTACACAAAAACTATTACATTTTTTTCATCGTTTATAGAAGAAACGAAAGATACCTAATGTTGCGCTTTGCACATTTTTTATTTGACCAAGTTGTTCAAAATCCACTGCACTAAATGTAAAATCAATCTTTTTTCATGTGTAGTGGATTGGTAGCCTGTTTGTATGGACAGTTGGTTGTCCACTTTCTCGGAGTAACGGGCCTGCCAGACCGGGTAGGATCCGCCTCAGACCGGCCGCAGGCGGTGTGGCACACTTTGACTCTAAGAATTCGTGTTAAATAGCTTGTGGTGGAAAAACGGCAATTAACATTTTTACTTGTAGCCTCGTGATAAGGTTTACTTGTAGGTAGGTACACAGTTATCTTGCCTAACTAATGAACCATGCCTTTCTGTAATCGTACCTTAGTAGGTAGTTTCTTTCAACTATCATTGAGGTGACCCTACTCTATCTCAGGCATACTGATACCTTCCGGTAAAGTTCTCGGCTTGATAAACCAATAGTGATAAGATTTTACGACAAATCTTCTAAAGCGGTGGCTTTGATGTGTGACTGCGGTTGCTGTGGTGATTGATAGTCAGAAGTTGTACCTCTACATGTTCTGTTAAGACCGATATATATAGTAGGTATACAATTAGTAACCTTGAAGCGTTACTACTAAGTCAGAGTCAAGGTAAATCTGTCTATGTTAAACAAGTTAACCCACACCAACACCTCGAACTCTGCGTAACGCAATATTTGTTAAAGCTATTTTGAGATCGATTATGTAATAAAATAACCAACATGTGGATAGTGAAAGATAACCACCAGTAGGTAAGATCAATCCTGTATTCTTCTTGATAACCTTTGAAATTGCTGAACGAAATTATTTAATTTCCCGAGTCACGTGTACCTACCTACCTTAAACCTACATGAGCACCCCTATTAACGTTCCCATTGCTGGGACACGGACTCTCTTTTGACAAGAGAGATTAGGCCTTAATTCATCACGCTGGCCAAGTGCGGATTGGTTGGTGTTATCACTATCACATGTAAGAAATGTGACATTCACCAACCAATCCGATTCCGCATGAAAATGTGAAAATATGGATTAATCATTTCGGATGGAACCTACTTGTGAAACACAAAGTTAGTATGTAAGTAGATATTCCTTATTTGTCGTTTAGGAGATTTATGAGATACCACAGAATCTTGAACTTTATATAAGATATCGCATAGCAAGAGGCGCCTTCACTTTCGCTAATTAATTATAGACTCGACGTGACTATCAAGTCGAAGCGGAACTAAAATGTTCCACTGGATAGTATCTAAAGGGAAAATGGTAGGTAGTAGGTAGTACCTACATCAAAAATGTCAACAAAATTTATAATACTTTAAATATCTACCTACTTAATACCTTCAATGTAAGAACACAATACTTAAAGTATAGGTACGGTATCGCGTAACTCCGAAATAAATTTAATATGGATAAAGATTACACTCACACAAAGATACAATTAAAGTTCTTAATTTCATATTACAGAAAACATTAAGTATCAAATGTAAAGTATGTAGGTATATAATTAAACGATTCACTATGAAGCAACTCAAATAAATAGTTTGCACAGACATTATGTAGGCACCTATTGTATTGGCAATGTGTTGCCATTAAATAATGGTCGCGAATATAACAATAATTAATTAGGCTCCGTCTACATAATGTAGTACCTACAACATACGCGATGTTAGCAAGTTCATTAACCCAACCTCTACATCTACAACATTGTAAAAAAATAGACGAGCAAGGTACCCATAGTCGACAAACAAGATAGCAATTATTATGACGCTATTACCAAAAGTCAAATGCTAAAATTGGAATTTTGGTAAGTTTTTATTGAATTAGTGAAACTTGAACTGATTTTATGCTTCTCTAATTGGCAAGTTCTGCTTTTCGATCTAGCTTAGACCAGAGCAATACCGTTACGCCCGTAAATTATTTATAAGGTGGCAGTGTTATTGACTTTGCCAGTGGATAAATATTATACCTAGCAGTAATAGGTAGCTATGTTTTAGTCCGCGTAAGATGATGGCGTGTGATAATAATAAAAAAAGAGTATTAACGTGTTTAGAATACTTGCCTACCTACTTATCTTCTGATCAGGAACATTATGTTTGATGAGCCGACATTGTATATTTAATTAAACAGTAACTTGGGCATTTTCTTAGATGTATGGCCAGAAAGGAAACAGTGACTCAGGCGACAACAGTGGCTCACGCACGCGTGTATTGACCAGAATCTAAAACGCACAATTTAAGCAAATAATTCCCAAATACAATCAAACCAGTCAGAGTAAGGATCAGGCGCTGCACAAAAGTGTCACCGTGTTCTTTTTTTTACACGTTTATGAAGTTACTTCAAGGCTGTGTTTTAATTTGTTTGTCATACAATAGTTTATCATAATTTGTGATGATGATTAAGTTCCCCGTAAAATTTATTTGATTTTAGCCCACTCAATTGTCATCATCGATTTTTTCCAAATGTGGAATGAATTTCGAGTCGTCAACAGTGGCTCTATTTAAGAAAGTACCTACACAGTGGCTCAAAGAAAATTAGTATACGACATCATATTTTTCTTATAAAACACCTTTTGGCAAATACTATAAAGTATAAATGAAATGAAAATAAAAGATAATTAATTAACAATGGCTGCCTTATCGCTGAATGCGATTTTATCATACAACCAAACACCACCGGTTGAAACTCCAAATGTTGTTTATTTAAACATTATTTGGATCCTTTTTTTTGTTACTTTTAATGTAAACTTTTAACATTGATTCATTTATTAGTACAAATTACCACTACTTAGTAGTACTGAGTCACCCTGTACTACTAGTGGTACAAACCGTGACTCAATTCTCATTTCTTGAATTTGAATTATAATTTTGGGATTATTTAATAATAATGCCTTGTTAAACTACGAAAGTTAAACAACAATCTATGCAAATTTCAGGTAAATCATTCAAGTTTTTCTTCAAAACCCCGAGCCACTGTTGCCTCCCCGACCCTGATATTATTGTTATTCTTACAAAGCTAAATAACATAAACAAAAATAAGTGAAGTCGCTCTAAGTAAATAAAGCTATTTATATTAAATAGGTAATAATATGTTAGGGAAATATGAACAATAAACAATTTATAATTGGACAATTTAATTATAACAATTTAATTGGACTCGTTACTCGTTGTATCAGGTTTACATTTTAAAATAGCTGTTCATATAGTGCTAAGTGTATATTTGAGCAATTTAATAATTTGAATGCTAATGCTATCTAGTAAGGGGACGCAGAATATCAGTGATCGGCAGCTCTGAGCTACTCGATTAAATACTGAACGTCTACCTTTTTTGTTGCCTAAATGTGTTAATATTACCTACCCATTTCTAGTTTTAAGTTTTCTATTATGGCACAAAGAAAATATTTTATTATTACATAAGTAAATACCTTCCTACTAAGGAAGGTATTTACCTACTTATAAAATGTATATATCTCTGTAATTAGGTTACTGAAAATAAATCTGGAAGCAAAGAAAATCTGGAAATACATTTCTGATCACAACATCTTGTTGGTATTCTTGTTTTGGAATTGTTCCAAATTTTACCAACGACGATGTTTTCAACGTGCGGGCGATGCGCCCGATCTAGGAATAAACATGAAATTCAATATTTTATTTATGTCGTTCTTGTATTATATTTGAAAAGTTTACTTAAATGGATTCATTAAAAATTTTACTCTTATCGAACGCCCTTGGATAACAGCAATGGCGTTGGTTAAAATGAAACCGAATTGTTTTGTTGATGATTTCATTTATTTTGCTGTCATTTTTCTTACTACTGAGTCGTTTATCACTTTCCATTTAAATATTTTACAAAGATAACGTATCTACAAACATTATATCGAAATTGATGATTCATGCTGTAGAAGTTAATCAAGAAAGGTTGTTTTTAATACTAGCAAAGGTGTTAAATTAGCCTCTTGATTTCCAATTGTGCAACAAAAGGGCGGAGAGCCCCATCATTGCTGATAAAAGCGCGTCCGAACATCAATTATGTGATACTTACTACCGAGCTCTTCGCTCACCCAACCGGTTAATGGACATAAAGTAGTCGTTCGCACTAGAAAGGCATACATGACGTCACACCTTGCTTTCTGCAGATAAGACGAGTCACTAAAAAGTTCCTAATCGCTGAGCGACGGTAAGTACCTATACGTTACTGTTTCGAGAACATTCGATGCCCAAAATAAGTCTTCAATTCACACTGTTAAAGAAATATGCTCCGACGAAATGTACCTATATAGTTGGTAATTAATTAGTATTTTGACACGATTTAGAAAGATTTTTTGTTTGCGTTTCTCTGCGGGAGGTGACTAATATTAGTGTGCATAATTAAACAGTGGGTAGTCCCGTAGGTACCTATTGTGTAGAGAAAACAAGATAGGAATGGTGTAGGCAGACGGATGTTGGTTGGTAACATTATCTTAGTCCGACCCATTGATATGTCACGTCTAATGACATGCTGGCTGACATTGTGTTTCAACCATTTCAACACTATATTATCTGGAATAATGCTTTGTTTAACTCGTTTTATAAACACTCATGAATTTAAATATTATGGCCCTTGGATAGAACGGAAGAATTGTCGCTGGTATTCTCAAAACAGTTACTTTCTCATGTATTGAATAAATCCACAATAATGGCTATAACGACAAGTTTTACTACATTATAAATGTGCAGAATATTGCTAGGAGCGTGCAAAGAGCTTAGAGTCCCAATTTAGGAAGGATTCCAATTTCCGCAAAAATGTTGGGGTGTCGCCCCTGGCCCTGCAGAGAGGGGTGCGGTGGGATGGTCGGGGGGAGGGGAAGCGAGGGTAGTCGCGTTGGCTGCGCGCGCTCCTTCCCCCCGGGACCGCGGCATTGACGGCATGTGCGTGCCTCGCCCCGCACCCCCTACCGTCGCACCCTCGCACCCTCGCCGCTGCCGGAGCCCCACTATTAATAAGCAAAGCATAGCCCCATTCAGCTATTATATGCGATTATCTCCGTAACAACTTCGCGGATCGCAATAGAAGGGAACGACATCTCTTATGCCTCTTATGGCGTGTCGTAAAATGAAGTGGTACTAACCGTTTGCGGAGCGAGCTGCTGGCGATGTGGCTTCCTTGTTTCGGGAATTTTCTTTCTCCTTCCCGTTACCTACAACAAAGGAAAATGTATGATTCTCGGATTTTGTTAAGCTAGATTTCATAATAATTATCCTTAGGTAATGTTTCTATAAAGACATACCCATCTAATAAGAAACAGCAGATCATCTAAAGACAAGACACACAATTTCGACCATGATTATTTTAAAACTTCATAGAGTGAGCTATTTATATTAGCATACTCATAATCTTATTTTATCTATACTAATATTATAAAGCTGAAGAGTTTGTTTGTTTGTTTGAACGCGCTAATCTCCGAAACTACTGGTTCGAATTGAATAATTCTTTTTGTGTTGGATAGTCCAGTTATCGAGGAAGGCTATAGGCTATATAACATCACGCTACGACCAATAGGAGCAAAGATATAGTGGTCAATGTGTAAAAAACTGGAGAAATTGTTCATCTTTGAAGCCTTCCGTTGCGTGCGCCGTGAAAACGGTTCAAGATACACAAAAAATATGTATTAAAGAATAATAGCTCTTTTAATGATCTAAAAAACAGTCCGCGATAGTATATGTCTATCTTTTAAGATTAACTCACAAAAACCGTTTTTATGGTACCTAATTTGGTCGAAATAATTTGTTTAAGTTGTATCAACATAATAATATTAATCTTTATTCAAATAAATATGTTGTTGGTTAAGAGTACTTCATCCATTATAACGCGGGTAGCACCGCAGGGCACAGCTAGTTATAAATAAAAGTCATCGTCATGTCTGTCTCGAATGAACGAACAAACAATTGGTAAAATGATTCAAGAGGAAGATTTTACTATACTTAAGTGCAAAGCCTGAACGGGCCAGCTAGTAAAATAATAAAACGCTGATTAAACTACATATTATATTATTCAACAAATTCAGAAATTACTTATAAGGTAGCACCATTCCTAATATCGGTTGATGACATTCGATATTCCAAAAATCGCTCAGGGCATATTATTTAAATGTAAAACAAGTTACAACATTGAATTTTCTGCATTGGAAAATACTATTATTATTCTTTCTTTATTTAATGTATGTTTACAATGTCAACTCTATCTCTAGCACATATCACAATAGACGAGGTTTGCAGTCAGAAAACTATTTTAGGGTTAAGCTCGCCTTTTGTACATTTTGTTTATTGTATGAATTGTACAGAGTAATACACAATATTACTCTGTACAATCTGTACAATAAAGAATTTATTATTATTATTATTTTGCCTAAATTTGAGTAAATTTAGACGCGCGCGAATTGATAAGTAGAGTTTAATTGTTCCGAAATCAGCACATAGTCTGTTCTGTAATGAAATTATCACAATTAATGTTCTGTTATGAAATTATGACGTAGAGTTTCCGCCCGATACTTGTAAACTGTAATCGACTTGCTATCGATACTAGATATCTGATATGTTGCATAAAGTGTAGTAGATATAGCTATCATAAAACATTATCTTTTACTCAAAAAATAATTAGAAAAAGTGGTGTTTATGCCAGAAACTTCGATGCTATATTTGCATGCAAAGGCAACAAATGTTAATATTTATTTATTGTAATATTTTATTTTAGTTTAAAATGTTTGTATTCCTTTAGATTATATAACTTATGTAATTGTTAGGTACTAGCCATTTATTGAGTTTATATAATAAATTCGTTTCTGTTTATAATTTTTAGTCCTGTAGGTAGTTTATTGTAGATTCATAAAGCAGAGGTATTTATATGCTTTTGTTAACTTAGGGTATGCAATAAAGTATTTGTATTTTGTCCTGAGTAACTCAGCACATAATTATATGTAGATTGATGAAGTATTCTTTGTTATTTTATATGAAGACCTGTAGTCGTTTTTATTCTTTTATTTTTGAATATATTTCGAAGTTATTCTGTATTTTATATGGTAAACTTTTAGAAAGTACCTATGCACTTATTGCTTGTCTTGTGTGAAGCAATGTAACTAATAAAAAAAGAGTCAAACTTAGCAACATCTAAGTTGACTCTTTTTTGTCATAAAACATTTTGTTTCATTATGTTAGTTTTTCTTTGGCTTTTTTTAATTCTTTGCACGATGAAGATTAAATATTAACAGAGTTTCCCCAGATTATTATAACATAATAATAACTGTAGGCCTGCATGGTCGTCTGTTTTGAAGCTGAGCTGGAGAGAGAGAGAATAACTCGATAGATTAAATTTATTTTTAAAATGTTTAATTTCCAGTTAATTGAAGAATCTATGTTAATGCATAGTTTTTTTTTGGTTTTTTATTGTCGTTAAGTACCATCTCGTATCCTGCTGGTAGAAATTCTGTCCCGTCTGATAAGGACAGTGATGTGTGAGGCCGGATACAGAGCCGGATAGTGTATATCACAGCTTCACAGCTCACAAAGCCGGTGTATGCAGCCTGATTCTCGTAACAAAAATTGTCGACTCCTATGTTCCCAAGACTAGCGCTTGTATTCATTAAAATGATATTTCTGGCTAATATAACTGAATTAGCTAATACAATAAACCTATGCCTGCCTTATTTTGCGACTATTCATGATAAACAAGGCTTTATTGAACTATTATAAAACAGATTTAGCACGAATTCAGGTTATGAATACCTAACGTTTTTTGTCAAAGTTTATATTAACCTTATATACTTAAGTTCAGTATAAAAAGTGAAATAGGTATTTATATAAATACGGGGCTTAAGCTAAACTGCTGGCAGCATTTGGAATAAAGTAGCCGCCTGTTGCTACATTAGATTGGTTAATAAAAAGAAATAACTTATACCATAAGTCTCTACTACACGGAAAGAGTTGTTTTACGCCTAAACTCTTAAACTTTCGACTCAAAAAATCCTATTTCCCAAGAAGTAAAATCGTATTCGATTGTTTTTTAACAAATTTTGACTAACTAGAAGCACATATATCTTTATTGTGTGCCGATGCCGTGTTTTAATAAGGTACCTTTTATTTAAAAAACACAGCCTAATTCTGCCGTGCAGAATTTTATGTGCCTTAATCGAATTTGACAAGTACCTAAGTCTTCTTTAGTTCTTCTTAAGGAAATGACAGTCTGTTTTACGAGAATCAGGGTTCTGGTCAGTATCGACATTCCCTGAAGGATCCTTTTTGCCTCACTGTCGTAGTCGCCCGCCGGACCGGTTTTTTGCGATCGTTCACCCGAGCTCGGTTCGCATCGCAAATTTACATCAACGTGTCTCTACATTGTTACAACCGCAATCGACAACTAGTTTAAGCGAGTCTAGTAGAAATAGTGACCAGTGACGATTTCGGTTTAAGAATTTGTTTTTTTTTTTGGACCGCTTAAAGTGACAACTGCTTGATGGGTCCAACACTCAAATCTCCTAAGACCAACTCAACTATACCTCTGGTAATATCATCTTGCTTATATTTTTGTTTTTACAAACAATTTAACCTAGGCTTATTTACAGGCCACAATTGCGGGAAAATCAGGGCTTGAATATGAAATGCATCTAAACTGAAACATAAATGATGATTTTAAATCTATACTCATCTATTCTATACAATATACCACAGAAACAATTCAGAAAGATAAATATTACCTATCGACCTGCAATTTTTTCTGATAGTAGGTAATTGCTGACTTGCTTACATTAATTAGCGAACTTTTGGGAAAATTTACATTACCTAATTGGAAATGTTATACATGCGTAACAATGCTAATTAGGTAATGTATATTATATTCACTGTTGCGGTTTTCACAGGCTAGGTACCTACTAAATTATTACAAATACGTATTAATAAATTATTAGGTATGAAAGCAATCCTCCATATAAGGACTTTACGCAGTTGATAAAATGAGTAGGACTATATTAACATTTTCTAGTCATCATAATTAGAGGTTCCGTTGCTTTTCTTGAATAAAACCGCACTTTGAGTGACGTTCCGGGTATTCGCTTGGTTAACGTTGGGTCAATTTGCGGTTACTCCGCACAGCTTACATCTCTACAGATCCTGGTAGAGATCTTGTTTGTCAGATATCTATAAATCTATTGTGAATGACTATTTTATAAGTACAAGTTTTAGTATAACCTACATTGTTTACAAAAAAATTATAGAAGCAATATGACTAGGCTTGCCAACCGTACTCCAAAATAGATTCTTATACTTACTCTATTTCATGCAGGCGTACTCTATAATCTGTAACAGTTATAGAGGACGCTAAAATAACTCTATTTTATTCAACCGACGAAGAAGGGCAGTTAAATTTACTAACATAAACCTACCAACACATGAATAATATCTCCAATTATCATTTTAGGAACTGAAACATACTCTTGGAGAAGCCATTGCCTCCTGAAATACAGTTTTTACTAGTTCGGGAGCTTATGGGTCTTTGTTACATATTTTTCTGCCAATAAAGACATTTTTACTTTTATCTTCTTAGAACCTGTATATTCTAAACTACTTTTTCGAATTCTTATATATAGATAGTCTCCTTGTAACTACTAAAAAATACTTGATTAAATCCAATCCAGAGTGTAATTGGTATTGTTTTATTATATTCATTTGTGTCCCCTTAATTAAAAACGACCACATTATATTTTAATACGATTATGTACATACTGACAAATTAGATAGAGCCAATACAGCCGTGAGAAAGATTTATGACGTCTAAGAATTAAGGCGTAAATAACATTGATGCTAAAACAAAATCTCTATCCTGAGCTTCCTTTGCTCATATATTTCTCAACTAGTTCGCGAAACTTTGTTATCCGTTTGTTTTTTAAGGTTATGTGGTACAAGAGAATAACTAGGTAATGCGATAATGCTCGGCGCTGTACTGTAGGTACTTGATTGTACCTTCCGTTCTCTCGAGTTGCTGGCGCAGATGCTCGAAGGTATGTTACCATAAGCTCGTTGGGTAACCGATTAGGCGAGAATAAATCGTGGAACATCTTTTTGTTCTAAATGAATGATCCTGGTGTCTCACAACCTTAAGCGGCCGAGGTGACCTTGACAGAGGCGTTGACTTCGCCCTCCAATCGCAACATCGCGATCGTCGCGCCATCGCCATAGATTAACACATGGACGACCGTTTATAGAATTCGCAGTTAATAATAATCCAATATGAAAATCATCTGCGCAAACGCTCAGGCCATCGACTTTGGGATTTTTGATTACGCCTAACTTTGATAAATCGGAACTGTTAAGATAAATATATTGCGCAGATGGACAGTCACGATAATATCAAACGATATCATGTTTAGCGTAAACCGGTGTCGAGTTAAACAGTCGAGCTATTGATTTGTTTAAATAACATGCGTTGCTAAGTATAAATGGCAAAATATTGTCAGATCACCGCACAGCCGTTTAATAATAATATAATAATAAATATATACATTTTCTGTAGGTAGTTAGTCATCGAACTCCTAAACGGCTCGACCGATTTTGATGATTTTTTTATGTTTAAGTGGGTTTGAGAATAGTTTAGATTCACTAAATTCAAAAAATCTAGGTGCGAAGCGGGCTTGGACCGCTAGTAATAATATATAAATTTAAGTACTTTCATCATCATCATTTCAATTGGGTTAGGTAAAACTCGTCACGGAAGTCAGGTTATATTTACTTTACATATTATTTTTATCATATCTTTTAAGTTCCTTTAATAATGTATTCCACATTATGTATAGATGAACCTTAAATACGATACAGTTGTTCTACCCATTCTTAATAATAACTTAAACTACCCTTTTATCCTCTTTACTCTTTGATTATGTTTCTATTATAAGGGTGATCGGATAACAAATAAGTTAATTTTATGTTAATCTAATCGGACAAGATTGTATCAATAGAGCTATGCACGATTGCTAATGCAATCGTCTAGACTCTAGAATGCGGCGCCGCCGGCCCGGCCGCTGACACAGCTAAATAAATTAAACGCCTTGTAGTGCATAAAATTATTCCCCCACTTTTCTATGTGATTTACTATATTAGATTTCACTTTCTTGAACCCCACATAATTATACATACCAAGATTACTCAGTAAGAAAAATAAATAATGTAGGAGTTCAAATTGCGGCCATGTTGCCTTCTAATATTCAATCGATAATTTTTCGGATTGTGGTTGCAATTGAACTTATTTCATTATCTTAATTTATTTCCCCCTAATTCCCTACGAGTTATTTATAAGTTCACAATAAGATCATAAGATACTACACTCATTGTGTTATGTTTAATAAGTAGGTATACCTATTTGCGGTCTGTTTGTTTGTACCCAATCATCCTCATGGAAACAATTTATACACCGACAGCCTAAATAATACAATCTGCATTATAATAGATAAGAAAAAAACAGGTTATTATAGGTTATTTAGTTATAATAAATCTGCATAGATATTGTTATTTTAAATCAAGGCCCCATAGATTCATCAAATAAGTTAATTTAACTAAAATTGATTTATTCCTTACTGTACAACAATTTTGCGATAGCAGGAATCCCTATTATCAATTTGAGTCATAACAACAGGATTAGCTATAAGTTAATAATATTTTCCGTTATAAAAATAATAACGTAAAGGAAAAACCAGTACTGATATGAGTATGGGGATTCAGTTGACTAATTAGGTGCTTTTCCTTCCTCGCTTTACACACAAATGTAAATTATACATGCACATGGCTATATTAGTAAAATTATGTAATATTTTAGAAGATAAACCAGACTTAGGTCTTGTAACTTCCTATAAAAGCTATGTTTTGAAAAACTATGTTAAAAGGCGAATCTATGTTATAAAGCAAAGCTATGTTAACAGTTAATCCCTGTTTCTGTAATGGGTTTAAAAGTGTTTTGATCGGTCATAGATGTAATCACAGTGCTTAGGCAAGTCAGGCGTTGCGCCTTCCTATATTGGATTACAGCGAGGCCGGCCCGTTGGTACTCGACCGTGATACTACAAAACAACTGCTCCTAAAGGATAATCTAAGGTCAGACAGTCTTAGTAAACTCGCGAACATAAAAACTTTATATTCTAAAGGAGTCTGAAGTCTAAGAGCAATTCTAGAGAAATCGCGGAAAAAATTGGAACGCTTTCACTTGTTCATAATTATCTTCGGATTTGGGCGTTCTTTGACCTTTTGAGAGTTTTGTTTCGGTAGTTTTTTAAATGGCTAAGAAATACCACTAATTGTACCTTTTAGGCATTTTAAATTATTTGAACATTTTCATCCAGCCATCTCGAAAAACCGTGTTGGCTAAGTGGGAGGTTACTCGACTTTAATTACGAAGGTCGTGGGCTCAAACCTCGCCACGCACCTCTGGATTTTTTTCTTGAAAAATTTATGTGCGCTTTAAACACGTGGTTTAAGGGTGAAGGCAAACGTCGTGAGGAAACCGGCATGTTTTGAGAACTTTAAAAGAGTTTGAAGGACATGTGACATTCACCAACCCGCACTTGGCTAGCGTGGTGAATGAAGGCCTAATCTCTCTCGTCAGAGAGAAGTCCCTGTGTCCCAGCAGTGGAAACGTTAATAGGGTGATGATGATGATCTCGAACAGAGTGTACTCTTCGACTTCGACTCGTTTTTATATCTGAGTGTAATAGTTGTTTTCTTCTATTTATAGATTATCTAGAGGTTAAAGTAAATTTGTATTTAGAACGAAGAGAGCGCTAAGTTTGTTATTTAAAAACTTCAAACCTATTTTCCTCTACTTCTATGGTGCCGAATTTATCATACAACTTTTTTTACAAATAACTATTGTTTGTTAATAATCATTTTGCCATGTTGACAAACTAATGAAAATGTTACGCAAGTTAATTATAATCTGAATAAACTAAAGTTTAAGTTAGTAAGGGTGCTACCTTTGTTATCGACTGTAAGTTAAGAACATTTAAAAAAAAAAACTTCGTCCTCCATTCATTTTATCCTTCAGGATAAGCTTATATTCGAGTAGAACAAAGGAGAACATCTTTTTCGTTGTACTCACATATGTTATTTTTTGTAAAAAATACAGTAAACCAACAATACACTTGTCTACGTGACTGTTCGTCTGCCATATGGAGTCGATGTTGTCGACAAAGTCATATCCATAAAGAGTTTTATGGAGCTTTTAGGTTACACTACAGTAAAGGTCATACAGTGCACTTTGTGTCCCCTGCCTGCGAAGGAAGTGATTGATTGCTCTCAAACTGGGTATAGAAGTTTGTGGAACAATTTGTAGAGTTTATTTATTTATCTTTTCTGGGTGGACTTTACTTGTCTTAGACTTTAATTGATTGCCTAATATGGAATTAAGTATAATTATATTAAAAACACAATCATAATAATGTAATTATATGCAGTGATATAATTTTTATCATAAATAAATATGTAGTAACACTGGTAAAATTTTAACGGAGAATCTAAAAGAAACAGAACTGATTAATCAGATTATATGTATACCTACTAATCTAATCATGCCAAAATTTTATTATTCTACGTTCCTTTTTGTATACGGAAAGGTAGATAATTCAACTTTAGTTACCTACATCTTGTTAAATGAAGCACAATCTATCATAATCACTAACTCAAATTGACTGACTAATAACATTTAAGAAATACGATTTGACACCATTATGATGATAGAAACTTATGAACATAATGACTTTTCACTTTTAAGAGATCCAAATAAAAATAAATTTCTAAATTCTAGTTTCTTCGCGTTGATCGATAGCAGATGTCACAGAGCACATACAAACTAAATAAATATTTCGTCGGCATGATTAGGAATTTTCGAGAAAACACAATATTTTTAACGTGTTGTATTGCATATGAGAAGTTTTGCGAGACGTAATATATAAATCTATGAAATTGGATGTCCGATGAAATATCTGTAGTTTATTTCGACTTAAGTTTGGAAACTTTTATGCAAGTTGATAAAAATAGCGGGAAATCTGCCTAACAAATCGTTTACGATTGAAGGTAAAACGAAAGAAAAAGTAAGCAAGAATGATGATGATGATGATGTCCAAGCCGATTTCGGCTATGGCGACTGTGTCACTGGTCAGGCATTTTAACCGAGCCTTATGTCAGTTCGAGTGTAGATGGTCTACTCTTTTGTGTGCTCTGAGATGGCTCGAGTATCCAAGTTTGTTGACAAATGTGCGAAAAATAAGCAAGAATAGGGCTTAAAGTATAAGTTTAATTGTTACGCCCAACAACACCGCAAATAGCAAATAAGCAAAATCAATTTAATACGCATAAACACACAAAATATCTTTTTATGGTGTGATTGGTGATTGACCCCTTTTAGGTTGTACTAATATTCTAAATAAGTATTAATAAATGAAGACGAAGTAGCGTAGCTTACTAGCGAAATGCGGGACTCGAACCCACGTCTTATACGCATGGATGTGGTCACTGCAACACTTAATCTTACGCTATGATGTATAGCGTAAGATCAATGTTATTTCCTTGATTATTCTTAGTTTTTATTTAAATTCGATTTAAGTTGACCTGTCCATGTAAGCATAGGCTTCTAAGGAAATAAACGTTTTAACTTTGACTTTGACTTTGACAATATTTTTTTGAATTTTACTTTTTTACTATAAAGACGTTAAATGATACAGCATCCATTCTTGTGTAGCAGGCTGTCACGCCGTCAAACAAAAATGGAGCTATAGAAACCAACGATTTAAAATCTTTGATATAAGTATGCTCAATGTCAATTCATTATGCTGTATAATGGTTTCCTTTCAGACATATCCAAATATTTTAGGAGAGTTCCAACCTCTCACAGTCACCGTTTCCCCTGGATACCGGAACGTAGATAGGTATTTCACTCTGAACAACTCAATGAAATATCCGTTTCGCATGCGTAGAAACCACTTCAGACTGAATATCGACTCGTCCAACCACTATGGAAGCTGTATACCACGAATGACAGAAATATTTTATTCACAGCGTATTAATCTAAGCTCGTATTCATTAAAATATGTATACAAAATAAATAAATGTTTATATATGTTAATAACGTTTAATAAAAAGGTTATTTATAAACGTAAATTATTGCAAAATATGTTAAATAATAATTATTTAACATAAGCTTGTTACCCTTGTTTATTTCATAAATAGGCATTTTGTTCGTTTTGACAAACTCAGTTATATTAACACGAAATAGGAGTTAGTTTTTATGAATATAGCACAATGATAAATTCACATTAGTATGCTAACGTGTGCTTGTAACATACTTACATTCGTTTGGAAAGCCATAAAATAATGAACGTTGCAGTTATTTTTGATTGGTTAATTTTATTGGGGCGACTATTTTAAGAACGATGTGGCAAATTTTGTTTTGATACTTTTCCGAAGCCAAATAAACTCGTTATTTGGTTAGAAGATAGTGTTTTTAAACGCAATACTTAGCTAGGAAGTAAGTTTGTTTGTTTCACACAAAATCTGTTAAATGGATTTTGATGTAACTTCTCAATAATGTAGCTTAAATATCAGAACAACACATAACACATTTTTACCGCGGTAGAATACCGCTTTTCACGGGAAAATTCAATTGATGCGAGCAAAGACCGATTTGAGTCAAATTTGGCATATGTACTGTATTTAAAGTAAAAGACTTAATCTACTTTTTACCGCGGGAAAATCTAATATTACGCGGGCAAGGCCGCGGGCGGGAAGCTAGTTATAAATAAAATAGCCATTGATTGTACTTACTGAGCACGTGGGCCCAAGGTTGAGGCTAAGAGGCGAAGGCGACCCATTGTGATTCAACTGATACACCGTCTCGGGACAATTATTGTAAGGTCTTCCATAATTTTCATAGCTTGTTTGTCAACCTTTACTGCTAAATTATTTCAGAGAGGAACTCAATACACTCAAATTTGAATACCCATCCTAGTCGTAACTTATTAAGAGTATAGAGATCGACTCATACTACAACTAGGGTTTCGTGTATAGATTAAACACATGTCATTGTGCATTATCAGTTAACAAAAAAGTTAAAATAAATTTGATGTGCAAAAAGATGCAGACAGAGCGGTCACCCATCCAGTACTGGCCACGCACAACGTCGTGTTTTTAGTATTTGTTGTTATAGCGGCAAGAAAAATGCATAATCCCTCAAAATTTCTTTTTTTTTTATTTCAACTCTCTATCACGGTTCTTAAGATACAGCTGGATGACTGGCTGACGGGTAAGGAACCCTAAAAATGTGTTTAATATTTGATTTGTATTAGCTTAATCACGATGATATTCGAATTCCCGTAAAAGAACCGAGACAAAGTGCAAAGTTCACAAAGCTGACGCTTTCATATTGAAATCATCGTTAGTTTTTATTCGTCTGCAAATTCCGGTTAGAATATAAATATTATAACGTAAGCTCGGTCTTTAAAGCCAAAGATGTTTTCTGTGAAAGACCCATACTAGCAAAATAGGTACAGTGTATCTATCGAAAGTGTTGGTATTTGATTTTACTTGTATTCATTGCATTGCCACGTGGTTTCCTACATGTACCACGTGGTTTCCGACATGTACCACGTGGTATAACGACTATGGTGCCACAGTGCATCGTGAAACTTTATTGTACATCTACGTTGAGAAAGCTGCAAGTTAAATTAATATGATTAAACATATTTTATTATTTAATTATAATTTTGTCTGTAAGTTTTTTATACGTGGGTAATCATTTGAAATGAACCATAGTGCTTTCCATTTTTAACCAAACCAAAAATGGAGGATGTTATTAAATGCTAATGTTTTTTTTGGTTGTTACTTGAGATCTGTTTTCCGTGAACGGATAATATTTTAACCAAAAAGTACCTACTCTTAAAGTGTTTTAATTCTATAACACAGATAGTATTCATATTAATATATATTAATTGCACAACACATAGTATTTCACATTAGAAAACAACAATATGTACTTGTTTAATAAAGTTATAGCACATTAAAATCGTACATCTAAGTTATATTTACTGTACACAGGTTCAGGTGATATTACATAATAATATATTATATGAAGGGAACTTGTTTAATTTGTCTTATTTTATTCATTTGCTAAGTAATCGGATGATTTTTATCCATAAGAGGAAAATACTAGGTGCTAAAAAAAAACTATAATAGTTTTTTATATCAACGTATAATGAGGAAGTTTGAATTATATTACGAGAAATTCTCAATTACTAGCTTAATTTTGCAATCTCTGCCATATAAGATGTTACATTATGAATTTCTATTTTCTGCGAGATTTGGATGTAGATAGCGTCTAATGAGTAGAACTTTCTCTACTTGATTTAAACTTACCTAGCGAAATAATTTTACTCTGCTCAGCCGAGAGGAACGAGGAACAATCTAACTAGTTTCAGATTCTCTCTGGCTGTGCACACACTTGCGCATTACTGGTACAAATCGTAAACTAAAACTACCTTTTAAAATAAATAGTTGGTCTATTCAACACTTTTTTAAATGTATAATATTAAAAGTTAACCGTTGCTAATGTGCGAACAATTCGCACTTTTACTTTTAGCTACTTACAATATATCAAATTGATTATAAAGGCTGCTGATATGCATTTATTCCATGACGAATCTAATTATCAAAATTATCAAATATGCTGTATAAATAAAAATACATTTTGCCAGTTTATGCAATAATTTATTGCTGAATTTACGTTTAAAAACAGTGGATCTAGAGTTCAGCTAATTAATAAACAAATTATAATTAATTCGAAACATTCTCAGAGTAGCTAGTACCTTCCAAAAAGCTTTCGAGGGAGAATAAGGAGAGGCTATAGTTTAAGAGTATCTAAGCCTTACAAGAAGACGCGGACGGCGACAGTCAGAATGAAAGCCTAAGAAGGAATGTAAAGTAAGGCCGTGGACTAGGACTAAACGTAGCAACCGTTTAAAATATCCATAATATTCCCGATTCTCCGCCATTGCTACAAAAATATTGGAGGTTTTGTCTGTTCACGTCTGTAAGTGGTAACCCTCTGAATCCTTACACGTGACCTCCGGGTAGTGCTAAGAACAGTCTCTGGTGGTAGGCTTCGGCCGTGGCTTGTCACCACCCTCCAGGCTGGGCCATTGCGTGAAGCGACTTTTTCGTGTTTCGTAATGTGGTCCGGAGAAGCCATCTTCTAGGCCTTCATGCTCCATCTTAGACCACATCGTCACTTTACATCAGGTGAGATTGTGGTCAAATGAAGGATTATCAATAATAAAAAATAAAAAAAAAGAAACTGACAAATACAAATCTACAAACGAGCGTACGTGGCTTACGTGCCTTTATATTTTTACGTCAGACAAACGGCCGACCGGATACTAAAATGAATATTGTACGTAGTAAAGGATGTGGTAGAATTTACATGCAAAGCGCACTCGTTTCCAGGGAAGGATTCCTTATGATGCCAAAGATAGGGAAGATATTCTATGAATCACTACTCCTTACGAGTTTCTTAAACACATCCGACTCCGATTAAATGTTTTGCGAATTTTATACAGCTAATTTTTAGCAAAGTCCCAGCATAGAAAGTATTTATCAAGATAGGAGGATTATTACGATGTCAAGCCGATGATTACGTAGCTAGCCGTTGATAACGGTATTGTGTCAGATTGCTTATCAATATTGGCTATGAACGACAGTTATGGACGCGAGTTAAATATTTTTATTTTTGTTGAAGTGCTTGTTATTTTTCTGCCTTCAAACAGTTCATAGCAGGTATAATTTTAGTTTTAAACTCATCCAGAACATATTGTCAAGTTAAAATATGCTCACGAAAAAGTGCTTTTTCGAAACAGGATTAGATTTCGTAAGCGGCATTGACCAACATATTTTTAGAACGAATTTATTTATGTTCTAAAGTATTTTGGAGTAGGGTGAGGTATTTCAGCAATACCAAGTGGGTACATTAGGTTATGCCAAAATTTTCATTTAAATCAAAAGTTTTCTTTTTATTGTCTGGCAAACTTCCAAACGTACATTTTATATTCTTACGTAATGTTTACATTATTGAAAAATCAGCATCCTGTAAACTTCCATTGAGACTGGAGTAACCTCCATTGAGATGAGCTATAGATAGGTTTGACTCACGATCTTATCAATGGCTCGTGAAATTCCTTTTTTTCGTCAATTCTATTTCTATAACCATAAATGTATACCATTGGAAGTAAATTAGGACATTCGATGCAGACTTTGACCCCCTCTTAATGCCGCTTTAGTTATACAGCAATCGTTAAAAATAATAAAATCTGTTAATATTTAAGTTTGTTGGTAGTTTTAAGTAACCTTAGTCGGAGTAAAAGCTCTCGCGTACATGCGATGTAATAAGAATCGAGCAATGCCATTTTAATTTGATTGGTCTCATTTTAGATAGCTGTTGCAAACTTAAGGTGATAGGCCTTTAAAATCATAGGGATATGATGTGCCAAATATATGTGATTTAAATAGCTTTTAGAGTTTGTTGTAGGATAACGCGGGTAAATAATAAAAGAAATAAACGACTTAGGTCTGGCAAAGGTTGTAAGTAGGGCACGGTGCGCGCGCGCCGCGATCTTGGCCTCAAAGCCCGTTGCCTTCTTCGGTAGCGACCGGTTTCACAGATCACGTTCCTTCTATACACCACACTCTGGTTCCAACGAGAATTCTCTAGAACCTTATCAACTTTGGTTCAATGGAGCGTAATTGTAATAAATCACAAATCATCCGTTGACATCTGTATTCTATTTACGGCGCAATAAATAAGTCGTGGCATTATCTGTGCTTTCTTGTCTTTATTAATCATAGATGGGTGTACATGGAGGTGACTCATGACTCATGGCAACAGTCATGTAGGGTGATCGAGCAGTCTGATTCACGGCCTGCATTGTTGCCAACTGCTTTCAGGAATTTAAAGAGGGTTATCTTCATCCGCGGTAACATTATTAACATATGTAGTATAAAAACAAATTAGCTGCTTGCATTATGTATACAGTTAATTTTCTAAACTATGAAACGCATTCATGCTATATAAATAACTACTATTTTCTAACGCTCTTCTATAATACACGAAACTGGTGGTTAGTGATATGCAGAAAAAAGATAAGATATAAGATAATTCGGTTTACAGCATCAGTGTTAAACAAATTGAAGCGAACTGTCAGGTCAATCTTATTTCCATGATTAGGTACTTTTTTGTTGAGTACATTAGTTAATCCGAGCATCTCCGAGTAAAGTTAGACAATGGTTTAAATATATATAGAGATTTCACTCAGTCACATGTGACAAAGCGAAATAGCTCTTCACATAACTAACCATTGACACGTATTATTGACATAACTAAAGCATTGCTTAGTTTACACGGATTTGTGAAATCCATGTAAGCCCTTAGATAATTATTAATAATATTGAAAATGTTTTTTAAGTTTTCTTGACATTTTTAAGCATACAGACTAGAAATAAATGTTTTGACTTTGACTTTGACGAAAAACTTAAACATACATCTGATAAATTGGGCTACACCATGATAGATATCTTTTAAGATTATTCTTATTTCGTTGCCTTAGTTAAAAACCGTTTATTACCTGAGATGCCGATCTGAGCAGGCCCTAAGGCACATGTTGTTGCCAAACTATTTCAGGTAACGCTGTCATTGTATGCAATGCTATTGTGTACAAGTTTTAGCTCCCAGTCGATTGTTCGTGGCTTCCAATATCCATTGAATATATCGTTGATTTGGGCCACTGTACTAGGAATAATAACAATTTCCTGTGTTACTTCTGTTTGTGTATGGTATGCAACTAGCAATACTACCTACATACTAATACTAGGTAGTATAAGTTTTGTAATAAGTATAGTAATAACAGTTATGATAAACAACAAAGTATTAGTTAGTAGGTAAGTATCGGTGTTTGTGTATTTACGACAGATAATTAAACTAAGATTACTCATTCATATCTATTATTTATAGATAGTTAAAAGATGATGACTTTAATGACTCGTAGCTAGGTAAGTTAACAGTTAATTACTGGTTACTTACAGTAATACTCTCCATAAAAAATATAGAATTTAGATAGTATTACTGTGCTTATGAACCGTACCTACCTTAATTGTCACAACTAAATGGCAGCTTTTCTATAATACCTGTCGGAACCATAAGGTAGCTCAAATACGATATACAACCAACTCAAAACAAATAAAATATGTTGTTAAATTGTAAGGACTAAATAATAATTGAGGAGATAACAGTAAATTAAAAAATACGGAGCACATTTTATCTACTTCGCTGAAAAACAAAGAATATCGATTTATCAAAGGCGTGGCATATTATTATCATTCGAATTAAACGAAACTTTTATTGCATACAATAAAAGTTAGGTACCTACCTACTTACCATGCATTTGTTCAGCATTTACTATCGAGTTTTATATTGTTTTATCGTATTGCAAGCTGTATAAGTAATAACTGATATATTTCAAATGAAATGATAACAAAACGTTCATCTCGACACGTTTTGCCGGCGCGGCGGCGGCGGCGGCGGGAGGGGCGGCCGTGACTTCGATCGACACCAAGCTAAAACCTCTTTTGACTACCACTAACGCCATCTCTTAGAGCGACGCGTAAACACACGCCTCCATATTTATTTAGATGATGACTAGGCATACGTATATGAATCATGTCGGTATTTTAATTATAATTCTATTGTACATTATGTTTCCTTTATAGTGAGGAAAGTCATTCAAGGGCTATTTAATGGGTACTGCATAAAATATGTGAACCTAGACTAGGTCCATTTTTCTGCTAATGTAGAGTTTCTTAAATTATAATAAAAACTTAGCTGATTTATGAGTCATAGAGTTGTATATATTTTAGTACATGCCTATCAAATGGGCCGGAAATTGATTGTATGACGAAAGACAAAAGCAAGTTTAAAATTTAAATGAACAACGGCCGATGGCTCGGATGATGTCATAGCCGTATCGGTCCGACTGTTTTGTTTGATAAAAATATCTAAGGTAAGCTCATTAGCCACAAAAACAGATATGCGACAGGTCACGTATGCTCAGCAACTAGTAAAATAAAATTTTCTTACCAATTGTGTTTCTTTTTTTTTATCCGAAAAAAATTAAGAATACGACTGCATGTTTGAGAAATATCGTTATTTTAGTTTTGTTGGTGTGTTCCTTAAATTATACAATACAATTATATTACTATTGTGTACTTAAGTTAATCATGCTGGTATCGTTTAGCCTATGTGGAGTTTATTCATATTTTCTGCAAGCCGTCGTACAACAGTTACATTTGAATTAATCAAAACTTAAAGAAAATTATTTTAACAGAATAAGGTCTCAGAAAGGTTGCTGGAACAATAAAATCACGATATTTGATTTTTAAATAACTACAAAATATTTTTAATCATATTAATCATCATGATATCATCGTTAAATATATGGAATCAATGACGTGGAGGAAACGGAATTAAAATTAGTCATATTTATTTTAATTTACGTAACTCTGTCTCGGTGCGCCAAGGCACGCCTGAGGGCAGTAGGTTGCGGGTTCGATTCCCGATGTGAGACCAGATTTATGATCAGATAGTCAATTTCTGGTTTTCGTTCTGGGTGTTTTCTATGTAACATGTTCCTATGTATAAAAAAAATGTACCTATCTATGTAGTATATCAGTCACCTAATACCCATAGTACAAGCTCCGTTTTGTTTGGGTTAGGTGATGCCGCGGTTAGTCTGAAAATATTTTATAATATATCATTATAAGTATTTGTAGGTAGGATAATGATAAAACTGCATAGTATGGGGTATTCTGCAAAATATCCTTCAGCTAAATATTATTATTTGTATAATTATAATATATAGGAATACCTACTGCGTATATTCATAAAAGAGGGAAACCCATGTCCTAAGACAAACTTATAAAAATGTTTGGGTAAAATTCTGGAATGTGTGTTGTAAAAAAAATGTCATAATTAAAACACCTTATGTGTATAGTGGTGCGTGGCGGGGTTTGAACCCACGACCTTCGGAATGAAAGTCGAGTGTCCTCCCACTTAGCCGCCACGCACCTCTGGATTTTTCTTCTTGAGAAATTAATGTGCGCTTTTAACACGTGCTTTAACGGTGAAGGCAAACATCGTGAGGAAACCGGCATATTCTGAGAACTTCATAAAAAAAGAGTTTGAAGGACATGTGACATTCACCAACCCGCACTTGGCCAGCGTGGTGAATTAAGGCCTAATCTCTCTCGTCAAGAGAGAAGTCCCTGTGTCCCAGCAGTGGGAACGTTAATAGGATGATGATGATGATGTGTATTGTTAAAGCGAGTTGGTAATTTTATAGGTTGGAACTACCAATATATCAAAATAATATAATTATAATCCACTTAAATTTATTCCTGGACACTCAAGACAAAATTCTATCTATACTTATTATAAATTAAAGTAGCCGCCGTGTCTCTCTGTCTTTAAGTTTGGTAGAAATTCAAAACTACAGAACGTATCTTTATGCGGTTTACTGCAATAGGTAGAATGATTAAAGAGCAAGGTTTTCTTATTCGAGCAAAGCCGGAATAGGCCAGTTGGTTTTAAATAATTATGAAATGCTGTCTACCGTTCTAAATAAAGTTCCAATCCTTGGCTAATTAGAGTTTAGCAATTCAGTATTTGGCTATTTTTTTTAAGTAGGTGGTGCGATTTATGCATACATACGCATCATACAGTATACAACACGCTGGTAAAGTATCGAAAGTCCGATGCCAAACAAAATTAATGATTGTCAAATTCGAAGGGATAATACTCTATTCACATAAGGTTTCTTTTCTTTTTATAATGTGTTTGCCATATCTATTTGCTAATGCTGTTCAAATGGTAATGAATGTCAACCTAAGTATAAATATAATATTATTTCCACGGCATAGCAGTTATTATTAGAAACACAAGCTGACTCGCTGGTTAGGGAAATCATAACACGATGGTGTCTTCTTCGAATTAAAAGAAGTTTAATTAAAAAAAGCCAGATCCGTTGCCGTACAGGTCTCATATACATCTCATCTGATTCAGTTTCTGTTCTGAGATCATTTAGTACAAATATTCCTCTTGTTTATAGGTCTTGTCTAAGATGTTTTTTTGTATGACTATGATAGGTATTAGTAGAACAGTGATTGTTACTAACCTTTCCTTATAAGCAAGCTGGTCACCCTCCGCAGCGCCTCTCGCGGCGACTTCTGGAAGAACTTAGGCGTCAGGTTGGGCGGCAGTGTCAGCGGCTTGCGGGAGGCCGAGCCCTCCCAAGGCACCTGGTGGTCAGCCACCTTGCCCGCTGTTAGTCTGTCCAGGTGCTCGATGGAAGCTGGCCTGCGTAAGCAGAGGTTAAGGTTAGTCGCTTGTTACTGTTAGTCGGATGCGTTAAGTTTGTTTTGGGTCTATATGCGTGTTGTGCTATTAGTGTGCTGGGAATTTTATTAACACACTAGATTTTCACGCTGCGACGATGCCCGTAATTTATGGATTTTCCCGCGAAAACAACGTTATTTCCCGAGGGTAAAAGTAGCCTATAGCCTGCCTCGATAAATGGGCTATATAATACTTCTAATCGGACCGGTAGTTCCTGACATTAGCACGTTCAAACAAACTCCTTAGCTTTATAATATCAGTATAGATTTTATGTTTGGCTCTTAAACATGGTGTAACACGATTGACAGATCAACGACGGCTTGACCTCAATATCGATTTAAACCCATAATGTTATATCATATCCCCATATGTTATATGTTCCCCGTTTTTTTATAGTTTACTAGCTGACCCCAGCAAACGTGTTTTGCAAAATTTTTTTTTTTTTTTTAGAATGAAAAATAAATATTGTCCGATTCTCATAGATACCGGATAAGCACAAAAAAATTCATCAATATCGGTCAAGCCGTTTCGGAGGAGTTCGATTACGCACTCCGTGACAGAAGAATTTTATATATTAGATTAGATATTAGCTTTTTTTTTTGTATCACTGACATGAAATATATGTTTATTATTATTTAATTTATAACTTTGGGCTTATTTTAAACGAGACGTAAGTAAAACAACATACATATTAGTAGTATTTTTTTTATGATTTTCTTCAAACTTTTAGACCAGACCAACAAACGACAGAAAAAAAACAAGATATTTTTTAAACTAATTTCAAATACCATATAAAATTATTATTAATTCCCCCGGCGCGTCTGTCTGTCTTTATGTTCGGGATAAACTTTAAAAACCACTGAACGGATCTGTTCTTTTTTTTTCTTCATCTTAATTTGTTTTCAGCAATGGTATAGTGATTCAAAAGGAAGGTGCCAGTTAGTTTATTAGAGTTGCGTACCCGAAGGGCAAAACGGCACCCTATTACTGAGGCTTACCAGGCTGTATCTCAACAACCATGCAGTTACAGAGTTAAAAATTTGAGAGATGTTGTATTTCTGTTGACGCTTTAACAACAAATACTAAAAACACATAATAAATAAATATATAAGGGGGCTCCCACACAACTAACGCAATTTTTACCAGGTTAAGGAGGGACCGCTCGAAGTGCATCTTTTTGTACTTTTAAATATTTTTTTATTATTGCAATATGTGTATAAACTGTACACGGAACCCTAAGTGAAGTACTTATTACATTTTATTATAAAACGTTAGGTGGATGGTCTGCCTTCATTTTAGTCGGACGAGACCAGTACTTGTTATGAGTATGCGGCATAGGAGTTTTATAGTATACGAGAAGTAATTACATCTTTATGATCTTACCGTTGGAATGCATTCATTAAGGTCATTCCAACGGTTTCACTCGTAAAGTTCTCAATACTATCTGGTGTCCTCGCTTTGGACCGCTGGTCCATTATAGTCTAACCTTTGGGGGTATATTATATGACACATATTCAGCATTGGTCGTCCTCTGGCCGAAATGAGAACTACAAATCAGATAAATCTTACTTTAGTATGTTCTGGCACCAGTTATTTTTATGTAATACCCTTTCTAAACTTATTATATTTAATTGGAATATGGTTTTCAATCCATTTGCGCTGGGAGCCCTTAAGCTTCGGCCAAATCTGCGCGACCGAAGCGACTGCGAAGCGGTACGTTTTTAGGCAATTTTTGTAAGGAAACGTATAAAAGCTGGTTATTTCTTTGGGTTTCCTTACGCTGACGAACATAAGATAGGAGTACCTATTTAAAAATATCTGGACGAGATATTTCCAAATTCCTCTAAGTGCAGCACAACAATGCATTCCAGTTTGTTGGAGATGATAAGTAACAACAGCGTATCCGGTAGATATGTCCATTACGGGACGGTTTTACGCCATAATAGACAAACAAGTTGACTCCTTAATTTACGGTTAACAAATATTCTATGAAATTTTGATTATTATCGATATCGGGCTGAAAGTAACTGATTTATTTTAAAAATGTAGTTGGGATTTTAGCAGCTCAAGATCAACCAATTAAAAAAGCAGATATTTTAGTCCATTTATGTAGTTTGTGTTAGTATTTACATTTATAAACCTAAGCTAAGCATCTGATTAAACCTTTGCGTTTCTTCTTTTAATGGTGCGGCTACATTAGCGGCCTACGGCGAATATTCGTGTCAACGCGATGTGTGTGTTGTTTTGCCTTCCACTATCTAATTTCTGAGTTGAGCAGTTTAATTTTCATGTGCATTACTGTAATGTGACGGAGTAGGACTTTTGGTGTTTTGGACTTAGGGTGAGACGAACATGCCACGTCCATAATCCTGTCTCTATTCTGACCTATGTGGATGTGCATTATATGCCTCGTTGTTCCACTGTCTGATTTATTTAGTAAGAATACTAACCGGTGTCTTTGCCGAGGATACCATCCTCTGGGCGGTCCTCCCATCCTCAAGAGATCAGCGCCGGTGTTGACTCCGGTGCCCATCAACGAGCCGCGTCCGTACCCGCCCAAAGTTGCACTACTGCCTGTTCACATGAAAAACAAATGCTATTGAGTAAACATTTCTTAAGTAAAGACCAAATATCTTAAAGACAGAAGTCAGAGATTTATGATGCGAAGGACATTGCAGCCGCGGACAAATACTGGTGTCTCGGGCAGACTGGCGAAGGTTTGTAGCGTTCCAGGGCCCACCAAACGGCTCATAGTTTGTATAGTAACATGAGTCTACCTATTGATTGTATGGAGTTCATAATGTTGTTCCGAGGAGGCCCCTCGGAGTTCTTCGGCGGGGTGTGAGGTACGAGTACATCACAGACGCGGGAAAACAAAGGTGTCTCGGGATGTTTAGAGCGGCTATTGCCCTTTAGATGCCTCATAACTTGTATAGGGAAATGACTGTACCTATTGACTGTATGGAGTTCATAGTGTTGTTCCGAAGAGGCCCCTCGGAGTTCTTCAGCGGGGTGCGAGGTACGAGTACATCACAGACGCGGGAAAACAAAGGTGTCTCGGGATGTTTAGAGCGGCTATTGCCCTTTAGATGCCTCATAACTTGTATAGGGAAATGACTGTACCTATTGACTGTATGGAGTTCATAGTGTTGTTCCGAAGAGGCCCCTCGGAGTTCTTCAGCGGGGTGCGAGGTACGAGTACATCACAGACGCGGGAAAACAAAAGTGTCTGGGGATGTTAAGAGCGGCTATTGCCCTTTAGATGCCTCATAACTTGTATAGGGAAATGACTGTACCTATTGACTGTATGGAGTTCATAGTGTTGTTCCGAGGAGGCCCCGTGGAGTTCCTCGGCGGGGTGCGAGGGACATCGCAGCCGCGAGCGAACACCGGTGTCTCGGGCAGGCTGGCGGATGTCTGGAGCGGCCCACGCCCGCCAGACGCCTCACGGTTTTGACGCTGCAATGTTCGACGACGGGCACCGCTTGCTCCGATATCTGGAATATAATAATATTGTTATAAAATTAGCCTGCTAAATAGGCGTCGTCATTTCGGTGTGCATGGCTTCGGTCACGCAACTCACTGGCGACGTATTAAAATTCTTCTTAGAGGGACCGGCGGTTTCGAGCCGCACGAGATTGAGCAATAACAGGTCTGTGATGATATTGTACTATTTCGTATCACTTAAATTCCTTGTTTTTTAAATATTCGCTAAAATAAATTATGATGGTTGCAGGTCATTGAACATTAATCAAACATTTATGAAAGATGATGAATATTTTAAGTCTCAAAATATCAGAATACGCATGTTGCAACTTCTGGAAACCGGTTTCATAAGATGAAAAAGCCAGAATTTATATATCATCTTTGTCTATTTGTGATATCTATACTTATATTATGAAGAGGAAAAGTTTGATTTTTTGTTTGTTTGTTTGTCTCGAATAGGCTCTGAAACTACTGCACCGATTTAAAAAATTCTTTCACCATTCGAAAGCTACACTATCCCTGAGTGACATAGGCTATATTTTGTTTAAAAAAAAATGATTCCTTACCACACCTCAAATAATGTAACCCAAGGTGAAAAAAAAACCTATCTTTAATCGCGAATGTTGCGAAAACTATTATAGTTTTGTGATAATAAGCATTTTTTTATATTAAAAGAATTAATTAAAAAACCACTACTTGAAAAGGCTCTATATTTGTACCTCGGTATTAATTCTTAACAATACCTTTTTAAATAAAATTTCCATGTCATAATGTTAGTTACCGTACTCCTCCGAAACGGCTTTACCGATTTTTGCCAAATTTAATATGCGTAGAATTCAGTAGGTCTAGAATCGGCTACTATCTATTTTTCATTTTGCAAAACAACGTTTGCTGGGGTAAGCTAGTTTATGATATGATAGTTAGTTTTTATTTAAATTAGCTTTAAGTTGACCTTTCCATTTATGCATAAGCGTCTAAGAAAATAAACGTTTTGACTTTATACTTTTTATTAAAAATAGTTATGAAGTTAAGAAATAAAAAAGTTATAGTCGGTCGGTTGTCAATTTAACAGGCCATATTTGACATTTGCTCATAGTGAGGAGAGGTGAGGAGCTAAAATTCTTAATCGAACGATCTGAAGTGAATTTATTTACAGATCGCATTTCGGATTTCAATAGTTTTACGGAAAATGAAAAAATACATGTCAAATCTATTAGATTATTATTTTCTATCGTAATGTACAATATGGAAGCAAAATAGAACTTGTACGTTATTTGACAATAAAATATTTATTCAGAATCATATCAGTTTCATAACTAGGCAACACTGACTGGCAGAGTGTCTGCCCTAAGCGATATAATGGATTTAGGAGGTTTTTGTATTCAAAATGAATTATTATGGCACCTATTGGGAGATATTAATATTCATTTAATGTTGGTAAGTTATTATATTGTTTATCTTCTATTGTAAACTAATTGTTTTCAGTCGCTATTATATTTGATGAAATTGCTTTCAGGCATAAGGTTCTGAGTTGAAAATGCAATTGCAATTATTTAGAACTACTCTGTAAAATATATTTCGTGCAATAAAGTGTTAATCCATTCATTCATTAAATCTTTGATCAGTTGGGTTTGGTCCGTAGTATTGAAGACCGACGACATTACCTTTCAATTAAATTCTGTTTTTAGATCAATAATTTTGTGCAAATTACAATTTATTTTTTTAAGGGATATTAGCCAAAATAAATAGTGAAACTCCCTTATTTTTCTGTATCGCATTAAACATATATTTTAGGAAATTTTGCAGTTTAGACTTTGGAATATATTGAATACGACGTAACCTTGTAACGGAGGACAAAATAGTATTCTCGTAGAGTTTTGATGAACTGTCAAATCTGGCCTAACTTTAGCTCAAAATAAAGAAAATTCTTAAGATTTGATAGAACAAGGACATCACAGAAAATCAAACTTAAGTATGTACCCACGTACTTAAGTTTGATGTTCTGTGACACTTACATTAAAGTTCATCATTGTATAGGTATGAAACTGTGGCAACTTTATGTGTGAAATATATATATACATAACATATAAGGGCAATCATTACGAGGTAAATCAATAGAGATTTGGTTTATAAAACTGTGATCACTCACCTGTTGGAAGAGTCCTTCTGTCAGTCGAACCACTTTTGAAATTGCTATTTCTCCTGTTCTTGTTGTAGCTGGTTTCCATAGATCTCGTCTTCAAGCTATTTGTTGTGTCTCGGTGCGGCGGAACAGCTGGGGGTTCCGATGGTCTGTAATTAAATTGGACATCAGAGATTATTCAGAGTACAATGTAACTTATTTTATTTGTCCTTACCTCCGTAAAATGGCTGGCAAGTTGTATACTTGAGTGAAAAGTTGAGTATCATCAACAGTGTAACGAACACTCTATTGAATTATTATGAATATGAGGTACACCAAGAGGTGGCCCGATACAAACAAATTACTTTGATTTTATAAAGAATAGATATTAAAACGATATTTTGATATAATATATTTATTTACCTTCGTCTAGAATCCATCGTCGGTGTATGAAGTGGTAAGGTGTCAGCTTTTTTGATGTGGCGTTTGTCAGTTGGTTGCATTATTTCAGTATATTCATCGTCCACTTCTTGAACTGGCGATGGTGGCAATGGAGGGAATGTGGGGGACTCTGGTGTTTGCGGCAAGGGGCCCAGCTCATGCACCATCGTTGGAGACGGCGGCAACGGCGGGTGACGGAACGAGTGCTCTACTATCTGCACGTTCAGAGGGAAGTCCCCACCACTTGATACTGCAGAGTCCGAAGACGAAGGTTGACGCATCAACCCAACAGGTGCGTCCTTAGCACTCGTAGATTTGTGCATGCTGTTCGACCTCCTCGACCGATCACGACGATCAATCGACCTTTGGTTCTGTATTTCATTGTGACTCGAAGATTTCTGAATATCATGTCTCTTCTGCCTCTCCCTAGAACTATAACGGTAATTGTTTTCTATTATATCCTTAGATACTTCATCACAGTACTCATCCTTATGAATATTCCAGTCTTTTGGTATATATGGGGTAAAATGTTTTTGGTCCCGACTTTGATTCAGAATCGCGGTGATGTTATTTTCGATTTTTCGTAGAGGTGATGTTTCCCCGCTGGAGCGCTCTCCACTCTCCTGATCCTCCTCCTCCTCGACGGTGGTAATGAGGGCCTGGCGACTGGCGCTGGTGCTCTCACCGTCGGCACCGAGGCTCGGCAGGGACACCACTCGCACCATGTTAGGAGGCACGGTCGTCAGCTCATTCACTGTCTCGTTGCATTCATTCGGAGTCGCCTCTTCAACTTTACCTTCCTTTATCAACGACTGAATATTGTCAAATGTGGATGAATACTTTTTGAAATCAGAGAATCGGTTCTGCGGCGACAGTTTATTAAGAACTAAGTTGGTTTTAGAAGAGTAATTGCTCTTTTCGCTTGGTAACTTTCTGGCTCTCGGGCTGTGCGCATAATATTCTCCTCCAACGTATCGGTCCTGACTATTATTGAGGTCTAAGCTCAATCGCGATTTTGGGGAAGTCAGTTCCTTACTTAATCTAGAATTCGGCGTGCATAGATCTATGCTATATCTAGAGTTAGGGGTATTCAGTTCTCGGCTCAATCTCGAGTTTAGATCTACGCTGTACCGAGACTGCGGTAGACTGAGGTCGGAGCTGGGACGAGAGTTGTACGAGCCCACTGAGCCGGAACCGCTGATGGATATGCTGGATCCGTCTATGGACTTGTCCGCATCTAAACTTCTATTTAGACTATGACTGTTTACTAAGTTTGTATTGCTCGACTGCTTATTAGGGGTCGTCTTATTAAAAGCGGGGAGTTGTTTCCTGTTTTTACCCTTGCGAATGACATAAGTGCCACAGTCTTGATTGCGTCGATTATCGGAGTCAACATCAGAAACCGGTGATGCAAGAGGCTCACATTGTGTGATCGGTGGAGGTGGTGGCCAGTACTCTTCGGCCCAGTCGTCATCTACCCGCTGTGGTATGGAACTTGTGCTTGAATGAGACTGATCACCAGACTTTCTTCTTCGTCTGCCGATAACCTGAAATTATTATTTTTATGTAGCGTCCATTGTCAACTAATTCATTGGAAATTATATAATGTAATGAAATGCTTACCTTTGTGCTTCCAGGAGTGAGTAGGGGATCATCACCATCGAGTGACACTTCCCAGGCGATGGAATTGCGTTTCGATGGTGTATTGAGCGAGGGCGGCGGGGGCGGCAGCGACTCCTCGAGCGAATCGTCCGAAAAGTGCTCCTCGTCTCCCTTGTTTGAGCTTCTCCTCTTTGGGTTCCCCATTATATCCTCCGATGATCCTCTACATACTTCTCTATGTCTCTCCATAGAACCGGCGAGAGTTCGCGGAGGCAATTTGCCTAAGGGTGAAAGCATTTCCCCGTCAGATCTGGCGTCTCGATTTTTTCTTTCGGAGCTTTTGGTATTTGACGGCGAGACCATTTGAAAGGTTGGGGAATGCGACTGTTTGAATTGAATGTTCGGCCCTGGGTAGATGGTGACAGGGTGTTCATTGTAGGGCTTGTCGTTAAAGTCCGAGGAGAATCCCATGAAGGGGAAGACTGGTGGGTTTTCGACGCTGGGTGACTTTTTAAGGTTTGTGGGGTGTCGTGGTGGCAGCCAGGAGGTGGCGGCGTCGGGGTGCTGGGGGCGCCCGCCGTGCTGCAGGGATGCGAATCGGTATGGAGGCACTGGTGGTTGCTGAAGTTGGAAACCGTTCGAATCCCCCTTTTCCCAGCCGTAAGGACGTTGATGCTTTGTTTTTGGCTGGAATGGGAAGGTAAAAACAAACATGAAAAAAAAACAATTCAAGAACATTTGAGCATTCATTTTGAAACGGCGTACAAAACTGGCTCTAATTAGTTGATGAAAAATTGAATCAGGTTTAGATAATAATATTAAATTAATTAACATCAAGCATGATAATGAAAACAAATATATCGTCTTATTTGGTAAACAATTGAGTTTAATTTTTATATAGTTTAATATCCCGGTAGACCCCAATTGAAGAGTACAGCGTCAAAACCAGGATTGTCACTAAAATTCAAAAAGTTAATTTTTGATGGCAATATTTTCATTTCTCCGTGTATTTTTATGTGGCATTACACAAAAAGCGTAAAAACAAGGTATAGTCAGATGTATCACATAAGTCTCAAAACTGTATGCAGGAACAAAACAGGGAAGGTCCATAGTGTAACAGAACGTAAGATGGAATGTCCAAACTGTAAATTATTTAACTAACCACCTGGATAGTCGTATAAGATATATTGTGATTCAGCAGGTGGACAGAATAAGTACTACACAGTGAAAATATTGTTGTCCATAAAATGAATGAACTAATTATAATGGTATATGGGAGAAATCACCCATAGTGACCAAAAAGGGAACTGGATCAAATGAATTTAAATTGCCGGAATTTTCATATCACATTTTGTTCTGAGGGGGCTCAATCCTTTGAAGGCATTCCTCAGGTTTAATTAGTAAAAAAAATATTAAATGGACATTCCTTGTATGGGACACAGTGGACATTACCAGTTTTTGTATGTTCCAAAAGTAAATATCTTTAATTTTTTAATTGTAAAATATATATGTTTATTTCAATATTTTGTGTTTCTAAATATAAGACTTTATAAGGTAAACTAAAGTTCCTATTAGCAGTTTATAATTTTAAGTGACACTTAAGAATGTTATTGACTTTTTGTTTTTGTGACATTCCTTGTTATGCCCCTGTACCCTTCAATTAAGAATTTACTTAAGAGAAATAATACTTGATGGTAGCATGACAGGTAGGTTTATAAAAAGTTGTACTAACGAAAGTAGTTTGAGTAGCAGTTGTGATCCCGTTGACACTGATGATGGAGTCCAGTCTCTCTTCCGCTTCCCGCTGTTCGGTCGATGTCATTCGCTTAGCTGAATTAGCTGGAGACACCCTGGAAGTATAAATGTTTGAGCTTAAAAACGGGGATGTTTGAAAACGGCTTTTACCCTAACTATAATTATGACATCACAGGAACTAAGTCATTATTTATTTATTTGGTTCATGATTCATGGTAATTTATTCGTCGTAGGTAACAAACATACTGTACACTTGACTTCGTTTCAATCTATATAACCTAAGTATTATAACCTAAGTATAACCTAAGTACCTAAGTATTATAACATCATAATTTAAAAAAGTATTAACTCTGCAAGTCACAGATAAGACGTTAGTTATTATAATATTATTTATTTATATATATAAATAATTTGTACATGCTTTTTTTGAGACACTAATTGTATTTAGTTAGGTATCGGGTCATAAGCACAAAATTTAAGTACGAAACATGCTTTTTAAAAACTCAGGTTTCAATTCCAAGCAAAGTTAGTACAATTTTTTTTAAATGTGTTAATGAAATTTTCATTTTGCTAAAATCGAGTACATGGTTTCTCAAACGTTTGTTACATCCTGTATATGTTTGTCTATTATATTAAGTACGTAAATCGCATGGCTAGATGTTGTTGTGTGCATTGTCCAGAAATAATTATATTTATTGATATAGGTATATTTCTTGGTATATTTTTTTGTTGTTCTTTTCTGTCTCTGTTAGTATAAGAAGATAAGAATTATGTATAATTAGTGTTAATATTATGATCATCATCAGTTTCAACCGTTGGACTTCACAGCTGGATATAGGCTGACAAAGATTTAGAGTTATCATTGGGCGCATAGCTACGTTACAATCATTGCGGTATGAAAAACCCCATCCTTAAAGTGCCCTTGGACGAATCATACAGTGGTACGAACTGCTCGCGATACGAAATGACTAAACACCCCTCCTAATTTCTTATTAATGTTCATCTATATGAATAATTACTTTGGCAAAAGAGTTGATATGATCCGTTGGGCCTCCTCTGGCGGCGGCGGCGAGTGCGGCGACGGCGGGTCCGGGGGCGAAGGCTCCTCGCGCTCCTCCGTCGGACGGAAACCCAACGCGAACTTCGCCCTGAAATATATAACACACGAATTTGTAAAAAAAAAGGTGTGTGTGCGATTCACACACGATAGAAGTGAAACTTCAGTAAATCGACAAAAGAATAAGAAGAATAAAAAAAAACAAAAAAAAATACTATGCAAAAAGATTTTGTTCGGGCACCCATCCAAGTACTGGCGTCGCGCAAAGTTGCTTAACCTTGTTAGCGTTTAAGATTGGCTTACCCGACAGGTAAGCCAATCTTATTTCCATTTCCTTTGCATCCGGTTTCAAATCACAACGAATCTAAAGAAGTTTCCCTTCAAAAACCCCAGCGATCACAACACTGGTATAACACATGCTGAAAACTGCATTAAAATCCTTTAGTGAAAGTCGTAGTTTATAACCAGAATTTAGATTATTTTGGTGCATATTTCTCAAAACCATAATATATAAAATAAATGCAAAACCTACATATAATACGCCATCTATTTACCTTATAAGTGTAGACTTTTTATTTTCTATGCCTTAAAACAAGAACTCTTAATAAACTCGACGCACGCACGAAAATCAAGAAACAACTTACATTCTAACCCCCTGTTATCATAAAAATAAATTACTTTCTATTTTAGGCTTTTATGAGGTTAATAGAAAGTTTGTTAAAAAATGTTATTGATAAACTTAAATTAGTGTGAAACCTATTTAAATAACAGCTGATTAAAAGCTTTTCACCCTTGATTAACTCTATAATATGTACTCGGAAAATAAGGCGTAAATAGGCTTGGGTATAGCGTATTTTAGCTAATTCAGTTATATTATGTATTTTTTTGAAGCTAGCTAGTAGCAGTTATAAAAGTCAAATCCTAGTGGGCTTACAGTTTATTTTTAGGTGTACAATTTTTCTATTTCAGTGTTTATTGTATAAGTGCCATAAAAATCGTGACGAAGTTTACATTTAATATTTTAAAGGTCTTTTCTAAACCTTTAAAATATTTACGCAAACAGATAGCGGAAGGGACTTAATTTATCTTGGTTTTATAAGGTGTATTATAGCATTGAAAAATAAGTGATTTATGGTAAGGGCAATAATAATAAAGTAACTCTTTACATCCCCAATAATTCAAACTTTCGTAGTAACTCTCAGTTCAACGACGTAGACCTTTGAACGGTACAATGAACCATGAAACCAATAAATTTATTCAATTCGATAACTTTTGGACCCCAACAGCTGGTTTACATAGTACATGCCAGCAAATAGCGAGCCCTTGATTACTACATCAAAGATCCGCTTCCTTCGAGCGAGCCTGCCGAGTGCCGACCGGAAATTGCAAATGTTCCCAACTTTATGGGCGCCAGCGGAACCTTCCATTTCCCCGTAACTGTTAGTTTTATGAGGCTTATTTATAATTTGTTGCGAATACTCCTTGATGGTTGGTTGTGAACTGCCATTAAAGTTGTACTCTAGAGGTATTAGCTGCGATCTAAGTTCGTTGATGAGGTACTTGATAGTTTCCATGACTGCTAATATTATATATACGTCATATCTTAATAAGCGGTTTGTTTAGTTGTTCTGCACTAGAGACAACACCCTTTTGTGAGAGTGTATGGAGATAGACTTATACCTACCAAAGGAAGAACTTGTAGGTATATTTAATAACTTACTTATTTATACAGATATGCATTTTTTTAATAAAAATCTATTTAACGCTTGCAAAGCTAAAATAAGTTAATAGCTCTACGTTATTTAATAAACTAAATAAATGTCTAACTTTCCACATTCATATAAAAAATACTGTCTCTTTATCAATATATGAAGTTTGTTTTTATGTTGTAGCACAGAATTAATTGATATTTGAACTTTACGAAAATACGAAGTTAAGGTAGAGCGCCTTATTTCGGAATCAACCTAACAAAATTACAAGGTTCCCACAGGAAAAGGATTGATTTATTAGTGAACCACTCTCGCACTGTTTGACATCGAGTTACTCCCAGAAAGTATTATAGAAATGAGATGGATGCATTTATTGGAGTCCATGTCACGACCAAAGCCATATGTAAGATAGATTTGTCCAGGATATTTTTGTATGTATTGTTTTAAAAATCGAAGGATCGCGTTGGTTGAAGGGGTCGGCTCGGGCCAGGGGTCTAGCGAAAGCGGCTCTCCCTCGTACTCACTAGTGTATTATAACGTAGTGGTTACCTTCTGCCGTTCATGCTCATGTATCCATCGTCCTCGGAGGTGTGTCCGGCCAGGGGCGAGTCGTCGTCGGTGGCGGGGGTCGCGGGGGTCGCGGGGGTCGGCGCGGGCCGGGGGTCCAGCGACCGCGGCTCTCCCTCGTCGTACTCGCTCAACACCTGGTCCAGAAGCTCCAGGGAGCGCTGCACGTCGTCGCACCCGCTGAAAACACGGATTTGACAATTAGAAATATTGCAGACATAAAGTTTGTGAAGTTATGAGGTATGGCTGGCCATCCGACTTCAATTATATTTGTGTGATGGTCTAGGTAGAACTAAAGCTACCTACTCCGATTCAATGGGTGTTTTTAATGTTTCATACCGCGAGCTGTTCATACATCGATATGAATCGCCCAACGGCTCTCTTAGAATGGGGTCGTTTCAATGTATATTTATGAATGGGTCGATCACGAGCAAAAGTTCTCACTACCCATGTTGCATAGACAACTAAAAGAGTGGTTAGAGTATATTATTTTTGTGTTTGCATCGAAAGACATGTCACACAAAGTAGAAAAATTACAAATATTCATATATTGTGATGTGACAAACGTTTTATAAACTTCATCATTATCATTATTTGAGCCATACACTGTTATACACTGGTATTGCTAAGCTTGCATACTCATAATTGAAGTTTAAAAATGTTAGCAAGTTAATATGTATACTTCGTTTTTCGCTGAAACTGCAACAAGCTTAGAGCTTATGCCTATGAAGATAAGAAGCTGGATTCCGAAAGAGTTTCCACTGTTTCTTACAAAAATCACTACTATTCTATGCAATTATCAAAGAATATGCATAAGCATATTTATGGAGATAAATATGCACCGTTGAACCCGTGGTGGTTAAATCATCGATATTCATTGAACCAACAAAAAAAAACCACAACAGCCTCCCGTTAACGTAGTCGAGCGAGCCCAATTTGCAACCGTGCAATTTCCGTGCCGGTTTTCTAGTTGGATTGTCATAGTAAATAAGACGGCACCACTCGTAGCTCTGGCGACCTCGACCGCCGCAAAATCCCCGAGATAATGCTAAATTGGAGTCATTTCCTTCACAAGTGCCTTTTCGTTAAAAGACTCAAGACAAGCCGTGACACGCCCCTAAACGTCACGGTTACGATACAATTAGGGACGATAGATATTCCAACTTTATCTTCTATCAATCGACGTTGACATAATTCTATTAGCTGATTTTATCAATGGTGCTAGAGCAATTTATCCCAGTGATTTACAGGCTCCATATCTATGCTTCCATCCCACCCTGTAACATATGAAAGATAGAGGACGAAAACGTATACGTAAAATGTATAAAGTTATCTTGACATTTACCCTGTAAGTGGGTGTCGGTGCGTAGGAGAATGTAATAGGTGTCTCTCCGACAGAAAATATAAAGGCTTTTCAGTAAGTTGCTAGGCAAATGTTATTGTAACACAAGTTTTATTCTTAGTAATATTTCTCGTAAGTCATATGTGTTTTCTTTATTGAAAAGTCACTATCGGCTTATTAGTTTCGTCCAAGGTAACCGTGAACGAGATTTATAGCTTTTACGTGTTGGAAAGATAGTATATAAAACCTTTGTTTTTCTACATCACTGGCTGGGTATCTTGGTTGAATTTGTAGGTATTTGAATTTTAGATTCCGGATCTTTATAATAAGGATTTTTAGAAATTTACCTTTCCAGAGCAAGAGGAAGCGGGTTCGATTCCCGCCGAGGGTAAAATTGTTTGTAATGTTCTGCAAGCACTTTTCTCCTTGGGCTGGGTGTTTAATATTTATAATAAAAATATCTATATAATATGAAGGTAAGTATTTTATATTAAGTATATCAGATATCTAGTACCCGTAACACAAGCTTAGAGCTTACCACGGGGCTAGATGTTGTTGTGTAGATTGTCCGGAAATATTTATTTATTTATTTATTCGATAACCACTGTTATCATGATGATAATCCTACTCTGCCGTAATACAGTTTGTTATCTAGCGCTATTTGTGTTTTTAATTGGTATCTACCGAGCTTATCTAAACAAGCCGTGTTGGCTAGGTGAGAGCACACTGGACTTTCATGCCGGAGGTCGTGGGTACAAACAGCACCGCGCACCTCTGGAGATTTCTTCATGAAAATTTACGTTCACTTTATAAAACACGTGCTTTAACGATGTGGGCGTTAAAACATATTTTATTCTATAGAAGACTGTATCAAAGATGATAATGCTTGGACGGATGTAGCTCCGTTCCACTAGGATGGACAAAATAGCTGAATTTTGATTTTTTTCTGTTATGTGCATGTTTGACTTGCATTTGTTTGTAAATGTTAAATTTATAATTGTAACCATGTTGTACACCAATATTGTTATTATAACAACATAAAACATTTTGTAAAACATTTTTATAAAACTTGAACTAAAGTTATAAATCTATACATAATATAACTTTTGAAACTATCATGGTTATCAATACTATTTAGATTTTTAACGGGACAATCAATCATGGTATAAATCTAAATTTAAAATTTAAGAAACACCCCCGATTCCCTTGCCTTAATTTCCTTAAACGTAAAACAACATCATATTTTGTAATGTGGACGCGATGCGATTTCATTTGATACCCCACACTAGTATATTTGCAGATTTTCGTTTTTCCTTATCCACTCTCACCACCATAACTTTTAAACGGCACAACCGATTTTCATGAAACATGTCTAAGAACACTCGCGCCAGATTCACCTTTCATACAAAAAAAACTAAATTGAAATCGCTCCATCCGTTCGGGAGCTATGGTGACACAGACAGACAGACAGACAGACAGACACCTCAAACTTATAACACCCTCTTTTTTGGTCGGAGGTTAATAAGAGATGAAAGCTGGGTTGTTCTATTCGCTTCTCAACTCAGTATAAAAAATTGAAGCGAACTGTCAAGACAATGTTATTTCCTTGATTATTCTTAGTTTTTATATAAATTAGCTTTAAGTTGATCTGTCCATGTATGCATAAGCGTCTAAGGTAATTAATTATAAACGTTTTGACTTTGAAATAATCGACATTAATATCTATGCTACTACTATTATAAAGGCGAAAGTTTGTAAGTATGGATGTATGGATGTTTGTTACTCTTTCACGCGAAAACTACTGAACCGATTTAAATGAAATTTGGTACACATAATCTCTAGAACCTGAAAAATAACATAGGCTACTTTTTACCGCGGGAAAACGTCATTCCGCGGGAAAATACATTATAACGCGGGTAACACCGCGGGGCACAGCTAGTTTTATTTATATATTTTGAGATAACGTTCTCCTACCTACTACAGAAAACCTAATTACTAGATATGGCATTCAACGGACAACTATTCTAACCCTATGCTTTAAGACTATAAAAATAAACTTTGTGTAGTAAAAAGTCAACATGTTAAGAAGCAAAAGTTTGGGGCGCTTCTCTCAATACTGTTAAGAGAGTAGTTATTTTTGTGATGGAGTGCACGATGTCTTCAGTGCCAGTAGTTGAAGCACAAAGGCCTCTTTTGAAAGAGGGCGCTCTTCCAGCGACCCTCGATAAGCCCTCGACACGGCGGCGCGCTGCTCTTTACATTTACTCAATAAACTGCAATGTTATCTACTAAAAAATGCAAGCCTTTTAGATACCCACTACCATATTTTCCAGTTCAAAAAGAAAAATCTTGGCAATTTAAGTACAAGTACCTACTAGAGTTTTGCATCTGGAGGGAACCTGTTGGAGAGAATCGTTATTAATAGCCATTTGTCAGTCTTTATAGTCTCTTCAAGTTATGAAAATGTTCCTTTCAGTTTATTAAATCCCAGGTGTACTGTGCAAAGTAGTACTTTCTAACATAACAGTACATTTGCTTGCGTCCGTAGAACCAGTAAAACCAATATCAGAGGGTCCTGACCTGCTATCGCGATGAACCTTGTCTCTTCGACGATCTCTGTCCTATCGAGTGGGTTCATTAGTGTTCACCTCACTAATGATCCCGTTGGAGGCTAAGGACATCACAAACCAAGATTTCCCTTCTCAAAAAATAAACTCATTGCTTCTGCTCCACTCGAATAGGATTCGACATTTTGCTGGGATGGAAAGCTACAGATAGAAACGGAATTTAATTCAAATAAGATCTTTCAGTAGATTGCTTTACAGAACGCGGAACTGAATCAATTAGAATTTCATCCATTCATACGCAAGGGTTCATTTTTATGATTGAATTTCGGTTAGGTCTGATGTGATGACGTAGGTTTACATTCCTTTACATAGTAAATGGGTTGCTCGAGCTGTCCCAATTTGCACAATAATGTATTTATGTGCTCTGATTCTATGATGATTTGAGATTGGAACGTAACAAGATCAGAAATGGTAATGATTTTGATTTTCTCAATTCCGGTTGCGGTTTTATATTGAGTCCTTATGCCTATTGCCGCTGCCGGTAACACAATAAAGCTTCCGCATAGACGCAGGGCGGACGCGGATGGGAGCCTACTTGCCTGTGCTTAGTCGACTTGCAACTTGTTTGTACGTATGTACTAGGCAGTCGTTCGTCGGATTGCATTGTATCGCCAGCCTGCCACAAAGCAGAGCACTCAGCATGAGTGCCGCGGCGGGCGCGTGCCTGCCTTTGTTTTATTTCACCCACACTCCTTCGCTTTCGAAACTTTTAAGGGGAACTTCAAATTGCGTTTCTCCTTTAAAACGGGGCTGGTTTGTGCTGATTAGTTGGACGTAGTTGGCTTACTTGGACGTAATTTATATTTCGAATCGTCGGTACGGTTTTCGACGTTCTTTTGTTTTTCCTTTGCAACTCCATTAGAAGCAGTTGGAAACTGTCGATTGTTGTTTTTTTTAACTTTATTATAGAGTTTGTTACTATTTCAAACGGTTTTCTAGAAAAGGTTTCAATTAAGGAAGAAAATAGGATCAGTGATTAAGCGAGAGTAGAGTGCAAAGTGTATTTGAACATTGTTGCTCTAAATGCAAGTAATTTATTCGCGATGTTCGCAATCTGTACTTGTCTTCATCTTGATACAACGTGGGCACTATTTATGCGGAAATGAGTGCAGCGAAGCGGAAGTGCAAAGCTACGTTCACCCCCCACCGGGGCGTCGACCCCGCGTACTTTTTGTACCTGCAAGTCAATGCGCATTTGCGTATCAAGCTGGTTCAGGCCGTTTCTTGCCGACTTCCTGTTTTCAGAAGCGCTCTAAGTTTTGTAGGATGTTTTACAGGTTGAGTATGTTATGAGCGCTTTATGTGTTATTCTGCAATGTACAGGGTTATATTTATTATTATTATTATTATGAGCCGGTATCATCCTACTGCTGGGCCAAGACTTCCCTCCATTCTCTCCAGGCATCTCTTTCCAATATTAAATATTATTCATATATATTTATATTAATAATATTAAATATTTAATTAATATATTTATAGTTAATAATAGACCTGTATTGTATAAGAACTAGTGGATGTCGACTGAGCGTGGTTTTTGTTCTACGTTACTTTTGAAATAGTATGTCTGAATAGGTCTTAAGCACAACATTTTTAGAAATTAATTTAATTTTGGGTCGAACGGTCGGACAAAAACTTTTTATAATCATAAAATCGCACCTTTATTCAAACAAAGAGATAACACAAATTTGATTTTTTCGAGTTTTTATCAAAAAATGCATTAATTCTGTGTAATTCTTGTAATAAGTTCCGTCTCACAGCCAACTCAAACCGACTATAGCTATGTATATACCTGTGGAATACTTAAGTATTTTCCAGGAAGCTATTTGGCCTAGTCTATTTTAAATATTTATTCTATATACATATAATGATTTGCAAAGTATTTTTAGAGGAGGTTCTCAATAAAACGTATCATTTTTTTATCATCCTCATCATTTCTGTTGTAGGATGTCTTTCAAATGAGGCGGTTGTTATCCTACAGCGTTTAGGTGAAAACAGTCCCTGAACTCTATGAAGCTTAAAGTGTAGGTAGTAAATTTGTAGCCACTTAGAAATAATTGGCCTAATAACAACGTTACTCGAGTTCGTGTCGACCGATAAAAATATTGGGTGCTTACGCGAATGAAATAGGCCATTTATATCTCCCATAGAATCGCACAAATTAATGCCCTAGGGGGGAAAAAAATATTTGAAAATTGTTGGTGAACTAGAGTCCCCTTAATTTGAAGGTAAAATACTTATAAAAGTTTCCATGAGAAACTTTCAAATAGTTGAGAACTTTTATTTTACTTTCAGTGGCTAGGAATTTTGCCAATTAAATAATTTAGAACTTGGTTAGGGTTCCTGTAAAGTTTGAAGATTTTGTAGACAACGTCTTCGCTAGTACTTGGTTTTTGTGGTTTGTTTTCATAAATGAAGTATTCATAAAGCCGGTTTCAGACAATGCTATAATATAGCATAAGGGTAGGTTTATTTTCTTTTCAAACCGCTGATGCTTGAGAGGTGTTTTTGGAAGGTCGTTATTTACATCAAAATATTTCTTACACGGATTCTTTTTATAAAAAGTTTAGTACTATTTACTCGAAACTCTATGCAAGTATAAAACTGTAAAAAAAATCATCGTATATAGATCTCTATATTACATATTTACTGCCTACCACTTATTTAGAGGTCACCGCATATTAAGCAACACGGAATGAATTATGGGTTACCAAAGCTTTAATAAGTGGGCTGTGCGTGCATATCGTACTCTGTTTAGACAATAAGATTACATACATTTATCGAGTTCTCCATTACGAATACGAAATAAACTTTACAGAGATAATATATGACGTATCGCACGTAATGATGAAAGTTGGAAAAGTTAGGGCCGTATCAGTTGTTTCATTGAATGTACCTCCATTAATTTTACGCGCTCAACTGCTCACAAAAACAGAAACAAGATCCTTACAAAAACGAAACAATCTGCCCGCTAGAAGTAATCTGACCAACTACACCGCGGGGACTATGAGATTACGGGATATGGCACAGGTAGAACAATAAAACTCTGAATTTCTTCTAAGTCAACAAAAGGTATACAAGAAAAGTTGGAAAAATTTCGCAACGGGCGCAGAAGGTCTGATTTGGGGATTTAGACGTGAATGTTGGATTTTTAACGGAGTTCATAGTTTCTGCAAAATAATTAGAAAGATAGCATTAATGTTGTAAAAACTACTGTAAATAGGTTAAATTCAACGTCAGACAAAAATAGTAGGCAGGTAATAGTTTATATCAGGAACTTAAATCGGAGTCAAACAGTTAATACCTACAGTTCCACAAAAGCTATTCCGCTGTGGACTATTACGGGACGTTGGTACTCATAAATAAATGTTATTGGACGGTTGGCTTTTAGCGAAGAGTCCTCGGCGCCCCGCGCCGTGTCGTCGGAAGGAAGCTTTGAGGACATGCCAATAAGCGCGTCGTGCTCCGCAACACCTCGATCACCAGCCCCGGAAGCAATTCCACCCTTCCGCACAAGCTATAAGGTTGACATTCCCAATAATGTTATACTATTATCCTCAGCAGAGACTTAAAGCAATTTTGCGAGTCAATATTGAACTTTTCAGCTCAGGGGAACGATGTGTTCCGATGTAACAAAATCGAGTATTCTCTCCTAATCTATCAAGTTCATTTCCCCTTTTATTTTTCCACTACACTTCTGGTCAAACAAGCTTTGCTGAGTAAATATTTTCATTTGACGCCGCAGATATTTGTTTGCTTATTCTGTTAGGAAAATATTACAAGACTCGTTAATGTTGGAAGGGTCTAGTGTTTTGATAGACTTGCCGGCTCACTATTGGCAGACGAGCACTGATTGCGTTTTGCCGTGTTAATTAAGCAATTACCTGGTATCTGAGACAGGCCTCAGCGGAATCCTCGTTAAGGAATTACTAACCCTTTATTAGGTAGCGATTCTTGGCTTTGGGCATTTAGGAATTTCATTACATATTCATGACAAACATTACAAAATTCTAAAGATTCCTATACATTTTTCTGATTGGCTAATTCAATAACTATTGAGAAAAGTCTTGTAGGACAATGTATAAACGCGAGTATAAATGAGGCTTGCGAGGCGAATTGCTAATCTCGTATGCCTCGGGCCGTGTGAAATTGTGCGTGCTTACGTGAGCAATCGTCGCGAACGCAGCCTCAGTGCTTCGTAAAGACGAAGAGTAACTTTTACGTGAGCTACATATTACATTAATTTACCATAATGCTTTGGTCAAGGCATATTAGAGCTTCGCCATCTCAGTACGCATTTTTTCTTATTTTATAAATGCGAAAGTGACTCTGTCACTCTGTCTGTCTGTTCCTCTTTCACTCAAAAACTACTGAACCGATTTAAATAAAATTTAGTCCACAGATTCTCAAGAGCCTGAGATAGGACATAGGCTTTTACCGCGGCAAAATACGCGATATAATTATCGCGGAACACCGCGGGTCACTACTATTATAGAATAAAGTTAATTTAGATGTGAGAAAAAAAATTGTGTGGTACCTTTTTGGTCCTGAGTTTGTCCAGTCCAGTTTCAATTCAACTCTGGGGTATTTCTGGAATATATCATGTCTCTCTTCCTATTTTCTCATCGTATTGATTTACAACATGATGGAAATTAGAGTTTTACGGCTTTATTACAGCAGTAGCATTTTAATGGCAAGCGACGACAGTAAAACTGCTTTCTTTCACGCATCAAAACTATTGTTTATGGGTAAAAGCAGCGTCGACGTGTAAATAGTGTATTAAAGTTGCAATTTTAATGTACAAAGTAAAAGAGAAATTTAACGATTTTCGTGAATTGATTTTTAAGAATTTCTTCTATGAGAATTATAAATATTAATTGCCTATTTCTCATCTTTTTGACTTTTTTTGTTTTTGTATTTTGTGTGTGTAAGTTAGAGTTTGGATTACGATGCAGTAGCACTAGCATCGATCGCCAGACGTCGCGTCCGTGAAAAACTAAACTTTTTGCTCGGAACTTTCAGACAGTTTCTATAGACAAACTTACACTGCCATTTGACGACCTCTTTGGCTCGGTGAGCGTAGGTCCGCCTGAGGCGCAGGAGGTTGCGGGTTCGATTTCCGCCGCGGGACCAGAATTCGAACGATCTACAATTTCTGGTTTTGGTTCTGGGTATTTTCTATGTATCATATATATACTAGATCCTTTTTTTTTTTTTAAAAAGTCGTCTATAATATAGTGTATCATTCACCACCCATAGTACAAGCTCTGCTTAGTTTGAGGTTAGGTGATGCTGTGTAAATTTACTAATTAATTTATTTGTTTTTATATTTTACTTTATATTTGTTTATTTATAAAAAACGTATATACTTATGTAGGATTACCTGACAAGAGCGAGTTAAAATCGTATGGAAAGGTTCCGAAAACGAATTTCAACAAAATAATGCAGTAGTTAGGGATTTTACAGAAATGTTTTTAAAGCAGTTCTTTTTGAGGTCGGTATTCCAGCAAAGGCAATAGCTTGGGTAAATATTTGTCTAAACAATGGAATTACTCTCAACTGAGCAGCTCCGAATCCCAGGCTAAAATGCGGTTGTGGTTTTATTTGTGGAATCAACTTCATATTTATTGAGTTCATCGGATAATCACATTTATAAATGAGTGAGATCTATTTAATTAAGAATGTACTTAACTTCAGACATATGTATGAAATTCCCACAACATAAGAATTATATAAAATAAGTACCCCTATTTATGTTCCCACAGCTGGGACACAGGGACTTCTCTCTTGACGAGAGCGATCAGGCCTTATTTCACCACGCTCCCAAAGTGCGGGTTGGTAAATGTCACATAACCCCAAACACTTTAAAGTTCTCGGTTTCCTCACGATGTTTGCCTTTACAGTTAAACCGCGTGTTTAAAGCGCAAAAGTTTTTTTTTATAATATCTTAGATACCTAGTTGAAAGTAGTACATTTCAGTACCGAAGTTCCTTCTGAGTACTCAAGCAAAGTAATCTCTGGTTTACTATTATCTACAAACTTAGCGACGAAATTACACGAACATTGATCATTTAAACTCATTCACCCTATAATATAGAGTGAAGTCGTAAGTGTGAAATGACTATTCACCCGAACCAATTACCAAACATGGTTGGAGTATTGAGCTAGAGAATAATCGTTAATAGAATTGGGGGTTCTTGGTTTCCTCAATTATCCAAAGTTGTATAGGCATGCGCCAACTTGTACTGCTCGAACTTCGACAACCAAAGCAACAGTCAGAAGGCAACTTTATAGTACATTGATTGTAACACGCGACGGTTGTGTTAACTAGCTCATGCCTAGGGGTTTACTAACTTGGAAGTTCCTCTAAGTGCACAATGTAACAAACAAAATAAGCCAAGAGTAGCGATTTGTGACTAACAGCGAATGTTATGAAAATTGCATTCATGAAAATATAATTTAAGGGCTTATTTCACAAAATCCGAGTAAACTAAGCAATCTATGGTTAGTAATGTCAACAATACGTGTCAATGGTTAGCTATCTCGCTTTGTCACATGTGTCTGAGTGAATTAGCTCTTTGTTATAAACAACTTAACTCGGAGATGGTGAAACAGGCCCTTAGAAGTCATAATTATTTGTTTATATTTAACGTATTACATAAAAGACCCTATAGTGTGAATTAATAGCATATAATGAACCCTCCAAGTTCCTTGAGAAAACACTACGTGTGTAGGATTCTTCACACACTTTCACTCTACGCATGTTAAGACAAATAATTGTCTGCTATCCCATGACTTCACATCAAGCATGCAGAAACAGTGAATAGCACGCGCGGAGATGTAATACCCTCGAATTAATAAATCTTTGGCCCCTTCTTTGCTGTCGTTACCACGATGGAAATTTCCTACGCTAACATGGCTCAGAGTACAACGACTTCAAGTCACTTATTCCTGTTGCTATGCAGGAAATTGAACTTTATTGGCTTTGTGTTACGATTGTTACGAAGTGGCGAGAAATATACAAGGAGGACTTTACTGTAGAAGTTGTGAGAACGGCTGGGGTGGATAGGAGTGCCCTGGAAGCAGGCAAATGCCGGCGACAATAAGCAGAGACGCACCGAATGCTCAGGCATTAACCACTGATTTATTAGTCTGGCGTCGCCGATGCTAGTGTAACCGTTAATTCCATAGACAATACGAGAGCCGTTAACGGCGTTACAATTTACCAACTCTTTCTATCGCGGACCATAAACAAATCCCACATGCCGTTAAAATGCAAAGCAGTCTATTGCATTTGAATGTGAATGCTTATAAAATAGCAGTCATGTTCGTGATGTATGCTCGGCAGCAGTTGAAATAGTTACAGACGATTGCCAGTTTTTTGAAAAATGCGGTGTATTAAATACGAGCGGCGGAAACTCGGTGTGGATACGATCTCGAATATTTCAAATGTAGTTCCAGTTTGAATGTTTTTGCTTTCGTTTCACCTTCCTAGTGAATTGGATATTGTAACATGGGTAGCGGAATAAAACATACAATAATCGTATTTTTCATTACTGTGCAGCTGAGAACAAACTAGAAGTGGTGAACCGACCAAAATTGCTCATCACTGGCCTAAACTATTCTATTAAAGCTTGAGAAGGGTTGCGGGATAAAATAGATGTCATTTTAAAAATCAATATAATCACGGTCGTTTACCTAGCCACCCTAACAAATTGTACAACCCCACTGCGGCGGGCCGCTCGAACCCAACTCAACGATCTTTAAAAAGCGACGGATTTTGATCCCATACTAGCAGGGTGTAGCTATCTGCAGTTAATTATCTGCGAGGGGAAGATTGGGAAGACGTCGCAAATAACTGATTTCTCCCCCACTCACTACTAGGCCCGTGATTTCGTATCTGCAGTCAGACCATTCAGACGCTCAGCTCAATAATTAGTTTTAATTAAAGCCGACAGAAAATGAACGGCGATGGATGCGGAATATAATTTAGGTATTACGACACCATTAAAGTGTTTTGCAGCTTTCGACGTAAATGTTTGTAATAAAATAAACAAGCTATAACAAAATCGATAACAAAGAAAGATTATTGTCTTGAAAGCTTTGCGATAACTTTAGCATTTTATAACGTCGAAGATTTGTAGGCATGTAAAACATTATTGTAACTTAACGTAATTGTAGGAATAGGTATAGTAATTATTAAAGCGAAAGTTCCTTTAGAAATGAAAGCTTTTATCGACGCTTTTATCTTTTAAACGATTTCAAAGAACTCAGAAATCAAAGTGGGTATGTAGTAGGTAGAAAACGCGAGAATATTTTTACCCAATATTCTCGCGTTTTACCTTATTAGACTGTTTCTAAAATCGGTTCCTTAAGAAATTGTTGCCTGTTACCAAGTCAACATCAGTTTCTAGAGCTTCGTCTGTAAATTATTTGAACTTAAAGCAAACATTCCTGTGGCTAAAGCCATCAAAAGTCTTTAAGCTTTAAGGCTCTTCCACTTGGCACTTAAAAGTTTTTATGTACGGTTTCGGACATTGAGTCGACAACCCTCCCAGCGTAATTAGGCATGCCACCATGGCACTGACGTCCGACTTGTACCCTCGGGGTGTTTGCCTCTGACCCCTATGCTCGGTCATAACAAGACATGCTTACAAACTTGCACAATTCGGATGTTGATTACTTTTTCATTGTCAACAGCTGGTTTTGCATCTAAATGAATCGAGATAGTCAATAGAGGAGGAGCTATCGATTTGATATTCCTTATTCGTAATATGTTCGTAACATATATAAATAAATTCATTACAGCATATGCATATGCTCGTCCCTTCTTGGCTTTGATAAAGTTCAAATTCAATTTGACTAATTAAAACTAATTAGACAGTTCAGAATATTACAAAAAAAATTACAAAAACATTTTATTCATCAACTTAATTAACTAATGTTTTTCGTAAACTAAGGTTTGAGATCCTCTTTTAAGTAAAATAAATACCTGTGTAAGAGGAATCTCGCTCTGGCAAAAATTATAACATGTATTGTAAATAAACTATGTATATAAATTAAAAACATTTTATCTATAATAGATAAATAAAAACGAATTTCGTAACTTGTATCTTGACAGTTATTAGAAGAGGTGTTAATAAAAATTGTATTTATAAATGCTGTTTATTAATTTGTATTTTGAAATGTACATATCCTACTACTATTATAAAGGCGAAAGTTTGTATGTATGGATGTTTGTTACTCTTTCACGTAAAAACTACTGAATGGATTTGAATGAAACTTTACCACAATATAGCTTATACATCAGAATAACATATAGGCAACTTTTTACCGCGGTAAAATAGCAGTTTTCGCGGGAAAATCAATTATTGCGAGTGAAGCCCGATTTAGATTAAATTTGGCACGAACATAGCTGCTTTACCAGTAAATTACAAAGCTGCTTTTTACCGCGACAAAATCCCTTATTACGCGGTTAAAGCAAGTAATAATATAAACTTAAGATGAATCCTAAACTATTATAAAATATGTGAATGTTAGTTTGTTTGTGACGCTTTCACGCGAAAACTACTCAACCGATCATCATGAAACTTTGTACACATAATATATTCTTGGAGGTATTAGAAGTAACATAGGATACTTTTTATCCCGAGAAAATATGTAATTCCGCGGGACAATATATTTAAACGCGGGTAACACCGCGGGGCACTACTAGTTCAAAATAAGTCTAGAATGTACTTGGTATTTGCTTAGTGGCAAAGCCTAGATACGGGTGAATAAAGGACGGATCTCGCAGAATGGAATGATCTATGTTTTTGCGTACCTAACCAGGCGTGCGAGCACAAGTCACTGGTTGCGTAGCCAGTTGCTCTACTGCCGATATTTTTTTCTGCTCAGTTATCTGAAATACCGCGTACATAGAAACGTGCTTACAATTCATACAATGGTATCTAGTCTGGAGGAATGATGAGGGGCTCAGCTGAGTGCCTGCTCGTTAGTGAGAGAGCTGAAATTACGCCACAACTTCATGAGCTCTCTTACATGCGTAAGTTACTTAAATATTAATGCCGGGCGAGGTGGAAAATGCTACAAATCCATTTACGCCGCGCAGCGCAATTTTTTGCAAAATACTTTACGAGTTTTGCAAATTAAACTTGCAAAACTACTTACCTGTTTATTATAAGGTATACGAAAAATTAATTCCGTAAAGTTTTAACTATTTATTTCAGAACACGGAAACTAAAGTTGATGAACCCGACATTTCGGTAGATCGGGAGGTAGAAGTGGTTCGGGACTTTAATCTTTTGCTTTGAAAGAGACTGTGCAATTATATCTTATTAATATTAATATTTATAAGATATATAATTGAATCTCATGAACCATATCATCATCATTTACTAATAGCATATAGACGACTTCATTTGATTTAAATATCTACTTAAAGATTAGGTAAATAATTACATGGTGTGGATTCACGGATAATAGGATCCAATTGAATAAACCGATGATCTCAAACTTAAAGCAATAAGTGTAATTTTTTTTGTTATGTGAATAGTGTTCAAAAACATTCAATTGTTTGCAAAATAGTTCATGTTAACATATTTAATTTGTCAACATGCAGTGTGGGAGAAACATTTATTCGGTGCTTGAGCAAATAACAGTTGGAAAGCGCAGACTCGCGCTCTGTGAAATATTGATACTGGGTGATTAAATTCAATATTATTGACTGGTATGGCATTAAGCTCAAGCTTATTTCTTACTTTTTTCTTTCTATGTGTAGTTGTTGTTTCAGTTACTTTTGTGCCAAATTACTTTCAAATCGGGCTTTGCTGGCAATTGATAATATTGATATAAGTGATACAAATAGGTCATTGATTTTCCCGCAAAATATGGTAATTTACCGTAGTTTTTGCTTAAAAGAACAACAAACATACTTCCATCCTCACAAACTTTCGCGTTAAAAATATAAGTAGCCGTGTTCAGTTAATTTCAAGAGGTTTATTTAAAGGTTGCTCTTATACACTCCAAATGTAGGTGGCGACGACTATAACAAACATATTATAATATAGAAATAAATTATCGGAAACAAGGATGTGTCTATTTAATTTGAATTACACAGAACTGTAAAATAAATAGTTATTTCCATAGAAAACAGGCGATTTTATACCTTTTCATTATTACGATTAAAAAAGGCCATTTAGTCCACATATTCAAGACTACATTTGGTGAAATGTTTCAGTTAATAAGGAAATCGACACTATTCATATAATCTAAATTTAAAATTTACAATCCCCGATTTCAAAACATTAGTTCCCCTCAAAAAGTAAAACATTATATTTTGTAATGTGCACGTGATGCGCTGTCATTTGATACCCCACTCGGGTAAATTTGCAGATATTCGATTCTTCTTCCCCACTTTTACCCCCCATAACTTTAAAGCGGCTGAACCAATTTTCTTCAAATAGGTCTAAGAACACTTGCGTAAAAGTTAATTTTCATAAAAAAAAACAACTAAAATCGCTTCATCCGTTCGGGAGCTATGATGCCACAGACAGACAGTCAGAATAACTCGTCAAACTTATAACACCCCTTTTTCCGTCGGGGGTTTAAAGTAAGATTAAAGCAATAAATACTCTAAAACTGATTTTGGTAAAAATGCGTTCAAATTCAACTATGAATAAAAAACATATTAGATAGATATATTTAAAATATTTACAATTGGCTCTATGTAGCTAGCCCAAACAATCAATCGAGTGCGTTTTACATACTTATTGTAGGTACTGTGTCGGGAGTTTGAATCGTAAGATTCAATATCCTGAACAAATTGATAGAACCTCTCTTCAATAAAGCAGGTCGATAATTCAACGGAACTTGGACTGCTCTTTTACAGAACCCTACCATAATTAACTTTCAGGACTCTCAAACTCTCCCCTTTTTTCATAAACTTCCCAAAAGATATTTATATTTAGACTAAGCATAATAAGTAGATTCTCATAATCTCTAGTATTCGATAACTGGGTAAGTTAAAAAGTTTTGTTAGAGGGAGGATTTTTGTATGGTATTATTATGTGAATACGTGTTTTCGTATGGCGCAGATGGGGACGGACAGACGGCGCGACTACTCAGGTATTGATGGATTCCGGCTATTGTGAGCGATATTTGCTTGGTAGACTCCACTATAGCCGAGTACGTCAGGGTGAAAGAAGGGGTTGTTTTAAAAGCTTTCTGCATAGTTTTTATAAGCATTTGGAGTAAAAAGCATGATTTGAGTTCAGAATGTTACAACATTACGACGTCGAAGTTCAGATATATTTACAGAAATATTTCAATGGTAAACCGCAGGTTCTGGGCTTGTCTATGCACATGATTTCGTCATTGTTGATAAACAGTTTTGCTTGTAGGGTAAATTGAATGTTTTTTTTTCAAGGTTATAAACCAGACGTAGTTTGAAGTATTAAGACTTTTGTATCGCTCAGTTCTCAAAGATACGTTGGTTTGATCCCTGAGCGTGCTTTTTAGTGTCTATTAATAAAATAATGATGTATATAGCCTATAAAAACTTTGTCTCTTGTAAAGGAAAACAAGAGAATGGAAGTATGTAGGCCAAGAAAATAAGGTACAGAAAATTAAATAGGTAGATAGGGTTACTAGAAAAGGTTTAAAAATATCAAACAAATAAAAATACCCTTTTATATCGTGGTCACGACAGCACAATAGAGGACATTCCAAGCAAATTGTCGCAATGGGTCCGAAGCGTATTATTTACATTTATCGGAATTGCTTGCGTTTCGTGTTCACAACTAAAGAATTCATACTGGTAAATTCACAAGAGAACCACTGATATAAACTAAGAGGTTTGTTGGGTACTGTATTGCGTACAGTATTGTGCTAAGACTACACTTATTAACCGAAAACCCAAGCCTTCTTTAAACATAGCTTTCATTTTAAGTTGTGTAGGTACCTACTTCTTCATCAATCTGCAGGTGTAACAGTCATCATAGATACTGATTTTTCCTGTCGCCGAAATCACAAGCAAACTTTTTTCACACGTTTCTTTCAATTGATTTATGATGAGTTGCAGGAGCACCATGCAAATGTCGTCCCTACTCCCGTAATTGCTTTCCGGGTTAGTCAGCGGAATTTACATTTCTCGTCATCTCCGTCTCACGTAAACGATCTATCTCTTCGTGTATATTTTAGCATCCTGTTATAGATTTAAATTCCACCAACAAATCTTTCATCAAAATATTCAACCGATTTCGGCTATTCATATTTATTAATAATAGTTGAATGGTTATTTCTGTCAAGTTAATTTATGTATAGCAGTGCTCAGACTAAAGACTGTAATTATGCCGTAAATTATGCTCTTGGTGTTAGTCCCCACATCGCAGGATTACAGAAAAGCTTAAGCGGATTCAGCGTGAAACCTCCCTGCAACTGATCCGCCGCCGCCGCCGGTGAATGTTAATGGGGGTAAACACTGAAAATAATTATGCAACGACGCCTTGAGTTCAGAGCAACCGACTCATAGCGAGAAGCTGGAAACATGGAGTTTCAAGACCGAAATACTACTAAAATAAGCGAAACACAATTACTTTGTGTCGGGACGAACGCATGACTTTCCGAGAGTGCTCCACGCAAGGGTCATCGTGTGGCTCTTTGATCGGCCGCGGTAATGCGGCTGGCCGACCACATTCGTGGAAACTTTTACGGGACAGTGACGCCCTTCTAAACCACCCGGAAAAGTAACGAACCTTAGAAATTGACTTCACAACAAAGGACACAAAAATATACTGCGGACATTCATCAATATGCAAGAATGGACGGGGAAATCTTGTTTCATTTTCCCTTTCAGTTTTAATTAAAATATTACTAAGGTTGGTATGTAAACAAACAAAACCGTGACGTTGATTTATAATTTCATTTTCATTTCGAAATCCACTAAGCTGCGGAAAGAAGATTGGACCTTGTCTTATTTCCAAAGTAGGTAGGTAGATAGTTTCGTATCAAAGCAGCTAACAAATTATCGTCTTAAATTGCTTGATGTGGTACCACATCATGCCGAATTAAGCTGAAAAGAATAAAGCGAAGAAACAATTGATCTTATCAAATATCGTTTCAATCTAGTTAATCTTAGGAATTGTGATGAATATTATTATTCATATTATTCATACGCACAGATATTCATCTATGCTTGTTGATTAGTAGAGTAGATAAATAGTCGTACAAAAACCATGCGAAATATGAATGATTGATGTAGCATTCACTTATAATTAAAGTATTCAAACAACATATTTTGCGTTATTTTGTAAGAAATATTTCTGAGTAAATTTCTAAAATGATTAAAATATAAAAGATTGGCAAACGCACCACACAGCGACATGAAGGATCGCGCGTATATAAAATCAAATATCATGCCCTCCGGAGAGCGCTTGCGTGCTCTATATTATTCTCGATTTCCCCAGCGTCGTGAGATATAAGACTACATATCCCACATGTATTTGTCCTCATTGTTTATTATAATACAACCTTGACTTTTCAGTCAGAACATCAGGTAAAGAGCATTTATTAATTGGAAATTTATCTGTAACTCTCACACTCTTAAAACAAGGACTTTCAAAAACTCAGCTATAGCATCGGCCTTTAATGAGACTTAAACAAATGAACCTGGAAAATTGTCATCACGAGTCGAGAACGGTATGCGATTTACAAATAAAGTTCATTGGAGTGGAAAGCAAAGTTGCAGCTAACAATTTAAAGTTAGTCTAGACTGAGTGCGAGCTGAGGTGAGAAAACGCGGGGAACAGGAACCGGGGGGTGCGGAGTGGGGATCGGACACCGCTACACAACGCCTCGGGCTGCGCGCCCGGACTTGCAAACTTGTGCCGAAACCAGAGCTAAGTAACTTAGGTGAACGTCCAACTCCGACTATCCAATGAAATATATTTGCGAAAATTGACACGTGGATCTATTCTGCATGAGAATAGATCCACGTGTCAATTTTATTTTTTATCAACTTTCACAATGAACAAGGTGGTTTTAACAAAAACATGGTTGTACTCGTATTTTGGTCTCTTCACAAGACTACCAACAGGATGGATGTAGATAGAAGCTAATATCCATATTTTATTGGGACCATTTTGAAAGGACTAGCTTTCAAATTATCAAAATCAGTTCTTGAGATAAAATAGTCGTATACCAAACTAAAAAAAAACCTTCTAATTGAGAACATGCTTCTTTTATATAAGTCGTTACAGTAATTTTTTTTCTAGTTCAAATAAATATGATTACTGTGTTTATGCTAATAGGTTTAAAATTAGTTGGTTTCACAAACATGGTTAGAATTTTGGGTGGCAGTTAGAGATCTGTTCATTATGGATATGCACCGCACTAGTAACACTAGTTCACTCCAGGGACTCGTCTGCAAACTTTACCATGAAGCGACAAGATGGATAGGGTAGTCTAATAGGATGCAACGATCTCTACTTAATAGAGTAAGATCCAACCAGCTGCTACTACGAACCCTCACCAGAAACGTGCTTAGTTTGTAAGAGTGTTTTACTATTTAAGAGCTTAATTGGTTTGTAGCCATCAAAGACTTCCCATAGACTTTAAAGTCCCAAGTTTCTAATCCTCTCTTCACAAATAGAAATGTGATTTCAAACTCTGATTAGAAGCTTCAAAGTACTTAAATCGCTTTCGTTATCGTCCAATCTTCTCGTACATTGTATTTCATTTTCGTTCTAATTTAAAAACTTCCAAGATACGAAGAATACGATCACGAAGGTAATATTGAAGGAATTATTGTGTCACAATTTAATTTCGGACCAGGGTTTTACGGATGGTCGGTACTTACCTGAATAATACTGAGATCTTAATCAGAGGGTGAAAAGAGGCTGCGCGGGCCGCGGAGCTTGGCATTAAAAATATTAAAATAAGTAATTGCTCTATCAGGTTTGCACCTGACGCGGGCCCCGCCCGCCCTACGGCGCACCCTACTTTGTGATAAGGGCAATCGCGTCCTTCCTCCTGTCTCTGTAGGCAACTTTACATTTTATAACTGTAAAAAGCTGTTTTATAATGTTACTTGTGAGATTGAGCAACGGCAAGTGAAATAAATGAAGCTATTACAAGGTGAGTAATATAGAACAAAGCATTTATGAACAAACGATGTCGCTTTGTATTTTCATTGCGAGACACATTGCTTGTTAAAATTGTAATAATGTTCTTCATTCTTAGATCACTACAATACTTACCACTTGATAAAGTAATTTTGTATAGTTTAATAATTAACTGGAGGGACATAATCTGTAGGGCAATACTCAGTTTTTCAATATATTTCAAAAGCGGATATTATAGGCAAAATCACGAATCTGATTATAAATATCATATCGAACAAAAATAGAAAATCTCCATAAAATCAGTAAACTCACTTTTGTTATGACAAATATAATTGAATTCGTTCACTCATCATTATAACACTCGTTCAATAATTCCATATTTTTAGACCTTGACCTTTTTTATGTTTGATAATCGGCATTTTTATACCTAGTTATTTTTCAAAATAGACATAAGTCTCCTTAGTCCACAGATGTTCTTTATTTATTTTTAAGGCACACAAATGCCGTTGATTTTTCTCACTGTTAAGATAAAGACCTCTCAATTTGGCTTGTCTGTTCACGTTTATCAAAATCAAACCACAACAGAAATCGCTCAAAAGGCAGAAAATCACTACTACCGTCTGTTCTGGCCATAAAGCAATGTGATTGCTTAGTACACATGTGACGAAATAACAAAAATCACTACTAAATTTGTATTGAAAACATTCGAAAATCTCTGTCGAGTTCTTAAGTCGATAGTGTTATACAGGTGATTCAATTCAAGTTCAAAATGAAATATCAGATAGTGGAAGCTCTTGGGCAATGATTTCACCCCCATATATGTTTTAAGTTAGATTTGGAGATATTTTACTTTTTAGGTTTTGTTTGATTATTGACTCGGTTTACAAAATATTTTTTTGTATTTAGTTCAAACTTAGACCTTAGCCTTGAGTTATTTTAATGGGATACCTTGAGAAGTAACCATAAATTAAAACCTACCTCATTTAGTACTATACCTCTAATAATAAATCACTAATCAAACAATGGGTAAATATTTTATATATGTTTTTTAACTTCCAGAAGTTTTTAAAAAAATAACGAACTGTTATAATGCGAAACATGACCTAGAGATAAGATTAAGCTACAAAAAATAAGAGGCCTTCTTCCGAAAAATAATCCTACAAATCGAAATATAATACAGAACAAAATATGTTCTCCTGGTGCTTGCCATTAAAACCTAAATTAGAGAAATTAAACTTTCTGCTATATATTACCAATTTTGAAACACCTTGTATATCGAAAACATTTTCGAGTTATATACCTATCAGCTATATATATTTTACTCATGTTTTTGATATATTTCGAGTTTTTTATTATATCATGTTTCTAAGAATTGCTCCCTGGTCAACCCGTTAAGGGACATGAGAATAGCTGTAGATTCGGCGTTATAATATACTAAGTAGCTATATTTATTTACGTAGAAAGCCATATACATATACGAGTAGGTATATCGTCAATAATATTAAGTGCTAAATCGTGTCTGTCTACTAATATCGTAGGAGGCCGATTTAGTGAAATAAGCCATTACATTGTCCTTGACAACGTACACCATATAAATTTGTATATTAAGGAGATAAATGAGAGAGATTTAGCACATATACAACATATAGGAACAAAGACCATGCGAAAATATACGCTTAAGAATCTGAAGTTTAATAATGCATATTTTTTAGGGTATAATTTGCTTTCAGACAGGGTGTGAAAAAGATTGTATGTCAAGGATAACTAAAAATGTAGAGCCTATTTCACCATTACCGATGTAAATTGGTAAATTGGATTAAAAAATATAGCACAATCTATGGAGGGGTCAAGTGTTTGTATGTTCTGCAAGCACTTTCGCCTTGGTCTGGGTGTTTAATATGTATTATAAAAAATATTTCAATCCATGTAAGTTTATTATATTAAGTATTATCAGATGTCTAGTACCGGTAACACAAACATATAGCTTACCACGGGGCTAAATGTATTTGTGTGGAGATAAGAGATGAAAGCTGGGTTGTTCTATTCGCTTCTCAACTTAGTGTAAAAAATTGAAGCGAACTATCGAGACAATGTTATTTCCTTTATTAGTCAGGTTCCTGACTATTATCCTAGTTTTTATTTAAATTAGCTTTAAGTTGACCTGTCCATGTATGCATTTGCGTATAAGGAAATAAACGTTTTAATTTTGACTTTGATTGTTCGGAATATTAATAATTTATTTAATCTGGGTCAGTCAGTCACTGACAGTTGATAGTTGACTTGATAGCTCTATGTTTTATCCATTGATAAAATTACCTCGGAGATGATGAAAAAGGCTCTACATTATGAGTGGTGAATTATGCCCTTACTTACAAGTAGGTAGGAATAAAAAAAAATCTCAAACTCAGTAGGCTTTCCAAATTCCTGCAAGCGGTCGAGGTCTGGGATTTTAAAAGAACCAAAAAAATGTGTACAATGCGTCTACTTACTCGGCTCCATTTTTTCCACCCCTCTGCAGCATGCCAGCTCGCGCCATCTCACGACCACAACCTGAAAACATTCCCTAATTATTTGGGAAAAATACTTTACTCGCATAGGTCATAAACTAACTTTTAATGGGCTCTCAGTAACATGAACGAGCTTCTTTTGCGATAAGGCCCATTGCACTGTGCATCTATGTGCAAGTCCTTTTAGGGTTCCGTAGTTTATTGTCTGTTTTGTTGTCTACCTACGATCATATAGTAAGCACTATGTTTTGTAACTTATTATATTTTCACAATTATTTATTCATGTTTAAGAATGAATAAAATAGAATGGAAAAAATCTCTATTTCACACACCAATGAACATAAATAATACAATAACGAATAGTAAGGTAAGATTTAAACCTAGTATGCGTTATGGGCGGGTTTTTTGCTTAAATCAATTTCTTCCAGAAAACCTAGGTAAGTATGGACATAATGTATGTCAAGAAGGTTGTGGATGACGTTGGTGGACAAAATAAATCTAATAATAATTACCTAAATTTAACAAAAAAAAAATATTTCAAAATGAAGAAAGCCGCGTTGGCTAAGTGGGGGCACACTCCGAAGGTCGTGGTTTCAAACCCCGCCACGCACTAGTGTGCTTTAAAACACGTGATTTAACGTGAAGGCAAACATCGTGAGGAAACCGGCATGTCTGAGAACTTTAAATAGTTTGAAGGACATGTGACATTAACCAACTCGCACTTGGCCAGCTTGGTGAATTTAGGCTGGGACATAGGGACTTCTCTCTTTACGAGGGAGATTACTTACTTGTCAAGAGAGAAGTCCTTGTGTCTTTGTTCCCACTGCTGGGATTGGGAATGTTAATAGGGTGTTGATGATAATGAAATGTAATTGAACAAAAAGCTTTAGATGTGAGCATGTCTAAAACCCATAAGGATACAGTACTCCTTATGGATTAAGACCCTCACAAAAGTTACCGCATAATATCGAACACACCCAACCTATTTTCATCATTAAACTAATGTTGATATCACATCAGGGGTACAATGGCGGAATTCGTGATAAGGAAATACAAAGCGACTAAGTTATTACTTAATCGACATTATATGTGAAATAATCTCTCGGACATCTGTGGTTTATAGTCTATTATTATAATCTAGTTGAAATGTGTCATCTGGATATGAAGATAAAAATATGTTTGTGGACATAAACATATTAATAAATAAATATAAATTTAAAATTTAAGAAAAACCCCCGATTCTAATGCTTTAATTTCCTTAAAAGTAAAACACCATAATATTTAGCACCATGCACGCGATGCGCTATCATTTGATACCCCACTCGAGTATATTTTCAGATTTTCGGTTTTCTTTCCCCACTCTCACTCCCATAACTTTTAAACGGCTCAAACGATTTTCATGAAACATGTCTAAGAACACACGTGCCAAACTCACCTTTCATACAAAACAAAAACTAAATTGAAATCACTCCATCCGTTAGAGAGCTTTGATGTCCCAGACAGACAGACAGACACCTCAAACTAACACCCCTCTTTTTTGGTCGGGTTGTAATATTAATATGGTAAAACAATGTAAATAAATAAAAATTCTATGTTTGGTTGCTGCGTCAATGTTAATGTTAGCCCAATTTATATCAGCCAACGCATTTTTTTTCCGAAAAATATTATTGCCATAAATATCATAATATCCGGCGGTTAGAATATAATAATGATACTTACAAAATATTATAATTTAACATCACCTCTATCAAAATTGTTGATTTGTTTTGACGGTTTTTGAGTTTCTCGATATATTCGACATTTTTGCTCAAATTGCAAACATACAGACAATTCAATTATTGCCGTTTTAATCGAGCTTGTAACAGCGTCGACATATCGGAAAACTAAATAACCGTCAAAAACCATCATAATTTATAAAGTTATATAGTTACAATAGGTATCAATAAAATCTACCTACAGAGTTTTAGCAAAACTATTGTCATAACATTATTAGTTCAGGTCATCAATATTTGGTAGTGGGTGGCAATAGAATTTAACTACTAAACATAATACATATCATATAACTTATTTTCCTTTGTACAGAATTCTTAGTGTCTAGTACGAAACACCACAGGGGCTTTATTTGGGCGGTGCGAGTTTAAATAAAATGTATGCTCTTGTTTAGATATCTAAATAGAAAAAGGCTTATTTACGTCAAAAAAATACACAACAGTACAGAGCAACTAAAATATTAATTAAAGTTAGAATGGTATACGAGTAACACATACGGACGTAAATTGGTTTTGGTAAATTTGGTCAACTCAGCATGTGTTGTAGGTGCTAAGGAAGCAGGCTACAGCTCTGGTTTTCAGTGGTTCCGAGTAAAGTGCAAAGCGGTGCTTAAGCGCGGCGTGTTTAATTATTATTAATTATTAACGTAAAAAATCTATTGCATTTCTTAACAAACTTACAAGCTAATCATCATGAGCACCCCTATTTACAGTTCAATTCAATTAAATTGAATCCCACTGTTGGGACACAGGGAATTCTCTCTTGACGAGAATTATAATTTAAAACTTACCTCATAAATGTTGAAAAATATAAAACAATGTTGTTTTGTGAAAACTTATAAGTGCTTATTAAAATGATTGACGCAAAAACATTTTGAACTTCACATTATGTGTCCAACTGTCCAAACTACGAGGGTCATCAAAACTTTATAATATACGACTGTAAGTTTTAATTTACAGAAACTTGAAAGTGATTCTTAACTTATTGTCTTGTTTAACGTAAAATAAGCTGTTAATATTTGAAAAGTTAAGATAAAGTTCGAGAATGATATTCGTGCAAATTGTAATAACAATATTATTCAAATTTATAAATAAACTAGCGACCCGCCCCGGCTTCGCACGGGTGCAATGCTGATACTAAATACACTACAGAAAAACTGTGAACGTTAAATATATAGCCTATGTGATTAAAATCGATCCAGTAGTTTTGATTTATTCATTGCTGCCGGTGTCCTCCTTTCCCGCCCTATACCATGAAGATTTCCTGCTATCTTTGGAATATCTAAATTCATGCACTACATTTTTACTTATTTACTTTTTATATTTTTAACTATTTATTTTATTTTTACAACATATTACAGAATGTCTTTATAAACAACGTTCACCAGCTTAGAAACTTGATTTCTCTGGAGGTCACTCTCAAAAAGAGCGACATACAGTTGTCCATGTGAAAAACAGTCAACGCTCATATCTAAGCCTGCAACGTTGAAGGTTTGACCCTGCGATTTATTAATGGTCATTGCAAAAGATGTCTTAACCGGAAACTGTAAACGTTTAAATTGGAAGGGTAAATCCGATGGTATCAGAGGGATTCGGGGAATCAATACATCTTCTCCGGTACCACATCCTGTGAGTATTGTGCACTCTATTATGAAAGTTTTCAATGATTTTACCAGCAAACGCGTGCCATTGCAAAGTTTAGGTAGGTGGATTCAGGTTTCTCAATAAAGTAACAGGACAACCTACTTTCAACACCATTTTGTGAGCAGGGAGTCCAGACGGGTTCAAAGAATTTAGAAATTCTGTAGGAAAATGAACAGCTTCTTCCAAATCGAGAACAGTATCGACCGAGTACGGCCGGTACCGCCGCAAACGCTACGTCCCGCAATGTTTATATCTGTAATATCTTCGAAAATATTCACTTAAATCATACGATGTAAAGGGCCATATAGATTTATATTACATGAACAATGTATTCTAGGTATTTAATTGGTTAAGGATTAATACTGTATTGGTTAAAAACGCTTCGAAAATTATCCATTATTTGTCGTAAAAAGTAAATGACAAAAAAAAGTTATTGTGGGTTATCCATTAGAGATAGACATATATCATCACAGACTTTTCTGTAGAACTTTTCAATTTGTACAATACTTAGTACATTATTTTGATAAAAATCGTAGGGTTCAGCTTGCGTTTGCAATGTAAGCGGAAAAAATGTAATTATTTACGACATCACATTAGAAACCTCAAAAATAACAGTACTTTTCCACTATTTAAATATACATATAAACCTTCCTCTTGAATCACTCTATCTATTAAAAAAAACTCATCAAAATCCGTTGCGTAGTTTCAAAGATTTAAGCATACAAAGGGACATAGGGACAGAGAAAGCGACTTTGTTTTATACTATGTTGATAGTGATGATAAATATATCCTGACAATCCACACAACAACATCTAGCCCCGTGGTAAGCTCTTTAGCTTGTGTTACGGGTACTAGACATCTGATATACTTAATATAATATACATACGTACATAGATATTTTTTATTATACATATTAAACACCCAGACCAAGAAGAAAGTGCTTGCAGAACATACAAACACTTGACCCCTCGGCGGGAATCGAACACGCTACCTCTTGCGCCACAAGCGGACTCTCGCCCACCGCGCCACTGTGGCGGTCAAACCCTACCTAACTTCTCATAAACTTATACAATTATTGAATATCTTTTGCTTTGACATCGTCTTATATTTAAAAATTAGTCATATTAATATATGGAAATCCGAGTCATTTTTCTTTTCTGGTCATTCTTAGATATTAATATTAGATCATAGCCCAAAAATGCCCCAAATTACTTTCCAAGAAGTTAAGTGAAACTATGATTTGTCAAGGAATTAGCCACTCGCCTCGTCTTCGTAAGTTTGCCAATTATGTTTTTGAAATGGTTCAAAACGAAGGTTTAATATAAACCTTCGTTTTGAATCATTTTCTCAATTGCTGAAAACTGTATTTATCCATTGAGTAGTTTGGAGAACTAGCGATAAGACATCGGAAGAGACTTTATTTTATAATAAAAAAAGATGTATTATAATCTCTTTTTAATAGATTTTTGTTGTTTCTTAATATCTTCTTCAGTTTGTTTTTATCTTTTATATTATTGCTAAACATTTTTACTGTGCATGATATGGCCTTCTATAATTGAGGGAGCATTCGTTATTTATTTTGTGATAGTTTTAATGTAAAAAGAGACACTCTAGGAAGAGCATAAATGCCTAGCACTGCTAGCACAAGTGTTCTTTAACACTTAATAGGCTGTGCATCATTACTCTTCTCTTGTTTTTACCGAATAAAACATTTTCATTCATTTTTTTTAATTAAATAAATCGTAATATATAGGAATAAACTACTGCTGCACGAAATACAGGTTCCATTCGATTAACTCATGATGATCCAGACGTTTCCTTTTTAGGGTTCCGTGTTTGCTTCTACGTGAACGCTCTGCACAATATTTATTAGCAATATCCCAACTTTATTTTCCTGCGTAAACCCTGCTCAGATTTTTGGACCACTTTCAGTTTACGCCACAAAAAAGTCAAGCTTAATATCCGTTCACGTCTAGTTGGTTTAAATTTTCACTATTCGCGTATTTTGTATAAAAGTGGTAATTTATTTAATAAACGTCGTAATGGTAGAACTGCTGCAGAATTTAAAATGAATTATGAATTTTTTACCTTTCATCTCGTGCATATTCTATTAAATAACAATCTAGTGGCTCAGCGAACTGTAGACCTCGATTATTAGTGTTTTTGTAATTAAAAAAAATAATGAATAACCTAGATTTTGAGATCTAGGGCCGGTCAACAAGTACTAAGTTCGTAGTCATTTTCTGACACTGTTTATTAATTTTGTTCTGTTCATATGTTGAGTTTTTTTAATTTTCTTTCTTTATATTAGTAGTAAGCCTATAATTGTGATAAAACTTCACATAATTTCACAAAGTCAAAGTCAGGAAATTTATTTCCTTACAAGTGTAGGGCACACAATGATAGGTCAATATACATAGGTACTCAAAGTTAAATGAACTGAAAAAATATCTCTTGTCTTTTCTTTAAACTTTAGGTGGACTCCCCAACCATTCGTATTTTTATAAAGGTAATTTACCAGTAATGGCGGCGCCACTACTTAGTTGATGTTACAAAATTGAGGTAACATTAAAAATTATTGTAGGTTACCCAAACAAAAACATTATTAATTCTTATCTAATTTATACAATGTCAACTTATCTTTATGTTATTGTAATTTGTGTACTTTGTTATTATGGAGAGTTTCGTATTGTTAAACTTTGTTATTAAACTTAGTTAGATAATAAGAGGACGAACGAATTATGTCTGTAGTGAGCATTACTTTTTAAATAAAAAAACATAAAGGGTTTTAGCTTTGTCATGTTATGATTAATAAAATATCCTTGAGGCCATTCCAAAACAGATTATAGAATTAGCCCATGATAACACAATTTCGCCGGCACCACTCATTTATTAGGCCGCAACTCGTCCCAATTCCACAGAATATGGTGGCAGTATCTATAAAACAACTTAGTTTGCGGATATTCTCATTGTGATGTGCGATCTCCGTAATAAACTCCATTACGGTACAAGGACGAGATAAATGACCAGCGGAATTGCTTTATGGATGTCCTTACTCTTTAGGACAATAATATTAAGTGCTTTTTGCTCATTTCCAAATGTTTTGTTTGCTTCTTTTGCAGAATACGGCAAGCAAAAAATGCGGACCCGAAGGTACATAAATTTGGATGGTAAAAAATATTGCTTTCGACTCGAATACGAAGTCGTTAGTTAACGAGTGTTTTCTTTAAAAGTTGTGTTAGTTCCTCCTAGTCATAGATTGTTCACTACGAGCAAGATCTATGAATACCAACTTAGATAATAATCGCTTTAGACAGTGCTAAATTGTTATTAGCTGCCAATAAATTAAGATAAATCGCGGCTCGTTGTCATGTCACCTCCCAAATAAACGGGTGATTTAACATTTTAATCAACGATTTTGGAAAGAACTTGATGGATAGCCAGTTTAGAATGTTCGAGTTTCGGTATGTTGTTATGTAAATTGAGTTAGTAACTACAAATCTAAATTTCGGAAACTGAAATTTAGTATGGGTATTATATTTAGGTTTCGGGGCGAGTAGGTAATAGATCTAGCTAGGTAGGTTTATGTTTTAAAAAAATGGTCCAAATACTGATGAAATACCATAGAAAACTTGAAATCCAGTATCAAGTTTAAAATATTTATACTTTGTATGCAATGTAATTGAGAACGCTTATCAGAATGCCCAGTCAAATCTTGGCACCAGTTCCTGCTACAGTCGAATCATGGGCGCGGGTCGTGAGGCCATCGGAAGCAAATCATTGCATTGCAAAGCCTTTCTAGTGGAAATATAAGGAAGTTTCATCGTGTCAGTGGAACATCAATACTCCACGGTGGTTAGCTCGCAAATAGCACAACAATAGCCTTTTGTTCAGACTTCAATAGCATTATTCGCTGAGAGTGCTGGCGCTGACGGGAGTACACTGGCTCATTGCAAATTGTAGCCTGGAACATGAATAACTATGTGTCTAAGCCTTTTAAGGCTACCCATGGACAGATGCTATTAATCAGTGCACTACGACGACGATGTAAATAACGTTAAACGTAAATAAAACTTACACTATTTACATTTATAGCGAGATATTAACCACACAGTTTTGTTTAACCACCAAGTTTCTGAACCGAAATATCAGAAAACTCAAAAGATAATCAATCGTAGTCAAGTGTAGTAATGACCAAGTATACCTAGTTTGTTAAGTTTGAAATTAAAACGCTAAAAATAACCTATAAACCAATTACACCTTTCCTTTAAAACTTTACCTTATAGATTCTCCACATCCTCAACATCAAATGAACTTATGGTCAAACAGCAATACTTATTCCGTGATAAGTTTTTCTGCAAATTCACTACTTTTTAATCTCTTGGCGCAACTCACCTATTAAACAGTTGTATAGTGGGAATGTTAAATTGATAAACTTCCGATTTATCTAACTTACACTCAATATAAGAACATGAACTTAAATAAAATACGCTAAATAACTCCGAACTGTAAAAGTTAGATCAATGAATAATAAAATAATAAAAAACAGAATAAATGCTTTTTATTTGTGCTTATAATATTAATAACATATGTATTATTTAAACTGGTTATAAAGGAGGTTGATAGGGCTATGTTCAACAATTATTTTATTTTTAACCCCCGACAAAACATAAGGTGCTTTAAGTTTGACGTGTCTGTCTGCTGTGTGGGACATCACATTATTTCAATTTAGTTTGTATTAAATGTGACTTCGCACGAGTGTTCTTAGACAAATTTCTAATCCAATTCAAGCTCCAAATAAAGAATTAGCTGAAATATTGATTATTGTTCTAAAAATTAAGATAAATAAGAAAAATATTTTATTTCAATTAAAAAAAAATCTAAAAAAGTATATTATTTTTTTTTATTATAAATTTAATAAATAAATATTATTATGATAAATTATGAAAATCGGTTGACCCGTTTAAAAGTCTCTCAAATGAAAGCGCATCACATGCACATTGCAAAATACTATCACTTTTTACTTTTAAGGGAACTAAAGGTCTGGAATCGGTTTTTTTTAATTTTTAATTAAGGTTATTATTATAATAAATCTAGATTTAAAATTTAAGAAAAACCCCCGATTCCCATGCCTTAATTTCCTTAAACGTTAAACAACATAATATTTTGTAATGTGGACGCGATGCGATTTCATTTGATACCCCACACTAGTATATTTGCAGATTTTCGGTTTTCCTTACCCACTGTCACCCCCATAACTTTTAAACGGCACAACCGATTTTCATGAAACATGTCTAAGAACACTCGCGCCAGACTCACCTGTCATACAAAAAAAAACTTAATTGAAATAGCTCCATCCGTTCGGGAGCTATGGTGCCACAGACAGACAGACAGACACACAGACAGATAGACAGACACGTCAAACTTATAACTCCCCTCTTTTTTGGTCGGGGGTTAAAAATGTAAAGTTTGTGAGATTGTTAGTGCATTTGTGATGTTGTAGGGGTTAATCTCTGGATATACATAACCGATTTAAATGAAACTTGGTACATAGATTCTCCAAAGCCTGAGCAGTGATATAGGGTACGGCGGTAAAATATGTATTCCGCGGAAAAATCCATTACCTATATAGCACGGGTGATACCGCGGGGCACTGCTAGTTATAACATTAAAATAAAGTGTATAACAATTCGCCTTTTAGTAACAACCAACTTCGGTTAACTTACGCAGTGCTGTATCACTGGCAACACTTTGAATCAGATTTATTTATTTATTATTTTATATTTATGGACTACTGAGGATTGGCATAAACGGACAGTTTTGGAAGGTATTGCAGATATTTCTGCATCATTAGTGTAACGCTTCATTATATGGATACCCAAAGAGGCGCCCGGTGACTTTGTCAAATATCAAATAATATCTACAACTTTATTTATTTTTGTGAATATTTTGGAAAGTCAAGATCAATAATCATTAAAATTAACTAGATTACTTGCATTTTTCAATGGTCCTTAGTGTTTTGTTGTTTATTGTGTATTGTTTGTTTATGTTGAAGTTATTTTTTTTTAATAAATGAATACTTACCTAAATCTAGTGAATTTCTGTTTATGTTCACACAAGGTCAACATGAGATTATTGCGTCATTAGTAAATATATAGTATGGAAAATTCTAAAAAAAATCGCTAAGAAACAATACACCAATAGGACCTTTGAAAAAACCTGACAGCATATTTAACTAATATAACCTATATTTCGCAGTGAAAATGCGAGTTCACTACACTTTCTTCTGTGGATCATATTATTCGTATAGTTCGGCACGACACGCGAACTGAACATTACGATACAATTGTCGACGTAATGTGCTAAGCTGAACCTCATTCAACTTGATTTGTGATATCAGTTCAATAGACAAGTGTTATGCGATAATTATTGGCGTGGAGTTGTTTATTACAATTTACTTAATTCATTCTATTAGCCGTCTATTACCTAATAGACTATCCGACTGCAGTTATCAGAGCGCTATTATAATTGGCAACTTGGTTAATGAATATTCTTCTATTGACTACAAAAAAAAAAAATTGCAACAAAAACTAACCTCATCTGATCTTTCCATGCCTAAAAATTGTATATTTTGATTTCCAAATCAATGTAAGTATTATTTATACACTATACATAAGCCTAAGACCTAGTGTAGTCACAAGATTCGATTTAATATTTAATCGTATGTTTTAATATCACTAGTTGTACCCCGCTTTACCCGCTTTTAAAAGTATGCGACGTCATAATGCATCATTATAATACACACTCTCTCTCTCATAAACATACCCTCGCAGTGTTCGTTTAAAATTGCACTCGTCGATCAACAATATCCATGTCGTATGAGTACTACCTACCTATACGTATACATAAAAGTTGAAAACAGGCCACTACAAATAAAAAATAATTTAAAATATTTGAATCGATGGCCGGCAGTGATGATGTTGATATTTTTAAATAAAGTTACTAAGATAGCTACTGTCTATCTTAGTAACTTTATTTAAAAATATCAATATTTAAAAGTATCGTTATTTATTTTATCTGTTTTTTTGCCTCACCTGGACATCCGATCTGGAGGTTGGTCCTGCAGTTTATTCGTTTGGTTCATTCCAGATACCTGTAACAAATAAATCAAATTCTCTAAAATGTAACCAAAATTATTTTATACCTAGCAAAATAACATAAAACCAGGATTCAGTCACACGAAAGCCCGAGGCAAAAGAGCGTGGAAAAATGAACACACCTTTATCAGCCTTCGGCTAAATATTTTCAAGCTAATATAATTAACAAATGCCCTTTTGACTATATTTTTGGATAAAATTGTTTTGGAGGTATTTTCTGTTCACGCCCGTAAGTGGTAACCCTCTGAATCCTTACACGTGACCTCCGGGTAGTGCTAAGAACGGTCTCTGGTGGTAGGCTTTGGCCGTGGCTTTAAACGATTTTTTCGTGTTTCGTAATGTGGCCCGGAGAAGCCATCTACCTTCTAGGTCTTCATGCCCTATCTTAGACAACATCGTCACTTTACATCAGGTGCGATTGGGATCAAATGAAGACTTAACTAACATAAAAAAATGTTTTTTTTAAGTTAGTTAAGTTAAAATTAATTTTCAAATATCGTAGAACAAAAATAAAACCTATTTTTTTGATGACCTATTTATCTATTGTGAACGAAGTAATGTCGTAGAACATCATCAATGGGTGGATACTGGAGGATCAAAGTATTTTTAGTCAAACTGTCAGGCTGTCTGACTAAGATGACGATGGTGGTTACGTCTATATTAGACGATAAGTATATTACGTTCGGTTTTAAAGAATACAACATTCACATTAAAATGTGCTTTTAAATTCTTGTGTCATATAGTGTGTCAAATGTTACCTTTCTGAACGTTTTGCAAAAATAAAATAATTTCCAGGTGACGCCGCAAACAGGTAAAAGTAAAATCGCGGCCACCGCCCGCGGGTAATTGCCATAAAACTGCCGCCTCTGGAAAGCAAACTCCGATTCAAACTGGAATGCTCATAATGCGAGAGGCAGTTTACAGCCGGCATTTGGCAGCTAGCGGCTAGATGTTTCGAGTATACTCTATTAAATGATATTGCGGGAGTGCGCCCAGCCTCAACTCGTCCCGTTGACATGGATCCGTGATGACCCAAATGGAGGAGCGACCCGTTTGCGGATCACTTCACCCACGAACTCATAAAGGCACAGTCAGACGGAACAGCCTTTGCGATTAGCTCGTACCTCACAAACGCAGCATAAGCACCCGGTAAACCCCATTTGGGTACCTGAAAACTTCGGGTACACGATATAAAGGACCGTTTACGATCACACTGAATTGCAGTTTTTCACGCAGCACCTGCGGCTGTACTAAAATGTTTTACGGCCCACAAAATGTAATACATACTCCAACTTTTCAAAGGACTTTAGAGGTTTATAATGAAACAGTATTGTATCTCACATTATGTAGCCTTCAGACCTTCGTTTTATGGGGTAGTAATATCTTTCCTAAAGAAAATGAATCACTTTTCCAAGTTGGTTTGTCGAAGAATTTCATTTTAAAAATCGAAACGATGTTCACGTTAAAAGTAAAGAATGGACACGTTTGCTCTTTTATTATCGCTGTAGTCGGAACCGATACAGAGTTATGAAGGAGAACGGAATGTAGATAATTTTGCAGGCAGTCGGAACAAAGGCATTCCCGGCTCGCGACCTACATCCTGCAACCCCATTCGATACAACTTCAACATCTACAACTTTTTAACGAAAAACTAATTTTAATATTGCCGTTGTTGTAACTTTTTCACGTGAACTTTATTTTATCATACACACGAACGGTTCCAATGAAAATGGGCCTGACGTTATTCCAAAAAAGTTACTGAAATGTTTGTATACTCGTATTTATTTTAAGCGGACGAGTTCAAATCGAATTCATTAGGTACACATCCGCGAGACTAACCCAGAAGTTTGATTAAAAATGTTGAATTTAATTCATATTACGTTATTTCAGCTTGCGAGTAAGGGTTTTTGGGTTAAATTAGTCGTCTCTTGCAGCTGCTACGGTCAGTCACTTTCCTCGCTTGCTGGCTACAATTTGCTTTGAATTTACGATCAATAAAAAGAAAACATCCGAAAAGCATGTATTTTTGTATATTTTCCCCGAGGTGCAATGTCCCAGTTAGCTGTCGGCAATATAGAGCATTAAAGTCGCCCATGTGTGATGATGTGTGTTAACTAGTTTAGTTCCTGTGGCTGTTCTGAACCGAGTGAAAAAATAAAACGAAAGTGGAAATCGGGTCAACTTGTTTATGCACCTAGCTATAGTGATACTGTATATGGTTCATTCAGGTTGCTTGAGTGCCTTTTCAGTGTAGGTACATGTGTAAAATAGGTTAACATGTTTGTGCGTTTTGACTCTGACTCGCATCTGGTTCATGATGGTAATGCACGTCTCTTCTAACAAAATTAAGTGCCGTCGTGAATCATTCAGATGATGATTATGTCTGATAATTTATTATAAGAAAATCTTTGTAAAACAACATTGTCGTGAACTTTGAAAATTAAGTATCTTTGAGTCTTTATCATTTTATTTTACGAATATTATGCGGTCACTGTAAGCGTCGTTATATAATATAATATATAAACATATTGTTCAGATAGAAAATGGGTCTTTTAAGTTGGTTCTTTCTTCTTTTCATAAGCGCTGTTATTGAAAACGGGTTGGGATGAGCATTAAAAGTGATTTAGAAAATTTAGTTAAAATCAAATTAAATATATGAAACAGCGTAACCCAGTTAGGTACTCTGCAAATGAACGATTAATGAACAAGCAAGCTTTATGTACGAGATAAATAGGTAACTGACTAAAATAATGTTGCTGAATAATTTTCTCATTTGCATTTTGTTATTTTTGGTTCGGAAATTACTCATGAATAGTTAAATAGGGAATAATGATGAGAATAAATGAAGTAGTGTAGAAATGAAGTAATCATATTTAAATTTATCATTTTAAAATTTGTGCAATAAATTATACAATCATTTCATAATGAAACGCTACGCATTAAAAGATTCTCGTTTGAGTATGCTCAAGGTTCAAGCAAACATCGTGAGAAAACCGGCATGTTCGAAGAAGTTTAAAGAACGTGTGACATCACTTGGCACTACCCGCACTTGGCCAGCGTGGTGTATCTCTTTCGTTGAAAGAGAAGTCCCTGTGTACCATCAATGGAAACGTATATAAGAGTGCTTATGCTTATGCTTAACTTAAACCAGACAAATTTTTTTTACGTATTGAAAACGAATAGTCGATATATTTTATGTTTATGGATATAAAATATTCATTTTGCACTTCGAGTTATGAAACTGTTGTGTTGGTTGTTATGTTTATTATGTTATAGGCAGTATATGGAGCTCGTTGTCATCTCTGATTCCATAGCAATAGCGGATCAAGGGTAGGTTTGCGCATGTGGGACATTCTTTATGATTCCTGTGAGCCGAGCAATAAAGTCAGTTTGATTTGTCGCTCTTTTAGGATTCGTTTTCAAGACGTTAATAACACGTTATTATGATTTATCCATTCCAATAGCAAAAAGGTAAAAACCTATATCCTTTTGTCATATAGGTACCTACTGTATGAAGGCATAATAATAAAAATAATTCATGCTAAAAATTATTTTAGAAGGAAAGCGTAGGTATATAAACGGATTAAACAGAACACTTATTTTTGTATGTCACTTTTTATAAAGGGATCCGTACCCAAAGGGTTGAACGAGACCCTATTACTGAGACTTCGTCGTCCGTCTGTCTGAAGCTTTATCTCAAGAACCGTGATACATGGAGAGTTTAAAAGTTGGTAATTTTAGAAAATAAAGAACAAATGTAAGTTAACGCCAAATTGGTAAGCTGAAAACCGCATCCAAATTAAGCCCAGTTACAATCTCCATTTTTTATTTTAAGAATTATTTAGAATTTTAAGAAGCTTAAAGTTACAGTGAGCTAACATAGGATGTCGACTAAATTTCTACCTACTAGCGGGAATCAGTCATCCGTTGTCGGGGTATACTCACCAAAGTTTCCAAAGTTGAATTATTTCAAATGTAGGTAAGACTGTCAGTTATTTGCATAAATATACCGACGAGTATTTGGTAGTGCTTCTATTTTAGGAAGCAAGATATTCTGTTTCTCAAAGTCAAGGTTTTGCCGCGATCTAGTGCATATTTGATAGGCTAACTACGTTACTTGGAAAATGTTGGGGAACCCAAAAATATCTCTAACTTGATGACATTTTTCGGGTCCCAATCCTTAAAATGAAAAAGGTGTTGAATAACTATTCCAAGCGTCTGTTTATCCGACTGCATTTGAAACTTTTTATTTTTTAAATTGTCAGAATAACTATAAAGTTTTATACAATGAAACACAAACAAAAAAGTTCGTTATAAGGAATAGGGGCAGAAATGTACAGTTATATAACAAAATCTTACATTTCCTTTCCATCAGGTATTTAAGAATTGTGTGAAAATATTTCTAGCTCTAAAATAATTTCTATGAGAAGTATGTAGTAGGGTAGACCGGGGTGAACGGGATTACTGTTTTTGAGAGCTCGGAGATCTTACTACTTTGTAATTAATGAAAGTTTTATTGACAAAATAGTTATCAGTAACAATCTAGCTACTAAGTAGCATATACGAGATTAAATTCGTCATTAAATTTACTATTATCAAAAAAGACAGAAATATCATGTTGTCTCAATTCTCGGGCGAAGAGGATCACTAAAATAACTTTAACGAAAAATTAAGACGTTACAGTTACAGTGCATTGAGTTCTCGGGTGACCTAACGCTTTCATGAGATTTGTACTAAATTCAGCAGTCAGAAGCCCCCAAACCGAAACCTTGAAGCTGTATAGCTTGGCACTTCAAATTAAATTGATAAAGCAATAAATAGGTGTCTCGTATTTTTGGACGACGCACTAAACAGATTACGGTTTTTATCTAGTCATCATGCCTATTGTGTCCATGAGTCAAAATTAACTTTACGAGTATTAAGCACGAGTCAGTACATTGCAATAATTTAGTTAACTAGGTTATGACTTATTCGAGTGTGATGCCCCTATTTCAGTACCCGCTCGTATCTATGAGCTGCGTCGCGGTTTGCGGCGCACTGTGCATCGTTGATACGAATAACAATGAACTATTCAAGAGGTTAAACCATCTCTTCACAGCTTCCTCTGACACTGACACTTTCGAAAATCTAAATTTACAATTTAAAAAACCCCCGATTCCATAACCTTAGTTCAATAAGAAGTAAAAGTCATACTATTTTGTAATGTGCACGTGATATGATTTTCTTTGAAACCCAACTCGAGTATGCTTGCAGATTTTCGGTTTTTCTTCCCCACCTCACCTCATAATTTTTAAACGGGTCAACCGTTAGACGTTTTATTCTCATTAAATGACCCATTCCATAAAAACTACGCAATAATGCGCATTGAGGTGAAAGACAGACTTTCAAGAACGAAACTGTAACGAACCTTAAATAAATTTCATGAATGTGTCTCAAATTCTGACTTTGGTGCAATGAAATATCACCTGCCATTACTATATGCTGAAAACTGAAATATTTTGGTATTCCAGTCCAAGAAAAGCTTTTAACAAGAAACCATTTCTTACTTTTCGTTTCGGCAGATAAGAAATGTAAATTTAGTTTTGCGCAAGTAGAAAACTGAACTGTTATCTGATGTGAGAGCACCAGGAAACTTGAAACTGGTTTTAAAGGCAAAGTACTTTTACACAACTCCATTACACTTAATATCTAGCTAGTAATACAAAAATTAAGTCTTAAAATCTGCGACTAAAAAAATAAAGTATATTATTATCAGATAATATTTAAAATAGATTCGAGTACTAAAATGAAAACAATGTGACGAAGTATCCTTATTTCGTAGAGTTATCGTTGCATATAATTTAATCAGACACTGTTATTATATTTTGCTGAAATATGATATTCTGTCAAGTAAAATATTTTGGGGCCTTATTTTATATTCATTTACGACATTTTGTGTCTCAGAAATTTCCTTTTTAAGTTTAATGAAAATGCGAGCAGATGTGTTGATACTCACAAGATTGTTACTGAAGACAGGGTTAAGTCCTCAATCATGGAAATAAGGTCGTTTGTTTCAAAAGCGCGTGAAATGAGATAAGTTTTTTTATGACTCGATTACAGGGACCGTGTGCGTGCTCGGCTGTCACTGATCCAGAGTTCTCTGCTCAATAATGGCTATACAGCATTTAAAAATAAATAAATATTTATTTACGGACAATCCAAACAACAACATCTAGCACCGTGGTAAGCTCTAAATCTTGTGTTATATACATATATAGATATTTTTATTAAATACCCAGACCAAGGAGAAAGTGCAGAACATACATACACTTGACCCCTCGGCGGGAATCGAACCCGCTATACCTCTTGTATACCATATATTTACCACACTATACTTACACCACACTATACTTCTTAATTTTCGCTTGGATGTGATCTTCTGCACATAGACATTCTTAGATTTCCTGCTGTATTTAGTTTATGTTTAATGGTTTGTTTATTTATTTTTATTTTTGAAAAAAAAACATAAAATTCTATGAAACATTTAATTAAATGCCATCGAGATATTATACAAGATTCTATCATTAAAAACTCCTTTTCGAACCACGAGCAAAGTTGTTTCAGGAGCAAAGGTGAAAGCCACATTGTTTCGCGCGCAGACATCAAAAGGCATTTATCAAAGACTAGTGTTGGCTCATACGTACCAGGGTGGCCCCCTTCAAACAGGGTGAAGCTACTTTAGATTTTATGCAAACTATACGAGCTGCCTAAAATATACCCTATTTCCGTGACTGTAAACAAACGGATCGCATATTTATCGCTGCGACAGTTTTACCAGCAGCTCTGTTTTAGACAGTTGCTACAAAGTTATGTTGACAGCAGGAATTGGAGAGTTAGAAATTGTACATCATTACCAGTGTCTGTCTACAACTGTAATAATATGAGATGGGGATCTTTTATAAATTGGTCGTTTTTTAATCATATTGTTTTGTTGAACAAATACAAATATTCTAAAGTACTTTTGGATCCAAAACTCTTCAACTATTAAATTTCTTTATACTCATTTGTTGCTACAAAAACTAATTTCGTATTTCCTGTTTTTTGGTAGTCGCCGTGCAAAAAACTGTTAAAACCTTTTATGGAAATTAACCCAAACTCATATCGGACTTAATAAAAATGTGATATGGGAGTGTAAGCCGTTTACTGAATAAATCCGAAATCTGCTCAGTAGGCATTTCCAGATTTCAATGGAATTCCTCTACAAAGGTTATCGGTATTGGCATATTGAAAAATCGTCATCTTTGGAAATTAATTCCTGATTGGAATTAAAAGGGCTTTGCGGAGCGTTTGTTCCTTCCGACGGACATTTCCTTTTCCGATCGCAAAGAATTATCGAATGACATAAATAAGTCGTTTTGAATAAATAAAGCCGCCTCAATTCTCTAAGGAAAAATGGATAAGTCGAGTAATTTGCTGTGAATAATAAATGAATGAAGAACTTCCCTCCCGAAGTGGGTAGGCCCAACGGGATCCATTAGACTTACGGAAATATAAAACGTCGATTAAATACTTTTGGGAGTGTGTGAAATACATAATATGTGACTAAGAATATATATAAATGTAATACAAAATATGTGCAACATTTAACCACTTTGGAAGTGTCTCTCGCGCAAACTAATAATATTATTTTTAGAAAAAATGGTGTTAGTAACCTCAATATTATTTAACAGACCAATTCATAGATAACTGAAGCACACATGGATTTGTTAATAAATCAAAATTTAAAATTTAAGGAAAACTTCCGATTTCAATGCCTTCATTTACTTAAATGTAAAACAACATAATATTATGTAATGTGGACGCGATGCGCTATTTTTTGATAGTATATTTGCAGATTTTCTGTTTTCCTTCCCTACTCTCACCCCCATAACTTTTAAACGGCTCAACCGATTTTTATGAAACATGTCCAAGAACACCTGAGCCAAACTCACCTTACATACAAAAAAAAACTAAATTGAAATCGCTCCATCCGTTCCGGAGCTATAATGTAACAGACAGACACGTCAAACTTATAACACCCCTCTATTTTGGTCGGTGAAACAATACTGCAATGAACGGATAGAAAAAAATGAATCCACTTCACACCTCTCAGTGGAATCAATGCAGTAGCTTTCGAGATATATATCTACCTATAACGTGAAAGAAAGTCCAGTCTGAGCGAAAGTGGTCTGCAAATAAATCGTGTGTGGATAACAATGCATGCATTGTTCTGTTCTGTGTAAATTGGACGGCATAATTTACTTATGACACATTGAACTTTGCTACCGTAAAGAAATATATACATTTCAATACAATAAGTGAAATAGCCACTGCTTGCTGTTGGAACAAAGCTATCAAGATTCAGAACGGAGATGCGTTTAAACGAACGAGAACAATACCAATCTCAATTTTTAGGGTTTCGTACCCAAAGGGTATAACAGGAGACTTCGTCGTATTTCTGCCTGTCACCGGACTATAGGTACCTCAAGAACCGTGATAGCTAGAGAGTTGAAAATTTAAATACATATAATAAATAATTATTTATGGGGCTCCCATGCAACAAACGTGATTTTCTCAAGCTTAAGCAACTAGCAGTACTTGGCTGGGTGTCCGATCAAACTGAATCTTTATTTACTATTTAATTACCCGTAATGCAAGCTTAGAACTTTCCACGGGGCTTGATGTTGTGTGGACTGATAAACACTTTTTATTTATTTGTTAACTGCTCTTATTTATCATGTTCAACAAGCTTTATGTTGTATGGTGATGCTTTATCACACGGCGCGCCATCTTTTCTATGCTTTCAAAACCTATAGACTAATCAATAGGCATAATTGAAGTACCTACCTAGTATTGAAAACGCAGTAAACACTATTGATTGGACAAAGAGACTGCCGTATGACCTAGATATGTACAAACAACAGTGACCTAGCATGCTCTGTATGCTGTTGGAGAGATCAAGGGAAGTAACACCACTGAGGACTGTCCAGGGAGCTTAAGTGTACCTGTTGTCAGCAGGTGGTTAAAATAACGCCACTTTAGTACACAAATCATTTTGCGGGTTTGCAAGTCTGTTTGTATTTTTATCTAGGTCATACACATTTTTCTGAGGAAAAAGTGTGCCCATAAACTTTATCGAAAATAAAAATATGTAATTTGAAAAAAGTTTCTAGTGAAAAAAGTGTTCCTTAGATAAGTTAGTACGTCCATAACCTGCAAATAAATTATCTCAGTTTTAAATAATGTTTGCATAAAAAAATGCAAATGCTGCTTGGTGACTGTATGTTATCTAAAAAAAAGGAAAAATAAAACCTTTACTTACCAACTATCTTTACGACGGTTTTATGCGATGAAAGTACTAATATGAAAACACGATTTTTTTTTGTTGCATTGTCATTATAACTCTATATAATTGACTGATTTATCTATAATATAAAAATGAATCGGAAAATGTGTTGGTAAGCTCATAAATCAACAACGCCTAGACCAGTTAGTCAATTTTTTTTAATGTTGTAGAAGTCCAAATATGACGGTGAGAAAACATTCGAATAATTACACGTCCAAAGTGCGAAGCCGGGGCGGGCCGCTAGGTTATAATAAAATCCTTTTAAAAGCATAGTTGAAGCCTTTGTTTGTTAGACAAATATTTTAAACAGATTTAGTTAAAACCAATTGCTTCAAAAGCCCATTAATCAAACATATTACAATACCAAATGAGCCAAAATTGTAGAGTAATTAATCATCTTCCTCGTTTGAAAATATAGGACGGATTTATAGGTACAGTCCGTATCATATACATTATCGGATAAGAAATTTAAGTTAATGTAATACAGGACTGTTGTGTAAAATATGTTGTGATACGTAATAGCATAATATAAGTACCTATATTTATGATCCCACTGCTGTGACACAAGGACTTTTCCTCTTTACGCTAGATCTATATTTGATCTAGATCTAGCCTATGTCTCGATATAAATCTAGCTTAGGTCTAGATAAGGTAATTCACCACGCTGACTAAAGGCGGGTCGGTAAATTCACAGTTTCTTTTCGAAATTCTCAGAACATGCCAGTTCCTCACGATGATTGTCTTTGCCGTTAACAATTGTATCGGAGCTAACAACAGGAATTAGGAACAAAAGAAGAATAAAATAAATGTTTGGACAAAAACCTAATTAACGTTTTCGTCGTATAAAATACACTAATAAAGACATGTAACATAAAGCATAACGGTCACACAGAAAATATTATCTAAACACGGGTGAATATCTAAACACACATTACAGGGACTAGTGTAGATCGCCGTTTAACGATTATTTTACGACTACGTAAAACACGTGGTCCAAATTCGTTACGCAGTTTTCTGTGGCTATAATAAATAACGTAATATCGTTTTACTAGTAAAATCTTGTGAATAAAATTTGTTTGTTATTGGAGAAAGTTTTAACTGTGTTTTATTATGTTTCTTACTCGTATATTGCTGTGGTTTGGAGTACCAACCTAGTTTTTCTTTGGTATTCGGTTACGTTTTTCGTTGTTTAGAAACCCTCTATTCCGGAAGTAACTTTAAGATTGTGATATATATGCATTTTCGGTTACAAGCTTTTATCTAGATCTAAAGCCGAAATTAATAGTCATGAATAATCAGACATGACTTTCAACCCTTTTTAATCAATGGTTAGTTAGATCTGTAATTGTCTATAATCAATTGTAAGCAATTACAGACGGTAATTTCATTGATTGAAAGTATTGAATGCGATAAAATTTAGTTCATTGACTAGCGAGAGTGATATACAAATACAATTTACAAACGAACGAATTACGACAAGTGCGCGAATACTGTAGGTCCAGGTGGATGGGGCGTTCGGATGCTTATACGAACGCCCCATCCGGTCGTCCGGATTAGTGACGTTCGGATAATCGACGCTCCACTGTAATTGTTTCTTTATTTTCTCTCTAAAGTGTTGGTCTCTCTAATATCGGATAATTAGAGTATTTATTCTACATCAGATTAATAAACGGCCATATGGACAGTCATGTTCAATATTATTAACTACTCCAATAAGGAATTCTGTTAACAATGTCAATTTCATTTTCGAGAACGTTCTCTAGCTTGTTGCCCTCCCAACAATTTGACGAGGGTTTAGCTTAAATGGTAGGTACTTACTTGTAGAACTTTACTACTGACTGTCAACCATTGAATTCAAATGCGCACCTTATTGAATTTAGACCTTGTTTCGTAAACAGGCCAGGAATAATCATCATCATCATAGTAACAACAGAATCGATTATACTTACACCTGGCGGCTTTGAAAATTTATAAAAAAAATTCTACACCATACGTTACTTATGTATGACGTAGAACTAATATGTCTAAACCTAACTTAGACTATCTATGTATGTCAAAGTATTTATTTAAGAACGATTTCTCAACGATTGATTTATCTAAAAAATTTAAAACATTTATTCTCGGCGCAAACGGGCCACCGTCTACAGCCACCAGTGGCTTTCGTGTGCTACTGCTAAATTTGTATGATTTTGTATGTGTCAGAAACGAGCGAGCTACCGGTGTTCCGAAGCCATCACTTTTTATATTCCGTTTACAGAGGCGCGTATTGGCGTCTTGCGCGGCTCGCAGCGACAACAAGTGGCGGACGACTCTGGCGATTTTTTGTAAGATATGTGAAACCAAACTATGGAATTCAATGATTTTGTATCTTGTATCCTGACTGTTGCGAGTGGGCGCCACCGTGTGCGCTGCGATTGTACAAAATGTATAAAAAATCGTGTTAACAAATAGTGGCTGGCCACCGTGGGTTGTGGCCCGTTTGTGCCTCAATGTATCAAGTTGTAACAGCGTTACATATGTTAACATTTTTAACCACAAATAACAATTCTCCAGTGAACAAGCACACAAGCGTGAAATCGCGCCGTTGGTTATTGGTAAATTTTACCCAAATCATTACAACACAAAAGTAAGCGGAAACGCTTTACTGTTTTCTCAACCATCACATAATTTCCAACAATAGAGCCACAAAGGTATTTGGTAAAAGGACGGCATTGTTTTGCGATGCAGCACACGATCGCGACCCACATACGATTTTCTCACATGATTAGTTTGAAGCGCGCCTCGTATCAACATACACAAACAGAAGGGTTTGACTTTCGTAACTCAGGCGTGCCTGTAAAAACGCGGCCAAAGGGATCCGTTACAGGTCCATATTGAGTGTACAGGAACGGATTTGCATTTCAGAGACTGCCGTATGCCTTTGTTCTATAGAATTAATGAACTTGGAACATAGTGATTAAACGCCTCACGGAGATGTAAACTGTACGGGCGTGGAGTTTCAACGTAGCCTAAATTTAGCAATTAAGGAGTGCACTCGACCCGCTTCAAGAGCTGCTTATTGATTAAGGCGAGGCTCTTCCATCTGCTAGTGGCGCAGACTAATGCACCATGCTCCCGTGCCTGACGTTTGCTGATGGCTTTAACCAGTCAGCGTAAAATAGCCGTGCTGATAGAATCCGATACTTTTATTAACACTTTTATTAAACCGTATTGATTTTAAAGCAATTTACTTCGCTTAGTTTGAACAATATTTTAATATTTGTGTAGGTAAAATAATAAGACGCACGAAACAGAGATTTAACGTTCCAATTAAACGCTAGCCACCCATTACACCAATGCAACGGTACATTACATAATGCGGCGTATTCTAGGGTTAAAAGAACGTAGCCCTAAAATAAGTCGCACGTTAGTAGAAACTAACGATATCTCGATGTTTAAAAGTCTCAGGACCTTTTCTTTGTTTCTCTCTCCTGGAGAAAAATTACGGAATGCGTCTTTTTTACGACAATGGATGCTTTTATTTATAAATAAAGTGATTCCATAGTTCAGCAGTTTAACTCGACATTATTCAAGTCAAGGTGGCTATTAAACTGCTACTCCATAAAAACTAATGGCGACTCATTTAGCGAGCCGTCCCTGGATTACTGAGTACTTCCAAAGTAATTGTTATTTTCATGACAAATTACACTTTATCAGCGCTTAAATTTTAGGAGGGTCCTTATTTTGGATTGTTTAGATTTTTGATGAATACAAAAATATTATAGTGCGACTATTTTGGTACTCAGTAAGTATTTAAAACTATTTTTATTATTACCTTAATTTAATGCTTTACAACCACGATTGTAACAATAATATACATACTACAAATACAAATAATACATTATAGTCACAGATTTACAGTCATAGATTCCTCAGTTATGGTAATTTAATCTAAGATAAACAAAAGTTAAACTTTAAGTTAGAGCTCCTGTGAAATTTAAGGCACATTTGATATTATTACCTTGATTTGATGTTAAAATACATACCAGTTATTCCAATACGTGGACTTAAAAATCGTGGTGATCTGAAACAATAGAATATGCAAGTTTAATATTTATTCCAATATAACCATCCGATGTCTCCCATAAACTGATTCAATCTATTTAAGATTGTTGTGAGATAATTAACTTATCTCAAATTCAAGAAGTAAAACAACATCTTATCTGAGATCTAAGATTGATTGGAGAAAGTTATAGGTTATAAAATTTTAGTAGCTATAAGTTCTCTTTTAAGTTCTATGGTGAAGAGTTACACAGTCGGTGATAAAACCGCCCCGCCCCTATCGAAGCGTCCGCCTCTGCCAGAATTGGCGCCTGTTTGGAAGTGCGCCAATGTGCTTTTCATCTATACTATACGACAGACTAAAAATCTTTATGGTTATTTATTACATTAGTCTTGAGGCTCTTTTTTCTACACTAAATTTGAACAAGGAATCGGTATATTTACAGATGCTTTGAATGTTTGTAAAGTAGGCATATCAATTTCTAAGGAAGCCTTTAATAGAATTTACTGCTAAGATGCTTTGGATCATATTTATTGTAAAGTATATACATTTCCTAGGAAGCATTTATATAATTTGTATATTTTGGAATTACACACTAATTAAGCACAACATTCTAGGCACCATTATTTTAAGTTTTATACAGCTTGAGCATAGATGCCTACAGCTCATACAGCGTATCCCTTTTGATTAGTTTATAACCACATTCTATAAGCTACCCACTTATGGTAATCGTTCACGCTCAAAATAAATAGGGTACATAAACTTAAATTAGCCTTGTAACTTTCAAGAGACTGAAATTCTAAACTTTGGCGTATTGCGAACTAAGCTTTTAGCATAAGTATCGCGGCGGGGGCAAAAGCGAGGGTTGTAGCCGGGAGAAATATACATTGATATTTCCAGGGTCCTTGACAAGTAGCGACCACTTAGCTCAAGCCTCCTTCACACCACCACTGAGGGTGATTCTAATCCCGCTTTGTCAGACTCGACCGGTATGGTAAAAAAATCACACCAAACTGAACTGGAGGGCTATTCCCAGTTTTTCGATATATTTCTAAAGCAATTTGAGCAAAACCACGAAAACGTGATTATAAATGTCATACCGAACACCACACCACAAATCGTTTAGAAGACAGAGAAAAACACTAATATCTTCTGCTCTGAACATAAAACAGTAATTAATCAGTACCAATGTAACGAAATCACAAAAATCACTAGATTTCTGTTGCAAAAATACGAAAAACTCTATCGAGTACCTAGTGTTACTATCAAAAGCGTTTTCGAGATATATTTCAGATATGATATTTTTTTTTTTTGGATTTATTTCGAATTTGTTTTTATTCTGAGAGTTGCCCTCCAGAACTCGAATAATCACTAGGAGTACACCCTCGCGTACAAATGACTAAAGAAAATATTGTCGCTATTCAACCTAAAGTTCAAAATTCTTTATCAGTTGTATAAATAAATTTATCCCTCGTTTCTGAAGTTCTATAATAAAGTTGTGAAGTTGCGGAAATGAATTGTCCTTGCGCATAAAGTTGACTCACCATTCCAATACAGCGTAATGCCGTAAACAAATCGTAAATCAGTGTAACAGTGGACCAAGCCGCTGTTATGCCGATTTCCAGTCTGGAAATAGAAATGCTAAACATCTTATGAACAGAATGGTCATATTTTGTGAGTTGAAGGGAACCAGTTAATATGGACGGACACGTCAATTTTTATTTGCCCGCGCTAATGGCAAAAGGCAAAAAAAGAAAAACCCTTTTACGTTCCTAATCGATGAAGGGCTAACGATCTGCAAGGTCTTCGCAAACGATTTGAGGGTGTGAAATATCTGCAGAGACAATATTATTTTAAAACGACTACGGCAAACCAAATAGGATGGTTCCTATTATTGCCTTGTTCGCTTTATGACAGATTCTCTTTATGGCTCTGCTCAGCAACACTGACTTACTTTTTCTGATAATTTAATCCTAGTAGGTAAACAGCAGGCCTTTGAAAACTATACAGATTTCATCATAGCAAGCATTAAATAAATAAATAAATAATAAATATTTCCGGACAATCCACACAACAACATCTAGCCCCGTGGTAAGCTCTGAGCTTATGTTTCGGGTACTAGACATTTGATATACTTAATATAATAGATACATGTGTGTATGTATGTATATCGATATACGTATTATACATATTAAAACGCCCAGACCAAGGAGAAAGTGATTGCAGAACATACAAACACATGACCCCTCCGCGGGAATCGAACCCGCTACCTGTTGCGCCGCAAGCGGACCGTCGCCCACCGCGCCACTGTGGCAGTCAAAGAAAGAAAATGGTAAGTAACCCATTTAAAAAGAAAATCTGAACAACAAATGTGAATGTACCATTGCGGAAAGTAAGAAAACGACATATATGCTAATTCCTATTGCAAAACTTCCTCGTGTAGGAAATCCAAGTGCGCCGTGACGTCAGCGCCGGACGCAGCTGTTACACTCCGGAGCCCCGGCCTGGGAAAGCGGCGCCCTCGCGCTCTCACTAAGTACTGCCACACTACTGCCCGGTGACATTGAGCGACTATTCAACATTTTAAACACTATATCTTTATTTTCTAGGTACGGATCTTTCACAAATAAATCTGTCAGGTGGTAAGCTTTTCACGTTCCGAATAACACATATACGAATCAAAAGAATTATGTTATGACCGCTGAAAAAATAAGGGAGGTAATATGAGGTTGGTAGGCGTCAAGCATGTTACATTTTAGAAAGAATTGCCATAATATTGTTAAGAAAACAGATAGCCTTTGATAGTTTTTGTTATATTTTGATTATTTTATTAAAAACTTTATTTCCACAAAGTTAAATAATGTACAAAAAGGTGGGCTTAATTCCTAGGCATTTCTACCTGCCAACCTGTAATGGTTGGTAACAATAAATTAATAAAATAAAATAAATAAATATTTCCAGACAACTCACATCAACAACAACATCTAGCTCCGTGGTAAGCTCTAGGCTTGTGTTACAATGTTTCCGTGCGCGTTATAAAACTACCTAACACCAACTTCTACCGAGTAACCTACTTGTAAAAGGATAAATGACTTACATTTGAATTAGATTAAACTAGAGCAAAAGATAAATCAAAGTTATGTGGAGAAGTCTTTGTAGGCAAGATTTTACTGTCTATAAAATAGGGTTTATAGCCCTTCAAACAATGACTCTGTTCATTGTATCTAAGCTATCAGAAATCAGCTCTTAGAGTAAGAAATGTACTTTAAAAGATCAAAGATTAAGATCCTATATTTATAAATGCGTCGTAAATCAATCTACAAATGTAAGGAAGTTTTCCGATAGTTGTTGTGAAAAGCGACATTTCCACGAACCCTTTTTGATCAATATATTTGATCGGAAACGTAAATTTTACTGAGTTCCCTTTGTTATGGTGCTGCTGTTGCTTCGTAGTAATAGTAGTAAACAAACTCAGGAACACTTTGTACTGAACAGAGACTATTTAATCAGTTTTTCCAAGGTTTTCTATCTTAAGAAATAATAAGGTTTTTGATAGATAAAAATGGCAAAAGTTTGTTCTAATTTATAGAATTACAACAAACTTTTGCCATTTTTTAAGAGTTAAAATATCTTTATTGTACGCCATTATGAAAATAAATAAATGTATATTCTTTAAGTAGTACAATCCTCTCTTTATAATGTTGTAATATCGCTTAAAACGATCTCTTCCATGCCATCAAATGGGAAAATAAGCAAATATTCGTTTTCAGAGGGATTAATTTTTTTCAATTTCAAAATCGATTCAATCAAAATTTGTTCAAGCCAAAGGTAAAGGAAATTGAAAATGGGACAAAGCATCGATAACGTTTGTTCCACGCGGTGGCGGTTTCAGTAAAATGAGAATGGTTTTATATTTTATTCGAAACTAGGTAACGGGTGCCCTGAGGCTTCCACTAACTAGTATTTAACTAGACTCCTTTCAGTTAATTTTCAGTTAAAAATAAAAATAAAAAGCAGTTCACTAATTGAATTGTCCTAAAACTCCCAATTCAAACCAAATTGATTTCTTAACATCTCGATTATGTTTGTTGAGATTCGTTAGTGAAATACAACTGGCACAGTCTGCCCAGATTTAACTAAGCCAATACAAGTTCCCAACGACCGACAAGACGCTCGGGGATTGCATTTCTCTTTGTCAGTGGACAAAGACGTTGGGAATGCGTTTCACAGACAAGAGAGCTTGTGAGGCCTGATATCTTAAACGCTTTCCGTTCTTATACAAAGGCTTTCCTGGTAAATTTCTTTCAATGGCTGATAAAAGTTTCAACCCTGTGGGTAATAGCATCAACAGCATTTGTGGAAAACCTTTTAGGCTTAAGCTGGAGCCAAGATCAAGATCAAACAGGTAGTTCACAGTTACACCGGGTAGGTACTTACATGTCGTTTAAAATTGCCCTCGTGCAGTTGTAGAGGCGTATGTAATGGTTCATTGTTTTTGCTCTAAGTGCTCTGAGATTACACAAATTGATGCTTGTACGAGTGTTTGAAGTGAAAGGAAGTGTTCTGTTCCAGATAATGGCCTCTACTCGCTTGTTTTGTTTTTAACAATGCATCGGTTTATTAAGCTACTGCTGTGTAGTTGTTTATTTATCTACCTTCTATGGGTATTGTTTGATTTTTGTAGATCTATCTTACATATGTATAAAGTAGCCTTTATTCATATTGTTAAACATTTTCAAGACAATACTATTAAGTTGTTTGAAAATATTCGTCATCAAATTTCTCTCTCTCTTTCAATCGTATTGTAAGACATTTTCCAATTCAAAGGTTGTCCAATATTGCTTTAACTAAACTACGCCATTTCTCCGAATTGAAGATATGCAATGTAAATTTCCATTTACAAATTTTGAGCATTCAAATGCGAATAGTCTGGAACCACAAGATGCACAAGGGTTATTGATGCGTCAACAGCTTGCAATCGCTTTTCGGTTGATAGGATGTCAATCCACTTTACCCAAGATGCATCTATAGACGCGAGACGGCTCGTCACCCATTGCTCGAGGCTGAGACCAAAACTCGCACCTCGCTTTACATTTTGCATCCCTAAACTTGGATCAGTCGACAGACTAGTCGCAGAATCGCAGCAAATAATTCGGGAAGCCCGATCAGTCGAGAAACAAGTCTAGCGCTTTGTTGAGTCTAGACGGCGTTGGATCCCTATCGGCTGCCGTAAAATTATGTGACGTGGGTGGGCATCGCACCGTATCGTCCTAGAATATCCGCTGAATTCAACCTTTATTCGACCATTCAGGGAATGAAGTATGAATTGTGGCCGTATTACTCGTTTACCGATGCCTTCTTTATATAGTTCTAGTAGTGCCCGCGGTGTTACCAGCTTTATAATAAATTTTCCCGCGGACTGACACTTTCCAGCGGTTTAAAGTAGTAATTTCATTAAAATCGGTTTAGCAGTTTTCGCGTGAAAGCGTAACAAACAAACTTACATTCCAATTTATATATTAGTAGTGATTTATCAACAATAAAAATCAATGTAGTTGGTTTCGGTCATAGTAGGTATTATAAATTATTTGGGTCTTATCTGCTTATTGACTAAAGCAAATAATTGGTATAGCGATTCCTAAATTTACATATCTAGTTAACTGTAATGTTAATTAAGTAATTAATGCATAATTCATAACAACAATGACTTTCGTATAATTTTATGAAACTTCTGATGTGTTTACTACATAATCTAATGGAGCAGACACATCAGCGGAGGTAGATTCAAGCAAGCTATATACACGATACATGATTCTAATGTAACGTAGGTGTAGCCATGCCCTTGCTAAACATCGTCTTGGCCCGATTAATTCGCCTTGCAACGATGCACCTGGCCGCACACATCGAGTTGACACGAATATTCGCCGTAGGCCGCTAATGTAGCCGCACCACGCACAAAGCTAGATAACGCAATTATCCCGATTTGTAGGTAGATACCTAGATAACGCAATTGTCCCGATTTGTATTTAAACCGAGCGTGCCATCTTTTGCCTGTGTTATAAAGTCGAAGTGATGCGCGTCAGAATCGCTTGTTCCGATATTTTATTGTCTCTTAACACACATAGTACGTAATGTGAATATCATTTAATATTTTCTGATGTGAGCGGCGACCAACCTCGTCGTTTGGTCGGGATCGGACACGCTAAGTACATGTATGTATTTGCGTTATCTAGGTAGATAGATGTATGTCTGTGAGCTTCACCATTAAACTATCAAATAAATAACAAATAATTCCTAGAAAAAGTTTTTCTAGAAGGAGCGGATCTTAGAACGATTCTGTCTGCCCGCACTACGGTATCGAGCTTTAATATCAGACGTTCAATGGACAGGAGCCAAAGTTACTGGAAATTCTCTTTCACATGGGATTTATTTCTACCTACCTTATTTCTACCTCTAGCATTAGCGATTCTCTAACTTAAAATACTATAAATGTATTATTATGTATATACAGCATCGATTCCAGAGTACCTATTGTTCGGCATCTTTTATCTTATTGCCTTTGCAACTTAATGATTTGATAGTAATATAATTTATTGTTATATGTTATCATAAATTTAAAAGTGCGTTTGCTCAAACGCCGTATATTTTCACAATGGAGGTCGCACACGATAACCCGCGAACTGCGGCACAAAGAGATCTAGATTGTGCGGACAATGCATTCTTTACGAAACTCGTTAGTAATTTGAGTGGTGTCGGCAACTTTCTGCGGGGAGAGTGATGCTAAGTGGCGAAACTACCCACATTGACACAATGAAGATAAGAAAGGATTGCAACGCGACGCTGTTAGAAATCTAGACCGTGTTGCGAGATCAATAGAGTGAGGTTCAGCAAATTAATAAGTATAAGAGGGACGCATACGACAATAAGGGTTGCGTATACAGTTTATTCACATTTTGCAAAAATAAGTTTAAAAAAATATTTTAGTGCAAATAGATGCAGTTTGGTTGGTCACCCATCCTAGTACTGGCCTCGCGCTACGTCGTTTAACTTAATGATAAAAAGGTTTGTTGCATGGGATCCCCCTTATAAGTGAATTCATTACGTATTTTATTTGTTCTTATAGCGGCTAAGATACATTATACCTCAAAATTTCAACTCTATCTATCACGTTTCTTGAGATACAGCCTCACATAAAATATATAGCACTTACATGCCGTTACCGAATGGATATTTTTGAAGACATTCAGTTATTGCATGCCTTCATACACCGACATAATCTTTAAAACGTGTCCTTAACATACCATACCTTTATAAACGCATTGTACTTAAATTGTTAAAACAGTTTATTGATGTAAAAGTTATTAAATTTTGCAGCACGCTCATTGACTTTAATCATTGAATTTCTTACATTTCCTCCACTTTTTCGATGCAGACTGCGAATATGCTGATGATAACACGAATATGAAGGATCAAAAAATAACCTATTTGTTAATTGCAATCGCAAGCTTTTCTCTTGTAAGTACTTATATAAATATTGTAAGTAATAAAATTTTGATAATAATATCGACATTATACAAGGTGTTTTAAAATTGGTATATAAAAAGCGGAAGGGGTGTGAATGGCACGCACCAAGCAAACCTATTTTATTTCACAACATTTAAATTTATGGGCCTTTTTCCGAAAAAAATAAATTTTTTATTAAGCAAGTATTTTTTAATAACCTAAGCTAATCTCTAGGTCATGTTTAGCCTCTTATCAGTTGATTTTTTTGATTTAAAGCATGAAAGAAGTTATAAAATTGCACGAAATTATTTTTGAGATATCATTATTTATCATTCATATTATCTTTGATTAATCCTAGTAATTAATGACTTACAGGTGCATAGCACAAAAAATATTGAAAGTAAGTATGTGTGTGTGTTTTTGTAGGCACCTACCTATCTAGTACGACATAAACTAACTACAAAAAAACAAAACTTCTACCCTTAAACTGTCTTTATCTTAAGTCAATTACCACACTGAAAAAACGTGTCGGTTAAAAATAAACGAAATACTGTTGAAAATAACCCAGCATGTTTGTCAATATAGCACCTGCAAAGTTGATAGCTTAAAAACAAATACGTCAACTTTGTTATTATTGCTTGTTAAATATTAACCGTTAAGGTTGGTTAAAAATATTTCTGTAATAATAATACAGTTGCCTACATTAGTAACAACAGAGTTAAGTTGGGTAACTACAACCGGTTCACTCGGTAGCTGCTGCAATGTTACTCGGTTGTTTTAGCCAATTTATTGGGTAACTAAAACCGGTTTACTCGGTAGCTGCTGCAATGTTACTCGGTTGTCTCAGCCAATTTATTGGGTAACTACAACCGGTTCACTCAGTAGCTGCTGCAATGTTACTCAGTTGTCTCAGATAATTTATTGGGTTACTACAACCGGTTTACTCGGTAGCTGCTGCAATGTTACTCGGTTGTCTCAGCCAATTTATTGGGTAACTACAACCGGTTCACTCGGTAGCTGCTGCAATGTTACTCGGTTGTCTCAGCCAATTTATTGGGTAACTACAACCGTTCACTCGGTAGCTGCTGCAATGTCACTCGGTAAATACAGCTAGTTTATTGGGTAGTTACAGCAATGTTATTCAGTACTCGTAAATAATTCAATTGTTTCATAGATAGATATACATTCTTACTGTATTACGAAAAAAAAATATTTAATTAGATATTAATAAAATAATAAAAGTACCTAAACAAGTACTTTCAGATATTTTACTAATAAGTAATTAATATTTTTTTTAATAATACAGTATGTAGGTACTTATGTCTATGTAACGAATGAATTGTTTACGTGAACTGAATAACATTGCTGTAACTATTTAATAAATAATACTTACTTACCTACTGAATTAGTTTAGAATTTAAAGTTGCTGAAAGCATTGCGATAAAGTGGCTATAGTTACCGAATAGAATTGCTGTAAAAGATCGTGGGATTCTTTGGAAATTTATTACAATACAAATCAAAAAACTATTTAATTAATATTGATTTATTATTGAGCAGTTTCATATAATATTACAATGTATTCAAAATTATACAAATCTACTATAGTTATGAAAACAAATCTTATGCACAAGGTTCAAATAAGGTGGAGACAATTTTGGACAGGTTAAGGATTAATCTAGGCATTGGTTTTAACTTTAACAAAATCAATGATCACCGGGGTACATGAATATTATGTAGTATAAGGCGTAAAAATTAACCTATAGTACACTTGAGGTTGTTGTACCCGTGAAACTGAATAACTCCCTAAGAAATATACCTACAGCGAATTAATTAAATAAAAAGTAGGTAGTCTCGCCGTAGTAGGTACACTTTTTTCGGGCCGTTTTTCAGACGCACACTTGATATAGCCAGAAGTGTCGGGATCAACAGCATGCAGGCAATGTTGGAGCTCTCTTCTGGTGCTGAAACAAAAAGCATTTCTTAGCACTGCAGAGTTGTTACAAACAGACGGACAGGCAACGATTTCAAGATTTTAAAGGGATTTTACTTACAATCTTGCAAACGGAGAAGTTGTGTCCTTGTTGTGACTGCTATTTTTCTTCATGGCCAGTTTATTTTTTTTTTCTTTTAGTGGAGGAAAGCTCTTACAAATGGCTGTATATGTGCCAGCATATCATTTCATAGCTTCAAACTCCTTTTCCAGCTGAAAACAAAATCATAATCTTAGTCTGAAAATAACTTCAATATAACTGTGAGGTGCTTTTTCTTAAACTACTAAACAAACACTTTGATTTAACTGTTTCTGCTCCACTAACATTACACCAACAGCGATAAGGTCATCTATTGTACTGATCATGTTTTAAATTTAGATATAAGGTTTTATTTTATTATGTATGTACACTTTTATTGCACTTAAATGCAATAAAAGTGTACATGCATTAATTTAAACAATCTATAGCCACAACGATACCAATACCAGTCGGAAACATTTAACAGTTATTTATATCACATGGGAACTGATTAATGGAATAAAAAGTAGCCTATAACTTAATCAAGGCGTACCTGTACTCAAAATATGAAGCATGATCCGTTCAGCAGTTTTGGCTATGTTCGCTCTTATGCCGTTTGTTTTCCAAGAGTGTGGAGCCGCCAGTAAGTACATAATAAAGAAAGTACGAGCAACAACACAGAAAGGAAGTTAATTATTTGATGTATGTAACCAAACTTATCATGCAGGCTATGACAAGAAAACAATGAAAGTTGTACTGAACTTTAAAACACTTCGATGTAAGACTCGAGATTCCAAGCAGTTAATAAATTTCGGACCTCCTCATCCATAATTTTCCGTACCTAGTTTGCAACGTATTTGAAACTGCACTGCACTTTAAAATATCACAGTAATATTTCACACAGGTACGGAGTGACCCATGTGGTAGTAGACGAATATTACTTTACTGCCACATGGATCACGCCACGCCATACGTCACGGGCGCGAGTCGACGGAAGAGTGATGTGATGAGCCGAACGAAACCAATCATCTTTGTATTTGTAACTGAGCGCACAGTTATTTTTAAGCAATTGTCTCGGGTGTTTTCTACCGAGTAAATCGGTAGAGAACAGCCGGGAGGTACTCGATTATATATAAATGACACTAGCCGGTTGCTATTGACCATGGTCATTTGCTAGGACCAAACGATTAAATTTACTTATTTAAACGGAAATAAGTAGCTTGACTCAAGTTAAATAATTTCAACTCGTGTATAAATAAATCAGATGGTGTGTAAAAATAAACAATTTAAATACTTGTTTAAAAACAACAGTATGCTTATTAAATTTAAATTAATTCTCTTGGTAGTTTTGAATCAAGTTTGAAAGTGTTATAATTTACAAATTAAGTTAATTGAAAATTACTAATGTCTTATTTTTTATCAGCCGAGAAAATATAACAATGTACACAAGTCTACTCTATGCCAAGTTCGCTTATAAATTTTTAGATAAGTCTTACTTAAAAATGACCGATATGACTGTAACCGAGCCAAAAAGGTCCTTTGTTAAAATAATATTTTCTCAGTGCACCTACACGTGTGTGTCATGTGTTAATCTTTCTAGATTTTGTTTAACGACATGGTCACGTTGCGTACAAGTGATTATCACGCATTAAATTTATTCTAATCCGCAAGTATCGTGATCATCAAAAACGGGGCAGTTTACTTAATTCACCCAGGTGCATTAAGTATACTAGTAGAAGATTTTATTCATCCAGGTGTTTTCGGGTGCATTTAGTCTACTACATATTTCAGAACCTAGAAACAAAACAAAATTAGGGCGTCAAGGCTTGAACGAGAACGACGGTCCGGTTCCTCATTTTAATGACAATATAGGATTCGCCCAAGACCTGGTTTTAAGATATAACAACACCTCGGGAAGGGATGATAACCAATACCACGAGGCTAATCTTGCGGCAGTAGGTAAAGCGGTGAATGGATCCTATGAAGAATTAGAAAATGTTTCTCAAATGGACGAAGACAACTGGAAGACGATTGAGGAGGAGATGAATGATGAACGTAAGGTTACATTCGCAATTCAAAATTATATATAGGTAAAGGGTGTCACAGAAGGGCGCACTTTTTAAATTGTATATTTTTTTCATGTGCTAGTCTGAAATTTGGCAGAAATCACCCATGTTTATTGAGATTTTTAATAAATCAGCGCTTTTTCAACTACTTTAAATATCTCCGGACTAATTACACAGCATCATCTAGCCTCGAACAAAGCTTGTACTATGGGTGCTAGGTGTCTGATATACTACCTACATTGTTTTTTTTTATTTTTTGTCTAAATCTAAATTTAAAATGTAAGAAAAACCCCCGATTCCAATGCCTTAATTTCTTTAAATGTAGAACAACATAATATTATGTAATGTGGACGCGATGCGCTTTCATTTGATACCCCACACTATTATATTTGCAGATTTTCGGTTTTCTTTCCCCACTCTCACCCCCATTACTTTTAAACGGCACAACCGATTTTCCTGAAACACTCGCGCCAGACTCACTTTTCATACAAAAAAAATAAATTGAAATCGCCCCATCCGTTCGGGAGCTATGATGTCCCAGACAGACAGACAGACAGACATGTCAAACTTATAACACCCCTCTTTTTTGGTCGGGTTAGTAATAAACTAAACACCCAAACCCGAAACTAGGCCCTCCGGCGTGACTCGAACCCGCAACCTTTAGCGTCTCAGGGGTACCGTCGCCCTCGTCTCGATTTTCGTTTGCAAGAAAAATAGAAAATACGGGTAACATTTTTAAATAATCTATAATTAACTAATTAATTAATGGACTAACCAATTTCTTTAGTGTAGCTGACTAATTATAACTTACCTAATAAATTAATTTAACTTATTTAATATTTCAGCTATGTTGCTTCAAGGGAGCAATCGAGCTTTGGAAGCTGGTAAATCTTTTCAAACCTAGACGCTTTTCTTTTTTTTTTTATATGGTAAATTAAATAAAAAATTATTTTAGGGGATATATTTACTACAAACGAAATGCTTCCAATTGCGAAGACTCTTATGAATAGAGGTAATAATAATAACCATCATAAATATAAAAAAAAACTCTTATATAATATAATCTCATAACGTTCTTCTCATTACAAATTTCACATAATTAATTTGATAGCTGTTGTAGTATTAACAAAGAGTGAATATTATTAAACTTTGTTAAAAAAAATGAATGTAATGTGTTTAATTAATAGAGAAGTGATATTTATTATTTAATTTATTTTCTTAGTTCAAAACAAGGGCAGAGGTGAGTACTAAAGTAACCATATCAAAATAATGACGATATAATTTTTGGGTAACAATAAATTAAATTGAAATAATTGATAATTTTAAAAAATAAATAGTCTTAAAATTTTTAATTATGTCATGTATAACACGTTTAGGAACAGGAATTGTCTCTTCAGAAGTATACCCAAGAAGTTTGGCAGACAGCTTATTTGAAAAATTTTGTAAGTATTTTTTTATTATTTGAGATTTTCGTCTTTCAAACTTATAACATTCTTGTTTGCCTCTTTTAATATTATTTTATTTTATGTATTTATAAAAAAAAACGCGTTTTTTCAAAATTATTACATACAAAATAATAGAGATTAATTAGTAAGAGAATACCTATCAACTAAATAAATTCCACACAATAAAACCGACTTCTAGTAAACAAAACAAAGATTTACTTAAGACAACTTAAATATTACTATAACTGATTCTTATCAAGTTTAAATGGGACCATGTTGAGTGCTTTGAAACAAAAAATAATAATAAAATAAAAGTAAAAGGTCAGACATTACAAAAAAAAAAATTCTTAAAGTTGAGAGCGTCTCTACTTTTTGGTCGGTAAAATGGCATGTCTATTGCTTTCAGTTTGGAAAAACTGTGAAATACGCTTACTAAACGGAGATATTGTGAAATCAAACGCAGCCGATTGGTGTAATCAAGTTGAACCGTTGGACGAAAACAAAGGTAACGACAACTATCCGTTTAGTAAGTGTATAATATTAAAACTGCATGTAAATTAACTGACAATAAAAACCACAACATCTAGCCCCGTGGTAAGCTCTAAGCGTGTGTTACGGGTACTAGACATCTGATATACTTAATATAAATTCTACATAATTATATGTAGATATCTTTATTAAACATTCAAAACCAGGAGAAAAGTGCTTGCAGATCATACAAACACTTGACCCCTCGGCGGGAATCACACCTGCCCCTCTCGCCCACCGCTGAGACAGTCAAAACAAATTATAACCATGAACTATATTTATCTTCTTATATATAATAAATCTAAATTTAAAATTTAAGAAAAACCCCCGATTCCAATGCTTTCATTTCCTTAAATGTTAAACATCATAATATTTAGTAATGTGCACGCAATGCGCTTTCATTTGATACCCCACTCGAGTATTTTTGCAGATTTTCCTTCCCCACACTAACCCCCATAACTTTTAAACGGCTCAACCGATTTTCATGAAACATGTCTAAAAAAACTCGCGCCAGACTTTCGTACAAAACTTAAATAAAACTTCATATAAAATCCGTTCGGGAGCTATGATGTCCCAGACAGACAGACAGACGTCAAACTTATAACACCCCTCTTTTTTTGTCGGGGGTTAAAAATGAAAACTTCATATAAAATCCGTTCGGGAGCTATGATGTCCCAGACAGACAGACAGACGTCAAACTTATAACACCCCTCTTTTTTTGTCGGGGGTTAAAAATGAATCGCAAAGTGTGTTGCTAAGCGCATAACTCAACAACGCCTGGACGAATTTAGCCATTTTTTTTAAATGTTCGTTGGAGTTCTATAATGGTTTTTACGGCGAGAAAAAATCGAGTAATTGCCGGGAATTTTTTTTACACGTGCAAAGCCCGCCGCTAGTTAAAAATATTTTCAAATTATTGTATACTGCTGACCAGGCAATCGTTGTTTTGCCATACGCGCGACGTCAGTTACCATGGATACCTATAAATAAACAAAACATCCGAAATAATGCCTAAATATAATATAATATATTATATATTGCCTAAATTAAACTATTATTAACATAACTCAACTAATTCTCACACGTCCCTAACAAATTATACATGAAAACCTTCCTCTTGAATAACTCTGTTTATTCTATTTAACTGCAGGATTTTGAGTTTATACGGAACTAAGGACAGACAGACATGACAAGGCGTGGGATTTTAATGGATAGATTTATAAATAAAACAATAAGTTTCTTTGTTTCAGTCTTCACCATGAAGAGAATCGTAATTTTACAAGGTACTACAATAAGTTTATAAACGACAAATTATTATAATTTGTTCCTCAATAAAAACAAAATATGGTTTTTAACAGTGGCTTAAAACAGTTACCGGAGGTTGGCCTATGATTTGACGGCTTTTAAGTGTTCCGGTATTTTGACTATGCTATTGCAAGCCCCGTGGGTATGCCTCGAACTGAGAAGATGGTTTCCAAATAATGAGAAAGATCAATACTGCAATGCGGTTTTCTAACAATAATATCGGTGTATTAACGGATATCGTCTCGTGATCGAGTTGCGTACGAGATTGAAAGTAGTGATATCACCACCATTGTTAAAGGCTCAGAAAGAGGGTAGACCGTATTGTTACTCAATGATTGACTACCGAAGAAAACATAAAATTACCTAATTTATAGAATTTTACTATTTCTATTGTATAAGTACATATGATATTTTTGAATTTTAACAGATGAGGATATCAGTGGTTTAGATGCACTACAAGCTTTGGCTCTCAGCGGCACTGGTAAATAAATATTTCAGGAAATATTCATTGTATATCAAGCTAGAATTAAGGTACATGCTTATTATTAATAGCATAAATGCATCCTTTTTAAAGCAGTTGTTGCCCATAGATAGTGTTGAAATAACATACCCAATAGTGGTGCAGCTACTATTAGATTATTTTCGTGTTCTGCGCTACTAAATTTTGAAGTGACGTAATTGTAGCCCAGCTCACGCTAAAACATCGTCTTAGCGCGAATACTTCGCGTTGCATTCACATGACGTTGTAACGAATATTCGCCGTACGCCGCTAATGTAGCCACACCATAAAGTGCATGCTTATTTCGAGCAGCAATGTTCAAAAATCTACTGACAGATTTTGTACTGGCAGTGCGGGTGGAGGGCAAGTGCTTTCAGCCCATCGGAAATTATCCCATTACTCCCATCTGATCCGATTGGTAATGCATCTGATCACTGAAAAAGTTCCCAACTGATCATTGATCCGATGCAACTGATTTTTTTATTACTTTTATTCTTAAGTAATGAGCATGTGTAACTTGTGCCTTCAGCTTTGCAGAAGTTTTATATTAAATTAAAATAAATCATTTTAGTCGCTAATGAGGCAACTCAGCTGAAATACGTGGAACCTGAGGACTACGTAATAACTATGGGTAAGGTATTTTACATACCAATAATAACTATTATTATTAATTTTATTTTTATTTATTTAAAGACTAACAACATAATATTCATAAGATTCCACCAACTGATCAATAGAACAATTAAAAAGTTTAAACGCATTAATTATATATATAAGATTCGTGTAAACTGGCTTTCTAGCGAAGATATTTTTTTATTTATCTATAGATTGGAACACATATTGACCACTTTTTTTTGCTTAGGGCCTGTTTTTCAATCTCCGGTTAAAATAGCCGATGGTTATAATATAGAGCTATCAAGTCAACCCACAACTGTCAACGAATGACTGACCGAGATTGCTCTATTTGTTAGCCATTGGTTATTTTACTAATAAATGCCTATTAAGCCCTTAGTGTAACAATAAACCTTTGAAAAAACCTTCCAACATTATGTACAGGTATTGTAACAAAATCCAACAAATATATTGGCTTCAAACGTGCATTTTAGAAGTCGTTTTATATTTTACGTGATCAAAGTAAACAAAAAATGTAATAAGAAATGCACAAAAGTATGCGTTCATTCATCCAAGGTCGCCGTCACCTCGCATAAAATAACTAAACTTAAAAAACTTTTAAAAATACGATTGTTGTATATATAAAATTTCTATGTCTCAATGTTAGTTACCGTACTCCTCCGAAACGGCTTTACCGATTTTTACCAAATTTTATATACGTATTCAGTAGGTCTGAGAATCGGCTACTATCTATTTTTCAGTTTGCAAAACAACATTTGCTGGGGTCAGCTAGTATAATATAATATTGCATCTTTCAAAATAATATTTTTTTCCATATTCATCTTACTGGTTAGATTTTACCATAATCATCCAATGACAATTCAGCCCCTTTTCTTGCAAGCTTAAATTCTTAGAAACTGGATTAACGTATATCAAATAAACTTAAACATTACAGGCAAAAAAAGTAGTATTACAATTACCGCCTTACAATATTACTTACTTAAATTGGAAAAAAGTCGTCTACAGATTAATACCTTATAATAAAATAAGTTTCAAATTATCTTTTAGCAATATTAAGAGAGAAATATTACAAAAACGAGCTCTAAAAGTTCTTTTGAATATTAAACTATTCAAATAATAAAATATCTTTACAGAATCACTGAGCCCCGGTAAGCACAGCTATTAACATTGTAAGCGTTAGATACCTATCACAAATAAATCTGACGGGTATGACCAACGGCCGATGGTTGTATCCTAACCATACCTATATGGAACCCAATATTTAGTAAATAAATAATTTCATTTCATTTCTTTTCTCCCGAATGACCCCGTACAACTCTCGACTCACTCTTCCGATCATTCGTGTTAGTGAACGCGCTGACATTCGCGTACCGATTGACCAAGTAGTCCGATCGAGATCTGTTTGAACCAAATTATATACCTAAAGCGAGAATAAAGTCTCGGAAAATTGTATATTTTTTTTAAAACGTTTTATTAAAGAACTACACATATCTGTACCGGACCCAATTCTCCCTGGCAAGATTCTACAAAATTAGCAAGCCTTTCCTAAGTCTAGTCTAAGTTGACTTGCTTTGGTTGGATTCTGCATTTTTTGGTGGGCGTGCGTGTTTATCTTCCGGTAAGCGTGTATCGCTTGATAATTTTGTAGAATCTTGCCAGGGTAGATTGGGTGCGGAATTAGTACCTACTAAATATTTACTATTAACTAATGCCAATCTTTCGAAATTATTTATAACTAGAAATTCAGGAAGAAAACACACTAGTTGCAAGTCCCCCGCGACGAAGGGCTCATTACAAGCGTAAGAAATTTTTTTTAATAGTTTTCTGGTAAATCTACTAATTAATTTAAATAAAAACATTTAAAATAATCAATGACAATATAATTATTTTTGCCCCATTATATATTTTTTGATACAACGATATTGGATTTTTTTGTCGCCATTATCTATATTTTTAATGGTTTAGTTGCCCGGAAGAAATATAGCATTCAGCGATAAGGCCGCCCATGGTGCATATAGTAAATTGTTTAGAACTTCACTGTAGTTTGTGTTGTGAGCAATGAAGTGTTTAATTAATTAATGCTACAGACAAACTTTAAGAACCACTTTCTGTTATGTTTCGTTCCTTGAACATGCTCTATTTTTGCAGTTGTCTCAAAACCGTTTTATAACAGACTTCGAAGAGTTAAGTCAAAACGGCGACTTTCTAGAATTGGTAAAAGTAATTCAACATTTATGAAATGTATATCTTGCTAGAGCCTATATTAAATGTGGTTTCATTTTTTAGAGAAAATCAAGTCAAAAATGGGAAAACTCAGGAATTTTGTTGTAAATCCGACTGGAAAGAAAGTCCCTAAAAGAAGAAACGTTCGAATGGGTTTGTATCGATCTAGTTTAGTATTGTTAACGTTTAATTTTATTCGATCAATAATATTGATAGATATACAATATTAAATTGTCCAAAAGGTAAGAAGAGATTACAGAGGAATAAAAAAAGGCGGAGAGTTATTTATGTATTGTTTACATAACCCACAGCAAAATATGACATTACTCACGACATAGTTTTATAAATTTAATGTAATTTTATTTATCATTTTATTAGCTTTGCCACTTCGCCGCAACAAAGTTCGCAAAGATACCTTTTTAAGATACTAATTATAATATACATTTATTAAATTCTAATATTAGTATATTGGAATTTACTAAATGTATATTATTCATGACTTATACTTTAATTAATAAATGTAATTTATCTGTCAATTATTGAACATGCTATATTTTTATTAGGAAAGCAAACAACCAAACAGTTTTGCCGTTGGCAGTATGGCTGCAATAACCCGCTAGTTCTGGCCTCGTGCAGAATAACTGCCGACTGCTCGGAAGCGGCGAAATCGAAAGACTGTAAGAAAACTTTAGACATAAAAATATCTAGGTAAATGAAAATTAATTGTAAAGGCGCGATTTCTCCAGCGTGCTGAACTGCGGGGCACAAATGTTTATTCTGGTTGACTCACTGACGCATCTACTTATTATGCTGATGTTTTCCATAAATGTTTGTGAACAAACGTACTGCACACTTTTTGGTGGAACCGTACCTTCACGCTACTAAGCAGGATTGTCAGGGCGAAACCAGACTCGTATCGGCAGAATTTGTGAGTTATTAGAATTGATATCCGTCGTGTAATTTCCACATTCAGCATTCGAATCTCTGAGTAATTTATCTACTCGTCCTACATGCACACACCTCTCTTAAGGCGAGCTGCAGAAGGTCTAAATAAGCAGTTTTTCGCAAATTCTTCGTAAAAATATTCTTTTGTCTGTTTAATAGCATTTTTGATAGGTTTAGTAATATTTTATACATTTTATATACATAAGTGGAAACTAATAATTGGTCATCCTTGGTGTTTGCAAGTGACAGTAACAGTTGCAAGCTTATAAATACGTAAGTTTATAATTTATACTAGCTGTTAGATTCCCAAAATTTTGTCAATAAATAAAAAGTGAGAACTCATTTTACAGCGAAGCTTTGACTGTATTAAACCGACGCTTCAGACGTCAATCAGTGATCGGGGTTAGGAAACTTGTTTACTTAAAATACTTTTAATATAATATCTAATCACTTTTTGATTTTAAGAGCATCCGCAACTCAAAAATTTCTGCAGGGTTTCGTTATGCCTCATGCCTCGAGGTTATTGAGTTATACGCAAGAATTTGCGGGATCAAACCATGCCCTGAGGCAATCCAGAATTTGCCTACTAGGAATGCATCATACTTTATGGATTTCCCCGCGGGAATCAGGGGAGGCCGGGGCTGAAAGAAATAAAACCTATATTATTCTTATATATTATAATAAGCACAAAAAAACCCTACACGGGGAACAACCAAACTCAACGCAAGGTTGAATTTTAAAATAAGTTGCAAAAATATGCATTAAAAAAAAAAGTCATGTCCATCCATCAGACAGATATTTTCGCAATTAAGCAATAAAAATATTTTACCTTCGCACATAATACCAGAATATTTTAAAGACACATAACACCTTAATATAACTGCATGTTTTTACGTTTGTTTTAACCATATAAATTATTATTACAGATTTAGGAATCAAACTTTTACCTCATATAAATAAGCAAAATATCGAATTTCTTAGAGCCAGGGGTAAGTTCATTTTATGCATTTTATAATCGATTTTGGGCTCTTCCGACGATCCGACGTTGTTTATTTGTCAGGCAATAATTACAGAATGGCTAAGTGGTTATAAATCCGTTTTCAGCTGGTGTTGACCCAATAGATGCCGAAGTTGAGAAAATTTGTAAGTATAAGTAAAATATTGAAACATTAGCTTTTAATAATCCTTACCATCCTCGATGTATCAATTGAAGATTTATGTTTTTATATAGCACGATATTTATTTTTGTATCTTTCAGTGGAAATTCGATACAAACAACTAATGGCTTCAAAAATGGGGAGTATTCAACAATCGGAAAGCATCGCGGATTATTTCAATAATCTCATCCGGTTAGAAAAATGGGGTAACAGAATTTATAATTTTTCATGAATGGAATGAACTCGTACGTAGGTTCGTGACGTACTTACAACTATCCCCCTCGAACGGTTAGTCCCAGGGCGTTTTTTGGACTAAACCATGGAGTTTGGGAACGAATGATTCGTCTTGATTAATATATTGATTAATAAATATTGCCCTATGAAAAAATAACATGTTTATCAGGTATACTTAGTAAAATAATAGAATCTCTATTATTTTATTTTATTATAACGCGGGTAACACCGCGGGCCACTGCTAGTCCGTACTAATATTATAAATGACTGAAACTTATATTTCAGAAGATGTACAAAAAGGTTTAGGCACTACCGAGCCTATGAATTCTCTTGAAACTACGGTAAGTGAACAAATTTGTTGCAATTTATTATATTACTAGCTGACCCCAGCAAACCTTGTTTTGCAAACTGAAAAATAGATAGTAGCCGATACTCAGACCTACTGAATATGCATTTAAAATTTCATAATAATCCGTTAAGCCGTTTCGTAGGAGTACGGTAACTAACATTGCGACATGGAAATTTTATATATGCGATATTTCGGGTTGTTGCACAGATTATCCGAGTAAACTTAATCAGTGGTTTAAGAATAGAGCTATCAAGACAACTGTCAGTGACTAAATGACCGAGATTGCTCTATATTTTAACCTATGACATAACTTCTCGAAGATTGAGAAGGCCAGGTCCTTAGCAACATTGAATACAAACAAAAAAAAAATCATACAATATTCTTATGTCATTCAAACTTATCATCAATGTCAATCTAAAAGTCAATTATTAATTTAGGGATATACCAGACCCGTAGAGTTCAAAGAAGCGGTAAGAATATTTTATAAGTTACTATAACTTTACACGTATTTAAATATTTGTCGTCGGAAATAAGATATTTTCCCGTTAAAGTAACAAGAGTACGTTATAGATATTTAAGTAGGTTATGTTTGTGAGATTGTTTGTGACATTGTAGAGGTTAATCTCTGGATCTTCTGAACTGAGGTGACATAAGTGAAAGTGACAGAGGCGCATTAAAGCGGGAAAACCTGCCAAATAATTATAATGCAGAAAACACCGCTAGTATTTTGTAATACTAGGTAAAATTTGCCCGATATTAATTAATATCTTTTTTGTTGCGTCTTAGGTCAACCTTAACAAAATAGGAGTAAGTATTTTTTACATTAATTTGGGTATTTAAACATTTAACACAGATATACAGATACCTATTTACGATGAATATTCAGGTGAATTAAGTATACCGCCCCAAATTTACTATTAAACTATATTTTCTTGTAAAAGTATGTATTTTGAGATATACCTACTATGTATCAAAGTCAAAGTCAAAACGTTTATTTCCTTAGAAGCACATAGCCTGCATTGACAGGTCAACTTAAAATTAATAAAACTAAATTGCTTAAACAAAAAATATCAAGGAAATAACATTGTCTTGACAGTTCCCTTCAATGTTTTATACTGAGTTGAGAAGCGAAGAGAACTACACAGCTTTATCAGTTAATACAATTTTGGAGTTCTTATTTATAGGTAACTATTATAAGTTTAACATTTACAATAAAAAAATTATTGTCATTTAAGGTAGCTATTATAACATGAGCATATCAGTCCTGGCCAACTATTATCAACTATATATTGATATATTTGATTATATATAGCTGTACGAAGTCATAAAACGTTGAGCAAACTTGTGTTTGAAGTTACTAAATAATCAAATTATTAATCACTACATTAACTTTATAGGGATATAGAGCCAGGCCCACTCATTAATTACAAAGAAGAGGTAATATGAGCTTTGGTTTTATTATTTTGGTACTAATCTTTTACAGGATTTGCCCATTAGACAAAGATATATTCCCGTTATAAAGACTTTCTCGGTAAATGGACTATTATTATATTATAGTCCGGAAAATATTTATTATTTATAGCTTAGTAATAAGCATATCACATACTGGTCCTCTGTAACTTCTTGCTCGACACATAATTAATGTTTTTATGTAATTCTTCCAGGATTCAGATACAGACACAACAATAAAATGATATTTTGCGCAGCAATCGCGGAATAAATATTATGTTAATTGGAGAAATATTACTTTTGTTTAACAGAACTTGTGTTTTTATTGAGCCGGTTAGTTTCCTAATTACCTATCATTCAGCATACAAATGCCAAATCAATAATTTCATGAACAAACTGACCAAGCTTCTTATAGAAGAAGTATTTTGCCTTGTTGATACTTATCATATATAAGCTATCATGCGATGGATTTATATTTTGAAAAATGTACGCGTCTAATTGAGAACTTCCTCCTTTTTTTGTCTGTTTATGTACATACATCAGTCGCTAGCTGGTTTTAGGCAACTCAGCGTGAAGTCAAGCAATATTTAAAAAAAATATTCCTCTTCATTCATTTAATGGATCACGATTCTTTAGAAAAAAACACTGTGAAAGTTGCAATTCATTGAAAGGTCAAACGGTCATGGCATTCCTGCGCTATTGTAAGCCATCGGTAACTCGGACAAGGGCGCAGGAGAATAAAGCTCTCTCCCGGAACACTCTGACAGGCGATCTGTGAACACTGTCCCCGCTTTGCTTTGAATAACGATTGTCGTTTCTATTTTCCGTCAATGAAATTCTATTTTGTAGGTAATTATTATCAAACATAAAACAATTATCTAAATATTTCATTTTCGGTTACTAAGTATTTACGGTCTTAACTTTAATCAATATTCCGGGAAATCAACACAATATCTACATCACCGTGGTAAGCTGTTAAAAAAATATAAATGGATAATTTTTACAACTGTAGAACGCATGTAGACGAATTTATGTTTTTGCAGAGGTTATCGCTCTACAAATTTGTTTCTATAAAATACCAACCGCGGATAATCTACGTAATAATGCTCAAGATAAGGAATTGGTCCATGGCGAAGAATGAGAAAGCAATAGAGCCTCGTCTGAATTTCAAATGGATAGACATAATCCCTATTAAAGTAGAGTGAACACCCCCAGCCCGCACTAAATCGGAGATTATGAGTTCCGAATGAAAATACGCCTTGCGAAAAAGGGAAGCAAAATGTCTTGAACGTCGCCAAAGTTTATGTTTAATTAAATAGTAAGGCTCGCCCGCATGTTGTCGCCTGCTAACTTGGTTAATGTCACCGAAGCGCACTCAACATGCTACGAGATGTTTTCCTCCATAAATTGACGCAAAATGTTTCACTTGACGCCTTAAAGTTTGCGTCATAGATAATTATGGAGTGATTGATGTTGAGTCTTTACTTGGCGAGGCAGATTTACTTGCAGAATTTGAAGAACATTTTATTTAAGAGCTTTAAGTATTTTAGATGATGATAACTTCACGTTCCAGCAATGTCACATGCACTGTTTGTTAACACAGAATACGGAATACCAGAAAAACGGGATGAAAAAGTAAATTAATTCCCTCGAAAAAGTATGAAATTTCCCAGTGGAAGTTGGGTTAGTAAGCGGTGAAACTACAACAAGTTTCAAACTCAATCACAACTTGATACCTACCTGTAAAATGAATTGTGGTATGTTACTCCAAATCTTGCATATGTGAAAACATGACGTTTCAATTTCTGTTTCTACCTTGCTGTGCTTGAATTGTTACAATTTGAGCAATGGTTGAGTTTGATAGGTTCTCCTTGTGCTGTTGACAGGCGTGTCAAGGTACAATAACTATATTTTTGCTACGCTGACTTCGAATTGGAACAGAACGGTGCAGATGTTGTATTTCAAATCCTCTAGACTACGTGAAAAAACTTAATAAGCTATGACGTAGTTTCAAGCTCAATCCAGCAAATAACGATAAATTGGAAGCGATTCGGGATTTTCGAAGCGTGTGCATATTTTACGCAATGAACCCGTCATTATACGGCGGCGTTGTTGCGAGGCCAGCCGAAATGGGAGCTGAATTTTGCACCGTTTAATCTGTCAATTAGCAAGCATAACTTGCGTAATAAATATTATTTCTGTTGTGGCATGCTCAGCACAACGAGTTATTTGATATTAAAGAACATATCGAAAAACGCTGTCAATATAAACTTTAAATCAACGAGGTCAATACATTATGTTTATTATTAAAAATGCAGATTTACGATAGATACAATATTAATATTTTAAAAAAAAAAGGTGTGTGTGCGATTCACACACGGTAGAAGTGAAACTTCAGTAAATCGACAAAAGAATGAGATGAATAAAAAAAATACTGTGCAAAAAGATTTTGTTCGGGCGGTCACCCATCCAAGTACTGGCGTTCCGGAAAGTTGCTTAACCTTGTTAGCGTTTAAGATTGGCTTACCTGACGTATTTCCGTTGCATCCGGTCTGAAATCACAACGATTCTAAAGAAGTTTCACTTCAAAACATGTTAAAACCTTTTTTTTTAATCCTTAGTGTTCACGTAAGTTAAATAAGAATAGATTAGAGACAGAATAACAGAATTGAAACAAGGTATTTAGTTTGAATTTGAATTTCAGTGCTCAATAATTAACTAATTAGAATTATGGATTACCCGAAAACATAATACTTTGTTAACTTTAAACTCATCTCATTTACCTGAAAATTGTACAGACCAGCTAAGTGCTGGCCCGATATGTTTTACGTGTATTTTTTCATCGGGTTAATCCAGTGCAACGGATTTATTAAAAGCGTAAACCTTTTATTTCGTCCCGCGTCGGTACACCGCCAATTTTGTAGCCAGTAAATTGAAAGTACCGGTAGGAGCTATGAAGCATAATTCGTGATAATTTATTACATTTTAGATTACCCTGAACGTTTAAATTTAAGTACCTAAACATAACTTTATTTAATGCTAGTGCAAGTAAGTTAGAGTATTATTTTCGCGTGGAATATTCCGAGTTTACGGTGGTAACTATGCTTTTTTTAATAGCAACCATTACCCAACCTCAACAACAAACAACATCAGAGGATCAGTAGGTAATTGCTTCAGCCGTTCTCATGTTATGTGCGTAGGTAGGGTAGGTACGTTTCGGTGACTAATTTTTGTTTATGTAATTTATGTAATATACCTAAATTACAAGTTCATGTAAATAATAGCCTCTGACACCGGAATCTTGTCAACATCTGTTCTCGTATGCGTCATAGATAGTAAAACTAACTAGGATTTGGATAGCAGCGTCTTTGACGCCATATAGGTATTGCGCTGCAAAGCCTGGCGAGTACCAACGCCTGAATTATGTGATGCCTGTTTCTTAGTGGGCGCTATACTTACGCTATACTAAGCGAAAAAAGTAAATCTGTCCTGTGGTAGAGCTAGTTTGTGTACCCAATTACGTTTCGATGATGGCCGGAGCTTGCCGCCGGCGCGTGCGGTCACCGTAACTGGATTACGAGGCACGGGGAGACCGCCAACGTGAACTAACTGCTTCATAATCTGTGCTGTTATAACTCGATCCAGATTCATCAGTCTTAACGACGGCCCGACTAGGTCACTTCCTAGTTTCCTCTCTGCTCAGACATGTAAGGTAATTTAGTTGGCCGTCCTACGGTTTAGATTGCATTAGTTATCTTCGCTTATCGTAGATTTCGTAATTAACTTGAGCGCACTCGTTTGATGTCTGTGGATGTTATACGTTAATATGTATAGTAAAAAATATCTATATATGTACCTGTGTATGTATGTCTATTATTATTTAGTGTATCAGATTTCTAATACCCGAAATAAAAGCTTAGAGCTTACCACGGGGCTAAATGTTGTTGTGTGGATTGTCAGGAAATATTTAATTTAGAACTGTTTTACTCTCTACTTAAAAGTGTGTTTCTACGAAGTTGAAATTACATGAACAAAATATATAACATCTTCAGGGTCAAATTGATGGGGCATCGTTGCAAGAGTATTATTATAATTATCATTCCAATTTTTAATTTATGCGAGGCATGATAAGTTTCATTATAAATTTACCAGCTTGGCCATAATTGAGTGTTAAAGTAAAAACTTGAGACGAAGGATTGACGTAACTACAAGAATAAGTGGGTATTAACAAATCGCATAATGTATTCTTTATAAATATAAAAGCGCAATAAAGTGAGGAGGAGATAACTATAAGGCAAGGCCTTTGTGTGTGTCGTTTTGCATCAGTCAGTACGACTCAATAGCCTCTTAACATGCTAACTAACGTTAGCCGCAACAATGGAGAATAAGTTCGAGCTACAAAAAGAGACAAGTCAACCGCCAATTTGCGGTAAGTACTCGGGCATAACATAAGAAATAAATTACAGAAAAAAGCAACTGAACAGTTCAAAGCGGCAAGGCAATATCAGCAATCACCGCGAACATGGCGCCACATAGAAAAGCAACCAGAAAAAGCGACAAACGGATGTCGTTTGTTTAAAAAAAGTTGTACAAACGGTTCGCAACGACGCGGAAACCTGATAGATAGAAAAACATTGAAATTCTAAACATTTTAAAGTGAGGTTATGAAAATACGCTTTCAAGTTTTAAATAAAATGGAAAAAGGAACGCTCTGCGGTTAATTTGTTTTTTATTTGAAAAAGGTGACACATTGTCACAGAAAATAGTTTTTTTTACTGTGGACTTTCTTTAGTGTAAAACCGTAATGCAGCAACCCATTAAAGCTTTCATTATAGGTCCGATGACATGGTTAGGATCGTGGATCACTGTAGATATGACGCCCTGTGGACGTGGTGAACTTCTCAGAAAACAACTACAAATTAATGAGGAAAACCTGTGTTCAGTGTAAGTTGCCCAAAAACTGAAATAGTTTTAAAATAATAACCGGTTATTCTTTAGACTGATAAATCTGCTACTGTGCCAATAGCTGCTATTATAACCATTTATTGTTTATAACGCTTTCCGCTACGTCTCCTTAAAATGTGAAGGTTCTCGTTTTTTTTTTATAAATTCTGTCTAATATCCCTAAAGATGGAATTTATTAAGATTTTTAACCACATCAGTAAAATTTTAAATGAGAAGACAACAAAATAAGTTTATGTCAGTTATTTTATATGACAGATTAAGTATCTATTTAGTTCATGTAATTGGATATGTCTAAATAACTAGGTCGTATTGTGAATGACATTTCAGAGGCTTACTTTCAAGGGCTTCCTTTGATGCGAGTCATACAAAACCGATGGCGAGGGCTATACAAGAGCATTGAGTTTTAAGAGGGTATGTCGAACGTAATCTAATAAACGTGGAAATACGTCTGAGCTATTTTCACGTCTGAGTAACTTTACTTTCATGTTATCTAAACCACATATTAGATATGTATCTAATCTGTGTCTGAACTTAGATCATAATGACTGATTTCACCAAAAGTTCTAAAAATTTAAGTCTCACAACGGGACTTACAACAAAAGAGGATCAAATTTCTTTGGGATAAGGTATTGGTAATTTAGTAACTTAGTAATTTTTGGGAACCATTGGTAAAAACGGGTAGAAGTATATTTAGCTCAAACGCCGATAGACTATTACTCAAAGTTATAACATAGATTGCTCGTTTAAACACACGTATTAGATATAAAACAGGTAGACTTAGATGGATTCAAAACATTTTAATACAGGATCTCTCTATGCACTTATTATCTAATAAATAGGAGAAGTATACTTTATTCATCTGAGTTTATTCACCCAGGTGTTTTTGGGTGCATTAAGTCCACTATTTTAGTAGACTTTTATACACTAGGGTCTTAAAAATAAAATAAAGATTAAAATTTACTTTTTAACCATTCGACTTTTCACGAAAAACTCAGTTAAACTTACATAAAAAAGCACAAAAGCATGACAGTTAGAACGCAAATCCTTTTCAGCGGATCGTGAAAACTCCATTCGTCTGTTATGAATAGAATCCTGCTATTTACCTGACCTCTTTCATGGAAACAAAACCTGCACTTATTCTATCTGGTTGCTGGTGTGCACCATTGTCATGTAACAACTCTACAATAAAATTTCCGGTATAAATTTTACAACATAGCCTTCCTAATTATACCTAGTGTGTGTATAGTCTCGAAACGTCCAACAAAGTTGTTTGTATTATAGCCAATATTTGTTTATAAGAACTTAGAAGATGGGCTGGATGGATGGACTATACTTCTGTTAACGTCCATGCTTACCTATAAGAGATGAAGTTCCTAGATACATTTAGCCACATATTAGATATTTATGTATCTAATCTGTGATTTAGCGTAGGGATAGGCATTTTCTTCAAGCCAAGTGATTTTATTTCAATTTGTCTAATACATAAAACATTGTTTCTGCCAAACTGTATGACAGTTTGTCGGCAGTAACATTATCTATGTGCCGAAAGATATCTATATTCCAAATTAAATGAATAAGTTACGGTTTATAGTAAACATCTTTTTAGTTTGGAAAAATTTTGGAACTACTAGCGGACTCGATCTCGAAGTTTTCATGTTTTCCTTCACCGCAAAACCTACGAAAATGCACGATTACTTTCAAACTTCGTAATAATAATAGCGCTGAAAATTTGGCTGAAATTTCAGAGTATTTCAATTAGTTTCCTAAAAGCATGGGAGGTCATCCCAGCTAAAGTCCCGTTAAGGGACGCACCTTAGTAAAGTTACGCCACTTCTTAAATATTTAAATCTCGGGGGCGACTTCCCCGCGCTCCCGTGAAATGCAAAACAAGGAAACTTTCCCCCTAAATCAGCAGAGTCAGTCTCGAGCCTCGCGACAAACACGGACAACAAACAAACTTTAATTTTGGCCGTGCCTCTCCTTTATTCTCAGTGAAGAGATAAGTACTTATACAAGCTGAAAATTACTCAGGCGTAACATTTTCGCAAGCACGTGATTTCATCAAAACATTCTTCAATGAGTACGCTGAGGCGTATTCTAACTTTTCTCCAAGATTTACATAAAGTAAGAAACTTGGAAACTAGTGACACAAATTTGAAACATAACATTAAAAAAATATGAGTAATCTTAATATACAATTTAGTTTTTCATAATTATAACTACAGAAACAATTAACGCTACGTAACTGAAAAACTATAGTATACAAAATATAACTTATCTACAAAAATGGTAGTTAAATTTGCTTTTTCAGTTCCATGGATCCATTCATAAAGTTTTTTAACACAATAACGTCTGAAACCAGTGCGGCAGAAAACGTAAACAATGGTCCAGAACGGACTGAATGCGCAGCCTTTATCTCAGTGTAACCTAGTTCGACGCAGTTTACGAGAAAAACGAAACAACGCGAAACGACCCACTCTTTGTCTTTGATAAGCACACCACACAGCAAATTCTTAATCAGATAACGGCAATTACTAATTTGGGTATCCATTTAAATTCTCAAGTTTAGTAAATATAGGTACTTTTCTTAAAATAGGTACTTAAGTTGCTTGGTATTTACCTTGAAACAGCTGGGTTTAGCTCTAGCAGTTATCTGAAACAAACACATAGGATTACGTTAGATATGCTATTACTCACAGGCTGTAGCTACCCAGGATGAACTCGCAGGTTCATTAAAACATATTGCATCATAAAATAGCAATAGGTAGCCCTAAGTAAGAAACAACAATAAATCTGAATAAATCATTGATTAGTCCCTAGTTGGTTTTGTAATCGAATACCGCTGTCGATTGTGCTACCTGCTGGCGAGTTGGCAGCAGTGCCGGTCCTGGGGGACGCTAATTAGCATTGTGGTAGCACGGTCGAGAGTTCCGGCGGGACGCGGCACGCACGCCACAATGCCCACTCTAAACTTCACTTTTCTACCTATCCGAGTGCCCTGAATAATAAAATTATGTGCAGTTCCTCATCCTCTCCACAACGTCCTGCCCAGATCCATTGTCCCACCCGCGTTCAAGGACCTCATCCTCTTCGACTACGTTAAGTTGTTTCATTATTAGACCCCTTTAAACTTTTGTACCCTCAATTTTAGGATAACGATTCTGCTGACGATCGAGCCCTCGAATTTTCGCCTTAGCAGCCTACTAAACAACGTTTCGTAAGTGGCACACTGGAAAGCTGAATTCGTTATAATAATATTGCTGCCCTAAACCAACTCACAAAGTTTTTATTGCTCAATTCAATCGGAACGGAAAGTGAAAGGAAACTCGGAAGAATATTTTTCGATTGATGATATTAGAGGAAAACTAACTTATCGTATACGCCCATTGATTTAGATTATATTATGTCGTTTTTACTTTATGGGAGCTGTCATATAAACTTACCGCTCGACCCATTAGCTTGACCGGGGTTCTATCACCGACAAATTACGGAGAGCTTGCGGAGGCAACATCGGCCCTCATCAATAACTGTCATCAGTCACCGAGTTGCCAAATAAAAATGTATGACCAGTCTATGACGCATGATGCGTTAGTTCCCGATCCAATCTCGTGGTTCATTAGGATGACCTAATTCGCCTTATACCCGGAACAGAGGAGATCTGCGCGTAATTATAAAGCTTAGATACCCACAAGTAAACCTATAATCCCGCGAAATATCGGTTTACAATCTGCTTGAATTTTAATAAGGAATTAGCATTGTTGACTTTAACCAGGACCATTCAGTAACTGTGTCAAGGATTATTATGGCAAAAATATATTCCCCTGGAAAGGCTGTGCGATAGCGACCTTCAAGTCGCAGCCGCCCGCCCAGAACGAGGTTGTCGCCCACGCATCGCCGTTTTATAGGTGCTTTTTGTACCAGATCAGCAATCCTCAACCAAGGCACATTAAACTCTGCATTGTATTTCATGTATTAACGCAACCATAACATTAATGTAAGCCCTTACTCGTAGTCTTGTTATTAGCGCGTAAAAAGGGATATGCGTGTAGTACGTTATTCCTGTGCGTGTTATGCGTTTTTATTATGATTGTGAAATATGGCCAAAGAAAATACCTATGGTATTTAATTTTAAAAAATATGCTTTAAAGAACTAGCAATCTATTTTATTTTCGTTGTTTTTCCTTGCATGGAGATGAAGTTCGCATGACTTCGCAGATATCCTAAAAAAATAATATTAATAAAAAAGATTTATTAAGTGCCACAATAGAAAAACTTATTTAAAAACATGAGGAACAAAACAGGGGTTAATTTTATGACATAAAATAAATCCGATCAGTAGTTTTTTCGTAAAAGCCGAACAGACAGACAGAGTTAGGTTGTATTCTGGCAACAAAAACATAGCATTTTTATTTAATTAGTGCTTATGCTTTCTATTGCATATTTAAACAGGTTTCATTTTTTCCTGTGGTCACAATAACAATACAATCGTAATACAGAAGTCACGGATCATTATAGTTTTATATTCATTTTAAATACATACTTATTATAAATAGTTGTAAAGATGCTTGCCTAACAAAACATAATTCAGTGGCACACGGCCAACATTAATCAGATACAATAGTCTTCATTAATAACAGAAAAACTACAGCCAATATCTGACTAGGCCTTTTATAAACTAGTATACTCATAACGTCATGTCTTAGGCATGCCGTAGGTACTTGTAGCCATGCCTATTTGACCTAGGTCAAATAGGCATGGCCTAGGACCTATTATCTTGAGAGGGTTTTCAGATTTTATGACTTTACTACTACTTTACTTTTATTTTATAACACAAATTTATAAAAACTAATCAGCACTGTCTAATAGAAAAAATATTATTTCCGGACAATCCACACAACAACATTTAGCCCCGTGGTAAGCTCTAAGCTTGTGTTACGGGTTTAGACATCTGATACCTGTACTTATCATAGTAAATACTACTAACGTGTTTTGAGAGAATCCCTATAAACTGGTAAGTACACCAGTAAGTAAACTGGTAACTTATCACAAACACCCAAACACTTGAAAGATAAACAGACACCTCAATAATTAAAAAGTTTTTGCATTAATTTTAATTTTAAGCTGCGGGTAAAGAACGAAATTCGGAAAACTTTTGATGTAGGTAAAGTAAAATTTAAGTTAAAATAATTGTTTTTTGTCTCATTTACATATAAAACTAATTATTACATAAGTAATAAAACTTAAAATGTATAAGGAACCAAAAAGGATACCACTCAGCTTTGAGCTAGTAGCAATCTGCACATTAATAATCTGATACATTGTTTTGTAACAGATCTATCTGTTTATCATTATTATAACTATGCCACAGAATAATAAATTACTACGACTATGCATCAAGTTTTGTTGAGTCTCATATTTTATGTGACAGATATATTATGAATTTCGACTCAGCGTCTAATGGATTCGGCAATACGCTCAGCTGTACGGGGAATTTGAACTTCGATTAGACGCAAAATTGCGTTCAACTGAGTAAAATTTTTTTACTTTATAATTTTATTTAATTCGACACTGGCAAATTGTCGCTTCAAGCGCAAAGTCCAATTACAACAAACTGAACTAGGACCATGTAATACGAAAAGACGTTTTCCGCACTCTTTTTTGACTGAACTTTGACAAACTAACCTAGCTCAATTAGGCCCTAGATCTTTCGCTACGACAAGGAGACTGCGCACATTTACTTAAAATAATATAAAATCTGGGAACTTATTCAGACAAAAGTATTTTCAAGAAAATATTAATTGTTAATAAATAAGGAATATACAATTTAAAACGTAGACATTAATAATATCGATATCTAAACACAATACGATATCTTGTTTTCAACAACTTCAAGGATAAAGAACGGCTGCTATTGGTATTGATGCTAGTTCGAGCAGATGTTTTTTAATTATGTTTTGGCATAATACATTATTGTATAAACATTTATATTTCTGGATTGATTTTTACAGTGGATATACCTAAGTGGAAAAGTATCCCCTATAGTTATTTTCAATTCTTCACTACCTGTAGAGACAGCTCAGTTACTATATGTAGAACTGTCGGTCATCTTTACTTAATAATATATAATGTCAATTCCATAACCAACGGGACACGGGATACGGATACGGGATACCGTAACCTAAATTCCCTTAAAAGTAAAAACGCGAGCAAGGCCGCGGGGAGTCGCTAGTTTCAGATTAAAAAGCTGTTTGGTTGAGTTTCTTAGCCTATGTTTATTTTTAGCCCACACCGGGTCACGCGAGTTGTCAAACACAAACACGTGATATGGATGCATGTCATGATGTAATATTTGGCAATGAATGGTTGGAGCACGTGGCGAAGGGCCGGTCATTGACCTTAAAGCGGTGATGCCGCTAATTACTTCCAACCATGAGGAACAAAACAGGGGTTAATTTTATGCCTACATTTTGTGAAATCATACCTAATGTCACGGTTTTAATCAACAAAGTTGTCAAGAAAGAGTAGGTATTTATTAAATGTGGTTTTCCGAATTATGGGTGGCGCGGTGTTACATATTTAAATAAAGTAGCCTTTGTCTTTTCTCATGCTCTAGATAAATGTACCTATGTACCAAGTTTTATTTAAATCCGATCAGTAGTTTTTTCGTAAAAGCCGACCAGACACTGTGTGTCTGTTGTATTTTGCGGTTAGAAAAAAATATATAATAAGTACTTACCTACTTATAAGTTTCTTTGTTTTGCACCTAGTATATTAATACAAATACAAATACAAAATGTTTATTGTGGTAACAAAATGATCCAGTACATTATCCGTTATTGGATGCCTTCTTTTAAGTACTAAGGTAAGTACCTGTATTAGGAGACAACGTTCTTCCATATTAGTATATTAATCTATTATCTAATTGTAAAAAATACATCATAAGTAGTTTTTGAGACGCGATGCCGTAATATTTTTATCAAATAAGTTGCAGTATTAATGAAATTAGTGATACAATTTCATATAACCTGCGAAATAAGTATTAACGCTAAAAAGATGCAAAATGTATTCCGTAAATAATAGTAATTTGATTTGAAGATCAAAGACTTTTTCCTTAATAAAAATATGCATACAAAAAAAGGGCCCCTGCTTATTATGGGGCACGACAATTATTTCATTATAAATGTGAGGGAAATTAAAAATTGGATTTCAGATTTATAAGATAAGCTGAAACCAGCAAACGTAGTTTTGCAAAATTTAAAATAGATAGTAGTCGGTTCTCAGACCTACTGAATACGCATATTAAATTTGGTAAAAATCGGTAAAGCCGTCTCGGAGGAATACGGTAACTAACATTGTGACATGGAAATTTTATATAATAGATATAAGACATATATTATTTACACATTTTGCACAAAAATTCAATATTGCAGAGGTGATACTTAATTCATAGGAATATTCTACCAGGCATCCCTGTCTAGTACCAGGACCATATAATATTAACGATAGTTTATTGAGAATATAATGTAAAAGCTGAAAGCAAAAAAATATTATTGGAATTTCAACTTATTAACTTTTGTAACCATTATACATACTAGGGTGTAGTAATAGTACTTTTACCTTATATGGGACGATATAATGCCTAGGAATAGGTATTATCAGTTATTTCCTCTGAGTTAGGCAAAGTGTCGCTTCTCTAACAATATTTTGACTCCGAGTTGCCGCTTTCAATTTGAATCAAATTTTAAGGAAAAATCAGTCAAAATAAAATATAGTTGTATAAAATAATGAAAAAGACATAAATTTTGAATGTTTGGATAATCATTGCAAGGAATATGGCCTTACCTTAAAATTGTATTGTTGAAGCTATTAGAGAATTAAACTTAAAACGTAAAACGAAATCATTAGTGATACGATATACCTACTTCAAATTATATTGACATTTGCTTTAACTAAGTATATAACATATTACATACGATAACTCAATATATAGAATTTTCTTAGATTTTATTTGTATCGTGAGGGAAGAATTCGCCACTCCGCCATACTTGTATTGAATACTAAAAAGTTGGTAGAGAGCGAAAGTCGGCACTTCGCTATTAAATCGCCAATACGTCCACATACCAACTAAGTGGGTGCTCCCTCGTCATGATTTCACCACAAGCTAATCCGCAAATTCTGACTTAAATAAAATAGAATACAGTGAGTAGCCATCGGAGCATCTTCTTCATCTTTTATTTGATGGCGTTCGTGACTGGCTATATGGCCGTCAACAGCCAATCTCCGTATGTTTCGTAGGAACATCGGAGCTTGTCACAACCAAGGAACTTATACCCAACCGTTACAACACCTTTATTTCACAAGTTACAAAAAGTGTTATGACATAATTACTTTTATTTTGACAGCAACAGTATCAAGCTTGATCTCTATAAGCAAACATTTTTTTATGCTAGATAAGCCTTAATTTGACCACAATCTCACAAGAAGTATTGGATTTATTTTTTGAAAACATACAACAAACTGAGTTTTAGGGGCTTTTATCTCTTAATTTTATTACCTACTGGGACAGTAAAAGACTCCAATCGTTTCAGTTGGTTCTGATTACAAAATATTCATAATGATTACATTCAGAGGTGATAAAGTGGCAAGAGTATCTACAGGTCCTGATTGTGTTCATCAGAAGTCCGATCACGTCGCGCCCCCTCCGAAGTCTGAAGCCCGAAGCCTAAGGAAACGAAATTCAGGCATCCGGTGGAAACGTCTTCGGTGGATTTTATGAAATCCGCCTGTCAGGCGAATTGAGCACGTGAGCTTCGGTTAAAATGATTCCAGTACTTCCTTTCAATGTGGCATCCTACAAATTATGTACGACATTGTTCTTCAAAGCGATATTGGACTTCCTTTAAAAAAATATAATAAAGGTAATAAAATAAATATGATAAACATAGTTATTGTTACTATTATGGATATCATAAGTAGTATTTTAGTAAAAAAAGGGATATCTTTAAAAATATTTTTTCACGATATTTTGGATCAGTTTAGTACCTACCTGGATGAATGTGCCTTGCGCGGTATTATTGTAATAAAACCCTGCAAGTTCAATTATACTCCCCCGATGCCCCGTGACTACAAATTTTTATAAAAAGCGTAGAAGCCGTTTCCAACATTCAGATAACACAAAAGATTTAAGATTAAGAGAGATAGAGATATTGGTTTCCTGAAATCAAAGCAATAAAGAACCGAACTTCAAACTACATGTAGAAACTACGAGACGAGATACCCGGAAAACTCTTTATTACATATCCTGATATTGTATCCTTATTCTACCTCTACGCAAGGACCCCTCAAAATTTAAATACAATGTTTTCCATTTGGCTACAGTGCGAGAATACTGGGATAATAAAGCTATAAAACAGGCGCAACGTGAATGCGACATTATATCCCAGCAATATCTAGTTGACAACTCGAAACAAACGGCAGAATAGGATTTACTATTCTTTTTGTTTGCTAAGGTGAAAGCTCTCGCGTAAGCTGCTGTTCTTACGCCTGTTACACAGCGATATGCTGCCAATACTGATAGCTCTGAACGAATATACCTATTAACATTGAGAACTTATAATGTGTGTGATAAGCTAGCGACCTGTCCCGTCTTTTCATTAGTGGAAATGATATGTACATACAAGCATTCCTCTTTAATAACTTTATCTATAGCTAGATAAAACTGCATTCAATTCTCTCTTTGAGTTGATGGTAAAAGATTTAAGTAAAACGACAGCTTAGGCAACGTCATAATCCTATGTAAAGTGGTGAGCAGTTTTATCATAAAAAAATATCGCTATAATTTCATCCACATAAAAAAAATTGATTCCATTCGTATCGCAGTAAAAGCTTTGCAAACACAAACAATGCTTCGTATCTAACATCTCTATTGATAGTTCTCACGATCGATCCAAATCCTTAGATAGTAAAACCTTGGGCCAAAAAATGTTGATATTACGATAATATGTATAACCTCCATTGTTTTAGTACAATGACCCTTCTAATAAACATGCTTAATAATAAACATTCTACGCAGTTACTGCAAATTACGTAATTAATCTATTATAAGGCAACATGTTGAACTGAAATGAGATGTAGAATTACTAAACGTAAGCTTTAATAGTAAGTTTGTTTCGAGCAGTTAAGTGGTTTACTAGTGAGTGATAAATTACATTTCGGCGACGGATTTAACAAGACTTTGGCAACATTAACTTTGTCTGAATTAATTGGAACTAACAATATTAGTAATTCATCGTTTATTGTCGCCAATAAACTCTGAAATCCTTGGAATTATAACTGAGGGTTGCAGTAGCATAAATTTTTAATGACAAGAATTTAACACATTTCTCTTTAGAATTTTCCGAGTGGAACAATGTTTAAGACTTTCAAATTTGGGCCGGCTATTTTCCTTTTAAGGCTGTACGTTAATGGGAGACGCCATTCCGAGCAGCCCTCGAGAGGAGCGGGCCTCACCGCCAAGGGAAGTAATGCATTTTTCTTTATCACCGCGCGGACAGTTCGCACTTCTCGACAAGGGGACCGGTTTTTACGATTATTGTGCTCACGTAGTCGCTACATGAGATCAGCAATAAAAAAACACTGGATCCGATCTCGGATACCGTAAATGGCTGTGACGTTTCTGAGGCCTTCCCTTATAGCCGCCATTGCGGAACTTTAGCGAGATTCCGAGGCTATTACATGTTTGTGCTATTTATACTTTGAAACACCGTTCTGTAGGAACCGAAAAAGCACAACTTTGTTGAAACTCAAAGTAGATTGATGATGACAATATTTCATTATCATTACCAATCGCTTGGTTATGAAAAATATAATTCATAGTTTAGTTACAGTGACTCAACATTCATCAGAAGCGTGCCATTTGAAGCAATGTGACGCAAGTTTGGCGAGCTAAAAATGTCAGAATCGTGTTGATATTTACCTTGGAATTAGAATTGTAACTGCAAGTTGCGGTTCAGTCCGTAGGGCATAGCAGGGCAGGCCGGAAAGAGCCGCGCCGAGCGTGAAAATAATGCACCACATGTTGAATAACATCGGTAATTAATCGCATCGGGCGAAAGCGCAAGTGTTCTCATGCAAGTTAGGCGTAAAAACAGACTTATTAGATAATAAATTATATGAATGCAACGTGTGGAATATGTTATTACAACAGCGGCTAGTGAGGGTGACGGCAAGCCATAATTAAAACGGTCACTGGCATGTATCTCAAACATGTGCATGGGAGACACAATGTATTTGATAATAAATAACATTCCCTGCTATATTATTTAGTTTGAATCTATGCCAATACTTTCAGATGAAATAAGTTTATCCGGTACAGCATTGACGCACAGGTGTGTTTGTTTTGAAACAAACACACAATTCCTTCCTGACCCTGTACTCAACGTCACAATGAGCTTATAACTCACTCCGTGATTTACTTTCGATTTAACGATACAATTTATATCGATATCTTACCTACAATTTTCACGACAAAGGTTCGTTGACCCCGGCATACTAACAAACGGTATTTGTCAACAAAGATAAAACTGTCCCTGATGGTTTTCGTCCGATCCTATGGCAAACAACCGTTCATCCATGTTTAGAAGCGCGCCGACACGATACATTTCACACTCATCAACGTTTCCTGGGAATATTTTTATCTTCTCTATTTTTGTTCTGAAATGTTAAACACTGTTGATGAAAGTATGATTCGATTCAGCTTAGGGACAAAATATAGGGCGATCGTGCAGGAGAAAGTGCGAGAGTGCAGTCGTGACCATGGCCAAGACGTGCTAACACATTTAACAAGGCTATCCGTGATCCGCGGAACCTTATCTCTATTGATAATCTACATCGTAATCAGCTCAACCGTAATCAGATCGGTAATTGGCAGTGATGCATCACTATTATTTTTAATTAATGGCACGAAATAATTGACGATAAGTAAATATTTGGGAAAGGCAGCTGCAGTTAAATCATTGGTTATTGATGAAACTGATGCCGTTGAAAATGAATTGCTAATTGATATTATTATTTATAATAAACTTGTGTGAATTGAGTTTCGCATTATTGAAATAAGACCGACGAGTAGGTATAATTATGTTTGTATTATGAGAAATTAAAGTTACTAACCTTTATTATGACTTGGAGAAAATGCAGTGGAATAGAAGCTTACGTATTTACTAAATCGATATGAAATCTTGGCTGAGGTGCCAAAGCTCAGCAAATACTGTAGCTGTGGATATGATTCGAATGCTGGGTCACGAGAGGATTTTCACTAGAAATCGGCACTCGCTAAAATCTCCAGTGCGAATGTAAACGCTTTCCACGGAGCTTGAGGCTGATCTACCTTACCGTTCCATTTTAGAGCAAATATTAATTGAATGAATCCAGAGCGATATTACTTTATGTTTCTAAGGTAAAATGATTGTCCGGAAACTTAATTTTATTAAACTTTCAAAACTATTTCAGCTGATGTGGATTGTCTGACATCCGCATGGAAAGAAACACAAATACCACACTGGATACGCATCCTGTACAAAAAGCAATAAACAATCGAAGCCCTTTCTAACGACGAGATAATTATGGCGCTCTCTGGAGTTTTTCTGTGAGCTACTGAATTATGGAAACGCTGTATCCTTTTCCACTACACATGCACATAAAAATCTTATTTCATGGGAAGACGGTCATTGTTTATTACGACACTCAACGTGACTATACGCGTAGTTGCATTTAATTAATGATTACGAAGCACTTCTTTACGGACAAGAAAGTAGTATGTTGTCAGTGGTAGTCCATCGACAAACATTGACACCAAGCCGTTGCAAAATTGCGAGTAAATTAAACAGCATGACAAACGTAATGACTTCCTACTGTTGCGTAGAATTCACTCATTTAAAGTTTACTTAGCAATTGAAGATTTCTTTGACTTGTTGATGGACTTTCCCGTTCAATATTCATGACATGGCGATATTATGCGCGTAATTAGATTTAGTCAGCTGACTTTCGAGTTTCGCTTATAATTTGAAATGGTTTATACATTTTGCAGTGTACGATATGGCCTGTTATGTTCGGGCGACGAACTTACGTGACCTCTTGACTCTACGTTGCCTGTAAACAGTTTCCTATTCAGTCTTAGGAAGGTTTAGAGGATGCCCATCAAAGCGTTATTTTCTTTCATAACTCAACAAAACTGAGTGCCATAAACATCTTCAAAGAACTTTTGCATTTCCTTCTTGTTTTTGTATAGGGCTCGTATTCTAACGGATTATAATTGATGTAAGGACACATCAATGACACTTGCTTCCGGTAGGAAAAATAAGGGATCAGTAAATCCAATTTCTCAGGCCTGCGTTAAACTTTTATCAATATCTGGATCAATCCCTGAGCCAATAAAGGCATGAAATAATAACGAGGTTCTGATTGAATTGCGTAACTTAGCGAAACTTTGAAACCTTCTAATAGATAAGTTCGATTCCACATCGTAAGGGTTCGTTAATCCGAGGTTAGTATATTATCTCCACTTCATAATATTTTCGTACCACCTTGTTTTATTTACTGATACAGTTCGCGCGTTTACGTAATGTTCTGTCAAATTAATATAGTTATGTCACAGAAGGTAGACTGACAGACGAGGTTTGACCGTTTTATTTTACGATATATCCTACCGTATCGTGAAGAAACGTCCATGTACTTAAAAGAACAAGCCGTGTTGGCTAGTGGGAGGACACTCGACTTTCATTCCGAAGGTGGTTCCCACTCCTGGACCACGAGGGTTCTCTCTTGACGAGAGAGATTAGGCCTTAATTCACCAAGCTGACCAAGCGCAGGTTGGTGAATGTCACATGTCCTTCATTCAAAGGTCTTAGAACATGCCGGTTTTCTCACGATGTCTTTCTTCCCGTTGAAGCACGTGTTTTGCAAAAGCGCACATAAATTTTTCAAGTAGAAAAATCCAGAGGCTCTTCTGGGTTTGACCCCACGACATCCAGATCGAAAGTCGAGTGTTCACTTAGCCAATACGGCTTTTTACGTCTGAACTATTAGGTGTCAGAATAAAAAAATGGCTCTACACGAAACTGTAGGTACAAAATGTAACAGATTTTTAATCTTAGATTCTACTCCAGTACTTTATAAGTATTTATGATCACGACTCATATCTAGCACGCTGTCCGAAGATTTAATTTAAACTTGCATTAAAATTTTATGAACACGGGCATAAACTGTACCTAATTTATTAGTGTTCAGCTAACGCTCTTTAATAGACTAATCTATGTTTATTTGGGTATGTACATGAGTACATACATATATCAAACTTCAAACATTCAGTATTTTACTCGATAAGTTCGTCTACTAATCCTCAACTAATCTATAAGAATTTACTACAGTTTCTGAAGTTCTTTTACGACTTTTGTCGGTAGCATAGACGAAATACAAACACAAGAAGCAAGAGTAAGAAAACTGTCCATGAATAATCCTGGCATCTCGAAAAGCACGTGACATTATCTATGTAGTTCAGCAGATGATTAAACCCCCATGTTATGCTGCAAATCGAGTTTTATTGAACCTAGTTCAACCATTGAAAAATTACAATTTGATCTTAGTTAGGCGGTAAACCCATATTCAATATTCACCTTTTGAAAGTCATTATATAGCCATACCTTGATGCCAACCATTCTTATAAAAATAGATTTCGAGATTGTGACCTCCCTAAACAAAGACTGTTATTCTTATAATCTAATACATTCCTGCCCCAATAATCCACCAATAACCGTAAGCTTTTAACCCTAACACTGATAAGAAAAACGCGTCCTAAATCGGGGCACGCTCGCCCAAATGCTTTTATATAATCAGTAACTCCAAAGACGAATTCAGGACAAACGAAAATAGTTAAGGAAACAAATATTTTACCGTGGATATTGTAAAATATTTGATTAAAATAAATCAGATTTCAGATTTATTTATTTGCACATTATTATTACAATGTTTGATAAACTAGGTACGTCATTTTATACATTTTTATGATAAATACATTTTTATGATTTTTTTTTTTATGATAAATACAAATACACGTGCGACCGTTTCAATTACAATTTATTTACTTTGCCAAAATTATAACATAGGGTTTTATCGAGGTAAGTAAGTCAAGTTTTACAATCGAGAATCAATATAAACAATAAAATTTCATAAAATGAATTATCACAAAATGTCATATACAAATAATAATAAAAAAAAGCAAATCATAGAGTCAGGAAATATAAATTCAATATCATAATAATTTAAAAAAAAAGTCAAGGTCTAATAATTATAAAAATGGGTAAATTTATAAGATCTGTACTTACTCATAGTTAAATCTTTGATAGTATTTTTAAATGTAATAAAATTGACAATTAAGAGTTAGATTGAATTTATTTGTTGGTTTGAACTATTCTTAGGAGCAAAATGCTTCATTTTGAAGATTGTTTTTAGTACTACAGCCAGCATATATATCGAGAAAATCTATGTGCTACTTTTACCGTTTCCAACTGTTTACTTACGCAGGAAAATCTAGATGTATTATTTAGAGCAAAGCCGTTAAAGACGATATAAAGTTATGATTAGAAAAACTATTTTGCCTCAATCTCATACGCGTTTGCATGTATGTATATAGGTCGTATCTAAATAGGTACTCCATGAATCTGCGGTTTATACGAGTTGCGTACAGCTCAATACAACGAATAAAACTTTGATTACAGAATTATAGAATTTTCATGTCAGAGCGTGTAAAAATTTCTTTCAATCGGAAACCGGCAAGTGCGATAATTTTTTATTGCAAGAATTTGTTTACAGAACAACAAGTGAAACTATATTAAAGCTTATTGGTAATATGTACTAAAAATAAACAAAATATAAGATCTAAAGTCTGAGAAATTCTGTATTCATCAGTAGGGAGGTATGATTTCAGGTGACTGAAACTGATTGGCACCGTGACACCGGATACAAGGACCACCAGCTATTTGTCACTCATCACATAAAAGCATCATGGAGCCAGACACAAAAGATTCCAATAAATGCCCGTGTCTGGCTGCGGCTTTCAGAGTTTCGGCTAGTTGACAGCTTATATCAATTTACCGGAAACGCTCACTGATTTTATTGGGAACATTTGATGCTGTATTTAGAAACAAGTCAAATATTTTAATAAAAAACTTTATGGAAGTGTTTCAAAAACTTGCTAGATTTCAAAATAAAAACCTATAAAAGTCCTTAATATTGAATAATTCACAAATGATATCTACAAACCCCATGAAATTCTGAGGTGTTATGCATCACTCATCAATATGCTTTCAGGTTAATGATTGGCACCTTGACACCGCACGACACGGAACTGCGGCTATTTGTCAATCATCACATAAAAGCATCATGGAAGCCAGTCACAAAGGGTTCCAATAAATGCCCGTGTCGGCCGTCTGCGGCTTTCGGACTATCGGCCAGCTTATATCAATTTACGGGAAACACTAAGTGATAATTTGCTCTATTAATAAAAATAGCCTTTTTCTTATATGGATCGGGAGAAGATCACAGTAGTTGAAAGCTGCTTTCAACGGAATTATCAACGAACTGTTTAGATATACAATCAACGTATTTCTGAAAACATATTATTTATGTTATACTCTGGTTTGAACCTGTAACGTAAGTTCAACACATACCACATACATACTAAAATTATGGCATAGATTGCAATATTTATTTATATCACAATAAATAAAAAGGAACTATATCTATGTTACCTTGTATCTAGGTAATGTACATTCTGAGTCAGATATGGAATTCCAAATAGGTATTATTAAACGTATCAGTCATACTTTTGCTTATATGATAAAACAAAAATATGTCACATACATATATGTTATACGTCACTATTCACTATTTATGGTTCAAGAACCACACTTGTCTTATAACGAATATACAGAACTTGTCTTGTTTTTGTAAGAGAACAAACTAACTACAATGGGCAAAGTTTTAACACATTTCCCTCCAAAGAGACCAACAATGTCTCATTGCCTTACCGTGTATTCACGACTTCGGTAACAAGCAACAAAAGCGCAAAAGTATTTACGACAATGTAGTTTCTTTCGTTTCGTATCAGTTTGTGATAGACAGGGCCTTGGGATGTCTCTTATGTAAGAACATAATCAGAAGATTGATTCCAACGCCGAGACGAATGGCGAATGAAATAAACCCGACAATAAATCAATAGGACTGTTCCTTACGGCTTTTCTTGAATAATTCGGACAGGCAGTTATGTAATTGGAAGGGGAAATACCATTCTCATTAATAGATTAAGGAAAGATCCTTATTTATAAGTGTATCTATAATGAGATTTGCACCTAAGATGTTTCGTAACTTAAGCAACAAATTCAATCATGGTGATTGCATGACAGTGTTGTGTCTGTGTGACACATAATCATTTTCATGTTTTACTCAAGCATATATAGCGTTGATTGAACTTAATTTATATAAAATGTTGCAAATAAAACCTAAGCCAACCAAACGTAAGCTATTTTAAAGTACCTCTAGTCATTCCAGCTTTTTCCTCAGGAACTTTGGTCAAAGCTCATTCAAAATCGGCATTTAACAAGTGATTGGTTATTGATGTGCCGCCGCTTGATGTGGCTGTTTGACCTTGTCACGCCTATCCAAACAATGTCAACAGTCTCCTATTGCAACCTTAGTGTACAAACATTGCCACTGAACCAACAATTGTTTACATATCGATATATCGCCGAAATGTTCGATCAAATGTTTGAATTCGAATTCTATTCTGAATTTCGAGTATAAACTTGTTTAGTAGGTATGTTTTTGATAAAAAAACTTATTTCGATTTTAAGATGATAACTTCTCCTTTTGCTTATCAAGTATGAACCTATTCACCAATAGATAAAAGATACAAATTCACGTTCTACTCGTTAAAAAATCCTTTTTCCTTAGAACGCATACAAACGAGTCTATGCCTATTTAGACCATAATTGGTATAAACTCGCTTGTGTGCGTACTTCATTGAAATATTTCATGTGTTGTTACAAAACAAACCGATACAATCGAAAGCGATCCTTGAAAATTAAATTTCTCTACTGACAATAGGGACGAGCTCTAGCGCCCAGAATGTTTGCAGAGATCCGAACAACGCCCAGCCCGATCATAGCTCCATCTATTTGCTCTCAATGTTCATTCCACTTTATCCTTCTGAATGAGAATGCAAGGACGTCCTTTTCCCATACCAATATTCCATTTTTATCGCAGATTCACGTCCATATTCGATCTGTCACAGGCGAGGGATTTATTACAGGGTTACTTTAATCAATACTGAGTATGCATGGTGAAAATACAAATCCTTTGTGAATGCAATCAAGACTTCTTTTTTGGGTAAACAAATATTCAAAACGTTTCCATCACTTATCAATTGTCGCATCTTATCTGCTTAGATAATGTAGGTAATGAGTATAAGAAGTAACCTAATAATAAAGTCGTTACCGTTAATTGGCGTGTGAGGAGTGCGGTCACGATAGAGGCAACAACAGGCACGAGACACCACAAGCATGCATCCATTCACTTCTGCGCTTATCCCGTTAGTTCAATGATCCGAATAACAATTATCATTAGTACGTGAAACTTTTAATACGAATCGATTATCGATTATTACCAATACGTCAATCGTTATACACATCACGTAACAAACAGAAAAAGTTAATGGGCATGTGTAGTCTACAACATATTTCTTCTTGCGTGACGGTAATGGCGGAAAGTTAATTTGCTCGAATTGTTTCTCACGGTGCCCGCGAGTCTCGAGTGTACCCAGACATTACTGCAATAGCATAAATGGAGTGCACCGGTGAAAACCCATAGGATACTGCGCACTATAACAACGCTGTAGCTGTGTGAGTTACTGACACGGATGTTATAACGGGCGGTGACAGATGATATCATATTTGCAAACTGATTATCATGATATCCACGTGATGACATCTAGGGAAACGCTAATTGGTTGATGTTTTGATATGCGCATTTTAATACGGGTATCAATGACGTGTTTGAATGTGTTTCTATAGCTAGGTGTACGAGTAATTTGAATGGCCAGGTGAGTTTGCGGGATCGAATAAAAGGGTTAACTAAAATGTAATAGAGACTTCGACACCTACACAGCATGAGTCAATGAACATCTGGTGTTGCGCAAGCATTGACACAGTCGTGAGTGAATTAGGTATTGGCAAAGACCACAATCACGTTTCTTAAGAACAGTGTAATATTTCTTAAATGATAGCTATTATAGCAGTAGTGGCACATATAAGGGAGGAAGCTAGTTACGGTATTCTTGCCTTAGTACACGTGTCAATCAAATCCAAACAGTAGCATTATAATGCGAGACATAGATACGTTTTCGGAATACGAATGATGACACAGAACATTGATAGTAAGTAGCTGATTCAATTTTCTATTGTTATGCTTCAGTAACGGCATATATTAACCAAAGAACTGTTGAGCTACTCGTAATTACTTTTTTTTGTAAAATTTTGTATGTTTCGTAATAAAAGTAAATTAATTAATTTCAACGCAACTGCAAGAAACAGGGTGCAGCACTACAAGAAAACGTCGAAATAGAAACGTAAATATCCACCTTTTTAAAATGATTGCGTATAAAGTGGTTGGTATTTTGATCGCTATTACTGTAGCCGGTTCATTTGCTTCATTCTAAAAGAGGTGTCCAAAACACAACGGCTCCATTGAAGAGCTTTGTAACAAGCGAACGTTTGTTGCGATTGGCAACGAGTAAAATATGGGACGACGCAGCTGAGCTCTCCGAATCGATACTCGATACGCACAACAAGCACGATGCCGTCGTGACTCGATTTGAATATCAACATCACTTTTCCTTACACTTTAACACCAGAACAAAACAAAATATATATGTAGTTGCCTTTTGTTTATTAGAAAAGGGAAATCCCTAAACATCTTTAAAGGCATAATTCAGCAACATTATCTACTGATGTAGTGGAATATTAATAATCAATTTATCGTTTATTATAATATTATATTTTATAAATATATTTTCTACTGTTTTCTTATTTATTTTATGCATTATATTTCTTTTTCATATTATTTATGTATATGCAATTATCTTTGTGCTCAGTCTTTCGTGTTAATAGCAGATCAAAAATTATCCATCTAAATGCCAAAAAGATGTGATCCAGAAATAACAGAAATTGAATCGTTGTCTCTCTCTCTACAAAGTATAAAATGAAGTCGTTTTCGCTGTCTGAGCGATATGATTTTAAACAACGATTTTCTTGCGATTATCTATACTAATATTATCTATACTAATATATAAAGCTGAAGAGTTTGTTTGTTTGTTTGTTTGTTTGAACGCGGTAATCTCCGAAACTACTGGTTCGAATTGAATAATTCTTTTTGTGTTGGATAGTCCAGTTATCGAGGAAGGCTATAGGCTACATAACATCACGCTACGACCAATAGGAGCAAAGATATAGTGGTAAATGTGTAAAAAACGGGAGAAATTGTTCATCTTTGAAGCCTTCCGTTGCGTGCGCCGTGAAAACGGTTCAAGATACACAAAAAATATGTATTAAAGAATAATAGCTCTTTTAATGATCTAAAAAACAATCCGCGATAGTATATGTCTATCTTTTAAGATTAACTCACAAAAACCGTTTTTATGGTACCTAATTTGGTCGAAATAATTTGTTTAAGTTGTATCAACATAATAATATTAACCTTTATTCAAATAAATATGTTGTTGGTTAAGAGTACTTCATCCATTATAACGCGGGTAGCACCGCAGGGCACAGCTAGTCAGCAATAAATAGGAACTTTTCTATGAATAATTTACACTCGAGCGAAATATGTCGGATAGCTACTTTACTAAATAATATCTAGGTACTTTTATGATCTAACATACGCCATATTAAACTTTTTATATCTTACAATAATTGCTGCTTATATTACGAAGAGAAACTGCATAAGATTCGTCGATTTGCGTGCCTTTGGTGTGATTCATTAAACTATGTATTACGTTAGAACATAAATCTATCATGCAATGAAGATAAATTAAGATTTATTAAAGTAATATCCTATGCATGATTAAAATCTATAAACGTATTAATCGCTTAGATTTAGGATTATCTCAATTAGTTTTTTCTCAATTCAGCTTCCGTACCCAAAGGTTAAAATGTTTATTACTGAGACTTCGACGTGTGTCTGTCTGTCTGTCACTAGGCTGCATCTCAAGAATCGTGATTGATAGCGTTCAAATTTTGAGGGACAATGTATTTCTTACAACAAATACATAATATAATTAAATATATCAGGGGGCTCCCCGATAAAACAAACGCGATTTTTATAAAAAAAAAGTGACTGCGCGAGGCCAGTACTTGGTTGGGTGATTGCTCTAACTGCCTCTTTTTGCACTTTTAAACATTTTATTGCAAAATGTGTATAAACTGTACACAGAAACCTAGCTGAAGTATAAGGACATCTCATACTTATAAAAAAATTCGCATTTTTTTTTGTTTATGCATGACAATGTTTTTACCAAATACCTGTATTAAGTTCATTAATTTTGTCTAAATTTTCATTAACTACAAGTTAAATATTTTTTGGTATTAATACTTACAGTAACCGGAATGAAATTTGGTAGATAGCATAAAATCAAACCGATCACTCTCAACGGACGTGCGACCCTGCAACCCAAGGGCTTCATACAAAGTCTACTTTGAAGTTCGTGACAACGTTGCTATGATTTTGTGTTGAATGTAGAAATGAGTAAATAAATGAGGAATAATAGAGCCTGTGAGAATGTATATTTTGGCTTTGGCTATGTTCCAAAACCTTATCGTTATAATTTGTAATATACACTGATTCAAATAAAACTTGATCACACTGCTCGATAATGTCTTCAGATTTTACCACTTTTTTGGTATGTCAGTATTATGTAGCAAATGATTATCATTGCTATATTTTGCAATCGCGTGACTGTTGATGTTTCTGGCAAAGATTTCACCAAAGAACGAGACTGTTTCAAATTTCATATTACTGTGAATGCTGAAAATGTTTTTGTTAGTTCTGAGTTTTATTAGAAACTTCAGGCAGACATGCGATATAATCATATTGTTTTTATTACTTCCTTGTTGTACAAAGGCGATGATCTAACGATTTGTTATAAATGCTAATTGAGGAGATTTCTAGATGGTAAATAAAATAGGATCAGTAGGTAGGTAAGTTACGCAACTAGCTTGAATAGCTATTATCTAAGTGAGTTCTTCCTGTTTTCGTTTGGAGGTCATCACAATATAGATATCGCATAAGTTTCTGTTACATAAAACCTAAATGACATGTCAATAAATAAAAATCTCATTGTGCCCATTAACATAATTACGAGCTGTTTGGCATTATTACCTACTCTCATCTATTAAGGCGTGATTTTTCGTTAGTTAGCTCAACTTTATTCGACATATATTCAGTATCTTGGTTTTAGTATCCTCAAGATAAGCTAAATCAGAGTACTGAAAGTTTACCGATAGTTTTACATATTAGCTATTTATTCGAATTACAACGTAGTTTTGCCGCACCATATTGGAGATATGGCGCCTAAAGCAAGCAGCAATATTTTGGCCATATCTCCTTTTAAACACATTTTACGATAAAATCAGTTACCTAAAAAATTTAACAATAGACTATCTACAATTTATTTATTTACCTTTTTTCCATAAAGTTAACAGTTTTGGCGTACGAGGCAATATCTCCTTTAATGCCCAAAAAGCTGCTTTTAGGCGCCATTTTTCCAATATGGCGGCGCGAGCAAAAATACGAGGTAAAGTTGAAATTTTAAAGGAACACATGAAAATCTATAAAATTGCCAATTTGCAAAACTCTCGGAAAACTTTCCAGGTAAAACTGCCAACTGACTGTACGACTAGTGTCAAGTGTTTTCAGGTTGAAGTCATCATCATCATCATCACCCTATTAATGTTGGCAGGTTGTAAGTACCTTCAATAATAATGTGAGTCAGTGTAAGTCGGCACGAGTTAGCAGGCGTCAGTCGCACCCAGATCACGTCACAGGCTCACAGCGGGTGCCTTGTTAACTCGACAAAGGCACTGACCTTGCACCCACAAATTGATTTGAATCTCGGACGCGTTTGCTTTCTCACATAAATATCAATCAAACCGTTCTACTTTAATGTTGCTTGCTACGTTCTCAATTTCGATTAATAACGTCTTGAGAAAAGGAGATTATCTTTTCCAGCATAATTTTCATATTTAGTTTCTTCATTTACTTTTACCTATGATGGGCTCCTTCGAATTTAATTAGAATTGAATTGAAAATGCTTTATTACACACTCCAATAAACATAAATAAAAAATAATGAATAGTAACGTAACATTTAAACCTAGCATGCGTACCTAATGAGCGGTCTTAAAGCTCCTTTTAAGCAATTTCTTCCGTCTGGAAACTTTGTATATTAATATACCTTTGTATATTCTTATTTTATTATTTTATGCAGCACTTGCCAACTAAATAAATTAAGAACCTTTCCATTTTGGTTTCAAGCTATTAGCAAATACAAACATGGAGATTTGTATATCAACCTGTAATTTTTAATCAACCGGCTATGACTTATATGTCCCACTGCTGCCAAAAGATTCCTCCCATTCTTCACTGCTATTCAAACTATTATCAGAGTTTTTATACATAAAAGTTTTGATGCTCAATCTATTAAACTGCTAGAAACAATAACTGAATTAATAAATTATACTAATTTAGTATTTTCATGTATAAATCGGAAAACTTTGAACCTGCGGAACTTCCTGTATAAGGTGATTCAAAATTGGTAAAATGTAACCTTTAGGTATCCAATAAATTAGATATAAAGCGGAAATGGCACGCATTAAGCAAAAAATTTTTGTTCTACAACATTTCGATTTAGTGGCATTTTTTTCGCATAAAGACCACTTATTTTGTAGACTACAATAATCTGGTCATGGACCCTCATAACAGTTGATTACATTTTTTTAACCCCTCTTAGAAGTTAAAAAAGAAAGGTTTAACTTTAAAAGATACTAACCTCTCAAGGTAACCAATAAAAAAAATCTGTCTATCACGAGAAAATTTTATTAACAGACTTACACTTTTTAAACTAGTACCAAAAAAACAAAAAAATATCGTCATGATCTCACCATTTGGACCGCTTTAAATATCAATTACGAAACACCCTGTAGATATTAGTATACTCGTAGCTGGGTATCAATATTGGTTTAATTTTTTTTATTTAACATATAACGGTTATTGTGCGCAAGCGAGGAAATATATAATTGGCATGATATTGGATAACATAATGTTAATTAAATTAAGTATACCGTCGCACTAAAATTGATTTATGATAAACATTCAAGTCAAATTCAAATAGTGTTAGGATTAAAAAATAATGTTATATTCTAAGTATAAGAAACATTCGAATTCAACCTTATAATGTATATATAATATAGGTATTATTATCTAAATTTAAATATCAAAATATTAAATCTGTTCAGAGTATTTTTATAGGTACTGTGAGAGTCCAGCATTATTTTTAATTTATGCATAGACAAATATTGAAAATAACGACCAGGCATTGGTTAGCTCTACTAATATTCTATGAAATAAATCATTCAATATAGCAATCCAATCAAAGCCTAATGAACTGAATGAGGTGAAAGACACTTCTTAATATAAATTTAAATTTATATTTGATTAGCTGGACCGAAAAAAAGATTCTCAAATGCGTTATTGCACACAGCACACACACACACACACAGAGAGATAGAGATACATCTTTGAACTTCTTATGAACGTAGCTACCTAAAGAATATGGCTATTGCAATTCTGAGATATATTAACCTTGGTTGAAGCCAAAATCTTCCTCTTGTATCACTCTATTGCTGAAAACTGTGTACAGATCCGTTCAGTAGTTTGAGTTTATCCAGAACATATAGACAGACAACCGCGGAGGAAGACTTTTATTTTATAATATATGTATAGATGCTTATCTATACATACATATCTATATTTATATCTATATTTACATCATTCATTTATAGTTTTAAATTTGTATTAGGAATTGTCTGAGTTTCTGTGTAAATAAGATTTTGACTTATGACTGTCTTGACCTTAATACCTTATACCATGTAGACCATCAATCTAGACTAATGTTGCCACAATATGAGTTCGTATAAAAACATGCGTTGTAGACCGCGCAAACAGTAAAATTGTTCATGAAACAGCGGTCACTTGGATCCGACTGATGGGCCGTGACGGCCTCAGGCTATTTCCATAATAAATACTTATGAGAAGCCGAGCACTCCGTTATCCGTCACGCTTCGCCTCACTATCTCGACTCCATCTCAGAACAATTGTCGAACACTCGACCACTAGTGAAATAATATGGCCCCAAACGGAAATCAGTCAAGCCAATGCAGACCTTCTATTTTAATAACTCTAAACTCGATTTAGGTATACCTATCTACTTTATTTCAAGCCAGTGTCTTGTTACAATTATATATGTGTATAGTTATATTTGACAGGCAAAATGATATCATTATTTTATTTAATAAAATGAGGTATAAAATTGATTAGTTATCAGTTTTACGAGTAACCACCAAACCGGCATAAAACTACAGTAGTAACAAAATTACCAAACTTAAACAATCATCGTCGCATTGTTTTAAAAGTATTTACTAAAAATTGGATATGGAATACCGACAGACACCTAGATATACATATATTAGCGTTATTATAATGAAGCAAAATTTTCTAACATCCGTCGATGATTTTAATGTTTAAACCAGCTGGAACATAAAACACTCATAAAATTCGAATATTATGTTAAAAATTATAATGTTGCCTAAGCACTGGGTAACATATTACGTAGAACGAGAAAGTTAAAGAAATGAAGTAAATGGCATAACCCAATGAGACTTAACTAATTTTCATAATTATGGTGAATTTTGTGAGTAATTTGGGCGTGTGCGGTTCGACCTTGGATTTCCTCGCTCGGGTGCACCCGGCGGTTCCGCTCGGTCTCGGTCCAGATACAACGATGCAGATGTGTTAATTTATATTCAACTTACACGATATTACCATTAGTTGCTTAGCCAATGGTAGTCTATTATTTCGCGCAAAATTAGGCAAGAGCGTAATGCAGTACGGAGTACGGACACTGCCGTATTGCGATCGATCCCACTATGTGTGCGGTTATGTCATCGCGCAGGGGAAATCCTAAAGCGATTAATCTTCATTCCCATAGCTTATTGTCTGTACAAAACGGTATTTGATTGAGGTAACGTTGCTTTGAGCTGATAGTTATGAAATTTCCTTTGTGTAATGTGTAGAGCAGTGTAGAAACTATTATGAAGACACCTCATAAAAGCAATCTGTGGTTAATTTGTCTAACTAAAATATATTGTCTGTGACACCTACGCGTTGTTCCTAGCTTTCACTTGAGACATCAGACTAAGTAATCGGACCCTGTCTGTTCTCTGGTTCAGCAATCAATTTTATTCATCGATACAGTGAAATCAAGAGAGCGTGTCCATGACTAGATTTCTTCTTTCAGTCTAGATTTAATATTACACCTCTCTCTACAAAATAATGGTTCTTGTAAAAGCGATGGTTCCCACTTGGCAATGATAGATCATTATCATGTTTCTTTATAATTTAGTTACAGTGAAGTTTACTTCTACAGTTTTCACTCCATACAAGTATAAATTGTATGGTATGAAACCGTACCGTATAACAAAAGGCTAAGTTGATCTACTTTTAATTTATTTTTATGGGCAAACATACCTAATCCTATATCGAAGGTTTGAACCGTCAACAACAGAATTACTACCTAAGTAATCATATATGAAGTCAGCTAATGTCAATTATGTACTAGTGTGTCAGTAGAGAGAAGTGATTCATTAATCAGTATAATCAGTACGACCTCGAACCCGCTCATTCTGAAACCGAGCCTTATGAGATCGAGTCGCATGAAAACTAATTAAACTTTAACCCGTTCAAGCTACTGTCAGATAATCTTTGACATGCTAAACACATTATCTCGACCAAGCAAATATTAATGAAGCGGAATACCTGCAAACCAAGGTAAGTACATTTCACATAATGCCTGCAGAAAGGGACGCTTGAACCATAAATAATAAAAGAGCATCTTTTTATCCCACAACTTTATGGGGATGAATACCTCGCAAACACTCCTCCTTCAAAAGAGTTTAACAAATATAAATAGAAGCTGGTAAAATGACGCAGCAGGATATTAAATGGGTAATAAACAGTGACGTTGTTACCCTTACAAAATTCAAAATGTATCTTATTAATTCGCTTCTTTTATTATAAAGCTAGGTAGGTTATCCGCAATAATTTGTCATTCCAATTTGTTCCACAACGGATAGCATTCGTGGGTAGCCTTGCGAGTACCTTCCGACCCACACAGTACCTTAATGCCTTCCATCAGAGGTTCTAACGAATTAAATTTCATTGAATTTTAGAATGACTGTTGTTTTAAAACAATGAATATATCATTATTAAATTTCGAATATTAAAAGACGATTCCTATTGCGATGTTTTCTACAGGATTGTACTTTTCATATAATTATAATCACTTGAGGAAATAATTTGCAATTTTATGTTTAAATTTTATTTCATTTTCATTACCTCACATAAAATAATACAGTAACTTTATGAAACTGAGTTTATAAACTCGCAACGATGATGTACCAAAACAGTTTTCTGCAGACAATATCAAAATTAGCTGTTATATTTAGCGAAAGCTTTCACCCGTGCTTACAGCTACTTAGTATTCTGCATTGAAGGAAGTATACACAGGTTAGGTGATCGTTTTCAACCTTTATAGTCAGGTGTAGAGGGGGTGTCGGGCCATAGAGGCGAGGGACGTTAGCAGTCTTTATAGTGAACCCACATTAGCCCGGACGGGTGACGAAGGCGTCACACCGCATCATTGACGCTGGATGAGGGTTGGTGCAAACGTGCCACTTGCCTCTAACCAGACAGACTCGGTGACAGACGCTTATCGACAAGCTTTTAATACAAACTTGAGAGAGAACAAGTTTTATTTAAGAGAAGTAATCGTGTAACGCTTCTTTAGATGGAATTTATATTTTCGTTTGGATTATAACTAACTAACACTATAAGTTCAAAGTAAGCAAACTACGTAATTACTAAATAATTAGTAATGATGACGTAGGCACACACATTTAAATAAGACCAACAAGAATCACAAAATTGTAACATGATCATTATTATTGTAAATCATCAACATCACCCTATTAACGTTCCCACAGCTGGGACACAGGGACTTCTCTCTTGACGAGAGAGATTATGCCTTAATTCACCACGCAGGCCAAGTGCGGGTTGGTGAATGTCACATGTCCTTCAGTATCTTTAAAGTTCTCAGAACATGCCGGTTTCCTCACGATGTTTGCCTTCACCGTTAAAGCACGTGTTTTAAAGAGCACATATATTTTTTAAGAAGAAAAATCCAGAGGTTAGCGGCGAGGTTTGAACTGACGACCTTCGGAATGAAAGTCAAGTGTGCGCCCACTTAGCCAACATGGCTCATTATAAGTCTCATTATTGTAAATACCATTTTGAAAATTTCAATAGTCACAAATATAGAGCATACAGGATACTACCATACCACTTAAACATGATTTTGTAAAACCGCAAAACCAGGCTACATTTTTTTTGTGGTTACAACAAAACAGTTATTTGGAGTGTCGTTTTCAAGTGCTAATGTGTTTCGCATAAATACATTATTTATTACCATTTAAAAACTTATTTCCTTGACCTTTCCACTCTATACTACTAGACTCGACTATAATGTCAGTAAAGATCCATTGAGTGCGGTGGACAAGATACTCGTAGATATTTTAACTGCACGCGTAATTAAAACAGAATATTATTATTAATTTGATTATTTACAACTTAAATATTATTTGTCTTTTTTACGAAAAACCGTGACTGTATAATCCAAGTAGCTGTTTGTAAAGTCGCATACATAATAAACAGGTATTAAAGGTCAAAAGTCAAAAATAATTTAAAACTGCGCAGTTGTAGATGTTGACGATTGTACTCACTGATGGCATCATTCAGTCTGAGTCATGCTGAGGTAAGTACTAGCACCGGCAGTTACCATCTGGGTTTGTTTACAAACAGCTCTGCCACTAGTCGGCGACTAGTATAATTAGATTAAAACTATTTTTGTAACTAGTCTATAGTAGGGCACGCCTTAGCCAGACTTTTTGGTCTCTGTGCTTTTACTACAGACAAAAGTGTAAACTTAACTGCTCTACTCATTACGCATGCTAGTTTTAGTGTTGCATTACTTTTAATTATATCGTTTTTTTATTTTTTATTGGTCTGTGTAATAAAAAAATCCTATTCTAATAAACTTATATTACCTAAGGTAATCGTGTGTGCTTCTTTAAAGAGCAACAGAAATTGTACATTTTACTATTTGTACTTAACTTATTAACATCCAATATTATAATTTTTATAACAAAAAATATTTTCTTTTCAGATTTTTCATAAAAAATGATTCGGATAAAATTGTTTGGAAGGTACAAAATTGGGGGAGATCGGACCGGGTGAATAAGGGAACGGGTGACAACGGACCGGACCCAAGATCGTTATATCTCTGAAAGTAAAAAAGTTGCCATTTAGAAAAGTAATAACTTTAACTTTGGTTATTTAAAATAGGTTAAGTATATTTTATTGATAATCTAGAAGGAAACAGGGTTGCCATGTTGGAATTATCTATAACGAAGCAGATTAAACGAAGACGGGACGTAGGTAACACTATGTTCTATGTTACCTGCGACATTATGTAATTCATTCTAATTTCCCCAGGGCCTAATGATACCCTTAAAAGCTATTTCGGTTTCTGGCACCGTTGCGTGAAGAAGCCGGGGCAATTTCGGTTTAAATTCCTCCCCTTAAATATTAATTGGATTTAAAATCAATTTAAGGGGCCTGGATGTGTTATGTTTTATGTCATAAGCTAACCACTTAAATAAGACACTTGAAGATTACAAGAAAAAGTATATACAGACGAATTATGTCAATATTATGAGTATTTTGTTTAATGGTCCTATGAGATAGCCAATGTAAAATACATAATTATAAATACCTCTAATATGTATATCTTTAAATAGATTAACATTTATATATTGTGCGTTTAAACAAAATTATTGACATTTATTATAAACAAAATCACCTTCAACATTTCTGTTTATTATACGAAGGTCCAGACTGTATCGGAGATCAATTAGGAAAACACCTTGGGCTTAAAAGCAGTAACATTTATGGACTTGTAATGGAAAAGACGATGGTGGAGCCGAGTTCATCGCACACCATTGTACGTCGACCGGCCTCATGAAATATGTACGCATCACTTCAAAGAGCCACCCCAGCTTACCTCCTGCCTCTATACACCAGGATATTAATATAATTACGGCGTTTTTGGTCTATTTATAGCTCATCTTCCTTTTTTTACAGTATAACAAAATTTCGAAGTCCATATTTGAAATTGGCTACCGGCTACCTATTAACAACAGTCATAAGTGTTTATTAATCATCTTATAAATAAATTGTCGTGTTACAATGTTCGGTCCCGAACTCCTCCGAAATGGCTTGACCTATTCTCATGGTCTGAGAATCGGACAACATTTATTTTTCATTTTGCAACACAACGTTTGCTGGGGTCAGCTAGTATACATTATAAGATTTATAAGACACAATTTAGTTTTTAAATTGGTTGCCAAATACCATAAAATACTATTATGATATGTCAAAATGTTTATTACAAAATAATACCACTAGCGCGAGATTGAAATAATGTCAAATACAGTTTTATGTCATAGTTTTATTTTGAAGTCTGTGGAATACTATGATATTCATTGGAATGTTTAATGGATTATGTTTATTTAAAAAAATTCAACGACTCGACTTAAGACTTAAATTATGTAGACTAAGGGCTTGTTTCACAAAATCCGAGTAAACTAAGTAATGGTTAGTTATGTCAAGAGATATCTCGCTTTGTCATTATGTAACTGAGCGAAATAGCTCTATATTTAACCATTGTCTAACTTTACTCGGAAATGGTGAAATAGGCCCCTAATAAAGTATATGTATTTTATTTATTTAAAAACAAATAGTTTTTGTCTTTGGGTAAATTAAAACACATTATCTAATTAACATTTCCAAGTTTTTGCGTAGTAAAGCTAAGAAAAACTACTGAACATAGTAGTTATTACTAAATACGGCCTACAAATACTTTTATTAAATACGTAATTTCATGATTAATAAGACTGCAATTGTGGCTGCACTTAGCGGAATCAGTAAGTAGTAATACAACTGCACCAAATTCTTTATTCATTAAAGTGACCACCTAAATACTCGAGTTGGCGAACTATAACGGTTCTGGTTGCTCGTACATTCCCACGTAATTCGTTCTGAACCTGTTTCGTATTGTACGCTTCGCGAAGGGTTAGTGATTGACTTCTCCTGACGGCTTATCAATTATAAAAAAAAAAAAAAAAAAAAAAAAAGACGGGTACGAGCTACAATGGTCACTGTGAAATGTTGAACATTCTCAGGGCAACTTTATTTCCAGCCTCCTTTGATTTTGGGTGTTATTAGCATACCAAAGGTGGGACGAAGCGGAGATAGGTATTTTATGGGGGTTTTGGTGTTCGGCATCGAAGTGTCTCTATGTACGTATATGCATATGAACGAGGATTATAATAAGTTATGTTTGAGTTCTTAGTTAAATATTTCGCTTATACAGTTACATTTACGTTGTATAAATTGGTATTATTGCTAATTACAGATTTTCCAGAATACCAAATTGAAGATATCTTAGTCTATTCTCAAAATCAGTAGGTACCTAAAAGGAACAAATGTTTAGTCTTCAACCATTTGTGTAAGACTTTAAAATGTTTGACTATTCTTGTATAACAATACGTTCATTTAGTTATCCCACGCAATAACAATAAGTTTCACTCACTATCCTTGTGTGGGCAGCAAGCGAAATCTTTCTTACTTCCATTTTCGTCGGTAGGTGCTTCCTTACTCTCAATTACTTTCATTACTTCCTTGTTACTTAATCTTCTTTCTCTTGATCTCCGGAGTCTATTCAAATATTGTTATCTGTCTATAGTTCATAAAAATACAAAATAAAATAAATATTCCAGCTCTACTAAAAACAATCAAAAAATATAAAAGATTAGTTAACATCTATATAAAAACAAAAGAATTCTTCGTACACTCAAGTGACTACGACAAAAACTAACAAGAAAACAACTTTAAAAAGTTATGAGCTCTTTTAGAAAACTTACGCGTCGAGTACTTGGTCCGGAGATAAAGGAGGCGGTGCTAGTGTCTGAAGTCAGCGGTCGCCACGGTGCATAATATTCCCAAGGTAAACAAAGATTACGTAAACTGAATCCCACGCACGCACGTCACCCGATCGATTTTCAAACTTTCGAATACGCCCACTTACATTTTAGAAACAAAAAGGAGTCCTGTCCCAGCCTCCGGTTCACAAGAACCGGCCACTTCGTGCCCTTGAAATCGTACAGGTTATGTTATCGATAAAGCACAACACGCGCACTGACAGTTCGGACAACAATCACAGGTCAAGCACGGAACCGGTTTCCGGGAAAAGTTCAACTAAAGTGCTAATTAATTGAGAGTTCATGAATGGGGAACGGACCCGAGTCGCGTGTGTGGCATAGGGGTAAACATGCGACGTGTTTATGTGATTATGGACGATCGACGCGACGTGCGGAATGTCTGGCGAGAGTCGAGGGCCGCGGCCGGGCGCTGACTGAGTGAGCCGCGAGGGCGCCGCGAGCCGAGTGCCGCGCGGGCCCCGCGCGCCGCACCGCCCGCGGCTCTGCGCGCGCCTATCCAACACCGCATCCCAAATATTTACCAATATGTTCTAAATGTTATTATTGTAATACCTGAAGCAATTTACACAACCCTTCCCACCACATACAGCTAAAATTACATTAGCCGACAGGTAACTTATTTCAAGCAACTTTGAAGGCTAAGCGAAAGGCTAAACCTATAATTAATTAATAATGGAATATCAATTAATCTACGACTGACCCTAAAACATAAATCTTGTAAACATCTGCAATCAATGTATCGAATCAGTACTAAATGACGCAGATAAACCACCCCTAATATAATTGCAGTAATCATTCTGGCCGTACGTGCAGACCGGGCGAAATAGGCGTAACTGATATTCTTCTCGAACCATATTGTGCTTGCATGTGTATTTACATGTTTCAGGCCGTGGACTAAATAGACGCAGTCGAGATTTAGGGATTTGCGTTAACTGAGCGCTCCTGATTTTACGTCCTGATACTAACCGAAATTGGGGGAGATTGGGTAGGGCTGGAACGAGTTTACCCACATATAAGATAATAATGAATCTTTATTGGCAATAAAACCAAGGATTTACTAAGACAGATCAACGATACAAGATGTAGATGAGACAAAGACATCGAACAAAGTTGTGTTTAACTATAGCAGATCAACACTGTTACAAAGTTTTTATAATTTAAATTAAGACCATTAATCATTGCTGAAAAGTATACAGTCATGAAACTCGCAAATCGAACGTGAATTAAAATTATTCAAGCTTATCAGCTCTGCCGCAGGCTGTGTATTATAATGGATCACAAATATTATTTGTAGCGGGTCCTTCAATACGTCAGGGAGCTGAAGGAAGTCAGTCGCCTGTCAGGGGCAGGTGATTGAGTCTTTATCGCGGCGCCGGAACTCTGGGCGCACAGGGTTCACTGTCATCTCACCATTCATTTATCATAAGGAGTTTTCAACTTTTCCAAGGAACCCCGATATTGAACTTTGAGTGAGAACACTCCCTTTTTATTCCCTCAATACTTTATCATTGGAAACATAAATCATGCTGATTCGACCATATTTGTAGTTTGTTCTTTGACTCTTTTCAGGATATATAGCATTTTCGTCGCCTCGCTAATATCACACCTTTGCATGATAAAGTGTCTCACCTTAAAACGTCGTCATAACCATTTCGGCTGAATGTTAACAAAATAAATTCGCCATTAAAACTTCGTAAATAAAATTTTATGTGGGTGTTTTCAAACCCCGAAGCTCTCATTAAGATGATAAGTGTTCCGTTTTAATATAAGACGCGTAATACTCAAAGCCTTGAAAGTAAAGTTGTGACATTTTGTTTATAAAAAGTCTTTACGTTCAATTTGCTTATTAAGAGTGTGCCATATGTAATTTTATAGTTAGATATCGTTATTTATCTCAGAATCTGTGAAAGCTACCACCTTCATATTTAGGTAAATGATAATTCGAACTTTTATCTTGGATTCTGATTTTTCGAAAACACGATTGGTGAAAATTTTCTCGATAGTTTTATTTTTTGAAAAATACATGTTTTGCACACATTTTGCTATTTATCTCAGGAACCACCTAATTTTTTTGTTGGATTTTTGTTTTGTCGAGAAACATAGTAAAATATCTTGGTTTTCGATTTTTAAATTTTTCGATTAGTTGTGTAAATAACTTGTAATTAGACAAAACAGTTTTGGCGCTTACGTCGATTAAAAATAAGGAGCACGTCTATCGCTCTGTGCTTCTCACTCACAACAAAATCATATCTTGTCATCCTGCTCGACGGTCTGTTGTCAGTTGGCTACGGCATTGCGAGCGGGACGGACCTGTGCTTGACTGCGTTACATTTTTAATCGTAAAAATACTAAGTTTTGTTTCGTTTTGCGAAAAATAGTTTTGGTGCGAACCTAATTAGATTAGTGTGAATAATGGTGAGACCGAAATAGAAAATGAGTCGCCGGGCACGCAAAAAATTTATGAAGGAAAATTGCCGAAAATTGGGAAAAATAAACTAGTAAGTGCTTACCTATAATAATATACTAATATAACACAATACATATACCTACCTACTACAATACTTGTTTGTATCTTCTCTTCCTAGAAGTAGATTACATAATTATAAGTATAACCTTTAGTAGTTTGACGACCTCTGTGGCTCGGTGGGCGAACGTCCGCCTGAGGCGCAGGAGGTTGTGGGTTCGATTCCCGCCGGGGGACCAGATTTTGTACGATTTACAATTTCTGGTTTCGGGTCTGGGTGTTTTCTATGTATCATATGTATGTACTTACAAAAAAAAAAAGTGCTGTAGTAGGTAGGTATATCAGTCACCTAACACCCATAGTACAAGCTGCTTAGTTTGGGGATAGGTGATGCTGTGTGAGTAGTCCGGAAATATTTATTATTATTATTATTATTTATTTAATTACTTACGGACTTGCTTACCTACGTAATACACCGAGAATATAATCTAGAGTACCTACCTACCTACTTTGACAAAGTTCCATCCCATCATAACGCGCGGGATTTATCAACCACTTCCGGTATGTCAATATCCATAAGTAGGTAAGGTGATACCTACCGCTTTAGGTACCTCTTTACTACATATTTTACACAGTTCCTTCATACTAGGATACCTAACTAGGTACCGTACCGTACTTATGTAGGTACAATTTTTTGTTCTGTACTAGGTAGGTAGGTATGTACCTACTACCTACCTAAACTGACAACCAAATGAGGTTACGTAGTAGGTAGATGCATTCCTACTAGTTTAGTTTTTTATTATTCATTATTGTTTTTTAGAAAGGAAAACCACTCGTTCAGAGGACTTATGAACGCCCAAGCAACCGGCGGTGGTGGCGCCGTTGTGGATGGAGCTGCTGGTGACTGGAGTCGATTGACAATACACCAAGGTGAGTGAATGAGTCCGTTTTGTCGGGTTATTCCATTGGATAGGTAGGTATAATATGATATATATTTTTAGGGTTCCGTGTCACACATTACTAAAGCAACCTCATCTCCCCATTTTAACTTATCTATGGTTATTCCCACATCTCCAGTTTTAAAAGTTTATTTTTAGGGTTCCGTGTCACACATTTCTAAACCCCCCCCCCCCCCCCCCCCCCTCAGACCGGACACCCTGTATAGTTGTATACCTACTTGTAATAGCATTATAACAAAACATACGTTGCATATTTAACAATACCTTTTTGTTTAAACTTTTGGAACTTTCTTTTTTACAAGATGAAGGTACACGGTTTGCAGCATTATTATATACTTATTCTACTTTTTATACACATAGAAAAAATCTGTTTTCAGAATTTCATACCAGACTCCTGAGTTGAATAAAAAAAACCATCGAAAGAGCTACTGTTTTGCAGCGAGATTCTAGTGAATGGTTAGAACTAAGAAGAAAACTTCTAACTGCTTCAAATTTTGCAAAATTTATCAAGTTAAACATCCTTGGTACATCCAAGTCCAAGGACAATTACGAATAACGGATCGGGATCAATGCATTTTTGGCGTATGGTCTGGGTGCAATAATCCAATGAAAGTGGAAGTTACAAAAAAAGATAACCGATTTTGGGAGCAAATGGAAAATAAATTAATATTATTTTATGAAAAATTCATGTTGCAAGAGCTTTGCGATCCCAGACTCACGAAATAGACCAGGGTCGATAATTTAAAAAAAAAAAATAATAATAGTAGGATGAAACCCATTAGAACGGGAGGGGAATATTATAAAAATGAAAGGAAAAATAATTTACGGGCGATCTGAGGTCGGGAAGGGGATGGGGGTGAGTTTCTAAGGGTAAAAAATGGTTTTTCTCGATTTCCGGCAAAACTAAAAGTCGTATCGAAAAAAGTCAAATGGCAAAGTTGTAGGTAATAAAAAGATCTAATACTTTTGTATCTACACTTTTTTCACATAACCTCAAAATTTATGTGAAAAATTCAAAAAACCAAGTTTTTGGTTTTTTATTTTTATCTTTTACAAAAATTTTTTTTTTTAACGAAATTTGGTGAAAACTTACCTTTTTATGTCCCAAATACGCTGTAATTTATTTTATTAAAAATATTTATTTTTTCACCTTATTTTGAATTAATATCAAAAAAACACCCTAATTTTCAATAAAATTCACCCGTCAAAATACCAGCTTTTTTCAAAAAGTTGGTATGGTTTCTGTTCGCTGAAATCTCTACTTTCCGATGGTGAAAAAAATAATATATGTTACTACAGTAAATCTTCTCAGCAAATGCAAAAAATAAAAAAAAACTTGAATTCGAAAAAAAATTTTTAATTATTATAAATAATTTTGAGCTATTTATTTAAATATACACTTTTATTACTCGAAAAACGTTAGATTACATGTGACATTGATAACAAAAAATTGCAAATAAAAATATACTACTATAATTAACAAACAAAAAAGTTAATAAAATTGAATTGAATTCAAGTTTTTTTTTAATTTTTGCATTTTCTGAGAAGTTTTACTGTAGTAACATTTTTTTTTTTCACCATCGGAAAGTAGAGATTTCAACGAACAGAAACAATACCAACTTTTTGAAAAAAGCTGATATTTTGACGGGTGAATTTTCTATTGAAAATTAGGGTGTTTTTTTGATATTAATCCAAAATAAGGTGAAAAAATAAATATTTTTAATGAAATAAATTACAGCGTATTTAGGACATAAAAAGGTAAGTTTTCACCAAATGTCGTTAAAAAAAAATAATTTTTACAAAAGATAAAAATAAAAAACCAAAAACTTGGTTTTTTGGATTTTTCACATAAATTTTGTGGTTATGTGAAAAAAGTGTAGATACAAAAGTATTAGATCTTTTTATTACCTACAACTTTGCCATTTGACTTTTTTCGATACGACTTTTAGTTTTGCCGGAAATCGAGAAAAAACATTTTTTACCCTTAAAAACTCATCCCCCATCCCCTTCCCGACCTCAGATCGCCCGTAAATTATTTTTCCTTTCATTTTTATAATATTCCCCTCCCGTTCTAATGGGTTTCATCCTACTATTATTTTTTTTCACTTTTTATTATTTTTCAAGGCTTCTACCCTGGTCTAAAATATGCCAATTAGAGACATAACAGAGTGTCAATAAAAATAAATAAAATTCTTTGGTGCATTTTTATTTTAGTTTTATTTAATGTACTTTTAGCCTAGTGCTGCGAAGTACCTACCTACCTACAGATTTTTTTACAACAACACCTTGATGTGTTATTCTAAAAAAAATTGTTGCTATTAATTGAGACAACATTAATTACATATTATATTTTATCTTAATCACCTAACAATAACTTAGGTATACATATTTAACATTTTAAATACAAACATAAATGATGTTAAACAATATTACATAATATTTTTTTTAACCTTTTATGCCAACCAACAAATAATTTATTAATTAAAATTAACAGAAATACATTATTCCAACATAATAATTATAATAATAAAATAGGAGTCCACCCCATTTTGCATAACAATATAGGAGTTCAAGAAATAACCAATAAAATACACTTAATTTGAAAAAGATCAATAAGTTATTCTTATTTATCTTTTTCAACATAAAAATCAGTAAGTAGGTAGATATATTTTACTTTACTATATTTACTAGTACCACAGAATAAATAAATAGTATTACGTTCCTATTTTAGGTTAGTAGTAGGCATAAGCACCATTACATTACGCAAAACACTGATTTTCTTTTGGTAATACAAAAAAGAATGTTCGGAACCCTCAGCGCTATAGCGACTCACACTTGTCTAGTGTTTTAGCAGAAAATAACGCCTCCGTGGTCTAGTAGCAGTAGTAGGTATGTTGGCAATTACATTGAAAAACAATAAAATATGATTATAATATTATTATTACATTTTTAATGTTTTCTAATAAGTGATAAACCTCACTTTGCAGGTTATAGGTCCTGTACCTACTATTTTTTAAATTTTTATGAAGAAAAATGTATTATTACATATTTGATAATTTCGTTTCTTAGTAGGTAGGTACCTAATTATCTACCTTATAGACAAGAATATTGTACCTAACTTCAATAAGATTGTTTTAAACTAGCGTGAACCCAACCCAATATAATTTTGCGCGCGAAGTAAGTACGTTGCCACCGGCCGTCCGCCAAGTGGCGCCGGCCGTGCGCCGCGGCGCGGTGGCGTAACGAGCTGAGGCGAAATTTGATTTTCTGCTGAGGTAGTGCACGCTCTTAATGCTGAGTAAGATTATGATGGGACAATGCTGTTTAGAGTAGTGCCTTTTTCTCGAGAAATGTCGTAAAACTCTGAGAAGACGTTTAAGTTTTATTGGCCGGCGGAATAATGGGAGTCTCTGACCAGGTAGGCAAGGGTGGAAGGGGAAGTGAGCGGGTGGCAGGTAGCAGTTATAGCAAAATTTGGCGTGTCAGTGTAGCCCACTAACCCCGGAGCTTGAAGCCGAGACTTCCAAGAAAGCCGGGAGCGATGGCACTTGCGTCGGGCCCTCTGCTGAGCGCTCGATAAACGTCCAAATTATATCGGATGTCTACTTATTGGATACTAGCTGACCCCAGCAAACGTTGTTTTGCAAAATGAAAAATAGATAGTAGCCGATTCTTAAACCTACTGAATACGCATATAAAATTTGGCAAAAATCGGTAAAGCCGTTTCGGAGGAGTACGGTAACTAACATTGTGACATGAAAATTTTATAATAAGGTATTGTTAAGGATTAATACCGAGGTACAAATATAGAGCCTTTTTAAGTAGTGGTATTTTAATTATTTCTTTTAATATAAAAAAACGCTTATTATCACAAAACTATAATAGTTAGAGATATGATGTTACGACGTTTTTTGTAGATAATGATAAGTTCTACAAAATTGTAATACATCACTTTGTTATATATATTCAATAGTTTTCGCAGCATTCGCGATTAAAGAAAGTTTTTAGGTTTTTTTTCACCTTGGGTTACATTATTTGAGGTTTGATAAGGAATCATTTTTTTTTTGAAAACTAAATATAGCCTATGTCACTCAGGGATAGTGTAGCTTTCGAATGGTGAATGAATTTTTTTGCGTGCACATTACACATTATTATGGTGTTTTACTTTTAAGGAAATTGAAGGATTCGAATCGGGGGTTTTTCTTATATTTAAATTTAGATTTATTATTTATAAGAAGATTAAGTTAAGAGAAAACATACTATTGATTGCAATCTTCAATTTGGTGTAACCGACAACAAACATAAACTTGGTTCGGGTCAAATTGTGTAACGTTAGTTTTTTGAAGAAAGATGGTTTTATATTGGTGTATGTGTGGTTATAATTTTTCGTTCAAGCCAAGAATTAGTGTAAGAGCAATGCTGGTTTGCCAAGATACATACACCAACTTAACCTTCTTCGGTCATAGGAATACAACAATTCGACTTATGTAAATGGATCACATACCTACTCAGTTATAACATAATTTCGACGGAAGTCTGCAAAATTTACAGTTAAAATGTGTAGCGTAACTGTATTTTTTTTAAAGCTAGGATTATAATATAATCCTAGCTTTAGCATAATAATATTATTATTATGCTATTCGAAAGAGCAGAAAATACTAAAAAAACTATATACTCAACTTATTTTACGTGTTTTGGTGGTTAACCCAATTGAACCTGCAACCGCCGATATGTACAATATCTATGCTATATGCTAGGGTTTAGTTTTGAAAATAACTTTTTGAATGGGATTAGTTACCTGTTAACGAATTATTAACTACTTACTAAGCGACAAAATCTATACTAATATATAAAGCTGAAGAGTTTGTTTGTTTGTTTGAACGCGCTAATCTCCGAAACTACTGGTTCGAATTGAATAATTCTTTTTGTGTTGGATAGTCCAGTTATCGAGGAAGGCTATAGGCTATATAACATCACGCTACGACCAATAGGAGCAAAGATATAGTGGTAAATGTGTAAAAAACGGGAGAAATTGTTCATCTTTGAAGCCTTCCGTTGCGTGCGCCGTGAAAACGGTTCAAGATACACAAAAAATATGTATTAAAGAATAAAAGCTCTTTTAATGATCTAAAAAACAGTCCGCGATAGTATATGTCTATCTTTTAAGATTAACTCACAAAAACCGTTTTTATGGTACCTAATTTGGTCGAAATAATTTGTTTAAGTTGTATCAACATAATAATATTAATCTTTATTCAAATAAATATGTTGTTGGTTAAGAGTACTTCATCCATTATAACGCGGGTAGCACCGCAGGGCACAGCTAGTATATTATCAAGCGACAATTTTTTTATTTCCGCACACGACCATTCAGTAGGGAGCCGACCCCGCGCGGCAGATTATTTCGCGATCTTAACTCCCCCTCCCGTACCTCCGTGCCCGAGTGACGCCTGCCACTCCACAACGCATAGTTAGCAGTTATTTAAAAAAAAATTAACTCGTGATATCTTTTGAATGGAATGTCAGAATCTAATAATTCAAAAAGTTATATAAAGGTTTTAAAGCAATCTTACATAATAAATAATTTATTTTGTTAAAGATTAATATCAAGATACAAATAAAGAGCCTTTTAAAACAGTATTTTAATTTTTAATATAAAAAATCGCTTTTTGTCACAAAACTATAATAGTTAGAGATATGATGTAACGACGGTTTTTGTAGATAATGATAAGTTCTACAAAGTTGTAATACATCACTTTGTTATATATTCAATAGTTTTCACAGCATTCGCGATTAAAGAAAGATTTTAGGTTTATTTTTTCATAAAAATCGGTTATTGTCTCAAAACTATAATAGTTAGAGATATGATGTAACGACGTTTTTTGTAGATAATGATAAGTTCTACAAAGTTGTAATACATCACTTTGTTATATATTCAATAGTTTTCGCAGCATTCGCGATTAAAGAAAGATTTTAGGTTTTTTTTTCATAAAAATCGCTTATTGTCACAAAAATATAATAGTTAGAGATATGATATAAGGACGTTTTTTGTAGATAATGATAAGATCTACAAAGTTGTAATACATCACTTTGTTATATATTCAATAGTTTTCGCAGCATTCGCGATTAAAGAAAGATTTTGGGTTCTTTTTTTTCACCATGGGTTACATTATCGGAGTTTGGTAAGGAATCATATTATTTTTGAAAACTAAATATAGCCTATGTCACTCAGGGATAGTGTAGCTTTCGAATGGTGAAAGAATTTTTTAAATCGGTGCAGTAGTTTCAGAGCCTATTCGAGACAAACAAACAAACAAACAAACAAACAAAAAATCAAACATTTCCTCTTTATAATATTAGTATACAAAACTATAATAGTTAGAGATATGATGTTACGACGTTTTTTGTAGATAATGATAAGTTCTACAAAGTTGTAATACATCACTTTGTTATATATTCAATAGTTTTCGCAGCATTCGCGATTAAAGAAAGATTTTAGGTTTTTTTTCATAAAAATCGCTTATTGTCACAAAAATATAATAGTTAGAGATATGATGTAAGGACGTTTTTTGTAGATAATGATAAGATCTACAAAGTTGTAATACATCACTTTGTTATATATTCAATAGTTTTCGCAGCATTCGCGATTAAAGAAAGATTTTGGGTTCTTTTTTTTCACCATGGGTTACATTATCGGAGTTTGGTAAGGAATCATATTATTTTTGAAAACTAAATATAGCCTATGTCACTCAAGGATAGTGTAGCTTTCGAATGGTGAAAGAATTTTTTAAATCGGTGCAGTAGTTTCAGAGCCTATTCGAGACAAACAAACAAACAAACAAAAAATCAAACATTTCCTCTTTATAATATTAGTATAGACAACGGTTTAAATTGCGACAGACGGAACGGTATCCACTAATAGACTTTTTTAACCAGTTATCTTCATTTTATTGTAGCTATCACAGGAGTGAAACCACTTTATTTTTCAAGTAGTTTCCTATTTTAGGTAAAACACAGCTTTCACAGCGGTCATTGCAACTCTTAATCAATAAAAAAATTTGGCAATTATTGTTTCATTTGTTTCTTTATTAGATCACCAACATAAGTACATTACTCCTACATCTATAAATGAGACTTATCATTTGATTAATAATATTGAGGATGAATTATATTATACAACACCACAATTATTTTGTACACCTTTATTTTTCCTTTAAATTAAAATTAAGTAAAGTTAAAGGTAATTAAGTATACGATATAAAAATATGTTATATAATTTGTGCCTAGCATTTAATTGATTAGTAAAATGACCACTCAATAAAGTAATTTTATTGGACAAACCTACAAACAACCAGTACAGTACAAACAGCAAGTAACTACGAGCTGTCCGCCATAACTAACGGGAGAGCTCATCTGCCGGCTATTTCCTGTTCAGACGTGGTTCAGACATCGTTTACCTCTAATACTTATCTACAAGTAGCTAGTCCGGTTCCAGCCAGCCATTTCCAATCAATATAATTAACAGGTTATAACATCTTACGGCCCAGCAACGAACGTAGCAATTAATCACAAAATGCTGTATAGAGTCATAATCCCGTTCCCGCTAGACGTAGAAAACAAAGCCGTCGAGATAAGGCCCAGACTGTTTACACTCGCTGTAGGGAATAAGTTGTTGTAACTGTTGTTGCATTGTAAGCGCTCTCGGCTCTCATTCATCTTAAACCTTTTCAGATGCACGGTTTAATTCTCGCCAGACGAATGCAGCGGGCGCCAGCCGCCGAGCGCCGCGCTCCCCGGGAGACATAAAAACGTTCATTTGCATTGGTGCTGCCGCTCTCCCACTATTTATCCAATGTTACACAGCCGCATAATAAGAGAACACGCTTTGACAACTGGTGCAAACCCATTAAAAATCTGTGTAAAAATATTCATGAGAGCTCTAGGGACGGCTAATTAGCCAACTGCTATCGAGCCGGTTGCGGTGCGTATTTTTTCACGCTTGATGGACTTTACAGACGAATTAGTTGAACAAGTGTTCGGAAAGGGATATGTTGTAGTCATATATGCTTTGAAATAGTTTGTAAATTACACCGTATTTCTTGGTATTGCTACTATGCGTGGAGGTTGGTTGTGCTAGGACGATTACACTCTACCAACATATTTAATGAGTAACCATTACATCACCAATCCTACTACTATTTAGAGGCGAAAGTTTGTAAGTATGGATGTATGGATGTTTGTTACTCTTTCACGTAAAAACTACTGAATGGATTTGAATGAAATTTGGTACACAGAATCTCTAGAGCCTGAAAAATAACATAGGCTACTTTTTACCGCGGGAAAACGTCATTCCGCGGGAAAATCCATTATAACGCGGGTAACACCGCGGGGCACAGCTAGTGAAATATATTTGTAACTGAAACTAGGAGTTACTTATTATGTTTACCAATCAATACCAATATGTATTCCATTATGGCAATATATTTTTACGCAATATGTACCTATTCTGCAATTGTTTGTATAATTTTGTTGTTAGAAAAATAACAGGGTAAAATTACCGCCATATTAAACAGAAAAGTTTCATTCAAATTGCCGGAAATTAAAATATAAACAATTGTTCATGTTTTATAATTATAATATAACGTATACGAGTTCTACGTAGATACAATTTGGTATTTCAGAAGGTAGAAATATCCTGAATCCATCGACAACATATTTAGTTTCATGAAAACTCAGAGGTCTATTATAGACCGGAAAGGCCTTCACTAGATAAAATAACAATTTTCAAACGTAACGGTAGCCACTAAAGTTGTATAACACCAAACACTGATTTTGCTGGGGACTTGTTTTTCACAAGTCAAGTAACTAGGTAATAATTTATATTGGTATAGAAAAAGAGTCTATACTATAGACTCTTTGTTATCGTATAATAATGATGACCAGTTAATTATACTTTTTTATAAAACTAATATTATAATTATACAGGGTGTACCAAGGCCATGTCACGTGGAGGGTAAAATGAATAATACGATAAAAAATAATCTAGAGTTGTTATAAATACCACAAAGTATTTTTACTTATACGGGTAATATAATTTTCTTAGATTAAAGACGACCTCTGTGGCTCGGTGGGCGAACGTCCGCCGGAGGTTGCGGGTTCGATTCCCGCCGGGGGACCAGATTTTGTACGATCTTCCATTTCTGATTCCGGGTCTGGATGTTTTCTATGTATCATAATGTATGTATTTACAAAAAAAAAATGTATCTATGTTGTATATCAGTCACCTAACACCCATAGTACAAGCTCTGCTTAGTTTGGGGTTAGGTGATGCTGTGTGAGTAGTCCGGAAATAATTATTTATTTTATTAAACGTAAAATTCAAGGCCTAACACTTATTTAAGAATGTATGTTAAGTAAATTAAATAAAAAGTATATATAAAAAATAATAACAATAAGCACTCTGCAAGTCACAGACAAGACACCAATTAATTGTCATAGTATAAAATACAATAATATGAAAATAAAGAACACATTTTGCTAAAAAGTAGCTTTGTCAAACATAAAATGATACAAAAAAAAATGTCAGAATAATTTATATTGTGATATTGTAAGCACAGATTTTACCTTGTTGAATACAAGTTATTTCCGATTTCCTTTACAATAGGGTCTGTTGGACGCTATTTCTGTAAACTCCGACTTAAGCCCGAGGTAAATAGGTACTGCGCCCCAACCCAGCAACCAGTAATAACAACTTATCTTCATTGCAGCTTTCATTTCCGTGTCCAAGTTATCGCCAATTTTCAGACGGTTAGGCACCCTTCGTACAACAAAAAAAAAAGTTAGACGTAGTTCCTGTACACCTTATCGACAAAGTATAGTCCTACCTACGTCCAATTTCCAATTTGTTGAAAAGAATACATTTTTGACAGGCATTTGTTCAAAAATCTATGATACATACAGTACCTAATATATTTTGCTGATATTTATTCGCGTTCCAATCATAAATTTATTCTCATCTCGTTTATCATAATCTAAATAGGGGCTGACCATTTCGAAATAGCTGCAAAAGTTTAGTTACAGGTCGTACGAGATAATGGATGATTTTTAAATGTTAATTTCTGTCATGTTTTGTTCAAAACTTTAAAAGAAGGTACCCGTTAAAATGCGATGAGCACATGCAAAATTTCGCATTACAATTGCTGCACTAACGTGACAAGAATGAATATAGTACGTATATTGGACATAAAATAGTTGTATATGTTACTCACTAAAGTAAAATTTTATAAATTTTAAATTTTTAATTATTATTATTATTAAATAATTAATTAATTATTATTTCTTTTTTTTTATTTTTTATTTATAATCCTAATATCATTCATCATCATCATCATAATCAACACCCTATTAACGTTCCCTCTGCTGGGACACAGAGACTTCACTCTTGACGAGAGAGATTAGGCCTTATGTCACCACGCTGACCAAGTGCAGGTTGGTAAATGTCACAGGTCTTCGAATATTTCTCAGAACATGTCTGTTTCTTCACACGATTTTTGGCTTCTAGTTAAAGCACATATTTAAAGGGCACATACATTTCTAAAAGAAAAATCCAGAGAGGGTTTGAACCTTCGACCTTCGGAATGAAAGTCGAGTGTGCTGTGCTGCACACGCCAACATAGCCAACACGGCCAAGTAATCGCCAATTATTCATAATTCTCCGATGAAATTGTAGCAGCACTAAACTAACAGGAATCGTATCGAGACTATTCAATTTAAAATCTGCACGTGTCGTCGTTTCAAGAAGCTTTGCCGTGGTCGATGGCTCAGGGATACGCCTGCCGTGATTTGGTGACCATTTTCCTGGCTATGGCACGTGCCACATCACCCTAGACAATTTATTTTACAGAACTATCTTAGAAGATAATTTGATATATATAGGTACATATAACTTTTTAAATTATCATAGTTTTTAACAATATTATGATTTAAAACGGGTAACATACCATGATTTGACGGTTTTTCAGTTGTTTCCGTGATCATGGCGCTTGCAACAGCGTCGAAATATCGGAAAACTCAAAAACCGTCAAATCATGGTATGTTACCCGTTTTAAGTCATAATATGTAGGTACTTAGTGTTGTGAATATCGTTGGTGAAGGACACTCGGATTTACGACACGGGCTCGAATGCCTTTGTGCATGAATTCAACTGTATACCGTGAGGCAATGTGAACAAGCTTAAATCTATAGTATAAATAAAAATGAATTGTTGTTCGTTAGTCTGATTAAAACTCGAGGATGGCTGAACGGATTTATTTTATCTTAGTCTTGAAATGTTCGTGGAGGTCTAGGGAAGGTTTAAAAGGCGAGAAAAAATGGAATAATTGCCGGGAACTCGACTGCGACTTAACTATTTTGTTAATTTTTACAGTTTTTACAGTCTTTTTTGTGAATGTTTACAGTATATATGCCTATTAAGTTTTGATGATTGTTACGCAACTTTAATTCAATATACATAGATCCAAAACAGTCAGCCGGATCGAAAAACTTTGAAAGAAAACTAAAAAATCTTTTTTGAATACCTGTTCAAAAATACGACATGACTTATAGTTATAATTTGTTGACTTTTATTGTTTTTATTTCTAAAAAGTGACTGGCATTATTGAATTTTCATTGACGTCATAAAAATCGGCCAAAGCGTTTGGTCTGTATAGTGCTACAAAGGAACATACATACAAATACTGATAAACACATTACACATTACCGGGTAAAAACAGGGGTGAGTTTCAACATTCAATACTTTTGATTCGCTTCGACTTTCAGAAATATTGATAGAAAGGCACTAGGAAGATGACAAGAGGTTTATACAAAAAAAAAACAAAACTAAGCATTGTTTCCCTGCATTGCAAGCCTGTATTGCGGGAGACCTGTTACAGTGTGTTTTAACTAGATACAGAAAACAGTGCATACAAGTACATCGCAAACAGTGCAATATTATTCAATGGAATCTGTCTCTACTACATACAACTAAGCTCATCATAGCTGATGAGACAGCACATGCTGAGACAGAGCCAGTTTTTCTAGCAAAATATATTTTAAACTTTGATTCTATTTACAAATATTTCTGTTTTAACTATTGTTTGATAGAAAAATAAAAATCATTTATCGTTATCTTATTTTTTCATTCACAGTATTACCTTGTGCTCCTACGAAAACGTTCTCGCTAGCATTTTGTCTACAGCCAGCGGTCAATGAGCAGACTCCCCTCTAACAAACCGGCCCTCGCCGCAATCAATCGAACGTTTTCATACGATCGCCATAAAAAACAACAACGAAAATATCGCATACGCTATCGATGTTTATATCACGCAAAAATATTCGCTAGGGTAGAAAAATAACGAAAACATTAATGAAATACGCTGAAAGTTGGTATGTAGAAAGAAATATTTGTATAAAACGGATAGGGGTGCCCTATTCGTCTATTTTATTATAGCTCTCATGACTTTATCAAAAAGTATTTTAAACTTGATGCAGATAAAGATTAGGATCCGTTACCTTCGCATGCTTCAGCTTAACCTAGATTTATGTCAGAAAGTTTAATGTAACAACACTGAAATTGATTAGTGATTATACTTTTTTAAATTTTATGCAGAAAAAATTAAGACACATCCGTAATCTTCGCGCACAGGATTACAGGACACAGGATTTAGATTACGGATGTGTCTTAATTTTTTCTGCATAAAATTTAAAAATAGTTTAACCTGCAAAGTGAGGTTTATCACTTATTAAAAACATTAAAATTTAGTAATTATACTGACCACAGTGTTCTTAATATAAGAAAGTTTTAATAGTTTAGATTAAAAGAATACCTATCAAACCGACCGACCTATTAAGGGAAAAAAAATATTCAATAGGTATGGTTATAATTTGAAAAGAATTGATCCTTCTTCTGTAGATAGCCAAAATCCTAATTCAGATCTTTCTGAATAATGAACAAGCTAGGGATTTGACGGAAATACACGAATGGAATTCGTTTTTAAAGGGAAATTAAAAAATAGCCTGTTTCTGAATCGGGCCAGACTGGTTAAGGGTCTGACGAGTCCCTTAATGTCGGAGCGAAGGACCAATTATATCTATTAAATACTTAACGATCGTTCCACCCATTTTATTTTTACCACAATTATGCGAAACGGTATTCCTATAAATAAAGTACCTATCTAACTTTATCCAGAGGCTATTGTTGGATATTAGCTAATGGAACTAATTTGACAAAATTATAGCAAAAACTTCGAGATTGTAAGTACACTTAAACATGTAACCATTTAAACAAAATGTTTTTAAGTATCGAGGGAGTCGTCTGAAGTATTTAATTACATAAAATCCTTCTTACAAACTCATTTATTCAATGGGGAACCGTTTAGCTGGTCATTTTCAGGCGGATTTCACGTTTAATTGCGTGTACTTTCGTAATAGCTATCCGATTAGGCTTAGTAACCTCAGGCATACCTACCTATTACCATATTAATGCCATATAACAAACTAGTTCAATCTTTAGTACCTACATTGGTGATTGAGTGTGATGAATTCTGCAATTTAAAATCTACGTCCTTGAATTTTCAAACTATTATCCTGTACAATATTTTATGTTCCAGGTTAGGTGTATTTCTATTAATCATAATGTTTTTCCAAATAAATATGTATCTATGTTGCATAAAAGTCAAATTTTTCGTAGGTTCGATTCCCTGGTAAAACAAAGCAAAATTTTAATTCTTTCAATACAGTTTTTTTTAATTATGTTTCCTTTCAGAAAAGCTAGCTATAGGATTTCAAGTAGTTTCTCTCCAGAGCCCATTGATAATCTCCACCTGTATGACGTTTAAAATCACTACATATTGGTAATTCTCTTATTATGTACTTTTAAAATATATATGTAAAAATTAATGGTAATAGTAATATGTTGTAATGTAATGTGGTCCGGAGAAGTCATCTTCTAGGCCTTCATGCTCCGTCTTAGACCACATCGTCACTTTACATCAGGTAAGATTGTGGTCAAATGAAGGCATATCATGCATAAAAAAATAATATATATATATATAATACATAGTAAAATCTTAAAATATCAATCGAATTTTATTAGCACTTCATAAGCTCTGATTTTTATTATTCCAAAATCGTAATTGTTACGCTTTAACTACCTACGTGTTGTACAGTGAAACATCATAAAGAATCCCGCGGCTTTGATGGTTTCAGATAATATTAACGAGTAATATCCATGAATACAGACTAAGCTGATAGGCAGGATCTGGTCCTGAACAAGCCTAATCCGTCTATTAATATCCCAAGCACTAGGATGACACGTATAGCCTGAGCTACCTGTTTCTGACAATGGCTCTTGATATAAATGATGTACTGTAGCCCAATCACACTATCAGCTCACTCGCTGTGGCTGAATTCAGAATTTTCACTGTTAATCAAACGTATTTTTTATATGTCATGTTTTTATTATCTAGGTCTTATTGTTATATTGACGAAGCTTGAACTGATAATTTCAATTTATAGGAATAGTTGTAAACTTAATATGTAAACATTATTTAAGTGAAATTGTACTAATTTGTCCTTTCCCAGTGTACTTTTGTATCAAAAAGGAATAAAGATTTTTAATTTGAAATTTGAAATTTTAATTCAAATTTGTTTGGGCCCAGAATTCTATTACAAGGTTTGGGTATACAATTATTCGATTTTTTTCTTACCTACTTAACAAGGAAAATTATCAAAAGCTGTTGTTCTCGTTTCTCAATATTAGCGTCAGAAAAATTTAAGCGTATTTTAAGCCCTTTTTTATTAATAATTCTCTAAATAATCAAAATTTTTATGTCGTTATTTTATTATTTACTAGTTTATGTTTAATTAAGTTCATTTATACTTTAAGTCTAGATGGTATGCTAACTTTTATTAGTTTTTTTATAATAATCTATTTTTGACTACAGTCTAGCCAGAAGACATAGACGAGGTCAACGATGAAACAAGTTTGCCCAGAAAAAGCCTACTCACTCTGTCCTTAAAAGTGGGTTGTATGAAATCGTAAAACCATTTATTTCCAGGAAAAAAGCTCTTAACTCTTGAAAATATCTGATATAAACCTGAATGCCACTAAAAAGCTTACACAAAATATCAAAGGATTGCTACCTATATTAATTTGACTAATTAAATGTAAAAGCTAAGAGCTCCAGCCCGACTGCAACTAAATGGAGCCGCCGGCCCGACCCGTCGAAGCAAACTCAACTCGACTAAACTGATTTGAGCCCAGTATTGCACCCCACTGCATAGTTTAATCAGACTTGACGCTGATGTTCGAGAACGAAAATTGTTCCCTGAAATATTTAAAGTAAAGCGTTAGTTAAATTTAAGTTAAATGCCTAAACGGCATTTTGGATGGAGACCACTCCTCCCTTTTAAAGATAATCGCTTGACCTCGCTCTTATCTGAAGTAAAGTGTCGATGTGTAGAGGATGGATAACAAAGATAGTTGTATAAATATTGCGCTTGCTGTGCTACCTATAATTTAGAAAGCACTAGACCATAATAACTTGTATTTTATTATTAAGCTTTTACAGTATATATTCTTGTTGAGGGTCCTAACAATAAATAAAAATAAAGATAGACATGCTCCTTATCTAGATAACCAATTGTATTTTTTTTTCGAAGACAATAGGAATAGGAAGACTTCTTTCATGTCATCTGTACAAAAAAATTGTGTGCATGCGCTGTGAGTGTTCTTACTTCCGATCTTCAAGAACATTTGTGAGGATTTAGTAAAAAATTGACTAAACCTAATGGCCAAATAAAAAAGTTTATATAAAATTTATATAAACTTTTTACTCCGCTTTTTTACTTACTTAAACATTAACTCCGCTATAACTTATTAAGTTTTGCTTTGAAAATGTTTTTAGTTGCCTTCAGTGGCGCGGTGGGCGAGGGTCCGCTTGCGGCGCAAGACGTAGCGGGTTCGATTCGGTCAAGTGTTTGTCTGTTCTGCAAGCACTTTCTCCTTGGTCTGGGTGTTTAATATGTATAATAAAAAATATCAATGTACGTATGTCTATTAAATTAAGTATATCAGATGTCTCGTACCCGTAACACAAGCTAAGAGCTTACCACGGAGCTAGATGTTGTTGTGTGGATTGTCCGTAAATATTTATTTATTTATTTTATTCGGTTTTGATATTTTTTTTACCTCAGAAATTTTCGCGAAGGTCGGAGGAAAGATTACTTACAGCGCGCACAAAAGATGGTCTAAGTCGGCATCACTCAGTATGGTATACGGATACGGGCTAAACGAGGTGTAGGGGGGACATTTTCAAAAAAGTAGGAGTCTTTTTTTTATTAGGAAATTTCGCAAAACCTATACTAACTATACTAGAAACATAATTTGCACAGTGGCGTGATCGTGAGAAATAAGTTAATCTGCTTTTTGAAAACACAACATACACAATTAATTAATTAACCTAAGTATATTATTTACTTTTTCACCTGTCATGGATTTTTGTTATCAAATATTGTAAGTTAATTTTTTAGCAAAGCACATCGTAGGGTTGATATATAGCTTCCTAAACGGTCCAGCAATATTTTTATTTTTACTCGTATTTGCAACTCATTTTTCATTTTATTGTTGCGTTAACATCATTTCATTCTGCTATTATAACTGTGTTGATTACACAGCAACAAGTATTTTCATTAAACAATTTTATGGCATAGACAATTTATACCGGTACATTACAAGTTCACACCCATAGTTGAAGATTGCTTTTTTTTTAGGTTATAACCATTTGTGAATAGAAAATTCTAGTCAGCTAATTACTATCACAAAATATGTTTTATTTCTTTATCGTTTCAACAAAGTAAATAACACAATTAAATTAGACTTAAAGATAATAATTTGTTCTATTTAAAAAAGTCACCTTAATTATGAACCTGAAGTTTAAATATATAATTTTTTTTTAGTATCGTTCTGATAATTTACTTTTATCATCCTAAGGGCTAGGAAAAAACATCATAAATCTAATACGACGGGAACTACCCATTTCATTAATTGCACTCGCCCCTGAAACTATGATAAATTTAAAAATGTACGTAAAGGACTAGTATCGATCTGATAATTCACCATAATCTTCTTAAGGGTCGCTACAAGCTAAAAATAAAAAGATCATACAACTTATAACACGGGTATTGCCCTTTTTAATAATCACATCCCTGCATGGAAGCATTTAAATATCATAAACATAAGCTAGTATCGATCTGAATATCCATTAGAATCTACTTCCACAATAAATAGTTAATAAGATATAACATTACCACACAATTAAAACTATATAATATAATAATAAAAGAAGCAAAACCCCAGTTCATTAGTCTGTTTCATCCTTTCTTTTAATCTTCGTTCTATTTACTCGGAGACATCGTTATCTAATTTTCTCTCGACAAATAGAAAAGTTACCAAGCAAAAAAATGAACAAGGGAATGTGGTAAAGTAAACAAATGGGTTCACGTTTGCAATTTCTTTGGAATAGACTATGACGAGACAGAAAAAAACTATTATAGTTCAGTTTTCCCATTAGTCTTTGTCAAAGTCAAAGTCAAAACGTTTTCCTTAGACGCCTAGGCATACATGGACAGGTCAACTTAAAGCTAATTTAAATAAAAACTAAGAATAATCAAGGAAATAACATTGTCTTGACAGTCATCGATACGTAGCAGCTTGAAGTAAAGTGTACAGATCAATTATTATTTTTTGTAAATTGAATGTACCAAATAACTTATGTACACTACGTTTAAAAAACCGACTCAAACTTCTAATAAACTCCAAGGTTGCTCTCGATTTCTCTGAGATCACCATCATTTTTAACATGGTGACAATGGGACCACTCATCAAGCATACCCTTTCGAATAAAACAAGTATTTTCAAAATCGGTTAGCAACGTACGAAGATATTGCGTATCAAACGTACAAAAAAGATATTCTAATGAATTGAACCTTCTCCTTTTTCGAAGTCGGTTAAAAATATGTGTATTTACGGAGATATCGCTTAACAACCATACAAAATAAAAGACATTCGGTCGAATTGAAAAACTCCTCCATTTTTAAAGTCGGTTATAATATCTTGTGTGTATTTTTTAAGATTTGAAGTTTTATAGATTTGCTTCCACTTAAAAGTAACTTGGCTTCTTCCGACAGCACGAACAAAACCATTTCAATGGATAGATATTGATTTTAGTAAACTTCTGACTGTCACCAAAGGATTCCTTTCAAGAGATCCATATTGTTTGGCGCATAATACATTTTCCAATGCTATATTCCAAGTCTCTAGTCAAAGCTTTGAAACATATGAACATTATTTTATATCCTATCCATTTACAAAGAACTGTGGAAAGTTTCTAATGTCTACAACTTGTAACTGAACCCTACGAAGTAGGTACTATTCCGTCCAAAGTGGTTGTTGCTTTGAGCTGAATGCTGGAAATCACACTCGCGCTCGTTATCCACTGAATACCTCGTAAATGAGACTCCTTGGATCGTTATTCGCGAGAAGACACCATTTTAGTGACCAACACAAACCAGACGCTATTTCATTTGAAGTATTACTTACCAGACTCTGGCGGAAAAACTACTCACGTTGTTTAAATATCTCATTGGGTAAAACGATGTATTATTCAGGAAGAAAATCGCAGTCCTTGTATAAAGTATGAATAATGAACTTTGCTCGGCCACTGGCGGGAAAGGAACTATCGCACGTTATTGGAAAATTCCACGAATACTACCCTACACGTTCCTGAATAATTATTCCGTTCCCATTGTAATTAGTTGTTATTTCTGTTCGGATTTCTCAGAATTCGATTATCTCGATTCGCTGTGAAATTCTAGGCATGTTTGCTAAATGAGGTTTTATGAGCTGGCGTATTTCTACGTCTCTCAGTATTCATATGAAAGTGGACGAGATTACTCGTGAAATTACAGGTCCCGAACAATGGCTCACATTCGCATATTCAGCAAGACGAGGCGAATTCGAGGAGAGCCGGGAGCCTCGGTGTCCGAAAAGAAAAATGTGGGGCGGAGGGAACGCGGGGTCGTTGACCCCGAAGGGCGGCTGCTATACGTCTACAGCCTTCAGCGCCTACAGAGCCTTACATTATTTAACGCGATCCACGGAACTAACGATGTGTGCTGGCCGTTATATCAACAATGCCGATAAAATAAACTGTCCATACTTTAGGGATTTAGAGATTAGGTGTACTCGTGGATAACATTATAATTATTTCGTCTAATCCCTGACCGGGTCTATTCATTGTATAATTATGAACGCGCTGTAAATGGACTAACGTTGAAATTCCCGGAGTTTTAATACCCACATTCTTATTTTCAGAATAACAATGATAGATTTATTATTTGATCGCAATAAAGTATTCATAAATCATCAAAGTAATTAAAATATTCGAACCGTAATTATGATAACATTAATTTACCAGTCATAACTTTAGATATGGAAAACCCATATAGCATTTGCAAGTTAGAAAGGATGAAGTGAGATTTAAAAGCTGATTGCCTAACATAAATAACAAAACTGACGAGAAGTTTATTAAAGGACCGGAAATAGAAAAGCTCACTCCGATACGAGTTCACCATAAATCTATCCCTTACAGCGAATACCATCTATTATTCAGAAGGCTGACCGCACAACTCTCGAAAACGATAAAAATTACATAAACTGTTATTTTTATTTACAAAGGACTACTGCAAAACTGTAATTTGTTTTTGTTACCGTAATTTGTCCTATAACTATACGCATCTTTCTCCTATATTCATAAAAATATTTCACATTTTATATCAACCTATAGGTTAATAGAACGTTTGATAAAAAACGTTATTCATAAATATAAATTAGTGCTAAATCTGTATCATAGAAGTGCTTTTCACGATAGTTTATTTTAATAATAGGGTGTTTCTATGTATCATATGTATTTATTTACAAAAAAAAAAAAAGTATCTATGTAGTATTTCAGTCACCTACACCCATAGTACAAGCTCTGCTTAGTTTGGGGTTAGGTGATGCTGTAAGTAGTCCGGAAATATATATTAATTATATTTAATAGTCGCAAAATAAGGCATAAATAGGCTTGTTGTGTGAACTTGTGTTTTTTAGCAAATTCAGTTCTATTAGCCAATAATTGTAGTTTTTATGAATACTTATACCCAAGCGTGATTACTATTTACCTACAATGCATGAAACTATTTGTTTAACCCCCGACCAAAAAAGAGGGGTGTTATAAGTTTGACGTGTCTGTCTGTCTGTCTGTCTGTCTGTGTGTCTGTCTGTCTGTCTGTGTCACCATAGCTCCCGACTGGATGGAGCGATTTCAATTTAGTTTTTTTTGTATGAAAGGTGAGTTTTGCGCGAGTGTTCTTAGACATGTTTCATGAAAATCGGTTGGGCCGTTTAAAAGTTATGGGGGTGAGAGTGGGGAAGCAAAACCGAAAATCTGCAAATATACTAGTGTGGGGTATCAAATGAAAACGCATCGCGTCCACATTACATAATATTATGTTGTTTTATATTTAAGGAAATTAAGGCATTGGAATCGGGGGTTTTTCTTAAATTTTAAATTTAGATTTATTTTGTATAGAGGTAGGGTTAAAACCGGATTCGAAAACTGTGCCGCTCGCAAGAATTTATTGCTATTGCACTTCGATGGGTTTTTTATTAATTATAATCTGTTAAGTGACATATTACCTACTAGAAAATGGCTTAGACAAAATTATTAACTTAATATTGTGGGAATCGAAAATATGCTACGTGGAAATTAAAGTTTTAGAAAAAATTGTGGCTGTTTTATTGTTATTTAATTCAAAATACGATAAAGATAAATCATTTTCCACAAGAAACGTCCGAAAACTATTGATAGAATTGATAATATTGGAAACAAAAACTGTTTAGCTTTGTGATTAGTTGATCAGAGAAACTACTAGACCGATTCTGTTTCATATTCAAAACTCAACTCTTATGAATTGATTTTGCCTACATAAATCGAATTTTTAAAAGGCTAGGTTGCTCTTTACCTTATCAATATAAAAAGTCTAAAAAGTTTAAATTACATGCTTTAAATAAGCATTACTGACTGAATTTTGCGCTTACATTAAACAACAGTACGGATTAACAATTCTCTTTTAATCCTATATGCTTCGCTATGCATTATGCAACAAGGAAGTTACACAACGATGTTTTTAAAACAGTATTAAAATGACTCTGATATTTTTGCCTTTAGCCTTACCTCTCAACTCTTGCATTCTGTTTTTGCCACTCAGCAGTGGAACTATAATCCGTAGTACATGACCGCTTTTACGTTCAGCTAGCAAGGACGGAATTAGAATATGGAAATGCCTTCCGAATCACGCTAGCATTTCCATATAATGACAACATTTTTCATCACACGTCGACCTTATTTTCTAACGTCTCCCCTTCCATGTGACGAGGTGATATTAAGACTGACTTTTACTGGGAAAACTTTTCTTTTGCATTTGATTTTGCAAGATAACGATTATGTATGTTATGTTATTTATGACTAAGTAGGTATATTATGTTAGTTTTAGTACAAAATAACGCAACTACTTGTCTAGTGCCCGTATCTACTGGGTCCTCTTGTGGGTTAATGAGGAAGCGATTCGCGGTATAGTTCAATGGTAGTTCCCTAAAATAGAGTAATTTTGAGGAAGCTTGGCAGGCATTTCGGGAAAGTCCTTGCGAACACCCTTCCTTCGTCCTTCTTAGAAGGTCGAAAACGGTGCAATATTACCTAATCCTATAAAACATAATACCCAGAACAACCCCATTACCACCATCCTACGGGAAACGTATACCTACATAATAATGAATTCTTAATTGAATTCTGAAACAGAGCTATAACTTAAGATATACCCACTGGCTTTAAACTCCGTCTATAACTCTTTCCCGAAGTTAGATAAATATTTTGACCTGGTCTTTAATGCTCCAATAAAAAAGTTTAAGTTTACAAGGTTGGGTATTCTAGCCACCAGCGAGCACATGAAAGGATGCGACAGCTACATCCATAGTAAAAGTTATTTTATGAAAACCAGTCGCTGAGGCCGAAATCGGCCAAGACTACATTATTATTATTATAATTATTAAAAAAGTTTTTACTTAGTAAAGTAGCACTCTAGCTTTTAAACAGGCAGATCAAGTCTCTCTTCACAGCAATCATATTTACTCTTATCTCATCATCTGTCTATGTATCACCACCCATAAGCACAGAAAAATGTAGTAAAAGTTTGATTGAGTGATGGGCCGTGATTAATTTTAATTGCTTTCAAACTTTTGATTATTTTGACAAGCAAGAGTATTTTTTTAAGATTTCGTTGCCCTTATCGTATAAGAATAACCACACAGAATTTTAACGATTTTCATAATTATGAGAGTGTGTTTTGACTCAGATCTTCTGTCTTTGTAGCTGTAAAAAATAAAATGCTCAGTTAATGCAATCAAAATATTTGTATTGCAAAATCCGCAAATTAAAGATAATCAAAACCCATAGGATACTTCCAATCAACCTAGAATCTAGGAAAAATGCGAATATTATATGTTTTTAGATAAATCTTACAACTTTTTTGATTCATATTTTTTGGCTTACTTCGTTTGTCTTATAATACCTGTTGCTGTTATTTTATTTAGAAATCCAAAAATTACGAATTATAGAAGTGCTGAAACAAAATAATGTCCCCAAGCGGGGTTAGATATTTTTTGGCAAATATCATAAAATACTAAATTCCAAAACAAATTCTGAAACGTATTTGTATTATAGTTCTGAAATAAAATACCTCTACCACAGGTTTCCTAACGACCTGCCCGGGGCTACAGCGCCGATATGATTTGGTTACATTACTGTTGATAGCTCGTCTGCCGCCCGCGAAATGGGATTACACTTTTATGACATACGCGTAAATAATGTTACGTTTTTATGACAAATCGACCTTCGGCGTAAAAACGTTTTAACCCACGTAAGTAAAAGTACTTTAATAATAAAGTAGCTGATTGAACTATTTCGCATATTTAAAACTTGAGGCATGGACGAATAGTTTTATAATTTATTTACCAACATACAAAAATATGCAATATTTTTGTATTTTTAATCTTATTGTGTATTTAATCTCTTTGAGGTTTTAATATTTCAGGTTTAATACCTTAGAGTAAGTAAATAGATAGATACACTAAGGTACCCATACAGCCAGAACAAGGTCGGATTTGTAAAACTGGTAACAAAAAGAATATAAATATGACATACTACATTTAACTCGTAACTTGCTATCGGTTTTTGAATGTCCAAAACAACATTTTGAAGTTAAGAAATGTCTTAACCCAAAACCTTCTAAATATTTAAACACTCCATCCCACACCATTTTCATTAAATATACATAAATAGGTACCTACTTATTTTCCAGCACACCTCAATATGATGTATCGTGGTGATCTCAAGATACCACTTGTTCCGTTTAGGCAGCTCATTTCTTAGTATAATAAACTAACTATTTCATTATACCAAGCACCTCCTCACGTAGCATATAAATAAACAATAACCCTCAGATATGTTTTGGCAGGTTTCCTCAGGAAATGCGTCGGAAATTCGTTGGCAAGTTAACGCTGATTCCCATGGGATTTCCCGACCACGCAGCCTGGGCGGCGGGAAATTCGTATATACTTAGTCTACCTACTTCTACCTCTTCTATTTATGTAATAGGTGTTTTTTAATACATGCTTTATCGGTGAATGGTAACATAGTGTGGAGGTGGTTGGGTCTTATGAGTTCTCTCGGGATGCAGAATAAATTGATTGAATATACTTACCTAAATGGGAGTATATAAATGGAATTTAATGCTTTTTTATCATGGACTCCGTTAGTTTTGGCAGTGTTATGGCGGATGTCGTGCATAATACAAATTATATTGTTATACTGATTTTTTCTAGTAATTACATTATAATATTACTACAAATCAAAAACGTGAATCAAGGCAAGTGTTAAAAATAAACAGGTAAAATCAAAGTTTTCACAACATTTTTTTACCATCTGCGCGACGCCGCAAAGAAGTGGTAATGTCTTTATCAGCCTATTTAAGTATGTTCCTTTGTAGCACTATATAGACCAAACGCCTGGGCCGATTTTTATGATTCACGTCAGTTAAAATCCAATGTACGACGTAAGGCGACTACTGGACGCCATTTTGAAAAATAATATAAAGTAACTTCAATGAATTATGTCGTATGGGATATCGTTGTCATAATTATAAGTCACAATATGGTTTTAAACGTGGTTCCCCAATGCCACTGCCGTTGAATAGAATATATATAAATCATTTTTATATTTCATTCATCATTTCTCGATCAGATGAACCGCAATCATAAAAAATGTTGAGGATCAATCGAGTTAAAGTTGTGTCGTAATCATTTTTAATAGGAAAAATATGCGGTAAAAAAATTCAAAAACATTTAAGTTTCAGTCGGGTTATATTGTTTCTTAATTTCAGCTTGTTTTGTATATTTACTTATAAACACTAAATAAATATCACAGATCACAGACCGTTGTAATAACAATACACCTAATCAGGTAACTGGGACCGCGGTCCTAGTTTTGTAGTGGGCCCAGTCGCCTGTATCCTCAAATATTTACAAGAGTTATCTAATTCAGTCGTCAATTTCAAGGCAACCCTCTAGCATAAAGCTAGAAAAACATAATAACAAACTTACAATGGCTTGATTTCCGAATAAAATTAGGGGCAATGTTTAACCAAGTTCCTGTAATAATCCCCAATTTAAGGAAATCTGGAGATATTTTCGTCAAACAACGAATATACATAGTCCGACTTTTCCAGACTGGATACTATGTAAAGCAGTCGCTTAATTTAAATTTTAACTGATTTAAATCCTTAACTTTGTTATAAGTAATTGGGTTCAGTGTTCGATTGAAAGCTTGGAACTCGGAAGTCAATCGTATCTGACCCATTTCGGCATCAGAACGAGACTGGCTCAAGTGCCCCAAGTTTAGCACAATCGCTGCTCGATCTTAATAATTTCATCTCACTGAACAAGTAAGCAGCTGCATAGCCAGTGTCGAGCTTAGAGCGAATAGGTATTCATATTTGTACTTAAATCTAAGTATAAATATCGGGTATAGAATAGAATAATTTGATTTGAAAATAGAATAGAAAACACTTTATTGTACACCACACAAATTAATAATAAACTTTACAAAAACCTTAACTAATTAAAAACAGGGTACAAAGGGCGGCCTTATCGCTATGAGCGATCTCTTCCAGGCAGGGTATCTTAGGTAATATAATTTAAAAAACCGCAGCTTGCTGCTGCCGATATCAGTTACCTTTTAAAAAGTTCTTAGCCATATTATACACATTATATATATGTATATTATTATAGTTTGGAAAATTTCAACGGAAAGTAGCAAGAACTAAAATTAACACTAAAACCACTACAGAATTTACGAGTTCAGACTGTAGGTATCATCTGCGTAATAATTTAACAAACATTATATTGTCTGAAATATAATCGAAGTCTAAACTTATGTAATGAAATAAATTGTCATGACACTTTGTTGATAAGTAGCTATATAATAGCTTGAGTTTTTTATTCCCTTGATTCGTCTCTGTCGGAAGGATTAGAGTGGCGATTTGACAAGTTTCAGGCACTGTCTACGACGAAGACGCCATGAAAACATTCTACTCGTATTGTTGTGAAAACAGATGCTAGCTCATCGATTTTATACATTGAACTGAAATTCTACGTTAATCCGTTACAGATAAATCTTGCGTATTGCCCGTAGATACATACCAATAGGATTCCGTGTTTACTTTAGATATATAAATGAAAATATTTCTTCTTGTAAAAACAAAAAGAACCATTACGAAAACCAGTAAGCTTTAGCCATACAAAAACATATTTCCAACCTGTTCCCTTCATAACCCAAATAGAAACGACAAAAGTTGCTCAATATGAGTATCAAAACAGGAGCTATTTTTACGGCAGATTTCACAATCAATAAAAAGTTCCCTCTCTGATACGACACAATCTTGAATAGCCAATAATGCATTTCGATCCTCAATCTATCTCGTCCGACTCATAAAAGTTTCTGAGCGAGTTTCCTACTTTAGTCGAGTTTCTAGGGATAGATACGATTTGTTCCGATTTCATAATTTTCGTGATTTGCAGATCCTATTGCCACAACAACGAATGAGCTGATTTCAAACGTGCTCAATAATTTTTTAGGTTATAATTTATGAAATTATGACCGATGCATATTTGTTTTGTAAAGTCTTTTGCATTTGCTTTATGTGCATTTACGGGTAAAAGATTTTAAGGGATTATGTATAATCATCGTTTCAATTTAAAGATATAAAAATTCATATTTATGTTACTTTCAAAGATATATAGCGACAATGACATGTAATGTTCTCGTAGGTATTGATTTTCCATCTGTTAGGCATAAAGCCTTGTTTAAAACATGAATTTCACTTGAATTTTACTGCGATTTAATTCAATAAAAGTTGGAAAGCTTTCTCATTAGAGCCTTCGCCCATCTCGTTAACCTTATTACCGACTTGCTAGTGATGTGAGTACTTGCATGAAACATTCTAGCCTACGGCATAATATAACCTACTTTCCGAATGAACACCAACCCACGTTAAAAAGTAGATTTCAACGGTGAAAAGGGTTGAATACTTTTGTGCTACAATTTGGGAAGCCGGTTAGAGATAATTTTGTGCTTTTCCTTAGGAAATGACTCAATTTTTTTCTATTACCTTGTTTTTACTTTTTTGAAAGCAGAGGTGCCTACTTAGCGCGTTTAGTAATCGATCAACGGTGAGTTACGAGATTGTTGCGTGTCTTCTCTTTCTGTGTCGGATGGCCATCCATCACGGTTGAGACAGAGGCTGCAAAAACACTAAGCTTGCTAAGTAGAGCTTAGTGTTCCGTTCTATTGTGGCACTACCATGTTCGGGTAGAGTTTAGCAATTTTAGACACTCACAGGCAACTTTTCGGGTCGTATATTTGGCACGATAAATTTTGTGTCTACTGTTTTCCAGATTGTATTAACCGGCGTATTCCGAGACTTTTATTCTCTTGGTTTGTGTAAAGATACCGAGGGAGGCGCTTCTATGTTCCATGCAAAATGGCAATGAGTGTGTATGCGTAACAACTTACAGGATTACGGAAGAGATAAAGCCACCCTTCATTTCATTTAGTAAAAACTGCATGTGTGTTCGCTTTTATTAGCCTGTGACGCCAGTGTGGCAAACTCGGTGATAATTTACTGGCACCCTCGGGATCAGCCGGATAAACGGCCCCGATAAATCTGAACGAAACATTTTTATTGTTTACTGTAGGTATACAGGGTGTGTAGGTCGTCCTTCAGAAGATATATGATAGGCAGGTGCCTATAGCTACACCTGTTCATTGATATGATATTTATGTAAATTCCAAATTTATTGTATAGGTTATCTACTACCAGGTTTGTATATAGGTAATTTGGTTATGAACCTTAATGAAATAACCTAGTTATTTATTCTAAAAACATATATATATGATTAGTTTGTAGCACATAACAAATTTATTTCATGGATTTGTTTTATTTCTTTGCTTTTTTAAATAGCGATTTTATTATAAGTCAAGGCCATAGAAAACAAAAATATATTTCCAACTGTTGGCAAATCTGTCCTTATAATATTATTAAACTAGTTTTTACGCCTAGGTATTTCCCGTGTTTTTTTTTTATTTTTCCGCGGAACAACGTTCTTTCCCGCGGTTTTTTAGCCATCCTCAATAAATAGGCTATCTAATAATGAAATAATTTCAAATCGGACCAGTAGTACCTGAGATTAGTTAATTTAAACAAACAAACTCTTCAGCTTTATTATATTAGTATAGATATATATTTTCATATCTATTTGAGGGTAGTCTACACCCAGTATAATATTTTATTTGCCGCTAAAATGTATAATAATAAATAAATCGACAATATTTACGTTGTCGTTAATGGCATGTGCTGCGGGGTTATCGAACATTGATCACATATTTATGTGGCTATAGATTAGCTTGTTGTTTACCGCTCGTTGCTATAATAACAAAATAACATTAGCCCTACCACCAGTTGCCACTTACGACTGTTGGAGATTACAACATGTTGTAATCCCAGATCACACACCAGATCAAATTTTTACGACCAAAATTGTATCTTTATATGTCAAATGTATGGGATTACAACATGTTGTAAGCTCCAACAGTCGTAAGTGACCACTCGTGGTAGAGCTTCATAATTATTTCAGGTTAAATCCTACTACTATTATAAAGGCGAAAGTTTGTAAGTATGGATGTATGGATGTTTGTTACTCTTTCACGTAAAAACTACTGAACCGATTTAAATGAAATTTGGTACAAAGAATCTCTAGAGCCTGAAAAATAACATAGGCTACTTTTTACCGCGGTAAAACGTCATTCCGCGGGAAAATCCATTATAACGCGGGTAACACCGCGGGGCACAGCTAGTATAATATGAATATTCATGAAACGCAGCATGAGCGTCGAATCGAAAACCTCCTCCTATTTTTGAAATTCGTAGAAAAATATAATCAACAGAAGTACTACGTCTCATAAATTGTACGAGAGATCAATTATTCTGATAAAATATCGCAAAGTATTTCGTTTACCAAAAAGTTAAATTGGTATGGTAATTTAAACATTAACGGACTTACCACAAAATACATAAACAATAAATATAAATTTAAAATTTAAGAAAAACCCCCGATTCCAATGCCATAGTTTCCTTAAATATAAAACAACATAATATTATGTAATGTGGACGCGATGCGTTTTCATTTGATACCCCACACTAGTATATTTGCAGATTTTCGGTTTTGCTTCCCCACTCTCACCCCCATAACTTTTAAACGGCCCAACCGATTTTCATGAAACATGTTTAAGAACACTCGCGCAAAACTCACCTTTCATACAAAAATTAAATTAAATTGAAATCGCTCCATCCAGTCGGGAGCTATGGTGACACAGACAGACAGACAGACACACAGACAGACAGACAGACACGTCAAACTTATAACACCCCTCTTTTTTGGTCGGGGGTTAATAATATAATACAATTATACACGTGTATAACATATATTTATGAAATTATATCTATGGGTCACGTTTGCTAAGCATATTTTGAACGCATATCTAAACCGTGTTTATGTTACCTAAAAAGTTACCTTAAACCTCAGATTCAGAACTCATAACAAGTGCAAAAAAAAAACAAACGAGTCGAATTAAAAAACTTCCTTGTTTCGTTGAAAGTCACTTATAAATAGTGTCAGGCAAACAAGGATGTACCTGGCAAAACCAAATCAAAAAAAAAAGAAAAGATAGATAAATAATTATTTGCCATCCCTAAAACAATATTTAGAGAGGCAAATAGTTTCATATTAAATAAAATACTTACATTACAATAAAATAATAAACATATAATACCAAAACAATAACAAAACATTAAATACCAAAGTAATAACCAATAAATATCATTAGCGTTTATAAAATGCAACTTATTGAACAATTAGCATTGCAAGTTTAACATTTCCTATAAGGGTTCCATTTTTACCATTTGAGGTTTGGAACTCATTAAAACAAATTAACCTCATATGCGAATTATTTTAAAAGGTATCATGGTGACCTTTAAAATAAAACGGGAATATACCCGGTTTTAAGCTTATTCTGCTAGACATTTTGAAGTATACACATTTACTATTTTGTGTCTTCATTAGATATATATACCACTATATAGTCACAAAGTTCCTAGACTACATCAATCCAGAAGACAGACATACTTGGTCTTACTTACACGACAACTCGACCGAAACACAATCAATCACAATTATGATTATTAAATTAACAATATCCGGAACTAGGGTTGTCCGTTGTCCGGCGTCTAGATTGTCTTCCGGAGTTGAAGTTGGCAGACAGTTGTAAACTGTCCCAACTTGGCCAAGAATGGATGTCCTCTCGTTCTACTTAATCGATTCAGTGCGGATAGCTCACTGGCATAAAACATCTTTTGTATACGATGTTATCCAAGTCAAAATTAAAGGTAAATATTTTCTCCTAAACCCTAAAATTAATTTGATAAGTATGAGATGGACTCATACTACACCTAGGGTTCCGTGAAAACTTTATACACATTTTACAATAAAAAAATAATATAAACATGTCAACAAAAGTATATGAAGTGCTAAAAGATGCAGTCAGAGCAGTCTCCTATCTAAGTACAGGCCTCGCGCAACGTCGAATAACTTTATAAAAATCACGATTGTTGTATGGGAGCCCTCTTAGAATATTATATTAATTTATTATGGGTTTTTGTTTTGGCGGCAAGAAAAATAAATAATCCATCAAGATTTCAACTTCCTATCTATCATGGTTCTTGAGATATATTCTGGTGACAGATGTACAGACGGACGACGAAGTCTCAGTAATAAGGTCCCTTTTTTACCCTTTTGGTACGGAACCGCTTAAAAATTAGTGTTAAACCTTATTTCGGGAAAAATAGACAAAAGTATTAGAAGAATTACTTCATCATCAAATCATTATTGTATTTTATCTGTATTTAATTTATTTATACTCGTATCTCCATTATAATTTGCTAATACTCCCGTCTTATTCGTGCTTTATGATTTGTGTCCATCCCAAGGTTGCCTGGAAGATCGCGATCAGCGATAAGGCCGCCCATTGATTCACAATTTTTGTACATTTTAATCTTTTTTTTTGTGTTTTATTGTTTTGTGTTCAAAAAAGAGTATTGTATTGTATCATTTCAGCCGTAGGACGTTCACAGCTGGACATATTATGTGTGCTATGTGAATGACTCATGTCCTTCTACGTATCTCCTCATTCCAAATTCGATCACGAATTATACCTAATATTTCAAAAAGTCTTGAGCGTGCCTGAGAACGCATCGGGAATTTGTAAAACCAACACCGAATCATGTCAGTGAGTTTAATAAATAATTTCCCTTTATCTATTGTGGTTTGTTTTGGTATTTTTTTATAATAAATGTAAATGTAATAAATTAATTTAATAATTTTATCAGTAGTTCTGATAAAATTATATGTACCTATATACTAATTGCCGTTAGTAAAACCTACCATTATTTCGTTGCAAAATAGCGCAGAACAAGATTTATGGTATTTCATAATTCGGTAAGCACTATTGCACAGTGTCGCTAAGCTTTTATTTTCAAGAACCCTTGCACTAGTTTCGGGAATAACAAGTAAGGCTGTCCTAAAACATACCTGGAGCCAGGACAGGTCATTAGGTGCAGTTTTTAGGGACTTCTTGAGGACAAGGTGTACATAATTGCAATTTTTTTATGCCTGCTAGGCACGAAGAGCTTCACACATAGTGGGTTGTTACTGCTATCCTATTTTGAAGCAGGTCTTTAGTATCATCTGACATGGCACAGGTTTAAGCGCCTGGCAGTCGATAAATAAGATTCATTAAAAGGAAAAACATTCTTCAAGGACAGTTAAAAATATATAGAAGTTAAGAAACCGTTTCTAGTACCTATTAATTTAATATTGGGAACTTGATGCGTTCAGTTGCGAAGAATGTTGCAAATATCCATCTCCGGCGTAATTGGAAAGCTCGCGACAATAAAAGACTGGGGGTGACGCGAAACGATTTGGTTCTCTGATGTGCCTACACTCACGTAATCATGTAAGGAACACACCCCCTTTAATCCAAGCCAATTTCAATCGTTCAAGTAAATACATTTCACTGAGAACGAATGAGATAAAAGCTAAATTAAAATCAAGTCATGTTTGTATAAGACAACACACATTATGCTTTCAAGATTTACAAAGGTAGGCTATAAATCATTCTATTATAACAATAGTAATATGTACGAGGCACTGACATGACACAATAATCTCCTAGCTAGCACGCCCTAAAAATAAGTTCAACATGTATAAATATCATTTTATTATTTGCTACGCAGCAGTAGAATAAGCTGAGCTGCGCAATGCGATATGTTTTAATAACTGATAGAATATAACATGAAAATCCATTCGTATTCAGCTGGATTATCGTAAGAGGGAAGTGGATAGAGTACACCTTACTCAGGGAAAATAAAACGCAGCGTTTGATGAAACTGAGCTACGCGTGCTGTTCCGCGTCACCGAGTCAACGAACTCATACATATTTCGCTCACTTCAGCCCGGCTCACATACGAACAACTATTATGGAGGGGCCTTTCCATCCTACTACTATTATAAAGGCGAAAGTTTGTAAGTATGGATGTATGGATGTTTGTTACTCTTTCACGTAAAAACTACTGAACCGATTTAAATGAAATTTGGTACACAGAATCTCTAGAGCCTGAAAAATAACATAGGCTACTTTTTACCGCGGGAAAACGTCATTCCGCGGGAAAATCCATTATAACGCGGGTAACACCGCGGGGCACAGCTAGTATTTTGATAAATTGGAATAGCTATGTATAAGTTTCGTCGGTGGTTATTGACGAGATAGTGAATAAATACTGACTAGTGAACGTCCTGGTAATCGAACTCTTTTTCTCTCCTTGCTCAGTCTTTTTCCTTCTGTACTCCTCAGTTTACTTCTGCTTCTTCTTGTTAATTGTACTTGCCCGACTTAAAAACAGCAGGTTGCAAATTGTATGCACTTGAAGCACTAGAACAAGCGAAGGTCCAATACCTGGTACAAAACTGGTTAGTCTAACATTAAAACGAGTTTCGCCTTCAGTCCTTTCATGAAAACTTTGATAGACTAAACTAGGTTAAACAGCAAAATAGCTAAATTTTAGACAATACACTGAATGGAGGCTTCTTATCATCGCCAGGCAGCTGGTATGAGCCGCCGAGGCAGTGTTTGATAACCTTTATGAACGTAAACATAATGTATCACTGTAGTTATAATGTGGTAATACTTCCAATGATTTATGACTAGCTAAATAAAGCCTCATTATGTTGGAAGAAGCTTTATTCTCTAATGTTTGTGTTTCGGGATTGTGTTTTGCGTCGGAGAATATTATTTGTATGTTTCGTTCTCAGATCAAGAAACTCTTCAAAGGTTTTTATTATTTTATTTTATTTTAAGGTTTTAGGAAAACTTACAGCTATATACAATAATAATACAATACAAAATAAATACATGGAAAATTACATGCATACTGAAGGCCAATTATATAGTTTTCACATATAACAAAACATATAGTAATACAAAACTTAGAGAATGGACAGCAGAAAAGGCGCATATAACAAACGCAACGCAATAATATGAAGAAATAAGATAATTTTGTTTAAATCAAATAGAAACACTATTAAATACTACAATAAATAGAAACAACAACATACAATAAATAAAAAAAAACATATAATTAATCAGTAAAATAATTACAGGTGAGCATCTGTCTTATCTTTTTTGAGGACATGTTAAAAATATCAATATAAGTGCCTGTTAGCGAAAGATTGTTCAGCGAAATGCCTACTCGAATAAAGAATGCCAGTAAATATTATTTATATACCTACCAGGTAGGTGCCTGTACTACCTAAACTACATTATTTATATAATAGGTAAGTAATTAGGTACATGTTTCACAAAATTTCGTCGATTCTTTTTTAGGACCTATGTATTTAATTGTTACATGTAAAATAGTCTTCGTTACAGACTTACAGAGGTTTACAAACGTTGGCAAAGCTAGGTCATCGTAAAGTGTATCGTTTTCGACACGATTTCGAGGCAAGCGTCTCAAGGAATGAATAGAAGCACAGTAGGTATTTTGTAATACTTCTAGTAGTGATTCGTCTTTGATTGCAACTAAACGTGTGCGAAACTTAATGTAACATATAAGCAACAGACAGATATACAATATATTTTCATCCCCCATCTCGAAAAGTATATTTTTTCTCTTTGTTATCTGAACGAAATAGTGAATTAGAATTTAGAAGAGTGTGCACTAAGTTTGTGGCTCCTAAACAGAATTAACCTATTTTACTTCTACCTCTTTGTGCCAAAATTAATATACAACTATTTTTTAATTTATGAAATCCTCAGACTTGGAACCGCCTTGTGTGCCTTTTTACAAGTTTTTATTTAGTTTCAACCACAGAGTTAGTAAAAGAGTTTCTTGATTCCTCGCTGAGGTGAGATGCAATTACGTGTTGCAATTGAGTGCAAAGATTTTTCACTTTATGATCTTTTGCTTTCCTCGCCTTAAAATATATGTATATTTTTTTATTTATTTCAATTTTAGAATCTAGCTTTGATCTCTCGGGTAAAAAGCAACTTTTCACTCTTGTATAACAATGAACTATTACAAAAAAATATTAGTACTGAAAAAAAGGAAGGAGAATTAATTAATTGCCCAAAAAATTTTTATCATAACGATAAAAGAAACATAGTGTTATTTGGGTATTTGTAACTCACAATATTTAGGTACATAATACTCTATTTAAAGTAGAAATTAGTACTTTATTAGTGGCCCGTCTGCTACAAACAGATTATGAAACCTCTGGTTACATAATCTATTTTATTTATGCATACATAAATGTTGTTTATGTAACACGGAATACCTGATTAAGAAATGTAAATAGTTCTGAAAAAGTACATTCCAACTTTTGCGTGTGTTACAGTCGTTGCTGGGATTAACTTGTTTAGCAATTAATTATTCAACGCCAATCAAAATTCCATATCCATTCCTACTCGTCTTTTACAAATATGTGTACTCATACTTGTTGAGTAGGTACTCTATTAAGAATCTAGTGAGGGTAATTAATTTATTAAACCAAGAAGAAATGTGTTTAGCATAGTGACTATCACGTTGGATTCCTCCGTTTTTTTGTGGTCACGGTAGATTCAGTGAGCGTATTACAACATAAATTGTATAATGTATTTGATTATGATAACATTTATAATCCTAATTCCTAGGTGCGGGAACTGGCTTTACACATTTCGTTACATTACATTTTTTTTATAGTATTACAATATCTAAACATAATCAATTTCGAAGTTATGCTTTAATCTTTGTTTATCTTCTGATGTGGTAGAGTTGGAGACAGATTTGTGGGAGCCCGTCTCGATCCTTCCTTACCAAGTCTGTCAGCCGCTGAACAAGACATTTTTCATCAATTTAATGTCTTCAATGGAAACTGACCTGACTTCTGGTTTTCCGAAATCATTTGTCTGCAATTGATAGTCACAGTCTCTTTCGTCCTGCATTTTATGATAGTAACAATAATGTATATATATCTCTGTTTTCCAATTTTTCCCTAGGAATAACTAAATAGCCCATCGGAGCGCCCTCGGGTCCGGTAAGTACCGGATTGACGTCATCTCCGCATCCTACGATTACTGCGTAAATATCGGATTCACATTCGATCTGGAACAAATCAGCCCATATCGTATCGTAAACGTCATATACGTCATATATTTCATAACCAATGATAAATCGCCCCTCTGACCTGCTTACAAAATGTTACTGGTATTATTTTCTGAATGTGCGACAAAAAGTATACACAGTGGTTGAGTTAATGCGCGGAAAATTATCTTTCGCGATCTTGTAGTCAGGAAATCATTATACATTTGAGATATTGATTCGTACAAGGAGCCAGGGCAGACGTCGCTGACCCGTCTTAAAATCTAAATGGCTTAATACCTGTACGATTATTTTGATGTTTTTATGTCTTGTAGTTAATGTGTAGGTATAGTTTGTGCAACTGGTATACATAGGTAGGTAGGAGGTTTTGTCTGTTCACGTCCGTAAGTGGTAACCCTCTGAATCCTTACACGTGACCTCCGGGTGGTGCTAAGAACAGTCTCTGGTGGTAGGCTTCGGCCGCGGCTTGTCACCACCCTCCGGGCTGGGCCAGTGCGTGAAGCGATTTTTTCGTGTTTCGTAATGTGGCCCGGAGAAGCCATCTTCTAGGCCTTCATGCTCCATCTTAGACCACATCGTCACTTTACATCAGGTGAGATTGTGGTCAAATAAAGGCTTATCAATAATAAAAAAAAAAAAAAAAAAAAAAAAAAACATATAATAGGAGGTAGTAAACAGGCGAGTCCGTTTGTAAAAAGACTGTTATAGACGAAGTACGTTCCTTTTTGGCGAAATGTTAAAAGCAAATTTTACGAGTCTATTCCTCTTAATTTTTACCTACTGCGTAAAACCTAAATGACTATCCTAATTTGCCTGCTTCAAATAAATAGGTGAATGCTAACAGTAAAGCATATTCTCAACTTTGAAAATGTGGTCCAGGGTAGCCAACCCTCTTATGTCCGGTCTTAATATACATACAACGTACCAGCAACAGCTAGGTACGCCTCGTTTTTTTGTCTATTAGAAATGTGTGCATGTTAAAGCATTGTCGTAGCAATAAAGGGTCAATTTCGTTACGAATTTTATGGTACAAAATGGTATAAAAAGTTGTACACTTACAAATATCAAGCCCATGTAATGATTATTATATCTCATTGTTATTTGCTTCTTTAGTAGAATTGACGTTGTTTTGTTATTTTCCAAGAACGCGTACAGATTTTTTGCTTTTCTGGCATTTTAAAATTACACCTACAGGTTAAATAGATGGTGAATAACTAACGATTAGAATTATATTTATATTTCTTACTTTTTGAGAAATCTGCTCCGTTTTGTTTTTGAAACCAAATAAATATTTACTATGAAATTTTTTTTTTAGATCCAATCTAGTGCAAGCGACAAACATTTTTACATATCACAAAAATGCATTTTAATTCAAATTATTTATACGTATGTACGTATTTGTCTTACTGCGCATTGCAGGTATAATCTAGTAACGATAGGTCTAGACAAAAAGTAAAATGAAAACCTAGGTACTCGCGATCGCATGAAATGATATTTTTCAGAGCCACCTGGCGGGTTACGCGGGGCTACCCGATTAGGGAGGTGTTTATCAAATTACTCGACTGTCGGCTGCCAGTTTACCGAGTAGATTGCAGCTCTGATGGAATTCCAGCAAATTTTGAAATTCAACCCTTGATTTATCTTTACTTTTGAAGTTGGACTCTAATACGATTTTGAAATGGTCATGTTTGACTGTTTTTGGAAGACCATTTTTTAATAACTGAGGACTTTGTGTGTAAAAGATGAAATACAATTCTGTCTATTAGATTACACAAACAAAATATAATTATAAATAAATAACATTAAATATTTTCGTACGAGTAGACTATAGAATTAATTAATGCTGATTCCAGTAGGATAATTTTTTTATATAGAGTTTTAAGTAGAGTCTAATTTATTTAATTAGATTAATGTAGAGATTTTATTTGCATACTTTGAACAAATTCGGTTCCTTCTATTGAAATAACTACATAAAATTGTGAATATAATATCGGCTTACGCATACTTTCAGGCAAACGAAAGTCATGGGCGGGGATTCTATAGCCAAATACCTATTGAAACCACTGCACAGTAGATTCCACTCGAAAGTTGTTTCATAAACCACAACAAATAAACAGAATACTTAGGCTCTCGCCTGTGCACTTTCCTGCGAAATAATACGAGAATAATATTTCATAATGAACAATAAGTTTGTCGTCTAGAAGTGGTTTAAGGTTGGCAGTTATCCAGACCTCACTTTGATTTATTGTTTAGCACTAAGTTTAATTGAGATATCAAGAAGGATTTATTCTATCTCGGAAGGAAAACCTGGGTTTGTGAGGATTCATAGATCAACTTTAACGTCTGTTAAATCCAAATCATTTTTGTTTGTTGTACAATAATGTAAATTTTGAGCTGGTGTTTTTTGAAACGGTAGTTATGCCACCAATATTTTCGAGTCAGTGTGGTGGAAATACATTTTAACCCAAAGGAACGAAAGAAAGTGGCGTAAAACAAATAAACATATAATATTATGTTTATTTTTAATATTGTATTTACTCTATCGATTGACATGCGTTTCATCACTGGCCGCCAAATCACATATTTTTCAAAATGGCGGGTTGGTAGGTATGCCAAAATTTTGGAACCCCTTTCACACTCATAAATGCGTAAGCAAAGTTTACCTATATACGCACTGAAATTCATATGGAAATTGATTTAACATAGGCACTGGTATCCCTAGAGAATGAGTATTGATTTTATAATTTACGTTAACTTACGGGTCAGTCTATTTCTGCCGTATTATCCCAACGTGAATATGTGAATTCGCAAGCCATTAGCGCTATTTTCGTAGGAGTTGATTGAGGAGACCTTCCTTCCTGATGACGCGCCTGCTGTCGCAGCTATTTGTGTCCGGCCCGGCGCGGCAGGCCCGTGTCCACGCATTATCCCTTCGACCCTTTGCCTTTAAATATATGACATGGCCAGTATCATGTCGCAGGTTCATCAGCGAGGCAAATAAACGAAATATACTGCTTTTTGCGTAACCTTAATTAGAATGGAAACTCGGTCACTGTCCTGAAAGCCTTTGCCTGTCTTTTGTAGATAATTGAAAATAATTTAGACACCGATGGATTTATGATACCTTTAATACCGACTTGGGAGGTAAACTCTAGCACCCGTATTCATAAAAATATCACACTTTTTCTATTCTACTGGGTCTGGGTGTTTTATACCTATCATATTTATGTATGTATTTACAGAAAAAAATAAAATGTACCTAGTATGTCAGTCACCTAACCTCCTATAAGTATAAACCTTGCACCTTGCACCCATAGTACAAGCTTACGTGATGCTGTGTGAGTAGTGTAGTCCGGAAATATTCATTTTATTTTAATATATTTATAGGAGGTTAATAAAACATGTGATAATGAAACGTTATTCATAAACCTTAAGTAGACTGTTAATATCAGTTCAATAAAAGCTTTTCACCCTTGTTTATCTCATTAATAGTCGCTAAGGCGTAAATAGGCTTATTGTGTGATTTTGCCAATTCAGTTATGTTCTCCAGAAATAGCAGTTTTTATAAATATCTAAGAGCGTAGTTTTTATACGTCTTTAATTGTAACAGACGTACCTACATAAATGTTGTATCGCTTTGTATAAGAATTAAATATGTGACATGACCCTTAAACACCTTAATCAGGCAAATAAACAATATAAACTGCTTTTTGCGTTAACCTTAATTAAAACTGAATCTCGCTCACTATTCTGAAAGCCTTCGCCTGTCTTACGTAGATAATTAAAAATTTAGGTTCTGTCAATATAATTTGCGTACCGATTGATTGTTGATAACTTAAATACCGATTATTCCGAGTAAAAGATTAGAATTTGGCTTTACATAATTATAGCAGCGACTAGGTATAAATTGTACATATCTATACATAATTTGTTAAACACTCATAGAACAAGATATTTAGTTAAACACGGTTAGTGGACATAAATAAATATGAGGTATTCCTCAGAGCGCACCAAGATAATGCGCACCCAGATTAAGGTGAAAATGCTTGCAGAATATTCAAACACTTGACCCCTTGGCGAGTATAGAACCCGCTACCTCTTGCGCCGTAGGTGTACCCTCGCCCACCACGCCACTGAGGCAGAGTCGTATTTTTGCAAAGTCTGTCTGTCTTTATGAGCTGACATAAATATGAGCTATAAATTAATCTACAAGTATTTTTTCGATATGTTCAATATACTGAAAGCTATTATTATATATTCAACAGTTACAATAATAATAATTGTCATAATATCACATTATCTATATTTCATTACAGCACGTTGTAATTTCCGGCTCTGCCTCGATTTCAATCTATTTACTTACCGCACGCATCACCAAGATTGATGGACTTTGGAAACCAGGTAGCTCATTTATACATTATACAGAATTAGTAAGTTTAGATATTCGTACTTATGTACCCTATGCTTAGTTGCGTAACTGATGGTTGAGTGAACTACCTACTTATGTGGATACAGGAAATTAAGTTATAGTAATCACCTAATCAAGTAGGTACCTAATAAGTTTTGTAATTGATTTCCTATTGAGTTGGATAAACTATTATTTAACACCTTTAAGATAATGCCTATCTCCTGATTACGTCCTAAAACGACATTTACAAATTAAAATAAGTGTTGAGATATTATACAAGAGGAGGACGAAGATTTGAATTAAGTCCCTACATGTTAACATATTTCTGTAATATTATGCGGTGAAAGCAATTTAATAAATAATGTAGGTTTTCACTTTCTCTATATCACACAGTTATTATAATATTTAATTACATAGAACAACGACTACCTGAATATGACAGCTAATAGTCTAAGAAACAAGAACTAAAAGAACCAAACAAAAAGGACAATCAAATTTTCGTGAAAATCACATGGCCCAATTAAGTTCCAGTATTTCAATAGAGCTCCGAATGCGAATGAAATAACGAACGGAAACGAACTGCTCTGATTGTTTACACGTTCACTAAAATTCCACTGCATTCGCCTGAAATGCGGAAAAGCCTGTTTTTTACAAGCCGGCTAATTCTACAAATATTTACGAACTTCAGAATTTCCGACGAAATAGGTCAACGCCAATGTGTTAAGGAATTTAATTCTAATTTCGTAATACTTTTGCCGTTGATTATTTCTACGGCAAATACAAATTAGAGTTAATAATTTTAAAACACCAGTCAAAATATTCTGCCTTTCATAAAACAAAACCCTTTTGGCTAAAACTCGCTGGACCAAAAAATTATAACTTTTAATAACGTCCCTTAATTTCACAAAGTCTATTGAGGTCCCAAGACAGTGATTAAAATGCATGGACAACAATAGACATTGTTCCTGAATCCTGATCAGACGTTTCTTTGTATATTAAACGACAACGGGGATTGGGACTTACAATTTGTATTATTTTCTGCTTTGTTCTTTACTCATAGTCGATAAGTAAGGGATTGCTTTATTAAAGGATAAGGACAGCAGTTAGAACCATCCTTTTATTAAATTGACTTCTCATCACTTAATTATGATGTAGATAAGTAGACCTAAGAAACATATCCATTCCATAAAAATACATATAAACCATACGAACAGTAATTTTATCTTTGTATTATTTTCGTAGCCCCTGCTACAGTAACAGTAAGTGCTACGTCGCAGGCTCCTGCTACGGCGTAGCACTTACGATGTATGTATGTATAGCAAGAATTTTTAATAAGCATTGCTTTTTCTTTGAAGTCTCTATATATAAACACTTTGGTCCACAGAAAACAATAGGGCTAGCAAGTTTGCGCAACGTAGATTATTTTGCTTTCAGAATGACCGTCTAATACAGCCTAGGTGTCCCCAAATGCATAGATAGAAAAATCAAAGTCAGCTAGTTAGAGTTAAAGGAAGCCAAAGGTTGTTCGCGTTTAGTGGAACCAGTCAAGCACTGTCTGAGGGCTGTGCTAATTGCCACCGTCAGCACTTGCGAGTTCACGGTAAGCAATTTTACATTGTTGTGCCAGGGATGTCTTTTCAGACGTGGATGTTTGTTTAACCCATCCCTTATGATAGTATTCTTGAAGCATAACAATGATGCGACATTCTATTTTCTGATCATCTAGCAATGTAGCTACATGAATTAATATCTCTGACACCTGCACGAGTATCCCCATTTGTTGTATTTATCTATATCAATTAGATTTTATGTTAGCAAAATAAGAAAGCTAAGCGATTAATTAAGAAAAATATCAAGATAACTAAGGGTCAGCTAGTTGCTACCCGCGGTGCAGGTATTTTTTCCTATTTTAGTCTCTATTTCTAACTTGTATGTACACTGCATCTCTACCTACTCTTATTTGTTTCAAATTTCTTCATCCCTACAGGTTTGCTGTAAGAAAACTCTTATAGAGTTAAGCTCGCCTTTGTAAATGACCATTGTTACTTAACCTTAATGTATCATTTTTGTGTACAATAAAGAATTTTACGAATTTATAATTTTTTTTTCTGTCATACTAAAAATCACGTAGACATGTCAAACACGTTGTGCGCGCCCGCATTATGGTAGAGAATTGGGTTCTCGAAGTTGTCGTCGCGTAGGTATCCTACGACAATATGCGTTCAATATCAGAAATTATGATGATGCTCAAAATAGCAATAAGCCTATTATTGATAATGTTTTAATTTACGGGTTGAACATGTTCATGTGCAGCATGCTTACGTGTAACTTATGAGCACGTGTAAGAATATTTCAATAGATGTAAGATATTCCATTTCATTCCCGTCTTACTTTTAGATGCAAACACTAACATGACCAACGTGCCCCTAGAGTAGAAGCCACTATTTACCTACACGACTTAAAATAAGTTAAATGTGAGAACTTAGATGTCTCAAACTAGAGTTACAGTTAGGGAGGTATATAACAGGCTAAAGTAATACACCAGCCAAGTCGTTACGCGAACTTGTAATGAATATTAGGTATAATATTGCCACCAAGGGGATATTTAGCTGTAACTAGCTAAAATACAGATGTATCAAATAGTTTAACCTACTTTATGCTGTACTCTTAGAATCGTATACACCAACCATTCATAAACGTGAATTAACTCAGACAATCAACAGCTATTTTTCTATTATCTATAATAATTACCTACATGATCATTAAAGAAAACAACTTTTTACTAAAATCTAATCTTCTAAAATTTTTTACAAAAACTTTCTGTTGTTGTTACTAAAATCGGTTCCACTGGACTTTCATACCGAATCTAGTAGGTACAAACCCGCCACGCACCGCAAGATTTTCAACATCCTTAGCAAACCGGCATTTTCTGAGAACTTTGAAGAGCGACATAATGACTATGACATGCACCAACCCGCACTAAGCCATCGAGGTGAAATAAGGCTTAATCTCTCTCGTCAAGAGAGAAGTCTTCTGTATCCCACCTGTGGGAACTGAAATAGAGGTAGGTACTCATGCTAAATGCAACCAAATTTAAATAAAGATTGGCATCTTCAAATATAAATTGTGCTATAAACGTCTTGAATGAATAATTCATTCGACTCCAAAATAGAAGCTGATGTCGAGGCAAGGAAGCGGCTATATCTAGAGAATTGAAAACTAGACTTCCACGTAATTGGACAACAGAAAAGCTGACTTGAGGATCCTTTGATACTATTTTTGGGGCTCGCTAGCGAATAACCTTTTATAGATTGTCTATGGCGCTGTTAATATTTTTATATCGTATGCAGGGTTTCATATTTATTTAAGGAAAACTCAAAAATATCCACATAAAGCTAATTACAAGTTTTCACGATTAGTGACAAATTATATAAAATGTGAGAAAAACAAAACATAATCCAAAATAGAAAACATAACAATTTATTTACACACACACACACACACCGATAAAAATAAAAACACACTTTTACAACAAAACAAAAAATGATTAAATCCTAGCATTAGCTAGGATTTTTATTGATCGGAATCTATTTTGTAGATAGGAATCTATTAGATATTAATCTACAAAATAGATTCCGATCAATATTTGAAGATACAGTGTTAAAAATATTGCTCACCCGGCATATAAAATAATTTTGTCTGTTGTTGTTATTCGATATGCTATAAATATTTTTTGTGCTGGTTGTGGTCAGTAATGAAAAGATTCGTTTAACTTCCGTTACCGACATCACGGAGCGGAATTAGTTCTTAAAAGTGGCAAAAAGCACCACATACCTATTGCGTCTATAAGAGTGTTGGGCCGAAAAGTTCTTGAATGGAGACCGCAATTTGCAATTTGCCTCTTAAGTGGACCCAATACTTATATGTAGCCCCTACAATACTTAATCCAGCTCTGACTGAATATCAATGAAAAGCCAATGAGAGGCACAACCATGGATATTTAAAGACAACGAAGATTCTCTACTGTTTATAATTTTAAATTACGCGATACCTACATAGAGTAGATACTCGAATAAATTACTAATTTATTCGTAAATCCAATCTTTGGGTTTCACCCGTAATTTCAAAAACTAGGCTTAAGTAAAACCAATTTTAAAGTCCACGTTTGATATATAACTTAATTAAAACTTAAGCAACCTTGTAAGTCATATGACATTTACTTTGGCTTATAAATCATCAAAATAAATGACAAATCTCTTTCTAAATACTGAACGTCACTGTAGCAGGGGAGCTTATGATGCTAAATCGGGATTTACTCGAGCGTCATGGAGACCTATTCAGGTACATAATAGAATAACTGTTTACAGAATATTGTATGCCTTTTCATAGGTAGGGGTAACCACTATAGATTTAAAAAAATGTAAAAAACAAGTGATGTCGAGCGAGTTTTATAGCGATATTTATAGCATCCATGTCCCAGGTATTTTTAATAACGTACGTGCCTTAATCTGAGAATTTGCATGATGGGGAAAATTAGAAAAAAAAATCTAACTCGAGCGTGTCGGATTTTTTGAGAGGATGTTAAAAGAACCTAAGTTATATCAAGCTTTTAGACAATAATCTGACGATTTAATAGATGAGACGCAAATACGTATAATTTAAATAATTCATACTTATCAATATTATTTAAAAACTCAAGAGCGTCGGATAATCTGACTATTATCTGAAGAATTCGTGTAATCTGGCAATAAATCTATTTATTACATATACTTATTATAGGTAAGTTAAAGTCCGCCGCGTCTGCCTGTCCTTATGTTCGCGATAATGCTCATAAAATAGTGAACGGTTATTTATTTAGTTATATTAATTTATTATACAAGATACAAGATACAAAATTATTTATTTCCATAGTTTGGTTTTACAAAACTTAGACACGTCAAAATAGATTACAAAAAAACATATAGGTCATAGGTGCTTAAAGATAAGTAGGAAATAAATTTATGGTATCTGGTCGCTTCGCTTTTTTTACACTAGAGCAAAGAAGCGATTAGAAACTCTAGCTCATTTTTGTATTGAAACTTTACAATCATTATTTGTTTGTTAGTCTTGTTTTTGATTTTGTGTTGGAGCAGATTCCGTCCCAAGCAGTTTTGTCCTCAAGGTAATCTGATATATTATAATAAGCTTTTTTACAAAGATTGTTTTTTACAATTTTCTTAAATTTAGTAATTGACAACTGTTGCAATTCTTTGGGAATCTTGTTGTAGAAGCGTATACATTGCCCTTTGAATGATACATTAACCTTATGCAGCCTAGTGGTGGGCAAAGCGAGTTTATATTTATTTCTTGTATTTACATTGTGTTTATCACTATTTTTTGTAAACAAATTAATATTTTTATGCGTATACATAATGGCTTCATAAATATATTGACAAATGACGGTCAATATGTTTATTTCTTTGAATTTATCACGTAGCGAATCTCGGGGACCCATATTATAGATAGCACGAACAGCCCTTTTCTGCAGTACAAATATGGTATTTATGCGTCCTACTCCAGCACTCCCCCACAGCAAAATACCGTATGACATAATGCTATGGAAGTAACTAAAGTAGACCAGTCTAGATGTTGCAATATTAGTTAAAACTCTAATTTTTTTGACTGCGAAAGCAGCAGAACTGAGCCTTTTCGACAATTTATCTATATGAGGGTCCCATTGAAGCTTGCTATCTAAAGTTATACCTAGGAATACAGTATTTTCAACGAGCTCTAAATTGTCGCCCTTTATTTTAATATCTACAGAACCTTGTTTTACATTAGGTAGTGAAAATCGAATACATTTAGTTTTATTTTCATTCAATAATAGATTATTGGATTCAAACCAATGGACTACTTTAGAAATTGCATTATTTACCTTGTCAAAGTTATTAGTGCGACGATCTATTTTAAAAAGAAGTGAAGTATCATCAGCAAATAATACAATTTCATGTTGATCCTGTACAAGATGTGGCAAGTCATTTATGTATATCAAAAAAAGGTAAGGTCCTAATATGGATCCCTGAGGTACACCCATTGACACTAAGGACCCTGGAGATCGTTTCCCGTTGACATCAACTCTTTGAATTCTTTCGCTTAAATAGGAAGCAAAAAGATCCAAGGATTTGCCCCTAATTCCATAGTGGCTCAATTTCCTGATCAATGTTTCATGGTGCACGCAATCGAATGCCTTAGATAAATCACAAAAAAATCCTATTGCATCCTGCGACTTTTCCCAAGCATCATAAACATGAGTTAGTAACTCAACACCAGCATCAGCAGTGGACTTGCATTTAGTGAAGCCATATTGCTTGTTATGTAGTAAATTATTTGCATCAAAATGTAATGAGAGCTGGCTTAAAATAAGCTTCTCAAATATTTTACTAAATGTAGGCAGAACTGATATTGGTCTAAAGTTAGTAGGGTCCGTTGTATTGCCCGATTTGAACAATGGTACAATTTTACTATGTTTCATTAGGTCAGGAAACACTCCAGAGTCTATGCATTCATTGAATATATTAGCCAAATCAGGTGCCAGAGTAACTATTAGTGGTTTAAGAATGTGTACAGAAATACCCCAGAGATCTTGGGTTTTTTTTACATTTATCATTTTGAAGGCTTTAACAATGTCTTGTTCGTTGACATGTTTAAAATGAAAAATGTTTTTACAATCAGGTACGTTGTTTTTTAATAATGACACGGCAAGATCATGTGAAGAGTCTAAAGAGCTTGTAGTTGACATAGGAATGTCTGTAAAAAAACTTTCAAAAGCTTGTGCTATCTCTAAATCATTATTAATAACTGTTTCATTTACTTTAAGTTTGTATTCATTGTTATTGTTCTGAGTTTTGCCAGTCTCATCATTAATTATTTTCCAGGTAGTTTTAATTATGTTACTACTGTTTTTAATTTTTGAACTTAGATAATTTGATTTTGCCAATTGGCAGACATTTTTGAAAATTTTTGAATATATTTTGACTTTATCTTTGAACTTTTCACAGGAGTTATATTGCTTTTCGCTATACAATTCATACAATTTTTGTCTGCTTTTATGTATACCTACAGTTGCCCACTCACTAAAACCAGGTTTGTCTGAGACTACAATTGATTTAGTTGTAAATATGACATTAAAAATGTTATAAAATTGATTGAAAAATGTACTATAAAGTTGATTGGGATTGTTGTTATAGTAATCAAAAGGAAGCTGTAGATCCCAACTACATTTAAACCTCTCAAATCGATTTGTAGTCACTGGTACAAAGCTAATTTTCTTTTTTATAATTTGTCTAGAACTCATATTAAATTTTACATATTGCCCTAGATGATCGGATTTTAGGTTACTTATTATATTTTTGCTGATTACATTTTCATTTAGGCTGGTAAAAATATTATCTAAACATTTTGCTGATGTGTCTGTTATTCTGGTTGGTTCCATAAATAAAGGTATTAAGTTATAGGAACCAAATAAATTGCATATTCTAGTATTTAATGAATAGATTTCTAGGAGATCTATATTAAAATCCCCGCAAATAATAATACTTTTGTTTTTTTTACACATTTTAAATAAAACATCATCCATAACCTTTTCAAATATTTCATATGATGCTGACGGTGGTCTGTATACGCTTACTACAAAACTCTGCTCCAAATAAACATGCAAATAAGAAAAGTCGCTATAAAATATCACTCACGGTGAATATTAGTACATTCTAACAATTTGACAGTTTTTACAAATGCAATAACCTTCGAACAATTCATTGAAATTTATAAACTTTTAATTTAATTTTTGTTCAACAAAATCGGTTGTTTTCGAAAATATTTATTCATAAGTGAATTATTATTCTATCTCCGTCCAAAATCTCGAATAAAAGCGATTGGACTAAGGTACAATTATTTAACCTCTAGGTAGGCCTCATTGGTAAAAAGATTTATAGAAGTTACGCCTCATAGCCAATCAAATGAGATACCAATTGAGTTCCCGAGTTCTTGGGGCGAACAATTAGTACATATTAAAACTAGCGGTCGCCTGCGACTTCGAAGGCGTAGTTACTTATTTGCACATACTTTGTAGGTACTTGATTTAAGAAATCTCTTTGAAACATAGGTTATATAATACAAACAGCTCAAACCCCGTTTTAATCAGTTTTTAGTTAATGTTTGCACTTTATAAAGGCAGGTTGCCTTTCGTTTATTGTCTTCCTTAAAAAAAAGGAAATTTGTGCAGCGTTAATGCATTAATTACAAACTAATATATAATAACTAATAATATCCCGTGATAATTTCCTACCCCGTAATGCATTTTTGTCAACTCGAATTATTTAAGCTACAATGTGGGTAGTATTCGTTTGTACAGTTTTCAAATACACCTCCATTTTCGTTCTATAACAGAAACTTTACAAAATGCTTGACAGAATTTCAGTATCTTGCCTTAAAGGAATTTGTAATGAATGCATTAACGCTGCACAAATTTCTTACTTAAAATAGGAAATTCATACAAACTTCTTATCTCCGGATTACACCCTTAGAAGGCGATTTTTTTTTTATATTTTACACGCGTTTCATTATTTTTATTGAAGAATATTCGTCCTGAATTTCTTTCTTTTGTAGTAACATAAAAACGACAAAGTTTCATACCAACTTTAAAACCCCGTAAAATCAGTCAGTCAGACAGTAAGTCATTCTATCAGTCAGCTTATCGTTTATACTTTTTTCCATCACATTTTCTTTTTAGGCTTAAACGGGTGCCTGTTACTGGGACTTCGTTGTCTGTTTGTCACCAGGCATGTGATCAAGAACTGTGTTTGATGGAGAGTTGAAATTTGAAGGATGATGTGTATTTCTCTTGCCGGCCGCTATAACAACAAAATACTGCCATTAGAATAGATCCCCTTATAAATGCAACCTTGGAACAAAATAGTGTCAATATTTTACTAAGTCTCAAGTGAAAAAAAGCTAAAATTTAACAGTTCAAATTTAACTTTTATTGCAATAATGACAAAATAAAGAAATTTATTTTGACTAATAAATTATAATAATTTAAATAATAAAGCCGTGTTGGCTTAGTGGACACTTGACTTTAATTCCGAAGGTCGTGGGTTCAAACCCCGCCACGCACCTCTGGATTTTTCTTGTTGAGACATTTATGTGCACTTTAAACACGTGCTTTAACGGTGAAGGCTAGTTTATTTATTTTATTTTATATTTACCATGATTGATTGTCTTTCGAGTTTCCCGATATTTCGGCACAGTTACATGCGCCATGATCACGGTTGAACTATATTTTTTCTTCCACTATTATGTTTACTATGCTATCTTCAAACTTTTCATTTAATTTTCTTACCTATTTATATTTCTATTACTTTTTACAAATTTGTTGTAAACGCTACTGCTTTCCATTCAAAGGTTGGCTGAATAGAACGCTTCTAATATAAATAAAAAAACATTAGATAAAATATTTTTCTTATTGTTTCACTAAAGAATATTGTACGCAATTCTAGGTATAAAAAACATAAGCGTTGAATTGAGAACCTCCTGCTATTTAAAAGTCCGTAAAAAACTGAACGTCAATGCAAGGTTAATTACTAGGGATGGGACTGTAACAAATAATGTTACAGTTTATTATTCTAATTATGCTATGTGAGATAGTGACCGAACGATGTCTATAATGCATTTTGAATATTTCAAGGTTCTCAAGCAAGATTTCAAAACAAGATAACAGAGCGCGAGTGTGGACTCGCGGCTCGCACCACATTCGCGGTTCTAAGTCTCTTGACGCGGGACAAAACCCACAAAAATCGAGGAATAAAACGCGAAGCCACGAAGAATATACGAAACTGCTCCACATTTCGCATATTCGCGCCCTGTCGCGTCGCGTCGCAGCTTTACGCGCGATTCGCGGAATAAGTGTGTAGGGCATTAGTTGGCCCTATGTATGTTTTTATGTATATGGCTACGCATATTTTTAATATGACGTCCGTTCTTAAAAATACTCTTTATAATTAACCTTAGAGTTATCCCATAATTTATAAAATAATAATCCTACCGAAAGTGTGGGAAAATAGTTGTATGGATTGTTCATGAAATGTATAATCAGGGTTTTTGGTAAATAAATTGAAACTCAGTTCAGTTTCTCAAAAAGAAACTCAAACGAGAAAAAAAACTAAGAAAAATATCGCCTTATAACTGAAATGTTCTAAAGAATTATTTTTTTCTATAGACTTGAATTGAAGTCGTCGAGAATGTCTATAATATTATTGCTATCTGTGGTGAATGAAATTTGTCGCGCCGGTTTTTTAATCTATGTTCAGTGGAAAAAAAAACAAAACTGATAATTTGACAGATTGCAGCTGGCGCATTCTTTAGTTTTTGTGGATTTTTCGTCTATTTGGAAATAAATGAATTGATTTGTATCCCTGAAACAAGTGCATAAAAAGTGTTTCGCCGTATTTAATCAATATACTCGTGATTTATACTATTTCCAAGATGATCAAGGTATCGGTATTCGCACCTTAGTCAACTACATAAACATCGATAATTTGATGGCTTCTATGTTTCTTCCGAGAATTCCTCGCAAAATCATTTTATCTTAGATATGTAACCCCCATTTATCGTTGTACAATAATGATTGTATTGTCTTTAAAACGCTGAACTTAGATGTACCAATATGGCTTACTCCCGGTCATTTCGTGTAGCAATAGGTAGTAAATATGTGTGTTTAATGTACAGTCCTATGACTCAATACGTCGCAATTTATAAAAAATGTTACTTAAATTGTTAGATTATTATTTTGAAACAATTAAAATGAAATGTCGATTGACTGTTATGTAAGGTATTGGGGATTGGGGGACTCTTGTTCAACATTTATTTATATACCTACCAACATAAACTACTCTTGTATGAACTCACCATTACTTAGAATATATCAATTTACTTTCAGGTTCATTGGTTATTTTCTGCTTGCATCCTAAACAATTGAAAAGGTAATAAATACTTCTTGAAACACTATTTAATCCTCTGTTAGGTACTACTATTCACATACATACCTGCATTATTATGGACAGACAGACAACTGTTATGGTAAATGATCAAATTTTTAAATATACTAGAGGTCCACTTCGCATGAAAGTTGACCATATTGTGAATCTAAACCATTCTGGAACCCACTTAAACAGACACAAACAATTTCATCAAAATCAGTCCAGCCGTTTGGGAGGAGTTCAATGACTAACACAATACATGTACAAAAGATTTATAAAATACTGATACCCAAACTATTGTAGACTTTAACTACTGGGTCACCTTAATATCTTATTTACACTGTAGTGGTGGTTTAGTAGAATGCATCTTAAAAAATATTTTACTCTTAATAATGCTAAAACAATATATTTTATTATTGTTGCTACAATCACTTGATATACAAGTAATTTATAAAACTAATTGACTTGTTTATTTTTTGATAGTGTCATTGACTTGTCCAATTGGTAATCTGCCAAATTCAAAAGATTGCTGTGGATTCTTTTGATTCTCAAGAAAGTTCCCATTGTGCCAATTTGTGTGGATCATACAACATCTACATAGTTTTACACATTTTGATCCATAAAACAATGTACTGTTACAGGGGCCATGTATCCTGGAAATTACAATGTGGAATGGCTAAAATACAAGAATGGTGAGCCGGTGGATGAAACACCTAAAGTAGGTAGTGTTGCTAAAGCTTGGCAATGGAGGGAAAGAGGCATCAATCCTCCAAATCAACCACCAAACAAGACAGTTTTGGAATACATTGCGGAAGACATACTTGTGCAGAAACCTCTGCAAATAACTGTAAGTTGAACATTTGTGGTCTCATCTTGTAAAGTTATCTGTAAACCAGTAAAATCAAAAAACCAGATTCAAGTCTACTTATTATTGAAGATAACCAAGTCACTAACTTGTCAATTCTCATCATCATCACCCTATTAACATTCCCACTGCTGGGACACAGGGACTTCTCTCTTAGCAAAAGAGATTAGGCCTTAATTCAACACGCTGGCCAAGTGCTGGTTGGTGAATGTCACATGTCCTTCAAACTCTTCAAAGTTCTCTGAACATGCTGGTTTCCTCACAATGTTTGCCATCAGCATTAAAGCATGTGTTTAAAGAACACATAAATTTCTCAAGAAGGAAAATTCAGAGGTGTGTGGCGGGGCTTGAACCCAAAACCATCGGAATAAAAGTCGAAAGTCGCCCTTTGCCAACACAGTTTTTTTAACAATCCTAATCTAATGTAACCCATACTTAACCTGAGCAGCGCTAACTTTGTTATAATTTTTTTTTTAATTGTTAAAATGATTTCACTCTCATCTTTGTGTACCATTTATCAGGTAAGAGGTTAAACTTTATTGCTGTAAATTTCTCAAAGCCATGCTATAAATTAGTTAATATGATTTAGAGCTCTCTCAATTAGAGTTGGAGGGCCAAAGAATGTAGTAGATAACATTATTTCATTTTTATACTAAATAAATAAAATAAATTGGAACTCATATGTTTGGGATTTTCTATGCTTACCCATGCTAGAAGTTAAAGTGTGGATTGTGTTAATAGTTATTGTAAATAGTCATATTGAAATTTAAATTAACTATTATCCACAAAACTAACCCATCTTGAAATTTCAGTCATGTGACTTACCTGGTTTTCCAAGATCCACATTTCTTATGGTGTTCAGTCCTGATGGGTAAGATAAAATAATTAACCAATAAGAAAGTATAATAAATATTACATATAACAAAATACTTTTATTTGCAGGACCAAGCTAGCATCAACACATGGAAATCACAACATCTATGTATCTGAACTTGCAAGTGGCAAACATGTCAGGATATTGAAGGGACATCCGAGGACACCATGGTGTATTGCCTTCCATCCTTCACATCCCCAGTTAATTGGGTCTGGATGCTTAGGAGGGCAAGTGCGAGTTTGGGATATTGCTAGTGTAAGTTAATAAGTGGTATTTTTTACAACTCACTCATCAGATATCAAGAAAGAATGAAGTTATGGGTTTGGTATGTTGGTAATTTACTCAATGTAGGTCACATTCTGTACACTTAACTTTGTTTCAATATATAAAACTAAGTTATATATAATCGTAATTAATAAAGTATTTAAAATAAGTTTGGCCCAGCCTTACCCAGTTTACCACCCAATCTAGTGATACTAAGACATGCAATGTTATAGATACATTGTTTCACCGTATTATATTTATATATTACTAGCTGACTCCAGCAAACTTTGTTTTGCAAAATGAAAATTAGATAGGCCGATTCTCAGACCTACTGAGTATGCATATAAAATTTTATAATAATTGGTTAAGCCGTTTCGGAGGAGTACCATACTCCATACTAACACCGTGAATTTCATATATAAGATTTTATATGTTATATTATCATACAAAATTATGGTACACTAGCTGTGCCCCGCGGTGTTACCCGCGTTATAATGTATTTTCCCGCGGTAAAAAGTAGCCTATGTTATTTTTCAGGCTCTAGAGATTCTTTGTACCAAATTTCATTTAAATCGGTTCAGTAGTTTTTACGTGAAAGAGTTACAAACATCCATACATCCATACTTACAAACTTTCGCCTTTATAATAGTAGTAGGATGTCTGAGGGATAGGTAACTAATTTATTTTCTAACACCCCTCTGGTGGTTTCAGCCAATAACAAAACTCTAGCTTTAAAAGGTAGATGAATAAAAAATTATAATTAGTACGTCATTTGGATTACCTTAAAAAATTGTACCCATATTTTTGCTTATTTATTTATTTAAATACACAATTGAACTTACAGACTAGGGTCCAACACATTCAAAAGTTACAAAAATATTCTTCTAATAACAATTTCAATTAGTAATTCATAACAATTTAAGATAAAATAATAAAAAATCTAAATACAATTAATTATTCTTGCTTACTAATAATCAAGATGATACAGTGCATTGAAGTTTCGCGTTACGTAATGAGCAAAATGTACTGAATGTACATTATAATTATGTATGTAACAAGTCCCCAGTCCGAAACATTCATGCTCTAATTGATTAAGCAAAAAATAGGTTTCTACTTATTTTGGATGGGCTAACAGATGGAATAAACAGAATTCCGGTTTTTATGTAGTCATCATGCCTTTTGTACATTTTTGTTTAACACAATTTTTCTCACAGGGAGGCAGTGAAGTTTGGACAGTATACAATGAAACAGTTATTGCATCTATTGCTTTCCACCCTAGAGAACAACTGTTAGTGATAGCCACTTACAATGAACTTTACTTCTGGGACTGGAGTCAACCGGCGCCATTCACTAAAGTTTCCACTAAAAATATCAATGAGAAAGTTAGGTTAGTATGCTTACACTATATTTTATATTCAGACACCTGGATGTGCTTATCTCAAGAACTACTTATAGGGCTTGATTATGCTGTATATTTACGCCCAACATTAAGAATGGAACTAGTCTACTTTTTTTCGACAATAAATTAATTTCTGTGACTTAGGAGCTGTTTCACCATCTCTGAGTTAACTTAGACAATGGTTAAAATATAGAGCTATTACGTACATGTGGCAAAGCTAGATAGCTTAGTTATAACCTTGACATAACTAAGCATTGACATACTAACCATTACTTAGTTTACTCGGATTTTGTGAGAAAAGCCCTAACACAGACAGTAAAATAATCCACCTAACATTATTCTTGTTAAATCGATACATTTCAACAAAGCAGCGAGATTAAAAATCGAACAAAGTAGTAGCATAAACACACCTATTTATGTTTCCCCTCTCGTTGCTGGGACATAGGGACTTCTCTCTTGACAAGAGAGAAGTCCCTTATTCCTTATTTCACCACGCCGACCAAGTGCGTGGATATTCAAATATGAAAAATTAGTGTTAATCTAATGTTTCTTTCAGGTACGTCGCGTTTGATTCGTTAGGATTCAAACTCATAACCGGCATATCGTTGTGGGCTTGTTCCTCGAACAGCACTCCGCTTGCGACGGCTCAAAACCCCCCTAATTCCGGGAACAACAACCCTGGCAGTAGTCCGGGCAATGGAGGCGCCGGCAATGCTCCGGGCAGCAGTGAGGCCAGCAACGCGCGGGGCGACGGGCCGCAGGAGGAAACCCCGCGACCGCTGGAGTCTCCGGTCGCGGCGCAGGAGATCGTCAACTCCTACCAGACGCTGGTGCAGCGATATGACAGCCTGGTGCGCAACTATCAGCGTCTGTTCATGGTACGCCACCGGCTGATCAATACACCGCCCCTGGCTAATCCTGTACGTAATTAATTTTGGTTTTGGTTAGTGAGACTGAGGGTCAAATCACACATTAATGTTGTCTTTCATGAATTACAAATTCAAGACTTATTTTTTATAAAACCATAAGGATCTGCTGACTATGCCAGAAGAAGCATACACATTAACATGTCGATTTTTAACAAAAAACTAATTTTTGCTTAAAATACATGCATTACTAGCAGTGCCCGCGCTGTTATAATTTATACCCACGTTATAATGTATTATACCGCGGATAAAAGTAGCCTATGTCCTAATCTAATGTTTATCCCTATCATCATATCAAATTTCAGGCTTATTGGTTCAGTCGTTTTGCCGTAAAAGACGGACAAACAAACACACTTTCCCACTTAATATTAGTGTGGATTGTGTATAACACGAACCGTGAGCCGCCCATCTCCTTTCGTTGGCGTGGGTGGGCAACCATTTCGCAATATATACTATTCAAATTGAGAAAAAATTAAAAATCACTCGAGAACTTAACATATATTTTCAAAATTTTTCAAGTCGATTAAAATGAGAAACGTTGTAGCAAACAAAACAATCAAAATAGCTTTAGAACTAAAATACACGACGAATGTGAGAACCTTCTCCATTTATGAAAACGATTAAACTGAAAAGCTCAAAATCACTTAACAATTACACCACCACCCTTAAAGTATCTATGGTAGTACAGAGAGCGCGTATCACACAAACTACTTTGAAATGAACGTAGGCAGCTAGGACCATAGACCATGGACATAGTGAATGACAGGAATGGGACGTAAACTATGTAAATTAAGATAGCTGGTATCTAGTAACAAATTTGTGGTTCTTTTTATAAAATATCTGGTATTCATATCCTTATGTTTACTTACTACACGGTACTTACACACACAAAATATTAGACGTTTTGAGTTAAAACATAAAAATTTGGTAGGTAACATAGTAAGGCATTTGAAATTTCCATAATTTGAAATTCCTGGAGAGCCTATGTCTAATCAGTAGAAGTTGGCAGTGCGACGCGCGCTCGGAAACAGTCAAACTAGTATAAAATAATTATTGCATTCATGGTTTTTACAAAGGTCTCATAAAACAACAAGGTTTAAAGACAACATTTGGTTTTAAACATGCACCCTGTTAGGGTAAAGCAATACAAACATAATAATGGTATGTAGTTATTGAAGAGTTAAGTTCCTATAAATTGTCTTATGTTAGCAGATCTTTGAACTATAAAAACTATAAAAAACTCAAAACACGTGAGGGCTTTATAATGTTAGTAGAGATGAAGATCTATACTAATATATAAACCTGAAGAGTTTGTTTGCTTGAACGCGCGACCAATTTGCAAGCTGTTGCTTCAAACTAGATGCAATATAATAAAAAAGGATCATTGAAATCGGAGATCAAAGTTTTGAGATAACATATACGAATTGAGAACCTCCTTTTTTGTTAAAGGACGGTTAAAAATAAAATTTACCTTTAAGTATAAATAATACCAAAACTGAAATTTACTTAAATATTCAAATATTCTGTTAGTATAAAAACTACTGAATATAATATCAAAATGTGATTCATATACTTTATTATAATGTGACATATGCTTTTGATAATGAAACAGGTAAATAAAAAAAAATCATTGCTACTTTCAATGATATTTTGTATTAACGCCTCACTGTCATGAAAGGTTGGGAAATTGTTACATATTCTTACTCTGTTTTACAACACACAATTTTGTTCAACTCACCCTCCAGTCAAACTAATTTTCTTCTTTTTTTAACACCTTCCTTTTAGCCCTATCATAAAACCATTATAAAAGCTTTTGAGTTATTTACGTACTAATCGTTGATTTTTTTCCAGATCGACCGCGGGACAGATCCCATGGAGTCGTATCCAGCAGAAACGGGCCGTCAACGTCGACGTTTATTACGTCGACCGAGATTGAACGACCTTGATGACTACATGAACTTGGGTAATAACCTTTAACTACATGTATTTCGTTAACTATATAACAATCTAAATACTATACGGTTTGGTTTATATACCATATCTTTCATTAATACAATTTTCTTTTAGGGCCTGGGCCTTCGCAACCACGAGACGCTACAACTGCAACAAACAGCACAGCGGCTCCAACTCCTAGCCCTGGAGCTTCGACAACGCAAAATACAAGCCCATCCCGATCTGGGGTCTCTAGCGTTAACAGGGTTCCTATCCCTGGGTTACGACACATTGGTTTCGCGTCTGCTTTCCAGCCATTAGGCGACGAACGATCCACCCGTCTCTTGCTTAACCCTTTCTCTTCCAACAGTAATAGACAGCCAAATACCTCAAGAACCAGTGGCTTATTTATACCACGAGTTTCAAGTACAGATCCCATGAGATTGATCACAATTGAAACGCGACCAGCGCCGAGCGAGCCAAACCCTCAAAATCCAGGAAATACTACAAGTAATCCTGAAACTACAGAAAACATACGACCTGTATCGAGCATAGAGGATATTTTGAGAGAAATTGGTGAAATTTTTGAGAGAAATCCTCCAATGAGATTAGATTTACCTAGAGGAGCGGCTCCGCCCCAACCTGCCCAGCAAGCCCAGCCACCCCTTCCTATGGGGCCTCCCCCCGTCAACCCACCGCCTCCACCTGGACCTGCTCCGGGCGTGGAATCTTCCACATCAACAATTGACCCTTCATCTACCAATACCCAAAACAGCGCACGTCATACATACCCTCAAAACATAACGCTCACTCCAGAGCCCAGTACCTTACGGAATTCAGATTCACAAAACACACGAAATCCTGATCCACTGGACCCCGATGGAGAAGCTCAGACAATAAATGAAAGCCTCGACCTAATACGAGATATTCTACGTGACTCTGGTACAAGGCTCCTCAACCTTATCACCAACATGTCGATGAATATTCTCTCCAACTCGGAACGCGACGAGAGCGCTCGCGTACCCGTGCATGTTTTTACCGGTAACCTACGACGAGACTTCATGGCATCTAGTTCCGACTCTGAAACTGAACACCCAGAAGTAAACATAACAAGAACTCCAAATACAACTTTTCAAGAATGGGATAGTGAATTAAGGGAAATGCAGAATTCGATATCAAGCATGCGCGGTGATAATAACCAACTTCAAAATCCTCCTGAAGTTCAAAACTCAACACACAGAGACTGGGATAACGAATTAAGGCAGATTTCTATTTCAGTGCCGGGAACTCGTGCTGATAATCCGGAGACACGAAACTCAGCTGGACAACAAATTTCTGACCGCATGACTTTTGAAATAGCTCCACCAAGCGTACAACCGTCGCCTCGAGGGGGATTCAGTGTATCATTCAATGAATCGGATCGCATGAATTTCGAAATAGAGCATGCCACTGTAAATCGTCCTTCGCGTGAAGGTAGCATTAACGTATCTTTGTCGGACGACCGGTTTCGTGTTCGAACACAAGGCAGTGGATCCATAAGGAATGCGGACTTGTCTCAGAACAATGAATCATCTCCATCAGCGGCGACCACTCATACTCAAAGTGCAACGGCGAACGCGAATACTCATGACACGACCGTCCCTTCGGCGTCGATGACAGAGGAGCCCCAGCCCGGACCCTCTAGCGCACCAGACGGACCCAGGCCATCCTCCAGATCTAATGCTCAACAAATAGCTTTCGGAAGAGTCAAGATGGGCGTACTCGCGCTTCAGAAACACACCATACAACTGGCCAACATGTGGCTGCGAGGAGACCGAACAACTTTGAGGGAACTACGCTTTATGTGGGAAGATTTGCGACGTCGAATTCTGGCCCTCCCTTCCTTTCACAATAGATCACTGCTTGAAAGGTGTATGATGCTATCTGAACTCACTGTAATGACTGATCTACCTACTTCACAACAAGCGTCAAGGCCTCAGAGAAGAAGTGTACGAAGAGAAAGTAGTCAAAATAGATCACGAAGCGCGGAATATAGAAGAGGTAGTACTCAAAAAGATTTAGAAGCCTTACGTAGAGAATTGAGAGCAGAGCTTAACAACAGAAATGCCAGCTTTGCTAACATATTTAGCACAATCACATCGCGATTAAACATTCCTAGTACTTCAGGATCAAGTACTGGGGGCTCGTCAAATTCAAACAACACCAGCGCATCCACTTCCACTAACTCTATAGCATCCTCCTCCAATGACCCAAGTACATCTTATTCTAGCATTCCTTGTACATCTACGTCCAATAACTCTAGTACATCCAATTCCAATAATGCAACTGCTGGGCCTAGTACATCTACTGAAAATAGAAGGGCAACTCGACCTGTAGCTAGCAGAAAACGCCTAGCGAGGCTACAACAGGCATACAGGCGTCGCGATGATGAAGCGCGCAGACGCGAGAGAAATCTTCCAATCTTCAGAGTTTCTCACTTCAGAACCAGAGCTCGCAGTAACTTGATGCGATCAGTAGAACTGAACGCAACCAGACATGTTATACGAACTCGTGCTATGAAAATTCTCTCTGTGATGTTCAACATGATGATGATGTGCTTGGAAGAAAGGGGACTTAGTCAGCTTATTATAAACATGCTAAAAACCCTTAAAAAAGCACTAGCGCTTACTTGTTTTATGATGATGTCAAATAGAAATATTCCCAGGGGCAACTCTAACGCACCGGCGGAGCAGAGCGTGGAGTCAGCAGACGTAGTGCGGATTCAAAATGTGGATCATTCTGAGCCTATCAATGTGGACGATAACGGTGAAGATTCAAATACACAGCGAGTTAACCCCCCAGTCACAATCACAGATGAACCTGCTCCTGAGTCGACTACAACGCCTCCAGCTACCACATGCAATACTCAATTAGAAGACATTGCTCGCCAGTTTCTATCCAAAAGGCAGTCGTGGAGTCACCGGTTGGCTGTACAAATCGCTGCAGCCAACAGAAACACTTCGTGTTCAGCTCAGACGCGAAGAGATATGTATCAGGAGAGAAGACGGCAGAAAGCATTGCATAGAAGTAACCCAACTGCTCATCCTTATGTAAGGAGGCGTTTTCCGCCGGTGTTGACTCATAGAATACCGGCGTTGCGCAGGGTGCCGACCGAGATAATGCTCCATAGTAGGGTGCGACCCAGGAGTCCGCCTGCTTCTGCGGAGCCGGTGGCCGGGCCTTCGAGTGAGCTGCCTGGCAACAGAGACGCTGAAGGCCAACCGAACCGCAGCACGCGAGATTTCTTAAGACTAGCGCACATGCGAATTAGAACTGCAGCAAGGAATAGAATCAGGCGTTATCAGACTATTCGTTTGTATACGCCATCATCGGTTCGGGAGATGTTCGCGTTACAAGACTTTCAAGGGGAGAATCGCGAGGAGCCGTCCGCGGACGGTGACCCGGCCCCACCGTCCCGTCGTGCTCAGTTCCACGCCATGTTGGCTAGCGAAGGCTTGCTGCAAGTCAACGACCCGCCCGCAACCGAACCCAACGCCTCTCAACGCCTGCCGAGGATACACGAGTATTTGCAGCCCATTATTCTAGCACAGGTATATCACAAATATGGCTATCACAAAAATATTTGAATATAATCATGTATATTTGTACTTTTTTGCCGTAATATTTAAATTAGTCTGTATGTATTTTTTTGAGAAAATTAATATGCAGTTACACTTAATTATCGCCTAATCAACCGACAATATCAATTGTTTGTCAATATTAATTGTTTGATGATTGGATATGCGCGGGTTTTGATAATATGTTTCTATATTAATTGTATAATCTTCTTTCCAAACCAAATAAAATGGGCGTTTATGTGGATTGTTGTCAGAAAGTACGTAATTGCATTCATAATTTGCATAAGATAACTTATTGATTAAATAAAAAGTTAGTTTAGCCTTCACCCTGAGATTAAACAACTAGTTACATGTCTATAACATAGTTTTGACTTGATTAACAGAACGCATTGGACGCTGAAGATATGGGCGGAGGGCCACCCCCGGCAGGGATCCCCACCGGACGCCGGCTCGGCGGCATGGCGGGCTTGCTGGACGCCGGCATCATCTCCGAGGCCTTGCCGGCGCCAAGCCACAGGGTCCAGGCCTGGGACTTCACGTCCGGCGCCGCGCCCGACATAGCTGACAGTAAGTATTACTCACACATAGAGAGATGGATCACCAAATATTTTTTAGTGATGAACTTTTGTAGTATTACATTAACATTTGTAATATTATGAAAATTTTTAAAACGCTGTCTGGACGCCTATATCGGGCGTCTAGGAACCGCTGTCGCTTTTCTGTCGGTCCGGAATACAGCTAGCCCTGTAGGTTCTGGTCTGTTCTGTCACTGTGAGAGACGGGGAGCCTGATAACGGCTGCCGCATGCGTGACAGAAAAGAAAGAGACATACTGTCGCTGTTACGTAACGAAGCGATATTTTTCCATAAGAAGTTATCAGTTACAAATATTTCATGATAAATTGTCTTTAAATTCAGGTACGAAGAACGTTGTCGTGCAGCGATGTCGCATCCATAACGATGCGAGCATCGATATATCCAAAGACGGCAGGTTGCTGGTCGCGCTCCTGCCCGTGCCGCGGCTCCGTAACACCAACAACTGGCTTGGTGAGTACCACGTAGGTGAGTATCGCATTTTACAATACTTAAATCTAATATATAAAATAAATTAATATATAAAATGTCCATGTCACAATGTTAGTTACCGTACTCCTCCGAAACGGCTTAACCGATTATTATGAAATTTCATATGAGTATTCATTAGGTCTGAGAATCGGCTACTATCTATTTTTCATTTTGCAAAACAACGTTTGCTGGGGTCAGCTAGTAGTTATATACAAATAGCCTTTTACCCCTCCCTGAATGATACAAGATACAAAATCGTTTATTTCCAATGTTTGATTTTACAAATCTTAGAATCAATCAAAGATGTAACAGTAAATTCAATTTAACGTTGTCAAATGTCAAAACGTTGGCGCAAGAGCTTGTCACAGTCATTACTTATAGACTTTCAAGGTAGTTTCCAAGAAATCTTTTGTTACGTTGTGATATCTAGACATACCTAACCATACCAATTTACTACCAGTCATCCAATTTAGGGTTTTCTGGGTCTCTAATAAGTCTCATAGCTTATAACAACGCTTTGAAGGAATGAATGTACCCTTTAATACCATTATATTCAGAACTCTACGGATATAACTCATATTTAATCTGCAGGCGTATACTCACTCGAGTGGCCGAGGCTCGGCCAGTGCCTCCACACAGCAGTTCTGGAACAGAGCGCAGTCTCGGTGGCGCTGTCCCCCACGGCTAGATACTTGGCTGTCGGACTCGGCTCGCGTCGCTTCACCTCCTCGCATTCCCGGACGAATATAATCGCGTTACTCTACAAACTGGATCCATCAGGTAAGATTAGCATCTATGCTAATATTATATAGCTGAACACTTTGTTTGATTGTTTGTTGACGCGCCAATATCAGGAACTACAAAACGACTACTACGAAAAATTCCCCTGTATAAATAGCCTTTTTAACGCGGGAAAATCAATAAAACACGGGTTACTCCGTGGCGTGGAAGGCTAGTTACAGATATCCTAACTATCTACTTTATGCTGTTGAAAATTGTTGAACCCCGCCGCCGCTTTGCAAAACAGCGCTGTTTTATAAATCAGCTAGCCGTAATGTAAAACGACGGATTATACGATTCGACTGCGACATACCCACCTTTTCTATTTTTGTTTTGATTGAGAAAACGTCTTGTTCAAGCTTGCTCACGGTCACGGCAAATTGTTGGAACATTGTAGTCAATGCTGACTTGCGTTCGTGGTTCGGTCACTGGATCATCGGGAATTCCAGACCCATGATATAAAATAATGAGTTATATAAATTTATTATTCTACATACATATTATATAGCTCGGACCGCGGAGTGAGGAAATGGGGCAACATTATTTTGCCGCGCCGGCATCGGCTCTCTTGGGCGCAACCATTTCCGAATATTTTCGATATAAGTTTTATGAAGATAACTCAAGAACTTTTTTTTCCAAGCATTTTTTTGTAAATGTTAAATTTATAATAGGTACCTATAAGTAAGAACTCCAAAATTGTAATAACTACAAAACTGAAAAACTGATAAAGCTGTGTTGTTCTATACGCTTCTCAACTTGGTATAAAAAATGGAAGCAAACTGACAAGACAATATTATTTCCTTGAACAATTTAAAAAAAATTTTAGGTGTCTCAATTTTTAGTTTATGCTGTCCACTGACAGCATAAACTAAATGACTTTGACTTATAATAAATCTAAATTTAAAATTTAAGAAAAATGCCCGATTCCAATGCCTGAATTTCGTTTAAAGTAGAACACCATAATATTTTGTAATGTGCACGCGATACGCTTTCATTTGATACCCCACTAAAGTATATTTGCAGATTTTCGTTTTCCTTCCCCACTCTCGCCCCCATAACTTTTAAACGGCACAACCGATTTTTATAAAACATGTCTAAGAACACTCGCCCCAAACTCACCGTTTATACAAAACTAAATTGAAATCGCTCAATCCATTCGGGAGCTATGATGTCTCAGACAGACGGACACGTCAAACTTATAACACCCTTCTTTTTTGGTCAGGAGTTAAAAATACACATTAAATTCAAAACTCTTAACATAAAAAAACAAATGACAAAAATTATTTCATCGAATAAGAAATACTGAAAAAGTTGAAGTAACTATGTCTTCTTAGAACTCATATGATGATTAATCTCATGAAGTCGAGCTATATAACTCCAGCAGGCTCCGCGAAAACATTTCGACCCCACTATTATTATATATTATCGTAGTCTTTGTGCCAATCTCTTTTATTATTGTTGCAGAAAGCACAAGCAGAACTGGATTGTCCCCGATGAAGGAGCTAGAACAGTACTGGGAACACGGCTTCACTAGCCTGAACTGTCTCAGGTGGGCGCCACAGCCTGGTCAAGGTCTCGTCTACGCCAACAACACAGGCCAACTTATTATCATGAGCTAGACTGGGCGAATGTCCTATACGTAACTGATCTCTATCAAAACATGTGATAGTGCAATAGCTCTCGAACGGTAGTCATCGCCGAATTGTATCAAAATAATATGTAAATTTAAGACCCGACAAAAGAAACATCTAAAAGATGTCTGAATTAGACATAATATGTAGAACGTGCGTTTAAGTATTTGTCTAAATAAAAATCTAACTAAACTTTAATATATTTATTATCATAAATAATATGACATAAAGTTGTAACTTTAACAGAATTGCGACTAATTCTCTTTTGGCCTAATGATATTTAACTGGAAACCTGAGTTTATGCTCGGTTATGGAACCTATGACTATAGATAGATACACTGCCATAATAACCGCTTTTATTACACATGCCATGTGTGTCAATTTGATCCTGTTAATATTTAAGGGATAATTATTTTATAATTCGCATTTAGAAAATTCAAGTAGTATTCCTCTATTAATAAAACTTCTCTCGTTTAAGGTCAGGAAGTCCTACTAAAATTTGTTATTTCCTTTCTAAATAATTACAGTATTGACAGTATTTATTGTACTGATTGATCCTGTACATTATTAAAGTATGTGATTATAGTTTTGTGAAAAATATGTTGACATTATTAATGACAATTATATTATATAAAATATAAAAAAAAACTAATTTATTAAGCAAATGCTATATAAAAATAGCATATGCAAGACATTTTCGTTCATTGGGCCTAATGCAAAAAAAAACCAAAGAAGCCAGAGCGCAGTTGAAGCGTAGTCGAGGTTGTTATTTTACAAATGTAACAAATTATGAACTATTGTTAGTTCGCGTAATTTCCAGGTATTAGCAGCACAAATTCATGTAAAGTGGCCTTAGCATAACGAAAGTTCTTCATAATAACAAAATATGAAGCTACACTGAGCGGATTAGGCCTATAGCTGCGTTAAGATGGCGCGGTTTTACGTCAAAACGCCCGCGTGACGAAGCGTCAAGCCTTAGTTCAACTTCTCACGCGCCTGCTAAACTGTAAGATCTTTTAATCGCACCTTTTGACTACTCTTCGATCCTGCTTAACGTGCCGCATGAGACCCACAGAACTTGTGAGAAGTTTGGTATCTTATAACTCGCAATTTACATACTTACCTACTTGTTTCTACCTATAAAACATATTAGTTTTAATTGTATTTTTAAAGATTGATCTCTATTAATTGAATCATGGATTTTGTACGGCAATGTGCATAAGATTTAATTGCATTGGGTCGATTTTTCAAGCCAATGATATTGACTATTTGACTGTAAAATGTATAAAAAATATCGTCAGATAGAGCCTGATAATTGAAAATTGACCATTAGAAACCTAGTATTGAAAGTTATTTAAATAGTTTCTTTTCATGACGTCATATCGACATTATCTTAAATTTGTGGCATATTTCGCGATCCTTTCGATAAACTGGTCGTAGCATTTATTTAATATGTTATCACAGAATCACAGCGGGTATAAATAAGTCACTAATACCAGTTATCGACGCATTCAGTATGCGTCGTACCAGACTGGGTACCAAACCACTATGCATAAGTATGACAGAATTATTTTAAATAATATATGATCAGAACCTGCCTATGGATCTGTGAATTGTCGAGTATTATGTATTTTATATTATAGTGTAGCAATTGGCTATAAGAGCACTTAAATATACTTGCTTGTTTATTTTATTGGGTTATTTTATAATTGTACTAGTAGTGCCCCGCGGTGTTACCCGCGTTTAAATGTATTGTCCCGCGGAATTACATATTTTCCCGGGATAAAAAGTATCCTATGTTACTTCTAATACCTCCAAGAATATGTGTACAAAGTTTCATGATGATCGGTTGAGTAGTTTTCGCGTGAAAGCGTCACAAACAAACTAACATTCACATTTATAATAGTATATGATTCATCTTAAGTTTATATCATTACTTGCTTTAACCGTGTAATAAGGGATTTTGTCGCGGTAAAAACCAGCTTTGTAATTTACTGGGAAAGCAGCTATGTTCGTGCCAAATTTAATCTAAATCGGGCTTCACACGCAATAATTGATTTTCCCGCGAAAACTGATATTTTACCGCGGTAAAAAGTAGCCTATATGTTATTCTGATGTATAAGCTATATTGTGGTAAAGTTTCATTCAAATCCATTGAGTAGTTTTTACGTGAAAGAGTAACAAACATCCATACATCCATACTTACAAACTTTCGCCTTTATAATAGTAGTAGGATAAATGCTGCGACCATCCATCTAAATTAGTGACTAATTTTAAATAAAAATTATATGTATGAATTAGTTTATATATCCATTTGAACCCTGTTTATATGTTTTATGTATTTCGTATTCTGACTATATAAAGTCCTCGAAGTTATTTAGATACTTTAATATATTTCACCATAAGTTTGTTTGTGAGGGTGAATATATGTGGCATATTCCTTCCACGTACTTCTACATACTCCGTAAATGTATGTAATTAATTTGAATTAACATAGAAATACTTAAGCATGGTTAAAAGTCTTTACGTGATTTTTTAAATAAAATCTTGAACAGCGTCGTTTACTATGTATTTAAATAATAAAATATTATTTTTTCTTCAAAACAGAATAACTGTATTACCTTAATATACAATGATTAAAAAGAAATATTTTTCTTATACTTCTATAATCGATAGTTCCTAACAATGTACTTTGAATGACAAAATGTTAAACCTGTCACATGGGAATGTATTATTTTTTTCAGTTCTTCCATTTTGTTTAAGAAACATGAGAATGGATTTATTTTTTTCATTTATGGCCAAAAAGAAGTATACACGGTCGTTTTTTTTGTATTAGGTGTACTGTATTTATGCGTTAGTGTTAAGGTTAATCACTTACATATTAATGTGTTAAATTGTATTTATATTACATTATTAAGCGTCATCATTATTTAGACTGATTGATTTAAATAAGATTTACCTATGAGCGAAAAGATTGTAAAGGCACTTAGAAAACTAAAATAGTTTTTATTTTATATTTACCATAATTAACCATACATTAATCAATAGCCCTCAATGCATAATAGTTAGCGGGCGCGTTACAGTTAAACTTCTTTTGGAATGGCTATTTCTACATACTCATACTTCTACGCCAAAGTTCATAAGATGAAAGACGATATTGTCGATATCACCATACTTGTCAACCATAAAAATCTGAGGAGATGAGTTATCGAAAATTTAAATTATTCTTAATGATTTTGAATAAGTGATAACCTCACTTTTTAGGTTAAACTAAGTATATTAAATTTTATGCAGAAAATGTTTACGACGCATCCGTTAATCGTTTGTTTCGAAACATTAACTAGGTTAACCCTGGTTTCACCCGGGTTTTACAAACTGTTGTTACTTGAAAAGTAAGTAATCATTCTCACTTTTGTAAGTATGTAGGTATCAAATCTAAAATCTCGTTGCCGTAGCTTCACCCATATTTGATAATAATACTGTGAAATACTATTTTATGCTTTGTGTTCACTAAACTGATTGAATAGGTTATGCTTGTGTCAAATAAAGATCATGAATGAAAAGTACATGTAACTGTTTGTATTTATGAAGCTCCTCGTAGTCCTCGTTCTTGTTAGGTATAATTGCCAACTAATTTTGTAGAGACTTTTGTCTGACGAGACTTATTAAGTACAGTGGTACAGTACAGTCCACGTGGTCAGGAGTGGGTGGCTGCTTGCGTAAAAGAAACATATTATTATCGATTTGGTACACAACTGTGGCAGTGGCGAAGTTGTCCAAAAATGACTAAATATTTGAATTAGTGCTTTGCCGTCAACACCACGAACTACATGTTACGTATTATATCCTAACTATTAACTAGATGCAGATTATTGCAGATAGAACCGAATCAATTCAAAAAGATTCATTTGCCCCGTAGCTTCCTGGTTGAACCTATACAAGGTGTATCAAAAGGAAGATATTTAGTGGATCAATTAAAAAAAATAGTAGGTATGCTATATCTAAATAAATATTAAAATAAACAATTTGTAAAATTAGTGATGGCTCTGCCATTAGGTGACGGATATTTTCTTTCGAACGCGCCAGGGAAATCGGTTTATAAACATAAACTTTAGATTTAAGATAAGAACATAGGGGCTAAATCAGGGTTGCGTGGAGGCCAATTTATGTCACCTCTCCTGGAGATCAATTTGCTCGAGCAGGTACATTCACGAACTCATGGCATAGATACTATATTGGACGTGTAATTTGTAATTTTGTAGGGCCTTAAGATCTTAAGACCTTTGTGCAAAATGCGGTGTAATGATGATCTCTGCACATTTCACAGAAAGGTTCTGGTTATAACGAACAGACTGATTAACACTCTACCGTTTTTAACTTTCTACCGTTCTTGATGACCTTGGTCGCCTAGATTTTGGGCTGTCTCTTCAAACTTTTGACCCATTTTCGAATATTCGAAATTCGGTGCAGGATCTGTCGCCGAATCAACGTTTTAACTCTCGTACTTGCATCGCGCGACCTGCTCCTGAGAAACGCTCCATATCGACTGAATTCCCAAGGCCACCTTGACATAACAACCGCGTCTCACGGAATCGTTGCGTTTACAAACAATAAAAGCATATGAAAATATATTAATTATTGTTTTTGAATACCTTGGCCAACCATTTTTTTATCTTTAAAATTCACTTTTTTTTAAATAAGTTATTAATGATAATCAGTCCAGGATTTTTTTTAAACCCATTCTTATTATATTTTCTAATATAGGTAGGTACTCAATTTGTTATAAAATATGTTTGAGCTATGATCAGCTCGGTGAAGTTCGATTTATTCTCGGATCTGCTACTCATAATTGTAAATTTACTTAAATACAAATAAAACAAATTGTTGATATAAATATCGAATTTATTCCGTTTCTATAGAATGTATCTGCATAATGACACTGAATAAAATTATAATTCTTGGGTAATTTATAATTTCAAATAAGATGTAGTTATAGCAATTTGGGACGACAACTTTAGATCTAATAACTGTTTCTAACATTAATGTTGGTATATAAAAATATGTAGAAAAATTTGCAATGTATGTTATAATATCCGGAATCTATTGAGGCACATTTTCAAACTGAAGGTAGGTATGTAAAAATGTCAATTTCACCACACTTCTGACTTCCAGATAATAAATATTATTTTAGCAGTTTAATTAAAATCAAAATACTGATATTATACAATATAAAATATACTTTCCTTCACATTCAACAATTTATATTTTTGATATTGATTTAGAACACAAACGTTAAAACTTTTAACTTATAAAATTGTCATAAATATATACAAATCTCTTTTTAAGATCTTGGTATCTGCAAATAATCATATTCTTATCAATGGGTGTGATTAACAATTGGGAATTCGTAAATCATGATAATGTTGTTATTATACATTTTTTCGAACGACCCCAAAGCAGTCACTAAACACGTCATAAAACTAAAAATGGTTTCAACAACTTACAAAAGGAAGTCAAACCATAATAAGTAACACTAAATCCCTATGAATCTTTAAAAAGAAAATGTTAATTTGCTCAAAGCATGATACCTTTCCTCGGACAGGCCAGTCGTAGAACCGCGTGGATCGCGCCGCTTACTGCATAACACCCTTCGGTGACATAAAAGCAATTAAATATAATAGCATCTATGAAACTAACTTCTTTCTGGGGAGGAAATGTTATTGAATGAAATGCAGTAACTGTTAATGTTCGGATGGTTTGAGTTCTTTGATTTGCTTTATGAGGTAAGCTTTCTCGTCGTTGAACTGTTCATCTTCGGAGCGATCCGTGTGGAACTTAGTGAGGAAGTCCACGAGCTTGTCCTGATTCCTCAGCAGAATGTCCAGGATTGGTTTTGGTTTGTTTGGGTTGGCTACAAATACCTGGAAAAAAAATTGCGCTTAAAATTTAAAAATTCAATATGATATGAGTGCCTTAGTTGCGCGAAGGCAAAGGTCCGCTTGCGGCGCTGGAGGTTGCGGGTTCGATGTGTGTGAAAGTGAAATGGGATATGCCAGTGAATAGAAAGCTAATTTATAAAGGGTAGCAATTAAACGAGTGACTGTAAATTACAGTTCTAAGTGTCAAAATTAATTAATTTGGGTTATAGAATTACTAAGTGAGCGACTGACTGCGAGTGACGAGAAATCAACAGAACAGCAACTTACAAACATTAATTTGAGTTACTTAAAATACAAAATGAGCAGCTGGTCTTCATAATATTTGAGCGACCTAATATTTGTTTGAGTGTCAACGTTATGTCCTACATTTTTTTCAATATTTGGCAAATGTATTTTTTATACTGAGCGGCATTTTATCTTAAATGAAGTGTTTCGAATACAAAAACCACTTTGAAAAATACACTAATGAGCAGAGTATAATGAGCTCGCATTTTTTTCAATATTTGGCAAATGTATTTTTTTTACTGAGCGGCATTTTATCTAAAATGAAGTGTTTCGAATACAAAAACCACTTTGAAAAATACACTAATGAGCAGAGTATAATGAGCTCACATTTAAAAAATAAAAATAATATGAAATAACTATTTGAAGAAACACTATTCTATTAGTTGAGAAATTTTATTATTGAAATATAAGGGTAAAAAAAAAGTATTAATAAACTGCTCCGGCGCTGCGGGAAGTGCAGCCCCTTCGCCCTTGCGTAACAAAGCGCAGTGACCCATGCTCACCTCCGCAGCTTCGGCTTTTTAAAAACACTCTAGTTGTGTGACAGACAAGACCACGTGGAATTAGGGGTGCACTGATCCGGATTTGCAACTTAAAGTGACCTAATTCAACCCAAAGTAGTTTCATTAAAAAAGCGTATCAAAATAAAAAACATAAGCCCTCAAATAGACTATCAGTAACCAATAATCATTAATAAAGCAGCTTACAAAACTTTGCTCAAAGTGAACTTTTTAGTAGTTCGCTAAGTATAACCTCACTTAGAAAAATCGAATCTATCTTAATATTGAAGTTGCCCTCTCTGTATTTCCAGTCGCTCGGATAAAATTTTAATATCTGAAATGGATTTATCATATCCACTTTTTGTAAGCTCGTTCTGGATTTTATTATAAATCAATATTCGTCGTCAGTTTAGTTAATTTTTCGCTTACTCAAATTCATGCCGCTCAAGTTATTAAAACAGTATGTCATCATCAGTCGCAAAGTTTTTTTTTGTTCGCTCATTTTATAATTCCCCATTTATAAATAATGCAGTGAGCACGTTATGTTTCTAGTTCCCAAACAAATTTTGACGTTTTCACAACTTTTGAAGTCTATCTCTCATGGCGGCTGTACACACTCGCCGAGACACCCCGAGACCGGGCGAGGGCGAGTGTGTACAGGGCGCTCTCGTCTCGTCTCGCTCTCTCGTCCTCGTCTCGGTCGCTCTCGGTGGCTTGTCGGTTTTTTGCGCCCGAGTCAAAGGGTCTCGTTGGCTCTCGCGAACGAGAGCGAGCATGTACACACTCGTTCATTTACATGCTCGCTGATAGTATTTAATTATTTTTTTATTTAATTTTAATTTAATTTAATAAAATTATTTTTTTCTTTTTTTCCATGGTTTACGAATTTTCTTTTTATAGTAAATGTTTAAAAAATTATAATAGCTCACGGCACAAACACAAATAGCAGCAGCAATTTCTACGTCCATTGTCGCGTGTGTCTTCAGTTAAAATGTTAGAACGAGTGTGTACAGGCATGCTCTCGACGAGAGTCTTTTCGGCCGAGGCTCTCGGCGAGAGGCTCTCGTCGAGTGTGTACAGCCGCCATCAGAATTTCAGATATTCAGAGAATAAGCCTTGCTGCAGGAAAGTGCACAAATCCGTATTTATATCGTAAGATTTTTGTATGTGTGCGATGAATGACACACATTCCTCGCAATGCATCCTCGCACATTATTGTAGGTCTCTCAGACTCAGCCTAAGTCTTCTTAGGCTACCAAATTACATCCCTATCCTGAATTTGTTGAAATTATAAAATAAAATATTTTCGTATCTTAAAAACACGCAGTAATTCTCAACTGAGTTATGTATCCTATACCTTTTACTATTACAACTAAGAGAATAACTATTAAGGTTTCAAGAAAGCCCTTAATTTAGATAGTTTCATATAACTATTTTCATAAAATCAAATAAAGCTAAGACTCGCGCGCGCACTCAGCACAGACGACGGATGCGTTTTAGCGCAACCGATTTTCATACGATTATAGATCTATGGTATTGTACCTTAAAAACGTGGAAAGCCTCAAACTGGATATTACGGGATTTCTCCTTTAGCATGTTCATCATAAGTTTCAGATTGTCCGGATTGGTGATGTAGCGCGTCATTATCGAGAAGTTGTGGCGGTCCAGCAGCAGCTCCCCCAACAACTTGAGGCTCTGACGTCGGGTCACGTAGTTCTCAGAGTTCAACAGCCTTTGATAGTGACCGAATACTTTATCGTAGTTGGCTTCCAGAAACTCGGCGCACAACATTTTATGTCTAGTTAGCAATTCCTGAAAAATAAACAATGTTGTTAGTAGTCACCGCTTAATCGTGCTATAGGCTCAATGTGCCTCACGAGGTTTTTTGAGATATTACGTAGACGAGAGCGAGTGACCGATATAGGTAGCCACGCGGATTCGATTAAGTTAAAGTGGCAATGGGCAGGCCATATAGCGCGTAAAACCAATGGCTGCAGGGGTCAAAAAGAGCTCGCACAGAGACTCCGAGACAGCAAGTGGATCGGAAGACGTCCATAAACTAGGTGCACGTTTAGCATGCTTGGCTGCGGGTTCGTGGTAGATGCAGGCAGCTCCCAACCGAAATACATTGAGGGAGGCCTATTATAGACTTAGTACGACTGAAATGATGATAAATAGGCGAAGCCGTTAATGAAAATGAGGCACGTACACACTTTAACAAGATGACTATAAACACTGTCCATTTTATATGTATTATAGTAGTGCTTTATATTAAGTGCCTTTGCACTTAATAAAACCAACATAATTAATTACATAACCCTTTAATAAAATTGTGGATTAATTGCATTCGTAAAATTAACAGTTTAATGTATAATTGTTATTGTTTTTGTTAGTTTGAAACAAAAACACAGGTGTGTCACCTGTGTTTTTGTGTGAGTGAAGTTGAATTATGACTATATTGGTCACACTATTCCACTATCGTTTCTATATTTATAGAGAGAAATCCACATGATCGAGATTAGGCGTTATTTTATTCCATTTCTCTTTGTACCGTCCAGACTATTTGATCATTAAAAAATAAGGCCTCTCACCTTAAATGTAGAAAAGGCATCTGAGGCAATATCAAAAGTAGAAACTTCTACATAACGGAAGAAATTGTAAAAATCGTCTGAATACAACATGATCTTCGCCAACGCTTCGTATCTGGCGCATTCCCGCAGCATCGTGCCGCAGTTAGATGCTATTTCCTGATGCTCATATCTGAAATGAATAACATTTTCTATATAGGAAAAGCTTTTTCAGGAAAACTTTGAATTTTTTGTCTTTGTATTAATGGTATGTAAAAATCTTTGATCAAAAATGTTGATATAAATAATGTTTTGTTGAATATGAATGTTTAAATTTCGTGAATTATGATTTAAAAAAAAGAAGAGAGTTTCCTTCCAGTTCCCCGCGATTTCAATATCAGTTACTGATAATGGTAAAATTTAAAATACATTCGGAATTGACGAAAAAACTAATAATCAAGTTGAACACATGCCTCAGAGTTGTTATGGAGTGTGGGTGCCTGCAAATTTATTGTATAGATTTTGCCACCATCTCAAATGGAAAAAGGAGGTTTTATGCCCATCTGACAGAAATAATTATACTAAATGTCTGACTTTCTTTCAACCCCACATTGTTATAGAAAACTATAACAATAAATCAAATATGGGATTCTATGGTATCCTAATGTATAATTTTTAGTAAATTTTTCCATATTTTGATATCTTGCTGTAGAAAATGGCACGGCCAGATGAATGGGTGGTTACCCATATGCATAAAGGACTGCATGTTTCTTAGCTCTGGGTGCATAGTCAGAATTTATCCAAGAGCACTACTTGTCAGTCTTGTATTTAAAAATATCTATGAATGTCCTTTAACTAAACTGTAAACATAATTTAAGAGTCTTATAGTAGATAAATACAAACTTGAAAACATTTACCCATACCCAGACATCAAGGTAAACAATATCTCTGGTTTAGTGCAAATGTACTCCACTGTTGGAGACCGAGTGCCGATCTGACGTCGGAGCACATTGTTGAACACTTGAGCCACATCCTTCTTACCCTCGAAGTCTATGCGGTTTAAGTTCTACAAAAAAACACAAATTAGTTTAAGATTTTCAGTAGCCCAGTAGTTTAAGATTTTATGTAGTCTAGTTCTCCCAACTACTATATTAGACATAAGAAAAGTTAATATCTTTTTGCTTATAGCAATTTCTTCTAGACATATATAGATTAAATACAATCAGCTTAAAGGTGCATTTTCTTTAGAGATATGATATACTGCAAGTGCTATATTTTAAACAGTTGTTTAAAACATCATAATTATCACTAATTCAGTTGAATTACTTTGCTGCGAGCCTATTTCACCATCTTCGAGGTAAATCAGTCAATGGTTTAAATATAGGCCTAAAGTCACATAAGGTTACTGATATATGTTAGGGTTCCGAGCCCAAAGGGCAAAATGGGACCTTTAGACTAAGACTTTTTTGGCTGTATGACCTTCTGTCTACTGGCTGTATCTGTGATAAATAGAGAGCTGTAATTTAGAGGGCAGATGGTATTTTTATTGCCCATATAACAACAAATACTAAAAACACATAATAAATAGAAATTTAAGGGGCTCCCATACAACAAACATGATTTTAGAAAGTTGAGCATCATTATGGGTGGTCAGTACTGGGACCGCTTACTAATTTCTTTGGATTTCTTTCTTTTACTTTTTTTTTTATTTATGAATTTTATAATGACCAAAAGTGTAAACATTTGTTTATTATTTAGAACCTTCAGTGGATTACTCCATCTCATACTTACCAAATGTTTTCTATAAGTTCATAACAAAGATATTTTCACTTGCAGCTAACTTGCATCTAATATAAAATACTCCAAGCCTAATAAAGCTTTAATGGTTAATGAGAAAATACCTATATCATTAATATCATATGATAGTATGAATTTCAACTAAAGTTATATTTATGTTAAAAAATATTTGTGAACTGTTATTTAGCAATGTGAAATTAATACATTGCTAAATAACAGTTCACAAATATTACAAATTAGATTACCAAATTAATGTTAAAGTCAGTGATCAAATATTATAGCTTTTTAGGAGTCACACAGAAAAGATTCATAGTAAATATTTAGTTAATACTTACTTGTATCAATAACAACAATAAGTTAGTGTTGTATAATTCTTGGGCTAGCTGGGCTACTATGATATCTGTCTGTGGCTCTGCATCAGAAGTACCATACAACATGTTCTTTATCAGTACCTGTCAAAACATAGTTCAAAATAGAGTGGCTATGGTCTTTTTGGAAATCAACAAGATAGCCATAATGCAATAAAAATAAATTGAGACTTACCAGATTTTTGCTAACATCTTCCTGAGCTTTTTCAGCTTTTTTGTCACCTCTTTCAAGAGCGGTCACTGCGTCTTTCAACGATCTCACAAGCTCCGCCGGACTCTTCTGAGACTTACCAAAAAGAGGCATAGTATTTGGTTTATCGCGACAGATGACAAAAGTAATACTGTCTTCATAAGATTGCACCTGCAATAAACGAACTGACGCGTAACATCAAATCAACAGAACGTATATTTCTTGCACTTGCAGTATAAACTCAAGAAAATGCATTAGAATGAAATATGACAAATTAAAAAATCGTTTGCCAACCTGGCGCTAAGGCACTGAACTTTATGAATATTCTATTTCTAAGTTATAACTACACGTATTGTGCATAAATCCACGAAATGTGGCCAATTTTAACTCACTTTCTGAATATAATTACAATTTTCCCTACAAGACACCACACGAAACGAACAGCTGTGATGTCAAATTCATTCTATCAAGTCAAGCGAAGCGAAGTAAACGTAAACGTCAAAATTGTTTAGTTGCCATTCAAAAAATAAGTAATTTCATTGCATTGGCGGTGACATTAACATTATATACTTTTGAAGATATGCCATACCGTTGAAATAGATTTGACCTGAAAACGATCCGAACACTGCAAAACGTGTCTCATTACTCATTTCTGAATTCTGAACTTTTCATTCAATTCAATCAACCAACTCCTCATGCAAAACCATAAAAACTAGGTTACTTAGCCATAATTTATAAGCAAGACTTTAGATATTAAAGTAAAATGGCAGAAGCCGCCCCCGAAAAACTTTCGAAGAAGTGAGTATCTGTGTGAAAAATTAATAAAACCATGAACGTTTTGAGAGCCGTGACTACCCTGTCGCTAAAAAGTAATTTGGTCATCAAACGGTGCCCTAATCTGTCTACTGCTGTTAGCAAAGGGTGGGTTTTATCCATTTTATATCTACGTAAAAAAAAACTGAAATTTTATAAAATATTATTTTTAGTGAGTTGAAACGACGACTGAAAGCTGAACAAAAGCTAAAAGAAAAATCTGAAAAAGCTGCTCAGCAGCCAGTTCCCAATGCAGAAAAGAAAGCCGCCAAAGAAGAAGAGGAGATAAGCCCAAATGAATACTACAAGTTACGGTCTGCTGCTGTTGCTGCCCTCAAAGAGGGACCTAAGGATCAACACCCTTATCCTCATAAATTCACTGTCACCATTTCATTAGAAGAATTCATTGAAAAGTATAAGAACCTTTCTGATGGAGAAGTATTAGAAAATATTTCAGTCTCGCTGGCGGGTAGGATACATTCCATCCGTGAATCTGGTCCAAAACTTATATTCTATGACTTGAGGGCTGAAGGTGTTAAAATTCAGGTGAAATATTCCGTCTTTTTTTGTTTTATAAATACAAGAGCATGGAGAGTCTCCTAAATATTCATTTATTATTTTAGGTGATGGCTAATGCCAAACTGTATGGATCTGAAGATAAGTTTGCACCTGACACTGATAAATTAAGAAGAGGAGATATCATTGGTTGTGTTGGCCACCCAGGAAAAACAAAGAAAGGAGAACTTTCCATCATACCTCAATCCATGAAACTCTTGTCACCTTGCCTGCATATGCTGCCACATTTACATTTTGGTCTCAAAGATAAGGAAACAAGATTCAGAAAGAGATATCTGGATCTTATTTTGAATGAAAGGGTATGTGCATTTATTTAATCTAATTGAATCTCCAAAACTAGCCTATATGTATATCATTATGTTTTCTGCAAATTGGAAATGGTATAGTAATAATACATTAGTGTATATGATACAAAATATTTGAGTGCATTTTATACCTTTGTTGCAAGTATGTATTTGTAAATTAGATATTTCTTAGATTAATTAATTATGTGTACCTTCTAAATTATTATTTAAATGCTTTAGGTGAGGCAGACATTCTACACAAGAGCTAAAATTATTGCCTATGTAAGGCGCTTCTTGGACAACATGGGATTCCTTGAAATTGAGACACCAATGATGAACATGATCCCAGGTGGAGCCACTGCCAAGCCATTCATCACACATCACAATGATTTGAACATGGACCTATACATGAGAATCGCTCCAGAACTGTACCACAAGATGCTGGTTGTCGGTGGGCTAGATCGGGTTTATGAAATCGGAAGACAGTTCAGAAACGAGGGCATTGATATGACACATAATCCTGAGTTCACAACCTGTGAGTTCTACATGGCTTATGCTGATTACAATGACCTTATCTCTATCACAGAGACAATGTTATCAGGAATGGTCAAAAGCATTCATGGATCTTACAAGGTGAGTTAACCAACCTTCTTTAGAAACATTGGTAGTGGTATTATTTATATTATAATTATTAATTATTTCTATCTTATCAATTCATATTTCAGGTTAAATTTCGTCCAGATGGACCAGAGGGTGAAGAAGTAGAGATTGACTTTACTCCTCCATTTGCAAGAGTGCCCATGATTGCAACACTCGAAAAACTATTGAATGTGAAACTACCTTCTGCAGATAAGTTGGATACCCAGGAAGCTAACACTCTACTCAGTGATCTATGTGTTAAACATGGGGTAAATACCTAATTTTATAATTATTTACTGAAGTTTACTGTGTTTAGGCATGTTATCATTATTTTATTGACTGTGTGTTGTAACAAATTTCTAGGTGGAGTGCAGTGCACCTAGAACAACTGCAAGACTGCTGGACAAACTTGTTGGAGAGTTCTTGGAGGAAAAGTGTGTAAATCCCACTTTCATCCTTGATCACCCTCAAATTATGAGCCCTCTCTCTAAATATCACAGGGAAATACCTGGTTTGACGGAAAGGTAATCAAATTTTACATTCAAACTATATTAAATGTAACATGACCTGTCTTTGTATATGACCAATGTTTCTGCTAAAATTGCATTTGATCTGTGTACATTAAGAAAATTATGAATTTATGAATAATTATTACACATGTAACCGTTACTGCACTAAGGTAAAATAAATTCGAACTTGAATGGAAACCTTTACTCAAACCAAGCAACAAGTAAAATTTTAACAAAACAACTTCTCTGATTAAAAACCTACTGTCTAGATCTTTATAAAGAAAATAAGTAAATATCAATATTTCCAGACAATCCACACATCAACATCTAGCCCCGTAGTACAACTCTATGCTTGTGTTATGTGTGCTAGACGTCTATAATACTTAATATAATAGACTTACACAGACATATAGATATTTTTATGATACATTTAAAACACCAAATAGAAGTGCTTGCAGTACATACACACACATGGCCGCTCGGAGGGGCTCGAACCCTACCTCTTGCGCCGCAAGCGGACCTTCGCATACCGCGCTACTGAGCCAGTAAACTTTAAACCCCAGAATACGAATCATCGCCTGGGAGTTTTTTTCAGTTATTTTCATATGCGCCGGCCGGCGTATTAGTTTATGCATTCGCGTAAATTTATTAAACCGAGTAGTAAAAGCGAGTACACCGTGACAAATCCGTTTTTTAAATATAAGCTAAGGCGGTGATTAACAGTTTAAATAGGTTTTTTTTTTTCGATACTGAACTGAACTGAATCTAACAATCTTGACTAATTTATCAGCTGTTTAAGTAAATGATTGATTTTAGTATTAGAAATAGTAGACATTTGGCAAATAATTTAACTCATATTGATATAAATTAAATATTATAAATGTCAAAATAGTAATATTGGTTGTATTATAAAAGTAGCTTCCCAGGCCTAACTGACAGCTCTCAAATTAAATCACCTATTTCGGTTTTGAAGTAATCCATAAAAAAAAACCTCATATACAAATTATTTTATGAGTTGCTTTTAAGAGATATTTGAAAAATAATACTAAGACTGCCCCAGGAACACCATCCGGGAGCTCACAAATTAAAAATCCCTTGCCAATCCATTCTGCAGTGATCAATGCCATATAATCTATTTACATTGGGCTTATTTTATTCCAGATTCGAGCTTTTCGTAATGAAGAAAGAGGTGTGTAACGCGTACACAGAATTGAATGACCCGGCAACACAGCGCGAGCGTTTCGAACAGCAAGCGAAGGACCGGGCGGCAGGTGACGACGAGACTCCGCCAACTGATGAAGCTTTTTGCACGGCTTTGGAGTATGGTCTGCCGCCGACGGCAGGCTGGGGTTTAGGTGTCGACCGTCTTACGATGTTCCTGACTGACTCCAACAATATTAAAGTAAGTGATTACTAAAATTATTTATGTGGTGAAGAAGTCAGCTTATTATTTTTTACTAGCTGGCCCGACGCGACTTCGTTCACGCTGTACCTATCCTATCTGTTACCTTATACCTACCTTTTTTTTTGTCTGCATAAGAAGAACCATACTTGAACTTCAAGGAATTATTGAAATCGGTTCAGCTGTTCACGAGTTATGTACTTAGCAACACATTTGGTGTAGACATGCAGATAATGACTAAATTTAGTAGTCTGAAGTGAAGATTTATAAGGAAATGAGAAAATCCAATACACTTAATGCAACTTATAATGTATGTATGCCATTACATCATTTAACTTGCAGTTAAACTGTTTATCATTGAACTTGCAGTTCTTATCTTGTGTGTATGGTTATATACATAATAGGAGGTATAATTACTTGTAAGATTTAGTTTGGTACATTTCATGTAGGGATCTAATAATACTGAAATTACTGATAAAAACATAAGTGCAGTAAATATATAAATAAAAGAGCAACAACTTAGACGAATATTATGTCAGGATCTCACTACTATGAAACGCATAAATGGAACCACATAATAAACAAAGATGTAAATACAATCAGATAATATTGATTTTATTGAAATGTGTATGGGATGATTTCAGTATGTAAGTCCTTTTCCGAATATTTTGCAACTGAACACTTTTATGTCATCTTTGCAGGAGGTTCTCCTGTTCCCGGCAATGAAGCCTGATGACCCAAACAAGCATAATGCTGAAGAAGAAAACGCCCCTGGTGGTGCTCCTACTCAAAATGGAGCATAATTATAACTAGTATTGGTGAAATATTGTATTTTGTGTGCTACTTATCTAACACTGTTTAACAGGATAAATGATATTATGCAAATAACTGGATATTTTCTTTGCACACAGTGCAGGCATGCAAGATCAAAATATCCTATTAAATTATAAATGAAATGTGTGTCTATAAACTAATTGGATTTAAGTTAGCTAATTGATATCATTTGATTATGAAATCCATTTTATTTATCAGTGTCCATTTCATTACCCACATAATACACATAATAAATTGAAGTAGCATTACTAAGACAAAGAAAATAAATCAAAAAATTATGAAATATGTATTTGTTATAAAGTAGAGCAGTATAAATGTTTCAGAAGGTTGAAATTGTTCTTTTTAGTTTTCACAAACTGTCTCAATGATCAGCACCATGTGGTATTGTAGAATTGTAATGTTCTCCGAGTTGATACATATGCCTGTGATATGTTACCAATAGAGCTGGTCCATCAAACTCACTTCCCTGCTCAATTATGTCTGGACCACCAGCTTGAATCACATTGATAGGACATTTCATTATATTGGTTAATGCCCTGATTTCTAACTGTCCTCCCCAAACCTTTGTGTCTCTAATTTTATCACAGTATTCTTCAAACTCTGTTTCTGTTAACATATCAAATGTTTTAGGGTTACTCATGAATGGTATAAAGTCATCTTTATTTTCTCGAATATATGAGCTCACTTGCAATCTAAGTTCCAAGACCGATTGCTCCTGATTTTTTATTAAAGCCAACTGGTGTGAAACTGCTTTATATAAACAGTCACCATCAGAAGCGATAGGGAATATAGTCAATTTTTTTCCCTTTAGCTTTGAGTTAATTGCCTCAATTTCTTTATTTCGTGGTCCATGTACATTTTCTTTTTCCTGTTGTTTTATTTCTTCTTCTCGTTCTCTATCATGTTGTTCTTTTTGGCATCTTCTTTTTTGAGCCTTAGATAATTTAGGTTTAGAACTATCAACAGCCTCTTGTGAGTAATCTAAAATGTCTGCTTGGTCACCATTAGGCTGAAAAGCTTCCAGTTCTTCCTGTTGCTTTGATTCCAATTCAGATTCTAGACGAATAATTTCCGCTGCAAGCTCCTTTTTCTTAGTTTTGTCATTTTTAGCAGCTTTTTTTAGAGCCTGCACCTTAGCTTGAAGTTCCTTTTTTTCTTTCCTGTGTCTACTTTCTAAAACATCAAGTGTTACCTCTTGGTTAGAAATGATGTCCATCACTTACTAAAAATAATAAATTGTCGTTAACGGTTCTATTTTTAGGACAAGCTATGTTTTTGATAAAAGGAATTCAAATTCAGAGGTTATCTATGTATTTATGTTGTACGATCTTTCATAGTGATTTAAATTGTATGATGACTAATTGCTATTGTCCCGTCATAAATGACGGGAAAATAGCGTTTTGTCAACTTTTTATTTAAAATAAATGCATACTTTTTGTCCGCAGATTTGAAATATACACGGCGGGCGGCACGGCCAGCGCTGGCCATCAAAAAAAATCTTATTGTATTACGTGGTATTACTTAAAGAAAAATATGTTTTATTCATTAAAAGCAATCAATACCAATAAATAGTTGTAAAAGTAAACAAAGACCGCCCCGCCCCGGAGAATGTACATACATCGTACATTTTTGAGTAACCCATAAATCATCATCACTCAAAATATATTTATTGTTATAATCACAGAGTAAGCACTAGTTATATATAATGTTAATTAACTTGATAGCTTAAAAATTATAATGAACTTTAAAACGTGGCCTGTTAGATTGACCTGACTGTACTGTGTGTAAGTGAAAAAAGCAAATTTTTGTGGATAAAAATTTTCCATAAGGTCCGCTTATGGCACAGTAGCTAGCTAGGCTTTGATTCCCACCGAGAAGTCAAGTATTTGGTATATTATTCTGCAAGCACTTTCTCCTTGGTCTGGGTGTTCAATATTATGTTGCAATATTTTGTATAGGTATATTTATTTTCCTTATTTTGGCAGAAATAATTATTTAGTATCTCTAATGATGCGGTTTCGAAACTTGCCAGCTTTTGCAGCAACCATTATAATAAAATAATAATAATTAAATAAATTACATTAACCACTTTATAGCAAACTAGCAGCCCGCCCCGGCGTCGCACGGGTAAAAAAAACTTCCCGGTAATTTTTAAAGTTTTTTGTTGAAATTAAGTTATGTCAAAGACAATTTTATTTACAATGAAGTACTCTTAACCAAGAACATATTTATTTGAATAAAAATTAATATTATTATGTTCATACAACTTAAACAAATTATTTCCATCAAATTAGGTACCATAGAAACGGTTTTTGTGAGTTAATCTTAAAAGATAGACATATACTATCACGGACTGTTTTTAGATAATTAAAAGAGCTATTATTCTTTAATACTTATTTTTTGTTTATCTTGAACCGTTTTCACGGCGCACGCAACGGAAGGCTTCAAAGATGAAATAATTTCTCCCGTTTTTTACACATTTACCACTATATATTTGCTCCTATTGGTCGTAGCGTGATGTTATATAGCCTCCTTCCTCGATAACTGGACTATCCAACACAAAAAGAATTATTCAATTCGAACCAGTAGTTTCGGAGATTAGCGCGTTCAAACAAACAAACAAACACACTCTTCAGCTTTATAATATTAGTATAGATTTAGATTTATTATTTTTAAGAAGTTTATTTTTGAAAACTAAATATAGCCTATGTCACTCAGGGATAGTGTAGCTTTCGGATGGTGAAAGAATTTTTTAAATCGGTGCAGTAGTTTCAGAGCCTATTCGAGACAAACAAACAAACAAACAAAAAATCAAACCATTCCTCTTTATAATATTAGTATAGACAAACAACACTTCGTCAGTTTGTGTGTTATCCCGGATAGAAATTCCTGGAACTGACCAGGGCTGGGGTTAAAGTATTTGTCATCAGTTCAGTTCTTGTTATTGTCATCGCGCTTGCCTTATGCTACGGCTTGCCGGTCTCATTTAGTTACTTGAAGGTTTTTATAAATAAACAAAAAGTTGATCGGTATCCAGAGAAACATAAAGTTGACCAACCAGATTAAGCGAGAAATAAAAATATTCGCACATAACATGTTTGTTATATCTGGTCGTCTGTATGTCTCCTCCTTGTGCACCTATAATTCTAAGTCAACAGCTGCTAAGTGTCACTGTCAATTAGCTAATAAACTACATCCATTTCATAAAATAAAACTGCCACAAGCTTTATTTTTCCGTGATTTCCTAAAAATCCAGGTTTTTGGAAGGGCTGCAGGTAATTATCGTATTGAAACGATGAACCCATGTTCTGTAGCTGCACCCCAACAAGATCTAGAAGGCGATGGAAGATGGAATAGCATTGTAAGTATCATATTCCATTACTCGAATACAATTTTCTCTTTCGAAAGCCTCGTATGATAATACTGAACTTGTATTGAACTATATTCTCTTCACAGTGCTTGCCAACAGATTTTCATCGTTCGAGTGTAATTATATACTCTATGGTTTGAGTAGGCACTTGTAGAAAAGTATTTTTAGTACATCGTTTCCTAATTACTTTCTAAGCCTAAATATTTAAATATATTTTTCTAATATAATAAAAATATTAGAAAAATATATAATTTTTCTATAATTTTTATTTATCCTATATTATAATTGTGTAACTCATTACTTTTATATTTACAGCATAACAGATTCTTATCTGATGCAAAAGGAAAAGATGCAGATGTTATATTCATAGGTGATTCAATATTACAAGCCTTAGAGCTCACAGATGTTTGGAATCAGTGGTTTGCACCTCTACACTGTCTAAACTTCAGCATACATAATGATCAAACTCAAAATGTTCTATGGCGCATCAAAAATGGAGAATTAGATTATGTGGAAGCAAAGGTAATGAGAGTACTTTCAAAGTTCACCCGCAGCCCATGCTGAGCATAGGCCTTCCTAAGTTAATTGTACCATACAATTGTGAATATTATTTTTTTACAGGTGTTTGTTGTACATGTGGGGACAAACAATATTGAGCACACAGCAGAACAGGTTGCTGAAGGAATACTAGAAATCATATCAGTTATAAAAGAAAAACATCCAAGTGGTTACATAGTTCTACCTGTATGAATTGAATTCTTTGAAAGTTATTAAAATTTTTGCCTTTTCTTTCTTAACATGATCTTGAAATATTTCCAGAGTCTCCTTCCAAGAGGTCAACATCCAAATGCTCTAAGGGAAAAGAATTCAAAAATTAATCAATATCTGCGTGAGAAAGTATCCAGCATGAACAAAGTTGAGATGGTGACTATAGATAAGGGTTTTATTCAAAATGATGGTACTATTAGTCATCATGACATGCATGACTATTTGATTCCCACAAATGCTGCCTGCAGAAAAGCATTTGAACCTATTTATGACCTTCTGCAGCAAATTCTATGTGAAGGAGAGCCTGAAAAAGACTTAACACCTTCAGAATGAAATCCAAACTACAGTCATAGTACTTCGAAATGCAGCTTTTTATCATGCAGCAAGCTCATTGTGATGAAAACCATAGTACTTAAATTAGCTTTTTCTATTATAATGTAGGTTTAAGTCAAGTTGTATTTTATAAAAGTGAACTTTACATTCCAAATTAGTGTAATCATATTGGCTGTGCTTACACTCATGAATTTATGATTTTTTGAGATTTTTATTTTGTTTCCTACAATTTTATGGAGCTCTTTTATGTGTAAGGGTCATGTACATAGTCATGAGTTAAGTGGTTACATACATAAAAGCTAGAATTTGAAATGGTATGCCTGTTTTCTCAATAGATGGTTACTATGAAATTCCCTTTTTGTATTTTTACATCACCAGATAATAATTAACCAAAGATGTATTTCCTTACCAAAGTTATTCTAAATTCTATTTTTGGAGTATGTTTGAAACTGTCACACATTTTTTTTTATACAGATGTATTATGTAATAAGGTACTGAATAAGTTTAATAAATAACTTGCTTGCAGTTTGTTAGTGGCTAAATAATTGTATGTACTTTAAGGTACTCAAGTTGCCAAAACATTTGCTTGAATCTCATTGTTATAAACTATTTATTTGCATGAAGCTTGAAAGTAAAAATGCAATTAATTTATAAATATGGTTGTTTTATTATATAATTCTAGTAGTTCTATAATGTTTTAAAACTTATTTAAAAACCTATGATAGTAGAAACTAAGGGGAAGCCAAACATTGCCTGTGTGTAAAGACTTTTCAAACATGTTGAAATTGTGCTTTTGAAGTTTATCCAAATATGACTTTATGGCTACTGCTGGAAGAAAAATTTGTCTTGATACTTCTGGAACAGTAATACTTCTAGCCTGAAACAAAATGTGATTACTAATAATAAACACAAAATAAAACTGATATTTATAGTTAAAACAATTTGATATACTGTCTTAGTCAAATTAACCATCTTACTGCCTTGCATCTTAAGATATGCCATGATGACAATCTTAGTAACATAATTATGATTTTATTTATAAAAAAATAGTACCTTTTGCAAATGGCTGTTAGCCCGACTGGCTAGCTCAAATGCTGTATTTCTCATATTTTCTGAGTCTTGTCCCCTTAGAACATTTTCTTGGCTTATTTTATTTTTCATCAGTATATCCATAGGTATTGACACCATTTTTAGAGAATTTGACACATGCACTGATCTGTAAAAGAAAATATATTTTCATGGGTGCTTACTACTCCCAGAGAGAAATAAAATAATATTATTTCCAGAGAAATATTTTCTTATGCATATTTGAAATAACTAACTATTTTAACAGTTATATTATATCTACATTAATTAAATGCAACCTGGTTATACTAATATTATAAAGCTGAAGAGTTTGGTTGTTTGAACAAGCTTATCTCAGCAACTTCTGTTCTGCTTTGAATAATTCTATCACTCATTTATTCTTTCACTGTTAAAAAGCTCAGTTATCAAGGAAGGCTATAGACATATAGTTTTTACAGATGGAAAATATGTCCTTGCCGCAGGAAAATCATAAAACATGGGCAATACTGTGAAGTGAAAAGCTAGTAGATTATAAAAAGGAATCATGATATTTTAATTATTATATACTGAGTTTGAAAACAAACCAAGTTAAGCTTACCTCAGTATATTAGAAATCCCCTGAGCTTTTCCTAAATGTGATGCTGCATGATCAGCATGTACATTCTCAACTCCTGCCACCTTCAGGAGCAAGTAATATATCGGTGAAGTAGACTCTTCTGCATATTTCTCTACATCCTCAAGGGAAGAAAAGTGCCTCTTTTTAAGCAAGCTGCTCCTAGATGTCACAAGCTTTTCAAGGTTTCTGCGTGGTAAAGAGTAGCAACAGCAGACCTGCAATTTTACATACAATATGAAACATTTAACAATACCAGGTATGCAAGGAGAAAAACCTGGACAATATTTATTCAACATTGGGATTTGGTAGGCACTGGTTTTCAGTCAACTTTACCTTGAATAACTCTTGGGCTATGGGATTTGCTGGTATATTCTTTAATGATTGGTCTTTCTTGTAAATTTTATCAACAACATCTTGCCAAAACTGTAACCTAAAAGCAGCTGTGTGTGTGTCAGTTGTCTGGTCTTGAACTCTTGCAACTTCAACATTGAAAGCCCTCACAACCAGAGCTGGTGACCGAATCGCTTTTGTCATAAGCAAACTAGCCAAGAAATTTTCATAATCGTGCCGTCTATCTGTAAAATATTAACAAAGTACCAGAAATTATCTGTTTTAATTAAAACAAGTTCAGTACAATGCTGCTTAATACTTTTATTTACCTTACAATGTTTGCACAATAATCAACAGTTTGAGGATCTGATGTAGCTTCCTTGGATTGGTAACGTACATTTGATCGATAAATTTTAAGTTTATTTACATGAGTAAAAGCAGTATTTCTGCTCATGATTGCTGTGTATGTATTAACGTTGATTAATCTCATTTGCCTTCGCTAGCGAAATTCGATTGATTGAACAATTTTACATGCAGCAAAACATCTCCTTCAACTTTCGTCCAAAATAAGTGAAATAATTTATTTAGAGTAAACTCTCTGAAAATTTGGTAGGTATATTTCAGAGAGGAGTTTATTAGACTCCCACGGTCCCACCAGACCAGAGAGTATATAATCACTACGTTTTAACGCCCACTACTATCTAACTACTACTATAATATTATAATCACTAAATCTCTACGATATTTATCCTTTTTCAATTTACAATGCAGATTATTTCCTTCTTTTTTCGGTCTAGCTAAACCGAACAGCTGATGAATATGTGATAAGTGACAGACATACGACTTACAGTAAAAGTGCTTATAGTGCACGCTTCACGTCACTGTCGATGTCGTGCTGTACGCAATTGTGCTTTTAATGTACCTACTTTGAAAAAGTACTGAACAAAGAAGATAATTGATAGAAAAAAGTTGTATAAATTAGCATTTTCATTTACACGAAAGCGAACCTACTACAAGAAAAATGGTCTACTCCATTATATCACGGTAAATTATCTATTTAATAACGTGATTTGAGCCCGGTAAAATTAATTATTAAGAATACTTTATTGCACAATAAAAATACAGAGTTGTACAAAAGGTGGGCTTAATGCCAAGGCATTTTCTACCTGCCAACCTCAAACAGGTTTAAGATAAAAAGTTGGCGCGCAAGAATGTATAAAAATAGCTTAATCTAAAGAGTAACAATATTAAAGTGTAAGGTACATTAAACAATCAAAAATATAACAAAAACAATTCTAAATATATGTTTTATATTTAAAGCACACACACATACATATTATATATATACTACATGTAACATATGTTTATATAAACACATACATATATACATACAAATATATATATAAATAATGACAAAAAGAGATGAATAAAAGGGATAGTTTAATAAGTTATGTATATAATTTATCAAGATAGAAGTTTTTAGTTGCTCGTTTGAAGTGGTCTTTTGTTTCTGCTTTTCTGATATGAGGTGGCAATCCATTCCACAACCGTGCTGCTTCTACAGAGAAAGAATTTCCTAAGAAGGATGTAGAGTGGGAGGGAATAGCGAGTAAAAGGTTGTCAGAGGATCGAAGGTTTCTATTATGTTCATCAGTTAAAAATGAGAAACGGTCTTTTAAGTAAGTAGGAGTAAAGGGATCTTTTAGAATTGAAAAAAGTAGGCATAATATTCGAATGTTCCTACGCTCCCGTATAGGTAGCCATTTAAGCATTTGGCGATATTTGCTAACATGATCGTACTTTCGCAGGTTATAAATAAATCGGATGCAAGTGTTAAGTAGGCGATCAAGTTTGTTAAGGAGAGCTTCGTTGAGATCAAGAAATACTGTATCGGCGTAATCGAATATAGGGACTAGGAGAGAGTTTGCGAGGGTAATTTTAGTGGAGATAGTAAGGAAATGTTTAAGACGTAAAAGAGAGTGAAGTGAGAAAAAGAATTTGCGGGATATTTCTTTAATATGGGGAGTCCAGTTAAGGTTTCTGTCAAATATTACACCCAGATTTTTAACCGTGGGAGAGAGTGGAATAGTTGTGCCTTCAAATAAAATAGGAGATAGAGAAAGCTGATCTGCTTTAGCTATTTAATTAAAATATACGAAGAAAGAAAAAAAAGAAAGAATCTTTTATATGTAAATTAAAAAAATAAAATGTAGGTAATGAACTTTTTTTTTTTTTTTTAACGAGTAGATAGTTCTACCGTGATATAATGGAGAGGCCAGTCAATTCTTCAAAAGACAATACGTTGAATCTTTGACTTTGCTTCGACTTTGAAGAGTAGGTACCTACTTAGTTTTCGATGGTTATTATATTATACCTATTGGCAATATTTTCAATATCTTTATGTTCCAAAGATGTTGAATATTTTTTTATTGTTATGTTAATATGGTAGGTATACTTACCTACTACTTACCTATCTTCTAAAAACTGCGAATGTTTTTATTCTTAAACCTTTAGTCACGGCGTAGTAATTTACTAAGTATTCAGTGGTCACGGTCATGAGCTTTTGTGCTGGTACATAAATTACATTATTAATAAAGTTAAACACCATAATATTTTGTAATGTGCACGCGCTGCGCTTCCATTTGATACCCCACTCGAGTATATTTGCAGATTTTCGGTCTTCCTTGCCCACTCTCAACCCCTATAACTTTTAAACGGCACAACCGATTTTCATGCTGAAAAATGTCTAAGAACACTCGCGCCAAACTAAAATGAAATAGCTCCATCCGTTCGGGAGCTATGATGCCCCAGAAAGACAGACAGACACACAGACACGTCAAACTTATAACACCCCTCTTTTTTGGTCGGGGGTTAAAAAGGAAATTACAGAACGAACGCAACTAACAGGGCACGATGGCGCGGGGCGTGGCGGTGCATTGCAAGATACAAGATACAAAATCATTTATTTCCATTGTTTGGTTTTAAGACACGTCAAAATAAAATACAAAAAAACAAAAAAAAAAAAGGTGTGTGTGCTATTCACACACGATAGAAGTGAAACTTCAGTAAACCGACAAAAGAATGAGAAGAATAAAAAAAAAAACAAATAAAAAAATACTATGCAAAAAGATTTAGTTCGGGCGGTCACCCATCCAAGTACTGGCGTCGCGCGAACCTTGATAGCGTTTAAGATTGGGTTACCCTCTCGGGTAAGCCAATCTTATTTCCATTTCCGTTTCATCCGATTTCAAATCACAACGATTCTAAAGAAGTTTCACTTCAATAATCATAGGTAATTAAAGATAAGTAGGAAATAAATGTATGGTATCTGGTCGCTTCGCTTTTTTTACACTGGAGCAAAGAAGCGATTAGAAACTCTAGCTCATCTTTGTATTGAAACTTTACAATCATTAGTTGTTAGTCTTGTTTTTTGATTTTGTGTTGGAGCAGATTCCGTCCCAAGCAGGTTTGTCCTCAAGGTACTCCGATAATTTTTTATAAGCTTTTATCAAATACCTATTGTTTTTACAATATTTTTAAATTAACAATTTGACAACTGTTGCAATTCTTTGGGAATCTTGTTGTTGTGCAAGAGTTGCTACTCAACATAAGGACCCCCTAACCACAGAGAATAAATTTCATGACGTACCCTACTCGTATAGTCCGAATTGTATAATTATTTGCATTGTTATCAAATATATGTCTAATTAGAGAATAGGTAAGTATATTAAAAATCTTAATGCTTAAGATACATATTATAAATACTTGATATACGAATTACTAATATTGTTGTGGTACAATACTATTTTGCAACTTTTCAAAAATCGAAAAAGGATTACCTAATCCTATCTTTTACAAACCAAGCCACGCGAGAAGGTTTTATGGTTTTTTATTTATACCTTCATCCTTTATTCTTTACTGCGCTCGTTAAAATATTCTTTCATAATTTAATACCCAACCGTACTTAATCAAATCAGTAAAATTTGGTTTGAGAATTTCCCTTAATTTCCCCTCTTTGCTTGCTGAATCCGCCTATTTGTCTGCCACCTCGTTCCCCTGTAGCGTTTATGCGACTTTACTCATTGCAATTTCAAGCTTATACCGTTGAGTGCAAGATTTTGAATGTTGTTGTGTAGATTGTCTAAAAATATTAATTAATTTATTTATTGAGCTATATGTATATTGCACTGCCCTAACGCTATCTTTCAAAACACAATTCTTAATACCCGTATTATCGATTTCATTTAAAGAATATAAAGCTTCTATGATTGCAATGAGTTCCAGACTCAATGGAAATATCAGATAGACAACAAATTTATTGCACACTAGCGGCCCGCCCTGGCGTCGCACGGGTAAAAAAAGCAATTTTCCTTATTTGCTCACCGTTTAGACCTACCCTGGACTACGACAAACATTTTAAAACCAAAATCAGCTCAATCGGTCCAGCCGTTCTCGAGTTTTAATCAGACTAACGAACAACAATTCATTTTTATTTATAAAGATTATTTCTTAACGAAGTAAATAAAAAAAAACAGTATAACGCTACTAGTGGTATCGGCGGCCGTATCGCTAATAGCGATTTCTTTCATGCAAGCTTTGGATGGATAGGATCTACTAGGTTAACAAATGATAAATTTCTTATAAAAATATTTCACTTCACCTTTACATCTGTACCTTTAGATCTGTGTGCCATTTATTTTAAAAGTTATTGTAATTGCTTTTTTTTCCATGGGGTTCACTGTAGCGAATAATAAATTTAAAAACGCTATACCTAACAAAATTATAAAAAGAACCCATTTTCCGTCGATGAAAAAGGATGTAGGTAGTATCCCCGGGTTTACTTTGTGCAGTTTATTACTCACACTGTAGATTTTTAGAGAAATTTCTACTTTTATTATATTTAAGTAGGTAGGTAGGTAAATTTGTCTTGCCAATAATTATTGCCTTTCAAGGAGCAAAGTTCATCAAAAGGTTTTATTGTTATGTTATTTTCCCACGACATACTTAGGGCCTGTTTGACCATCTCCGAGAGATAGACAATAGTTAATTTTTACAGCTATTTTGCTCAGTCACATGTGACAAAGCGACATGACTCTTGCCATAATTATCCTTCGACTGTCCGCGCTATTTTGGCTTGTTAAATTATTAAATGAACCGCTTCTTAGCTTTTCAGGCTTACTTTTTAACCCCCGACCGAAAGAGAGTGCTTTTTGACGTGTCTGTCTGTCTGTAGCATCATAACTCCTAAGCGGATGAAACGATTTTAAGGTACTTAGTTTTATTTTTGTATGAAGGTAACTTTTGCGCGAGTGTTCTTAGACATGATTGATGAAAATCGGTTGAGCCGGTTAAAAGTTATGAGGGTAAAAGGGGAGAAGAAGAACCGAAAATCTGCAAATTAACTCGAGTGGGGTCTCAAATGGAAGCTTAACACGTGCACAATAAAATATAATATTATCTTTTGACACAAAGAAACTAAGATTTTGGAATCTTTGTGTTTGTATTTGAATTTAGATAGGTGAATAAGTCGTGTTTCCTTTCGCACACTGAGCCACTAGTGGCGGCCGGCGGCGAGGAGGTCACCTACCCTTTGGTGTGCTCTTAGATGGCTTGACTTTAGATTATTGACATGATAAACACCCTTCGCTACTTGCTTCACTTTTCACCATATGCCTCTTTTCCGCAACTCTTTCGACAACTTCTTCGCCGGAGGGCAAACATTTCTTAGTTTTTCTCGACTTTGCTATATAAAATGAGCAGAAAACCGTAGCCAAATACAATTACCTGGTGCAAGTGCAACTAATTTTGGCCTTGGTTAAATGCAAATCCTGTCATGCAAAGTTAGCTTAGGTGCCAAACTGTTACTACAAAAGACCGAAACGTGACAATGGAATTTTATTTTCGTTGTTGCAAGAGCGCCACACAGATGTCTCGAGTAGTAAAGCGATGGAACGTGCGCCCTTCCTCTCTGGCTCGCAACACGCACAACCCGATAAGGGAGATTATTGAAGAAATGGATTTGAAACCCAACCCTGACAAATCGTTTATACCTCTTTCTGTGGGTGAGTTTATAAGACAACACAACACAATGTATTATACATGAGTACCTATACACGGCAACATAGAATATGCAAGTAAAATATGTACAATAGGTTGCTTTATCGCTATCTAGGCAATCTTTAGATACATACCTACAAATTTCAATGAAATAGTCACGGTTTACAATAACTAAAACTATTTAAATCATAATTTCAATTATGATCATTCTTTGGGCAACTCGACCCACAGAAAATCCATCCCACGAGCTATACTGATTATATTTTTGTGGTTTGTATTGTTTATAATTATTTCGGAATGAAATATATCAGTGAAAATGTGTAGCCGGCAGGCATAGTCCTACATTATTACAATAAGTTCCGCAAGAATTATTTAAGGGTAAAGTACCTAATTATATTTTAAGTTTGCAACCATCTATAACGATAATGACGAACGCCTCTTCTTTAACCGACTATGAAATTAGGGAGCTCCAATTAGTAGCGTATTTTTTTTATTGTTTTTTTTATTTGGCATGTTTAGTAGTTCACAAACATACTTTACTTGTAAATACCGCTTCCCCGAAAACCGAATTTGATGATTGTTATATTTATTATGTAGCTGTGCTTTCAATTTGGTTCAATTAAGTTTGTCTTTGAGCTATCTTAGCGTACCGACAATTTTGCGCAAAACAGCTCTTTTTAAAGTTAAAAATCTCGTTGTTTGTGTACGAAGGGTTTTGAAAATTATAAATTATTGTAGGAAATTTTACTGTCCATTTAGTATTTGACTGTTCTATCAAGATCACTTATATATTTTTTTCCAATTTACCTTTCAGCGTTACCAGCCCCTTATTTTGTATATGATACTGGCATATCAAATGATGAAAAATATGAATCAATAGAATAGAACCTTGGGTAAATAGTTGGTTAAGAATATTTATGATTTATGTACAACGAGATATTATTTTATATGCGAAATATTGCGAAATTTAAACGAGATTTTCATCATTATACCTTCATTTTTTTAATATACTAATAATGGACTGACAATAAAATCAAGTATACCCCTGAAAATTCTGCATTAATGTAGTATAAACTTATAAAAGTTTAATTTACTTTAAAGGTCACACTTGCTTTTGTATGGAGCTCGCACGCTTGGCATAAAGGCTTTTAATATAATCTTGTATATTAAATTCTCGTGTCACAATGTTCGTTCCCGTACTCCTCAGAAACGGCTTGACTGATTCTCATGAAATTTTGTGAGCATAATTGAGTAGGTCTGAGAATCGGCCAACATCTATTTTTCATTTTGCAAAACAACGTTTGCTGGGGTCAGCTAGTAATATAGTTCTTATATACATAATAATATGTTTAAAATATTGTCCGCTATTTAGATTTTTTATTTTCTGGCTAATGAAAAATCAATACATGCATTGTCAAAAGCCCAACTCTCTGCACAAAATAGGTGTTAAGTACTTTTGAAACGGACTACAGTATACCTTATTTATACCTATATTTTTTTATGAAGTCAGCATGCCTATGATTACTTTAACTTGAACTCGGTTAAACTGGCATTTAACCGTTGTTAAAGTTTTACTGCGTAGCATTAATAAAACCTGTATATGACTGATATCCCTTTTGCCATTTCCTTTTCATCTCGCTCATCACCATCAGGTGATCAGCTCCATATTATTACATTTTTGACAGGTGATCCCACGAGCTTCGGAAACCTGAAGCCACCAGAAGCGCTTCTAGAGGCAGTCCGTGAGAGCCTTCGCTCGAACGAAAGTAGGAGCTACGGTCCATGCACAGGGACCTACCAAGCTAAGAAGGCGGTAGTGGAATATTCCAAGGCTGATGTGACTCCAGATGACGTCATCATCGGCAGTGGTTGCTCGCACGCCATCGACATCGTGGTCTCTGCTATAGCACAAGCAGGGCAGAACATACTTGTCCCTAGGCCTGGGTATGGTATCTACAAAACACTGGGAACTGGGCTGGGAATCGAAATAAAGTATTATGATTTGATGGTAAGTCTTTTCACTTGTTTAAAGTAAGTAAGTTGAATTGAATCAAAATCACGATAACTTATTTAAATCTGAATTAAGTCTTGAAGGGATACTAGTAATTGTTAATTCTAAATATTCTAATATAATAATCCAATCAAATAAAGTTCAAATGGATTACCCAATGAATAAATTAATAATAATATTATAAAAAAAATATCAGCCAATCCATTTAGTTACTAAAAATCCCGAACACGATCGAATTATAGGTGTAATTAGGTATTTCGGCTCAATCAATTTTTTTTCAGAAATATATGTAATTTCTGTGAAATATCAGCTAGTCATCCATTAATATAGGGTGTCTGGCAGAAGGAAGTAAAGTGTCCGGCATTAATAATGTTATCGTATCCTCTTAGTATTCAGAGGCGGATTAAACATTGAGAGCGCAGAAGGCCAAAATAACACTAGCGCCCTTAGAGGTATTAGAAGTTTAGTTTTAACCTAATCAATAGGTATCATCATCATCTTCTTAGTCTACATGTATCGAAGTGAGTGGTATTTAATTCGCGCTTTCGCAGTACCAAATCGTAATTTTTTTATGAGTTGATGATCTGTCATATTTAGGTCCATGGTCATATTTAATTGCCCACAATCATGATATTAGCACCATCATTCTAACCTAATAAGGTTAGATACTTTGTATTTTTACAATGGTTAATGAAGCGTTTAAATGATTACCTACCTTTTTTGTCTCGTGTTGATTTAGGGCCGATTTTTCAATCGTCAGATAAACAGTCAGATAGCCTTTATTCGTCGAATAGCAATATTCATGGTTTTTCAATGGTCAGATAGTAGTTAACTGTCGAATAAGGTCCCTATCAGAGGAATAAAGTTACCTGCTACTTGAAGGACCAGATAAGGTTCTATCCCGCCGATAAGTTTGACGTTTAGGTTATGTTGTATAGTTTCGTTCGTTTTATTTTGTTTGATAAAACCGTAAAACGACATAGGTTCTTCCCGTGATTTGTTATAAATGGATGTATTTAAAGCAATTGACCACTTATCAATCGAGGAAGAACAAGAAATACTTAATTATCTATATCCTTCTGATAGAAAAACCCGAACTTTACGAGAGAGGCCTGATAATTTAAACACATGGAACGACACTGAATTTTAGAGAATATTTCGGTTGAAAAAAGAAACCATAGCCTACTTACTTTCATTGATTGAAGAATAAAAATCATTTGTTAAATACTGGTAAAAATAAAAGAAAGAAAAGTTAGAAGTATACATCTGAAATACTGAATTTTTTATTGAAAATCCACAACCAACTTGCTATATTATCACTGTCATTACGTGCTCTAATATTCTAGTCCAGATGTATTGGAGCATATTGCCAACACTTTATCTTCAACATCATTGATATCGGGGGCAGTAGAAGTTCGGCCACCTGTTCTATACAACTCCTGTCTAAGGACAGTCATCTTTTTCTTCGTAAATGTTTTACGCCTTAGTACTTTCATTTTAATGTTATAGCCGTGCGAACTGCAGTTTCACTAGATGTCTCATTAAATGCTGTTGCAATTTTGGTCCATGCATCATCTTTGTCTTTGTTGGTTACGGCGTCGGTTTTCTTGTTTTCGATTACTGACCGATATTTAGTTACCAACTCGGTCAGTAAACGTACTTCTGAACTACTGAAATTAGTAGCACGTTCACGTTTCTTGGATAATTCCATTTTCTGATTCATTTTTAATTCGCAAAAGATAATGTAGGAATAACAAGATTTGAACTGACTGAACTGTCAAATACAGTTTTGTTGCTATTCTTCACTAACACTTTGAATACAGTATCTGTGTATCTCGCTTGCACACAGATGGTGTGAAGTTGGTTTGGATAAACCACTGATAGTTATTCTCTATATAATAGACGATTGAAAATTTGAAAATACTTATTCGCCCGATAAACAGACAGATAATTTTATACGCTAAATAACTATTTGACGACTTAACTGAGGATTGAAAAATTGGCCCTAAACAAATCTTTATTCATTATTTATATAATTCGTTCATGCAATCTAAATTGACTCTACGATTGGTTTTTTACTTTGTGATTACTTTGAGCTGTAAAAACACAAATAAATTATAATAATTTATAGGGCCTATCGTCTTAACATACCTACCTACTAAAGACAATGTACCCATAAGTACCAGACATTATGATCTTGTTAATCTATTTTAAAGAGGTACTTAGCTGTAACTGCACAATAACTCAATTGTATAAAATTTTTGTCTGATAAATCGATTCTTCTTCTTTCTGTCTCGATAACGGACTTATTATAATTTTTTTAGTCATCTACCCCAATGTATAAGCCTTTCTTCTATTCTCTCTAATCTCTATCTTCTAATCTATTATCTCATATTATGTTTAGATTAGGTAAGCGTAATATTTGCTAATATTATATCTGGTAATAGATATTACTTATTGTATTTTAGCCTCAAGACAAATGGAAAGTGGACCTGAAATCTTTGGAAAACCAAATAGATATGAACACAGTGGCCATCGTTGTAATTAATCCATCGAATCCTTGTGGTTCAGTGTACAACAAACATCACCTCCGCGAGATAGTAGACGTGGCATCCCGGAACCAGTTGCCAATCATTGCTGATGAAATTTACGAACATTTTGTATTCATTGATGAAGAGTTTGTTCCGATTGCGTCACTGTCCAAAGACGTGCCGGTATTTACTTGCAGTGGTTTAAGTAAGAGGTATGTCAAAGGGTTAAAGGGCCTTTTGTTAAACTTAGTTGGAGAATGTTTTTTACAACAAATTAATCCTTGTAGGTATTTTAATAAATAAATATCGTTGGTCAATCTATCGTTGGTCAATCCCACACATCCTAGCTCAGTAGAAAGCTCTGGACTTGTGTTACGAGTATTTGAAATCTGTAAGTTAGTTGGAGTCCGATAGTTTCGTATACTAACATAAATGTTATAAAAATATTTTCTTAAGTACATAAATATTTCTATCATACAATATAAAATACCATAGAGGCACGTGATTGTGGAATAATAGCTTAATACAACTACAACTATGTGGCACGTTTACCATGTTCAAGTTGCTCACGCATTTTTGTATATAAACTAGGATATTCAAGTCATCTCAGAGAACACTACAGGGTATATTATATATAAAATAAATATATAATTTACACCCTAACTGAAAAAAGTCTATGTTAAAATGCCTGTCCAGTGATGCAATCACCATAACCGAAATCGGCTAGAACATCAATCATTACTTGTCGGCACTGCTCGTACTGGAAATATTGTTGATCAATGTAAATCTGTCTATAGTCCTTGACAGTTAATAACAAGTCCAATATTTCTTTTACAAGGTTCTTAGTTCCTGGTTGGCGTCTCGGCTGGGTCATTATTCAGGACAGAAATAGACGCTTGGGGAAGGATATCAGGCAAGGATTGTACAACGTGGCCAGTCGGTTTCTTGGCGCGAACACGTTGATACAACACGCATTGCCGAAGATACTGAAATGTGCTACACATGGCTATTTCAGGGACATGATGATGTTTATTGAAGTAAGTTCCTAAAATTACTTTGCCTTAGAGCCTAACTTATGTTTGGCACACCGTTTAACCCAATAGCACATTAAAATATTATTTAATTTTATGAGGTTCATACCATAATAAATAAAAAACATCCGATAGTTTCGTATCATATTAAACAAGGTCTTAATTGAGTACCTAGGTAATTAAATATACACCAGAAATATTAAGTACCTACCTATTTAAATTTACTCTATCTATTCATTAATAATATTAACGCTAAGTTAATAAAAAATATCATCATCATCATCATCATCACCCTATTAACGTTCCCACTGCTGGGACACAGGGACTTCTGCGGGTTGGTAAATGTCACATGTCCTTCAAACTCTTTTATGAAGTTCTCAGAACATGCCGGTTTCCTCACGATGTTTGCCTTCACCGTAGCAAAAAATATTAAAAAAAAAAAAAAAAAAAAAAAAGCACGTAATAAAAAATATGTTAGTTAGGTAATAACTCAACTTTGACTTTAATGACAATATTATTGTTTTGATGAACATAGAAGAATATGATATTTTAAATAATTTAATAAACCTAATTGATAGTTTATCTGGACTCCACTTCTCAGCTACGATCAACCCTTCAAATTACACCGTGTATTATCATGATATATTTCAGAATCAGGCTAGAACTGCATGCCGTGAACTCCAAAAGGCACCAGGATTGCGCCCCATAATGCCACAGGGTTCGATGTACATGATGGTTGAAATTAAGATGTCTCTATTACCGTATGCCAACGAACTTCAGTTCATAAAGGAATTGTGCACAGAACAATCTGTGCTCTGTATACCCAGCAAGGTATGAAACTCTTGAGTTTACTAAGTTAATATTCATCATCATCATCATTATTTTAGCAATACGTGCCGACCGTTGGACGAAGGGTAACTCATAAATTTCCAGTTGTGTTGGTTGGAAGAGTCGTCAAATTTAATAACGTTATTATTTTCAAAGTCATTTACTATTACGTTAAAGGTTTAATTTTCGAGTGTAATTCAATGAGAGTTACCTGAATCAAGAAAGTAGGTACTTATATGAAATAGATTTCAATGCTCGAGTGCTATTATGGTTTCTCGGTAACTATGACTTGCCGTGTTGATAATTAACTCCAAGTCTTTTGTAAATGCTGCTTTTTTTTTGCTAACACTTGCCTGTTTACCTAATTTGACTTTCGATTGTTCAGTTCAGTTCAGTTTCTTGTAATAGGACTTTGCGCTTAAAGCGAGAATTTGCCAGTGTCGAGTTAAATAAAATTTATAAAGTGAAAAAAATGTTACTCAGTTGAACGCCATTTTGCGTCTCCTTGAATGATATGTATGTTTTAAAATAAATTAACTGACATTGACAATCAATGTTTATTGTGAATTTTTGTTAGATACTAACAAAAATTGTAGCACCAGTATGACAGGGCGATGGGAAGGTTAGTCGTGCGTGAAGTTCACGCTTAATTCAAAGTTTTAAAGGTAAATTGTTTTTTTACCGAGAACCAATTGTTATTATCGATAAATTTATGTCGAGTATCCGCACATTTCGTTTGATCAAAGTTCGAAAATACACATTGTATATAACAGTGCTAAAATGTTGAATGTCGGTAGGTACGAAGGCATAAGGATATCGGTAATAAGGACAAACAATACGACGCGTCTGCGTATTTACGGACAGGAATGACACAATGATTCGTTATATTATTATCATTACAATTGTATTTTCATTTCAGTGTTTCAACTATCCTGGTTTTATCAGAATAGTACTAACTGTACCAGAAAACGTTCTCCTGGAAGCCTGCAGTCGGATTGTACTATTTACTCAGAAACACACCAATGAAGTTTCTGGAAACGGAATTCCTGTGGATACCAAGATGGCTGCTTTAGTTGTTTAGAACTTAATATCACCTTCATTGTATTATTATCTGATTACTATATTAACATAACAGTGATAAAATTCCTCTTTTTGATCTAAGTATTTGATACCTACATTATACTAATTCTAAATGAAACGATTGTTTTATTTACTATGAAACAAATGAATAGGTTACAACATTGGTCTCACATTCAAATGTTTACTGCAACGCACCCTGGTGAGTTGTCACCGTAACACCTATCTATGGACATGCCATGCCATGAAAACCGCATTGAAATTGGACTCGTGGAGTGGAGATTAAATGGCAACATTGATTTGCACAAACAAACAAACATCCTCTGTCCTCTCGCTCACCCCTAACGCACAATGCCGTCTCAGTCACGCATCGTGGGTAAAAAGTCACCTCTAACTTTTTTAAGAATTTTATTTAGGTACTACAAACTTTAGAATAAAACTTTTTCTCGTACCTCTTTTAGTTATCGAGATATTAAAAAAAAGTTTATTTTTTCGACGTTCTGCAATTTTTTTGTGAGTGAACCCGGAGGTTCACGACATCACGACCCAGAATTTTTCCATGTTAATGCGAAATAAATCTAAATTTAAAATTTAAGAAAAACCCCCGATTCCAATGTCTTAATTTCCTTAAATGTAAAACAACATAATATTATGTAATGTGGACGCGATGCGTTTTCATTTGATACCCCACACTAGTATATTTGCAGATTTTCGGTTTTGCTTCCCCACTCTCACCTCCATAACTTTTAAACGGCCCAACCGATTTTCATAAAACATGTCTAAGAACACTCGCGCAAGGCTCACCTTTCATACAAAAAAAACAAATTTAAATCGCTCCATCCGTTCGGGAGCTATGGTGACACAGACAGACAGACAGACACGTCAAACTTATAACACCCCTCTTTTTTTGTCGGGGGTTAATAAAGAAAATGTTCGCGTTGAATGCAGCCACTCTTCTCAAAAAGGCCCGTTGACTGGACTCTAATGAATTCTTAACTTTGTTTTTGTTATTGTTATGAAGGCAAAACACTTGCATTTATAATTTTGTTATTGTGGAAGGTTACTAAACTAAGAGTCACAAACAATTTATGCTATTATTATGTATTTACATTTTCTATGCAAGCCTATTGCGTAGATGTAAAGGTTATGTTTACCTCATTGGCTTTACCAGATCAATACCTTAAAATAAATTTCAACATCCTTTATTTCTATAGTTTGATGTAGATTCTCATCCTAGAAATGACTTTAAATTACAGTTTTATTATACAATGGTACCAACAAAATGTGTACTTACTTAATTTTGGTATTTATTATGGTCGCTTGGATTACCCAGCGAATTTAAATTAAATAGGTAGTTATACTCTTTTTATGGCGAATTCAGCAAACATTTCAAACATATTGTTGTCCTCCACGGCGATCTAACGAATTATAAAGGTTATCATCACTTAAATATATCACTGCTAAAATTTAGGTATCAAGTTAGATAGGCATTTATCCTGGGAACCGCAGCTCGCCGACCTAAGTCGCAAAATCTATGCCTCGTATGTCTCCCTTAGACGACTACGAAATCTACTAAGGTTGCGCTTGCGCAGGTACTTCTCCTTTATATTCTAGATTATGTCGATGCCAGCTATCCTGATTTAACCCAAGTACAGCTTGATAAGCTTGAGCGTTTGCTGACCACATAACGGAATATCGCGAAAAGCTTAAGTGGCTAGCGATCCGTCTTCGCCGGGATGCTCATTTTCTTACACTTCTTTATAATATACTTTTTCAAACCAACACTCCCAACTATCTCAAACAGCGTTTCAAGTATCTTCATCAGTCTCACACCCTATCTTTGCGATCAGTCGATACTCTCCAACTAAAGACCCCAAAATCATTCTTTTCACTCTTTCTCTGCCAATAAATATAAAAAAAGCTCAATCCGTAACAATTTTCAAAAATAAGGTTTATAGACATTTTCTGTCAACTTCATCTAATAATAATCAATAGTACGAGTAGGTATGTTTCATTTGTGTTCCTTACTACACACTCCTACTGTGTTTGTTTTCAGTAGGTACTACATAATCATTTTATTTTTATTTTTATTTATAAATCTGTGTAAACGCCACTGCTCTCTCTTATTAACAAATTTCTGATCCATCCAAAGGTTGCCTGGAAGAGATCGCTATTTGTGATAAGGTCGCCCATTGTGTCACTGTATGAAATATGTATATCTCCTATGTATGTTCCTATATTGTGGTGTTGCAATAAATAATTTTTGTATTGTATTGTATTGTTATCATCATGGACTGGCGTAATTTTGTATAATATGTATGCCCTACATAACACTTATATAATATTATTGAAATACCTATAACACAAAGGTTTTTATTACTATTTTACTCAGACCTATTATTTTTAAAACATGAAGTTGTATTTTTATTACACATTAGCAGAAACATATTATGGCATGATGACTACAAAAAAATATATTAACGGTCCTATTCTGTTAATAAGAAAGTCCCAAGATAAATAACAATTACAATTAAATTAAAACAAAAATTAAAGTTCCGGTGTGTGTGGGGGTTTGAGTCGTAAAATGACGTACAAATAGTAAAGCGTAACGTCACGCGAAACTTCAAAACACTGTTGAGTCTTCGGTTTAAAGATATTTTATTCTCAGAAGAACAAACAAGTTCACTTAAAATGAGAAAATACAAATAATGCTTATAAATAATGCTTACCGCTAGCCTTATGGGGTATTTTATTAAACCAATAATAATAACCAAAAACTAAACAATAATAAATCTAAATTTAAAATTTAAGAAAAACCCCCGATTCCAATCCCTTAATTTCCTTAAACGTAACACAACATAATATTATGTAATGTGGACGCGATGAGATTTAATTTGATACCCCACACTAGTATATTTGCAGATTTTCGGTTTTCCTTACCCACTCTCACCCCCATAACTTTTAAACGGCCCAACCGATTTTCATGAAACATGTCTAAGAACACTCGCGCAAAACTCACCTTTCATACAAAAAAAACTAAATTGAAATCGCTCCATCCGTTCGGGAGCTATGGTGACACAGACAGACAGACAGACACACAGACAGACAGACAGACAGACAGACAGACAGACAGACAGACACGTCAAACTTATAACACCCCTCTTTTTTGGTCGGGGGTTAAAAATCAATTAATATAACATAGATAAGTTCATATTAAAAAATAAAAACATGAATATAATAAATCTAAATTTAAAATTTAAGAAAAACCCCCGATTCCCATGCCTTAATTTCCTTAAACGTAAAACAACATAATATTTTGTAATGTGGACGCGATGCGATTTCATTTGATACCCCACACTAGTATATTGCAGATTTACGGTTTTCCTTCCCCACTCTCACCCCCATAACTTTTAAACGGCACAACCGATTTTCATGGAACATGTCTAAGAACACTCGCGCCAGACTCACCTTTTATACAAAAAAAACTAAATTGAAATCGCTCCATCCGTTCGGGAGCTATGGTGACACAGACAGACAGACAGACAGACAGACAGACAGACAGACAGACAGACAGACAGACAGACAGACAGACACGTCAAACTTATAACACCCCTCTTTTTTGGTCGGGGGTTAAAAACAAATAAGTTTGATACAAATCTAAAATTTTTGTCTAAGAAAGTTGAATTTACGGTAGTCTTCATTTTTCATTTGCATAAAAAAAGTACGTTACAATTTTAGTAAAGGTAGTTAAAGTTATAGTGTAAATAATATAATTGTTTAGGGTACTAAAGGACTAACATTGTATGATAATGGTCGAGAAAAACGTATTTTGCTACGATATTTAGAGGCCTTTGTCTTTGATCAAAAGAAGGTTTTCTTTTTATCAAAGGCCTTTGTCACTAAATACTCTCTAATATAATCTCTTATAAATTTTTAATATTGAACCAGAAGTAGTTCCTGAAATTAACGCGTTTAAGTAAACGATCAATCTATCAAACGACTCAATTAAATATAATTATTAGATGATTACAAATTTTGTTTTTGCAAAACTTTGTTTTTTTTTCAATATCTAAGTTCTTTTTTGTATTATGTATGTTTAGAAGTGCTAGCTAGCTATACTTTTTCCTCGGACATTGCAGCAGTAATGGAAACAGGATGGCTGAAGATAAGTAGACTCTTTGCTGAACGTTACAATTACCAGTATTTGTAACAACATTATTATGTCAGATCATGGCCAAGGTGGTAGTCGGAAGTAGTCTAGATATAGCACCTATCCGAATAGCACTAGCACCTGCAGGAAAAGCACCTTACCTTTGCTATTCAATTAGATAAACTACCGTGTTTGGTCTATGAGTAAAAACAACATAAGGTCTATGGCTCTTTGCTGCGTTACTATCGAGCTATCCATTGTGTTTTATAAATTTGATAAATACAGAACACTATGTATTTTCTGTACAAGAAACATTCCTAATCAACAACATATTAAATGTCTCAAATTTGGCATAAATACTATTTGTCTATATACCTACTGCATTGCCTTTTTGTCTATGTATTCTGTATTCTGTTATTCTTTAAATAATAATAGGTAATTCGTTGCAAGTAAAAGAGCATAAACGACTATTGTCTGTTCTTACTAAAATATCGTTATATGTTTCATGTGTGTAATGGATTTTGAAAAAGTAACGCCCGAATCTATATACCGTATAACATCAGGCCCGGATCTAGGGTGGAGGGGGGCACGCCGGCGCCGCTTACGGGAGCGGCATATTCAAACTTGTCATGCATTCATAGAGATAAAAACAAGCACAAACAAATCATCCTAGGAGCTCCAAAAAATTTGGTTGGCTGAGGTTACCTTGGCATGGATAATTTTTGGAGCGCCTAGTGCTAGACATTTTTTCCGGGTTTAAAATTACACCTACGGTGGGAAAACGAGATGATTCCGCCTCGCCATACAATACAATTCATTATATTATATGTCAAAAATAATAATAAACATTCCAAAAATAAACATACAGGCAATAATAAAACAATTGAAAATATAAAATTAAGTTGTATACTCTTGAGTCAAAAATAAAAATATTAGTCTTATGATCTTATGGGCTTGTCAGCAAATATGTCAACGTCATTGGACTGGTCATCGGTCCAAAAATGGTCGTCGGCGAGGGCCTTCTGTGCCTGTGGTAACCGCCATATTGCGCCGCGGGACCGCGAGACCGATCGATTCCATTGCAGCTGGGCTTGCAATATCACCGCGGAGCAACCGTATGTAATGCACAGCAAGCTGCCATTTCCGTCTAAGCAGGAGTGAGTCCAAACCAGTCATGCCATATACAAAAAGAGAAGGATATAAAAAAGGATAATATCCGTATATCCTCTTATATATGTACCGCGCAAACTTACGTTGTACTCTCTCTATCATGAGACTGTATTTTTGTTCATGTGGATCCCAAACGATTGCTCCGAACTCGAGACGACTGCGAACGTACGCCTTGTAGATAATTTGTGCAGGTCGTACATCTTTGAATTCCCAGGTGACACGCGCATAATAAAACCAACTAACTTGTTATTAGCTAAATGACTCCGTTTCGGCGACGCTGACTCAGGTATAGCAGCAGTGATAGGGTTACTGGCGTCAGTCACTAAGACCATGACTTGGTCGACAGAGGTGCGCGCCCCGGTGCGGTCCATCAAGAGGACTGACAGACTGACGGACTAACAGATTGACGGACTGACGACTGTCAGACGGACAGGTTAACAGACTTTGTTTTTTTTTCAAATGACAGCCATAAACTATTATTACTATCTCTCGAGGTGTCAATTGAAGTATAGCGTATCTGTTTTGGTATTAAAATAATTATCACTAACTAGCGGCCCGCCCCGGCGTCGCACGGGTAAAAAAAGTTCCCGGCAATTTTTCTTTATTTGCTCACCGTTTAGACCTACCCTGGACTACGACAAACATTTTAAAACCAAAATCAGTTCAATCGGCCTAGCCGTTCTCGAGTTTTAATCAGACTAACGAACAACAATTCATTTTTATTTATATAGATTAAACATTGGTTTAACATTTTACTAATTTTTTTTAACTTTGTCGTAAGAAAAATGTTATATTTTAGTCTGTTACGTCCCACTGCAGGGCAAAGGACACCCCTCTATTTTTCCAAGTGTCCCGGGTCCTCTGCGGAATTCTACCATTCACGATCGTACGCATCTAGATCGTCTCGCCGTCGTTTTCTTAGCCGACCTCTACGTCAAGTACAGTGTCCTAGAAAAACTTCAGTGGGCTGACTTGTAGGTAGGTACTCAACATCTGCAATGCCAGTACACGAGCGTAGTATTGTATTGGGGTCTCGGTCCACTCGCTTTAAACCCAAAATACTACGCTCCATGGCTCTTTGGCAAATCTTGAGCTTGGATTTCTGCGCCTCAGTCAAAGACCATGTCTGCACACCGTGGGTTAGGACAGGCAGGATGCACATGTCGATGAGGCAAAAACCTTACCTTAACTTAGACCTAGAGATTAGATTAGCCTAAAAAAAATAAGAACAAACTTGGTTAGAAAAAAAAAGAGTCAAAATTGGAAAGTTGTAGAACAAAATATGGTCGCCTGGTACGTGCCATTTAAGATAATGCCGCTTTATATACCAATATAAAACCTTGTATAAAAGTAGAAGCTGACTCACCGAATGACTGACTGACATATCAACGCAGAGCCGATACTTTTTATAACGGAGGGACTCATGAAGGATTCTGTTAGTTAAGCCTTCATTTGACCACAATCTCACCTGATGTAAAGTGACGATTTGGTCTACGATAGGGCATGAAGACCTAGAAGGTAGCTTTTCCAAACCATATTACGAAAGACGAAAAAATCATTTCACGCACTGGGCAAACCCGGAGGGTGGTAACAAGCCGCGGCCTAAGCCTACCACCAGAGACTGTTCTTAGCACCACCTCCTCCTTCAGAGGGTTAACACTTAAGGACGTCAACAGACAAAAACCTCCGCTTTTGGAGTTATTCGAATGGGATTCAGTATTAATGTTCATAAACACGTATAAAATATATTTTTTAAATCATCCCTTAATTGGGAGTCCCCAGGTTCCGGGAAATCTATGATTTCTAAAAGATTTTTGAAAACAAGTTCCTTCTAAGTTTGTGTATATAACTAAAATTACGTGAAAGAGGTATTCCAATTGGAGCACCAAATTTGAAGTGTACCAAGCAGAGTAACAAAAATTGTAACGTTAAGTGAAATTGATTTTTCGTTTGCAAGAAATATTAAAGGTGGATTGTGTGTGATTTTTTAAATAATCTAAATGATGGGACAACTTATTTGTTTGTCATTTATCCTAAAAAAATGCAGCCAATAAATGCCAGGAAGTGAAGTAAGTGTCTGTTCGATAAAGAGCTTTGGGTCAGACTCAGAGCGGAGGGGCTAGGCAGGCCCTGTCGACAAATTACACCGATAGCCGATAAACAGATAATAGAGGGGTTAACTTTGGTTCCAAACTGAAACAAAAACTTTTCAGCTAGAACCAAAGTTAACCCCTCGGGCTAATGTACCCCGATGTTACGGTAATTCTTTATGTTTATTGACTGACGCATATGCCATATTGTATTCAATATGAACACGTCCATTAATGAATAATACATTTGGTAATTCTATACCTGAAATTTTATGGTTATTAACGTATAATAAATTACCATCACATCTTAGCATTATAAAATAACGTTGCAAGTGTTATTTATCTCCGTAAAACGTAGAACGCAAGCACAGTTGGACCAATTCGGCTAATTTCTATATTTGAAGTACAAGTTAAAATACAGAAAAGGTGTACTTTTTTATAACTAATGTAATGTAATATAACTATTTTCATACAAACTTATCCTACCGGCAGTACCTAGGAATATTGTGCGGCATTAACTAGGTGAGCAAGATCAAGTTTTTATTGGATTTAAGTGAATTTTGTCGACGAGCAAGGTTTATTCAGTTATTTTGGTTTTTTTTTCTTTTGTAAGTACCTATACGTTTTGGTTTTAAAGATTTAATAATTAGAAATTACTATTTTATATAAATCGTATGAAAGCCAAGCAAAAGAAAGAGCCAATAAACCACTGTAAGTATAAAAAAGATATTCAAGAGAACTAAAACTATCGAGGCGGCTAATGTCTTGCTGTATTACATTTTGGCTAGCCGCGTTGTAAGTATATCGTGTGCATTCAACCCGGCGGCTAAACATTGAGCAACACAGCAAAACAGCTAGGCATAATGTATACTAGCCTTTACATCCTCTGATATATTTCACCGATCACCATATTCCCAGCGACTTAAATATTTCAATCTGGTTTCACTTAAGAATCGTCGAACTGTAAACGACCTAACATTTCTGCATAAAATTGTTAATGGAAAAAAAGGGTACCAGAATCTTATAGATAGTATCTCTTGCTGTCCCTTACAATAATCCTAGAAAAGCAATAAAGAAAATATTTCACGTTCCTTACACTAGAACCAACTTTGGCCTTAATTCCCCCCTCGTTAGATCATGTAACGAGTTGAGTTCAGTAACACAACATTTACCTAATTTGGATATATTCGGAGACTCTCTGTCAGTTTTTAAAAGTAAGCTATTCATGCACTTTTCCCCATTAGATCTAACAACTAAGTAATAATTAATCGTAGATTCCTAATAACTTTTTTTTTTTAATTTGTAATTCTTTTTTTTATCTTATTGTCATTTTAATTGTTATTGCTTTTATATTTTGTTGTTTGAGTGTTTCTGTTTTTTTTTCCATTTAAGCTGTTGTTTGTGTCATATTTAGTTTTTTTGCAAATGCTGTGCTCACGTTTAATTAGAATATGTATCATAGTTTAATAATGTGTGTATTAATTACTCTAAAGTGTTTGTTATATATTCTGTTGGTGTAGCCTATTTTAATAATTAAATAAATAAATAATGTAAAAGGTCGGAGTATAAGATCCGAATGCGACAGTCTTGTAATATTCTAAGTCACCCTATTAACGTTCCCACTGCTGAGACACAGGGACTTCTTTCTAGGCTAGAGAGATTAGGCCTTAATTCACCACGCTGGCCAAGTGCGGGTTGGTGAATGTCACATGTCGTTCAAACTATTTTAAAGTTATCAGAACATGCCGGTTTCCTCACGATGTTTGCCTTCACCGCTAAAGCACGTGTTTAAAGCGCACGTAAATGTCTCAAGAAGAAAAATCCAGAGGTGCGTGGTGTGGTTTGAACCCACGACCTTCGGAATGAAACTCGAGTGTCCTCCCACTTAGCCAACACGGCTTGTATTCTACGTTCTTTAAGTTTATTTACCTATCTTCCTAAAGAAGGTCGGTAATTAATATTGCAATGTATGTTAATAACTGTATGTTAAGAGTGTAAGTACAGATTTAACATATAAACTAATATAGAGGTTTTAATTATATTTGTAACTACAGTAAAGTTACAGCCGTTTTCGTCTTCAATTTGCCCAACGTAGATTAACAATATGTCCAGCAACAACAAGTGTAAATATGTTTAGCATATGATAACCTAAAACTATTCAAGTATGTAAAGAATATGTATAAACAACTTGTTCCAGCCCCGTCATCTCATCTGCATACCAAACCAGTCACGCTTGTTCCAATGCTTGAAGTTCCGATACAAAACTGAGGTGTGTAGAAGTGCGGGCTATATTCTCGTTTCAAGCTTAAGTGTCGCAGCAGCTTTATTTTTCTAGAAGTTTTGTGCCCATGTCTCGACGGTCTCGTGCTAAAGAAATTTGGGATGTTCGCGCTTCGGCCCTAGCCCGAAACACCCAGAATCAAATCAGGGATGTTATAGAGAACTTGCAAGTAGAGCCGAATCCGGAAAAGGAACTGATAGCGCTGTCCATTGGTAAGTTATACTTCTTGTTATGTGCCCCAATTAACACAAAGAAGAAATTAACTGGAATCTAAATTATTCGATTTATTGGGTTTATTTATACATAACTTTCAACTAAAATAATTATCAAGAAAATCATTTTTTTAACAAAACTTAAGTGCAAAAGAAAGGTGTTATTTGAAAATGTTGTAAAACCTCTTAAGTTTCTTAAAAGACTACTTAGGTATTTATTTGTAGAAGCACATATTTAGATTAAAGCTTGATTTAATAAACTAAGGTAAAAAAATATTTACAAAAATTTAAAAATTGTTAGGTTTAAGTATACATAGTTTACGTACAATGGGTATAAACTGATGCTCTCTATTGGCTACCCAAATCAAGTATAAGTTTGGCCTCCTTGGTACATTACTATAACCAAAACAAATAAACTTGAAAAGGTATGAGATTTTCTCATACGGGCACACTAGCGTTAAAACAACCTATATATGACTCGTATATGGGTTTCATTCGAGTATCAAAGTGTTAATAATACCCCTTACAGTGGAGTTATAGCGTGCTCTTAGTTACTTATAACCACGAAAGAGGCCCACGATTTTACAGGTAAAGGTTATAGAAAGCCTGTAGAGCAGTGGTACAACGGTGGTGTAGAGCCTGCACAAGAGTGTTAATTCGTACTCAGCTACTACTTCAACCGGTATAATAGTGTTTGTAGATGGGTTTGTCAGAACTAGAGGTAATATAAAAACGTCGGCTAAGAATAATATAAACACTTTTAACTTCATTAGACTTATTAAAAATAGTAAGTAAGAGTTGTCCGAGAGTTTCATAAGAGTATAATTATGATACGTGTGTTTATTTTGTGACAATCGCCGAATGGCCAAGAAATAATAAAGAAAGTAAGTACTTGAGTTATTTTTGTTTTCTGAAGTGAAAACAATCTGGCGTTGTGATTTTACGGTAAGTGTATACTATGTTTCCCATCTCAATTTCAACGCGCTCTGGATTTAACAAAGATTTGCAATAAAATTTATGAAGCATAAATTAGGCACCTCAAATTTGTATCATTTTTTGTTGTTTATTCCTAGTCAGTGGCATGATAAATTAACTAACATCAATGGAATGACAAAAGTAACTTATATAATAGAGTATTTATTGTCAAATATTGAATAAACCAATCAATTTATAGGTTATAGTTTACCAAAACAATGGCGAACTTAAATTAAAGCTATATTCTTCGTTTAAGTAACCTATAACACATATTGAGTTACAACATCTTTAGTCAAGAATGTTGTGCAGGCTTTAGTACACATAACAGTGCTATAATAGACTTAAATTATTACACTTAGTTTCGCCAAGACAATATTACCGGCTAAGTATTTAACGAACTACGAGTAGATTAGGGTTCTTCAATGAAATAGGTAATCAAAACTTGCAAGTATTAGACAGTTACAAAAAAACAATGTTTTAATATAAAAACTTGTGAAGTATTTTGTAGGGGGTATTTTTATTCTGAATTCTGGACCCCGCGGGTATAAACTTTTGATATGTTTTTTTTTAAACTCTGCCTAAGTAGATACTGACTTAAATACCTATTTTGTTCAAGTTTTTTTTAGGTAGGTAGTAGTAGTTTTAGTCTGTTTTTGAGAACATTTCTTAAAACCCTTGTGCAAAAATTTACTGGCTCTTTTTTCTTTCAGATGGGCAATATTATTTTGACTAATCATAATACAGACTCAGCGTCATCGTCAGCGGACTTTCCGATTGAATTTAATTATGATGTGGCTTATATCGAAATTCAAGCAAATTCAACAAATAACTTATCGAATAATACGCCTTTATTACAGGATTCAGTCAGCTTTTACATAAATAAAATATTGTTTTCTATAAACCACGTTTTTAATTTTTTTGTTAGTGTAGTAATTTTTTCAATATCACTAGATTTTTCTTCCGTTTCTTCTTCTGACTCACTAAGTGGAATCGTATCGAAAAAATTGTTATGTACTTGATCTTCTTCTTGTTCTCGTCTTTGGAACCCTCTTGTGCATCTACTCGAACTTGACCAAAATTACACGTATCATGACTATTTATATTTTCTGTTGCGGCGAATCTTCTTTATTTTTCGTTATAACTGGAATATCAGAATCTAATCGGATCATCACAACTACGTGATGTGTTTGTGTCATTTGTACCATTATTAATAGAAACCAAAAAAAAATGCATTCCTGTCGAATCCTTTTCTTACTGCACCTGTTTTCTTTTGTTTACTCCAAGGTTGTAGTCTTTTCATTTTAATGTTAATGAATAATACTCTGTTAAAGTAATTAAACCAAGCGAACCAAACCTATATTTTATATAACACGATTTGTATAAGATTGCCTCTGAATGATAACAGCGATCCATACATCTTTTTTCTAACACCATTACTCTCACGATGCCTTTACCTATAGTGTATCTGCTTAGCACAATAAGTATTAGTAAAATTAACATTACAGCTTGAACCTACACAAATGAGTTATTCGAGACTTTTAGAGTTTGTGTCTTTTGCACTCTTGATAAACTCTGATTTACAACCCATGTCTGCACCTTATAGTCAATATTATACCTAAAGACATATAAGACACTTCACTGTAACAACTAAACAACAATAAGTATTGACGAGTGTCAACGAGCACTGTTGTATAGATTGAGGTGCTAAAAACAGGTTAAAGCTATAACATCTTAACTATACTTGCTGTAATTAGCACTAATATAACCCTTAAAGCTATATAACATCGTTCATTAAAGTTCAAATCAAATCAAATCATTTATTTGCAGAATACATTGTTATAAACATGTCCAGATCTTATAAACTAGTGGTGTCAATTGTATTCAACCCGCAAGCAGGTGTGCAAATATTATAAATGTCAAAAATGGTAAATAAAATGCAAACAAAAAAAAATATAATTAAACAATAAAATCAAAATCATACAAACATGTCAATAAAAAATAAAAATAAAAATTGGATCAATCAATCATAAAATAAATATTAATTAAAATTCAAATATTCACTTACACTATAAAAACATTTTTCCATAAGCCAATTTTTAAGTTTTATTTTAAATAAAATACCCTTCAGCTCTTTTATGGTATCAGGCAACTTATTATATATCATAATGGACATATTATATGCATTTTGTTTGTAGATATTTTTGTTACATTGAGGATTGTAAAGAATATTATTAAATTTAGTTCTTTTCTGTCGAGTGATAACATCCTTAAAGTATTGTGGGTAAGTCTTTACAAAAACGCATACATCCCTAATATACATGCATGGTAGAGGCATTATATTGCAAATTTTAAAAAGAGGTTTGCAAGAGTCGCGAAACCACGCCCTGGTGATAACCCTGGTTCTAGACCCACTATTGGTTCTCAATTTATTTTCTAACTCCTTTATAACGTTATTAGTTGGAACTGAGATAATTATAACTCAATTAAACAGACAAAAGTTATAATAAAACCTGTAACTGACACCAAAATGTTAGTTGGGTTCCTTGCGCCGGCCGCCTTGCCAGAGAGGTCACCCATCCAAGTACTGACCTCACTTAAGGTAGCTTAACCTATAGGTGAAAATGTAAATTGCGATTTATGACGTACCTATATAAAACAAACTACTTACTAGATCTCGTTCAAACCAATTTTCGTTGGTAGTTTTCGTGGTAATATTTGGTTTTCACTTAAGATTTATCATTCTTTTATTTAAGATGTTAGAGGGCGGGGCTTTGAATGTGTCTCTCGCGCAAACTAATAAAAAATAAACTTAAACTGAAAATTTTTAACTGTAGTACTCAGTACCTGGGACCGCTGACTGCTTTCTTTCGAATCTTTGTTCTAGAATAGAATAGAAATAAACTTTACAAAAACCTTAACTAGGTACCTAATTAAAAACAGGGTACAAAGGGCGGCCTTATCGCTATGAGCGATTTCTTCCAACCTTTGGATGGACAGGAAATAAAAGGGGCGGAAAACAAATTAAAGAATAACATTAAAAAAAATATACATTAGTACTCATATAATAAACCTAAATATTATACGAAATAACAAATACGTTTAAGTCAAATAAATAAATAAAGCGAGTTATATATGTAAAATAGAATAAGGAAAACTAGCGTGGTAAGGAAGACAAATAATGAGCAAAAATCATCTTCTATGCCTTCATGCTCCATCTTAGACCACATCGTCACTTTACATCAGGTGAGATTGTGGTCAAATGAAGGCTTATCAATAATAAAAAAAAAATCTTCTTTTTATGCATGAAGAAAAATCCAGAGGTGAGCGGCGGGGTTTGAACCCTCGACCTCAGTTCGAATTAATGTCGAGTGTTCTCCCACCAAGCCAAGATTAGTATTTCGACTATCCAGAGTTATGTCATTACAAGTACGTTTAATTTATGTCAATAAATTTAAAATCTATAATCTTACTAGCGGCCCGCCCCGGCGTCGCACGGGTATAAAATTTTCCCGGAAATTATTCGATTTTTTCTCGCCGTAAAAACCATACTATCTCTCAAGTTGGATCGAACTGCACATGGTGTACGAATTTTATTATAATCGGTTAAGTGGTTTAGGAGTCCATTGAGGACAAACATTGTGACACGAGATTTATATATATTAAGATTTATTAACTAGCGGTCCGCCCTCGCTTCGCACCTAGTTGACCGTCTTGTAAATCTAAACACACACAAAAAAAAACATTAAAATAGGTCCAGCCGTTTAGGAGGGCTTCAATGACTAAGACACGTACAGAAGATTTATATTTATATAAAGATAGATTACATCTAAAACGTGAGGCACAAATACGAAAATAGAATATCTCCGCTTTATAATTATATTAATAAATTAGAGTGATTTCTAATTCTGGCGTAAATAATTCAACAAGAATGGAATCTTTAGCCTTCTAGTAGAGAGAAAGCAAAACTTCTGTATCATTTCTCTAAATTTACAATATAATCTAGGTAATGTATTTTTGTCGTTGATAGCTACCTCGCATTCTCGAGTTATTTACCGGAAAGATTTTGAAAATATATCGCCTCTACCACGGTTATATTATTTAAAGTATTATTACCGTGATGTTGCTAATACGTTTGTGTGGAGGGGAGTTTATCTTTAAAAATATGGCATAATGCATTAGATGCCAACCATTTACAATTACTTACACTAACAACCGGAAGGTACAGTCATTCAGTAAAACTTCATTTAGAACTAATTCTTTAAATAAATAAATAAAATGTAAATAAATAAATCAAATTGATTTAAACGTCTAAAGTAATAAAATAATCTGAAAAATATAACACATTTATATAAGCAGTTCAAATCCTTGTCAGATTATAAAATATGAAGTAATATCTATAAGTGGAATATTTTGACCACTTTGATCGCATAAAAAATATGATGATTCGAACGGCTCATTGTAAGCCCCGACCAAAAAAGAGGGGTGTTATAAGTTTGACGTGTCTGTCTGTCTGTCTGGGACATCATAGCTCCCGAACGGATAGAGCGATTTCAATTTAGTTGTCTTTTGTATGAAAGGTGAGTTTGGCACGAGTGTTCTTAGACATGTTTTATGAAAATCGGTTGTGCCGTTGAGAAGTTATGGGGGTGAGGCTGGGGAAGGAAAACTGAAATTTTGCAAGAATACTTTAGTGGGGTATCATAATATGAAATCGCATCGCGTGCACATTACAAAATATTATGATGTTTTACTTTTAAGGAAATTAAGGTCTTGGAATCGGGGGTTTTGTCTTAAATTTTAAATTTAGATTAACCCATAGGTAATGTTTTTCAGATTATTTGACTACTCTAGCTAGTCACTTATATCAATTTGACTTATTTATTTAAAGTGTTAGTTCTAAATAAATATAATCACTTACTTACCACGTTATTTGTTCCTTTACTTCTAATAAATTATTATTAATATATGACGATTTGTCAGTAAAATAAGATTTTATTGATATATTATTGTATAAATTATTTTGGGACCCTATTTCAACAATATATAAGGTCTTATGTTACTGACTACTTTTTCTCGCAGTAAAAACCAACCTATCTCTCAAGTTGGATCGAACTGCACATGGTGTGCGAATTTTATTATAATCGGTTAAGTGGTTTAGAAGTCCATTGAGGACAAACATTGTGACTCGAGATTTATATATATTAAGATAAATAACGCGAAATAAGTAAGTGATTAAATTATTTCGAGTCTCAGTGTTATTAGAATAATTTACTTTTGACTAATTAAACTTCATTTAGAACTGACACTTTGGTATAAATTGTCACATCACGCTAGAAGATGTCTAAACCTACGTTGTTTTGATCACCTACTTTTGCTGTTGAATGTAGAAGTTGTAGATTATATGATCTTTTTTTATAAATGCAACTAGGTACCTACCTCATGGAATAAAACCGAAAATGGAGACTATTTTACCAATGTGCCCTTATTTTCGCCTCTACTCCCGGAGCTTCATAATTAATTATTCAAAACATAAGGATAGCAAACTTAATTATTGTGACACTTAGCATTTTGCCGATTGCCAATATTTCCGAATCAAGGCCAACAGGATTTTGATTTCACAACATAATACTCACTGCGGTAAACAGATTTAAAACCGTCAGGTCATTTATTATTTTGGGCAAACATTAAGACGTAGGTCATATTTTATGAACATGTTTTTATTAGCGTTTGATTTTAGGTGACCCGACCATATTTGGGAACCTCAATCCCCCTGAACAAGTGATACAAGCCGTACGAGATAGTATAGAGTTGGCGTCCAGTCGAAGCTATGGACCTGCGAAAGGTCATCAAGAGGCACGAGAAGCCATTGCAGAATACAGTGCCCACCAAGGAAAGGTATCTCCAGATGACGTGATAATCTGCAGCGGATGCTCTCATGCTATAGATCTGGTAATATCTGTGATTGCGGACTCAGGACAGAACATCTTAATGCCAAGACCTGGTTTTCCCCTATACAAAACCTTAGCAGAGGGTCTCGGCATTTCAGTGAAATTTTATAATTTATTGGTGAGTAAGTATGTTTTGTGCAACAAACAATAACATAATTATCTAGAATAACGCAGCTAAAAATACCTACCACTGTAGCTATACCTACTTAGCCTCTTCATTCGTGGAGATATAACACCAGGTATAGGAGTGATAGGTACAAAGCTATGCGACAGGACCAGTTTCTAGAAACATAACAAGTTTCCAGTTTATATGAATTGTATTTACATATTCTATTTGCTTTTAAAAGTTTATAACTGCGTAGCGCGGATCTTTGATGGAAAATTTGTTGCATGAACATAATGCTAAATATTTAATGTTACTTTCAGCCTGACCAACAATGGAAAGTTGACTTGGAAGACTTAGAAAACCAAATAGATGATGATACAGCAGCCATTGTAGTCATTAACCCTTCGAATCCGTGTGGATCAGTGTACGACAGAGAACACCTACAAGAAATAATAGACGTAGCAGCAAATAACAGAGTGCCAATCATTGCTGATGAAATATACGAACATTTCGTTTTTTCCGGACACAAATCTATAGCAATGTCCTCTGTATCCAAAGATGTGCCGATCCTAACGTGTAGTGGCATCACAAAGAGATTCCTGGTTCCTGGCTGGAGAATGGGTTGGGTTATTATCCATGACAGGCATAATATATTAGGAAAGGAGATTCGGAAAGGATTCGCAAACTTGTCGAATAGGATACTTGGAGCGAACACATTGATACAGAGAGCCTTGCCGACTATATTGAGAGATACTCCACAAAGTTTCTTCGATGAAGTCGTGCTGTTTATCGAGGTTAGTGGAAGGTTCCATTAATTGATCGTTGCATTATAAGTTCTCGACTAACTGGACTGGTTCCAGCTCGTTTCCAGCGCATTTGTTGTTATGTTTCTTAATTAACTTTTCCATATTAAGTAGAAACATAATGTATAAAACAACTTGATATGAATCAATAATGAAAACTTTGCACAGCTGATCTTTGTACACGAGGATACCATAATTGTCAATAAATTAATTAATTGATCATTAAGCTAAAGTCATTAGGTAGGTACCTAAAGTTATTTAGCCAGTGGCGGATTTACCAGCAGGCTGAGTAGGCTCCAGCCTAGGGCGGCAGATTTTGGGGGCGGCAAATTTGGAGAACGATTTTTTTTACCTCATAGAAATCAAAAAGATTTTTTACGTTTACGTTTAATTATTGTGTAAATAGCATACATTACCCCGCCCATACATGATGTTTTAGCTTCGATTAGCTCAAAAATATGCAATTTCAACAAAATTGTTGCATTGTAAAAATAATGTATGATATGACAATTGTTGAGGCAAGGGCGGCAACGCGGCAAAAACTATCCAGCCTAGCCCTTGAAAATTTGTAAATCCGCCACTGTATTTAGCTAAATTCATGTTTTTTTTACAGAATCAAGCAAAGTTAGCATATGAAGAAATTCGTCGGGCTCCAGGCCTCAGACCCATAATGCCACAAGGTGCGATGTACATGATGATAGAAATCAAAATGTACATGTTTCCAGAGTTTAAATCAGAAATTCAGTTTGTGGAACGTCTCGTCTCAGAGCAGTCTGTTTTCTGTTTACCAGGACAGGTAAGAAGAATAATAATAGGTATATTAAATTGGTATTACAGTTAAACGTGTGATTGATGTAGGTACCTAACAACTATCTTTTAAAACTATTGAAAGTTTTCTATGAAACATATTTTTAGGTTATCATGGTAGGGCCCTAGCAGAATAGCTTACAAGAGAATTTAACAAAAAAAATACATTCAAATGTATTATACTTTCATTTTAATTATGTTTTTTTATTCTCCAATTTTTGAAGATAAATCGAGAACCACTGACCCCATCATTATGAAATTGGTTCCTATACTACGAAGTTATGCGTACCTAACAAAAATATATGCTCAAATTGAGAATGAAAAAAATAATAATATAGGCGTCGAATTGCGAGCCTGCTTATTTTATCGGTTGCAAATCGTTATTTCTGGAAGTCTGTCTAAAAATTAAATGTTCCTCATCACGTGAAATCCAATTTTGTTTCAGTGCTTCGCCTACCCAAACTTCATGAGGATTGTACTAACAGTGCCAGACCAAATACTCCGCGAGGCGTGTCACAGGATAGCCACATTTTGCTCCGAGCACATTAATGTAAAAGAAACTCAGAATTTTAAGCATATTCTGAACAATGACGTCACTATACCCCACGAACCTCAAGTGATAGATAAAATGGAACCGTAGATTTGGAGTTAGCTGAGAGCACAGGATTAAGTATAATGATGTGCAGCATCTTAGTTTATTAGTATGATGTTTTTATAAGTATGATTTTTAATAAAATTATTAGAAATTTTAATTTAAGTATTTATTTATTTGATGATTACCATAGTTATAACAGCACATCCATTTTCTGTGTAAACTGAAACCACTTTTAACCCCTTTTTATCTTATTTTTCTCTGCCTCTGGTCAGACTCAAACTCTGGCATCATAATCGAAATCAGTTCAGTCATTTGGAAGCTACAATGCTGCAGACTAACTGATAGGCACACACACACACACACACACCCCCAAACGAAATTCATACTTTGATCCTTATAAATAACACCATATTTTTTAGGTGTCGGGGCTAATTTATAAATGCGAAAGTGAGAAACTAATTCCATACACAAACTAAAATTACATCGTCAACGCAATTCCTACACTAAAAATACAGTCAAGGTTTTTTTTTTTTTTTATCGGTCACCCATCCAATCAATGACCTTACATAAGGTAGCTTAACTTTAAAAGTGAAAAGGTAAATTTCTCATAAGAATAAAAAAAACAACTAACTAGATCTCTTTCAACTTTACGTTGGAAGTTTGCATAGTATTATAAAATATAATAAATATTTCCGGACAATCCACACAACAACATCTAGCCCCGTGGTAAGATCTAAGCTTGTGTTACGGGTAGGTACCTACTAGACATCTGATATACTTAATATAATAGACTTACATAAATAGATATATTTTTAATATACATATTAAACACCCAGACCAAGGAGAAAGTTCTTGAAGAACATACAAACACTTGACCCCTCGGCGGGAATCGAATCCGCTACATCTTGCACCGCAAGTGCACCTCCGCCCACCGCGCCACTGAGGTATGAATAATACATACATAGTGCGTAATTTTTCTGCACTATGTATTATCAAGTGAAGCCCCGAGTAACAACAACTCGTAGAAAATCCAAGAACTATTCCACTTCCATAGCTGAAATTGCAATTCAGATTCAATGGAAACGAAAAATTTCGACCTATCACGTAATGGCGCGTTGGTGTAATTCGTACCCCCCATCCCGGAGATGCAGGTTCGTATCCTGTGCGCGCGAAGGTTACGGATGTGTCATTATCTTTTTCTGCATAGAATTTAAAACAGTTTAACCTGCAAAATGAGGTTTATCACCTATTAAAAATCTTTAAGTTTTACTATTTTAGATACCTAAACTATGAAATAAAAAAGTACGAAACTAAAGAGCAAACAATTCTGGAGTGAATTTCACCGTATATTTTAAATCTAACATAGACGTGACGTTATGCGAAATTATTCCACGGCTATTAAGAAAATTAATAACAATAAAAATTAGCTACAACAAAATATTCATATAAATTAAAATTATTTTAACAAGACACAGAAACAATAAACTAACATTAAATCACATATTTAATACAAGCACTCAGCAGAGTACTCTAAGCAAGCAGTTCGTATCATTGCATTGTTTAGCGTCTTCATTTTTCATTTGCAAGAAAAAATATATATAATGTATAAAATTTAATTGAATAATCTAGATGACGGACTAATTATTATTTTGTAGTCGTCCTGCCTTATTATATCAGAAGTATATATTACATAAAAAATATAGTTCTTATAGTTTCGAAAAAAAAGTGGTTGTGACACTACACGGGCAGCGAGACAGACAGATAGACAGACATGCCGAATCTATAAAGGTTCCCTTTTTTGCTATTTGGCTACGTTAAAAACTAACTACCATAAAAACGGTCGAATTGAGAAAGTCCTCCTTTTTAAGTCGGTTAAAAAGTTAGAAACAAAATTTTTTCTATTAATGCCACAAGTATAATGGAAATTTCAATGTCAAACTATGTTTGACAGTCGCGATGTAGCTGTCAACGTCTGTCAGCTTTCACTCAAATCTGCGTGCCGTGCACGGAAGGACCCGACCCGAATACAAAATCATTGAATTGAAGCCATTTGTTTTGCATTACACTGTAATTTTAATTACATTTCTACATAAACTTATACATTGTAATCTATTCATTATGTCTCAAGGAAAGCAAGCGAAGAAATTCAAGTGGGCTTTAGATTATAACCAGAAGTGAGCATACAACCCAATACAAGTTCGCAGAATGGTAAATTTACAAACCATTGTATCTCTAATAATACATGTAACTTTCAGAAAATCTTCAGTTGATGTCCCATCTCCACCTGGATACAACCAACACATCAACTCTAGTCATACAGAGACTTCCAAAGATGCAGACTCAAACCTTTTGTTGATCAAAAAACTATGGGATGTGGCCCTTGGTCCCCTCAAGCAGGTGCCAATGAATTTGTTCATTATGTACATGGCTGGGAATTCTATATCAATTTTCCCAATTATGATGGTTGGAATGCTAATTGCTCGCCCTGTCAAGGCTTTATTCACAACCCAAAGCACCTTCAAGATGGTTGATGGTACTCAAGCAGTTGGCCAAAAATTTGTCTACTTCATTGGCAACATTGTGAATATCCTCTTAGCATTGTACAAGTGTCAAAGTATGGGCCTACTCCCTACACATTCCAGTGACTGGTTAGCTTTTGAAGAACCTCAAACTCGTGTGGAACATATTGGTGGGGGAATATCTATGATGTAAGAGAAACAAGTGTTACTAGGAAATATTTATTTACTTATTATTATCATTGTTTAGTAGTAATACTATTACATTATAAGTATGCAAGCCTGTTTCACTCGTTTTAATCCTTTTTGGCCAGAGTTTCTTGCAGTTTCTCTTTTATGTAACTTTGTGCTTTTTCAAATAATACCTTTGGATCTTCAACATTGTCAATCTATAAATAACAGAAGTATGAGTATTAGTATTTTCTCTAACAACTAATAAAATAATGGTTCACTCATTGAAAGACTTGCCAAATAGGTATATTATGTTACTTATTTACACAAACTATTGCTAAAATATGGAAGAAGAAGCCATGAAACTAACCATTTTTTACCATCTTTACTATCAAAAGCCTTGCCACAATTCTGTTTGGCTTTCTGACAAAGATATGAAACAGCCCCCTGTATCAGAATATAAAAAAAATTGTTAATAATGAATCCCCTACATGACATGTAAAACATATTTACAGTTGCAGAAATGTGACATGTGTGTCCCAGAATTACTTTCGAGCAAAAATCCAGATGTCCCTTTGGTTGAAAATTGAATTGTTAGAGAAGATGTAGAGTTGGTAGCGAAGACGAAATGGACATGAATATATAAGACTAGCTGTGCCCTGCGGTGCTACCCGCGTTATAATGGATGAAGTACTCTTAACCAACAACATATTTATTTGAATAAAGATTAATATTATTATGTTGATACAACTTAAATAAATTATTTCGACCAAATTAGGTACCATAAAAACGGTTTTTGTGAGTTAATCTTAAAAGATAGACATAATATACGATCGCGGACTGTTTTTTAGATCATTAAAAGAGCTATTATTCTTTAATACATATTTTTTGTGTATCTTGAACCGTTTTCACGGCGCACGCAACGGAAGGCTTCAAAGATGAACAATTTCTCCCGTTTTTTACACATTTACCACTATATCTTTGCTCCTATTGGTCGTAGCGTGATGTTATATAGCCTATAGCCTTCCTCGATAACTCGACTATCCAACACAAAAAGAATTATTCAATTCGAACCAGTAGTTTCTGAGATTAGCGCGTTCAAACAAACAAACAAACAAACAAACAATCAAACAAACAAACAAACTCTTCAGCTTTATAATATTAGTATAGATAATCCTGAGGAGTTAAATTTCAATAGGCTTTGAAAAACACAAACCTGGTAATTTTGAGCCACATACACTCCAACATATACCCCACTTCCAAATATTACCTGTAACAATAGAACAAACAAGTTAGTAATAAATCTAAAGAAATCTTACAGATATTTGGTTGCCTGTATGTACTTAACAATGAAATTACAAAGTTTGTCAAATAATATCTTGTGGTACCTACCAAAAACTTGGTTAGGCAATACACCCATCTTAGCTCTATGATAAACAATAAAATTAATAAATCCCTAAGTATATAGGTATGCCCTAACACTCCATCAATGCAAAATCAAATTAATAAATTGATTTCATAATCATTCCTACCAGGAGACAGAAAATTTAATTAATCAATAAAACAACATAACACACACACACACACAATCACACAGGCAGACGCGCGCACTCGCAAACGCTCAATTTTCTTTTTATACTAAATTCTGCTATATTTATATCTATTTTATACATTTAAATGTACATTTGAAGCACTATGAATGTTCATGGTGAAATAAATCAAAAATTTGTCTACTAATGTAATTTTTTTAAGCCTGATATCAATACAACTACTCAATTTCTTAGTCACTAATTTGGTTACATAAATTGGATGGAAGGCGTTGCAACCCGCGACACAGTTTTATACTTCTGCGGCGAGCATCGTATCTTTAGTTTTAGTTCTAAGAATTTGTGTTTTGTAAATGAATTAATAATGCAAGAGGTATCTTAAAACTTATATAAGCTACCTCTTGCAATACCTACTTAGGTAAGTGTATTTTTGTCGATTTTTTGTGCACTAAACATGTGAGGACACTTAAGTAACTTACAGAGGTTTTAACTAATGATAAAAATAAGCCCATTTCAGGTAAATAAATAAACAAGTAATTTTAATGCATGTGCATGCTGTAAAATCCAAAGAAAATATTGTGATGTCAATGTTTGACATTAAACACTGTTTTGATATAATCAGTGTGGTGTGACATAAAAATGTTGCGTGTTCTTGATGTAAAAATGAGGTTTATGTTTTCTTCTATGGCAACAATTAGCTCCACAAACAGGCGAGAAGTGTATCTGTCAATCCACTAAACGTGGGGCCGGATCAAACCAAACCAGTTCGTATTTAGTCGTCATAACTAGCATAACATACCACGGCATTGCTCTTTTTAAGGTGTACCTACTGTAATACCTTGTACACGCCTGCCTAGCCTGTGAGTACATACGGCATACTCAAAGAGTCAAGATACAAAATCAATTATTTCTATTATTTGATTTTACAAATCCTAGAAACGTCAAGATTCTATGAGTCATCTGAGATTAGTTCAGTATAACTATGCTTTTAGGCCGCTGTTACGGCTTCAGCGGTACTGTAGCGCATCTGCTATGTTTGTCGAAGCTCACTTTCGACGCTATATGGTGCAAAGAATCTGCGTCCCCACTTAACGTGGTGCGTGGACGGCAGTAACGGCATCCGGGTTGTGGAATAAGCCTGATTCAAGAATCTCTGAAATCGGACCAGTAGTTACTTAGATTAGCGCGTTCAAACAAACACACTTCAGCTTTATAATTTTAGTTGTTATAAAACAAAGCAAGAAGATTTTTAGACAAGGGCCTTAAGTGTTCCTGCACACCTAAGAGTATCTATAGTAGTAAGATACTCTTAGCTGCACACGATGCCGCCAAAGCGCCACCGCACTACCGCCGTCTTGGCTTTTTGACTTGACTTTGCTTTGAAGGCGCGGTGCGGCGGCGGCGCGGCGCGTTTCCGGTTCTGTGTGCAGAAGCGCTAAAGGGCCTATCGTGAACGACGCGACCGCATCTTTGCAAAAACTCGCCACAAGGACGGAGCTGTAATAAGAAGTTTTTACTCGTAAATTAAAAATTAATATTTTTGGGTACTTCAATAATGTAGAAATTACTTACACTTCCTTTTAAGAATCTCCAAAAACATGCTAATCTGTTTGTTGTTGCTAGAATAATGAGAAATAACATTGTTAATAATGACGGTACTTCTTCGGGGCTCGTTGTTAAGTAGGTACGTCGAATTACGCGAGATTCGATTCATCGAGATTTGATATAATAATACATTTTAAAATGTACTAAATATGCTGGAGTGGTGAACATTGAACCACCTAAATTTTGAATAAAATGCTTACTATTTGGCAATCTTATTAAAATGGGACAAAAAAAAATTGGGCTATGAAACAAGTTAACTAAAACTTATCGCCATTTTTAACCCGCGACCAAAAAAGTGGGGTGTTATAAGTTTGACGTGTATGTCTGCAGATGCAAGCAATGCAAATTGATGAAGGTGGTTAACAGCGCACTGGTTTATAGGTGACCACTCCAACCTACTCAAGAGCTGGATTAAGCGTTAAAGCTTTCCACTAATTATTACGACAAATTCATTATGATTAAATAAATAAGAGTCCAGTAGCGGACTACCTTCAGCTTAATTGATTAGGAATTGGTGGAACATCATAATTTTTGAGATTAGCTCAACATTTTCTATAGCAGCATCGATACTATTCTATCAAACCTGGTGGTGATGGTGGCAGTGGCGGACATGGGTTTCGCTTAGGTTTGTAGCATGGATTGTTTGCTTGATCCATTTTTATGTTTTAATGTATTGATTACACTTGTATTACACCATAATTTAGAGTATAAGTATTTATTTTTCTAAATTTTACTGTAAGTACCCATCTACATTGTCAATCACAACTTGGGATGACAACTTAAACCAAAGAGAAGAAGAGGAGTGAAACGTTATGGTCATTGTTGCTGACCAATCTAAAAGCCGCGACGAAAACGAATGGTCAGGCTCAGGCAACATCAATTGATGACATTCTGTTATTAATTAAAGTCTATTTTAAACACCCGACCAAAAAAGAGGGTGTTATAAGTTTGACGTGTCTGTGCTCCCGAACGGATGGAGCGATTTGTATTTAGATTTTTTTTGTATGAAAGGTGAGTCTGGCGCGAGTGTTCTTAGATGCATGTTTCATGAAAATCGGTTGTGCCGTTAAAAGTTATGGGGATTAAGGTGGGGAAGGAAAACCGAAAGTCTGCAAATATACTCGAGTGGGTATCAAATAAAAGCACATCGCGCGCACATTACATAATATTATAGTGTTATACTTTAAAGGAAATAAAGGCATTGGAATCGGGGGTTTTTCTTAAATTACAAATTTAGATTTATTTATTTAATTTCTCTTGTATACTGTGTTCTACAATTCTTTTTTTTTTATTTGTTATCAAGTTGTTTTTTTTCATTTGTATTTTTTTGTTTGTTTTTATTACATTATTAAGTATGTGTATAATTTAATTTAGTTTAATTTGTTTGTTTTATTTGCCGTTCTGGGTTTGTCGCTCGTGAGGTTGTTTGTCATTAGGTCTCGTCTGAAAACCAGCGCAAATCCACTAATGGTGGATCTGCATACGCTGAGGCGAGACCTTTTGGCACAACACATTCAATTATTTATGTTTTAATACTATTTAGTTTTATATAAATATTTAATTTTATTAACTCTCTCTTTATTTCATTTAATTTTGTGATTTAATTTTTTTATCTGATAGTGATAATATTAAATGATTATATATATTTGATTATTTTCTTTAGGTAGGTAACGAGGTATTCTTTAATTTTATATTATAAATTTTCTTTTTTTTTCATATTCATTTTCGTATTTAATTATAATTTTTTACTTATGAATATCATGACATGTGCACAAATCTTAAAAAAAAAATAACATAAAAAGCCTGGGTCTGCCTCCCTCTTGTCGTAACGCCTAACAGGGTCCACATTGTAACATCATACACAACTATATAATATAACTGTGTCTTAGATTTAAAAACACACAACAACTAAACATTTTTAGTAGGTATTTAGCACTCTTTTCACGGCGTCAAACTGATGCATGTTAAATTGGCCGAAGCAATTATACGAGTTTAATAAGTTCACGTCTTAAAACACTGAGACCCGACCTTAAGGTCAGTTTCAAAGATACAAGATACAAAATCATTTATTTCCATTGTTGGGTTTTACAAAACTTAGACACGTCAAAGAACGAGTCAAAGAACCTAATGCTTATTATAGTCCGTAGATGCGTGATGTGACGTGACGTGAACATCTGGCTAGACAATCACAGCGCTTGGAGAGCTCTAGGGGCTTTTGATCTGGCCGCGAGTAGAACGGAGTTCAAGCTTGGACTTCATCAGACGAGACCATTCAAGTTTACCATTCCTATTCAATGTGCCTCTTACTTATTCTGAGTGTTAGGTATATTTGGCACACTGTCATTGGTATTGCTGTTCACCAACAAGAACTCACTATTGAGAAACCCAACACTGCCTTGGGACCTCTTGGTAGAGTCTTACCTCTCTTTGGACCTCAGAAAATCCCAGAATTTGTCACCTTAATCTGCTCAAATCTTCCAGTTCCAAAATATTTTAGATTTGGTGTGCAGGCCCCTCAAGGTTCGGACCGTTGCACCACCATGCTTGGCTATTACTTGGTAGTGGAAAAAAATATCCGAGTACTGTTGGTTTAACAGCAGATAGCATCACATGCATGTATGGATGGCTTGGGTCCAGAAGATAGAAGTTGATAGGACGCCATTCTCTTCTTTTTAAGATTTTCTTTGAAGCAATCTGGCATCTTTTTAGGTTGTGCATTAGAAAATGCACATTACAAATTCAGGGTTGTACTACTTAATTCAATTATGTCACAGGCTTAAGCCAAAATATCACAAATATAAAACCTGACGGTACCTACCCAATAGATAGATAATATAAATATTAAGAAAGCATTTCAGTTTGTATTTGTTAACTACTCCTAGTACTTAGGGGCTAGGCTAATTAGTTCAGCTAGAACTTGGTAGGTAGAAATCAATTCATTGTTCAATGTAAGAAACTACATAATAAAAATAACAAAGCAACATCTCATTGTCCAACATGTTTTCAACATGGTCCTATACCAGAATAAAGAATTGGGCTTTTTGATCAAGGATTTGGGTGGACTCTGAACTGCACTTTGATGCTCACATTACCCAAATTGTTAATAAGGCAAACCAAATGTTTGGCCTTGTTATGCGCACTTCTATTCCATTTCAAAAGCACCAAAAGTAGCAAATTAAATAGGCCACATTTAGTGCCGAAAAATCGAAGTAATCTCATTAAAAATCCACCATTTAAAAGGCAAAGTTATGAGCCGGATATCTAACAAAAATACACAACAACAATAAAAAAAGACCTCATCCTTTGTTTGAGAATCAGCTGATATTTCAAAACAAGAGAAGTGAATAGTGCTTACCAGTCCCTTGATCATCTTCCTGATGACAGCCAGCTTTAGAGCTGTATAAATCCCGCAGACTTGATCCTCGGGGAATTCGCTAAATTTTTATTGTTCTGAAAGACAATAAAATCACCTTTGAAGTGGGAAAACAAAGAGTTATCTAACCTTATTTTGACATAGCGAGTCGTACCGTAATATCTTATTACGATGATCACACGTTTAACAAGATATATTTATACTCTATTTTATTCAACCTTGAACTTGAAGGTGAAATGAGATTTAAGTTTTTCACGTACTACGTTTGGGTTTGGTTGGGATTCGATTGTTTGGAAACAATTCCAAATTTTCATATTTGTATTCTGACATTGTTCTAAAATGACGTGTTGTCAACGTCAAACATTTACCACAGATAAATGTTTGACGTGTAATTAAGTAATCAAGAACGGGTAACATTCCGAATAGCCATCAACTAAAAGAAGAAGAAGAACATTCCGAATGGTTATATTATAAAATATTTTTAGATCCTAAGTACCTACCTACTTCTGATAATAAATAGGTAATTGAGTTGTTATTAATATTATATACGATTAATATACGACATCATATTTTTTTATTCATTCATACAAATTATAACTACTGAGTTGTAGGTACTGATTCAATCTATTCTACATATGAGAATTGAGTCACACTGTGACTCAATTCTCATATCTTGAATTATGAATTATATTTTTGTTTTGGGAGTACCTATATAAAATTAAATAATGCCTTGTTAAGCTACGATAGTTGATCAATCTATTAAAATTTCAGGTTAAGTAGTTAAGGTTTTCTTAGTTTACGAGACCTTTAAAAAAATCTGAGCCACTGTTGCCTCCCTGATCCTACAATCCTTCCAAAGTAGGTATCATACAACTTCTGGAATGGCTTTCTACTCCTCATTATAGTAATTTTAACAGCAAATGCCTCGCCGTCAGAGGAAACATGATCGCTCGCCGATTTGCCAACTGCAGCTCCGAAGTGAAGCATAGGTACTCTCTTACCGGCGTACCTACTGCCTTGGTATGTACACATGCCAGTTTTGGTACAACTTCACGCGGAAGGCCTACAACCACTCTATGAGTGCAATATAATAATGCATACCGGGCTCTTAAGAGACTGCCCAGACACAGCAGTGCGTCGACCATGTTCTCTGAGGCGAGGGTTCCTGATTTCTACAAAATACGAAGGACAATTATATCAGCCTTCTGGAACAGGGTGGGTCGCTCCAACAACATTATCCTGAGGGCTGTCTCTGACTATTTTGCCAATCCGATAATTAGACACTGGATTTCTGTCCATATGGATGGAAATAAGAAGTAGGTAACTTTTTATCTGCATTAATTTAAATGTATCTTTGTTTATTTTCGTGTGTGTGATATGGGTCTTGTTAGGTACCTGAAATAAACTGATTTTATTTTATTTTATTTTTATTTATAGGGGTGCTTATGCTTACTAACCTGCTCCTTATTTCTGAATGGAGAATAAAATAATACAATTTCATTTGCTTTAAAAATCATCACACATTATTGTTTGTTTATGTAGGCAGTTGGTATTATAAATCTAAATTCAAAATTTAAGAAAACCCACCGATTCCAATGCTTTCATTTCCTTAAAAGTAAAACACCATAATATTTTGTAATGTGCACGCGATGCGCTTTCATTTGATGCCCCATTCGAGTATATTTGCAGATTTTCAGTTTTCCTTCTCCACTCTCACCCCCATAACTTTTAAACAGCCCAACCGATTTTCATTAAAAATGTCTAAGAACACTCGCGCCAAACTCTCCTTTCAGACAAAAAACTAATTGAAATCGCTCCATCCGTTCGGGAACTATGGTGTCCCAGACAGGAAGACAGAACCACAAAGAAACACAGCCAGACACGTCAAACTTATAACACCCCTCCTTTTTGGTCGGGGGTTAATAAAAGATACAATAATGAATAATACAGTAATAATATTTCACATCACTATGCAACAGCACCCGAGCCAAATTCGTTAGTTCCAACTTGTTTCACCAAAGTTTCTACGTTTTGTCAGTTTTGATTTTGAGTTCGTTTCCTTCCGAGTTTCGTTTCCGTTGAATTAACAATTAAAAAAATCAGTTTCTTCTTGGATTTTTAACATTATTCTTCTGTAGGAAATTATATAATTAATAGGTGATATAAGGTACGAGTATGTAGGTATATGAAACGCTTCAAATTGTCATGTCTAATTTAATTAATAAGACGTAGGGTCGAGTGTCGGACAATGAAACACAAAAAATTCAGAGTCTAATATTTCTTAGGGTTTTATAGATAGGTATAGATTATTTTTTTTTACAAGGATAGAGGGTCTACTTATTTGGGTGCAATATGGCATTTCCAGTTTTATTGATAAATTGTGACTGCACTACTATGAGCCAATTTATTTTTAGGATTTATAAAAACCGGAATTGTTTAATTGTGTCCACCATAGTGTATACAATGAAACACCGTTATAAGGTCATGTTTTGGGGAAAAAAACATTAGTTCCAATTATTCTGGTTGGAATTGGCTTGCTGTACCTACCGTTATCTGCGGCCTTAACTAAGTCGTGCCAGTCTATGATGGAGGCTTGCAGTAGACGTGGTTAGTTTGGGATATTGATTAAACTGCTGCTGTGAAAAATTGGCACGTTGATATATTCGTAAGTTATCACCAATCAGGTCCATCACCATCACGTCTACTGCAAGCCTCCATCATAGACTGGACGACTTAGTTAAGGCCGCAGATAACAGTACCACAAGCCGATTCCAACCAGAATAATTGGAATTTCATTCACATAAAAAAAAATAAAAAACTTGAGAGGTTTCAAGGGACACCCGGATGGAATGAAGTTCACGTACACTTGCTAAAAACACAATAAAGGAGATATTAAGTATAACGCGGATATGACTTGGTTAGCACAATATTAAAAAGAGGTAATAATACGTATTTACTTGCTAAAAATTCATAACCATTTATTATTGTCTGTATATAATCTTTACTTTACTCCATCAGCAATATCCGGACTTGTGCAGAAACACGGTCAGGATAAATATATTACCTAAGGTTCTTGTTATTAAGGGCAAGGACAGTTTGTTATTCCAAGTTTTGCATTTTGTTACCTACCTCGTCGATAGTATTATTTGGGCCCTATTCTTTAAGCCTACAAATTTTAGCCTTTTATGCGAAAATGTATTGCCTCAGGCACTTTTCTTTAGCGATCTAGGTATAAAACGCGACGTTTAAAGTATGAATAAAACAAATCACAGTAAATATATTTTGTAGGTACTAAGTATCTACAAGTTTATTATGTAAAACTAGAATCTATCTTATTACATAATCCATCCGCTGTCTCTTTCTACATTCATGGCTCCATAGTAAAAATATTCGATTCTTACACTATGTACAATAATTTTATTGAAATAACTTAATTATCTATTTACTCTAGAATTTTAAATTATCACATTTCCTTTTTATGTGGGTAGGGAGAAAAAGGTAGGCTATTTTGTGTAGACACTACCTATATAAGATATAGGGGCGATGATTGGCACATACAATTTACGTGACATCTTTAAGAATAAAACCATTACCTACGTAGAAGTTATAAATATCATTCTACAGAACACACACAGGCATTGATCATACCAATTTATCACTCCATAATCAAACCCTCAAAACAATACAAGGATCAAGCAAATAAAAAATCGGCTACTCTATTAAATACATTAATTTTGCTTCACTCTAGTCTAGCCTCTTTACACAAAAATACACGCCGCCTGCCTATTATTGTTCACTACTTTTAAACAGATATTGGATAGAGTCTTCGTGCAGCGCAATCATTAACATTATAACACCACCACCTAATATACCGAGCACTGCTAATAATAAGTTCAAACTTTTACCATGATTATTTTGATTTAACTCTGGTACTAAATCAGCAAGGGCTATGTAGAAGAAGGTGCCAGCAGTGGCGGCGTATATCCACTGCGATGCAGACTCGTGGTCCTCCGCGAGCCAGATCCCGCCGGCCATGCCCATGAAACTGAGCACCGACGACAGAATGTTGTAGTAGAGAGCTCGTCTAATGGTCATCCCCGAGCGCAATAGCACGGCGAAGTCGCCCAGCTCGTGAGGCAGCTCGTGGCAGAACACGGCCAACGCTGTGGCGAAACCCGTGACTGGATCTCCACTGAACGCAGCGCCTATCGCCAGTCCGTCCGTCAGATTATGTAAACCATCACCGACGATCACCATCAACGCCGTTGATGTAATTGGTCTCTCGACGGGTGGCGGTGGGGACCCCGGCATCATTGCACCTAACTCTATAGGCTCTATTTGCTTTGCACTTTCAACTTTCTGCTCTTCCACGGTTATTCCTGGTACTGCCGTGTCGTGAGAGTGAGCATGACCGCCATTCAGAATTTGCATGATGGCTTCGACGGAATAAAATAGAAGAATTGTTAGGAAAGTGACACTACATTTCAAAATGACCTCTGATTCGCTTTGTTCTTCAGTTCCGTGCGATTTTAATGCGTGGGGAAGGAGATGTAGTAATGCATCACCGCATAAGGTTCCTACAGCGATTGCAACGAGGAAATGCAGAACTTGACTGAATATAGCTGATTTCAAAAGTGGGACTATCGCCACTCCGAGCAAGCCCGTCGCACTGATTACTAGGATGCTCAAGCTGGCGTATACCCAAACTGAAATAAAGATAAAAGAAAAATTTAATATTTTGTTTGACTCGACGTATGTAGGTACTTGATCTTGAGGACACTCCATTTTTATTACGAAGGTCGTGCGTTTGAATAGCCACTAATAGTTTAAACTATAAAAAAATCACGAGCTCTTTACGAATGCTTTGTAAAAGTCGACAATGTACGAGTAAGTGACTCGCATGTTGTTAAGTTCAGACATATAATTGTTAACCATTCTTCCTCTCTGATTACAGCTGATTAAACAACCCTTATCATAACCATTTTATACGACACCCATTAATCATTAAATCTCAGAAATTACATGTCTCGAATTTTGTAGGGGTTTCTTATTAGATCATTTGGTGCTCATTACGATAGGATTTCTGAACTTAAAGGGCAAAAAGAGGTCTAACTTTTATTATTTTATTATTTGGCGTTATTAAGCTCTGTTATTACGCCATCAAATTCGATGATGAATGATGACGTTAAGTTGAGAAATTAACATTCAGGAAGAAATCTAATCTTAAAATGTTACAGATTGAAAAGATCGGTACGATACGTTTCTTACCTAAATATCTCTCAGTTTTTTCAGTAGGCGCTTCAGTTTTGTAGCACGAACGTTGATCTAGTTGATATACTAAGGCAGGACACATTTCCAAAAATGTTTGAGGGTTGATGGTGATGACGCCAGGCTCGCTCTCCATACCATACAAGTCCAGGATTTCTTTCGGAGAAAGGCATGACTTCTGCAGCTTTGGCTCCTCCGACCCTGAAAATAAAGAAAGTATTTTTAATATCGAGTCTGGTTGCGGAATTTAACTAGCCTATCGTTGTAAATCATCACGCCCTGTTTACAATTGCTGTTTAGAATTCCCTGAAGGGAATTCTATCTTGGTGAGTGAGATTAGGCCATAATTCACCACGCTGGCCAAGTGCAGGTTGATAAATGTCACATATCCTTCAAACTCTTTAAAATTCTCAGAACATGCTGGTTTCCTTACGATATTTGCCTTCACCGTTAAAGCACGTGTTTTAAAGCGCACATACATTTATCAAGAAGAAAAATCCAGAGGTGCGTGGCGGGTTAGAACCCACGGCCTTCGGAATGAAATTCGAGTGTGCTCCCACTTAGCCAACACGGCTTTTTGGTTGTAAATCAGTGAGTGGTTATAAGTAGGTAGACTACTTACCTTATACTGACATATTTTATTTTACTTGCTTTGTATTTACGTTAAGATACAAATGCCCTACAACCACAATGCCTTTAAGCAGCAGCAACAATTTTTATAATCTAGACAGTCATGTTATAAATAATATAAATAATTTGAATTAGATTATTTTTTAATTTGCTAGAATTATTATAAATAATTTGTACCGTCTTTCTGTATGATAATTTATAGAATTTTACTTTGGTACCATATAATGTTTCCCAAGTATCAAAAGTTAAGTTTCGTATATTTATGTTTTGTTAAAATATTTGTTTAACCCCCGACCAAAAAAGAAGGGTTGTTATAAGTTTGACGTGTCTGTCTGTTACATCATAGCTCCCGAACGGATGGAGCGATTTCAATTTAGTTTTTTTTGTATGAAAGGTGTGTTTGGCCCGGGTGTTTTTAGACATGTTTCATGAAAATCGGTTGAGCCGTTTGGGGGTGAGAGTGGGGAAAGAAAACAAAAAATCTGTAAATATACTAGTGTGGGGCATCAAATGAAAGCGCATCGCGTCCACATTACATAATATTATGCTGTTTTTCATCTAAGGAAATGAAGGCATTGGAATCGGGGGTTTTTCTTATATTTTAAATTTAGATTTTTATTGCTGCGTATGACAAATATGACAAGACCTCTTTAAAAGTCAAAGCCGCTGCTACATGTTTTTAAAAGTGCCTGTTCAGCAGTTCTGTTCATGAATTATTTTAATTCGTTTTTAAATAATACTCTAAGAATCCATTTATTTTCTGACGCAACTAAGTGATCTTAAATATTCCCAAAAATTAAATTTACCTATGAACTGAATATAAAAAAGTTGAATCCCTTTTACCGCTATAAGAAGTAGGCCTACCTACTCTAATTAAAATGTATCAATTTGCGTTTCAAAAATTTCTAAAATCGAAGTCTCTCCGCATTTCAAAGACGTCTCCTTCTCACACAAACGGATTGACGATCAATTAGGAAACTTTATAGATTACATACAGTAAATACTTATATAAATATAAATTTGTTACAGAGGTGTTTCATCATTCATCAGATATTTGGAAAATAACAAACTCTGAATTATCTAATCGTATATACTGTTTTAAAAATAATAATCTAATCCGTTTTTGACTTACTGATAAAACTTCATGCATGTTTTTGTATAATACAGGAAGTAACAATTGAACCTGTCCTATCTTAGACTGCAGTATTTGGCATCATTTCAAGAAAACATCCTTGACTATCAACAATGATCAAGGGTCAGACACAGTTATCTCCTTAATAGGATAATCGCCAGATACAAGGAGAGTGATATTATTTTCGTTTAAGCTGGTTAGCCCATGATGTGTTTAAATTGAATATTTATGTATTTTAAAGTTTAAAATTAAGTAGGTAGGGTACCTACCTGTTTGACGACCAATTTAAAAACTATCAATTAAATTTAAAAAAAACGAATGTTCGTTGTCCTTTCATCCATAATACCTAATTAATTAGCACGAGACTTTAGCTTTGGCTCAAAATGTATGAATTATTTATTTAGTGTCTGTTAGAATAGCTTAAATGTGCGATCTGAAAATATTTTCTTCTATGGAAAATCACAAAATAATAATAATATCATTAAACAATCGGCACGTGAACATGAACATAACAAGTGATAAATGAAGACAATAGAACTAAACAAATACTTACATGATATTTCAATGTTTTCTAACATTTATTTACCGACTTACTTTATCATATACCTAGAAGTAGGAAATAGATTCATGGTCATGGAATTTCTCAAGTTTCTTCCATCCCTTTCAAATCCTTTCCTCCAACAAAAAAGTTCAGGGTCTTTTGCTCATTGACAATTTGATCACCAAACTATCAAGGTCGTCGATGTTATTGTTGAAAAGTAGAAATAATTTTAGCAAAAAAAGGGGTTCTCAATCGGCGTTAATTAATAGTTTACGAGTTTTTGTGATAGTCTTCTTTTGTTCAGTGAGTTCAAGATAAGGAGGAGGTTCTGAATTTGACGTGTTAATTTAGTTCTCGAGTAATTTTCAATAAATTTATATTAGAAATGTTCGGAATTTATTGCGCCCACGGGAAATTTTAAGTGAGGCTCAAGTTAAACTCAATAATTAATTCAAAATTTCCAAACTTAATGTCGGTGGTTTTTTTTTTTACTCGTTTTAAAGAATTAAGGAGGGCGCGTACAGTCGAGTTACTGCGTCATAGTATGTTTCAGCTTGTTTAGAAAAACAAGACCTTATAATAAAAAATATTTCTAAGAATAAGCTAATAATTTACTCATGAGTACAAAATTTCAGTTCAATCAGGAAGTGGGTTAAATTCCGATAAGAGTATTCGAATTCGGCCGAAACGTAAAATCTCGCGGCGCGGTACCTAAGCTTGCAATAGAGGTGCCCATCTATATCATTTTAATTATATGCTTTCCTAAATGTTTTTTTTATTTAGGTAGTCAAATAATACTTTGTATAAATGCCGCTGTGGCAAACGGTCGTGCACACAGTCGCGTCTGCCTGTATCCCTTGTGTAACCTTTGATCGAAACGCGCAGGCTCGCGTTTCATCCGTTTAGCGTTTGTATGAAGTTGGAGTACTGTATAGATTATATCACCGAGGTTAAATTTAACTTGCAAGATTTAATGACAGACAATCATCGGGACAGGTTCAACCTAATAAAAACTTACTTGATGGTAGAGATCGCCGGTGTCTATGCTGAGGGTCGTGCAACTGCTTGAAGGTTCCATTAATCCTGTGGAGAGTGATGTCGTGAGGTGAGTTGAATACGCGCCCGCCAACCGCGCCTAATCCTAGGTTTTGCAGAAGGTGCTCGAAGCCCTGAAAATACATAATATTTTTATAAGCATAAGCACCTCTGTTTACGTTTCCATTGCTGGATCACAGGGACTTCTCTGTTGACAAGAGAGATTAGGCCTAAATTCACCACTCTAGCCAAGTGCGGATGGTGAATGTCCCATGTTAAAATTCTAACAAACTCAGAACATGCTCCAGGATGTTTGTCTTCACACTATATATTTAAGCTGTCATAACTGTTTCAAGACGAAACATCCAGAGGCGGGAATTTAACCCACTATCTACGGAATGAAAGTCGACAAGTCGACCCACTTAGCCAGCAAGCCTTTTTCGTATAATATTTTTGTAATGCAACCGTGTCATTAACAAGTTCTTAATGATATATATCATGTGGTTGTCATGATAAGTCCTGAAGTTTCTTTTTGAATAATTTAATGTATTACAAAAAATATTATAGGCGCTTCATTGGTTGAAAAAAATCTGCATATTTTTTATCTGAATGCGAACGTTTTACTCATTAGAAAGACACCTAATTGATGGGTGTTAACTGAGTGCTTTAAGCTGTCTTCTCTAATTTTTGGTGATTAAATATTTTTTGTAAAATAATTAGTCACCAAAAATAAGAGAAGATTATTTATTCAAAAAATGATCGATAAATAATTTACAGAAAGAAGTTCGGTTAATGGAAAGGATGATAATACGTAATGCTAATGCTCTATGGTTGTTATCCTGTATCATGGCGTATTTCATATTTTGGCGGTAACCATATTCTGGAGAAAATGACAACTAAGAGATCGAGGAGAGATAGAAAGCTGAATTATATGGACACATTCTGGAGACAATATTATCTGATCAACGGAGATATTATGTGAAATACATATAGAGCTAAATACTTTACAAGGTTGTTTTATTAGGTCTAAGGTACACTGAAAAAACGTGTCGGTTAAAAATAAACGAAATACTGTTGAAAATAACCCAGCATGTTTGTCAATATAGCACCTGCAAAGTTGATGGCTTAAAAACAAATACGTCAACTTTGTTATTATTGCTTGTTAAATATTAACCGTTAAGGTTGGTTAAAAATATTTCTGTAATAATAATACAGTTGCCTACATTAGTAACAATAGAGTAAAGTTGGGTAACTACAACCGGTTCACTCGGTAGCTGCTGCAATGTTACTCGGTTGTTTTAGCCAATTTATTGGGTAACTAAAACCGGTTTACTCGGTAGCTGCTGCAATGTTACTCGGTTGTCTCAGCCAATTTATTGGGTAACTACAACCGGTTCACTCGGTAGCTGCTGCAATGTTACTCGGTTGTCTCAGCCAATTTATTGGGTAACTACAACCGTTGACTCGGTAGCTGCTGCAATGTCACTCGGTAAATACAGCTAGTTTATTGGGTAGTTACAGCAATGTTATTCAGTACTCGTAAATAATTCAATTGTTTCATAGATAGATATACATTCTTACTGTATTATGAATAAAAATTATTTAATTAGATATTAATAAAATAATAAAAGTACCTAAACAAGTACTTTCAGATATTTTACTAATAAGTAATTAATATTTTTTTTAATAATACAGTATGTAGGTACTTATGTCTATGTAACGAATGAATTGTTTACGTGAACTGAATAACATTGCTGTAACTATTTAATAAATAATACTTACTTACCTACTGAATTAGTTTAGAATTTAAAGTTGCTGAAAGCATTGCTATAAAGTGGCTATAGTTACCGAATAGAATTGCTGTAAAAGATCGTGGGGTTCTTTGGAAATTTATTACAATACAAATCAAAAAACTATTTAATTAATACTGATTTATTATTGAGCAGTTTTTTATAATATTACAATGTATTCAAAATTATACAAATCTACTATAGTTATGAAAACAAATCTTATGCACAAGGTTCAAATAAGGTGGAGACAATTTTGGACAGGTTAAGGATTAAACTAGGCATTGGTTTTAACTTTAACAAAATCAATGATCACCGGGGTACATGAATATTATGTAGTATAAGGCGTAAAAATTAACCTATAGTACACTTGAGGTTGTTGTACCCGTGAAACTGAATAACTCCCTAAGAAATATACCTACAGCGAATTAATTAAATAAAAAGTAGGTAGTCTCGCCGTAGTAGGTACACTTTTTTCGGGCCGTTTTTCAGACGCACACTTGATATAGCCAGAAGTGTCGGGATCAACAGCATGCAGGCAATGTTGGAGCTCTCTTCTGGTGCTGAAACAAAAAGCATTTCTTAGCACTGCAGAGTTGTTACAAACAGACGGACAGGCAACGATTTCAAGATTTTAAAGGGATTTTACTTACAATCTTGCAAACGGAGAAGTTGTGTCCTTGTTGTGACTGCTATTTTTCTTCTTAGCCAGTTTATTTTTTTTTTCTTTTAGAGGAGGAAAGCTCTTACAAATGGCTGTATATGTGCCAGCATATCATATCATAGCTTCAAACTCCTTTTCCAGCTGAAAACAAAATCATAATCTTAGTCTGAAAATAACTCCAATATAACTGTGAGGTGCTTTTTCTTAAACTACTAAACAAACACTTTGATTTAACTGTTTCTGCTCCACTAACATTACACCAACAGCGATAAGGTCATCTATTGTACTGATCATGTTTTAAATTTAGATATAAGGTTTTATTTTGTTATGTATGTACACTTTTATTGCACTTAAATGCAATAAAAGTGTACATGCATTAATTTAAACAATCTATAGCCACAACGATACCAATACCAGTCGGAAACATTTAACAGTTATTTATATCACATGGGAACTGATTAATGGAATAAAAAGTAGCCTATAACTTAATCAAGGCGTACCTGTACTCTAAATATGAAGCATGATCCGTTCAGCAGTTATGGCTATGTTCGCTCTTATGCCGTTTGTTTTCCAAGAGTGTGGAGCCGCCAGTAAGTACATAATAAAGAAAGTACGAGCAACAACACAGAAAGGAAGTTAATTCTTTGATGTATGTAACCAAACTTATCATGCAGGCTATGACAAGAAAACAATGAAAGTTGTACTGACCTTTAAAACACTTCGATGTAAGACTCGAGATTCCAAGCAGTTAATAAATTTCGGACCTCCTCATCCATAATTTTCAAAATTAAAAATGACCGATATGATTGTAACCGAGCCAAAAAGGTCCTTTGTTAAAATAATATTTTCTCAGTGTATCTCTCATATCTTAAACTGCCACGCTCGAGTATTGCCGAAAATTCCCCTATTCGCCTCCCTAACTATTAAAACAAGAATGGTCAAGAAACCGTTGTGGCAAAGCGCCTCATCTCGATAAGAAAAGGTAATTAGTAATTATTTGGTAAACCAAGTCCAATCTGAGACCATCTGGTAAATTTTCGAAAAGGTTTGTTTATGATTATTAAACTATTATGATTGAGCCAGGTTTACTATTTACTACTTTTGAGGTAAGATTTACAATCACAAGTTTTCTTTGTATTTTTCAGCTTGCATTTTGCAAGCTAAGGAAAACTAGGTACATATCTTTGCTGATTTAAGTTATCAAAAGATTTGTTGTGATTGGTAGTCATTGGCTTGCCTGTCCATGATTAATGGAACCCTCTAGAAAAACATGTAAAAAATTGGGATTATATTCATAATTATCTTATCTTTGTATTGGGTATTAGTGATTGTTGCGTTTCCTACATTTAGAAACAAATATTAGTTGTAAAACAATAAGTAGCAAGATATGAGCCGTATATCTGTTACACATCTGATAGTTGTAAGTCAAGTTGAAGGATTTTTGCGATAAATTTTAGATATATAGGTGGGTTAGTATACCTACTTGTTATGTATAATAGTATAGGTAACAAGCGTGATAGCGTAGTGCAATCATGATTTCCTTGTTTTTTACATTTTTCCTATCCTCACTTATCTATACCTACACTTTTAAATTAAATAATTTGAGACCAATTTTTATCACCAAAATAATCATATATAAGGGTATGGTATGGTAGGATCGTTTAGAGAATAGGCGTCGAATTAAACATTGCCTTTCCGGAGAGCAATTGAGAACATTGTCATGAGATTTAAGCCTTTTAAAACTCAACTTATTGTGTATTTTTGAATACTGAATTATTAAATATTTAAAACACACTTATTATGGGTATATTCTCAAGAACACAGAAATTGGTAGGAAACCATGGATGATTCTTTGTCCATGGTATAATAATGTAGTCCTAATGGTTCAAAAACTACTTTAAAAGATTTAACGCGCTTTTGAATATTTTCTTGTCATAGCTGGCATGTCCTCAGTGTGGTATGACTGCATAACTTGTATTAGACACAAGTTGATTAGATAAATTATTTAACAACTCAAAAGTTGAAATTGAATGTATGTATTTGCCGTAAGTTAACTTGTTGATGCCTGAAGAATTATTATTATTTGTCAGATATATATAGGTTATGTATATATTAAATATATTATATATATTACCTACGTCACAAACACAAAGTCTTCTTTCTACTTTACTTGGCCATTGAATTTCGGACAAAAATGATTTCACGTGATTTTTAAATAAAATATCATTCAATTAATGGCAATTTATAACTTTTAAATTATCATGGTTTTTAACAATATTATGACTTAAAACTACCCGTTACATACCATGATTTGGCGGTTTTTGAGTTTTCCGATATTTTGACGCTGTTGCAAGGACCATGACCATGATCACCAAATCAGTGTACCCGTTTTAAGTCATAATAATGGCAATTTAACTAAGAACTTTGAAAAATTACTTGTGCTATTGCGAATTGCTCTTTAAATCTGACTCACACTTCGACCCTTAATTTTTAAAGTTGTGGTTCTATCTGGGTTCATCAGAAAAAATATTATTATCGAAAATGTTTTGTCGAGCCAACAGTTTAGGTACACTTATTACACTCAAAATTAAATAGAAAAACAAAAATGTATAGTAAGATAGTTGATAAGTCAGAATTTGAAATTTGGAAATTGTTTTCAAATTAAAACTGTTTAGAAAAGCATTATTCTACTACCAGTACTCGTAGAATAAATTTATAACAATAAACCCAGTTAGTCGCGGTTATGCATGCGGAACACAGGTGACAACAATTACATGACGGTGGACTACATTAACTGACTACGGTGGAATGCATTTCGTTCATTCTGATTGTACTCCTATATACGATATACGAGTTAGATGTTAGACTAGTGGTTATGCTTGATCACTTAGGGACTAAGACAGACATTCCAGTAATAACATATTCAGAAATTAATCGTTAAATTCTTCGCGGATTCCCAAACACTGTCTCGCCTGTAAGCTTAAGATCAATCAGCAACCGCAGAGTGCAAATAGTAATATCCTGCAAATCGAGCCATCTCAGGGCAAACAAAAGGGGAGATCATCTACACCCTAACTGACAAAAATCTAAGTTAAAATGCCTGACCAGTGATACAGCCGCCATAGCCGAAATCGGCTAGGACACATCACCATCATAATCATAATCCTGTAAAAACACTACGTTTACCGAGCTTACCCATAACCTCAACCCATACCATTTTCGCAACTATAGTCGAGTTCCTGCAACCTCCTATATAACAACCCTGTCAAGTATTGGAACCCCATAGCATGACTACACCAATACATACTATACATAGACAACTAACTTACTGTCCACGTGAAAGTAAAGATGTTTTATGTTAAGTCCAAAACGGACTGTTTGAGACTTTAGTTGTTTTAAATGTACATTATATTTTGAACCAAATACCACCTCATCTTCTCATAATCTCATCTTAAATCTCTCTTTTAGCATTTAAATGATGATGCAAGTGACACGATTTGGGCATGGGTGTAGTATTTTAAATAATTTAAGTAAACACTTGTCGTCATTGTCGTTTTGTAGGCAAGATAAAATATTATTGGCATGGTATTGATGGTTCGAGCGTGATTGACAAATAATGAAAATATTAAACAAAAATATTTTTTACAATAAGATACATACTTGCGTTGTTCATAAAATCACAATATTTTTTTGTTTAATTTATACTTAAATCAATTTTACGCTAAGATTGCTTTCAGTTATTATTCTGTAGGTGTTTAAATATGTTAATTAGTAGGTACATAGCGTCAACAGATTTTTGAATGTAATGAACCGTTTAATGATTTGCTTATGGGTTTAATCAAGAACTTATCTTATTTATTTAACATAAATAGGTGATATAACAATAGTTTTTATAGTTTGGATTTCGTCTGTGCTATAATTGCTATGGCTTTCTATATATAATCTATATAAATAGGCACTACAATCCACTAGAAACGCTATATATAGGCCTATTTTCAACCCCCGTCCAAAAAGGGGTGTTATAAGTTTGACGTGTCTGTCAGTCTGTCTGTCTTACGGCCTGTCTGTGGCATCATAGCACCCGAACGGATGAAGCGATTTCAATTTAGTTTTTTTTTTGTATGTAAGGTGACTTTTGCCCGAAGAGCTCTTTAATATGATTGATCAAAATCGGTTAAGTCGTTTAAAAGTTATAGGGGTTGAAAGTGGGGAAGAAGACCAGAATATCTGCATATCTACTCTATATAAATCTAAATTTAAAATTTAAGAAAACCCCTGATTCCCATGCCTTAATTTCCTTAAACGTAAAACAACATAATATTTTGTAATGTGGACGCGATGCGATTTCATTTGATACCCCACACTAGTATAAGTATTTGCAGATTTTCGGTTTTCCTTACCCACTCTCACCCCCATTAACCCCCATAACTTTTGAACGGCTTAACCGATTTTCATGAAACATGTCTAAGAACACTCGCGCCAGACTCACCTTTCATACAAAAAAAACTAAATTGAAATCGCTCTATCCGTTCGGGAGCTATGGTGCCACAGACAGACAGACAGACACGTCAAACTTATAACACCCCTCTTTTTTGGTCGGGGGTTAAAAACAAGCAGCATCGTGGCATTTTATTTATTTATTTATTAAAAAGTTCACACTAATACATCTTATTATTTTTTTTCCTTATTGCACAAAAGAAAAAATAAACATTTGTACAAAAGGTGGGCTTAATGCTAAAGCATTTTCTACCTGCCAACCTCATATATGTTTTAAACAGGAAGTTGACATGTGAAAACTTACAAATAAAAATAAATGTTTATTCTAAAAGTTATAATCTTAAAACTAATATAAAACATTCTGAAAGCCCCTAAGGGTTTCTTTATAATGATGAGTTCATTCCACAAAAATGAAAAGCTAGATATTAATTAATGAACGAAATGACTATGCCCAAAGAGAATATAATCACTACGTTTAACTATACTTGCCGTATAGCTAACCCCTCTTTTTTGATCGGGGGTTAAAAATGTGTTACTTAGTGTAATTTCAATAAGAGACAATCAAATCCATATAGAAGTAAACATTGTGTTCGAGAGTTCTATTCTATGTTCGAGTTAAACAATTAGTTGAATACAACTCCTTTACTTGAATCCTTTCATTAAAATACTTATTTCGTTCATTAGTCCTTTTACCAGGCCCAATATCATTTACCATCATTAAACACTATCTATAACCCTAAATTAAATGTCAAATCTACTTCAGGCTTATTCAATAACAACACATTTAATAGCGTCATTAAGTACACTTAAATTTATGATGCGAAACATCTGTTAGTGTGTTTACCTTTTCTGTATAGAACAATGCCTGCTGAGTGTAATTATTAGACTCTAAGCGATTTTTGATATAAAAGGCACATGATGATCTATGAGCATAATTATCATTAAAAGAGTTTTTTTTCTTATTGATTAAAGAGGGTTGGATCATAACAGCTAACAGCCGAACCCGGCTTCGCACGGGTAATTATTAAAAAATGTTTTAAATAACATAATTTCTCGCCGTAAAAACAATTCTTGGGCTTCTACGAATAACTAAAATAAGAATTGGCCAAATTGGTCCATGCGTTGTTGAGTTTTGCGCTTACTACACATTTGCGATTCATGTTTATATTAATTATAGATAGAAGATATTATATTATTTTATTTATATTTTTTATTAGGTATGTTTATATATTTATTTATACATATATGTAATTTGAATTAGTTTCTTTCTTATTTCTTGACTTTTGTAATTACCAATTTTGCCTCTTCCGCCTTTTATCATTTATTCCAGTCCATCCAAAGGTTGTCTGGTAGAGATCACTTTTAGTCCCATTGTGACACTATTATATGTAAGTATGTTTAACTTTTTGTTAATTTTTTGCTTTGTAAATTGGTGTTCAATAAAGTGTATTGTATTGTAGAAGATATAAAGAAGAGGCCTTAGATAAAGTGTCAGAGATGAGAGAGTGGCGTAAGATATTTCTTGGGAGGCTCTGGCGCCTGTGACATGGACAGTGCAATGAAGCATGCAGATTCGATAATCATTGTACAGTGAGTAGCAGCGATGTAGCATTAACTCATAAAATAACCTATAATTCATAATATAGAAAGGGCGTGAATGCCAGTCTCCTCCAACTACCCAAAATGTTATGTTTTTGGATATAACACTATGTACATGTACATATATAGAAAACTAGCAACCCACTCAACTTTGCAGGGGTGCAAATTAAACAAATACATATTAACCTGCCTCTTGAATCATGCTATCTACTGCTTAAAACAATTCAATTCGTTGACCAGATTAAATTTGTAAGCGAACAGACAGTGGCTAATTATACAAACTCAAAACTTATGTTTTTAAGACATCTAAAAATGTTAAAATAATATTTATACTACTATATATACTATAGGGTATACTATAAAGATTATTTTTAACCCCCAGCGTAAAAAGAGGGGTGGCAAAAGTTTAACGTGTCTGTCTGTTTGTCTGTCCGTGGTATCATAACTCCCGAACGGATGAAGCGATTTAAAGTGAGTTTCGCGTCATTGTTCGTAGACATGTATGATGAAAATTGGTTGACCCGTTTAAAAGTTATGAGGGCAGAATAACCGAATTTTTGCAAACATACTCGAGCAGGGACTCAAATGCAAGCGCATCACGTGCACATTACAAAAAAGTATGACTTTCTACTTTTAACGTATCTAACTAACGTTTCGGTTTTTTTTTAATTTTATATTTAGATTATATGTAGCAACACTGAGTCACCGAGGTTGCCTAATTTTTTTAAAATATGAAATGTTAAAAAATAACATGCATACGGAACCCTCGGTACACGTGCTCGTTGAGTTTATTATTCAGATTATCAAATTTCCGATAAGAATATTCAAAGAGCGTTGCTCAATAAACAAATTGAGTGTTCATAATGCGATTGTAGCCCGAGGGACGACTCAGCAACTTCCGCAATTATTGTCACTGTGGTCAACTACCAAGATTAGATGTCCGTTGTTTAGTTTGCTTACAAAATTACCTACTCCACGTCGCGTCGCGTGCAGCTGACAGAGTCCCAATAAAACAAACTAATGTATTCAACAAGTGAACAATAAGATGACTGTTCTAAGAACAAAAATGCAGTGCTGAAGTTATACGTGTCGATAGTGAGATATACCAATAGATAAGCAGGTGTTTTCGATGTCTTACTGATAAAGTAACTACTATAATTTCATAATTGTAAGGTTCGTTGAACTTCCGTTAACGAAATAGGGAAAGGTGTTTTAGAAAATCTTGGTTAGGTTTCCAGCTGCGACTGCGACGCGAATAGTAACAGGTTGGAAAGTAAGCTGCCGACCACTGATCAATAAGTTGTTTACACTGCACTGTTCAGACATGAAGTATGTCGATTCATTCATAATGTAGTACGGATCCATATCATAATATTTTGCTTTTTACTTTGTAAGCATTTCCAATACAAGATACTAATACCTACTCGTAGCTGAGTAACATCACCGCCGCCTGTAAAGTAGCGGACAAAGCGAAAATTCACGTTAATTAGTGTAAAACAGAAACATGTAAATGACGAGTTCTTACCTCGAACGTGATGACACCTCTGGATCTATCTCCGTACTTGTCGAATATCTTGTGAATGAAGTATTGTTCGGCGGCGGGGAGGGTGTTGTTGTCCGCGGTGGTGTTGGGGGCGCCGGCGCTGGAGGCCGCGCAGGCGCCGCACAGCGCCAGGGCTACGACGGCACAGCGAGTCCACATGCTCGCGACTGAGAGCCGGGCGCGCGCTGCGCCAGCGCTGACGTTCCTCACTATCGCCCGATCTACTCCGAATGCCTTGTCCGCGATAGTGTCTCCACGCACTGAGCTCACGCATTAGCGGGGCTGACTCGCGATTATTTATTTGTTTGTTTTTGTGAATTATCAATCGAACGTAGGCGAGCGTCTGACTCGAGCACGCAATTACGTCTGAGCGGTAGACTTTCACCGGGCGGCGTCGAAGCCTCCGGGCCGGTTCCACACTGTCACTGATAATGAGGTGTATTAGCAAAGTGACGAGAAAAACTCCGAGCTAGCACTTTTTGTTAGCTCTAACAAATTCTGACTTTCAAGGATAACTTCCATTTGAAGGTCTCCTATTGTTGTTGTACAGGCATGTCTAAACTTCAATGGGGAAGTGAATACTTACTGAGATCGGTCAATTGGATTGGTGCGTACGAAGTTGGGTTTGCTGCTGGAGTCTCGAAAAGTTACAATAATTGCAAACTGAATAAACAAAACCTGCTCTACATTATTTATGCTTGCTTTAACTTTAAGTAAGCGAAGGTGTAGTTAATAACACTTTGTTTAAACAATAACTTGTTTTGAAAACGATTATGTTTCTGATGAAAAATACAGGATCATTATGGTTACCTCATACGTCCTAACTTATGTACTTACAATCTATAGAAAGTAATTACAATTGTTCATCAATTGTAGAGTCAACTAAAAAGTTATTTGCATTAACATGATAACATAAGAAAAAGTTTATTTTATATGTTTTACATATGTAATTATGAATTAAACAAAATATTTTTAACAAATTCATGTAATTTGATCTTATTTATCAAGCTCATCACCAACAAAGGCTAGCTAAAAATGATATAATATATGTATTTTGTTGATTGATAGAATTTAAAATTCATTTAAATTAGGTACAAAGACTTAAAAACCACTTCCGCATATCAATGTTACGCATAATGTCTAGCAAAAATACCAAGATGATTGTCATTGTTTTTGCGATTACGAACAAGAGATTTTGGTTCATCTGATACATTTTCGATTCTCGTCACGTGCTCTACGACATATCAATTATTCAAGCCTCTATAGCAGTTAGAGACCACGTGCTCGGAGTCAAGTTAATGACTGCTGCAGTTAAATGAATGCGGTTGCTGCGATCACAATAAAAATTAATAGTGGATCACTTTTATGCACTTAAGCATCGACGATCGATTCGCCCTCAAGGATAAGCCAGTTTCTAACAAGTAGATGTCAAAATGTGAATTAACTAGCAGTTTACGTCACAGCTTTGCTTATCTAAACACAACCATTATCGTTCCCATTGCTGGGACACAGGGACTTCTCTCTTGATGAAAGATATAAGGCTTTAATTCACCACGCTGGCCAAGTGCGGGTTTGTAAATGTCATATGTCCTTCTAATTCTTCAAAATTCTCAGAACATGATGGTTTCCTCTCACGTGCTTTATAGCAAAAATACATTTTTCAAGAAAAAAATCCAAGTTTTTGCCGGGGTTATAACCCACGACCTTCGGAATGAAAGTCGATTGTGCTCCCACTTATCCACGGCATTGCCCATGTTCTATAGATATTCCCGCGAAGAAAAGCGGATATTTACCAGCGGTAAGTAAGTCCAGTATAAATTTATAATAACTAATAATTAATAAAGTGTTTTTTGTATTGCATGTTAGAATGTGAATGCTTCCTTACTCTTAAAGTGAGGAGCGCTACTACATTCAAGTTAAAAAAAAACTTTTTTAAATAAATTTAAAGCAAAAATGAATACTTGTAAGTATGCCTGTAATGACGTAATAACAAAAATATAAAAAAAACTAATTAATTTTTTTTTATAGTTGTCTTGTCGTTTTTGGCGTATTATTTTCATTATTATGTTAGTATTGATACATACCTACACTGTATTATGTAGATACACCATAGTTACATACTCATTAGTAGGTATGTACCTACATCAGGAACTAACTACATTATCTCACTCGGAAAATGTTAGAAAAGGATTACGAACCTATCATAATACCTATAACCTTGATACAATCATTGTCACCGAAACTATAGAAATATGTTATGTTGTGTGATAATAATATCACATACTACATAATTCATAAATTTGTAAAAAATTAAAAGTTGTTACGTACTTGTTAATACAATTGATATTTACAATTTGATATTTAATTTTCTTGCATTAATCTTATTTGCAAAACATGTATGGACCTGACCAACTACTGCATATCTTAACTTATATATAACATTGTTATACGTTTGCAAATAAATATTATTCATATTCTAAAGTTCGTTTGTGAATTTTTTAACGTTCCGATCAAATAAAATATAATGTGAGTGTAGGTAGAGACACTCTTTTGAGAGTATTTAATACTCATTTCAATGACGAAACTATTTGGCTTAGACTTTTGAAGTTAATATCGGAATTAATTACAGCACCAAATTTTGCGCATCACTTGCTGTGCAGGTACTAACCGAATTATAGACACCTAAATCAACCCTTACCAATTTAATTAAACGAGAGGACAAAGATATCAAGAAGTCAAAAACATTTTCCCATAAAAATAATATTTTTTTTATTATAGGACTTTAAGTCCTAACGACGTTAGACGTTAATAGAACGTTTTATTAGAAACGCTATTCATAAAGTTGTTTATATCTATAATAGTCGCAAAGTAAGGCATAATTAGACTTATTGTGTGTTTTAGCTCATTCAGTAATTTAAGCCAGATTTTTATTTTCTTTATTAAAAACGATGGTTTATCTATATAGTTAAAATCTGCGCTATATTGCAGTTTCCTTTCGGTGTTTGTTATTCCTCCACTCTCCCCTGCCACATCATGGTAATGGTGATTATGTGCATATGTTTTTCATTATGTTTTTAAATTATGAATTATTTATATATATGCTGTACCTACTCTAGTCTTACCATTTCTTTTTTTTTTGCCATTATCATCGTGGGAATAAAATTTGCAGTTACGACTTAGGTTTTAGTTTAATGACTATCAGTATGCTATTCTGTGTGGATTTACTCACGTTTTTCCCGCTTTTTACAATGAATAGTGTAACTCACGATTACTTTGAAAGTGTATCAGCAGGCTTATTATATACTAGCAGCCCGCCCCGGCGTCGCACGGGTAAAAAAAATCCCGGTAATTTTTAAAGTTTTTTGTTGAAATTAAGTTATGTCAAAGACAATTTTATTCACAATGAAGTACTCTTAACCAACAGCATATTTATTTGAATAAAGATTAATATTATTATGTTGATACAACTTAAACAAATTATTTCGACCAAATTACCATAAAAACGTTTTTGTGAGTTAATCTTAAAAGATAGACATATACTATCGCGGACTGTTTTTTAGATCATTAAAAGAGCTATTATCCTTTAATACATTTTTTTTTATATCTTGAACCGTTTTCACGGCGCACGCAACGGAAAGCTTCAAAGATGAAATAATTTCTCCCGTTTTTTACACATTTACCACTATATCTTTGCTCCTATTGGTCGTAGCGTGATGTTATATAGCCTATAGCCTTCCTCGATAACTGGACTATCCAACACAAAAAGAATTATTCAATTCGAACCAGTAGTTTCGGAGATTAGCGCGTTCAAACAAACAAACAAACAAACAAACAAACAATCAAACAAACAAACTCTTCAGCTTTATAATATTAGTATAGATATATATATATATTAGTGGATATTCTGTCCATTCGCACTAAGCGAATCCCATCCACCTTTATAATACGCACGGCAAAGGTTTTTAATTCGCTTCCTTCTGCTGTATTCCTAATTACTAGTTAACTACAATCTGAGCGTATTCGGGACATAAGTGAAAAGGTACCTTCTATACCTATGTGATTATGAAAACGTTGGTCGGTAAGTTATGTATTTCTCGGTTTGCGTTTACGTCTTTACGCTTAAATTTGGCTTAAATAGTACATAATATACCGTGACCACTACATGATAGGTATATAATTATATTTTAAAAGCGCTAAATATATCGGCACCAAACTAGTCGTAACTCTAGTTTTAGTCTTGCTCTACGTCTCTACAAACTTATAAACTACAGTCATGATTCGTCAATTCGTCATTCATTCATAAATGCTGAAGCAAGACATCATCAAGATATAATAAATAGAGTGGAACTAACGAAAAGATGCCAAGTATTTACAAATTACTAGAAATTGTCGTAGATAAGTAGCACTGATTATGTTTGTTTGTGAATTTACTACTTTGGTGTTTACCGGTGACTGTGCCCATAACAAACATTCCCAGCGGACGTAAATATTGATAGCGAAACGTAAATGAAAAATTAACTTACAGTGTAGGTACATTGACAAATGTCCACATTGATAAATAACGGTCATATTTAGGGTTCCACTTGGAATACTGGTAAGCTTTCACACACGTGTAAGCCAGTGGCTACAGAAAGGTAGTTGCGAACCATAAATAAGTACCTAAATATATTGAATTGATATTGTTCAATTAAATTAATATAAAATAAAAAATCTATTATTTTGGACAACAAATAATCCAATAATTGTTAATAAATGTTTTAACTCTAGTGATTTATATGCCGCTAGTACGGCCGGCCCCAGCGTCGCACGGGTATAAAATTTTCCCGGAAATTATACGAATTTTTCTCGCCGTAAAAACCATTCTATCTCTCAAGTTGGATCGAACTGCACATGGTGTGCGAATTTTATTATAATCGGTTAAGTGGTTTAGGAGTCCATTGAGGACAAACATTGTGACACGAGATTTATATATATTAACATTAGGTAACATTAAAAACCGTTTTCTGTGTGTTGCCTGATGTAGAGCTTTCCTTTTAGTTTTCACATTTTTCAGTTTACGAGCGCCGCAAAGTATACCAACTTAAACATTAATTTTGCCACACCTTAAATTTGGACTATTTTTAACAAAGACGCTCTATTGCTTCTCGTCGGCTGTTACCTGTCCAATTGAAGACCGAAACTTATTGCGAAGATATTAACTCCGTTACGGTGTGAGCGCTGTGCAGTAGGTATATATTTTATTTTCCTGATGAAAAATCCATATAACTGAAAGCACGTATTCTGCATGAGGTAATATTGTTTCTTCAGCTATAATTTTGTCTTAAAATTCGTTAATATTTCAGGCGTGCCTTCAGTTATTTGGATCAATATCCAATCACCAGTGCAATCACCAGGACTGAGATCCAAAGCATAATGCTCGCCCGGTAAGGTTTTTTTTAACTTCGCAATTTAATTAATTTCGGTATTCAATTGGGCCGCTTACTAACAGCCCTGATAACAAGTAATAAAGCATCTTTGGTAAGAAAAATATTAAACTTACAAAATGAGTGTTTAAAATTATACGTGATTAAATAATTATACCTAGCGGCCGAAAGTATTGACTTTTGGAAAAAAACGATAAAATATAAACTGTACGTAAATATTATTTGTAGTTTTAATTTTTTAATAACTTATTAGTATCGTAAAATGAGTCGGAAAGGCCATATTTCCAAAAAACTGTTTTTAGGCAACATGTTTCCTAGATTCAATAGTGCGCGCTTATTTCACTTGTTCGAAGTCGATTGTGTACGTCAATATATTTTATTTTTCAAACCTGTAGGCTGATTTACTTACCTTACACGATACGATAATCTATCCGTGTTATCTTCACCGATAAATCCACAAGAAATTACTTAAACTGACTGCTAGTTTTTATAGAGCGACATATCAATGTTGACAAAGCAATCGTACCGTTCCATCACTTACTAGCGTGATAATGCTAAATAAAATTTGATACAATGTTGCCTAACTGCTACTATAAAAATATTGAATTTATTGAAAAATATTGACACTGACAATAATAAATGCAACAAACTAATATTAAATAACTAATATGTAAATTCGTACCTACTAACAAATCGTGATTCTAAAACGTGGTTAAACATAAAAGATCACAACTGAATTAAAATGTACATAGTTCCATTTTCATTTGAGATATAACTATACTATATGTCATATTTCTTTATTGTAAGTATAGATGAATTTAGCTCAATATGTCTGTAACTTAAGTTTACTACACAAATAAACAAGTGAACTAATTTGTTTTTTTTTAAAAACCTTTATTGACGGGAGATTTATAATTACCTACCCACCTATAATTACCTAACAACAACACCGCACAACACCTACCTAAAAATAATTACCCAGCTAATTTAAAAATGTAATTCAGTCAGTCTATTCGTCAGTTTTACCTTTCAACGAATCTACGCGCTTTAACAATCTCGTTAAAATTCACTGGCTAGTGATCTACCCCGACTTCATTTGTAAATTGTATAAATAAATAAACCTCTCGCTTGTATAAACGTTTCTATACTTAATAACTGCATTAAAATCCGTTGATAATTAAAGATTTAAGCGAACACACACCTGAAGGAAATAAATAATGTGACATGAGACTGCCTCAGTGGTGCGGTGGACGAAGGTCCGCTTGCGGTGCAAGAGATAGCGGGTTAGATTCCCGCCGAGGGGTCAAGTGTTTGCATGCACTTTCTCCTTGGTCTGGGTGTGATACATTAACGTCTATTATATTAAGTTTACCAGATGTCGACCACGGGGCTAGATGTCTTTGTGAAGATTCTCCGGAAAAAAATGATTATTTATTAATGTATATAAAAATCCAAGTCTTGTAAATCGTATACAAAACATTATAATTTACCTACGCAATTAATAATAATATGAGTAACTTTAATTATCTTAAAGCCCAGCTAATAGTAGACATACCTACTGCTGGTGTCTCTAGGACCAATAGTATTTTTACCTACCCACAACACGACGACGTGTAGACAGACCAAAATATATGCAGATGACTAAACAGACACGAACCGTATTTGTAACAATCGTGTATACAAAAATGTATAGCTGCCATTTATATTCCAACAGCAAAATACGATTAATAATGATCGTATCGTAAGTATTTAAACCTGTTTATTATTTAAGGTTGTCTGGTAAAGAACGCTATTGAGCGATAAGGCCGCTGGTTGTCAAATAATCTAACAATATTTTGTTGTTTTAAAGGTTTCGTAATTTGCTTCCGTAGTTTTATTGGTATCTGGCACAATGTAGCTACCTCGTAGCTCGAGGTAGCTACATTGTGCCATCAACGATACAAGAAAATGTAAAACTATACAACCCCGTATTTTCGTCAGCTCGATCTAGATCTAGCCCCTTTAAGCGTAGCGACATCTAGTTATAAAATAACAAAAGTATCACCGCTGTGTCGGTCGGAGTGTTAGGTTTTTTCGTTACGGAATTACTGAATTCGATCTCCACTTGCACTTAAAAATTGTTTATTTAATTTGTTCACGAACTATAGTCAGTACCTTAACATATTGACATACTTTGAAGCATCGGAGATAACAAATATATTTTTAGTTCAAAAACTATTGTTCAACATTATACCTCGGTATATAAGAGTAGGTACAGTAAATAAATAATATAGAAAACACGAATATTTTCTACGAGTATATTCGATATACGATTCTTTAGAGCCTAAGAAAGAGTATTATGCTCTTTTTTACCGTGGGTATGTAATTTCGCGGGAAAATACTTACAACCCGGGTAACACCGCGGGGCTATGCTAGTACAAGATCAATGGAGTAATTGTATTTTAGTTATCATTAATAGTTCTCGTATCTTCATTACTTAAATTGGATAGATAAATACCTACCTATTTTTATGAAATAAGAATGGATAAAATTATACATTTGTAAATGTACATTTGTTGTTATATACATACCTTGTTTAGATACTCCAGATGTTTTTAAGCACTGCTCTGCTGCAACGAACAATACCCGACCGGGTTAAGTAACAAGTAGGTTTATGAATCATATTGTTTAAATTGACAGTTTTATGAATCATTCATAATTTATTGAGCACATAATACATAAATACTTTGTTATAATTATAAAAAATATACTGATACACTACATGTCGTAGAGTGTCTACGAATTAGTTTGTACCAAATACACTCCGTTCGAAAAGTAACGGGTCAGTCACAAAAAACTAAAAATTTCCAGAACTGTACAAGTTGGACCAATGAAATAAAAAACAGAATAAAGACTTTTGCCCTTTTAATTACATATTATATAAACTGGTTGCAAAGGAGGTTGGTGGAGGAATGGGAAGGTTTTCCCGGCACCGGCTCCGAAATTTAGTGTGGAGCATGGCTAATCGTCTGAAACTGTCAGAAGAGCTCGTGGAGGCAGTACAAAGTAAGAAAGTGTTGAAAAGCATAATCATAAATAATATTGAATTTCCTGATAAATATGACTTACTTTAGTTAAGTGATTGTATTGAGTATTGAATAAGTTTTATTTATTTCTCTAGGTACGAAAGATAGGGATATTACCCGAAACGGAGCGCAGATGGCGCCTTTTTTGAAAGTTCATGGCATTTCTGACCTCTATGATCAAGAAACTCTTTTCCCGATTTTGATTTCGTAATATATAGAATCAAGAAAATCAAGAAACTGCGGATCCCTAGCTCAGCTTTAGAAATTTTCTGGCGCATGTCGCAATAGCATGGCTTAGAAATATGTGGGCATGAGTCGCAACTTCTTTCAACCAGAGCTTTTACAAATTGCATACCTTACAACACTGAGACGTGATTTCAATATGATGGAGCCACGTCCCATACAACTACTAACACCTTCGGACTACTACAAGAATTGTTACCTACCTTATTATTAGGCTCCTATAGGAGCCCAGGTCTAACAGGATGTGGGGTTACCTTTTCCTTTGGGATTACTTATTGAATGATTATGACAATTCCTCTTATGCTTTGGCGGAGTTAAAAGTAAATACCGTAGAAAAAATGCGCCAATTTCCAGAACTCACATTATATGACTTTTCGAGAAAATTGAGAACTGTCTTTTGGTTATCCTCAGACTATTATTACTTATTATTATTAGTATGTTTAGCTGTTTCCTTACTCTTACTTACAACTGTTGTAGAATACAATAATGTTATATTCCCATAGGTTCATTTAACACGCTTGACAGGATTATAAATGAAATCTTTATTCTCACCCGGCTAGGTACGGCCGGCGAGGCATTCTAGAAACTAGCACGAGTTAGATCTGAATTAATCAAACAGTTGAAACATTAATTGGATCGCTAATTACCTAGAAGATGTTATGTAAAGTACCTTTTTTACTTGCCCGAGACGAAAATTCAAAATTATTATATGGCCGTCCCTCACTGCAACTTTAATTATGAAATCGCTCGTTTCAATAAATCAAAATATAAAATTTAAGAAAAACCCCCGATTCCAATTCCTTAATTTCCTTAAAAATAAAACAACAAAATATTTTGTAATGTGCACACGATGCCCTTTCATTTGATACCTCACTGGAGTATATTTGCAGATTTTCAGTTTTCCTTCCCCACTCTAACCCCCATAACTTTTAAACGGCACAACGGATTTCTTAGTTATAAGATTTCTTTCTTAGAAACATGTATAAGAACACTCGAGCCAGACTCACCTTTCATATTAAAAAAACTAAATTAAAATCGCTCCATCCGTTCGGGAGCTATGATGTCCCAGACAAACCGACAGACAGACACGTCAAACTTATAACACCCCTCTTTTTTTTTGGGGGTTAAAAACACACGACATAGGGTTAAATCGGAGAATAATATATAGAGAGGGTGGACCGTGAGTATGCGAAGCATGACATTTTCTGCAGTTACTGAATCGCGTTTATGTCATTCATTACTGATCTTTGTTATTTATAGACCGCATCGCTTTTATATCGATAAGAAAGCGCGACAGCGTCTCTGCTGCATCGCTGCAAAAACTAGTCGTGGGCCGGGAGACTTAGATATTCTACATTGGATAGCAACACGAACAATAAAGGATAAAAAAAATATCCGTAATCAATCAGTGTTCAAATATCGATGAACGTGACTTCACGCCCGCTGATTTTTCTAAATTCACCTGATTGAATTCAACCTGTGAACGGAACGAGAAAAACCGTTGTAATAAATATTGCTTGGTCACGGTCCGGTCCGTTTATATTTCCGTGCCTAATTGTTGCAAATCTGCTACAAATTGCAAAAATTACGTTTGTTATATGTATACCTTATCGGCAATATATAATGTTGTTTTTTTTATTTTAACAGGTTTAATTTAAACTCGTTTGAACTCACTGCATATAATAGGTACATACCTACATTGGTGTCAACCGTCTGTGCTAGCACTCTATTCTTACAAGTAGCATTTTCATTTTAACCGGATGGTTCTGTAATTTACCCTCGTAAAAAAACTACTTTTAAGTAAATATTTTTTTTTGTTTTGTTTAAGATATTTCAAACTACTAATCGGCCGGTTTAGCACGGTGATTTCCTTTCTATTTCGCCCAGGAAAAGACAAGGACAAGGACAAAGGATAAGGCTTTTTTCGCCAGGCATTTGCAGGGAAAGAGATACAAGTAGACTCGATCTCTTCTATTGGCGCTGCATGAAATCTTCGTAGTTTGATTTAGTTTGTTTTTTCTTTCTAGATCTCGTATCATGTTTATACCGTGTCTACTCTAAATTTTATAAAATTTCGTCTTACCTACAAACATGTAGACTTCTTTCTAAGGCAAAATTCAAAAGTTTCTTCTATATGTAAATCCCAATTAATATATTTCTTACTAAATTTTATAAAAATATACTTAAAAAATCAACAAAACAGGGATAACAATAATAATCAATTTAACCATTCAAACGCGAGTTACTTGCGTGAATAGATACTTAGACAAGAAGTATATTCCAGCAAATCAGTGTTAATTTCTTCTCTACGTAGACAACAATCGCTGTGCTACGCTGGCTGATCTTAATCAAATTGGAATGGCAACTAGAAAAAAAGCTTTGGGAAATCATTTATGGCCTAAATAAAATAAAATGCAAGATGATTTTATATATTGCCTATTCATAAGGTTAGTCCAAAAACTTTATAGCTGTAATTACACGAAAGAAAACAACTGAACAAGCATATTCGGTACGAACGATGTTTAATTATACCAAATTTATATTATTACACATATTTTAGATATGTAACATCTGTTTATAATACGATATTTTACATCAACTTACAGAGTAGTTATGGAATTCTATGTCAAATTATTATGTTATACTTAACAGATCATTAATTAATGCGTGGCAAACGCGTAAACGATTATTTGTTTACTCAGATCATTTAGGTACTTAATTAGGTACAGTCAAAAAATCGGTTAATAAATATATCGTAATCTATTAAATTTCTATACAAAGATACGCCACCAAAATTGTTATGTCTAGTCTGTTTTGTCGCCAAATAATGTAATTGTCATAATACTTTTCGGTTATTAGCTTCAGTAATTTGAAAAATAGTTAATCAAATTGATGTTAGGGATTTCACAGTCACGTATCACTATTTAACAAATAAACACATTAAATAAATGCACCCACCAGCAGATCCAAAATTAGGTTCCACTTAAGTCTAGCTTATATCATAAGATCATAAGTCTTTCGAATCTTCTGGCAAACATACAAACATTTTAGAGCAAGTTATATTGAAAGCGAAGCAAGCTTTTTGTAACCATAGAGGCCTATTTTCCCACAATATGAATAAACAGTACACTGGTACTCCTGCTAAAATGAAAAGTATACCAATACCGACTTCCTTAGGCTTCGTAAAACAGGAGGATATAACTAAAATAATGCAGAGTAGTAGGAATGTTATTGGTAGGAGTAAACTGACGCGAATTGGTCGTTTCAGGTCTGGTAGGGTGCGGCGCATCCACAGGAGCCCTACTACTGAAGCTATCGTGAATAGGGCTTCAACAGAAGTCACGTAGATGATGAGGGACCCGACGCTGTTCGACACCAACATTAGCATCGTAATAAGACACTGCAACAAAAGAACAAATACTATTAATCCACGATATATTAAATAAAACTATTAAGTACCTAGCTCTGAGGTAAAATAGGCATCCATGAATATTTTTTTTGGAATTTGGAAATTAAGCAAACATCATGAATGATTCACTGACTCATGGAAATAATCTTAAAATATTGAGTAGTAATGTTAGATATAAGAGAAATGTTATGAAACAAATGGACTAATAGGAATACAGTTTTCTTGTCAGTTGAAAGCTTGGTTTTATAATAGTAATAAGCACAGATATAAAAAAAAAATGTGTTTGGAACTACCCTAGTGGGCATAAAATTAACTCTCAGTTAAAGATGTAACTTCAGTAATATAATCTAATATTTACGCTGCACTCATGGCGATCATTGACGTACAATTGACCCTTCATAACTTATTCTTTGAAATAGACTCAATGTCATCTTCAAGAATTCAGATAAGCTACAACAACGCCGCAAATATTAACTTAGCAATGGTGGCCGATTGCTTTCAATATCATATTACGCTTTTGAATCAGAACTAATGTAAGATTCCTAATATCGAATATTAATATAAATTTGTGTAGATAAAAAAAAGGACGCAATCAGGATTTGAACCTATTATCCATGAGGGCAACCGCGATAGATTCGCCGCAAGAGGCGCTGGTGCTGCGTGTGCGTGTCGTGGTTCGAACTGTCAAATATAATTGCTCGACTTGGTGGGGGCACCCAGATTGACTTTATGGTTACGCGAGTTTAAATTTATAACCCCCGACGCAAAATGAGGTATGTTATAAGCTTGACGTGCCTGTCTGCCTGTCTGTGTGTCATCATATCATAGCACCCGAGTAGATGAAGCTAATTCAATTTAGTTTTTTTTGTTTAAATATGAATAACCTATGTGTTTCATGTAAGTCGGCAAAGCCGTTTAAACTTTATGGGGGTGAAGAAACATAATTGAGTTGCAACTGAAAGCGCATGACGTGCATATTACAAAATAATTTATTATTACTTTTTAGCTTCGCGCATATTATGGTCAAGTCTGTTTTGCGTCTGACCTACCCTACTGATTGATTGACTACCGCCTTAGATACATAACAATATATGAAGCCGCGCACATCAAGAGTCGTCTAATAGTCTAACAAGCTCATATTATGAATAAGTATTCATAAACAACGATACATACCTCACATGATTTATTTTTTATTTTTACAAAATGGCGTCTCTGGCCATGTTTGTCTTTAGTGGCCACACTAAGAGGAATCGATTGACGTGTGAATAATATAAATCGGCCCAGGCTTTTGGTCTGTATAGTGGGACAAAGGAACATACATAGACAGTTAAACACATTACCTACTCTGCGTAGGTGATGCGTCAACACACCTTTGCGTTGCCCAGTCGGGTAAAAGGTCTTGCGACTGACTAAAGATTCAAGTTGTTAGTCAGCCTCGAGACACTTTTATTGTTCGCTTATAGCATATAGGATGATTGAAAGAAAATATTATGTTCAATTATCTATTCTGTAGGACTGTTAGTTTACGAGATATCTGAAGCCTTTGCCCCATCTTTGACTAGGATGGCGACCCCACAAACGTAAGCGTAGTCAAAATTAGAAAACCCATATCAACCCTATAAAGTGTTAAACCATTTCATTGAGAGTAGTCCGGAAATATTTACTTATTATTTATTTATTTTTAAATATTTTTAAACACCTTGATAGAATTATATCTATCATCATCTATATGTCATCCCATTACGGAACCCTAAAAAGCGTTGAGTTTTCGACACAGCAAACGCTGAAAATATAAATAAAATAAACAAGTAATGCTTTTATTTACTAAATTAAAATATATGTAAAAGCTAAGTAAGAGGTCATTTATTTGTTTATTGTCTACGTGGTGCGTTTTTTTTATATAGAATGTTGATGATTTTATCTGTTCAGAGTGGTTCTCAGTCAATACCGTTCACTTCAGAGGTGACCTCTGGTGAGCACACACACGGTGGTCTTCATTAGGCACCTTATTCTCCCTATGCATGAAAACGTGAATAGTTTGTATTGAATTGTAACGGTTATAGATTCAAGATACGTTTTTTTAAATCCCGGTGCACCTCTTATTTTTATTTTCATCACAAATTCCAATACTTCATCTTACCTTATCAAATAGGTACATCTTTAATGACTAATACCAGATAATTATCTTCTTAGAACAAAAATTCGAGTAGCCATTGCGGCCGATATGTTTTACAGCGCGTAAACATAGCAATTATTAACTTTCTCTTATCATGAACTGCGTTGTTCAATCGGCATAATTTAGTTTTATAGATAAATGCTATTGACAAAAACGAACTCGTTATTTTCATTTTAACTCTCAACATTTAAAACGTAAGCAATCGTAAAAAGCGAAACATTTCCTCGAGGAAGAACTAATTTATTATTCCATGAACAAAAAAAAAGTGTGTGTGTGTCAGCTACGACGCACGATTGTAGTTTACTACTTACGAACTATAATTATGATATATATCGAATAGAAAAAAAGGGTAAATGAACGCATCTGCTTAAATGATAAGAGAAACAAACATATATCTGTAATTATTCGGATTATTTATATTACTTCAATAAAGCGTATTACATAAAGTATGTTACGAAATAATAATAATTGTGTTCAATTTATACAAATCCAATTTTAGGATGATTGATTTCTTTCACTTTGAATTATAATATCATTCTTAAATACTGCAAAGAACAAATTAATTAGGTGTCGAAACCATAGCTTCTTTTTAATATTTTAATTAATAAATAACAGAAGGTACTTATTATATGTTCCAACGAAACGCGTTGAGAGGACCATAAATTCGTCAATTGTTTTAGTTCCCTGCACAAAAACGTAAAAGCTATCTTTGTAAGACGATATCCAAGTGAAAAAGAAACGTCCGGCCAAAATTTTTTTGTAAATATTGATGATTTTACTGAATAACTTTGCACTCTCACCTCTACTCACTGAGAAATTCTAAGTGAATGCTAGACGAATACTTTTTCGAACGCGTATTCGAATGTCAAAAATGGTAACTCGCATTCCAGAGACACAACAAACTACCAATCAAAATGCATTAAAGTTCTTATTTCGAACGTGACGTTTCGACGGTATTCCATCTCATTCTTTTACACGTTGAATCCTACAGATATATATGTTTGTCCCTTTCTACGTAACGCCTCAACTTTTGTAAACACTTGATTTTACTCCCCATAAAATTTCCATACCGGGCCTTATAACTCAAATCGTTTCTTAAGGAGTAAACTCCAAAAATAAATATATATATATTTTTATTATTCAATGTAGGAGCGGTATACCTACTTAATTTACCTAAGGTAATTCACCCAGGTGTACCTATTCCGTATGCCACCCCTCAATGTATTTTAAGTTGGACAAAGGGCCATCCAAAGTTATAACATTCTGTTACTGCCGAGCAATCATTGGCCTTTATCAAGCTGTCAAAAAATATTTTATCCGACATTCAAAAAAAAAAACTTATATAACATGCCAGACTATTCAACAAAACATATTCAATATCACATTCTTACCATGAATATTAGCGACGGAACAGGCGTCAACCTCTTGATATCAATCAGAGATATCGCCAATGGGAGATGTCCGTTCTTCGCGCCCACGAAGAAAAGCCGCGAAGACGTGTAAATAGCCCCGTTCAGCGAGCCGAACGTGCAGAGGCAAACCAGCAGCGGCATAGTCCAAGACCAAGCGCCCAGGGACTTGTCACCGAATGTCACAGCCACCGCTTTGGATGACAGGATCTCTTCATTCGTTAGCACGGAGAATAACGCAAAGTTTGTCAGTAGATAGACTAGAGTCACTACCGGCATTGATAAGTAGATCGCGCGTGGTAGGTTCCTGGAAGAGAGAAAAACGATTCATATAGTAAGTAACATAAATCTAAATTTAATGATTAAGAAAAACCCCCGATTCCAATGCCTTAATTTCCTTTAATGTAAAACAACATAATATTATGTAATGTGGACGCGATGCGCTTTCATTTGATAACCCACACTAGTATATTTGCAGATTTTCTGTTTTCCTTCCCCACTCTCACCCCCATAACTTTTAAACGGCTCAACCGATTTTCATGAAACATGTCTAAGAACACCCGGGCCAAACTCACCTTTCATACAAAAAAAAAACTAAATTGAAATTGCTCCATCCGCTCGGGAGCTATGGTGGAACAGACAGACAGACACACAGACAGACAGACAGAAAGACACGTCAATTTTATAACACCCCTCTTTTTTGGTCGGGGGTTAATAAATAGAAAACAGTCAACGTAGGATTGATAACTTGGACTTGATAACTTGCTAAGGTCACGGCAAACAACTGTAGTACATAATATTTAAGCCCAAGAAACTATTAGTAATATCGTAAATAGAATATTTTTCTGAAAGACGTCTGTATTTTTTTTAAGTAATACTAATATTTTTTTAGTGTAGTAGGTATACTGCTTACTGGATCTATGCTATCTTAGTATCAGTGCAGAGATACTGCAGAGTTAATTGTTTTCAAAATCTTTATACTTGATGAATCTGGGAAACAACTGCAATATAAACAGTTGTTTATATTTTCTTCAACACAATTTTTATTTTCTTCCTTCCTTTTGATATGTTACATACAATGAGAGTTATTATCTACTTATTGTTGGTATATTGTATTATACTCTCAATAGGCATTATATAAATTATGGGTGTTTTTTTACATAAAGTGGTTTGATTCCCACATAAAAATGATAAAATCTAGTGCAATAAAATATATCTTAGCAACATAATCCTACCTGCGATATTAAGCAATTCTTCTGTAAACCTAATGATTATATTTGTTTGTGCATCGAACGTTTCCTATGACCACCTAAAATGGTAAGATATCTATACTAATATTTGTTGTAATAGTTTGTTTGTTTGTTTGTTTGTTTGTTTGTTTGTTTGAACGCGCTAATCTCCGAAACTACTGGTTCGAATTGAATAATTCTTTTTGTGTTGGATAGTCCAGTTATCGAGGAAGGCTATAGGCTATATAACATCACGCTACGACCAATAGGAGCAAAGATATAGTGGTAAATGTGTAAAAAACGGGAGAAATTATTTCATCTTTGAAGCCTTCCGTTGCGTGCGCCGTGAAAACTGTTCAAGATACACAAAAAATATGTATTAAAGAATAATAGCTCTTTTAATGATCTTAAAAATAGTCCGCGATAGTATATGTCTATCTTTTAAGATTAACTCACAAAAACCGTTTTTATGATACCTAATTTGGTCGAAATAATTTGTTTAAGTTGTATCAACATAATAATCTTTATTCAAATAAATAATTATGTTGTTGGTTGGTAAGACTACTTAATCCATTATAACGCGGGTAGCACCGCAGGGCACAGCTAGTTCTGAATAAAGGTGTACAAACAAAATGCAGATGTATGTAAATACAAACACGAGGGGCATTGCAATGTCGTGTTCTAAGAAAGACATTGTGAGATGGGTCGATTGCAGGTCCCTTATTTGACCAATGGAATGTCTTTTTAAAACCTACATCATATTATGGTTCATCTTATTTTAGGTAGGTAAGCATCATCATCACCCTATTAACGTTCCCACTGCTGGGACACAGGGACTTCACTCTTGACGAGAGATATTAGGCCTTAATTCACCACGCTGGCCAAGTGCGGGTTGGTAAATGTCACATGTCCTTCAAACTCTTTTAAAGTTCTCAGAACACATGCCGGTTTCCTCATGATGTTTGCCATCACCGTTAAAGCACGTGTTTAAAGCGCACATAAATTTCTCAAGAAGAAAAATCCAGAGGTGCGTGGCGGGGTTTGAACCCACGACCTTCGGAATGAAAGTCGAGTGTCCTCCCACTTAGCCAACACGGCTTTTTAGGTAAGCATATAAATATAAAATCACTAGTTTTCCGCCCGCGGCTTTGCCTGCGCAATATTATATTATGTAATCTGTGGTAATACCTAATAGATTATTTCCTCGATAAAAAGTAGCTTTTGTTCTATATTGGGGCTGCAGCAATGTCCGTGTCAAACTTGATCCGAATCGGGAATTTGCTAACAATAATTTATTTTCCCGAATAATTAGTATAAGTGATATTCTATTAAAATCTATATAAGCTATATATTTGTAAAGTTACACTAAAATCCATTTAGTAGTTTTTTTGTGAAAGAGCAACAAACATCCATAGTCACTTACATTCTTACAAACGTTCGCGTTTATAATATTACTTAGTTTGATTTGTTTTATTATCATACCTATGATTTATTTTATTTAAATATCACAAATATTTCGATTTAATGACCTGAATATTGCTTTAGTGGGTGACCGTGGTTCTGAACTATTCAAATACCTACTAACAATACCCCGCGGTGTTTCGCGTTCTATCATAGCCTCTTAATAGTATTAATAACAAATTATAGTATTAAAGTTAAACATAGTTTGACCTTAAGTCAAATGCGTGAAAGAGTAACAAACAAACATTCATAAAACTTTCATGTTTATATTATATGTAAGAAACCCAATACGGAAATCAGTCAGACTAAGTCAAAGTCAAAGTCAAAACGTTTATTTCCTCAGAAGCACATAGCCTACATGGACAGGTCAACTTAAAATTAATAAAACTAAATTGCTTAAACAACAAATATCAAGGAAATAACATTGTCTTGACAGTTCGCTTCAATGTTTTATACTAGTTCTACTAAAATTAGTTCTGCAATTTTGGTACATAGAGTACCAATACTTTAATAGAAATATGTGTTTGAAAATAAAAATAGTATGAATACATTTCAAATGGTATAGTTAAGTTTCTAAGCGGGCGTACAACTCGCTTTTAAAGAGTTTTGTAGGAATTTAAATATTTCATATTTTGCTAATTATTTTATCTACCAACATTATACTGGTTTTTGTGATAACATAACAAAGTTTAGTATATTTTCATGCTATTATCATTCGTGTCTAATATGAAAAAATTAAATATAAGTATTTTAATAGTTTCTTACATTTCAGTTTTTAGGTGTCAAAACATATACTTGTATTATACAAATATTGTTTATCATGGTTTTACCTAAACTGTGTGGAGTGTGGTGAGATAAGATACGAAATTAGTATAATAAGAGGAACTCTGAGAGTAGCACCAGTGACGGATACGATGAGAGGAAATCGATTGGCTTGGTATGGACATATTATGAGGAGGGATGAATGTCATGTGACGAGATGTGGGAAGAGGAAGGCCAAGGAAAAGATGGATGGACTGTGTGAAGGATGACATGTGTAAGAAAGGAGTCAGTGTTGAGATGACGAGTGACAGAGGAAAATGGAAGAAAAACACATGTTGTGCCTACCCCTCGTAATGTGGGATAAGGAGAGCTCAAGAGAATGATGATGGTTTTACCTATACTATTAAAGCGGCTCACCTGTAAGGATCCTGCAGCTCTTCAGTCACATAGTTCAAAAAGTTCCATCCGGAATACGAGAACAGGCCGGTGTAAAACGCGATAGATATGGACCCAGCATCCGTCTTTGTTCCTTGCATCATGTTGCTGACGTTCTCCTTGTGCCCCGAGAACAGGTAGACCACACTCGTGATGAAGATAATCAACAGAGCCACTACTTTCGCGAATGTGAAGGAATCTTGCACTCGGGACACCCATTTTACGTTGTAGCAGTTTATTGCGGTCAGGAAACCTGGAAATAAAGATAACCTATAAAAAAAGTGTGTGTGTGTCAGCTACGACGCACGATTGGAGTTTACTCCTTACGAACGATAATTAATAATAATTATAATTACTCATAATATAATATCAATATATAGAATAGAAAAAAAAGTAAATGAACGCATCTGCTAAAATGATAAGAGAAACAAACATATATCTGTAATTATTCGGATTGTTTATATTACTTCAATAAAGCGTATTACATGAAGTATGTTACAAAATAACTACGAAGTATCGCGCAAAGAGGAGACCCCGAGAATGAGATACGCTGTGTAATGTATTCCATCTCATTCTTTTACACGTTCAATCCTACAGATATATATGTTTGTCTCTTTCTACGTAACGCCTCAACTTTTCGTGTTACACTTGATTTTACTCCTCATAAAATTTCCGTACCGGGCCTTATATTATAACTCAAATCGTTTCATAAGGAGTAAACTCCAATAATTATTTTTTAATGATGTCCTGTAAAAATAGAACATATTAAGTATTCAAATTTAATAATATAACTCACTTTTATAAAATACTTCTTGAGACTTGTGATTTAGTAACTAATCACAATCTAAAATTTAAATTTAAGAAAAACCCCTGATTATGCCTCTCCATAAAGGTAAAACACCATAATATTTTGTAATATGCACGCGATGTGCTTTCATTTGAAACCCCACTCGAGTATATTTGCAGAATTTCGGATTTCCTTCCCCACTCTAACCCCCAAAACTTTTAAACGCCACAACCGATTTTCATGAAACATGTCTATGAACACTCGTCGCCAGACTTACCTTTCATACAAAAAAAATAAATTAAAATCGCTCCATCCGTTCGGGAGCTATGATGTCCCAAACAGACAGACACGTTGAACTTATAATAAAATATATTTTTTTTACCAGTCGAGCGCTGAAAAACATTATACAATGTCCGCCTAAAATGACTGGACTAAATCAGCGGTCTTTCAATAACCATTCCAGCTCATCATGGACAACCATGTACCAAGTTCTGAAGGTGAATAATGATGACGGTAATTGGGTACTATTGGGTAAAAAATACCAGTGTTTTTTTTTCTACGTTTTCTGGCTACTCAAGCTTCTATATATCTACCCTTGAACCGATAGTTTATACGTCCCCATCCCGCGGGACAGATAATTCTTTAAAAAAATTAAATATTCACATGTAAAGTGAAAAATAAAAGGGATAAAAAATATATGTAAACGACGATTTGTGCTACATTCTCATACTCTTAGTTTACGAACATAATTTTTGTTAGGCAGCTAAATTTAGATGAATTTTGTTCTTCGGGATAGTATAATACCAGGAATTAGGCAGCGAAGAAGAAAATGTATCCGATGTAGCAAATTTTGACCAGAATAGTAAAGAAAGGTGAAACTAAGCAGCATTTTGATACATGGTTTAGGAAATGTTTTTGACTGTACCTAGAAGTTTAAGAGTGAAAATAAAAATTGTATTGCGCCGAATATGGAATAAACTAGCTTTGCCAGTGTTTTTATACTTTGCGCCGCGAGAACAATGTATAACCCGGTAAAAAGTTACCTTAAGCTGTCCTCTATAATGGGGCTTTAAATCAAACGCTGAAAGAATTTATAAACAGGACCAGTACCTAGTTCCGGAGATTAGCGCATTCAAACAACCAAAATTAGTTTCTTTTTTATATATTTTTTTATAAATTTATAACTTATCTCATTAAATAGATAAACATAACGAATTGCATTTTTAGTTTTGTTTATAGACAAGACTATGATAATTCTCGAAAATAACGGCATTTTAACTGTGAGGTATTTTTTCCGGTAGTAATTCGTGTTAATAAATACCTAGCGACCGCCGCCGGGTTGAGTCAAATTATTGTACTTTAATTTAACTTTAACTACTCGTGTCAGATAAATTAAACGTTATCGGAAACACAATTAAGAAATCTCAAGCGAGATAATGGAAATTAGATTGAAGTGTGATAAACTGATGAAGAACAGTTAAAAAAGCTAAGTAAAATCAGTGATTTGAATCGATGGTCATTTCAACGTTATTAATTTTATGATGATTTCACAACTAGATTATATAAATAATGTATCACGCAAATAAAATTAACCTACAAAAGACAACGTTTAGCTATGCTGCATAGGCATACGAGCTATTATATTATAGTAGAATATAGTAGTATATAGAGCATAGCCGACAATATAAGTAATGATAATCATACCAACAATTTATTGTAAACAAACATCCCTACATAAGTATTACTCTCTTATATATATTTCATCATCAAACTATAGTTAAAAGCAGGAAAACCAAATATACCTAACATAAAAACTATTAGGTCCTTACATATGAAATTGGCGTTTTTCGTACTGGCCACTTTAATCACAAATTTCTCCTCTTTGGTAAGGAATTCCAAATTCAAATTTGTACAGCTATAGACTCATGTATTTGTGCTTCGATGATCGTCATTCATTTGTTTTTTTTCTTCTGTTTTTTTCTGTTTGCGTCACTCATTTTACAAAATGGAAAACTTAAAATGTCGCATTATTTACGAGTACGAGTTCCGCCGTGGCACTAGTGCTGCGGAAACAACTCGAAGGGTGAATGATGTGTATGGCGGTCGTGTTGCAAAAGAAAACACAGTTCGTTTTTGGTTCCAACGTTTTCGTTCTGGAAATTTCGACTTGCAGAACAAGCCCCGTGGACGGCCTGAGACTCAAGTTGATAATGAAGAGTTGAAGGCTATTGTGGAAGCGGATCCATCGCAAACCACGTCCGAGTTAGCTGCAGGCTGCGGTGTTAGTGATAAAACTGTTTTAATTCACTTGAAGCAAATTGGGAAGATTAAAAAGCTTGAAAGGTGGGTACCTCACGAATTGACTGAAGCAAACCGGCAAACGCGCGTCGACTGCTGCGTTACATTACTAAACCGGCACAATAATGAAGGTATTTTAAACCGAATCATTACCTGTGATGAAAAATGGGTTCTTTACGATAATCGGAAGCGCTCAGCGCAATGGTTGGATCCTGGCCAGCCAGCCAAATCCTGCCCCAAGCGAAAATTAACCCCAAAAAAGTTACTTGTAAGCGTTTGGTGGACTAGTGCCGGTATTGTTCATTACAGTTTTCTCAAATCTGGCCAGACTATTACGGCTGATGTCTATTGTCAGCAATTGCAAACCATGATGGAAAAGCTAGCGGCTAAACAACCTAGGCTGGTCAATCGCTCCACGCCACTGCTGCTTCACGACAACGCTAGACCACACACTGCGCAACAGACGGCTACTAAATTAGAAGAGCTTCAATTGGAAAGTCTAAGACATCCTCCGTACTCCCCGGACCTTGCTCCAACAGATTACCATTTTTTTCGAAATTTGGATAACTTCTTGCAAGGGAAAAAATTCAACTCCGATGGGGCAGTCCAAATCGCCTTCAAAGATTTTATTGATTCCCGTCCGACTGGTTTTTTTAGTAAAGGGATCAATGAACTACCTATAAGATGGCAAAAGTGCATAGAAAATAATGGTTCATACTTTGATTAATTAAATATATTATATTAAAAAATATTCGACTTTTTGTTCCTCCCATACAAAACGCCAATTTCATATGTAAGGACCTAATATTTCCAGAAGACAATGACATTAGGCATACAACACGGTACAACACAGACCGGACACTTATGAAATAGGTCGACTAGCATACGGGCTTGGAGTGGTAAACACTGCCCTTTCTACGCAACACTAATCCTACGAGTGTGATACGGGAGGAAGCCACGATTATCCTGTCAGCCACAATCAGTACCCACTATGGTACACTGCCAATGAAAATTGCTAAGCAACTTAGTTGCCATCAATTGCGCACTTGGACAAATGGAACTAGATTTTCTATTCCAATTATATTCCCACACTTAAACTGCGAATATTTGCTATCCCCAGTTCGATGACCTAATAATGTTTTTTGGCAACAATAATAAAACACGCAGTGTTGATACACAATACATTTTCTAGGAGTCCACGAACAACACGGGCGCACCTCGTGTCAAATCATTAGAATATTTCACACAAAATGTTTTTGTAATGTAATGACTGAATGGAGGTGACTGTACCTCACTTTATAGTCGGCCGTCGGTCGTCATGACTTGGGTACGGTCAATATTATGTAAGTACCTATAACCAACAGCAAAACCCTTCTTTAAAGGAGTTCGTGGAATGTTCAGCAAAAACAAGACTGTCTTGAGCTCTGGGAATCATGCAAATTATATTGAAAAATGACTGAGGAATAATAATGGTTTGTTAAAGAGCTCGTATGTGTGCGTAATAATTTATTTTTAAAAATAACCGGTTAACAGTAGGGGGTAATCACAATGGCACTTTAATTTGGGCATACGAAGAATTCTATACAGGTCCTGTTCGACAAATAAAACACGACCAACCAATTTAACCAATGTAAGAGAGTAAAAAAATAACTTCATTCTTAGCAAAGAAATTTAAGCAGCGCGTAAATATAAAATTTAACAAAAATTTTGCATGTCTTCATGAATAATTTTCTGTAGTAGGTATAGGTATCTAAATTTATAGATGAAACACGTGGATTAATGAGCGGTCGACTTTAAGTACCAACGACTACATCATTTTTATACTCTTAATGTAGTATGGACTATTTGAGAGCACGACATCTGTTTTAGCGTTGAATAAAAATAATATTTTAGGATTATGCACTCGCTTGCAAGGAGCTTCACTTTCGTTGCATAGTAAAATTGTTGCTACTTTCCTTATACATACCTACATATAAATATGTCATTAACTAGCTTTCTAACTCGTAGCGTGTGAATTTTCTTTAGTGCACAAGTACCTATTTTCCTGTGGTATTAAACAGAAGAGTTTGATTTGAATCGAGTTTCGTGACACACTCCACACTTTTAATGTTTCGCATCCCGAAATTAATTGTCAAAACAACACTTTTACGTATATCCTTGTAGTTTAAAATTAAGAACTATAAAATACTGTATGCGTGAACGTGTACCATGGCCTGTTGACCTATATTAAACTTTTATAAATAGCACTTATGCATTATCTTTATTCATTCTAAACAAAGTTCTTTAGTAAATTTTTTTTTAACTTTCCCTGAGAATATTTTATTATTTTGCCGTCTATTGAATGATCTTTAACTATGTTAACCTATGCTTAAGATATTCTGCAAATATACTTGAGTGGGGTATCAAATGAAAGCGCATCGCGTGTATCGAGGGTTTTTCTTAAATTTAATTTTTAGATTTATTGTAAACATTGATCGGGTCATAGGCCAAGCAGGACTCAATCAAAAGTGAAATTTCATTTCCAATAAAGAAAGACAGAGAAGTTATTAACTTTTTAAATTATCATGTTTTTTTGCATATTATGACTCAAAACGTCTGCCCAAATCGCAAAGACAAAGACAATTCAGTTATTGCCGTAATCGTGGCGCTTGCAACGACCTCGAAATATCGGAAAACTCAAAACCGTCAAATCATGGTATGTTACCCGTATTAAGTCATGACCTGCTTGCGGGTTGAATACAATTGGGGGACGCAAAATGGCGTTCAAATGAGTAACATCTTTTTATAATTTTATTTAGCTTGACACTGACAAACTGACGCTTCAAGCGCAGAGTCCAATTATAAGGAATTGAATTGAATACAATTATTACTCTTCCTAGCCCTTAAGTTATTGATATGTTTGTAAAAAAATATTCTGTAAATAAACATTTGATTTGATTTGATTTGACAAAAAAGTTATTATGGTAAATCAGGATGGCTAGGCTAGGGTCATATTTATTTGTTGCATCACAACAAATAAATAAATAAATGTGGTTATAATAAAGGTGTTAACATAATAGATTCCCTGACATGAGCCCTGTTGGGGCATTACAACTTCAACCTAACTTATGATGTATCCTATACTATATTTACTTAAATAAACTATCTTATTAATAGGAAAAGTTGGTAAGTATTTAACATAATTTATAAAAAAAAATTGTAAGTTAGGTAAGTATGGAAGATTCTGGCATTTAACTGTAACTAGAATTTTCAATTCACATAGCGCGTCCGTATTTACATGGAAGTTCGTTTAAATGGATCCGTCGTCGCTACTTAGTCGATGTAGTGTCGACACCGCGTTCACACAGCAGTCATTTCGCTGCAGTGCGAATGAATATTAACTCCAGTCTGATTTACAGATCCGTTTCATTACAATGCGTTTTTATCCGGCGACTGCGATCTGCACTTAGATACTTTACAGACAATATAGCGGTTCCAGTTAAAATCTTAGAGGAAATCATGCCTTGACAATGTTTAGCTTACGTTTTTTAGCTTTAATGCACAAAATTTGGTTTCTATATTTTTTGTTCTGAGTCAAGTTTTATTTCAAACCGAGTGGGAATGGACTATCGTGTACACAAAATCCGTTTTTCAATTTTTCGTTTTGAGTCAATTTTTGTCAATTAAAACCGAGTGATTCCCACTCGGATTTTAATTGACAAAACTTTCGTGAACGCTGCGACATAGCAACGCCGCGCCGGCCGGCTCCGTTAAAATAATGTATAATTACAATTTTTCTTTCAGTCCTTAGTATAGGTACCTTCCCTTAATACTTATGCAATAGGTATACATATATTTTGAATAGCAGCATGGTTACCTACTTAACGTGTGCTACTATTCAACGAAATCGAGAAGTTTACGTAATCTATAAAACGTAAATATATATAATATATAAACTTGCGTAATCTATAACATTCTCAAACCCAACAGAGATTTTATAGACAGAATTTTATAGAAAATATTAAATACGTTTCAGCACAAAGATATTCCTACTTGAGTGCGTTTCAAGAAAGTCGGTATACGAGTACAAACATACAACAAACCATCCTTCATACCTTTTACGAGTAACTTTATACTAATCTTAAAAATAAACATATAATTTCGTAACCGTAAAGACACATGGCGAGAATTCTTGGCGTCCATGCTAAAGTTTTGGAGAGAACTCTGCGTTGAATAAGTAAAAAATAAGCAAATTAGAAAATTATTTTTGATTTTTTTTACCATTTGAGTACGGAACCCTAAAAAATATGCAGATCATTATCACAGCTTTTTCGGGTGCTCTCGATGCTTCTTACCAGTTGCTTTCCTGCAGTCTGTAGCGGCTGTTTGAGTACTTACATGTAACAAAAGCTGCTATGAGACTGACAGCTGCGTCAGGTGCCTCGCAATTCGGCCACAGCGGCTGAAGTATGTTCTGAGCGAACGTCAGAGCTGTGATGGCGTTGCCCGTTGGTACCAGGATGAAGAGCGCCACCCAGAGGTACAGGAACGAGGGTAGAGGACCGAATGCTTCTCCTAAGTAGGCGTAGTCTCCACCAGATTTCGGTATCATCGTACCTAGAACGTAAAAGTGGTATAAGATAAGTAAATATTGATGGACTATGTGAATAACATTATCTAACTCAGACAGAACTGAAATTACGAGTATGTTTTTTTTTAATTATTATATTAAAGGAAATACAGACAAAATGATTGCTAGGAAATGTTCCCGGAATCAGAATACAGAAAACCTGCATCCATCTGCGACACAGTAGAAATGATAGCCTAAAATAAATACAGACAGTTCCCTCGAATGCGGTATTTTAGTTCACTTAGCATGTTAGGTAATAGAAGGAAGAAGGTCTACTCTGAAAAGACGTTAGTTTTGATATATTGAAATTGTTATCAAATCACGCAAAAGAAATCATTATGACCATTGACATAAAGATTGGTACCTAATTGTAACCAAATTGTTTTGTATAGGTAGTTAACGTCCAAATCTCTTTATGTATTTTGTTTAAAGTTCTTTATATGTAGGCAAAAATCGTGAAAATATCGGCGGGCTGCCGGATGATCTGAGAATTTTAACAGTTTATAGAACATGGCACACTTGGCCAGCTTGTTGCTCAATCTCTCTCGTCAAGAGTGAAGTCCCTGTGTCCCAGCAGTGGGAATAAGGGTGCTTATGCTATGCAACTATATTTTTTTATTTATTAATATAATATACAAGGTGTTGCAAAATGTATACCTTAAGCGGAATGGCACGCACCAGGCGAACATATCTTGTTTGTTTTATATTTTCATTTCGATTTGGAGGCCAAAAGTCCTCCAAAAAGGGCTTTTGTTTATACCTCATCTAATCTCTAGGTTTATCCATATATCAATTAATTTATTTTGTTAACCTCTGGAAAAGTTGAAAAAAATCTTTAACCACTGTTTTATTGGTGATTACTTTTATAATACGAAAGGTGATAGGATTTGCTTTAATTGATTGATGTGTGGTAACCACTGACATAAAAAAATAATAATTAAATGTCACTCGCGAACATTTGGATTTAAATTTGAATTTGGAGAAATTGTAGAGCAAAAACTACAAGATATGAGCCCACCTTTCGTAATCTTTCCGCTGTATATACCAATTTTGAAACATCTTTTTTCGGGCCCCGATAACTTCCAAAAGTTTAATAATAAGCAATATACTCTAGTTTTATCAATCACCAATCATTTATTATTGACACACATACACTACTTCATAACTATGTATACCGATAGTCAAACAAGAGCACGGTTAACGTAGGTAAATATTTTTCGCGTTATCATAACGACCACTTCAGAATGCGGTAATGAGTTTCTTTTATCGAAAACTCATATACCTGGCATTAGTGGGCCTAAGTGAAAGCTTTTGTCCTAAATTCATTAATTACATATTCACTAATCTTGCCTATTTAGTGCCCTAAGTTGCTAGGTACTAAACTGACAGGCGACTGACGATTCAATTCCAAATTTATCTATCTGTTTTAAAAAAACTTGAGAGCGTAACTGCATATTCGAACTTAATTAGGTACTCTACTAGTTTAATATTTTGACCATTAACCTAATAAACCTAGTTTAATAACTAGGTTTATCTAGGAACATCTTCTACATTAAACCTCTAAAACGCGTTCAAATACTAAGGAATTTATAAAATTCTAAAATAGTATTGGTGTTTTAAGACCACTCATTGTATCACAGTGGCCTTAAATACTATCAGGTGTAATTTACATATGGATTGGCCTCATACGATAAGAAAATAAAGGAAAGATCATAAACAATGTGTATTTTCGAACCTTGATCAAACGAAATGTGCGGATACACGACATAAATTGATCAATAAATATCAGATAAAAAAATTATACTGTTGGCTATTTAAAAAAAAGCCTATTTAATATTTTTTTAAGTGAAAACTACTTCATCTGATTTTTTCTTCGTTTCTGTTTGAGTAAACGGTGTATTTTATTCAAAGTAGTCTCATTTAAAAACTAGATAGTTTTCCTAGCTAAATCTCTGAGTAAATTGCATTATTATGATCACGCACTATTGTGCTGAAGTGAGCTGGAGCGCCATCATGAATCACGCCAGTGTATCAAATAAGAAACGATCGCGATGTACTAAAGTGAACAACGCGCAGTGTGGTTTTACGTGCAACGATATGCATTGAGAAAAATGGTGGACTTTTTTAAAACATTAAATTAGTTGATAGTAATAACTTAAAATGTTGTATTACTTAATATTATCTTTATCCACCCTTAATATCCCACTGTTGGGCAAAGGCTTCGTTCCGTTTCATCTTATCTTGCCTTGTTTTATTACATAATTTGTTGTCTGTTGATCTTTGTACAAGGCAGAAAGTACCTAATATAAATGGCAATACCAACATGACAACGAAAAGAGGTAGACCCATACTTTTTGGAAGATTTGTTGAATAAATTATGAAGTTTAACACAATATGCAAAAAGTACCTACAACACTTCAATAATCCAGTTTAAAAGTAACAGATCAAAAATAAAATAAAAATCGTTTTTTTTTTGTTGTATTGCTATTTTATTTTTTATTTTTTAATATATAATATACAGGGTTTCCCAGAAATGGTGGATAATCCTGCACGTGCGTGTGCGGGGGGGGAGGTGGGGCCCCAAATCCCCAAAAAAAAAATCTATTCCCTACAGTCCGCGGTCTACGAATTTTTTTGTAAAATTTAGAAATTTCCCAGTTTTCCTCACATTTGTGGGCATCACGTCCGCTACATGAGGCCTAGTTCGGATTTTTTTCTTTTAACGTATTCCCTAATAATGGTATTCCTAAATTACCTTTAAAAAAACGCAACTACTTAGGATAGTAGTTAACTAGTAGTCCCTAAACATAATTTTTATTTCTGAAATTTATTTTACTGCTAAGTTTGAGCACCTGTGGTATAAAAAAAATGTATTGGAGTTTTATAGCCAACCACATAAAAAAATTACCAACATCATAAGGATTCTAAAAAAGTAGCATAAGTATCTACTTTAATGGTAAAATTACTGAGCTATAGCTACTAATGTGTAAAAGTAGGCGTTTCATTACAAAATTGCAAAAGAAAAAAATAAAACAAGTAATTACCAAAAAAGTATTTATTATAAAAATAATCATAGTAAATGTTCAAATTGGGCTCCTGTTGCCCTTATGCAAGCTCTACACCTTTTTATAAAAGATCTTTGTAATTTGTTATTATAATTTTTTGATGATATAATTCTGGCTGCTTCGGCGACGCGAAGTCGAAGTTCTTCTAATGAGTTTATGGGTTTTTTGTAAACCTGCTCCTTCAAACAGCCCCAATAAAAAAAATCCAGAGGATTTAGGTCTGGGGACCGTGGTGGCCACAATATTGGCCCCAATCGGCCGATCCATCTGTTGGGATAGGCATAATTTAGATAATTCCTTACTTGCACTGCATAATGTGCCGGACAACCGTCGTTCTGGAGCCACATTCCTTGCCGGATGGCTAGTGGCTCATCTTCTAATAATATTTGCAACTGGTTTCGAAGAAATTCTAAATAATTGTTGCCATTTAGGTTGCCCGGCAATTCATAAGGGCCTATAATTTTTCCATTTAATATGCCCGTCCAGTAATTTATTTTAAATTGATACTGGGATTTATCTTCTCTCATCAAATGTGGATTTGTCAATTGCCAACTGTGCAAGTTATGAAGGTTAAGATACCCATCCCTTTTACATGTAGTCTCATCGCTCCATAAAATTTTTCTGAAAAAATCTTGATCTTCTTGAATTCTTGTTAACATTTCACTGCAGAAAACAATCCGTGCTTGGTAGTCTCGTGGTAGCAATGTTTGTACACGTGTCACGTGATAAGGATGCAGTTTAAATTTTTTCACAATACGATGTGCTGTAGATTTTGATATTCCCGTACGGCGTTCGATATCTGGCATCGAAATACTGGGATCTTCATCCACCATGTCAAGGACGATTTCTTCAGTTACAGGATTGTGGGGTCGTCCTCTGCTCCTAGGGCCACCAACGCCAGTACCAGGTATTCTGCCCTCTGAGTAAGCTTGGTGCACTCTTGTAAATACGCGATAGTCGGGGTGACGCGCGTTCGGGTATCTCTCCCGATAAAGTGTTGCGGCAGCACTTGCGTTGCCACTACATTCTCCGTAAATGTAATGCATATTGGAATACTCTTGGGGTGTATAAATTTCACGTGACATCACACAGTCCTGTTGATATACAAAACAAATGTCCAATAGAATGCCGAGTCGTCGCAGTTATCACCAAACAAACAAAATCCAATCAAAATGCACAAATCGAGTCCAGTAGAATGCCAAATGTAGAATTTTGTCACCGAGAATCAGAAAAACAAGAGCACATGCGATGTCGAGAACGTCGAAATACGCACTAAAATTAAAATAGTTTTAACTACGGAGACAAAACAATAACCAAACACGAATTCTACCATACAAAGGAGATTTGTTGACCCTTTCACTCGCAATTTTCCCAAGCACAGTTTGTCTCGCTCACACAGCTTAGAATTCAACTGAATGTGCCGAGCAGGTAGTAAAGTCTAATTTTAGGGTCGACAGCTCTACTTAACTGATAAAAACTAAAAAAAAATATCTGCAAATAATTTTGCAATTTTGTAATGAAACGCCTACTTTTACACATTAGTAGCTATAGCTCAGTAATTTTACCATTAAAGTAGATACTTATGCTACTGTTTTAGAATCCTTATGATGTTGGTAATTTTTTTATGTGGTTGGCTATAAAACTCCAATACATTTTTTTTATACCACAGGTGCTCAAACTTAGCAGTAAAATAAATTTCAGAAATAAAAATTATGTTTAGGGACTACTAGTTAACTACTATCCTAAGTAGTTGCGTTTTTTTAAAGGTAATTTAGGAATACCATTATTAGGGAATACGTTAAAAGAAAAAAATCCGAACTAGGCCTCATGTAGCGGACGTGATGCCCACAAATGTGAGGAAAACTGGGAAATTTCTAAATTTTACAAAAAAATTCGTAGACCGCGGACTGTTGGGAATAGATTTTTTTTTTTGGGATTTGGGGCCCCACCTCCCCCCCCCCGCACACGCACGTGCAGGATTATCCACCATTTCTGGGAAACCCTGTATATTAAAATGTAGGTAGTTTTTAATTTAAAAAAATACTAAATCGGTTTTTGTTTTTTAAATAGTCAACTAATATTTTATTTGATACTAGCTGTGCCCTGCGGTGCTACCCGCGTTATAATGGATGAAGTACTCTTAACAACATATTTATTTGAATAAAGATTAATATTATTATGTTGATACAACTTAAACAAATTATTTCGACCAAATTAGGTACCATAAAAACGGTTTTTGTGAGTTAATCTTAAAAGATAGACATATACTATCGCGGACTGTTTTTTAGATCATTAAAAGAGCTATTATTCTTTAATACATATTTTTTGTGTATCTTGAACCGTTTTCACGGCGCACGCAACGGAAGGCTTCAAAGATGAAATAATTTCTCCCGTTTTTTACACATTTACCACTATATCTTTGCTCCTATTGGTCGTAGCGTGATGTTATTATAGCCTATAGCCTTCCTCGATAACTGGACTATCCAACACAAAAAGAAAAATTCAATTCGAACCAGTAGTTTCGGAGATTAGCGATTAATTTGTGGAAAATAATGCCTCATTAACTTAATCGACGCCATGATCACCGATAAGCACCAGAAGTTACCACAAAAAATCTAATAAAGGTTACATTACATTTCTGAAATAAAAATAACTCACCAAGTTCCGTATAACAAAGTGCGCCAATCATCGAGAGAAACCCAGAGAATATCCACACGATGAGAGCCATGCCTTTCGAGCCGGCATGCTCCAAGACAGAGACAGGAGACACGAAGATTCCTGACCCAACAATCACGCCCACGATGATAGCTACTCCGTTCAGCAAACTCAACTCCTTCTTCATACGAACTCCACCACTCGAAGCTCCATCACTGATACCTTCTTCTGCCCCATTTCCGACGTCCATCGCCTTTGGCGGCAAAACATCAATATCCGACACCTTTGCCATTTTATTATCTTCTGTTTAATAATATTAAACTGAAATTCACAGCGCTTATCACTATCTTCTTCAATCAAATCACTGAATAAAAAGTCACTTTCACTTTCAATCAACAGTAAATCCTGTGAGCCGAAAAGCAGGGCAACCACCAACTCTATACAAACATTGCATCACTCTGCGTCGTTGCGGCTCCACCACGTGTTACGGAATACACCATGAATTCGCCATGGAACTGATAAAGGAATACGGCAAGCGGTTTACCGGTACTCGCAGCTGATAACAGGAACTATTAATAAATAGTGGCTACTGCCGTTTCTGTCATATTGGACTACCGCAGTTGGTTACACTTGCATTTAAGTCCACTGTTTAACAAAATATTTAAATTATATTAAGGCCAGAACGTGTTCTCCCGAATCAAATTTACTTAATAGATTTCCGTCAATGAGGTCGAATTTGGCTGGCTATCGTAATCCATATGGCGCGTCGCGGTGCACACGTTCGCTGGGGCCGGCGCCTACTTTACTATTCATCGCGATTTAACCAGCAAGCGGACCGCCACATGGGTGATTCAAAACACAAACGGCATGAGAGTTTAAACGTGCTGTGCAACTGGCTGCCTTGATACTCGCTAATAGAGTTGGAATTCGTTCAAGGAAACACGTTTCAAATTCACTGCCAAGTTCGAACAACTGGTTTTTTAACTGCGGCGAGTGCTGGGAAAAGCACGTGGGCAGAAACCCAGATAATTTTGAGGTTTCCTATGATAACGTTCTAAGTGTTGAACGACATACAGTCCCTAAGATGAATGATTACTCCTCACACGGCCACAGGATGTGAGCTGTGTCTTCATTGTGTAGATGGACGGGTTCAATGACAGCCATCGTACGACTTAAATTGCAGATAGGGTCACCAAATGTTCACTTCTACAAATTCTACTTTCGTTTTCATTTATCGTGTACACAAAATAATATTTACATATTATTTGGATATCTCAGATGTTTTAACACCTCTTGCTTTTGAAAACGTCAATAATTATATTTACTATGAATAAGTGTGGGAAAAGAAGATGAATGATGAAAAAGGTTTTTAAAATTTGATAGGCGTTACAAATTCTATTTTAATTTTCATTTATTTTAGGTTTTGTGCCTAGAATAAATGAAAATAAAGTAAATGGAATATGTGTGTGTGTGTGTCTCAGATGTTTTTGAACTAATCTTGCTTTTGAAAAAATGTATTAGACAAGTAGACTTTTAACAAAATATCAACTGACTTTTAGTTTAAAAATATGAATTATGAGTATGAGTTATTATTGAGTATTAGAAGCCGTGCTGGCTAAATTCACAACGTAAATAAAAATACCCTAAAAGATGCGCGAACACAAAACAAATCACATTAACACTCAAACATTACATGAGATTCAAACCGAGGACCCCCGACCAAACCGACTTCTGTGGCTCGGTGGGCGAAGGTCCGCCTGAGGCGCGAGAGGTTGCGGGTTCGATTCCCGCCAGGGGGCCAGATTTTGTACTATCTACAATTTTTGGTTTCGGGTCTGGGTGTTTTATGTGTATCCTATGTTTGTATTTACAAAAAAAAATATCTATGTAGTATATCAGTCACCTAACACCCATAGTACAAGCTCTGTTAGTTTAGGGTTAGATGATGCTGTGTCCTATAGTCCGGAAAAAAAACCAGGACCGGGTTCGACCAAATTCGGCATAAAATGAGGTAAGTAATTTTTAATACGGCTAAAAAACATACGCGTCTAACTGAGAACCTACTTTTTTTGGTAAAAAATATGTTAGAACTCCTGCTCTAATGCCAATGAAACAAACAAAACTTTTTCATCATCTACGAGCGAAACTGGTTAAAATCGAGCAATTTCGCTTAGACACAAACATGTGACAAAGCGAGATAGCTCTTAACATAACTTACTATTGACACGTATTATTAACATAACTAACAATTGCTAAGTTTTCTTTGATTTGTGAAGTAGGTAAGCCCTTACTTTATAATTGACTATCGATAGCTACGCATTTTCCATAATATAAAAAAAAACAAAAAACATTTATTCAGGTCAATATAAACAGTGAACTTAAATAATAGGATACGATGACACTACCGAAACTTTACAACGGTGTGCTAGTGTCAACGCCCGACTCCCGCACAAATTATCCTGGTTTTTTAAGAACTTTAAAATTGTCATTTAACCGACGCAAAAAGGGTGTTATAGAGTTTGACGTGTTATTCTGTGGCATCATGGATCATCGAATGGATTTTCAGATAGTCCATTTTTTTTTTTAAAGGTGATTACGTGCGAGTGTTCTTAGACATGGTTGATGAAAATCAGTTGAGCCGCATTTCTGCATTATACTAAAGTGGGACCTCTGATGAAAGCGTGATATACATTTTTGGGGTTTGGTTTTATTTTTATTATAAAACTGAGCACTAAAAATTGAAAAAAAATGTACTTATCCTTCATATTAGGTACTATAACGGCACCACTGTGTAAACATTATGTCAAGGCAGCATTAACCTACATTGTTTGAAACGCCTTGGATTTCCAATAGTTTTAAATTATTAATTTTCAGTAAGTGAAAGGAAAAATATTGTCATTATAACGTTATAATAATAATGTTTTTAATGTTGTCAATAACTTACTTTGCAAGAAAACTAGGTTTTTACTAATTTGAATTTAAATAATTTTAAATTAAAGTAAGCCACGTATGTTTGTCTGAACTAGTTACTTTCTTAGCACCGTGGTTAGCGCAGATGGTTCGCTATCAAATTAAACATGTAGTTAAATGACCAGATAAGCTAGATGACATAAAAGTAAAACACTGTTAGCATAAAGTCCATTTCAGCTGGACGTCGTCGTAATCGCAGAATGAGTTTGTATCGTCCCTCGCATCGTATCCGACGAAGGCGAACCCCACTATCAAGTTTGGCAACTCTGCCCCGTAATTTGGCCGAATTTGGTTTTACCGGTCCTGTTGCAGGGCACATAATACACTGTCATCACATCACTGTATAGGTATATAGGAAAGCTTTTTCGATAGCAGAATACTCAGTCAGCATAGAGTCAATTAAAGCTGGATGACTACAAATCAGAAAGACAATGAAGCAAAATTATCTATCTATCAAAACGTCTGGAATTATAATTAGTCCGTGTGTTTGCAATAACTCATAAGCCGAAGGGTAGGAAATAATAGCTGGAGAGCTAGTGAACCCTGGGAGTAACGGTCTCCCTGTAAGGTTAGAAATTTGTATACTGACGATTTATGGCATGCTGAGAGCAATAGCCATGACCTGGCAGGCGTCAGCCGTGCACGTCATCAGCCCCTTTATTTTTCAAACTGTTAAGTAAATGGGGTTTCAAAACTTGTTTCTGTAAGTTTGAAAATTTAATAGAATAAAGTTTATTTATAGTACATCTTAAAAAAAAAATTGACAGGCGATTACAATAAGCAGAAGTATATGACAGGTCAATTAGAAAACGCACAGTTGATGAGGTAAAATAAACTTTATCCTGTATACTTGAAATTTTTATATGTTTTTAAATAGGTTTCTCAGAGTAAGTATGTACAATGCCAGGCGGTTTTGAACAGCATAAGACCTTGCCAGGCGAGGGGACAGCTGCTAAGGACGTGCAAAAAAGAAGTGTTACACGAACGCATATAGTAAATGTAATGTATTTTATTGGGTTTTATGCAATGTAGGTACATTATTTTTAACACTCATTTTCTTCAGCATCATCCGAAATTTCGCTATCACTGTTTTCATCATCATCTGATTCTTCAACAGTGTTTTAAAAAAAAATTGTTAAAAACATAAAAATTATAAAAAATCGCCTTTTTACTCGATTAAAACATAAAAAAATAATTAATTTATTGATTTTTTTTTTATGTGTTAACAACCTCTTCACTCGTCAAAAATAAAACCTGAAAATAACAGTTGGAACTTAATTGATAATCGTTACGATTTAATTGGTTTGACGGGAATACGGTTCCATCTTTCCATCTTCTATATGCAACATAGTTTTACAAGGACCTGCAGATACAGAATCGACTGAAACTGAGGAATGCATTTCAAGTACTATACAACTATTTCTTACAACGTATTCGACCGTATATATATATATATATATCTATACTAATATTATAAAGCTGAAGAGTTTGTTTGTTTGTTTTTTTGAACGCGCTAATCTCCGAAACTACTGGTTCGAATTGAATAATTCTTTTTGTGTTGGATAGTCCAGTTATCGAGGAAGGCTTTAGGCTATATAACATCACGCTACGACCAATAGGAGCAAAGATATAGTGGTAAATGTGTAAAAACGGGAGAAATTATTTCATCTTTGAAGCCTTCCGTTGCGTGCGCCGTGGAAACGGTTCAAGATACACAAAAAATATGTATTAAAGAATAATAGCTCTTTTAATGATCTAAAAAACAGTCCGCGATAATATATGTCTATCTTTTAAGATTAACTCACAAAAACCGTTTTATGGTACCTAATTTGGTCGAAATAATTTGTTTAAGTTGTATCAACATAAGAATATTAATATTTATTCAAATAAATATGTTGTTGGTTAAGAGTACTTCATCCATTATAACGCGGGTAGCACCGCAGGGCACAGCTAGTATATATATATATATATATATTATGTATGTCCGCGGATAACTTCGTCGTTTATGAACCTATTTCGATTTATTTTTTTTCTTGGAAAGGAAGTATCCCAGTGGTGGTCCCATGGTAAGGAAACTAGAATCTGATGGTGGAATCCTGAAGAAATTGAGGGAAACTCTTGAAAAAATTGTCTTTCTGACTTGTGTGTTTCTTAATATTATTCAATATAAAGAATTTTAAAGCCCTATAATACCCTAATGAGGGTCTGGTGTTGATCTGATGATGGAGGGAAAGGCAGTTGAGAGAACTTCTCAACGTTTTACAACAAGTACTTTGTGTTTGGACTTAATTAACTTACTGAGACCGTTCATCTAATTGGGTTTTGACTGATATAAGGGGTCTGATGATGAAAATAAAGGATAGTGAAAAGAACTCTATAAGGAATATTTTAGAAGATTAAGGTAGGATCCTTTCTTGGCCCACCCACCACCCAATAATTTCGTCTATAAAAGTGATTAATTAAAAGAAACATAAACAATTAAATAATTAAGTATTTAATAATTTTCAGAGGAATGTATTGAGCTTGATATTTAATTCTCAACAACCTTATTGATTCATAAAATTTTTTTTTCTATTTAAGATGAGGGAAACATTGTTGAAGAATCAGATTATGATGAAAACAGTGATAGCGAAATTTCGGATGATGCTGAAGAAAATGAGCGTTAATAAATCTAAATTTAAAATTTAAGAAAAACCCCCGATTCCAATGGTTTAATTTCCTTAAATGTAAAACACCGTAATATTTAATAATAGGCACGCGATGCTCTTTCATTTGATACCTCACTGCAGTATATTTGCAGATTTTCGGTTTTTCTTCCCCACTCTCACCCCCATAACTTTTAAACGGCTCAACCGATTTTCATGAAACATGTCTAAGAACACCCGGGCCAAACTCACCTTTCATACAACTAACTAATACTAAATTGAATCCGCTCCATCCGTTCGGGAGCTATGATGTCCCAGACAAACAGACAGACAGACACGTCAAACTTATAACACCCCTCTTTTTTGGTCGGGGGTTCAAAATAATGTAACTACATTGCATAAAACCCAATAAAATATATTACATTTACTATATGCGTTCATGTAACACTTCTTTTTTGCACGTCCTTAGCAGCTGTCCCCTCGCCTGGCAAGGTCTTATGCTGTTCAAAACCGCCTGGCATTGTACATACTTACTCTGAGAAACCTATTTAAAAACATATAAAAATTTCAAGTATACAGGATAAAGTTTATTTTACCTCATCAACTGTGCGTTTTCTAATTGACCTGTCATATACTTCTGCTTATTGTAATCGCCTGTCAATTTTTTTTTTAAGATGTACAATAAATAAACTTTATTCTATTAAATTTTCAAACTTACAGAAACAAGTTTTGAAACCCCATTTACTTAACAGTTTGAAAAATAAAGGGGCTGATGACGTGCACGGCTGACGCCTGCCAGGTCATGGCTATTGCTCTCAGCATGCCATAAATCGTCAGTATACAAATTTCTAACCTTACAGGGAGACCGTTACTCCCAGGGTTCACTAGCTCTTGGACTATAAAACATGTATTCTCCAACAAACAAAAGTTTTTAGGTAAGTACCTTCACCGTCGCGGTTAGTAAGTTGATAATAAGATTTTTTTTTTCTTTAGGTACTTAATGTATAATATTGCACTTGAAAGGACAGCCTAGTACCTATAGATAAAAAAAATTGGTAGGTTTTCTAAGTAATATTTGTATTATACAAGGTGTTTCTAAACTGGAATATAACGCGGAATAGTGTGAATGGCACACACTAAAACGCGGTAGCGCCACGGCCGGCGCGTTGCGGGTATTTTTCCGCGGGAAAATAAGAAAACAAAAGCATAGCCGTGGCGTTTAAATCTAGTGAAAAATAAAGCAAAGATCATCTATTCTTTTTATTATAACGGGGATTGTCTTTCGAGTTTCATCACAGTTACATACGCCATGATCACGATAAGCATAATAGTTTCAAAAGTTATAACTGCTTCTAAGTTTTTTTTTAATACCTACTTATTTTATTTTTTAGGACTTTTACCTTAAAGTATCACAGTCCCATCATAACCTAATTCTTAATTAATTATGTATTAACAAAGAAAACAATATGTATTTACAAAAACAAGCTTTTGGATTGGCTAATATAATAGTATTTTTTAATTATGTCTCGGAGTTCAATTGATACTATCTTATCATGAAATAAATAAATATTTCCAGACAATGCACACAACAACGTCTAGCCCCGTGGTAAGCTATAAGCTTGTGTTACGGGTACTAGATATGTGATATACTTAATATAATAGTCATACATATATAGATATTTTTTATTATAAATATTAAACACCCAGACCAAGGAGAAAGTGCTTGCAGAACATACAAACACTTTCACCCTCGGCGGGAATCGAACCCGCTACCTCTTGCGCCGCAAGCGGACCCTCGCCCACCGCGCCACAGAAGCAGTCAATATATTATAAAATCAATCATATATGATTGATAGATGAAATATTTAGAGAATGCTTTGATTTCATCGTAAAATGCAATAAATATGTTAGATTTCTATTTATCCGCAATTGGGGTCAAAAGAAACGACATATTATGGGGCGAATAGGAAAAATCGTCAGGTCTGTCCCTTTCAAAAAATAAGTTGTTGAACGCCTGAACAAATATTCGTAAATTACAACTAATATAATATGAAATAACGTCTACTTTTGAACGCAAAAAACCGCATCAAAAGATGTACATTCATTTAGGAGGCCACAGACAGACATACAGATTAATTCTATGAAAAATGATGTAGGCACCTAATAATATTTTGGTGGCAGCCCTAGTAATTTTAAATAAACCCCCTTCTTATTTCTATTGAAACCTATCCCGTTTCTATTAGCCCCGTACTTCATATCTATTGACCCCATACTACGTATCTGTTCGCCTCTTTGGAATTTCTATTAACCCCAAAATTTGAATAAAATTGACTTGGTTTACAATTTTAGCCATTAATTAAATTATACAACATAATTTTACTTACCTTTACATTAAAACGAACCGCGAAGAACTGCCAACTACACAATAAACTTCGAATTTTACAAGAATTCATTTTACTAAAGATATTGATTAAGTTTCGAGGACCACAATTAACGTCTCACGACGACTCACTTTCAACGTGTTTTTATTTTTTTAACTTCTAACCTGAAAGCAATAGAATTTGGCGTTTTTATTTGAAAATGTTTGTTAATAAAACTTAAAACTTTATCGGTTTCATTTTCATTCACCTCTTGAATTCCATCCACCCCGTTTTACCCGGTACCTACAAGTCAAAGAAAATTTCAACTCATACCTAAAATAAACGTAATTTGCGGCTAGGGATGGGACAAATATCGATCGACAGAGCAAATGCTTACAAACAAAAAGTATTAAGGAATAAAATCTCTGACTTATCTGAGTCTAGTAATTTTAGGTTTTATCTTCGGAAAAATCATACTGGGCGGAATTTTTGTATACGAACAATTTTATAGCGGCGTTCTCATGAAGATGTGAAAAATCGATATCGTGTCGTGTAAAAAAGTTATAAAGGTCAGTTACAAGGTTAATGGTTTAAATCGGGCGGGCCGCCTTAAAAAGGAACGAGGATAGATAAATTAAATTTAAAACAATGATGATACAATTTCTTCAATTCTAGTGGACGTGTATCTAAACCAATCCAAACAACGACAAACAAAAATCCAAACTCAAAAACTATAGCACTAACCAGGATCCAATAAAATGCATAGATATTAGTCATTGTCATTTACTTCATACTTGAACACTCTCGCTGTATCATCATCAGATGTAGTCAGTATCAACCTTTTACTCTCATTATATGCAAGATCTAGTATAGCAGACTCGTGGCCGGTTAACATAAGTTTGCGTTCACCAGTTCTGTTTTCATAAACCCGCAGTGAGCCATCTAAGCAGCCCGTAACTAAGTGATTCTTAATCCATATCATCTTGGTAACACCTGTTTCTTCATCTGCTTTCACACATTGATGTCTGACCATCTGTCTCGCGGTATCCCATATGCTTACAGCACCAGTGAGAGTTCCTGGAATAGAGACAAAAAATCATTAAGATTTAATTGAAGATCACTCAAAAGCCTAATACATATAGAGAGGGATATGCTAGGAGTTTCTCTACGGTATAAAGAGATACTTAGAAGAATGCGGGTCTCCGACAAAGCCAAACGGAACAGCGCTTTGAAGTGGCAGTGGGCAGGCCACATAGCACGCAGAACAGATGATCGTTGGGTCGAAGGTCAAAGGTTAAAGTTGCGGGAAAATTCATTATAACGCGGGTAACACCGCGGGACACAACTAGTTCTATAATAATGGACAACAGCAGAACTATTAATAACATAGACAGTTATTTTAATTGTTACAGATAACCTTTGTGATTATTAATTAATGAGGGTAACCTTTAATCAAAATTATTTTATATTTATGTTGCACAAAATATCAGGCAGAAGTGTAGAGCAGATAACTATCATGATAAAATAATGCTCAATGACAAGTCATAACTTATCATTGTGTGACTTTACATGTTTAATAGATTGTACAGGTATAAAAAATATAATGTCTTGTCATGTCATCATATTTTTTTTTTTTTTTTATTATTGATAATCCTTCATTTGACCACAATCTCACCTGATGTAAAGTGACGATGTGGTCTAAGATAGAGCATGAAGGCCTATAACATGCTATAAATTTGTAAATTTTCTATCAGAATTCATTACATAAAAATCCCTTTTCTCTCGGTAATCCTGTTAAAATTATTTCTGCATAAATTATAGGTTACACTTTAATTCTGAATGTTGTGGGTTCAAACCTCACCGAGCCAAGGAAACACACATGTTCTAAGAACTTTGAAGAGTTTAAAAGTTAAGTGACATTCACCAACCTGAACCTACCAGCCTAATCTCTCCTGTCAAGAGAGATGTCCCTGTGTCCCAGCAGTGGGAACGTGAATAGGGTGTTGATGATGAGATAGATGTAAATAATACATTTGTAATAATAGTTACCTAAGGCTAAGTATCCTGCTGGTTCCTTTGAGAAAGCAACAGTCTCCAAATCATTATCAGCTTGAAGCTGCCCCACAACTTTCCCATTGTTGGGAGTTGTTAGTACCACCTTGCCTGTAAAAATTCATTTCAATAAGTTAAATCAGATATTTTTAGTTTCTATTTGCAAAATTAAACAAGATTACAAGTTATAAGATTCAGGAATTACTTTCTGGATTTATATTTTTGAATTAATTATAAATAACTCTATTATTAATTGGGTTTATATTATTATATTCTGTTATGTATATTTTGTTAAAAGCGGTTGTTCTATGTGAATAAATAATAAGTTTCAAATAGCATTATACAGTATGCATAACTAACTGGTAACAATTCTGCATACTAACTGCTACTGCTAGGAGAATAGAATAGAATATAAAATTCTTTATTACACACACCAATGTTATACAAAAATACAAAATTATTTGAAGTAAAATTAAACCTAGCATGCGTAATGGGCGGTCTTATTGCTTAAAGCAATTGCTAGGAGGTTACCTGTTAGCAACACAAATGCATACTTATAGTTATACATATTATATTAAAACTTTTATTTACCATCCAATGAAATAGATGCAACCAAGTTATTGTCTGGCTGCACATCTATGTCTGTAATTCTCTCTGTTTGAATGTTAGGGGGCACTTGACTTATGAGGGAAGATGTTTTTAAATCCCATATTTTAACAGCTCCATCTTCATATCCAGCGGCCAACCTCAGACCATTGGGAAAGAGCTGTAATGTAAAAAATTAAAAGTTTAATGTTAATTCAATGTCAGTCAATGAAAAAAATACTATCAATACCTATATTACATACAATTTATAATGTGGAAACTTATAATTAAACATCTCTGTGTTTGCACTGACTGTTGCAGTTACAAGGATTTATGTTATACTTTGTATTAACTGTTAGTTTTCCTAACATTTCATTTTAAAAATTAAAAAAAAATTACCTTCCCACCAGCAGGCTCATTGCATTCATTGGGTCTCATTCTTAGTTAACTCCTTGACCCTCACCTCAGGTAATAAGGTCAGGTAAGCGGTAACCGGTTACCGCTTGGGGATTAACGAGTTAATTACTATATTGCACAATATTTCAAAACACAAAGCAATATTAAAAATACTTACTTTTCCACATTCAACCTTTACATTGTTTCCTTTCAAGATCTTAGTTTCTCCAGAGGGTATTTTGAAAACATAAATATCACCAGACTCAACTCCAAAAATTAGGACTCTCGCACCAAAATGCCATAGACCCCAAGACAAATCCTCAGTTTCATACTCAAACGCTAAAGTCAAGGGTTGGTCTGTACTGGTTGTGTTTACTTCCCATACTTTGATAAGTCCAGCCATATCTGCGGTAGCTACATAAACTCCATCAAAACTGAATCCAACAAATACAACTGAGTCTTTGTGGCCTGTGCAGTCCATAACGACATTGCCTGTTTCTGTAGACCACACATATGCTTTGTCATCTTCACCACCAGTGACAGCAAGTGTGCCGCTAGGATGAAGGTCGCAACAGAACGTTGAGCCAGAATGTTTTTCGAAAACCATGGAGGAATGGTCTTCAGGAGGCTCCATATCTGCATCCTCTCCTTCCTCTTGCTCTTCTAACATGTTTTCTAAGTCTTCTAGCTGGACTTCTTCTACTTCTTCATAATACATATCGTCGTCCATTGCCTCGATATCGTCGCCGTGAACCGACGACGGCGGAGTTTCCTGACCCTTTTCACGCATCTGGAATGATGATTTTAAATTTTATGAATGAAGATATGTTTCAATTTTCAATATTTCCAAGTAGCTAGTATTATTAATGTCATTTAGACACATGTAAAAACTAACCTTTTTAGTTCTCGTAAAGTAACACGAGTTGTAGAGAAGGTTTAATTAACTATTACGGTCACAAATCACCCCCGCAATAAAAGAACAGAAAATTATTTATTTAGCAAAACACACATCACGCTTAATTAAATCAGTAAATTATTTTGGTGTAATGTAAAATGTAAGATATTTTTTTCACATCTGGCTGTTTGGTTTGGACTGATTAACGTAACGTAACTTGACATGACACTGACACTGGCATGGCATGGCTCTCTGATTCTTTCCGAAAAAGATCGGTTCGAATCGTGACCAGACGAATAGATCCACAAAAAAATCGAGTTCAAAAGATCGATTTCCTAAAAATCTATCTTTTTTTTTAAATTTGATTTTACAATGTAAGTTTAAATCAATTTGATTAAAAACAAGCCAAATATTATAAATTAATCAACGATCTTTTAATCAGTAAAATCAAGGAATTCGATAATAACAAGGTGATGTGATGATGAATTATTATTGATGATGGATGAAAGAATCGATAAAACACAGAATAAGGAAGCTAATGCGAATGATGAAATAAAATCGATGCTAGAACATCTGAACGTCAACAATATACCACCCCGATTTGTTTGAAATTTTAAAATCTAAATGCTGAATAGTTTGCGAGCACTTCATTCACAATAAACGGATTTATTTAAATTAATTATCCAAAGAAGAATATTTTATCTTTTATTAGCTTTTATTTTATTTTAGTTTACTGAGCTATTACAACAGCGTATGATAAAAAAAAAGTATAATCAAGTTTTTCTGTTATTTTATTATAATCCAGAAAATGTGTTCAGATAAAAATGTCACCGCCAAAAATATGCTAATGTCAAAATCAAACATAAATCTTACTTAACCAAATAATGAAAACAAGAAGTGAGGTTATGGTTGTTATGATAATTTTCTTTCATTAACTAAAAATAAAAGGACTTGTTACAAATAATCTTGTCTCTAGGCAAATCGTATACTCTGCACTGTAGAGCTGATCTATCCATTCATAAAATTATAATGGCTTCAAACAAAGGTAGGTAGCTGATTTTATATTACCAACTATTAATTCTTTACGCGTTTTTGTTCTCGAATTGATCACTTATTTTGAATATTACAGGTCTATTACTGCCACAGACAGTCCTTACAGTGGCCAAACGTTATCGGGGAAAAATAAACATCCAAAAACCGAGAACTCCTAATTTTGAAAGGCAGCTCCTTATTGATCTTTCAAAGCCTGTTTACAATCCTCCAAAGTGGACCATGCCTGAGATAGTCGTTTGTGAGAAAAACAAAACTACCAGAAAGAAGGAAATTGACAATCCTTTTGAAAGAATCCTGGCAAGAGAATGTCTTAATTGGTTCAATACATCAAAAATGGTAGTATTTATTCACCTAAACTCTATAAGTATGGAGGACAAGACACCAATATTTGCTACATTATCCAAGAATAACATGCATATACGGTGTTATGGTAAAAAAATTGTTAGTATGGCCACAAAAGGTACTCGCTATGAGGCTGTGAACCATTTATTTACATCTCATCAAAACATAATATTTGGTCAACCTGAGAATGCTGCAAAGATGTTCAAAATTTTAAAGAAAACTCCACAACTTGTTGTAATGGGTAAGGACAGTTTACTTTATTACTATCATCAGTTACCTTGTTTCCCTTAATCCTAGAGTTTATATTTTCTGACTTACTTATAATCAACCCTTACCTTGAAAATATATTAAAATTTTATAATAAAAACAGAATATGGTTATTCTGATAGATAAAAAAGCAAGCATTTCGTCTATTTGTAACGCTGCTTGGTGCAAAACGTGTTATCATATCTTATATATAAAATTTATTGCAAAATGTGTTGCTAAGCGCATAACTCAACAACGCCTGGACCAATATGCCCAATAAAAAAAAAATTATTTTGAGTTTAAGGATGGTTTTTACAGTGAGAAAAAGGCTAATAATTGCCGTTTTTTTTAAATAAAAACCCGTGCGATGCCGGGGCGGGCCTCTAGTATTAAGTAAAATTGCAATGTGTTCTCATCATCACACAAGCTGTAGAAAGTTCATTGCTGGACATAGGCCTGACTTAAATATTTCCAGTAACTTAGGTTGGCAGCCTGTAACCAATGTGAGCTCGCTACCTTCACCAGGTTGTCAGTACATCTAGTTAGCAGACATTTTATGCTATGTTTGCCAATTTATGATAATCTTTTTGAGAGCATACCGGTCCCAGCATCCATCTGTTCTACATACCACATGGCCTGTACATCGCCACTTAAGTGAGCTAATTTGTTTGGCTAATTGCAATGTATATTATAACTCTTAATTGTGTAATTTTCAGCTGGCATCATCGAAGACAGATTAATGTCCAAGAATGAGCTAGTGCAGTTCAGTCAATTACCAACACTGGATGGAGCAAGGAGCCAACTATGTGCAGTCTTGGAGAGTGCTGGATCCAGTATTGTTAGCCAATTGAACCAGAGCCAGCAAATTTTAGTGTCCCACCTTGATAAACAAGCAGAGTTATTGAACAAACCAAGTGAGATCAAAGAAGCAGAAGTTGAAAAGAAAGATAGTTGAAAATAATGTAGTTTATTAATTAAATTAGTCAATAATAATGCAGCTTGGGTTTTAGTTTATCTATGTCATTTCAAAATCGATACAGGCTTTTTACAGTTAAGTTTAGTAAGGTGATTATTAACATTGGTAAGATTTCTTCATCCTACATGGAGTGAGAAAGCTATCCTACTCTGAAATATTATAATAATCAAGTTCTTATTTCTTATCCTATTTGCCCTTTACAAAATGAAAGAATTTACTATTATACAATTCTGTTTCAGTGTTATAATCATTTTGACATTGCAACAAAGTGAGGACAAAAACATTTAGAAAACAACAAGATTAACTTGCATGAAGTGTGAGATCAATCTATATCTTAATTTATTATTTATGGAGTATCTATTTATTAATATTGTAAACCCTTTATGTGAGTAATAGTACAGCTTTGTATCAAAGTAGCTTTTTGTAAGTAGTGGTAGTAGTAGATAGTATCAAGTAGTATGAAATCTTTGTAGAAATTGAAATTTGTTTTTAGAATATTCATTGTTATTAAGCCTCAGACTCACAGAGATCCGATTGGCACACCTCAGTAGGTGATATACCTATCTATTTATATTTTATTATTCGCATTACCCATTTTTCGAGTTTATGTCAATGCCATTAGAATGGAACATAAAGGAATCATGAATATTTTTTTTGGAAAATAATATTTTCTGGCGTTTTTATTTTATTTTACTATGTCTTAACGATTTAGCTACGAATTTAAGGGTGATCAGAATAATGTTTTAATTAATTTTACAGCATAATAATTAAAATATTTAAAATACAGGTTAATGTGTAGAAAAAACGATATTTTTGCAATGGCGTTTGTTATAAGCCCAATTCTTTGCTGTTAGATAGGTCATTCTTGATGAAAAATCTATTTAGATTTCTTGTACAAAAAACAAGTAAGGTAAATGTACAATGTACATCATAGGTATTTTTTTCATTGCGAATACGCGACTCAAAAGAGTGGTAACACATTGTGTTAATGTATGTTCCTTTGAAGCACTATACAGACCAAACGCCTGGGTCGGTTTTTATAATTCATACATCGTTCGATTCCTCTTAGTCCGGCGATTCTCGACGTTTTGAGGACATGACGACACCATACTTAATTTTCAATAAAGTCAAAATATGCCAATTTTGTAAAAAAAAAAGTAATTCATGTCAATAAACTATGTTATGTGGGATATCGTTGGATAGGTAATTAAAAATAATATTTAATATTATTGCAACATTTTTTGATCTGGCTAACCGTTTAGGATCTGTATCGATTTAAAGTTGCGTAAGACACATGCCAAAAAAGTTAAGTTCGTAGCCGGGTTTTAATGTTCTTAATTTCAGCTTGTTGCGAGTTTTATAATTCTGTTATATTAAAAGTAAAAAAAAAATATATATATATTACATATCTCAATACCATATGTGACGACCAATCCTTGAAGAAATCTGGTTGGGTACATACAAATTCTCGCTTGTATTGAGACCTGAGAAACGCCTTCCGTACCTTCTCTAGTACCTATCAGCATGTTACTTCGTACGGGCTCCAGACGGAGCTGCTGGACTCCAGCTTGCTCCGCATATATAGATACACCACACATATGGGTTTTATGAAAAAATATATTATTACATCCAGTATTTACCATCAAAATTTATTGTTTTTTTTTATATGTATGTGTATATCAATAGTATTTTGCCATTTGGCTACGGAACCCTTTAATGTACATTGACAGATAAAATCCTGGAAAGTTACCTTGGAGGTCCAAATATTTTAATAACCAAATTAAATTTTTATCTCAACATTCTTCTTCAGTGATTGTTTAAGTTATGGACAATGCCTGACCTATTTATCAGTCGTTAAGGATTATAGTTATCGATTCATTTATTTACTATTTACTAGCTGGCCTATTCTGGCTGATTATAGTTACCCATTCATTTATTTACTATTTACTAGCTGGCCCATTCTGGCATTGCTCGTATGCGAAAACCTTCCTTCATTAACTTTCAATTAATTTTGAATCCGAAATCACTCAGTACTAGTTCGTAAGTTTGCCCTGAACGCGGCGGGGGACATTATTTTATCATTACGTAGGTACCTATAGATTGTTCTGAAGAATCTAAAAAATTGGTTCTTGACGTATTCAGGCGCAGCTCAGGTTATCTACTATTATTCTACGTAAAATGTTGTCAACAATTCGAAAATGAAATTAAACATTATTTAGTAAGTAATTCAATTTTTTTTGTAATTTCTGTCTTAAGGTCCGAGAATAAAATTTACTTTAACTATTTAAAAACATATGTACCTACTAAATCATAAATACAAACAAGATCAGTCTCTAAAAATTTATTTTTAACAGAATCTTTGGCTGGGTTTTTGTATAACTTAACTTAAAATCTAAATCCAAAAGAGATCAAAATTATGCCGACTACATTAAATATTTGGAGTTATACTTGAGCAACATTCGGTTTAAAATTAACAAATATCAAAAATCTTAACTAAACACTCACCATTCAATCAAATAAGAAACTATTATTATCTGGTTTCCTAAGTGCACTTATATGTAGTGTTCTTAATTGTAAAATAGGAAGTTGTTCGAGTATTTTATAAAGCTAAGGGGTTGCTGTAAGGCAGTTTGAAGCGGAGGCTAAAGTTGTCAAAGCTACGGCTGCTTCTACTTCATCTCTGTCATGTCGGGACACCGAGTTGATGGTAAACCTTGGCATTTTACTCTCTGATCTCCGTTTCTTCTCATCAGCCCACCATAAGTAGTTATTCTCACTCGGCTGAAACCTTGCTGCGCTTTCCAGCCATTTGCTAAGAAGCATCGGACCTGAAATATTCTTCGACTCGTTCGCGTTTTTTATTGCTGCGTAAGAGTTATTGTTGTCGCACACATCCTTCAAAGAGGAATCTGAATCCTGTTGATATTCCATCTCCGGGCTGTCTGCGTACGCTTCGTCCATATTCTCTAGTTCCGAGTTCGGTTCTGGCTCACTCCAAATGCTGTCTTCCGAACAGATGCTGAATTGTTCGACGTTTCCTTGTGCTCGGTCGTTGTATGTTCGAATGAGATGACCCCATGTTTGCTGGCGTTCAGCGCTTACGTTTTTTAGCTTTCTCCGCCAATTAGCAAACCAATTACATATCTGAAAATATATTAGATTTTACATAGCTGAGCTGTACCCCTACTCCTACTTAAATACTCTTAATGATTCGTGTTGGATGAAGGTATTGCAATAAAGTGAACAAAACACTGTAGTCAGGAAAGCGGAGACAAAAATAGTGCCTATTTATGTACAATAGCAATATCTGGCATCGTTCCAATTAGGTTGGTGGTTGGTAAAAACATGATACTGAACCCTGAATATTAGTAAAAACATTAACTCACTTGAATGTACGTTAGTCCTGTTTCTCGCGAGAGATGTTTCTTTTCTTCTCTGTTTGGATAAGGATTTTCTCTTCGACGGACAAGCCAATCTTTGAGATATCGTTTTATTTCTGGTGTAAATAGCCGTTTTTGTGGGCGTTGTCCTGCCACCAAACTCCTCCTGGAAACAAGAACATTACTAAAAAATGTGTATATCTTAGTTGCGCTTATCTTTCCTCTTATGGTGTCCTCGATCTAGAATGTCAGAATCTATCATTATGCAGTAGTGGTGTTGTGTGTCTTTTGATAAAGAAACCCTATCTTCCACACAGTATGACGCACAAAGGAATAATTTTATAAAGACTGAAAGTAATGAGTCATTAGTATGTACAGTACAAACCGTGTGTATCGTCTGTTCCTGACTGGCCTGGATGGTTTTGCATTGTCCTCTATTGCAGCGTGGCTGTCCATATTCTCAGGGCTGGAGCTTAGAATGAGTGTCATCGAATCTCCTTTGAATCGGGTTAAGGTAAGAATTGTGGAGTTTTGGAGAGATCCTGCAGGGCCATAAGCACGTGCAAGGGCTCCAACACACGCGAGTTGACTCGTGCCTCGCCGCGATGCCGCTGCGGGGGATGCTTACCGATCTATTAAAAAAATAAGGACTTGATGACATAAATAGATTGACTTTCAAAGACAACATCGTTTAAACGAACTGTTAGATAGGTAACACACTGCTCAATGTGCGGTTGTGCGTTGATGTAACCGAAACATGACGGCCACATTCCTGAGTTCACTTTTAGATGTTAGTTGTTACAGATCATGTCCAAGTGTTTAAATCTGTGTTTCGTTTACTGAAAGTTTCCAATTATTGGTGTGGCTTTGAAAGGCTGCATCGTCCTTAGGTTTAGTCTTCGTTAAATATGATTAAGAACAAAAAACATGCTTAGTGTTACGTGTTCTATTGGGGGTTAATGGTCTTGTTTTCTCATGTTTGTGGACCAAGGTAATTTATAGTTTTGTTATTTTTTTATCCAACGTCTTTGAGTACCTATCAGATAATGGAAACTGTTTATGTGTTTAATTAAAAGAAGGTAAGGGTTATAAAAATAATTGTTTTTGTGCGTACCTGTGTGCGGGAAAGCTCGGAGACTGCGTGAAAATGGCGTCGACTGAGCGCGACGGCAGCGCCGCGGCGCGGGCGACCCATCGCTGCTACAAACCGTGTTATTTTCAGGATGTCTCCCGCAACGTCTTCAAAACATGACAATAGGTGAGCACTCAATAACATTCTTCACTCTTGTGAGTTCGTTGATATCAGGTATTCCTTCTTAATAGGTCGCGAGCAAATAAGGCCCTCTACTTCCCAATTTTGTGTTCGTTTCAATCGTGATCTAACATAATATTAAATAAATAATATTGCTATAATTATGTACAGATAAAACAGTGCACAACGTTAGATGATAGTAATGTGTCGTTTACATTGTAAATTGTTTAGTGAGTATACTACAAATAATATGTCTACAATGGAACCCATATTATGAATAAACAGAAAATAAAAAGTGAGTATAATTTTAAGCTATTAAATTTTTTTGTAATCGCTATAATTAAATAATAATATTATATTTTAAAAACTACACTAAGTTTAGGATTTAGGATACCCAAAATGTTATTCAATTGTCCATTTAGGTAAACCCTTTTGGTGTTTATTCACTCGTCAAAGTTTTTTTGCGGCCCTTTTTCAGTTAAATAAGAAATAATAATAAACCTACGTTACGACGAGCACCTACTTGAGTTAAATTATATTTTAGTTGCATTAACAAATATTTTGCTCTACTATGATGCTCCTAGTTCTTAAATTTACGATGAACTCTTTTAGTAAGTAAGTGCCTAAGTTTCTTTCTAAAAGCCAATTCTCTACGAGTAAGGTTTTACTGTTTTTTAAATGTAGTTATCACTAGCTGGCCCGTGCCGCCGTCCTGTTGACCTTTTGCTGAAACCGCATAAAAAATATTCTGTAGTTTTTGTCATCTCAAACACAAAGACAAAGCGCCAGATACGCCTGGGGACTTTAATTAATAATGAGTTTAAAAGCTATAGATTACTATAGCTGCCTTGTCCGGCTTTGCATGGTTGCAAAAACTTCCTCTTGAATCACTTTACCTATTGCTGAAAACCGCATCAGATCCGTTCAGTAGTTTTTGAGTTGACCCCTCGACGGGAATAAAACCCTCTTGCGCCTCAAGCAAACCTTTACCTACCGCGCCACAGAGGCAGTTAGTAAAATTGTAAGATTAGCCGCGCTCAAAAAGTTCAAAGGCTACTGTAATGCTAATGTGATCCCTACGTTTAATAGAACATATAGGTACGTACATAAAATATGGGTTCTAATGTGTATCGATCGACTAATCGTTATACGTCCGCGATAAATTTCACCTTCATGGACATCTAGAATACAATGTTTGGTATAAGTTTTGTTTCCTTATGATTAATTTGGAGTCGGCTGTTTTTGTTAAAAATCTCGGTCTTAGCGAATGTGTACACCCTATAAAGAACCTGGCAAATTTTAAGTTTCTAACTACTAGAACATAGGAATTTAATATAAGAACCCAACCCGTTTTTTACGTTCTTAGGGTACGTTTAAAAAAAAGTCACTGTTGTCACATCTTTCAATTAAAAACTTTAATACTGAATTACGTGGGAATAATTTGGAAAAAATAGGAATTACATATACCAACTTTCAACCATCGTTTTACCCCCTTAGATAAAACCTGTTCATAACGGACTTCTACTTTTAAACAAATAAACATATCATCATCATCATCTTCCTGACCTTATCCCACATTACATGGGGTCGGCACAACATGTTTTCTCCTTCCATTTCCCTATATCACCCGTCATCTCAACAAAAAAAAAAAAAACGTATAATTTTAAATAAATACACCCTATAAAAATGCCTTTTATATTATTTTTAGTTTATATTATTTAGGTATTATTATAGTTTCGGAGATTTCGGGATTAATTCTTGTGTGGCCATAATGATAATTTTTATCCCGTAGCAATACGCTGTCTCCCGATTTACATAATCAAGTTAACATAAAAAAAACTTAAACTTATTAACACCTTTTACGGTTTGTATTAATTCTGTAACAAATGTTTCTATTTGTTTGAAATTATGGTGTTAAAAGTTTTATGGGAAATGAAATTGGATTCAAATTATTTTCACACATTGCACTTGAATTTAGAATAATATCAGTTAATTGGCAAACCACAAGCTGAATGAATTATTATTAGAAATCGGAATTCTGCGAGCTTACTGCTCAAAAAATAACAGGCAAGTAGAGATGCCTCAGATCGAATTATTGTTTCAGCTAAATTTTCTCGGGTTTTGGGACCTTCTGACGTAAATAAAAAATATCTTTATTAAAACCTTTGATATACATATTACTTTGCAAATAAATACAATGATCAAGCGTTAGATTGAGAAGGGGTATGAATTATACGAGATCCCATTTAGCCAAGAAGGTTTTTTGTTTCATAAGTATTAGGTACTTTATTATAATTAAATAATTTTCGTACCATTCATTTTGTACAAGGGGCCGTTCAATTCAAATAGTACGTAAGCACGGTACTATTTTAAAACTCACACGAATGATAAATCTGCAATAGATAATACAATGTCCACAACCATGCAAACTTCCAACGAAAATTGGTTTGAACGAAGAAGTTTTTTTTTTCGTTAAGCGACCTCAAGTGAGGTCAGTACTTGGTTGGGCGCTCTGACTACTTTTTATTTTAGTGTTTCTTTTGATAAGTGTATTAACTATTGAAATACGAGGCACCATAGGTGGCCCTACGAGGCCATCACATACTTTTCAATTTTATTATATCCTAGAAGAATGTTTACGTTAGCAACAGTTATCATTTATTTATTTAAAAATCGTTTACATTTTTGAATTATTAGTCAATCAGTCAATCCTTTAAAAATACGTTTTTATATGGACTTCATATATTTTCAAATAACTGCTAGATATTTATGACTAACTATTGCTAACTACTATAAACTAAATCTTAAATTTAAATTCGTTACTTTGCCGTATCGTGTTCATTAAACTAAGCAGATAATTTATAGTTAATAAATTCCTGAAAACCTTTTTATCCTCTTTAGAGGCTTTCGGAGAATCTGATGCAACAAGTCAAACTGTGTCATCAGCAGCCTAAAAAAACAAGGTAACACGAGCAGGTACCTACGGTAAATGCAGGTGAATTATCGAGACTTTATCTGTTTATTTTCTGTTGCCGCTTAACATTCCCAAATAATAATTCGATTCAACAGATAACTGTACAGCAAATAACAACCAATCTGAGTTTACTACTACCATAGATGAGTCCATGCTACTACCAAAAAAGCAAAACACAGGTGGTTATTCCCCACGAAATTTTGCAATTCGCTTCGCTGTCTTTGTCTACAGTGTGTGAATGTGTATTTAGCGTCCCTTTCAGTTCCGCTTTTACGAGCACCCATGGGGCTTCGTCATCGTCCTGTCGCCACATGCGCCGTGGCTATGGGGTTACGTGCGCGCAACTCTACTAAATCGCGATGATAGGCCGCTAGTATTGAAGTCGCTACAAAACCTCTTCGTTTCAGTTTCTCAGAATAATTGTTTACAGAGAAGTGATTCAGTCCGTGGCAAACGCAGTCGTGTGAGATAAGCCGTGGCAGAGACACCGCCGCTCCTCGCTACCGGCTCCGACCGTGCGTAAATCCACGTGCGTTAGTTTACCGGTAAAACGTATAGTACTCGGAATGGGTGAAGAATCTCAGAGCGATGGGAAAGTGGTGTTGAAACGCAAAATAACATTGATCAACGGTGTTGGTATTATTATCGGAACAATTATAGGAAGCGGTATTTTCATATCCCCGACTGGAGTATTTCTGAACACTGGGTAAGTAGGTGACTCTACATTTTTGCAAATTGATTTATTCAATTGAAACTCATTACACTATTCAGGTAATAAATCTGAATCATCGATAAATTTAGGAAAAAAATATCATCTTACTGAAAATGTGTAGGTATTAATCAATTTGCAAGCGACAGGCATATTTTTACGCCTATGACTTTACGTAATTTTGCGTGGTCCAGTTTAAAGCATTATATTTTGTGTTTTCCTTTATTCGTGTTACAGACTCAGATTAGCCTGCCATAATCACATGACATTCGATGCCAAGCTAAGAAATATGTTAACATGGCGTTTTCAATAAAAGCAGGCAGATTTTTTTATCAGCAATTTGTTTAAAGATTTTATGTAACTGAATATATTGCCAATCGGCTGCTGATATTGCATTCTCCAATAAGTATGTCTGCTCGTTTTTAATTGACTTAAAACAACTATACTTACATTTATGTATTATTTATAGTGTGTATGTAAATTTTTAAGGACATATCTACCATACATTTTAAAGGATTTTATACAAACCTGACCTGACCTTTGTTATCAATAAAGTATCTTGAATATTACAGACACACTTGGGTACCTAACTACTGTTTTTATGAAGTTTTGAAAGTAAATTCTTAGGAATATGAAAAATTCTGTTTTTTCCGGGAAGTCTATTTCAATCATTTGTTTATACATATACCTATATCCTGTTCCAACGTTATTTTTCCTGTTAAACAAGTAGTATTAACCTGAAAATTGTGCACAGTAATTTAACGTGTCAAACGTTTTATGACCCTTTCTTTTGACAGCATTTAAAGAAACTACTCATTACCACCCACAGGTTAATTAGAATCCATTAACCTAATTACTCTCTCCATTGTTGTCTACAACATTTTGTATTATTTTCATGATTTTACGAAAACTAACAGCAATAACATGAACCAAAACAAACTGAGTTAGCACATTACGCTGTGAACCAATTATAAGTTTCCGCTGATAAACATATTAAAGTAACTAAGAATGGAAAAGAAAGCAAACGACTTATCGACATACACGATAAAACGACGACATTTATCGAAAAAACAAGATGAGATATAAGAAAAAAGAGACCAACGTCCTAGGCTGTTAATGTTTTACTTATATGGATGTTTTTTATTTTTATTAGAAAATGGGCTTTCTTTTGGCTATATCCAGAAGGCAGAGACGAGGTCAACAATTGGACAAGTTTGCCTAGTAAAAGCCTATTCACTCGGGCCATTAAAGTGGTCGGGTTGTATGTATTCGGAAAAACAGACTTCGGGAGATAATTCCAATCCCTAGCGGTGCGCTCTATAAAAGACTTCGAGAAGCGTTTCATGCGTGTTGATAGTTTACAATAAAAACCCATGAGAGGTTGAAAATTACGCTTAAAGAGCCAAGCCTCAAAGCTCGCTGTTTAGGAGCATTGTAATGTAACTCGCACCTGTTGCGCTGCTGGATTCAAGTAACGTCTAAGTGATAAATTAAAGTGCGAATGAACTTGCCTTTCTTGAGAGACCGGTGAACGCACTTCGCTCGGCTTGACAACAGGTCCAAGGCCGGGTCTACTACATTGCAAGGGCAAAACTTGTTATACAACTTGCAAACTAGTACCCTTGTATCTGATACCTAGGTATCTGTAATCGTTTATTTTATTTACCTAGAGCTAACGGCGTAATTACAGTAATCAAATTCTCAATCCTAATTAAAACAGAGTCGTGTTTATTAAAACGCTTACAATTCAGGAACGGCTGATTGGCTTTTTCTGGTTTTTGAATTGTGGGTTTGTTTTAAGGGGTTCTGCTGGTAAACAAAGATAAATCAGTTTGAAATGACTATCACTAAGGTGTTTAACACTCGCTTTACTACGATTATTATGTTATAAGACCTTGTAAATGTTGTTAAACTTTTACATCTATCTCAGATCGTATTGCAACTTCAGCGAAAACTTTCTGTTACTTCTGTTTAATTATGCTTGAAGATACATTGTAGCGCCTGAGAATGTGGCATTATTAATCTTGCCCATAACCAGATCCCTCCTTGTTTACTTAGTCTTGTTTACGTATCTGATCTCTTATGTGCTATGAATTTTGTTGACAAATAAACGTTTTTTCTAACTCTTTAATACGTCTGAAGACACGCGCATAGAGTTTCCTCGCTCTATTTTCGTTCAACGTGAAAGCACGCGTTTAAACCTTGTAGCCTTAGTCTTAAATACATAAACTTTCGCTTATGGGATGGGGTTTGCAACTTTTTGTTAACATATTATAAAAGTAGAATCTATTGTTGCTAAATTTCTATCTAATTACTCTACTTACTTAATCACACTAAGGTTTAAAAATAAAATAAGTAAGAAGTGTCACTTCTAGGCAGAAAATTACGCAAATAGGGATTAAATAATCCCACGTAGATTCCAATTCAATGATACTTTTCATGCAATTTATCTTTCAATTTCTTACAAGTTGTGCTTAGAACAGAACAATAAATAACTTAAATAGGTACTTACTGTGTTAGATCATAGAACTAGTAGGCCTTGACATTGTATCGAGACCAAACTATAAACCCGATTGCTTTGCAAAGTGCAATTAAATGCGTCGTTCAAATGGATCCTGTATAACTGTAATATAGAAGAACATTTCCATACGTATAGTAGGTACTTGATTTCAAAAGTAGTATTTTTAATTATGCTACTTTTTCCTTATCTTAGTGATGGATTTAAAATTTTATTATCTAGCTTTTAGTTCTAGGACTTGTAGATGGACCATTGAACTTTTAAAATTAAATTTAGTTTTTAATATTATACTTAGCACGAAACCTGAATTCTAGTGTTTTTTACAGTTTTTCCAGATTTTTCGATAATTCGACGCTACAGCATTTCTTACGACCTGGAGAAACTGATCATAGATCTTAATGTTTTATAAAATTACGATTAAGAAGCACGACAGCGTCAGACTTTACCATAGTGCTTCTAAATACCCATGTATTAAAAATCTAATTCCCAGCAATCTTATCTTTACGGAAATGATAACTATCTGGCACTATACTCGTATTATGTCAATAAAATATGTGGGTACCACAGGTGCAAAAACTACGGCGCAGGTAGTCTCATGGACAGGCAATCTGATATTATCTTTCCGCTTTTGTGGTTTGCTAGACTTCGATTGGAGTGAAAAAGCACCAGCTTATTTGTATCTAAAGGTCAATTACAGAGTAGCTCAATTTGTTTCAGATCCGTCGCCGCTTCCCTCTTAATATGGCTGCTTTGCGGTCTTCTATCCACCCTTGGCGCGTTGTGTTACGCAGAATTGGGTACCTCCATAACCAGATCCGGCGGTGACTACGCGTACATCTATTCAGCGTTTGGACCTCTACCGGCATTCCTGAGGATGTGGATAGCGTTGCTGATCATTAGACCGACTACGCAAGCTATAGTGGCGCTCACCTTTGGCCATTATGTGGTGAAGCCTTTCTTTCCGGAGTGCGATCCTCCTGAAAATGCTGTGAAGCTGCTGGCGGCTGTGTGCTTGTGTAAGTATTTTCATATTTACCATCATTTTAAATTTTAGTTACACAGGTACCTAGTAGGTATCATAAGATTTGGTAAACCAACAAAAAATATTATGACACACTTTTAGAATATACTATATTATGAAACGTGGTTAGAAAATAATCTGTAAAACTAGTACTGTGTAGTAGTAGTAGGTATCAACAAGAATTCGTTTCACTTATCTTACAACAAAATAAAATTAGGTAGACTTCTGAGCCGTAGAGCCTTGAGCCGTTGGCCTTCTGCTCATATGGTTATAGTGTAACCAAATCCTGCAAATGTTTTCAGTTAGAATTTAGAAATCAAAACTATGATTATGATTACTACATCATAATTTACTTTTATTTCAAGAAAAACATAAATCACTCGCAAAATTTCCAACATTTTAGATCAGAAGTAGATTGGTATAGTTGAGTCACATTTAAATTAGCCCAATTAACGACGTGCAATAAACTTTAATTACGCGAACATGTTCTAGAAATTCCACATTGCGTAGGTCTAAAACGAGTAGGTACTTATAAAATCGCACTGTCGATCAGGTCAATTGATAGCAACCCAAATAAAATTGGTTACAATACCACTCAGAGCACTCTGTCTACAGACGTTGACAATGAGATGTTTAGGCGGGCAATGACCAACTTCCTATGTATGAGTTTTAACTGTGAGAAAGTTGCGGCTTTTCTATTTCCTTTGATTTATTAACCTTTATGCAGAGAAATCTATGATGATGTGCTATAAATGTGCTGAATTACGAAGAGAGAATAGTGTAGTAGTTAAGTGTATTAATATAGTAGAGTCTCAAAGTTACAACGTTTATTTTCTTAGAAGCACAAGGCATACATGGGCAGGACAACTTTTATGGAATAAGCCTTCACCACAATCTCACCTGATGTAAAGTGACGATGTGTTCTAAGATGTGGGCATGAAGACCTAGAAGGTGTATAATATGGCTTCTCCGGACCACATTTACGAAACTCGAAAAAATCGCATAATAACATTGTCTCGACAGTACGCTTAAATTTTTAACACTGAGTTGAGTAGAGAATAGATCAAACCAGCTTTCTTCTCTTTTGTTGTTATTATAACAATATTCTAGTAGTAGTTATGTGTATGTGTAGTTTAAGAAGATAGGGTTCTCCAATTAGTCAATTATTTCGTTGTCTCACCAACAAACAATTTACTAAATACAGAGACGCTCATTTTCGTGTCATCAAAGTTCCATAAGTTGTCCGTTGTGTGTGTTAGTCTGTCTGGACGCGCCGGTGGCCGTAACTGATAAAAAATTCCATCATCTCAAATACGGGTTTTCATTGTTTTCCAGCATTAATATTACATTTATATCAGTCAAGTCGTTTGTACGATATTGATGTGAAATCTATTAGTATTATGTGCTCGTAACAAAGCCGATAATAGTTATTATATCTGGCATTATTTAAAATGTTTTAAACTGTAACGGACGACCTCTGTGGCTCGGTGGGCGAAAGTCCGCCTGAGGCGCAGGAGGTTGCGGGTTCGATTTAGCAGCTAGCGGTAGCAAAAACCTTCGTGTGACTCTAAGAATGTCAAAGCCACTCATGGAGGTAGAGCTCTTGAAAATATAAGTGATTCCGAACGCTCTCTCCCCTAATTTATCCAAGTATGAGAAGTGAAAAACGGTTTATACATAAATGTATCGACTGCGCAGTTAATATACCGTTAGTGCACATATTGCATCTCGAATCGAAAGTAGCACAATTTGTTTAATGTGTGCCAGTGTTCATGCTTAAAATTGCATATTTTCCATTCCTTTCTCGCATATGTTCATTACTTGCGCTCTCTCTCTTTAACACTTTCGCTCTGGTCATGTACCTCGGTATAGAAGTGATCCTAAGATTTTCCAACAACTTTTAGTTAATACTGCATAAGTAAGTACATTATATCAATTAAAATGGCTACTTAACTGTTTCAACTTGAATACTGATTTCTTTGATTATCGATAGGAAAAAAGTTTACAAATTGTTTATACTTACTTATTTTATCAAACATGTAACAATCTTTAAAACTTAATATCAACATGACATACATTTTAATTTTCAACAGACGAATAAAATGGAGTAGGTTCTCAATTCGACGCAGTATTTCTAAGGAAAAATAGGTACCTATTAATTGATCAGGCATCAGTCTTTTGTCCACCAACAATACAAACAAGAAGGGCAATTAATTTGCCTATAGTTGCAGGTTTACGGTGTACCTGGAAAACGGAACCGGAATCGATGGAAAATATCCAATGAGTATTTGAATTATGATGATAAATGTATGTAATTTTTTATTATGACATCTTTATTATAATTTTGACAAAATATTTGCACGCCTGCTTGCAGGCTGAATACAGTGACATAAACTATTATTTAAGATCTGACATGTATTATTAATTATGTATTCTCGCAAATAAACGATTTCATTTCATTTCATTTCAATCTACTTTGAGGCCCACTAAGCAGTAAACATTTAACTACTTAAAAAACGATGATAATATTCGTGTAAGAAACAAAATACTATAAATTCAGTTCCGATTGTGGTTTCCTCTCGATCGCGCTAGTCTGCCTTAGATAAGGAAACTGCCACTTAACGTAATTACGACTGACGAAGGAAACTACTCAGGAAATTAATAGTGTATTCAACTTGAACGTCTTCGGATGAGAGGTCAGGTCAATGCAGTAAATATAATTTAACTTGTTATCAATTTAATACACTAACTTTTGCATTCCAATAAAGTATAGTTAGTATACCGTCATAAATCACAATGTAGTTAGGTACTTATGTCGTCAATTACTCATCATCAATATTTAATAAAACAAGTAAAACTTTAGCAAAAATCAAGATAAGCAATATCTAAAATGTGGACTTAATATAACTCGCTACTGGACCAATTCGTAAAAATGGACCTAGAAGCAACAGCCTTCATTTAAATAAAACGGATCACCAAAATGCGTTGACGTTGTAAAAAACAGAGGTTACCTCTGATATTAAATCATACCATGAAGGTGTTATTACAAAAAACGGCCTAACATGTATGCAAGATTTTAAATTAGAATGATATTGTATACCACATCTATGTTGTGACCTACTTGCTTATAAGATCATAATACTAAAGTTCACGTTTCACATTCTAAAAATACCCCTGACGATATTGTTAAATAATCAACTAACCAAAACCGTTACACTTTATGTAGGTACTTATTTTTAACTTCAAGGTCAAAATATTTTTTCTTTTTTTGAGAGATCACAGAACACACCGATAGCAGTCTGCGCTCTATCCCAGCAGGCCTTGAAAATGTGTTTTTACAATTTTGTGCCAGCATCACTTCTAGATCTTTTAAGTCAAACTGCAAAAGTCTATTGCGATGAAAGTAATTAATTAACTAAGCAAAACTACTCGTAAAGATTGATTTAAGAGTTTTATTTAGGAACTTAACAATACAATACTCTTTATTGAACACAACATACAAAAACTGTGAATCAATGGACGGCGTTATCGCTGATAGCGAACTCTTCCAGGCAACCAAGGGATGGACATAAATCATAAATTACGAATAAGACGGGAGACGGGCATGAAAATTTTAATAAATAACTAGAATGTTTCAAAGTTTGTCTGGAAGAGATCTCTTTTAGTGAAAGTAGTAGAGGCCGCCCATTATTACACTATTATTAAGATGTATTTTAGTTCTTAAGCATTGTTCTGTTTTATTATAATATTTGTGTTTCAAAGTCGAAGTCAAATTTAAAAAAGTTTATTTCCTTAGACGCATACATGGGCAGGTCAACTTAAAGCTAATTTAAATAAAAACTAAGAATAATCAAGGAAATAACATTGTCTTGACAGTTCGCTTCAATTTTTTAAACTGAGTTGAGAAGCGAATTGTACAACCCAGCTTTCATCTCATTATGATGTTATTATAACAATATTAGTGTACAACATGGTTACCACATAAATACATTTAACATTATACAAATGCTAGTCAAACATGCACATCACAGAAAAAAATCGAAATTTAGCTATTTGGTCCATCCTAGTGGAACGGAGCTACATCCGTCCAAGCATTATCATCTTTAAATCATCAATAAAGAATTGAATTGAATTATATTCAAGTTTTTAAGAATTACAAGTCTAGAACTTAGTTTAGCACGAGGTGTCGAAACTAATGGCTGGTTGGCAAAGGTATATATAACTTAACATAACATAGAAACTTGCAAAACCTGCAAAAGCTGGGACCCTTTTGTATCTGAACAATTATATATTTTTTATTTATTAATGTATTTTTTTTTGTTTGGTTTTTATTTTTCCATTTATTGAATATGTATAATGTTTATATGTTTTAGATACAAATAAACTTTTTGATTTGATTAGATTTTAGAAATAAACTACTTAAAACTAGCTATTTAATATTGTAGTAAGACCATTTCTTGGAAATAAATATTTTTTTATTTATTTATTTTATTTATATTGTACGTTTTGTGTCCAGGTATCCTGACGGCGGTGAACTGCCTCAGCGTGCGATGGACGATGCGTATCCAGGACGTGTTCACGTCTTCCAAACTGTTTGCGTTGATCGTTATCATAATATCTGGCATCACGTACGTCGGCATGGGTAAGTTGAAACTTAATAAAACTTTTAATTGGCATCGCAAAATCGGGGTACTAGTTATGACTGTGAAAAAGAAGCGCTAAAACCGATAGGCTCAGTTAAATAGCTTTTTTTACTATTATTTAACAAGATGGTGACAGTACATAAAAAATTATACGGTCGAATTGAGAAACCTTCGCCTTTTTTTAAGTCGGTTAAAAACTATATTTTTATATAAATAATTGCCTTGCATAGCTTGTAACGTATGAATTGAGTACACGTCGTGCGGCCAAGTGCGGGTTGGTGAATGTCACAATGTCCTTCAAAACTCGTTAAAGTTCTCAGAACATACTGGTTACTCACGATGTTTTCCTTCACCGTTAAAGAACGTGTTTAAGCGCACATACATTTCTCAAGGAGAAAAATCCAGAGGTGCGTGACGGGGTTTGAATCCACGATCTTCGAAATGAAAGTCGAATGTCCTCCCAGCCAGTATAGATATATATGTATTGATGAATAAAAAGTGATTGGGAGAGACAGACAGACATGACGAATTTATAACAGTTCCGTTTTTTGCCATTTGGCTACGGAAGCCTAAAAATACGTTTATATATTTTTTTCATAACTAAATGACGCATTGAATACAATTTTTAGTTATCTAGCTTATTACGTTTCTGTATTATTGCCATTTTTGCTCTATACACGAGTGTTGTGTCATTTATTTCGATCGTTTTTGTCAATTTCTGCATACCAACAATATATATAATTATATTTAAATCTTGGACCCTCTTACCCTTTGCCTAAGGCTAAGGGTCAACCCCCTAGCCTTCCCGTCCCCAAAAGCCTGTTTACTTTGTGGTTCTAAAAAAGTAATTATTATTTCTTTTAATGTTTGGTTCATGTTATAAAGGTTTGCTTACTTTGCTGAGTTAATATCTTTAATCAGATAAGTTTAATTTACGATGAAAGCCCAATAAACGTGCTGATAAGTTTTCGACGCGACAACTTATAAACATGAGACTAAACAATTTTAAAAGATTTTGAAGAAAAATTGTTAATTAAAAATTCTACTTGAAAATGTTGAATAAAATGATTCCTTTGTTCTATTTTAAAATACAGCGACATAAAATTTCACCATATTCTGAGATTATAATAATGATTGAAGGCATATTATTGCCCTTGAAAATTCCGGAAACCTAAAACTCTTATGTAAAAGTAATCTTCAATGTAAGATTTTTTGTTTATACATATTTGTTTTTCAACTTCACTTGAGTGAATGTTCGCCGACTGTCTCCCATATCATTTATTTGTTCCAGCTATTCACCATCGGTTTTATTATATTGCTTCTAAAATAATTCATTCGACTGTTTATTAATTGAATATTCCCGGACAGATCTCGTTCAACTTAATTGAATAAGAATTATTCAAAGTCGTAAATCTTGTCAAGGAACCAATTATAATGTAGAACGGGAGCTAAGTACAGCAGTTCACTATTTCCAAGCTATCGATGAATATTGCTTGTTAATTTGTTTCCAATTGTCTCAAACAAAGTTTTCTTGTTAACTTATTTCATAAATCATTTTTATTTTGTCGATCAAAAACAATACTTGGACATGTCAATAGAGACTATAACATTTTTGATAAGGTATTATTATTTGAGCCATTTGTGTCTCAACGCTGGACAAAATAAATGCACTATAAAATACATTGAATAATGAACAATAGTAAATTATTCATTAGCCTATGATAAAATATAACCAACGCTGTAATATTGAGGAAGTTTTAAAAGGAGTATTATGTAACACGTAACACGAGTAAAATACTCGTAGAGGGGTAACAAAAATAAAATAATACTTTGGTACTTAGTGGGCAATCGTAACTTAACGTAATTTTCATTAAAAAAACAAATTTCTGAAATTTGTGTTTGTCTGTAACCAAGTCTTGTGAGTTAAATTTGACAACTTCTCTATTTATGATTGATCTAAGCCTAAGCTTATATAAAAAACACACACTAGTGGTTAGTTAGAGCAGATAGCTACATAATATGGCTACATATTGAATTCAAGTCCAGTAATGGGTGTCCATAACAGCAAAAATAATGATATCCATTAAAACCAAAATTAAAATGCTTGAGGTTTCGGCCAAACCTACGAAGCGGAATTATTCAAAGTCGTAAATCTTGTCAAGGCCAATTATAATGTAAAACGGGAGCTAAGTACAGCAGTTCACTATTTCCAAGCTATCGATGAATATTGCTTGTTAATTTGTTTCCAATTGTCTCAAACAAAGTTTTCTTGTTAACTTATTTCATCATCATCATCATCATCATCTTCCTGACCTTATCCCACATTACGTGGGGTCGGCACAACATGTTTTCTCCTTCCATTTCCCTCTATCACCCGTCATCTCAACACTCACCTCTTTCTTACACATATCATCTTTCACACAGTCCATCCATCTCTTCTTCGGCCTACCTCTTCTCACATATCCATCTACATTCATATCTAACGCTCTTCTCGTTACATGACTTTCATCTCTTCTCATGACATGTCCATACCAGGCTAATCTATTCCCTCTCAACTTATCCGTAACTGGTGCTACTTTCAAGCTGCCTCTTACATACTCATTCCTTATTTTGTCCATTCTAGTCACTCCACACATCCATCTTAACATCCTCATCTCTGCTACATGGATTTTTCTTTCATCCGTCCCTTTCACTGCCCAACACTCCGATCCATACATTACAACAGGTCTGATCACGCTTTTGTAGATCTTGCCTTTGAGTTTAAGTGGCATTCTAGGATCACATACTGTGCCTGAGACCTGCCGCCATTTCATCCATCCCACATTTATTCGATTTCTTACATCCCTGTCAATCTCACCATCATTCTGTACAACTGAACCGAGATACCTGAAGTCGGAGCAAACTGGTAGGAATACACCATCTAAGGCAATATTGTCGAAGTTGGATGGACCACCGAAGTCACAAAACAGATGTTCTGTTTTGGTCCTACTGATCTTCAGTCCGACACTCTCCAACTTCGACTGCCATTTTCCCAGTCTGCTCTGGACCTCGGTTGCGTTTTCTCCAACGAGAACAATGTCGTCGGCGAACAGCATACACCAAGGTGCCTCCTCCTGGATGTCCGATGTAAGTGCATCCATCACCAGGAGGAACAAATATGGGCTTAAAGCCGATCCCTGGTGCAAGCCCACAGCCTCACTGAACTCGTCGGTGACGCCAGCTTCGGACCGAACACGTGTACTAGCCTGGCTGTACATGGCCCTAATAAGCTGCAGGTACTTCGCAGGCACGCCTTTCTCTTTCATAGCCCACCACAGAACCTCACGGGGCACCCTATCGTATGCCTTCTCTAGGTCAACGAACACCATGTGCAAGTTTTTGTGAGCACGTCTGTATTTTTCGCACAATTGGCGAAGTGAAAATATCTTGTTAACTTATTTCATAAATCATTTTTATTTTGTCGATCAAAAACAATACTTGGACATGTCAATAGAGACTATAACATTTTTGATAAGGTATTATTATTTGAGCCATTTGTGTCTCAACGCTGGACAAAATAAATGCACTATAAAATACATTGAATAATGAACAATAGTAAATTATTCATTAGTCTATGATAAAATATAACCAACGCTGTAATATTGAGGAAGTTTTAAAAGGAGTATTATGTAACACGTAACACGAGTAAAATACTCGTAGAGGGGTAACAAAAATAAAATAATACTTTGGTACTTAGTGGGCAATCGTAACTTAACGTAATTTTCATTAAAAAAACAAATTTCTGAAATTTGTGTTTGTCTGTAACCAAGTCTTGTGAGTTAAATTTGACAACTTCTCTATTTATGATTGATCTAAGCCTCAGCTTATATAAAAAACACACACTAGTGGTTAGTTAGAGCAGATAGCTACATAATATGGCTACATATTGAATTCAAGTCCAGTAATGGGTGTACATAACAGCAAAAATAATGATATCCATTAAAACCAAAATTAAAATGCTTGAGGTTTCGGCCAAACCTACGAAGCGGGACTATGACTGTAGCATAGAATAATAATAGTGTACTACTTTAACTATAATTAGTTTTATTTTATAATTACTATTGACCATTTATACATATGTCCATAAGAGGTAAATGTTATCTTTATATTGTTATGAATCTGGATTATTTTATACCTAATTATTTTTTGTATTTTAAATTATTATCTCATCAAAATTTGACATGTAATTATGAATTATTACCAATAAAATGACTATCTGACTACCTGGATACTACGCGGGACATTTTTGCCAGAAAACACCCCGCTTTGTGGTCGCGTAGGTGTGCAAAGAGCAGAGCCTTAGAGCAGCCGCGCTCGCTTGCTCGCGCATGTATGGCCGAAGCTAGCTCGTTATTATCAGTTATCTGTAGAAATGATTTGCTATGATGTCACGCGTCATTAGGAATGCCTAACATCCTTGACGCACGACCCTTTGTACAAGTTATGAATACTGGCGCCTTGCTCGCTTCATTAATATCTAAGTACAAAATGAAATGATTATGGTGAATTATTAGTGAAATAGAATTGAAGGTTCTGATATTGCCTAGAAATAGCTAGATAATACCATATACCAAAGCTAGTGTTACTGAATTGTTTGTAAATATAAATAAATAAATAAATCTATGTATAATTCTAGTAGTTAGTGCAAGTGATATCGCAGTAAATATTTACTGGCTTATGCATAGTTACCTAAATTTATAATATGATACCTAGTTCGTACCTAAGTCCTACTTTTGTACATCATCTCGAGGATAAGCTGTAGAAACTTGTACCTTTACTTGTAAAACCTTATGTACAACAGTTTACATTAATATTTTCGGTATTTCAGTAAAACTTAGTGGCCTCGTTTTAAGCTATAAAAACCAACACGGGTTTCTTGCTTACCACTAACTGTCAGGTATTCAATATCAAATGGTTTCCTTGCCCGACTCATTGAACCAATTAGTGTCATACTTTGTAACCTTACCTAAGCTTACACTTAAGTATTAGTAGTACCAGTAGTACGAAGCTAGGAGTTAATTAATTTAATTATCACTTAGTAAGTAGGTACTCATTGCAAAGTCGTGGAAAAATGGTTGGTTCACAAATCCCCTGAGACCTGCTTAAAGGGGTTCTGTAGTTATATTTCTAACAGGTCCTTTCATATAATGAAAATATATGAATGAGTTGCAAAATTGTTATTTTTTTACATTTAAAGCCCAATATATCAGAAATATGCAAAAATATCCATAATATATATTAAGTTCTAAGGTTCTAGGGGCTAATTTCTTGTGGGGATTGTCCATCAGTATTTATTTAATATTTGCCAAGTCGCTTGCCAATCGTGCCGAGTTTTAGTATAAGAAAGAATGTGTTTGAGTGATGCCTATGTCTTGCAGTGGAATTCCTAAATAAAAATGCACGAACGGAAATTATATTTGATGCGAATGTAATTTTGTAATATAGTGGGATCTCTGCTTAATCTGAGAGTTAGGTGGCATCCCGTTCACACAGTGCACAGTCCAAAAATAAATGAGATGAGATTCCGACAGCAAATCCTTGTGACCCTACTGTACAGGCTTGATAGACCTAGTGTAGGGAACATCGACAAACTGAAGGTACCATCTATCTTGTATTTAATTTAAATGTTCTAGTTACTAAGTTCACCTTTGTAAAGATGTTGGATACCCAAATAGAATTAAGTTTTAGAAACAATAAATACATTCATTCATTCATTCATTCAAATATTTATATATTACATTTCTTTTACAGGGCACACGGAAAACTTCGATAACGCTTTTGAAGGCAGATACAGCGCTGGTGACATAGCCCTGGCGTTCTACTCTGGTCTTTTTGCGTTCGGAGGGTGGAACTATCTCAATTTCGTCACTGAGGAGCTGCAGGATCCTTATAAGTAAGTGTCCATACTAATATTATGAATGCGAAAGTAACTCTGTCTATTCCTCTTTGACGCAAAAACTACTGGACCGATTTAAATGAAAAATACAGATTCTCTATAGCGTGAGAGTGGAGTGTGTCCTTTCTCACGCTCTTTTACCGCCGGAAAATCCATTATAACATTGTAGTACGTGTTGTTATATAATTACTCACTTCCAAACAACACTCACAAACTTTAAAACATGGTTCTTTACCTACAATGATAACGAAATTTCGTAATATCTTTCAATAAAATTATTATGTAGCAGGTGCATATCAGTTTCAGCGAGAGGGATTTAAAGTCATTCCTGTTCAAGGTCACTGCCTATTAATGTATGTTTCTGTGTTTATTTTTTCGCACTCTTTAGGGTTCCGTACCCAAAGGATAAAACGCGACCCTATAGATGAGACCTCGTCGTCTGTCCGTCTGTCTGTCACCAGGCTGTATCACAAGAACCGTTAGCTAGTGAGTTGAAATTTTGAGGAATGATATATTTCTGTTGCCACAATAATAAAAATATACAATTAATAAATATTTATTTTTATTTTATTGCAAAAGTGTATAAACTGAATACCTAGGTGGTACTGGAACCCTAGGTCTTATTTACTATTCTGTGCCTAGATGTAGTATGAGTCCATCTCATACTTATCAAATTTATTTAACACTCTTGTCTACGCGTTTATTTCATATGCCTATTATTTCGTTATCTGAACTTAAATGTAAAATTACCTATACGGTAGGTACCTTCTATCCCAATTATATTCTATTTATTGTATAAATTGTGTTCTACAAGATAAACTAAACTTTTATGACATTTATCTCTAGTAGCTAGAGTATCAAAAGGCACGATTCACGCTCATAGCTCGCAAGTTTATAAGCATAGTTATCCATCAGCACGGTCTCTAACGTTGATCCATCCATAAGCATTTTCGTACAAGGCATTGTTAAAACATTTTAGTAACCATATACGACATTAAGAATATAAAATGTATCTATTTTCCTGTGATAGAAAATGTAGGTTGTACGAGTAATTATTTCTTAGTTGGACGAGGTAAACCTGTTTTCCTATTACATTCCTACATTACGACATGTAAATTATTAGATAGCGTAATAATATTTTTTCTTAAATTATTACTTACTATTAATAAATTGATTTATCTAAGATTTGTGCAACATTAGAAATACGTTGTAACAATGTTTAAGACTCACTCTACACGACTTTAGTTCACTACGTGAGTAAATTCCTCTTTTTACAATTATGACTCGTACCATAATTATTTTATATTTATATTTTAATTTGCATTAGCACTAAGTAAGTCCTAATGCTCCTTTTTTCCTTTAACGTATTGATTTCTTGATCAAAAGAATAGCCCGTTAAGAATGTAGTGGCTCTTAGGGCGCCCATGTCTACGGAGCGGCATCGGCCACCGTGTAAAGAAAATAAAAAAAATAATTGGTAAATCCATAGTTTTCTATAATTAACTATGATGGGGATGTACAACTGGAAATACCGGATGATTTTCTATATCCACATGTTGGCGATTAAAATAATCATGATGATAATACTCATTAGTATAAATACTCTTTCATTGAAATAATCTGGAATAATACATTTTATCTTTCGTGTTGGAACGCACATTTGGTTTTCAAATAGCTCTTCCACGGCTCTACCCACTAAGCAATTTGATAGAATTGCACGCAATAGAATTACAAATCCTTGAAGTGGTTCCCATGAGAGTATTGCAAACGTTCTTTGGCATTTACTTTGTAGGCTAGTATTTTCTGTTTGATCTAAGCTTCTAAAAGAGATGTTAAGGCTATGTTCTTTCATATAACTTTATTATCCAATGTAGTGTTTATAATCAGAAAATATTTTACTCTTGAGTAGTCGCCACTTTGACCTTGACTCGATACGATACCGCGCGCCAGTAGGTACCTAGAATGATTATTTTTACATGACTAAATTTCATAAACTACTGCTACTTATACTATTAAAATCGTCCCGAATGCAGCTATACAATTATAGATTACTTATTTATCATTCTCAGGGCCTGTTTCACCACCTCCTTGTTAAATAAAATTAATAAGTTTTAAGCACATAAAATAGGCAGACATAATAGCAAGGTTTCAAAGACTTGCACTTTCTCAAAATGTTAACGTGTTTTAAAGTCATTCTGACTGTTTTTATTTTAATTTGACTTGACGCTGCGGTTGAGGATAGACGTTTCTTATATTATGTTTTATTAAAAAAAACTATTTACGTCATACCTCTACCTTTAAATAGAATTGAACTAAATTTCAATTCTATTTATTACATTTCTATACATACTACGTAAATGGACAGAAATGTATGGTGGCTCCATGCCTTAAACATCGTCAATAGTAATAAATATCCTTTTCATGAGACTTCAGCCTCGCTCAAGTGTTTACAAAGACGATTGAGGTCTGTCTCGGGAGAGTGGAAATCAAAAGCGTACTTTCATGATTCACTTTAATACCATCTCCGAGTACGATTTCTAAAGTGAAGTTTATTTACTTTTTAAGCAAGATTATGAACTTATTAGGCATATAACTTTAAGATATTAACCAGACCAAGTTCAAATTATAAAACAATAAAATATTTATGGTAGATTTTACTGCGGAAAACTTGTATTGGTGTTTCGCAGAAAAGTTTGTATATAATAACTAGCTGTGCCCTGCGGTGCTACCCGCGTTATAATGGATGAAGTACTCTTAACCAACAACATATTTATTTGAATAAAGATTAATATTATTATGTTGATACAACTCAAACAAATTATTTCGACCAAATTAGGTACTATAAAAACGGTTTTTGTGAGTTAATCTTAAAAGATAGACATATACTATTGCAGACTGTTTTTTAGATCATTAAAAGAGCTATTATTCTTTAATACATATTTTTTGTGTATCTTGAACCGTTTTCACGGCGCACGCAACGGAAGGCTTCAAAGATCAACAATTTCTCCCGTTTTTTACACATTTACCACTATATCTTTGCTCCTATTGGTCGTAGCGTGATGTTATATAGCCTATAGCCTTCCTCGATAACTGGACTATCCAACACAAAAAGAATTATTCAATTCGAACCAGTAGTTTCGGAGATTAGCGCGTTCAAACAAACAAACAAACTCTTCAGCTTTATAATATTAGTATAGATAGCAAGCTCAACGTTAAATTGAAAATTAAGATAATCTACATACCGCAGGCCAGCACTATATTCTATTAAACGAACTATTTCTAGTGCGAAAGTAAAATAAAAATACTCCACCGTTATCTTATCACTAGCTCTCTCCGTATTACATGAATAATTCACGGCTGCAGTTCATTTCGCACTGTTAACCCACAGCAGAGTGATATATGTAGGTGATTGAATAGACATGAGGAATCTCTGACGTAGATACGCTAGTAGAAGGTAATCTCTCACAATATGGACCTGCTTACTGAAAATTATGTGATGTTGATAATTGTTTCCTATTTGTTTGCTAATATTTGGTATTTATATTCCCAGGTAAGTAACTTTTGTTCAATTCGTTCCTTACTTTGTTATAATATGATAGAATGTCTCATCTCTGCATTTCACGCCCTGATCAATCGAACCGAATAAAACTTTCATGATCAATAAAATCTTCCTTACAGGATTCCAGTGGTGTGACCTATTTAAAGCATAATTTGTTCATAAGTCACGTTCTGCTATTTCAGGAATCTCCCGCGCGCGATATGGATCGCTATGCCTATGGTGACGATTATCTACGTGCTCGCTAATTTGGCCTACTTCGCTGTTGTTTCCAAGACGGAGATGACCGCAAACCCAGCGGTGGCAGCGGTAAGGGAAATTTTATTTTATTTTAATTGTGGTAGTTGATTTAGATATGGAACTCTTTTAAAGACCTGTTAAACTGGAAGGTTCGAATGCCCTGGATATATTGGTATATTGGTAATATATTCGACGTAGGTAACATAATGTACACTTAACTTCGTTTCAATCTTATAAGTATTATATAATCATAATTAAAAAAAATACTCTGCAAGTCGTTAGTTAATTGTCATAGTATGAAATACAATGTAGAAAAAAATATTGTTGCTTAAAAGTGGCATTGTCAAACTTAAAACTAAGAAAGTGATACATAATATATATTTTTTACTAGTTTTAACTGCATCGTCTATACTAATATTATAAAGAGGAAAGGTTTGATTTTTTGTTTGTTTGTTTGTTTGTCTCGAATAGGCTCTGAAACTACTGCACCGATTTAAAAAATTCTTTCACCATTCGAAAGCTACACTATCCCTGAGTGACATAGGCTATATTTAGTTTTCAAAAATAATATGGTTCCTTACCAAACTCAGATAATGTAACCCATGGTGAAAAAAAAAGAACCTAAAATCTTTCTTTAATCACGAATGCTGCGAAAACTATTGAATATATAACAAAGTGATATATTACAACTTTGTAGAACTTATCATTATCTACAAAAAACGTCGTCACATCATATCTCTAACTATTATAGTTTTGTGACAATAAGCGATTTTTTTTTAAATTAAACCTTAAATCTTTCTTTAATCGCGAATGCTGCGAAAACTATTGAATATATAACAAAGTGATGAATTACAACTTTGTAGAACTTATCATTATCTACAAAAAACGTCGTTACATCATATCTCTAACTACGAAATAATCTGCCGCGTCGCGTCGTCGGCTCCCTACTGAATGGTCGTGTGCGGAAATAAAAAAAATGTCGCTTGATAATATTTTGTCGCTTAGTTAGTAGTTAATAATTCGTTAACAGGTAACTAATCCCATTCAAAAAGTTATTTTCAGAACTAAACCCTAGCATATAGCATAGATATTGTACATATCGTCGGTTGCAGGTTCAATTGGGTTAACCACCAAAACACGTAAAATAAGTTGAGTATACAGTTTTTTACGCACTTACGAATAGCATAATAATAGAATTCTAGCTTTATAAAATACAGTTACGCTACACATTTTAACTGTGAATTTTGCAGACTTCCGTCGAAATTATGTTGTAACTGAGTAGGTATGTGATCCATTTATGTACATAAGTCGAATTGTTGTATTCCTATGACCGAAGAAGGTTAAGTTGGTGTATGTATCTTGGCAAACCAGCATTGCTCTTACACTAATTCTTAGCTTGAACGCAAAATTATAACCACACATACACCAATATAAAACCAACTTTCTTCAAAAAACTAACGTTACGCCAATTGACCCGAACCAAGTTTATGTTTGTTGTCGGTTACACCAATTTGAGCATTTCAATCAATAGTATGTTTTCTCTTACCTTAATCTTCTTATAAATAATAAATCTAAATTTAAAATATAAGAAAAACCCCCGATGTGAATCCTTCAATTTCCTTAAAAGTAAAACACCATAATAATGTGTAATGTGCACGCAATGCGCTTTCATTTGATACCCCACTCGAGATTTTTGCAGATTTTCGGTTTGCCTTCCCCACTCTAACCCCACAATTTTTAAACGGCACAACCGATTTTCATGAAACATGTCTTAGAACACTCGCGCCAGACTCACCTTATAAACAAAAAAAAACTAAGTTGAAATCGCTTCATCCGTTCGGGAGCTATGATGTCCCAGACAGATCGTCAAACAATGACATCCCTCTTTTTTGTCGGGGGTTTAAAATGAATCGCAAAATGTGTTGCCAATCGCATAACTTAACAACGCCTATACCAATTTAGCCAATTTATTTTTTTAAATGTTCGTTGGAGTTTAAGGATGGTTTTTACGGCGAGAAAAAATCGAATAATTTTGAAACAATTTTGAATAATTACCCGTGCAAAGCCGGGGCGTGCCGCTAGTATAGAATACGATGTAATAATTATGTCATATAATTTATTACACACCAAACGAAAAATTTAAAATAAACCTAAAAATGAGAAAATAGAAAAAAAATACAAGTGTTACGAATTGCACTTTTAAATATATTTTTTTACTTTTTTTATTGCAAAACTAGCGGCCCGCCCCGGCGTCGCATGGGTAAAAATGTGCCCGGCAATTTTTACCTATTTGCTCACCGTTTAGACCTACCCTGGACTACGACAAACATTTTAAAACCAAAATCAGCTCAATCGGCCCATCCGTCGTCGAGTTTTTATCAGACTAACGAACAACAATTCATTTTTATTTATATATTTTTTATAATAATTAACTTAAACGTTTTATGTTTGAACTTAGTATGATGGTCTCTGCATAGAGAATAACTTGTATTTTAAAAATATTACGATATAAACTGAGCCAGTGAGCCGTATAGATTATTTAAAAATATTTGACTTCAGCATTGAATGTTATAAGTATCGCACAAAAATATCCATTAGGTACTATGATATAAAAAATGAACGGCATATTGACTTCGTAAAAGATTGAAGGTAGTAGGCGTTCCTCACAGCACAGCCGCCAGACTGATAAGGCGGCGGGTGTTGTAGTTGTTATCGTGTGTTTTCATTAATCGTGCAGGATTACAAATCTTTTATCGACGGTAATACTATCTAAACAGTATTCCAACTGCATATAAACGCCGATCGAAGGTCACGAGGGGGACCAGGCCCAGTCGCGACTGGGCCGAAGTAACAAACGATCGGCATGTTGTTTTTAGCTAATATCCGCCCGATGTTGTTTGTAAAAATAAGTAAAAGTTCCTATTTAATATGAAAAGTAGTGTATATACTGTTTATGTGAATGGAAGAAAATATAGTTTTTTTAATTAAATCAAAATAGATAAACAACATGCATTTTTACTGAACACTTTTTAGTCCATATACTAAATATAAATATTTTTAAACAATTACAAAAACTAGGTACAAAGTTTAACTAAGTAATGTTATTAAATGCGGTGGGCAGCCTCATTGCATGTGCAAGTACCGCGCGGCTGTAGGCGCAAGACTCGGCCGAGTTCGAATACTGTATTGATGATATACCGTGGTTTATTTCCCCATCTTATCTCACCGACATCTTACCAACTCAATAAAACGTGCATTACTTATATAATATACAGACACAAGTGACTTCGTATTGGTACGCTTGAAGTTTGTTTCTTGCTAAATACCTAACAATGGACGGTTAATGGGGATTAACCATCCATTGTTGATCCAAAAGGGGTTTATTTCTTAAATAAATTTTTAGTACACACCTCTCGCATTGAAAACATTTGAATTCGATACAAACTTACACCCCTAAGGTGGAATTTTGAAAATCTTTTGATCATTAGCAAACTACATAGATTCAATTGTAATGAAAACATAAGTATTTGAAATCCAGGGCATTTCTAAGTTACTCAAAGAAAAAAAAATTGTGACGATTTGACTTTTGATGGGCATATAAAATTAGATTTTTCTATTAGGCGTGTCTGATTCTTGGTTTAAAAGGCCCCTTTTCAAAAATATTTAACTGCATTCTTTTTTAAATGTATTTAAATATTTTTGGAAGTCATCTTGCATTATTTTTTTATCTCTTCATCTTGCATGAATTTTTATATCTTTAATATTTATGGTATCTACATACATATATGATACAATATGTGGCATCTGGTCTCTAAGAGCATCTAAACTAAGTACTGCAAAATCCGTAAAGTCTGGTAGTCATCTTTGAATTGCATGTTCCAACAAAAACCACTATCAATAAATTACCTGCTTAGGCTTTCATTTAGTCAAATCAGATTAAAAAAAGTGTTCTATGAAATGTTTATGAAGTTAATTTTATAACACGAACTTTAACGGTGAAGACAAACAATGTGAGGAAACTGGCATGTTCTGAGAACTTAAAAAAGATTCAAGGACAAAGAGAGACATTCACCAAACCGCACTTGGCCAGCGTGGTGAATTAAGCCCTAATCTCTCTTGCCAAGAGAGAAGTCCCTGTGTCCCAGCAGTGGGAACGTGAATAGGGTGATGATGTGCATGAAGTATGACATTGTAGCAGGCTTGTATGGCCTTCTATTTTCGAGTTTGTTTTGGAATAAGTACTATAAATAATAAACCTACAGTACTTAACTTGGATTTTTTTACTATTATTTTTCTCTATTGGGCGATAGATTTGTAGTATCTTTGTTCCACACTATTTCATAATTGTTTTGTTAGCAGAAAAATACAAATACTTCTAAAACATTGCTAAACCACAGATTATGCTAAAACTAGCTCATTTAAATGTTTTGCAAATTTACACCTTTTTAATAAAAATATAAACAACATGATAAACGTTGAACTTTCAGATAAAATGCTTGTTGCTTAGAAATAGCAATTATAGATAATGAAATACTCACGCTGTCTTTATCATTGGGCACTTTCGTCGCCTTGTAATGTTGCTAATATGGTGCTGATAAACTTCTGACCCATAAGCGGGCCATACACGGATCGCTCTTGCAGTCAAGAGTCAACATTATGAGGCTGCCGTTAATAACTGCTCGAGTAGTTGGCAATTTGTGAGGCAAAATGAAGAGGGCGGGCGGAGGTTACTGCGCGAAAGCAGTCGAGAACTCGAGCAGCAGTAAGTGTATGCCTGGCGACTGCTTGACCGCCCGAAGCAGTTGCTTCTGCTTCAGCGGTTCGTGTATGTGTACGTATGTAGAAGTCTGTACTTCACTTTGCAGTCGCAGCTTCAAGCAGTCGTCATCCTGACTGCTTCAAGCAGTCCGTGTATGGCAGGCCTTAGAAACTAAAATGCACGTGATTGGAACGGTTTTATAATATTATTATGACACCCACGTACTAACATGTTTTTAAACTAACTAACAAATGCTTACAATATTTAAATAGGAATGAACCAAGGGGAAAGGCGTAGGATTGGTACGCGATAAGATAATTAATGCTAGTAATTTATGGTTCTGTGGCCTAGGCACGATTTTCAAAGTTAGGCTTATTTCCTGTAGGTAGGACCTGTTTTGAGGTTTGAAAATATTTATTTTACGCATCATACATGTTAAATATTATAAAAAATAGCAAACAAAGTGTGTTTTAGCACTGGTGTATAAAGCGGAAAAGGGTGTGATGGGCACGCACCAGGCGACATATTTTGTTTTAGGATTGTTCTATTTATTACAACTTTATATACCATTACGAAACACCTTGTATAATGCAATCCATATTGAAAAATAAAGGTTTTTGTAGAATTAACAATGGTAATAGGAAAGTCTAACTGAAAATATTTCACAAAGTACTTACCTGCTTATTTTTACCTGCACCCTCTGCGTACTTCTATGTTAAATGTTGTGTAATTATGACTAACTAGCTGTGCCCTGCGGTGCTACCCGCGTTATAATGGATGAAGTACTCTTAACCAACAACATATTTATTTGAATAAAGATTAATATTATTATGTTGATACAACTTAAACAAATTATTTCGACCAAGTTAGGTACCATAAAAACGGTTTTTGTGAGTTAATCTTAAAAGATAGACATATACTATCGCGGACTGTTTTTTAGATCATTAAAAGAGCTATTAATCTTTAATACATATTTTGTTGTGTATCTTGAACCGTTTTCACGGCGCATCACGCAACGGAAGGCTTCAAAGATGAACAATTTCTCCCGTTTTTTACACATTTACCACTATATCTTTGCTCCTATTGGTCGCGGCGTGATGTTATATAGCCTATAGCCTTCCTCGATAACTGGACTATCCAACACAAAAAGAATTATTCAATTCAAACCAGTAGTTTCGGAGATTAGCGCGTTCAAACAAACAAACAAACTCTTCAGCTTTATATATTAGTATAGATAATTAAGGCATTAAAATTAATTCCAGATATTCGGCGACCTTCTGTTCGGTTCCTGGAGCTGGTTGATACCGGTGTTCGTGGCTCTATCCACCTTCGGCGGGGTGAATGGCGTTCTCTTCACATCGGCGAGATTGTTCGCGACGGGCGCGCAAGAGGGCCACATGCCTGCGTTCTTCTCGCTCTTTCACTTCAAGAAGCAGACGCCTATACCTTCGTTACTCTTTACTGTAAGTTTTTCATAACCGTAGGTAATTTGATTGTAGATAATTAACTAAAAAATGGAAAATCTGCTTCGCTCGCCATAATGGATTTTCCTGCGAAATATGGTGGTGGCCTATGTGTTATTCTGATGTGTAAGAAATATTAGTGTGAAGTTTCATCAAAATCCCTTCTGTAGTTTTGCGTGAAAGAACAAATTCACTTAGGTACATCCTCACAATTTTTTTTAAGTTTATAATATTGGTATGATATGGCATATAGTAATCCTGCCTTTAAGCCTGTAATTGAGCGAAATTTTAAACAAAAAACTACTTTTATGCTCAGTGAATGATCAATGTCAACAACGATCCTACCCGCAGCGATTTTAAATGCTTTCTGCTTTTACAGGTTCATACAATATATTTTGTTTACAATTTTATTGTTGAAGTTTCCTAAAGAAATAAGATTCTTTGTTATAGAAAATAGCCATGAAATGTTTTGTATACGAGTATTAGAAAAGTTTTTATACCTGCGCCAATCCTGAAGATAGTAATACCAATTTGTACTAACTGTAGTGTATGCTGCTTAGTTTATAACAATTTAATTCTTTGTGAATAGTCCAGGGAAGGCATGATGACTAAGTATCCAAAAACCCGTCCAATAATACTGGATAAGTACCTATTCTTTGCTTTATCAATTTTATAAGAAAGTGCCAAGATATTAGAGCATCAAAGTTCCGAAGTTGGGGCTTGTGACATAGAGGTACATTTGGCTCGTACCAAACTGGACCAAACTGTATCATCTAGATTTTTCGTTTAGGTACCTACAAGAAAAAAGAAAAAAAACGGGTACAACTTTTTAAAGTAATCTAAATGAAGGACTAACTATTATTTTTTATCATCTATCCTTTCATAGATAAACTGGTCCTAAATACCACTTTAGATACCTACATGTATAGCAAATGCAAATAATTTTTAGTAGAACCTTTATTTACCTCAAATACCTTCCTACCATCTAGGTCTTCATGTCCCATCTTAGACCACATCGTCACTTTACATCAGGTGAGATTGTGGTCAAATGAAGACTTATCGAGCATAAAAAAATATATTTTATTTCAGTGTTTCTTCTCACTGCTGATGCTGACGACAAGCAACGTGTTCGACCTCATCAACTACTTCTCACAAACGCTCTGGCTCTCCGTGGGGGCCTCCGTCGTCGGCATGCTGTGGCTCAGACGCACCAAACCGGACATTCCTCGCCCCATCAGAGTCAACACCATTATTCCATACATATTCCTCATCGCTATAGGCTGCCTTGTGATAATACCAGCTATAACTAAACCTAAAGACACAGCTATCGGTGTTGCAATCCTGTTATCAGGCATACCGGTGTACTACGCTTGTGTCAAATGGAAGAAACCTAGAGCTTATGATGCTTGCTCGGGGAGCGTTCTAAGATTCCTACAGAAGCTATGTTCTTGTATCTATGTGGAGTCTTTGGAGAAAATGTCGGATTGAAGCGATTACGGTGATTGATGATATACGGACCAATACGCTTATATAAAGGAGTTTGACTTTTTTAGGCGATGTTTGCTGTTGGAAATTATTTATTGCGCATTGTATTATATTGTACATAAATATGAATGCGTTAATAAGGCCTTTGCGATTTTTTTGATGATTTGTAAAACGTTTGCATGTTGACCAATGTTCAGGGACTGTATCTGGAAATGTATACCTACCTACTTGTGACATTATTTTAGATACTAAGATTACCTATTTATTCAACTACAAAAGTATAAACACGAAAATATTGTACAGAAGAAGTATTGTTTACGCGCTATCTGATTTGTAAAAACCTGGGCGAGGCATTTAATCCTTAATTTGTATACCTTCCCATTATTGATACCTGAATAATGTTAAGTTCTAAGATGTCGTAGAAATTGGCAAACTGTGGTTTCCCACAAGGCCTTTACGTTAGCAAATTTAAATCAAAGTGTAGGTACCTATAATCAATCAGTGATGGAAAATAACATAAGGACCACAACCAAGACATATTATTAACAAGTTATTTTAAACTTCGTAATCATTATAAATAAACACTATTTTGATTTATAACGGGATATTTGCCATGATTGATTGTCTTTTGAGTTTCCCGATATTTTAAAAGTTATAAAGTAAACAAATGCTCGAATTCGGTTTTCTATGTTGACCTATGCTGTCCTTTATACCAATTGTAACAGAATTGCATATGTTTAGCTAAGTAACGGCGAATTATAATCTAGAACGATCGCTAGTGCCATTGTTGCCGTGTATTTACGAGTAGTTAATAGTGTTATCCATTTGTATTGGTAATGTTGACCGTGAAGAATATTTATGAACCGTCAGTTTGTAATGTCGCAAAATACCTACCACGTACCTACGTAGCCATGTGAGTCTTTAGCATATCGTTGTAAAGTGTTCATATTACCAATATTAGTCAACTTGGCCTTACGAGCAATCAATAATTAAATTTACACGTATACATAAGAAAAAAATACCGTTTTTGAGCATTTATAAAAGAAACTTAGATTTTTCAGGAAAGTGTTTCAGAAAAAAAAATACGACTAAATCGGACGGACTAAATCGGACGCACCAAATTTCAACAAATGAACTTGGTCTTATGTCTAAAACTAATGAAATTATCGGTTACTAGTTACCTGTCCTGACTTAGTGTGAAAATGTTCGCATTGTATAAAATTAATCAGTAATTTTCCTTAGACCATATGTAAAATGATCTACTTAGACATCTCAAGACGAAGCTTTATATGTGTACTTTGCACCCGTGTAAATGGGGTCGTTAATTGTACAGATAAATCTTCCACTGGCATCACTTGATTCTCTATGTGTATGTAGTCTTAAATTTCTTAACGGATAGACGACAACGGAAGCGACTTCATTATGAACTATGTATGTAGAGAAAAGTCGCAGTTACTAGATAACTGCGCCTACCTGCACCACGAAATACATGAGCTGGTTAAATAACTAAATAAAATGGTAACAGCAATTGTTAGAGTTCATTTAACTATTTCAATCTGAATCTGAAGCAAAATACATGTGACGACCCTACGGTGACCTGAGGCACCCTGAGGTGATCTTTATCGTAGAGAAAGAGGTAGCAATAACTTTACAGGTCACACATCTTGATTCGATGTTAATGATGATTGATGAAGTATTTAATAACTTTAAAATGTTAAATATATGAGGCAATTAAAATGTATTATCTATGTATCCCTTTAAACAGGCATCCGCTGAAACTTTGTGGTAAGTTGCAACTTTGAAGTTTAACTTACCACAAGGTAACTTCAACATTGCAACTGTTCGCAAAGTTGAAGCTAAGTTCAACTTTGCAAACAGCTTGGATATAACGCGTATACGTTGTAGGTACACCTAATAAGCACTCGTGCGAACGGGGTCAATCAATATACAAATATATTTTGGACCCAGCTAACGCAATGGGAAGTTCTACCTTACAATTTAAGAACTTTATATTGGGACCTAGACCAAGACCTTTGTAACTAGACATCTATATATCTATCTATATAGGTACACTTAAGTATAATCTATGATTATAAAGTATTTATTAGTAGGTATAATTTATTAAGCAGATATTTGTATGTAACTATGTATTAAAATGAAATACTGGTAGGTATTATTAGCTCGAATAAAAAGAAAGCTCCAACTCAATTCATAAAATAATCCGATCTCCTTGTTCCCAAGGTAATAAACTTTTAGTCCCGTGCTTTATCTATATGTAAATGATATATTTAGGCTGCTTGGTTGTTACTATGTGAAAATTATAGGAAAATTATCTCGAATAAAAATTGTAAGTATTTATTTAAATTTCTCATCTAAAAGCGCAATTCCAACAGTGTACCCCACTGTGCGGCACATAGGTATGTTTAGTTTAATTCAGGTCAACTCAGTGACGCACGTACAATGCTGATGTTTCGCACAAATGTTTGCGAACAAAATGTGCACGCTCTTTTTTGTTAAAATCGTACCTTAACAGCTAAAGTAGGTACCTACTTGTTCTGCTAAGTTTCGATACATAGAACTTTGGTCTTCTCAGTTTTTAGTTAAGCACCTGTATTTTTAATTCGCAAATTGTATTATTTTGGCACCGTTATAGGTTCCGTTTTTATAGTAAGAAATATCACGTTATGTTACTTAAAAACTAATTTGTCAAGAGTAAAAGTAATTTATTGGTAGGCATGCCTAAATTAATAATGTACCTAGATATTATTACTGTCAACAGCAAAAATAGGTGATGAAAATGAACGTTTCAAAAAACTTCTAGCGTAGACACATCCGTGTTCAGTCTTTTCATGCGACAAGCATGTGCAAATAAAACTGATCAAGCATGCACGTGCGGTAGGCGCATTACGTGAAAGATCTAACAAGTTATACCAACCAAAGTGACAGTTCTCAATGAAGTTATTACGTTATTTTTTCCTTTACTTCTAATAAACTACAATCGTCAGTAAATTTTGATTGTATTTAGTGTAATTATTTTGGGACCTTATTTCATCAGTTTCTTTTGCTGTTTACTGTACACAATACATAGCTTAGTAAATAATAATTTATTGAATTGCTCTCTTTGTGCTTATGTCATTCCATTTGCATTTTTATTAAGAATCGTAATGATTTCCCATGGACACTATACCTAATACGCTACGTAGATAAATAGTTATTTATATTTTGTACCTACCTATCCAACATTATAACTTAACAACGTTAAATTTTAAATACAGCATATTATTCAAATATTTGTTTTATTTTTAATTAAATACTTACGTAGGTACCTACTTCGAAATAATTCTACAACATAGTAGGTAACTAATTACTAAGTTGTAGAATTATTTCAACTTGTAAGTAGTTGTAGAAATTATACAATATTAAACTTTATAATTTTATTTAGGTCGACACTGGCAAAGCGCAGAGTCCAAATAAAAGAACTGAACGCCATTTTATACGCGCCTTTAAACTCAAAGAGAATTTATATCATTAAGTTACGCGCCAAGTCGAAAATCTATGGTTAAACCAGATCTAAGTTTGTATTAGAATTATAAAATTACCCATCGTCAAATAAATTTACATCAGGTTGCCTTCTGACTCTCGGTTGAGGTGAGGGCGCAGGATAATATATCCTACTTATAAAAATAATATGTAACAAGAAAGATTGTGGGAATTTAAGTAATTTTTGTTGCTATTTCACGCAAAAACTTAGCTTTATACTTTCATGGAATAAGTATAATTTTTTTGAATAGGTAGGTAACCTCCTAGGTAATTAATACTGGCAGTTTTTTATTCAGTAAATTATGTTTGTAGAATAAAAAAACAATATTTTGTGCAATTCAACGTCATTGCTATGAGGTTTAATTTCTAAACTAAAAATATATAGCCAGTTACGAACGCCATCTATTAAAAGAAGAAGAAGGAAGAAGAAAAATGTAACCGAATTACCTAACCGTTCGTAAAGTGGCGCAAATAATATCGCGAAGTCATATGCAGAGCAATGGAGCGTCGCGTCGTGATCTTGAACATACATCTCATGGTAAAGTCTTAGATCTAATTGAAGCGATAGCTTCTTACGAAGCTTCTTCTTCTTTCTTTTATCACTTCGGTCATATTCTGACCGAAGTGAACCATGTTTAATTGGAAAAGTTTGCTATGAAAATTTTAATTTATTTAGGCCAAAAAAATATATATATATTTTTGGAGTTTACTCCTTAAGAAACGATTTGAGTTATAAGGCCCGGTACGGAAATTTTATGAGGATTAAAATCAAGTGTATCACCAAAAGTTGAGGCGTTACGTAGAAAGAGACAAACATATATATCTGTAGGATTGAACGTGTAAAAGAATGAGATGGAATACATTACACAGCGTACCTATCTCATTCTCGGGGTCTCCTCTTTGCGCGATACTTCGTAGTCTCACTGTATTTTATTTATATTATTTTGTAACATACTTTATGTAATACGCTTTATTGAAGTAATATAAATAATCCGAATAATTACAGATAGGTATATGTTTGTTTCTCATTATCATTTTAGCAGATGCGTTCATTTACCCTTTATTCTATTCGATATTATTATATCTTAATTATCGTTCGTAAGGAGTAAACTCCAATCGTGCGTCGTAGCTGACACACACACACACTTTTTATCATAATTTTACCAAGCGTTATTGATTTACTAACGCTTGATAAAATTACCCAAAAAAATATAGACGGATCTCGTTTTTTCCAAACAGGTTGACACTGGTCAACGATAAAAAGTAGTAGCTATAAACTTCTTGGTGAATGATGTCTACGTGTATCTAGTGTGTTTGCAATAGTTGTTATTAAACGTAGTGATTATAATACTCTCTGGTGATTATATACTCTCTGTCTCTGGTTATTAATACTCACTGGCTTTGCATACATATTGTTTCGATATCGTTTATTTCACTAAATAAAAATTATGCTTCTAAGAGTTTTATCAAAGAAATATCTTTCAAATGCTCGAAATTTCTCTAACGGTTCGTCATTATGTGCTGCAAAATGGTTTCCCGACGCCGACTATGTGAAGCAGTTCCGTGGATCTACTATGTATCGTACTCCTGCGACCGACAGATATTACAAGATTTTCTACAACGCCAAACTAAAGCCCGTGGAAAGGAAGTTGAGAAATATGTTTATTAATTTCGGCCCTCAACACCCTGCGGCCCACGGTGTTCTTCGGCTGATCCTCGAACTGGACGGCGAGATGGTGGTTCGCGCGGACCCCCATGTAGGCTTCCTCCACCGCGCCACCGAGAAACTCATGGAACACAAACACTATAACCAAAATTTACCATTCATGGACCGCCTCGACTACGTATCCGTCCACTGTAATGAAACTGCTTTTTGTCTAGCAGTTGAAAAACTTCTCAACATAGAAGTCCCGCCTAGAGCTAAAGCAATCCGCGTTATGGTTAATGAACTGAGCCGCATTTCAAACCATCTTCTAAACGTTTCTGGAACTATTTTAGATGCTGGCGGCATAACTCCCTTTTTCTGGATGTGCGAGGAACGTGAGAAGCTTTATGAGTACAATGAGAGGTTGTGCGGTGCTAGAGTTCATTGTGCTTATGTGAGGCCAGGAGGCGTTTCGCAGGACATTCCTATCGGCTTTTTAGACGACATACATGAGTTCTTGAGGAAGTTGGGCGAGCGTATAGATGAAACAGAAGACTTAGTTACTGGAAACAGACTGTACTATGCTAGAACAGCTGGAATCGGGGTGGTTACGGCAGCAGATGCTATATCTATGGGGTTGACTGGTCCTTTGCTGCGATCCACAGGTGTGCGATGGGACCTCCGAGTAGCTTTTCCTTACGATGGCTATGATCAGTATGATTTCGACGTGGTTGTTGGAACTTTTGGAGACAGTTATGACAGACATCTCCAGCGGTGTGAAGAGATGCGCCAATCTATAAGAATTCTTAACCAAGTTTTGGATACAATGCCAGAAGGAGAATATAAAACTGACGACTCTAAAGTTAGTATGCCTTTACGGAAGGATATGAAGACATCCATGGAGTCACTCATTCATCATTTCAAAATTTGTACTGAAGGATACCCCGTGCCCCCAGGGGCGACTTACACATCTTTGGAGGCTCCAAAGGGTGAACTTGGATTGTATATGGTAGCCGACGGGACTTCTAAGCCCTATCGCTGCTTCCTGCGATCTTCTTCCTTTACTCATATTATGGGGTTATCGAAAATAGGACCACAAATGTTTCTGGCTGATATTTCAATTATCATAGCCTCAATAGATGTTGTTTTTGGGGACGTCGATCGCTGATACAATTATATTTTAATGGTATAACTACCTAAGGCATTTTTTACGAATAAATGTGGCGATGCACGCGCATTGCATTAGATTAATTACCTACTACATTAAAATAATCCAGTTTTAAAACGGTGTTTATTATGGCAGTGGATGGTTGTTAGTTCGTCTAATTAGGTACTTAGCTACATATTTCAATAACAAGACAAACTAAACAGATTCATTGAGTGAACATGTATTTGGATATGCCAAAAATTAATACACCTGACAACTGAATTTTGCGACGATATTTTACGCTTTTTAAGCGACACACCTGTGCGTTTGTAAAAATATAAGATTACACATAATCTACACTCCGAGATGTCCGAGTACACAAAGTACATTTTACCTACATTCGGAAACACTTTACGATTAGTACCTACGAGTATAAAAAGGTAGACTTAAAACGAACGGTACCTACCTAATTGTCACAGGGAACGGATTAAATAAATTTTATAGAACGTAAAAAATTGTGTATTATCTTCGTTATAGTATATATAGTGATTGGTCATGACCTTATTCAAAAGGAATTTAAAACGGCACCTTAGGGGCCCCGTTAAGAAAATAATAGAAGAGCGTATTCGCGTCGTGAGCCTTTGAGTCTGGTTAAAAAGTACCTATACAAACGCGTCCAACCAAACGAATAGACTAGATGTTCGCGCCTCATAACAACACAATTATTACTTCTTAACCGACTCTGCAACGAAAAAAGGAGGTTCTCAATTCGACGCGTATGTTTTTTTATATTTGTTAACTCAAAACTTTCTTATCCGTGGACGTGGACTGATTAGGATGATAATTTAAAAAAAAAAGATGTTGATTGCACGTTGATCCCATTTAGTTAAAAATTTTAACAACCCGGGGTCCTGTTATCGAATCTCACGTGTGTTAGAAAGTTCTTGTGATTTTGTTAGGTTCGGAGTTTTTCAGCATTTGCAGTTTACCCAACGTATAAATAGAAGAAGGTTCTCAATTGAGCGTATATTTTTAGTTATTTATTAAGCTTCAAAAATGTTCTCAATTAAATTTGTATCGAAAATGTTAGAAAAAAGGGATGAAGTGAATGCATTTATAGAATAAGCTACAATTTTAATAACATTTCACAGAAAAAAAATAAAATAACTAATATATCGAGGTAAACATTTTATAATTTGTTAAAAGGACATAATTGTAGAATTATACAAACTTTTCACAGCGGGAAAATAAATTAAAACGCGAGTAACACCGCGAGACACTTGGTAATAAAAATATTTAAATCTAATATTTGTTTTTATGGTCGTTGGTATCTATAAAACAACGAATAAAGTTAAATTAAAAATATTATTAAATACATTATTACTAAAAATAATTTTAGTTGTAGGGCAAATAAAAATAAATGATTCATATTATGAATCATTTATTTTCTCTTCTTCTTCTTCTTTTATAAGATGGCGTCCGTGACTGGCTAATGGCATTTATTTTCTTTTCTCAAATGTAGTTGTACAATAGATCATAATTTATGTCAATGTTAGTTCCATTACATTTTGCCTGTCAAGACGTGCAAATTATTATTTAATACACACACACACAGATAAAAAATGTAGTTTTTTTCTTAAAATTCCTTAGTTTGGGGAAGTTTTGATATATATTTTGTATGTTTTTTCTCGATATACAGAATTGTATAAGGATTTCTGAAACGGAAAATTTTTGTTGTTTTTTCTCAAAATCCGTATTTTGGGGGAATTTCTAGAAAGATTTGGGGGTATGGTATCCATAATTTACATCTGGCAACACTTGTTTCTTGTTTTGTTTGTTTCATTCTTACTTCATTCATCATACAAAAAACTTGTTTATTTATTTATTGGAATTGGTATGTAGATACTTGTTGTACGTACATTTTTCATTTTGTAAAATTTATATTAGTTTTTCGTTTAGTACGTCTGACAATAGTAGTCTTTGTTACAAATTGAAGACATGAATTGAACTGTGCAGCAAGAACCCAGTTTTTTTGTTCACCTCATTAGTTTTTTCTTTTGTGTTTGTCTAAAAAATTTCTAAAAATATGGTAAACCTGGGAATAGTGTCTTCTCGTGTAGTCGAGGATGATGGAAAAAAGTATGTAGCCTATATGCTCCAAGTAAAACAGGAGTCTGAAGATTCCGATTGCGTAAATGTGGAACGGAGATACACCCACTTTCTTGACTTGTACAATGGTTTGAAAAAAGAACACCCAGCTCTGCTTCAAACCATAACTTTTCCCAAAAAGGTAAGTAAAATAAATATTATGTACTATATTAATTACTCCAAATTAATTTAAAAGAATCTATGATTAGATGTTTCTTATTTGATTATTATAATTAACGAGCTGACCCCCGCAATCGTTGTTTTACAAAATGAAAAATAGATGCTGGCCGATTCTCAGACCTACTCAACATGCTCACAAAATTTCATGGGAATTGGACAAGCCTTTTCGGAGGAGTATGGCAACGAAAACTGTGACACGAGAATTTTATATGTTGGATTATCCATCTACCTAGTTACTAATAAGACTTAGTGTTCTTATATTAACAATTATGTCATCATTATATAAGTTATATACCATAATATTTTTTCCAGACTGTGGTGGGCAACTTTGACCAAAGCTTGATATCTTCACGAACAGTGGGCTTTGATGCCCTCTTGAATTTGATGATGAATGAGTCACGGTTGAGGGATACATCTGCTGCTATAGCATTCTTTCAAGATCCTGAACTGCTTCAAGCTAAGAAATTAATTGACATAGACAGCTTTATTGATGCCCTGAATATACTCGAAACAAGTTTTAAATTACTAAATAAGGTGAAACTTTTTATTTTCTAGATGTACTTTATTTTTGCTATTGCAATGGAATTATCTAATACATGTTATTTAGGATTTATCAGTCTTAAAAAAACATCCAGCCTTAGAATCTTGCTTATTGCACAAAGCTAAACATCAAAACAAAAAAATATTAAGCATCACTTTCACATGTCAATATCATTATGTGCATATAAAATTTTATTTCTGATGCACAACACTTTATTTTATTAATGTGAATTTATTTTGGTCTTTCATAAAAGATTTTAATGTAGTTTTGTATTGTTGTAGGTATACACAGATCGCTCTAGGGTTGTTCTAAGCACACTCTGTCGGATAGTTGCTTGTGCTGATGGCAGTAGTGTATTAGCAGGGCCGGTTGAGCGATGGGCGCAGCTCGCTCTGAGGCGTTATGAAGGAGTCAGTGATTCAGATCTGCTGCTTATGTACATTCCACTTTTATACTCATGTCTTTCTATATGGTAAGTTGGCAGATATTCTTTAACATTATAATGCAATAACCATATTTTTAATTATTTCTTGATTGCATTTATTGAGCTTCGAGTGTTTGCTGCTAAGGAAATATTGTTGGGTAACTTAGTTAGTTTTCCTTAAAACAAAGGATGGCTACTAATTCTTTGTGAAAAGTGTTTGGAGGTTTATTCTGTTCACATCCGTAAGTGTTGAACCATCTGGATCCTTACACGTGACCTCCGGGTGGTGCTAAGAAAAGTATCTGGTGGTAGGCTTCGGCCGCGGCTTGTCACCACCCTCAGGGCTGGGCCAGTGCCTGAAACGATTTTTTCGTGTAGTCAGGAGAAGCCATCTACCTTCTAGGTCCTCATGCCCCATCTTAGACCACAGCGTCACTTTACATCATGTGAGATTGTGGTCTAATTATTGGCATAAAAAAAAAACTTAATCTAAAGTGCCCTTTGACAATTTTACGAATGTAAAGATTTTGAAAATATAACTAGAATTCAACGAATTTATTATGAACTCATTAAAAGAATACAGGTTAAAAAAAACCGATGATTCATTTGTATACATTTCCAACCATAAAAAGCCAGGGCGCTAGTACCAAATAATTATATTCAATATCCATATTAAATGACTTGTAAGTTGATTCTTCTTTGTTAGCATTTTCTTTGTCATTCTGTCAGTTTCCTTGATAACAATCTATTGTAAAGTCTAATGCCGCGCAGTAGCTAGATAACATAATTAGTATAAGAAAGGTATGAAGCTGGGCGAGTATCTAATTATCTATGTAAACAAAGAACTTGTTTACATGATCAATGTGTGAATAAGTAGGACGGAGTCATAGTCACATGATGCTTGTGACGCACCTCTCACAACAAATTTATCGCTAATACATTTTACGTGATGATACATGTTTTTGTCGATTTAGATAAATTATTTGGATATGAATGTTAATTATTGTTACGATGGAATTTCTGTACTTACTAGATTATTTAACGATTAGAATTATAAATTAACCAACATTTGTGCCGAAATATTGGGTATCTCACATATTTTTAAGACACGGTAATATCGAGTTATTTAGTCTTTTACTTTTAAATGTTTTACTTGTTGAAAAGTAAAAATGACTACGGTGGTACATGTAGACTGGCTATTTCTTGAAAAATTAATAATGTGATTATTGAGGAAGGCCTAGGTACATTCATCCACGGAAGTATTCAGTTAAAACGAATCCCCTTAGTTATGAGAAATACTCAACTAAACCTATTTTAGATAAAATGCCCCTACCATTAGTTTGTCTTTGTCGATCACATTGACATTTTTGTTTGTTAGAAAGAATCAACATTTATGCTAACTTTAAAACATTTGCTTAAACTATTTTGCATAAGGAGGTGAAATTATTATTGTGCTTCATATTATGATGGACCACATGAATATACTAGGTACTTATTCTTATTTTATAAAGCTGAAGAGTTATTTATAAAAAAAAATACAAAAACAGGTATGTAAAGCTAGTATATTATATTAATTAATACTCTTATATTTTTTCAGGGAAACTCTAGGGCGTGACAGGACGAAACTGATGGAAGAAATTAACGATCTCAAAAAACGAGGGATGAAAGTGGATCGTGAATCCGTGCCTTCGCTTATGGCAGCTGTGGATGGCTTGACCGCTGACTATTGACGACATTAACCCCTAGATACCCAATATCTTAGAATGCACAAGATAGCTTGCTCTAGCGCACTCACAGGTATTAACAGTCTATTGTTAAACAACCTTACGCTAAGAAAAATATATACAGCCTTTTTCCGAAGAAAAAAGCCTTGCATCGAAATGCTGTAGAACAAAATATGTTCGCCTTGTGTGTGCCATTCACATCCTTTCCGCTTTGTATACCAATTTTGAAACAACTTGTACATTCTATTGATTCATTGTATTGACTCTAAAATTCTCACGAGTACCTATTAGTGGCAGTATTGTCAAATCTATGCAAGATGGACGAAGTTTAACAAATCTTCGTTTCATTGATCCAGACATACATATACAACTCAAAATACTAAATGTTTTACGGTTTAAACATATTTGAATAATTGTCTCAATAATCTGCTATTAGATGGCGTTCTAGAAGTACGAAATATTGGTCAGTCTCTAAAATAATTATGCCTGAACAATATAGCCTTGTGCTAAGCTCTAAGGTTATGTTACGTGTCCAGTACACGTAACATAACCTTAGAGCTCATCATAAACATATAGTTTAAGCACATAATTATTCTTAACTAGCGGCCCGCCCCGGCGTCGCACGGGTAAAAAAAAGCAATTTTTCCTTATAAAGTGACCACTTGAACAAAATTTTAAAATGTTAGTCGTAGTCCAGACGTACCCTGGACTACGACTAACATTTTAAAACCAAAATCAGCTCAATCGTCCCAGCCGTTCTCGAGTTTTAATCAGACTAACGAACAACAATTCATTTTTATTTATATAGATAATGTTGGATAGACTGCATGATTAAACTGTCTTTGCAATTACCCTGAAGGAATATTTTGTTGATAATTAATAGTACATAGCATTCGCTTTTAAAGATATTGAAACAATGAGCTAGATGTATAAATATATATTTTACCTATTTTTTGAAGTGAAACTTCTATAGAATCGTTGTGATTTGAAACCGGATGAAACGGAAATGGAAATAAGATTGGCTTACCTGTCGGGTTAGCCAATCTTAAACGCTAACAAGGTTAAGCAGCCTGTGCGCGACGCCAGTACTTGGATGGGTGACCGCCCGAACAAAATCTTTTTGCATAGTATTTTTTTTTATTCTTATTCTTTTGTCGATTTACTGAAGTTTCACTTCTCTCGTGTGTGAATCGCACATACAACTTTTATCTTATTTTTTTATAATTTTTGTATGAGATAGACTCATACTACACCTAGGGTTCTGTGTACAATTTAAACTCATTTTGGAATAGAAAAAACACACAACTATGCGCTCAGAGCGGTCACCCTTCCAAGTGCAAGCCTCGCGCGACGTAGGCCAACTTTATAAATATCACGTTTGTTGTATGGGAGCCCCCTTATATATTTATTTAGTATGTGTTTTTAGTACTTGTTGTTATAGCGGCAACGGAAATAAATCATCCCTCAAAGTTTGAACTCAGTTCAGTTCAGTTTCTTGTAATTGTACTTTGCGCTTGTAGCGACAATTAGCGAGTTAAATAAAATTATAAAGTGAAATACTAGATGTTAACTCAGTTCAACGCCATTTTGCGTCTAAAATTTGAACTCTATCTCAGTTCAGTTTCTTGTAATTGTAAAGTACACTACTTCAAAAAAATCTAATAGATGTTTCTAAAATCTGATTAAATTACAAGCTAGTCTTCATTTATTTTCTTGAAATTTAAATACTTTTGTAATTATTTTCTCGATCTTAATTTTTTTTTATTACAGATACCCTTCTGGGCACTAGCGAGCGATGAACCGGCAGTTTTATTCATTCATTGTGGGGTGCTATGGAAGGATAGATAGTATAAAATATTCATTAGTACACCTTGTACACTATATGTATATAAAGTACAGCTATGAACTTAGTTATTTACCTACTATAAATCATTAAGTTGACGCATAAGATGTATATAATGAAGTAAATCTGTAAAATTTTATAAAAAGTGCTTAAGCACAGTTTTAATCATAATTTTGTACAATTTTATCAATCTCATTAGTGATACTAATCGAAACACATTTATACTACTATATTATTTTAATATATCTCATTATAATGTGATAAGTGAAATATTTAATTAGAAAATAATTAAGTTGCATAAGCCTAGTCGTAACCTGATATGTTTTCAATCATATTTGACACAAATATGGCAGTAAAAGTGGTAAGACCTGATTGCCATAAAAAATGTTGCTCAATTGAGCAACAAATCGAAGTCACAATTAAGATCTCTGGCCTTACACAAAAATTGGAGTCTCCATATAAGTTTTTAATAATTATATAAAGTCAATTAATATGAAATTAATTATATGAATATATACCATGTACAGAAATTACATTAGGAAAGTATTTAATTTAATGGTTAATCGATGATTTACCCTTGATTCTTACAAGGAAAAAAAATATTGTTCTGTATTCGACTGCCAGCTAGGGTCGGTTTTGTCAGATTCTCCTCGTTTTCTTGCTTTGAATCCCCCTTGAGGGATTTTTCAGTCTGTACCAATTACTAGCTAGTAATAGTTTTAAGTATATTATTTGCAATACAACACTTTGTTTATGGGAGTGCTGCTTTGCAGTAGTTTACAATGTTGTAAATAAATAATGTATAATCAAAACTAAGCCATAACTTGCCTTTATTACAAATTAGAACTTTTGTAAATTTCTTTCAGTAATAATAATTATAATTTAATTGTATTTGTAGGTGATGTTTTAAATGTATGCAAGTCTTAAAACACGAATAGTTTTCGTTAGACGAGCGGAAAATGAGATTTTGTAATGACATAGCAACCCATAGTATAGCCCTTATTTTGTGGTCTGCTCACCTAATTTTGTTTTCATCAATACCATAATACAAATTGAGAAGGATTTGAAAACAAAGTAAGAAGAGGAAGGAACATTTGAAATATGTCAGTTTCACTTTAAACAGCTGTTCCAAATTTGGAAATTAGCATTACTTACAAAATTATTTTGATACAATCATTACTAAAATGTCCCCAGACATTGATTCATGTAATAATGATGAGATACTTGATTGCGTTAACTTAAAAGTAAAAAAGTATTTTAATAAATCGATTAAATCAAATACGTATTTATATACCTAATATTATGTTACGTTTTAAATATAACCTGTTTTATTTGATATTAATCTAATTAGAAATAAGGTGACTGATATTTTATACGTTTTTAGCCTTATTACGCTATAATAAATGCATTGGATAAATATAATCAGCTTTTCGTGTAAGTGGACAGTAAGTGCTCACTTCTACCCTAATATCTATCTAATCAAAAATGTATCCGACATGATCCTTCCCGTCATAAAACGGCAATCAATTTAGGAAATTGATTGGGGATTCACCAAAACAATTTACCCTTCATAAAGGTAAATTAATTCGGCTTCAATAATAATTATGCTGAGGTAATGAAAGTTGTTGTTGCACGTGACTGTTCGCTGTAGTAATGGTATGGCTTATGAGAGAAGGCATATGGTTAATGTTCTCAAATTAAATGAGGGTTTAGGATATCAAGGACGTTGGAATTTACGACAGTATTTAGTAGCACAACATTTGACTACTTTAATAAGGCAATTCCGATTAACAAAAAAAAAAACATGTGCTTTAACGTGAGGAAACCGGCATGTTCTGAGAACTTTAAAGAGTTATGGCCATTTGATATTCACCAACCCGCACTTGGCAAGCGTGGTGAATTAAGGCGTTATAGATAGATAGATAACACTTTAATGCACACCACCACAAAAAAAAACAAACATAGACTTAGCATAATCATAATGTTGGAGTACAATGGGCGGCCTTATCGCTATGAGCGATCTCTTCCAGGCAACCTTTGAATGGACAGGATCAATAGTAACAAAAAAGACAGTGGAAGGAAACATATAACACACATAAATATATATATATATATTATACATATAGTAATACTGTTTTATAACTTACAATACTTACTTGAGAAAGGGACAAATGGTATTGAAAGTAATTTATAGAGATTTTAAACGAATAAACTTAATAAAAAGATTAAATATACATACATAGTGAAGCTGCAAGAACTGAACTGAAGATATAGAATAGTAATCGGGCGTTATCTCCCTCATCAAGAGAGAAGTCGCTGTGTCCCAGCAGCGGGAACGTTAACAGGGTGATGATGATGATTGAAATTTTGTACATTTTATTTAAAAATGTGACATGCTCGAGATTTGAGTTTTTAGAACCAATAGGTAAGATTTTACTTTATGATATTACACTAGATATTGGCCTTGCCTCCTCAGCCCTTTAAAAAGGAAACTGTTTATGAGTTCGGGATATTTCCTAAATGTCTTATCATTATCAGTTAGCGGACCGGATTGCAAATACCGAACCAACGGCTTTCATTTAATCATCTGCCCATTTTGTTGGTGGGCGTCCGCAGTTCTTTGAGAAGACGTAGCTGGCTTAATACCTGCAATCATTTTTATTTCCTTAATTCATTAGCTCACAAATCTATTCAGTAGTTTTTGCGTGAAAGAGCAACAAACACAATAAAAAAATTAAATGAAAGGAAAACCATGAAATCTTAAATTATTTTAATCATTTACAAAAAGTCAACTAACTAATTAGTTGCTCGAAATGGGCTCCATTTTCTTGGATACACAAATTTATTCTTCTAACGAATTCATTTCTAGTAACTTTTAATTACGTGTTGTGGTGAATATTCTATATCGTATTCTAAAATTCAACGCTCAACTTGTTTACATTCGCATAAGATTTCATGTAAATTAGATATTTTACATATCTCCACAAAAAAAATCTAAAGGGGTGAGATCTGGTGATCTCGCAGGCCATCTGATTGTGCCGTTGATACCAATTATTAAAATGGTTATACATGTAGGCAGTAGTGATTATGCTGTTACGTCAATTATAATTATTAATTACTGACACAAGTAAACAGATGGATCTTTAAGTTAAAGTGCTTAACTTGACTCATTCAATTTATAATTTAAGATTTCATGGTTTTCCTTTCATTTAATTTATTAAGTTTGTTAGAGAGATTGCATCCTTACTATTGACCCTAACGATCTATGAAATTAAAGTAAAGGGTGAATTTATGCAGATTTTTAGTGGGTTCGACTCCCGGGTGTGGCAAGAGAATTTTCGAAAATCTTTGAATGCAGTTATCTTTCTTTTTAAAATTAAAAGAATGCTTTCTTTGAGTACAATTTTCTATCTACAGTATTAAGAGTACTTTTCCTCCAGGTGGCATTACAAAATTCTACCCTGTTAAGCAGTTCACCCACCGAGCCACAGAGGTCGTCAAATAGTTAATATACTACGTAACACGTAAATAGGTAATATACGTAAGTTAGCAAAATTGCACCTATGATTTAGGGTTTCTCTGTTAATTTTGAGGCTGTGGCTTCCTCCTACATATAGGTACCTAACTACTACGGCTACAAGTAGGTAACCTGTCGTGTCTAACGATGTTGTCTCAAAGGCATCCTTAGGGGACGCTGACACGCAAGTAAACCCTCAAATCACCTAATTGATTCGCGTGGCTCGACTCCAGTTTAATGGAGCCAATTGCAACCCCTTGGGAACTTACGGCTCCTTGTTGCTTCCGCATGTTGCATGCCATCTAGGTTCCATGAATGGTGTTCGATGTACAGTCAACAGCAATAGAAACTGATGAAATAGTGTCCCTAAATAATTAATACAGTAAATTAAGTCAAAAGTTACTGACTAAGTAGTTTGTTAGAAGTACCTAAAGGAACAAATTACGTATCACAAGTAAGTGATCACATTTAAAATAAATAAATAAAATAATTTCCAGACAATTGACACAACATCTAGCCCCGTGTTATGCTCTAAGCTTGTGTTACGGGTAATAGATATCTGATATACTTAATATAGTAAACATACATATATAGATATTTTTATTATATGTACATATACCAAGGACAAAGCACACCCAGACCAAGCAGAAAGTGCTTGCAGATCATACAAACACTTTCACCCTCGGCGGGAATCGAAGTCATCATCAGTCATCGTAGATAGATTTATTTCGTTCCTCGATGTTATTATGATCATTTTCTTTTGACTTCTCTAAACTTCATTTGAAATTGACACTTTGGTATAACTTGTTACATCTGGCACCTCACACTAAGATGTTTTGAAACGTTGATTTTGATCACTTACTTTTGCTGTTGACTGTACCATATAGGAAGCTACCTAACAGGTAGTGTTGTTCCAGAGTAGCTGTAACAGTCAACCAATTATATTAAAATAAATTAATGGCGAAAAGGTATGGTGTGAAGTATTTGTTACACGGGGTCTCAAACAATTTTGGATATTCCCGCTGGTCTAGTAGTAAAAGCGAGATAGATAGTAGGCGAAACGACTTAAAAATAATACAATTTTATATGTGTATACTAGCTGACCGCAGCAAACGTTGTTTTGCAAAATGAAAAATAGAAGTTGGCCGATTCTTAGACCTACTCAATATGCTCACAAAATTTCATGAGAATCGGTCAAGCCGCTTCCGAGGAGTATGGCAACGAAAACTGTGACACGAGAATTTTATATATTAGGTAGATTTTATTTTTGGTAGCAAACGAAAAATAAAGACTTATACAATGCATTAAGGATTCGCGTATCGTCACGTTTTAGTACGATTTTTACAGAGACGTTCACTCCAGAACTGTTGAAGAAAAAAATACGTGTCCAGTGTTTTTAGACGGTCGAACAGGGGGACTAAGTAGAACACCTATTTTTTATGTAGTCGTCTCGCCTATTCCTATGCGTGTCCTCTAGACGAGCACTTTTCGACCAACACGCCCATCGGTTCAGTTTTAGTTTCTTATTGCGTTCTATATGGATTTCCATTGTCACTTTAGCGTAGGAAGTCCACCAACTAGATGGACGGTCGACGAAAGACGAGTGTACGAAGCTCGGGCTCGTGGTCACAAATCTTTGTCAGAGGCTTATACTATATCCAGCAGTGGTACGACGATAATGATGATGATGTGCAAATAAAATAATGTGTAGTCGACTATATTATCCGTTGTTTGAAATTTGAAATCTAATGATAATCATTTTTGCAATCACATAAAATTTCCTACCCAAATTAATTTTACAAAACAAGTGATTTCAGAAAGTTACTTATATATTCATAAACAAGTCGATAAATCAAATAAAACGAATAAATTTATTAGTATGAGATACATACTTATAAATCATACTACACCTACCCTAGGTGTAGTATGATCCTGATGATATGATGTATACCGTGTACCTACTGTGACTAAAATGTGTTTAAACACACATTTTGCAAATGAAAAAAAAACATAAAATATGTATTTTTTTAATAAATTGCAGGAGGATATTGTCACTCATCCAAGTACTGGCCTTTAATTTTATCAAAATTACGTTAGTTGTATGGGAGCCCCCTTATAAATAAATTTATTATGTGGTTTTAGTATTTGTTATTAAAGCGACAACAGAAATAGGTACACCAACCCTCTTAATTGCAACTCTCTATCTATCACGGTTCTTATCTATCCAGCCTGATGATAGACAGACAGACAAACAGACGACGAAGTCTCAGTAATAGGGTCCCGATTGACCATTTGGGTACAAAACCCTTTAAATGCATGTTTGTATGTAGCCCCATGTAGCCTCTCAGACCTACTGAATACACCTATACAATTTGGTAAAAATCTAGTTTAGGGGGAGTAGGGTACGGTAACTAAAGTCGATAAAAATTGTTTTTTGCAAGTTACCAGAGACTTATTATTTTTAAATTCTTGGACATCCCCTATGTATGAGTTAGGAGGAGTAGGGTACGGTAACTAAAGTCGATAAAAATTGTTTTTTGCAAGTTACCAGAGACTTATTATTTTTAAATTCTTGGACATAGGGGATCAGCAGACTATTTTAAATAAATTAAATATTTTAAAATATTTAATTTTTTTTACATATAAGTTAACCTCTATCGAGCCTCTAAGAAAAACAACTTGTGCCTAAAAGGTTCAGAAGATTGAAACAACTTAAAAACAAGAAAGTGACGCGTTAGAATGAAATGAAACCTGAGCTTTTAGTTAGGTTCTTAAAGCCCATAAAAACTTTTCAATTCTGTATAACTTGGAGGTAACTGTAAACAGTCATGAAACATGAAGCAAAAATGTGATGTTGCTATTTTTTTAGTAAAGGCGCAAACATCGTAGTACTTAACTTTCCTTCTCAGTCATGTTTATGTACCTGATAGTTGTAGAAAGGTAATGCTTAGCTTTGGAAAGTTGAAAGATCAATTAGACTGAATTGGTTTTTGAATAATATTTATTTGATTTGTTTCAGTCACGTTTCAATCTTTATCTTTATTAAATAAAATTAACACTTTAAAACACAGCACAGAAGAAAAGAAAATACTTACAAAATTAATTACCAAATACCACCACCATGTACCATAGGCGGCCTTATCGCTGATAGAGATTTCTTCAAGGCAAAAAAAAAGTAAAAGTAAATTTATTTTAAAGCTACATTTGTGTTATAGTACTATGAACGGAGATACAGCAAAAGTTAAAAACTGCGGCAAACAAAGGATGTCATCCTTCTTTTTAGAGCACGAAAAAAACACCTAAATTATTACAATAAAAGCCGCTCAAATATGTTTAGGGCCTGTTTTTACGTCTCCGAGTAAAATGGTAAAAATTGTATGGTTTTGTAAAATATAGAACAATTTCGATGAGTCTCATGAGGCAAAGTGAGAAAGCTCTTGACTAACAATTGTCACGTATCGTTGACATAACTGACCTTTGCTTATTTTACTCGGATTTTTAACCCCCGACCAAAAAAGAGGGGTGTTATAAGTTTGACGTGTCTGTCTGTCTGTCTGTCTGTCTGTCTGTCTGTCTGTCTGTGTGTCTGTCTGTCTGTCTGTGTCACCATAGCTCCCGAACGAATGGAACGATTTCAATTTAGTTTTTTTTTGTATGAAAGGTGAGTCTGGCGCGAGTGTTCTTAGACATGTTTCATGAAAATCGGTTGTGCCGTTTTAAAGTTATGGGGGTGAGAGTGGGTAAGGAAAACCGAAAATCTGCAAATATACTGGTGTGGGGTATCAAATGAAAGCGCATCGCGTCCACATTACATAATATTATGTTGTTTTACGTTTAAGGAAATTATGGCATTAGAATCGGGGGTTTTTCTTAAATTTTAAATTTAGATTTATATTAAATAAACCCTAATATAAAATTATAGTCAATACGTCAATATACCTCATGTTCCTCTTATTGCAAAACAGATATTCCTGTGGTTATATAAACACATTTTGAGTATCTATTTAAATTAGGATTCTACAGTGTAGGTACTTCAAATCAAATAAAACTATGTAAATTTAATTAAACTTCAAATTAAAATAAAATTAAACTTCAAATTAAATTATGTAGCTCAGATCGCCGATCAAGAAGCTCTTGTTCTTCTACCTCAGCAACAATTTTGGCTAATGAATAGTAACATTTTTGGTTCAGTTAGCAATAGTTAACTACGGGACACGAGTACAAATAAGAAACATACAATAGTTTAGTTTGCTAATATCAATAAGACTTTTCCTTATAAAACATAGTTGATGTGTTTGCCAAAAATTACTTAAGTCTATTATTACTTATACCATGGACTAATCATTCATCTATTTTAATACCTTATTCTTAATTCGCACTATTACTCGATTTTCGTTTCCTACTATTAGGTCCTTACATATGAAATTGGCGTTTTTCGTACTGGCCACTTTAATCACAAATTTCTCCTCTTTGGTAAGGAATTCCAAATTCAAATTTGTACAGCTATAGACTCATGTATTTGTGCTTCGATGATCGTCATTCATTTGTTTTTTTCTTCTGTTTTTTTCTGTTTGCGTCACTCATTTTACAAAATGGAAAACTTAAAATATCGCATTATTTACGAGTACGAGTTCCGCCGTGGCACTAGTGCTGCGGAAACAACTCGAAGGGTGAATGATGTGTAGTGCGGTCGTGTTGCAAAAGAAAACACAGTTCGTTTTTGGTTCCAACGTTTTCGTTCTGGAAATTTCGACTTTCAGAACAAGCCCCGTGGACGGCCTGAGACTCAAGTTGATAATGAAGAGTTGAAGGCTATTGTGGAAGCGGATCCATCGCAAACCACGTCCGAGTTAGCTGCAGGCTGCGGTGTTAGTGATAAAACTGTTTTAATTCACTTGAAGCAAATTGGGAAGATTAAAAAGCTTGAAAGGTGGGTACCTCACGAATTGACTGAAGCAAACCGGCAAACGCGCGTCGACTGCTGCGTTACATTACTAAACCGGCACAATAATGAAGGTATTTTAAACCGAATCATTACCTGTGATGAAAAATGGGTTCTTTACGATAATCGGAAGCGCTCAGCGCAATGGTTGGATCCTGGCCAGCCAGCCAAATCCTGCCCCAAGCGAAAATTAACCCCAAAAAAGTTACTTGTAAGCGTTTGGTGGACTAGTGCCGGTATTGTTCATTACAGTTTTCTCAAATCTGGCCAGACTATTACGGCTGATGTCTATTGTCAGCAATTGCAAACCATGATGGAAAAGCTAGCGGCTAAACAACCTAGGCTGGTCAATCGCTCCACGCCACTGCTGCTTCACGACAACGCTAGACCACACACTGCGCAACAGACGGCTACTAAATTAGAAGAGCTTCAATTGGAAAGTCTAAGACATCCTCCGTACTCCCCGGACCTTGCTCCAACAGATTACCATTTTTTTCGAAATTTGGATAACTTCTTGCAAAGGAAAAAATTCAACTCCGATGGGGCAGTCCAAATCGCCTTCAAAGATTTTATTGATTCCCGTCCGACTGGTTTTTTTAGTAAAGGGATCAATGAACTACCTATAAGATGGCAAAAGTGCATAGAAAATAATGGTTCATACTTTGATTAATTAAATATATTATATTAAAAAATATTCGACTTTTTGTTCCTCCCATACAAAACGCCAATTTCATATGTAAGGACCTTATATATGTGAACACTTTCAAGTTAAGGATTTTGTAACAAGTAGCGAGTTTTGTAGAGAGAGGTGGTGATTTATACATCAGTAGTGCTTTTTATTAACTACAAAGTACGTTTTGTAGAATCGCTCCAGATTAGGAATAATTGTTACAGTTGAAACTCTGCATAAAAATGCTATTTGTGTAGCATAAAACCACAAGAAATTGGTAGGTACACATGATATCCGATTGTTTTTCTTTATAGCAAAATTGTTTAGGTAAGCTGTTTAAAAGATAATGAAAATCTCTACCAATATCTGTGTGTAATCTTACTAGAACCCTTATTAGTTTCAACGTCTTAGCTTGTCTATTTAATAAAAATGATACTGCCTAACATAAACCCCACAAGCTAAGCAAACAGGGTAATGTCGTTGAGGTAGCAAACCTATCTAAAAGAAAATCAGGCTGTTTCCTATCATCCACGTAAGGAAGTAATCCGTCGGGGAGTCCTTTAAGAAGCAACTTTGTTTTAAGCGCGCCCTGTAACCGCCATAAATCAGCCGTTCAGAATTTACGAGGGACCTCCGCAAATCGGTTTATATTTTCGATAAATAAAATTGGCGCGGCTTTTGCGAGGTAAGCAGAGGCCGTTAGGAGCGCGTCGTCGGCGCGCCGCCGCCAGATGCCGCGCTCACATAAACCCGACTACCCTCGCGTTTTCTTGCTGACAATTTTTTCCTGCTCCGGTCATTACGCAGCTGGGTCCCGAGACAAAACGGCGAATCGTTTAAGCCCTCTCCGGAGAGCGTCCAATTTTATTGTGTGTAGGTACCTACATACCTAGTAGAAATTGATATGCCACACGAGCGACGCGTCGTCGGCTCCTTGCGACGGGTTTCCGCACTTACCTTGGGCAAGGGTTAGATACTCGCCATATATTTTTGTTAGTTGAACGTGAAAACCTTTTTTTTTCAAAACTTCTCACAACTTCATTCAAACATTCATAGGTTTCTAGGAAAAGATGTTTGGAGTAATCAAAATTGGATTGGCTTAAAATAAAATTCTAAGTCACGTTTTGCGAAGACTACAGAAAAATATATCCTAAATTTATGGTCTAGTTGCTGCGTCATTTGTCACATGCAAAGCAACATATTTTATTATCTGGCCTTTATAACTGGGCCAAACAACAAAACTTCAAAAAATTATAACAAATATGTGTTTTTACTGACCACATCTAATTCCTCTAGATGTGGTCTAGGTACTTCAAATATTTTGGTGTAGAAATGTCTTACCATGACTGTGATATTTCCGTGGTTGTTGGCTTGTTTTTGGCGTTCTCTCTGCCACTCACACTTCTTCTGCCGGACTTCTCAGTGTGGGATGTGATTCCGAAAATCCAAATAAGTAGGTTCCATGTTCTAAGCTTTACCAGCACTTGGCCAGAGCTCAATGCTAGCATAATAGTGCTTCTTGTGGTATTCTTCTGCCTCTACCTTGAGGTCCGGAAAAGAAAGTAAGCATTTTTATTACTGCTTTCATTATTTGATTTTTACTAGAAAAAATAGTGATATCGTGGTAAAATAACTTTTATGGCTTTAATAAGCATTGAAGCAATTGAAAGTTGTGTGTATTCTACACTTTACAACGATTCGCAAACTTCCAACATTCCGCATCATAAACCAATTAAATCCATTATTATTGTTTATGCAAGTATCATATTTCAGGATTGATGACTTGGTTGAAGACGTGTTGACTGTCAGTCAAGCCACAGATGCGACCATGGAAGTGGAGAAAGAAAGGCAGGCCGCTGCTGTCAAAGCCTGCATGAAGCTCCTTGACACTTCATCAGACCACTACGAGCACCTGGTGCTGTTTAGAGAAGAGCTTCGCAGAAGAGACTGGGCAAAAAGGCAGCACCCTCCAGCTATTGAACTTAGCAGTTTAGATTTCGAAAAGTGATATGAAGATGTTGTTTCGGTGGAAGTGCCCTACCGAGGTATTGAATAAAAATAAATTGAATAGTTTGTGCCAACATCTATTATGAATAAACGACCAGTAAAGTTTTGGTTTGTCACATGTTTTATTACTAAAATGACATAAATGGACTGTTTAAGTATTTACAAGTGAACTTTGTACAGATTTTTATGGTACTTTATACAATAAACACTGAAATACCTACTCAGGGCATCATACGTTACGATTAAATAATGTTAGTTGCTACTATGTAGTTAGATTCACAACAGGTTTAGAATGTATGTTGTCTTGTGATTTTCGTAGATGCGTGCGGATGTATTTATTTTATAGGTGATATCAAAATGAAAAACATAATCTGGTATAGATTAAAGCATTTTTTTACTGCCTCAGTGGGCGAAGGTTCTCTTGTGGCCAAGATGTTCAATTCCTGCCAAGGTATCAGTGTTCAATATAAATTCACATGTATAATACGTACCCATAACACAAACTTAGAACTTATAACGAGGCTAGATTTTTTCTAGAAGATTTTTCAGTAATTTACCTTTATATTTGTTTTATGTTGTGATTAAAGAAAACCAATATTTACAAAAGACTTTGGAAAATATTGCAGACTTATCTATCTGTAGACATCATTACAATTTTAACAATCCCAGCAATTCCAGATTAAATTACCAAAGCAACAAAGTAAAACTCAATTTAGATTAGATTTTCTCTCAAAAGACGAGACCGAACAAATGTACCGGAGCGGCGAACAAACAAGGCAGTCAAGTGTAGCACCGTGAAACTATCCGATTTTTATTCAACAGTCTGAGCTAGTATTCATTAGAGCAAAGAGTTCCATCGTTTCTTCGTCCCATCGTTCCCTCCCCCGGGACGCCGACGTGAAAAAACCAATCTTGAAGCAGCAATTATGGCAAATGACCTAATTAGACCACTACTGCCTCCACACTGCGAGATTTTTCACCTCCAGTTGAAGGTTCAGAGTTGTTTGCGGTCCTGATGAGAATTGCTTTTTAATATGCACAGGATTTCTCAGGAGGATTTTTTTTTTAACTTGCATATGGTTAATTTTGTTTGATTTTACTTAAACATCATCATATATAAATCTATTATATCATAACAACGACATAAGATTTATATATATAAACCAATGCTTCAGTAGGTACTCAATTTAAATAAATCTAAATTTAAAATTTAAGAAAAACCCCCGATTTTAATGCTATAATTTCCCTAAAAGTACACACCATAATATTTAGTAATCATTTTTTACTCGGTATCTCTTTCATTTGATACCGCACTCGAGTATATTTTCAGATTTTCGGTTTTCCTTCCCCACTATCACCCCCATTACTTTTAAACGGCTAAACCGATTTTCATGAAACATATCTAAGAACACCCGCCAAACTCACCTTTCATACAAAAAAAAACTAATTTAAAATCACTACATCCGTTCGGGAGCTATGATGTCCCAGACAGACAGACAGACACACACAGCAGACAGACACACAGACTAGTACTAGTTAGTGGAAAACTTTTCATTACGCGGTAAAACCGGGCCGTATATAGCTAAGCTAACAATACTAATGATGATGGTTGATTATTTAGTAGGTATAGGTAGATACTATCTTGATTGCTAACACGCTTTCTACTCGCTTACTATAAAAGAGTGCTTCATATTTAGAGTGAGTTAAACAACCACAAAACATTTTTCTTCCGTACCAAACTCAATCGGTTACGATTTGCAATTCGCAGCGGTGTCTCACAAACCTCTCTCAGAGGCATTTGTCTCACGTCTCGAACACGATTTCCTCTATTTTCATTAGATGGATCCGCTCCCAGCGGATCAGCCGCTCGCAAAAATAAATAAAACTGTTATTGAGATAAGCGTCTGCGGGGCGGGGATTCCGCTAAGACGGCTGTGTCGCGTTGAGGAATGTACCGAGATATGTAAGGATTACGGCGGGCCGCAGCTTCGTTCGTTCCCTTCACATCCACTGCTTTTCTTCGCCGCTTTGCAGCTGAAACCACTTTTACATAAAAACTTGAAGCGCTTTTCTGAGACGGAGATTTTAGTGTCCCTTCTAATTAAATATGTCAGTTTCTTGTTTAAGTGTCGACATTTAAACTTACTTTATTATACTTTATACTTACTATACAAAATCTATTTTGTTAATGGTCTTTTGTACATTTTAGTTAAAAAAAGTTGTAAGGAAGTACATTTCCTGTATGTACTATACACACAACTACATATACAATAAGCTACTACGACTGATAACTACATAAACACATTTATTTACTAACCGTATATCTACCTAAACATATTTCACAGAAACTGATAAGGAGGATTTTGGAGGTTTTGTCTGTTCACGTCCGTAAGTGGTAACCCTCTGAATCCTTACACGTGACCTCCGGGTGGTGCTAAGAACAGTCTCTGGTGGTAGGCTTCGGCCGCGGCTTGTCACCACCCTCCGGGCTGGGCCAGTGCGTGAAGCGATTTTTTCGTGTTTCGTAATGTGGCCCGGAGAAGCCATCTTCTAGGCCTTCATGCTCCATCTTAGACCACATCGTCACTTTACATCAGGTGAGATTGTGGTCAAATGAAGGCTTATCAATAATTTAAAAAAAAAAAAAAAAAAAAAAAAAAAAGGAGGAATCGAATCGGTCCCGCCCGTCTCACGCAGACGCCTTCGAGTCATGTCATGTAGGTAGGTCGTCAAGATATAAGATACAAAATCATTTATTTCCATTCTTTGGATTTAGAAAATTTTAGAAACGTCAAATAATTGTAAAACCTTATATAATATCTACTAGGTATCGTAGGATAAGTATTCTACATTATACTAGCGGTCTGCCCCCGCTTCGCACCTAGTTGACCGTACTTGAATCTAAACCATTCTCAAACCCACTTACCTAAACACGCACAAAATTTTTTATCAAAATCGGTCCAGCCGTTTAGGAGGAGTTCGATCACTAACACACGTACAATTCTCGTGTCACGGGGTGCGTAATCGAACTCCTCCGAAACGGCTTGACCGATTTTGATGAAATTTTTTGTGCTTATCCGGTATCTATGAGAATCGGCCAACATCTATTTGTCATCCCCCTAAATGTTAGGGGTAGTCCATTTTTTTAAATATTTTTGACATATTTTTTTTTTATGATACAACATACAAAAATACATACAATCCTCAATTTTCACCCTTCTACGATCAACCCTTATTTTGTAATAGCCATTTTAGTATGGCAAAACAACGTTTGTCGGATCAGCTAGTCTTATATATAAAATTCTCGTGTCACAGTTTGCGTTCCCGTACTCCTCCGAAACGGCTTGACCGATTCTCATAAAATTTTGTGAGCATATTGAGTACGTCTGAGAATCGGCCAACATCTATTTTTTATTTTGCAAAACAACGTTTGCTGGGGTCAGCTAGTTTTTATATAAGGATGGTCCTTAAACACATAATTAATTGTTTTTAATATAATATGTATGAAACCTAGTCACTACCTAGACCTTATTATATTGTTTCCTCGAAATTCAAGTACAACGAAATGTAATTAATATTGTGTCGGAAAATCGTAAATAAATTCGTTTCGTCTCGTCTTTCTTTCGTCGTCTTTAGTCTCGCGGCAGGTATCGTGTAGGTACCATAATAGTGTAACCAAGTATCAAACCGAAAATTGCGATACTGTTTACTTTAACTATTTTCATTAAGTGATTAACTTGACTTTTAGTTTAAAGTATTTTTAATTTACGCAGACAAATTTAAGACGGATGTGTCTTGCGCATACGCTGGTATGCGCATACGTTGGTATAATCGGACAAATTTAAAACGGATGTGTCCTGCGCATACGCTGGTATAATCGGAGGTGAAGGTTCGAATCCTGTGTGCGAAGGTTACAGATGCGCCCATTTGTATTTTGTCTATTTATACATCAATTAAAATATATTTACTATAGCTAATATTAAACAAAAACGTTTATACACATAATTAAAATCTATCTTGTTATGTTACTAAAAATCTAAATTTAAAATTTAAGAAAAACCCCCGATTCCAATGCCATAATTTCCTTAAACGTAAAACAACATAATATTATGTAATGTGGACGCGATGCGATTTCATTTGATACCCCACACTAGTATATTTGCAGATTTTCGGTTTTCCTTACTCACTCTCACTCCCATAACTTTTAAACGGCTCAACCGATTTTCATGAAACATGTCTAAGAACACTCGCGCCAGACTCACCTTTCACACAAAAAAAACTAAATTGAAATCGCTCCGTCCGTTCGGGAGCTATGGTGCCACAGACACACAGACAGAAAGACACACACGTCAAACTTATAACACCCCTCTTTTTTGGTCGGGGGTTAAAAATGACAAACTTTACCTTAAATATTTAAAACCCCATAACTGTTAATTGGATCTCTTTTTTTTTCGTCCTCCGAGCTCGTCTCCTCACTGGATTAGCCGCAGACTCCTCCAGTGGCAAATTGTCTCGAACCACCTGCGGCACCTGCGACTGCGGGATTAATTTCTCATCACGCTCTGCCGTCCCAGGAAATAATGAAAACTCCAAGAAAAATGCCACTAAGCCCTGAAATGTCCCTCTACTTGATTAATAAACTCTGTGCGCGACGAGCTTTACGGTGCTTTCCTGAAATTATTTAAAAGAACGCTGATGAAGCTGTTTCATTTGTTTGGAAGGTTTAACTTTATACCCGTACATACATGTTATTTATATTATGGTAAATTTCTAGTAAGTTGACAGTGTGTTCTACTTTTGCGCACTTAGCAATGTTCGCGACGCAGATGGCAATTTCACGGTTCACAGCCGTGCCTTGTATTGTTCCCATACTGTTTTTATTCTCCTAACAACTCCTTTAGTGTAGCGAAATTCTTCATACCACCAACGTATAACTTTAATCCTATAACTGCGTGTTTTAATATATAAAATAACTGAGTGTTTTATAATACATTCAAAGTTAAATATAAAAAAATATGTACTAATGGAGCGGCAGTATGCCAACTTTGAGAATTCCTTTATATTAAAAATCAAGTAATGTTGACGTTAATAACTTGCTACTATTTATATTAAATAACAATTATATGTTTTGGTAATTATGTACCTATTTATTTTGATTTGTTTGCTACTTCTATTTTAAAAATACTTAACCTATTAACAATTATATCTTTAACAAACTTACATTATAATGTTCTCATACCAGTATATAACGGCGTCAGAGAAAAGAGGGGACTCTTCTAATACAAGGTTATTATAACTTACCAGAAGAGCTCCCAAACCTAGTTATAATTTGAACTTGTAATATTGTCAATAAACATTTTTGTATTTTTTTGTTTTTGTATTTTGTATATGTGATATTTATCGATTGCAGTACTTATGTCCTAGTTCTTTAGTTAAAATCACACACAGAAGTAATAAATAAACACCTTGCGCAGATTGATTTAATCAAATACTTTGTCCTACCAAATTATGATAAGAATAAAGTTTATTGACCAGTCTTATAATAAGTAATAAAAAGTAAATATTAGCAAGCAAAGAAAGAAGGATGATATATGTATATAACATAACATAATGCAACATCAATCAGTCGTATGGGATTCTCTGAAAATCAGCGCCGCACAAGTTAAACAGCTTGTCGGCATCAAGCTGAGGTTATCCCTTTTGCCTAAATTTTTTTAAGGGAATTAATAATTTATTTTATAATTTAATTGTACTTAATTAGCTATGTAACGTTATTAGTTTATATTCTTTTTTGTAATAACTTTAAGCGATAAATGTTATTTAATCTTAAAAAAAAACATAGGAACATAACCTACCATTTTCAAGCCAACAATAGTACCTACTGTGGTCTTGGATATTTAAATTTACCAAAATAACGGAAGCTATAATTTCTTAGTATCGTATTGTTTATAGTAAGTTTGCTCACATGTGTAATTGCCCTATATTTATATTGTCGAAAATACAACAAATTTGATTTTAAGAGACACTGTGACCGCAGTCACGAACGGCATGCGTTACTTTAGGCAAGATGGCCGCCGGCATCTGTCGGTTTGTCGCTCTTTCCGTATAAATAACCGTACTTTTAATGCAATTACAAGTTTGTTATGTTATTATTGTTGCGGTTTCTGTGCCTTCGCTCAAACACTTTCCTTGGTAACATTGTGTATCCACGCATTTTGTTTCTAAACAAAAAAATACTCAGAATACTCCATTTATTGGAAAAATGCAGAGCATTTAATATTATTTACTTGTATTCTATGTTCATACATTATTATTGAGCTGAGACAAGACATATACTTTAGTACATTATGAAGGAGCTGGTTAGCATAGGGCTATAGGTAGATTAATGCATTCTTATAAATGTTACCAAATTTTTTATTTATTTATATTCGCCCCGATCATTATAAGTATCGGTCTAACCTATAGGTCGGTAGGTACATAACTTGAATTCTATCGGAAGAATCCTTTAGATTTGTTTATATACCACACAGGTTCAGGTGAAACTAAATAGTAGCCTGTAAATAAAAAAAAAATATTTTTTAGACAATGACAAAATATAAATCTAGGGTCCCTTATACCTTAGCCTTACCACCGTAAGACAATTTATTGTAATTATCTGTAAGATTTTTTGACATTTCTACGCATACCCTGTGTATTTGTGGAAATTTTTAACTTAATAAATAAATATAGTTATCCAGTCAAAATGAGATTAAATAATCTATAACATAAGAATAGTTCGCATAGAGCTGAAAATTATTTCGCATAGTTGGTGAAAATTGAGGACCACCATTATAAATTAAATGACAAAAGTCCCCTCAAAGCATAAGAAATTATGAAAAATATTTATTATTACACTAAGGCTTACAATTAGAAACATTTGACTGCCTCTCTTTCATTCCTGTCGAGGGGTCAAGTGTTTGCACGCACTTCTCCTTAGTCTGGGCATAGAATAATAAAATAAATCTGGGTGTTTAATTATGTACTTATTACTTAGATGTTGTTGTGTTGATTGTACGGAAATATTTATTTTATTATTTATAAAAAACAATATCTAAAACTAATAATTAAATCGACTTACCTTAAACCTACGTGAAAATGAAAACATTTTGTATTTTAAGGTCAGCATAATGCATCTGCCATAGAACCCGTAAGAGCACTATGACAGAGCGCTGGCAACACCACATCTTAAAATAAGCAAGGAAAAAATAATGACAGAACTATAGTTAGAATATCTATCGAACAATTTTTGTAAAAAAAGTATATGAAATACAACTTTTTCTAACCTATTTGTACATACAATAAATTGTCTTAATTTTGTACCTTTGACCTTGAATAAAAAAACGCAGATGTCTGATCGATTAAGACTTTTGACATTTCATTTAAAATAGTGTGTTTAATGCATCTCAATAATCACTCTGACTGAATATTGGTATTCAGCTGTATGCGAATTATTCCTATGTTCAATTTTATTTCGACTGGACTATAAGTTTAGAACTAGCAAGCTTAAACGGTCCCCATGGTGTTTTAAACTGGTCCATAAATCGCGTGTGATGATCATAACGACTCTTGTATAACCCGTTCACTTCGTGTCACTGTCAAATGCACAAATCATCCACATCGGATCCACTCACTTTAAGACAGTAGAAGATTCTTATTACATAAATTCAAATTGTATTCTATGTCTCCTTCGACATTATTTATGTGGGTATTTATTTTATTAACATAAATTGGACATGAGTTATTTTATTGCCTGAATGCATCCAGAATGCGATACAAAGGTTATGAGAGTAATTCTGATTTGTCATAGCTCGTAAATGCAACGTTTGAACAATTTAGAAATAAAAAATTATATAGGTACCTTTGATATGATTGTCACGATTGTTTTTAAAGCTCCATCCAAACATCGTGAGGATCACAATCGGTAATATTATTGTGTTGGCTTTAGGCTGTCTAGAAGACATAACACAAATTTACTATTTTTAATTTTTTTTTGTAGAATAAGATTAAGACACTTCCGTAACCTTCGCGCACACAGGATTCGAATCTGCATCTCCGGGATAGCGCCTCGGCGCACTTCCAATTACACTCTCCAATTACTCGGGGCTACATACTTCTAGAGCATTCCCATTCAACAAAAAAACAGAGCATTATTCTTTACTAATACAACATTTTAATAATTATGATTTTCTACCTGGAAGTACAGACAATTTCGTTTCATGTCACTATGTTTTGTAGGAAAAATATGAAATAGTCAATTTGTGTCTAGAAGTAGATTTGAGTGTTTGACCCAATAAGCAGTAGTCACTTCTCTAGCCAAAAATCAAAACTACCCATACCAACCCATTATTTAGTTCTATGTGCAATCAGAATTTCAAGATTAGTAATAGGTATCAGCAGACTGCGCAACATTTCATTAAAAATAAATATATCCAAGTTGCAAAATAAATTTCAATTGAAACGACGAACGCTCGATCATGTCTGTCCAAACACCCAATAACATGAACGGGGCGAGTTGGCTATGCAACGAGTGGGGCATGTATTGTGGGCACCCAGTATGGCTCGACCAGCGGGGCGTCTGTCCCTACCTTAATTTAATAATCGCGTATCGAATAAGGTGAAACAGGAATAGTATCTTGGTATTCGTAGAGAATATGTATCATAAGGGATTTATTTAGATATTTTTCAACAAAATATAATAATATTTTCATATTTGCGTAACGATGTTAAATTATTGCTGTAGTTTTTTCACGGAACGCTTCATTCTAACAAGAAACAATTCCGTGTGTCTGAGCTATTATTTTATATGAGTATGCAAAGACAGCTCTTCAAGACAATGAGAAAAAAAAACATATGTATTTTATCTTTTACATTCCATATATTATTTCTTTTGTACGTCTGTTGTCACAGGGCCTCGATAAATTAAAATCTAAAAATTGTGAGAGAATGCTCAGATAATGATTAATTAATTTAATCTAAGACTAAATTATGTAACGGTTTACTTTTAACAATTTTTTAAATTTTAATAAAGTCTATGTTATGATTTATGTAATCTCCGTTATTTGGTCAATAAAACGTAATACCTGAGTTTCTGATGTTAAATAATCTTGTTAACATGAGTTGGAAAATAAGGTACCTAGTTTTACCTATATAGTACCTATATACATATACCGATTCAGTATTTGAATTTAACACTGATAAGAGTTAATGAGACTTACGTCTTATTTCACAAAATCCGAGTAATTTAAACAATGCTTAATTATATCTTTGATACATGCCAATTGTTAGTTATGTCAACAGCTACCTCGCTTTGTCACATATAACTGGGTGGAATAGGTCTACATTTTAACCATTGTCTAATTTTACTCAGACTTGGGAAAACAGGCCCTTAATCTTTTGAAATATGTAGTATTTTACGTTACAGATAAAAAATAAGTAAATAATTGTAAGAGTGGCAATGATGTCGCCTATCCTATATGACGTATAGTTAGTTATTCGTTCTGTGAATAGTTCGCCTAATGGTGCATTGTCAAGCCTGGCGCCACAACGGTCCGCGCCTTCAGTGCATTACTGTAATGTCCTCCCACTCGCCCGGCACCGGCGGCACCCGGCCACGCCGCGCCGCGCCGACCTCCAACTCCCATCCATTCATAAACATTACACTATACTGATAAACCAGCTTATCTATTAACGCTATTTAACTAGCTGTAATCGAATAATGCATCAAGAACCCTATAGAAACCTTAACGTGCTGCACGATGTGTCATGGCGTCGTTGCCCTCAGCATCCAGACAATAAATAACACCAGTTAGAAGTGCCTGTTGTGTTATTACTCGAATGGTATTAAAAACCGGCTGCAACTCGAACCAGCATTCATAAACTTGACCACATGCGACGAAATGAATGTCCGTCATCCCCGAATGTCTCTATGCCACGGAGCTGGTGGAGCACCCTCATTTCGTTTGATATGTTAACGATATGGCATCAAATAGGTACACGGCAATAAGCCTTTTCATCTGTCAAATTTTAACAGCCATAGAATTGGGTTATAATTTACGATTTTATCTCTCACGGCACCCCGCATAGGGGCATCGGTCAACTCGGCGAAAAAATGTTACTGCGTAATAGAGGGATAATGGTCACCGCTGACCGCCCGCCTGGTCATGCCCGCCCTGTTGTGACTTGCCAAAATAGAGCCATAATAATGAAAGATGACCCGCGTAAGTTGCACGTAATTTAGTGCGATGTCGTAACGAGCGCCGGGGGCTGTTTTGTAGTGTTTGTCCGGTGGGCGAGCTCGTGTCGCCCGACCGCGACCGGGTGATTCAGTTTCACTTTTGTTGGTCACTTTATGTCCAGTTTGTATTTATTGTCGACATCGGCAGTACATTGCCTTGTCACTGTTAATAGAGGCGGGTACTCGATTATTGTGCTACTTACTGCACAGGATGATAAATGGGGTGTACGGATGAGCCATCATGCATCGACGAGGTCGCGCTAAGCCACCGCCGGAGATTGATGCAGCCGGCCGGGGCCGCTCGCCTGACAAATAGTTGGTCCAGCGGAGGCATCGCAGGGCGTCTTGCAATAAATAAGGATTATGCTCCTAACCACGCATCTTGTGGACCGGACGCAGGAGAGCCTGCGAGTCACGTCAAACGTCTCCGCCGTCCGCATCGTTTGTCCTTAGACAGCACAGAGATATTCTGCCTCTGCCCTAAAATAAATAGAATTTCCCAAATACATCCCCTCTGAGAGTACTATCTGGAGTCGCGAATTTGCGTTATTTCGACGCGCAAGTCTCAAATCGCAAGTTAGACGGTATCAAGTTTGGCGCGAGCGGCGCTAAGCCGGCCTGTTTTAGGCTCCACGCTGACGACGTCTCAATCGCGAGCGCCCGCGGCTTAGAAGCTCACCCGAAAGTCGTCAAGCTCCGAAACGGGCTTCAAACCCCAATTTCAGTTATCCCTGCTTCCTAACTCGCAGTATTTACAATCTGATTCTACCGAATTACGAGTCACGAGTTAATATAACTGACTTTGTGATGAAATCGTTCGAAATGGAGTTGGGGGATTGTTGGGCTGTCTTTAATGCCAAGTGTAATGTTACCGCTACGTGTTCACCGTATTTCATAGTAGAATCATAGTGTTATCTCGTGAAATCTCCAATTAGATAGGTACATGTAGTGTGGGATATCGGGCGGTCCGGTTGGGATTAGCCGATGGCCAGTCTTCTCACGTCGCCCGGACGCGGGTTTCAATTAGTGCCGGCCCCAGCCGGACAAATTAGTGTATTGGTTTATGATATTATGGCCCCTCTATGAATATCTTATGCCCAACTGTACAATTTCGGGAATGACTGAAAAAAATAATGAAGTCACTACTAACCTCCAAATGAGGGGCGTATGTTTGATGTTACACAACATGTTATTAAAGGGTTATTTACCACACCGAATATTATGAATTCGTTTCTTTTTTAATGTGGATCTACATATTTTTGAAAGGATTTCCTGTCCATCCGACAACTTGATTGATGTGCCTCCCTAGATTTGTACAGAAAAAGCGGCACGCCACACGTCCGCAACGCCTCTGTGGATGATTGTGGCAGCCGTAATACCTTTGTTTCATTTTTAAATATGTCCTTTAATAAATTAGCGTAATAAATTTTAAAATGATAATACGAGGGCTATCTTGTGAAGCTCCGAGCGGCGCGGCGGGGGGCCGCGGCGACCGCGTGTCAATCACTCTCCTGGATGTAGAACAATTCTTATTTGGTTTATAAAAATAAGCAAATAAAAATCCGTATCAGTTTAATGTTCCGTCCTTGTCCACCCTGCAGGGGCTGGGGTCGAGTGAAGGGAACAGCCTCAGATCAGATCGCTCTCGGGAACATCTGTGCGGTATAATAGACGCTTACGTAGGCTTCTTTTCGGGGATTCGCTGCGAGCGCGGTGGGATCGCTTTAACATGATTGATCTGTTTATTTTACATTTTAAAGGTGCATTTTTACGGTTGCTTGTCAACTTAATAACAAAGTGTTTTATTTCGGGACACGTTAAGTTCAGTTTTATTGATAGGTTTCTTTTAACATTATTCATGATTATTTATTCGTTTGTGGGATCCGTGATCCATTCTCGAGATGTTTCTGTATTACTCTGTCAGATTTTTATTTTTATTGACTGTATTACTAATTTGCATGATTGGACGAATGATATGAATTTGCATAGAGTTTAATATCTGCATACTTACATACATACTTAAGTACCTATAGATATATTTTGAAAGTAACATTTTATGTCTGTAGCTACTTCTGCAGAAAGATGGAATGAGTCTTAGTTCTTAAAAATCTTCTTACTAGGTAGGTAATAAATATCACAGAAATATTAAAGAAATATGATCTAAGTATATTAAATTTATATTTGATTATCGAAGCAGTGCCGTATATTATTTTATAAGGATTATTGATTTTTTAAACCTAGGCATCCAAAACAAATTTGAAACAAAGATTTAGAAAAACATACAGGTTCAATGTTAGATTGTATTCTCTTATTAAAACAAAATCTTAAGCTACGGATAAATTCTTTACATGTACCTACAGTTTACTATCTAATTCCCTACATACATAGTTAACAATATTAGCACCTAACTATAAGTACAACTCAAATTAATTTATCAAAAACATAAATGAAGCATGTTCCTTGATGTTTAAACCAATAACTGGAAGCGTTTAAGCGATATTTGTAGACGTTAAATGATTTAGAGTAAAAACTGCGTCTGCTTCGGAAGCAATTACGTACATTTATTAATTTCCATAACTACCCTCGCGACATCAAAGCACGCCGCGACTTACTTGCGCCGCGTTTGACAGTGGTCTGAGTCATGAGTGCTTAGCGAAATATTTGTAGATAAAGATAATGGAAGTTTTATTTATGTTACATCGGCATTACAAAAATATGCTTAAAATACTAAATAAGAAATAAATTAAATAATACTTAATACCGTGGGATAAATGGGCTATCTAACATTGAAATATTTTTTCAAATCGGGCTTGAATTTCATGCAAACTAATATATAAGATATTCAGCTTAATTATCTTATATATAAAATTAACCTGTCACAGTGTTAGCAACCATACTCCTCCGAAACGGTTTAACTGATTATTATAAAATTTTGTATGCATATTCAGTAGGTCTGAGAATCGGCCACTATCTATTTTTCATTTTGCAAATCAACGTTAGCTGGGGTCAGCTAACGGCCGTTTTCGAAATTCAGATGCAGATAGAATTTGTAGCTTTGCTTTGTCCACTACAAACCAAAAAGGTCAGTTTAATTAAAATATTTTTTTCGGCAAAGGCAAACTTAGAAGTTATTTTCATCCATATGCTTTTTAGAAGAACAATATTTTGTTTCTCTATATTTCAAGTTTTCGTCATTGTAGGTGTTGTATTAATAAAACATAGGTTTTGTACCAAAAAGCAATAGCGAGCGAGAAAACAAAGGTTCGCGCGAGCCGTCGGTCGTCATGCACACTGACACTTCCCCTCCCGCGTACCTCACCGATCGTCGCCCCGCGCGCCACAGCATATAATCTTTATTTACATTTTAAATTACAGATAAAAAATAAGGTTTGTTTCTTAACATAAACTAAAGAAATAAAAATCAAATTAAAACTTAAAACTATGAAACACTACGCGTCGCCTACAGTCATCATATAATTATTTGCCACGATATTCAGTAATTCTCCTTAAAATAGCTTTACGTGATACTACTCGCTATATCCTGTGGGCGAGATCAAACACCAGGCAACTGTTTACCGCGCTGAAACCCTTGAAGAACTTTTAACAACACTCATGCCTCGGCCACTCTTTGATCTCCAACGACACTTCAAACATTCTGCCTTCTGCTACACTCGACTGTTTCTCCAAAAATACACATATCTACAACCTACTTCTCAAGATAAACCCAATAAAACAAAGATAAGACTACGGGATCCAATAAATCAGTATTCTGAAACAAAATTTGCATGCATCGCAAAAGGTGAACACTGGAACAGAGAGACTTATCTCGCCAAAACGATTCCCACATAAATAAAGCTCATCGGATATGAAACTGTATTTACATAAGAAAAATATAAAGAGGCCTAAACGATAGGAGCATAAGGGCGGCATATCGGGCGCTCGGGACCCGGCTCACGTCCGCGGGGAGCGGTCCTTTAATAACAATACGAAATATCAGTTCGTTCCTCCGATCGCAAATCTACGTCAATAACATATCCAATAGTAGCGCTCAATTCATTTCGACATAATCTAATATAGCGGGGCACGTTTCCCGCCTAAATCTCCGGCCACATGTCGCCAAGATGGCCGACTGGGCACAACGAGACCAAAGAAAAAGGAGATCACGAATCGGTAATATCTTTCGAGTCCATAAACTTAAATGTTTATTTGCAGCGATATTTTGTCCTTTTGCGGATATTGCTTTGCTATGTAAACGTTTCGGACAGCGGTAAGATCTACTCGATATTGAGAGATACACATCAGCAGTACTTAAGGAATACTGTAAGGTTTTTTTAATAACATCATATATAATTTTGAATTCAAACTGACCATGACCACTGTAAGTCGATGGGTAAGCACTGCGGATGTTCAATTTCTTCGCGATTGCCCCTCGATTAAGCAATTACATTGAAGTAAATTGATCTAATTTTGTATGTCTAGTCTAATTACTACATTGCCTTCAGCCAGCCAGTGCCTATTCAGTTACTTACGTGAAATCATGTATTATAGACGAAGACGAGTAAAACATACATGCGCAATTTGATCGACCCTCGGTCGTCAGCGCAAACAAACAGAATTGCTGCAATTAGCCTGCCCTTTCTAATCCATTGATTGATCAATCATCGACCACTGAAGGAACTGAAGTCTTTATAGACGTGCTTCAAGGAAAGTAACACAGAACTTCAACTGACAGAATAGCCATTTATTAAGAGTTTTTTTAAACATAACGGTTAGAAGACGTGTTTTAATATTACAGTTTTGAGCTTTACATTTTCCAGCATGCAGCATGATACATTTATGTTCACAAACTTTATATGTCACTTGTTCCTAGAGGAGTAGGTAAGTTTATTACATAGTCTGTATTGGTAATAAAGAACCTATTGTATATTTGTATCCAGACAGGTAGTGCGGGTAGTATCTGCCAAGGAAAATAATGTAAGAATGTTGTCACTGTAAGCTATGAGAACACATGGATTCATCTGTATATATCCATACATCCATCCATTGACAATGGAAGCCCTCATACCAATAAAATATGACACTATATATGCAATAGCGACAAAATTTTCGCGAATAAAGACTGAATGCAACCATTTAAAAACATTCAATGTTCATACAAAAAATAAATTTTGAAATCAACCATTACGATTTCTAGAGAGGGTCAATAATTTCAGTTTACTTATTTATTTACTTACTTTACTTACTTTGAGATTACCATCTCATTAGCTACCGCTAGAAATAATCATTACTCTACGTTAGTGGCTGGTTTTGGGTGTGAGAACATGGATTCGTCAGTAGTAGTAGTCCTACCTATCTAGTAGTAGAACTACCTATAGGGTATAGACAATGGAAGCCGTCATACTGGTGAGCGATGCCTGTCGGCGAGATGTAAAGGCCGACGGTCACGTGCAGATTGCTATTGATTTCCATTTAATTCGGCGCGTGCTTCAAGCTGCCGGCCAGCGACGGCAAATTGCCGCTACCTTCGACTCTGATTGAAGACCACTTTCGGACCATTGTGTTTTCATTTGATTTAGATGCTCTGTTTTGCTTTTGTGTTCTTATTGTTAGGGGTTTCTGCTGGGAATTGTCGTTCACTTGAAGTTGGTTTGGAACGCTCACAAGAAACAACCATTTTTTTATTATTAATTAAAATAACTGTAGATAATGCTATCGTCAATGAATTAAACAAAATGATTCATTACCTAGGTACCTACTAAAGTCGTGTTAGTGTATAAGTACTGAATATTACAAATTTGTTCTAAGAAGGAGATTGGCTCATAACCTCATAAACATTCATAAGGCATACTACCTTAAGTTTTATGTAACGTAGCTATTGATGTATCTCTCGGATATTCAAGTAGTCAGCCCAGTAGTGGTTACGGCAGTAATTGTGTTTACGTGTACTATCAAGCATTGTATTAGGTGCAATCGAGTGTCCCCGCTCGGACAATGCGCGCGTGACTCCATCTCCGCCTCATCTCGCCCATTTCATAAAATATTCCATAAACAATACTTCTCTATTACACAAATTGCGGAATGATTGCTTCTATATTTCCCTGCTACCTAGAAAAGCACAACAAGTCAATTAGTCCACTCTTCCAAACTTTTAAGCTTTCATTTGATAGATCTCTTTTTGATACCCTTTTTTCCGGCAGCATTTTTTTTATTTGGCCAGTAAATTTTGAGAGAGCTTACGCCTCCTAAAAATTAATTGATCGGATCTCGTTTCTGCGAGGAAACAGCGCGGAAGAGTTTTAATTAGCGGGAAAAAAGCAGCACAAAAGTTGGGACGTAAAAAACCGGGAGACAAGGGTGGGCGTAGCGCGGAATAAAACTCCCGTCGTAATGCGGGCAACATTTGTGTGAGGAAGACGCTCGGTAATGGAAGACAAATTTCAATATAATTTGCAATACATAAGCGTGTTACTTTAATAGCCCAGAACCACCCTTCAAATTAAACGGGGCTTAAGTTTTATTTTATTTTTTCCTCCTCGATCGCAGCGCGTAGGCACGGGGAGAGTCGCACGGGGCGCCTCGAGAAAAAAATATAATCCGAGCAAATTAATTGCTCCTACAGGCAATAGTGGCGGCCGCGATGCCGCCAAATCAAATTAAGGACGCGCTATAAAAACCAAATTAGTGCCCGCTTTAACCGTGAGAGGGTATTTAGTCACAAGACGTTAGTTCAAATCCCGCCATTTTCATTAACAATAAATATCCCCGTGCAGCCGCGCGGAATCCTTATTGTTTTACTTTTTACACCCTTGTGTCCCGCGGAGTCCGCGACACTCCTCCTTACACTAATTTGTTCTTTTTGTTTACTTACCGAGCGAAGGCAATAAAAATTTGTGTTGCGCGAATTGTAGGTATGGACTTAAAATTTTATATAGCCCGCAGACTCGCCCCGAGTTTTGCATTTAATTGAGAAAAATTTAGGACCGTAGAGCTTCTGCGTGGACTCTTAAACTAATTGGATGGCTGTTATAACTTTTGTTTAAGCGTTTACGCAATCGCGGCCCGGGCCAGCTGAGGACGCCGGGTTCTGGCCGGGGGGATGCAGTCGCATTAACCGTTGTTTGTATCAGTTGTCCCATATATTATACTGATGCAGTTATCGTGAAGGGGTGAGTTTGATGTGTTTTTTGCCCTTAATGAGAGGCGATACAGTAAATTAGAGGGCGGCGGCGATCTAAAACAATAAGCTTGAACCGTCATTAGGCGGCCTGCAGATTGCGCTTGCACCTTCTTAATGTGACGACATTTATTTCCCTCACGTTTAATTTAATTTTGTAGGTGTGTATTATGTCTTGAATGGTTGCATTATGTATCATTAGTACAGGTAGAAATGAAAATGTTCAGATGGGACAAACACTCAAATAAATTATAGTTATGAAATTCTTTGATCGTACATTATATATTTTTTTGTATCTCATAAAATGTTATTATAAGGCAAAGTAAGTAAGTTTTAAAATGTTTTATACTTAATAAAATTACATTTTATAATATTACTATCAATTGTAAGTACCTACTGACAAAATAAATCAGGTTTAAAATAAAGTTTATTTTGATTCTATGAAGAAACAAATAAAAATATAGATTAAATATTGACTGCCTCAGTGGGCGGAGGTCCGCTTGGTGCAAGGATTTGGGTTCGATTCCCGCCGAGGGGTCAATGTTTGTATGTTCTGCAAGCACCTTGGTCTGGGTGTTTAATATGTATAATAATAATATATCTATCTATGTATGTCAATTATATTAAGTATATCACATGTCTAGTACCCGTAGCACAAGCTTAGAGCTTACCAAGGGGCTAGATGTTGTTGTGTGGATTGTCCGGAAATATTTATTATATATTTATATATTTTAATGGATTGCGTTATTTATCAATTCCTTCCGTTGATTGTTTGAAAAGGTCATACCCTATTTTAATTATTTATGTTTCCTCCTAGACAGCAGCTAATCGAATGGTTAATAGCCGTTTAAGGCTGCCAGGTAACATCCGCTACACTTCACAGATTTAAACGGTTCTTTTATAAATTGAATTAATTTATCAATTTTAATTTAGTAATTCTAATTTCATGTTTAATTTGGCAGACTGTAAATTAAACTTACTTTTTGTGATAGTTTTAATTTAATTAAGAATTTGTAGCTTATCTATCTATATATTATCTTATAGATAAAAATGAATTTCTGTTCGTTAGTCTACTTTTTACCGCGTGAAATATCTATATATATATATCTATATCTACGCGGGCAAAGCCGCAAGGCACATCTAGTTTATCTATAAGTAAGTTCAATTACCAACCTCATGCGGGAAGCGCCTTTGACGCGCGCATTTCGCACTATTAACATCACATACCGAAAACTTGATCCATTTTATTGTACCCTGAACGAATTTACTAGGATAACAATGTATACATTATGCGATAATAGAAATAAATAGAAAAGTGTAGATAAGCACACTATTGCATACGGTAGCCTGTAATAATAGTTGTAAGTTTTGGAAAAATCTATATTTATAAAAATGAATCCCTATTTCTCTTGGTCACGGCATCACGCCTGAACGGCTGGACCGATTTTGCTAATTCTTTTTTTGTTCTGTTCGTTATTATTCTTATGAATATTTCTTAAAAATTAATGAAATTGCGCGGAAAATTAGAAAATTTAGAATTACTTAACCACCCTAAAAATTATTAAACTTTTTTAATGTAACCTTAAGAGATTTGACATAGAATTGACTGAATGCGTGCTGCAAATATAGTCAAAGAGGATGAAAAAAAAATGACGTTTAAAACGGATTCTTCTGTCAATCTTATTTTATTGTTAAACAACACATTTAAAATAATTAGTTTAAAGGATCTCAGAAACCTGATTTTCTGCATTCAATTATAACGTGGAAATAGATTACAGTTCACAGCAAATCGTTACTATTGGAACAATTAACATTGTGTGTCAATATTGCAAGGCATTTAAATTTAAAAATGAAGCTCCTGGTTTGAGTTACGCGAGCGGTGAAGTAAATTGACGCCATTGGAACCGCCAGCAGAGCGACTAAGAGCGACAGACAACCTTATATAATAAAACAATTAACTTAATGAAAAAAAAAAATCTGCTCATTTATGGCGTCTAAGGCGGAAAAAAGTTCGCCGGATCAGCTAGTAAATAAATAAATTTGTTGGTATTTTTTTGAATTTCTTTCATTCTAAGACTTGTTATATTTAACTATGGAAGTAATTTATTATGTTTCTTCTATCTTGATAATTACACTCCATGATAAGATGTCGCAATAGGTACCTATTTTTAAATAGATGTAGTGCCTTTTATTAAATAATAACACAAAATATTTCATCTTAATATCTTTGTCGATTGGATTGTAACTAAAACTACCTTCACAAACATAAAATATATTTCTTTGCCAGCCGTCCGTTCTAACGTTTTATAGAGAACTACAGATCTTTTTGAACTTTTGAAAGACAATATACAGATATGAAATTTTCATTTTGTAAATATTCTTTACGTATAGGTAACATTCGCTTATAATTATTAAATTATTAATACCTAAACATAAAATGTAACATGCTATACCACCGTAACTTTGCATAATCGAATGAAAACCTAAAAACATAATACCCCACCGGTGTGAGGCAGTTAAACATTGTGTGGTTTAATCGACCTATTTGTGTTACCTGTCATTACCATCGAATATCGTAATTATATTATTAAAATTACCTCCAGGATTGCAGGAAACGTGTTATTTAACACAGATAGGATCTTATCGGGGATCCTAATGTTCGACGTGTGGATATTATCGCTACCTGCCGAAATCGACAGATATATTATAATCTCGGTGTATTAGTGGGGATATTCGACACATGGACACGTGAATGTGGATATTATACAGTATGTGTTTTTTTTTTAAGAAAAATACTCAAGAGACATAACTAGTTTTTTTTTATTTTACTGTAAATTTGTGAACAAGCGTTAATTTTAATTGAAAACTTGTACTTCTCTAGCTTTATACTACACAATTGACAGTGATTCATACAAAATAAACATTATTTTGTCGAGACCTTTGTCGAGACGCGATTATTCCTTTACAAAATTAGTTCGGTAAAAAGAAAAACACATAGTCCCTGAAACGATTTTGGGTAAAACTTTAACTAAAATTTAAATGGAAACTTGTTGTAATTCAACCTTATTCTTGTCCTAAGCATTAACTTAGCTGGCTTTTATCCGCTTATTACAGACACTGGTCTCAAATAGCATGTCACAAAATGTACTGTAGACCACGCAATATCACACATAGTATTTTTCGGTTATGAACACATCAAGCATCCTGTACGCGGCGTTATTACCGAGACAATGTGCCCGTTTGTCTATCACGATAATCTGTGGACTGCTCATTTCAATTCCGTGTTGTGTAAACGCCCTAATGGACACTGTAATGTGACACGCTTGACGATTTTACTCACAAATTGTACGAAACTCTATTACAATCTAATGACGGCCACCGTCTAATTGCAAGGTTATTACGTTTTGTTGTGCACGCCGCTTAATGATAGTGATGGTAATTATTGGGCGAGGTGAAACCCAGAAGATGTGTTGGATTGAAATGTCGACCGTGTAGCCGTGTGCGACACATGGACGTGCGAATGTGGCTTCAGATTAATTTTTAATTGTATCAGCCCTGGGCGTTTTGCGGACCACCTGACTTTTGCGCGAATGTATTTTATTCAGGAATATGCGATAATAAGGGTAATTTAATGAGCTGTTGAGGCATTTCTCTTTAAAGAACCGATGCAATATTTTTTATTATTGATAACTGTCATTGCTTTTTGAATTATTTTGTGATTTCGTTGTTATTAGTTTTTTGAGAGTAAAGTGAGAACAAGTAAAGATAGGATGGGGAACGCACATCAGTGTATAATATTAATTTAATAAATAATATAATAACTTCAAGATTTATTGAGATTTAATCTAGAATAGAGCAGGTAGGTATGTTGTGTAGGTTTCGGAATATGGAATGCGATTTTTTATATTTTACTAATTTTATCATGTTCGTCTAATTCTCTTACGCATATATAATTGTCATTATATTTGAAAAAATATAAAGTACTTAACTGAAGCAAAAATATATAAGGTATATACACTAGCGGCCCGCTTCGGTTTCGCAATGGTAATTATTCAAAATTGTTTTCCAAATTGTAATTTTGCAATTATACAAATACGGCAAGATAGCCGTAAAAACCATCCTTGGACTTCTACAAATATTTAAAAAAGAATTGGTCCAGGCGTTGTTGAGTGCACTTACCAACACATTTTGCGATTCATTTTCATACTATAGTTTAATATCTAGCAGGATTTTTAACCCTAAACTGTATTATGTCACAAAAAAAAACAATTTACAATTGTCACGACTGTCATCAGGCGTCACTCGGCATGAAATATGGAAACGCACGTAATTCACCATATCGACAATCTCAGTCCAGATCTCCAGCGAATAGGCTTCGTGAATAATTTAACAGACAATGGGACAACCTATTTTATTTCAATTGGTTACATGATACCCCTTTTTGAGAAAGTTAAGTTAAAAAAGTATATTTTAGGATATTTATTTTGTTGAAAACTTAAAAGATTGTGGACATATCAGAAATCCATTGGAAAATGCCTTTCTGAGGAAGAAAATTTGTGAGTTTGTATAATTACTAGCTGCTTTGCCGCTGCTTCGCCCTCGTCTTTATTAATAGATTTTGTATTAGATAGATTTAACCGCCGTAAAGATTATCAAAAAAGTGGAAAAAAGGTACCTATATCTTTGCCAAATTTTACAAAAACCTGGCCTTCAAATTCGGGTTAAGTGGTATTTTACCGCTATATCCTGTTAAGTAAGCTATATAGAAGTTGTACAAAAATAAAATCATTAGTTTTTAACAACATTAGTCAACACTTACATTCTCACAAACTTTCCCGTTTATAATAATTAGTAAATTTATATAGGTGGGTAACTGAGAAATCTACATGTGTAATCTCGTATTTTTGAGGTTAGCAGATATTAAACATATTTTTTTCCCCTTCGGTAATTTAATTTATTCACCCAAATTAATAGAACAAGGGGGCAGTTAAACTTTTTGCCAAATAGGAGCATTTAGCGAATGTCTCTATTCTTCACTTTTATTATAAACTAGCTGACCCGGCGAACTTCGTACCGCCTAACAGTCAATGAAAGTCGTGTTACTTTTTAGCTGAACTAATTTAGGCTTTGATGAACGTAAAACAAAGATAGCCGTTCTCGAGTTATAAGTGTTGTAACAAACACGACTTTCTTTTATATATATAGATATAATAAGACTAGCTTACCACGCCACGGCGTTTCCCGTGTTTTATGGATTTTCCCGCGCGAACGACGGTAAAAAGTAGCATTTCTCGATAAATATTAGGTCCTTACATATGAAATTGGCGTTTTGTATGGGAGGAACAAAAAGTCGAATATTTTTTAATATAATATATTTAATTAATCAAAGTATGAACCATTATTTTCTATGCACTTTTGCCATCTTATAGGTAGAGTTCATTGATCCCTTTACTAAAAAAACCAGTCGGACGGGAATCAATAAAATCTTTGAAGGCGATTTGGACTGCCCCATCGGAGTTGATTTTTTTCCCTTGCAAGAAGTTATCCAAATTTCGAAAAAAATGGTAATCTGTTGGAGCAAGGTCCGGGGAGTACGGAGGATGTCTTAGACTTTCCAATTGAAGCTCTTCTAATTTAGTAGCCGTCTGTTGCGCAGTGTGTGGTCTAGCGTTGTCGTGAAGCAGCAGTGGCGTGGAGCGATTGACCAGCCTAGGTTGTTTAGCCGCTAGCTTTTCCATCATGGTTTGCAATTGCTGACAATAGACATCAGCCGTAATAGTCTGGCCAGATTTGAGAAAACTGTAATGAACAATACCGGCACTAGTCCACCAAACGCTTACAAGTAACTTTTTTGGGGTTAATTTTCGCTTGGGGCAGGATTTGGCTGGCTGGCCAGGATCCAACCATTGCGCTGAGCGCTTCCGATTATCGTAAAGAACCCATTTTTCATCACAGGTAATGATTCGGTTTAAAATACCTTCATTATTGTGCCGGTTTAGTAATGTAACGCAGCAGTCGACGCGCGTTTGCCGGTTTGCTTCAGTCAATTCGTGAGGTACCCACCTTTCAAGCTTTTTAATCTTCCCAATTTGCTTCAAGTGAATTAAAACAGTTTTATCACTAACACCGCAGCCTGCAGCTAACTCGGACGTGGTTTGCGATGGATCCGCTTCCACAATAGCCTTCAACTCTTCATTATCAACTTGAGTCTCAGGCAGTCCACGGGGCTTGTTCTGCAAGTCGAAATTTCCAGAACGAAAACGTTGGAACCAAAAACGAACTGTGTTTTCTTTTGCAACACGACCGCCATACACATCATTCACCCTTCGAGTTGTTTCCGCAGCACTAGTGCCACGGCGGAACTCGTACTCGTAAATAATGCGATATTTTAAGTTTTCCATTTTGTAAAATGAGTGACGCAAACAGAAAAAAACAGAAGAAAAAAAACAAATGAATGACGATCATCGAAGCACAAATACATGAGTCTATAGCTGTACAAATTTGAATTTGGAATTCCTTACCAAAGAGGAGAAATTTGTGATTAAAGTGGCCAGTACGAAAAACGCCAATTTCATATGTAAGGACCTAATAGTTAATTTTTTAGGCTAATTTGTATGCTAACACCTACATTAAAAACAGTTTGTTCCCGCCGTTGCGTTGTTACCTATAAAACCAGGCAATTTTTCATGTTCTCTTTCAAAAACTATATTTGCTTAATATTTTATAAATATTTATTTTAAACTTTGTCGTGTACGTGGATAAATAAAATCAGAGTGCGTGATTTTGTCGCCTTATATACCAGAACATCGTCAGCTTAGTCGCAGGCTCCTTATTTTTGGTCTCCGAGACCAGATTGATTTACGGGACGAAGTGCGACGCCGGACCGACCCGGCTTACGGACAACTAACTAAGCCCTATAGGGGATTACGCAAAACACACACACGATCTCGTGACGTGTGGGGAATTGGAAACGTACGAGTTTTAGGGTTAAAGGGTTTTCCTTGAGAGGCTTTTGACCCAAACGTGTGCTGTGCTGACTTCATTACCATTTTGTTTAAATTGTTCTGATGCTACGAAGCCGGATCTGTGCTTAAGTGACGAGAGGTAATACCAAAATATAATCAAACAACAAATAGCAAAACTTAAACGAGTGGTTTACTTTTTTTGCGACTACGGCGTAGCAAAAAGGAGGGTTATGATTTTGACCTGTATGTTTTATTTCATATGCACTAAATATGTTTAAAACAACAGCTTTTATATTATTGTTTGTCACTATAAAACAAAATGTGATTCTGGTAAACAGTCGCTTTAAGCGTTATGCTGTAGCGCTTGAAAAGCATTCTATTATGGCACTGAAATGTATTAGAAATAAATAAAAACCTTTAATGAATCTAATTATACTTATAGCTTTTATTGAAGCGACCATTTGCGTAATGGTCTGTTTTAAAAGGAACTTTAACGCACCGCCAAATAAGTAATTTGACTGGCAATTCAAGTTAATTTTAGGAGCCGCGCCCGATTTGCCGGATTCGAACATTAATAAATCTCGCTTTTTTGTTTAAGTTATTACACCTATTAAGCGAGAAGCAAGAAGACACGTTCAGCCATTAAAGGAACTCTCAAGGAGCGGCGGGCGGCGGCTGAAGCGCGGGATATTATCGCGCCGCTTGTTGCCCGCGTAAAATAATAATGGCCGAACTTCCGGCGCCGCGGGCGCGGAAAACTTAAGCGAAAAAGGAGAGCGCCGTGCCCGCGGCTCTCGCGCCAACTTTACCGACCGCTCAGATGTGACGTCACTTAATTTATTAACACATCCCTACCTCTCAGAAAAAAAAAATCTTTTTACGAGACTTTTCTACTTCTCACTCGACGTGCTACAATCTCGTAGCGTCCGCCGGCCGCGCCGTAGGCGTTTCGTAGACCGGAGCGCGACGCGATAATTTTCCTGCGAGAAAACAGTAAATTATAATTATTGATGATAATTACGTTATTTAACTTGCCTAATTATCCATCCCTGATGCATATTTGGTCTGTCGACCCGTTAAATCCGAAACGGCAGTTACAGAAAATCAATAATCGCAACCGCACTCAGAGCACTCGAATAAATACGCCTCGACTATCCAATAAAGCACGTGAATCGTTTACAATTAAAGCTTTAAATCGGCAATAGGTGTTGCCATAAATCGGCAGAGAAAACAATCAGCGGGCGAGCGTCGCTTGCAATTAGCGCTGCGTGCTCGATAAATTTGCATTAATGCTCTCGAAAAATCCGGCGAGCAATAATTTTCACGTGCCATGTGTTGTGTAGTTCGATACTTCGATAGGCCGTTTATGCCGTCCTCGCATGGGATTTTTCCAGCTGGGCGAATTGGTGTCGTTGTAACATTCAATCATACTTGCCTACCTTCTACCTTTACATACATTTATCATTATCCTCTGTTTGTAAGTACTTTGTAACCCTACATAATGTTTTTTTGTTGTTATTTAATTATAAACAGTATTGGAGGGTGTCTAACTTACATTGATAATAATAAAAAAAATTTAATGTGTTCCAGAGAAGCCACCTTCTAGGTCTTCATGCTCCATCTTAGACCACATCGTCACTTTACATCAGGTGAGGTTGTGGTCAAATGAAGACTTATCTAGCATAAAAAAAGTAATCCTTAATTTTCCTTGTAGATTTCCAGTTACATCTTGAGATCAGATGAAAAATATACATGTTTCACTCTCAATACTAACTTGATTTACTCTAATCATTTTGAAAACGGTCAGTGAGCCGCGCCGAACGCTACGAAGCACGCAGTCAGCGACTCGCGCACGAGCTCACAGAAAGGTTCTCCAGCCTCCCTGATTCCTTCTTCCTCATGTGTTACATTTATACATGAGTAAAACCCGTTTTCTAAATGAATCTACATGTTGAATTACCTATATATAAAATCAGAGTTTTATTTCAGCGTGGAACTCGCTCGCGGCGTGATTTACGAAACGCGCCCCGCCTCACTGCACTTTACACTTTTGCAGCTCTGCGCGCACCAACGACTATTAATTGATATCCGTTCCGACATGTTCACTGTTTACTTTTTTAGATTTAAAATATATATCCAAATTTAAGAGAAATATATGGAAAATCGCACTTGGCCAGACCGTGGTGAATTAAGGCCTAATCTCTCTCGTGAAGTCCCTATGACCCAGTACTTCAGTACGTACAGTCTCTTTGGAACGTAAATAGGGGTGCTAATAGCTCATATGCAAAATTTACGGAATAATGGCTACTGTCACTACTGTCAAATAAAATTTTGCAATTGTAGGAGACATTCTTCTCCAGATACTACAAACTGATCAACGTTTTTATTTATTTATCTGAGAATCAAATTAAATATTTAATTACCTATTTTAATCATATTGACATGCAATTTTTAGATCTCTTTAAACTTAAGAGACTATTATTTAGAATAGTATATCGAATAATAATGTTTTTTTTTATGCAAGAAACGGAAAAATAATCTAACTGAACTCCATTTGCAACGTATATTGTAGCTGTTACTGTTCCCACAGTGGGAAATGCTTGACATGTTCTACATTCACTTTTTCATAGAACGAATCTGTCCTGGCACGCCTAAAGGAAAAAAAAACACCTATGTTGTAAATTAAGTTAAGTTGGTCATTGTAAAATTCGTATAGAACAAAGTAAAATATTACGTAACCTAAGCCCCAAGCTTACTCCAGAGCTAGATGTTGTTGTGTGAGCTGTCCAGACTTCTGCAGTGCCCAAATTATTTATGGTATACAAAAATCCCACAGGCTGCGCCAGTAAAATCTAAGTTTCATTTTATGTGGCTTTTCTGTGGCTCGGTGGGTGAAGGTCTGCCTGAGGCGCAGGAGGAGGCGGGTTCGATTCTCGCCGTGGGATTAGATTTTGTACGATCTACAATTTCTGGTTTCGAACCAGTAACTTCCTGCTCCTCAGGCGGACCTACGCCCACCGCGCCACAGAGGTCGTCAAAAACACAACTGTGTAAGTCTCATATGTATATATTTACAAAAAAAAGTAAAATATCTATGAAGTACATCAGACACCTAACACCCATAGTACAAGCTCTGCTTAGTTTGGGGTTAGGTGATGCTTTGTGAGTAGTCCGAAAATATTTATATTTATATAAAACCGTTGTAAATTCAGCAACTGTCTCATCCTACATTCATGTGTTATTTTCCTAATACCATTAATGAATTTATGCCCATGCAGAGAAAACACCGATACCTATTAACCTTATATGGACGCGACAAATCGCCCACACAACATATTAAACCAATTAGAACAGCAATAAAACGAACACACGTCGTTTGCACTGATGATTGTGTTATGTTAAGTACAGAGAAGCTATCTGCATAGTTTAAAAGTTGGATGTAGGCGTTATAAACAATTTAGCGTTAATAAAGTAATACCCCACAGAGATAACGTTAGAACGTCAGCCAATTTACTCGTAATGTGTTTCTTTTATGTTGTGTAACTATGACGGAAATGTCAATGTATTCATTCAGAAATTAAAAAAAATATTAACTTAATCGGCGTCTTTACATTTATATTTTTTCACAAAGTATTGAAAAGGGGTTCGAACATTTTTGTATGGCGTACCTACTAGTCCGCCATTTTGAAAAAAACATGATTCGGCGGCCAGTGATGAAACTCATGTCAACCGACAGAGTAAATTATTACAAACAAAAAGTGTTCAATGATCAAGTCGCCTAAGTGATACGGTATCTGAGATATTAGGGTAAAAAAAAAGTGTGTGTGTGTGTCAGCTACGACGCACGATTGGAGTTTACTTCTTACGAACGATAATTATGATATAATATCAAATAGAAAAAAAGGGTAAATGAACGCATCTGCTAAAACGATAAGAGAAACAAACATATATCTGTAATTATTCGGATTATTTATATTACTTCAATAAAGCGTATTACATAAAGTATGTTACAAAATAATATAAATAAAATACAGTGAGACTACGAAGTATCGCGCAAAGAGGAGACCCCGATAATGAGATACGCTGTGTAATGTATTCCATCATCATTCTTTTACACGTTCAATCCTACAGATTATATATGTTTGTCTCTTTCTACGTAACGCCTCAACTTTTCGTGTTACACTTGATTTTACTCCTCATAAAATTTCCGTACCAGGCCTTATAACTCAAATCGTTTCTTAAGGAGTAAACTCCAAAAAGAAAAATAAAGTAAAGTAGAACATAGCCTAGGCCTAGGTTTCTAGGTCTTCATGTCCCATCTTAGACCACATCGTCACTTTACATCAGGTGAGATTGTGGTCAATTGAAGGCTTATCGATCATAAAAAAAAAGCTCAGGGACATATTTTTTCTATAGTTATTTTTTTTTTCAAGCGAAAATATTATTCTTAAATAATTAAAATAATTAATTAATTAATTATTTAATAATTTTTGCTGCAGCAACGGACGCGCGCGGTCAGCGGCGATCAAACTCGACGCTTGGTCGGGGTTCGGACATGCGAACTACATGCATTTGCGTTATATAGTGTATATTGTTTTGCCGTGAAAGACGGACAAACATACAGACGGACACTTACACTTTCCCAATTATAATATTAGTATGCATTGAGTATAACTCGGGCCGCGGGCACCGGCAATAGAATGAGGCCAACCGAGGCTGCAACCAGACATTATTAAAATCGATCAAAAAAAAATATATATTATGTTAATATGAGTCGCAATGAGAACTTTTTTTTTGTCGGTTCAAAATTAGAATCAATACAAAACGATAACTCTTCTATGTTACTGTTTTTCTGTAAAAAACACGGAAATCAGAAAATCTTATGTGTAAAAACTCTTTCATTAAAAATGGTGATCAACAGAAAAAGCTTATAAAACAAAGCTTTTTCTTTTCTTTTAATAGGTCTCAAAACACAATGCTTTTAAAATATTTAATAAACTTGAAATTATTCACTGAAACAGTGGATATCGTGAATCAAACATCTCAACAATAGATATTTGTCTTTTAAAATATCGGTAGAAGTTCGAGCAGCCAAGATAGCAGCAATAAAAACCAAATCAACCTAATAAAATTTGTCTCAAACTTAAATCCGATACATCGGTCGGAATTTTATTTGTCTTTAATAGCTTAACCAAGTCGAATATTTATGTAGAAATGTTGTAAGAATTCGTTGTCGTTTAGTGGTCACTAAACAGTCACGCATGTCAAGTTGTTATATGCGAAAGGCACTGAAACAGTATGTGGTCTATTTACTTATAAAACAATCGACGTATTTAAATCAGTTGGGAACAAGCGGTAGGAGATATTAAAAATATGTATGGAATTTTTAGTCTATTATAATTTGTATGTTGTATATAATTCTACGAAGTTAAAAGTATTCACTTGAATATTAATGTTTATTAAGTACCTATAGGAAACTTAACATAATATAAAATGTATTAAAACATTAGTAACTAGCTGTGAATATTTTTTATTCTTCGTATGTCTTATTCAATAGAGACCGTCGTCTGGGATGTCGTATTATGCTTAATAACCAAAGGTTAGGTGCATATTTTTTTTATACAACGCCAAATTCTTAGACACTATCTAACTTGTCTCAAATTTAGAGCCCAGTAGTTTTAATTTAAAATCGAACAAATTCGATCGATCGAGCGTATAATCGAATCATTCAAGCTATTTTATTATTTGAATTAATTTAACAATTTACTTCTACTATCCCATTGAACGAAGAAGATTTGTAAATATAAATATTTATAGCTACTTATAAACTATCTCATAAGTACCTGGAATATAACGCATCAAGCAAAAAGTTGTAAAAGTATACTTCAAAATGTAGAGACGTTAACAGCCATATTAAATAACGTCTCTATTCTCAATAAAGTGTGTCATAAAAATGTGATAGTAGTTGATGGGTGAAATGTGAATAGTCAGTATTCTGTGGAGAATAGGCATTGGGCAGTCAGACTGAGGACTGGTCTTCCGGAAGAGTGTCACCGCGGGGGCAAGCACAAAAATATTCAATTTTATAACATTCCGTAGCGATAACATCTTCCTGTCGATTTGATATTTTGGGCGTTAAGGTAATATTATACGTTGGTTTGTGAATGGAGCTTGGAGCCATGCTGCGCGTACGCGGCGAACATCGTAACTTAACACTTAATCATTTATACGGACACTTTATAGTGTCGTCTGGATCCTCTAGTGTCCAATCGATCTTTCGCAAAGGGGATTGAATGTCCTCTGAAAAACAAACTGTGAAAATAAATATTAACAAACAGTTTTTCACATGTATCTAAATTATTATAGTGTCGTCTGGATCCTCTAGTGTCCAATCGATCTTTCGCAAAGGGGATTAAATGTCCTCTGAAAAACAAACTGTGAAAATAAATATTAACAAACAGTTTTTCACATGTATCTAAATTATTTGTCTGTTTTAGGGTTCCCACAGATAACTTATTAATATGACTTCGTCTTCTGTCTGTCTGTCACCAGGCAGACTGATTGACTCTTGAGGCATGATGTATTTCTGTTGCCGCTATAACAAAAAATACTTAAAACGCATAATAAATCATTATTTATCATGTGTTTCAAGTAAATTCAGTTTGAGCTTATAGAATATAAATCTAAAATAGAAATAAATTTATTTATAGAGGTTCCCATACAACAAACGTGATTTTCACAAGGTTAAGCCTCGCGCAAGGCCAGTACTTGGATGGCTGGCCGCTCAAACTGAATCCATTTGCACTGTTAAAATTTTTACTCATTTTTTTAATTGCTAAATGTGTATAAGCTAAACACGGAACCTTATCTTTAGTAAAAATCCATGCCTTACTTAAATAAAAAGTTACATTTATTTCTCGTTTCTTTTGACATTTTAGGGTCGCTTCAAATAGCTTGAAATAGTCTTAAACTGACTGTCAAACGGATATACCAGAATAATGAGTTCCCAGTGATACAGTAAATATATGTTCTTCATTGTAGGTAGTTCTGGCGACAATTTGCACAATTGGAGTAATTCAAATGATTGCTTGCCTGTGAATGTGACGGATTAGTGCTTATTGTAGGCAATCGTAACTCAAATTACCCACACAATTTTTGTACTATACTGTACTGTACTGAACATAACCCAGGCAGACCCATAGGCAGTGCCACAACAATAGGTTGGAACTTATTGTTGATGTAATAAATGGACAGAATGCAGTTTGGCATGCGTAAAGTAAGGTACTTAAACATGATATGAACTAAACTATTATGTCTGGAGGGTATTGGGGTCCATAAATGTAAAAGTCAGATTTTACATTTTTTATCTATTGTTGCAACCTTTAAAATAATATTATACCTCTATGTAATACCTACATAACTTATTATTTAAAAAACATTTTTGTAAAAGTTGGATAAACTATCAAAAGATAGTTTCTCTGTCGTTTACGTGCATTGTTTTGTTTCAACGTTTTAAATGTACCGCAACCTCTTCATCTAGTTTTTTTTTAATTTTAGTACATATATTTGTAAAATTGTTCAACAATTACATCTTTTCACTATGGCAAACGTACCTTAACATAGATAAGGTTTGTCTCCTACCATACATCTATTTCTGTCAATATTGTAATTAGTTTTGACTTGTTTAAGTAGAGACAAAACTTATATTATTTTTATTTAAAGCTACTTTGTATTGTACAACTTAAAGGTTAAATCTTTGTGCAAGTTAATAAATAAATAGCTAGACCACTATAAGTATTTTTCTTATGTATTTATTAGTTTAAAAGTAAAATTAAAACATATCATGCAGATTTGTTGGCTGAGTGTATACGAAAGACGACACCAAGATCTCAGTGGAGAGGAAGTACAAAGGGATCGTTAGTCAGCGCAGTGCTACCTACAGCCATAACGCAGTTCATTATTTATATTAACAGTTTAGCAGTCAGTGGCCGCCCGATGCCTGATCCCAACTTATAGCCGCGTGAATATGCGTGGGCATTATTTGTAACCTTGTTAAAGCGCTGAGGATATTATAAAAATGATTCCTTTATCCGTGCTGTGACACTCGCTGGAAATTGGTCGTTTTATTTATGATCATCATAAAAAAGGATTCGAAACCAACCGTGCAGGTTGGAATTTCATTCATAAGACGCAGAGGCGTTCGGGTCTTTATGGATGGATGTTTTCATTAATTTAAGTCTGATCCGGTGAATGCCACCGAGGTGTCGGGTGTCGCGTGACAGGGGCACAGATCTACAGATACTGGCTCGTGTCGCGACTACTGGGCATCTGCAGCTGCGACTACTGAAGGATGACTTGGACACATAAAATAGGGACTTCGAAGGTTAATAAGTCCGCGTTGATCATACGCGCTTGATAAGTTTGCCTGTGTCTGACATGAAGAAGTGCAAGTCGTGATCGAGCAGGGTTATGGACATTTGCATATTAAATGGGCATTCCTTATGGGTCGAGTGCGTGACTTAATTTATTGCTACGATCAATAGAAAATATTCTTAGACATCCGAGAAGAGCGGTCATTAGTCAACGCGAGGAACTCGGTGACGGCCACGGGGACCAACCGGGACTTAAGTCCCTAAAGGCGGTGTGCGCCGGCGCATCATCAGATAAGCGACAATAACTCGCTGCTCCCAATAATCCCCGAAGAATATTAGTCATGCGAGGCCGTCAGACACCGACAGTTTGCCTAATCCACTCAAAACATTCGGAGACATTTGTCGGCCGCTCCGGGGATCGAGTGATCGATAGCGCAACTCTCCACAAAACGATAGATAAAAGCCGATAAGTCAGAAGAAATATGACGCGAACAAAATCGGGAGATGTACGTAATAAGATAAAAGTCAAACAATGATTCGACCGCGGATTCGCCGCGGCATAATTTATGTGACAACGCGTGATGGACGAGCGGCGACTTTCGGTAAACTATTTACATACGGCGGCGCGGTGGCGCGCTGTCGGATTGGGTTCTGCCCGTGACAGAGGGTGGGGCTTAGTACCGAAAACAAATGTCACTGTTATTTATTAGGTTACGGGACTATTAAGCCTAAGACGGGAATCACGGCTAGTTACTGGAACAATATTTTCAGAACCAAGCCCGAGTTTGTGACTCGGACTTTATGCGGACGCGCTAGACGTTTGAAAACTTTGCGAGGGTAGTTGGGGACTCGTGACAGTTTCAGAGCCCTCCGCGGTACCCGTTCTAATTGAATCAAGAGGCCGGTCTTGGCGATGCCACCGCAGCCTGCAATTCCCTTAACACGTCAACTTGAATTGTTTCAACTTTCAAACTGAAATATATATTAGACGTAAAGCCTTTTGAAACTCTTATATAATTAGAAAATGCTTATCGTGAAAGTGCGCGTTAGATGGGACAATTCCTAATAGACATTTTGAAACGGTTGTAATGAATTGTGGTGTGAGTTTATACATAGACAGAGTGGGAAGGTTGCAGGTATAAATGGTAATATTGATGGTTTCGTTCTTCAAGAAAAATAAACCAATAATTTCAAAGCAATTTGGAGTGACATCTGTCTTTTTGCATGGGGAGTTATCAGCGCGCCGGCACTCGGCAGTGGCGGACGCAAATTGCGTCGGTGGGCGAGTCGGACGGGTCGGAGGTGAAAACGTTAGTCGACAATCCCGGCGGAGACAGGCCCGGGTTTTTATCCCGCTCCTCGGCGCGCCCGCTCGACCGTGTAATTGGATGAGAACGGCGCGATCCCAATAGCGCCCTTATCTGTTCGCGGCAAATCCACCCCCGCGCCACCCCCGATCCGGCAATAAGTTTTTAGTGAGTAATTCAAGATAACCCCTTGATGTTGTTCATTTTCACACTTCCTTTCGCGAGAACAGCTCTTTATTGCGTAATATGTAACCGTCTCGTCGCTGCCGTCCCGCGTACACAAACTTCGCCCCTTTATGATGCTAATGCGATCGCCTCCGACCCTCGCTATCAGGGTAATGATAATTGCTTTTTCCGAAATTATTGTTTGATGTTGTCGCATCACAATGTTTCCAAGTTTTGTTAATTGAGTTTTAAGTTTTGTGACATTTACAGCTAATAATTTTAATGGTGAAATAATGTTTCTTCTAGACGTAAGCATTAACAAATTAAGCAATTTTTAAAAAAGGTTCACCGAGCTTCTATTTTATAGATACGCAATTATCAGGTTAATGTAGCCCAATTTTGTTTTCTATACAGACCTATTTCATAATAATGCAAGGTTACCATGCTTTTTACCTTCTGACTAGTTCTTTTTTGCAAATTATCATGGTCTCTCCTCAATTATTATTGTAAGATAACAGGCAGATTGTGCCCAACAAAAATGTCATAGCGTATGTTGTATGTTAATATGGTCGTGTTTATCTCAAAGTGCTGGGCCGGTAGCCGGGAGCTTGCAAACTGTCGTCATATTCCATCGCTATCTGATGCCCGCTCGGGGTGGCCTATCGGGCTAACCACCTACAACAAACTATGTTAGAAATTGTAGCTCTTGCTGACATAATTTTGTTACTGTAATAATTATTATCTTGGAAAGATAAGGGATTTTTAGATTATAATTAAACTTAAAAATATCAATGAAAATATAGGTAATTAGGTATGATGGCCTGGAAAAGAATAATATAAATATCTTACTTCTTATAATTTACTAAACTTTCATCAAAGGAGAAGGCAGGCACAAAATCCCTTTTCTAAGAAAAAATAATTATGATTTCAAGGTTTGCGTACATATTTAGGTAAAGATAAATAACTAAATTACCGTTTGATCCAACAAAATAGCGAAACAATTTCAATTCTCTGTTTTCAAACAATCAATCAGGAATTCGGAGAACAATTTCGGCAGATCAAGACACGATCGTGGCTCATCTTTGGATCAATATCCTGAGTTATAAGCACAGGAGTCGCGGAGCTCACGTCGCCAGTTTATTCAGGGTTCTGCCGAAAAGTTTTTTTATTGTGTTCATTATTTCGAGTGAAATTGCGAGAGCATTAAGTTGAGTATAGGGTGGAGCGTCGGGCCTATTACTGGCCGCCTTGTAATCAGACTCGCGGAGCCGGCCCGCGTTCAATTCCAAACACTCGTATTAATTTGTTAGCGGATTCTCCTGGTCTTCAGATTATCTGGCGTATGATACCTACTGACATCATTTGTCGCAACTAAGTTATTTAATAAGTGTTAAATTAATAAGAACCTGAAAGCAAGAATCTAATTATGTATGTCCAAACGTACTTACTTCATTATAAAAATGTTAATGCAAAACAGTAAAAATATCGTACTGAATCAAAACAAAATAATGAAAAAGAAATTTGTAAATGGTTGTTTCGAGCAGAAGCCGTGAAACATCAGGACAGCGCGGCTCGTGGCTACACATAATAAACGTTCCATCGGCTCGGAGCCCTATAATTTTCTCTCTAATTTATCCATTCCCAACCTGTGATCCAAATTAGGATTTGCATAAAATTGCTAATGACAGTTTAACGCAATATTCGACGTGTCAAAATTGACGTCTGCCCATACCGTTTTTATTATGGACTATATTATCGCAGACATCGCGCTAAATTGGGTTTGAGTGGGTAATTTAGACTAAACATTCGTTTGAGCAGAAGCCAAAAAGTTAATGGGATCGTATTGGGAACATACTTTGGGCCGATTAGCCTCAGATAGGTTCATTACTTAAGTTTGTGTATCTGAACGAAATATTATATTATAGGTACATACCTAATTGCAAGACCGGAATATGTAAATTGGTTATAATAAAATCTGCTATGAACATAACGCCACCACTAAAATGTTACACCGACAAAGTTGACTACTGTCCTTCCTTACTGTATGGGTGGCGGTAATTATTCTAATACTTTATTATAGATAAAATAAGGTAGTGAAGTGAGTGAGAAAACTCGGCCGGTGGCGTGTGGCTGCAGCCTGTAATCTGTTGCCGGTCCCCAATCAGGTATTTCTCACCCGAGCGCGTTGAAAAAATAATACCTTCTCTGATTCGTCTATAATTTGCCGAATGCCGCCGCCGGAGCACGTAGCTGGTAGAGCCAGTCCGGCTGCCAGAACGATATCGAGATAGGTTTTTGAGACATATTGGTATAGAGTACCTATAAAAATACTTACAATATAAAATAGAGCCAGTTGATTTTGATTAGGATAATTTTTATTTTATAGCTACGATAATTTCTTAAAAAGAATAAACAGCTTGTTTAGTTTAAGTACACCCCCGGAAGAGCCTTTACGGCTGACAGTTTGATATCGAAATAGGTTTTTGAGTCAAATTCGTATGATACCTATAAATACCTATAGAGATATGCCCAGTTGATGCTGTGTAGTTTACTCCACATCTTACGGTTAAATAATTGCTTAAAGCAATAAGACCCAGCATTTTGCATTACGAATTTAATGTTAAATTCCTTTTCCTAAGGATTAAATGAAAATCAAATGCATACAAGCATCTTTAAGGAATAAAATTTTAGCATGATTTACATTTGTTGTTGTAGTAGGTAGTTGATAAACCAAATATAACATTATTTGATCGCAAAGAAATCTTCTTGTTTCGACCTACCGCAGATTATGACCAAGACAAATTGATTCTATTAAGCTGCGTCCACACTTGTATCATTTCGGCGTATCGTATCTCCGTCGCGTATCCTCGGCGCGTATCATGATCGCTAGTTTGGACGCAAGCTGATACGCGTTAATGATACATGCCGTATCTGATACGGCCCGATCCGCCCCCGATCTCCAATGATCGCGTATCAAGATACACCGCGTATCCGATACGCGTATCACGGTGGTATGGACGTATTTTGATACTGTATCATGATACTGTATCATGATACTGTATCGTGATACACCCCGAACCATCCTGTGTCGGTTTTTCCGCGATCATCAAAGGGGATACGCGTTGCTTTGAACAAATTTGGACGTGAATGCTTGATGCAGTGCTGCCAAACGACGACCTCTGTGGCTCGGTGGGCGAACGTCCGCCTGAGGCGCAGGAGGTTGCGGGTTCGATTCCCGCCGGGGGACCAGATTTTGTACGATCTATAATTTCTGGTTTCGGGTCTGGGTGTTTTCTATGTATCATATATGTATGTATTTACAAAAAAAAATGTAACTATGTAGTATATCCGTCACCTAACACCCATAGTACAAGCTCTGCTTAGTTTGGGGTTAGGTGATGATGTGTGAATAGTCCGGAAATATTTATTTTATTTATATTTAATGCTGCGGCAATTACCGTGTTCTACGGCTTTCAAGCCAAAATATTACACAATGCACTGCCTACGGCTGCAACCCTGTAGCCGTAGCAGTTTCTACTGCTATTCGCAAATTCTACGGTAATTGATTACTCACTTCTCACTGACCTAAATATGATTTGACAGGAGATCGAGAGGAACAGCACTTTAGGATTGTCGATTTTAAACATCGGAGTAGCTAACTGTATTCGATTAATAATCCAAATATACCGAAAGCCAACATTGCAAAGTTGTATATGATTGTATGGACTTTGTTACTCTTGAAGTTACTTGTTACATTTTCTTTTTGAAGCGTCCATATTTGTAAAGTTAAAGTTGATACGCTGAAATGATACAGTATCACATAAAAGTATAAAATGAGCGTCCATACTTATGATACGGATACTCGATACGCCACGCCTGATCGTGATACACCGAAATGATACAAGTGTGGACCCAGCCTTATTTTGCTGTTACGGCTAAATTACAGAAGCATTGTGTAAGTAATAATAAGCCGCAACGCTGTTATTTTAGAAATAGAAACTGAACGCATTCTTTCCTTAATAAAAACTCTATGACATACCATCGAGTAAGTTTATTCAATAGTGAAAAATTTAATTTGCTTTAAATGTATAGCTCTACCATAGCGATTAAAGCCGTTTAATTACCTATACTATAACTTTCATAAGTTATAGTTTGCTTAAAAGTTAGCGGCTGTGGTTGCTAAGATCCTACGGTATACATTTATAATTATTTTGGTGTAAATAAAATATGTTTTTCGTAGTTATTAGGAAGAAGTGAATGAATAAAAATGTCATTGGAATTTTAACTTTTATTTGCCTATGTTCCAATGACAGTTTTGTTCATTCACTTCTAAATTTAACATGTCAAGTGCACATATATTAACTTTAGGTCCTATCATTGGTTTCAATATTTTAGAATCTTCGTAACACTAAGTTGCTTGATATGAATATTTTATGTACAAAAACGATGCATGTTTTTTCCAGCCGAATATGTGCTGTGTTCCAGCGTGAAAGTGGGTTTAATGTAAGATGAATGAACAGAAATGTTTACGTACTTTTATTATAATAGAAATCTCTTTCTAAGCCCAAAATCTGTTTCAATTCATTGTTGTGATAAACCGCATTAAAAAAATTACAATTTTGTGGAAACAAGCGCGAACTTTACCGGCTTTGTTGAATGTTTTGACTGTTTGTTGACGTTTGAGTGACAGTTACATTCAATAAAAGTAATGCGTAACCGACAACTGACAGAAATTAAAAATTTACGTGACGAATGAAATTGGCGGACGAGGTTTCTGTCAACCGAAAACCAGAATACTTTGAAAAAATTATTGACCTATCGTGTGTAAAGGAATAACAAATAAGTAAGTATTATAAAATTGTATTTGAAAAGTCAGTTAAGATCCATAAAGTCTGTTTCTTGTTGTTTCAACTATTCTCGATGTTTTTACCTATATTAAAAAAAATAAAAAAACATTTGAGAAAAATTTCAGACGACTAACACCTTTAAAGTACAAGCTTTGCATATTTTGTGGTGATATTTTTAGTTATTAGTCCCAAACAAGATTATCTTTGTTGCACTTTATTTTAGTAGAAGTTATCAATACGAACTTTCATAAAGTTTACAAACAAACAGTGACCATCCAAATACTACTGACTAAAATAAAACTTTGACAAGAAAACAAAGTGCCTTGTGGTATAAATTCAGCCAGAACTGTAAAATCATGACAGGAGATCTCTAGCAGAAAGTTGAACCAGTATTTCAGGTAAGCTGTCACGTGACCACAAAAGCTCAGAGTGCTGAGTCTAAGTTCCACAAACGTTTTCGAATGACTTTACTATCTCGTTAATCGAGCTAACGAAATTCGAATCGAAAAGCAATGGCATGCAAGTTGGAGTTCCTATCGACAAAAACTATACGAAAGCGTTCACTCACCGTGAGCATAGTTAAATATTTTTGTTAGGGTGGTAGCATGACGTCATCAAATCATTAACCGGCCAAATTCAGAATGATATTTTTACTAGTATTTTGTCAAGAAGCAGCTGTCTATCAAAAATGTTATGATTATTCTGTGTTTTGTTTACGTTTGAAATGAAAACTTTCGTTCGAGTAGGAAGAAGTGGCCGGCCGATAAATTAATAATAAATTGAAACTATGAGTTAAACAGTCTAAAAATGAAGACAAGTTCATGGAGCAGTGAGTGTTTGATAATTTATTTGATGTTTAGATCTATTTATGTGAAGTTGTTTCATCGACGAAGAAAAAACTAAGTTTATTGTTGTTTCTAGGCATGGAGACCTCAGACATTGGGATGAACCTGGGCCATCAACATCATATGTTGCCCCAGTCCTAAGCCCCAGTCAAAGAATTACTGTAACAACCCCAGTTCACAATATTGTCACAATATTGGATTTGTTTTTGAGATTTATTTCACAACATTGGAAGCACTGGAAGGTAAGACTTAACTTTTTTAAGGATAACATAATTATAATGTTAATAAGATTATAATAACATTAATGTATTTTTACAGATGCCCATGCACTCTCTCCTATAAGGCTCTGTGAGAGCAATCTGATTCGGCCTGAGCCTGCTTGCTTTGGGCAAACACCACCTTGCCATGCAAGAATTCCTTGAAGAATTTTGAGGCTAGCACAAAATTTTCTACAAGCTGAAGAGTTTTGGAGAAAGTTTATAATAGAGTAACATAAGCTTGAGGAGAGAGCAAAATATGATTAGGGAGATGGAAGCGCAGAGCCAGAGATTGGCAAGCAATAGGAATAAGAGTTTAAGATAAGTTAGTTAATAGACTCTGTAATGATTAGTTTATATTTTTGTAAATATAAGTATATAAGTTTATAAATTTAACTTGTCAATTCTGACTGTCTAATTAGGTAAAGAAATAAAGTTCATCTTATATAATTTTGTTTATTTATTCATTGTCACAATACAATATCCTTAACCTTATAATCCTAAGCACACTTCTATAAATAGCAATAGTACATTAACACAATATATAACTGAGAACTACATACATATATATATCACACACTATTTATCAGTCTTCTTACTAAAATTGGTCCGCTGGTAGCTCCAGCTCCTTCCACATAGTCATTGTAACCCGGTTCACTATTTAAGTTTCCTGGAACTAGATATGATTAATTGTAACATAAATAGGTATTTTGTTATAATATAATATGAAATATTTTACCTTAACTAGACCCACCTAAATCTTACTCGGACACCGAGTAAGATTTAGATCAATGCCAAGATTGATAACTATGTTATGCAATACTGAGTATGCTATAATAATAGAAGCATATTTGAGTGGCTTGAAGTGGATGGAGTGAACTCCATCCTTGTCTAAGCACTACCATCTGTTTTTCAGCATTTGAAAATGTATTTTCTATTATTACTCTAGCCCTCATTTGCTTGTTATTATAATTGACTCTGGTGTACCAGTATTTGCATCTAAAATTGGAGTCATTAGCCTGGGCGCTGAGGGTATCCAGAGTCTCCTAAAAATAAATAATTATGTAAAAGATAGAATAGTGAAAGGGATCAAAACATAATGCATTTTAATAAATCAAGTACCTAAAGATACTTTACCTAGGTATATAGAAGCCAGACCATTTCTCTATTTTGGTGCAGAGATTGAATTTATGTATTCAAGTCACTGTTTTCCCATACAAAGAATCATGCTTTGCACCTCCAAACTTAGGGTTAACATTTAAAATGTAGTATTGATCATCACATAGGTAACTGAAAAAAATATCATTGCATTGTTTTGCTACTCAAATTGGCTTTTGTATGAACCAGAAGCAAAAAAGAAGAGAGCCGTGAACACCTGCGAAGAACAAATTAATTAGGTGTCGAAACTATAGCTAGGTACTTTTTAATATTTTAATTAATAAATAACAAAAAGTACATAATATAAGTTCCAACAAAACGAGTTGAGAGGACCTTAAATTCGTCAATTGTTTTAATTCTCTGCACAAAAACTTAAAAGCTGTCTTTGTAAGACGATATCCAAGCGAAAAAGAAACGTCCGGCCATAATTTATTTGTAAATATTAATGATTTTACTGAATAACTTTGCACTCTCACCTCTACTCACTGAGAAATTCTAAGTGAATGCTAGACGAATACTTTTTCGAGCGCGTTTACTATTCGAATGTCAAAAATGGTAACACGAACTCGGGAAAATTTTCAAACAACCAATCAAATGCGTTAACGTTCTCACTTTCGAACGTGAGCGTAAACGAGTCGACGATCGACGGTCGATAGTGAATCTCAAACTAGCAAATTATGTTTCTCAAGTTTGCCACAAGAGGCGCTGTTTCGATCCCATACAAATTATAGTTAACGTTCTCACGATCGAGAAAGTTAACTACAATTTGTAAACTCAGACTCAGCACTCTGATACAGTTTTTCATGCACGAGACGTCAAGCAATAAGAACGATAGCTTTTTGAATACCAGCTCCTACCAATGCACTCTCACATACAGAGTGGAAGGTCGAAAACTAAACGATATACAAAGATCTGTTCTAGGGAACCATGCCATCGATGTTGGCACAGTGAAAAATTCATTCAAAATTCTATTTAAAACAAACTTGTCCTTACCTGGAATCAAACCCAGACTTTTTGATAAATAAAATTATAAATTATTATTATTACTATATTTGTAACACAACTATTAAGATTATAAAATGTTTATATCTGCTTACAGAATTCTAATAAAAATACCGCTATTGTAGATTGATGATTTTCTGTGAAATAATGAATAACCAATTAATTTTTGATTGCGAAGTATAAAATTTCATACTAATAAATTACGAACTATTTGCTGTGCAATCTCATACAAAAACTAGAGTATTTTTTACAAGTGCTCAAAAGAAATCGATGTTAATCTGTCTGTGGAAAACGCTGATTTGGCTGGTGTGATGGATCATATTTTTTTGGCGTAATACCAGCAACAGACAGTGGCAGGTGCTGGTTGATCATCGCTCGATAAATCCAATTGACATTGACAGCTGAAGTGTCAGAAACGTTGAACAAGATGGCAGACCACAGGCCAAGTGAAGTATGCTTATTGTGTGGCAAACCCTTCAATGATGTCTGAGAATATGCCTGTTTTTGTAGTTTTGAATTGCGAATGAGTCAAAATACTTATAGTGTCACAAATCGGCGCGTGTTTATTATCTTAGTACATTTTGTGCCTTAAATGTTTTTTTTAAATGAGTGCTGGTTTTTTCGATATTCTAGACGCACGTACACGATTTACGTACACGTAAATTCATTTGTATTTAATTGTTTAAAGCTTTCCACTTAATTTTTCACTACGCGATCCAAAACACATTAACATTTATGTTATGACAGTAATATAAGGTCCAAGTACAGTAACAACATATCCCCTAGTTTTAACTGACTAAACATGGTCCGTAGTTCTTTGTGGTGGCATATCACTAGCATAATGTCCTATTGTGCGTGTGTCTGCTTCTCTCGCTCGTGACGGATTATATCTGATTATCCGGTTATTTTACTCGCAGCTTTATGCCAAAGTGTTTGCCTTGCCGACATTGTTGTTGTAGTTATGCTATTAACAAAGAAGCCTAAAGATGAAACGCCATGTTTACCTGAAATAGTCAAATGTTTATGGTTCAAGGTTTTAAGTGTACGAAGATACATTTTGTATTTATTTATTTATTTCAAAACAAAACCCACAGCCCCTAATTAAATTGTTAATACATATTCTGTTATAGCTTAAGGCCAAATAACAAAAATACTATAAATATATATATTTTGTTTTTTTTTAGCATAGGGTAAAATAGTATTTATTGTTCGTGTGCGGTTGCTTCATAAATTACGTAACACCAATAATAATATGAAAATTTTAAGTACTTATTTGAATGTAAAAATGGTGTGCAATAAAATTATAATGATTTAAGTTTACCTATTACCAATATTATTTCATGAATTATGGAACATGCATGTAAAACTGCTTACATTTTGTTTTTTTTTTAGCATAGGGTAAAATAGTATTTATTGTTCGTGTGCGGTTGCTTCATAAATTACGTAACACCAATTCTGAAGTGCCAATAACAACCACAAACCAAATAAGAAAAAATAAAAGTCATAAATCACATTTCATTAGGCTCGGTAGTCGTGACCTATTGTAGAGCTGGCTCGGCGCGCGATAACAAATATCAATCGAACTCTGTTCTGCGTATAAGGAGGTTCAAATCCGGGTTGTTGTTCTCGTCTGTGATTCTTGTAAACAGATCGAGACGGAATCTTGCGTAAGTTCAACAAACGAAATCAATTGTTCGAGCGTAGATCACCTATCAGCGTGCGCGCGTCCGTAAATCATGATCAGCAATGATCGTCGATGCGACGTCAGATTAGAACGCTCCTAAGTTTTGTTTGTAATTTGTGTGTACCGCCGTGATGGCCGAGTGACTCGACGCGGGCGGCACATGCCGCTGAAAGAAACCTCTCACGGCATTCGGTTAGCTCACTGTAATTTATCAGTTTGTCTTTACGTCTAATCAGTTAAGCTGGAGAATCTGAAGATCTTTCGTAGTTACATTGTTAGCGTTTCTCTGTTCGGCGATTGTTTACAGAGCTCTCTGTGGGCGTCACTAACAAACATCCCGGGATAAGTTGGGATTGCCGGGGCTAACGCCGAAGCCGCAATTACCGGCGGATTTGCGTCGCGACGCGCAGACCACTTCCGACTTGAACTACTAATCGCAAGGGTCATTGGAGGACCCCTAATCTACGCTTAAATGATACGTGACTTCGTTTACTATGTGCAGCTGGTTTGAGATTATTATTGCTCGGTATCGTACCTGACCTAATTGGTTTACATATCTATTAATACAGTAATATCTTACATATAATATGTCTATGCTTTTATAAGCAAACAATAAAACTTTTTAATTTCAGAAATGTAATTTACAATAATGTTTTTAAAAAATAAACATAGTAGATGAACGAAGTCATCAATAGTACATATTATAAATAAATTAGGTATAAACTTTCCATTACGCTAACAATTTAAACGAATTTTTCAATATGTTGCATACGGCGTGCCCGTGTTTAATAGATTTTGCCGCGGTAGAAAATATAGGGCTATAGCCTTCCTCGATAAATATGCTATGCAACATTGAAAGAATTAATCAAATACGATCAACCTTTCCTGAGACTTGCGCGTTCAAACAAACAAACTCTTCATTATATTATAGATAAAATATCTACGGAAGATATCGCTTTAAAAGGATTGCATGCACCTAATGCAATTACAAAGTTCCGTATACGTAAAAACGTAAATACAAAGTGAGAATCGTACACAATCGATCACAACACGCGCCCGCTGGTATGTTGCCCACGTCAGCTCACCTGTCCGATTAGCATCACCTTCTTTGTGCGGGTCATCCTCTGACGGCCACATACCGACCAAATCTCTTTCGATATGCGTCTCAAAGGAACTAGCTGACGCGGAGAAATACCACCGGATTACATGATGACTAATAGTTTATAGGCTGATTATTATACCTACATGAGGTACATTCAATGTACTAATATTATTAAATTTTACACTATTTCGCTTCCAAAACTTTTTAGTTTGCCTTGCAGGCGTGGTCTGACGGGAGAGGCTCTCTTGCTTCCCTGAAGATGGTTTTTTCTTGATATGTACGTATCAGTTATACACGTTTTCAAAATGTTATGAATATTTTATCCTACCCACGACTATTATAAATAGTGTAGGTACCTCTGGAATGATAGCTTCGAAATCATATCTAAAAATAGAACGTTATCAAGTTACATGAATCCAATCTTCAAATGGCCCATTTGCCAGTTAGAAACTTATTTCCATACAAACCCCACTAACAAAGCACGTTGTTAGCTCGCGTGCCGGTGAAACCAATCAACATGATGCCCGCACTCAGCGATATCAAACCACCATTACCGTGCAATATTAGCTACCTATCGACGGCAATTGATTACAAAAACAATATTGTTACAGGGCTTCCTGTCTTGCATAAATTAATCCAAATTAAAAGCCGAGATACAAACGTAACTGCCGGCCCTAGAGACTCCATTACGGGCAATAAAATGCCTATTATTATCGAGGGCCGAAAAGCTGATGCACGCGATGCAATTACTTGATTGGCGGTGTTCTGGCTTCGGCTGAGCCGAGATTGATGGCGTACGTAATTAGAAAACACTCCAGAGTGTGTCTTCATCGGTGCTATCTTAATTGTGGGCAGCACTTACCTCGCTGATTCAAACAACACGTGCCGTGCGCTGCGCAACTTACTGCTATTGGTTTTGGTTAATTGACCTGAGCTGATATGTCGAAACGGCTACGTAACTGGCCCAGAGTTAGAGGAAGATTTAATGGCTGAATTCGATAAGCTCCATGAAGTCATGAGAATCGTATAAGTCGTATTGATGAGCATTTCAAATGCGAATTATAACCATTTTTTTGATAACATCTAAAGATACTTTAATACTGAACCTGTTAGTGAGCTTTTCCATTACGGATCTGTACAGCATTTTCCTCGTATTGGAGATCGTCAAGTACTTTCTTAGCTGCTTTGCAAATGATACAAACCATCAGTCGGAGAGTGCGGCGCGATAGTGGCCGACACCTTGCAGATTTATGGCCGCTGCTCAGATATGGCGGGTATTTCCGGACATTATTGATATTTCCAGTGAGCTCCGGGGCTATTAACTCCCAACGCGCCGAAGTACTTCAGAAAGTGATACTGAGTCATGCAACATTGACGTTATCAAACCAACCACGCAGGAATTTCCCGAAGTTTCTCTGCGCTCGTTCCAGACGATAATCGCAAGGAGACGGCGGATTCACTATTTCCCGCAGATTAAGTTAACTGTCGTGCATTCGGAGGCACTTCGCAGTCGCAGAGATTTCTTTGGTGGTTGCATAAGTTGGCGGGGACGCTGAGCCGGCGGAGCCCGCGACCGGCCGGCCGCAGGCCCGCCAGTAATCAACCTATTAATAAAGAGCTCTGCTCTAATACGACCAATTAAAACGACGACTCTTGTCTTGAGACGCTCGCAGTTTTTGGGCTCGTTCCAGCGGGATTAGGATAGCTACGGCAAATGAGCAGCGTATATTCTCTCTGATACACGATGTTCACTTATGTCGACCTCATGTGAATTTTATGGAAATGCGGCGTATTAATATTCAATTGTCGATAACATTCATCGCTCGTAATTTCAGCCGGAGGCGAGTATTATGTATGGACCGTGACCGCGTTGACAGGGCGGGAGGAGGGCGGTCGGCGGCCTCTTTGTCGGCGGCCTTCTTTGATGGGTGCGCGGGCGCCGGTAGCGAGGAGCTTGAGTGCCAGTTTATGAGCACCGACGCGTTTTACTGCCAGTCTGTAGCTTCAATCAATAAGCGCAAATGGCCATTAGCTAACCTGCGTGAGAGTAAAGCAGCGACTAAATTATCCATGCCTAGTTTCTGCTACTTCGATTCTGGCACGAGGGTAAATAACGGTCTGAAAACCATACATACCGAGACAAATTGCTTTGATATTTTGAAATGTACCGAATGGTTTTAGTTTAATTATTTCATATGCGTTTCTTCACACGGTCTACAGCGAGCTAGATAAAATAACTCATTTGTTTATACCATTAGGTACTCTTCTTTTCTTTAGAACTATGTATTATCTACGTATGTATAATAAAGCGTAGAGCTTACGAACATGTTTTCTATAATGTGTCAGTAATTGATTCAAAAGCATTTAGAGCAACTACCCAAGCAATATCAGCGGGATCTAGAGCCGTGTGATTTTGATGAAAGAGCGATTTTGTGGCGATTTTGTGTGAAGGCTTGTTTATAGTTGTGGCGATTTAAGGTACAATTTAAATTACATAATGTTTTATTAATTTTCATTAACACTTACAAAAATTAGTGATTATGTTTCAAATAAATAATAATATATTATGACAGAGTTCGTGTAGGTAAAAGAACCGAGTCAGATTCTAAATAAAATGTATTAATTATTTAAGAAGGTATTAGGTATTTATCATTATTTTTTATATCGGATGGTGATGATACAATTGAGCGCAATATTTTGACAAATTTTATTGGAATAAAAAAAAAATATATTATTATTTTATCTTTATTAAATTTAGCTTCCAAGGATTATTGCCCACGGAATGCTTATTGTATTATTATTTCTTAAAATAATTGCAAATTAAAGTTTAATCAGGTGATAATAAAGTATATTCATTTATACAGAACATATCTCACCAACCTCGAGTAATATTAGATAATGGTTAGCTAATGGCAAAAATCTACAATAATGTTCCAAAGTCTGTTCGTGATCTGTCCATTAATGAATTGAAAACTAAATTTAATGTATTATTTAAAAAAAAAGCATATTATCCCATTGACGATTTTATTAATGACCATATTTTTCATTGAATTTGTTATTTTTTTATGACATTTAATGAGAAATCACAAATTTTATTTAATTTGTATAAATTTAATTAGCTGTTATAATGTTTGTATGCTCCTTCCTGCAGCAGAAATAATTGTACCAATCTAGTCTTACTATGAGACTCCATGTAACTGTAATTGATTCACAAACAATAGGAATTGGAGGTTTTGTCTGTTCACGTCCGTAAGTGGTAATCCTCTGAATCCTTACACGTGACCTCCGGACGGTGCTAAGAACAGTCTCTGGTGGTAGGCTTCGGCCGCGGCTTGTCACCACCTTCCGGGCTTGGCCAGTGCGTGAAGCGATTTTTTCGTGCTTCGTAATGTGGTCCGGAGAAGCCATCTTCTAGGCCTTCATGCTCCATCTTAGACCACATCGTCACTTTACATCAGGTGAGATTGTGGTCACTCATTTGACCAATAATAAAAAAAAACAAATATATTACTGGTTAAAATATAGAGCTATATCGCTCAGTCACATGCGACAAAGCAAGAAAGTTCTTGACTTAACTAACTATTGACACGTATTGTTGACATAACTAACCATTGCTTAGTTTACTCGGATTTCGTGAAATATACCTTTAATAATATAAAAATTTACAATTATGAAGATAACTAACATTTTAAGATACAAGCAAGCATTATCGCCTTCAGGATGACGGTGTGTACTAAACTTAGAGACGACCCTATAGATAAATATTTATGAGACTGCTTCTGATCTGTAGCAAGTAATAAAAACTCCAGATCATCAACACCATCCTGGATCCAAGGTAATTAGCTTACACGTATTGGATAGTATTATGCATTATAACCCAATATATTCTGCATACCGCAATGACTCAGTAAACGTGGTGCTTTCAGCTTCGCAGAGGGAACGCTTCTTGGTATTATTACAATGACATACCTAAATCGTGAATGTTATGCTATCCATCCAAAGGTGGCCTGGAAGAGATCGCTTTAATTTCCGCCGATGGTACAACGAATGTGGCTATTGATTGTTATTTTTAAGTTAGTCTGTAAGCATTGGTGTGCAATAAAGATATTATATATCTATCTATCTATCTATTATGTGTATCCGATGTTTCTGTTTCGTTCCAGAAGTATACAAAGCATTTTACATAACGTCATATAATATAGCCACGATTTAAGTGAATAATACCCGTTTCCAAAATGAATATAGTCTTTGCAAGAACTTATAAACCAATATAAGTTATAGAACACTAGCTGACTCGGTAAACTGATACGGTAAACGTACCACCAGATTTTTCCCTTTTTTGTGACTTCTTGTAACATTTTTTTAAACGAACCTTGTCCCAAAGTTAACAAACACTATCCATAAAGAGTCATCTAATTTGATGCAGTAGTTCGCTGTTTTTTTTTAAATTTAATTATACGCGGACATTCATTACGGCGATCCATTTTTACTAGAGTACGCGTCGAAAAGGATTGGTAATGTGTTTATCAGTCTAGGTATGTATGTTTGTTCCTTTGTATTACTTTATTCATCTGTACACTATGCAGACCAAACGCCGCGCTGCGACCATTTTTTATGATTCATACGTATATCAGTTCCTCTTAGTCCGGCGAGTGTAACATGACGTCAGTGAAAATTGATTATGGCGCCTACTAAACGCCATTTTGTAAAAATAAAAAAAAACTGAAGTCAATTTACTATATAGGTAATTAAACATATTTTTTTATGTGCTTTTTACAAAGTTTCGATCTGACTGACCGTTTAAGATATATGTCGATTTAAAGTTGTGTAACAACCATTCTCACATAATAGGCTAACAGGCAGTAAAAGTCCCCAAAAGAGTTTTCCGCTTGTTATATTATCTAATATTATTAGCTTGCTTGTTTTTATTATTATTGTACATATATGTGTATTCAACAAAATTGATTAGAAGACGAATTTCTGAGTAAAGTGATGGTGCATTTCTGCATAACGGCGTCCAAGTAATAAAATGATATCGTTACAGGTTTTGCGCGGTAATAGGCGATGCCGATCGGAACCTCGGCAGAATTCGCAAAAAACTCGGGCTTCGACACCCATTCTACTGTACTAACAGCAAAAACATTAGGTCGGATGCTTTTTTGATCATCCATCATGATTATAAAAAGAATCGAATGTTACGATGATTCTCACGTTTAAAAGCTACAATGACTTCTTATGAAGTGTCTGTTTGAGTTTTATCAGCGGCTTAATATTGATGTATCGATGTCGCAGCAGTTTTTAAGCTATTATTAAATTATTTAGAATTGTTCGTCTGATTGTATAAATAAAATTCTAGCACTTATATATTGTTTTATTTAACTCCACATTAACAACGCGGTTTTACTGATCCTGTTCCTGTATGTAAGTCCTACAATAGTTTAATAATCTTAAAAGGTCTGATAATTTACCTCGCTCTAACAGCAACAAGAAATAGTATATTTTAGTAGGTCAGCACCATTTCCTTCTTAATGGGACTGTCTATGCAGCATAAGGTCAGGCGTGAGCAAAGTTTTGCTTGCAGTGTAAGGGGTAGAAAGTTTTGTACTAGTTTTATTGTTCTACAAGCACAGGCTCAGTGTTTCTATTTATAGTGAAAAATATTTATACATTTAATAAGATGACAAGTACGTGTAACACATGTTTAATACGTACGAGCAGTGATGTGAGGATCGTAGCAATATTTATTTACGAATATTTATCAGTCTTTAGCCTCTAGTTTAACCTCCCTAACTAATCGTCATCCTAATAGTGCGTTGCTTGTAGGATATGACGCCGAATTCTTAGAATGTAATAAAGAATAAAATAAAATAGGTATGCTATGCCCATTTACTGGTTAGTTTCCCTACTGGTTAGGATGCCTACAGGAAAAGAAGGAGAGCAACATTCAAACGCCGGCGTCGACTTATCTATTTTACTTTTTTATTTATTTATATATGTACGGATCAAGTTATTGTTTTGCGAACCGTAGATTTGCGGCAGAACAAAGAGGTTACAGCCTTACAGGTGCTTAAATTGCGTTCAAACATAATCGAACGGCGTTCAATATTCTGTTCCATTTTCCACGATAAAACACGCTCATTTCTCAGCCGCAAAAAGAATTTAATAAAATGTAAGCAATCGGTACGTGTACATTCTCCAAGCGATTTCAAATTTAACTCTGATACCTGACTACTTAAAATAATGACCGGAATCCTTAAACCAAGAATATATCAAGCACTTTGTTAAAGCTTCTTCTTTCAGGTACCCAGTATTTATATGAATTAATAGTTGAACTCTCTTGATTTTTCTTTTAGTTATAGTCGAGACTTTGACTTTGACTTTGCATTTTTTGAGTCAAGTCACGGCCTGGATTACATTGAGTTTGTATAAAGTTGTACCTATAATATGTATGTCGATGACTTAGAGTAAATTGCTTCTACATTTTGTATTATTAAATATGATTTTTCTGTATCATAAGTATGCCATTACAAAAAAGTACATCTTTGTAATTATCCATCACTCTCTATAGTTCAATTTCTGCGAACTTAGATGACAAATAACGATTTATTTTAAGACTATAAAAACACTGCTATCAGCTTATTCTAATTATAACTTTAGATAAGTCACAAGTTTGTAAGGACCCATTCATACTACTTCAGCAGTCACTGAACAATTTTCACATAATAGCGTCACAAAAAACCACAAAGAGCTATTAACAACAGCTCTACATGAAGCAGGCGAGGTATCAAGTGTCTGGCGCCGGGTTTGAAAGAAGCCGGTGGTGAAGTGGTCCTGACGAGACCAGTGCCCAGCATCACCGAATTACTACAGAAATAGACGAAGGTGCATGTGGCTTTTTATCTCAACTTATCTCGAGCTTAATGGAGCTTTTTGTGTTGCTACTGTCTGGTGAGATGGTGCCTGAAGTTTAGCGGTATGGTGAGATGTACTGTAGTTTTATAATTTTAGTAGTTTATTCTTATTCAAGTGTTGTTTTTTAAGATATTCACAGAAGTCGAGTCTTTCAACAGATAAGTTTGGCCTAGAACTACTACAAATTTTAGAATTTTAATACTTACTACATCATTATCAAATGAAAAAATTAAAAAAAAATTGTTAAATGAATGACTTAGCTGTAACTATTTTTAATTTTTTAAATATTTGAATTTGATTGAATGTACTTGAAATTGTAAAAATATGACGTACCTTAAATAATATTCACTATTATTATATGGTTAATAAATAAATAAATAAACAAATAATGACCGTATCGATTACGATATGTCTATGGTTAGCTATTACCTTGTATTATATGAATACTAGACACTTATAATATACATAAGATATGGCGCCTTAATATATATGAGAATAGCGGAAATCGAACCAAATAAGCCTTTGTATCACAAGCAAACATTTGCTCACTCAACACCCAACAACAGTATATTTCGAGCTTTCGTTTATGATGACGATGATAATCAGCCAAATTATATATGATATTGGTGACTTGGGCATAATATCTTACGCAAATCCCACTTTAATTTGAGACTTTAGTACCATGTTGTATCTCAAAACCATTCTTGGTTATATTTACTGCTATTTAAAGGCTCTTGAACCCTATTCATAAATAAATCAGTATTTATTCTGTTTATAAAAAAAACTTCTATATCCTAACAATGTTTCTATTTACAGTCTTAAGTATTCAAACAACGTTATTAACACATCTGGAAGGATACATCTCTCTTCACGCGAACGGTTGGTGATCACATTGTCACCAATTAACAGCGGGCAAAAAATAGACCACCCTGTAGGAGACACCTTGGCTAATGTGCCAGTTGACAAACCCAGATATGGGGGTGTAAAAAATGTTTTGCAAAACCGCAGGGGTGCGGGTGTGTCCAAACATGGACCTACGTCGATGTCCACGTGGCAATGTTTTTTTGCTCTGTAGACCATCAGTCTTCAGTGATTCATCTTGAGTGATTTGATTAAATGAATCACTGAATTATGATACAATGCAAAATGAATACTCGATGCCATTTGATACATTGATCTTGAATTATTTTAACAGATCACTGTATCAGTTTTTATGATGTGTCAGATATATTTTAAACAGGAGTTTCAGGTTGCCTGTTAACTTCTTGGCTATATTGGAATTGTGCTTCTACTTATCTCTACATTTATGATCACGTACCCTAGAGTACCGGTAGCACTTTCCATAGCTCTGTGAACTAAGTACATTAGAGAACATAGCTCGGAAAATATTGCTGCATAATTAAACTATAAGCAAAATGGTACACAAAAAACACACACAGACCGTAATTGCTCTACTCTATTATCCTTGAACTCGAAGGTAAGTTATATTTCAAAAGTCATTGCTCAAGACCACACCGCGAGAACCGCAAATGTTACTATCATTGTGGCTAACCAACGTTTAGTTTACTAGTAAACGCCTACCATAAGTCACTTTAGAATGGGGCAGAGCTTTGAAAATGCCTTAATAGTGTCGCGAGTGAGTTGTGAGCGAGTTTCTGATGAATGTCACAGTGGGGGTAACGAGCAATGTATGACACAGCAGATGTTGACTATTTCGAGGACCTGTAGTAGGTACGGCCCACTGTGAAGTAGGTAAAGTCCGCGTAATTTACGACGATGCGAGGTGGAGGGTACTTCGTGAATGAGACATTCGTATTAGCCTTATAATTTAGCCTTTTGAATTGAATTGCTAACTGATACGGCTTTTGTTTGTGTTCTATGGAAAATATAACTCCTTTAAAAGCACTATAATTATAAAAAAAATATAAATAAATATATCCGGACTATCCACACAACATTACTAGCCCCGTGGTAAGCTCTAAGCTTGTGTTACGGGCACTACACATCTGATATTATGTACTTAATATAATAGACAAACATATATATCGATATTTTGTTTCTATATAAAAAAAAATTCAATGAGATGGGAACTGTCAATTTTAACTAAAGTGGTTAAAATGAAAGTCTTTTGATCATATCTAAAACATAAATATTGTTTATAGACGCATTAAAGTACATAAAAATGCGGATAGAATTAGACAGTTTAATTGATAGCTACATATATTATAAAAAGACACTTACGAGAAAAAGATTAATCAGAATAACTTAAAAGTCTTTGCTTAATCGCCTAATCAATCAACATAACAATACTAGCGCCAAGTAACAGTTGTCACAACACCACAACAAGAGCGCACAGAGGGTCCCTTTTGTCAAAATGTTGCTCCCATTCAGGCACAAGGAAATAGCACAATACATCTCAATCTATTTAAAACCCACTACCTAATGGGAATTTAAAAATCTATAGAATAATCGACTTGAAGGTATGAATAGGTCAATTTAGCAGCATCTGGAGTGTCATGCTGCGATGATTCTGCGGATGAAGATATCTCCCTGAATCTAAGTAAATCTGGTGCAAGTAACAATGTCAACATTATCTCCATATATATAAATAGGTATCTACTTTAGAAATGTTATGGCTCAGAATAATTTCATGATTTATTGTTCAAACCAAAAGGCTCCATATCGTGATACACAGAACAATTCGTAATGAGCAAGAACTATTCATTTGTGGATTTATTTGCTCGGAGGACTAACAAAATGAGACGGAATGCACGTCGTGTGGAGTGAAGGCAGCGTCCGACCGAGCTAGATATGTCTTCGTCACAATTTACATAAATGATATATGCGATACGCCTAATGCCGAGCTCCGGTCATTTATTAACGGTTACGAGGCAGCAGCGAGAGCGAGCGCATAGCGCGCGTGCCGCTGCCGGCGCCGACAGCCTGCTCGGACCACACTGGAGCACCGACCCCGGAATGCACTTTCAGGTCAGCCTTGTCGACGTATGCAAATGGTCTTAGATCGTCGCTCAAGATAATCCACTCAACTCATTAAACAAAGTAATAAAACATATTTAACTGTCGTTGTCCTTATCAAATAGAGCATCTTGTTAGTTTTTGCAGTTGCAAAATAAATTGTAAAGTATTCGGTCCACGTGTGGAGCGCACACGCCCCGCGGCGGCCGGTGGTCGAGCGCGGGTGGTCTGCGCGCCCAGGAGGCGTCAGCTTCACACGTCTATACGCACCACATTTCTACTCCGCGCTCGACCTCATAAATAACTCTTACTCACTGACCCGAAGGTCCGATTTCCTCAAAATACGAGTCATAACAAAGAAACAACCTTCGTGCTGCACATTACACGTGATCATAGCTCTACCGAAAGCAAAGATTTGGTTATAATAACGGATGGGTGTTAATTGCTATCATGAGGCGTCAATAATTGTTTTTTTAGCCACTAATGGCAATTGAAGTTCCGGGTTATGAAAGTTTTTGTAGGGTGTAATCAAGTCGTAATCAGCGGTTTGGCTAGAGCGTGTGAGCTTCTCTCCATGGGCTTGCTCTCTGGAAATTATTACTTTGGTGAATACATTCCGTCGGTTCCATGTCGAGAGAGCCGTATGAAGACATTAGAGAGATCTTTATGATCGGTTGCGTGTGGCTCACTGTGTAATTCATGCCACAATCGCAGTTCTCGTGTCTCCGCAATTTATGGCCAAACATACGATCGTTTGATATTTGTTACGTCACATAAGAATCTGAATCGTAAAGGTCTCAGCGAACTTGCCCGGGGTGCTTCTTAGTCGTTGAGATTCAAATTTTAATGTAATAAATTTAAAACACAACCTTTTGGATAGCAATTTGTAACGCCTTACTAAGATCATAAATCACAGATGTGCATCTTGTTTCACAGAAACGCTGCATCGCCGAAATATTTGGAATCCCGTCTGTCAACTAGTGGATGAGTTTTTGCTTGTGATAGTTTTTGTGGCATTTTAGCTGCCACTGGCGCTAATGAGAAGACCTAATGACCTGTATTTTGGCAGATAAACTAATTTATTTGGTTGAATTATCAGAAAATTTGTACCTTTCATCTATACTAATTTTATAAACCTAAAGAGTTTGTTTGTTTGTACGCGCTAATCTCTGGAGCTACTGGTCCGATAAGCCGGTAAGCCGTGTTGGCTAAGTGGGATGACACTCGACTTTCATTCCGAAGGTCGTGGGTTCAAACGTGGCGGGGGCATCTCTGGATTTTTCTTCTTGAGACATTTATGTGCGCTTTAAACACATGCTTTAACGGTGAAGGCAAACATCGTGATTAAACCGGCATGTTCTGAGAACTTTATAGAGTTTGAAGGACATGTGACATTCACCAACCCGCACTTAGCCAGCGTGGTGAATTAAGGCCTAATCTCTCTCGTCAAGGGAGAAGTCCCTGTGTCCTAGCAGTGGGAACATTAATAGGGTGATGATGATGACAGGTCCAATTTAAAAAAAAAATTTTAATGAGGTGAGCTTTATAAGATACTACCGCGGGAAAATACATTGTTCCCGTGAGAAAATCCAAAAAAAGTGTGTGTGTGTGTCAGCTACGACGCACGATTGGAGTTCACTACTTACGAACGATATCCTACTACCATTATAAAGGCGAAAGTTTGTAAGTATGGATGTTTGTTACTCTTTCACGTAAAAACTACAAAACCGATTTAAATGAAATTTGGTACACAGAATCTCTAGAGCCTGAAAAATAACATAGGCTACTTTTTACCGCGGGAAAACGTCATTCCGCGGGAAAATCCATTATAACGCGGGTAACACCGCGGGGCACAGCTAGTTATGATTATATGTACATCGAATAGAAAAAAAGGGTACATGAACGCATCTGCTAAAATGACAAGAGAAACAAACATATATCTGTAATTATTCGGATTGTTTATATTACTTCAATAAAGCGTATTACATAAAGTATGTTACAAAATAATAATAATTGTGTTCAATTTATTCAAATCCAATTTTAGGATGATTGATTTCTTTCACTTTGAATTATTATAATATCATTCTTAAATACCTCAAAGAACAATTTAATTAGGTGTCGAAACTATAGCTTCTTTTTAATATTTTAATTAATAAATAACAGAAGGTACCTACTTATTATTTATGTTCCAACGAAACGCGTTGAGAGGACCATAAATTCGTCAATTCGAAAATTCGTGATTTTACTGAATAACTTCGCACTCTCACCTCTACTCACTTAGAAATTCTAAGTGAATGCTAGACGAATACTTTTTCGAACGCGTATTCGAATGTCAAAAATGGTAACTCGCATTCCAGAAGTCAAAGTCAAAGTCAAAACGTTTATTTCCTTAGAAGCACATAGCCTACATGGACAGGTCAACTTAAAATTAATAAAACTAAATTGCTTAAATAACAAATATCAAGGAAATAACATTGTCTTGACAGTTCGCTTCAATGTTTTATACTGAGTTGAGAAGCGAATAGAACAACACAGCTATATCAGTTATTACAATTTTGTAGTTATTACAATTTTGGAGTTCTTATTTATAGGTAACTATTATAAGTTTAACATTTACAATAAACAACCAATCAAAATGCGTTAAAGTTCTTATTTCGAACGTGACGTTTCGACGGTATTCCATCTCATTCTTTTACACGTTGAATCCTACAGATATATATGTTTGTCTCTTTCTACGTAACGCCTCAACTTTTGTTAACACTTGATTTTACTCCCCATAAAATTTCCATACCGGGCCTTATAACTCAAATCGTTTCTTAAGGAGTAAACTCCAAAAACCCGGGCAAAGCCGTGGCGTGTAGGTACATTACAGTTAGTATTTTTATGAAAACTACATATTTTTATATAAATATAACAAGGGCTTTGGGTGTATTCCAGTGTCATGTTTACTACTGGAAATAATTAGTAAGCTTTGGAATGCATTTATATCCGTACACTCTTATTTCGGAAACATCATCATAGTGGCTTTCCGACTAATTTCTATTGACTTATTGGGACACAAAGACTTTTTTTCTTGACAAAAGAGATTATGCTTTATATTACTACGCTCCCCAAATGCGAATGTTATATGTCCTACCAACTCTTCAAAGTTCTCAGAACATGCAAGTGTGTAGTGTGCATAGTGACGTTTCAATCACCATTAATAAATTGTACAAATTGCACATAAATATTCTTTACTACTTCTATCCAAACAGTATCAACGAAATATGGAAACAAAGAAAACAATAACAGGAAAGAATACGTTACTAAAAAGCAATCACTGTAACAGAACATGACAAACAAGAAAAACATCTTGAAAATACAATTTTCCATACAGCGAGTGTGGGATCCAACAGATCATATCGCAAAACCTGCTATTTCGCATCGGCCATATTTTTGTCAATTTTTCATCTGACGTATCCCATTTCCTATTCAGAAAAACAGAACAGACGCGGAGTTGGAAAACAAGGGAACGGAAAAAAGAGCGTCTCGTTCGAAAGGACAGATAATCGTGTTAGCCAGCCGCACGGCGAATAACTGATGCGAGCCGGTGCACCGGCCCAATGAGATTGCGGTGTTTTTTCCGACGACGCTCCAAGAGACAAACAAGGGATGCAAATTCGTGTTGACACTGCGATCCATCTTGTTCGCCTCTCCCGAGACCGGCTCCCGAACAAATAGCTCCGTGATTGAGAAATTCCGCCGGTTTATTTCTTTATTTGTTTGTAATACGATTTCGTATGTTTTTCTTGAATAGGATTTTCCTTTGCGGCAATAAATAACGGCGAGGTCAGCGAGTAGTGGATGCCAGCAGTTTAGTTGAGCTTAATCTTGGAAACAAAACTGGTGTATCGTAAAATAGGGATGCGACACCGGGTGCCAGCGCGGGCCCGGGGCGCAGTGCAAACTGTGACCTCACTCGCATGAGGAACGGCCTTCGCCCCACTGCACACCGCCCGAGACCGAAACTACAATATTTAAATGTATCGCTTTGAATAAAACAACATTTGTGGAAACTGCTAACGGTTGCATTGTGTCTTTTGTTTTGTATCATTTATTTGCCTTATTTTTGTGGGTACATACTAAAAACATTATTTTCAGTCGCAGTCAGTATTTAAGGACGGAAATGTGAAGAGTAAAAATTATATTTAATTATCGTATGTATTTTACTCGTATTATATTTGCATATGTATTTGCTTTTCACATTTGGGAACACGTCCAGTTCAGTATTTTCTAGTTTCCGAGATTCAGTGTGTGAAAGGAAGCAAGAGAAGTGAATAGATCATCCACAAAGGATCGGGCAGTGTCCAATAAATATATTGTTTCGCGCAAAGCCAGCGCAGATAAAGCAAGCTCGCGCCTCGCTGTGCCTCGCTGCCCACGACGTGCGCCAAAATGTAGCCTTTTGCGTTTTAAACTTTCGATTTACGAAGCATAACAAAAACCAAATAGATTGCAGTGTAAATAAAATATGGCTGCATATATTAATAGTGAAAGTAATAACTCTGTTCCTCTGTGTGATTCTCCGTTGGCTGTTATCCTTAGGCAGTTATACAGTTGATTGGGGTTTTAGTCGTTTCGAACCGCGAACAATTCTGTTAACGTCATGAAACACCCAAGAGCCTTTTTAGAATGGTTCGTTCCGCTAACGCCTCTGTGAGGAAATGACTAAATGCACAATTTCAGTTTTAGCTAAAACGTAGTGATTATATACTCTCTGGTTATAGCGGGGAGTGTAATAAAAACTCGCAAGATTAGATTGTAGCAAGGAACTTATAGATTGTAGACACACATTGATTCAGTGATACCTCAGACCAAAGAGAATAAAAAGCACTACATATAACAAAGATAATATATAAATAACGAGGTTTACCGCACAATAAGCATCTCTTTTACATAATCTATGGTTGAAACTAAATAGAAGCGTATAAAACTCCCTAAAAGGTTTCGAGTTTGAGGTTTTAACAATTTTTTCACGAAAAATCTGGCACCATACTTTAAGAAAAAGTAAAAAGGTTTAATCATGTTTTGGAATCACAAACTTAGCGCACACTATGTTTTTAATTTGAATTCCTCTCCTCTAGAGAATAAAATAGCTCCTGCATTCAGATATCGAAAAGCAAAAACATTAATACCGCGATGAGGGTATCAAAATTTATTAAATTAAATCGCTTCATAGTCCCACTTGCACCGCACGATATCTCTAGTTGGAACACTGTCAGCCAAAACGCGGAGAGCTTGGCGTTTGCACATTATGACTATGTGGAGGCAACGGTACATCATTCTTATTATCATTTCAAACATTTCGTGGCTGAAATTCTGCAATTCTCTTTGCAAGTCAGTGTTTTGTCGACTTCACTGTAATTTATTGTCTAATTTTTTTTAACATGACACATTTTCTACATGCTCTTTACAATGTTTGCTCTCCAACCATAAAATTAAAATAGGAATAGATGAATTTTCATTTCTTCACTTTATTAATAGCTTTTGTTTAGCCTGACCTTTTTGATGCTTGGCTATAATAAAAATCTTTAAAGTTAAAGACACACTTCCCAGTTTCCGATTGAGCTGATCTTTGCAAGAAAATGTCAATCGCGTGACAGTGCAATGAAATAATGAGCATGACATAGATCGGATTTGATAAAGAAGTTAAAGGTAAAGAAGTTAATGTTTAAGGCCTTGGGACTTCATTATAAAAGAACGTAATCTATTCTTTCTATCTCTTTTTAATCCTTACTAGTCAAGGCCGTATTCGGATTCGTCTCGATCCCATACAATAACTTTAAAGTAAGTAAATAAGGAGGAATTACGATTACAAAAACCGACCTCAACAACTACAAAATAAAAAATAGACTATTTAGTTATTTGGGTTGTTGTACATTTGCCACAAAGTAAATTCGTCACGAAAAAAAGTATGTGTAAGTTCGCCACACTTCTGTTTTTATTATTTTTGGTTGTTGTAAGTTCGTCACATAGATTTTTCCGTAGAGACAGCAGAAAAATCAAACAATAAGTAGATAGGACAAAATAAATGTTTTCACACTCATAGATAGGGTTTAATAAAATTCTATATAATACGATAATATTTTTTAATGATCAGGAGAAATAAAATAAATCTATTATTAAATCACATTAATAAACACATTTTTGCATTTAAACTTATATTTAAATAAAATTCGAATTAAAAACGTAATAATTTAAGTATTTAAAGGATTATACCTTACTTTTACAAAAAAATCACAGTTCACAAATAGCTGATTTGATAAAATAAAAGAAAAATGAAAAAATCACAGTCATAATCACATTATTTTTGTTCGCTATCGGCTGATTTGCCATAACATTACAAATTTAAAAAATATCAACATAATTGAATCACAGTAATAATTACATTTTTTATAAATTTAACCTTACATTTATGTTAAAATCACAGTGGCTGATTTGCCTACAAGTATATGGATTGATGGATTGATCGTTCACGTTACCTAATTTACATGTTTTTAAAATGCTGCATTACAGAAAGCTTTTTAATAACTTCACCCAGAGACATGTTATCATAATTGTCCGAAATTGTTTTTAATTCTTTGTCATTTATGCTATCGATCGACGTGTTCTCAAATTAAGGGGTATATAACATCTGAAATTCTTCAATTTCCAATCGTTATATTCAGTCTCTTTTTTTAGTGTAGGTATCAAGAAACTGAAGCATTTTAGGTTTTTTTGTACCCATCTTATTGTTAAAACGCTTATGCCATGCTTCTGCCAGATTTATTGTTCTATGACGAACCCCGTGTACGTTCCACATAAGTTTTAAACTAGTGTTTATTAACCACTGGCCCACAAAATAGTCAATATTTATTTGCCTTTGATTCATTGCGAGCGCTAACCACTATTCACTTTACTTGCTAACCCTGCTTTATAATGAACTTTACATACCTGTGACGAATTAACACATATTTTTTATGCATGTGACGAATTAACTTTCAATGTATGGAGTTTTCAAAAATGTGACGAATTAACTTTGTGGCAAATGTACAACAACCCAGTTATTTAATAGTGTATTTACATGTATTGTTATTTTTGCAGTCGGTGTCAGCAAAGATGGGTTTGTAACAACCTTACCTACCTACTTAATGTAGTTATATGTGCTATCTAGCTTAATAACTTAAGGAGGCGAGATGACAGAACGGTGTCTTTTCAATTTCAAAAATATTGTTGGTAAAAACAATTTTCCCTATTTATTATTGCTATATGTTTTTCTTGTTGTTGTTAAAACAAGCCGTGTTGGCTAAGTGGGAGGACACTCGACTTTCATTTCGAAGATCATGGGTTCAAACCACGCCACCGCACCTCTGGATTTTTCTTCTTGAGAAATGTATGTGCGCATAAAACACGTGCTTTAATTCGTGGCATGATCTGAGAACTTTAAAAAGTTTGAAGGACATGTGACATACACCAACCGGCACTTGGCCAGCGTGGTCAATTATTCCTCAGAGGCCTCGATGTGTCCCAGCAGTGGGAACGTTAATAGGATGATGATGTTGTTCTGTGGCTGACACCGACTGCAAAAGAACAATAATCGGAACTAAAATTACTACGAAAATCGGATTAAGAATCGGTGTAAATAGTTTTAATTTAATTCATACAAATTATTTAGGTACTATAGATATAACAAGCAAGCTAACAATGAAACCAACCTTTACAGGTTGACAGGTAGATAATGCCTAGGCATTAATCCCACCTTTTTGTACTCAATTTTATTTTATGCATATAAATACATAGAGAGACCGGCGGAATCGAAAGGAGGTTCTCAGGTTTTAGAAGTCGGTTATATATACCTAATAAACCTTATTTCAAATTTATTATTTGCCGCAATATACTTTCATACTTTTCATCAAAAGCCAACGGTCCTAAAAAAACATTATTTACAAATATCAAACTACCCTAAACGCTAGAATCAAAATGCAAAATACATTCAAAAACATTTCCCATGGCAAGTGGGCCTTCAGCTGGATCTATAAAAGAAAGGGAACAAATAAACAGCGGCAGAAACCAATACGATTTAGCTAGTCCCCTGGGAGAGCCCTGTCCGTCGCATTGTCGCGGCGCGGCGGAGATATGTGGACTTGCATAATCACAGACTCTTCTAGCTGCTTGTATTTTACCTATTTTATGTTTAGTTCTGGTTATACTAAATAGAATAAAGAACATAGGGAGGAAACCAATACGATGCTTGGGATAGTCCCCTGGGAGAGCCCTGTCCGACTTATTATCACAGGCTTGTGCGAATTATGTATTGTAGTCTTCTTATTGTGTTGAAGAGATAAGGTCAGGAATAACTTCAGGTTCCATAATACATACTTTATATTTCCATTTGATTGCAATATTAATACATGAGTGCACCTAATGAGCCGGGAGATACGACTGACGACACCGTGCACAAAACCTACGCGTCAGCCCAAATAATGTAGCTACCTAGCCGCTACAGGCTCTTCTTTCTACTTGTGTTATACCTATTTTATGTTTAGTTTCGAATACAATAAATAGAATGAACAGCATTGAGAAGAAATCAATACGATTTCGCTCGTACCCTGGAAGAGGCCTGGCTGTCGTATTATAGTAGCGGAGATAATGTAGACTTGGATAATCACAGGCTCTTCTTGCTACTTGTGAACCCATCTGTCTGTCTTGTGACTGTTGTACCCATTTTTCTTGTTGATTATTGATTATAATAAATGAATAAATAAACAGCGGCATAAACCAGTACGATTTAGCTAGTCCCCTAGGAGAGCCCTGAACGACGTATTGTCGGACGTGTATTTTGAATTTTCTTTGCAAATTGTTTTAAAACAAAAGCTATAATTATGTAAAGTGCCAAGTTATGAATTTATCTTTTGACCGTTTAAACAGCTTTCAATGTGTTATTATGCTGATTTTTTTCAGTCGGATGTGTGACAATCACACTTTATATAAAATAAAATAAAAGTGTTGTCTATTTCACCGCTGACCTAAGCGATAAATAGCTTAAAAACATCGCAAATTCACTTTGTGTTCCTGAACAGCTCTTAATCACGATAAAAGTGTAGTCTCATACGTTACCTATCACATTAATTAAGTTCGGACCTTCCTAATTTATTCATGTGACGTGGAGGCACCTTTGTTGCGACACTTGCGACGTTTTGTCGCTGTCGTGTCGCGGGTCGCAGCTTCCCACGTCGTCCGTACCTAATGCTCGATACTACACAAAAAGAACACAATAAATAGCTCACTAAATCTGGTAAAATAATACCAAATCTAAGAGTGATATAAATTTTAAATAGGTTCAATTGGTGTAAATTGTACAATTGTTAATAAACTTAGAAACGAATACTCAAGGACAAAAAAGGGGGTTTGCGTGATTTACAGTAAAATGGTAAGTTTATAATAAGAAAGTAATTCTATCACAGTCTTTATTTACAGAACCAGGTGGTAGTACAGATAATTAAAGTACCGTAAAAGGATTGGATAGATTAAGCATAAGAAAGCTCATCTTCCCTCGGGATAATTTTCTACAACCAGAGTACAAGTCGAGGGTAGAAAATAAGTAATTTATAATAATAAAAATAAAAAATGTTATTTTAAAGCATATAATAGTATAATCATAAAGCCATTGACCTAGTATTAAAAATACAAGTCAATAAAACTGTATGAAAATATATACACAGCATATTTCCGTTTTCCGATAACCCGTTCAGCTCCCAGGGGTGTGACGTTGCAAAACGAGCTCTAAAAAGAAGACGGATGTACCGCACCGTCCACCTCCGAGGTGTGAGACGCGGTCATGTCGAGTTTTCTTTTTAACCACCCTGTTTATGGGGGCTTTATTTATAGAGTCCTTTTCAGAACATTATTGGAAAGGATTTGTCATTTCCTTTATACTCTACTTCCAGTATTTCTACGTAATAAGTTTTTATAAAATTATTAGGTCATTAAACACAGACGATTTATAACTTTTTAGCATAAAGGCCGGAATTCATAGTCACAAATAATCTTTGATTATAGTCAATAGATGTGATCATTTATTGAAAGTAATCAGATATTATTTGCGACTGCGAATTCCTGGCTAGGAGTAGTATCGTGCTTTAAAAGGTTTTTAACATTATTATTCATTCAATCCAATTACATGACATTTAGTTCTTATACATAGCCTGAACTTCTAAGTAAATAAATGTCTTCACATATTTTTTAATATACTGTCAACAAATAATACTAGGACAATATATTTGTACTACCAATCTCTAAATATACCAGTAGGTACTCTACCAAATAAAATGTAGAATCTTTTCGATTGTACCGCTGGTTTTCTTTTCAGCCGTTCACCTCCTACGGGTGTGCCGTTGCAAAAAGAGGTTCTTTTTAAAAAGGAGAAGAAGATGGATGGTACCACACTAGCCACTTCCGGGGTGTTACGACAGCGGTAGCGCAGTAGCGGTCTTGTACACTTTTATTCTTAATCACCTTTTTATTTATAATGGAGCTTTTATAGGATTTGATTACTGCATTGACAACAGTTTTCATTTTAAAAGTACTTTTAGTTAGTTTTTTATTTTTGTTTCAATAAAGGTTTATTAAAAATATAATTAAATTTTTCATTTTTTTTTAAATAATAGAGCTTAAAAGCTAGAACTAGAATTTAAGTAATCTGTACTTAAATTTTAAGCTATTTTACTGTATTGTTTTCTTAGAAGTCTTTAATTTCTACGTAACTTATTTTATAGTTATTTAACTATCAATTTACTACACTCACTGGGCATTTCCACCAATTCATAGCTTAATGTAATTTTTATTGTTTATAAATACAGACAATGTTTATTATTTTAATAATAGGAATAATAATAATTATTGGAAATAATAATGTACATACATGAATTTAAATAGCGAGAAGGTACATAATATGCATATATTTTGTTGAAAGAGTTATTTAGCAAGCTATGAGTTTCTGAGTAGATGGATATTAACGTCCTTTCTCATAAAAAAAAAACTATGACATTATATTGTGTATTTTCGTGTTTTTTGTATTAGCAATTATTATCGTAATTGTGACACGAATATAAAAGTTTATTCGGAATAAAGGTTTGAGCAAAAAAGGGTTTATGGACGTATTGCTAGTTTTTATATTAATATATTCCCTTACCTACCCTTAAAAATAATTTCCTCAACTTTAGCCAATATGTTGTGTCGCAGTTGGATTAAACGGGTATACATAAGTTTGTAATATTACCGTTGTGTGATTTAGAATTCCAATACTACTCTGGTGCTAAAACTTTATGACTGGGAGATATCTAAAATGTACTCATAGAAATGGGGATGGCTTGAATTATCATTGCTGGCAGGTATTAGATAAACCTTATTGTATTTGAAACTAAATTTAATAAAAATTTTGATTTTTTTTTGTTATTTTCTATCTCACTTTTACGCATCAGCACAATCTTTATGTGGTTTAATATTCTAATATTAGGACTCTATTTTTTAATTTTAGTAAAGTATCTAATACAAATTGTTGTTAGATCTTTACTGGAAGGTAAAGAAATAAAAAAAATATTAGGTCCATAGCTAAACCCAATGTTAAATAAATTCATCACAAAAAAGTAAGATTTAGCTGTTTTTCATTTGTTAATTCAATGCAATGCCGATATTTTTTAATTAAGTTTTTAAAATTAAGAGATTAAGAATCAGAAGTTACATCATATACTAACTCCAACAATAGGTATTAGATATAAAATCATAGAATATTAAATATAATCAACTCGTATTCCAAAATAATTATAAACAATAGAATTCCTCTTAAGAGCCGGCGCAACAACCCGCTGAAGCTCATACAAGAACCATTCCAAGTTTGAAAAGATGACTTAAAGTGCATCGTGTACCGGACACCACTTAGCAAAGAATCGCCTCACTCCCACAGCAAGCCAACTTGCACCAAATGCAATCTCAACACCACAACTGAAACATAACTAAAGTTTTATACACTTAGGTTGAAATTCGCGTGTAGGCCAGCCGGCCCGCCTACTAGGGGCGTCTCCCCCCCGACGGCGAGTGCGTTCACACGAGTTAAATTTTAATCAGAACTCGCTCGTTGATTTCAAAAAAGTTCAAGCCTTGTGACAGTTGGAAGGGTTGCCTATAATTAGGAGTCCTTATTATCATTAGAAAATTTTCGAGCTCATTATTTTTTTTTATTTCGGGCATTTAATTATTTTACCTAGTGGGTTTTAATCTAGGTTATTATTAATTGTACGCAATTTCTTGACAAATTTTATTTAATTAAAAGCTTAGACCATATTTTTTGCCACTAATGTGTAAATGTTCCCTATGATGGACCACGACTTACGAGAACCTGTCACAGAGTATGTCGAATTTAGTTAAGCAGTACATACACATCTTAAAAAAATGGATTTTCTTATTTACGAAAAAAAGTTATTTATTTAAAAAAAAATCAATATTTGGTATGGTTTTTTTATTTGTTTGTTTATTAAGACTGGATAATTTTGACACCATTCATTAAAAAAAGTACCCAAGTATCAGTAACGCTATTTTATTTAGGATTTGAAGGCAACGGAACCATAATTGAGCTGGCATAATTTTCCCTAATTAACTTTTATTTCTTCCAAAGAAACATTTTAAACAATTGAAATAATTCTTACCTATACCTTTCTTTAGGTAAGTACCTACTAATTATTCTTAATTCTTAACGATGTATGATTAAGTTCAGTTGTAACTAAAACTTATGTACACTTCGTAATTATTAGGTGTAAATGTTTTTGAACAGGAAACAACTTAAAAAGTTTCAAAGCCTTTGTTTGCAAATATCACCTTTATGACGGGTTTTTGGCATTTGTGAACTCTATATTAAAAAAAAACTTTTTTCTCGCTTTTAAGGACTCCAAGGAGAACCTGCTAACCTTGAAAGTAACTCTTTTCTTCTCTGTTTACTGTCTACGCGCGAGAAAGTTGCAATAATATCCCCGCATCATTTCAGCCGTAGGACGTCCACTGCTGGACATAGGCTTCCCTCAAAGAATTCCCGTAACTTCAGTCAGTAGCAGCCCGTAACCACCGCGAGGCCGCTACCTTCACCAGGTCGCCCGTCCATCTCGTTGGTGGACGTCCTACTCTGCGTTTGCAGATTCGTGGTCTCCATTCGAGAACTTTCCGGCCCCAACGGTCATCTGTTGTACGTGCTACATGGCACATTTCCACTTAAGTAAGTTAATTCGCTTGGCTATGTTGGTAACCCGCAATATCCCCAATATACGCAATATTCCGCGCTAACTCCGAACAGGAAATAGGTATAAAATACATGAAACTGGATACGTTTGGTACAAATAGTTCCAACAACCATACCTATATGCTGAAATGCACACGGATCGGATATATTACAATTTCCACACATTTCATATTCAAATTGGTGTTGAAACCGACATCCAATACGTGACGTCATGATACGTTGAATATCAAAAATATTGTTAGCTTCATTGTATGGTATATTTTATCAAGTTCCAGTATTATGAGTACAACTTTTAGTGACCGAAAAATGAGTTCTATAACACTATAAGATGAAGTTCTAAAAATTGCGTTATGGAAATTAATATACAAATATGTATGTAGATAGTTTGGACACAATAATTATAGCGATCGATGTTTAAATGCCATTAAAAAATTGTGAGTTACGCCTTAGTGCATGAAAGATTTTTTTTTATTTGTGCGTTGTTAACTTTTGATAATGATGTGAATTATGGGTTTTCCCAATGAAACCTTCGTTTCTTTTTTTCTTTGAAAAAGTATTTCTTGTTTAATGATAAGTTATGTTAAATATTATGATCACAATCGTCTCAATCGCATCGGCCACAAAAAATGAAAATTGAACCTAAATAATTACACGTCAATCGTAAGATTTAATTTAACAGAATTGGAAAAAATAAATATTTTACAGATAATCCATACAACAACAACAAGCCCCACGGTAAGCTCTATAATTTCTTTATTTATCTTTAATAAATTCCATAATAATGATCCCAAAATTGCGTTATAAAACTTATATTTCGGTCTCTATAAATCAATACGTTTTATCATTACTTTTATGAACAAAATTTTTGATTATTTTGGAATTATACCTGAAGTTCTAAAAACAAACTGACAATTTATCCTGACACATATACATAATGTCACCAGAAAATTTGTACATACAAACCGTAAATCGATAATTTTTCCAGTAAAATGATAATTTAACGGAAATTTATCATCAGCCCATCCTACTTTTTTAAATATGTATGTATTTATAAAAAATATATATTTGTATGTACATTATATTATTATTGAGTGTATCATATTATGTCAAGTACCCGTAACACAAGCTTAGAGCTTACCACAGGGGCTAGATGTTGTTGGGTTATATCTTAATATCCGTCCGTTAAATGTCCGGAAACATTTATTTATTTAAGTAACGCCATAAAAAAAGTGTAAAATACGAATATCATTAAATGTTTTCCTGGTTGCGTGAATAGTAGAAGCAGTGAAACCTACACAGCAAACATAAGAATAACGAAATAATTATAACAATTGGTCACAATTCGCGGTAGGAGGCATTTGAACGGCCATTACCGGCTTATCGGTGATAAGGTTTACAGTCGGCCGACATGGTTAGTTTGACTCCGCCACGTTATAAATTATTATATGTATGGATCTTTGTATAGTGCGCTGGTGCCCATATTGAAGACATACAACATACGAAAAGCGCAAAAATTGTTAAATAACATAAAATTGAATTATTACTTGTTTCAGAAGCGAGACCTATAATACAGGGTTACAATAGTTGCAATAAAATTGTTTAAAGTTAATTATTACTTTTGTATTTTTTTTAAGCTAAGTAAGCCTTTATTTGACCACAATCTCACCTGATGTTAAGTGATGATGTGGTCTAAGATGTAGCATGAAGACCTAGAAGGTCCTAACTAGAACTTGACCAAAGGATCTATGTAGAATCTATACATTTTAAGATTCGTCTTTAAATATTTAGCAGCATGTATTGCAAAATCATCAAGATCTTGTTAATCTTACAGTAAAACAGTCGCCCAAAATATATTTATGCAGTTTCAGGACAAGTTGGGTATGCATTTCATACGGATACGCGGGTATTCATTTTACCAGACGAATATATCTTACATTTGTAAAATTTAAGAAACAATTAAAAAATTTAAATCTTTAATATACCTACCTACTTATTTAAATATTATTTAATGTTTTAAGAAAATTCGATGATTGCGTTGAGTTTTACCCAGGCCATTTCTGTTTAGTTTCTATTCCATCTTTTTTACTAGATAGTATATAATGTAGTTTGGCTCTGAATGTTAATTTGTCTTCAAATAGAATATCAATTTTGATTTATTTTATTTAACTCTTTATTCGAACATGTAGGTACCTACTTATGGTACAAAAAGATGAGTATTATAATGTCATGGCATGTATTAGTGAATTTTGTAGAAATATTAAAAAAAAACAATCTTCTTAACGAGGTGTGGGCAATACCGCGCTCTATCCATCACTTAATTTCAGATGAAGGCAGTTGAAGTTTAATTTTCCGCAAATTTGATCAAGCGCCATAAACGTGCGGGCTCCATTGCCTAACAGTTGTTAGTTGTGGCTTCGATGAGTGCCTCTCAGGTAATAACTTACATTTAACCTATGAATTTTACACGATACAGTTTACTATCATTTAAACGTTAAAAAAATTATATTCTGATCTAAATCTGTTTCAAAAATTAAGTTTTGGTTTATTATGTGATAGAAGGCAGTTAGTTTAGTAGTAAGCCAGAACGTTTTATTAATTTTAAAGGAAGTGTAAATAAAAATCGTCATAGAATTTTGAAGAAATCCGTTTTTCTGTGTCTATGATGACAATCATCTATTTAGTACATATACATAGGTAGCTAATATAAGTATAAGAAATAAGGACATAATATTTCAAATATTTTTTTAAAATAATGTCCATGTTTAGTTAAATCCTTTGGTCCACTTATAAAGATAAGTAACAGGCTATTAGCACATAATAAAACCGCAAATTTGCCAAGCCGGTTGAGCAGCCATAATAGTCCAATCGAAGGCGGCTCTCTCAAGCTGCATAAATAGTGATGCGAACCATCGGCGCAGCGTGTAATGCGAATAAATACTCCGATACTATCGGTACACCGTTTAACGAGAGAGCCTTTTCCGCGCCGCGGTGAGCCGTTTAGCGAATTTCAATAGTTATCGCGTGGAGAAAAACTCAACGAGAGGGACGGTACTAGTGGAGAAGCCGGCGCGAGCGGGACGGACTTAATAAGAAAGAAGTAATAAAAAAGTGGTCGTGTGTGCGTGGTCGGAGTGTGGTGGCGTAGGGCGGCGATGCAGGCCCCTCCCTCGGCCGCCTCGCTCGCTCAGTCGAGTCCCCAGCGCGCCGCGCCGCACCGGTCCGCGACCACGACGCCCCGCGTAAAAAGTTTCAACAACACTCGAAACTTACCGAGTCACCCCGACACTCGAGTCCATATCTGACGCAGTTCCGAAACGTTCCCATCGTATTGTGCTGCACTGTGATTTTCCGATCTCATATTCATCAGCTCGAAATTTAAATTTCCGAACTTAATCAGAATCCAACAAGTGTTAGCGATATCGAAGGGATTCTTTATATTTAGGTTGCATAGATCATGTTCTGTCAGTTCGATGGGATGTTCAGACGGTGACGTGAGGCTGGAGGCGAAAAGTTCGATGCTGCTGCAGGGCGAAGGCCGGGGCTCCGGGGGCTCCCCGATGGAGGAGGACTGCTCGGCGCGGCCCTGCGCCACCGACTTCTCCATAGCTGCCATCATGGCCAGAGACAGACAAGAGAGGCGGGAGAGACGAAGGCATAGAGACCCTAGGGAAGATACTTTGACGCCTCTAGGTATGAAAACATATATTTAAATTATATTATAAAAATACAAGACTTACATATTATGATATAATGGTAGAAAAATATTTTATAAATAGCTTCAAAATCATATTAAACTTATCATATGGCTAAAAGTATAAAAAGAACTCCTTAAAAATTCTTAAGTTCTTATTATATGTTCAATTGTGTTTTCAAAAGCTCAGGATATATATCTATATAAATAAAAATGAATTGTTGTTCGTTAGACTGATTAAAACTCGAGAACGGCTGAGTGGATTTATCTTATCTTAGTCTTCAAATGTTTGTAGAGTTCTAGGGAAGGTTTAAAAGGCGAGTAAAAATCTAATAATTGCCGGGAAAATAATTTTGAATAATTACCCGTGCGAAGCCGGGGCGGGCCGCTAGTTTTTAATAAATCGCCCAAATGAGTAAATTTATTAAAAAATAATCAAAAATGGTAAATCCATCCATGCATAGCAAACGATATTGATAAATCAAAAGGTCATCTCTTCACTGCACCAATTATATAGGTCTGTTTATCAATGGGATACAAAAAAAATATCCCACCTTTACGTTTATTGAAAGAAACCATTAAAATATTTCTTAGAAAATGTCACTGAAATTGACCTGTTTCAAATTTATGATCCTACATAACCACAATTTTCTAAGATAACGAACTCTTAGAAAGCCCGCAAACTGAGATATTTTACTATTTTCCGGTCACGGATAGGCTGATAAAACACAAAAAAATATTAAACATTTTTTTTAAACCGTTGTATTTACACCCGCAACATTTATAGCCAAATAAAAACTTTAAACAATATCCATATAATTTCTAGATATCTTCCACCTAAGATTCCCATCTTTCGCCTATTTTATATATTAGTATCAAAATGTTGTGGTAGGTTCCATTCATACTACCTATTTTTATCAAAATTAAAAATTGTTTTTGTTAAATTTGCAATTCATCAGTAAAAAAATTGAACATCTGCACCTATTTTTTTTAATGGAACTATTAAGAGCTACAGACACTTAAGAACATAGTCTAAATTTAAAATTTAGAAAAAACCCCGATTCCAATGCCTTCATTTCCTTTAATGTAAAACAACATAATATTATGTAATGTGGATGCGATGGGCTTTCATTCGATACCCCACACTAGTATTTTCTGTTATCCTTCCCCACTCTCACCCCCATAACTTTTAAACGGCTCAACTGATTTTCATGAAACATGTCTAAGAACACACGGGCCAAACTCACCTTTCATGCAAAAATTGAAATCGCTCCATCCGTTCGGGAGCTTTTTTTTTTTGAAGCCGTGTTGGCTAAGTGGGAGGACACTCGACTTTCATTCCGAAGGTCGTGGGTTCAAACCCCGCCACGCACCTCTGGATTTTTCTTCTTGAGAAATCTATGTGCGCTTTAAACACGTGCTTTAACGGTGAAGGCAAACATCGTGAGGAAACCGGCATGTTCTGAGAACTTGAAAAGAGTTTGAAGAGACATGTGACATTCACCAACCCGCACTTGGCCAGCGTGGTGAATTAAGGCCTAATCTCTCTCGTCAAGAGAGAAGTCCCTGTGTCCCAGCAGTGGGAACGTTAATAGGGTGATGATGATGTTCGGGAGCTATGATGGAACAGACAGACAGACACACCGACAGACAGACACGTCCAACTTATAACACCCCTCCTTTTTGGTCGGGGTTAAAAATATGAATTAACTTTTTTATAACAGATGAATAGTTAAATAAATATGTAAATATTAGGTCCTTACATATGAAATTGGCGTTTTTCGTACTGGCCACTTTAATCACAAATTTCTCCTCTTTGGTAAGGAATTCCAAATTCAAATTTGTACAGCTATAGACTCATGTATTTGTGCTTCGATGATCGTCATTCATTTGTTTTTTTTCTTCTGTTTTTTTCTGTTTGCGTCACTCATTTTACAAAATGGAAAACTTAAAATATCGCATTATTTACGAGTACGAGTTCCGCCGTGGCACTAGTGCTGCGGAAACAACTCGAAGGGTGAATGATGTGTATGGCGGTCGTGTTGCAAAAGAAAACACAGTTCGTTTTTGGTTCCAACGTTTTCGTTCTGGAAATTTCGACTTGCAGAACAAGCCCCGTGGACGGCCTGAGACTCAAGTTGATAATGAAGAGTTGAAGGCTATTGTGGAAGCGGATCCATCGCAAACCACGTCCGAGTTAGCTGCAGGCTGCGGTGTTAGTGATAAAACTGTTTTAATTCACTTGAAGCAAATTGGGAAGATTAAAAAGCTTGAAAGGTGGGTACCTCACGAATTGACTGAAGCAAACCGGCAAACGCGCGTCGACTGCTGCGTTACATTACTAAACCGGCACAATAATGAAGGTATTTTAAACCGAATCATTACCTGTGATGAAAAATGGGTTCTTTACGATAATCGGAAGCGCTCAGCGCAATGGTTGGATCCTGGCCAGCCAGCCAAATCCTGCCCCAAGCGAAAATTAACCCCAAAAAAGTTACTTGTAAGCGTTTGGTGGACTAGTGCCGGTATTGTTCATTACAGTTTTCTCAAATCTGGCCAGACTATTACGGCTGATCTCTATTGTCAGCAATTGCAAACCATGATGGAAAAGCTAGCGGCTAAACAACCTAGGCTGGTCAATCGCTCCACGCCACTGCTGCTTCACGACAACGCTAGACCACACACTGCGCAACAGACGGCTACTAAATTAGAAGAGCTTCAATTGGAAAGTCTAAGACATCCTCCGTACTCCCCGGACCTTGCTCCAACAGATTACCATTTTTTTCGAAATTTGGATAACTTCTTGCAAGGGAAAAAATTCAACTCCGATGGGGCAGTCCAAATCGCCTTCAAAGATTTTATTGATTCCCGTCCGACTGGTTTTTTTAGTAAAGGGATCAATGAACTACCTATAAGATGGCAAAAGTGCATAGAAAATAATGGTTCATACTTTGATTAATTAAATATATTATATTAAAAAATATTCGACTTTTTGTTCCTCCCATACAAAACGCCAATTTCATATGTAAGGACCTAATATTATCTGTCTTCACATTTTAAATAGATTTATGTGATGATAAACAAATCACCAGAGGCAAAGTTGAAAACTAGCTAAAATAAATTACTTTGAAGGCTAAAAGAAAAACGTGATAAAATGTACCAGAATTTATTATTAAAGCTAGAACTCATGCAAACTATGGCATAATTGTAGTTTTTTTTTAGATAATGTATGCAGTCTTGAAAAACTAATGGAACTGAGGTTGATGCAGTTGTTTTATTTTATATGATGCATATTTTTTAAACTTAATTTGTGACATAGTGATGTAAAAAAAAATATCACACGTAAAATTTAATAACTTAACCGAATATTATGACAAAAAAAACAAGCTCGAGAACTACTAGATTAAATCATTTTGTCGTTTATTTTAATTAGACCCAAATTCAAACATCCGTTTTATAAATGCCCATTGAATAATCTTCAAAATCGTTAAACGGAGAAAAAAGTTCTGAGATATTATTTGGGAAACACCTCCTTTTTATTGGAAATATGTTTTAAACAAAAAAAAAACCTACCTATTTTTAGACAGAAAGTAACAGAATTAAAAAAGAAAAAATATGAAGCCTACATTTCAATTTTGATTGACTTACTTAGGACTTAGGTTACTTTGTTATAACAAGTAAAAGGTTGCTTGTGGCTTTAAAAATATGCAACCTATTTAGTGATTTTTAACGCATCATTCTATTTTTAATTGCCTAAATTCCAAGTCAATTCAAATCGTTGTGCGTTCTTGCAGCATTTATTTTTCATTTCATTGGTCAAATAATAAACAAATATAAATTGTGTTGCCACTATTCTTGTTAGATCGGATATTTATTGAAAGACTAACAATAAGAATTGCATTTAATCGAACATGTTCAAATTGGTAAGAACCATCTTTCTTCTATTGTCATTTTCCCCTCACATCACAAATTGTTCTTTGAAACATAATTACGTTTACCTTACTCCCCTACCTTTTTAGTTAGGTATATACCTACATATACCAATGCAATAATATATATAGTTATTATTTGTGACATGCCAACTACACAAATGTTTTTTAAGTTAATAATTTAATTTAATATTAAAAAACACCCCCCCTTCTAAAACCCGTTAGTTCCCCTAAACGTAGAATATCATATTATTTTGTGTGTACACACGTGATGCGTTTTAATTTGAGTATATTTGCAGACATTCTGTTTGGCTTTCTCACTTTCACCTCCATAACTTTTAAACGGCTCAACCGATTTTAATTAGATATAAGATACATCATCATTTATTTTTACTGTTTGATTTTACAAACCTGAGAAAAGAGTTAATCAAACAAAGCTTAGAACACGCTCCAATAAAACACCTATCAAACAAAAAAAAAACATCAGAGTCCTCTTTTTGCGTCAGGGGCTAGAAACCGTTGGCATGAATCTGTCATCAACTCTATCCAAAAATGACAGATCTGCTTAAAGTTGACTTATAAGATAAAAGAAGTTTGCGTTACTGGGCGTTACCTTACCAATTAGAAAACGTCAAATATTCTATATCTCTTTCAGAAAAATTCGTAGATGCTACTGCCTCTGCTTCCGGGTCGCCATCGCCACCGCTTGAATACGAAAGAGACTCTCCTGTGGACGTCTCATCAACGTCGGAAGCTGGGTCCGCGAGTGGGATCGCCTGCGGGTCCAGGGCAGTCTCCCCGCCCCCCCGCAACCCCCTCCTGGCAGAGCGGTGGTCCAGCGACGACATGAAACACATACAGTGCCATCTGGAGACCAAGGAACTTTGGGACAAGTTCAACGAACTCGGCACTGAGATGATCATTACTAAGACTGGCAGGTGAGTGCCAAACTACCCACCGCTAATGATTTGATCGGTTGATTGATTTGTGTGTTTTGTTAGCATTTAGATTTGCTGGTACAAGAAGCCAAGAACTTTAATTTTATATAGGAAGCTTAAATTTAGTCTAGTTATAATATTATAATATGAATATATGTAGGTAAGCAATCATTCTGTCATGAATGATTACTTAAATCTTTATGAGCTCCTGTGTTTCTCATAGAGTTAAAAATTGCTACAAACATGTTTTTAAGTGATTTTGTTCAAAGTCACATAAAATAATGTACAGAAACGCAATTCTAGGTGCCCAAACACGTCATATCAAATCACAATAAGGAGTAATTTACTTAATTTACAAGTCATATCAACGCGGTAGGTAAGTAGGTAAGCAATCGAACCGATTGTTAGTTTAACGAGATCAAGGCAATATCGACGGCGCGTTTCAGAAGCGATAAGGTTGGCAGCGCGAGGCGTGTCGGTCGCGCCGCGCTGTCGAACAATGGGCAATCGCCCACCGACGACGACCGACGCCAAAGTTGCCACCGACAACTCTTACAACTCTCACCCACCGCGTTTTTTTGATGCGATGTCATCGCGATATACTCGTGCGATTGCATCGATACAGTCGCGATTTTGTCACCGATATCTCGCAACAACATCCCGATAAAAAGTAACCGAGCGAGCAAGCGCTCTTTTGCCATTTAGATTTTATTATTTTTGTACTAGGAGAGCCATAAGGAAGCGAGACTTTTTATATCAAGTAAAATTATAGTCATTATCTTAGAATACAAAACAATTATTACAGGCCTTAGCATAATAATTAACTGATTTATGTCTGTAGATTTTCTCACCTATAGGTAAGTGATATGTCTTCTTACGGTACCAACATGATTACATACATAAATAATTTACTGTTTCTTTTAGAATATAACAAAGTTAATGAAATCTATTTTCTAGATGTAATCGGCAATATTTTATTCGTTTTAGTGCACTATCAGATTTTTGTTATCAACGTGTTCATTTGTGCTAGTCTTGCAGTGAAACCGGAACGGTTATCGCTTATCGAGATCGACATAAATCCACGCCTGACAGCCAACTGCTCGTGACAAATTCACAAGCTTAAGTATTGATAATCATTTAATTCGCATATTTTCCCTGCGCTCACTCCGTATTTAACGATACCAAGAATTATGATCGCATATGCCTTAGTAATTGGTGCTAAATTTATATCAAGCTAAATACGTCTTCATTATTACCTACTGCGAACAAAGGCGCATTAAATAAAGTTTTTTCACGGACCGTAGATGTATTAATACCGTATTTATTTCATTTTTTCTTTTGAAGTTAACAAAGCCTTGGGCATTCCGTTTTTCTACGCACCATAAAATAATACATTGGGAAACGTATTCCGGCTGCGTTTATTTCCGAACTTATTCATCCAGAACAGTTCTCGTGCGTGTACGAACGGGTGACGAAACTTAATTAAATGAATAACTCTTTCCCGTTTTATCATGTTAAATATTGTTATTTAACTTCAAATATTGTTTTGCCTTTTACATTAACTTAATCCCACCGGCTTTTTATCTGTACTAACCTACTTCTAATTGAACTGGTTACTCTCGTAACCTGGGAACATTTTGTATAGGGGATTTTTCAATGTTTCTTCTATTCTTGACGAAGAAAAAAAGAAAAAATCTAAAACTATTAAAATCAGTTCAGCTGCTCTCCTGTTCTAAATGCTGTAACGCACACTACTTTTTTATTTGTATAGATAAGATAATCAGTAAGATCGAATATTAGCGATGCGTTAACAATAACCACAAAAGCTTCGGGAAGTCGCGATGGGAGACAATTTGCCATACGCCGTCACGCGAGCTTATCCGAGTCAGCCCCGTCGATTAGCATAAATCTCGCCAACTAACCGTCACAAATGAACTGGGAGTTGGACGCTGCCACGGCTGAGCAGACCGGCGATGCGTCGCGCGACATTCACGCGTTCCCGGACGAGGCGCGACGAATCGCGACCGTCGCCCGCTCGCATAAATCAGCATTATCTCAGATAGCCGCTGGACCCACCCCGCCATATCACGCTGCTCCCGTGTCGTTCGAAAAAATTAATGACTCGGAAAAACGATTCGCTTATGAGGGATCTTTCACTATAATTGAATTGCCCCGCAGAGATCAGCCGAATTGTCGGGTAATATCACATTCGACGAAAACGAAGCGCTAAATTAAGTGCTATGGTCATGTTTCACGAACCTAGGAGATTCGTTCTTTCTGAGCTTTATGTTTTTACATAAATTGTACACGTAGTAGGTTTATGGAGATTAACAATGCAAATTTTAGAAACTTCAATCATGAATCAGTAAGAAACTATTAATATTCAGAAGTAAGCTAAGCATACATAAAAATTAACTAACTAATCGCAATGATAATAACAGTTGTTCTTTACTAATTAGTCCACAACGCGCAAAAACAACCCTAGAAATCCTGATTTAAATCGTAAATGACAAAATAGACAATATTAATTCTGTAGACACTTATTAGCTAGCTTAGTTGCTGCATCCACCCCAGGAAGATTAATCATAACAGCTAATAAATTTAATACATGACCAGTTTCGAGTTATGAATTAATTTGCTATTTTTTTGTCGGTTTCAAAAAAGTATTTTGCTGAGTCCGTGTTGGCTGGGAAGCACGCTCTGGATTTTTCTTCCATAAAATGTATGGCGCTTTAGGCACGTGCTTTAACGGTGAAGGCAAACATCGTAAGGAAACCAGCATGTTCTGAGAACTTTGAAGAGTTTGAAAGAAATGTGACATTCACCAGCCCGCGCTTGGCCAGCATGGTGAATCAAGGCCTAATCTCTCTCGTCAACTGAGAAGTCCCTGTGTCAACAGTGGGAACGTTAATAGGGTGTGTGTGATGATGATTTTGTTAATATTGACCTTTTTACAAGGTACCTAGTAACATAATTATTTTGTGGCTTTAAAACGGTGATATTAAAAAAAATATTTTTAATTTCATGCCCATTTTATTAAATAATTTTATACTCAGACTATTGAAATTTCAAATACTTTAATTGAACGTATGCAGACACGCATAAACCATAATCTCTTTCTACTATTTCAAAATAAATTAAGACAGTAATAACTTACTTAGCCCTCAGAAACTCACGGTGCCGATCGGCAAACCAAAAAATAACCAAAATAAACACAAAAAAAAATTGCAAATAATGAAGTATAAATAAATATACATATTATCACTTACACATATATTTATTTATACCTCATTATTCGCAATCTTTTTTTGTGTTTATGTTAGTTTAAGGTTAACTAAAAAAACATTTATTACCATTACCATAACAACAAGCAAGGAAATCAGGACGCCATTGTCAGTACAAATCTGCCCGCCTGCGTCAGTTGCACTTGCCATGCTAATCGCGGCGCAGCTAACACGGTAAGCTCCATTTTAAAACTGCTTGTTTGCACAGCGGCTTTTTAGTTTATTCAGCGGGGACCGTGCCACTCTGCTCGCCTTTCAATGCATTAAGCGCTTTATGCCCATACCTTTCGAGTCGAAACGGGACTGCGAATTACAATAGATTTCATAATGAGATGATAAATAAATCCCCATGTGGTGTTTAGTAATCCTAATTTATCCAGTAAAATTACTTTACAATTATAAAATATTGTAGTGAAACTGATCCATAGTTGGTGCAATTGTGTACTGTTCGTTATTCTGCGTAGAGCCATATTTCATCCGCCATGCAAATATTTTGATGTTTGTCGGCTTTTGTACGACAGCTATTATTTGAACCAACTGATGCCGTTGTTTATATTTGCTGTGACGTTGATAAACTTGGGCAAATTAGTGTGCCAGTTTATTACTTCTGTGAAAAATGGAAAATAAAGTCAACTTGATCAAGATATCTGTTTTTATTGGTTTTTAGCTGACGAGCTTTTTATATTTTTACTAGCTGAACCTAGCAAACGTTGTTTTGCAAAATGAAAAATAGATGTTGACCGATTCTCAGACCTACTCAATATGCTCACAAAATTTCATGAGAATCGGTCAAGCCGTTCCGGAGGAGTATGAGAACGAACATTGTGACACGAGAATATTATATATTTTTGTATATCCAAAGTCCGTTCATTTTATAATGATTCTCAACAAAATCAATGGTATCTGTATCTGTTACACTAGCATATTCCTAGATGTACTAAAAAGCTGGTAACATTCATCAGATTATCATGTCGTCAGTAGTAATCTATCTTCGACGGCGGCTGCCAGTGTGTTGAAGACGTTTTCGTCGTGTACAATCCTGTGCCAAACATTTAATCACCAAGACTTGGCACACTGGTTCTTTGATTTACTTCTCAACAGCACCTCGTGCTCGTATTTTATTCTCTTGACTTTTCCTATTTTCTACAGAAGTCAACTTCGCAATTTCTTCATTGGATATAAGTAAGAGATTTAGAATATGCTTCCATTTGCATCCTGTAAGCCTCCTATAATACAATTGTATGTCAGGTATAGAGGTGAGCGAGCCGCTTTTACACGTGCTCGTAGCAGCCCGCCATTTGTCGCACTCGCGCGATAATTGTTGATATACGATCGCGATCCGACACTGTAATTGTCAACGCTTAATCTTCTAATTGACTCGCATTTACCAATGCCAGCATGTCGCCTCCACCGGGGGCCAATAGTTCGCACGCGAAAAATTTGATCTAAAAATTGGAACATAACTCGCCCATAAAACGAGTCGAGCGCGTACAGTCGAAAAGCAATTCGCAACGCCAATTTCAAGAACAGTAAAAAGTGCGATTCACAAGTGCAACTTGAAGCGGCGTTTAAGAGCGAACCGAGGGCGGCGCCCACCGGGAGCGAAAAACAATTTGGACTTTTATCGCGGCAAGGTGGTAGCTGTGGGGTGGCGCGTTACCTCTGATTTATGCTCCGCATTAGACGAGCGGCCTCGCGACGCGCAAACTACACGCGCCCGGCGTCACACATTGCCATTGCCACTCACTCGGTTATCCTCCTATCTCCAACTCTAACGTATAAGAATCAATAGCAGACAATTGATACATACACTATAAATAGTTCAGCATATTAGTAATTGCACATTATCATTATAATTCTGCTCCCCAAAGGTTTTGTCTGTTTTTCTTTGCTTCTAAACTAATTAAGTAACACAAAGAAACCTTACATTATATCTCACCGTCTTACTTCAAAATTCTTATAGTTAATCTTTAAAATTTAAAGCGGTACTTGCTAATCCTTAAAGCTGCCTAAATTTCAACAAACGATGCTATGGATATTTCAGCGTCATTCAAATTCAAAAGCTAATTTCGCTAAAACCTTAAATGAATCGAGTTGGTCGGAACTCGCACATTATTTAACTTGCTCCAAGTTTAAATTGAAAACGCCACTGAACTCTTTGCAGAGTCGGAGTCAAATTTTGAACTTTGCCGCTGAATTGGAAATTTCTTTATAAATATCTTATTAAGCTTAAATTCAGTTGGTGTCACGCTGCCGACACTAATTTTATTCGAGAGAGACGGCGTCGGGCGCTCCGGGCGAGGGGCGTCGGCGAAAATGTATGCAAACGAGGAAACGCGATATTTGACTGAGCTGAAAACGACAAAAGAATTAAGGAGAATCCACACCCTGGCTTTGCGGCAGACGCGGCGGGACGCGACATTGAAGTCGTCAGCCGCGTTACCGCTCCGCGCCGTTCACATCGCAGATTCACTTTGCTTTGTGTCTGATTAGAGGCTTAGCTGGCTGTCATTTGGAGCGCTGTCTTGTCTCATGTCACTTACAATGTCGCATCGTAGTGCGTACCCACTTATTTGCTTTTAAATATCTTATGAAAACTCTTTCAGTTAATTGTTAGCTGCCCGATTTTGTACATTAATAACTATTATATCATTACTTTACTCGTAATTATACGATTGGAATCAAATTTTAGAAAATGGGTAATTTATAGAGTATTGCTGTTTGTTTTTAATTTCAAATGGAAGGGCGGTCATTAGGTATACATTCAACCCCCTAACCCCTTTTCTTTAGGTAATTCTGGTAGCCACTACATGTGAAGTGAACACATGCAGTGTATTTGAATAAAGCACGTAATGTATGTGTGATTTATGTAAATGTACCCTTAGCAAGTGTATCGCGGGTGATCTCCCCCGCCCGCGGCAATGTGCCGGGTAAGGGAGCGGGAAGCTCTAGAAAACGTGTAAACTAATTATGTACATTTTCGTAGCCACTTATTTACATAACCACGGACTAAACCCCGCTTTCACCGTGAATATTTCATTTGTAATCCTTATTTTGAAGGTATAATATGACAGCTGTTGTTTTATTTTGTTTTGTGGAAACTTTTAATTTTTGTCGTTTTCTTGGCTGCCACCACCCTTTGTGTACGCGTCAGGTTGACGCCTTTCCTGTAATGATAGGTGATTGTCAAACTTTTTATAAGGATAAACGCTGGGGAAACAGCGTTCTTTATAATTTTATTTTTGTTTGAGGTTGACACATGTTGTTTGTCGGTGTGAAAGGTGTTTAAATGTGAAACGATGGATAATAATGTGGTAGAGTCCCACACTAAAGAGATGGCTATTAATTATAAAGCTAAGTGCAGGGTTACTATTGAGTTTAGGAAAGCTTTGAACTGTTTAGCCGAATCGATTCCAGAGACGTAAACGTGCCGGTTGTTGTGGGGCATACAGGAAGCCGATAAGTAAAACTATTAGTAGGTAATGAGCTAGCGCGGCGTTTCGCGCGTATTTATAGTATTTATACCGCGCCTTCGCGGGAACTAATTTATGGAAGTAAGTACGCGGAAAATGTTTATGTACGTACTTCAGACCTCCCTCCGTTGTTGACATCCGGTGCCGTCCCCCTATGTGCTCATGCCCACATAACTCTCGGATGGAAAATTATGTGACGTATAGGGACGTACCAAACCGCAAGCATTACGAATGGTAGCTATCTGAAGTCGCAACACACACGCACACCCTCCTATAAAAGCAGTTATTGCTAATGGTAGGCTTAGCCCTCCCTATTGCCTCTAATGCAAGAACAGTTTCCCGTAATGACTAAGTTATACTTGAAAATAACATGGTTGTGTTTCTGTTGCTTTGCCGGGCTGGGTGTTACGTTAATAGTTATTAAATTATCGAATAATCAGTATGCTCGTAGAGCGTAATAAAATAAATGCCTTTATGCTTAGAAGATATTGTAAATATTTAGTATTTTTTAAGCACATTTGCTATTTATTAAATAAGGATCTTGCAAATAAGTACCATATTATGTATACTTCCATAAGAGGAAACTAAATACTTAAAAATTATAAAAAAATGGATGTCCTAGTTGCTTGTAGACATAACAAGAACTCACCTTATTATGATATTGATGTTTTTAAATTATTTTACCTTTTGCTTGAATGTATGATAACATCCCTCGTACCGATCTTTATTATCTAACTGTATTATTGCTTTAGTTGGTAATCGTTGTATCCCGGATACAGGTCACGACATTATCAACATGGCTCCATCGCAGCGATTACAAACTGAGACGCCACCCCCGCTGACATGAAGCGTTTTAACAGTCAGTACGTGAGCCCCCCCTGCCACAACCACCCCCGAGCTGACGACATTAGCAGCCGCAGACATAGGGCACGTCCCGCCAGACGTTCACCTACCTACCTAAGATACATTTTCTACTGACATTTTATTCTATCCACATAGATAATCTTCCTTGGTACTTATACCTAGGTATATGTTTCTTTTTGCATTTTATTAATAGTGTAAGGCGACTGCGACAACACAGCCCAAGTTAGTTTATACGGTTTCGTGTCTTACAAGACACTTTTTGCCGCTGTAAGTCCACTCATAATGGAAAACTCAAATATTAAAATGGCAAATATTCTAACAAGTATCCCGTCATCTTCGTAATGAAGATCTTAATATTGAATATGGTAACTGAAAAGCATGATAGAAATTAATTCATAATGTGTGCTCCAATTCTAAGCCTGGCACGACGTAGGTGGAGGATGGAGGGAAGGGAGGTGCAAGGCACAAGGCGACAGTTTTCGCAATATTGTCGGCAAACTTCCCAATTTCGGTGTCGACTTGCGAAACTCCTCGCAACGTTTTGTTAGCAAATTCAGGTGTGGTACGCACACATACATAGAAAGGCATTACTTTTATAGCTACAGGTACGTTACAGCTATTGCTATAGCTATCTATATCTACCAACGTGACTCCGAACTGTGGGCTTTGTGGGAATTAACGCCGGATTTGCAAGGAATAACTCGGGCAGGTTTACGTTCTATAAAATATGCGGCGCTGAATTTACGGGTTCACGTATCTTCCACATATTTATATGATAACTTTTCTATGTTTTTACTTTAGGTAGGTATTTTAGTATCAACATGGATGACAAAGTGTCCAAAAAAACATTTATACTGTGATAATCACTAGGTATCACAGTGAACTTTAATATATATTTTTATTATTGGCTGTAATTGACATTTTTATTATGAATTAGTTCCATCAAAAATATGTTCCTGAGTTAATTGCGCTGGTATTATACTTATGACTAGGTACTTACATTGAAACCTTTCAGAAATAATGCATTTCCTGTGCGGCAAGCGCAAGCCCACACAAAGGCAGGTAAAGCTAGTCTGTCATTACCGAGCTACGCAATTAAAATTGTACGCAAAAGAAATATTTGTTTACATTCACTAATTACAATACTAATAAATACTTACACGGCGCATATGCTGCCTACTAAATGGTAGCCGCGAAAGTTTTATTGTAGGCAGTATTGTTGCGCACCGCAATCGTCAACCTTATCATTTTGTTTTTGTGTGGTCTCGGCTCTATCTATATCTATTAAAGAAAAAACAGTTCTTTATCAATTAGGATGGATAAAAATGTATTAATAAAAGATGATTACCTATAACAATCCATAAGCATATGAACTGGATTTTAATTTATTCAAGTATAATGTGTAAGCGTAGTGCATTGTTATAATTATTTATTTTTTGCGCACTGCGTCGGGTTACAGGCACGCCGCAACGTCTAGCAAGCCAGATATAAATCAAAATATTTGACAAAATCGTGCAAGTGTCGAAAATCGGGCGCATTCTCACGCGACCTCCCAAGACGAGCTATATATCACTGCGCCAGCCGCCCAGCCCCGCCCAACTGCTCATTAGATACCTCTAATTCTCATCAATCTCTAACACCCTCCCAAATGTCGAACAATCTCATTTCTAACCTCACTTGTGCTTTATACTCCAATCTCTAAAACAGATTTACAGAACTCAATTTTCGCTAATCATTTTATCTTTTTTTTTTTTTTTTTTTTTTTTTTTTTTTTTTAATGTTAGATAAGCCTTCATTTGACCACAATCTCACCTGATGTAAAGTGAAGATGTGGTCTAAGATGGAGCATGAAGACTTAGAAGGTGGCTTCTCCGGGCCACATTACGAAACACGAAAAATCGCTTCACGCACTGGCCCAGCCCGGAGGGTGGTGACAAGCCGCGGCCGAAGCCTTCCACCAGAGTCTGATTCTTAGCACCACCCGGAGGTCACGTGTAAGGATTCAGAGGGTTATCACTTACGGACGTGAACAGACAAAACCTCCAAATCTCTATCTTCTGATATTCTTATTACTTCATAACAGTAATTAATCTTCTAGTGGTCTACAAATGATATCTCCATTACAAGTCCTTCAGATGTAGGTAATCACAGTTGACTCTGGATCATTTGTCATCGCGTCACTCAGCCGTCAGCGTGTTGATACGCCCTTCCCGTAATCACATCTCGAGATGATCGACCATTAAGTACCAACCAAAGTACCTAATTTTGGAATAAGTTATAGCTTTTCTGAGACGTTATATTTTCAGCTTAAACCAGTCACCTAGGTAGGTGTTAGCATTTTACTATTGATTAATGATTGTCTATGATAGGTAGGTAGGTACGCAAGGTATTTGGAAAGCAGTACAATAATAATTCATTTTCGAAACGTGCTGTAACGTTATATATCTACCGACGTTTCTATTCCCCGCAAGAAGGATTCGTCATCATCTTTATATATATAATTCTTCTGTGAGTGTGTATGTCACTGAACTTCTCTCAAACGACTGGACCGATTTTGATGAAATTTTTTGTGTGTGTTCAAGGGGATCTGGGAATGGTTTAGATTCACAATTTTGGAAAAAAAATTGAATAAAAACTCGTGCGAAGCCGGGGCGGGCCACTAGTAATCTATAAATAATACAAAAAGCGATTTTATCATTTAAAGAGATATCCTCCATACAACCGTCAGTTGTTTTAACAAAATAAGCGTTGAAATAACGACATTCGATACTCTTAATGTACCTATACCAATTTAACCAAGTTTTCTTTGGCTCATGTTGTCCCAATGCTGGGTAAAGGCCTCCCCAACTCCCACTAACAACACTACACCTTACCTACATTCATTTTTATTTTATGATTTTTTTTCGTAGCTAGAGAAATACACGACTTCTGAAACTTTTAACAATCAATCGCTTATTATTTATAAGATTTATTGATTTTTACGTAGTCTAACAGACTTGATAAGAAAGAGGCTTAATTAATTTAATACGGTTCCATTTTACCGCTCGAGTAAGAAACCTTATAAATTAAGTCACATGAATAGCTGAAACCTTTACTGAACAATTATTATTATATTCACGACGCATCTCATTTTTCCCCTTCATTATTGTGGCACATTTATATTAGTTGCCGTGCGGTACAATTAGACTTGATAGATGTTTCAGGAGGTGTGGTTTAATATTTCAAACGCATAGGATGCCCGACGGCGACGGGGCCGCGCCGGTGACGAGTCGTGACCGGGACGATCCCGAGGCTCAAACCATACGACACTGAGGCGCGCTCTCATGACCTGTCAAAAGATATCTATTTCATTACATGTCTTATGAATCATGTTTTGATTCATCGAATGTTGTTCCCATGAGACAGCCACGTATATCATCTATAAGCATTAACTCTAAAATCTCTTATGCAAGAAAACTTCGCTTTCGTACATTAACGAATCAAACTCAAAGAATTCACTGAATTCATCCGAATTAACTGTTTCAATATAATGGCAGTTAATTTCTGCATACCTTCTGTAGACCGTGTTAAGATAGCAAACCGCTTATTATTGCATTACGAAATATTCATTGGCCACCGACAGGGATTGTTGTCACTGGAATTATCCGACAGAATCACTATAAGGTGAGGTCCACTATTAGCGCTAATTTGCTGTAATCGTTGCCGAGTGCGCTGGGAACGTGTTTATGCAATACTGTTCACGTGGAATTAATATTAGCGCCTTCGTCTTGCACGATCAAACCAATGTTTGCTCACTAAATTATTCTTATAAACTGTTAATCTATCCAACAGTTAAGACGGTCAAAATAAAATCAAAACAACATAAAAAATATATTTGCGTGTTTAGGAGTAACATTTAAAAATGTCAGAAGAAATTGTTCATAGCACCGTCAAAAGAGCGCTAATGAGCGCCTCAGTAGAATCGCAATCTCGCGCCATCTGTCTCTAATCAACGAATCGAGTTAATTAAATCGCGTTGGCAATATGGCGGCGGGTGTAATTGCTATTAATAAAGCGCTCCTGTATAATTAGACGCTGGCTTGTGCGGATTGGCTACCTAAAGCACAGCAAAACCATGGAAGGGCTGGTTTACTTATACCACTTAGAATTATTTTTATGAACCCTAGAGTTATGTGACAATTACTGCGAAACTACCTCTTACGTTGCTTTATGGATTCCATACCAACAAAGTATATTTTTATTATATGCAGTTAACGCAATTTATATATCTTGGTACCTAGGCATTAAATATAATTATTTGTGAAGTTCACGCTGGATGTGCTATTTTGAAATATGCTGTGGCGTCATTCGTTCTAATCACGACGTGATAACATAGCGCTAATTATGTACATGCTCTTGCATAATTACATTCGACTCTAACGCAGGCGTTATAATTTAATAAACAAGAATCTGCACTCATTTTATGCATCTGGAAGGTTAGGTAATTATTGCATTTATAACTACGGCCACCTACGTAAAGCCGTATTTATTATTTTACAGGCGGTTATGGACTCGGTGGGTTCTAACTGGTTTCAGAAGTAGTCGTTAATATTAATAACATGAAAATACTTAAATGAGTGCAAAGGATTCATGGATGCATGGTCGGCAAAGTTGCAATAGTCCGTGGAGCAGATTCATCAAATGAGACGTCGAGGAAAACAATGATTGACGAGTTCGCACCTCGGCTCGTGCCTTTCTAATTAAGACGACATGCGTCCCTGCACTGCTGCAACTCTTCGCGCTTGTTTAACTCACTATCTTACTAATTTTACTCGACTTCAACTTCGCCACACGTAATTATCACATTTGAATCGAGAATAGATGATATTATGAGCAAAAATGCCATAAATACTACTATAGTGCAACTATAATACTACATGAATCTTGGCGTTTTTGTATCATTCTTTGCTTGGAATTACTTTTATATGTGGTCGGTACGCTGGAAATATCAAAATTATCTTTGACCTGCACTAAATATGTGTATATTTGTCACAGATCTAGTTTGAAGTAGAGTTAATTTCAAGTTATCATGCATTTTAACAATGTCATAGCTATAAAAGTCTCGTTGTGAACGGGCGGCCTTATTTCTGTCTTCAGTATCTGCTCATTAAAACGCCTCATGTGCGCGCGATGTTCTTTTGCTTTGAGAGTGTTTTCCGCTAACTTTTGGGTGGTAGGATGATGGACGACGGCAGTGTCCATATATCATTGCGGTAATATATCGCGGCGTGCGGCGAGTGTCGCCATTAACGCAAGCATGCAATTGCCGCGAGAAGCCGGGCTGGCCAGCTCGAGCATTCTATAAGAAGCAACTCACAAATCGACGCGCGCGACTATACATGGGGGTACACCTACTACCTACATAAATCTTATTAATGCTATTCTCATTTTCATTTTCTTTCGATCTCGTAAAATCATTAGACGTTTCTACATAAGCGTCTCTCACTTGTCACGTCGCCTTTGTTGAGCTTTACAATGATAATTGGTTCTCATTGAAGTAAAGAAACGGGTTCTTTTCGAACATATTCCAATCAGAATCTTATTGTAAATCACAATATGTCTGCAAAATCCAAGCTTACATGTGGGTGGTCTTAGAATGTGAGATCTTAGGTCAAAAGTTACATTCCTTAACTTTGTTACGCATAGAGCTACCGAGTATAGCGAATATTCAAGAGGCATCTATGCGTAACGTTGTAGAAAAAAGTGAGAGACTGCTAGACGAAGCCGCGTCTCAGTTTACAGTAAAAGATTTGTTGTTTCCGCTCTCACCGCTTCAATGACTACCATTTTATGTCGATTACGAGATAGTGTTTCACGCGGCTACTGACGTTAGTTTTTGTGACACTCATCTCACTCTGCCCACGTCGAGTTTATTTTAGAGACTGATCAGGTTTTAGTTAGTAATCTCTTTATTATTTATTGTTTTTATGAGATTGTCTTGCATGTAACAACAAATATAGGGTTGTATTGCAAATATATTCATAATAGTAAGGGCTATCACAATCTCCGAGGTGACTATTCTATGGTTAAAATATAGAGCAATCTCAATCAGTCAGCCACTGATAGTTGTCAGTTTTCTTGACATCTCTATATTTTAACCGCAGAAAACCAGCACTGTATTTGAACTTACTATTTGTTATAGCACCAAGCTGAGTGGTGACCTTTTGTTGCATTGTCATAAGTTCTTATTTTATGTGCAAATAAACATATTTTCCTTACTTTCTCATTAAGCTATCTTTAAAATATTTATTTTTTTATCTGACTTCAATAGACGCGAGAAATTGTTGAATATACAGTCGAACAAAGAACTTCCTCGTTTTGTGAACTCGGGTTTTTTATAAGAAAATACATTTAGTTATAGTTATAAAATTTTAAATGAGACCAACTTGCGAGCAACAGCTTTCATATTTTTTTTTAAATATAAAATATTAACGTACATTTGAATTGTCGTCTTCCTTTTTTGAAGTCAGTGAACAATACTTTGTACTATTATTTTACTCTGGTTATAGGCGGAAATCGAACTGGCTTACATTACAACCTATGCCTACTACGTAGGCGGAAATAAAAAAATACAGTTTCAAGGAGATATTCATATTTCTTATGTTTTCAGGACAATCGTTTAAATAAGGTAAAATTCGTTTATGATGAGTTAAAATATTTATTATTTCGTTGCAACCACATTGTGATTGTGGTGGATTTACAATTCAAGCAAAACAAATTAGGGAAAACTTGTACTTTTTGCGATCCGATAAGTAGTGCCATGTCTAATAAGTAGAAGTTTATTTGTGCCGCTCTCTGCGTGCAGAAATTTTAGTTGAAGCAAGTAATTGTCGAATAATTGCGTTAATGTGAAAATATACGCTTTAACATAACAATGGAAGTCGATAATATAGAAATGTGCATTGTGATTATTTACGTTTCATGGAGTTATTGTAAAACTCAAGAAACAAATAAGAGTTTGCATTGAACCATTCTCTACTTAAGAGAGAAAAAAACACTAAGCACATAAATGAGTAAAACTTTCGGGGATTACAAGCTTTATTTAGCTTAACAAAAGCAAAGCCGGCTACAAACCTTCAGATTCAGCTGTACTGAATAGTTCGACAGTTCAGTTGAAACTGAAGGTCTTTAGCCGATTTGTAGGCATAATAAGGTAAACAAAGATGACGTTGTTTTATTAGACGGATGTTCCCGACGGTGCGCGTGTCGTTCGCGGGGTGCCGCGGCGAGGCGCGCTACGCCGTGCTGCTGGACGTGGTGCCGGTGGACGGCAAGCGCTACCGCTACGCGTACCACCGCTCCTCCTGGCTCGTGGCCGGCAAGGCGGACCCGCCCGCGCCCGCGCGCCTCTACCCGCACCCCGACTCGCCCTTCTCCGGCGACCAGCTGCGCAAGCAGGTCGTCTCCTTCGAGAAGGTCAAGCTCACCAACAACGAGATGGACAAAAATGGACAGGTCAGCATATTTTATTTAACAAAATCAGCCAACTTTCATCAATTTCACTTTGGATATGTAACTATAATTGTTGTTGTTATAACAGTTGGTCCTGAACTCAATGCACAAATACCAGCCGCGCATCCACCTGGTGCTGCGGCGCGAGGGAGCTGTGAATGCGCCCATAACTGATCTCGACCAGGAGGAATTCAAGACTTTCATCTTTCCCGAATGCGTGTTCACCGCCGTCACAGCTTACCAAAACCAACTCGTGAGTACATTATCACTTTATTTCACACATTTAAGTATTTATACGCGTTTGCAGTCCAATTCTTGTTTTAATCATTTGATATCTAAAATAGATCAGAGAGACGAGCATTTCAAATTGCATAGCGTTGTCGGGTGACTATCGACGATGGCTATTTCAGTGGCACTAATTGCAACTCGCTGAAAGGTATGTCCACTCTGAACAAAGGAAGGTGGCACATAATTTTTGTGTATGGACGGCCACACGCGGGCGTCGCTGACGATGGACAGACAGCGTGCTTGATGCGCGCTCGACACTGACGATTTTAGTTTTCATCCGTGATCTAAATAAAGCCCTAGACGACCGTTTAACCGCAATCATAGGTATTGAGAGCACAAGTTCGTAAAGTTTTAGCTACGGGAGTGTTTAATAAAGCTGATTATGCCACGGCTTCGCTCGTGCGGACGCTGGTTCCCTGTCCTCGCCGCATGTGTCGCCGCGCGCAATTAATTCCCTGTCACAAAAGCGTTTGGGCGTCTCCATAATAAATTTTGCTCCTTTTGCTTTCCTCCTAGTAAAATAATTAGGACGTTTTGAGGTTCATAAAGGAAGTTACTTTGTATCGACAACGCGGTACATAAATCTCCATTCGTTCAGTCATTCGTTTGTTAATTAGTTGTTTCAAGTTTCAGTTTAGTGGAAACATTAGATGTTTCAGTTGTGTACCCTCTTTGTTATTTATTTCTGTAATTGCACTGAGGGTAAGTATTTAGAATGTTTTGAGTGATAACAGATTTGCAAACCAGCGACATTTTGTGACGTATTAATTTAATAATTGTTAATATGATTATCAGGATAATAACAATGACAATAAATTTAGGAATCAACCTTAGCAAAGGACATGAGTTATAGAGATAACAATCAGCAGTGTGCCTAGGCTCTACTGGACCTTTATAGTCTGCTCGGAACGACTCCCGAGGGTCGACGATTATTGATTTCCATTGATTCTAACTCGTTTCTAGATTTACGGCTCCAACCAAGCGACATCGCTAGTCTAGGTATCGTTATGTCCATCTTACTGATTTATAGCTGAGAGCGGGCCTGATCCTGTGACCGGCACTATTTTCATTCAAATAATGCTCATAACTTCCTTGGTTATATAGTTTGTGGAAACAACTCAATAAATACTTTCCGATTAGGGGTATGACATACTAAAGTTGAAATCTCACTGTGAAAAGCATATCGATGTGTCGATCAGTCTCACGGGAGGCGGCCGCGGCATCGCAAGCGCAACTTGCCTCGATTTGGCTGACGTCACACCTCTGACAGCTCCAACATTTGTCGAGCGCTGGAGATAGTGTCACTGATAACCCAATCCCTTACAACAATAAGAATACACTTAGCATGTTTGCACCTGCGCCCTGCTAGCCGACCAAGATCGATATGTCAGTGCCCGCATAACTTAAACTTGCTCACTTAGACACCTCGATAGAATCTATAATCCTACTTTGAATATGATGGGGAATTATATTTATTCCCCAGAAAAAAAAGTGTCACAGAATTTTTAGTCGTATTCTTCATCTGTTAAATGGATTCGAAATGAAACATCATTATTGGTGCTTTATCATACTGAAACGTTGATATGAGTCGAGATAAAACATTCAGATATAAAAAATGTGAATAGTGTTTTTTGTGCATCGCGGTGTGAGACGAAGCGTCGCCGGCGCGCGCGCCGCGGGGCAGTTTCCCGGGAAGGAGCCCTGCTTCAATATTTAACATTTACACCCACCACACTATTGTCACGATGTTCATTTTCTGTTGCACCCTTTGTCTGGAATTTGACTCGCTCAGAGGTGACAATGTTTGTTAACATTTACGCATCCACAATGCAGACAAAGAAGTTTTTTTCCCAAACCGATGACTTGTGAATTTGTTATGATCGATTGGCCCATCCCTTTCTGTAAAAACTGCACTGCCTTAAATCCTCTTTTTAAGACTATTCGTACGCTTTAAAAACGAAATCATTAATAGTCATTAATAGTCATTAATAGTCATCTAGATAGAGTTTGGATTCTAAATGTAATAAAACATTTTATATGAGTATTTTTAACTCCTTGTAACTAAGCTAAGCTAACGGTGACTACAATAACAATTGAGTGGTTTAAACTCGAATATAAATCAACAATAGTAAAGTTAAAAGATTTAGAGAAATCGTTGGAGGTAATCTTGTCAGTCCAAGCAGTATCTAATACACGGTTTGAGAAGATAATCACGAAAGTAACTGCGACTGCTCCACGCATTTAGATGCAAGCCCTCTCAATAGTCGCCTAATTGAAATTTATATCTCATTTCTCAGTATCAATAATCAATATTCTAAAATCTTCGAAGTTGTGAGCGTCCACAAACGAGTTCTACGAGAGTATAATCGAACAATATAATGAAGGAGTAAAGGCAAACACAATTTCAATAACAAAGGGAGCCATGACAAATAAACATATTTCACGGGCCAAAATGGCTGCGGTCAGGTGTCATGCGCTCCTCCCGCGCACCTCCGCGCCACTTCCTTCTTTTACTTCTTTTATATCGATTCATTCTTTTCGATGCAGCTCTTTTATGTTGCTTTGTCGATTTCCTAAAGCTTTTTACTCCGATTATATTATCAGTGTGTCATTTGATAGGTAGGTACATTGTTTTGCTTGACGACAAATATTCCAAAAATTACAATTTAAATATATGGAAGATAGTCGATAAACATTAAGCTACTCTTAATTAAAACCTTATTTTACGAGCATAAGTAACCATTTATAGTTTTAGGAGGGCAAAACAATCAATAAAATCCAGCTCGTTAGCAAGAAAGTCCCATAAGTCAAAAATACAAGAAGTCATCGTACTTGCGTGCTAAGAGTAGATTTAAAATAATTTAAGATGGAATTTATTTATTGAGCTTCCATCCTATTCCCTCTTATGGTATTATAGCTGAAATTTAATAGTTCGATCTCAGTCTCTCGTGCCATCGATCACTTGTGGTGTGACGTCACGCAGAGACGTCGTGTGCGGCCGGCTCGATTTATTGCGTCTGCGCAGTTTATACAGAAAAACTCACAATTTTGTACTAGCTCAGTTAAGCTGGAAAACTCTTTAGAAATCAAAAATGGCATTTAATTAAGAGCCAAAGACAGGCGACCTGTCACAGGCATAGAATACTTATATCAACAAAATGTATTTTTTTTCGTATTTCCAAGAAATTGTTTACTTTTCGTAAAAGTGTTCTATATAATTGCCATTGTTCACGATATTTTTTCAGTTTGCTACATTTATCACAGACAAAAACAACTAAATTATATATCAACTCATCAAAAATAGTGTCGATGAGAATTTGTTTTACCTTTATCGACGAGTATGACAGTGATTTACATCATGGACCACTGTCAGATAACAAAGTCCTCAATAATCAGAACCAATCGAAATATTATTTTTTACTATTTATATCCCACTAAAAATTTATGATTAAGAAAATTTGCAAGAGAATTGAAATGTGGCAAGCAGCTTATATTTGATATTCAAGTACAGTTAAAATATTACCTACTTCCGAATACGAGTGCAAGGTAGACCTTCTACTAAACGCCGGGTCCTTGAGAGACCTTCTCTGTGATTTAAAACGGGACACCACTGATGTGAGCCCATGAGCTCGTAAGCGAAATTAAATCTATTGAAAATACCGAAATGCAAAGTGAACTATGTCCACAAATCAAGTCAACAAATTGTAGTTATGTGGATGTGCAGAATGATAATTAGGATTGTAGCGGAAATCGCTGATGATGTCTACAATCTTCATACGGTGAATTTCATACTGTCAGTGGGATCAGTCAGTGAAAACCTACAATTCCTAGACATGTTAGATGAAGATGAATCATATTCCAACTAATATAATATCAATTAGTTGAAGTAAAAAAATAAATCATATACCTCTACAGAGCTGATTTGTTTATGATTGACAAATTATTTTTATTGTTGTGTTCGTAAGGAAATGTTGCTGGCTCCAAAGCTAACCTCTTAAAAATAATATGTATTGAAATGATGTTAGACAAAATTTGCTAATGGGGTTCTAAAGAAATACAATTTCTACGACTCTTCCTGCAAAGGATTTTTGTATGAATTTAAAAGTGCCGAACAAGATTGGATTCATTTCATTAGGTATGGTAAAGCTAAATAACCAAATGAACTAATCCAATATAAAAACTAAGTGTGATGTTAGTTGTTTAATCAGACAACGGCTGCAGTCTATTGCTTTGGCAAGAGGTGAGATGTCGCTCGTCGTCGCACTGCATCAATCAATGCGATGCGCAGCAAAAGGAGCGCGGGCGCATGTTAACGTGACATTTATTTATTCCCCGATGTTCCTGTCGTGTCCGCTCGACGCGTCTCTACTCATTTACGCGGGTTACATGACAACTGCTGCTTTTTGGTTGGCTATTGATTTATTAGTCATTAGGGCTCACTGCGCTCTTAACAATTTCAGTAATGAACGCTCGGGAAGTATGTATTTGGATCTACTTCAATGAGCTAAACATCTCTATTGAAAATAAAACTTGTGTTTGTTAATTATTTTCAAGATCTTTATATGAAACTAACTACTTATTACTCTACTTATTTTTCTGAGATTCAAGACTTCAACTGTACACGTACCTACATATATTTTTTTGTGTTAAGTTAAATGGTATAATTATTATATTTATCCCTCGCCAATAATATAACATCCTACAAATTCAACAGAATGAGTAGATCGAGCTACACGTCTGCTCATCTCTTTGACGCCACTTTTTGTAATGTTTTTTTTTGTTTCCCGCCCGGGAATAATGTCATTATGGCGCCTTTAATGTTGTCAGAGAGCGGCTGCCGCCGCCCAAGGCGAATGTTTGTTGATACTTAAATTAGGTTACTTTGACACGCCTCGTTCAAATGTTTATACTAAACTGTAATAAATCTAATAAACATCACAAGATGAAGTTATTAGTTATTCTTGACGTACCATGACTTTTTCACTTCTATAGTAATAGTATTAGTAATAATATTATGTATATAATATGTGGTAATAGGTACTATGTTAAAACTTGGCTACAGTAGCACTATGAATAGCATAAATTTGTGCTTGTATTTTATCATGCAACACTAAACGAATAGCTGCTTGTTATAATGCATCCATTGTCAGCTACTACTCTCATTCTATGGTTAAAACGTGTAGCTTGGAGAGCTTCCATTGTAGTCAATGACGTTTGCCAGGTGGGTGTGCAAGCTAAGTAGCTGGCATCGGCATGTGACCCTCGGCCCTCGGCTTGGGGCGCGGATCCGATGTCCTCTCAAGGACCTCGTTTGTACTCATTTACTGCTGTCATATTACAAAACATGACTCAAAAAATGTTAATGGCTAGCTGTCATGCATTTATTCATCCCATTGTAGATTTATGTAGGTAGGTATTTATGTTATTCCAAGCAACGTAAATAGTTATTCAAAGTTAAACGATCAACGACAAACGTTCTTTTTATATCCCTCGCTGTAACTATTTTGGTAATCATTAGTCTTGGATGTCACATGTGCTCATGAAATTACTCACCGCAAAATCGGAAACCTGTCACAACTGCTCAATATTTTATTATTTTTATCATCTTGCTTTGATGCGTAACAAAGTTAGGCGTAACATTTATCAAGAAGTTTAGTAGAATAGCGAATTTCACATAAACTTCCACATCAAACAAAAAATAAATATCTTCAATGAGTATTAAGATGTTAATTGTCACAGGAGAGGAATGCCTGACAGTAACGATCACAGCGAGTGTAAGTTACAGTGATATATTCGGTTGTTCGTCTGTTTTAGAATCTCTGTTGTCACATTTTGTCATAAGCATAGACATTTTAATTTGAGCTCATCGTTCTAAAATAGTTTTGGTCGTGCGAAGTTGTCAGAACAATAGAATCGGACGTATGTACCTATATGCGGGCCGTAAGTAGGTAGCCGCCGGTATCTGGCTGGCTGAAAGGCCGGGATCGCGGACGGCTCAATCGCCAGATAATTACCGCCGGCGACTGGACACGCTGAAAGATTGACACTGCGCGTTCCCGATGACTTGTTTATTGCGATCCATTAAAATATACTTTATTTTTTTCTCACCTTGTCTCATCATAAAAATGCCAGTGCTAAAATAAGCTGCGATGTTGGTTTAATTTGATATTAGGAGATACGCTATTAATGGAGACTGGTTTCTTGGAGGGCTTATCGTAAATATTGTTCACAAATTGTGTGGAGTCGCAGCGGGGCGCGCCGCAGCGAGGGGGCGATTTTTCATCAACACTGCCTCTGCTCTGCCAAACACATTTTTTAACACCTCGTCCTCCTCTTAAATCAAACATTTACTTTATGGGTACATCAGCTCGTTTTAACGATTTCCTTAGTAACAATTTGCAGAATTTATGGACTTACTGGGCTTACGACCTTTGCCACTTTATAATGAGGAATCATTTTCATTATGCGCGTTCAGTTTGTTTGTTGAATTTACCTTCTACGAAACAACGACCTTTTTATGTTTGTTGACATATTTTCGATTTAATATAGGTTTATGTTTATTTGTTTTTAGGTACCTATAGTTTGAGTGTTCAGTTAAGATAAAAATACAATGTTAAACTAACCGCTCTTCCATTCTTTTGTTTCAGATCACGAAGCTGAAAATCGACAGTAATCCATTTGCTAAGGGGTTCCGTGACTCTTCACGTCTCACTGAATTCGAGAGGTAACTATCATAATATTATTGCAGTGTTGTTATTCATATAAGTTGAACATTTTTCTTCTTTGTTTTCATCCAAAAGTAAATGTTATGTATTTTTCTGCTTTTCATATTTTCTTGAGAAGATATATACACCTACACTGTTGGTATATCTAATGTCTTATCGTGTTTCCAACGGCATGTCCTCCTTTTGTATCTAATCCTTCCCATGACTACTGTTAGTGCAATTCACATAATTACATGGCCGACGTTAGTAGGTATCCGTATAATTTATAATACCTCCAATCGACATTTCTCTCAAAAGGTGGATGCCCACATTCGTGACTTCCATTTCGATTCACTCGCCTTTATTGCCTTGCATTGATTTGTTTACTTAGAAGTTTTTTTTTTGTTTCTTGAGATTCTATGTCACTGGGGAGCAGGACAGAACATCGTACTTCCCCGATGAAAGGCGACTCGGGGCCGCCTACCATAGGTAGATACTTTTCATGCTTTCTCATCATGATTACTCCCGACCGGCGACAAAACTCAAACTGATGACTCGTTTCCAGGGAGACCATGGAGTCGATGCTCGCAGAGCAGCACTACCTTCGGTCGCCGCTGCGGCCCTTCGACCTGGACCAGCACAACAACAACCTAACGTTGGAGGAGAAGGCGATCCTGGCCGCTCGGTCGCAACTGTTCCTGCGCGCCGCGTACCCGCTGTACGGGGTGCCGGCCGCGGCGCTGTGGGGGCAGTGGGCGTGCCTCGCGCCGCAGCTCCTAGCGCAGCAGCACCTCGCGGGCGGCTCTGGCCTGCAGCTGCCGCGGCCCGTGTACGCGGGCGCGGGGGGCGCGGGGGGAGCGCCGCCGTCGCTGGCCGCGCACCGCTTCTCGCCGTACCCGGCGCGCCGCGCGTCGCCCGGCTCCTCGCCCGACTCGCTGCGCGCCGCCAGCCCCGCGCACCCCGCGCACGCCCCGCACCACCCACTGCCGCCGCACACGCCGCACCCGCCGCACAGCCCTACCTAACGACGCATCCGCATCTCCACTGACGCGCACATGAACTATCACGCCGCCGCCGCCGCCGCCGCGCCGTTTGAATCGCGGCAACCTACTGCCCACACCTGTGGGGACGACACGTTGCAGACAAAGTATTATAGTGACAATTTTGACCTGATAGTGTTGACGGACGAGAAAATGATTGTATAAATGTAAAAAGTTTTAGTTATTTAAGTTTATAAATGTGTAATTATTGTTATTATGTTCCTATTAGAGTGTCTCGTAGTGATGGTTTCCTCTAAAATAGAGATATAACATAAGGCGATTATGTACATGAAATTGGCATCTTCTTGCATTTTGTTCGTAGGTTTGTTGAAAATTCACTAGGTAGCTTAGAAATCGAAAGTTTTGACATAATTAGAGCTAATATCATGATCACAAAACAAATGTACATAACATACACGAAAATATACTTGTGCAATAAAATTAATTTATGATGTAATTTGTAATTAAAAATTGTGTATAAAATTTAGTAGGTAATCTACATTCAGATGTACACTCTAGGTCTATGAATGTTCATGGATAAGTTTCTGTAGTAAAAATTATAATTAATATTATTACAAATAATATATTGCTAAAGAATACAAAATTAAATGTTTGTTAAGACAAAATTATTTCATTCCTCATTGGCCACTACTTAACCCGAATCCTACCAACTTACTGTCCTCATTAATTATACAACATACCATACCTAGTAATAACACTACCTTTTATTGGCTGAAAGTTTGAAAGACTTCACCATTTACCGCCTTTTGCTCATTCCTATCAGCTTGGCATTAGTGGATTAGAGATAAAGGCCTTATTCCCGTTTAACTATGCCTATAATATGTATGTAAACGCCTATATGAATGGTTATTTTACACTTAGATTTCAGTGGGTAGGTACATTTTATTAAAATCCAATAAATATTACTTCAGCTTATTAGAACAACTAATTATGTCTGTCGGTTGCTTACTAACCTACCCTTCTTCATCTTATAAGTCAATTAAATATCTAAATTCATTTTCCGTGAGACATGGCAAAAACAAAATTTGTATTGCATAATAGAGAAAGGTATACGATTCAAATGTGCGATATTGGTAAGTACCTAATTCTACTTACCATGGTTGGTATAATCACCTAATTATAGACCAAGTTCTTCCTTTGTTGAATCATCATCATCATACAAGATGTTTCAACATGAACAGGGAGCACAGAACAGAAAGGTATAATTTAACGACGGCAGTTACTGTGAGTTATTGGTGACACACCTATGTATGAAGACATAAAACATTTATAGAAATATGTAATCACCAACTTCGAGATATAAATATTATTGTTATTGGTAGAACCAAGCAAGGGAAATATCAAATCAAAAGTTATTAAATAAGAACTAAAATCATAAAGATTTTTCAAATCCTTTCAAATATACTAGAATAGATGGAAATCTAATAAATAAATAATATATAAATAAATAAATAGATATTTTATTGGAAATCTAATAAATAAATAATATATAAATAAATAAATAGATATTTTATTGTACATAATAAACACCAATAAACCCAGAAGAAAGTGCTTGCTGAACAAACAAACACTTGAGCCCTTGGTAGGAATCGAACCCGCTACCTCTTGCGCCGCAAGCTGTCCTTCGCCCACCGCGCCACTGAGGCAGTCGATTTATTAAGTTTCACGGAGCTTTACCAGAACTTACAAAAGGCCAGTATTTAAATAAATCTAAACCTATAAAAGAGTTTAACCTTTGTGTTTTGGCATAGTCTAGCCAAAACCACAAGCAGGAGAGTACACATTTTTTAGCCTGCTTTACTTAAAGCAGAATCATAACAATACTCTACATCATAATTAATTTGTTGTTTATGATTATTTTTATAACAGCAGCATGCTTTTTTTACAACTAATGTTTACATATTTTTTGTCACATCACGATACCTAATGAATACAAACTAAGTAGTGAAAATAAATCATTGTAAAGCGGGTGAAGCCATTATTAATGCACTAAGCTTTATTGATTGTACTGACAAACAATATCATAACAGATTTATGTCACTATTCCATAGAAGAACCTACCTAACATCAATTAGTACATTTCAAGGTTGACCAATATCATGAAACAGTAAGTTTTGTAGAGCAGTCGGTAGTGTCCATTGTGAGTTTACACGCATTCGCCGAAACCTTTGCCGTCACTTATTTCAGTTCCACAAAACCTGTTTTTTGTTTCGAAGAGTTCCGCTAGATGGCAGCAGGAGTTTCAAATCTCGTGCAAAGTAGAGCTGGTAGAGCTATGTTTCGTTTGCCCTTGTTAGATTTTCCATCAACCAATGTCTCATATAAAATGATTCGTCAAACTCAATATAAGTAAGTAATCTTTTACATATTTAAGTTAGATAACCTTTACGTGAGTTGTTAGGTCCAGTGTTTTATTATTAATCGAACGTAGTCATTTGGGTAACTTTCTAACAAATCCTGACTTCTCGGACCAGGGCTACAATTTAATCCAACGAATCGTGATATCACCCTATCCTATTGCATAAACTTATCTACAAACTGTGACAGATGCACGGTAACAAATTAGTGCATCACGATGGGCAATTATGCAAAACGCCTATAAAGTTATCTTAGTGAAAACAAAGCGTCACCCTCACAACTATTCAATTAAAACGAAGCCCTGCTACGAGATATTCGAGTCACATAGTCCACTACTCGTACACACTAAGAATATCCACTATACAATAGGGAAATTTTATTTTGCTTAGTTCGTGACGTTAGTTCTCGGAGATAAGTTTGTTATGGACATTGTTTCATACGCAGTGGGATTCAATTTTGCGTGAAGAATTAGTAGTGTGTACGAGAAGCAAGGGTCCGTAGAATTAGCCGGGCGCGTGGCCACATTACTGGGACAAATTTCACATCCCCCGGGAGAGCCAGGGGTGCGGGATGCAACGATAATCTAATCTGGATTGTAGCTAATAAATGTTGTACCACTGACACGCTCGCAACAATTTATTGCTTGTAAAACTGTTTCCAATCGTGGATATTGTGGGGATGACTCCATGAAGTTGATAAGAACTGATTGAATTTAACGTTTGAGTGAATATTTCATTTGGCTTTAGTGGCGGTGGTAATGTTCTTGCGATAATTAAATTTGTTTCATGATGAGGGCGGGCTGTGAGAATTGTCTCGTTTTATGTCGATGGTAGACCCTTTTAGTTGATACTTATCAATGTCGCAGATAAATTCGCAGTTAGTTAAAGTATTTATAGATATTTTCATTTTAATATAACTATTTTCTACACTTCCATTAAAACTTAAGCTAAAGAACCATTGAGAGAGTTAGAAAGGCTGAGTGCAACCCATATAGGTATGGGTTGCACTAAGTTTAGTTTTAGGTTCATTGTACCTATACAATACCTATTAAATAGATAATAAAATAACGAGAACGCGTAGTTGCATTTATAAAAAGCTAATATAAAATATATATATATATATTTATGGACTATTGACACAGCATCGCCCAAGCTAAAACTGAGCCGAGCTTGTAGGTGCCTACTTAAGGTGTTATATAACTGATATACCACAGATATACATTTTAGTAGATTGACATAAATTGTCATAATAGTCGATACTGGGTAGGTAAGGTACCGTAGGTGCTGATGGTATTTGTCAACCCAATCACGTCCCATTTTTAAATGCACAGCAAGTTAGAAGCGCGGGATTATCGGCGGCGCCTGACCAGAGCACGAAGCGCCATGTTATTGGACACTCGCCTCATCCCCTTTTATGACTAGATTAGACGAGATACATCTATTAAAAATAAATAAATAAAATAAATATATCCGGACAATCCACACTACAACATCTACACATAATTATGATGATTCGAAATGCTTATAAGTAAAAATATGTGTTCCTAAAACCGATAATAACTGTAATTTAGAAAGCACTAGTATATAATTCATTGTATCTTATTGTACCTATTCGTAAGTGTATTTTCTAGTTGGTGGTCCTAAACAAAAATAAATCATAAATAAATCTTTGTTTAATTTTTTCAGATCATTTTGACTCCTATAGCCCCATCAATTTGACGCTAATTGTACCAGATAATTTATTGTTTTTGATGAATTTAATTCAGTTCTTTCGTTAAACATCACATCCTCTCCGACCAAAGTACACAATAAACACAAGAACAGTATGTATATTGATAAAGTAATGTATCTCGTTTGCCGCGTCCTTATTGGCCACTCGGCTCGTAATCTCCTTTTAATGCGGGCTCGAGTCGCATACGTGCGCAGAATGCTACACTTCTGCGTCGGAACATTCGCACTCTTTGTGACGAAGCTCTTACGAAGATGTTTTGCGAAGATGTAATATTATAGGTACGATAAGATTCCGCTCGTAAGCTTTTATTTAGGCTCGAAGCTGGTATTTTCAAGTTTAAACATGCTTCTGAAGACGGCTGTACAAAACACAACATCATGTTGCACATCAATATAAAATAATATATGAGTAAAAGAGCGTTGAATGCGAGTAGTACCTAGTTAAATCCATCAAAGTTACAAAGTTACGTATCTTTTACAATTATCATGTTTTTATTTAAATAAATTTAGACTCGATACGGTTTTTGAGTTTACGATACACCATGATAAAAAAAAACTTATAATATTTGGGATTAGGTAAACTTGTATTCATAGTAATTCGAGTTTAAGTGCTACTAGTAGTAGACAGTCAAATGATAATTCCATATATCAAAAACTCCATATATCAGGAATATATATAACCACCTAAAATCTACTAAGGTGTCAAAAATATTAAAGCGAACAAACAGCGGAAGGGATTAGATAGATTAAGTATTTACTTAATAAATACTTAAAAATAAAAATAAATAAAATAAAATAAAATTCATTTATTTCAGACAGCAATTATCCATAGTTCAGTTAGTATCTAAAATTAAAATTAAATTAAATTAAATTAGGGTTAGTAATTATAATATAACATAACAATATTCAATTAAAAAAATTAAAAAAAAAAATTAAAAAAAAAAAAAAAAAAAAAAAAAAGACTTAAGCTTCGGCCAAAAACAATAACGCGGGACGCGACGCGGGCGCGTCTATAACGCGGGGCATTTTAGCTTGTTATCGAACGCCCTGCTTTGTGGTCACATGGGTCTGCCGGAGTCATAGTAAAGGGTAGCATCTGCCGCGCAGCAGATGGTCCCGCGCCGCAGTCGCTTTGGTCGCGCAGGTTTGGCCGCAGCTTAATAACCTAACCTAACCGAGTTCATTTTCAGCAAAGCAACCTCTATGAACATAAGGTTTATATTATGCACGAAGGCCCTCGCATCCTCGCAGGTAAAGGGGAGGCTGGGGTTGCTAATGTCACCAACCCACACATCTCCACATTTCAGTAAAACTGCAAACGTAACGGGCAATAAATTCACGTTTATTACCGCAAATATGATGTAGTTACCGAGTATACCGGAGCGAATCGTGGGTCCAAGGATTACGCGTTTGCGAACCTACTCCAAGAAATATAACGAAAGTGTTTGTCTTTTTGTTCTAGCAATTTTTTAACAGTAAACCATGACATGCTTACTTTAAGCTACTGTTTTATTTTTGTGTTTTTCATAGATGTATAGACCCAATAAACTTATCATTTTGATTATAATTATGAGACGTTTAAGGAAACCATCATCAGATAAAAGTGAGAGTATTATATTATTAATCGCATAAAATTTTGGAGTTCCATACTTTGAACTGACACTCAAAAACTTTTTTGATCAAACCCATAAGTTAGATTGAGGTTTTCAATAAAAAAAAATCTAAACTGAATTGTAGAGTATTATATTATTAATCGCATAAAATTTTGGAGTTCCATACTTTGAACTGACACTCAAAAACTTTTTTGATCAAACCCATAAGTTAGATTGAGGTTTTCAATAAAAAAAAATCTAAACTGAATTGTTTCAGTTTCGATGAAATGTCGATGTGGACGAAGATGCATCAAATAGACCTATTCACTTGTCTTGAAAATAAATCTTTCTAATAAAATTTATTTGTTTAAAAAATCATGATTTACCCGCCGACTCGTAATTAACATTATTTACAAGTTATTCAAGAACGAAAAAAATATATTTTGCTTAAATTTACCGAACAGTATTCTTGAAATGCTTTCCCTGTCTCTTCAAACCACCATAACAGAGGTGGCCGCATTATCAGAACGGTGGGCTAATGTAATGAACTTTTTTATTTATTGCTCAATATAATTCATCGAAATGCGCCGTTTACGCGAAGATATTGACAACGGGAAACGGTCTAACGGTTTGCCCACAATTTTTATTTAAAGACCATTATTTTGACAGCCTGTAAAACTGTACTACTTCCTAAAAGCTTGTCGTAGCATCATCATAACCATCAATATAATTCCCTTTCATATTCTGTGAGAAATATTATGATAAGTTGTTCATGTAGGTAATAAAAGTATCTAATATAATAATTAATAGGTCTATGTACAAAACGAATAGTAAAGAAAATAAAGATATTTATTCCACAAAGCTGAGCGCATATTGCAAGTCGATAAAGTTATTCTCGTTCAATAACACGAAAGATCTGAGTTTTCCCATTTTTCCTTTACGAATGGCTGTCCCACCCCGTCCCATTTCCCCCTCCCCTTGGCCCCCTTGCGGTGCAAAGTTGAGGGCATTAGCGTGTTATCGGCGGCAGTGGCGCGAAGAAGGCACCCACCTGATCCTGCATTACACCTTCACGAACGACACCTCTTATTGCGTTAAAAACAAGCTCTTTCCAACACACTGCCAGCTCTCTTACCGCTCTTCAGGCTGACTTTCTAACCAACCTGGCAATCTACACGAAACATACAGCGTCAACTTTAGTACGAGTCCTTAATAGGTGTAACAGATAGTATCTATAAGCGTTGAGATGTGGGGATAGGTGGGAAGCGCGAACGTGTTTTGCAAGCCAGTCGAGGAAATAAGGTGTCCCCAATTTTACTTTCTCGACCGCCACTGATAGCAGATAATGTAGTGTTACGAGGGAAGTTTGCAAATAGGACCTTTTTCGTGACTTTTACCTCTATTACACCGAAAGTAATTTGCCGTTTTTACTGGTAATGATTTGTAAAGCGCAGGTACAAAGAGTTTATATTAGATTCGAATCTCACGTTTTAATGTATATGAACAAATCCACCCATAAATTAGAATCAAGCAGCAATAGCGCCCACCTAATAGCTAACAGGTAAGGCTATGCTAGCTGCTAGAAGTGATTTATATCCACTGCAACTGCATCAGACAGTTTCATGATAACATTACAGCGCCAACTTCCATTCAGTTGAAAAGAGCTTGCCTATCATTACGATGCTTTTTCCATTATAACGGCACATCGATTGCAATAAAGCTTCTTAAATAAATCAGTCTCCGATATTGCAAATATTTCACACGCGTATCGTAATGCATTTCTAATCAAATCCGTGCGGTCAGAGGTAGCAGCGAGATCGCAAGTGTCGGAACGGGCCAGAGGTCCCTGCGGGCGCGAGCCCATTGACAGGTTATTGATACAAATAGTCGCGCACACCACCCCGCCTCCCCGCACCCAACTCCGGTGCCCTCCCTCCCCCGACAACACCAATAAAACCTGATTGATATTGTGTAAGTGCGCCCAGAAAATGTGGGAACTCGATTGATGTTACAGCCAAATTCGATTTGTGGAAAATTGAAAAGAAAGATTGCGGCAAACGAAATTATGTTGTATAATAAGTGAGTAAGGTTGTTATTCGTAGCCACGGGGATAGCGCTGAGTCGTTACGGTGTCAAAGTTTGTGTATTGATAGTTAGAGGCGCCAATAGAATTCCTGGGCAATAGCGAAATACGCGTTCTTTCTCAAGATCTCTTTGCATTGGACAGGTTAGAAAGGTTCTAGGTAACATAAAATCAATAATATATACCTACATAAAACACCAACCTGTTAAAAGTTTAATACGAGGTTTTATCTAAGAGTAGTAAAGGCATCTATCATCCTTTGCTGCAAGATTTTAAATTACGACGTTATAAATTAAATCAATTCAATCTATCCAGCCGAGAACTCAATATAATACTCAAGTACTTACTTTTGCGGCGGTAGGTAGTTATATCAAGCATATTATGCTATCCTATGGCTATACATATGTTAGTACACTGTTGTGTTCTCTATCTAAGCAATTTTGTAATACGTCCCGTACGTACAGGAACTTAAATACACTTTCAAGTCTATAAAATCTCTAGCACTTTGCTTAGATCAACTTGGCAAGAATACCAATTATTTCATGATATCTATCTGTCTCTCGGGGAGTCAAACCGATTTAGGTGAAATTTGGGATTGAGCTGGCTTGAGTATAAATATTATAAATCTAGTCTGCTTCTTTCGTGCGCGGTGTTATATCAAGGTATAAGTGAAGCCGCTTGCGGAATGTTTTTATAAATTACTAGTGGCCCGCCCCGGCTTCGACCGGGTTTTTATTAAAAAAAAATCCCGGCAATTATTTGATTTTTTCTCGCCTTTTAAACCTTCCCTATACCTCCACGAACATTTCAAGACTATGATAAGATAAATCCGTTCAGCCGTTCTCGAGTTTTAATCAGACTAACGAACAACAATTCATTTTTATTTATATAGATTAGTAGTCGGTACCCCGCGGTGTTATTCGCGTTATAATGGATTTTCTCGCGGTAAAAAGAACCCTATGCCCTTTCTCAGGCTCTAGCTCTCAAATTTAAATCGGTTTAGTATTTTTTGCTTGAAAGAGGAACAGAGAGACAAAGTTACTTTCGTATTTATACACTGAGAAAATATTATTTTAACAAAGGACCTTTTTGGCTCGGTTACAATCATATCGGTCATTTTTAAGTAAGACTTATCTAAAAATTTATAAGCGAACTTGGCATAGAGTAGACTTGTGTACATTGTTATATTTTCTCGGCTGATAACAAATAAGACATTAGTAATTTTCAATTAACTTAATTTGTAAATTATAACACTTTCAAACTTGATTCAAAACTACCAAGAGAATTAAATTAAATTTAATAAGCATACTGTTGTTTTTAAACAAGTATTTAAATTGTTTATTTTTACACACCATCTGATTTATTTATACACGAGTTGAAATTATTTAACTTGAGTCAAGCTACTTATTTCCGTTTAAATAAGTAAATTTAATCGTTTGGTCCTAGCAAATGACCATGGTCAATAGCAACCGGCTAGTGTCATTTATATATAATCGAGTACCTCCCGGCTGTTCTCTACCGATTTACTCGGTAGAAAACACCCGAGACAATTGCTTAAAAATAACTGTGCGCTCAGTTACAAATACAAAGATGATTGGTTTCGTTCGGCTCATCACATCACTCTTCCGTCGACTCGCGCCCGTGACGTATGGCGTGGCGTGATCCATGTGGCAGTAAAGTAATATTCGTCTACTACCACATGGGTCACTCCGTACCTGTGTGAAATATTACTGTGATATTTTAAAGTGCAGTGCAGTTTCAAATACGTTGCAAACTAGGTACGGAAAATTATGGATGAGGAGGTCCGAAATTTATTAACTGCTTGGAATCTCGAGTCTTACATCGAAGTGTTTTAAAGGTCAGTACAACTTTCATTGTTTTCTTGTCATAGCCTGCATGGTAAGTTTGGTTACATACATCAAAGAATTAACTTCCTTTCTGTGTTGTTGCTCGTACTTTCTTTATTATGTACTTACTGGCGGCTCCACACTCTTGGAAAACAAACGGCATAAGAGCGAACATAGCCATAACTGCTGAACGGATCATGCTTCATATTTTGAGTACAGGTACGCCTTGATTAAGTTATAGGCTACTTTTTATTCCATTAATCAGTTCCCATGTGATATAAATAACTGTTAAATGTTTCCGACTGGTATTGGTATCGTTGTGGCTATAGATTGTTTAAATTAATGCATGTACACTTTTATTGCATTTAAGTGCAATAAAAGTGTACATACATAACAAAATAAAACCTTATATCTAAATTTAAAACATGATCAGTACAATAGATGACCTTATCGCTGTTGGTGTAATGTTAGTGGAGCAGAAACAGTTAAATCAAAGTGTTTGTTTAGTAGTTTAAGAAAAAGCACCTCACAGTTATATTGAAGTTATTTTCAGACTAAGATTATGATTTTGTTTTCAGCTGGAAAAGGAGTTTGAAGCTATGATATGATATGCTGACTCATATACAGCCATTTGTAAGAGCTTTCCTCCTCTAAAAGAAAAAAAAAAATAAACTGGCCAAGAAGAAAAATAGCAGTCACAACAAGGACACAACTTCTCCGTTTGCAAGATTGTAAGTAAAATCCCTTTAAAATCTTGAAATCGTTGCCTGTCCGTCTGTTTGTAACAACTCTGCAGTGCTAAGAAATGCTTTTTGTTTCAGCACCAGAAGAGAGCTCCAACATTGCCTGCATGCTGTTGATCCCGACACTTCTGGCTATATCAAGTGTGCGTCTGAAAAACGGCCCGAAAAAAGTGTACCTACTACGGCGAGACTACCTACTTTTTATTTAATTAATTCGCTGTAGGTATATTTCTTAGGGAGTTATTCAGTTTCACGGGTACAACAACCTCAAGTGTACTATAGGTTAATTTTTACGCCTTATACTACATAATATTCATGTACCCCGGTGATCATTGATTTTGTTAAAGTTAAAACCAATGCCTAGTTTAATCCTTAACCTGTCCAAAATTGTCTCCACCTTATTTGAACCTTGTGCATAAGATTTGTTTTCATAACTATAGTAGATTTGTATAATTTTGAATACATTGTAATATTATATGAAACTGCTCAATAATAAATCAGTATTAATTAAATAGTTTTTTGATTTGTATTGTAATAAATTTCCAAAGAACCCCACGATCTTTTACAGCAATTCTATTCGGTAACTATAGCCACTTTATAGCAATGCTTTCAGCAACTTTAAATTCTAAACTAATTCAGTAGGTAAGTAAGTATTATTTATTAAATAGTTACAGCAATGTTATTCAGTTCACGTAAACAATTCATTCGTTACATAGACATAAGTACCTACTTACTGTATTATTAAAAAAAATATTAATTACTTATTAGTAAAATATCTGAAAGTACTTGTTTAGGTAGGTACTTTTATTATTTTATTAATATCTAATTAAATAATTTTTATTCATAATACAGTAAGAATGTATATCTATCTATGAAACAATTGAATTATTTACGAGTACTGAATAACATTGCTGTAACTACCCAATAAACTAGCTGTATTTACCGAGTGACATTGCAGCAGCTACCGAGTGAACGGTTGTAGTTACCCAATAAATTGGCTGAGACAACCGAGTAACATTGCAGCAGCTACCGAGTGAACCGGTTGTAGTTACCCAATAAATTGGCTGAGACAACCGAGTAACATTGCAGCAGCTACCGAGTAAACCGGTTTTAGTTACCCAATAAATTGGCTGAGACAACCGAGTAACATTGCAGCAGCTACCGAGTGAACCGGTTGTAGTTACCCAATAAATTGGCTGAGACAACCGAGTAACATTGCAGCAGCTACCGAGTAAACCGGTTGTAGTAACCCAATAAATTATCTGAGACAACTGAGTAACATTTCAGCAGCTACTGAGTGAACCGGTTGTAGTTACCCAATAAATTGGCTGAGACAACCGAGTAACATTGCAGCAGCTACCGAGTAAACCGGTTTTAGTTAACCAATAAATTGGCTAAAACAACCGAGTAACATTGCAGCAGCTACCGAGTGAACCGGTTGTAGTTACCCAACTTTACTCTGTTGTTACTAATGTAGGCAACTGTATTATTATTACAGAAATATTTTTAACCAACCTTAACGGTTAATATTTAACAAGCAATAATAACAAAGTTGACGTATTTGTTTTTAAGCTATTAACTTTGCAGGTGCTATATTGACAAACATGCTGGGTTATTTTCAACAGTATTTCGTTTATTTTTAACCGACACGTTTTTTCAGTGTAATATTTTTTTTTTCTTATTTTAATCTACACAACAACATCTAGCCCCGTGGTAAGCTCTTAGCTTGTGTTACGGGTACTATAGACATCTGATATATGTACTTAATATAATAGACATACATGCATAGATATTTTTTTGTTATACATATTAAACACCCAGACCAAGGAGAAAGTGCTTGCAGAACATACAAACACTTGACCCCTGGGCGGGAATCGAACCCGCTATGTCTTGCGCCGGAAGCGGACCCTCGCCCACTGCGCCACTGAAGCAGTCAAACAAAAAAATATTAAAAAAAAAATAGTATGGATATTTGATAGACAGTTGTTGTGTTACTTAATAAAATGTGCTAAGGCTGAATTATGTGGGTGGCAACTTACAGGCTAATGGTGGCACCAGAAGCATTACCGAATACGTCGGAATACATTCACCATTTGCTAATGTGTCAATCTTGACATACTAACATGTGTTTTGCTAACATGTCAATCGACGTGATATTTGTCCGTTAACTATGTAAATCAAGAAAACTTGGGTCATTATTACTAAAGAAAAAAAAAGTGAAGATGACATTATATGACTTAATCCAAGGGTTTCGACCTCCAAGAAGCCTTCAACGGATCTCTGAAACCACTTGAGTAAGGTGTTTTAAAATTTGCTGATGAAATGATGAAAATGACAAATGACTAACGAAAATCTACATAACCATTGATGGTCAAAAAGTTTTTTTAATATTTATGCAATCTTTAAATTATTTAACTATATTGCTTGCTCTTTTTCTTAAATGAATGGCTTATTATTACGATAGTAATTAATGAGGCAAGACATTAAAGTTTTTATTATTACCTACATTGTGAATTTTACAACGAATACTTTGTTGCTTGAATAGATTAGTAACAATTAATGATTTCATTGTTTTTTTAATTTCTCAGGTGATAAGCTAGACTACTGAGAAATTAAATACATTTCAAAGTTGTTAGTGTTTTAAAGACGTGCGTACGTAATTAATTAATTATCCTTTGCGAAATGCTATCATAATGTTCACAATAGGATAGATTACTAAAAAACATAATTAGGCCGTATTTTAGATTAAATAATAATATTGTAACCGTATTTGTTTTTCCTTGAAAACGAGAAATCAAGACGATGCAGTGCATTGAAGTTTCGTGTGACATCACGATTTCGTACAATTTTTACTGAATGTAACCATCGTAAGCCCTTACTCACATGCGTACCGTTAAGCATAAGTCTTCAAGAAAGAGCAAATAGGTACCTTCTAGGTCTTCATGCCCCATCTTAAACCGCATCGTCACTTTACATCAGGTGAAATTGTGGTCAAATGAAGCCTTATTTAGCTAGAATATAAAATTAAAACATCTCTGGAAATTCGATGTTCTGTGTTTTATATATTTATTTAGAGGTATTTCTTGGCAATTTTTTTTAATTTCTTAAAGTGAAAAATAGGTGCCCTGTATTTTTTGACGAAAAAGATGAATAGGTACCTACTATTTTAAAACAAAGTCTTCATAGCTATGGGACTGAAAGTGAAATATGGTATTATGTATTTATTTCTATATGAATCGTCCATAAAGTAAATGTCAAAAACTGAGTGAGTCTGTGTGATCGATAATACAAGTCCATAATACACTCACAGTAGGTTTTATGGTTACGCAACGCCCCATTGTACAAAATATCTATTAAATATTTATGAGAACTTCAAAAATTGGCTGGATCGCGAAATGTAATGTGTTGTAATGTCAAACGTAATGCGATGCGAGTTTTTATTGCGGCATTTGAACGACCTTACTTTTGGGGTTAGGTGCTTAAAAGTGAGGATATTAAATATAAATAATGTACGAACAGATATGAGGAATCGATGGGCCAAACATATACTATAAATAGAAATAATAATACCTCATTAATTGCGGTTTAGTTAATTTTTTTATAATGCAAGCCAATGGAAACAACTGTAAAATTTGCTTAATCGAGTTATATTTTTCTAACAAGCCTTAATAACAATAACAATGCCATTAACGAATATCTTAATAAATACATATTTTTTAATTTACGATTGAGAGAGTTCGGTAACGATATATAATCTGTTAACGTTGCACTTGCCTAATTGAATTACATGACTACCGCAAAAAGATAAACCCATTAAGATAGGCATTCACCGATTGCCCCCATACAAGCAATCATTGTTACAATTGAAACTAGTACGAGCAGTGCGCTGAATAAATCAATTACAGACACGACAATTACACTTGTAAACTTGTCCTGCGGTGATTTCCCCTCCTCCACACACACACCCGCGCCCTCTCTCGTAAACACACACAACCCACACACACACAGCCCTCCGACCCCTGACGTTCTGTAACGACTGTCGGAGACGCCGACTATTTCAAACTTTGCTTACAAGCCTATGATACCCCAATCAGTGAACCCTCTGATTTAAACGAGCTTCTACAACTCTATTCATAAAATGATCCCAAAGCTGTGCTCATAGAATACGACTTTGAACTTTGTTGTGGGTTCTACGTTTGTTCAGCGAATGCCACAATATCTATCTATCTATATAAATAAAAATGAATTGTTGTTCGTTAGTCTGATTAAAACTCGAGAACGGCTGAACGGATTTATCTTATCATAGTCTTGAAATGTTTGTGGAGGTCTAGGGAAGGTTTAAAAGGCGAGAAAAATGTAATAATTGCCGGGAAAAAAATGAATAAAAGCCCGTGCGAAGCCGGGGCGGGCCACTAGTAATTATATAATAATATAATTTCAAAAATAGAAAATGTCAACGGTGTTAAAACGCGCATACGAGTAGTTTGAAGATGGCACCTGGTTCTTTTAAACTGAGCAATTATGTCTGTGAACCAGCGTTTAGTATCTTTACAATAAATGCTTTAAAATCTGATTGTCTGAGAAGAGATAATTAATTAATTACTAACAATTCAACTAACAAGAGGCGCAAGAGGTAGCGGATTTGATTCCTGATTCGAGTCATAGTCTTTGTATGTTCTGCAATCGCGTATAATAAAAACTATCTATATCTACCTCTACATATGTTTCTATTATATTAAGTACCTGAAACACAGGTATTTATTTTTTCGAATTTGAGCTTTGAACAAAATATTAGCGGAAACTAGATAATTGAAGTACCTGTAAGCAATAAGTCATGAATATTTCATTTACGTTTCTGTGAGAAGAAATTATGGGATATTAAAATACAATAATACGACACACAATGGTAAGCCGGTTGGAGAGTTATGTCGCTAAATGGTTTTACCATCTGTGACTGTCAAATATCTGCCTTCAGTAGGCGCATTCTGTAAACTCACTTCGATCCTCACTAAGCTGAATCCGCGGTGATTTAACAGTTTTGTATTCAGTAAAACTCGATTCACCGCGGATTCAGCTTAGTGAGGATCGAAGTGAGTTTACAGAATGCGCCTACAGTAGAAACAAAATCAGTAAAAATAAATACATTTTCCATATTCATATCAAATTAATTTGGTAGATAGTATAATTTAATTCTTATTTTTTTTAATAAGTGATAAACATCACTTTTAGGTAAAACTTGGTTTTTACGTTACGGGTTAAAACGGTATAATTTGTTTAAAATAAACTGATATCGTCATTCATATTTAAATTGAATTAAAGAGATAAAAAATAAAACTAAGCAAGAATAAATGAGTAGGTATAAGACTTCATATAAAAGTAACCGTTAACCGTAAAAATCCACAGCAACAAATTACTAACAACCTAGGCATTCATGCTCCATCTTAGACCACATCGTCACTTTACATCAGGTGAGATTATGGTCAAATGAAGGCTTATCAATAAAAAAAAAACCTACTTTCTAAAGAATGATTTTCTTTAAATCCTTAAAAATACTTTGAACGTCGCAACGAACATTGGCAATTTACTATAACATTAAAATAACACTAAGGTAATAAATATATCAAATAAGTAGGTCTTTCTTGTCATTATTTGAAAATTAGACAACTAAATTTTTTTTTTTGCTTGATTAGCCTTCATTTGACCACAATCTCACCTGATGTAAAGTGACGATGTGGTCTAAATTTTAGATTTTTTAATCTTTGCTTCTTAGTAACCCCTATAAAGATATAAACTTTTTCTAAATGCCACATTTAATAAATCACTGCTCAGCGGCCGCCTAGCCAAACCAATACTATTTATTTTATTAAAAAACATCAAAGTTCTCTCACAATTTTAATTTATTTATTTATTTATACTTTTTGCACAAAAGACAATGTACACATGAGCACTTAATGCTAGAAGCATTCTCTACCAGTAATCCTGGGCGTGCAAGAAAATAAATTAGGCACTATAATATAAAACTTATTTAAATATTTATATATACATATAAAATGATTAAGTATTAATAAATACATATATAATATATACATAAGGAATATTCATATATCAATATATACACCATAAACAATACATAAATTTGACTCTGAGTATAGAATTGTAGTACCTACATAAAAGCTATATAGCTAATTACAAGCCTTGTGAACATTTTAGTAGCTAATTACGGTTAGCTAGATGTTTGCAAGCCAATTCAAACTGTGGCTTAGGTAAATCACTTTGTCTATAATGTTAACTTGCTCTTAATAGTATGTCAAGTACCCACAGCTATTAATAAAGGAGTAGATGAAAAAAAAGAGGTAGAGTCGAGAACAGCAGCTAGACGTTCGTTATTTTGTGTAACCAGAAAATATCTCCTGAATTAACCACTGACCAAACTCCATATTCAAAAAAGTTCTTCGGCAATATCTTTTGGGAATTATTGTATAGATCATTTACCATTTTTGAATTTACGGATTGACCTAAATATTATTATGCAAACGACAGCCTTAAGAAACATTTTTGTCGCAGTAAATACCTATCGGAAATTACGTCGAAATTGAGCAAAATAATACGTTTCGTGAAAAGAGCTTCAAATATTTAAGTGTACCTACTTAAATGTTGGTGATTTTGTGAGTTGTGATAAATAACATAAATTTATATTAAAACTACGATTAATTGTAATCGTTAGAACTGGGGCAAGGAGCGGAAATCACTGCCAGTTTGCCAGTTAAACAGCGATCCAGGTAGCCAGTTTCGCTGCATCTGTAAAAATATACATTTGTCGCGTACTATAATTAAACTTTTACACCACAGTGTCTTCAAATAATGTAGCTGCACGTCCAAACCGTGTGAAACCGAAGGCGTAACTTAGTTTATAGTACGCATTGATTGACGTCTCTTGCGCAGGCTCGTAAAACCCGAGCCGTCGGAATGGCGTGAATCGTTTGAATAATGGCACTTTATTTTATAGACTCTGTGTTTGCTAGAATCCTCTCACTTGACACTCTCGATCGCTAGATAAATAATAACGACATGATATCAAAATTCCTAGCTTTTCAGTGTAAATATACCTAGCATAAAAGAAAAAAAATCATTGTATGAATATCATTGTAACGTTTATGTCAGAAATTGTACAATTCAGTAATTCACGTATTCATTCCACCTTAGGAACTAATTGTACTCTTGGTTTCGTTAGAGGTCGTACATGCGTTAATTCTTATCAGCAGCTTATCAGTCGCCTTGTCGAATCGATAAATTTAATAGCATTGATTGAGATAACATAAAAAATGCACACTAAAGAATGATAATCAAAGTAAAAATATGCCAATTATCGCAGTCTCAGAGGTCGAAAAGGGCCGAGACCACGTTACAACCTCAATATAACGATTTCCTAAAATTAACCTTTACGTTGCGAACATTTTTTTGCGTTTAACATCCATATAACCAATTTACAATGATGAAAAAATATAAAAATACCTCTAATTAACGATTTTTTTAAATATTAACCAACACGAATAACGATAACGATCACGCCACTAAAAGTAGGAGCAATTTCATGGTTTAACTCATAGGTAATAACTGTCTTTAATCTATGATCAAAACCACTTTTTATCCCTTTATAACGAATTTTAAACCAACCTAACCTCGATATAACAAACCTAACTTCAACAAAATGGGTTTTATTGGTAATTTCTTTAAAATGATCTAACAGAGATCTAAGAGAATATACTGCCAAAAAGGATTAAAAGTAACATTAGCCAAAAATTGTTCATACAAATCCAAATAGTCTGCTAAAACAACACCTAGTCAGCTAAAAATTTGTTGAGAATTAAGTATCAGTCCAGACCTCACACAATAAAAAAAAAAGTTGTAACGTTTGTATTTTTGAGTTATAAAAATTATTTTCACATAGATAAATAGACGTTTAATGAAGTACGATTCGACGCAGGTATTCCTCAAACTATCGTCGTATATCAATTTGACGTTGACTGTATTACGTCTTCTAGGTAAGTACCTACATACTTACTGGCATTTTACTATAATTGTATAACGTCCCTAATAGCAATAGCGAATATGCACCTTTTTTTACTACTTTTTAACGTAATGGTTGTTGCATTACCAAAAATATATACCAAAAAGCTAAAAAAAATATATTTAAATCACTTCCCTCTTCGGGATTTTTCAATTTGACGAGCGTGGCATGTGACGTCAGTAACGAAGAGTTTTGTTCAGAAACGTACTGATGGTTTAATAAAATAACTTTATTACCAATAAGTAGTTATGGCAATCAATGGACTTTGTCATCACATGCTGTTTCGGCCAAACGCTGCGTTTCAGAAATTAAAAAAAGGGAATATAAAAAAGTCACTTTTTGATAATTAAGTTTCACTACGAAAAATATTAAAAATAATTGTATTAGTATGATTTTGTAACAATAAAGATTAGGTGGAAGAAAAAAGAAACATTCCATTTTAAGGTGTCGTGATTATTTCCTTTTACAATAATTACAGAAATGACTGGCCAGATATTTTTCATTTGTATTTATTCTAAGCAAGATTTTCATAACCTAACCTTTATTTTTTGTATTTTAATTTGGATATTCCTGTTTTAGCTGTGGTAAAATAGAATGTGGCCGTGTTGGCTAAGTGGGAGCACACTCGACTTTCATTACAAAGGTCGTGGGTTCAAACCTCGCCACGCACCTATGGATGTCTCTTCTTGAAAAATGTATGTGCGCTTTAAAACACGTGCTTCAACGGTGCAGGCAACATCGTGAGGAAACCGGCATGTTCTGTAAACTGAAGACTTTTAAGGACATGTGACATTCACCATCCCGCACTTGGCCAGCGTGGTGAATTAAGATCTAATCTCGTCAAGAGAGAAGTCCCTGTGTCCCAGCAGTGGGAACGTTAATAGGGTGATGATGATGATGATGAAAATAGAATACGAGGTTAAGCAATACATTTGATAATTTAAAATACTGTCACTTTGTCCGAACACTAAAAATAAACCAACGATTTACTTTTTATTTATTTATTTTAAAAAATCCACAGCTCTTAATTAAAATACTTTATACATATTCTGTTATAACTTAAGGCCAAATAAACAGGATTTACATTATACACTTATTTTTTTAAACACTTAGTCACAATATACATCAAACTTATACTATTAGTTAACTTAATACACTACAACAACGCTTAAACAGAAAAGTTAAGATATTTTTGAAAACATTTCATTTTCAAGTTCATTTCGTACAGGCCAAAGCCTGTACGATAAAATTTAGGATTGCTTGGAAGGTTATTTCTCTTTTCGTAGTAGCATAACCCTTCAAAACCTGTTTATAATATAAACATTCTTATAAATAAACATCTTTATTTCTATAAAAAGTGACTTCTTTTGAAGGCGTGGCAAGTTCTGAAATACATTCTCAAAACATAAAAGCTGTTTCAGAATGAAACTAATTGCTTTTGTAATTAAACGAATATCATTTTGATAATTGAAGATTGTATGAATAATTGGGTGTTAGCGTGATGATAAATTCAATGCAAATATAACATTTATTTTAACTGTTGCTGGAAATAAGTCATTATTAAACAGTCAATTGCAATACTATCTTTACATTTTTACAACTGGTTTTCTGTTTTGATAGGTCGGATAAAAACAAAACAGAAAGTAATTATGAGTTTTATAAGTATATTTTTGCAACTTCAGTGTGTACTCTCTTCAAAAAAAAAGGATATTGATAAAATGGGGCAACACTGTAAAATGTTATACGTGATACAAAAAATAATAATATTACGAGTTGAATTGAAAAACTCCGAACATTTTTAAACAGGTTCTCATTAATAATTATGTTATAATTGGAGAAAAAGGTCCCTGGAAGGCCGTGCCTATGAGGAAAATGGAATTGCCTTATTCAGCCAACTTCTTTAGTTAAATCCAATTTTTTTCTGACATTTTATGTCGATTGAAGATAACTTTCGGCATTTAGGTGCGATGTCACCGTGCCGATACGATCAGCGATTGACAAGTCATTACGGCTGCACTAACGACCGCTCCCAGACCCGTGTGGATTATGTTATGGAGATCGGACGATAACTTGCCGAAAGGTTCTTTGAGCTGAGATCACTCAAAAAGCAGTGTCATTCTAAATTAAAATTTAAAGTCCTTCTAAAAGACAGATTTCGTTAAATTGCAACCACCAAAAATGGCTATTCGGTATATGCATAAACTCCCCTATTTACATTCTCACACACATGCCAATAATGGAACCTAAATCTTGACGGTATACTCGTAGAAGTTTTATATTTTTATTTTCCGAATTAAGTTCATCAGTACGTTATACTTTTATGGTTTTGTATCGTATATGTATTTTGTATAAAATCAAATATTTATAATTGTACGTATAGTATAAATAGAGATACTTTAAAACTAATATAATCGTGAGGTCGAAACAAGTCGGTACAAAACTTCACAATCGAAATGAGGTGCTGTGTCTAATCTGAGTTTAATCTTAGGGCTCAAGGGTGTTTCTAATCGCTTATATCAGGTTGTTACTTATCGGGGAGACCTATTGCACTGGCGGATCCCGGCGCATCCTCCCAGCATCGTGATCATCTCCAGATACGCTTCCTGCTTTGTGGGGCACCGCCGGTTTGCTCCTATAATGTTGATCAATGATTTAAAAATCGTAAATGGTAAAAAATATATTATTTACAACTATCTTGAGCATGATTGAATTATACTTTTAATACGATCACTTATAAACAGTCTTACTTAACTTTAACTGTGCAATGTATAGTAAGTAGCATCGAGACTACAATTTTTTTTATTAATATGTACACCTACTTCCAAATAGCTACAATGATACATATCGGATTGAAAGACCTGGAATGAGTGCCTGTAGAAATATTAACTCGAGTAAGGCATCACTTAGCGGAATCATTGACCAATTTTGTCAATGGCGGAATCGGACATTAACCTTTGTTACTTGTAGTATTTTAATCATCACAATCATTTGAGGTGGTAAATTTCATCTTAATATCTAATAAAAATACACCTACTTAAAAAAGACAACTCTTTTTAATATAAACTTGAATGTCTTAAATATTAAGTTATACATAAATGATGATTGCGTATCTACTGCTATAATTACATGACGTGCTCGCACCATTGCATTTACCATGACTTCTATATCTCTTATGCACCTTTTTACTGACCCACATTGTCGATGCCATTCGCTGTCGTTTTTTACCGCTTCTACCCTTCGGAACCCTTGCTTCAAAACGCACGTTGCTTTGAACAAATAAGTTTCATGGACCATTAAAGAGAACCGTCTCTGCCCAATCCAAGGTGTCCTGTTATTAGCAGCGCACCACATCAAACGCTAATGAACGGAAATAATTCCGGATGTAACTATTACACTATCACATTATTCATTACTTTATTACCCATTCCCTGTTCAACTCCTCAAAATTGATAGGGTTATTGATGTATAAAGAACGTTCTGGTTATTCAGTCACGGAATTCAACTTTGTTGCTATCATGCAACAAAGATATCAATGTTGCGTTGACGAACACAACTAAAATTATAAGCGAAAATGTAATTATGAGCCTTTTTCTTACATGCTACAAAATTTCACACAAAAGATCCGTATCGTGGGCACTTTATGTCTGTCAAACATTAGTTTCAGATTTTTTGTTTAAATAGCGTTTCAAAATTTCTTAAAAATACCTAATTTAATTATGACTCAGTCAAAGTCTCAACCCAATATTTTCCCAGCATGCGATGTTAAAATCATTATATCATATTGACTATTTCGTCCTATTTAGTCATGTACGCATATTTTTTTTTTATCAACTGTTTAACCAAAAAATAACTGGTTAACAAAAAACTAAATTAAACTAATTTCATAATGTTTTACTTAAAATTCTTGAGGAAACTACAACATTAAAATTATTTAGGTTAAGGCCTTAATTATTGGCAGAACGGAATACGATACCGTCATAAAACAATTATTACTAGATAAATCGTTTTATGTACCTATAAGCACATAAAATATTACAAAGTAATTTTGCCTATGGGTAAAAACAAAGGTTTTTAGCCTTGCAAATACAACTTAGTAAGCTGCGCGGAACGTCACGAGAACTTATTACGATTATAAAATAATTTACAACCGAAGTATTATTTTCCTTTCACGCTTCGTAAAGTTTCTAATGTGATTTCTATTTTGCAACTTGGTACTTATACCGAGTTCTTGACAACATTGTTGTTGATTGTATCATAATTGAAACCGATTATTGGGTAATTATTCCAAGGATTGTTTTCAAGCATCTGTTTCGTGATTTCAAATCGCATCGGATGACTGAATGCAGATCTGTAATTATCTATTAAATACTGTTTAAATAATACTTAGTGTTCAGTAACTACGTATTTATTTATTGATTACTTTTATTAAACATCAGATTTCGAGTTTAACTATAGGTAAAATTGCCTACTGATGTAAATACTTTAAACTGTACTGTAATCAAACGATTCCTGTTTAATTATTTTATTTTATTAGATATTCATAATTTCGGCCGTGGGACGTCCAATGCTAGAATTAGGCTAAAAATTATATGGATGTGATGTTAAACCGTACCATATACCGTTTTTGGTAGGTATTCTAATTTACAGTTTACCATTGTGTTGAACTTGTTCGTGTTGTGTTTTGTTTTTTTCTGAAGTTCTGGATTTAATTCGCTAAAATTTTCAGGTGAGTTTTTGCAAGGTTACCAGCTTTAGTTACGCATATTTACAAAGAATTGTATCATTAAAATAATTTTATTATTTATAAGAATCGTTTCTCGTAAGTGTATTAACAATTAACCCGTTTTCATGAAACTTATGTTTTTCCACCATTTACTAACGAGCTTCCGAATGGAGTAGTTAAATCGATAAAGGAAGTTAGTGGGTAGGTATCCAATATTTAACTGAAAAATACTGAAACAATATCATTAAACTAATTCGGGTATAAATTAATGTTCGGGCATTAATTAACTAAACTTGGATTATCTTTTAAGTTAACAAAGATATGTTATTTTAATTTGTTTTAATTATTCGGCACTTTTGCCTGTTTTTTAATGTCAATACGTACTTTTTTTTTTTTTTTTTTTTTTATTGTCGATAAGTCTTCATTTGACCACAATCTCACCTGATGTAAAGTGACGATGTGGTCTAAGATGGGATATGAAGACCTAGAAGGTAGTAAAAAAAAATTATAATAATTACCTACAGTTAACATTATATCTTCACAATTGCCTAGCAATGATAAACTTCAAAGTTCACCTATTTTAATAATGTCGTTAATACCACATTCTATAAGTTTTTAAATGGATACTTAGCAAGAACTATTCTCCGCAAAAAATAGTGATAGATACCATCGGCAGTAAAATTACAAACTACGCTGGATGAGCATTACAACCCCATGTACCTATTCAAATGCTCGATTCCTTGGCATTTACAATATCTTGACTTTGATAATTATAGGCATATCTTTTATTAGCGTGGAAAAAACTCAGTCACTTTAATGAATAGGCTATATACATACATGATGTTAATGATAATGTCCTCCTCGACGTGTGAGACGGTGAAACTGCCGACTTTGGATTATTGTATTTCGCTGCTGTGAGCGAAATTCTAATATAGCTTATTTAACATACATACATACAATGTTGCAGTAGATTTAAAGAAAGCCAGGACACAAACCGTTAATCAACAAAGGCGAAAGTTTGTCAATGTTTTTTCTAGGAAACACAATTGATAAACAATTTTCTCAATTCGAGGTTAACCGCTATTTTTTTTTATCAGACCAATTTCATAATTAGAATTTGATAGTTAAAGTATAGAAAACCACTGACTGAGATTGTATTTTAGTAAGTAGTTAAGTAAAATAATAAATAAATAAATATTTCCGGGCAATTTACACAACGCCTAGTCATCTGATATCTATATCTATATCTATACTAATATATAAAGCTGAAGAGTTTGTTTGTTTGTTTGTTTGTTTGAACGCGCTAATCTCCGAAACTACTGGTTCGAATTGAATAATTCTTTTTGTGTTGGATAGTCCAGTTATCGAGGAAGGCTATAGGCTATATAACATCACGCTATGACCAATAGGAGCAAAGATATAGTGGTAAATGTGTAAAAAACGGGAGAAATTGTTTATCTTTGAAGCCTTCCGTTGCGTGCGCCGTGAAAACGGTTCAAGATACACAAAAAATATGTATTAAAGAATAATAGCTCTTTTAATGATCTAAAAAACAGTCCGCGGTAGTATATGTCTATCTTTTAAGATTAACTCACAAAAACCGTTTTTATGGTACCTAATTTGGTCGAAATAATTTGTTTAAGTTGTATCAACATAATAATATTAATCTTTATTCAAATAAATATGTTGTTGGTTAAGAGTACTTCATCCATTATAACGCGGGTAGCACCGCAGGACACAGCTAGTACTTAATATAATAGACGTATATTAAACACCCGGACCAAGGAGACAGTGAGGCAGTCGAAGAATGATACATAAAATTTGGTGTAGGTACAGATACACTGGCCTGCAAAATTTAAAGTACTGCACATTCAATTTTTTTTCTGTTCTACTGTAATAAGATAGGTCAACTCCTCGAAAAACCAGAACTGTACCAGTTATGAGAAAACTAAACAATATGAGAATGTTGGTATATCGCTTATCACCAATAAACGCATCAAAAACACACAACACAATCGTCTGTACCGGACTCAACACCACAGACGTTACAACACTCACAACCAACACGAATTGAGAAGTCGACGCAGCTTACACCACGTCAACCAATAATAACTTTTACGGAAGTAAATGCACAACCTGACACTCAAAAATACATACCCAAAACTACAATTAGTGGAAGCACCTATATTGTAACAGAAAAAAGAAGGTTGTGATTCTTGCCGACCAAAGGGGAAGAGGTCTGCGACATATACTACAAAAAAATTTTGGGAATGACTATGAAGTAACTTGTTTCTGGAAACCAAATGCGACAGCTTCGAGAATACTACAAACGACTGATAGCACTATTAAAAATTTGACGAAATCAGACTATGTACTAATTCTTAGTGGAATGAATGATAAGAATCCGTTTGAAATACAGACAGCCATAACGAAATACTGCTCTATGTATAGAAACAGTAATATACTTGTAGGTGAAATTCCATACGGTAAATATTTGAATATTGCAAATCTTAATAACTTGCTAAGGTTTATCTGTCAAAATTGCGGTAACGTTGAATATATTGATTGTGATTATATGCGATATATGCCATTATAACTTTGGTGACATTTATAATATAAGAGATCCTAATGAAGCTTTTAACCACTTTCATGACATATTTAAATTAATACATGACTTGAGCTTTCCTCTAAAAAGAGTAAGAATTACTAGCCAAAAACGTAAGCGATGGGTATCTAATGGAATAAAAATATGTTCGAAACGAAAAAGACAGATGCTATGGAATTATAGAAGTAATCCCTGTGATGAAAATAGGAAGAAATACAAACAGTACTCTAAAAGGCTGCAAAAAATTATTAAATTGACAAAACAATTAAATAAATAAATAAATAAATATTTCCACACAACAACATCTAGCCCCGTGGTAAGCTCTTAGCTTGTGTTACGGGTACTAGACATCTGATATACTTAATATAATAGACATACATACATAGATATTTTTTTATTATACATATTAAATACCCAGACCAAGGAGAAAGTGTTTGCAAAACATACAAACACTTGACCCTCGGCGGGAATCGAACCCGCTACCTCTTGGGCCGCAAGCGGACCCTCCCCCACCGCGCCACTGAGGCAGTCAATTATATGATAAATAATGCAAAAAACAAATGCAAAGCCACATGGAGAGTTATAAAGAGCCATGAACGTAATAAGCCTATAGCTGACATAATGACAATTAAAAAAGATGATATAACATTAACGGCTCCGCAAGATATTGCACATGCTTTCAATGATTTCTTCATAGATACAGCAAAATGTAGCACACATACTACACAAAATTGTTTTAAAACGAATGGTGGTAACGTAAGCTCAATATTTATGAAACCAACAACACCCCTTGACATAAAAAAGATAATTAAGGAATTAAAGGACACTAATGGTAGCGGATATGATGACTTGAATACAAAAGTAATAAAAATGGTAGCAACTCCCATAAGTTTTGTTATTAGCTACTTAATAAACTTGTGTATAGAAGAAGGGATATTTCCCGACAAACTCAAAATCACAATCATTAAACCGTTACATGATGACAGTAGGTACTTTGGTTTTTGAAAAGAAAGACGGAGAAGATTTTTGTATGGAAATAAATGATACATTGACCAGTGTGATTGATTGGCTGACATTAAATAATCTATTAATTAATTTGGACAAAACGTGTGTTATGACATTTTCCAAGCGTACTATTGACATACCACCACTTGACATTCATTATATGGAACATAATATTAAGAATACAAAATGCACAAAATTTTTGGGACTTCATATTGACTGCAACCTCAGATGGACGTATCATATTGACCATATATGTAAAAGACTAAATAAATTTTCATATGCATTATATAATGTTGAGTAAATAAGCTACCAAAAAATATAAAAGAAGTTGATAGTCTGTATATTTTTACAAAACGAGTGAAACAATTACTGACAGATAAAGCTTATTATACTCTTGAAGAATATCTTACTGACAAATTTGACACTAAATAATTTTATTGTTATTCCATTAATTTATTTATATTTAACTTCCGTTTTAATTTTCAATTGACTTGTTATGTTTAATTATTTAATTTCTTGCATGTTTTTTAATATTTGTACGCCTACTTTCAGGCAAAAACATAGCCGAACTTATTTTTATTTTTTATATGAGACCAAAATGTTACCTATGTTTTGAGCAAATAAATGATTTATCTTATCTTATCTTAAGAAATTTTAAAAAAAAGGTTGAGATAACTTTTATTTACTATTATGGCATTATACTTAATTAAGAATTTAGAAAAATAAATTAACAAAAAAGTATATTACTTTACTTACAGATATATTTTTGTTTCTCTTATCATTTTAGCAGATGCGTTCATTTACCCTTTTTTCTATTCGATATAATATCATAATTGGACCCTGCTGTTAAGCAGAAAAGATCCAACCAATGCTTCATTCAATTGTGGGTTGGATCATTTCTGCATAACACGGTCCAATTATCGTTCGTAAGGAGTAAACTTCAATAGTGCGTCGTAGCTGACACACACACACTTTTTTTTTTAATTTATTCGTGAACGCATTGGCCCAAAAGTAAACGCGTTCTCGAATGGAGGCGATCGGCAAGAAGATCGGCGCGTCACGGATGACCATCAATGAGAAGGATACATGACTTGGTCAAGATCAAGCACCAAATAATTGGTTATCTTTGAGAAAGTTTTTGTTTATTGATCTACAATTTCTGGTTTTGGGTCTGGGTGTTTTCTATGTATCTATGTTGTATTTCAGGCAACCCATTGAAACAAGCTCAGCTTAGTTCGGGGTTAGGTGATGCTGTATGATAATTCCGGAATAATATTATTATTGTTAATTTCAACAAAAATAATAAAATCAGCGAATCTCCAATCTGGCTAACGTGATATATCCCGTGTCCCTTATGCGCTTCGCACAGGGCGGGGCGATGCTATCAGTACCAGCCCATTAGCAGCCGCCAGGCTCTATCGAAACCATCGCTAATCATTATCATCATTGATATGCGAACACAATAACAATACAACATTAAGCACATATTTAATACCTTATTACTCATTTATTCCCCTACCCTGCCATAATTTTTAACTATAGATATTGCTCATAATCATCGGGGTAATATGAAACTTGTTTATGTTGATAATAAGAAAAATAATATAAATGAAAAATGTTATTTTGTTTATTATTGTTGATAAGCCTTCATTTGACCACAATCTCACTAGATGTAAAGTGACGATGTGGTCTAAGGCTTCGCTTCTAGGTCTTCATGCCCCATCTTACTTACTTCCGGGCCACATTACGAAACACGAAAAAATCAGAAACTTAATTACAAAGTTAACAAGTCCGTTGTAATTAGTGTCCTTTTAACTATGTATAATATATTTGTGCTAGGAGATCTCACTCTTCCTTATTCTAAACAAAACTAATAAATGTTTACAAAATCGATATTATTTTAAATAAATAATGAAAAGTTTACTCAAGATAAGGTGTTAGAAATATAATAAGTAGGTACATGAATTATTCGCGCGATAATTATATAATTGTAAGTATATAATGATTTGTAAGTTAAAAAACAACTAGTATATTTAAATTAAATATGTCTATTCTTTTAATTTGTTATACGTTAGGCATTATTTTTATAGTTTTGTTGGCAGGCAAGCATGTTTTATAAAGATTAAATGTTTTTTCTTGACAGTCAGATTTGGATGGTTTCTGTAGAGATGTTATCTGTATATTTGCGTGATGCAGCTGATTTCACGATGAAAGCATGCATGCGCGCCGGCATGTCATTCTCCTCACAATTCGACGAAGTGAGGACGGTTCATTTGATGAGAAACTGTTTGGAAGAATGATAGACTTCATGGTGCCTAATGCGTTTTATTGATTTCATCTGATATTATCTTTTACTTGGAATCGCCTGTTGTTCGTCGTTCGACAATTTAAGACAATATAAGATGAGTTGAGTTATGACAGTTTGATTGCTATGATATCTTATGTAATAATAAGATATATTTTAATGCGCCTTTAACGACTGAGTAGTACACAGTGAACCAATTTATATTTTTCAATGATAAGTACAAGTCATCATTTAGTATCACGTCAAGAGTACCAAGCCGAAGAGCGCCAAAACCATACGAGAATCCTAGTGATGGGGTTGTACGTAACTGGTGAACATTGAACGGTAACATCGATGAACCTTAGTTTACTCAGAATTCTTAAATACATAAAATAAATATGATTTATGAATTGAAGATATTCATTATACCGTCATAATCTCTGAAACCACTAAACCAAGGCTGGTATTCGTGGGTTCAAAATACAAAAGTTACCTTTCTCATTACAATACAATCCATCAAACTCCATATTTTTGGTAAAATGTTCTATTATTTTAGTTTATTAAATATTAAATATACAAACAACTGTCACTATTAACAAGTGGTTGTTTTATGTTGGTTTATTAGGGTTATACATCTGAATACTAATCGGTAATAAAATTATCATCAAAAGTAATGAAGGTATAAATATTGATGGCAATAGAGACGTTAAGAAATGTCGCTTGGATATATTACGTTACTGGTATATAATTATTTATATACTGGTTAAATACATAATGTATGATATGAGATATTATGGTTAGATATTGTTAATGAGAGGTAGTTACAAGTGAGCAAGCGTGCTAATTGCCGCGCTCAGCGTCCCAGACATCTGCGCTGCTTGATTGTACTCATCGCCTGCACAGTGAACGTAAAACAGCTTAAACTAAACTGAAATAAATTATATTGAGACTCTTTAAATTCAGTATCGCATCTAAAGTCACCTTTTTTGGTACATGGCAGCACAGCCTGGCAGCTAATTATCTGTTTGTGGTTTTTATGTTAATTTTCTTGTGTCTGTTTGTGTATGCTGTCTTCTGTGCTGTTGTTTGTTAATGTACCAAAATAAATGCATTTCATTTCATTTTCATTTCATTTATGTGAAGTGTATGAAGAGGAGAAGAATCCCAGCTACAGCACCCAGCTTTATCACACCTACCGTTTAAACGAGTCAATATTTTTGACACAACAGCCTAGAGTGTAGAATGAATGTTGTGAATGCCGAATGTTTATATCGACAGATTGACTTATAGCCTATTTTAACAAATAGTCAGGCAGGCACGTTCAATTAGCATTTTAGCAAATACAATTTTTCTATTATATTAAATTCAAGTGATAGGAAGAAAGCAAAAATGTATATGGTTTACATTTAAATAATCTAGTGGCGTTTGGTAAATGCGACCAACTTATTACCTATGTACGTACTACGCGAAGAAGGTTACACTAGCGCCCCACTCCACGCACAATGGACCACCTTTGAGTCTAAGTGCGGAAAAACAGGGCCCCCCTAACTAACTGAATGACATAATGTTCTAATAGAGGCTTTGGCCTGGTTTTTAAGAAATAACGTTATCAAATTAAACATATTATTACCTCCACAAGACATGAGCCAGCTATTTACTTTTCTCAGGAAACCAACTTATCATGCAACGCAAGTTTTTGTAACAATGTAGCGGAAACCACAAGACAATTACCGATAATCAACCGTGAAGGCATTACGGCCACGCTTAATGCAATTATAAAACTTACGGCTGTTATTTACTCTGTTTTATTTATGTATACCTGGTAGCACTGCATTTAAAGTTTGATCCTCAAACAGTTTGATGTACAATCATCCGATAAACAGAATTTAAGGATATAGATTCTGCTATAACATATATAACCAGGGCATAAGTATTTATATTCTAAATTTACGATGCACTTCCTTCCTACGTGATATAATTCCAGCGAGATCGATATCAACAGTGCAAGTAACGTCAAATAGCAAGAATTTATGATTCGCATAGCTCACACGTTGCACGGGTCGTGACCGCGCGGGGGGCTGTCGGCGAGAACAAAGCGCGGCGTCTCAAAGGTGCCGCTGCTAATAAGCAATAAACAAGGGGGCGGAGTCCGAGGGCGCACCTGAGGGATCACCTCGCGCCTCGCCGTGCCATCTCCAGCACGTATCTGTGGCCGCAGCAACGCACTGGAACTTATGCTCCGGCATATATTTGCGGAAGTAGGTAGTACACACTGATGCTGAATAACTCACTGAAGTATTTCTGGTGATGTATAAGCATTAGGCCACTAAGGCATACAAACTATTTCATCTCGGAGTTTTTTTTCTTTTGAGAATCTCTTGCGAATGTCGTTTTTCCAACATGTCGGAAAAACGCTACATTATAATTATGAATGTCCTATTGTATAGACCACCAAAGTGACACAGAAAAAAAATGTTATTAGGAAAACGTATGTTTTTAACCCCCGACCAAAAAAGAGGGGTGTTATAAGTTTGACGTGTCTGTCTGTCTGCCTGTCTGTGGCATCATAGCTCCCGATCGGATGGAGCGATTTCAATTTAGTTTTTTTGTACGAAAGGTGAGTTTGGCCCGGGTGTTTTTAGACATGTTTCATGAAAATCGGTTGAGCCGTTCCAAAGTTGGGGGTGAGAGTGGGGAAGGAAAACCGAAAATCTGCAAATATACTCGAGTGGGGTATCAAATAAAAGAGCATCGCGTGCCCTAACTACTAAATATTATGGTGTTTAACTTATAAGGAAATTAAGGCAATGGAATCGAAGGTTTTTCTTAAATTTTAAATTTAAATTTATTAATTGTCTGTACGTCTTTCACTGTTATACACCCATTTTTTTTTCCTGAAATTTTACAAACCTATATTATATCTTTATATTATATTTAATGTATTTTTTTTTATTTTGGACCATTCACGCCAACACAATGCTTTTCTAGAAAAGTAAGTATAGATTTAAAAGAATTATTAGTTAAGTGTTTTCTTCAACGTATTGGTGTGATGGACAATCATGATGACAACAGAGTGTTTACAATTTAGGTGCAAGTTATACGCCTCGGAACAGCAGTTAGTATGTCTCCTGTCGATCAGGCTACGAGCTAGCGACGGCTCCTCTCCGCGCCGGCCAGCTTCGGCACGTCACACTCACTCGATAATCATGCTACTTTGCACCAACTACCCCGTCACTCACTACGCCGACCACACAATTACTAATACACACCTATCAATAAGAAAACGATTTTACAAAACAACAAACTAAACGAGCGAGGCTAATTCACGATAAGACCCTGCATTTTCACATCAATCCTAGACATCTATCGCCAATAACAATGCAATTGTTGGGAATCCTGTGACGGAGTAATTCGTCGTTTCCCTCTCTGGACGCGACGATTAGCCTTAGCCCACCTCTATTTAGTTGTCTATCCGATTGTTGGAGCTGGCAGCTGACGCCCGCCGGACGCGTACGACAGAGCGCCGTTACAACAGTGACTTAGAAAAACGTTTGCTCCGGCCACGTCCGTTGCTCTTCTCCAAACGCTTGACGCGGACATCTAGACCGTTTCCCGATTGATAGGTGCGATTGAGCGCAACTTTTGTAATGGGTTACAAAATGACTCACCTGATTTCTACTTGTCTCTGGGGGCTCGTTCTCTTATCTTTATTATCTCGTCAGTTGGAGCTAGGTTTATAGGACTTGTACGAGTCACGTTCGACGTTTACTAACTACACTTTGGTTTAATCCTTATTGTAGTTAGTATACTAGTATGGCATTTTGCTCATTGCAATTCCCATGGCGCAATCTAGCATCGGCAAACGAGATCTGAAGGGCACTGTGGGGCATTAGAATCTTATGAGTTCCTATGTTGATATCAATCTTTAATAAATAATTCTCGCAATGGAATTATAACAAATTCAATTTCAAATTCCCAAAGAAAAGTTAGTGCGATTTGTGTACCAACCAATTAATGCTATTTTACTGACAGTTAGCACAAATGGTATGCGTGAGTCTAAGCAACCATGACCTTTTCACAATCTATTCATAGAAGTGTTCCTGTTGAAACAAATCAACGTCAAGGCATTTCTGTATCAGTCCGTCCATGCAGGCGTCAATACGTTTCTCCAGCCGTCGAATTAGCTCCGACAATGCCACAATAGACCATAATTGTGAAATGTGTTTCTTGTAATTTTTAATGCAATTTTTCCCCGACGGCGAACAATGAAAGACAGTAATGAAAGGAGTCAATCAGTCGATGTCTGAAGTACCTCGTACTAATTTATGCAGTCGGCGGACAGGCAGGCTCGTTCTGGTATGAATGTCTCTCGCACAAAGGCCGGCAGAGGGTCGGAACTACCATCACCGCTGTCAAAGGCTTCACATTTGGGTAAGTACCTACTAATGGGTACTTTTAAGTGCTTTCGGTTTTTGTTGTCGGCTCACTAAGGAATTTTATTGGCGCGTACCAATTTCCCGAGTGTAAGTCTGTATTTTGGTTTATGACTTGCAGTATTTCTCTGGACAGAACTTTTAATCTTCTGGAATGAATGAGTTCATGTCTCACGCTTGAAATTGCATTATTTGATGATAGTTACTATCACAGTTTTTCTCCGAAATTAATCAATAGATCATTATCGGTACCTATCTATAGTAACGTATGCTCTACTGCTTCATCGTATTGTCACTCACACACGTACGCTGCACACTTATTACATCCTAGCACGTTATGAATTTATAGCGAATAGCGTGTTATTTACTAGCATTATACGCACAATTTGCGAAGCTGTCGCAGGGCCAGCTATAATTTCCGATGGCAGAGTATCCATCAATGCATGCCCCGGGCCGCGGCTCTTTCAATTTGTAGGCCGCTACATCGTCGGCAATTACCTCGGACGGACGGAAGGCCGATCATCGACGATATATGCGTACCTAATAATGCCTAATGACACTTAATAAAGACAAAAACAAAAGTATGATGATTATTTATTAGCCGTATTTTATAAGGTAACGGTTTTTATAATAGGTACTTTTTTAGGAATAAAGTCCTTGCGAGACACCTTTACCTCTACATAATCAAGTACCTAGTCAACATTTATTAACAACTTACAAACTCGAAAACGTTTTCCGCTATTATTTTCTTACTGTTTTTTTTAATGTTCTGTTTAACATTATTCAGTGTTATTAAATAACTGTTATAATGTAATTAATCAGTTGTAGTCCACTAGGTATATGTACACTTGGTAGAAGGAGTAAAGGATAATGTGCAGAAGTAGTTAAATGGTTATCACATTGCTTGACAATAAATATTAACATTCTGACATCATTTTTAATATTTAACCAACTTTCAGCGCAAAATAGTAGTTTTTAATTCGACGCATATTTATTTACGTTAATGTCAGTGAGAGATAACAAGATTAACAAATTTATAAATATACAAGGAAATAATATAAACTTTCCTAGGATTCTAGACCAGAAATTAATTTCACTCCCACTTCTCGTGGTCGTATGATTGGTTGAATCATCAAAATGAAAGATAATTTAGTACTATCTATTAAGCAGCATTTAGTCCCGTGGGAGGTTCTAAGCTTGTGAGACGAGTTCTAGACTAGACTTGGTCATACCTACCTACCTAATAAAATATATACCGTTAAAAATTGTTGTGAAAGGGGTTGATACACTTTCACAACTATTTTTAACAATATGTACCTTAAAAAAAACCTATACCGGGTGGTATACCAAGAAAAAAGTGTTTGCAGAATATCAGAACATTTAAACACCTAGGCCTCGGCGGGAATCGAAACCGCTACCCTTAGCGCCGCAAGCGGACCTTCGCCCAATTACACTAGCGACTGAAGCAGTCGATAAAATATACCTAATTTAACTCTTCTTTTTTATAAACTTCTGGGGTTCAAAGGTGAATATCAAACAGTATTTCCTATATTATTTAGCAGAAATACACGATTACCACATATAAGTAGATAAAAAAATAATCATCGAAATTAACTTATGTATGGTAAAAAACCGACATGAATTGTTCGTTAGTAAATCATAGTGCAGTCAACAGCAAGAATAAATGATGGATTAGGGTCCTAAAATTATATATAGAAATTATAAAGTTACTGGCTGTTGTAGGTTGTTAGTAGTAAAGGAAAAAATAATGTGTCATAAAAGTAAGTGATCACACTTATTTCGTTCCTCGGTATTATTATGATCATTTTATTTTGACTGATTAAAACTGCATTTGAAATTGTCAATTGGGTATAACTTGTTACATCTGGCCCGACACACACAGAATATGTTTTGAACCGTTGATTGGACGCAAAATGGCGTTCAACTAAGTAACATCTTTTTCATTTTATAATTTTATTTAACTCGACACTGGCAAATTGTCGCTTCAAGTGCAAAGTCCAATTACAGGAAACTGAACTGAAGCGTTGATTTTGATCACCTACTTTTGCTGTTGTCTGTACCTAGATAGATAAGTATCTTTAAAAAAAGGAAATAATAATTATTACACCCTGCCGGTAAGGGTCACAGTCTAAAATAAAACAAAGCAACTAGGTTTCATTTCAGTTTATTACACGTAGGGCTCTACCCTGATATGTTCTACAAATCAGCAAAGCTCACATTCATATTTATTTATCCTGATTGAGGTCGTTCAATAACAATACATTTAATTAAATATAGCTGCCATTTTCCAAGTAACTTTCATTGTTGTTATTCGTTAAATAAAAATATTATGACTTGTATATAATTACCAACTATGATTTGATAACTAAGTAACTTATTTTAAAGTTGTGCTGTGCATATAATTATAATTTAAAATTTTTGAATGTATATTCTATTTAAGACAGCCATAGGTATTAAATCAACGTTCATGTAATTTGATACGATAAGTACCTAAACACTTCCTTCATTGTTAAGCAGTTAAATTATTGAAAATATCCTTCATTGTTGAAATTAGTAAATGATTATAGAATGTATTATTTGTCATCATAATTGCCTAATTTATTACACATGATACAATATACATCATTATATTCTACTCGTTAGTTTTATGTCCACCAAAGTATAATTCATTCTTAAACAAATTCAACCACAAATTCCACCGCAAAACTACCGAAACCCGCAGAAACGTTGAACTTGTAAGTGCATCGCGCAAAAATTGCTATCCAATGAATATGAAATTGGTCCGGAAATATGAGTGACATCGTTCTGAGGGTCGCTATAATTTGACAAGCAATTATTGAGTTCCCCCAAATAGTACATACGCTGTCGTGGGGACGAATTGCAAACAAAGATTCACCGGATCACTATAATGTTTTTTTTCTTATGGTATTGATTTAGTTATAGGCTAATCCAATAGCACTTTAATGAAATACGATTATATAATTGAATAAATAGCTGCAGTAATAGGTGAGTTGAGAAATAACTGTTCTTAAAGAATAATACAGCACTGAGCTGTGGATGAAAACGTTCTACAATATAACAGATATGTTTTGAATGTGAGCTTTCTGCTTCTTCCTACTAAAATTACTATGATTTTACGGCATTCTTATAAACGTCTAAGTGATCTAATATTTACAGTGCTTAAATCTACAAAAATAATTTAGTCAACCACTATACATTTTACAGCGTACTTAACCTATAACAGAATATAAATATTCTTAGTTAAGTAAATGGAAAATATTCACACAATACATAATAATTTACCTATGGTCCTATTTAACTAATAATTATCACTGTTTTGGAATAATTTTAGATAGCTTATTCTAAATAGGTACCAAGTTGCATCCTTATTTTCAGAACTATGTGTATGTGTCGACATTAAAAGTGAAACTGAAAATAAACTGATAACATCTATTTCAACAATATGGCATATTTTGAAGCAAACATTTTTTATATGATTCATTATCACTTTGAATCAGTTTATAACACATGTTTTTAATGCGCCTTGCTCTACCATTAGTAACAAGGGAAGTTCCCTTAGCTCTATAGATAGAGGCATAATTATCTAAAGGTAGCCTGTACTGGTAAACTAGAGTCGAGAGAGGACATACATCTGTATGGGTGTGGAAACCTGTAGTTTTGCAATATACCTGTCTGGTATACGTGCACGTCATTGGATACCGTAATGGCTCTACATATTCAGCCGTCATATAGAAGTATCTGTACTTTTACGAAATAAAATTATGCAATAGTACAGAAATTTCAGGAATAATTATAATTCATTACAAAATTCTTGAATAGGAATGCTCATTTTACAAACATTTACAAGCCCTGTTACGTACATGGATACATCTTTTAAATCAGAGTAAATAATCTTTGGTTAGTATCAAGAAGTAATAATGAAATTTAAGGTTATTTCCTTAACTGTGCAGGTAACTTTACACTATCTTATATATAAATTTATTATACACATCTTACATTCGGGTAGGAACCATGAAATTACAACTATCGGATATTCTATAGATATAGGTACATTTTACATGAGTAGGTAAATCATATCGAAGTTTATTCGATACAATTAGTTCAGCAACCTGTCATTCTTTGATATTTTTTTACAAGGCATTTCTATCTTCTTGTAAAATACAGATGGTGATTTTTTTTGTTAAGGGTCATTTTTGTGTCGCAGTCTAGTCGATGTTGTAGCGAGTTCGCTTAGGAAAAACCTGCTCTTGCACTCCAAAGGTGTTTATATGAGCGAACTCTGTCATGATCATCATCGTAAAATTTATGATAGAGTGATAATTGCCGTAATAAAGTAATGAACCCTCGCGGTCCCACATGCATTCGCTGGAGTAAATAAAGTGCGGTACACGTATGAATCTTCGCTGTTCTACGCGTGCTAGACAGGGTCTCAGAGTGGATGGCGGGGAGAGGGCGCGTGGTCGCGGGGGTGCGAGGGCGGCGGATAGGGGCAGTAGCGCACGGGGGCGTGGGGCTTCTGCATCCAGAGGTCGGGCGGGAGGGACAGCGGCTGCGGCCAGGAGGGCCAGCCGCGGCCGCCGAGCGCCAGCAGCTGCAGCGCGGGCGGCGTGCGCGCCCACGCGGCCCGCTTCTCCTCCTCGCTCTCCGCCGAGCCCGGCCCCGCGCCCGCGTACAGCCGGAGCGGGGAGCGGAGAAGCTGCTGCTCCATCAGCATCAACTCCATTGGGTCTCTGTGGATGCAAGAAAAGAAAGGTGTTAATTTATCGGATCCTATAAAAGTCCTGTTAAAACAAAGTAAACATATTGGATAAATAATAATAAAAAAAAATAAATAAAAAATTTATTGCGTTTCACATTCTTATGTAGTAGGTACAGGGTTGATTTCTCCTTTTAAGCAATAAGGTTTGCTTGTGTTAGGAGGAATCGCTCTTAACAATCAGCATAACTAAACTACATATTTACTGCATTATGACATAATAATTTTAATAAGAAAATAAATATAACTTAAACTTAGTAGAACTTAAAACAACAGAATCAAAATAAACATAACAATAAATAATAAATTTCCTATAACCTCATAGTTTGTACAATATTCTCTATAATTACATAATTTTGTGACCTAAGCCACAAAGATACAGTTTTGTTGCAGTCAAATAGATTAAGAGGATATAGATTTAGCACTTTATTAACATTATTATAAATATTTGCTGCCTGCCTAACATATTGTCTCTTAGCAAATGTAGTTTTCACAGATGGAATTAATACCGGATTCTTTTTTCGCCTGTTATTTGATTTCATTAATTCAGCGTTAAATACTAGTGACTTCTGTACTCTTAGAACTAACTGCAATATATATAGTTTTCTCACGCTTAATAGATCCGCCTCTAAATATAGTTTTTCTGTTGAATAACCAAACGGTTTGAACAGCATCACTTTAATCAGAGAGCGTTGAGCCCTTTCAAGCTCAATAAATTTACTCTTTGTCGCTCCCCCCCATATCGGTATACAATACCCTAGAACAGACTGAGCAAGTGATATGTATATCTGGGATAGCTTTTTAGCAGATACTAAGTGTCGTAAAGTTTTAAAAGTCCAAATTAATTTTCTTGTCCTATTCATGATGAGCTCTGTATGCATGTGCCAAGACAAACGTTGATCAATCATGATTCCCAAATATTTTGTATGCTTAACTTTATTTATTAAAGGACAAGAACAGTTTGTGTCAAAGCCAGAACAATTGTGAATTTTTAATTTATAAAGAGGGGCAGGCTGTGAACTAGTGTTAATAGAAAAGCAAATGTAATTCGTTTTTAAAACATTAAGCGTTAAAAGGTTGTTATCTAACCAACTAGCAACCGTTCTCAGGCCCAGTTCCGCAGATTTGTGAACCGATTCCCAAGTGTCCCCCGAAAAAATAATTACGGTATCATCGGCGTATGATATTATACGCCCGTGGTCTATCTTTAAGGAACTTAAACTGTTGATGTATAACAAGAACAAAGTCGGACCAAGAACACTTCCTTGCGGTACCCCAAACTCTATTGAAGCAGATGAACTAGTGAATTCTCCGATTTTGACTCTTTGTTTTCGACCAGAAAGATAATTCCTTAACAAAGAAAGTGAAGTTCCCCGCACTCCATTTGCCTCTAGCTTTTGTAATAAGTACGGAATAGATACGGTGTCGAATGCATTCTTCAAATCAAGGAACACGGCAAGACACTTTCTACCTTTATCCAATTGTTCTGTTACAACACTAGTTAATTCCTGAATGGCATCTTCGGTGCATAATTTTTGTCTAAATCCAAACTGTGTGTCTGATAGTAGCTTAAATTTATTTAGATATGCAATTAATCTTTTATTTATAATTTTTTCTAATATCTTAGATATAGGTGAAAGGATAGAAATTGGTCTGTAATTTGATACTTCGGACTTAATTCCATTCTTATGAATGGGGACAATAAGTGATTCCTTGAGACCATTTGGGAAGCTCCCTTGATCAATACATAAGTTGGCTATGTGAGTTATGATTGGAACAACTTTTGTATGTGTAGATTTTAGAAAATTAGTTGGAATATTGTCTATGCCTGGTGCACTATCAGATTTAAGACCCATAAGTAAGGTGGTTACTTCATCGCAATCTGTATTAAAAAGAGCAAAAGAGTTGCTTACAAATGCTTCCTGTGAAACGATGGATGTGTTGTGGATATTTAAGTTGCGCTTAGATTAAAAATATTTTTGTGTTTTGACAGGGCTATAATTTATGATATACATTTACGTTATTTTCATGTTAGATTACTACATACATTTATTGATATACCTAAGTATGAGAAATGTAATATTTTTTACTTAAACGATATTGCTACTTTATTTATATTTTTTTGTATTTACTATGTTTTCATATCAAATATATGAAACTCATTAAGGTACAAAAAATAATTCTTAAGTGACTGAGCTAACAATAAAATGTGTACAAATATTACAATAAACGCAGCTTTGTAATAAAGAAAACATGAAATTTGCTTCAAAATAATTTATAATGACATCCCTAACTCGTTTGAATGTTTATAGATCAAAGAGAAGATGAGAGAGCTCGTTGATGTCTTTTGTATGCACTTTTTTGTTTTTAAAAGGTGCTATGACAAAAGAGAACGTTTGCAGAAACAAGATTGCGTTGTAGTATTTCCGCGAAGCACGTTCGCACGACTGGATCGCGCCGGTCCGTAGTCTATAAAAGCATTCGGCGAACGCCAGCCACCGGGCTCGTGACGTGACAAAACTCATAAACAGTTATTATTAGGTGCTTAGCTTAGTTTTGGAAATATGCTACTACTCCAATCAGCTTAGCAAATCATACCAAATGACAAAGTTTATACAGCTAGCACCATTTTACTTTCATGAAAACCCCATACTGGGTACACAATACATCATAAACTTTAAATATTTGCGTGGTAGGAATAGTGTCACGATAAGTCACTGTAATGGGTATGTTATCGAAAAAAGGTATAAATGTTAGAGCATATCAGCGCGGATTGTTTCTGTGAAGCGGGTTTACGAGTGTTCCCGCAGTTAACGAGGCGGAGTGGCCTGCTTTACGGCGTCATGTGCTGTGGCGCCCTTTATCGGTTCCAGGAGGTTGTGGAACCGCCGCACGCTTCCCGTAACCAGCTATTTTCGCCTCTCTTAGAAACTATAGACGGCTTGCCGTGTTGTAATGCATCTTTCACGCCTACTCGATAGAATTCTGCGGTAACTTAGTCCACTTATAAAGACTGAGAATCATTAAATCCAAACTATTTTTTCCATAGCAATACGTATTTGGTTGTGTGAAGTGTGTAGTGAAAATGTTTTAATAGTTTGCGGTGTAAAGTACTAAGGAGCGAGTATTGAAAGAGACAGGTGAAATTCGATACAACCGGTGAGCGTGACGAGCGGTGCAAGGAAGAGAATCTCCATTGTGGGAGTCTGAAATTGGCGTGACATCACGAGATGCCGTGTCGAATGTAATCTATCACCGGCGGCCGCGGGCGCCGGCTAACCCCGAGAATTAAAACAGGTAGTGCCCACACACGCTATAGCTAAACATTTTTTGTAAACTCCCTCAATCTTCGATAGCACCGTATAATCAAAGGTGTTATTGTGGAATCATAGTCTGTCATTATGTGAATTGTCCCAAAATTTCACACAAAATGATTCCACACCTGTTTATTATTTTTTAATGGTTTATGACAGAGTTGTTGGCATTTTCTTGATTGTTGAATATGTAAGTACTATGAATAACGGATTTTCCCGCGGGTACGAGATATTTCCTCGGAATGAAAACACATAGAACAATTAGATATACGGCGACTGTGAATGGGTTTTCAACCGAGGGGAAAAAAAGAAAGAGACCACGCATAACTTTTTACTGAGTAGATAGCGTTAGATATTTTTTTTATTAGAGATTTTTTATTTTCCTTGAAAAACAATCCAACGGTGGGAAAACAGGTAAATGGATTGTTTATTTACTTGCTTGGAATGTAAATTAGTTTTTTTGGTAAATGGTTGCTATATCTAATCAGTAGATATAAATATGATATACAACTGGAAAGCCCAAAATACTTATAAGAAAAGTTTATAATTATATGAAGGTTTACTGCCATATTAACCAAGTTTTTTTACAATTTTGAAAGTATAACCAAGTAATTATGAGTCGGTGCCATGTTTATGTAGCAACTCAATACTTAATTTCTTAAATTTTTCATAATTTGTGTTCTTCTATCCGGTATTGTTTGGCGTCGGGTCAAGGTTTCTTGGAAAAACTTTAAAAAGTGTAAGAACTTGGTTAAAGAAAAACTTATTTTTTTTCAACTTTAAAACTTTTCGGCGGTTTTCTTTTAAACTATTTTTTTAATTAGTAAAGCTGTTTTCTGACCTTAGCGCATTCAACGATACAAAATTTTCAGATTATAGTATAGTACCTAACAGTATAGATTTCTGATCGTGCATTGCTCGTAACATATGATATTATACATTCTATTTAACATGTGTCATGAATTCTAGACAGATCGACGAAAGTTAAGTTAAGTTACGTTAAAAGACGTTTAGTTTTTCATTAAACATACCACCATTGGTGCGTCTCAAGAAAGCTCTAATTTATCTTAAGGTTGATCAAAATGAAGTAAATAATAATTATAAAATTCAAAATTCGCGATTTTTGAAAGAAAATATAATTTTCTCGTGAAAGAGCTTAGTGAAGCAAGTAGGCCCATTTAGTTGTAAAAGTAACATCGAAAGGTTATTTCGTTTCGGGTGCCGTCGGGGCGTTAATGGCGTATTTATTATGATCTCGGTATCAGGAGTAATAGCCGACACTTTCCGACGGCAAATTACAGGGCGGTGTTCTCAGAAGAAGGCGATATGAACGGGCACGCTCGCGACCGCCTTATCGATATCGCGCCACCACCTTATCGATACAAATACCTACGTATGCGCGAATGCTGCACCTACGTATCAGATGGCTCGAGAATTATTATTTCCTTTCTCGGTTTGTTCAGGCCATTGTTTATGTATGCCGGATACGGAGGCTTTATAACAGAATTTATTGTTTGAAATGCGTAGATGTTGATAAATGATAGCATAAAAATTTTCAACGAGGCTATAAATAGTGGAAATGTGAAATTTAACAAACGCCAGCGGCGCACTCTCTTGTCATTATAGCTATTTCTAGGTCGTAAGTGAATCGCACGCAATTAACCAAGAGGTGCGTCCGACGAACATAAATATGAATCGCCGACTAAATATCGCCTGTGATTGAGAGAGGGGCGTATCTTATTAATTAGGTAATGGATGAAAAGCCGCCTCGGCCACAACGCCAAATAGCTCGCCCAATTCTCACACAATGGCAATTCATCATACTTATTGTCTGACGATTTCGGACGTCAGCGAAGGAAGTCATTAAGGCTGAGCACCGCCGTTAGCTGGTTTAGAGCATTTATATTCATTTATTACAGTGTGAATTAAGAACCTAATATACATTTTTGTATCATATAACCCAACTGCTAACTGTGGATGTGAATAAGTAAAGAACCTTCACAGTCATCAAATTACCAGTCATAATGGACAGTAGACTTAATGATTCGCATTGAGATCATATCAATACACCCACACGTTGAACCAAATTACTTGAGCTAGCAATGAGTTGTCAGAAACGCTAAAGTACAGTAGCAGCATTGATACCAGCTGACACATATCACGTCGAGTGAGACGTCCAAGCGCTTTACTTAATGTATGCACTTACTCAATAAGGGTGTGTTAAATATTTTTACCTTGAGGGTATATTGAAGTCTATATTAAACTCTTTGACTTAAATATTGGGCTTATTTCGGATAAAACGCAAAGGGAACTGGTTTTGTATGGCATGTAAACCAATGAGTAGGTATTGTATGAATCTGTATTCAGTGGTAGTAAGAAGTATATCGAGCAGCATAGAGACGTCTCACGAGGCGGGCGGCTCTCGGCGTTCGGGCTCAGTAATTGCATCGATAACATCTCGAATTAGCCGTCAATCACTAGCGGTGAACTATCATCGGCCTCCGACATTTTATCAATTAATCCAAATCGGTAGCTGAGTGCGCATTCGATTATTAATAGCTTCTATAATGCTGTCGATCATCCTATCACCCGCCGAGAGTAAATGCATGACTTGTGCAATGATTAACTTATGGCTCCCGAGTTACTACTTTTATTAATATGTGTTATTACAGTTGATTTAATTTCTATTGTAAATTTATATTGAATATTATTAAAGTGAAAATATTGCATAAGTTTCTGTCCCTAAAATTAGTATACTAATAGTCTGGTATAGCTAACTGTTACAAGACCATTCTAATAAATACGAACGACTCGAAAATTGTTTAATGTTTCGTATGATTTTTATTTATACAATGTATGTAAATAAAGTTCGTATGATTTTTATTTATAAAATGGGTAGGAAGATACAATCAATTAGTATTATTGAAAACGACATGGACAGGTCAAATAGGTTTCGTACTTTATATCTCCGACTTATAAATTTATTAGTTTCGAGTTAGTTGCGCAGCCCAGTTCGATAACATCTTATAAATTCGGTTCGGTAATTGTTTATGCATAGGCAATTTTGCGGTTCGTGTCGGTGAGACTAGGTACTTGGGTGAGTGGTTTATATAAATATAAATACATACAGCCTATGATACCATTTGTGCAGAAAAAGAACACATTTTATAGTATTAATAAGTAGTATGTGTTCAATTTTGATGTAAAATAAATAATGATTTTCAATTGATGCAATAAAATTATATTAAGAAGTATATCATTAAATTTATTTTCCTTGGCATTCAAATAATATAAAAAACAAAAAAGAATACAAAAAATCTAGTTTATTAGGGATATCTAATAAACCTAGTTATGAACACAAAGTATTCGTATGTTGTATATTAGGTAAACTATTAAAAAAACAATTTATTTTTAAAGTTATAAATTGAAATATTAGTAGAAAATATTAATTGTGGGAACGACAAGCGAGCCTCGGCAATATCGATATCATGTTAAGTGTGCCTCTCATGAACCAGTCAGTTGAGTTTATACCTGAATATCACACGCTGGAAGGTGGATGCCGTGGATGGCGAGATAATAGAAATGCGCTTTAATTTGTCGTTTAGGGCATAATGAGGGCCGGCCCTGTGATTACGGCGCGGCGCCGCCGGCCGCCGCTGACGTGCGCTCTTCCACACGCTGCCCGCCCCTTCGCAACCATGCATACTCGAACGTGTTAACACAAAACCTTTAAATTGCTTTTGGATAACGGAGTCTGCGGTTGTAGTTTAGAAAGTTGTCGTAAAAAGATATTTTATATACGTAAACCCTCATTTCGCCCCATATGTATGTATATGAAGATTATATTATGTGCTGTGTTTAACTTTTTTACACACAATTTATTCGTTAAACCTCAAAGTGCATTATCATGAAAAAATACTGAAAGATACTTTAATTTGGTATCGTACCATAACATTGAACCTTCAAGAAGAAAGTACACATATAGGTTTTTGTCAACCTTGTTCATGAATCACTTTAGACAAGTTATTCTAAAATCTACATTAAAATTAATTACGTTTTTTATAGTTCTTAATTATACAAGAACAGATAGTGGATAAAATCAACGACAGACAGATGACACAATTTTATACCATGTAAAGATGGAATAATACAGAAAGCAGAAACTTATCTTCCTTGAGCTCGAAATTTTTGAATGTGATAATTTACGTATGACATTTTGCTGAACGTCCGTATAGAAGCTATTTTTGAATGAAATGTTGACCAACACTAACCCATAGTATGTTTTTTTTTTCATTGCCCTTGTGCGTTAATAGTTTTAGGTCCTGGGTTGATAGTGAGCTCAGCTTGCATTAGTATAAAGGTCGTGGTGAGGTGCCGGCTCATGGGAACGCCCGCGCCGCCTCGGGCGGATTCTCGCCTCGCAACAACCCGGCCGCTTAATGAGCGCCAAACACTATTCTCATAAAAACCGATGCCTCGCGTTTTTATGCAAGCTTTATTTATCCCTCGAGTTAAGCTTTCATTGTTATTGTTAAATCACGGTATAATATTTTGTCGTTTACTTCTAACTAAAATAATGATGGTTTATGCACAAACCCCCTAGGCACTGTAGGTACTCATTATTTCTACTTAAACTTAACAAATAGAAGACAATAAGTGATAAGCTGTCCAGAAATCGTATAATTTAACATCAGCAAATTACTTAAGAAACATGACATTTTGTTTTCAGAATTATAGTCCATAATTTATATAATGAGACGATAATAATTTATGATTAAGCTAATGTACCTACAGGTGGATAATATTATAGTCACTAGATAATGTACTAGATGGAACAAACAGAATATATGTAAGAGTATGGGCAGTGACGACCCTCGCTTGATTTATTCAAGAGCTGGTCTGATACCGCGATATTTGTTACATCTGTAATTACCAGTGTTCGATTAAGCAGATTTGGTGGATAATCACGGGTTTGTGCAAATCAGAGAGTAGGATCGCCGGCTTAGGAGCTATCAGTGCAATCAGCGAGGAGGAGTTTTTAATCTTCGTGTTGGGGTACCGGCGCGGCGGCGCGCAAATTGCAGGGCAGCCGACCTAATGCCTTTCAACTGTTGCTAATAACCTGTCAATTTATCAAAATCGCCCCGAGCGCCGCGGCGATTGGAACCACTTTAGGGAACATAAAACAAAATTCGGGATGCGTGTTCGTCAATGATCTCTGTTTTACCTTGAATTTGTTAAAAGAGAGCGCGAGATAATTGTTTGTGTGTTACATTGAGTAACAAAGTACTTAATTAGTAAGTCATTTTGCAGTATCCTTTGTTGCTTTATTTAAATGACACGTACGACAATAATGGACTAATTACTATGATACATTCTTTGAATAAAAATAAGTGAGTAATTATTGAAGTGAAACTTCTTTAGAATCGTGGTGATTTCAGACCGGATACAACGGAAATACGTCAGGTAAGCCAATCTTAAACGCTAACAAGGTTAAGCAACTTTCCGGAACGCCAGTACTTGGATGGGTGACCACCCGAACAAAATCTTTTTGCACAGTATTTTTTTTTATTCATCTCATTCTTTTGTCGATTTACTGAAGTTTCACTTCTACCGTGTGTGAATCGCACACACACCTTTTTTTTTATTTTACTGTTTAAGGACTTTTCTTGCAAATGAAGATTCTTACCTATCGAAATCTGTAAGTCTGGATGAGTCCCGGAAGCCCTTGGCAAAGGGGTTGGAATCAATCTTAAGTTTCGTGATGAGCTGGTTCTGGTAGGCGGTGACTGCGGTGAACACCGTCTCGGGGAAGACGAAGGTGCGGTGCTGCTCCCGCGTCAGGTCCGTGATGGGGCCGCCTCCCTCTCGCACTTTCACCAGGTGGATCCGAGGTTGGTACCGGTGCATGGAGTTTAGCACGATCTGTCGATAAAATTAAAATAAATAATAAATTTTTATAGTAGATAATAAGCGCTAAGAGGCGACGTGGAAGGCCTAGGATCCGATGGCGGGACGAACTTGACGCTTATCTAAAATATTGGCCTGAAGTGGCGGCAGTTCGAGACGAGTGGAAGGAGAAAAGGGAGGTCTTTGCCCAGCTGTGGGACAGCTAGGCTATTAAAAAAAAAAAGTAGATATTAACGATTTTTTATAATTTAATGATTTTTAATAAGTGATAAACCTCACTATGTAGTTTAAACTACTAAAGGCAGGGTTAAATTTCGACCTATCACATTATGGCGTGTTGGTGTAATTGGTAGCGCGTCGGGGCAATATCCCGGAGATGCCGGTTCGTATCCTGTGAGCGCGAAGGATGTGTTTTTAATCTTTTTCTGCATAAAAAGATTTTTTTAATAAGTGTTAAACCTCACTTTTTAGGTTGAACATAAAAATATAGTTATACCTCTACAGTTACTGTACTTTTTAGGCGCAGGTTACGGATGCGTTTTAATATGTTTCTGCATAAAAATGTTAAATAGTATAAAGGATACTCGATTTTATTAAGAAGTAAATACTAATTATATAAACTAATAGACAGAAAAAATTATTACGAACATGAAATAGATATCATGTAGGTAAGAACTACGCTAAAGTACCTACCTATACCGCAATATATTTATTTAGATTCAAATAAAATATTATTTGGTAGATCATATACTAAATAATAACGATAGGTAGGTATGCGAGGTATAAAAATAACGAATTACCACCAGCACAACCGTTTTGTAAATCTAATAAAATCCAAAATTCCGACAATTCCTCAACGCGATAATTAAATTAATTAAAAAGTATTTCTTTTGTTGGACAACATTGTAGGGAGGCTTGTCGGTGATTTCTCATACGCAACGTTGTAGTAAGTACATTAATTAATTGGTGAACAGAGAGGTTGGACAGCGGGCGGGCGATGTGACGAGCCGATAAGCTCGCGCCGGCAAATTGCTCCCAACTTTACGGCCCTGATGAGATAATTAAACTCTGTAAATTAATTAGTATGACCGTCTAGTTATTTTTATTACCTACATATTCGTGTTAATTGTAGAGGCAAAAGCACCGGCCCCTGGAGTGGCGATCTTCTTTATATATATTTATATATCTTACGCCCCAGTGCCTGCTTCACAGAACGTTAAGCTTTAATGTTCATTAATGAAAATTGACTATTGTTATGGTATTAATACGGAGTTTAAAGTCCATATTTGATAGTTAATAACATAATTAGACACATTCGCTAGTTTACTAAATCAACTGATATTATCTAGTTCTCAAATAAACGCTAATAAAAAAAAAATTATTAGCCTTTTTTTGACCACAATCTCACCTGATGTGAAGGCCTAGAAGATGGCTTCTCCGGACCACATTACGAAACACGAAAAAATCACGCACTGGCCCAGCCCGGAGGGTGGTGACAAGCCGCGGCCGAAGCCTACCACCAGAGACTGTTCTTAGCACCACCCGGAGGTCACGTGTAAGGATTCAGAGGGCTACCACTTACGGACGTGAACAGACAAAACCTCCAAAAATATATATAGTTTATAAAAATACCGCCCGATGACCTAAGATCATTCAAAATTCGCTATTATGGATGCACAGACATCCATAAGGGTTCCGTTTCGAATCAATAACCTCGGTCTGAGGTGGTTGGACCTCTACCTCTACCTGTATTCTATGCCTCTATTTTCTACACTGTAAGTATAATGAAGAATTTTAAATTATGTGTCTAGTCCCTAATTCAGAAACGTCATTTATTTTAATGGCCTGCACAAATACACCCTAGATGTGGCATAATTATGTAGTTTTAAGAACCATGTACAGGGCTCAATTGCGGGATGCGACTTATTATTTTACAACACGAATTTCAAATAAACATACATAAATAATTGTTTTCCACGGTGAAGTTTCACTTAGGTCAAAAATAATTAGTTAAATAATAAGTTTAAAGTTATTAACACTTAAAACTTTAAGATAAAAAAAAAGATTTCTATCAACAACGGTATAAAGTAAAATAGTTAATTACGATGATGGACTTCATTATAACTACTAAAACTGTTGGCTTAAGCAAAATTTTTTTTAAACATTTCCTTGTTCTTTAATTTTTTTATCAATAAATTGTAAAATTTTCATCCTTTTAATTAATTAAACTAATCGAATGTATTCCCATAGTCATAACAAAGGAGTAGGTAAGAAGCTGCCGATACGAAAGCATTATCATAATTATTACGAGGCGATTCAGGCGATGGCATCACGTAGCATGTAGGCGACGACACGGATCGCTCTGAAGAGATAAGACTCAACCCACCCGAGCCCCCACGTATCAACAGTCAAGCGATACTAATCTTTATTATCTGGGCAGTAAGATAGCATGTGGGTAGACGAGGCGAGAGGCAGATAGGTGGGGGCGTTGGGAGGGCCGTGGGGAGGAGCGGAACATGGCGGCCGGTGGGGGCAGATGGCTGCGGGTCGTCGTCCGAGTAACATGTTTTGCGCGTAACTGAATATTTTAAAATTGTAAAGGCTTCACTACCTGTGAATGCTACTAGACTGTATCATCGTTTTATTTTATTAGAGGTGTGTTATAAAAAAACATAGTTACTAGTAAGTAGGTATTTTCATTATAAATTATTTCACTTAATCATAATTATCTAATCGTTGTTTCATGTGGATTATTTTTGGTGTTACATTGATTTAATTCCCAGTCATGAGCCCCGTTGGCATTAGAACATTAACGCAGAAAAAGCTTGTTGTTATATAGATAAACCAACTTATTAATTTACAATAATTAACAGAAAAAAACTCCTACCTATCTTGCAAGCAAATTTCGTGTGGAGCACTTTAAAATCGATCGAGTAAAATTTGAAATAGAGCCTTGCCCTGAAGCGAGTTATCGATAAGCGGTGCGTCGATATTTCGATTAGCGCGCTCGCTGTAGGATTACGGCGGATTTTCGCCTCGGCGCGGCGTGGCCGACAAATTGGCCCATTTGTACCTTACATTGCAACGAGCGACGAGCCCGCGTCACCACAACCTGCGACCTATAAACTCAGGCTTTGCTCTGAGGGCGATTGTAATATCCATCGTTCTTGTTTTTCTTTGCATCACGAAAATTATGTATTTTCGTGATGCAAAGACGTATTCCTTAACTAGGTAGATATTATGTATTGGAATGATTAGTGCGAAACCGGGGCGGGTCGCTAGTATATAATAAAGCTGAAGATTTTGATTGTTTGTTTTTTGTGCGTATCTATCTGAGTAATTCTTTCACTGTTAGATATCCTATTTAGCGCGGAAGGCTATAAGAAATATACGTCGTTCTGTATTTAATACGAGTAGATTTTATGGTAGCCCCGCGTTTGTTATAATTTCTATGTTGATGAAGATAAACATCTTCATCAACATTGTTTAGTTTAGTTATAGTGTAAAATAAAGTGTTAAGTGTATTGTTTTGTGACGAATTGTACTGTACCTAACCGATAACGATCCTATACACAAAACTATACATAGCCTAGTAATAGATCTACCTATAGGTCAAGCATGTCACAATAGCTAAACATTTCATAAAATAGTAAAAACGCGGGTCTTATTTGTTGTATTTTCTATAAAATATATGATTTACAATTTATATCAAACATTTCTTACCATTACACATAAACACAGAACTTTATATCGACCTATTGCATAAAAAGAATCAATTACCTTGTGTAAGATGAAACCGAGTGCGTTGTTTAAAAGTAACTACCACCTCTGTTAGTTTATCCTGCATATCGTTTATTTAAAATATGATATTGTTTCTGTCCTGCGTTACTGTAAATTAATGATTTTTATTAAAAACAAACAGCACGTGTTCATTCAATATGAGATGTCAACAGATTGGATCGAGGCGGCTGCGTGGGCGAGTGAGTACAATCGCACGCATAACAATTCCAGTGGTGCGTTGGGAGCAAATTGGCCTGAAGTGTTTGAGTGCATTCTATAATCATTCCAGACAAAAAAAAATAAAGAAACGAAGACGAACTCAAATTTTAAAATTTTATAGTTTCGACACTTGGTTTTTTATTAATATGGTAATATATGTTTCATTATTTATATAGTCTATCTATATGTATAGTATATCTTTTACTGTTCAAGCTATCCGCCTCTGGAATGCTCTCCCACTTGATATACGAAATGCTAAATCTCTTCCTATATTCAAGAAGAAACTTTCCGATTACTATTCTATATCTTCTTAGTTGCAGTTTCACTATGCATGTATATTTAAACTTTTTATTAAGTTTATTCGTCTAAGATCTCTTTAAATTACTTTAAATACCATTTGTCCCTTTCTCAAGTAAGTATTGTATAATTATAAAACAGGTATTACGTATAATATATTATATGTATAATATATATATATATATATTTATGTGTGTTATAATATGTTTCCTTCCTATTAAACCACTGTCTTTTTTGTTACTCTTGATCCTGTCCATCCAAAGGTTGCCTAGAAGAGATCGCTCAAAGTCTATGTTCTGTTTTTTTTGTGTGTTTTGTGTAGTGTACAATAACGTGTTATCTATCTATCTATAGTCATTCGTAATTCGTCGGTCCATGTATGCCCTGTGCTTATAAGGAAATAAACTTGAATTTGTTTTTTTTTATTAGGGTTTGATCGGGAAGAAGAGAGAAGGGAGATATATTTTTGTCTATTTTTATATGAGTCCAAATCTTCCAAATTTAAAACCACCGCACAAAGTCTTATTTCTCATTTTGATATACTAAGTCAGTCTAGAGTTAATTTTTTTATTACCAAATCAATATTATGTCGCGTGTGTCCGAATTAAGGATAGTGTAAAAGGAAAAGGATGATACGTTTTGCAAACAATTAATTTTGGCTTAGGAGAGTAAAGAAACCTTCATGATATTTATCTTGTGTTTTATAAAAAGAACGCAATTTTAAAACAAGACGACGTACTATGAATAGGGCATCCGTAAAAAAATTAGGTATCGATTATCAATAAAAAAAAATGCTTACTTTTATATTTTTAAATGACCTAACAACACACAATAATTCGTTCTACAGAACCTTGATCTTTTGAAATATTTAAACACATTATTTTTTCTGAGTTCTCAGTAAGTACTGGCAGAGTTGAAGACACTTCAAAGTATAAAACTTGTGTAAGCGAGTGTAGGCCAATGTCGTCGAGGGTCAACAGCGGTAGTAAGCGATGAAAAACGATCCACTAAAGAAGCGGATTTCTCTGCATTTGCATCCGTAAGCCACCTCGAGGACAATCTCTTTTATTACAGTAATAAAATCCATAAATACACAAATAAAATTCAATAATAGTTCTTAGTTTGTATTTAACACATTCCAGTTTTCAACACATACACTTTAAAGTTGTAAATAGATATATAGTTCAAAAACGTGCATTAATTAAAATAACTATTGCTATTCAATCAATAAGAAATCATTCATATATAATATAAATATTATATATATTAGTATATTTTATTTGCGAACGATAACTATGCCATATTTCCTATAAAGTTACTTTCACGCAACCATTGTGTACCTATTAATACATTTATTTAACGATTTGAGATAAATTTATTATTGAGTATAAAAAAAAAGTTTGCTACTAAACCCGTTTGTATAAAGCTGTTAATTGGTGGACGATTCCAATTAAATGATTCCTGATAGAGATATTATTTAAATCTCTCTATTACTGCTCATAACAGTTCCCGACTAATCTTAAAATTTAAGTACAATAATCAATTCTATGTTTATTGAATAAAGCGACTCGCTTCTAGAGTTCACGAATTCATACGAGACATTAAAATAACTACGTAAGCGTTCATCATAACATCGGTGGCTATAAAATATGTCTAAATAAAATACAGGATCGTAAAGAGGCTGACACCGGGAGTGGAATGGATCGTGGTAAATCGTCATTTAACTAGAAAGGCGTACGTCGCTCCCCGTCACCAGGGGAGTCACGATAAACGTCACCTCAGAATGTAAAAAGTTGAAAAGGAATTATAAAAAAAAAACAAACGATTCAAAAAATGTGAGATGAGGAACAGAAAAACGAACATGATTACGAGTACAAGTTGAAGTGAGAAATATGGACGCCTACCGCGATGCCGGACATTATAGATTTACCATTTCATTTTGTAATGTTGATTAATGTCGGGTGGGCACGATTGGCATCGCGGGAAACTGAGCGCCATAACTCTGCTAAATGAGATCTTTTCCACAGTGGCGCTGAGCTATGCCTATTTGCATACAATGACGTAGATACACAATAACCTGTCTCAAATGGCTGCATTCCGGCATATCTACACCGGCAGCTCCAAGGCGTTACTAAATAATGATCAACATAACTATAGATTTATCAACAAGTTTTTATCAGTCCATATTTTCATTCTATTAAGCAATGTGCAAAGTGAAGCTTCTTTTGGTATATTAACAAAAATAAATACCTACTTGGGTTTTTGCCTCTTACTGCTAAAGCAGTTCACCGTATTATTCTACTATACATTTTTCTTAGTTGATTCATCCACGAAGCAATAAATTAATACATTAAAAACTTCACAGTAACTATGCGTGAAACTAATGTAAAATAAAAATAAGTATCTAACAGCTAAAACTTTGTCATTTTTTAGTCTCAGATGTTATCCGATAGCTCTATTAAAATTATAGATAGAAATGACGACATTGACAAGTTTATAGAAGCCCTACCTGATATTCGACGAATGCCAGCAATGGTGTGATATTGATATATCTCATAAAACTTTATCAGATGGTGGTAGTGATTACTGTGTTGGTGAGGCACGCACGTCATTTCACGGATATTGACACTGATTGTGACTGATATACAGCTTAACGCTATTTCTATTGTATTTTTTTTATTATAACTTTTGTAATGTGAACCTGGTAAGTTTATAAAGGCTGAGAATTCAGTATTTGCTGAGACTGTTGGCAGGGTCGAAGAAAACAATTATTTCTGGTGTAAAGGTACACCGAGAAACGCGCTGCGCCACGGGATATCCGCCAACGACGTATAACTTATTAATTTATATTACCTTTAAACCATATTCACTACCAACTCAAGGCACCTGTCTAGCGTGTATGTTTTATAATCACCTTATTTCAAAATATGTTAACGATGTGAAAATATTAACAGTAATTAAAAGGCGAATGGTCGTCGAGGATTGCTATTTGTTGTTGTTCTGGGAGACTACTGCTTAATCTAGCTAGCTGGTGAGCGTTTTATTATACTTTATTAGCTTGTAAGTCTACCTACTAATGCGTATGCAGGCTGACGCCATCATAAATTATATGATTATTGAATATATTTCGCGTGCGAGTATCGTCCGGGCCGCCGGGGAGGCTCTTTCGTGGTGACAACCCTGTTAATGGCAGCGGGTTTTCGGTTATACATATTTGAGTAATGGTAGGCAATCACAATCTCATCGTGTTTTAAATTAAATACATCGCTAACTGCAGGTAGTGAATGTAATCATCTATTAGTATAAAAAAGTGGTGAACATGAGAGATAAGTAGCCTCTTTCGTGTATTCTTGAGCGGGTTATAATTAGCAGTGTTAGTTTGCGGCTTGAACATTGAATTATACAAACACACTGATGGCGCTTCTAACGACGTAGTTCTCAGAAAATATAATATATTTATAGTTATCATCACGTGACCCAAGTTGCATGTGGTTCTGTATAAAAAACGTACTACTTATAATATTTCACCAAAACTTATAAATGTCAGTAATAATTACTGTGCAACACTTTTGCAGAACGAAAGGAATACTCGTAGTGGCTAATACTTACGAAGTTAATATGATTTAACATATGTTACATACGTACAACAAACTTCAACATAATTTAATAATTTTGTACTATCTCGATCAGAATTATTAATGTGGAATTCTAAAAGCATTAAGGCATAAACAAACAGAAGTTGTGGCCTAAAAACACCGATATCAATATCGTTCATCTACTATGAGCACAGCAATTAATTTCATTATTTGAGTAAACCACTAAAATGCTGATCCATTAATCATCATTCTGTTTGTAGTGGTCGTTTGCCAGTTTTAGTGCAGAGAATAATTTACATATTTTCATAATTATGTTAGGAGCCTACGAACTGATATTGTTACTATAAGTCCTTTGCCTAATGTTTTTTTTTAAACTAATTTACTTTTAATAGTAACAATAAATGAATACGAATAAATCATGCATCCAACATAAACAAAAATACATACATACAAGTGAACTACAGTTAATAGACACTTTTAGTGTTGTGTAGAAAAAATATTTTTTAATTTCATTACCAGTCATTTTGAAATAGCATTTTTATAAAAAGATCATGTGAAATTTCCATAGTATTGGTGCCCTGGCCTGCATGGATTGCTCCGTGACTACGATTACCATCAGGCTTATATTTGGAGTACTACGGAAAGCCAATTAGGTGCGTTTTTGGTCAGGCAGGGTCCATCCATCACAGCGGACCCGCCCTCGCCCGTTCCGTTCCGTTGCCTTTCGACAAATTAATGTTAAAGCTACCAAGTCTTGAACTATGATTTGATTTTAAATATTTCAAAAGCTTGTACATTAATATTTCTAGCATTGTAACAAAATTATAAATAAGCTTCTGAACGGGACTTTGTTTTTATGGTTTAAGTAGTGCATTTTTACTGTACGACTGTTACGTAACCAAATTCATACTACTCTACTCATCTTCATAGGTATAATGTTAATGATTACATAAAGAACAAGTAACTAAGCATATAGAGAATAAATATTTTTCGTTTACACTAATAGGTAACAATAAGCTTGAATGATTAAATGATTTTATGATTTTAAGCTAGCCTACCCACAATACATTGCCATTTGTAAGAACTATAAAAATCTACTAAACTCTAGTAGAGCCTTTTCGTACTAGTGACATTTGTGGTTCACAACTAACACCTGCAGCGTGGAGGTAAGTAGCTGCCGGCTGACGCATGATCACGACATGTGCGACTAATTTACTGGTGAATCGTCATTATACTCTCGCCAACGACGCCTGAGGTGTCGCCGACACTGCCAATTTTGTACATTAATTCTTTAAATTGCCTCACGCACAAGGAAGTGCGCAAAATATAGGCCATGTGCGAAACTCTTTTCACTATTTAAATGTAGACTGCGACGCTCGATTTAAATGTGCTTTGATAGGTGTGTGATAGGTAGATACATGGATGATGGGGTGAAAATTGGGTTCTTTCTAAACATAGATGTCATTGGCATGACTAAATAAATCCTAAACGCCATTAGGACTTATCTATAGCTGAACTTATACTTTATGCTATAACCGTATTGCATTGCAAATCAACAATAATAAAATTACAGAAACGTGTTTACTATGGTTTAAATTATAGTACCTATTTAAACAGCGAACGTTCAAAGATGCATTAGTTACCTGTCCACTCTTATCCATCTCGTTGTTGGTGAGCTTGACCTTCTCGAAGGAGACGACCTGCTTGCGCAGCTGGTCGCCGGAGAAGGGCGAGTCGGGGTGCGGGTAGAGGCGCGCGGGCGCGGGCGGGTCCGCCTTGCCGGCCACGAGCCAGGAGGAGCGGTGGTACGCGTAGCGGTAGCGCTTGCCGTCCACCGGCACCACGTCCAGCAGCACGGCGTAGCGCGCCTCGCCGCGGCACCCCGCGAACGACACGCGCACCGTCGGGAACATCCGTCTGCAACAAAGTGAGAACATTCACTTCACCTTTCCCTTATACTCGGAATGCAGATCTCGAACCAACCCGCGACGACAAGCACACAGTCGGGAACATCCGTCTAGACACAACACGAGAACATTCAAGTTAGACCTCACCTTTCCCTTCCACGGCGAACCTCATCGCGCTAATCACCTCATAAAAGCCCACCAAATCTAAATTACACATGACGAATACAAAAAACTTATAATCCCCGAAAGTGTTTTACGAGACCAAACACATGCTCGCAATAAAAAAAGATGATTAATGCATCTTAACAAAAACCGCCAGAGATCCGGCCATGCACGGTGACTTGTATAATTACAGGGTGCAACGCGAACTACGAAATCAAACAAATATGATGTATACGATTTTAATGCACCCCTAAATGGGCCGAAGCGCTTCCTGCCGGCGAACACCGATAGCATCTTACTATCGCTTATTTATGACGTGAACTTATCTTGAAGACGTTTTATAGCAAATTGCCTTTTATTAAATAAGTGATTAGTTTTGTATCGAGAAATTCTTTACGATATTTCAATGGTAGAGTTACGCTGTTATAAATGCCAGTGTTTTGAATTCTAGTTCTAGTTAATACCAAAACATCAACATCATGTCAAGCCTAAGAGTATTTTACAAATAAATAGTACTTATAATAATGGATGTTGGCGAAACCAGTATACATATTGGAAATACAAGTACCTATTGACGAGCAACGTGAAGGATTAAGCACTTGCCATAAATAAATCGTAAAGTATCGGTGTGTTTTGAATGGCTAGGTATCGGTTGTGGAATCGTCCGTCGGGTTCAACAATAAGTCGCTGTCACCTGCCAGTAGGTACGCGTATGAGTGTCGTTTGTGTGAGTTTCACGATCCGCGATGTCGCGCCAGTGCCGCCCAGCCACCCAGCGCGCCGCGTAATCAGCTACATCCATCATTGACTACAATTGATAGTGATCACCGGCTTACGTCACTAGGAGTTTTGCACTGTTAATGTTCATCTAAAAGCCTAACATAACGATAACTGAAAATATTATCCTATTTACCTTGTTACGAGTATACATTATTTTATGAGCAAAGATGTGGTTTCGCAGATAATAAAGTAAGTGGAGCTGACAAGCGACAGGAGGTCGGACGGTAAGACAACATATTTACATAATTCATTAGTAAGCCTCGGTAGACGATGTCCTTGGATAAGCCAAACAATTATTGAATGTTATGACCGTTATGATATGAGATTCAATTCCACACGGCACGGACATAACTGTAATAAAGGACAACAGCTACACCTTTCGGGAAAATCTCAAATTATGCGGGCAAAGCCGCAAGCAAACAACTAGTTTTTCATAGATTATATGAAGCAATGACAGTGAAGTATGATGAAGTTGTACTGAGTTGTTATTCAACCAAAATAATGATAGAGAATAGCATAAAGACTCCAATTTTATATTGAACAACTCACGCCAATTATTAGGTATATAACCACGTCCGACGCAAGGCGCAAAAATAATATTATGTAATCTTACATATTATTCGTTGATTTATATTAAGTAAATACTTACAATTGAGTAACACTTATATTTAATTACAAATTTATAAACGACTTACAGGCGATGGTACTCATTTTAGCCGACTACGCGACGCAAAGGAGTGGTAATGTGTTTATTAGTCTATGTATGCTTGTATGTTCCTTTGTAGCATGATACAGACCAAATGCCTGTGCCTATTTTTATGATTAATTCGTCTATCGATTCCTCTTAGTCTGGCAAGTGTCATTAAAGACATGACGTCAGTGAACATTCAATATGGCGACTACTGGACGCCATTTTGTAAAAATAAAAAAATAAATACAAAATACGGGATATTGTTGAAAAGGTATTTGAAAATCATTTTAAGTTTTGAATATTTTTCGATGTGGCGGACCGTTTAGGATCGATCTTTATCGAATAAAAGTTGTGTAAAAATCATTTTCACTTAATAGGCTTATGACTGTAAAAAAAAAATGTTAAGTCGCACTCGGGCTATATATTTTCTTAATTTCAGCTTATTGTTAATTTTAAAATACCGACCCCAAATGATTAAAAGTCCAAAGTAGGTACTTGGTTAATTTACAAAAAAAAATATAAAAAAAATTATGTTAATTTCAAACTATTACAAGAAACGAATAAAGAATAATTGTAATACAGCTTGTATTAATCAAAGGACTGACCTTTTCTTTAATTTCCTATAAGTATGATGTGTAATCAATAATTGCTCGCAATTTTTTTGTGATAACTATTTTATGTTGCGTGCAATTCATACCTGTTGGTTTTACGCTCTCGTTTTCTTTATGATAGATGATTCTTGATCGAAGGATAAAAAGTGATGTTCCACTTTAACTATTTTAACGATTGACGGTTAAATGTTATTTATTATCATTTTTAACATTGAAATTTATGCGTCGAATTTTTAAATTACTTACGTTAGGTAATCACTTAGCAAACGAAAACAGTATTTCGCTTAAATTATGTAAGGAAATAGTTTTTGTCTTCTAGCGCTTGTTTGCAAACCTAGGTTATTATTATTAAGTATGAAGCAAGACATGCACACTGGAACACTCGTAAATATTTTATGATTCTCAACAGTTACTAAGTTGTAATCATTGTTGCGTTGTGCTATGCATGTTTATTAGAATAGAATCGCGACGGGTTTCATGAAAATGTCATCCAGTTATAGACAAAGACTATAGAACACGCAATGGGTCATTAGCATGATATAACTATATAGGTTCTTACTTTGTTTACTGTTTATTTTACAACCCACTTTATTAATAGTTAATGCGTTTTTCGTAAAAAATTAAAAACACACAATTCTAGGTTAAGAATATTTTTTTTTACATTTATTCCTATAAAATTGTATTTTTGGTTACAGGATTAAACAAAAAAATATAAATTTCATGTCAATGTTAAATTTTTTTATTCTTTAAAAAAAAAACATAGTTACTTACCTGTTTTTTTAAAGACAAAAAAAAAAAACTTAATTTTTTTAGAGTTTTAAAAAAAAAAGTAAAAAAGGTTCCTTTTTTTTTAAGACAAAAAAAAATTAAATTATTTTAACAAGAGTATTTTTTTTCCTGTTGAAACTTCATTAGGCTAAAAGTTTCCGATAAAATAACCTTTCTCTTCCATTTCATCGTTTAAATAGAAAGCTTTGTAGAGTAGTTACGTAATGTTGGAAGTGTCTGTAGCAGTGCACGTGTGACGCGTCAAGTGACTGTCGCTCACGCGCCTCGTTACGTCGCCTGTCGCCGGCCGCCACGCGGCCTATCCCCGCTAATCTCGCTACTCAAAACAATATCAACTTACCCGAGATCAAATATCTTCCTCCATAATGAAATATTCAAACAGGTAATCAGTCATCTGTCCTTAAAAACGAAATATTTCGCCACAGTAACATCACAAGTAGCAGCTACTGCCTCGCAGGCTGTCATTTGTGTGTCAGTCGGTTTAATTTATTTGCAAATTGACACTTGACATCTTTTGTCTCTCGGGTAATCCGAAAAGTGCTCGGTAATTATATTGAAAATAAAAAGTCATCACAATTTACATCGTCATGGTGAAGGGAGGGTTGGTTTGGAAGGAATATAACTTTATGTTTGTTGGGTCGGTAAAGTTTTATAATTTGGTGTAATTATTAATGAATGTTGTGGAATGTAAAAGATCTTTAGAATGGGAAAAATGTGTTTCGTTTTGTTAACGAGGCGAGTGCACGAGTCCGCGATGTGGCATAAAGTAGCAGCTCCGCGGGGCGCCGCCGCCAGCGCTGCCGAAGAAAAACTCCCTAATTAAAACTTCGTTATTACCTTGTTTCATATTTAGAAAGTAACGTTTGTAATATTTTTAAAATGATTCATTAAAATAGGCGTGAATTTAATCATTATCGAGCGTGTTTTTCAGCTTAATAAGGAAGTAATTTTAAATTAATCTGGCTAAGTATTTACGGTAAAATTTCATAAGATTAGTTGATGCAAATGAAAATAGGATTTGGATCAGAATTGAAAAGTACAATTTTAAGTTACCAAAAAAGTGATACAATAAAATACTTAGTTAAGTCATAAAAATAGGTTAATCATGCACAATCATCTAATAATTAATATCAGCAGGCGATTGTGGATCATTTAATATTAACAAGGTGCCCTTTAAAGATTATCTTTAGAATCTCTGTGAGGTCAGTTTACGACTCTTCCGCCGGAACCACCGACTAGTCGTAAACTTTAACTGCCCTCAATTGTTAATATGCAACATTCACCCTCGTAAATTACAGTAGCTTGCTCGAATTTCAGTCGGTAAAGCTGTTTCTTCGATGACCCTGAATACTTTAATGGGGCATTTAGAGCTTGAAATAGATTATGCATTTCATAATTATTAAAAAGTGTTGTAGTGTAAAATACTCGAAGTATATTCTATCATGTAGGTAGGTATATCATATACACACACAGATTTTTCAAGTCGAATGTACCAAAACGGCTTTTTTCACAGTCTTGATTTATGTAACAATAATTCCCTATCTATACTTTATTTGTTTGAAACTCGATAGCCTATTTATCGAGGAAGGCTTACAGGCTTTCTACCGCGGAAAGTATGTTTTTCCCGCTGGAAATTGCAAAAACACGTGCAACGCCTTGGCATGAAAAGCCAGTTCATTAAATTTATAACAAATAGTTTCTTCTGTAAGAGGAATTCTTGACACACGTTATCCTATACTTAGAGACTATAGGATACCATGTGTCGAGAATTCCTCATCCGTGATAGGTCGACCTACCTTGCAAACACGCAATAAAACTTTTCGTGACTCGTTGCAACTAATCATAACAAAAACAAATCAAATGTAAGATAACAATCAACTTTTGTACAAAAAGACTGAAAACACTACATAAAGTTTCTCAAGGTAATAGTGACAAAATAAAAATTATCAGTAAGTGCCCGCTTACTTTCTTTCTTATAGTTTTTTATAATATTCAGAACAAAGATTTATTTATACAATAATGTTTGTCCATAGCCAGCGTGGTGAATTAAGGCCTAATCTCTCTCGTCAAGAGAGAAGTCCCTGTGTCCCATCAGTGGGAACGTTAATAGGGTGATGATGATGATGATGTTCGTCCATATAACATCTTGTAGTACTCATAGGAACAAGTTTAATAATGATTACAAAGTTGTAAGGCAAGGACGAAGGGACCGAAAAGAAAATCTTTAAGTTGTTTTAGATGATTAATACGTGTAGACGCCTTTGCTATTAGGAAGTAATAGTATCCATGATTAAGGGTTGTTGTACATTCGTCATAAAGTTGTTCATAGGAAAAAAAACACCTACACAGTTATTCCATTTTGTATCCAGTCCAAAAATTTTAAAGTCATAAGTTTTCAATCAGTGTGTGTTGCCAGTAATGGATCTAAAATTTTGTGCTTCACTGTATAGGTTTCATGAATAAACTCAAAGTTGCTCATGCTATGAAGAACTTTAGAAAGGGCCATGCTCGATTTTACCGCATTCTTTACTGGATCGAATGAGAAATAAGACATAGAAGAGGCTAATCAGCTTCTTTAAGTGCCAGTGAGCAGGTAATATAGGTCATAATGTTATAAGTTACTTAGATAATATCTATATAATACAATATTATATATCTCATAAATTATATTCAAACATAAGGTATATTAATTTTGAGAATCTTAGTCTTAGTCAATCTTGAACTTTGGATGTTATGTGTAATTTTGTTGGTATTTAAATACGTAACTGTAAATTTGTTATAGTAGATTTTAATTAGCTGTGGTTGCGTATGCCAGTGAAAAATTATATTTGCAGGCATAAAACAAACAAGTTCTTACGAAATATTAATAAAATATTGCCGTTCTCGGTTACCGAGTAAAGAAACCGAACGGCTGACTTCATATTGAAACGGTAACATGATATGGCATGTCCTATCTATATAATCACTCCAACAAACCATTTTTTGATAAATTGTATTAAGAATTGGACTATATGTACATATACAAAACTAAAGATGAATATAGATTTCATAATTAAGTTATCAAAAGTAATAATTGTACTATAGAGGAGTGACTTTATTATACAAGTTTATAGAATGAAGCAAAGTTGTGAGCGTCACCCCGCTGGAGATTGCCTCGTGATTAACTGTTTTACGCGCTCCTAATAGCTTCATTACGCTAATGACCGCTAAGATTCGCATTTCTATAATTTTTTTATGATTAGTCCAAGTTTATACAATATTTTTTGCTGAAAATACACATTATGGAATATTTTATTTTAATAATATATTATTGAAACTGAAATAGTATTTATAACCTAATAACTGTTTGTATCTTTATGTAGTAGCAAATGTGAAGATAAGTAGGTATAGCCAATAAATGTTTCAAAATCAGTGTTGCGTTTCATTCCAAGCGAGTTTTTGACGCCGAACGCAACCACATTTTACGCTGTCTCTCTGACGGACGCTTGAAAGATTTTTATAGCTTTTGTAATTAGAACTTTAAAAAAAAACAGAATTATAGGCCTTTATTTTTATCCAAGTGTGAAAAATATCTCTGAACGATTTAATTGCTAATAACTCTATTTGACTACAAACGTCCTTTTTATCACACATTTACCTCAATATTTAAAATAAAGGCCTTGCCATCCAATATAGCACAAATAAAAGTTAAACATTAAGACGTCTTTTGCTTTAAGCTAAAAAATAAGATTCTTAAGAAACCACAATAAAAACGAAAGAACGCTCGGGAATATAGAATTAAGTTTTATAATCTTTTTCCGTCTGTTATTGTAAAAACCAATGTGTGGTGAGTGTAAACTCATTTCCGAAGATTGATATCGCCACTTAGCCGGAATCAGCTGCTGATAAATTAGCAAACGGGCTGGGAGAAGTATGTAATCCCGCACTTCTACAATATCAGTGACTAACTTGCACTTATAAATTGAAATAGTGAGAAATGGCGACCACATACGGTCACTTTAGTGTGCCTCGGAGGTAAGTAATTAAGACTAGTTCTTGTTGTGTTTACTTTTGGAATAATTCAGGTTTATTTGGTATATAAACTGATTATTGAGATAAGTAAAACGTATATTAAAATTACTTATTTACTATCAAAATATAATGTAGGTATTGTATGCCATTGATATCTTTTTAGTTAGTACGATTGTAAACAATTATTTATTTTGACCGAGTTTTAGCAAAAATATAACAAAAATTATGTAGAGTCGGGGAATTCGGGTAATTTCTAGCGATTGTTTTGGCTCCGAGTTCTCGCTTTTCATAAGTTATATTATCTACTTATGAAATCCAAGAAGCAAAAATGATTCTCGTACAACACATAACAATTTAGTACGTATTGGATTTTGCTGTTGAATAATAAATTAATAACACAGAGATCAGTTTCATTATTTATAAAGTTAAAAGCTAATTAGCCAAAGACATAAAAAAATCAGCTTCACTGGTTTTTTCTGTTTATTTATCCGTATTGCTAGTGTTTAATAACTGTCAAATGCTAATTAGTAAGTTTTGCATACTGGATCCAGTTTAACCTAAGCAGTGCGCTACAGTAAATATCCTACAAATTTTATAAACGCAAAAGTTCGTAAGAATGTATGGGATGTGTTTATGTATGTTTGTTACTCTGTCGCATAAAAACTACTGAATGCATTTAGAAAAAAAATACAATGATTCAAAGTTTAGATATAAGAGAATGACATAGGCCACTATTACCGCAGCAAAATACCACTTTCAAATAAATCAATTATTGCGAGTATTTGGATTGGAACGGAAACAGCTGTAGTATGTAATAGTCTTTTTAAGCAATTTGACATAGATCTATTTTGTTCAAGTGCGACTACGGTCAGGCGGCGGATGAGCAGAGAGTTTTTCTTATAAGATAATGTTAGTTGTATATCTATGTGTGTTGTTCCTTTGGTGCGGTTTTGTTTGTTTTTGTTCACAGTGTTGTTGTTTTTGTATTGTGTTTTGTATCCGTGAAAACCTTAATTAAGCTTTCTAGTGTTATATTGATTTGTTACTATGTATTTGTAAGTTTTTGGTTTTCCAATAAATAAATAAATAGTCCCAGAAGGGACTAAAAGATTTTTTACCGCGGGAAAAATGCGTGCGTGCAAAGCCACGGGTGCGTCACTAGTACTAGAATAAATAGCTTGGCGGCACTGATTGGTTCGAGGTGATCCACTCCTCAAGACCTTGCATCCTCGACTCCGCGCGGAGGGCACGGTCGTTAGTGCAGCGTAGCACCATTACCGATGATGAATGACCGCGCGGCGCCGGCTCGATCTACAAATTTAATTTAGACTGCTAATGTTTTATGCTATTACTTTCTTACAGATGAAGCTATTCATGTTTGTCATTATATTATAGTTAAATAATATTACGGCTATATAAAACATTGTTTTAGTTTAGTGCAGCGGTTGGTACTGGGACTGAAACAATGGAAATTAACTAGTGGAGATGGATTGTAGTAATTGAACGCGTGGTTAGGTTATTATTAGAAAGTTAGCTAAATCAGTAAGGGTAATTATTTTTTGTATTATTATATTTCTCGCAAAAATATTGAATGGATTTTGATGAAATTGGCCATTTTTGTAGTAAAACAAAATGAGGGCGATAATAAGTAAGTCATATTATATTTGAATTTGTTCCCTTGACAAAGTAGAAACCTTCGTTTAATAATACGTATGTACAAACATCCAGTCCTCGCGCATCTTACAACCGCCTTATAAAGTTTATAACGTAAAATTGAGTTTTAATGGGGCAAATAACATTTACAGGTTGCTTGAAAATAAAACGACTTTAATTGCGTTCGCGCAGCTCAAGCTACTAGTCGAATCAACACTTCGTCTGTATAATAGTGGGCTTGTAAACGAGATAGTGAATGACCTTTAATTTATCTTTTGAGTAAACATTTTCGTAGATATGTTAGAATGTTTGTGAGTAGACGGTTTGGTAGACAGGTGAGTGGTGGGTTTGTAGGGGTGGTATGAGCGGGTGGTAAATGCAGTCGGTCGGGGCGCTAACGTGCGCGGGGCGCGGGGCGCGGGGAACAGACGTCGTCGAGGACTCGGAGGCTGCGATCGATGAAGCGCGGACACGCCTCGCGCACCACCGCAACCCGACCTCATTGCTGATTCACCCGACGCTCCTTCCTCTGCTACAACTACAAACAGCTTTAGACACTTGTGCAACAAATTTCTCTCGGAACCAAATCGAATGAGAGGCCACACTGATATGTGTGAGAGCTGTCATGAGAACCTCCGAATGCGATGAGCGTGTTAAACGACTGTATTGTGAGAAGCTGTCACTGTGGCGGCTTGCCTTTGCTCTGAGCTTTAGCCTTCAAGCTTTTACGATTATAATCACACCTAAGACCAAGAAGCCATCTACATCTACTTTAATAAGGCTTTATGATTTTATTAGTACAATATGTATTATATGAGTGGAATAAAACAGATAGTATTTTTAGGCTGCTCTGCTATGATAGAGCGTAGAATCTATAATTATAAACTGTTTTAAATCAGTTGCGTGTTGTAATAGGTAAGTGGCTGCTTAATATTATATTACTGATAATACTTGAGGGGGGAGGGGGGATAACTAATGTCCTAATGCTTCCTAGAGCCAATTTTGTTCAAAATTAAATCATAAAAATGTAAATATTGCATCTAAACTAAATTGAACTTAAATTTATATTCTTGTTATTATATTGGATGAAGCTAAGTATTTCGATTACGAGTCCCATAAAAGTCATGGAGCACAGAAACTTATCTGAACGTCAAATCTGAAATCATGTCAAAACGGTTAGCTAAGCGCGGGATCAAGGCGACGAGTACAAAACGGTTGACGAGCCTCGGGCGACCGCCATGACTGAGATATCTTTAACACGTTATCTTACAAAATGACCCTTAAGACTTCCAAGACACGGTTTAAATTTTCAACTCAAACAAGATTAAGGCTGTTATTACAAAGAGTTTAAATTCCAAACGATAATATAGGACACTGATCTGTCACCGATAATGCCTGTAGCAGTTGATCTTATGATATTTGTGCACCAATAAAGCCAACTGATTTAATGTTGCCTTGTTTTTTTTAGACAACTTATTTCTGTGTATACTTCCTGAAATTAATAAAATAATGACGTTAGTTACTGAAACATCATTTAAAATGTCATGTATTTATTAACAAAACCAAAACAGGTTATTTATTTAATTATCCAATGAACGACGCGTGCGAGCTGTCTATCCGTGAACACTATGCACGCCACTCCGCATAAAGCTAGCGGCTTCTAGTACTATGCAGGACGTCGCTGGATTTCGTCACAAATTGTCCTGAGTCACGCCAGCGCCATACCGAGACATAAAAACTTATCAAACATCTTATTATACCTAATTAGGCTCATAGAATACTTTATTGCTCGCTAGTTGTTATTCTACACGATAACTCGTGTGACAGTATTCATGAAATACAGAAACATTTTCATTCCACCGAATTGTTATATGATAATTGAGTATTCGATGGGTGTTCGGTTATGGGTTTGACTTTATCGATAAGGTAATATCTGAGTGGAATTACAATGTTTGTGGCGGTTATTAGGCTACTAAACGGAGTGATTAGTCGGAGATAATGTCGGGACGGTCTAAGTAGTTGGATGGGACAGGTTGCACCTGTTGGCGCGGATGGACGGGCTCGCTCGTCAGCGCGCGGCATGATAATGAGCGGAGGCTCAGCTGAGCCGAGCGAGGCCCTACGTAACCTAACCCTGCACCTGTCCTGATATTAAATAATTTCATTTACAAACCCTTCCTGAGATTATGAATAGTTTATGTAATTTTTAGTTTCGATGTTAACATTGGATAATATTACTAATAATTCATCAAAGTATAAGCAACTAGTTGGGTACCATTTAAATAGATGTGAAACTATGAAATGCCGACAAGTTGGTGTAAGTTATAGGTGTACAGAGAGCGGAGCGAGCCGAGTGCAGGCGGGCAGGCGGGCAGGCGGTCATCAATCATGTCCTCGTCCCGCGGCGCCGTGACGAATGCCAAGCCAAACACCATTGTGACCGACATGCCACCCACACGACGACCTGCTCGCGAATCGGCGACATCCAGAACGGGTTCCGTGCCGTAAACAATGCAAAACGAATAAAACATAAATGTGCTTTGAGTAATCTACCTATAGATGCGCATCTTTGAAATGAAATGACATGGTTCCGATTACATTCCGATAAACGTGATAAATATTGTCCAATAAAGTATAAAGTTCTTAGAAATACTATTGTACCGTTTGTTTTGTATACTTCGATATGGTATTTTGTCTTATAAATGAAAGCTTAGCACGAGCGTAACGAAACGGTACCCTAAATAATGAAAAAAAACGCTCATTGTAGCTATTCATTGACACGAGCTTTTCAACAACCACGACTTTTGTATTGAGTATTGTGTCGAACCTAATTAATGGTTTGCACTTGTAGGAGGAAGTCCTTCCTAGAAAGCCTCCTGTTGCGAGTCAACGAAACTTTTTATGTAGGTATTATGCACGAATGTGTAGCAATATTACATGCCACACACGTTGCTGATTTTGATAAGAAAGGACAGGTTGATAAGAAAATATCACAGAGGATAGTTTGTTTTAGACTACGTTTTTTGTAACGAACAAATAAAAGTATGTAATTTACAATAAGCACCTGATACTGAAATGGGGTCCATGAGTAATTTTGATATAATGTCGATACGATATGTATGATTCCTGGCACGTAGCTAATCAATTGAAGCAATAGTTCACCTCCGGGAACGGGCTCGCTGCATGTGCAATTAATTTCCTTATCGTGCCTTTATTGATTTGGTAAGGCGATCGGTTTTAATTAACGCCATCGCTCATTTGCCGCTGATTGGATATGCATTCAGCTTATTAGCCACAGCCAAGCCTTTTCTATGCCTTCAAAAACTCGCTAGAAAATGAGAAATTGAGATGCGTGAAATGTAACCTATGCCTAGGTTTATTCAAGCAACGCTGACGATAAATATGCATACCTAGTTTACATAGCCGTAAATGTAAGATGTTAAAGTGAGATGTAAAAGGAGGTACTGTTTTCTAAAGCAGAAACACTGTAGAAGGAACAAACATTCTAGCAAGCAAATCCTTGAAAATTCTACTTTGTAATTTGAATAGTGTGTCGATTACGTAAACCAACAGCGACACCAATGGCACATGCAGTAGCGCGTCGTGTATAATTTTGTATCGTAAAAAGGGTAACAAATATAAAAGTCGGTCGTCGAGCATATGTCGCAGGCCTCTGCTATTACGGCTAATTGACAGTCCGCACACGCTCCGTGTTTACTACTATTTGTCACTTCCCCTCTCCTAATGATATAGTTTGCTTTGTACCAGCTAACTTAAATATAGACAAACATTGTCTGTAATACAGAAAACTTAACCGCATTTGTAATTATTATCATAAACATACAAAAACTTATACAAAAATGTTTTTGTTACAGCAATATAATCGTTATATTATTATCGGCATAATAATGGAGTACCTACCTATAGATGCAAGTAACCCTCTAAAACAGCTAACCGCAATATAATGTTATCAATAATCATGATATTGTTAATCGCCGGCGGCGGTGTGGCTGCCGGTCGGGTCGGGTCTCCGCACAACAGACAGACAGACTCATAATAAAGATATAATAATATAGCCGTCGGCGTGCTCTCCCGAGGGTGACGAATCGCTCGTCCGATTAACTCTTAAACGACAAATAGAGGAACTCCCTTCCCGCAGCCCTCCAGCAAGGGGGTGAACTAAGCCACGACTTCCGCTAATTATTCGAGGGAGCGGCTCCGCAAATATCGCTGTCCCCCTCGCTCTCTACGAGCCGATGCACATCTCCGCAAAAACTCTCTGAAAACCAAAATTTTCCCTTCTCCCGACGGGCGGCCATATTTCTTCCCGCTCGCTCCCATTAAACACGCCGTAAACGCTTTCCTTTTTTCACGCCCTCGCTCTAATAGAAAGGCAAATTACGAGCTTACGGGCGCGGACGGGTGGCGATGTACGAAACCGCCGCCGTGGCTGAGCCGTCGTGCATCCTACTTTCGCTTGCTGCCCGGGCTATTTCTATACCGCTCGGAAAACGGGGGAAAAACGTGTACTCTCACGTCATAATATGTTTATACTCCTGGTGAAGAGATTGTTACAATGTGCACATTGTGTCTCATTTAGTTTTACCTGTTTTGAGATGGCTCTAGTCTACCTATCTTGTTTTTAGTAATCTGTCACATAGATAATTATGCTTAACACAGCCGTAAAATATCGATAGTAACACGCGTAAAATATATTGTTCTAAGACAGAACACAAACAGATTTTTACATACAGTATTTTTGTTTTCCTATTACTTAGGTATATTCTGCCCCTAATTCATTTATTATTTGGTCTAAATAAAAACCACAAAAATTATTCGGTTGTAAAAAACAAGCTTACTACTTTATTCTTTATAATTAATTAAGATGTCTAAAATGCAACTAAATGTAGTAAAATGCAAGTAAAAATTGTATTGCAATAAAGAATGTATATTTTTTTGGTTCGTCATACTTTATATACAAGCATTAAGTTTTTAAAACGTATTTTACTGTTTATTTAAATGTACCCTAATACATTATAACCGGCTATAAACAAAAATCTAACAAAATGTTTTGAAGTTGTCAATCAAATTAAATACAAAAAATAAGCAATTTTTTTCAGGTTACAACATTACTTAGAAAACTTTATAAATTATCATGGTTTTTAACAATATTATGATTTAAAACGGGTAACATACCATGATTTGACGGTTTGATATATCGGAAAACTCAAAAACCGTCAAATCATGGTATGTTACCCGTTTTAAATCATAAAATTACTTAAAAAAATACAAAAACATCATTGTAGAAATATTAATTCAAAGAGAGTAACGACAGCGGCTTATAACATTTTCCATGTAAATTAATTATCAATCCTCGAGTGAGCTGTAATGCGGCAACAAAGCTGACGAGCGACTTGCGTGACGTCACCAATACAGCCGTGTTCCGAATCATTCAAGATTTTTTGATAAATTACTTGATTAGAACATGCATGCAACAAGGCAAAAATATATCAACCTTTATCATGCATTTAGACGTGTGGAAGTGGACGAAATATTATAATTAAAAGTGTATTCTAGGTGTTTATGTCATAATTTGATACGTAAGTACTCATTAATATTGTATTTATTATTCAAAGTGGAAGCATGTCTTAACATGAAGCTATTTAACTAGCGCTACAATGTTTTTTCAAAGGTCATCGTCGACCAACCTTAAATTACAATATAAATATTGTTATTTACAGGTCTACCTCCTATCGCTCTATAATGAGCACGCGCCGAAACTACTTCTACGAATGCCAATCATTTTCGAGTTATACCAGTTCGTATGAATGCCGGTCATTTTCGAGTTATCGACTCACCGCCACCTCGGAAATGGAAAATAATAACTTCATAGCTGGGCGGTGCGTGAAATACAGATATAATTTGGTCACATTAGTCGTCATTTGTACCTTAATTTGGAGTTATTTGGTTATTCACCAAAGTTTGACGGTAACGATAGGAAATTAAACAAGGTTCTTAGTTAGAGACTTTATTTATAAGGACAGGGTGGACACTAATAGACTGGACTTTACTGGACCTAATGGACACTTTAGCATTTAGATGAATGAACATAATAATTTGAAACAATTATTTGTATGTCTTATATAATTATGTGATAAAAAATCCAATTTCGAAATTGTGTACGGAAGTGAAAATTGAAGTACCAATAAAGGTAAATACTGTTTCTTATTCTGAACTAAAATATATTATTTTTATTTACGTTAATAATGTTGCTGCCAATAATAAAAACATACGATTGACATGATAGACATTATTACACTTAAGACTTATTTTAAAATGCACATGCACTGCCTCTATTCATAATATATGTATTTTACATGTGTTAGGCATCCATTAAATCTGAACTCATTCCAACCCTTGTCCCTAGCTTCCGTGCCCCGTGCTCGATCCACCACGTATCTGTACAAAAACTGTTTCGCCCACCCAGAATGGAAATAAATATAATTTATTTGAGTCGAGGGGTAGATGTGAAAATTTTACGCTCAGCTCCAAAAAAGCGATACCACATGATGAAATTGTGTAGTTCTATCCTTTACTAGTCAATAGAGAGTGAAAGTGATAGGTGTTTTTTTCAAATGAAATTGGTTAGCCTGAAGGATATTAAAAAGTCACGCACCAAATGTTAATATTTTAGCTTCCTTGTGGGGATTATACACCAATGCACAAGGAAGTGTAAGTGTTATTCACAATACACAAAATTTAATTCAAACTATTTCCTGAAATCTACACTAATACTCAAAATCTGATAGATTCACGGACCACCAACTGTGATCCCTTTCAAACGGTACCCATCAACGTCAAGCAGACGTGTATTGATGTGACAAAGTTCAGAATGCCGAATCGGAACAGGATAACTAGTGGATGGAGAATACCCGTAGTTCCGCGACGGTAACGGTGAATGAAGCCGCGGTAACGAGCAGGTCGGGGGTCGTGCGCACAATGGTTCGTTTGGAGCGGTCGACACAATGCCGCCCCCTCGGCCCACTTCATTACGCAGTATTGTAGCACAAGACATGCGACTTCTGTGACCTACCGCGCCGATGCAATGGTGGCCTGACATTCCTCGGTGGCATTTGTTTAAAAGCAAATACTCATTAAACAGTTTCTGTTACATAACACATGGTCGCACATAAATATTTCAATTGGTTTTGTAATATTTGGTTTTTCGGCAGGTGGTGTTTTAAAAAACTATTTCTTTCGGCTAGAAATATGTACTAAATCTTTATTTCTTCCAGAGCAATAAAGACAAGGCGTCAAGTTATTTTCTTATTGAAAATTCTTGATCAAAATCTACTCGTTATAAACCACGGTTTGTGCATATTCAAATTGACTCGACTAGATGATAGTCAGTCTATTTAGCCATCGGTTATAAAGCTAATAATGGTGGAGATAATATCAAATTGAGTGGGCAGTGAGAGTAGAATGGCAAAGTGCGCGATTGAGTGGATCACAATAGGCGTAGGAGTTAACCAACAAGGCGGCCGATCTGCGCCCGCGCACTGCTCACAATGCGCACTTCACAATGGAGGGTTAATTGTGCGTCGACAGGCCAGATACCGCATTGTTACGCGCCTCGAAACCAAACTCCAACACTAAATTATAATCAGACCTCACCAGCGCAATCAACTTTCTCAGTTCGTCTCTACCTACATTGTAATCGACGCGTAAAATTAACTCGATTCCGTGCGGTCAACTCGAACACCACATTAACCTTAACGAATATAATGACGTCAACGAGCCGTGAGATGAATGATGATGAGCTCTATGAGAATCCCCGAAATCTGGCCGATGTCCATGATTACGTAATCAATCTCCGTCGAGCTGCGCCGTCAGCCTTTCATCGAGCGCGGGCGCATCACTCTACTCCGCATTCAATAGCTTTTTACACCTTTTTTGTAATTATTTAACGTTGCTTATTATGTTTAGGCGTTAATGGCTGTTAAATGACCACCCTCTTGATGGCTCGCCTCGCTCAAACTCATTTTGAGAAATATGCCTCGATCTTTGTGCTCAAATTGGCTTTTAAATTGCTCCGTTGTAAAATGTTTTGAGAGACTTTTTACGATGTCGGAGAGTGTCAGACACATGAATGCGCAATATGACAGTGCATTCGCAAGCTGCCGGCGCTGCGAATACCCCGCGCAGGCGCACGGTAGCTGACAGTCGGCGTCTGCCATCGCGAAATGCGTGGGTGCCACATTGTATGCACATCTCATTTTCTTACATTCATCTCACATTAACCAGTAGCTAAAAGCATTCAACATTAATCATTTGAGCAACTGTATATGAATTTATCGAGACCTAAGGTTGCTGTAATTTATGTACTAATCATAAATTTATTCTTCGATACTGACACTAAATTATGTGAGTGAGAAGCATCGTAAATGTCCTTAATATTAGAAATTGAATTTAGGTACCTAAGTACTTACATATATTACATAGGATTCATGTTCGTCATGTACATAGTAGTAGAATTATTACATAATCATATATTTGCATAGAAATAAAGATATCCTTTATTATTTTAAGTATGATGAGTATAACATTTTATGGCATCGTCAGCTTGATCGAATTATCGGACGATCGGACCCAGTGCCCCCTGTGTGCCTTAAGCAGAATAAATGCCCTTAAGAAGTAATTGCAAGCTAAAACATACATAAAAGTTAAATATCCAGTTCGTGCAATCGCCTGCCATAAAACGAGAATCGCTTGTCTTTATAGAACACATGTCTGAAGGGCATCATCTATACTAATATTATAAAGCTGAAGAGTTTGTTTGTTTGTTTGATTGTTTGTTTGTTTGTTTGTTTGTTTGTTTGTTTGAACGCGCTAATCTCCGAAACTACTGGTTCGAATTGAATAATTCTTTTTGTGTTGGATAGTCCAGTTATCGAGGAAGGCTATAGGCTATATAACATCACGCTACGACCAATAGGAGCAAATATATAGTGGTAAATGTGTAAAAAACGGGAGAAATTATTTCATCTTTGAAGCCTTCCGTTGCGTGCGCCGTGAAAACGGTTCAAGATACACAAAAAATATGTATTAAAGAATAATAGCTCTTTTAATGATCTAAAAAACAGTCCGCGATAGTATATGTCTATCTTTTAAGATTAACTCACAAAAACAGTTTTTATGGTACCTAATTTGCTCGAAATAATTTGTTTAAGTTGCATCAACATAATAATATTAATCTTTATTCAAATAAATATGTTGTTGGTTAAGAGTACTTCATCCATTATAACGCGGGTAGCACCGCAGGGCACAGCTAGTTACTGTATATTAATAGGCATCGACAAACTTACGGTGCACTTTAGTTACAATTCTGTACCAACACACAACCACCTCGCAATTACACATGAAAGTACGTTAGAAAGTATTTGTGTAAGAACCATCTATTGTAAAAAACTATCGTTTCAAACTTGATTATAGTCAAGAAGGCAACAACGGAAGGTCTGACCGTGATCCAGTTAAAAACTCCGTGTATCTCACAAACTTAACTGGTTTTTGGCGCTGAAAGAAAACGTTCTATGCGCCGCGAAATCTAGCAAGTAATCTTTCTTTTTGAAGGTGTGTCAGAATGTGACGAGGTGAAAGGTGCATTAGTGCAAATAACATGTAGCCACGAAAATTTCAATTAAGTTTAATGCACATGTCGCCCTCTCCCCCACTCTCCCTACATGAGGGCACTCGATTTATTAATACGGATAAGCTGTTCGTCTGACTTCGCACTGTTTTATCGCTGCCAGTGCACTTTATACCCCAAATTATTATAGCTTGCGATTACATAATCAAGGTTCAGTTGAGCAAACTTTATTATAATTTAAACTCTTGAACGTAAAACTTCCGGAGCGAGTTTTTATGAATATATATAGAGCTTTTATTCTATTTCTCAAATAAACAACCGCAGGCACCTGTTAGTAGCATTCATCGCGTTAAAAAGGTGCTCAGACTCATAATGAACAGTAATCATTGCCTACAATAACTGTCAAAACGGCACTAAATATTGTTTGTAAATGCCATAACTTTTGTATTTTTTGTAACGGTCCACACCTTTGGAACGAAGTCAACGGACAAAGGAGCGTAGGAGCTGATCAAAGGGCCAGGTGCTAAAGGTTAACATGCGTTTTAATATTATTCGTTATGTTATGGAAGCTTTTTAATATTCAAACAAGCAATCATTTCGATCATTTCAGTTCCTTTTCGTTCATTTGCAATTTTGAGTTGCCATAATAAATATTTGGTTTACAAGTATAACATAAACTATAACGACTTAGGAAGGAAACATTATAATATATTTAATCACTAGTTCAAAAAATCTATTCGGAATAAAAAACAAAACGTTAAAAGTATGTAGAGATACATACATTAAATCTTATCGATTACTATTTGAAATAAAAGTTTTAAAGGCGTAGTGACTTCATTTTCATGATCTTTAATTGTTCGCGCTCATCACGGCACCCGTCAGGTAATTGTGGAGTATTAAAAACCGATAAAACCATTTATCCGGACAGCCATCGTTCAAAATTACGGATATGGATAATTTACTCCGACGTGTCCCAGAATGGATATCCTCAGATATTAAATTATACCGTTAGTGTTTAATATTAATGCGCTTTTAAAGATAACAACGGCGAAAGAAATTTTACATTCTCATCGTTTTATTTAGTTATAAGCAAATTTTGACTGATGGTTTTGAGTTGCGATTTGTAAAAATTTATCCTGGACACGAAAAAACAAGAATTTTTACAACGACGGAGGATTGCCTTATTTATCGTTGTTATTTGTTATGAATTCACCACTGACTTATACCATCCATCAAGACAACCGCAAACCAATAACGCAATAACGATGTTATGTTGAAAACCTCACATAAAAAAGCGAGGTTATGACTTAACATTCAAATATTTTGGATGGTCTCATTGTCATGAGGGTCCAGCTCGTAAATTGCTTCCAGTTAGGTCCCACAAAGATCACTTGGCAGTAAACGAACGATTGTAAATCAACAAGATTCATCGAATGAAATCGAATAAAACAGACATATATCGAGAGCTTTTGCACTAACTACTGTTGTATGGTATACATACCATACAACACATTGTTTCTATGTTGTATGGTATACATACCATACAACATAGAAACAAACTGATTACGGTAAAGTATGCCCATTTACCCATCCAAGGCATTAATAACAACGAAATTCTAAGCATCATCATTTTAAATCATTTTGCGAATCCCCTTTTGATTGATTCCTTTTTTCGATTATCATAATGCTGATGTTAAAATAAAATGCCCCTAAATAAATTAATAGATAAAACATTGTAGAGCAATTTGAAAACACGCTCCGACACCCTCCCTAGATAAAATTTGTCCCCGATATCCCGTTTTGATTGGACGGGTTGATTTATCTCTTGTTTAGGCGTTATGGTCAGCCATAAAATGTTGATACTTGCTAAATCATTTAAAAAAGGCATCAAAATAAAAAAAAATGTTATGGATTTATTTTACTGCGAAAAGTATTTTATGACAATTTTTATTAGAGTATTTATTTCTAATAACTATAGACTTCTTTCTTGACGAGAGAGATTAGGCCTTAATTCACCATGCTGGCCAAGTGCGCGTTGGTGAATGTCACATGTCCTTCAAACTTTTTTAAAGTTATCAGAACATGCCGGTTTCGTCACAATGTTTGCCTTCACCGTTAAAGCATGTGTTTAAAGCACACATAAATTCTCTCTCAAGAAGAAAAATCCAGAGGTGCGTGGCGGGGTTTGAACCCACGACCTTCGGAATGAAAGTCGAGTGTCCTCCCACTTAGCCAACACGGCTTTTTTTCTTATAATACGTAATAATAATTTTAATTTATTACAATAACTGTATTTCCTAATAACCTAACGACTATTGTTACAAAGATCATATTAATGCCTTTTTTATTTGATAGTTACCTCCACTTGAACCACTAAATTAAGTTTGAAATTAGCTTTAGTATATTACTTGTACCTAAAAAATTAAAAAATAAACTTATAAACTTAATTTCATAATCATTGTAATATTTTTTTAAATAATTATTATTGAATAATTCATCTCCAAGTATCGAAACACATGAGTTTAATCATAAAATAGGCAAGAGTAGTAACAACAGGAGTGGTCCCCCGAGATTGAAACGCTTCGGAGAAGTAACCGACTAGTGATTTAGACTAACTACACTTGTTTCAAGGGTGGATCCCCTGCAGATAACATATGACATGAGCCTAATACAGAGATTATGTTCATTTTATGCAGTCTGCACAATTGTTCCGGTACTTAGTTTTATCGAAACTAGATTGCAAATTTATCATACCGACTTGTGTATTCTTCTACTGGGCTAGGTCGTATACCACATCCATTAAAATGGATCGACCATGAAAACATCGGTATTTTATAGCAATAAATTTACACTGGTAATAAATACTGCGGATATTGAATAAAAATATCGCCATAAACCATATCATTATAGTAGGCAGTAAAATGCAAGGATTCCGAAAAGCTGCCTGTTTGGAATGAATCATTAAAATTAGGATTTCAAAGAAATCGAACTTGATCTTTGTCAGATTAAATATCATTCGGTGTGGTCTTATTTATAAGGTAATGTAGGAAGCAGCTCCGAGGAGATTTGTCGTAGTGTATCGAAGCGTGTGGCTCAGGGGTGGCTGGTAGCTCCCGTACACAATGCCAATTTTCCGCTCACCGCCACCGACTACGCAATTATTTAGATAAACCTCTCGGCGTGACTATAAAAACATCTTTCCCTCCCCTGACAGCACTGTTTGTTGTCTTTGGGGCTCTGTGAATTTATTGCCCGACATTACGCCAACGGTTACGAAAAAATGTACTTTTAATTTATCTCGTTAAAGGGTTGAAGGACGGCTGGGTTCGCGAAGTAATTATTCCGAAATTGGCCACTTTAGCTGATGAATCCATTTCGTGAAGCCCTTGCTGGGGTCGATCATGGACTGAATTAATTTGTTTTTGACTTCGATCTCAGCGGAGTGAAAGATTAAATTATGAGCGGAGAAGTTAATTAAAGGATTCTTTTGTTTTCATTTACATTCAAATCGTCAGTTTATGTTGTGAAACCATCATTCAGATTTATCAAGATTATATTTAAATATTACTCGTTACTTTTCATGTTTCAAGCTTCATAAAATACACCCAAGTTAAATTTAGTCTTCTTTAAACAAACAAAAACGGACATTGTTTTAATTCTCTCCAGTTATCGGGTTAAAATGAAATTATAAACAAAATGAAAATCTGAATATAAGCAAAAATGTCAAAGGTACCGCAATAGTAATTGACATTGGGTGCCTTGAGACGGACGCTCTATCGCGCGTGATACAACAATCCTGCGTGATAGAGCGCGCATACCAAAACAAACACGAGTAATCAGGCGCGATAGAAGTAGGTAGCTAATGGAACTTTACAAAGTTAATCGTGTACAGACTTTCTCGAGCAGATCCTGCGTTTCAAGAAAACGCGATAGAGATTTTGTGTGTGTATAAGCTTATTGGGTAATTGCTAGGATATTTTTGTTTAGGGAAAATTCAAGATTCTATAAATATATTATTGGAATACTTTAAACGTATCATACAAATATGCTATTCACCTGCTTTATAAAGGATCTTCCCGTGTAGTAATATGGTCACTAAACGGTTTAATTTGCCCTGAATAATACTAATGTAAACTATGTAATGTGACATACGCTGTCCAAAATCAAATCATGAGGAGTAGATGACGGGATAATTGTTAATTTTAAAGGGATAAGGGGTAAGCATACCTATCGATAACGTATTTACAAACACGGCAGGGAGAAAGCTCGATCAAGCTACGGATCTTCTACTAAAGACTACCGAAAAGCGAAAGAAAATAATATTCTATGGTGCATCCTAACATACCGCGGCAATCGCAAGACACAGCTCTACCGCGCGATTAAATTGATATCCAGGCTCAAAGTGGGATTCCTATTCGTGCGCGACCGGACCGGCCGGCCGGCGTGTGTGGGACAAGCCAAAATAATAATTTAAAATAGTTATACATAAATAAGTACCTTCCAGTCTTAGTGATGATCATCTCCGTGCCGAGGTCGTGGAACTTGTCCCATAGCTCTTTCGTTTCGAGTTGGCAGTCGACCGAGAGTAGTTCCTCGCAGTTGCAGGACGTGGTAGGTGGTAGAGGCCGCGCTGGCGAAGGCGTGTCCCGTTCTCCTAGTTCTGTGCAAATATTAAGTAGACTAAAATTTGTTGAAGTCAAAAGTTTTTAACACATTTGGAATGGATACAACATTTTTAACTGACGTAAGAACGTCGAAGAGGAAGCCTGAAAGCCATTTTCAAGTTTTTATTCCTTCTGACACGCCCGGAGTGCAAACCGTTGTTTTTTTGTTAAAAATTCAACTTACTTGTATGTACGAGTAAGTTATTAGAAGTACCCTGGCAGACAGGAACATCAATATTTAATTATTGTTGTTATATGAAGTATTAAATAACAAAATTTACACGATCTAGGTTTTACTACCGAGCGGAAGCGAGGTAAGAATCAAGTTACGAGTAATAATACCGACTCTTAATTCATGTGTGAGAATAGCAAAATATTCCTAATGTTCTCAAATTAGATTTTGTTTATTCTAGTATTAACCTTAATGCCCGCAAAGTAAAACTATTAGAAACAAACAGTTTTATATAATTTTCAACTTCAAATAACAAAATTAAAACCTATATTTTGATATTTTGAATATTTTCATTGCCTTTTAGAATTTGTTCTCGAGCGTTGTCGGTAAGATTAAAAAAACCTTCTTATTTATTAATTCCTTAATTGGGAAATAACTAAAATTACTAAATATAACGACTATTAATGAAATTAACAGTACTATTATAACTCATTGCATCTTTAACGCGCGGCTAGGTGGAGTGGATTGGTTTACACAATTTCGCAACACTTTTGTTTGATGTTGACTGTAGCAACATAATAAATTGGTCTTGGGCAAATTTATCAAGCCAATTCCAATCAATAGTGAAGCAATCAAGAACATTTGTATCGTGGATTTCTAATTGCTCCATATCAAAAACAAAAGCAAACTGTGGGAAAATTATCGAGTTTCTTTAAGTATCGTGTTTATTATGTTAATGGGATTCTATAATCGTTGTTTTTGCTGCACACTGTATGAAATGATGGGACTGTCTGGAAAAGTAAATGGTTTGCAAAGGAATTTATATTTGCTGTTAAGTTATCTAGTGGTATTTAAAACGTACAGCGCGTTGACGTAACAAAAATGCTGTTATTCGTAGAATCCATATTATTTATCACTATTTAGATCCTTGTTGTTTTATATACTATAATTGGCCATTAAAATTATTAATGGTAATGGTTAAGCTGCAGTTTTGCAGTAGGTACCAAGTCATTTTTAATAATGAAGATGATTTAATAGATTATATTATTGGCTTTTTGACCAAGGTAATATGCAGCAGACAAAGAAACAGAAAATCCTAGTCGAATGGTTTTTAGCGTACGTTAACGTTACGCGGGTACGGTTTTGATTTTAAATCTATGTCAATACTTGTCAATCTTATACTATACTCGTACGTACTATACGTAAGTACATATTTGACGGTTTTAGAGTTTTTTGATATATTATCGCTTGTAAGCGCATAAACATACCATAATCACGGTATGTTAACCGTTTTAAGTCTTATAGCTTATTTTACAAAATCCGTGTATGTAAGTAGTTCAGTTCAGTTTCTTGTAATTGGACTTTGAGCTTGAAGCGACAATTTGCCAGTGTCGAGTTAAATAAAATTATAAAGTGAAAAAGATGTTACTCAGTTGAACGCCATTTTGCGTATCCGTAACTACGTAATGGGTTGTTATGTCAATAATATGTCAATGTTAGTTATGTCAAGAGCTATCTCGCTTTGTCACATACTGCTCTACATGTTAACCATTTTACAATTTGACTCAGATAATGGTGAAACAAGCCCTTAATATTGCTGAACACCATGATAATTTAAATAGTACTGATAGTTTAAATACTTGTATATTCTGGGAAGGTTGGTGGTAATCGGTTCAGGATAGAGACTGTTGGAGGAAATGAGTGAAGCCTTTGCCTAGCAGTGGGATAGATAATAAACTAAATTTAATTCCATAACTAAATAACTATGTATAGATAATGGTTAAGCTGCAGTTTTGCAGTAGGTACTATAGGCATGTAAACTTTCAAAATTATCATGGTTTTCAACAGTGTTTTATGGTAGCACATTATTTGAAATGTTTAAAATGTTTACATTCAATTTTACCACATTATGTTCAGTGTAAATAAATTTTATTTCATTTTCATCTTGTTCTTAGTATTCTACGCAATAATACGTTGACACATATAATAGATTCCTAAATCATTAGAAAGAAAGAAAGACATTTATTTCGACAACACAAATACAGAAAAATAAAATTATATTTTTACTAAACTAAAACAACCAAAACAAAAACAAAATATTATATAACATAAAAATCTAAATACGCATTTGGTTGACACATTAAGATTGTGAGCCGAAACAGGCGTTGGCTCAGCATGTGCTGAACGGTTGCCGCTCAGCGCTGTTTTTCAGCCAAAAACCTTTGGTATTGTGTGGCGTTCGGACGTCAAGCAGGTCAACAACTAAAGTACATAAATAACATAATATGAAAAATGCACCATACACTACAATAGTTACCTGAAGAAGGCGTGGGGGAAGGTATGTTGTGGTCGGAAGCGTCCCGCTCGCCATCGGAACACTGTTCCACGTCCACCTCCACGTCCTCGTCGGGGGGTGGCGACCGACAGCTGGACCCCGGCGAGCTCAGCGATGCTGGAGAGCTCTGTCTCGACACTGACCCTGCCAAATCAGATGGTGAATTTGTTTGTCAACAAATAAATTGTAGGTAAAAATAGAATGTTTTTAACATGTACTAACATAAAAGATACGATAAATCACACAGAGTTAAAATTAACCTAAGAGCAATTTAACATAAATACATTTATATCAAATTATATAACAATTAGAAAATTTTTAAAAAGCCTATTTATTCGAGAAGAAAAATTTAAACCCCAGCTGGAGTGAACCCACGACCTTCGGAATTAATGTTGAGTGTGCTCCCACTTAGCCAACACAGCGTTTTCCTACCTTTACTTAATTATCCCATCAAAAACAGTACTTGTCAAAAAAACCAAGTCGCGCAACTCAGTTGTTCTGCGGTAAAAAGTTGTGAGATCCATGTAATACCAAGTCGGTTATCAAATTTATTCAGTCTCTACTTAAGCGACTTTCTGTCTTAATACGTTCAGTCTCTAAGACCACGAATCTCATTTCTTTTTGTATTTTGTAGACAGTTCTACTTTTTTCCTTTTCGGTACCTTCTACTTATTCTATAAATGTCCTTAAAATTTTCTTTTTGCTGGTCCAGATTGGATTTATTTATATTTTGCATTGTTATTACTTTAGTACATATTTCGTATATACGTGGCGTTGCGACAGCGCTCTCGATACCGGTATTTTCTAGATTTTTTAGTTTTTCCTTGTTTCATACACCAAATACTACTTATATTCCAAATTTGAAGCTTCTAGGTCTCCTACATGATGATCGGTGAGTCAGTCAGTCAGTGAGTGACAAAATTAAGAAATTTGACCCGTTATAATTCTTAAAATACTGGTTCAAATTGATTGAAATTTGAAATATACCGTGTTTTTACAATGCTTGCATGGTTACTGAAAATTTCAGTCTTCTAGTTTTATCCACAACGAAGTTACAGGGGGTCGAAAATGGCCTGAATTGCCTCGAGAAAAGGATGCCGTGACGCTTTTTTGCTCGACTTGGTCACTGCCGTGCCAGATAATAATGAAAACAAATATAAGAAGTTCATTATTTTGTAAAGACAATTTTGCGATTAATGGCGGCGGCTATTTACACTTCGCAGTATGTAAAGTTTATTTTCAATATATTTAATTTGACAATGACTTTTTTTATACTTTCATAAATCGTCATGTTCTCGCACATCCTCGAGCCATGAATTTGTGAGTAAATAGTAAGTATGAGGTATTATATACAAATTCCTTTGGACCGTTTGTGTGAAGCATTTTCTCGTCCCATTTACTTTTTGAACCTTTAACATAAACTATTCAGCTATTCACGCCTTGGCGTTGACCGTGTTTTAAAAAAAATCCAGCGGTGAAATAGCCTATAGCCCACCTCGATAATTAAGCTATCTTTTTTTTGTTTTTTTTTTATGCTGGATAAGCCTTCATTTGACCACAATCTCACCTGATGTAAAGTGACGACGTGGTCTAAGATGGGGCATGAAGACCTAGAAGGTAATCTAATAGTAAAATAACTTTATTAATAGCATTTTTAATTTCCATTAGCGCGTTTAAACAACTAATCAAACAAACGCTTCCGCGTTATAATTTTACTTTAGATTATGCAAGAATAGAGAGAAAATGAATTCTGCGCAATTTTTGCCATTACGTTACGAGGGCTTTTATACATTTTTATTTGAGTTCTCGCAACCGCGGGCTACCACACGATTTATGGTTAAAATAAACCGTAATTTAATATTAAGTACCTGTCTATATTTTGAGCAACTTCAATAGGAATCATGTTTAATGCATGTAAGTACATGGCTTTCGTAAAATAATATTTCATAAACTACGAAAATATTTTCCCTTAAATGAAAATTAACTATGTTTGAACATTGATATACAAAGGATGATGATGTAACTTTTATCATTTATAGTACATATTTACTAGCCCCCATATTCATAAAAATATTAAACTTTTTATGTGTGACTTATAGGAGGTTAATAGAACAAATGAAACACGTTATTCATAAACCTATATTAATGACAAATCTGTTTGCCACATCATAAATAAAATAAATAAATAAATATTTCCAGACAATTCACACAACAACATCTAGCCCCGTGGTAAGCTCTAAACTTGTGTTTCGCGTACTAGATATCTGATATACTTAATATAATAGTCATACATATATAGATATTTTTTATTAAATATTAAGCACCCAGACCAAGAGTTCAATAATAGCTTTTCACTTGTTTTTATTTCCAAAATAATCGCATAATAAGGCGAAAATAGGCTCATTGTGTTTTCTAGCTATATTCAGTCATATTGGCCATAAATAGTGTAATTAATAAATTTCATACCTCAGATTATGATTTCATTAAATTCAAACCTTGGAGTTCAAATCAGATATAGTAAAACAAACACCTCGTTTTAATTATCCGTCTAAAGTCGATACTAAACGTATAAAACATACATTGTAGCAAGGTACGGAGCGGCGCCAGTTCATAATAATGTTTGCATCCTAACCACATAAATAGGCAACTATTATTCATCTTACATATAAAATTCACCTGTCGCAGTGTTAGTTACCATACTCCTCCGAAACGACTTAACCGAAATTATGAATTGACGTATTATGAAATTTTATATGCATATGCAGTAAGGTCAAAGATTCGGCTACTATCTATTTTTCATTTTGCAAAACTACGTTTGCTGGGTTCAGCTAGTATACCTATAAAACATGATCCAGGCTATAAAATGGCTCATATCTTGTGTTTCATTACCACAATAATTTTAGTATTACCTTGTTTGATATGGGATTTTGGTACCACCAGTACATTTATTATTGTTTTTTTATATATTAATTGATAGTCACGTAAAGTTAGTTATAAAACAACAAAGTTATGGTAATGAGCTTATGAGACTGTTTATGGTATTTAAACCTAAATGTACGGATTATATAATTATTTTTATTTTGCCTATTAATAATCATTATCGTTTTATTAGATCTGGAGAGTTTTTATAAATTGCTACTTTGTCAATTTACGTAAAAAAGAGATCGGGTCAAAATACTTCTTGTGCGATAGACACCTAAGCTCAGAGTTTCTATAGCGGGCACTAATATTTGGTCTACAATAAATGTATAAGACTGTATACTAGCTTTTGCCCGCGGTTTTGACTACGTTAATTTCATGAGTAAACATTTTCCAGAGAAATAAAAGTACATTGCCATTTTATAATATTAGTTGGGATTCTTATCTGGGTATAACACTCATACCGGGAACAATTCGAAGAACACACAAACATTTACACTTAAGCAACTTGTCTGGATTTTTTCGTTTTAGTATATATTATATAGAAAATATAGCTAAGCGACCATCCGGAGAATTTTGTGGCTCCGAGTTGTCGCTTTCAATTTTTATAATTTTTTGTGATAACTCGAAACAAGTTAAGATACATATAAAATTAAAAATATTGTAGAGATTATGATGTAAAGTCTCGGATTACTAATCGACATCGAATCGAGTGTAGTGGAATTGGTGCATGCTATTCCTACCTAGCAGTGTTGCGACATTGCTAGGTAGGATGCGTTTCGACCGTGCGTTTCCAAATAAGTCTAAATAAAAGTTTATTATTCATACCTACAATGTATTCTAGAAGGTAAAACTCATAGATCCAACGTTTAATGATAAAACGTATGAACATATCTAACAGCTTTTCTAATACTGGACCTGGAGCCATCATCATAAAGCTCATTTTACGACAAAAGCTATTTCAGAGTGACAGGGGTCCGGCAAAGCTATAAAACTCGTGTAAAATTATTATTTGTTGGTTGTAAGTTGCGTGTCCCAACGGCCGGGCGGGTGTCGAATGTGTTCGGTTCCACACAATTAATCTGAAATAACGAACTGACCCGTAACTCGACGCCTGCGCAAGAGTCGACCACACCAATTAGCATAAAAGTCTTTCATGGCTGAAGAAATGCGAACATTGCCTGCGAATATTTACACCGCTTTCTTTGATAAAATTGATAGATTTTATAATAGTATACAAACTTAGCCTAAAACTCGAATTGCAGAGATTGTCGCAGATGGATAGCACCTATACTTGATAATTAAACATGTACAATAAATGCATCCCGAGCATGTACTTACTAATAATAATAATTCATTTATTTTTAATAAAACCAAAAAACCAAAAATATTTTAAAACTATTTCTATTTTAGATACCATAATCGTTTGCCCACAAAAAAAAGCGGTCCTTCTATATATTTAATTCTGTAATGCCTTGTGTGACGTTTTATAATAATGATATTTTAAAACGTCACACATTTTAGTTCGATTATTTTTTATTAAATATTTATTATCATTTGATAGTCTCCTAAAAGAAGCTAGTCTGTGATAATTAGTCTTATTCGTGCTTTATGTTTTGTTTCCATCCCAAGGTTTCCTGGAAGAGATCGCTATCAGCGATAAGGCCGCCCATTGATTCACAATTTTTCTACATTTTTACCATTTTTTGGGTTATTGTGTTGTGTTCAATAAAGAGTATTGTATATGTAATTAGCCTAGCCATGTCTTTCATTGGTGCAATTTATACAATTTTAACATTCCTCTAGAATCACGCTATGTTTTTGATCAAAACTTAATCTGTCTTTATACGTAGCGTAATATATACTGGTACGTATCAATACGTAGCGTATAAATTCACATTTTTAATAACTTCGTGGAAGTATCGGCTTGAAATTAATACTGTTTACTTTCCTTCTTGAAGCCGTAACATAAATTAAAGATTAATATAACAATAAAATTTTACTACAGCGTGTAACCTAACCATATTAATTGTAGATTGTACAAAATCTGGTCCCCGGCGGGAATCGAACTCGCAACCTCCTACGCCTCAGGCAGACTTTCGCCCACCGGGACACTGCAGTTGTCGAATAACTATAACTTTAGCACATGCTGAGTGGCAACCATTTTGTTTATTAAGTTAATTATTAATTGAAATTAAAAATTATGTACGATGCTGTGTGTTTGGAGAAAGAAATAAAGACTTTCTATTCTGTTAAATATCAAGTAAGTAGGTAGGTACATAAATTAATAATAAAAATATATTTTCAGACTATTCACGCACCATCACCTAACCCCAAAACTAAGCAGAGCTTCTACTACGATTTACAAAGTACAAAGAAATTTTATTTTTTAAAGACATATTATTAAATACGATAGGTATAATATAGAAAACACCCAGACCCAAAACCCGACACTACGAATTGTAGATCGTACAAAATCTGATTCCCGTCGGGAATCGAATTCGCAAAATCCAACGCCTCAGGCGGACTTTTGTTCGCATTAATGGGACAAATTTATCTAATAAATTGCTGTGCAAGTAGACACACACAAGTAGAAAAATTTAGTACCTATCTATACTTAATATTATTAAGCGGAAGAGTTTGTTTATAAGCGCTAATCTCAGGTACGACTCCCCGGTGGTCTAGATTTGTAAAAGTACCAGAAATAACCATTAATTTATTGCTTAAACGGTGTAGGTAAACATCGTGCGGAAACCGGCATGTTCTGAGAACTTTAAAGAGTTTGAAGGACATGTGACATTCACCAACCCGCATTTGGCTAGCGTGGTCAATTAAGGCCTAATCTCTCTCGCTAAGAGAGAAGTCCCTGTGTCCCAGTAGTGGGAACGTTAATAGGGTGATGATGATGAACCATTAATAACCATTTCAGTGTAGCCCTTTTATCGGGATAGCCTATTTATCGGGGAAGGCTATATAATATATATATAGACTAGGTACTTTTTGCCGGGAAAAGCCATAAAACATGGGAATCGCCGTGGCGTAGCGTATAGCCTTCCTCGATAAATCACACTATATTTATACACAACATAACACAGCTATACATACACACATACACTGAAAGAATTTTTGAAATCGGTCCGGTAGTTCCTGATATTAGACATAGGAATCATTTTGTTTACCACAAAAACGCACACAAATATAATACAGACTCATAATCAACATACATTTATTTTAATTACAAAACATATAAACTTAGAATGAGCAGTTGTTTAAACAAACTTCTTAAAAATAAGCTTAATAATTACTTAAAAATTAACGCTTTTTAACAAACTCTTCAGCTTTATAATATTAGATTGGTAGTATTCTAAATGTGTGTAGAAACAATTATTAGGTACGAAGTAACGTAGCTTAAGTGGGGTTAACACTTTGTAAAAACATAAAGGCTTAGATGATGTCCTCCTAGCCGATTTCGGCAACGGCGACATGATTTTAGTCGATTAATTACACTGGTGCGCCCTTAAATGACTGGTGAAACCGATTTTAGCCTTTAATTTCTATTATAATGACCATGCGAATAGCGACCACACGCGAAAGCGGAGAATTAAGGTAACTCGAAAACCGTCCATCCGTAAATATTGCGATAAATATCAGAATAGTTGATTATCATAATACGCAGTTTCTAAAGCTATAAAATCGTTTCTCACGTCAATTTTCATGAAATCGGTAATTAGTATTTACATAATATAATGCAAATTGAACAACACGCTAATAGTAGCAGAAAGAACACGATTCATTTAATATTTTGGGCTACGCCGTACGCTACGTAAAAAAATCGTAGAGCCGCTACGAAATGGTCATTAACTACGTGAATTAAAAATTTGTTTCTAACTTAGACGCATTTTACAGATAAGGAAGAATCACAACTAAATCAAAAACTAAATCAAACTATTTAACATAGGTGTCTACTAGATAAAATTAGCTCCGTTGAGATTAGATGAATGATTAGAATTAGATGTCAGTTGATTTTAGAACTTTAATTTAATAAGAAAAGTTGATTGGATCTTGATTTAGGAACTAATGGAGGCTTCTAATGGATAGAATGGGAGTCTTTAGGTGAAATGGATAACGTTGTATTCATTTTGTATGGTTACATGTAAATATGATGTAGGCCTAACCTGTGAGAGGCGGAGACCGCGCGACGGGACTGCGTCGCTCCACGGCGCTCCTCGCCATGATGGCCGCTATGGAGAAGTCCGTGGCCCGCGTCTTGCCCTCTTCCGCCACCATCCTGTCCCCGCCTGGCCTCCAGCACTCCGCGCTTTCCACATCCATCAAACACCTCGCAGCGAGCACCCCCGTCAGGCTGTACACCATCTCACCGATACAGATAACGTGAATGTCCTTAACATAGTTTTATTATACTTCGATCATTTTTATTCGTATTGGATGTTGGGAGCACTGTACTGTTCGGTTATGCGCGTGTTTTGCGTCCGTGTGGCACGGAGATGGGCGCGGCTCGACGGCTGAGCGCGGACTGACGCGCGGGAGCGGCGCGCGGAGCGGGCGGGGCCTTCGCGCCGCCTCCCCAGCGCAACCACTGGCCGCTCTACCCGCTGTCACCGTACCCCCCTCCCCCAAGCTTACCCCTACCTCCTCAATGCGTTTTTCAATAACAATAACGCTGATACTGTTTATTTCGATTTCAACAGCAATTAACAACTCAGATGCCAAACAATCATAACAACGCAATTTTATTTCTTCTCAGTAACACTAAACATCTTCATTATTTTTTTAACAGTTCCCTCGTGAATTTCGTACATCAGTAGGTACCTAATACTGCAACTTTGAAATGCAGAAAAGCCCGGTAATTTCAGTGGAATGTATCAAGAAAAGCAATCGTGCGCGCTGGGATCGCGCCGCCCATTAATAACTGTAGATTAGAGGGAGACAGCGTTATACGATCTTGAAACTCAAAACACATTGAAGGGCAAGGGGAAGAAAGCTCATAAGAATGAAATAGTAGATGTATGTAACCGACCCCATGTAGGGTGATTCTGAGGTACCAACCTTCTAACGTGATGTAGTGACTTACTAATAGACAATGGAAATAATAATATTTTAAACATAAAATATTTTGAAGAGAGAAGGCTTTTCTATTTCGAGGCACAAATTACTCTGTTTAGTTGCAACTTTTTTTAATATAAATCCTATACATTACGATTTTATCGTACCTTAGTAAGTAGGTACTTTCTAAATAGTTAAATTCAGTTTGTAGCATAACAGTTTTTAATCAAGAATCACGAGAAGTAATCTTCAATCTAACATAATAAATTTGTCTGCATATACTATGGTGGATTCAGATCTCCATAAATAAAAAAGAAAAACAATGTTTGTTGCAAAAAGTTATTATACGTTTTTTTTTGGAGGTTTTGGCTGTTCACGTCCGTAAGTGGTAACCCTCTGAATCCTTACACGTGACCTCCGGGTGGTGCTAAGAACAGTCTCTGGTGGTAGGCTTCGGCCGCGGCTTGTCACCACCCTCCGGACTGGGCCAGTGCGTGAAGCGATTTTTTTGTGTTTCGTAATGTGGTCCGGAGAAGCCGTCTTCTAGGCCTTCATGCTCCATCTTAGACCACATCTTCACTTTACATCAGGTGAGATTGTGGTCAAATGAAGGCTTATCAATAATAAAAAAAAAAAAAAAAAAACATCAATATCAAGTTTTTAAATAAATTACACACTTTTTATCAACAGAACCCTACCACGAGTTGCCACTTAAGACTGTTGGAGATTAGAAAAAGTTTTTATCCCATACATTGGCATTGGATAAAATTTTAGCTGTGAACAATCAATCAAATGCGTAGGATTACAACATGTAATCTCCAACAGTCTTAAGTGGCAACTCGTGGTAGTGCTACAGCACATATATCATCAATAATTTATTAAAAACCAAGGAAATTATTACATAATTAACATAGTATTAATATTTTATTAATATAATAGTCATACATAATATAGATATTTTTATTATACATAGTAATAACCATACCAAGGGGAAAGTGCTTGTAGAACATACAAACACATTCACCCTCGGCGGGAATCGAACCCGCTACCTCTTGCGCCTTCTTGCTTTAAAAAAAATATTGTTCGCCTTTGTCGGACACGTCAGGGACAGCATGTCATCAGATTTTTACCTTTCAGTCAAAACTGTTCAGCCGTTTCAGATTGAAGTTGTAACATTCACTGCTATTCTTTTAGTTTGACTATTACAGTATCCATGTATTATTATTGGCAAAAAACAAATTAAACCCAGAAACAGTATCTTAATTTAAAAGCCAACAAAGGCATGATTGAGGGCATGATTTCAATGTCCATTTTAATTTGAATTTTTTTTTTTTTTATTTATTTAGCTATTTAAAAGACCAACAGTATATCTTAAATAAACTTATAAAATATAATAGTGAAAATAAAATTGCCCAATTATAGGTCTTTCTAAATTTTACAGATAAGTTAGCGACTGAACTTTTTAAACAATAAGTTAAGAACAAACAAAATAAGATGGTTACAATTAAACTTAAATCAAAACAAATCAAATAGTTTAGTGGCATTTAAAGAATATGTTTTTTTATTAATTTCCATATATATAATGTTATAGTAGGAAACTAAGTGGGAGGACACTCGACTTTTATTCCGAAGGTCGTGGATTCAAACCCCGCCACGCACCTCTGGATTTTTCTTCTTGAGATATTTATGTGCGCTTTAAGCACGTGCTTTAACGGTGAAGACAAACATCGTGAGGAAACCGGCATGTTCGGAGAACTTTAAAGAGTTTGAAGGACATGTGACATTCACCAACCCGCACTTGGCCAGCGTGGTGAATTAAGGCCTAATCTCTCTCGCCTACACTGAGAAAATATTATTTTAACAAAGGACCTTTTTGGCTCGGTTACAATCATATCGGTCATTTTTAAGTAAGACTTATCTAAAAATTTATAAGCGAACTTGGCATAGAGAAGACTTGTGTACATTGTTATATTTTCTCGGCTAATAACAAATAAGACATTAGTAATTTTCAATTAACTTAATTTGTAAATTATAACACTTTCAAACTTGATTCAAAACTACCAAGAGAATTAATTTAAATTTAATAAGCATACTGTTGTTTTTAAACAAGTATTTAAATTGTTCATTTTTACACACCATCTGATTTATTTATACACGAGTTGAAATTATTTAACTTGAGTCAAGCTACTTATTTCCGTTTAAATAAGTAAATTTAATCGTTTGGTCCTAGCAAATGACCATGGTCAATGGCAACCGGCTAGTGTCATTTATATATAATCGAGTACCTCCCGGCTGTTCTCTACCGATTTACTCGGTAGAAAACACCCGAGACAATTGCTTAAAAATAACTGTGCGCTCAGTTACAAATACAAAGATGATTGGTTTCGTTCGGCTCATCACATCACTCTTCCGTTGACTCGCGCCCGTGACGTATGGCGTGGCGTGATCCATGTGGCAGTAAAGTAATATTCGTCTACTACCACATGGGTCACTCCGTACCTGTGTGAAATATTACTGTGATATTTTAAAGTGCAGTGCAGTTTCAAATACGTTGCAAACTAGGTACGGAAAATTATGGATAAGGAGGTCCGAAATTTATTAACTGCTTGGAATCTCGAGTCTTACATCGAAGTGTTTTAAAGGTCAGTACAACTTTCATTGTTTTCTTGTCATAGCCTGCATGATAAGTTTGGTTACATACATCAAAGAATTAACTTCCTTTCTGTGTTGTTGCTCGTACTTTCTTTATTATGTACTTACTGGCGGCTCCACACTCTTGGAAAACAAACGGCATAAGAGCGAACATAGCCATAACTGCTGAACGGATCATGCTTCATATTTTGAGTACAGGTACGCCTTGATTAAGTTATAGGCTACTTTTTATTCCATTAATCAGTTCCCATGTGATATAAATAACTGTTAAATGTTTCCGACTGGTATTGGTATCGTTGTGGCTATAGATTGTTTAAATTAATGCATGTACACTTTTATTGCATTTAAGTGCAATAAAAGTGTACATACATAACAAAATAAAACCTTATATCTAAATTTAAAACATGATCAGTACAATAGATGACCTTATCGCTGTTGGTGTAATGTTAGTGGAGCAGAAACAGTTAAATCAAAGTGTTTGTTTAGTAGTTTAAGAAAAAGCACCTCACAGTTATATTGAAGTTATTTTCAGACTAAGATTATGATTTTGTTTTCAGCTGGAAAAGGAGTTTGAAGCTATGATATGATATGCTGGCACATATACAGCCATTTGTAAGAGCTTTCCTCCTCTAAAAGAAAAAAAAAATAAACTGGCCAAGAAGAAAAATAGCAGTCACAACAAGGACACAACTTCTCCGTTTGCATGATTGTAAGTAAAATCCCTTTAAAATCTTGAAATCGTTGCCTGTCCGTCTGTTTGTAACAACTCTGCAGTGCTAAGAAATGCTTTTTGTTTCAGCACCAGAAGAGAGCTCCAACATTGCCTGCATGCTGTTGATCCCGACACTTCTGGCTATATCAAGTGTGCGTCTGAAAAACGGCCCGAAAAAAGTGTACCTACTACGGCGAGACTACCTACTTTTTATTTAATTAATTCGCTGTAGGTATATTTCTTAGGGAGTTATTCAGTTTCACGGGTACAACAACCTCAAGTGTACTATAGGTTAATTTTTACGCCTTATACTACATAATATTCATGTACCCCGGTGATCATTGATTTTGTTAAAGTTAAAACCAATGCCTAGTTTAATCCTTAACCTGTCCAAAATTGTCTCCACCTTATTTGAACCTTGTGCATAAGATTTGTTTTCATAACTATAGTAGATTTGTATAATTTTGAATACATTGTAATATTATATGAAACTGCTCAATAATAAATCAGTATTAATTAAATAGTTTTTTGATTTGTATTGTAATAAATTTCCAAAGAACCCCACGATCTTTTACAGCAATTCTATTCGGTAACTATAGCCACTTTATAGCAATGCTTTCAGCAACTTTAAATTCTAAACTAATTCAGTAGGTAAGTAAGTATTATTTATTAAATAGTTACAGCAATGTTATTCAGTTCACGTAAACAATTCATTCGTTACATAGACATAAGTACCTACATACTGTATTATTAAAAAAAATATTAATTACTTATTAGTAAAATATCTGAAAGTACTTGTTTAGGTACTTTTATTATTTTATTAATATCTAATTAAATAATTTTTATTCATAATACAGTAAGAATGTATATCTATCTATGAAATAATTGAATTATTTACGAGTACTGAATAACATTGCTGTAACTACCCAATAAACTAGCTGTATTTACCGAGTGACATTGCAGCAGCTACCGAGTGAACGGTTGTAGTTACCCAATAAATTGGCTGAGACAACCGAGTAACATTGCAGCAGCTACCGAGTGAACCGGTTGTAGTTACCCAATAAATTGGCTGAGACAACCGAGTAACATTGCAGCAGCTACCGAGTAAACCGGTTGTAGTAACCCAATAAATTATCTGAGACAACTGAGTAACATTGCAGCAGCTACTGAGTGAACCGGTTGTAGTAACCCAATAAATTGGCTGAGACAACCGAGTAACATTGCAGCAGCTACCGAGTAAACCGGTTTTAGTTACCCAATAAATTGGCTAAAACAACCGAGTAACATTGCAGCAGCTACCGAGTGAACCGGTTGTAGTTACCCAACTTTACTCTGTTGTTACTAATGTAGGCAACTGTATTATTATTACAGAAATATTTTTAACCAACCTTAACGGTTAATATTTAACAAGCAATAATAACAAAGTTGACGTATTTGTTTTTAAGCTATCAACTTTGCAGGTGCTATATTGACAAACATGCTGGGTTATTTTCAACAGTATTTCGTTTATTTTTAACCGACACGTTTTTTCAGTGTAGAGAGAAGTCTCTGTGTCCCAGCAGTGGGAACGTTAATAGGGTGATGATGATGAGGAAATTAAACGTTAACCTTCTTTTCTACTATGTGGGTGTGTCTTACCTACCTAGTGTGGGTATGTGTCTCCTCGAAATGTAGTACTAGATGACTTATGAAATTATAGATTGTACGTAAATGGTACGTCAATTTTATTCTTTATCTTGCAAATCAATATTTGCAATTTCTTATAATATTTATAAACCAAAAAATAGGTGTCCATTATTTTTTTAAAATAGGAATTATTATTTGAATTAATTTTTAACAAATATAATTGGTATTGGTAATTGGTGACTTGATAATTCGTAAGATTGGTTCCTGTTTTTCTATATATCTCTTAATTATCCCCTTTATTTCAAAATTTATATAAACTTGGACTAACGTTACTTACGATTTTACGTAAGAAATCGTAAAAGATACAGAATTGTTTTTCTTCGGTACTTTGGAACTAAGTACCAAGTAGTTACATAGTAAATATGGATGTAGTTTGTAAGACTTTCGATTTAAATCACGATTTATAATATAAATCTAAATTTAAGAAAAAACCCCCAATTCCAATGCCTTAATTTCCTTAAAAGTTACATTGCAATCACACCTCCTTGCTCAAAACATATCAAACGATAACTTGGCAGCGTAGGTACCTACGAATATATCAACAGCAGCATTCCGCCCCCACTTACACACGATACGGTTTTAATAATTCATTCGGCATACGCAAAATTAGAGAGCACAACGATCCTATTCAGTCTTGTCGTGCTTATTCATGTAATAGTTATAAACCTTGAATTATTACCTCCTTGTCAGAGCGTTACCGCGGCCTACATAAGGGAACGAAATCTACCCTTAGCGTACTTACATACCAATATAAACACAGAGAATAGAATGCCTGTGTTCGTTCGTTTGTTACACTTCAATGCTGCGAAGCTTGCAAGGTAAATCACTCAGTTTTACTTCAAACAAGAGTGTTACGTATCGAATCATTAAAAACGATATAAGTAATATGATTAGTTGAATTGTAATAAAACAAATTTTATTAAACAATTTCATTAAAGTATGTCTAACTCGTTGTGGAAAGTTTCACAAATCATGCTTATGATAGGTTTACCTATAGTAAAAATGCTTACGTTTATGTTTTTATTAACACTTGGGTAATATTTATATACATTCATTTGTTCTGGAACGTTGCCTTCATTTTTGTACATTATACATATAAGTACGTGGCAGGCTCACGCATTTTTGTAAATAAATTAAATTAAGTTGAAAATCTGAGAGCACATAATATGGGTAAATAATTTTCACCATAATTATAGATAACACTTTGATGACAGAAATACCTGTCCTGTGACTCAGTCACCATGGCCGAAAATGGCTAGGACAACACACAGGTATAGGTGTGTTGTAGTATTGAAATAATGATATAAACCTATGAGTAGCAACACGATAGTCCAGAAATACAGTTTTATACTAGCACAGTGGACTATCATAAATTCTCTCTAAATAGTCACGACTATAAACGTATGAAGTATTTTAGTTTTTTAATTGATAAGCATTCATATCCTTAGACGTAGATTTAAAAACATGTACTATAGTTATTAGTAACTACATAGATTAAACAAATATTTTTTTTTAATAAACTGTTATTTTCTTCTTTTAATTTTTACTAAACCTCTAATAAAAAAGACAAGTTTGTGTATGCAAGCGAAGTCACGGCCCGAGAAGAGTCACCACATAAAGTTCTCGAACACTCGTATTATTCGCGAAAATATGAAAAATACTGCGTACTTAAACGGCTATAACTCTCACGGTGAAGCATTAAGAGGCATTATGAGCACTCCGATGTTTTTCAATTTGCCGAGATGGCGTCTGTAGAGTTCGTCTTTAACATATACAAAAATATATATTTAAAACGTATACTTGGACGAATATTAGCGGGGTTCAGCTGAGTGTTCTTAAAAGCGGCTTTTGTGAAAGTAAAAAAACTTGTTGTTTTGCATTTTGTTGTTTTTCTCATAATAGTATTGCCGTCTGAGCAAAATTGTGCAAGACAGTTCTTAAAATCTTCTAGAGTTTCAATGTCGAAATTGCAGAAAATTATGTTTGTTGTGAAATTATTTATAATAATAATATTTATTTCCAAAAATAATAATTAAAACATTTACATCAATGGTTCCCAAACTAGGCTGATCCTGTACTATGGGAACCTCCTTCCATTTGACATAAATCATAGCAAATTATTGAACAGGGAGAACTAAAGAAGATAATATTATTATAAACTACTAAAATTTTGTACAAAGCATGATAATAAAAACAAAAATAAAATAGGTAAATCAATAGAAAAGTAATATAATAGTTACAATAAAGTTATACAGCGATATATTTTTATATTATAGATGAAGAGTGTGCGTTGTATGTGCATGTGTGTATTTAGATACTACATAATCTATAAGAAAAAATCAAGTATGATATGGACTAAAACTAAACTTCCGCGTTATAGTTTGTATTATATTTATAGTTTGTACACTTTTTGCAATAAAGTAACATAAATAAGGTTTTTTTGTTCAAAAATATTTAGTCTGAGCTGTCACCCATCCAAGTACTGGCGTCGCGCAACGTTGGTTAACATTTTAAAAATCACGTTTTATGGTATATATATATATACATGGTATGTATATCATCCCTCAAAATTCTCTAGCTATCACGGTTCTTCAGATACAGCCTGGTGACAGACAAACGTCAGACAGACAGAAGTCTCAGCAATAGGGTCCTTACGGAACATCGTTCAGAATCTAAGGAAAAAATTATCCTTGACATAAACGAAAGCTATAACTGTGTCGTTAGCAAAGTTAATCCTTCAAACGCCGTCACAAATGCGTCACAACTGCTTTTGAAAGCCTTGTCGGAACTCATAATTCATTATCGAAATCACTGTGTAAAGCCCTTAATAATAAAATAGGCAACTGTATTATATTGGACTTGTGGATTCGAGCACAATACGCGGACCATTTTGTGCGTGTATTACGTAAAGTAATATCGTGACTGCTATTACACAAACTTATCTGTTCAGGTGGATAAAACGAGGACAAAAGCTGTTTCTACAAAATGGCTCGGTGGCTATTTCGAAGAATGAGAAGCCACTGCGGCTCTCGACTGAAAAGTTAACTTGGTGCGCTACAAAACATGTTGTAGTTCGAACTCGGCGCCTTTTTTTCGAACATCGTTCGTCAAAACGTCAATGAGCCTTTGAAATAGCAACCAAATATTTGTTCAAAACGGAACACCACACATGGGTTGGGCCACACAGGAAGCCACATTAGCCACAAGCCATATTGTGCAACGTTAGAAAGTAGCTGCAAGTTATTCGTTTTCGCATAAAAAGTTAAATCAATTAACGATACATCAACCGCACAACGCCGTGAAATTACATGCTCAAATACTTCTCTGAAAATCAATTTGAGAAACTGTTAAACGAGATAGCCGAGAAAGTAGAGATTTTAACATGCCTAGTTTTATTTATTACTTACTACACTGGAGACTACTCGTACTAGGCATAAGCCCGAGCTCATATCTATGTTTCGAAGTTGTAGTCCTCAACTCATTTGCGCTAAGCTTAAAATAATTATTATTTTAAGTAATTTAAAATAAATTTGATTAATTTCATAAAACACTCATTAAATAACCAAATGAAACAACGAACAAAAATATGACAATACTTATGTACTTTTAAACATTACTTTAGTATTGATTTTATTACGTCTTTAGGCGTCTTGAAAGAAAATCGTCATTATAAATTAGTAAAGACATATCTACATCTCAGCATTGCTACCGAGAAGGCACGCAGCAAAAAATATCACTGTTCATAAACGACAAACTCCAGTCATAAAATGTCATAAAAATATTGCACACATCACACGATTTGAATATTTAAATAAATAAGATCATAAAAAGGTTCTGCGAGGTGATACAGATGAAATAGTAGCAATCGTTAAGAAGTTTCACTTCACCATATAAATATGCAATAAATATGATTGTGTGCTTTGTACGTAAAGATATTCTAAATTATTTGCCAAATAACAAATTTCCGTAAAAGTTAAGATTTGTATTTAAAAACAAACTCTATATATTATATTGCTGTAAGCAACACCGAAAAAATATTAAAAAAAAAACAACAACAACAAGACTGAGACGATCTTTACTTTTTATCAACTTTACCCATGAATACTTTCACGAGAGTTCCTATTCCATCTCTGTGTCAAGAAAAATTTTACAATATAACAATCACTAAATCTCGACAACAAAGCCTATATTCCATCGCAGCTAAGTTCGAGAGGCAAAAGGCTCAAGGTGAGTACCAACAAATCGCGCGCATTATAAATGACAAATGTAAGCGCGCGCGCGCAGTGTCGGGTTGCGCCCACCCGCGCGCCGGATTAGTTTCAGCTTACTACCCTGCTCCCTACGAAACGGAAATAGTTCGCCCTATGGCCCGCTCGCTATCAATACTTATTTTACTTTTAGAAGCTAGAGTGTAACTTTGTACGTTAATTGGGCGTCGATTTTCAATAGCTTGGGTCCTTAAAGACATTTTCTACCAAAACCAATCTTCTTTCAGCTACAGAAATCTTCTTCTGTCATATGGTGTGTGTTAATTTATATTGTATTAAATGGCTGATACAACATTAGCAACTGTATAGTCGATGCTTCGTTAAGCATTATACTTTTGTATTAATTATAAGAGATAAACAATACCTATTGAACTCGGTCCGGTCAAATTTCAATGTACGTCAATAATTTTGGTGATATATGATGTAACTGTAAAATTCATAATTTTTTTTATTAATTAAGCGTATTAATTAAATTAATTATGTTGGTGGACGTACGACAATAGGTACTAGTAATTCTGCGGTGTTCGTTAGAAGAATAAAATTAGATTTTTTTTTATTTATTAGCACAAATGGCAGTTTGAATCATATTTTGCAAATCATGGATATACTTAAGATGAATCACTTATGTAGAATAACAACATACTTATAGTTGGAATATCACGTCTTAAACTAAAAGATGCATGTTACTTATTGGGTTCGTTGTTTCGATCGAAGCATCATAGAAAGTGGTCCGCCTCTAGGAGCAGGAGCACAAAACCTCGCCTTTCCTGAGTTAAACCTATTCAAGAACCCTACTTGCGAGTATTTAAGCTTTTATCGAGGCTGGACCATAAATCGGTGCGCGGGCGCAAGTAATCCCCGCCCCCGCTGCGCCTCGCCCCGCCGCTAGCTATAAACAGAAGTCAACGTGTTGGACTTATAAATCGTGCTCTTAACTATTGTATCTCACGCCACAATAATGAAGTTAGCTCGTTCAGGAAGAATTACGGGGCCACGTGGGTGGCCGATGCGGTCGGGATAAATCCTACCAGCTTATTGCGTACGAATGCATTTAGCTATTTTTTGTGTAAGGCGGTAATCGGGTGTCCCTGAAGGACGAGGCGCGAGGCCCTGAAAAAACAAACGGTTCTTAACCGACCACATTAGTTTTGGGCTTATCACCGAAAAAGGAATAATTCAAATTTAAAAAAAAAAAGGTCAAGGCAATCATAATCATGATTGATTTAAAACTTAAGAGTTCCGAATATGTTGAAATATCATCAAGCAAGAATTGCACAAATAATATTTTGACCAAATAATTTATAACTCAAGCTGAGAATTCTTTCAAAGGCTGTTTTAAGTAAGTGTAACATTTCGCTGGCAACACTCTCGCGCACGGCACGGCTGACGCGGAAACGATCGTGACGAATGCATTCAGCAGAGCGAACCTCGAGAACAGGCGTGCCTAATCAACCCTATAAACAAACACTCTCGCCCAACACTAAAACCGATATATTAGGTCCTTACATATGAAATTGGCGTTTTGTATGGGAGGAACAAAAAGTCGAATATTTTTTAATATAATATATTTAATTAATCAAAGTATGAACCATTATTTTCTATGCACTTTTGCCATCTTATAGGTAGTTCATTGATCCCTTTACTAAAAAAACCAGTCGGACGGGAATCAATAAAATCTTTGAAGGCGATTTGGACTGCCCCATCGGAGTTGAATTTTTTCCCTTGCAAGAAGTTATCCAAATTTCGAAAAAAATGGTAATCTGTTGGAGCAAGGTCCGGGGAGTACGGAGGATGTCTTAGACTTTCCAATTGAAGCTCTTCTAATTTAGTAGCCGTCTGTTGCGCAGTGTGTGGTCTAGCGTTGTCGTGAAGCAGCAGTGGCGTGGAGCGATTGACCAGCCTAGGTTGTTTAGCCGCTAGCTTTTCCATCATGGTTTGCAATTGCTGACAATAGACATCAGCCGTAATAGTCTGGCCAGATTTGAGAAAACTGTAATGAACAATACCGGCACTAGTCCACCAAACGCTTACAAGTAACTTTTTTGGGGTTAATTTTCGCTTGGGGCAGGATTTGGCTGGCTGGCCAGGATCCAACCATTGCGCTGAGCGCTTCCGATTATCGTAAAGAACCCATTTTTCATCACAGGTAATGATTCGGTTTAAAATACCTTCATTATTGTGCCGGTTTAGTAATGTAACGCAGCAGTCGACGCGCGTTTGCCGGTTTGCTTCAGTCAATTCGTGAGGTACCCACCTTTCAAGCTTTTTAATCTTCCCAATTTGCTTCAAGTGAATTAAAACAGTTTTATCACTAACACCGCAGCCTGCAGCTAACTCGGACGTGGTTTGCGATGGATCCGCTTCCACAATAGCCTTCAACTCTTCATTATCAACTTGAGTCTCAGGCCGTCCACGGGGCTTGTTCTGCAAGTCGAAATTTCCAGAACGAAAACGTTGGAACCAAAAACGAACTGTGTTTTCTTTTGCAACACGACCGCCATACACATCATTCACCCTTCGAGTTGTTTCCGCAGCACTAGTGCCACGGCGGAACTCGTACTCGTAAATAATGCGATATTTTAAGTTTTCCATTTTGTAAAATGAGTGACGCAAACAGAAAAAAAACAGAAGAAAAAAAACAAATGAATGACGATCATCGAAGCACAAATACATGAGTCTATAGCTGTACAAATTTGAATTTGGAATTCCTTACCAAAGAGGAGAAATTTGTGATTAAAGTGGCCAGTACGAAAAACGCCAATTTCATATGTAAGGACCTATTATTTCACCAAACTTTTATATCCGTTCGCTCTAACTTAAAATATATTACTTTTTCTTTAGCACCTTTTGTATCTTTTAGTGCGTTGTCCCAGCTTTTATGATCCAGACAGTTCGTAAATCATTGTAGTAGAAGTGGTGTACACTCGTAAACAATGCGGTCCCCGACGGGAGGCTTTGTTGGTTTAGCTCACGTGAACTTGTTAGAAAATCAGGCTTAGGTCATTTCTTCACACTTCCTACATTAATCTATCATAAATAAGAAGTACTTTGATCATAATAGGAGCACAAGATCCAAATGACTACTGGCAAAATACACACAGGTATGTTGACATAGTTTGAGACGATGCGGTCATATTAAAAGTACTTTATTATGCAAACATTAACGTGTATAATTTTAAATGCTTTTGTAATTACATTTATTGCAAAAAGTATCCATTTACATATCATAACACGAACTTTAGTGCTTGTATAAAAGAAAACATTACATTAATTACTCAATTCCAAGATTACCTTCATAAAATCGAATGTCCAGTTTCATAAAGCAGTTTAAATTAAATATCCAAGTGACACTAAAGACCCATACAAAGAGAGAGCATCTCCAACAACATTAAGCAATAAAAATCTTATTTTTATTTGGACAAAGAAAACAATTTTCACGTCGAATCTTTCTGTGGACATTACATTACCGGTGCCCGTTAATCCGACGCGTCTCCGCCAGTGCTGTAAATTAAACTTTATATCATTTTTAATGACCAGCCCGAATGGTGTTTTGATTGCGGCGGCGGAGGCGTCGACAACTCGACACGTCGATAAGGCGACAGTTAACGTGACGCACAAAAAACGCGCGTTAACGGCTAAAAAATCTCTCGCGCTTTCTATCACGCTTCAGGCACGGCTCGCATTCCTCCACCGCAACACTTCAGTTTTATGACGCATTATAACGCTCAGCCTGACGTTATGGGATATCGTTAATAATTTTTAACTATCTGTCTAATAGTTCTCTAGCACTAAATCTTAATTTTATAACTTCTCGAGATCTCAAGCGTGTTTAAATATTCAAAAAAATCCATTTGTTCGGTAATGGATTCCCAGGGCGGCAAAAAAATGTGAGAAAATGGTGATGATGGCATCTTTTTGTTTTAATGTGTTTATCTGTAAAACTTTACGCTCATTGGTGTTTAAACAGCTAAATAAACCGTGAAACGAGGCCACAAAATGGGTAAAGACCATCGAGCGATAACAAAAAGGAGTCATTAATCTCTTTATTGTGTGACGTTGCTGCACGTCCCGTTGTTTGCGGACTCGCCCGATATCACTCGTTTACAGTTTGCATTGTCCTACAACGGCCAGGGTGTGAGCCTGATCGCTCACAATGAAACACAAATGGGGCGAGAATACGTCATAACTTGTACACAAATCGTAAATTAATCAAACGGGTATTACTGAACCGACCCTCTTCCTTTTTTACTTTGAAATGTAAAATCTCCCTTTACACATGGCTTAACGATTGCTGACTCCTTCGCGCTCCATCTTATTCAAATATTTGGCGGAATCAACAAAGTATTTCCTTAAATAACATCCACCAAGGGACCAATGCTTCATCAACCAAGCGCTAAAGTGAAAAGAATTTGTTCATTTGAATGTCCTGTCAGCCTGTCCCACGAGCAACGAGCGGTCCCCCCGAGACTCGCCCGCTTCTCATGCTCCCGATTGACAGCCGTGACATGTGACGGCTATTGTCACACTGACATGTTGACACTGTCAAAACTTGACTTCTGTCCGGATTCCGTGTGGTAATGGCAAATACGGAAACATTACCCGAGTCGGTGATCGAGTACAATGTAACGGCAAATTAAATAATGGAATAATAAACTGATTTTTGTACAGCTGCTTTATTGATGTGCTGAAGGCTGGAAGACATTTTGACGATTTTCGATGAATTCAACAGTAACATTAAAACACACGGTTTTCAATAATAATTGCAAGAATAGACTAAGGATATTAAACAAATACTTAACTGAATACATTTATCTATCTTGCATGATGGGTACAAGCAAACGAGCTTATCATATTTGGAAAAGATTAAATGTCCGTTACCTAGAACTTTCAATTATCGAAGAAGGAACTCTTATGATTTTAAACACTTGTATATTTTTTGTTTACCAAAAGCTCATAAATAAACCAGCTCAAAAATATACCAATGAGATGCAAACCTATGACACGTGCAGCATAAACGATATTACACCATAAACAAACAAGATTACAACAAAACTCGTATAGAATCGAATCATCAACAGTTTTTTCAAGAAAACAACACAAACGTGGAATGTTTAAAAAACGACATTGTGAAGTAAAATGTGCGCAGTGCCCCCCGCGGCCACCTCCCGCGGGCAGACCACAACACCCCGAGTGTCACCAGCCAGGCGTCTCCAGCCGAGGTCCAGCCTGACAAAGTGACAATTACTATTCACCTCTAATGTTGTTTAGGGAATATTCATTCCAAACAACTCGATTATTTATGGCCGTGTTGTGCGCCCACAAAAGGCGACACGTCTTAAATTCCTTTTAAGCTGTTTCATTTCCGGACAAGGTAGAGCTTTTATGAAGTCGCTATCACACATAAATAACCAGATTGAAAACCTTTATTGCTAGGTTTTAACTGTCTACTGTCGAGTGTGATGAGCGTTTAGAATGAATTGGTATCTGGACTCAACCATATCTACATCAAATCTACACCTACTGTTTCTAGACATTACCTGAAAACATCTCAAAGACTCCTCGAGACAGACGGCTTTATTAAAATTGTAAACATTTTATTATTTCAAATCGTAAATCTGAATTTCTGTTATTTTGCTCATTGTTTTTCTAATCCATTTAATTAAACAGGGATTAAACGTTTCAACTGCTCCGCTAAGGCATTTTTAGTCCGTATCAAATCCATTTCAAATCACACAATTGCACGTCCGCTCCGCCCCTGCCATTAGGTTCACTTACTTTATCTGTTTGGATGTGTACCCCTCGTCTTTGTCCGCCACTAATCCGGCAGGGAAGTGGCTAAATATCTTGTGCAAATAAACATTTGGCTTGTTGTATTGTCAGGGGATGAGAGCAAGCCGGCTAAATCGGATTATGCGGCGTAAGGTAGCGATATCATGCAGTAATTAGATGGAGTAAAAGTAGAATTTATCGAGTGGAACGACTGCATCGGATTGAGATAGGCATCGGTTAGTTCTGCGTATTTATTTCCAGTGTTGTTGTCTTGCGTAAGCTACGAGCTACAAACTGTACACTTTTCACATTAGTATGGTAATTGTTGAGGTTTTCATCAAACGAAGCTCATCTGTTATTGTAACACTTCGTTTTTTTTTCTTACGTTTTCTATCGTATCTGAATATGTGGTTAATTAACTCAAGAATACGTTTTCTACATTGTAGATTCGTCGTGTCGGCCGGCGTGTCATGTTGAATAATTTTTTTTCAAATTTCAATAAAATTGTGATTATGCTGGACTTCATTATGTGCTTATCTTACCTATTGGAAATCAGAAATTAATAGTTTACAAATAATGTTTTTTATTTTGACATCTTGCCAATGTTTTGTTTAATTTTATTTATATATTTTTAATTTTATATTAAAGTCATATTTTGACCATGCCCCTATCCATCAGCAACAACAAAATGGTATTATGACTTGTCTTATATAAAAAATTAGAAAATGAAACAGCACCTTATTTAATAATTATTATTTAATATTTATTTGACATGTTGCAATTCCAATTGTTATTTATTATTTTCTTTGTTTTAAGGTTGCCGATGCCACTATAGAGCAGCTTTAATATTTTTCTACAATGTTTTATTGCTAATAAACTATGACATAATTAGCTAGCATCTTGTCTGTGACTTGGAGAGCGTTTACTTTGTATTACTTACTATTTTAAAAAACTTATATAGATTAAAACCAAGTCAAGTGTACAATATGTTACTTATGATGAATAAAGTACTCTGATGAGCTATAGGAAATTTCTATCATCAGATATTCTTTCAATCAACCACTTTTACACAATAATAAGCTAATAAACATTACCGTTATACCTTGATTATCCTTACTATTAATTATTAAATTTTTAGCAGTAGGTACTTCGTTATTTCTGAGTGGCTCCCACATTACCTATTATGAAGCCGGTAGGCGTGGAGCGTGACTGTTGCCTATACTGACGAAGGTATGCGTATTGACAAGTTGAGAAGTTGGTTTTGATGAATAGTCTCAAGAATCACTTATATGTATGAGTATTTGAACAAGGCGGACTCTCAACCATTAATACCACTACCTACCGAAAACAAACAATTTCGACTTGTAACACTTCTCATGACTAAACAATGGTTCAGCATTATCATTGTGAGCCGAGAAGCTCGTCGTTCATAGACAGGTCTCCGCCCAGTGCGCCACTCGGTCTTCACACAATGAACCAAATGTAAATACGGAGCGTGGATACTTTAGCTCTGACAAGTTAGCCTCGAACCGCGTTCACCTCGCAACACTGGGAGCGCGTTTATGTCTTTTCTACGCAGATGTCAATTCCATACTTTATAGGTATCAGGTCGAGTTACATAGTTCCAATATTGCATATTATTAGCATACATCAGGCAAGTTTAGGATCACGTCGAGGACAATGACGGTGCACATAGCTCGGAAGGCCGGCGAGCGCATATTCATGAGCAGCGCCGGCTGCGCGCCATCCCCGGCCGACTCCCCATCGCATTTGAATAAATACAATTAACTTGTTTGTTTTACTCGCCCTGCTACACCCGACGCGACCCCGCTCTTCCGGCGCGAGACATTCCGCGGGGCGCAGTCACGGGGACGCCTCAATAACGAGAAACCTCATTTCACCCAGGGCCAGCCGTCGATGGCGGGCTACGAAATTGAAAACTATTTCGCGCAAGCTGCATATTCAAATTGCCGCTAATGGTGATATTCGGCGCAGGCCGCTCAAAGGCAGCGTCGGCCGCGGCGCGCCGCACTGTTATTATCTCAACACCATCGCTCTCACCTGAGCCGTTCTTTTTTACCAGACGCGTCCGTCTTCTTCCCTCGTTCCCGCTCGTTCGCACTAAACTCGTCTCGGGGGCGTTCCGTCGGCGATTTATCATTTAGCGTTGCCTACAGACATTATTTGAAACGCATTAAAATCGCAGTTGTGGAAAATTTGTCGGCATCGAAATTAGTACTCCTCTCGGAGTTCATAATTTATCGCTTATGCCGCATCCGGCGGAGGAGTCGCTATAATTCTAATTAGCCATTCATTGACTTTGATGATCGACTGCACGATGAGGAGCTGGTTAATATAAAGAACTTTATCATAGACCTTTAAATTTACGGTCAGATGAAGATTAACGTTCGACTGTCGTAAAACAAAACGTAAGGATAGCGGTTGGGTAATTACACGCAATTTTACAAGCAATTTGCCGACATCGATTCGAGATAATGAGCTCAACTAATTGACTGAAATGAAGCGGATATATTTTCATGTTAACGCGCACGAATAGTGCACGGCGCGGAGTGCGTCGGTGGAGCTGGTCCGGTCCGGAGGAAGCTGTCACGCGCGGTGCGAACACGTGATGAATATGTATCGGCAGGCCGTCGCGGCGCCTTGTAATTTGAGCTTCGCCGGTAATTATTTACGTGAGAATGGTCCAGTCTCCCTCCCCCCTCGCCCCGCGGCCGGAACGAATCGTTGATTGCGCGTGAGTTGAGATGCCGCCGCTAGATTGCGGCTCACGCTCCGCTGCCCGCTGGCTCGCGGCTCGTCTCGACCAACGACGACTGCCTCGGCAACACTTACACCTACTTAACGTAATTCCATCAAGTATCTATAATAACCTTATTACAAAACAATTAATCATCAGCAGGTGTCTAATCATTTGGTTAACATGAAAAAATCCATCTATGTATCAATCCTTCTCCGTTAACAGCACATTAATAAAAAGATTTAGAAAATTCAATACATGTCTTGCATAAATCACTTCACGTTAACGGTTATTGAATATCTCAGCTAATCTAGGTCGAAGTCTAAGGCATCCGAATATTCTGGGTATTTTTAACGTTCGGATCTTCATGGTGATGACGGTTGTTGTGACTGGGACTGACATTTGCGTGTTCCCAACTCTGAGCGAATAAAATCAGTCAAGGGTAAACTGACTCTGAAATAATGGCAAGCAGGAACACTAACATTAGAGAAATATAAAAAATTATAGCTTATTATGCTATATATAAAAAATGCGGCCTATTATCATCTATAATTGAGATCGGTTTTTTTTTCTAAACGAGGTTTATTTTTTAATTAATATTCTTAGCCAGAGTATTTTTCGACGTCTTTAATATTATTTTCTGTTTTATATGGTGGTTTTGCATAACATTTATTTCTCAAAAAATGTACTTACATATTATGTCTAATTATTATTATAAGAAAGCAAAAGTGTGTATTTAGGTACCTACCCACTAGTTACACATGTGGTGTTGCCATCGAAATCATAGGAATTATATGAGATGACCGTAGTCTCACGCTAAGGGTCTGATCTTAGTAGGTGGTTTGGGAATACAATTAAGATTGTGACATTTTGGTAAATAATATTCTATTGCGTTTGTAATTCTATACATCACACATATCATATCCATTACATATATGTTAGAATGATTACTTACTCATTATATGCTTACATCAACGATTTCCATTCGCTTCCAGATTATCGTATCCAATAAGCATAGTATTAACGGATCTCCAAATTCAATAACTAGACCACTCAGGGTACAGCATGTTTGTTTAAACAACAAAATGTTAAATTGCCTGCTTTCAATAAGTGGCCTGCTGCCCCCCGCCGGCCCTAAGCACACACAGACCGCGGGGCGCCGCCCTGCCACTAATAACACCGTCTCTCTGTCAAGTCTTATTTCAACCAAACATCTTGACTTTTTTACCACATATTCCTTTTTTAAGCTAACCTTGGGTAGGTAAAAGGAACGAACAACAACAATAAAACGACCCTCTGATGATAGTAATCCTTCATCCTCATTGTCTTTTGGCAGTTTCTCGGAATAAAATATGTGGTGGCGTAGGCCTTCGAATGTCGTATTATAAATGGCGTCGTTTAAAATATTTTAATACTGTGTATATCAGAGCGATATTAATTTGGTACGGTTGAGTGGAGCGGTCGCCTGCCACCGCCGGAATGTTAAATGACGGATTACAGCCGCGCCGTGATGGAGAGATAAACGTGCGAGATCTTGTGGATTCTACTAATGCCCGGTTTTCAATATTACTTTGCCTATTAACATATGTAAATAATTATACTTTATCAAATAAGAAGCTATAAATTGTAGGTGTTTATTGGTTGAATTGAATATGGAAAGTGCTACTACATAGTAGGATTGCATAATTAATAAGTAAAATTTTAACAACAATTAATCAGCTTCTCGTATTAAAAATATGCTACTCGACAGAATTACAAAGACTTCGTTAAAAAAATCATCGAAATCACATAAAAAGGGTCCTAGGCTACATGGAAAGCTATACAACCTAAGTGTGTAGGTACGCCTTAGACGGTTTACCACTCGCGCCAAGTTTCTCAGTTCACTATGGCATTCCTAAGCTATGCGCATGCTGGAAAAATATTTGGTTTATCTAAACATAATTTTTAATATGATTATCCATAACTAGCTTTTCCCTGCAGTTTATTTTTAGACATGATTAAAAAAAACTAACTAATACCACAGATTACTATTATGTTGTTAGTCCTAATACTCTTCATGCTCATGTCTCACTGGAAATTCATCAAGGTTCATCAACATTGTATCGAATCGAATTTCCACCGACCTTCAAATTTAATGGTAAGCCAGGCATAACTGCTAATAGGGAACATGCAGATTTTGTAAAGAAACAGTATATACAACAACTTTCCATGGCCTGTTTCTTTATTATCGTAATTTTTATTGTATAAAAAACACACCTTCTTATGCAATTATCTTAAAGAAAAAAATATATATTTACATTCCCTCGCAAATTCTCAAACTAAACAAAATGTGACGTCAAAGTGCATTGGTCTCCATGGCATAACCAGATTTTATCAATCTTTATAATAGTTTTGGAATATCTACATAACTATAACAAATCACATGGGGGGGGAACACACATGGGGGTTAAATCGATGGGTATCATGGTCACCTATCTTGCAGCTTTCGTTGATCCTTCGACCGTGTTACACCGTGTATATTTTTTAGCGAAATGGCATAGACTTTGAATGTGTTATATTTATTATTGGTATTATAATAACTAGTAGAAACGTTAAACGTTTCTACCAATTATAAAAATAGCAATAAAAAAATACCTTTTAACAATCAATAAAATAATCCCTAATTTGCGCCGCAGATTTCCCACCAATATTAGCAGAAGTTTTTGCATATCAAAGTTATGAAATGAAAGTAAAGTTTTTCCTGACAGTTTTTGTGACTCCAGTCAGATTTTGTAAAATATTTTGTTATCTGCGTAGATAGAGTTTTTAATAAATGTCTCTACCAGAATCCATTTTCAAAGCCTCTCATGAGTGTCACTAACTAATGAAACCTAGCAACAGTTGCCATGTGACGTTGCTAGAGCTTGTCAATAAAATCAATAGCAACTAAGTGTACTTTAAGAATACCAAATAAATATTGTAAAATGGTGCAAATAACTGTGGATATGGTAAGAAAAAAGGCAGAACATCATGAGAAACAATTAGCACCATTAGAGGAAATCGCATTACATCAAGAAAATATCGAGAAAATCGAATTTATACAAGACTGGTGTCCCAAATTAAAAATTCTTCTCATGCAAAGCAATCTTATAGCTAAAATTGAGAATCTCAATAAACTCAAGCACTTGCAATATCTTAACTTAGCGCTAAACAACATAGAAGTCATAGAGAACTTAGAGCGCTGCGAATCCCTACAGAAATTGGACCTAACCTTAAATTTTATAGGGGAAATTGTAAGTGTTGAAAGTTTAGTTGGCCTATATAATTTAGAAAATCTTTATTTGACTGGAAATCCATGCTCTGATTATGAAAATTATAGAGATTTTGTTATAGGAACTTTGCCACAGTTGACGAGCTTAGATGGGCATGACATTGAGCGTTCGGATCGCATAAAAGCATTGCAAAATTTAAAAATTATTCGTGCTGATATATTGTTCGAACAAGAAAACTATAGGCACCAGAGGAAGAAGCAAAAATCACGACTCCAAAAGGAAATAAGTGAAAAATGGGAAAACGAATACAAATTCATGGATCCTGAAGAAAGGAACAAGAAATTTTGGGCAGAAAAATGCGAGCACGCCCCGGAGGTCCGGCATGAAATAGAAAAGATGAGGCACTTGAAAGAAAAAAGTTATGAATCTGAAGAAAACAAAGAAGAAAAACGCACATATAAGTTTTTCACTGCTGACGGCCGTCCTTATAACATCAATCAACCGAAATTAGATTTCTACTTCGATATTTCTGATCCCAATCGCTACGTCTTAGATTTAGCTGTGTATAAGCATTTAGATACCAGCTTAGTTGATATCGATGTGCAACCAAATTACGTAAGGGTCATGATCAAGGGTAAGATATTCCAGCTCCATCTACCGGAAGAAGTGAATACTACGGACTCGACTGCTCAGCGTTCTCAAATCACTGGGCGTTTGACTGTTACAATGCCTAAAGCGAACGCTGTGCTTTCTAAACATACGCCCTCTGAAGAAAAAAAACTACAAAAAGCTCAGTTGTTTACTGATCACAAAGTTCATGATTGTCGAGCGGACCAATCTAAAAGAGAGTTTTTGGAGATAGGACCTCCCGAAAAAGTTCTTGATTTCACAACAATGACGAAAGAGCAATTTGTACCTGATTACGTTGATCCTAGAATGAAACTTGGAGTAAAGCTACCGTCTCCTGATTTTGTTGATAACCCTGAAGTTCCTGATTTAATTTAAATACTCATATAATACATACCTATAATAAGTAAAAGGTAAGATTAAAGTAAAAGAAAAACAATTTTTCCTTCTAAAAATATATTTTTATTGAATACAATAGGTATACTTGTGCTTAGATTTATGATAAGAATCAACATCAGTTTTTTCTATTAGGTATATATTTTTTACACTTTGTAGATACTACTATCATATCTAAACTTTAAAACAGTATATTGTTAAGTTAATATTCAAAATACATTAGTGACTATTAAACGTAGTTAGCTGTATAACTTAAGCCTATAATAACTTAAAGCCTTGTTTTATCTCAAATCTGCCTTGTTTCGTTACTTTCAGGGGCCGCTCCGTTAGTGTCCGGCATAGAGACCATGAAGGACAAGAATCCATCCACGTCTCTGAGCTCTTTGGAAGAGAATTTAGCTGAGATCTGGTGTTTTCCAGCCCAGGGCGGAGTTAGCTTTAACTCTGCTTTAGCTATACCGCCAGGCGCGACGTTCTGTAACGAAAGTTAGTTTAATATTATATCTCATTTAACTTATATAGTTGGTAATTGAATTCAATTAGCCATAATAATAGAAACGAAGAATATAAGCGAGAAACTTCGACAATGCTTAGTTACATTTTGCCCCTAATTTTGCTAACTAACAGCATCAAATAATAGTGTTCAGCGCCATCTGTACGAGCTTTAACTGACTACGTAATAAACTACTAAGCGATAAGACTTTGTCCCTATTTTATGGTTATTCCAACCAGCAGTGGGCGAGCAAACTTTTTTAGTTTATAGGTAATGAAATAGATGGCGCTAAGACAGAATACTTTTGGAACACCAAATTTAAAACCTAATTTTATTTACCTCCTTTAATTCTATCTTCAACTGTGTCTCCAATCCTGGTCCCTGAATGTAAAACTTGGGGCTTCTTAGCGGGATTGGTAGAGGATTCTTCAATTGTACTGTTGCGGTAAATTCTGTCCGTGATACAGGCTTGCCGTCTATACTGATCTTAATGTCCGGATTTCTAACTCTGAAATCGTCTTGAGCGAAGTAATCAAAGTTCGTATCAACTATAGTGGCTAGGCAGGCAATGTTGAAGGAAGCCTGAAACAAGAATGCAATGAAAACTATGTAGTTATTACTTATATAATATACCTAATAATAATTTTATACAGTAATAAGTTTATAAATTGCTTAAATTGAAAACAACTTTTAAATAATAAAATGTGGTATTACATTATATTTGTAATAATATTACGTAATCTGGGGTAATACTTATACTTGTGTTAGGTGCCATCGCTCTTCCTCCAATTAAGTATAATAACTAAAGCTATTACAGACCAATTAATTAAAATACATTTATTAATTAATCAAAGTTCATATCAATACGAGTATAGCAAGACAAATAATAAAAAATGGCTAATTAATTGTTTAATCATGAAAATGCCATTTGAAGAACCTAGTCAAATGTTTTTCACACGTAACATGAAAAGTATTATTGTCGTTTTGGTAAACTGGAGTTTACTATATTCGTTGTTCGTTCGTTTATGTAGCTATATTCGTTGTTCTATTGAACAATACTAATAAATCATAAATAAATAAATGACCGAGAATTTGCGAAACTCACCTGATCAACAAGTTTTTTGTAGTAATCATCGAATGTGACCATCATTTCCACTTGGTTCTTGCCTTCCGGCCCCAGTTTCATGTCGAACTCGGACCGTTTGACTCCATCGCCTGTGACTCCTCGATAAGTGACTGTGTCCACTCTTAGTACACCTTTTACTTGATGTGCGTTTACTGAGGAACGGTTCTTCATATGGATGACCTAAAAGCGAGCTTGAGTTTATTTGATGTCCCTACCAGTTGATCCATACCATATATTATATAATCTGTATCCATACTAATGTTATAAATGCAATAGTAGATCTGTCCTTCTGTTCCTCTTTCACGATTTAAATGAAATTTGGTACGGATAAGTTGAGAGGGAATAGATTAGCGTGGTATGGACATGTCATGAGAAGAGATGAAAGTCATGTAACGAGAAGAGCGTTAGATATGAATGTAGATGGATATGTGAGAAGAGGTAGGCCGAAGAAAAGATGGATGGACTGTGTGAAAGATGATATGTGTAAGCAAGAGGTGAGTGTTGAGATGACGGGTGATAGAGGGAAATGGAAGGAGAAAACATGTTGTGCCGACCCCACGTAATGTGGGATAAGGTCAGGAAGATGATGATGATGATGATGATGGTACACCGATTCTCTATAGAGCCTAAGAATGGACATAGGCTTTTACCGCGGGAAAATCCATTATAACGCTAGTAACTAGGGACACTACTAGTAAATAATGAATACATTTATAATAGATATCATGCAGCGGAATTATACCGGCTTGTAATAAAAATAAATAAATGGATATCTAATCCTTAATCTACTTATATTAAATTAATAAACAGGAAAGTTTTTGTTGTTTGCATTGAAAAGGCTCCGAAACTATCAACCAATTTGAAAATATCCAGAAAAGTACCGTAATTAATTTTACAGCGTGAATGTACATTTAACCCATAAAACATAGTCAAATCAAATATAAGGTTCGAACAATAATTTATAAACCTTAATGACATGGCTAAGCAAAGGAATTGCTCATTAATATCAGACACTTTTTAAGAAACATAATACCTCTATATAAGATAAATATAATTTACCACAGAGAAGGCCTCTCCAATCTTAATATTGTCTCTCAGCTCGAATTCGAAGTTAACATCATTGAATGCGTCATTGAGGTAATATCTTGCAAATAAGTTCTTAGATTTGCGTAACGCTTTCTCCATAGACTCCCTCTCTTGTGAAGAACGTTCCGGATATTTGTACGTGTACGTGATGTCTTCTCTTGCCATTATTCCTATTGTTTTGGTGGAAATCTTCTGTCCAATAGATGTAGTATCACGTGCTAGGAGTTTCAGAGGTTGGATTTCGCCGGAGTATTTCCATAAGACCTGAAATTTAAAGCAATTTTACAATTTTAGAATGGAACGAAACTATTCAAGTTGTCTGGAAGATCGCTGTTATTGATGAGACGTCTCATTATACATGATCAATTCACTCCTTCGATATTTAATTCTAAACAGGATTTGGATAAACAGTAATAAAGTATATAGCTTATGAACGGGATATAGTCGTTGCCTATGTTTATCACGGGTATGTATATATTTTTTTTATGTCAGAGAAGCCTTCATTTGACCATAATTTCACCTGATGTAAAGTGACGACGTGGTCTAAGATGGGGCATGAAGACCAAGAAGGTGGCTGCTCCGGGCCAAATTACGAAACATAAAAAAATCGTTTCACGCACTGGCCCAGCCCGGAAGGTGGTGACAAGCCGCAGCCGAAGCCTACCACCGGATACTGTTCTTTAGCACCACCCGGAGGTCACATGTACACACGTGTCACACAAGGATTCAGAGGGTTACCACTTACGGACGTGAACAGACAAAACTGTATACTATAATATAACTTATTATTATTTATTATAATCTACAAGGATATCCATTCTAAGGCTGAATTTAGTGTCACGCAGAACATCGACGCTGAGAGCTAGCCGCGTAGTAATTCGTGTGGGCATACTGTCATACGCTGACCGAAGTCTGCGCGTAACGGTCGGCGTTATTCTACAAGCTTTCTATAGCGTCCATACAAATTGCTACGATCCGTCAGCGCCGATGGTCAGCATCACACTGAAATCAGCTTAACGCGGGTAACAACATGAGGTGATCTTAGTACCAAGTTTCACAAACTACTTCTTTTTTAGATAAAGTGGATCATTTCTTACCTTATCAGCATTGACTTGTGCAAAGACATAGGAAGCATCATAAGGTCGTTGCAGGTCGCCGTCCCTGACTGCCCGCAGCGACGCTGGGCCGCATCTGTACATGTCTTCCGAAGTCTCTTGAGGAGTCGCGTCGATGGCCTGCCAACCTCCGTACTCGTTACCTAAATCCGGACGTTCCATCCATACCTGAAATTCAGATAAATTGGTATTGAAAATAAAATATGTTTCGAAAGTGTTTCTTAATTAATATCTTCCATATCGACGAAAATAACGTAAATGATAAATCTAGGATAAATTTGTTATATATATTCATATTTAGTTTGAAGGAACTATTGTCATCTAGCTTAAGGAGGAGGGCGTTAATACCCGCGACACAGTTTTTATAACTTCTGCGTGTATTACCGTTCATAGCTTCTATTTCTCTATACAATGTTTCCTGAATAAACATTTTTCATTTTAATTTTTCAATTTCAATGATTTTTTTTACTTTAAATGACATCCTTTTTCGGTCAAGTAAACAAGCCAAACAAAGAAAAAAGAGTTTTTTTTATTAAAAAAATAGGTTTGCTAATTTTGCACGCAATGTACGCGTGAAACATAAGTTACAGAAATATGGTAGTAGGTACTGACCTCATTCCAAACATGATAGTTCCACACAGAATCCCTAGTGAACTCATCGAGTGTGTTGCCGTCCTCGTCTTTGATGATATCTATAGTGAGACTCCCCTGGCTATCGTGGGCCGCGTCATACCCCGTCACGGGTCGGCAGGGGATTCCAAGAGCTCGGCAAACTAAAACACGTCAATATACAGTCATCAAACTATAAATAAAGTGATGCAAACAACTATATATTCTTCTACCTATAGGTAATGTATGTGTATATACAAATTTTTGGACTACAATTTCATATGAACTGTGTTTAGTTTATTAGTTTATTCGTTTATAAGAATATGATTTTAGGTCTCCCATAAAGGATTTCCCATGTCAATAATTTTAGGATAGTTTATTATTATGACTTTATACCGATCGCTATCGTTCAAATTAAAATGATTTGCTGAATATGAAGAATGAAAATCATGCACATAAATTGCAAAGACAATTCAATTACACTGACTCTTTGGCTACGAGTATGGTTGGAAGATGCTCTGTTTTAACTTTTTTTACGAGAAAATAATATTATTAGCACCTGTGCAAAGCAGGGACAGGCTTCTAGTTTGTCAAGATTCAAATTTACATGCGTAACCGTCCAGCTTATTTGGAGTATTAAAACCTAGGTATAGCTACAAATTGGAGTAGGACATGCCAACTGTCCAAATGAGTAACATTGAAGTGTATTACATCTACACCCACACAGACACGGGTGTACTCGGACTAAACTATTGCATTGTTAATATAAGCGATGGCAATTACGCATAAAGTAATAGAATCACTCACTTGTCGTCATCACACCAGCGTAGACCCAGCATTGCGCGTATTTGACTGGCTTCTTCTTCTCGTAATACTTTTGTAAAATAGTCAGAGAGCCGACCCATTTTAGAGGATGAGTGCCACCGTCGTAATCACTCAGTTCTGCGCCCCAGTTTCCAAACAAGACTCCATTGTCGTCTTGTACATTAATAGCTGCTGAAAGAGCTCGGGATGTCCGTATTGGATCTCCACGTGCTTTCCCTTTGACCTGTTTAAAACAATAATAAGCAATTATTGACTCTAATAATAAGATATACTTCTAATATTATAAACGTAAAATGTTGTACGGATTTAAGTAAGTGTTTGTTGCTCTTTACTCGCGTAAACTGCTCAATAAATTTACATCAAAATGAATTCACAATAATATAGCTTTCATATCAGAATAACACATAGGATACTTTTTAATCGACTTTCAACGAAAAAAAAGGGTTCTTAGTAATGTTTTTTTTATTCTAATACCATTTTTCGTGTGAAAATAAATCAATTATTGCCAGCAAAGCCCGACTTAGATCTATTTTGGCATGGAATTAGCTAAAGTCCCATTAAAAGGACAAAAGCTGCTTTTTCCCGCGGGTAAATCTATTAATTTGGTGGGCAAAGCCACGGGCAGAAAGCTAGTGTATCTTATAATGTTTTTTCAAAGTAAGCTATACATACTTTTCCAATTTCTCTGACTAGATAAATAGCACAGTCCAAAATATCTTTCTCGTACTGAGCGTAGTTCCATGGACTGGGTTTGATCCGATTGTAGACACCCCTAAACATAAGTCCACCATCCTCTGACACGTATTCTTCTCTATGGCTATGACCTAAAATGTTTAAAATTTTCATTATTTGAGTTTACTTACATTTAGATAAAAATAAACAAAAATAACTAGTTCCGCGGTATTCAGACATAAATAATGAAGCTCATAGCGCCAAACAGTATTCAGTCATAAATACTTTAGAATGAAGCTCATAGCAACGACTTAACAGGCTCTACGGCATTTCTACGCATACCATGCAATGTCCAAAGAAAAGACCAATACCTGGCATATAAACGCTGTCATTTAGGCACCAAGGGTTGAAGAGAATATAGATAGACTGCGGATGGGTGTAGCTCAGTGAACTGCCGCCAGCCAACTTGGTATCTATATCAATTTTCCACGGAGCAACGATGCAATCTACCGCTGGCGTCACCGCCACCATCAGGTGGGAGTCCATTTGACCTTCATAAATTGCATTCCAACCTCCCATTGTCTCGGAACCCTTCTCCAACAACGGCACCGCCGCTGACGTATCATCGGACGGCCCACGCTTCTCTACATCTGGAAATAATCCATTCAATTATGCAGCTGATTCACATAAACATTATTCTTGAAATAATCTTGCAATGGAACAGTATTTTAATATTTGGCCTTCATACCTGCCGCGTAGAAGATAAAGGAAATTGCATCTCTGTTGGCATCGTATGGTCTGTTCAACAGGATATCCAGTTTGAATGACTGTCCGCGTCTGATCACCAGACACCTGTCAACGATTCTCGTCATGAGATTGAATTTGCTCGTGTGATGGTTCTCGCCGTTTGTCTCGATGCAGAAATCGATGCCTTGGACTTGGAGGACACCTTGCCGCGTCCCGTCGACAACATCTAAAAATATAATGTCGTTAGTGAACGTCCTTCGATAAATACTTATTTCATCGATAAACAGTCGAAGTAAGAATTTATTTGTATTCGTCATAGTCAAATTACTTCACACATTGAGCTATTGGCACCTCGCCATACTGTAAGTCATAATTCAATCGCGGTTTTCCGCTTTTTCATTTTAAAGTTATAACATGTGAAATGGGATTCGGAATTGTATCCTATTGGGTTGCATGTAGAATCCTATTGATAAGACCCATCAAAATGATAGCTCCTTAATTCCGAACTCCTAGCTTCCCTGAGGCGCGTGAATGCTGACTCAGAAAAATTTGGATCATTATCAAACGTTTCAAAATTTATAATACAAAACAATCAAAACTAAAGTAATATTTTTAAAAGGGGACAAATGAACGTCGTCGTCAAAACAAACAAATTTCAAAAATATTGCTGCATGGACACATTTTAGACTCCATTGTTTTCTTATTCTAATATATCTGGATTTCTATGGAAACGTAACCTAAATTAATTCAGTTTCAAATACTTAAGCCATTAGTTTAAAATCTAGTCAGCTTTAACCCCAATAATACTGTCCTCAACATAAACACCCTGCATTCATGTCCAAATTTCCACATACCCGGCTGAAAAGGCACTATGATATATCTGTGTCGTTTCCCAAAATAATGCCTCCAAAAGTCCTTAAAGTATTCCATGTCTACTTCCTTATCGCCACTTCACAATACAAATTGGTTCGATATTTATAAATCCAACTTGCTAATTTGGTAGCATAACGTCTTAGTTCATGATTTGACCAACACAGACTGAATCGGTGTGGGTTTGACTTTGCATCTACTCCTGGCCTATCTGGTGATGTCATATATGACTTAAAATCTTCGTCTAATACTGAGAAGTATCCATTCACAGATGAACAAGGTTATCCAAACAATTAGTCATTTGGGAAACCATGTCAAAGTTTAACTTAGTATTTTGAGTAATTATCTTACAAGGGATTTCTATGCAGAGTTGACATAGGAGGCATTTTTTTGTTTGAGTGGGTGGGAAATGATAGGTATCCGTTTCTCAGATAAGGGACTATTTTATTATATTCTGTTATCGACCTACTCATTTAGACAAACTCATAGAAAAAGCGTCAAAGGCTAAGCTTCCCGCAGCGTAGTTATAAACTAAAACTAAATTAGGTAATCAAAATTAGGTATGTTCGTAATCCGTCTGCTCCTAATCTCAAATACCTCGAATAATACAAACATTGTATTTGTTTTATAAACATTAAACATTCTAAGCTTTCCCTTTTCGGTGCACTAAAATGTGTAAATGGGGCTTATTTTAACTGTAACACAAACAATGCTACTAAAAATTCACATTTGAATCTACTTAACTATGCCCTCGAGATTCTAATTGGGGTTAATAGGATCATGTCACCATCAAATCAGATCGGAACAATGTTTAATTTGCTAAATACGGCAACTCTCGATATATACTTATCCAAAACACAACCATTTTCTCAAGCAGTGTAATTTTCTAATTTAATTTTTAACTTAATTCCCTACATTATGGTTTCTGAGATGTTGCTAGTGCCGAGTTAAGTGCCAGTTTTTCATATTACTTTACACAATAAATGATTCGATTTTTTATCTAATGTAACAGAGTAAATGGGGGAAAAATATTAGATTTATTTTATGTGCATCCAAAAACCACACAAACACTGTATAGATAATTATATAAGTTATATATTTATTTTCCTTAATTTATAAAATTACTTCACTAACATTAATTCACTGTGCATTGAGTGTGAGTTTTCTAAAAATGATATAGACCTAGTGGGTAAGTTCTATTTCTATTTCCATATTTTTTATCTAAAAATATTCTTCTGGGGCATAGCAAACAAAAATTATAGTGTTATAAAATATATTATAATATTATTGTTAAACCATTATAGATTTCTTTAATAACAAAAATATATACTTTTGCCATGTTAATTCTTCATTTTACTATCAAAATATAAAATTGCCTCATAAGTTGGGTTGGCAACCGTATCGCGTGCAACGTTTCGAAGCGAGTTTCGAACTATCATGCTAAACACAAATTTTAACCCTTTTATTTATGTTTTATGTTTTATCTTAACTTATCTACAGTTAGGAACGCATATTCGTATCCACACTATGGTTAGTTGCTCCGTTGCCAAAGTTTTGAAATCTCTCTAAATTAGTCTTCTCATCCTATTTGGAGTTAATTACATAGTGTAGGTGAGTTCTAGTATTAGAGGATTCAGGGCCATAGGAATAGCAATTAATGGTCTTGTTCCTACACAGTCCGCAATTGGCAATGCGTAGGTTTCTAAGGTTGTAGTCTACAGTCAGCTGTATGTTATTATAACTATAAACCCTGGCATTAAAAGAAATGTTTTATCAAAGTCGCAGCACTTTATATACATATTAGAATGCATTCTACCTATGTTCCTTTGATGCAAAAATGTCATGAATGATCCTCAGTATCAATAAGATCGAATAAAATATTTTATCACATAAAATCATTTATATCCCAGGCTGCATCATCTATTGCAGTGACAAGTTACTTACTACTAGTTACGTAGTAATTTATTATTCTATGTTAATAGTCAAAGGCGTAGAGCCTTTTATTCTTCCACGATTAAAGAGATCAAAATAGTTCAAAGTCAACATGGATTTTGAGTTCAGTTGAAATGCGGAAAATTATAATATTTACAACTATTTCATTGGCTGTACTAATGAACATAGAACTGTAGAACGTACTTAATTTTAAGATCGTATTTAATATCTTATGGATGTGCTCACGGTTTAAATGTTAGTGCAATTGTAATTGAAATTGCTTGTCGTAAATAAAGCAATGTGCAATATTAACCATATCTTATCGCGTATATTTTTCTTATTATTCCCGTCTACAGTTAGTCACCAATATATACTATGCTATGCGTAGACTTAAAATATAGAAAATGTTCTAATATCATTGTAGAAGTATTTAAAAAGGACCCTCATTGTGCGATGCTTCGATGAAGATAATAGGTAGAATAATTTCATCAACACAGTCCCATAAACCACTAGAGTAACGGACTAAAGTAACCTGAGATAGCCTCTACTTAGGTCATGATTGTGCGCTATCTTAATATTTCATTGTTATATGCAAGCCAATGGTTGAGTAATTTGAATCTTTATAGATATATCTATGTATAAATTAAATGCAACAATTCTTCAATCAAATGCAACTAAAAGTTAAGCCGTGATTACGTTCTGTGGACAACACGCAGAAATGACTACTATAATATATTTCAACGTAGACTCTACATCTAGATAATGTTTTAATATGTATAATAGAAAATATCTATATATGTATGACTATTATATTAAGTATATCAGATATCTAGTACCCGTAACACAAGCTTAGAGCTTACCACGGGGCTAAATGTTGTTGTGTGCATTGTCTGGAAATATATTTTTATTAATTTATTTTTTTATTTTATCTCTAATTCTACTTAAAACCATTATAATAAAGAAGAAAAACAGTAGATTCCATTGAACATTTTATAAATAGTATTTCGTCGTCGGAAACCATACTTTTATTTACCGACATTTGCAAGAATTGTAGGTCGCTGTGATCCGGTCAGGTTCACCTTGAGATGTCAGAATATGGTGTGTCTAGGCAGCTTTTATTACGAAACTTATTTACGTAGTTTTGAAGAACGGAAATTAATAAACATAAATATTTACTGTCAACGGAAGACTCAAGAAGGCACGTCTTATGTTTATCTACATAATAATTAAATACATAGATCTATGCAAATATAATCGTTTTAATTTTTATCATTGTAGAGTCAGAATTACTTATCATTCAAACTTGGCAAACCTTGCCGAGACCTTAATATTTAATGGAAAATACTGAACAAATTTTGAAAATACTTTCAGTATTTGCGCTTATCTTTAGTTTCACGTGTACCAAAGTTTGTCTGTGCATCTTACACATCTTGAGGGTTGAAATATGACTTGAATTTGTTGTCAGCAGAACCACGCAGTGATCTTACATAAAATATGGAATGATTCAAGAATAATTACATTAAATAAAAACATTGACTATTACTTAAGTACCTATTAAAAAAAACACTTTAAGAAATAAGCATTTCTTATGATTATTTAAAATGGGATCTTTGAAAATTCTAAAAACATAAAAATATTATAGTATTTTTACTGCATTAGCAGTGTAATAATCAATTTAAGGGTTTTCATTTATTTTGCCGTGACAGACGGACAAACAAAAAGACACACTGTCACTTTCCTATTTATAATATTAGTATGGATAAATGTCGATGTTCCAAGCATAAATTGACGAGAGACAAAGAAACTAAGCTATATACCTACTATTGTTACCGTTTCATTACGCAATAGCAATAAAAGTCAATACTTAATACAAATTCTAACAAGCGAAGTAGTTAATCTCATGAGTAATTGAGAAACACAGTTAATTCGAGTAAACGAAATACCTATTAAATAAATTTGCTTAATGATAGATAACCATTGTGTCAACCAACAGGTTACTTGAGACTTGATTTCTTTAAGGAAATGGCTCCTGTGTGCTACACGGCATGATCGTTTTGGTCGAGTCACCGACAAACGTAGAATTCTGATGTTTCACACAAATATAGGATACTAGCTATACTACTCGTTTACTATACGTGCGCCAGGTGTTTGCACAGTTGTAAGGTGCCAAAGTCATTGAAATATAATAGTTAGCTACCATCGACAACTACATAACTTGAGTGTATATTTCTACACTTCCTATACAATGTTTGAGTCTGTTGTTAAGATTAATATAAGTATTTTACGGATTTAGCAGAGCTTGAGATTATGATTTGGATGAGTATACGGACCTATATACTTTTAATGTTAATACGTAGGTACATAATGTTATAGAGAAACGAAGCACAATCAATCGCGTAGCTAATCTGTCCGACACAGAACAAAGGTATAACGTCCCCCGTAATTCATTACAAAGTTTATGTGTATTTTTAAACCCTTTCTGGAAAAACGGTGCTATAAAATAGAATCATCCTAAGTAACAAAACTAAAACTGCAGTTTACATTGTCATTGGTATTCTTGTGAACTCTCCATAGTAGTAGTAGTAGGTACCTATTCATTTGCATAAGCAATCTATTGAGGAATCAATGAAAAGGCCTTAGTATTTCTAACGCTAAATACTGAACAAACAACACTCAGAGGACGGCCTCAATCGCGATGGACACAGCTGTTCTGACGGCTCCACCACAATTTATTTATACAACACATCAAAAAGAAGACGTCTCCAAAATTTATTTATTTCGCTCTTTTAATCTCTATTTTATGGATCCGAAGTCTTTTGTGCTCATAAACAAAACAGTAATCAAATTTCCCTATTATTATTTAGTGTAGGTACGATAGGTTTGAATGAGTAACTAAATGAGCAAGTGGAGAATTATGAAAGTTGACATTTGTTGTCAAGATGCAATGAATGCAAGCATACTCGTGCTATGTGCACTTATGTGAGTTAGAACATGATTTCATCGATAGATTTTAGATTTTGAATAATAAGTTCTTGAAAATTATTCGTGCGCAAAAAGGTTAAAGTTGAAACGAAACACTTTTCCAGCAAGAGCAAGTTTGCCATGTATCATCTGAGATCGATTACTACATATTGGTAATTTATACACATGACATCATACCCAAAAAGTTCTTATCATGATTCAATACAAAACCTCGACCTACCGATGCCATTTTCGCTGGGAATATCCGATCGTACAGGTCTTGGTAACTCCTTTAGGTCGTAGGAATCGGCCCTACGTTTCCAGCAAACACATCGATGTGGACAGGTTCCAAGCTTACTCTTAACAGCACCCATTGCTCAATTCATTAACACTGGCGGTCATAAACAGAAGCACCAAAATTCAACGATTTGAATACAATTAACACTGGATTAGATCACAGCTTAAATCCGAAACTAGGAAGCACAAGATAAACAATTTTAAGTGGTATTAACGCTACATTGGTTTTATAAACACTTTCGATTGTTGAGCGCTTGGCTCAGTGCGTGCGTCTTACGTTGTGAGTAAACCTGATCTGCGCTGGACCGCATCTTGTAGGTAGGTAGGTACCTACTAGGTGAATGATTCGTGACGTGACCCTTATCATAAAGTTTTATCCAACCTGGCTTAGCCTTGAACCTTAACGAGATCATCTGGTATATAGTTAATTTCTTGCTTCTTATGTATGTACTTAGTACGTTAAAAAATTGTCACGATCTTCAAATTAAGGATTGGTTGGTATTGTATTTTAATAGCGGAATAGAAACACAATAGAAATAATATATCTTTATCTAAAGAGTATGCGTTGCTTGTTGACATGTTAAAATAAAATATTTCTGCGTAAAATCATCCTACAGCCATTCTCGGTAAGAAATTAATAAAAATCGGTTTACAGAGATGCGGTAAGAATTAGTAAAATGTGTAAACGGAACTAATGACAAGACAAGACTTTATATTCATAAAATTAACACATTTTTATACATAACGAAAATCTTTGGTGCTAAGAATTTTTTTTTTATTAAATGTTTTTAGTTTTTAGTAGGGGTATGTTATTTGAATTACCTTCTTTTATTTTAACTGTTTTATTTATTTAAATCTGTTTCGGGGGCTAAAATGGGGCTACGATTAATAATAATGTTTTGAACCATTTCTTAAATATGAATAAGATTCGAAAACTTTATTTATTTGTTAATTACTTATTTAGGAACTTGTTTATTTCACGCTATATTTTCTTGAACATTTACGAATCTTTACAATTTTGCACACAGCTGATATTAAGGACAAAGACATCGGCTACCTTATTACCCGAAAAAAACGTACTACATAAGGGATTTATGAATCACTATGGAATCTATGTACCTACTTATATACGCTTGTAAAACATAGCCGTCTATCGTTCATTAAATTCCAATAAAACTACAAATAAATAAGTAATTAAAAAATAAACTAGCTGAGTAACATAGTCACGTTAAAAATATAGACCAATCTCAGTCAATCAGAGCTATATTTTGACCGGCTATTTTACCGGGAGATTGTTAAAACAGGATCTTACTCGTATAATCACTACTTCAATTACCTATAAATGTATTTAAATGTCAAATTTGCAGAAAATAGTAATATTTTTATAAAACCTGTAATTATATTCTAAATTTGTGTTGTAAAACAAAATAAGACGAGGCTTTTATAGATAGCTCAGCTTTTTTCTACCTACACAAATTTATAATATTAATTTTTACCAAAAGTGGGGTTTATCAATTTGTATAAACATAAAACCTGTAGTTATATTATATCTGTAGTCGACATTAGGGGTACGAATGGTCAAAGCTCTATTTTCGCAGTAGCATTGACTGACATAACGCTTTGTTTTATCTTTATAGTAGCCATGTGTAATACCTTACAGTGCAATATTAATAAGATTATGAACTTACTGTAAACGGAGTTTGATCGCAAAGGCCGCGGCATCTTCTCCTTCAATTCATACGCGGATTTACTACCCCAGCAGGGTTTTAAGCACTTGTCCAAACCACTTAAAACTGGTGCCATATTTTAAATTTTACAAATAATTGTCACTGTTCAACACCGAAATATAACGAAAAAGTTTTTAATTCAATAACGTTTAAGTTTTCCCCTTTTATTAATTAATTAATTATCCTTAATTAAACGTGTATGCTACTCCACGCACTGAGTTCTACTGTGATGTATCACAACTTTATTTACCTTAAATGTTGGAAATGTGGTACGTGACCCCTTATCAGCCCTCTCCAGAGCATCAGAAGTCTGAATCATTTAGGTCAGTCTGAGGTTTTTTATATGATTTATCCTTTGACGTTATTATGTACGAATTTTACGTAAATGACTTGAACAAAGACCACAAGAAATAATCTAGATTGATTTAGGTATCATTAAATGCGACAGCTTCGTGAAAATCGCAGGCATTTCATGAATTGGTATGTGCAATCGTGCGATAGGTATGGTTATGTTATTATGACATATCCATACGAATGTAGATATTTGTTTCTACGCATTCTTAGAGCGCTACGCCTTTTTAGAGCGAATCCTTTTTGACATCTACTCTACCTGAGACTCTACTTGATCACTTTTAGCATTTATGTTGAAATCTCATTCATAAAATCAAATTTAGCCATTAATTTTTCAGAGCTTGTATTCGTCATATTTTAAGAGGTCTAGTGTGATAAAGTCAAGTAGTATAAAACCGACGTAATGTTTACTTTTATTAGTTAGAGCCGTGTCAACAAAGACCACTGGCAAACTAAAGTTACGCGCGATTATGATAATTTACTACGTGTGACATCACCACCTATGCTGGCCGGTTAAAAGAATTCCGTTCTTTATCATTTACACAATTTATAACCTTAACTACTGGATATACAGCTCAAGATTGCTTATACTGGTTTAGACTCTTCGAAGGTCTCAGTTGGAATGTGGTTAGCACCATTGATAGCGTTTTTATCCTTCAGTGACTACACATTCTTCGTAGCATCCTTTGGTGCTCAAATGATCACCTAGTACGGATCACTGCTTTCTGAGAATAATCCTTTTACGTAAGCTGACTTTGAACTAGTGAACTAAATTCAATAAAGTAAAGTTCTGTGCTTGATTGATAGAATTAGTAATGTTTTCCAAAACCAATGATGTGTCATCATTACTACCAGGAGACAAGGCATATGTAGCGTTTATGATGATTCAAAATATTTAGGCTTGTGGTATATACCTACCTAAACATCTATATAGTTAGCCATAGCTAGAGTTGAGGTCGGGTTCTCATTTGTAGGTACATTAATTATTAAATAAAAGTTATTTCTAGACTTTCTGCGTGTAAACATTCGTGCACACTTCTCGGTTTCAACAATAACATACATCAGGCGTTTCTGTCGAATGGTCAAAGCTCTATTTTCGCAGTAGCATTGACTAACGTATCGCTTTGTTTCATCTTTATAGTAGCCATGTGGAATACCTTACAGTGCAATAAGATTATGATTTCAATTTCAATGTGAAGATTCAAGATTTTTTATTGATAACATAGGTTACAGGTCAGGTTTGTATAAAGGTACATAGTTTCAATTATATTCTACATTATTCCAATAAAATAACAAATAAAATGGAAATAACATTAAAATATTGGTTATTAAATGAGTCATGAAATGTCAATTAATTTATATAAACTGTCAAAATAAAATTGTCATTTAAAATTAGATTATAATAAAAAGTCATCGTAGCGATAGAAACATTGCTCGATAAGCCATTTCTTAAGTTTAATTTTAAACAATTTTTCAGTTGGAGCCTGCTTAATTGAGTCGGGTATCCGATTAAAAAACTCTAGTCTTGACCCATAACATGAGTTAACTTAGACGATTTTGTAAGCGAATACCGTGAATCAACCATCAACCCTCTTGCTTGTCGATAATCTTCAAAGACTTGTGAAAATATAAAAAAAAATCAAAGATTAATATTTTCCAAAATATAATATTACAAGTTACTTTTTTGTTACCATTCTAATGATATTGACATAAATACCAAAAAAAATAATGCGAAAAATTAAATACATCACCTAATCAGGTGCTGTGCGAGTCTGAGGTTTAATCCGCTTTATTTATTTACGTAAACCAAATCATTTAACTATGTGCTACGTTACTTTTTAAATGATAGGTACTTTTACTATAAAAAGTATGTTAAACTAGAGCATTATAGTTTATGCATCTCATTGACGTAGGAAATGGAATAAGCTTAAAACCATTAAAAGGTAAATACCATAATATTTACACGTAAATGAGTAATGCCATGTACATAATAGGTATAAACTGGGTTAAGGAAATCCCAGACGTCACAGGGTCGCTCTGATGAGACGCCCAACAAAGCACTACCCTAAGGAAGAGTGCGACCGTGTACCAACTATGTACGCACTTTCCATTTAAATTATAAGCTTTTTCTGTACGAAGGTATAGGGTTATTTTGTAAGTACACACCTTTTGTTTGAGGCTTAAATAAAAAAAAGACAAAGGAAATATTGAATAGCAGTTATTTATTCATTTATTTATAACTGCTATTCAAGATACATTTTTGTATAAAAACTGATTTGTCCCGTAGGAATGAGTTGGAGGTGGGGCAAGCTTAATTTATCAATAAAAGAATTTATGCAGTGAATGCCTTTTATTTTTGAGATCCCAAAAACACACAAACAGTGCAATTTTTTTCTATATTTCATAGTTTTCATCATACATACATACGGTAAATATTGGTGATTAAATAAATTCAATAACAAACTTAAAACATAAATAATACATAAATCATATTTTTATAGATATAACCAACAAAAAATAACAAAAATTATACATATATGTACGTAGATATAAAAAATTAAGCCTAATCCCTTTCATATAACAGGGACGATATAACACACGCAATGGCACTTGAAGCATCGGTTCTTCTTATAACGAGAGATTACATAAACACACGGTGCGCAAAGTGTCATTTTTTTTTTGATTTACTGTTATGATTTGTGCGAGTGATCCAAAACCGTTTTCGAGCTGAGTCGTCGTATCACAATAAACACTAAAGAAAAGAGTCAAGCTTTCGTAGTTTCGAGACTAGAAAGAGTCGCATGTTTAAGAGGAGGTTTTCACAATATTGACTTCCTCTTCTTGGTAGAGATGTTGTTCGGGCGCGACGTAGGAGGCGAAGGAGTGATCCATCTGGACGGCAGGAGGGGAGGCAGGACCCGGCGAGACCGGCCGCGGGGGCGCGGGGGGCGAGGCGCGGGTCCCGGGGGCTAGCTAGCCACGCACGTTCACCAAGCAGCTGCCAAAGATCTCGTCGATCTGCCGTGAGGAGAACGTCACCACCAGGCGGCGCTCCCCGTGCCGGCGCGGCACGAATTTGTCCTGGTAGTTCACGAACTCACCCGGCTTCACGTCACGGAAGCGGATCTGAAATAACCACACCACTTCAGAAGGCCATACAAGACTACAGTCCATCTTAATGTCTGTCAATATTCTTTCTACGTAGACTATTAGATGACTATTGAAAATCGCGGCTTTTCATCAGCCAGATCTATACTTCTATATCCTTTACAAGGTGAATCTTATTTTGTACAAAAACTGTACCCACACCACGACTTTCATATGTTTATTCGAGTAGGATTGGCTTTGATTGAACATCCCATTCCAAAAAGAGAAGGACTAGTTAGAATCTTTACCTGTCGTGGCCGTTGTACTCCAGCTCCTTCGAATGTAAAGTAGCAATCGGTCAGATGCACATTCAACGGGTTCTGGAAGCTGAATGTAACGGGGCACTCCTGCCCAATGCATGGCTGGGTTCGAACCTGCAGGAAACATCAACGTCATTTTACATTCACAGAAAATTGTATAATAAGTAATTGCGGAATGTTTGAAAAAATACCTGTATTTGCAGCCTAGGCTTATGTAGCGGGAAGTCATCCTCATCAGACCAAGCCTGACGAGTTTGCTTTACGTAGGCCATAGCATGGACCTTAACCATGGAATGGTCAACCAATTTGTCCATGTATTCCTGAGGAGTCACATGCAGTTTCAGTACTTCGCGCTGTCCGGCACGTACGATAAACTCGCCATGAGCTCTTCGCAGGCGAGAGGCGATGGCGCCAGTGTAGTATGTAGCAGATGCCGTCAATACACACCAGATGGTTCTGTCCTCGTGGGATTTGTTCTAGAAATAGAAACCTTATTAGTATCTGAATCTTTTATATAAAGTAATTTACGCTCAACTTGAAGAATAAAATACCTGGATGTTCATTGTACAGTCAAAAGGCTGGCCGTAAGGCACGATATCAATATCCATGAGATCGAAGTAAACATCCTCGAAGTTTCTGTCTGGGTACTCGTAGTACTGCTGGAGGCGTTGGTAGCCTCGGCAAGATGCGATGATTGCGAAACGTTCAGGAGACGTGCTGTCCACGGACTTATACTCGTGCGTGATCTCGACCATGTCGCTATCACCTTCGTCATCATCCCGGTTGGGGTTCTTGGTGAGGACCTTGCGGCCCGTTCTGTAAAAATAATAAAACAAGGCAATCAATTATAAATATTATCATTATAACGAATATAAGAAGCTTTAGTAATTTAAGTTAATTACTGGTATTGATTCGACGCCATCCTAATGAAGCCCCATTCGGAGTTCTCTTCTTCCTGGAAGTGACACAGTTCCGCATTGAGCTGGCAATACATGAACGGTGTGTCATATTGGAAGCCGACTTCTCCACGGCGAACAGCCTCAACACTGGCCGGTCCGCAATGGTACACAGACTCGGCTTCCTCTTGAGGCGTTGCATCAATGATCTGCCATCCGCTGTAGCCTGTAGACAACCAGAAATTATATCATCTTTTAACGTTATATTTGCACACGTATTGCAGATCTTAGCTTTATGCTTCGCACCTTGAGGCAAATCAGGGCGTTGCATCCATACATCGTTCCAAACGTGGAAGTTCCAGCAAGAATCGTAGCAGTCCTCGTCAGGACCATTGGGTACTTCGTTGCCGTCTCGGTCGAAGTATTTGTCAACCGTGTATGTCCGGTTAGTGTCGTGCGCCGATACGTAGTTGGTTACCGAGCGGCAAGGAATACCTGAAAATTAACTGTAATATTATTTGGGTTCCAAACTTAAATAGTTTTAATAAGTAGACGAATTTTCCGCACCAAGAGCTCTGCAAATAGAGACCACCAGTCCAGAGTAAACCCAACATTGACCGTATTCAACCGGTCGACCACCATCATTGAGGTAGCGCTCCAGGATAGCCACAGAGCCGGTCCAAGCATGCGGTGCTACGCCATCCTTGTATTCGCCGTCGTAGCGGCCGACCATTATTCCATCGTCGTCATGGTTCGCATTAATCTAAAAATAATGCATTCAAGTTTTATCATACCATATTCTTACAGCCTATTTTTACAAAGACGCAATATCCCAATACCTCATCTATTGGTACTCACCATAGCAGATATAGCTCTGCAAACACGAACTGGGTTGCCTCTTTCAGAATGCTCCAGACCACTTCGTTCAAGCATGTATACGCATGCAGGTAAGACCACGTCATCAAACTGCCCGTAAATCCACTTGCGACCTTTAGGCTGGCGCCAAGTGCCCTGCCAAATCTTGCCCTGCTCATTGAGAACGTATTCCTTCCTGAAGGAATCATTATCCATGAAGACGGTATCTTCGCGACACCATGGGTTGAACAGCATGTAAATGTCTTCGTCGCACTTGTAGTCGTGACGGTTGTCTCTCTGACCATACCGGTTTGTCTGCACCCAGCAGTTCCAAACACCGACGGGAGCCGTCGCGGGAACATGAACTTGGAATGTAATTGTGTTTCCATCCTGGCGTTGAATGCTAATGTCCCAGCGGTCCATGTCTTGAGCCAAGGTAGCAAGATTCTGCATGGATCCATGACGAGACCCGTGACGAGAACCATACCCGCGTCCGAACGTAGAATGCTGTTGCGTTCCTCCATAGCGGTCAAGGATTGGTCTTTCCATAGGCCCGTGTGGGCTGAGTGGGCTATGTTGCAGAGGTAGAGGTTCGTTGCTGAAAGAGCTTCGTCGAACTCCGTAAGTTGTAGTCTCCCTCATACCGCTCATCGGGCCCATAGGACCTATAGAGCTAATGTTACCAATTTGTCCCATAGGATTGATTGAGCCCATGGTTCCGATTGTTCCTATGTTGTTTATAGTACCCATGTTACCCATAGATGACAGAGTTCCAATGTTAGAGTTATTGTCTTGCATACGTGACATTCCCATGCCCATTCCTCCCATTCCAAAGCTATCGCGAGAGTGTTGGAACACACCCTGCGTGTTACTCCAATTCACAGGTAGAACCACCCTAGTTCCCTTAGTGACGCTTGGCTTCGGGCCTGAAAGCAAGTAATAAACAGGTAAGAAAAATATTCATCGATTACAACATAGAGATACTACTTCATAAAGAATATGGAAAAATTTAGCTAGGTACTCACCAAAACAGAAAACGATGCGAATCATATCCTGTTGCTTATCATAGGTTCTATCAAACCGCACGGCAAAGAAGAAGTTCTGGCCTCTTCTGTAAACCGGATTAGGCAGAATGCTATCATTAACGATATCATATTGCTCAGTATGGTGGTCCTTCGAATTGTCCCGCGAGTAGAACTCAGTCAGCTCTACTTTCAGGGGTTGTTGAGAATAGTAGCTCTGCGGTATCATTTCCAGAGTATCTTGGCGACGCCTGCGTTCATTTTGATCCCCCAATTTGCAGATCAAGTTATGTGTGTACTGGTTATTGGGGCTGTTTCTCAAGGAATGCTTCATGCGATGCAATGAGCCAGTGCTGTGCGAGCGGCCAGGGCGGTGCTGCGCAGTGGGCCCGGCGCGCTGCATCGGCCAGCGGCGAGGCTGTCCGGGACGCTGACAGAAGCTGGAGATATTGTAGTACGCCGACAATCCCGGGACGTAGTTTGAAGGCATCCCGCCGATGGTCATCTGCTGCTCCCGCATGCAGTTCAGGGTGTTCATGCCTGCAGTGATTCCAGTGACACCGCCCAAGCCCATGCCAGTCATGCTGGAAGTCATGCTGGAGGACATCCTGTCCATGCTGGATCTGCGTACCATGGCCATGTTGGCAATGCTGAGGTTTTCGCGATGAGATAGATAGTAAGAGTCCTGTTGGAGGACTGTGCTCCAGGCTCACACCAGAGCGAATGGTGCCATCTGCCCCTTTCCGACCCTTTTTATACAATAATTCTAAGCATAGGGATCATTCACCGCTTAGGTTTTAAGTTACGGGGGCAGGCGCCGGACTTGCTAGTTTCTGGCATTCTTATTGTTTGTGCTCGCTCATATGACGGGAAACAAGAACTCTGCCCATTGACCATAACAACATAGGAGCGAATACTAACGTTTCAAAGGATAGACACATTATTTAGTATGAGAAAACTACTTAGGCATTTGAAGAATAAGCATAAAATCTGTGCTAGGTAGGTATACTATATATTTCATGCTGAAGCCTAATTGTACCCAACTGATCAACAACCTAAATACACAATAAATAATAATAATATATCTGCAGGCACGAATCTGATATTTACTGTATACGAAACTACCAGTTCATAAGAGTTTGCTTGTGCAACTTTTGTGCTTCAGTTAAAATATTAGGTTAATGTGCATATGCATAGTTAGGTACTATAATGTAGGAAACTGATAGAAGCGCAGATAATTTGATATAAAATGTCATTATGATTGTATGTGCTTAAAAGATAGACACGCTAAAACTCAGTACTGTAAATTGATGGCACTGATTTGTATTTTTCTAATTGCGTCTTTTTGCTATTTGAATTTATGTATAATTGTTTTGTGGTTTTGGTGGTATCTTAATAAATAAATAAAAAAGAAACATATTTTAAGATAAATTATACTTAATAAGTACATATGGCTAATAGCTACAGGCTCCTATTTAGGTACTTTAAAATAATAAAACTAGCATTCCTTTTGTTTATACCTAATACAAAAGGTAACGGATACCACAGCCGAGGGTCTACGCTCTACGCCCTATTGTTCAACTGTCTAATGGGTATTTTGTATTCGTCAGGCACTCAACTTTAGCACAAGTGGATTTTAGTATACTTTTTATTGTAGGTAAGTAACTCAAATAACAACTAAGCTTTTAACCGGTCCTATTTAAGAATATCTAGAAACTGGTACACACTTTTCTGGTAAACAATTTCCATTATTCAAAGTTATGTTATTTTGTGTGTGCGTGCGTGTCCGACCGATTTTAAGCATGGCCATAGCTTATATGATGTACCCACGTTACGCTTAGACGAGTATAGCCTATTTTCTACGAATATACCCTATATATCCTATTATATTCGAAGTTAATACATATTATAGATTATATATATAACAGTTATTTGGTTTACAAGAGTACAAAATCGCGATTAACGTTAATAAATTTACAATTTATCGGTTATATTATAAAGCAGTCATTTTTTTTTTTTTTGCGAAAAGTTCTTTATTTAACCACGTGCTCAATTTTAATGACCGCGCCAATTATTTTATTGTATTACAAGAGGCCCGCCCCGGCTAAGAACGGGTAAAAAATTATTAAAAAATATTTTCCTGGCAAGAATACGGATTTTTCTCGCCGTATCCCAGGACCTCTACGATCATATTAAAACAAGAATTGGATAAATTGATCAAGGCGTTTTTGAGTAATACGCTTACCAACACATTTTGCGATTTATTTTTATATTATAGATTAGAATCCTGATCAAAAGAGCGCAAGGAGATACATTTTTGCACACATGTGTATCACGAAATGTTTCATCCCACCCCAGCGAGGAAATTACTAGGTAAATGCAACATTTCAGCTCAATCGGAAATCGGGAAGGGTGTCGGATTATGTTAAATTTGATTTTAGACAAACATTGGTTCAGTAAAACTACAGATTTAAGAAACTCTTTTACATAATCTGTGGGTTAAGTAAATAGAAGCTTATTAAAAAAGGACGTAAGGAGGATTCCACTCTAAGGTTTTAAGAAATTAAATATTTTTTAATGTATGATCAGCGCATGCCTGCGACTTGGTACGCATAGAGTTAGTTATTTGCACATACTTTAAAGGTACTTTTAAAAAATTTCTTAGAAAACATAAGCCCGTGTTAACCCTAAAAGGGGTATTTATTTATAAGAATAAATAAGACACCTCCACACCAACTATAGAGCATACATTTATAAAATCTCCTTATTTAAATTTATCAAAGTCATTGTACTTTGATACAAATTTCCAGCCCCTCCATTGTATCCCCTCGGTAATAGAGTTTCGTAAATTCTGTTCTTAGCTAATGTTGACAATCTTTAAAGAACCTTGCTGCCAAATTTCAACAACAAAGTTCTTACACCGTAGAGTTAGACAATATTAGTGTCTCGGCCGTTTAATATCTACAAATTATTCCTCAATATTTTTAGCTCAGATCAGGAACAGTTAAACCTTAGGGAAATGTCCGTATTGTGCCCGTATGGTAACACTATTTTTATATTTTTCTCGACTTGTAACCCTCTGAGGCGCCATTTTCGCCGCCATGATTTTGGTTGCCTAGCAACGATTATCTGTTGATCAATAGATAAACGTCAGGCAAGCACGCAAGGCAGATTTGCTAGTAAGAAAGTAAACTCTGATAAACACAGATTCATTTCTTGATTTTATTCAAATAACGGTTTTTAATTTTTGGTCGTTTAGATGCGACTATTTAAAATCGTTGGTTAAGAGTAAAACATGAAGCTCTATAAACTATTCAGTTGTAATGTTGAGATTCACTACAAGAGTTGTTTTCTATCAAAAGCAATGTTATTTACTTTAAGCACAACAGTGCTGACTATTATTTTACCTTTTATTGTGGCATACAGGAGTCGAGGTGAGATTAAAGTTAATTAAATAGAAATTGTTTTATGAGACACCGTGTGTTTTATGAGATGTTTAGAAACCATGTGCCAAGGATAGTTTCCGTTTCAGTTTCTTTATTGCAATAAACATTTAATAGGTATAATTTAATAATTCTGTGATTTATCTTCCGAAAATGTATGAAGTTATGCACTTTTTTCAGGATTTTGGCTCAGGTCGTATAGTTTTTATGAGCAGCCAAAGGTACGATTCACCTATGAATATCTGTTGATAGCGGAAACAGAGGACCCTAGTCAACCTATAATCTGCGGTGAAACAATGTTCTTAGACGAGGACACGATAAGCGGTGAAGAAAATTGTTCTGTATTTCAGGTAAGTACATAATATACCTATTGCTTATGTAGATTTTCTTTAAAGCTAGGGATTTTTTTATAGAGATTGTGTAAATGTTTCTTTGTAAACGTTAATTTTATTTATTTTCTCTTTAAATGCAATTCCTAGGTACCTAATTCGCGACCTATACTCTACCGTAGAGTCCATGGAACGTGGTTTCCTGTCTATGCATTTACTTTTTAATCCCAAACGCAAAAAGTTAGTCTTATAAGTTTGACGTGTCTGTGGCGTCGTGGCATCTCCAGAACCTGTGAAGCGATTTAGTTTTTTTGTTTGAAAGGAGATTTAATCGAATCTGTTCCTTGCTATGTTCAATAAAAATGGGTTATGCTGTTTCAAAGATATGACGAGTTTAAGTTGCACTGCAAAATCGAATGTTTCCAAATATACCCTTTTGGGTACCAATTAAGAGCTCATAACATATACCTACGTCATAAAACAACAAGTATGGAAATCGGTTTAACCATTTGAAAAAAAAATGTAGTAAAAGTTCACAAAAGTGAAATAATTGTTATTCATTGATAATTTTGACCTAATGCTGCATAGGGCGATTTTAATTTTGAAATTTAATTTTGGTATCGAATGTTGCATGTATTTAAGTACATTACATTTTGACAGTATATTGATAATGTACTTATCTAAGCACATTTACTTATTCTCGTTAAGTAACTACCTACAAGTTACAAAGAAAGTTTAGAGAAGTCTATAAATACAAACTTGCCAATAACCATCTTTTTTTTGCAAACAACCTTATTATGTTATTTATTAGAGCTACAAGTTTTATGTTTATGTAGCCAAGTTGTTTTCATCTGCAGGCAGAAATCACAGCCCCTACCAATAACCTAGGTATCTAAGTATAACTTAAATTATAGACGACAATGTTCTCCGCAACGTAAAATGAACAACTTAAATCCTTTAGATGGTTAAGGTTTAACTGGAACGTTCTGGAAATTCGGCAATATTAAGGTTTTTATTACATTTTATAATCTTTACGTCGTCGTTCCCGCTGTGCATTCACATAAATTATTTTTTTCAGGTCAAAGAGAACGACAATAACAGGGACGGCACAAACGACGAATTTAATTTTAAGTTTCGTCTGAATATCCCGGTAGATCACACGATAACTTCATTCGTAGCTATATTCGCTCTGGATTATCAGTTACAGGTATGTTTCTCTTTTTTTATTACCATCTTCAGTTGAGCCGTACTACGTCCACTATCGGACATAGGTCTACCTTATAAAAGTCAATAAATAAATATTGCCGGACAATCCACACAACAACATCTAGCCCCGTGGTATGCTATAAGCTTGTGTTACGGGTACTAGACATCTGATATACTTAATATAATAGACATACATAGATATATATTTTTACTATACATATTAAACACCCAGACCAAGGTGAAAATGCTTGCAGAACATACAAACACTTGACTCCTCGGCGGGAATCGAACCCGCTACCTCTTGCACCGCAAGCCGACCTCCGCCCACCGCGCCACTGAGGCAGTCAAATTGATTAGGTTGAAAGATGATAGGGTAAACCCGAAGCTTGAACGATGATCTCTAAAAGGTGCGATATCACAGTGCACCTAAGTCAAGATATTTATTTATTTATTAGATACAGTCAACAGCAAAACTAAGTGATCAAAATCAACGTTTCAAAACGTCTTCTAGTGTTAGGTGCTAATTTCATATTATCTGTAAAAAGTTTTACAAGTTACACTTACCTACAAATCAAATTGATTAGTCACAAGAAAATGATCATAATAAGTAATAAATAACACAAAGTATCGAAATAAATGTGATCACTACTTGAGACTAATTTGTTCTTTTACGTCTATTAACAAATTACAATTGTCAGTATCTTTTGACTTAATTTACTGCATATATTAGTTTGGGACCCTAATTCATAAGTTTATTTTGCTGTTGACTGTACCAGTAAGTACCTACGTGATTTTAAATATCATTGATGGTTGAAAAACGAAAACCAGAGACTTATTAATAGTCTCTAGCGATAGAAGGGCCGCAACTAATCCTGGCGTTTTTTTTTCAGTCAATCTGTCCACTTCATATGCAATCCTTGGCGGTTGTAAGCAAAGATTTCGCTGTACCTCCTTCAGGCTACAGGTTCTTTGGAGATCTTCAGCTTTCACAGACGTCACATCTGCCTTGCGCTTGGAACATTTTGGACAATAAACACAATACATCACTCTTCTCACACCCCATAGACAGCAACGAGAACTTTGTGGATTCTATACTCGAAACGTATTTTAGGAGGGATGGTAAGTGACTTTTAATCACAACTAGAGGCCCGCCCGGACGGATAAAAAATGTTCCCGGCAATTTTTCCTTACTTGCTCACCGTTTAGACCTACCCTGGACTAGGACAAACATTTTAAAACCAAAATCAGCTCAATCGGCCCAGCCAATCTCGAGTTTTAATCAGACTAACGAACAACAATTCATTTTTATTTATAAATTATTTATAAATATTCTATTTTCATTAGAAAACGCCCGAATTTGGTTGAATTTTGATGAATTTGACAATGATTCAATAATAATTACATCATTTAAAAAAAAAACATTAAAACTATAATTGATCTGCCAATAGATATATGTATACTTATTCGATGTTTGAAATCAAATAAAAGGATGAGTGCAGCCTGGTTAATGATGATTCATGTCTCTGTGTTTCCCCGCTGATAGTCGCAGTCGGGACTGTTCTGAAAATAGGTCCCTATCGTAAGAAAACAATAGAGAGCATTGAACTTTAAATCAAAACCAAACAACTTAATATTCCTGATGCAATTTCTCAGTTATAATGAAATAACAGTATTTTAATTATAAGTTTATGTATTCAAATCTAAGTTTGTATACTTATATATTTTATATTGTGCATGATGTTGCGAGATATAATAGAGAGAGAGCACTTGTTTTAAAATCTGTGTTAGTTTAAATACATAAATCTCCGGAGTGTTGGGGGTCATTAAATAAATCGGTCGATGGGCGAAGGTCCGCTTGCGCCGCAAGAGGTAGCGGGTTCGATTCCCGCCGAGGGGTCGATTATGAATAAGTTCATTTTTCCTTGGTCTGGCTGTTTAATAATATGATTAGTATCAAACATACCTTCCTCAGACGTCACTTTTCGATGTGATACGGTAAGAATATAAATTAACTAACGACTTGTTATAGTCTAAACTAGTACTGAGTTAATTCACTGTAAACGAAATGTACCTATAGTCCGTAGCAGAAACCTAACTTTAAGAAACGTGTAACATAACAAGTTTTGTCAGTTTATGAGTTAATCAATATTTGCTAAAGAATCAAGCTTGCTTAAGGTTACATATTTTTAATTTTGTTAATAGCCACTATAATGTAAATGCCACACATACATACATTCTAAAACTGATTATTTACTCAGTTAAATTTTATTAATAACAGCCCAAAAAAATGTTACGAAATGGTAGAAAATTTGTAAAGAGACTAAGAGGCATGTTTATTTCATTTTACAGTTACAACACCTACGGAAACCATTTACTCAAGGATTCAGACAGGTCACACAGGATCCATGGATATCAGAATAAACCTTCGACTGCCAGAAGTGAAGATCCGTTACACACCCAGCATTATGCAGGAACTCAAATGGGCCTGGCCACAGTACCTATCCCTTTTACTTATTTTTTATTGGTTATTTCAGCATATAAAAAGGTTTGTGTTTCATAACAGGCTATTGATGGCCTGGGAAGTGGTTCCATGGAAAAAATTGCATTAAATTAGTACCTTTCAAATATTTAGTAATCTAGTCATAGTTCAGTCAGTAGGTAAGTGCCAATGACATCCAAGTATCTAAAGTCACAACATATTTTGTGACTTTTTAATAAATGTTACTTAGCAGTTTTTGTTCATGTCAATAATATTTCTGATAATCACAATTGCCAAGACTTGGACTTGGATGTTCCATCAGTGTTTGAGCTTGTCTTACATATCAGTTATGGACTGCTACTTATTAACAATATAACAAAACCCATTAAATGTATATTTTGTCTGTTATGTATGATTTCCTAAATTTTATTAATAAAACCTGATAGATAACAGAGTAATCATTTAATAAAACATTATTTCTACTTATCTAAGGGGCTGAATTTGCATTACTGAGTAAGTGTCAATGTTGAGAATGCTGGTGAGGCATCTGCTTTACTGTCTAATTCTGCTCTATTATCTTCTATTACAAATGTTTTTCCTGTGTAGTCATCTAACTGGACCAGAAGATATCTGCATATGTAGTTACCATTATCATTCTGGAATAGAAAAATCAATAATTATTTTCATCATTACCCTATTTACATTCCCAATGCTGGGACAGAAGGAGTTCTCTCTTGGCGAGAGTGATTAGGCCTTAATTCGCCATGCTGACCAAGTGCGGGTTGGTAAATGACACATGTCCTTCAAACTCTTAGGTCAAATTACAAAATTTAAAAAAATATATAAAATGCATTTTTACCAGTTTCATATCAACTTCAACAATGCCTTTATTTCTGATTCCCTTGATATAAAATCTCATTCTCATGTGTTTGACACCATCTCTTAGATAGATGGCATGGCTGACATGAGTTCGCCTCCTTCTTGTTGTTTCTTCACCATAACCTTTGATTGGGACTCCAAGAGCATCTTCTACCCTAGGGTCCTGGAACATAATTTTAATATATAAGTAGGTATTATGTTATCAAGGTAAAATTATATATTATCTTAGGGTGAGCTTACTAACTCTTTACTAAAAATAGTTAATAATCACAGTAGAAAATATTATGTCTTTTGAACAATATATTGACTGCTTCAGTGGCGTGGTGGGCGAGGGTCCGCTTGCGGCGCAAGAGGTAGCGGGTTCGATTCCCGCCGAGGGTGAAAGTGTTTGTATGTTCTGCAAGCACGATCTCCTTGGTCTGGGTGTTTAATATGTAAAATAAAAAATATCTATATATGTATGACTATTATATTAAGTATATCAGATATCTAGTACCCGTAACACAAGCTTAGAGCTTACCACGGGGCTAGATGTTGTTGTGTGAAATGTCTGGAAATATTTATTTATTTATTTTATTTATTGAAAGTTCACAAATTCAGATTTATTTGTTATTTCAGAAGGTTAAATCACAATATTTGTATAAAATCATCAAATGAATTTAATTTCAAAGATGCTACTTTATGGAAAACTTTGATGTGGTTACAAGGTAAAAATGTAAACATCATCAATTATCACTCTAAAACAAATTACTCTTATCAATAACAAGGTCATTTATACATTAAAACAGTAATTCTAACTAGCCAATAAAGCCTTACGGCGGCTTAAATACGGGAATCATACTTACATTTTTGCATTTCTCCAGAGCTTCAGAGTAAATGTTGTTTGGACTATTACTGGAGAATAGTTCTCGGAACACATAATAAAATATAACGCCGGTGACCCCAATGCCGGCCAAAATAACGCCCGTGTAAGAAACTGTTTTTGTAGTCTCCTTTATCTTTTCACCCAAGGGTCTTACATCAGTGGATACTTCTGCTTTCTCCTGGCTCTTGGCTAATGCACCATCTTTCTGCGTTGAATAACAACGAGGATTGCTAAATATAGACGTTTGAATTAAGGCAGGCGCAACGTTGCTGCTTCGGAGAACCGACGCCGCTGGCAATAACTTTGATATAATCGTCATTTTGCTTCATGCAAATTGTGTAGGTAAATTAAAAAACGACGAGTATTTTACTGAGCTATCTTCGTTCGGCCATGCATGACAAGGAATACAAATCAAAAGCAGAATCCTATCATTTTCGTTACATTTCAGAATCAGCTGATATTGTTGACACTTGCTGTATTGTCTTGTCACTGTAATAGTTTATTCTTCTTCATTTTGAGGAATGGCGTTCATGGTTAGCTATTCGTCTTATTTTTTTTTAAACAAAGATGACAATGCGATTATGCGACAGTAGGTATAGCACGTAGGTAGTGATTATATACTCTCTGGTCAACAGCCAATGTCCGTATGTTTCGATCATCTACCTTCTTCTTCTTGGTTTTATGGCTTGACCGTTCGCTGGTTGCTACGATTCTGCCAGTGTCGTCAGTTACTTGATAGTATCGTGAACATAATGCAAATTGTCACTGTCATGTCACTTGTGATTTTTTGTGTTCAGTCAAGTCAAAGTCAGTGTTCTTTCAGTTTCTGAGTTGAGTTGTGTGTCCTGTCCATTCTTTCCTTCGTTTCGTAGTACTAAGAAATCCATGTAGTATCGTAATCAGTGATGTTTAAGTGAATTTAAGGGTGTAAACGATGGATAACATATGTTTGTATAGCGATTCGATAACTGCACTGCATAGTATATAATAGGGAGCTAGCTTAGAAATTGAAAAGGTTTTTCTGATTCGTCACAATGGATTGGATAATTTCGGATGAATTGGGCCTTACTGTTGGGCACCTGGTGGGCTGGGGAGCGGCTGGCGCTATGATAATCGGTGGCGTAGCTCCTTATATTCCTCAGTACCGACAAATAAGGAGAACACAAGATGCTGAAGGATTTTCTCTCTATGTATGCTTGGCACTCCTCATTGCCAACACTTTAAGGATATTATTTTGGTATTTATACTTTTTTTAATCTACTAAATTTTAGCTTATAAATTACAATATAATCTACTTTTATGTGTAAACTGAATTGTATAAGACAATATGTATTTTCAAAGCAATTTACATAAAATGCCAAATTTTGTATTTATGTATATTGTTTGGAATTGTGTACCCTCCAAAAGAAATATTAAATACTAGCTTTTCACGCCACGGCGTTACCCGTGTTTATGGTTTTTCCAGCGGAAATGACTTATTTTTCTGCGGTAAAAAGGAGCCTATAGACTTTGTTGATTAAAAGGCTATCTAACATTGAAATTTTTATTGAAATTGGAAATCGGACCCATAGATCCTGTGATTAGCACGTTCAAACAAACAGTCAAACAAACAGTATTAGATTTCAATAAGTTAGCAGTGAATACATGCAACTTTGATGATAGTAGCAAATCACTGAGGTCTTAGAGTGAGACTATGTCCAAAATAGATAATTCATCTAAACATTTTATAAATATATATATACTATTCTGCCTGAATTTTGTAACATAACAAGTACATTTTAAATTAAGCAATATTTTTGCAGGTTCGGGAAAAGATATGAAATTCCACTATTGATTCAGAGTATTGTTATGAATATAACAATGTTTGTGATGATTCACCTCTGTGTTTCTGTTCGTAAAAAAAGCCAAATCATAAGAACAAGGGAGCGAATATTCACAGGTTAGTATCACTGACATTACAGAGTTGCTAAAATTCACTTGTAAAATCTAATGATGAATTATTATTCCAACCAACATGATATTTGGAAATATTTATTTACTTCCAACATAGTTTCACTATTAGTGAAATACCTACCTAAAAACATTTTAAATTGATTTGGATACATCATTACTATTCATTAAATTATATTAGTTATTTTTTCATAATAATAATTACAAGACTAAGTTAAGTTTTAAGAGTTTTAAGTTAAGTGCTTATAATAAATATTATTGAACTTTTACAAATAGATGTTTATTTATTTATTTATTGTTTATACTTGGTTTTTATGAACTGATTATGTTAGTATTAATTTTTAATTATTTTATTTTTTGTTTGGTGGGTGGTGTGAATGGTGAAATTAGGTGCAATGTTCATGTTTTATATACTGTTGTCTTGTGTGAACGGATCAGCTCAGCCAGACGAAACGGCGCGCTGGCTGGACCAACGCTGTGGTGTACAACGAGCTGAAAAACCCCACCGCTTTTATGGTGAGTGCGCATTTGAACTCATGTCATTATGTTTGAATCAAGTTTGTTACATGTTTGCTGTTTCCTTTCATTTTGTTTTGTTTGTTTCAGCTGGATAGACATCATGCTTATCACTGATTTTTATTGCAATGTGAAGTGGGAAGTTTCACTGCAACATTTTTCATTATTTTATGAACATTTAATATGCTTTGTTATGTTTTGCATGTTTGGTATGATATTTACTTTGTGAGATTTAATGTTTATGTCAAATTCTACTGTATTCCTATTTCTGTGACATGTTGAGTTCATTGCTCTGATAAATACTAGATATGGGTATTATCTTGGCTGTCAATGAAATGTGATTGGGTCAAAATGTTATTAGGTCCTTATCAAATAACGTCATTATCGTTCTGCATGGATTTTCTAAATAGTACCAGCATATTTATAGAATAAATGATTTATTAAAAAAAAATGGTTTTTAATCACTTGTTATCTTTGCATGACATAATTAAGTTACATTACATTAGATTAGGTTATCAAGTGTGAAGTAATGAGGTTTAACACATGGCACTTACTTATTTCGATAATAATAACAAATCAAGACTATTGTGAAGAGTTATTTTGAGTGAAGCATAATGTACTTATTTATTAATATAGATACTGTAAGCGAGAGATAGAGTGTAGATATGAGGAATCTCTGAAATAGTAGGTTTTCAGAGATTCCTCATATCAAAATGATTGGCTAAATAGAGTAGTTAAAAAACAATATCGAAATTGTTAACTTTCACCAACACAGTTAAATGTCTATCAAAGTTTCAATTCAATTTAAAAAAATGTATGTATGTATTATATCAGTCACCTAACACCCATAGTACAAGCTCTGCTTAGTTTGGGGTTAGGTGATGCTGTGTGAGTAGTCCGGAAATATTTATTTATTTTTAATTAGAAAACGAGTTGATGTAACTATTAACGTTTTTTAAGTTTAGTTTCGAAAAATAATAATGGGCTTTATCAAGTTTGGCCTCAGGGTCAAGATACCCTTTTGGGTATGGTGAGGAGCTGGAAGTCTGACACATAAAATAAATATTGTAATCAGCCTTTTTTTTGATGACACTCTTTTTCTATTGCAGATATGGAAAAAAAGTATTTCTGGGCGTGGACGGATTTCCAAAGCTATGTGGACTGCATGCTAGTATTCTCTGTGCTGGGTTCTGCAGTCACATATCTGATGATAGAGTTCACACCGTTCGTGGAGCTTATTGGCTTCCTCGCCGTGTTTACGGAAGCCATGCTGGGGGCGCCGCAGATATCCAAGAATCATCAGAACAAAAGTACAGAGGGTATGAGGTTAGTAGATATTTTATTATATGCTTACGCATTAACGTAGATGCCACTAAACTCAAACTACTTTTATTATTCTAATAGCAACGGGAAACTTTACTATTAATGATAGAAATAAATAATACAATGTTTTGTGTTCTCCCAGTACACAAAACTTATCAAAGAAAGAGTAAATATAAAACAAAAAAGTTTACATTTTCTCTTCTTATTTGCCTTGTATTTGTCTCGTTGGCAAAACGGGCATCAGTACTGTAATAACCTTACTTCACTGATGCCTGTAACGGCGGACGGGACATGGAATAAAATTCTTACCTATGTAACTAATAGAGAAAACGGGTGGATAGACAGGTTATACTTTTTTATACCAACACAGTCCATTAAATTTAGTTAAATTTTGCATTTAAATTGTATCATTAAACAAGTTTTATACTAGAAATAGAAAACCTCATTCTCGTAAAGCTATTCATTGTCAACCTTATAATACTTTTCTAGTTTACCAAAGTGAAATCATCGTAAAATCTTACGGTAACATACCTATTAACACTTAAAACTCAAGTTCTATAACAACACTAACACAAAACCTAATCAAATATCTATGACGTGATAAGCAACATTTATTGCGCGTTTTAATTATTATTTATATTATGTGTTTCTAAGCCCACCAGATTTTTGTTTCATTTATGCTACAATAATTATAATAAAAAAAATAATCTTAGCAGAACTTGCACGTTTGGTGTTAAGTGACTGAAATACTACATAGACGTGTTTATATATGCATACATATGATACATATTAAACACCCAGACATGAAACCAGAAATTGTGGATCGTACAGAATCTGGATCCCTGGCTTGCCTTGAACCCATGAAAGCTATGGAAATTATGCGCTTAAAGAAAGCTATTAAATGAGACTCTTCCTAAAAGAGTTTTTAAGAGAGAGAGATTTTAAATGTTTATTTGACGATAGTTATTCGATGTATTTATGAAAATATGATTTTTTTTTTATAATTCAAAATAGCCTTGCACCTATACCTTAAAGACCCGAACCTCTTTTAATTCATATGAAAATAACGACAGCCTATATATTGTTATATTTAAATAAAGCTCATTGATTTTTGATAAACAAACCATTTGGACGAAACTATTAGAGGTGGGGACGCCGGTGAACAAATGCTAATAGTGACATCTATGACCGGAAACGATATCTAGAGGGGGGAATGAGATTGGGAAAAATGCTTCGCGAAACAAACGCACACGTTTAGGGCACTCATATAACTATTTTACTCTTAAATCTAACAATTCATTTTCAAAACGTTGAATTACGGTTTCTCATGTGTATTGTACCGATATTATAATATATTCCCCTCAATGAAATTAAATGAAATAACATTTATTTGCCAGAAAATATGTTGTAAAGTTTCTTATGGTTATTGTTCTCTAGAGGTATATTCGACTTAGTAAAGTCGTGCAAATATTATTTGGTAGTTAATAAATATGTCTCTTTTTTGTTAAAGCTAATCAAACACGTCATAGTCCAATTAAAGAAATATAGCACCACTTTCACAAATACACAAAAAAACATTATTAATCATGCAAATTTGTATTAAAAATAATCTTCCCTGCAATAAAAGCATGAGTCACATAGCCAATTATACATTTTGATATTCAATTAATTATCGCGAAGATGCCTAAATTCGTTTGGTAGCGTATTAAAAATCCTAATTGCCAGCGCATCTCTTTTTTGTCAGTTTTAACTTATTATGTGGAACTTATAGCTGTTTTTGAACTAAATTTCGATTGTTCGTCCATTTCAAATAAGTATAAAAGTAGCCCTACAAATTTTAGCATATTTAAAAAATGATTTTACCATGGAGCTCATTCTAGTACGGGTATATTTTGTAGTTCCTGGGTATATTATGTAGCAGAATTTAATTATAAAACGTGTTCCCTTTTCAGTGTAAGCATGGTAGTGATGTGGACGTGTGGAGATCTCTTTAAGACTGGATACTTCGTGCTGAGGAACGCTCCGATGCAATTCTGGGTGTGCGGCAGTCTTCAGGTCACCCTAGACTTTGTCATCCTCCTTCAAGTAAGTAGAAACCATTATTTTGAACAGCGGCATTCTACGGTTGACAGGACTTAAGATTATCTTATAATTTCTTGCGAATAATTACTACAAGTGTTAAACATGCGTTCAACTTACAAAAGTCGTGACGCCGCCCGAAATTAAATGTAGTCCATAATATTTTATTTTTTATGCAATTGTTATTTATTTTAATCATTAAGATTTAGCTCATAATATCACAGCTTATTAAGAAAAGCGTTCTCTGTGATACGCATTGGTTTAACAAAAAAAAAAACAATTTAATACACAAAAGAAATTAAATAGGACTTAATTATGTCAATAAAATTTAAATACCTCCACTACTCCAAGATTAACTGTTTTAACTTTGTTATAACACGTGCAGTAGTGCTTACAATGTAATGTTATAAATGCGTCATATATTTCGCGCACATTTACGCAGATTATAACGAACCCGATATAATAAGTCCATCCGTTTGATTTATGCAAAGCAAGCAATACTGTTTAGCCTATCAGCATTAGCATGCTTTTATGCTGCCTAGGGAACATTTAGACTTAGTATTATATGTACAGAGTACGTCGTGAATAATGGATAATCCAAGGGGTGGCAGCACACCCATCACGCTAATAAAATCTATTTATTTTGTCATATTACCACGGGGCTAGATGTTGTGTGGATTGTCCGGAAATATTTATATTAACAAACTGTGTATGGTCACTGTATGTTAAACTGGTCATGATTTAGTATTTTTTTGAATTTTTGCCTCTTTGTCTATCCAGTTGGCTGCCATATCAACAACATTAGATATTTTTGTGAAAATGTTATGTCATCTTACTCCTCATACTTGTTTTGTTTAAATTAATTACATTTATTGGCAGGATTATCGTAAAACATTACTAAAATTTACATTTATGTAATTTTTCCGTACAGTTTTTTCACAACCTGTAGTTTTGACACATAAATTGTAGTAAACAAAAATTATGGTGCTATAGCTGCCCATTTGGAAGGTCTGTGTGGATTTTAAAAACCTATGATGATATGTACCTGAACATGCAAAATTAACTACAGGAACAAAATAACTAATCTAGGACGGGATTTCAACTTATCAAGCTATGTCCTAATTATCATGATTTTGTGTTATAATCCTGAATTTTCAACCGAAATAGTAGCACCAATAGTAGTATTAATATACCGCCCATTGATTCACAACTTTTGGATACTTTTCTCTTTTTTGTGATGTTGTGTTCAATAAAGAGTATTGTATCTTATTATTATCTAAATTGCATTCGGAAAAATACATGCGACTATGTGTACCCAGTTACTTTAAGTATTTTTATAATTCTCGTTATTATTGATAATATTAGTAGTTATTGTGTCGCTTGTAATATTTATCTTAATCCAAAAGCATCACCATTCTTACACTGTTGGTTAAAATTACATAAAAATAAGGTGTATTTTAGCCTGATAGCTAGGCCACCATAGTGGAATATTAATTATTAACGACACCTCTATATGTCGCCGGAAAGTAATACGTGTCTTAAATTGGTCAATTACCTAGTAAATTGTTAAACCTTCGGAAAATCATCAACGGATGTTCGAATAAATTATGTTAAGTTTATATTTAAGTAATTGATAAATTAAAATTAATTAACGCGATGTGTGGAAGGGGAATAGGGAGGCCTTTGCCCAGCTGTGGAACGACAATGGGCTGAAAATCTATCTATATAAATAAAAATGAATTGTTGTTCGTTAGTCTGATTAAAACTCGAGAACGGCTGAACGGATTTATCTTTTCTTAGTCTTGAAATGTTCGTGGAGGTCTAGGGAAGGTTTAAAAGGCGAGAAAAAATCGAATAATTGCCGGGAACTTTTTTACCCTTGCGACGCCGGGGCGGGCCGCTAGTAATAAATAATAATAATAATTGATAAATGTACGACGTATCTATAATCACTAGACGCCGATTGGATTGGATTATTAATTATAGTACGAAGATGTAGGTTAGGTTATGCTTGTAGTTGTCGGCCGCAGAAGCACCTGAACACCAGGTCTAAGTTTTATTTCTATTAGAATAAAATTCAATAAATATGAAATGCATAAACACTTGCCACCCACCAAGTAAATAACAGTACATTATTTTGCGAGTACCATTTACGTAAAATAATATAATTAGTTGCTTTTGGTGTATATAGCGGTGCAAGTAAAATGTGTTATGAGGATGATGGATAAATTTTACACATAGCAGAGAACCACACAGTTACTACAGGTGCTAAGCCATGCTCACCAATGAATATGACTGGTGGTAATCAAACGCATCCATTAGCCACGTAGTATAGCCCATCTCTGGTGGAAAAGCACCTTTACTAACCATAAATATACAAGTTAAGTGCTATATTCCCTGATCCTTTAATCACTCTACTAGTGTGTATTTGTTTTAATTTTAAGTTGTGGTGTTGCCACCCCCCGTGAGGGTGGCAACACCACAACTTAAAATGGCTGAAAACCAGCGCTCTGTCATAGTGCTCCTACGGGCCCTATGGCAGATGCATTATGCTGAGCCAGGGACCCTTTATTACACAATGTTTAATTTCACGTAGGTTTAAGGTATATTTAATTGTAATTAGTTTTAAATGTTTTTTGTGTAGTAATACATATTTTTCTTTCTATATAATAAACTTTAAACTGTGTTTATAGGTGTGGTTTTTCCGGCACAATACCGCAGCGGCCCGGAGGCTCCGGCGAGGGGACTAGCAGTGGCGCTCGAGCTCGGGCTTATAGCATTCAGCCCGCGCTCAACGCGCCCGCGCCCGCGCTCGACGCGCCCGCCGCCCTAGCGCCTCTGCAGACCGCGCCTTTCGCGCCGCACACAGACACAACCCCCCCTTCACCCTCTCCTCCACCCTCACCGCCCTCCCCGCTATCCCCCCTCTCCCCCCTGGCGCACTCGGCCCGCTCCGCCCCCTCCATCCTAGGCCTTGGCCCCCTGCCCCTAGTGCCAAGCAGCCCCGACACCTTTGGACCTTCCTCATGTCCTTCCCACTTCATACGCTGCGACTCGTTCGTATTCCCCACCTATTATGACCAAGAGGTACTGCTATAGAACGGGTTGTGCGAAAAATCGAAGGCTAGGTTGTTCAAAGTGCCGGATAGATTGTGTTACGAATGGATAGATCGTAGTGAGGTGCTAGGGTAGAAAGGAATTGTTTTTATTCTATGTATGAATATTGAAGTGTAACTATTTATTTGTAAACAATTTAGATGAATTTTACTAGTCGTAAAATGTTATAAATGCGTTGTGTGCTATTATTCCCAAGCTTTGGCTTCCATTTAGTCAAGAGGCTTAGGTTTTTGATGTAAAGTTTTAAATAGCTAGCTTTTAACTCCTGTTATATACTAGATGTTCCAAATATACATATAATATAGCTGTCAATTCTGACGGTAATTAATCCGTATTATTGTTGTCTTAGACTCTAAAATAAGACTGTGTTGATATCAAAATCCTAAATGCTGTTCCGTTTAACTGACCACTTATAAAATATTCTGTGAACTTTGTAAGTAGTGGTTTATAAATATGCCCTTTTTACCCCATTCTAAATAATAAGTGTAGATGTAATCTGTGGTATTATTATTCAACGAGGTTAATAGTCGAGTACAATGTTCATAGTCAATATAGGTTTTAAGCGATTTTTTATTTACAATAATAAGATAAAATTATGTCTCTACATTGTTTGTAAATTACTAAGCACTAAGCAGTCGGTACGACCTGAAAATATTAAGAAAAGGATTTTAATGCTGGTGTTGTCTCATTCATGTTATTTTAATTATATCTAAGCGGGATGTACTAGCTCATTCTTAATATCTTTAGGTTATACACGATTTATATTAGGTTGGTTTTGTATGAGAAGTTTGTTCTTTCTTTTTGTTTGTATGACGAAACGTATCTCATCATATCAGCGATTCTTTACGTAAAATGTTAACATATTATGTATGTGTAATTTTAAAGAGATCCTTTCAACATTCCAAAGTGAACTTTGCGCTGTTAATAAAAAGTCTGTAAAGTAATATATAAATAGCACTGTAATACATATTGAATTATTATTATAATTAAATATAATGCTTTTTTTTAATTCACAGCATTCACAAGCGTCTTAAAATGTTTTAAAACTTTTTCTATTCGATTTTGTAATGAAGGTGGAATCCATTTTCTGGATGTTTAGTAAAAAATTTGAAAATGCTATTCTTTAACGATGTTTTTAATTGCAATATGTCTCATAATCACCTTAAGTACAAACACTTGTTTTCCAGGACACGAAAAATTAACCCAACTCTGGGATTTTTGTATAAAGTAGATTGTTGAACTTAGATAATGTAGATATTAAACAAAAAATATCTAAAAAAAACCCTAAACCCGAAGGATTTTATTGACATCAATATTGTAAAACGTAGCGTTTAGGCAGGATATGTTTAATAGAAATAGAATTTTCAATTATCTCATCGAAGCACTAAATTGAAAATAATGCACAATAAATTTAATTAACAATAATTATCGAAATAGAGATATTGATGTCAGCGTGCGTTAATAATAGAATTTAGTGTTAATAATTGTATTATAAAACTCATTCTTTATCATCTATTTAATGATGTATAATCTTCCACATTACTTACTAAATATTCAAATTCTAAACCCAATGCAAGTCTTCCTTGCTTCCTAACATGATCCTGTGTCCTCATTGACCTTTTACACACAAAATGAGAGAAGTTTTTTTTACTAAATGTATGTGATACAACATATCATGCCATATATAAATAAATATAAGATCCTATTACGTAATTATATAAATTTATGAGTATTGTATGGAATAAATTGAATAGTCAATTTTAGATAATTTTATGAAATGTTTGACGACTTGGTAGGTACCTAAATGTTGTGATTTTATGAGTTTAGTAACATATTCTTAACTGAATAAAGCTATTATAATTGTTATTTATGATTTTTATTGATGCACCCTCAGTACTCATTTAGATTTGAATCGCTAACGCCGGGATCAAATAGACATCAGAAATACCTTATCGCAAAATTTAAATTTATTAGAGCTTTCATACTAAGAAACTTGGGAATATGATAATGACGTTAAACAGCGATCTAATAGGGTGTTAACGGTAAGTATACATTTCAATAGCCCGAACCGAAGAACCGATCCAATGTTCTACCCACATTGTGCACTTGACATCGAACCTCGGAAATACCATTACATTCTGGATGAATTTGAGCTTTACGTCACGGGCTTAGAGATGTTGGGAAGTTGGGGCGGGATCGGTTGGATCGATGGGAGATGTGGTCTCTGCGGCGCCGGGCGGCGGCGGCGGCACTCGGCAGTGCGCGGCGGTCCCGGCGGCTGACGGGCGTGTGGACCCGCGCCACCCTGACCTCACCTCCTCATACCTCAACCGTAAGACGAGGTAAGCCACATAAATATTTACCTACAAATGTGTATTTGTAGGCTTGACTGTTTACAAAGTTTCTAGGAACTTGGAGTTGACGTTATCTGTTTCTTTGTGTGGTTTTGTAAACTTTGCGCGTAGCCCACATAACTGTGATAAGAACTTTGCCCGGCTCTGATGGACCTAATTGAGTGCGGATACTTGATTTTTTTTTCTTTAATCAGCTCCGGTCGCAACACATTTTATATTAATAATAAGGATAATTGATTAAAAGAAATGTATTAAAACTAAAACGTGATCCAAAATATATGATTACATATCTGAGTACTTATATTAATTTATATACATAACCAACTATATGAGAACAAAATCAAGGTAAAATTATACCGTGACAAAATTAACGACAATAGTTCTAATAAACTATAAATTGATGCATACAAATAAATAATAATTATCTGATTTTCGTAAATTTTACAGCTAGGTGGATATTTAAAGAAATCAAAAAATTAATTCTGTGGCCAAGTTACCTACCCTTTGTAAAAATAATAACTGTTGAATTTCGATTTTAAATATGGGTCGATATTAAGATTCTATGGGTATAACTATTTAAGTGCCGGAAAATATTTATTTATCAATTGAAAAATAAGTCGAATTTCATTCCATAAGTTCTTGTTTATTTATTATCTGCATTAAAAAATTTCAATCTTAATTTAAAAGCTATAAAGTGCGTTGACGTTATTAATAGGCACTAACTTAGCGAATGAGACCACTGTTGTTGGCAATAATTAAATGTAATTCTTGGGTATAATAATTGATTTATTACTGAGATTATAAGGTGTTTAACCTGTACCTTCTGTATAATTAATTTAACCTTAAGGATCTCTCAGACATTATTAGATATATCTTGATTAATATGGAAAGAATAACTAATATAGGTCAATAATAATGAGACAAAGCTTACCTAAATTGTAGTTTTATATAAACGCGCCTATGGTGGGTAGCCACGGACACAAAAACAAAGCTTTAATTTTGTAAATAAATAAAAATTATATCATAATTTGGCTAAAAATTTGGCGGGCCCGGCCATACTTATAAATAATATATGATACCCAGGAGTTTTATTTGCAGTGCTCCAATAAAAGTAGGATTGAATAACATCAGTCACCACCCTACACAATACACCCAGTTTTTACATTTATCGCACTAAAATCAAAGGATCACCGCAAATATGTATGTAATGTACCTATGTCTCTGTCCTTTCATTCCTTGATACATTTAGATTTTTTTAATAGCGATAATATACCTAATAGCTATTAAAAAAATGACGTGAAAAAAATCGGATTATTTTTAAATCGAATTAGTCCATATCTTAGGTAAATAAATAATAAACGACGTGTATTATTTACTTTTTCAAATATCATTAGAAATTGCTTTTTTAATGGCGTTTAATTTATAACGCGTTTGTTCGGATGGAGCGCTCCGCACCTGCGTGAAGTCGAGTGTACCTAATAATCAAACATAAATAATAATCATAATTATTATGATGAAGTACATTTATTTGATTGATTGTATTTAATCTGCTTTTGAAGAATTATCGGTTCACAACTATCTACCCGACTCCTACCTACCTGCAACATGCCTACCTCATATTTTCAAAATGCAATAAAGAACTGAATAAGATGCCTTCGGAAAAGGTTTTGACATTCTGCGAACGGTAACAAACGGTCAAATTTTCCACAGTTGAAGTTTTCGTAGAAAAGAAGCGTATGTTCTGATTAACGAATTACGGTCAAATATCGATAACTAGGCCACCACGAGTTATACCTACCTATTAATAATATCAGAAGTTCAGTATTCGATTCACATATACACGGGCCAAGACGTCGCTGTGTGGTTCGTTAATATTTATTTTTATTGATTTCCTTATCTCGACGTTTGCATGAAATGTTTATCTTATCACATTCGGAATTCATTCCACGTATCTACCCTTACCTACCCTAATCAAATTGTACACATGCCCTGCTACATACTTACGTCGGCCTTTCTGGACCCGAGGGTGATAAGACATTTCTTATCATTCTTACTTGGGACCCAATCCAACAATATTTTATCATCATCATTTAAGTCATACAACGAACTGTTGGATTTAAATGTTTAAAAGCCGGTCCTCCTCAAAATAAGTATAATAAGGAACAGTCAAACATACATTTTTTGATTCTATTCTACAGCATCATTTTAGCAAACAGTTAGGTGTGAGGCACCTAACTGTATTATGAGTTTTGAACTTATTAGACAATAAAATCTAGATCCTAGGAGTTAACCAGTCCCCTTACAAAGTCCTTTTAACAAAGAACACAAATTCCCCAATCGTAGAAATCTTTCTCAACCACATGTTATATTAAAAGACTTGGTTTTGTTTGGAGCACATGTGAAATATTCACATGAAAATGAATACATATGAAATAACGAACTCACAGATGCTTATCTATAATTATTATTTGAAAATACTCTAAGTATATAATTGTGAAATTCACCAACCCGCACTTGGTCGGCCGGGGCGGTAGTGAATTTAGGCCTCATCTTTCAGTCAAGAGAGAAGCGACTGTGTCCCAGCACTGGGAACGTGGAAAAATAGTAGTGCTATGACGATGACCATAAAAAAGATGCTTAGAAAAAGATATTTCGGCACCATACGTGAAAACCAGACAATTACCTACATGGAAAAAGAATTAGGTTACAAAAAGTAATAAAAAAGAATCAAACCCTAGTAGGTTTGGAGTTAGCTCTCGACGTAATCAACTACTGATACGTAACTATGACATAACTAACCATTGTTTATTGAGATAAATAAGGAGCATTTAATTGTTTTAATGGTTCGGGTTATTTATTATAATTTAATAATTTAGACACATGTTATAAACATTTCTTCTATATAAATCCCTATTGCATTGTGGTTTGTACAGCAAATTTTTATTAATTTGATAAGTTACTAAGCATGGCCAATAAACAAATGATGTTGCTTTGACGAATAAACTATATATAAATCTAAATTTAAAATTTAAGAAAAACCCCCGACTCCGAAGTCTTAATTTCCTTATAAGTAAATCACAATATTTAGTAATATTCATATTCACTTTATATTATAATACAGAGACACCCACCCACACACGACATCATAATGCGAGCACAATACACACGGTGGAAGTCACTTCAGTTCACACAATCAGTGTTGATCTGTGTATCTCTGTACAGGGCAACACATAGCTGTGACTTATCCCATTTCTGAGCGACACCACACCTACATAGGCATACCTACTACGATTCCAACCAACCCACGACATGAGACGATACTGGTATAAATAAAATAAATTAATTTGATTTTTTGATAGAAGATACGGTAGCCAACGTACCCAAAGGGTATAAAGGGGCCCTATTACTGAGACTTCGTAGTCTTTCTGTATGTCTGTCACCAGGCTGTATCTCAAAAACCACGAAAGAAAGAGAGTTGAGATTTTGAAGGATAGTGTATTTCTCTTGCGGCTTTAACAACAAATACTAAAACATAATATTTTATATGAGATCCCCATACAACAAACTTGATTTCATATAGTTTAAAAGACGTTGCTCGAGGCCAGTATTTGGATGGGCATCTTTTTGCACTTTTATAAAAAGTTTTTTTTTTAGGTATTGCAAAATGTATATGTATAAACTGTAAACTGTATAATTTGTAAACTATTTCTTTTTTCTTGCTATATCAAGAGCTTGTTTGCCCGACTGGGCGAACTAGCTAGAGCCATGTGACTACATGGGACAAAGCGAAATAGCTCTTTATTATAACCATTGTCTTATTTAATTCGGAGATCAACTCGAGTTGACTAATTAGTTATACGAGTATCGATAATACGGATGAATGATTAGTTATGTCAAGAGCTAAATTGATTTGTGACATGTTACTAAGCGAAATAGCTTTATATTTTACTCGGAGATGGTGAAACAGGCCCTTTAGTCTTTTATGTTAAGCGATCGCTCCACATGATTTTTGTTCACGAAGAAGCTTCATCATAATGCTTGTTTTATCGAACGTATAAAAATCGTTACATTTTAATATCAGTGAGTCATCGCTTCAAGGGCTTTTGTTAGCCCAAACACATTTGGTACCTATAGTCAAAGGATTTACGAAAACAGGACACTAATAGGTACGTGATGTGCGTTTTAAAACGCCCTTCTTTAATTAGGTCTGGCAACTAATCTATTTAATACCCGCCTACTTGAAAACGTGGGCTTAGGCTTACCTATATACGCATATATTATAACATAACACTTCATAATATTAAGACATTAAACAGAGAACAGGCTATGGAGGTAGGTCACTGAATATCCATTAGTGCTTTACAGAAGCTTTCAGTTCTAATCTGTAGTTACATTTTGCGATCTCTGCATTTTGCTGTGAGCACTTTTCACATGACCACCGTTTACGTCCCCCACAAAGGCGATCCCGGGCGTGGGCGAAGGGAATATTGCAAATGTCAGCACCACACGTGTCAGAAAACACACGTTCGTGATTTCTGCAAAAATCCCTTACGGTGCGCTTTGACGAGATTAAAGTCTGAAAAATCACGTCTCTTTTAGATGAGCTGTGACATTAGGAAAGAATATTGTTTGCAAATTTATTTTATTTTAATCGGAAAACAAACAGTTTTAATAAACTTATTAGATACTAACACTAAATAAAAATACCTATGAACCATTAACATGTTTTCGCATAGCGAGGGTGGTCAAATAGGTTCTTAGCTTGAATCACTGAGGCGGCATTTATCGAAAGCGAAATGTTTGAAATGGTTTATTGTTGTGTCCTACGTATGTTTAAAAAATGGTAAAAAAAGGAATATGTTGAATGGGAGTCCCACTAAAATAAAATGTAAGTGAAAAACATCTTTAAAAATTTCAATGGAACTTTGTAATAGTTCCTGTTTCGTTTTAACCATTTTCCTCTATGGCCATGGAACCCTAAAATACACAGTTGTAGTAATAGTTTCTGCGGTAAATCGTTAGCTTAATCTGAAATCGACACTGCGTATAAACCTACACTAAAATAAACAAACAAATTCCCACCCATCCATTCTCTATAATAAGATCATCAAATTGCTAGTTCAGTTTCTCCCGCAAACATAACCATTTGTTATCTGTGAAAATACGTCTAAATTCATCTGAGCTGTGTAATCTGCGCCCGATGCTCTGACGTCATTGCGGGGGCGAACGTCCCGGCCAGAGGGAGGTAACTACCTCCCTACCCCTGTAGACCTGCTAAAGCTTTTGCGTTATCGCCAAGCGCTCTCCTCTAATTAATTTGCTGGTATATTGCAGGCTCCATTCTCAAAGTTCTTTTGCTCAATATGAACTTGCACAAATGGTTAGTTAGCTCAAGTTGTAGACCTAGTATTGATGATAGTTTGAGAACTTTCGTCTTATCTTTTGGGAATCGATAGTGTTTAGTTTTCGTTTCGGATAAACGAAAACTGAACGAAACGAAACGAAAAATCAAATCAAAAAGTTTATTTGTATAAACATTTTATACATATTATACATATTCAATAAATGGAAAAAAATAAAAAATACAATAATAAACATGAAATATAAATTGATCAGATAAGGTAAACGAATAAAGCAATTATTTAGACCATTTGTTACACCGTGTATACTTCTTTTTGGTAAAATCGAAACAGTTTGGACCCTGATTTTATTTTTGCTTTGGGGCTCTTGACCACCTATCTACGCATCTGGCTAAAGCCTACTTTTTACGAGATAATACGTTGTTCCCGCAGGATAATCCAAAAACACACAACCGTGGCATAAGCTTGTACCTTTTTGATAAAGTTCTGCAGAATTATATCGCCATAACATTAAACAAAACCAGACCATATTAACAGATATTCAATACGGATTAAATGTAAGTAGATAGGTGGGTAGTTAAACACAAAATTTATTTCATTGTTATGCGAGACCAATGATTCATAAATTCGAAATCTTATGATACAAAGCAGTTATGTTCTGAGAATCAACACCGGGACTGCTTTACGGAATTGACCCTAATTTTTTTCATGCGCGTGTTGGAGTTTTGTTTGAAACATTCCGTGCACTAAAACACATTGTAGTTGTAAGCATGTAAATTATAAGGAAAATGTTAGGGAAAAACCTGCGAGTCTTATCATCATATTAGCTCATTTGTAGTTTTGAATATGGTTTCGCTTTTATAATTTCTTATTAAGTTACTAATACTGACTGACTACTATAAAAAATTTTAAATGAAGGCACGCCAGATTTTTACTTGTTTTTATTCTAATTCATCGCCTATTTTTAGGGAGCCGTGCCCAAAGTGTAAAACGGGACCCTATGACCACAGATTAAATAATATGATTACTAATACTGTTACTTGGACTTCGTCGTCTGTCTGTCACGAGACTGTATAAAAGTACCTACTTTGTCTCAATGCATGAGGATTATCGCGGAGCCACAGATGTTCATTGCGGTGGTTAGTGTACCCCGGATCGCGTGAAACTGGCTTCGTCGGTCCACATAATTTTTTTCAAACAGTTTGGGTTATATCGCACTTTTCTTGATTACCACGAACAAAAAACTGACCTTCGTGCAACATCTGGTTCAATTAATTCTTCCACTCTTTAAAATGGTATGGATGTAATCGTTCCCCTTTCAAAACCTTCCACATTGTCCATTTGGATAAACTGACTCTAACAGCAATGCGTCGGAAACTCTGTTTTGGGTCTTGAGTGATCGATTGTAGTATCTGTTCTTCCTTATACGTTGTCAATAAACACATACTTACGTTGGCGTTGGCGGGTCTTCTAATAACATTTTCAGCAAGATTCAGGTGTAATCTTATGAATGTAATAGAATATAAACTGACGCCGAATGCACGAAAAAGTCGAGAGGTGCGCGGCGGGTTTGATTGAACCCACGACCTTCGGAATGAAAGTGGATCGTGCTCCCACTTAGCCAACACGGCTTCTTAAATCATCAATATAGGCCTCATTAGGACATAGGCCTTATAAGGGTCACTCACCTTATCTTAATACATATATATAAATCTCGTGTCACAATGTTTGTCCTCAATGGACTCCTAAACCACTTAACCGATTATAATAAAATTCGCACACCATGTGCAGTTCGATCCAACTTGAGAGTTAGGATGGTTTTTACGGCGAGAAAAATTCGTATAATTTCCGGGAAAATTTTATACCCGTGCGACGCCGGGGCGGGCCGGTAGTAGTAATGTAATACTTTCATTCAATGACAATTACAACTCACGACTACAGAAAGGGAACTCTTACCGTGAACAACTATAATATTAGCTATATTGGAAATATTCACGTAGGGAACATAATCCTTGGTAGAGGACAAATGGGGCTATTTGTATGAGCAATAAATGTTATATCTACCCTTAAGAAATGATGGGATCACGTCCTACCATGAAATGACGTGCCTAAAAATGAGAGCATAAAACAGGAAACCACTAGGTATCTACAAGCTGTTTTTTTAATCTGAGTTCGTAATAAATTTATGCAATGCATTTAAAAATTTGAGGAAAGGTTGTGGTGAAAATGTTATATGCGCCTTTTTTATCAACCTAGATAGAGTGTTACACGGTAGACTGTAGAGTATTTATTTGCCTATTACCTGTATTTTGGCTATCAACTCCTGTAACTTAAATTTCAGCAAATTGTCAGTCGAATCGTAACAGGTCATACAGGTTTGTATAAATTCGAAATTTCAAAAATCAACAACGATTAAACGGTTAAATTTGGTAAGTTCAAAACACAAATAAATATTTGCAAAACTAAACAAAATAAATAGGTAGGAAACAAACATATTACTTTAACATTGAGAAGAGAGAAAAACGCTGAATGTAATAGTCAATAATAGTACCTTCACCTAACCATAAAAGCTTTGAATTTCAAATTGAGAATTCGTTTTATGAGTACCGAAATTACGGTTGCAGTCGATTCAGAGCTTCGAGAACTCCCAATCTATAAAATAACAACACATTATCCGTTTTCGTGACCTGGTTTACCCAGGTCGACAACTATAGGAGTCTCACGCGATGTACACAGCATTTTATACTCCACGAGGCAAATATTAAAGGATCTTAAAGCTTACAGTCGCATGTAATAGACCTTGCATCTACCAACATGTTTATTTTTTTAAGTAAATAAATTCAGTTTTTTTTTATAGGTTGGCTAGCTTGACTACAAATAATTTAATTTTAAGATTTAAAAGATCCCCGATACCAAATCTTTTGTTAAAAAAGTCATACTATTTTGCTATGTGCTTAGAAAACTTACATTAGAAACCTTGCAGATATTCGGTTTTTCTTCTACGCTTCACCCCTCATGACTTTAAACGGGTCAACCGATTTACATCAAACATGCCCAAAAAAACACAATACTCACCTTTCATACAAAAAAAAAAACTAAATTGAAATCGTTTCATTCGTTCGGTAGCTATGATGCCACAGAGAAACATAATAGACAGACACGTCGAACCTTTAACATCCCCTCTTTTTGTGTCGGGGCTTAAAAAATAGACGACGTGACTAAAACACTGGCACAGCTGGCGATAGTCCAGCCAGCTTAGCACGGCGATTGTTGTCTTGGAAAATCAGACTTATTGTCTATATAGAAAATACTTATTACCTCGTGACATAATTTTTATAATGTTTTTAGAATTTACGTGAGTAACTTTCGTAAAATTTATTCTTATCGTAGGTAATTCCTGTTTATTTCATAAATTTTATTTAAAAAAAATTAAATTGATATTTATAGAAGAAAGTTATGAATTTTGCCATAATCATAAAATTATTTAACTTAGGTATTATATCAGACTTACAGGAGGTTAATAGATCGTTTGATAAAAAACGTTTTTAATTTTATTCGGAAAACAAACAGTTATACTGTTATCAGTTATTTATTAGTTATCTAAAAGACAAATTAATAACTACAACCATTTATGTATTTTCGCATATATTGCAACTTATTTAGTTTGAAACTTATTTTGCTTCAATGAGACACGATAAATTTATGAGTTTCAAATCTGTTTTATAACAGTTCAATAAAAGCTTTTCACCTTTGTTTATCTTTAATAGTCGCAAAATATAACGTAAATAAGGTGTTTGTGTGTTTTAGCTAATTCAGTTATATTAGCCATAAAAAGTTAAATGAATACGGGTAGGTGTTTTAAGGTCAGACGCCATTTTATATTTTTTTACATCAAGAGTAGTAACGTTTTAGACAAGATTCGAGATCGAGACAAACTACGTACATTTCATGCAGCGCAAGTAGTTGCGCTTGTATCTTTTTCCTGCAAAGCCTAAAGTGCTATAACTTATAAAAAAATCATGCTAAAATAAATAAATGTTTTTTCTGATAAGCAAGTGTACCTAAACCTAAACATTTTATTATGTGTGTAAACTTCAGATTTTAAATAGATATTTAACTAGGTATATATTAATGAATGAATAATTATATAAATTCCAAGTTTATACAGTTATTCATTATCCTATTCAACTTAAGCCTACGACTTCATCGTCGCCACGCAACCCAGACATGGATATTGATCTCATGGGACAAACTATCTGAAACTTCGCAAACGTTCTGATACCAAATTTCCCAGTAGTTTGCGAGCATTACGCACAGAAGCTTATAATCTTGCCCTCTTCAGTCGACGGAATGACGACTAATGAACCAACAATACTGTCATTCATAGCGATTCACGTTTCATTCACAGAATACCATCAATTTGGGTTTAAATGTAAAGTGTGGGTTGACTCACAGCAGCTAGTGGCATATTCAATTGGATGTTGTTGCAGACTTTTATAATTATATGGTAGATGATAAAAAATAAAAATACGAAACGAAAAATCAAGACTTTACAGCGCATTAAAGTTATACGTGACGGAACGCTTTTTTTTAAGCCTTTGCTTTTTGCTATTGTGCATAAGTTCGTAGTTACAAGCCCTCACTCTTGAACCTTCGTTCTCTTTCTTATTAAATTGATCCCATCAAAAACAATGCTTGTCAAAAAAATCAAGTCGCGCAACTCAGTTGTTCTGCGGTAAAAAGTTGTGAGATCCAAGTAAATCCAAGTCTTCAAATTTCGTCTCAAAATTCTTTAATGTTTTATATAAATTTATTAAGACTTGGCCATCGCCTGAAAACACGTGTTAATTCAATCGCCTGAAAACACGTGTAAATTCAATTATTTAGTGCGATGACCAAGTCTCAATATATTTATATAAAACATTAAAGAATTTGAAGACTTGGATTTACTTGGATCTCACAACTTTTTACCGCAGAACAACTGAGTTGCGCGACTTGTTTTTTTTGACAAGTATTGTTTTTGATGGGATCTCATTTCTTTTTGTATTTTGTAGACAGTTCTACTTTTTTCCTTTTCGGTACCTTCTACTTATAGTATATATGTCCATATAATTTTCTTTTTGCCGGTCTAGATTGGATTTATTTTTATTTCGCATTGTTTATACTTTAGTACATATTTCGTATATACGTGACGTTGCGACAGCGCCCTCTATACCGGTATTTTCTAGATATTTTAGTTTTTCCTTGATTCATACATCAAACACTACTTATATTCCAAATTTGAAGCTTCTAGGTCTGCTAGAAGTGCCATAAAATTTTGATGATCGGTGAGTCAATGAGTGACAAAAAAAGAAATTTCACCCGTTATAATTCTTAAAATACTGGTTCAAATTGAATGAAATTTGAAATATACCGTGTCTTTACAATCCTGCATGGTTACTGAAAATTTCAGTCTTCTAGTTTTATCCACAACGAAGTTACAGGGGGTCGAAAATGGCCTGAGTTGCTTGGAGAAAAGGATGGTACGGCCGTGCCGCTTTTTTGCTCGACTTGGTAAAGACAGACAGACAAAGCAAAAATAGGTGTCCAGTAGTTTTGGACCGACTAAACAGAATACCATTTTTTGTAGTCATTATGCCAATTCCCCTGTTTCTATCGCTTTGTTTGTGTAGAGGAAAAAATAGTTTCACACGTTATATTGATGTTAAACGTAGATAATTGACACTGTAATATATCAATTAAGAACCATAGAACAATCAAAAGACTGGATACCATGTTGATAATCATTTCGTTTACAATAAACAATATTAATATTATTCTCGGTCCAAAGTCCTACGGCAAAGTTGAAGGTTTAATAGCGGCATCAACCAATTCCGTAACACAAACAACCGATTAACTTCGGCTTGTTGAAAGTAATTCGAGGTGAATTTCGTACATAATTAGGTTGGGGCGCTCAGCGCTTGGATAAATATCTTTGAGAAATAGAACAATACTGAAATCCTGTTGTTATTTTTATTGTTATGATATTTCCTGGTTTATTATTATACTAGCAGATGCCCGCGACTTCGTACGCGTAGAGTTAGTTATTTGCACTTACCTTGTACTTGTCCTAAAAAATTCTTAGTTAAAAAGAAAACATAGGTCTCTATTACAAACTTCTAACCCCTGTTTTAAGCCTAAAAGAGGTATGGATTTATAAGGATATATAAAACACTTTTTTGGAGGTTTTGTCTGTTCACGTCCGTAAGTGGTAACCCTCTGAATCCTTACACGTGACCTCCGGGTGGTGCTAAGAACAGTCTCTGGTGGTAGGCTTCGGCCGCGGCTTGTCATCACCCTCCGGGCTGGGCCAGTGCGTGAAGCGATATTTTCGTGTTTCGTAATGTGGTCCGGAGAAGCCATCTTCTAGGCCTTCATGCTCCATCTTAGACCACATCGTCACTTTACATCAGGTGAGATTGTGGTCAAATGAAGGCTTATCAATGATAAAAAAAAAAAAAAAAAAAAACCTTCACCATGTAAAGAACTTACATTTATAAAGTCTCCTAATACAAAACATTGTACTTTGATACAAATTTTCAACCCCCCTTTTATCCCCTCGGTAGGGAAGTAGCGTAAATTCTGTTCTTAGCGAATGTTGACACCCTTTAAAGAAACTCCCTGCCAAATTTCAAGATTCGCACTTCATGAATATTGGACTACAAAGTTCTAAGCCCGTTTTAAGCCCACAAGTGGGTTAATATCTGAACAAAATGTAGATTATTAGCACACCACTCTCTCTATGTTACATAAGGAACGTACCTCCCAAATTTACTTCACTTTCACAAAAATTTGCTACCCCCGTTTTACCCCCTTGGGGGTCGAGTTTCGTCAAATCCGATTTTGGCAAATGTTTACGCTGTTTAAAGAATCTGCCAAATTTTAAGTTTCTCATTTAAAAATAGGAATTTAATACAAATTATTGGAAGCGATTTCTGTAAAAATATTTTACAGCTATTTTAATACTTTTATTAAAGAACATTCGTACTGAATTTATATATATTATTATAGTTTTTTAGTCATTCAAATAACTAAAAAACTAAAAAGTTCCATATAAACTTTGCACCCCCATTTTACCCCCTTAGACAGTGAATTTTCAAAAATCTTTCCTAAGTTGCCCTTTGACGTTATAAAAGGAATCTCAGTGCAAAATTTAAAGTCTTATATCCTTAAAGTTTATGCCCTGCGTTGATATGTCAGTCAGTGAGTCACTCAGTCAGACAGTCTGCTTTTTGTTTTATATACATAGTTAAATCGTTTTCGTTATCACAAAATTTCATTACTAAAACCACTCTCCCGCGGATGGAAGAATTATCAATAATAAAAAATAAAAAAATATTTTAATTTTTATTATCTGTCCACGGTTCTGCCCGCGTAATAAAAGATTAATCCCGCGGTATAAAATAGCGTTTGTCCTTTTCTAGAAAAAACAGATATGTCCGTGCCAAATTGGTTCGCTCGCAATAATGATTTTTCCCGCGAAATGTGGTATTTCACCGCGGTAAAAAGCCTATGTGTCCTTTTATGGAAGCTCTTATTAGGATAAGTCACAACATCGTCAAGACTAAAAGCTAACATTATTGTTTTATGAAGTATTTAATAAGTCTTTGATTATTACCTAATCACAACAAGAATTCTTTGCAAAATGAATGTTTTACGCCCTTCAATCCGATAACAAGCTATAAAATTAAGGTGCATCGAAATTAGTGCAGAATACGAGGACATCAGCTAGAAAAGAAAAACTAACAAAGGAAAATATACTCGTATCTACCTATTTTATTGAACTCAGCGCGCCCTAAAGTGCCTCGGAACAATAGTCAGCTCCAAGGGCAATTTCCCAAGGGTTGCACACTTGGGAAAGCGCCTGATCAAATGTTTTTTTTATGGAAATTGATTGCAGAAGGGGAGATTCAAATAAATTTGACGAGTATGGGATGCACTCATACAAGGGTTCCTTGAACAGTTTAAACACATTTTGCAATAAAATAAAAACAAAAAAAAGTAAACTTTATAAAAATCACGTTTGTTGTATGGGAGCCCCCTTACATATTTACTAGCTGACCCCAGCAAACGTTGTTTTGCAAAATGAAAAATAGATGTTGGCCGATTCTCAGACCTACTCAATATGCTCACAAAGTTTCATGAGAATCGGTCAAGCCGTTTCGGAGGAGTATGGCAACGAAAACTGTGACACGAGAATTTTATATATTAGAAGATTATTATTGGTTTTTAATACAGCAGTAGTTAGTGTTTGTTGTTATAGCAGCAAGAGAAATACATCATCGCTAAACATTTAAACTCTATATCTATCACTCTTCTAGAAATACAGCCTGGTGACATACAGACGACGATGTACCCTTTCGGTAATCGGTACCCTATTACTGAGACTTAACCCAAAAAAGAACATACCAAAAATCTCAGGATTTGTTTGCTATACCTACTTAAATGTTAAAAATTGTATATCTTGCTACAGATTTGGCTATAATACGATAAAATTTTGTTCATCATTTACCATCACCAGTAAGCCAGAACATCAGAGGTCGGCAACGAAATCATTGGCGATAAGCCCCTGAAGCGTTTGACAGAAATTAGTGGAATACATACCTCACAGGACTTCGCAAGGGGGAATTTGCTAGAGGCCTTTGCTCGTCAGTAGGTCAATAGAGACTAAAAAAATCGCATTAAGTCCGATTAACATAGGTTCTATTAGACGTCTGTTTGTCTATGAAGAATGAAAAAAGTTAGTTCTTTGCTCACAAGTTAAAATGATAGTGATAGATAAATAGAGGACGAATCATATAATATTGGCGTTATGCCAGTAAGTTAACTACGTCCGACTTTGTGTTTGAGCCTACGCACTTTCTCCAGTGTTAAGGACACTTCAAGGTCTCTGTGGTCTTTAGGGACACTTGACTTTAACGATCCTACATTATCGTCTCACTTAACAGATTGAAGTGTCTACATATTTGTTTAAATTACACCAGTAGTACGCATTATCATGTAGGTAGAAGCAATGATGGTAGGTGTTATATTATAAAACATTTATTTTCAACTTTCATTTCAATTTGTCAAATCTTCTCGATATTAACGCTACTAACGTGTTATTAGTAAGGTTATGTCAGACAAAGAAATTTCTTTCATTATTTTAAAATCATAACAAGTATTTTATTTTATCAGTAATTAATAACGTCAATAAGTACCACAGTTTTATGAAGATTAACTGCATTGGTCACTGATAGTGTCCATAAACTCTGCCTTTTGTTCTCATTGTTCTTAAAATGTATTGTCTAAATTTAACATTAAGTATGTAATTAGTTATACAATGATGTAATATTATACCTAATTGTACTTATAATTATTTCCTTTATATAATGAAATTCAATTATCACATTTTATAACTAAGTGATCTAAACTAGTATACAAGTATTATACTTTTAGCTTAACTATTAATGTATTTCAAAGCTACAGAACCATAAAAAAATATTTAATTGGCGTGTGACATTTCAAACAACTCATAGTAAGAATCTTTGTTAATGTTTTTGTTGGAATCTTTAGAATAGGTATTAAAAACCTTTACGATCTTTTGAAGCTGTTAAAAATAATACAGCTATTAGATTTTTTTGGATTAATCAAGATTTATAAACAGGTACATTTATCGATAAAAAAATGAATTTTAATGTCTTTGTTACAGATTTTGCGGAAAATAGGGAGCAGTGCTCCCGAGCCGGCGGCGGCGCAGATACAGTCAAGGTAGAGCGACAGGATCAACGTATTAAACATTAACTATAAAGGATCTGTGAAAGTTCGTTCACTCGTGTGAGGCAGACGGTCGTGCGTGATGCATCGGGACTCCAGCCCTGCCGCGCGATAACCGGCCTCCTTCGATCCGAGCGGCCAGACTGCCAAGTTTCGATTTCAACGGCTCTCACTCCGTAGTCGCACGTGCGTTGCACCAGACGCGTCGCACGCAGCGAGACAGTGATGTAACCTTTTTGCTCACATTCGAACTGTGCGCTCGTCAAGTGTTATAAGTACATTTTAAATTTAACGTTATCTGTCATGCCGATCGGAAACGTGACAGATTTGTGAATGTAAATAAAGCAAGCTTGTGAAAGTTCAGTGCGTTTTTTAAATAGTGCAATATGACGTCGAGATCCCGAGAGAAGGTTGCGGCGGCGTTCAAGAAGCTGTTCCGGTCTCCAGAGAAGATCGACAACGATGGAGCCGGGCCTAGCGGGTCCCCGGCGCGGCGCGGCCTGCTCCGGCGTCACAGGTAACAGCTCAGCCTCTTAAGAATAACTCAGCCCAAAGAACTACAGGCAGATAGAGCGTAGGTACGTGAAAACACCTACACAGAGGAGTGGTACACACTCCAAATAAAACCAAAACCGTCCCTAAGCTATAATGTTTTAGTGTGTATAGTTTTTCTTTTCTGTTTTTTAAAACATCTGCGCGTGATTTGTGAAAAAAGTTTTGATAGAGCAATACACGAAGCTCTTAGCTGATATCGATCCTTCGAATAAAAATTTTATTCAACCAACATTTGTAGGTTTGTTTCGTTATGTAGCAGAATATGACTATACGTCATCATCACCACCCTTTTAATCTTACCGGACACTTTGAGATACCATCTCTCTTGGCGAGAGATATTAGGCCTTTATTGACCATGCGTGCCAAGTGCGGGTTGTTGAATGTCACATGTCCTTCAAACTCTTTAAAATAATCAGAACATGCCGGTTTCCTCACGATGTTTGCCTTCACCGTTAAAGCAAGTGTTTTAAGGCGCACATACATTTATCAAGAAGATTACCTAATCCAGAGGTGCGGGTTTCAAACTTCGGAATGAAAGTCGAGTATGCCACTTCGCCAACACGTCTAACGAACATATACGTATGATGTCTTAATATTTACTTGAAATGTTCCTTCTTTTTTTATCTCACTAAACTAAACATCAAACAATCAACGGGTCCCTGAATTAAACCAGCAAACATCAAACAGAATATTTTTAAATCATCCGACAATGCAACAATGATGACTGGCCGTTGGGAGCATTCGGCCCCAGTTATCACAACATCCATGTTTGATAATACAGGGTTGTTTGATAATAAAACCTCGTTAGGAGCCGTTGGCTCGTACATTGATAGTTACATTCGCCATACCATAGTTGTTTACATTTTATACAGTATGCAACACCACGCCACCACAGATTAGGCCTCTATCACGCTGTGTCCCAGCTGCGGGAACGTTAATAGACGTGTTGTAACAGAAATTAAATGAATTCTTCGTAAAATCACCGTGGTAGAATCTGAAGATATGTTGTGATTTATGAGTTAGTATGATAAAGGACAGGCAGAATAGAAGACATTTGATATGGCTGATTCTGAACCACATTACGAGACAAAACACAGTCTCTCTGTCCAGAGACTGTACCAAACCTCTACTTGCGTTACTCTTATTCAACGAGTATCATCGTTCCCATACACAATAAGGTCCTAATATACTATTACGCGATAATGCCCTAGTCTGGAATTTTAGAGGGATGGTTAAAATATCGTTCAGATAGAAAATCGAATATAAATGAATTTATGTGTATGTGGCCAAAAAGCATCGGAAAGCATGGTAAAATGAAAGAATAAATTTGGGTCTGTTTACCGCTACAGACGTTTGGATTGACAGCCGTAGTTTCTTAAAAGGTCGTTCATTTGTGATTTTTTTATTTTTTTTATTATTTAGTCACCAGTGAACACCTTTATCATAGGGAAAGATGTCAACAATATGACTCCCGAAAATTGCTACTTGAATCAAACTTCAACATTCCATTCGGAATACTACCTCTATAATACACTTTGTATTAAACCGCTCTACATAGGATCGAAATAATTTTCTTTACTTACTGTTTACCTGGTACTGGTTGGTACCTACCTAAAGGATAATAATATACCTATTTATTACCTTAAATAACATTGGTATATAAATATTCCTGTTTATTGTTATTTACTAATGTTGATGAAATGTGAGCTAAATTAATGAATTAATGTACTGTATGTTACTTGAATTTTAATGTTTTGTGATGAGTTTTTGTGGGTAACTTGAAACGTGTAAATATAATTTTATCTTCTGGTCAGACTTATAAAAGGAATAATAATTAATAGCCACATTAATAGATGGTTTTCACGTGACTATTTTACATAATGTGCATTTAAAAGCGCCTGCTGTTTATAAACTTCTGAGTCATTACGAAATGAGGTAAAGCGGTAGTTGTTACCTACATACCTACTTATCTTGCGTATGTACACTAATCTTATCTCTCTCATTCTACCTCACCTGAATAATAATTAAATAAATATAACCGGGCAATCCACACAAAAATGTCCAGCCCCGAGGTAAGCTCTATGCTTGTGTTACGGGTACAAGACAACTGATATACATAATATACATCTGATTGAATATAGTCAATACAATGACATATTCATAGTCAATACAATAAGTTTAACGCTCTTGTGTGATGAAATACTACGTTTAATAAATAAATATTTCCGGACTACTCTCACAGCATCACCTAACCCCAAACTAAGCAGAGCTTGTACCTACTATGGGTGTTAGGTGACTGATATACTACATAGATACATTTTTTTTTGTATATACATACATAATGATCCATAGAAAACACCCAGACCCGAAACCAGAAATATGTTATGTTGTTATATATTTGATTTTTGTAAGGTTCGTTTTATTTCTCAAATTCCGAGTAACCTAAGCATTTGTTAGATGTGTCATTAAGGGCCTGTATCACCATCTCCGAGTAAAATTAATTAATTATAGAGCTGTTTCGCTCTGTCACATGTGACAAAGCGAGATCCCTGAGGACTCCAGCTCACGTGGTAGGGCGCCTAGGTATTTGTACTACAATATTAAAAATTATGCAACTCCTTACATACTGAAATCGACTAAATAATTCTACTGACCCGCTGTTAATCATGTGTATGGTACAGCCGAGGTCAAAAATACGTGTACACAACATAGCCATTGTGTCACTAGAATGACGTTTGCAGGCAGCTTAAGGTGCTCAATTATTGTTTACTGGACTAAACCTACTTTAATTGGCTGCACATTCGCGGGAGAATTGCGATATCACGTTAAAAGATAGAGCGTACTTTTTTTAACGTGAACTAATGAGTATCTATAACATTTTTAATTGTATTATTCAGTGCGTCATTTCTTTGTTTATTAAATTACTAAATACCAAATGATTTTAGATATACATTTAAGTCAATTCGTTTTGTCTCAAGGTTTGCCGATAATATTTTCTATCACAATTTTCAAAACATTTTCTTGTGGTGATGCTAACGTGGTTATTGTACAATAATATTGTAGTGTTATCCATTCTAAATAAATAATTATAACACACTACTCACCAAATATTAAGATAAAGGACTGATTCAGAACACGCATTGCCGACTAGGCAGGCAGGCAGGTACGTACTCGGATCAGTTTGAGGTCAGACGCTAGCACGTACATAATTACTCAATTTTCGTGACTTCAATGACAGCCTCTCCGCCAATAGATGATGAGTTATCATAATATCATTCACTGGCGTGCAGATCGCTGTATAGTTGGCGCTTACCTATTTATATAAACTAGCTTTTCACGCCACGTTGCCCGCGGTAAATCTTTATTATTATTATTTTTATACATGTATACAATTTAACAATAACAGAATACATGAATATAGACACGTATAGATAAGAAAGTGCTCCTTAGGTTGGTAGTTGGTACCATAATAAGAACTTACACTGCTGCTTAAAACCTGCACATTTCCTCATTTTTGGCATTTTTTCCGAAATGGTAACACTTTTAAAACGATTTCCGAATGATTGCATGTCACGGAAACCTTCCAACCAATGTATAGTATAATTTGAAATTCATTTGACAGTTTGAATACAATAATAACAATAAAGAAAATACAATACCAGATTGAAAGCAATCAGTTCATAAAATTCAATATAAACCAGTTTGTATAATGTAAATCTTTTGTATCGTTCATGTACATAGTACATTATATACTATACACTACGCGCAGGCTATTCGTAAATGTCGCGCACAAAGAAATCAGCGCATTTCCTCATTGTCCCCGCTTTCGCATTAAGTGCTGCAACATTACCGATACGATGTGTTTATTGTGCCGTAATTCAAGGAAGTGTAGGATCAGTTCTGCGTCATACTCGCCGATTTTAACAAAGGCGTTGTTTACATTGTATATTGTAGATCATGGACGCAGCAGCTACTCTACCTCAGCGGCCTGCGGTCGCAAGCTCATTGTCATGAGAACGTGCTTCGCTTCGCAAGCGTTTGTGGAATTCCTGTTGGTTATGCAAAAGGTGAATCCTTAGTGAAATTTCTTGTTCTAAGATTAAAGTTTTAAATTTCCCTGAACGAACTTATTTTTCATTTTTTAACCCCCGACAAAAATGAGGGGTGTTATAAGTTTGACGTGTCTGTCTGTCTTTATAGCTCCCGAACGGATGGAGCGATTTCAATTTAATTTTCTTTGTGTGAAAGGGGAGTTTCGCGCAAGTGTTCTTGGACATGTTTGATGAAAATCGGTTGAACCGTTGAAAATTTATGAGGTTTCACCCTCATGACTTGGGGAAGGAAATCCGAAAATCTGCAAATATACTCGAGTGGGTGACAAATAAAAGTGCATCACGTGCACATTATAAAATAGTATGACTTTTTACTTTTAAGGGAACAAAAGTTCTGGAATCAAGGGGTTTTTTTATTTTAAATTAAGATTATCTATGGTTAATCTGGGTTCAAGAAAAGTCGATTTGTATCATAAAATGGTGCTATTGGGGCTGAGTATCAGATTTCATGACTTTGACAAGTTACCTATAAGGTAGGTACCATGAATAAATACAATGAGCTCCAACCCCTAGCCCCTTTATAAATAAGACTATAGAATTTATTGCAGTTCAAGTTTGCGTGTTTTACTTACATCGTGTCTATCGTGTATCTCTAGTTTATTTATTTTTCAAGCAAATGTTGTAAATAGGTACTATAAAACAGGAGTTATTGTTGCTCTTCAATATTCTGTTCTATGTCGAGATCATTAAAGTTATTATAAAGTAAAAGGAATATACGTTGACAGTCAAATATTTAGTACTCTCACCTACTTACATAAGCAATTTAAAGTAAGGGTAAGTTCAACATCTCTGAGTAATTATCATTAGACAATGGTTAAATTATAGATCTGTTTCGGCTCAGCCACTTGTAACAAGAATCATTTCATTCAACAAAGCGAGATAGCTCATGACATAACTAACCATTGAATGCATTAGGGCACAGATTAGATACATAGTATCTAATCTGTGATTAGGGCTAATTTCACATAAATCTATATTTAAAATTTAAGAAAAACCCCCGATTCTATAATGCCTTAATTTTCTTAACAGCAAAACAACATAATATTTTTTAATGTACACGCGATGCGCTTTCATTTGATACACTCGAGTATATTTGCAGATTTTCGTTTTCCTTTCCCACTATCACCTCCATAACTTTACACGGCACAACCGATTTTAAGAAACATGTCTAAGAACACTCGCGCCAAACTCACCTTTCATACAAAAAAAAACTAAATTGAAATCGATCCATGCGTTCGGTAGCTATGATGTCCCAGACAGACAGACAGACAGACACGTCAAACTTATAACACTCCTATTTTTTGGTCAGTGGTTAAAATCCGAGTAAACTAAGCGATTGTTAGTTATGTCAATAATACGAGTCAATCTTAGAGTATCTATAATAGGTGTCAATGATTAATTATGTCAAGAGCTATCTCACTGTGTCACATTCGACTGAGCGAAATAACTCTATATTTTAAGCACTATCTTAGTTTTCTCGGAGATGACATAACTTACCATTGCTTATTTTGCTAGGATTATGTGAAATAAAGCTTAAGCACAATAAAAGAATGATATATTTGTTTTACTACTCTATTTTACAGCTTTTTACAAAACGTGCACCAAGTATCCGATTCCTTAGGATGTACCTAATTATACTGACATTCCTTTGCTGATAATAAGATGACTGGATACCCCGTCACATTAGTTAGAGCTACACTGGCGTTCTGTATTCTGTATGATGCGATAGAACGTGAGTGAAAGTAAACAAAGCTACTGTTTTAAAACTAGCTTAACGTCATGGCATTAGATAACACTTGTTTACAGTAATAATAAAAAGTAATCATAAATATCCATCTATATATTATGTCTATTACATTAAGTATATCAGATGTCTAGTACCACGGGGCTAAACGTTGTTGTGTGGATTGTCCGGATATATTTATTTTCTTACCATGCTTATGTATTCGGTTCAGAGATTCATTGCATTACTCAGCTCGAGTAGAGATTCATAGCGAAGCGTCTACTTAAGACTTACGCCTTCATATAAAAACTCTTATATATGGCTATATAACTGAGGATGAGTAAGTTTGTTTGTTTCTGTGGTGGGCTTTCTTTTTTATTACCTACTAGTGGCCCGCCCCGGCTTCGCACGGGTTTTTATTCAAATTTTTATCCCGGCAATTATTCGATTTTTTCTCGCCTTATAAATCTTCCCTAGACCTCCACGAACATTTCAAGACTATGATAAGATAAATCCGTTCAGACTAACGAACAACACTTCATTTTTATTTATATAGATTATGTAGAGCTCAATAAATTTAAATGCAAGTCTTTCTTACCTAAATTTTCAAGCTGAAGTCAAATTCACTGATATTTAATTTGACTTCTTCAGTGGCCTGGTGGACGAGGGTCCACTTGCGGTGCTGGAGGCAGCGGGTTCGATTCTGACTGACTGAGGGGTCAAGTGGTTGTATGTTCTGTAATCACGTCCTCCTTGGTCTGGTCTGGGTGTATATATGTTTGGCTATTATATTAAGTATCAGAGGTCTCGTACCACGTAGTAGTTACTACTACTACTAGTACCACGGGGCTTGATGTTGTGTTGTGGATTGTGCGGTATTATTTATTTATTTTATTTGTCCAAGCTGCTGGAGACGAAACATAAGAACTTCTTTCAGCTACATAAAGCTCATGCAGTAGTTAGTACATGAGAATATATATGTACATATATTACTCATTGACTGACTTTAAGTGTAATCTTAACCAAAACAAACACAGCTAGACAAAAGTAATTTCGCATTAGTTAACCCGCTACCTGTCGCGTGCTCACGTCACTTAACTCATTGTAGCACTAGGTAGAGCTATTTTAAAATTGAATGCAGCATTGGCCATGAATGGATGGGCTTTATTTAACCGGCTGCGATTAAGGTTAGCACTATACACTTGAAACTATATTTAGTCGACGGTTGCATAATGAATGACTATACTTCATGGCATTCGTGGGTGTGCCCTATATTTTTGATAATGAAAGACAACGCAAATTCTATGAATTTCTTAGTTGATGAGCCGTTTAAAAGTTATGGAACTTTTAAACGGCTCATCCGATTTTCATGAAACATGTCTAAGAACACTCGCGCCTAACTCACCTGTCATAAAAAAAAACTTTATTGAAATCCCTCCAACCGTTCGGGAGCTATGATGTCCCAGACAAACAGACAGACAGACATACACGTAAAATGTATAACACCCCTCTTTTTTGGTCGGGGGTTAAAAATAGAAAATTCAGCCCATTTCTGTAGAGTGATTACATCTATTCTTATAGTAAGGAATCAATCTCAATTGAGACGAAATGCATTTCTTAAAAGGTGAGATCCCTGCTCCTGTATGAAAATAACATAACAGACAGAGCTAAGTACGAGTAGGTACATACATTATCTGTAAATTGACCTGAGCCTAACCAGTTCTGGGCTGGATGCTATTTTTATCGCAAGTGCGCTTTCACTAAACCTACAGGTGCCTGTTTAGTAGTAATTGATTGATTTCTATTTGAGACGGCGATCGAAATAAGCCGTTGCATGAAATCGCATTCCATGGCAGTTAGGAAAATCTGATACTTTCCTACTTTTCTAGATGTACTTACTTTATTTAATTTTAAGAATTTGTCTACAGATGAGCTTGTCGTGTCAGTGAATAAAATTGTATAAGTTTATTTTTAACATAAAAACCAGTACCTAAGTAAGTACGAGTATCTACACCGGAATGCAATAAAAATTCAAGATTAAAAAACAAAACCTAATTTAAATTAGTAGATCCGGATAACGGAATACGTCGAACAGGTTATTAAATGATGATTTAAATTTTGTTGCTACTTAAGAGTCTTTAACGCCAAGCGCGAGAGCTCCATACAAAAGCAACCGTGACAGTGTAAAAAAAAATGTGACATGAATGTAAATAAATATATGAATGCAATATTTTTCAGGAATATTATCTAAAACTTGTCTTTATTGTCAGATTATTAAAATAATGATGGTTTAGTGGTGAAAAATTCCATTAAATTTCGCAATAATTCATGTTTTAAAAAAATATATCTCGCAAAATAACTAAATCATAGGTAAACTTTTTTTGATTTTTTACCCAAGGCTCTAATCTATTGATTTATATTATTTTTATCATTCCGGTGGGGCTGGAACTAATGCTGAAAGGTAAATTGGGAAAACCTAGAATTAAATAAGTTATCTAGATAGAAAGCACAAATACAATAGGTATTAATAGATTTTTTATAACTAACTATAAAGATAGTAAATTTTCCTACAATTATTGATAATTTTAAAAACCTTTCGGACACAAACAACGAGTTTTTTTGTCAAGTACAGTTTTGCGCAAAATAACCGTTATGGCCCTTAAACCGCAAGTGTTTGCAGTAGCCTTCAGAGTTCGCATGTTGTCTCAACCGCACATCCTGCCCTTCAATTCAACCGGAACACAGCAATCGTGCAGCATCTTGCAGGTTCCGGATTTACTCTTGCGAATATCCGACATGTATGCATGCAACACCAAATAATCAGATTGATATTGATCTTAACAAATAGATAGCTAAATTACTTATGATTATGATGATGATTGGATTGAACAAGATCTAGTTAGTAGTTTTTATTTAATAGCAACTTTAAACTTATAACGCAGGTTCACGTTATAAATTGCAAACCACAATAATTTATAAAGATTAGCAACGTTAAGCGTGGTCAGTACTTGGATGGGTGACCGCTCTGACTGCAACTTTTTGCACTTTTTTATTTTATTTTATTATTATTATTTATAATATAAGTGTATAAACGGTTAAAATGCACGGAACCCTTGATGCATGAGTCCATCTCATACTTATCTAATTTATTGTTATTGTGATTAAAAAGCCTTGCATTATTGATACCTCACTTTCGACTTACCAACCCATTTTAAAATAAAGCAATTAAAAATAATTATTATTGCCTTCAATACTTTTATTCTTTATTCCCTGGTCCTAGAGACATAATCGACATAATAGACTAAGACAGACCTAATGCTTAATTTAGTTAAATTCTCGAATTAGAAATTAGAGTTCGATTTACTAGTTAGTCAATCGAACAGGGAGGATCCTAATTCAATGAACGTCTCTCGCAATTTCTCGTGTCACTGCATGAAATGCCTAACCATGCTCAATCTCTTGAACTTCAGTGTTTGGATTCGGTCCTTCGAAATTGATATAGCTGACAGGGCTCTCTGTTGACACCGCCCGACGCCGATCGAGTGGAGGTCAGGGTCAGCCTGCGCGTCACTACGGGAGCTTTATTGCTCCCATGTGCCAACTTGTGTCGTAACGTCCACTGATGTTTTCAACCGGCGAAAAAATAAGAGGAGGTTCTCAAGTCGATGAATTTTGTAACTTTTTACTGATTAGTCCGATTTTGGTAATTATTTTCTTATTGAAAAGGGTCTTGTACCTACCGCGAAGTTGGGTGCTAAAACAGGTTATAAGGATTGTTTTTTGGTAAATTAATTTCAGTTAACGAATCAGTAAATTATACTCAACAAATAAAGAGATTTAAAAAAAAATGTTTACTACTGTTTAACTTTTTGGCGGTATTTTTTTAAGTATTTTTCTTATGAAATCAAAATAAATCTGTCGTATACCTCCCTCGATTAAGAGTTCAAACATTTCTTTAGCCCTTAAAAAGATAAGTCAATGTTGAGAAGCATTTCTATAAAACATGAACAACAACATAAACACCACTATTTACTTTCCCACTGGTGGGATACAGGGACTACTCTCTTGACAAGAGACAAAAGGCCTAAATTGACGACGCTGGCCAAGTGGTAGGTGAGTGACAAATTTCCTTCAAACTCTTCAAATTTATCAAAACAATCCTGCTTTTCTCGCGTTTTTTGCCTTCACTGTTATAGCACGTATTTAAAGCGAACATACATTTCTCAAGGAGAAAAATCCAGAGGTGTGAGGCGGGGTTTGAACGCACGACCTTCGGAATGAAAGTCGAGTGTCCTTCCATTTAACCAACACGGCTTTTCTATACTATGTGGGAAATACATAAATCTCCAGGAAGTCAATGACCGACCCTCCGCGTAGTTGTGTGAAGCTTATGCAAACGCATACCCCGCTTGGATAACATCCAAATACTCGAACATGTGAATTTTTTTAATACTTGTTATTCGAATTACGTATGCCTCATGCAATCAAGCCGCGCATGTCTTCATGCATTTGTACCTGTCTTATGCCAATTTGTATAGAACTCTGTAGTCCTTTGTTTGATGAAGTCGTTGAAAATTCTTGTACCTTCAAGTTTCTTTATTGATTCAAGTTTAATGTTGTACATTATGGTACTGCCAGCGCCAAATTGATCTCATGCTGTTATTTATGTCATTCCTAAGAGTGTTGTGCTTGCCTATCATAGGCACATAGGTACCTACATATATCATAGAATAATGTTTAAATTAGTTTTAATAAAATAATTGTTGTTTGGGTGTTTGTGGTGCATAAAAAAAAGAGTAAAAAGTAGAGTAAAGAGTATAAAGAGTAAAAGTAAAAAAAATCTAGAGTAGACAAAATAATCTGAAAAACTCTGAAATCATCATAATATGCGCCCAAAGTGGTAGAAATATTTAATTTCTAATGTTTCAAATTTTTATTATGTAAGTTTACAAAGTGTTCAAAATGATCTGTGCAAACAAAGCTCTTAAAGGTAGCACGCAAACTCTGTAGTAGGTACGATAAATTTGACAACAAATTTATCGTCCTACAGAGTTTGCGCTCAGATTATGAACACTTTGTCAATTCAAATAAATATTAAACAATGGAAGTGACATATTTTGACCACTTTAGGCGCATACAATATTTTGATGTTTCTAACATGTTAAATAACTTTAATTCTATGTTTTTGAGATTATTTTGACTACATAATAGGCCTCTATCAATATGACGCTCACTGTACCTTTTAACTTTATGCAGGTTTGCAGTTGTAAGACTATCCAGGCCAAGACGCTACTAATTAGGTTTTATCTCATACTAATGAACATGAACAACGAGGCTCTGGCATACACCAACCCGCATTATCCAGCGTTAGCGCTTCTGTACACAATGAACTACCGAGTCACCACCGCCGCGCCCGCCACGCCAGCCACGTCGCTGGTCACTTAGCTATTAATATCTAGCAAAGTAACTAGTAATGTTCTAAGTTACTAGGAATGTATTACAAACAGCTCTATAGTGAGTGGACCGGTAAAATTAGGCTTTGACGGCGCGGTGGCGCCGCGGCGCGCGCCGGCGGCGTGATGGCGGGCGGCGCGGTGGTGGCACCGTGTACAGGAAGCCTTTAACTGATATGGGATTATTTTACTATGATCTATGGATCTCCATCAATAGAGTAGGTACTTATTGATAGTTAGATTGTTTTAATATTTAATAGGAATAAGGTATCTTGTGAAGTGTTGTGAGATTCTTCTTTGGTTTCAATTTCATTCATGTTTGTTATTTTTGTTTAAGAAAACTGTAAAATCACACCTCCTGCCTGTAAGACGATAAGTTTCAAATGATTCAGTCTTAAAATACGTTAATACATCCGCTCGTGGGAAAGAAAGACGGCATTCCGCTAAACCACTCCGAATACCTGACCATATGCAAGCCAATAACCGACCGCGTGTACAAGATGCTATAAATAACGCGCTGGGAAATCTAACAGGTGGACAGACGAAGCGTTCACTAAGCCACACCTGAAAGCTTAAGTAAGGTTTTAATAAGACGGGTCTCACAAAAACGCGTATTTTTCAATATGCTACCTACTGAATCCTAGTTCTCAATAAGTATGAATGTTGTCATTAAAGTGTAAATTGAACTTTTAAATTCCATAACGTAAAGTATATATGTAATTATTATTACCCTTAAAGAAAAGTTGAAAAGAGGTTGGACATGGAAACGCAGTTTGTTGAACAGAACTCAATCTTTTTTTTTCGTTTAGATAGCTATTCTAGTTATGTTGATACCTACTTAACTAAGTTAAATAACCTTACTTGTTGTTATTAATAATAACAACAACGATAGATACCTATGCAATATACATAATAGCTACTTACTAAAAACTACATATATAATTAAAAACAATTAAAATATCAAAGTGATCTATGAGGAAAGATTAGTTCCTGCATTGTTGAGTACCTATTGAGTAAAATAATGTTTGTTGACATTTATGTAAAAGGCATAATTATTTATTACTCACTTGTAACTACATAACTGATTACAGCTGACACAATAACTCTTTCCTATAAACATAAAGCGCCTTTGCAGCATAGATCACCTATGCAAATAAAATAAATAAAAAATAAAATTAAAAAGATTTATATCCTTTTTGTCTTACAATATTTATTCTAAGTTGATTAATTCTTATTATGGAATGACCTTGGCCATATTTTAGAAGGCCTTGATTTTAGAAATATAGGAGATTTTGAGCGTTTACGAAATAAAAATAAATCGGCGTTTGATAATACACATAAACACACGTAAATATATCAACTGGTTCCCTGACAAGCTTGTGTTTTTTACCTAGGCTATATAATCTTCCAGTAAAGTGACTACCTTCCATAGCGATATCTCTGTAAATGGTAGCCATCGTTACAAAGTTGCGAGTGTTTATAAATTTATACTTCAGTGGGTTGGTAGCTAATCCATCAATTAATTACTGACTCATATGGTCATGCATATGTTTCCTGATTTTATATTAGGCGCATTCCGCTTGTAGGTGACTTGATAAATTAAAACAAACAACATTACGTATGCATTGATATTATATGTACATTGTGTTGAATGTCAGAATTAATAAGTGTGAGTGAGTTCAGTCAAGCAACCTCAAAATATACACCCCTGAGTAATTCCATTAAGCCCAATACTTTATGAATTTTTGATACTGTAATGTAATAAAAGTACCTACCTGCTTAAGTAAAGTAAAACCTATAAAAGTTATTTGTATATTTCAGACGACAACATTTAGACTTAGCTAAGTCTAACGGGAGTCTAAAACTTGAACGGGAACTTATCTCTACAACTTTAAATACAGCAATTCATCTGGGGGTACGGCAGTGCCCCCACCAAGTCGAGCAAAAAAGCGGCACGGCCTTCAATAATTGAATTTACACGTGTTTTCAGGCGATTGAATTAACACGTGTTTTCAGGCGATGGCCAAGTCTTAATATATTTATATAAAACATTAAATAATTTTGAGACGAAATTTGAAGACTTGGATTTACTTGAATCTCACAACTTTTTACCGCAGAACAACTGAGTTGCGCGACTTGGTGTTTTTGACAAGTATTGTTTTTGATGGGATTGCTTTTATACGTAACAAACATTACATTTAGATGTGGAGTAAAATCCTACTAAACTTATTATAAACGCGAAAGTTGAGGATATTATGTCAATTCAATTTCAATTTATTTATTTACCATAACGTTATATTACCTAACAGGCAAGTCAAAACATACAACATAAAAACATTTATACCTACTTACTTACATTAGCTAAACTTACTTATATTTACACACAATGATTGGATATGAAGTGGAAAATGAACAACTCATGTATTCATCAACGCTATAAAAAGGATGTGACTGAATTTTTTTTTAATTACGTTTGTAAGGGATATTGAATAATTTAAAACTTATGTTAGTGTGTAAGTATGTTTATTGCTCTTTAACGCAAAAACTACTGATTGGATGTTGCTGAAACTATACAATAATAGCTTACATATCAGGATAACACACTGCTACTTTTTGCCGTGGTAAAATACCACATTTTGCGGGAAAGTCAATAATTGTGTGCACGGCCCGATATTTTAAAATTGGCACGGACATAAGAGCTGATTACTTAGTAAAGCACCTGTAATCTGTGGTAAAGGTCAAAGTCAACTTTTTACGGGCAAAGCCACGGGCGGCTAGCTAATACCTACATATAAATCTAATCGTTACAAGTAATATTGGTGTCAATCCGTTCTCATATTCACAAGGTGACCAAGTTCACTTGCTCAAAATGCTAAATACGTATTTACATTCCAGTTTGAATTAAGTACATGACTGTTTAAAATGAGTTAAAGCTTTTGTGCAATTCCTTTATTGTATGAAGATGTTTATCCATCAAGTACGTCTGAGGCCGTTTAGTCCGTGTATTCCAATGGTAAACATTGCTTTATTGGATAAACATGAATAATTCACGGCATCAGCATAATGTGGACTGTCGAGGCTGGCTAAGTAAAATAAATGGCCGAACGTTATCGCGGATTTAACAAAGCTTTGTGAGCGGGCTAGTAAATGGTAGGGACTAGATTAGAAAACAAAATGACCTATTACAGTTAAGCCGTTTGAAAGTTGTTTATTCAAATAATTATTGACTAATAAAGATGCAGATAAATACCGTTAATAATTTTATTGATTATGCTGTGATTTTTCTACAAAAAAGTGGTAACCGATTTGAATTAAACCAATTACAGATTATTGAAGACAATTCGATAACTTATAAAATTAAAATGAGACTTGGGGACCGATTTGGAGCTAGCCACGCTAGCTTTTTTTAAAATAAGGTTGTTACTCTACTTTTGACCCTTAGGATTTTCAAAAGTTCCCTTCAATTTATCTGGGACACCGTTCTCCGATCCCGGTTTCTTTTTCATTGTCTCATGATAGATAACTTTAATATGATATCGTAATACATAACTTTATCATGATATCGGTTTATAGACCACGAAATCATACGCGAACACTGATTAAATAAATAAATAAATATTTCCGGACTACTCACACAGCTTCACCTAACCCCAAACTAAGCAAGCTTGTACTATGGGTGTTAATTGACTGATTTACTACATAGATACATTTTTTTGTTAATACATACATATGATACATAGAAAACACCCAGACCCGAAACCAGAAATTGTAGATCGTACAAAATCTGGTCCCCCGGCGGGAATCGAACCCTCCTGCAACCTCCTGCGCCTCAAGCAGACGTTCGCACACCGAGCCACAGAGGTCGTCTTAAAAAAATATTTCCCTACCAGAGACTAATATAGAGGTATAATAATAACTTGACTTATACATAAGTATTCTATTTGTACAGGGACGGTGTGAGTCCAGCTGAGGCGGCCGCCAGCCTACCCGCGAGCCCCGCGGCATCGTCCCTGGTCAAGAAGAAGGCGGCCGGCGCGAGCGACGTGCGCGAGCGCGCCGCCGCCGTGCGCACGCGCCGCCTCATGAAGGAGCTTAAGGAGATCCAGCGCGTTCAGAACAGCAGGCCTGAGCCGATGTTCACGGTAAGTTTCTAAACAATATAAAATACAATTATGTGTACTACAAACAGCACATAACTTGTACGAGACAAAAGATAAACGTACATAGCCAGGCTATGCTGCAATGCACTAAAAAGTTAGCGTTCCGTACACCCAATAGGAGAACAGGGATTTCAAACACTCTCCTAGAGCTTACCGCGCTAACCTAAACAGTTTGTCCCGGTTTTAATAATTATTATAAAATTTATGCTATGGAAAGAAACATTTGAATATAAATGCTTCCTTACTCTTTTAGTAAGGAAAAGTAAAAAGTATGTTTTGTAATACTTTAACGTGTTTTATCAATAGGTAAGCAAAAACCATTTCTCACAATCTGCGGGAAAATATAGTCAATCCATCTGTCAACTGTCAGTGATAGGCTGACCAAGATACTCTTTATTATTATAACCATTGACTAATTTCCTCGGAGATGGTGTAATATATTCGTTAGAAAGTAAAATTTTGAAATCTCCGACATAATAATCTTTCTTCGAACGAAGGATCTTATTAATTCGTCGCGTATTTTTTTATCTTCATCCTTAGCACTTTTCAACTGTAAACGAAATTTATTGATAAGGTAATTTTTCTTAAGAAAGCTATGGCTTGCAAGTGGATTCCGTGGAAATTTCGGTCGATTCATCTATGTTATATTGAAAATCCAAACTTTTTACGAATAAAGTAAAATTTTACCATTTACTTCAATTTGGAATGAACTTGTTTATTATATACGTATATCCTATATCATTCAATATTCGTCTTTTTATAGTTTAGGACACAATGGAAGTGCGTATGCACGGTGCACCGGCGTGCTAGGTAGCTACTTATTGAACGTGTATTTCCTGTAGGGGTCAAAGTCAAATTGTTTTGTTGACTGCAACCACGTTGCATAGAATGTGCTCTATGATTTGGTATTATTTTTTTATCTTTGGCCTTAGAATGATGTCTACTATTAGACTTAGCGTCTTCTATGGATTTGACATCAATATGAGGTGTTTTCCTACTCGCTGCGCTTGGCAGACGAGTTGGCGAGTGGCTGATTTGGTATTATTATTTTATTTATCCTTACAATGATCACGAACTAGTCTTTAGAGCTTATTTATCAAAATCCGAGTAAACTAAGCTATGTTAAGTTAAGCCAATAGAGCTTTCTCGCTTTGTCACATGACTGAGCGAAATAGCTCTATATTTTAACCGATGTGAAACAATATTTTATCCCCATTAAAAATATATATATATAGGTTAGATGAAGTGGAAAGACCCCAGAAACAATTTGTATTGCATATAATATGGGCTATCCATCTCTGAAATATATGTTTTTATCTTTGCATTCGCCTCTTGAGATTAACGCGTTAACTACTGTTATGTGAATTTGCTAGGTGGGTAATTAGTGTTTAGTTTGTGAAACTAACCTAGATACTTGTTTTTGTGTTTCTTCAGCTGCATTTGCTTATGTATAATAAGTATAATAGCTACAACTGTGTTTCGCAATAAGTTACGATTCATGTGCTGCCCACGTATTGAATAATATTACCCGCTCAATAACTGTTTGCGTGTGTTGCATTTCAGCAAAAGTGTTGCGAGTTTTCACACACAACAATGGAAGTCGAGACGATTGTTCCTCTGACTCTTGGATAATATGTTTTCAGTGTTTAATAAACACCTCGAATGATATAATTATTGTTGTAAATCATTTATAAAGGCAGGCTTGACAAAGACCAAAGCCTTGCCCTTCTATTTTCTCATAGCATTCATATTATATTCTAACTTAAATTGTTAATATTATATTACTGTAACCTTGCTTGAACTAACTTAACATAGAATATCTACCTAATAATTAATCTTTTCATCTCATCGTAAGAATAATTATATTTTTTGTCACCTATAAAAACTACAAGTTCCTACGTAACAATAGGCCGTTCGTCTGTTAACCTGTTTAAAAATACTGGACTCAAATTTTTCGCCTTATCAGTTAAATAAGAAAGTGCTATGCTATGATATGGAGTAGGTATCAAAGTTCCCTAGTTTCCCAAGGCACAAATTTAGTACAAATCGTAAGGTAGCGTTACGTCACGTGAAATAATGCAATAAATCAAATCAATATTTGGTTTGAAAAAAATAATAGTTCAGATAAAAACTAGAAGTTGTTTTTTTTTGTTTTTATACCCCGACCAAAGAGAGGTGTTATAAGTTTGACGTGTCTGTCTCTCTGTGTTTTGTAATGAAAGGTAAGTTTGGCGCGAGTGTTCTTAGACATGTTTCATGAAAATCGGTTCTGCCGTTTAAAAGTTATGGGGATGAGAGTGGGGAAGGAAAACCGAAAATCTGCAAATATACTCGAGTGGGGTATCAAATGAAAGCGCATCGCGTGCACATTACAAAATATTATGGTGTTTTACTTTTAAGGAAATTAACCCATTAGAGGTCAAATGAAAACTAAAAGTGATTTTTTTAAAAAGCCTTTATTTTTATATTAAATGAATACTAAAGAAACGGAAAGTACAATAAAAAGTGAAAAAATAAAAAACCTTATGGCCAAATGGGGGGTGTACTTGATTGAGTACACTGACCTCCTAGGTATGAAAATTTTCGAAGCAAGGTTTTTGGACGCAAAGTGTTTTGACACACTTCTTACACTGCCAGCGCACCCTTGCATGGCACAGGACACACCGCAGCTGCTTTTCAATTTTTGTCGGAAAATGGCCAACTCCGTCTTGAGGCAAACCTTCCACTATAGATGCAGCCTGGCGAGCTTTTCTTGGTTCAAGCTGGCGTAAATAGTATCGTGCGATATGGCGGCGGAACATTAGCTGATCCATGGGGTTGTCGCGGCTCATAACATGCAATCGCCAAGCATTAGCAATAGCCATATCTAACATATAGGTGAACAACACCCACCACCATTTCTTACCATGAATGGCGATTCTGTACAAAGATATAGACTGGTCCAGTTCGTCTACCCCTCCCATATTTTTATAAAAAGTGTACTTAGTTGAGTACAGTGACCTCTAATGGGTTAAGTCATCCAATGCCTGGATCGGGGTTTTTCTTTAATTTTAAATTTAGCTTTATTGATAACTTTAAATGGAACCAATTTGCATACATAAAATAAAGAATCCCCAAAATGCATTTTATCACCGGGAATAAAGTTCTGTGGTAAAAAAGCTTAAAAAATACTCTCTGAGGAGGCTCTCAAGTTTTTTTTGATAACTAATATCTAGGTAAGTACATAAGTACCTACCTATACATAGTTATTGGAACTATCTGTGTAAAAACACAAACCTAGAGCTTACCACAGGGCAAGATGTTTTTGTGTGGATTGTTCTGAAATATTATTTAAAGCACCTACTCACTTATTAGATCACTAACCAGACATAACATAATAGGTTTTGTGCCTTTAATAGATACAGCTACGAGTATCATGCAGCAATACATAATAAACAGATAGCATCCATCATTCACAATCATCATTTTAACGTCACGGTTTATCTCGTAACTGTTATACTTAAGAGGCGGATGTTCTAATATAATTCATTTAAAAATACTTATCACTTAGGCTTATTTGACTTGAAACTAAAGCCAACAAAAGATATATTATTCTTCAAATAAATTGTAAGCTACTGGCGTTATAACAACATAAATTAACCAGTAGATTGACAGCAGCCTATTCTCGGATCACAGCGTGAAATACAGCGCTCCCTAACTCGCTTGCCAGGCGTGGCGAGTATGGCTACCATCTCTGAGTATCCCAGGAAGCTAAATCAGTAGTTACATATCATATATGCTATCAAGCTCAGAATGTTTCTGAGCAAGACGAGCTTTATTCTTAAAGGGAGGCTAAAAGTCCAGTAATGGCATTATACGGTTCATGAAAGCAATCATGGTTATCTTGCTGTTTGAATTTAACCATTTTTTTTATATTTCCAGGTAGAGCTTGTTAACGATAACCTGTACGAATGGCACGTGCGCCTGCACCAGATCGACCCCGAGAGCGACCTGGCGGGCGACCTGCGCGAACTCAACATTCCCAACATCCTGCTGCACCTGGTGTTCCCGGAGAACTTTCCGTTCGCGCCACCCTTCATGCGGGTCATCGAGCCGAGGATAGAAAAGGGCTTCGTTATGGAAGGTAAGGGGATTTGTTGTCCTGATTAGAAATATTATCTAATTATCTTGTTTATTAAAACATATCTAACGATACTAATTATGCGAGTGACAATGAAAACGTGCGAGAATTGGCACTCGATGAAAGGTTACTTTTAATTAACCCATTATGTTTTAACGAACTTTAGGCAAACAATGACACCTGGCGTTAATATGTGAACCGTGAGAGTGAATGGCATCAGTTCCGTTGGCAAGATGAGTCAATTTCTTGCGAAAGCGAAAATGTTTTATGACAACAGTGATTCACGGTGATTCTTGAGAAATCTGTCGAAAATTTGCCAGTTTTTTACGTTTGACACATAGACGGCACGGCAACGCTTTTACGCTGAATTAGTAATGTATGCGCAATATAAATCCGAGTTTATAACTGAAAAAAGCTTTTACACACTAGGCACTACTTACTGCTTAATATAAAAATGCTATTTCTGTACTACTAACACGGCAAGTATTTCGGGCAGGAACTAATTAAAGCGCCTGGATTGCTCTACATTCGCCGACAAATGTATTTCTTCATGTTCAACGTAATTTTAACGATTTTAATGGTCGCTTTAATGGCCTAGTGGGCATAATTGGCATAATGTTACAAATATGACCCACCCAAATGGGTGCATTTATTCTGGTTCCGTGTCTGTTACCTACGTATTGTATCAGTTATTTTTACAACAATAGGTGTCTCTTTAGTTTGGAGTTTAGTTAGAACTAGCAGTCCCCGCGGTTTAACCCGATAAAATGAATTTGTCCACGCAACGACATAATTTACCCGCGGTTAAAAGTAGCCTGTATCTTTACTCCTAATACAATGTATAACCCATCACCATATATGTAATTGCAGACACATCGGTTTAACAGTTTTGCCGAGAACGACAGACACACACATACACTTTCTCATCTATAGTAATGGGACCAGTAATATGAATATGACGATTTTACAGAAACGAAAAATACGTATAGATTTTTTTTTAATTAATTATCATTAGGCGACTTTATTGTTCGTTAACGTATCGCGCTAGTGTAGAAAATCTAAAAAAATCCCATGAGTTCTGAAAAAAGTAGTGAGGTGAGAATGTTTTAAAATTATTGTAATCATACGTTCGTTCGTAAAATTAAAATAATAAAAAACAACTGACGTAATTGCCAGCCAAATAACGGTGTGCTTTTGTGTTGAAGATTAGATGAAGATTATTGCCAGCCTAATTTTCGCAAATAAACTAAGAAGATATTTAATTATTCTTTTACGGTTTGTGCTTTGCTGACATTTGTATTATTTTTTTTTGCCATCCTTTGGTAAATAAATTATTTTATTTTATTATTATTTTTGAATATGTGACCAAATATTGTTAGATACAGCCTGATTGTCTAACCGAATTTATTATAATCCCGAAATGGCTAAAATATAGGTACCTATAGGTTTAGGAGGTCTTCACCGTTGTTATGAAATGAGCATGACACTGAATGAACAATAATATTTCCGGACTAATCACACAGCATCACCTAACCCCAAACTAAACAGAGCTTCTACTATACGTGTTAGGTAATTCTAACTCTTTAATACTTGAAAAGGAGTTACTTAAATGTGATATTTTTTTGTTCAGGAGGTGCAATATGCATGGAACTGCTGACGCCGCGCGGCTGGGCGTCCGCGTACACAGTGGAAGCGGTCGTGATGCAGTTCGCGGCGTCCGTGGTGAAGGGCCAGGGCCGCGTGGCGCGCGCCCCGCCGCGGCCCTCCTGCGAGTTCTCGCGCCGCCGCGCCGAGGAGGCCTTCCGCTCCGTGGTCAAGACGCACGACAAGTACGGCTGGGTCACGCCGGCGCTGTCCGACGGTTGAACTTGGGGTATGCTGATCATCCGAAGCCACTTTTATTCCACTACTGGGGATATGTATCCCCAGAGTTGGTGATAGCCATCACCGTCCTTTGCTAACCGCTTCCACTGACGATCCGCGATGGTGCCATCATAGACGTAACAAGAAGACACTACACATTAGATATCAATACATGTTTAGGAAACGAAGGTTTCAGCAGATATAGTAGGTATATGTTCCCACATCATTCGTCACGTATCCATCGTCGAAGTGCCTTGGTATGCATTGCATGTTATATACTAGACAGAAACATTGACCTAAATATAGCTGTATAGACCGCAATAGTGGACCACATTACGCTACCGGCATTTCGTAACTGCACCACACCACTTAACAATTTATCCGAACGACCGGAGTGGCCATACCTATTATACGATCACAATAGACGGATTCTACAGATATTAAAGAATAAGGCCCTGACTAAATAGCGCAAAAGTCTTACATTAACTTCATACAGACCGAACCATGAATTACGAGACTTGTAAAGTTACAAACATGATCTTTACGTATTGTGAACAAGCATTACAACTAAATTAAAATCATCACTAAAATAATTTCCTCTGATTCCTCACGTATTTATTATTTGTTCCAGATAATATATCCTCAGCCATAATGCAGAATGGATCTCTTAAGTTATTCTTGTGAATAATTTTACTTGTAATTAGTGCAAATTTTAATAATGCTCTGCTCTGTGTAATTAGTAATTATAACCATTTACTTAGGTAAGGCAATGGATAGTTCGAACCATGTTTCTAGTTCAATAAAACTCATAAATTATTAGGAATTGTGTACCCAAAACAGAATTGTGAACTGCAGTTGATGTTGCTTCGTGTGATTCCGGTTTTTAAATAGTAGCAACCTAAACAACATACTAGTGTTATAGGAAATCGACATTACAGTTTTATATAATAAAAATCTGTTTGTGTTGAATTATTGTAAAATATTGTGAATTTTTTAAATAGTCCTTTGTGCCAAAGTTATGCTCAATGTCGTCTGCCTAGTTAAATTTTCCTCTTCATATTCAAAAGTTTTAGAAAACCTTCCTGGTCAAAATTAAAAATATAAGAGGAAATGTTTCCGTCCTAAAGTCATTTAATAATTTTGGTAATTATATGGACACATGTAGTATGTATGTATTTAGAATTCCACCAAACACTAATGTTCTATCGACCTTGTCCTTGTTTGAAGGATTCTTTGTGTATGTGATAAGTATTTTATTATGTCATTTTGTAATTACAACTACATGCTAAAGTCTGCATGCTTCTGTGTATTAAGATTGTGGTAGTTAAGTCAAATTAATGTGAACCTACTACAATTTATAACTCATGAGTATTTAAATGCTCAAAATAGCAGTAGTTAGTTATAAATGTGAATTGTGAAATTAAAGGCTTGTGGTAATTATAAATTTTACAGTTTATAAGGAAAATATTAGAAAATTGATGTTGTTAATTTGTGTAATCAACCAAAGATGTTTTATTTTTATGTGAACCCTTTCCATGCAAATTAGGTATGTAAAGAAAATTATAACTTATACTAAATAAATATTATATGTGTACAACATTATTAGACGTAATAAATTACTTAACTGCTCTATTTTGTTTCTACTACCCCTTGGTACCTATTGTTTTCTTTGACCTCATTAAATATTCACATGTTATTTTTTAATTTCATTATTATTTTATTGGAATCACAACATTTAACCTATTCTTTGCTGATGGCACTACTGGTGTGTCATATATTTTTTTAACTTGTGTCTTATGATTGTGACACGATAAGCGTTATTCATCGAATGTAACACCCTCAAATAAGTTTTAGAAGGGTCTTTCTAGAAAAAAACTATTAAGATTTTTCACTTAGACAGCCTGTTATCTGTCTCTGGATATTGTGTGAATTCTAAAGTTGCACGGATTGACAACCTGCAAATACCTGAAATTAGTATGACATAAATAGGCTTAATGTGTGTTTTAGCTAATTCAGTGATATATAAACCCTAATTCGGGTTTATTTATGAATACGCGCAAAAATGTATTTATGTAGTAGGTATATCAGTCATATAAGGGTCTAGACAGACGGACTGCAATTCAACTGCCAAATGGCAGTTCAGATGCAGTTTGAATGCAGTTGGCTCGACTGCAATCAAACTGCACGTCGACGGGCAGTTGGCGTGCAGTTGGATTGCAGTCTGAGTGCAGTTACAACGACTGCAATCAAACTGCACGTCGACGGGCAGTTGTATTGCAGTCCGAGTGCAGTTACAACCACTGCACACAATTGAGTTACCTCGCAGTTCTGTTGCAGTTTGAATGCAGTTGGCTCAACTGCAATGCAACATTTTTGCAGTCGTTGTAACTGCACTCAGACTGCAATCCAACTGCACGCCAACTGCCCGTCGACAATTCATTAATATACATATGTTCACAACAAATGCACAGTAAACATTTACAGGCTTCTTCAATACAGGCTTAGCCTAGTGAAGAAGTCACCAGATACATTATATGGACATTCTATAAGTTATCTGAAAATAACTGAAGGACACTTTACATCTATTTTAAATGTATGAGTTTTATTTCGAAGTGTGTTAAGATTACAAGTCTTAATATTTTTTGCTGAAATAAATATTTGTATATAAATGCATCAAAGATATTTTTTAAAACATTATTAATAACATTGAAAATACAAATAGATATTTACACACAATAACTGCTCTAAAATGGTTCAAATTGCATCTGCTTGTGAAGAAAGTGCAAACAATAGGGTGTAGATGACTTAAAAATTATAATTAGTCTGTCATTTACGAAACTTATTTTTTTTCCCCATATTTATTTTTTCTTGCAATCCAATTCCCTAGGATAGGACTCTGCATTTGAAGCGTCAGTTTGCCAGTGTCAAGTTAAATAAAAATATTAAGTGAAAAAGATGTAAATTAAGTCTTGATTTTTAATAAGTTTTGCGTGACGTAATTTTGATTAAAATGTACTAATTATGACAATCCAGAACATTGCTCCTCTACCTTGGCAATTTCTTATTCAATTTACAAAGCAAAAAAAGATTGTCTTATATTTTTTGACAGGCTAATATACTGACTAAGCAGAATAACATTTTTTTTATGTAGTAATCATGCCTATTAGTTTTACTATAGGAGAGAACAGATTGAAAATAATTTATCTTTATTTCTTTATAGTTCCAAAAGTGTAAACTAAGGAACAAGGAAAAGTCTTACTTACTTAAGCATAACAGGATCATGAATAAAAAATAATTTTCACATATTCACTTTATACAAGAAATGAAATTAAAATTAAGCATTATAAATAAATGATAATTATCACAAGCCAGATCAAATACCACCTCGCAGCGCTAACACCAAATGCAGCACCGATCCACCTTGAACTTTGTAATCCTGTGCTGTTTTCTCATCATTCCTGAAATTACAAAACATTTATCAATTTGGAAATACTTTATCATAGTGAACCTTAATGCTATTTAGATCTACCTTTTTTTGAAACAATTCATAATTATAACAATTTCCAACTAATATTATAAACATTAAAGTAGCAGATTTCTGTTAGGATCGCTAGGATCCACCACTGAATTAAATTTAATTCATTTTTGTATGGAGTATGCAGACACCAAGGGAATGATGGCAAAAACTGTTGTGACAGCTTCATTACTAAAATTCAATATTTACAAAGTTACACTCATGTGCCATAATATGGAATATTTACATGGTATAAAAAGGTTTTTAGCTAGTAGGTAAACTGATGTTGGTCCTTCAAGCTCATTACACAGAGCATACCAACTCGAATACATCTAAACCTGTTTGTCATGTAGAAATGGATCCAATTGAAAGAATTCAGTTGTTGAGAAACAAGATGCATGATGATTGAGAAGGCACCATAAATGTATGCTATGGGTACATTTTACACACTTAGCATGGTGTCTAAATAATTAAAATTATGCATTTGTTGAATGAGTAATTCTGGAAAGGCGAAAATAAAAGGCGATAATAGGTCTCCTACTCACATTTGTTTGCCAGAAAATATAAGACGTTGTTGTTGTGGTGGTATGCCTTCTTTTTCCTCGACTCTTTCCTTAATCCTTTCCACCTTATCCGTGGGTTCTATGTCAATCTCGATTTCTTTGCCCGTAAGCGTCTGTAACGAGAGGTTAGGATGATTTTCTAAATTACCTTCCTGCAGCTGCCCGTGAAGAAAGTACAAACAGTCTTACCTTGACTTTGATCAGCATGGTTGCTTAAAAGGGTTTTTCGCAAGAAACTGTTGTTTAAATCCTACTTTTGTATATAATTTACAGAAATCGGTAAAAATGATTGAAGTTGAGACAAAATGGAAACAAACGAATTGCAGCAGAACTTTTCGCCAAGAGATTTCGCCGTTTTTTTTTGTTGATTTGTCATTGATCTTGACATTTGTTGCAGTGACATTTTGTATTTGAGGTTGACAAAATTAAAGAAAAATGGCGTTCAACCGTTCAACTGATTATGTAACATTTTATTTAACTCGACACTGGCAAACTGTAGCTTCAAGCGCATAGTCCAATTACAAGAAACTGAACTGAACTATAATTAAGAGGTGGTATTTTTATTTATCTGCTCTTAAAGCAACAACTTGCCAGTCAATATCACAGAATAACTAGAGAGAAAAAAGATCTTTGTTCTGAGTTCAAGATAATACAAAATTATTAATAGAATAGGTGTAAAACACGTTAATTTACTCGAACCAACGTGCGTCTCGTTTTTTATTGGTTGATGGCAGCCCAAACGGTTGTGGTAAAGTTCACTTTTAGTTTAGGTAAAAATACCATTGTTTTATGGTTGAAAATCTTATCGAATCAAAAATGTCCAACAAAACATACGGACATTGGCTGTTGACGGCCATATAGCCAGTCACGGACGCCATCTAATAAAAGAAGAAGTAAAAAAAATATGTCAAATTTGACAGTCTAACAAAAAGAAGAACCTAAGTCGTAAACAAAACAAAACAAAGCAAAGCAAAAGCAAACGCAAACCAATACATAGTACCAATATCTATTTTATTAAGATATTTACCTTGAAAGTTGAAATTAAGTGAAAAGAGTGATGACGCTAATCACGGATATTTTTAGTCGCTTGGAAAACATTACCCGGGAAGGTAATCCTAATAGCTTTTTAAAATGGTACAAAATCTAACCACAAATAAACATTAACCTAACCTAACTTATTCCGCTTTTCAGAAGGTCAGGCCGAGTTTATAACTGCAATGGCGAATAATAATGCAAAGAAAGATGTCTCAAACAACGAGACAAGTTATGTTCTTCTTCGCGCATTTCTATCTAAGATATTTAATTCAATAGATGAATTAGCGCTACAGATATTAAACGATGATTCCATACTGATAAGCGTAAGGCATCAAAAAACACTACGAACATGTTTTCAACTTATTACGTCTATTGGTATTTCGAACTGCTTGATTCCTGGCCTAGGCATATCATTAATAAAACGATGCTCTTCCTCAAAAATTCTTCCCAAATTATCTTTTACCGATGATGAGAAATATGAATTGTTAGTAGAATGCTCTAATTTCTTCACTAGAAGCTACAGGGTACCTGTCATGAAGAATATAATAGTCACTCTGCATTTATCTGATTACTTGGCTGCTTTACTCCAGCTGTCATTTGCACCATTGAAGAAGCCCGGTACCTACAGCCAGTATGTTATGACACAGGAGAAATACAGAAAGCTGAATGATGACAGAAAACAGTTCCATGCTGTTTATGAACATTTAGTTACAAATTGTTTCCAACCAACATTGATGAAAGAGTTGCTTGTGCTGCAAAGTGTGAATGAACCAACACCACCAGCATTTGCCAAGAGAATTATAGCTAAAGAGATGAGCCGAAGACTACTAGCTGCGGGAGGATTGCTCAGTCTTATAAGGTGCTTTATAGAGAGCTATTGCTTGGATACTGGATTTGAATGGAAGAATATAGATCTAATATGTAGACTGGTGTCGCAGGCAAATCATGGGATTGCTGAAAATGATTATATTATCAACATAACAACTCAGCTTTCACAGATATTAGCTTTGAACAATACACATTACTTAGCTACAGCAGTGGCTTGTGTGATTAGCCTCCAAGATAAATATCCCAACTCCAAACCAATAGAGGCTATTGTAAAAGATGTTTTCCAAGCATTTGATCATAACTCTTTGAAATTTAAGTCATGTCTACCAGGCACTGTGATATTATCACCTCAAGAAGTTAACCATAAAGTAAACATACTACATGCTTGTGTCTGTTCAGCCAAATTGGAATGGTCAGTGGCTCTTTTGTCACCAAACCTCTATGTTTTGTTTCTGATAGGTTCTAGATGTTCTGTTAATGAAGATCTGAAAATAAAACTAAAGGATATCCTCCTGAAATGCATACAAAAACTTAATAAAAGTGAGGTTACAAGATTAGTTACTGAGGTACTGTTTGACAAGGATATATTGACATCCCAAATCATGGCAGAAGAGTATGGCTCTGGGATTGCTATAAAATGTGACACAACTAAGGAACAAAGTACGGAAAACAAAGAATTATCATACTTTCTAGAATTGTTCAACTCGGCAACGGAAAAGAAGTTTGTTGATGCAGTATTTGAAGCAGCGCTGGATTTACTCATGAGATTTAGTAGTCAAAGAAGTAATAGAGCTTGCAAAGACCTTTTGGCTCTTGAAGACGAACCTTTATTGCAAGATATTGATTCCCACTATGCAACTGTACTGCAGTTGCTTTCTGAAATATCCATGTCTCCAAAAGTTGTAGCGGCTTTAAAAAACAACCCCCAAATGCTCATAAACTTTATAAAACATTTCCTTCTAAAGGAAAACCCTGATGGTGATAATGAATGCACTTCTTTGGCACTTGTTTTGCTAAACATGTTACTAGCCAACAATAATGGTACACACCAAGACTTCAATTCTATAATCCCAGTATTAAAACAAATGTCCAAAGATGAGTCAAACTTTAACCATATTCTTTGCAAGGAAGCTTTATCTCTGATGGATCTTGAAGAGTCTGTAAATGCAGATAGCGCATTCAATAAAGCTATAGCTGATGTTTTTGATGACCTGTTGCCTGTGAGAGCTCATGGTATAATGAAGCTAACAAAGCTCATTGACGCAAAGGATCCAGAGACATTGTCTAAGAAGCATTACATATTCTGTTTATTTCAGGTAAGGGTTTTGAAATACTTTATCATGAAAATAAAATTTTCGAAATTCATAATATGGTTACAATTTTGTTGTGGCTGTTGGCTTGATCTTTATTGACATTAGTATATTTTTTAAAGTGTCTGCGGCATAGTCACTTTGTGTTATAATATTATTCGCCTTGAATAATCTTAATCCCTGAATCTTATAAATTTAAGAAAAAGGTTTGTATTTACTTATGATTTAATTGATGTTTTAGGAGCAACTCAAAGACCCTGACTCTTACATCTATCTATCAGCTGTGAATGGACTAGCGGCATTATGCACACATTGCACAGAGGACGTTTTACATATCCTCTGTAAGGAATTCCTGCAAATTGTTCCCCAAGACATTGAGAAAAATATAGACAATAGAACAAGTGAGACGAGGATGAAGATTGGAGATATTATAGTAAAAGTCACAAAGCGCCTGGGTAAGTTAGGATTATGACATTTATGACACACTCATTGACTTAAATCATGTGAGACCAAACTTAATGCGTCCTTTTATCCTTATCTTACGAATATATTAATTGAGTCCCTAGTGCCCCATATATCAGTGGAAAGTGAAGAATACAAACGAATCTCGGGCGTTTTTCAAGCGGCTGTCAACAAAAAAAGGAGGCTTTTAATTAGATGCATATGATTTCTTTTTGTTTGTGAGATCTGAGACTTTGAAATAAGAGGTGATTCTGAATTAGGCGTGAATTTTTGATTCTCGAGTTATCTTTAATATGTATATTTATAACGAAAATGTTCGGGTAACATTATACCTATATTTTCCAAACAAAAATGCGATGGAAATATTAATTATAATATCTACTTGTTTGGTCTCGACTTCTGTTAGTGCATAAAATAACAGTATATAGGTTGATATTACGCATATCTTTACATTTTACATGTATTTTCGCATAACAGGTGAAATGGCGGTGGTTCATAAGACTGTACTGCTAAATACGATGTTGGCAGCTTGCCGTGACGACGACCCTCTAATACGAACGTCGGCTCTCTCCAACTTAGCGGAAATTGCTCTGGTGCTGCATTACAAGATAGGCAACATTATCTACGAGGTATGTAGTCACTATTCCTACCAAGATTCAGCGAATTAAATGCAAATAATTACAAAACTTTATTTCGTAAATATCATGAATACAGTCAAAAACCTGTGAGTCACGGGACACCTGACAGTGATAAACATAGTTAAGGTATGTCCGAACCGAAATACGGCTAGCGCTGTGGGTTAGAGTGAATGAGGACTGATTGTGATGTGGTGAAAGAAAGGGCAGTCAGACAGACTGTCGCCGTTAGACGTTACGTATCGGTTATGGGGCCCCATAATGAATTGACATTTCTAATCATTTGCTGCAGTAAATTTAATCCCTTTTTTTATTTCAGCTCCTACTTTGCATATGGGGTGTGATAGAAACAGATAAGGCAGTGGAATGCCGCCGCGCAGCCGTTATGGTAATATCCAGCCTCCTCAAAGGTCTCGGGAAAGAAACACTCTTACAGCTAAAGGAAAACCTCCTTCCAATATACAGGACACTCAAAAACCTATATAGAGATGAAACCGAAGATTCTATAGTGAGACTTCACGCTCAGATTGCACTGGAGGAACTCAATGACATAGTGAAAAACTTTTTATTCCCAGAAGTGGAGATGGAGAAACGAATATTTGTACTTGACAGGCCGAACGATTTTAATTAAAACCAAGTATGTATATATTAAGTTTGTATTTATTCACCCCTCATAAATGCCGTTATAGTTATTGTAAGAACATTTCTCAGATACATACAACTACATAGAAAATGTATGTAGAAATAGGTGTCTATGTCAAAATTTATACAAAGCAAATATGTTTAGGAGTACGAAGTAATATTTTTTGTATATAACATAAAAAAAAATAGTACTTACTTACTCTTAAAAAGCTGTTGTAGGTACCTTATCCAATATTTTAATACTCTACATATTTTATTCCTTAATAGTAAAAAAATTATGTACAAAATACATACTACATATTATAAAATCTAATGTTATATCACAAACAGTCTTAAAAATTACGCATTGGTGCATAAAACACACACAACAAAGTGCTTAAGTATATTTAATGGGGTTTATTGAAGCGGTCATCTCTTGTAAGTGCAGTCATTCGAAACCAAGAGCGTTTCTTAATGCAGTTATAAACAGTATTCTCGTTTCCTATATGAAAAGATCAGCGAGTCTAATACGCCACATTTAGCAGTCGATGCGCAGTCGAGTATTTGGGCGAATAGCAGCGCGCGAGTCCTAAAACATATCGAGCGCAGCTCGTGATCGTGCAAAATTATTATAAGGGTTTCGATTTTTTTTTATCGAGCCTGGAATCACTACAAGTCCGCCATTTGGAAAAAAATTGTTTTTAAACTGGAACATTATTAGAAACCAAATATGTTTGCGATTTAGTTCCTGCATACTTTTTGTTTGTAATCATTTATGAATTGATACGGGTTTCGTCACTGGCCGCAAAACACGTTTTTTTTCAAAACGGCTGTCTAGTAGGTATACCAAAATGTTCGAACCCCTTTCATTGCAGAGTCCACTTGACGTGGAGGTGCCAATACCGCCAAACTTCGACTACACTCCAAATGCGCTTCGATTGGCCGCATTAGGCCTTTGGCAAATTAAATGTCTGAGCAGTGATCACCATAAAAACAAAATATTAAAAACATATGAGGATGATATTACCTACCGAACCCTGAACAGTTTCAAACTGAATAGTTTAATTTCTGTTAGTATCAACAACTTAGGTCTAATCAAATCGCTTATAATAAAGGTACACACAATCAAGCTTCTGAAGTGTTGTCTCCTTCAGTCGCCTTCTTCCCAATATCTCCATCCTTCTCTGATAAACTGATAGAGTAGACAGAATACACGGAGCTTTGATCTGAGAATCTATCTCTGTTTCTCCTGCTAATGAACCCGCTTCGATTTAAGGTAGATATCGTGGATATCGATATGTTGTCCCTGTCTGCTTGAGGTACCATCTTCCAAATCAGTAACGCTATTCCTCCGAAGGCGGCTACGACCAAAAACATGACGAGGCTGATTTCTCCGAAAGAGCCTGAAATTTAATGAAAATTTTATTGTTAGGGTTCCGTATGAAAAAGGTAAAACGGGGCCCTATTACTGAGCAGACCGTATCTCTAGAATTAGATATTACTGAGACCTCGTCGTCTATCTGTCTGTCTGTCCGTCTGTCACCAGGCTGTATCTCTAGAATTAGATACAGTTGAAATTTTGAGGGATGATATTTGTTTTTGTTGAGGCGTCATCATACAACATTTAATTAAAGCGCAATATAGTAAACTAATTTATATACCTACATGTATATACATCTTGTAAGTTGTCTATTGGCATCCCACACATTTTTGTAAGTTTGTTTTAATTTTTTGTTTAAGTAATTTTGCTTAAATTCTTAAAATTGTATATTGTGCATGATGTGGCCTCCTATAGATAATTGGGGACACCCGTTGTTATTGTTTGTGTTAGTTTAAACGTAAAGCAAGTTGTGTGAGTATCCTTTGTTCGGGGTCCTAAAATAAATAAACATATACGCAGTTTTAGCATATTAGCGCAGCTATCAAGATAACAATTGCCAGCAAATGACTATGACCAAATTATCAGCAGAATCTACGTTAAAAGTGAGTCACTGTAATGAAATTCTGGCACTATAATTCGTTAAGAAATTTACTAGTTTTGTAGTCAAGTACCTTCTATTTAAGTTTTCAGATGTCTATCTATTCCTAAAATGATCCACTTTCACTAGTTTTACAGTGATGCATTCACCAGCTTAGTTGCGGCCTGCGCGATTAACTACTACTTGCGCGATTAACGATCTAGGGAAACCGATGCCGATTGACAACAAAGCTCGTAAGTTAATGAATGATAGTGTCAGAATTTCATTATACTTACCATCTGATTATACTGGCAAACGAGTCACTGTGAAACTACACATTTTCTTTCACTTCCAAAGTTATCGTGAGTTCACTATTCATTTTAAAACAGGATTTACTCACGTTTTACTACGTGAGTTGCACCCGCGTTAAAGGACTCACCTCCCGATGAAGGACTTCTCTTGATTATTTGTTGTCAGCAGATTCTGTAATACGTGAGTTTTCAAAATGAGTTCACTTACTCTGCTGGCCCTCCTCCTGCCTCGCCTCGAGACGAGCAGGCTGAAGCTCGTTATAGTCCATATCCTCGTCCTCGGGTTCGACGGAACCGAGACTAGGCTTCGTGTGGAGCAGCACGTCCCCGGGATGGGCCTTAGGAAGGTTGATGCCGGCGCGGACTGTGAGCGTCTCGGGCTTGTACGTGCAGAGAACTAGGAATCTGAAAATATTTTTTTTAAATATTAATTGGTCCACCAATCATCGAACATTGTATACGTTGGCAATCGCGGACTATTTTATATGTATAACTGCCCGCCGTCGCCATGCGAGGCAAATCGAACATTGGCGAGTCGAGATGGAAAATGGAGTGGATTGAGTCCCCTCCAACCCAAAATGTATACTTTAAAGGCCCATCTTGCTACGGTTGAACTGAAATATCCCGTTATAAATCTGAATACCTAATGTAATAATAACTACATATTATAGTTTTAAAAGTTTTAACAGATAGGTGTAATATAATACCAGAATTATGTACTTTCTTACATTATAAGGTCTGTACAGAAATCTTTAGGTGCTAATTGGTAAACGTTACCTGCGGGTACTGTGAGTGAGGATGGGCAGGTTCTCCTGCACGATGACGTAGGTGGCGACTGTCGTGTCGTTGACCACGGAGCCGCAGTCTTCATGCTCGATACGCAGGATGTACGCGTCTTGAGCACTACAAAAATATTATTTCAGTGGTAGATCTTCAACGTTGCATCAGAAATTATTTTTCTACTGATGTATCATGTATTAAACCCTGTATCTATTAAATAAAGGGTGCTTCTCTACCAGAGATATGCTTTGCTAAGTTGTTTCAATGATGCCCAAAATGCAAGGCGTTTTTCTATAATATCTGGTTCCGCTATTTATTCACTTAGATATTTTAAAACGGAGTTTAACAGTGTGGTTCAAGAGGACTGTTTATAAGAAGAACTTGCAACCGTGCGTAGTCGAGGCGGATCGCTAGTTTTAAAATACAAAAGTCCCCAATTTTTATTCAGAACGATTCAGCGGTCACTAGACCTACCTGTTAGGATTACCCTGAATGGAGCACCTCTCCGGGCCTCCGTCGGCGGCCTCCACCGCGATGCGACCGCCGAAATACGGCCCCGTTGACACTTCCACCTCGCTGGCCTGAGGCAGGCACTGTGTTGCTCGAGCTGAAACTGATCCACACATTTCACAACTGATTTAGCTTTATATCTCTAAATACAAGAGGCGGCACAAAGTTCACCAGGTCAGCTAGTTTTAAAATAAATCCCGCCCCATCTATCAGTAAGTATGTTCGCGATTTTTTAGACAACTTCGCAACTGATTTTCCTGCAGTTTTATTGGCAAAGTGATTTCTAATGAAGGTTTACCTTTAATTATTATTACTTAATTAGAAAAATATTAGTAACCCTGTCCCCGCGTCTTCGTAAGCGTAGAGTTTGTTATTTATAAATAGGTTTGCATTTCATACTTGTTTTAAAAATCTCTTACTAAAAAAACATAAGGCTTTTCTAAAAGCTTCTAACCCCCGTTTTAAGATCAAAAGGGATGACGACTCTATATTTAAATTAATTTACCATCCCAATGGTATTTTAAATATCATAACTTACCGCATCAATCTCGACAATTACATTTCTGTTTCAAGAAACCTAATGAACTCTTGAGTGACAAGTGTTTTATATAGCCCCACAAAACATATTCCTACTAAGGTTGATCTTCGTGTCACTCTGACCATCGGCCCTCATCATTCGGGGCAAAGTAATTTGTATAGACATACGACAGCCGATATATGACACCTTTATTAATGTCGGTCGGCGTTATTCTAAAAGGTTTCTATAGCGTCCACACGACGACCTCTGTGGTCCGCCAGAGGCTCAAGAGGTTGCGGGTTCGATTCCCGCGGGGGGACCAGATTTTGTACGATCTACAATTTCTGGTTTCGGGTCTGAGAGTTTTCTATGTATCATAAGTATGTATTTACAAACAAAATGTATCTATGTAGAATATCAGTTACCTAACACCCATAGTACAAGCTCTGCTTAGTTTGGGGTTAGGTGATGATGTGTGATTTGATTAGTCCGGAAATATTTATTAATATACAGATTGCTTTGCGCCGATCCGTCAGTGCTAATGGTCAGCGTGACACTAAAATTAGCCTAAAGGTCAGACGAAAGGAAATCTTACTTCAGCCCAGAAAGGAGGATCAGCCTAAAAGATAGTTAGACCATTTTAAATTCACATATCTAGAAATTGTTGAACTGATACTTTTGATCGAACTTATCGTATAAACTGTTCCATGATAGGCCTGCTGAACCCTAATGGACAGGAGGTGGATTGATTGGCGTTTTGACCGTGGTTTTAGCCATACAATACTATCAACACCAACAATCGCTTGTTATATCATTGTTACAACACTTTGTACGTAACCATGGAGAATGAATTTAATGTTTCCGCAAGGACGAACCACAAGCGAGACATTAGCATGATAACAATCAGTTATAGATTCACTACTTTTAGAGCGAAATGGTGCCTAACTGTTTTCCGACTGGAACAGGTCAATGATTACGTATCATTTTGTTCAAGGAAATCTGAGCAAATTGAGGCCTAGGGCCTAGCAGCGACACACATATCGCGCTGTCCATTTGCTGGGCAATGCATTCTAGAATTTATAGATAGATAGGTATTGATGAAACTTCTAGCTTATTCACCTTGTCATTAAATTTCTGGATAATGTAACTCATCAATATACACACAACTGAGGAAAAAGATGAGATTGACAGAAGAAGAAAAAAATAAAAAAAGATTTGAGCTGAGTAAAAAAATTTTACTATTTTATTAGTTTAGAAAGGTTTACAAAGAGTATCGAAGTTTTAAAAACTATAAACGTTCTTAAACTAATCAAATTTTGTATTATTTAGATTTATAACGGGATATTTACCATGATTGATAAATATCCCGTTATAAATCTAAATAATATTGATAACCATGATAGTTTCAAAAGTTATAATCAAATTTTGGTATTCAGATCAAAACTTTATTTATTTTTTCTGCTTCTGGCAATCAGCAGCTTAATCTTTTTCCTCAGTTGTGTGTATATTATTTATGTAGCTACCTAACATACATATGTCGCCGGTAATTAGGAATCACTAATCACTATACACTTTTAAAAACATTGCACAAGTGTGATTTATTTAATGATAACTACCTAACATAATACTTACATCCTTTCGTCGGCACTATAATGAATTTAGAGCCGATAGAAAGAGGGTCAGCCAGATCCCTCGCGTCTCTGGTCACAGGGCGTACTTCGAAGGAGTAGGTGGTGGCCATGCGAAGGCCCGTGATGCGCGTGCTGTAAGCGCGGCGGGGGGACGGCGCTAGTGTAGTGGTCGGAGCTTCCGTGGTCTTCGGAGACTCCTCTGCAGTGTTGTCCACCACCTACGAACCAAGAACTATTTAGGACACGTTACTCTACAATTTTGTTTTAACAGTTAAGTATTCATAGCCTTTTTACTTAAACATTCTTAATATGCCACTTTTTTAATTATCATGGTTTTTAACCATATTAAGACTTAAAACGGGTTATTCGAACCTGTGTTGGGGGCATACCCCAAATAATTATTGGCCTAATAATATAACGAATTTCTGTTGTTCTAGGCTCTTAGGCTACGTTTTTATATTGTCCGAATAAGATGATAAACTTAAACAAAACTAGGTACTATTCATCTCTACTGCATATTATATGCTGCTATGCAAGCTAATATTCCTAAACCAGGCAGACTTCGTAGATTTATGTATTTCTCGATAAGGAGATTCTCCACTTAATTTTTCTTGATAATAAGGCATGTTCCGGGAAAAAAAGGCACCTAAATATTGTGAACTTTGTTCGGGTAAGATACGATCGCAGAGTAATGAGGTACACCTTATTAGAGAGGAATGAACAAGTGAATTCTACATTTACATCCTCCAGACCATTCCGTAAATCATATCATTTATATTATAACTAGCTGACCCCAGCAAACGTTGTTTTGCAAAATAAAAAATAGATAGTAGCCGATTCTCAGACCTACTGAATATGCATATAAAATTTCATAATATATCGGTTAAGCCGTTTCGGAAGAGTATGGTAACTAACACTGTGACAGGTGAATTTTATATATTATATTACCAATATTGTTTCACCTTTTTAGCTTTACGTATGTCCTCTGAAATAGGTAATTAGACTTAGCTAAAAACATAAATTATGTAATATAAATAAGAGGTTTAATCAGGCATGTTTTGAGAACTTTGAAGAGTTAAGGATGTGTGACATTCACCAACCCGCAATTGACCACCGTGGTGAAATAAGGCCTAATCTCTCTCGTCAAGAGAGAAGTCTTTGTGTCCCAGCAGTGGGAACATAAATAGTTGTCTATAAGCATAGCAGTATGCGCCGCGGCCCGGTCACGCCTTTGAACCTTGCCCTATTATCTCCTGTTTCGGAATAAACCAAACTCAGGTTTCCTGTGATTTAATCACATAATTTATTGTACATGTGCTTATCTTGTACCTACTGGTATATTTGCTATCCAGATGTAATGGAGTACTTACATTGTAATGGTGCAATTCCTAATTAGGTATATCCCGTAGTGAAGGTTTAGGTTTAGGAAGATACTAGCAAGGTAGGGTGTAGTGGGTTCGATTACTCCCTTTCACTATACCAGTATTTATTGTATACTTTGTGATCTGGGTTGTTTCTGTTCTATTTACTAAAAATATTTATTATACCTTACCACAAACTCAATACTTAACCACGGTGCTAGATGCTGTTAAATAAATAAATAATAAATAAATATGGTGGTAAGTGGTGAACTCTTAGCTTGTGTTACGTCGGGTACTAGACATCTGATATACTCGATATAATAGACATAATATGTACATATAAAGTTATTTTATATTATACATAATAATAATACTTTAATAATAAATTATATTCAAATATTAACAAAATTCACTTAATACTAAAGGTATGTAACGTTTAAAATAGGTAATGGAATTAATGAGCCTGAACCACCTAATAATGTAATTCTGTATCTCAGGCCAAAAGACATAAACAATAGGCTAACAATAGGCTAGAAATAAAAACACCCAGACTAAAGAAAAGTGCTTACAGAACATACAAACACTTGGCCCTTCGGCGGGAATCGATTCTGCTACATCATGCGCCGCGGACCTTCGCCCTCCGCGCCACTAAGGCAGTCTGTTCATAAATTCTTTAATGTACACAAAATAGATTTTATTACAATGGTCTTGTACAAAGGGGTAATCCTATATAAGCAAATTAAGGCTATAGTTGATAATGTTAAGACGACTTCATGCGAATGAAATGAGAATGCTAAGATGGATGTGTGGAGTGACCCGGATGGATAAAATAAGGAACGAGTATATAAGAGGAAGTTTGAAAGTGGCACCAGTTACGGATAAGTTAAGAGGTAATAGGTTAGCGTGGTTTGGGCATGTTATGAGAAGGAACGGAAGTCATGTTACAAGAAGAGCGTTAGATATGAAAGTGGATGGATATGTGGGAAGAGGGAGACCGAAGAAAAGATGGATGGACTGTGTGAAAGAAGATATGTATAAGAAAGGAGTGAGTGCTGAGATGACGGGTGATAGAGGGAAATGGAAGAAAAACACATGTTGTGCCGACCCCGCATAGTGTGGGACAAGGGCAGGATGATGATGATGATGAGTTGATAATGTTGGGATTCTACATAATCTATTTCTTTCCATGGTTTATATAGCTCACCTTTGACCTGCATCGGTACATGCCCCAGGCTTGCACTTCACAGTACTGGACCTGGAACGCCAGGACCCTCGGTGCGTTCTCGTCTTCATTCCCGTATTCCCACTTCAGTCGCACATCCCTGAAGTCAGGCTCTCCAATCAAATGCAGCACCTCTGTAATTGACAAAAACCGTTTATTTTATCTGTGTTTCGGATTGTAGCACAAAAAAAGTAAGAAACAATTTAAATCTATGTTTTCACTTTTGAGGTAATTTTGTAACTTGATACTTATACATAAATTTTTACTACAGTAGTACTTACTGTAATTTTATATTTTCAATTAATAATTTATTTAAAGAATTTAGAATTCGTTTCAAGAGGGACGGAAAATAGCATTGTAATCAATTATTTTAGAGCCTTATTCATTGAATTATAAATTATACAAAGACATATTTATTTATTTATTATATAGTGGCAAGAAAAATATATTACCTACTTACTCGTACATTGTCTTAGAAATTTACCTTACGGTTTCAGAGATAGGTACGTAGAGCCTAATGGACGGCTAGACAGACGCCATAATGCAGTAAACATCCGCTCATAAGCTTCAAGCGAGAATTAAAATAAAATAAAACTGTAATCATTTTTTAGACCGAAATAGCTTATAACTGAATTTCCTAATACATTAACTAAGTACTTAATGGTTATATTGTTTTATTAAAGGGTTTTTATCTTGTTCAAAAATAATATTTTAACCAGAATATTATTTATGAACAAGATACAGTCGGTTATATAGTATACATAAGCCTTTAATATAAGGTTTTTTGGAAGAACCTTACCAACCTTACAGAACCACAACTCACAACCATTCGATCGACGTTGATAGGTTGTAGAAAATAGGTAATTTATTCTTTTCATATTCATATATAAATTAATGCGCGCCAACATAGCGGATTAGATCTTTGAATCGGCAGTGGGCAGGCCATATGGTATAGCAGGCAAAACAGATGGTCGTTGCGGCCGAAAAATTCTACCCGGATCTGCAAGCGTAGCGTGGGACGTTCACAAGCTAGATGGACGAACAACCTGGTGAAGGCAGCGGGCTCACGGTGGATGCAATTACTGGAAATCTTTGAGGAATCTTTGTGTCCAGCAACGGACGGCGAATTTCCTACGGCTGAAATGATGATGATATAAATGAATGACCCAATAAGTGACAACCCTATAAGACGTACCTATACAAGAATCAATGATCCGTACTTAGAATGTTATTGGTTATTGTAGTCACTTTTAAACCCCCGACCAAAAAAGAGGGATGTTATAAGTTTGACGTGTCTGTCTGTCTGTCGGTCTGTCTATCTGTCTATCTGTCTGTCTGTCTGTCTGGGACATCATAGCTCCCGAACGTAGCGATTGAGCGATTTCTATTTAGTTTTTTTTGTATAAAAGGTGAGAAGGAAATTAAGGCATTAGAATAGGGGGTTTTTCTTAAATTTTAAATTTAGATTTTAGACATACGCCGCCACGCCACAACCACTTACTTATTATATTTATAAATTAGCATAAAACATATCTAAATATTACATCTTAATCTTCATAAATTCCGAGCACGTGCTTTAAATTCCTAAGTATGTGTTGGCCTAGAAATGTGCATAATTTTTGACCCCGGCTGCGGCGCGGCGCGGCCTCGGGCCTCGGTCACAAGAGCATAACGCGGAATGCACATGGATGCGCATGCGCCGGCCGCGGCGCGGGCGTACTATTAACCCAATGACTTGTTCACTCAGCCATTCGCACCTCTGATTGCGGCTTCTCACTATAAAACCACATCGGATTAATTTTATAATTTGTCTGGGTGTGTATGTTCTTATTTCTCCTACTCCCACGACTTAACTGTATTGGTAGATGACAAGTACATGTATTTTCGTAATTTATTTGAATTTTATATTTATATGAGTACCTAGTCTACAGAATTGATATATTATTATTTGCAGCCCAACTTCCCTGCGTGGATTCACAGGACTAGTAATTTCTATGATTAGCTTGCACAAACAAACAAACTCTTTACCATTATAATATCAGTATAGATTATAGTTATTTTGTAAAGATTTAAATTTTTTCAACACATACATAAAAGTAACTTACAGAATAATGTTAATACAGGGTGTAATAAGACTACTATCGAATATATACCGTGTTAACTGAGATGCGTCCGTGTATGGTTGCAAACCGCAATATTCAAAAGAATGAGACAGCCATAGAGCGCACAGCGTACAGAGAGCGCTGGAAAAAGACCCTAGATCTGTGCGAAAGACCAAAGAACCAATCAAAATAACGTTATTGGTTCCAGATAAATTTTATGGCATATGTAACAGGCTTCGTAGAAATAACGTTCTTCACAATTGATTTCTCGTATCTATTAAGACTTTACACGGTACTTTATAGGCCGCTGTAAAATAATGAATAAGTCAGTGTACCTAATCTTCGCGCCTCTTTTACGCATGTGTTAAAAACATAGGTAATCATTATATCAGTCAATAAATTTTAAATGATCGTAAAGAAATCAATGTATTGTCTTTGTATATTCTGCAAGCTCTTTCTCCTTGGACTGTGGTGGTAGGCTTCGGCCGCGGCTTGTCACCACCCTCCGGGCTGGGCCAGTGCGTGAAGCGATTTTTTCGTGTTTCGTAATGTGGCCCGGAGAAGCCATCTTCTAGGCCTTCATGCTCCATCTTAGACCACATCGTCACCTTACATCAGGTGAGATTGTGGTCAAATGAAGGCTTATCAATAATAAAAAATAAAAAAAAAACTGGGTGTTTAATTTGTAAAATTAAAAATTTATATTAAGTATGTACTAGCTTGTCACTTTCCTAGATTTTTTCGCGGGAACTACGTATTTCCCGCGGAATGTAATGTATATAATGGCCTCATAGCCTTCCTCGATAAATAGGTTATCTAATAGTGAAATAATTTTTCAAATCGGACTAGTAGCTCCTGAGATTAGCACGCTCATACAAACGTACAAACAAACTCTACAGCTTTATAATTTATATTGTACAAATCACACAAGATCAATAAATCATATATTCACAATAGGTATATATTGACATTGTGTTACAAAAATAAACGCTCAACAAAAAAAATGCTAAAAGTTACAGTCCGAGCGGTCACCCATCCAAGTACAAACCGCACCTAAGGTTGCTTAACTTTATAGGAATAGGGTTGATTGCGGTTTAAGACTTGAAAAACTACTTACTAGATCTCGTTCAAACCATTTTCGTTGGTAGTTTGTATGGTATTGTTGTTCAGCATAAAGGTTTTTCAGATTTATCATTCCATAGACGGACATGACTACGACATGACAGTTATGACGAATGTATAAGGATTCCGTTTTTTGCCATTTGGCTACGGAACCCTAAAAAGTAGCTTTTGTCCTTTACTGGGATAACAGCTATGTCCGTGCCAAATCGGGCTTTGCACGGAATAATTGATTTTCTCGCGGAAAGTTATAGCTATTATTCTTATATGTAAGCTTTATTCATATTAAATTTCATTAAAATGAATTCAATAATATTTATGTGATAAAGCAACACAAACACACACATTTGAGCATCACTTTCTCCTTGGTCTGGGTGTTATATATTATACTAAAAAAATCTATACAAGGTGTTTCAGCACTGGTATATAAAGCGGAAAAGGTGTGAAGGGCACGCACCAGGCAAACATATTGTGTTCTTGGATTGTTCGTTTTGGAAGCCTATTTGTTAAAAAAAATCTTTAAAGTAAAGTGTGAAGTTGTGTAAGTAATCTATAGAACCAATTATTTCGTAATTGATAGAATAGCTTTAAACCATTATTTTTTTTTTATTGAATTCCTTGCGAGGTGTTAGTTATAGTAAAACCTATCTTATTTAGGTAGTATCATAATAATAATCATAAATAAACAGCGGTTAAACATTTTATTTAACTTCTTTCAGTGGTTTAATAAAATTAAATCACAATTGATTTATAGGATTTTATAGGTCTTGTTTAACCTCATATCAATATATGAGGTTAAACAAGACCTATAATAGAGATTAGATTGGGCTAAAAAAATAAAAGGACTCCAAATCGAAAAGTTGAAGATCAAAATATGTTCGCCTGGTGCATGCCATTCACACCCTTTCCGCTTTATATACCAGTTCTGATACACCTTGTATATGTATGTCTATTATATTAATTATATTAGTCTATTACCCGTAGCACAAGCTTACTACGGGGCTAGATGTTGTTGTGTGGATTGTTCGCATATTATTTAGTATTATTATTACACGCGAACTCAAAGAATAGAATCTATAATGTAACAATACGCATCCCGAATGCTCCCGGTGATGAGCACCTTTACATACATCCTCAAACACTTTCGCGTTTATAATATTATTAGGATTCCATCTTCTTGGTAAGTAGGTATATTGCCATAAGCATTAGTTTCGAGGATACCTCCATAATAATCATTTATTTGGGTGTCGATTTCCTGCTTAAATTAATACTTGTGTAATGAAATTCATGCCTACCTTTGCCTGGTGCAATACAATAAGACATTGGATTATTTATCGAGCCTTCCAGCCACAACTCGCGAGCTCGCCTCGAGATTGTCTTGTACGGCGAGTTATCTATGTAGCACGAAGTACTCCGTAACTCAACATTGCATTTTATATAGAAAGTAAGGTAAGCACCTTAATAGTCTTAGGTTACCCGCAACCTGTTTTGCCCTAATTAGAATGATAGCCTAGTTCGGCCTAGCGTAGTCTCTACTCTAGTAGAGTTACAATTATGCGTGCGACAGACATTAGATTATACTAAAAATTATGTCCTACTAATATTATAAACGCGAAAGCTTGTGAGTAAGTGTTTGTTGCTCTTTCAAGCAAAAACTACTAAGTGGATTTTGATGAAACCTTGCAATAATAGGTATAGCTTAACATATCAGAATAACACATAGGCTACTTTTCGGGTGAAAAACAATAATTTCGAGCAAAGCCCGATTTAGATCAAATCAGACACGGATATAGGTGTTTTCCCAGTAACGGACAAAAGCTACTTTTTACCGAGGGTAAATCGAGGGGACAGTTAGTAGATAATAAAAAAAATAATATCGCTGGACAATCCACACAGCAATGTCCCGGTAAAAAACAACTGTTTTTAATGATTTGTGAAGGATTATGAGCTAAAACTAGGTAAATGCCATAGCAATGAATGTAGTCGTTGGAATTTTATGAAGTTAAGCTTATATATTACTTGCAAGTATATTAGAACAGTCCGCTACAGACAGTTGTGTGTGGCCTTCTTGGAACTGTAATGTACATAATTGAATAATTTTATGGGCGATCCATCCGTAAATGTTTGACCCACTTGACTTGTGGTAACTAGGTACTCTTATGTTAAAAAAACCAACATTACGGTAACGTTGTAAAGCATTTATTGAGTAAAATATTTTCTTGTACTCTTGTAGGGTTTTTGGTAGTGTAAGGTAACCCATGTTCTTTTATGTCATCGCATCACTTAGTTCAAACACGTGCTTTAACGGTGAAGGCAAACATCGTGAGGAAACCGGCATGTTCTGAGAACTTTAAAGAGTTTTGAAGGACATGTGATTAAGGCCTTATCTCTCTCGCCAAGAGAGAAGTCCCTGTGTCCCAGCAGTGGGAACGTTAATAGGGTGATGATGATGATCACTTAGTTCTAAGTGGGAGAACGAAATCGTTATTTAAAGTGTTCCAGTGTCGGTACTGTTATAGGAGATCACATACTAATATGCAACAAATTATAAAGATGACGATGCATTTCTTTAATTTTCCATATAAACTAGAAAGTTTGGGTCGCAGCGCCAATTTAAAGTATTTTAACCGACTAATATGGAGTGAACTGAACTTTTCGGTCAATCATCGTGCGTGACTCACGTCTCTTAATATGAATGTTATAAGTGTGGGTTTCGTATGTAGGAATATACTTTTGAAGGCACTGTGAGAACTATTGACCTATATTTTCTCCCCAGCAGTCGTGGTCAAAGAATATTGTCAGATCTCCGACATGGATCTGAAAAAGCAAGTCTAAATTTTTAGGGCCTGTTGCACCATCTCCGAGTAAAATAGATAATGGTTTAAATATAGAGATATTTTTTGTCCACACGACTGTGACAAAGCCAGATAGGATGACATATAAGTCTTAGTTATTAATTTACTCGGATTTTGAGAAATAAGCTCTTATTTCGCCGGACGAATATACAAAGCACAGACAAAGTCAAAAGTCAAAACGTTTATTTCCTTAGAAGCACATAGCCTACATGGACAAGACAAGTACCTACAGAAATAAAAAAATCATTAATGTAGATAATAAGGAAACAGCTTAATTTCATAAGAAGGAACTCTGAATAATTAAAACAACCACCACAGTTTAATAAACATTAAACTTTTTAAAATAACCCCAGAATCCGGTTGGCCTGGTAAAGGCATAGCAAGCAATTGGCCGAATTTCTCCATTTCAAAAGTTACTAAATTGTGTTATAATGCAGATTTAAGGGAGATTATGCTGCGAATGCAAGAAATTAGCATTTTTACGGACCGACACCGACACTTTGAAAGTAGGTAAAAGCGCTTATTAACCTTTATACAAAAGCTTTACTCTCGTTGTTAGCTAAAATAAGCGTATTATTATATAGAAACGGAAAATAATGGGCTGAATTTAATTTTATAATACCTATACATGAGAAAGTGGGGAGTAATAAAAAATACACAGATCTGATTAAGCGAGGTGTCAAATTAAAGGCAAGCTATATAGATAGTGTGTGTATATGGTGTGATCCCATCGCAGAATTAAAATATCTCATAACATGAAATATTTCACTAACCATTTTCCCATTCACATCATCCTATCATCCAAAAGATCAAGTCAATGATGGAAAATCGGAAAAGTATATTGACCGATTGTCAATATACTTTTCCGATTTTCCATCATTGACTTTATAGTTACTAGGAGTTGTTTGAAATAGAACCATAGAATAATAAATTACTACGTGAGTTCTTCTATCAACCAATCACTCCATGAAATCGTCAAGATTATTGATCAGTACATATTTAATATTTCCATATCTTCTATTAGAGGGTATCGTCGCACGCTCACTACGCTCTCTCGTATCGCTCTTTGCATGTCCAATCACAGTATTGTATTGCACGGTAAATTCTACGCTAACGGCTTAAGTAAAATTTCTCATAAACTCTTTAATGTATATAAATTAAATACGGAAATGGCCTCACAATGCGACGAAAGGAAGCGCCAATACGCCTGGTAATTACTCACCAAAGTATTAATTGTAATTATAATTACGCGCTACCACAAAAACTTTATTTAGCAGAAACTGTTAACCCAATTGTTGTTCGAAGAATTCTTGGCTAGTTAAATTAAACTTAACTTTAATTTTAACCTTATTTATTTTTAAATTTTTAATGAAATACATGTTATATATTCGTAAAAAAAACTGGTAAAACAAATTGTTTATTTTTTCTATGTCGCGGTATGCCTTTTCTTAAAGGAGTTTTAGGTATGGTGAGGTTGATATTTTAAATTATATCGATCAAATGAATGCACCTTCACTGTGGATTTAGATGACGTCCTGTATCAAAATGATGATGATAACTTGTACTACGAAACAGAAATACCTACGGATTATTAAAAAGAACTACTTACTAGTCTGATCTTTATCAAGTTAATTGATTTGGAGGCCACGGATAAGGTTTTGAGGAAGAAAATAATTCGCTTCTAATTAAGAAACTATTTCAAGTTTGTTAAAAAAACTAACTACCTCCTTGCATTTAATATAAAAAAAAAACTCGGGGAAAAATTACGAGTATTAGTTCAATATTATTGTGCGATATCTATCCAGATAGGTATAGAGTAAGTATAAGACAAGGTTGAAATTTAAAATAGATCAACTAAAAATGAGTTGTTCATTACTTGCCTGGCAAAACACTTTCTCAATATTGTTATGCTTTTTTTAAATAGGTAGGTACTCAAGTTAATCTCTTATCAATTCGTTGATAAATACGACGACGTATATTTTTTTTCAAATTTAGGACACATGTCCTTATGTGAATTTACGTAAATTGAAACACGAAAAAATCGCTTCACGCACTGGCCCAGCCCGCAGGGTGGTGTGGTGACCATAATAGCATGCGACAAAATATACCGTATAAATAATTTTGCTTACTAAAACCAATTTAATAGTAAGCAATAATAGTAACACGGAATTTTGCAGAGCATGACCTTGAGATAAACTTGAGATGCGTCTCGTGAGATCAATTATCCGTTGCGAAAAACCAAATTAATCAAATCGGTTCAACGTTACGCTACATTAACTAGGTACCGCTATGTATTCTAATAGAGTTAGGATTAATTAACATGTGATTTGTCGGTCAAACGCTTTTAAAAGTTTTCATCGCCTCAATCCATAACAAAGCGACTTCAATACGCCTACTCAACTAGACCATATCATTGGTCCCACTTCGGACAAGATTTTTTTTACTGAAACGCTTTCTCTGACTTTTTTGTTTAGTTGTGACAATGAAGTAAAATAAATACGTCGGATCTTATGTTATTTGATAGTAATAAATAAAAAAAAATAAAAAGTCTTTATTTCAGTTTAGTTTACATAAATACGATAAAATGATGATAGTGTGTATCTAATATTTTTTTTTATTTTAAATAATAAATTGTACCGTGGCGTAGCCCCTCGCACAGGGTCTCTGTACCCTCACCTAACACCCATACAAGCTCTTTGGGGTTAGGTGATGATGTATGATTAGTCCACATTTTTTTAAATTATGTTTAACGTGTAACTAACACGTGAAAACGAATTGCCTCCTGCAAATCCTGCATTTTTTATAGGTACTTAATAACACTACAGAATCGTAAAATATAAATGAACATAATTATGCACGGAATATCGTATGATTCGTTTTAATGAGGAGACTTAATTCTTCCATGAAAACATCGGGAATTAAGAATGTTTATTGCTGTTTATCACGATTTTTTAATGTTTCCTAATGTGGTCCAGAGAAGCCATCTTCTAGGTCTTCATGCTTCATCTTAGACCACATCATCACTTTACATCAGGTGAGATTGTAGTCAAATAAAGACTTAATTATAATAAAAAATGCTTAAGTTATACCTATTATTATCCGCAACAACATTTTTCACAAATTGGCCCCTCTTATAATTCTCTAGTGAATGTATTATCTAATATTTTTGCCATATCTTTATTATTGATTAAATGGGCTAAAAGTAAGATTTGCATGTACTGGTTACATGGTCGACTTTATTTCCCAATATTTGGTCAGATATTTGTGAAAATTTGGCTGGGAATACCACCTACCTACAACGCACACCGCCAAAATATCTAGAAATTTGGCTGGAAATGAATACCTCCTATACTATCCTATACCTTGGTAGTAAGATGATAATGTTTTGTTCAATGTTATTTCATTAACTCATACATTTTTTTAACATTAACTCAACTCATACAATAAAGTTTCCAATGCTAATACATTTACAGAGAAAAAAAATATTCTGTTTTAAAACGGGTAACATACCATGATTTGACATAATATTGATCATAATATTGTTAAAAACCATGATAATTTAAAAGTCAAAAAAATATTAATTAATTAATTTGTCTCCTGCATAATGGTAATTTTGCAGATAGTCATTACAAATCCCCGTCGATGTGAACATAGGTTTATAGGTTGATAGGTGCTCGTATTACAGTTCAGCGGATGCAAGCATGACCTGCCGACTGGAGCGTGACGCCTGTCTCGGCAACAAAGCCCACACATATCCAATTTTGCATCATTATCTGTAAATCAGCCTAATGTACCTAGGAGTGTATTATAAAATACGATATTCGTAATATTAAAATCTTTTTTGATCTCGAGTTTCTTAGCGCATCGCGCGCGTTGAAGTCTTTTATTGCGCATACTTATAGCGACTTGCAGTTGATTTCATTACTATTTATTTTATACCACAGATTACATTATATAATTATACTAGTATACTCCGCGGTGTTACATGCGTCATAGTGGATTTTTCCGCGGAATGACATTTTTAAGAAGTGAAAAGTCTCCTATGTTCTTATTCAGGCTCTAGAGAATCTGTGTACGAATTTTAATTTAAATCGGTTCAGTAGTTTTTGCGTCAAAGAGAAACAGACAGAGTTACTTTCGAACTTATAATATTAGTTTGGATGGTTGGTCTTAGGATAACTAATAGATGTAGGCGTATTCGTAGATTTGGATCAAATTTGATTAACAAACAATGAAAAGTACGACGAACGAAATTACAACTATAACAAGTAATGTATGTAGTTCTATAGCAAAAATGTAGAGCATCACCAAACCAAATGTATATTTTTTTATAAAACAAAAGTTGTTCAGTGATTTACATTTACACGTAGCGCTTTCCATAAATAATGCATAAATGAGTGTACAACGTTATTGTGCCGAGTGAGCGGCGCGAGACGAACCGCGAACAATACTAACGTATCGCTCTTCCTGGCGGTTTATGGGGCCATCTGATTTCATGGTGTCAACGCCACAGCTGAACATTCTAGACTACATCGTTATTAAGCTAGCTGTTGACCAACATAAGATGTTTTGGGAAAGCATAATTAATACATTAGTGGACTTGCTTTGCGGAAATCCTTTGTAAAATTTATGATTACAAAAAGAAAATAGTACCAATTCCACAAAATTGGTACCTACCTACTTAATACAATTTTAACTTAGCTTTTAAAATTACAAGTTCAAAGGGGTAGCATACTTGCCACGATTTAACAGTTTACCCGTTACCCGTTTATAATATTGTAACAACCCATGAAAATTTTAAATGTTATATTTTGCAATCAATTTATTATTTTTGCTTGGCCTAAATATACTCAAAGATAAAGATGAAATATAAGTTAGGTAGGTACTTGAATCGTTCAGAATATCACTGCTTTGCCTTCATCAGTGTCAATAAATCGAAAGCTTTATTGAGAGATTTCTAAAATGGCAACTGATGGTGATGGATGACTTTCGATCTTTTATAATGAATCATCAAATCATTAAGCATAATGTAAATTGAAACACGTGGGTGAAATGTGGGTTAAAAATAAGGTTTTTGAAGTTGTCCCATTCCAAAAAAGTTGACAATAGACGTAAACAGTCAACAGTAATACAGTGACAAATTACCAATTCCGAGAGATGGATCCCATTGGTGGACGTGCGTGCCGTTTCGTTTTTACGGATTTCAATTAAAATTGACCTACTGCAGAAACTATGGCGCCGAAAACGCGTGCGGTCTAAACAAAAAGGCTTTGTCGCTATACGAGACAGTTTGTATTTTTCTTTTGAAACGCTTTGTCTATTATAGGCTCGATAAATATACGTTTTCGATGAATACCGTGATTAATTCCCTAATCTGACATACTTTTACTTTTTTTTAATGATAACGCCAATTTGTAAGGCGTTCCTTGTAGTAAGATTAAGTATTTTAGCTGTAATTTAGTGAATTTGAACACTTCGCCATTACGCCGTCGCGGTTGTAAATGCGCACATTATTTACCGCACAGCAGCTTGTATTATGCTACAATCTCTTCTAGTTAATCTCGGCGCCACAGAAATACCTGTGGGTAACGGCCACGTCAATAGCCAATAAAATGGATAACCGTTCATGGTACACTGCGAGCCTTCAAGCAGTTAACGTTACTGGAATGGGTGGTTATGGAAAAGCATCGCCTCTGGCCTTAGTATCTAAACACACTAGGCTGAAGGTACGTGAGTAAAGTTCCGTGGCTGATTCTCGGTTTCGACGTACCTATATCGGCTGATATGACACACCATACGTCCTAAACTCCCGCGGCAGAAATTCAGCTGCGTAACTTTGTGTGTGTCAGAGCTTCGAGCAATGTTGGGGTGTATATTTTGATAGATTCGCTTCAGTTGCTTCGGGCTTTTATTATGTGCTCGACAAAATAAGTTGCCGCTGAACTAATGTCTAACTGAATTACGGTTGAACGCTAGACGCAACGTAATTTTGGCATAATAATGTCGTCGGTATTTCAAATAGCATTGCAGGCTTAATCACGCCCAGCTTCGATCACGTATCTACCGCATAGTGTGTTTAGATACTAACAGTGTCGGCAAGCCGAGGATACGTTATGCGCGTGGGCACCTATCGGGCGTGAGTCCATAAATAGAAACGGCGCGGATTAAAAAGGCTCGAGCCTTGATTGCGGTAATATAAATATTACTTTCAGAGAGAAAGAAGTCCGATATTTTACAGCTTATTGTAAAACATATCTAATGTGGCAAAAAAGGCCTGCGCCCGTTTACCTCCTACGTAGGTACTAGATATTAATACAAATAGCATATATTGTAAGTCCCTAGATAAAATAAAGCTGGGTTTGGTAAACTTTGTATCATAATAAAATGACGTGAAAGTGTCAACTTCCACAATATTTTATCAAGCAAATGTATAATAATTAGATTTTGACGGCCATATAGCCAGTCACGGACGCCATCTATTAAAAGAAGAAGAAGATAATTCGATTTTAGAACTAAAGTTATCTTATTCATAGAACCTATTTCAGAATCTGCGACTAAAATTATTCATTGGAATCAAGTCATCTATCCAAGTCAACTGACAACTGTCAGTGTCTGCTGACGGACCAAGATTGCTTTTTATTTTAACCGGGGACGCAAAATGGCGTTCAACTGAGTAACATCTTTTTCACTTTATAATTTTATTTAACTGGCAAATTGTCGCTTCAAGCGCAAAGTCCAATTACAAGAAACTGTACTCAACTATATTTTGACCGTTGAATCATTTACTCGGTGATAGAGAATCGGGCAACCCTTACTGAATGTTTCGTTTCATTTAGGAAACAAGTAATAATAAACTTAAACTAAGGTTAAACCAATAAAGTTTCCACAGTGATATTATTCTTAATACATTATAATATCTACAAACTTTAACATTTAAGCACTTATTTTATTATATACCTATATAGAAAACGCTTATTCTTCGGTCTGATTAAACCCGCTATACTCCTTGCACCGCAAACGGACCTTCGCCCACTACGCCACTGGGGCAGTCAACTAATGTACTGCTTTAAACCGGTTTCTTTATGATCGCTGCAATTATTACCTAGACTATAGATTAAAATGGGCTTTTGTGGACGGATTTACACCCACATACAATTCATGAAAGAAGCATCTCCGCTTATGGTTTTATAGCATTATACTCTCTCCTCTCTATAGAGGAGACTATTCTACCAAGTTGTTTGTTTCGAACAAAGCAGACCAAAATAGTAGGGTATAACGTGACTAGATACATGTTTATTATTGGGTATGTTGTATGTATTATTGATTAATGAACTAAGATTTACTGCCCCAGCGTGATTTTGGCGAGTCATTTATCTTGATTTGTACGGAAACGTCCCGATTTGTGTGCATGCGCTGTGAGTGTTCTTACCTCCAATCTTCATGAAAATTTTGTTGGATTTAGTTAAATAACTTAAATTTATTTTTTATTGGGGTGGCATATCGAGATTTTTTTTAAATGAACGGTTCCGCGGTAAAACTTCAGTTTGAACTCAATGAAATCAGGAATATGATGGGAATGAGAAATTCTTATAAATAGGTAATTATGATCTTAATGTTAGTTGCAATTTGAAACACTCATTCTTCATAATATTGTTTGAGACGTCATATTTTTTAAAAGAATAAATTTTTATATCCAAATAAAAGTTTTTTTTTCATTTTTGCGTTATTTACAAATATTACAATTATTTACAATATTCTTAACAAAAATATGGCGTCCCAAACAATATTATGAAGAATGTGTGTTTCAAATTGCAACTTACAGCAAAGCATCACCATTTCTACACTGTTGGTTAAAATGACAAAAGAAATATGTTTTTATATGTACTTATATATAATATAAAATAAATCATTTATTTTATTTTAGCCTCATAACTGGACCGCCAGCCACCCATAACGATTATTATTAACGACACACCCTGTGTAATTTTCTAACTATGTCCCGCTTTCAATGATACAATCTCGACTAGGACAAAAAAAAATTTAGGCAACGCTGACGGAAACTGTACTTCTTTGCAGGAGTCCTTCTTATGAGAAATTTCAAATTGATATACATAGTAGATAAATGTTGAAGAAGTAAAAAACTTACTTTCGCATTTATAATATTACTTCGTATGATTTATGCGCAAAAACTCCTAGTAAAAGTTATTGATGGATGATTTTTGCTAGGTAACATTCACCAAAATCAAACCACAGGTTAAACTAGTTTCCAATTTAATTGAACGATTCGTCTAAGTTTGACGGATGCTCAACAGAGCGGTAAAAAAAGTCACTTTGATACTATCTCTTAATTATTGATGATGTATTCAACTAACCGCCAGTGAAAGTGCCATTTGCTCACAAAAAGTAAAGCAAATGTTTTGACGCGACATTCTAGGTACCTACTCATTAGCTCATCGGCTGTCATGAGCAATAGCATCACTTTCATTTATTTCATTTTTTTCCAAGATTATAATAATCATGACATGTTACATTGATTAATTTTGTATATTAATTAGATTGTGAGACACTCAATAATAATATTTGCACGGCTAAATCTAGTCGAAATTAGAGATCATTATTTTTACACTAAGATGTAATAACTTGCTTGTAACCCATATAATATTATAATAAATTATTAATAATTTAAATATAATATTATAGAGACCTGCTCTAGAGGTAGAACAAAATAAAATACCGATGAACCGAATTCGACTCTGTTTTTTTCTTTGGTTATGAAACATATGTTCGATAAAACTGTTCTTAGCTACGTTTCATAAAAAAACTTGTTAAGCCATTTGTAAGATATGAGGAGTGAAACATTTGAGATATGTAATGTTTACAAATATACTCGTGTTGGGTATCAAATGAAAGGTCAAAACTTATTTTAATTCATCACGATACAGCAAATTTTATTGAAATCAGTCTAGTCGTTTGAAGGATTGAACATTTGTTCAGTCCATTTAATTGTTATCTTACTAAAATGATGGGTTAAAACATATGTGGAAACAAACCTCCTGGCAAAATCCAGAATTATAATTTGCAAGCGTGCATTTTGCACACTCAGCTCCTTCCAGCCCTCAAACTAAGTATCCCACGCACAATAACAAGTGTTATTGGTGATATTTAAAATACAAGAAGGTTATTTTGGGGTCGTGCCAAATTAATACTATATGAAATTAAGAAAAATGTAACCCGACTGTGACTTATCTTTTTTGGATACAGTCTAAATGTATATACCTAAGCCTTTTAAGTGAGAATAGTTGTTATGCAACTTAAAACCGATACAGATCGAAACGGTGAGTTAGATCGAAGATTGTTGAATGAAAACCTAAAATGATTTAAAATACCTTTTCAAAGATACCCCTTGATAGTTTGTTATTTTAAGATAAGCCTTTAGGATCCTAACTGCTTCTGTCTGTGGCATCGGTGGCATTCCCTTGTCCATGCATGGAAGAACCCGCATGCGACTCAGCGAACACTTGTCGAAAATACAGTCACGTGTGATCTATTGTTGTCTGGCTCATAACTATATTTATGAATACCTAAACAAAAGCTACGCATAAGTTGAAAGTTTCTACGACGGGTATTTTAAAAGCTGACATGAAATATTGTAGCACAGGTTTCTCGTTTAGCAGAAAATTCATATTGTTTTTTCATTTTTTTTTGCAGAAAAAGATTATGGTGCATTCGTTACCTTCGCACGCAGGATTCGAACCTACACCTCCGCAATTACACAAGCGCGTTTATCACGTGATAGGTCGAAATCATTCTGCACTTTGAAATATCGGGTAAAGGCCCTATTAAAAAATGGTATTTAAAAATAATTTAACCTACAGTAAGGTTTAGCACTTATTAAAAATCATTAATTCATATTGTATGGCAAAGTACGCTCGATGTCGTGAGAAATGTGAATTCAGTACTTATACAAATTAAACAACTGTTGAGTCTATATCTGCTATAGGACTATTTAGTGCCATTAGATGAGAACTATCCGGGACCTGACTAGTAAACGTTGAGATTCTGATTAAAGTTAACAACCACAGATGAAAATATAGAGAAAATAATACTAGATACCTGTTTAAAATTAAATGTGGTAGGTACTCTACTAGTGGTTCCTTTAATAATGTAGCGAACATGTGTAAACCATATTATTTTTTGCCGTAGCACTAGACACGGCAAATCTAGCACAGAACGATCTGCCACATGCAGTGAATGTCACTTCTCTAACGAGCCCGCGATTCTGATGCCATAGGGCATTATTACCCCACGACCGCGACTGACCGAGGTACCGTGGAGGTACCGTTGTCACACTGTCGCAAAAATCCAGAACAAGTACGGCACTACATATTTAGTATGGTAAACCTCAAACGGTACACGCGTAAATGAAGGCGATTCGCTACGTGTCTTTGTTGTCCGCGACCCAGATATAATCGGTAACGATCGCAGATCGATCTGTATTATATCAGATATTGTTTATAAACAAAGAAAGTTTTACGAATCTAGCATAACCTAATTATCGATGGCCGATATGATTGGTATCGATGTTTGTTTGTAGCAATTGTTGTGGCTGAACGAGTATTCTCTAACTTTAATCTACATTGTTTTCGATAAATGAAAGTAAGTGCATTATCGTGAATATTGAGTTACACGTGATGCCATAAAATGAGAAAATCATAATGTCTTGTACGAGTGGATCATTAAAGATCGTTGTTTATTTAATTTCAGCTATTCGCTCAACCTCTATTCCTCTTTGATTCGCGAATCGTCTTGAATGTGATTTAATTGTTATATGATTTACAATATCCGATCTGAATGCTTATATTTTTTTATAAAAAGGTTTACATGATTACCTCATTTATAAAATTTCCATGTCACAATGTAAGTTACCGTACTCCTACGAAACTAAAATTTTATAATTCAGTAGGTCTGAGAATCGGCTACTAAGTATCTATTTTTCATTTTGCAAAACAACGTTTGCTGGGTTAAATACCTGTTACCTACTCACCTAACACCCTTATCACAAGGTCCATAGTTTGTGGTTAGACAAAGCTATGTGAATATTCAAATAATTTTTATTTTGAAACTCATTATGTTGAAACTAAAACACAACTACTTAAAGCATATAATTATAACGACTATCACTGAATATATCAACGGGTTGGAACTGTGGCAAAACCGTTAGGTACTTAGTGCCACCAAGCTCTTTGTTGGGATATAACTCTGTTTTTTGTTTCATTCGAGTTTAGTTACGCAACGGGTGCAATTACTTGTGGGAGATAGCGAGATAGTACAGACATTCGTCTGCGATCTGTGACACAGATAGCACGATGTACGTTTCCCGTCAGCATTGAATACGTCACGGTGTGTAGGACCTGAGATACGATCTGTCTTATCTCTAAGGGCTATACACGGACTGATAGAAGCAGCCTGTCAGTCACTCTTTCACCAGGGTCATGTAGCGGAGACAAATTCCCCGACATTCCTGTTTTTGTCTCTGCAAAAGTTGTTGGACAATGTCCCGCGATGTGTGATGTTGACACTATGCAGTAGTGATCAGTACGGAGCTATGCTACTGACAAATAGCACGACAGATATGTCCCTTTAAAAAAAATCGTGTCGAGCAACAGAGCCGCGGAACAAACAATCTCTAGTAATACTATATACTAATAATAAACAAAATTACTGCTTCAAATTGCGTCTGCATGTTAATAACAAACTGAGCCACTAAAGTTTGCCCACGGGGTGGTTGGATTTTTGAGGGAAGACAAGCAGGCTCATTGTATTCACTGATGCGATGCAAAAGGTAGGCCTGCCAGAACTGTTTGGTTAATAATGGTTATGCATACATATAACTTTTTTATAAAAAAAAACATAAAAAAAATGTTTATATATCTTTTACTTTTACCACAGATTATATAATAAACAGAGTAGTAGCACACTATTTTAATGCACATTTACTAGTTTAAAAATATTATAGGTACAACGAGTATTTGAGACTTCGATCCAAAAATCATGATTGGTTAGTTATTGATTTGACTTGATACCGTCTGCTGATACATGAACGGTAGCTACCTGCAATATTTGAGTTTTTTTTGGAGTTTGGTTTTAGATGTAGGTACTTCAAGATTATATGTGTAAGCCTTAACGGAGCTGGCATATTAATTGTATGAATTTATGCTCCTAATAATCGTTTTGAATAAAAAAAAAGCTTCGACCAGTATAACATAGCAGTCCGTAGGTACATGTAGCCAAGGTAAATTCTCGGGTAGTGCCCGTACGTGTATGGCCCTAATAATTCCCTTCATTAAATACATTCTTGCCTTCCGGGAGCTGATGGGTGCTTGGTTGAATAACGAAACGTTATTCCCTAGATTAAACTTACTAGTACTAGACTATCAGTGAAAGACGATGTACCTAATGGAACTAGGTCCTAATACTGATCAGCAGCCTGATAAGAAACTCTTTGGTAGAGACTGGCCGTAAATGAAATAATGAGGCCTCTTACTAAAAAGTAATCTCGGTTTACATTTCTCTCTAAACGATACTCCGTTCAGAGAGAAATGTAAACCTAAGGGAATAAGGGCTTATTATAATATATCTCGCTTAGTCACATGTGACTGAAACGAAATAGCTCTATATTTTATCAATTAGCTTATTTTACTCAAAGATGGTAAAACATGTCCTAAAAGGCATCTCTCATGTTCTCTCAAGTTTTCCAACGTAAATTGGCAAAGATTGGATTCTTGAACTTCTTTATATATTACATTATATTTGAGATTACTATAGCAATAAAAACTATAACGTCACGTGTTATTTGTCGTAGTCATTGTATTATATAAAGGGTATCTGTTTTTCGCCTGGGAAAACATTTATTTTCCAAAGTGGTTCAGAAAACAGTCTAACGACCAATTAAATGTCTACCGCAGCCTTACATGTCATGTTGTGTGAAAAATCACCGACCGCAGTCACGTAATGTTGAAGGTATATGGAAGTGCCGTTACATGCTTTTATGAGAAAACTTTTGCGACGGCTAGTCCGAAAATAAAAATAAAATATGTCCGTTAATGAAAACTTATGCTAATTTATTAGAGTTTACGGCAAGAAAATTACTTAGTTATTATTATTTATTTGTTTCAAATTTCTTTATCATTACAGGTTTGCTGTAGGAAAACTCTTATAGGGTTAAGCTCGCATTTGTACATGACCATTGTTACTAAACCTTAAAGTATCCTATTTGTGTACATTAAAGAATTTATGAATTAAGTTAGAAAAAATGATCTTGAAGCTTAAACAGAATTTTAATAAAGCTACAAACAATTTTCGAGCTTCGAGAGAGCGCGCGCTCCCAGGTTGCGAACTCTTCTTCTTCTTTATGATTTATGGAAGACACTTGCCAACTCTAGGAAATAGCAAATTAAAATAATCAGTACTTACGGACGTTCCGGCAGCCATTAGCAAGACAAATCACACGCTACAAAACTTACTATAGTATGGGGTTGTGTTATGCTATGAACAATTTTAGCTTAAAGCACGTAGTAGGTTTGAAAGTTATAAGGCTGCCGTAGTCCAATTCATCAAGGAGTTGCTCTGGTCGGGGACCCCCGTCTAACTCGTAGAAGGGAGATAAATACCTACCCTCGTATTCATAAACTAAAAAATATTTCAATTTGTACTGGTATAAAACTTATAGAAGTTTCATATTTTTTTTAATAAAACAAATTATTCATCTATTTATCTAAATTAGTGCTACATCTGTTTAATAACAAGGTAAATAATTGCTTTTCACCCTTTTTATCTCTATAATAGCAGCAAAATAAGGCATTAGGCTTATAGTGTGTACAAGCCAATTCAGTTATACTTATTTCCAGAAATAGCAAATTTTATGAATGCGAGCGCTACACTATGCCGATTGTATTGTGCATTACCTAATAACCTAAACTGCATCTTCGTTCAAGAATTCAACCAATCAGCGTTTGCTGATTCATTAACTAAGACGTCGTTAATTAATCAATTACCATAAAAATAAACGTTAAATAATACATTCTAATAGATATTAATGATTCCGTTAGTTAAATACCTAATTAACTAGAATACGAACCGTAAATTGATCAATTTATGTTTCGTGTCATCTGACGGTAATATTCAATAAAGCTGGGTCCACACTTGTATCATTTCGGCGTATCGTATCCCCGTCGCGTATCCTCGGCGCGTATCATGATCGCTAGTTTGGACGCAAACTGATACACGTTAATGATACATGCCGTATCCGATACGGCCCGATCCGCACCCGATCTCCAATGATCGCGTATCAAGATACACCTCGTATCCGATACGCGTATCACGGTAGTATGGACGTATTTTGATACTGTATCATGATACAGTATCATGATACTGTATCGTGATACACCCCGAACCATCCTGTGTCGGTTTTTCCGCGATCATCAAAGGGGATACGCGTTGCATTGAACAAGTTTGGACGTGAATGCTTGATGCAGTGCTGCCAAACGACGACCTCTGTGGCTCTGTGGGCGAACGTCCGCCTGAGGCGCAGGAGGTTGCGGGTTCGATTCCCGCCGGGGGACCAGATTTTGTAAGATCTATAATTTCTGGCTTCGGGTCTGGGTGTTTTCTATGTACCTATCATATATGTATGTATTTACAAAAAAAAATGTATCTATGTAGTATATCCGTCACCTAAACACCCATAGTACAAGCTCTGCTTAGTTTGGGGTTAGGTGATGATGTGTGAGTAGTCCGGAAATATTTATTTTATTTATATTTAATGCTGCGGCAATTACCGTGTTCTACGGCTTTCAGGCCAAAATATTACACAATGCACTGCCTACGGCTGCAACCCTGTAGCCGAAGCAGTTTCTACGGCTATTCGCAAATTCTACGGTAATTGATTAAATCCGATGCGCGAAATTACTCACTTCTCACTGACCCAAATATGATTTGACAGGAGATCGAGAGGAACAGCACTTTGGGATTGTCGATTTTAAACATCGGAGTAGCTAACTGTATTCGATTAATAATCCAAATATACCGAAAGCCAACATTGCAAAGTTGTCTATGGTTGTATGGACTTTGTTACTCTTGAAGTTACTTGTTACATTTTCTTTTTGAAGCGTCCATATTTGTAAAGTTAAATTTGATACGCTGAAATGATACAGTATCACATAAAAGTATAAAATGAGCGTCCATACTTATGATACGGATACTCGATACGCCACGCCTGATCGTGATACACCGAAATGATACAAGTGTGGACCCAGCCTAAGGTAGGACGTGCAATAGCAAAATAAACTAATGAAATATGGTCCCAAAATAATATAAATAGTAAGTTATGTCAAAAGATATGGCCTATAGTAATTTAGTTTGTAGAAGTAAAGGAAAAATAACGTTTCCTAAGTGAGTTACCACAATTAGTTCGATCCTCGGTGTTACTATTATTATGATTATTTTCTTTTGACCAATAAAAACATCAATTGACTCTTTAGTATAATTAGTTACACAAGTCACACTAGAACATGTTTTGAAACGTTGATTTTGATCACTTACATTTGCAGTTGATTGTATCTACCTATTACCTATTCAATTTCCACTCTTATTCCACATTCCACCATTTATTTAACCTTTAGATTGTAAAACAAATTGTTTTAATCAAATTAGAATTACTCAGAACAGTTTACAGGCACATATAAATATAAATAAAGAAGGTACCTGTCGTGAAAGCTTCGCGTTAAGTAGGTGTCTACTTAACTTTGCTAATGAAGAGTACTTCACATAAGTACCTTTGTTTTAATACTACCATTATGGTATTCAGTAAACCAATCACGGGTTAATTCAATTTATATTTCAATATCTATCTAATTTGATAGTTTGTAGTTATTGTTTGATAGTTTATTTGTATATTTCAATATCTATCTATTTACACGTTCTAGTACCTCGATAAAACACTTTCTTTGTTCAAATTTTCGTTTGAATAGACCCATTTTTGATTAGAAGAAGGTAAATAATTTAATATTCTTTGAACTTTGAAGAGTTTGAAGAACATGTGACATTCACTAACCCGCAACTCGCCAGCGCAGCGTGGTTAATTAAGGTCTAAATCGTCTCTCGTCAAGAGAGTAGTCCCTGTGTCTCAGCAGTGGGAACGTTAATGCTGGTGCCTATGCAGTAAAATGCGGTGCGTGGTCATACATAAAAAATATACACATCGAATTGAAAATTTCCTCTCTTTTTTTTTGTTGGTAGAAAATTATTACACCTAACCTAGCAGAATTGAACCTGATAGATGTTGTCAAGACAGGGCAACATATTTAAAATAAATAATGTAATTACATAGGTACTCAAAATGGCGTTCAACTGAATAACATCTTTTTCACAATATAATTTTATTTAATTCGACACTGGCAAATTGCCGCTTCAAGCGCAAAGTCCAATTACAAGAAACTGAACTGGAGGTCTACTTTTGTTCTTCAAAATACTAGTTCCTACTTGTCGGATAGTTGATACAAGATACAATATAATTTATTTCCATTATTTGATTGTACAAATCTTAGTAACCATTTGGCCCGCATATCAATCGGGTGTAGGAGCTACGAGTAATGTTAACCGTGCCTAAACTATTAATAATCGGTTGTCTGCCGCCAAAGAAGCTGAAAGCTGGTGCCAATTCTTAACACTCTATGCGCGGTAACTCTTAATGACGGAAGCTTCGACGAAGTTCTTGTTGTGATAAAGTCAAAATCAAAACGTTTATTTCCTTAGAAGCACATAGCCTACATGGACCGGTCAACTTAAAATTAATAAAGCTAAATTGCTTAAACAAAAAATATCAAGGAAATAACATTGTCTTGACAGTTCGCTTCAATGTTTTATACTGAGCTGAGAAGCGAATAGAACAACATAGCTGTATCAGTTATTTCAATTTTGGAGTTCTTATTTATAGGTTACTATTATAAGTTTTTACTATTATAAGTTCATTTACAATAAAAAAATGCTTGTCATATAAGGTAGCTATTATAACATGAGCATATCAATCCTGGTCAACCAGAATTATTAGAGCCTGTCCATGCGGAACTAAGCAACATCTATCCAAGCAGCAGCATCCTTTATAAAATCTTTAATAGAGTTATACGCTTTTTTCATTAGACTTCTCTTAATAAATGATTTAAATTTTCTAATAGGAAGCTCTGTTACATTATGAGGAAGCTTATTGTGATGTATGTATTAATCAATAAGAGAACAAAGAATGATAGCTGACGGAAGCACCCAATGCCCTCAGGCACTTGGTATTTAGTTTCAAATATTCCCAAAAATTTGAGAAGAATTGGAAATTATAAGTGTCGAAATGAAGGCTAACCCCAACCCTATATAATATATTTAAATAAAAAAAAATAACTTGTATATATGTAATTTTTGTCCTTTTTTTAATAAAATGTTATGTTAAAATTAAGTAGATATTAAGTTAAATGTTGACTTGCACATATATAACGCTTGCTGTCTGTGGCTACCATTAATTAAGAAAGCACTAGAACAAACATTTCAGTGTATTTTCATGTTGGTGGTACTAATAAACAAGCTAGTAAGCTACGTTATTTCTACACAAATTTAGAATATTAGTTTCAACCTAAAAGTGTGGTTTTACACTTTGTGATAATCTAAATATAACATTAAAAAAAACCGATTCCAGTATTTTAGTTAAGTTCCTTAAAAGTAATAAGTCATACTACTTTGGATTGTTCATGTCATGCGCTTTCATTTGAGACCCCACTCGATATTTGCAGATTTTTCCTTTTACCCTCATAACTTTTAAACGGGTCAACCGATTATCATCAATCATGTTTAAGAACACGCTCAAAGCTCACCTTTCATACAAAAAAAACTACATTTAAATCGCTTCAAACTTATAACATCCCTCTTTTTTCGGGGGTTAAAACACAAAGGTTTTTGCACTTTTACTATTTATTTTACATTTATTGACACGCAGTATGAGTATGAGGTGTAGTATGAGTCCATCTCAAACTTATCAAATATATTTTAATACGTCACAAATCGTAAACCGCTATTTACCTTTTTTTTAAAGTCATACAAAGTTGAGCGTTGTAATTACTTATTTTTTTATTTATTTCAGTACTTGGATGACTCGAAACTACAACTAGCAGTATTTTTTTCTTTTTTATTTATACATACAATAAGTGTATAAACTGTTAAAATACACGGAACGTTTGGTATATGAGTCCGTCTCTTACATAATCATGATGCTTGTAAACAAATAAATAAAATGCCGAGCGTAGAGGGCTAACAATCCACCCGATATTTTTTGTCAGCGTCGACATACAATCTGATTTCGACAAGTGTGAATAGCCTTATAGAACATGTTCGGACACTGGAACCTCCGTTTAATAAACGGATTCAAGTGTACGAGCTGTCACTGAATTGCAAAGTATTATGTGGTATTTTATAACATTATCAATTTATCACACATTCATGAGCAACTGATTTGTTAGAAACTCATGAACCCATTCAACAGAGGAAGAATCATTTATAAGTATTTCAATTTAATTAGAATTGGATTATACAAGGATTCAGATGCAGTTTGGGGTAATTATTAATATTCTTTATTCTAAACTCAAAGCCTACCTACCTAAGAATTCCTATCAACAGCATTTTTTAAATTATGATACATATAAACATAATCTATATCCTTTATATACATTGTAGTAATTTTATCTTCATACTATTTTATAAAGTATTATAAGAGGTATTTGAATGAATATCTTTGCATATAAATTTTTCATGAAACTTACCTGAATTAGGCATTATCCGATTAGCAAAATAAGATTGTGTGTGATATAGGTCAGAAAGATGGTGATGATGATGACCTACCTACATCGATTAAATCCTCTGCATAGAAAAAAATATTTAAGTCGTTAGTGTTTCCGAAAATGTCTGGTTTAAAGATGAGTTGTGTGATTAAATCTTATCTGCAAATACTTTTTTTTGCCCACACCACTCTGCGGACGCTTTGTGTGTTTTACGAAGACAAAAAAAATAGTATTACAATGTCAAAGGGGTTCCGACATTTTTTTATGGAACGTAGCATATCTTCTGGTAAAAATTGATTTTGTGGTAATGAAACTCATTTGACAGAGTAAATGCTTGCAAACTTAATGGAATCAACTCTCTAAGCTCTAAGGCTTTGTTACATTTTTGGGTAACGCGCAAGGGTTTTTACGTTATTGAAGATAACATGACTTAATTTAATGATCATTTGTGAAAACGGACCTACCAAGGTGTCACCTAAGCCAATTTAAGAGACAACGAACTAACGTTTAGTTATGTAACATCTAAAATCAGGTTATATAGTTTTACTAGCCCCAGCAGAGGTTGTTTTGCAAATTGAAATATAGATAGTTGCCAATTCTCAGACATACTGAATACCTCTAAGCTGAATACGCATATAAAATTTAGTAAAAATCAGTAATAATAAACAATGTTAGTTACCGTACGGTAACTAACATTGTGACATGGAAATTTTGTATATGTATTAGAATATTATTGTCTTATACCCTTAGGTGAGAACTGTTTATTTTATTCGTTTAGTACCTATAAATATTACTATGACTTAAAATTATTAAAATACTAGCGGCCCGCCCCGGCGTCGCACGGGTAAAAAAAGTTCCCGGCAATTATTCGATTTTTTCTCGCCTTTTAAACCTTCCCTAGACCTCCACGAACATTTCAAGACTAAGATAAGATAAATCCGTTCAGCCGTTCTCGAGTTTTAATCAGACTAACGAACAACAATTTATTTTTATTTATATAGATTAAGCAAGATTTTATGTCAATTAAATTGAATAACTATATTATAGGTCAAATAGTTTAATATATGAGACTGAGTCGCATTGGCATTGTGATTTCTAACAAAAAAACTTATTACAATACACACTTAAATAATATATATTATATACCTTACCTTCATTACTACCAATTTCAGCGACCGGGGACACGGATGTGATTCGGAAAATTAGTCCAATAACAAACAGATTCGCTTGAAAAATCATCATTGTTTCTCTATTCAAATCACATTAGCTGATTTTTAAAACCTCAAGTGTAATTTTAATATTTTTTAAGTACTTTGTTTTTTTGATTAAATAATAATGTTACAATTTGTAAATGACGATCGTGAAATATATCGCACGTTGCGCCGTGTTTTGCGGTAGCGAGAGGCGTGCGCTTGCGCAGACCCTGATGTATGCACTACCGCTAAAGAGCCTTTATGCTTTGCAGGCGAGACGCGTCAGAGCCTCACCGAAACATAACATCAAGATAACATCGTTTGAACGTTACGTGCATATTAACAGATTGTTAAACTGAAACCGCTAAGAGAACGAGCGAGCTTGTTTCAGAAAAAAAAAACAGAATTAAAACATTGTAGCCATTTTATTTTCTGTTAAGAAGTCTGTCATGTTAGATATGCATGGTAACCTAAGAAAAACATTGGTAAAAGTACAAAAATATTATTGTTGTTTCAAAATAAAAGTACGTGCCTATTCAGCAAAAATATTGCACATTACCTCTGCTGTTGCAATATCTTTAGGACGCTCCAAGGACGCCCTATTTTTGCATAACGTAACGGCATATTTTTATCTACAAGAACTTACCTTTTAGACAATTTTGTCTTCTAATTTTAAATACTTAAATAAATCTAAATCCCGCTATCCCGCAATTATAACGTGCTATTTTAATAAGATAGAGACTTCCTTTAATAAACCCAGCACCGAGCTACAGCCCCAGGGCAGCTATTTACAAACAAAGGAGTCCGGGAACGCCAATTTATTTACGCATGCGCTTTAGGCACTTTCGGTCCAATCCTTTCCGTATCCCAGTCGCTAACATCCATTTTGTCCGCAAAAATAATGTGAAATATCAGAAAATTACATTCTAGTTAGAAATGGGTAACCAATTCAAAAACGTGGCGGTTATAGCCTGTCTGAAGTCGTTGCTTTTCATCTTCAATATCGTTTTCTGGGTAAGCACCTATTTTTTTAATACACAAAGCTCAACGATCAACAGATGTTTAATGATAAATAGTTCATTTATGTTGTATTTATGTATATGCTTTTAATAACGAGGTATCTATCGTTCAGTGAATACCTTTTTTGTAATATCTATAGAACTCTTTCATTCCTTTCATAATCCAAATACCCATGGTTTTATTTAGGTAGTGTTAATTAAATCAGCTCGTTAGAATCGTTAATCGTTTAGACCCAGCTCAAGTTATAGTTTCAATAATCGATTTAGCTACATTTCGCTTTCCTGTTGATTCGGTGGCAAATATTTTTGTTGTGTTTTTTTTTGTAAGAGGGAATAAATGTAAAAAACATACATTACAAACATTGAGTGAACAATCGAACACCTACCTACCTCTTGGTCATCATTTCAGCTGACCGGCCTATTCCTGCTACTAGTCGGCTTGTGGGCTGAACTGGACCTGTACAAATACCTGGAGCTGTCCCCGGAGTTCTCAGGCACGGCTCCTCACGTCATCATCGGCATCGCGGGCCTCATCATCCTGATCAGCTCCATCGCCTTCTCCTGCATCATCAAGGGGCAGCCGGTTCTGCTTTACATAGTAAGTTCAACAACTCGTATTAAATATTTCAACATTATGACATAGGTAGTCATTGTTTCACTCGTAGTTTGCTATTTTGGGCAGGAGCATATTTTTATTCTTTTTTATTTTTTTAGCCAAATGTTTCAAAAACTGGACGAGTTAGAGATTTAATCCTAATGTTTGTAAATTAACCTTTTAAGTGACGTGATGAAAGATACCTTAATATAACAATTTTAGCTAAAATATCTTATAAATTCGTTTTAACGTATTTTTTTATTCTGTGTTTTTCTAGTAATCTAGTAACAATTTGTTTCATATTTTAATGATAGCTAACTACCCTATAAACATATGTAATACTCGTACAAGCTTTCTTAGTTTGGAGGGCTATGTGAATAGTCCTGAAATATGATTTAATTATTTCAGTATGGCGGCTTCTTAGCCTGCATCTTCATGATGGACGCAGGAGTGGGTGCTTCGGTGGCGTGCTACAGGGACACCTTCGCGCGAGGCTTGCACGACGGACTTAAGCAGACTTTGGAGAACTACAATCCGAGGAAGGCTAATTTCGACTTCGCTCAAACTACTGTGAGACATGACAAGTTTAATAGAATAGAATAGAATAGAATAGAATATACTTTATTACACACCAAATGAACAATACAATATGAAATTAAAACTAAACCTAGAATGCGTAATGGGCGGTCTTATTGCTAAAAGCAATTTCTTCCAGACAACCGTGGACGGAGAGAAAAAAGTTTACATATTTTATGGACGGTGGCTTAAACAATATAAATACCTAATATCTAATGCTAAACCTAAAACTAATATTTAATTTCTTATTTGATTTTAGCTTTTTTTTGCATATGTTATACGGCTGGGTACTGTTCCTAACTGACTGGACTACTTTGTTTTAAGAAATTACTTAATACGATGCCATTTAGGTTTGCCTTGTAGAGGTTGTATCTTATTAACTTTGTAATTTAACATAACATATTAGCGCAAAGGCTCTGAAACTGAAGTTTTAAACAGGATTTACAATTCGTAGGGCCTGTTTCACCGTGTCCGAGTAAGATTAGACAATGTTAAAATATATAGATATTTCGCTCAGTCACATGTGATAAAGCGAGGTAGCTCTTGACATAACTATTGAAATGTTTTATAAAAATTACTAAACAGCGCTTAATTTATTCGGATTTTATGAAATAAGCCTAACCCTGTGACCTTAACTAACCTAGCATGTCATGGTAAAAAAATATGTCAATTCTAACAAACTTCCATGTTATGATCTGTTGCTGAAATACGAATGAGAATTATTGTCCATGTAATTTTTTATAGATACAATACGGTGTGGAAAAATAACATCAATAATTGAATAGCTTTCACTACGAGTGTCACAGTATAATTGAAGAATAAGCAGTTATTCATTCCATCTGGGAACCAATTGATTTTAAGTTGCATGTCGTCACTTCTAAAACCATCTCTAATTCTCAGCTTTTATCATTTCTGTCTTACAAATGACCAGAAACCACGATTTTGACCCCGAATAGCAGTAAAACTGCACTTAGCTGTTATTTTATATTATAAAATTAAATTTACTTAGCACTAAGGAGCATTACTAAAGATTTATTTACTTTAAGATGACTTTAAGTCGAAAGGGTCGGCACCCCATTATGTGTGGGATTATCATGAATCGCCAACTTTATTATATTTAGAAATATAATGAGGTAAGTATTTAAATTTTTAAAATTATAATCAGTAAGTTCAGAATGTCGCAACATACCTTATACGTTGCTGTAAACTGTTACTGCCTAAGTTTACTGATTCAAATTTAAGTAAGTAAATATTTCGAAAATATCTAATTCGGTTTTAGTTTATGGTGAATCACGAGATGCTTTACAGATTTTCGTTTGATAAAACATCATTATCATCAGCCATTCGCAACTACATTATATAATTAGGTAAATGTCTAAACAACCTTCTTCCATTTTTCTACTCAGCTGGAATGCTGCGGTGTTTCCAACTACACGGATTGGATTCGGATGTCTCCGCAGCACGTGATCCCTATCTCCTGTTGCATTGACCCCAACGACTGCGTCACCGCGAATTACAGTCATGTTTATCAACGCGTAAGTACCATTTTTCTTTGATTCTTCACCATAATTTGAAGGAATTATTCCTACGATGCGATGATTTGAAATAAACATGGACGAATTAGTGCCTGTTCCACAAACTCCGGGTAAAGCCAATGGATTATAACATATATAGATATATAATGCTATTAATGCAACTGTCAGTGACTGACTGGCAAAGATTACTTTATAAATTAAAAATAAATAAATGTAGCTTCTTGGCTCTTCCAACTAAAATATCTCGATATTCGATATCGCGTTCGAGAGAGGTTTATTTTAGGTATCTAACAATCAAACGATTTCCCCATGGATGTTTATGGTCTTCAGCAGGTTCTTGAATATAATTACAAGAGTATGAGATACCTACATATGGATGAAGTTTTAGGTAGAACAGAATATACACTTCTTCACCACCGTAAATAGTTGTGTGTGTCAGGATGGCGTGTCTCATGTCTGAATAGTCACAGGTTGATTGGGTTGCTTAAAATTATAAGGAACTATGTCCCTTGTTGTTGTTATACATACCTACGGTTTAATGTCCTTAAACTAAATCCAAAAATAGGTTAATGTTAAAGATGAGGTTAATAATATGCTATGATAAAATATTATATTTACAGGGGTGCTATGACGTAATCACCGAGTACTTAAAAACCAACATAGACGTACTTATTGGTGTAGCTATTGGAACTGCCCTGCTGCCACTAGTCGGAACCATTCTGTCGTGTTCCCTTGCTAGCTACATCAAGAAATCCAAATACGACGTTATGAATTAAGACATTTGCATCTTGGCCAAAGGACGTTACACTATTGTAGATTATACATATACTAATTTTAAGAAAAGATATCATTGTTCTTCAATTTACCTATCTCAATTTTCCAACTTCCTTGACTGACTTTTTAGCAATATTGTGTTTATTAGATTAATATGTTCAATTATTGATATTATTACAAAAAAAAATGTTTTCTAGCATAGCTTAGGTAGCAGTTATATTACTTATACACATATTTTAATAATGTTCTATGAATTAAATGTAAGCAAGAGAAAAAAATGTTTTATTGATGGAAATTCAACTATGCTATGGTTAGATACACTAATTTTTAGTTAAAAAGTTATTATCGGATGCAAGGCTCGTTTAATCAGCATAACTAACTTTCACAGCATTATTTCAGATCAATATCTAACTTTTATACCATCACTACCTTACCCTATTATTTTAATTTTTCAATATTTTTGCACTGTAAAAAGAAGGATATATCTATCAATGGACTCAACATCAACAAAGTAAATTTATAAAATCTGTCCAGTTCAGTTCCCGAGATGTGTATATTTAAACAAGGAATAATACAACATTTCCAGCTATAAATTGTTATTTAATATGGATTTGTATAGAAAACATGCTCCTGAAGCAGGTATTTGTGTGATAACCATATGAGTTTGTTATATGAAGATGTTCATGAAATATTACTTACACAGCCTACAAAACTTTATCTTATATTAGCTGGAAAAAATTATATTGCAAGAAAATTTATAAATATTTGCTAAATCTTGAAAATTCATGATTTTAGGTCTATTATTCAATTAATTAACTAATCACTATCTGAGCTATTCTTGTCCTCTTTAGCTTCAGCAGGTGCATCTTGCTTGTAGTGCCTATACTCTGGCTTCAATTCCCACATATTCTTATGTGGATTCTTAAGGTTATAATTACATACCTCTTTTAATATCTCCTTTAGATAGACTATAGGTTGCCGTGTGATCTTTTGGAGATCTTTTATGTTGTAATACTGATGTTTCTCAAATGCTGCAAATAGAACATTGAGCACAGAGTCTTTATCATCTCGGGCTTTCTTGCCCTCAGCCTTTTTTCGCTCCTGGTATTCAATGTTATGTTTGTGATCTGATACTGGTTTGAAGTTCTGTACAATTCTATCTAACTGCTGCACTTGCCGTTGTGGCATAGAAGCTTTCCTGATTGACTCAGACTTTAATTTATAGTATGTATTATCAGCATATGGCCTACATTCTAATTTTTGTACTATTCTTCCTTCCATAAACAGTTTCTCCGACTCCGGTACAACTGAATCTGAAGTAGTGGCTGTAAAAATGAAAAACGCATATATTAGAATAAATTTAAATGATCAACAGGTTAGATATATGAAAAAGAACTAAGACAATCCAAATTAACTACTTACGGACAACGTGAGAGAATACTCCGAGTGATTGCCTCGTTACGGTGGACACGTCAAGACGATGTTCTTTGGGTATAGATTGCTCTCCTGGCTCTTTCAAGCATAGAACTGTTTCCGAGAGAGATAATTGGACTTGAGCTCGTTGGCCAGGTGTTCGGGATATCTTTAATTTCCCGACTTCTATATTTCCTGATGCTTTTTCCCATTTGTTAGCAATATATTTTGGTACCTTTACAAGCCAAACTCCCCTACCAGTATTTGATAAATCTAATTCACGGTCTATTTGAGGAACAGTAGGAGTTGGGATACTCATGTTAATTCCTTTTCTTGAGTGCACGTCTGTATTTATTTTATTTTTATTAAATCTCGAAAACGTATGCGGTACGATTACGATTTACTTTCGGATCCCAAATAAACTAAACCAAAAACCTTGCAACAAGTCAGTCTCAGTCAGTGTCATGTCATGTCCTGCTGTCTGTCGTTGATCGTCTGGTCCGGTGACCGGAAAAAAAAACAGACCGGACTCCGGTCTGTTTTTAATTTTATCAGTTCAGATATCTTTTAACTACAAACTTTATTCAGATAAGTACTTTTATTAAATTTTATTATACATATTTTAAGAGAAAACAGTTCAGTCTTAAGAAAGGCAGAGGAGTTTTATTACTTTTATTAGTATTTACAGATGCTCCGATTCGGTTGGTGCCAACCATCCTACCACGACCAAATCGGAACCAAATTCTTATCCGATCCAACCAAATCGGAACATTGGGAAGCTTTGTTCCAACCAAATCGGCTGTCTAGGGATGGGAATTCTTTCTGAAAAAGATCGTTTTTTATAAACGTAATTTTTATTGAAGAGAAGTGAGGCGAAGTAGACTTAACACACAGCCATCTCGCAAGATTTGGAGTAATTTACCGGAAGCACTCTTGTTATACGGGCACCTTCAACTGATGGTATGGTTTATACTAAAACAGAAAAAATCTAATGTCGATTTTAAAGGGTTGATGTATCGATCCAATTCTACAAATCGATTTAAAATCGATATTTTTTGTTCGAAAAATCGATTTATCGATTAATCGATCTCAGATCGCCATCCCTACATTGGGTGGCAAGACGTACTTCTGACGGCCGGCTGGAACTGGAAGGCCAACCGTCGACCGTCGGACAATCTGAAGCTCAATGTTGGAATGGTTGCTATGTCGGTTCTAAATATGCACTAGGGCTGGCACCAACTAAATCGGAGTGTCCGTTCATGATAATATTTGACAGTTCATCAAAATTCAACGACGCGACGTAACCTTGTAACGGATAACAAAATATTATCGATACTTTTCAAAGTCAAAACAGCAAAATTAAAAATTAATGTACAGTGCAATAATGACAAAATAAGAGAATTTTACTAAATAGTAAAATTCCAACCTACAACATTTGTCTATAAATCCTATAAAATAATACAAATAATAAATTGTAATATATACACAATTTTCGACCTAAAAACTGAACGGAACTAAAGCTATTGTCGTCGGTACAAGATCATTTATTTCCATTGTGTTGTTTTACGAATCTTAATAGCATCAAAACTTACATAGGTACAACAAAACACATAAACATAAAACAAACATGTTGTAACATGTCAAAAACTTGTCCCAGGCTTGTTTGATAGAAAATAGGTCGAGCGACTGTGCCAGTCCTAAATTTTAATAACGTACTTCCGTCCGATGCAATCAGTACACGTACCAAGCGTTGTAAATAATAATTACAAACAAAAAAAAATATATTAAAGGAATACATAATAGTGTCAATGTCAGCTGTTGTTGCCAGCTGTCTGTCATTGTCGTTTTCGCTTGTGGTTGTGGTACGTACGTTCGAGTTGTGTTGAGTGTAAGCAAATTAATTGTAAAGTTTTCCAATTTTCTTTGATTATGTTGATAGATTTGATCAATTTATAAAATACTCATGAAAGTCTTTGCATATACTATATTCATTAGAGGAAAGAATCATGTTTGGTTACAGTAAAGAGGCTGTACGAGTGAAAGTCAAGGTTGGTAAAGTGGATATTATTCATTCATTATAATGTAAAGGCTCTCCAGGATCCTGGGTTCCCCATGGTTTTGTTGAATATACAATAATATATTTTCTATGCCATTAAGTAATTATTTCTGTTTAAGTTGCAATTTTTCATTCAGTACATTATTTATCAACATAACATTTACAACAAATGAAATAAAATTAGACTTTCTTTGTCTTTTCGAAAACCTCAGAAATGTGAAGGAAAACTTCAGCCCGAATGGCGGAAGTTTTCGGTGGATCCGCAAATAACATCACTGGAAGTACTACAGAGCATCTTGGTGAAAGCCTTTGATATAAAATCAGATTTCGCCTTGTGCTATAGAAGCACAGATGATTATGGCCAAGAGATCTATTTACCTCTACTGTCAGACTGGGATCTGGATGCTGCTTTTCTCAAGTAAGTTTTTATTACAAAAACTGTATCCTGCAATTTAAGAAAAGTTATGAAACTTATCTGAGACTGAGAATTGAATATGAACTCCTTGATTTAATTTTGTTACAGGGCTCATAATATAGCTTTAACCCAAAAATGTGAGCCATGTGTCCAATTGAAGGTAGACATGAGACCATTTGCTGAGGATTCTGAGGACTGGGAGCCCCCAAGTGTTACCCAAAATGTCCCAGCTGTGCAGAACTATAGGGAACCATCAGTTGCTCCAATATCCCAAACGGAGAAACAGGAGCCACAAACAGGTTTCCAAGGAATGATACTAAATCAGGTATTTTTTTTATATATAATTAATAATTACATAATTATGGGCTATTGATAAATACTGAAGGATAACACTAAGGCTAACTAAATTTCAATTTGAATATAGTTATCAGACAGACTATTACATATTTGAAAATCAGCCCTAACATAACATAACATAGTATGAATTTTATTGTGTGCCTGTAGAAAGTTTCAAATTCAATTACTTATCATGAAAGTAACTTTCTATTTGTGCACTTGAGTGTTCATCATTAATTACCATAATGCTTAAACATTACTTCATTTTATTTTTAATTTTAATCAAGTTGATACATTTCTTTCTGCCTAACCAAAGAAGAATGTAAATAGAATTGCGTTGTTCATCAACCTATGATGACCTTACCTTGCAGGTGGAAAAAACTTTTAATATGGTATCCAGGGCATTGAATCTGTATGACGATCCAAACACTGCTCCTCGGCCACCTTTAAGTGATACAGAGTTTCGGGCATTTCTGGACGCAGTAGGGCAGATAACTAACACCACTAAGTTAAGAGAGGTCATATATTGTGGCGGTATTGACCCCAGTTTACGGTAACTTCTTTTGTTAAGTTTTGTATGAAATTTGAAAGTAGACCAATAGAAATTAAATGTTGTCTTTTTGACTGCAGGAAAGTCGTTTGGAAGCACATTCTTAATGTGTACCCTGATGGAATGACTGGAAAAGAGAGAATGGACTATATTAAAAGAAAAGCCAATGAATATTATGCACTGAGAACTAGATGGAAGGATTGCATACAAAGAGGAATGGTGAGTGTTTTTGTATTAGTCAATTCACTATTTGTAATGGATGAAATTTAAACATCCAACTAAAAATATTGTTCATATTTCATTTGTTTTATTTGCTTCGTAAAATTTCAGGTTAACCCTGACCTAGCATTCGTAACTGGCATGGTTCGTAAGGATGTGTTACGCACTGATAGGCATCACAACTTCTATGCGGGCAGCGACGATAATCAAAACATCGCGTCGCTTTTTAATATTCTTACTACGTAAGTAAACAGATTACTGAAGGTCAACATTGAATGATTATGTTTTATTCGGATTGGTTTTTATGTTGAGAAATGTTTCCAGGTATGCCTTGAATCATCCCACAGTCAGCTACTGCCAAGGTATGTCTGACCTCGCTTCTCCGCTTCTTGTAACCATGGGAGATGAGGCGCACGCCTACATATGCCTTTGTGCACTGATGACCCGCCTCTACCCTAACTTCCTTCTCGACGGCGAAGCTATGACCGTTAAATTCACCCACCTCACGGAGTCTCTTCAAGTCTACGACCCAGACTTCTACAATTACCTAAAATTACAACAAGCAGACGATCTTCTCTTCTGCTACAGATGGCTTTTACTTGAAATGAAACGGGAATTTGCTTTTGATGATGCTCTTAGAATGCTGGAGGTTTTGTGGGCTTCCTTGCCACAGAAAACTCCGACTTTGGAATTGTCACTCAAAGAAAAGGAGTTTGATCCAACGGTGGAGGAAGACGAAGACCCTCCACCATTGAGCCCCTTAGTGAAGGCTCCTCGTGAGAATGCTTATACCAAAGTTTGCGCTATACGACGGCAGAGCTCCAGTTTTAGCCTAGCGAATGTGAAAGCACCCAAACTCTCAACATGCAAACAAATGAACCATAGCCTAGACGAGAATGTTAATCGAAAGAGTTTGCCCAATGCTTCTTTAAAGCACAGCAAGGAATTCCAAAGCCTTGACGATGCAGCTCTTATTCAGAAATCAAAGTTGCATGATATTGACAAAAACAAGGAAAGTAACGCTCAAATAAAGTCACCCAAAAGACCGTGTATGAACAGTGTGCCAGAACACGGCAAAACGCCTGAAGCACAGGACCCCCTAACGGTCACTTGGTCCAGCACAGAAAACCTCACTAACGGATGCGAACATAAAGAATCCAAGGATACTCCTCTTAAAAATCAAATCAGATTACTCACAGATAAAATATCTCATCACAACAACAAATTCTGTTCATTAGATAGGCTTGACGACTCAACTTCTGATAACGACAAAAATAAACCCAAAGTCAGAATGATCAAAAATCTTAATGAATTTCTTAATTTTGCCACAGGAAGTAAAGCAAATGTAGTGCCGCATGAAAAGTTACAAAGAGCAAATTCTGCAAAAGAAAATGCGTCGCCTAAAGATTGCCCTAGAATCACACTGACGAAAACTTCAAGTATTTCTAAAACATCAACATTAAAAGACGACAAAATGGTAAACAGACTTAGTAGAAACATTTATTCTGAATCGAATGACGGCAGCAGCCCTGACGACTCCCAGGAATACTACCCGATGACAACATCAATGACAAGAGAGTTAAGACTTGAATTAGAACATTTGGATAGGCAAGTTTTTGGGCCGCAGTACGTCAACAGATGCAGTATGGTATGCGACTCTCCTTCCGAATCCACTAGCACAGACGAAAAACCGACACAAAACTGCTCTGAAATCAAACAAGACTGCGCCACAGATACCTTGGAAACTCAAACAGAGACTATCGAACTGATAGAAAATATAAAACGGTCACCGCTATTAGATACCATCAAGTCGAATGCGAGAAGTGCTGAAGATATATACCTGTGGGAGAACCCTCTTCACAGAAACACACCAACAACCCGTACGACAGCCAGCTGTCCGCAGACCCCCGACGAGCAAGCTGAGCTCGACTTTGATGGCGATACCGGTGAGATCTTCGAAGAACATTCCGGAAAGAAATCCATAACCCCAATACGCCTACTACGCAAAAATCAAACCGTCGTGGACACTCATGAAATCATCAAGGAGGCCAAAAACATAATAATACATTCCAGCGAGTCAGAATCTTCGGAGAAAGAACTTTGTAGCCAAGAACCGGTAAAAAATTATAATCAGACTGATGTCACAAACTCATCTCGTTCTCAAAAGTTCTTCTCCAGCATGTCTCAGGAATTGGAGAACGCGAAGTCATTACTGAATACGAAGCAAACAAATTTACAGAGCGTCGCTACTACCATTAACAATTTTCAGAAAAAATATGAGGCTTTCAAACCGCCTTTACAGAAAAATATTTCAATATCGTCTGCTAGTGGCGACAGTTCCGCTAAGTTCACTATTAGTGGCCTACCACCTCCTACGGTTTTCGGAGGTGGCAATCCTTTTCTCATGTTCCTATGTCTCACTGTGTTGTTACAACACAGAGATTACATTATGAGAAATAGAATGGATTACAATGAACTCGCGATGCATTTCGACAAGATGGTTCGGAAACACAATGTGAACAGGGTACTCAACCAAGCGAGGCAGATGTACGCCATGTATTTGAAACAACAGGCGCTTAAGACTGGCGACGTAACTACTTAGTATTTTAGACGTAATTAGGAACTTGAGATCTCTTTATTTTTGCTCATAGTTAATTTATCTATCATAATTATAACTTTAGGCAAATAGATTGACACTTTCATCTACGGTTAAGTTTTGTGTATAATATTAGCATGTATATTTCTGTTAGTATTTCAAAACAAAATTTAACCAGAGAATAAGAGCATTTGCTGCTGCGATAAAATCGTATATAGACTTAAACTATTTTACTAAACATTTTAAACTATGTTGCTGAAAAATTGTTATTAATAAATATTGCTAGGGCAGTTTCAATTCAAATTATACTTCACCTGGGAACTTATTGTTAGTTACATTCAATTATTCCAAAGAGCTTTTATTTAACTTATTGTGATATTTTTATTTTTATATTTATTATATTTTTGTTATATGAGCACAACACGTTAAAGATGTATCACAATCGTCTCTAACTTCGAATTTGCATCACGATATTATTAATCTAGTCCTTGCTGCTTCTATCTGAAATTAATATTAATAGTCACATTTATTACTATGCAGTTAATCATTATAATAAACAGCATTGCTTGTTGGCCTATATTTATAAAAGTTGTATTTAAAATGTTAGTATTGATGGACGAATGTATAATAAATACCATGTATTTAAAATGACTCACATAGCAAAAGTATACAGGATAATCCAAATAAATTGCTCGTATTGTGGATTTCACAGGTATTTTTAACTTTAAACCTGTAAATAAATAAACTACGTAAATTATAATGTTGTATTTTTTCTGATTGACGATGCTATCTCCAGTGCAACCTTCTTCCTTAAATTCGAAATACTTTACATTATTGTTGTAATGCTTCTTGTATTTTCACACTAAATTAAAGTCCACCGACGCGTATGTCAATAAATATAATATATTATATGTATGTCTTTATATGTTTTTTTTTTTGTGAAAAGCTACAAACCACTCTATGTGCAATTCAGCAATAGGTAGGGAAATTCATGAAGGGTTTTGTAAAATTTATTGAGGATATGAGAGGATTCGTCGATGATGGAGTCAGAAGAATTATTTTAGCATAATTTTTTTTTAGTTTGGTATTATATATTTCTGACGACAAAATCGATTTTTAATTGTTAAGCTTTCTTTGACACAAAAGAAACAGAATCAAATCGGTTCATCCGATTGGTAGATATGATGCCACAGACAAATACGGATACACCTAAACACATGTTAAACTTATAAATAAATAAGATTCTGTTGTGGAGGTAAAAAAAAAAGTTTCTGCTGCGGCAACGTTACGCCGTAATAGTACTTTATTAATACATTTATTTAAATTGACCGATCATGCTATTAATAAAAACTATGTACAAAATAATGTAACCTGCGTGTTGCAATAGGTGTAGAAGTGAATAATAACTTCTCACCATACAGACAATACAGAACCCCCAGGATATGACTCAAATAAAATAACAATTTTGAGATTGTATGTACACTATAATTTTAAACTCAAACATTGTGTAACATTGAAATATCATAAGGGCTACAATAATATCACATAACCCTACAATTCTAGTAGTTTTCACCACAATTTAGGATGAGATAAGTCTTATTAATTAAGAACTGGTTGACTATTTAACAATCTAGGTGCGTGTGATCTACTTCCTCTTGTTGCCGCCGCCGCCAGCCACGATCATCGCGATGCGCATGAAGATGTTGATCACGTCGAGGTATACGGAGATTGCACTGAAACAAATAAAGCAGTATTCAAATGTAATTTAAAAAAAACGGATAAATAACACAACAACATCTAGCCCCGTTGTAAAGCTCTAAGCTTACGGGTACTAGACATCTGAAATACTTCATATCTATACTAATATTATAAAGCTGAAGAGTTTGTTTGTTTGTTTGAACGCGCTAATCTCCGAAACTACTGGTTCGAATTGAATAATTCTTTTTGTGTTGGATAGTCCAGTTATCGAGGAAGGCTATAAAGGCAAATAAGGGATAGGCTATATAACATCACGCTACGACCAATAAGAGCAAAGATATAGTGGTAAATGTGTAAAAAACGGGAGAAATTGTTCATCTTTGAAGCCTTCCGTTGCGTGCGCCGTGAAAACGGTTCAAGATACACAAAAAATATGTATTAAAGAATAATAGCTCTTTTAATGATCTAAAAAATAGTCCGCAATAGTATATGTCTATCTTTTAAGATTAACTCACAAAAACCGTTTTTATGGTACCTAATTTGGTCGAAATAATTTGTTTAAGTTGTATCAACATAATAATATTAATCTTTATTCAAATAAATATGTTGTTGGTTAAGAGTACTTCATCCCTTATAACGCGGGTAGCACCGCAGGGCACAGCTAGTAATAGATATTTTTTATTTCATTTTACATATTACACTACCTAGGCATTATGATTAGACCGTCTGTAAACCCGTCTAATAACACTGGACGCCTAGTTGTTTTATCAATTCAATAAGAAAGTGCAAAGATATTGATATCTTGGGGTTGTGACTGCGAAATTAAGTATAAATCGCACAAAAGAGTTACGTCACTCGAAACTTCAATGCACTATAAAACGTCTTGATTTTTCATTTGCCAGAAGGAAAATACGTGTACATGTTTTTTAAATAATCTAATTAACGCACAATTTTTTTTATTAGTCATTTAGCCTAATAGTAGCGTGTACCCACAGGCACATTTCCCAAAAACAACCACAATTCAATATTCAACAACAATGGTGCAGTCCCCCAAAGAGTTCTTATTACTAACTAGCGGCCCGCCCCGGCGCCGGCGTCGCACGGGTAAAAAAAGTTCCCGGCAATTTTTCCTTATTTGCTCACCGTTTAGACCTACCCTGGACTACGACAAACATTTTAAAACCAAAATCAGCTCAATCGGCCTAGCCGTTCTCGAGTTTTAATCAGACTAACGAACAACAATTCATTTTTATTTATAAATATCGTAAATAATTACTTCCACAATGAGCTAAGAAAGTAATTTATTAACAGCGCAGATAATTATAATGTATTCAATAGAAACTTTAAGGTTCTTCTGTTGTGCATTTTTACTTTACCCCTATTATCTAGGCCAAGCAGTTTTTCTTTATGTTAAGTCTAAGTAGTAGATTAGGACTGTATGGGCCTATTTCATGATTTCCAGAGAAAACTAGTCAAAGCTTAAAATATAGAATTATCAAGTCAACCAACATCTGTCAGGGACTGACTAAAAGAGATATTGCTCTATATTTTAACCATTGACTAGTATACTTGGAGATTATAATACAAGCCACGATATAAAAAGATGTAAGGTAAAAGCTAAGACTAATATAAATGACAGGTTACTTACGAGTTAATCGGGTCGTATGCATATCCATATGGGCCGCCAATATTGGGCGTGTGCTCCGCTCGTTTGATTATCCCTTGCGTGTCGTACAGTAAGAAGCCGCCGAATATTATCAAACCGCCATACAAGCTAAATGAGTACAGACCTAAAATACAAGCAAAGTGTTATAAAAAACTAACATAATCTGATAGTCACCCTGATATGGTTAAACATTAGACAGAAAAATAAGTCGACCATAAACAAGGAGACTCAATAAAAGTTGTTATTGTTGTCTTTTCATGGCGCTTGGAACAGCTTCTAGGTCTTCATGCCCCATCTAAGACCACATCGTCAGTTTACTTCAGGTGAGATTGTGGTCAATTTAAGGCTTATCCAGCATATAAAAAAATCGGAATATCGGAAAACTCAAAATCCGTCAAATCATGTTATGTTACCCGTTTTAAGTGATATCATAATATACGATTTAAAGCTTAATTATAAAATTTACATTGCATTTATAAGAATATGTACTGACTTTTTATTTTTATGAATATTTATGTTTTCTTTGCATGGGGTAAAATACCCTATTCTAAAAAATATATACGAGTGTATTGTAAATTCGATATCAGAGTGAGTATAAAAGATATTAAAACGTGATCTCACAAGAGCCGTCTATTATTCACAAAATCTCTGTATATTCAGGGCATAGACAAATTAAAGCCTTACCGGCGCCTAGAACGGTGGTAGGTGGTAGAAACATGCTGCCGAGGGATGCAGCCAACACCGCGCCCAAGCCCATGGCCAGGGGAGCGCGCATGTTCAAGAACTCTCCAGAAGGCGCACACATGGCGACTGTACTCAGACCGCCGACAACACCGGCAGTGTACCTATGGATTACAAATAAAAGTTAAATGAGTAGTACCTACAATATGGTTTAAAGTGGATTTACCCTTTTCAGTGAAACCACAGTTTTGTGAATCAACCTAATGAATCGAAAGAGCCGACGCAATAGTTTCAATCGGTGGATGTAACAAAATTGTAATATATATGTAAATAAAGTCTAAGATTATAATTATGATTGGTGAAAAACTGTAAAATAACTATTCACATTTAATATTATTAAAAAAGTACATTTATTTGATTAGTATATATTGTCCAAATTTCATCTTTCTATTTTCATGGATTTCATAGATATTTAGAGTAATACTGTGCACAATTTAATAATAAATATATTAATTTAAATGTATGGAATCATACTTATCTATTTTTAAGTCTTACCAAGCAGCTCTCGTCAGCACTGGTCCACCCAAAAAGCATATAGGTGCAATCACTGCTCCCATGATGCCTGTGTGAATGATCCATGCTATTTGTTTAGCACCAAATCCTGGTTTGTACTCCATCCCCCTGACTACCATCCCGGACCCAATCATGGCGCCGATAGACAAAATCATGGGCTGAAATTAAAAAAAATACCATTTCACAGTTTTAACCTTACATGCATAATCAATTAATCACTTAATATAATAATATGTAATTAGATTAGTTATAATAATTTCATGATTTTATGACATCATAATCATATTATTACTATTATTTATTGATATTTTGCATAAAGTAGGCAAAATAATAAAAATTCATAGTATCTATCTACTACTTACAAAATCAAAGGACAGAATGAATAAGTCTTAGATAAAAATCTAATAAAATGTGATTCTACTATTTCACTAATGTAATAATGATCATCATACCATCATCACCCATTAACATTCCCACTGCTAGGACACAGGGACTTCTTTCTTGACAAGTGAGATAATAATAATATGCACTTACAATCCATCCATTTCTAGCTACCAAATTCAGTAGTGCAGGAGTTCTGAATACTGTGAGAGCACTCCCAGCTGTTAAGACCAGAGAACCAGCAATGTAACCATAGGTAGTTTTGATGCGATCCTTCACATATTGAGGCCAGTAACTGAAAATAAAACACATAATGAACAAACCACCACTTTTTTTTAATTTTATCAAAAAGATTTTAAAATAACAAAAAATGTCTTATGTGCATTCTATTTGTTAGCAAATAGTGACATCAATTCAACCTCAGGAAGTTCACAGTTGAACTTAGGCCTGAAATATTTTATACACACATATGAGTTTATGTCCATTTTACATAAAACATCAACACCAAGTTATCAATGCAGTCTGCTGTTTGGGAACAAATTAGGTATATGTATGGAGTAATTATAGTGTAACTCACTATTACTAGCGAAATATATGTAGGGACTACCCTACATATACCAATAATTTACCCTCAATCCTCAGCTCCTAAACAGTTAGGGTTAGGGGTTCGTTAAATCATTAATCTTAAGGTGTCACTCAACCATTCCTGCGTTGTTGGTTTGAAAATGGGCATTTTACATACTCTTCTAAAACTAAGTGTGGATTAGGAATATAGAGTTATGGAAAGATACATCCCTTATCTTCACCTTAAAAAATAAAGCATATTTATAGGTATTAAGATACTTACTGAGATTCCTGCAATGTTCCAGGCTTCACTCCAGAACCATAATAACATAATGCCACAATCCCTACAGCAGATGCACCAGCCAAAGCCCCTTTCCCCAGGCCGAAGGCTGAAGAAGAAAACAATTATACAAGCCATTTAATTTTGTAAGTCACATCTAGATTACAGCAAAAAAAATAACTTTCTCCTTGGTCTGGGTGTTTCATATGAATAATAAAATAAAAAGGTGTGTGTGCGATTCACACACGATAGAAGTGAAACTTCAGTAAATCGACGAAAGAATAAGAAGAATAAAAAAAAGTGAGTGTGTGTCAGCTACGACGCACATTTGGATTCTACTACTTACAAACCATAATAATTATGATATATATCGAATAGAAAAAAAGGGTAAATGAACGCATCTGAAATGATAAGAGAAACAAACATTTATATCTGTAATTATTCGAATTATTTATATTACTTCAATAAAGCGTATTACATAAAGTATGTTACAAAATAATATAAATAAAATACAGCAATACCTCTTTGCGCTAAAGAAATTTAAATAAAGCATTGTATTTGTGTCTCTTACCATTTCCGTTTTATCTTTTTGCATCCGGTTTGAAATCACTACGATTCTATAGAAGTTTCACTTCAAAAATATCTTTATTATGTATGTCTACTATATTAAGTATATCAGATGTCTAGTACCCGAAACACAAGCTTAGAGCTTACCACGGGTCTAGATGTTGTTGTGTGAATTGTCCAGAAATATTTATTTATTTTTATATATTTATAACAAAAGCATTTTTCAAATAGTGAATGCTGTTATTTGTTGCTTTTCCAAGTCAGCTAAATTTTTATTACCATAGTGGGTATTTTAGGACCAGTATAGTATAAGTTTAAGCTTTTTCCATGAGCAAATGAAAGAAAATACATGATTGTGGATCAATTTGACAATGTTCTAAAATCAATTAATTTATTATTAATGTAGATACCATTAGGACCCGCAGGAGCCATGAGCTTCTCCCAGAGTGATAGTTGGGACTTAAGGGGTGTTGCAGTCCTGGATCGAGGTTCTCGTGCATATTTGCGAACAAAAACGTTCTTAGGCACGAATTGTTGAGGCACCGGCGTTTTCAAAGTCTGGACAGTGCTGAACACTGATCGGGAAACGCACATACGCGATAGCATTGTGGTCTGTAACAAATATTAGTTCTGCAGTCTCTCAATTTATAAAAATTGAAATGAAAAACAAAATTTCACCATATTCGACGAAATTACAGCATAGTTTATTTTTAAAATATCTGACTTACTTGATCGTGTCTTTCCTTTAACAAAAAAATTAACAACACAAAATTGCAACTGTAGGAATGAGCACAACACAAAAATTCGATTCACAAAAGTTTTCCCTTTTTCCAGAATTCGCCAAACAAATTTTACTGCTGATTTTGATTGATCGTTCATTCATTTGACAGATCGATGGAACATTCCATGAATTCAGTGCTGCCAGCTGCCAGCTATAATTCGTGAATAGTTAGATTGTCCGGAGATAGACCGGAAGAGAAGTTACATCTGATCAAAGAAGACGATCCAATCTCATCATAGATTCAATGCAACTAAATTTTAGGTGTACTACTACAGTTATTATATAGCCACTCTAACAAACGTAGTGATTATATACTCTCTGACTCTAACGTCCAGCGCCCTCAGCGTAACTAGCCATAGCCACGCCACGTAACGTCCCAGCCTGCGTTACGCGAGCGGTGTAAAACGTAGTGATTATCTAAAGAGATGTAACGGAGCTTCGATTCCGGTTCCGTTAAGTCGGAACTTCCGATTATTATTACACTTTCGGTTCCGATACTTTTGTATCGGATGTTAATCGGTGGTCGAACGAAACAAAGCGGGCGGCGCGCGACCTGTGCCGAGCAGGTTCATACATGTCGCGCGGGGAATCCCCCGACCCCCACTACGTGCACTCTATCATCAATTATTTTTTCACTTGTTATTATTTGAAATAGAAATAGAATAGAAATAGAAAAAGGTTAATTTTCGTCAAAAAAATACAAACACAATACAGAGCAACTATAACATTAATTTTAGTTAGATTTATTATACATGTGTAACAAATTCGGACGTAAATTGGTTGCCACTCAGCATTGTGCTGTAGGTGCTATGGAAGCAGGCTACAGCGCTGGTTTTCAGTGATACCGTGTAAAGTGCAAGGCGGCGTTAAAGCGCGGCGTGACAGACGCCGCAAGTAATGTACCTTCTTATTTGTTACGCCTACGACACGTATAAAGGTTATAAATAAATAAATAAAAATAAAATAATTTTGCGGCTTATTATCAATGAAAGTGAACTGTTTTTGTGTGGGATAATGAAACCTAAATCCAGTTGTATTTGGAGTCCATTTTGATTTAATTTGTTTTAGCTTTTGTTCATTTATTGTAATGTAACCAAATGTAACACGCTACTTTGGGTTTTAAGTTTTAATTTTAATTAAACTTTAATTTCATTAATTTGATCTTTTATTTATTTGGAATTATGCCAAACTTTTTTTCACAGTTGTTTTTTATTTTATAATAAAACATAAAAATGAAAAGAATTGACTATAAATCATGTTGTATTTGTCATTATACAAAATGACCCTGCCTCCGATTTCGATTCCGATTCCGATAAATCAAATTTGAAAACTCCGATTCCGATTTCGGTTGCGATAAAACTACCTCCGTTACATCCCTGAATATGCTCTCTGGAGTGGTGCGTGAAACGCTGCGCGATCTTCCCGATAAAACTATTTATCACATAAAAAGTACTAAACCTATTTCAAAACCAAAAATATGTTCTTTATTATAGAGACAAATATTATAGAGAGGTAAAGTTTGTGAGAATGTTTGGGACTTTGTAGGGGTAAACTCTGGTTCTACTGGGCCGATTTGAATGAAATTTGATTCTCTAAAGCTTGAGAAGTAACATTGCTACCATAATTTTTACCGCGGAAAAATACGTGATAACGCGGGAAAGTCCATTAAACGAGGGTAGCACCGCGGGGTAATACTAGTTATTACTAAAGCTATAAATCTATCATCAATACAAAAACATAGAATAAGTAGCCTATTTACAAAATCTGTGAATAACGTATCTAGGGGTCATATTTAAAAGCGGTGACTTACAAACACTGTAAATAACTTTAACTGTTTTAATCACCTTGATGTCGTTGAACTGTGCGGAAAATTTCACGGCATTTAAGTTTTAACTTACCTACTATAATTCGTTCTACGTACGTTCTACAATAATTAGAATTAATTAAAATATACCTGCGCATAGGTGTAAAGAATGCATGTACTAAATAAAGTTCACTATGGATACTGAATATTTTAAATACATTTCTAAAGTAATTTAGGCATAATTTCCTGTTGAGTATCACTTAAATCGGTTAAGAACATCTGGAAGGATGTAAGAAGGGCCGTTGAGCTACAGTGGCATGCCACAGGCTCATAAAAAAGTACCATTGATGATGTAAAGTAATATATTTATTTAATTTGAAATTAGGTCCCCATCCCCACTTATTACCACTATTTAATAGTCACATTTCAATATGGCAGATTAATTCGTTATTTTTCTTAAATTTTAGATTAAATTAAATACCAACCAGCGTTTTATAAATGAGATTTTGAAGCAGTATATAAACAACCACTTTTTACAAATTTCTTGATATCATCATCACTGTATCCCAGCTCTTTTGCAATCTCATACGTGTGTTGTCCATGAAATGGAACTGGTTTGCGACTAACAGATAAACCTGGGGTGCGTGTAAGTCTAGGCATTGGTTCTGGCACTATCAATTGTTCAGAATCCCTGAAAACCGACTGCTTACTACTATGGTACTCTGATCTATCAATTGTCTCAAAATCTAATACAGGCGTAACACACGCATCCACATCTTTAAAAATATTTGTCCATTCCTTTTGAGTTTTAGTAAGAAATATTTCTTGGAACTTTGTCCTATTATTTTCATCATTACCAGTCATGCTATATTCGTCTTCTGACAAATTAAGAGTTTGTAAGAAATTTTGGTAGAACTGAGGTTCTAACGCTCCTACAGCCATAAACTTTTCATCTTTAGTTTTATATGTTGCGTATGCCGCAAGCCCGCCATCAAGAGCATTCTCACCAGGAATACCGGTCCAAATTGGTAAGTTTCTTGATTTGAATAGCCAGGATGCAAGGTAAGCTACCCCTTCTGTCATACTGCAGTCTACAATTTGACCTTTTCCAGATTTATTCCTTTCTAAAATTGCTAATAATATTCCAAAAGCGCACATTAAGCTGCCTCCAGCAAAATCAGCAATTAGATTAATTGGTGGCCGTGGTGGTTCATTGTTCTTCGAAAGCATGGATAGAACACCAGACATAGCCACATAATTAATATCATGACCTGCTCTTGCTTTAAAGCTACCCTCTTGTCCGTAACCTGTGAGCCTTGCATAAATCAGTCGTGAATTTTCCTGTTGCAGTTTCTCAGGACCAAGTCCTAACTTTTCCATAACTCCTGGACGGAAAGTGTCTATAAGTACATCAGAATTTGCACATAGTTTTCTCATAATTGTGACGCCATCGCTTGATTTCAAGTTAACTGAGAATTGACGTTTTCCAGCTGAAAATACGTCAAATGGTGCTGGTTCAAACTGAAATAAATAATGTAAGTTAAAAAACACCTTGCGATACACAAGTACAAAATACACTTTAAAAATTGTAAGTTTATGTGTTTCTGATAAATGATGAGTTGTCATATTATATTTAAGTTAAAACTTATAACAAAGATAAAATAAATAAATACAGCTGATTTAAGGCAAACCATCTATGTGTGACGTAAATGATGTGTAAAATCCTAAGAATTTTAATAAGTTCGGATTCAACTCACCCTTTGAACCACGGTAACTGTCGCTCCGAAATCAGCAAGTATCTTCCCACAAAAAGGTCCTGGTGCCAGCCCAATAATCTCCACCACTTTAATTCCTTTCAGTGCCATATTATCACCTAAAATATTAAAAAAAAAACAACAAACTTTTCCTAGCGTAGGTACACGTCCAAAAACTCAATAAACCCTTGCAAAGCTACTATGTGGAATTTGATGTTGGTTCGCCAAATGTAGTATCGGAAACATAAGAGTTTGTTACTACAACATACTACGATGGGTCTAGTCGGTACGAGTTCAAAATCATTTCGTACCCATGCATTTCCTGTCCCTTCACTAAAATAAAGAAAAGTAGAGTCGATTAAGTGAATAAATAACACGTTTTATTAAGATTCGCAATTTCGGCCATAAAACGTAGACTAAAAGGCCTCATGTTGATTTTCAGAAAAAAGTAATTAGTCAAAGTAGGTGTTAAAACAATGGTTTTTAATTTACCGTATACTGATACGGTAAATTTATCCGCCATTATAATAATGTCCACCTTCCTGTTCCACCTTGTTAGTAGGTATATATTAGGTCCTTACATATGAAATTGGCGTTTTGTATGGGAGGAACAAAAAGTCGAATATTTTTTAATATAATATATTTAATTAATCAAAGTATGAACCATTATTTTCTATGCACTTTTGCCATCTTATAGGTAGTTCATTGATCCCTTTACTAAAAAAACCAGTCGGACGGGAATCAATAAAATCTTTGAAGGCGATTTGGACTGCCCCATCGGAGTTGAATTTTTTCCCTTGCAAGAAGTTATCCAAATTTCGAAAAAAATGGTAATCTGTTGGAGCAAGGTCCGGGGAGTACGGAGGATGTCTTAGACTTTCCAATTGAAGCTCTTCTAATTTAGTAGCCGTCTGTTGCGCAGTGTGTGGTCTAGCGTTGTCGTGAAGCAGCAGTGGCGTGGAGCGATTGACCAGCCTAGGTTGTTTAGCCGCTAGCTTTTCCATCATGGTTTGCAATTGCTGACAATAGACATCAGCCGTAATAGTCTGGCCAGATTTGAGAAAACTGTAATGAACAATACCGGCACTAGTCCACCAAACGCTTACAAGTAACTTTTTTGGGGTTAATTTTCGCTTGGGGCAGGATTTGGCTGGCTGGCCAGGATCCAACCATTGCGCTGAGCGCTTCCGATTATCGTAAAGAACCCATTTTTCATCACAGGTAATGATTCGGTTTAAAATACCTTCATTATTGTGCCGGTTTAGTAATGTAACGCAGCAGTCGACGCGCGTTTGCCGGTTTGCTTCAGTCAATTCGTGAGGTACCCACCTTTCAAGCTTTTTAATCTTCCCAATTTGCTTCAAGTGAATTAAAACAGTTTTATCACTAACACCGCAGCCTGCAGCTAACTCGGACGTGGTTTGCGATGGATCCGCTTCCACAATAGCCTTCAACTCTTCATTATCAACTTGAGTCTCAGGCCGTCCACGGGGCTTGTTCTGCAAGTCGAAATTTCCAGAACGAAAACGTTGGAACCAAAAACGAACTGTGTTTTCTTTTGCAACACGACCGCCATACACATCATTCACCCTTCGAGTTGTTTCCGCAGCACTAGTGCCACGGCGGAACTCGTACTCGTAAATAATGCGATATTTTAAGTTTTCCATTTTGTAAAATGAGTGACGCAAACAGAAAAAAACAGAAGAAAAAAAACAAATGAATGACGATCATCGAAGCACAAATACATGAGTCTATAGCTGTACAAATTTGAATTTGGAATTCCTTACCAAAGAGGAGAAATTTGTGATTAAAGTGGCCAGTACGAAAAACGCCAATTTCATATGTAAGGACCTAATATTTAAACAGATCAACAATAAACTTAGAAAACAAAAGTTATGTTATTGTCAGGTCTTAAATAAAAGTAAGGTCAACTTTAACCTAATAAATATTTATAACTATATTATATTTGCCTAAATAAACTGAAAAGTTGTAGATTTTGTTAACCTAATTGTAACAATTAGGTTAACAAATTTTTGAAGTGAAACTCCTTTATAATCGTTGTGATTTGAAACCGGATGCAACGGAAATGGAATTAAGATTGGCTTACCTGTCGGGTAAGCCAATCTTAAACGCTAACAAGGTTAAGCAACTTTGCGCGATGCCAGTACTTGGATGGGTGACCGCCCGAACAAAATCTTTTTGCATGATATTTTTTTATTTTGTTTTTTTTTGAAGTGAAACTTCTTTAGAATTGTTGTGATTTGAAACCGGATGCAACGGAAGTGGAAATAAGATTGCTTACCTGTCGGGTAAGCCAATCATAAACGCTAAAAAGGTTAAGCAACTTTGCGCGATGCCAGTATTTGGATGGGTGACCGCCCGAACAAAATCTTTTTGCATGATATTCTTTTATTTTGTTTTTTTTGAATTGAAACTTCTTTAGAATCGTTGTGATTTGAAACCGGATGCAACGGAAGTGGAAATAAGATTGGCTTACCTGTCGGGTAAGCCAATCATAAACGCTAACAAGGTTAAGCAAACTTTGCGCGACGCCAGTACTTGGATGGGTGACCGCCCGAACAAAATCTTTTTGCATAGTATTTTTTTTTTGTTTTTTTTTTTATTCTTCTTATTCTTTTGTCGATTTACTGAAGTTTCACTTCTATCGTGTGTGAATCTCACACACACCTTTTATGTTTTATTTTTTTGGAGATTACTCCTTAAGAAACGATTTGAGTTATAAGGCCCGGTACGGAAATTTTATGAGGAGTAAAATCAAGTGTAACACGAAAAGTTGAGGCGTTACGTAGAAAGAGACATACATATAGGTACAGGGCGTCCCAAACTTATGGGACATGAAGGGGAAGTACCTTAAATATCGTAGATAGGGTATTTTGCTGAAAGAAGACTTTATGTTAATTTTAAAAGTTAGTAATTCTTCATTCATAGATTTTCTAAAAAATACTTGCTTCGTCTGGGAATCGAACCGACTTAAATGTCAAAAAAAACATCATCCTACTTCTATGATGCCAATCGAAAGAATACCTAAAAAATAATAACTTTGCATAACTAACATAGTATTTTTTAAAAATGAACATCATGAAATTAATCATTTTAATCAAATTAAAAACATACATGAAAGTGCCGTAGTCAATGTTTTTCTCAAATATCTCGCGACATGTCACTCGGAGATCATAGGTGTATTTTCAAAAGTTGTTCGTCGTTACATTATTTATAAAAAATGCTGTATCTGCATCTGCATGTAGATCGCTGAGAATCCAATTTTTTCATGTTTAAATAATATTTGCAAAACGTAGCACACGTTTTGCAAATATTTCATGCTTAATATACTGGAATGGGTACTGGGTAGTCGAAACGAAAATAATCCATAAATTTACATTGTGTTAGTGATTGAGTTTTTAATGAACTGTAAATGAAATCGGCCAAGACTCATTTCGGGGTCGATGCGCCAGGATAGTAAGTAAGTAAGTAAATGAAATCGGCCGACAACGCTTGAAATAAAAAAGGCCATAGGTACAACTAAACAGTAAGAAATGCATTTAAATCTATACTAATATTATAAAGCTGAAGAGTTTGTTTGTTTGTTTGAACGCGCTAATCTCCGAAACTACTGGTTCAAATTGAATAATTCTTTTTGTGTTGGATAGTCCAGTTATCGAGGAAGGCTATAGGCTATATAACATCACGCTACGACTAATAGGAGCAAAGATATATTGGTAAATGTGTAAAAAACGGGAGAAATTATTTCATCTTTGAAGCCTTCCGTTGCGTGCGCCGTGAAAACGGTTCAAGATACACAAAAAATATGTATTAAAGAATAATAGCTCTTATAATGATCTAAAAAACAGTCCGCGATAGTATTTGTCTATCTTTTAAGATTAACTCACAAAAACCGTTTTTATGGTACCTAATTTGGTCGAAATAATTTGTTTAAGTTGTATCAACATAATAATATTAATCTTTATTCATATCAAATAAATAGGTATGTTGTTGGTTAAGAGTACTTCATCCATTATAACGCGGGTAGCACCGCGAGGCACAGCTAGTTAAAAATAATTTAGGTACCTACCTACCCATCAATATTATTCTGTTTCTTTTTTTATTTAGGTGTTTTTTTTAGTTCATACTGTTCAACAACATTACTTCGCATAAAATCAAACATCGATTTATAGAATCCGTCGTATCATGCAACTGACAATTATTACAAAAAGGTAAAATAATTTAGTGTAAATTTAGAATGACTTACAGCATATAGGTAGGTACCTACCCTAAGTTTGTTGACCAAGTCAACCATCTGAAGAGGTATATTCCATCCAGTTATTTATTTATTTAATTTATAAGTGGAAATTTAGTTATTTAGGTAATTTAAAATTAATTAATACTAGTACGGATTTTACTTTAGGACCAAAAAGTTAATAGGTACATACTGATTAACGTAGATCGTATCGGTTTGCATTATGAAATTAGTAACACAATTATCTATTGTTTGGTGTTAAGTTACTTTTTGTAGAAAAAATAGGTACTAACCTTTTTAAATTAAAAAAGAAACAAAGTTTTACTGTTGTCTAAAGTCCGTACATAACCCATTCAGTACTATTCTATCAAAATATACTGCTATTGTTTTCGTCGCACTGAGGCTCTGACGTTTGATGAATGAATGAGTGTAGTTTCAATAGACTTATTTTTGAACGATTTCAGAATGGAATGTTACGGAATGAATGAAATTAATTAAATTAAACAATGTACTGTTACTGTTAAGGCCTTTTTGAAATAAACGATATATTATTATTATTATTAATGCAGCGTAAAATAATGAAATCATTAAAATCAAATGTTGAACTTTATTACAACATTATGTAATTAAAGGGAACTAAGGAGAGGAGAAAACTAAGTTATATAAATAGAATACATTCCTCAGTGCATTATCAAAATATCATTAGAATTTATTTACCTGAAGCATAGTTTATAGTATAGGCAGTTTAAGCATGACGGAAACCCAGGAAGCTAACGTAACGTTAAGTGTTGAAACTGTCAAACTGTCAATGTCAAAAAAATATACAAAACAAACCGAAACCGCATGAAGCTCAGCACGTGTGGAATTGTGGATTTAAAAGCATTGGATTCAGCATCTAGCGATAGAAATTTTCCGAAAAAATGAAAAGAACAAAGAAACTGAGGAAACCGAAAATAGAACCCGATGATCCAGGTTTGTTTCCAAATTTTTCAAAGCAGTGTATCAATATTTTTAGTCAAACCATGCAAGACATCCACTGTAAGCTTACAGGAGCTAGATAATAATATTTAGCACAATACATGGTCGAATAGAAGGCGACGTATACGATATAGCTGCGCTATTAATTTTCACAAGAGATAAAGCTATTGATAAGATCTACGGTGCCGCCCCCTAAATTACTTGAAGCCTAGGTTAAATTAGGGAAATTCTAATATTTGGTCCAGAAAGATCTGAAGACCCGGGTCGCAGATGCTTATGATATACATTTACAGGTACTGAAATAAACTCTGCACTGAATTTAAAGAAACAGAGGACCATGAAGTTACGAACACCAAAAATTGAAAAACAAGGTACTTATGTTTCTAATAACATTAATATCAATATTGTGCATGACACTTGTTCAAGATAGAAGGTGATGTTGATTTTCTTGCAGTAAAAAGTAGCCTAAATTCATACTTGATATTATAAATACAGCATATAAGATTGGTCCAATAAATAAATAAATATTTCTGGACAATCCACACAACAACATCTAGCCCCGTGGTAAGCTCTTAGCTTGTGTTACGGGTACTAGACATCTGAAATACTTATTAATAATTCTTATTAGTTCCTAAAATCCAAAGTATCAAGAGACCATCTTCAATGTGAGAAATTGTTTTTATTATTTGGGTGGTATTATGGGTACCAATAAAAACATCATTATGAAAAATTTTGAAAGCATTTAGTAATAGTAATAGCATCATTATAGCTTTGTTTTCAAAAAATATGTTGTACCATGTTTTTATTGGTTTGTGAATTATTAAATACTCTAAATGAGACTTATTCTGATACACAGTTTTGGTTAAATGTACATAACACACTTAAAAAATGTGAAACATGCACTTTTGTGTAAAATGTCAGTGCACATGACAGTTCCCTTTTATTTTAGATAAATGTAAAAATTGTATTCATGTTCCAAAGTAGCACCAGACTCATCTACATGTTAAAACGGATATCCAAGAAGGCTACATATAACCAAAATACATGTTACTTTTAAGTACATATAACCAAAACTGTATATAAAACAATATAATTGCAGAACTGCTGAAGCAATTTTAGTAGTTTATGATTTGTTTGATTTATATAATTATGGCCCTGTTTTTTTGGACATGCTGGTGAAGACTTCAATGTTATATGTGCTTTTACATTATTTAAATGTAAGAAAAGATTGTAATAGTGCTTCAATGCATAAAAACATACCATACCAACTCAAAATAATTAGGTTGACCTGAGATGAAACAGAAAATGCCTCTGTAGGGGTAGCTAACTTTTAGTAGATTTAACGGAAAACCTCATTACAGATGTCACAGAAAAAGTTACAGATGTCACAGAAAAACCTGGTAAAATGAAGAAACATGTAAAAACGAAGAAGGTTCTTGAACCTGCAGCTAAAAGGTCTTCAAATAATTCAGGTATAAACAAAAGTGTCTCCAGATTTTTATATTAAAAAAGTTTTTAAGATCTCCCGCACACTATGCCGCCACCGGGCCGCCGCCGCATTGCTCTACTGAATAAGAATATAAATAAATAAACACACACAATAAACATCCACAATAAGTGTAATAGCTATTAGTAATCCATTTGCTAGTTACGAAGAGCATTACGAGTTACATTGATAGTTATGAATAGCTAAGTGAGCAGTGGCGCGGCGGCGACATCGTGTGCAGAAAGCCTTACACTGTTGCCATATATGTTCCATTTATAACTTACATGATAGTGTATACTAGCCTCCATATTTAATTTGTATATGTTGTGCCCACATCAAATGATTTACACATTCCTGTTGGTATAAACGCAAAATGATTTTATTAACACTTTGTTGAATGTGATTGGGGGAACTTATATAACCTCAATTACACTCAACCTCCGTATTTTATAAAAGATCTTAAATTTATGATCTGTTCCTATTTATATAAGAACTTCAAAATAAAAAAAAACTGATATAGCTGTACTGTTTTATTCGCTTCTCAACTCATAAAAACTTAAGCGAACTGTCAAGACAATGTTATTTCTTTATTTATTTTCAGTTTAAACATTTAATTTTATTTATTTTAAGTTGACATGTCCATGTATGCCCTGTGCTTCTACGGAAAAACACGTTGTGACTTTGACGTACCTATTAAATAAGAATTAAAGAAAATCGGCACATGTTCTATATTGAATGCTAATCTCAATTTCACAGATTCTGAAGCAGAACCACCGAAAATTATGAAAAAAACCAGGAGTCAGACTATTAATCGGAAGCCATCTTCATATGATTCAGGCATGTTTATGAATTGATTTTATTATCAGTTTCTCGCGAAGTCTAACACTATGGTTATACCACAAAATTAAAAAAAAATCCGCGTGTCATCTTATGCAATCTGTGTACCAAGGGTCAGTTTAATCTGGCAAATAGTTTTGAGTTTAATCATAACAATTTAACATAGTATAAAACAAAGACGCTTCTTTTATTTATTCATTTACAACATTTTGGGAAAACTTACTATTTTCTAAGGTATGATACATTTTAAGCGCAAGGACATAGCGTTTGGGGCATTGTCGTACGGGGGTGCGGGAGGGCGGGGCGAATAAAGCAGAAATAATGAACGCGATTCGGAGCAGGTCGCTACTACAAAATTATTATCTCTTATTTTATAATATTGTGATTTACTTGCGGGGTACTAGCTCTTAAAAACTTAAGCCGTTTTTACGAGCATTGGAAAGATTCATGCCCTACAGCCCTACCTTCTCTACAGGATCGAAATAATAATGAGATACGTAGAAGAATGCGGGACACATAACAAGCGAGAAGTGACACCGGTAGATGCTTGGAGTGGATAACTTACCAAGTGATATTTGATCACAGTTATCGAGCATAATGAAAAAAGATTAAACTACTAAAATAACTATTAAAAATAGGGGTTGGTGATAGAAGGGTGAAAATTTAGGGTTGTATGTATTTATGAACGCCACTTTTTAATTTCTATTTTTTTATGATACAAAAATACATACTATCCTCAATTTTCACCCTTCTACGATCAACCCTTATTTTTAATAGCCATTTAAGTAATTTAATCATTTTTCCTCTCCGGTCGAAAACTGATCAATCGTCATTTAATTAGTTATCCATCAATTTTTCATCCCCCCAAATGTTAGGGGTAGTCCACCCCTAATTTTTTTGGAAATTATTAATATGGCAAAAGAACGTTTGCCGGGTCAGCTAGTAATATATAATAGTATAGATAAGCAGTACCCTGAGGTGTGTCCCGCATTATAATGAATTTTCTCGCGGAACGATAAATCTTCCTGTGGTTAAAAGTAGCATTTGTCCTATGTATAACTATAACCCATCACCATATACATTTTCAGGTTTATCGGTTTAGTTGTTTTACCGTAGAAGACGGATATTACAGACAGACACACACATATACTTTCCCATTTATAATATTTATATAGATATGTAGTGATGGTAAAGCCTATATGGTGGTATTAATAAACCGAACTGACATTTGAAACGCCATATACATTTTACGTTATTAACGTAATGCGCAGTCATTATCGAACTTACGTTTGGGTATGGTTTATTAATACGGGCCTTTTAGTAGATTTTTGTTAAAATATTACCTGGGTACTTACAGATCAGTCAGAACCGGAAGCGGATGCTGCGAAACATAAAGAAGACCTGGATCACCTCAGAAGAGTAGATCCTGAGTTTTATGACTTTCTTAAAGAACATGACTCGGAATTGCTTAAGTTCAGCGACCACGAAACCGTTCTAGAGGACGATGATGATGATAAGAGTCAGGGAGATGATGTTCACGTGCCCGGGGACCTGCACGGTGGGAGTGACGAGAGTGATTTTGAGGTATGGAATTCCTTTACATGATTTATGATTATTGCAACTACCAATCGTGGCTGTATGGTAGATGACACGGAGACTATAACGAGTTCCTTAGAAAGATAAAAAAAAATTGTTACAGATTTTTTTCTCTTATCATGCAAGAGGAAAATCAATTCGTTACTGTGCATTATAGTTTCGCGTGACGTAACGCTTTCGTGCGATTTTACTTAATTTTGCAGTCACGTGACCCCACGCCGCACTTTCTTATTAAATTGGGAAGGCAAAAATAAGTGTCCAGTATTTTTGGACGGTCTGACTGACGAACTAAAAATAATACTTATTCACAACGGAAGACTCCAGAAATTTTCTACAAGTATCCCCTGCGAAAGGATTAATTGGATTTTTTTTCTAATCCTCCTTGTGTGGCATGGCATTATCGGAAAAACATTCTAACAATCCCCTGTTTCATTTTATTAGGTACAATCAGCATTACAAAAATATCTTTAAACAAAATATAAAATATATATTTTTTTTACTGTTTAAATACATAATGACGTCATTTTAGTTAAGATAAAATGACAGATGTTGTGTACAACGTTGTATACAACGTTAAGATAAAATGACAGATAATAATATAAAATAAATAAAAAAAAATTTTACTGTAAAAAAAAAATATATTTTGCATTTTGTTTAAAGATTTTTTTGTAATGCTGATTGTACCTAATAAAATGAAACAGGGGATTGTTAGAATGTTTTTCCGATAATGCCATGCCACACAAGGAGGATTAGAAAAAATGTAACCCTCTGATGTCACTTTAGTCATATGAAGTCGAGATAATTAACTTGAGATCTTCGAAATTATTGCCTAATTTATAGAATGCTGCAAGACCAAGTCTGTTTTACTTCCAGTTATTTATGCTACACCACTTATCTTAATAATGTGCCAAATGTTAACATCTTTATTTTTTTAGGATGACGACGCGGCGCCGATGAAAGGCAATGTTACCTTAAAAATGGTAAAAGACTTGGAGGCTGAATTCCAGAAAAGCAAAATTAGTCTGTCAACAATCACTAAAACTGTAAAGATGTTTCATGCTGCCGTATTGCGGGTGTCTAGTGTAGACGGCGCAACGGAAGGAGAATTTAAAGTCACAGGTTTGGAACTTTATTACGATAATGTAACTATTATAAGTTTCTATTTCACCATCTCCGAGGAAAATTTGTCTATGTTTATTTTGACTTGATAGCTCCCCGTTTTGACTGACTTAATTACCTCGGAGATGGTGAAATAGGCTTTAAGTGTTATTTAAATCATGGAGGGCTGTACTGTCGATGACGATTTAGCGTTGATAATCGTTGACGATGAAGTTTTCGATCTCCTTTTAATATAAGGCAAAATGTATAAAATAGTATTATTATTTGTTTTACAGGATCGGGTGTGTTTAATGAAATAATCAACATGTGCGTTTTGTGCCTGCCAAATGCGATCGCAAAGTACCTCGGTTTTGAGAAATCAGGGAAAAATCCGCAAAAGTGCAAACATTTTGTCAAGATCAAAACCAGCTTGATAGAATATCTGACAGACTTGCTTGAGCTGCTGTCTACCGTCACATCTGGAAACATACAGTGTACAATGCTGAAACACCTTCACCACTTATGCAAATATGTGGCGTGTTTTTCACGAATATCTAAGATAGCTATTAAAAAGTTGCTACCCATATGGAGTTCAGCGAAAGAAGAGACAGTCAGAGTACTAGCATTCATGTGTATATTGCGCATCACGAGACATAATGAAGCAACTCTCATTGTTCCTGTTCTAAAAGCTATGTTCATGACCTATATAAAGAACTGCAAGTTTGTGAGCCCTACCACCTGGCCTGGGATAAACTTCATGAGACGGTCTCTGGTGGAGATGTTCTCTATGGACTTGGAGCAGGCTTACCCACACGTGTTCCTGTATGTACGGCAGTTAGGTATTCACCTAAGGAATGCCATTGTTGTGCCAAAGGTGGAACACAAGCAAGCAGTATTCAACTGGCAGTATATAAACGCACTGCACTTGTGGGCAGAGTTAGTAGGCCAAAATGGTCACCATGAAGGGATGAAATCCCTGAGATTCCCAATTGTAATGATAATTTCCAACACCATTAAACTTGGACCCACCTCTCAGTACTATCCGTTGAGGTTCTACTTGATTGAAATGCTTATGATGATGGAACAGGATAGCGGTCAATTTATAACAATCAAGCCATTCTTTCTTGATGTAAGTTAAACGTTTGTTTATTCTAATTTCCTTGTAACATTTATTGGTTTATCTGCTGCCTTTTATTGTATTTATTGTAAAATAGTTATTTGAATAATCATATCTTTTACCATATTTACAGGTGATAACGAAGTTCGAAATAAACAAGAAACACAAGAAGACGTCCATGAAACCGCTCGATTTCTCATGTATAATCAGGCTGAGCAAGTCGCAGATGAATGAGAGTGGATTCAAAGATGCAGTTGTGGAAAAATTGTATACACTCTTGCTTGAGTACTGCGCCTACAAGTCATACAAGATGGTGTTCCCTGACGCGTGTGTCGTCCTCATCGTATTTGTAAGTTAAATAAATAATAAATAAAATATTTCCCGACAATCCACACAACAACATCCAGCCCCGAGGTAAGCTCTAAGCTTGAGTTACGGGTGTCTGATATACTTAATATAATAGATATACTTTTATAGATATTTTTTTATAATACATATTAAACACACAGACCAAGGAGAAAGTGGTTCCAGAAGTATTGAGTACATTAAACAAAATTGACAAAGAGTCATTTCATGAATAAAATACTAACCAGCGCTCGCGGCGTCTCCTCGAGCCTTAGAACAGCGCCAGACTTAATTGAAATTTCATCGCGATTTGGTTACAACTAAGACAATTGAATGACCATACAATCACATGATGTAATGTTAAATTTAACGAATTTGTATTTATGTTGATATTATGCACTATAATATCATGATAAATACAAAACTAAGACCGGGTATATATATAAATAAATCATTCAGTGTCAAACACCCTATAACATCCGCCGACGGAGGATCCGCGCGCGGAGGACGGAGCAGACGCCGAGAGCGAGCGGTCCGCCACGCAGCGACCGTTGCGATGGCGGATCTTCCGCGCAGTGTGTTCGCTATTTGAACTTATAAGCAAGTAGTAGTGTCCCGCGGTGTTACTAAAATAGATTTTCCCGCCAGCTTTTTTCCTTTCTGTAGAAAGATCAGTAGAAAATCTGTGTACCGAATTCCATTTAAATCGGTTTAGTAGTTTTTTCTTGCAAAAGGAATAGACAGACAAACAGAGTTGCTTTCGCATTTATAATATTAGTATGAATAACATGTTGACGTTTCCGCTGGTCGACCGGAGATTTTAAGTTAAGCGTTTCGTGACGTATAGCTGCGGTGCTGAATGGACGCCGTTGTAACGCGTAAATTTAAAGCCTAAAAAAATCATACCATATTTTTAATAAAATAATATGATTGTATTGTTATTATCGGAATTAATGTAATAATTTAATTTTCTTTGCAGTTAAAGGAATTGGTAGAAAAATGCACGAATTCAAATCACAAGAAAAAGTTTAAGCAACTTTTAGATAAAATCCTTGAAAACAATGAATTTCTAATTTCACAACGACCATCCTTCAAAGCTAACTTGGCAGATATCAATTCCATTCGTGCTTGGGAAAAGCGGATAAAAGCAGAGGGCACGCCGCTTTTAACTTTCTACCAGAGTTGGAGTAAGGTAAACAGAATGCATATAATTCAAAAGAGCTTTAGCAAGAATGAAGAGTTGGCTGAGCTCATGCCTCTTATCATAAAGCAAAAGGTCGAAGATAGAAAGAAATTGAAAGCAAATCCGAAAGAAAATGGAAATCCTACGGATCTCTTCCCGTCAGACAGCGAAGATGATTTAATGTTCAGCGTGAATGATAAAGCTGGTGGACAAGCGGAAAAAAATATTGTGAAAGTAGAACAAAGTGAAAAGAAGCCAAAGAAGAAGAGAATAAATAAAAAGAATATTCCCGCTGCGTCGGCATCTGAAGACAATGAAGTCGACGACAAGGGTGATGTTGTCAGTGATTTTAATTGGTAATTTACGGAAGTAACCACAGTAAGCATGTTCATCAATATTATTTAAAAGGTAAACAAGACATTCTAGAAAGGGGTATTGATATATAAAACCCATAAGCGCTCGGGCGAGCTGCTTGGCGGTGCGGGCCTCATGGAAATTCATAAAATGGAAATTCCTAAGATAGAATTTCATAAAATGTGATTGTCCGGAAATTCAGAGAAGTGGACATTAATTCGTTTTGCTACGATGCTGCGTCTAGCAGCGGCCATGGCGAGCTTACACGGCAATCGCTGTGGCCGTTTGAACGATCTTAATTTTTTCTATTTAGGAATAATGTTTAAATATCTCTGATGGGTGTTCTGATAAATGGAGCCTACAATCAAATACCTGCGTACTTTGTACATTACAATATTTTTCATACGTGTAATAAATATTGACAGCAAAAGTTAGTTTAATTTATATTATCCTGTTTCTACAGGTAGAAATCCTAGTATTCTTAGGCCCAACGAGAATCTGCGGATTAAAACGGCATTTCGTGTAGCTTGACGTCATAGGAGCTAAGTTTTATTTTATATTGATTTATTTCCGCTCCTATGATGGTGTAAGTTTGGCCTTAAGGTAAAACCAAAACTAGCAGTACGATTGACTTGTCCTATGCTGCCATCCTTTTCTATCCCTCTGAAAGAGTTACTAAATCATTTTCAAGCACACTCCGCGAAAAGAAAAATCTTACGCATTTTTTTGCTGTCGTTCTGATAGAAAAGGAGGCCAATTTAAGTCGCCTTAAGTTATGTTTAAAATCCGTTGTATGTATACCTTAGGATCTTAGGGCATTTAAGAGTTCCGTGTTCAAAACAATACAGATACGCGGAACGCCGAAGTCTCCCAGCAAAAGCTTATAAACTTTGACATATAAGTCAGTACCTTTTTAGAATTATAATGAAGATCTTGAAATTACCTACCCTAGAACCCGCTACTTCCCGCGTCGGCCTAGTATCCATACCTGGATGTTTGAGTAGTTTAAAAGCAAGCATTTGTGAAAATAATAAAATGTACTACGAAAACGAAGTAACTATAATGCCATTAAATTAAACATAAGTTAAGACACAATGCCAAATATCAATTGAATAAAAATATGTATCTACAAAATTAAACACCTTGAAGAAAATAAGTCCAATGAATCCTTGGCTCGTAATCGCAAGTTTCTACTGTGAGTCTGCCCGCTGGTGGTTTAGGCCATCCTGATAAAGGCTTATCAACCAGATAAACTACGATTTTTATGTCCTGCAATAAAAAGATCTAGATTAGTCCAGCCTGGTCTGGTTCATCCATTATCTGGTTTTTATTTATTGATGGATAATATCTGCCCTTAAATGCGCAGATAATATCTTATTGGGGATGTGAAAATTCATCTACAAGTATAAAAGCTCACCAGCGGGCTAACGAGCCTTGAATACTAATCAAATGAATTTGACGATACTATGGCTTTTCTCACAGGGTCAATTTCCTAGGCAGCATAAAATTGTATAAACTCGCTACCCAGTAGCCAGTTCAGCAACACTGTGTTGGTAATTATTTACACAGGATTTAAACAATAGTAAATCATACAAATTATGACAGCCATACATAACACAATAGAGGTTTAGTAGGAGAGGCATTAGACTAGTTTTCAGACTGCCTCAAATACCATCAAAAATTTGCTGCCAGCTCTTGGATTATAAAACGACGATAAATAATAGAAAATGTTCTATTTTGTGTTGTTGTTTAATGTTGCTATGTTATACATAGTTTAAAATAAAAATGTTAAATATACAAGTGGATGGATGTGTGGAAAGAAGTAGAATAAAGAAAGGATGGATGGACTGTGTGAAAGATGACATGTAAAGGAAAGGACAAGTAAGGAAGGGGAGAGTGCTGAGATGACGGGTGATAGAGGAAAATGAAAGCAAAATACATGTTCTGCCGAGCCCACGTAATGTGGATAGCTATATAACTATAACATAAGGACAGGAAGATGATGATGAGTTTTAAGGGAGAGTAGAAATAGACAAATAAAGTATTATTCTGTGGTCCTTTTTGACCACAGTTACACAATTAATAATTAAGTAATGACACACTGTTAAATTCTCTTTAGGCTTCCTTTTAATACCCTTCGGGCACGAAACCAGATAACAACTGTGTTTAGAACTACTTATGTAGTGAAAATGGGGTGTATCATAAAAAGTTAAAACTAGCCGGAGTTTTAACTGCATTCTTTGTCGTTAAACCGCGCATAATAATAATTATTGAGAAAAATAAACAGAACTAACCTTCTTTGGTTTGATTTGGTCATATGCTATCTTCACGTAAAATAACTCTGGCTTGTCAATTGAGTATCTGAACGTCCTTGTTTCATCAAAAATGTTTTTAAATTTGATAGAAGTGGATCCGCCTGCTGCGATCTCATAAGGACCTTGGGGTTTTGGAGGTTTACCTATTCCTTTTATTTTAAACCTGAAAAGTCCCTTAATTTTAGTAGGGCATAAACAATAGTGGTAATTGGGCTACAGCAAGTCTATAAATCTTAACGCTTCCCAAAATTATCGTTTAAAACATTGCAGCTTATAAAGAACTTAAGACATGTTACGTCCTTATTTGCCATAACAAGTACATAGTCATACTAAGTACGTCATTTGTAGCAACAGGTGAGCGTAAACGTGGCACATAATACGTAGTAGTTTTTTTTAAATCGGACTAGAAGCTATGCCAAAGTGCTGAAACCCCTTCTCATTAGTACCAATAACATGTAGACATTTTATTTACTTATATATACTTATACTTCTATTCTTAATGAACCTTGAAGCCTAATGATCGACATTAATTAGTGATATTTATTCCAGTAGTGACGTGTGCGCTCTGTTTTGTCTACTCATTATTATCACCCTACTCCACTACTATCTCTGATAAAACAGCCCAAATGAGTAACAGATAATATATGTAATTATAATCTTACACAAACTCTCCGGCTATTGGCGAAGTAAAAGACACGTTGCATTTTTGCGCAGCTATTTCCATCGGTTCGAACCAAACCAAAAATTTGCCTTTTTCATTGGGCCCCAAGATGTATTCCTTATCTCCTTGAATGCACGGATGTGATATCTAGAAAATATATTTTTTTTAATCTACATGCAACATATTCTAGATTTATTAATTCGTGACTGTTTTTTCGACTTATATCAAATTTTATTGTTATCGTGTGAGCAAAAGTAATGGACTTACCGTTGTATAAAACTCAGTTCGCACATCGCTCTTGTTATGAACTCTCAGACGCACAGGTGACATGAAACCGACAGGCGTACTGATTTCGACCTCTTTGGCCTTCGCCGGAAGGCATTTCAGGATCACCTTGTACGTGTACGAGCCAACCACCTCGTTGGTAACAGTGAGGATGGCCTCCTTTTCGCCAACCACCAGCGGTGAAAATGCCAACGACACATTGGCCTGGAAAATAAGGATAATATGAGATAATCGTTTATTTAACAAAATATAGAATTATTTTTGACTTTAATAAAATAAAAATAATTTCAGCTATGTTTTTGCCAGAATGTAGGTGTACAAAACAATTAAAGAATGAAGTAAATAAGTTAATAAAAATTAAAATAACCGTAAGTTAAACGTTTATAAATGAATGGAATTACAATTAACATGCGAATATTTCCTGTTCTATGCGTAAAAAAACAATTAATTATTTTTATATTAATATACTACATCCAACATCCATTTGGTCAGTATTATTCCTAATTTCCAAATTTTTTTAAAACCAATTTTTGTGACCTTTTTGCAACTTATCCAAGGCATCCACGGACATAGGAAAACGTTAAAGCAATGTAAAATTAATATTCACCTACTCGTACAGTAAGTTAGAATAACTGGTTAACTTGCACTATAAAATTGAGTTGAATAAAACATGTTTAACATGGAGAAATAAGTTTCTTGATTTTAGGTAACTGATTTATGACGAGCCCAAAGAACACGAGGTAACGAGAGAACAGTTTCTAGATCATAGAGGTTACAAGCCAGCCGCAAATACCATAAACCCTAAAAAAAATAGGAGATGTTTATTGTATGGTGCTATTTTAAATCTGCGCTGAGTTTTGCGTTAAATCTTTATTAAAAGCTTCGCGAAATTTGAGCTGGTTTACCTATATATAGCATAGTTTTACATGCATATTTAATCTAAAGTGAGTTCTGAGTTCTTCAGAGCGGTCATAGTTAAACTACTTACCTCTGATTTTCTACCAACGGATATATGGTTAGGATGTGAAAGTTGCTCGCAAGTCAAAAAGAAATCTGCTTCAACACTCAGGGGATTTTTGACCAGAAGTTCTTTTTGAAGTGTCTCGCGTGCTCGGCACTCGAACAGCAGTGTACCGTCGTACGGAGTCGCTGTGACCGTAGCATTGATGAAGTAGTACTGATATTCCCTCGTTTCTTCATTCACGAAAATTACCTGAAATTTATGGGCGTTGAAAACTGACGAAAATAATGATTGGTCCAAATTACATTATCGACGTTATCAACGTCACTCTGGCATATGCCAAGCTTAATTATACATAAAAGACTAGCTGACCCCAGCACACGTTGTTTCCCAAAATGAAAAGTAGATAGTAGCCGATTCTCAGACTTAAAATGCATATAAAATTTCATAATAATCGGTTAAGCCGTTTCGGAGGAGTACGGTAACTAACATTGTGACATGGAAATTTGATAGGTATATAAGAAGTTTTCAACGATGGCCTTTAAACTCAATTTATACTTGATGCCATCGCATGTATCACATAATAACTTTAGGTTTTTCAGCGGTTAAAAAAAAAATAAAAAAAATAAAATTAGTAAAAAAATTCGATTGATTTTGATACAAACTTTTATTTGCATTTGACATTCCTCATAGCAGGTGAACTCCCATCGGCAGGTGGCCACGGCTTCCCCCCACGTTTTGATGGTGTCAGGGTGGTTCATTGAGTAAACACCGTTGAACTTGTCTGGCACTACGGACATACATTCACTTGCTACTGCGTATGACTCAGGATCCTGAAATTGAGCTTTTGTTGAATAAACTTTCACACTTAGTGAATTGTCCCTTCGCCCCGAATAGTGCAGAATCCAAGAGGTTCATAAAACAACAATTGATATCGTAATAGTGTTTTATATTTAAAAGTATTGTAAGTAGTCCTAAATAAATGAACATAAGGTCAAATAACAAAATTTCTACCACGCCTTATAACATAAGTACCTACCTACCTACTAACATGAATTATGGGTGAGGAGAAAGTAATAACATTTTGCTACCTGCAACTTCTGAGATTTGCACTAGTGCACATTTTGGGACTTGCTTATTTTGTTATGCATCCCTTAAGAGGATGTTTCAAATGCCATTACCGGAGACCCCAACCCAATCTCAGCGCCCCTGGAATCCTCTCCCGAACAATGAACGAGGCTGTTGCACACTACACCAACCGCATGCTGGACCAGCGTGTTGGATTATTCTCTATTATTTTCGGCCAACATACATATAATTAACTAACCTCAGTCAAGTTATAGACTAGCAAGTCTTCGAAGTGGACTTCTTTTGCGGCCACAGTTATGTTGATGGTCCCGTTAGGCTTCGGGTGTCCAGACAGCGCCATAAGATTGATAAACAGGGCAGCTTCTCCCAGGGGTGAATACAGTAACTGAGCCTGTGTATTATATATGTTTAACTTTTATTTTATGGCTTTGCTGGACAATCCACACAACAACATCTAGCCCCGTACTCGTAATAGACATACAAATACAGTGAGATAGAGATCGGACTTTCGTTAAGTTTACGATCGTTTTGTGTGTAATATTTTATCAACAAAAAACCACACGATTGTGGGTTGCACCCCTCCAAATATTAAATTTTTACGTTTTATTCAAATCCTTTGTACACAAAAGTGACCCTTTTTTAATGGTGTTGAAATGGGCTAGCATTTAAATAGAATTTGTTAAGAAGGTTGCTAACAAGAACCTCAAATGAGTACTGCAAATCAATTTTCAAATCTTTAAAATAAGCTAACTTTTGTGTATTTAAACAACATACAAGTATAAAACAACGAGTTTCAATAAAATCGTGAAAATCATTTTCCATTCTCATTTCCATTTACATTTTCCCTTTTGCGAGCGGTGTGAACGCATGCAGAAGATTACATAGAACCCGAACTCAAATTACTTAGTTATTAACCTCAATAATTAAAAAACGCTACTGCTCAGAATCAGTTCATCACTAGAGCTCGCAAGTCTTTATACCTATGGATTCTCTTATGGACAAACTTCGTCTTTTTTAGAGCTAGGTACCTACTTTCCTTATGGAAAGTTGTTATCGAATAATCTTTATTTCGGCAACTAAAAGTGTACCATCACGCAATAGTTATAGGATTATCTTTCTTACTTCGAATTTACCAATGCTAGTCGGTTTAAAATGTACTGGTATGTCGAAGGTAGAGTTCGGTTCCACATTAAACTCTCGCAACGTCTCGAATGGTCCTCCGGATATCTCAGACAACACAAACCACATCTCATCAGTACTGAAATTATAATATAATTAAGAAGACAGCTAAAACCTAAACAAGATACTTGAAGTGCTTATCCCTGATATTTTTGACTCACAGGCTTATTCAGACATCAGACATTATTTCATCTGAGTTACAATTCTAAAGGAACAGGGGAAAATATACAAACTATTACGTCTTTGTAAGACAATTTAATAGTACAGTGAAGTCATGATATCCCCAAAGCTGGGGTCAATACACTATTATTGGAGTTGGGGTAGAAAAGTTCAGAAATAATTCACCGACAAAGTAATTATTTGTTCACTATGAATAGGTACGAGTACTCGATAACTACGAGTAGTCAGTTACATCGATTAGTCAAAAAGATTAATTTACTTACGGATTTGTGATGGTTATGTGTTCTGTGGATACCTCTCTAACGGGACACTCCAAATACAACGTTTGTTGTTTGAAGTTCCCTGTGTCAATACATGTTGCGTACAAAGCGAGGTCCAGACATTTATAGTTTTCAATGTTGCAGTTTAACTGAAAGATCAAATGAGGAATTACGATACTTCGTATTTTCTTAAACAGAGAAAATAACAAATATAACGTTCTCAATATTAAAATAAGCAAAGTAATAATTTAGTACCTAAATACGAAGGACTTACCCAGACTTTGATAAAAGGTTTGTGATGCACCGGCCTGAATGTAATGGTGAATGTGACATTTGAGTGCGCCGCGATTTGCCCTTTCAGAGGGCTTATAGAAAACTCATCAGACACAATGGGCTGCCACCAAAACCTACAAATAACGTATTGAAGTAATCATCAGAACGAGAAATCGCGAAATCAAGTATCATCTGTCAATGCGCTCTACTATACTGACATAAAATTTACTTGAACGAACAATCTTTTATGTTAGAATTTTTTTACATTTATGTTTGCACTCGTCGCCAAAAAATAGTACATTATTTTAACCGACTTTCAACGAAAAAATAAGGTTATCAATTCGCGTATGTTGTTATATAAAAGTTTATAACCTTCCTCGATAAATAGGCTATATAAAACTAAAATAATTTTGCAAATCGGGCCAGAAGTTTCTGAGATTAGCGCGTTCAAGAATACAAACTCTTCAGCTTTATAATATTAGTATAAATATGCTCATTTCATACCCAATTTGGTCGATCCCGGGGTCCTAGGTTCGAATCTCAAGTGTTATTGAGTTTTTTTGTATGTTAATGATTGGTTCTATATTTGTTAAGTATTTTTGGGCATTTCTCATTTTAACTGACTTCAAAAAAGAGGAGGTTCTCAATTTGATGTGTATTTTTGGTTCTCGAGTTTTAAATTTGTATCGGAAATGTTGGGAAATAGTTGCCCACGGGAGGAGATGAAGGCAAAGTTATGCCGGTGCTCGCGGCCCGAGTTTATAACCAATCCATACTAATATTATAAATGAGACACTTTCCTATGTGTGTGTCCTATGTGATTTGCCTGAAATTTGGTACGGGAAATACATGGGATTTGGTCATAGGCTAATTTAATTCCATTTATAATTAATAGATATATTTCAAACTGAATAGATATATAACAAATATTATAGATTTTCAAACTGAAAGTCGGTTGTGTTTTGCTAAAAATCTAATACTGTTGTTTACTTACAACTTGTTAGTCTTTGTTTTGTTTACTTTCATGCAAATAATTATTTCAAATACCTGGCATCAAAGTCTCCCTTATTTATAAGCATTACTTTCAATGACTTGCAGCCTCGTTTACGGACGCGACCAAACTGCAGTGAGTTCTGGCTAAAGCATAGGCTCATGCCAGTCGCACTGCCGCTTAACTTCACTAGAGGTCTTTCAAAGCTCAAAACTTTCATATTCAACTGCAAATAATGTATCATTTTGGAATTCCAAAGGTTAATAATAAGACCGAAGTTGGCAGCCCCGGATCTACATTTTTTTCGAAGGGCGGCAAGACATAAAAATGCCGCAAAGTTTTTAAGTGCAAATAACTTCATAATGGAGGGTAAACCGTTTCGTTACGTAACGCGTTGCGGCGCCAGTCTAACTGGCTCTCTTCCCTCTCTCTCACACTAACCCAAAGTAATCACTCTGTCGGCTGCTCCCTAAGGAAACATATTTTAAGGGTAGATGATAAAAAAAATAGTCCAAAATTAAGATAATTTACAAAAAAAATCTCGTTTCTTCTTCCACTTTTCATATCCCTTTCAAACGAGGAATCAATCAATATTTTAGAAAACATAGGTAATATATAATAATTTATAAATACAAATTGATTAATAATGGTAATAACATAAGGACTAAACAAATTCCTAAATTTTTATGATATCTGAGCGTTTTTTTTATGATATCTTTTGTGAAATCATCAGCTTCAAACAAAAAAGCAGATCATGTTATTAGCACATCTCTATTTTGCGCGGTGCGCCCCATCCGGAACTATTAAACTAGCAATTTTTAATAATACTATTTAAAAGTAAATATTACTCTTCCTCTATTATTTATTCACCTACGAGTAAGATACGAACTAAGTATGTAATAAGTTTTATTTATTATATTTTGTGAAATATATTTTTCATCCTATTTTGACCTAGGTAGGTACATGTTAACGGAGCCCCATTCTTAGCGTAAATAAGTATCATATCTAAAATTTTCTTTCATATCTGAAGAATTCGAAGAGAATAATTTTATTACACCTAGATAAGTGTGTGTAAGTGACTCATTCAAATTTCGATTATATTTTCGTGGGGTAGGATATTAAAAGTTTACTTCGGTATTATAGATTTTCACGTCGTTTTCACTTGGATTAGTATTTTACGAAAACTACTTATGATTGATAATAACATAAAAACAAGTTTTTGCATTAGTTAATAAATAATATAAGAACTGTGTATGTTGCGTGGGCATATTAAAGGGCCAGGCTGGTCGCCGCGTGAAAAGCTACATAATGTACATAATGTAGTTTAGAGAGTTTTATAAATAAAATTTACCTGGACATCGAGATTACTAATCATGCCCACTGGTTTGAATTGTATCTTCAATAGACCTTTCCTATAAGGTTTTATTACGCATTTGTTCGGCACCACCTTCAGCGACGACAATGCATTTTTTATATCCATAGCTATTTGCTCTCTGCCTTTGCGGTTGTTGTAGAGCTGAAGCTTCTGCACCCTTAAATATTTATTTATTATATAAGTCATGATAATATCGGAACCCATAACATATTGAATATTAATTTGTATTCTAATTAGTCGCGTTAGAACAGTTAACGCCTTGATACTTATCATCACAAGCATCCCTATTTACGTTCCCACTGCTTGGACACGGGGATTTCACTCTTGAGGAAAGAGATTAGACCTTAATTCACCACTCTGGCCAAGTGCGGATTGGTGAATGTCACATCCTTCGAAATCTTTAAAGTTTTCAAAACATGCCGATTATCTCACGATGTTTGTTTAAAGCGCACATAAACTTTGCAAGATGAAAAGTCTACCCACTAGTCTACTAGGTCTAGAGGTGCGCGGCGTGATCTGAATCCACAACCTTCGCTCCCAAGCCCAGTGTGTAACCGTTTTGGCTAAGGAAAACACAGCTTCGTAGATACGTATGATTATGTATTATTATAGTGGTACGTATATATAAAACCTAGAATGGATGTACTGATGATAATTCCTAAAACTTGTTAATGGTTTTACTACCTTGATGCTTCTGGATCTGGCAGTTGGACTACGCTCGGACTGAGACACACACTCGTAGTTTCAGAATTAACGGTGTCTTCTATAAGGGGATACATATCCCGGAATATGAAGGAGGCATCTATTGGTATTTTGCTATGATTCATCACCTCTATGGTGCGGATAATTTTGTCTCCCACTTTCACCGGGCCTAGATCAAAACTTTTTTGGCACCCCTCGTACAGATCAAACAAAAGTGCGATACCTGAATTTGAAAAATATACATTATTTTGAATAGTATCTTGTCTAGCCTTATCATTATGGTGCGCTTTGTAATGTAGATTCTTACATTTCATTGGTGTCTTAGGAATTATAAAGGAGGATGAGAATCGCTTAGTACGAGTGCACAGTATTTTATAGTTTAACCCATAGTCTGTTTTGGGCTAATTATAATTATTGTTAATAATATACATATTTTATTTGCTATTACATAGAAATACGTAGTACTAAGTCCTGTAAAGATTGTCTTACCTATATATACGTGCGTTTAGTATTGTATAATATTTGAAAAAGCTGTCTTTGGATTTAATGTTCTAAATGTGTATTGAATTATTTTTTTGAAAATGTATGTTGGCAGTGCTGTGGTCAATACCCAGATTACCCAGACAGACCCAGTCAAAACCAGCGCTGTGTCTACATTCGCGCAGACACAGCACGTGCTGTGCTATAATCTAAGTTTAATTTAATAATGTTCTCTGTTATATTTATGTATACAAATACATTTCCATAGACTCGCAAAGTGACATTACACTTGGGTAGGTGATATATTTATGAATATTTTATACTCATTTCGCAATTTTTTTTTCGTGTAAATCATTAGAAAGATAACATAAAAGTTTTTATATTTTTTCTTCTGGAAATACATTATTTTGTGCCATTTTTAGTGGTTAAACCCTAGTAGATCAATTATAACGACAAACCTTCTCCTCTGATAAAAATAATCTCCTCGCAAAGCGAGTTGACCCAGAACTGCAGCCTGAACTCGTAATCTCGGACATGCCTCGGTTTGAAGTAGATAGGGATTTTGAAGCGTTGCCCCGGCTCGACTGTCGGCATTTTTGTGAAATCCACATACAGTTCCGGAATGTTTTCAAAATTCAAATCAAGTCTGCAATTTTATTGATGTGTTATCTTCTCAGAAACTGGGTAATCCGGTTGGTTACGTAGCGCGTAACGGCGCCTGTTTGGTATCCCTTTCTCTCATGTATATGAAGTTATCAATCACATTAAATACGCGAGAGGAGCGCTGCAAGTTGAGAGTGAGTCGTTGTTTCGGCAGTTGTCCCGTTTTTAATAAAAGTGTTTTGTAATAAAAGTGAAAAATGGAATAAACGTCGCACACAAATATTTATTTTAAATAAATGCCGTAACTAGGCGTGTGAGCATAGAGTAGTGAATCTAAATTAATATATATTAAAGAACTAACGTACATTATGGGTTCTTTATCATCATTGACAAATGCTAAATTCTTCTTGTAAGTGTCATCTGGCGCATTGATAAAACACTTATCGAAATTGTATTCTTTGCAAGAAAAGTGATATAACGGCTTTTGTATCTCGGCATGTAGAAACACGGAATATTCGGGTCCATCAGATATCTAAAATACACAAAAATTTGATCATATCTGAAAGGGTATCGAAGATTTTTGTATGAAAGCTAGCATAGGTGCCAGCCACTATTTAGAATTTTTTGACTATTGTTCGATTCGCTTTGCGAGATTTAATGTAAACGAGGTGTACCTATACCAAGAATAACTAAAAAGATTGATAGGCGTAGGAACCTCATCACGAAGAGAGCGTTTAAAAATCAAGTACCTAGAAACATATTTTTTCCACCAAACCTTGATACTTTCTACTGACTAGGCGAATCACACTTTCATATTTGTTGCATACTTCTATTACACGCGATTAAGAAAACAAGTGGGGCTTGTCCTTAAATATAGTGCGGACTAAAAGAATTGCTTACTAATAAGCACAGATATCACCATTGGCGATCGGTTCAGGCAGGATCAGATCGGTTTATCGCCTGAGCTCAAGTTTACATGGAATTTGAACTAGGGCCAATTAAACTCAATTTGTAGCATAAATAGTGAAATTGGGGCTAAGTCTAGTAAAAGCGTTACCTGGTTACCGTTGAAAGTTAATTACCTTTAGATTTACCGGGAATGCCACAACAGGTACCTGCTTCAGAACAAAGTGCAAGATGCACGTCTCTTCGTTGCCAGGCGACACATGCCCATTTTTAGGCTCTACATACACCTGCAGATACTTCTTAACGTCATCACCTTTGTAGCTCCAATCGTAAAAGAATGTAGCCGAGCCATCGTTCTTTACCGTGAATCTTATAGTTCTCTCGTAAGTTGAAGCAGTCTGTAAATTCGGATCACTTTATTAAATGTACTGATTATTCTGGCACATAAACCTCAAAGCGGGTCATGACCTCCAACACAGTGGAACGCCAGCGGTCGCTGTCTGCGCCGCGTCTCTTATGTCAGACTTTGATGTGCCAGAAGGTATTTCTCAACATCATCCTTCTCTATACCTGGATAGGCCTTGTTATTAAACGTCGGCATAATATATAAAAAATTATAAGATATTACGAAAAATGAATTTTACTATGAATTTTGAAATTTGTAGCAAACTACTACTGTACTGTCCCATAGTTGCAAAAATCATACATCCTTGTCAATGCAGACAAAAAAAACAGCCATTAATGCCGTAAATTTTTCATCTAAATTACTCACAAGGGAATCAAAACTAAAGGTTACTTCATGTCTATCTTGAGGTATAATCATGAAATATGTAGGTAGGTTACAACATATTATACTATAACTCACTTAGAGGAGAAATTCTAAAATCTTATTTTTTTTGATAACTTGTAATACCTACTTTTTTGTAAGGAACCTTCGTCATTATCTTTAACATAAGTAAATATTTCTTAAGTTACCTGATCTAAATGAATATGCGTGTCAAATTCAGCGTTTAGTATGTGAGGATTGCCGATCAAGTAATAAGTAATAGTTGGCTTGATGCAGTAACTTAGCGCATTGATACATAAGGTTAAGTCCTTTTTCATAAATTTGATGCTACAATACAACTTGAAAGATGTCGGCCCATCTTGGAGAGGTGTGTAGAAAAATCTGTAATAAATTTTATATTTTGATAATTTAAAATTTGCAAACATTGAGTTAAAGCAGCTAGGTACACAACATATAAGTTTTAGTATTTGGCAATTAAAATTTTATCCACATATTTGTGTAGTAAATAAAGTTATGTTTTGTATTGCTATGTACGCGCCGCGCCGCGACTCGTCTCAATTTGGTCTGAACTGACCCATATGAATTACATACTAGGTTTAAGAGTAATGGTGAAACTTACTTCACTGGAGTAGAGCTGAGAGGTTTCATTACACCTTGCTTAGGATCCAAAACAATAGGAGTTTTACCGGATTCATTAGCGAGAGTATTTCCTTTGAACTCAAAATTGAGGTGTTCATTTTCATCATTTTTCAAAATAATTGTGTTGACTGAAGTGAATCCAACAAGTGAGTTCCTTATTAAGAGTATCGTTGGAGTGAAGCTAACGTTCGGTTCCCTGACAATGCCAACAACTAAGAGATTCATAACCAAATTGTAAACTGGTATGATAAACTTCCATTGCGATTCGATAACCTGTAGTTTTAAAAAAATATTAGTACATTAGAATAAATCAAAGGTATTTGTATAAATAATCTATAATGGAAAATGTAAACAATAATGAGACTAGAGTACCAACTTGTATCAGCCTTTTTTAATATTTAGATAAGCTCCATTCCATTCGCTAATTTGCGATACTCTAAAAGGAATCAAAACCAATAGCTTACATACAGTCATTCTAGAATCTTGAAATTTGGCATAAAGCTACGCCTTATGGCAATGATATAGAAAAATTGCGAAAACCATTATTTCTTAATATCACTTTTTAATAACACTTTTATTTATTTTGAAATTCGTGGCAAACAGGTCTACTGTGAACTGTCCCATGTAGTTGCTAAATAATCTAACTTCTATGTCAGTTGCGATGAAAAATAAATAATTTGTACATAAGATCTTTGTTAGAATTCAAAATGTACCTAAGCAATATCAGACTAGAATACTAACTGAGATCATTATTTTTCTATCTTTAGATAGGCTCTATCACATGAATTACACACGAAGATAAAAAACATGTTAACTTTAGATCACAAATTTGCAATCTTACGTACCCATCGTATAACGTTTTTAAGTTGTTTTTGGGGCCTGTTTCACCATCTCCGTAAAATAAGACAACGGTAAAAATGTAGAGCTATTCGCTCAGTCTCATGAGACAGCTAGATAGCTCTTGGTATAATTATCCATTGACACGTATTATTGACATAACTTACCAAATCTTAGTTATCTCAATGTAATTTTTTAGTTACAGACATAACGTATCAGATAATTCTGTTCAGTTAAAGTCTGGCATTATTGAATCAATCAAATCAATCAATCATTTATTAAAAACCAAAGAAAGTATTCCATAGTTAACGCAATCTTCAGTACTTTACCTTCTGTGCTAGTAATAAACTGTGTTACAGCAAGGTAATTTTATGTAATTTTTTTATTATCTTTTTATCTCGGTTTTTGTGAAAATAAGCCCTTAGTTTTTACACTCAATTCGTCGCTAATGTTTTTTTTTATAGTGAATATACTGGGTATATAACCGACCGACGGTTTGGAGGATTATTTTATTCCTTTTGAGTTGATCCTAAAATATAAAAGCCATACCCCAGGTCCAGTCGGTGAGAAGGTGAAGGTGACTTCAGTGGAGGTGCCTCCCTCCACGTATCCCTTCAGCATGTTACAGTGCATCGGTATCAGCTCGGGGTGACCCTCGGCCACTTGCAGCTCGAATATGAACTCGTACGGCTCGTCCGTGGGATTTATCACATTGAAAGATCTGTGTAATTTTAAGAACGCTTGAAATTGGGTTACTTTTATGGGGCCTAGTAATAATAAATATTTCCGGACAATCCACACAACAACATCTAGCCCCGTGTTAAGCTCTAAGCTTATGTAACGGGTATTAGACATCTGAAATACTTAATATAATAGACATACTAATAGATATTTTTTATTATACATATTAAACACCCAGACCAAGGAAAAAGTGCTTGCAGAACATAAAACGCTTGACCATTTCCGCTATCAGAGTGAATTGCCGATTGTGGCTCGTACAATGTTATACTTTTATTTATACTCTACTTTTCTCTATAATTGACTCGTAGATACTCATAGAATAAAGAACTCCGTGTTGATAAATATAAGTACCTACATTCTTACATTTTGTAAGTTGTATTCGAATTGACTATTCGATAATATTGGTAGGTAATATAGGTTATGGAAATAGGCCATGTAAAAGCCGAAAGTCTACCTATTTGAAAGTTTTTTCAACAAAGTTCAGGTACGGTCGGTTTGCATTGCTTACTGGCATACCCTTCTGCATACAAACCACCAATGCAAGGTACCAGTTAACGATGCTTACTGTACATAATTGATCTAATAGGTACTTTTAGCATAAATCAATTATAAGTGTATGGAGGTATACATACTTTTTATAACAGCCCCAACCCAAAACGTTAAATTCCAAAACTGACATAAATGGAGGCAAAACTATGCCTGTCTCCTTTCTTCTTCCAGACGTTAAATAGTCACTCTTTTCTATATCCAAGTGGACGTAAGGTATCAGAGATTTGGCAATTATTTTACATGATATATTTTGGTCATATGGATCTATGTTATCTGCAGAGGTAAATTTATATTATTTATTTAGTTGCATCAACAAGATAAGCATTAATACATAAAAAAGTCACACACTTGGTAATTCATACAAAAACACAAACTGAAACCATAGAAGACAAGATACAAAATAATCCAATAATTATTTAAAATGATCAAGATATTATACATTAAATAAGACACAATATCGGATAATAATATAATATATAATTGTTATAGGTACGTATCTATATTTCGGACTCGCTCCGTAGAATGAACGGATCGATTAATAGGTATAGGCTAAAGAGGTGTCGTTAGATAAATATTGACCGTAAGAGTGACTGGGTAAAGAAATAAAAATGGCGTATTTCTGGCACCGAACAATTATTCTCAAACAAAGGCGCAGTCGGTTTATAATTTTCTAAAATTATGATGATGATGATGCTTGTACAAAGATTAAAATAAAATCAATCTGTACTTACCAATAAAGCTATTCAGTACGACTTTGAATTCAAATGCTTCTAATGGAGAGAATGTCACTTTAAACATTGTCGTCTCTCCTGGTTTCAAACACGCCCTGTCAGGCACTATTTTGAAAGGTAGGTCCCGGTCAAACCAGGTATCAACGCTGTTCCTTCCCTCACTGCCGCTGAATAACGTCAGTTTGCTAGTGTCTGTAAAATATACATGTTTCTTTAGTAGAAAATAATATGTATATTAAAAAATTTCTATATACTATTAAGTATATCAGATGTCTAATACCTACCCGTAACACAAGCTTAGAATTTTTGACCAAAAAAAATGCAAAGTAATGATGAGGGGTGGATAACCCTTATCACTTAGGGGTATGAAAAATAGATAGTAGCCGCTTCTCAGACCTACTGAATATGCATATAAAATCTCATAAAAATCGTTCAAGTCGTTTCGGAGGAGTATGGAAACTAACAGTGTGATAGGAGATTTTATATATTTGAAGAAGGTATGTAAACAGAGTAATTCTTATATATTTAATATAAATCTTTTATAAAATAATATGTTTTATTAGAATCATAGATTTTATCTAATAATGATATTTTTTCATCAGCTTCATAATTACCAAATCAAAAATATCTACAGCATATTATAAACATAATTGTAATGTACACTAATATATCCCAACTTCAAAATAGGATTAAAATTATATGACATCTTTATTTAAACAGCGAGTGAGACAGGCTAAACTCGTTAATAACACCATACGGAAAACTTTTAACTCATTCTTCCATGTATAAAGTAAGAAAGTAGAAATAAATTACAACTAATAGTTATTTCACTCACGTTCTTCCTCGCTTCTGTTCTCCGAAGGTGCCGGCTCTATATCTCCCTCCAATTCCATACTCTCTTCGTATTCATCCTCATAATTGTTTTCCTCAATTATCTGAATTATAAGAGTTTAAACATATCCAATATATTTAATGACAAACAGTATTAAAAAAAGTACCAACTAGAACTGATGTTCTAGTTGCTAGTTGCTATGTTTAAGCTGATGCTTTACTCACCTTTCTTTTTTTAGAATGAATTTTGTCAATCCTTGCAGGGTATTCTTCGTCTATGTGAAATGACCAGACTATCTTCATATTTACGATACCAATGTTTTCAACATAAAATTCAAAGTCTCTTGTCTAAAAAAACAAGTGACATTAGTAGATAAATAGTGTTACCTTTTAAATTCTAGTGTTATTTCGTAATACAAACAATCTGTGTTATTAAATAACAAATCACCCAAATCTTATCAAAAAACAAAAAAAAATACTAGCATAAAATCCTAGGGATCCTCTGGCTAACTGGCTTAACATATTAAAATAGATTTAAAGTATGTATAAAATAAATTTAAAATTAGCTCATATCTAGTCTAACTAAAAATTTGTTTAATCTGATGAGATAATACACCGGAAGAGGTTACAGGCAAAGCGGGCCTTATGTGATGCAAAGAGCAAAAGTTGTTAAACTTCTAACGTTGAATGACATACATATTCCATGCTATAAACTGATTTTATTTTATTTTATTTCAAGGGGACGACGGAGCCCTTGGTAATGACTTCTCTTGACTTGTATTCGAAATGTTGGCAAGTTGCGTGCTATCAAAACCCGCGATTTATAATATCTATACTTACTAATATTTTAAACAAAGGTAAAGTACGATAGAATGAAATGAAATGTATTTATTTGCCAAAAGAATGGTATAATAATAGATGTTTAGTTTGATTATAAGGTTTTGATGTGGTATAAAGTAATTATTATATATTTTCCTATTAACGATGCCCCTTTACATCAGAAAAATAAATTTATATAACATTATTATTTCATTTGTAAGTAATTAGTCAATTACTTTATTATAGTGTGTTTTTGTTGTTACCTATCTAAGTTTTGTGTATGAAATCTAATGATTAAATAAATGAATACTGAATGTTTTGACGTTTTGGGTTATTGCATCTCTGGATCTACTGAACCGATGAAGGTTGAGAATTAAAATATACTACTTTTTACCGCGTTAATGCTAGTCCATAATATTAATTAGTATACGAATACATGATTGATTACATGATTTATTAGAAAACTAGCGGCCCACCCCGGCTTCGCACGGGAAATTATTCAAATTAGTTTTCCCGGTATTTATTCTAATTTTTCTCGCCGTGAAAACCATCATTGAACTCCAACGAACATTTAAAAAAAATTGCCCAAATTGGTGTAGGTCTTGTTGAGTTATGCGCTTAGCAACACATTTTGCGATTCATTTTTATATATAAGAAAATAAGATGTGATTTTATGCACAGGATTTACTTGCCTGATATATAAAAGTATCCTTGAGTGCCATTCTGTCCTTTAAAGTGGTTTTGTACTTGGTGTATGAAGTCTCGGCAGAGTACAGCACTATCATTGTTAGCGTAGGCACCTCTTCGCAATCGGTTGGTGTGCTTCCATGCTCCTCAATAGCCAACTCACATCTTTCGAACACGCTTACTTCTCTACAACCACATGCCATAGAAATAGTATATGGAAAAAAATCCGCGAGACAGAAATCTCACGTGAATAGTAAACGTGGGCTCAGTTGAATCCGAGACGCGACGCGGCGCGCACATTTTAGATAGCGAATCAAAATATAGCTTTAAGCAGTTCAGAATATTGCGAATATAGGTACGTGATATTTTTTGTACACAATAGTAAAGAACCACAAAAAGATTTAATTTCATTGGAAGTATTCGAAATCTGTCCTGCGCTGCGCCTCCCGACTAGTCGACGCGCGAAGCATCGCGCAGCGCCCCTCTCGGCATTTCATATCGCTAACCTTACCCTTAACAAATACACACACACACAAACGAGTGCTCTTAACTAATTACTTTCATATAAGACACTAAGTGGGATTTAACATTTCACTTACTTATTGTGGTCGAACAGTGTGATAATCTGCCGGTTATCCCAAGTGCCCGCATTCAAATCGAGAGTTAGAGAATCGTCGCTTATAGGAGTTAAGTGGCAATTGAGGAAATCCTGTAAATGTAACAGATTTATAATAAAAATTATATATTTGTTTAAAGATTTATTTACAAGCAGAACCGGCAAGAGTTTTTTTGCATTATTTTGCCATGAGTAGAATATATAATATTTTTTTTTTCAGACCGTTCTACAGTTTTAAGTGCTGTAATATACAACTGAGTTTTATCTAAATAGACAGAATAGGATCCAAATGTTAATTAATATTATCGCATGCTCTATCTGGCGTTTTTTTTTACATTGGACAGTCAGATGATATCAGAGAATCGAAAAACGTAAAAACTAAGTTTTTTACCTTGGGTTTGATTTAGTTATTTTTTATGTGTAATAATGTAGACGTATCAATCAATCAATCATTTATTATAAAATAATGTTTACATGATTAACGCAGTCTTCAGGACTTTACCTCATGTGCTAGTTAGAAACTGTGTTATAGCAAGGTGATGTAATGGTATATATTTATTTTTAATTCGGATTATTACCTTACTTACGGTGACGGGCGCACCAGCAAAAAACATCAGTTCAAAATCCTTTTCTTCACCAGGTGATATGTAGCCAGTAGACGGTTTAACGACTAGATTTTGTGCCTCCACTTCGTCCCACGAAAACTTATAAACCTTCTCAGAATTGTTTACCATGTTAACAGACTTTCTTTTGACTGATCCGAGCTCACAACCACCTAAGATCATTTAAAAGAAAAAGGGCCTTTTTCACCATTTCTGAGTGTAATTAGATAATGGTAAATATAATATAGAGCTATTTCACTCAGTCTCATGTGACAAAGCGAGAAGGCTCTTGACATATGTAATAATTCCGTAAATAACTCGGATTTTGTAAAAAAATAAACAAGCCTAAGCCCAAGGCAATCAGTAGGTATGTTTATGGTTGCCCTTGGATTGTAATCGGGGATTTGAATTGAGTTTTAAGTCGACTTTTTCGTATTATTTTATAGTTTTGTATTTATGACACAAACAAGAATATTGATTTGCATATAGATTTGCAAAGTCAAAGTTAAACAATGGGAAAAAAATATTTTGTATCCTGTATTAACTACGAATATTAGTCAAGAGTAGTAGTACTTATAAAGCAATTGTTCAATCGTAATTTGTTAATTTTTAACCCCCGACGAAAAAAGAGGGGTGTTATAAGTTTGACTTGTCTGTCTGTCTGTCTGTCTGTCTGGGACATCATAGCTCCCGAACGGGTGGAGCGATTTCAATTTATTTATTTTTTTGTATGAAATGTGAGTCTGGCGCGTGTGTTCTTAGATATGTTTCATGAAAATCGTTAGAGCCGTTTAAAAGTTATGGGGGTGAGATTGGGGAAGGAAAACCGAAAATCGGCAAATATACTCGTGTGTCAAATGAAAGCGCATCGCGTGCACATTACAAAATATTATGGTGTTTTACTCTTAAGGAAATTAAGGCATTAGAATCGAAGGTTTTTCTGAAATTTTAAATTTAGATTTATTACTTACTGGCGGCTGTGTTATTATGTAAGTATAACTAATGTTTTCAGATTTTACGTTGTAGGTATTAAGTACCTTTAATTTTAGTTACGTGTTATCAACGTACCGAAATCTAAAAGGTATTTCAATAGCGACGCTTCGACATTTGAAGATGACGATTCTATTGACATTCTTTTAGGCTTCCTTGAATCATCTCCTTTCTTCTTAACACTGTTTGCACTTTTGGGTTTCTTTCTGCCCTCCGTTGTGGACCCCGAAGATTTAGTTCTAGAAAAATAACAAAACCCCATTTTGTTTTTGTTAAAATCTGGGAGTGGAATTGTGTGGACTTTCAACTGACTAATGTAATAACTATGCTTGAAAACCCAGCTTGAGTCACGCGTAGTACTACGTAAGTTAAGTAAGTAAAGCCTGTGAATCTTTACGTTAACTTTGAATAAGCACTAAGTTCCTCGTATTATTTTCCTTTATTAGGCATTTTAGAATTGTGTTAGTTTTATTTAACTATGTACTCTAACAAAATTGCTTCTAGCGATGAGACCGCCGATTGGACCACTAGTAGCGGTATACTGTTTTTCTTTGTAATTTAGATCGTAAGAAATGGTGTGCAATAAAGTTTTTATCTATCTATCGATCTACTATCTATCCTTACCCTTGAGTTTTCAATGCATCCACATCAACATCCATTGAAAGCATATCGAGTCCCACTAGAATAACGTCTGCTATGAAAGCTTCAGCTTCACACAGCACCTTAATAAGCAAGATATTTTATTAAGTATTTATACATTCAACACTGTTTAGATTGTTAACAATATGATAAAAATTGTGTTTAGCCACAAAATGCATTTCTAAGAGCGCCCTGTTTGAAATATAATAAACAGATATGTATATACAAGAGGGCACTATGGATATACCGTGAATATTTCATAAGGATTTTCAGCGACAGACAATTTAATTTCACATGAAGTTTTGCCTTTCCGGATAGGATCGTAGTGTACGATAATTGAAGCAATTTGTTTTGGATTCGCCACGACATTTAATCGATATATCTTGTTATCTGAAAAATTTCACACAAAAAAAATTGTTTGAGCAATATGATGGAAATAATTTTATGTACGATAAATCTATAGTTTGAATTACCATCATCATCTATCCTCATTTGTTCGCAAGAACTACTCAAACTTAACCAAAATATTGGTCGGTCTTCTTTACTTTGTTCTTTGACATTGAGTTTGACATAAGCCTTCACTGTACCTATATTCTTAAAGCGAATTTGGCCAGCGCTGACTGAGCCCAAACAAGTAACAGGGAAAGTGAGGTTACAGTTCATGCTATTCTGCCTTATCTTTGGTTGGAGCATTTTTATTCTCGGAATGACTCCTTCGCCAATTAAACAAACTTTGAAAGTTTCCTCCTTATAGTCCAAAAGCTTGAGCCTTACTTCCAAGACTGCTCTGTATTCCTGTAAATACATATAACGTAAATACATATATGTCCAGAGTTGATCGGTCCAAGAATTCTATTATAACCAGGCTAAAATGGATGCATATAGCGGTCTTAGTTATGTTTTATTGTAATTTAATTTTAAGTGTTTTCTGTCTCTGTGTATTTGTAATTAGGTTAGGAATTTTATGGATCTTGTGTCTGACAAAATAAACAATAATATGTTTATTTTGTCAAATTAAATTATTAATATTATTATTACGTAAGGACCGATACAGGAAGATAGCCATTATAGTAATTCGTGATGATACACTAAAAATACACCATAATTATCTTTAAAAACTTAAAATTTTAAAAATTTAAAAAAATCTTTATTGGGAACAGTGTATATATGGTATACGGTACAATTTGAGAGTTGACAACCGCAAAAGTTAAAAAACTGCGTAGCGGTGACAGCGCCTCCCTCCAATGACAATAATGTGAAGTAGTTCCTTATAGTAAGACTTAAAAATTAAATTTAACTAAAGGTACGAAATAAATGATAGGTAAATTAACAATTAAAATTAAAACAAGAAAAAAAATAGCATAATAAAAAAAAGTGAAGGAAACCCCTAGGGAGCGTATATTATGTATTACTTACCATCAAAGCTTTGGGTGTGAAAATAACATTTAAGATCTTGTGCATTAGCGGCTCTATATGAGTGTTGTATTTATCTAAGGACAATATATTGGCGTTCGAGTTGGATTGATAAACCATTTTCATATTGACCGTACAAGGCACCAGTCCGTTATTGTAAAGGTCGATCGCAGCATTAAATTTTGAATTGACGGTGACACCAAAGAAATGTAGAGTCGCTGAATTTTCTTCAAAAATACAATGCGGAGAAGACTGCAACAATTATATAGGTAACAAGGTTATTTGTAAAATAATACTTCGTATCCTAAATAAATATAAAAAGTATGAGATGGATTCATACTACACCTTCATACATTTAAGGGTTCCGTAGACAGTAAATATATATATTAAACATTGCAGTGTGCATCTTGCGATCGCAGGTTTGTCGCTAGAATTGGGTACATTAGCCACATAAGATCTATACATTGCTAACAAGGTCACTGTAGCCGAAATCGGCTAGGTGTATTATACATAAATATACCTACACATTTTTCAACAAAAAAAAAAATTAAAAAAAAAAAAGAAAAAAATTCTTTAAAAAGTTAAAAAAAAATGCCGTTAGGTCGGTCACCCATCTAAGTACTGGAACCCCCTTAAATATTTATTTATTATGTGGCAATATACATTCATCAGCCCTCAAAATGTCAACTCTCTAGCTATCACGGTTCATGAGATTGTATCTCATGATAGCCATACAGACAGACGACGAAACCTCAGTAATAGTATCCCGTTTTACTCTTTGGGTACGGAGCCCTAAAATTGTAGATACAATAAGTAGTAAATTCACCGATAGAGTGTTGCGATCCGTTAAGTTTTTAACTATAAGGTGTTCCCGGAAAGTGGTTTCTATATTCCAGAAGTCTAATGAAGGCATAGCACCCGTGCCAACGAGCTGCAGAGGCACCCCTTGGGCCTCCGCAGGGCAGGTGTCACTTATTATGAAGTGTATAGTTTCTTCAAACTTTTTGGTACCCGTCGCAAAAAACTGAATCGGTATTGTCCGACTAGTTCCCGGAATGAGTAAATTGTCTTCGTTCATTATCACGAAATTGCCACATCGCAATGGAGGATTTTTTATTCTGTAAACACCATAAAGTTAAATTATAAAATTTATAAACTAAGTATACCTAAGTGGGAATGCGATAGCTACGATACTTGTTTAGTTGTAGTATGTTCGTTTATTACGGTATATCTAAAGATCCGATAACACAAAGCAGAAGTATTTAATTTATCTTTAAATATACAAATCTTCTGTGCGCGTGTTAGTCATTGAATTCCTCCTAAACGGCTGGACCGATTGTAATGAAATTTTTGTGTGTTTAAGTGGGTTCGAAAATGGTTAAAGGTTTAGGTTCACAATACGGTCAATTATAGGTGCGAAGCGGGGGCGGACCGCTAGTATAATGTATTTATGTAGTTGATTCCATTCCTAAATGATCTTCCAGCATTTTGCTTGGATAGTTTCATGCGCTCCTGCACACGATCTCGCCACCACGTCAACGCCGCACCGCGTCACTGCCCCACGCTCTACTGTACAAAAGCGCCGCGCAAAGCCCACGTCACGCCGCCACCGCGCCCCGCCGCTTTTCCCCGTCGCAGCTTACTTAGCTATTCTAACTACTACTATCTTAACTAAAAATGTATCTTGAAAAGTTCTTCGCACCTCCCAATGTTTTACTAATATCCGTTTAGTTGGACTGGTTAAATTAGGCTTTGGGGGCGCGGTAGCCTTACGCCGGCGGCACCGCGAGCTAAGACTAAGACTTAGAAGACGAGAGAGCTAACAAATATACCAATCCAGAAAAATAATGATAAATCCTTATACCTTTATAGACTTATAACAATCTAAAAAATTCATGACATTAACGTATCTTCTACCTGCGATATAACATCGCCCTTTTCCATCGAAACGAGAGACACTCATTAAGAATAATTATTTTTACATTTTATTTAAAAAAAATTTAGCAATATTAAACTCTACTTACGCCCTCTCCTTTCCGGATGGTTTCACCGGCGCTGCGGAAGTACTCGACTCTATTCTATACTCCGGTGGCAGCACGATCTCATACGTGAATGGACATTTGCTTGTATTGTTCAATATTACTTCTCGCTCCACACTGCTCCCCACAGGGATAATATTAAAATTCAGTTCACCAAGAGGGAATAATGTAAATCTGTAATTGTAAAACATTAACCTAAACATCGTGGACTGACATTCGAAGGTCTTGAAATAAAATGTTTCTACTATTGTAATATTCTAAATTTGTGTAGAAAACATTAAGACGAATAATAGTATCAACCTAAAAGTAGGTTTTATCACTTTGTAAAAACACAAAGGTTCCCTAAGTTTGGATACTAAGCCAAAAATTATGAGTATTCAAATTAACAAAGTGTAACTACCCCTATATACTTACAATGTTTCAAATTAATTTACCTTTAAAATTAGATATTTAAAATACAGATATCAAGTATTGAATAAAACTTTATAACTAAGCCATAAGGCCCATATCAGGACAAAGTCAGATTTCCATTTCACCTATCATGATACATAGGAATACTTACTTTACGTTGCGCCACTTTAAAGCCGCAAAAATGTTTACATATTGTTAGTGTTTGTGAGTGTATGCACCATCTTAACATAAAATGAAATGAAATAATGATTGCTTTGAGCAGCGAGGTTGTAATGTATAAATTGGTCTTACATCTACAATTATGTAAATATAATTTAATTTATTTAATTTTTGCCTTTGTGGCTTACAGCCATCAGGCTACATGAATAGAACTTACGTGTTATAGAAAGATGCAATGGTAACACAGACGGGAAACTTTGCCACTACCACCTGATTCTTGCTGCCATCTAACAGAGTGCAAATGTACGCGGGCACATTCACAAGGTTCATAGACGTAGTGGGTTTGCAGTTGAACTCTATCGTGACGAGTTTCAACGACGAAGGGACAATACCACATTCAGGGCTAGCTTCGAAAGACTTGAGTAACGACGGATCCGGGAAGTTCTTTACTTTTTTCAATCTATAAGAAAGACATTAATTTATGTACCTACCTAAAAAGGGATTAAGTGTTGGGACGTTTTTTCCGTTATGCCTTGTGTACATTATGGTAGCTAAGCACAATTTTATCCGCAAAGAATCATAACAGACCATTTGGTGGGAAGTCTGGCCGGGCATATATACTCGTAGGTACAAATATTTAGAATACATGTAGATGATAGCTGTTACCAATCTTTGCAAAAATTGCATCAGGCCGGTTTTTAAATATTGTTGCAGCAGATAGTGCAACATGGAATATTATTTCCTTTTGGCCAGAAATTAAAATTCGTAAATATTAAAAAGCTGTTTTCTTTTTTTTTCAAAACAAAAAAAAACTTTTATTAAAATGAGCTAGCTAAAGGATTTGAAGTAGTTTCCTTCCAGAGACCATTAATTTTTGCCACTATAATTTGATGAGTTATTTTTGAAAACAGTACTTACTTGAAGTAAATATTGTACTTGCCACGGTTCAGCAAATACATTTCTCGATATATCGTGGAGTTAACCTTCACATTGCCATAATTGAGAAAGGTGTCGGCAGTGTTCTCGAACGCGCACTCCACCATCACGTCGTAGCATTCCGCTGATAGGTTCAGAACTGAAGTCAACATGGGCTCTCCTCTCCCTTGTTCGTCGTAAATCTAATCAAAAACTTTTAGTTCAGTTCTTAGAGGACATGGCAGTATTTTATTCAGTATGTGACTAGGTCACCTACAACTAGATACGTAAAAATCTATATACAAATTTTGCAACTAGAGTTGCAAAATTTACCGTTTTTAGATATTATTATTTTTTAAGATGGCACAGGTGAAGAACTTTTTGTGTCTGTGAGATTTGGTTATCAAAAGTACCTATTAACTATGAAGGAATTAATTGTAAAATGCTGTAAGATTTTGGAAAACTATTGAAAAAAAATTATGTAAATATAAAATCTAGTTATTATTAATATTAGTCTGTGGTTGGCTTCGAACTTTGTTGAGAGTTGCAGCTATCAAACTATATATATGTGCGTCCAAATAATGTGTGTTTAAAGGTCAATCTCGGTACTTATGTGCCAATGCTTATTTTTTGACCTGCTCCTGAGTGGCCAATTTCATTTAGCAAACGTTTTATCAAGTAAAAGTGTTTTATAAACTATTCTAATTTTTTTATAAACAAGTTTTATGTAACAAAAAATAATTAATTTTAATAACAGGTTTTACCCGAGTAAACTGTGACAATAATATATATCCTCCAACGTTTCTTATAAAGAATATTAATATTAAGATGGTAGGAATATGATAGGTATTAAGGTTGTGCAATATTGTTTCTGGGGGTGTATTCACATAACTGGTTACACAGTTGTACCGCCTATGTTATCTTTAAGTAAAACTTATAATTGCCCCGTAGTTACAATATATTATTTATTATAGCCTTTGCCCAGCAGTGGGACAACGTAGACTAATATAAAAAAAAAAAAAAAAAAAAAAAAGTTACAATATACTAACATCTATTATCATTGTTTTCGATGAAATCACTCCAACATTACACGCAATGTAAGTCACGGGAGTAACTTGATTGTCTTGCCTCAAAACAGTGCCTGTTGTTCGACCGATAATAAAATCTTCAATAAACTCCAAAGCGTTTGGTATTTTCCACATAATCGGTAGTATGGAATCATTCTTTATGATAAACCGGTCATCCGCACGTCGGTAGAGAAGAAGTTTTCCGTAATCTATAAAACCATAAAAAGGTAGTCAAATTAGTAAAATTGTTTCAAAAATCTGCCAATGTTTATTTTTAAAGACATATAGTTCAAAAATATAAACGTATAAAGCTTATATGAAAATGTACCGCAACCGTAACTAGCAACTCGCAAGTCTGACAAAAAAGCAAATACAATAAGGAGTTTTTCAATATAGCTAGTTAAATTTTTAGAGCAATATACCTATATTTACTTGTTTTATTTTATTTTGTTTTACGTGTTTAAGTTCCTGTGTTGTGTACAAGAAAGCGTTTTTGAATTGTATTGTATACTAGCTGTGCCCTGCGGTGCTACCCGCGTTATAATGGATGAAGTACTCTTAACCAACAACATATTTATTTGTATAAAGATTAATGATACAACTTAAACAAATTATTTCGACCAAATTAGGTACCATAAAAACGGTTTTTGTGAGTTAATCTTAAAAGATAGACATATACTATCGCGGACTGTTTTTTAGATCATTAAAAGAGCTATTATTCTTTAATACATATTTTTTGTGTATCTTGAACCGTTTTCACGGCGCACGCAACGGAAGGCTTCAAAGATGAACAATTTCTCCCGTTTTTTACACATTTACCACTATATCTTTGCTCCTATTGGTCGTAGCGTGATGTTATATAGCCTTTAGCCTTCCTCGATAACTGGACTATCCAACACAAAAAGAATTATTCAATTCGAACCAGTAGTTTCGGAGATTAGCGCGTTCAAACAAACAAACAAACAAACAAACTCTTCAGCTTTATATATTAGTATAGATTTAAATGTATCGATCGCGCCCTCAGGTACTAAAATAAAACAATATTACAAGATATTTTTACAAACTGCTTATACAAAATCAACGTGATTATTTTAAGTGTTAGTAGTATTTACTTATTTTGCTTTATATACATGGCTTTGCGGCCTGTGTCCGCTCTATTTGTACAAATCCATTTAGGTATCTGATGTTCCTAAATAAATATGACGTAACTAACCGATAGACTTATTGAATGGCAATATCTCGACAATAGGCACCACTCCGCTACATCCAATAGTGACTGAAACAATTTCAGGATTGTCTTTCACACAAAACAAGAGAATGCTTCTATGGATGCCTATAACTTCCGGTGCAGCAGATATCGTCAGTTTTCCGCGAGCACCGGGCTGAAATGAAATGTTACATATTAATAATGTAAACCTGGGCAAATTATCCGTGAACCCTTTTTATAAATATTTTTTTGATAATATGTTTATGATAAAACAAGTTTAAGAATAACCTGAAGTATCATGTTAGTTTGATCTATTTCAAATACAGTAGTTTCCTCTTGAAATTCTATTACAATGTCAGCGGTTATCAGTGAAGAGTTCTTTAAATCAATTTGATATTCTTCTTCGTACACTCTGAAATATAATGAAAACTTTAAAACTTGTTTAATCTACTTGTAGTAGATACCACATATATTTCATCTCATCTACATCCAAGTTATTATATTACCGATTTTTCCCTATAAAAATTGGTCCAAACTCAAATATTTTCTGATCATCTAAATAAGTAATCTTATAAACTTTGTCCTCAAAAGTTCTTCGATCAAAATTTTCAAACATCTTTTTTGGCCTGCTATCCAATCTGTAATAAAAGACGTCATGTGGGAATTATATGGATTTAATTCACTTATGGTATATAGAAGTATAGCATATTTCACAAATTTATATAAACTATCGCATTCGTAAAGATATCATAGAAACTTTTAAACATACAACGATTTTAACGTCAAGAAATGAACGTCGTTGCAACCGAGGGTTACTTCTCGAAATGTACTGTCAACAATACCTAATACAACAAATAATTTTACAAATCTGATCATAGCTGTAAGGCTGATTGCAGATAGAGAAAAAAAAGGAAAAAAAACAGTACCTTATACGCGGCTAAAAACCAGTATTAAAGTGTTTGCAACAAGTGCCTGTTTTATCTTAGTGTATGGTTGCAGGCAAACATAATACTAACCTCGGCAAATCACATATTCCACTAACAACAATTTCAGCCCTCGAGTCGGGCCATCCGCTGACTTCTACGTACCGCTTCACGCTAAAGTAACCTTCTGTTTGAGGACTGAAAGAGTATTTGCATCTTACGAGATCCCCGGGTTGCAGTACTATTCGACCTGTGGCATCTGCGGAAATAAATGGCATCGCCATCGTAAACAGCGCGTCTACTTTCTGTGTAAGTTATAGGTATTCATTTTATAACATAACTAGCAGTGCCTCGTGGTGTTAATAAATTTCCCTGCGGTTAAAAGTAGCCTATGCCCTTTCTCAGGCTCCAGAGAACTTATGTACGTAACAAGTTTCATTCGAATTTGTCCAGTAGTTTTTGCGTAAAAGCCGGACAGACTGACGGCGTTAATTTCGCATTTTATAAAATACGTATGGATATGGCAATAAGAAGATGGGAGATATAGAAATGCAGTAGGGTAATAATACCTGTATATCAAAGTTTTTATATGGATCTCATAATTTGGACTTTTTTCTGGTTGATCCATCTAGTCTAGTCACCAGTGAATCGATGTTACTTTTAAGAAAATTATCCTGCCTCAACTAACCGAGTCAAAAATAGCTCTAGTCTTCACACTTCAAACGAAGCACGATGAAATTTATCAACTGATCCCATTTTGAGAATTAATTAGACGACCGTTATTAGGACCTACAAGATTGGATGGTTATCCAATCAATCCCAAAGGTTTTTGGGACCAACGAGATCAAATTGCCATTGGAGCTGATAATTTAAACACGCTACTACATTTCGCTTACTCGAAGTCGTCTTCACTTTTCTCAATAATTCAGGAACTGGGTAAAATATTTCTTCCTCACTTTCTTCTATGCTTATCTTGGCTACATTTGATGACGGAATTTCTGACGTCGAAGTTTTTGAAGACGCCATCTAATAGGAAAAGCAGAGTTGCAGGTGTGGATAATAGTAAAAAAAAGTAATTTAAGTCTACATAAATAAATATGCAATGAAAACCTTTTTGCCACAATTGCAATGCCATTTCGAGAGGATATTCAAAACATTTTCTTGAGTAGAATCATCGTCCAAGTATATGTCTGTGTGTTGATTGCACTCACATTTTTTAATCTAAAAATATAAAGTTAGTAAAGTTAGTATAAATCTTAGGCACTTCAATAACTTTTTTAGATAGGAACTGTTTTTGACAGTGGAAAAATACATTGTTAATCAGTCAATTAGCTTATCAGATTCAAACTTTTCACCTGTCTTAATACCTACTTATCTAATAGAGTTATAGAGGCGACACTCCAACTTTATGTCTGTAATAAAATTGGTATCAGTACAGAGTCAACAGTAGTAGTAGATGCGGGGGTTTCAAATTCTGCTCTAGCCATTTATTAACATGAATTCCCAATTATGCCTACTCAAATACCAAAAATAAAATAAATGAGTTTCAATATTTTTCTGATATGTATCAGTAGTAATTTAATAAGCAGAATTTTCTTAGAGAATTAGTACAGACACAAAAGTAGGGATAACAAATACTGTACCGGCGGCTCATCCAAATATCCCCAAGCAAGTGGATCCTCGTGATTAATAGTTGGAAACACCTTTGGCAGCAAAACGGTGTATTCCTTTCTAACAAAGTTATTTTTCAATATATCAAATGACTCTGCTCTTTTAAGGGGTTGTTGAACAAACGGCATGTTTGCCATGACGTTCGCTAGCGCAGTTTTGTACGCCACACATGGACATATAATTAAAGTTAATGGAAAGCCTCTGTTTTCATGATGGATTTCAGAAGCCTGAAAATAAACCATATAAATAGGTTTTTAGTTACTCAGTAGCGTAATTACAATTTGTTGTGTAAAGTGGTCTCAAATAAAAGCTATTAATGTTTTTTTAAACGTTTTTAAATAAAAATAATAAACAACAGTTAGCTTGACCAGTTTTTTACATTATAAGAGAGACATTATAACCGCTGATAAACATGTACATGTATCATTATGTATAAACATAGATAAGTAATAATTTTTATCATTTCAGGACTTTTAAATCTCTTCCACTATTAAATAAGCTACCTTTTTTGGTCATAAACCTGAAGTTGCTCGTTGGAAACGGCCTAGATCTACGAGTTACATGGAATAGCGTGTTAGACCAAGTTAACGCTTGCCGTTCTACTCTGCGCTTGCTACGTTTTAACCCTGCGTACTGCCACTTCAAGAAGGTTACTCAATCAACCACTACAATAGCCAATACAGATTTACAGCTACATTGATTAGCGCTTACTTGTGTGGTAAGTTGAACTTCAGATTTCTTTTTAACCTTCTTCTGAGATGGAGTGCCGATAACTTGCCCGGAGATAGAGATAAGAGGAACGCCTAAGTCACATTCTTCCACCAACCAATTATTAGCGATGTTAACCAGAACATCAAAAGTGTTCTTCATGTATTCCTGGTATTTTGCATGCATTGTAATGTATTCCGTAGTAGGCTTGGCTATCGGGAAAATAAGTTTTATAAATATTTTTTGGAGTTTACTCCATAAGAAACGATTTGAGTAGGTCGGTTTTGTAGGCCCGGTACGGAAATTTTATGAGGAGTAAAATCAAGTGAAAAGTTGAGGCGTTACCTAGAAAGAGACAAACATATGTATCTGTAGGATTGAACTTGTAAAAGAATGAGATGGAATACATTACACAGCGTATTTCATTCTCGGGGTCTCGTATTTGCGCGATACTTCGTAGTCTCAATGTATTTTATTTATATTATTTTGTAACATACTTTATGTAATACGCTTTATTGAAGTAATATAAATAATCCGAATAATTACAGATATATGTTTGTTTCTCTTATCATTTTAGCAGATGCGTTCATTTACCTACCCTTTTTTCTATTCGATATAATATCATAATTATCGTTCGTAAGGAGTAAACTCCAATCGTGCGTCGTAGCTGACACACACACACTTTTTTTATATACTTAATGAACGTTAAATAAAGATTCGTTACCATACCCTTAACATCCTCCTTTTTTATTTTTTTCTTCGATTCTGAAGCATGTACTCCTAGACGGTCAGTTGCATCACCTGAAAATATTTACAACAATCTGTATGACCAACAGTTTTACAGATGCAGCACAATAACTATGATACCCTCAGAAATAGAAAGGTCACGTCTTAATATTTCGTTATTTTGATTAAAAGAAATGATAAATGATTTTAATAATGACTTTGAATACAACAAAACCCTTTAAATGGCCCTAATCATCATTATTTCGGCACATTATCAAACTTAACATACAAACGGTTGCTTATACCTTTTCCACCCTTATCAATTTTCAAATCTGCAGACCTCTTTGGTGTATGTCTGTAAGTGATCAAATATAATTACAAATAAGTCTTACAAAAATCTAAGCGTAAGTCTAAGCGTTTCATTTGCAAAAAGGATAAACTAGGTAATAAAATGATAATCCGTCGATAATAAAGCTAAAGTTACGTTTTGACATAATGCAATGCGGTATTTTGAATGGGGAGCGGGAATCATCGGCCAAGAATTCTATGTATCCAAGGTCAAAAAGTACCCGAAACTCATATTATTTTAGAATCAAATATTGTTGTCTCATAATATAACATTGGTTTTAGTGTTTAAACCCACCATGTTTAAAATAGTTAACTAGGTATTAAAAAAAATTCGTCAAAAATGTATTACTCCGACGTGTCCGCGCTCATGATTTCTAAACAAATTTTCTCGTATAAATTAATTCGCTATTTTTACCGCTTTCAAAGATTATTTTATCGGATACTGATTAAATAAACATTGATTAATTGTTTGCTATATATCACTATAAGATTTTGTAAAATAACTACCTATTCCAAGTTGTGTCAGGGCGGTAACAGTGATTATGATTACTCCGAAACGTCACTAATATGCAAGCGCATACGTCCCTTAGTACACAATCTAGGAACGAGCTCTATCCCTAGCAGACCGGCAAGGCGACTCGTCGCGGGATTTCGAAGTTCTCGAGACAATCATTTGATTACCCTGACTTGGTACCAGTGCACGATCGATAAGGTACGCTATCGCGTTTTTCTTTACATGGAAAGTTTTTGTAAATGTTCAGAAAATATGGTGCATGGGTCTGAACCTCGCAGTAGAAGGCCGCTTAGCTCTCAGATGCAGGAAATAAGCTATTTACCAGTTCCATCTTCTATGAAAATGAAAAATGCATTACCCAATCCTTTGAATGTACTTCTTTCTGCGATTTTCTAAACCGTACGCAATGTAAATATTTTTAATTTCTGTAGAGACTAATTCAAACTCTTCCTCGTTCATGCCTTCCAAGTTTTCAATAATTTCTTCTATTTCTTTTTCGTCGTATACTTTTGGAACGTTCCTAAAATAATGTATGAATTGGTTATTATTACGGACCAGTAGTTGTGTTGTGTGGACCAGTAGTAGTGTTAGTGCAATTAGCGCGTTGACACATAGAAACTTTTTTTTTTTTTTTTTTCACACAGCATCACCTAAACCCAACCTAAGCAGAGCTTGTACTATGGGTGTTAGGTGACTGCTATACTACATAGATACAATTTTTTTTTGTAAATACATACATATGATACATAGAAAACACCCAGACCCGAAACCAGGAATTGTGGATCGTACAAAATCTGGTCCCCCGGTGGGAATCGAACCCGCAACCTCCTGCGCCCTAGGCGGACCATCGCCCACCGAGCCACAGAGGTCGTCAAATAACTAATCAGCTATATAAAATGACGTCTATGTCTACGTCTTATTGCCTAAAAATTGGCATAATTTTAGTAATCCTCAAGAAGTTCAGACGGTACGTCCTGAAAAGTCAATGCATTATCCTATGCTAATAATTATAAAGCCGAGGGTTTGTTCATAGATTATGAAATCTATATTTGACAGGGATGCGACCCGTGAACATTTGTATGGGAAATGGTTTCTTTTATTCATTTTTTTTCTTCACAGACAATGTTTTAATAGTTATTCTGCTATTCCGAACGGATGAAAATTGAAAACCCAATAAATAAATCAAATTTTAATATCAGTTCAGCCGTTCTCCAGTTATAAATGCTGTAACGCACATTACTTTGTTTTATACACCTACTAGCTGACCCCAGCAAACGTTGTTTTGCAAAATGAAAAATAGATGTTGGCCGATTCTCAGACCTACTCAATATGCTCACAAAATTTCATGAGAATCGGTCAAGCCGTTTCGGAGGAGTACGGGAACGAACACTGTGACACGAGAATTTTATATACATATAAGAAAGATACAGGATACAGGTGTTCGGAAGAACGTTGGACATACGAAAATGTGGGGTAGGTGGGGTGGTCTGCTAAATAACTGGCCCAAAACATTATAACTTGGTCAGTTTTATTATTTTTATTTCTGGATTTTTTATTTTTGTACCTTTAAACCCATAAAAGATTATGTTTAAGGGGCCATAATTTTGTAATTAAAAGGACACTACCAATCACTTATATTCTAATACATAAAAATGATAATTTCGGTCGGGCTATAAAAAAGTAGGACATGTCTATAGGATTTTGGGGACATAAACAAAACATTTTTAATGAGTCTTACTCGTCTACTAAGTCGGTCTCTCTAGCTTCCTCATACTTCTGTGCCCATGCTGCAAACTCCGAGTGGCAAAGAACAAGATGGTAGTTCTTTATAGAGGGCTTACATTTGAGGACAGTCGTCAAAACCAAAGGTGGGTTCTTTATAATAACGCTGGTTAACGTATCAACCACAAATCCATGTTTAAACTTTGGCCAATTCAAGTAATCCTCAAGAAGTTCAGTCAGTAAGTCCTGAAAAGTAAATACATTAATATAACAAGTAGATTTTTGTCAAAAAAATAACCTACTTTCAATTTAGAATATATTAATTAGAAACAGAATAAAATTAGAATTAAAGTAGTCTATGTCCTAATCCCTGCGTCATTCACCAACTCGCATTTGGCCAGCGTGGTGAATTAAGGAACAATATCCCAACATTTTAGATACAAATAAAAATTTCGAGAATTAAAAATACACGCCAAATGTGACAACCTTCTCCTTTTTTTTAGTCGGTTAAACTAAAATGCTCAGAAACTATTCACTAATAAAAAACAAATCTCAAAAACAAAAAAAAAATATTTATAAAACACGTGTTCGAGCCCAGGACCTCGGGATTGATCTAATTTGGTATTAATTTAGAATTAATTTCAATATAACTCGAGAACTTACTTTGTCGAATGGGACACAAATATTATTAACTAGCGTCCCGCCCCGGTTTCGCACGGGTTTCGGAATTGTTTTCCCGGTAATTTTTCGAATTTTTCCAGCCTTTTAAACCTACTCTACCTCTACGAACATTTCAATTAAATAAAAATAATAATAATAATTTTTTTTTTTTTTAACGATCAGCAATTCATTTTTATATATATAGAATAGAAAGCAATCCGCTGAGAATTCTCACGGGTGCAATTTATACCTTCCTTTTTACTCTATCTAGCCTGACACGCCACGGCGTTGCCCGTGTTTTTAGATTATCCCTCGGTAAAAAGTAGCCTGTAGTATTTCTTGATAAATGGGGACTAGTAGTAGTAGCGCGTTCAAACAAATAATATACAAACTCAACAATAACAAATAAACATACAAACTCTTCAGCTTTATCATATTAGTATAGATTACTTAAAACAGCATAAACATCCGTTCATGATCATCCAAATTAACAAAATTAAGTCTACCATTTGAAACATCGTCATAGATCCCATTGCTGATAAAGCAGTATGGGAAACCACTGTGGAGTTCGGTGACTTCTTCTTCTTCTTTTCGTTGGCCTTAGACCGAGGCGTCTGCGCATTTTTGGACGTACCAATCAGTTGTATCTTTTTCCACATTACTTGGAGCTCATCCTCAGTTTCGGAGAATAAATCTGAAATACAAAATTTCCGGTAAATGGTTTGTCCTTCAGGAGGTGTTGATGGACAGATAACATATTGACGGCCTCGGATAGAATTCAGACCTTTTCCGACCTTTTAGTCCGACTTAAAGCGGAACATAAGCAGTCACTGTACTTTGAGCGAGCCTGTATAGCAAATAAAATTTCATGAAGCTTAACACAATGCATAGCATAGCATGTGTATGCGTGGAAAGGAGGGCATGCGTTCCGTATAAGGTTTGTATCTCTCCACAGGTTTCCAAGGGAATTAATAAATAAATTAAATAATAAACAACATTTCAGTCAAATTCACTCAGCATCACCTAAACCTAACCCCAAAATAAGCAGAGTTTGTACTACATAGATACCTACATTTTCTTTTGTAAATACATACTTATGGTACACTAGCTGTGTCCCGCGGTGTTACCCGCGTTATAATGGATTTTCCCGCGGAATGACGTTTTCCCGCGGATAGGGATGGTTATTACGGCGACTAAAGTTCGAATGATTGCCGGGAAAACATTTTTGTACAATTAAGCCGAAACCGGGGCGGGTTTTAAATAAATGCGTTGTTTTAAATAGGTATCAAAAATCTATATTATTTATTTATATCAAACATATATAAATAAAAAGATTCTATACCGCAGATCGCAGATGATTAATTGACTGAACGCTTATATTATTTATTTATTAAGTGTTTTAGGCAACATAAATACATCATCCCTCCGTATCTATCACAGTTCTTGTGATACAGCCTAGACAGACAGAGAGATTTACCCTACGGGTACGGAACCCTAAAGAGCATATAATATTTCCTTGTAAAATTACCTTTTTCTTAATGAAACAAAATATAATAATTTGAGTCTGAATTGAAATTTCAGCTATGGAAGTAGAATAGTCCTTGGATTTTCTACGAGATGTCGTTACTCGGGGCTTCACTCGATAATACAAAGTGCAGAAAAATAGAATACCTTCATGTTGTTGATGAATATCATCGGGTTGCATGAGTCGCTTGGCTTGTTCGTAGGACTCGTTGATGGCAGTGACGAGCACGGCCTTCGCTGGACATTTCGACTTGCAGAGTGCCTCCACAATGATAAGGTCAAAGTTGATTGTTGCCAAACCGATCTTCTTGCCCAGCGAGTACGCTATCTCCAGACTTTCCATTTCTGAAGATCCATATTAATATTATAAAAAGCCTCTAACATATATAAATCTCGTGTCATAATGTTTGTCCTCAATGGACTCCTAAACCACTTAACCGATTATAATAAAATTCGCACACCATGTGCAGTTCGATCCAACTTGAGAGATAGGATGGTTTTTACGGCGAGAAAAATTCGAATAATTTCCTGGAAAATTTTATACCCGTGCGACGCCGGGGCGGGCCGCTAGTATTTTATAAATGCGAAAGTAACTCTGTGTGTCCTCGTTCATGCAAAAACTACTGAACCGATTTAAATGAAATTGGGTACACAGATTCTCTCGAGCTTGGGAAAGGACATAGGCTACTTTTTACCGTGGGAAATGTCAAATCGGGAAAAAACCATTATAACGCGGGTAACACCGCGGGGCTAGTTGTAACATAAAGAGGTAATGTTTGTAAATTGTTAGTTTTAAGGTTGGAGATAATCTCAGGAACGATTAAAGTTATTTCAAAAGAACGACAGGATTATTTATACTGCGGGAAATTCCATTAAACGAAGGTAATGCTAGTACCTCTTCTAAATACCAATTCAATACCTAAAGTATTAATATTTTAGCGATACTAGTGATGAATAAAAAACAACAAATACAAACAAACACACAAACAAAAAATAGCTCCCAATCAAGAAATTCCACATTTTTTTGAAGTCGGTTTTTATTATTTTTTTTATTTAGTAGCTTTACCATCGCAAGGGTTGCCATGAAAGAACACGATCAGTCCATACTGTAACGGGGAACTCTCTCTGGGAAAAGCCGTCGTATCTAGCTCGGAGGCTTTCACGGCTTCTTCTAGAGGATCCACTTTCATATCCTTTAGATATTTTATGTGATCTAAAAATATATTAATACATAAATTCTGTAACATCGTATTAGGTAAGAAATTTGGTGCACAGATTTGGTGGAAATTTGGTCTCTAAGAGTGATAAAGGCTAACTTATACAACAACAACTCAACATCTGTCGACGTTCCTGTATGAGCAGTTTTGGCCGCAAGGGGTCAAGTTTCGACGGTTCATCGGTCGCCTACACTGCAAGGCGACACCGCCGTAACAGATGATCCACGATGCTCTGACACTTTAGTTTATAGGATTTATATTTTTTTGTATGTTAGTCTATAAGGTATATGTTTATATGGGCCTTAGATGCCTGAAATAAATGATTTATTATTATTATTATACTGCTATAGACTTTCTACCGCGCGATGTTATGTGAAAAATTAGGTACACATATTTTTAAAGGCTGTAAAACGGCATAAGCTACTTTATTCCCGGGAAGATAATGACGTATGTAACGCCGCGGGTCTCTACAATTCGGTACTTTTAAGAGAATCGGGATTCTTAAGAGGCTGAATTTTTTTTAGCGCTGGACAACATCTTATTTTGAGGGAAAATCCACTATAACGCGGGGCTTTGATAGTCCCTTATAAAGTCAGAGGAGAGTGACATAAAAACATCTTATTACTAAGTTTTTTGGGTTCATTACATTATGGCTTTTTAAAGCTAAGAGGCTTTAAAAATCCAAAATGTAATGAATATAATCTCATAATAATTAAGGCATTATTCAATTGAACTTTGGAGTATAATCTTAAATTGATAAGTACCTGAAATGATTTCTGCCTCACTTTTAAATTTTCTAGGTGATACTTCTTTCGGTGTCGAAGGAGTTTTTGCACCATTTTTGGGGCTTTTTGATTTCCTAGAAATTAAATTGAATAAATAAATATTTTTTAAAATAAATAAATACCGGAACTAGAATTATGTTGTGCGAAATTAATGAAAAAACCAATAGGATAAATTACAATTTTACACGGAGCAACAATATTCGATAATAGCATAATTATTTAGGTTTTAAAATATATAAAAAAAATTAATAAATTTTGAAATTGAATCAGTTAAATGAAGTAATTTAATGTGAAGTTATACTAAAAAAAATTATGACGTTACTTTATGATAAAAGTGATAAATAGTATAAATTGCTTGTTCGTGTATTTTATACCTACTTAAATCACACTTTTATTGAAAACTTATAAAGGGACTTTTAGAAACTTAAAAACGCATGTTAAAATTTGGAATAAAACTTTCAGAATAGTTTAATAAAGGTTTTAGAAGAACTATGTAATTCGTGAAAATAAATTATCGATATTCCGTAGGTACATAAAAAACAACGATAAAGACAGAAAATATATAGATAAAAAAATAGTGAAAAACTTACTTGGTATTTGAAGTTTTAGTTTCTCTATGACTCTTGGTGCTCGCTGTTTGAGCCTTCAGAGCGGCCGCTGTCTCACTGTCTACAGCCCTGGACAGAAATACAAGACAAAAGGAATCAACTATCTTTATTTTGAATCTACTATTATATCTGTAATTGCCTTTAGTTAATGGTTAACAATAAGATATGTTCATAGCCACACATAATCTCTGATAACTATTAATCAATAATAATATATAGAGAATTTCGGCAAAAGAGTATACATAATTTTACTTACTTGTATTGGACTACATATTATAATCAACAACTGCCCCGTGTATAATACTCAGTCTGATTAGAGAGTTATATATAGGTAGTTTATAACTGGAAATATTTGATTTGGCACAAAGGCATATAATATGTAGGAATAACTCTCAAATTATTAGTTTCTAATTTGCGTGTGCCCGTGCTAAACTGTCTACTTTATTTTGCTAGCCAACATTTCATTTTGATGATTAAATTATCTTAGTAATATGTAAAATTGAAATAAAAATAAGGGTTTATTTCACAAGATCTGAGTAAATAAAGCAAGGGTTAGTTATGTGAAAAATACGTGTCAATGGATAGATATGTCGAGAGCTGTTTCGCTTTGTCACTGTGACTAAGCGAAATAGCTCTTGATATTTAAACCATTGTTTAATTTACTCGGCCCTGGGGAAAAAGGTCTTGAAACATTTTATAAGTTACCGTTAAAGCCTAAGAAATACATATTCATGTAAAATATTAAACACAGTACACTTACTTTTTTATCGTATCCACAAAGTTTCTGTGAAAGTGTATGACCTCTACCGGCATTCCCGCTCCGGGCCTTATAGCGGGCACAAGCATTTCATCGGGCTTATTGTAATATTTATATAATAATTGGTAAATTTCCTCTTCATTTTTCCAATTTCTACAAAAAATTTAAAATACTGGTAAACTTATAACGTTGATTCTATTTACTTAATTTAGAATATTATTTCACCGCGTATAGGTTTCACAGTTAGTGTCTCCCGAACGAGATTTTTTCCAAAGAAGGTAAACAGACAGAGGTATTCTTTATCGTCGTTTTAGATCCAAGATTATCTAAATCAGTCATTGTACAGCAGCTCAATGATTTATTATAATTCTTATTCCATGTATTTTATTGTTAAATATTTAAAATTATATATTGTATTTTTTTTTCTGTTAACACGTGACCTCCGGGTGGTGCTAAGAACAGTCTCTGGTGGTAGGCTTCGGCCGGATTTTTTCGTGTTTCTTAATGTGGCCCGGAGAAACCATCTACCTTGTAAATCTTCATGCTCCATCTTAGACCACATCGTCACTTAACATCCGGTGAGATTGTGGGCAAATGAAGGCTTATCTAATGTACATAAAACATTATTATTATTATTATAACAATAGCATACGTAAAAATTATTATTATTATAACGTCATGTCTGTACCTTTTATTATACCTGATTAGAAATTAACTTAGTCAAGTTTAAAATTATTAGCTACGAAGAATAAATTAACTACTGACTATTTCCCTGTTTTGAGTGCTGCACATAAAAACTGTGTAAAAATAATCTTACATGTCACTGTGTGCTATGATGAGTTCTATCGGGAAGGGGCACGGGTTCGTTAATCCAAAGTATATATCAGTTGTTTCTGCCCACGGCAGCGTCGGAGGAAACTCGACGTTCGGCCCGATTATGTGCACGTGCGGTATGATGCCCTGGCCTGATACTGGGATCGTCATCTTTATCGGGTTCATGTGAAATTTGAATATAAGAACTCCTTCATATAACATCTGTCAAAAAGGCATTAGTAATCAATGTATCCAACAAAACTGTGTGCGTGAAAACTGTGTGACGTCATCGTAGCTGCTATACCTTCATTAATTTATAGGTTAATATTACATACAACAAAATTACAAACTGTAACTATCAGTCTCACGCAACCAAGACCGATTATTGAAAGTTGTTCGCGTTTAGCACTCTTATTATGGCGGCTTATATTGTATCCCACTTTAGTACCTTCATTAATTATAGGTTAATATTACATACAACAAAATTACAAACTGTAACTATCAGTCTCACGCAACCAGGACCGATTATTGAAAGTTGTTCGCGTTTAGCACTCTTATTATGGCGGCTTATATTGTATCCCACTTTAGTACCTTCATTAATTATAGGTTAATATTACATACAACAAAAATTACAAACTGTAACTAACAGTCTCACGCAACCAGGACCGATTATTGAAAGTTGTTCGCGTTTAGCACTCTTATTATGGTGGCTTATATTGTATCCCACTTTAGTACCTTCATTAATTATAGGTTAATATTACATACAACAAAATTACAAACTGTAACTATCAGTCTCACGCAACCAGGACCGATTATTGAAAGTTGTTCGCGTTTAGCACTCTTATTATGGCGGCTTATATTGTATCCCACTTTAGTACCTTCATTAATTATAGGTTAATATTACATACAACAAAATTACAAACTGTAACTATCAGTCTCACGCAACCAGGACCGATTATTGAAAGTTGTTCGCGTTTAGCACTCTTATTATGGCGGCTTATATTGTATCCCACTTTAGTACCTTCATTAATTATAGGTTAATATTACATACAACAAAATTACAAACTGTAACTATCAGTCTCACGCAACCAAGACCGATTATTGAAAGTTGTTCGCGTTTAGCACTCTTATTATGGCGGCTTATATTGTATCCCACTTTAGTACCTTCATTAATTATAGGTTAATATTACATACAACAAAATTACAAACTGTAACTATCAGTCTCACGCAACCAGGACCGATTATTGAAAGTTGTTCGCGTTTAGCACTCTTATTATGGCGGCTTATATTGTATCCCACTTTAGTACCTTCATTAATTATAGGTTAATATTACATACAACAAAAATTACAAACTGTAACTAACAGTCTCACGCAACCAGGACCGATTATTGAAAGTTGTTCGCGTTTAGCACTCTTATTATGGTGGCTTATATTGTATCCCACTTTAGTACCTTCATTAATTATAGGTTAATATTACATACAACAAAATTACAAACTGTAACTATCAGTCTCACGCAACCAGGACCGATTATTGAAAGTTGTTCGCGTTTAGCACTCTTATTATGGCGGCTTATATTGTATCCCACTTTAGTACCTTCATTAATTATAGGTTAATATTACATACAACAAAATTACAAACTGTAACTATCAGTCTCACGCAACCAGGACCGATTATTGAAAGTTGTTCGCGTTTAGCACTCTTATTATGGCGGCTTATATTGTATCCCACTTTAGTTTTTGTCTGTTTCTTATTTTGTCTATATCATGATGTCGATGTCGTTTTTCAGTGCTTCAGTTACAAATTATTCTAAATAATCAATATTTTTATGACTTAAAGTGTTGTAAGCTAGCTAAAAACTGTATTCATGTGATTATCTATAAAAATGCCACAAACTACATTGTATAATTTATACAACGAGATATATGGCTGCAGAAATTAAAGACAAAGGGAATTGACGAAATTGTCTTTAAATGAAGACTGGTATTGTTAAAGAAATTAAGGAGGAGGAAGGAGGAGGAAGGAAGATAATATGTCTTTTTTTATTTTGGTACCTGCGCATATTATTATATCCAAGTGAAGAATTAACCTCATTTATCGTAATCAGAACTACCAGAGGACATCCCTATATAGTTACCGCTATGTTGGTATTGACGTGTTGGAGTTTTTTTTTTCAATATATTTTCAATGATTTGTGTGGTAGGTAGATGACGTTTCAAATCAATGTATCCCGATTCTTAAACGTAGTGCTTTTAATTATCTTTGCTAACTATAACTTGAACCTCAAAGTGTAGGTATCTAAAATTATTCATAAAAAAGTTTCCATATTTATTTGTAGGTATTGTAATTATTTCATTGTGAAATAATTTGCCGAAAATATTTTATTATACGAGTTTTGTTGCATTTCAGAAATATTTACGCACGAAGGGATACTTGTTTAAATATTTAAAAAAAACTTACCTCCATAGTTGGTTTGAAAGCTATACTTAGCCACCCGCCTTCCCCTGGTTCATATTTCCCTGAACTGTCCAAAATCACCATTGGGTTTGGTCCTGGCACTTTCAGTCGTAATGTCACGTACCAGACACATGTGGGTTTGCCTCTGTAATTGAGAATATTTTAAAATTCAGTCGCTGAAGTCAGACGAAGGTTGATGATATTGATGTTATAAATATTATATACTAGCTTTAGATGCAACGGCATTGAACATGTTTATGGAGCCTTCCTCGATAAATGGCCTATCTTACACTGAAATTATTCTTCAGAAGAATCGGATAAGCAGTTCCAGAGATTAGCGCATTTAAATAAACAAACTCTTCAGCTTTATAATAATAGTATAGATACTCCGAATAAAATAAAATAAAAATAGCTACACAAGTTAAAATAGTAAATATGACATAATAATCTAACCTAACGTATTCAGTTACTTTCGCATGTTATGAATTACCCCCACTTTATACATAGTAAATTTGCATTTGCTAATTTAAAGTACGAAAATTAAATAAAATGAATATGAAAAACAAAAAACTTGAATAAATTGAAGATCTCCTTATACGGTGTTTTTTTTAATTAGCAGTATTCGTCAATAAAGTTTAAGAAAAAAAGCAATCACAACTTACACATTCTTCAGCGGTATTGATAGAACGATTTTGTCTCCACATCTCACGGAACCAAAATTAACTTCCAGTACATTCGTTTTTAAATAAGGTACCGCACAAAGTGCTTTTATTTTTATTGGAATGCACACACTGTAGGGCACCTTGAAATAGTAAAACATACCATTTATTAAGCCCGGTAAGTTAGACCCGGTTTAACCGTTTTAAATTCAGCAATAGAAGTATGAAATTAACGTAATAAAGTTATAAAATATAAAAAATATTTCCTAACAATCAACACAATCCAGCCCCGTGGCTCTCAGCTTGTGCTAAGGATACCTAGACATCTGATATACTTAATATGATAGACATACATTAATAGATATTTTTTATAATACATATTAAACACCCAGAAAAGGAAAAAGGAAAAAGTGCTTGCAAAACATACATACAAATATTGACACATTAGCAGGACACGAACCCGCTACCTCTTGCGCCGCAAGCGGGCATTCGCCCACCGCGTCACTTGGGCAGTAGGTAAGATAATTAAATTTGCAATAACATACCTCAAAACTGAATGCTGTTTCAACAACCTGTTCTAATTCTTGAAAGTCAGTAGACGTAGGAGATAAAGTGACTTCCAATTTCCCAGTTTCTCCGGGATTCAACTTTCCACTTATTTTCAAAGACAGCCACGGCGGTATATGTGTGCCCTTGGCGAAGTGCAGCTTTGTCACAATGGGTCCATAGTTCACAAAATCTTTGACACAATTAACCTGTTGGTTGTTTTCTACTTATATTAGAATAGTCTAATTTCCATACTTAATATAGAAGATGTCCGATGTTAAAAATTATAAATAAATTTTAAAATATGAGATGGACTCAAACTACGCTTAGGATTCCGTGTATAGTTTATACACTTTTTTATAACATTTTCTTTAATATGTGCAAAGAAAAATTCAGTCTGAGCGGTCACCCATCCAAGTACTGGCATTGCGCAACGTTGTTTAAACTTGTAAAAATCACGTTAGTTGCATGGGAGCCCCCATAAATATAAATTTATTGTACCTATGTTTTTAGTATTTGTTATTATAGCGGCAACAGAAATAATTCACTCTCAAAATATCAACTCTCTAGCTTTCACGGTTCTTGAGATACAGACTGGTGACAGATAGACAGACAAAGAAAGAACACTTTGAGTACGGAACCTAACAACAAAATCAATGAAAAAAATTATGTTCCGTGAAACAATATGTACATGTATGTGTATGTACGTTATAGTCTTAAAACTAGTCGCTATAAAAAAGATGATTAGGTATCTACCTTGAAATAATTATGTCGGCTATGCTAACACTGTAAAAAAAAATGGATTGTACTCGTACATAATAACTATTATCTCACCGTGCTGCCTGTAATAACGACACCAAAGTCGATTACGTAGGGAGTTGTAAAGAATCCCGGAATAGGTCCTATCTTGTTACTGGTAAAATACGGGGTTAATAGTTCTGGTTTCTGGCGTAAATAATTTATAATAAGCATCCGTTCAATTGCCAATTCTATATCCATTACTGATGGATAGTCATCCTAAAAAAGATTTTTTTAACATATTTTATTATTCTAGCAATTATTATACGAAATCTTAATAGTTTGAAATGGTGTCAAAATGTTCAAGTTAAGACTCAGCTTTCAGATATAAATAATTTCTGAATTTTACACCTCGTGCTAGAGTAAACAGACAGAGCTTGAAACTTTTCTGCCTTACTGAAATAGGAACGTACAGTCACAGTCAAATTTATCTAACTTCTAGAGTAGTCAAAATAATCCGAAAAACATAAAGTCAAATCGATATAATCTGTTAGAATCATCATAATATTGTATGCAAGAGTGTTCAAAATATCTCGCTTCTAATGCTTTACATTTATCTCAGTTCACAAGGTGTGTAGTTCAAATGATGTGTGAAAAAGAACGACGCTTAGATAAGCGTATAAGCTTATATATCAATATGACGCTGACCGTACCTACTTGATATCATTGTAGAAAATTTGACTTACGTATGATGTGCATATGTGCCATCCGCTTTGCAGTTCCGGATCTTCCAGACATTTCTCAGTCAGTGGCGTGTTTAAATATTCTCGATCTCCTTTGGAAAAAATCTCCTTCACCACTTCCAAATATTCTGGAGTCAAAGTGGGTATGGCTTTATAACCAACTTCAGGATGTAACTAGAAACAAGGGCTTATGTTTAATTTAGCATTGACGTAAGGGTTGAGAATTCGAGAATCTGTCCTTGACTTACATTAGCCATATCCGGTCTTTGTATATAGAAATACACCTGCGGTATCACTCCCCAACCGTTAACTTCTATTAACAAATGCGGCAAATGTCCAATTTCTAGTATAAATTCTCTATGAAAGTATCCGACTACCCCGGGCCGAACCATTATCTGTATATCCGCTTTTTCCTCTGATTCCAATAACTTTTCTGGTGGTACCAGGTCTAATATAGTACTTTCAAGCTCGTGCTTAATCTTTGGCTCATTCAAATACGTTGTAAATTTAAAGGGTAACTTAGTTTCATTAGATAAGTGTAAAGATTCCGTAGCGTTTTCATGGAATGATCTAATTTTGAAGTTGATTTTTTGCGTGCTGAGTGTGTATATCAGTTCTGAGCTTTGACCTGACACCGTAACAGTTTCAGTCGGGCCTCCAAGGACCTCGCAGTCTAGTATGGCTTTCACACAAATATTCGTCTTCGGCTGATATATCACTTGTATGTATTGAACCTCATTCGGTTTGAGTAACCCTCGATGTGGAATTAACTGGAAAACCTCGTTTATGTTTGTTTTATAATACTTAAGTGGCCTGCGAAATTTACAAAGCCAAGAGAATTCAGATTCACAGTACGGGTTGATCATGGGTGTGATTTTCTTCATTATTCTTGATCTCATAAACTCTCTGTCCAATTCTGATTCGTCGAATGAAATGGTTTCTGTGATAGGCTCTGTCGAGTATTCATATAAATTAGCTTCATAATCATAAATATTTTCAGCGTGTGATTCTCCAAGAGATCCGTAGTGTATTGTGGCATCAATATCGGTCACTAAAAACAACACGTATGCAAGTATTGATTATTTATAAATATATAAGAATTTAGGATCAGGAAAAAATGTATTTATTCAGTTGCCTACGAGTCATCATCGAGTACAAAATATAAATTACTATACTAATACTTAACATGTAGGTGGTGGTGTTATAAATTTAACTGAATCTTCTTTAGCAACAACCGGCTGAAATCAAGAATCATTATGAAATTATTGACCGTAACTGAATATAAAACGTAAAGTGAGTTGAATTTACCAAAGCAACATTTGTGATTCTGCATTTCTTCCACTGAAACCGATAGTAAACCATAAGAGGTGTAATATTTTGTATTTTAATCGTTTTACTTGTAATACTTCCGTTGAGAACACAATGGAAGTCGACTCGTGGCGACAAGACAAACATATTTGGAAAATTTATTTGTCCTATTAATTTAACTGCATCCTGAAACAAGTAGATAATTTTAAAGTAAAAACAAATACTACACGTTTTCCAGTAATACAACTTATTCATGTCAAATTGTGAATTCGTTACTCTCTAGTTGTCTTGCTTGTTATAAAAAGAATACTAAAAACGCAGCCATATTGTAAAACTCATTCATCCAGGGACTCGAATAATACACCAAGCGTTTGTATCAATACTACTTTTATTACAGGATAAAATTATAGATTAAAATTTGGAATTTCCACAATAAATAATATTTAAAGTTTACGCACAACGCGCGAAGCTTTGAGACATTTTTTGAGTAAAGCAACTTAGTCTATGATTGGTTGTTTGTAGAACGCTAACAATATGTAAAACATTGTTTAGGTCTAGTTTTATAGATATTTTCGTGGAAAGAATATGATCTTACCTTATTTTTATGTCCCCTAAACTTTAGCCTCATCACATCACAGTAAACTTTAGACTTCAGTGTCAAATGTTTTGTAGTATCAAAAACAATTTGCAACTTCATAATCTCCTGATCCTCTAATCGTTGTTCCACAGCACGCGTAAGATTAAAGGCCATTTTTATTTTGTTTATATCTTCGAAAAAGTGTAATTCACCCTTTCTTAGAGGTTCCACGGGTTTCATTGTAAGGTAGTCAATAAATTCCTTTGACTGGCGACCCATCTCGTTCACAATGTTCGCTGTATTGATATCATTCTGATCATAGCAAATACAGCAGCATTGCTGATTCTCGTCTTCATTTATTTTGTAAGAGTTTTGCTTGTGCACTATGGCAAAGGGAGGCTTCACGCTCAGGTCAATATCTAGAGGCAGCTTCGAAACATTTTTTATGCTAACGATATCTGTAATGTAAATAACTATTGAAATCCATCTGAGAATAGTAGTGAGAATAGTTGAAGAGATACATTGTCAGTCAATTTATTATTCTTAAAAATTAATGATATGGGATAAGGCTTTGCCTTGCAGTAGGTACGAGACTATAGGCTAATGAACAAAAAATTAAGGAATTTATTAAATGTTTTTTTTTTTAATAAATAAGTAAAGGGTATGCGATAGGATTATCTTTATTGTTTATTAGCTTTTCAAGTTTACCACCTAGACCCATATTTTTCTTTTGAATAAAGTATTATTCTGTGTGTAAAAGTATGATTTATATCTTTTGCTAATATAAAAGCCAATAATGCAAGAGTTTAATGAAAAAGTTACCAGTTAACTTATAGTATTCGCTATAAGGCCCGTAATCGTATCGGAGGTCAATAACCGATGATGATAATTCTATCTTTGGATCCACAAATTCAGCCGTTATTTCGCACTCCATAAGTAGTTCTTTCTTGTTGATCCCCTCAACACTGCCGATTAGATACCACGTTTCTTTAACTGTGGCTACTTTATAAGATAATCCAGTCACGCTCAATTCCACCTTTTCACCAGCTGCTATTTTTAACACTCTGGGCTCCAAGTTAAAAAACGCACTAAAAATAAAATAGAAGATATTTATATATTATAAGATTAAAAACAATCCATATCTACTTCCATACTATTATTATAAATGCGAAAGTAACTCTTTCTGTCTGTCTGTTCCTCTTTGACGCAAAAATTACTGAACCTATTTGAATGTAATTTTTTGTATTATTTATTTAACCGATTTAGGCCTAGTGCCTGAGAAAGAAAAATTTCACCACGGAAAAATGACATTAAACGGTAAAATCCATTATAACGAGGGTCACTACTAGTTGATAAAAAACTACATATGTTATCATCATCGTCGTAGAAAAAAATAATGTAAAAATTACTTAGTCAGTGATTTTGTCTTCGGCGGTTTGTAATATTCATTCCACTCCAGCGTATGTAGTCTTGTTCCAAAATTTTCCATTGTGACTTTACGATCCAGTGGGATTCTGGTGAAATTTCGACCCAGATGAATTCTGTCGCGTAGCTCGCCAACCACTACGCTCGTTCCGATTCCAGTAGCAGTTAAAGGAACTAACTAAAAGGCAATTCAAGTTTTTTTTGAAAAAACATATCAATACCCTGTTACCAAAAAAAATAGACTATAATTGCATTGAACTTTCCAAAAATTCCCATTTTGTACTATTTATTTTTACTAATTAAAAATGTTATTCATTAAATGATTTAGTTGATTTAACTCATTAGATCCTTAAATTATCGAATGATGTGGTCAAAGACAGTGGTTTATGGTAGATGCAAGACCCATCCAAATTAAATAGGTTTTCTCTAATTCCGAATAAAAAAATATAAGATAGTCTTAATTCAAGTAAAGTTTACATGCATTCAGATAAGTAGGGATTTAATAATTGATCTTCTGATTCGAATGGCTTTTAAAAATAGCTTAACTTCAACTATATAGGAATTATTATAGTCTGCTAGTACTTACTATTTCTTTAACTTTTTCTAGTTGTATGGCAGCTTTGTTAGTATATGAAGCTGCATCGATTAAGTAGAGGCTTAGCACTAAATCAGTTTCGGATTCTGGGTGTATGCAACCTTCATGCGGGTGTATATGCCATCTCCCATCTTTGTTCAGCTAAAATATATTAAAACTACGTCTTAATAATATGTTAAGTTGGTACAATGCAAAAAAGGTAACTACATCAGGGATTTAATCCATTTATTTTCTATACATATATGTATTTAGCTCTTATTGGAATTGCAGGTTGTCCTAATATTTATTAGCTGAAGTATATAACAAATTTAACTAACGATCCTATTTAACAAAATTATAAAAGAAGAAAAAATTCCAACACCCTGGGCAATCTCGGACATAATCCTCCTGTTCAAAAAAGGCGACCCATCAGACGTAAGCAATTATCGCCCAATAAGCTTGATGCCGAATATTTACAAAATATTTGCTTCTTGTCTAGAAAAAAGAATCTCCGAAAAAATTGAAAACTGCCAAACAATAGAACAAGCAGGATTCAGACGGGGATTTAGTACAGTGGATCATATACATACTATTGAACAAGTCATTGAAAAATACATTGAATTCAACAAACCGTTGTATCTAGGTTTTGTTGACTATACCAAAGCGTTTGACTCAATTTTCCACCAAAGTATATGGAACACGCTAATTGCTCAAGATATCCCTATTAAATATATTAATATACTGAAGGACATTTATACAAAAAGTGTCAGCAGAGTGAGACTTGACAAAACGGGAGAAACTATAAAGATATGCAGGGGAGTAAGACAAGGTGACCCCTTATCGCCTAGACTATTTATCGCGGTACTACAGCAAACAATGTCAAACTTGAACTGGACAAACAAAGGAATCACAATAAATAATAAGCATCTTAGTCATCTACGCTTTGCCGACGATATAATCATATTAGCAGAAAGTCCTCATCAATTAGAATCCATGTTAAGAGAACTTCATGAAGTTAGCATTGTAGTTGGCCTGGAAATGAATATGTCTAAGACAAAAATTTTAACAAACAGAGAGAAGAAGAAGATTTTCATAAACAAAACAGAAATAGAATACATAGACAAATATATATATTTAGGGAAACAAAAACAATTATCTTTTACAAAAACTAGACACATAGAAGAAATAGATAGAAGAATTAATAAAACTTGGAACAAATTTTGGAGTTATAAAGAGATACTAAAATCATCACTACCCATAAAACTGAAAACTAAAGTAATGAATTCCTGCTTATTACCTTGCCTTACCTACGCATGCCAAACTTGGATTTTTAACAAAACCATTAAAAATAAAATCCAAGTTTGTCAAAGAGCAATGGAGAGAAGCCTTTTGAACCTAAAGCTGATTCATAAGCAGAAAAACTCCGATATCAGAAAGAAAACACAAGCACTTGATGCTCTCCAGTATGCTCAAGCCTTGAAATGGAGATGGGCTGGCCACTTAGTCCGTACTACAGACAACAGGTGGAGCCATAAAGCTACTATATGGCAAGGCCCTTCTGGCAAGAGAAGAAAAGGTCGACCACAAGAGAGATGGGTAGATGACATAACCCTGATCTCAGGAAAAACATGGACAAACAAGGCACAGGACAGAGATAAATGGCAAATGTTGGAGGAGGCCTATACCCGTAGAGGGGTCCTTTAAAAATGTTCTATTAATAAAATTATATAGTTATTACAATATTTTAAAGTGAAACATTTGTAACTTTTTAAAGGAAAATAAAAGGCTTTTTTATTTTTATTTTTATTTTTTTTATTTTTTATTTTTTATTTATTTATTTTATTTATATAACAAATTTAGGAGTTTATATAAATAGCGCTGTCGGCATGGATAGCCACCGAGTGGCGCCCAGACCCAGCGAGAAGGCGACGCGGCAGACATCGGCGACGATGGCGGGACGAGCTTGACAGTTTTATTTATTTATTTATACTTTGTGCACAACAAAACAATGTACAGGAGGTGTAATGTGTAATGTGGAGGTCTTAATGCTAGAAGCATTCTCTATCAGTCATCCTGGGCGTGAAGAAAATAAATTAGGCACTATCAATATAAAACTTATTTAAATATATTTATACATATAAATTGATTTAGTATTAATAAATATATATCCATAAGGAATATTTATATATCAATATATACGGATATACCATAACATAAACAATACATAAATATAACACTGAGTATAGAATTTTAGTACATAAAAGCTATACCGTTTTCTGCATGACTGGCGAGAAGTGGCAGGAGATCGGGAGTTATGGAAAAAATGGGGGGAGGCCTTTGCCCAGCAGTGGGACACAGGGGGCTTATAATAAATAAATATATATAAATAGCGATATTCGGGGAGTATACATATATGTATACGTGTATGGAGGTTTTGTCTGTTCACGTCCGTAAGTGGTAACCCTCTGAATCCTTACACGTGACCTCCGGGTGGTGCTAAGAAAAGTCTCTGGTGGGAGGCTTCGGCCGCGGCTTGTCACCACCCTCCGGGCTGGGCCAGTGCGTGAAGCGATTTTTTCGTGTTTCGTAATGTGGTCCGGAGAAGCCATCTTCTAGGCCTTCATGATCCATCTTAGACCACATCTTAACTTTACATCAGGTGAGATTGTGGTCAAATGAAGGCTTATCAATTATAAAAAAAAAAAAAAAAATACTATACAGGGTCAACCTTCCAAAGACCGTATGAAATCAAAATCACTCTGAAGTGTGATTAGTATGGCTGATTTACTGAGTTGTACGTGACTCCATGTCTAGCTTAAGTACTAGATTCTATTCTATACGTTAATTTCTTAAATTGGTCATACAATCGTATTACACAAACTAACACTCGTGTTCGTTTACAAATTTAAATCGTAATAAATAATCATTCTTGTAACATTTTAATATAATATTCAAACGCAATTATAATAAGAGCACTATATTACCCGAAATTTATTGAATAAAAAATATTTGCATTGATTTTAACAATTTGAAAGTGTTCACTGTTGATTATTTTATCTATCATAAATAGCATACATAATTAACTTGCACAAAACTTACCAATGCCGCTTTAAAGTTGACGACAACAGGTGAGTCATTAATTAGGGTGAGTATTTTCTGCGATTTGGACAAAAGTTTCACCTGACCCCAATGCAGTGCGGTCGGGCAACAAGTCACTATGGGCCGGACGCCGCAAACCCATATTTGACAAACGTCAATGGGCTTTGATTGACCAAATAAGTGCATTCTGCAAAGTATTAAAATTTTTATAAGAATAGATCGATTCTGTACGAGTTCCGTGTATTTCATCAGTTTTTACACTTATTGTAATAAAAAGAAACTCTATAAAATAAAATGTAAAAAGTTGCCGTCAGAGCTGTCACCGATAAGATAAATCGTTGACGTATTAAAAAAAAAGACTTACTAGATCGCGTTCAAACGAATTGGTGCAAGTAAGCATGGTATGTACTGTACATCATAATTATATACGTTTTAGTTGGTTCTTTTATTTTAGAAATTACAGGGCCACAGACATTTATTTTACCTCTTTGGAAGTATCTCGCGCAAAATATTCTGTTGAGATAAAATATGTATGTGACACCTCAATAAAATTTTGAAGACTTATCCATAGATACTCATACACGTGAGTTTGATGAAATATATTTTTTTATTTGAGCTGTAAGTTTTTTTTTTGTCTTTTGTGTGAAAATCTTAATGAGGTTTGTGAACCACATAAATCTAGTTTCGATAGTAAAGTTCATAGAATTTCGGAAAAAAGTGTCTTTGACATGACGAATCCATAAGGGTTTCGTTTTTTGCCATTTGGCTACGGAACCCTTAAAATTAGGAGAAAATATAAGTCACATACTTAAAATATAAGTTTATATAATAAGTTAAAGTAATATATTTTCCATACCGCACAGTGAATTCTTGTTCGCCTAGCGCGCGCGCAGTAATCTTAACCGGCAGTTTCCAGCTAGTGTTCGGGTGTATTGCGCCTTCTTTTATAGAAAGAGAAACTTCCAATGCGGATTTCTAAAATATAAAAGAAAATAAAGTGTTAAAGGTGTCATCATAATTTGAGCCGTAGGACCTCCACACATGGACATAAGCCCTCCCCCCTTAAAGACTTCCAGTAACTTCGGTCGGTAGCAGCCTGTAACCACCGCAGGCCCGCTACCTTCACCAGGTCGTCCGTCCATCTAGTTTGTGGACCTCCTACTCTGCATAAGCCGATTCCTGGTCTCCATTTGAGATAATGTATTATTACATTAATATGTTAAATGTATTAAAGACCTAAATAGAGATTTTTGTAGGCGTAGCGTAGGCCCTCTACGGCGTAGCACGTCTACGAAAAATTTTAGAGGCGGCTATTGGAAGTCATTTATTATCATTAAGTTTTTAAGCTTATCTTCACTACACATCATATTTTGCCTGTATCATAAAACTGTAATTAAATCATATTACACGAATAATACAATGTTATTCATGTACATAATAATTATATTCACAATTTTATATCTGAAATATAACGTAAAACTTTGATATAAAAATAAACCTACCTCAGGTTCTTCGATAGTGAAGTATCCAGAATAATCGAAGAAAGTTAAATGAATTACTTGATTGTATGTGTAATCAATGAAACACACTCTCAGTTTAATATCGGGCGAAGGCTCGATAATAGGGACCATCGCATTATACATAATAGGTAATACTATCGGAGGACTGTCAGACTTCTCTATTTGCATCTCCAAGAAGGTTTGGTTGGCTCTCACAAGATTCGCCGTCAATGTTACCTGAAAGAACCCTTGCATTTGATTACACGTTGATTTAAACAGAGTCGCAAGGTCCTTTTACTAGTAAAAGAAGGAACTTTAGAAAATATTAAACCAAGGTGTTGTTAATTGTATTAAAAACAAATTATACTATGTAAGAAAGAAAGAAAGAAGAAAGAAAAACATTGATTGATTCACACACATTATACAGTAGGTAATCATAAAATAACTTGGTACATTACGAGTGTGGACCAAAAGGTTTAGCCTCAGCTTTATGTTGCTAGCTATGTACAATTGTTATAAAAAAATGTTATACAACAGATATTCTAGAGGTAGTTGTTGGTTAAAATAAATAAATAAGGATAATAAATAAGGATCATAAATAATTATGGCATGATTTCCATGGACCTAATTTCTTTGGACCGTATCAAATGATCAAACTATCTAAAACATAGATCATAATTTCGAGGGAAGTTCGTCGTCAGACATAGGCCTCCCTCAAAATATTGAGTTTGAGCATAACCCACCATGCTAATCCGATGCAGTATGGTGGGTGTACCAGAGCCTTGTTTGTTGTTCTTAATCAATTATCAATCAATCATTATTCCTTATCACAAAATAGATGAATCATTGTTAATTACTAACCGCCTTACAACAAAAACATAAATACGACTTGGACACATGTTTAACTGTTGTATAGATAAAGGAATACGTGTGTTAGCCCCAATTTCACCATTTTATGCAAATCGAGTTTAATTGAACCCAGTTCCACGATTTAAAAATGTCCATTTGTTCTCAGTTAGGCGGTAAAAGGTTAAGTTTGATCGCGTTTATAGCCAATTGTGAAATCGAAACTAAGTTATGTTTTCTGTGGTGGGGCGGTAACCATTTTAAAACGTGAGAACATAATGTAGAGTAATAACCATCAATGTTATCCTAGACTCAGGCTGCAAAACAACCTTGCATGGTTCTATATTGAATTCCCTCGGCCACTGTGGCACCCGCGGTTTACGCTGATCAGCCACCGCGTAATCAGTCAGCGTGATACTGCTGACTTCCGGCCCGTCCGAGGAAATCTTCACCACTGCTGGCACGTCTACTTCTGATTCGTTTATGACGTCTAGTTGGAGAATTTTAGGCAAACCTAGAAATATATAAGGACACCATTCATTCTGAGCCAAACGCGTTTTATTTTTATTTTAGACACATATTCTTTTTGAATATGGCCGCCCAAATAGTTAATTCTCAGACACTGAATAGTCAGTTACAGTTACAAAGTTTGACTTCGTTTTTTAATTTCCAAAACTTCATAAAGTAATGGAGCCGGAGCGAAAAAAAATGTATATATCAACTCACCTAAGCTAACCTTCCCAAAATCCAAACATGGTATATTGAATCTCAAGACTGGGTAAACCACTTCACCTCTGCAACCAAAATAAGTAAACAGAGACATATTAAAAATTATTTTTTTGCTGTATTTCAACATTATGTAGGTCTTAGGTTTAGATTTAAATAGTTTAGCCATAAATGTTGTAATGTGTTTTGTGTGTCTAATAAATAAATAGTTTGCATTATGTTTGAACAATTTTGTAATAGCTACTGCTGTAGTACTTACTTCAAATAAAGCTTCAAAACGACACTGGTATCGCGAATGATAAAACTGATTTCTTCAAAGTAAGGTCCTTGATTGGTGTTACAGAATGAAATGACAAAAGTGTCTTTTTCCCCGGGCCGTAAGCACTGCATTTCTGGAGAGCAGGTGATTTTGCTTCCAAATAACGCCGGCACCTCTTTGTACATAACTACGCCGTTGATGTGGCCTATAAATAAGTGCAATATTCATGCCAAATCGGTCACCATAATGAACATTATTTTTAGAATGCATGTTTTGCTTTCAGTCCTAGTTATTAGAATTAAAGGGCAGACAATTAGAACTTGAGAAACAGTTTAGAAAAACAAGACTTGAGCTGTTGAATCGAAGGCTTTTGAAGCGCGTGAAAATCAAATTTTAGATGGTTAGATTGTTTAGACCATACATTTTTTCTGGACTACGCATCTAATCCACGTTTTACACTAACTTTATGATTTTTTAGATAGGCTCAATTAAGGTTATTTTTAATTTCAGACATTTAATTGATGATATTGATAGTTGATTCACATGAGAATTTGTTACAAAAAGGATTGTTTATGATTGTTATTGTTGTATAAAGATTTTTGTCATTCTTCCTTTTGTATTGGGACTCTCCTATAATAACAGGGTAAAATAATGTTAATGAATAGCTAGCCCCGTGTTAAGCTCTAAACTTGTCATTCGGGTACTCTGGATCAGATCCAGAGTACCCTTATACTATATATAATATACTTAATACAATAGTTATACATACATAGATATTTTTTATTATACATACTAAACACCGTAAGGGCTACAAGGCTCATTATGAAAGAATAAAATAAAGCAAGGTTTGTAACAGCAGTAAACATTTTCTTTTTAACCCCCGACTAAAAAAGAGGGGTGTTATAAGTTTGAAGTGTCTGTCTGTCTGTCTGGGACATCATAGCTCCCGAACGGATGAAGCGATTTCAATTTAGTTTTGTATGAAAGGTGAGTTTGGCGCGGGTGTTTTTAGACATGTTTCATGAAAATCGGTAGAGCTGTTTAAAAGTTATGTCAGTGTGGGAAAGGAAAACCAAAAATCTGCAAATATACTCGAGTGGGGTATCACATGAAAGCGCATCGCGTGCACATTACTAAATATTATGGTTTTTTACTTTTAAGGAAATTAAGGCATTAGAATCGGGGGTTTTTCTTAAATTTAAAATTTAGATTTATAAGCTAGAAAGAATTCCTAACGAAGTTTTTTCATGGCTTCGAAGACTCACCTTTATTCATGGCGACAATTTCATAATTGTATGTTTTACCGATATAGACAGTATCCATATCAAGTGTCTCTAAATTCAACTGTAGGTTAGGGGGTAGGGAGGTGCCCACTATGGTTAGGGGAATACGCTCGAGTACGCCATCTATATCCAAATACAGAATGGCTTTCATGTCGCCTATTTCTTTCGGATGAAATGTTATGATTATTTCGTTAACTTTATTTGGCCACAGTTTTCCTGACTGCAAATAACAAGTAAATTAATCACCTGTAGATTTACGAATAAATAATGAAAATCGATGTGTTTTCTTACAACAGGGGTCAATGAGAAGTGCATGTGCTGAAACTGTAACGTTTCATCTGCTACAAGCGATTGTATTTCATCGTTAAATATGCGCGTGTAGACCCTTTCATGCTCATCGCTACTTAAAACGTCGTAATGCACTAATTTCATATTCTTTTTAGACTCCGTATCTTTCATTTCGTGAAACAAGTGTGCTAGTTTCACCTTCTCATCAAAATCTAGAAATAAATTAGGTCATGTCATATATCATAGACGTAGAAGTCATTAAATGAAGTGAACTGTTGACCAAAGACCACATACCTTCGACAACACTGCTATTTTTCATACACATGTACGTAAGCTCTTGATCAGATTTGTTAACGATCTTGAAATTGATTTGACGCACCATTGTATTATAAGTTTCTAAAAATCTTATGGTTTGTTTTTCTAGCTCAATATTGGCTAAATGCGTCGACCCTTTCAGATGGATATGAAAAATTTCTCCTGAAACAGTTTAATACGCCAGATGTAATAGACACATTATGAGAAAGAAAAAATATTGACACATTATGTGTTTATATATGAAATAGCGGAAAATACCTGTTTCGAAGAAGACTTTTAAAGTTCCAGATGCATCTCCTAAATACATCGTTTTGAAAATTACTTTAATATATACGTTATCGTTTTCGTTTAAATATGCCGACTTTGGTTGAACGGAAAATGGGCTAAAATTGAAAATAACTTTAAAATTTTACGTACCTAACAAATAATAAAATTATTTGTCCATGAAATTGTTACTAGTTACATTGATTTGTAATTACGTGTTTTTTTATATTTTTAATCTATTTAGTGAATAAACAAACCATAGTTTATACCTAAATATTGAATAAATACGGTTGTGTCAAAAGATTTATTGCAAAAGTTACCTTTACAAAGTTCTAAGTGAATTTGCTACATGTTTTACAAAGGCATTCATAAATTAAATAAATGTTTTAATAATATTATTCTCTTTATTTCATTTTAAACACGTCAGAAATATATTTTTTACAATAGATTACATAAAAAAATTATTTAAGTAAATCTACCTACTGTAAAAAAAATAATATTATTAATATTAAATTAAGAAAATTACCTTTTAATCTGAAAAGTGAACCCAGCTGGCACTTGCCCAATGTTGCTGACTGGCAACATATAATTATTCTCCATCTTTAGTGTAGTTTTTGTGAAAGATATATTGTTTGGAAAATCAAATATAGGACGAGGACCGACGGCTGTAGGAAAAATACAATTTAAATAGACTATTTGTTAGAATATTACGGCGGCCATCGAATTATGTCATCCCTACTAATCACTAAATTCTGAACATCAACTTAACAAAACCTATAACCCTAGTAACTTATTATTCTATGCCTATACTATAAATTGCAACATGCATGTCGCAAACTGTATTCTCAGAGGTAGTAATCTTATTTTTCTCCAAATTTCAGTTCTTTTACAATACAAAAAGAATTTCTTTACAAAACCTATGTTACTATGTACTTACTTACCTAGCAAAGCAACCACATATTGATCCGACTCGATATTAAAAGTAACTCTGTGTGCATAGTCCTCGTATTGGTGTGGAGTAAAAGTCACCGTGTATATGACACTCATGCCTGGAGCCAATCGAGACAGCGTATGCACTGGAGCCTTAATGAAGAAATACGAAGATTCGTTATACACCAAACTGATGTACTTAGGAGCCTGAAACAATCACCTGTGTTATTGAAAAACTGTTTGTTTTTATTTGTACAGGCACAGATTACAAAATATTTATTAAAGACCCAATCCCGTCAAGCTTTTTTTAGAAAACAAATTATCTGTTTAATCAAGAGGAATAAACAGAATTTATAATGATCTACGTCATCCATTTTCGTCCAAATCGACACGAACCATTACGAGAAATTGTGGACAAACAAATATTACACCCAAATAGAAAAAGTTTTTTTTCACATAGCAACTTTAGCAGCAGCTATTATCGGTCTCACTGAAATTCTAGAGTCAAGTCAACTGTATTATGCCTGTTTTAATATTCAGTTAAATATGTAGGTATGTTGAAAAGAAACAGTAGCATGTTACCTCGCTTACATTCCTAACGGTGAACTTAGTAACAATTTTATCGTTGGGCCTGTAGTTCTGGAAAATTATTATCTTAGGAGAAAAGTCCAGCTCTATTTTTTTTGTTTTGTTTGCGTTGTTGACAATGTTGTCCACCTCTATACTTTTAAGGGTCTGCAATCTTTCCTGTGTAGTCATTTGCATCTCTTTAACATATTCTGATGGTACGATCTAAAATAATATAAGCTATTTTGATCATATGTTACGTAACTGCAGTGCAACTGCAAAATCGTCATCTATTAAAAGATAGAAATCTTTGGATCTAAAAGGGATTTTTAAGCACTAACCCCTGTAGAAGGATCGACCATTTTCTTTTTCGCAAGCAAATGATAGAGTTCTGCCGTATAATAGCCATTCTTTTTAAATTGCTGTAATATCTCCATTATTAAATTACTTTCATTTATTCAACATAATTTGCTGTACTTTAGAAAGTTTACCTACACACAATCGGTTGCTATGGGAAATTTAAACTTCATTTGACATGACATGTGTTACATTTGGCACAACCAAAATGTTTTCAAACTCATTTTAATGTAAGCATGTCAAGATCAAGATTTAAAAGATCTCCTCAAATCATGATCTCATCATAGATCTGCCGGCAAGAATTTAAATCTCTGCCTGCATGAGCATCAAGTTATCACTACGTCATAGCAGTAGTATATAATCACTATGTTTTAGAGTATGCAAATTACGTCAAATCATAAACAAATTAGTACGGTACGTAGTGATTTAATTCTCTTTGGTCACGGCATGAGCACGGTATCGATTTATCTAATAACGATGCCCTTTTGCAATGTTTTAAAAAGTTTTCAGTTATGTGGTAAAAAAATAGCAAAATCTTATTTGGTTCTTAAAGTTCCTTAGCATTAGCGGCAAAATATGTTTCACCATAAGCACCCCTTTTTATGTTCCCACTGGGACACAGGGACTTCACTTTTGACAAGAGAGTTTAAACCTTAAAAAAAAAACAAAAAAGTGTGTGTGTGTCAGCTACGACGCACGATTGGAGTTTACTCCTTACGAACTATAATTTTATTTTATTTTATTTTTATTTTATAATTTTTGGAAAACTAACAGCTAGGTAACTAAATACTAAACACAGTGTGTAATTAACGGCTAATTATAAGTTTCCACAGATATAAGAAAAAGTTACTAGTAATATGAAACAGTCGAATTAGGAAAAAGACAGCACATTTGATTTAAATAATAATATATTTGATTAATAATTATATATATCGAATAGAAAAAAAGGGTAAATAAACGCAACTGCTAAAATGATAAGAGAAACAAAGATATATCTGTAATTATTCGGATTATTTATTATATTACTTCAATAAAGCGTATTACATAAAGTATGTTACAAAATAATATAAATAAAATACAGCAATACCTCTTTGAGCGATACTTCGTAGTCTCAACTACGAAGTATCGCGCAAAGAGGAGACCCCGAGAATGAGATACGCTGTGTAATGTATTCCATCTCATTCTTTTACACGTTCAATCCTACAGATATATATGTTTGTCTCTTTCTACGTAACGCTTCAACTTTTCGTGTTACACTTTTTGATTTTACTCCTCATAAAATTTCCGTACCGGGCCTTATAACTCAAATCGTTTCTTAAGGAGTAAACTCCAATAAAATCTGTTATATATGATAAACCTTTTCATTTAAATTATAATGTACGTAGGGTAGGTACCAAACGGCTTTGTAATGTTTTACTCAAAAGAAACTGCATGTTGCCTAACACGGTTAAAGAACCATTCCTTCAATTTCATTATTCAGACTCAATCTGCTGACACAGTTGCTCAGACCAAGATACTCTTTTCTTCTACGTTAAGAAGCCCGCGCGAATAAGCCACACTATCTAGAAATTAGTTTTGCAAGGTATTTGACTTCGGCAAGAGGGCGTACTGGGATGAGTGCGGAAATAGCATCGCATCGTAATTTTAGTAAAATCGGGGCAACGCGGCCGCCGACAGAAATAGACGCGGCGGCGCACGCGCTTGCGGCTGTCAATATAGTGCGGAAAGCGGCACCCGACCAGCGGTTCCTGGTCCTAACCAGCCGAGAACCTGCTCCTCCACCACCTTGACCCACGCGAGTGCTTCCGAGACCCGGATATGTGTTACGTAATTTTATCATGCTAAGTCCAGCGTTTACAGTGATGTTCAAGTGTTACGTCCAGTTGTTTTAAAATAGGATTGCTTAATTCAAACCAGGTAGGATTTTTTTCATTTATATTTAAAAATAACCTTGATTTCTAATTTTATCTTGTTTTGCAATAAACATACTTCTTCTTCTAATTTTATATATCACATTGATTGAATAAAGAAATTCGTTTCGGTAATTAACCCAGAAGAGCAAAAGCTGTATTCATTTTCTGTTAGTTGAACATTTTAGTGAAACATTTGAATATTTTGCAATTGGCTTAGTTTCGGTATTTTGGGATATGAGTAGCGGAATATGGGTCGTCGAAGCGGCAACGCCCGTCCTGGTCTATCCCGGTCACAGCTGCCGGTTGCACATCGCTGCTGAGTACCCATTCCATGACTGTTACTGTAAATACCTATTCAGTTCGTAATAAATTATCCTATTATTTTTAATATGAGATAATAAATGAAACAGATACAGGAAATACTAGAAAACCCCTATTAATTATGTCATAAGACTCAATTCCGAAATCCACTCAGCACAGTCGAAATATAAAATTATGTGAAAACAGAACGAGTACTAAATAGGTTCATTTTCATTAATATATCATAGCGTATCACATCTCTGTTGCTATATTAATTGAAAAAGGTAATAATTAAAAATATACATAAAGCTATATTATTTCAACGAAATGCGGGAGCCCTATGGTTACCCAAGTAATGGGATACCAGTAATCATTTTGCTTTTGTTGAGGTAACATTCATGCACTAATTTATTACCGATACAGTACATCGGTTTCTACTTAGAGATATGATATTTAGATCCTTGATGATATTGACCCACCCTACACCGCACATTAAAACATCCCCTTTGTTCAAGTATTGCCATGAAAATACGTTAGGTAGTTTTTGATACTATCACGAGCTTTCATATCCAGTGATCAATTCGTTTGTACAGTACTAATATGCACCTAATACGAAAAGACAACAATGTGGTTTCAATTCCAGTGATCTAGTTTCTTATGGGGTATTTGAACCCATAAAATATTGATAGTTCTGTTGTGACGCACGCCATGTGGACACGAATGCTATTCCCTACCTAGTTAACAAATTTAACACAATATAAGAGTGCCAAAGTTCTAATAAAATATTTATTGTTCATCGTGATTTATTAAAGGAGATTTTGAGACAAATTTATTTGATTTTAGGAATTCGCCTTCATAAGCAAATAAGGCGGAAACATCGTTTATTCCTTAAGATAAAAATGATCTACTGAAGTAATTTAAAAAGAAAACAGTAATGTAGAGCTCATTTACATAGACGCGTACAGATAAATCACGGACCTGTTGTGAAAAGCTACTTTAACATACCAAAGCAATATGTTGAGTGTTTTCGTAGCAATAAACCTATCGTTCTAATATTAGTTTTTTTTTGTTTCGCATTTTATATATAATAGCAGAATTTGCGTGTTTGCTGAAAATTTTAATATAACAAAGCCCAACCAAATTTTATTTTTATCAAAGGCCCAAGATGCCGACATTAAACCGCACTTGGCCAGCGTGGTGAAATAAGGCCTTATCTCTCTCGTTAAGAGATAAGTTCCTGTGTCCCAGCAGAGGGAACCTTGCTTATGTTAGCATTTGTTTGTAAATGTTAAATGTATAAGTGGTAACAATGTTATACACCAATATTGTTATAATAGAAACATAAGAGATGAAAGCCGAGTAGATCTATTCGCTTCTCAACTCATTGTAAAAAATTTAAGCGAACTGTCAAGACAATGTTATTTCCTTGATTATTATTTTTCGACTTTATTTAAATTAAGTTTAAGTTGACCTGTCCATGTATGACCCGTGCGTCTAAGAAAATAAACGTTTTGACTTTGACTTATGCTATGATGATTTGTCAAAGTAATCTAATAAAATATGAAGGTTAGTTTTATTCAAAAAATTAAGTATAACAATTCTCTTAAAAAGATATAAAATACTTGCATGTCTTTTTTTATTTTGCAAACATGGGTCACAAAAAATTGTGAACAATTGAAACATTACCTAGAGAAGCTAATTCAATTCAATTCAATTTATTTAATTCAGCTTCACATAGTTACAGCCATAGAGAGTTAAGAGGTAATGTAGGTATATAATTTACAGCAAAAATATCATTTTTTTTTTATAAAAAAGGAAGAACACATCCTGCGTTTACGGACGCATGACATTATGAATGTGCGTCCAGTGTTATCCAACTATAAAACTTGTTCAAAAGGTATGCTAAAAGGACGAGGACGTGACAGCAGAGTGTTGACATCTCCTGCACCAGGCCACCCCAGCATGCGGCCGCCCGGGCTCATGTCCCACACCCCTGGGCACCCCAACATGCGGGCGCAGGCCTCCCCGACCGCTGCGAGGGTCCCGCCAGCACAGAGGGCTCTACCCGCGAAACCAGAGCCAGATTACGAAGTGGTGGAGTTCCCTTCAGACCAATACGTGAATGCTAAACTGCAGCCTCCGCTACCACCACCGCCGCGACCTACTACGGGTAAGACTTGTACTCAAATATCTCCTTAAAGATACAGGTTTGATGTCCTATACAAGTCAAGTTTCTAAGTCAACACGCTATTAACCTAATTAGTAATTTTTTTTAGAATTTCGTACCTCAAAAGGAAAAAGGAAGACCAGTCTCGGGTTTATAAAAACTGTTAAGTTATGTGAAGTCATAAATTTGATAAGTATGCGACAGACTCATACTACATCTAGGGTTCTGTGAACAGTTTATACACATTTTGGAACAAGAATAAGTAAAAAAAATAATACTTTAAAGTGCAAAAAGATGCCATCAGAGCAGTCAACCATCCAAGATTCAATGATTCGTGATTTTTCTAAAGTTAGCTTTATAAAAATTGCGTTTGTTATATGGGAGCTCTCTTTTTTTTTTAGTAAGTATTTGTTGTAATAGCATCATTATAAATACATTATCCCTCATCGTTTCAACTCTCTATCCATCACGGTTCTTGAAATACAGCCTGGTAATAGACAAACAACGAAGTCTCAGTAATAGGGCCCAGTTTTACCCTTTGGTACGGAACCCTAATAAACTGCCAAGAAAGAACCCAGGTTCTCTATTTTAGATTACGAATACAGGATCTCACGATCAACGCTCTTAATACGCGAAATTTTCATACGACATTTACTATACTATTATGTACCATATTTCAAGCAAGAAGCTAATTTCATTTCATTTGACGACGACTCAACCGCGTATAAAGGATTTGTTGTCTATTATATTCTCTAGGACACCCGGTGCAGGCTGGCGCTTCGTGCGGCTTGTGCGGCGGCGGCGGCGCCCGAGTGCGATGCGCGGAGTGCGGCCGCCGCGCGCTCTGCGCCTCCTGCGACGACATGTACCACCGTCATCCCAAGCGAAGGCATCATCAGCGGCAGGTAAGCTCTTCTATAATCATTATTTTCTGCTGCAGTCTTGCAGTATATGTGGGGAAAGCGTACCGTGCCTACTGCGATGACTAGTACCACTAGTAGTATTAGTTAGTAGTAGTAGTTTACCACTGTCATCCAAAGCGAAGACATCATCAGCGGCAGGAAAGCTCTTCTTTGATCATTATATTCCCATAGTCATCTGCTGTAAGCTGCAGTCGTGCTTTCTTTGTCGGGACGGCGGCGGTGTCCTCCCGTGCCTACTGTGATGACATGTACCACTGACATCCGAAGCGGAGGCATCAGCAGAGGCAGGGAAGCTCTTGATTTGATCTATGGTCCTTCAAGTAGTCTCCTTCAACCGCAATGACCGCTTCTATGAGTTCGATTCTTACATCAACTGCTATTGCATTCAATTCTAACATAAACCATGATTTAACAAACCGACTTCTCGAAACAAGGAGGAGGTTAGGTATATTTACTCACGTTTTAATCACCAAAAGGTCATGCTAACTGCATAGGCGGTTTAGTACTGCACTCAACATTGTACCAAGTATGTACTTAAGCACGGCTAAGAAAACCATTTTAAATTCAATTCAATGCAATTTAACTCAATTCAATTTATTTATTCCATTTAGATACAACAAGTACACTTGGAAAGGTCAATAATATAACAATATTGTTGGACACATTCTCGAAAATCGATAGGTACATTTTATACAGTACTTTATTATACTTATCTTATCAAGAAAATATCTAATAAAATTTAATGTAAAGAAGCCAGGGAGGAATGACAAAATAACTATAAATAGCGATGACAATGAATACTACATAATTAAATACTTCTTCGAATACGTAATGCCATGCACCCGGTGTTCTATTAATCTACAACGGTGTTCATTATGTGTCTAATCTTTTAAGTTTTGGGTGCGTGCCAGATTTACAAGACCATCGCGTAAATATCTTGTAAGTTTGTCTTCTTAAACAATTTACGAGCGAATATCTGTTTCCTCTTGCTTATGTTCTGAAGTAGATTATTTTTGTACATGAATATGAGTACCTAATTATTTCGACGGCGCCTACGGTTTACGCAGTATAATGGAAAAATATATAAGTATTTGTTTGTCCGTCTTTCACGAATCTTTCAAATGGTTATAGATTATAACTTGGACATTATGTAATTCCGTGCGAAAATCCATTATAACGCTGGTAAAACCATGGGGTGCTGCTAGTAGATAATATATTATTTACTTTAGAATACGTAAAAGTAATTTCTGTTTCAGGCTTTATCTCCATCCCAGCTTGGCGAAGACAGACCACCACTGCCACCAAAAACTACACCCCCTGTTCCACCACCGAGAAGACATAAGGTACCTACCGTCAAACAAATGTATAAATTATTTAAAAATGGCTTTTTTAAGATTATTTTATAGACATGACATGTGTCGTTTAGATGAGCGCTAGTCCTTCACCGTCCACCCCGATGACTCCAATGCTAGATCGGCGCGCGACCCTTGGACACGCGACAATGCCGGGCATGCGAGCCTCTGTGTCGCCCAGCATGCAGCACGCGCAGCCAGTACTAGTCCAAGCTAAGATGGTGAACAGTCCTGTCCAACTCGGTAGTATGCCGTATCTCCCGCAAGCGCAGATACAGGGCGCAAACACGCTGAGCCAACTGCACGCCGGCTGGAATAGGCCGCGCGGCTCGCTGCAAGGTTTCAACGTGCCGCAAGTGGTGAGTGACAACAAAAAAAAACATTATAACAGTATTTTTCTTTTTTTTTGTAAGTTAAAACATTTCGAGCGTAAGCTGGGTTATTTATTCTGCGTGATACAAAATTGTATTAAAACACTAATTATGTTACTTGGTCTCATTAAAAATATACTTTAGTAATAAAATAATACAATCTTTACAGCAAGACCCATGGGAGAGTCCAGAAATGGCTCAAATGAGTAACCCTGGTCAGTGGGGCCGGCCTATGCGCCGCGGGGGATCCACGCTCGAGCTCGGCGGTGCCAGCCCCGGCTGTGCCCACTGCTTGCCCCCCGGCTGGAGATACGGCAGCTGCGCAACACTGGACCAACCATGGGCTGTGCCCCAGGCTGGGTGGCCCATGCAGCAGTGCTGCCCACCCCAACCGCCACACGGCCACTTCCACATGCCTCCGCCGCAAACACCACAGGCTTACCGTAGAGGTACCTTATACCATCTTACCATAATCATAATACTTTTTAGGAATTAAGAACATAATAATAAACGACTTATGTTTCAGCTGATAGCAGAGCGATGTCTCGTACAGCATCACGCGCCGGATCGCGTGCTGCTTCACCTGCAATGAGCGTGCGTTCTAGAGCTTCTCGTCGCACAAAGCACCGTACTCCATCGCCTCCCTTACCTTCCAGTGACGCAGACTCTGAGAGTGAGAGTGAGGGTGAGCCAGTGCCGCGCCGGAATGAAATCACATCGAGGCGTGACGGACATAGCTCGCGCTCAGATAGACCAAATTCAAGATCTGAGCGTCGAGATTCTAGGTCTGAACGTCCTAGCTCTAGATCTGAACGTCCCAGCTCAAGGTCTGAGCATCCTATTTCAAGGACTGAGCGCCCTAGCTCCAGATCTGAACGGCCAACATCTCCAGACGAAACGATAGAAGAGGGAAGCCTCGGTCCCATCCCCCCTCCTCCGACAGACCCTTGGCAATGTGAGCATTGCACTTACGTGAATGAACCTGGAGTTCGAGTTTGCGTTATATGTTGCCGCACGCCTACCGCGGCTCCGAAAGTAGTAGCTGGCCTTACAAACAACATGGAGAAGCTAAAGATTAGATCGCCTTCACCTGCACCGGAAAAATTCGAGGAACAGCGTTTTGAGCAACAACGTGCTGACCAAGGTTAGTCTAAATAAAGATATAAATAAATATTCACTCATTTTTGTTATACCACTTCATAAAATATTTGATGATAATTTCAGGAAGGGACCTACCAAAACAAAAGAAAGAAAAAACCTCCACTGGTTGTGGACCTTCACCACCTCGTGAAAATGTATCAAAGAAAATAACTCAACGGCTCGTTACACCTACCCGGGAACAAAATGGCGGAAATATCGAACGGCAAGTTCGCCATGAAATGGCCGTAGGGCCATCTCCTCCCAAACAAACTCAAACCAGGTCGTCAATAGCCGTTGGGACATCGCCCATTAGAGAATCTCAGCCAGTTCATAGAAGTCCTTCGATAGATCGAAGAGACACGTTAAGACCATATAATACTACACAGCAAAAAGAGCGCCACAGCATTTCTGTGGGGCCTTCGCCGCCTAGAGATTACACAAAGCAGGAAACAAATCCTACCGGTCAAAAAAAGTTCGTTGGGACGTCGCCCCCGCGCGACGTCCGACCCGAAAGCCGTTCTTCTCTAATAGCTGGAAAAACTAATGTATCCAACACTGGAACATCGCCACCACCTCAAAGTATTTCGACGCAGGTGAATACCATATCCCCCAACCGACTAACCCTAAACTACTACTACTAACCCGTCTATTACAAAAGTGGGCGATTTTTTGAAAACGGTGGTTCTGGGACACGGAAGCCCCTACCTATATTCGGAAGCTGTTTTAATTTGTACAATTGTCTCAGTGACATGTGTTTTATTCATTAAAAGATTATTTACTATTTAAAATTAATTATACTTTTACCGATTTAAATTATTTTTTAATTTTATTTTGTTGATTATTATATTTCTTTAACCATTTTATTACTACTTTTTTTTACGCTATCACCTATAATTTTATTGTTATTTAATTGATTATAGTAATATTTGCACAACCAAAGTAGTCGAATATAGTGACACATATTCTTATCAATAAATTCCAACTGACTGTTAATCTATATTCATGCAAATAAAGGTATTAATTTCATTTCAATTGCATAAGCAGTTTCAAAAGACTATGATGTCTCTTTTACCGAACAGACACTTGTTTCAATTTAATTTCATAAAAGGATTCACGATTTCAATTTCTAGACTTACGAAGACCCAAGCACCCTCGAGCCTGCACCGTCTGCAGCCCGGTCGCGACCACGCCGACGCTTCCACGACGAGCGGCGCGAGCGCTCGCACAGCCGACACTCGCTCTCCAGCGACACCAGGGTATCTAAATTTAATTTAAAATCATATAACCATCAAAAGTTTGTCTCAACTTTAGAAATCCAGTTGAAATTATTTACAGTCGTAGGTACCAAATTGTTAAACAAATGTCAATCACAACACCCGGCGATTTCTCGGCGACTGATGAGATTTATAATGCGTTATTTAAGTTCTACAGTTGTTTTGAACTTTCTTTTGTGAAACCGATGTGATGTACAACTAATTTATAACTTTTTTTTATTAATCTAAAGGGCAAATGGGATTTTTTGCCTATCAATTACTAATATTTCACTTTTTGTTAACATTTCAGGAGAGCGAAAGAAGCGTTCGCACAACAGGAGCGTGGGAGTGGCGAGAGCGAGATAGCAGCCCGAGTATAGGAGGCGAGTGGGGAGGCAAGCTCGCGAGGCGCGCCTCTCACCTGGACCTGCGCAGGCGAGACAGCCGGCCTGGGCGGCGCACCAGCCTATACGGCTCTGAGGTAACTAACACGAAAAATATTGCAACAGCCTGGTTAACAGCCAACATGTAGGGAGAGAATGGGAAGGCAATTTTATGAGTTGCGCCTCTCACCTGATGCCCTCAGTGCAATGGGACACAACCGGCTAAAAAAAATAAGGCGACTGTAAAGTTTCAGTTTAATTACTTACCGAATACCTATCTTTACCAGGGACCTTCACCAGAGCCGCCGAGCGGTCGTGCCATTTCTATGGAAGTCTTGACAGGACGCAACGCAGAAAGAGGTCTCGAGCTCGGCAGACTGCTAGCAGAGGCAGAACGCTTGGGATACTCCGCAGCAGAGGTACTTATGTCAAAATTATTATAGTTACCATTATAAATAAATATTCTTATATTTCTTCTAAAACTTACACAACTAAAATTGTCTGTGCCTTACCTATAGATCTTGGTTATCTCTAATTTGTAAATGTGAGATTGTGTTCAAGTAACTGTATCTCTTTCTCTATTCAGCCAATACATTTTTGATTAATTAATTAATGTAATTGGTATCAAACCGTGTTAATTAATATAAATAAATAAATAAATAAATAAATAAATAAATTTCTACGGATTGGAATGGAAACATAGGACTCGAGCCTTATAGACTTAATAATAAAAAGTTAATTTTCGTATTAAGCAGGTTAAACATGGATAACATAATTATATATAATCATGAAAGAGAGGATATAAAACAATTAGTCATAACTTAGTTCGAACACAAATAGGTCACTAACGTCTTAACATAATAATGGGGCCGTCAGCAAATTTCCATACTCGCCACGCTTAGCAGGTCATGGTTCCATATACATACAAATAAAAAGAACTGCATTATCACTCCTAATTTTCACTGTGTTATAGGTTCAAGTAGGTCTCGCGCAGTCCCCGGGCGCTCCGCTGGCGTGGCTGCGGTCGCGCTGGGCGGGTCTCGTGGGCGCGGTACAGGGCGCGGCGGCTCGTCTAGCGCCCGGCGTGACACTAAGCGAGGCGGAGGCCAGGGCAGCGCTGGCGAGGCATCGCGGCTCCGTGTGGCCCGCGGTCACTGACTGTGTCGACTCTATACGACAGGTAAAGTAAATAACTTTTCAATATAATAATGAGGTTTGGGTCAATAAGTCGTATCGGAACCGCCAGCATGGCTGCGCTAGCGCTATACGCAAATCGTAGGCGAGACGGCAATCGTACATACGACCAAGATTGCTGGCTCACCGTACAAGATCCGAACTTGAAGGCATACAGGGGAGTCTTTTACCCCCAGTGGAACAGTAAAGGCAAAAAAGTAAAGGACAAGGCAATAATAAACAAAAGTGTAGTCATAGAACCACTTTCCTAAGGGACTTTATGACGCTTAAGGCCTCAGTGGCTCAGAGCCAGACGTTGCGACAATTTCCGCTAATTAACAAATTATGTGTGGTAAACAATTTTCGGCTCTGTTAGAGGTATACATTGTACAATGTAATCTATGTATTTATAAAATTAAAATCATTGCAGCCGTAAGTCATTAACTACGTATAAATGAATAAGGTACGTTTAAATGCCTATTAGGCATAAGAAATTCAGCATTGAACAATAGTTCAAATAGCAATTTCACGCAAGCAGAACTAGCCTGTGTTTAAGATTAGAATGTAACCTTTATGTAGTTTGCAATGTATATTATATTTTGTAAGTGTTACAGTGTTCGGATGTTTGGATCTTAACAACTGCAAAAGTTATTAAGTAATTATTTCACGCCCTTGATATCACCATAGAAACTTGTAGCAGTTGTAGCATTATGAAACGCGTTGAAATCTTTGTTTGCTACGGTATGTTTTCATTGTTATTGAGTTATACGCCACTGTATACATTTAATTATAGTGACAGAATGACAAAGTAACTTAATAAAATATAGATTTTTACAACAAAGTGTATCTACGAATCAATATGTCTCACAGTCACACTATATAATTGTCTCTCTTTACTATGTGATAACTGCAGATTAAGGCTTGATCATTTACCTCAACCTGTGACATACGCTCAAGGCAAGCTAAAAGCAAAAGCTGTCTTCGCATCTTATTCTTACGGCGAATGACACGGGCTGGCCAGAGTATCTAACCATTCGCGATGCATGCCTATCGAAGTATACAGTCATTTAGTAAGAAACTGCGACGTTGCTGATAATAAATTGACATCTTGTTCTTCTTGAATTGATCGAGAATGTTTGTCTTTGTCTCCAGAGTGGCGACATACGCGTGAGCAGCTCGGGGCGCGTGCGCGGGCGCGTGTGGGGCGCGGGCGCGGGCGCCGACGACGACGCGGCTCCCCGCGCGCGCGGTAATCCTCCCTCACGCACCAGCTTCTCTTAGCGGCGCGCCACCATCATCGTCCATAACTGTCGCTTTACGTTTCAGCAGAAGATAGCTCGGATGAGTATGAAGTCGCCCCCTACGACGACTGGTACGGAGAACCCGGCTACGAGGTAGATCGCGAGCTGGACCTGTGGGCCGTGGCGCCGCCGGACCCCGCTCCGCTCCCTACCCCGCAGGCCCCGCTCGCGAAAGACTCTGCTGATGTGGCGCTCAAACTCCGCTCTCTTCTGCTCCAAGCCGGAATACCATCCATAGACGAAAACCTTCTCTTAAAGGGATTGCTATCACAGAAACCATCGAAAACGGATACATTCACCAAATCTACCTCGGACCTTATTCAATCAGAAAACGATTTTATCGATGCTTATAACGCTTTGACTAGAGCGAGCCCACTTCCCAATATAAGCAAAGTAAGTGAAATCCAAGTCGAGGTGACTAAAGTAGCTGATATAAAAAAGGACGATGACATTCAACATTTAAATGGAGATAGTAGCGATATTATCAATAAAACTTCTCATCATCATCATCACAAACATAAACATCATACGCCTAAAACAAGGGCTCAAAATGATAAGCCCATTGAATCTAATGAAATTAACCAACAAAATACACAATCGTTACAAAACAGAAAAGTGCAAGAATCACATACGAATCCAACAAATATTAACGATAGCCATATGGCCTTTAAAACAGAATCAATACCTCAAAGTAAGGTTATGCTAAAGATTGATAGCAATATTGCATCAGCATCGACAGTTGGTACATCACCCAAATCGACGGAAGAAAAATCAAGTAATCTTAACGAAATCGTAGATAACACACAAAAACTCATACAACAGATGAAAGAAGAAATAAATTCAGATATTCAATCTTTAGACGATGGTCATTCTCAAACATCGAGAAGCGAACACGATTCTAGTTCCCAAGAAGAAATGGAATCAAGTTACAGCGAATCAGAGGAAGAAACTGATAACACGAGTATATGTTCAAATGAAAAGGAAGTCACTAGCAGTAGTAGTGAAGATAACAATATTAATGAAGATGTCATTAGAAACGGTTCTGCTTTTACGAATAGAACAAGTTCGGAAGATAACGAACAATTTGAAGAAGCACTAGATCATCTGGATAGTCAAATTGAGGACGTGAAACACGCAAACATTGAAATATTGGATTCAATAGCTCGCAGCTTACAAGAAGAACACACAATTTCTATTGAAGTAAATAAGTCCATTAAAGAAAAGGAAAACAATTTACCTATAGACAACATGGAGCTTAAAGGAAACATAGGAAAGCTAAATCAATCTCCAAAAATATTAAATTATAACACACCTAAGGAAAGGAAATTTAATAGAGAAGATTCTAATAACAATGTTTTTGTTGAAGTAAATTCATTTGAAGAAATTTATCAGGAACTTAATCAATTAAACTCTATTAAAAAAGGGACACATGAAATAAAAATAACTGCTAGACATACGCAAGTTGAAAATAAGACTGAAAATATACCAACGGAAATTAAAATTCGTCCTGCGAAGTATGTCATTTCTGAATCAGTATTTAAGGCTGTAAGCCCAACTAGGGTTATTGTTTTAGATATTAAAGATCCAACGTACAACGCTATAATAGAAAATACCGAGATAAGTAATACAGTGATTGAGATGTCAGCCCCAACCACAGAATTACATGAAATTAATTTAGATGGATTAGAAATCATTACTGCTCAAGAATTGGCAAGTACACAGCCTTTGAATTCAGATATACATATGAGCTCATCAGAAAGTGTAGTAAATAATGTAATAGAAATTTCTGAGTCCGAATCTTTAGTTAACACAGTGAATCTAGAAGTTACTTCTAATTTGGCTGAAACCGATGTACTGCAAGATGCAAGTGTAGAAATTATAAATGAACAAGAAACACATCATTCAAATGACACCAAAACTCTTCAAACAAATTACAACGGAGTAATCAAACAATTATCACCGGAGAAAGTCATAATACCATCAACAAATGCCGTAAATGCTACTAAAAATCCTGCTGTGAAGTCAAATATACCCAAACCAGTAAGACCATCGCTAATTAATAAATCAAAAACTGACAAAGCGGCTCCTAAGTTATTAGTTTCAAAAGTTCCTGTTCGTCGAGGCTCGTTAAAACAATATCACGCTCCTGCACCTCCGAAGTCTCACTTCGGCAACGTACACAGTGGTCACGTAAAACAACTACAGTCAAAAGTATTCAATTCCAAAGATTCAAAGCCTATTAAACCGCAAGTGATAGAGGTCAAACCATCTACAAGTACCGCTTCATTGCCAAAGAAGAACCCAGCACCTCAACCACCAAAAAAACTAGACCAAGAAGAGCAGTCACCAAAAATATCACCACCTCGAGAGAAAACCAACTTCTTCCGAGAGACCTGTCGTACTGAAGACGAATGGAGTGAGAGCGATTCTGATGAGTCTCAAATCGTTAGGCAAGTGTCTGTCGAAGAAGAGAACCAAACAATTATATCTCCTCCGCCACCCGTCACGTTACGAAAAGTTTCCGGAAACTTAATTGACTTAGCTAAAATACATCTCCCGGATGGATCTCCTGAGGTAACGTACATTGATAATTTATTACAATATTTTTACAAACATATATTTTTGCAATAGGTGAAAATATCTTTGTTATTTCAGAGACAAGCACGAATGCTCCTCGCCGAAGGAGCCACAGAGACATGGGAGCAGGCTCAGTTGGCTGTTGAATTAGTATCACGTGGCACAGAGCTCTCTTGCGCTCTGTTGGCTGCGCTTGAGTGTGTTGATCTGCCAGCTGCTCTGATTTATCTAAACCAAGACTGTGAACTCTGCGCGTCGCGACTACCAGAACATGAAGTTAGTTCACTCGATCTTAATTTATACCTAATGTAAGTGCGGAAGATATAACGATAATTTAATGAAATTTTAGATGGTGTCGATGTTACGCTGCACTCACCGCTGTTGCCGCGAGTGCGCCCACCTGTATTTTACGGTGCAGATAACTGAGCGGAGCATCGCAGATTGCGTCTGCCCTTTTTGTAAAATGCCAGAACTGGAAACCATGTCGGAAGACGCCTGGCTGGAATACTTCGCTCATCTGGATATTCAGCTCAAAACTTTGCTAGAGATTGATGTTCACGAATTATTCCAGAGGAAGGTTGGTTAATTATATAAATTAAGTACCTTAACTCATTACATTACGTACTAATAATTCATCAAAGTAATATGTACCTACTACTAGTTACGTGACAATAACTTGCAATATATTTTCAGTTGCGAGATCGAACATTGGCTTTGGATCCTAACTTCAAATGGTGTGTGGAATGTTCCTCTGGGTTTTTTGTACACCCGAAACAAAAGAAACTACGCTGCCCCGAATGTAGATCTGTAACATGCGCTTCTTGTAGAAAACCGGTAGGATAATCATGTCACAATCCAAAGATGACTGGGCAATTAAATACGGATTAATTAACATTTGGGTAATATTTTTAGTGGAATGCCAACCACGAAGGACTGAGCTGTGAAAAATACGCAGCGTGGTTGGCAGACAACGATCCGGAGATCTCTGTAGCCGCTGTTCAACAGCACTTGCGCGAAAACGGGTTGGAATGTCCGCGGTGCAGGTTCAAATACTCTCTATCTAGGTTGGTTCCGGTGGTTTTAACAGTTGCCTAATTTTCTACTAGAAGAAAAGGATCACGAGCTTATACGATTGTTTATTATAGGGGTGGTTGTATGCATTTCACGTGCACTCAGTGCAAATACGAGTTTTGCTATGGCTGTGGCAAGCCCTTCACGATGGGGGCCCGCTGTGGCCTCAGTGATTACTGTGCTAAGCTCGGCCTCCACGCCCATCACCCGAGAAACTGTTTGTTCTACTTACGGGACAAGGAACCGCGCGAATTACAAACACTTCTTCAGGTGAGCACCTTGTTAAGCTATTCTTTGTTCTGGGACCTTGTGTATCTCGTCTGATGCATGTAATGACCCATTGTATGTTTATAAGATGTATATCAAGCTGCCAGTTATAAAGTACATACGTTAATAAATTGGTATAAATTTGTATACATATATCATTTTCTCGTTTAAAAGATAGGTATAAAATATAGGTAGGATACTTTTAAATAAACTACATACACCTACGTCTTTATAGAATTGAAGTAATGCCCTGTTACTATTTTCAGATGAATAACGTAACTTACGAAACGGAAGCGGCAGAAGGTGGTAATCAACGGTGCCCGATTCCACTCCAACGCGAAACACCCACCGGCCTAGTTGATGGCGTTTGTGGAAGCGAAGTGCCAGCCAAACATGCTGGACTTTGCAAGTAAATATTTTCCATTTTTTGAATCAAAGTATATTAAGTTACTACTTCAACCACGTTTTCAGCGCACATCAAATTGGTATGCACGATTTTAACATCATTATACAATCATCGCAGTTACTTATCATGTTTCTTGTCATTGGAGATTTTGCACAGGATTGTGTTAGAGGAGGACGGGCGGCGGTGAGCAGGCATGTGTTGCAGGAACCATTACCTGGAATACCTGACGCGGCTGGTCCGCGCGCGTGCGGCCGACCCGCTTCCAATCCTGGCCGTGGACGACCTGGAGACGCTGGTGCGGCGCGCTGGCCTGCGTCCGCCGCCGCGGCCCTACGGCTCGCTTGACGGCCTCTACCGGCGCGCGCTCACCGAGGTAACTCTTCACTTTAATTTCCAGATCCCACTATGTGGAATACCTGGCGGGGCTGGCGCGTGCGCTCGACCCCATCCCGATAATGGAAGTGAGCGAGCTGGTGGCCGAGCTGCGCCGCCGAGCGCTACCCCTGCCTGAGCGCGGGCCCTGGGACACTGACCCCATCTATGCAGGGATGTGTGCCGAGGTACCTCACTCACAGCTTCATAGGCAGCATATAGTACACCACTATTAACTGCCTTTGTACGACTATCGGTAGCGAGGGTTGTGTTTTTTTTTATTTAAAGAACTTTGTCACAAAATGATAATGTCGCTCTAGTAAGGTAACAAAATAAACTAAAAATAATTATTATAACAAAACAAACTAAACTTATTCAATACAAACTTTACATCTAGCTATATAAATAAAAATGAATTGTTGTTCGTTAGTGTGATTAAAACTCGAGAACGGATTTATCTTATCATAGTCTTGAAATGTTCGTGGAGGTCGGGAAGGTTAAAAAGGCGAGAAAAAATCGAATAATTACCGGGAAAAAAAATTGAATAAAAACCCGTGCGAAGCCGGGGCGGGCCACAAGTAGAAAATAAAATTAAAAAAGAGATTACCTTAAATAATAAAGTTTGACTCGGATAGCGAACGAGGAGGTTCCAGAGGGTTGTGTTATTTTTAATTAATACAACCACTTTTCTGAGAGGCTAGGTCAAATAAGCAGTTTTCTTTGGTTCTTCAAGTACCAACATTCCAAGTTCAGCCACCTCTTACTTCTTTGGTGGAAAAGCAATTATTCAATATAATCCAGTAATTTTAGGCACTTTAAGCCCAATCTGCGGAATAATTCTACTGAGCAGAATTTTTGTATACTTCTTTAGAACACTTGTTATCGTGCCGGGTTAAAAAATTATTAACCGCTTTCAAAGTTGAGTGTTGTGAATTAAATGAGAATGTACTCAAAAAAGCTGTTGTATACCGTACATCAAAGTGAAATCCCTTTTACTTCATAACAGACTTTAATAAATCTTATAAAACCCCTCTTTTTTGGTCGGGGGTTAAAAATAAAAATGTTTTAATTGTTTTTAACTATTTTTTCCGTGAAAGGATTTATAGATTATTTTTTTACAAGAATGCTGTTGCTTGCATTATTTATGTATGAATATGAGACCAACATATAAATAATAGGTTGGTTATTTTCAATAATTCAATAATCCTCACTTTTCATAGTAAACTTCAGTAGATATTTTATCTTTAAATTTTTTGTTTAGTGTCCTTTTAACATATTTAGGATGCTAAAGTATTGTAATTATACTTAAACCTTATGTAAGTGCATTTTAATTGCCTTCTTAGCACTCAGCTGTAAAATCAGTTAATTTTATAGAAAAATTCATATAAGTACATAATTATACATTATAGGATTTTTTTGTAGATAATTCCACGAAAAAGAATTTTACAGATTTGTTTGTCCTAAGAGCAACTGTTTGCTCTATCGCGAGATATCTGCGTGAAACAGTTTTTGTGACCTTTTGACCTAAATAACGTTTTCAGCCGGCTAGATATTAATATCGATTTATCACATCTTCATAAGAACGCCTTTATTAAGGTGCATGCAAAAATTCAGTCAAGTCGGAATTTTTCCTCAGCCGAAACCTAAAATAACTGGTCTAATACAAAATGTTTATTGACAATATTACAAATTATAACTAGGTTAGGGAGCTCTTCTGGTCAGTTACAATAACCTGTATTATAAGAGTCCCCTTTTTCTCTGACGCCGTTATATAGTGTACTGGTACTAATAAGGTTTTATCTAACTAACTTGACTCTAATTTACTATTTTTGTTTCAGATTGTAAGAGAAAAAATTCCTTTGGATTAAACAAAAATTTATGGTCAATGTTCTTGAAAGTTTTTTTTTTGTGATTCTTAAACTTTATTTCATAGAAGCAAGGATTTTTAAGCCGCAGTCAGTCAGTGGTTGAAAAGTTAGCTTTAATTTAGGCACGAGATCCATATTAGACAGGTGATCCTTCAAAAACGACTTCTTTTAGGTTGATTTTCCTATGCACTACATACATGTATTGTATATTTAAGAACTAATAACGGTAATTCATAATTTAAAAAATGTAATTGTAAGTAGTACACAGAAATTAATAAATCATATACGTATTATTAAAAAAAATGTGTTTTATTTAAAATTACTTTACTTGGGTCTGAAAAATCTGTTTTAATTAAACAGTAACGAAATTCATTATGATAAACATATATATACAACATTAAGGGCAGCAGCTATCATCTTTTAGCAAAGTTTTGGTTCATATGGGTTTTGTCTCTCTGTATGTAATGCCTGTTGGAGCGAATCCGACTCTCGAGGGAGTCTGGCAGGGCGCGCGCCTCGTTGTTCATGGAACGAGGGCCGCGCCGAGTGGTTTCTGCCACCGCGTCCTCTTCTCTTTGACGCGCCACTCGAATGCCTCTTTCGGTTTCGCGCTCTTTCCCCGCAGCAACCATTTCTGCCAACTTAGCTGCTCGCTCGGCCTCACTCATACCTTGCTTTCTCTCCCTTACGTCTCCTTTCCCTGCATTAGTTTCCTGTCTATCTCTCCTCTCAGGCGAACCCCGTGTATCTCTCCTTTCGGGCGATCCCCGTCTATCCCTCCTTTCGTGCGAACCCCGTCTATCTCTCCTCTCAGGCGAACCCCGTGTATCTCTCCTTTCGGGCGATCCCCGTCTATCCCTCCTTTCGTGCGAACCCCGTCTAACTCCCCTTGGTGGTGATCCCTGCCTTTCTCTCCTTTCAGGTGACCCCCGCCTATCTCTCCTTTCAGGTGACCCCCGCCTATCTCCACTTTCCGGTGAACCCCATTTATCTCTCTTTTCAGGTGAACCTCCTCTATCTCTCCTTTCAGGTGATCTCCGCCTATCTCTCCTTTCAGGTGAACCCTGTCTATTGGATTCTTTTCTATATTTATCAGGTTTTTCCATTTTTTTGTGTTTAGCTTCACTATCACTGGAAGATTCATTATGACGTTTCCTGGATTCTTGGTTCCTAATTGAGCTTTGATATTTATTGCTGTCATAGGATCTTTCATAGTTTTTATTATCTCTACTGCTATAGTCATTTTGCTGATTATATGAGTTACTAGGCTTCTTGTCGTAATATCTGGTGTGTTCGAACCTTTGAGAACTTTGTTTACTTTTGTTTTTGTGATCAAACTCTTGATTTGGTGTAGGTTTATCATCCTCCGTTTCCGTATCGGAATCGGAAGACTTCTTACTCTTCTTCTTATTTTTTTTAACACTGCCTTTTTTCTTTTTTTTCTTATGCTTCTCACTGTTAGATTCGGATGAATCTGATGAAGAATCATCTGAATTCAGTAGGCTATTCAGATCCATACCTTTGTCTCCCAGTGCATTTAATTTGGCTGCAAGCATAGCGTCTAAACTATTCTTTTTCTTTTTTGATTTCTTTTTGGATTTGCTTCCGGATTTTTTATGTTTATCTTCTTTTTGTTCCTGAAAAATTAAAATAAACCTTGATATACCAACAATAGAAATCATATTTTCTGTCAGAGAGAAGAGAACCAACAAAATATCAAATAATAAGTTTTTTAAAAGATCTTATAAAATAATTCTTACTTTTTCTTTCCTTAAAAGCTCTGCAAGTCGTTTCCTCTGTAATGGATTATTTAGTAAAGCTGCCCTTGCTGCTCTTTCCCTTTCTTTGACTAATAGCAGAGGGTCTTCCCTTAACTTTCTTGTCAAGTCTACCTGAGTGTCATCTGCACTCGATGTCATACTGGAGCCCACAACACGACGGGACACAGCTGGAATTGCATTCTGGGCCTTCTCAGACTCATCACTTTTACCAATTTCTTTGCCGAGTAAATAGTCTTCCTGTTGAACTTGCTTATCTGGTTTCTGAAAGTAAACATTGTTTTAAGAACATTAATATTGTAAATAATTAATAAATTGTTCCAAATACCTTATTTTGTCCTACTGACCCTACACTGAACTCTACAATTTATCATATGCAGAAAAAAATATTAGATAATAACTTATGCTTACTTTCTGAGTTATTTTAAACAGGCAGGCACATCCTACTAATATTATAAACGCAATACTTACCTACGTACATATGTAAGTATGTAAGTGTTGTTCTTTCATAAGACAACTACCTACTAGATGGATTTTAATGAAACTTTTAAATAATATAACTTACATATCAGAATAGGCAACTTTTTACCACAGCAGAATACAGATCTCGCGGGAAAAAATAATTATTGCGAGCAAAGCCTGATTTGAGTAAAATTTGGCAAGGACAGCTGTTTTCCTAGTAAAGGATAAAAGTGTCATTTTACGGTGGGAAAGTTATTATTAGTAGTGCAAAGCCGTGGGCAGGCAGCTAGTTATTATATATTTGCATTTGCATAATTTTTCAGTTTTTTCTAGTGAACTTAATTATTAACCTAATGGTTGATTCTTGGTGTTAAGAATGAAGTCATCAAGTTTTAGTTTAATTAAAATTCATAAATAATCTAAGAAATCTAACCTAGATGAAGTCTCTCTCTAATATTTGGTTTGGACTCTGGATGCAGTTCTTAGTGTTTTATGTTACTATTAGATTTTTTTCCGGTTTGTTGTAATCAATTTTTTTTCGTTTTTTAACCAACTTCCAATAAATTATGGGTTTCTGGGGATGGGATACAGATACTTTTTAGGGTATCAAAAGAGTAAAACGGGACCCTTTTACTGGGACTGTGAAGTCTGTCTGTCCGTCCTTCAGCCACCAGGCTATATCTCTGGTACTATACATATAAAGAGATAAATTAGGAGATATACTACTAAAACACATAACAAGGATGGGTGACCACTGACTGATAACCCGTTGAGCTATGAACTGATGAAGGGATATTCCAGGAGATGTTCCCATTCTAATAAAACCAAGAGTTGATTATGGAATCCTAGAGCAATAGAGGGGAATAAACCTCTTAAGGGCAAAGATAGTAGCTACTAGTAGGTCAGTGGTTCTTGAGTTATCTTCAATTGTTATTGAGACATTTGAAGTATATAGATATTTTGTAAGAATTCACTAGTTGTTTTAAACATTACAAGAGTAAAACTTTATCCAATAACTCACATCATACATCCAGTGCAGCCTGTTATCGTCGGCATGAGCCCCGCCAGCACTGGCTCCGAAGTTCCTCTGAACCATGCTATTGAGTTGTGCACGGTCATGCTCCTGCTCCCGTTCCCGCTGTAGTTCCAAAATCCTCTTCTTCTCCTCAGCCACCGCTTGCTCCGCTTTCCATACACGTTCTTGGTTTTTCAGTGTACTTGGATGCCATGATTTTTTTGTATTCTGTAAATTAATATATGTGGATTTAATAATAAAGTTCAATATTACTAAAATAAATGCCGAAAGATGTTAGTTGGTTTACTTACTAGGTCACCGCCACCCATTTTAAGTTTCTCTAGAACTTTTACAGTAACAACACCAATGTCTAGGAAACGATTAGCGATAAAAAAGTCTTCTTTTGCGTCTTTTATTTTGATGGCGTCCGTGACTGGCTTTAGGGCCGTCAACAGCCAATGTCCATAGGTAATAGAGAGTATATAATCACTACGTTTTACATTGTTCACATTGTTGATTCGTTATGATTTTCAGAATGGGAGTCGAGTTATTTAAATTAAAACATAAAATTAAAAAAAAAAAACAAAAAAAAATTAATAAAACAAAGTTGATTAATGACACTGAGAAACTACATCCATAGATATTATATCTTAGATTTAATTTATTTATAAATATAATTTATATATATCTTAGATTTAATTTATAAATAAATTAAATCTAAGATATAATATCTATGGATTATTAAAAAAGTCAATCAGAAATCACAAAATTAGTACAAGAACATTTATTCTAAAAAGAAAGAAGCAATCATGTGTCTTTTGGTGCTACTTGACAGCTTATGTCATCCATCAGACGACGCGTCCGTAAGCCGCGGCTTACCAATGTGTGTACGTACGGTAGTTTAATTCAATTTCTTGAGTTAAATAAAAGTCGAGTTAAATAAAATTAGAAAGTGAAAAGATGTTTTTCAGTTGAACGCCATTTTGCGTCCATGCTAGAATTATCATAAGAATTTTTTATAAAATTAATGTACGGTAGTTCATAAGGCGTCCTCTGATCTGTACTCAAGCTCAAGTTCTAATCGACTCTGCCAATGTCATCGTATCAAAGTGTCATCAACTTGCTTTACGGTGAATTTGATCGATTTTTTAAATAACTAAATCAAATTGATTTGAACAAAAAATAATCTTACTAATATAAACAAATAAATCAACTTTATACTTTGAAAACTAATTATAATAAAGGGAAGTTAAACAAACATCATGAACTTCTAATTAACAAAAACTAAACTAACTATATTAGACAATATACAGGGTGTGTCGTTAATAATGGATAATCCGTTAAGGGGTGGTAGCCCAGATATGGGAATACAATATAATCATATTTCTATGTAATTTTAACCAACCGTGTAAAAAAGGTGATAATAATATAAGATTATTTTTTAAATTTCCGATTTTGGCCATACACTCAGCTGCCATTTCTAAAAAATTATTTACGTTTTAGAAAATAAAACTAGCGGCACGCCCCGGCTTTGCACGGGTAATTATTCAAAATTGTTTCAAAATTATTCGAATTTTTCTCGCCGTAAAAACCATCCTTAAACTCCAACGAACATTTAAAAAAATAAATTGGCTAAATTTGGTATTATATAGGCGTTGTTGAGTTATGCGCTTAGCAACACATTTTGCGATTCATTTTAAACCCCCGACAAAAAAGAGGGGTGTCATAATGTTTGACTTGTCTATCTGTCTGGGAAATCATAGCTCCCGAACGGAAGAAGCGATTTCAACTTAGTTTTTTTTGTTTAAAAGGTGAGTCTGGCGCGAGTGCTCTTAGACATGTTTCATGTAAATCGGTTGTGCCGTTTAAAACTTGTGGGGGTTAGAGTGGGGAAGGCAAACCGAAAATCTGCAAAAATCTCGAGTGGGGTATCAAATGAAATTGCGTGCACATTACCTACACATTATTATGGTGTTTTACTTTTAAGGAAATTGAAGGATTCGCATCGGGGGTTTTTCTTATATTTTAAATTTAGATTTATTATTTATAAGAAGATTAAAGTAAGAGAAAACATACTATTGATTGCAATGCTCAAATTGGTGTAACCGACAACAAACATAAACTTGGTTCGGATCAATTGGTGTAACGTTAGTTATTTGAAGAAAGTTGGTTTTATATTGGTGTATGTGTGGTTATAATTTTGCGTTCAAGCTAAGAATTAGTGTAAGAGCAATGCTGGTTTGCCAAGATACATACACCAACTTAACCTTCTTCGGTCATAGGAATACAACAATTCGACTTATGTAAATAGATCACATACCTACTCAGTTACAACATAATTTCGACGGAAGTCTGCAAAATTCACAGTTAAAATGTGTAGCGTAACTTTATTTTTTTAAAGCTAGAATTCTATTAGTATGCTATTCGTAAGAGCAGAAAAAAACTAAAAAAAACTGTATACTCATCTTATTTTACGTGTTTTGGTGGTTAACCCAATTGAACCTGCAACCGACGATATGTACAATATCTATGCTATATGCTAGGGTTTAGTTCTGAAAATAACTTTTTGAATGGGATTAGTTACCTGTTAACGAATTATTAACTACTAACTAAGCGACAAAATATTATCAAGCGACAATTTTTTTATTTCCGCACACGACCATTTAGTAGGGAGCCGACGACGCGACGCGGCAGATTATTTCGTGATCTTAACCCCGCTTATTGGCACAACACTATAATAGTTAGAGGTGTGATATGATGTAAGGACGTTTTTTGTAGATAATGATAAGTTCTACAAAGTTGTAATACATCACTTTGTTATATATTCAATAGTTTTCGCAGCATTCGCGATTAAAGAAAGATTTTAGGTTCTTTTTTTTCACCATGGGTTACATTATCTGAGTTTGGTAAGGAACCATATTATATTTGAAAACTAAATATAGCCTATGTCACTCAGGGATAGTGTAGCTTTCGAATGGTGAAAGAATTTTTTAAATCGGTGCAGTAGTTTCAGAGCCTATTCGAGACAAACAAACAAACAAACAAAGTATAGACAAAAGTATAGATATATTTTTGGCATCCTACTCCTAGCTACTTGCTTTATTTAATTTAATTACAATTAGTGGCGTTTTTATCATAAAACCCTGCATATTCTCATCAAGATCACTTGAGGATGCGGTTAGTTTCTTTTACTCTGTTCTATATGGATGACTTAAAAACTAAATATATTCCTACAAAATTAGTTACTTGTACTTTCTACCCTGCTCATCAGCTCTGATAAAGCTTTTGAAATAAAAGTGGAAGTATTTTAGGAAATATAAAAACTATGGTACGTGACGGACCTTCAGACCTTTAAATTACTACGCCTACGGGTTCTTTCATTGGAACACTATTGTTATGATAATTATATTTATACTATTAAAATTGCCATTGCTAAACACCCGAAGAAATTTTGGTCATTTGTCAAAAGCCGAACTAAGTCTAATGATATTCCAATTACCCTTAACTATTCGAATTCACTTATTACATCTGGTCGTGCCATTTGTAAAGCTTTTTCAAATTATTTCTGTCTCCTACAGGTCAATCAGCAAGTGCCAAAATTTACTGAGCATGTGTCTAGCAATCTATTAACTCACGACATAAGTAGCATTGAAATTATGAAGCTACTAACTCAGTTAGATCCGTCCAAATCTGCAGGACCAGATTTAGTCAGTCCCGTCTTCTTGATAGGTTGCGCAAAGTCTGTTTGTATTAAATCCAATCACTCTGTTATTCCATTATTTAGTTGTGAATTCCCTAAAGCCTGGAAATCAGCTTTGTTCATAAAAAGGGGGCCAAGGACAAAAATGTCTAATTATAGACCTAAATCAAAGCTGTGCATCATAGCTAGGGTTTTGAGAGTTTTTTTTATGATCAAGTTTATGCTGCCCTTCACAACTCTTTTAATTTATCTCAGCATGGTTTCCTAAGCGGTTGATCCAACTGCTACCAACCTCACCTTGCTGAATTAGTTTTTGACTGAATCCATGGATAATGGTCACCAAGTGGATGTAGTCTATACTGACTAGGTACTGTAAGGCTTTTGATAGGATTAACCATGAACTGCTCATGATAAAAATGAACCAGTTTAGTATTCATGGTGTCCTCCATAGGTGGTTTTCCTCATATACCTCTATATCAAATCGGTCTCGGGATGTTGTTGTCAGTAATTATATTTCTAGCTGGGTTCCTATACCTAGCGGTGTGCCACAGAGTTCCCAGCTTGGTCCCCTTCTATTTTTGATATTTGTTAATGACATTTTTACTTGTTTTCGAAATTATTCATTACTTTGCTTTACCACGATATGATTTTTTTTAAAGTTATTAATTCTTTACAAGATGCTTTGCGACTTGCAGGCTGACCTTGCTAGGCTTGATCTTTACTGCGACGCTAATTATGTTCGACCAAAACCATGTTTAGTTCAGTTGTTTGTTTTGGCCGTAAAAAAAAAACATTCTTATTAAAAAAGGTGTGTGTGCGATTTACACACGATAGAAGTGAAACTTAAGTAAATCGTCGAAAGAATACGAAGAATAAAAAAAAGGATGTGTGTGTCAGCTACGACGCACGATTGGAGTCTACTACTTACGAACTATTATTAGGATATATATCGAATAGAAAAAAAGGATAAATTAACGCATCTGCTAAAATGATAAGAGAAACAAACATATATCTGTAATTATTCGGATTATTTATATTACTTCAATAAAGCGTATTACATAAAGTATGTTACAAAATAATATATATAAAATACAGCAATACCTCTTTGCGCGATACTTCGTAGTTACTACGAAGTATCGCGCAAAGAAATTTAAAAAAAGCATTGTATTTGTGTCTCTTACCATTTCCGTTTCATCTTTTTGCATCCGGTTTGAAATCACTACGATTCTATAGAAGTTTCACTTCAATAAAATCTTAGTATGATCCATGAATCACAATTAACTTTCGACACGCATATTAATAGCATTGTTGCCAAAGCATCAAAAGCGTTGGGCTTTGTTATGAGGAGTGCAAATAGTTTTTACAGTGCCAAGACATTCAAGATCCTATATTGTACCTATGCGCGAAGTATATTGGAATATGCGTCACCTATTTGGAACCCTAGGTTATTAACATTACTTCTAATAATATTAATTGTCCTAATTTACTTGAGAAGATTAAGTTTAATATTTCCTTTAAATCTACTAGATATCATAATTTAATATCTATTCCATACGCTATCTATCTAACGCTAACTATCGTCAAAATTCGTTTTTGTGGCGCGCAGGCAATAGGTTTAATAGTATTTGTAAGCAATTTGACATGGATCTATTTTGTTCAAGTGAGAGTACGGTCAGGCGGCGGATGAGCAGAGTTTTTCTGTCAGTTTTTCTTATTAGATAATGTTAGTTGTATATCTATGTGTGTTGTTACTTAGATGCGGTTTTGTTTGTTTTTGTTCACAGTGTTGTTGTTTTTATTTTGTTTTATATCCGTGAAAACCTCAGGCTTCTGAACGCCTCAGTTGAACCACGTCAGTATCTCACTACTATGTAATACCTAAAAAAACAAAAAATAAACAAATAAATTATTATGATTATGTAAACAGAATAAATATATTTTTTTATAATATTTATACCAGATATTTTATTAAAAGAACCGGGGAATGAGTAAATGAAATATAATTGTGTTACTAAATTTCTTGCAGAGATCTTAATTATAATAATTATTTATCGATAGCATTTTCCCTATCGCCACGTCCCATCCCTACCTGTCATTCACTCATTTACGATTTTTTATGGTTAGAGACTGATGCCTACGTTACGTTCTGCACAATGTAATTACCTTTAGTTTGGGTGATACGCGTGCTTTATACTTAGATAGATATAGATTAGATACTCTATGTTAGTAGCCAACAAAGAATACAGGCAAATAAATTTAAAATTTAAGAAAAACCCCCTAAAACAATGCCTTCATTTCCTTAAATGTAAAACAACATAATATTACCTATGTAATGTGGACGCGATGCGCTTTCATTTGATACCCCACACTAGTATATTTGCAGATTTTCTGTTTTCTTTCCCCACTCTCACCCCCATAACTTTTAAACGGCTCAACCGATTTTCATAAAACATGTCTAAGAACACCGAGGCCAAACACACCTTTCATACAAAAAAAACTAAATTGAAATCGATCCATCCGTTCGGGAGCTATGATGCCACAGACAGACAGACAGACACACAGACAGATAGAAACTTATAACACCCCTCTTTTTTGGTCGGGGGTTAATTAAAATAATATATTTTTGTTCGCTATGTACGTAGGTGTATAATTTTGCACCGCCATAAAAACTGGTGTCTTAATTCAACTGTCCCTCTAGGTATACATATTTAAAATTGAAGTAAACTATAATCGGTTTAAATATGTTTAACGAATACGTTAATTTTTGTAAAAACCCGTACTACGGAAAATCCTTCGTAAAAGCACGAATCTGTAAATAAAATAATAATTTATACTTGTCTTCTTAATAGAATTTGTTATTTGTTAACTAGAATTTACAACTAAAGGTCAATAAAAAAATGTTATAAGAATATACAAAAAAATACCATCAATGCATGGTACCTACCAGAAGGATAGATAGGAAGGATACCAGATTAGACCAGCCAGACCTATACAAAAATTGTACTTGATCCTTGGCTAGGTACTCATTTGAGGATTTGCATATCACTATATTTATTAAACATTGGTTCAAAAAATGTATAATATAAAACATATTATAATACATTATCAAACGATTAACTTTAGATGATATTTTTTTTAATATTCCTATAACTATTTTAAATTGGTATATAAAATATGAAATCGCATATAAAAAACGTCATTTGCAGAAAAAACGCTACAACCTTTATAGGTGGGTACTATCTGCAATTTTATGTTGTAAACATAAAAGTTCTTCTTCTTCTTTTTTATTTGATGGCGTCCGTGACTGGCTTTAATGTTTGCTAAATAGGCCAGATTCTAAAATGTTAAATCGTGATGTCAACTCTGACGAATCCCGCTGATTAAGACAAGAGAATTTCCGACATCATTAAGTTACCTACCTACATAGTTATCTCTGCTTAAATTTTCGACGTTGACGTTTTTGCTCCCCCACCAATTCCATATACATAGATCCTCTAACAGGATTTTTATTTTAAAATTATAATTTATGTCAATTTAAATTACTCAGGTCACATAATAGTTTGTGTTGGGTAGGGTGGTAACAATCTTCACTATCTTACTACTCTAGGTAGGTTAGTAGAGTAATAAGACAGTAGGTATATGAGTGGATCATTATTATTATATTATTTTATTATATGCTTTAAAAAAGCCTTCATTTGACCACAATCTCACCTGATGTTTACGTTTAGTGACGATATGGTCTGAGATTGCAATAATAGTTCATCAATATTTTTGTGTGCTTATGCTTACTTAATATTTAAATATTTATCGTAGCAGATAAGAAATAAATTCAAATAATATGAAACAGTTCCATAAACAGAATGTAGGTGTTTCAGTATCTTCGATAAAACATTATTCAACGGAGCCTATGTTCAAGCGCTTAGCCGATGTAGCCGAGGGAAGACTCAGAACGTTGCGGAGTGAGGTATGAAGCGAGGGAGCGGAGCATGGCGCGGGTCAGTTGCGGTCGCATTGAGGAAGGTTGAATCGGGCGCACGAGCCGCGTGGCCTCAGCACGCCGGTTTCGAACGTTCGACGACCGTGCAGCGCGTGTTGTCGCTTCGTCCCCCGCTCCCCACCACCGCGCTCGTGGATCCTCCTGGCACCCTCATGCTTGGAATTAAGGTTTTAAATATTATGTATCTTCATATTCTTAGTTAGAATAGGATCATTAAAAACAGGAATCTGCCTATTTCAATTAGTTATTACTTGCTTATAATCAATACCTATATGGATTCTAACGGTACGAATTTATTAGTGTAACTCAAATAACTAATATTGGCTATTAAATTAATAACAGTGAGAAATGTGAGAGTCAATACTTACATATTGTAATAATACTCATAATACCTACTGACAATTAGGTACTTACTTTATATTTTTTGTGTTAGGTACTTTAAAGTTTCTAATTACTTAGCGGAAATAAAGATCACCAATCATGTAAAAATATTTATTGTAAGCTGGGTCAATATTTTGTGCATGATGCTGGTTTTGAGTAGGTAAGGTACGGATTCTTAATTTGATGTTTTGATTAAACTGCGGGCGTAAAGAAATTGATAATAATAGAATAATATAAGGTTGTCTACAATATAATTAAAACGGAATATTTATTATGTTATGTACAATCCCTAAAACAACGTACTATGTTTAAGAAAGAATCGTTTTCGCCTTCTATTCGCTCACATCTTTTGAAGTAGGAACTCAATAGCACGTATTATTATTATATTATAGGTACTTAGATCAATAAAATGTATTAGAAGTGAGCATATTCATATTAAAAAAAAACATTACTTAAGTACCTATATAAAAAAATATATATGTAATAAAGTAGAATGACAAAAAAAAATCCGTCAATTAAATTAAAAAAAAAATCAATCCTGATTTATTTTTTCTTGCAAATGAAAAATCAAGATAATTTAGTGATTTGAATTTTGCGTGACGTAACGCTTTCGCACGATTTGTACAAAATGTACTTATAGGTAGGTATTCTTTATCACATTGACAAAGCAAAAAGTAAAAACAATAGGACGCGCTAACAGACGGACTAAATAATGCAAATGCTGATCAAATTCTCAGAAAAATATTTTTTAGGATCTGATCTCTAGATGAAATCGGTGATAGGATATTTCATAAATAAGTAGGTATTATATTTTAATTGTTTGATGTCAGAGTTCATCAAAATAATTGTTCGAGTAGAAAAACGGTTATTATTTAATTTTAAATAACCTACCTACTACTAATTTGTCAAATTTGTCAATTGATCAAATTTACCCGTTTTAGCTAATTATAATATGTTTCACACGTCTAGACACATAAACCAAAGTAGCGGCGTTGTCGTTTATGTACACAACAATTTCACTCAGGTTCATGCATATGAACCTGTAATGGATGATGCTGATACCTTAGTAATTAATCTCGGGAATAATCATTCTTTTATATGTATTTACAGGTCACCATCTTTTGCATCCACTTCTAACTTTCTAACTTCGCTGGATAAGTTATTAGAAAGTCTAGAATCTAAACCTAATATATACATGGTAGGTGATTTAAACATTAACATATCTCCCGGCAGTTCTGATACTAACTCTGACGACTATTTAGACTTACTAGCAGTTCACTCTTTTTTACCAAGTCATCTACTTTTCACACGTGAAGCTAAATGCATTGATCACAGTTTTATAAAATCAAAAAACAAAGTTGTTACTGTTGTTTGTCAATCGTCAGTAACAGACCATAGTTGTATTTATATTGCCATACCAGATCCAGAACAGCAAATTCCACTAAACCCAAATAAGGTCGTTAGCAAAATAAACTATAGCTTATCGCGTGAGCTATTAACTAAAATTGACTGGACCCATCTGTTACAAACTGAAGATCCTAATATTGCCACGGATATTTTCACAAATGTTTTAACCAGTGTAATTGATAACTCCACCGTATCCTTCACAGTATCAAGCAGGAAGCTCATATACGAGCCTTGGGTAACGCCTGGGATGTTAAGATGCATGAGGTTTCGTGACACTCTACATAGGCGTCACAAAAAGTCACCTAAAGATGATAAATTGGGTTTAACATATAGACGCTATAGGAACTATTGCAATAATATCCTCCATAACTTAAAAACTCAGTATAATAGACAGGATGTAATTAATAATAGAAGAGATATTAAGAAAACATGGTCATCTATAAAACGCATTTGCAACATTAACGAAAAGAATCAAACGCCTGTAAATCTATTAAATATTAAAGATACACCGAACAGTTCTACTGATTATATTAATGATAGTTTTGTTGAAGTTGGTAGTAATCTTGCAAAAGATATTTTACGGAAAATTAACTTAACTGAGGCGGAGTTAGTTCGGAACTACAGGTCTAGTGTCAACTGCCTAAACTCGTTTATGCTTCTTGAAACTGATGTGCACGAAGTTAGCAATATTATTTGTTCTTTAAAAAATACGAATTCAACGGGATATGATGGCATTTCCTCAACATTTATCAAAAGAGCTGCTGACCTTATTTGTGTTCCTATCACATACATCTGCAACTTATCCCTCAGGAAGGGAGTTTTCCCGAAAAGTATGAAGCGTTCTATAGTTGTTCCAGTGTTTAAAACGGGGGATAGGAATAAGATAACGAATTATCGCCCAATATCTCTTCTATCAACTTTAGCTAAGATTTTGGAAAAGCTTATCAATCGCAGACTCGTGAATTATTTAGAATCTAACAAACTATTATCAGTTAACCAATTTGGTTTTCGGTCAGGCATATCAACGGTGGATGCGATTGATAATCTTGTTCTTCAAATAGCTGATGGTTTAGACAAAAAACAAAAATGTGTTGGTGTATTCCTCGACTTAGCAAAAGCTTTCGATACGCTTTCTGTGCCCTTGCTTATTCAAAAGCTGGGTTATTTTGGCATTCGTGGTGTTCCGTTAGATCTTATAACTGACTACCTTACTGAGAGGAGTCAATCTGTTCGCATTGGTGACCATATAAGTTCAAATAGATTGGTAGAGTATGGGGTTCCTCAAGGCTCAGTGCTAGGTCCTACATTATTTTTAATGTATATAAACAATCTTTGTGATACAGTTCTCAATGGCGCAGCAATTACAACGTTTGCTGACGATACCGCTGTAATATTTAAAGGATCTACTTGGGATGAAGCACGTCAGTCAGCTGAAAATGGTATGAGAGTTATCATCAATTGGCTTAATTCTAACTTACTTACCCTTAACTTGAGCAAAACTAAATACATTACATTTTCTGTCTATAATAATATGCAACCGGATACAAATTTTATGTTGAAAGCACATACTTGTCCCGAAAATTTGAACTATAGCTGTGATTGCTACACTATATCCCAGGCTGACCAAATAAAATATCTCGGAATAATAATAGATAAAAATTTAAGTTGGAAGTATCACACTGATTCACTTAAGTCCCGAGTCCGTAAATTAATCCCTATATTTAAAAGAATACGCGAACTTAGAGATTATAAAACAAGTCGTATGGTCTATCAAACACTTTGCCAATCTATTTTATCCTACGGAATTACAGCTTGGGGTGGTACAAAAAAAACTACACTCCTTAAAATTGAAAGGTCTCAACGGTGTATTCTGAAAGTATTAAACTATAAGCCTTTCACGTATCCTACAAGTGACTTATACCGTGAGGTTAAAGTATTGACTGTGAGACAGCTTTTTGTTAAATTAACAGTTCTAAGACAACATTCAAAAAGGTCAACACGAGAAAAGATTAATGAAAGAAGGAAGCACAAGGTTTTCCTAATTCCAGCTTGTAAATCTAAATTAGCGCATGAGTTTTCAAATATAATGGCCCCGTTCCTTTACAATCGCATAAGTAAGGATATATCGCTATGTGACAAATCTAAATACTGGTGTGGTAAAGCACTGGACGAATATTTACTAAAATTAAATTATGACGAAACAGAAAATCTTCTGTTACGATGTAAATAATAATTATAACCCACAGATTTAACTAAATATACATAATAATAACATATAATTCCTGCAATAAATATTAAATATATATATACTCTGATTTTATACATATATAAATATATAATATTTATATATATATCTATAATATATTTATATTCACATTTACTCCTCAATTTATAATTGCATACACATCTATCTCCAATACATGATTCAACTCGTATTAATACATTACATGTAAATACTAAATGGCATAATCTACTTTAATCTACTTTATTTAAGCATTCTAATTTAAAATAAAACTAAGTTAAAATAAAAAATAATAATATTTATCTCAAATTATATAGTAAATATTTTCATTAGTTTTTGTTAAATAAATCGATTGTGTTCCAAGCACAATGTCCTGCAGTGTAACTCTTATCAGTCGGGTGGCAAACCGGTCACTCGAAACAATAGAAATGGCTTAGGCCGAAAGGCTTTGTCAAATAACTACAAGCAAAAGTGGTCTGTATTGTAAGAGGCGTGAATCGTACTTTGCCGTAACACAGTTCATACTAGCACGGGAAGTACAGTTCAATTCTCGAATAGGTACCTACCCTATACTTTTTTGTTTTGTTTTTGAATTACCCTGTATTTTTAATGTAATTCATAGCTAAGCCTAGTTTTAAGAAACCTATTCACTGTTTTATAAGTTTTTGAATAAACTATTTCTATTTCTATTTTCTATTTCTATTTCTAATTTAATGTTTATCAATTTATAATTAAGTAGGTACATTTTAAATTGAGAAGATGAGATGGAAAGTGAAATCGATATCATACGGTTTTAGCCTGAAATTACCCCAATGCACCTTACCCTACCAAAGGACAAAGCACCTAACACTAACGATATTATATTGCCCTACAGATAGATAATAAAAAGTGAGGAAGAGAGTGCGGGAAGGGGCAGGTTATGGTACGCAAGCGCACTAAGCTGAGAGTTCACACGCGCGCTACGAAACCGCGGTGGGCCTCCACGTGTCGCCTCGCCGCCCGCCTACCGCGTCCCTCTACACGGGTAGGGCATTCTAACCAACCTTCAACGAACGCGCGCCGGTTGGCGTGTGGTGCTTGTTTCAAGAGCAGAACTTTAGCGTTTTGTTAAAAACTTGATAGGATGTACACCGACACATTACTTTCAACATCATCATCATAATTTGTTGCACCACGTCCACTGCGAAACAAAGGCCTACTTCAAAGATTTCGAGTTAAGTGTCTCGGTTGGAAGGATCATGCATCTGCCTAGTGGACTCAGTTATTATTATTACTTTAAATCGCAAAAAACAGTAGGTAGGTATAGGTTACTTACTCATATTTAACAATAAAAATATTATTGAAGTGAAACTTCTTTAGAATCGTTGTGATTTGAAACCGGATGCAACGGAAATGGAAATAAGATTGGCTTACCTGTCGGGTAAGCCAATCTTAAACGCTAACAAGGTTAAGCAACTTTGCGCGACGGACGGACGCCAGTACTTGGATGGGTGACCGCCCGAACAAAATCTTTTTGCATATTTTTTTTTTGTTTTTTTTTTATTCTTCTTGTTCTTTTGTCGATTTACTGAAGTTTCACTTCTATCGTGTGTGAATCGCACACACACCTTTTTTTATTATTTATGGGACACTGAATACAGTTGATGAAGATGAAGATCTTATATTATTATATTGGTACCTACCTACTACTATAATAAACAAAAGTATCTATAATGCGAAATTTTTTCATCACCACTGTCACAGGTTTGCTAAAAGAAAACTCTTATAGGGTACTCTTATAAGCTCGCATTTGTACATGACCATTGTTACTAAACCTTAATGTATCCTTTTTGTGTACAATAAATAATAATTTATGAATACGAGTAGATAAGTAAGTATAAGTAGGTACATTGTTATGGTACCTAAGCATCAACAAAGTTAACTCAAGCAAATCTATGACAGTATCTCACCTATAGATAAGTAATTTTCAACTAAAATACATTTTTAAACTTAATAAAATACATTTCTACTTAATTTATAATTACAGAATCATAACAGGCACATTAATATCAATATGATACCTACTGGTTATACCGCTAGCGCTCATGGTTTGGAGCATGACTTTATTTGCTACGCCCTGTTCTGCCGCATTCAGAGTTTGACTGTTGGCCGAGTCAGTGTTTCGCGCTTGCAGCCCGCTCTGTGCGCAACCTACATCAACATTGACGCCATTGCACTTTCAACAATATAAATCATCATTAAAGATGATAGGTGAGTGCTTAAAACATTTTTGTCGTAGTAAAATATAGTTGACCTACATATTCATGCAATATTATGTATACGTCAAAGCAATTTAGGTTCAACACCCCTTGAACAGGAACGGAACATTTTCCGACAAATGAGATCGGCTATGGCTCGGTTATGAAATATTTATTCGAATTTTCTTGTTAACTTTTAGTATGATCAGTAGGTATGGTACAAAATATAATTTATTAAAACTAATAAAGCACTGGGGCTGCTATTGCACCGGTTTAACATAGGTAGGTACTTAATGCAGAAATTGTAATCACTTTACTGATTAAATGTAGGCTACATTAATTTAATATTATGTATTAATAAATTATTTCTATAATACTTACATTAGCTTACATTATTATTTCAGTTTTAAATATATTTATTATGGGAAACACGTACTTACCTGGGTATTAAATAAACAATAATCTTGACAATATTATTTAAGACGTCATAATGCAACTGTAATATTAAATATTAGATTGGTAATTGGGGGTTCTATTTTTTCTCATAAGTTTATCATTTTTACTTTAAAGTAATACGAGATAGTGTTAATGATAAGGAGAGTTTTGGAGTACCAAACTGATATTTTTTTTTATAGCCATTCATTCCCATTCCCACCATGGGTATAACCATTTCCATAAAAAAATATTTTCAATAAGCACCTTTCACATAAATAGTGCCTACATAATAAAAACATAGGTAGGTACATACATTCTAAATTTTATACCTAATATATTTGAAATAACCTCCCCAAACGGGCGTCGAAAATGAGGTTGCTTAGTCTGCGTGAGGGTTTCTGACTAAATAAATGTATATAAACGCCCGCTGGCGGGGTCGGCGGCCCAGGCACGTGGAGGCCTGCACCACGGTTTCGACGCGTTGAAACCGCGGTGCAAGCCTCCACGTGTTATCAGAGGACATTCACTCGACTTAAACTCCGCTCCCCGCCACCCGCGCAGACCCCTTTGTGGCCGTATTATGTTGGTGCATCCTGATATTCCTGGTCGTTGCATGCCATACGCAACAGACAGTATACTGAGAACGGTCGTCGTGTTAATAATATAAGAAAGACGTTATTTTTAATTGAAGTAATGGAATCTATAACATTGTCTCAAGTGAATCAATATAATTCTGCAGGTGAGGAAGAACGCGTTCATCAGTGCGGTGAGTGTGGGTTGACACTTTCTACGCGTAGTGCGCTCACTGCTCACGCGCGCTCTCATCGCACCAATGCTGATGCCCATCGCTGCGACGTCTGCCATAAGACTTTCGCAGTCCCTGCGAGACTCGTGCGTCATTACAGGACGCATACTGGAGAGCGACCTTTTGAATGTGAATATTGCCACAAAATGTTTAGCGTCAAGGAAAATCTACAAGTCCATCGTCGCATTCACACCAAAGAAAGACCGTATAGATGCAGCGTATGTGACGCAGCTTTTGAACATTCTGGAAAGCTACACCGCCATGCCCGAATTCATACCGGAGAAAGACCGCACGCTTGTCCACACTGTCACAAAACCTTTATCCAGTCAGGGCAATTAGTTATTCACCTGAGAACTCATACCGGAGAAAAGCCCTACCGATGCCCTGCTCCGGGCTGTGGTAAAGGATTCACCTGTTCCAAACAACTGAAAGTCCACTCACGGACTCACACTGGTGAAAGGCCATACACCTGCGAAATTTGTCTACGCGATTTTGGATACAACCATGTCTTAAAGCTACATCGTACTCAGCACTTTGGTGAACGTTGCTACCGCTGTACTGTGTGTGACGGAACATTTAACACAAAAAAACAAATGGATGCTCATATTTATAAAGAACATGGTACTGATGCGGCACGAGCTCCAACAACACAACCTACTAGTCCTTTGGTGAATGGTGCAGCTATGTGTAACCTTGTGGAAGCAGCTCTTCAGCAGTTGCCGCCTACCCCACCCAGCTCGCCGCCCTCGCCTCAAAGTCCCGCCATCGCAACAACGTCTGTAGAGTCAACAACATCTCCGCCAGCTACATTTGTTGCACCAACCACTAGTTTACAATACAGTGTGTATTACGCACCGTCTTCCTTGCCCCCGCGAAAGCGAAAACTTGTAGCCATACTTGATCCTGAACCTGTAACATTACCAGTAGTTCGCCACACTTCTGTTATTAAATTTGCACCAGCAGCTACAGATTCATAAATACATGATATTCATAGTTTATAACTTCTTTCCTACTTTAATATTTATGATAACATAATTCCTCAAAATATTTAGGATAGCTTTGAATTGTTTAGGTACTTACGTAGAATGTATACCTATTGCTTTTAAGTATTGTATTTAGTGTCTAGTAGTTTCTATATTTTTAAGAAAATGTTAATTGTGCTTTCTTTAGTGGTATTTAATATAACCTACCTATCTACCGGTAACTAAATGATCGGTTTAAGTTTTCTCTGAGTAAAAATATGAATTTATTCTTAAAGTTTTTTGTCTTGTAACGCATACACACGTAACAGTAGTTACTTACAAAAATAGACATTTCTAAATATTGTTATTATTTTGTATTCATTGATTTAATTAGGATTAAGAACTAGAATATGTATCTATCCAAAAGACTATTTACCGACTTTGTTTTAATGATTTAGGTACTTATAAGTAGGTGCCTAGTAGGTAGTTACTTCGATAACATTCATGCCATTTTATGAAACGGTGATTTGTATTTACCAATTCTCATAAGCTTAGATAACTTGATATAGCCGTAGTTTTTAGAACCGTATTGTATGTACTTTACTGACTTTGAAATAGGTAGGTATAATGTATCCATGATATTAAAGTACAAATCAATTTGATATATTTTGTTTTAATTTATTAATTAAATTCTATATTTACCACGATCGGTTGGTAATAAGTTATGCATCGCTCACCTGCATGTTCAATTTAGATTCTAATAGAATGAAAATTCAATCACCCTTAATATTATAACACGGTATTTAATTGTCATACAGCCTTGTGATTACGAACGCCCGCGAATTCGTAAGCGAAAATTTAGTTATTTGCACATACATTGTACTTGTTTTAAAAAATCTTTTAGTTATATATAAGATAAAGGTCCATAATACAAACTTACAATCCCCGTTTTATGGAAAAAGGTGGTCTAAAAGGTGTATCAATTTATTTATAAGGACCGTTAGGACACCTCCACACCACACCATCTATAGAGCTACCATTTATAAAGTACCTTAATTTAAAACATTGAACTTTGGTTGTGGAGTTTCGTAAATTCTGTTCCTAGCGAATGTGGACACCCCCGACAAATTTCAAGTTTGTCAGTTCAAAGCATTGTTTTTTTTTATACAAACTTCCAACCCCGTTTTAACCCCAAAAGTTGGTTAAAACTTACCAATTCGATTATTGATCAGGAAAATAAAAATCTACTACTCTTTACTGAATACCAAAATTATACTCTAGTAGGTACTATTACTCATAATTATTATACTTTAACATCTTTTTTTTTATTTACTTAACAATAACATCTAGCCCCGTGTTAAGCTACATGCCTATATTGTGCTACGGGTATTATACGTCTGATATACCTATTTAATATAATTTTTATGGTACTACATAAATATATATAGGTATCATACCAATCATACATAATAAACATCAATGGCGGATTTACAATCTGGGGGCACGGCAGTGCCCCCACCAAGTCGAGCAAAAAAGTGTCACGGCCGTACCATCCTTTTTTCGAAGCAATTCAGGCCATTTTCGACCCCCTGTAACTTCGTTGTGGATAAAACTAGAAGACTGAAATTTTCAGTAACCATGCAGGATTGTAATGACACGGTATGTTTAAAATTTTATTCAATTTGAACCAGTATTTTAAGAATCATAACGGGTCAAATTTCTTAATTTTGTCACTCATTGACTCACCGATCATCAAAATTCTAAGGCACTTCTAGCAGACCTAGAAGCTTCAAATTTGGAATATAAGTAGTGTTTGGTGTATGAATCAAGGAAAAACTAAAAAGTGTGTGTGTGTCAGCTACGACGCACGATTGGAGTTTACTCCTTACGAACTAATAACGATAATTATGATATAATATCGAATAGAAAAAAGGGTAAATGAACGCATCTGCTAAAATGATAAGAGAAACAAACATATATTTGTAATTATTCGGATAATTTATATAACTTCAATAAAGCGTATTACATAAAGTATGTTATAAAATAATATAATTAAAATACAGCAATACCTCTTTGCGCGATACTTCGTAGTTGAGACTACGTTGTATCGCGCAAAGAGGTGCAAGGAGGAGACCCCGAGAATGAGATACGCTGTGTAATGTACCTATTCCATCTCATTCTATTACACGTTCAATCCTACAGATATATATGTTTGTCTCTTTCTACGTAACGCCTCACCTTTTCGTGTTACCGTAAATTTCCGTACCGGGCCTTATAACTCAAATCGTTTCTTAAGGAGTAAACTCCAAAAATCTAGAAAAGACCGGTATAGAGGGCGCTGTCGCATCGCCACGTATATACGAAATATGTACTAAAGTAATAACAATGCGAAATATAAATAAATCCAATCTGGACCGGCAGAAAGAAAATATATGGACATAATATACAATAAGTAGAAGGTACCGAAAAGGAAAAAAGTAGAACTGTCTACAAAATACAAAAAGTAATGAGATCCCATCAAAAACAATACTTGTCAAAAAAAACAAGTTGCGCAACTCAGTTGTTCTGCGGTAGAAAGTTATGAGATCCATGTAATTCCAAGTCGGTTATTAATTTATTCAGTCTCTACTTACTTTCTGTCTTAATGCGTCCAGTCTCTAAGACCACGAATGTGGTCCATAACAATTGAAAATCAATTGTGTCTGGAATCTCCGTACTCGAAGCATGAAGTTGTTACGTATTTACGTAATAATTAACAGCATCTTATAGTGACGCAGATCAATATTAGAATTCTTTAATGATTTATATAAATATATAAAACATTAAAGATGTAAATATAGATAAAATCATTAAAAAATATCGGTACCTATTTAAAATTACGGACCCGAAGAGGCTATGTTTGTCCAAAGTGAATGTGAATTTGTGATATTGTTGAATAAATTAAAAAATAACAATTAAATACGTCTGCGTAATTTAAAGTACCGTAAAATGGGGTGAATGGGGATGGTTTTCAACTTTGAGTGCCCTTTTCTAATGAATTTTGTATCAACAACTATTAGTTTACTACATTAAAAGTTTAGTCTTAACTTGTATATTATGAAATTGTATGCGAAACTCATTGATAGTGAGCTTCTTTTATGTAAATACTTAAAATATATGCTATCCCTATTCATACACGTATAGGGTTTAATAGGGACGGCATTGAGAACAATAGAGAAATATGGTCAGGGTTGTCACAAACCCCCAAATAATATTATTCAGAACTAAGAATGAAAAAATAAGAAATTCAGTACTATAGAAATAATGTAAAATACATTATACCTCTACAGATTTCATTGCTTCCTTAGCGACTTACGAACGACTTTTGAATCAGATTCATTAAACTTATAAAAAAACAAAAAAAGCAGCTACCTACCTATTTCGACTTTAGCCGAGTCAAAAGATTAGTAAGTGCAGAAAGTAAATATTGGAGATTCAAAATACCTACTCTAACCTACTATCCTATATACTGGACCCCAATGTCATAATTAGAAAAAAAATATTACTATTATTTTATTTTTATATATTAAAATTTATTATATTTATTACGTTTATTACTTTTGGGTCATATTTTTTATAATTCTTCTTTTGGCTGGGCTTATATTTTCGTGGCATTGTGCCTGCAAAAAGCAAAAGTCCCTAAGTACCTAAATAAATAAGCCTTACCAAACCACCCATCATTAGGTAATAACGAATAATAATATTATTATAGATATAGACAAATACTAGCGATATTGGTGAGTGACACCCCTGTCCCTATCCATGCTTTAGTGTCCCTTTTCATATAACCACGTCCTTAGTTTGTAGGACTCTCGTCCCTATTCACCCCACAGACATCCCGATAATATCCTGTAGGCGTCTCTATTACCCTCTTTTTTTGCAAAATTTACCGGCACTCATAAATTTTCGATTTAAACTAAAATTAAACAAGAAAATTGTAGTAACATACTTGATTTGGATGGAGAAAACACTAACTTTTGTTACTCAGCACGATTCATTTATTAGAAATCACTTTTTCCTGCTTGTTTTTCAAAGTTTTTGAGGGACAAAATCACGTCCTGCTGAACGGCGAACTTCAGATGTATTTTTTTCTGACTTGTGAGCATCTTCACGTCAAAAAAGTGTTACTAGTATAAAAATACAATATTCTACTATAAAACTCATAAAAAATCAGACGATTATCGGTAGATTTCTGATAGTGTTTCCGCTTCAATTTTGTTCATCGATTTTATCCCTATTGACCCCTGCATCCCTATTGACCCCGTTTTACGGTACCTAACGTAAATTTTAATTGTTATTTGCCCACAATATGTCGGCGTCATGGTTTTAGTCGTCTTGAGTAGGTACTTGCGACAACTTTTCAATTTTTTTTTCATACGCTGACGAGTAGCTTAAAGTGCTTTGCATCGCAATCGGCGACGTTCCGAGGAAAAACTCTACTCCCCACTAACATATATTTTTTTAAAACATCGACTACAATCAATCGCATCACTATACTTTTGACGGTCGGCGCGGTGCGAGGGCGAGTGTTTGCGTGCCCACCTCTTGCGTCTCCTTCACCCCCGCAAATGGACGCGATGCTTGATTTATTTTTATCAAAATAAGTGTAAAAATCGACATACCGATGAAATGTAATGTTATATTTCATCTTGGAGTCCTTTCTTGTGTCATTTTTGCTGGATTTGACTGCACATTTTACCATTTTTATTGCTCAATTGGACCGTGTTATGCCAAAACGATCCAAACCACACTCTGGCCAAAATTGAGTTGAGTATACAAAACGATCCAAAATAAATCCTATTTTCATGTAGCAAAGACACACACTCAATTATCTGTACCACAGACAATATTAAACCATACTATACCAACCCACATGTAGGGGGTATGTTGGTAATTTTTATGCAAATGTGATTCACGCTACTTGAATCATTACATTTAGGTAAAAGTCATTCAAAAATTTTAAGCCAATTTGTTCCAGTATGTGTGAATCATTGGTGCAATATAAAATAGGAGAAAATATGAAAGCCATAATGATCCAAAATACTTGGGATTATAACGTTATAAGAAAAATAATTTTGTTGTTAATAATATATAATAATAGATTTGTTTATAATAGAGTTGTGGATGATTTGGAAGGTTTTGGCACACCAGATTTTGAAATCGAAGAGTATCTCGACGAAGAGTATTTAGATATTTAAGTATAATCTCTTTAGCTGGTAATAAATGAATATCTTAAAACAACTTTAGATTTTTACTTGGGAGAGTTTACATAACTATATGTGCCACGCCACCAGTGCTTGGCACGTTAAGTAGAAAGGTTCTACAACACATTAACATTATATAATTTATACTAATATTATAAAGCTGAAGAGTTTGTTTGTTTGTTAGTTTGAACGCGCTAATCTCCGAAACTGCTGGTTCGAATTGAATAATTCTTTTTGTGTTGGATAGTCCAGTTATCGAGGAAGGCTATAGGCTATATAACATCACGCTACGACCAATAGGAGCAAAGATATAGTGGTAAATGTGTAAAAAACGGGAGAAATTATTTCATCTTTGAAGCCTTCCGTTGCGTGCGCCGTGAAAACGGTTCAAGATACACAAAAAATATGTATTAAAGAATAATAGCTCTTTTAATGATCTAAAAAACAGTCCGCGATAGTATATGTCTATCTTTTAAGATTAACTCACAAAAACCGTTTTTATGGTACCTAATTTGGTCGAAATAATTTGTTTAAGTAGTATCAACATAATAATATTAATCTTTATTCAAATAAATATGTTGTTGGTTAAGAGTACTTCATCTATATAAATAAAAATTAATTGCTGTTCGTGAGTCTGACTAAAACTCAAGAACGGCTGAACGGATTTATCTTATCTTAGTCTTGAAATGTTGTGGAGGCCTAGGGAAGGTTTAAAAGGCGAGAAAAAATCGAATGATTGCCGGGGGAAAAAATTGAATAATAACCCGTGCGAAGCCGGGGCGGCCCAATAGTGATAAATATTTCTGTGATATACATAAAATTGATTTACATTATTGGTATTATTATTATTTAATTATAGACGAGCACCATTGGTGCTGGTATGTTTATTTCAGTGTGTCGAGTCTCTACACTATTTTACTTTTTACTTTAAAAATTCTGGATATTGCGAAAACTTCTTTGTGAAACTCTGGATAAGTTCGGTTAAACTACGTAGGTACTTGTATATCACAGAAATATCGATCATTCTACATTATACTAATGTGTGGTAGAAGCTTTGTTATTATCAAAGAATCTATAATGTGACAAAAATCTGATATAATGTAGTTTACCTGATAAAGTTGTTTATTTCTTGTAGCTTAATTACGTCCTAACGGGTGGACAGATTTGGACTTTACTCTGCATAGATACAGTTCGTGAACTAGAAAAGCTACTACAATACTTTTTATTTCAATAAAACTTGCGAAAGAAACCACTATTATAAGCATAAACAAAATACATATTGTTTGAATCATTTCTGCAGAATGATTTAAAAAACTACTTCAATACAAAGTATTTTTTTGCAGAAATGATCTAGACGACTATTTTCGTCAATATCTTTAAAATTAGAATCAAATTGATAAAAAAGAATTACTACTAGTGACCTCAATCCAATGTTCTTTAAATCGATGTATGGATTAATATCATAGAAGAAGAGGATTATGGAGCAAATCACGTCTTTACCTTTAACGCTTAATATCTCAGTTTGGCTTTTATGTGGACTGGAACATTTTGGCATAACACGGTCCAATTTAGCAAAATGAATTGAGATCCTCACGCCGCTACCGCGCATCCACGACTGCGAAGGCTCGCTGCCCGAACGTCATGTTGTTCTTAGCCGTGTCTGATGTTCGCAATTCAATAGGCTCACTCTATTCTTACCATAGATAGATACTCTAAGCTTGCAGCGATTTTAATTAACATAATAATTATCGATAGCTTTTTACCCATCGGCACGTCCCATCCCTACCTGTCCCATTCGCTCTTTTATGATTGTCTATGGTCCTAGCTGTAGTGCCTACATTCTTCGCGATGTAGTTTGGGTGCTGGCTGCGTGCACTCCATCCATACTACAATAGATACTCTAAGAGTAAGATAGGTACTTTATGCCAACAAGAATATTAATCACTACGTTTACTTAAAAAAATACTTTCTATACCTTTTAATTAAATACTATCTAATAATAGCCCTACTTATTCTGCAGACGTGTAGTCACACCGCTCGCTCGCGTCGCGCATTACTTCTTTGATCTATGTTACATAGACCGATTTATCACTCGTGTAGAATCTGGATTTGCGGATCTAGGTATTTTCTACATATGCATAGATTTTCTGTATTCATCTCCCAACGTGCGTGTACCTATGTGAAGTCTAGATATATAGATTAAAACGTAGTGATTATTATACTCTCTAAGATAGATAGAAAATATTTTATTACACACCAAACAAGGAAACAATACAATAAGAACATTAAAACTAAACCTAGAATGCGTAATGGGCCAATTGCTAAATTATGATTGATTCTGTAAGATAAGATGAGAAGTGTGACAGTGTGACCAGAAATAAATTGAGCATAATGCTCGCTGCTCGGGTAAATTCTGCTAAACTTTTTTAAAATAATGTTATAATTCTGCTCACGGACAAACTCAAATTTTGTATGAAAATACATAAAATGCTCATGACCGATTGTTTTATTTTTATGAATTATCAAAATGTAGGTAGCTTTCTTTCATTAATAATCACAACTCATATAACCTATTAACTTGGCAAATTAACATCTACATTTCTATAGAGAGTCTTTGAGTTTCCCGCATTGACACCCATCCTGCTCTTTCACAGCTTGCTTCACGTGCAGTATCGCAGAAACGTGTTCGTTTTTAAATTTATTTCTCAGTTCAGTTTTTATGTTGTTTACTTGAGAAAATATTCTCTCACACGCCGTGTTGATAAAAGACAGTTAAGTTCGCTTGAATCAGCACATCGCTGTTCATACTCATAAGGGGTTTTTGGTATCGTATTTGTAAATATTTAAACCTACATTTTGTAATAATCTGAGGGTCGAGTGTCGCCGGTAAACTAAATGTACCTACCATCTTTCTTTTGTAAAAAAAAGTACCGAAATTTTAGTGTGATATTCCGAAAACCATAATACAAGTGTGTTGCTAAGACATTTGTAATCGACATCAGTAAATTTTTGTAGCAACGTTTGAAATCTTAGAATCGTTTGCGCAATGTTGTAGTGTTGGAAGTTAGGAGGAATCAATGTGACAACACCTTACAGGTGTCGGAGAAATCTATAGTAAAATCTCTGTTGTCAGTACAACGAAATAATTCTGACATAAATTAAAATAAAAACAGTACCTAGCTAGTTTGTTGAGCACATATTCAAATCTAACTCCAAAAATTAAAATTCCTATTTGCTACTAAAATTCTGCTAAAGTTTTATTAAATTCTGCCAAATTCCGCTAACTTTTTCTGCCAAAATAGCAGAATTCTGCTAAATCTGGTCACACTGAGTGTGAAGAATCTTATAACGTCGGAAGTGATTTAGGATTTTAAGGTATCTTATCTTTGCCATAAAGATTAACCGGTCTGCCAAAAGAAGAAGAATATTGAATAGTTGACTTTGGCATTTGTAACAAGCAAGGAACACAAGATGCTGTCACTGTAGTAATGCCATGCTGTACTACAGTTTTGTTAGATCTATCCTGAAGAAATGCGGTCAATAATTTTATTTAAGCATAAACATTTAAGCTTTTACTTTTAATAACTGATGGACAAAAGAAATAGCAGATACATTTAACACAGAACAAAACACAGAACAGAACAAAATCAATGCTTAACAAACTCAAAACTTGTGTATAAAATTGTTTCTTTTGAAATTATATAATGTCACCGAAAAATAACAAGATCAGTAAATTCATAAATTTCTTTGGATACTTATAAACTTTCCTAAATTTCTAATCGAGACAAAAAGTTTATTTATTAACGTCTAAGATTCTAAATTGTGCTTTTAATTTTACGCATCTATAATATATTGAAAAGAACATACTACTCTCTGATTGGTCGATTCACAGAATTTATGCATCTTGTCTTTATTGAATTTTAACGTTATAATAGAAATAAAGGTTAAAAAAGGCTATAGTGTGCTTCGAACGCTGCCGTGAATTTTGACCGAAACATAATATAACATTATCTTTACTCTAAATCAAAATAATATGATTAGCAAAACATTTGTTTGTTTCATTGTTGTATATATCTTAAAAATTGGCACATACTAGGCTACATACTCTTTTTTATGATTTACTTATAATGACATATCTGCCCAATCTTTATAATTAAATAACAAAAGAGGATTATCAAAAACATTGTTATTTCATTATTATATTTTAGTTAAAAAATGGCGTATCAAACTATATACCCAGTACTCTTTTTGAAGTGAAACTTCTTAAGAATCGTTGTGATTTCAAACCAATTCGTATGCAATGGAAATGTGACAGGTAAGCCAATCTTAAACGCTAACAAGGTTAAGCAACTTTGCGCGACGCCAGTACATGGATGGGTGACCGCCCGAACAAAATCTTTTTGCATAGTATTTTTTTTTGTTTTTTTTTTATTCTTATTCTTTTGTCGATTTACTGAAGTTTCACTTCTATCGTGTGTGAATCGCACACACACCTTTTTTATGTATCTCATTCTTTTGTCGATTTACTGAAGTTTCACTTCTATCGTGTGTGAATCGCACACACACCTTTATCTTTTTTTGTTGTTTGCTGATATTATGAGATAATTACAACAAAAAAAATAGTTCGTAATTCTCTTGCTTTCATTTTTAAATACTATATCCTACCTAAGCATAATGTTGTAATTGAAGACAATGTCCTACAAAACATACGGACATTGGCTGTTGACGGCCATATAGCCAGTCACGGACGCCATCAAATAAAAGAAAAAGAAGAAAGTTGTAATTAAACACAGCTAATTCTAGCATTGAATGAAATGTCAGACATATTTTTTAATGTACACATAATTATACAGGGTGTAATCAGACGACTATCGAAAAAAAGGGGGGGGGGTATGCAGGACACCAAACCAAATCAATATAAAAAAACCGCAGTCCAAAAAAAAAATTGTAGCCGGAGATATCGATGTTTGAAATTTTCTGACTATTTAGCCAACCAGCAATGTAGCCAGTAATGTTTTTATCGATAAATGGCATCGTTTCGTAGCTGTAATAAACGTTAGTAGTAGAAGGCAGGTAAAAATATCAAAAAATGCCGTGTTGGCTAAGTGGGAGGACACTCGACTTTCATTCTGAACGACCTTCAGAATGAAAGTCGAGTGTCCTCCTACCTAAATGGCCCATTTATGCAGGAAAATATTGGATTTTACCGCGGGAAAGTACTAGTACGCGGTACAGCTTTCCCGCGGTTTTGAAAGTAATAACTTGTTTTAAAATAAAATACAGCAGATACCCTTCTCGCAATTCTAAAATCTCTCAGGTCATTGAACTTACTCAACATTCATAACAAACTCTAGAAACATAATGTCACGATTTTGACTTGATAACCACAAGTGTAATTATTATTATTACTGTGAATTATTGTTTTCTTCAGAGCCGCGTTGGCTTAGTGCAAGCACACTCGACTTTCATTCTGAAGGTCGTGGGTTCAAACCCCGCCACGCACCTCTGGATTTTTCTTGAGATATTTATGTCCGCTTTAAACACGTTGTTTAACGGTGAAGGCAAACATCGTGAGGAAACCGGCATCATCTGAGAACTTTAAAAGAGTTTGAAGGACATGTGACATTCACCAACCCGCACTTGGCCAGCGTGGTTTAATTGAGGCCTAATCTCTCTCGTCAAGAGAGAAGTCCCTGTGTCCTAGCAGTGGGAACGTTAATAGGGTGATGTGATGTTGATGAACAATAACATTTGAAGGCATTGAATGTACTTAGTTACTTACCTAATTTCGCTGTCGCCTCGGTCGCACTAGAAATGGCTCGAATTGAGCTCCTCCTCTTTCATGGCACATCTTGTACTCACACACACACTGGCACTCTGTAGTCCTCTGGAGGCATTTCCTCGTGCCTCGCCGTAACACATTAACATTTGTCCATATTCACTCGCACTAAACATTGCCAAAACCACATCACACTAACATTTGAATAACAATCACTCGTCACTTTACACTAGTTTACACTACTAACCGAAATAGACAAATCTATCCATTTATTCTTACTATAAAATAAAAAAAACTTTAACTAACTTTTTTGAAAAAGAAAGGATTTTACTAAAACTAATTAAAGAGAAATACTAGAAAAAATAAGCTGAACAGTGCAAAGATTCGCGATACGACGCGCAAGTATTCAATACGAGTTATGAACACCGACTGAATTGATTCTCAAAACACTACGAAAATAATAGACATTAATAAAATACCTAATATCTTCAAAAAGCGCCGCCACGCGGCGCGGCTTATGGCAAAGGGTGCCGACATTGCCGGCGCGGCGTCTTTTGTCAAACAGGATAATTTATTCTTTGCAAAAGCCGTGTTCACTATGCCTACGGAAATAAGTAGAACAAACTCCGTTTGATAAATATCTTTCCATATGTTAGGTATGACTACAAAAATAAAAAATAATTGATTATTTTTTAATGCGAACGAACTCGAACAGCTGGTTTAGATAAACTTACGTGTATTATTTAACATAATATTTTTTTTAAATGCTGTTATCTGAGTAGTTTTTATTTGATTTTTGTTATTATTAAGACATAGAATAAAATACTTACTTATGTAAGTACCTACCTAGGTTAGGTACCAAACTGTTTTTATGAATATTAACAATTTTATCTAGATGTCGTTCGTGCAGTAGGCAAAGATTGCAGTAGGCCGATAATCTAATAATAGGGTGAATTGAGTTCGTTTCAGCCCTAGCAACTCCATTGCAGGACATAGGCCTCCCTCAATCTTTTAAAAGATTGAGTAATAAAAATAAATTTTGAATTATTTTGTAGGTACTTTAATTAACTATGAACTATGATGTGGCGGGAATTGTGCATGGATTTTAATAAAATCCATTATCTCGGTCACCAGAGTTCATTGCGCTTAGAGCAGGATAGCGCTCGCTTGCGTGTGTGCGTATGGGTCGTACACGCAGGCGCTATCACTGTGTGGATGCCATCAGCTGTGATTACGTGAAGGTATTAGAATGAATATCGGCGCGGCGCGCCGGCCGCGAAAGCGAGCGCGAGAGTGAAATTAGATTCACTGATGTTTTATTTTTTTTTAATGTTTTTTTTGTATTATTAGTGTGTTAATTACGTTGGCATGTTCTTAAATTAACGTACAATGACTATGAAACCTATAAATAGAAAAAAAAATATAATAAAAAAAAAAATGCCTTTTTTTTTCGATAAATTTGTTCAGTATCGTGGTCTGTATCTCCCCTTTCATTTTTCGATAGTAGTCTAATTACACCCTGTATAAACTAAATATGACACAAAATCAACATTATCAAAACATTACTATTTCGTATTATACTTGCATATAATTAAAAGATGAGTGGGTAACACTCAAGATATCTGATTGATTGACTAACTGAGGCTTGCTTGCTTGACGCTAAGTTAGGATTGGTTGATTTGATTGTTTGTATGTGCAATGGCTACCTATCGTTCCCGGTTTTATTCTTAACAGTGTAAACATCAGTGTATTTGGAATTTAATCTATAAATAGTGCTCTAATCTCAAAGTCAAAATGGTACGTAAGATGGCTAATGTATTATTTTATACCAGGGACATCTACTCATAAGTATATTTTTGTTCTAGTTATTGTAACCGGTACAAAATTATAAAAAACTATTTGTTAGCGTCTAAACATTGTCAAAATTGTAAAAATTGACTATGCTCAACTATTACTTTCATAGGTTTTACAATAAACATTATTGTTATGAAATGACATTGGTGGTTCTCCGTTGATATTGTTTATTTTCAAAAGATGGAATTGTTTATGTCCCTCCCTCGATAAAATTAATACTGAATGCGTTTTGGTTATCTGTAATTTAATAATGTATTTGATTACGTTCTAATGCTCTATAGGATAAGCAAATCTGTATGGAAATTTAATGTCAAGTACAATCTTCGTCACATAAAAGCTTTTAATCTGTTTGCTTACTAACTTAATCCAAGTTATGTTATTCCTATGAAAGGACATAATTTAAGAGACTATAAAACCGACTATTCTGAAGAGTGTACAAATGGTAATTAAAACCAGTTACAACTAACCAGAACTTTGTAGGTATTTATATATTGTCTCAAAAACATTTCTTTATTTTCAGACTATCGGCAAAAATAATAAGATGCAACAGCATCTAAATTATAGAGTAAGGGTAATTTTGCAAGATTCTCGTACATTTATTGGAACATTCAAGGCTTTTGACAAGCATATGAACTTGATATTAGGAGACTGTGAGGAATTCAGAAAAATCAGATCAAAGACCAGTAAAGCCGCAGATAGAGAAGAAAAAAGAACACTGGGTTTTGTACTTTTACGAGGAGAAAACATAGTTTCACTTACAATTGAAGGACCACCACCTCCCGAAGAAGGGTTACCACGTGTACCACTTCCCGGCGGTATGGGAGGTCCTGGAGGTGGCCGTGCCGCTGGACGTGGCTCAGGCCCAGGTGGCCCACCCCCTGGCTTACAAGGACCTGCTCGTGGTGTAGGTGGACCCTCACACCAACATATGGCCCCAGGTTCAAGGGGTCAAATGTCAGCTCCACCTCAAATGCGTGGTGGCCCTATGATGGGTGGCCCACCCCCTGGTATGATGGGTGCTCCTCCAGGGATGGGCCGGGGAGGTCCAGGCCGTGGAGGTATGCGTCGTTATTAAACACTTCAGTAATTAAGACCATTCTTTTAGTTTTAAGGCTTAACAGTGAGAAAATATTTGTAATTCGACTTTAATAAATATCTGACTGGCCAAATATTTTTTATTGAAACTACAATCATTTTATACTTACTGTGTATAACTTTATATTTCTACTTGGTCTCCAACAAACAAGGATGTAATGCATGAAGATTGCATCTTGCCTTGTTAGTCATTTTTTAACATTATCCTTTGGCTCATTCTCCACTTGGCATGCAAAACATTTACCACCACCAAAAGATTAAAAAAAAAATTAAAACCTTTAGTTTTCTAGCTAAAAATCAAGATGATCAGTGCATTGAAGTTTCGAAGAACAATTTTGTGTGAAAAAACAAGCCCCCAAACCTTTGAATATTGATGAAGCTAGACAGACTGACTTAACATAATACCTATTTTCTTATGTAGTCATTTGTCGGGGGTTAAAAATAATCTGGACCATTTCATAATGTTATTGATTTTTCAACATAATCATCCTCATTTCAGCCGTATGACGTCCTACTCTGCACTATTGATTCGTCGCTTTTACATCCTATACCTACATGCTTTATGGCACACAGTCACCGTTTGGCTATATCGGTGATCCGTTCTTCTATGGTTCCTCATTCCTGTTTCGATCACGCAAATGCAACTCGAGGATAGATTTTTCTATAGATCTTAGAGCAACTAGAGCGTATTTAATAAGGCCTAAATTGAAGCACCACCTTTCGGCTCCTAAAGTCAGCACTGGTGACATATAATAAACTGAAGACTTAAGAATCAAGTCTTAAGTCTATTCATTATTTATTTATTTAATTATTATGGGTTCGGGCTATTTGAGAGACGTAAATATGTTGTGAAGTTTCCTAAAAGGGCAGCGTTAGGAAAACTACGCAACTACTTTGTTGGATCCAGCATTTACCTGTTTCCGAAGTTGAACCTACCTACCATAGTGGACTGTAACTTTCAAAAACTATCCATATGAACAAAATAAAATGTCTAAGATTAGTAGTTCCAAAGATATAAAATATAATAGATCTTTGAGGGCTTGCTTGCTTATAATCAGCAGTGGACGTCCAACCAAGGGAATGAAGATTCTAAAACTAATAAAATAGGTACTATAACTATCGAAATCTTCTTTTACTTTGTTTTTTAAGATAGTTCTGCGATTTTCAAACGACATAAACCAGGTTAGAAATTATTTGTAATACAAGGTCCATATTCATTTTGCAATTATTATTGCGAAAATAATAATTCTCGCAAAATTATAACGAAATTAACATGGCGCCTCTACAAAAATAACCGGAGTCGGACTTGTCATCGCAGAACTATTTAAAAAAAAATTACGTTCTTTTTTTATGAAGTATGTAATCAATACTAGATAATATTATGAAGCCGAAGAGTTAGATTGTTTGAATAGCGTTCAATTCAGCGTTCGATAGCCCATTTATCGAGGAAGGCTTCTTAAGCTTTGGTCTGGTGATCATGTCGCACAACGCTGCGGTATGCGGCGCAACGCAGCGTCACGACGTAGCATTTAGCTGATGTTGATTTTGCTACCAAGGCATACGTGAACATGAACAGTTTGACCCGTGACGCACACCGCAGCGTTGAACCGAGAATGACGCCGCGCTGTGCGGTAGAACACATCCCCACTTCACAGCGCTTGCCACTCGCCGCTTCATATGATTGAGTGTCCGGCAACGCATACCGCAGCGTTGTGCGACATGATTACCAGACCAAAGCTTTACTGCGGGAAAATCCAAAACCACCGTGGCGTGTTAAGCTAGTTATTTTTATAAGTAGAACGATTTCCTACGTTCTGTAACATGTCTAAGGCGGACTAGTCGATATGACAGGCTCCATGCATAAATGACGGAACCCCCTTTCAAATGATTTAATTAACATTACTTGTGAAGATAATGTTTTTAAGCCTATGTATTCATATGTATGCGACTTAAGTGCACAAGATATAAGATTACCTACCTGCTTAGGTATAGTATGTATGTGCTAAACAATTATGTTAATTAGCTTATCTCTTTAATGTACAAGTAAAGCAAAATACATGTTTGCAAATTATATTATGATACAGTATGTATTATATTATAATCAAAATATGGCAAAATATTCAATCGTGAAATATATTTCAGTACCGGCTATACTTATCTGATAGATAAGCAAAATATGAGGTTAGAATATTCAGATCTTAGAACCAAAAACTAATGGCAATAACCGCAAGACGGGTGACATTTCTTGCCGTCGACTCCGCAGCGGCAGCCGCCGCTCGTGTCTCCTTTGCCGGCCGCGCCCCACCGCCGCCCGCGAGTCACCCAGCAAATCTCCGTCTTGCAGGCAGAACATTTAATCCAGTCACATCCCCATTTCTTCGTTATGATGGCACTACATTCTGGGCACTGGAGCGCTTCTCCCCGAGCTATGAGAGAATCCAGTAGTGCTCGAGTTCCCTCGTCCGTCTGATTAGTGGAGTCATTCGCGGCAGAGGCAGCCTCAAGTTTTTTACGATGCTGCTCACATGTTTCTCCTGCATGTATAGCCTGGAAATAAAGAAAGAAAATTGAGCGTGAGATCTTTTCACATGCGTTCCGATGGCGTCGGACCCCGATGTCTGACACAATTATAAATCTGAATTTTAATTTTAAGAAAAACCCCTGATTCCAATGTCTTAATTTCCTTAAAAGTAAAACACCATAATAATGTGTACTGTGCACGCGATGCGCTTTCATTTGATACCCCACTCCAGTATATTTGGAGATTTTCGGTTTTCCTTCCCCACTCTAACCCCCATAACTTTTAAACGGCACAACCGATTTTCAAAATCCGACACTGATATCGGAAAGGATAATGTGAAAACGCTATTATATGCCGCAGTGAATACTCGAAATAGCACCAACACTGTATTTTTTTATATACTATCCAAGCAGGAAAGCAGCAGCTGTTCATCATCTCTTTTTTTAATTTTAGACAGTAATCTAACTGTTAATGTAACATAATCCATGTTTGGTTAAACCCACAAAAACCACTGACCCAAGTTTAAGTATTCATTTACCCCAGTTCTGTGGCTCAGTCGTTATACATTTGTCGACGAAATATTTTTTTATTTATCACTTCTTTGAAATACTGCTGGTTTTATTATTTTTATTTGGCAAGTAAGATTTTTTACAAGGGCTTGCAGAACATCTCACACACCTGCGGGAATCGAAACCACCTTGCGTCGCAAAGGACCTTAGCTCACTACACTGCACCATCCCCATTGATCCATTATATATCACAACCCATTTTAATATTATAATTACCTACTTAATTATAAATTTTACTATATATTGGGTATAAATTATATCATGACTCTACATTATTGAAGTAGAGTAGAAGTGTTGTTTTATAACTACGAGTATTAGGTCTTATCAGAAAGACTGCGGTCAGGACATTAATTTTGTTTTGAAGATATTTGTGTTGTTCTGAACGTGGACCTGTATGTGTGAATTTGATTTAAAATTGTAATTAATAATATGTAAATAATGTATAATTTTAAATGAAAGTTAATAATAATGTAATGCACGTATATCTATTAGTTAAATAATGTAATTTTTTAATTTTGTTTAATAATAGGTAATATTTGTAACATTATAATATAAATTAATAGATTCATACGCCTGTAAAGGCAGGTTTCGGTAGTGCAGCATTTCATAATAAGACCATTGTATTACCCGAAATTGATTGAATAAAAATATTTGAATTTGACCACTTAAACGCCTGACCACGCTCTTGTCTGAAAATACCCTTTAACAATATGTTGTCAACATACCTGACAGGGTACACAGTTAGTGCTTTTGCAGACTGGGCAAGGAAATCTACGAACTCCTGGCTCGCAGAGAGCCCAGCCGGTGCAATCCTTTGTTCGGCAATGAAATGCGTTTCGCGTGCCGCTCTCTGCGACCGCCAGCCCTCGCGCCAACCACTTCTCATAATCTTCACCCGAAACAAGGCCTTTAATCTCTCGTTCTTCTAAAACACCTCGACAGTCTGATGCTGGGCATGATACTACAGGCTCTTCGCTGTGTCTCACAACATCCGAAAGGCACTCTTTGCAAAAGGAATGAACACATTCTCTGAGTATAGCTCCATTCCCGGGAGTGCATTCTTCCATGCAAATTGCACATTCGAACTTCTCAGCGTTAGAGACTAAAGACTGTTGCTCTAGTTTCACCAATTCATTGTATATTTCAGCATCGTTATTTGTAGCCACCGTTTTAGCGACCTCCTTTGTATCTGAAAGATTAATAACAGGTTTGTTATTTTTTATTTAATAATAAGTATAATCGTACTCCCTTGCCTCCTTTCTATTTTGTTTATTTTTATTTTGCATTCTAAGGTTGCCTGGAAGAGATCGTTTTAGCGATATGGCCCTGCCCATTGTAACACTTGTTTTGTATTTTGGTTTACGTGTTTATGTTCTTTTGTTGTGTATGTAAAATAAAGCGTTTTAGTATTATCGAATTCTCGACTGTGCGACCAAAGAACGTACATAGTCATTTACTCGTAAGCTAACTTTGTGTGCGACATCTAAATTAAAATAAATAGTTTATAAAAAATACAGCTTACTTAGCATGGACTTGGTGCATATAGACAGTTTGCCAGATAATTTAGACAACGAAAAAGATGTTACTAAAGTACTTAAAGATATTTAAATTATATTACCCATTCTTAAGATCTCAGAAACACTGCAAGATCGCGCCAAAAAATTTCAACATTCAAATTCACGGTATACTTTTACACGTAGGTATACATACATACCAGCTTCTACGAGGCACAAATAGAAAGGTGCGCTCAGCTCTTGGCCTGCTAGTGTGACTAGAAGGGTGTCTTCGTCCGAGCAAAGCGCGCGGCCGACGATCCACCGCTGCATGTGCACTGCGAGGCCCAAGGACCTTTCCGCCTGACGGCGCAGATCACCCATCCTAGCGTTGCGCTTCACGTGCAATTGCACTGGCCCTCGCGTTGTTTCTTTGTCTTCCACCCACACGAGAATACTGAAATTCATTTTATTCAGTCATATTTCGTTAAAATACCTTATCTTTGGATCATGTAAACTGTGCATTTAAATATCAAATTATTGCTAAAGCTTCATCTTAATATTGGTAGAAGATGATGATTTCCTGGCTAGATACTTAAAGTTTATAGATCTTATCCTAATCTCATGCGTCAACTATTACCTCCATCAGCCAATGATGAAATGTAATCTAAACTAAACACGGTTTTGCACGGCGTGTGAATTAATAAAATATAAATACTTACGGAACATCTTCGTTGTTCCCTTTAACTACATTTGTGTCAATTTTTGCTGTGGTGGATGTACTGGCTCCTGCTTTGTTATCTCGGACATTACTCTTCGGCGGCGAGGGTTGGGTTAGTGCTATATCAGTTTTGGCTTTTGTCGCGGTTGGTACGATCTGAGCAGAAGTTTGGGTATCATTTTCACGCTTCGTTACAACTACTTTTCTAGTGTCACGCGTAATTATTTTATCTGCTGAATTTGTATTCTTTATAGGGGTCTTGAGAATTTCTTCTGTATTTTGTTTGCTGTTGGGCTCAATAGCATGTGGGTTTTCGGGGGACGCTGATATCCGGCTCGGACCAGCAACGATTTGCGAAGAAAAGGATAGCACTGAACAAGAAAGTCTGAGCTGTGCAAGTTTTACCGCCGCTTCAGCCGCTGCACCCTCGTCACCTTTCGCTATGGACTGCTCGAGTTGATTAATCAAATTGCGGCGTCTAGAATGTTGGTCTAGCTTCTCAACTATACTTATTTCTGTGGAGGTGGTGCGTGATGTTGTTGGCTGTGTAACTGGATTCACGGGAGCAGATGGCTCTACGACCTTTTTTACTATAACTTTATTTTCCTTTGGTGCTGTTGTTTTCGCTGGTTCATTATTTCTTTTTTCTTCTGTTTTGTCAAGTAAAGCATTCGAAAATATTAATTTTGTTTGAGGTGTTGATGGTAATACTGTACTACAAGTTGGAGAATTGGTCCTCGTTGAACTCACACCAGATTTTGTTTCTTGTTCAGATTTTTTGTTCACTGATTGTAGATTTGAAGTCACAGTTTCGTTCGTGCTTTTTGGTATGTAAATGGGATTCAGTAATGAAGATACTTTCAACGGATTTTTTGTATCCAGTACTGCACTTCCGCTAAGGTTTGAAATTACTTTAACTCCATTCAATAGTTTACTAGCCAATTCAGTTTTGGTAACATGTTTATTTAAAAGGTCATCCTTTTTTGTAAGAGATTGTTTTTGATTATTCACTTTTTTTTCTACTATGACAATGTTATCTTTCGTATGTTCTAGAACTGTTGGTTTCGTTATCAAAACATTATTAATGGTTGCCAACGGTTCAGCATTTGTATCATGTCTAATATCTTTATTCGTGTTAGTCTTTGGCGTTGGCGGTAATTCAGATTTGTTTATTATGACTGTTTTTATAGAAGAACCGATCTTTAAAGTAGCTGGTTCCACAACCTTTGGTACACTTTTAATGACTTTATCATTCAAACTTTTTGCTTCACTGTAAGGACCACCTGTTCCTTTCTTAGGAAGCCTATCTTTCATTTCTTTTAAAATTTCCTTGAGTTTTTCTTTTTCTTCTTGGTCGTTCTTTTGGTCACTGCTGGCGGTTTGAGTAGATATACTGCTAAGTCTTGAAGATTTAGGAGTATTATTTAAAAGCGCATTTTCTAAAGGTAAACAGTATAGACAAGTAATCACAGTTGCATTATATTTTTTTAAACACCTGGTGCAAATCCAGGCATCAGTCTGACTTGAGGGTCCAGGGTCGTTAAACGTTCTTGTATCTTGAGGGTTGTGTTCTAATACTTTTAACTTGTATTTTTCCATGATTTCGTGTGCCTGCTTATCCAATTCACTTATACTAGGAAGAAGTTTAACGGAAGAAGTTTCAATCGCAGAATTCCGTTTCTTGTTTTCGAATATTTGTTTTAAAAAGCTTTTGTCTTGACGAGGTTTGACTTCTTTATTGGTCTCCTTTTTGCTGTACTTCTCAGACTTGCAGCCCATAGTCACTTCGTTGAGTTTAGGCGAGTGGTCCGTAACCGGCTGAGAGTGGGTGTTCATTGGTAAATTTATCGTGTTGTTCAATTGAATGTGGTCTTCGTCCTCTTCAAGCTTTTCGGGAATGGTCGGCACTGGTAAAGGGGGCTGCGGAGCCGGTCGCTTCCTGGTTCTCCGGCGAGCGAGAGTGGAGGGGGTGGAAGGGGGCGGAGGGGCGCGGCGCTTGCCCGGAACGTGTGCGGGTCGCTGAAACAGCTCGCTGGCGGCGCGACGGTCACGATCCGTCCGCTCAGATGCCGCGGTTCTACGCGCGTTGGGAAGACTGAAAGCGTCGAAGCCGTGGAGTCCGTATTTTCTAAGGAGAGTGATGTCGCGATCGTGTTGCCGGCGTATATTTCGGTCACGGACTCTTTTCCTGTAGGAGTCCGTGGGCGGGCCGGGTGGCGGTATAACGATGGGGTTGGCGGTGGCGTAGTGGCCGGGCTGCAGGAAGGCGAAGCTGGCGACGGTGCGGTCGGAGCCGACGCTGGAGAGGCTCTCGCTGGAGGAGTGCTCGTCGCGCCGCAGCCACGAGAACAGCGTCCACAGTCCCCCGGAAAGCGGACGCGGCCGCCCCGACTCCACCTCCACGGCGCTCATCACCCCTACAAATAAAAATGAGTTTCTACTAAGAAGGCATTACGTATCAAGTTAAGAAAAAAAATCTGAACATTGCCTGCATTTGTTTGAAGAAAAAATATATGCTTGGGAGTTCAGTAAATTAATTTTAGCTGCAATAAGAAGTGGGAGTGTTTCTATTAACTAAGATGAGTGTTTATAATAACAGAAGCTCAAAATTATTTTGGGCTACGTATGAGAACGTACAAGATTTTTTATACTAAAGCTTTTGAACCTTATTTTTCATACAATAAATAAATGATTTGACCTGGACAATGTATTTACTGCTGGTTAATTTGCTTTACACTAAAAACTAAACATAGAGATACGATGAATAAATAAGAAATAGGTACTTACGCGTCGACGAAGTGAATCAGCGCAGCGCCACCAATTTTTCAAACGCATAAAACTAAAGCATTATTAACCTCGTTTCACAGATTTATTTTTGTTTTAACTCTATAATTTCATTTTATAGTTAAACGTAGAGTTAAGTCGCGAGATTATTGAGAACATAATGTGAGTTGAGATGTTAAAGTCATAATATTGTATGTTGATGTAGCACGAAGAGAAGCAACAATGAATCTAGCGCGCGCGAACAAAGCGAGGTCGCACGAGCGCTCGCGCCGCCCGCCCAGCTATATTTAGCGGAACTTCGCGACTCAGTTTTTGCTATTTTCATTTCATTCTTGTATTCCCCCGACCTCACTTTGGCCGAGTGTTTAGTTTATACATTCGTTACGTTTACGAGAAATCTGTACCAGAGCCGGCACTGATCTAGTAATTTAATGAAATTATTTTGGTTTGGATCAATCACAAGGATTTTATATAAGTTAAATTATAATAATGGCCTATGACTCCATCTACACTATCGAGAATCATCTAGAAATAACCCTTTGTTTATAATAATCAAAATTCAAGTTTATAATTCTTTTGATTTCAAATCTAAAATGCTCGAAAGATAAATATTTCATATTTGAAGTTTACATTCATTCAAAAAAACATGCAACTGTCTCAATATTCTATTAACAAATAAATAACATAATTTGCGATACACTTTGCTTATATCTCATCAGGTTTAGATTTTTTCTTTTGCGAGTGTCGCTCGGAGCAGGTCTGGATGACTAGCATCGCGGCCGCGACTCGGCTCGTGAGGTCGACCTGACTGAGCTCGTGCGCCCACGACACTCGGCCCCACCGTTCACTCTGAAACAATTTACCAATTAGGAATACTGGCCATGACTAAGGCGCTCTTTGTCTTGCATTTTGACTAATAAAAGGGGAGTAGGTCTCACTGCTAAAATAGGTGGGTTTAATACAATGACCTCGTAAATTTTTAAGTTAACATAGTGATTCAACATTTATTTATTAAACTACAAAATAATATTCATTATTTTAACACCAACTACAAGGAAAATATTACAGGTAGTTCATAGAGTGTAACAATGGACCGCCTTATCACTAAAGACGATCTCTTCCAGGCAACCTTTAACAACATTATATCATTAGGTATAACGGTTTCACAAATCATAGCGAAAACTTATAAATTGTTGACGAGAAGATACTTCTTAAGGTCTTGTATTAAATCTGTGATGAGTTGAGTACAAAACTACTTAAACTATATTTATATTTAAAAACTAGGTTCTAAGGTTCCGTGTACAGTTCATACAATTTTACAATAAAAAATTAAAAGTCCAAAAATATGCGGTTACAGCTTCACCCATCCAAGTACTGGCCTCGCGCAACGAAGCATAACTTTATAAAAAATATGTTTGTTGTATGTGAGCCTCCTTATATATCTATACTAATATATAAAGCTGAAGAGTTTGTTTGTTTGTTTGAACGCGCTAATCTCCGAAACTACTGGTTCGAATTGAATAATTCTTTTTGTGTTGGATAGTCCAGTTATCGAGGAAGGCTATAGGCTATATAACATCACGCTACGACCAATAGGAGCAAAGATATAGTGGTAAATGTGTAAAAAACGGGAGAAATTGTTCATCTTTGAAGCCTTCCGTTGCGTGCGCCGTGAAAACGGTTCAAGATACACAAAAAATATGTATTAAAGAATAATAGCTCTTTTAATGATCTAAAAAACCAGTCCGCGATAGTATATGTCTATCTTTTAAGATTAACTCACAAAAACCGTTTTTATGGTACCTAATTTGGTCGAAATAATTTGTTTAAGTTGTATCAACATAATAATATTAATCTTTATTCAAATAAATATGTTGTTGGTTAAGAGTACTTCATCCATTATAATGCGGGTAGCACCGCAGGGCACAGCTAGTTTATTTATAAAGTGTTTTTATCCGATCCGTCCGCCACCGGTCTGCCCCTTAGATAAGACACTAATAAAGATCTGTTTTTATCTGATTTAAACAGATTTGATTCGGTAGGTATACATTTTCCGAATAGTTGGATTGGATGGATTTATTCAGTAGAAAAATAAATTAAAACAATAATTATACTTATAACGTTACAATAACAGTTATTATTTTCATCAACTTACATCACAATTACGTAGTCGGTGGCTATTAAGGATACCTATTTGGATATTGGACCGGCAGCGCATAAAAATTCCTGTCTTAACCAAACTAGGGCGGCTATTTTAAGATCTTCGGCTTTCTTGTATAATATAACTTATGATCTGGATTCTGTTTCAAACCTGGAATCTGTTGAATCTATTGCGCGTATGAAGCAACGTCAAATTAGTTTTATATTTAAACTATCTATATAACTTATACTTTTTTTTTAAGATCTTATTTCTATCGATTTTTGCGTGTACCTACTGATCGAAAATTACTTAAAGAAATATTTTTCAATATTAACAGTATCTCACTTTTTAAAAGAGGTTTACATGTATCTTCGATCTTTAGTATGTTCTAATATTGTCGAAACCATTACGAGTTTTTTTTAATTAAGTTTTTACTATACTGACATTTATTTTGATTATAATATAAATTAATACGTATATTGTACAATCGAACCAACTGAATCATGACCCACTTGCCTGATAATTCGCTTGAAACTTTCAAACTTGTAAGATCTATCACGTATAATGTTACTTACAACGTTTTAGGTACTAATAAAATTACGTCAATACAGGTCGCAGAGCTATGCAATTTTAACCTTTGTTATCATTGCCATAAAACCACATTTCACACATATACAGTCATTATTTGAATCTCGAGCTAGTTCTCGCTTATTTAACCTAAACTTTTTGATGATGGTAAAAATATATTTAAAAAATGGGGTGTTCTACAAGTGTGTCTACAAGTGGTGTCTACAAGGTGTTCTACAAGTATATTATGTCAAGTTGTCAGTCAATGTGGAAAAATATAAACTAAATGGGAAAATGCTTAATATTTTTTTATAATGGCTAATTTAGAAGAACAATGTTCTCGGATTGTAGTTTTAAGTGAGGAAGGCTATGGCATACGGGAAATATCACGCGAATTGAATATTTCTCGGAATACGGTGAGGACCTGGATCAGACGGCACACCGGAGAGGGCATCCACGAGGACTGACGTCATAACCACGGTGTTCGCCGACTCACGAACGAACTAAACTAAGAGTGGACATGCAACACCATTTCGAAGAACATCCTTTTACTGCCACCCGATATTTTGCGGCGCAACATGACGTCTGTCTACAAACTATTAGAAATTATTTGCACGGCACTGGACTGCATTACAGAATCTTATAAATTAAATTAGTTCTGTTTAAGATTAAATAAAGTTTTTTTTCATTTCACAAATTTTATTACTCTTTATACTTATAAAGCTTGAAAGACCAACAATGGCATGTTTCTGTCCTTAAATACTTATAGAAATGACGTGAATGAAACCTGTTAATGAATTAATCTAAAGTTTATGCTGGCTCTTCACTTTTCCGATTTTCCCAAACATAACTGCATTATTTTTGATTTTATATTCTAGAGAAACAAATGCGACTAATAGTTGAGCAAATTTAATACGGCCAAGTGAAGTGGCACCATTACGTTCGTAGAAAACTTCCTATACTTACCTACGTAAATACAGATAAAGACAGTAACATCATCTCTTCTGTTTCATATACGAGCTTAGTCGATACTGTCCGATTTATTTAACAGTGCACTCAGTAAATGTCAGTGTCTAATCAAATGATAACAAGTTCGTTACCAAGGAAATAAATTTTCAAGCAAATTTCGACCTACTTGTATTTAAGGTGTTTTGCAAAAATTAGCTTATGGTGGGTCATGATTCAGTTGGTTCGATTGTACAAATATTGGTATCTTATGGGTTGAAGTCGCTTCCGCTGTATGTTTAAACTCGTTTTTTTTATTTAAATAAAAAATAATTTAAAAGAGTGTATGCTAATTCCTAATGCCTCGCCAACCGCTCGTAAATAATATATATTAATGTATCTATTATATATAAAATTCTCGTGTCAAGTGTATATTCGTTCCCGTTCTTCTCCCGATTATCATGAAATTTTGTGAGCATATTAAGTAGGTCTGAGAATCGGCTAACATCTATTAATCATTTTGCAAAATAACGTTTGCTGGGGTATATAAAATATACAATGTCGAAATCAACAACAAGGAATCAGAGAAAACTGCTCACTCTCACTCTCTGCGTGTAAACATTTAAAAGTATTAAATGCACTTACCTGGTATTCCTCTTCGAGGCGAGCCAATAAGACAGCATCTTTGGGCTCCAAACGTCTTTCAATACAGGCCAGCATCAACAGCGGCGACTTAAGAGCTTCTACTCCAAAGACTATGCCTGGTAAGCAAAACAATAACAATGTAAAAACTTAAACAAGTTTAGTGAACGATGAGCTATCGCAAAGCGAAGTCTAAATCTATGAGGATTGTCATAGCTAAGTCGCTTTAAGTGTAGGCGTGTAGTTTAATAGGTGACTCTTGGGTCAAAGAGACTTGATTTGATGAGAGATTGCTAAATGAGCATCGAATGTCGCCCAACAAAATGGATGGCGAATTGAATTTTGGTTAAAGCATTTTGTATTTAGCATTAAGTCCATTTTTGTATTGTTTTATCTTGGTGTGTAATTAAAAGTTATATTATTATTATTCTTAAAGCAGGTTTGCTGTACATTAACAGACCTACTGTACTGTAGGAGAAGTCTTGAACCAAAATTCAATTAACCATCCATTTTGGTGGGCGACATTCGATGCTGATTGGTAAAAATTGGACATTCGACAGCTGACAAGAGGATGAGTCTTATCAACTCAGTATTTTATGTATTATTTATTAGAACTACTGACTTACTAAATAATTTATGATTAGAATAATACCAATTACAGGCCATGTTACCCATGATAATAAATTATTATTTGACATTTAAAGCTTATTGATGAAGTCATATTATGGCTAATATTACATTAGGGCTACTCTAAAGTTTTTAGGAATCTTACGAAACTTAGCTTGAGATTAAATCAGAATACGAAAGCGATTCGCGTGATATTTCCCGTATGCCATAGCCTTCCTCACTTAAAACTACAATCCGAGAATTAAGCATTCTAGAAATTACAGTAAGCTTTATGTTTAAGCAGAGTCAAGATCGGTAAACTCATAACACGATAATACTATCTATCAGTATTCCAACTTCATACAAACGGTCGAAACGCGAGCTATACCTACGCGCCTCGATCGAAGATTACTCGAGGGATACTGACAGTACTACAGACGAGTGTGCCGCAATGACAAACGGACCTAGTTTTGCGTTTCAAAATTAAAAATATCAAAAAATTATATTGTGGTGTGGGTTTGTTGCATAAATTCGTCACTATCCCACCCAGATATCTCCGGTTCCGAACCCTAAAAAGATATTTATGTTACTGAGGCTTCGTCGTCTGTCTGCAAATTAGTCTTATAATAATATTGGATTTAAACCAATTATAAACATTTTTTATTTAATCTGTAAATCATGATGTCTGTAAATCATAACTACATTTTTATTACCCACTTCCTATTCTATTAAATTTATCTGAATAAATTTAAATCCAATCAAAAAACTAGATAATCCTAAAGTGTGCAGGCATATTATAGAAATAGGAGGGCAGTCCTATCGCATGTTTACATACTGCACTTATAAATCCAATACTTGGCCGAGTTGGAATACTGTTTACATAATATTACCGTGCCCATAATCCTCAAAGGTATACTATTATGAGATAATAAATAATTTTAAAAACCAAGTAGTTACTACATATTAAAACTATATTTACCATTAAGTGCTGGAAAGTCATATGATAGTAAATGTCTTGCCAGAACTGCTCTTGTTTCATTACTGACTGCTGGAGGGATTAAGCCCATAGAAATCTCCTGTTTTACCCCAAATCTCTCTTGGAACCATAATATGATAGGCATCCACTTCTTTTGTTGTAAAATGTTCAAGTCTTCTTCTTCCTATCAATAGATTTGTAGGTAAAATTAATTTGCAACCTGGCATAAATTGAATAAGCAATAATTAGTTTTAACTGCCTCAGTGGGGTGGTGATTCACTTGCGGCGCAAGACGTAGCGGGTTCTATTCCCACCGAGGTGTCAGGTGTTTGTATGTTCTGCAAGCACTTTGCTTAACATACAAATGGTCTGGGTGTTTAACATGTATATTAAAAATATCTATGTATGTATGTCTATTATATGAAGTATATCAGATGTCTAGTACCCATAACACAAGCTTACCATGAGGCTAGATGTGTTTGTGTGGGATGTTCGGAAATATATATTTAATTTAAAATAGGCAAAACTCTTATAAATACAAAATATACCTAATTCAGAATAGGAAAAAAATTACATGAGATTAAATAAATAAATACTCCAAACTAAGCAGACTTTGCACTCGACTTTGAGATTGTACTTTGCGTGTAAGGTGAATGATATATGTATGTACATAGATTTTTTTTGGAAATACATATACTTAAGTATTATAGGTATTTACATAGAAAACACTCAGACCTGAGAGACCACAGTGACTCCAGTCTCTTAAGCAACCTTCGCCCAATGAGCCACAGAGTTCGTCACATTAATAAAATATTAATAATAAAAATAATAAAATAAATATTTGCGGACAATCTACACACCAACATCTAGCCCCGTGGTAAGCTCTAAACTTGTGTTACGGGTACTATAGTCTGTTCGCGGAGACAAACTAATAGGGAAATCATAAACGGCACGTTATTGGTCGCAGATAACGAACATAGGGCACGTGCACACTGTGACCAAAAGTCAGTCTCATCTGTCTCTTGTGTGGTGCGGACGTGCCGGACGTGCGTTTAGTGCTCGTTACATTGTGTTCTCAGTATTGTATTTTACGTTAACCTGGCTTCCTTTTTGGACTGTTTTCTGTTTACCTTGTGATTTTGCGTGACGGACTGATTCTTGTTTAATTGTTGACCTAGCTTGCTCATCGGACTGTTTCCTATTAATTTTGTGACTTGGCATGTATATCGGACTGATTCACTGTTATGGCCGCTACAGCCGGTAGCCCGGTTATTAAAAACGGAAACGACCATTTTATAAAATAATAAAAAAAAAAAAAAAAAAAAAAACTTTTATTTTAGACACAGGTCCATAAATTAAATTAGTGTGATCATAAAATAACATAAATATAGAAGACATAAACATAAATAACATAAACATAGACAGATACTGTCTTGTGCAGAAAGCGATCAATCTAGGAAAAAAGATTTTTCATCAACGGAATAAAACTATGATATACAATATGTGTATAGGTTCTCAGTACCATAAAAAGTAGGTCAATTATTAATAAGCCACTCATCTTCAAAACCCCGGGCCAAAACCTAGCTAATAGTTTGAAGTGAGCAATCTAAACATAGCTTTACATTTTTTAAATCGGCCACTCACACTGACCAATCATAGTCTCCCACGCTAGTAGTCCCGTCCTTTTCACTTTCATATATATTAGTTTTAGTGCTATATTAGTTCGTCTCCGAGAACAGACTATAGATATCTGATATACTTAATATAATATACATATATATATATATAATATATATTTTTAATAATAATTAAATATGTTCCATGCTGTCATACTACTTGACATGATGTTGGAATAACATCCCTTCTCCCTTTAGTCGGTTATACTAGCGGTTTGCAGCGCAGACGACTAATAAGCTGGTTATATATATATATATATTTAATGACTTATTATGAGTTATTTTTTTAGTAATTGTTCATGAGCATAGCAACAATGGCTATCACCATAATTTGATATTAACAGTGGTATTGTAAGAATATTATTATATAAGCATTTCGAAATATGTTTTTCTATGTTTAAATTCTTTTTTAATCAAAATTAATAACTAAAACTTACATCTGAGTGAAATAACAGTGTGTCAGTTGGGAAAAACTCCAGTATGTGACTGACAATATCATGTTTTGTCAACTTCCCAGGGTTGTCTAGTGCTGTATTACTTAAAGCAGTCTGAAAAGTAAGTATTTTGTTGCATTTTTTAAAGTATCTGTGTAAGTTGAAAATATAAGTAAAATAAATAAATTAATAATTTATTAAAATAAACAAAAATTCATTACTCTTCTATAAAGAAGAGTAATGAAATTTTGAAATCATGTTCTTATGATGAACATGATTTTTATAGTTACAAAAGGTAAACATTCCGAGGTTGAGATCAAATCATGCTACAGTATGGAATAACAATACAGTGAGAGTCTGCATTGTTGTAAATATACGCTGGTGGGATTGCATAAATAAATAAAATGAATCGATTTTCCGTCAATGAAATAGTAGGTTTTACTGCAGCAAATAATGCAGATTCACACTGTATAGACCAATTAGATATGGCATAAAATATATGTAGCTGTGCCTTACCAAGTGCATGGTGGCCTGTGCAATAGTATCTGTTTGAGCATCCCATTCAGCTGCGATGGCTCTGGCCAGCGGCTCACTGTTCACCACCAATGGCTTTCCATTTGGTGTCTTTAGCCGACGGTGATCCAGTGTAACTTCCCATTTTGTATCATTCTGAACAATTCCCGTACCTCGGTAAAATCTTTTTCTTGTAGCTGTAATGTTTCATTTATATTTCAAGATCTACGAGTTAATAAGTACTTACATACTATTTGAACAGAGTTGTGTACTACTTACCATAACTTTGATACCTGTAACATGATGTGCATCGAATTCTTAACAATCCTGCTAAATTTGTTGACAATGAAAACATTGGTGCTTTGTTCTTTGCAACTTTTTATAGTAAATTTCCCTGTTTTACACCAAAACAAATCATTACCGTAGTGGAAATTGGCAGAGAGTATCTACTTCTACTATACTACGGCATGGCATTGGCATTAACTATAACTATAGCTATTTTAACTCCCTCCATCTTCCCTGACTGATATTCTCACTGTGAGTTAAAATAGAAAATGTGTACGAACGAAAATCACCACCAAATTCCCTGCTTCGGATTTTACATAGGCAGTGTGTGAATAATAAATAAATTTTAAATAATAATAATAAATATTTTATAATCTTATCGAATCAACAATGTCCAACAAAGCATACGGACATTGGCTGTTGACGGCCTTATAGCCAGTCACGGACGCCATCTAATAAAAGAAGAAGAAGAAGCAGTGTGTGTTGCCAACGCCATAAGATCACAAAAGCTATGCTACCCATGGTGTGTTAGTGTTTCCAGAGATTTGTATAGTTGTAGAACTCTACCTCAATGGCTCAATCTATTTGGCTTTGGCTTGGCTTGTGAAAACAAAAAAAAAACTGTGTCCGCCATCTTTGTGTTGTTTGTGATTACGAGAAGTGCTTTGTTTGTAAAGATTTGGTTTTGATCATTATTTTACGAGTTGCCACGTTATATTTATCTATTTTTGTGAATATAAAGTGCACTGGTTAGTTTTGTAACGATGTCTTACATGGATTTTGAATTTTAACTGTGAGAAAAGTGTTTATATAACTAAGTACATCAGTAGGACAACAGTGGAGTGACGCGCTCTCATAGCGAAACTAAAAAACAAGCTATAAATAATTCGCTTTCGTAGAGCAATTCGTTATACCCATTTTCCTCTCATATCTGTGATGTTCCCGCATTCTATCAGCGAGGAAGAAGATACGAAGTCGAACTTGATACCGAGTGTGAACCTTCTGCACTCAAAAAGGAAAGGAATTTTCATACACCCCTCTGCTATGTACAGAAATAGTATACAACTTCAAATTATATGTACACAACTTTTTACAAAGAATTTGAGAGGGTAAAAATCTTGTAAAGTTAATTGAAAGTGAGAAAAATGAAACTCTTGGAGAGTAGCCGCTTGGAGTCCCTGAGCCGAGCGCTGTCAATCCTGAACGGAGACAGTGCTGTCCAAGGCCGGGTCGAGGGTTACAGCTGCAAGATGGTGGGGAATGAGAAGGCTTTTTATAAGCGGTTCACTGCCGATGGTGAAACCACTCATGACCTTCAAGCTTTGTCTCCCCCAGAAGGGATCTCGTACAGGTAAGATCTTTACAATAAGGATCTAAGGCCTATAAGAATTTGTATAGTTTTAGTCTGGTTACTGAATTATATTATTAAATTATAAAGTGATCATTGTGTAAATTATGACAGTTAATTTTGCTTTTTTTTGCAGTCGGAGTCTTTCTGGGGATGAGGAAGGTGTACTTTGTGACACTATTTCTCGAAAGACATTGTTTTATCTGATTGCCACACTGAATGCTGCTTTTCCTGATTATGATTTTTCAATGGCTAAGGTACCTATATGTCATTTTTATTTGTTACTAGCTTTTCACTTCATGGTGTTGCCTGTGTTTACTGGTTTTTCCTGTGGCAACAACATATTTCCAGTGGAAAAGAGTAGTCTATAGCCTTCCTCGATTTTTTCAATTCTTGAGGGTCCAGTACACAGTGTCCTGTGATGGGCCACGCTTTGCAATGAATAAATGTAGGCCTCAATCACTTAGTGTACACACAATGGTGCATTGCTGCCTGGCAAACCACTTGCGATGGATGTTAAGAAAGTAATTAAAATGAAATAGCGAAAAATGCTATAGTGAATGCTGAGCAAAACAATGGCTGATTGTGTAAACACCACAGGCCACCCTATGCCACTGTTCCTTAGAAGTTTGCTCAAAAAACCGACAACTCCCCAATTGCGTGCCACAATTGACAATTGTCCGCCATCATATACCATTACCCCCTGTACACAATGGTGATGGCCTTTAGTGGGTCAGCATGGGCCTTTGTATACTGGAGCCTTTGACATAAGGACATTCAAAAATATTTTATAATTTAAAAATCATCACTATACATTAAATTTGTGTAATATCTTTTCAGAGCAGTGAATTCAGTGCTGAACCATCTCTGACATGGGTTCAATCTGCGGTGGACGATGCTCTTTCAGCAGTTGAAGGAGTGAGGTGGAGGCAACTGAGGCCAGCTTTATGGGCAGCTATTGAGGAGGAAATTCTGCTGCCAGAATGCCGCATTTATAGTTACAACCCAGACCTGGCTAGCGATCCTTTTGGAGAGCCAGGATGCCTTTGGACTTTCAACTATTTTTTCTACAACAGGAAGTTAAAACGCATTATTTTCTTTACCTGTAGGGCAATGAGGTTGGTATTTCATTATTCATAACATATCATGACATTGGCTTTGTTATTAAATATACTTATGTAACTGGTTATTCTTAACTTTCAGTCCCTTGAGTGCTGTTGATTCTGGTGTGGATTTTGCTATGGATGAAGATGAGGAAGAGTACAACTAAGACATATTTTTTTCTGCCACCAAATGGATGTGTAATATTGATATAAACTGACAACAATACATAAATGCAAGTTAAAAAACAATATCATTGGAAATTTAAAAGTGTGAATCAGTTGGGGCTAAACATTTGTTTAAGTTGCTCCATCTAAACATTTTAATATAATTTATTTTAATATGTTTACTAACATTGTTTATGTTTGTATGAACTGTATTCATAGCTAAAAAATGTTGTAAGATTTAGCTACAGTAGATAGTATGTGTTAGTAAGTCACAAAAATAAAGCAAAACACCTAGTTTGTAAGCAAAGTTGGTAAATAGATAATCCTTATTGAAATCTTTGATGATTTAGATGTAACTTGCCCTAAATATGTTTATAGTTGGCATTTAAGACAATATTATTAACAGACTTTGATTTCTTTCCGATATCTACATGATATTTTTTATGATGCACATAAAATACTTTTAGCTCATTATAATAATAGACTAAGGCTTTCAGCGTTTTTTTTTAATTGTCTAACCTAATAAATTCCTTATGAACTTTAATTATGTTGCTTTATTTTATTAATAGCTTTTCACGCCAAGGCGTTGTCCGTGTTCTTTGGATTTTCCCGCGAGAGCAACTTATTTTATAGAGATAAACAGTATCCATGAATTTACAGTTGGCATAGCTATCTACAGTAATACTTGTAGTGCCTCGCGGTGTTATCCGCGTTATAATTAAATTTCCCGCGGAATCACACTTTCCCGCGGTTTAAAGTCCTTTCTCAGGCTCTAGAGATTCTGTGTACCAAATTTCATTGAAATCGGTTCAGTAGTTTTCGCGTGAAAGGGTAACAAACAAATTCACATTTAATCTATAACTAGCTGACTCCAGCAAACGTTGTTTTGCAAAATGAATAAATTTAAGAAAAACCTCCGATTCGAATGCTTTAATTTTCTTAAACGTAAAATAACATAATATTATGTAATGTGGACGCGATGCGATTTCATTTGATACCCCACACTAGTATATTTGCAGATTTTCGGTTTTCCTTACCCACTCTCACGCCCATAACTTTTAAACAGCACAACCGATTTTCATGAAACATGTCTAACAATAACAACACTCCAGACTAACCTTTCATACAAAAAAAAACTTAATTGAATTCGCTCTATCCGTTCGAGAGCTATGGTGCCACAGACAGACAGACACGTCAAACTTACAACACCCCTCTTTTTTGGTCGGGGGTTAAAAATAGATGTTGGCCGAATCTAACTCAACAGGTACATACGTAATAGTATACACTATTAATAAATGTATGTGGTCCATGGGTGTTTTATTCAGAGAGTATATAATAACTAGTTTTATTTTTTTCGATAACTATGCCAATAGATGAGCATTAAGAACATAACCAGCTATGTATCCCACCTTTTTTTTAATTAAAACGGCAAAAACACGATCGTGTTTGACCACCGAGCGATTGTCTATGTTATGGTAGGATTTCAAATTGGATCCTGTGGGAATCGTTAAACGTAGTGATTATATACTCTCTGTATCAGAATAGCAGCCGTTCCAACAGGATTAAAACGTTTGTCGATGGTAGCTTCCAAGATCGATTTTAAATTGATAACTATATTTTATTAATTTATTTAACGACTGCTGGCTTCCAGGTTTGATTTTGAAAGAAGCTTCCTCTTTATACTTTAGTGATTATATACTCTCTAATACTTTTTGCTAAAAACGCATAAAGATCCGTTCAGTCCAAGTGTTTTTTGAGTTTCGGCGAACTTAGTTATAATGGATTTTCCCGCAGTAAAAAGTAGCCTGTCACCTGTCCTTTCCCTCAAATTAATCTATAAAAAATCTAAAATAATATCAGGTTTAATTTAGTAGGCAGAAATTCTTTCGCATTTATAATATTAGTATGGATGGAATTTTTATACATAGACTAGATAAATCAACAAAACACAATTTATCTATAATCATCATTATTTTATTAGAACAAAAAGTAAATAATGTACTCTGGAGCTAGGAAAATTACTTAAAAAGTAAAAATATTATTTCACAAAATATAATAAACAATAAAAACGTAATTCATAAAGATTTATCTTTATCAAAACTATACAACAGAGAAAAAAGGTTCCAAAATGAACTTAAGCTAGGGTGATGATCATCCCTAAACTATATACATTATCACTTACAACTACACCTTGCTGATCCATATTTACATTGTCCTCAATTCGTCTGGAGTCTAGTCTGAAGTGCCATGATCCCACAGTCAACACAGAAGAATGTTTTCATTAAACATAATAACAAAATGGTTTCATCAGCTGTATTTGCTCATTTACAATACACAACACAGACACAAGCAGTAGTGGTGACGGGAGGCCGCGACGTTTAATGTCTAGCGTTTTTCTGTCGGTTGTGTAGTAGGTTGTTGTGCTTCAGTAACAGGCGGTTCCGGGTCCGGGGCCGCAGCGGGTTGCGGCGTCGGCGAGGACCGGAGCTTAGCTCGCGGCCGCCACGCGTCTAATAAGGCCTCGACGCGGTCGTCGGTCGGACCCCAACGGGCAAAACCAGCAGCGTTCTGTAGCCATACCACAACGGTTCCTCCGCCCCAACGGAAGTAGACCTCGGTCCTTAAATTACATTGCAGTTGCATGAGAAACATTTCGTATGTTGCTTTTTGGAGCAACAGGTAATTTAATTGTAATATTATATTATTGCCTCCGCTAAAAGTCTACATTTACCGATTTCGAAATTAAGATAGCATAAGACAATATGATGACGACTTACTTGGGCAAAACGTGTTGAAATCCGTGGCGGTATTCATGTTCAAATGCAGGTATAACCACCTGTAAGGTAAAATTCATTTATATATGTATGACAGACTTGCCGCTTGTAACACAAGGTGAGATGAGTTCTTTTACTCTTCACAGAATCATTTTTATCCTTAAGGGTTAAGGAGGTAAGATTATACGTTAAGTGCCCAGCCTCATTAGAACGCCATGGCGACGTCATCGGCTGGTCGTCGATCTTACAAGCCAATGGATGCCAAGCAATTAATTTTTCATTAGGGTTTATAACATTCGTTTCTGGACAGAATATTGCAAATATATGTATATTTGGGGACGATATTTTTCAATATAACTTTTGAAAGTATGGTTATCAAAACTATTTATAACGGGATATTTACCATGATTGATTTGAGTTTCCCGATTTTGTGTGACATGTGTTTCGGCACAGTTACATGCGCCATGATCACGGTTAAACTGAAGCTGCAGTGATTTGGGTAACAGTTTTATTGCCAGACAAAACAACCAATCATGGTAAATATCCCGTTATAAATCTAAATAGGATATTTTTAAAGTTGGTGAAGAAGTGTCCCATCTCGCTGACGGTAGACACATGACGTTCATACGGCGCGGTTGAGCCGATGGCAAATCATATATCACACACCCTTTATTTGTCATCATAGTACATGAAAATATAGAATCTACATAATATTGTACAAGTATCCTACCTGTTTCCGTTTGAAATGACTGGCCTGAAGTTTCGTAAGTGCATGTGTCTGCCTATCTGGCCACTCCGGTAGTACAACGACGAAGCTGAGTGGCTCGGCCGAGTCTTGCAAGAGTCGCTCCATGTGCCGCAGTGCCGCCTCGAGCAGCTCTTCACAATAAGGCGGGTGGGCCACCATAGATCCTGACACCGGGCGCAGCTCTAGGAACGGACTGTGAATCAATCATAACAACTATAATTTTTAAATTATTTTATTATTATATGCAAATCTTTGAAGAACGGCAGAAATGTATACTCAAGACTATAAAATCAAAGACAAACAGGTTAAAAGGCACAGAATTCAGGATAAGAAACACCTTAATTTATTACTTGTACAGACAGCACTTGAAAGTCACCTTAATTTTAAATCGGCTATCAGGGATTCAGAAATTGGTAAAACATCAATATGCTGCTTAAAATACAATCAACAATGGCATAACAAGAAACGATCGGATCGAATCTACTAACTTATTAATGTTTGTACTGGAACAAATGTAATGTACTGTACATAGATTAGATGTTCCACTTAACTAAACTGTTACTCATTACTGTCTCATTAACTGTAGTTGGTTATTGCAAATTTATGGATAAATTAACATATTATTACTAATTAGGTACTTCTGATTGTGACCTCCTTAACATTGATCAAACGTAAAAGATAAAAAAAAATATGTTTAATTCCCAGGTTACTTCTCTATTTCTTGGCAATTCAAACAGCAACATCAAATCCTAACTAAATTGAAAAGCAAACATTTGGTTTTTACAACCGACATTTACGTATAATTTGTATACATTTTAGAACCTTTATTTTATCTATTCCATGTGCTGAATTTTGACTAAGTAAAACATTTACATATTTCGTTTCCCCTTTTTTTCAACTTTATCTTGTCCCTGTGCTGAAATTCGACGAAATAGTATTTCTATTAACTATATAGCTATATTATTTATACAACATACCCTCTCGAGCCGAAATAACAGTCAGTGTCAGCGAAGGCGGAGCAGTATTGTCTGAAGTAGCAGTCAAGGGGGCTCGCGAAACATTCGAACGAGACCCCGAAGCACCGTTGCAAGCACTCCAGGACCGGCACGGGCAACGACATCTGGGCTAGCTGCGCCTCGCCGCCCGCGCCGACCCACGCCGCGTACCTTCGGAGCAGACACCACACGCGAGACAGAAACTGCTCGAATTTCTTGTCGTCGAAACAGCTGTGCCGGTAAAGGCATTCCTGTTTGACAAATAAATTTGATTAGTATAACACAGACTCATACTGCAATGGCTTCGCGAGAGATTTGGGGTTGATAAGTTTTATTTTATTAACCCCCGACCAAAAAAGAGGGGTGTTATATGTTTGACGTGTCTGTCTGTCTGTCTGGGACATCATATCTCCCGAACGGATGGAGTGATTTCTATTTAGTTTTTTTGTATGAAAGGTGAGTTTGGCCCTGGTGTTCTTAGACATGTTTCATGAAAATCGGTTGAGCCGTTTAAAAGTTATGAGGGTGAGAGTGGGGAAGGAAAACCGAAAATCTGCAAATATACTCGAGTGGGGTATCAAATGAAAGAGCATCGCGGGCACATTACTAAATATTATGGTGTTTTACTTTTAAGGAAATTAAGGCATTGGAATCGGGTTTTTTCCTTAATATTCTATGTATCTGTTACACATTCACTGTCCTGTGTTGGCACACTTCGCCGGCCTGGGCAGTCGCGCCGCCCTACATACATACATAAAGAGCTTTATGATAGCTAAGAGGATAATTCATTTACTGTAACATATTTCGGTCGATTTTTTTATCAATATGTATAAGTCACCAGCTGAATATTTGTGTCACTGCGGATTCAAATATGAATAATGGCAAGAGGTCTACTTATCTACATACTAATGTATTTATAATGTTAAGCATACCAGTTTTTGCAGATATGTAGCATTGAGAACCTGCGTCTCCCCCAAGTATCTGAGCAGTGCTTGGTCGCGGTCGAGGAAGTGCTCCACGAGCGGCGGCCGCGGCGCCGGCACCGCGAACTGGACTGGATAGCACCATACCTTCCGCAGCGCCGCTTGCTGCAGTGGACCTGCTAATTCCTGGAAAATAAACAGTGATAAATATCATTTCTGCGATCCATTTTTATTAATATAACGTACACGCATAACTCTTGAACAGCCGTCTAAGTGTTCTCTAGTCAGAGAAGAAACGCTGTCTAGGTAAATATATATAAATCATAAATAAATAAATAAATATTTCCGGACTACTCACACAGCATCACCTAACCCCAAACTAAGCAGAGCTTGTACTATGGGTGTTAGGTGACTGATATACTACGTAGATACATTTTTTTTTTGTTAATACATACTTATGATACATAGAAAACACCCAGACCCGAAACCAGAGATTGTAGATCGTTCAAAATCTGGTCTCCCGGCGGGAATCGAACCCGCAACCTCCTGAGCCTCAGGCGGACGTTCGCCCACCGAGCCACAGAGGTCGTCATGATCATAAATATTCTTGTAACTTTAAGTTAGTAATTACCTTTCTAACAGATTATATATTCAAATCGTAATTCTAGTTACTAGTATATTGATATATATGAGTGTATTTTGCAAATATATCAGAAAGAAATCAAATTGACATTTATAGAAGAAAGTTTAGAATTTTGTCCTAGAGAGAAGGCGTTTCGAGCTCAGACGCTATTTTATAAATTTTTGGCATTTAAGAATAGACACGGTTTCTACACGATTCAAGATCAAGACTAACTACGCGCATCGCCAGTAGTTGCGCGAAGAGGTCGAGTGCACTTGTGTCTCCTTTTCCTGCAAAGGCAAAAAGCATATCCTGTGTCTATTCCAGGTTGGAAATGAAAGAAAATTGTTGGGCTAAGCCGGCTGAGGTATTATAATCTGTAAATTAATAGACGTGATAGTTGGTGGCACAATAGATGAATTATAACAGCCAGTAACAAGAATCACTAGTTTTCAAACAGGTGAGGCCTGACCAGGTTTCGTTAAAATATCAATATTTGCATATTACAAGATATATTTGTAAAAAATAAAATTAGATATTTACAGATGATGTTCATTATCTGTTGTAATAATAGCTCCTATTACAAAAAAATGCTTAACAGATTTATATGGTTATTAAGTAAGAGGGCTCCCATGCAAGAAACATAATTTTAGTGGCCTTCTTGCTTAATATTATCATGAATGGCAACATTTTGTCATCTGAAATATTTACAGAATAGATATAACTTTTTAGTATTATAATAATTATGCATTAGAATTTTGCTTTATGTCCCTTTTGTATTAAAATTAGTTTTGATATTTAAATCTTGGAGTGTAATAAAAGGTTATATTATTATTATTGAAAATAATGTTGTTCATTAATCAGACAAAGCAAGAGTTTCTTATTAACCCCCGACGCAAAAAGAAGGGTTTTATAAGTTTGACGTGTCTGTCGGTGGCATTTTAGCTCCCAAACGGAAGAACGATTCTAATTTGTTTTTTTTTGTATAAAAGGTATTGCGCAATTGTTTTTAATGATGTTTTAGGAAATGGGTTGACCCGATTAATTTAATTTAATTGGGAAACAAAAAGCTTATAACTAGGATAATCTTAATATATATAAATGTCTGTCCTCAATGGACTCCTAAACTACTTAACCGATTATAATAAAATTCGCACACCATGTGAAGTTCAATGCAACTTGAGAGATAGGATGGTTTTTACGGCGAGAAAAAATCGAATAATTTCCGGGAAAATTTTATACCCGTGCGACGCCGGGGCGGGCAGCTAGTAAACATATAGGTGATAAAAAGTGTAAGATAAAAAGTGGCTTGATTAAAGCTAGAAACAGTTTCCACATGTTGATATACATTTATATTGATAAGTAATCATTATGTAAATTATCCTTACTTAATACAGGTAGTAACACAAAACTAAACCTAAATTTAACTAGCTGAAAAATTTACTTGGTCGGCTTCCTCTATACGATTTGTGTTAAGAGAACGTAGAAATAATAAGAATATACATTGACGAGACTTTTAAATATATTTGACAAGCTTTTGAGACATGTCGACACACGTTGGAGTTCTTTGACCTGACTTATAAATAATCATATCCCTATTAACATTCCCACTGCTGGGACACAGGGATTTCTCTCATGTATATGAATGCAGATAAATACTAGACTTAAGGTCCTATGTCCCCTAGATGGGGCAGAGGGCGTCCACAGTGCGTCGCTATCCCGTTCTGTCTTGAGCGTCGCGCTTAATTTCGCTCCAAGTCTTGCCGATAGCCTTTGCTTCGTCAATGACAGTCCTCCGCCAACTTTGCTTTGGGCGAAATACTAGGGTATATAAATATAGTATTGATATAATACTATATGTTGATATTTTATTCAGAACTAGCTTCCGCCCGCGGCTTCGCCCGCGTGAATTCAGTTTTTGTCAATCCTCCCATATGTCTAAGAGACTCTTACAGGGGCCAGCCTCACGTTGTGTACAAAAATATTTTTAAATTACCTAATTTAAAACATTTTTGTACACAACGTTTGCTGTTTTGTTATCATTTGTTAAAACGTGGAGATTTTTTGGACTCGACACTCGCGAGCAGGCCACGTACAGTTGGCCATGCGAAAAACAGTTTTTCTCTAAATGGACACCTGCTACTTTAAGTGTTTGCCCTTGCGCTTTGTTTATGGTCATTGCGAAGGCTGGTTTGAGAGGAAACTGGATTCGTTTAAATTGAAACGGTAAATCTGTAGGGATCATGGGTATGCGAGGATTCAAAACGTCTTCACCTTTAGCTATACCTGTCATTATAATTGCTCTAATAATATTACGTCCTAGCTGCGTAATTTGCAATCGAGTCCCGTTGCATAGTTTCGGCGATTCGAGATTTCTCATTAATAAAACTGGAACTCCAACTTTCAGTCTCAGTTTATGAGACGGCACTCCTGACAGCTCTAAAGAGTTTAGAAACTCGGTAGGATAAGACGTCACCTGTTCACTGTCCATGACAATATCTACTGACAAAAAAGTTATACGAAACAATAAAATAATTTTACTGGATCGAAAAATGTAATTCTCTATAGCTCAAATTTCTCTAATCGCATACGTGCGACAACGACGTCTGCCCTCACGTGTCGTGCGCTCCCCCACCACACGACAGCGCCGCGCCGTTGCCTGCCGCAGATGCCGCCACACTTCGGCGAATGTGCATGTGCGCGACGTCGACCGACGGCAGCGGCGCGGCGCCGGCGCGGAGCGCGATGCAGAGTATTCGTTAAAAGGAATTTAAACTTCACCACTTCACTTCTGCGAACTTTTTTGTAACATGATATTAAAACTTTGTATATCCTATGAGACCTACGTACCAAGATTCATGGTCTTATCTTCAATTCAACCCCTATTTCACCCCCACCCCCACACTGGTAAAAATTTCAAAATTCTAGAACAAACTATTTTTTGTTTCTTATGGCGTGATATTTGACGAACTTTCATACTAACTTTCAACCCTTATTTCACCCCCTAGCTGGTCGAAATTTCAAAAATGCTAGAACAAATAATGTTTAATGATTTCTTATCAAGTGTCTAAATATAAAGTTTCATGGTTTTATCTTATAAAATTAAGAAATCCCATACAAACTTTAAACCTCTATTTCAACCCCTTCATCCATTTTTTTTTCTAAATAAAAAGTAGCCTATGTTCTGTCTCAGGGTCTAAAGATTATCTGTACCAAATTTCATCAAAATCGGTTGCGTGGTTTAAGCGTGATACTATATTTGACAAATTTGCATACTAACTTTCAACCCTTATTTCACCCCGTAGCTGGTCGAAATTTCAAAAATGTTAGAACAAATGTTTAATGATTTCTTATCAAGTGCTTAAATATAAAGTTTTCATGGTTTTATCTTTTAAAATTAAGAAATCCCATACAAACTTTCAGCCCCTATTTCAACCCCTTCATCCCTTTTTTCAAAATAAAAAGTAGCCTATGTTCTGTCTCAGGGTCTAAAGATTGTCTGTACCAAATTTCATCAAAATCGGTTGCGTGGTTTAAGCGGGAAAGCGTAACAGACAGACAGACAGACAGACAGACAGACAGAGTTACTTTCGCATTTATAATATTAGTTAGGATAGTTAGGATTAAAGTTTTTGTGTTATAAAAATGTGTTTTTATTTGTTTTTTAAAAGTGTTGCAGCTATCAAAGAAAAGATCAGTCATGTTGGTATACTTTTTGTTAAATATATAAATAAATATGCAAAGTTCGAGGGAGAAATAAATTTGTTTTAATAATATTTTCTCTGGCTCTAGATAATCTGTGTACCAAATTTCAGTGCCTTAGAGTGTTTCTTGTTATCAATGTTTATTGTAACATAATGATTTTTAAATTCAGTGTAAAAATTTTTAAATAAGGTGCAAGTTCTATTGCATTCAGCTATATATTATTTTACATTCGTTTTTGTAAAGTGTAGTAAATTTACCTGAATTCCATTTTCTTTCAACAAGGCACTGTGCTTTTCTCTTATTTTGCGTGCATATTCAGCTGACAAATGGTATATCTTCAAGCAAATACCCTCAACTGATGCTTTAACAGTCTCTGCTAGATGTGGTTGACATTGCCGCTGAAAATTAAAAAAAAGCAATTATATAAAGAAAAATCTCCACAGACTTTTTAATTTTTTGATAAAATGATATAAAAATTACCCTCAAATGAGCAAGTCTATCTTGGAAGTCATCATAGGTGGCACCAACAGTTCTCCGAAGCCATTGAAATGTGTCTTCTGCATTCCATTTCACTACTTTCCGACTCTCAGGGGATGCATTTCTAGATTCAATCATTTTTTTGGCAGCTTCGGCATATCTAGAAAGTTGTTTTCTTGCATCTCCAGTGAATTTTGGGTGAGTCAATTTTATAGGAATGTCATTCATAATTTCTTCATACATAGACATGGAAATTTCAGGAAAACAATGGCTTGGTAAGAGAGGATCAGAGCCGCCCTGATCATTGACTTTACGTTCCATTAGCCATCTATTAAATGAATCTTTAGGAGCATCTATACTTTCTCTCGTATGACATAGTTCTTGATAGCATTGTCTTAGTTTGTTTGCCAATGTAAATCTGAAGCCTTCTATTTCCGGGTGTGGGTGTGGACAAATAGTAGGTGGACGTTCATAAATAACAACATTTGTGGGCACCTCTATATCCCATGGACCGGCTAGGACAAACTTTTTAGGAGGGGGACCATTGTCTTCTGAAGGTCGTCGCTTATTGCCACCAGGAGTCATATTCCCAGCACCTGATGGTCCTGTATGGCAAATACCTAATGGGTCAGTTATTGGATCAAAATCTCGCTTCACAGCTGGCAGTTCCCACATTGATTCACCAGACAGTTTATTCCAGAAGTAGGGTCGATTTTCTCGCTTTGACCAGTATTTCCGCCACCCTTGTTGAATGAGATCAGGGTGTAAGTCCGCAGCCAAGTGAGGAGCAAGGGGTGCTGGCGCCCCGGGTGTTTGTGGAGTCTCGCCACTGGAACTTGGTGAAGACTGAATTTCAGGCGAGGAATCACTATGAGTGATCCCACTCTCCCACGTCGAAGAACCGGCAACAACTTTGTCACGAACATCATTCATGTTTACACAGTTTTCACCCGTAGTACATAAAAATCCATTGATTATAATTATTATTTAGAATAAAATCCTTGCTGAAAATTACTTATTATTTTATAAGTAAGAAGTTTCTAATTCGAAAGAAGATGTTTTTGTTTGGAATATATATCCATTAGCGCCAAGAACTGTAGTTAAAGAATTATAATTGAATTCACATAAAAACATGATTTCTCCATAAATTATACTGTTTTTAATTATTGGATTTGCATATTAAGCATTTAATAACAAAATAACACAACATCAAATCACGAAATCGTAAGTATCAGGAAAAAACTGGGAAAGCGTTTAGCCCTGTCCCCAAGCACCGCCATCACGAAACGAAATGACAATATTTTATTTATTTTTTCGTTCAAAACCTTGGTTTGGCTATATTTTTCATCATACTCTGTGGCCTGATTGATGCATGGCATCTTTTCAGCTATCCATAAAATTAAAGTTTCCCTTTAATTTTATTATTATTATCGTATTCATAAGTGTATTTGAAAGTGTATTTTCTAGTTGGTGGTCCTATTAAATAAATAAATAAATTATAATTTACTACTTAAACTATAGGTCGCGTCCGTCGTCGTCCACAGCCGACGGACGCGGCCTGTTTCGATCTCGATGGGAAAATTTATAAGCATTAGTTTTAGTTAGATTAGTTTTATAAGCAAAGTAGCCGCGCTCGAGCGTGAGCACTGAAGAAAATATAATCGAATTATATTAATAGTTTCAGAATAAAATTAAGTAAATATTCATTCATTTTTAACTAGATACAAGGTGTGAAATGCATCTAGTCTCTCTGGTCGATATTTGTATCAAGTACCCAAATATTTCTTTTGTTTTTGAAGTGAAACTTCTTTAGAATCGTTGTGATTTGAAACCGGATGCAACGGAAATGGAAATAAGATTGGCTTACCTGTCGGGTAAGCCAATCTTAAACGCTAACAAGGTTAAGCAACTTTGCGCGACGCCAGTACTTGGATGAGTGACCGCCCGAACAAAATCTTGTTGCATATTTTTTTTCTTTTTGGTTTTTTTTATTCTTCTTATTCTTTTGTCGATTTACTGAAGTTTCACTTCTATCGTGTGTGAATCGCACACACACCTTTTTTTTTAATGAAAAGCTTCAGATCGTTACTCTACCTACATAATTGTATTCATTGATTTTTTCCCAGGTTTTACAAAGATCAAATAAATAATATAAGTATAGAAATAGCCTTAGTTATTTTTGTAGGAACACCGTATTTCAATCCTAAAAAAATACTATTTGCCATTAATATTATTCACTACTAACCTAAACTATTAACTTTTTTGATGGAAGGACCCAATAGAGACATCCGAAGACACCGTAGGAACAACCATATATTGTTATGCCGCGTCCGATATTTTTTTCCCATCCTTAGGGCATGGTCTTATGTTAAATCTGTTTTTTTTTTACAATTTATAAAAAATAAATAAACCACATTTTTAACCAATTGTTAGATGCATACGATTTATTGGAGGACTCAATAGTGTTGTTGCTAAACATGTTACAATAACTCATTTTTGAACGAACAGATAACTGATTAACACAAAATAAACAGCGTGCGCTTTGTCACAGTTATTTTAGCTATACAGTATACCGACTCGGCTGAATTTTGGTAATAAACACCTACAGCCACGCGGTACTTAAACTTGAGATAGGGCTGCGCATTTTAATAGTTTGAGTTTCCATCTAGTTGAATGGTTATAGTAATATCTCATATATAAAATTCACCTGTCACAGTGTTAGTGACCGTACTCCTTCGAAAAGGCTTAACCGATTATTATGAAATTTTATATGCATATTCAGTATTTATATTCGGTCTGAGAATCGGCCACTATCTATTTTTCATTTAGCAAAATAACATTTTATTTAAAAAGGTAAATACTTAGTAAATAAATAAAATGGAACATCGAAAAATGAACACTATCTATTATTAGTGTTTATTAAAAATGCATGTAGTTTATATTTTTGATTGATTGGATGGTTGAATTTTTTTAGTGTACGGTTTGATTTACTTAATTAAAAAACTATGTTTGAGTTTGGTTTCAGACTTAATAACAAATATATTTTATAAATTTGTGAAAATGCTTTATATTAATTGTATGTCATAAAAAAGGCTTTCTATTATAAAGCGTACAAAAAAAATTTGCACAATAAATTCTACTTGTCATAATAAATAGGCATTTGTATGTACTTATTTGCCTCAGTGGCGTGGTAAGAGATCGATGGTCCGATTACGACGCAAGAGGTAGCGAGTTCGATTCTCGAGGGGTCAAGTGTTTGTATGTTCTGCAAGCACTTTCAATTTCCTTGGTGTTTACTATGTATGATAAAAAAAATATTTATATTTGTCTGTCTGTTGTTTAACAGATGTTTAGTACCCGTAACACAAGCTTAGAGCTTACCACGGTGGTACTTAGATGTTGTTTGTTTGATTATTAAAAAAAAAAAAAGGTGTGTGTGCGATTCACACACGATAGAAGTGAAACTTCAGTAAATCGACGAAAGAATAAGAAGAATCAAAAAAAAGTGTGTGTGTGTCAGCTACGACGCATGATTGGAGTCTACTACTTACGAACTATAATTTTATGATATATATCGAAAAACAGGGTAAATGAACGCATCTGCTAAAATGATAAGAGAAACAAACATTATATCTGTAATTATTCGGATTATTTATATTACTTCAATAAAGCGTATTACATAAAGTATGTTACAAAATAATATAAATAAAATACAGCAATACCTCTTTGTGCGATACTTCGTAGTTGAGACTAAATTTAAATAAAGCATTGTATTTGTGTCTCTTACCATTTCCGTTTCATCTTTTTGCATCCGGTTTGAAATCACTACGATTCTATAGAAGTTTCACTTCAAAAATCCGACAACAGTCGCGACTGCTTTGTGCGTTTCGACCGTTTGTATGAAGCAATACTGTATAGATGGTATATCCGTGGCGTCGTGTATCTATATTAACCTATCATTCTAATATTAGATTATTCTTTTGGCCATATAATAATTTTAAAATTATTGACAAAACTCCCACGTAACTGCTCATTAACAAATTTGGTTAGGATCTATTTCCGGCTTACAACCGGATCATATAAATCAATCAATTAACGGGAAAATAGCATGACTCAATTCTCTATCACATGCATCTCCGAGAATCCGAAATTCTGCAACTGTAATGTAAATAAATAATAAATATTCGATTTTCATGATGAAGTAATCAAATTCGAAAAATAATGCTAATCGAAATAAATGATGCAGATTACAAACCTGCATGTAGTAGTAGTAGTTTGTGGAATATTGAAGGTGCTACATATGATGCTTCTACCTTAACATATCAAGAGTTTTTTGAGAAACATTTGATAAAAAATGTACCTTGTATTATAAAAAATATCACTTCAACATGGGAATGTACAGAGAAATGGATAAGCAATGATAATATAAATTATGACTATTTAATACAGACATATGGGGATTTGGAGGCTTCAGTTGCAGATTGTGGTGAAATTCTGGATTATGCTCAACGCACGAGTTCAATGAAGGTTGATGCGTTTCTAAATTATATGCAAGAACCCTATAAAAATAAAATATTATATCTAAAAGATTTACATTTAAAGAAGCTCAGGCCAAAGGATAATTTTTATAAAGTACCAGATGTGTTTATTTCAGACTGGTTAAATGAATATGCTCTTGATAAAAATGAGGACGATTTTAGGTTTGTTTATATTGGACCTAAGCATTCTTGGTAAGTGTAATTCTATACATAGTTCGGGGCAAAAGTATCTTTTGAATTAACATAGTTTTTTCTTGTTGTAGGACACCTTTACATGTGGATGTGTATTGTTCCTTCAGTTGGTCTGTCAATATTATAGGCAGAAAAAAATGGATAATATTCCCTCCAGGAGATGAAGATAATCTTAAAAATGAACAAAATCAGTTGCAGCTGTTGTTTGATCCCGATAAAAATAAAGATGTTAAACATTATGTAATATTTCAAGAACAAGGAGATGCTATATTTGTACCATCTGGATGGTATCACCAGGTTGAGAACTTGAAGGACACTATTTCAATTAATCATAACTGGAACAATGGCTGTAACATAAGGTTTATGTGGGAACTCCTTAATAAGACTCTCATAGATGTGGAACTAGAGATTGATGAATTCAAAGAGTCTCCTGATCACTCATTACAGTGCCAAATACTTTTAAAGGCATTATGTGGTGCTAATTATGAGTCTTTTATGAATATTTTATCACATATTGCTAAGAAAAGATTAGCTCAACTAACTAGACATTTAGAAATATGTGAGGCATCACACATATTTGGTAAAAATCATATCACCTTTGATTTAAAAATGATAAACAATGTAATACAATTAATACTACAGCATCCTAATTTTAAAAATGGAAAAATCCTGATTGATGATTGTTTTTTACAACTGAAGCAAAATATAATTGACGCTATTTCATCTTAAAAACATATAAATCGGTTATATTATAGAAAGTGTGTGTACTAGTGTGTTGCTGTTTCTCGCACAATAAATAAATATTATGTTGCATTTGTTTTTTAGTTGAATGGATGATAATTTTTAATAAATTAAGACAAGAAAAAAATCCTTCATCAATAATTTGTAACAATTTAAAACACATGTAAAGTTAAAATAGTGCTGATATTTAAAAACTTATTTTATTTCATAGTATAAATTAACATGTAGGTTTAATACATTATTTAGTGTATATACTTGTTCATAAATTAATAGTAAGCACCTAAATACGTAAACCTAATAATGTGTGTCAAAGAATTTTATCTGTCCTACTAATAAGTGCTAATAAGAATGAATCCTTTAAAATTAATATATATTTATTTATTATTATATATTTATGTAATGTATGTATTTTATTTTATTTGTGTACACATATATTTATATTTGTCATATGGAGTAATTATAATCTAACTAAACTATGTTATTTAATATTGTACACCCCTGCCTACTAATTATTAATTAAAGTTATTTTCCATCCTAAGGTTGCCTGGAAGAGATCGCTTTTTAGCGATAGCGCCGCCCATTGTACATTTGGTTTCCTACGTGTTGTTGTATTTTGTTTCCCTGTGTGTGCAATAAAGCGTTTTTTGAATTTGTAAATATTTATTTATTAAAATAGGCTACATAAATAAAATCTAATCTAGTCTGGCAGCTGAGTGATGCATTCCTGTCTGGTCATGATTTAATGGGTGATGTAACTTCGAAATACACATACAATTTAAGTACGGCAAATTTTCTCAAAGCAATTTCTTCTAGACAAATGTGGATGGAGATCTAGGTTAAAAAGTAATAATCTAATAATAACCAACCACAAGGTCGGTGGTTATGTGTCAACATCATCATCAGTAGTAGGACGTTCTCTGCTGAACATAGGTCTTCCTCAAGGATTTCCAGTAATTACAGCTAGCTGCGGCCTGCATCCATCGTTAGCCCGCAGCCTTCACCTGGTCGTTCGTCAATCTAATTGGTGGACGTCCTACGCTGCGCTTGCCGACCCGTGGTCTCCATTATAATACTTTTTAGCCCCAACCACCTGTTCTGCGTGATATATGGCTTGCCGACTGCCAGTGCCACTATAAGAGCTAATCTATTTGGCTATGTGTGCAACCCGTTATTCTAAATATCTCTTCATTTCTGATTCTATTCTGTAGAGAAACCGCGCATTGAGCGACTCTGAGCCTAAATGATTAATTATTTATTAAACTTTATAATTAATGCTATTAATAACGTTACTTAATGCTAACTATGGTACATAGGTACATCACTATAATGTGACTAAGTACCTGTAATTTAGGAAGCACTAATATACAATTTAGTGTATCGTATTCCTTAGTGTATTTTCTAGTTGGTGGTCTTATTAAATAAATAATTATAGTCATAATATATCATAATCATCGTAATAATATATCACTAAGTAGTTGTAGTAATCATTAAGGTCTAGTAAAGTATAAGTACCAAAAAGTGACTTAATGCTTAGTGATACAAATTAAATTTTTAAGAGTACCTAGTTTACGTAAATTATAAATCAAATCATTTATTGCATTCATGTGTGTACAATTGGTCTTAAAATTAATATGTGCTAACAACATGAGCCCAGACAGGGCATGGCAATATAAGAATCATTTAGATATCTTTATACAATTGAATTGAATTTACATTTAAGAATATCTTATTAGGTAGGTACCTACTTCAAATTCAAATGTAAAAAATTTAATACAAATATTTATAAAACAATAATTTACAAAACTATAAAGGAATAATATATTATAAAATTACATATACATGACTAACTTGAACAAAATTTAAATGAAAATTATTAAGTATCTAAGAACTCTTGTAAAGAGTAGAAACTATTTTGTACAAGGTAATTTTTTAATTGTATTTTAAAATGTTCAATACAATTTTCTGCTTTAATATTTTGTGGAATTTTATTATATATTTTTGTAGCCATTGAATGAGTTCCAGAGTGGAATATTTTTAATTTAGAATAAGTTGTAGCTAGTTTTGTATGGGGTCGAAGATTTTATGGACGGGAGTATTCATTAAAGAAACTAGGGAATTTTTTCACAAAGAGTCCTATTTCTAATATATAGATACCAGTTAACGTTAGAATATTGTATTTAGTGAAATAAGGTCTACAGCTCTCTAGGGTATCTAAGTTGAAAATAATTCTTAAACATCTTTTTTGGAGAATAAATAATTTTTGAAAATCAGTACTGTTACCCCAGAGTATTATACCATATTGAAGCCAGGCATGAGCATACGCGAAGTAAGCACTGGAGGCTGTTTTGATGTCAGTTATTTTTTTCAATTCGTATAAGGCATACGTAAATCTAGATAGTTTTAATATTATAAGGTTAATGTGATTTTTCCAATTTAAATTTGAATCTAATTTTATACCTAAAAGAGGATATGTGTTAACTATTTCTATAGGGTTATTTAAATAAGAGAATTCAATACATAGTGGGGTTTTTTGGTAAGGATGGAACTGCATAATTTTAGTTTTGTGTAAATTTAGTTGTAGGTTATGTTTTTCTAGCCAGCTTATAATTTTTTCGAATATTGTTTCTAAGTTTTCTTTAAGTTTAAGTAACGATTTATGCGGTAAGACTATAGATATATCGTCGGCAAAAAGGGTGCAGTGTTCATTGATAATTTTGGGGAGATCGTTAATGTATATAAGAAAAAGAATGCAACCCAGGACGCTTCCTTGAGGTATGGATTTGTTTATTTGTTTTTTTCGTGATTTTATAGTTGTAACATGGCCTGTGTGGTTGTAGTGATCTATTTCAACGTACTGTGTCCTATTCTGAAGGTACGAAACAAACCATTCGTGGACTACGCCCCTAACTCCAATACCGTATAGCTTTTTTAGTAGTATGTTATAAGTGACTCTATCATACGCCTTGCTTAAATCTAATAGGATACCTATTGCATAATCTTTAGTATTAATTATGTTTAGGATTTCATGAATAAATTTATAAACAGCTAGAGATGTAGATTTATTTTTTCTAAAACCATTTTGTGATAGGTTTAAGATACATTGATTTTTCTGTTGGCGTTATAACTGGTAGTCCTGCTTGTTCGTCAATAAGTTGACCTCCTACACTACAAAAATGTTCATTAAAAATATTAACTAGGTACATCGCTAGGATCTTGAATAATATTATTATTTAGTTTAATTGTTATATTATTTTTATTTTTAGCAGGTAGTTTATTTGTCTCTTCTTTTACAACTCTCCACATGGCCTTAACTATGTTATCAGATTTTTTTATTATTTTAATGTTTTGCAGTTTCTTTGATGTCAGTATTGTTTGTTTTAGAACTTTTGTATATTTTTTGTAGGTTTTTGTGATTATTTGGTTTTGTGTTTTTGTTGTTAATACTTTGAGTGATCTTTTATGTATACACGATTTTTTTATTCCTTTTGTAAGCCATCTTTTTTTTATTTTTCTCTTTAATATTTATAATTTTTTTAGGTATGTATAAATTTAATAAGTTAGTTATTGTTTTAATAAAATTATTGTAGTTATCATTTACTTTATTTTCATTTTTTAATATACAGGTGAAATCAATTTTCTTTAGTTCGGTAGCAAATCTATTAGTATTTGCTTCATTAAACAGCCGTTGTTCTTTGTACCAAACTGTTCTTGTAGACTGTTTTACTTCTGGTATTGTTAAATGCACGCCTTTATGATCGCTGAAAGCATATTCTTTTGTGTAATTATGAATATCTTTATTTTGAAAATTTGTAAATATTAAGTCTATGCAAGAGTATTTGATTAATCCAGTATTTTTGTTTCTTGCTATTCTTGTGGGTTCATTAACGTGCTGATGGAAATTAGAGCTGTTCATGAGGTCTAAAAGTCTTATTGATGCAGTGGAATCAAATATGTTAACATTAAAATCACCGCCAATGACAATATTTATCTTATTGTATTTCAATCGTAAAATCTGTAATAGTGTTTTTAGGGTATCATAGAACGTATCTGGCATTCTTTTATTGTTTGGCCAGTATAAATTTATTATTATTATATTTAGGTTTGTTAAATGAACAGCACTTATTTCGAAAACACTCTCTATAGCTAGGTTGGTAACATCAGTGAGTTCTATAAACTCTATTTTGTCCCTTACAAAAATGCACACTCCCCCGCCTTCAAAATCTGATCTACAAAAGGAGGATGCTAGTTCAAAATCTTTAGCGTGAAGTAATTCTTTTTTGGTTGTACTAATCCATGTTTCTGATAGGCATAAAATTTTAATATGCCTCTCATTTTCCATTGCTGCTTCTAAAATATATTTTTTATTTCGCACACTTTGCATATTTTGGAAGAGGATAGTAAAACTAGAATCGAAAAAACTTTTTCTGCGAGGATGTCGTATTATTTGTAAGCATGGGTTGGGTGGTTTGTTTAACTTGTCTATTTATGTTTGATACATTGTTGTTAGTTTTACTTGGTTTTTCATTTATTACTTTCGTATCTTCTGTATGTTTGTTATGTTCTGTATGTTCGAACTCTTTTGCGCGCTTCAATAAGCTTTCCTATCATTTGCTTTCTGACTTTAAGTGATTCTGAGCTTAGTAGTTCCGAAATGGCCAAACCCGTATTTTTGAAAAAGCGGCGACTCTCTAGGATGTGTTTGGTTATATTTTTACTTAATAATTCGATGATTACGGGTCTCTTTTTTCCTCTATTTCCAATTCGTTTTATATCATCTAGGTTATTGGCGATGTTGATATTTAAAATGTCTTGAAATATATGGATAACTCTATTGGAGAGGCTTAGATCGTTTTCATTATTATTTTCATACAAACCGTAAAGTATTATAGATTTACAATTTTCTTTTTGAGGCGTGAATTCAGGCGTTGTAGGAGATTCTGATACTTGTTTTATGTTTTGTTTTGAATTACTATTCATTTTAATTTGCTCTATTTCTTTTTTCAAGATAGCGTTTTCCTCACGAAGCTCAACTACTAATTTGTTTGATGTGACACACATTTTTCTAAGTTCTATTTGTTCTAAAGCTAATGTGTTTGTTTTCTCAATTATTTCAGTTTTTAGTTTGGATATTTGTTTAGATACGGTCGTTGTTATGGCAGATTTGAGTTCGCCAAGTATTGAGTTTTTTATACCTCTATTAAAAGTCTGATTATAATAATTCAAATAATAAATGTTGTCAATTTAACAGCCTAGTTTTTACTAAATAGTGAGTTTAGTGACGTAATGGAACTCCTCATAGACATAGTATAATATTGACCTTCAGTTTACATGAAAACTAATTAATTTTCAAAGTAAAAAGTAATATTTTATCATAGAAGCTTTATTATTAATAAATAAAAAAACACTTATATAAAACTCATACTTTTAATATTGTGAAATTTCATGGATATATATATATAGATGGAAACCTTAATAAAAATAAACATAGGTACCATCATTTCGTTTTGTTTTAGTTCATTTAGGGTTATATTCATAAAACAAGTAGGTACTTGTAAAACTGTCAACGAAACGACCTGAGAGGACACTATGTGTTGGTATGATGATGGTGGAAGCTGAGGTAATGTTGATGATGAAAGTTGACTGACTTGATGATTGAAAAGTAGGTAAGGACTTTTAGTTTTGCATAGAACAATATTTCTCCTATTAATTTTTCGGCGAGGCATCTTTGTACTTTTGGGAGCTCCTTGAGTTGAGAACTCACGGAGTTCCCGAAAGCATCAGCTGATGTGCCGTCGCCAGATATTAATATTTTAGCAGACTCTAGTAATTCCGACTGTTGCTTTAAAATATCATTTTGCTTTTTTCTCCAAGCGCGTTCTCTTTTTGTTGCAGGTTCCTGAAACAGAAAGTGAATGGTTACTAATAATTAAAAGACTTTGAAATAATAATAATGGCAATTTAATCATTGCTTGGGTGCTCTTGACGGCAAACATGTTATTATCGAGAATCCGCCAAAATCGTGTACATTGTACCATAGGTAAGTATAAGGGAACTTTTAGCATAGTCCTGCTTGGTATTGTGAATGCAAATTAAGAGTTTATTTATGTAAATATAGTTTCTAATGGCAGTATTTCTGATGGTGGAGTATTCAAACATACAACTTTTCATAATAAATTGATATTGAAACAACTAAATTTACCATCACCTTCTGTTTTATCGCAATCAAATGTTATCATATTGTTTTGTGGCAGATAATGCATTTGCCATTAATGAAAATCTTTTGAAACCATATCCAAGAAGAAATTTTACACGTGATTAAAGAATTTTTAATTATAGACTTTCCAGAGCAATAAGAATTTTAGAAAATGCATTTGGTATTTTAGCTGAACGTTTTAGAGTATTAAAAAGACCAATTCAAATTAATGTTCATTATGTACAAAGTTGTAGTGGCTTCATGCGCACTGCACAATTATTTAAGAAAAAAGTCATCAAACTATCTAACAAGAAATTGTGTTGATACCGAGCATACTTGAAGCATGTACTTTTCGGCCAGGAGACTGGAGATTAAATGACAACTCAGTAGGCCTTAACAGAACAGAAAGGCAACATACTGCAGATGGTAATTCTGTTAGACAAAAATAATCTGAATATTTAACCAATCAGGGCCGGGTACCGGTAGGAATGATTAATACTTTAAATATACAGGATGGAAAAATCGAATGCCACATGGATACATGGATGGCAACTACCTTAAATATTGTAAATAGCACATTTTGTGTAAGGGAGACTTTCCTTTGTTTTTTAAAACAATAAATACTGCATTTAAGGATTTATGAAAAATCGCTTGCCTCAGTCGGGACTCGAACCGGTCAAATGTGACAAAAAATAATGTGCTGTATTTTATGATGCAGATTGAAAGAGTTACTGATAAGGTTCATTTTTCTGTAAATAATAAATATAATCAGAATAACGGAAGGCCATATTTTATGAATCTCAAGCTCTTTTGTCAAGTTATTCACATAAATACACAGCATACTATGCTGTGTATTTATGTGAATAACTTGACAAAAGAGTATGCTGTGTATTTATGTGAATAACTTGACAAAAGAGCTTGAGATTCATAAAATAATAGCACGTGAATCTCGACGCGAAGACGGGTAGAAACTACTAGGGATGTCCTGCACTTTGAATAAATTTTATCGATAGTTTTTCTTTTTGTAGGGAATTTACCCTACTTGAATAAAATACAATTTTATTTCATTAAAAAATACATTTTTTTATTAAATACAAAGGTTTTAATACTTTATATGGTTGGATGATTAAAACAGGGACGAGCGTTCGAATAACTCAGTTCAGTTTCTTTTCGTTCGAATAACGCACGGTGCGTTATAACTTCAAAATAGTCTTTTGCACAATTTGTGATCGTGAAATCACGAACTCAGCAATGCGACAGTGCTATGAATGTAAATAAGTAAAAAAAAAACAAAATAAATAAATTCCACCAAAACATTAAACTAATTAAAAAAACAAAAAAATAATAATTATGAATTTTGAAAATTATAAAAGAAAAATACTTAAACTTCCATTTATCTACATATCAGAGATTTCCCTATTTCTAGAAATTTATATTAAACGTTCATATTACCGGTCAATTAAAATCTACAATAAAATACTCCAATTTATTAAGAACATTGAAACAGACACACAATTTAAAAATAAATTATAACAACGACTTATAAATAAAAGCTACTATTCAGTAAAGGAGTACATGGTCGATAAATTAGGTTAAAGTAAATAGTCACATACATAGGTATGTTGGAGATAGGCTTGACCATAGTGATTAAAAGTGATTGAATAATAATTTATTATGGGGAGGTATATTAATCACAAATAATCTAAGGCTTTGTTTAAAAGACAAAGACAACTCCTACGAAGAGTGTTTGCACAGAGTAGAGGCACAAGACAGAATGAATCACCGACCATTATAACTCTACTTTAAATAGCAGTACGACTCGTAAACAACCCCTCCACCCGTGGTCACCCGATCGGCTGTTACAGTCTGCCCGGCTGGCACCGACCGGTACGGCCGCAGGTAAAAGAGTCGCGCGATCGAGTGCCGGCCGTGAGCGTGAGATCACGCCATTGGACTTTGAAGGCTAAAATAAGTTGAATCTTCTGTACCTCCACTCGGTACAATACAAACACCCCACAATGAAGAACCAGGCCGTTGCGCCGTCAGGTACATAAAAATAAAAATTCCATAAAGATTACACATTAATAATTCAAATAATTTTTTATGAACAAAAATTTACTTTAAAAAACGTATGTGTGCAATAAATAAATATTATAATTAATACTTACATACATAATTGTAGAAAAGGTATATACTATAAATTATAGTAATATTCGAGGTATAAAATACTAATATTATAAATAGATAAAAATCTGTGAAATAAAAATAACCTAATAAAATAGAAATACAAAGATTTGATTAGTTTACAAATAAAATTAATGATCTCATCACCAGCCACATTATTATAAATAGCCAAATCTAAATTATGTATTAAAACATAATTTAGATTTGATACAAATTGTAAAATTCTAGTTACAGTTCAATTCCAGAATCTTCTATACCTACTTACATAATTTACAAAATTGTTATATACTTACCAATTGTTCCTATTATAAAGATAGTTTATTTAGGTAATAGTTTAATGTATACATCCTAAGTTAAGTTGAAGTTGTAATGTCAGGGGATCTATTATGTAAACACCTTTAATGTAACCACATGAAGCAACAAATAAATGAATATGAATATTCATTGAAACGCAAAAAAAAGTCACATTAAATACATTTGAGACACGTTATTTATTTATTTATATAGCAGGTTAATTGACTTCAATTTGCTTACTTACCTTTTTTCGCTCCCTCCTATAGGATGTATGTACGCTTATTGTCCAACTTATTTTTTAACGTTTTTATAGTAGCCCTAGCCGCACTGTAAATTTTTTGTAAAACTTCCAACTTAATCAAATACGCTTGATTTCTAGCATCTCGATTTCCATAACTTTTGCTAAGTAGGTCCCACAAACAGAGAAAGTCTATAAAAAGTTTGATAATTATGTCACGTTCAGTTTCTTGTAATTGGACTTTGCGCTTAAAGCGACAATTTGCCAGTGTCGAGATAAATAAAAATACAAAGACGTTCGGTGATTGTATCTCCCTCGGGGTTCATTTTGATTTGACGTGCTACTACAAATTACAATGGCGGCGTTTCATTTTCATTAGTTCTTTTCTTGGTTGATTGAATTGAATGGCTTGTTTGTTGTGTTTGGGTTTGGGTTGTCACACTGTCACAACTCTGCCAGTGTCTATGTTTGTGGTTTCATAGACCAGTTAGGTATCAGGACATGGTTTACGGTTATATTAGAACCGTTTAACTTTTAACTTTCGTTTTGTTTTTCATTGTCATAAATGACTATGAAAAACAGTTGAATAACCTGCAAAATATATACATACACAATAAATATGGATACATAAATAATTTGTATACTTAAATAAATTGGTGTTAGTAGTCTGAAACAACACAAAAAACAAATCCATTAATAATATTACAAATATTAGTACAAATTTATAGTTAATAAAATCTTAGTTCTATTTACATATTTCAACTTTTTTTTTTTTGGAGTTTCCTCCATAGTAAACGATTTGAGTTTTATGGCCCGGCATTCTCGGGGTCTCCGTAGTCTCACTGTATTTTATTTATATTATTTTGTAACGTACTTTATGTAATACGCTTTATTGAAGTAATCTAAATAATCCGAATAATTACAGATATATGTTTGTTTCTCTTAACATTTTAGCAGGTGCGTTCATTTACCCTTTTTTTCTATTCGATATAATATCATAATTATAGTTCGTAAGTAGTAAACTCCAATCGTGCGTCGTAGCTGACACACACATACTTTTTTTTATACCGTAAAACGGGGTGGATAGACATGGTTTTGAAGTTTGTTTTTATTTCTCCATTGATTTTTGTATGATTGGCTATCATAATAGTGTTTTTTATTATGTCTCGAAGTTCAATTAATACTATCCTATCATGAAAATATATAGATAATGCTTTGATTTTATCGTAAAATGTAAAAATATGTTAGATTTCTATTTACCCGCAATTGGGGTCAAAAGAAGCGTCATATGGGGCGAATCGAAAAAATCGTCAGGGCTGTCACTTTCCAAAAATAAGTTGTTGAACGCCTGAACGAATATTCATAAATTATAACTAATATATAAAATATCGTCAGCTTTTGAACACAAAAAACCGCACCAATAGGTGTCCATTCGTTTAGGAGGCCACAGACAACCACACAGTTGAATTCTATGAAAAATGATGTACCTACCTAATAATATTTTGGTGGCAGCCCTAGCACATAATTTTCTATACACCCCCTTCTTATTTCTATTAAAACCTATCCCGTTTCTATTAGCCCCGTACTTCATATCTATTGACCCCATACTACGTATCTGTTCGCCTCTTTGGCATTTCTATTAACCCCAAAGTTTGAATAAAATTGACTTGGTTTACAATTTTAGCCCTTAATTTAATTATACAACATAATTTTACTTACCTTTACATTAAAATGAACCACGATGAACTGCCAACTACACCACAACTTTGAATTTTACAAGAATTCGTTTTACTAAAGAGATATTGATAAAGTTTTGAGGACCACAAATTAACGTCTCACGACGACTCACTTTCAACGTGTTTTTATTTTTAAACTTCTAACCTTAACAGCAAATCAGTCTCGCCATGTCAAGAAAAAAATATTGTAGTTTACAAAAAAGTAGAATTTGGCGTCTCTATTAGAAAATGTTTGTTATTAATTGCCAGAAAAAAACTTTTTTGGTTTCATTTCCATTCACCTCTTGAATTCTATCCACCCCGTTTTACCCGGTAGGTATTTTGTGAGAATACGTCCAACGACGTTCCTCCTCTATTTTTATTTGCTAACATTGCTATGTTGGAGTAATAGTGTAGTTTAGTTAGTTAGATACATTTATGTAAATGTATCTCTATTTCAGATTGACGCAAGTCGTGATCTCTTCAGTCGAAAAGTACTTTCATTTGTGTTGGTAATAATATTTACAACTTAATGTTATTTTATATATTTACAGAGGAGGGAGATTATAGTAGGGGTAAAACAAAAAGATAATATACATTTAAGGGAGGTAGGACGAGGAATATCCAGTGGTAGAGCCTCATTTAAAGAACACGAGTTTTTAGGGCAGTTAAAATATATGTTGTCCCCGGTTCCATCTTCCAAGCCGCGTTTGAGCACCACAATTGAGCATGAGCACTGACACTGAGCAGAGTGAGTAGTGAGCTAGGGATGGCAATCTGAGATCGATTAATCGATAAATCGATTTTTCGAACAAAAAATATCGATTTTTTGAAGTGAAACTTCTATAAAATCGTTGTGATTTCAAACCGGATGCAACTGAAAAAACGACAGGTAAGAGACACAAATACAATAGTCGCCTGTAATTAGTGGGCCAGAGAGAGAGAGCAGATGTCGGTGTGTATGTATATTCACACTGTTTTATACTAAACTTGCTTGTATTTGAGCATTTAACGTGTGTTAGTGTATGTGAAAACTACGTGAGCTAATACTAATGTACACTGTATTACAGCTTTTTAGTTAGATGTCAGCGTGGTGTGTTATTTTATTATAAAATATTATATTTATGTTAAATAATATATAAAATATCTTATAAAATTCATCAAACTTATTTCATTTTTAAACAATTAAGTAATTATCCTACACCTACACTTGTTATATTTATTCATCTCAGTCTTTTGTAGATTTACTGAAGTTTCACTTCTTTCGTGTGTGAATCGCACACATACCTTTTATTGCCTGCGTATTACAGCTTTTTAGTTAGATGTCAGCGTGGTGTGTTATTTTATTATAAAATATTATATTAATGTTAAATAAAATATAAAATATCTTATAAAATTCATCAAAATAATTTCATTTTTAAACAATTAAGTAATTATCCTACACCTACACTTGTTATATTTATTCATCTCAGTCTTTTGTAGATTTACTGAAGTTTCACTTCTTTCGTGTGTGAATCGCACACATACCTTTTATTTTAATCTTTGTAGTATTGGATCGATACCTTTAAATCACCCTTTAAAATCGGCATTAGATTTTTTCTGTTTTAGTATAAACCATGCCATTTGTTGAAGGTATAACAAGAGTGCTGCCGGAAAATCACTCCAAATCTTGCGAGATGGCTGTGTGTTTATTCTACTTCGCCTCACTTCTCTTCAATAAAAAGAAAGATACGTTTATAAAAATTTATTTTTTTCGGAAAGAATTCCCATCCCTAGACAGCCGATTTGGTTGGATAAGAATTTGGTTTCGTCGGATCGCCGGCGCATCCGTCCACTACCAATATTAATTGAGGAAGATGTAAATCAAATTTTATTCCCATTTTTCAGCCCTAACAAAAACTTTAAGCATTAATAAGACTCATTGCGCCCGTCCAGTAATGGCCGTGACGTCACGTCGCCGGTTGTGTTGTCGCCGACGAACGGTGACGGCGCGCGGGAGGTTGCTTAGCTCTGTAAACTTACTTTCGTTCATTTCGATAGGTACATTTGTAAATTTTTATGAGTGGTAGTACCCATACCAACCAACCTCCCAACATGGAACCAGGTTTTTCACGTGGACAATCAAATAATCTTCCGAATGTCGATTTACTTATGGTTGCGGATTATTTCACAAACCATGCTAAGTAAATTATTGCAGAAATCCAAGGGCAAAAACTTGCAAGGTAAGTGTAAATATAGGTACTTAAAACTAGATATTATTCTTAGTAGTTACCTCTGCATTACGTTATTTGTAGGAGGTAGTTTAATAATATTATAAAAGTAAGAAGGGATCTAGGTAAAGTACCTAAGGGCCTTTATTTCATTTGAGACCAAATTATACTTTTCTTAAGTAATTACTTAGGTATTCGTAAGTATCGTTAAGTTTAAGTTTTAATTTTATAATACTGAAGTGATAGGATTTATGGCAATGAAATACACGTATGTACGAGTAGGACTTATCAAAAAACCTGGTAGTCTATAATAGGATAAGGTTACGAGTATATTGATATTTTATGCATAGGTAGGCACAGTCATAGTTTAGTCAGTGGTAGTTCCTACTAGTCTATTAGTGCTGTCAGATTGCTGTGGGTTATCGATAAAAAATAATACCCATAATAAATCTGGGGCTCTTTATCTGTAAAGCTCGACTCAGATTCGTATTTTCAAAAATGCGGCTAGCGTTTTACCTAAGTTACTTACTTTTACCTAATTTTTCTCTTTACAGAGCTGGACGCGATAGTTATGGAGATAATGCAGTACGGTATGTTCAGGTGAAAAGACTACACCCGCAGTGCACGGTAAAAGCAAGGGTAACACCTTAACACAAAGTTCGAGCTACAGCATATCATTGTACATTTGTTTATGATGAAGTTACGAATAAAATTTAAAATGGAATGTGAAGGTTGTGCAGCAAGCAAAGGAGGATGCAAACATACAATGGCGTTGGTTATGTGGTTACATAGACGTAGTGAGGAGCCCGCTTGTACAGAAGAAGCGTGTTATTGGATGAAACAAAACTATCGCAAGTTGGATCGCAGCTAAAATTTATTAAAGCCAAAGATATGAGAAATACGACGCAGCCCCGTTCGTCAACAGCACCTTTGACGTCTAATGACACACCCAACGAACGTTTTCTACAGTCATTAAAAAAACAACAATGGAGCTGGGTATAGATTCTCAGATTATGACCTACTTTCGTCCATCTACAAGATAAAAATATAAATTAAGTAGATTTAAACAGAAAAGTGCCATAATTTATGATTTCTTAAATTTATATTTTTCTTGAAAAAAGTTGATTATGTAAGCACGTTATTTTATTGCTAATTCACATAAATTATTTTATATCAAATTCCCAAAAAAATTGTGTGTGCAGTAGTGTAATGAAAAAATTACGTCCATACTTAAAAGTCTATTAATTTTTGACATACTCTCTAAACTAAACATTTAGTAATGTAAAAAAATATATAGGTAGGTATTTTATATTTAGGTACTCGCATTAAAATGATCTTCGCAACGATGTCGACTGGTTTTTGCAGAACACTTCCTCGCTTTTCATCAGTTTACAACACTTATTTGTCAGCGTTTTGTCGTTGGGCACATGATAAAAGTATTTTTCTGGAGTGCTAACCGTTGTATTCGTACTTAAGGGTACTATACAATATCTATATGGTATTTTTTCTCCATAATTCCAAAAATATCACTGAAATCTCAAAATTACTGCACGATTCGTTAGCGCGCGGCGGACATAACCGGCGATGTGATGTCAGGCGTTGAGCGGTCGAGTTCGCGCGGATCTTAATAACATCCAACTTTGAATATTCATAGAAAATTCAGTTTTTAAGATATCTAAAAAATTCTTTCAGTTATATTTTTGAGATTTTATGTTTGATTTTTATATATTATAAAATAATCACACTCATCTAGCTCATTATATCGGACCGACCGCTCTCCTCACTTTCCGATTTGGTCGTGGCAGTATGGTTGGCACCAACCGAATCGGAGCGTCTGTAAACACTCTAAAAGCCAAGCTAAAATTGATATGTCGGCAACACTAGCATTTGGAATTAAAATAAATAATCAATTTATTTGGGGAACGAACTAACGAACTGAAGTGTAGATTTCTATTGTGGTGGTTTGCTTCTCAATTACTGTTTTAACAATAAAAATCTAAATTGAATTTAGTACGTATGAGTTTACACACCATGAAAATCATTAGTAAATAATAGCATTCTTACAGAAACCTTTTTTCAGAGGATGTCGGTGGCTTTTGCAGCAAGAGGTAATAGGCCTCCTATGAACCCAGCGCAAATACAGAAGATGCTTGATGAAAATGCTCATCTAATTCAAACTATACAAGAATATCAAGCTAAAGGGCAACTAATGGAGTGCCATCAATACCAGCAGGCTTTACACCGGAATCTTGTATATCTAGCTTCAGTGGCAGATGCGAATCAAAATATTCAAGCTATGCTGCCGGTAAATATCTTACTTACGTTGTATTTATTTATTAATCATGTTACTAGTGATACCATAATCACTAGTTTTGGCTCTGGATGTGTCTTTGTAATGTTTAGAATTAATGAATATGTAAGTATTAAATTTATTTACTTTGAGACTATTATAATAAATCCCTTTGTTACAGCCTCCACATCAACTTGCTGCAGGGAATGTTCCTCCACAACCACCACTTAATGCTGCATCTGGTGCCCCAGAGGGACCTGGCGGCTCTCAGCAACCATATCGACCACCTGCTGGTGTTTCATCTACACCTACAAGACCTACACAATCTTATCCACCACAAAGACCTTATCCACAAAATCAATATCAGGGACAGTACCAAGGTGCACCTGGTGGCTATCCTCCTCAAGGTGGCTATGGACCTCCAGCCCAAGGCTATGGTCCACCGAATCCACCTCAACAGCCTCAAGGCTACCCTCCTAACTCTAATTATGGACCTCCAATAACAACATCTCCCAGTAACTACCCACCTTCAACTCATCCAGGCTCAGGTTACCCACCGGCAACAGCTCAACAGCCCTATGCTCCACCTCCTGGTAGTCCTGCTGCCGCTGGTGCTCCTTACCCAGTCCGAGCACCAGCTCAACCACCCTACACTGGTAATTCTGCATATCCTCCTCCCCAATCCGGTCCCAATTATCCTAATGTTGTGAGCACATACAACTCTACTACATCACAGCCACAACCGTACCAATCACAACCCTTTCCTAATACTGCACCTACATATAGCTCAACCCCAACATCTCAACCAAATCGTTCCCCACAGCCACCTTCTACTGCATATGCTCCACAAAACCCTCCTAGTTCTGGCTATGGCACTCCAGCTGCTCAATCACCTACTTACAATTCAAGTTCACATGGAAATAACCCACCACCTTCAACAGGTGCATCTGGTCCTCCAGCACCAGGTGGTCCACCAGGACAACAATATCCTCCACAAGGTCAACCTTCTCCCTACCCACCAGCCTCCCAGCCACCCTACTCGAATCCTTCTTCACAACCAGGCAGTCCCGCACCATCAGTCCCAACAGCACCTCAACCTCCTCAGTCTAATTACCCTCAAAATCCTCAGAACTATCCTCCGGCTGGTGGTGCATATCCTCCACATGCTTACCAACAGGGATATCCACCAGCCCAGTATCCTCCTTCCCCTTACCAATATGCTCGCGCTGCAACCCCCGGGGCGCCGCCTCCTGCAGGCCAACCTCAACCTTACCCTGGCTATGGATTCCAACCTCCTGCGCAGCAGTGAAACTATTTAAAAATTGAATTTTATGTGGTTCCATTTATTAAGGATATTTTTTATAACATTTTTGAAAATTTAGAAATTTAAGATTATGTATAAGTATTCTCAAATCAATTTGCTATCCAATTAATTAACATTTTGATCTAGAAGTTAGGAATCATTTTATAATGTGTAAAATATAATTATCATTAATTACTTGGAATAAATGTTTTTATGTTAGTCATAAGATGGAATAAAATAAAAATATACAGTATAAAATAAAAACACATTCATTTTTAATTCTATATTATAAGTTCTTCTAATATAATTATAATGATTACACTAGTTGTCCTCATAAGTAATTGAGGAATTTGAAAATTCATGAATGGATTCATGAATATACTCTATGGGAATATCGTCAGATGGTATGCTTGTTGGAAAAGGAGGAGAAGTAGTGTGCTTTTTAAGAGGTAAAACTGTATCAAACAAGTAACACATAGCTCCTGTTTCTCCTGGAATAGCAACACCAAGAGTCCAGATTACATTGTACTGTGTGTTAATTCTAAGGATTTTAACACCTCTCAAAGTCCTCCATCTGAAATATATTAAAAATAATTTTAGTATCTGTTTGTCATTTGTTGCTGAGAATTTACTACACCAACAACAAATAATAGTTAGTGAGATAATTCAGATGGAATACTAGCCGCAACAAAATGTAAATACAGTGGTTGCTCTAAATTGGTATTTTTTTATCCAGAACATCTATACTAACATTATAAAGAGGAATGGTTTGATTTTTTGTTTGTTTGTTTGTCTCGAATAGGCTCTGAAACTACTGCACCGTTTTAAAAAATTCTTTCACCATTCGAAAGCTACACTATCCATGAGTGACATAGGCTATATTTAGTTAAAAAAAAAAAGATTCCTTACCAAACCTCCGATAATGTAACCCAAGGTGAAGAAAAAAAACTAAAATCTTTAATCGCGAATGCTGCGAATACTACTGAATATATAATAAAGTGATGTATTACAATTATGTAGAACTTATCATTATCTACAAAAAACGTCGTAACATCATATCTCCAACTATTATAGTTTTGCGACAATAAGTGATATTTTATATTAAAAAAAGAATAAAAATACACTTGAAAAGACTCATTATTTGTACCTTGGTATTAATCCTTAACAAAATCTTATATATAAAATTTCCATGTCACAATCTTAGTTATCATACTCCTCTGAAAAGGCTACTGATTTTTGCCAAATTTTATATGCATATTTATTTAGTGAAGCCGTGTTGGCTAAGTGGGAGGACACTCGACTTTCATTCCGAAGGTCGTGGGTTCAAACCCCGCCACAAACCTCTGGATTTTTCTTCTTGAGAAATCTATGTGCGCTTTAAACACGTGCTTTAACGGTGAAGGCAAACATCGTGAGGAAACCGGCATGTTCTGATAACTTGAAAAGAGTTTGAAGAGACATGTGACATTCACCAACCCGCACTTGGCCAGCGTGGTGAATTAAGGCCTAATCTCTCTCGTCAAGAGAGAAGTCCCTGTGTCCCAGCAGTGGGAACGTTAATAGGGTGATGATGATTTATTTAGTATGTAGTTCTAAGAAACAACTACTAAATATGTCATATATGCTTTAATACATACCTATTGCCCATATGTCCAGGCATTTTAGTACCAGGCCATACTCTGGCTTTTTCTCCTCCACCACCAATGTTACCAGGTCTTCTGTGAGTTTTAGTTACACCATGTGATGCAGGCATACCTTTGAAACCATGTCTCTTCATTACTCCTTGGAAACCACGGTCAGTACTGGGAATAAATATAGATATTATTTTCATGAACCAACAATGTGCAATATAAAGATTCATAATAAACAATAAACTGACGTTTTAGCCCTAACATCAATATGATCTCCAACTCTGAAATGTGTAGCTAGTAAAGGAGTTCCAGTTGCCAATGCTGCATCAGGTGTTACCATAAATCTGCAGAGTAATCTTTTTGGTAACATTCCAACACTATTGAATAAACCACAATATGATTTTGTCACCATACTGGGGTCAATTGTTTCTGCACCCACCAATAATACCCCATGTCTCTTGTGTTTTTTATAAGTGTTATCATTCAGTTTCATGGGATTCCATTCTTCAGGGGGTATGTACTTTACAACATGATTATCAACTACCTGAAAAAAGGAAACATATTCATTAATTAATTTCAATATTAAACCTAGTTTTCCAGGATTAATTCGAAGAACTCTGTGGGGATGAACAATACACAATGGATAGAGTTGATAAAAGAAGAAAAAAGGGGTTCAGGAGAAAATGTTAAACAAGCAAGTTTTTGAAAAACCCAAGACTTCGGTATAATGTAAAATTTATTAACATGTTCTGTATTACCTGTAGTAATGTTGTTTGGTATTTCTTCCCATCTTTAGTCCATAATGGATAGTTTCCAATTTTACGTGCTATCAAGCCTACCCTACGTGATGCTGGAGTCCAAGGAGCTATAGTTTTGTTTTCATTTGCTGTTAGAGGCGACTCAGCTAATTTATTATTTTCCATTTGATCTCTCAGTACTTCTTGGAGAAATTGTTTATTATCACTGGTGAGATCTACATTTACCTAAAAAATATTTTCGAAAATTTAAGTAATTTAATGATTCATTCACAGCACACTGATGACTTAATTTTTTTACCGTTTTTTCTTTTGGCATGTACCAGTAAGGAGGACGATATCTGGGCGGTATAGTGAAATTTCTTACTGATACACAGTCTATCCTGAAAGCGCAACGTAGAGAAATTAGTACATAATTTAGTAATTAAGATAATTTTCATTCTATCTAAAAATAAAATTCTAACCTCAGTTTGGTCAGTTGACTGCAAAGTAATTTTAAATTGCTGGTGGCCATGGCTTTAGGAAATTTGCTTGTTTTATTTCCCTAAAACTGATAAGGTATGTAAGTATCACAAATTCAGAAGCCCATTTCACAAAAAAATCTTCGAAAACTGCAACGGAACGATGCAATCGTGTTTCATTAATAAGTTTTTCTTACTTTTTAGAGCCTTGTCTATTTCAAAGTCTATTTAATTCAATATTTATAATCACTATTTCAACGTACTAGAAAAACTTAAAGGTCTTGAAAAATTTGTTATTGATCATTAATAAAATAATTAAACTAATCCATAGCTAAGTCTAGTTTTACGAAACCTATTCACTGTTTTATATGTTTTATAACTATTTCTATTATTTGACCGTCTGGCATATGAAATGTACAATATAAAATTCATTAAGCCAAGTAATTGTGAAAGTTCAAAAGTAAGTTTGTTATTTACTGGTGAATTAAGGCCTAATCTCTCTCGCCAAGAGAGAAGTTCCTGTGTCCCAGAGCTGTGGGAACGTTAATAGGGTTACGTGATGATGAGGAAATATGTCTTTTTTTGCGTTTTAACAAAAACGTACTACTGGTACAGCTATTAACGTGAGATCTACAATAAAAAAATCCCCGCGTCTGCAAACTCACGCCACCACAGCAAGAATTGAAATAATTGCGACATCTCAATTTAGATTGATGAAAATATATAACATTTTATTCATTATTTATTTTAGAATAAAAATATGTTATGTTGGCCACAATGTTGGTTGAGTACTTTTGTGAATGTGAAGTGAAATAGCTTCATCCGTTAGGTTGTTTGTTGTCTTGTCTATCCTAGCTATGTCTAAAACGTAGTGATTTTATACTCTCTGGCTATGTCCACTTTCATTTCGAGCGTAGCGTAGTGCTAGATAATATAATTTGTTAGATGTGGTTAGAACGGATGTTCTCACTGAAATGATTTCTAGGTTTTTAGTGTTATGCATTTGCTTTCAGTTCGCTTATCAAGATGTTGTGGAAATACATGGGCCAGGCCTTCAACCACATAAATCTATCATGCCGGCTAGATATTTCTTTGTTAATATAACCAACGGGATCCCGTAAGTGATAATAAAACAATTTCAATTAAACTACTAAAATCTCTCCAGTATTCTGCAGCCTACTAGCTGTTCACGCCAGTTTTGTTTGCTGACTGCCTCAGTGGCGCTGTGGGCGAAGGTCCACTTGTGGCGCAAGAGCAAATGGGTTCGATTCTCGCCGAGGGGTAAACTGTTTGTATGTTTGGCACGAAATCTCACCTTAGAATGGGTGTTTAATATTTATGTTAAAATATTTTTGTAAGTATGTCTAATAAATAGTATGTGTAATAAATTAAGTAAATCAGATATTTATTACAACTAGCTACAACAGATTTGTCAGGCAGTAAATATTATTTCTCAGGTATTCAGCAGATCTCACAAAACTATTAGAAGTAGATATAAAAGGAATATCAAAGACTACACCTCACTGCCGAATCTGGGTTAATAAGTTAGATCGTAAAGATGGCAGCTTTTTAGTGAGGTATAAAGTGTATGAAACATGCTATGAATTTCAAATAAATGTACTATACAAAAACAAACATGTTGCTGGTTCACCTTATAAGTTTAAAGGTACAAATTTACTTTTATTTCTGATGTTCAATACGAAAATAACAGTTTTTAACCTTTTTAACCATTCTTACCCTTTTGGAAATTTACAATTTTTAGAAATGGTTCAACCTGACCAATGCCACTGCCCAGAAGAAAATATTGACACATGGCTAAAAGAATATGGCTGCCCTGCTTCTCAACAGCAGATCAACAATGACCTTGGACCATACAAAACTGTGGACATGGCCCAAGCTGTCAAAAAAATTATAAAAAAATATCACTCCCCAGAGAGCACAAGTTTTTGTCACTATGTTGTAAAAGAAAATGAAATATACAGAGAATGCTATGGAAAACATGTTGGTTTCAATATGTTTTCTGATAATATTTTACTATCATTGACAAGAAAAGTGAAATTGCCTGAAGTTGAAATGGTTATTAATTTAGGAGACTGGCCATTAGTGAAAAAATCTGAAGAACCATTGCCAGTTTTCTCATGGTGCGGCAGTGAAGATACCATTGACATTGTAATGCCCACTTATGATTTGACAGAATCTACACTAGAGAATATGGGGAGGTAAAATGTCCAAGGATAAATTATGAATACCCTTAAACAATAAAATATTCATAAGCTTATCACCTACCTAAGTCTGATGAACATCACTCTGCTAGTCTGAGGGTTAAACATATTTTACAATTAGTTATCTTTTAAATATTTTTACTAGCTGGCCCATTCTGGCTTTGCATGGATTGGATACCAAAACCTTACTCTTGATTCTCTCTTCCTATTGCTGAAAACCAGATAAAGAACGGATCTTTATATATATTTCAGATTTTGAATTTATCCTAAACATAAAGACTGGAAGGAGTCATGGACTTCAATTTTTATTTATTGATATTTAATGAAGTAACACATAATACAGATTTATTTTATTTCAGGGTGTCCCTTGATATACTATCAGTGCAAGGAAGTGTAGAGCGCAAGTGGTCTGACCGCGAGCCGCGCGCTATTTGGCGAGGTCGTGACTCGCGTGCAGAAAGACTCAAGCTGGTGGACATATCACGTAGCAACCCTGAATTGTTCAATGTATCCCTAACAAACTTCTTTTTCTTCCGAGACAAAGAAGCAGAGTATGGCCCTAAACAGCCCCATATATCATTCTTCAAATTCTTTGATGTGAGTTTTTTTTGCAGTGATAACTTTTGGACATGATTAGTAGGATATGTTAATTCGTTATAACGGCACCAGTTTGTCTGGGTTCCCTTTGCTTTGACGCATAAGGCAGGAAGCTGTAGGCAGGCACCTTTCTCAGCCCAACCCACAGCCTTAGCCATAACTACAAAATTGCAAAACTGATAAAGCAGTGTTGTTTTATTCGCTTCTCAACTCAGTAAAAAATTTAAGCCAACTGTCAAGACAATGTTATTTCGTTAATCATTTTTGTATAAAAAAAATGTTTTTATAATTTTTAGTTGACCTGTCCATGTATGCCCTATGCTTCTAAGGAAATAAACGTTTTTCAAAATATCACTACTATCAGGCTTTCGTGACGTACACTTTTGTTCAAAAAAATTCAAAATATCTTTATTGGAAAACATTAACATCAGGATTCTTAGAACTATAGCACGATAATATACGCATTAGTTCGGAAACTGTGTCGCGTATATTAACGCCCACTCCTTGGTTTTTTTTATACATAATTATCCAATAATGGTATTTAAGGTTTAATCGATATAATAATTAATGACTAATAGCAATGTGTGTGTGTGTGTGTGTGTATAATCAAAATTTGATATATATATAAATATATAAAATACACAGGTACATAAATATATAGATAAAGTATATATATATATATATAGCTTCAGTTACATATCTTCCTCAGTGTTTTATCACATTTGTTTTAGTACAAATATCAAATCAATATAGATGGAACAGTGGCAGCATATAGATTGCCATATTTATTGGCTGGAGGTGGAATGGTGTTGAAGCAAGATTCGCCGTATTATGAGCATTTCTACAGTCAAATCCAACCATGGAAGCACTATGTTCCCATAAAAAGGGACTTGTCGGATTTGGTAGAAAAGGTTAAATGGGCTCTTGAAAACGATGAAAAGGCACAAGAAATTTCTAAAAACGCGCAAATATTCGCAAATGAACAGTTGCTCCCACACCATATTATTTGCTACCATGCTCTCTTGTTTTTCGTGAGTAACTATTTTCCATTAGGTAACTGTATTTATAAAATTTATTCACACATATAATTTTGATGTAATTATTACAGGAATGGAGTAAGCGAAATAGTAATAAAGTAATTGTTGGAGATGGAATGACGCATGTGCCTCAGCCAAATTTTAAATGTGATTGTAAGAAGAAAAATCATGAAGAACTTTGAAATAGCAATGTTAACATTTTACATGCAACTTGGAAATTTATGTACTGTAGCTAAATAAATAATAATAAGAGAAGTTATGGGTACTAAATGTATGTCAAAAGATACTGAACGCAACATGGAACAAAAGTAAAAAACAAATAAACCTCATTAGCATAATTATAGGCTGTGTAAATGTATGTAAGTAATTATAATAAAAAAATAGATTGTGCCTTATTAAGACATAAGTAGGTAATAAAGTAGTAAATAAACTTCATAAAATCTCTTTTTATTTACTTATATAATGTTTTTTTTATAATTTATAATTGATTATGTGTCTTTAACAAAAATAACCATTAAATAAATTAGGTTATTGCAAATTAATCAGTCACTTTGTGATTTTAGCACACACTTCAGTTTTTTTTTATTTTTATGCAGAAATAATTAAGACGCATCCGTAACCTTCGCGCATATGATTCGAATCTGCATCTCCGGGATTGGCGATGCAAAGATTAACCGCACGCCTCTAGCGGCGAAATTAGGAACTGTCTAAGAACGACACTTTGTATAAATCTGTTAGGTATTTATTAATTATGTTAACTGTAACGAAAACTGTCAAAGTGTCCTTCTTAGACAGCTTCACATTTTGACACTAGAGGCGCTAGTTATAATCTTTGCATCGCCAATAGCGCCCCGACGTAACTAGTTTTTTCTGCATAGAAATTTAAAAATAGTTTAACCAGCAAACTGAGCTTTATCACTTATTAAAAATCATTAAAATACACTTCAGTTTTATGTATGTTGTTTATACAATCACATAATAAAAAAACAATTTATTTAAATAAAATATCTTTACAACGATAAGTCTTGTGTGTCGCGATGCATGGTGTGAACAGCACACTATAAACTAGAAGGTACTTCATTGTAATGTAATAATAGACTGAAAATGAGAGAGACCCAGATTATACGGTTTAAATGCAAAAAACTGATGATAAAATAACGTTAATAGTTTTTAAAGGAAACTTTTGAAATAATCATGGTTTACAACAAGATCATAGACATAATCATTATTATTATGCATGCCATAAGACCTTTTTAACCGACTTTCTACGAAAAAAGTAGGTTCTCAATTTGTCACCAATGTTTTTTCAAAAAATCCCTCAAAAATCGTTACATCATGTTAAACCTTTTAGATCAAGATACAAAAGCTGAAGTGTTTGTTTGCTTGAACGCGCTAATACATATGCTACGATTAAAAAAATCTGCCAGTGTTAGGTAGCCCATTTATCATTAATAATAATATTGCATATATAATAATTCTAATATGATAACTAGCAGCCCGTCGAGGCATAGCACGGGTGTAATCATATTTTATATCATTTCATAAGTATGTCTCTGGCGACTCGCTCTTCGATAAGTGTGTCTCCCACGGTGATAAACGGACAGTGGGTACCAACTGTACCATCCACTGAAGTAACTGCCTGTATGTCTTTGAAAATCTATAGAAATAAGTAAGCGAGCGTAAACAAATTCTTAAAACGATAACCTGTAGCTACTGTCTTTTTGTAGTGTGCGGGTCGTGCGTTTGGTGATACGCTCCTAGCAGTGGCATAGCTAAGCGGACAGTGCCCCGGGCTCATAATCCCGGAGGCATCAAACCTCATTGGTATTCCTATTCGACTAGCGAAAATCATTCGGAGCCTATATAAAATTTTGCTGCAGTTTTACTCAAAACACAGCACATGGCAACATTAAAAGAAATTAACAAAACTTCGGCAAGAGCAACTTAAGCTACTTTTACATGAAACGTGAAATTTCCGTAAAAAAAAGAAACGGCGCTGACGCCGCGGTAGGTATACTACCAATATGAAACTTTAACAGTTTTGGTTCCCCTGCCTTTTTGCCCGAGGCCCTTGATCACATTGCCACTAAGCCACTGGCTATTAGATAAAAAATAACTACTAACTGCAATTAAGGTACAGTTAATCGTGGCATACTGATTCAAGCATAGTTTTATCTGTTTGAAACAGGTTTCGTTAGCTTAAAATCATTCCAGCCGTTAAGAAGGACAAAAATGTGGTGAAATTGAAACAAAAGGAAGAGTGTGTAGACTACAGAATATTGACTAGAAATTGGTTCTATCATTTTGAAGATAATGAATTGGGAATTTTAACTTCAGTTATGAATAAACCTGAAATTAATTTGATATAAAATATGCTGCTTATATTTCATTCTAAACAACAGTAGCACAAAGTCATCCTGCTCTCCTCTCCTACTGCACATGTTCATCGGTACATAGAAACGTCTGGACTTCTGTAGAAGCACATGTAAGCGTCGGAGAGTAGCCGGCGGGCGTGCAAGGGCCGCGGTCGGGGCGGCGGCGCGGGCGCGGCGTCGCGCTGGGAGCTCAGCAACGCGCGCTCGCACTCGTCAGTCAACCACGCTCCGAGCTCGTCGATACATACTATTTCTGGAATATTGTAGCCGTTGCGTTCGCCTAAAAATACAAAAGTCACTTACATATTTAAAAAATTTCGCAGTTTTCCATTAGCAAGACGTCTTGTAATAATATTGCAATAGAGTACACAATATGAGGGTAGAAAATTGCAATTTTTGTAGATATCATTAGTGAAACGTTTAGAGTCATTTAATGACTGTGAAATGAAACTCATTTATTCATCTATACTAATATTATAAAGCTGAAAAGTTTGTTTGTTTGAATGCACGAACTATAAGTTCGATTTAAAAAAATTACACTGTTAGATAGCCTTTATATAGGATAGGAAAAAAGCTAGTAGTGGTAAAAGGGTAGGTGGGGAGCTGTGATTGTTATCTTTCACATACCTACGCTTCTTACTGGTGGTATATACTTCAACCAGCGATGTTATTTAAAATTACCTTTTCTATCAGCCATTGAGTCGAAGAAACACCACGGTGCATCGATCCCTACGCCCGCTTTAACAAATGCCACATAATGGCTAGTTTCTATGCAGAGCACCGCAAACAGCTCCATGTAGACTCGCGGCAATGTACACGATTCCATTACACTGACGTATTCTTCATCCAGCGTCAACGGTGTTGGCTGAAAGGATCACAAATACAATGTAACTATATAGCTTTTTGTTAAGAATAGACACCGGACGCCATCAAAATAAAAGAAGAAGAATAGACACTACTGATGTATTTGGTTTGTAGGACCAAATAAGTAATTATGAAGTCTTTATGATGTTGATTCGCTTCGTTCGAAGTTTATTATGTACTTATCTCTCCCTTTGTATGTTCGCGATAAACTCAAAAACTACTGAACGGATCTGGATGCGGTACAGCAATAGGTAGAGTGATTCAAGAGGAAAGTTTATCTGTGCAAAGAAAGAACAGGCCGAGGGGATTATTGTAAACTGCATCTACGCGAACATAATGTACAACGGAAGCGACTTCATTTTATGCTATGTACCTTCCGTAAAGGCGTAAAAATTTATTAATAAGTACGTAATGCAGTATAGTATATCAGTCATACCTATAACACCAACAGAACAGAACTCTCTTCAGCCGTAGAATAAGTCGACTGGACTTGAGGCATTATAAACTAAACATCATGCCTTCCTAAGCATGTATATTATATAAAGTATATCAGATGTCTAGTACCCGTAACACAAGCTTAGAGCTTTCCACGGGTCTAGATGTTGTGGTGTGGATTGTCCTGATACATGTATTTTTATTTATTTATCATATGTGGCGGGTTGGAAAGCTCAGTACTTTTCACAAGTAGACTCTGTTTCTCTTGTGGTGACATTACCTTGGCCGGGTATTACGGCGCCCACTATAAGTGGCCAAGCGCAGCACAAAAAAATATGTATAGTGTTGACTTGCTGACCTTGTGTTGTGGTCTGTTGTTGTGCACGACGCGCAGGCATTGCGCGCAGAACGCGCCCGCCTCCAGCACGCCGCCGTCGGGCGCCGCGCACTCGTGGCACTCCCAGCGAGCCAGCGAGCCGCACACGGCGCATTGCCGGGGCACTACAAAATCATACTGTTTTTAACAAGATATAAACAAGTTTAGTATTTAAAACTAGTCTTTAGTGATTATGTATGTGAGTTGGTTGAAATAAAAGAGTTATTGCACTATACTGATCTATTCCTTTAACACGTTACAGGTTATTACAATTATATTATTTATTTCATTCTTATTAGGATAATGTCTTAACACGGCTGAGGTTTGAAGAGTAACTGGCGAGGCTCCGCCTACGGCCTAACTATGAAAAAGCTGAATTAACCAAACGCGTTTGCGCCGCGTACTTTTATGCTAATCTGTGTCACTACACAAGCTTCCCGCCGGAAAGTGTTGATAAGATCGATTTAAAGTATATTTTCTCGGGACCTGAGATATCTCTGTTCCAAGCATCTGTTACCAGACGAGTTACTTTTGCTATTATAATAAATATTTTCACAGCCCGGTTTAAATTTTGAATACTACGTTGTAAAAACTGTTTATATTATTAGTTAACACTACTAAAACATATTTGTTTACACTCCCGTTTACTTTAAGAGCTCCCTTTTTTAAAACACATCTACCTTTTTAGAACACATCCCTTTTGAGAACTTATATACCCATCGCTTTAACGTATCAAGCATACTCACATCCTTCTATGAGATCTGTAACGTCCAACAAAGGAGATGGCAGCACTTGCTGGTAAAGCTTGTATTGTTTACCGAACCTCGGCATTTGGATTATAAGCGTTGAAGGGACCTGAAAATATAAAACATTTTAAAACTCTACAATGGCTGTAGACAAGCTAAAGGGTAAAAAATATTTAAATAAGGTTATTACCTCCTTCAATTTAACCGCAGAAGTAGCAAATGATTGTTCTAACAATTGCTGCACAGTCGGCAAGGACACGTGTTCATCTTTTTCCACGAATAGTTGGTAGCAGAATGACTCTTGGCCCGAAGACAACTTTAGGAACGGTTCCGCTCGTAGGATCTGATCGACAAGGCCGTTCAGGAACTCTTCTGGATCCTGAAATCATTTGCATATTAGATCAGAATTTAATAGGTGCATAGTCGCTCAAGGGGAATTGTTAGCTAGATGGACGGATACATTTAAAGGCAGATAGAAGGATCACTAGCTGTTCTATTGAAATGGACAGGGTTTGTCAATACTAGGCACGCGCTCAAGCAACTATCTGCCTTGTTATCGCAACACATAGTTAACCTCCATTGATTCTAATGATATCGATGGGGAGATTTCCAATATAAGAAGCGATTATGGAAAACGATTTTAATTATTCCTTGTTATTATCACACTAAAATCATAACGCATTAATAAAAAAACAATGCATTAAATAAAAATCCAGTTTGCCTTTAAAATGGCGCACTTGTGTCGTCACTAACCTGTAATCTGCAATAGACGGTGTAGCACACCTAACAGGTTTGTACTGCCTACCTAAGTTACGTCACAGCGCTATTTTCAAAAATAGTTTCGAATCACGTGATCAATGACGAAAATATTACAATTTTAATAACGATTATTTATAAAAACGTCTATTCTTTCAAATACTGTGTTTCTTATTACGGCTTATAGAAATATATACTATTTGTTTCATATTTTATGTTGGTCAACTACCCTTTAAGTTGTTCGTCACAGTTTTTGTATACAGGACAGCGCGTTCACTAGCTGCTCGCGCAACACGCGCTGCACCTCCGGGGCCTGAATAATCAACAAGGTAGTCACCTTCTCCTCGGAAGTGAGCCCGGGCACGTCGGAGAGTCGCTCGAGCAGCGTGCGCAGCTTCATGACGCGGTCCGCGCGCACGTAGCCGTGCCGCCGCAGCGGGTTCACTATCTGCTCGCGCAACACGCGCTGCACCTCCGAGGCCTGAATAATCAATAAGGTAGTCACCTTCTCCTCGGAAGTGAGCCCGGGCACGTCGGAGAGTCGCTCGAGCAGCGTGCGCAGCTTCATGACGCGGTCCGCGCGCACGTAGCCGTGCCGCCGCAGCGGGTTCACTATCTGCTCGCGCAACACGCGCTGCACCTCCGAGGCCTGAATAATCAATAAGGTAGTCACCTTCTCCTCGGAAGTGAGCCCGGGCACGTCGGAGAGTCGCTCGAGCAGCGTGCGCAGCTTCATGACGCGGTCCGCGCGCACGTAGCCGTGCCGCCGCAGCGGGTTCACTATCTGCTCGCGCAACACGCGCTGCACCTCCGAGGCCTGAATAATCAATAAGGTAGTCACCTTCTCCTCGGAAGTGAGCCCGGGCACGTCGGAGAGTCGCTCGAGCAGCGTGCGCAGCTTCATGACGCGGTCCGCGCGCACGTAGCCGTGCCGCCGCAGCGGGTTCACTATCTGCTCGCGCAACACGCGCTGCACCTCCGAGGCCTGAATAATCAATAAGGTAGTCACCTTCTCCTCGGAAGTGAGCCCGGGCACGTCGGAGAGTCGCTCGAGCAGCGTGCGCAGCTTCATGACGCGGTCCGCGCGCACGTAGCCGTGCCGCCGCAGCGGGTTCACTATCTGCTCGCGCAACACGCGCTGCACCTCCGAGGCCTGAATAATCAATAAGGTAGTCACCTTCTCCTCGGAAGTGAGCCCGGGCACGTCGGAGAGTCGCTCGAGCAGCGTGCGCAGCTTCATGACGCGGTCCGCGCGCACGTAGCCGTGCCGCCGCAGCGGGTTCACTATCTGCTCGCGCAACACGCGCTGCACCTCCGAGTAATGTGGCGAGTCCTGCACAAACAATAAGCAAGTCCTTTAAGCGTATCCATTTTAAACCTCTGACTGAATGTTATTCAGGTACAAAGTCAAAAGTTCTAGTAAAATATAATATTTTATAAGTATAATAGGTGGCCCGTTGCGGCTTTGCAAGGATACAAAAACTTTCTCTTGAATCACTCTACCTATTCATGAAAGCCGCGTCAAGATCCGTTCAGTAGCTTTTGAGTTTATTCCGAACATAACAGACAGGCGAGGACTTTAATTAATAATAAATATAGACGTGACAGGCTTGTGTCTCCAGAATAATTGATACCTCTTATTTCTTACACACTGTCAACATCCATAGTTCTGTTACTTACCTCTGGCTCCGGCGGTCGGTAGAGCAGCGCATCGAATACGCTTGTGAACGTGAACATCGCGAACAGAGTGGCGTCGAGGTAGCACGAGTTGTGGTGGCCCTGGATGCCGCGGTTCTTGCCGGCCAGCTCGCCCACCGAGCTCAGCGGGGGGACCACGCCCGGGACCACGGGACACTCCGGCTGTCGACAAAAATTACGAAATTTTTAATAAACATTTTGCATTTATAATAAAGTTGTAGAAATCTATTAGGAAAATATATTTCTACAGTTTTCTTTCGCATTTGATGTAGTTACGAACGATATAAATAATAAGTTCTGGTTTAGTGTTTAAATTAACGTCTATGATGAATTTAATAATATAAGTACTAAAGGTGGGCGCGTAGAGAGCGAGGCACGCCGCCGCGTGTCTCTAAAGCGCGAATCGCGGCGGCAAAGCGGCAGCGCAGCGGCACGAAGAGCGCGCGACCCGGGGCGCACGAAAACAAACGCGACCTAATGCGGGATGCGTCCACTGTTTGTATGGCAGTTGTACCTGTTCAAAGAACTCCTGATGAGTGGGCGCGTCCAGCGGCGGCGTGTCTCTAAAGCGCGCATCACGGCGGCACAGCGGCAGCAGCACGAAGAGCGCGCGACCCGGGGCGCACGAGAACAAACGCGACCTAATGCGGGATGGTCCACTGTTTGTATGGCAGTTGTACCTGTTCAAAGAACTCCTCCTGATGAGTGGGCGCGTCCAGCGGCGGCATGTCTCTAAAGCGCGCATCGCGGCGGCACAGCGGCAGCGGCACGAAGAGCGCGCGACCCGGGGCGCACGAGAACAAACGCGACCTAATGCGGGATGGTCCACTGTTTGTATGGCAGTTGTACCTGTTCAAAGAACTCCTCCTGATGAGTGGGCGCATCCAGCGGCGGCGTGTCTCTAAAGCGCGCATCGCGGCGGCACAGCGGCAGCGGCACGAAGAGCGCGCGACCCGGGGCGCACGAGAACAGGCGCGACCCATTGCGCGAACCATCGCCGAGCCCGCAGACACTCTGTTCCAGCTCCACGCCCGCTGTTGGAGTTTCTGTGGAGGTATTTTTAGAATAAATTCAATATTACGGAGTAAACTAATCCGGATTAACAATATATTAAATAAAATCCTTACTACTAGTATGTACATAATACCAACCGTCAATAATACCGATCCATCTAACAACGCCGTAATGATGCTGGTCTACGTCGGTCGCAACTTCAACCAATGAACCGACACCAATCTCATCCTATAAATGAAATAAATTTGATGAGTATGAGATGGATGCAAACACCGAGGATTCCGTGTAATTAAACAATTTTACTTTTTGTTATTTAAAACACATAAATTAAAAAAATGTGTGTTAAAAGAAAGATTAGATAGAAAGCAGTCAGCAGTCCTCATCCAAGTATAGATAATCAAGTTTCTGTTAATAAATCATGTCACGTTTATTTGTTAATATCTAATAGTTATACTATACTATTAGATAATAAATAATAATCAACCAATCTTCGGGAAATCCAGAAACACATAATTGATCATCACACAAAATGTGTCCCATTCGGTGATCGAATTAAAACAAAACTCGAATGTTGAGGATAATATTTTGAAAATGTACACCGGCAAAAATATATTTTGTAGAGTTTCATAATCTCATTTATTCATATTTCGTTACAAAATAAAATACATCTCGTACATTATCATAAGAGCTAGCGTACCAGACTGGCTTGGCTCGCTGTAGGTGGCGGGAAAATCGGCCAAGCCATCATTCAATCAATCTTTTATAGGGACGTTACCTTTCTACAAATGTGATCGATATCAATAGTTAAATGACATTGACATTTGACACCCTACATGCTCCTCCTATTGTTAAACAATGGTCCCCATGTTAAGACAATATTATTAACTAACAATCAACATACAAAACTATACAAAACACAACTTATGTACAAACAGTAACCTAACCTATATCTGAAATTTACACTAGCAGTTTAAGAATACCTACGGGGCCGTCCCCGTTTTCGCTTAGGCGCCACAGGTTGGCATATCTCGGAATGTTCACAGTCTCTGGCGTGGTATCGAAGGAGTTGTGAAATGTGATATTTGCCCACTATGTCGTCTTGTTTATGATAATGCGCCAGTATAAACGTAGTTGGACTTACTTGTCTGACCACAATATATGGTCCATCTTGTTTGGGCAACAGCTTTGCACTTACGCCTTTACTAGCGTTACTCAACGCATGGGTTTTCAAAAGTACCAAATCGCCAATCGCAAAGTTATCCTCCCGCCGCGTAGCGTCTTTCTCCGCCTTACGAGCATCTTGTTGTCGCTCAATTGATTCCTTGCTCTCCACGATGGCGTCGGCAAGCTTCAACAAATATGGGGAAATCTGTGGTACGTAATTTGTGGCACATACTACTTCGCGAATATCAGCTTGAGCGTCCAGAGGTGAACGTAGCTCTCGGGCGAAGGTGAGGTAAGCTGGAGTTCGTTGGGTTGTTTTGCAGACAGCAGTATTCAAGGCAAATCGTATGACGGGCAAAGCCTCTGGCCAGTGCTTATGATGGCCCTCAACTAAGATTGCTAACTGTGTCTTTAAGTCTCTGTTTTTCCTTTCAACGGGGTTTGCCTCTGGGTGGTACAATGGAATAAGGTTTTGAGTAACGCCAAGTGCCGTCATAGCATGTCTCATTACATCAGCAACAAACTGCACGCCGTTGTCGGAGATTACGCGTCGTGGTACCCCGTAACGCAAGAATATCTCGTCAATAAGGGCGCGCGCACACGCCTCCGCCGTAGCATCAACTAACGGGAATAACTCCACCCATTTGCTAGCGGGGTCTTCGACGACCAGGATCCACCGCTCCCCGAGGTCTCCGCGCGGCAACGGTCCGAATAGGTCCACTGCGAGCACCTCAAATCGCTGCGCTGGGACGGGTGTCTGTAAAAGACCAGCAGGTTTAAGGTTGGATGGTTTATATTTCTGACATTCTGTACAAGTCTTTACATATTCGGCTATGTATCGTCTCATTCCTGGAAAATAATATCTTTGTGTAATACGCTTCATGGTACGATCTACACCACCATGTCCCGCAGTAGCTTTATCGTGGCATTCTTGCATAATTTCTTGGCGCATACTAGCAGGGATAACGAGTTGTGGTTCTTCACAATCCTCATCATAAGTATAGCGGTATAACACTCCTTGGGACAAACAATAACCTCTTTCAGCCCACCTTGTACTAGCCACCTCTTCATCTCCTTCCATATCATTTATTATTTTGGCAACATCATTATCGTTCATCTGGGCTTCTCTAATGGTTGTCGCCTGCCAACGAGGCGTCTCTATGACGACCGTGCAAATGCCGCAGGTAGATTGAGTATCTTCCTCGCAAGGAGGGCGACTTAAGGTATCAGCGATAACATTGGCTTTACCTGGAGTGTATTCGTAATGAAGGTCATGCGCTTGTAGCTTCATGGCCCAGCGAACGAGACGGCCCGACGGCGACTTAAGTGTCAGCAGCCACTTCAACGGCTGGTGATCGCTGGCAACGCGTACTCGATGTCCGTCGATGTAACCGCGAAACTTGTCAACAGCCCACACGACAGCCAATGCCTCGCGCTCAGTTGTAGAGTAGTTGCGTTCGGCAGCAGTGAGCAGGCGCGATGCGTATTCGATGGGACGCTCGGTGCTTGGTGACTCGCCTTGTAAGAGAGCAGCGCCGATTGCGTAGCTGCTTGCATCGGTCCTGAGTATGAATTCATGGTTATAATCTGGTTGGCTTAGTATAGGTGCAGTAGTTAATAGTTCTTTGAGTTTAGCAAAAGAAGTTTCTTGGGGCTCACCCCATTTCCAGGCAACATCTTTTCTTGTAAGTTGTGTCAAAGGTTGAGCTATTTGTGAAAACCCAGGTACAAACTTTCTGAACCAAGAACATGTCTGGAGAAAACTTTTAAGATGCTTCATAGAATTGGGCGTTTTCATGTTTTGAATGGCAGCCACTTTATCCGGATCAGGGGATACTCCATCTTTTGTTATAATATGGCCAAGGTACTTGACACTTGTTCGTAAAAACATACATTTAGCTCTGTTGGCCCGGAGTTTAAATTGTCTTAGTCGAAGGAAAACAATCTCAAGCTCTTTAAGGTGTTTTGCATAGTCACCTTCAGTAATAAGTATCAGATCATCAAGATAACACAAGAGGGTCAGGTCCTTGACTGATGACCCGGATTTGAAGCGGTCTATGAGCCTCTGGAAGGTGGCTGGAGCATTGCAAAGTCCAAACGGCATGCAGTTAAACCGGAATACCCCTAACGGACAGACGAACGCAGCCTTATCACGGTCTCTCTCTGTCAACTTGACTTGCCAATAACCCGATCTTAAATCAATGGTTGACATGTAACAATTTTTCTTGGTATATTGCAGTAAATCATCTATTAGTGGCAGCGGATATGCATCGGTCTTAGTAATTGTATTTAACTTACGATAATCTACGCAGAAACGGAAGGTACCATCCTTCTTGGGTACCAATAGAGCAGGAGACGCCCAAGCAGACTCACATTCCTCAATTACTCCGTCACTCAGCATCTTGTTAATTTCAGTTTCCATCACTGCACGTTTGGCTGGTGTAAGCCGGTAAGGTGGTACTGCAATAGGAAGGTGGTCTCCGGTGTCTATGTGGTGTTCTGCGTAGGGAGTACACTCCCCTTTTGTACTGAAAATATCATCATACATCATCAATAAATTTTCTAAAGCAACTCTTTCATCACCTGCAAGCATTATGCCTTCATCATCCCTTAATATGTCAGTGGAAAAACATTCAACAGGCTTACTGATATCATTCTCACACTTGAGACTGTAAACATTCTGAGGTTTGTTCGGTAAATGCCAAGTCATGCTGGAGAAATTTAAAATTAACCCGGCCTTAACAATAAAATCTATTCCTAGCAAGGTGTCATTATTAAAGGCATAAGGCAATATGACAAATGTAACAGGTACCATTAGATTTGTTTTATATATAGAGACTTGAACCTCAGCTAATCTTACAGTGGTATCTTGCATACTACCATCTGCAAGTTTTATAAGCATTTTAGTGGTGCGGAAAGGATGCTTTTGTTTGAGGAGCAGTGTATAAAGCCTACACCCTGCAATACATGCTTTGGCCGCGGTATCAAGCAATGCTGTGCCATCAACACCATTTATTTGTATCTCTAAGATAGGCCTATTACAATACTTCACCTGCTCAGGCATGGTTAAACTGCTTAACTCTAAAACACTATTTACATCTTTGTCACAATAGCTTTCATTTATGTCTTTGTTCCAATCAAACTTAACTTTATCACATTGTTTATATAAGGGAAAATCACATTTTGTGCACTGAGGTAAAACAACAGAATACTCACATTGTTGATTGTTATTGTCATCACTATTAGCACAAGACAACAATGCAACGGGCGAGCCGCAAGTCGGCGTTGGTTTGCAATAAGGAACGGGCACCGAAGACGCCGCGTCGCAGCCAGAAACTATGGCATCTGCGGCCTCGCGACGTTCCATGGCATTGCGCCGACGTCGAGCACGGCTTCCACATGATCGCGGCGAAGGCTCTCTGGACGATGACACAGTCGAACTAGCATTTTTACTCACATCATTTACGTATTCGTTCGAGTCACGTTTGTTTACCTCCGAAGTAAGGTTAGAAAATGGCGACGTTAACAATTCGACCGAACAGAATCTTGCGGATCGATTAGGTGAACGATGAGAAAAATCGATTAAAGATCGATCGATTTCGTTCGATACGGGATAATCGGGAACTTCACGCTGTTGCGGATTGGAACGATTCAATTTCATGTTGGTTCGTTCTCGTTCACCGGATGCTTCCGTTGCGCCCTCTTTCATGCGATGTGGAACTGAAGGCCCAGGCGAGGAATACCGACCGTATCTCGATCTGCGCCCTTGTTGCCATGCCCGATTGTTTCCGCTTATTGCAATGGCCGTAGGTGGCGCCATCTGCAATTCGGTTGCAACGTCTCGGTAGCGTGGGTTTGATGGGATATTTTGGCGGGAAAATGATGATTTTCTTTCAGGCGATTTTGTTTTACTTCTTTCTTCTGTGCTTTCCTCGACCTCTCTAGCCTTATCTAGAAGCGCCTCGAAGCTATGGATGGAGGCTCGGTGGATGTGTTGTCGCAGACTACGATTAAGTAGGCCAAACACCATATCTATCTGGACTTTTTCTGAGAGGTCACCTTCAGGAATCTTCGCGAGCAGACAGCGGGCGTTCGCTACGAATACATCCGCTCTCTCGTCCTCCTCCTGTTCTCGAGCGAAGAGCTTCCTATAGATGTGATACGGCGGGCGACGTTTACCGAATGCGCATCTCAGTTTGTTAAGAGCGTCGGTCCAGCTTCGAGTATTACTTTTAATTCCTACATACCAGATAGCAGCTTGTCCTTCTAGAAGTAGAGGGAGCCCTCGCAGAGCATGGTCGTCGCGCATACCGACGCACTCTTTGTAGATTTCAATAGCATCAATAAATGCCTCCAGGTCATCGGCGTCCCTGGATGAGCCGTTGAAGCGCGCTGTACAGCCAGTAAAATTCGGCGGCAACGATGTGAAGTTACGGCTGGCGGCGTCAGCACTCTTGTTTGGCGTCATGACGCTTTGAGCATCATCGGGGTATTTCTCATCCTGCGGAGGTGGGGTAGAAGTCTCGCTCGTGCGAGTAGAAGCCACTTCGGCTATGAGCTGGGTTACGCGTTCCAGCACTCTTACGTTCGACTCGGATTGGGTTCGAGCAAACATGTCAAACATAGAGGATAGCTGCTCTTGGGAGATCGTGACGTTTGTCCGTGGTGCTGCTGGGGCGAGGTCCACGTCCGCGGCGCTCCCGAAGGAGGCGGAGTCGTCATCCTCGCGTGGCAGAGATTTCCGGGCACGCGTCCTCGGCATTTTGTATTTTCTCGGGGTTGGTTAACACAACGCAACGCGAACGCGGAGTTATTCACTTCGACGACGTACGCGATGGTTGGCCACTAGTTGGAAGCGCCAGTGTAGAGTTTCATAATCTCATTTATTCATATTTCGTTACAAAATAAAATACATCTCGTACATTATCATAAGAGCTAGCGTACCAGACTGGCTTGGCTCGCTGTAGGTGGCGGGAAAATCGGCCAAGCCATCATTCAATCAATCTTTTATAGGGACGTTACCTTTCTACAAATGTGATCGATATCAATAGTTAAATGACATTGACATTTGACACCCTACAATTTTTTAAATTTTTCCAATAGCCATATTTATCCTTAAATATATTTATTAAAAAAAAAACAGATTAATAGGCACGCTAGTCATAGACAAGTCAATCGTTACGATAGAGGTCAAATTATGTGATCGCGAGTTCTATGTACATAGAACTCGCGATCACATATTACGAGGCATACGAAATTTAAAAATCTTTTGAAATCACTTTCATTTTTCACCCGAGCAATACTTAGCCAGTTATTGGTTCGGTATTTGAAACAAAACGTGAACTAACTTTTACGGCTTGTATTATTTTGCTAAATTAAACTGCTATTACTGGCTCATATAACAAAATTAAATTAAGGACACAATAAGCCTATTAATTTATGCCTCATTTTGCGACTATTAGAGCTTAACCAGGGCGAAAAGCTTTATTGAACTATTATTAAAAAGGTTTAGTACTAAGTATTTTAGGTTTATTAATAACGTTTTTTAATCAAACTTTCTATTAACCTTTTATAGGTCTGGCATAAAAGTGTAATATATTCATGAAAATATGATTAGAAGTTTAAATATTTTGTTATTGGAGCAAAATTTGGATATAACATGGAGACACCATTGGGTGGACGAAGTCGCGATGTCATTGTGTGTCGAATGGGGTTGGATGGGGTAACTAACCCAGCCAGGGGGCCCCTGGCATGCTGTCACATGAAAGTCAGAGTTTTATTTTGTTTTGGTTCTTTTAAGTACTCGCTCAGCAAACTACGTTTGAATTTAGATATAAGTATTAATCATAAGAATGTACATAATATATTGTGTGATTTAAAAACAATATTGTTAATATCTTTCTCAATAAACAGAACTGATGTTTATGTTTACAGATTTTAACTAGGTCACTGAACTCTCAACATGTATACGCACCTGTAAATGCGCTGCGACCACCGGTGGCGGTACTGGCGATGTCTTCTGTGTAGGAGGCGCCGCTCTAGGCGACCCCAACACTGGTGTGTCGTAGAACACTTCAGCATTCTCCTTGTTCACATCTAAACGGAACAATTTATATAACACAGACCAATATATTTATTACTAGATATTTATCAAGAAAGCAAAATACCATTATCGTATTCGAGCACACATATAGGAACTTCATTTAAAGGCAATGGTTGTAAATTGTAGAGATAATATCCACATGGATATGCCATTTGCGAGATTCCAAGAGAACCAATACGCGGTGTTCTCACAGACAGATTACCGCTCTTACAATGACTATAATTAGAAACTAGGAAAGTTATTTTGGACGTCCACAAACGCGCGTTGGGTTGTGTTCAGTGATGTGCGCTAGTTTAATGCAATTAAATGTGTTTGTCAATATTTTGAATTTACGGAAATGGTTGGCGGTAATGTAGCTGAAGAGCCAAGCAAAATGGTAAGTCTGGTTTAAAAATATATTCGATGTTGTCTTAGATAGACAGGTCTTAAGAATCATCAGGTCAAGAAACATCCAATGTCAAGATAGGTGAAATATATTTTTTTCAATTAGGTACTGTAAAATTGTGAGGCCAATACTTGATAGATAGGTAGAAAATACTTTATTACAAACCAAACAAAGAACAATACAATAAGAAAATAAAAACTAAACATAGAATGCTTAAGCCCATTAAGCATTCTATGTTTAGTTTTTATCTTATTCTTAAAGCAACCATGGATGGAGAGCAAAAATATAAATGTAATTGATGGTGGTTATTACTTGATGGTTCATGACAATATTGCAAGTTAAAAATGTCAAAGGAATTTTTGAATGGACACATGGATTTTATAATTATGTTGGATGTTTATATTATTCAAAAGTCGTGAATAAATGGTGGCTTATATATGTGAAAGTTAAGTATCTAAATAATAAATATTTAATTCAAGCTTACCAGTCCACCTTGTGTCACTATATTGTTCAGAGTTCCCTCTCATCCCCAACATTTCCTGACAAATAAAGTTATTACATTAGTTTGTGATTAAACAATGAATAAGGTGTCAAAATTTCTTCGCTTTGTGCGTTTTACCTGGTTTCGAGTCCTTATTGAGGTATGTGGGGATCCAGAGGATGAGTGAACACCTTGAGTATGTGAAGATTCTCCAACATCTAAAAATAAATAATTAAATAATAAAAAATTATACAATTTTCAGATATAATAACAAATTTTATGATAAATATCTGTATTTTGAAAAAACATACCAATTAAAATTCCTGTGTCAATTTTCTTAGGTTCATGTGCCACCCGGTTGCTCTTCTGTTGCTCTTCAAATGATGATGATCCTTGTGGCTTATTACGTCTCCTCTCTGGGACTATATGCTCGATGAGGTTTACTGATTTTATCCTGTCATTTTGGGTAGGCCTCTGCATTGTAAATTGATGGGATATTGGCAATGTGTTGTTATGTGGATGCCTCTGTACAGGGTGGGCAGGAGGCCAATTACCACCAATTAATGTGAACAAGTCAATCTGAAAATATATAATATAAATATTTATGTTTCATGGTAGTAAAATTGTGCAACACCAATATCAAAAAACATAAAATATTTAATATGATTAAATAAAAAATAGGGCATGGGCAAGTTTAAGGAGTAGAACCCTGCATAAATGATAAAAGGTCACTGAAGATTTTTTAATATTTTTCATGCTTTTTGTAATTATACCCATACACCTTTAGGATTTCATATTAGCGCTATTTGTTGGTGCAAACTGCAAAGTATAGAATATGTAATATAAAAGTGAGTTAGTCTTAACAGTAGATAGGATTTTATTGATAAGACCTGTGCATCACTACTGCTGCTAAAACTAGGATCATCCTTTCCTTTTTCCATTCTAGAAGGCTCATTAGACTGCAAATCATAAATTGTTGTGTCAAATAAATCTATTTATTTACAATTGAGTACAGCAAAAGGACAGGACATGTTAATTAGGTATACATTTCTTACCAAGGTATGCAGTCAGTAGATAGATTTCCAAATTAGATATCCTATTTGGTTTGAATATGTTGTTACTTTTACATAAGGTAATGTACATTTGTGGGACTGTGTCGAGTTTTAAGATATTCTCATTTGTGCTAAAATAAGCACAAATGCGGAATTCAATAAAAATATTAGAGAACTTTTTCTGTTCCAAGAAATAAACAAAAACAGAAAAATGTTTAATCAGTATTTACATTGTCACTGTCACTTGTCACTGCCAAAAACTTCAAAGAAAAGAAAATAAACGTAGACCTTTGACTTTTTTTTTTTTTTTTTATACGGGAAAATGTTCAACTGAGTAACATCTTTTCACTTTATAATTTTATTTAACTCGACACTGGCAAATTGTGCTTCAAGCGCAAGGTCCAATTACAAGAAACTGAACTGACCTTTGACCTTGTTACGAAAAATGGCGTTCATCTGAGTAACATTTTTTTCACTTTATAATTTTATTTAACTCGACACTGGCAAATTGTCGCTTTAAGCGCAAAGTCCAATTACAAGAAACTGAAACTGACCTTGAAGCTTTAGCTGAAATTTAGCTTTAGCTCTCGTAAATTAAAAATAAAATCACTAAAGCAGTAGACAGAGAAGAGAATAATTTGACGACCTCTGTGGCTCGGTGGGCGATGGTCCACCTGAGTCGCAGGAGGTTGGTTGGGTTGGATTCCTGCCGGGGGACCGGACCAGATTTTATACGATCTACAATTTCTGGTTTCGGGTATGGGGGTTTTAAAAATAAATAAATAAAATATTTTTTTGTACCTATATCAGTCACCAAACACCCATAATACAAGCTCTGCTTAGTTTGGGGTGTTATGGTGATGCTGTTGCTGTATGATTAGTTCGGAAATATTTATTTTATTATTTTTTTTTAATCAGGTATAGTTATAGAACTGAAACTGAGACGAGCGAGTCGTTTTTCTCAGTTTCAGTTCGTTTTGAACGACTAAAATGCTGAATGCTGATAACCATTTTGACCTTGACCTCGATTAATCTATGTGTCAATAAAATGTCAATGTCATGTCAAACGAAATACAAAAATTCAGATTATATCAGATTATTTGTGTGTTGTTTGTTTACAAAATTTGGAATGGAACTTTTACTATTCAATTAACATTTTATTTACGTTGTCGGGAAACTTAGAATAATCATAGAAATCTTAAGAAAGTAATATTTTTTGTCTATACAAGTAAAAATTACTTTGCTAACGTTGTTGTTAGTCTCTTTGATCTACTCTTATCTGACTACACATAATTATTTGTTTTTATTCCAGGTACATCCAGACATAATGATTCGTCAAGGGAGCTTAGACGATATAAGTGCTCAACAATTTTTAAAAATATCAAATTATGAGGACACAGTTCGACAACTTGATATATATTATGCTATTGGTTAGTAAAATTCTCTTCTTTTACAACTCTAAAGTCATCTTTACATTTCAAACTCCTAATAATTTCGATTTGAAGAACTTATTATAAAAAAAAAATATGATAAAAAAATAGATCCAAACATGTTCACTTTAAATATGATATGTATGAATGAATTGGATTACAAATGGCTCAGTCTAAATATAAGTGAAAGGTAGTAATGCCCGAACAGGGGCTCATGTCACCTTTATTGTTACCACTTAAAGCATTTTATAAATTAATATGAACATAGAGTTAAATTAAAAAGTTTTAACCATATTCTAAATAAAATTTAACTATTTTCAGTTAAAAGACAGCTTTTGCGGTATCAAAGTCCAATCACGGGCATGTTCCCTGTGCTATCATCAGACCTCCATATTGCTAGTGTAAGAGACAGCATCTATTGTGCTTCAGCAGTTTGGGGTCTATATCAGGCCTACAGGTATGTATAGAATTTAATACATTACAGTAGACAAGGTGGTATGTCTATGTATTATATATTAGTATATTCAAAATATGTATCAATATAATTATTATGGTGGCTTTAAATGCTACATAAACTATTTACATTTACTATTTAGTTTTAAGCTATTTACATTAGTTTGCAAACGGGCTTGCATCTTATATGTATATATGTAATTACAACTTTTTTAATAAATAAATAAAAAAAACTTGCAACATATTTTTTTCAAGGATTCAATCTTGGGTGATCATCAGTGTAAATCACCTTCACTTTACTGGATAATGCTTGTTGATTTTTCTTAAAAGTTGAATGGTCATTATTAATTGACAATTTCACTTAAAAAATTGCTCACACTGCATTTTTATGTAAGTGATTTTTCCTCAGCATGAATAATAACTAGAACAAAATAATGTATAGAAAATACTAAATCTATACTTAAACCTAAACAGCTAAAATATGCCTTAGAGAAAACTAGCATGAATTTAAAATAATATATACTTAACCAGACAATTTTTTTTTGGGAAGATAAAAAATCCGACACTTTTTTTTTTGCTTTTCTCTTTAACCTAAACAGCTAAAAATAAACCTTCTTAGAGAAAACTAGCATGAATTAAAAATAATATAAGTAGTAATAGTACCTAAGTATACTTAACCAGGCATTTTTTTTTGGGAATTCAAAAATCCGTCGCTATTTTTTTTTTCTTTTCCTAGTGTTACTCTAACGGTAAATAACCATCTAAGAGCACCAAGCCTAAATCTATTAAGCAGTTCAGGCTGCATAGCATGTTTTATAAACAATTGGCAATGTATGCTTTTCATTTGCAGCCACATGCTGCATAGTAAAGTTACAGTAAATTACATTCCTAAATTTCAGGCGCATTGATGACGACAGAGGGAAATCTCATGAACTTGGCCAAAGTACTGTAAAATGCATGCGCGGAATACTCGAGTGTTGGATCAAACAGTCGGCGCGGGTGGAAGCGTTTAAAACGCGACAGAGCGCAGCGCACGCGTTACATGTCAAATTCCATTTGACAACTGGTGAACCAGTCCTACAGGATGATGAATATCACCATTTGCAGATTGATGTAGTCTCCCTTTATCTGCTGTTCCTCGTACAAATGATAACTTCTGGGCTTCAGATTGTTTACACACAGGTTTGTTCTTGTTGTTTAAACATCAGTATTTTTTATTTTTCAAGTGATAACTTCTTATTTGGCTTCATTACTTTACGCTTATGGCGCCTAGCTTACTTTTTACTCATATGACAGTAGTAAGCAAACTCCTCTTCTCTCAATCTAAAACACAGACTATATTGGACAGACGCTTCTCCCTCTCTCTACTTAGTGTTTAGTGTGCAACAGTCAAACATTAAATATGTAATAGTTCAACTTTAGATATAACAATTATTATGACAATCTTAATGTATGCTAAAGTAAATCTTTTTTTTTGATAACGAAGATTTTTTGTTGCAGGACGAAGTAGCTTTTGTTCAAAACCTTGTGTACTACGTCGAGCGCGCATACAGAACACCAGATTATGGCATGTGGGAGAGAGGGTCTAAGTACAACGATGGGAAACCGGAAATACACGCTTCATCTATCGGTAATTATATTTACGTCTTTATAACTGAGTTTTTAAGATTCAAATTTCATGATGAAAATATGCATATTATTTCTTGGTTTATAGGAATGGCAAAAGCAGCTCTGGAAGCCATAAATGGTTGCAATTTGTTTGGAGACAAAGGAGCCTCATGGAGCGTTGTTTATGTCGATATTGACGCACATAACCGGAATAGAAGCATTTTTGAAACAATGCTACCGAGAGAATCAAGCTCCAAGGTAAAATTTATGACGTTGATATGCAGCATCAAATTAATGCTGTCGCAGAATTTTTTTTAAATCTTTAGGTGGAACGATTCTATCATAAAAAATTTTTTACTTAAGTCGATTTCGCATCGCACGTAAAAAGCCAACCCGATTTTGAAACATTCTTCATTGGTGCTCCGCTGCTATAAATATTAGCATAATGATTATAGCCTTCCTCGATAAATAGGCTACAAACAATAAAACTCATATTTTTATAGATAAAAGAAGTAAAAGTGACTTATGAATAATTCTGTCATTGTTCAGGGAGTAGACGCCGCACTCCTTCCAACAGTATCATTTCCCGCATTTGCGACCCATGAAGAGCACCTAGTGCAGCTTACAAAAACAAACATTCTAAGAAGACTGCAAGGCAAATGTGGTTTCAAACGATTCAGCCGAGACGGATACAAGTGCGTGCTAGAAGATCAGAACAGGCGCTACTATAAAGAAGGAGAGTTGAAAGAGTTTGATGGGATCGAATCGGAGTGGCCCTTGTTCTACGTCCTGATGATTATAGACGGCGTTTTCCGCACATTACCTGATCAAGTTGAGGAGTTCCAAAAGTTATTGAAAGCTCGGATCTACATGGATGAACATGGGGGTGAGTCTTTTCATTGGTACTGTTAATTGTGTCAAATACCATCATGAAACTGTTCAATCACATTAGTATTCATTAGACATCTGTGCACATCGACAACAAGACAACCTTTTTATCAAAATCTAAATCTTAAAATATATAAATCTCGTGTCACAATGTTTGTCCTCAATGGACTCCTTAACCACTTAACCAATTATAATAAAATTCGCACACCATGTGTAGTTCGATCCAACTTGAGAGATAGGATGGTTTTTACGGCGTGATAAATTCGAATAATTTCCGGGAAAATTTTATACCCGTGCGACGCCGGGGCGGCCGCTAGTTTAAAATAAAATAAAGTAACTCTTAGTTTAAGACCTTAGCTTCCTTAAAGTAAAGAATCATATAATTTTGTAATATAAGAATAAGAATCATTTACTCTAGTATGTTTGCAGATATTCGGTTCTTTTGCCCCACTTTCAGCCCCCATTTCTTTAAAACTGCCCAACCGATTTTCATCAAACATGTCTAAGAACACTCGCGCAAAAGTCTTTTTTATATTGATTCAAAAGCACTGTGTTTTGTGTCATTTAAATGTGATATGGGCCATCATTTAACTACAATTAACGTTCCGTTTTTTATATTGCATACTTATACAAAATCATTTTACAGACCCAGTGATTCCTTGGTACTATTACGTGCCCCGCGAAGGTATCGAGAATGAGCGAAGCGAGCCCAATTCTGTGCGGAGAATTCCAGCTAGTAAGTTAAAACTTTATTACTTTATCAAAAGCGTACCAAACTTGTATCAATATTTTTATAAACCGATATCATGTTTCCAGACTCATCAGGCGACCACGAAAATAAAGGTAACGGTTGCGGGAAAAAAAAATAGATTTCTTTTGAATTTTCTTGTATCTCTAACATTTCTGAAGCTGTGATTTTAACATATTTTTATTGGTTTTGTGTTCTTTACTTTTTCGCTAGCTAGCTTTTACATTGCGTCGCATTAAAACAAACAGTCGCTTTACGAAGGTTTTTACATACCTATTCGGCTTCTGGTGATTATTTTGTACTGCTATTTCTTCTTTAACTGTCATTTTCATCACTCTTCTCATTTAATTACACTGTACAGAGTGTATCTATAATTCCCTCCACCATTAAGTTAACACAATCTATCGTCAGTCATTTTAAGAGAGAGCTCAAAGGAGTAGAATATATTGGGTTAAATTAATTTCCATAAATATATTACAACACTTTCAGTGGCCTTTTATGGTAAACAGTACTTGTAACACCTTTTCGAAGAAATACGATAACAAAATCACGCAACTGAACAAATTATCTGCATCATTAGATAACATACCTTGTTTGTAAAACCACATCGATGTGTTTTCTGTTCCTTTGACCGCAGAAAATGCTAGTACATTTGTCTATGCTATTCAAAATATTTTTTTGTAACACCCTACCTCCGATTCCAACCAATCTTGATTAGCTTGAACCACTTATCATAATGCCAAATCTTGTGACTAATTTATCTACTAATTAGATCGTTTTAAGACGTCAGATAAATATAAACATTACTGTGCAGACACAGGTGGTCTATTCCTCTGGGCGCAGTCGATGTTCGTGCTGGCTCAGTTGCTGACGGGCGGGTTGCTGCACGTCAACGAGCTGGATCCCATCCGACGGTACCTGCCGTCCTACAACCGCCCTCGACGCGCCGGCCGGTACTCCGCTTTCCAGGTCTGTACGACCTGCTTTATATTTTACTTCCATTTATAAACTAGATTCATGTTTAGAACTAGAGTCGATAAATGTTCAATGTTTCGACTTCACAGTCAAGTGAAAACCTTGATCTGAAGGACTGAGCGACGCGCAAGCTCCATTTTCTTTCACTATAAAAAAAAAAAGATTACAATGGTGTTTTAAATTCAAACTGATCCCAATTGTATTGTATGTACTTGCAATAATATTTAACTTTCCACAGAGGAATAATAATTGCTTTATTAAAATTTTGGTTCTATCCCAGAAAATAATACTAGATTGGAATTAAATACTTATTTAAAACAATTTTTTTCTCATGCATGCAGGCCAAGCCAGCATTTGTAAGTATGATAAGATTTTAGATTTATTAACGTTATGTTTAACGTTATTATTATCCGTAACAGATTCCTCATACCTTTTTGATCGTTCACAGGGTATAGCAACGGATTTGGTAGTGCAAGTGGTGTTGATCGCGGAGTCGATGCGCCTCCAAGCCATGATGGGCACGTACGGCATTCAGACCCAGACGCCGCACGAGGTGGAACCCGTGCAGGTAAACTTAGAAGTGGTGATCTATCTGTCCTTATAACATAGGGCAGATCCCATCTAGGGAATGTGCACAGCGACGGTGCTGCTAACTGGTGCCATCAATTTAATGTTTTACTACATCGGCCTAACATTTAAAATTCTGACTGTCGCATTATTGCTGCCACCTATAGCACGTTCCATATACAGGGTATCGCAACGTATTTGCCAGTGCGAGTGCATCCCACATTATATGGAGTCCGCATAACATGTACTTTTTCATTGAGGTATGTAGGTATGTGCCTTTAAAGTATTAACACACTAAGCTAGAATCGACTGAAATTATGTGTGCACATAATTTTGGGATTTCGATGACATTTTAACAGTCAATTTATTGCGTAGGGAGTAGAGTTTAATAAATAGATTAACGGTTACGAGTAACTCAAAGCAGCCCAAATTTCAATAAACATATATTATTATGCATAATACTCGTCTTGTATGCCTTATCTAAGTTAAATATATATTTTATCAGGTATGCAGCTCAACACAACTAGTTCACGTGTACCGAGAATTGGGTGTTTGTCCTAAATTGAAGTTGACGGGACGACCTATCCGACCGGTGGGATCATTGGGCACAAGCAAGGTAAATATACCACATTTCATTCAAGATTATTGGGCGTTTTGGGATGTGAACCGAACTTACATAAAGCATCATAATAAGAAATTCTTTTAAATGGAAACGAACATTTATACAAATATTATAAGAAATAGAATAGAAAGTCTTTATTTGTTTCTCCAAACATACAACAACATACATAATTCTTAATTAAAATTAATAGAGGAACAAATCTATTTTGCCTTTAAATAGATGTTAGCATCAGAAGCATACATTCCCCTATCTTATAGTGAAAACTAGATCTCCATTTAATGATTCATTTTTTTTATCTTGCAGATATACAGGGTGTGCGGAATGACGGTGTTGTGTTATCCGCTAATATTTGAAGTGTCGGAGTTTTATTTATACCGAGACATGGCGTTATTGATAGATGATATTAAGACTGAGCTGCAATTCGTGGGCAAGTGAGTATTTATACATACACTTAACACTTAAACAATGTTTAAAATTTCCGTATCATGTTTTCTTGCGGGCCCAACCAGCTTATCTCCTATCTAAACCTAATATTTAATCTTTTAAAACTGCAGTAAAATTACTCGCGTAGCAATAATACAGAAGCAGGAAGGTAGTTGTATACATAGAGACTCAAAATCTACACTTGATACTACCCCCGACCAAAAAAGAGGGGTGTTATAAGGTTGACGTGTCTGTCTGTCTGTCTGGGACATCATAGCTCCCGAACGGATAGAGCGATTTCAATTTAGTGTTTTGTATGAAAGGTGAGTTTGTCGCGGGTGTTCTTAGACATGGATCATGAAAGTCGGTTGAGCCGTTTAAAAGTTATGGGGTTGAGAGTGGGGAAGGAAAATCTAAAATCTGCAAATATACTCGAGTGGGGTATCAAATGAAAACGCATCGCGTGCACATTACAAAATATTATGGTATTTTACTTTTAAGGAAATTAGGGCATTGAAATCGGAAGGTTTTCTTAAACTATAAATTTAGATTATATTTAACTGGCAAACTGACGCTTCAAGCGAGAATTCCAATTATAAGAAATTGAATTGAATTGATGTATGTACCTAGGTGCAATACAATATCAACACTATACCTATGCACTATTATACGTTACGTACGTAACGATCCGATTCTCCCTCCAAGGATTGACTTCTTCATTTCAAAAATATTGAAAAAAAAGAGATATACAGTGATCTAATAGATCGATGGTCAGCGATTAACCTACAATAGAAAAGATACCACAGTAGCACTCCGCGAAAAGGTATGTTATCAAAAGTATTTTTTTACAGGTACTGGCGTTTGTCTGGGCGTCCTACCGTGTGTCTGTTGATACGCGAGGAACACATGCGCGACCCTCACTTCAAGCAAATGCTAGATCTATTCGCGATGTTGAAGAAAGGGCATTGCGACGGCGTTAAAGTGCGACTCGGGAGGCTCCAGAATTTGATCTCCAGCTCTTGTATGGGTAAATATTTCATATACCTGTATATCTGAGTGAAATATTGATGTTTTTTTTTTTTTTTTCGGATTACTCACACAGCTGCACCTAACCCCAAACTAAGCAGAGCTTGAACTATGGGTGTTAGGTGACTGATATACTACATAACATTTTTTATGATACATAGAAAACACCCAGACCCGAACCAGAAATTGTAGATCGTACAAAATCTGGTGCCCGGCGGGAATCGAACCCGCAACCTCCTGCGCCTCAGGCGGACCTTCGCCCACCGAGCCACAGAGGTCGTCAAAAGAGCCACAGAGGTCGTCGTGTTTAAACAAGGCTTTAATGGTATAATATGTTCTATACTTTAACCCAAAGGCATAGGCAATATAATGGTTTTCGAAAGCTACCGGGGATTTCGTAACTCACTTATCGCAATCATTATGCATGTAACTGTGTAACTGTGTAATAACACTATCAGCTAGGCCAAATTATATTTTATCCCTCATAGAATACAGACCGATGATAAGAACACCAAATTCTATTACATTTTATGGTTTCTTTGTCCTTGCACCTGTACTCAAAACATTGTTTGTATTGTGTTTCAGAGCACCTCGACTTCATGAGTCAAGGCGAGTTCCCTTCGGAGATGTTCACTCAGTTCCGCCAGTTGGAGCACGAGTACATCGGCTACCAGTCTCTGACGGACGTGCCGCGCACTCTCACCTATCGGGAGGAACTGGTGTCTTATGAGACCTTCAAGCACAAGTGAGTGAGATTCCTCAGTCAGGCGAGTTCCTGTCGGTGATGTTCACTCAGCTCCGTCAGTTGGAGCACGAGTACATCGGCTACCAGTCTCTGACGGACGTGCCGCGCACTCTCACCTATCGGGAGGAACTGGTTTCTTATGAGACCTTCAAGCACAAGTTAGTGAGATTCCTCAGTCAGGCGAGTTCCTGTCGGTGATGTTCACTCAGTTCCGCCAGTTGGAGCACGAGTACATCGGCTACCAGTCTCTGACGGACGTGCCGCGCACTCTCACCTATCGGGAGGAACTGGTGTCTTATGAGACCTTCAAGCACAAGTGAGTGAGATTCCTCAGTCAGGCGAGTTCCCTTCGGAGATGTTCACTCAGTTCCGTCAGTTGGAGCACGAGTACATCGGCTACCAGTCTCTGACGGACGTGCCGCGCACTCTCACCTATCGGGAGGAACTGGTGTCTTATGAGACCTTCAAGCACAAGTGAGTGAGATTCCTGAGTCAGGCGAGTTCCCTTCGGAGATGTTCACTCAGTTCCGCCAGTTGGAGCACGAGTACATCGGCTACCAGTCTCTGACGGACGTGCCGCGCACTCTCACCTATCGGGAGGAACTGGTGTCTTATGAGACCTTCAAGCACAAGTGAGTGAGATTCCTGAGTCAGGCGAGTTCCCTTCGGAGATGTTCACTCAGTTCCGCCAGTTGGAGCACGAGTACATCGGCTACCAGTCTCAATATGAAGAAATACCTTACTTCAAAATAATAACATTATGAAGCTTTCTTTTCGAAATCTCTTTCATCGCTTTGTTCGGTAAACCTCGCGGTTATGAAATATTTTTTACTGATTGCCTTATTTTGATAGCATACTGATTAAAGAAATTTGGTTCATTAATTTAAGCAAAGTACTTACCCCTACCTTACTATTTCTTATTAATAAGTAAAATAAGTAATTGACTTAACTATTTCAGATCAACACCAGACGTGGTAGAGGCGCTAAGGGCTAGCGAGAATATCTTCGCACAGTGCCAGCTATGGGGCATCCTTATGGCCCGAGAGGGACCAATGTGTGAGGTATGACATATGAATCTTAACTAAAATAGCTCATTAAAAATGAGTCGTTCTAAGACAAGTCAAAATTGGAATTGGGCATTGATGCCGTTTTTGAAACATTTGTATAATATTAGTATTAAGTAAATATAATATAATAAAACTTACGAGATTATTTTATAAGATTTCGTTGTTTCCGCGGGAAAATGTACTAACCACGGGAACCACCGTGACGAGAAAAGTCACATATAGGTGACAATACGAAGTAATAATATAATAATAATATTTCCGGACTACTCACACAGCATCACCTAACCCCAAACTAAGCAGAGCTTGTACTATACATGAAGTATATGAAGTACATAATGTTTTTATTGGTTTTTGTAGGTGAACGGGAACAACGCGCTAGAGTCTTTGAAGAGTCTGTACCACAGCGCGGGCATGCTGCGGCACTGGCGCGCTGTTCGCTACTGCTCGTCCCTGCTCAACCACACCGTGGACTCCATCAGCCCCTTCATCACGACGGTGCTCGTCAACGGGAAACAGGTGACTGCACCAAACTGTTCTCTCTCTCTCTCCCTCTCTCTCTTCAGCCGCCAAAATATCCACTAACCTTAAATGTGCCTAACAGTATCAAGCCCCCTTTGAAGAACGACAATGCTCTATTAAAGTTCTTGGAATAGAATAGTAAATACTTTATACCACACCAAACAAAGAAACATTACAATAAGAAATTAAAACTAAACCTAGAATGCGTAATGGGCGGTCTTATTGCTTAAAGCAATTTCTTCCAGACAAACATGGATGGAGAGAAAAAAATTATAATTATTATGGATGGTGGCTTAGACAATATAAATACCTGATATCTAATGCTAAACCTCAAAGTAGTCTATACCTTATTACATTTATCCTTATGCTACAATAGATGAACTACAAAATTTTAATGATTTATTATTAAAATATTTTTTTTAATGCTATTCTTAAAAGAGTTGACTGTTGAGCATTTTTATTATCCTTAGGCAATTGGTTTCTCAACCTAATTGCCTGAACAGTAAAGGATTTTGTGTAAAAATCTGTACTGTGAACTCAAAAATTAAAATACATACCTACCGTAGGTATTTAAATTTTTGATTTTAAAGTGAGATAAAAGAAATAAAACATACAATAAATTGGCCAACTAGAACGTAGTAGTAAGTACTCTCTATATAATTGGGCTAACCAAAACAGAACTTTTAAAATAAGTGCTGTAGTACCTGAGATAATTGTGTATTTCCAACCATATTATTAGCATTATAATTTTATTTTAGGGTTTATTACAAAAATCATCTCTTTAATTACTAATTAGGTCAACTGATGGTCATTTAAATATAATACTGTATTTTACCTAGTTTAAATATGCCTTCTGGTGTATTTTGTTACAGCTAACGGTGGGCGTGATTGGTCAAAAAGAGACGGTATTCGATAAGCCGATGACGCCCGGAGAGATCCAGTCGGTGATGTACTCCACCATTCAGCCGTATGACGTCATCGGGGCTGTGTTACAACAGGTCGGTCAATTGGTTGCTTACTTCAATCAGCTCTAAGATCAGAGATCAATTGATGCTTAATTTCTTTATGCTGTTATAGTTTTTGCCTTAGGTTAAAAGGTATGTTTTCTTCTGGACGGGACTTAAAATAAAATATGACTTTTTTTAGTTATTTTTACATTTTCAGCCAGATCTGTTTAGCTGTTTCTGCGCGAAAAGCAAAAAAAAAACACAGTCACGCATTAAGATAATAAAGCGAAAAATATAGAGGGCGCAATAAGATGCAATAGAGTTATAATAGATTGAGTGCAGCTGTCAATCAATATTAATTTTCAGGAAATTGTCCTATACTGTGGCCGTCTGATCGGAACAAACCCGGATATGTTCCGTGGTATCCTCAAGATCCGTGTGGGCTGGGTACTAGAAGCGATCCGGTTGTACCTGAAGTTGTTTCCGCACGAAGGCCGCGCGGACGCCGCTACTGAAAGCCTCAGTCCTTTTAAACTGAGAATGCTACTGATACGCGTGCTCAGCGTGTCTGACTGGGCAGATGAGAAAGGGTGAGTGTTGATATGCAATGAACCCTCGAGATAATGTTTGTTTTCTAATGAAAATGTCTTGTCCGATTTAATTACTCGGTACACTCTATTTTATTTATTTAATATGATTTCTTTGGTTTCCACAGCTTAACACCTCTTCAGCGTCGGCAATTGGAGGGTTGCTTGTGCCGAGTGCCGAAACACTTCTATATTCAAGTATGGGACATCCTTCTCAGGACTCCAAAAGGCATCATAGTTCAGGTAAGAAGATTTTCTTGACGATTCTTTCTTGAATTGTGTCAGTGTGAAGTCGACGACATGAGGGTGCTTTTCACCAAAGCTATGCCATTTACTGCTTGTACTTTTATACTATATGCACAAATTTCAGGGCCACTCAATCCCGGCTGATCCAACGCTAGTGAACATGTCTCGCTCGGAGCTATCGTTCGCCCTTTTGGTGGAAGAAGCGCTGGTCACTGTGGCATCGCCTTCACGCCGACAGCTCTGCGTGGAGCTACTCTGCGTGCTCGCCACCATTCTGCGCCGCAATCCCGAGCTGTACTTGCAACACCCGCTGGACTTGGATAAACTGTTGGATGATGCGCATCTCACGTATGCTAAGGCAAGTATATAATTTTAGGTTGAATTTGTGACCGACATTTGAACAGCGAACGATGAACAAACTAATCCATTTGTTTTTTTTAAGAATGTAGTTTTGTTATAGTTTTAGTTGTATTGACCTAATCTATACTCACTGATATTATAAAGCTGAAGAGTATGTTTTATTTGCGCTAACCTCAGAAACTGCTGGTCCGATTTGAAAAATTATTTCAGTGTTCGATATCCCATTTAGCGAGCAAGGTATAGGCTACTTTATACCGCGGGAACAGGCAATGCCTAGGCGTGAACGGATAGTTAATAATGGGGATCTTCTAAGGTACCTATTGTGAATTTGTGACAGTTAATTATTTTAAGCAGATAATCTATTTTGTTTGTTAAATTTATTTGCGACACTGCTATCGAAGGATGAAACAAAAAGTTGAACAAAAGACACGTTACATAATCCTTCATATTAAATAATTTGGAAGACTACTGAGATTGCTGTATAGTTTAACCATTAACTAAGTTCACTACAAGTGAAATATCAATGAAGTCTAAAGAAAAAAAAAAGATTTAGATCAGATCAATTTACATTATCAGGTTTATCAAAGTTCTGTATGGGACAACATTACAGTCTGCCGATGAAAACTTAGCTAATCAAACTTAATTTTGATATCGGATTTTGATGTATATTGTTTCCAGGACTGTGGTATACCATCTGAAAACACCGAAGCTCTGGCGTCGGCGAGCGCATCTATTTCAATTGGTTACTTGGCGCGAGCAGTAGTCAACAGCGTTTTACAAGGAGCGGCTACTGAGCTCATTCCTTCTACACACCCTACTTGTTTAGTATCATAAAATAATCATATCAGATCATAGATCATTAGGAACATAAAGATTTCACTTATGTATTATGATTCCTTTAGATATAAATGAGTGAAATCATATTTTAGTGTTCTAAAATATAATAATTAAGGGCAGACTTTTCAATTGTCAGATAGGCTACCTATCTCATTGTCAGCTAGATATAATCAGGGGATTGAAAAATCGACATTAAATTAACATTATGGAGTTAAGATATATGCTTTGACCAAACCTAGCCTAGCCAGCACAGGTCAGCAACGCGAAAAGCGGGACGCGTCGCGGGTGCGTCTGCAACGCGGAAACTTTTACCTGTATAAGGCCCGCTTTGTGATCGCGTAGTACGCGTGCAAAGAATCATAGTAAAGCATAGGTAGCGTTCGCCGCGGGACACGCTCCCGCTTCGCAGTTGCTTTGGTTGCGCAGGTTTGGCCAAAGATATAATATTGTGATAATTTTTGTGCCAGATTTATGAGAGCGTCTAAGTAATAATCATTTAGGTATTGAAAAAAAAAATGGGGACTTATTTTATGTTAAGATATAGTTTTTTATTGTAGATAAAATAAAATTATTAAATGAAATTCCTATTAGAATAGTTTTGTAAAGTGTATGCAATCAATTTATACGCAGAAAGTGATAACTAGGTGAAAATGAATATTAAAATAAAATTAATCATAATGTTTTCTCTGTTTTATTAAATAACCAGCTCAAACAAAACCTTTCCTCTGAATACTTCTGTTGCTGGTGTTTCCCATGTATCCAATCATTATCAATGTATCAATCATAGTGTACAAAACAATCACAATACATCCGCTAACGTCATAATACACTCACACTTTGAATTGTTAATCCAATATCACACATTTTCACTACTTAAATTAACTCAATTGGCATTATTATGTTATGTTATAGTCCATTGTAAATTTTATTATTTGGTTGTTGTTTCAATATACCTTTCAGAGCTGAAACAAATGTTATTATAAATTAATTTTTAATTCATGTCATTATAACAATTTGAATTTACCCTATTCAACTGCTAAAATTAATGTTAGAAGGGAGCTTTAAAATATAATACTGACCTTCTATTTCCTGATCATTAAACTCTTGCTTAGGGAACTCAATATCAAATGTTATGTACAAGTTTCCATGTAAATTGTTGTTTTCAAAGTTAGGCATTCCTTCTCCCTTCTTACGGACACGAGCTCCAGACCATGTAACCTTATCTCTTGTCAGAGAAACTTTGTGTCCATCTAAATGTACAATCTCCATAGAAAATCCAGTCAATGCATCCTAAAAAAATGACAAATATGTTTACATTCATCATCATTATTACATAGGAGTTAGGATTTAAGATAAGATTTTTTATCAGGTGTAATAAACTCATTTAAATCAGCAACATCCATGTCATGCAATGTCTATTGAATATTGACACAACTACATACCTGCAAAGATATGGTGACATTGGTGTAAAGATCATCACCCTTTCGGACAAATTGAGGATGCCTGTCAGTTTTGAATACAAAGACAAGATCTCCTGGGTCACCATCTACATGAGGCTCTCCTTCTCCTCGCAATCTCGACTTGTGTCCATCTGGAGCACCTACTTCCACCTGTAATGGAAAAAGTAACATAAATACAGAGGTAAATAAATTGGCCTTATCTTGGTTTGATATCAAAACTGGCATGCACACCTAAATTAGCAAGTTAATTACCTCAACTTCTAGAAGTCTTTCTTCTGTGACAAACTTGACATTAGGACATTCGTCACAAACTGTTTGTTGCATCATCTGGAAGCGACCTGGTCCTAGGTTTCTGGTAACCATCTCTTGTCTGCAGTTGCATTTTCTGGTGCCAGATGCTGGTTTGATGACTGGTTTATTGCGTGTTATCTATAAGGAAATCATTTTATCAATGTAAATGGGAATTTAAAAAAATATGGTATTAGGCTGTTGGCCTGCAGTAAGTGATAATAATATGTTATATTTACCTCAATGAAGTTACCATTGTAAAGTTCTTCAAGAGATACTAAAATTTCCATCTCAATATCCGCCCCGCGTGGAGTGTCATGTTGCTGTTGCTCTCCTCCAAAATGAAAACCGAAATCACCGAAGAAACTGGCAAATGGATCATTATTGTTCATCATACCATCTTTTTTCAAACAATCTTCGCCACATCGGTCATATAACTCTCGCTTTTCAGGATCGGAGAGAGCTTCATACGCAGCGCCAAGATCTTGAAACTTTTGGGAAGCATTAGGATCATCTTGATTTTTGTCAGGATGTAAAGTTTTTGCTAACTTTCTGTAAGCTTTTTTGATTTCATTCGTGTTAGCTGATCTGGATACGCCGAGTATTTCATAAAAATCACGACCGGCTAATGTGAGGACTAGAGCAGAAGCCAAATATATCAGGCAGACATATGGGGCGTTAGTTAACATTGTGTTATTTAATTTACGAACTAATTAGAACCTAAATTCAATTAAAACTTTACGAACACGACCAACACATTTCGCTTTTTGAGCAATTTTTGACAACAGATTACTGTTTGACAAGTAAGCTAGAGAAAGACAATTCGTCCTGTGGTGATTGGCTAACGTAATGCAGGATTATTTGGATTCAAAATAATATAGTCTCTATTTCAAAGCTTTATGGATTAAATTGTTATAAATCTAAAGCGACCAATGGGTCAAAGCCTCGTAATCTAAGATTGCCAGGATAAATTATTATTTTTCCAGGGTTTACTAGCTTCTTACCTAGCTAAGTAGTGTGAATCTGTGGATTTTGCAAAATTGAATTTGATAGTCATGTTCGTGTTCGGTTCGGTTCAGTCGGAAAAATCATTGTCACAATCACAAGCTGTCACATCAATTTGTTTGGTTCCCGGTGTGGTGACTGGCTACTTTTCGTTTTAAATAAATTTTCAGCTTTTTCGTTGTTTTTAGAGTAAAAGTGGTATCAAATTTTAGAAAATGGCTTCTGTGTTGGCCCCTGAAATTCCTGCTCCTGGATTTTCTTTTGAAAACTGGCAGCGGTAAGTAGAAATGTGCTATGCTCTATTGAAGGTATAAACTCTTTAGATTGTCTGATTTTTGTTTTTCTTGTACACAGAAATGCTTTTCTCGCAAGTAAAGGTTTTCCGGCCCCAAAAGCTACCAAGACGGGTACAACTATTGTTGGAATAACTTATGCGGATGGTGTCATCCTAGGAGCTGATACCAGGGCCACAGAAGGAACGGTTGTTTCTGATAAAAATTGCGAGAAAATTCATTACTTGGCAGGAAACATGTATTGCTGTGGTGCCGGAACAGCGGCGGATACAGAAATGACTACGCAAACAGTCTCCTCTCAACTGGAGCTGCAGAGATTGCACACTGGCAGACAAGTGCCCGTAGAAACTGCTGCCACTCTGCTGAAACGAATGTTGTTTCGTTACCAGGGACATGTCGGGGCCGCTTTAGTCTTAGGAGGCGTTGATAGAACTGGACCACATATTTATTGCATTTATCCTCATGGGTCTGTTGATAAGCTTCCTTTTGCTACAATGGGTAAGAATTTAGGCTATCCATAACCTTTTAGTCATAGAGCAAACAACTCTGTTTGTCATTTGTTGATGCTTTAAAATAATAGTAGCCATATTTACCTTCATATTGTTTTACCACAGGTTCTGGATCCCTTGCAGCAATGGCAGTTTTTGAATCTGGTTGGAGACCTAACCTTCCTGAGGAAGAGGGCAAGAAGTTGGTCCGTGATGCTATAGCTGCTGGTGTCTTCAATGATTTGGGTTCTGGGTCCAATGTTGATCTCTGTGTCATTCGCAGTACTGGTCCAGCACAGTACTTGAGAACATATGAAGAAGCTAATGTCAAGGTATTTTTAATCTTTAATTACCTAGTTAGAATCAAGACAAAATTTAATCAAGCTAATTTGTCTGATTCTTCTTTTTTAAGTCATCTGTGGCTTCTGTCTGTCCCTGTGTTCACTATAAACTCAAAAACTACTGAATGTATTTTTTTGGGTTTTCAGCAATAGGTAAGGGATAGTAGTGAATAAAGAGGGAGTTTATCCATGCAAAGCTGGAATGAGCCAGCTAGTGAAATATTAATTGTTATATACGGTAGTAGAGATGAGAGCTATAGATTGAGGAGAGAGCTATTTGTTGCTCCAATAAATAATAATATGTTTGTTTTAGGGCAAGAAGCAAGGGTCCTACAGATATGCCCCAGGGACCACAGCTGTGCTGAAGCAGCGTGTGATCCCTCTTGAAGTAGAGTCTATGGCTATTCACCCTGTTGCTCAGCCTATGGAGGTGGAGCCTTCACACAGCAGACGTTAAGTTACTATAATCTATTGGTGTATGAGCTAAATAAAGATTCTCCTTTATAAAAATATTTTTATTTTTCATTAGTGTATAAATGTAAATGTATAGGAATGTTCTTATTTATTGGACGGATTATAATACTTAATTTCTTATCTTACATGTACTAAGGTCCTATCTACAATATCAGTCATATGGAACAAGAAGAACTCTTGCCTCCAAATATTTCTGTGAGATTTCTAGGTTGAGTATGTATTTTTATCTTATTATAACAACTGACTAATATTTATAAATTGTATTGACAATTTCTTAAAATTATGGCAAAGAATACTAGTGTATGTATAAATATCAAATAATTTCCTAACTCCTCTTATGAAGAATAAAGTCCCATGTGTCTTTCCACCTGAGGTTCATGAGATCTGTTTCTGTAAGATCTGTATTACCATAGTTTAAAACACTAAACTTTCTAAATGTTACTGCAACATAAACAAGCCAAACAGCAATGAACATTATAAAAACAGATGCAAGTGGTCGAGTCTTGTTTCGTAATTGCATAACGTAATAAATATGATCAATTACAAATGATAGAAGCAGTATTTTGAAAATATAGGCAGGAAGATAGTGATGTAGGAAAAGTGTTCTATCCATGAAGAAGTATGGGAGGTAATGGATCCAATAGCCTAAGAATAATATGCTTCCAGCGTCATAGAACTTTTGTAATGCTCTTGGTGGTAGATCGAAGCAGGCACGTCGTTGTCGTATGGCGTAAATTGCGAGCAGAACGCTGTATAAAACAACCGAGATTGTTCCCGCGTACCAAGTCACGAGATTTCCTATTAAATGGATTTGCGCCTGTAAATAAATAAATAACAATGACTAATAAATTCATATGGCAGCGATCAGGGTAGAAAAGGGATCCCAGCTTGACGCCAGACGCCAGAAAAAACCGGAAACTGATAAAGTTTGGAAATCATTTTTTTTTTTCGTCTACCAGAACGGGGTTCCGACATTTTAGACATAAAAATCCACAATAAACATTTAAACATTGTTTCATCACTGGCAGCAAAATCACGTTTTTTCAAAAATAATTGACTAGTAGATATGCTAAAATGTTGGATACTTGTTATTAATGGAAATATATAATTTTGTAATGCATTTGATTGTAACACAATTTCAGGAAATCTATATTAACTTGGAGAATAATAGCTCTATAACCAAAAATAATATCATTAGTAATATTATTAAGCTGAAGAGTTTGTTTTTTCAAACATTCTAATCTTAAGAAGTACTGGTCCGATTTTAATAATCATTTCTTTTTTGGCTTTTATCCGTAAATACGGAATAATAATACACAATAAATACATATAATCCATAATAATAGTAACTAAGCCCATAACGTAATATTTGGTTTTGAAATCGCTTCAGTATTTTTCATATGATAAGCGTTTTATTTTTGACGCTACGCCAACGTAGCGTTACATAATATGTATGAACGTATGTCGGTCGCTACGCCGATGGGGGCTTGACGTGCCAGTGCCATAAAATAACATACTAACATTAGACACAGGCGAAAGCCAGTACGCAATAGAACGAACAAGCAAGGGCCACTCAGTGGGCTCGCTGGCGAACATGTGGCCAAGCGGCGCGTCCGGCGCGTGTGCTATCATCTTGTACTGCAGTTCTGCGAATTTCTCCCAGAATGTCAGCTGCGTGACAGCGGTTGGGATCATCTCCGCCGACACGAGCTCGCGCTCACGCTCTTTTCTGTCCTCGGCTGGAACATTTAATATTTTTGAAGTATTATTCTGTGATACAGGCAAAGGCATGGTAGAAAAAGATGTTTTTGGTGCTAGGCATAGAACAATGAATTAAATATGTTTCTATGAAAGCAATATCGTGGTCAATGTCAGAAAGATGTTTTTTAGGATTCCTAGAATTGTCTTCTCTGCTGCTCATGGACTGTAATGGCTAATAATAATATTATAAACGCGAAACTTTGTGAGGATATAATTTGTGTGTATTTGTTACTCTTTCACGCAAAAAGTAATGGATGGATTTTGATGAAACTTCAAAATATTCTATCACACATATCAGAATAACACATAGTCTACTTGTTACCGTGGTAAAATACAATTAATACGAGCAAAGCCTGATTTAAAGTCAAATATGGCATGGACATAGCTGTTTTTACAGTTATGGACAAAAACTACTTTTACTGCGGGCAAATTTATTGCTACGAGAGCAAAGCCACGGCCAGTGAATAATAAAATGTTTGTACATCTTTTGGTTTGTATGCAACAAATGAAACTACGAGTAATTACCTTTGGTATATCTATGTTCCTCAACATTCCATTGCGTGTCTTGATGCATAATTATTTTGTCAGCAACAACCTCGTGCTGATGGAAGCCCCAGGCGGGCAGCTGCCGGCCGCTGTACTTCAGCGCCGAGCCGGTGTCGACGTGGATCAGGCGGACAGTGGAGCGAATGCTATCCCACGTAGCGTCATCACTGTCTCGATTTACGATGTCAACCCGCCATAGGTTTTGCGCCGGCATTGATACGTTGTAGTCTATGTAGCATGATACTTCCTGAAACAGGCGCGGACCCAGCTATCAAAATAGGTTGAGGGCACAGCCAACAGAAATTCGGCGATGTGGGAGTCACGTAGACTACGTAGAAACACGAACATGAACTTAAACGCCTTTTTAATTTGATTATTTCCTATTCTTGTTTATCTGGTATACATATTGGAGGCGTATACAGGGTGTTTATCTTATACATATATATAATATTATAAAGAGGTAAGATTTGTTTGTAATGAATAGGCTCCGAAACACCTGAACAGATCTGAAAACATATTTCACCAATGGACAGCTACACTATTTCCGAGTAGCATAGGTTCTGATTTATTTTCAAAAATAATAGGGACCTGTACTGCGCCGGGCACAATTAAAATTAGCTAACTGGTCTAGGTCGGGATTTTAACATATCAAGAAATGTCATAATTATCATGATTTTTAGTTATAATCCTGCATTTTCAACTTAAATAATAATGAGGTTATTGTTTAAATTGTATTCGTAAAAATATATGCTACTAAGAACTAAATAAATACTCAACTTAATATTTTTTATTTACAAATTCTTGCTGTTATGATGGTTTAATTGTTTTGGTGTAGCATGTGGTTAAGGCGGATTCGCAGCGACCGACGTGTTTTCAACAAAATACACTTCATTGATCACTGAATCAATGAAGTGTATTTTGTGAGGAGAGGTAACTGGGAATCCACCTGACCTAATGGGAAAAACGCCGGTAACGGCGTGGTGTGTAAAACTAGTCTTTAATATGTAATATGCGCTATGCTAGTGATGTCGACCAGTAGTTGACATCCTTGAAGAATTGAATTTCCAATCACCTGCGACTGTTTTGAGCTAGCTACTAGCTCAAATCAGTCGTGCGAGTTCAAAGCGCGACTAATGATATCATGCAGCAACTCAGCAACTGCACAACATCGCCGTGTCGTGACGTCTAGTGAAAGGAACACGGCCAGCGTCATCTCGACGGACGCTTTACTATTTAAAGGAGTTACAATCCTGTGACTGCGGTGAATTTGCAGCTGCGAATTCGTGCGTATTTAAAGCGCAACCAGTGATGCCGGGATGGAGAGCGAGACACTGCTAGGGCTGGCTCGTCCGGCCGCTTCACTAACTACAAGTTGTTGACGTCCTAGCATTTGATTTCCAATTACCTGTGACTGCGGCGAGCTAGCAGCGGCGACATCGTGCGAGTTCAAAGCGCGACTAGTGATACCATGCAGCAACTGCACCACGTCACCGTGTCGTATCGCGTCAGGAGGGCGAGACACCGCGAGTGCCGGCTCGTCCGGCCGCTTCACTATCCACCAGTTGTTGACGTCCTTGAAGCTGTAGCAGGTGACTTGCTGCTGGTGCGACGAGCCGCGCCCGTCGGTGTAGCGCACGGGGTATACGTGAGCGTGAGAGTGCAGCCAGCAGGTGCGCCCATGGGTATGTCTATAAGAAAACCATTTACCATGAGTAAGAGTGGAATAGAGTCATTTTGTGAAATAAATCAGTTTGAGTGAAGGTATAGTGTTTTGCGGTTATATGTTTAATGGTTATATTAAATAACTTTAACTAGTAAAGTGATCTTAACATATTATGTAATAGGGTAAAAGTTTTTTTTAATATTAAGTGAATTTATATTTGTATTTATTTAAATGAAATCCTTACCTAAGTGTTATTTGAGATCCATGTGCCACATGTAAAGGCTGCCCCTTCGTGATACTAGCTAGTCCGCCCTTAAGCGACGCTTGAAAGGCACTCGTCATCACACTATCATGCGGCCCGGCTTTGGGCAGCATAGCCAAATGTGCGTAAAACACCCCTACGTAAACAGCCACCGGCAAAGATATAAGAACAGCCATCCTCCAGAATACTGCCAGAGAAATACGCACTCCTGACTCGGGACTGCCAAATTTTTGCCATATTTGACGACCAACCACAAATAATATTAGGTAGTATGAGTATAAACCCGAGTATTTTACCCTGGAAACATTTAATAAATTAAAACATCAATTCTAAAAGTAACTGTTAATAAATATTATGTTTAATATCACTTACGAAAAACAGCATCCAAGTGAAAGACTTCCAAAACATAGCCAAAGTAATGACCTTAGGCCTGACTTGGATGTACTTTTTATTGCACAATAAACTCCACATAATGCAAATAAAATTTGTATACTCTCCATCAACATAAATCTTGACTGCGCCAAGAAACAGTTTTCTAAAATGTTTAAATGAAATAATTAAAATCTCTATATTTTTGCTTCTATGGAATGGTGTGAGAATGGGATGGGCAATTACTGACACATAAACAAATATTTAAGGCTACATTACTTAAGAAAACAGTTATATGTAATAATACAAGTACTTACCAAAGAGAACTAGAGATGCTGCTAAAACAGCAGTCCATTGATAAGTCGAGAGCTGCCTCATTACATGGTATGTTACTGGAACTAAAAGACTTCCAGCTACAGCTGGCACAAGACGCAGCTCTTTGACTGGCACATTTTCTGAATAAGGTGACCCTATGCGGTCAAATGTAAAGTTTCCATCATAGCCTGCAGCTCGGCCAGCTAAGTATAGTAATTGCTTGCCCAATGGAGGGTGTGCGTCAAAAAAGAACACGCCTTTTGTGTATAATGAGACATAACGCCCATAATGCAATTCATCAAATCTGTAAAATTTAATATACAGTTTTACATAAATCAATAAACACATAGTATTGTAAGTTCAACTGAAGTTATAATGATAATAATCCTTTATCTCCTTCCTATCTTCGGGATCGCTTTGAGTTTCTTATTCCCCGTGGCATGCCATGCAGAACTGTCAAATCTCTTCGCCTCAGAACTACCGAGCATGGTTCTCGCCGCTATCGCGAGTCTTTCACTATGGCTGCGCCTAGACTATGGAATGCCTTACCCCATTCAATACAAGCAAGTCCTTCAATTCATGCTTTTAAGCTGAGAGTAAAAGAGTATTATCTCTCTCAAATATTGTAACAGTTTTAGATCAATTTTATTATGAGTATTAATTTACATATTATTGTAGTAGGTATAATATGTATATTAGGTATATATAGTATATATAGCATATATATATATACTATATATTTATTAGTTTCTGTGTGCAATAAAGAATTTAAGATAATACTCACACAATGTAATTCGGTTCAGCTAAGTTATATAGCCTAGTATACAATGCCAGCAAAAATAATGCCCAACATACAACATCTATTTCTACATGTAGGTAAAACCCGTGTGTTCGCGAATTTGTGTCAAGATCCTTTATGTTTTCTTCAGTTTTAGTAGCAGTCTGCGTTGATTCATCCTATAACAATACAATATATATGTACGAGGTACATAATAATTGAAAACTTTCACTGCTCACGTTAGTCACTGTTGTAACGGTATTTTAGCCTATAATAGTGCAAGTAAACTAAGTAAAGCTAACCATCACCTAAATCCGTAAAATTATAAAATACTAGTCTTTATATTATAGTAACAATTAAATAAATCTACATATTAATTTACCGTTTTTGAAATAACAGGAGTCTTCTCAGAGGGTTCGCTGACCTTGTTACATTTGCTTTTGGTTGCCTTTTTTAGATTATCAGTCTCCATTTTGCAAATTAAAACATGTGTTTTGGAACTGAAAGTAATCCTAGCACATTTTTTGGTATTTAAATTTAGCTTCTTTTATGAGATTCCTTACTTCTTACTTTCAAAAATTCGCACTCAATTTATGTAAACACGTCATATCAACAACTGACGTGACGTCACGTACATATTTAGAGCTAATGACAATGACAAGCACATGACACATCACAGATCACTAAAGCTGGAAGAAATTAGGTAATGAAGAGACCTAACATTACCTCTAATGTACGGTTGTTGCAAGTAGCGACAATGAACACAAATATTTAAAGTCTCTTTTAACATTTTTAACACTTTGATAGGAAATATGTATCATAGATTCTAAATAGAAAAATGTTATATATTTTGTATAACTTCTTAAAAATTTTAATCAAATTAAATGATTTTTATTATTGGGACTACCTATAGAAGCGACTACCCAAAGAAGATGTGTACTGTAAGCCTATTTGATTTTTAGGAGATTTACGTAAACGTGTCAGAACAGCCGTTTTAAAATAAACGATTTATTGGAATTTAAAAAAAGCATTTAACAGTAGCAGCATAAAATTCCAAACAATTAGAATTTCATAATGTAAATTAGTGCAAAAAAAGATTTTACTAACGACAATGTATATTTTTTTATAAACCCTCTACGTCAGACAAAATAGTCAAAAAAATTTCGGTATTGAAGTTATAATTTTTTGGTCAATATTACTACACTTAAAGCACTAACTGCATAACACGATAATGAATTATACCATATGAAATCTACTTGAGCCTGGCATATTTTTAAAATAGTCGTTATTTATATTTAATATTTTTTAATAATAATATTTCCGGACTACTCACACAGCATCACCTAACCCCAAACTAAGTAGAGCTTGTACTATGGGTGTTAGGTGACTGATATATACTACATGGATACATTTTTTTTGTAAATATATACATGACTTAAGATACATAGAAAACACCCAGACCCGAAACCAGAAATTGTAGATCGTACAAAATCTGGTCCCCCGGCGGGAATCGAGCCACAGAGGTCGTTTACACACATTATGTTTGTGGTGTTTATACATGGTATTATTAAGTATTTTAATTTTTTTATATGATAAAAAAAATACAATAGCTTGTCATGTTTTTTGCTGCATAATTAACTGATAGCAAAGTGATAACATAGTTCTCATAAAATAAGTCAACAATTTAGAAGAAATCAATTAAGCAGAAACGCACATGCATTAAGACGGCAATAACTTAAATCTACATATTTAGGTTCATTTTTTTACCATTTGTAGCTTTCGTATTAGTCTGGGTAATTTAATGACTAGTCTATATAAATAAAAATGAATTGTTGTTCTTTAGTCTGATTAAAACTCGAGAACGGCTGAACGGATTTATCTTATCACAGTCTTGAAATGTTCGTGGAGGTCTAGGGAAGGTTTAAAAGGCGAGAAAAAAACGAATAATTGCCAGGAAAAAAAAAAAACCCGTGCAAAGCCGGGGCGGGCCACTAGTTATTAATATTAAATGATGTGTTCACCGACCATGAGATACGCTGTGTAATGTATTCCATCTCATTATTTTACACGTTCAATCCTACAGATATATATGTTTGTCTCTTTCTACGTAACGCCTCAACTTTCGTGTTACACTTTTTGATTTTACTCCTCATAAAATTTCCGTACCGGGCCTTATAACTCAAATCGTTCTTAAGGAGTAAACTCCAAAAAGTGATACTCTCTGATCTCCAATTTCACTATTTGTGATTGAGTGCGTACCCACAGTGAGTTATTTAGCCACGTCGTAGGTCGTCTCGGTCGTGCTATAATCCAAAGAGAATTTATACCATACGTTTACGAATGCGGACGGTGTCCGCCTATGAGTAAAGCTTTTTCTTGTCTTGACAGGTCTCGACCAGTCTTGACGGATATCTGGTAGCGCGCGCAGTCCTATCCTTCCTACTAGGCTCACTCTTATGTAGTGATGGACATAAAAAATACCATCGATGTTTTTTTCGATGTAATGCATCGGATAGTGGTATCGATTTCATATCAATATTTAAAAAATACATCGATGCTATCCAAACATCGATTTTTTTACACGACTGTGCAAAAGAGGAGAGTAATGTGTTCAAAGGATACACAATTGCCCAAAACCCGAGCTCATCCGAGTGTCTTTGACATGACTCTCCCGCCATCTTCTAAATAGCTGAACAGATTTTTTTGATGAAACTAGTCTAAATATATAGTATAGTACGGCCGCCGTAGGAAGTCATTTTTGACAGTTGTCTTATGTAAAAATCAAATTCATTTTTTAATATATAATAAAGAAGTGCTAATAAAATAATAACTAAAAAAAAAGGTTAACTAACTATATAGAAATGAAAATTGTCGTGTCGGGCGATCGATCGGAAATTTTTATTAAGAAAAAATCGATGCATGTAGTAAAAAAACATCGATGTATATTCGATGTTGAAAAATTAACAATACATCGGTTCGATTCGATGCATCGTTACTATACAATACATCGAGTATATCGTCCACCACTACTCATAACTCATAAGTCAAAAGCAAGCAAAACACAAACAACGCAGGTTCTACATGCACAACACAAACGAAAATAATTTTGTCGATTAAAGTTAGGTTCTTGTTGAATTTGCAATTTTATTATTAAATGTAATTAATTTGTAGTTAACCATGGCTTCAAGTGGTTCTGGGAAAACTGGGTCAACCAGTCCAATACCATGCCCAGTTTGTGGAAAATCATTTGAAAAAAATCTGGTTGAGGACCATGTAAACAAATGTTTATTTTTGAACTCTTCTGAACAAAACAAAACTACTATTAGCGCCAAGCGTAACAATACGCATCTAGTAAATCATCCCTCAAAAGAAAAGCGGTTGAAAATAGAAAATTCACCTTCTATATCTCCCCGGGTAAGTTTTATTTACAGTTAAAACGAAAGTTTTAAAAATTGTCTGGTTCCTTGTGCGAATTAATCGTGAATTCTCGATAAATGTAAGGAATGAATACCTACCCACCAAGATTAATTAGGTACCCTACATTTAAATAGAAAGTAAATTTATTAGTCCTGGCTAGCATCATTTGCAACTCTTTGCTGACATACATCCCTCCATAGATTGACTGCCTCGGTGGCGCGGTGGGCGAATGTCCGCAGAGCAAGAGGTAGCGGGTACGATTCCCGCCGAGGGTAAAATTGTTTGTATGTTCTGCAAGCACTTTTCTCCTTGGTCTGGGTGTTTAATATGTGTATAATAAAAATATCTATATATGTATGTATATTATATTAAGTATATCAGATATCTAGTGCCCATAACACAAGCTTAGAGCTTACCACGGGGTTAGATGTTGTTGTGTAGATTGTCCGGAAATATTTATTTATTTATTATTTATCCATGATATTATTATATTAATTTCGTTATTTTACTCCAAAGCCACTTGTGCTTGTTTAGCTCACTATGGGGATAACTATGCAGTGCAACACACTATTATTATCTTTATTTATATATTTTTTATTCTTGCTGCTTTCCTAGTTCTTTGTGAAAATAATCACAAGCAAACATACTTAATTTCTTTCTGCAGCAGACAGAATCAGCTAAAATTAAAATTAAGTATGAATCAGCTAAAATTCAAAATCAGAATGAATCAGCTAAAATTCAAACTAAGAATGAATCAATACCATTAGCTGAGCGCATGAGACCAAAGTCAATACAAGACATGGTGGGACAACAACAAGTGTTTGGGCCAGGTTCGATGATTGGATCCTTACTGGAACAGAAAAAAATACCTAACATGATCTTATGGGGCCCACCTGGTTGCGGAAAAGTAAGTTTATAATATCATTGTATGTATTTCAGTTCTTCTTAAGAGTTTTTTTATTTTGCAATGCAATTTACAGACTTCGCTGGCTAATGTTGTGGCTAATATTTGCAAAGAACAAAACAATATGAGATTTGTTAAGTTATCTGCTACAGTAGCTGGAATAAATGATGTTAAAGAAGTTGTAAAAGTTGCCAGAAATGAAGCTCAATTCAAAAGACATACTATACTTTTCATGGATGAAATACACAGGTAATTTCTTATTGGACTAAAATGTTCATGACAAAGGTTACAGGCAGGTTAACAAAAATATGGAGATTTGATGAACTTTGTTATTTTAGATTTAATAGGGGATATTAATGCAATGTTTTCGCGCCAGACTGCAGCACTAGCATAGACGGTAACCAGAGTAAGCACTTAATCAATTGCGACTCATAAGAACACTAGGTTTCCAGAAAAGAGGTTCTTGGTTATAGAGGTTATGTTGACTGTTAACAGAATAGCCAGTCACGATCACAAATGCCTATAACCATAAAAATGAAGATGTTTACTGTATGTGCTAGTGGCGCCATCTGCACTGAGTTTTGCGTAATATCCTTATTCCCCGTTATATATATATATTATTTTTTTATATAGCATTGTGGTAAGCTTTTGTTATGGGTACTTAACATGTTTTTTTTTTTTTAGTCTCCTTTTTTATTCTTGCAATCTGCCTTTCTGGGCATTTAGCTAAGAGTTGTGAAGTTGATGCTTGCAGTCATGTATGGAATGTACCTACCCAGTGGCACAACCATTTAATATAGTATTATATTAGGTCTTGTGGAATTCTTCTCTTGAGTCGTCTAGTGGTTGTGTGCTTGTCCATTAGGTTTTTAGCCAGCTCATTAGGGTGAATGGTTAGTCTTTGAGCATATAATGTTAGTTTGTCGGCTATTTCTGTTCCGGTTGTTATGTTTAGGTCATGATGGAGTTGGTTGTTAGTTATGAATGACATCTAATATACTTAATATAATCGGCACCGAGCAAAAAGGTGGCGACCTCTTGCGCCACTGAGGCAGAAAATAATGGTCAAAAGCCACATGCACCCACTAGTTGTTTGAAATAATAATAAAGGATAAAATAATGTTTTTTAGGTTCAACAAATTACAGCAAGATACCTTTCTACCACATGTAGAAAATGGTACAATAACTTTAATAGGAGCCACCACAGAGAACCCATCCTTCAGTCTCAACAATGCCTTACTTAGTAGATGCAGAGTTGTGGTGTTAGAGAAACTGACAGCGGAGGATGTTGTGAAAATATTAAAAAGAGCTTTAGAACTTTCTAAGCAAGCTATATTAGTTGGGCCTAATGAACAAACTGAAACTGGATCTGTTGAGCTACCAAGGTATGATGATGAACCATTCAAATAAATAAATAACTATTTTCGGACAATCCACACAACAACATCTAACCGCGTGTCTATATGCTTGTGTAATGGGTATGAGTCATCTGATATACTTAATATAATATTCATAAACAAATAGATATTTTTTAATTATACATATTAAACACCCAGACTAGGGAGAAATTGCTTGCAGAACATACAAACACTTGACCCCTCCTCGGCGGGAACCGAACCCTCTACCTTTCGCGCCACAAGCGGAGCTCCGGCCATCGCGCCACTGAGCTAGTAAATAACGTATAATAAATTATTAATTCATTTAAATAATAATGATTATTATGGTCCGCAAGCTAGATGTATGTGCTAAAGATATTTAAATTAATTTAAATATTTCAAATTTAAAATAAAGTCGAATTCTAATTAGCACAACAGAAAATAACAAGTAATTAATTCGGGATTATTGTGATAAGAGGGAATACCTTACAACTAAAACACTTTCAGATGTATTATAGAAGAGGCGTCTATCAAATGGCTAGCAGATATATGCGACGGAGACGCCAGAGTGGCTCTGGGTGCACTAGAGCTAGCTATAACAGCAAGAGAACCAAGGACTGAATTACATGTATCAGGACCAGGTATAATATCACTGGAAGATATAAAAGAAGGCATAAAGGTAGGTGTTAAAATTGGCATATAATAGACAAGAGTTTAATTACTGGCCCATACGTTTATTTTTATACTGGCGGACAAGTAGTTAATGCCTGGCTCTAAACAATATAAACCAATGAAAAAAAGTGTCCATCACGATAGGTGCTGTAGGTTAGAGTGATTGAGAAAAAGCCAGACCAGACTGCCGCCTTTAAGTATTAGGTTACAAACCGGTTCACCCTCCCTTAAGAATTTATTTAAAAAATGCGCTGAAAAACTGTTTTTGACCCCCGACCAAAAAAAAAAGAGGGGTGTTATATGTTTGACGTGTCTGTCTGTCTGTCTGGGACATCATTCCGAACGGATAGAGCGATTTCAATTTAGTTTTTTTTGTATATAAGGTTAGTTTGGCGTGAGTGTTCTTAGACATGTTTCATGAAAATCGGTTGTGCCGCTTAAAAGTTATGGGGGTGAGAGTGGGGAAGGAAAACCGAAAATCTGCAAATATACTCGAAGTTGAGGCATTGGAGTCGGGGTTTTTTCTTATTATTGTTTATTTTAATCTTTCAGCGAACACACATGCTATATGACCGTAAAGGAGAAGAACACTATAACATAATATCCGCCATACATAAATCAATTCGCGCGAGTGACGACAACGCCGCGCTCTATTGGACCACTCGGGCTTTGCATGGAGGCGAGGATCCACTGTACATCGCACGACGCCTTATCAGGACAGCTGGTGAAGATATCGGTAAGTTAGTTAAATTACGACTTTAACAATACCTATCTAATCTTTTGCCAACCACATAAGTGCGGAAATAGGTTTATATTTTTTCTAAGCTTCTGAATCTATAAAGAGAGCCTTGTCGTAACGGTGATTTACAACGTAGTGGTGAGAGAACGTATAATTTTTATGTGTTACTACAATGAAATTGTACCTAACTATAATATTATAATATTTGTAACTATATAATGTAACTACAATCATATTTAATTAATTAATTTCTGACATGTAATAATGGTAATATGAATAAATTCTGTATTTCTGTATAGAGACGTTCTCTGTGCAAAAGCACATCGTATCCCGATTTCGACCGAAATATATTAATGTCGAAATTATGAATTATGTTAATGCATTCATGTATGTAGATGTGTCGTAAGAGTGTACTTAGACTAAATTGTATTTTTTTTTTTAATCTTGAAATTTTCATAACTAACTATTCGAGTTTAAAATGTCTATAATTTACCTTAATAGTATTTAATTTCACAGGACTGGCCGATCCAAATGCAACAGTAGAAGCCATAGCTTGTCTGCAAGGCTGCCAGCACATAGGGATGCCTGAATGCGACGTGTTATTAGCTCAATGCGCAGTGCGGCTCGCTCGGGCTCCTAAGAGCAGAGAGGTCTACACTGCAATGAAAAGATGCCGGGCTTCACTGGCTCAAGGCTCATTGCCGCCAGTCCCTCTGCATTTACGTAATGCTCCAACAAAGTTGATGAAACAGTTAGGTGTGTATTTTAATTTGGTATTTTCTAATCATCCCTCTACCTCCTAAAGGTGTTACACAATCTCCTACCACTAAGACAGACGGGCGAGTCAATATATCGTGGCATGTATATTTTAATGATTAAAGGTATGTGATTGCGACTTAAATCACTGATAAATATATTATTATAATAATATATTAACATATTTATTAAAGCAATAAAAGTTATCGAAAATCAATCACACAACGTGGAAATCTTAATTTGACTGCCTCAGTGGCGCGGTAGGCAAAGGTCCGCTTGCGGAGCAAGAGGCAGCAGGGTTCGATTCCCGCCGAGGGCCAAGTGTTGTATGTTCTGCAAGGACTTTCACCTTGGTCTGGTCGCCTGTGTTTATGTGTAAAAAATATCTATACAATGTGTATTTTCGAACCTTGATCAAACAAAAAGTGCGGATACTCGACATAAATTTATCGATAAATATCGGATGAAAAAAAATTATACGTTGGCTATTTAAAAAAAAGGCGATTTCTTCATCTGGTTTTTTCTTCGTTTCTGTTTGAGTAAACGGGCTATTTTATTCAAAGCGTCTCATTAGAAAGCTAGATAGTTTACCTAGCTACGCAAATTAAAAGAAAATACAATTTCGGTACAAAAGCCTATTTAAAATAGTTTTTTTTGTAGAAATTTAACAAAAAAATCGTTTTTTATTTTATTTTTTATCTGTAACTTTGACACTGGACTATTCTGGTGTACTTTTTTGCATGTTGTATTAAACTTCATAATTTATCCTATAAATCTCTTCCAAAGAGTATGGGTCTACCTCTTTTCGTTGTCATGTTATTCGCCATTTGAATTAGGTACTTTCTGCCTTGTACAAAGATCCATAGACAACAAATTAGGTAATAAAACAAGGCAAGATAAGATGAATGCCCAACAGTGGGATATTAACGGTGGATAAAGATAAGATTATGTAACACAAAGTTTTAACTTATTACTATAAATGAATTACTGAATTATAAATTAATTTTTTGATTGTTAAAAATGTCCACCGTTTTCCTCAATGCATATCGTTACACGTACCTACGCCACACTGCGCGTTGTTCGCTTTAGGCTACCGCGATCGTTTCTTATTTGATTTGCTGGCGTGGTTCATGATGGCGCTCCAGCTCGTTTGGTCAAGGTTCGAAAATACACATTTTATATGTATGTATGTATATTATATTTAGTATATCAGATGGCTAGTACCCATAAAATAACCTTAGAGCTTACCACGGGGCTAGATGTTGTTGTGTGGATTGTCCGAAAATATTTATTTGTCAGAAACAGCTCTCATCGAAAAAAAAGTCTTAAACAATCTCAAGGCTAAGGTACTATTTTTTAAAGTTTTATACAATATATTAATACAAATATATAGATATTAAAAACAAAACCACAGACAAAACACATAAAATTTTAGCACAATTTAATACCTTACGTCTGTGAGACGGGTATCAGGAGGTTAAGGGTCTAACAATCCTACATAGAAAATTCTATCTAAACATAAACTTTTAAAAATAAATTAATATGGAAATAAACATAAATAATTATTTATTTGTACAGGTTACGGAGCTGGCTACAATTTATCGCATAAAGATAAATCTGGGTTGACTTATTTGCCTAACGGTTTTGAAAACGTTGATTTCTTTCAAAACTGTGATGATGATGATGGATGGTGAAAAGGAATTATTGCTTAAATGGAGGTCACTAAAAGTTACCAAACATTTTTAAGTTACTATTTGTACATAAATATTTGAAAAAAGAATTGTCGTTATAATATTTGTGAGTATTGTCTGTATTTGTTTTGTGGAATACCTACATTAAAGTGTTATCTATCTATGCCACTTTAACTCGTGTAAGGGCGCTTTCAAATTGGGCGTTTCGAGACGTAAATCTGCGGCGCGCGGCAAGCAGAGCGTTTGACGTAGGTACGTTCGAGTATTTTCATACATACGTCTCGAAACGCCCAATTTGAAAGCAAGCACGTGCGCACGTACGATCAAACTACTTTACTAAACAGGATTGTATTCTTTTAGAATTATTGAACCTTGCTAAGCGCACTCGAAATTAAATACCTACTACCGTTTTTACCGTAATTTATTATTTAGTAAAGTAGGTAGGTATATCTATCGCAAGGTTAAACGCTGTAAACTTAGTTTTTTGTTAATTGTATTGATGTGCGCATACCATCAACAAATTTTTAGCTAATTATTAAGTATCCACTAATAAAAACAGTTCATTAAAAGATAAATCAATAATTAAAAAAACAGATCTGGCCGTTTTTTAGCTCCAAATGTTACGTTTTAAAATATTCCACAAGATCACAAGAAGAACTCAGAACCTTCTTTTTTACTTTTTAAAATATCTTAGAGCAAAGCACAAACTAAAACTTTCTTGTTAAATGACATTGTTAACTGTAGAACCTTGCCTCGAGCTATACTGAAATAAGACAAGCCAATTAAAAAAAATGGACGTCGACTGTATCGATTATGCTCATCTCCATCAACTAGGTTTTTTTGTCGCGAGAAGTACCACAACTCAACAAAAATGTTGAGTCGAAAAGTTGTATACAGGATGGAAAAAATCGATGGGCTCAATAGGGAAACTATTTAAAACTGTTTTTGAAAGCTAGCTCATTTTGCTGAATGCAGAAAATCAATCAACAGCTTTCTAATATTTTCGTAAAATAGTCCACAAGATCACAAGAAGAACTCAGAACCTTCTTTTTTACTTTTTAAAATATCTTAGAGCAAAGCACAAACTAAAACTAAATGACATTGTTAACTGTAGAACCTTGCCTCGAGCTTTACTGAAATAAGACAAGCCAATTAAAAAAAATAGACGTCGACTGTATCGATTATGCTCATCTCCATCAACTTGGTTTTTTTGTCGCGTGAAGTACCACAACTCAACAAAAATGTTGAGTCGAAAAGTTGTATACAGGATGGAAAAAATCGATGAGCTCTATAGGGAAACTATTTAAAACTGTTTTTGAAAGCTAGCTCATTTTGCTGAATGCAGAAAATCAATCAACAGCTTTCTAATATTTTCGTAAAATAGATACTCGGGTATCGAACCTTTGAAAAGTAACCCGCGCTGTTTTATGTACGAATCGGTAGGGTAGGATTACTGTTCCGAATAATATAATTTTTGAAAATAATTGTATTCAGTTTTGTTTCTTGCGTCTCATAAAATCGATCGTCTATTTGTTTAAAATCGACCTGTCATACTCGTAGTTCAGCAACCTAACGCTCTGGGCAAGGTGCTACACACAGAACTAAATCGAGATTAGTTCTGTGGTGCTACAGTTAACAATGTTATAATATAAGTTATACAAATACAACTACTACTGTAAACTTATAACAGAACAAAAAAGATATAGCTGTGGCATTTTTACTTTGCTTTTTAAATTATGTATATTGTGATATATTTTTTAAGTTACATTTGAACCTATAAGAGCACCCAAACAATTTTTAACAAATACTATAGGATATAAAATGCGACACTTCCTAGGATAATAATATTGCAAAGATGTCTGTAAGAGCAGAAACCAATGTTATTTTAAAGCAAATAAAAAACAATCATAACTTGTGTCAATGTTTTATTTATTTTGATAATCTCATTTCACAATTTTCAAGATATAGTAAAAATTTACTATTTACAAGACACACACACATTTATCTATGTAGTAATACGAATTTTAACTAACATTGTACCTTTTTGTAACATTGACGGCTTAAGCCAAATTTTGATCTTATTTTATAAAAATAAAATAACATTCTTTACAACATACCTACAGCGTATTGTGCACAATAAGTGCACAGCTTACAAGACATTTTAGTGTAAAAATAAATCTATATAACATGAACGAAGAACAATGTATGATTGATTATGAAATTGATCTGGAGCCTCACAATATTTACATGTCTTTGAAGAGCTTTATTATTTTATCACTAACTTGAATTACATTTTTGTTTAACTGGTAGAAAATCTAGTCATGATTTTAAATAACAATGTAGAATAACCTAACGCAGGAAACGGAAATCTAAACACCAATGTGCAAAAATTTTGCTACTACATAAATTTACATAAGGAAAATCTTAATTTACAGCTGTCTACAACTACAATTCTACTAATAAAACTATTATAATTATTCAGAACTATTATTTATTCTTATCAAAATAAATTAGAATCAGACTTCTAATTCAAGACCTGATCATGTAAAATACCACATTTTCAAGTCAACTTTCTTTTCAAATAAATATCACTACAATTTTAGGTTTTTTTATGTCAGCATTTGAAATTGTTAATCATACTACATTATATTGCATGTATGTTTGAATGTGAAAATCTTAATATTTATAAAAATAGTGTAAAAAACATAGCTCATGCTAAACTTGACCTTTAAAATACATATTCAGGGCCGGCCATATCGATAGCCCAGCGGAATTTGTCGCGTTGAGTTTTGTTGTATATTTTTTCAATGGGCACGCCATGCTTCTTGCACCTGTAATAAGAGCAAGTGTAAGAGATAAATTCCTAAGGCACAACAGGTTGTCTGTCTCCAAACGTCGTCGACGACGTTAGCTGTGTGGCCACACGTCCACAGTTATGTAACAAAAATTTTACGTCCATAGTTAAAGATTAAGCAAATATAGCTTACCAAGCAACTGAGATCCTGGGGTCGAGATAATTGAGCTTAGAAGTGCCTAGGGCAATCGTTTTGTTTTCATCACGGTCTGTTTCTTGTAACTCTAATTTCTTCAAAGCTTCCCTTAGTTTTTCTAGTGCTTTCTTTTTCTTATCTGCATTAAGTTTTTCTTTAACAGACCCACGTTTGGCTGCCTTTTGAGCATCTCGTAACTCTTCCTCTGCCTCATCAATTTGATTTCGTTTAGCTTGAATTTTCTCTTTTAGAGCTTCCATAGACTTCCCATGACCTACAACAAAACATTATTCAATTTAATATTAAGACAAAGCTATGCCATACTTGCATTAAGGAATAAAACAAAATTACCTTTAGGTACAGCACGTTGATGGTTACACAATACTGCTACTGCACGATTTGCTCTGTTGTATGCAAGGATCTTCTCTGGCACTGAAGCATCAGGGTCTGTAAGCTCATCTAACTGGTTTTGAAGAGTAATAGAAGCATTGTATGTACGGAAGCATTTTGCAGTCAATCCAGGCATTAATTCTTTTAGATGTTCATTTAAAGTTTGTGTGTTTAGCCTATCAAAGAGGTCATCACTACCATTTTTACTTTCCATAAATAATTCTAGATTCTTATATACTCTTTTTTCTACTGGTACTTCATTGTAGTATCTGATAGAATCTTTACCCAGGAAGTCAAATACAACCACATATTCCTTGCCATCTTTCTCTTTGAATAGCTTTATGTGCTCCATTCGCAAAGAACAACAACCTACTGTGTCAGCTTGGTCATCGTCCTTCTCATTACCAGCTCTCAATGCCAGTCGATCTATGAAATAAAGAGCGACGGCACGCTGCCGTACACGCATTTCTTTCGCCTTCCAATCAGCACGATAGGTATCTCTGATCTTATCTATACACTTATGAAGCTTCCTAGCTGTTTCATATTTCTGCCAATCCTTTTCGCCTTTCAATTTTGAACTGGGATTTAACATCACATACTTAGAATTCCCTTGAACGTTTTCAGTCCATGATGCAAGCCATGTTACAGAATTATCATGTCTCACTTCTTTCCATTTGTGGCCTGGAGGAGGTTTGGGAATTTTGCTATCTTTAGAGCAGTTAATTAAAACATCTTCTGGCATCACTCTTCTCTTCAGCATACCCATCTTAGGATGTTCACCTCTGCCTCTGAAAAGTCCTGGTGGTTCTATTCTGAAGTTACCAATTTTTTCTTTATGTCCATCTATAATACAGAATCCATATTCTTTTTGAATTTCCTCATTTTTTGCCTTTAAGGCCGCCTTCTCTTCCTTTGAACGATTTTTATTCTTTTCAGAGACACTTGCAAAGTATGCAGCCATTTCTTTGAAATCACATTTAGATAGGTCTTTTATTAGTTTGGTTTCTTCATTTGACATTACTTTACGCCAGTCAGTCAAAAAGTTAGAGTTAAATGCTGATTTGGTTGTGTAATCGTGATCCAGCATTCTGGCATAGAATCCTGCAACTTCTTCAGCATCCTGCGATAGTCGGATTTCTTTTCCATTGTAATAAAATTTGACATTAGAGGGAAGGGGCTCATAATCAGGGGCAAATAGGGGTCCCTTGTGCTCCAAAAATTTCCATTTGGTACCATCATCTTTCTTTTCTTCTTCCCACCTAAAACAAATAAAAATATTTAGTAACTAATAACTGGTAGCAAGTACAGTTTTAGTAAATTTATGTACTAAGAATACATCAAGAGAAGAGACCCAAGTTACCCCACCTTGGACAGTTAAATTACAATAAAACATTCTTTCTTATCATTGAGGTGACAATAAAATTAAGATAAATTCAAAATTGAATACCAACACACTTTGTCCTTTTCAAACGAAAACTACGAAAATATATTATATTACGTTCACTTTTTGTCAGTAAATTAATTTTAATTTCACAACCAAATGCACACAAAGTCCTTGCTAGCATTGTTATTTTCATTACATTTCTTGATTTCAAACATAACCTCAAAATGTTATATCATCATGGCTTTCACACATACGCTTTGAAATAGCGCCATCTATTTTGTTCCATCTACACCATTTCATTAAATCCCAAACATTGACATCAGATGTACATGCTGACATCCTACATTAAAATATGCCGGACCAAAGATTCTCTTGTCCGGCATATTATTATGTAGGATGTCTTTATTTATTGGTATTTTATAGTCAAAGCACCAATATTTTATTTACCATTTCCACACCTCTCCTTCTTCTTCATCACCTTTCTTTTTTCGTTTAGTGGGACTAGGTCCATCATCAGGCTCAGATTTCACATTGGAACTCTTTTTTTCCACTTTCTTCTTTTTCTTGGGCTTTACTTCTTCTTCCTCATCATCATAGTCATCATAAACAGGTTCTGTAAGTAAAATTTATGCATTTATACAAATATTATAAAACAAAAGTACAACAGATAATGACTGGAAGCTATTGGTCCAAGGGAAAACTAATGAAAGATGGAGACTTTAAACTTTCCATCAAACGCAGCAAAATCCAAAACGAAGGGCTGCCTAAGAAATATGGAGCGCAGCACCTTGGGTGTCCGTTTAACGGATAGATTACGTAACACCGAAATTTGCTCTAGAACTCAAATAACAGACGTAGCTAGGAAAGCCGCAAAGCTAAGTAGGATGGCGCTGGTAACATCTGCTGTATGCCAGGAGAACTGATGGCAAAAGTAGCCACGTCTTGGTGTCCTGGTATGGCGAGAGGTTATGTAGTGAGAAAAACAGATGGGGGCACGAATTGGAGTACATAATTAATTACCTTTCTTGACTTTCTTCTCCTTCTTGGGTTTCTTACGCTTTGTCAAAGGAATGTCTTCTTCACTCTCACTAGCACCATGCCTCCGTTTACGTTCCAACTGTTGGGATTTTTTTATATCAATAATAGAATATAGACAAATATAGGATAATTATGAAATAGGCTGAGTGTGGAAAAACTTCTATGATTCCACATTCAGCTTACATATTTAATTGGCTTATTTTTTAGCTTCAAGAATGAAATTTTACCAAAGGTACATCCTCTTCACTTTCATCCTCTGGTGGTAACTCTGACAAGGGATCATCTTTGAACTGAGACAGGGAGTAGTCGCAAGATGATTGAGTGGTATTGTTGACTGCAGCAAATCCATCCTCACTTTCTTCTTTAATTTCTTGCTTCATGTAGCTCTCATCAATCTGGTGGAAATTTACAAATTAAAGGACTGAGATGAAAGATAGTTGTTTTTATAACAACTACCTACATATTAACTCGTTAATCCCCAAGCGGTAACCGGTTACCGCTTACCTGACCTTATTACCTGAGGTGAGGGTCAAGGAGCTAAGAGGTATGTAGGTTGTCAATGGTTAAAAAATCACACTTTGTTGTTTATTTATGAACTCACACTCACAAATATACTTGATCCATTTATTAGCAAAACTTAGAATAAATAAAGAAACCCTTACTTGCAAACAGTCTTCTTTTGCAGAGTCTTGAGAGTCTGATTCTGATTTAAATGTATCATGTTTCTCTTTTTTGACACTGCTGCTGGAACTACTTTTTTCTTTATCTTTGCTCTTACTACTTGAGCTGAAAAAATAAAAACAATTTGTGTAAAATGTTTTTGACACATTTCTTATTGATCACAATAATATTCATATCTAGAACATAAAATTACATTCACAGAATGTGGCAAACTATTGAAATAAAGGAACAGTAACCTGCTGTGTTTATCTTTAGATGAGCTGGAGTGCTTGTCACTCCGACTTTTATCCTTTTCTCGATCACTCCTGTGCTTATCCTTATCCCTTTCTCTATCTTTATCTCGAGATTTGTGTTCTTTATCCTTAGATTTCTCTTTATCTCTTGATGATGAAGAAGATGATTTCTTTTCATCACCACTTCTATGCCTATCTTTCTCACTTTTGTCTCTGTGTTTGTCTTTATCACTGCGATGCTTATCCTTGTCACTACGCTCCTTGTCCTTTTCACTACGGTCCCGGTCTTTATCACTACGGTGTTTGTCTCTATCACTACGGTCCTTGTCTTTACTTGAAGACTTGTGAGAGCTACTGCTACTTTGATGTTTACTGCTAGAATGCCTATCCTTGTCCTTATCTTTATCCCTGAAACAAAAAGAACAGGTAAATTCAATTCAATATTTACGCATAATATATAGTAGGTGCTTGCATTTTCTGGAACACTAACCTGCTACTGCTGTGCTTGGAGCTTTTGTGATCGCGGTCTTTGTCGCGATGCTTATCTTTGCTTGATGATTTATGACTGGACTTATGCTTGTCGGAGCTGTAACCGTTCTGAACACCATTCACGTGTTCATTTTTATTGCCATTTACTATTCCCTGCAGGAACAAATAAAAAACTTAGAAAATTTACATTCGGTATCGCAAAATAAGAAATAGATACATTTTAAAATTAAACCTAAAAACCGCAAACACTTTTCCATTTATCATTCTATGGTACTTGAAACCGACGCTTCGCTTCTATTCAACTCTCATTTTTAGTAGACGCCATATTGGGACTTAGAAAATTTTCGCTTCGTGGGAGCTTTGTTCACTAGTAAATAAGAGTTTTCAGGTGTCGTATACATCTTTTACTCGGTTTAAAGGTAAGGTAATGAGAAAGACATTCAATTTAGTATACTTACAGTTTCACCATCGTTTTCGTTGGCTGGATTTTCAACACTCATTTTGCCCACGTATTAGACGTATGCCCATACAAAATTACCTACATGAGGCCGGCAGCGCCTTTTCAACTGAACTGAACACTGAATCGGTTGCGGTTGAATGAACGTACGAACTGAACTACGTATGAATCGAATGGCGACTTGAAAATTTAGTTTTTTTCGTACATTTCTCTAGTGATTCTGCTGTATGACAATTTAATGCGCATGCGCCATTGCAAAGCCCATTTGTGCTGCCAACTGTGTCTTCGATTACAATGCGATGAACGCTAATTCCATTCGAAAAATACATGAACCTTTCTATTGACTTCGTTTAGAATATAAATCAGAATCCTGAATAACTTCACTAACAATAAGAAGGTACCTACAATTATGTTTATCAGCAACTTGCGTGTTAATAATCTTATGGATTCGTCAGGTTTGTTTGTCTATCCGTCCGCCGTCCGTCACAGCCACTTTTTCCGTACCTCTATGAACAAAACTGTTGGATTTGTTAAGTAGATGTATTCTATTAATTGCATTATAACGTGTGGTGTATTCAAATATGATATTATTTAATTTTAAGCTGAATATTTTCCCAAAGTTGTAAAATCTGTGCTTAAACCTGTTACTTGTAAAATAAGAGAATAATAAAACTAATGCAAATATTAAATAAAATTTAGTATAATTTGCCTAATTAAACGATTTAAGTCTTGATATAGATGGACAGATAGGTAGACAACAAGTCTCAGTTATAGTCATCCTTTTTGGGTATGGATACCAAATTATTATACATATTTCAAATTAGTGCTAGCCAAACAATTTATTATTTTCATAAAAATTAATAATATTTAGAGGACCCCCTATTATTTTTTATCATAACTATCTTCGTTTAATTCTTGATAAACCTTTCAGTTCTAATTAAACTAATCATTAACACAATTTTGATTAAGTACATTTTTTTTTTTTTTTAATTTTATTATTTATAAGCTTTTATTTGACCACAATCTCACCTGATGTAAAGTGACGATGTGGCCGGCCAAAGCCTAAGCCTAAGGATTCAGAGGGTTACCACTTACGGACGTGAACAGACAAAACCTCCAGCGTGTTTAAAACATTCGTTTTTAACACGCTTTTTTTCCACTTTTTTGTCAATTGAATTAAGCAAATGATCTTATATTTTAATATGTGAGTGGTCATTACATTAGGTAGACTCACGCTATACAAAGTGTTTTTTTTTTAATATTTTATAGACCGCAATGAGTCAAATCAAAGGCAATAGACCACTTGAGTAGTTAATATAGAAGTTATTTATTCCCCGTGACTAGCCATAACTAATCCTTCCGAGATCTGATGACTATTAGACAATTCATTATTTTATTTTAATCGGAAAACAAGCAGTTTTACTTTTTAGCTAAATCACAATACAAACATAAATTAATTATGAACCATTTACATGTTTCCACATAGCGTGATAATAATCATAGTTATAATACAAAATAAATAATTTCTAGGAGGCAAAATGTCGCAATTTTTAAGAATAATATTATTATTTTTTCAAGTTAGGTACATTTTTAACAATATAACATTATCACAGTATTTTACCCAAACCAAATAAAAATATGCATTTTGCCGTTGCCAGATCCAGCATTAGAAAAGTAACAGTGGCATCACTTTGTGTCACCTTCACAAGAAGGTAGGTCAATGGTCTTTTTCGCACGAACTTCAGTGAATGATTAATTTATATCTTGCCAACTAAGAATGTTTTATGCTAAATCAAGCGAAGCGAAGCCGGCGTTTTTAGTTCATAACCATGTGCGTGGTATGAACTACTATTTGTGGTTATTTTGCCGCTCTTGTACAATATTACAATGACTATTAATATAATACACATATTATGAAAATTATATTACAAACAAACAAGAGTTTCTAACATTTTGGAAAAAAAAAACATTTAGTTTGACACTTCATAAAAAATACGCGATTCCGCAGCCAGTGATGAAACGCGGGTCAATCAATTGGCAGAGTAAATGCTTAGAATTTTTTGATATTACATTAGTTGCATGTAAAAGGCAATTCTTCGATTTAACGGCATCTCTTAATCTAAGGGTATTGTATAAATTATGTCTTGTCCTTTTTATATTAATTATTTTCATACAACCTTTAATGTAATAATGAGTTTAGCTCAGAACCCGAGACTCGAAAAAGAAACACAGACTTAGTAAGTATCTCCATTATATGACAGTAACAACATAAAAAATACACGACACTTAGAAGGTTGTTATTAAAATATGATGAGGTATTGTGATTGTCAAGATCAGGATCAAGGATCAGGAGGACAGGGACATTTGATAAAATAAAAATAAACTTATAAACATTTTGTATTTTCAAAGAAACAAGATGTTTGCTGTAACAAATTTTCTTTATGTATATTATTAATCTTAATCATATTTTTTGAGGTTTTGTGTAAACAGTCTTGCCACTTGCATCGATGGTGCCTTTGAACTTTCTAAAAGCAAATGCCATGTAAATAGCTGAAAAATAACAATTGATTATTTACAAAAATGTTGTGAGTTATCCTAACAGAGTAAAATTTGTGATACTTTTGTTAGAGGCATGCATGTACTTATTTATAGATTGCTTAGACAGAAAGTGGTTGCTATTTTAAAACAAAAAAAAACATGATGTTGTGGCCAGTTATGAAACGCATGTCAATCAACAGAATAAATAAATTCTATCAAAGGGTAATTTTTATAATACTATCAAACCTTAATATTTCTGAAACCATACAACTTTGAGTTTTGGGTCCTTAACATTTTTTGCTTGTAAAAGCAAAATGCTTTTACTCTGTCAATTAACATGAGTTTCATCACTGGCCGTAGAATCATGTTTTTTTTGTGTGACAAGTAGGTATCTTAGGCTCCATACTATAATGTCACAATCACTTTGGCATGAAGGTAGCTTTAGGTAGATTAGGCAATATGCAGCTTAACTTACTTGCTACTTCCCATTCACATTGACTCATAGTACCAATTCGTTCATTCTCAGTCTTGTCTTGTTTACTTTCCCATATTAATTTAGCATGCTCATATTCTGATTCATCACCCATTAGTTTTTTCCCAGGAGGAGCTGGGTAACCTTCAAAGCATTTGATCTTCTGGAGCAGTTGTTTATATTTTCCTGAATGATCTTTAAAGAAATCAGTGAATGGAGCTTTATAAACTAGCTCTAACCCATATGATAAAGCCAATTTTTCTAAAATATTAAAGTCAACTAAAAATTCTGGACAGTTGACTACACCTTCCAAATTGAAATCATATTTCCCTCCAAATTGAGGATATCCATCTTTGGGGTCAAATAGTAGTTTTATATTATATATCCTATTGCCAAAAGATCTATCATCTGACTTTTGAGCACGAGAAACAATCTCCATTGCATTGGGTATGGTACCAAAAAAGTGACCACCTGGTTTTAGACACTCAGATATATTTGTAAGCATACGCCTTGCTTGAGACAAACTTTCAAAGCAATAATGAAAACCAAACTGGCAGCTGACTAAGTCCAAGTTTATGGAGGGGTCAGCATATTTATCTCTCAGGGTATCTTTAGTGCAATCTGCAGCTATAAATTCTGCTGAAAAGAGCCGTCCACCACATCTGTTGTTCTGGTCTTCAAATCGTTTCTTACACTGCTCTATTGACACCTCAGCAATGTCAGCAAAAATAACGCGATCTACTCTAGCTTTTTGCCACTTGCTAATGTCGCCTCCCTTGCCACAGCAAATGTCGAGAACTTTAATACGTCTTCCATAATCTTTGTCGCGAATTTTATCGGTATATTCTTGAATAAGGACACTCTTGACCCAGTTATTAAAATTTCTCAGGTAGAAAATCGGGGAATTGTAACGTTCTTCAAGGCCTTTCTCTTCAAGGTGATTGTAATGGGCCGCGACCACTGAGCTGTGTTTAGCAGGATATTCATCACTGCCCTGCGGCACACTGGTAGCATTACTTGATTCCGACTTTACCCCGCTATTTTCCGCAGATGTATCACAAGATGACATTTTCTAACCTTAAAAACAGAACAGCTTATTCTTATTACAATACTTTACTAGCATTCTATGCGTATAATCCAAAGTCTTATAAGTATTTTAATACTGAATATTGCCTATTTCTTAAGTTGTGGCATGTATTGTTTGGTCTTCTATTTTTTTGTTTGTATTTTATACTCTCTGGCAGAGAGTTTAGTTTAGAATCATTACGTTTTACTCTCTGGCACTGTCACTGTACTGAAGGAAGGAAGCTACGAACGAATACGAATACGAACGAACGTTATGTTAACGAACGACAGACAGGGTGCTGAGTCTGAGTTTACAAATTGTAGTTAACTTTCTCGATCGTGAGAACGTTAACTATAATTTGTATGGGATCGAAACAGCGCCTCTTGTGGCAAACTTGAGAAACATAATTTGCTAGTTTGAGATTCACTATCGACCGTCGATCGTCGACTCGTTTACGCTCACGTTCGAAAGTGAGAACGTTAACGCATTTGATTGGTTGTTTGAAAATTTTCCCGAGTTCGTGTTACCATTTTTGACATTCGAATAGTAAACGCGCTCGAAAAAGTATTCGTCTAGCATTCACTTAGAATTTCTCAGTGAGTAGAGGTGAGAGTGCAAAGTTATTCAGTAAAATCATTAATATTTACAAATAAATTATGGCCGGACGTTTCTTTTTCGCTTGGATATCGTCTTACAAAGACAGCTTTTAAGTTTTTGTGCAGAGAATTAAAACAATTGACGAATTTAAGGTCCTCTCAACTCGTTTTGTTGGAACTTATATTATGTACTTTTTGTTATTTATTAATTAAAATATTGAAAAGTACCTAGCTATAGTTTCGACACCTAATTAATTTGTTCTTCGCAGGTGTTCACGGCTCTCTTCTTTTTTGCTTCTGGTTCATACAAAAGCCAATTTGAGTAGCAAAACAATGCAATGATTTTTTTTTCAGTTACCTATGTGATGATCAATACTACATTTTAAAAGTTAACCCTAAGTTTGGAGGTGCAAAGCATGATTCTTTGTATGGGAAAACAGTGACTTGAATACATAAATTCAATCTCTGCACCAAAATAGAGAAATGGTCTGGCTTCTATATAGGTAAAGTATCTTTAGGTACTTGATTTATTAAAATGCATTATGTTTTGATCCCTTTCACTATTCTATCTTTTACATAATTATTTATTTTTAGGAGACTCTGGATACCCTCAGCGCCCAGGCTAATGACTCCAATTTTAGATGCAAATACTGGTACACCAGAGGCCAATTATAATAACAAGCAAGGGCGGGCTAGAGTAATAATAGAAAATACATTTTAAAATGCTGAAAAACAGATGGTAGTGCTTAGACAAGGATGGAGTTCACTCCATCCACTTCAAGCCACTCAAATATGCTTCTATTATTATAGCATACTCAGTATTGCATAACATAGTTATCAATCTTGGCATTGATCTAAATCTTACTCGGTGTCCGAGTAAGATTTAGGTGGGTCTAGTTAAGGTAAAATATTTCATATGATATTATAACAAAATACCTATTTATGTTACAATTAATCATATCTAGTTCCAGGAAACTTAAATAGTGAACCGGGTTACAATGACTATGTGGAAGGAGCTGGAGCTACCAGCGCCAGCGGACCAATTTTAGTAAGAAGACTGATAAATAGTGTGTGATATATATATGTATGTAGTTCTCAGTTATATATTGTGTTAATGTACTATTGCTATTTATAGAAGTGTGCTTAGGATTATAAGGTTAAGGATATTGTATTGTGACAATGAATAAATAAACAAAATTATATAAGATGAACTTTATTTTTTTACCTAATTAGACAGTCAGAATTGACAAGTTAAATTTATAAACTTATATACTTATATTTACAAAAATATAAACTAATCATTACAGAGTCTATTAACTAACTTATCTTAAACTCTTATTCCTATTGCTTGCCAATCTCTGGCTCTGCGCTTCCATCTCCCTAATCATATTTTGCTCTCTCCTCAAGCTTATGTTACTCTATTATAAACTTTCTCCAAAACTCTTCAGCTTGTAGAAAATTATGTGCTAGCCTCAAAATTCTTCAAGGAATTCTTGCATGGCAAGGTGGTGTTTGCCCAAAGCAAGCAGGCTCAGGCCGAATCAGATTGCTCTCACAGAGCCTTATAGGAGAGAGTGCATGGGCATCTGTAAAAATACATTAATGTTATTATAATCTTATTAACATTATAATTATGTTATCCTTAAAAAAGTTAAGTCTTACCTTCCAGTGCTTCCAATGTTGTGAAATAAATCTCAAAAACAAATCCAATATTGTGACAATATTGTGAACTGGGGTTGTTACAGTAATTCTTTGACTGGGGCTTAGGACTGGGGCAACATATGATTTTGATGGCACAGGTTCATCCCAATGTCTGACTTGTCTGAGGTCTCCATGCCTAGAAACAAAATAAACTTAGTTTTTTCTTCGTCGATGAAACAACTTCACATAAATAGATCTAAACATCAAATAAATTATCAAACACTCACTGCTCCATGAACTTGTCTTCATTTTTAGACTGTTTAACTCATAGTTTCAATTTATTATTAATTTATCGGTCGGCCACTTCTTCCTACTCGAACGAAAGTTTTCATTTCAAACGTAAACAAAACACAGAATAATCATAACATTTTTGATAGACAGCTGCTTCTTGACAAAATACTAGTAAAAATATCATTCTGAATTTGGCCGGTTAATGATTTGATGACGTCATGCTACCACCCTAACAAAAATATTTAACTATGCTCACGGTGAGTGAACGCTTTCGTATAGTTTTTGTCGATAGGAACTCCAACTTGCATGCCATTGCTTTTCGATTCGAATTTCGTTAGCTCGATTAACGAGATAGTAAAGTCATTCGAAAACGTTTGTGGAACTTAGACTCAGCACTCAGAACAGATGAATGAAATGAATGAATGAAGTGAAGTGAAGGCAGTGTTGCGAGATTATTAAATATAAATTCAGCACAAATCCTTGCAGAATTCCTCTCTAAATTAGGTATTTTGAAAAAAATACCCTTAAAATTATGTAATGTTGAAAAATTACAGTTATAAGTTTTGCTGAAAAACGGCACACAGTCTTATTGCTCATTGCTGGCAATGCGACTGTGTGCCGTTTTTGGAGTTTACTCCTTAAGAAACGATTTGAGTTAAGGCCCGGTACGAAAATTGTATGAGGAGTAAAATCAAATGTAACACGAAAAGTTGAGGCGTTACGTAGAAAGAGACAAACATATATATCTGTAGTATTGAACGTGTAAAAGAATGAGATGGAATACATTACACAGCGTATCTCATTCTCAGGGTCTCCTCTTTGCGCGATACTTCGTAGTCTCACTGTATTTTATTTATATTATTTTGTAACATACTTTATGTAATACGCTTTATTGAAGTTATATAAATAATCCGAGTATATGTTTGTTTCTCTTATCATTTTAGCAGATGCGTTCATTTACCCTTTTTTCTATTCGATATATATCATAATTATCGTTCGTAAGGAGTAAACTCCAATCGTGCGTCGTAGCTGACACACACACAGTGGAGAATGGGTGGAAATTAATTATACATGGCATTCCTTTAAAATAGTTGGTTAGGTAGGTACTAGGTACCTACCCATGTTTTTATACTTTTTTATAATTTTAGTGCTTAAAAATTATAAAAAAAAGGTGTGTGTGCGATTCACACACGATAGAAGTGAAACTTCAGTAAATCGACGAAAGAATAAGAAGAATAAAAAAAAAGTGTGTGTGTGTCAGCTACGACGCACGATTGGAGTCTACTACTTACGAACTACAATTATGATATATATCGAATAGAAAAAAAGGGTAAATGAACGCATCTGCTAAAATGATAAGAGAAACAAACATATATCTGTAATTATTCGGATTATTTATATTATGTACTTCAATAAAGCGTATGACATAAAGTATGTTACAAAATAATATAAATAAAATACAGCAATACCTCTTTGCGCGATACTTCGTAGGCTCAACTACGAAGTATCGCGCAAAGAAATTTAAATAAAGCATTGTATTTGTGTCTCTTGCCATTTCCGTTTCATCTTTTTGCATCCGGTTTGAAATCACTACGATTCTATAGAAGTTTCACTTCAAAAAATTAAATTGCTATTTGTTTAAGAATTATTGCTGCTTATCTGATAATATAATTATAGCATAATAATAGGATAGTAAAAAGTCAATAAATTCCTGCATAAGTTTATGGTCATAGTGTACAAGAACATTTGATAAGGTTAAATTAAAGTTATTTACAAAAAAGGCTTATAAGATAAATTTATTTCAACGTCAAGCTAAAAGCTTACCACCACCGAACTAGATGTTATAAAAAAAGTAAAGAAAAAAAAAACCGAAGAAGAAGAAGACGTTTATGAGCTCTTACATTTCAAAATCCAAGGATATCCATTCATTACCGGACACCCTGTATATTCTTACATTTGTCATGATGACCAAACGCAGCGACAACTTTTTGAGGCCGCTAAGGTTTTATACAGACGGGTGTTTGAAATTCTTAGATAAGGTAGTTGTAAGTTTTTTTTAATGTAATACGGGGCTGGCATATTCGCAATGCGAAAAAAGTCCCTTTTAAAAAATTAAGAATAAAAAAACTCTAGATGTTGCAATATTAGTTAAAACTCTAATTTTTTTGACTGCGAAAGCAGCGTAACTGAGCCTTTTCGACAATTTATCTAAATGAGGGTCCCATTGAAGCTTGCTATCTAAAGTTATACCTAGGAATACAGTATTTTCAACGAGCTCTAAATTGTCGCCCTTTATTTTAATATCTACATGACCTTGTTTTACATTAGGTAGTGAAAATCGAATACATTTAGTTTTATTTTCATTCAATAATAGATTATTGGATTCAAACCAATGGACTACTTTAGAAATTGCATTATTTACCTTGTCAAAGTTATTAGTGCGACGATCTATTTTAAAAAGAAGTGAAGTATCATCAGCAAATAATACAATTTCATGTTGATCCTGTACAAGATGTGGCAAGTCATTTATGTATATCAAAAAAAGGTAAGGTCCTAATATGGATCCCTGAGGTACACCCATTGACACTAAGGACCTTGGAGATAGTTTCCTGTTGACATCAACTCTTTGAATTCTTTCGCTTAAATAGGAAGCAAAAAGATCCAAGGATTTGCCCCTAATTCCATAGTGGCTCAATTTCCTGATCAATGTTTCATGGTGCACGCAATCGAATGCCTAAGATAAATCACAAAAAAATCCTATTGCATCCTGCGACTTTTCCCAAGCATCATAAACATAAGTTAGTAACTCAACACCAGCATCAGCAGTGGACTTACATTTAGTGAAGCCATATTGCTTGTTATGTAGTAAATTATTTGCATCAAAATGTAATGAGAGCTGGCTTAAAATAAGCTTCTCAAATATTTTACTAAATGTAGGCAGAACTGATATTGGTCTAAAGTTAGTAGGGTCCGTTGTATTGCCCGATTTGAACAAAGGTACAATTTTACTATGTTTCATTAGGTCAGGAAACACTCCAGAGTCTATGCATTCATTGAATATATTAGCCAAATCAGGTGCCAGAGTAACTATTAGTGGTTTAAGAATGTGTACAGAAATACCCCAGAGATCTTGAGTTTTTTTTTACATTTATCATTTTGAAGGCTTTAACAATGTCTTGTTCGTTGACATGTTTAAAATGAAAGATGTTTTTACAATCAGGTACGTTGTTTTTTAATAATGACACGGCAAGTGCAATTAAGTTATTAACAGGTTCAACCTGAGTTGTTTCGATAATATGACATATAATATATTTTTATCTATATTCACGGTGTAACACGGTTGACAGATCAACGAAAGCTGGGAGACAGAGACATGTGACCTAAATACCTATCGATAAAACCCCCGATGTATGTTCCCCGATTTTTATAGTTTTTGAGATATTCAAATTTAACAAACCAAGGAGAAAGTGCTTGCAGCGCTCGGCTTGGCGGGATTCGAACCCGCTACCTCTTGCGCCGCAAGCGGACTCTGAGTTTGTCGAGTAGCGGTAGCGGGTTCGATTCCCGCCGAGGGCGAAAGTATTTGTGTATGTTCGGCAAGCACTTTCTCTTTGGCCTGGGTGTTTAATATGTATATTAAATATCTATATATAATGTATGTTTATTAACCCCCGACCAAAAAAGAGGGGTGTTATAAGTTTGACGTGTCTGTCTGTCTGTCTGTCTGTGGCACCATAGCTCCCGAACGAATGGAGCGAATTCAATTTAGTTTTTTTTTATCAAAGGTGAGTCTGGCGCGAGTGATCTTAGACATGTTTCATGAAAATCGGTTGAGCCGTTTAAAAGTTATGGGGGTTAGAGTGGGTAAGGAAAACCGAAAATCTGCAAATATACTAGTGTGGGGTATCAAATGAAATCGCATCGCGTCCACATTACATAATATAATGTTGTTTCCGTTTAAGGAAATTAAGGCAAAATTTAGATTTATTATATTAAGTATATCAGATGTCTAGTACCCGTAACACAAGCTTAGAGCTTATCACGGGGCTAGATGTTGCTGTGTGAATTGTATGGAAATATTTATTTTTATTTATTTAACTCAAAAACTCCAACTCATTCTATCGAGGGATCTGTACACGGTTGGTCGTGGAAAGAAAGTTGTCATATATTATATGAGATCTCGTTGACTACATTTTCAAATTGGCGATTCGAGCCGGATTAAGTGTTTTAGATAATCGGATATCCGGATAGTCGGGATTCTATTGCAAGTAGATTTCGTGCAGCGCACGTTGTTGTGCAAATGGCGTATACCTTGTCTAATCCAGGGTAGAATAAAAATGAAATCACCGTGCTAAGCCGGCTGAACAAATCTCATCAAAAGAACCGTGATAGATAGAGATTCTTATTTTGAATGTTAAATTTCCATTGACGTTTTAGCAACTTCTTAAAAAATAATATACATAATAAAATAATATAAATATATAAGTGGACTCCCATACTGCAAATGTGATATTGAAATGATAAGCAACAGTTCTCGTCTAGGGGACCGCTAATAATAAATAATAATAATAAATCATTTATTTCAGGCATCTAAGGCCCATATAAACATATACCTTATAGACTAACATACATAAATATAACATACTTAATAGTTTTTTTTTCTACAAACAGTTCCTATAAACCGTTGAATTACACGACACTCTCAATGTACATAGCGGTTAAAATCTATAAAAATAATAAACAAGATTTTGCCCGCGATTTTGCATTATGAGTAAAACTATTGAAGTCACGAAAACTTTAAACGAAGCAACTTCTAAACTAGTTTCATTTCAGTTGTTCAAGGGATACTTTTTATGGAGATTTTCATAGGATCTTTAAAAAATAACGGTTGATGTAAATATTCCGAAAATACAGTAGCACTAAGAACACGAATGAAATTGAAATCCATATTAGTTAGTAAGAAACCTATGAAATTAAATCCTTAATAAATAATTAAAGCAGCTCTGTCTGCCTGTATTGCTTTCACGTAAAAACAACTAAACCAACAATTAAACTAAACCAAAACTATGTAATAAATTTAGTAGGTACATAGATTGGCAGTTAAGCTTGTAGGTCATAGGCAAACATCATAAATCATGCATACACCCTGAGAACGCACATAGCAAATTTTTACCGCAGTAAAATTTGTCTTTCCTCAGGAAAGTTACAACGCTACGCAACGGGGCACTGCTAGTGGAATTTGATATTGATCATTTCAGTTTTTGTCTTTTCTCTTCCCAAAAGCAAAAGTTTCATAAGGTGAGTATCAGATAGAAGTGATGATTATCTGCCAAGGATAGAGCGTATGGCAAGGCGCTGTGGCGGCACCGGTCATCGGGCCCGGGCACAGCGGGCACTCTGGGCATGAGCTAGCTCGGCAGGTAGCGTAGGACCAGCGCAGGCAGGGGCGGAGGCGGCGGCGGCTGCGAGGGGAGGGGAGGGCCTGTGCGGCCCGTTACGTAGAGCGAACGGCGCGCGAGCAGCCGCGGTGCCACGACGCCGACCGACGTGCTTCACTCAGTTCGTGCGCGAAAGTCGTTACCTTCGTAACTCACACATTGCACTCAACACGCAAACACCATTACAAACCCCCCGAACGATCAAGTGAAACACATTATTAATCGAAGAACATCGGCGTTTGTTTAATAACAGTGCAAGTCTGTGCATTCGTAGTGCAACCTTGTGTACCTAGTGAGAAAGCGCGTGACGTCAGAGCGACCGGCGCTGAAGCGATCATATGTTGATTTGGACGCGGATGCAGTGAAGGAATGTGGCGTGTTGTTATGGTGACGTGATGAAGTCCTGATCCTGGTGTTCGAGCACACCGCCGCCGAGCGCGGTTCCTCTACGGGAACCATGCGTGGAAAAAGATGAGCCAGGATGCTGAGAGCTTGGTAATATCACTTTCATTTTTCCATGACTTTCTACCGCAGTTTGCTATATTTCTTGTAGATGTGCATCCAAGAGATGCAAACCAATTTCTATGCTAACGTAAGTACACCTGCCAACCGTAAACCGTACATAACCAACTTATTACTGGATTACAAATATAGTGAAGAATAACATTGAAAGAGTGTTTTAATGTTATTCTTCACTATATTTGTTAAAGTATTTGTGATCCATAATAAAATTTTCTGAGAAAAAATATACAAGTTAAAAGGACTTATCTACTAGTTGTTTAGTCATACTTGCTTATGTATTCGAGAAACAAACAGGAAAAATATGATACTATTGGCAAATAAATTTATTAAATTCTATAGTTAGGCAAAGCGCTCATGTTATTCTGATAATGACGCATCAATAAGCAAATGATCAAATACGTCTATCTAACACCCACGTACGAGATGGGCTCCCAAAGCAGCATCTGACGTAATGTTTAGTGGTTGAGGTTTATGTAAACGAAATCAAGTGCCTGTTTTGTATAGTCACTGAAACGAGTACCTCTAAAAATAACTTATAGATACTCCTAAAATTTGTACGTGAGAGCATCATAATTATGAATGCGTCCCCAACGCGTGTGGTACCTATTAAAAAGGGTATATTTAAACTTAGCACTTCATCGCTTTTACGATTGCTTTCGAATATGGATGGTTTAGTCTGGAAACAACTTTCTTTAATTCCTTAGACTTCTTATAGATTTCTCGTTTAGGTTTTCAGGAAATGTTTTCTTTAAATGTTCTATCCTTTTTTTAAAAGATAATTTAAGATACGAATATGCACTAGACTAATATAAGCTGACCCTAGACAGAAATAACTTCAATCAAATTATGCTAAACAATAAAGGTAGGTACATAAAAACTGGATACATCAAATACGCAATGTACCAATATGCATCAATAGATATCTACTCGTAATAGTTATCTGCAGAAAGTAACATTCATAGAATTAAAATAATTAAATATATTTTTTTACAACACTCTTTGTTCCCGAAGGAAGAATTTAATATTTACACGCGACGGAATTGCCTTTATTTTTGATTTTTCCTTGGTACCGTGTTTTAAAATAGCATAAATAACCTTCCTCGATAAATAAGCTATCTAAAAGTGAAATAATTATTAAAATCCGACCAAAAGTTCCTAAGATTAGCTCATTCAAACAAACAATCTCTTCACCTTTAAATATTAATATAGATTAAAGGGTGTCTATGTTTATCAAAGAACTCGGACTATATAGCATGATTGACATACGTACATTTATAGCTGTTAAATATAGTCGACGTAACTACACCTACAGTTACAAAACAAAGTGATCTAGTGTCGAAAGCACTCGTGGGACCAACAGCTTGCTTCACGTAAACTGTAATACCATTGTTATAATCGTACCATATGCACACATTCACAAGAAATTATAAGAATCTGGCATTCTAGAAACTGTATCTAATGTAGCTTCTCATGTTATGCTTATAAGGCAGCAGAGTCGGCAGCTGTTTAAATAATGCTTAAATCATCGTTTTCAGAATAAGTTATATAATTATGTAGGTAGATTGAAGTGAATATAATTCAAAATGAAATCTATATGATTTGTCTACGAGATCAAATCAGTCACAACAGTTTGCTCAAATTGGTAACATTGGCGTACAATAACATTTCTTGTTCTATGAGAACAATAATTATTACATAAAAAAATATATTTATAAAATGATATAAGTGAATAGTTTTTTTAAAGAAAGTCATAAGTTCTCTCTGAATATAGTCATAAGGCTCTTGAATATTTAAAAAAATTCAGTAAGGCTATTTAAAAAGCATTTTGTACTAGCTACTTTTTAAGTTACTTTTAAATTGCGCCTTTGGCATCGTTTTAAATTAAACTGGAAGACAGTGGTAAATTATATAATATTCTTTTCCAACTGTGGAACAGAATACTTGAATGAATTGCTCAAAATCGGAATCACCTACCCAGTATTTTAGGACTCCATAATTGTTTATTGCTTGTTTATTTCTCCTTACCGGCCCTTGCTCTTATACATGTATTATTAAATATTTTCAAATCTATTTCAAACATTTTTTTATTGATTTAAATCTTGCTTTCATTAATGCCTAAACAGGCTAGGTGTTGCGTGAAAAGATCATGGCATTCGTTTGCGTGTAATATAAGAATTTACAAATAATACTCTGAAGAGCGTAGATTATAGTGAGAATAATTCGACAGCATCGCATTTTTGCGTAGAAAGTGAAACGCTTCGGACCTTCGACAACCACTTTCACGTTACATTACGTATTATGGAGCCGGAAAATACAATGCCCTAGAAACGCAACCATGAAAATAGAGAAATATACATTATAATTATAAATCAAGAAGCGTAAAGTTGATATTCAAAACTAAATTGAGTTTTAACGAATTTTTTTCATTAGACTTAATTTACGTATTTATGGTGATACCTAGGTACGTGGGATTAAGTATATTTGAAATATAAAAATAAAAATCAAAGTATGAGGTGATCTCATACACCAAGGGTTCCGTGTATTTCAATAGTTTATACACTTCATCATCATCATCATCCTGCCCTTGTCCCACACTATGTGGGCTCGGCACAACATGCGTTCCTCCTCCACTTCCCTCTATCACCCTATCTATGTATCTATCTAGTTTATACACTTATTGTAATAAAAATAAATAGGTACATAAATAAAACTTCAATGCGTAACTTCCTATGTGAAAAGAAAAATTGCGAACGTATAAAAAAATCTGCCAATTTGCCAGGTTGAAGTTGGCATGGTAATCATACATCATATTTTTTTTTAGTTTTATTATTATTTTATTTTAGTAGTTATAGGAGACACATTTTATCAATTTGGAAGTGTCTTTCTCGCAAACTATTTAGTTTACACAAAGTTATATTAGAATACCTATCCAAAGGAACACCACACATATAGGTTTAACATAATGAGTTTCAGTTCTAAGTACTGGGAATACGAAACATTATTTTAATTTAATTTTGGGTTTGGTTTAAAAATCTTAACGCGGCTAACAGAACACATCTACTTACCAAGTTTCAACAGTATAGTTCTTATGATTTCGGAGAGAAGTAGTTGTGACATATTGGTCGGACAGACAAACATCAAACAGATATGACAAATTTATGTTATGCTTTTATCTATACTAATATTATAAATCCGAAGCATTTGATTGATTGTTTGAAAGCGCTAATCTCAGGTTCGATTTGAAAAAATATCTAAGAGTTAGATAGGAAGGCTATATTTATAAGCTACGTTTTACCGTGTGAAATACGTTGAAAGCTATAAAACACGTGAAAAGCTGGTAATGTATAATTGCTTAGAAAGGTTATCATACGCATCATGATCTGCTCATACGAGCCAAACTCGATGAAGTTATGTGACTTTTTATCGGAGTTTCTTTTGCCACTCTATTAGATCAGCTCTTCAGGCTATTGCATTGGCACGCGACCTGCCTCCATAATTTCAGCTCAATCCTCATCCCCTTAATCACGAAACTGTTTACTTATTTTCTGGGTGAATCTAAATAAAACCAGTGAGTATATAATATCCAAGGTTTAACGTTTGAATGAAACTGTATAAAATAGAACCCCAAAGTCGTTCCGAGTCTTAAGTTTTCATGAATTAAAAATAGTTAGATGATAAATTCGACACCATACAGGTAGACATAAATAGGCTAAATGATGTTTTGTTATCACAAACTTCGTGCACACTATGTTCTTAATTAAAATTAATTTTACCCTCTAGAGCATAAAAAACAGCTATTGCGCTCAGATATCAAAGAGCAAAACCACACTTTTCGAGGGGGGATAAAAATAAATGCTATCAAAACTACTTCGGAGGTATATCAAAATGAAAGACTATAATATCTTGTAGTATTTATTTCATTTAAACTCGTATTGTGTCATAGTAACTAACAGAAAGCTGTTACGGTCTCTAATCGTCCAGAGCCAATGTCGTGTCGTGATGCTATGATGCTAATATTACGTATACACAATTTGGTTTCACACCACTTCACACAACTCTCTATTTATTACAACATATTTAAACATGTTAATGTAACCTTTTAATCAAGAAGGTTGAATATTAACTATACTAAGCTTTACTGCCTCAGTGGCGCTGAAATATTAAATCCCGCTTAGGAATCAAGTTTGTATATTCAAGAAGCACTTGTTCATGAATTGGGAGGTTTCTAAGTATATGTTTGTATATAAGGCTAACAGTACCTACATACATTTTACTAAGTTTTTCATGTGGCTCTCTATAAAGTCAGAGTTTATCACTTAGAATTTGATGTTGTAGTGCAGTTGTCTTCCACACCTATTTAAAAAAAATAGACCCTTACAAAATTTGAGTTCTGTGAACTCGATTTTTTTTGCTACGCAAAACGAAACAAGAAAAGTGGAATATTTGCGGAAATGCTATGTGTGTAATTTTTTTGGTTAGATCTCCGAGCAGACTATGTGATTATCAAATATCCTACTTCTATGCACGTGAGAGTTCTGCCGGTTTTAGGCCCGAAACGTTACGAGGTTTCATGATTATAAGTGAGTAAGACGCAGCTTAGTTTAGTGGGGCATAGGAGTCAGTATAAAATACATACTTAGATTTTTTATTTCGAAGTACGATTAACAATCCGAAACTTAAGAAATCTATTAAATATAACCTTATTCTCAGGTGGCTTCAAATTTATAATATAAAGTTTTTTTTACAATAGGTTAATATAGTTAAAATTCTACATCTCACCTCGATAGCGTTTTCTCATGATTTCATTATTTTGTGACAAAAGGAAAATTGTGCAAATTTCATATACATAATATATCCAAATGTTTAGCGTCAGACATTTGTATATATGTATTTGAAATTAGTAAATGAAGGTATACTCAGATCACAAAAGATTCTCGCGTCTGAGATACTGATCATGAATGGCAGTATACGTACCTATAACGGTATATCATACTATACTATATGTAAAGTTACTCAGCGCGTTGAAATCTTTTCGTTGTAACGCAACGTATCTTACGTGCAGCTCAAGCTTGTGGCCTTTATGTGGAAATGTTATTTTATTAATTAAACCAAAGATTTAAACACAGAACTAAAATTATGTCTATGTCTAACTAAATTTTTTTTACTACCTACTTACATCTATGGATTTAAATCCTTATTCAAACGTATAAAATGCGTACTGGCAAAAGACTACTGATAAAAAGAGATTTTACTCGAAACAATGTCTATTGAAATGAGTCGAGCATGGAGCGCGTGACGCTGAGCGTGACGTCACCATTGTGACGTTTATCGGGAAAGCCGAGGAAATCTTGCGCTTGCGTAGTTTCTTGTTTTGCCCTCGTGTGACAGTTCGGCTCCGCTCGGCCAACAGACATGACAGGCTGAGTCAGACGTCGCTCGGTCGGCGCTGCGCTCGGAGCACAGTGCGGAAGGGCATCACTTCTAACCGCGTCTTTGTAAATGGACATTCCCGGCATGTTCCCGCTATAACTGAATAAATACTATACATAAATAGTGCACTGAAACGTAGTGAAATATAACTCGTTAAAACTGTTCCGGAATGTGTATTTTAGTATGTGAATGCGTTGTGTTGTTGTGTGAAGCGGTGTTATAATTCGATTGCAATTTGCATGGTAATTAGGCGGTTGAAGTTGTTGGGCTTATCCTCAATATAGGTTTGTAGTCAATGCCAAGTTTAATAATCCTACTTAAATCCAATTCGCTTTAGTTTTTTTATAAAGTGTCTATTTCTGACCGCCAATCAAAGAATGAATTAACCAAGTCTGTGCCGCGAACTTAATTGCGTAGAAAAAGATTTTCTACATGCGTCCCATTAGGACTTTATTTTGAAGATGCTGTAAAGTTAACTTTCAAGAATTTAAAATAGTAGGTAGAACAATGTGTAAATTAAGTAAATACATGAATCATCAATGGGTCAAGAGGATTTCAAACAATCTAGTGTCTTTAGTTCGCATGTAGGTACTTATCACAAAACTGTTCAATCTATTGTTTGTAGATATATTTATGTAGGTATGTAAACAGATGCTCGGTAATTAAATAGTAAATATTTTAACTAAATAACCCGACAAGCGTATTTTATCAAATTAAGTTTTTATGTTTATTAGCAAGTAAAACAGGTATAGGTTACCTATGTAATCTGGATATTAAAATAATGTTCTCACTCAGTAGGTACATAAGTCAACCTGTTTTGGCTCGATATGTAGGTATGTATTATGTTAATCAAAATCGTGTTGGGTTCAAGCACTGAGGTCAACATCCACGCCGAGATAAAGATTGTTGGACGCCGATTACTTATGGGAATATTAAGCACCAGCTTATTCCTGGTAAAATATACCTAAAACCTAGATAGTTAGGTATATAGGTACTAAAAATATTGAGATTGATCAATGAAGTTAATTAAGCAATGTCAATATATTTTATCTTTATCTCTAAGTGTGGTTAAAACAAAGACGCCTGCTGATGTCTGTAATTAAATGATTTGAGACGGTTATATAAACGAGATAATTGCATAATATTTGGCTGATTCTTATTTTCGATCTGTTAGGTTTTTTGGAAAATAGTTTTATATAATGAAAAATACAAAAAGAAAAATAACTTTAAAGTCTAGCCAATAGTAGATAAATGTTAATTTTTGACAGAAAAGAACACAACTTCACGAACTACGTACTAATCGCAAGGTTTATGAACCAGTAAACCTAGTCTTAAACCGATTAAGATTATTATATTAGTTTAGAAGACGCAGAGGCGTACATTTTAATATCAAAAGCTTATTAGTGTAGATATAAAAAAAAGAATTAACATCCTGCACCTGGCGTGGCCGACCGCTCGCTTGCCACCTGCCACCATACGAATCTCCCTGGTTTATTGTACCATACAAAGCTTCACAATGTTGTTTTATTTAAAAAAATACATACTTCATGTACCTGCAACTCCGCGGGTCAGCAGCATCTTCACGCTTACCTAACCCTGTTTTCGTTGTGTTGTGAGGTTTTTCAATGCACTATTTAAATGCTACTAATCGATATTATCTACGGATCTGTCTACACGGAACTAGTAAACATTTTCGAAACATCTTCGAATCTTACACTTTGTAATAGTATTGTTTATTATAAAATTTCTCCTGTATGGATAGTTGTTATAGGTAATTAGAGATTTTACAAGAAGTTGATACTATGTTAGGTACTATAAGTTCTAACAGGCGTAATTCGATTTCGAGCTTCGTACCTTATCAAATCAGGCTTTGATTGATTGTAAATGAGGATCCAATCCAATGTCGAAGATATTTAAAATCAAGTTTAAATCTTATATAGTAGTTGACCGTTCTCTCGTATTTCTTACAAATTGACTGCAGCACTAATTCTTCATTCTTGCTTGGCATGTGTGTTTGTAAGTCTCGTTGGCATGTGCTGTGCGCGGCCGCTCCCTTCCTCAATTATCCAATTTCCTCGTCAGTTATCGACCTAGTCTGCAATGATCATGTAATCGACTCCTAAAACGTTTAGCTGAGTTTTTATGTTTCATACGGCAATCGTATTGCAAAACGATACGTTTCGTGTTGTAATAGTATTTTAAATAGACTTGTCTTTGATGTTAGATAAGATCTCTCCAAATTTTATTTGGTCTGTTAAATTAAATTCGTGACTGTCTCGACAAAAATATATAAATTATTTCCTACTCACCCAATTTCACCAGAATGATCTAAAAATGCGGCCTGTAGTGGAAAGCATGCAGACAAACAAAAAAAATATTTCGACCTAAAACTGAGACTCTCCGCTCACTCGGTTTAACGCAAAGTAAGTGATGTAACAGATAAAATAAGTTTATTCGTCCTGCCTGCCGTATAATTAATGAATATGTTTGTCCTCTGTGTATTATCCATAATTGCAAAATGTTTGTCGCCATTAAGGCTGCGACGTACCGGATATGACGAATATAATGACCTGTTTTATTAGTCATATATAAGATTCCTATCACAAGTAAGAATTGTCGAAAAATATGCACCTATAACCGCTTTTGAATGGTCGCTTATCTTCTAGATCGTTTCTCTCAATTCTCAATGTACCAACAATTCATTGACTTGATTCATAAATTTTTGTCAAACCAATTTGCTACCACGGGTAAATAAAAAGTAATAATTCGTACTGACATCATTTCAACCTTAATCCCGGAAAAGCTGTTCTAAAATTTAATAAAATATGGTCATATCATGGTGATGTCCCGACTAATCGAAACAGGACGAATATGTTAGGACAGAATGTAGCTTATCACGTTGTTTGGCATTCGACCTCATTAGCGGACCTAGACCTTGGTGCCCGTCTCATTTAATCTTGTTAGGGACACGTGGGAGCTCAAATCATAGTTTCCTTTATCTTTTATATCGTCACTATAATGTAAGCTTTAAAAAACAGCATACTAGTTTGCGGTTATTAATAAATTTAGATGCATATTTGATTTGGGTTGAACTATACGTTTATTTGTTTTTGTCGGGCATAACATCGATCGGTGAAGAGATGTCTCAGTGATAAACATTAAGTCCAACTGCTGAATGTAAAACGATTCACTAAACCTGGCATTGATTTATAGAATCTCCGCAGAATATAATTAATCAGTAACGTGAATTATTTGTGAAAATTTATTGAAGACAATAATTTAGACTGTCAAACGCTGCTAAAGTAAGGTGAAAGACAATTTAGAAACAGCCTATTCCGTGCTGATAAAGACACGGCTAGAGTGATAAGATAATAGAAGATGAGTGTTGATGGTAATAGTCGCGAGGGCGTTGAGGGCGGGGGTTGAGATGTTGGTGCGGGGCTGCGGGGGCGGCGAGCTGCGGCACTCGCTGGCCGAGCGCACCAAAGCGCTGGCGGCGCGCTGCCACGCGCTGGCCGGGGCCCGCTCGCCAGCGCGCACCGACCGCAGCGCCGACCGCCGCCGTGTCAGGCACCGCAAGTCGCAGACGAGGTGGTATGTCAAGGTGAGTTGTGCTCCTGCCCTTGCGAGTCAACCCTTCGAGCGCCTTCAAGGGTAACACAGCAAACACCAGGTCAAATATGAAAATTATGCAAATTTTATAGATAAAAGCTGCCATTTCCTTATTTGATAATTTCAATGTTAACATTTTTAATCGCAATTTTGAAAGAAGGAAAGCAATATTTCAATCCATTCAATTTCTTCTAAAATTGCATGACAGTTTTTTTTCTATGTGTTCACTGCGCCATGACCATATTCCCATGCACCTACTTTAGCTTTAGTACAAACTACAAATAGTTTTAGGTATAATTATAGTAAATATTATTCATAGAATGACTATATGAGATTGTTCTTCCTACATCACAGTACAACACTACCTTATGACATCATTGTTGTTCCCATGGTTGTGTTGTGTTTAGGTAGATATTATCAGGAGGACATCTGGCAATTTGATCAAAATTACTGACACGATAATTACATACTTCTGCATACGAACAAGTACACAGCGGTTCTACCCGCACACCCGTGTGCTATTAATGGCAATGGTGATGGGCAGTTTCTTCATTTAGGTTTCACAAATATTGATTCAGTACATACAGTTCAGTTCAGTTGGCGCAATACATTTATTCTCCCGTACTAAGTAAGATAGTGGATTTGAAGTGATTGGATTTTTAACTCATATTATTATGGAATATTCAGCCGATATCACTTCGTCATAAATAACTTTAAATGTTATATTATCAACAGCGGATGTCGAACAATAGCTACATTGGGCTCAGAACGGATATTATAGTTACTCGATACGATTCATCTCACAGAATATATTATGCAGAGAGTATATAATCACTACGTTTATATTATGTAACAGTAGATGATTTATGTGACACATCACAATTTGCATGACAACTGTCGGTCAAAGTTTACTCATTGATTTGCTATGGTATGACGACGATGGCAGTTACATGCTGCATTCAAAGAATAATGAAGTCGAACATAGGGTTCGCCTACAGAGCTGGTTCTTTGTGCGTATTTGATAACATTTTGCTGCAGCATTAAATTATAACCTACTTAATTACTTATTTTGCTGATTTCTTATTATTATTTTTTAAAGGTACTTATTACTTTGAGGTATGAACCAATAAATTTAAATAATAACTCTCAAACTCATATATAATTTGAGTTGATTGTAAAATCGATCGTGTAGCTAATATGAGTTATTATTTTTATGCTCTAAAAATTAAATATTTATTTATTTATTAAATACGAAAGAGAATGTATTTATAAAATTAGATTTTGTTAATAAGCCCCTGTAGTGTTCTTAGTTTTTATAATATAGCCATAGAAATGTGAATATGAAATCATCTTTACATCTTATTCATCCTGATAACAAAACTGTATTAATCGATTTTGCCCAGCCGTGGGACCCAGTTCGTGAAATTAACATTAGGTCATTCATTCATTTGATCAGGTTTCGATGAACAAACAAACATTACTCATTTACACAGTGGTTAATGACTACCTCGTTTAGTTATGTTTTGGTCATTAGCAGTTAATAATTGATCTAACAGTGTTGAGAACCATAAAATGTTTCAGTCGTATCACGGAAAACATACCGAGCGGATTACTTTTGTATCTTTTTTCTCTTAACTTTTGCGGCCAAACGGTACAGCGGTGGTGCCAATGATTGCAAACTTTTTTGGTCAGTGTCACAGTTATAAATCTGTGATCTAGAATAAATGGAAAGTATTAGCAATGTTCTCCGGTTGTACAACGGTGCCAGTGAATTGTGTTATCGTACGCCCGCTGCTGGCTTCGTTAGCAATGCAGGTCAAGGCTTGAGTTATGTGAGCGTCCGCGTCGGTGCATGCGCATGGAATGTAAGCAGAGGAAGAATGCGCTATTACTATGAAACTGCAATCACAGTGCCAAGGCTTTGTGCAAAAATTAAGGTATATTATAGTTATTTCTCAAAGCTCTCCACTGATTTTCTCTATTTTCTAGATTGTGAAAACATATTGCTGCGAAGTGTGATAATAATATTAAATTTTGCTTGTGTAACAGTTCGTAAGAGGCTACAAAGTTAGAAACGGTGTCGTGCCGACTAAAAATAAATACCGCACACTGCCGCATTTGATGAGACGTGGAGATATAATATTCGGGTCTTAAAAATTGATTCTATTCCAATCAGGCTTAGGTATCTGTTCACAGTCCCCATGTCAAATTCTGAAGGACGCGTCAGTTCTAAATAGGTCAAGGACGCGTTTCATCAGGGGTCGCTCATTTGGTTAAGAGAGTATAGTAGCCGCTCGCCCGCGGCTTTGCCCGTGTAATAATAAATGTTGCCACGATAAAAAGCATCTTTTGTCCATTACTCGTAAAACAGCTATGTCCATGCCCAATTCAACTCGGGCTTTCCTGCGAAAAGCGGTATTTTACCTGGGTAAAAAATAGCCTTTGTGTTATTCTACAGTGTTGCATTCAGTATTTGGATACGAACAAGTGAACAAGTGAAAATATCTCGAAGAGCGAAGAATAAATAACAGTAGTGACTTGAATATAAGTAGTCGTGATTGTGAACAGATAATAAATCTGTGTTGAGAAGATCTGGAGTATCATTGACATCTTCCCGCCAGCACCTGAGTCGGAGAGTTACGCCTTCGACAGAAAAGCCGTTACATTTTGGTTTTCTCTACCATTGTGTTGCGGACGTCCGATACAGTTTTTGGTGTAGAATCTACACTATTGTGAAGTTTCATCAAAATCCATACATATTTTGCGAGAGAGAGCAACAAACACACACACATACACACTTACATCCTTACAAACTTTATAATATAAGTACAAGTAAGGTTAGGTTATAACCATAAGTAGATACATAGCAACTTTATTGACCATTTTTTTCGAACTTAATAACAACAAAAAACTGTATAACGCTACAATATAATCTATAGTGAAACACAACTATTACAATACAACAGAACAATGCTTAAGAACTAAAATCCATCTAAATAACAGTGTAAGAATGGGCGGCCTTATCACTAAAAGCGATTTCATCCAGTTTTTTTGTTAGTAGGAGTAGTAACCATGGAAATATAAAAAAAAAATTACGTTAAGGCAGATAATCTAAAAGTAGTACAGCAGTTTTCATTATTTAATGGAAGAATTTCCATAGTGTAACCTATAACAGTGTTCGACAGTCAGTACATGTACAGAACGAAGGCGGTAATGAAACAAACAAGCACGAAGGTATTTGCAGCGTGCGAGTCCAATGAATCACCATCTTTGCGAATATCGTTCATTGTTAGCGATCGTTTGTTTTCTTGGTGTAAATTGCTCATGTTAGTTCCGCGTAATCATAAAAATGCGTTTTATAGTAGATTCATATATCTAACAATTCTTACCTATACAAAATTATTATATCATCTCCATTTAAGCAAACAACTTTGAATGAGCGCGCCCTCTGACGCAAGGAGATTAATGTTTGTCAGTGTCATTGTGAAAAATTTAATAATAATAATATTATGACTTAAAAACGGGTAACATACCATAATTTGACGGTTTTTGAGTTTTCAGATATTTTGACGATGTTGCAAGCGCCATGATCACGGCAATAACCGTAATTAATATTATCGTTATGGTAGTGTTATTGATCCGTTTTAAGTCATAGAAACCTATTGGTTTATACATTCTTTTGTCTACGTCTGCTTTACATTGGCCTGAATATCGAATTTCATCGAAATAAAGTGGCTTTGTTCAGGTGATTAACATACAGTAGTGAGTGGAAAGAAAACAGGGCATAAGGTACCTGTTTGGGGTCAGTGGGGTCGTTGTCACTACTCGCTCCACCGATCCACCTCCAGTATTTAGGTACCTACTTTCTTAAAGCTATTGATTGAAATGTCGATGAACTCTAGGTTCTTACCTTATATTGATATTAAGGTAAGAATCTAGAGTTCATCGGTTTTTTGACGTTTTTCATTCAGATGTGCTACGAATTATAAATCTCTTTTATCTATACAAATATTATAAAGCTTTTGTTTGTTTGAACGCGCTTATCTCAGGAATACTGTTCTGGTCCGATTTATAAAATACTTTCAGTGTAAGATAGCCCATTTATCGAGGAAGGCTATAGGCTAATTACCGCGGGGAAGTACTTTGTTCCCGAGGGAAAATCCTATAACTAGAGCGATGCCGTGACGTGTTAAGCTACTGTTTTTAAACAAAGTTATAATGTGTTATGTCTCATCGTACTTTTTTTGCAAAACAAGTCAGCTTGTGAAACGAGGTAAACACCTGTGCGGTGACAAACATTTACCTTCTTGACCGCACATTGTTACATGATAACGAATCCACTTGGAGCTGTGTAGCTCACTCCAACATACGTTTTATTGCTTATTGTTTGGTTTGATTGATTTTTTGTAATCTTCATCCCTGATGTAGTCTTGAATTGTACTTTCCTACATTATGTATTAATGGGAATTAGTCAATGCTGAGGACTTTTTGTTACTCTACCTAATAATCAGACTGTACCACACACTCCGCATTTTTTTATCCGACTTCGCGACGCAAATGATTTTTTATTGTTTATTAGTCTATGTATGTATATTCCTTTGTAGCACAGCACTATACAGACCAAACAAAAAGATTCATACGTCGTCGATCGATTCCTCTTAGTCCAGCGAGTGTCTCTAAAGATTGATCTCAGTGAAAATTCAATATGGAGACTAATTAATGCAACTTATCGTTGAATAGGTATTTAAAATTTTAATTTTCTTTTAACATTTTGCTATCCGGCCGACCGTATAGGATCTATAACGAATAAAAAAGCGTAACAACCATTCAGTACTGTAAAAATTCAAAAAAGTTAATTGGCAGTATATTTTTCTTTATTTCAGCTTATTTCATTTTGTGTTTATACGACTGCTGTTCGTCAGAGAATCACGCCAGTGAAACCATATGAGGAAAAATTCAGTACAAGTATTCCTACAGTGGAAACCTCGACATTCTCTTCAAAGGAATGCTTGACATCATGCCACAGTGAGAGTGCTGTCTGCGTCTGGGTTCAAAAGGCTCAATTCATCAGCATTCCTTTCATTACGAATGAAACTAGGTTCCTGTTTTCAAAAGCATCACCAAGTTTTTTTTAGACGATAGTGACGTAGTACTTGCTAAGTGAACGTAATATTTGTATGAAATAATTATAACTGTGCAAAATATTCAAAAGTGACTCCATGCAAAACTAATTAAATTGCGTTACACAATATTTATTAAATGATTAGTAAGCTACTTATGTATTTTTTGTTGGATATATTTGTATTGATTATACGAGTTGCAGAATACCATAGTCATTTTCTAAAATATTACCTACACCAGAAGAAGTTTCTAGAATCATAAGGAAAAGATTAGTTGGCAAGTCACATAATCGTCTATGCATATGTTGACCATAGCCATAGTGAAGACGATGCACCGATCACCCTAGAGGTCGCGATGTTCTCATGTGGTTATGCTCAGTGTTGCCTAACCGGCCAGTGTTCCGGGTGCGCGGAGGGCCGGCCGGCAGCCGAGCGGAGCCGTCACGCCAGCCAGCACAATGCCCTCCACGACAGTTTTCTAATCGACAAACTGACAAGCTTGTCTATGTTTTACGGCTGATGTAATACTCCAATCGAGTGACGCCGATTCATGACATTGCAGTCAGTTGTACGCATATTTGATGTTAGGACGTAGCTATACGGATTAGGTTTATTGAGTAGTTGGAAAGTACTACGGCCGTATGCTCTATTTTTAAACAACCACTTTGTTTTAAAATAGAGCATACGGCCGTAGTAGTAGGTAGACGACAAATAGAAGCATTTGAGTACCGACCCACCTAACAATTTTATTTCGAATGAATCGCTTCGTTAATTTGAATGGTAAATATTTTTAAAAAGTACCTAAGGTTTCTATAGGGAAGTCGGTCCTAGGCATCATTAATTAAAAACGGTAATGTTACGATTTCGTTAGTTTCTGAATTGGAACGACATTGTTATCATTCAATGAAAGGAGGCTCGCACAAGGCTAATGTTTTACTGGATAATAGGGCTCGGAAGAGAAAAGAGTGCATGTTGACAGAGGAACTTTGTTGAATCTATGTGAGTGCATTTTTTGTTTAGCATGCTTAAATATTTTTGTTTGTCTACAAACCGGCTACGTAAATAATGTGTCTCGGCAAGGCCTATCTTCATTTTCCGCTTCTTCAAATACCATCACAAATCCTTATCTATATCTCCGTTATCTTATCTCAGCTTTATGATATTGAAATTGTCAATAAAGTCGCGATAATGCCAGTTTTAAGTATCACGCCAATAGCAATCGGCGAAGATTGGATATTCGCGGCCAAAAGGTCATGGCAATGTTTTTCAGCGTTGATATTACGGGTGATTGGATGAGACCTTGCTATTAATTAAAGGACAACGGATATTTTTGCACTGAAATTGCGGAATTAACAATGTTGAAACTTTACTAGCTCTGATAAAATACAGCGTACCAGCGTGGCAGACTAGGCACTCCAACAGACTACGCTATATTTAGATCACTGCAGGTTGGATCGATATGATGTTTCCTGCAAGGCTTAGTTTCAAATCACGTTTACGGTTTCATAGGCTTTTATTGCTAAGCTCGCTATTACTTACGCTCGCTGCTATGTAATAAGTCATAAGTAAATTCGGTAAAAGTAATTTATGTTAATTTCCTATGGCTAAAAGATTTATGTGAAAGTTTCTTCTTAAATAACTTTTCGTAATAAGTTAATATGTCCAGTGATATTAAGTTTACTGAGAATTAATTTTGGATGGTTAGGTCATTCGTCTGCCCAATTTCGTGTTCGTGATAGAAGGGCCAACCAAAATCAGGGACGATGTCGATGCCTCTTAAAAAGATTTAGCGAAAAGGTCAGACGGTTAATGTTCGGTTGAGTGACTTTCCAAGCAAGTAAGTGATTACAAAGGGCGCCTCTCGAGTGTACGTAGCAACCGAGCTTTTATTAACGTCGGTGCTACGTCAGTGCTACGCCGACGCTACACAATTCCTCGATTTCATGTTCGACGACAAATCAATATAACATTTGAAATTATCGAATTGAGGGTGATTGTGGGAAATTAGAGTGCCGGTTCCAATCAGTCGACTGATTGATGAGTTTGATAACGTGTTTTTGAGGTGATGATGAGTTGCATATATTTGTTTAGGGTTTTGCGTTCACATGTTTTACAAAAAGTTTATCCGTAGATCAGTTGTTATAGTTTATCAGATGATACCTACACTTTAGTGATGTTACTAGGAATTACTTCACACACAAGAGGTCATCTGAGTTCAGCCGGCGCCAGCATGGCTCTTGGCGCTGAGTCAACACCGCCAACTTTATACAATCTCACTAGAATTCTAGAGCACAATCAGATAAACTTTATGGCTAAATTTGAACAAAATATTTTTATGGTGCCTAATCTGGGCTATTACATGTCGTACGAAGTACGGAGTTCATAGAACGTATATGTGACTTTATACCTCTAATGTAATGGTAGTTCTCAAGAGGAAAGATTTTGAAAGATGGGCTGCATCTACAATCTGATTTCTACGATAAAAAAAAAATGAAACGCATTGGACGATCAAAGAAATTCGTAAAAATCCTCGACTAAATTTCCCTAAAAAAGAGTAAGTACAAAGTTTTCGTTTCATGGTACTCATTAGCTAATTAATTTTCATTCACGTTTATTAGGTGTATGTTGTAGAAATTTAATAATTGGATTGGGAAGCAAATACACAAATACTCAAAGTAAATAATTCCCAAAGCAGCTTAAATTATAAGTCACATGGTAATTATCTTTCTATGCGTTAATGAGATTTATTAAACAGCGTAGCTCCAATCCTAAACACGCACACTATGATAATTTCATCGCATTATGTTGTACACCTGGGTAGTCTAAGTACGTCGCCATTGACGTGCTCTATCGGAGTTTTTCACGCGATCTCTCCACGAAGAGAGCAGTCGTTTTGCGCCCGCCTTACAGCATCAGCGCATCAGGAAAATGTCTAATGTAAAAGTTTTCTACGTGATAATGTCCAAACTGAGTTTTTATAATAATCCATACAGTTTATATATTCCCCCCCGTGAATTTGCTTAAAATTGGCAAAGTCATCTCCGTCAGTTTTTAGTGCAACTCAGTGCAAGCGTGAAAGTGTTATTGATGTTTATGCAAGAACTATCACTATTTCATAACATAAGCTGTCTAGATTGGTATACCAAAACATTCTTGCTACGTTACGCGTTCTCACAGTGAAAAAGGTGTTTAGTGATAAAACGTTGGTTGTACCGGATGCCGTGGAAGTGTGTCGCCGTCCGCCGTGCGATTTCTCCGCACGCAAGTCCGTCCCACCGCTCGCCTCTCGATGCTGATTGATCCAATTAAACTGTATCGCGAATATGTCACAAGTTTCACTTAACACATTAAATTTACTTAGTTTGGAATGCAATACGATAGTGGTTAACCTATGTGCTAATAAAGCGTGTTTTAACGGACTAAAAAAATTGCGTTAAACGGATATTTGTCAATATTGCAACTTTGTTTACGAATTAGGTTGTGACGTTTCGTGTTGATAAGATTCGATGAGAATACGACCAAATCCTTACTCTCGCATCTACCCGCAAGCATGACAATCTAAACAATAATATCAGTGGTAAAAAACCTAGATCAGCATATGTGGTGCAGTGGCTGGTAGAGAAAGTGAGAGTGATGCAGTCAGCTGAGCGGTGACTTCGCGTGTCGCGGACATGGGCCATGTGGAGGATCTGCGGCGGCAGTAAGGTCGCGCCCGCGCTCTACGATAATGCTCACGATGATTATGTAAGATTCATAATCGTAATCATTTATTACAAAACCAAAGATGTCCAATATGTAATTTTTCATAATTAACGCAGTTTTTAGGACATGTGCTATAAAGAAAATTACATGTTGTATCGCGAATAGTTAGAAACTGATGCATTTATAAGTAGAAAGTTTAAAGAAATCCCACAGTTTGCTCAAGCTTTGCGGTTCTTTTCTAAATTGTAATGGAAAATAAAATAAGAACAAAATCGTTTTTAGGAATAGGTAGTGCAATTTGCCTGGAATTCATGAAGATATCTTAATATGGATATGCCACAAATCCCGGGAATTTAATGAGAAAATGTTATTGATACTAGGTATGTAAATTAATATTAATAATATTAATAACTACATTCTATTGTTTCTTAGTTTTGGCTTCTGTTTCATGATTTAAAATCATTTGGTTTTATTAAAGTACAAAATGTATAGGTAAAATAAAATAAATAAATATTTTCGGTCAATCCACACAAAAACATATCTAAGCTTGTTATGTTTGCCCTAATAGGTAGTAAATATATTAGTTCTTATACTTTAACTAAACACCTAAACTTTCCTTATGTGTATAGACATCGTAAAATTATCCAATAGACGCTACCGTAACTACGTAACTTTATTGCCACGGAAAAGTAATGTTTATAACACTGCGAATGTTTTATATCTTGATAGAATACAAAAAAACGTAATTTACAGATGATTTAGTACTTAAACAGCGATAGCTGAGTATTTTAAGGGATTCATTTAAATTAACCAACGATCTGACGTGAAATCAACATTTTTCCCCAAACACAAAGTTGAGCACTTTGTGGTTGGGAAAAAATGGTTGAGTTCGCCGCTAATGTGGTATTGATTTAAAAAATATAACGTAATCAAATCTCGTACATAACATTCATTCATTCATCATCACCCTATTAATATCCCACTGCTGGGACACAGGGACCTCTCTTCACGAGAGAGATTAGGCCTTAATTCACCACGCTGGCCAAGCGCGGGTTGGGGAATGTCAAAATGTCCTTTAAACTCTTTTATAGTTCTCAGAACATGCCGGTTTCCTCACGCTGTTTGCCTTCGCCGTTAAAGCACGTGTTTAAAGCGCACATAAATTTCTCAAGAAGAAAAATCCAGAGGTGCGTGGCGGAGTTTGAACCCACGACCTTCGGAATTAAATGTGTCCTCCCACTTAGCCGACACGGTTTTTTAACATTATTATGTTAAAATAAAATAAATTGAGGGGGATGATAAAAATGGCCACCTCACAGCATGTGCTTCGGTAAAAACAAGCCTGCTATAGTGCTGACCAATCTTCTGCAAAACGTTGTTCGTAGTGACCAATACGAATATGTCACCCGCATTGTTTATGTGTTCTCAATAGAAAGCTAGCTTACCTAAAATTGTATTTTTATGCATATCTCGTAATTTTTGCATATATATTTTTATATACTCTGATAGATTCGGCGCAGTATAAAAAGGTTTTATTTTTGATTTATTCCAGTATGACAATATTTTTCATTGGTCTTTTGTTCTTCTAATAATTTACTTGTTCTTTAAATTCTTTAAGATTTTCTTACGACTGTGTTGTGTTGACCGTTGTGTGGTGTGTTCCAGCAGCCGACATGGCGGTTGTGGGGCGAAGAGCGCGTCGAGGGCGCCATATACACCGTGTATCTCAAGAAGGTGCGCTACCATCGACCTACGAGAAGCGCATCCAGCGTAAGTCACCTTTTTTATTCACTTCAAAGACGTCTTTACTGTAACCATCTAAGCAGCTTTCTCTATGGCCACTAATTAGCAAATTAATTGATCATCACTATCATTGTCAACATCATTTTGGCCATTAGACGTCCACTGGACATTTGAAGGCCCAAACCGCAAACAATGTGGGGGTTAGACCTTATCTAGACTACAAAAATATCTAATTTTGTTGACATGGAAGCATCACCATTTTTACACTGTTATTTAAAATAACATAAAATATGATTTAATTGCAGCTGAATTGAGCCTGAGTTCTGATATCACCCCTTAACGAATTATCCATTATTAACGACACACCCTGTGTAAATATGAAACAAGAGCAATGAGTATTTTGAATACTTTGGGCGCATACAATATAATGATAACTCGAACTGCCTTTATCAATATGGTTTTGTTTTAAGAGTAATTTGGACTACTCTAGACGCTTATAATCAATTTGCTTATATCGAACGGAAAACATATGAATTACTTTGGCTTAATCACTGCCTGGTAATCTAAATTAACATTCTTAATAACTTTTTGCATCACAAGCGCGTGCGATTTTATCAAACTCATTATAATACTGAAATTATTGTTGAACTCAACATAAATTAATGAATATTACGTCGTACTGTTTTACACACAAAGTTGGAACCAATGTAGGTGCACTTAGGCTAAAATGACCATTTACCCGTCTAAGCGGTAATGCAACTTTCTAGTACCTAGTTCTTTCTACTCATTACAAAAACCTTGTATGCCAATATGCGTCGTCTATTTCCACGTTGGTTGTGACAATACGATGCTGCGGCTATCAGATAGCGGTACATTCTATAGCAGTTGATGACAATAATAGCTTCCCGGACGTGGTGTACTCATGTTCAAGGTCGGGGTAGGTGCATCGGCGTTCTGCGATAATGAAATAATGAAGCCTTTCAGAACGCTCCATTATTGCTACAAAAATAGACAGACTGTTATAAAATGGAACGATTATAATTTTGTCGGTGATGTGTTCATTGGAATATTCTGCTTTGTGTCCATAATAGTGTATCTATTCTAGATGTTAACATAAAAGGACCTATTGTAAAATATTATGAAATGTAGTTTATTACATTGTGTATTATTAAAAATGTTGTATCGTAAGGTGATGTTTAATTCGACAGTTTGTAAATATCTGTAAGTATTTATCTAACACTAGCTAGCCCTTTCCGACTTCGCTCAAATAGGAATACTTTCCTATTGAATCACTTTACCAATTGCAGAAAACTGCATAAAGATCCGTTTTCAGAAGGTTTGAAGTTTATCATAAAGACGGATAGACGCGGCGGTAGACTTAAATTTTTTGTGTAGGTGATGATATTACGATATATTTCTCAAATATATTAAGAATATAAAATATGTATATGCATCACAAGAAAGTTGATCATAAATAAACAAGTTCCTTGTTCACAAATAGAACTCTTAACCCACATTTAAGTCTCGAAACTGCATAATTAATGATGCTATAGGTTGATATATGTATAGTAAAGTGTTTATCTGCATGCGCAGTGTTAACATTAACGAATCAGGTAGCCAAAAAGCCAAAATATGGTTTGCAATTGATAACACGTCCCGTCACGTTTTTGTATTTGGTATTTTTACGGCTGTAGTTGATGTAGTTTATTACCACAGCCCAAATTAAAACACTTTTGTTGTTTACTTTTAACACTCAACACGTACGTTTTGTGGAATTCAAATCAAATACCACCTGTAAATTCCAATTGACTCATTTATTGATAACTTGTCAATATGGACGCTAAGCTATACCTACCACAATACTCGTAGTTATGCGAGGTGTCGTTTTAATGTTGGAAAAAACGTTAAAAGATTAAAAATTTTTTTCAAGCAAAGAGAAATGATATTGCGTTGCAAGATCCACCCGAACAAACTTACAATGCAAGTTAACGTCATGTTTTCATAAATTACACGATTTTCAAATTTCCTGTGTAAATATTCCAGGAATCAGACGACGAGATATCACACTTGGAATGGGAGACGGTGCGCGTGCGCTTCGTGAAGGCCGGCACCTTGGAGCGGCTGGTGGAGGCGCTGGCCACAGACGATGGCGAGCTCGAGTCCACCTACGTCAATGTCTTCCTGGCTACCTACAGGTTCGTAACTATATCCCGTCGTAGACAGTCGACAGAGAGTGATAGGTGTTGTAAAAACCAACCATGGAAACTACAATTTATTTCATGGTAAATAAGCTACAACCTTCCTTATATTCTTTCCATACAAAGGTTGTCTGGAAGAAATTGCTTTAAGCAATAAGAGCGCTCATTACGCATGCTATGCTAGGTTTATATGTTACCTTACTATTAATATGTTTTTATTTATGTTTATTGGCGTGTGTATTAAAGAAGTTTCTATGTATTTAATTAAGCCTGTACTCAACATGGTGTTGGCATGCAAATGGCATGTACGAAGGAATGTTTATATACAGCCAAGGGTTCTGAAACAGCTGAAAGAGTTGCTGATTGCTTTTCATGAAATAAACGTAAACCAATTTTCTAATGAATTTGCTGGTTGTAGACATAATATGAATTTATTAAAGCTATGTCGCGTTACGATTTGTTAGGTGAATTTCCCGATATTTTTATTTAATTGTATAAAACATACCAATACTCGTATAATTTTTTTTCAGTAGTTTGTTATATCGTAACTAGCTGACCCCAGCAAACGTTGTTTTGCAAAATGAAAAATAGATGTTGGCCGATTCTCAGACCTACTGAATATGCTCACAAAATGAGATGAGAATCGGTCAAGCCGTTTCGGAGGAGTTCGATTACGCACCCGAACTCGGAATACCACCACACCACGAGAATTTTATATATTAGATATATTAGGTCCTTACATATGAAATTGGCGTTTTTCGTACTGGCCACTTTAATCACAAATTTCTCCTCTTTGGTAAGGAATTCCAAATTCAAATTTGTACAGCTATAGACTCATGTATTTGTGCTTCGATGATCGTCATTCATTTGTTTTTTTTCTTCTGTTTTTTTCTGTTTGCGTCACTCATTTAACAAAATGGAAAACTTAAAATATCGCATTATTTACGAGTACGAGTTCCGCCGTGGCACTAGTGCTGCGGAAACAACTCGAAGGGTGAATGATGTGTATGGCGGTCGTGTTGCAAAAGAAAACACAGTTCGTTTTTGGTTCCAACGTTTTCGTTCTGGAAATTTCGACTTGCAGAACAAGCCCCGTGGACGGCCTGAGACTCAAGTTGATAATGAAGAGTTGAAGGCTATTGTGGAAGCGGATCCATCGCAAACCACGTCCGAGTTAGCTGCAGGCTGCGGTGTTAGTGATAAAACTGTTTTAATTCACTTGAAGCAAATTGGGAAGATTAAAAAGCTTGAAAGGTGGGTACCTCACGAATTGACTGAAGCAAACCGGCAAACGCGCGTCGACTGCTGCGTTACATTACTAAACCGGCACAATAATGAAGGTATTTTAAACCGAATCATTACCTGTGATGAAAAATGGGTTCTTTACGATAATCGGAAGCGCTCAGCGCAATGGTTGGATCCTGGCCAGCCAGCCAAATCCTGCCCCAAGCGAAAATTAACCCCAAAAAAGTTACTTGTAAGCGTTTGGTGGACTAGTGCCGGTATTGTTCATTACAGTTTTCTCAAATCTGGCCAGACTATTACGGCTGATGTCTATTGTCAGCAATTGCAAACCATGATGGAAAAGCTAGCGGCTAAACAACCTAGGCTGGTCAATCGCTCCACGCCACTGCTGCTTCACGACAACGCTAGACCACACACTGCGCAACAGACGGCTACTAAATTAGAAGAGCTTCAATTGGAAAGTCTAAGACATCCTCCGTACTCCCCGGACCTTGCTCCAACAGATTACCATTTTTTTCGAAATTTGGATAACTTCTTGCAAGGGAAAAAATTCAACTCCGATGGGGCAGTCCAAATCGCCTTCAAAGATTTTATTGATTCCCGTCCGACTGGTTTTTTTAGTAAAGGGATCAATGAACTACCTATAAGATGGCAAAAGTGCATAGAAAATAATGGTTCATACTTTGATTAATTAAATATATTATATTAAAAAATATTCGACTTTTTGTTCCTCCCATACAAAACGCCAATTTCATATGTAAGGACCTAATATCTTCTATTCCATACCATGTTTCTTATGTAGATGTGAAACGTATTTGTAACCTAATGAAGCTTTGCATGTAAAGTGTCCTAACGTGTCCTTTCTCTTTGTTCAGGTTGGTTGGTCTTAATTGTTAACCAATTTATTGCATAAATATTTTTTATGATTTGATGACTAATTTAGTATTATAGAAGAAAAATAGAAGTTGGGTATCATATATATTTTTTTAAATACATTTTTAACCTTTGTTGCAGATCTTTCGCAGAGTGCAGCAAAGTGTTGGACCTCCTCTTGCGGCGTTATGAAGAGTTGGCTGCGGAAGATAGGCTGCCAACAGCTGTAGACACTTCGCAACAGCATCGGAAGTATGTTATTTGTACATAAATAGACTTCTGAATTCGTCGAGCTTTAACCTAGCTTAAAGATGATTCCTTGGAATTGTATGTGTTTTAGTCAAATAGGTCGGATATTTATAGCGTTCCTTTACAGAATAAGCTTTATGTTTTTGAGTTTTAAGAACTGTGTGAAGACTTTAAACAGAAAATCAATTAGGGATCTATCAGACAAAGAAATTTAAGGGATATATTGACTACAGACGGTCAAGCGGTCAGGCGGTAAAATTTATACCGCATTATTAATTTATTAGAACGTTATCTTTAGTTTTGTGTTGTTCTGAACGCGAAAATCTGGACTGCCTGATCGCTCTCTGTGTCTCTAAGACCCCGAAGATGCTCTCACTGCCGCATCAAATTCCTATTTGTAACTGATATATATGAAAATCGAATATCTATTTGCGAAGACGTAGGCATGCTTTTTAATAGGCCATGTTTAGGAATGTGAAATTGTTATTAAAAATGTTTTTAATAGGCTCTCTCGTCAGGAGAGCATGTCTGTACGCACTCGTAAGTCTCCCGCGAAAATGACCATGGGAATTGCTGACTATTTTGCCACGGGCGCAAAAAATCGACACTCCACTGAGACTAAGATGGGGATGAGAGAGCGACACAAGACGAGAGCGGCCTTTATACACCCGCAATCTGCATTTCTCGGGCTGTCTCGACGAGTCTTATTTGCATTGTTCTGTTTGCAGGACTCTGGTAGCATGTCTCCACGTGTGGCTGGACACCTACCCGGAGGACTTCCGGCAGCCGCCGCACCACCCCGCACTGCAGCAGCTACTCGCCTTCACGCAGCTACATCTGCCTGGATCTGAGCTACATATGAAGGTAAGCCATCTGTCTATAAAACTCATGCTCACACACGACACATACTACGCCAATGTTGAAATAGCTAGGGTTCTTTTCCAATCAGAAAAAGATGACTTCACTTCAGTAATAAGTTATGACATAATTTAATTTTGATTCTTTTTATCTTAGGTATGTACATATATATTTCGTTTGAAAAAATACTAAAATAAATGAATATTCTCGGAGGTTGTAGACTACAATCAAATACTCTTTGTTCCAGGTTTTACAGAAGTTAGCTGTATTCAGTGCAGAGCGAAACGGAGTGTCCGCCCACGGCACGGGCGTGTGCCTGGCGGCGGGCATGCGGCTGGCGGCGCACCACACGGCCACGTACCGCCTGCCGCACGCGCCGCACCGCCACTTCGCCGAGCAGCTCACGCGCATGGATATGGAGCTGTTCAAGAAGCTGGTGCCGCACCAGTGCCTCGGCACCGTGTGGTCGCGCCGCGACAAGGACCGCGATCACGACGCCGCCACCGTGCTCGCCACCGTCAACCAGTTCAACGCCGTCTCCTTCCGCGTCATCTCCACTATTCTGGTGGAGCCGCAGCTGCGCCCCGCCGAGCGCGCCGACATCCTCGCCGCCTGGCTCGACATCGCCCGCGAACTTCGCGTACTCAAAAACTTTTCGTCCCTCAAAGCGATAATTTCGGGCCTACAGAGCAATAACGTGTACCGGTTGCGCAAAACCTGGGCACTGCTAGACAAGGAGACTACGGAACTGTTCGAGGAGCTAGCGCGGATTTTCAGCGAGGACAATAATCGGTGGGCGCAACGCGAGTTGCTGATGCGAGAGGGTACGGCGAAGTTCGCGGACACGGTGGGCGAGAATGATCGGCACCTGCAGAAGCTGCTGCACGAGCGCGGCTCTCCCGGCGTCAGCCACGGGACCATACCCTACCTCGGCACTTTCCTCACCGACCTCACCATGATCGACACAGCCATCCCCGACACCGTCGCCGATGGACTCATCAACTTCGACAAGAGACGGAAAGAGTTCGAGGTGCTCGCCCAGATAAAGCTCCTCCAGGGAGCGGCGAACGCCTATCATCTCGTTACCGACCCGATGTTCGATCGCTGGTTCGACTCGGTCATTGTGCTTGATGATCGAGAGGCGTACCAGCTCTCCTGCCAAATCGAACCGATGACTAACCCACCGAAAGAAAGGCGCCCCAAGAAAAATGAGACTAATGGGCAGGGCCATAGGAAAAACGATTCTATAGCGAGCACCAGCTCCAGTAACAGTTCACAATTTTATTGTGAGACTGATGGCGCCAACGGCGCCTGGAAACGAGATAGCTTGGAGAGGCGGATTTCTCCGACGCGGCTTTCTCACGGATCATCGTCTTCTTCCCTGCCGTCGCTAGATGCATCGCTATCCAGCGCCAACAGTGGACAGAAACCTGCAAATGGCAAACAGGGCATAAGTCCCGCACACCCTCAGAAATCTGGTCCAGACTTTTACATAATTCGTGTGACCTATGAGAGCGACAATGTGGAGACTGAGGGAGTGGTGCTGTACAAATCCATAATGCTGAGCAATAATGAAAGGACGCCACAGGTCATTCGGAACGCCATGCTCAAACTAAATTTAGAGGGCGATCCTGATGGCTATACATTAGCTCAGGTTTTGCCTGAAAGAGGTAAGCTTGCTCCTTAATTATTTATTGCATAGATTATACGAAATTTAATTTAACCATCGTTATACACAACTTCACATGATGGTACCATAAATGCTTAAAATAGGAAGGCGACAAAAAAAAGTACAATATTTCGATTATGAAAAAATATTGTACACGTTTATTCTTTTTTTTTGCAAACGGTAAAAGATACAAAGCATTGAAGGTCCGGGACTAAGATTCTCTATTTTTGTTTATGAAATTATTATGAAAAAAAATGTGCCATTATTTTGGACTGTCTAGCAGACTACACCAATATTATAGGTACTCTGTACCTATTTTCTATGAAGACCTAACACGTCAATTTTGCTTTACGCATTTTTATTAAACAGACATGAGATGATTTGAGTAATGTTTTTTTTTTTTAATTTCATAGAAACTACTTAATTTACGATAGCGTTCTTAAATAAACCGACCACTCGAAATCGAAGTAGATTCGGGCTTTTCCAATTAACAAAAAAAAAATCCAATACACAGTTACAATTTCATAATTGTCATACGAAAACTGGTTGAGATCGAATGTTACAAGCAATTTCATGTCTTTTAACATACTTATACTAACAGCTGCTCAAACATAACCTCTGACTATACTTAACTGTTTTTTTTTTTAATTTCAGAGATGTTACTTCCAGCGAACGCAAACGTCTACTATGCGGTGAACACGGCATATAATCTGAACTTTATCTTGCGCCCACGCAAGACCCAAGCCGACGCGATAGTGAACGGAAAAACAAAGAAACGTCCATGATTGTGGACCTGCTAAAAGGAGAATGGGCAATTCGTAAACTTTTTAATACACAATCTTGACTAATATACATTTGCTGTATTTAACTCTTTTTACAAAGGGTAGACCAATTTTGAACAAAATTTCACCATCAAAGAACAACAACTTCTTGCACAAAGACTGATAAAGAAATTAAATGGTTAAATGACGAATTTCGAGAAATTTAAGACATCTTTTTCAAATTAATACCAATATTAGGCAAAAATTTTAAATAACATCACTGTCATGTTTGCCTGTTCTCCTTTTAGTGTGGAAAACCATAAACTAAATACCGACCTTGTAAACTTCCTGTCCTGTGTTATATTATGTGTTGTTTTACCTAAATGGAATTGTTATACGATATAATAATCTTGGATATACCTAGTAACATAAAACTGTCCAAATGATTAAAGCATAATAGAACTGAATTAGGCATTTTAAGACTGCATCACGGCACAATGAAGTAATCGGCGAGTCATTTCAAATATTTGCTAACTATTAAATTTAATACTCACTTCACAGTAGACTTCAACTCAATTCACTTTGTTTTTTGACTCGTCACAAAGTCAGTCATTAACCATGACTAAATGAGCCTTTTTGTTTTTATTATAGCTAACTTCTACGAGCGTCAATGTCAACAACCTCCTATACTGACCAAGATTTTCTTCAGTGTTGTATATCAAAGTAACTACCTACTATTGTAACTTAAATGTGTTCAGATTGTGCTCGTTAAACATTCCATGGTGTCTATTTTATGTAAATATCCTACTTATGTAAATAAACTTTTAAAAATCTACTAATATACAAATATGTAGGTATTATATTCCACGCGTGTTTTTGGAGAAGTGTTGTGTTCTCAGGCCTTTCTTTTATTTCTTACTAAGGTTTATTTGGTAGCAATATTCGTGGAAATGTTTTTGTTCGATTAACCAACAGTAATGTAGAAAAAGCATAATTCATAATAAAATATTTGTGGACTGAACAATTACTGTATATCTGATGTATATGTATATTAATAGCAATGTAAAAATATTCAAGTGTATTAAGTGTGTTTATTATTTTTAATGTGCTACTCATTTTTATAGTTGTATATAGAGCAGAATCTCATTTGTATGTTTAAAGAACAACCAAAGGCATCCAATAGCAAGGTGTTGTTTTGTAGATATTTATTTTTAGAAGATTTACTTTGCAAAAACCGAATTTTTAGAGAAGTATAATTTATATTTGCCTACTATAAATAATAAAAAACAATTCAAATTCGATAATAGCATGGAAAGTATTACAAAATGTTAGCTCGCTGATATGTTAAGCAAATAATTTCGGTCAACACTTTTATTTATATCTTGCTATAAAACAAAGTATTAAAATGTCATGACGTTACCTGCCTGATATTATTTATATTCAATGTAAATATAAAATAATGTACTTATTTAGACTATTTTTTTTGTAGTTTTCCACCAGTGTCTTTATTAATGTTTATGTTCATGTAACAATAAAGGTTAACGATATAACTTGTTTTACTCTTGGTGTATATTGATTTGCCTGAAACTGAGGAGTAAGTCCGTTAAAAACCTAAAGGTACAAAATTAATTATTGCCCCTGTATTGCCCCTATTAAAAATAACGAATAAAGCCTAAACATTATTTTTTCAAATATATAATGCTTTCAAAATAACGCGTTATTAAATCAGTATTTTGCAGCCAAACGAAAAAGTGAAATGGCGCCTAAGTTGAACAGAGAATTCTATTAAAGTGTTGGCAAAGAGCTAGAAGCTATTGTGCGGTGAACTCGGTACAAATGGTATGGAGCAGGGCTTTGTTCAGCACCTGCGTACCGCCACCGGTTGACAGCAACTCGGCTGAAATTTTCATGGGCAGTGTATCGAGCGGGGCCTTCCGCGCAGTCGCGCGCGCGGCTCGTCGGTGCGCCCCACGCGCTCGCCAGTCGCCCGCAGTCCGCGCCGGGCCACCCTCGCGCCTCGGACATGCCACACTCCGCGCGCTCCACCCCCGCCGACCAACATGAGGCTCGGTCGTTAGCGCGCACAATGAAATAATAAGGTGAGTCTCCTATACCGCCACACCATAAACAAACATTCACCTTTCCCATCATTCACGAATCCCTGAAGGTCAAATTAGCTGAAGGCGCTTCCGTTTGTCTCCTTGTATAAATTAGGTGGCGTGATGATAGTCCATGAAAATATATTAGCTACCTACTGAAACAGTTTACGTAGTGGGAGCGGCCCAAGTCGCTCGTGGCGAAGCTCTACAAATGCCGCAATCTGATTATGGCACACCCAAGCCACTACAAAAAGATACCTGAGAATATTTATGTAAGTAACATGCGTTAACATATAAAGAAATGGAAATAAGTTTACAAAGTTTTCGTAGCGATGTTTAGAAGCAAAACTTTATAGAACTTGACCGGATCATTGTGTTTTGAAATTGCATTTGTTTCTGAGGTACTAATTTTACTCAATACCTTACGGTTGTTAAACAAAAAGTTCGCAGTCGGTCTTTGCCTGAATTGGTATCTATAGACACCTTTATCTACCAAAAATAAGTAGATACTAGTAGAGAAACGTAGAAAGGTACGTTCGGTATTTCTATGCCTAAAAGGTACCCTGGAACACGCACCCATTGATCGTTATACTAAAAGTTACTTCCAAATTATTCCAAACTTCAACGTGTAATTTCTGTTTTATTATTATTAAGTCGGATGTCGTGTGACGCTATACGCAGCATTGCGTGATTAGGCCAAGCGAGCACGCAACATTACTAAAACAATGCAATAATTCAGTCCCCTGCCAGTGATAACTTCAGGTTAATCTGTGCCGTGGTTTCCTTCCAACAATTTAAGCTTTCAGAGATCAGTGATTATACCTACAACATGGAATAGGAAACAATTACATGAAGTCAATGGTTTTTATGTTACTTCTTTGTACTGGACAGTAAAATATAAAGGGCATGTAACTCGGTCTTTGCAAGAAGACCCAATATAGAGAGAGAGTTGCTTGATAATATTTTCTAATATATCCGAAAATTTAAGATAATTGGTCAACTAAAGAACAATTCGATCGAATATAGATTCTTATTACCTAGTAAAATTACCGGACATAGCGCTAATCAATAGAATAAAATATATTTTTTATTAAAAATTACTTCTGCATATTATGCGCTGTAAATCGTACATTTCTATTTGATTTTCATAAAAAGCTTGTTCGTACTTATTATAATATTATTTGCTGCAGTCTAATATAGGTAGGTAAGCATGTGGTGTACCAATTAAAGTAATACCTACTAGCACAGATATCTAATCTGTGCTACTAGTATCTAGACACTGCTGTCATAAAATTTTAAAATAGTTATTGATTCAAATATTTTTTTTTGGACAGCTCTAACAATAACAACACAAGTCTAATTAAACAATACTAGGTACCTACATAATACTCTATAAAAAAATAGTTTTCAGTAAAAAAGCGCTCTTTAAACTGATTCAATTGAAAGTAATTATTTAGTTATTGTTGGTTAACGACTACTTGTAATAAATTGGTCTTCACTTTTACTATCTGCATAGAGCGTAGGGCAATTCAGTGTCCAGCGACAATTACGGCAATATCCTTATTTAATGGAGCGTGCACAAGAGCCATTAACTGATTTACGGTGCCTATTGCATATTCGGATGCCGCAGTAGGAATAATTATTGTCCTTCAGTACAAAACCACCATTTGTTTTTTATGTTGTTTGTGTGAGTAGTAAAAATTTACTGTGGTCGTTACTGCCAAGCTCCTTTACGGCTGGGGCGTCGCTGTTGTAAAATGGGACATCTTATGTCTGAAAGATAAGTTCTCGTTCTCATGGCAATTTTATTTTATATTCAATGTTATATAATTTTGAAAATAAGTGTGATTTGGTTTACATCTTTAGATTTTGTTCATGCCCACCCTATAATATATTTCTGTGCAACTCATCAACTCTATACAACTCAAGTGAAAAACTATTGCTTCCCCAACTATCAGGAAACTATCATCATCATCACCCTATTAACGTTCCCACTGCTGGGACACATGGACTTCTCTCTTGACGAGAGAGATTAGGCCTTAATTCACCACGCTGGCCAAGTGCGGGTTGGTGAATGTCACATATCCTTCAAACTCTTTTAAAGTTCTCAGAACATGCCGGTTTCCTCACGATGTTTGCCTTCACCGTTAAAGTACATGTTTAAAACGCACATAAATTTCTCAAGAAGAAAAATCCAGAGGTGCGTGGCGGGGTTTGAACCCACGACCTTCGGAATTAAAAGTCGAGAAACTATGAAAGACAATATATTAAAAAGTTTGGGTGTCTGCAGAAGGTAGACTAGGTTTACGAATCTGAAACAAACAAAAACAAAAACATTAATTATTATTTTTTATATGTATAACGTTGAAAGAAAAGAAGAAAGCTATAGAATGAAATCTTGTAGTCGTTATAATAATCAGCAGTTGAATAGCGCCCTCGTCTTTGACACCGCGGCCATGAAAGGCTTATCTCGCATAATACGCGTATAAATAAATATGATAAGGTAAGAAAATACACGAGACACGGTTGTCTGAAAATAATGTAAGAACAATTCTCGAGTTAATGGCAGCAGACGGGCTCTGAGAGGAGATTAACAAGCAAAAAAGCAATCGCTGCTTCTGAAAAGTTTTAATAATAAACGCCAAGAGCCTAGCGGGTGCGCTGGTCATAAAGTTGGCTTTTACAGCGACACACAATAAACTAGTATGTGAATTAAATTTAAAAATAAAACAACGTGAACTTTGTTTAGTATAACACCAGATGGGTTCGATTTTAGAATAGTAATGAAAAACATTTCTTTTTTAAACGACCAATGTATCTATCGAATCGTATTAGTAGTGAGTTAGTTACTACTAACACTAAGTTGGATTTTGGAGCCGAAATATCGCAGAGGGAACGGTGAAAATCTACCAGTACGCCATCATTGTTACAAGCAACACTCATATGCAACGGAGGCTATAGATGCTTAATCGGTCTAGGTGTTTTAAAACCTCTCATTATATAACAGTGGTATAACGTTCTCTATATTTTATAAAGGGCATTCTTTTCTGCACAAATACCACAGTCCTCGGATAAATAGAGCCAATCCCATCGTAGAACCGACGTAATAAAGCAGAAAAGCCAATAGCAAAGCTATATTTAGGATGGCGGGAGTTTCCTCATTCGAGCTGCAAATGAATTCCGCACAGAGAGAGAATAGCCGAATGGAATACCAATGAGAAAGGTAACACGGAATGCAACTCTGAGTTATTTAGGGAATACGCTCTGAAATCATTCAAATAGCTTTCAGTAAGTAATCAGCTGAAAGCCAATAAAGAAGGAATGCACAGGCGCATTATATTAAGCCTCGATACAATATGTTGCTAACAAGCAGACGTAATAATAATAATATGACTCTTTATTACACACAGGATAAAACAATACAAAAAGGGACTTAAAGCTTTATAAAAAATGCGTAATGGGCGGCCTTATTGCTAAAAGCAATTTATTCCAGACAACCATTGGATGGAGAGGAAAATGCACAGCAAATAACTGGACTGGTGCGGTGACATAAAAAAAAAATATATATTATAATTAGTTATATTAATAAAAATACAATAACAACGAATTAATCCTACTACTATTATAAAGGCGAAAGTTTGTAAGTATGGATGTATGGATGTTTGTTACTCTTTCACGTAAAAACTACTGAACCGATTTAAATGAAATTTGGTACAAAGAATCTCTAGAGCCTGAAAAATAACATAGGCTACTTTTTACCGCGGGAAAACGTCATTCCGCGGGAAAATCCATTATAACGCGGGTAACACCGCGGGGCTCAGCTAGTATCAAAATATTTTATAATATATAAATATATATACATATACATACTTATAAAATTAACATATAGATACCAATTTTAATATATACAGAATCAAACAATGTATAAATATAATACCATTATCGTGCTAATGATAAATAAAATCTTTACTTGACGTTTGAAAGTGACGTAAGTATTTTCCAAATTAGAAAACAAATAAATACATTACAACCACCTAGCTCGTAGATAAGTTGTGAGCGTGAGTAAATATATTGCTTAAATATACACAGGAATAGGCACTTTATTAAGCCTTCGTAGCAAACAACGTAAAATATAAATTTTTTAAATAGGTAGAAGCCACACGGTCGCACTAACATACTAGAAAAGGTGAAAAGGGTAAGGGTAGAGTGACTTTTGGTGTTCTCGTGTCGGATTGCCTCGCAAAAAGTTTTGCGACAGCCGTCTGCTTTTTGGCCAATTAAAGTGGCCGTATTTACCTTCGTAGTCCTCTTATATAACTAGCTATAAACCCCGCGGAAACGTCGTATATTTCCGCGGTAAAAGTAGCCTATAGCCGTCCTCGATAAATGGACTATCTTAAACTGAAATACTTTTGTTCTATCGCTAATAGTTTCGGCAGCGCATTCGACGAAAGACATTTTAAGACTCATTTATCTACACCTTCGGTTACATTGTTCAAATTTTAGCAACGATCCCGAATTTTTTTCAAAATGATATGTATCCTATGTCAAATTGGAAGAATGTAGCATTCTATTGGTGATAGAATTTTTTAAATCGGCCTAGTACTTTTTGAGCCTATTCATAACAAACATACAAAAATAGGTACAAATCTTTTCTCTTTATAATATTAGTGTAGATATAAATAAAGAAATAAGTACTATACTTTTATTTCTTTTAATCATTTTTTTAATGTTTAGGAGATTTAATGAATTAAACATGTTTAAGCAATTTTTTTTTTTGCCTTTTTTGCAATAATGAACACATATGTATTGAACTAGTAGATAACAGTGCGCAATTTTTTACAAAGCGATACCACTTTGAACATCGGTATCTCAGCCATGTCTTAGGAAATTGACAACTATTTTCTGCGATGTCAAATCATGAGTGATATAATCTGATTCGATAAAATCTACATTTAACATAAAAAATGACCCGTAATAATGTTGCGCTTTCATTTGAGACCCCACTCGAATATAACTGTAGATATACACTATCGCTCTCATAACTTTAAAACGGCTCAACCGATTTTGATCCAACAAGTCTAAGAACACACGCGCGAAAGTCACATTTCATACAAAAAGAAATCGCTACATCCGTTCGGGAGCTATGGTGCCTCAGACAGACAGACACGTCAGTGTTTAAACGCCCCTATTTTTTCGTCGGGGGTTTAAAAATAATAACAAATTTAAAACTAAGATAAAAATAAAATTAAAACTTTGTACCTTTCTTTTTTAAATATTACATTTTAATGCATTTTTGAGGACACACGGCGTTTGCGCTTATTAACAAAATTCAACTGCAGTCAGCCACAAATACGTAAATATATACGCAAATATTTCTCCCGCGCAAACTTATACCAATACCACCCTTACCCTAAGTATATTGGAACTCGTATCTATCCATAAAATAATTTATAAAATACACATTATTTAAGTAAACCAAAACCATAGAATAATAAATTATTAAAGTAATAGTTCAATAAATAGCGGAAATAATAACAGATACATAATATGTATTAAGTAATAAAACCTACCTATAGAATGGGACCGTAAATCATTATCATCCTCATTTCAGTCATAAAACATCTACTTTTGGTCAAAAGCTTCTCCCATAGTTATTCAGTACGTAAGCAGTTTCCAACTATTGTGGCTGTGACAGTTTTTACGATAACAATATTCCATATTCTATTCACTCCGATACTCTATAAAATACATGAAAACAACTCCGTTGAGGCGCGTTCTAGTTTTCAACTCGTTTTTCCAACTTAGCTATCTGAATCGAAGGTTTCCTCTGTCTTTTTGCCGCTGTCAGACTTCACACATTGTTACAGTTAAATCTCGTTAGAACTTGGCGGACCTTTCTGAATGCAGTCGTTTTTTTAGGGATCTGTACCGAAAGGGAAAACGGGACCCTATTACTGAAACTTCGTCGTCTCTCTGTCTGTCACAAAGCTGTATCTCAAGAATAGATAGATAGAGTTGAAATTTTGAAGGTATTTGGAATGTATTTTACTTGCCGCTATAACAAAAAACACTTAATAAATAAATACATAAGGGGGCTCCCTTACAACAAACGTGATTTAAGTGAAGTGAAGCGACGTTGCGGGAGCCCAGTGCTTGGATGGATGTAACAACTTGGTTAGTATCACAGACATAAATTATTGTTTTAAAAAAAAAACTTCGTAATTAAAAAGTTTATAGTTGTCTGAATGGAATCTACTAACTTGATATCTACAATTCATTTGGCAAAAAATGTGATTATTCTGTTTTCCCACTTTTAGCGTTACAATTTAGTTCTATATCTATCAATATTTATATAAAAATCGGACTACTGAGTAAAAGGTTATGCGTCGTCAGTGCGTAGATCATTCATTGTTATGGTGTATGGGCTTGTTACCTTGGTACTTAAACGATACAATAATACAATAATATTTATTTCCAAAAACATAATAAAACATATACCATAATCAATGGTTCCCAAACTAGGCTGAGCCTGTACTATGGGAACCTCCTTCCATTTGACACAAATCATAGCAAATTGATACACAGAAAGAAAAAAAAAGAGATAAAATTATTATATTGACGATGCAAACATATCAACATTGACATCATACCATCGCGCAGTTAAAATGAAACGAATGTTGAGCATGTCTTTTTGCCTTCTCGTATATAAAATATAACCTTATAAAGCCTAAAATATGAATTTTCTTAGCTACAAGTGATTTATAACCATATTGCATTGAAATGTAGCTCTTTATGCGAAGTTACATAATGTGCTCCATTTTGCTCGCTCTTTCATGCATTCAGCCCTTTGACCCGGAACACAATCATGCGAGCATGAGACACGAAAAGCTTAAGAGCTGACATGAGACCTTATTTTCAGTCTAGCGGCTAGCCCTGGTTTGGGACGGGTGGACAATTGTTTTATACGATTATGCTATTTCAATCTTGTACCCACGTTCCAACCCAGGGCTAGCCGCTAGACTGAAAATAAGGTCTCATGTATGTAGATGACTTAAAATAAATAATTAGTCCGTAATTTAGATTTAAAAAAAATGTCACCGTATTTTCTATTTATTCTTGCAAACGAAAAATCAAGACATTCCAGTTCATTGAAAGATACAAGATTTGTACAAAATGTCGCAGTCACAAGCCCCCGGAACTTGGATGCTCCTATATCTTTGCACTTTCTTATTAAATAAAAAAAGCGTAAAATAGGTGTCCAATATTTTTGGTCGGGCTTATAGACGGACTGTCTTCTGTTCGAGGGTAGATGACTAAGCTGCATACCAATTTTCTTATAAAATGTCTTCTGTTGGAGGTAAGATGATTATTTGCTCTGAAAATAGTCAAAATATTCAACAATGCGTGCATCCGATGCATAGGCAGCCAACCGCTGATTTACTAGCAAAGGGCCGTCTTTATCTCTGTGCCTACTTATATTTTTTATATTATTTATTTTTTCAGGCACCGCCAACAGCCAACATAACAATATTTCATAAAAACTAGTTTGATATTATGATATATGTACGAGTACCTATAATAGGCGACCACAACACTTATGAATATACACAAATAGCTTAGGAACTTATTCAGTATTCAATACAAGTATTAGCGGAGTGCCGACCCTTGAAAATTTCTTAACAATCTCTCGCTTATCGACGGCTTTTGATACATTATCACATTTTATGATCACTTTGTTAACTATTATAAATCAATAGACCGCACAACAACATCTAGCCCCGTGGTAAGCTATAAGCTTGTGTTACATCTAATTTTATCCAGCAAAAATTAAGACACATTTGTAGGTAACAAACAAAAGCAAAGTGAGGTTTATCACTCATTAAAAATCATTTATTTATTTATTAAAATAGGCTACACCAACAGAATATATAACAAACACTTTAAAATATTAAATACACACATTATTATACTATGATACATATTCAAATGAAAGGTGAGCACAGCATTTAATGAAAATCATTAAAAAACTGATATACTTAATATAATTAGACATACATAGATAGATATTTTTTATTATAAATATTAAACACCCAGACCAAGGAGAAAATGCTTGCAGAATATACAAACACTTGACCCCTCGGCGGGAATCGAACCCGCTTGCGGTGCAAGAGGCTACCTCTGCCCTCCGCCTTGGACCTACGCCCACCGCGCCACTGAGGCACTCAGAAATTTCAATACTTCGGGTAGCGCCGCCCACGCACTAATACTCCGGTAACGCAACGCGGCGAGCGGCTTGTGGTAAACATTTTTAAAGTCGTAATGTATTTTGAACACAATGACTGATTTAAATAATTCAGAAAGTTATCGACAGTTACTGAAACAGTCTAAGTATAAGAATTAAAGTAAGACAATTTTAAGCATGATATAGTTTTCGTTAAGATTTCTCTATAAAATGTAGTTTTAGTGACATTTGTAGCTGGACTATAAGTATGAAACTACTGGACTAAAAAAACATATTTCTTGAGTTAAACAGGAAAGCTGTGTTTAAATAATCAAGTATAAATTGTAGAGCTATGGATCAAAATAACTAAAATATATCGACTGTGAAATCGCAAATAATCTAAAATATAACGGCACTAAGACTTAGTAGACTGAGCCCGCAAAAAACCGGCCCCTTGGGACCGGTTGACTTAATGTATTCATTTCCTTTATTTAGTCGACTGGGCCTATTACTAATTTGAAATAAATTCTATAACCAAAAATGAAACAAAATGGTTAAACCTAATTGTCATACAGCGACTGTAAACTGACTTTAGGTAGAGTGATTCAAACTCGTGCACGTAAGTCCGTTTTAACTGATTTGTGATTACTACGTCAGCTTAGCGTGATGCTTTCAATATAAATTAAGGAGTTCAAAGTCCTGTAAAGTTTCGTGCTCCGGACTTTATCATTAGAATTGCATAGAAAAGGCGTGCCTGGATTTTCCTTGATTTGCAAATCTTGATTTGGCACGCCACTTTAAGTTATTTTACCTTCATTTCTTTTTAGGTTGCTTTTTTACTATCAAACACGTGGGTAAACCCCGTTTTCAAAAGAATTAGGTTGCTTTTCTGATATAATAATAAAATTGGCACTTATTTAGTGACTGCCAAATTAATGGTTGCATTTGGAATCTTTTACGCCCTGATTATTTAAAAATATGTAGGTATATAAGCGGGCCGTGTAGCAAGTGGAATAAAATAACCTTTGGGGTAAAACAAACTCAAATTTGACAGAGTATTAAAGTTTAAGGGTAGTAAGTACTTTCTGATATAAATAAATAAAGTCATTAAGGTGGCCTAAGAACGCATTACCACTGAAATTATATTTATTTTTGATAAATAAGTTACAGATCTACCCATGTAATTGTAAACAATAGTAAGTAATAATAAATGAAAATATGTTATAAAATCAATGGAAAATCTCAGCTTAAAACAGGATTACAGTTTAGTCCAACTCAGTTTACTGCTGCAGTAATAAAATAAATTAAAAGCGTATAAAATGTAAAAAACGCGAAGGAAACGTTCCGAAAGGTCAGGACATTTTTATCGTTAAATTCATAGAGATCTTCATTTTCTTTTGAAGTCCTCAACAAGCGGACGAACCACTCTACTGGAAAATATTTAGGTACAGAATGTTCACTGAGCCAGAAGATTTCTGCGGGCTGATTATTTCTGCTTCGCCGTCTGTAATGAGATGCTTCAGATTAAATCTGATCCTTGAAAGCTTAAATAGCTGAATGTCAAAGAAGATGAAATTGGTAACAATAGCGAGACAATAGGATATTCTGAAGGGTTACCGCCGCCACTCCGAAACACTATTGAAGGATATGGCAATATTTGGATCGGATTATGTTGCACAAAATATCACAATGTTATATTTTGTAAAACAATAAAACTCTATTTGATTCGTCAATAAAATATTTACTAGAAAGATTTATCAAATAGCATTTCACCGCTTTTCCACCCATACATACATTTTCAGTTAATGTATGTATGGAAATTTATTTATTATCTTATTAGCTGACCCGGCAATTGTGGTTTTTCCATATTATACATTTATTATATGATATACCAGAAACAGTCTGCTCAGAGACATGACTAAGACAAGAAAAACTTACTTGTACATATCATTTTTACAAATTGTGTAATCGAAAATTATATTAATCATTATTTCATCATCATTACTGTTCCTAAATATCTTTATTCTGAACCGATTATCTACTAAACTATTCGATTTTGTTACATTACATTCGGCTACGGAACACAATTTTTAACCACAGTATTTTTTTAATTTCACTGTAAATTAAAATCTGTGTATGCATAACAAAAACATACACAAAATTCATCGAGCTGTATCAGTACCAGTATCAAGTTCAGCTGAACGCCATTTTGCGTAGGTACCAAATCAAAATCTAAAATATGGAAATTGAGTGAAATCTTTCTTGTCAAGAAAAACTACGACTTCGTTATTCAATTACGTTATGCAATTTGAACCTGATTATGACTTCCCACTCCCACCCTTCTTGTATATCTTAGAAAAAAATCTAGATTTGTATGCCTGATGTGCAATGTGACTGCTACTGTCAGTTGATGCTTGATTTTTTCCAACTCCTCACCTCCGACTTCGAGGAGTCATTGAAACCTTGCTTTTGAGTATATCCCGAACATAAAGACAGACAGACGCGGCGGGTGACAACAATTAAAAAATATGTATTATTTTTGAAATTAAAAATTATACTATTTTTGCCATGGCAGATGACGATAAATGTTTAACCCAGTAGGTGCATAACAAAGATTTGTGTTACAATTTTTACTAGCCAGCATAGCACGACGATTTCTTTTATATTCCACACTGGAATAGATAAAGTTACGCCTTTGTCTATATATATTATATATTATAAAAAATCTGTCACGAGACAATAAGTCTCTATCTACCTCGCCAGCGTTTCTTCTCAACCAAGCCAGTAGCTATCCCGTCCTGTCTATAAAATAATGAAAAAATATTCCGCAGCAGATCGGGCACCTGCGTCCCTACTTTGTACTTCACAACCCAAGACTAAGATCTACAAACTTGAGTTAATTCCGAGTTCCAACTCTTGTAAGCCTCTTGATGTTAGTTAGAGAGAAAACAATGAATAATGCAAATAGGTCGGGGAGCCTATCAGTAACCATATAACGCTAAAGACTTTGTTTTTTTTTATTGTGTTTGTTTGCTTGAACGCGCTAATCTCAGGCACTACAAGTCTGATTTAAAAAATCAACGATGGACAGCCCATTTATTAAGGAAGGCTATAGGCTACTTTTTACTGATAGGGAAAATGCGTTATTCTCGCGGCAAAAGACGTGAAACGCTAGTCATCATGTAAAACTTTAACCTTAGCCATTTCTTTCCTATCCTTGTATGCCGTTGGTAAGGTAGTTAATGCATTTTGGCTTGAGTAAAAAATCCTCATTTACAAATTTTCGTTCAAAATAGATAACGTTTTCTTATCTCTTATGGTGTAGGTACAAGTCGAAATATGTAGCGCAGTTTTGTAGCTGCTAGATTTTTTCATATAAAAACAGTCCCTTGTTATTTTATTTCAACGACGTGATTGTGCGTTTTTAGTGGTGAAGCTGACATATAAATGATGATTACATTCTGATTGCGGAAATCGAATATAAATGCTTACATTCAGAAAGCCATTTTTATGTATATTTATACTTGTAAACACTAAGTAGGTACGCCATGTAGCGCATGTGTAATAATATCTACACGATTAGGCGCTTATTTTTTATTTTCGTCTAGACAACCTTATATAATTGAATCCACTGATTGGCAATACCAAAAGAATATCGCTAATATTCGGTTTCTTTTGAAAGTCTGTTTCGTAATTACAGTTTCGCTAGTACAGGAAACTCAAGGTCTGGCTCCACCCTGTCTGGCATCGCTTCAATAGAAATGTACGTGAGTATATCCAAGCGATTTCATCATGTTATGGCCGGGTTTTTCTCGATTCATTTGCTTCATTATTTTTAGTACTACCACTAGATTGTCCCTGCTTTGTATCGACTACAAATATAATGTACACGAATCGTTTTTGTTAATTAATTTAAAACCTGGGCGGGAAGTATAGTAAAGTAGTGCTCACATAAATTGTAATTCCTCATCAACCTAGGTGACCAACCCAATTAAAATCGAACCAGAGCGGGGATATTGTGTTTGCGACACAGTTTTTATTGAATTAATGCACAATTATTTTCTACTGGCTGACACCAGCAAACGTTGTTTTTACAAAGTGATCCCAACTTCTAGGCTGAAACTAATATTCTAAATTTACGCATGGAATTGCATGCGTATAATGGATTTCGTGGGTTCGAATTCCGCATCTCGCTAATTTTTAATTTCGTTAATTTTTCTACACAAATTTAGAATATAAATTATTAATTTCATATAATCTTTTAAACAAACGAATTTAAATGTAGTTTTCATTTATAATAATCGAAAAATTGATTTAAAAGGATGATTTATATTTAAGTGACGGACAAAATAAACCAACCGAAATATCGCTGTGACGTCAAACTATTATATAATAATAATATTAATACAACCTTTCGTTTTCAATTATAAAGATTTCTTTGTCTAACAGTCCAGCTACAATATACACCTATTTCTACTAGGTACCTATTTGTAAAAATTTAGGGTACTTACTAGGTATGCCAAAACTCGCACAAGTCGATAAATGGCAAAAGCATGGGAAGGATCCGAGAATTGCCCTTCGATTCGTTGTGGTAAGGGTAGACTCCCGGACGCGCTGCTCGAGTGTACGCGCACTGGTGTTCCATTGACCCACATTCCCGCCCTTGAACCAGCGCGCCCCTCCCGTTCCCGTGACGTCATAAATGCCCTCCGTTTCATTGTCTCCTAACCGAATTGTTTTGTTGCATAGCGGCTTTGTGTCAACAAACCTATTAAATTACAGACTCGTCAGCAGTCGTTCAAAGAGTTGTAAAATCTAAGAATGTGAAGATGAACATTACTACCTACTTGTACTTAGTTTATAATATCGAATCTCCTCGACTTTCTATTGCTGAAATTCTTATGAAAATTTGCTATTCAATTTTTGTGATTATCGCTAATATACGGATTATTTTATAAACGTCCAACATTAACATTATTAGTTTTATATTGATAGTGCCTAATTTATTTTCTTGCACGCCCAGGATGACTGGTAGAGAATGCTTCTAGCATTAAGTCCTCATCTGTACATTGTTTTTTGTGCACAAAGTATAAATAAATTAAATAAAAAATGCAGAACAATGAAACACATTACAGATTTTACTCTTAGAATCCAATATTGAAGATTTTATATGCATTGGAACACATTCTATCCAATTAAACAAATAGAGCAATCACATACTGGCAGCTAATTGTGCATCATACTCGATCTACTTTTCCATTTCGCTATATCCACATGAGTGTGCTCGTTTTCCGAATCAGTGGTTCGCTGAATAACATGAGTGTGAAATTTACATTTAGTTACAGAAGCACAGCTTCATAAACCCGACTTTGTAAGATATCAGTGAATTACTTAGAAAACAAAACCATAGAATACAAATTAAAGGAAACTAAGTGGAGTATGTTTATTAATATGTAGAATAATATGGTGTAGAGATTGTTATATGATATAGTTTGTTTTATCATTACTATATTGCAAGTACCTAAAATATCCGATGTTTGTTTTTACTACAGTCACCTAACACCCACAGTACAAGCTAGTTTGGGGTTAGGTTAGGTTAGCTGTGTGATAAGTCCGGAATTGTTTAGTATTTAAAATTCGAATATAGTATTTTTTTTTGCGTTTTGGACTTCATTCTCCGTGTTTTGAATTACTATTCCAAATTAACGTTGTATAACAAAGGACGAGGCTTGTATGGTCTTATGCCTTTTGCCTGCCCAAGAAGCGTACTATTTTTAAGAAAACAAATTAACTATCAAACAACTATTCTGAAACTTAATATTCCACTTTGTGAACAAATTTGAAGTCATAAATTTAGTAACCAGGAAATCTTTTTTCGGCAGAAATCAAGCTGCTACGAACTGCTACGTAAGCTCTACAAGCGCTACGGCGTAGACCCTGAAAGTTGCTCTTTATGGTACTTTCGTGTAATTTTCCGACTTATAAAACAAACTTTGCTCAGCAATTTCAGACGTCCGAGCTGACTAGAGAGCTTTTATTAAGTTATGAATTGATTAACTGGCTGGAAAGTACTAATTAATATTAATTAAAATATTAATTTTATTATGTGTGATTGTGTTGTGAAATATAAGTTTCTGTTTAAACAGGAAATAAGTTTTAGTTCTTCTTACATTTACTAAAAAGTTAGACAAGTTTTAAAAACGCAACTAGCACAAGCACATACTTTATACCAAATATAGCTTAGTAGTTCCTGCCAATACCTATTTGCAAGCTATTGTTTCAAAGAAACTAGGTCAGACGTGTCAAAAAGTCGAATCTATTTTTATAAATATTTGAGACCATGTCGCTCAGCTGCTTCGGTGTGAGATCCACATAAAGTTGTAGGATGTAAAACAGCAATATCTCTAGGATGTGAGTACTGCGATTGGCCGCCTGCCAAAGGGATTTCTTACACCATACGATATGGATACGTGACGACTACGGCAAATATGTTAAGCCACGGCTGTAGGAGTAGCGAAAATGTATGAAAACATAGACTATGCTTCCCCTGTTGATATAATTTAGGCTCGGTACGGTTTATACCTTGTATGCCGCGTCGATGCCGTCGTTCCAGAGTTCCGTTGTAGTGTCGTATGGTGTAAAAATGCTCTAAGGCACAGCTCATCCGTCCAACAACGGGGGAATAAACTATTGCCGACTAAATTGGAATCTATTGCACGACTTCCTTCAATAACTCGAACCGGAATTACTCGTAAATTTATAAGTGATGCCCTAGATATTTAATTCTGAGATTATGGTCAACCGTTTTGAGCAGTAGGTACAGATGCCAAATGATTTCTGTTCTATACATAACATAGGAACATACTATATAGTTTTTCTGAATCTGTTTCTTGCTTTATTCTATGCATATTTTACAACTAAACTCTGAACGTACCTATACTTTTTTATTATTTTTGAAATTTTTAGTATTTACTGAGATGCGTCAAAATAGTAAATAAATTTTATGTCGTTAAAATTTTTGAGATCTAACTTAATTAAAAAATATAAAGGCTACTTAGAACCGACCCAATTGCTATTATGTTTTTCAAACTCTAGAGATATCATTTTTTTTGGGGTAAAAGTCCCAACAATATTGTTTTATGAAGCCTATCTATTTAAAGTGATTTTTAGATACATTAAAAAAAAAATTGCATGACTTTGTTAACTTATAATCTGCGTTTGTTTTCCTTGGCGTGTATTTTTGGATACAATAAAACCAGAACAAAGAACAGTATGGAATGAACTAGTCTTTGTAGCTCGATTGGTAGAATAGAGAGAATCGATTAGTACTAAAACTCGCAGTCTCTGGATATGTCTCAATTTGGTAACATTTTAGGCCAGACTTAAACACAATAATAACATACAGAACTAACCTAAAACAAGGTTCCATTATATCAACTATAACTTTTTTTTACTTTGACAATTGTTGTAAGGTTTCCGCCCTGCACCTTTAGATGATATGATATGATAAGGGATGATAATAGATAGAGGTTAAACTGATAACCTTGATTTATTGATAATGTGAATACATGGGACAACCGCGACGGTCGAACGCGTACTGATTGCTTAGTAGGCAAAATGCACCGCTTGCAAAAGTGCAAATGTGCGGTTTATACATAAATCGTACATGCTCCCGAGGGAGAAGAATACAAGATGATTACAAAAACTATAAAAATTGATACATGTAAAATTTGATAGATAAAAACAATATAGTAAACTTAAAACTTATAAAATTCAAAATAAAAGCAAAGTCTCTACTTATGTCCATCTTATGATATTCACTGCACTTCACTTTTAATGAATCGATTTATAAAAATAGGCGAAGTAGTTGCGTCAACACAATTAGAATTACTACGCGCACTTTGATTCACATGATTGTCTATGCTGGTGCTTGTGGGCACTGTCGCTGCCACCGCCGCCGCCAGCGCGGGCGCGGAGGCGGGAGCGGAGGCGGGCGCGGAGGCGGGCGCGGTCGGGGGAGCGGTCGGGGGCGCGGTCGGGGGCGAGATTTGCGCAGAGCAGCGGAGTTGCCTTCGCCGCCAGGCGAATACCACGAGAGCTAGCAGGCCCGCTCCAACCACGAGATATAGGACCACGAACTGATGCACGTCGTGATGTGATAGATCTGATAGTTCTACGCTGTTATCGGCAGATTTTAGCGTTTCTATCTGTGTGCCAATGTTCTGTAGATCCTTCTGATAGTTTGAATTCTCCGAATCGTATGATAATGTTGTATTGATAGGTATTGTCAAGTTAATGATGTTATTGATCGGAGGAATCTCTATTTGCATGATATCTGGTCGAGTTTTCAATTGATTAGTTTGTCTGTTGTGTGCGAATATTTCATATTCGTCGCCCTTGATAATACAGCCGTCGCTAAGTGTCATAATACCGGCCTTGCTGAGGGACACAGCTGTACCTTGATGCTCACATATGATTCTTATGGAATGTTGATCGCAAATAAAATACAGGTATGTATTCAAGTCACTTAGTTCCGACCAGTTGGCTGAACATTTTTTGATGTTGGTTTTGCATTGATTTGATGATTGGTCTATAACACAGAGATTATCGTCTGACGTCATATGATGTATAGGTCTTTGTAATGGGCACAAACGTGTTGATGCGTCATATGGGTGACAGTTTTGAATTTCATTTTCTGATAGTGTGATATAGGAATCCTTTTGAATGTTCAGCGCTACATATTCTGATATAGGTGAGATTGTGACCATTTCTCTTCCGCGCTGGTGAGGTATTGGTATGAGCTTGTATATATCATAACTATCTCTGGTGATCAGCGGGATTTTTATTTCGAAGATGAAGTAGAGTTTAGTCATTCTAGCTTTCACTTTCAATAAATTATAAATGCTTGATAGTTCAGACTGCATGTTGCTTATGGGTATGGTCAAATCCTTGGAAAGTTGCCCTGATATGATATTGAGTTCATTTCGTAGTTGCTTTGGGGTCAACAGATGGATATTTAATTGCCCATAGTGGATATCAGTGATGGTATCTACCAGCGTGTCTTGTATGTTTTTTAAGTTCATCATGATGTTGTTGACGATGATTGATGATAAGGCAAAATTATTGCTATTTGCTTCTTTTTCGATTTGTTGTGATAGAGTATTGGAGTTTTTCTCTAGAGTTATTATTTGTTGATTAAATAATTTATGCTGATTACTCATTGATTGCTCCACTCTTTTCAGTAGGTTATATTCTGATTCAACAACTGATGTTTGATTTTTCCACAAGAGAGCCAAATGTTTTTGATTGCTGCGAATAGACTCTATGTCTTGCTCATATTGTTCTGCGAACTGATCGTCCAGTATTCCAAACAGACTATGTGCCAGGTATCCAATTCCATTGATAAGGCCGCGGCGGCGTCTTGTGACACGTGCCATATGATTGCCGAGCATCAAGCTGTTGTAATATTGTAGTTCTGCGAACCCATGACGTAATTGTAGCAAGACGACGTCATAATGATTTTGTTCTGATTTTGTTAAACACATGCTTTCTAGGTGATAAATATATTTCGTTAACAACTGCATTCCTTGCCAATATGGGTCCATATCATAATAAACGATAAGTTTCCACTCATCTCGGACAAGGTGCATGGATGATAATTTATCAAAATAAATGCTTTGATTGTTGTTGATATTTGATAGCTTGTAGTCACATTGGACGGGCGTAATGAATAACATCATTGTCATCATCAGTAGCCCAACAAAGTTGATTGATTTTGATGTTTTTGATTTTGATTGCTTTCTTGGTGATTGTTGTTCTTCTTGTGCTGGTTTATTTTGTTCTTGCTGTTCCACTCTTGCTGAAGGCTCATTTACTGGCAGTTTTGATAATTTTACTATTGGCCTTTTCATAGTACCATTCTTAGTTTTAAGCGTAACTACGCGAACATATCCGTCTTTACCAGGGTGAAGCTCTACCACTCTTCCGGTGGCCCATTTTCCGACGGGTACATTCGCATCGTGAATGATTACGATGTCGTTTAGTTCGATGTTTGCTTCTGTTTGCTGCCATTTGCTTCTGTTTGATAATTGACATAAATACTTTGCTTGCCACCTCTTCCAGATATCTTTGAATGTTTTTTGTACTAATTGCCATCTGGTGCGTTGATCAGTTTCAGTTTCCACAATAGTAAGAACTGGGCCGCTTGACAAAAAGTGAGATGGTGTTAGACAGTTGATGTCATCTGGATCTTCTCGCAGTGCGCATAGAGGCCTAGTGTTAAGGCATCCTTCAATCTGTGCAAGAAGTGTTGATAGCTCTTCGTAGGTGAGCTTTTGGTCTCCGATCACTCTACGAAAATGATGTTTAAGGCTTTTGACTGCGCTTTCCCATAGTCCCCCAGCACTGGGCCAGGAAGGAGCATTGAAATGCCAATTTATCTGCATTTCAGCCACTGTTGAGTAAAACTCATGATCCAATGTGCTTTTAAGGTTGATAGTTTCCTGCTCTAGGCGTTTATCGGCTCCGATGAAATTGGTTCCGTTGTCGCTGTAGATGTGGCGCGGGGTGCCTCGCCGGGCTGCCATACGTCGTAGTGCTGATAAAAATGCTGTTGAACTTAGATCCGACACCAGCTCCAAGTGTATGGCCTTAGTGGCCATGCAAACGAAGACTGCTACATAACCTTTTATGGTTTTTATGCCTCGACCTATGTTCGCCTTTACATCGATGAAACCTGTCAGGTCCACTCCAGTATGATAAAATGGACGTGTTGGGTTACAACGAGCTGATGGTAGCTCTCCCATGATTTGCTTCAGCTTGATTGGTTCATGCTTTCTGCAAGTAATACAGCTGTGAACACGTTTCTTGACCGCTCTGATTCCTCCTATAATCCACACTTCTTGTCTAAGATGATTCAGGGTTAACCTCGCTCCACCATGTAGAGTTACCTTGTGAGCCTTATCGATCAAAATGTCCGTGAAGTGATGGGTGTGTGGGATTATGAAGGGATGTTTCATGCTTTCACTGATATTGGCATTTGTTATTCTGCCACCAACTCGTAATAATCCATTTTTGTCAAGAAACGGGTTCAATGAGAGAAGCTTGCTTGTTGATGATAATTTCTTTTGCTTTAGTAATGCGTTAATATCTTCCGAAAATGATTCATGCTGTACGCATTTAATTAATTTAATTTTTGATATATTAATTTCTTGCGCTGTTAGATGTTCGGGCTGGCGGCGGTTTCGTTTATAGCTTAACGTTCGTAACATCCAAGCGACAATGCGTGTCACGCGAGTGACACAGCTGTGTTTTTGTATAAGCTCACGGATGACGTCACCGCCTTGGCACTGTGTTATAGCGTTTGATTGATATTTATTTTTCACTTCTTGATTAGTGTCGTAAACCACTGCTTGATGTACTTTAGGTGGCGATAATAGCAGCGCAGGTCCATTCCACCAAAGTTTATGCTCTTTTAGTTCTGATGCAGTAATTCCACGACTCGCGCAGTCAGCTGGGTTTAAAGCTGATTTGATGTACTGCCAATCTTTTGCTGGTATGATATTGTTTATTTTTACGACTCTATTTGCTACGAATGGTTTCCAGCGGTGAGGATCGCCGTTAATCCAACCTAATACCGCTGTCGAGTCAGACCATCCATACGATTTGATGTTGTGTCCTAGTAAGCTTTGCTGGACAATTTTCATGAGATTTGATAATAGGAGTGCCGCACATAGTTCAAGTCTCGGGAGTGAGACACTTTTCTTTTTGGGCACTAATCTTGATTTTGCTGCTACGATCACAGGTTTTTCTGTGTTTTTGATCTTGCTGTAGATAACACAGGCATAGGCGCTTTCGGAAGCATCGCAGAATCCGTGTAGCTCTATGTTATCATTTTCGTGACTTTCTAGCCACCTTTGGATCCGAAGTTTGTTTATAACTCCGAGATCTTGCTTGATATTCGACCATTCATCGTTCAATGATGCGGGAATCTTTTCATCCCATTGAATGTTTTGTTTCCATACTGACTGAAATAGTATTTTCAGCTTGGTTGTTACGGGACACAGCCAACCAAGAGGATCGAAGATTGTTGATATTTCTGATAAAAGCGATCGTTTGGTGGCTGGCTTTGATGATGATGATGATATTTTCAGCTGGAATGAAAACACGTCTTCTCGGGGGTCCCATCGAAGTCCAAGTGCTTTCGTTGATTCTTGATGTTTGAAGTCAAATGATGATAATGCTGATGTTTGTTCGTTTTGCTGATCCAATAATGCCCTTTCATTAGACGACCATTTTCTAAGATTGAAGCCTCCGGACTTTAAGAGGTCAATCAAGTTTGATATGATTTGCTTTGCTGATTGGATGCTGTGTGCTCCGCTGATAAGGTCATCCATGTAGAAGTCTATATCCAAGATTTTTGCTGCTTCTGGATATTTTTCGCCTTCATCAAGTGCTAGTTGCTTGAGGGTCATCATGGCCAAGAAGGGCGCTCCCTTGGTTCCATACGTCACCGTGGTAAGCTTCCATTCTGTTAGTGATTGATCTTTGTCATCTCCCCACACTAAAAGTTGATATTTTTGATCATCTTCATGGCAAAGAATCTGTCTGAACATCTTCTCGATGTCAGCAGTGAATGCTATTTTGTACTGCCTCCATCTTAAAATTAATGATAGTAGATCTGCTTGTAAATTAGGTCCATTGTACATAAGGTCGTTAAGGCTAAAGCCTGATGACGTTTTCGATGACGCATTGAATACGACACGAAGTGCAGTAGTAGTGGACTCCGCGCGCTGCACACAATGATGCGGTAAGTAATAGCCGTTTTTCGGATTAATTACGCTCGGCGTCATGTGACCTAATTCCTGATATTCACTGATAAATAGTTTGTAATCTTTTGCTATGTTTTCATGTTTTTGAAATTTTCTTTCAAGTTGATAAAATTGAGCTACTGCTTTTTGTTTCGATTCACCCAATTTTTCTTTGATTTCTGGTTTCAGGGGCAGACGGACGATGTAGCGACCATCTTCCTGACGACGGGTTTCTGTCTTAAATTTCTGAAGACAGAAATGATCTTCCGTTGACATATTAATAGCAGTAGTCTCGGCGATGTCTTCTATTTCCCAGAACTTACTGATTTCGTCGATGTTATTGATGACGACATTACAATGATATGATTTTAAGTTTCCACAGATGATCCAACCGAGACGACTTTGCTGTATGATAGGGGTTGATTCACCCTCTCTGATGAGACCACCAAGAATGATGTTTGAGTAAACTTCGGCGCCTAGTAAAATGTCCACGGGACGACTAATATTGAAATCTGGGTCGGCCAATTGAATACCTTCAAGGTTAGACCAAGTCGGTTTTTGGAATGTTCTATTTGGCAAGTTATTGATCAAATTTTTCATTATTAGTACGTCCGTGCTGAATGTGTAATCGCTGTAAATTGATTTTGCTTTGATCGTGATTACGCCCTTACAGTTGTTTCCTTTTGTCCCAATTCCAAAAACAACTCCCTTGCAACGCTGTCGTGCCAACCCTAGGCGTTGTGCGGCGTTTTCTGTAATCAGAGACGTCTGTGACCCTTGATCGATTAGGGCACGCATTTTCATGATGGAACCATCTTTAGCGACTACCTGGATTAGTGCTGTTGCTAAAATGATCTCTGCTATGTTGTCTTGAGATACGTGCGTCACATTATTTTTTCTTGATGTACTGTATTCGGGCTGCTCTAAGTAGGCTTCATGCAAAAGCGTGTTATGGTTACCTTTGCACTGTTGGCAACGTTTTTCTGAAAAACATGCCTTGCCTTTATGATCATACAGACAATTTTCACATAAATTGTGTTTCGTAACTGATTTAAGTTTGTCAGCAGGTTTAAGTTCTTTGAATATTTTACATTGAAATAAACCGTGCTGATTGTTGCATTGTGGGCATTTTTGTTGCGAAACTTGAAATGATTTTTTAATAGAATGATAGTTGTTTGCTTTTATAAATGGTTTTTGATTTGAGTTTAGATTTTTAGGTTTTTTGTTTGATTCCTGCTGTTGATTTTCTCCACGACCACGACGAGACGCTTCTAATGCGGTGAATTTTGTGTCTAAGAACTTTAAGAAATCGGATAAAACTGGGATGTCCTTGGGGTCTCGCACATACTGGACGTAATTATTATGGGTATCCGTGTCCAACTTTTGGGACAAAAGATATATGATTAACGGATCCCAGTGTGATATGTTGACTCCAATGTTTTTGATGGCATTTAGACACTCATTTGTCGTATCGTGCAGCTTTTTTATTGCTGATGATGATTGTTGCTGCATATTTGGTATGGATAAAAGAATATTTAGATGAGAGTTGAGAATAAGATTTTTGTTGTCATATCTCTGATTTAGAATCTCCCAACAAACTTCATAATTCTCTTGGCTGATATTAAGATGCTGTATAAGTTTTTCTGCTGCGCCTTTTACTTTGCTTTTTAAATATTGCATTTTTTTGCGAATTTGACATTGATCTGTTCGTATGGATACTTTCAGTGAACAAATCTTTGAACGATATCCACTGATGATAATTGCCGCTGAAGACGGGAATCTCCATGGCAGGTGTAGATTGCTCACGATGCCGAGCCGACCACATGCTGCTGTTGATCAGTTTCTTGATAGAGCTGTACTTCTCTTCATACTCATAATACATTTGCTCGTATTCAGGGTTGTCACATGGTAGTTCGCTGTCGATCTCCCAGTGTAAAGAGTCAACGACGGACCACCGACCCTGGATTGTATGAAGAGCGTCTTCGAACTCCCACTTCTCTGATAGTGAAGACACATCGATGTGGTCGATTGCTCTTGCTAATGCTTTAAAATTGCTCTTCTGTTTTCTTAGCATTTCGTCAAGTTTGGTAGAGCTACCTCTGTCAACCCTGCCTGACGACTGTCCAGAAGTTCCTGCTGCGTTTTGATTGATGCTTGCTCCACGTTGCATGCTGATGAAATGCTATGTAATGCTATATCTATCCCAGTGATCCCTTGTGCGATATATGCACCTTCTCAGTTTAGCCAGTGAGACCCGCTGGTGGGAGGCCAACTAAACCGATTTGCTATCGCATTCGAGATACACGGAAATTTTACCTTGTATCTGCAACGTCACGAAGGCTTCAATACTACCTTACTCGTTGCTGATGATAATGATTTCACTCACAAAAAGGCACACAACACTTTTCGCGAATGATGATATTGATTGTTATAATTATGATAAAATTATATTTCCTTAGATAGTCACTTAGATTGATAATGAACGTCACGTCACACGGCAAATTCACAGGAAACACGTGATTTCGTAACTAGGTCACTGCACCGCGTGGTCCTGAATTCAAACTTTTCCGCGCGCCGGTTCAAATTTCGAAGGACCATAAAGATGTAAGGTTTCCGCCCTGCACCTTTAGATGATATGATATGATAAGGGATGATAATAGATAGAGGTTAAACTGATAACCTTGATTTATTGATAATGTGAATACATGGGACAACCGCGACGGTCGAACGCGTACTGATTGCTTAGTAGGCAAAATGCACCGCTTGCAAAAGTGCAAATGTGCGGTTTATACATAAATCGTACAATTGTTTTACTTGGCTATTATTTCTTGTCAATTTTTTGACAAAAAATATAGCGTCCACTTCAATCTATACTTTTATGCAATATTTATAAACTATATTTTACACATAAAGAGTTCGAGTTTATGTTGAATTTCAGGTTTTTTTTTATTAAAGGCAAAGCCATCTATCAAGAAAACCTAGTTACATATAGCTGGGAAAACAAAAGTATATTTTGTTGGATTGAGGAGGCGAGAGATTTTGTCATCATTGTGATTCCGCATAATTCTTGTAGATTTTTGGACAAGATTAGATTCCAAAAGAAGCATGGTTTCACTTATCGCATTTTATCATATCTAATGGTCCGCCATTTAAAAAAAAATCGTGATTTTACGGCCAGTGATAAAACGCATGCCGATTTATAGAGTCAATGCTTGTGTCAACAAAAAGTGTAAAGGAACTAAATCTCTAAGTCATATGGTTTCTGAAATATTTCGGTTTAAAAAGTACTAAACCAGTCCAATTAAAAGAAAAATACTTTACGGCCAGGGATAAAACTCATATCAATCGACAGAGTAAATTCGTACAAAACTAAAATTGAAAATTAATCAAATCTCGTCATACGCTTTCTGAGATATTTCGGTTTCAAAAGTATGACAATAGTTTTATACCCAAGTATCTCAGAAACCGTCTGAGTAATTTGATTCCTTATCACTTTTTGCTTATGAACATTTACAACATATATTATATATTACAGAATACATTTATTATATTTTTATTTATTTCCTTAATATTTTCAGGAAATTTTAGAACGCCATGTAATTACTTTGACTACCCTTAATTTTATGAGCACAAACGAGCACGCATATATGAGTAATTAAGCACAGCTACTGATTTAGAAATACGAAATTACCATTGTCACGAATAACGCTCGCACGCAAATTTGAGCATACACACTTTAGTAGAAATAGCTTTTTACAAAAAAATTAAAACGATATCCGAAAAATGTAAAATTATTTGAGAGCTAACTAAATAAAATATCCCTTTTTGGGAGAGTTATTTGCTAGAAGAATCACACATTTACGTCTGTGATCTAACTCACTGTCTGTGATCTGTGTCTGGCTTGGAGAATTTCCTTTTTTATTTAAACTTAACTGAAATAAAGACTTTAATTTTTTTTATTTGCTATAAGTGGCACTCCTACGTATAACTTAAAACTCATTTAGATAGGTATGTATTTATTTATTAGGACCATCTACAAGAAAATACATTAAAATAGCTTACAATTAAAGAAAATAATATTTACGGTGGCCACCGCAAGCGCAATACATGTGCATTTAAACATACCGTTGGTGAAACTTACCTTAAAGTTGAATAATTATTCAACTGATTTTTTTATGTTATGTTTTTTAGATTTAAGTCGTCCCAATATTTCGTTGCTGTATACAGTGTGTAACAAAAGTTTCGGTCAGTATAAGAAGGTCAGACATAGGAGGGTTTGTTTTTTGGAGGCATGCCATCGATTGTAGCAAAATGAAAAGTTGCATTCCCACGTTCAAAAAAACTTGTACTTTGCTTGGAACCAAACCCATACTTTTTTTTAGATATCAATTGTGTAGGTCATAATCACAAAATTTTAAGACGAAACATGATATTAAATATAAATGCTTTTGAAAACAAAGTCTGAATAAAAAGGAATTCAGGATCAAAAGTAAATAGAATATTTACTTTTGATCCTGAAATGGCTCGCAGTGTAACCCGTGTTTTAATTAACTTTCCCGCGGAACGACATATTTTAGGTAGGTTCGAAGAAACCTATGTACTTATTAATCGTATAACCCATCACCATACCAAATTTCAGGCCAATCTGTTCAGCCACTTTGCCGTGAAAGATGGACAAAAAAACAGACACACACATCCGCTTTGCGATTAATAATATTAGTATAAATATTCCTTTAGGGAAAAGACCTTCTCATATACATAATTATATAACGACTCCCGGCTCCTGAATTTACCATTCAATCAACACTGAAGCTTGCTCATCAGTATGAAAACAAAGCCTGCAATGTGTTACCTCACTGTGTAGCCAGCACTCTCGACTGACAGGTCAAGTCTCCTCATTACTGTCACCACGTGGAGTATTCGCGTCGACGTACGGTCATTTCTTATTAAATTAGGTGCCTAGGCGAACACCTGCAGTGCGGACGTTACGTAAGCTGGTGTCAGGTTGAGGTCTGCCTATCAAGTGACCAGATCTGACACATAATAGTGAAATACTGAGGAAAATAGCTAGCTTTTATAAACAAACTATAGCATGGAATATGTTGAAGTAAGAGAGATGAAGTGTCAGAATTGGGTATGGGAAAGGACATACCCTCAAAGCAATTGTTTTCTTCGGTCGAAAAGTTTCAAAGGCGCTCAATGAACTTGATTATCTAATTTTAAGAACTTTGTTTACCTACTTTTAAGATCGTGGATTAATTAATTCATAACAATAAGAAAGTCGATAAAAGTTTGTTTTTGTTTCTGTAGCAATGTTTAATTAATTTTCAACGAAAATTGAGCTCGATATATATGTATTATTACAATCATTGATAGATTCAGCGTTAATTGCCGTGCGTTTCCATCTGCTGGTAAGCTTGTGCAAGTGAGTGAGAGGACGGGAGGGAGGTGCAGTTTCATGTTAATTTCGTAGAATCTAACCAGTGAACGTGGGTGTGGATTAGTCCTAAACTAAGAGTATTTATTCTATAGTACTAAATATTTGGTTCCATGTATGTTCTAGCAATGTCTATTTTTACATTTAGTTATAAATTGGCTTTTGCTTAGTATGCCAGTTAGAGCTTACTCGTCTAAGTGATCCGTCAATGTTGGCATGCGATCGGGGTGTTGATTGCGCTGTAATGAATATTGATGCGGAGCTGCTTGATACCAGAATTCTTGGCTAGTGGCTAGTTTGCATGTGAGGCATGTTCTCAGAATTGTCAATCATTGGGGGTGTCTGAATAAATGCTAGACGAATTACAATTCAGACACCCCTAATAATTTACCCCCTAGAACAGAGAACTATTACATGTCTCATTTGCAATCTAGATAAATAAAGTATCCACATAGCATACGCACCCCTATTTACATTCCCACTTCTGGGACACAGGAACTTCTCTATTTTCGAGAGAGATTTATTTTACCACGCATTGCAAGTGCGGGTCACATGACCTTCAGAAAAAAACGTGCAAAAATTGTAAGAAGGTACAATGTTTTAACAAAAATATGAATTTAAATATTTTTAATAAGTGATAAACCTCACTTTGTAGGTGAAACTATTGGTAGCTCGCTGGGGCGCTATCCCAGAGATGCAGGTTCGAATCCTGTGCGTGCGAAAGTTACGGATGTGTCTTATTCTTTTTCTGCATAAAAAAAATTAAAAAAAATATGAAAGCTACATTTACTATCGATATTTTTATTTTATGTTGAATGTACTACCCTTCTTTTATACTAGGTACGTCTAAGTCCTCTTTAGTCGTATTTTGTTCATCAAAATATTTATTCATATGCCACTTCTTTTTTTTATTTTCTTTTTTTAAATCCAAAGGAGCTTGGCGAGGTTTGAACCCACGGCCTTCGAAATGAAAATCGATGTGCTCCTACGTAGCCAACACGACTTTCATCAGGCTTTTAGGTACTCGTATCCACATAGGCTTATGGAGAATATCATAAACGACAATAAGTGTTTGATCGAGAAAACTTTTTAGCGCAGATAACGGGATTGTTTGCTTAGTTAGAGCTCTTTTCTACGTTCATGTGATCGTATAAGTAAGTATGTGAAACATTATTGCGTTCAGAAATTTATGAGAGATTAATGACTAAATATGAATGCCAGCAACATAGGTTAGTTGTGAAAACATATTCATATGTTTATGGGCAAAATCGCCGCAATTACTTGCGAACTTATTCATAACTTTTATAGCACAATGGTTGTACGTTCGCCTATGTTTAGGGTTGGAGGTGGAGGTCATTTAGTGCAATAAACACGTCTGACGGAAGTGCCTGGCAGCCGGATGTTTTGAGCGTGCCGACGCCGGCGCCGGTCTCACGGAAACATTTCCTAAAAAAGGGTTTATGATAGCCTTTAGTTAAAGTTATCGCCGCTAAATTTAAATAAAGGCGTTTGACGGTTTTCCCATAAACTACGTAGGTAATGGATAGATATGGTAGGATGGGTGGTGTTACAAATAAGACATCGACCGATCGATCTGTCACGTAAGCTTAAAATTATTTTATGTTAATTTTCATTTTATATTAAGATATATACATAATATAAGTACGTGTATATACTGCGTGTCCTACGGCCATACCACATGGAGGGAAAATGCCTTAAATATTTAAGATAGCAAATTTTACTGGAAGAATTTTAAAAACAATTAAAACTGCAATCAAAGATATTAGAAAAATAACCTGTCTGAGCCTGAAATCGAAACCGGCAAATTGTATCAAAAGGGTCAATCGTAATAATCGTAATAAATTTTTATACTTTTTTTTATTATCCTCTATTATTCCACTGTGTTTAGAAAGATGGAAAATTATTTTGACACACCAAACAAAGAAACGATACAATAAAAAACTAAAAACTTAACCATGAATGCTTAATGGGCGGTCTTAATTCTCAAAGGAATTACTTCCAGACAACCGTGGGTGGAGTTTTGGGCAATAATAGTATTATTATTAACCCATCTCAATTGAGAGATATTGTCCCTCTGGTCATAATTATGCAAAAATAAAACGTAATACTGCGCATGCTTCAGTTCACTTAAAACAAATCAAATTGGGCCTCAAGATCTAACTTTAATTTTGTTCGGTTTACTAGCAATATAAACTTTGTAAATTAATTTCAATGAAATATGCTCGATCCAAGCGTCCATCTCATTAAAGAACAGCAAAAGTTGCTGTTTCTCAGCCAACTGGGCTCGCCTCAAACTTTCGTAATAATTGCAAACAGAGTTATGCGAGTTATTATGAATTTAAAACTTGGACAACACAATATAACAGTCATAAAATATTTACGACGTAGGAACTGAGGTAGACCGGAGGAAGATGATGATGAACTCAGGTAGACCGCTTTTTCATTGGGGTATATACATTTTTCAATTCTAGAGTAAATAAAATAAAATAAAAATGTTTATTGCTTTCACAAAATATACAACAAAATATGACGAGTATTTTAACAAACGCCTTACGCAAACCGCATTTTGCATCGCTACGAGAAATGCAGAATATTAATTACCACTGGCATGCATGCACATACAATACAATACAATATTCTTTATTGAAACACCTTAAAAAATAATATTACAAAGAATTGTGCGTAGCAAAAAGTGAGATAATGGGCGGCCTTATCACTAAAACAAACATCAAAGATATTTGCATCTTTGGAAAACTCATCCAAATTTATTCAAAAAACGAAGTGACATGATAATACGTCAAACAAAAAGAAGATTTAAAACTAAAAACAATCGACAATACTTTCCCATTTATAATATTATTATGGATAAGTATCTCGATGCTCGGGCACCGACCGGTATAAGAATAATAACGAATGTGAGAACCTTCTCCTATTTTGAAGTCGGTTAAACAAAGATGCTCCAAAACACTTTTCTCCATAAACAAACATAAATCTATATTTAAAATTTTAGAAAAAACCCCGATTCCAATGCCTTAATTTCCTTAAAAGTAAAATACCATAATATTTTGTAATGTGCACGCGATGCGCTTTCATTTGATACCCCACTCGAGTATATTTGCAGATTTTCGGTTTTCTTTCCCCACTCTAAACCCCATACATTTTAAACGGCACAACCGATTTTCATGAAACATGTCTAAGAACACTCGCACCAGACTTACCTTCCATACAAAAAAAAACTAAATTAATATCGCTCCATCTGTTCAGGAGCTATGATGTCCCAGACAGACAGACAGACAGACACATAGACAGACACACAGACAGACACGTCAAACTTATAACACCCCTCTTTTTTGGTCGGGGGCTAAAAGAACAATTCACAAAATGTAAAATAAACATTTCAAAAACCGGACCCCGGGATCGTCTAAATTCGGTATGAAATGTGGACATATTTAAACACTGTGTACGCTTAGGTGAATAATAGAGTACAATAATCAATTTTAGAATAGGGTGCAGTATTAGAATGTGATATTTGTTGCAGAGTGGGTGCGGGACCCCCGGCATGAGGTCGGGGGAAGGCGAGGGCTCCGAGCTGGCTGAGTTCGGCGCGCGCTGGCCGCCCCCGTGCGCGCAGGGCTACGGATGGACGCGCTCCGCCACGCCGCAGCACCCGCCCGCGCACCATCTCGCCCGCCATTCACGCTCGCAGCAGGTTCTATTGTTTCTTCAACTTCACTTATCTCAGAAAACTCTTATCCTATAAGATAAAGAAAAAGCTAGAATGTCGCGGCGCATGAGTGAGCGCGTTATATCGCGTATATCGTTTGTATGAACAAGTACACTAATATTGCGTTATCTACTGTAGATAACGCAATATTACTGTACTTGTTCATACAAACGATATATTTTATAGATATACTTAAGATTTTTATATTAGAATAGCGCTCACTCATGCGCCGCGACATTCTAGCTTTTTCTTTATCCTAAAGGATAATACTTAAAATTTGAGAACTGTAACAGTTCTCAAATTTTAAGTATTTTGCATCGCAACCAATAATAACATTTAATAGGTTTTAATTAAATTGTGCCATAAATTACTACACTGAACTAACGATTTCTAACCTAACCTTTTTGGATAAAGAGTTATTTAAGTAGGTAGGTATTCATGATATGAAAAAATCAGGGACTTGTGGCAAATTGAAAATTAAAACATCATAGTATAGAATTTGTATGTAGTTGTAATGAGGTTAGTGGTTGCAGGACAACCGGCACACGAGCTACGAGGCGGAAGACGCGCGGTCGCGGGCGCGCGGAGGCGTTTACTACTCGCCGCCCGGCACCTCGTACACGATCGTGGAACGGCCAGCCTCCTCGCACGGCCACCACCCGTCCTACTCGCATCACTACTCCGGGAAGTTGGCGAGACAACCCTACCTAGGTTCTACTAATATTGCAACTAGTGCAGGTGAGTTTGAGGAGAATCTTGAAGAGACGTCTATTATCCCCCGGCCGGCACCTCGTACACGATCGTGTAACGGCCGGACTTTTCACGCGGCTGCGTTCCGTCCTAATCGTACCATAACGCAGCGTAGTTAGCGAAACAGCAGACGCAGGTGACACTTACACCTTAAGGAGACGCGTAAAAAAAGTTGAGAAGGTAAGTATACAAATTCATAGCCCGGCTACTCTTCAGCAAGGTCTGTAGCGCCGTGATGTAGGAGAGGCGTGGGACAAGTTTTCACTTTACTTTGAGTATACTATTTATAAATGAAATTCCCCCACCACCTCTGTTTCTCTTTATTACTCGGAATACACACAAAAACTACTGATCTCATTTTTATGCTATTTTCTGCAATTGGAAGAGATTCAAGAAGAAGGTTTTCAAAACAATTTCTAAATCCGAGCAAAGCCAAAACGCTTGCCTGTTCCGGTTTACTATAAATATAATTAAAGATATCGAAATTGGAAAGTTTTATTTATGTAATGCAATATTATTTTTTTATTAACGGACGTATTAGTGGTATGAGACCTGCAAACTCAAAAAATAAATACTGCAGTGCAAAACTACTAATACATTTATTACAGTGTAAAACTTAATATTATATTTTAAATTTCAATATCAAGCGACAACATCTCATTGATATGCGGGCAAAGTCCTAATTGGGCATTAGACCAGTGTAATTAATTGGCAATTAGGATGCTTTAATGACCGCGGCACCACCGTATCGGTGTCCTCTAGCCGCAACAAGGCCCTCACCAAAGATCAAAGCGGACCCTTCGGTCATTATATATTCTCAACTAAGGCACGTCACGTGAAGGACCTCTCTTAAATTATGTATTTCGATGATACTCATGTTTAAATTTCTTCAAATACCTACCGACTGCTTTTGGTAGAGTGTGCAACACAAGATTCGCATACTTATCGTGATTAAAGAATTTTGATCAGCGTACGTAGAATAAGGACATAGTTCATACAACTACCGTCAGGGCGTGCCCTGATAAAATAATGATCTTGAATTTGACTGTAAAGCTGGAGGGTGCATCCAAGTCTAATTCAAACGAAACAACTAAAAATGTTTGAGGGAGGCCAAAACCAGTGCACATCCAATGGCCATAATAATGAACTTGAACTGTTTTTGTGTATGTAGCAGGTGCAACCAGCCTGCGAAATAGTACAAACCACTTGAGCAGTGCCACGAACGGCAAGAAGCGGCCGATCTCGCCGGAGCAGGTCCTCCGGCTATTCGGGCAGGGCGGTGCCGCGGCGCTGGGCAAGGCTCTGCCACCGTCCCATCCCCCTACCGTGCCGGCCCCCCTCCCCGCCAGAAGACATTCTCCGGCCAGCAGCCCTAGTAGTACAACGCATCATGTAAGTGTCCAAAAAGGTTTGATTTCACTTTGACATTGACTTTTATTCCCAAAACATTTCCGAAAACGTCAATGTTGAGATACCTCAGTTTGAGTACTGAACTGAGGAACTCTTGCGATACGAACAGTCTGATATTTTAATAAATAGTTTGAGACTTTATTCGATAGTTATCTAAGACTGCTGAATAACGATTCAATGCTCAATTCATAATTCGAGATCTAGGTATTATACAGTCTTACTCAACGGCTCTCATTTGAATTGCATATCACTCTGTTATCAAGTTCGACATGGTATCGGTTATAGATAAAAATCGGGCCCGATTTCCAAATCGTTCGATATGAGTATCGCGATATTTTTCAGTAGATACAGTATGCGTCGCTACCTAGTAACCGCTTCTGCATACAAACTACGACTGGCAAGGGGCTACCAGTTAGCGACGCATACTCTAGATGAAATTAACTCTTATTTCCGACAGCGTGGAATCCATATGCAAATGCCATCAACTAATTTGGTTAGATGTACCTAGCAAATATATAAATATAAATAAATAAATAAAATTTTGTCATAGTGTTTTTTTACGTAAGTAAATACAAATACAAAAACTTTTATTGATAACTGTTGTACAATTAGGTGTTTTATGAATAGGGTACATGTTTTTACAGTTTATCCTCAATAGGACGTACAAATCGATTATGATTTGATGTTAAAAATTGATAAACGATAAACATAATAATGTTAAAAAAATAATGAAAATACGTAAACCATTATGTAACCACAAATTATAAGACAGTGAGTTTGCTGAAAATGTAAACGATAGATAGGTAGGTACTCATGTATCGAACCAACTGAGAATTGGCCCTCTACGTTGATCGTTAGGTATTATGATATTTATGATTCGGTACCAAGTCATGTGGTTGGAAAACGTTGCCAAATCTCATTTCTATTAATGAAGGTTAAACCTTGAACCAAATTTCCAGTGAATTTCCAATATAGGATCAATAAACTGACGTCAGAGGTGACACGGTAAGTAAACTTAGCCCAAAAATAACAGCCACGTGACCATCGCGTTGGAGTCGTGTGTGTAAATTATTCCTGGGAGAGGTCGGTCGGCAGTCGATACCACTACTTTATTCATGACCAATGTGGCCAGCGTTTAGACCGGCAAATGGATTTGTCTGCGGCGCTTAATATTCTAAGATATATCAATTTACATAGTACAAGTGCAACTACTTTCAATATTTGATGTGTATTATCGTATCCTTATGTGTTAATAGAGTTCACCACCCGGTTTGGCTGGTAAATTCATTAGTTGCTTGTCTCTATTATGTGTGTGGCACTTGTCCGTCTTTGCCAAGCCTTTCATGTGTCATGGTCACCGGTAAAGCGTCCATCATCGTTGTAGGCAGTTGTAGACGAACGGCCGCGGAGTACCCGCGTTTTCCGGTCTTCACTCTGTACAAAAACTAAGTAGAATAACTGTCCACTTTGCCGCAAACTTTGCCGGTATTTAATGCTGGCTGGGTTGAAGCGTCTGTTTGACCCAATTATATTAAGTTAAGTTTTTCTTACAAATGAGATGAGAAATATTTCAATTTATATTACAATGTAGTTTTTTAGGTTCAATGTGAACACCGTCGGATATTCAAACTACCAGCTGCAAGCTTTCTCACATATTGAAATATTGCTAGTAGGTAATTTCTGTGTGTAATGGTTTACTGTAGTGTTGCGTTTGTTTTTCACAATGAAGTTTTAAGGTAGGAGGTTGAGAAGGAGTGGAATAAGTACGTGATGTGCTTAAGTTCAGTGTGGTTTAGTGACGTGCTCAAAACATTTACATCAAATTGGATTCCGCAGAGAATTATGAGGTAAAACAGTAATTTTTGTTTCAGTTTTGATAAATAATGTTACTCAAAACTGTTATTTACAAATTATTTGTAGTTTTTATTGTCAGAAACTAGAGCACTAATGGAAGTTTGTCAGTTTCCGGTGGCTGAAAACTAGGCGCGAGGACTCGTTTGATTGATAAACATCATACTTGAGCTTGAGCTATGTCTACAAATATCAAGCTGGTGTCATAATGCCACATAATACTTAGATTATATTTCATTTATATATGTATATCTAGGCATCATGCAACAATGTCGTAGGTGTGTCTGTTGGAGATCATAACTGACACTACTCGTATTTGAATTTGCTTGATATCTGAAGATATGAGCAGACATTTGCTGGTACAGAAAAGCACTTGTTGAGCATAAGCTCATTTTCTGCGCAAAGTAAAAAAATCAAATCCCTTGTGACGCTCGGTGTAGGTAACTAATATGAAATCCAAAATTGGCCGCTTTAGTTATTTATACGTATGGAATAAAATATTAAGACGTTGGTCCTTGATATGGTAAACTGTTACATATGTTGGTTATAGAACTGAAAGGCTGGAATAAACTTAAACCACAAAATGAAAGAAGAGAGCCTCGATTGTGAACTGCAATTGTCTTGAGAAATTGGATCTGCAGAGTATATTTAGTTTCAATTCAAAGGGTGCGAGCTGTATTGGCGGCATTTATTTTGTATAGTCGGATTCTCCTGTCTTTGATATGCTAAACGTTTGTTTCGAGGAACAATGTTTACTCGGAACAAGGGGGTTGCGCTTTATTACTTATAAAATCTGCGAGACCGATATTACAAAAGCGCTTGAATCTTATTGGCTGTATATACGACATACATACATATTATATGCGTAGGAATGTTGTAATATGCCTTCGGACGTGCACGCTGGCAATGCTATGTGGTCTATATTGACACGAAAGCCGAGCGCAGTGCTATTTGCGGAATGTAAGTCGTCATTTACGCGAGTGGTGCAAAACACTGCTATTCTGCACCCAGGTAAAGAGAACCCACTAGAAATTAATGACTACCTACTCACAGCTTACCTACTTGGATTTAATAGAAAATTCAGTCTGTTCAAAGTTAGCGTGAGAGTGAAATTTATAGTACGTCAGAATTTAATGGGGTAGTGAAAATTTCTACGATTTTACCTGACGGGGGCGCATAAATGGTCAAGGTCACCGGAACTTTATCGAATTCTTCGGTAATCAATCATTTATATTTATTGCCTTAAATATTTAGAGTGGGTTTTTGTTGATAATTTCAGTTTATGAAAAATTTGCGCGTGGTGTACCCGTAGTTTTAATGTGTTGTGTTTTTATTGATGGCTTCTATTCTTTCTGCTTCTATTCATTCTTAAGAGCCTCACTATTTGAATGTGGTTTAAAACCCGGTCGAAACTTGATATCTGAAACAAAAAATGTTTGCATAAAATAAGGTAATAAATTTTAGACCGGTTTCGGCCATGCGACAGTTTTTAGGTCCGCTGTTCCTTGGTGTGCCAGCACGTGGATAACGTAGCCTAGCTTCTTTGAGAAGATCAATAAAAGTGTGTGTTTAATAATAATAACAAAAGTTTTATTCTATTCCATTCTAAGACGAGGTGCTAAATGTTTACTTTGTGCAGGCGATATACCGCACAGGCGGCGAGCGGGAGCGTCCGTATTCGTCGGGGGGCGCGCCGCCGCCGATGGAGCCCATCACGCGGACCGTTACCATGAGCCGCGACCCTAACGACTCGCACGGCTTTGGAATCTGTGTCAAAGGCGGCAAGGAAGCAGGTGAGACATCAACATACAGCTATATCTTCATCCGGCTTAAAGGCCAATCACGCGGACCGTCACTATGAGCCGCGACTCCAATGAATAGCACGGCTTCGGCATAGGCAAGCAGGTGAGACATTTATAGAGACATACTTATCGCCTTTGAGTGAGGTCCACTTGTAGTACAAGGGGTAGTTATTTCATCATCAAGGGGTTTTTTGGGGCATGCTGAAAAGTCAGCCTCTTTAACACGGCCTTGTAGACCTTGTGAAGGCTAATAATTTTGTTAAAAAGTTGCTCTGTAGCTTTGCCCGCGCCTATCAGGAAAGGTAAGGGAAGTATTCAGCTTGCCTGAATTATCTTCCAAAAAAATACTTACCAGCTCTAATAGCATAGAAGGCGATCGAATCCTTTTTAACACTTCATAATTTACAAAATAAATAAGCAAAGTCCATTACCAAATATAAACATAGGCTGCATTGCGAATATTGCTTATTATGTATATGCCAAAAAAGTAAAAATCCATAAAAATCCTTTATTATACCGGTAAAGCCAGGAACAGTGTCATTTGCGTTAACCAGTTATTCACGGAACTAAGTTTCTTATACTGTGCTTTTTCTGGCTTATGAAAATGTTTTGCTATTATTTCTATTACCTACGTTTTTGCTCTGACATTTACATTTTCTCCCTCACTGCATGCTAACATGAAAAGTATGAAACACAATGGCTTGCTTTGTACAATTTGCAACGTAAACAAGGCAACAGACCACATTATTATGCTCACAGTTGACAGACATTACATAAAAGCGTATCTGAACATTTTCATTTAAAACCTTGCATAGTAATAGCTCTTATCTTTTGTGTCGTAGTAAGCTAGCTAAATTAGTTTTGTCATATAGGTACATCACAGTGTTCCTAAGATTAAACTTTGCTTACTCCTTGAAGTAACAAAGGATTACTACCTTGCGAGATACCTAATTTTGGGTGTATGAAGTAAAACACAATGCTTTCTTAAAAGCCACGGGTGCTTTTTAAAGAAGACAATGGCCTACCAAGGTCCCGTTATCGATTAGTGACCCTCATTCGTGGCACATAAATAGCACTGAGAGCGATCGGAGCGACCTAACCAATGACCTGGGAATTGTTTGCGAAACATCTTTATCCAGTTCGCTATAAATGGATTGGCTTGACTTCAATTCAATATACATGTTGAAATTGGGCTTGCAGTGTGAATAGTTTTGGTTTATAGTTATGATATCTATGCTAGATATAGAGATTATAAGAAATTTAAAGGAGAATACAAGACTATTCTCTCTCAAATCTTGCCTTGAATCATTTCTTATATTGAACGCCAAATTTATGGAAGTTTCATTTCCTAAACTGTTTGCTTTCAATATTCGGTAGAACACCTTAAACGTTCAAAGCTTATTACTATGATAAACATTTTCGTTTCACACAAATTAGAAAAAGCGGAAGCTTTTCGCGGAAAAGCCGAGAATTAGGTATAAATTGTCATCCAATTACAACAGGATTTTTAGAATTGGATGTCTTTGTGAACCATTTAACTGATCATTCAATTTTCCGGCTGTTTTACGGAAATGAGCTAGCAGGTGGCCTCCCATGGGAATCCTTTTTGGCCTTTGATATAAAGTAGGTTGATACACCTGACAAACCCCAACGCAGAAACAGTGACACGCCCTATAATTAGATGACAATACCACGAAATATCTACATTAAGCTACGGGGTTAGGTTCATTTGTTTAGAATGATAAATTACGGTTTACAAAAAATGTAATGTAATTGAGTAACCCAAATCTATTTCATGTGAGAACACAGTCAGAAAGAGTATTTTTTTTTCTAGTTTAGTTTAAAATGCTGTGGCAGTTATATGCCACATCATATAACTAATCAATCCAGGCTCACATGGTTACATGTCATAAAATTTTTGGTTTTGTTTAAATAATATTAAGTAAGACCTTACAGAATATTAAATTTTTCTTAAAGGTTTGTTAGGTTAAACTTTTCCGACTAATGTATGCGTATATGCAGGTGTAGGGGTGTACATATCGCGCGTGGAAGAGGGCTCAGTGGCGGAGCGCGCGGGGCTACGCCCTGGAGACTCCATCATGCAAGTCAACGGAACTCCCTTCTCAGGCATCTCACACGAAGACGCACTCAAGGTGAGTTGTTATATGATTATATTTCTATTAAGCAGGTTTTTTTTGCCCAGTGGCATATGTACGTTAAAACCACAGATTAGATAGTATCTAATCTGTGGTTAAAACGGACTATATAATTAAATACATTTTATAATTCTAAATACATTATTTTAAGAGCTTTTACGAATAAAAAAACATTTGAACTAAGTAAAATGGGTTAGCAAAAATCGGGTTGCTTGAGGTATTTATTTAATTACTCGTTTTTTTTTAATGAAATTAACAAGTATTTCTATTTTATAATCCTAATTAGTCTTGTGTCTATTGTGGTTGCGGCAGAATATCAGCGTTCACTGATAACACCAGTGGACATAGAGCTGAGCCGTTGCCCTTTTACTGCTGTGTATGTGTACACACACGTGCAGGTACGTGTGTGCTCTATGTTTTTATGTATAAATTATATGTTATGTAATTAAAAAAAATATGTTGATTTTGAGTCTGTATTATTTTAGTGTGTGTTTCTGTGGTAAATAAAATTATGCCTATGTCTATGTCTAATTAAATGTGCAAACTTTTAATGGCACTTGCCTAGGCACTTTAGTACGTTTTTTTGTCAAGAAGGACCTTTCAAAATTGACAAATTAAAAAAAAACATAGTTTACTAAATGGTCTTAATTCTAGAAAATTTGGGGCAATAATGTCATGATTTTTGTCTGCGATTCTAGAAATGTTATTTAATGTTAAGGTTCCATAGTAAATAAACAAAATTTACCACAATAACCGAAAAAAAAATACCAAATATCTCGTTTGATTCTTAAATGCCCACAATTTTAACACTCCATGGGATAGATTTTTTTTCTGTTTTTGCTTACTATGGTTATCAATTCTATGACCCCGTTTTAGCTGGACGTTCTGGGACCCCCGTATAGAGTAACGCATAGACAATGATTATTTTTAATTAGTTTAATTTTTAGTCATTGTAGATCAATGCCACGTTACTACATACTTGCAGCTGTTGCAAAATAATGACAAAACCACTTTCAAAACAATAATTTTAATTTGTTGGTTTCTATCTTCTTTTTGTAGATCTTTAAGTAAGAAACTGCCGTTTCAAAACAATTCTTACAGCTTATTCTTAGATTCAATCTGCGCTACTAGAAACTTGGCCGTTTACCATTAACTCGCTCAATTTCGAGCCAAAATTACTCATACCGAACCCTCATGTTTCATCCTTGTTCGCTGCCCTTTTATCATTAGAAATTTGTCGCGCGACGCATTTTGCACCGGAAGCCGATAATTACTCCATCCATACCTACGGTATGACAAAGAGTGTAACCTGTTGCCCCTGGCAGTCGAGCCTGAATTCGTTCTATGGATCCTTACATGCGTAACCCCCATTTGAAAAATGTCCCAAATGAATAGCAGCACTTTTATAATTTTGCTGATTATAGTTATTAGATTCGATCTCTTCTACCAGCTTCTTGGCCGTAAATGAGCGTTTCGAGTCAAAAATGACCCTTATGTTTCATTGCGCGCTCGTCCCTATATCATTAGAAATTTGTCGCGCGACGTACTGCGCACCGGAACGTGGGTAATTACTCCATATAGTATGACAAAGAGTGTGACCTGTTGCCCCTGGCAGGCGAGCCTGAATTCTCGCCAAATTACTTCGACACAGCCTGATACGGGCCAAATTGTGCCACGACTAAGTTGTTACGTCTCCTGCAAATGTGCTATCAGCGTGCTGGCTCTCGTGGGTATACTTTTCAATGTTCTGTTGGTGTAAAATTGGAATCTGTTACTTATCTGAACTTTTATTAAAAAAATATTTAGTTTGCTTTACTTTATAAAAAAGAAAAGTTTCGAGCTTTTTTAAAGTTTGAAAGTCAATGCGTGGTGCGTGCTCTTATGGGCTGCAGTTGTTTATTAGAATCGCACTATCGAAGAAAAATTAATAAACGTGATATCTAACTAGACCCCCTTCAGCCCTCGTGATATGGAAGAAATTTGTCAATTTTATTAAATGCGCACAGCGTTGAGAATAAAAGCTGAATACAGTTTCATAGAGCTAATTATATAACACATTTTACAAATAGGATAATAGGTTAAAGTTTATTATTGTTATAAAAAACAACAAAAATTTTTTTGCAGCATTTAAATACCTTTGATTTAAATAAAAAGTTGCGAAGCTAACGGTGTGTAAATATTAGCTCCAGCCAGCGGCGCTCGTATTTGGAGTCCGGAGCTAAACAAATTTTCTCAGTCACGTTTCGACGATTGTGAACTACGAAGCTAATTACACAGACCTTTTGACTAACGTGAAGGTTGATAATTGAATTTTCCGGGATCAGTGATTGTACGAGAAATATTACAATGAAACAAATGTTTAAGTATATACTAATATTATAAAGCTAAAGTGTTTGTTTGTTTGTTTGAACGCGCTTATCTCAGAAACGTGCTCCCATTTAAATATAATGATGGTCCGATGAATAGCCAATTTTTCGAAGTTGTTTAGTCCAAAAACAGGGCAACGCCGTGGAGTCTTCGCGCTCATTGAAGTCCAGTCTGTTTCAAAATATTTTAGTCTCAATACAGACTTGTCAGTGTGCGCGGCTTCATCTATTCTGTGAGACGGTAGTCAGCCGCAAAACAGTTTTGTCTTGGGTCAGCGCGAAGCTAAAAGCTAGTAATTTAATAAAATTATAAACGTCTCCAACGAGATGGACAAGTAACCGGGTGACACGGTCAATGCCGCAGGTTCGCGGTGTATACAGGCTAACCAAAATCATTGATTTATGGATGAACTGCTCTTCTATTGAGTCTGCCTGAGTTGATAAAGATGTCATTTTTCTAAATAATAGTGGGCAGATTGTATAGCAATAAATATAATTCAGTGTTCTTGTATAATAAAGTAAATGCTGTGGCTCAAAAGCTTGAACATGTGTTTAATAAACTGGCATTACTCACGTCAAGGGAGGATACCAACGCAACGTTTTGAAATTGAAATGATCGGATTACCCTTTGTACTCGAGTATATACAGAATCGGATTAGCGTTCATTTGCACAATTGTAATCTAATATTCATATCCGTAAAAGAGCGAGTTTACTGACTGACTGATGCATCATCACCGCTCTTTACCTGTCTTTAGAAATAAGCTTATAACTCTTTTCTCTCCAGTTCACCATCAAATTGATAGCACTGGGTGATTTTTGTGTACTTTAATCTATTTTCTATGTTTTTACCTATTTCTCAATTTTAATTTCTTTTTTATTGTTTAATTTTTTGTGCTCGCCTATTAAAGGCACATATTCCATAGTTAATAGTATGAACAATGTCTACTAATTTTTTTTTGTTCTATGTTGGTGGTGCCTTAAATAAATAATAAAACAAAACATCGCCAACGATAGAGAGTTTGAATTTGGATTTAAGGTATTTTGTGAAAACCTCCACGTATAAAGACTTATAGAATTATTAACGTACATTTTGAACACGTAAATAAAAAAGTTAAATGATGTGTTTCAGAATTAATCAAAAAAATATTTTAACATTTGGGAACTTAATAACTGTTTAGTTTAAACAATCTTAAAAATCGTACGATAATTCATAGGCTATAGGCAAAACTCGTAGCAAAGCGGCATTGTATGATATGATAACAATAGAAACAGAAGGGTTTTTCTGCTGTTTTCCATTTGTTTGACCTAATTAATACTCGAGTTTGGATATGACAGCCGGACGTGTGCGCTTGACGTTTCCATTTCCGCGGTGGTTGGCGTAGGCCACCTACGGCGTAGCACTGCTACAGTGCTCCTACACTGCAATCACTAACTGCTACGCGACACAGAGTAATACGTTACGACAGTACGTAATCATACAATATTACAATTCGTTATTACAATATTTATCAAAAGATATAATTAATTATATTTACATAAATGTACATATTTGGACACTCTATGGGGTGGTTGTAGGAAATACCTATAAGCTTATACAAAAATGTGATTACTAATGAACTACATATGTAACAGATATACTGATAATAAATAGGACATAAAAAAGTACGTCCATTTGAAAGTTTGCAACATAAAAATAAATCAATTGTATAAACCAAATGTTATCAATTATCTTTATTGTGTCTACGGAAATTTCTACAAACAATATGCAAAGCATGTAATAGGAATACCTGCATTGGCGTTTCTATAAGCGAATTAATAAGTAAAGCTACTTGATTAGGCAAGAAAAATAAATTGCACCAGAAACTATGTATTTAGAAGGTTGTTAGTCCTGCGTCATTTCGTGACTGGCCGGAATAAAGCCGACAGAAAACGGACGGTACTTTTCCGTTTGTTATTTTTTTTGCTGGAAGGTTAATTGCTGCTACCATTTTAATGCATTAAACCTTACAACACAAGCAACTTATTTTCTAACATGCTGATTATTTTTTAATATTTTCAAAAACGATTTTAGAGGTATTATAATTTCCGAAGAATTTGAACAAGACCCCAGACTTCTTCACGCTCGCAAATAAGCACTTATTATATAATGTAAACTAGGCTACATTATATAATGTACACTAGATGTTTTTCCATACAGGACAAATTCACGAGAAATTATTTCCACTCAAGTTTTATATTTTAAAGTTATATATAATAGAACAAACAGAAATTAAGGTAACATGTCTACAACATGCAGGTAGTATTTCTCCTTTGGCCTGACCCAAGGAAACTTTGACGTAGGTAATATCTATTTTAGTTGGTCGGGTAACAAAAGTATTTCTGCAACGCGGTCGGTTCCTCGCGACACTTGATTTACGAGCAGGCTTCCTGACGGCTCTGGAAGTTTTTATAGCACGACTTATCTACCTGAACATAACTTAAGATTTTAGGTAAGAATAATATAATTTCTGGACGTTCAATTTATTAATTGTTTATGTTTTCAGGGTTAGCATCTAGTAATGCAGTATTTTAAGATGCATATAGAAGAAAATAAATGGTTATCTTTTAGTATAATGTTGATTTTCCTTACAAATAAATAAATAGAAAAACGAATTTGCAAGCTGTTTAGTTGTCATGAGGCAGGGCCATTTTTCAAATTTTTGGCACCTATAGGTATTTACATATCCCGAAGGTATAATTAAGTTTTGCTGGCTAGAAGTAATAAAAACCCTAAAAACATATATGTAATTACCAAACCAAAACGAAGTCGCGACCAACTAGTTATGAGATTATGAGAAGAATTCAGCTGCCAATCTAAAAAAAAACAATGTTTCCTCGTAAATCACTGTATGACGTAAGCATTAGCCGTAGTCTGATCGGATGTATATAAGAATAGGTACCTACGTGAGCCGCCTTGCTGGCTGGCGCGACCGACTTGTCGCCATACTGTCCAAGCTGTCTGTGATTTTATCACTACGGGGTCACCCCTTTCTTCTACCTCCGATATGATGCTAGGACAATTATATTGTTATTATGATGTCATATTTTATGAATAATGGTTTCTTACTCAATATAATAATGAGGAAGACAATAGACATGATGACTAAATTAGAAAATTGGTAACGTATACTGTTTAGTACGTAAGCAGATTTCATCCAGAAATTTTAAAAAAACAGAAATCTCTATTCAAACAATAATTATTTTATATTTATATTTTAATAGTGATACTTAATTTTTAAAAGAGATAGTTATGATAGATAGGTTGTAAGCTAACTTTACATCGGTAAAATTCCTTTTTTCTGACTAAAAAAACTTAATTTTTTTTAATTATAAAATGATTAAGACACATGCGTCTTAATCTTTTTCTGCATAAAAAATAAATATAATTAGTTTAACAGAAAAATTGAGGTTTATCACTTATTAAAAATCATTAAGATTGGTTACCTTTATTAACTCTATAATTCCTCTTTAATCGGGGGAAAACCATTAACATTTTGTACTATACCGTTGTTATAAGGATTCGAGAATATACGCCACAGATTACAGAATATATGTACCCTTGGTATGATAAATACATGTGAACAATCGAGAAACTTGAACGGAAACCTATCGATTATTAATTGACTCCTCTCCATACGTCGCGAAATAAATACAATATCATTTACACCCCTAGTACATTCCATGCTTTTCCAATTTATATCAAAGTACTTTTTTATCCAATTCCCATAAATGGAAACAGTAGAAAGACAAAAAAGTCATAATATTTTGTCTTTCTACTGTTTCCATTTTGCACGAATTATGGTTTCGTCATATTATTATCTAGTTTCATCAAGCTCTTGTTGAGTAGGTAAAATGATTCAGACGCTAGGAAATATTTTTTATTAGACATCCACTTAAAAAACAATTTCCATTGAACTCAGTTATTAATTAAGGAATTGGACCCAACGATCCATGTTATTTGTTTCAATACTACCTTAATAAAATGTCAGATAGGAGTGTACCTGAAAGTTATACGAGCCAACTTTGTGAGCGTATTTTATGGTTCTTCTTATTACTATCGCAAAGTGCACGTGTAGGAATATAGGTAGGTCACAGATATTATGAAAATGTTAACATAAATTGAGTATTTTATGTAAGAGAGCATGGTAGTACTTAGTTAAAGTTTATAATAGTAAAATAATATTTTAACCTGCGAATATCGTATTTCCCGCTTAGATAAATTTAATAGCGCGGTACTAATATTTCATACCAGCGGCACGCCCCGGCTTCGCACGGATAATTTTTTTTAATATTTTTTTTAATATAAAGTATCCTATTTTACTTTTAATACCTTCAAGAATATATGTGCAAAGTTTCATGATGATAGGTTAAGTAGTTTTTGCGTGAAAGCGTAACAAACAAACTTACATTCGCATTTATAATATTAGGTCCTTACATATGAAATTGGCGTTTTTCGTACTGGCCACTTTAATCACAAATTTCTCCTCTTTGGTAAGGAATTCCAAATTCAAATTTGTACAGCTATAGACTCATGTATTTGTGCTTCGATGATCGTCATTCATTTGTTTTTTTTCTTCTGTTTTTTTCTGTTTGCGTCACTCATTTTACAAAATGGAAAACTTAAAATATCGCATTATTTACGAGTACGAGTTCCGCCGTGGCACTAGTGCTGCGGAAACAACTCGAAGGGTGAATGATGTGTATGGCGGTCGTGTTGCAAAAGAAAACACAGTTCGTTTTTGGTTCCAACGTTTTCGTTCTGGAAATTTCGACTTGCAGAACAAGCCCCGTGGACGGCCTGAGACTCAAGTTGATAATGAAGAGTTGAAGGCTATTGTGGAAGCGGATCCATCGCAAACCACGTCCGAGTTAGCTGCAGGCTGCGGTGTTAGTGATAAAACTGTTTTAATTCACTTGAAGCAAATTGGGAAGATTAAAAAGCTTGAAAGGTGGGTACCTCACGAATTGACTGAAGCAAACCGGCAAACGCGCGTCGACTGCTGCGTTACATTACTAAACCGGCACAATAATGAAGGTATTTTAAACCGAATCATTACCTGTGATGAAAAATGGGTTCTTTACGATAATCGGAAGCGCTCAGCGCAATGGTTGGATCCTGGCCAGCCAGCCAAATCCTGCCCCAAGCGAAAATTAACCCCAAAAAAGTTACTTGTAAGCGTTTGGTGGACTAGTGCCGGTATTGTTCATTACAGTTTTCTCAAATCTGGCCAGACTATTACGGCTGATGTCTATTGTCAGCAATTGCAAACCATGATGGAAAAGCTAGCGGCTAAACAACCTAGGCTGGTCAATCGCTCCACGCCACTGCTGCTTCACGACAACGCTAGACCACACACTGCGCAACAGACGGCTACTAAATTAGAAGAGCTTCAATTGGAAAGTCTAAGACATCCTCCGTACTCCCCGGACCTTGCTCCAACAGATTACCATTTTTTTCGAAATTTGGATAACTTCTTGCAAGGGAAAAAATTCAACTCCGATGGGGCAGTCCAAATCGCCTTCAAAGATTTTATTGATTCCCGTCCGACTGGTTTTTTTAGTAAAGGGATCAATGAACTACCTATAAGATGGCAAAAGTGCATAGAAAATAATGGTTCATACTTTGATTAATTAAATATATTATATTAAAAAATATTCGACTTTTTGTTCCTCCCATACAAAACGCCAATTTCATATGTAAGGACCTAATATTAGTATGATAGCAATTGAAGCAAATTGACATAGAGTGAAGTAAAAGTTACTTAGGGCTTCAAAATTCGTAATGATGCAAGTCGTTCGCCGAGCGCCTATTCCGGAAAGCGCTGCAAACACAACTTCTAAAAACTCTCCGTATAATGTGTGATGCGATACAGACTGTTAATAAATCTAAATTTAAAATTTAAGAAAAACCCCCGATTCCAATCCCTTAATTTCTTTAAACGTAAAACAACATAATATTATGTAATGTGAACGCGATGCGATTTCATTTGATACCCCACACTAGTATATTTGCAGCTTTTCGGTTTTCCTTACCCACTCTCACCCCCATAACTATAAACGGCCCAACCGATTTTCCTAAAACATGTCTAAGAACACTCGCGCCAGACTCACCTTTCATACAAAAAAAACTAAATTGAAATCGCTTCATCCGTTCGGGAGCTATGGTGACACAGACAGACAGACAGACAGACAGACACGTCAAACTTATAACACCCCTCTTTTTTGGTCGGGGGTTAAAAAGTAATGTAATGGGTTAGCGATATAAGAGATATCTATACAGTGTCAATAGGGTCTTGATTACAATATAATACAAATTAAGATTAAAGAAAAGCCCTTTCAGGCCGCATCAACACATCAGTGCGCAGTTTTTTCATAGTATTTGCCCGTACCCGTGTACAATTAAAATTAATGCTCAAGTCACCAAACCCATAATTATGTCAAAAAACGCTGGTTTTCAGAATTACAGCTTTAAAAATATAATTTAATAGCAGGACGTTGAATGCCTAAACTGTTGAATTTGCATTTAACGTTCAAACATATTAAACGTAGTCGATAATTCCATTTACACAGTAACAGGAGGCGCTAACAAATAAACCAACACGGGAATAATAATTGTAGGGAAATCGATATTACGAGAACCTGCCGTCCATTCGTAACACGGAAGCCTGAAATGTATTTAACGCATGTATTGAGTTGAAGGCTTATGTAATAATTATGCTAGCATAGCGTCCCTCGGATATGACTGCTAAAAATGATGTTCGAGACGGGATATTACTCATTAATAATTAACTTTTTGTTACATTTAATATTGTTTTTTTTTGTTAACCTTATTGTAGTTTTTGTTTTATTTGGTGACAATAAACATTTCTTTCTTCCTTCTTACGTTTTAGTAAATGTTTATAGTTTGTATCTTTGATAATGGGAGTATTTACCAAAAATATAAGTTTCACCGTTATCATGGTCATCAAGGAAAATCATGTACTTTTTGATTGATTATTCGTGCCTCCTTTCAGCCGTATTGAAAGTATTGCTTTGCAGATCTCCCATCTGTTTGAGCTTTTTAGACTGCTTTTATCACTCAAAAAGCCACAAAAAGATACAAAAAAAAGCATGAAGATATAACAAGAAAGCTAATTAGCTCGCTAAAGTGACAATGGGCAGGCCATGTAGCACGCCGAACAGATGGCCGTTGGGGTCGGAAAGTTCTCGAATGGAGACCACGGATCGGCAAACGCAGAGTAGGACGTCCACCAACTAGATGAACGGACGACCTGTTGAAGGTAGCGGGCTCGCGGTGGTTCCAAGCTGCTAGCGACCGATGACACTGGAAGTCTTTGAGGGAGGCCTATGTCCAGCAGTGCATGTCCTACGGCTGAAATGATGATGATGATGATGATAACAAAATAAAAAAATTGCTAATTCATCCCTCTACAGTTTGAATTAAAAAAACAGTCTTACCTTCCAAATAATTCAAGCTTTAATGGATTATGCTGGACAAAGATAAGTCAGGTTAATTATTTTATAGATTAATGGAACGCGATACCGTTGTTCAATTCAATGATTCGTAAATCACTAAATCCAACAGCGCTTATCTGTTTAAACATAGCTGCAAGCAATCCATTTGTTTATCTGTATTGTCCGCAAGTAATCTCCTCATTTAAATAAGTGACGCATTTTCAGTATAATAATTCTTCCAGAGAATTTGTACCCGAAAGTTATTAAAGGTTCGGCAACGATACCTGGCAAACGGAAGCTATGCGTAAGGATTTCTTGAAATAATTATAAGAATAGAAAATATATTATAATTAAAACTTTTGTCGTAAACATAATGTGACCAAAACTAAATTTTTACTAAACATCTTTAAGTGAATTTAATTGTAACGTAAAAGTTGGCAACAACCATAGTTACTTTGTGTTGGCTAACTAAATCGTTTTAGTCACTGCCAATTCATTTAAATTAATTTCGACATGAAATAGAATCAAAAAGTTCGCCAAACTACAACGGTATCGGGTGCGAATATGTTATGCTCTATTTTCTGAAATATATTTTTATGGTGTTTGTAAAAAGGTTTTTGGCGTTTTTGACAGATGTTGAAGTCCTGTCGTCAGCTGACGATGTCAGTGCGGACAGCAGGCGCGCTGGTCCCCCGGCCGTCGTGTTCCTGGATGGACCGGTACGGGCGGCCCGCGTCCCCGCCCGCCGTCCGAACCTCACGCTCCGCCAGCAAAGATCGCTCCATACGAAGGGTAAGCCAAAATAAACATAACAATATAGAGGTTGTAACAAAAGTTTCGGTCAGTATGGGAAGGTATGAAAATGTATGACATAGGAAGATTTGTTCTTAGGATCCATGTGATAGATTTCAGCAAAATGAAAAATTGCATTCACACATTTCAAAAAATCTTGTACTTTGCTTGGAATCAAACCCGGATTTTACCGGTCCGGTTTACATAAAGTTGAAAAAAATGTGCGAAAGTTATTGAATGGAAACCTTGTATCGATACGAGAAACTTCCAGTAAAAGAACGACGTATTTAGAGCTGCCGTTATGCAAGCCGAGCAACCTAATAACTAACTAGAAATTTATTAAGAACTAGCTGTGCCCTGCGGTGCTACCCGCGTTATAATTGATGAAGTACTCTCAACCAACAACATATTTATTTGAATAAAGATTAATATTATTGTGTTGATACAACTTAAACAAATTATTTCGACCAAATTAGGTACCATAAAAACGGTTTTTGTGAGTTAATCTTAAAAGATAGACATATACTATTGCGGACTGTTTTTTAGATCATTAAAAGAGCTTTTATTCTTTAATACATATTTTTTGTGTATCTTGAACCGTTTTCACGGCGCACGCAACGGCAGGCTTCAAAGATGAACAATTTCTCCCGTTTTTTACACATTTACCACTATATCTTTGCTCCTATTGGTCGTAGCGTGATGTTATATAGCCTATAGCCTTCCTCGATAACTGGACTATCCAACACAAAAATAATTATTCAATTCGAACCAGTAGTTTCGGAGATTAGCGCGTTCAAACAAACAATCAAACAAACAATCAAACAAACAAACTCTTCAGCTTTATAATATTAGTATAGATATATATATATATATATATATATATGTTTAAAATCAGCATCTGTAATGACACTGATTAGTTATCACTGTATGTCGTTTAGATTGCCATCATACCATGGTGTATTTATCAGCGTATTTTAGTAGCACTCTAGTATTTTGACTGATTTGTTTCGTGTTTGATAACATTAAAAACAAAATTCCTTCTGTAATATCCTATGTCTAAAAGTCTGAATAAAAATTATGGAATGGTCCCAAAATAGTCTCACCAGGGCAGAATAGAGTCATGGTATATGCTAAAAGCAGGAACTCAGCGAGTAAACTTATATTAGTTGTTACCTACAACCTAAGTAACTGGAAAGTATTCCCTTTTGTAATATCTTAATAGGGATATCGGTATCCTAATACTCCGATGTGGGAGCTTGTTATGTTTTAATTTAGTACAAATCGAATCAAAGCATTACGTCGCGAGAAACTTCAATGAACTGTATCGTTTAGATTTTTTTAAAGGGAAAAGATGAAATAAGAGTTTTATTATTTTAAGTATTCTAAATCGCGGACTAGTTATTATTTTTAGTCGTCCTATTGCTTCAGCAGGGCTTCATAGAGGCAGAATATAGTCATAGTATGCTAATAGCAGTCCATCAGCGAGTAAACTGAGTCGTTAGCGGTTGTAATGAGGCTAGCAAACTGCCGCCCATCGATCCCTTCATAAATATTACTTTATGAATGAACGATGCTCAACTGCTATTACCGTACCCACTGATGAGCTTTTGATTGGTACGTAGAGCTTGTAGAATTACTTATTACAGGCTCCAATCAAAGTTTTATTGTAGCTTACAGTTCATGCTTGTAAGACAAAGTTATAATTAACAGACGTCGCAAAGACGTATATTGATTTCAGTGTTGTGTTTCTAAGAAGTTCTCTATGGTCATTTTAAATTCATCGTGTACAAATGACGCTTAATATATAGCTTATTATATTAATAGCTAGAGTATAAAACGCTTTTTTTCACATGTTACTCTCTTCTGTCTGTCTTTTTTTGCGCTATCAAAACTATATGGCTCAGCTCGAATGCAACGTGTTATAGAAGAAAAATAACTACATATTGTAATAATTTTTGCCTAATCCATTTTATTATTTACTAGCGGCCAGCCCCGGCTTCGCACGGGTTATTATTCAAAATTAATATGCCGGCAATTATTCGATTTACTCTCGACTTTTAAACCTTCCCTAGACCTCCACGAACATTTCAAGACTAAGATAAGATAAATCTTCTAGTTTTAATCAGACTAACGAACAACAATTCATTTTTATTTATATATGTAGATAGATGATGATAATTTATATAAAATATCAAATAGGAACATAATTATTCGCCATTGCTTATGTTCCCTTTGTGTATGTTCAGGTGGATCTTTGCATAGAGCCGGGCCAGTCACTGGGGCTGATGATCCGAGGCGGTCTGGAGTACAACCTCGGCATCTACATCACAGGGGTCGACAAGGATTCCGTCGCCGATAGAGCTGGTCTTATGGTATGTTATTACTGTACTTAATAACTCTCTAGCTAGCTTTTAAAAAAATATATATTCATGAACTTAAGCTGCGTTCACACGGAGCCGTGTCTTACTCATTCTAGATTTTTTGTAGGATCCATTCTGTTGGTTGCAATGTTAGAGCTCACAAAAGCATTCGGTTTTATCGGATCCTAAAACCGAATGCTCGTGTGAGCTACAACATAAAATCCTACGAAATATCATCGGTAGTTAGTAGTTAGTTAACGGTATACACCTACTATTCCATATAGATGTTTGGTCAATTTAGAATTATGACGTATCAGTAATACCTTGGCGACTCTTAATACAGTTCGGGGCTGCTTCTACTTATTATTAGGATTGATAAACAAAATTTCCCACCACAACGTACGACACATAACTTGGAACTAATCTTCTCTCCCGTTCGTAACTTGCTCGTATTGTACAAGCCTTATTGACCTAGTCCCATTAGATGTCGAAAATTGCTTAGTTATCAACCCGACAGAGACTGTCTCAAATGGCAGCGAAGAGACGTTCCAAACTTGCAAGTACAAACTGAAGTTCACATCGGAATAGAGCAAGAACCAGGCGGAAATATCTTCCACAGTAAATTGCTTGTTTGTCGACGCCAGCTCAGAACTGTCGATGTACCTATTATCTTTGTTATTGCACTCAAGTATTCAGTTTCGAGTTCTACTCATTAGGGATGAAGCGTTATTTGAATAATAGTAAGGAAAGGAGCTAATGAGTTATCCTGATCTAATAGAGGAATCCTATAAATGACGTAGAAGCTATAGTACTATCAAACCATATGCATATCATAACACACTCTTAAAATGATTTTGATGTATGTATTTTTATATTTTTTTTTAAATAACTTTATGCAAAGATGTCAGTATCCTTATTTATTGCAATATCTGTTTCAAAATAAGCTCATTCTTTGTGCGCTGGGGCTAAATCGTAAATCTCACGTTTAAGCCTTCGCCGAGTCTCAAAGAGTCTTTAACTGCCCGCATATTCTATCCTCTTCTTACATTGTAACGGATTATATCGCCTGGAGCTTAGTTAAAATACTCCAGTATAGTGCTTTTTAGTGTTAATAGCAGGATATGATTGAACATAAAATATTCACCTAGCTTGTTTAACGGTGTTTAATCTTGGACGCGTTTATAGTTAATAATATAGTTTAACATGTCATAAATCAGTTAGTCTGAACCTAGAATCTTGAAAACAAATGCTCTGTTTTATCTACGTTACGGCTCAAAAGTGAAAATGGTGAAGCGAAGTGCCTAATAACTCCTTTGTGACCACTTTGCAAAAGAGCAGGCAACGTACATTAGACCCAAGTTGATCTTTACTGTTGAAACTTATTAAAGCTCCACAGATATAAAAACTTTCGTATTTTATCAGGTCGGTGATCAAATACTGGAAGTGAACGGGCAGTCTTTCGTGGAAGTCACCCATGATGAGGCAGTTGGGCAGCTGAAATATCACAAGAGGATGTCGCTGCTTGTGAAGGACGTGGGGAAAGTTCCTCATGCCTGTACGGCGTACGGGGGCGGAGAACAAAGAGATGCGCAGAATGTTGCCAAGTGAGTGCACAATCGAAAAAAAGCGCTTGATTAAATTTGTTTTTCAATATAGAAGGGAATAATAATAAAACTACGGACTTTCCTCTGTTAGTGTGTCCCTGGCCAATACGACTGTATTTGAACGCCTGCCAAAAATATTTACGCTCAGTTTAAACTTTTTACTGAATCCGCTTGGAATGACACAATTTACAAGCTAACTTCAATCACTAAAAAAGTGAAAATGAATGTTTCAAATTGTTTCTAAAATTGAACTTTTGCCAGGATCATGAAAAAAGTGACCTTAAAACGCTTCCATTTATTATTATGCATTTTGGTAAAGTGCCAATGGTGTATAGGTAGCTAATAAGGTATTTTTCGTAGGATAAGTGGTTGGGGGAAGCGGAGAGGAGCTGCGTCGACGGCCGTGGAGCAAAAGGCTCGCTCGTTGTTGCCGCCGAGTGAGCTTCCTGCCCTTGCGTACTATATGGAGGAATATGCAGCCAGAAGACTCACCCCTGATGCCTTCCTCACTGTACTGAGAGACTTACTAGATACGCAGCAAAAGGTAAGATATGTAAATAAATGATTAACAAAACGTTTATTTTCTTGATAACCTCTTGCGTATACGTATCTTGTCCGTGCTAGACATTACTAATAGTTAGGGAGGCGAATAGGGGAATTTTCGGCAATACTCGAGCGTGGCAGTTTAAGATATGAGAGATACCTTAGACCTAATAGAACAACCTGTAAAGTATTTAGCTCTATATGTAGTGACGCGCGCCTAGAATAGACGATCAGATTAGTAAAAAAAATGGATAGTCTGAAATACTCGAGCGCGTCAGATTAAGATATTGGGGGTAGATTTTAGTGTTTAAAGACTAAATTTAACTAATCTGACGATAAGTCCTTGACGCCGCCGAGTTATAGGGTCATGAACTTGACATGAAATCCGGCATACTCGAGCGCGATTATTATTTTTTTTATTTTAAAGAATATAGTCTAAAACTTACTAAAAATACAAAATCTGCCGGTTGCCGCATGACCGGAAGCGTGGAGGAGCCATTTCGTCTTCCTAAGAACGCGTTACGGCATATAAGTCGCGAACGATACAACGATATAATTTATTTTAAACAAAAAAGATCTCTAAAAAAAAATTAACCAAAAACACAAAAAAAAGTAATTAAAAAAACCTTTTTGGGTCAGATTAAGAGAACCCACCAACATTTTTGTCAGATTAAAAAAATATGCTTTCAGAATACCGAGATAAACCTCCCCTATGAAAATCTGACGCGCTCGAATATTTCAAAAAAACTTTATTTTTTTGCATTTTCGAAAATTAATCGTAACTTATCGTCACGCTGAAATCGTCAGTTTTTTTAAAGGGAGCTTCCTTGGGGCCTACTTAACACCCCTTCCGAAAATCTGACGCGCTCGAGTAAATTTTTTTTTTTGCATTTTTGACTACTTTATATGCCTACCCCACCACGCAAACCGGCAGATTAGTATACCGTTGTTATCAGAGGCACTCGGGGCATACGTAGTATGAATATCTGTTTTTTTTTAACATTTTTGAAAAACCGTACACGCCAAACCCACCGCTAAAATGGTTTTTGCCATACGAGCTTTTCTTTTCCAAATTATTTTATCTTTCGATTTTGATAAGTCTCGACGGCGCCGTTGAATTACGCCATTTAGCTACCTCGCCTCCTTAACCATAATTGTGTTTATTTTGTAAAATTAGCAAAACAGCAACATTAGCAATATATGTACCTTATAGTAGGTACTTAAGTACCTACCTTCTTCTACCTATTAGGAAATTCGATTTCAATAACTTTTTACAATTTACAAAATATTTAAATTCTCCGAGAAAGATTCCAAAAACAACCAGAGTCAACTTTTTAAATAAAGAAAGTGTCTGTAACAATGCACCTAAAAGCAGACGTGATCCCGAGCTGCGTCGTCGTAAAATGCCCGCCATTTTTTGAAGTGTGGACCGGAAGGTTATTCTATTGTGTCTGTTTCTGCGAAGGTTTTACTAAAACGAAAAGCAGAGATCAGAAATTCAATAGGCCCATAAAATATACGAGTATCTATCTAGTTTATTATGTTGTATCATTCGTGCGTAAGCTGAAATGCCTCGTCATGTTATGCCGCAAAGCGGTTTTTCGTGTCAGCATTGTGGTTTCCACTGACATGATTAACGCATCTGTTACCTTCATAAAAATAGGCCTATTTGTGGTTTCCATTTTAGCTTTGCAATATTTGATAGGTGTTGTACAAATTTGTATTCAGGTAATGGTTTTGTTTCCTAATAATCATAGCGTCACCTACCTAACTAGGCCTCCATTATTATGATGACATGTTTTAATAAAAGTACATCGAAAACAACCGAGTCAAGTAAAAAGTACTATTTTCGTTACATAGAAACGCTAATCCCTCGGCGGAAATCGAATGCATTACGCACAGCAATTTTCACCTACTGCGCCACTGAGGCATTCATGTAAATATATAGGTCCTATATAATTATGCAAACCACTTTAAGATTTTGTATCAAATGTAGACGTAGGTAACTAGTAAAGTTTAAGTACAGAGTCGTTCGTCGTAGATACATGTCGTCCATTATCCTTCCCCAAGAAGTTGAAATGCGAGAAAGGAATTCCACCGTACAATGTTATTTGACGTTAAATTACATAAAGCTCACGAACTTCAGGGGAATGAAGATAAATGGACGAGTGATTTTATTCGTTACTCGTAAAGCTTTCAACCTACAATGCTAAGATAAATATGTACTTGAAGCAAAAGCATGATGCACCAATTTTCAAACCAGAGTTAACGTTTATAATTGAAATTTATTTAACGATGCAATAATAATTTTAAAATTCGTTATGCATTATTTCCTTAATTCGACTAATTTATCTTATATGTAGTAAATTACTTTAGAACCAAAAGTTTCGTTTGTTCACAACTGACTTTGTAGATACTGTGCCATGAAACTGCAGAATGATGAGAAAACAGAACATAAAGTTTACTACAGTAGTTGGCTAGTTTTTGTGCCGTAACGAAGAATTTTCCGCATATCTGTGAGAGATTAAATTCCACCGCTGCTTACCTTTGTAAATACCCTTTAGGTAGAGTGTAGGTATTTGCAACGTGCGATCTGTGCTTGAGCTGGATTAGCAGCTCTTCGAGGGCTTACGAGGACCTATTGGCAGCGGATGAATAGAGCTATTTGAGGATATCATTCGTTTTGAAGAGAATGTTTTTTATTTCTTCATAATATTATACGTCGAAAAGGGCAAATTATTAATATTATTTACATGTAAAGTCGTCGTCTTTACATTATGTAAAATGAAGTCACTGCCGTTGTTCGTTAGCTAAGAAATGTATTTATAACGCAGTTTTGTGTAACAGATGCCAGAGTGTGGTAATGTGCATATTTTTCACTGCGAAGGCGCTATTTGAGTATAAACATTGTTATTGTATTTCCTCGGCGGGTTTTTTTAAGATTAATTTTTGGTTGCAGTACACGCTGCTCACGGAAATCCGTGAGTTCATGGTCCCCGAAGACAGGCCGAGGTTCGATGAGCTTGTTTACAGACGAGGAGATGAACCGACCGAGCACCATCTCAAGGTAAGAACTCCATACATTTTGTCATCTGGATCCTAACAATCTTCGAGGTGACCCACTAATACCGTTACGCTGCAAAGTTTGAAAACTTTAATTAGTGTTATAAAAAAAAGACGGGCTGAAGTAAAATTTCGCGTTAAAACGTATTTTACCTTAGAGGTTCCATCTAATAATCTCGTAATCTGTGCCCACCTGGAGTCCCTCATTACAACCGTGTCTGTAGTACAAGGAAATAAAGGCCTACCTACTTACGTATAACATTGCGAAATAAATTCCAAACATCTTTATAAATAACTTCTACGGTTGAGCGATATTTTTAATTGGCTTCAAAAATGGTAACTGCTGTTAGGTAGGTACACATTATCGAAAAGGCCTGAAATGTTCAATCAGATTTCTTAGACTAAAAACATTGCACCTTAGGGTTATGTAGAATATGTAGCACGTAGACAACGCGACATAGACAGTAGTATTGTAGTTTATAGTAAACTAAATCCATTAACACGAGTATAAAAAATATAAAATAGGTAATTCTTAAAGTTGATCGGCTTGACAAAATGGCAAACACGTGTCGTGTATCGAAATACAACAGTATATTCTGTAGCATCTGTTTTGTTTCGTGAAAAAGTTTGTATATTTCGCGTCGAGTGCCGAGATCCTTTGCCTGGGGATGAATAGCGTTGCTTTATAGCGAGATGTATGGCGGTCACGGTTTGGTTGTAGCGCGGCGAGCGCCACATGCTGCCTTCATCGACGATGCATGACTTGCACGAGCCGGTAAGTTCACATCCCTCCGCCCTACTTGATGCATGCCCCATTGTCAATAGTGTGAGCTTTCAATGGTAGCATTTGAGCTTTGCGTGTTGTTGTTACTACCCTAAATGTTCACAGAATGTTCTGTGTAGTTCTCATTCAAAACGACCACGTTCAAGGTACAACCGGTGTTACGGCTCTGAGTAATTTTGCAAAGTTAAATTCACATTAGAAGTATTGTGTTTAAATGATAGCGTGGGGCGGGAGGTAGGGCGAGGGCAGTGTGTAAAGGGTTAATAGGTGAGGTGGAGGGTTGTTGTTGTAGGAGGCCGGGGCGGACGCGGGCGACCACCGCTCGCCCTCCGAGGACTCCGGCCTGGGCCTGCCGCCGCATGACGCTTACAGGTGACACCACCGTTACTATCACACATGCCTGCCATTCCCACACACGTAAGCTATTCAAAACTATACGATAATAGAAAAGACCGTGTTCGAGTTGCGTCGGCGGCTCTAATGAGCGAAGCGAAAATCCCTCGTCGCCGGCGGAGCCTCTCATAAAGGCGCTTAAACGCTAAAGCACCATTAGAGTGCAAAAGCAAAGGCTGAGTCCTCGTCGAGCGTTCGCTTTCGTCCGCTCTTTTACATCTCACAGCGAAATAACCCACAGTTTAGAGCGAGCCCTTGTCTGTCGCTCGCTGAGCCGAGCATCTCATTGGACGAACGCCAGCCACTTCTACTTTTATTCGGTATCGGAATCGATTGCTTTATAGCAGTATAAACGTTCACGTTTATTGTCACCGGCGGGTTAGAGCCGCTGTCCTGCAGCCGTAGGGATGTTTTATAGTTACTGCCAGTAAAACCGATGCGAAATTGACGTTTAACTTCTTTAAAGTTACGATTTACATTTTACTATATATAAATGTCTAGGCTAACGCGAGAAAGCTGTACCTGCATTCTTATACTGAGGACTTTTCAATAAAATTCGAACCAAAATTGTGTAGAAATAGAATATATAGAATATATGAATAGCTGCCCGCTGTTTCGAGCAAGCGGCGTTCTTAGGATGCGCTGCGCAGTGATAGTTGAGCCGATGTAGCCTGTTTGCATCGTGTAGAAGTGATAGAATGTTGATAGTGACGTGGTGTTGTGGGCAGGAGCGGCCGGCCGTGGCGGGCGGACGCGCCGGACGAAGAGCTGGAGCACCACGAGGTGATTTTGCCAGAATTACCTTACACACTCCTTCAACCACATTCACTCCTTATAGCGGTGTCCATGGGTGTCACTCGCGAACACACTCACCTTAGATTAGAACATGCGAGCAAGACGCTGTACAGAGCATCGTATTGCATCTTCCTGAAATACCTAGCCTTTGTGTAATAGATGAGCTTCTGGGGCTATTATAGAGTGGCACCTCGGCACCGTCACAGTAAATAACACATTTCTTTGCATGTACAACGGCTAACAGTAGAGCTCACGACTTCAATGGCCGTTATTTCCTGTACAATCTGTAATTCAAAATTATTAAATGGGTAAATCTGGCAAAATTCAAAATATACTTAATGAAAAGTGGTGTGCGACAGAATTGGCTGTATTATTAATTCGGTTCAGATATGAAATCGGTAATAACGGCCAGATATTGTATTTCTCCTAACTCTATTAGTTTAGCTTTACATTAGAAATAGCTTTTGTTTTATGGTAACTCTTTAAAGCTGCTACCATGAATATCAGTGTTCTTAGTAAAAGAAAAACATTTTTTAACGCATCTACATCAACATAAAAGCAAAACATATTTTTCTTCTAAGTGAAATTCATTAGCTAGTGAGAAATTTACCAAGTTTTATAGCTATGGCAGGTTTGTATGGACGTAAGTGATTGATAATATTATTCCACTTTAGTTTCGACTTGAGAGTTTGTATGGTATTCTAAGGGTTAATAAAATAGTTCACGGTCATTATGACGTCATAATAAGCCTTGATAAGATCCTGAAGTGCTCTCAGCGTATGGAACGGAAATTTTGAGTGCTCTGTTAACGGCTCGTTGGTCTAGGGGTATGATTCTCGCTTCGGGTGCGAGAGGTCCCGGGTTCAAATCCCGGACGAGCCCACCGCTTGGTTTTTGCTTTTTCTTATTTTGACTATTAAGTATTAATCGTTTTTGGAATTTTATCTTAGTTAAACATAGTCGGTATTGTTTTTTATTTAATAAAAAAAATACCAACTATGTTACAAAACACTTAATCCAAATTTATGAGGAACAATAGGTAGGTACTTTATTAATTATGCCTTAATTGGAGTACTATCTATCTCCCAAAGGTAGGAACTACGTAATCCGTAGTGACGTCAGACGATGAGAATGCCCACTCGGACGTCACAGAGATAAAGCGAGCTTATTCTTAGTTATTAAGGAGCTATTCATTTCCCATTTATTATTGTGGTTAATGGAATAAAAATATAACGAGCCCTACGAGGCGAATCCTCCTTGCCTTGAAAGATAAATGTTAAGCAAGGAATGGTTTTTCGTTGTCGATTATATGAAAATTGCAATTAGCTACCGAGTATTGTACTGTAAAGTATTGATTAAATAGTGTTCTATCACAAAAATAATTTATTTTGCATAAAACATTACCGACCAAGCGAAAACATGAAATATGAATAGAAGTGTTTTTTTTCGCTTTAACTCGTGATACGCATGCGCTCCTCTATTTAGTTGTAATCTGAGGTCGCTATAAACGCACCCAAAAATATCTTTTGTGTGGGTGATGTGTCGCTATCAACAGTTTCATCGCCATTTTAATGAACACGGGCAAAGTAAAGTACTCACTTACAATGATAATAGCTACACAATAACAAGCCGGGTTTACCTCTCTGGATTAAGGGTTCTAATATTCCCGTAGGAAGATGTTGGGGTAGAAGGGTATAATAGTTCCCTACTTGTTTATAACAAAACATACTCCCGAGGTTACCCTTTGCATGTTGCCCTTAAAATTATATTATTAACTAAGTTTCGATTTTTACCCTCTTATGCGATACAGTCAACTAAATAAATTCATGCTTAGTTATTCATGTTAACAGCTTTGCTATCTATTTGTATAACAGTGTTAGAATCTTTACCAGTCCAATTAAAAAAAATACAGCACCTAAAAAACGTAGTGGTAAAATATTGTTAATGAATGAGTATATTTATGGCGGGTTTCATTGGTCGGTACACATCTACCAAAGATATACATTTAATGTAAACAATGTTATAACCCTTAAATTTACCGACTTATCGTCAAGACCTAAAATAATATTTAAAAAAACCGAGATACCCATATACATATTACCATTCTAATGATATGACATAGACACGAAAAAAAGTAATGCAAACAAAAACTTAATCATAAATCTAGAGGTATCTCCTACGAAGGTGTAACGATCGGAACTCTGCGAGTCTGAGGGTTTATCTGCTTAGATCAAAAATGTTGATTTAGAAAAACACGTAATAGCCCTCTTTAATTGAGGAACAGTAGGGGATTATAATTTCTTCCATTTTTGAATTATTCTAGACATAACTACCTATAACGTACGTACGTATGAAAATACAAATTTAACTGCAGAAAATATAATGCAACAATTTAAGTGGAAATGGATGGTAATTGAACAAAATGGCTATCTTTTCACGTCCATTTTATGCTCGATTGAGCTGAACCTAGTGTATTATTCATGCCACAATGTTTACGGACGAACTCATAAATCTTTTGATGTTTCTTTTACTTGCGAATATTTGCACATAAAATATTTATAAATTCAATAATACGAACATTTAGTTCATAACTTCTTCCGTTCGAACGTTGACCACCAAAACGTATTGTTATACTTATATATTTCTTGGGTTTTATGGCAATAAATTATATAATTACCTAAAATTAAAAGATAATTATAAAAAAAATTATAGGTAAGTGAACCTACTTTTAATTATACGAGTTATGCAAGACATTTTACCAAAAACTAGCTATCCACCCCACGGTATTTCCCGCGTGTTACAGATTTGAGCGTATTTAATAAACATAATTATTTACAGTAGGTATAGTAAAACAAATTCCATTTGATATCTGGCGTAGAATATTTATATCTGAACTTGTAACCTTTTGCCCCCACAAAGGCGCGTGTATACGTGCGTCTTGTGAAGTTTCAGTGGTTGATCAATGCCTTCGCCGGGGTGAAACGTGTAATGGAGTCACGCAGTTGGTACGTAGAGAGGAGAGTCGCAGAATAGTACAGAGTTTGAGGACAGAGTCAGGGGTGGTCTTGTAGGCAGGGCAGTGTGCGCCGCGCCGCTCGGGCGGTATGACGTCGCGACGCCGACGCCGCGTCGCTTTCTGCGACTACGTACCTATGGACGTGCGGGCTATGGCAAAGGTACCAAAACAGATTTTCTATTTACTTGCGATCCGGAACAGTTTGTCATGTCTACGCCTTATTTGGAGAAAACTTTGTTGACGCCTCAGAGTATGTAAACAAAGTTTCGCGTGGACGTACGTAGCGAGTTTTAGCAGTAGTTTACATGTACTGTAAATACGATATCTATTAGCTGAGCCTGATACGAATGAATCTATGAATAGAGAATATGAATAATAAGCAATCTTATTAAAATATATAGATAAAACATAAGTAGGTACCGTTATTATTTCAGAAATCATCACAAAGGCATGTCACGGCTTTGCATCAACCGCAACAAAACAAACAGTGACAATCCTATAACCTTATTAATTAATTAATATTGCTTATCCTCAAACAGACCGTCACGATAGTCATTTTCTGTCATAATTGTTATAATCATATTAAAATGTCAGATTGATATAATGGAGGATTTAAAAACATTGTGATCACCTGTCCAAACTGTTACTTTTGAATTTGTCTTTAACCATAACTAGAACGAAATAGGTAATATAAATTGATTGATTTTTAAACTTGTAAATGATTGCATGCGCATTTGAATAACAGCCATCGATATAAAGCACAATTTCACCGTACTTTGAAGTCAAGGTTAGTTTTCGCTACCAATTATTTTGTCTAGCGGTGAAGTTAAAACAGTTACCTACCATTCGTTTAAACATGAGACTGAAATAGATTCTTAATGTGCTTGAAAACGGTTATTTACCATAAGCATGCAAATTTATGCTAATCCTGAAATACCTTCGGCAATGCACTTTGCGTCACGACGCTTACATTTGTAAACCTAATACAATGTCTTCACAGTCATAACAGAGGTTTTTTTTATGTTTTTTTACAAGAGTACGGGGTAAGCTGAAGGATAAAGAGATTAACGCCTGCATAAATTGCGATAGTCTGAGCCTACTCTAAGGTCTGAACAAACGCCTTTAATTTATATGGTAGCAAACAACACGCTAGTGGACAGTAAAATTCGTTACATTCAAGCACTATGGCACACTGTTTGCTGGTGTAAGCAAATCTGTTTGTTGTACCACCGATAAAATAAAGATATAGTTACCTAGACTGTACCAACCCGCGGAGTAAACAACTTTATAGTGTAATTAATCCGTGTGACAACCTCCCAAGTACAAAGGTCAGCGCATCGTATGAGAACTGTTAGATTATAGAAAGTTTTATGGAATATTTACTTAGCTGTGCCAACGAAAGACTGCTGTCTTCAATAACTTTTATGACTTATGAAAAGCACACACTAAGTATAGTGCGTTGAACTCTATCGTTGGAGAATTTATGTTGCGAATGGGTGAGGTATGTTAGTAACTTAGGTACCTACTATTTAGTATAACGATCGCTCATAGAGGCTAATTAAAATGTTGCGCAAAAACACTTGCCTGCTAAAAAGAAAGCCGGTTAATTTCATATTACTAACGAGTCACTGGCTAATTGCTGGTAGGTTTTAACTTGCCCAGGTTTGAGGCATAAGTTAGCAGGATTACCAAGTGCGTGACGATTAAAAACCCCGTTTTTAAAAGGAATATGAAAATAATGCGTCCCACAACCCCATTATGAGCGATAAGAGGTGTATGTCCGAGTTCAACTAAGCACGCAATCCTCCATCGGGTTTTAAACTGTGCACCTGAGACTCGAAGCTTTCAGCTTAAAATATTTTGAATGGTTAGGAGCAGGTGTTCACTTTGCTATGAACTGGCCGAGCCACCCGCCTTTTAAAAACAAACAAATTAGTCAGTGCAGACGTAAGCACTTTAGTGCGGTTAGTCTCCGCTGTTATATTATCATCGCAATGCAGCTCTCATTTTTGAGAGGGTGAAATGCAAGGCAGTTAGGCAGTTATGCTTTGAAATGTATTTTTTATCATGTGAAATTAGAATTTGTAAATATAAAATACTTCACATTTTTTGAGATTCAAATGTATTTGTCTTTCGGCGTACTACTAGTATCTGATCTTAACTATCTGGTTGCGATGCCTGATTTTTTGCGATGCCAACTTTAAAATAATAGCGCAACAACTGTGGATAGTTACATTATGTAGAGAAACATTATTCATCTACGTTTGTATGTACATACAACCACGTCTTTCTATAGGTATCTAAAGTCAAAGGTTCATGTTTTTGGCCGAGCATAAATCTTTCGGTATCAAGATAAACATAACTCCAATAAAATCGTATTTATGCGACACAAGTTTCGAAACGCTGATATAAAAAATGATTTCTGGGCTAGGTAATTTTTATACAGAACGTACAAACGTGATCCAATAGAACCACAAAGAATTGGATTTAAGACATCCGGCCGGGGCGGCAGTGTTTGTTTCAATTAAGATAGCGCTAAAAGCTTACCGCTTCTCCAGTCCCAGTTCCAAGGTAGACGATATCCGAAGTGTGCCAACATGCAAAAATAGCGTGAAAAATCCATTGCCATAGGTCATCCAGCCACTTGGCTATTCCTGCCTGCAGTCTGGCTCCGGACCTTCGTTGTTTCACAACCTTGCGATTTCTGAAATATTTCAAGAGTTTGTTCTCGGTAAAGTGTAGCAAGTCGCGTAGTAGTGTGATGCTTATCTGTTTTCTTTCTGCGGGTAATGTGTGATGCATGTATCTGATAGAGCTGTTGAATCCTGTTTCGAAAACATGTTTTGAGAGCATTGTTTTAGACCTATGTTGAGAGCGTTGACTTGAGCAATTTTTCATCGTATGGCTATATCTAAAGAGATATTGTTTTGCTTGGTGGTAGAGATGGGAATGGACATGATCTACTTGCAGGCAGGGCGATGATATAGATTTGGTTATCAAAGTGGTTTTATGCATGATTTCTGTCGTCCATTCATCGAGAGGATTTAAGTACATTTTGACATACTAAAGAGTTATTTTGTTTGTTCAGGAATACGAGGAGGAGGGTCGGAGATCTAGAAGACACTCTTCGCCGTGTAACTCTAGGGAGGGCAGTACAACGGCGCTACACACCACACACTTCGACGATCCCGTGAGTACCTATCAATAATTTATCCATAATACAGATTTGGTTTGATGAAAATATCTTCAAAGAGAACTAAACGAGGTTTCCTTTTGAACAAGAATGCCTACGCTCGTTGTTTTACAATGGCTGAACAACTTAGTATAACCGCATTTTGTTATCGCATGGTTTAATAACCCTGTACTCCGGAGCATAAACATTTTAGGCCTTTATGTAACACATGTCAGTCGCCTTTTCATATAAGCCCATAGCATGCGCAAGTTATTGCATTATAATACCAAGGGAGAGTCCTGTGTTTGAGTTTGCCTCTCGTTGTTCATTCTTACTGACAAGACTCATTTGTAACTGAATGTTTTGGCAACCTGCCAGCTCTCATTCGGCTATATGAAATATTAGTACCTTACCAACGCAACATTGGATGTTTTCTTATTATAAACAAGCAAAACTAGGAACAGATGAAGTGAAAGTAAGCTATCGACTCTATTGTCAATTTTGCTTTAATTGAACAGTTTCAAATAAAACAAACATTAATACTAAGTTACAGTTTATTAATTCAAAGTATTTTATACTCTTTGAGATTATCTACGACTTATTCTACGATTTATCAGTCTAAATACTTACAATACTTATGTTTATTCATCGAACAACAATCTCTTAAGTGATCTTTTGATATTTAATTTAGGTGTACAAAGTATTCGGACATTAACGATTTAGCTCCATGTAAGTATCAGGTTATAAGTGGAAACGGGAGCCTTTGAAGTATTGGGTTCATTCTAAGTGGGATATAATGGACTACTGGCATTTTATTTTAATACCAATCATATTACCCTAATTAATTTATTAGCCTTGTTGTTATACTCGTATTAATCATAATTACTTTTAATCCTACCTAACAAGTACTTCCGATTTAAAATTATGTACGTAGTTTGACGGCAGACAAAATATGTTATATACACACGCGGCAATGTATGAATAGTACTTATGTATTTGACAGCAAATTAATCGATCATTTGACACCCAATAAATTCCAAATATCACGGTCATTTGCTACGAACAATAAACGTCAAATTGGTTATGTAATCGCTTAATAGGGGGAATATTAATGCAATTTGCTCGCGCCAGAGTGCAGCTATAGCGTAGACAGTAAACAGAGAAGAAAAGAGTTTTTTTTTTATATTAGCAGGCCTGCTTGCAGGCTGAATACATTGACATAAACTATTATTTAAGATCGTCGATCGACGTGTATTATTAATAATTATCTATTCTGGCAACTAAATAATTTCATTTCATTTCATAAAGGTTAGCAGTTTTAGCTATGATGGTTCCTTCAAAGCGTTAAAAGAGGTTCTTGATCATAGAGGTCACAAATGCCGTAAACCTAGAAAAAAGGAAAAGTTTACTGTCTGTGTTTATAAACCCTGCTCCTTCGCTTAATATCTCCTATTGGGCGATTATGGGGTATTATGTCAAAGCTAAAACCTAAGTGCACCGAGATAGGTCATAGTTTCTCTTGCAGTGTCCTCCGCAACTCCTCGGTGGCCTTAGTGAGGTCCTTGTTGTCGTGTCGTCGTTTCTTTCCCAGGTCTGTGACGTCATCCAGGTAGTCTTTAGGGGGCTCCGTAGGGTACTTACTACCAAACTTGGGACGCGGGATTTTAACTCGTTTTACATCATCCAACCAGGTCTCCATGTTGAATTGGTTTTTGAACACCTGAAACAAAAAAAAATGCTTATTGCGTTGATCCTTTGTAACCACTAAGTACATAAATATCTTGAGTTAACGATGACGCACTAGGGTAGAAGACAAAAAAAAACATTAGTCCGTTATTTAGATTATTACAATAAAACCCATATAATCAGAATGTGACAGTGCATTAAAGTTTCGCGTGACGTAACGCATTCGGCGATTTGTACTAAATTTCGTAACTACTCCATAACTTTGATGCTCTAATCTTTGCACTTACTTATTGAATTGATAAAGTAAAAAGTAGGTGGTGATTAAGTACATATAGGGTATTTTTTACTAGACAGACTAAACAGAATACCATTTTTTATGTAGTCATTGTACCTATTTACCATGACATATAATTTAATGACAAGAAACATTCTCCATTTTAATTTATAAATCCCTCTTCAATTCAGAAGGAGCAAAGTAAGAGCCTGTACTCAAGCAGGATATTAAACTAGTATAATTAAAGAAAAATACTGCTTCCTCTTACAGCGGCAACTGTACATGTACCCGTAGATTGATTGCTTCCATATTGATGAAGAAATAACAATTACGCTTTAGTTATATCGAGTCTTTTACGTACCTATTGCTACATTGTTGTAAGAAGGTAAGGTAACAATAGAGTTTGTAACTCTTGTAACACCTTGCAGATTGATAAACAAAACCACGGTTGTTATTTTGATATCTGTTGGGTAATGTTGAGTAAGCATGGTCAAGCTGGTGTGACAACTCCACTTTTAAAATTAAAGATTATGTCTTGTTTGACAGCGCGCAACTTTTAATGAATAGGGGACTCTATGATTGGCATATAATCGCAAATAAAAATACCTAAATATAATATTGAAAAAATAACAGGATTCAAAAATTTACAAGAAATCATAGAATAACATTATGAATAGGTAAATTGTTTATTATCCTAGTTATTTCTTTTTATTCTCTCATAAAAATATGTTTGACTAATTGATGCTTTTATTAGATTACAATAAAAAAATGGACAGGAGTAGCAATTATAATAAAATAGAAATTGAGTTTCTATTCTCCTAGCAAACATAACTCAAGCAATTCACAAGGGGCTGAGTCTAAGGGATTGTTAACGGCTTAAATAATTTTAGACATTATTAAAATTCAGAATAATTTAGTTGAAATATTTAAATTCAATTGAATTACTCCATCTGTATTTTGCATATCAGTGAGTTTAGTTTCGTATACGAAAGAAGGTTCGTTCCTTCCGGCTTCATACAGTATGGAAATCACGTCCAATACCGATTAGAACATGCTTATCGTTATCGCAGAATATTAATGGATCTATATATGGCGATCGTTCATCTCAAAAGACAATGCTATTATTGAGCCATAGACTTTCTCTCGAGAAAGTGTTGCTAAATGCGGTGGCGATATTCAATTCGACGCTTTCAACCTCTCAATCTGAATGTTTACTGATTTATATTAAAAACTCTACAAACCAAGTGCAATTTACATTTTACTAAACAAAATATTCCGTCTCACGCGGTGAATGCATCATAACAGCTGTATTATTTAACATACTAGTTATATATCTGTCATAAATAAATATTAAAACTTAGACTCTCTAAACGTAAATAAAATTTTGTAATTGTTACGAAATACCCGCTAGCATGAGCGAGTTGTGTAAAGAAATTAACTTATAGAGTTGAATTTCATAACATCAATAAATTGGTGAGAAAACAATTTAGCCTACGTAAGTGCACTCCTTGTAAACATACGTCATTTACTTCAACATAACAAAAATACAGTAGGACAATTGAACAAATCCTGTTTTGGTGGATATCAATAAGATCTAAGGAACTTTCAAATAAATGCACAATATTTTTTTATAAAAGTTATATATGAAACCAGTAAATTTGACCACCATGTCATATTTAATAAGCGGTTTAGTAATGGGTTATCCTTTACAAAAAAAAATGTTTTCTTAAATACATAATATATATTTTTTTGCTTTAAGATATTTAAGAAAACGACTAGTTTCATTTAAAGTTATGGTCTGAGAAGCCGTGCCTTGTGCCCATAATAATGGAATTTCCTGCGTAATGGCATATTTCCCGCTGTAAATCTGTGTACCTGATTTTCGTGACCCGCGGCGTTAATGACATGATTGCTCTAATTAATTATGTGTAAAAAATTGTACTGCCTGGCCGTGTTAGTACCCATGTTTAATGAATTTGTAGCCTATATCACTTCTCAGGTCACAAACTTAACCAGTTTAAAATATTAGTGCCCATATGGACATTTATCTATGGGCACACTCAATACAGCAGCTCACCGTCTATTCGACAGACGCTGTTTGATATACAGTGTTGTCTGACTGAGAATTCAAGCCCGATAATATACGCTCGTCGACTGGCATTTGTCAGTTATATTAGCCTTGTGAAGGATATATTGCTCGGCGCGGTTCGATTGGTCGTTAATCTAATATAAGATGGTTCACATAACTGCATCCATTGTTGTGAATAGTTGTTGTATTGGGAAACTTTTGATCAAGATGATCTTACGCGTAGCTAAATATTACAATAATGCCTTTTATTATTGCATAAAAATATGAGTGTAATGTATATCGTCCTTAGTGTGGTATTCGACAAAGGCAAACCTAAACAAAAAGCTTTTTTAGCTCATTGGGAGCAGACTGGTTTTAATTCCGAAGGTTGTGGGTTCAAGCCCCGCCAGGTACCTCTGGATTTTTCTTCTTCAAAAATGTATGTGCACTTTAAATCACGCGCCTTAACAGTGAAGGCAAACATCGTGAGGAAACCGGCATGTTCAGAGAACTTTTAAACTTTTCTCTCTCGTCAAGAGATATTATTATTAAAATTATTTGAAGAGAATTGAAGACTTTTATTCTGAGTTCTTACTTTTGAATTTAGGCCAATCGCTTGTGAAGATTATAGGGTAGATAGTTATGCAAAGTTTGGCTTTAAAATAGACTCAGATTGAAGTTTCAACCTCATAAAATTTAAAGATTGTTATCATAGACACTATTATGTATATTTGAAAGAGTATGTACTATAATATGTTAGTTTGTTACAATACTAACATTATTTAATCTACAATTCCAATGTTGAAGATAATTAATTACTGCACATAATTATTGCATGTGAAGAGTATTTCAGTTTACACAAAATTCACATACCTAGCATGTTTGTTCATTTTATTTACTGGGTTTGCTTCGTTATGCATGAATTGCTCACACGAAACACAATTTTCGAATATTCGATGGTTATTAAATTTTACATCAATCGAGTTAAATAACGAAATCAAGTTATATTTTCTGAAGTATGCGGGTCCTGTGCTTTTTATATGGAACTTTTTGCTTTTTCAGTGTTTACAACAGTGTTTTTTTTAGGGTATTTTTTTTAAGTCAAATTAATAATTATAAACTCTGCAACCGTGCCAGTACAAGTACAATTGTTACGAAGCAATAAGCATTCATCTACGTATTACCTGTTTCGAAATATTTGTTATTATGAGTGCAAGTAAAGCCCATACTAAGATTATTCCCATACAGCCTGCAGCGGTTCCGGGGTCATAAAGTTACCTCAGCCCTGCTAATACATATACATAGTATACCTAACTAAACACAGCAATTGATTTTCGCCAGAGAGATCCTCACGATTCTAGCATTTAGTTAGCAGCTGAGTGCAGTATGTATCACAGATAAGTGTGCCTTGGCCAATTGGCCATATGTTCCCATTTTGTCGCGATTTACAACCGTTAACTTGTATATTAGTGATAATATAGTGACGTGCCACTTTGCTATACCTTTTACGGAGCACGCCCATGCGCCACTTATTTAAACTAGTTTATCTCCTTGTATGAAATTTATTTTTAAGAGTATAAAGGCATAGTTCAGATCAGGTTAGGTAACAGTTCTATATATGGGTTAAGTTGAATTTGCGAAAAACTTTACACATTATGTCATAGGTACATAACTGAAAGATATTTTTAAAGGTTAGTAAAGAATAACACGAAAAAACAATGGAGGTCCTTAGGGAAGTCCTGTATCGGCAAGCAGCCTAGCCGCAACTGTTAGAATATGTATACATTTATACATGTACCAAAGTCAAATTTATGGTCAGTGAATAAAGGCTTCTCTTATCGTAAAGTTACGTGGGAAAGTATGTCGAGGAAAGGTCTAAATAACGGCAAGAAAAACGAAAGGTTCTGACGGGATGACGGGCCCTACAGGTCCGGTTGGTCATATTTCCTGTAACGTCAACTTGTTTCCCTTTAACTTGTCGCTACAACTTTCTACGTGTACAAATCGGGCTTCTCGATTTACTTTCGACATTTGGGTCAGGGTTCCGAGCCTATCTTACATTTTGTATTTATATGAAAGATAGGAAGACACTATTTAACGATAAGTTCTCAGTTGAAATATTATTTAACAAGTACCGCCTTCTTCTAATATGAAAAAGTTCTTCAAAAGGATTCGGGAAGTAATAAAAGTGATTTTCTGTAATTTTGTAGAAAATTTAAAATTTTGCTGTCGGTAATCTATTAAGTTTTAGGATATGTAAATACATACTCCCAGTTGCTATTTATTGAAAGATTTCTATGGTATATTAAAGTGTTCGAGATTACCATAATAATAACCCTCCAGGATAGGAAAATCATGAGCTAAGAAATGGCCCCAGATCCTTACTAAGCCTTTTGAGCGAACTATACGTATGCGAGGCCACGGTACCGCGTTCCTGAATAAATTACAGTTTGAATAGCATTTGCATAGTGTCTGGTAGTGCGGCGGACTCATCGTGTTTGGCTAGCGGGACTTGTGACGTCTCAGGAGTTGGTCGGCATTTGCACCTACACCACAACTTTGAATCAAAATAACCCTATTAGCACTAAACATCTATATAAAACCTATTTTTATGGAGATGTTAAATATAGTTAATTAGTCTTCAGATAAGTAGCTTTGTTCGATTTTATATGCATTGTCCCAAAGAAAGAAGCCATTAATTTTAAAGTGTAATAGCCGAATTAGTAAAAAGTGGATTATACCGTTTTCAAGTATAAATTATTGCTGTAACTAAATGTACCAATAGTAAAGAACAACCGACAGATAGGCAGAGTTTTGTTCGCGTTCATAAGATTAGTAGGGATTGTGCAAACATTAGTTTATAACGTGATCAAACACTTTCTCCTTACAGGCGCAGTTAGAAATAAAATATATTTACTCCATTTGATTAGGAAGTTTTTTTTTCTAGTTAGATCAATACCTACAATAACGGGTTGTATCTAATAGATAAAACGCGAAGAGCATTATTAGCTCCGTCGTTAAATTGGAAATTTCACTGGTTCCTACGATTGTTTCTTATTTAATTACCCACTTCTTAATAGATTTCCTTATTGTTTGTGCACGATATTCAAAGAAAGCTAATACTAATATTTAGTTACTAGCTGTGCCCTGCGGTGCTACCCGCGTTATAATGGATGAAGTACTCTTAACCAACAACATATTTATTTGAATAAAGATTAATATTATTATGTTGATACAACTTAAACAAATTATTTCGACCAAATTAGGTACCATAAAAACGGTTTATGTGAGTTAATCTTAAAAGATAGACATATACTATCGCGGACTGTTTTTTAGATCATTTAAAGAGCTATTATTCTTTAACATATTTACATATTTTTTGTGTATCTTGAACCGTTTTCACGGCGCACGCAACGGAAGGCTTCAAAGATGAACAATTTATCCCGTTTTTTACACATTTACCACTATATCTTTGCTCCTATTGGTCGTAGCGTGATGTTATATAGCCTATAGCCTTCCTCGATAACTCGACTATCCAACACAAAAATAATTATTCAATTCGAACCAGTAGTTTCTGAGATTAGCGCGTTCAAACAAACAAACAAACAATCAAACAAACAAACAAACTCTTCAGCTTTATAATATTAGTATAGATTTGGAGTCTCCGAGTGAGTGCTATTTTTAGCTACTGATATTATGAAAGCAGTAGACTGAACGGCCTGAGCCTTGTCACAAAGAAAGCTTTAGAGCTAAAATTAAACACAATTTAACTTTCGCGCAAGTTTTTGCCTTATAGCAATAGATGTTTATTTTGTTCAAGTACTAAACAGATAAAAGACAATAATTTATCATATCACTCGCCGTCCGTAAAATTATGGTAATACTGAATATATTTAAATCCTCAGGCAACTAAAGTGTCTTCAAGTTTTCATGAATAGAATAATAATCTTGCAATAATATAAATTTCTATTTTTTTTGTGTAATGAAACATGAATTCGGAACCAGTAAGCTAGGAAACCGTTGTGTCTGCACTTATAGGTTATAATTTGATAATTTATCTAATATTACGGTCTTTGTTCATAAACTTTACTTCAAACCGACACTGATTGTCGGACCTCCGGGTCAGTTAAACCTTACTTAACCCTACTTCAACTCATCGGCCAAAATAATTTATAGGGACTTTATTCTACCCAGTGTTTCCATTTCAGCTTATCTAACACCTTAAATAGTATCTGGCATTCGTTTACGTAAAAGTTGTCTTATCTACTGGCACGAAGCCATACAAAATGTACATGTTTACTGTCTCGGAAGACATTTCAGTACGGTCGCAAAAAATGTAAAACAATTACTCATATCCGATAACTATATTTACCAAATTAAATCGTTTATCTTTAATATACCTACAACTCGAAATATATTTTATTAAAAAAATATATACTTAATATTTATTCGAATAGAAATCGAATCGGTATAAAAACTACTATGTAAATATATTTAATTATTAAAACGTCTGCGTCCAATCACAAGTTTGATAAACAAATTTGGATTTGGCGTTAATATACGCGACTAAGTTTTGTGAACTAAACGCGTATATTATCGTTTGATTTGTACTATTTTACCCAATGTTTATGTTTTCCAAACAAATACTTATTTTACTTTCTTTTTACTGTTTTCGTGTTTTTTTTAAAGTACACATGTTGCATTTATTATGCAACATGTGTACTTTAAAAAAAACAGTGTTAGTTCGCGGCTGTCTAAATCTCTCTGTACCCACAATGGAGATGTATTAGTATTCAATCTTCGACATAGTCTCACGGCCTCGCAATTTTAATACAATCGAACTAAAAACTATCTGTCATGCAATGGGATACTGGCCTTGTCGAGATAGGATATTAAAACGACACTGGAGATGAAGAAGTGGCCATTACTGCCTGCACCAGTTATCATAAATTGAAGCAGCGATAAAAGTTTCACATTTTATTGCTGAGGGAACAAAGAGAATGTGTGTCATCTTACATTATAACCTGAGTACTGAGCATCGTATACTACAGAAAAGGCCCTTTAAGACATCTACAGAAAAACCGAAAAACACAATTTTGAAGGGATCTCTTAAGGGTTTTGCATTGTAAAATAAATTATATCCATCATATTAAAGTTGGAGTAAGTGAAATGAAGGGAATGTATGCTTAGTACACATACACACACAGTATTTAATGTTTATGCAAATAGGACCATCGCTATATTAAATGAGCAATTATGGAATAATAAAAGTTATGGGAAATAAAAAGTACCTGTTTGAAAAATCTGATATCAGCATCTATATATTTTTACCTATAGGTACCTCGTTCTCCGGCATACAACGGCAAAAAATTAGAAAAGCGACGATTGAGGATAAAATAACATAATATAAGTTAAAAATCATACAACTCGTTATGATCAGCTCTAAGAATTCCAGTTGTAGAAAGCGTGCCAACAGCGTCGTCTATGATGCAGGTAACAAAAAAGTGAATAATTTCATAGAACAATGGACAAGCCAAGCCATCTCTTGGCCACCTTTGCAGATATGTCCTTGTTGCATGCGAAGGCGTTCATCCGTGTCACAGAATCCCACTTACAACTTTGACCAAGATATCTCACTAATGGTCGAGTTGGTGGTCTATGTCGCAATGTTAGGTACGACATGGATGTGTCTTTTGATCAAATGATTATTCATTATTTATCGCTAAATAAAATTTTAGATATGTAATAATGGCAATTATATAAAAACAACAACGCAGTTTTAAAATAAAAATGTAACAATTTTATGAAAAACTGTACCTAAAAAAAATAATAGCACTAAATATTTTAATAAGCAAATTGTAAAACAAGATAAAAATAATACTAATCGATAGGCACATAAGTTTTTAAAACCTATTTATTACCTAGTAAATAAAAGCCACAATGCCTTTATAGGTACCTACATAAGCCAAAGTAAATGTAAGTAAAGAAGTATGACAAGGTTTTCATTTACGTCCGTGGCCCAAAAAGAACCAAACCAGCAAGCTCTCAGACCGCTCTGATGGATGTGGATAGAATATTCAATTTGAAGGTTCCGTTTGTAGGTTACCTTTATTTTCCTTCACATGAGGTTGGCACGGATAATAAGATAAAATCTCATGAGAAATATCATAATTCCTTACTTATTATCATTGTTAATAATCATAGTCATAAGTCGAGTATATGGATGATTCCTAATGATGTCTCCAATTATTTTGAAATAAGGATTTAGGTACATAAGTCAACAAAATAATTATAAAACTCGAAGGTTCTTTATGACAGCAAAATTGCGCAAAAATATAACTCAAAGGCCGCACGCAATAACAAAAACAAAAGCTGACCACAATCGTTTCCATTGTTTTGTTTACACCACCGACAAAAGCGAGGCAGGAGTAAACGTTCAAAAAAAGAACCTTTGAACTGATGGTGAAAATAAAAGATCGTTTTAATTGACTTACCTCTCGCGGAAATCCAGTTCACGCAACCAGAGTGGACGAAGTTTGTAAACAACAATATTTTTATTGTATGAGTGTTAGACGTGCACGTGCGTGGATGCTTGCTGTGAGACTGGCCTGGCCACGGCTGGCTGCTGACAAACACAAAGCGGGGGTCCGCCGAGCGCCGACACACAGCGCGAATCCAGTTCACTTGACACTAGCCACTACGCGTAGGCCTCAGGTAGAAATGAATTTACGCTGCATAATGACCACCCACTATAACTGCGTCGGATCACTCAACTGCACTGAATGAAGCCACTCTGCTGTAAGTAAACTTACGGAAATGCAATGAATGCACGAATTACGCTGATAGGTTTATGAATGGAACAGTGTGAAAGCGAACGTTACATAAACACGCTCTACTCGCATAAGAGGATTAAAATACTTACTCGTTGCTCGAGAATCTAAATTATTGTCAAAGCACAAACGAGAGTTGCAAATGTTACATAATCTGTTCGGTAATAAGAAGTGTCTCACAAACAAAACAATGGTTGAATCGAAATCAAAATAATGGATAAGAGCAAGTTAATTTTCACCGTTAGTTCCCACAAGACGGACATCTGTCCAAAACTGGATATACCGGAAACACCGGCACCTGCAATTCCCATGATTGCTTATGACTTTAAGATGCCTCTTTTTGTGATTTGGTCGTGCCGCCCGCCAAGCAGATATAATAATTTAGATGAAATGTATTTCTTACAAACAGTTATGTCTTGATTACTTTGGAACAGATAAGGTAAGAAATAATCTCTCATAATCAAAGCTTTAATTTGGAGAGTACCCAGCTAAGCAGAATAAATGGCTTGGAAGATTTAAACATGTCAGTAAGTTATAAAAACTTTAAGAACCCATTGCAAGCATTAATTACCGATCGGAGTATCGGATAAGTATTGTTTTACACGATCATCAGAAAGTTAGTAATTCAATCAATCCCTCTTTACAACGATTAGTGAAGCGTGTTCTGTTGTGGTCGGCAAAAGTGAAATTAATGGCGGCTTTGTTCGGTATCAGAGATTTCACCCACAGGGCAAGCATTATCCTCGCTTACCTTTCACGGCGTAGGTACACAAGTACTTACCTGTTATAAACTGCCGAGTTCAATGCAATTGGACTCGGCCGTCGGGTGTGTCCGAAAGGAATTGATGATTCATTTATTGATCGAAAGCAGAGAGCACGACGATCTATGCGTTAACTTGGCCCACATACAGCCTTATATGTTTGTAAAGCCACGTATAGCTGAGTAATTTATATATACTCGTAGAAGTCACAGGTATGTATTTTAAGATAACTTTAAGATATAATCCACGTAATCAGGAACCGGTACAGGTTTATCTAGATCCTGCACGTAATAGGTGATTTTATCTGGAACCGACCGTATGGCACCATGCCAGTTTGTATATCACATTATATTGCCTATTTGCACGGTTGAGGTGTTAACGTTATATTCAATTATGAATAAGAAAACAAATCTATAAAATAACTGTATCGTATATTTTTATCGTCACTAAAGCAGGTTGTTAAAGCACCTTAATAAAAAAAACAATGATTTTTTTGAGATTCTCAAGTTTTCGCAGTACCAGTGCCAGACGCATACAATAGTTGAAACTTAATTTAATTGTCCAACAGGCACCGTTAGATTGGTTAGAATCATAGAGTACCTAACGGAATCGTAGATTTGATGCACGGTATGAACGATGGAATTTAATTCTATGCTCGAACATAATCCGTTTAAGATATAAATTTAGCAGTGTGGCCATAAATTCAATGTAACGGTACTTTATGTAGGTACTAGTATTAGATAATCAGCCGAGTTTGCAGGTTGTTCTACTTTGAATGTCACTTTAGAATTACTAAAGATCGCAATGAGTAGCAACAAGTTACAATGCACTAACGACATTGTGAGCTGATTACATCGCATATTTACTATTTAATCATTCTCACATATTTCTTACGAAACAGTTTAGCTTATCTATCTGCTTACATCTCACTTTCCTTATAATAACAGTGTATAGAATGAAACACAGAACAATCAAGTAGTTTTGCGGGAAAATTGGCCGTGTTTGTGCACAAAGTGCCGCAAGCGTCACGTCCTAAAAACGTTCAACTTGTAATCGCCATGGGTAGAGCTGGTAGAGCCGTTCAGTAACGGGCTCCGTGTGACCAAGGTACTCGTTACGATTACGACTGTGCCATATTGTTCATCGCAAAAGCATACTAGAGCTTTAGAAAACTTCGGCATTTGCGTTTATTTAGAATGCGAAGATAGATACAATACAACCAGGGCAAACTGGCAACCTTGCCTGCATCATTACAGCATAAACCTTGGCAAATGACATCAATCATATGTTTATATTTCCTTTGTCTGATACATTATTGTTTGTATGTTTAGGATAATAAAAATCTAAGTGCGCCTCGAACTGTTTGGCATTCGCGCACAAAGGTATTTGAACACATTTTATTGTTATTGCTGCGTGACGGTATTCTACGAGTAATGATAAACTTTTCCCTAGTTTTTACAGTCATTTGTAAATGTTTTATATATCATGTCTAACAGATGCCTACCTAAGTTATTAATCTAAAAACACAAGCCATTAAACTAAGTAAACTACAACTTATCTTAATCCAAAGTATATCGCAGTCAAATCGCAGTCTAACTTGTATTGTAGAAACAAATAGAAGACGATGGTTTCTGGATGATATTGCTGATGCTATCGCGTTATTTATAGTAGCCGTTTATAGGACGCACTGTGTCTTACTTTACTTGACACAAACACAGATATACTTACCTTTTATGGCATCGAAAACACCGAATAAATTAATCGTCTTCTTTGTTGCGTAAACAAAATAATGAAAGTCAGCTACGTGAAAGAAAAGCACAAAAAGCAATGTTTTGTAGTAGCGTTTTCTACAACAACGCCTAATTCCGTTGACAAACTGCGCCGTGGTGGAAATTTAGTCAAAGACGAGGCAAACAATATGAAACACAATGTGACCAAATTGTAGCATGACTTGAATAAAAGACGCAAATGTGTCGCCGGTACCTTCTAGGTCTCTTTTGTGAAAACTTGCCGAATAATAAAAATATTTTTTATTTCATGCTGCTATTTACGCTAACAGGATCAGGTATGTAAAATATTTATTATTCAACATTATTTATTCTCAAGTAGTAACCAAATGTGTGAAATTTAATAGGTAGATTATTATTTATATTATATTCCTCGTACGTTTCTATGAACAAGATTAGTGGACATGATAATATTAACCTCAATATTTATCTGTAGTCGGTTAGTAATAGTGATTTTCTGCTAATGCTATTTTTCTACTAACTTTCTTCTTTTATAACATTTGACTGATTGCTCGTGTTATATCGATGGGAAAGGTATTATAGGTAGATTTAATGGTACCTAATGTAATCACCGATGTAGGAATTGCCCCTATAGAGTGGTAGTTTATGCTAGATGCTTGTGTCACAGATACATGTTCACTTGACAAAAACACGAGTAGGTGGTATGTGGCGAGGGTGCCACGTCATGGCTCCGGGCGCCGGCACCAGGGTGACATGACGGGGCGGGAGTAGGCGAGGCGAGGCGCGGGACGCTGGCCAGTGACAGTGACGATCTGGTCTCAGAGAGTGTGATGTTTCAGTGCGGCTATCTCGAGGGGCTGCGCTCATCACTCGGTGGCTGGACGCAGAAAGTAAAATCATGGTACTGGGGACGACCTCTAGTAAGTGGCCCGGTCTCTCGCCGACGGAATGACCAGCGAACTGTCCTAGCACATTCCAAATTCTTACATCTGCACGAAGTTAATTTGATAAAATTGGATTTTTATTGGAAGATCTCGCTTCAAAAACAAAACGATTGCTTGGTGTTAGACATTTTATTTGTATTTTTTCACTTCTCTTATCGTTGCACATCATTTCGGTGTCTAATTTCGTCGCCTAATATTTTTATTTACTCATCAATTAATTTCGAAGTAGATATGCACCTTATAAGTGATTTGATTTGATCATTCCGGTAATCATTAGTTGGTAGACGTATTTCGATTGTCTTGAATGGTTCGAGCTAAAACGTGCTGCATGAAGAATTAGTTAATTCAACTCATATCACCAATTTTAGCCATTCAAAATTATACAATTTTTTATAAATTTCTTTTAAAAATATTCAAAATGATGTTTTAAAATATAAAAGCATGGTGGCATAAAAATAATAAGTTTTATTTATTTAAAAATTGCTTTATACGGTTTTATTTTTCTTACTTTCGCTTTATAATTCGTCGTATGTTGTGAGGTTTACCTATGCAGTTAGGTAGTCGGGACAAGGACTCTCCTCATGAATACATTGTTACACTTGTAAAAACCCACTTTGAACCACGCCACCGAGTGATCGAAACGCATGAATCCAAGCCTCCAGCACACATCTCACTTACAGCTTCTCAATACATCCGACGTATACAAATCACTCTACATCTCTGTAACTGAGAGGCATAAGGTCGTAAGTCAGCCAGCCGATTTGTTGCTCGTTGTGGTGGGAACGCCAGCCGCCGAGAGTTACTGCCCTCTGCCACCCAGCTACAACTACTCCTCAAATACTTAGAGCACTTGTACTTAGAAGCTAAATTGAATTTGCTGTTCTTAGCATCGTAGACTTACAGTTCTTAGTGTGGATGTGGTATTTTAGAAATTAGGATTTAGGATTGATCAGTATTTTGGATCATTTCGTGTAAATATTTTGTATTTTTAGGAGTTGCGGATGTCGTTTTAGTATAGTAAGTTAGATTTGTTAGCAAATTATTTCTGACGAGGTGATAATTTCTGCAGGAGCTCGCGCATAAACTGTCGAGGAGTTTTGACATGAAAGAGGACGGAGGTGCGTTACTAGAAGAGCGGGGAGGGATTAGAAGACACCAGTCGATGCAGAGGCTGGGCCACGACCCGAACATGCAAGACGGGATAGCAGCGCGCGTCGTGCCGGACCATCACGGGAACTTGCACATTACCGTGAAGAAAACCAAGCCCATTTTGGGGATAGCCATCGAAGGAGGTGCTAACACGAAGCATCCGCTGCCCAGGATAATTAATATCCATGTAAGTAAAGGATAATTTGAATTGTTTATCTAAACCAGTCGTGGTCTGACCACACTGCTTTTGTATAAGTAACTTCCATCTCGAAACATTACATGAAGTAAATAATATACCTTTAGGCATGTTGTGAATTGAATTGCCCCCATTACGCTGGCTTTTGCCTATTTTACTTTTCTTTATACTAATGTTTATAATTACATCCTTTTCAAAATATATAACTTATGAACGAAGAGAAAGGTTCCTTACTATTTATTCAGAATTATCATGTGACATGAGAGAATTGATAAGTAACAAAGGTAAAACTTGCATTCATTCATATATCGAGCCACACATTACCCACACATTTATATATCGAGCAGTTCACTATGACACAATCGTTTATCTAGCAATAGGCATGGAAATATTTAGCAGCATTTCGCCTGATTAGCCCCGAGAGCAAACGCAAGTGACAGTGGGTTCAGCCTGCCGATTAGTTCTGAAAGGCGGCCTCGTTAGCGCTGTGCGACGCGTCGATATCCCTATATAAGGGCCAGGTAATTGCTAGCCCCTTATCGAACTCTCCAGAAAGCCTCCGAATGCCAAACATTTATGTTGTACCGTTTTATCTACTTAGGGGTACAACTGAGCCCCACATTATCCATTCAGTATCCTACTATGAGTACCTACATGGTAAGGTATGAGGTAAAAAATTGTGTTAAATTGTAGTACATTTTTTTTATGTTAGATCTTAGAAGCCACTTTTTGACCACAATCTCACCTGATGTAAAGTGACGATGTGGTCTAAGAGAGGGCATGAAGACCTAGAAGGTGGATGTCTTCTCCGGGCCACATTACGAAACACGAAAAAAATCGTTTCTCATTTTGTAACAGTCAAGATTTAAATAATTGAAAACCTTTATAAAGTTAACAATAATACTTATGCGAAGCCGACGCAGGTAACTGCATTTTTAGTTGCGAGTAATAACGAGTGCTTACCCGTTCAACCCATGATTTTTCTACCCAATAATATTTTCACCCGTTCAACCCAAAACATATGCTCCGTTCTACCCAAAGCAAAAATCTGAGTCACAGTGTACTAAATAGTACAGACACCGTAATCAACAACAATCGACAAGGACGATATACATTATATTTTCTAAAGACACACCAAAGATTAGTTATGCACAATAATTCATAATTGTTTTTTTTATTATCCATGAACATCACACCTATATTACTTTATATATAAAATGTCCATGTCACAATCTTAGTTACCGTACTCCTCCGAAACGGCTTAACCAATTATTATGAAATTTATACGCATATTCAGTAGGTCTGAGAATCGGCTACTATCTATTTTTCATTTTGCAAAACAACGTTTGCTCTTTTTGCGGGTCAGCCACTATTAAAATCTCATCAATCAATTTCTAGCCTAGCCGACCTAAACTAAAAGGTTTGTTTATTTCGTTGCGCTAAAATCAGGAACAACTTTTAAAAATAAATGTTTTTCATTTATAGACTATAGGCAAGGAAGTTTACAGTCTATTTTTACTGCAGTAAAATCCAAATAGGCGGGCAACGCCGCGCCGCTAAACAACGTGAAAAGTTACTACCAATAACAGTTACTAATAAAATACCCTTTATGCGTCATTTATTTGAAGTACCTATTAACCCAAAACAATTTATAATTTGAGCGGTTCAAGTTGATTGCACATGGCAAATTACAACACGTTAACATTATTTCTTGCGAAAATTATTTGTTTCCGATAGATAACGTGCTTACCTCGAAGCAAAAATTTGATTAGTACCTACATCGATTCCATTAGAAATAAAAGCGGCCATGTGCCAACCTATATTGTATAATAAAATAAAGTAAAAGAAAAACATAACTTATTTAATTTTTTATTATTTTTAAAGACCAAATAATCATTTAAGGTTTTAATAATTTTTCAAGAAAAATTTCAAGATTGCGGCCTTAATAGGAAAGATAACTAAAAAAATTCTTAAGGCGTGTTTTAGATTTTAAAATTATACAACACCTTTCAGCGTAGAAGTTCGAATTGGTGCTTCAATTGGAATGCCTCATTTTTTTTCTTTTCATGCAAACAAAACATCAAGACGCTACTTTGCATTGAAGTTTTAACGCAACGCTTTCGCTATCGGTGCGATTTGCGATTTTACTAAATTTTTACGGAACTTTAAAAATATATATATTTAACAAAAAAACTACGGTTCTTAATAATTAAATAGATATCTCCTACACCAGGCAAAGCCTATATAGTGGAAATCAATTATAATATTAACAGGTCTGATAATGTTGCCATACATTCTTATAAATAGATTAAACGAAAAGTATGTATCTGGTAATTTTGGACGGGCTTGCCCACGGACTAAACAGAATAACCTTTGTATTTTTAATTCAAATTCAAATCTTTATTAACTTTTGGAACATGGTTGTACACTTAGTTTCGTCAAATAATATTATTTACCCACAATTGAAAAAAAAAACAACAATAATCATTAAATAAATACATTAATTCAATTTAAACGAAAAAAAAACAAATCAATCATTAATAAATATAGCAGCTGTACAGGGGCTTTGTCAACTTACATAATAATAATAGCAGCTGTAAAGAGGCCTTGTCAAAGATGTCACACAAAATTATGTCCGAACAATTGTAATACAATAATTAACATTATACACTTATTTGATACAATAACAGACATTTAATACAATCACAGAAACACCATAAGGGTCGAGGGTAAAAACTTAATTAAAAATTAAGGCTTTAAAAAATAATAATAATTACATGATGTCAAACAAAATAAAATATTCTACAAATGTCTCAAATTATAATAGTTGCTGCTGTAAATGGGCAATGTCAGGTAAATAAAATAAATTCAAAATTATAATAGCAGCGGTAAGGGGCTTCGTCACTTGTAAATCAATATAATTTAATATGTCTAGCTAATTCAATAAATAAATAACAATAAGTACCTTAAATAAATTAATCTATTTCATCTGTAAAGGGGCTTATTCATCAATTCAATATTTAGTTAATTAAAGATATGGATAAAATTAAATATAAATAAACAAAAATGTAGTAAGGTCATTAATAAATTATACCTCAATGAGTTCTATAGACTCCAGTGCTTCACTAAGTGTGTATCTTATATATAGGATATTATAGGATTTCTTAATTAGACTTACCTTAATTGTCTTTTTAAATGGCATTATTTCTAAATCCTTTACCTCTGTTCCAAGTTTGTTGAACAATCTTACACCATTGCATTCAAAGCTCTTGTTTACTTTCGCTAATCTACATGTGGGATGTTTAATGTTATTGCAATGTCTTGTGTTGTAATTGTGGGTTGCCCCCAAAGTCACAAAAACATTCCTATTTTTTCTTACAAACAAAATAATAAAATGTAATAGTCATGCCTTTTGCTGTTTCTGTTGTTTGCATTGACTTACAAGTTAGATATTTTTACAACTACAAGTATCAGTAGATTTAAGTATTTGCCATGAATTTATTACCACTACGCGTTTTTATTTTTTTAAATAATTTATACAGGGTTTGTTAACATGTCACCCTTGTACTACTTCATGGTTATATAGTAAATTATATATTGTTGGGAGACTGAAGACTTGACAAGCACGCTGGTTATAAAAGCCAGCGCAGCCACGACCGGTTCTCTTTTTACCTCGCGCCTTCGTGGAGTCAACACGCTGTCATTACGCTTGTTTATGGTCAAATTGCTGTCGGTTGGACGTTTGGTCTTCATTTGTTTTAAAGTAAAAGTTTATTGTGTTGTACCCTTGGTTTTCTTTTAAAAAGAATAATTTCGACGAGATAATCCAAAATCAGAAGTGGGATACGACGTAAATCACGTAAATCTTGCGCTCACTATTTTCTTTGTTACATTTTGAGAACAGCGTAATGTCAGGCCGCGAACGACGCCGTTCACGACGATCAGATAGTCGAGAGCGACGCCGGGATCGGTATAGGGATCGGACTCCCGATGGCGGGCTGAGGCGCGCGATGGAGATGATGCTGGAGAGGTTAACCGCATTGGAGGAACGGTCTGCTTCGCGACCTACTCGGTCACGTGAGCGGCGCACACCTCCGTTGACATGCGGCACCCCTCGGGCTTCACCGCCATCGCGGCGCCAGGGTCTTTCTCTGTTGCAGGAAGGATTGCTACGTCATGCGCCTTCGCGCGCAGCGTCACCATCACCGACGCGATCTGCACGGCCGACGCGTACGCCTGATCAGCCGCCCATCATCACATCGCCACCGCGAAGTGATGTACGTGGTCAGGACGTGTCGTCTGATCGTGTTCAGGATTCGGCGAGGCCGGAGTGTTCATCTTCAACGGTGGATCCCACGGTAACCGATCGAATTGTGGAAGCAATTCGATCGATCGGAAACACAGTAAGGTCTGGCCAATCCTTTTTATATCTTCAATTTTGACCCCGCCTTGCATAACATTGATGACTGGTGTGCCGAAGTCGATCGTGCGTGCACCGTTAATCATTGGAATAGTCACGAATGCATGTCGCGGGTAGGTAATTGTTTGAAGGGTGATGCAAAAACATGGTTAAGCGAGTGGGTAACTAATGACCGCACGTGGACAAATTTTAAGAAAGAATTTAAGCCTTTGTGTCCTAAATCACCTGACGTTGCTAACATACTTTTTGAAGTTATGAGTACAAATTCTGATAATTATCCCACGTATGCAGATTATGTTCGACGCTCTTTGCTTCGTTTGCGAATAGTAAGGGGCTTAGTGACGAGCTAATGTCGGCTATTATCATTCGGGATATCACAGACCCACAGATACGTGCATCGGCTACGAATGCCAAACTGTTACCGAATGACTTGGTTGAATTCTTTTCGATTTACGTCAAACCTATGTTATCAAAGTCTTCACAAAAGCACGACTCGTTTTCGAAAAATAACGTAGACGGACTTCATGGTAGGAAACGTAAGTTTCAAGAGGGCAAGTGTTTTATTTGTGGTAGTACCGAGCATAAACAGTCGTCTTGTAATAAAAAACAAAAACGCCAGTCAAACGAAGGGAAATTTATAAATAATACACCCCAAAAGCTCGAGTCTTCAGTAAAGAATACCTTAGTTTGTTCATTCTGCAAAAAGACTGGTCACAGTGTTGGAAATTGTTATGCCAAACAAAAAGTCGAATCGCATAACAAAAATAAGGTAAATTTCTGCCGCGAATGTGACTTGTCTCGAAATAGTGTCGTCATAGTGGCGGTAGTGCAGGGTATTCCAACTGACGTACTTATTGACAGTGGATCAAGCATTTCGCTTATTTCATCGCTTGTCAAGCATTTTTATTGTGCAACAATAAAACCTACTTTCTGTTTACTAAAAAGGTTAGGGAGTCAAGAAATTGAAAGTACGTCATACATGACGTTGCCTATTGAGTTTGACGGCCTTACATTGGAAGTAGATTTATATGTAGTAGGTTCTCAGTACATGAATACATCTGTAATCGTGGGTACAGACGTGCTTAACAGGGAAGGTGTTCGATACGTTCGCACGCGTGATTTTCAGAAGATCACTAGGAAAATTGACGAGGTGATAGTTCAGTCCGATTCTAGTGTTAACATTAATACGCCGTTGGTCGGGGAGGATTTGGACCATTTACTAAAAATGGTTGAGGAATTTTCTGAACATTTTATTGTAGGAACGGCGACGTCTACTGTCAATACAGGAAGCATGTCAATTAAATTGACAAGTTATAACCCAATTAATTATAGACCGTATCGTCTTTCCCACGCCGAAACACTTCGCGTTTGCGATATTGTAGGACTGTACTTAATATGATCCGTATAGAGTCCAACTATCGTCAGGAAGAATGGCCGAGGGTAATATGGAAATTGCAACTAATTATTAACATTACAAAACATAAGACCACCCAACGTTCACCACTTAACCTTTTAGTAGGCATCGAGGCCGCCACTCCTTTGGTTTGAAGTTTGGTTCGTGACGTTGCATTTGAGGCCTCCAGTCCTAACCGAGAGGCTCTACGTGAGATGAGTAGGCAAAGAACATCGGAGCGACTCAGGCAAAATCAACAAGCACAAGACAATTATGTAAATAGAGGAAGAAAGTCACCGCGTGATTTTAACCTAAATTCTTTTGTGTTTGTAAGGAAGCAGACGCAATCAACCGGCAAGCTCGACTCTGGCATGCGTGGGCCCTATCGTGTCACGAAGGCGCTGTCCCACGGGCGGTACGAGCTCCAACTGGTGGCTGGCTCGTACGGCAAGTCGACGCAAGCGGCGGCGGAGTACATGGTCCCCTGGCGAGGGGAGTGGACTCCTGATGTCTGCGCTGCTTTCTTTGAAGGTATGTGCGGTTGTCTAAACACGTTGAGCTAACGCTGTGCTTGTGTTTACACAATCGCGCAGGACAGAGCTAACGTCGTGCCACCTGTCCTGCTCAGGACAGAGCTAACGTCGTGCGATCTGTCCTGTCGAGGAGCTAACGTCGTGCTTGCCTCTCCAGAGTGTCGCTAACGTCGCGCGAGACACTCTGGTTCATTTTTTTGTCACTGGAATGAGATAGCTAACGTCGCGCGTATCTCCGGAGTATTGCCAACGTCGCGCCTAGATACTCTGTGACTTTTTGCCCCTCTTATATATTGTGTGTGTGCTACTTATCACACATGTGTGTATGTACTGCAGCCATACATGGATGTGTGAATTTTTGTTGACAGATGCAGCTACTGATAATGTTGAGGAGGAGTCCTCGCTAGCCGCCGCTGTCGACGCGCCTGAGGCGATGGTCGTGTCAGGGTCCTCTGCTACGAACCACAGTGCCATTGACGAGCCTTTATCTGGTCCATCTGGGTTACAAGTCAATAACCCAGGATTGGATAAGTCAATGCCTTTCCTGGAAACTGATCTTGAAGGTTAAGAGGAGCCCGAGACGGACTCCAGTCACGATAGGCCGTGTTGGGAGACTGAAGACTTGACAAGCACGCTGGTTATAAAAGCCAGCGCAGCCACGACCGGTTCTCTTTTTACCTCGCGCCTTCGTGGAGTCAACACGCTGTCATTACGCTTGTTTATGGTCAAATTGCTGTCGGTTGGACGTTTGGTCTTCATTTGTTTTAAAGTAAAAGTTTATTGTGTTGTACCCTTGGTTTTCTTTTAAAAAGAATAATTTCGACGAGATAATCCAAAAATATATTATTAAATATATTATATAAGTACATTATAATTATGTCCATTATTTATACCATATTCAAATTCATTCACTTCGTGGTCATGACCAAAAAGGTAGTAAGCCAAAAAATCGAAAAATATATTTTTCTCTCCGATGTTACTAAAATAGTTAGTAATCTCTGATAAAATTGAGTTTCGTAATTATTCCTTTATCAGTTATACATATAAGGCGTTGTATTATATAAAATTGCAAGGTTCAAGGATGACTGAAAGTAGCCTTTATGTAGCAGGTTTTGATTCCCTTGCTAGTAATTTTAATAAAATGGTACATAAATTGCTATTTCTTTGGATTGCATTAACATAATGTAGATGTTTGATTAATACAACTACAAGAGACAATTGTTTTAAGTATTGATTCTATGAATTTTAATTTAATACCTTTTGTATTTTTCTTTTGTAAAATATGGAGGTTTTGTCTGTTCACGTCCGTAAGTGGTAACCCTCTGAATCCTTACACGTGACCTCCGGGTGGTGCTAAGAACAGTATCTGGTGGTAGGCTTCGGCCGCGGCTTGTCACCACCCTCCGGGCTGGGCCAGTGCGTGAAGCGATTTTTTCGTGTTTCGTAATGTGGCCCGGAGAAGCCATCTTCTAGGCCTTCATGCTCCATCTTAGACCTCATCGTCACTTTACATCAGGTGAGATTGTGGTCAAATAAAGGCTTATCAATAATAAAAAAAAAAAAAAAAAAAAAATATAATTAATAATATATGAATTTCGCAATTCTTCATACATCAGTGTTTTATGGCATGCAAAATTTCAAGATTCTAGGTTGATTGGCACTCTATTTGGTTTTGATTTCTTTCCGAGTATCGTGCATTTTCGGATTTACACGACATAAACGGCTATATCTTTTGACTGCATTGGCTTAGAGGATTGATTGTTTTAGAGTTATAAGAGACGCTGAGTATTTTTTATAAATTTCAGATTGATTCCTACACGCGTTCCTAAGAAAAAGGCTTATGTACTTGACTTTATGTAGGTTTTCTACCATTTGTGTTGTGTACAAGCAAATCTATTCATAAATTTCAGCATGATCGAGTACCTTAAAATGCAATCAAACATGCTTATGGCTTCATAAAATTAGTGTGTTTAAAACAGAATAAGAAGCATTCAGTTCCGCGTTAATTTAAAAAATCCGCTTCATACCATTTTATTGATGAGCATAATAATGGTTTCAGGAACACGGAGCGGCGTTCGAGGCTGGAGGTTTGGAAGTGGGTCAGCTGATTCTGGCGGTGGACGGGCATCGGGTGGAGGGTCTGCAGCATCAGGACGTGGCCAGGCTCATAGCCGAGTCCTTCGCTCAGAGGGATAAACCGGTAGGTGTCCAATATGAAGCTGTATATTACAAATATTTGGTTAACAAAGCATGGGTTTTGTATAAAAGCAAGCTAGCGTGAGCTGGCTTTTTTTAAGTATCTACATTATGTAATTGCTGATTTCGTTTTCACTTGTTGCAGGAAATCGAGTTCCTAGTTGTTGAAGCGAAGAAATCAAACTTAGAACCGAAGCCTACGGCCCTGATTTTTTTAGAGGCCTAACATCTACTTTCCCTCCCCGCCAGCGACCCGCCGGCCGCGCTGGGCAGCGCGAAGTCGGGGGTCGACCTCACCGCTCACACCACGGAATAGCCAACTCCAACCTGCGATGCCACATGCTCTTCTGAGCGCGCCCGCGCGCGCTGCTCTGCGGATAAACGTTTGACGAGTGACGTGCGAGTGATGACCGACACGCGAACTTACAAGACGTTGCATTTTGAAATGAGAAAGGTTTTAGTACAGTGAAGCAGGCGACCGAGTATGAGCTATACAATGGCACAAGGGAGGCGATTTTTTAACACACCTCGAATGACGATAGTTACGATGCACACTGCCCGGGAGTTTATCAATTTCTCGTGACATAAAATTACGTCCCTATTTTCTAACGGGATATTTTGGGTAGTAAAATAAAAAGTTTGTAAATTGTTTTCTAGAGGTAGAGTTTAAACCGATTTTAAAGTAGTCAGCGACTGAATTTTATAAAAGCGATTCTCTAATTTTACCGATTACGATAAGTTTCATCTCTAAATTCACCTATTTAAACTAAACATTTTAATAAACAAGTAGATTTTGAAAAATCAATTCCATAATGATAGTTTAGATTTTTAAAGACGATAACATAGATCTTACTATTTTTTCGAGAGAATAATGCTGATATTGAATTGATTGGCATCGGTGCTATGAGAAGATCATTTCAGAATCGTTCGGATCATGTTCACGTAGAGACGAGTAGGTCGATAGCGCTTGTTGGTCAGTGCCTAACATTGCATCTCATGGGAATCATTCGCGGGTCATCCGTCATCCCGGGTCGTTCGACGGTAGTTGGTTGTGACTGCACTAGAGCCTGCCTAGGGGCTTCATTCGTCATCGTAGAGTGAGCTTCAGGCACGAGGTGAGACGCCACACTAAGCAAGCTCACATCATTTTACCCTTTTGAGCTTTTTTACAAGATTGGCAATCATAAACAACTTTTTGTTAAATCAAATTATTTAATTTTTTATTAACAGTTAAAACAGTTTTTCACAATTCTCTTAGTGAGAAGCTTGTTCGAGTTTGCTTAGCGAGTACATTACAGGTGCGTCAGACATGTCATCCATCAGACATAGGTAGTATTGCGGTGAGTTTTCGAAATTATGGCGGAGAGGGATTTATGCCCACTCAAAGGATATTTTAGTATAGTAAGTGAATGTGTGCAATATAACCAATTCAGTGTTACGTTAAAAGTTTAGATCAGTGTATTTACAGTTTGGCGTTGATATTTAGAGCAATTACGGTGTCCGCTGTGTAAGTAAATGTGTATGAGTTCAAAATTAACAGAACCGTTTTAATGATTATTGTGTGAAGTGAAATGGCCCGTCAAGTGATGCTACGCTGTGCACTCCTGAGCCGGCTGCTTGCGCTTGCCACTCTCGCACTAGGTACCTATTGTACAGGTTTACGAACTTTAATATATCTTTGTACAAAATGTATTATGCTATAACTTCATCACTTCCTACATAGATTGAACCGATGTAAATATAACTCTGTTTTTACTCGTAAGCTGTAAATATCTTGGATGTATTGTAAAGTATAAATATTTATTGAAGTTAGTGCCAAAAGCGTTTTACATTTGCCTCGACTATTGTGTACAGTTCGAAGGAGCAGGGCTATGGCAATATGTATAGTTCATGAACATTCTCTAAGACCTTAAAGATTGCTAGTCTCACTGATACGCTTTTAAATATTAGGATTTGGACATCATACTAATGTTTCTCATAATACATAATATCGCAATAAATAGAATAGACAAATGTTTATATTTGAAATGTTATATATATTTTCACATAATAATAACCAACACAGTGCTTGGATATTATGGTTCAATGTTGATAGAATTGTAACCTGGGATAGATCGAAATAAATATAGTGAAAACTTATTATGACACATTTAAAGTGAACCACATTTTCAAAATACATAATTACCAAAATTTTTACAAAATGCATTGTGAGCAGAATATGCACAGAAAGAAATATATTTTGTACGTGTTATTGTAATTAATTTAATATCCTATTATATGTACCAATAAGTTTGTATGTTTAGCTACTTCTAAGTAGTTCTGTAATTTCGCAAGGCGTTGCCTTCTTGTATTTGAGTCAATTCCTTTTCGTATTTACGGCAAACCAAAAGCAATTTTAAGTGTAGGGAATTAAGAGTTAATTTTATTAATTATGTCGAGAATGTTTAGTGGAATACTATGTGTTAAAAATATAATTATTTTTATTATTAATTAAAGTAAGTATATTTTGTTTCATACCAAAAAGCTTAGCAGTAGACTTATATAGATCTAATGAATTTTAACCTTTTTTAAAATGTGAATCTATAAAGATTGCTTCCGAAGAATTTATTTGGGAAAACTATTTATTATTATTTATCGAACACAGTTATGTTTTGTAGCTCATGAGAATTTTTGCAAAGCGTTTTTTGTAATTATTGTTATATATAACCGTCCATTTGTTTGACATAGTATCTCCAAATCTCTCTTATAAAATAAATGCCTAAGTTTTAATTTCATCTTCTAATAGTGATTAAAACATTCAAGAGTTCTCCCATCAGCCTAAAATTACTTTGATAATTTTGTAAAAGTATATAAACTCTTAGGTGTCTTCACTCCAAACGGCCGGTGCGCATCGGAGCGCCATTACAAGCTCGTGAAGAAAATTAAGTATTTAATTGACAGTTCATAAAGTCGTATTTCTATCACAACCAGCTGACCAGCCGGCACGCAGCGGCAAGTGCGAGGACATACTCGACTTTACAAGCTGTTATTTTAACCAATATTATTTACGGTATTTAGTATGTGTGCGCCAATGCGCGCCGTTCAGTGGAAATCGTACCCTAAGTATTTATTACACTCGAGTATTGCGTGGAATTAAAAGTCAATCAAAGAAAATAGCTACGCAAAAATCGGACATTTTTTTTTTTTTTATGTTTTGTTTTTGCGCAATTTCAAAGAACATCACGGTATGGATTTTGAAATTTATAAATAGTAAAACCCATTTAAAGAAACGTTGACAATTTATTGAAATGATATCACGTAAATTGGGACCGTGGACGGGCTAATAGTCTGGTCCTTTAATCGTAATATTTGAAATCCATGTGTTGGTAATATTTCCCAGGCGTTACCACTGTAATCAATCACGCTGGTTTTGTTGAGAAGATCTATGTTGTAGTCTGTTGTTAAGTTTGTCGTTGATGACAAAAATATATTGTTATCTAGATGTCGCATTTTTATTCCTTGAATGTCCTCTGCGAAATATATTTCTAAATAATACTCGCGAGAGACCAAGTTTTCGAGTGCTTTGGGGCTTCTTATACCTATGTGGCGTGTAGTATATGTTAAATATTAACAAAACCTAAATGACTCCTAGTATGAAAATTATGCACTGCTTAGAGATCCGTTCAGTAGGTAGTCCCAATCACTTGTCGAAAAGTTACTTGAACCTAAAAATTTTGCTATAATTATTTATAAGGAGTCAAGATTCAATATGAAATGAAATGAAATGCATTTTTATTTTCATTTCATTTCATATTGAATCTTGACTCCTTATAAATAATAAGTAATAATAAGTCAAGATTCAATAGTTTATTTTTCAAGTTTACTCAGAAGTCACAGAAGGCGTACACGCATATGATACATATAACATTTTTAAGACAGGCTCAGCTATGGGTGGTTTGGGCTAAGGTAAATTTAACGGAGATAAAAATATTTATTTTTTCGATTCCCGCCGGGGGACACCAGATTTGTACGTTCTACAATTTCTGGTTTCGGGTCTGGGTGTTAACTATGTATCATAATGTATGTATTTCCAAACAAAAATGTATCTATGTAGTATATCAGTCACCTAACACCCATAGTGATGCTGTGTTTTTTTAATTAATTCGCTATTGACGTAAAATATATGATACTGGCGTGTTTGTCAGGAACTGTATTAAAATCCTCCCGTACTGGCATTGCTGAGGTCGGGTACAAGACAGCTTAGTTAAAATGGGACTAGCCCATGTCAGTCCGATGTGACTGACATGGGGCCTTAATCCAAAAATGGACAGGTAGACCTCGGAAGCACTGGCCAGACGACCTTGATGGGTACGACCGAAATTGGAAAAGCCTCCCTTATACAGAGCGTCCTTTGCACTGGATAAGGGCTATTCTCCTGCAATGAGACAATAAAATGTTGGCGTGCTTTGGCGTTAATAAACAATAATATTAAATGATTCATCATTATGTGACCATCATTAGTGGGTATTAGTTTGCGTTTCTGTGTTGACCTCACGTAGTTCCTTATCTTATCAATTTAAAAGCAGAAACTACGGGGTACTGAATTGAAAATATTTACCTTATAAGGTACAAACAAGATTCGTAATTAAACCTTGGGTGATAGGGTAAATGAATAATTATGCGGATTATTCGATTAAGGTCCAAATAATAATAGTATGTTAATATAAATACATGAAGTTTCAAAATTGGTATTCAAAACAGAAATGGTGTGAAAGGCACTCACCAGGCGAACATATTTTGTTCAACAACATTTTGATTTAAAGGGTTTTTTGGAGTTTACTCCTTAAGAAACGATTTGAGTTATAAGGCCCGGTATGGAAATTATATGGGGAGTAAAATCAAGTGTTAACAAAAGTTGAGGCGTTACGTAGAAAGAGACAAACATATATATCTGTAGGATTCAACGTGTAAAAGAATGAGATGGAATACCGTCGAAACGTCACGTTCGAAATAAGAACTTTAACGCATTTTGATTGGTTGTTTGTTGTGTCTCTGGAATGCGAGTTACCATTTTTGACATTCGAATACGCGTTCGAAAAAGTATTCGTCTAGCATTCACTTAGAATTTCTCAGTGAGTAGAGGTGAGAGTGCAAAGTTATTCAGTAAAATCATCAACGTTTACAAAAAAATTTGGCCGGACTTTTCTTTTTCACTTGGATATCGTCTTACAAAGATAGCTTTTACGTTTTTGTGCAGGGAACTAAAACAATTGACGAATTTATGGTCCTCTCAACGCGTTTCGTTGGAACATTATATTATGTACCTTCTGTTATTTATTAATTAAAATATTAAAAAGAAGCTATAGTTTCGACACCTAATTAATTTGTTCTTTGCAGTATTTAAGAATGATATTATAATTCAAAGAGAAAGAAATCAATCATCCTAAAATTGGATTTGTATAAATTGAACACAATTATTATTATTTTGTAACAAACTTTATGTAATACGCTTTATTGAAGTAATATAAACAATCCCAATAATTACAGATATATGTTTGTTTCTCTTATCATTTTAGCAGATGCGTTCATGTACCCTTTTTTTCTATTCGATGTACATATATCATAATATCGTTCGTAAGTAGTAAACTCCAATCGTGCGTCGTAGCTGACACACACACACACTTTTTTTTTGAAAACTTGTCTTTATTTTTTTAGCCTTATCTGATCTTTGCGTCATGTTTAGCCCTATACCAGTTGAAATATTTTTTTACCGCTGGAAAAATTTAAATAAATTATATCATCATTATCACCATAAGAACGTTCCCACTGCTGGGACAGAGGGACTTCTCTCAAAGCGAGAGAGATTAGACCTTAATTCACCACGCTGGCCAAGTGTGGGTTGGAGAATATCACATGATCTTCAAACTCTTTCAATTTCGGAGAACATGCCGGTTTTCTCACGATGTTTGCCTTCCCGTTAAAGCACGTTTTTAAAGCGCACATAAATATCTCAAGAAAAATCCAGAGGTGCGTGGCGGGGTTTGAACCCACGACCTTCGGAATGAAAGTCCTCCCACTTAGCCAACACGGTTTTTTACAAATAAATATAAATAAAATAAATGTAACCACCGTTATTAGTGATAATTTTTATAATACTAAATGTGATAGGTTTTATTTTTACTAATAATCTCTTACGGTAACCAAGAAAAATAAAAGATAATAATATAAGGCTATCACTAACAAAAAAGTTAAATTTAGAGATTTATACTTAAAAAAAGGTGCGATTGTGAGAGTGTGCGATTCACACACGATAGAAGTGAAACTTTAGTAAATTGACAAAAGAATGATATGAATAAAAAAAAAAAGTGTGTGTGTGTGTCAGCTACGACGCACGATTGGAGTTTACTACTTACGAACGATATTATGATATATGTACATCGAATAGAAAAAAAAGGTACATGAACGCATCTGCTAAAATGATAAGAGAAACAAACATATATCTGTAATTATTCGGATTGTTTATATTACTTCAATAAAGCGTATTACATAAAGTATGTTACAAAATAATAAAAATGTGTGTGTGTGTCAGCTACGACGCACGATTGGTGTTTACTCCTATTGATTTTAATAATATCAGAGTGCTGAACTAAAAATGGCAAGTAAATTTAACCGAATGAACGCGCGTTGCGCACACGCAGTGTGCTTATAGCTTTTGACCGATAGGTACATCATAAATATTGATTATATTTATAACCGACCATACTCGTAAAATAACGATATTATGCTTAATATGCTCTATGTGTATATATATAAATGTAATGGCTATGGAATATTTTTGCATTTCACTTCAGAAATATAACAGTAGATGAAAGAAACTTAATTCACTTCATATAAATAATTATAATAAGTTAATTATTTCTTAACTTAATAGAAAGTTTCTTTTTATTTGTCATAAGCAGGCAAAAGTCACTTGCCCATAAAGCCAAGCCAGTGATATTATATTGCATACAGCCTCGTGATCTGTTTTCAAAAAGTGAAAGAACCTTCTTTATTTTTAAATATCGTAAGAACAGCATACAACCTTTTTAGTTTTAAATGCCGTCATGGAACCTTTTTACAAGCAATACTTTTTCGAACGCGTATTCGAATGTCAAAAATGGTAACTCGCATTCCAGAGACACAACAAACAACCAATCAAAATGCGTTAAAGTTCTTATTTCGAACGAGACGTTTCGACGGTATTCCATCTCATTCTTTTACACGTTGAATCCTACAGATATATTTGTTTGTCTCTTTCTACGTAACGCCTCAACTTTTGTTAACACTTGATTTTACTCCCCATATAATTTCCGTACCGGGCCTTATAACTCAAATCGTTTCTTAAGGAGTAAACTCCAATAATTGTGTTCAATATATACAAATCGAATTTTAGGATGATTGATTTCTTTCACTTTGAATTATAATATCATTCTTAAATACTGCAAAGAACAAATTAATTAGGTGTCGAAACTATAGCTTCTTTTTAATATTTTAATTAATAAATAACAGAAGGTACATAATATATGTTCCAACGAAACGCGTTGAGAGGACCATAAATTCGTCAATTGTTTTAGTTCCCTGCACAAAAACGTAAAAGCTATCTTTGTAAGACGATATCCAAGTGAAAAAGAAACGTCCGGCCAAATTTTTTTGTAAATATTGATGATTTTACTGAATAACTTTGCACTCTCACCTCTACTCACTGAGAAATTCTAAGTGAATGCTAGACGAATACTTTTTCGAACGCGTATTCGAATGTCAAAAATGGTAACTCGCATTCCAGAGACACAACAAACAACCAATCAAAATGCGTTAAAGTTCTTATTTCGAACGTGACGTTTCGACGGTATTCCATCTCATTCTTTTACACGTTGAATCCTACAGATATATATGTTTGTCTCTTTCTACGTAACGCCTCAACTTTTGTTAACACTTGATTTTACTCCCCATAAAATTACCATACCGGGCCTTATAACTCAAATCGTTTCTTAAGGAGTAAACTCCAAAAAATACTGTGTATAATGATTTTGTTCGGGCGGTGACCCATCCAAGTACTGGCGTCGCGCAACGTTGGGTTTGAAATCACAACGATTCTAAAGAAGTTTCACTTCAAAAATTGATTTCGATTTAATGGGCGTTCATATTGAAAAATGCCTATATATATTTTTTATTATTAAGGCAATGGTTTAATGGTTGATAGTAATATAACTGTATTAAAATAACCGCATATTATTTAAGCCAAAATCATTTTAAATTTTTCTGTCAGTCTTTTTTTTTGTTGCGATTTTCCCCAGAGACAGCATGAAACAGCTGAAACGGTTTCGCTAAGACTTTCACTGACAAATAGCTTTTACCGCGGAATAATTCATAAAACGCAGGTAACGTTAAATATCATCGTTGTCACATTATAATAACAATTATGTCCATATCATTGTTATTATAATGTGGCAGCGATGATATTCAAAAATGATATCATTGGAGGCTCGTTTGACACTCAATGTGTGTTGAAATTTTACTGTATGTTATGAAAACATGTTACCCAGGCTGCATATCTACATATCTATGTATACCTACCTACTTACAGTATAAAGCTAAAGGTCTACGATATTATAATTATGTTTGTGTAGTTGAAAGATCTAATTTTAGGATACAGGAACAATTCAAACATTATTTCTATGTTGGATACTTACCACCTTACCACAAAAACATAACACTAAGATTGGCTTAGACACGCGTTCAACAATTGTTTTGCAAAAGTGATCAATTTTCTTAATTAATTGTTTAAAATTATATCTATGGATCTCTCGGATATGGATAGATGTCTCTATCTCGAGATAAAGAGATCACTGAAGCTGACACTTCCGCGACGAGCCAATGTTATTTATACACGTAGTGATTATTATACTCTCTGATTTATACTTTTAAACATTATTAAAACAGTTATCGTTTTTTTTAATGTTAGATAAGCCTTCATTTGAGAACAATCTCACCTGATGTAAAGCGTGGATTTGGTCTTAGATGGGGCATGAAGACCTCTAGAAGTTAGATGGCTTCTACGGACCACATTACGAAACCGAAAAATCGTTTAACGCACTGGCCCAGCCCGGAGGGTGGTGACAAGCCGCTGCCAAGAAGCCTACCACCAGAGACTGTTCTAAGCACTACCGGAGGTCACTTGTAAGGATTCAAAGGGTAAACACTGTAAAGAACACGTTTCAGTTTCTTTTAATACTGTATTATAGCTAAAATTTCAGCATTATAGCCTGATAGTATCTTGCGATTTTTAATATTCCAAATACTTTCAGGTTATTGGATCCATATACAGGATATCCGAAGACTATCCTGAATTACTTGGTTGCAGGTTGGGTTGCGTGCGAACTCAGCCTTTTTGAGAAAACCTAGCACTCTTTACACTCCGATAGTTAAAGCCAACTATAGAAGCAATGCGTTTATAATTAGAGTCAGTAACTCTTTCAATTCGTTGGTCAAGGATGGCCTTGATATTGATCTGTTTAACTCATCATAGTACAGTTTAAAGCGTTTAATTAAGGAGCGGTTTTTTCGCAAATTCTTCATTATATTTTTCTTTTGTCTTTTTTAATAATAGCATTCCTTTTTAATATATGTAAGTACTATTTTGTCTCAATAGATAGTAATATTTTTTTTTACGTTTTCTCTAAGTGGAAACTTGTAATTGGCCGTCTCTGTGTTTGTAACTAACTGTTACAGTTGCAAGCTTTAGATACGTTTGTTCATAATTTATACTAGCTGTTAGTTTCCCATTTATAAATAAATTTAAAAAAAAATCGGTTACAAAAAACACGAGATAAGTAAGTTACGAGTAACTCATATGTCGAATTCGATCATCTTATTTGACCAAAATAGAATACAAAAATGGTAGCTTTAATATATTAGTCTACGTTTCTATAACACGGTGACCTTTGTACCTGCACGCGAGTATTTTATTTTCTGATGCAACTGTCACAGCAACGCGATCATCGTGGCAAACGTTCGGGTCCCCCGCGGAAGCGTTATCTAACAAGCACACGCGGCACGTACTGTCTCAGACAGGTAGGGCTGTCAAAAGTATTCATCATCATCATCATCATCATCATCCTACCCTTGTCCCACACTATGTGGGATCGGCACAACATGTGTTTTTCTTCCATTTCCCGCTATCACCCGTCATCACAACCCGTCAACACACACCTTTCTTACACATATCTTCTTCCACACAGTCTATTTAAAGTATTATTGTACTTAATATTCTATTTGGTCTCTTAGTAGCTTTCTGTCTTACCATTTGTAAGAACTTATGTATGTATTTTTAAAAACTAGCTTTCTTAACGGCAGGTTTTACCCTAGTTAGATAGTTTTTTTTCTCGGTATTTGTTAAACGGTGAAGAAGGCTGTATTAGGGCAATCAGGGCCTATACTTACATTTATTGTAAAAAATACCAAAAAAAAACAACGATATAATTGACCTGGATAATATTAATGTTTTTGCTTAATTGAGTCCTTATTCTAAACAAACACTTACTTGACGCATTCTCATTAACAACATAGAACACATAAATATTAGTGTAAATTTAGCTCGCAAAGGACGGCGACCTGTACTACTAAAATTTTATTTTCTGATGCAACTGTCACGGTCGCTCGATCACCCGTATCCACCAAACGGTCGGGTCTCCCGCGGAAATGTTATCTGACAAACACACGTGGTTACAGCGTGGTTACCAGGTAGGGCTGGCTCAAAATAATTGCAATAAAATGAGGCGCTTACCCTTTGCCTTGCCATTGTAATTTTATAGGTGACATATTTCTTTAACTAAGCTAAACTAAACAGATTTTAACATGAATATTTTTAAAATCTTATACATACAGATTTTATTATAAATATTTTGCATCGGTATAGTAGACGTTATGCATTATCTTATTGCAAATAACGTAAAGAAACATCCTGGATAATGTCGACGTTTTGGCTGATATTTAGAAAACTTTTTTAAACTGTCAAGAACTGTTAAGCTAGTTTAGTAACAAATGCTCGTGAGTAGGGATGCGCACAAATATCAACATAAAAATGTAGTTTATAAAAAATAATTTATATTGCGGGCTCGATTCCCGTTTGTATGTTTTGCAAGCACACGCACACCTCTCCTTCTTGGTCTGGGTGTATAATAAAAATATATCTATCTATGGCTATTATATTAGTATGTATATCAGATGTCTAGTACCCGTAACACGTGCTTAGAGCTTACCACGGGCCAGATGTTTTTGTGTGGACTGTCCGGAAATATTTATTTTTATTATATCAAGAATGTAGATAAGGACGGGGCGGTGCTCTGTAATCTGCTAAGAACTAAAATAGCGTGTCAACCCTGAAATAGGCGTCGGTAATTCCGGCTATCTTTGTCTGGCGAACTAAGTCTGTCCAACTCCTGGCACATTGTGCTGCATAGCCGCACGTGAAAGGCACACGTTATCGCGCTTGAACTTGCATCATACAATGCGAACTCAAACATAAATTTGCCTAGTAGCTGTTTACTAGCTGTTAACTTGATTGATTGCATTTTGATTAGGTGGCAAAGACGCCACGAGCCGGGTTGAGTAGCATATCAAGAGAGATAAATTATTATTACCTTAGTAACTACTTATACAAGGACCTAAGAGTAAATATTTATTAAAATTATATTGTTTATACGTTTAGACAGCTACCGAATAAGTTAAAAAACAGTAACTGGCTACTCTTTTAGAAAATGTTAGAAAGTACCTACTAAAGACGATGATAAAGTTCTTTAAATTTGTGCAACCGTTGACTTCGAGACTTCTCGCAACGAATTTCATTTGTAATTCGAACATGGCGAAGAAACCTCTTGCGATACGACTAGCGGCACCGTATGATACTTATATTCTTAAAAACAGGAAAAAACACATCTATGACTAAAAGGTACACTTTATAATCACACAAAAACGTTAACTATACATTTACAACAAAAATGACATGAAATAATTTGTTATTCAGACCCAAAATCAGAATGCCCAGAACGGGGACAGCATTGCTACGTTGAATGGTATTGATAACTTGGCGGCCAAATTAGAAACCAGCTTTCCGATCATCTGTGTACTAAATTTAGCACGATATTTACTAAAATACTGATATATTGTAAAGTGTTGGTGTGTACATAACTATAGGGTACAAGTTTCTTTAGCTTATTTACACCGATACAAATAGGTCGATTAGGTAGGACAAGATCACCTACAGACGATCTGAAAAATCCAAGAAATCTAAGAATATAATGAACAAAATACTTTACGTATCAGTAAAATACATAATTATAAAGTATTTTGTAGCCGGACCACAATTGACCACAATAATTGAGCTTATCTTTGAGGTGATTAATTGGTAGGTGGCTGCGAAAGTGATGATAATTTTGTCAATTGCCTGAATTAACGCTCTACTATGACTTTTAATAGCTAGTTCAATATAAATTCGGTAACAATATTAAAACATTTTTATTGTATACTAGCTGACCACCCGCGGCTTTACCCGTTTAAGAATAAATATTCCCACTGCAAAAAGTAGCTTTTGTCCTTTACAGGGACTGTCCGTACCAAATTTGAGCCAAATCGGGCTTTGCTCGTAATAATTGTACTTTCCTGCGAAAAGCGGTAATTTGCAGAGGTAAAAAGTAATTAGTTGTTTTGATATTTTGTATAGCTATATTATAGTAAAGTTTCATCAAAATCCATTCTGGAGTTTTTGCGTGAAATAGCAACTTACACACCTACATAAACACTTTTACATCCTCACAAACGTTCGCTCGTATAATACTAGTAGGATGATGTATTCACTTATGATATTAATGGATATTGATAGCAGTGCAGAAAAAGCAGTATATTCTGGTTTAGTTAATGAGCGGGCAACCGGCTTGGTTGCCCTCGTTTTAGCTGGTTCAAGATCACACCTCTTAGACATGTTGCCGACGTATAGGTAGGATAATACTGAGAAATTTTAGTTCATATAGTTCCACTGACTGCAAGACGGGATTTGTCTTTCGCTTCTATTCTATATTATATTCTATCATCTATTCCATTCTAATATTAATGGTTAGTTAGAGAAAGAAAGTTAGAAAAGAAACCTACGTTTCTGATTTCTCTGAAAGTTTGCAGTCAGTAGTATATTTAAAAAATACATGTCAGGAGAAATTTAGACTGAATTTAGCCCTACAATTAAACAAAAAGGTTCCACGTCAATCTATATAGTAGGTCAAGGTCATTAAATATGCTTAACGTAGAAACCTAACATGGTTTATTTACAGTGGCAAAATATTAAAAAGTGTAGGTCATATTTTTTGTAAGCAGACGACACTGGGTGGACGGATTACATCAGCCATACGTGATGCGCTCTCTACCTGCCATGTGCAATTACGAAACACTTACCAATATAATTTCTAATTCCTCTGATTAAAATTACCTATGAGTTTTCTCTTCAATTTCGTTGTAAAAAACTTTTCCTCCATCTACTAAACTAATTTTGTTAAGATCACTTCAGTAGTTTGACTCGTTTAAAAAATAACTAGCTTGCTATAAACTCGTTTACTTGCCATAGCGACGTTGTCTGTATAATATCATTGGTGCTGTGTGAATTTCCCCATAGGAATAGGTTTTTCCTGAGGTAACAATAATCAACAAGAGATAATAATCTATATTAAAAATTAAAAAAACCCTAGATTCCGAGACCCTAGTTCACTCAAAAGTAAAAAGTCATAATATTTATAACCCCGAGCTTGGCATCAAAGCTCCCGAACAGAAAGTTTTTTTTGTATGAAAAGTGGGGTTTTCTTAGACATGTTTGATGAAAATTGGATGACGCGTTTAAAATTTATAAAGGGTAAAAGTGGGGAAGAATACAAAAAAATCTGCAAATTATACTCGAGTGGGGTGTCAAATGAAAGCACATCACGTGCATATTACAAAATACTCGTTGATATCAGTAGCTTAAACCTGGACAATAAGTTTCAAATTATCTTATCATATTATTCGGTATATTGGTATACTTGGGTACTAATTTGAGCTATCAAGATGGCCTTTCAATGATATTTAGAAAAAATAATAAAAGTGCTAATTAGTTGTCCTAACAGGATATGTTCTATGTTACCAACTGATATTACATAACATCATATCAATCCAAGGACAAACGCCTGTATTCATTTAAATATTTTATATAATATTAACTGTTCATTGAGTAAACAGATTATTAATTATAATACCATTTCGAAGAGTTTTTTTTTAAAGTTATATCTTACGATTATATCTTGACGAATTAAAAATCTCACTTAGCAATAGATCAAATAGCGCGCATAGAATAAAAATAATAATAAAGAATAAAATTATTTATTTGCAACAATGTCATATATATTATATTACAAACAATTATTAAGATATAAAGAAAATAAATACATCGTTGCAAAATGGTCTCTGATGCAGCATTTGTTGCTGATCTTCTGTCAGAGCCATTCTGCGCCTGCCAAAAACGATCTACCCTCAACATTTTAAACATAATATAATGGCAAAAAAACTTAACGGCTAACATGCACATTTACAAGAATAAAATTAAAACTAGAAGACAAGTTACATTTCAAGATTAAAAAAATTGCTTATACTTAGGGTAAAGAGATTACACAACGCAAACTTACAGTGACCAGTGTGACTAAAGTGATATTGTTAACTTGGTAAAAAGGTAAGCCACAGTTATTGTTATATCAAACGTGTCATGTTATTTTTTATAAAAAATGCTTTTGTGTTCTACACCGTAATATTTACTGTTTGCTAGTACACAACTACTCGTACTTAGAACATATTGCGCTATTCTCGGAACTACTGCGCTAGAACAACTTTGTAAATTATATTATTTCTGCACAGCTTTTTTAAACTCTACCTCGGGAAAAAGATCTTCGGCGGTGTAATTCATACGAGACAGTCAAAGCCCGCACCTTTGACTGAAAAGCTAGTTATTTATATATTCTGTTTGTCATCAAACATTGCCGAACATGTGCTCCACGTGTGTTAGGAAATACAACAGTTTTATTATTATTTGGTCCGATCCCCATCGTGACATGTGACCCGAGATCGTTTCGTCGGCGATATTCTGCTCCAATTCCATCCGGATCGCGCCTGTTCCGAGATAACCGAGGGCTTCGTGTGCAATGTCTTCTCGCACGTTTTCACTGCATATTATACGTCGATAGATAGCCGTGATATTAATAGGAGTCAAATTAATCAAATTTACTTTCTGTGAATTTGATGGTGGGATAAACCAACGAACCGAATATTAATGTACTAGCATTACACGCCACGTATTTAAACGGGTTTTTGGATTTTCGGGAACATCGCATTTTCCCGCGGTCATAGTAGCCGTTAGCCTTCCGCGATAAAAAGGCTATCTAACACTGAATACTTTTTTTATCAGACCAGTAGTTCTGAGATTAACGCTTTCAAACAAACTATAACTCTTTATCTATATATTTAATATTACGTAGTAATTTATTAATCTATGATGTTGATGAGTATAGATTTTGTCAATCGGTTGTTTTCTTCTTAAGCGATTTAAGGACGCAAGGAGTATCGAATTTAATTCTCGCTGAGGTTTTAGTGCTTGTATGTTTTGCAAAATCATCTATTTCCATTGTTTGGTTTTACAAATCTTAGAATGAACATACATGAATTTGATAAGCTATGAATCGAATAAACCGAATAGGTTCAGCCGCCTGCGAGACATGGGGTGACGTAGCCCGACGGTCGGCAATAAAATCATGAATCCGTCTTCGACATTGATGAAATGAGATAAATATATATTGAGTATACTCAATATCAGTTTCAGTGTCTTTTCAATGCAAACAATAAAACTTTGTTTCTTTATAATATTAGTTAAGATGACGGATATGTTGTGAAGCGGTGCTGGAAACCACGACCTTCGACCGCAGCTAAATTTGTGTGATCACCAGACTATACCATCGAGGAATTAGTATCAAGTGGAAAAAAAATTAGGTATTCTTCGTAAAGTCAAAGTTGTTTTCCTCTTCAGATATTTTCCGTATGAATTCATTTTCTTTCATAAAGGTTTGATGGAGGTTTATTGTTTGGTCGAAGCAAAGAGTCAGACAGAAGAATGGCTTTCAATTAGTTTAACTAATTGAAAGCCATTCTTCTGTAAGCATCATCATCATTCAAAGAAGTGTTCATCGTCAGCATTAATATTTTTTCATGCTTAGGTATTATTAAAAGATCGTCACTGACTTGACGTGACGAATCATTTCAAATCAAAGCATTGAGTAATATCCAAAGTTTTTCATGATCACATGTTACGGGAAAATGAGTAAATTTTACTAAGTTCACCTCATGGTTTTTCCTGCGGAAATAATATATTCTGTAAATGAACTCTCCCATACTAAATAATTTAATAATAAGTATTTTATAAGATTAGCGCCTTCAACCACACCAATAAAGCTATCTGTTTTATAATATTAAAAACTAGCTTTCAATCCACGGCGTTGCTCAATTTTTATGCCTCTTTCTACGGGATATACGTTGTTCCCGTAAAAAGCTTATACAATGTGTATTTTCTTTTTTTTTAAATAGCCAACATATAATTTTTTTTAATGCGATATTTATCGATAAATTTATTTTGTGCATCGATGTAATGGGTTATCTAACCCTGAAATATTTTTTCTAATCGAACTAGTCGTTCCTGATTTTCAAACAAACAGACAAATAAACTTCTCTATCTATCTATATACTTATACTTACTTAAGTAATTTATCTTGACATTTTACTTACGTAATTATAATTTAATATATTAAACAGACATTAATCAGCAACTCTAGCAAGACTAGAAACAAGTCTATTAACTAAAATAAAACAGCTCTTAAGACAAGTTAAGACAGGGCGGTTTGAACCGACTATAACTCATTAAAAACAAATCAACTCATTAGGACCTATCCCAAAAGCAATATATTAAAATGGTTTAATTTTTAGAAGAGATATGTTAATAAAGCTAATAAGAGTATTTATAGGAAGTGTTAACTTTTTGTTTGGGGATATGTTTATTCAATTATTTAGTTTCCAGAATAGAATACAATGCTTTTAATAGTTATTCTGATATTCCAGACAGAGATAAATCATTTATACTATTTGAATCGTTTCTCAGCATCGCCTAACCCCAAACTAAGCAAAGCTACGGTGCTAGGTGACTGATATACTACACAAATAAAATATATTTTTGTAAATACATACCTACATATGATACATAGAAAACACCCAGACCCAAAACCAGAAATTATAGGTAGTACAAAATCTGTTCCCCCGGCGGGAAGCGAATCCGCAACTTCCGGACCCTCGCCCACCGAGCCACAGAGGTCGTCATGTATATAGTTAAAGATTGATTAATGATCTGATTTATTTTTATGTAAGCTATACTACGCCTCATAAAGACAACAATATTGACTTACTTAAGGTTGATTTTTCTCGCAAAGGTAAATAACAATTTATTCTATGAATAGAAACGTACCTATCCTTTTTTGTAGACGATCAGTTTTTCCTAATAGGCAAAAACAACAAGGTTAACCTGCTAATAATCTGGCACCATGAACTTAGTTGCCGACCTGTCTTCGCTAGTTTTGTTTATTTGTACTAGGATAATTGACAGATTAGGTACTAATAAGGGTTTGTTTCATTATCTCCGTGTAAAAGTTAAAAAATAGAGACAATAGTAAAATAAATTAGTTCATTTTTTTTTCGTTTGTCTTAACTAACCATTGGCACGTGTCTTGACATAATTGAGTGCCTATTGTTAGTGGCTGAGTTAGTTAAGCTTACATTAAGTAGGTAGGTTAATTAATTTAAGTTACTAAATGTTAAATAAGTAGGTAAGTAATAACATTTATTCTTATTATTCTTATTCTTATAATTAACCATTGCTTAGTTAACTCGGATTTTGTGAAGTAAATCCTATCTTTTTGGAGTTCACAGACACCTAAGATAGAGTGCATTATGTTAAACATACATACATTTCTTAGTTAGTAAAGGATTTTGAAGTCAATGGAATACTTTATGACCAGGGTGTAAAAAAAATAATATATTCGAGTCAATAACATGTTTATTGTTTATGTTTTCCCTTGTAGGCTATAGTTAGGCCTCATTTGACCCTATGTTATTCTCGAAACCACGTCACAGATTGTATAAACAATATTGATAATCTTATAGAGTTATCAAAATATTTGGACAGTGGCTATACTTAGGTACTCCTAATAAGTTGATGACGATATTAAGAAGACGATGACGTCAAATATTGTTTCAAAAGTAATGGTAATATAGAATGTTTATTATTATTCATACTAATAATATAAATGGGAAAGTGTATGTGTGTGACTGTTTGTTATTTCGTCTTTCAAGCAAAAACTATTGAACCGATTTAAATCCAACTTGGTACAGATTTCTAAGCGCGGGGAAATGTCATTTTGCAAATTGTCATTATATATAATGGATTTTCCCAAAATCCATTATATATACATTACTAGCGGCCCGCCCCGGCGTCGCACGGGTATTAAATTTTCCCGGAAATAATTCGAATTTTTCTAGCCGTAAAAACCATCCTATCTCTCAAGTTGGATCGAACTGCACATATTGTGTGAATTTTATTATAATCGGTTAAGTGGTTTAGGAGTCCATTGAGGACAAACATTGTGACACGAGATTTATATATATTAAGATATATAACGCGGGTCACATCCCGAGGCTGAGCAAGTTGACTTAAACGGGTAACGGCGATAGCGATACGAGGCACTAAGATAAAAAACAAAAAAAAATACGTTAAAATGAAAGACATCTGATACCCATATATATTATAAGGCTGATGTGTTTTCTTGAACGAGTTAGGTAAAGTTAAAGGCAAGTTATAAAATTATAATAATAAGAAATAAAACGTACTTCCTGAATGTCTGCTATTTGATTGATTTTGATAGCTGATATGATAAATATATCTACCTATAAGAATTTGATAGCTCCACATAAAATAAAATGAGTGCCGCAATAGAAAAATAACAAGATAGGTGCATGCGCTTTTGGAGCAGAACAAATCTATGTGCCTACACGGCAAAAGCTGGTATACATATGTATATAAATGTTTCGGTTTTTAGGATACATGTTGAGCTTTAAGAATGATCTTTAAAAGAAGAAAATCGTTATAAACCAGTGTCTTGTTTGTTTTGGCACTTTTTCTCAAGATAATAAAATTTTATGAATTATCGCAATTTTCGTAGGTATTGCATCATGTTCAACTTAAAAGAAAAATATTGATGACTACGGAAAGTTTTGTGAATTGAATAATTTGAAATCAACAAAACATTTTACATCAGCTTCTAATCGTGGGAAATATTAGAAAGATATCCCTAATGTTGCATATACAGCTAAACGCCTCAATTCATACAGTTCGAATCATCATAATATTGTTTCGCCTAAAAGTGGTCAAAATATCTCAAATCGAATGTTTCATATATGTGTAAACTTATCAACCTATAAGAAAATACTCCAGTTATCACACTGGATCCAGCTTCTTATATTAGATAGGCCTTATCGGACGGTTTTTTCATACAAATGTTAGTCACTTACAAGATAAAGGATGATTTAAACTTTTTATAAAGTTCTTCTTATCCATTAAATTAAAACCTTTTAAAAAATATTTTTTTATCAATCCTATTATGTAGATTATAGAAATTAAATATAAAATTAAACTGCAAAGATATCTGAAGCACTAAGGTCGTATCGTATCATACAACATAAACAAATATTGCATAACGCTATGATACGCTTTAATAATGCATAATAATCTGTTATCGCTTTGTTATCTACCTACGACTTTAACGAACAATATTTATCTTATTTATATGTATTAGAGAACTAAATCAATATCGGTTTGCTCGTACTTCAAACCTAGTGGTCAAAAAGGACTAAAACTGACCTATTCACGTTGCGAATTGGTTGAAAGCCAGTGTTACTTAACCATTGGAAATAAACATTATGTTTTCATAAACGTCTTAAATTTGCATCTCAAAATTTGGACGATTTTTCTAACAATGCGATTAAGTTTAAACTTAGTAGATAAAAATGGCTACATACGGCATACATAAGTAGGTACATAATGAATGTAATAAAATTTGACGAAGAATACCTAAGTAGTAGCTTCAATAAACAGAAAATATTATTAATTTATATTGTTACGTTGATCTTCCACGTAAATCTATTCAACGTCATGTAATCATGAAATAAAGATCTGACCCAAATTTACTACGAAACAAGCCCCTTTTTTATCAAGTAATAAATCATTCCATGATTTTCAGTTGCTTATTGTTTTAGCAATAAATTTGATAATGCCTCTGACGTATTTCATACGTTCCAATTCAAACAAACTTGTTTTGTTGGAGTCATGCGATGTTAGTTCATTAACCGATCAAACAACGTCAGAGCTAGTCTAAAAACACTTATCGCGTTGATCGACTTATGATAATGTGGATCGATATTTGTCGACTCATTGTCGAACATTGGTATTTTTACCCGACTGCGCGTCGCAAAAGAGTGGTAAAGTATTTATCAGTCTATGTATGCATGTTCCTTTGTAGCGCTATACAGACCAAACGTCTGGGCCGATTTTTGTGTTTCATACGTCGATCGATTCCTCTTAGTCCGGAGAGTGTCTCTAAAGACAATAACCAATGCCATGTGGGGTATCGTTGAATAGGTATTTAAAATCATTTTAGTTTTCTTTCAACAATTTAAATAAGATCCGGTGGACCGCTTAGGATACAACAATATTGTAATAACTACAAAATTGTAATAACTGATAAAGCTGTGTTGTTCTATTCGCTTCTCAACTCAGTATAAAACATTGAAGCGAACTGTCAAGACAATGTTATTTCCTTAATATTTGTTATTTAAGCAATTTAGTTTTATTAATTTTAATTTTAAGTTGACCTGTCCATGTAGGCTATGTGCTTCTAAGGAAATAAACGTTTTGACTTTGACTTTGACTTTGACATATCGATTTAAAGTTGCGGAACAACTATTCTCACATTAATAGGCTTAAAGACAGTAAAAATTCCCAAAAAAGCTTTAAGTCGCATTCGGTATATTTTCTTGATTTCAGCTTGTTTATAATCCTATATTTCAAATATGATAGATAAGTTAGTAGATAAGAAAAGTTGCATGATAGATTACTATTTTAACCAACGTAACAAATGTTACTAATGATAGTCTATATAAGTTAATAGAAATGGATTTATCTGTCTCGATAATTTAATCAGCATTTTTTCTTTTAAAATTTTTTTTGAATTGCTCAAAATTGTGCAATATCAAGTATGTAGAGTATATGTATATTATTCTGAATTTAGATTCCTAGGAACATATTATGTAGTCGAAATGCTTTGCGAACTATTTCTTATTATTCTTGCTGTGTAGCTGATTATATTTTAATTCACAGTTCTGAACGCAGCTCAAATAAAAATTTAGATACTTAACTTTATTGAATTGAAATAAATTAATAAATTACCTTTCCCATATATCTTCAAAAATCAATACTAGGCTACTTTAAACAGCGGGAAAATGTCTTTCCGCGGGTAAATTTATTAAACGTAACGTTACCCGTGTACCACCGCGGGTACACTGCTAGTATTAGATAATTATTTATAAGTTCAATAAAAAACAGAAGCTTCATATTTACTGTGAAACTAAAAGGACACTTCCAGGCGGGTATATTAAATATGGTGGTACTATTTTATAAAGGAGATAGAAAACCAAAGTCCAACATTGGAGGGCCTAATTCTGGAATGACACCGATAAGATTGATTCGATAACAGTACCACACAAATCGATATAATATATACCATAATGACAAATATTATCCACGGCTATTAAATTGTTGGCTATAAAGGTTAGCCTTGATGCTCTTAGAGGTATATCCTAAAATATTTTATAATTTCCTTTAATAATTATTATAGACGAAAAAAGGCCGTTTCGGCGTGGATCGCGGTGGCGCGCGCCAAGCAAGATAGCGCTGGCGTTACATCAGATTGCCGCGTTGCCGGCGCGTGCCGGTTTCCGCTATATAACCCCCGCGCGCGGCCATACCACTCATTCACAATTCTCCACTTACACATGACTAACGCATTCTAGTTCGTGGCAATGTTCTACGCTCACATGCATTACCCTACCCTCGTGCAACATAAACTCCAATACGAACATCTCTGGCATAGTGACAATTGGTGTAGCGGTCATTCTCCGATATTCGAGCAGCAACAAAGATAACGAAAGTCCTTCAGCCCGAGTGCATCGATTATAAGGTAAATATAAATATTTATGTTATGCTAACTGTCATCATAAAGCTCCCGTTTAACTGGTTCAATATTATTTATTATGTTTATTCCAAGTTCATAATTTTCCTTCCACTGTGCAGCATATTATTAGCTACCACTAAAAATATATTAACCAAATTTTAATTTTACAAATCTTCAGTGAAACACTTAAAAGTAAAGTCCCGAAGTCCCGAACAATATTTTACTTTAGTGAACTTTAATTCACGTCAAAAAAAACATTGTTTTACGGCGCGGTGATAACGGTTAGAAATACCCTTTTGAAATGTCAAGAGACCGAGTGGCACAGAGCTTTATAAAGGAAAACTCTTGCAAATCCTTCGGTGGTCTAGCAACTGTCTAGAGATTTGTTAGCTGACACCAAGTAACAGTATCGTATGTTAGTCGTTCACGCTTCGGCGCTTCTTTCAGGGTTGTCGAATACTTTAACACTTTTCTAGCATCTGATTAGAACTTTCTTTATACTAGTTTGGATTTTCAGAATTATTTATATATAGTAATCAAGTAATTGAAAATACTTTAGGCTGCTAAGAAGATTTTAGGAACTTTAAGTTATCGTAACTAAAAGAAAGCCATGTCTTCCCAGCCCTATAGGGAAGTTAGAATACGAATATTTATATGGTTTCTTAATCTTTTGCAGAGTGATCAATCATTCGTACGCAGTCCGTTTTGAAAAGCGAACGAAGTAGCGAAGAGAGAAGCTTTTAAGGAAAACAAAAGAAGACAAGATGGCGAAAGTGCAGCTGCATTCTGAGATGAGCCTGTCGGCGCCCATCGCTGTGGGGAAGCCCCAGGAGGATATTGACATTATGGCGCTGACGATGGCGGCGTTCCGCTTCGTGAACCCGTGGGCGGTGGAGGCCAAGCCGCAGTGGTCGGAAGCCATCACCCCCGGGGACCCGGAGGCCAGGGACCGCACCATCACCCTCGCGGAAGTAGCCTGCCATGACACCTACAACGACTGCTGGGTCGTGATCTATGACCGTGTCTATGATATCACCAATTTCTTTGATGAGGTAAATATCACTTATACCTACGAAAGATGTTAAAACTTTTCAATTAATCGACCCATTTTGTTTTTCTACGAAATGGTTTGGGCATATCGAAAATATATACTCTGTCTAATTTTTTCGTTAATTCCTCGCAAAAATCTAGTTCTTCCACCCTAACATAATAATTCTATTGTTGCAGCACCCCGGTGGAGCAGAGATCATGATGGAATATGCTGGGCGCGACGCTAGCACCGCTTTCCGTGGCTCGGGGCACTCCCGTATGGCTTCCAAAGCCTTAGACCGATTCCTGGTCGGGGAGCTGCCGATGTCCGAACGCATGTACCGACGACCCGGCGGCATAAGGCTCAGCGACATACCAGAATAGCCAAAAATTGTGAATTCTGATTTTCCTCACGCCAGGAAACTTGTAATCCCCGCTAAGAAGAGCAACCTCTTTCCCAGTTATCAATTTCTCAGGAAAGTCTGACCTTTAGATAGCAGAAATGAAATGTTAATGTCCAGCGCTTAGGACAGTTAGAGTATGTTAACCTTAATACTGGAGGAGTTCAGGAGGTTAGATAAGACCCGTTTGTGTACTTAATTAGTTTGAACCGGTGATATTGAGTTTACCGATTTCATTCTGATGCTTGCATTTATGCCTATTTAATTATTAGTTTTGGCTAATGTATTCAGTATTACTTTACTTTGTTTTTAAGGTTTTTTCATGACTACATTTATTTGTTATCTGTTAATGAAAATAAAAATTATTTGTATTACTTTTATGTTTTATTAGTCTCAGTCTTAATATTATCTCTTAAATATGTTATCAGTGAACTTACATTCCACCTTTGCTGAATTATCAAAAAGATCATGTCGTCACGTGAATCGGTTTTAATTAAGAACGTTTTTTATATTCCAATTTATAATAACGTAAAAAATAATATCACATGGTTTAAATAATAAATTAAAAAGCTACCTCTTCTCAGTTTAAACCTTCTTCCCTGATCTGTAACAATTAGAAATTACAATTTAGAAAAACTATTAAAATATGTATTGAGTAATAGGAAGTCAGAACCGAACTTTTGGACGGATATTTCAGGATTTTCTAGGTTAACTATTTTCTCAGAAGAAACATTATAATAATTTGTCATTTTGATTCATTTTAGTTCATTATCATGAAATTGAGGATATATACTGCTCTTCTGCACAATAAATCAACAAGGTAATCTTACACCAAACGATCTCTTTACAAATTTAACCTTATTTAGACACAGATAACAAAATACTATATCTTTTAAAGGTGTCCAACTTCTTTCTAAACATCAGCCATATAATAGTTATTGCTGGAGGCAGGCCTACCACAAGAATCATTAATACTCTCCACGCTTGGCAGGCGGGTTGAGGACCGCAGTTAATTGGCACTGCTGCTCATTATCTGGTGGTAGGGATACCACCAGATAATAAGCAGCAGTGTCCAGGGCAGGATGTGCGTCACTTAATGAGACGAGGTCAACATTCTATCGCTGCCGTAGCGATGATAACACAAACCAAAAAACAAATCTTGGTTGCACTTCAAGCACGATTACTTACAAATTTTTGTAGTATATGTGTTGGTGATTACTTCTTGCGTATCTCAGGAGAACGATGAGGGCTATGACCATCAGTATAGCAGTAAATTGAATTGTATTTTCCCGGGGCATTCCGCACTTGGAGACTTTGACTTCGTTTGGTGTGATGCTTGCCTGTAAACAATTAATAAGTATGTACAGATAGCTTCAAATTGGATGCGGTTAACCGTAGTGGATGATATGACGGATCAGATACCTGCTTTGATAAATGCCCAAGGTATGAAACTCTGTTCAAAGAGTGTGTGAGTGTGCATTTTTTAAAGACGTGTAACATTTTAAAATATGAGCAAAATACACGCCCTGACTAAATATAAAATTTTGTTTTTTGTTTTGAAAGCAAAGTCTGGTTGGCTAAGGATGCTGGACTTTTATAATGAACGTCGTAAATATTTCTTGAATAAATTATGTGCGCTTTAAACACGTGCTTTACGGTAAAGGCAAACATCGTAAGGAAACCGGCATGTTCAGAGAACTTGAAGAGTAAGAAGGTGACATTCACCAAACCGCACTTGGCCAACGTGGTGAATTAAGTCCTAATCTCTCTCGTCAATAGAAAAGTAACGGTGTCCCAGCACGTCGGAACGTAAATAGGGCGTTATAATATAATAGGGTGTTGTGCTATAATATGTGAAAAGCAAACATTATATATACATAATGTATACATTTGTATCTTTGTTTAAAAAAAGGGGAAAAAAATTAAGCATTATTTTATCTCTACACAATGGGTATTGTTATTTAAGTATTGTTCAAACTTTGATTCGCAATGATTTATGTGCAAATTTACGCGTGTATCGCTATATTACAAGTTATCTTGTTTCTGACTTTCAAAAACAAAAATACCGGTTTTCGTAGGCACATATGTAATTTATATCTGCTCCTCCATAGTAACTCAATAAAACGTTGCTATGCGAGTCAGAGCGAATATGATAGCCGTTACAAAAACAGAAATAAATACTCGGGTTACAGCACTTAAGAAAAAGTAGGTAGGTAGGTGAATGAAGGTCATTTCGTGAGGAAGTGAAGAAGACTAAAAATCTATAAGTATCTAATACAAAGGTATATAAAAGGGTAAAACTGAAATGAATAATAAATTTTTTGATCAAGATTTATTGACGTGTTCTGAAGATAAAATAATTAGAAGCAGATTTAATAACATTAATTAGAGCATGCGCCCTTGGGCCAACTTCGGGGGAACAACACGTTTTCAGAAGGCCAGGAAAGTCGGGGTTGTTGCCCCAATCTGGCTTTTGTGAAAAACAACAAATTATAAGCCTACTTTATTTAATAAATATTTGTTAGTTACAGTGTGATAGAATGTGTAAGAAAGAAGTTTGGCGCGCGATAGAGGGAAATGTAAGAAAAACACGTTGTGCCTACCCCATATAGTGTCAGGACGATGTCAGGATGATGAATATGATGATGATGAGTTAGTACATTACACGCGTGTGGTGGAATGGATATATACCTGTATATATTATTATTTTTTATGATAGATAAGTATTCATTTGACCACAATATCACATGATGTAAAGTGACGATGTGGTCTAAGATGGAGCAAGACCTAGAAGGTAGATGGCTTCTCCGGGCCACATTAGGTACGAAACACGAAAAAATCGCTTCACGCACTGGCCCAGCTCGGAGGGTGCTGACAAGCCGCGTCCGAAGCCTTTAAGAACCAGAGCTCTGTTCTTAGCACCACCCGGAGGTCACGCGTAAGGTCATTCAAAGGGTTAACACTCACGGACGTGAACAGAAAAAACCTCCAAAATTATTGCTTCGAGGTGGTCTAATAGAAGACACTTACAGTACAGAGTGGAGGTTTTTAGGTACAGTCAGTGTCAAATTTATATAGGAGTCTAGAGATTCAGGTTCAGATTATTTTATGAACTAATTTTGTCGCTGATTGTACAATTAGATAGGTACACAGGTATGTGAAATTTTCTGACTTTATAATAACGTACGCTACTTCAACCAATAGTGTTGAACTTGTATTTAGGACTGTAACACTTACCAAATAATATTTCGGATCTAATCGATTTCTCCAGGAAAAAGACGGCACCGAGTACTCAATAAACTCGATTTTATGCTCATGCGTCGGCATTAAGCTATGTCTGACCACACAACTGTGGTGCGTGTGTCCCCCGAAAGCGGCCCGAGGGTGCAGACTTTCCACGAGGTACTCAGTGGATTCCCTTGAAAGGCAATCCCAACGTTCTTCAAAAAGATTGTTCCTTTCAGGCAGTGGGGCCGCGTCTGGCTCTGTGCAAATACTGTCGGATTCCCTATACAGAGGGTAGTGCTGTAAATGCGAGAAAATATGTTAAGATAATCTATACTACTAATAAACTACTAATATTATAAAAGCTAAAGAGTCTGTTTGTTTAAACGCGCTAAGATCAGGACCTACTGGTCCGATTTTTATATAATTTTTACACTGTTAGGTAGCCTATTTATCGAGGAAGTCTATAGACAATTGCTATAGGCTTACTGACTGCCTCAGTGGCGCGGTGGGCGGAGGTCCGCTTGCGGTGCAAGAGGTAGCTAGTTCGATTCCCGCCGAGGGTCAAGTGATTGTATGTTCTGCAAGCATTTTCTCCTTGGTCTGGGTGTTTAGTATGTATGATAAAAATATCTATCTATGTATGTCTTCTATATTAAGTATATCAGATGTCTAAGTACCCGTAACACAAGCTTATAGCTTACCACGGGGCTAGATGTTGTAGTGTGGATTGTCCGGCAATATTTATTTTATTTATTTTTTTATTTATAGGCTTTTTACCGCGGGAAACCCATAAAACACGAGCAACGCCGTGGCGTGAAAAGCTAGAGTTAAGATAAATCTTGTTGTGGGCGGGTAGTGTAGTTATAAAACTTGTAAATCAATGAGCTCGACGAACTTAGGGCGTTTACCGACTATTAGCGTTGTTATCAAATAGGGGCGCATTCATATGTATCACTTTTATTTATCAGTCTTTAGTGGCGTCTTTTCATACTCGGGATAATGAAAAGAATACCGAACGGAGTAAACGGACTGAGTGTTTTATGTCGTGGATTTAAGACAAAATCACGAAAAACATTGGAAGACTAGCATCGTAAATATGGCTAAGCGGCTTAGGTCGGATGGACAAGCCGAAAAGTTTTCATTTCGATATCAACGATCGGTATGCGGAGCGATGAACTACGACCAACGAGTTACGAGTAGATGGTAAACTTTGTTTAAGCCTAGTAGAGTCTATGTTAACATAAATCTACATTTAAAAATTTAAGAAAAAACCCTGATTCCAATGCCTTAATTTCCTTAAAAGTAAAGCACCATAATATTTTGTAATGTGCAAGCCATGCGCTTTCATTTGATACCTCACTCGAGTTATTTGCAGATTTTAGGTTTTCTTTCATCACTCTCACCCCCATAACTTTTAAGCGGCACAACGGATTTTCATTAAACATGTCTAAGAACACTCGCGCCAAACTCACCTCATTCATACAAAACAACTAAATCACTCCATCCGTTCGGGAGCTATGATGTCCCAGACAGACAGACACATCAAACTTATAACACCCCTCTTTTTTGGTTGGGGTTAAAAATACTTTAGAGACACTTTTATAATGGTAACTTCAACAATTAGACAGATTTTATGTCAAAATTGTAATTTCAGAATATTACCTGCATGATTATAGGCCTGCTATATCGATCTAGTTTCGTTTTTCCTTTACATAAAGCTGATCCAGTACTACACTTAAGAATATCTGAAACAGATCTAGCTTTATAAAATATGTCACAGAGAAACATTTAATATTTTATAATATTCATGAGTATTTCTATTACTATGTATGATAGTGCATTAGTAGTACCTGCAATATTATCTATTTCTTTCACAGCTCTCGCACACAGTGAGCAACCATCACCCTCCATGGCCATAGAATTAATCAGAACAAAGTGGTTCCCCCTGATGGTGACTAGTTGCACTGGTGGAGCATTCAATTTATCCTCAAAACGCCTTGTAAGGTGTGGCGTTATTCTGTAAACGCAGTAAATGTTACACTTACACACACATTTGTGATTATAATTTGGATCATTTGAAGATTTTGAAAATAATATCTCACTAAAAAAGAAAGAACAGAAAACATTCTATTTAGGACATATAAAACATAGTAAAAAATAACATACTTTTTCATTTATGGTAAGATTCCACTAACTGTACTCTTGGTATTTTGGGAAACTGGTATTTTTTCAACAACTTCAAAGTTGAAAGTTTAACAACTGCCCCTACCAAAGGCCCATGGTTCAACTAGTTGGACAGAGAAGTTAGACTGCTACACCACAATAATTTTTGGTGGCTTTAAGGCGGCCTCTAGACCTACAATAACATTGTACAATACTTTTATTGTACAATAAGATTGAAAGGCGCTTTGATCCAAACGACCAATTATATTGCACAACAATACGAACAGCACAATGTTTTCGCGTTCAGTCGGAGAATAGTATTGACCGTTTAGAGGCCGCCTTAGGCGGCCTCTAAACGGTCAATTATATTGCACAATATTGCGAATTGTGCAATTTAATTGACCGTTTAGGGTTAATATTGAAGATTGCACAATGATTGGCCGAAAGTTTGAGCGAGTTTAATTTTTATTGCACCATGTTTTTCGCACGGTGCACACGGGATCAATACTATTCTCCGAATATTTTTCTATTAATATTAAGGTGGACATAAGATGCTGGCAATATTATTTAGAAGCATTTTGAGTAAGCCACAAAATCTCAAAAATTAAATACATACACTTAGAGGGACTCTATTGATGAAGGATTGGGTACCCTTGATTAAGTCAAAAGCACCATGTTGGATTCACTATAAATCTAGTAAAGTGTTACTTAAGAAAAGAAAATAAGCCCGAATTCATAACTATTATAAAAATACCTGTAATGGAATCCAATATCATGATTGCCAACAACAGAGTACATGGGAGTTTGGGCTGGTAATTGAAATAGCTCATGAAATGTCTGCACATATGCATCAAACTCTTTTTCAGAAGCCCATTTGCCTTCATCAAATAAATCACCTGAAATTAGCATATAATTTGAACTCAGCATGTTAACAATAAGCATTAAAAGAAAAAGCTACGTATGAAATATATTTCAAATGAGTTGTTACCTAGTACAAATACTACATCAGGGTTATGGATAGTGAGAGCAGTTTGGAAACCTCGGTGCATTTGCCATTCTCTGCGCCATTTATCAAACCAATGTCCATTTCGAGAACCTAGTAGGTGAGTATCAGCCAGGATCATGGCATATACCGGTTTCTCGCCTGCTTCAAGTTCATTTTTTAAGGTTGGCCAGCCACACTGTTAGATGAGTATTTAGTTATGAGATACATTAAATATTAAACACCAAGATTACAGCGATAAAATGGATAGTATTATCTTTTTTTTTTTTTTACCTATCTTATTTACCTGGATCTGAGTCACATAGTAAATTAGATATTCACAATAAAAATATATAAATGCAATTCCTAGAATGAAACGCACAATAACATTATTTATTATTCTTTTGTGCCATATTCTAGAAATCATAACGATGGCTTTGTGGCTTGTGCTATGCAATTAGTTTTCAAGTCTGCGTTAGTTACTAGCTTTTAGTTACTTTTCTCAGGTAATCTAATCATTTTCGAAACGATAAATAAAATTCTAGTCGTGAATAGATAAAACAAGATGTAAACAAACATGCGATTCCCCTTTGCGGTCTGATTTTGACATGACCAAGATGACATTGACATTGAATGATATGGTATCGTTTACCTCTTTCTTTCACAAGTTCTCACTCACTCCACTCATTTCCGATCACCCTTGTCTGTTGTTTTTTTTTCATGCGTAGTGTCTGTTCTGTCTCTGTCTCTGTCTGTCCTGCCTTGCCAGTTGCCTGACTTGCCTGTCCTCCTCCTCCAACCAACATCAATGTTTATGTTTTTAATCTAAGAAATATTATGGTCTGTCTGCTATTAAAGTTGAATAAATGGTAGTGTATTCACAATGTCGATTCACTGGAGCTCAGAAATACTAAAATGGGAGCATCGAGATTTGCAGGCCACTGCTATGACAGTGGATTACTCCGGCAATAACGTATTGCTGGCAGGTCGTAGGTGGTTGGCGATAAAACAGATTAACCAAGACGATGACCCTGGAGATATAGTGAAGAAGTATCCACGACATAGTAAATATGATGCTGCAGGCGCGGAATGGTGCCAGACTCATGCTGGTCAAAGATTATGCGCTATTGCCGTAAGTACTTCCTCAAATAAATATTACCTAGGAGCAAACTAATTTGTATCCTGATCTTATTTAATTACAAATTTACAGAGCAACCAGCGAGTGGATGTTTATGAATGGCGGGGTGGAAATGATCTAGTCTGTATAGGTTCTCTCCGCGGCCACACCAGAGTAGTCAGTGACACTCACTTCCACAGACAAGACCATAATCTTATAGCAACTTGTTCCATTGATACATTCACTCATATGTGGGATTTGAGGGACTCTAGAAAACCTTGTATTTCTTTATGTGCAGTGGGTAAGTGCAATACAACATTTTATTAAGATTTAGCCTGAAAAAATCATAGACTAAAATATTCTTTATACCAAGAACCTTTTCTTTTTAGCTGGTGCTTCACAGGTTCAGTGGAATAAAGTAGCCTCTCACATAGTTGCAACAGCTCATGATGGGGACATAAAAATCTGGGACTACCGGAAACCATCAACCCCAATACACTACATATCAGCGCATCTCTGCAAAATCCATGGAGTTGATTGGAGTCCTCACCATGAATACCAACTAGTCACTTCTAGTCATGATGGAAGTATCAAATACTTTGACATAAACAATGCAAGAAGGCCTGAAAATGTTATAAATACAAATTTCCCTGTGTGGAGGGCAATATATACTCCCTTTGGCAGTGGGCTGTTGACTATAGGAGTGGGGTGGGGAGGTTTGCCTAGAGTGGAGCAAGCAGGTGTTATTGGAATTTGGGTAGGAGGATCTTTGACTCATAGACTGGTGGGTCACACAGACACAGTCCAGACCATGGTCTGGAGACCCAGTTCAGGCCCTTCAAACTATCAACTTGTAACTTGGGGTAGAGACCAATCCTTAAGAGTATGGACCATGCATCAGTCCCTATTGAAAATGTGCAACCATTACTTACCTGATGATACAGATAGTGAAGAGGAACTTAACAGTGATAGTAAGTGACAAAAATAAGTATTTTACTATCCTATTATAATTTAATGTATTATTTAAAAACAAATTAATATTATTATTGTTTTTACAGATATCAGCTATGCATCTGCTGCAGAATCAGTAAATGATAGTTCAATAGGAGATGGGAAAGGCTACAATGATATTGCAATGGTAAGAATTTTAATATAGAATTAAATTGAGTTTTACTTATACTTCTTATTAAAAAAACTGCCTTTGTGATGCGGTTGTTTTGTCTGTAGCTGACGAATGTCATACCATGATAATTGAAGAAATTCTGCTTAAAATAGTAAAATTTCCTTTCCAGAATAAACTATCATCAAAAGTCAACACCACCATTGATGAAGAATTTGAGTCAATACGTGAAATGGCGAACATAGAAGTGACAAGCATGAACATCGAAACAAGAATATGTCAAATTAATTCTCAACGCAATGGATATGTTGCAAACTTACAAGTCACATTTCCAAGGAACCAAATTATACCGAAATTCTCTTGGCTCTCAGGGACCAATATTGATAGTTCTACAACAATAAAAATATTGCAGAACATTAACAAAACTGCTGATCAGAAAAAGAAGAAAGGAGAGAGATGTTTGTTGTATTGCTTGAAAACACTGGCGACATCTATCGACGAGGTAATTTCATTATTATTTAATTCATATCGAACTTTATAAATAAAAACTATGCAGAGTCATGAAATACGTCTCGTACTTTAGAAGTTGACGAAACAAAGTAACAAGTGGTTAGCCTTAATTAACACTATGTTGATATTTTTTCTATGTTCACAGATCCCAGTAAAGTCAAACGACGACAACGATTCATTGAAGTCTAGTCAAAGAAGCCAGTCTGAGAGCGAGAACGCCGGTGACTCTTGCATCCCTTTCCCGCGGACCTGCGGCGCCAAGTGGTGCGGCACTAGCACTCTAGTCGTCTTCAACAGACCTTCCAATGCTAGAAGGTATAAAATACTACTTCTTTACATAGTATATAAAATGAGATCGCTCCTGCTGACTATTATCTTTTCTTTTAAATAATGTGGACTTTTCAGCAATAAAGTTATTTAAGAGGAAGGTTATGCTTTTATATGGATGGCGGCTTCTATTTCTATAGTCTATCCTCTGTCATCTTCATCTACAAAGTGAAGACTGTTCTACAGTCAGAGCTACTATTGCAAAAACTTTATATATAACAACTTTCGTTCATGAAAAGCAGCTATTCTTTTCCAGTATATAAATATATTATATGTGAACGACATAATAATGTACTTCTACACTATATAGTCGTTCAGAAAGTATAATTCTCATTTAAGTGACAAAATGTCTTTTTGAGTGTACATGTATGAAACAAAGCAGCAATAAATGAATATTTCCAGATTATCACTGAAACACGAAACCGGTACGCCTCGAACAATGTCTTCCCTCTCGCTCACTCCCGCGTTGTTCGGCGGTAGTTATACGTCTGTCTCACCGCATGCGACCACCACGCCCTCTCCAACCAACGCGCCCGGGTTCCCGCAGTTGCATCATCGACATGCATCTAACTCTATCACAACGTTTTATTTCCAGGATAGATGGGTAAGATATACATACATAATAATGTACGAAATTCGATTTCAATTAAATGGGCATGACATAATATATATTATAATATATATAGTAATAATATAATATATATAATGTATATAGTATGTAATATAATATAGGTTATTATCACAATCGCAAATATTAAACCGGAACGGGTCATTTAACCTCTCGCCTCGTTTAAGTTATTAGGCGTCTAACTCGCTAGTGATGTTTAATCATACCCATACTAGAAAATAAACCGCGTCAAGCCCATTTAATTGAAATCGAATTTCGTCTCTTTCTAACAAACAAATTACGAAGCGTTCGAGCAGAACGGAAAATTTTGGCCATCGCTGCATAACGGGGAATAGTTTAATTAATTTTAATTATAGTTAAAGTATTCTTGCAGGCAACTTTTTATAAAATTGTACAACAAATTGAATTGACCTCGCATATAACTTCTATTTTATTGCCTTACATAGAAAGCTCAAGGTCGCAGGGCAGGTAGCATGCGCAGCCGCGGCAGCATATCGAGCTGCGCGTCGCCAAGGGTGGTATTATACTCTGCAGAAGATCTGTTCCCGCTCAGTCGGACCTTGGCGGAAAGATACGTCATTGACCCTGATAATCCTGTTGGTAAGTTACTTAGAAACTTATATAAAGAGCCTTTTTGTACTTGTATAAAAAGGCAGATAAGTCAGACAAAAGTCAGAGTAGTGACAATGCTTCGCAGCAGCTTGGCACCAGCTTGTGTGACCACAAGTTTTCTCTCCAAAAATCCTTTAATCTTTTCCTTTTAACAAACAAGGAAGAGTATCTGGTCTAAGAACGAGTCTGTAGTTTTTAAAATACTTATTTGAAAGTACTATCCTGATATCAACAGAAATGTGCGAAACGAACGCTAAAGTCGCAACGGAGGAAGGCGAGACTGACATAGCGAACGCTTGGAGCCTTGCAGCGCTGACGGCCGGCGCGCTGAAAGCCAAGATACAGGAGCACCTTACGTCTAGCGAAGAGAGCATGGGCTGGGTGGGTCATCCGCTCTGCTGCAACCTGTTACAGTCACTGTAAGTACCAATATATAAATATCTAGTTTAAGTTACCAGAGAGGGCATAAACTGTATTTGCAAGACACGTGATATTAAGTAGTCATTTAGTTAAGTCTTACCGCGGTATTAGGGGATATTACATAAAATATGGTATCTGCGCAGGGTGGAAAGCTAGAAGGAAATAGATCTTAAGGTTTGTGTTTTTTTTAAAGATACAATACAATATTTTTGAATGACTTGCAGAATAACACACTATGCGAACGCTTCGAACCTTCAAATGGCCGCGATGCTGACCTGTGCGTTTTCCGTTTTTAACGACACGAGCTATTCAAGTTCTCAGTCGACAATCAGCTCTTCAAGTTACGTAAGTAAATTTTACTTTTTATAAAGCAGAGATCTTATTAAGAAACAATAGTATAAACAAATGTATTATCTCAGCATATTTATAAACAAGCACCTATTTAATATTTTATCTAACTTTTTATGGGTAGTCGTAGTCGGCGAGATAACTACGAAAAATATGCTATATTTGCGTAAAAAATATATATAAGCCAGTCCAAAAATAATGGTCATAATGTTTTTGCTTTATCAATTTCAGTATGTGGTTGTATCATAACATAACCCAATGGTTTTGCAATCATCGATTTTTTTTTTCGTTTATTTTTTTTCGTTATTTAAATTATATTTAATATGTATAATAAAAAAATGCCTATTATATGTAGTATATCAGATGTGTAGTACCCGAAACGCAAGCCTAGAGCTTACCACGTGGCTAGATGTTTTTGTGTGGATTGACCGGCAATATTTATTTAATTATCTGAATAGATCAGAGATCAGTTTTACCAGAGTAATCTCCTATTTATGCTGATCCCTTCCCTGGCGAATTACGTTTTACAATAATCATTCTGTTTCAGGGCAACGGGACATCACCTTACAATACAGTGAATCAATTCAGCGAAATCAGCGCAGACGGCTGGATACCCATAGCGCGAAGCAACTCTTGTTCCGAAGCTGAGAACTTTTACACCGACTCCAGCGCTTCCAAGTCGGAGCGGACCTCGTCATGTGTGTTGGACGAGGCCACAGTGCACTTATACTACTGTTTCAAACGAGTTTACGCGGATATTTTGGATCGGTGGCAGTTGATTTATAAGAAAACTGAGGTAAATTGTTATTAAATACATTTAGTAAGAAGAAGCCATAAAAATCAGGCTATTTGCATGTTTTCTGCCGGATTTGTGTTCGTAAAATCATTATTGTCATAAAAACATTTACCATAGCAAATCCATTGAAACGCAGACTTTGGCGGAATGAGGGCCACTGTTTTAGGGGAAAAAATGATTTCTTATTTTCTTATTGCAAAAAGTTAAAAAAAAAACAGAACACTATACACAGAACCTTAAGTGTAGTTTGAGTTCATCTCATACTTTTAAAATTTATTTATAATCATTATTCGGGAAGTACAATGGCACTACAATACTGTGAGCTCTTCTCATTTTGAAATACAGTCGTGTAACCATAGAAACAATGTTATTTACATTTTGAAGCTCGCACGTTACGAGCTGTTGCGGCGAATCCACTCATAGGGTTCCTCATCTTCTTTATTGTATGTCCAAAAGATGTCGTGAGTGAAAACTTTATCTATTTAATACCAGGTGGCAAAGCTGGTCCGCTGCAAGTACAGATCCCTGAGCCGTCCGCTGGGCCCGGAGATGCTGGTGGAGTGCGCGTGGTGCGGCGCGCTGTGCCCGGGCGCGCTGTGCGGCGCGTGCCGGCGCCTGGCGCTGCGCTGCGCCGTGTGCGCGCGCCCCGTGCGCGGGCTCGCCGCCGCCTGCGCCGTCTGCGACCACGCGGGCCACGCGCACCACATGCACACATGGTAACTATATCTCACTTGGTTCAATTATATCACAGGGTAATATACTATAAGCCGCCTGCGTCGTTTGCGACCACGCGGACACGCGCACCACATGCACACATGGTAATTATATATCTCACGTGGTTCGTTGTCTCCATGTTTTAAGACCCCTTAATTATATAACAGGGTAATATACTATGTATAAGCCGCCTGCGTCGTCTGCGACCACGCGGGACACGCGCACCACATGCACTCATGGTAAATATCTCACGTGGTTCGTTGTCTCGATGTTTTAAGACCCCTTAATTATATCACAGGATAATATACTATAAGCCGCCTGCGTCGTCTGCGACCACGCGGGACACGCGCACCACATGCACACATGGTAAATATCTCACGTGGTTCGTTGCGCGAAGAACGGTCTCGATGCTGTAAGACCCCTTAATTATATCACAGGATAATATACTATTACTTTTGTCACGTGCCGGCGTCTGGCTTATAACAACATAAGATCATCTCTATATCGGAGATCACAAGCTAGGTTTTCGCTTTTCAAATCAGTGTAAAAAATTGAATTGCGATGCGCGGATTTACCTGGACTCGGAGACGACTCCAGCATCGGGCTCGAATTACTCACCGCTGTGCTATCTGCATCCGATCGGGCACTCGGGTTGGGTTTATTGAGTGAATCGTGGTATCTAGACATTGACCACATTTCCTGCGGCCAGGAGTGGTGTGCCTGAGTCCAATTGTTTAAAGCCAGCGATATTGGGACTACGTTTGAAGTATATCTAATATATAAAATTTCCATGTCACAATGTTAGTTACCATACTACTCCTAAACGGCTTTACCGATTTTTACCAAATTTTGTATGCGTATTCAGTAGGTATGAGAATCAGCTACTATCTATTTTTATTTTGCAAAACAACGTTTGCTGTGGTCAGCTAGTATAATATAAAATTTTGTTATTGTATGGGAAACTTAACCGTTGAACGTAACATTGTTGGCTTATTTACAATTTGCGCAAGTTAACCTTTTTATGGCAGATACCTCACCTGAGTTAATCTTTGCATTTGGCTAGATTACGTTTAAGGCTTCATACTAATAGTTCTCTGTTTATTGCAGGTTTTCAGAACGAGATACATGTCCGACCGGTTGTGGATGCAAGTGCCTTATAGACGGAAACGTGGCGTGGAAAGGAATCAAGTATGGATAGATCTTCCAAAGTACTTCTTACCTCTACTACATACAGACTGTTTTATTGAACAAACTGTAAGGCGGCCTCTAAACGGTCAATTATATTGCACAATATTGCGAATTGTGCAATTTAATTGACCGTTTAGGGTTAATATTGAAGATTGCACAATGATTGGCCGAAAGTTTGAGCGAGTTTAATTTTTATTGCACCATGTTTTTCGCACGGTGCACACGGGATCAATACTATTCTCCGACTGAACGCGAAAACAGTGTGCTGTTCGTATTGTTGTGCAATATAATTGGTCGTTTGGATCAAAGCGCCTTTCAATCTTATTGTACAATAAAAGTATTGTACAATGTTATTGTAGGTCTAGAGGCCGCCTAATAGCTACGCCAGTACAGGCTTACGGCGAGACTCGAAGAGAACGCTTCACACTTACGGGCTAGAAAGAGAAGGCTATATATCATATTCTCTGCTCGGGAGTTGTCGTGTGTTCTCGGGAATTCTTGATAAGGCTGTAGTTACATCAGAACAAATGACATCTACTATCATTGACAGAAAAAAATAATAGGTGATCCAATAATTTTATAAGATTTTATATAAACCGTGATCTATTAGTAAGGATAAGGTGCATAATTTCTATATGTTGCTACATTTGTACGCTTATTTATATTATTACGAAGACTGCCAAATAAAAAATCGATATTGTTTTATAAGAATTTTATTTGAGAAACTTTTTTTTTACAATAATATAAACAGGAAGGTGCGGATAACATTCAAGATTGAGTGAAAGTTTATTACTAAAAATTATGTTCTGTTTGAATGGTTTGACTCGATCGTCATTTTATTAATATGTAATTAGGCATTTTCTTTACAAAATTGTTTAGTCTATAGTATATTAACAGGTTTTATACTCAGAAACGTCTCTTACTTGCGTCTGTCACAAAGTATCCAGTCTTTCTTTCATTTAAAAAATCATAATGATGGGTCGAAATATACATACCACGTTAACGGTTATTTAGTGAAGAGTCGTTTCGGCAGTATTCAGTAATTACCTGAATATTTTAGAAGTACTCTAGAAGTATAGTTGAAATGTCCGAGTTATAATAATAATCTTGCTTCAAATGAATTTATAATAGCAATGAATCCTTAAGATTTACAACTATACCGCCACTTTATTTATTTATTAGTTAAAATGCTATGTAGTTACTGATAAAAAGTTAGCACTTTGAACTCAAAACTAGTAACAATACTATTGAATAAAAATTAAAACTACTTTGGTCGATGGGCAACAATAAAATTTAAAAAGCATAAAGGCATGATTACACCCAAATACTTATTATTTAAGTACCCGCTTTTTATTATAAATTGTATTTATAGGTATTAAAAAAATCCAGCTCTTTTAAAACTTAATTTAAAATAACATACTTATTTTTAAATAGGTACACGCAGTCAATATGTACATTTTTCTTAGAATTAACAAACTATTAAATGAGTTTCTATTAAATTAAAATAAATTAGGCACCGATGTTTAAGCAATCTACTCACTATAATAATATTAATAACTACTACTATAAAATACCTACAAACTGTGTAACAAAAACATTGCAAGTATAAAATTCAAATTTGAGATTCTATCCGCCTATATAAAATTGTTTTACGGGCCTCTTTCACCATTTCGGAATAAAGTTAGACAATGGTTAAAATTTCCAGCCATTTGGCTCAGTCACACGTGAAAAAGCGAGATAGCTCTTGGCATAACTAACCATTGCTGAATTTACTCGGAATTTGTGAAACAAGTCTTAGTCGAACGACTTACTATACCGTACAGGATTGATTTTAAATGGGCCAGTAAACATTAATATTAATATAATATAGCTTAACACTTTTTCTGAAGTCATAAAATTATATCCCTCTTATGCGTAACTGTCACTTTTTTATCCATTTGAGTTAAAATTCTTCTAGCATTCGGTTTTCATTTTCAACCACTTTAATGTTGTGTTTGACAGTGACAAAATTTAGTTAACTAAAGTGGACTTGCTAAGCATTATGCACGAGAGAGTTACTGCCCCATCTTATAAATCACAGTGAAACCTACTACCAACACAGCAAATCATAAAATAACTAGCTAAGGGTAGTGTATGGGTAAATTACTAATTATATTGTTATAACAGCTATAAATATTGCTGTATACATTACTCACACAAATGTTAGCGAATGTTTATGTTCAAGTTGATCATTTGAATCTTTTAATGGACACAGCAATTTTATATGTTGGTAAAACTTAACTTAAACAACTAGACCGGTACAAAACATGCACACGCCGGATCTCAGAGCCGAGTTGTTCTATTGTAGCAGCTAAAACAATAAATATCTTGTTAGTATTTTGGCACGACATATTACAATCTACAGATAAATATATAATACCTAAAAGTTACTACACTTCTTTAAGAGATGATTAATCACGGGACTAGATTAGTTAACTTTATTACGGCTAAATGGAAATAACGGTGTGCTAATTAGAAATAAGTAAATTTTTCTACGTGCAATCTAATTTGGACCCGGACAATTAAATATTTTTTTTTGTATACTTATTATGAATCTGAAACTTCAAATAAATCTTCAAGCCCTTATTCCCTTACACCAAATTGGAATCAATCCGATTTGCGTCCATATTTATGTAAGAATAGGAATGCAACGTGAAAATTAACTGCAAAAAAATGGAATTTTTTACTGAATGGCTTGAAACTTACTGTTCATCATCATTTCGAATGAAAATTCACTTCATAGAATTAAATTAATCGTTCTTTTTCAACTAGCTTCTTAGAGAAGCACCAGATAGTCTGGTTTATAAAATAAAATTATAAGAACTTTACTCCCTATATAGACAATAAATAGGGTCGTCTGTCTAATATAAGGTGAGAGTACATTGAGTGTGAACTGATGCGGCCTAACTCTAAAGCAAGCGTCGCTTCACTTTAGGCGGGTAGGTCACGTTAATCTAAATATGGCGTATCAGACCCATAGAATTTTAGTCCTCCCAAGTTACTCTGATATTAGGTTAAAGCACTATAAAAATCTAAATGACTAAGTTCAGTTCTTAGTCAACCCTAGTCTGCCTCATATAAGGCGATAGTACAATAAGTGTGAACTGATTGGCTGCGTACCTCTCTAGCAGTCGGCGCTTTAGCTCGGGTGGGTAGGTGACGTAGATGTAGTGATCGTCGTGATCGGGGTCATCTAGAAGCGCCTCTTCGGCTGCTAGCCGCTCCGCCCGCGTCGGTGATGAGTGCGTGGTCATAGACACAGAGGCACTTCCAGCGATACTGCTCTCTTCGGAACTGTAATTGAAAGAATGCTGCTTTTGATCCCAAGTCCTTCAGATCGTGTTTCTATATAACCTACAAAAACTGTACAATGTATTTGAAAAATCAATAAAAACTTACTCAAACACGATCCAAATGATGAAGTAGCGCATGCAAAGCGCTAACGCCAGGCCAGTCGCGAGTGCCAACAGGACAGGCCACGAAAAGGCCATAGCCGCCAGCGCGCTATCTTCCCAGAAGCTGTCGCACGAGAGGTACTTACAAACCGCTAACACGTAACCGTTTAAAGTAATATAACAACTCACTCAAAGACGATCCATATAATATAGTAGCACATGCAAAGCGCCAACGCCAGGCCGGTCGCCAACGCCAACAGCAGTGGCCATGGGAAGGCCCGAGCCGCCGGCGCGCTATCTTCCCAGTAGCGGTCGCACGAGAGATACCAACAAACTGCGCGCTGCATCTCGTCTGAAACATTGTATGACGTGAAGAGTAAGTAAACCTAGAGTAGTATCACAAGGCAGTTTTCAAGGCATACTTTACATTTCCCAATGTAGGTGTGCATTATATTTTTAAGTGTGTGCTACGCTACTACGTCGTAGATCGCTACTACGCTACGTACCTGCTACAACGTAGACTCATTGTGCTACGCCGTAGACGCGTAGAACTAGTTTAAAAACTAAGGTTTTATATACAAGAGCGGTACAGTATCAACGGTTTAAGAGGCAACTGCACTAAACTAACCACTATGCATAGTATTTATTGATATGATCCTTTGTTATAGGTAATGTAAAGTTTCGTAGCCTCGTTGACATTTAATTTATGCATGTGCCTTATCAACTAGGTACTTTATATATTAATCACATATGAAAATTAAGTTAAAATGAAAATCTTTGGCAAATTGAAATACATTGTTTTAGACTAACCTTCTAATTCATTGAATTGATGTTGTGTAAGATGCAACAGTAAGGTTGCTATGCACGAATGTACAATCTTTTCACAGCGCACCTGAAAAAAATATAAAAGGTATGCATTATCGTATAAAAGTATATATTACAGACAACGCGTGGTGGCGCTGGCGTGTCAGTTGACTTAGGGCTTATAGGATACATTATGCAACAATTTAAAAATTGTTGCATAATGATCTATCTTATATAATTTTCATTTTGACAGTCTAAGGTTAACAAAGAACTGAAAAATCGACCTACTTTTTCCTACAACTCATTATCTCGAAGTGTAGGATTCAAACTGGTTTTACTTTTAACATTAAAAACTTGTTTTACCTTAAGAGTTTGCAAGCGCGTGGGATCACAGGCCGCTCGCTCCGCTTGCAAATCCGCTAGCCTCTTCTGTCGACTATCGGGAGGCAAAGAGGACTCCACTGTGTCAGCGTCACACAACTCCGCTGTCTGGTTTGACTCGCTCTCGGTGTCTTCCGTCCTTTTCTCTTCTGCTTCTAATAAGACAGAGAAAAGAGTAAAGTCTGTGCAGTTATTTGTCTTGACAGAGGATAGTGAAGTTGGTTTCTCTCGAAAGCAAGACTCATGCATGAGTAGATTATGTAAACTTGACTTGCCTTATATAACGCCCCGTGTTATAATTGGTAAAATAAATGAATATGAATATGAATATGAATAGAGGTCAAATGAAATCGTATATGTACACATATCAATCTATTTACTTATAAAGTTTTAGTTGATTATTTTGTCAAACAGTTTTAATACAGTTAAACACACATGACACAAGAAACACAAGATACCTTTAATTAGCTGTAATCTGCTTACCATAATGAATGATGTGGTGTTGGGTAATGAAGCGACCTAATTGTGAAAAAAAATTTAATCGGGTAAGTGTTATCAAAAATGACATTGTTTATTTTTATTTCCTCGTTAAAACAATCGAATTTACATAAGACATAACCAGCACCTGTACAGCTTCACACAAATACCAGTTTAAATTTTACTTTGTTCTGTTAATTTTATTATTTTACTAGCTTTCCGCCCGCGACTTTGCTTGCGTCATATAAGATTTTCCCGCGGTAAATAAAGTGTTTTTTTACCAATGATATGTAAGCTATCTATATTAAAATTAATTCAGTAGTTTTTGCGTGAAAGAGCAACAAAAACAGTTGCATCCTCTCAAGCATTCATGTTTATAATATTACAAGCCTTAAACGCCACGGCTTTGCCCGTGTTTTTGGATCTTCCCGCGGGAACAACGTATTTTCACGCAGTTAAAAGCCCATAGCCATCCTCGATATAAGCCCATTCAATTAGTATATTTAGATTAGGATTTGTAAATCGATCAAAAGGTATTAGTTATGGCTCGTTAGTATTATAATGCAAACAAATAATTAACATGACATGAAAAACCAAAATTGTTTTATATTAGTTTCTAATAAAATGTTAGAAGAACCCCTAAATTATTTTAATGCTAACAACTAAGGGATAACTTTTGTTTAACTTGCTGTGTCCCAGTAACATCGCACCGGTGTCACGTCGTTCACCTCTTTAAGAATTTTCGGTTGAGTTTTTTAAGTGTTTGTTTTGTTTTTCTGACTCAATTTCAACTCAAATCAACATTTAAACAAACTTTTCTTATTAAAATCCAAAATGTTTCAACCATCGTTCGTAGGAGCGGGGAAAAGGTGTTCGACGCGATTGTTCACTGTTGAACCTGTTGCGCGAAACTTCTGCATGGATGCAGAAGTTGTTATTAAATTCACACTTGGTGCGTTCTATAAACGCCAAATCGTAATGAGTATAGGAAACTATCGACGAGCGATAGCATTGTATGCATTGAAATACGCTACAGACCCATTTGCTTTTCTTCCACTGCGATATCTCAAACAATTAATGCGGTCTATTGCTGCATCGAACGCCGCCCTTCCCCCGCACCTGTGCGCGATGGTTAAAAGTATTTAGATTTAAATTTGCTACTCCACTATGTTCTTCCCTGTGTTATGGTAGTTACTACATTAGATAAATACCCCGACCCAGAACCATATTTCATACAAAATCTGGTTTTAGCGGGAATCTAATCATCTAGGTGATGATCTAATCACCACCTCATGTGTCTCGGGTGGACCTTTGCCCACCAAGGTAGTGAGGGTAGCTTTCTGGATCCTGTAGTTAGGTTCTTGTCAGATAGTGGTCAGACGTTAACGTGTTTCGTGCTCAGAACAACACAAATATTACAAAACAAATGAAAATGTTCTGAATGCGGAACGCTTGAACACCTGACCGCTCTCTGACTGTCAACCTTTGAGCGTCAATAATAATTAACTGTTGTAATTACCTGGATCGTCGACGTCGACTTCCGTCTTAGGGCAGTCGGGCTCCGGCGGCGGGGGCGTGGGGCGAGCGCGATGCCTCCGCCGCGCCGGCACCTTGGCCACGCTGCGGGTCGCGGCTGGGGCTAGGGCTTTCTTCACGGACTCCACATCTTGCCAAACCTACGACCAAAACTCTGTTAGCTGACGGCATGACATGGCGTTGATGTGGGACCAATTATTTCATCAACATCTATTGCCAAATAATATATGCCTCTCTCATTGATTCTTTATACATATATTGAAGATGATTTTGTCAATTGTCACCCCGTTTTTTTGGAAGGATTAGGAAATATAAGACTCAAAAACAATACAGCATTACCTTCCAAAGTTCCAACTCTCATTTCACTCACTTAGATTCCCATTCCCATTGCCATAGGTAGATAAGTAGATATTCATAGTTTTTATTCTTAGAACTAGTCAGAAAGATAAGAGGAATCAAAATCGGTGCGGTGATCTCGAGCATATGATTGGTATAAAATAGTTGAAATTACTCAGAAGGCTAGTAGCGCTGCATTATTTCCTATAGATTTTTCATAAACCCAAATTGTCACTATACTTAAAAGATGACAGCAGAATGGAACGTATTCTACCCATATTCCCATAGAACCCATACCCATACCCATACCATTACTCCCCGTATTCCATACCTCTATGTCGGTAGTGGGCCCCGTGCCGCCGCTGAGCAGCCCGTGCGCCACCAGCACTTGGCACCTCATTATGTCGCAGTAGTCTGCCAGGCATACTGCGTCCTCAGCCTACAATAAATAATAATATAATTATTCAGGCGTATAAGTTCAATTATAGTGTACTGTTCTATTACATGAAGTGTTCAATATTATAAGATATAAATAGTTGAAATAAATTTAAATACTATTTCTAATTCTTTGCGTCCCAATGAATGCAAATAGCTTTCAATCAGGAACGTATTATCGTCCTTGCTCTAAGGATTGAGTTGTGAGACGAGCGCATTTACTCCCAGAAGCGATACCAGCTCTTATTACAGCGAAGAAATATATAAATACAAGCTGACCCCAGCAAACGTTGTTTTGCAAAATGAAAAATAGATAGTAGCCGACTCTCAGACCTACTGAATAGGCATATAAAATTTGGTAAAAATCGGTAAAGTCTTTCGGAGGAGTACCTACAGTAACTAACATTGTGACATGGAAATTTTATACGAGTATATTAAAAGAATGATTATGTTCAGCATTATATTGATGCTGTTAGCCTGCTGTTGTATTGCGGGCAAAAGCGTCGCCCTGATATGAATTGATGTAGGTACTTATTAGTGGACGCCCACAACTTCGTAAGCGTGGAATATGTTATTTAGCTAATTCGTACTTTAACTACAACATCATTAATAAAAATTATACAAATATAAATTTATAAAGGTAAATTATTACACTTGAAATTTCTTATTTCAATAAACATTGAACCCACAAACAAATTTCCAACCCCTTTTAGGGCCATATCCTTTAAAGGAAACTCCACAGTTTCCTAAAATAACCTTATCGGACCTTATAAAAAACATATCTGCCAAATTTCATGTCTCTATGTAGATTTCGTGAGAATTTAGAAAGTGGTAAAAATGAAGATTTTCTTTTTTATTTAAAATAAAAACTTATAATTTCACTGGGTTCACATTTGTATCATTTCGGTGTATCACGATCAGGCGTATCGTATCGAGTATCTGTATCGTAAATATGGACGCTCATTTTATCCATGTCGTATCGTCAAGGCATATCTTGTAAAAACGCGTCCATACTTAGGAGATAATGTATCATGTCAGCGTATCGACTTTAACTTTACAAATATGAACGCTTCATTTTTTCTTCCGATTCCTGTTCGATGCAACGCGTATCCCCTTTGATGATCGCGGAAAAACCGACACAGGATGGTTCGGGGTGTATCACGTATCGTATCACGATACAGTATCATGATACAGTATCAAAATACGTCCATACCACCGATTGTGATACGCGTATCGGATACGAGGTGTAAAAAGACACGCGATTGTTGCGGATCGGGCCGTATCGGATACGGCATGTATCATCTTGCGTCCAAACTAGCGATCATGATACGCGCCGAGGCCACGGAGACGGAGATACGAAACACCGAAATGATACAAATGTGGACCCAGCTTAAGTCAGTCATAAACTGTTAAACCGTATCTGCACTTAAGTACATGAAAGGATGCGGCGAAGAAAATGCGGTGTACGATATTTTTGTCGGACACATCAACCGCCGAATTAAGATAAGAAAATTCATTATAATACAGACTGAACTTACTATGTGGATTGTCTAGCAATACTTAACATTGGGCATAAGTACTTGTCATATTTCAATTATTGTTTAATTTGTAAACACAAACCTTATTAATCTGGTTCTTGTGCCGCTGGTCGAAATGCGTGTCTAGATGTCGTTCTTCGTAGAAGGACTTGCCGCAAAAGGCGCAAGTCCACTGCGATGGACGGTGTTGCAACTTTGCGGCATGCTGTGGCGCGAATATGTCGCGCGCTGGGTGGAACGGACACTCGAGCGGCAATTTCACCTATACAATCGGAGAATATCATCATTTAGGGTTGTTACACGCGCTCTGTTCGTGTAAATGAACACATTAAAATATAAGACCTCTATTAAAATAGTAGATGTATGTGTTCTAACCCGTAGCACCCGTAAAGCCGAACCAGCGTAGTGAGTTTTGGTTCAACCCCGATATATATTCTGGTCCTGTACGGATTGATGGGTGCCAAAAAATAATCTAAATATCTGCGATATTCAATAATATTTTGTTATTATAATAATACTGACAAGAAAACATCTGTTTTAATAATATTCGTAGCAGAAGCCGCACTCAATGGGGTGAGCAATTTAAAAAGATAAATTCGTAAGTAAATAAGTAAGCATATCTATGCAATTGGTGAGCAGTGTCTTGCCAGACGTTTCCAAGCAATAAAACGCACACATTTCCAAACATTACTAATGTTTTTTGATTCACTATACATACAAATAAAAGCACAATAAGCTGTCAACATGACTTACCTGAAACCTTTCTAAGACAGGGAGCCATTTGTTTTGTATGACTTTCCTGACGATTTTCGAATTGTCACGCGAGCATGTGATCTTGAATACTGAGGGCCCCGGCCAAGGGATAAGCGTGAGGAACAGAAGGGCCAGGACCTGTAAAATATTCATCATCGATAAACCAGATCAAACCTGTTCTACAGAAAATGATATCACCAATAGATATGGTTCGTATATGAATAATAAATGCCAAAAATCTCAGAATCGCACTATAGTTAATTATCACATCACTTCTAAATCGTCTTAAATGCTGGTATCGTGAACTTAGGCACTTCAAAAACGTATATTTCACTGGAGTTTAAGGTTATGGTTGTGTTATTCAACTATTGATTTTCCACCATCCGCTTTATAACCTTCTTGGTTGAAACAATCTTCTTACCTCGAGAGAGAACGACGTGGTCCTCATTCATATCTCTTATGCAGCAAATATTTAATAAAACTAGTAGCTTTTGTAAAAATAAAATAAATATAAGCTATACTTTGGTGAAGGTTTAACCCTCTGGGTTCCGTGTGGAAGGTGTAAGGCGCATGCGTAAAGAGTTCTCGTCTTCCCCTCCTGCCGGTGCCGTAATTATTATGCCTTTGACCTTATTATTTATTGCATTAGCTGCGTTAGGAAAGTAAACAGCGGGTATTCGAAGTACATTTACACTAGATAAACCGGATAGGTACTATATTGAAATGGAAAGCTAAATTGCATAGGTACTACACTATAAGACAAATCTGCATTAAAAATTTTAGAAAAACTACCGATTCCAACGCATTAATTTCTTTAAAAGTAGTAAGTTCATATTATGATAACCCACTCGAGTATATTTGCAGATTTCGGTATTCCTTCCCCACTCTCACCCCCATAACTTTTAAACGGCACAACCGATTTTCATGAAACATGTCTAAGAACACTTGCGCTAAACTCAACTTCCATACACAAAAAACTAAATTAAAATCGCTCCATCCGTTCGGGCGCTGTGATGTCCCAGACAGACAGACACGTCAAACTTATAACACCCCTCTTTTTAGGTCGGGGTTAAAAATAAACAAAATCCAGGCATACCGCCTTGATACCGTAAAAGTTGTGTTTAGCTATCAAGTAGTTTTATTGCAATCTAAACATTTAAGAACCCTATGTAAAGGGCATAGCAAAGAATTTACTTACATACTAATTAAAACAAAGTATAAAACATAACAATTGGAAGTCTGTTCATAACAGCTTAAAAAAGTAATCACTTAGTAATTATTATGATCAAGTAAGTAATCACTTAATAATTACTATACAATTTTAATAACTCTTACTCTAACTTAGCTTCTTGAAATAAATATAAGGATAGGGGTATGAAAGCTCTACAATTAAGTTATCTTATATGTCTAGAGTCGATCCTATAAGCAAATAGCTCCTGAAGGCAGTGGTATTATTTTCTAGTGATGACGAACCGCGATCGGCTAAATAAAGATGAACCCATCACTATTTGCGGTGCCTTACATCGAATGCATGAAATAAAGCACTCAAACTCTCGCCAGATGCTATTATAGTGGAACTCCCTTTAGAACTCCTCTTACAAAACGGGCTCGTTATAATATCTTTGTTGTACCTACTGAATGTTTTCAGTGCTAACGTAACTGTTTCAACATATGTATTTACTAATGCCGATAAAATTTCCGGGAAAATTTTATACCCGTACGACGACGGGGCGGGCCGCTAGTAAAATTATAAAGTTAAATACTAGATGCTACTCAGTTCAAGGCCATTTTGCGTCTATGTTGCAATTTACAACATGCTTCTACTTGAATGACATTATAAGACTTAAATGACAGAAAATATATGGCTCTTATGCCATTTTAATGTAGTGAATTGTTCCTATTGTAGGATGCGTCATAACGAGGACAGGGCTCTATGCTGCCCATTAGGCATATGTTCAGCAGTGGACTTTTATCGGTTGATGATGATGAAAGCGGTTAAATCTACGGGGCGCAATGCTTAAAATTGTAATTATTGTTAAAGTAGCTTTCTTTTTAGTGCCACATATTCCAAAGTTTGGTATTTCTTAATGAGGCCATTTTACCCGTAACTATTATAAAATACCGAAAGCCAAGCTATACGTTGTTATGATACATTACCGTGCGTGGAGCTATGTGTTTTCAGTATTTCTAAAATAACTGTATAAGGATGTATACTAACCACATATAAAAAGGTATAAAATTGAGAAGTAAATAATCTATTGATATTTTTAATATTATATTGAGAAGTTAATAATCTATTGATATTTTCAATATTATTTATATAATAAACATCCTATGAAGTGGGATAAGAAACTCTAAAATTATTTTATAGATATACATGGTTAGAAATGTGATAACTCTTAGTTATAAAGAAATCATTATTATCGGAAATCAACAAAATAATAACGTTAATAGGTTTAATTTGAGCAGTTCCCGGGAAGTTATAGTAATTACCTGCTACTGATAGCAACGTCTAAAGATAATAAAGTTTGACTGCCTTAACCATCATCATCATCATAGGTCACCTACACTGCAAGGCGACACCGCCGTACAGATGATCCACGATGCGGACTCTTTATTTTATAAGGTTTATATTTTCATGTATGTTAGTCTGTAAGGTATATGTTTATATGGGCCTATTAATTAACGGTTGTAGCCTTTATGATGTTCGCGGCGCAATGGTTTTTCAAGATCCTTGATGGTCCTGGTCTGGGTGTTCCAAAATCAAAAATCAAAGGCAACGCCATGGCGTTTAAATGTAGTCTTCAATTAAAATAATATTTCATAAAAATGAATCATAAATACCTACATGCTTATTAAAATATTTATCTACAGCCTTGGGTCAAACGTTATTCCGTGTCTAAGCTGATTAAATGCCATGCACTTGATTTCCATATGACTTAACCACCCGCCCGCCCAACATATTTTTGTTAAGATAAGTACTAAGTAGTAACACTTCAAAGGCTGTTTTAAAAAATATGGACATAAATTAGGTTAGTTAGTTAGTTGACTATATCGCTCCCCTTGAGCGATAAAGTAAAACGAATAAAAGCGGCATTTTATCTAAAAAAAGATAAATTTAGATAAAATGCCGCTTTTATTCGTTTTAGCAAACTAACTCAACGCTAACATGGATATCCATTTTGCAAAAGAAAGTAAGGTATTGTTTTAGTAAGAACTACTACATGTCGACATCACAAAAGTATTTATTTAAATATGAACTGACCTGGACACTATTATTAACAAAGTCCGAATAAAAACATACTTTATAAATAAATATTATAAAAAGCACTAACAGTAAAAAAAAAATACGTTCAAGAATTCGTTATAATCGTACCTATATAATATATAATTACAAGCGTTACGCTAGCTAAAAATCCGTTATTTTTACCTTATTTACTACCTATATTTTATATTCTGAAGGTAGAGCTAATCATTGATACCTAATAAAAAAAAAATTAATACAACAAATAATACTTTGGATTTGGACCACCTAGTCTTAATCACCAATTCTAAACTGATAGGTATACTATCAGTTTAGAATAGGTATAGGTTCTTAAGATGAAATCATTTTGTAAGTAATTTTTTTTTATTTTCATATATATCACTAATACTCTATCATCTTCTAATTTTTTTCTTTAATTACATTAGGTACACAAAGTAAAATCACTGTGATGTCTGTTTAATTTTAATGAAGTTTTCAGTAATTTAAAATCCTGTTTTAAATTTACAGATAATAAGTACATTAGAATTAATTTCTTTCCTACCTCGCTCGCGGAAAGATCTTTGAAACAGGCGAAGGAGCGCAAATATTGCAAGCGGAACCTAGGTTATTATTAGGTGTTAAGGGTCTAGTTGTTTTTTCTGTAACTTACCTACATACCTACAGATCTTATTTAACAATATATAGTTTTTTTTTTCTTAATCTGGATAAGCCTTCATTTGACCACAATCTCACCTGATGTAAAGTGACGATGTGGTCTAAGATGGAGCATGAAGACCTAGATCCTAGAAGGAAGGCTTCTCCGGACCACATTACGAAACACGAAAAAATCGCTTCACGTACTGGTCCAGCCCGGAGGGTGGTGACAAGCCGCGGCCGAAGCCTACCACCAGAGACTGTTTTTAGCACCACCCGGAGGTCACGTGTAAGGATTCAGAGGGTTACCACTTACGGACGTAAACAGACAAAAACCTCCAATAATAATGTATAATGGAAAAAAGGGCCTAGCAGTGGCCCGCGGCGTTACACGCGTTTCAATAGATTTCCCCCCGAAATCACATGCTTTTCCGGTGTAAAAAGTAGCCTAGGTCCTAGGTATAGATCTTATTCTCTAGAGACATTTTTTACTACCAAATTTGAAAGATCTACTATGTTACCCCCGATTAAAGGAAAAATAGTATGACTTCTTAGGCTTTGGAGAATCTATGTACCAAATTTCATTAAAATCGGCTCGGTAGTTCCAAAGGTTACTCCTTACAACAAATTTTATTTTTAAATATTTATAAAATATAAAAATTTATTTTTACAGTGAAAATGTAATGTTTTATTAAACTATATAAAAGAAATATTAATGGAATTTCAGAAACTCACAAAAAATCTCTTCATAATATTAAGTAAAGTTTTACCTCTTCATAATATTAAAGTAAATATTTCGTAGTAGGTTATTGACTATTCAGTGGTATAAGAAGTGTTAAGAAAGTACACCCTGTAGGTAACTGAGTTCTGTGAGTGCAGGTCTGAGCCGGCTATCGATTCGATGCTAGTTTTACAAATAGCTTGCTTAGCTAGCACGCGTGAACTAACAATCCAATAAAACACCAATTAACTGTTCTAAACACTCGCTGTTTGATAACAGTTCACTCTAATCTTGCACACCTCTATACATGCTTTTACAATACGATCGTGTTCCTGTTTTTTTATTGTATAAAATCAGGTCAGTTTTTTTCGTTATTCATTCATAAGTATTTGCTCTGAAACTTTAATTAGATATTTCATTGTATTGGTTAAATTTATTAACAAATACATATAATTTATCCTTCTCCCCAGTATCATCAATAACTTAGATTTCACTAACAATCATTATTTATTGCGTCATGCCATTCATATTAATTAATATCATTAAAAAAAATACGGTCGAATTGAGAAACCTCTTCCTTTTTTGAAGTCGGTTAAAAATATAATTATTTCAACATCTGTTTTCGTGTAACCTAGATCGAATGTTATGTTATAAAATAAAATGTTTTGAACTCATCTCTAAATATTATTTACGTTATACATAATTACAAAACAAATCAGTTCATAACAACCACTCGCAGTTGCACAGTCAAAGCAGTAGGCCGCAATTAATTCAATTGTTTACAAATGAGATTAAATAAATCTGCATCATAAACATAATAGTTCCAACCACAGATGCAAGTCAATTCAATAAAATGTCTTGCTACTGTTCTTGTTATTTTGCGCTTTGAAGCGTCAGTTTGCCAGTGTCGAGTTAAATAATATTAAAAAGTGAATGAGGTTACAACAGTGTGAAGTATCATAAACATTGACGGCAGAAAGCGGGCAGAGGGAATCTGCTCCCCTCACTGAGAGCCTCTTGGCGCATGCGCCCAGCTTCCATCACGAAGATACGCTGCCAAATCTAACCATCCCCCTCATTTTCACCTCTCCAAACAAGAACGGCAAATGCATCTTGATGTGACCGCTTACCGACTGTGTAGTTGACCCAGCACCCTCGTAGCTTTGACAGAAGTCTTTTGTTAAAAAAATATGCAAACCCTGGGTAAAAATATTGTATAACTCTCAATCAAAGTTTCTTAACCCAATAAGTGTTGAAATGTGTTAGAACAATCTATGTGAAGCTGGATTTCTCCACTGTTTTACAGACTGGGATCACAGGTGAGTTTACTCATTTTGCAGTTTCTAATACATATATTACTCTGTAGGTATAATAATGAGACCTTTAATAAGTTAAAAATTAAAAGAGTTCTGATATTTTTACGTCATAAGACTTTCTCCTGGAATAAAATAATTCTATGTTATGTAAATAAATGTTACTGTACCCCACCCGGACACCTATATACTAAATACAATATAATATTTGCATCCTTTATTCCTTTTGGATAATGTTTTTTGTGAAGTAAATTTATTTTTGAGGTGTACCATGGGTGTACTTACGCAAAACACAGAAATGTTGAGTTCAATATCTTTCCTATACATGGTCATTTAGATATTTTTTATTATAAACACATAAACCGACCAGGCCAAGGAACAAATGCTTGCAGTGCGGTAGTACGTTCAAACACTAGTCCCTCAGCTGTAATTAAACCCATGCTCCCCTTCTTAACCTTCATTCAAAAGCCTCTGAAACACCATGTCAGAGCAACAAGTAATAAATTACTTGATTAGGAAAATCTGACAGCTTTAGATACCTTATGAGCAATAATTATGAGCACCACTTTATTACTAAAATCTACAGTACAATAATACTATACATATTATTAAGGGTCGTAATAACTAGTAAAGTGTACCTATATTCGTTAAGTGTGTGTAATCATTGCATAAAATTCTAATAAATGTTTTGTTTTTTCCGTTTCAGTATGAGTGTTCTGTCTCAAAATGTTTTCGGGAAAACAAAATCAAGTCCATCGCGTTATCGGTACCTGTTTCTGTTTGCGGCTGTTTTCGGAGGCACTCTGCTGCTCATCTCTGTAAACCGCCACTCAGAACTCCTGTACATGAACACCTCAACACAAGGATTATGGAAAATAAATCGATTTGAATTTAGTAATGTCTCTGATGAAAGTTACACTATCAAAACTGAAGGTTGTACGATACCTAGAATGCATCCGTTTGACGAGAGCATCAGAAAGTTTGTTACCCGCCCTAAAAACGTTAGGGCTTGCACTAATACAAGTTCTTCTTTGCTCCAGAGTAACGATACACATATCTGGCTTGATTATGACGTGCTCCAGTACTTGGACACACCCAATGTTACTTGCTGTTACAAATCATTCTTCAGACCTTTAGCTATCTCCAACATAATGGCTCCTAATGTTGACGATAGAGTCGAATATAATGTTTGTGTCGAATTTACAAAACATATCGAAGTTAATCATGAATTTGTAAAAGTATCATGTGGATATGAAGACAAAATATTGCAAGAACAATACTTTATATTCGCTGTGAAAAAAACTAAATTCCCTCCCAAGGAAGAATCGCCTGAAACGTCATCTTCGTCGGCCTACAACGTTATCATAATGGGAATCGATTCAATATCTCGCCAGAATTTTTATAGGACTATGCCTAAAACACTGTCTTATCTTCAAAGTAGAGGCGCAATAGAGCTCCGTGGTTATAACAAAGTTGGAGATAATACGTTTCCTAATCTAATTCCAATGCTTGCCGGAATAAAGGATACTGATTTAAAACAAACGTGTTGGCCTCGTAGTAGTGTTACTTTTGACAACTGCCCTTTTGTATGGCAATGGTACAAAGAAGCGGGATTTTATACTGCTTTCGGAGAAGATAGTGCTTCGCTGGGAACCTTTAATTTTGACGAAAAAAAAGGATTTACTGTCTCACCGACAGACTATTATCTCCGCCCATTTATACGTGAAGCAGAATTTCATTCAGCAACTAACAAAGATTTCAATTGCTATCTCTGTATGGGCAACAAGTACTTCTTTAAAGTTTTATTGAATTATGTTGAAAGCTTAACGAGAAGGTTAAGTTCCTCAAAATTGTTTGGTTTCTTCTGGGAGATGAGTATGAGCCACGACTATTTGAACTATCCAATGCTCATGGATAAAAGTTATGAGCGATTTTTTCGTAAACTAGAAGCAACAAAGTATTTAGATAATACAGTATTCATATTGTTAAGTGACCATGGTATTCGATGGGGTGAAATAAGGTATACGAAACAAGGAAGATTAGAAGAGCGGCTTCCTCTTGTACACATTTTACTTCCGCCATCATTTCAAAAAAGTTACAGTGTAGCTTATGACAATATCAAGCAAAACAGTCGACGATTGACTACTCCATTCGATATTCACGCAACATTATTAGATTTAGTCGATTTGAACACTATAACGGACGAAGCACTACGAATAAGGTCAAAAACGGAATACATTAACCAAAGCAGCATCAGTTTATTTTTACCGATCCCAGGAAAACGCACATGCCACATGGCTGGGATCGCTGACCACTGGTGCACCTGTCATACGTACCAAAAATTGGACACCGGCAGCAAGGACTCGCGAGAGGTTTCCGTGTATCTAGTGGAGCATATCAACAAATTACTGAAGGACCACAGACAATGTGCCAAGTTGAGATTGGAAGAAGTGATGGCGGTTAAGGAGATTGTTCCGAGGAGTGAGACTGAGAATGAAGATGAGTGGAGAGAGTTTTTGGTGGTGGTGCGAACGTTCCCGGGCGGCGGCGTGTTCGAGGCCACCCTCCGCAGCGACGAGGAGAGCTGGGTGGTCACCGGCACGCCGAGCAGGCTCAACCTCTACGGCGAAAACAGCAGATGTGTGCACCACTACCAGCTCAAGCTATACTGCTTTTGCGGATAGAACTCATAACTAGGCTGAGTGTTAAATTAGCTGTGATAATTATTTATTATTGTTTACTTTAAAAGGCTGTGATTGATAGACGAGCATATTTTTTATGTGAATCGTATACATAACAGATGAGTTTGTCTGGATAATGTTGTGTAACAAAAAGGATGTTAAAAGACAGTTCCCAAAACACGGCCTAGTTGTAATTCTCGCCGATCAGTCAGAAGCCTTTTAAAAATTACATATCAGATGAAACTCTCTCAGAGAGCTCTAGAGCAAGATTCCGACACTACTGGGAAAAATACGAAACTCTTTGTCCTTTAGTTGGAAAAAAATCAACGATTCTGTAGGTATTTCGGTTTTTAGCAGTGTATTGCTTAAAAATCATAGAAAAAATTATACCTAAACCAATGCTATGTTAAGATTTTGTAATTTATTTTATTTATAGATGCTAATAAGTTTGTATTACGAGTAACTCAAGTGTAATTAATTTTTAAGTAGTACCTAATTGATAAGTGGGCAACTATTTTACATTTTATTTATAGAGATAATTTATGTGGTAAATTGTATTTTTCTATTACCTTCTTCTATTTTTATTACAACTTAGGAAAAATTTACACCGACCGGTGAGTGCACTAACAAGCTCGTAAAGAAATGTGTAGTAAGATGGTATGCGCGAAAAGCCGAAAATGTAATAATGTTCATGCAATTACGACTTTATGAACTGTAAATAAAATACTATTTTCTTTATCAGCTCGTAAGAGTGTTCATAAACGCGCCGGATGGTGTGATCCAGATTATACTTAGCTTTCGACTATAAAACGCATTATATAAGTAATTAAATTGATTTGTCTAAAAGATTCGCTGTAATTCAGGAGATTAGTTTCAAGTTCCCCCTAATTCTAGTCATGTAAAATATAATGTTATGTAAAAACCAAAAAGTAATACAGTTGTTAAATAGTATTTTATTGTTGTTTTTCATGGTATTTTTTTGTTAATGATACGCTTGGTATTTCGAAATAAAAACTCAAAACAATCATGGCTACAATTTATTTAAAAACTCCCAATCATGTAGGTAACCCTTAATGGTAATATTATCTATACAGTATTAACTCGGCCGAGACTTGACAATAAATGCCTATGGCCGCGCCTATACCTGGGCATGCGAATGGGCTGCCTAGCAACACCTACAGCAATTTAATAAAATCTGCCTAGTTTGACTTTCCATCTAGTTTTGCGATTATAAATATATTTTTTTATTATATTGATCAATGAAATAGTTTGGAACGCTTTATATTTGATTTAATTCAAAAACTATGTTTTATAAGTTTTATTTCAGACTTATCGTAACTAATCGTTCTTAGGAAACTAGGCTAACTATAAATGCTTTATGACTATTATGCTAGGCATACTTTAAACCATAAAAAATCCGCATTCGAATATAAAGCTAATTAAAAAAATATCGCAGAATACTACTACTAATAATACTACTCGTCATATTAAAAATATGTACTTATTTTTCCAAACGAAATCGGGCGGATAAAACAACACCCCGACCGATAGTCACTGCAGTCGCGACTGCCTGTATCCCTCATGTAACCTTTGATTGAGGCGCGTAGGTAAAGCTTCTTTTTCGATCGTTTATATTACTTTGTATGAAGTTGGAATACTGTATAAATACCGATTACCGTGATAATGTTGTTTGCGCCCAAAGTGGTAAAAATATCTCAATTCTATTGCTTCCCGTTAATATAAGCTGACAAGGAAGCTTTAAAATTGTTCGTCTTAAAGAGTATGCATGTTTCCTTTGTTTGCACAGATTATTTTGAACAGTGTCAACTTATGTACCTCTATATGTAAATGTTTCACATTTAATAGAATTGAGATATTTTGACCACTTTGGGCACATACAATATAATGATGATTCGAACTGCTTATATCAATTTGGTATTGCATATATACAGATTGATTCTAAAATCCATGTATAATTTCATGCCATCCTTAATATTTTATTGCTAATCATAATGGTAGGAATATTCACGTTATTTATTTATTCATTTGTTAAATATTGTCTTATATTTTTAAAGCAACGTAGTTTATGTTTCACTATTTCAGTATGATTCACAGCACAGCAGATGGGGCCTACAACAAGTACGCGTCGCTGAAGTTATTTCGCTATAAATATCTACTACTGGCTGTCACATTCTTCGGAGGCACCTTTATACTGTTCATGAACACAAGTGGGAGTGACTTTTCCGTCGCATATCAACTTCCTAACCATTTCAAGGCCATGCATCAACATCACAGCATGCTAGAAAACAAGCACATTGAAATCAAAGGTTGCAGAATACCAAAAATGGAAGCCTTCAGCTCTACCGTTCGAGAATTTGTGAAATACCCCTCTGGAAATGAAAAATGTCATGGTTCCGAACAAACATTTTTAGTGAAAAATAAATTTCAAATATGGATTAACAAAACGAGTGTCCAACGTTACGCAGAGGATTCCGACAAAGTGTCTTGCTGTTACTTCGGATTCCGCCGACCGAAATATATCAAGGACGTCAGCTCCAACTCAAATGATGACAGGGTAACTTACGGCAACTGTAAGCATTTTACAGATTCTATAATGGTAAGAGATGAATTCGTAAAAGTAACATGTTTTGTTGATTTGAAGAAAATCCACGAACAATTTTTTTTATTTTCGCCGAAAAAAGAGCTGTCTGATATAGCTGCAAAGTCAAAAAACAAACCTGAATTCAATGTTTTAATATTAGGGATAGATGCAGTGTCAAGGCTTAATTTTTTTAGGACCATGCCAAAAACTGTAAAACTTTTAAAGAAAAAAGGTGCTGTAGATATGACGTCATATAATAAAGTAGGCGACAACACATTCCCCAATTTAATTCCCATGTTGCTCGGTATCAGAGACACTGAACTAAAAGGAGTTTGCCTCCCAAATGGAGAAGCTACTTTTGATAACTGTCCTTTTCTTTGGGAGTGGTATAAACAGACAGGATATTACACGGCGTTTGGCGAAGATAGCTCGTCCCTTGGGACTTTTAATTATATCAAAAGAGGTTTCCTCAGAACTCCCACTGATTATTACATTCATACATTTATACACGAAGCAGAATTTACTGTGGGGACGCCTAAAGATAAATACACAAAATACTGTATGCAAGATACTCCATTTTATAAGGTTTTGTTAGACTATGTTGACGATTTAACTACAACCCTAAAGAATTCAAAATTATTCGGATTTTTCTGGGAAATAACAATGTCTCATGATTACCTTAACTATCCAATGCTAATGGACGATGACTATGTGGACTTTTTAAATAAGTTAGAAGATAAAAATTATTTGAACAATACTATCCTAATCGTGGTAAGCGATCATGGTATACGTTGGGGTGACATCAGACAGACAAAACAAGGTCGGCTCGAAGAAAGGCTACCGATTTTGTTCATTCTCACTCCACCACTGTTCAGAACAAAATACTTCAATGCTTTCGAAAATCTTAAATTGAACAGTAAACGTCTAACGACCCCATTTGATCTCCACGCAACATTGACCGATTTGATAGAACCCAGACGCACTATCAATAACACATCCATCCTCGATCGAAGCAAATCCCAATTTAGCAGAGAGAGAGGTATCAGCCTGTTTCTGCCAGTTCCACAGAACAGGACCTGCAAGGCAGCGGACATCGACGATCACTGGTGCACCTGCTACAAGTACCTCGCTTTATCGACAACCAGCACCATCGCGCTCGAGGCTGCTGCGAGCTTAATGTCTTTGCTGAACGAAATGCTTACAGACTATTCACAATGTGCGCAGTTCACAAACGTTCATGTCAAAGAGGCAAACTTAATGGAGGCGGGTTACACTGAAAAAAATGAAGTGGGATGGGAAGAGATACTTCTGACTGTGACAGCCAATCCTGGTGATGCTATATTTGAAGCAACTATGCGGAAAGACATCCGAGGCTGGAGCCTTTCAGGGACAATCAGTCGACTTAATCTGTATGGAAAACAGAGCCAATGCATTGATGATGCGTTTTTAAAACTATACTGTTATTGTATTTAATAGAAATTTGATCAAAAACAAACAAGGCAGGCAATATAGTAGAGCTTAACATTCAAGATAAATATAGATTATTTTAAATCTAGTGGTTCAAAGTGTTATTCTTTTGGTATATTTCTTGTATAAAAAAGACACCAACAAGATTAATTAGTTAATAACAACATAATAATGAACCAAATTGGTAATGGTTACTTAGGTAAAAAAACATACAAAATGTGCGTTTAACAAGTAACAGGTTGGTAGTATTATTAACCAGCTATAAACTAGTGATACATATAAGAAAAAGGGGTTGACTTTTTTTTATTATGCATTGATTTCGGCGTAACTTGGCGTACAATGTTGTTGCTACATGTTGATATGATTTTGGGTTTTCTATGGAAATAAATAAAAAAATATTTCCGGACAATCCGCACAACAACATCAAACCCCGTGGTAAGCTCAAAGCTTATGTTACGGGTAATATACATCTTATATAGTTATTATTTATACATAAATATATAGATATTTTTATTATACATACAAGCACTTTATCCTTGGTCTGGGCCCAGGAGAAAGTGCTTGCAGAACATGTGAACACTTGACCCATCGGCGCAAATCTTACCCGCTCCTGCGCCGCATGTGGTCCATAGCCCACCGCGACATTGTGGCAGCCAAACCATTTAAAATTAAATCTACTGCCTACTAAAATATATAAAAAAATTAAGTAACTTTTTCGTACTGACTAATGAGCGTTACACTAAATGTAAATATGGATCAGTCACCGATTTGAGGATAGGTTGAAGATTTAAGAAAGTAAATTAAAATGTTATACTTTTAATCGCCTTTTATTTATAACTTTAAACATAAATTACCAAAAACCATCTAAGGTATAGTGTGCGCAGTCCTTTTTAACCCCCGACCAAAAAAAAGGGGTGTTATAAGATCTGTCTGAGTGTCTGTCTGCCTGGGACATCCAATGGAACGGATGGAGCGATTTCAATTTTTTTGGTATGTAAGGTGAGTTTGGCGCGAGTGTTCTTAGACATTGTTTCATGAAAATCGGTGGTGCTGTTTAAAAGTTATGGGGGTGAGAGTCATCATCATCACCCTATTAACGTTCCCACTGCTGGGACACAGGGACTTTTCTCTTGACGAGAGAGATTAGGCCTTAATTCACCACGCTGGCCAAGTGCGGGTTGGTGAATGTCACATGTCCTTTTAACTCTTTTAAAGTTCTCAGAACATGCCGGTTTCCTCACGATGTTTGCCTTCAACGTTAAAGCACGTGTTTAAAGCGCACATAAATTTCTCAAGAAGAAAAATCCAGAGGTGCGTGGCGCGGTTTGAACCCACGACCTTCGGAATGAAAGTCGAGTGTCCTCCCACTTAGCCAACACGGCTTTGGGGTGAGAGTGGGGAAGGAAAACCGAAAATCTGCAAATATACTAGTGTGGGGTATCAAAAGAAAGCGGATCGCGTGCCCATTACAAAATATTATGGTGTTTTACTTTTAAGGAAACTAAGACATTGGAATCGGGGGTTTTTCTTATTTTAAATTTAGATTTATAATGCGAATAAACTACTATATTTATCTATTATAATAATAATTGAATTGGATTTTAATCTACATACATAATTTGTCCATGGTCATATCAAAGTAACTTAATACGACACGCTCCATATTGAGTAGTTTGGTATTGAATTACATTAGATATGGGATCATAAATATATTAATACTAGCTGACCCCAGCAAACGTTGTTTTGCAAAAGGTAAAATAGATAGTAGCCGATTCTCAGACCTACTGAATATGCAAATAAAATTTGGTAAACATCGTTAAAGCCGTTTCGGAGGAGTACGGTACCTAACATTGTGACATGGAAATTTTATATATTAGATTGATTATACTAAAATAAATTAAAATGTATCATGAGATCAAGATACCTACCTTTTTAAAAATAAGCCTTTTTTCATTGGATAAAAGAATATCATACTTTTTTTAAGTGAGAACTGTTGCTTTAAAGTTGATCTGTTTCTATGACATACATATCTTACTTATCAACCGACTTTTAAGGAAAAAAAAGATGGGTTCTCAATTCGTCGCGTATGTTTTTATTTGAGTTAATTAAAAGAATTAAAAAGCTTTATTTAGATTTATAAATTGAAATTTACCATGATTGATTGTCATTCGAGTTTTCCGATATCCCTCCACGGGGCGCCAGCCATGATAAATAGTGTCGATAACCATGATAGTTTCAAAAGTTATATAAATTGCTTTTTTTCGTAGGTAGATAAAATATTATCTACATATAGTTGAATATCATTAAGATGACTTTTTAAAAGTACTTTACATTAAGTTTATCATCAAACTAATAGGCGTGTTGCCTATTTATCTCTTTTTTACGTTGGTACTTAATTGTAGACTTCGACCACTGTTCCTGGAACCATTCCATTACATGGTGACATTAAACATGTGTATGAAAGTGCTTTTTGTACGAGATAACACTGATATTACAAAAACTAGTTTACGATGTTGCCGCGTCATGATTTGTTATCATTTATTCGGTTAAGTGCATACCTAATCTTAATAACAAATTTGTGTTTGTTTGCACACTTAAAACTCTAGAACGACTAAACCGATTATCGTATTTTATTATTTGATTTCCCGATAAGGCCATGTGGTCGCACAGCGACAAAGCCTTTTTATTGTTTTGGTAAATAAAAAAAAAATGATGGATTTGTCTTCATCCCGAAAGCAGAATATGTAAGAAAACTAAGAAAAAGTAAAAAAAAATACTGCATAAATGGATACATAATGATTGGTTTAGCTTTAGTAGTTTTAAGTGAAGTGACAGCAATAAATAAATAGCCACGGGTGGTAGTCGCGTGCTATCGCTTTATCAGAATAATTAATTTCATTTCATGTTTATGCTACGTGATATAAACTTAACTTAAGACTTCAACGCGCACCTCAAATAAGTATTGCTGGTGCTACGGCGTAGCCTCATTGCTATGACGCTTCAGGACAACTGGATGACTGACTTGATGATCTTTTCTTACGAAGTCCTTATATTAAGTTCCTTATATATTAAAAAGCTCGAAGACACAAATAAATAATCTGTAAAAAGAATTATGAATGAACATTCTATTTAATTCTATCTTGTATGTGTTGTTTTAGTGTTAAGTCAGTTTAGCATAATGCACTGTTGTTGTGTTGTAGCGAATTTATTGGTTCATGATATTAACCAGAATGCCTTTTTTCTCTTTCCATTGCCCGTGTCTCTATATCTCTATACTAACAGTGGCCCGCGGTTTTACCTGCTTTGTAAAAGATTTACCCGATCCGTAGTAAAACGTTTTACACTTATTATTAAGTAAGGATCATTGTTAGTCTTAGGTCAGGCGCAAATGGGCCATCGACCACAGCGACCGGTGGCCAGCCACTAGCAGTTCACACGATTTTAAGTCGTCACGTGTGGTCGGTGGCGACTCGCTACAGTAGCATCCGCGACAACGTTACTTATGGTCGCTAAGGGCCGCCACTGTCGGTCGCGATACTCGCCTCGCTTAGCGGTTTAAGCAAAGTAGTGGCTTCCGAACATTAATGGCGAACGCTCGCTTCTGCAAGTTACAAAAGCATACAGCTAAAGTAACTTAACACTTAACACCCCCTTAGAAAACCTGACGCGGTCGATAATTATTATTTTTTCATTTTTAACCCTTAGGTACTTGCAACCACCCGCATCATGCAAATGATCATGTTTAAAGGCATGGTAGCCTTGTGGTAAAATTATCTCTGTTATCTATACTAATATTATAAAGAGGAAAGGTTTGATTTTTTGTTTGTTTGTTTGTTTGTCTCGAATAGGCTCTGAAACTACTGCACCGATTTAAAAAATTATTTTTAGTATAAAGTAGTTTTAAGGTCATATAAATATTTATACGTAGCCAACAATTAACCCTAGTTGTAAAATGTTGAAAACTGATCTCAAGTTCTGTTATACACAAAATATTTATATGAAATAAGATATTGTTAAATGTTAATAGAATTTTGTGCCACATAATAACGTTTTAGATTATAGGTAATCTGTAAGTTGTATGTGATTTATATAAATAAATAAATATTGTTAAGTAAGGGCTTATTTCACACATATTTTGTGGTTGCAATGGTTAGTTAGGACAATATTACGTGGAAATGGTTATTTATGTCAAGAGCTATGTCGCTTACATGTGACTGAGCGAAATAGCCCTAGATCTTAACCAATGTTTTATTTTACTCGAAGATGGTGAAACAGACCCTAAGAATTACATTAAGTATTATGTAATTCTTAGTACCTACTATAAATATTTGGATGAGCTATTTGAATTATCTACCAGGTGCGGCGATTGAACTGTCCGTCTCTATCTAACTGTTTTAAAATTCGAACCACTGAATCGAACGCCGCCAAAATTTCCTATGTTGGTCGTTGACATAATATTCTTTATCATGACTTGAAGTGATTTTGTTGTGAGAGCAACACATTTGAATTTAGAACAATGGATGTAAAACGCAATTCAGTGATTGCTCTTCATTTGGAGGGAAAATCGAATATTGAAATACGTCGAGCGCTGCCAAATCTTCAATTGAACTAGAAATTCACTAGAAATGCATCGCACTATTCAACGTCATAATGAGACTGGTAGTGTTAAGAAGCGCTACGGTGGCGGACGACGCTGTACTGCAACGGCGCCAGCAAACCAGCTCGCGAAGGATCTCAAGGTGAGCGATCGCAGCGTTCGTCGCATATTAAAGGAAAAGTTTAAGTCAAACCATTTAAAAAAAACCCTTCTCAGGAACTTACTGCTTTACAGCGTAGTAAACGGTTGGATTGATCGAAAAAGCTGATTCGCTTGCTCGACTCTGGCGAGCTTCCCAACTTGGTGTTTTCAGATGAGAAAACTTTTTGCGTTGAACAGTTTTAAACTAACAAAATGACCGTGTTTGGTTGAAGAGACGTGTCAGAATTGCAAGTCACTCGACGCCAAGGAGCCGATCAAATCATGGTCTGGGCGGCGGTGTCTGAAAAAGGCCGTTCTCCGCTCGTTTTTCTTCCAATTGGTCGCAACCAAGTCAAAATAAATCATCAAATCTATCGAGATAAAGCCTTGCGACCAGGGCTGATACCGTGGGCACACAACACATTCGGTACTGAGCGTTGGACTTGTCAGCAAGACTCGGCACCATCGCACAGAGCAATCGGAACGCAATTGGTTGGAAGCAAACGTTCCAGTGCTGATCGACCGAGATATGTGGCCGTCGTCATAGCCCGACTTGAATCCGTTGGACAAATGTCCAACGGATTCAAAAAAATACAAATGTATTTGGGGTATTTTACAGGCCAGGGTCTGTGCTAAAAACACACTTCGCTGGAAGCGCTCAAAGTTACTCTTACGCGAGAATGGAATTGTTTGAGTGACGATGTCATTCGAGCAGCCTGCGTTTCTTTCAGAAAGAGACTTCAGCTTGTAGTAAAGGCTCAAGGGGGTCATATTCCTTCGGACTAAGTGATAATAAAACTGTGAACCTTCTTTTTTCACATGGCAAAAGTGTATGAATAAATATTGAAAATTAAAAGAAATATTTCATTTCCAATCGCCACACCCGGTAGATTAATAATTTTATTACGTCTAACACAAAAATTATAATATATCAAGTGTTTCCTTATTTTAAAGACATTTAAACCACTCAAAGACTACCCACGGTACTAATAGCATTCTTTTGCCATGTTTTGTTAAATACCAAATCAAGGCGGGTAATATATAGGTATACAAAATTTCTACTTATTTAATAAGTTTAATATTGATTGCACTGATTATGCAGTAAAATGTTTAGGTATAGTTGGTTGTACATGATCTATGTTTCTTTTTAAATATAAGTTCTTCAAATATAAATAAATATTGAATTCAAATATGATATAATTAAATTCTATTAAAGTTTCGAAGTGGCTTTAGAACACTGTTTTTTTTATAAAATGCCGCTATCATTCGTTTGTCCTTTTCGATCAATTTGATATTTGAGTTTGTTGGAAACTTAATAAAATATGTTTGTTATCTATATTTTATCATCTATGTGCATCCACATGGAAGATAAAAAACATATTAAAATCTTTATGGATTAGAATCAATTAAACAAAATAGTTAGCAAACATATTTTATACGCGTAAATTATCTAATATCGTAATGTATCCTTTTTGTTTTTGCCCGATTATTGTATGTGTGTGATTGGAGTACAAATAAACATTTTATCTATCTATCTATCTATCTAATATATTAAATTCTCGTGTCACAGTTTTCGTTGCAATACTCCTCCGAATCGGCTTGACCGATTCTCATGAAATTTTGTGAGCATATTGAGTAGGTCTGAGAATCGGCCAACATCTATTTTTCATTTTGCAAAACAACGTTTGCTGGGGTCAGCTAGTTCAATAATTTAACGCTTTATGTCACTGTCAATGTATTGGTATGTTATAGTCCAAAAATTAAATGATTATCAATGTCAAGCTAACTTCAGAATGAAATCACAAAAATTTCATTTTCATATAATTTTTATTTCATCACATCACAATCACACCGACTGAAATCATCAAATAAAACCAGTGTTATTTTGAATTCCGATTCGATACTTCATAGAAAAATGATTATTATTTCCGTTTAAATAATAAAACTATAAGAAATGGCTCTATCATGTCGTACTTTAATCAGGAACAATAAATTCGTTCACTTTCTAACCAAACCGGAATGTTGGAATTTGAATAGAAATTATTCGTTGAAAGTTGTGTCAAGTGGTATTTGTTATAGTAATACGTTACGCATAAATCATGCTTCTGCAATACATCATGTCAAATTTATATCTACTGGAAAATTTTGCGCTCAAGATCATAAAAATGCTCTGCCAGAGACGTCACAGAATGAAGGAAATCCTGGTTCTGAAAAACCGAAGCCCGAAGAACAAAAACAAAGTTTAATTCAAAGGTTTAAAAAAATGTATAAGGACTATTGGTATGTGCTGCTTCCAGTTCACATGTGTACATCCGCTGTTTGGTTTGGAGGTTTCTACTATGCTGTCAGAAGGTAATATTCTGTATAAATAACTATATTTTATTTGATGTATGCATGATGTCACTGAGACCTAAAAGCCTATCTATATAAATAGTGTTAATTTTCATTATTTTTCAGTGGAGTTGATGTTATAGCTATTTTAGAATCAATTGGACTGAGTGACAGAATATTGGACCCCCTGAAACATTCTGAAGCTGGATATCTTGCATTTGCCTTCGCCTTGTACAAGCTATCAGCACCTTTACGATATGCTGTAACACTAGGTAAATAAAAATCAGTTGTTACACATAAATAATGTAATAGGATCCTAATTAACATTCATTAATTTTAAGTACCTATTATATGCACTGTGTTTCCTTTACAAAATGAAATAAGAAATATTTAACATGATATTAAAATAAATGCTTCTTTGCAGGTGGAACTACATTCGCAATAAGAAAATTGCAAGCAATCGGTTGGATTAAGCCAGTGCCATCAAGAGAAAGGCTCAAAGAAATGTTTCAAGAACAAAAAGATGTGTTACAAGACCGTTTTGCTGAAAGTAAACAACATTGCCAAACACAAATAAAAAAGGCCAAAAGTAGCTTATTCATGGAAGAAATGAGGAAGTATCAATCAGAAATGAAGACCATGAAAAATAAGGTGAAGAAATGTGAATAGGATTGGAATTATTATAATTATAACAAAATTTGTGACTAAGCTGATCTTACTCTATTCGTGACAGGTATATAAAATAAACATAGTTATGAAATAAAAAAGGTGAGCAAAGCATTTCACTTTTTTACCACTCAGACTTAAAAAGCCTAAAGAAATTATCAAAAAACATATGCCTCCTCCATTCCTCAAACTAAAATACCTACCTAAGTAGGTAGGTATTTTAGCTGGAGAGGTACCAGTTATAGGAAATCTTTAAACTATTGTAGAGCAGTATTATCCAGGAGAAAACTCCTACCATCGAAAATATATAAGAAAAGTGTCAAATGTTTTTTAATTTAATAATTGATTCTAGTCCTGTTACCTTAAAAATATTGAAGGCACTCTATTGTTTTTGTTGTTACGTGGATTAACAGCCAAATGCAATAAAACAAGATTTAAATGATATTAAATATTATTATTTTAAAAGTATTATTCTAACAATTATTTTACTTGTTCTTGTTAATATCTAACTCTTATCACGTATTTCTTGATCAAAATGTACAAATACAAAACAATCTTACAATAAATAATTCAGTTAAGTACACAAGGCAGTAAATGGATGTTTTGATTTACAATTTTCGTTAATATTTGCCTTCTGAACCAGTGCACTGTCATAACATGTGTTAAAAATAAATAGTAAATGCTTGACAAAGTTGTTTTAACACTTTCAACATAAAGGTGCCAAAAATCGACACTTAACCTTTTGTACCAGTCAAATACATTATAGTCATGGTATAACTAGTTATAGCTAGTTTAAAAAATTAATTCTATGATTATCACAAAGTGCTCTTCAAACACTTAAAATAAATCACGTGATTACTTAACTTTTGCAGTAATTCTACAATCCATACCAAACATATTATTCACACAACGCTTAACTTTGACACAAATACAACTTATTTCCCAAAAGACAGACTAAAGCTCATACAGTAATACTTATACAATATCAAATAACAGTTGTGTATATTTTTGTACATCAATATCATTCAAATTTTGAAACTAAAAAACTCTTAGGATTGTGGTTACCGCCGCCGTGCGCTGCAAAATAAGCTGCCATTTTTTTATTAAAGCTTCATATAAAACATGTTTTATATTGAAATCACATAACACTGTATAAAAGATAGTCATGGTATTTAAGCATAACATACTAATATGTCAAAATACAATAAGAACTGAGCAAATGCACTTTTCAAATAAATACAATGGAAGCACATAACACATTGCCCTTATTACCCCAAACCCCTAACAATGTGTAAACCTGTATTAAAAAACGAAGCTGCTAATCAAAATCACATCTAAATATTTTACCAACAGTTACAATCATCGCTATTTATTTAAATCTTAATAACTAGTAGATTTATGTAATTTACCATTACAAAAGTAATGGGTGCTTTGATTGAAACAATAAATATTAAGTTTTTTGTTTACTCAGTCGAAACAAGAAAAGGAGAAGTGATCAGCCCATGTACTGGTAAGAGGCTGGGGACAGATGCGGCGCCGGCGCCTGGCCCGGCCCCGAAGCCCCGATCGTCGTCAGATGGCACGCGCGACACATCAGCTTACCTGCACAAATAAAATAGGTATTCAAATTATTATAATAATCATATTATTTTCATATATATTTTCTTGGATAATCTTAAATGTATTGCTCATTTGGGTTAAGATTGATTTTGGTGCAAAATACATAATTTAATTATATTGTAAAAAAATCTATAACGTTTTTTATTATAGTCCTAGTACATGGTAGGTTTTTTGTGACACTACAATACCATTGGACGTTCAAGTGGATAGCAGCCTATTAGTGTCATCTCTGTAATTCAGTCATATTGCATATCAGGAAGATTGGTAGGTATAACTAGGATGCAAAAGGTGCAATATCTAATGTAAATACTTTTTAGATTTATAACGGGATATTTACCATGATTAATTGTCTTTCGAGTTTCCCGATATTTCGGCACAGTTACATGAACTGAAGCTGCAGCGATTGGAGTAACAGTTTTATTGGCAGACAAATTGATCGATCTAAATACTTTTGCTCCATCTATTGTACTTTTATTTAGGTAATATTATTCCTACTAGCTAACCCGATAATTACACTCAAGTAAAACATCCAAAAGTCTCCATCTCCACTATTATATTAAATCCTGAGTTTAGCCAAAAATATTTCTCACCAGCTAAGGGATAACACCGTTTATCTGGCTCGTCAGTTAACTGCATTCCACAAACGCAGCACATGTAGCAGTCGACGTGGAAGTCCCGATCCATGGACACAACGCGAACTGTCTCGTCGGTTCCTTCTACCGGCGTGATACCTGTACCGTGATAAACAGAGGTTATAGACTAGTTATTGGAATATATAAAACGAATTTTATAAGTATGGCCCAATAAGTTTGTTTCACGATCTCAGAATTAAATTAGTCAATGGTTAAATATAGAGCTATCAAGGCAACTGTCAGTGACTGACTGAGCAAGAGTGCTGTATATTTCAACCAAAGAATAGTTTACTCGGACATTGTGAAACTAGCCCTCTAAGGGGTTCAAGGCAATGCAAAACCTTTGTGTAAATAAAAAATAGATGATAAATTCAAATCGAACACAAAAATAAGAATGAAAGAAAATCCATTTTATACTTTCTTCAGTAGATCGGAATAATATTTTTGAAAGTAAATTTATAACCAAAACAATTATAGCGAACCGCGCAAATTCAGGGTGCTTATCTAACGCTTGTTGTATGGGAACCTGTAATACTTTACCTATTGTATGTAATGTGTGTATATTTAAAATTAAGTTATTATTAAGTAATGTTTGTTTGAATTCTGTGTTAAGTAAATTCAAACAATATATATATATATATATATTGAATCATCAATCGTTGTCTACTATGGTTGCCCATAGTAGACAATGATTGATGATTCAAACAAATCAAATGTAGTGTACATTTTATTTGTTTGAAGTACAAAAGAATAAGACGAATCACGAAACTTATATTATATTCATAAAAAAAAAAAACAAATATAATTATTATTATTATTAAGTAATAATTCAACCTACGCGAGGTTTATCACTTTGAAAAATTATTAAGGTATCTAATATTATAAAGAGGAAAGATTTATACCTATTTTTGTATGTTTAATGAATAGGCTCAAAAAGTACAGGGCCGATTTAAAAAATTCTTTCACCAATAGAATGCTACATTCTCCCAATTTGACATAGGCTACATTTCATTTTGAAAAAAATTAGGGATCCTTGGTAAAATTTAAACAATGTAACCGAAGGTGTAGAAAAATTAGTCTTAAAATGTATTTCGTCGAATGCGCTGCCGAAACTATTAGCGATAGAACAAAATAATGTACAACAATATTGAAGAACATCATAATGTCTAAAAAAAACTCCATGGTAGCATATGTCCAACTATTGTAGTTATGTCATTACAACTTTTTTCATTTTAAACATTAATCTTATATATAAAAATGAATCGCAAAATGTGTTGCTAAGCGCATAACTCAACTTTTTTTTAAATGTTCGTTGGAGTTCAAGGATGGTTTTTACTACGAGAAAAATTCGAATAATTTCCGGGAAAATTTTATACCCGTGCGACGCCGGGGCGGGCCGCTAGTATCATATATTTACCTTTTCCGCAGCTTGCACATTTAGGTGCGAACATACGATGGTAGTCGTTAACGCAGTAGATCTTGTTGTCGACGTCCACTGTGAATGGGACCCCGTCTAGGCACTCGTTGCACACGCAACACCGGAAGCAGCCAGGGTGGTAGGACTTCCCCATTGCTTGAAGTATCTGGAGTTTAAAATATATAATTAGAATGCTTTTATTTTTTGTTATAGTTCTGTATTTTGTCATAGAATGAATACACAGTTAAACCATTACCTTCTTATGCAAAATAGATAACATGCCTATTTTAGAAAATACCACAATTTAACGAAATTATCGCAATCCCTCTATGTTTTCATACGATTCAATATAAAAATACCAATTGCAAAACAACCTTTTCTTAACGAATTTAAAACCATCAGAAAAAAATTAAATGTCACTGGTAAATAACAAGATTATTATTTAATTTAGAAAATTTATTAGATTTTCTAGGAAATTTATAAGCTTTTGTAGGAATCCAAATTAAAGATAAATTGTTTTATTTTATGCCCACATTTTCAGAAATTGAATGAAAATTGAATGCAAGCTAATTGGTTGAAATAAAGAACAAACATAGGTCAGGTTATGTTTGCTTATGAAAAACAATGGCCGCCGTGCTAGCCGGCGCCGCGCCGCGCCGTGGCGACCCAAAAGACTGTTATGGGTTTATTTTTTAACGTTAAAATCCACTAAGATGTGAGGTATAAATTCTTGGCATCGACCAGTCAGAGAGAGCGCAGTGTGTTATTTTCCGAATTTTAGAGAGAGAGTCAAATTAAAAGCTCTTCTGTGATTGCTCAACCCATTTACAATGGATATTCGTTTTATAAAATTTCAAAGATAAATGTTATACAATAATGTATATAACTAAAATGGGTAGATAACTAAGAAAACAATTTGTTAGTTATTTATATTATTTAAAAAAAATAGTGCCTGAGTTTTCCTTTTTTCTTGCAAACTAAAAATGAACACGTTACAGTGCATTGAACTTTCGCGTGACGTAACGCTTTTGTGCGATCAAAACTAAATGTCGCAGTCACAATCCGGAACTTTGATGCACTATATCGTTGCACTTTCTTAATTGATAAAAAAAAAATTGTGTCTTCAATAAACTTTATAACAGTGTCCAGATGTTTTGTTTGGACGGGCTAACAGACTCACTAAACAGATCACTATATTTTTTCTATGTACCTAGTCATTTTGCCTATATCTCTCGTTTAGAATCCAACGAAAATGTATAAATTTGCGGATTTTGTTATTTTCCGGTGACATAAATACTCTAATTAATAACGAATTATCAAAATAAATATTTTATTAACGTTCCCAATAAAATAATCGTATCAAAAAAGTATCAATCAACCTCAACAAACGAAAACCTAGAACAAATATTTACTTGTTCAATTCCATATAATTGGACTCTGCGCTTGAATCGTCAGTTTGCCAGTGTCAAGTTAAATCAAATTATAAAGTGTAAAAGATGTTACTCAGTTGAACGCCATATTGCGTCTCCATTTACATGTTCTCTTCTATTTTTTATGAATTAGGCTGAACATATAAACTTCTGTCACTTCTGACACAAATCCCAAAGTGATTAATTGTTATGGACAAACAAATGATAAGTAAAATAGGTTTAGTTGACTATTATGCATAAGGGGTTAATTCATAATATTGATAGCAAGAGGTCGCCTAGTAGTTAGTATTGTTAAATTGTAATGGAAATGTATAACAGATTATTTTGAAAACGATACTTGATATGATGCTGTTCTATTCGCCTCTCAACTCAGTATACAAAATTAAACTGTCAAGACAATGTTATTTCCTTGATAATTTAGATAAAAAAAATTGTTGTACATAAAACACTCAAACATGATTAGTTGTAGCAATGCTGCATTGTAGATCTATATTATTAATATGTCTAAGGGCGCAAGCCCACTGGCGGGCTGACGAGGCCTTTAATAATAAATTTGGTGAAATTTTGTTGATACAAAGACGTTTTGTCGTAACTTTAAAGTTTTCTTTATAATAAATAATTATAGTAATTTTATTACAATATTTTGTGTTTAAAATTGTTGTTTCAATACTAAGTTTTATGCATATAAAAATGGTATAAATAGATATGTTACTGACTCACATCTTTGTTAGACATGCGTGTTACTTGAAGGCACAACAGGAGTAAAAATATTTTTATTACCTCAACATCTTTTTGAAGATCACTCACCATTTCCATGATCAAATGACCACATATTGCACATTTCTCAGCAGTTTGTTGGAATCCAGAGTACTGAAATAAAAAAAAAATTACACAAAACATTCAAATCATATCATACCTACATCAGATTTTAGTTTTCTAGGCGTATGGATATACTAGCTTATTTTTGTAAAACAAGCTCTTAACATTCTTCAAAATGGTCTATGCAACAGTGAAAAGATTATTCAGGCTGGGCCAGTACTCTTCAACTTTATAACGGACCAGTAGTTCCCGAGATTAGGGCATTCAAGCAAACAAACAAACTCGACAACTTTTTAATATTAGTATAGATAATGCATTAGTATAGATTTATGTTGATAAAAGTATGATTTATGAAAACATAACATACCAAATAATCTTCCTCACAATACACCTTGCCATGAACATTGTAGAATGCCTTGCCTCTTAGGGCGCGCCCACAGGAGCAGCAAATAAAACAGTTTGTGTGGTAGAGGTTCCCCATGGCCTGGCATGCCTGACCCGCACCAGTAACACCAGCCCCACATGTGTGGCATATACCTTTAAATAATAAATAAAATATAATAAAACAATTATGTGCAGCTATTTGATCATAAATTGAGAAAAAATTACAGATGATAAAATGTTTTGAAATATGCATTATTTTAAGGTTTGGTTTTAAGACATAATCATTGAATATGTAAATTTTCCTCTGCATGGCAGGTTCATTGCAAAGATATGACATAAAACATAACAAACCATACACCAATGGTAGTGGGAAAATATAGAATATTCTTTTACAGTTTAAATTCCTCATAGGATTGAAGTTTTGTTGATAAACCGTTTAGTGGCAAAACACTTTAATTGGGTCACAGCCTAATATAACCTAAAAGGGCATACACAACCTTTATAAAATGAAACTCTAACTCACCAAAGTACTCCCCTTCTTCATCCTGCCTCTCCATTTCCTCCTCCAGCTGCCTTGTAAGCTCTTCTATCTTTCTCTGTGCTTCGCTAGGTCCTGGCGGGCGCGGCGGTGTGACGCTAAATGGAAGCAAGCTCTTCCCTCGACCACCAGAGCCACGGGATCCTCCAGATAATTGTGACACAGAGCTTGGTGTGGGGCTAGGCGCTGGTGACTGAGCTGGAGAATAAGTTGTCAGACCAGAAACTAGGTTTCTAGAACCCAATGACTCTGAAGCTATTGAAGTATTGTCCCTAGTTGCAGCAGCTGAGGCCACCGCCGCAGCTGAAGAACCACCTGTCATGCAAACATAGTCTGACCCATTTGTCTCTTCTACAATTTGCATTCTACTGCTTATCGGCTTGACAAAACTCCCATTAACAGGAGGCTTATCCTTTGTTATATTATTTACAACATTTGGCTTCGGATGGAAAAATTTTGGAGGTGCTGTAGCAGTTTGAACTTCAGTTGCAATGTTTGCTTTAGGCCTCTGAGCACTTGGTGCAATTGATGCATAAATTGCTGTTGATGGAATGGTAACAACTTTATCATCATTCTTTAGTAATGCACTAACATCAGTGTACTTGGGTGGAGCTGATTTCATAATTGTATAGTCCCCACTGGAGTTATCTTGGTGTGCAGTATAGGGTGGTGGCGGAGGTGCTTTGTCTAGACTACCTTTATTGTTAATTACTTGAGCAATGTGCCTTGTTACACCAGGCTTCGGGACTTGTGGACCAGGCATTGACCCTTGTTGTAAGTAGCGTTGATCACTATTTGTTGGAATTTTATATTCATTTTTCTTATCATTACTATCTGTATTTATCATATTCTCGTAAACGGGTGGTTTCGCCTTACAATTAACGGGTACTTGCGGCTGAGCCTTGCTGTATCTAGTGTCGTAATAGCCCTCGGAAACAGGCGCAGCTGCGTTCGCCTGCTGATAGACCTGGTGGTAGTAAGGCAGCTGCGGCGATCGCGCAGAACCGTAGTATTCTACGTTCTCGTAAACAGGCGGCGGAAAAGGCACATTTGGATTCGCAGGGATTTCGTAAAGATCATCAGTCTGATAACTCAACGACCTTTGAGATAACGAGTCGATAGATCGGGTTGGGCTAGACGGTAGAGCTGCCGTATTGATATCTCGTTTATTGATGGATGCAATGGTTTCTACTCGTTTAGGAGTTGCAAACTTAGAAGCTGCTATAACATTTGAGCGCTCGTAAAAGCTGTAATCCTGACGGTTGTTTTGCAAAGAGTTGTCTAGGACAAAACTCTCTATCGCACCCACTGGTCGTGTTTTTGCATGTGTGCTTGTGTTTGTAGGTGAAGAGACTCCTTGCGCTTGCTCAGTACCATCTTCAACTTTGTTTGTTAGTTTCAAATCTTGAAGTCCGATTATACAACGCTGGTCATCAGCATGAGTCCGTCGTGTGGAATCCATACTAAAGAAAAGCACGATGAATGACGGTAATTTATACAAAAGAATCTTCTATCACAAATGAATCATCATCTCAAAAACCAAAATTTTCTCAAACAAAACATGTTGTTGCAAACAAAACTTTAGAGAAAAAAAATAGGGTATCAAAACGAACGAAGCCTAGACTGACTGACAGTGTCCGGTCCGGTCCCGACCAGAGACAATAGGGAAAATGATTTCACGAATGGCAACATTGAATATGTCAAGCTAAAGCTTGATTCTAATTGGCTCTTGGGTACTTGAAAAAATCCTGAAATTATGTTAACTTCTTCCTTCTCGGTCTACTCCATTCTTCTTTCCCTCTCGCACGATCATAAAAACAGACCGAATGAAACAACGACGTATGTGTGTTACTGGTGGGTCGTTGACTATTTTTGCGTAAACGAAACGAAACCGTTTTTTATAATCGGTCAACCGGTTGAAAAAACGGTCGACGTTTAACTGGTTCGTTCGTAGTTCAACGAATGAACCGGTTGAATGTCGCGACAGTTTTTTCAACTGGTTCAACCAGTTGAAAAAAACGAAACGAAAACCAGTCGACGGACAACCAGTCTGGTTGTCCGTCGACTGATTTTCGTTAACTGTCTTAAGGAACTATGCGTTAAATTAAGTTCGTAGTTACATTGAAAAGATAACTGAACGTAAGTAATTCATCTATCGTTGTTTTTAATCATCGTGGTTTATTTAATTTAGTATGTTTGAGTGAGCAGTTGAATAGAATTAAGAATCTAGACAACAAAAAGATCTTTCACTATAACAGAAGTAATACTTTCGTGCCGAACAAAAAGGCGTTGACCTCACGTGTCACGTCAATTAGACAAACTAATTATTTGACACGAAAACTAACAAACCTGTGCCCAATTAACTATTTTTTCGGTCAGTTTGGCTCAAGCGCTAAGCTTAGACCCGGAATGAACAAACATACATACATCTCTTACGCTCTCAAACAACTGAGCGACGGGCATCTCACTCGCTCGCATACCGCGTTTTACCTCGCGCTTCGCTCGCGGCTTGTTCGTTAATTTTCGGGTGGTCTTCGTGTCGTTGTCGGTCGTGTATGTAGTTGAATCTGTCTTTGTGTTTCGTTCGTTTGCGTTGCGTTTATCGTTGACGTTGAATGAAAAAACCTGTTCGTAGAAAAAACTACTTTTGCCGTAATAAGAAAACAGTCGACACGTTGTCTGTAGAAAAACAGTTTAAAAAAACGGTTCGTCGATTCAACGCTCACTACTAATGTGTGTGAACGTGCGTCGTGTGAGTCTGTGGTACTGGTGGGTCGTTGACTATTTTTGCGTAAACGAAACGAAACCGTTTTTTATAATCGGTCAACCGGTTGAAAAAACGGTCGACGTTTAACTGGTTCGTTCGTTCGTAGTTCAACGAATGAACCGGTTGAATGTCGCGACAGTTTTTTCAACTGGTTCAACCAGTTGAAAAAAACGAAACGAAAATCAGTCGACGGACAACCAGTCTGGTTGTCCGTCGACTGATTTTCGTTAACTGTCTTAAGGAACTATGCGTTAAATTAAGTTCGTAGTTACATTGAAAAGATAACTGAACGTAAGTAATTCATCTATCGTTGTTTTTAATCATCGTGGTTTATTTAATTTAGTATGTTTGAGTGAGCAGTTGAATAGAATTAAGAATCTAGACAACAAAAAGAACTTTCACTATAACAGAAGTAATACTTTCGTGCCAAACAAAAAGGCGTCGACCTCACGTGTCACGTCAATTAGACAAACTAATTATTTGACACGAAAACTAACAAACCTGTGCCCAATTTATCTGTTTTTTCGGTCAGTTTGGCTCAAGCGCTAAGCTTAGACCCGGAATGAACAAACATACATACATCTCTTACGCTCTCAAACAACTGAGCGACGGACATCTCACTCGCTCGCATACCGCGATTTACCTCGCGCTTCGCTCGCGGCTTGTTCGTTAATTTTCGGGTGGTCTTCGTGTCGTTGTCGGTCGTGTATGTAGTTGAATCTGTCTTTGTGTTTCGTTCGTTTGCGTTGCGTTTATCGTTGACGTTGAATGAAAAAACCTGTTCGTAGAAAAAACTACTTTTGCCGTAATAAGAAAACAGTCGACACGTTGTCTGTAGAAAAACAGTTTAAAAAAACGGTTCGTCGATTCAACGCTCACTACTAGTCTGTGGTGTGAGGTGAGACAGGCGGCTTACCTACCAACCAAACCACCAAAACCAACGAAAGTAATTTAATCTGTGCCGTAACAGCGTACGTGTTTGCTGTGCTTGTGCTTGGTTGTTTGTTGGAATTATTTCTGTATAGAACTCTACACTCATTATTTTCCCCAGACTTGAGTGTCTCAAGATTATTGCGGCAGTGGTTTACCCACACCGTAGAAATCCGATTAGATCATGTACGACACTGAAGATGATCAGTATGAAGAAGAAGATGTCGAAGAAATCTCTTCCGAGCTCTGGCAGGAAGCCTGCTGGATCGTTATCAACGCTTATTTTGACGAAAAAGGTTTGGTACGACAACAGCTCGACAGTTTCGATGAATTTATTCAAATGTCTGTCCAAAGAATTGTAGAAGATTCGCCTCCCATTGAGCTACAAGCTGAAGCCCAGCATGCCTCTGGTGAAATAGAAACACCACCTAAATATCTTCTGAAGTTCGATCAAATTTACTTGTCAAAGCCAACTCACTGGGAAAAGGATGGTGCACCGTCACCTATGATGCCAAATGAAGCCCGTCTTCGCAATTTGACGTACTCTGCCCCTTTGTATGTGGACATAACCAAAACTATTGTCAAAGAAAATGAAGATCCCATAGAAACCCAGCATCAAAAAACATTCATTGGAAAAATTCCTATTATGTTGAGATCTACATACTGTCTTTTAAGTAACTTGACTGACAGAGATCTGTCAGAATTGAATGAGTGCCCACTTGACCCAGGTGGTTACTTTATCATCAACGGGTCTGAAAAAGTGTTAATTGCTCAAGAAAAAATGGCAACCAATACAGTATATGTATTTAGCATGAAAGATGGCAAGTTTGCCTACAAAACTGAAATACGATCTTGTTTAGAACATAGCTCTAGACCTACTTCTACTTTATGGGTAAACATGATGGCCCGAGGTGGACAAAGTATCAAGAAATCAGCCATAGGACAAAGGATTATAGCAATTGTTCCATACATTAAACAGGAAATACCAATCATGATTGTCTTCAGAGCTCTTGGTTTTGTTGCTGATAGAGATATCTTAGAGCATATCATTTATGATTTTGATGACCCAGAAATGATGGAAATGGTTAAACCTTCTCTTGATGAAGCTTTTGTAATTCAAGAACAAAATGTTGCTCTCAACTTTATTGGTGCTCGTGGTGCAAGGCCAGGTGTAACAAAGGAGAAGCGTATCAAATATGCTAAAGAAATTTTACAAAAAGAAATGTTGCCACATGTTGGTGTTTCAGACTTCTGTGAAACCAAAAAAGCCTACTTTTTGGGATACATGGTACATAGATTGCTACTAGCTGCTTTGGGACGCCGTGAGTTAGATGACAGAGATCACTATGGAAATAAGAGGTTGGACTTAGCTGGACCACTATTGGCATTTTTGTTCCGAGGATTGTTCAAAAATCTGTTGAAAGAAGTGAGGATGTATGCTCAGAAATTTATTGATAGAGGAAAAGATTTTAACTTGGAATTGGCTATAAAGACTAAGATTATTACGGATGGCCTTCGCTATTCACTTGCTACTGGAAATTGGGGAGACCAAAAGAAAGCTCATCAAGCTAGAGCTGGAGTCTCCCAAGTGTTGAACAGATTAACATTTGCCTCAACTTTGTCTCATTTGAGAAGAGTAAATTCTCCTATTGGAAGGGATGGTAAACTTGCTAAGCCTCGTCAATTGCATAATACATTGTGGGGCATGATATGTCCTGCTGAAACACCAGAAGGAGCAGCTGTAGGTCTAGTAAAGAACTTAGCGCTGATGGCGTATATTTCTGTTGGTAGCCAGCCTTCACCAATCTTAGAGTTCTTGGAAGAATGGTCTATGGAAAACTTGGAAGAAATTGCACCTTCAGCCATAGCTGATGCCACAAAAATATTTGTTAATGGCTGTTGGGTAGGTATACACAGAGACCCAGAGCAATTGATGGCTACACTACGAAAACTGCGTCGTCAGATGGATATTATTGTATCTGAGGTGAGCATGATCCGTGATATCCGAGACAGGGAAATCAGAATCTATACTGATGCAGGAAGAATTTGTCGACCTTTGTTAATTGTTGAAAATAGTGTTCTGCTTTTAAAGAAAAAACATATTGATAACTTAAAAGAGAGAGATTACAATAACTACAGTTGGCAAAACTTAGTAGCCAGTGGTGTAGTAGAGTATATTGACACTCTAGAAGAAGAAACTGTCATGATTGCCATGAGTCCTGATGATTTGGCTGAGTTAAAAGAAAATGCATACTGTACAACATACACCCACTGTGAGATACACCCAGCTATGATTTTAGGTGTGTGTGCTTCTATTATTCCTTTCCCTGATCATAATCAAAGCCCCAGGAACACTTACCAGAGTGCTATGGGTAAACAAGCTATGGGAGTTTACATCACGAATTTCCATGTGAGAATGGACACTCTTGCTCATGTACTTTACTACCCTCATAAACCCCTGGTAACAACACGTTCTATGGAATATCTACGCTTCCGAGAATTGCCTGCTGGTATCAACACAATTGTTGCTATCCTGTGCTATACTGGGTACAATCAAGAAGACAGTGTCATTTTGAATGCATCTGCTGTAGAAAGGGGTTTCTTCAGATCTGTATTTTACCGGTCTTATAAAGATTCAGAATCGAAGCGCATTGGCGATCAAGAAGAACAGTTTGAGAAACCAACAAGGCAGACATGCCAAGGCATGAGAAATGCTTTGTATGATAAGTTGGATGATGACGGTATCATTGCACCTGGTATCAGAGTGTCGGGTGACGATGTTGTGATAGGCAAAACTATCACTCTGCCTGAAAATGACGACGAATTAGAAGGAACAACAAAACGTTTCTCTAAACGTGATGCCTCCACATTTTTGCGTAACAGTGAAACTGGAATCGTTGATCAAGTCATGTTAACGTTGAATAGCGAGGGATACAAGTTTTGTAAGATTCGCGTAAGATCAGTACGTATTCCTCAAATCGGAGATAAGTTTGCTTCTCGTCACGGTCAGAAAGGAACCTGTGGTATACAATACAGACAAGAGGATATGCCATTTACATGTGAAGGATTAACACCAGACATCATCATTAACCCTCACGCTATCCCATCTCGTATGACAATTGGCCATTTAATTGAATGCGTCCAGGGTAAGGTATCATCTAACAAAGGAGAAATCGGTGATGCTACGCCGTTTAACGATGCTGTAAACGTGCAAAAAATTTCATCCTTATTACAAGAATATGGTTATCATCTTCGCGGAAACGAAGTTATGTATAATGGACATACTGGAAGGAAGATTAATGCACAAGTTTTCTTGGGTCCTACTTATTATCAACGTCTCAAACATATGGTAGACGATAAAATTCACTCGAGGGCCAGAGGCCCCGTGCAAATTCTGGTAAGACAACCTATGGAAGGCAGAGCTCGAGACGGCGGTCTACGTTTCGGTGAGATGGAGCGCGATTGTCAGATAGCTCACGGAGCCGCTCAATTTTTGCGCGAACGCTTGTTTGAAGTATCCGACCCTTATCGCATTCACGTTTGCAACTTCTGCGGCTTGATAGCTATTGCCAACTTACGTAATAACACTTTTGAATGCAAGGGATGCAAAAACAAGACTCAGATTTCGCAAGTACGTCTGCCATACGCGGCAAAACTACTTTTCCAAGAACTTATGTCGATGAACATTGCTCCTAGATTGATGGTAATTTCTTAGTCCTAAGTAAAATTTTATAACAGTACCCTGTTTAATTTTAATTGACTTCGTAGAATCCTGTACTAAACCTATGAATAAATAAAATGCTTAAAACATTTATCGTTTTTTTTATTATCACAACTTGACAACATTAAATGCAGTACTTAGCTTATTTAATCACAATACAAACACCAGTAGGTAGTTGAACGAATTTAAAATAGGTTTATCAAACACATTTCATTATTGCATTACGTAAATAAATATGAGGTATTAAGTGCACCTGCTTGCAAATATTCTATTAAACTATTTACACTATGTAGTATAACTATTTGATAAAATGTTTCACAATTGATTTTTAACAATGAATAAATAATATGAGTAAACTTTTATTTACATAAAACTCAAGAATAAAAATATTGCACAATACCATGATATTTGAAATTTGCTAAAAAAAGGCTTGCAAAAAAATCATTACAAGCGAGAGCAATTTGTTACAAACTAGCGACCTAAACTGATACTTACCTACATCTGCCCGTGTGGAGGATGCACTGGAAGATGTAGGTTAAGTATCTCCCAAAAATATGGAGAAGTGGGACTGAAAATGGCGGAAGCACCATCACCACCGGTTTGGTGGCAGGCGCATCGGCTGATAGTCCCAACGTAATCCCTACGACAGTCCACAACCACACATAATGTATCAGAAAACGATGTCTGCCTATATGGTTGAGGGGGGCCTTTTGCTTATAGATTTTATATTCCTATGACGATCTGTCCGACCTTTCAATCCCTTTCACTATATTTTCTGCTCTTAAATTCTCGTGATCAAAAGGATAAATAGAAATGCAGACGTAAAACGGTGACGTTATTTTATAACTTTGAAAAAATTAAAAGAGCCAAGCTACGTAGGTATTTCATTCTTGAAATAAATAATAATATTTACAATTTTTAGTTTGAAACTAATAATTCGATGTATGTTTAAAAATAAAATATAACTACATAGAAATAAACAATAAGGGCCTGTTTCACCAACTCCGAGTAAACTTGCAAATGGAAACTTAAAGAGCTATTTGGCTCATGTGTCAAAGCGAGATAGCCTTCCTTTGACATAACTACAAATGCGCACGTGCCCTCCCTCTCCTCCCCCGCGCGCGCTTATGCATGCGTCGCCGCTGCTGCCGCGCCTGCACCGCGCCCGCAACCAAGGCGGAAGGGGACTAAGAAGCCTTGTGGGCCACCACGTGATGCTGCGCCTACGCCGGCTTCTGGGAAGGCGCCATGTGACGCGGAGGGCTATACCATGGTTGTTCGCAAGTGCCGTAAACCTAAAGGCCGCAATCAGTGCGGCACTGGGCCCTCGGACCCAAACTCTGTGTTCCGAGCGGAAGTACCTACCACGCCAATCTACATCTCGCGCGTCTCGCACACCGTGAACTCCGAGGCTGTGGTGGAATACATCCGAACCAAGACTGCATTTTTGGTTCGCGTCGAAAGGTTGGAATCCCGCAGTAATGTGAGCTTCGGTTCATTTATGGTACGGGTTCCAACTAAACATCTGTCGACGTTCCTGAATAAGCAGTTTTGGCCGCAAGGGGTCAAGTTTCGACGGTTCATCGGTCGCCTACACTGCAAGGCGACACCGCCGTAACAGATGATTCACGATGATGACACTTTAGTTTATAAGATTTATATTTTTTATGTATGTTAGTCTATAAGGTATATGTTTATATGGGCCTTAGATGCCTGAAATAAATGATTTATTATTATTATTATTATTATAACTCACTATTGACACGTATTATTGCCGTAACTAACCATTGCTTATTTTGTCTCGGATTTTGTGTACAAGGCTTAAGTATTTAAAATTGTCAGATTACGTACGTAATACGTACGTGGTAATTAACATAAAAAAGTTATACGTATAACATTAACCTGAGAGAGCAGTGTATTTTATCTTTTCTAGTTCAGTATCGCTCTAATTTATTAATAATAACTATAGTGCACTGAGTTTTTACCTAAATACAAAATTGTGTTGTCATTTGCCAATAATTTGTACTTCTGGCATTACTGACTAAATTCTCGTAACATTATGTACATATTTATGTATTTTATATTACTGTACAACTTAATGTTAACCCAAAAATGGGTTGATATAGTATTTGTACGTAAATGCATATTGGACGTTTATGGCAGTTTGAAGATAGTGAATAGTCTGATTAACTCTATATCTAACTTGTCTCGGGCTAGATAATTATGTACTTATTAATTAATTGACAAGGCATTGTACATTAATTGTAACACGGAGTTCTGTTAAAATTAACGAGCTTATTACTGTAAGTAGGCATCATTATGAAATTGTCTACTGTTAAGAAGTCTTGTCTTGAACATCATTATGTAGTAACAAATTTATCTAAATAAACAGCTTGTCTTTGTCTATGTATAGAACAAAAATCATAGATAAAAAACAATGGTAAAGACAAATCGTTTGACATTTTAAACAAACTGTATAGGTATTTTTGTTGACTTAAGAGGCTTGTTAATTTTAGTAGTTCTAGAAGTTCCTAAGGTAACCTATAATCTATAAGTATAAAAATACTAAAACTAAAATGTATCTAGTGCTACCAAATCTGCAGTAGAATTTACTGTTGTTTGAGGGAGTTATGTTTGAGGGAGAACCAGTCTTATATCGCATGTTAAGAGTAGTCTATTGTACGATGTACTTGTACCAACTAGATACATAAAGCTAGCAATAGTTTACAACCTATACGAATCGTTTATAGCTAGACTCATCGAGAAGGGGGTAAAGCCCTTAGTTCGTCCTTTGGTCGACTCCATTTGATCATTGTTTCAGGCGAGCGGTAGAGGAAAACTAGTTTTGCGAATAGGTCCTCTTCCAACGTCAGTTCCAATGCTTCACGTACCTGAAATTCATATTTCTAGTCTTAGTAACTCGTATTCGTTACAATATAGTAGGTATTATTATGTGTTTTTTTTATATTAACTTCAATTTCCTATTAATAATAATTGGAAGCAATTTAATAAATTGAAAATAATATCGCTATTTTTATAGCGATCACGTCTGTTAAGATAATCTGGGCTGGTCGGAACTCGGAACATGGTGATTTAAACTTTGCACCTAGTTACCCCCATGTATGTTTTGAGATAATTATATATTTTACTAGCTGCTTGTTCCGGCTTTGCACGGATACAAAAACATTACTCTTGAATCACTCTACCTATTGTTAATACGCATGAAGATCCGTTCAATCGTTTTTGAGTTAATCCCGAACATAAAGACAGACAAACGCGGCGGTCTTTCATCAATAATAAGCATAGATATACTAACCAAATATATGTCGAGACAGAGTTGTAGAACACGGTCGACGTTCGGCAGATCGTCAAACATTATCTTCGTGTAGATGCCAGAGAAGAAGCCTCTTAGCACACGCGAAGCCAAGAACACAAACGTAGTGTATAATCCGATGATCCTGTATGATAAAAACAGTAGTTAAAACCTGTTTATTTGAAAATTATGCTTATTGTTTTATAACTAACTATTTGAGTAACTTACCCGCTACCAGAGATAATACTCAGCGTCTCGGGGAATAATTTATCGTTGAAGGTGTACATTACGAGCATATCGCAGCTATTAAACGGTATAGATGCCAGTGAGTCCTGAAAAATAAGAATAAGTCAACCTCTTAGCACTTTAATCTAAAGTAAAACAAATCGTTAGAGAGATATCTTTTTAAGGTAGAGAATACATAAGGCTTGTTGCGTGTATTTTAATCGATAACTTACGGTGTGAGCACAGTTTTCTCGAACGCGCCAATACATGCTGCCGTTAGCCCGCTCAAGTCTCATTTGCACGTCGCGGTACAGACGCATATCAGCAGCTGAGTAACAAAAAATTTTTTTATTTACAAAAACAATAACAATCGCTGAGCGACCACATCGCCTTATCGGGAAAGTAACAAAATTAAACAACATAATACCACAAAAAAAACGGGGAGGCCTTTGCCCTGCAGTGGGACGTAACATGCTTAATATAAAAAATAAAATAATAGGTACCACAAGTAGATTTTAAAAGAAAAACAATCGACTTTCAGTTTGGAGTTTAGTATTACCAAAAACCAAAAGTGCTTAGTACTCAGATTTTAAGTTGTATATTTTATAATTTTATTTATTTAAAAAAAGAATCTGTATTTGTGTTGTCGAAATAAATGTCTTTCTTTCTTTCTCTTTCATTATTAGAAATAGAGTTTAAGTAGCCTATGTATAGCCCATTCCCTTACTAAATGTCAGGCTAATCGGTTCAGCCGTTATGCCGTGAAAGACGGACAAATAAACAGACACACACATGCAATTTCCCATTTATAATATAAGTATGGATTAAGTATAACTCCGACACCGGCATAAGAACTTTGCCCGTCTCTTCCAGTGAGTGCATCCATTTCCCAAATTGATACAAATTGAAAACTCGAGAACTAAAAATACACACCAAAATCAGAACCTCCTCTTTATTTTTAAGTCGGTTAAAATCACGAGAACTAAAAATACAGGCCGAATGTCTATTTTTTGAAGACGGTTAAACAAAAATGCTCAAAAACACCAAAAAACTAATCACAAAAAGTATACATAAACATTTCGATCGATCGACCTAATTGGTATAGAATGAGGACATCTTTATGTATAGTTAGTTAATTGACAGATATTACTTACGCTTGTCTGCCGGTATGGGCGGCATCAACTGATAGGACGGCTTCGTGCTGCCCTTGTTGAATACTTTCAAGAATTTAGGAAACAGTGTTTTGACTTCCAACCTGTAATAATTTCACCCTCATCAGTCAATAAGTTGGAGATTTAAATAGCTCTCTCATAAAATATGTTAATTAAAATAATATTCCAAGTAGACGTTACAGATTTGCCGGCAGAACACCAGGTCTCTCCGGTGGTCTGCAGCTTTTGACGTGGATACTGTAATTTTCCTATACTCTCTCTATTCTGTCAGTTTGTAATTCCCCAGTATCATTCATTGAACAACAGCCTAATATCTTACTCAATGGATATGCTTAAAGACGTAAGGCCGCGTTTAAGGACACGCGTAGCTTCTAGCAGCGCGTGCAGCGACAATTCATACATATAGCACCGGCCACCGTGGCGCCCACACTTACAAGGCCGCGTGCGACGCTACAATTCAAACAAAAATCTTACAAATCCGCTTCTCCTGAACGCCCTAAACATTGCCGTATGATTGTGTTTCAATCCGATCGCGGCTCGCGCCTCGCTAGAAGCCAAGCGTGTCCTTAAACGCGGTCCAAGTCGTCTAGAGTTGGCTGGCACAGCGTCCACAGCTAGTTAGTGACTATCAGCTACACGCACCAAGTGTCGGGGTCAGCGGTGCCGTTCAAGAGCGCGAGCAGCGTGTCCCTCTGGGGGTTCCGCTGCGCCTCGCTGTTCTCCACTATGTACGCCTCGAGCTCCACCTCGCGGAATTCGTCTATAGTCGGCGGGTTGGGGACCGCGTTCGATGGATGTGTTATCACGTATGTGAACTTTATCTGTAGAGATGAATCTGTGGGGTAAAGTTAAGCGTTACTTTCTATATTGTTCAAGCTTACATTTAATAAAATTAACGTAGAGCAATAACTTTACCTGTCTGGTTATAATCAGTAATAATCATTTATTGCTTGTGAATTAATTACAGTTAAATGGAGTCAGGTAGTAAAACTAGTTTAGAGTCCAAATAATTCTGCTACAGGAGCATACAAACATTATAAATAACAGTTAATGAAATTATACAAATTAAATAAAATTAATTATTGCTCATTAATTATAAAATTATGGTGAATAATAAAATCATCAATGGAATAATATGCTTTTTTTAATAATATGTCATTAAGTTTAATTTTTAATTCATTAGTGGACAGATCACGAAAATACTTTCGAACATTGTTGTAGATAATTGTCATCATCTATATAAATAAAAATGAATTGTTGTTCGTTAGTCTGATTAAAACATGAGAACGGCTGAACGGATTTATCTTATCATAGTCTTGAAATGTTCGTGGAGGTCTAGGGAAGGTTTAAAAGGCGAGAAAAAATCGAATAATTGCCGGGAAAACAAATTGAATGAAAACCCGTGCGAAGCCGGGGCGGGCCACTAGTACAAAATAAAAACTTTTCCGCAATGTTACATTAGTAGTGAAACTGTCAAGGTTGTGGTGCCATACCTTACTTACGGTATATTGGTTATATATACAACTATTTCTTTCAAAGTAGAAACTATAAGTTGGCAATCGAAATACACGGGACTATCTGTGAATGGGAATTTTTGCAACGAGCTTCTTGCATGATACACACGTCACAGCGTTTGCCGATCTATGGTCTTCTTTTTTAACTTTTTGTCAACGCTTTCTAAACTGCTTATCTAACTTTGAGAGTATTAATTAAGTTAAGCACTTACTTGACAACGCCTCCTGTTCTAGCCGTTGTAGCTCGGGCGGTGATATAATCCACTCGAGCGTAGAGTTCGGATTGAGGGTCACAACAGCCACGTCGTTGTACATGTAGTTCGAGAGGAACGTTTGCGCGCTGCGGTCCCGCGCGTAGAGATTGCTTAGTTGAGTGAAGTCTTGCTCGGAGAAGCTGAAAGAAATTGTATATATTACAAGCCTTCAGAGTTCAGGGCACAGATATTTATAGAGTTTTAAGAGAAATCGTTTTTATAAAAAACTTTATTTTCTTTTCCATCATTTTTTTCACGTGATCAATGTACGCTTTTCATTGGGAGATGTATTAAGGCGTTACGTTCATTCAAATGTGCTCTGTCTGTGCCCGCGACGGTTCACTTTAGAACGTGTTTGACATACAACCGCGCCCGCGCCCACTTATCGCAGCGTCAGGCCTAAGAGTACCTCTAGTGAAGAAACGCCAGGTACCTGAGCCATGCATGTCAACACTACAAGGAGATTTCGAGAATAAAGTTTTTTGAATAGGTTTTATTCAACGATTTTCACTAGGGAATCAAAAATTAGTCCATTGCCTTTGGTTGTAGTGGACGACTTAGGATATAATAAAAATACTTGAACTTTATCCGAACTTACACATCAATGTTGTGCGACTGCGCTGACATTTGGTATACTGGAAGGAAAGGTCCGATTCTAATTTTCACGGTAACATCTGTAGGCGGATTAGGTTCGCCAACCTGAAAGACAAATAAATATTAGTAAACTATGTGATACTCATTTAATGTTAAAATATTACTTTAAGACTCATTTCATTTGTTTAGAAGGTCTCAGGCATGCTTAGTTAATTAGTATGCCTGACCAGATATTTTCGCAGAATAAATTATGGGTTCGATCGAAAATCACATTGTACAATATTACTAGGCATTTTTGTTCGTATCGTACTTCATCTTTCTTCACTTTTAACGAACGCGAATGTTTTGATTTTTTTTTTTTAAATGGCGACGGCCTATAATACCACGGTGTTTACCCTATTGAGATTGTCTATGGCATATATTTATGAGCAAAATGACTCACAGAGTTGCCGAATGCGAAGAACACCAACGGAAACCAGATGATGGCGATGACGAAGGCTAGCACTCCACCACCAAGGAGGTATTTTGATGTGCTCGACTTCTTTTGACCTCGTGGTTGCGGGAACTCGTCTTCAACTGATCGGGAGCACTAGAGGAAAATACATAGATTATATTACTAGATTAAAGGGCTATTTTGGATAAATAAATTTGATTAGTTTGAGATGGATACTGCACCTAGAGATCCGTGTACAGTTTTCAATAAAAAAAAAAATAAGTCAAATATTAATAAAATTACGTGATTGATGCAGTTTAAGCGGCCACCCATCAAAGTACTGGCGCGCTTAACGTCGCGTTTGTTCTATGTTTATTTATTGTGTTAGTAAATACAACGTCCCTCAAAATTTATATCACTGTTCTAATCTATATCAAAAATAATAGAATATTATTGAATATCCCAATAATGTTGACAAAGCTTAAACAAATGTCAAAAGCCCCGGGATTCCTATGCCCAGCAGTGGGATAAGGAAAAGACTGGCTATTGATTGCGATGATGAAAATGTAGATCCTAAGCCTGTTGTGTTCGGAAGGGATTGACGTCATTTTGTGTCTTGCTGAAATAATTATATTTACCTTGAGTAAGAAGACGCTGGCGAATATATCCTCCATCTTGAGCCAGTCCATCAGAGTCATGGACGTGTCGGTCCATATCCAGTCCATAAGCGTCCGCAATTCGAAGACAAACGGAACCGCCATAAAACTGTAACAAAATCCTTTTTAACCCCCGACCAAAAAAGAGGGGTGTTATAAGTTTGACGTGCCTCTCTGTCTGTCTGTCTGGGACATTATAGCTTCAGAACGGATGGAGCGATTTCAATGTAGTTTATTTTGTACGAAAGGTGAGTTTGGCCCGAATGTTCTTAGACATGTTTCATGAAAATCGGTTGAGCCGTTTAAAAGTTATGGTGGTGAGAGTGGGGAAGGAAAACCGAAAATCTGCAAATATACTCGAGTGGGGTATCAAATGAAAGCGCATCGCATGCACATTACTCAATATTATGGTGTTTTAGTTTTAAGGAAGTAAAGTCATTGGAATCGGGGGTTTTTCTTAAATTTTAAATTTAGATTTATTAAAGTATAAATTCGAAAGTAACTCAGCTTAATTAATAATTTCACGGTTGTTAACGATATTCGTCTAAGCAATGATTAATTTCGAGGTCCAGGCAAAGTGAAAGCGTCTTCACATTTCCGACATTACAGCGGTCCGACACGAAACGCATAAATTCAAATCTATAAGCTATATTTTAATGCTTTGTTCGATTTTTTTGTAACTCCAACACGCGAATACGGTTGAAAACGTATGGCCAAAAAATATAATCTTATATTAACTGCGCTTTTAATAATTAACTGTGTAGAATGATTTTATTCAACAAGTCTATTTCAATAGTTCAGTTAATTCCAGCCCGGGGACCAGATTTTGTACGAACTTATATTTTAGTTTCAGTTTTGGGTGTGTTCTGTGTATCATAACATAAGTATGCATTTACGAAAAAAAACAACGTATCTTTGTAACAGTCACCTATCACCCATGTACAAGCTCTGCTTAGTTTGTGGTTAGGTGATGATGAATTAGTTCGGAAATATTTCTTTATAATTGTATTCATTTAAAATACGTTAAAATATAGTTTTTACAATAGCTAGCGAAGCTTGGCTCGACCGGTTGCTTCTGATCTGTTTTTTGTTTTATTTATTATTGTCCGTCAATTGTTTGAGTCTCACTGTTAAGTACAAAGTAAACTTTTGTTTATTGTGTCTTTTGTATATTATAAGTTGTCGCTAGTAAGAAAATTAGATCGCGCTAGCGAAGCGTACCACGATGTAACGAGGTTCTCAATAAAATGCTTCCAAAAAGAAAACCGCCGTGCAAGTAATTAATTATACACTCACCCTCTAAAGCAGATCATGTTGATGAACCGGTAAGCCTTGCAGAGAAAGTTGCCGATGATTCTGCGCGGATAGCCGCAGCGGATCTGGTACGCAGACAGTAGGAGGTAGATGCACTTTATCATGTACCACATCGGCGGCGGGATTAGGGTGTTGAATGTCCTGAGAAGAAACAGGCAAGTTAATATTAAATGGAATGTATCATGGTTATCAACATTGTTTAGATTAATAAGTGGAAAGGAAAACTATTAATATATGAAATCATGATACATATATTATGTTTATAATCTAACTTGTTTTGTATTAGATACATGATTGATTATGTGGTGTAAAACTACTTCAAAACAGGATTGAAACTGGTAAAAAAGACGTACCTATTTTATGAGTAGCTTAAAACTTTTTAAATATGCTTTTAAGGTCCACAACAGACCTGTCTTTGACTTATCCATTTGTATTTTTTTAAATACTTTTAAATTAAAGTTAAAGAATTAATAAATGTATAATCCGTCTGTCGGTCTGTCATCTCATCCAATCCACCAGGCTTCTTTCAGACAACAATATATCAGAGTTTAAAACCCTAGGTTGCTCTGTTAGCGAGATCAGTCAGAGAGGCAAGATTTTTTTTTATTTTTTATTTACAAAATCAATAAAAAGGCTTTGTCGCTGAGCTACCACATCGCCTTATCGGGAAGAGACAAGATTAGACGACCCACTTTTTTTAAAGGCTTCAAAAGGCTTTCACAAATTATATATGCACTACATCAACAAAATTTGAGACATACCTCTCAGTTATAAACGGCAACACAAAGAACATCCATATATGCACACCGATAATAAGTGCATACTGGAACAGTATCTTGCCAAGCATAAACTTGCGCAGATAAAGCGCGCGGTCGATCACAATCAGACAGAATTGTAGTATCAACATTATAAGGAAGGGTATCGGTACTTTGTTCTCTTCTAGATATGCTTTCACTCCTCCATCGCCTTGGTGTGTCTGCAAGAAGTATACAGTTTAATATAATTGACAGTGGGCACGTTGTCACTTCTATAGCTGTATAATAAATACAGATGAATACCCGAATGTAAAAGAAATAAAAATAATAATATTTGAAACACAATACATATAGACAGAAGATTCATTATTAAAGGCACATAAACAGTGCCCAAAAAGGCTTCTGGCTCAGCATTTGTTGACTTGCACTTAACATGGCAACGCTGATCTTCCGTTGGAAGCCCTTTGAATCACAGCATGCCATAAAATAAACATAATACATAGATTTTGATCAAGAATGGAAAACTATATGAAAAAGCCGTCGTAAATTATTCATGCGACTGAATAGCAGTGTATTGGTATCAGAAATAGTAGGAATTTCAACCTTTACTCACTGAACATGAACATAAGAATATAATACTCACTCCAAACGCGGCGAACCCAAATATGACCACCATAAAGTTGAGGAAATCGCATAGGAACATGTAAGCGTACACATCGGCGGTGACCCGCGCGCCCGGCGTCAGCATCCGCGTGAAGAAACGTCGCATAGGCCGAAGGTACCGCTTTATACTGCAAAAATAATAAATAAATATAAATATTACCGGACTACTCACACAGCATCACCTAACCCCAAACTAAGCAGAGCTTGTACTATGGGTGTTAGGTTACTGATATACTACATAGATACATTTTTTTTTTGTAAATACATACCGAACCACAGAGGTCGTCAATAATAACAGTTATTATTGACGACCTCTGTGGCTCGGTGGGCGAACGTCCGCCTGAGGCGCAGGAGGTTGTGGGTTCGATTCCCGCCGGGGGACCAGATTTTGTACGATCTACAATTTCTGGTTTCGGGTCTGGGTGTTTTCTATGTATCATATGTATGTATTTACAAAAAAAAAATGTATCTATGTTAATAACCATTAAAATTCCGACACATAAGTATATTCTAAATTTGTGTAGAAAAAAATTAAGACGAAGTAACGTAGCTTACTAGCGAAACGCGGGACTCGAACCCACGTCTTCCATTATACTCATGGATATTTTTTTCTACACAAATTTAGAATATTAGTTTCAACCTATAAGTTGGGTACAGCCTGGTGATAGACAGACGACAAAGTCTCAGCAATAGGGTCCGGTTTCACGCTTTGTGTACGGAACCATAAAACACGATTCGGTTAGTATTTTTTTATGGAGCTTCTAGTATTAAGATGCTACAACAATAATATTACAATCTAGCCTGTAAAGGCTAATTAGTAATTTTACACATGACTTAAATTGCTACGTAGAGTAAAATAAACAATTCGCCATTAACACTTGTCTTTCCCTTAAATAGAGACATTTAAGGGAATGACACTATGTTCATGTGTTCTTTAAAATTCGAAAAGTATACACCCAAAATACTTACGACAAGATCATGACTTGAGGATAGTGTGAGTAAGTATTTTCCAGAGTAGTTGTAACAGCTATTACTGGTTCTACAGGTCTGGAACAAAAAACATTTATTAGCAAGCCTCAGTGGCGCGGTGGGCGAAGGTCCGCCTGCGGCGCAAGAGGTAGTGGGTTCGTTACCCGCCAAAGGCCCAATTATTTGTACGTTCTGCAAGAACTTTCTCCTTGCTCTGGGAGCTTTATATTTATAACTAGTGGCCCGCCCCGGCTTCGCGCGGGTTTTATTCAATTTTTTTTCCCAGCAATTATTCGATTTTTTCTCGCCTTTTAAACCTTCCCTAGACCTCCACGAACATTTCAAGACTATGATAAGATAAATCCGTTCAGCCGTTCTCGAGTTTTAATCAGACTAACGAACAACAATTCATTTTTATTTATATAGATAGATAAAAAAATATCCACATTATGTATGTATACATTTTATTGATGGCTTATTTCACCAAATCTGAGTAAACTAAGCAATGGTTAGTTATGTCAAGATACATCTCGCTTTTCCACATGCGACTGAGCGAAACAATCTCAATATTTAAACCATAGTTTAAATTTACTCGGAGATAAGCATAAGGTATATCTAGTCCGTAAGACAAGCTTTTGTTCGGCATTATTTATTTATTTTATTATAAGGTCTCCAAGAAAACTCCAATATACTACCAATATACATATAAGTTTTACAATCGAAATAAAAATAAAACTTTTGTTTTTGTTTGATACTTACGTGAGGCCATATTGATCAGGAGGCTGCGAGGGTCCAGCCTCATCGACGTCCTCATTATCATCATCATCATGATCATCATCGCCGTCGTCCAATTCGTCGTTTCCACCGAAATTGGAATTCCTATCAGCATCCCCGTCATTATCTCTGTAATTGTTCAGAAATAACTGTTAGATAAACTTAGTCTCTAACCTTTTCTTATCAATAGACATATTATTATAGGATTTAGATTATTTTTCCTCATAAATAACTTATATACGTATATTTTTTATCTAGAATAGAATAGAAAACACTTTATTGTACACCACACAAATTAATAATAAACTTTACAAAAACCTTAACTAATTAAAAATAGGGTACAAAGGTCTAGCTAGAAATTATATATTTGTATTTATTATTTATAATAAATAAATATATATAATTAGTTACAACTACTTGATTTTTTAGTTATACGAGCTCATTAAAACATCAAACAACTATATAAGGTACCTACTTCAAGTCGACTAACTAGTTTCCATACTACAATAGTAATCAACAAACAAACGATACTCATAGGATTCAAAAATTTTAATAGTAACCCATACGCTTCAACATTTTGCAAGGAAGTGGTACTCCTGCCAGCCGGCTGGTCGATATTGGTGTGTTGCAGTCGCTGCCAGACCAGAGTAGCGACGCGCGGGTCGGACTGAGTGGCACCCAACTCGCGCATGGCCGTGGTGATCGTCGCGATCACGTGGTACAGCCGGTCCACCAACCGATGACGACTATCTGAGTCACACACTACATTTTGTTTCTAACTGTATTGTATCTAACATACAGCGAGGCGCGTGTTACTTCAACCCATGGAACTACACATGTGAAATAAGATTATTTCCGTTACAGCACAGTGCTACATTTCAGTTGGTAGATTTCCAATAATATATGATTTATCACGACAATTTTGATTGTATCTTATAAAATAATATGGGATACCTAGTTTAAGTTTTTTTGTCCAAAAATGCCCTGCCGCCGCTCGAAAGGAACGTGCAGGGCACTTTTGCCAAACTTTCCAACCATCCCTTTCACAGGGGATACTCGCAGGGCATTTCAGGAGTAAACCTAACACATTAAAGTTGAAGTAAATTCACTCACGGGCCACCAGACTTGTCGTGCAGTACGACGTATTTCTTGCCGACCTCCTCGCCGCGGCCCTCGGTGAACATCTGCGTATCTTCGGGAGACAGCTGGTACTCGGCGTCTTCGCGCAGTTCTATCTCAGGAGTAGATTCCTTCCATAGACCGAGTGATTTTAACATGAATCTGTAAATAATTAATAGTTTAATATCAACAACTAGCTTTGGCACCGTACTCCCTATATGTATTATTTTTTCTGTTCACGTCCGTAAGTGTTAACCCTCTGAATCCTTACACGTGACCTCAGGGTGGTGCTAAGAACAGTATCTGGTGGTTGGCTTCGGCCGCGGCATGTCACCACCCTCCGGGCTGAGCCAGTGCGTGAAGCTATTTTTTCGCGTTTCGTAATGTAGCCCGGAGAAGCCATTCTAGGTCTTCATGACCCATCTTAGACCACATCGTCACTTTACATCAGGTGAGATTGTGGTGAAATAAAAAATCGCAAAGATGAGGGAACGTCACGCAGAGGAAAATCTGCGACTGAGGTGATGAAGGTAAAAAACATAGAACAAACCTGTGCAAGAAAATAATCAGCAGAAGTAGCAGATCATACAACGCATAGTTGAATTTGCGCTCAATACCAATAATCCTCGGGGCTGTGAATGGCATATTATCCGGTATAATCTTCTGATTCCACGGCAATATCTCAAACTGGAACATGCTCTTTATAAGCACTATCACTTCTGTGTAGGCGATTAGTGTTACCCAGAACGTTTTCGTCGGGCGAGGTATCGATAGGGTACCCCAGAGGAACACCATGAGCGGTAAGGGGATTGATAGGATTGTTGCTGATTGAATCTGAAACAAATTCATAATTTCTTTACTGCACACAAAAAAACAAAAACAAAAGTTGATAACTTAGCCAGACTGTACAAAAGGTGAGCTTAACCCAAAATAGTTTTCTTACAGCGGACATCGACATACAAGAGAGACGTGTAAGTTATCTTATTGTACGTTATCTCCATTTAAAGATTAAAACGTACAAATATTTATTTTTCAGAACATAATCAGGCTTATTGGAGAGAAAAATACATTCCAACAGCTTCCAATAAAATATTAAATTTATGCCTAACTAATATTTATGCCGCGACTTCTGTTCGACAAGACTACTTTATCAAGCATTGCTACAACTTACCTGGTTAATAAAGACCATGATGTAACAAACAATGTCGGTGTGCGCGAGAACAGCATACCAAAACGCGTAAATAAAATGCAATACGGGAGATTTCTTCCGTTTGAACACCGAGTCATCCTGCTCTTCAAGCGTGGTGACATCCTTGCTGAAATAGGGATTGCACTAGATGAATGCCATTTACTTTTACGTTGTATTTTGTCAAAACTGTTGATGAAACAATATCCTTAGTAATTGCAAGTCACAATAGACTCCTGTGCTAGGTAACAAAGCAGATAGTTCCCAACCAAGAATGAGTATATCTCTGTATCTTTCTTCACAAAATGAATATGTTTAGTCAACAGTTTTGTATTCTGAAATCCAAAAGACTGTGTTTTTATAGGTAGGTAAATTTTAAGTGAAAATAGTAATTCTTTGTAAAGATAAAAAATGTAGAAGTAGAGACAGGTATGTAGTCACTTACCAATTTGTTTTAATAGAAGAATAGATACTTTGTACAGAAAAAGAAATTTCCAATAAAACATATACAGTTCACATTTACTGCATTCATAAGGTACATAGAGTGTCAAATATAACGAAGTATGTTAACATAGTTGACAGACCGTTGATAACCTGATTTTTAACAATAAAAGCTGCAAAGTGGTTTAGCACACAAAGATGAGATCGAGGTATGACCAAAAATATATAAAAGCCCATCGCAGTTGACGACGAATAGGACGAGGCTTATGCTGCCGTAAAAAGGGTACACTTCAACCGTAATATTGATAAATTTACTAATGCTCAACGATGTATCCGCGTGTATTGTTTAAGATAACATGATAGCTCTATACATAACTACTGATTAGCAACTAGGGACTTAACTCGGAGATGGTTCCCTTTAAAAACGTTCAATATAGGTTTGAGCAGGCCGTTTTACTTTAACAATAACTTCTGGGTCTTCATCTCTAACTTAGGTACAGCTTTTGACTTGGTAAAAAGTTATACAAAAAATATTTAGATAAGACGTCGGAAGCTTCCTTTGAAGTATCCTTTACAGCAGTAAAAGCGCTCGCCCCGCACGAAAAAATGAAACCTTGAACTGGTCTGCAAACTAAATGCGCTCTCGTGTTCCGATGTATCGTCGTCGGAGTCCTGAGGCGACTCCCTGTCCTCAAGATCGTGGACTATTTGGCTAGAGGAAGCCCGTTGCGACGGGGGCGACGCGTCGAGCCCGCGCTCCATGCTAGGCGCTATCAATCGTATCTCTGGTACGCTTATGTCGCTTAGTTTACGACTGAAACCGCATGCCAAATTAAGCTTTATTGATTTAGTTAGTTGCATTTTAATTTAGTGTTTTTTTTTCAAGATATTAAACAAACATTCTTAACCCTTTACGGCGCTGAATTGCAGATCTGCATCGTACCATTCGAACTGGGAAATTCGTTCAAAGAAACGTATATTAAACCATATAACGCTGCATAGCATATCTGCAGCAAACCATTCTAACGAATTATGCCCCCAAATTGCTGCTAGATAGCGCTATTTATAATTTTTGACCACTCGAAGTAACAAATCTACCAGAACCGGCTTGAGTAGTTTTCGCGCGACTTTCATTGTTGTTTTTAAATAGTTTTATTAGAAATATCGACGTGAAATTGCTATGGAGTAACGGTGAGTTATTGATTTACACTAAATATATATAATTCAAATGTTTTATCTTGTTTTTACAGAGATAGTTCCGAATTTTGTTTTGATGCAGTAATGCACCATTGCGCTAAACTGTTACATTTTATTTCTTTTTTGCTTATACGAATGTTTTCTTATATCAGACCCAATATGAGTTCGAGGTATCCACGCTCTGCTCCTAACCTTCCAAATTTGTCAGCCAACGACTTAGAAAGCATTCTAGAGCAATGGAAAGATAGTGAGGATGGCTTAGACTTTTCAGACGACGATGATGTAGCTGGTCCATCGTACGTATCGGAATTGAATAATTTGAATGTATGTCAAGACTCGGATGAAGAGCCCGAAGTACCCTACCCAGACGAAAAGGACAATAACATCTTGCTAACGAACTCCGAGACTAGCAGCGGTTCAGTGCATCCATGTGAGACACCGCCTGCTGTTCCAATTGCAGTACCCAGTACCAGCTCCGAAATAAGAATCACATCACGAAGCACACGTGTTCCAAAAATAAATACCATATGGAAAACTAAAAACTTAGAGCTCAATGAAGACCAGATGAGGTTTTGGGAATCATGCCTTGGAGGTATAATAAAATTGTGAACCTTCTATCTAACTTTCCTGGCAAAAATCCCACATCTGTTGTAAGTAGATTCGAGAAGTAGCAAAAGAAACACATCAATGTGGAACGGCCTTTTATTGTGGCAGAATATAATCGTCATATGGGAGATGTAGATCTAATGGACTGTGTAATGGGTCATTATAAAATAAAACTTCGCAGCAAACGTTGGTTTATTAGACTCTTTTACCAATTTTTAGATAAGACAATGACTAATTCTTGGTTACTATATAGAAGAATTCATGCTGACTCCGAATATACTGGCAAACTGCTAAAATCCGCTGCTTTTCGATTAGAAATTGCTGAAACTTTAGTCAAATATAAATTGACGAACTGCCTGAAGCACACTAGTGACGTGGAAGCACTCATCCAAGATAAAAAGAAAAAGGGCCTTGTCAGCATATGCCGCCAAAAGATGTGAGACTGGACCAGTTAGGGCACTGGCCTGTTTGGAGCGACAAAAGGCTTCGGTGGAAATATCCAGGATGTACCGGAACAGCCTAAACAGAATGTGCAAAGTGTGGCGTAGCCTTATGTTTCAACAAAATAATAACTGTTTCTGTTCCTTCCACAGCTTGTAAATTTATATGTTTTCACACCATGATGCACATCTGCATCGCCTTGTTTTTTTGAAAAAATATATACTTGTTCTGACATATAATTTTTTTTATTATTTTTCCCATTATTAGATAGTTTGTCTTAACCTATTTTCAATAAAAAGATATAAAACCACGCTCTTGCGCCGTAAAGGGTTAAAATGGTATGTTTTACGGTACTATATTAAAAAAAATGGTAATGTAAATCAATAACCTAAAAATAATACAATAAAACAATGTGTTTATAACAACATCAATAAATAAATATTTCCGGACAATCTACACAACAACATCTATTAGCCCCGTGGTAAGCTCTAAAGCTTGTGTTACTGGTACTAGATATCTGATTTATAGTTTTCAACTAAACTGTTTCAATGTTTAATTTTTATTTATTTCAATAAAGCTATAATAGTATTAGTTTTTAGTCCTCAATAATCACTTTGAGAAAGAGGCAAAATTTATTGTAACTTAAATGTGCATGCTATGTATTACCGGTGATAGGATATGGTTATTCCGTCAATGGTGAACTGGAATCTAATGACATTGATTTAGATGGTATATTAAACCAAGTTATGGTTACACCATGGGTTTATGACACGAAATGGAGATGGATATAACATACTTTAAGAAAAAAAAAATACAAACCCCATTTCCACTGGTACAGGCATCAATAGATTCTTATCATACGTTTCCTCACTATGGGCAATATGGCAGCATGCAAACAGATACTACTAACTAAACGCATTCTAATTGCATCTAAAAAGTATTTAAAAAATCTGTTTCCTAAGTCTACATTCATCAGTATCAATAAATTAACTCACCGTTGCGTCGCCAGCGTTTCAGGTAAAGGTTCCCAAATCATTTGTGAGCCCTCACGCAAACCAATACCGAAGTTGGGTTTTCCCTACACACAAAACAATATGTTTAAGTAAAAGGCGATTCATCGATGTATTGATAAGGTTGGAATAAAGTAGTACCTTTAGTATTTTCTTCTCTAATGACAGAGTCCGCGAAACATACCGGTAGTCCCGAGAGAACTTCATAAGATGTCTGGTAATCGATATAAGAATACTGGAAATGAAAGCCCAAGCAGTCACCAATATTCCTTGGACTTTGTGATACCACCTCTCTGTAAAAAAAACTTAAATATTATTATAATCAACACCTATAAACATTACAGAGATACATATTTATAAAGGCACGAATAGGGTTAATTTTGCTATAAATTTGACAATAAAATTAATTTATTATCTATACTTAATATTATAATCTTAATCTGTGCGTTGCCCTTTCACACAAAGACTATTAAAAATGAAATTTGTTACGCAGTTTGTCTAGGCCCTTTGTATGGGCTTACTTACTTACTGCAAGATAATATATTTACCATTATATTTATAATTAATTTATTTGTATCATAATTTATTATAAATAAGAGGCCCTGAATTCCTATCACATAAATTACATCGCCATTTATCAGAAATCACAAGTGATTTGTTTGTTGCACTTAAGGGTCTTCCGATCATGATTATTTTATATAAATAGTGGTAATTTAAAATATTGGTTGTTTAAAACAAAGGAATTACAATATAATCCGCGCATTATTGAATTAAGAAACTAGCGTATTATCTTTCTTGACTACACTATTGGGTTGTAAATATATTTACTAACCTTCTTCTGGTGGAATATCTTTAAACTCAGATTCGACGACGTCTTCTCCTTCAACCGTGTCCTTGAGTATGGGTCCCGCTACTTCGCTTGGGCTTTGTGCACGGCGACTCTACGTGGTAAAGAACCATTGCAGTGATACACATAACATATATAATTTTATTTAGAGTAATCCACCGTTATTTTAAGTAATCTGAATATTACAATTGACGTCTGCCGTCTGCCGAACTCCACAGGAATTCATTGTTTGTATAGTTAAATGAAATAGGGTCTTTAAAAAATTATCCCAAATAAACGTTACAATCATAGAAAGCACCTTGTCTTGTACGGAATTTCTAATTTCGTACGAAAGAATTTAGTTTGAACACGTCGAATGAAAGAGAACATTTTATTGTAACTAGTCAGATATAAGAATTCGTTTTAAATGGTGTATATCTTATGGAATTAATTATTTCATTTCAATTCAAAATTAATGTTAGTATTACAAATTGTTAATAATAGTGTACACATAGCATAACCAACATGTAACATAGAAATAGATTAACAAGACACTAATTAATATAATCGAGACACCATCACCAATATACATGCAACCCAACCCAAACATGACAATAGTTTTCAAAGTAGATGTTACCTTTCATCGCGACTGATAGAGTTGGTCCTGTTTACATGCTTGGTACCTTTTAGAACTTTGGGTGGAAAGTTACAATAACACTTAACCAAACACGAACTTCTCTCTCTATCTAATCAGGCTATTTTGAGCTAAAGCTCAAAGCTCTCTCTCTATAATCTACAACTTTCATATTTTTTTTATATTCAACTGTGTTTAAGTGACAGCAAGTTCTTTAAAATCAAGCAGTCTAGAACTCTATGCTTGACATCTTGTATGATATGTCATCTGTAATGAACTGCTTACGCGAAGTTATTGGCAAAGGATAAAGCATGCCCGGAAAGCGTGCTAGTAATCTGTCTTAGGTAGATAATATGTACATACACCTAATGAGTTTTTAAATAAATGCTATAATTTGGAAAATTGTAAAAGCCATGTTAATTTAGTTAAAACGAGATTGAAAATCAGACTAGAAAAGTTTTTAAGAGATTAAATAGAAATTTAATAAGTAAAGCCTGATACGATACAAGGAATCGGTTATCAATCAGAAACGAGCTTTTTAAAAGATTTTTTAATAACATACTTGACTTGTTATTGGCAGAGATCAATCTAACTAATCATGAATCAATCAACTATGTTTTAGGTAGAGAAGTTTTATTTGGATTTACCTCAGTGGGATACGACTGTGGGTAGCTCGCGTCGGAGTAAAGGCGGGTGTGCGTAGTTGGGACCGACGCGCGTCGCATGGACACTGCGCGCTTCAGGTCCGTCTTGATCACAGTCGACAGCAGCTACTCCGCAATGGACGCCACAAATTGTAAAGGCAAGGTGGAAATACAAAACCAGGTTTAGGCAGTGGCGGATTTACCATCAGAATGAGTGAGCCTAGGGCGGCAAATTTGGCCCAATGTTATGCTAAACGAAAGTTATTTGTTATACCGTGGACAACAATTTGAACGCTGGGGAGTACTTCTTAATACTCTCAGCTCAGCAGAAAAAAAAACCAAATACCAAATGAAGTTAAATTGTAAACTGATAAGGGCTCAGTGACTGTGTTCATGTAAGTGTTCACTTTTAAGCCAGATAGATAATATTCAAAGAACAACATTTTGGGAATATATCCTTTATAAATGAGCGTAGTACCATAGTTTTGTATTTTCATCGTTAGCATTGCTGTGCAATAGTTAACACAATACGAATAAGTTAGTTGCTAAGCTGCAGGGGACATACTTCCATAAGCCTTAAGTTATACCCGCATACACATTGGAAACATGCGGGAAATACCCATGAATAACAGTACATCTATTTAAATACCCATGCGCATTACCCAAAACTTTTCTATGAAAATGCTACTTAGTACCCATATTAGCTTTCTACAAGCTAATAAGTGTCTTATATCCAAACTGCGCGTGTAAACAACTTGCTCGATCAGAAATTTTGAATAGTTTACGGATACTAAATAAGCATGTTCGATGATTCGTCCCATGACTTCATGCTTCCTTGACAATCACGTCACAACAAAACCCAACCGCTACCTCAAGTTCTATAAAATATCAACACGAACTTTGAATAGTTTATCAATATGTGTAGCAGATTCTCAGCTACAGTTTTGATGCCTACATACCTTGCCGAAGCCCATCAATTTTGGGTCTTCTTCATCCTCGCTTGATTCCTCAACTTGCAGTTGCTCTTCGGTGTCGTCGAATTCGTCAAACATGTAGTAATCGCCAGATCGCACAGCTGCACACATAAAAACAATATTATAGTCCTCTACCATAGTGTGTGGTGTAACTAGAAAATGGTTTTTAATGAAAAATTCTATAATTGATAATGTGAATTTCGACAAGCATTATTCAAATTTATGTAAGTGGCGAAATTTTTATGTGTGTAAAATATACAATTCGCGACTTTTTTTCTAGTTACACCATAATGATACTTATTAACAAGTTAGCAGGCATTACATGATATGACAACAAGAAGTTGCGCAAGATAAACACTCAATTGCAATATGCTAATGCTAATAAACACAGTGACAATATATTCACAGGATTCTGATTCTTCTAGACAATCTCAGGCACGACATGCAAAGCACAACAAGCGCATTCCAGCGAAGTATACAAGCGTGCTGCGGCGCAATCTGTCATTGGTATTTACAGTTTTTTACACAGAAAATACATTATAGTCGACCAGACAGTCCCCGCCATAGCGTTCAACTTGCCTAAATACCGTCACCGATAAGCTGGACTATGTTAGTAACGCCAAAACAAGGCAATTGCGAGCGAAGTTCCGAGATTCAACGTTACCCTTCTGATGGCTTGTGGGCGCCCTATACTGCGGTCTGTCGCGCACTACAAGAGAAAAGCACAGCTCAACCGACAGTTCACATCACACCATTGAAATATTAGGGCAGGACCATTTCAACAGACGTACATTTGAATTAGTTAAAACAACACCTTCCAGGAATCATTAATGAAGCACATAAAGTATCTGTTACCATCTTCTGCCAAAAATAGATAATCAATAGTGCTGTATGTTATTATACATTGCAATGATCCGTTAAATAGACTCAATGACCAAGGTAAGATGTCGTAACTCCACCTCAAAACCGTTATTACCTTCATGTCGCTTTGCGTATACTCGTTGATTAGTCGTCAAATCACTGTCACTTCCTATTTAAATAAAAATAAAATATTTATATACACACGAGTAATTGCTGTACAGATAAACTTGTGTCACACATAGACGGTGTATTTTCATTCGTAGGAAATTTTCAGTGTTGTAATAGTGATAAAATATAACAGGACGTTACACGTATGGTGGGAATGCGGCTCGGCTCGGCTTGACTGCGATATTATCGAAGTCCGTTGATGTATGCTCGGGCTAGCCACGGTATGTCTCCTTCGGATCGGTGGAGGGGAGAAGACTGGGTAGGATTCTTCAGGGCTCTGTGCTCGGGGTAGTAATTCTGATGAAGGGGGGGAACCAAAAGAAATTCGTCGGGGTTCCAAGTACGCGTCTAATGAGACGGTCATGAGAGCTGATGAGGGGGAAGGAGGACCTCCTTGGGAGCTAGGTGGGGGTAGAACAGGATGGACGTTTTCTATTGAGGTGGGTGGCCGATTTTCTGGGCTGGGGGGCGCGGAAGGTTCGCTGATCGGGGTGTGGAATCCGCGGGGTGACGCCGGGCTGTCCGGAGTGTGGTATCCCCGCCCTGAGACGTCGGAATCGCCGCGAACGAGCGGCACTTGTTCCGACTCTTCAGGCTGAGTTTCCTCCTCTTCTTCTGATAGCGTACAAGTAACAAACTTCCGTTACCACAAGCTTAGAAAGAACTTTGACAATTTGAAACTTAAGATCCTAAAAAATTTCATTCGTATCTCAAATTACTCATCAAATTTGTGTAATGAAAGACCTACGACTAAATGAAAATAACATTTAGCAGCACTTTAAGTACAAAACAAATATGTACTATAATATTCTAAACCAAAACTGTGAAAGACAGGTTTTGATAACAATAACAAAGTTCATTCTATCTTACCAGCATCATGATGTCTGGGGTCTTTCGTGACAGCCCCTTGAATTTTCTTCTGATTTGCTTTGATCCTCTCCATTTTCACTTTGATCTTTTCCAGAATTTTTGTTTCTGTGTCCTCTTGCACATTCATTTGTTTCTGCCGCAATCCTTCTATTAGCTCAGCACCTCTGAAGAAAATACAAATAATACAATGTAAAATGTCTATTTTTAACAAATTACCTATAGGTACTAATATTATTTTTAGGTTGGCACACCAAAACCTTTTTTTAAAATGCATTAAGTGTTATTTTAAACATGATATTAATATTTATCGTAATTAATAAATCATTGATTACACGTATTTAATTTAACACACAATGGTCCTTTACATCATCAGAAGCCACTGGTCTGATTTGAAAGGTTATTTTAGTGTTAGATAACCCATTTATCGAGACCGGACGTAGTTCTGCAGAAAAAAACATAACGTGAGTAACATCACGGGGCACAGGTAGTAATGTATACCCACGTCTGGGCACGGCAACTTTATTTTTAGGGTTTGGATTGGAATCTCCAGTAGGTATCAGTACAATTTGTCAAAAAGTCTAAAATTTGTTTAAATGTAGGCATACAATAACATGTGGCACTTCATTTATAAAAAAATAACACAAATTAGTACTTATTATTTTACCTGGAAGCTAGAATGGTGGTCGCTTTACTCTCATCAATGACGCGGTAGAAGTAGTAGCTGTGGAACAGCCGCCGCTGTAGTATGAGGAAGGCGAAGCAAACGCCGTCCCACGCCAGGCCGATATCTTCCTGAGGCACTGAACAGCCTTGCTCCTGGAATTAGTATTGTTTTACAAACAACTTGGAAACATATTTGTTCAACATCTCAACTACACGGCTGGGTAAAGCTTTGTCTTAATGGTAAGTCGTCATTTACATGCCGTTCCAAAATTTTATATTTTTCTTAGTCCAACAAGGTTCCTTATAGTACGTTTCGTAATAAGGTCAATTAATGATGATGCTGAATTTGTGATATATTTTTATCTAGCAATAAATACAGATTCTGAGGCCTGAGATGATGAGTCATGCAAACCGTTATTTTAGTCAGGGGTTATAAAACGAGTATTTAATAAAAAAAAAATCTGGACTAAACCGAACCCTCAACTAAGCAGCTCTTGTATGATGTTCTTGTACATTGTCACATTTTTTTTTGTAAATACATGCATATTATACAAAGAAAACACCCACACCCGAAACCAGAAATCGTAGATTGTATAAACCTGCTCCCCCGGCGGGAAACGAACCCTTTGCGCCTCAGGCGGACCTCCGCCCGCAGAGCCACAGAGGTCGTCAAATGAATGTATGAAAGTATCTTGCTCGATCATTAAATTAACATTTTAAGACTAACCAAATCCAGGCTTGATCCCCTTCAGTGGCTAATAGAATGCACTGATTCGTATCGCACCGTCTTGCATAGATTTATTGACAGCTGCACAAGCAAAGACAAAACGCGAAATCCAAAACTCAGATTAGAATGCATAGAGAAACAGTACCGTCGAAACTTTGATATTTACTTTGAGTTACCCAGGTTTCCAAGAACAAAGTTTCCACGATACAATCCAAGCTAAGTAAAAGACACACATCATACAAGACAATCACAGCACTAACGTATAGGCGTACCGGTCTTGCGACGTGCATCCTGATGAACCTCGCGATGTTGCCGCCCGCGAACTTGTCCACACAGCCGATGCCTAGCAGTTGGACCAGCCAACACGCGTTGTCTTGCATCACTTCACTGAATATACAGCCGGGGATTTGGAGAATTGTTTTGACTGCTACTACGCTAACGTTATAGCGTAAGAGCCAAGACCACCTGTAAACGAAAAAGCGATCAAGCAATGATGGTGGAACATCTACTGACAATAGTGTCAGGATTGCTTAGCTATCATAGGATTCCTCGTTTAGCCAGACTCATATATATCCTACAAATTATTTTATTCACGTTTAAACACTGTTTTTTTTGTAAAAACACTGGTCCGATTTGTTTTATTTTTCAGTAAGTTTAGTAAAAGGCTTTTTGTATGTTGTAGCTAATTCATAAGCCAAAAATAGCATACAAGGTTTTTTTGAATACAAGGATTAATCTGTATACTTTAGATCCAGAAATGGATCTACCGACCAAAGAAATCTCATTAGATAATTTACAGTGAATACGATTATCGGGTGGCAGATAAAACCGGCCACCTTTTATTATTTTTTTCTAACCAGTTAAATAATGTACTGACTGTATTGACAATATTGGGTCGATTCTTATCAAATTTAAAGGGGATCAATTTGAAAGCAACAACTTCAAATAAAATAATCATCGAATTCAAAAACAAACTTATACCTAAGTTACAATAACATTCTTACCATCGCAGTATAGCGTCCTTAGGCCGTAGGTAAAAGTCGGTTCCTTGCCAGAGGAATATGAACGATCCGATGAGGTAGCCCATAGAGAAGAGGTTGACTCTATTCGTGCCCGTCATAAACATGATCGCTAGAGTCACCCACAACATGCCGAGGAATACCATCCTTTTTAATACGTCCAAGCAAGTCCTGTATAGAGACCGAGTAGTATAGTTAGATTATGCAGAAACAACACTTTATTAGAATATTTTACATTTCTTTCCAATCAATAAGCAACTATTCATTTATTTCCATAAAACTTACGATTTTCAAAAATTGATTTAGTTGTTACTTTAAGGGCCTATTTCACCATCTCTGAGGTAAATTAGCCAATGGTTAAAATATAAAGCTATGAAGTCACTGGCAACTGCCAGTAACTAAGACCAAGATGGCTCAATATTGTACCAATGGCCCTTAGTTTTGGATACTGTATGTTTTCGGGATATTATAAATTAAAAGCTTACTTTTCATTCTAAACAAGGAACTACTAAATTATATATTAATATATAAATGTAGATATAGAATATTTGATCACTACAATTATGACTTTCACGCATGCTTAAAAATTTTCTAAAATTGTATGAACTTGGAAAGTCTTTTGTAAACTAAACTAACTTTGTACGCTATATTTATTTTATACGCCGCGCTCTGGTAGAATTAAGGTACTCACTAACAGACACATTAAATTATAAAGAACATAAAACATTTTTTACTGAACTCACTTAACATCTCCTAGGAAATCGGGAACAGGGTTTACGAAATTCGGTGTTTCCCAATCCGACCCTATATGCTCGGTATTCGAACCCCCAGGGTAATCTTCCCCTCGAGTTTTCTCGATCCAGAAAACTCGCCGTTGTCTCGTCGCGAATAGTAGCAGGATGTAGTCGAATATTATTTTAGCCGCGTGAGGTGGGTTGTCCGCGTGGGGAAGGAATAACCATGTGCGAATATGCTTCATTTGCTAAAAAGAAAGAGGTCTTGAAAGTATTTTTGTGTGTTGATAAACATTATGTTTATAAAAAGTTGAAGATTTAAAGTCTCTAAAAATCAAAAGTTTATGTGATAAGCAGATTCCATGGCCTTTATGGCGAAAACAGATTCAGTTAATAATTTATTAGAACTAAATATTGTATCCAATGTTTTGTCTGAAAGACTGTAAACATAACAAAACGACAAAAATCCTAAGTTATTTTATCATCACCATCATTTCAGCTACAGGACATCCCCTACTGGATATATGCCTTCCTTAATGACTTCCAGCTATACCGGTCGGAAGCGATTTGCAATAGAAATCTATACTAAGTTGTATAGAATAATATTACTGTAATATTCACAGATTCATTCTTATACAGATAAACTATACATGAAACTTACCTCAGAATCTCCTCGCCACGGATACTGTATACAAATCTGTGGTAAGAAGCCAACCGCCAGCATATACTGCAGCGGTATTATAAACGCTATGAACGCAGTGAAGGGCAGCCACATCCGGGCCTGGCTGGCTCTGCTAGACGATACCAGCAACAGTAGCCAGCCGGAGTAGAACACCGCGTACACATCCATACGTGACCCTATTACACCTATCAGGCAGATTAGAGTGACCTGCGGGGAGAAATTGACGATGTTTATGGAAATGCGTTATCAATTTATTCATTTTTTAAAAACCCAAAGAAAGTCCATAGGTTGTCTGGAAGAGATCACTTTTAGTGATAAGGCCGCCCATTGTTACACAATTATTTAATGTATTTTACATTAAATAATAAATAGTGTTTCAATAAAGTTTCAATAAAGAGTATTGCATTGTATTGTGTAAAGCATTACATTATTAACGCAGTCTTTAGGACTTTACTTCCTGTGCTAGCAATTCAATCGATCAATAATTTATTAAAAACCCAAAGAAAGTATTATATAATTAACGTCTTTAAGACTTTACCTCTTGTGCTAGTTAGAAACTGTGTTACAGCTAATTAATTGTGTTTTTAATACCCTACTAATATTATAAACGTGAGAGTTTGTCAGGATGTAAGTGTGTTTGTTGTCTTTTTACTCAAAAACTACTGAATGGACTTTGATAAACTTCATAGTAATATAGCTTACATATCAGAACAGGACATAGGCTACTTTTTACAGCGGGATAATCTATAGCGGGCGGAAAGTTAGTTATTTAATATATAAGGAAAAAAATAACACATAATTTCTTTCACTGTATGTCAATTTCTGAAGAGAGACCTTAAGTCAGTCATTTTATTTACCTTATTACAATCTTATGGAATCTATTTTGTGTATAAACACTTGCACAATCTTCCAATCACTATGTTCTTATGGCGCGAATTAATTTTATTCAGATAGAGCTTACCTCCACACCAAATTTGTAAAATCCATAATTAACTAAGTATTTCAAGCAGTGGAACATATCGATGTCTGCATGTTCCCTATTTATTTCTGGGAATATTTTCAGATCATTACTATCTTTCGGCAAAAACCCTTCATCTCTGAAACCATTACAAAAAAAAAACAATTATCTTAAGCTTTATTAGAATAGAATACCATGTTTGAAGCAATAAAGACATTCTATTCTATTCTATTATTATAGTATAATAGATATTTCGTAGATTGTGGTTCAAACCTTAATGCCTGCTGTCTATAATTGACTAGAGAATAAAATGTGAAGACGGCTATCAGGGCGATATATCCTTTAAGGATCACCACTAAGCGATGTTCTTTAGTAGCTTTCGCAAAACCAAACCAAACAGCATTGTTGTACGTTTTCATAACTTCAACTTCCGTGTTGTTAATGGTTTCTATCTAAAAAAAAAGAAAATATATTTAAATATTCGATACTTGGAATCCTCTATCAATATCTGAATTCGATTTATTTAAACAATTAGAAAATATTTCCAAAATAACATAATATTAAATTAAACAATAATTGATATTATAATGATTTCATTATTTGAAATAGGATCACAAGGATAAAATATGAATGTCAAAATAATTAAACATTCTACCCCAACTCTCAGTCATAAAAATTATACTTACTGTCGTACAATTTACGTCAAAAAGCGAGTGTGGTATATAATCTATTTGGTAAACCATTTTAGCCATAAGATACACACTTATCAATGCTGATATTAGCAGTACACATAGCCGCTGATTTTTGGCACTCATCCACAAAGCAGGAGATATTAATAGCATAATCGGGACATGCAAGGCGCATCTCTGAAAATAAAAAATTGAATTCAATTATTTATTTTTTACAGAAAAAAAATAGGCATATAAACACTTTCACCCTCGGCGGGAATCGAACCCGCTACCTCTTGCACCGCAAGCGGACCCTCGCCCACCGCGCCACTGAAGCAGTCAAAATATTGAATGTGTAATTGACGTTGTGGAGTCGTTGGGGTGTAGTAGGTATCGGCCCATACTCTGGTGAGACCCCTTTCCATATAACGGCAATATTTTGCCCATTTCTATCGCTAGCAACTCTTCGCGCTATTTATTGAGTTAGTCAAAATATCTACTGAGAATATATTAAATATATATTTTATTGTATGACTATTGGTTTAAGTGGAGATGTGGTGCTAGTGGTACCTGAATCAATTATGTTTAGTGTTAATTTTGAAAGTAATAATTTAAATAAAGCATGTTATACACCTATATGCGATAATAAATAAAAATACTCACGTTCATGGCACATAATAGCATTAAAGCTAAGAAAATTATCTTCACAAGATTTATTTCTAAATAGATGAATACTTTGTCTGTCCATAGAAATACGAACTCTCTGATTTTCTGAATTTTAGACTTGCGCTTTGAGGGATTATCACTGAAACCAATTATGGATTATTTATAAGATGTTTTAATTCATCTTTATTCATATTATTATTTCTTTCTAAGTATACAGGAAATTTGTAAAACATATAAATGTTATGTTGTATATAGGCGTATTTAAGCAGTTCTAAGACAAAAATCAGTCAGAAATGTGAAAACAAACAAAATAAAAATAGAGAATTGCAATCTAATTCACCGGAATATAATAAGATCCGCAAATTTTTATTTTTTTAAGGAAAATTATGAACATTCGTGGTATTCTAAACGAGAGATAAATTAAATTTATTAAACGCCCACATTATTGCAATTTTATTTACTTCTTGTCTTCGTCTACCATTTTGTGGATGAATGTGCTTAGCAATGTAGGTACCGATCTAGGTTTCCATATGAAAACGTTTCGGTTCTTTTAATACATTTTTAGTGTCAGCTTCCAACAGCCAGACCAACAACCAAATATTTCATATACATTATTTATAATTTACTCATAAATTTAATTTTACCTTTGTATGTCTTGAGGAGTGCCGATTGTGCGCGCCACGGAATGTTCAACTTCAGTTATGCTCCTATCCGGAGATTGTATTGTCGGCAGCTATACAAAAAAATATCATTTAATAATAGAAAAGATTGACCAATTCACCAACACGCACTTGGCTAGCCTGGTGATTTAAAGCTTAATCTTTCTCGTCAAAAGAGAGAAGTCCCTGTGTCGGAACGTAGATAGGGGTGCCTCTGTATGATGTTTAATAGCAAAGATTGATCAAGAATTTAAAAGTCCATAGCTCGTCTGTATACACAATATGCACAGATCTTCATAACTTTATCACTAGACAAATTAAATCGACTTGAAAATCATTAACTTTGGAAATTACGTTGTTTTCAGAGGGAGAGTTAGTAAAAAATAACACTGCATATTATAAACTAATAGCCCCGCTGTCTGTCAGACACGACTGACTGCCTGTATGTTCGCAATAATATCAAAAATGACTCAACCATTTTCATGGTGTTCAAACATGGAGTAGTTATAAGGAAAGGTTTATAAACTTTTCATTTGTCAATGTATTATTTTACTTAATTTAGTAGGTTCGCTATTACTGATATATTATAAGACTTTATTCCTAAACTTAGCAAAGGAGACGTAAAACAAAAAAAATAAAAATAAACCACGTACATCATTATTAGTAGAGACGCCAGTATTACTGGCTCTACTTGAGCCAGGTCTCGCCATACTAGTTCTTCTGCAAACATAGTTATAATAAGTTCATAAAACGATAAAATATACCACAAAATTAAAAAAATATATATTTAAGTTCTTTTTACCTTGATTTTTGTTCCGATAACGCTAAGAAATCCTTGTGGAAATAGTGCACTTGCATTATTGTCATGATTAGGAATAAAGTTGGCGTCAATAACTTGACAAATAAATCCGCCGGGTGATATTTATCCAATCCCAGATCATGTTGTCTGAATAAAAAACAAGAAAATTAAGCACTTATTCAAAATAGATGAAGGTAAGTATTTTGAGATATTGTTAAAAGTAACTTACAGTGTTTCGTTGATTAGCAGATAAGTCTCTATGAGTTTAGATAAATTTTCGAATTGATAAATATAAATGAGTATAAGATTTAACATTGAGTATATAATCACGACGATCCAGAATATGTACATGAGCCGGCGCCACCAGTACCAGCTTGTCTGAAACCAATAAGAAAATCAAATCGTTTTTATAATACCTAGTTGCATATAGACGACAAAAATATACGAAGGAAACCATATTTATATTATCTGAATACTTTATATAATATAAGTATGAATTAGCTAGAGGATGGACCAAGTAATTCTCACTAAAATATTAAGGGCCCCTTATACCGCAAATGCTGTTTTTAAAATCAATATGAATCAGTCAAAAATTGACGTAAAATTTTGATAAAAATATATGTTTCAGTTGAGGATCTTACAGAGTGCAATTCGCTTACATTTACACAATAAGATGAACTTCGCTCGATAGAAAAAAATACCAAAGTTGCCTCTTTTTAAAAAACATTTTCAATACTGTGCCTAAAAAAATAAATTTATTGACCTTATTTTTACACCAATCTTTAGATAAATCATTTTTCTAGTGCAAATCGCTGAGGTGCGTGTTTTAGTGTTATTTTCCTATTAATTATGCCTAAATACCTACAAACCCGCGAGCGGCGCGACGCCCGCGGGCTTCGTCAGTCGCGCGGTGGCGCTTACCGACGACGGACCTGTGCCAGTGCTCTTCCCGCCCGACGAGCGACGTGCGACGTGAAAAAAAAGGTGTGTGTGCGATTCACACACGCCAGAAGTGAAACTACAACAATTAATAAAAACCGTAATTGGTTTTACAAGTACAAGGACAACTGCGCGACATTGCCGTCGCGACGGCAATGTTTATTTAGTATTTGGGCCGGGAAAAAGAACTAGTCAAAGTCAAAGTATCTTTATTGCATTATTACATGTAGTTTAAATGGTAGGTATTATATAAGGTTTTGTATCAATGTAATTTGAGATTGATTGTAATTTGATTGCCCATTGGAGCGTGCAACATTTTGATTAAAAGAAATTTTAAATAATAATTGTATATAATTAAAAAATAAACATGTCAATAATTTTATAAATCAGATTAAATAAAATAAAATATTAGTTAATGATTAAAAATAATTACACATTACATTTATTTACCAATGGTTTTGTCATTTAAATATTCGGCAACTGTATAATAACATTGTATAATAACAGTACATATCGAACGAATCGAAAAAGATGATGAATTTTGGAAATCAAAGATGGAATCAAAATTATCACACTTTTACCACCTGTCCAATGTCTGCTGCCAGAAATCGTCAACCCCAGACACACTCTTGGTTGCATCTATACGGAATCTGACACTTGAATGCGAATCCCGGTGGATTCGCAAAATATAATCCGAAAATAAAGAAAAAGAGATTTTTTTATCGCAAAACATTATTAATTTGCAATCAGGACCTAGCACTAGAACTCTAAATTACAATGAAATAAAAAAGCATTTTATTCCTCATATAAAATGTATTTTTTTTATAAATGAGAATAAATATTGTACATAACAATTGTTTGTTTTCATTTTGTTGTTTGTATTCTTTACCACAAATGCTTCAATCATAATTATCACCTCACTAATTCAAAAAGTTTAGTAAGAAAAATTATGTATACATTCAATACCTACATACCTACTACAATAAACTTTCATTTCAATCAAATAAAAGAATATAGTCAATAAAATAATCAATATACTAAAAAAATACGGTCATTATTGACCGTATTTTTTTATAATTAAAATCACCGTAGCTACTGCATTATGCTGTATTGTGGCGTTCTTGCTGCCGACAAAGTTCGCCGGAGTTCATATCAAGTCGGCTCCCGCGTAACGCGCATGCAAGTCGACTGGGCGAGTAAAATGCCTAAATCTTCGAAACAAGGTGGCCTTAACAGGATGGGTGACGTGATGGGTGATATTTTTTTTTATTGCAAAATGTTTACTAATGAAATGTACACGGAGCCTTAGGTGCACTATGAGTCCGTCTCCTACGTAACAAATTTGTTTTAAGTCATATGCTGTCATGTTTAGTGACGTACGGCTATCTTGCCAATGCGGTGCGTTTGACGTACAACATAAGCACGGTCGATTGTTTTTGTGCAAAGTTCTTTATGCCCACGACTATTATTCCTGTAAGCGTCAGTTTTCTGTAAGACGGCTTTGTATTAATTACTTGTATTAATCACAATGGTGTTTTGAATTAATTACTTGATTTTAGGAGCACATTTTAAAAATGTGCTCTTTATTTTTGGATTTTATAATATGACATTTATGTAATTGATGTCTTGTCTGTGACTTGCAGAGTGCTTATTATTATTTTGTAATAAACTGTTTGAATTAAGATAATATAATATTTAGTTAAATAGAGTGAACGAAGTCAAGTGTACAGTGTTACCTACGACGAATAAAATACCAAATATGAACGCACTGTAAGACATACTAACCTGGAACACCAATATAAAAGCGAGGAACAGGAACATGTAGATGATCCTGAATATTGTCATGCGCTCCCCGGTGATGCCGATGACGAATAGCATTATCACGACCACGTATATCCAGTACCGGGCGCACAGGAACTTGAGCCATTCACCTAGCGCGCGGAGTAAGCGAGATTTCGTTTCCTCTTCGTGTTGAGCTTCCAATACTGGAAATATTATATTATTATTATTGACGAACAATCCACACAACAACATCTAGCCCCGTGGTATAAGCTTGTGTTACGGGTACTAGACATCTGATATACTTAATATAATAGACATACATACATAGATAGATATAGTACAATAATAAAATAATACATATTAATATTGCTGGATAATGTGATCAAGTACCAAGTAAGATCTGAGCTTGTGTAATGGGTACTAATAAAAGTATGTAGCAATTTGTGCAGCTTTGTGAAAAAACAGTTTAGGTAATTTTTTAACAAAATTGATCTAATTTTTTGTTTGTGTATGAAAATTTAAGATAATTAAATATAGGATTTTAGGGTGTAATATTATAAGACAGCAAATCATTAAATGATTGTGTTATTGAAAAGAAAAGTGAGATAAAGGTCAATCAATAGTCGAACTAGATAGAAACCAATTAGGAACAGCTTTAACAGTTTAAAAGAGTTTTAATAATTGATTATTTGTTACCGTGTGCCAGACCTGTATTATTCAGACCATATGTCATCAATTTAACCATTAATATGTAATTAAATAATTAGAACCAACTTCATTCTATAATAAATATATAAACAACATTATTTTCAAAGATATTCGTTAATTCAAAGTATCAACAAAACTTTTACCAGTACGAGTTATTTAAAAATAAATAATTACCAATTCTGTGAAACATGTCTTCATGTAGAAGTATGAAACCATTTAAAACTAAGATCATTTATGGTATAAATATAGAAAACAGCTCATCAAACGAGTTGTTATATACAATATATATTAAACAGTCAAATAGTAGGTCAATGTCGACCTTATTGCACCGTGTCAGTTCTTGAACTGATTTCTGATTACCAAGACAACGACAATGCGCACCTCTTTAGCGCAGTTCCATCTCCTTGGAAACTGCTAAACCAACATTCAGCTGTAGAATGGACTTACGTTCATTCATAGAGGCTATCGAAGCCCTTGACCTTCAAAGGTCCCTCCCATTCATGGTTGACCTAACCTAAAATGTTAGTACATACGAGTATTCTGGATTACTGTATGAAATGCTGTTCTCAACATTAGACTTCACTTTCAGACGATGGAATAGTGAGTCTGTTATTTGGGCCCGTTAACGACATACAATATTAAGGCAGGTTGTTACCGATTATGTCAGATAGGAATGTCTAACGGCTGACGTATTAGTAACTATTAGTCTCGCAATAGACTAATAAAACAGACTTAAGTCTAAAATAAGATTAATAGATGATTATCTTGTTATGGCTTTGCATAGACCCAAAAATAAACAATTCGGTAAAGTTGATTTTCCTACACGGTGAATAAAAAAACGATATGTATATATCCAAGAAGATCATGAATAGTTCTGCAAGTTCAGGTGGGCTTCTGTAAGCCGAACTGGCGCTACTGTGTCAACTCTTGTACGCGTTTACGCAACGTAACCCCGAACATGTACGTGATCAGCGACTTATCACACAAAACAAATTCACTTACCACTAGCAGCAGTAGAGACAGTGAGCTGCAGTGGCGCCGCCATGTCGGTAATAACAGCGGACTGCCGCCGCTGCCTGATATCTTGAACTCGCTGACGCAGCGTCACCCAGAACATACACGTGAACAGCGACTTTATGAGCAGGTTCACGCACGGCTCAACGGTCTCGGACCGGGATAGCCCGATCTGACGGAGATTCACTTCCTGTTGAGTTGAGACCATGTAAATCATTGGAAACACAAAGAACTGCGGCGTTTAAAAGGGCTCTAGGTATGGATTTGGAAATTTATTGCAAATGCATTTTAATGACCTATGTGGCTCGGTGGGAGAAGGTCCGCCTGAGGCGCAAGAGGTTGCGAGTTCGATTCCCGCCAGGGGGGTACGAACTACAATTTCTGGTTTCGGGTCTGGATGTTTTCTATGTATCATAAGTACAAAAATTATCTATTTAGTATATCAGTCACCTAACACCCATAGTCCAAGCTCCGCTTAGTTTGGGGTTAGGTGATGCTGTGTTATTTATTAGTCAGGTAATATTTATTTATTTATTTAATATGAATATTGTGTGTTTGTCACTCAATAACGCAAAAACTACCGAAGGATTTAGACTTAATTTCACAAATATACTTTTGGACCATTACTTAGATTGCTCACACCCAAAACCTCAGTTTTGATATCAGTCTGCTTCTCGGAACAGAGTGAAAACAAACCGACCCGCAGTGGAACAACAGGGGATCAGACTATGACCCATCTTGGTTATTAGTCTAATCCCCTTGTTGAGGGCGGGTTATGATAATAATTATGAGGACAGGGTCAAATACGACGTGATATAACATAACTTGGGAACGATTAAAGAACTATTCATATGTATGTCAAGGAGCCAGACTAACCGATATTGTTGACGGCAACTCCGCTTCAGTCAGATCCATGCCGTAGATGTACTCAGCTAGCAGCAGTAGTATCGCGTAGCAGACTAGCACAGGGCTGGTTTTCAACATGAAGGAGCGCTGGTCTTGCCGCAGCCACACGATGTTGGCCCACATCAGCAGAACGAACGTGAGCCACGAGTGGTACATTATACTCCATGCCATCATTGTGATCGTGGTCGCAATGTATGATGATCTGAAGAATAAACAATATTTGATCAAATAATTTCATAAATCAGTACCACGAAGCAAGCAAATGTTTGTTGCCGTGTGTATCAACATCTATGGTCAATAGAGGGTAATATATAAATGATTTTATTCTTATTTTCACATTACATCTCTGTTTGTCTGTCTGGTCTTCAGGCATCGACTACTAAAATCTTAGTTGTATTTCGTCGTATCATTCATCAGATATAACAGATACATTTTTTGTAGTAACCTCAGCTACACGAGGTATTCGTAAGATTAGAGAATCGATTTATTTAATCGAAACTCGCGGTATTTTAATTTTATATATTTTGTGTATCTACTCTATATATCCTGCGCCACCATCGTCCACTCGGCCGATTTTTTTGGCACAACAAATACAGCACAGAGAACAGCAAAATAAATACGACTAGAACACGTTAAATTATGAAAACAACAACAGTTATACACAAAGTAGAAAAAACAAGCACACAGGGATTGTTCTCTTAACGAGGGAGATCACGCCTTAATTCACCTCGCTGGCCAGTGCGGGTTGGTCAATGTCACTTGTCAAAATATTGAACAAATTTGCTGCCCCCTCACTGCCATGTATGTCATATAGAAAGTAGATATTTAAAAACTTAGATAGCAGGATAGTGTTGCATACCTGACTAGAACTTGGAATAAGTCAATGACGGCAGCCATTATATCATCCATCAAACTTGGCTCCTCTTCATTGCTATTTGTCGATTCTAAAACAGGTCAAATGAGTTACAATCCAGCCTGAATACAATTAGTATGAAATAGTATGATTAATAGAAAGGGCAGTTTATTTACCATTATCAGGTAGCACCACCGATCCCATGGAATCCTGCATGGCCTTGGAACTCCCACGTCCCAAAGACCACTTTTTAGTTATACTTGCACTTCGCATCAGCTACAACACAATCTCACAATTAGAATATAAAAAATAGACTTCAAGTAATTAGCTTAATTTACATATTGATTTTAGATTGTATTGAAGCTAAAAATTGTATTATGTGAAAAAATTGAATTGGAAATTGATTCAAAAAGTTTTAGATCAGAATTTGAATTAAAATCAATAAATCGAAATTAAAGTCATTTTTATTGGCATATTATAAATATAGAGACAGTGTTACAGTTTTGTTATGTATAATTCACATGATGTTTTGTCACTATTATATTCAAAGTAACGACAAGTGTATTTTATTATTATAGTTGTTCAGAATTTGTAGCATAACTAACAACTGTTAATGTACGTGTAACACAAAACACTGAACAAACCTGGATTCCTTAAAATATACAGATGCCAACAAACAACAAAATGCAATGAACATTTAGGCCCGCCGTACACGGACTGCTTCCAGCAGTCAGGATCGACTGCATAGTGAACTACAGACTTCGATGTACGTACATACACGAGCCCCTTAAGCAGTTGCAACTGCTTCGGGCGGCCAAGCGGTCAAGCAGTCGCTAGGCATACACTGGTTGCTCGAGCTGCCGGCAGCTCTCGCGCATTACCTCCACCCGCCCTCTTCCTTTTGTCTCTCACATTGCCAACCACTCGAGCAGTAAAACTAATTGCTTGAGCAGTTATCAACAGCAATTAAACTAAATGGCAGATAAATATTTGATCCTTGGCTGCAAGAGTATATTGATCACTAGGTAACTGATCGAGCAGTCCGCGTAAGGCCCGCCATACAGTGCAAATACACATAAACAAACAACAGTTATTATTTCATACGCGTCCACAGCGCTTTGCGTGTGTGAGGATGGGCCCTCAAATTGCATACAGACGAAATAAAGCTTTATAACCTCAGTAATAAAGTACAGTTTCCCAGACAGGACAGTCAGCAAATATAGGAAGCGTCTTTCGAATATTTCAGTTCACAGTAGGAAGTTTCAGACACATAAAGTAAGCAAACAAGTTCAAGTCATTATTTTGATGGTTATCTGCTCATGACACTATTACTACTCAAAATATTTGTGTAAAGCATTCTTACTGTGAATAGGGGATAGTACGTACAAACTCAGCTCAGGTGGCGCCACTAGCCCAGACTGTAAACATTTCCTTTTTTAGGGTTTAAGGCATTAGTGACCTCTTTTCTTAATTTGAAGGACTTATCATAGACAAAACTGCTAACCTAGGATCAAGAAACCCTTTAAAATCGGCTTTTAACGAAAATGGAGGTTCTCACATCGACGCGTATGTTTTTGCTTTTTTTATGTTTGTTGCTTCAGAAATTAGAAGCAGATCTCAGTGGACCGAATTGTATTGGCGTCCTAAGTTACAAACTAGCTTGCTTTAGAGAATATGTTTTTTACTTTTTGTGGCTTTTTTTATTTGTTAAGTGTTTTGAGCATTTTAGTTTAAACGACTTCAAAATAGGCGAAGGTTCTCACATTGGGCGTGTATTTTTTGTTTAAAAAATAAAGTTTTTAATTAAAAATAAATTAAAAACAAAACACAAAAAGGAGGAGGTTTCGAATTTGGCGTATATGTATGGTTCTCGAGTTATCTTCAATACTGTACTCAATTTCTATCGAAATTAAGAATTGGAAATGTTTACACCCACAGGAGGAGATGTCGGCACCATTCTTATGCTGTGCCGCGGCCCGAGTTAAACTTGATCACTGATAAATTCCAAACGGTTGCTTTTTTAAAAAACATGATTTCTTTGTTTACTGTCTGTGCTAGTGCTACACGCTGGGCAAGCACATTGCAGTAATATCCCAATTAGCAGTTTAGGCCAGCGTAATGTAAATAGGAATACCTACAGGGTCTGTCTCACTCGCGTTCTCTCCACGTGCTTTGGAACTTATGTAAGAAAATGCAACCTACAAAAGAACGAAAGCGAGTTGCAAATAACAGAAAATAATTTTGACAACAAAATAAATAGTTATACCAAAATTCGTGCAAAAACAATTAAATTAAAAGTTAACACATTCCAAGTGCGCCTTTTCAGTGCTTTTTCTGAAAGTGTGAGTGACAAAAGCGCGATTAAATAAAAACGAATACCATGCCATATTTATTAATAGGTTAATAACATTCGTGTTAACCCGCGGGGGTCTTATGAAAGATTCTAATTCCTATCAAATAACAACCGTTGACGTAACGATAACTATACAAAGAAACGGGTGAAATACAATCAAATTACTAATATTGTAACAAAATCAATATACAATAAAATATCTATTAATCGAATGTAAGTGCTACTAACATGTATTTAAAAACAAATACTCAACTATTTACATTTAGCTATTTCTGAAAACAGTCATGTAACATAACAATTTAAACATAAGCAATTTTTTTTATATTATTTTAACAACTGCTTTCATTTCACTACTCATTTCAAACATTATCTTTCCACGTTTTCTAAGGACTCGCAATTTGGAACATTTTATCAAAACATAATACGCATTCAATATTATACAAGCAGTTTAGTATCAAGTTTTTAAAGTAGTGAGACGAAGAAAGACAAAAAGAAAAACATTAAGGAAAAATCTAACGTATATAGGTGCTTAGCTTAAATACACGAGCATGTAGTGACCATGTCTACTTACGTAGTCTACATGGTATACTATCTACAAATTGGCAAGCTTACTCGTACTTTATTTGTGGCATTCATCCACTTGTCCTTAGCGCCGCGTCGGGTGCCCCGGTGGAAGGAGACCACTCGGCCCAGCGGACCATTCACTTTACCCGCCTCTATACCCGTCAAGGCGCTCTTTTTCTTCGCCTACACCCCGCAGAAATAACCAAGAATAAAGCAACGCACTAGTTACGTGTACCGTGTGAGCTTAACGTGTTTTTGCCACTAATTAACCTACTTTCAGCATATGCTAGCTCTCGATTAGTGTTATTCATTAATGTAGCATTATACCGGCATGAAAGGCATACGCAGCGTTATAAAAATATATCAAGGGTTACTTTAAGCTCAACTTTTATTTAGTTAGTCAGAATTTTAGTAACTTGTTGTTTGTGAGATGGGGTGTTAGTTTGCTTACCTTGGGTTTGAATAGCTCACGTGTTTGTATAGCTAGCATGAAGTAGGTACTTAGGATGATTAAGGGACTGGCTAATGTGGTCCACGTACTGTGCTCTATAACGAATGAATTTAGAGTTTCATTCATATTGACCAGTTTTGTTAAGCCAAAGTACCTGTTAACAAATTTAAATCATTAAAACATTGAACATAGAATACTGGGTAAGTAAACAATGTTAGCAGTTAACCTAGTCAGTGAGTCACCGTGAGTAAGTCAACCTAATAAGAGCTAATATGCATATCAAAGTCTATGTTAAGTGTCCCAGTACTAATAGGGTGTACGACTAAAAAAATAAGTCCGTTATTTAATTTATTTAAAAAACAACTTGAATTTTTCATTTTTGTTGCAAACGAATAATTTAGAAGTTACAGTGCATTGAAGTTAACACTATCGTGTGATTTGTACTAAATTTCGCAGTCACAAGAACTTTGTTGCACTATATCTTTGCACTTTATCATTGATATACACAAAAAGATGCCCTTTATTTTTTAACGGGCTTATAGACGGTCATCTCACACATACACACACACACACACATACACACACATTCTCACGCAAGCCAGCTAAAAGTAATAGGAATAATTTATTTTTATTTTATATAACATTAACTAATTACATAATTTTCTTTTTAAAAACTGTAACTTGTAACTTAATCTTTTATAAGTTAGTCTAAATTTGTTTTTGTAAAATCAGGATAATTTGTCCAGGAGTCGGGCGTTGACACTACCACACAGTTGTAAAGCTTCGGTAGTGTCATCGTATCTTATTATTTATGTGCATAGTTAATATTTGACCTGAATAAATGATTTTATTTATTATTATTATTATTATCTTGCTTATCGCATGCCTATCGCTTTTGTCCGGAAATATTTATTTTATTTATTTATTGTAGTAAGGATGTATAAAAACTATTAGCACGAACCTAGCCATGTCTTTCTGGGGTGGGTAGAGCTCGTTGAGCCAAGTGCACTGGTAGGCCAGCAGGCCGGCTACGTGCACCGCCATGATCGCCATGACACACTTGCCGACCACCGCGAAGCCTTTCCTCAGAGGCATGCCGATAGCCCAGGCCGTAGCAGCTCCCAGAAACACCAGGAAGTATATTCCGGACGTGACACTGGGTCGGGTTATGCCGGAGAACATTATGAGGAACAAGCTAATGTATATCCCTGTAACAAACAATTAATAATATTTAAAAATATTTCTAGTGGTTTGTTCTTTGTTTTGTGTAATCATGACATCATTTTCATACCATTTATTCCCATTTATTTTGTCTGTCCGTTACCTGTTCAAATTTAAATAGACCAACTTCGTTATGATACTATGAATTAAATACTTAATTTTTTATCACCTTCTCCCGCGACAAGAAAATCATCTCAATGCAGAGGATAACGGTCATGAACATTTGGTTTTTATTAATTTGATAAAATTGTTTTTGTTTATGAATCATTAATTACCTGCTCTCGTGAGTCGCGGGTACTGTTGATGTTTGCTATCCTGTATAATCCGAGTACCGGGCCGCGTTAGCAGTCTCCTCGTGGCCAGGGTAACTACTAACGACGTCCCCGTCATTACGAGCTGAAAGAAATGATACATTAAATATTTTCTTGTACAGTCAACAGTAAAAGGAACTGATGAAATAGGGTATTTAGAAACGAGATATACTCGGGTCATAATACTCTCGAGACGTGCCAAATTGGCAATGCAAGATGTGCCTGGTCCTGCGGTCCATCGGATCTACAAGGCTCATTAGAAACGCATGAGAGTCGGCCGCCGAGGGTGTTTTAGTGGGTCGCCATTGCTTGGCAACATTACCATACTGTACCCTTTATGCAGTACGTTATATGAAAGCAGATTTTTGCCCCAACATAAAAAAAACAAATTTAGTCAAAAGTTACTGAGTACTGTAGTTCTTTTTTTTAATATTTTAAGATTTTGAAGCTTCTAAAATAAAAGAGCTACAACAAAATATTACGACCATTATAACGACTAATTAGTAATTTTACATAATGACTTAAATTGGTACGTAGAGTAAAGCTACTGAAGTTGCTTGTTAGAAGTAAAGGAATAAAAATAACATGATATCAGTAAGTCATCACATTTATTTTGCAGATAACACTTAAAACTTCACAGCCAGGAAGTTTTAATTCTAGCATTTTGTACATGACGTTTAATATTGCAAATTTTTATAATTTTCATTTTTAAATTGGGCTAACTTTATGTCATACGCATAACTGACTTTATGCTTATTACAAAACTAATTAGGGTCAGACCGTAAACATTATTCCTTTGGAATTCAATTTATTCAACCAAGCTAAAATGTGCGTGTCCATAAACGCTAACATGTTAGTACATCATGATATACAAGAGTACACATTTTACTTTATTTCATGTTTAGTAGTGCCCGGGGTGTTACCTTATAATGGATTTTCCCGCGGAATAACATTTTCCTGGTAAAAAGCCTATGTTTTTACTCAGGCTCTAGAAAATCTGTGTATCAAATTTAATTTAAATCGGTTCAGTAGCTTTTGCGTGAAAGATGAACAGACATTAAGCAATTAAGTGCATTAATACAAAGTAATAGTTGACAAATAGTTACCTCGGGAGCCAAATAATGTACCGCCATAGGTGCATCGATGCCATTGTAGGAGACCAGTCCCAGATTCTGCCCTATGATCTGAATGAGAGGGTAGCTGTCCAGCAGTGACCCGTACGGGGGATATGAAGCCAGCACGATGTGCCATACTGAGTGTACCAGAAGAAGCAGTACAGATACAAAAACGACTAGATTTAAGAACTTCCCACGCCATCCTGGAAAAGAAGATTTAATTATGATAGGTGTTTTCATGTGCGGTTATTCCAATTTGTATCTTTATTGATGGAGTCTTCAATGTTTTATTTTTAATTGAGCAACTAAATATGTAGATGGTCTGAAAAGGTGTTAGACATCTCATGATCAATATCCCTTCACAGGTTTCAACGGCACTATAGGAGGGACTAGGATTATTGTGGCACATAACAAGATAATGAGTTAAGTGGTAACAAAAAAACTACTTTTGTTTAGTAACAACAAATTTCTAGAGATGGAGCAATAATAGGCAAATTCCAAGCCATAAAGAATAAGGGATTGACGTCACGAATTATTCGTTAGGGAGGGCTATAGCGGCACACCGTAGCCATCGTATTACTCCCATAAAAAATAATTGGACAAAGGTTTCAGTCGCACACTTCTAAATCAAGGCCAATTTTGCACTTTACAAGATCATTAGACTTATCGAAATTTGAATCTTTATTGTTTTAAGTAAGTTCCCACGCAAGACAATATTCTGTACCTACAAACGCCCTAAAAATAGTAGTTTAGTTTGGGTAGGTACGAATTTGATTAGTTTTTGTGTCACGATACCACTATGTTTTACTTAAAACAAACCAATTTATCTACATTTGTTTCATTTTACGGCCTTACGGTTCTGATAAGCCTCAGCGACCCCATTATGTAGGTGGTAGGTACCTATCACACAACAAACTATTACTCGACTAACACTACTTCTTTTAAATACAACCAGTTTAAATCTGAAAATAGGTTTATTTTAAGCATCGTTTTTCACAAGATGTGCAATAGCACGGAGATATTTCAAGAAATTCAAAATAGAACTCGTTTACAGTACTCGGTACAGTGAGGGCACATACCTTTGTAAGTTCGCGAGTCGGGCACTTGCGTTAATGGTGCTATGAAGAACAGAAGAAGGTAGAAGAAAGACAGCCCGAAAGGTCTTAATGCTATACCTGGAACAAACACAAAACATGATATTAATAGTGTTAGAATCCCTTCTATCACATCAAAGTAGGAGTACACTACAAATTTTGTATCTTAATTTGGGTCAAATTCTTTGTAAAATCTTAGTTCTCACCTATGCTCATTTTCTCGTGAAAATTAATTTACTTTTTATATCATAAAGTGTTAAATAAATAAATAAGTTTATATGTATATGATGTTGTGTACCCAAATTAGTAGTCCTAATTTAATTGATTCAAAAATAAACATTTATTCGTTCACCTCCAATGTTGAAAGTTAAAGTGGTAAACCAAGGAAATACAAAAATTATCGACATTTAATAAACCACAGTGAGCTTTTTGGCATAAGTTGCCTTTACATGATCGTCCTAATGCAAACGTGGCCTAGATTTTACGATTAATGTATTTTGGATCTAAGTATTTCAGAGTTTTTGTAGTTTTATATACACTATTGTTGTTTTGTATGTATGGAAATTTTGACATCTACATATGTAGGTAAGTACATTACCTCTAAATGCATGCATAGATAATTTCCTTGGAAATCTACGATATTATTAATATTTAACGAGTGATTATGGAATATGCAAATTCAATCTCATGCAATATGCAAATTCATCAAACAATGTACGTTCATATAATACATAGTTACTACATATAATTTTTTATGCAAAAGTACGAATAATTCCACTAATTTAACTAAATAAGTGGTACAGAAAGCACAATATCGTAGAATAACGATAACCAGATGTCTTGTAGAGCGCCGGTAGAGATCTGTTAGACAAGTAATATACAGTACCATAATAATCATGTTGTAGTGTCTTCGATAAGTTTTTATTGGTTCCATAGCCAAATAGCAAAAAACGAAACCATTATAGATTCGTCATGTCGATGTCGGTCTGTTTTTCTGTCCGTATGTCGCAACCGATTTTTTTCGAAATTGTTAGAACTATACTATTGAAACTTGGGTATGGGATGAAGGTATTCTGTTAAACTCATAAAGATTTTCACACAAAAATATAAATACAACAATAAATGTTGGCGTTCCCCATATACGTATAACTGAAATAACTCCACATACTTACCATTACCCATACTTAACCAATCCATGGAAAGGTCTTTAAAGTGATATTTAGGATTCTAATATAATTTTATTCGAAAATGAATAGTTTGCGCGAGAGACACTTCTAAAATGGTAAAATGTGTGCCGGGACACAGGGAAGTGATTTGATGAATTTTTTAGATGAAATTTGATTTTTTTCTGCAAAAAAATTGCGGCCTTGTAATGATTTTGCTATTGGATTTGTTGCAGATTAGTTTTATTCTTCCTTTTGAATCGCTCTACCCTAGCTATTGCAGAAAAGCACAGAAAGATCCGATCTGTACTTTTCGAGTTTATGCCGCACATAAAGACAGGAACACAAAGAGACGCGGCGGGGCACTTTTGTTTATTATATATATACACTAGCGGCCCGCCCCGACGACGTCGCACGGGTATAAAATTTTCCCGGAAATTATTCGAATTTTTCTCGCCGTAAAAACCATCCTATCTCTCAAGTTGGATCGAACTGCACATGGTGTGCGAATTTTATTATAATCGGTTAAGTGGTTTACGAGTCCATTGAGGACAAACATTGTGACACGACATTTATATATATTAAGATAATTATGTAGATAGTTTAATAAAGCACACATAATATTTTGTTAAAACTTTAAAAAGTCATAATAAACATTGTATAGTCGTAAGGTACATTCGACAGAGGGTATATGAAAGTATGTACCTTTTTCCTCACCGCTATTAACCCACCAAATGCCAGAGTAACATTTAGAAATGGTTACACTGTGTTTTATACTTTGCCCCATTTTCCTTGTATTTCAGCGCGTTGTACAAACCACTAAACATAATACAAAACAAAGTTGCTGTGTGCGAATGTAGTACTTTCTACTAACTAACTTCATCTAGTTTTTATTGTGTCTAAACAACAACATAATTATTATAGTCTTATTTCTAGCTTTTCCCGTCACGGCATTGTCAGTGTTTTATTGATTAACCGCGGGAACAACATATTTTCGCACTATAAAATAGCCTATAGCCTTCATCGATAAATATGCTATCAAACAGTTAATTTTTTTTTCTAATTGGACCAGTAGAGCCTGAGATTAGAGCGTAACAAACAATCGAACTCTTTGGCTTTTGTCAGAGACCACAAAAATTCAGTGCTTTAAATCAACATTGAATTTAGAGAATTTGATGTTAATTTCTGTCTTGTCCATATTCTTGATTTAATTACAAAGAGGGGTATGTCACACAGTGACGATGTCACCCAATAATTTAATTTTACCTATGTACTGGAAAAATTGAAATCCCGACAGTTGGGCTAAGAGCAAATTCCTATAAGTAAATTCATCATCATCATCTCAGCCGTAAGACGTCCACTGCTGGACATAGGCCTCCCTCAAAGATTTCCAGTAGTTTCGGCTGGCAGCGGCCTGCATCCACCGTGAGCCCGCAGCCTTCACCAGATCGTCCGTCCATCTAGTAGGTGGAATTCCTATGCTGCGCTTGCCGATCCTATCAATTAACTACAGCCAAAATATCTAATGTTACTCGTTTATTAAATAAAGTTTTTTGCCTGAATGAGATATTTTATAATAAATCCGTGTTGGCGAAAGCCGCGTTGGCTAAGTGGGAGGACACTCGACTTTCATTCCGAAGGTCGTGGGTTCAAACCCCGCCACGCACCTCTGGATTTTTCTTCTTGAGAGATTTATGTGCGCTTTAAACACGTGCTTTAACGGTGAAGGCAAACATCGTGAGGAAACCGGCATGTTCTGAGAACTTTAAAAAGAGTTTGAAGGACATGTGACATTCACCAACCCGCACTTGGCCAGCGTGGTGAATTAAGGCCTAATCTCTCTCGTCAAGAGAGAAGTCCCTGTGTCCCAGCAGTGGGAACGTTAATAGGGTGATGATGATGATGACTATCTTGGATTTCAAACTTCTATGAATTCAGTAAATAATGCAAAAAGCGGTCCAAATGTTTCGAAATTATAATACTGAACGTTTAGAGACATGCCACACCAAAAATTGTTAAAAAGTTTTATTTATAGATAGATAGATTAGATAGAATATCTTTATTGCACACCAATGCTTACAGACTAACTTAAAAATAACAATCAATAGCCTCATTTGTTGTACAGTTTATACAATTTTTTTTCTTAATATTACTAAATTAAGAGTTAGTCATTAAATCCAATGTTTGTTTCTTTTGAAACCGGCCGTTGCCTTTTATGGGTTTAATAAAAGGTCATTCTTAAAAATACCCTTACTTAATTATCCTACTCAATTAGGTAATTTTATATTATTTAATTGACCAAGACGCTTCATTACTAAAAATATATATGAATATTTTTAAGCGGTGAACTATAAAATATCGTAAAGATCTTGTTCACGCAAATTACGTTACTTAATAAACGTAACGTGTCGTCGTTACATTAGATGTACTTGGCTGTAGTTCATTTAAAGTAATTTGCTCTTAGCCCACCTGTTGGGATTTGGATATTTCTTCCAGCACATAGGTAAAAATAAATAAATAAAAAATCAGCCCATGCGAATGGTCTGTATAATGCTTCAGAGGCACATACATGCATATTAACTCATTACCACTCCTTAGCGTCGCGCAGTCAGGTAAAAAGTGCACTTACAGCGACACGATACATATCGTTTTAATTTACATAACGACGATAATTATTGCAATTTAATAACGTAAACGACACTAACAATCAAGATAAACGATAAGCACATCATGCAAAAATTAAGCTTCCATTAGTCGAATGGATAGTGCAGATAATTGCATTTACAATTCACGTATTAATCGATTCGATAAAATAAGCCCTACTATTTTTTATGAACCCGATGATGCAAGTGTAGAATTAGACCAAATAATTATTTCATTGCATAATGATGAGTTGGTGTAATGCGTAGCACGTCGATGCGTATTATAATCGGAAGTGTAGGCTTAAATCGTGCATCTTATACTAGGTTACGGGATCCGTCTTAATCTTTTTCTACAAACATTTAAATAATACATAAAGTGTAACGGCCTTTGTAGCTAAGTGGGCGAAGATCCGCTAGACGAGTGGTAGGTAGTGAGCCCGCAGATCTTGCAAGCTTTGTAATTTTCTATTTTAGTAATTTAGTTATAAAAATAAATATTTAAGGTAGTATAATCATTCGGTCAACTAGGGTTACAACACGTATGGGACGTGGGTATATTTAGGATCAGATTTCTGAGTAGACAAACCAGCATTATTTACATACATATTTATATAATTGTTCAACAAATATCAAAGGATTTATAATGGTACTGTATAGAGTTATAAACACTACTTATAGTTACTAAGTTTAACATCTATAATAGTCGTAATGGCATGTACTTAACCTATGTCTGTCGCCTAAAATTATACTAAATTTAATTGCATAAAATTATTTACAAAACACGGAAGAACGAACGCTCCCAAATTAACGACATTCAATCAAGTCCATTGACTTGAAAATATGAGCCTAAATTAACAGATGACGTCATCGATACGTTGAAACACATCTGCTTCTGAAATAGCACAAACAATGACGAGAAACATCAACGTAGAGAGGCAGCATCGTAAACAATGTAAGACGGTGAAGAAACACATTTCACAGAGTTTGTTGAGTAGGTAACATAATACACTGCCAGGCCTGCGCTGCGACATGCAGAGGTGAGCGGTTTTGATGCACGACCTGCCATGTTTATCATCATGTGCATGAGGCACTGAAAATGGTATAATAGATACATCTCTCTTCCAATGTCCACTATATTGGATAGACTATTTTACGGCTGTCCTCCCATTATAGACTTTAACACCTTATTAGGGCATTGCCATATTCGCCCAGCTTAGCAAACGGTTTTTTTTTTTTTCACAAAACAACATCTAGCCCCGTGGTAAGCTCTAAGCTTGTGTAACGGGTACTAGATATCTGATATACTTAATATAATAGTCATACATGTATAGATATTTTTTATTATACATATTATAATAAAAATATCTATACATTTTATTATATTATTAGGTTTGGCGAGCTTTTAATGTTATGTTACGAAGTAGTGCGAAGTAGGTACACGAAAGAGTCTAATTTCTAAAATAAGCAAAGGGAGAGAAGTAGACAGCACTATTTTCGGCATTTTTCAGGTGTTTTTCAGTCACGTCATATCTAGGATTTAAAAACGTTGTAGTTAAAGTCTAATTGCTTATGAGGTTTTTCTTGAATCCAATTGCCATAAAGGCTTAAGCGTAGATGCCATAAAAATACAAGCCATTAGTTATTCGTATTCAAATGCTGAAGATCATGCTCATCTAGAGAAATAGTGTTTGGTAGAAATTTTATATATCAACATAAAAATAATACCTAGGTACATAAGACACTCATACATAACTTATACTTATTAAAAAACAGGAAAATGCTTTTATAACAGCAACATTTGTAGCCATTACCTACCCACCTAAATGATCTCATTTTGCCAACTAAGTGGTCAACATCACGCAAAACATGCTATTTTTCAGAACCAGGAAGACACGTATGAATGTTCGTAACAATGGCCAAGACCTATACGATATCTAGGTAATTATGACACGGTCAGCAATTAAATAATTAAACAACATTTATTTATCTAAACTAATATGTTTACATAACAATGTATTCTGGTACTTGTTTCACCTGTTCAAGGTTTAATTTAAACAATAAATAGATTTAACTAAGCACACAGTCCTGTCCATGTCAAAAGTAGTCAAAACAATAATTACTTTCTAGATTAGTGAGTCATCGACTAAAACAACTCATAAAAAAACGGAAACCTACATAAATACTCACACATGCATGCTGTGCAAGCTGACACAAATATCGCGGACAGAAATAAAAACGAGTTAAATTCTACGTAGAAAGATGCCATTGAAAATTAGTTCGTTGACTGGAAACTAATAGATTGAATATTAGATAAATTTAGGTACCTTTGTAATTGGACGTTTCTAGGTAACAGACTGAATCAGACTGAGAGAGGTGTTATAAATGGTATATTGATGAATCTTTTAATTTTCCGTCATTTTAACAATAATCGTAACTTTATTTCCCCATACCTATTCAATCTCTCTAAATCATCCGTCAAACTCGTTACTGACGCTGAGTTACCCGATCAGCGATCTCCTTTTTAACCCCCGACCAAAAAAGAGGTGTGTTATTGACGTGTCTGTCTGTCTGTCTGGGTCATCATAGCTCCCTAACGGATGGAGCGATTTCAATTAAGTTTTTTATGTATGAAAGGTGAGTTTGGCGCGGGTGTTCTTAGACATGTTTCATGAAAATCGTTTAAGCCGTTTGAAAGTTATGGAGGTGAGAGTGGGGAAGGAAAACCGAATATCTGCAAATATACTGGAGAGGGGTACCAAATACTTTTACGCGTGCACTTACTTGATGTAATGGTATTTTACTTTTAAGGAAATTAAGACATTGGAATTGGGGGTTTTTCTTACACTTTAAATTTAGATTTTAGCTCATTGTTAGAACCTTAACGGCCATCTCTACTACACGCTATTAGGGCTGGACATCGGCAAGTCAACGAACTTGTCTGGTTAAATATGTAGGTGAACCTAGTTCTCTTACGAATCTCCTCATTTCCGTTTCGATCTCGTACATATATATTTTTTAAACCAGTAAATCCCCGACCATGCATAGCCCTCTCCATAGCTCGTTGAGAAACCTCTGAGTCCTATACTGAAGCAAGTCTCGGAAGCTAGCTGGAAGGTATAGGAACTCCTTTATAAAAGGACATGGTATTATTTTAAAGTATTTAACAAAGAATGAACCATTAATTGTCTAAAGTTTTGAATTCATCCTCAAGTTTTTCACTATCTTTAAATATATTATCCGAAAAACTTTTAACTATCGTTAGATAATTTAAAAAACAATAATAACAATAATTTAACGTAAATTCAATTCCCAGCTTCCTAATTTATTCCCTTCCCTTTCCTTTATTGAGTGTTTTTCCTACATAAATATAAATGAATTAAATTGTATTGATGATGTTGAATGTAATCTTAGGTTATATTATTATAATTTCTCCTATTTTGTCTCCTTTGTTTTACATGCACTTTTTCTATACCCGGTTAATTCCAATTTGTAATAGGTCTCCCGCAATACAGGCTTGCCTCGTGCGGGGACCGCTGCTAAGTGAAATTGTAATGTGTGAGTTGTTAAATAAATATTTTTGTATTTTTGTATTTTGTATATAAATCTTCTGTACGTGTGTTAGTCATTGAACTCCTCCTAAACGGCTGGACCGATTTTGATGATTTTTTTTGTGTGTTTTAGTGAATGGTTTAGATTCACAAAACGGTCAAATAGGTGCGGGTGGAGGGGGCCGGGCGGACCGCTAGTTTCTTATATAATTTGTACTCTTGATCACTCTACCTATTTCTGTAAACTGCATCAAAACCTGTTAAAATATCGAAGCCAATTAATTTTTTTCTATGTAACAGATACTTAATAGTTAATTAGCTAGTCAAGCCGGTAAAACAATATCACGAAGTGACTTGAAACGTTTTAAAAACTAAAAAGATTTTTAAATAAATAAGAAAAAATCACAAGTTTTTCGAAATCCGCATGTTCCAATTACCCATTTATTAAGCCGAATATCGTGATGAGATCATTAAAATGTAGACGAGTAGCTGTTAACCAGTTGAACAGTGTGGCGTGACCTTGTGACTCAGTCGGGTCAGGCACAGCCGATAAGGTAACGCTATGCCGATGCCGGCCGGCTACCGAAAGCTTAGAGGTTAGTTTGGAAACTTGCTGTTCACCTGGAAGGCAATTCTCAGAACCATGATATACCATTAGAAAAATATCACTAGCCGATATATCTCGAAAACGCTTATTTATAACATTGTCGACTTAGGAACTAGACAGAATTTGACGAATGTTTACAATAATTTTTTTTTGTTATTTCGTCACTTTTGTACTAAAACAGTTTTATGGCCAGAACAGAGGGTTGTAGTGGTTTTTCTTTTAGGCGTATTTGTTGAGATTTATGGTATTTTGATAAAAATGAACATGGAAGCCAGAACAAGAGGCGTTTATCCTAACAGTGTGCAAATTCAACGTCATATGAATACCTTGTAAAAAAATAAAAAAAAACATCTATGATTTGATAAGTGAACGAATTCAATGATATTTGTCATAAATAACAAAAGTGATTGTACCGATTTTATGGAGTTTCTGTATTTTTGTTCAATATGACATTTTTCAGGAATTCCTGATTTTGCTCAAAATATCCGGTTTTGAAGTTTATCATTAAACTGCGAAGTTTATCATTGAATTGTCCTTCTAGCCCGGCGCCGTTTTCAGATGTATTATGTGCTAGAGCTGGAATAGACCCATAAGGTCGGCAGCCGAAAACTTAGATGTTAGTCTAGGCATAGAATAATAAGTTACAAAACTTGTTCTCAGATGTATATGCTATAATATCATGATATCATAGCTACGAGATCTTAGACTAATTTAATGAGCAGAGATCAAAGCAATTTTGATCTACAAGGTATGTCAATCAGTGATGAAAACGAAACTAGGTGTAAGAATTTTATATTCGGTTTAGGTTTGTCTGCAAATTTAACCCAAACTACGACTTCAGCTTTACAGCATAAGATAATGTATAATAGAAAACTTATATAAAACATGGTATGTTTGTAAATTTTCAAGATACAAGATACAAAATCATTTATTTCCATTGTTTAATTCATCAAAACTTGGAAATGTCAAAAATACAAAAAAAAACACAAACAAACTACATATATGTTTCACATATATGTATATATTAAATAGGAAATAAATTTAGCATATCTGGTCTCCTCGCTTTTTTTACACTAGAGCAAAGAAGCGATTGTTAACTCTAGCTGACTTTTGTCCTGATATTTTACAATCATTATTTGTTAGTTTTTTTTTTTATTTGTTGTTGTCCGTCCCAAGTAATTTTACCGTCAAGGTAAACAGATATTTAAAGATTTTCTACAAAGATATTTTTACAGTTGAATATAATGCAGATTATTTAATTGGATTACTCATTGTAAATAACGAACGCAACCAAAAAAGAATTAGCGAAATCGGTCCAGCCGTTCAGGCATGATGCCGTGACCAGGGGAAATAGGGATTCATTTTTATATATATGGATTACCATGAATGCGTAAACATAATAAGGATGCACTAAGTTAAAGCCACCTGCCGAATTAGAATATTAATACTGTCAATAAGGAATACATTTAAATGATTGAATGATTTATTTTTAACTGTTCCAGTATGCATGCAGTGTAACAGAACGATAACCCGTGAGATGACATCATTTTCTGATCAAAAAACTACAACAATGAGTTGGGTAACTTTATAAATTATCTGAACTAGTTACCTCGCATTCTACTATCGTAACGTAACAGGTATCCGTATTTTTAGAATAGAATAACATACGAAAAAGGTTAATATGTTCTCCAAAACTTTCAGTATAATACACAATTTTTTAACCAATTTAGCTTAATAATTGCAACACTGGCATTATAAAACGTTTGTGACCTTGACGGCTAACTAAAAGTAGCAACGTTATACTGTTTTAATGTTATGATAATAATGAATTAGTAGATACATTAGTATGTATAAGCCCTCTATAATTAAAGATGGATGTTAAAAGTGTGATCTATATGTGTTACAGTAGATAAAACAGCGCAATATCTATTTTTTTTTAAGTATTAAACCCTTAAATACCGCTACACTACTATTTTATTTAAATACAAATACAAAAAATACAAAAACGTTTATTGTACAACACAGTGATATAACAAATCTTAATATAATGGTTTCCAAACTAGGCACAGCCTGTATCTTGGAAACCTCCTTCCAAATGATTCCAATCCTACATATAAAGTACTAATAAAATAATATACGTTTACATTTTATAGAGAAAGACAATTATAGTAAAATACAAAATTAAAAGTAATTAATTAAAGGTATACGCGCAAAGTGTGTTAAGATATCTATATTTAATTTAAGTAAATGGGTGTCACCTATGTGTGGATGTATTATGAGTTATTTAATTAAGAGCACACGAAAGTAATTTAGTTAAAGATATGAAGTTAAACTTTCACTTAAGTATATTAATATAGTATTTAATCGACTACCCGAAAACGATGCCACTATCTTCTTTATAAATAAAAATGAATTGTTGTTCGTTAGTCTGATTAAAACTCGAGAACGGCTGGGCCGATTGAGCTGATTTTGGTTTTAAAATGTTTGCCGTAGTCCAGGGTAGGTCTAAACGGTAAGCAAATAAGGAAAAATTGCCGGGAACTTTTTTTTACCCGTGCGACGCCGGGGCGGGCCGCTAGTTACAAATAAAAGGTAGATACATGTTTCTGCTACCTGAGTGCATGGAAAAACTTTGAGATATCAGAAAACCTCTGGACAAAAATTAAAGCAGTTTCGTTTTTTGTGTTCCGTGCCCAAATGGTAAAACGGGCCCCTAATACTGAGAGATGAAATTTAAAGAAATTATGTATTTCTGTTGCCGCAATAACAAATAATACTAAAAACACATAATAAATAAATATAAAAGGCTCCCATGAAAAAAACGTGCACTTAATAAAAAAAAATGTTTTCTAATTTTAGTTTTTTTATACTGCGACATGTGTATAAGTTGTACACGACCTGTGTAGTAGGTATAAGTCCATCTCATACCAATAACATTTTTTTATCAGCGACCGCTTTGGTTCGGTTATACTTTCGTTGGTTCAAAATTTATCTAGCGTGTTTTTTTTCCTTTTTTTTAAATAAATGTTTGTTTTTTAGGAGAACATCCTCCCACATTTTGTAGAACCTGCCTCAAGCTCTTCAGCTTTTGATTGATTGATTGAGCTTTCAGCTAAATCGAAGATTTTTAAATAAAAAACAGTATATCGTGTGGATTAACGGCAGTGCGACTTTCATTAATTAAAATAAAAGAAAACCCCTCCCCGATTTGTAAAGTCCCATTGTTACGTGGAATACTCGCCCACATAGATTTTAATAATGGTAAGTGTTTCATTGTATTTATCAAATGAGCATTTTATATGATCATGATTTTGTTTTGTACTGTATATGTATGAAACCAATAGTATCGACACAAGCGTAAAAGGATAGATAAATAAAAAAAGAGTCATTAATTTAATACATAATTATTATTTTGTACTTGAAAATAAGAATCAAGCCGATACTGTGCATTAAAGTTTCGCGTTATGTTACGCGTTCGCGCGATTTGGCAAAGTTTATCTAGATTTAAGTAATAGTAAACGAAAAATATGTTTATTCCACTTTGGTATAAAATAATAAAAATCTTTAATATTTAAGAGTATTGGTAGAGGATAAGGTGGTAATATGGCCCATTTATGAATTACTATATGTATTAAGACGAATAAATGCTACCGGAAATTTAGGCACCGTCAAGTCAGCCAAATCCGTCAGACTCTCAGCCGGGGCCATCATCAATTAGATCTAGATCTATCTTGCCAAACGATATACTTCCTGCTCCTTCTGCTAAAAAAAAGACGTCTAATCGAGGAAGGAAGGCTGGAACTGCATCAGTCATCACATCACGTTGTCGCCTTATAAAAGACAACTTGAGGATCAAATACAAAGATCTGAGGTCGTAAAACGAAGACGTGGTTTAAGGGGTGGTCGAGGCGTGGTCGCGGCGGAGGACGCGCAGTGGTCGCGGACTGCAACACAACGTGCCACTCAAAGGAATGAGTTCACAGACAGTGAAGATCTCCTGTCGCTATATATCATACATTTAATATGGCCCCCAGGGGGCCATATTTACCACACGTTTCTTATTTCTTTACTTATAGACTAATTTCAAAAATATTAAAATTTGTGTTACCTATGTTGTTATTTGAAACATAATTCCTATTACCCAATTAGGTAAGGTATCTTTTAATTTGAACTGACTCTAAAAATATCGTAATGTTTTTTTATTATTTTTAAAAAACTAATTGGGGGGCCATATTACCACTTTCTCCTCTAATATAAACGCTTTTGTTTAAAATTTGGTACATGTATTTTATTATTTTTATATTATTAAATTTACAAAACTTGGGCTAATTTTTCCAGTGGTAAAATACTTTGTCCACCTTGTTTCAAATATGTACAACAGTCAATTTTAAATACGACTATCAGAATCATTATGACATTCTATTAAAGTGTATACTTTTTTTATAATATCCAATATATGTTTGACTCATCTCTAGACGATCTCTAGACGACAAAGGGATTCTTGGGGTAGGAGATTTTTTTATAACAAACCGGAACCTACACTTTTTTAGTAAAAAATTACTACTTACTATTTATTTATGCAATTTACGAAGAAGATTTAACCCTGAAACGAGAACGCAAAAATACGGGTTTATAACCAATGGTATAGTAACGCTAAATATAGTAAGTACCCAGCTATTAATTAAGGTGGTAAAGATCATCAAATTAAATGAAGTTAAGACCAAATCATCACATGGCATTAAAACCGCACTGTCTAGAGTTTATCTAATAACAAGTAATTAAAAAGGTCAGACAAATAGCCAAAAGTCAAAAACATAAATCACTTGCTTATAGGCTATTTAGGTTCGGGGACCCAGTTTAATTAATATCGTCAAAAATCGGGCGCGCCGCTTGACCCATTAGCTGTTTAAACATTAGGCTAGTCAAGTCACAGTATGAAAGGCTAAATTGCAAACTTATGCCCATTCGACAGGTGATATTTAACTGACATAAAACATAAAAGAGGTTTACAAGACAGTATAGGCCTGTCTTGAGTAATAGTACCTTACGTATGTTCATTAAGTACCTACTACATAATTACTCATGTACATTACTCAACGGTACAAATCGCAGCGTCGTTAAAATATTCTTCATAGTTTTAGTCAAACTAAAGAGTTGAACGCAATCATATGAACTAAGTATTTAAGCGGTTTTTTATATTACAGCTTATGTTTAAAGATAGAAGAATCTATGGTGATAAATACTTAACTTACGCGAGGAGATCCAAATCATGCAAAGCATCTAGCAACAGACGTGAAAAGCGAGTTTTTTTATTTCCAATTTAAGTACTTTATTAGTTTTACACTTTTTGTTTGTAAATTTACTAACGTGCACGCGGCTGTCTTATAATATTGCGTTCACGATTCGAATTCGGATACGTTTATCGGTGTTAGTAAACATTGACATAATGTAGGTCGTAACTATATGTGCCCATGTAAGAAATAACTAGATAAGCCTCGATAAGATTAATCAGTATAGAAAGTAAAAGATATCCAAAACCACATTTTAAGAAACAAATCGATTGCAGAGTATAATTATGCGAACAAATAAGTATGTTGCCGAAATGCATAATTAGTTTAACCTTTTACTTGCACATGACTTAACTGTGTATAATTGTGTCTACTTTTACCAAAATATCATTCATATACATAACCAGCACAAACTTTAAGAAAACAAGAAAATCAGGTTTATTGGAAAGAACGAATCACAACGCCACCTTACTTATTGGAAAAATCTTAGGAGACAGGTATATATCGAGAAGGCATTTCGCTTGGTGCTTTACTTATATGGCAAATAGATTGTAAACAGAGGGTCGGGCAGGTAATGTTCCAAATAGACGGATTTATGACTCGTTTGGGAATTAGGGTCAGGACCTGCGTCCTTTACGGTTTAAGCTTTTAGTTTTATGGAAGAAAGTGTCTCTTAGTATCCATGACTACACCGCTTAGGGCTTATATGTATAATCACAGCGGGTCTAATTATTATTATCTAATAACTAGGTCCGTTAATAGGTGTGATATAAATAGTGTAATATTAGGTGTTATTATAACTTCTTCTCTACCATTATAGCGATGAAGATCCAGTGAGTCTAATATAGGAATAAGACGAATACCATTACTTATCAACGGACGGTAATGAAACTCTATCCTACATTGAACCGCGATGACTTCACGGTTAATGAGGATTTAAAAACTTAGCGCCTCAACAAAACATGGACAAGGGCGAACGCCATACAAAGCAAGTGTATGTACAACGTAGTATTGTTACTCGGTAGCGCTTCAGAATACAAATCATAAGAGGAAGTTGGTTCCACGCAAGGTTCCCGGATTGCGTGCGAAAAGCTTTTTTTTTTTAATTTTGGCAATTAAAGGGCTCTGGCAAGGCCACGGCAAGTCGGTCAGCGGGTCAGACACTCGGAGTACGAATCGTGAGGACGCACCCAGAACCAGGGCGCGGCCGAGTGTATCCTACATTACTCCTTCCCGCAATGCGACGATGCGTGGATATCAGAATTATTATCTAGATTAAACTCAATATTTTATGTTACTAAAATCGAAAATATATATATATGAATTGTTGCATTGTTGCCAAGATACAAGCAACGCGCGACTAGGTAATGTGGACGCTAAATTGATTAGCACTTGGCTTCTGGCCCTTGCGTCTCTCTAGACTAGACTGCATCTCCGCCTAAGGAATCCTTAGCTTGATACTCACTAATACTACTACGACTTGTACTTGAACTTTTGAGTGACGATGGTGGCATTATCGTTCTGCAAAGTTTTTAATATTCTTCTAAAGTTGAAAACGTAAAACTCGATTAAATTAATGTGCGGTGTTTTAATGAGGATAAACAAGTTAAAATAGGGTTGCTCATAGTGACGTCAGTTTTATTTCGCACTGTAAATAATGTTAGTGCAATGGCGATGGACGTACATGTGTTATCAAGGCGCGGCGTGATTCGCACGCGAGTTAGGACCGACGTGACGCCTCACCCGCGCCGCCACAGAAGCCGCTGCGCCGCACCGGCCGGTTCCGGAGTTACGTCATACATAAAGCCAGATTTATGCTTAGAATTCTTGAATCTACTGATGAGTAGTGAAGTAGTATTATTCATAGTATTTGTGTTAAATGATAACTCATATAACATTTCACGGCATGTAGAATACAGATTGAGGTATGAATCAGATAGGTTACTATCTTGAATGTTCAGTTTGTCATAAAAGCTATGATACTTATCTATTTCTTCGGTTATTAAGGTTATTTTCAAAAATATTCAGGGTCCTTAAACACCTATTCATAGTACAGTAGTAGGTACAGTCAGTGTCAAATTTATATAATAAGTGTCTAGAGTAGTCAAAATCAATATACTTTCTAATTAAATAAACAGATACTTATTCATATTTAATTAAAAACAATAAAAATATTTAATTAATCATATTATCTTTATTGTTGTTTTTTATCATTTACATATTATATTTATATTGTAACATATTAGATTTATATTGTATTAATTAGTTAATATATTTATAACTAGCTGTGCCCCGCGGTGTTAACCGCGTTATAATGGATTTTCCCGCGGAATGACGTTTTCCCGCGGTAAAAAGTAGCCTATGTTATTTTTCAGGCCCTAGAGATTCTGTGTACCAAATTTCATTCAAATCCATTCAGTAGTTTTTACGTGAAAGAGTAACAAACATCCATACATCCATACTTACAAACTTTCTCCTTTATACTAGTATATAAGTAGGATAAAAAATATCTATATTTATGTACGACTATTATATTAAGTCTAACAGATATCTAGTACCCGTAACACAAGCTTAGAGCTTACCACGGGGCTAGATGTTGTTGTGTGAATTGTCTGGAAATATTTATTTATAATTGTTTCAAAGTAATAACTTTTAAACATCTATTTTGCTGTTTAAGTTAGCATGAATTTTGTTAATACATATTGATTGTTAAATCTAGCAATAACATAAGCAATTATTACCATAGTTACATCTCTGTTTGCTTATTTTAACATGTTTTATCCACATAAAGTTAATTTAAAAATATGTTGTATGTAATTAAAAATAATGTACTTACTAAGAAGAAGACCGGCTGGCAGAAGCCCTCTTACTAGCAGCAATGACAAGACATATGTCTTGACCATTGTTTTGCCTGAAAAAAAAAGGAATATGAAGATAGTTTCATTCATCATCTTCCTGACCTTATCCCAGATTACGTGGGGTTGGCCCAACATGTTTTTTTGCCTCCATTTACCTATATCACCCACTCATTCTTTTCTTACACATGCCATAGAAGAAGATAGTTTCATTATAATCTCTTAATTAAGATGTCATGAACTATCATCGAAATTACATTTACACATTATTTCAATATATTGTATTTTGTTCAGTAGTCTTGTTTATTACAATGATAAATACATAAAAACACTAGCTGACCCTAGCAAACATTGTTTTGCAAAATGAAAAATAGATAGTAGCCGATTCTCAGAACTACTGAATATGCATATAAAATTTCATAATAATTGGTTAAGTCGTTTCGGAGGAGTATGGTAACTAACATTGTGACATGGAAATTTTATATATTAGAAGATAATAACAAACAACATATGTTAATTTTTCAAAAAAGCTTGGGCATTAAATATCAGTAAAATGTACAATGAATAATTAGTTTATTTTGCCACAGTATGTTAATATAATAATATATGGGCCCAGGTTGTTGGCACTTGTTAATTTTAAGATCAATTGTACACATTAATGCATTAAACTTAATTTTTGATTTTGAATTAGGCGCAAGCTGGATATCCTGTAATAAAGGGGATACCTTGTAAAATGTTTTGCGAAATTATGTGTGAGATTAGAATAATAAAGAGGCCTACAAAAAAATCAGGTAAGTAGGTTTCTAAAATTAAGCAACAGTAGGGGCTAGGTGGAAAGTGGGTAGTAAATTTGGTTAATAATAAAATAGATTTTTTACGAAAGTTGTAAGAATAGTATATTTTTGCAAGGAGCGGCTTTGTCTTCACGAAATATTATTTACGTATAAAATTTGATTTGTGTTAAGCGTAATTTTTTCTTGCACATAAAAACAAATAATAACAAACTATATTCATTTACTTACTTTTTTGTAACCAGATATCACGTAAGCCTGACCTATCATTACAGCTCTACGTAACACTTTATCTCGGTTATTGTTCGATTTCGGTTTTAAAAACTACACTCATTTTACATTTTTGCAAATAAAATACGTCCTTCTCGTATGATTACAAAAACAAACTGGAATTGAATGAGTGAAATGAAATGAGCGAACAAAAACAATATCTTTCTTCAGTTCTTTTGACAGGGATCAGGGAATCTGCACAAAGACCGGGCGAAATAAATATATTATTATGTGATTTTTAATTATAAAATGAGTTTTTAGTATTTGTTGATAAAGTTGCACCATGTGCCACATGATTATGTGAAAATCAAGGAACTTATACCCAACCAATAATAAGTATTAAGTATAGGTTGGGTATAAGTTCCTTGGTGTAAATACATAATCTCTCAAAATTACAAATCTAGTGATAGATTGAAATAGACATGTACACCAGTAATCCAGGAACACAAAAAAATAATTAAACGTGAGCGAATTTGCTTAGATCTATTACTAATTTTGTCGGCTCTCATTCACAAACATTGTGTGTGCATTGTGCTAAGAAAACTATGATTTCGGAAATTGCCGGTTTTCTTTTATCCTTATTTTTTCTATTTGTTAGAATGATTTAGATAAGATAAAAATAGAAACAGAATCACTGCTGTGTTTAATTTATAAATCAACTAATGTTTTTATCAAAACTTTTTGGACTTTATCCGGTTTTTAGGGACGGTAGCGGTACTAGCAAATTTATTTTTATTGCGAATTAATGGCGTAGCCAGGTGAGTTTTCTTGTTTATTTCCTATTTTCGTAATGTTCCATGGTTTTCATTTGTTTTGTGTAAATGTTTTTCCTGGAGCAAAATATTTAATGTTCTGTAAAGTCAAAATTTTTTCAGCTGATCCATTTTTATTGCCTAAAAATCCAATTTAAAGAGTAATGAACACGTATTGGATTTGTTCCGAAATAATTCGCTAGGATCATTGTCATCACTTTCACTTTTCGCGTTTTGTTGTAATTGTAGTTAGTTCGAGTAGCAGTCGCCATGGATGAGTGAGTTTCCAGAATTGCTGATGTTAATTTCAAATGCTGGAAATAACAAGGTTACTCATATCCTCAAACAAAATGTGACAATCATTTTCATTGTCTCTATTTATGCGCGGCCAATTCAAAATAAATCATGATTTGAAATAGTGGTACTTCAAAAGCATTATTTTTTTTGTCCAGCACCATGTCGACCCTAACGAAAATGACCCGCACGGTTAAGAAACTAGAAGTTCCCAGGCCTCTGAAATCCACAACCAGCTCAGCACACAACCGCAATTCTTTGTCGGACGTCAAGATAAATTCTGGTAAGAATCTTGTTGTAGTTCCTAAATATTAAAAATAAAGACGTCCTGTCTTTCTGCCCGCGGCTTTGCTTGCAACAATTGATTTTTCCTCGAAAAGTGGTAAAAAGTGGCCTGTGTTAGTCTGATATGTAAATTTTTGTGAAGTTTCATCAAAATCCTTTCACTAGTTTTTGTGTGAAAAGCAAAAAAACACAGACACAAATTTTATGAGTTTTTTATTAATAGGACATAGGCGAGACTTGATGTGTGTATTTAATATTTTTCATATTTTATTTTTTATTTTACTTTTCTTTTCAGTTGATGACCTGATTGTTCTGACAGAAGCTGTAGCTTATCAAATGATGCAAGGCAACTTTGACCGTGTGTTGCAAAGCAATGTGTCCACTATGTATTCTAACTTGAAACTTTATGGTGCCCAACTCGAAGAGTTGTACAAAGACTTCCTTGATAGGTATCATATATATTAATATATTTTTTATATCATATATATTATTTTATTTTTACCTGTAAATAAATGTTTATACCTAGTAGTTGTTTATCAACCTTAATTATTGCCACCTTCTTTCAGATATTTTGTTGTGTTCCGCAATGGTTCACAGGATGAACGACTGGACAAGAAAACAAGACTGCATCTTCTGGAGCTTATTGAGTTGCGTGCCAAGTCCTGGCAAGGATCCAATTATATGAGTCAATACTATAGACATCGTGGCACACATGCTGAGGTAAATAGAAAAATCCAGATATACAGAACTGGCCTAGTTACTAAACAAACAAGAAGATACTGTTATTAAACTTGTTAACAGTGCACCTAAGAACTTTTTCTGACCTTTTAATACCTTGTTCATTTAAAGCAGGACTTTTGTGAATTGCCTATTATAAAGACAATATAACTGCTGTGTTGTATTTTTTGGTTAATAGAAAATTTTATATTACCAAAGATTGCAGTCAATCATGCTTGACATGCGGGTGTGGTTGTTGGTTTTGCCAAGTGATGTAAAATCATTAATATTCAATGTGGTTTACCAACACCCAAAGAGGATATATTGTTTTTTTTAGTTAAATTTAATAATCTATGACAAACCAGACAGAGCAAGAAGCCCTACTAGTTTACTAGAATTATTATTAACTCGTTAATCCCCAAGCGGTAGCCGGTTACCGCTTACCTGACCTTATTACCTGAAGTAAGGGTCAAGGAGTTAAATATTCTTATGCTTACTAATAGCATGCCTCCTTAGATAAATTGTCTATTCACTATTAAATTTTTAAAATATTAGTGTGTTCAACCAATGGATAATATATATTTTATTCAGCCACTACTAGTACCGACAATGGAGGGGTCGGGCACGGGCGGCTCGCCCCCTGCGCTGGCTGCGCCTGCAGAGCCGCCCACCATGCTCGGCCCGGGGGAACTCATCAAACCTTCTGGAAAGTTCCCTAAGCCGACCAAAATACCTGGCAAAAACTACTCCAAAGATGAGGTGGTCATACGCAATGCTGATTCTGGAAAAGGTAACATAATAAATTCCTAATGTATTAAATATTGCCTTGAATGTCGAAATAGACCTAGACTATGTGTATTTAAGTCTTTTAAATGATTTTTCTAAATCACTTTTTCATTGTTCACTTAAAAGTATGCATAATGTGCATGTGCATAGTTAAATTAGGTACTTATATAAATAAGGTAAATGGGAATATTATATAGTAGGTATAGCAGTTGCATGACTGAAGTCAATATGTTGTGTAGAATATTATCTGTGTCAATGTTAACTATGTTAAGCTTATCTCCAGTTTGTTTTATTTAGCTGAAGACAATTTTATATGCATGTACTAAACAGCGCAGATAAAATATAAGTGTTTCCAAAGTGTTTGTTCAAATTTATGCTTGTTTTGACTATTTGCATATGCAAATATATATTTTTTATTCTACAATACTTAGTCTATTGCATCCAATCTACCCACGTATTTGTTTCGCTGATTTGATATGTAGAAAGCTGTGCAGTGGCGTCACGAAGTGGTGGATCTGTAATCAATATGTGGTGTTACAGTGATGGGTATCAAGGGCAGACGGGTGCACATGATCGAGGAGCTATCTGATACGATTATATCGTTTCAGCGAGGTATGATCGCACGGGCGGGCTGGGCCGCGGCGCATGGTGTGGGCTGTCCTAATACCTCTTGCATACTATGTCAGCTGTAACCAAGCAGGAAACTTTTCAAAAGCATTCTGCTTCTTACCCTGTGTTCTTTGGGGCTTTCACACGACATATTTACCTACAACACTAATAACGCAACTAAAGAAACAACTAAATAATTAAATCGTTAATTGTTGTTAAATATAAATCTTACAAGAATTCTTTATTTCTTTTAGTACCTGTTTTAAATGCGTAAATAGGTACCAATAAACTATTTGTAACTACTTAAATAAGTGTCGTGTTAAAGCTCTATGTTCTAACAATTTCGAATATCTGCGCAATATAATACTTGTCCAATTTCATCTCATTAATTATAAATTGTGGTAAGAGTTTATTAAAATTAACTTAATTAAGTACATAAATTATATGGAATTACCATCTTAATATTCTGTTTTCTCCGTGCATCTTCGCTCCGTCATTTTCAACAATAATATTCAGCTTCATTCTATTCAAACATAATATCTGAAATAAAGAAATATATACCTACCTATATCATTTACAACTAACCAAACCATTGACATTGTTTCTAACTAGAACATAAGAACCAAGTTACAATCACATTTAGCTTGAGCTTTTATGGTATAACAAGACTAACCAAATCACCTTGTTGTTTGGATAAGAACCAGAGGTGTTCTAGTCTGCTGCAACTCGCGGGTGTCATGAGGGGGCTACCGTTGGGTTATCACGGTGATGTCATTTGGCTGTGGTTTTACAGTGAGTCCGGGTGCAAAGGAACGTCTCGTCCAGATCACCGGTCCTAACGAAGAAAATGTCAAGTGAGTGTTTTATTTATTTATTTTTCTTGTAAAAGTGTAGTTTCCTTATTGAAGTGAAACTTCTTTAGAATCGTTGTGATTTGAAACCGGATGCAACGGAAATGGAAATAAGATTGGCTTACCTGTCGGGTATTCCAATCTTAAACGCTAACAAGGTTAAGCAACTTTGCGCGACGCCAGTACTTACGCCGGGTGACCGCCCGAACAAAATCTTTTTGCATAGTATTTTTTTTTTGTTTTTTTTTTATTCTTCTTATTCTTTTGTCGATTTACTGAAGTTTCACTTCTATTGTGTGTGAATTGCATACACACCTTTTTTTTTTATAATACCTTCATACAGCTTTGTATATGCAAAATAATCTCGAGTTCACTATTCATCTTCAAAAGGGGGAAAAAATAAGAAAGTTAAACTACTAACTTAAACTGCTCCACCTTGATTTATTTTCCAGTCTCATTAATCATAATCATAGGTAAGAAATTCAAGCTTTACTTATTTTAGGATTGGATTGATGAAAGAACTTATTATTGTTTACTTTCAGTCATGCGAAGCACTTGATTGGTGACACGATCCGCCGCAACGCGTCCCCCGTGAGGCTGGAGGGCGAGGAGCCGGCTCTGAGCGGCTCGCACGGCTCTCTGGACTCTGCTGGCGAAGAGGAACCGCTTGTGCTTAGAGAGGTATGGAATCCTCTTTCAAACCTTTTTCTATACAAAGGAAACAAATTGAAGTATTCGCCGTAAGTCCTTCGCTGTTACTTTTTACAACCCTCAATAATTCTAATCATATTATTCAGTAATTCATTTATTCATCCACCTTAGGAACTAATTGTACACTTGGTTTCGTTAGAGGTTGTACATGTAATTTCTCAGCAGCGGGGATTTTATATATTATGGGGATTTTTAAATACTCGCCTCGTGTTCGGTGTTGTTTCAAAAGGAAGCTCCTGCCTATCTCCTTTAGAATGTCCCTTGGTTAGGTCTTACGATGTCTACTGGAGGAGAAATTGTTTGTGCATTTAATTTTTCACGTAATCCAACCATAAGTTTGGTTTACCAATTTTCACATATAATATATATTAAATAATAATAATTAATATTTATCACTATTATGTTTCATTAGATCTAAATATCTTAATAATATAAAGAAATCTTTCGTTTCTTGGCGCTCTGTCGTCATTATCACGAGTCTTTTGAAGAAGATCGCCTGACAAATGCTTGAGGAAAACCGCCAACTCCGCAAAAATTAACCTAAGCTATACTGCCACACTTGCCGCAGAATGTTTAAATCAAAGTTTGGTCATATAGGAGCCCATAAGATAAAGTGAAGCATAGCTCGCCGTCATCAAAATCGATGTGGAGGACTATTATATATTATATCTTCTATAGTAACACGACCGTTATCCCTTCTCATAAATACCACCCACGTAATAGAAAAGCTTTGTTTATTCGGGCTCTCATTCAACATGTTTGTTCTACAGAAATCTCCTCATAACTCTCGTGCACTTCTGCATAGCTTCTCGACCAATGACGCAGCCTTAGGAGAGTATAAGTACACTGTGACTTTTGGACAACATTCCATCAAGATCACCGGACCGAACTTGGATCTTGTCAAGGTAAATTTCCTTTTGTTACTATTCCTATTTCGTTTGCTGACCTACTTGCACGTATATGGCAATTTGCCATTTTATTGGAATGGATATCTACATTTTAATAAAATTAACTTAAATTTACAATTAAAATATAAGTGGTTCAATGGTCGCTTTATTGCTAGAAAGCAATCACTTGGCCAGCGCGCTATCCATCGTTTGATTTAATTATTTTGGATCCACACCTATTTATTTTGGATCACATGGATCTCACTTGTAGAGCCTACTTGCTGTTCGTTTAGATCACACAAACTATTTACCGGAGTCACATCCTCCAATAGCGTATCGCAGCTTGACTCATTTAACAGAAAAACGTTCTAATTCATAGATCCAACCTACCGAATAACTACTTCCCTTACCGCTGGTGTGAAATACATGCAACAAGACTTTACATTTCAGACTGCAAAGCTAGTGCTAGACGAGTACTTCGAAAGCGCCAACGGGCTCGAGGCAATGGGCGCTGGCTCTGGGGACTTTTTCACGCTCTCCCAGCGACCGGCCGCGGCGCTACTGCTGCACGACGACGCGGCGCTCAACGGACACGACGATGAGGTGTTTCTCGCGCAGCCGGCAAGTGAACAACCTGGTAAGAATAATGGAATACAGTATACCTAATAAACAAACTTGATGTAAAAGATCTGATTTGCTGTAGTAGTAAAAGATGCGCTTCGGGGTATTGCGTCCCTATATTGTTTATCCCTGAACAGTTAACAAAGTAGTAAGTAGACTTATTCAAATTGAGTTGTGCCCAAATTACGTAAATCGCACTTAGTTACGACATTTGATTACTAAGAAGGATTTTTATTTAAATAGCTAGGACGCCAACAAACGGTAAAAAATGTATTATCTTATACTCATGTAGTTTTTGTTAATCAAGTAATCAATTTACTACTTAACCCCCTACCAAAAAAGAGGGGTGTTATAAGTTTGACGTGTCTGTCTGTCTGGGACATTATAGCTCCCGAACGGATGGAGCGATATCAATTTAGTTTTTTTTTGTATGAAAGGTGAGTTTGGCGTGGGTGATCTTAGACATGTTTCAAGAAAATCGGTTGAGCCGTTTAAAAGTTATGGGGGTGAGAGTGGGGAAGGAAAACCGAAAATCTGCAAATATACTCGAGTGGGGTATCAAATGAAAGCGCATCGCGTGCAAATTACAAAATTTAAAGGTGTTTTACTTTTACGAAATCAAGGCATTGAAATCGGGGGTTTTTCTTAAATTTTATATTTAATTTTATAGTAATCAATAAGTACAAGCATCCAACTAGATCCGTTTATGATGTACACATTACCAATGATGATAGGTTAATCTGATTAAATCAAAGGTTTTGGTTTATATAATAAAATTGATATTTATGTTTTTAAACAACCTTGCAGTCGGGTCTTTAAAAAATATTTGAGTTGTAAGTACTAATTTTATAAAAAAACAAATGTTTGCCTGTAATTCGTCCAAAATTTTATTGAGGAAATTTCAAATGAAGATACTAAGCTGGTAACAGGTACCTATTGTTATAGGCTAGAGTTTTTATAAAAAAAACGGCATGGCAGTAGCTAGAAGAAATAATTTGATAGCATGCCTCTAGAACTTAACATTTAATCGTAAGTAAGCTGATTTATTTTGAAAGACTGACTGAAGCATGTCCGAATTTATATAACAACAGGAAACATCTATCGAACATCCATTTCGCTATAAATATATATTAGAATCATAATTATTTATCTTATTTCAGTTGCTCAGCGTGTTATAAAATATATCATAATATTTATTATTTATTTCATTCATTTACTTTACCCGAAAGGGTTTGCGAAACTGATTCACCCACCTCGGACTCTATGTCGAGGCAGTTTATTCCAAATTTTTTCACATGTACAATTTGTACCATTTATAACATACCATTATTAATGATCGCTGATAACTGCCATTAAGACATAGCTAATTTCCACCTGACTATACAGAAGCATATACTGAAATATTAAAAAAACTCATCTACTCCTTTCAGCTCTATAAAGTTCGGTTAGTTATAATAACTTCATTAACATTATGGACCGAAGGATACCGAAAGTAATTTGGAGGGCGGGAGTCATCGCTTAACCTTGATCACGTGGTTAGTGTTTTACTAAGGGGGCAGCGGTAATAAATCTGCTTATGTATAATCTTAATATACATAAATCTCGTGTCACAATATTTGTCCTCAATGGACTCCTAAACCACTTAACCGATTATAATAAAATTGTAGAGATGTGTGTTCCAACTTGAGAGATAGGATGGTTTTTACGGCGAGAAAAAATCGAATAATTTCCGGAAAAAATTTATACCCGTGCGACGCCGGGGCGGGCCGCTAGTATCCCCATAAAATTAAAATTTTATAATATTTATTCTACAAAATGACAACATAAGAGAGTACTAGTTGCTTCTGTATAGTTGGGTATCGTTTCGGGGTGGGTGTGAGTAACTGGCGTGTGTGCAGCCGGCGGGGAGGACGCGACGCCGCGCCGACCACGCTTCTCGCGCGCCACCAGCACCGATAAGAACCAAGGTAAACATTCCACGCCATATTTGTTTCACTCTCTTGTCACTGTTACACCGAACACCAATGTAAGCAAGAAGACGAGCAACGTCCATGTCAAATTGTAAGTCGATGCTGGAATTACTGACACGCCTTCTGTATGTTATTTTGATCAGTCTGTGGTAATAATTTGTTTTTTAGGTTGATGTTTTAATGTTTTATACAACGCAACGTGAAAATTTAAACAAGGGCATACACCGCTGGTAAACTAACCGCACTCCCATTTGACTTCGGATCGAAATGTTGCAATCTTTATTTGAGTAACTCCTCTTTGATAATTTTTAAAGTTAATTTAATTCGTTTGTTGAGTTTTGTCTAGTCAATATGTTGTTTGTTAGAAATGTAGGTAATCACTGATCGAGAAACTTGTAATATTCTGTTTCACCCCATAATTGAAAGATCTTATTATTATTATGGTTACATATCTGATTTTCGACCAGGTATAATTATAATACACCAGAATATCAAACAATATTCAAACTGCTTTTTTATGTTAATATTATTTATATATGCATTTACTAGTATTAAAATATTTCATGTACTTCAATTATTTATTAACTTATGCAACAGTCAGTCAATAATAGAGTGAAGTTGCTTGCATTAAACACACAGCTTACGCACTGTTATTTAAGTCACTGATTTCCAATTAAAAAAAAGTGTGTGTGTGTCAGCTACGACGCACGATTGGAGTTTACTCCTTACGAACTATAATTATGATATATATCGAATAGAAAAAAAGGGTAAATGAACGCATCTGCTAAAATGATAAGAGAAACAAACATATATCTGTAATTATTCGGATTATTTATATTACTTCAATAAAGCGTATTACATAAAGTATGTTACGTACAAAATAATATAAATAAAATACAGCAATACCTCTTTGCGCGATACTTCGTAGTCTCAACTACGAAGTATCGCGCAAAGAATGAGATACGCTGTGTATGTATGTATTCCATCTTATTCTTCTACACGTTCAAACCTACAGATATATATGTTTGTATTTGTATCTCTTTCTACGTAACGCCTCAACTTTTCGTGTTACACTTTTTGATTTTACTCCTCATAAAATTTCCGTACCGGGCCTTATAACTCAAATCGTTACTTAAGGAGTAAACTCCAATAAAAATTATATATTTAAAATAGATTAGTGTTGTATCGTTTTTCCAAGCACATAATTTTTTATTAGTGCTTAATTTACATAGAGCTTTTAACAGCCTTTTGAGCTTGAGTCCTAGACTGCAGGACATTTAATAACTGTTTTATTTCAGATAATATTAACCTCTTAACCGTTTATCGACACTGTTCGAAGGATTTCAAAAAATTGCCGTAAAACATTTTCTGTGTAAATTGATGAATTTTATACATACTATAAAGCGAGTGCTTACCCGTTCAACCCACGATTTTTCTACCCAATAATATTTTTACCCCTTCAACCCAAAACATATGCCCCGTTCTACCCAAAGCAAAAATCTGAGTCACAGTGTATTCTAAATAGTACAGACACCGTAATTTGTATATCTTTATATATATAATTCTTCTGTGAGTGTGTATGTCACTGAACTTCTCTCAAACTACTGGACCGATTTTGATGAAATTTTTTGTGTGTGTTCAAGGGGATCTGGGAATGGTTTAGATTCACAATTTTGTCCGCTGGAAAATGTTTTTTTAATTAATTTTCAATTTATTAGTAGTTGTTGATTTTGTATATATGATCCCACGAGATAATCCAAAAACACGGGCAACGCCGTGGCGATTTTTTGTCTAATGTAATGAATGACCCTGCTTCTTTAGTATTTCACTATGACATTTATTTGAATTCAAACAATAGAAATTAGGAATAAGTAGGTGTGGGTAGAACGGGTAACTTGAATCTATTGTTTTGGGTTGAACGGAGCAAAATACCTATTGGGTAGAAAAATCTTGGGTCGAACGGGTAAGCACTCTATAAAGCTGTTGCTTGCACGTTGGATCAATGGGTCAATTGTGATAAGAGTTGGCCTCGGAATTCTCCAGATATATTCAATCTATATTTCCTACAATAAAGTGCTTAAATTAAAGTCTCTTTTCACAATATCTATGTGCGACAAGATAATAAGAAAACTTTTAATTCGAAAAATCAGTAGAACGAACTGCGAGATAAAAAAAAGATGTTAGCAGATAAAACATGAAAATTCATTATTAGTCCGAAACTCGTAAAATAATTTTTTTTTAATACTTGCAGCCACATTTGAACCTGGTATATGTTTAATCTTCTAATCAGCAGCATGCTAAAAAAATAAAGTTTGAAATCTATACGTGAAATCATAGAGCATGAGCGCAATGTCCCTGCAGTCGGATCTTATTAATAGTTTAAAAAAAAAAAACTAAATGTGTGGAAGGGGAGGAATAGGGAGGCCTTTGCCCAGCATCGGGACGACATGGGCTGAAAATAATAATAATAATTACTTGTAGTTGCCTGTAAAACTGTGCTTTGAGGGAATCATAGCGTGGGAATTGAACTTGTCTTCGTAACATCGTGAGACAAGGGCACCCTTGATGTTCGAATGGCTCCAGTCTATGAACAAGTTGAATAGTTCCGGTTGTTGTAGGTGGCAGCGGCGGCGGGTCGCGGCAGACGTACAGCTACGAGACGCTGCTGCAGTACGCGGAGTCGCCGCTGAGCAAGTCGCCGCCGGCCGGGCTCGCGCTCTTCCCGGCCGAGCTCGCGCGCAAGGTAACCCCGCGCCGCGCGCCCGCGCCCCGCCCCCCGCACCACCCGCTCCCACCCACCCTGCCTTCGCGCAAGCGCAGCGCCTGGCCGCCGCTACACCATCCCAACTATCTGGCCGCGTTGCTTTGCCGCAACTTCTACTGAACGACACGCCCACCGAATGAACTACCGCATGGCTCGACTGCACCTGCTTCTGCGTATTATAGCTTTATACCAACATTTTGCACATTAAGATTATATATACCTAATAGCAAATGCTGACTCACAACGCAGAGGTAGGTCCATCAATAGCCTCGTTAGCGGTTCTTACTAAGAGTCAAGCTTATATCTCTTGCTGAGGAAATCTGCGTGGCCACCGACTAATTGACAACTTAAAGTTGAACTTTGACTTGCAATTTGTTCGGCCCACCTTTACTCTGCAGCTATTTATACCGCAACGCGATCGAGTTTGAATTAATTTGAATGACGTTTGTGTTTAAGAGTTTGCGATTAGTTTTCAGGTTCTTTTTGAAGTAACCATGATTAACTTTCGATATTATTGGAATGGTTATGCATTTGAATTCGGTCGCGTAGTTGTTTAAATCATTTATGTCTTGGTTCGAATGAGCTTTGTTCGCGCTTACATTTGTTACTAACTTACCCCCGGTATTTTCAGGGCATGGGGGATAAAATTTGGTGTATCACTTTCGATAGTACACAGAATCTCTGTCACCTCTTGCTTCATTGCGCACTCCTCTCTATCATTAAGTTTAATAACGTAGAGTACGTTCATATACCTAATTGTAAGCATTTGATCTCAGTAGCTTAAGTTGACTGTTAATTGCTAAGACTGACGCTAGTGGTATATAGGAAGCGGCGGATCCAGTCGAGAGGTGGCGATGACTCCACACAGCGGTGAAAATGTGCCGATCCGGCGATATTATTCCAAAGTAACTAAATATTAAAAACTGGCTCTCCAGTATTCACCGTATACCTAGCCAAATTCTATTGTGATGATCTCGATAATAATAATTTATAAGACTTTCCAAATTATTGTTCTATTTTTGTAATTATATTTTTTTGTTGATTAACTCACGTGACTACACTTTACTATTAATGTTTATTGACTGTTGAAAGGAGTATTGATGAATGTTTTACGAAGAGCTGTTTACATAGATGATGGTTTTGAAGTGTTTATTTGAGTATAAATTGTTCATGTTTGTTTGTTCATGCTGCTCGGACAGAACGGGTATTCGAGAGGGGTTGGCTACAGGTAGACTAATCCGCCTAGAATACGTTTGGTCTCATAGCCGTCCTTAGCTATATCGTTATATTCCAGTGTTCATTTACTGTTGTGTTGTTTTATACTGTAGTAGATAGAAAATTACCAGTGTTATTATTCGTTTATCATTGTCAAATGATTTTTTGTAATATAATGGTTAAAAATATAACTGTCTTTGCTTGATTTCCGACTAACACATCACACTTCGCTTTATTTACTTGGTGACTAAACGCTGCTTTCGAAACTAATAGCAATGGTTTTGGTTGGTATAAAAGTGATTGATAAACTGAGAGTATCGTATCGACAGAGCTGCCTCGAGTTCGACAGTGCGAGTTACCTGAAGAAGGCGCGCGCCGCGGGCGCTGCGGGCACCGCCACCGTGCCGGCCGACGCGCCGGAGTCGCCCGAGCCGGAATAAACCTCTGCAATCTGGAATACACACGCCCACCATTGCACAAATCTAGCTAACTAAATACTTTCCCTACCCGGTCAAAGAGATAGGCCAGGGTGCCTTCGATTTAAGAGGAATAGGAATGTGTATTCCAAAAGAAGTAATGTTTGCTCGCTTTTCATCGCACATCCACTTTTTACATAGTATTTGGTACACGGTGCACTAATGCGTTTTGCACATGCGAGCGAAAAGGTAGTTGAGGCTATGATGAGATACTTGTTACTTTTTGTATCAACTATTTTTGCAACAAAATAGTAAAGGAATTTAGAGCCACTCACTAGGTAAGTATTATATTTAACTATTATATTCGTCGAAGCATACGATACAAAATGTAGCAAGAGTCGAGCCAATATGTATGGCAGCTGAGGATCTTCACTATTAGGTTATAAGCAAGGTCTTCGATGACCTGCATCGAAAACCGTCCTGGTCTTCTGTTATCATGAAATACGCAGCGGATTTTTAAGTATTATATAGGCACCAAAAGATTATTTGAATGGTGGTAGGGCAATGGAAATTATTTTACCTCATTTATATTCAGGATTTAATTTAGATCTAAACGAAACAAAGGGTAGGTATAATATGTTATTGGGGCAGAATGTTTATTTTGTGATCTCTAATAATATACCTCTACAGTTATATTATACGTTTAACAAAATTTTACGAAAGCCAGTTTCTAAACTTATCCTTTTTTCTTTTCCGATGTGGTAATTTCATATCACCCCAGGTTGTAAATATTGACTCTGTCGGTTTCGAAAGTCATAGAGCGATTCCATTTATTATAAGATGAATGCATGCATTTCTTTAGTGTGTTTGTGACTCATTTTCAGTCTTTATTAGTGTCTAGTCTTGACGAGTTGTAGTTGTGTCGATTCTCACTATGTTGTAAGCTTTTATACTTACTTTCATGGAAGCCTGCCGATCTATGAAGAATATATTCTATATTTATGGAATAACAAACTATGTGACTTAGTAAGCTCTTGGGTGATATTTATATTTTGTTAATTGGTATTAAAACGTACCAAACTTAAGATGTTTAAGATTATTTTTGGCATCTAAACTATATGCTGTGTACTAAACCAAATAATTTTTCTTTTATTATTTTATGGGATTACCAGGCTTCCTTCTTATATTATCCTTTAGTTTGTATGAGGATGCGTTTATAAAGTTTATGGAGTTGTAAAATTATATAGTTTTCGTGTCGATTCCATATTACCTAATTATTTACGTACGAGGCAGCACGTGTAATTTCAACAGATATCAAGCAAGCATTAACTGCGACCTGCGACGCCTATAATTAGCAGTTGTCGTTTATTTAGCGGACGCAATAATGTATCAGTCGTCATATATGATCTCGGTTTCAATAAAACAAGCAGTATAGCAGATCGTGTATCTGAATCTGCTAATAATTTACTCAACTAGTTTGGTTATGCGATGTATTTGTACATGTACAGTATGCGTCGCGAACGGGTTATCCCTTCTGCATACAAACCGCTACTGCGAGACCAGTTAGCGACGCATACCGTACAAATTATATTTGTTTGCTATAAAACAGTCGAAAGTATAGTATGATTGGTAAGTCAGTTAAGTCAGGATTCATAAAATAATATTATGGATATGATATTAAGGTACAAATTAATCATTTACGAGTTCATTTAACAAAACTACTGCGTAAATTTGGCTCACGTGTTGCCACAAATTACCTAACAATAATTATGTAATAAATCGCTAAAATCGGTGCTTCATTCACTCAAATGTATTAATTATCGTTGAAATGTAAAAATATTTATCACTGTTTGTTTTTATAATAAGACAATATTTTATTATTGTAAAACTGATGATATACTAAATTTTCTAATAGTTCATAGTTTTATTTGGATCCTCTAAAAATGCCCGCATTATTTTTAGCCAGTTACGAGAAAACGTAAAAAGGTTGGGTCACAGATCGGACGCATTTGTTATCAATTATGAATAAATTAAATTATTTTAATTAATTTAGTTTTACATGCATGGTTAAAAAAAACTGCTGAAAGGGCCAATTGAATTAAATATATAATAAGGTAAAATGTATTGTGCTGATTCATACATACACACTGGTAAACAAATTGTACTAGTTTGCACTGTTCCCTACTGCTTCTTGACCTTCAATAGCTGCCTTAATTCTGAGTTATTGTAACTTTTCTATATGAAGTTTAGGAGGAAGCCCTTTTCAAATAAACTTTCAGGTCTTTTTAGGTTCTTCATGGCCTAAAATCAGTTCAGCTATTGGATTTAGGTATATCCTAACTTTTAACAATAAATATTTTATCCAAAATACCCAAATGGGGTATCACAAAACAATTGTACTTACTGGCAGTCAAATTCATCTTAATAATTATAAATAATTATTTACAAGAGTAGTAAGAGTTTGCTTACAAAAATCTCAGTAACTACTGAACTGACTTGACTGATAATTGTAAAATTATAGTGGCCACGTCTGTGAATACTGCCAGTACCTATTGATTTAACTGAAATTTAAGATCAAGATGCCTAACTATATTAAATTCTTAGTATAATAGCTTTCCTTAACAACACTCATCTTGAGACTCCTAGAAATACCACAACTTGAACTTACACAATTATAACATATAATTATTCTTAATATCAGGGCCATTAGGGTGTACAGAATGTGCCTGATGGATTACTTGTAAAGCTTCTTGCACACCATTATTTAAATCTTGCACTGTTCCCGCTATTGATGAAATGGAGTCTACCAGTCTTTCATTCAGCATACTCTGGCGCTCTTCTTGTGACTGCATCACTGATGCTATAGCCTCCAGGGCGTCGGCCATCCTCTCCTCTGCAGCTATTCTGCGTTCTTCTATTTCTAACGCCCATTTTGGTGGAGGAGTTGATGTGAACTCTTCATCTGGAAATGGAGTACTTTTCTTAATACAACTTTTATAAAGACTATTCTAATTCAAAATGGAGGGACTGAGATCACGCTTAGAAGTGTATACCCATGCCTAACTAACTAGGTCCCAAGCAGCCCAACACCCTGATGAAAAGGAGTAGGACCTCTGGTGTCTTAACAAACTGTTTCAGCAGGCACAAAAACCTTTTATGGTTTATGAAATCCTGGTATTAAGCCTCAAAGTATACTCTGCTTAATTATTGTGCCTGTAAATATGTGTGTAAATGGATCTACTGAACAAAAAAAATCTAATAATTACAGTGAATGTGGTTATCAAGTGCCAGTTATATGCCACTTTTTTACTTAATTTCTATAATTTCAGTTAAATAATAAGTTAGGTGAAATTTACTATCTAATTATATTAAATAATGTGAACTGCAATAATATTACATATAATCAAATGTAATTGTTAAGTAAAACATAACAATTTTCGAAGCTGAAAGCAGACTTCTTAGTTAGTTAGTTAAGGGGGCACTGATTTTCTGCATTTAGACTCAAGTTGGTCCTTTATGCGGCGTGGGGGTAATAAACGTCTTGAGGTCAGGATGTCAATGGGTAACAATGATATCAGTGTCAAAATGTACAAATTGATGGTGCTAAAATGTAAGCTCAAATATTGAGATCAACTAGAACTTAGAGATGGTACGAGAAGGTATCAGATATATGTCAAAATGTGCAATTCTTTCTATTTTGTTTTTCAAATAGCTGAGAAGAATAAAATGTCAATATATGATAGATTATGTTAAAGATATAAGGTAAAAATTACGGTCTTATGCGTGGGGTGGGGCACTAGTGTAACCAGCCTAACTTGACTACCTGGATATCACATAGCTAACAATTCTGACACAGTACATAAGTATGTTATTCATTATATTTATTTTTTACCTGAGGTTGCTGTATGATTTTGTGTGGCTTTTATAAATCGAGATAAGGGTCTTTTGGACTTTTTCCTAGTAACTGGAAATGCTACAACTCTAATAGGTTTTAATGGCTGAGAATCTGAATCCTCAGACTTTTCTTTGCTCTCCATACACATTGTGTTGGATCCTGGGAATATCCAAGAATCTTTCCCACAAAGTTTTAACAGTCTCATTTCCATATTGGTAAGAGGAGCTAATTTATTTGGTCCTGATTGAAATCGCCTCACATCAGCTGCCTTTTTAAGACTTCTATGTCTCCATAAAAACCAGTACTGGAACAAAAGGGTATTTAGCTATGAATTTGGGGAGTAGGTAAGTGCTATAGTCATGAGTAAGAGCATATTTTCTTAAAAAACAGTATGTTGAATACTAGTATAATCACAATATACATACCTAATTACATTTTAAGATTGAATATTCTGTAATTTGTGTGTTCTTCTGTGGGAAACTCATATAAATAAATACCTTTTTCCAACTAACAGGAGATTTTACTATGCCATCTTCAACTGTATTTAATCTCTTGGCTATTGTGGTCCACTTCTGCCGAGATTCATGTAATGACAACGATGTTTGACTTGGCGTTACTCCTGTTACCATTTCAATATTCTCTTCCAAAAAATCCAGCAGGATTTCCTGTTGCTTCTTATCAATTAACCTGCCAGGAGTCATCTGTAACATAAAAGTGTTATGCTGGTTCATCATCAATAGATAAAATGCGGAGGTGGTGACTTGAAACTAATTTAATTGAGTAGGTCTTTGTACTAGAAATAAAACTACACAAATTCTTACTATTTTCTAACTTGGGCGAGCTGAATCGTTTAGAGATGAATATTATTGTGTGACGATTATTGACTTCAGGGTATCTCAGCATACAAATACAATGATTTCACTAGCAAACGCCAAAGATAATAATAATGTTTTAATTCACAGAGTGATAAGATTTTTATTAGATCCTGGAACAATTTCAACACTGACACTGTAATCAATTATCTAAATTTATTTATTATTATACAACAATATTATAATCTTCAAGACAAAAATGGAAGGTGCAGTGCAGGCAGAGCAGAATATAATCGTAACATTCGGCGAATGGTACAAGCCATAAAACCAAGAAGAAGTAGTGCAGATGAAGTCAGTAGAGTTGGGTTGGCCGATTTCAGTAAGCAACAGGAAAATCGGTAAAAATCATCAAAGCATGCTATTTTAAAGCAATAAGCTACGTACGGATTATATTTTACTCTTATAGTTGAAGGTATAAATACTCCTATGATTTTAATTCGCAGCAAATACTGTTTATTAATGTTTTTTCCTTATTTTTTTAATTTTTTTTTTAAAATAACGAGTAACTTAAAAACCATCATGGTATGTTACGCGTTGCAAGATTTAATATTGTTAAATAGTCATAATAGTCATTTATTCATCTGTAAACTTATTATAAGCACTTAGACATGTCAACATTTTTAATACACAATGTACATATAATAAAAAAATTATAAAGACAAAAATATTCAATATTTTTCACAAAATAAAAATGTATCCGCTAGAGCTTCATCAATTGTATAATAACCTTTTATAATTAATTGATTTTTTACATATTTCAACAATTCAGTGTTATCTTTTAGTCTAATGTCAAGAGGTATTTTATTATATTAGGTCCTTACATATGAAATTGGCGTTTTGTATGGGAGGAACAAAAAGTCGAATATTTTTTAATATAATATATTTAATTAATCAAAGTATGAACCATTATTTTCTATGCACTTTTGCCATCTTATAGGTAGTTCATTGATCCCTTTACTAAAAAAACCAGTCGGACGGGAATCAATAAAATCTTTGAAGGCGATTTGGACTGCCCCATCGGAGTTGAATTTTTTCCCTTGCAAGAAGTTATCCAAATTTCGAAAAAAATGGTAATCTGTTGGAGCAAGGTCCGGGGAGTACGGAGGATGTCTTAGACTTTCCAATTGAAGCTCTTCTAATTTAGTAGCCGTCTGTTGCGCAGTGTGTGGTCTAGCGTTGTCGTGAAGCAGCAGTGGCGTGGAGCGATTGACCAGCCTAGGTTGTTTAGCCGCTAGCTTTTCCATCATGGTTTGCAATTGCTGACAATAGACATCAGCCGTAATAGTCTGGCCAGATTTGAGAAAACTGTAATGAACAATACCGGCACTAGTCCACCAAACGCTTACAAGTAACTTTTTTGGGGTTAATTTTCGCTTGGGGCAGGATTTGGCTGGCTGGCCAGGATCCAACCATTGCGCTGAGCGCTTCCGATTATCGTAAAGAACCCATTTTTCATCACAGGTAATGATTCGGTTTAAAATACCTTCATTATTGTGCCGGTTTAGTAATGTAACGCAGCAGTCGACGCGCGTTTGCCGGTTTGCTTCAGTCAATTCGTGAGGTACCCACCTTTCAAGCTTTTTAATCTTCCCAATTTGCTTCAAGTGAATTAAAACAGTTTTATCACTAACACCGCAGCCTGCAGCTAACTCGGACGTGGTTTGCGATGGATCCGCTTCCACAATAGCCTTCAACTCTTCATTATCAACTTGAGTCTCAGGCCGTCCACGGGGCTTGTTCTGCAAGTCGAAATTTCCAGAACGAAAACGTTGGAACCAAAAACGAACTGTGTTTTCTTTTGCAACACGACCGCCATACACATCATTCACCCTTCGAGTTGTTTCCGCAGCACTAGTGCCACGGCGGAACTCGTACTCGTAAATAATGCGATATTTTAAGTTTTCCATTTTGTAAAATGAGTGACGCAAACAGAAAAAAACAGAAGAAAAAAAACAAATGAATGACGATCATCGAAGCACAAATACATGAGTCTATAGCTGTACAAATTTGAATTTGGAATTCCTTACCAAAGAGGAGAAATTTGTGATTAAAGTGGCCAGTACGAAAAACGCCAATTTCATATGTAAGGACCTAATATAATTTAACAGCTATACATTGAAAACTTTTTAATATTTTACTTAATCTAGTCCTAGGGGCTACTACATTTGTCTTATTTCTAGTATTATGACAATGAACATCTGCATTTGTCACGACGTTTTCCTTATTTTCTAATAAGTATACAATATTTTGATATATGAACTCTCCAGACAGAGTCATAATATAAAGTTCACTAAATTTACCTCTACAGGAGTCTCTATATTTAAGACCTAGAATATGCCGAATACATCTTTTTTGTAGAACAAATATTCGGTTTGACTCAGCTGCAGTTCCCCAAAACATAAGTCCATAACTCATTAGAGAGTGAAAGTAAGCAAAGTACACATACTTTGCAGCCTTCGCTCCACCTATTTCCTTGATTTTTTTAATCGCATATGTTGCGGAGCTCAGCTTTTTGGATAAAACATCTATATGAGTGGTCCAAGTTAGTTTATCATCTAACCATATACCTAAAAATTTGATTTCCTTACTTCTAGGTACATGCATTTCGTCTAATGCTTTGTCCACTACAGGGTTGGATATACTTCCCTTTGGTCCTAGTCCAAATTTCACAACATGTGTTTTATCAACGTTAAGCATTAAATTGTTGGTTGAGAACCATTGTTTTAAATTGCAAATAACTTCTTTTAAGTTATGACTTAGTTTGTCAATGCATTTGTTCTTAATAATTAAACTGGTGTCGTCCGCGAATAATACTATGTCAACATCCTTACATGCTACTGATACGTCATTAATGTACATTAAAAATAATAATGGACCTAGCGTAGAACATGTTAATAGGGGTGCCTCAAACCCCTATTAACATGTTCTCTACATTCGACCTACATCCATTTACTTCAGTAACTTGCTCTCTATCGGATAGATAAGACTCAAACAGCCTAAGCTCTTTGTTTCTTACACCATAATGCTCAAGCTTATTTAAGAGAATTGAGAGTGAGACACAGTCAAAGGCTAAATCCATTATAATTTTAAAAGTTATACCACAATTGCTTTTATGCATTTCGTTTATTTTGTTCAATAAATGTATAAATGTGCAAATTTACTAAAATTAATAAGTTTTATAATAAGTATGGATAGTAGTAGAAAAAAACGATATGATATGGACTCATTCTACACCTTTGAACACAGAATACAGTTTAATACATATTTTTCAATAAGAAAAAAAACAAAACACAAGCAATAATTATAATTAAAAGTGCAAAATTATGTAACCACATGATGCAACAAATAAATAAATAAATGACGTCGTCATAGCGGCAGCATATATCCAAGTACCTACCTACTGTTACCCTAATGTTGTTTTAGTTTATAAAAATTACGTTTGTTGTATGGGAGCCCCCTTATGTATTTATTTAGTATTTGATGTTATAGCGGCAACTGAAATATGATATGTTCAATTCTCCATCTATGACGGTTCATGAGGTACAGCCTGCGGACAGACGGGTAGACAGACGACAAAGTCTCAATAATAGGATCCAACTTTACCCTTTGGGTACGGAACCCTATATAATTACTTAAATTTAACCTTAACGATTATTACGAACACACTCACAACGACAAAGCGAGCGCCATCAATAAAACGGCCTATTGTAGTGAATCGTTCTCTTATAAATATAAATTTATATAATTTTATTTCAGCTAAAGTAAGAGTTATCGCAATATTACCGTATTGGTAAAATAATACTATTATGAAAAATCGGTACTTTTCTTCATCGTTAATTTTAGTACTTTACTTCACTATAACATGACATTCAAAATTGACGTTGACAAATATGTATTGTATCACTTATTTTGCTATAATGTGGCACAAAAGATTTTAGGACGCTAGTTTCAACCTATTTTCACAAAATAATAAAGGTTTTTTCCACCAGGGCCAAGCTCAAGCTGATATGAGTTCTAAAAAGAGTTCTAAGAGTCCTGAAAAATACATCTGTCACTCATAATAATTTATGAGATGTATTTCAGGATGGCCTTGTGCAAGGTGCACAGAGTACTTTTTAATACCTACCAGAAAACCGTATGACCGCCAATGGGTGATGTGATTGATAATATAATGTATCTCAAAAACTATTAAAAAAATGAGCTAGTTACCTTAAAAAAGTGTGTGTGTGTCAGCTACGACGCACGATTGGAGTTTACCCCTTACGAACGATAAATTATGATATATATCGAATAGAAAAAAGGGTAAATGAACGCATCTGCTAAAATGATAAGAGAAACAAACATATTTCTGTAATTATTCGGATTATTTATATTACTTAAATAGAGCGTATTACATCAAGTATGTTACAAAATAATATAAATCTAAATTTAAAATTTAAGAAAAACGCCACAATTTCCCTAAACGTAAAACAACATAATATTATGTAATGTGGACGCGATGCGATTTCATTTGATACCCCACACTATATTTGCAGATTTTCAGTTTTCCTTACCCACTCTCACCCCCATAACTTTTAAACGGCTTAACCGATTTTCATGAAACATGTCTAAGAACACTCGCGCCAGACTCACTTTTCATACAGAAAAAACTAAATTGAAATCGCTCCATCCGTTCGGGAGCTATGGTGCCACAGACAGACAGACAGACACACAGACAGACAGACACGTCAAACTTATAACACCCCTCTTTTTTGGTCGGGGGTTAATAAATAAAATACAGTGAGACTACGAAGTATGGCGCAAAGAGGAGACCCCGAGAATGAGATACGCTGTGTAATGTATTCCATCTCATTCTTTTACACGTTCAATCCTACAGATATATATGTTTGTCTCTTTCTACGTAACGCCTCAACTTTTCGTGTTACACTTGATTTTACTCCTCATAAAACTTCCGTACCGGGCCCTAAAACTCAAATTGTTTCTTAAGGAGTAAACTCCAAAAAACAAAAGTACCTAATGCTTTAAACTTAACACCTCTATGGGACATATCTCAAAAGTAGGTACGCAAAGTCGCAAACTATAATACATTCGCTGTCGTTCTTATCTTACCAGTGTTGTCTGTTCTATTGTTGCTCCTAAGCTATCATGGTTATAGTACGCCGGCCAGCGCCGGCGCCGCAGTGCTGGGTCGGTATGATTGAACTTACTTGCATTATGCGTGACGAAGTTCAAAAATATTAGTAAGCGAAATGGAGAGAAAATAAATTATGCAAAGGTCATTTACTTAGCGCTATATTTTAAAAAATATGCTTAACATATAATCTAATAAATTAGTACCTACTAGAAGCTATTAAATTTTAAACATTGTAGTTGTACAGTATAATATAAATTAAGTTCTTATCAATTAGTTATTGACCAATTAATGTACATTTTATTACGTAAAAATTGTTTCAATGTGTCATAATCATTGCAACGTGCCATCTTTTATATAATCGAAATGGATCTGAATTTTATGAGGACACAAAATACGACTGAGCGATTAGGGTTACGGTGTAGGTATTTCTTATCCAATATTTAACATTTAAAAGCCGTTTCACCCTTTAAAATGCAGCTGGCACATAAAATGTAATGAATAGAACAAGTATAGAATTTGCTGCTAAATTTTATGACGATAAAAACCGCTATTAATTATAAGGTAGCGGCATAATTGATGGCTATAATATATATAATATATAATTGGAATGCATGATTGCAATAAATTCAAATCTTTTGAAATGCACAATGAATTAACACTTACACTTAAAATATAACTGACGCAGATTCTATTTTATTTCAAGTATTTATATTATTTAATTATTATAAAAAAAATGATGCCAGTTGGTTGGATCCTCCGTTTAAATATTATGCAATAATCTTGATTTTTAGACAATTCTGTTTAAAAACTAGAATGTTCCAAACATAATGGTACAGTATTTTTTTGATGACTGGTAGCAATTGAATCCTCTATTAGTTGCGTTGCGTATTAGTACATAAAGGTAAGTAGCCTTCAATGAAAAAACAGCAATAGGCTTTTTGACTAATTATCGGAAATGTGATCCTTCACCATTTCAGAGGATAGCGTTTTTGTCAATTTTATCTTTATTATTCCTCTTTTTGGATTGTTTTTATTTACCAAAATATTAATTTGGTACCTACATTTATAATGTAATAGGATATACATAATTTAAAATGGTTTTCCGTACTAAGTCAAATAGCCTATTGGTACAATTATTGATTCTCTTACTCAGTTAACAAAAAAAATATTGTCTGCTAGTTCCTTTCCGCTAATTTATCAGTAATGTTGGCTGATCTTGAACGAGCGTGTTGCATTATATCTAAAGCTAAATCATCCACAGATGTGTATCGGCACTTTTGAAAACTAAATAGATCTGATATAAATCCTACGATTTCTGATTGGAAAGTTTCACAAACGTCGCGTAATCGTTCTCTGGGGCCGAGGAAGCCCCAGACCAGCACTGGGAGTAGATGTTCCGATATTGAGTAGAAATGAGCCATGAAACCATCAGGATATTGCAGGTATCGCCGCTTCGCTTTTATTACGGACCACACAGCAGTTGTCAAAGCCTGAAAATAGGATATTGAATTAGTCAAAATGTACCATATCAAGTCAGACAAGTGGTGTTTTTTAAAAATAGCTCAATGTTCAACTACCAAACAAAATAAAAGATTTACCATATAATTTATTTGTGAAAAAGTTAAAGTTATGGTTAATAGATAATGCTTTCTACAGTGTCAAAGACTATTTAGAATTTAAATCTTGACTATGTATATTAATTGACATTTATAATTTTGATGAAATTAACCATGATTGAGTAGCTGTAATTGACATTTAATGTAATCTAGACTTATTAAATTTTAATGTACAAAATTTTTGCATGTCAATGTTTTTTGGCGAAATATGTGAAACGAATTGAAATGTAATATCTTATATGTACCATATTTCATGCAATAAATGATTATGATTATGTTGAAGTAGCTGGTTTCCGCCTGCATTGCATTTCCCAACATGAGATATGTTGTAGAGCTTATTTTGTGCTTTTCATTTATATTGTTACTTTACAGTCGGGTTGTTTGTTCTTTTTAACCCCCAACAAATAACAAAAAAAGGGGTGTTATAAGTTTGACGTGTCTGTCTGTCTGTTTGGGCCATCATAGCTCCCGAAAGGATAAAGCAACTCAATTTAGTTTTTTTTTGTGGAAAGAAATATACTCGAATGGTGTCTCAAAAAGCGCATCACGTGCACATTACAAAATAGTATGACTTTTTACTTTAAGGGAACTTAATAATAATAGATTTTATCACATACAGCGTGGACTAAGCACAGGGCGATGATATTGCATTATTTACAGGATACATACACTCTCTTTGAATCCATCTGACAACCAACGGTTTCGAACCACCGCGAGCACGGAGGAAGGCGGCGAGGCTAGATCTTCAAACGCATCAAGCAGGATATAATCCAATACAACGTCGTAGAATGTTAATGCCTGAAATAACAACAAAAATAACTGCGATTCTTCTATGAGATTAACAATTACATTCAATATGTATGATGTAAGTGTACACTTTTTGTAGTAAAAGCAAAAACAAAAATATAAAATAAAATTATTAAAAAAATTGCATGAAGGATGAATTGTATGGGAGCCCGCTTATATATTTATTTCAAATAGTGGTTTTAGTATTTTGTTGTTGTACCCCTACAACAGAAATACATAGTCCCTAAAAATTTTTACTGTCTTTCTATAACGAATAATAAATTCGTTAAAAATAAAAAGATTTAAAAAAAAGTTTTCTAAGCCCATTGTGCTTCAACATTCGTAATGTAAGTAATATTTGCCCTAAGCTATTGTTGCTCATCATCCCACAAAAAGCGGATACAGTTTTTAAGACCCATGATGCGTCTTAAAAACCAATTTGATTTATTGTACCAATTGCATAACTTATAATAATACTAGTACATACTTTAACGTTTTTACTGGTAAGTTCACTTTCAATAACTGGCCAATTAGCGCCATCCGATGTCCAGGAAACCATTTCTTCATATGCCACTAGAAATTCCTTCGGTTCCTGTAAACAAAAGTATAATTAATGAACAAGCGCAGTAAGATAGTCGAAATACGTTATGTAAAATTTCATACATCACGTTGTAATAAATTCGATAAGTCCGAGATGGACTGATCACCGAGGGTTCCGTGTAAAACACTTTTTGTAAGATAAGTAAAATAAGAAAACATGAAATAATAGTTAAATTGAAAGTACAAAAGCCAAAGTAAGATTCATTCCGCGATAACCCATCCAAGTACCGACAAGCGCGCAACATTGCTTAACCTTTTAATAAAACCACGTTTTCTTTAAGCTTATCTATTTTTTTAATGTGTAGTATTTGTTTTATGTAAATTTCAATCAAGTTCTCTATCTATCACGCTTTTTGAGACAGAGCCTGGTGACAGACAGACGGACAGCCGGACAGACAACAAAGTCTCAGTAAAATATGCAAAAGGTTAAAACGGGACCATATTTAACTTTAATAAAATAACCTTGTTTTACTTTAAATAACCAACCTTGTCGGCAAACAGCAATAGATCTGTAAGTACTTCACGGCCAGCATCAACAAACCACGCCCACACAGCGGCATCTTTGAACACAAGCCTGAATGCCATCCGAAGGCAATGTAGTTTACATAGGAACTCTGTGTCTGAAGTGCAGTTTACAACTTCCGTACGAAGAGTTCTGTAATAAAAACATATTTTTATCACAAGCTATCACCTACATTTTTTTTTGTATTCAGATTATTGGCTTTAAGTTCAATAATCCAGTCGTCTGGTTTGTCAATGTTATGTCTGTTATTTGTAAGAGAGTCAAATCCAGTGACCCATTAATTTATTAACACTTGAATATGCAGCTATAAATTAAATTACCTGTAAGGGATACCATTTTCTAATTGTCTCAGAGCATTTTGATATAGTTCTAAGTGTTCTAATTCTGGTAAAGCTTCCGTCAGGTCGTCGAAATCGTGTAGATCTGCAGCCTGAAATTAAATGTAGAATCATTGGAAAAAGAAAATGTCATACATATTACTTAAGTTACTAATACGGTGTACAGCACAACATGTTTATTTATAAGGGTGCCCATTCACGATGCGTGCTTCAATCCAAATGGAGTAGACGGCTTCAAAAATCGTTTCCTGAATGTGAAAAACGTTTTATTAGAACAGTTTATTTTGTATATTGTCCGCCCGCGGCTTTGGCCGCATAATAATAGATTTTAAACGTAATTTTGCCCTTTACTGGGAAAACAGCTATGCGCCATGCGAGTTATTCTGATATGTAAGCTATATGTATAATATAGTAAATGTATAGCTATATATATATATATATATATATATATGGGGGGAGGCCTTTGCCCAGCAGTGGGACACAGGGGGCTTATAATAATAATAGCTATATATATATATAATCGTTAAGTTTCATCAAAATCCATTCAGTAGAACACACATACAGCCTCACAAACTTGCGTATAATATTAGTAGTCTTAAATAAATTGAAGACACTTCTTGTCTAGCATTTGAGAGTCTCTCTCTAACAAAACACCACCACAAATAAGTAGATTTAATTTTTAACTTCATATTTGTTGCTTACAAGTGGACTCCAGTGTTTAGTGAGGTCTTTAAGCGTAGTTCTCAAAATATGTTACCACCCTAGTACAAAATAAAAAACAATCGTGTTAGGTAAGCAACCATAGAAATAATGGTATTAAAATTTCGGACCTCACGCTTTAACAGCTTAGGCTGTGAATGTACTCATGTTGGCTCACAAGGGATGCAGCAAGAAAACTTTTTTAATTACCCAAAAAAAAACCTCTAAATCTGTTCTTACGTTTTATGAGTTTGATATAACATTGACATACCTGATCTTCAGCGGAGGCGAAAGACTCCGCGCTGGAATGATGCTCCCTCTTAGTGTGCGAGGAGCCAGTATGCGTAGACAGGAGTCGCGAGCGGCGGCCGGCGCCCGAGCCCGCGGACCCACCGCCGCCGCCTCCGTCGCTCTCCGACCGGAATAGCACCGATCGCTGGTCTAGGAATAGAAGTTCGCATCTTTCCTGAAATAAAAGCAGTTTTTAGGTTAGAGGTGCCTATGAACAATCAGTATTGCTATCACAATAACTATTTATCGAGTAGTGTCCCATTCTACTTTTCTATATATTAATAAAATTTTAATTTATGTGACATTATAGATTTGGAATATCAGGTTTCCCAACCTCCAAATGGAATTATTAAATTTCAACCAATAGATCAAAAGTAGAAATCCCTTTACCTGAAGTAAGTAAGCATTTTGTAGCAGTTCCTGTATTTCTCTGCAGAATTCAGCTTCCTCAGGCGACGTGAGAGCCAGTGTGCCACTGACGCCGCCGCGCGCTCCAAGGGAAAAGGCTGCAAGCGCGTCTTCCCAGTAATTTATACTTGTTTCTAAGGCCTCCATACCTAAACAATTTAAAATTATAATCAATAATCATGCAATGGTTATCATTTGAGAGAATGCTATTAAAATTCAGAGTTGTGTTAGTAAACTAATTAATTTGAATACCACTGTTTTTACAATATTCTTAAACCAATAGACATGTTTATAACTAGAAATCAGCTCATTTTCTGAAAGAAAGTTAAAAAATAATTAATGTGTTAAAATTAATTACAGCAACCCATAGCTTACATTATAAACTAAAGTACAAAATTCCCCTTAAAATCTGGTTCATTGGTCTGTATTGAGTTAGAATTATCTAATCTTTGTAAAACTTCTTGCATTTTGCCATTTAGATCTTGCACAGTTTCAGTAAATGTAGAAATGGTATCTACAATTCTGTCTTCTATGATATTCCTGCGAGCTTCTTGTGACTGTAACACAGATACAATAGCTTCTAAGGCTCCTGCCACTCTCTCTTCTGCAGCAACCCTTCTTTCCTCTATTTCCAGCGCCCACTTTGGTGGTGGTGAGACTGATCTGACCTCATCATCTGAAATAAATAATATGATAAATTTATAATCTTTAATATTCGAGATGTACTGAGAACATTTCACAAAAATTGTAGGGACTTGATACCTGACAAATAATTATTCTCTGTTGCTTTAGTAGAACTTGCAACGGATTGTCTCGTCTTTTTCTTTCGAATAGGAAGAGCCTTAACTTTAATATTTTCAAGAGGCTGAGAATCTGAATCCTCATTAAGGTAACTTTCCGCCTGTTTTGGGCTTATCTCAGTGCCTTTTCCAGTGAGTTCTATTAACCTTATCTCCAAATCATTGAGAGGGACAAATCTGTTTGCTCCTGATTCAAATCTCCTTGCATCTGCTGCCTTTTTCCTACATTTGTTTCTCCATTCAAACCAATACTGAAATACAAATTTAAGTAACATTATTACAAAGTAGCAAGTGACAGATTTTGTAACAGAGTTTTTATTTATGTTGGCATTTGTATGCAGATATACGAGTAATTTTTAATATGACAGGGCAAAATCATATGTTTGGTGGAGGCAACTACCTTCTTCCATCTCTCTGGACTTTTGAGGACGCCTGATTCCACAGCATTTAGCTTCTTAGCTACAGCTGTCCACTTCTGACGGACTTGCTGCCCTATGGGTCTTCCTGGAGATATTCCATTCAATAGGATCTTGTTCTCCTCAACAAAATCCACCAGGATCTCTAATTGTCGCCTAAGTATTTGTCTAGGTGGTGCCATTCAGTTATTTTTCCCTGGTCCAGTGATCAAAAACAAAACTTCATTTTAGTGGTCTTCTCAGTTTTGTTAAATGCCGGTCAGCTAGACTTTGGAGCTCTTTATTTGGGTACGTACGCTACACACTGCTCGTTCGGTTTTATCTTTATTAAGAGATATTTTAATAGTGAAAAACATTGTCGATCCCCTAAACACAAACAAAACATCACTTCATTGAACTAAATAGAATCATAGAATGGAAAATTGGAAATATCTAAATCACAAAAATGAATGAAACGAACGAAATTGATTGACTAGACCTCGCTCGGCTTTTTCTGAATTTGTGAATAAACCAACCAAACATACACCAGAAAAGGGCAGCAGATAGGAGAAATCGGAAAAGCAACAAGAGCGAGCGAGATGAAATGTTTTAATGAGTTTACGCACGTGACATCTAGTATCGAGTAGCAAAAATATCATGTATATTAATTCCATTGCACATATAAAAATTCAACTAGATGTCGTTAGTCATAGTCACATGATATAATATAGTCACAGGTTCATTTTGTAATCCTATTTAGATTTTTAGTAGATTTTTTACAAATAATAATAAGATGCACTGGCCAAAGTACACACCTCCCTATATTACACATGACATGTTGAACTTTACTAAGTATATAAAACAGTTTCATTAACATTATTATATTTAACGTTAGTATAACGATTTATATATTTAATCTATTTCTAGAAATAATTATGTAAATTGTAATGATAACAGAATACAGGTGGTAAAGCCACTTTTTTAATTTTACTTTAAACACATCTACTACATCTTGCTACTGTGCGAAAATGGGACATGAAACGTTTAGGTTAGATATCTTTAAAAATAATATTTAAAAAAATAACTACTAAAAACGTAAAAGTTAAAAAAAAAAACAATTTTTCTTTGAACCATAATTTCTTACACCAATGAAATTATACCCAAAAAGCCTTAGCCCGGCCCAAAACAATCCAAGATCAAAGAACATAAATATCTCAATTCGAAATTAGTTATCAAATCTAACATTGGTACATAAACATGGCACCGACGACGCAAATTACTTGGGTACCTATACTTTAATTACTAGTGTAAGAACGTGGTTAATAAATTTTAAAGAAAAACTTGATAATTTTCTACTTTTCAGTTTTTAGACGTTTTTTTTTTCGTATTCTCTCTTTTGTATTACAATCTACTGGTTTGATTTCTACTATTAATTTACCAAAAAAGTGATCATAAATTTCAAACCAATAATGAATGAACAAATCTTATAACCTATTTTCCCACCCTTAGTGTTAAATTATTGTTTTCCAAATTTACATTGGACCAACTACGAGGTATCAACCCTTTTCAATAAAAAATAAATTCTAAAATCGGACAACTCGGTAAAATGTTATGCGTGGTCATATATAAAAAAATATATATAATTGCGCGTCGAATTGATAACTTAGTTTTTTTTTCGTCTGTAATGTAATGTACTTAGTAATGGTCTAAATAAGTATAAACATTTATATTTAAATCGGGACAGTTCTCTACGAGCCGGCATTCAAGTGTCAGCTTACGAAAGCTTATCCCTCCGCAGTTAATAAATTAATTTACCGGGAATTTGACTAACGCATTTACTCAAATTTGGGTCGTTCGTGACCGTAAACTATTTATTGTCTTACTATCTTAATTAATTACCTACCTACCACATTTGAATATCTTTAAAATATATAAGTACTATCTTTAAATTCAAATTTATAGAACATTACTATTCTATAAAAAGAAACCATTTAATTAAATCCAAGACAGGTTTTTTCTCAGAATTTATCAATTTTCATGACATCATCTCTCTTGTTTTATGTTTTCACGAAAAAAAATGTTAAACTTCGAGATACTTGTATAGTAAATTTCCCTATCTATTGAAAGAAACAAAGTGGCTACCTTTCGAAGTACGCAGAGGGTAGGACGCTATATAGAACACTTCCACTATTCGTTAATATAGTGCTGAAGTGTACATTTACATCTTTCAGCAACGAACAGGAGTTCTAACTTCCCAATATCACAAATCTATATTATATCTAGACAAGTTACTGAAGCTTACTTTACCTATCCCTCGCGCGTCATAAAGTCATGGATTAAAGCACAGTTAGTAGAACAGCCCCGAACATGCCCGCGCCGTCCCACCGACCGACCGGCAGTAGATGGCAGAACTCATTCGGCAAGTCAGTTCACCGGCGACTTCGCATTGCGGCGGTTCAGCGCCCGTTCGACCGAACCCACAGTGAACAGCGAACATTGTGAAAACTGAACAGTGAGTGAAATATTTCTGTGGAACGTAATTATATCAAGCCTACAAGGCGTTTTGGCAGGTGAGAAATTTTAATTATTTCCAGTATGTTCTGTTATGCAAATAATTTAAGTTGGGGGAGCACGCTTGTTATATATTTTTAATTTAAATGCAGTTCTTTAAATAATTTTCGATTTAATCTTTGTAGGTTCCGCTTAAAAAAGGTTTTATCAATTCTTCTACCCGCGAACATTTTTGAAAAAAAAAGATCATACCAAAAATAACTAGAATTTAAGACCTTATTGACAAAACGTGGACGTTTAACAGCCTAATTATAAAACACATTACGGTATTTGATGATTATTAAGACATAAATACAATAATATTTTCTTAAAAAAATAATCTAAGTAATAAAAGTAGACCCATTGGCCCAAGGAAGTCCGTGTTACTTCTACTAGAGCTTCGATTGGACCTCCTAACATGTTTCTTGAAACCGGTTCACATACGGCGGGACTTATGCAATCGGCCCACTAATCATTATTATCGATGGGTCCAGGCACAGTGCCCATTGAAATAACCAAGTATGTTTATTGGAATTCAGCGCTTTTAAATTAGTAGTGGCATTGATAATACATACAGCACACACTAAATCCAAATCAAATAGGTACAAAAACGTAGAAAGGTCTTTAGATTGAAAACTGTTTAATGTTGTCAGTTCGTTTGAATACGGTTGAAGAAACGATAGACTGAAAATTTGTTAATCAAGTAATACTGATTACTTGTTTACAGGTAATTTAATTTTACACAATTATCGTTTCAGCGGATTTTATAGGACTATAACTTGTGATTAAAAATCTAATCAGAGTTAGAAAAGTTAACTTTTATTAGCAAGTAACCATCATAATGGTGGGTTAGGTACTAACTATTTTATGACCATCTTAATTAATCTAGACGAGTTCATTATCGTATCTAGCGTAAGCTGTTAGGTCGACTGTTTTCTCGAGGTCCCAGTAGATATTTTGTCCCAATAATGCATGAAATATCTATATACAGAACGATCAATTTCTCAATCGCACAAAGTAAAATGGAATCACGAGAAATAACCTCCCTCGTGGTCCCAATATGGGACAGAATAATGGGACCACGAGAAAACTCGAACTACTAAAGAGGTCCAGAGTCCATTGCGTGTGTGATGGTATTTAAGTAAAATTTGGCATGAACCGCAGCTGCGGAACACAGACAACAATGCAGATATCGCATGTTGCATCGCACAATAGCAGACTCATTGTATCCAAATGTAAAGGTAAACAAGAGAATTCCTGTTACCCTCCACACCATTTGCACACGCTAAAAGCTTTCCCATTTTCGATATATCATCCATTCATTAAAATTTGTAATGTAGAATGGTTGCTGCTGAATAAAAAATATACCACAACGTGTTACGAATTAGCAATGTTAATGCTATCTACAGATTATTGTTTAGATTCGCGCGTTAGACCATACAAGTAATAATAGAATAAACAAACTCTTCAGGTTGGAAACAATATTGTAGTTAGCAACAGTATTGGTACCTTATTCGACGCGACACGTCCAATTGGCGACAGCGTATCGATCATAATTCTGCTTCACTATAGTGAAGTTATATATAAAATTTAACTACGATTTTAAGAGAAAGAGCAGATAGCCAGAAAATATGGTTAGGATACATGTATGTTATTATTTAGTAGATTAGTTATTAGTTTTGTAATTATTATGTTTGTAAAATAGATTGGTATGTTTACTAACAGCTAAATACTTTCAACTAAATATTTATTTTGAGCTTCAGCTCTATGCATAATGGTATTCGACCCTGCTGGTTTTAAATTTGAAATGATCATTTCTGAGGGTTACTTATGGGTAACTGTAAAATACTTCGTTTATCTTAGACACTAAAACTACCCGCGCCGCTGCCCGCGTCTTACAATTAACGTATTTTCCCGCGGTAAAAGTATATATAAACCTTCCCCTTGAATCACTCTATATAATAAAAAAAACGGATCAAAATCCATTACTTAGTTTAACGATCTATGCTATATTGATCTATCTTATATGTACTCGTAGACATCAGACAGCGGAGAATACTTTTTCTTGTTCTTGATGGATACTAGTATTATGTAAAGATTTACATGCTCAACAAGAGTGTTGCGTAGCTCGAAGAAGGTCTATTATTTTGGAGGGCAAAACAATAAACGGCTGTACAGCAGAGCTAGGAATAGTACATGTAAATTGTCTTTACTCCCGACCACGAGATGGTCATTTCCGTTTGCCGCGTCCTGCGGCCCGCTGCTCGTTAACTATGTATCTTACTTTACTTAGTTAATATCTAAGGTTTTAGTTATCGTGCGTCACTATCAATATCACCAAGTGGTTTTAAGTTAATTTATAAATAAATAGATAGGTTCCCGGAAATATGCATAACACCTGTAAATTATTATACATCGTTATCCAGAAAGATAATAAGCAATAATAATTTCGTAATTTTAATTAACTTGTTCATAATAATTTCTGATTAGTTTATAAGGCTGAGGTTTAAACAAATTAAATTTTCAAGCAAGATTTCTCCGCTATGAAATTCAAACAGGGGAGCCCATAAATTCATGCAGGCAAGAACCCTCTCGTCTGGCCTACTTTAAGCGTTTGCAGGCGAGAGACATTTCGCGACGCAATAAGTAGGCTGGTTTTGTCGGCCGGAAAATTGCGTCAATTTTTAGGGCGCGAGCCACCCCGGAAATATAATCAGCTAAATAGCGATAAAAGACAAGAAAAGTTATGAAGCTTATTGCCTGGGCGGTTTTTCCAGAGATTAAAGGATATTGCATACAAATTTAACAGCGTGCCATTTTAAAAGACAGTTTAGTTTATTGAGAAAACATATGAGGAAAAACTTCTGCCAAAAAGACAAATAAATTTTGTCGCGTGATCGACCAGACTGAAAATTACCTTCTTCAAACGTATTTTATAACCACCTGTCTTGGCTTCGCTGTCTGAGGCTTTTTGTGAAATAGCTTTGGAACGTGGGGCCGAGGCTTTGTCTCCACCAAACCAACAAGGAAAATGCAAATTAAATTGTTTCATGCGACAGCAGGTTTTGTTAAAGGCTAAGCAAATTCGGTAAGGTTCAGATGGAATTACATCAAATGTGATGTAACGTTACAGTTGAGGGATTTTGGGAGATTAGCCAATCACATTAATCGGATTACGGCACGTAACGGGAATCATGTGCTTTCTATAGGTGCAATGAATGTCGAGGGTCTACAGATGAGAGTTCTGACGTCATAGTTAGGCAGTGGTACTTTTAGGTAAGTGTTGCTCTTACAATCTTACGGAACGAGGTCACGTCCCTCGAGCGGAGGGTGAACGAGGAAAGCTTTTTGTAATTTAGCCTCGCTACATCCCCGTGTCATAACATTGTAACACAACAGTCGCGTCATCGCCCTTTTACATTTTTATGGCCTGAAAACCTTGTTGGCATTGAAATACGATCCTCGCGCTAATGTTTTGTTTTCGGGGCATTATACTTGTAATCACAGCTAATTAAAATTTCTGGATCTTCTTCTAGGTTTAGGATCATTCGACTGCCTTAGCGTGTGTCCAATTCAATACTGCTGTAACGATGACAATCCATCCAAATTCTTAGATTTCTCAAGCATCTCGTGTCTGCGATACAGTACAGATTACCTAGTTGTCACAGTTATCAGAACGATCAGGAGCAGTCTTAGATATTGTCAGTAAGCTGGGTCTAGTCTAGGGAAGTGGTTGATAAGGGGCCGAACGGAGGGCGACTCTCGTATTCGTATGCAGGCCGCGCGTTGAGGTGGCCCGATCGATACGCGCCCGCGCGACGCCTCCCTCCCCAAGTACCCGCTACAAGCAGTTCAAGTCTGCTACAACAAATACACTTGAGTTTATTAAATTCCTTGCGGGACTTTCTGAAAAAGCCTCGACCGAAATCGTGCTGTAAATTCTGCTAATGCAATACTCAACAACATATCCAGTACCGCAATTAACTTTAATTTGATTCCTTGATTTATGGCATAAGTGTAAGTAATTATCCTATTATGGTGCGTTTATAAAGCTATTAAACGCCTTAGCCAGAGCGACTAGGAGGAAATTCTTGTACTGATCATAATTTTAAAACGTCCGACTCTCGTGCTTAATGTTACGACCATGTTCCAATTACTAAGGCAGAACTACATATTATTCAGCTACCGGATAAGTAATCCATTAAAAGCTGGCAAAAAACTTCAACTTCCCGCTATTATTACTACAGACACAAAACACCAAGTTGTACTCGTTCAAGATAAGGAGATGACATCATCGTTGACGGTGACGGCAACAGGCAAGGGAGAAAATAAAAAAGTTGTTCAGTAGAACTGACCAACCGGAGAGCTGGGCTTTAGTTGTGGGGCGGTGACCGCGTGGCCCTGATCTTGGCAGAATAACCTGATGATGACCTTCTCAATGAACGCGTTCTGGCTTCGCATATTTATGCGGCAATTTTGACAAAACTTCTGATATTAGATAAAAACCTTTCAGTTACGTAGTAGTAGTATAAAACTAGTGTGTAGCTTAATAAAACCTTGATTATAAACCTTCGTATAATTTCGTCACTATGCTGCCATATATAGAAAGAAGATTAAATATTGTTAATCACATAATGAGTAGCGTGGGTTTTCATCGTTATAAATTCAAGTTCGAAGACTATATAATTTATAATTTTATAGTCAGCGATGCGGAAGAGAACGTACACCTAATAGCTCCCACTTGTTCCCTCTATTTGACGCGAAATGCACTAACTGTTTACTAATAGCTTAATGCACTTCCAATGGCTGTCTGTCTGATGGACGTAGGGGAGAACGGTTTCCATTACAGAAGCTATTTTATCCAGGGAAGTATTTTACTATGTCCATTTATCGTAATGACGAACAAAAATGCTTCGACTTATAACTACACCACACGTAATATGAAGAAGATTCTTGTGCATCATTTGAATATGTAAATTTTGTAATGAGATTATTCCTCCCATACACAAGGAGAACAGGAAAGCATTTCTATTGTGATCTATTTATGAACATGATATAATAATTGTGTCTTCGCGTGGATCTTACTCTAGATAAAACAAGTTAAAAGTTTATCATAATTGTGTCATTAATATTCTTTAGCTTGGAACAACACATTAGATTGAACACTTGTGTTTTAAATTGTAGATAGCCTTATAAATTAGTAATAAGATACGTGATAGGGGTTAATATTAAACATAAAATATTATTGCAATTAGTCCGGATCCAACTATTGTTAATCCATTCTAATATTATCAATGCGAAAGTAACTCTGTCTCTCTCTGTCCTCTTTTACGCAATAACTACTGAACTGAACCAAATAATAATAATAATTATTAGTATATAAATAAAATTTGGTACACAGATTCTCTAGAGCCTGAGAAAAGACATAGGGATCTTTTTACCGCGCTAAATTGTCATTCTGGGGGAAAATCCATTATAACGCGGGTAACATCGCGGGGCACTACTAGTTCGAAATATATGAGATAAGCGACCATAAATACATATAATGATTACTTACTTAAATACTTACTTACATTATATAGGCTACATATTAGATTAACACAGAATCATAATGCGTCAAAATCTGTTCACACAAATATTAAATGATAGATCTACCTACACACACTGTCGCGTTGTTACTTTGTCATCGTCGACCCTCATGGAACGGTGCGGTGATTTTGATTATGTACCAAACAATTTGTCATTTCGTTTGTCGCGTATTTGCAATTTGCAGGCTTCACAGCATGGTTCCATCATAGGGCCAGCACCAAAAAAACATTATTGTACTTTCCAATATAAACATAATAGAGTAAAACCTTAAGTTCCTACCTAATACTAAGTATTACCACAGTAATATTCTTGACCCACGGCGTTATAGGTAAACATATCTTGCGGGCTCGACGGCTCGCGTGGATATGATCGTAGATAATTTGTCTAACCACACTCCAGATAGTGTTACGTTAAACATAACAACCAACAGGGTACCACAGGAAAGTAATTGGTCGACTTTCATTTAAGATCGATGCGTGGATAGTTCCGTTTAATATTTAAACCATTGGGATCGGTACCTGGGTCTTTTTATTGCTTGTTTTTTTTTCTCTCGTATCCCGGCCATTGCTCCCTTTATTATAGGACGACCCTTTGGACGAACAATGATTAGAGTAAGGGGAGAGCTGATGCAGCTGCTCATTTTCTTTGAACATAGGCTATTTCTTTTGAATCAAAGGTCGATTGGTTGCCAAAATATAACAAACGTTTAATTTTCGATTTGTAGATTAGATACAACGAAAATACAAAAATTATTTGGCAACGACAATTAAGAATAGTAGTCTTAACCATAGATACAATGTAATGTTAATCACGATACGTCTTTATAAAAAATTGTGAGTATGAGATGGATTCATACACCAAGGGTTCCGTGTATTTCAACAGTTTACACTTATTGTAATATAATAAAAACAAAAAACGAATTACCCATACAAGTACTGATATCAAGCAACGTTGCTTAACTTTATAAATGGAAGGTAAATTTACTATTTAAAACGTTTTAAAAAATACTTACCAGATCCCGTTTAAACCAATTTTCGTGTTTGTAAGATTGCATGGAACATCATATGTTTTTTTTTCAGTTTTATCTACTGTATAGTTCCTAACTTACTTTGTAACCCTAAAACGTATTGAATGATATACTTTATCTACTTCGAGCTAAGTAATAAAGCAAGACAGATTTCTGTACTAAATCAATCAAGCGAGTTACAAAAAGTTGTACATTTCCAAAGCTGATGACGCAATGTGAAAAGCAATGTGGTCCCCTCGCAAGTGTACAACTTTTCCCGCGGCGCCAGACGATGGCGACACGGTAGTTTCTACATAATGACTATAGGGAGCGGGGTAAGGTAACTATCTGGTCAGAAATACATATCGCTTGCTCATGCAACATGTTTGCTGAAGAAATCGTGACCAAATATTGTTTTTGCTGCTCTCACGACAGGCATGTTTTACTTGCTTCGAACATTTAAACGGGCAGGCAATATAGTCATGCTATTCTCACAGCAAGACTTTACGCCACAAATATTTAAATCCATTAGAGAACGGGAAGAGCTGGCGAGGTCTACCGATTAGAATCACCTTGACTAATCATTGAGTATTTCAAAATAAACGCAATGTTATTTTTTCTCAGTCACAGAACGACGGCATCTGAAAATAAATGCCTGCACCTATCGACTGAATTTTGTACCGAGACGATTTATACAGCCGTTACAAAGGACAATGCAGACGGAAAATGCAAAGAGAAATAGAAAGCTCGAACATGGAGGAATGAGACTAAATTAATCTCTTCCGTAAAGTGTTAGCTTAATGGAGAGTACGGCTTGCGGGAAATTGCATTCACTGGAAAAACAGCTGCCACTTGGTTCTTTGTAAACACAGAACCACATTTCCAAGGCTTAATGGGAGGATTCCTTGCATAAAACGCGTTTTGTAAATAATATTTTTTTAAGGCTAGAAGGAAATTAAAAAGTTAGCTATAATAGCTAATATACACACTGGTGAGTCTAATTAATTGTGTGTGTAGGAGTGTTGGTACATTCCTTATAATTATTGAGCTGTCCCGAGTCTTCTGGACTAAACACAGTTTAAAATTAATTACTTCCTTGGGCCAACAAGCGTACATCACTGGCAACTAGGAAATTAAATGATTTTTGTAGTCCTTGTAGTCATATTAGGATTACGTGTTTTGAATGTCTTTTGAATAGAACATTAGTTCCATTCAAATACAAAAATAAATCAATAGTCCAAATTAAAAAAAAAATAACAGAAAAAACCAGGGTTACATGAAAAAAAACATACATTGTGACATATTCTTAATATAAAAATGAATCGCATAATGTGTTGGTAAGCGCATAACTCACACAACAATTGACCAATATTTTTTTTTATGTTCGTTTAAGTCCAAGGATGGTTTTAACGGTCGTAATTGCCAGGAAAACAATTTGAATAATTACCCGTGTAAGCCGGGGTGGGCCACTAGTTTAGAATAAAATATTCCATTCACAATATTACTTGAAGCAAATAAATTGACTAGTTACTCGTAACTTAGGCAAAACAAGATCAACTAGCAGATACATGTGTAGCTCACACAGTAGGCGTTGAACGTGAAAAGAAAGCAGTTAAACTGGAAGTGGAAAGAAAAGGACATGTCTGGCAACATTTTCATCTCAACTTACAAATTGTAATGAGGTAATTAGTCCGTGCCCTTATCGAGGATCGGAAGTGTCTCATTTACATTCTCCGCATGGATGGAGCTTCGTGGCAGGTGCGTCTAACACTGCCACAAACTTAAGGCACGAAACTATGCTGTATTCTGTATCGATTTCAGCGCGTGCGCAGCCACGTGCTGTATTAACATGACAAAAACTTATGAGGGTCATGGGATGGTTAAATATTTTAGCAATATATGTAACAAGCGTATAACATAGTAAAGATAAAGAAACAATAATAAAACTTACTTGTATTATTGAACGACAGATAGAGCATAGAAAACATAAGTTGAGAAAATGCTAATCTATGTACATAATGTATATGTAATGAATTGTACCTACACTATTTTTATCACGGTATTTTAAAGAGGAAACGGAGTCTGTTGTCACATGCTCGACAAAGATGATATCATTCGTCATCAATGATTGTTATTGGCTCGTAAATTTCAACCTCAATGGTATTCGTAATGCGGGTTTTACCGGCTATAATTTAATATCCGCCCGAAAGTAATCCCATTTCCTCGGCCACGCCACTAATACTTCAAATGTCAAATCGTTACCTGAGTGAGTGAGTCCTTGACAATGAAGTGTGTGTGTTTGGGAGTGCTTACCCGTTCAACCCATGATTTTTCTACCCAATAATATTTTTACCCCTTCAACCCAAAACATATGCCCCGTTCTACCCAAAGCAAAAATCTGAGTCACAGTGTATTCTAAATAGTACAGGCACCGTAATTTGTATATCTTTATATATATAATTCTTCTGTGAGTGTGTATGTCACTGAACTTCTCTCAAACGACTGGACCGATTTTGATGAAATTTTTTGTGTATGTTCAAGGGGATCTGGGAATGGTTTAGATTCACAATTTTGTCCGCTGGACAATGTTTTTTTAATTAATTTTCAACTTATTAGTAGTTGTTGGTTTTGGATATATGATCCCGCGAAATAATCCAAAAACACGGGCAACGCCGTGGCGTGTATAGCTAGTTATAATATATAAATCTTGTACGTGTGCTAGTCATTGAAAACCTCCGCGAGGGCGGACCGCTAGTATTTATAAAAAATCTAGATGGTATTATTACTCACAGTAACTTCAAATTTTGTAACTAAAATAAGGAGGTCATAATAGTTTATGATCTCTTTAAACGAGTGCACGTGCAACACCTAGAAAAATTAAGGAAGGAGAACTTGTTGTATGTACAATAGATAATCCAATCAACAACGGTATGGATTTGGCTACACGAAAAATTTCAGTGGGACATTGTTTAGAAAAACTGTCAACTTTTGTATCTTAAATGTGTTTGTTTTATCTATGTGTGTTGAATAATTTAGATGATTTATATTTATGTTAATCAAGAACATATTTTTATATCTATTATACTATCGATAGGTTTCATATAGTTTAATTGTACCTATTGTTACTTATAATTATTATATATTTTATTGAATTAAAAATGTGTACCTGTCCGTATCCGAGTGTTTACAATATGTCATCACGAAAAAAAATAGATTTTGCATGACTGATATTATGTACCAAGATAACTTAGAAAAGTAACTTTATATTTACCTACCAAACCTGAATCTGAAGAGTGATGAACTATTTTTTTATAATATTATTATTTTATTATGTTTGTTTCGCTAAAGGTTGATTATTTTTATTATTAGACTAGTAGACAAATATTTAACTGACTATTATCTAAACAATAAAAAAATATTAATAATGAAATATTTTTAATGAATTTCTGCATTTTTTGTCTAATGTAATGAATGACCCTGCTTCTTTAGTATTTCACTATGACATTTATTTGAATTCAAACAATAGAAATTAGGAATAAGTAGGTGTGGGTAGAACGGGTAACTTGAATCTATTGTTTTGGGTTGAACGGAGCAAAATACCTATTGGGTAGAAAAATCTTGGGTCGAACGGGTAAGCACTCGTGTTTGGACTGTATTATTTTGTCGTTAAGGGTATCTTATAACCAGAGATCGGAAAAAATGAGTCATCTATTATGTGCATGACTCCAAATATAAATCAAAATGTTAAGCAATTAATTATTTATGAAATTAAATTTATCTTACTGTTTACCCACTCTGAATAATTATCATTCCAGTATAGGAATAATAATATTCCTATAAATGGCACGTTTAAGTATGGTAATTGATGGATTGGTAGCAGAATTTTTCAGCACTATTTTAAATAAATACTGATAGTTTTCTTTAGTAAATTTATACTTTGTAATGTTTTGTATTATTTTACTAACAATCAAATTTTAAAATTTACAATTTATATTTTTTTTAATAGGTATGTGTGAAATAAAAAATCATTAAATTATAAATTTAAGATGTTTTTTGATTATACTTAGAGTCATGTCCATGCTATTGCGAGTAATATCGCAAATTTTGCGATCTATGCTAATAACAAATAATATTTACGATCGATAAAATGTTTTTTTAGGTTGGTCGATAAAGAACAGTAAATTCTGTAAACCTAGTAATGTTTTCGGAACAATCGAAAATAAATTCCACGAATTTGTGATGCATGAAGAAAACCAAACAGACCAGAAACAAACATGTCGATTTTGGATTTTACCACAGATTTTACAAGTGTTTAAATTATCATGGGTATAACAATATTATGACTTAAAACAGGTAACATACCATGATTTGACGGTACTTGAGTTTTCCGATATTTCGACGCTGCGCTATTGCAAGCGCCATGATCAAGGAAACATCAGTATCAGTTGTTTCCGCGATCATTAAAGTCGTATTTTACAAGTTATTGTTAAATATGCGACTCATTTGATGTAAGAATAAATATCTTTGAGCGAGTCATAATTAACAAGACCACTTAATAGAAGATTAAAATATAACAATAAGTTGGCTTCAAGTAATTGTTGTTTATTGCAACTGTTATTCCTTTGTCTTGAGTTTACAGAAGAACCGTAAAATCAAGAAATGTTGAAATAAGCTCGATCTGGATACCGAAACAGTCAAAATGTTATTTCTAGCATGAAAGCTCCGAGGCAGCCCGGTACAAGGTCGCGCGAACGCTTCATTCCCGGAGTAACCAAGGACATATCCATTTCTCGACCAAGGTTGCACAAGGTCTCCCAGGCAGCCGTCCTTGGAACTTGGTAGGATTTAGGCACGCACAAAAGATAAACGTAAACTTTTACTCTGGGCGCAAATAAAATCCGTTCATCCCCTAAATACATATATTTATATGGGTGGAAAGTGTCTGTGAAATTACAGACAACCATTTTATGTAACCTTAAGAGAAATCAAATACTAGAACCTTCTAGCTAGATACTCTATCTAGCTAGATGGCCATGTTTCTGTTGAAAGCGCTATCATGAATCCTTCACTATATACTATTGACCTAACTAATGATGACAGTGTTGGTCATGTGGCAGCTTCTAACATAAACAAAATACACATGCCTAGCAAAAATAAGTTAAAAAAATACATAAAAATCAATAAAATCATAAAAAAACTAAAAAAATGTTAATAAGTCATAAAAAAGCTGTTAAAAAATCTATTATTGCTGGATCATTGTTGGATAAGCTACAGTTATGCACAAATGAGCTTAATTGTAGTAGAATTCAATATGAAACAGAAATAGCAAATCTGACATGTAAACTTGGTTCGGCTGAGCGTTCCATGACCCATTACCAAACCATGTATCAAAGGTCAGGTGATGAAATCAGGGAACTCAGTCTAGCCATGGATGCTTTACTGAATAGCCAGGCAAGTCTTGAGACTAGGATATTATCCGGATGTGACTGCAATGTTAGTTTAGGACATGATAATTCTGGTCCGGCTCGTGTTGATGGCCAGGGCTATGGAGAGTCATGTCTGGATAGTATTGCACCAGCATCATTACTCACAGGAAACCTGGATCAATATACAAAAACTGTAGAGTACTGCGATGAACTTGGAAAAAATGTTGGTAAGTTTTTAAATATTAGTATGAAACATCCAATAGTAAATAATTGTTTTCCCTATTCTGATTTGCATCAAATCATGAAAAACATTAGAAGTGATACTTCAATAAATAAACTCACTAATTTGATAATTTTGATGGGAAATAGAGGAAATGTAAAGAAATCTGACCTAATTAAATATGTAGATGAACTATTTTCACTACAGGTGGGCAATATTGTATTCTATACATTTCCTTATAGCCAAAGTTTGCCACAAAAGGAAAATAACATTAGATATAATCTAAACATGACTTTGCATACAATTTCATGCAATAATCCTGTACATGTGTCAATTACTAAATTTAAGAAAATTGTAAAAAACAATCTTTGTATAAAAGCTTATTATAATATATCGGATTACCTTGAGGACAAAACTGCTTGGGACGGAATCTGCTCCAACACAATATCAAAAACAAGACTAACAAACAAATAATGATTGTAAAGTTTCAATACAAAAATGAGCTAGAGTTTCTAATCGCTTCTTTGCTCTAGTGTAAAAAAAGCGAAGCGACCAGATACCATAAATTTATTTCCTACTTATCTTTAAGCACCTATGACCTATATGTTTTTTTGTAATCTATTTTGACGTGTCTAAGTTTTGTAAAACCAAACTATGGAAATAAATAATTTTGTATCTTTGTATCTTGTATCTTGTATCTCTGATATTGGTTTAATTTTGGGACACTAAAGTATGTATGTACATAGTGTATTTTTTATCTCGTAAATACTATGACACGGACGATGTAGCGGCGCAACCTTGTATGTTTATTTCATCAATATAACTTTAGAAATATTTATCTATTAATGTTACTACTAAGTGACTTGCAATGAAATAGGAAAGATAAAATACATTTTAAATGTCGCAAGTGGGCATTTTGAAGGCGAAGCATCGTTACACGTTTATACATAAATGTAAACAAGTACACCGTACGTCCATTTAGCACTGACTAAATGTAAATGCAAGCACATTAGACCTTTATATCAGGTGTGGTTGAGATTATGCAATAAGGAGGTACGGCTGATAAAATAACTTACATAATTCACTACACAATTTAACGGATAAGATAAAATTGCTGTAGTTCCAGTTAAATACAGAGAAAGAAGTAGTATTTTGTATATCTTTACATATACAATTTATTCGCTTCCGCTGTCTGTTCGTTTAGATTAAACTGCTCAAAGGGTTTTATTTCAGAATTCACAGATATGTATAACTTTCCCCCGTGGGAAGTCGAGGCGGCCAGCTTAGTATGTTATTTACCCAAAAATAAATACAACAAAGTAAGAGGCATACTAAGTACCTGTACATGTTGAAAGATCAAATTTTCTGAACAATAGCTCATTCAGTGATGCAACACTAACCAACAAACAAAAACTTGAGAACCTCCATTAGGTCCACAAAGGAATATAACTGATGGAGTATAAAAGCAGACAATGCGGCGGTAACGGGACCAAGCACTAATTGGAAACGGAGAGTCGCTTCTTCCGTTAACCGATGCACTCTAACCGAGGTACAAATAAAAAATTAGAAAGTAGTGCGATACAGATTAAGGTACCCGTAACACTTCGTATAACCGTTACAAAGGCCGTGCCGTACCGTCACAATGTAAAGGACAAGAGAAGAATTCTAATTTACTCTCATACTCTGTAATCACGTTAAACGAATATCTTTGCAGACTACACAGTAAGATGACCCATTTTGAAAGATTTTTCTTATACCCATCAAGATAAATAGCAATTTTCAACTACAAGAATACTTAATGAATACGCATTATTATTTATTCAAATACATACATTTAAAGTGGTTTGCAATGAACGTGCTTCGATTGTTAATAACGTACATGTATCAAGTTACTAGTCACGATCCGTAAACACAGCACGTAACTGATTTCAATAAATTTATCTATTGCAAAAGAATTCGACTACGAAGTAATATTTCTTAAGAAATTTGTAATATTAAATTTTTGGCATATTCTAAAGGCGATTGCCACACACATGGGAATTAAAAAATATATTAATAAACTAAACCAAAAAAATTAAAATAATTACCTGAGTTTCATTATCAAAATAAATAAAAGGTAGCAGCACTCAAGGGCTCATCTCGCTTAGAACGATGCTTACGAAGATAAACAAAACACCACGAGATTGTTTTAAACAAACAACCTACGAGTATAGGTTTTCAATAGAATCAGTAGGTGCGATGATATTTTAGTGTAAAACAATTATCAAATATCTTACACATTTGTTTACAAATGAAGCCTTACTTTAAGACGTACGAGTAATAAGCATGATGGCTACATAAAAAAATAGGTATTCTGTTTGGTCCGTCTGTTGCCCGTCTTAAAATACTGGACACCTATTTTTTGCTTTATCAATTCAATTAGAAAGTGCCAAGATATACCAAGAGCATAGAAGTTCCGAGTTTTGAGTGGGGGCTTGTGCCGTATACATTCAGTGCATTTTGCTCGAAAGCATTACGTCACGTGAAACTTCAATACACTGTATATAATGTACATATTTTTCGTTTACAGGAAAAAAAGGAAAAAATGTGTGTAATTTTTTTAAAGTAATTTAAAAAACAAACTAATTGTTATTTTTTATTTTTCTACCTTATTGCTGCTGAGCAATTCTGAGTAACAAAGATATAGTTTAAAGGGACAAGACAAGACATGAAGACAGTACTCATACTTCAAGTATTAGCAAGGCTAGGCTTGAAACATTTTAAAAGTATCTTAGAAGACGTATGCGCACTGTGGTGTCTCCTGGAGACATGTTGAACAAGCACTTGGCAGCGCGACTCGCACTTAAAGCCACCACGTACGTAACTTCAGTAGAGGGTGCTTCGCCCGACAGAGTATTGTAAACTTTGCCTTTGTACCCAGACAGGCAGCAATCTCACAGCTACTTAGCTTTAATGATGGTAGAAGCAGCTCGCTTTACTGATTGTGGGAGATAATCAAGCGTTATGTTTGTGCAGTTTCATAAGGGACTGAAGTTAAATGATATGATGCAGGTTTAAGAAACTGTTGATAAATAATTTATTAAATAGTTTGATGACCGTTTATTAAATAAACGAATAATTAATAACAATAGTCACTCTAATTATAGAATTAACGATCAATCAATCAATCATTACAAAGGAAAGATAATGTTTATCAATCAACGTAGGTGAAATGATTTATTTGTATAACACGCATCGTAAAAACGAAACACTTGAGTTCGAGTCCAAGCGCACGCACCCTGCCTGCAATAAAATACTGTTTTATTGCTATGGCTACGGAGTATGGCTGCTGATAATAAACCTAGTTACAATACCAATACAATATTAATAGTTCCAATTTTAAACATGTAGACTTTACAATTAAAAAAATATAAATATCTTGTAATGCAATTATAAAAAGGAACTAGGGCTTTACGAATTTAATATCTTGCAGAATATTAAAGACACTAGAAGATTGATATTTTGTTTCATCATATCAAATGGCAAATGCACTTGTTGTGTGACTCCCGTTAGGGCATGCTTCAACGGTCTTTCATCTCCAGTTACAAAAACTAACAAGATATCTTGGAAGATTTCCGTAACATACGCTATAAGACAGGAATATCATCTAGTTAGACGGAGCTCGCCACAGAAGTGATGAATTTAACGTTTACCATTAACTAAGAAACAAGAATAAACATAATTATAGCTATAACAAAGAAGTTATGTTTTCTGTAATTCTTGCGCTAACAATTGTTGTTGATAATCGTTGCGAACATTGCAAATAATCCTAAGGCTACACAAGTAGGTATTACGTAGGTCCAAGCTTATCGCTAAGTTTCCATGAACAATCATATAAAGTTATCATTATCATTGTTCTTGGAAACTTGGTGAGATGAGTATGATAATTGACAGTTAATTGTTAGGAATACTAATAGAATATCGACTCGCATGAAATTTTTGTAATTAGGTGTAATGAAATTATTTATGGTGTGCACATAGCGCCAAGTAGATATTGATTGGCCTGGCTAACTAAAAATATTATAACATTTTTGTTTTGCCACACATCAAAACATAAACTGGGTACATAGTAAATAGTTACCTAATAGATAGACTGCATAGACGTATTCTCTTTTTGAAAAAGTTGTTCACGAGAATTACCTACATGGTATTGGAAACTGGATGAAGGCCATGCGACAACCACTAGCCTTCGTAGGAAACTGGGTCAAGTTTACAACAGAGCAGCTTTGTGCCTCACAGAATCGAGGGCTCTTAATAACATCAAACAACGAATAGTTCATTTATTCTATTAATCTTTGAGTAAAATTATAATGTGATAATGATAAGATCATAATAAGAACACAGTGTATGTTGTATTGAACAAGTCGGTCAGAGTTTATCCGAACTCATTAAAATCATTGATCAAGGGAAAAACAATTTTATGCACAGTAAATTGCTTGCCGAGGACCACTCTGTCTGCCCGGGCTGTTAATTGCTCTTACGCGGAATGCAGACCCTTCTAATCCCTTCGCTATTATTGCTTCCATTAATAAAGTACCACCTGCAAGTATTGAGATAAACGTTATCATTTATACCTATATCATTTGTTGTAGTAGATTTACCAAGATACTTTGACGAGTATTATATTCTCTTGATTCATAGAAATATCTCGGCTATCAAGTCAATGGAGACTGGAGATGGTGGCGGTGACCGGTGCGATGACTCAACGATGCGCCCGCGTTCATCGACCTGCCCCTACAGCTTGGCGCCGTTATTGTTGTCGTAATGCATGCATTACTATATTTTTGCACAAGTACTAATATTAGCACTTGTTGTTCAATTACTTCTCAATGTACATTCATCACATTCAGTGACTCAGCGAGGGCAGTAGTAATACTACTTGTACCCGTAATTGAGTCAGGTTTAATACGGAATTCTTCTCAATAAATAATTAAATGATTCGTAGAAAATGACGTCATCGAGGTGGATAGGTTATACTTGTATCAAGGCTACGTTTTTGAATGAATCATCCCCGCAAAGAACACATAAATCCTAAAGGTATATAGTGTACTTGTAGGATGTGGCTTAATCCCCCAGTGCGCTGTGGACCGCTAACAACATTTCACATGCAAACGACTAACGTTGCCTGTTTTCTATTTGCACTGCGTAAAAGTTTTCACTGGGGGAGGTAAACTTGGTCCATTTTGATGTAACTCGGGGTGAGTTGAAGTTTTCTCAAATTTCATAGCTATTCGGAATATTCGTAAATTATTTTTTCTCAATGTTCGTTTTAACTCTTAACGTCTTTGCGACACCGTTTCAAGCGAGAGAATTCTAACAAACTAAATTTCTGTCATGCATGTTATAGGTACCTATTCAGAAAGAAAAGAAATAGGTTGGATATATATTTATATGTACATATATATGTATATATAATATAAACCAGCGAATCCCCGCGTATTACCCTGCGTTAAAAGTACATATAAATTATAAAGCTTCCTCTTGAATTACCCAACTTATAAATAAAACTTTTCTTACTATGTAAAGATAATTATACAATATTACTGTGTATATCGATTAAATTATTATTCAGACTTTATTGGTGGAAGTTAATAATAGAGATCGTTGCAATGTTTACTGCTCGACAGTTTGTTTAGCGGGAGAAGTTACCCGGCATTAATTAATGCCAGTTTGAAAGCACACCCGCCCCATATAAACGCAAGTTAACAGCCAACCCAATATCATAGGCAAACTTAGTTGAGTGCCATATTGTCAACATACCTCTGCAAAGCAGCCACAGGAATGTCAATTTCATGTTAGTATCATAAGTGCTACTGAATAATTATATTACGATGCAAAATGAAGCCATGAACCCGCTATAAAATTATTTGGAATTCATGGTGTGACCAGGGTCATATTAGCATAACCGGAACGTCAGCGAATGGCCGTAATCTCTTAATCCTCACTCATTATTTTTATAGCACGTTCATCAAGATTACCTGCGTTGGTTTAACATCAATATTAAGCAAATTATTATTATTTTGTTACGCTGCGAGGCTATTCATATTCGATGATCGTTGAGAAAATATGTAAAATTCAAGCTTATCAAAATACTAGCCACGATCAATGGAAAAGTAAAAGATTGATCCCGAGAACCCGAGGCTCTATAAATATTTAATAATACCCCCAAAATCGATAGCATAACTGAGAGGGGGGTATTGCGAAGTATGTGACATCAGCACAAAATGAGGCTGGGCGTAATTTAATACCAGTAACTGTACGAGCAGTGGAATGGGATTGAATAATCAAAATATGCTGTTACGCCAGCTTTGCAATTAGTTACATTTCCCCTAGGAAAATGATTGCAGTCATTATATATAGAAGGTTTATTTCGCTATTCAAATATATATACATATATATAGACACAGAACTACTGTCTGTTAAGGTGCTTAACAACTAATTTTTATGGTACTTATACAATAAATACTGAAATAAAAAGTTGTACACTAGCAATACATACTTAAAGCCCAGTGTGTTATGACATAAGATTATTCTAACATTGTTATCAGCAGATAATAGCTAACTAGTAAGTTAAAAAAAGTTAGAATGTACGTTGTCTTATTTTAAGGTATATCAAAATAAAAAACTATACAATTCCTACTAGTTTGTGAAATAAAAAAGAATCTGGTTAGTCTCAAAGATTTTTGTGAAAATTCCAATTTAAATTTAAGTTTGCCTCTCGAGTTTGGATTTTGTTTGTGTATATAATTTACTAGTAGTGCCCCGCGGTGTTACCCGCGTTTAAATGTATTGTCCCGCGGAATTACATATTTTCCCGGGATAAAAAGTATCCTATGTTACTTCTAATACCTCCAAGAATATGTGTACAAAGTTTCATGATGATCGGTTGATTAGTTTTCGCGTGAAAGCGTCACAAACAAACTAACATTCACATTTATAATAGTATAGGAGTCATCTTAAGTTTATATTATTACTTGCTTTAACCGCGTAATAAGGGATTTTGTTGCGGTAAAAAGCAGCTTTGTAATTTACTGGGAAAGCAGCTATGTTCGTGCCAAATTTAATCGGCCTTCACTCGCAATAATTGATTTTCCCGCGAAAACTGATATTTTACCGCGGTAAAAAGTAGCCTATATGTTATTCTGATGTATAAGCTATATTGTGGTAAAGTTTCATTCAAATCCATTCAGTAGTTTTTACGTGAAAGAGTAACAAACATCCATACATCCATACTTACAAACTTTCGCCTTTATAATAGTAGTAGGATTATCATTTGAGATCAACTTATTAATTTTATCCAGAGCTATAATTTAATTTACATCTGACGAAATTGCTCTTTGGTCATTTATTTGAGCATCAAAGCGGCCGATTCTTGATCGAAAAATTCTTTCCGTTAATGGGAAACATCTCAAGGAAATCTTTTGAGAAAGCGTCAACCTATTTTAAAAATTGTAAATGTTAACAAATTGGGTAAAATAAAGATTTGATAAAAATAAACGCTTTTAAAATAATATTATTGCAAGTATTTACATAATTAAAATTATTTATATTTTTTCTAACATAGTTGATGTTGGTCAAAAAGCGGGCAGCCTTAAGTGGAACTGGGCTGGACACATCTGCCGAATGGCTAGCGACTTGTGGGCAAAGACTACTACTGAGTGGAGCCCACCCAACGCTAGAAGGCGACGTGGAAGGCCCAGGATGAGATGGCGGGACGAGCTCGACGCCCACCTAACATCGTGGCCTGAAGTAGCAAGCAATAGAGGCGAATGGAAAGAGAAAAGGGAGGCCTTTGCCCTGCAGTGGGACAGGATGGCTAATAAATAATAATAATAATAATAAGTATTTACAGCTACATTAGTAAAATATATAATTGAAGATTTATCAATTACTGCGCTAAAAGGCTGATGAGGACATAAGAGTCAATGGTTTGCTAATGAACATCTCAATTGCGTTACCGAAGTCTGGAGACTACAAGCACTACTAACGAGAGACTGCGGCAAATCTCTCCCTACGCGATCATCCAAGGGTACTAAAGGTCTTGAATAAATAAAATGCAATTAGACTAGGGTGAGCACACCCCTACATCTACAGTACACTAAATAGAATAAAACATAATGAATTTATTACAGTGTAAAAACGTTTTAATAATATTGGGGGAGGTGAGAACTTCATATTAAATATTATAACATTTTTGCGTTTTAAAGAAGGATATAAGTAAAAAGAAGTTAATATTAAAATAATGATTCAAACGAAATATTAACATAGGCATATCAAAAGTAATCCAGTATGTTTGAGTTACTAATTCTGAAGTTGTATTTCGAAAGCGCCGAGCATCTGTCCCTAGTGCGGGGTGTAACCATGGAAACCGCAGAAACTACGCAGTTTTCCCATCCCCTACCCTAGATATGCTCTATAAAGCATTGTATTTACTGCACTACTCAAAGTGGTCATTATTATATGAAATAACCAATTAATATCACAAATAATAGTGTTATTACTTATTATTAATATAATATGATATGAGATAAAAAAAGTTCACAATACATAAAAAACAAATTTTCCGCGAAAATGTTTGGTCTAGAGATCCCTTAGAGATTCCAAGCCACCCAAACGCCATCCCAAAAAAGGTACTACGTAAAATAAAAGTAATATTTTAGGAGTAAATCCTCATCAAATCAGTGGCCCGTAATAATAACATTGCACAAAGGGATGCGAGAGTTTTGTGAGGCTATTTGAAATTGGGGGCATGGGGACGTGTAGAAACAACTGTTTTATCTGAACCAAAACGCGTTTCATATCTACCTAGCATATTTCAGAGGCGGGTCCAGTTTGAGATAAGGGGACTTTATTGATATAATCTGCCTTGTGATTTTGGGGCATATTTTCTAGGTAAAGAGAAAATAATAATGTGTACGTTGTGTTCTAAATTACAAAAATCTTTCAACTATATTTGTGAATGAAGATAAGAAAACAGCAAGAAAGGGATAGTAACTGAACAATTTTGTACAACAAAGCGGGGCTGCCACGTAATCTTGATGATCGGGATTTATACAAGCCGAATTTCTGAACAATCCATTGACTACGTAATAATGACAAATATAAATTTAAAATTTAGGAAAAACCCCCGATTTCAATGCCATAATCTTCTTAAATGTAAAACAACATAATATTATGTAATGTGGACGTGATGCGCTTTCATTTGATACCCCACACTAGTATATTTGCAGATTTTCGGTTTTCCTTCGCCACTCTCACTCCCATAACTTAGAAACGGCACAACCGATTTTCATGAAACATGCCAAAAAAACACTCGCGCCAGATTCACCTTTCATACGAAGAAAAAACTAAATTGAAATCGCTCCATCCGTTCGGGAGCTATGACGTCCCACAAAAACAGACAGATACACAGACACACAGACAGACAGACACGTCAAACTTATAACACCCCCCTTTTTTGGTCGGGGGTTAAAAATAGGAATATTCGTTACAATATCAGATAAATTATTAAACATTTCGTGCGTCAGACTGCGCTCTGTGCATACTCAGTAATTAGACTGGAAATTAAGAGGATATAAGACGATGGTATCTTGTTTCGAGGGTGCTTTGTAAAGACATAATGGGCCTGGTGACGTGGCGAAGGACGAATCAGCGTCGCATAACGACTGCATTACGCTGGCGGAGTTTAATACCAGGTGACGCATTCAGATAAGTGGGTGCGTTTCTGTTTATAATTGCTGCGGTTAATAGTAGCAAAACACAATTGTCTATGTAAATAAAAGTGGAAAACCACACGCTATCTACATTGTTTAGAGCCACAAAGAAAAATCTTACAAAAGTCGCGGTAAGACATCCTTGGACAGAAAATGAGTGGTCAATTGAGCAATCAATTGTTTAACATATCAACATGTTTGTTAGCAAAATATCGAACAACAAACAACACAAAATTGCAATTATGTATGCTTAGTTGTCACTTATTTATAACTTAAACACTTATATGAGAAGCAGCTGCCCAAGGAGATGCATCTGCTGAATAGGAAATAAAACGTAATAAAGTTAACAGTACTTAGCAGACAGCTGCTTTGCGCATTCTAAGCCACTGTATCAAGATCTAATCGTAAAGCAAACATATTTCCTCTATCCGTCTACTGGCAGATGTTATTGAATTACTACTATTATGGATTGTTTGAAATCAAACAGAGTTTTGTTTGTTGCATAACTCTAATTGGAAGATCACTCGTCGCTCGTTTATATAAATTAGGGACAAGGTCTTCCTTTTACAAATTGTACCGAAGTGAGACAAGATTGTTTTGCACATACATTTTTATTTTGTTTCAGATTTGAGACGTTTCGGAGTTATACTCGTATATCTAGATCTGGAAGCTTCATAGCTACGCTAAGGTATTTATTTAAGACTATTAATTGACTCTTTAAACCCCCATATAAATACTTTTCATCAAGTACTTAATATACTGTAGTACCTACTTGTAAAAACGGATGTAAGTAAACTATACATATATCCGTTTTTAGACCAACGTTTACATTCGAAAACGTTTAGATCTACAAGAAAGTCTTGATTGTTTAACAAAAACGCAAATTTCCCTTTTCATAATTGCCGAATGTATGTCTGTCCGCGCCATTGTAGAATCTTCAGTATATTTAGTTTTGCATTTAGGCTTAACGCTCTTAAAATAAAAGAAAATAAGTGGGAAAATAAAGTTAAATAATAATTATGTTTACCCTCATAATATCTAAGAGGATGGAAGAAGAAGTATTTTAGGAGAATTCGGTTATGTGAAAGTTCTTGGTGTTTCAAGAAAAGCTTTCAACATATAACTATAGTACTTTCTTACTTCCGCAGTGGAATAATATAAAGTTTATATCTAGTTATTGCAGTAAAATTGCACCTGTTAGCGTTAGATAGGTCTGAATTATCTAATGAACCATCATTAGATACTGCTTAGGCCAGGCGTGATTGCGTATGTTGCCTGTGGCCCGACACGCCCTCAGCTGGTTTTATTTTCTTTTAAGATAAGACATACACAACATAATAGAGTTGCATGGGTGGTAGTTAGACAGCGACAATATCTCATGTATGTTAAGATTTCATTGACTATATGAAAATATATGCAAATCACAACTTGCCAGCCTTGTCATGCACGTGAATGACAAATCGTAAAATTAAATAATCATGCATAACGTGATCGCATCAACATTCCTGTAATAGCAATAGAATCAGCGAAGCGTAGCACCTTGAATCCAATGAGTTACCACAAAAAAACACGAAATTGTCAACTCGATGGAATGTCACGGTGATGTCATGAGTCTAAATATAGTCACGACTTTGAGGCACGTTCTAGAGCCCACATCATCCTGTCAGGATCCAGGATGAGCATGGCCCCTCAAACGATTGCTCGTTATGATGACATTCAAAGTGGTAGACGAGGTAGTGCATCGCAATTGTTTACTACTACTAGCTATTTGAGATCTAGTGTGCTCTACAGACGTCGAAATTTTCATGGCTTTAATTAATACTTTAAGTTTAACTTTGCAGTCTTCTAAGTAGGATATAATAATATTCGTTATGATTAATTTAATAAATATGATTAGAAATTAGGTACCTTATATTAAACATATCGTGTACAATTTATGATGGGTAAAATCGCGTCTGATTGCCAGATCGACACGTGACCTAATCAATAATTCTGAAGACGGAATGTTTATGTTTTCACTTCTGTCGGCACTCCCGGAGTGTAACCCGTTGTTCACTAATGAAACCAAGCCAGATCAAATTATCATCTCTTACCATTCGTTAGAGCCGTTTCAGAGATTCTCATTATTATAATGTTAATATTACAGGAATTTTTCGTTCAAAGGCTTTCTCGTAAACTGTTATTCCGGAATAGATTTTTGATTTGGGAAGTTCAAAGAAGTGCAGCGAAATTAGGGCAATATGCCGCCTGTATATCATAGGCTATTACCGACAATCAGGCGGCGACCTTCGCGCTCGTTGTTGCAAATCGTGGGGAGCAGATTGTCATCCTCCACGCCGGCATCCTTTGCACATCATTACATAATCCCGGCAAATACAAAATACTAGTACTAATAGTAGTATTTGTAACTGAACATGTGTCCCTGTTACTGCCTCTTCCAAATCCCTCCAATTGTCCCTATCCACTGCGCCTTACTTTACTACCTGTCGGGCCGAAAGGTCGTCTCGACCTCTAACTTCGGCCCAGTGGACCAGCGCTTTGGTGGCCGACCGAATATACAAATTACTATTAAGAAGAATATATTCATTAGTTCTCGTAAAATCCTCTCAGCTCAAAGATTTATTGCTACTTTGATTTGCTGTTGAAATGAGCAAAATAGTTGCATTATTTTCATAACACTTGTACCATGACGCATTATTCCAAAGGGTCTGATTTGTTCATCTCCATTTTGTAGTTAGGTTCGAAAGGGGGATTTAGTATTCAAGAGTAGGTACTTGAATTTAAGAATATATAAATCATTTACAGAGTTAAGAGATGACATATACATTACTTGTAAGATTGAGCCATAAATATATTGAATCACCGATGTGTTATTAACAGAGCTAATATAAATTCCAAGGTTAAACTTGACTGAGACTGTCAGCACAAAGTAAACAAGGTTGTTTAATTACAATATGTACTTACAAGTGTTAAAGAAAATGTTATGACATTGGAATAGAAAGTATAAGTCGATCTTAAAACAAGTTTGTGATAACGGTTTCATACAATTTAGGTGTTGATAACATTTCACTAGAAATTTTATAATGTTCAGTCAAGAAGTAGTTATATAGGCTTATTCGAGTAATATCAATATATAACCAATATCCACCCTGCGGCTTTTCCTGTAATAAAAATATAATAGGTACTTGCAGCTTGATTTAAAATAATAAAGTACATTAATATTGCTGTTTCAATAACATCAACGTCGATTATAAACCTTTCTACGTAATTATAATTACAGTTCCATTCTAATAAAAAATCCAACCAGTAAATTGAAACCGAGGTGAACAAGAGACCTTTAGTGAATCTTTGTGAGCATTAGCCAATGTTTCAAAACCAGAAACGATAAATATAATTGGAAACGAACTAAACAGCACGTTACAGCGAACAGAGAAACAAACATCAATGGAAACTACGAAACTGGGAAATGTAACTGTTATTATAATAATAGTAGCTGTAGTTAGAGTTCATTCTATGACATCTACCGTCACGGTCAACAGTTGATGAGCGTGATAATGATCGTCCGGCAGCATACATTCACAAATTGAATAAACGGAAGCTAACTGTACTTACATAACAAAAACTGCACCTGAATCGATCCGGCTAGAGCTACTATATCTATTGCGAGAAATTCCAATGACCCCTATTACGATAATAGAGCATGTTGACACTAGCCCGAAAGTAGGACACCAACTGAATATACTTACTTTTGCGTGACCACCGTGGTGAAGCGTTCCCATTGACGCTAGATAACCAGTAGTCATCATCTACATCCGGCAACTACATCCGAGGTGCTTACAACATTGACAAACTGCAATATTACCTTCAGTTCGTTCAAGTGCAACCCGTCGATAAGCACTTCCTGTTATGCAAGAAAGCTTAGTAAATATTATATTATCCATCCAGGAGGTGTCACAACAAACAATACTTACTATCTTATCTAAAAAATAAAACATTACGCCATTTTCAATTTCAATTTCAGAGATACTTGTCGAAAATTTACGAACCTATTACCACGATAATATACAAGCTAATAAGAGAATATTGATAGAGAATAAAAAATAACTATCTGTAATAGCGAATGTCAACAACGCTTTTGAGAAGAAAACGACAAACCACGAAGTCAAGCCCCCATCTCGTCCCATTGTTTGGAGCGTTTGAAGAACTCTCAGCTACAATGTTTTATTGTTTGAGAGAGACATAACCCTTCACATCTACATCATCACTTGAACTAACAATAGTGACTTCTGACATGACAATGTCGTTAACACTATCAGCAAAGTAATAATTAAATATAGAGCAACAATTTTATCCATATTAGTATATTCACTGTCTGAATAATTTCATTGTTTATTGCACAACGCAGACGGAGTTCTCGGAAGTGTTGGTATTAAATGAGATAGGAATCTTGCGGTGGGCGCCATAATGTTCGATGCGCATTGCGGCACTATGGTTTTCACGCATGAGGTTGTTCCCACGGTATCAGCTGGTGAGCGCAGGCGCACGCACGCACCAGCCCGAGACGGCACCCGTGACACCGGTTGTCCGGCGACCGATATATAATGCCGATTTCATGAATATGCAACAGCGGCTGTAAAACTGGCAACCTGGCATACAAACTATTTATCAAATTACCCAAACCATGTTCAATTAACATGAAGAATGTTGGAATTTTATAGAATAAAACAATCCTGTCTAGTTTGTAACAATGATTACTCAATGATTTATGGACAGTTAGCCGAAGTTATGCGAACGGCGCCCGAGAGAGTCATTTGAACCGTGCAAAACTCCACCGTACCCAGATTCAATACGGTCGGTGTTTTGGTAATAAAGTCCAGACTTTATGCTACATAAAATATTATAAGCACTGATAATATTTTTGTTATTTTCAAAACAGCCTTTAAAATGGAAAACATTGAATGTCAAAGTTTGTTTAAGTTTGGTTGTGCAATTGAGTTATAAAATAAAGCTTCGTGTTTTAAGTTGGTCAACACAACTGGTAACTGTTCAAAGTAGAAATTGATACTTTTAGACAGGCTCTATTCTTATTTCATATTATGAAGCAGGGTGGATAGGAGAGGCTCTCCCGCTTCCCTGATGGCAATTCCTTGCTGATGGGTACAGAAATGTCGGGAGGATATACATAATAATGGTCACAATATACGTGAGTAATACCCGTTTTCAAAAGGAATCATATCATGAACACTCGATAAGGCCATTTTATTTGATTGTCCGAAGATAAGATATCCACCCGGAAAATAACGCAAGCAAAGTTCTAGGGCGGTAAACTACAGCGTAATCATCAGCGTTGTCAGTTTAAGAATATAAATTAAAAGCTTCCTTCTTTCATTAAATCGATTGCGTAAATGAGCTAACAAAGAGAAGCGATAGAGCGGTGTGCTTGTTTCATTAGCTATCGAGATGTGGAGACGGACTCTGATAACGAAGCTATTACTAAGCTAATTGCCTCCCAATGTGGACCGCCCATCTAACGTCTCTCTGAGAGTACTACGCTCAGGACGCAACATTAATCAAATATTCAACCGCATGTGGATAGAAGATGACGCTTCTAAAATTAGACTGACACGAATGGCACGAGCGCACTTTAGATAAACTCGTACTATAAACTCATAATAAAAGTGTGCCTAACGGTTCTATGCCATCATCATGAAGCACCGATTGAACCGATAAGAGTTGACTTTGCGAGCGAGATTCCTAACGAGCGTGAAGATAGAAGAATACCAAGAAACAAATAGTGTTGAATGTCTCAAGCAAGAATAAATAATGGTATAGGGTTTGTGTTAGTCAGTACGTAATTGAGCGAATTCGAGTTTTCGTTACGGAATTACGCGTAAATCAAAGTTAAAAGCAAACTGAAGAGATACCGTTACAATTATCGTCCGCAACTTTATAAAAAAAGCTAATTGCGCAGTCGATGTCGGGTTTTTCCTTTCTCTGTGTACCTACTTTCCGGTTATCCCTAGAGCTGCATTGTACGTTTAGGTTTAACGGAATATTTGCATTGTAAGCGGTGAACTGGGTTAAAAGCTTAGTGCTGTAACGTGACTAGTGCACAAAGCAATAGACCAAAGACTTGTGATAAATAGGATAAGACTGGCTTAGATTATAAATGACTTGATGCGTCTGGATGGCACCCAACGCCTTAACTAAATTTAACATAATTATAAAAATATTCATTTATTCAGTTCATAGTTGTTTTACAATGTAAGTAATTATAAGGTTTGCGTTAGTTTTTAAAGTGAAATAGGTTTGTATTTGTTAAGAAGTTATTTTTTATTTATATAAAAATGACGAATTTATTAACTTTTTGAAAGAAGGGAGGTAATATATAGTTGTTTAACTGATTACTTGATTAGATACGTGACTGCATGGTTGGCGTTGTAACCAGTTACACCAAGAAAAGCAGTTGATAGAGCTGATAGAAGCAGTTCCTGTATTTTGTTATATTTAATAATACCGTAAGTTCATAATTTTAAACCGGTAATGGCGACTATGTCTTTAGCATAAGCTTCTTAGCAGATCAGCAATTTTCTTTCCTTTTCCTCGTCTATAATCCGGTCTAGCACTATGGGTTCCATGTGCAAGGTTGTAAAGGGTGTAGGTAATGCGATTAACGACAGTTGTCGAGAGCTTTGGTCCCCTTATGACTTATGAGCTACTTATGCTGAACGATTGAATTCTGACCTATCCAGCAATTATAATTTAAGTTATAGACATAACGAATTCCACAATTCAGATTGCCATGAAATTCACAATCTCCTATTTAACCGATTCAAAAAAGGAGGAGGTTCTCAAGTAAACGCGTCGCGATACGCGTCTAATCCCCGCATAACTTTTAATTACGGATATAATATAAATATAAATCCATGACTATGAATAACTTAGCGCTTGAAAATATCTTCTAAACGGAAATTAAAAACACACCTATATAGCTTTGGGTAACATTTACGGGCAAAGGCTGTCCTACAATAATACTTTTAAAATCAGTAATAATAAAAAATGGTGTACAACCAACCAGATAAGAAACAAAAGATTCAGTTTAAATACTATATTTCTCGGTGAAACTAATATAATTATATACCAGAGATAAATAATAGTACTTAGTAAAAGACAGAACAGATAGGATTCCTTGACGAACAGAGCAACTGAACATGAGATAACGAAGTGTCATCCCAGGAGCTTTCTCGCAAGATAAATCATGACGGGAAAGTGATTTACTATCAAATACAAATATACTAAAGTAATTTTGTTTGCATTGTTCAATATTTACGCCATTTATAATTCAACCAATTTTTATGTGAATAAGGTTATTCTAATTTAACGTACAGATAAAGTTTCAAGTAATACTTACACCACTCGCTACGAAAACGTAATTCAATTTTAGCAAATTTTTGAGTTGAAATATTTTGTCATTCTAGTAGAAGAATATGAAAAGCGACTGATGTGTCAATTCAGATATATACATCGATAGGTACTTAACTTTACTTCAATTTTGTAATCCAAGTTCGTAATTACTAACTTTGCAAAATTGCTGAGGATTGAATCTCAAATTTAATAACGACAATTTAAGCAACTAACTAGCGCATACAACAGAATTATGCAGTCAGTTTGTTACTGACATTGGCAAAGACGAGTTGTCCTTGTACACAATTAACGTTACTATTACGTATAAACCTCCACAGGGTACAAAATGTATGAATTAATAAAACGTGACCTCAGACAGAACGACCATCACATAGCCATAAAGTTTTATAACTTACCAACAGTTGCGAGAACTGTTTAAATGTAAGCCTTTGAAACTGTGATGTCATGTTACCAATTTTATGCAAAAACAGTGCCAGCTTTCCAACGGTTTTAACGAGTTTGCCCTTGTTCGAATGCTGAAGTCAATGCCAAGATTTCGGATAGCTAAAATTAAGTTTAAACATTTAAACGACCCGATGAGTGCAATTATAACAATATAAGAAGTCTGTAACGTCTGGTTTACTTCCAGAGTGAGGATGAGCTACTTGTTGGAAAAGTTCCCGAGTGGTTTCCTTGTTTTGTTTTGTGGCACCCCGCTGTGTCCCTCCCTTACATCGAGTGCTCAAACACATCACGATGAAGGTATTGTGTTGGAAAGATTGTATGGGGAGTTTAAATCGTCTCATTAAAGCCACCGCAGAGTAATTGTCTGTATTTCCCTTCTACACGTTATCGTTCCTAATTTCTCGGGGGAGATCAAAATCATACACAACACCGGATATTACTTTAGCAAACTTGTGAATCGTCGACAAATTAGCTTTCCTTTATTTATACAATGATATGTGATAAAAACCGTTACAATATAATAAATGCGAAATTTTAAGTTATTTTTACTATTATGAGCCATTTATGTCCCACTGCTGAGCATATGCCTCTCCCCGCTTCTTCAATCTCCCAATTATTTAAGTTAACCGCGGCTTAATCTAAGCAGCACCATAATTTAAATTTCAAGTTTGTAAGTTTTTCGTAAATGGAACCACAATTTGGTTATGGAAATATTGGTCGATGTGCTCAAGGCTGCGGAATCAGTTAATCGATGAAAGGTGTTATATTGGCAGGCACACAAAGGTTTCGTTTGGTCACGGAGCATGGCTCGCCACAATGGGGTTTAAATCGTCGGGTCTCGGCGCCCGTCTGTAGCCCGATGGAATGCCAACACAATGGCCACTGCACGAAACTCGTTCAGAAAAATTCCAATCCAAATGATCTCAAATTTTCTCTAGTAAATTAACAATTGGAATATATAGAGGTACTATACGCGTACATGCATGTTTCTATGATATACTAGTAGTGCCCCGCGGTGTTACCTGCGTTATATTTTTTTTATATATTAATTCATCTGATTTATTCCCGCGGTTAAAAGTCGTCTATGTCCTAATCAAATGCGGTACAGACGTTTTACCGTGAAAGACGAAGAAACAGTCTCGCAAAAAAACACTTTCCATTAATAACATTGGTATGGATTTTGTTGGGTTAAATTGGTTTTATTTTTAGGTTTAGAGATAATAAGGTATATTCAAGTATAAGTGGCTCAAGCATTAGGAATTCCGTTTTCAATTAAATAAAACAGGATCGGTTTTATTATAATCATTTGTATACTCGTTAACCACAGATTCGAATCAGCCCCAGCTCCAATGCAATTTATCACAACTTGATCAAATAGCAAAGTGTGGGGCGTTCGGATTTGTGTCACTGGAAATAGTCCGTGTCAATCTCCAATTGAACTTATTCAATTTACTCCATCTGCTAGCGTATAAGTATGATTTATAGAACCCAGCAGTTACGTAGGCGTGATATTACAAGTGCATTCGAATTTTCTGAACAGTTGTTACTTTTATTAGATTAAAAGTGGGTTAAATTAAGTCAACCAAAACCCAAAATGCATTTTGGTAGTTTTTTTTTAAATTACGTTACTAAATAAATAATTTCTCCTTAGCGTATACTTTGTGATCTGTTTATGTGAAATTAAGAATCTATAATCTAGCCACAATCGAACCTATTTATTGTAGTTAAGTCCATTTTACAATCTTAAATGGTGGAAGGAAATAAAAAGCCGACCCCAATAACAAAATAGAACATTAAGCATATAACAGTCTGCCTTTATACTTTATGTTATGAATCTAGATAAAATTCTGGGGTGCAGTTAAATTTATGTGAGGGGCCGAGAAAATTCTTCGTACGCAGGCTGAACAACCCTAATACGGAACAGAGTTTTTCTTTATTTGTATTTTATGGATTTTTTTTCTTTAATTTTTTTGTTTTTGTGGGCTTACGTTAAGTTTCGGTTTGTGAAAGGTGGTTCATCTTCTTGACACACGTGTAACGTATAATGAAAATCAAATAAGCAACCAAAAGAAAACACCTCTTGAATTCATGATTTACAAGCGTTATCAATTAAGAAGTAGGAATTTTAAATAGAATAAATACACTTGAGATCATAGTAACAAACGCAATAGTGATGCAACAGAAATATATCGATACTCGTTGCTCCGGTCAGACTCAAAACTTTCTGCATACTCAATGAATATTCTCTTTGTTCCAGATATAAACATGAAGAAAAATAGAAACTGTCAAAGTGGTTGGTGGGTGGTTTTGCTTACGGCTACTCTAGCAGTCCCGGCTCTGGGCGAGGCTGGGGTAGGCCTGTTCAATTTCAAGCTAAAACAAGTCACCACTTCCAGCACTCTCAAATGGGCAAGCCTAAAAAAAGAAGCCATGGCGAACTACATTATCGGATCAGAATCTGAACAAGGTATGTATTACTACTATATACTATACCTAGAGATGTCGCAATCGTGTTAATTAAAGATAAAAGATAGAGTAGTGCTCGCCTTTAACAATGTCAATGGTGCTAAATAAATAGCAGAATTAATTCATCCATTAGGAAATTAACAATGACATACTTGATTATGTTATAAAAGCTGCAGTATTAACAAACATAAAAATGGCATTATTTTTCAGGGCCCATCTACATTTGCCGAACACGTCATCAGGGGGATATGCAATTAGGTCAACTTAAACCCGATTATTCATCTTGCTCAGTCAACGGAGCCAAGGTTGACAATTTTGAAGTTCTGGAAAACATAGAGAACGCTTCTTTGGTCGAATGGCAGCAATGGTTTAAATTTATCTCAAAACCAAACGGAGCTGTAATTGTTGACGCCTCATCGGACTCTGTATTTATTGGACGTCTACAAAAAAGTGATAAGTCCTATTACATTGGAAAAATTGTATATGAGAGCGTCATTGGAGAATTCAGAGCTTTTGATGAGGAGACAAATGATGTTATCACTGGGGAAAACGGGGAGATCCTCATTGAAATAGAGCCTGTTGGCTACAAGTTAGAGAATATTGTACTAGATTTGAAAACGGAACATGTGAGGCAAGGTGAACCAGAAATTTTAGATGAACAAGTTTTGAGAAATGATGAAGATATAGGTGCAACAGTGACTACGGAAATCCCGTACTCCTATAATTACACCTTATCCTGGGGTCATGAACATGGCATAGCTATCGGCTTGAATACCTCCATTGAAATGGCTGACGGAACTCTTTTGCCGCCGATCCAGTGGGCTAACCAATTTAGGGAGACTAGGACAGTACTCCATAAAGTAGACAGATTTCTTGAACCGGGAACTGCATGCAACGTAACATTCAGAGGAAACATCACCGATCGTGATGTGCAATACACTGCTAAGCTGGTGACCTATTACAATAACAGAGATCCACGCTCCAGGCAAATGCGAGACTTACGCATCGAGAATCTGTTAGAAGTTGAAGCTGTCTACGGTGATATTTACTATATCTCGAACAATACCTTAGTGCCGACGACAACAACTACTACTACAACTACGACGACCACCACCACTACTCCAGCTCCTGAAACTGTACCACCATCCCCGGATGAAAATGAAATTGCAAGCAACATAAAGAAACCAGAAAATTCTCACGAGATGGCAATGATGGGTGACAGCAGTGAAGAAACTGTCAAAGCTCCTGCTAAAGAAGATAATATCAACAAGGCTGTCGTTGGAGGTCTTGGAAGCAACCCCAATGCTGCTACTAACAATATTTTCTCCTTTGCATTATTAATTCCAATGTTTGCGCTTATAATATAAATCCACTTTTGGTGTCCTTGTTGTAAATAAAAAGAGAAAATATATCGCTAATGAAGGTAGTTGCTTTGATCGTGCATTTGACAACTAAGCCTAATGCTGTTGTTTTGGAAAGATCGATCAAGGACTTCATAGGTATTTTGTAAATATTATAGAAGTTTCGTTCTTTAACATTCCTGTTATGTGATTTCATTCCCGTGTATAAATTGAGGATTTTTGAGCCAAATTAAATCACATAACTGTAAATAATATTTTGTAAATAGATTCGAATACGATAGTCGCAGAGCGACGAAGAAAGACCTTGCCATTTTACAAAATGGACGAGAGTGACATCATAGATAGAGATAATGTTGAGCGGAATAAGATACTGTTACCAATAACATCTTGTAATAACAAGAAAAAAGTATATAGAAGCAACCATAGCAAACACCTGTATGTGATATGATAACTTTAAATATACATTCAATTTTAAAATAATCTTCTTATTCGAAAAACCAAAACTATCTTTATTGTAGATGTTATCATGTTGTGTACAAAATAAGCCTAAAGATACATGCCTAAAGCCACCTAGGTTTTTAAATTTCATAATGTTAAATATTATCTTCGTTAGATTAACTTATATTTTGTTCCATGTTCGATATTGTTACAGCTCAATCGAAAAAAGCACATCTATGTAGTACCTCCTGTTTTATAGTTTTTAGTATTTTCGTTAGACATATTTTAAGAAACAAGAGTTTAGATTCCAGAATAAAAAGATATTATTATTTTTAAGTCTTTATTATATTAATATATTATTTATTTTGTTTTTATATTGATAGGCACCACATGATTAGTTCGTAAATGTAAGATTTAATAAACCTGAAAGTATAACTTTGTGTAATATCTTACTAAGCCAAAGTTATAGTTCCATAACTTGGTTGGTACCTAGGATCTCTAACACGCAAGTAATTTAAAAGTACCCTCCGAAAAATATTTGTTATTTTAGGAAAAATCTGTACTGTAGCGATATTAGTGTACCTAATTATTAAACAAAATGTTAGTATGCTTAGCTGTGTTTGTCAATGTGTAAAAAAGATATTTTTGTATGAATTGATCGGTGTAAGTGTTCGCCTTATATGAGAGTCCTCAGTATATTCTTACATAATCATTCAGCCATCCTCTTTTGTTCACATTTACAATAAACATAAACATATTTATATATTATTTCAATTAAATATCCCACCTTGTAGAACATATCGTATAATTAATTTAAAATCAGCTTAGAATATAAATTTGTCCGAATCTCATTAAAATTAACAGTTGTTCAAATTGTATCGAATAAATCTTTGTCTTGCCTAGAATCTTTTCAGAGTTGCTTGAATTACCTCGTAGGCAAAGATCTTATAGTATTAAGGCATGTATGCATTGTTGTTATTCAACAAAATTAAAGACCTAAATAAGTCAATGAATTCAAGCATGACATCAACATTTGTTTGCGAAGCATAATTGTGATGTTTCATGTGTAAGTTTTTGTTTCAAATCATTAAAGTGTAATAAAATGTAACCGTCGTTTTAATTTAACTCCCTCTGTACAACATACATACATCTGAATAAACATATCCTTGATAAAGAATATTGGTGATGTCATAAAATTCTTTGAAGAAAATAACACCTACTTTTCAGAAAAGTTCTGTTAACGAACAGCTCTATAGAAGGTATCTTTCTCATTGTAATTTATTTATAACACAAGCGTTGAATAAGCTTTCGAGCGAACATGAAATGGAACAAAAACTGTAGAAAGTAATATAAATAAAATAAAAAATTATACTAAATAAAATACCCAATTAAATATTTCCTGATTAATCACACAGCACAGCATCACCTCTAAGCAGAGCTTGTACTATAGGCCTTCGGTGACTGATATTGCATAGATATCATCATCATCATCATCATCATCACCCTATTAACGTTCCCACTGCTGGGACACAGGGACTTCTCTCTTAGCGAGAGAGATTAGGCCTCATTCACCACGCTGGCCAAGTGCGGGTTGGTGAATGTCACATGTCCTTCAAGCTCTTCAAAGTTATCAGAACATGCCGGTTTCCTCACGATGTTTGCCTTCACCGTTAAAGCACGTGTTTAAATCCCACATAAAATTCTCAAGAAGAAAAAATCCAGAGGTGCGTGGCGAGGTTTGAACCCACGACCTTCGGAATGAAAGTCGAGTGTCCTCCCACTTAGCCAACACGGCTTTTTGATTTATTTTTTGTACATATTATACATATAAAATACCCATAAAAATAGACTTATAGACAATACTTTTGACATAATGATTTCCTTGTCACAAGTGCGTGACCCGGCTGCGTGACGAACACCCCTTGTGTAACTCGAAATTTATTTCCCCGGATAATGCAATCTCAAGACTATAAATTGAATTAAACCAAATTTAGTAGTTAAGTGGAATGTAAGGACAAACATAAATCAAATAATTCTGCTATAATTGCCAGTGATGGATGATTTGTCGATAACACGTCGATTTCTCAGTTAGATGCGCTCCGTTAGACACCCGCCATCGGGAAATGCTAAGAATGCGTCAATCATTAATGTTTGTATAAATTATTGATAGCAAGAAATTTATGAGCATTTAGTCTGGCGCTTGCGGTTGGATATAAATACGAACAAAATGCTACGAGTAGGTAAATAAATTAATTTCCTGAAGTCCTTAAAGAGTAGATTCCATTTATAATGGGCTACCCCCGTGGTAGTACCATGATAAGAAACCAGCAATAAGCAAACCAGGAACTGACGAGCGCTCGAGCGGCGTTCGAAGTTTTTTCAGTAAGTATTTTATGAAAACGACTGCAAAGTCACACGAGCGAAACAGCGGATAAAAGTTAATATAACTGAGGACCTGTTTCACAATCTGCGGGTAAAATATCCAATGGTAAAAATTTAGAGTTATCAAGACAACTGACAACTGTTGATTGCTATCTTATCTTACTATATATAAATCTCGTGTCACAATGTTTGTCCTCAATGGACTCCTAAACCACTTAACCGATTATAATTAAATTCGCACACTATGTGCAGTTCGATCCAACTTGAGAGATAGGATGGTTTTTACGACGAGAAAAATTCGAATAATTTCCGGGAAAATGTTATTATACCCGTGCGACGCCGGGCCGGCCGCTAGTATATCTTAATATATATAAATCTCGTGTCACAATGTTTGTCCTCAATGGACTCCTAAACCACTTAACCGATTATAATAAAATTCGCACACTATGTGCAGTTCGATCCAACTTGAGAGATAGGATGGTTTTTACGACGAGAAAAATTCGAATAATTTCCGGGAAAATTTTATACCCGTGCGACGCCGGGGCGGGCCGCTAGTATATCTATATTTTAACCATTTACTTTTTATTCGGAGATTGTGAAACTATTTGTGATATAGTTGATTAGAACTACTTGACTGATTATCCTTATGAAATAGCACATTTCCATTGCAATTTCATAAGGATAATTGCAAGCAACATCAAAATCCGTTCAAGGAGAAAAAAGTTCTGAGGTGACACTTTTGTCGTCGAATTGAGAACCTCGTCCTTTTTTTGGAAATCTGTTATGAGAATATAAATCAACTTGTTCACAATTTTTATGGTACTTTATACAATAAATTCTGAAATATCCGTTTTTATTCTTATTAATTTACATCAAGCCCAGTTATGGTTATTATTAACATTGTTATCTGCTACTAGTTAAATTAAAAAAAAGTTAAAATGTACGTTGTTTTGTATTTTCGTAGAACACGTATAGATTTTTTTACTTTACAAATCTTGATTTAAGTCATATCGAAATAAAAAATTATTCACTAACTTATAAGTGAATAATATAAATAGACTAGCTGACCCTAGCTAACGTTGTTTTGCAAAGTGAAAAATAGATGTTGGCCGATTCTCAGACCTACTCAATGTGCTCACAAAATTTCATGTGAATCGGTCAAGCCGTTTCGGAGGAGTATGGCAACGAAAACTGTGACACTGTGAGAATTTTATATATTAGATGGTGAATTAGATGTACGTTTTGAATGTTTTCTATACTTAATAGTTTTTGCTCTGAAACGAAATATAGTTCTGATAAGGAGCCTTAAATTTTTTTTCTTTTAATTTTTTTATAATTATGTCTTGCATTGTCCAATATCTATTTGATAATATATCGATAAATCGTAAAAAAAATCCATAATACCCTTGTAATAGCTACCCTTAAGATCCATCGGAAACGACCTTCAAGGGTGGGTCATGCTTGATAAAGTACATAAGTGGATATAATAACGCAGGAAATAGAAAGGGTAGTTTACTTTATGAGCACAAGATTATCTCGCAATATGTTATCTATTAAGATTATCAACACTTATATTTTAAAGCTAAATAGTTTGATATAGGTATATTGATTGTAACGTTTGTATCCGGAAAGCTGGATAAACTCTTATAAGCCTAATTATAATTCCCTTAAGCTCATAACAGAAACGTAGATGGACCTATGTATTGTGCACTTAAATTATTACTCATAATTTTAAAGTTTATTTCCAAAGTATCTATACTAAATTTGTGGTATCTACATAATATGATGATTATATATATTAAATCAGAGTTGGATAGCTTTTAATTGTTATGGGCTAAAACACAATGAGAATAAACTTTATATCTGTGGGGGAATCTATTAAATATGCAGGGTACATGGTAGTGACAGTTTATACAAAATTATTTAAAACTGAACAAAGGATCGGGCGCTGGATAGAGTTGAGGGTGCAAAATATGAGGTAGTAGTCTGTACATACGTACTCATAGTTTTGAACTCAGAAAAACTTGCATGTTATGATTCCAGATGTTGCCAGGGGCTTTGTTGGTAATTTTTTTACGATTTTACTATTACTGAGACTTCGACGTCAGTCTGTGTGTCTGTCACCAGCCTGTATCTTACGATCCGTGATTTATATAATTTATTTAGTGTTAGGATGATGTATTTCTGTTGCCGCTATAACAACAAATACAAAATAAATAAATATTTAAGGAGTCTTCCATAAAACAAACGTGATTTTTACAAGGTTAAGCAACGTTTACTTTACGCAAAAAGTGACGCTCGAACTGCATCCTTTGCACTGTTAAAAAAATTGCAAATTGGGTATAAACTGTACACGGAACCCTTGGTGTAATATGTATGAGACTTATCAAATTAATTTTTAACCCATCCCCATCGATAGACATTTTCATAATCAAATTTTGAGCATAGTTACCGGTCACACATTTTGCATACTTAACTACCATTAGTGGCTGCAGAAAAAATAAATTAAGAAGCTAAGTCTTCAAACACAATAAAAATCTATCCAAGATAATACTTTAAAATGACTCAACTTTCAGAGTGCAATAGCTTAACTTATTAAAAGTACGCTGACCACTGACTGACTGACTGCGCTTTTAATTGAGGGATATCCTATATTTAGCATCATTAACAAGCTGTTTGTCAGTAACCATGTACCTCACACTTATGAAAATATGTAATGAGCTGATGCGCATCAGTTTATTTCGGTTCTAAATTAACCTTATAAACATTACATATAATATAACAAGCGGCCCGTCCGCGGCTTTGCCCGCTTATTATTAAATGTATGTAATCCCATCAAAAACAATACTTGTCAAAAAAACCAAGTCGCGCAACTCAGTTGTTCTGCGGTAAAAAGTTGTGAGATCCAAGTAAAACCAAGTCTTCAAATTTCGTCTCAAAATTCTTTAATGTTGTATATAAATATATTAAGTCTTGGCCATCGCCTGAAAACACGTGTTAAATCAATCGCCTGAAAACACGTGTAAATTCAATTATTTAGTGCGATGTCCAAGTCTCAATATAATTTATATACAACATTAAAGAATTTTGAGACGAAATTTGAAGACTTGGTTTTACTTGGATCTCACAACTTTTTACCGCAGAACAACTGAGTTGCGCGACTTGGTTTTTTTGACAAGTATTGTTTTTGATGGGATCTCATGTCTTTTTGTATTTTGTATACAGTTCTACTTTTTTCCTTTTTGGTACCTTCTACTTATTGTATATATGTCCATATAATCTGGGGGCACGGCAGTGCCCCCACCAAGTCGAGCAAATTTTCTTTTTGCCGGTCTAGATTGGATTTATTTATATTTCGCATTGTTATAACTTTAGTAGGTACATATTTCGTATATACGTGGCGTTGCGACAGCGCCCTCTATACCGGTCTTTTCTAGATTTTTTAGTTTTTCCTTGATTCATACACCAAACACTACTTATATTCCAAATTTGAAGCTTCTAGGTCTGCTAGAAGTGCCTTAGAATTTTGATGATCGGTGAGTCAATGAGTGACAAAATTAAGAAATTTGACCCGTTATAATTCTTAAAATACTGGTTCAAATTGAATGAAATTTGAAATATATCGTGTCTTTACAATGCCTGCATGGTTACTGAAAATTTCAGTCTTCTAGTTTTATCCACAACGAAGTTACAGGGGGTCGAAAATGGCCTGAATTGCTTCGAGAAAAGGTACGACAGCGCCCTCTATACCGGTTTTTTCTAGATTTTTTTAGTTTTTCCTTGATTCATACACCAAACACTACTTATATTCCAAATTTGAAGCTTCTAGGTCTGCTAGAAGTGCCTTAGAATTTTGATGATCGGTGAGTCAATGAGTGACAAAATTAAGAAATTTGACCCGTTATAATTCTTAAAATACTGGTTCAAATTGAATGAAATTTAAAATATATCGTGTCTTTACAATGCCTGCATGGTTACTGAAAATTTCAGTCTCCTAGTTTTATCCACAACGAAGTTACAGGGGGTCGAAAATGGCCTGAATTGCTTCGAGAAAAGGTACGACAGCGCCCTCTATACCGGTTTTTTCTAGATTTTTTTAGTTTTTCCTTGATTCATACACCAAACACTACTTATATTCCAAATTTGAAGCTTCTAGGTCTGCTAGAAGTGCCTTAGAATTTTGATGATCGGTGAGTCAGTCAGTCAGTCAGTCAGTCAGTCAGTCAGTCAGTGAGTGACAAAATTACGAAATTTGACCCGTTATAATTCTTAAAATACTGGTTCAAATTGAATGAAATTTGAAATATACCGTGTCTTTACAATCCTGCATGGTTACTGAAAATTTCAGTCTTCTAGTTTTATCCACAACGAAGTTACAGGGGGTCGAAAATGGCCTGAATTGCTTCGAGAAAAGGATGGTACGGCCGTGCCGCTTTTTTGCTCGACTTGGTGGGGGCACTGCCGTGCCCCCAGATAAAAAGTACCCTACCTACCTACCTAGCCTACCTAGTACCCTAGGAATACAGCTATGTCCATGCCAAATTTGACTCAAATCGGGCTTTGCTCACAATAATTGTATTTACCGACAATAAGCGGCTTTTTACCGCGGTTAAACGTAGAGTAAGAGTTATTCTAATTTGTATGCTAATAGAGCTTAAATTATCAATCATCTCAGCCGTAAGACGTCCACTGCTGGACATAGGCCTCCCTCAAAGATCTCCAGTGGTTTCGGCCTGCATCCACCGTGAGCCCGCAGCCTTCACCAGATCGTCCGTCCATCTAGTTGGTGGACGTCCTACGCTGCGCTTGCCGATCCGTGGTCTCCATTCGAGAACCTTTCGGCCCCAACGACCATCTGTTCTTCGTGCTATGTGGCCTGCCCACTGCCACTTCAAAGAACTAATCCGTTTGGCTATGTCGGTGACCCGCGTTCTTCTACGCACAATTCCACATTATCAATGAATGAATGTAATTATAAATCGAATATTATAATATTTGTAACTTACTTTTTATTTAATTAATTACTTTCTGACATGTAATAATGGTATTATGAATAAATTCTGTATTTTTGTATTTCTGTGTGCAGTTTTGCTTAATGAATTTTGATGGATGTAAATACAGCCTTACAAACTTTCGTGTTTATAATACTAGTTTTAGTAGGAAGTAGGATAATAATATAAACTATTTTCTCACACTGGTATTAGATTATCTGGTAGATATCGCCATGGCATTAAGCTCACCTTTGTGCGAATAAAGTGTTAAATAAATAAATATATATATGACAATAATTATGCATGTAAAGATTACGTTCTTCTAGTTTTCTTCTAGCGACCAGTTAGTTCATAGTTCATTTACTAATAATAACGGGTTACATGCCACAAATTATTAAATAATAACATGATAAATATCATAATACATTAGGTATTGGTTAATAAAGTTATGTCATATAACTTACATCAATAAATATATTTTATAGTCGGCAGCATATGAAGTCTGTTGTTTGTCTGTCTTTTATGTCGATAAATTTATACTAGTAACTATAAATATATTTAAACAGAGATAAAGTTTTTACTAGGTTAAAATTAAATCTAATACCAAACCTTCCTTACCTAATAATATAGATGTCTACTATTACGATTCATTGAACACAAATGAAAGCGCGTCACGTGCAGCACAAAATAAAATGAGTTAAGGTTTTGAATCGGATTTTATTTTTAATTTAAATTATAATAATTAAAAGGTGAGCTCCTGTACGAATGCATAAAAATGGCAATTAAATAGGATAGTTCTTACCTTCAGAAGGAGGTCACTCGCCGAATCAACAAGGCAATTGACAAAAACTATTTGTGCAGTGTTATATTTATAATGTTTAGCCGGACTCTTCTCTGGAATTGGCTTACAATTAGAATGTTTTATAGTTTTGAAGAATATAATTATTTATTTTAAATAATTAATTTGGTTTGTTAACATATGACATTAAGTAAACTTTTTTACCAATAATCACAGATTATACCTCTATAATATAATCTTTGACTTTTATGTATTATAATTTTATTAGTTTTTTTTTTTAATTATTGACATGTTTATTATTTGCATACCTGCTTGCGGGTTGAATAGATATACGAGTATTAACGCTACTTGTACTAGTTTTAAGACCTTGATCTGTAACAACTATTGAAACGTATTCTGTAAATATTTTTTTCTTAGAATGATCCGATCAGCAAAGACACTCGTTATATATATAACTAGGCTAGACTTACAGGTTCACAGAGGATGCTGGCCACTTATAATCGAATTAACTGTGGATTTATGAAACAGAGATACTTATGTGTAGCATAGATGTACACCAAATGAATAATTTATTTGCATCATTTATTATCAATCAAACAATGCTTAAAATATTGGACATTCTTTAATAATAGCTTATGGTTTTCTTATTAGGTATTTAAACACAGCCTTATACATCTTTATCACCACTTCAACCTATCATCATCATCACCCTATTAACGTTCCCACTGCTGGGACACAGGACTCTCTTGACGAGAGAGATTAGGCCTTAATTCACCACGCTGGCCAAGTGCGGGTTGGTGAATGTCACATTTCCTTCAAACTCTTTTAAAGTTCTCAGAACATGCCCGTTTCCTCACGAGGTTTGCCTTCACCGTTAAAGCACGTGTTTAAAGCGCACATAAATTTCTCAAGAAGAAAAATCCAGAGGTGCGTGGCGGGGTTTGAACCCACGACCGTCGGAATGAAAGTCGAGTGTCCTCCCACTTAGTCAACACGGCTTTTTTTTCTTCAACCTTCAACCTATAATATTAATATCTCTCAAGCATTTATCCAATAATAAAATTGCGGCCGTAATAAAAATAACCCTGACATTTAGATGAAGCATCGGTAGGAATAGCATAATGGAAGACGTGTAAAAGTTCAGATCACTGGCATTTGAATCAAGGGCTGAGGTGTGGACCATGAAAACATTGGTCCACCTACAGTCCCATAAAAAGACCATTCGTTTCGCCGCAGCAGGCATATTACATAGGTATTAGGTACCTTAAGGCCGTAATAGACGTGTAACCGTAAACTTTCATTGTTGTTATGACATTACCGTTTTATAGGAAGGTTTCACCCATATACGAGTATATACCTCATGTATTAGGCAGTTTTTTTTACGTGGAAAATAGTAGTTAGTAGTAAAAAGAAATTGGAAAATAAATTCTATAACCACATATAACCATAACTTTTAGGCCAGAAAATGTGCAATAGCCTGACGCTATCGTATTGTATCGGTGCCGCGAATAGTTCAAGTTGCGACACATGATAATCTTCTAAGTATAGCAAAATTCATAATAGTGCCATTAAATGCAGCAGATATAGGAACTCGTATTTAATAATAAATTAGAACTTCTATTTGCATACTCAGAATAGATTTTTCCGAAAATGTGCTTCTAAGAGATGGCCAGAGTGACTTCAGGAACTCTCACCATAAGGACAATAGGGCCCAAGATCGTAATATCATATAGAAACAGAGCATTTCCTACGTCCAGCAGTAAAATATCTATTTTATTTATCGGCAAAAGTAGTCCGTGTTACACAGCAGGGAGCAGCAGAGAAGTACACAGCACAAATACGTAATATCAATCAGGAGGTAATGGCCGTTGGGGCCGGAAAGTTCTTGAATGGAGACCACGAATCGGCAAACGCAGAGTGGGACGTCCACCAACCAGATGGACGGACGACTTGGTGAAGGTAGCGGGCTCGCGGTGGTTACAAGCAGCTACCGACCGAAATCACTGGAAGTCTTTGAGGGAGGCCTATGTTCAGCAGTGGACGTCCTACGGCTGAAATGATGATGATGATGATGATGAATCAGGATCACGATAAACGATTCGGTATAAGAATACAGAATAACCTTGCGACTTGCCTTCGCGTAAATACTCCAAGCAGTAAGCAGTACAGCCTCTGGCTGAATTAACAAGTACCAGAGATAGGTGTCTCCTTTCACCGGAGGCGTAGCGTAGACAAGCTTTGTGAAGACATTTCAGCTCGGGCTTAGTTCAAAGGTAGGCGGTTTAATTATTTCCACGCGCGAGGGGAGCCAAGGCAATGCTTACATGCGTCCGTTTTAATGTAACGCTACGACCTTTTTATAACTTGGGGAAACGGAATTGCCTATACAGCGAATTTAAAGAATTTCATCGAATACAATGAATGAAATAATAAAAATTAAATAAGGCAATGAAGACAAGAGGACGGTTCAGAGTTACGGCAAGTTAGCCGATATCGGTTGAACTTTGCGAACACAGTTGCATCAAGCGTATGCAATATGTTTGCTGTGGTACAGTCAATTTAAAACCGCTTTGCGATAAAACCTCTGTTGCCACCTTGAGCTTATAATTATTTAAGTTTCTAAAAAAATATAAATCGTCAATTAAACTAATCGTCTTAAGTCGTAAATTATATGAATGGACCAATATCAGCTTTTGTTATGCAAGGACCCATTGACGCATCCCGCATATCTATGAAGGTCTAGCTGACCGCCTGCGGCGTTGTCCACGTAATAATAGATTTCTCACGGTAAAAAGTAGTTAAATTTCATACGAATTGGGCTTTGCTGGCAATAATAGATTTTCCCGCGAAGCGTATATTTTACCGCGATAAAAAGTAGCCTTTGTGTTATTCTGATATGTAAGGTTTATTATAGAAGTTTCATTAAAATCCATTGAGTGGTTTGTGCGTAAAAGAGCAACACACACACACTCTTACATCCTCACAAACTTTCGCGTTTATAATAATAGTAGGATTAAACTAATAGATTGAATCGTTTTATAATACTTACATATAAATCAGCGGTATTTGTTCGGCTAAAACAGACAATTTTTTCGCTGTTTTTGCTCTCTGTTTTTGACGTATGTTACCAAAAAAACAAGTGAAAAGGTTACCATCACTTATGTATGAGCCTGATATGTAGGTAGGTCCGTGTTTTTTTCTGTGCTATATATACTTATTATAGAACCTTATATAGACTTTCTATTATAGAGTCAGTTATGTTATAATACTAAGTCGCGTGTACGTCCCTGACACATCTCGTATGGTTGTAAGCTTAATTCCTAAGCCCCTCTCGAGATGGATGCAGGGTTTGTTTACAAAACGTGTGCAATCGTCAGGATCAGTCTTAAACGTTTCTTTAGAAGTTCTGTTAAGCATTTTTTATACTTGAGAAGATTTAACATTAAATTTGCGTTCCAAAATTTGCATTTAGATTGAATGGACCTCAAAGAGAACTGCATCATTGGTAGACAATGGATATACAAGTTTAGGAGACAATAGACAAGAGAATAGACAAAATAATTACTAAGAGTTATTAAATAAAAAACCACCGAATTAATAAAGTCATAACAACATTTCAGTCAATAATTCGTACTCGTACAAAAGTTATTAGGGGCCAGTTTCCAATCTCCGGGCAAAATAGCCAAATAACAAATAGGTTGTTCATTTTTAATACTAGCGGTCCGCCCCCGCTTTGCACTTAGTTGACCGTATTGTGAATCTAACCCATTCGCGAACCCACATAAACACACACAAAAAAATCATCAAAATCGGTCCCGCCGGTTAGGAGAAAAGTTCAATGACTAACACACGTACAGAAGATTTATATATACCTAGGTATATTTTTATATAAATATAGATAAAAAAAAATTGGCTATTTGACTTACAGATGGTGAAACAGGCACTAAGTGTAATAAATTGATTGCGAGCAAACTTTATTTTAGTAAATTTAAATGGATATCGCCTAGTTACGTTCATTACATTCCCGAGTCGAGTTTATGAGAGACATTTTAACTAACTTTCGCATGGAATAAAAAATGGTATATAATTTGACCTAAAAGTGTTATAATTGTATTGCGAATTTAATCTTGCAAAAACAAAAGATTGGGCTCGTCCGGGATTTGAACCCGGGACCTCTCGCACCCTAAGCGAAAATCATACCCCTAGACCAACGAGCCGATGAGCTAATGGTTGAAATAATGCATCATACTGCGAAGTCAAACTTCAACTACATAAATAATTAAACTATAAATACATTAAAAAAATATATTTTAAAATTGTTACTCATAATATTGAATGTTTTCGTAAGTTCAACCGCTAAGAAATTATATTATGTGACCGCTGACAACCTAAGGTAGCGCCATCTAGTGTTGAGGAGAAACATGCAATGAAGTAAATAAATCATGATTTATTTTAGAAGGTATTTTATCAGTCATTATCATTAATTACAGTAGGACTTTTATTCAGAATAGTTATCATTCGAAAATAGATAGGGATCACGTCTACGATCTTCAGGAGGCGCGTGGAATGGTGTTTGGTGTCAGTGGGTCGGCACGTGACGTGCACGCACAGAGCTCCCGAGGGAACACCCTTATTACGGTAACTATTGTTTCAAAAACTGTTATGAGCCTCAGTAGAACGTTTTATATCGAGCTCACTTACGATGCAAGCATAGCAAGTATAATTAGGGAACTATATTAGTAACGTTTAAATATTTTTGATTAACTATTTTGACCAAATATAGGTGAAGCTACTTAAATCATTGTATACAAATCATTATAAATGGAAACCCCGTAAATGTTGGGGTAAAAAGTGCAAAAAACGGGCTCGTCCGGGATTTGAACCCGGGACCTCTCGCACCCAAAGCGAGAATCATACCCCTAGACCAACGAGCCGTTGCTGTGTCCGTTGAAATTAGCAATCGCACTGCTTTAAACAAAGAAATCCACAAGTGGATATTCTACGGCTGAAAAGAGAACGGATATAATTGTTTAAGTAACAGTGCTCTTATATTACGCTGCACTCAATTACTTCAATTATTGTGCTGTGTGGTGTCTTACTTAGAGAGACGAACATTCAATGTAAACCTCTCTCTCCAGCATTGTAATATGTATGTACTTACAGTAAGTAGGTGAACAAAGTAAAAGTTTCAAAACATCTTCTATCCTTACATGCCAGATGTAACAAATTATTCCAGTGTCAATTCCGAGGTACAAAATCAATGTAATCACTTAGGTACTTATGTTATGTAAAGAAACTACAATTGTTTATTTTGACTTAATTTATTGTTTATATTATTTTGGGACTTTATTTCATCATTTTCTTATGCTGTTGACTGTACCACTAAATATTGCCACAGGCCCGTAGGTGTCCTATAAAAATCTAATTCGACAGAGTAATACTCGACTCCATAAAAATACAGCTTTAGGTCTTTCGAAAGCTTAGTGTGGTTTGGCGTTCAGTTATCTGGTTACTCTGAAGCTTTTCTTCGTAAGCGGTTTTAATAATTCTATTTGATGTTACAGAGTAGTTTCGATTTGAGAGGAATTAGTTAAGTAGTAATCGAGTTATATTCCTCAACCATTTTTCTCGCAAGTAAAAATAATTGAGGAATATACGATTACGACTTTAAGTAGGTATTTTTTTGTTTTACCAGTACTTAATTTAAGACATAAAATAAGACAAGTAAATAAAATTCTCCCAACTTTAAAATCTTCCCTAATTTATTGCTCTCCTTTGTTTGCAAGTGATTTAGCCTTTAAATAATGTCTTTTATTAACTATTTTACAATTTACATATGAACTTTCATGTGGGGTGGTACTTTATCCAACTGTTATGCACTTTTTCGCAATCTTCCGACCGACATGCATGAACTATAATAGTGGTAGGTATTTAACAGTGCATTAGGTAGGTAGGTAACTACTTTCAGAGTCATGCGTGGTGCAATTGAGAAGCTATCTAGCTGATATGACATTTACATAGGGGTGATTCCATTATCGCGGGTGCAACATTTTGACGCATGTTTAGTTTCATAATAATAAAACAAAAAATATTTTAAATAAAAATCTTCTTGTGAGTGCTACTTTTGAACAAGTTCACTAAATATTACGTGAAAAGAATTTTATTGAAATATTGAATATAGTCAGGAATGAGGTTCAAAGTCCTATCGCGGGTGCAACAAAGTTGGCCCAACCTTTCTAGATCATTAAACAAAAACACAAAAGTCTGTTAATTGTGAAACGTTTATTATGTTATGCCTTCGTATTTCGTAAGGCGTTAAACTAACCAAGTAAACAAATATATTTTTTAGAGTGATTACTCTGCATAGAAACACAAATATTTTATGGTAGGTAAGCATGTGTTATGAAGTATTATGTCTTGAGACTTAATGAAGGGAAACAGAATGACAAAAGCCTAGTTTGCAGAAGGAGGTAGGTAGGTAGTTGATAAAATATAATGAGTCTTAAAATTACATATCACTTGGTAATATTATGTCATTAAATGAATTTGTAGTCACCTATTACTATCGACGCCATCTATAAAATGTGGCACAAGATTGCTTGTATAGCATTTTAGCTACTCACCAATAGATGGCGCTGTAAAAATTTAGTCGCGGCCTTAACTAATAAGTTAAATCAACCATATTTAGTTTACTAACATACTTTAAAGAATTTAGTTATAAAAAAAAATATAACTTACCAAATAAATCCCAATGTAAATTAACTCACAAAATCACACTGAAATAAAACTTATCACTAACAAAAACCAATGAATAAATCATAACATTTTCTTGACCTATCAAACAGTGGTATTCAAATTATAAACTACATGGTTATTGTTCACATAGGTAAAATACATAGATAAAATGCCTTACCCATAACTCCAAGTTGTTGCGGTGATAGAGGAGCAGCGTCTCCCCTGCTAGAGCCAATGGACCCTGAGGCCACCGAGAGCCTCTCATTAAAACCTAATGGACTACTCCTGCCTCCGCTACTTGCAACTGACCCCATACCTTAACAAAAATATTTAAGATTTGACGCGAGCTGTTTTTAATTGGACAGTAGTTATAAGGAAAATGACCATTTTACTTGCTTAGAATGTCCCAAAACATTATTTACATACAACTTTTGATTCTATATTATGTCTAATCTAGGAGTTATGTTAGTCTTACCCCCGATTTTAATCTGGGGTCTTACCTCCATTGGGACTTCTCATCCGAGATATTCTTTTATTGATAGCTCTCTGGATTCTTGGGTTAATTATTGGTTTTGCTCTGCGTCTTGCCAAGTACCTTGACAAAACTCCAACAACAACAGCACTTGTACCAACAACCCCTAAACTCCATAAGACAACCTGAAAAAATTCTTCCACTGATTCCAAACACTGAGCTTGACATTAAACAAATAGCAAGCTCATGGTTAAAATTGTTTATAACAAAGGCTGTATTTACTGAGGAATAATTAATGGACTATTATATAGAACAACTTTAAATTTATCTAAGTGGTTTGTTTACAATTTGATGAAATAACCTTTTGAGTTGTAGTAAGCTGAACTTCATTGAATGATATTGCACGTTGCCAATGTTTCAATTTGTCAATAAGTGGACTGGCTTGTAGTAGTAAGTGCATTATTATGTAGGAATCCTAGAGGTCTTTAGAAACCCTTATTTATAGAGGCTAAGACCAAGACTTTAATGTTTTTAGGTTATAGGTGGTTGTCAAAATATTATCCCTGTGTGACCTTGCAACCAAACACGGCTTTATTATAAACTCCGTTGAATACAAAGATTCTATACGTTTGCTAAGATTTGTTATCTGAAACTGATAATTAAAACGTAGTGAATTAAATATTCTCTGCTGATAATGCAAAACAAGGAATTCGAATATTCGCGGTTAGATTTTTTCTAGATCAAACATTACATTTGATTGTTTGCAAATTGAATCAATCAGAGAGTCCACAGAGGAGAATCTAAGAAGGGAACTTTAAATCCAAGCAAGATACATAATTTCAGTTCAGTTCAGTTCCTCTTCATGGCTCTGCGCCTCTGCGCTTGATGCGCGACAACAAGATTATTTCGGAACAGGACGGTTTTTGGCAGTCTTGTCATTCAAACATTTGTCATCTGTCAAAAACAGGGTCAAGGTTTCTTGTGCGTTGGTGTTGCCTATTTACTATTTTTATTGCTAGGTCTAGCAACAAAAATTCATTTGTTAAAATTGTTAATTCATAAATTTGTGTAATAGGCAAACTTTGTTGTTAGTTTAATAAAGGTTTGGTCTGGATAAAGAAAATTAATGACCGCCGACCTTCATTAACAGAGAGGCAAATAAAAAAAAATTTTAACCATCCAATGTGTTTGCTATAATGTATATAATGTGAAAAGGGGGTGAATAGTACGCACCAGGCGAACGTATATTGTTATATAACAACTATTCGATTTGGAGGCCTCTTATTTATTTTAGCCTAATCTAATCTATAGGTAATTTTTAGACTCATATCAGTTGATAAAAATTTTATATAAATTATCATGGTTCAAGAATCATAAAACTTTAATCATATTATAAAGAAAAGGTTTTTGAGTTTTTCGATATTTTAACCCTGTTGCAAGCGCCATGATGACGGCATAAACTGATTGTCTTTTCGATAAGGCTGACGGATATTACAAACGAAACGTTCTACCTTTATTCTGTCTTTTATTGCGATGTTGACAAACACTAGTATTGTAACTATTTGTTTTATTCACAAACGCATAAATATTTAAAGTAGGTAGTTCACTTTCTAATTTAAAACATTTTTTGTGAAATACATTGATATTCCAATATTGCGCTTAAAGCATTGTATTGGCATCAAGCTCGGCAGATCGCAGATTCTTTTGGAAACCTTCGGGTGGTAGTTCTATTAAAAAACGCAAATATGCGTTTAAAGTATAACATTTTTTATATTACATTATTGTCGATTAAGAAAACGGGTGCTTATCGATTTATTTATTATATAAGGTGTTTCTCAATTGATATTTACCTACCTAAAGCTAAATTGAAATAATTTGCCTAATATAATGTCTTGGTCATGTTTAGCCTCTTAGCAGTTGATAAAAATTGTTTAACTCCTGGAACATATTATCGCTACAATACCTACACAAGTTATCAATATCTTGAGAAATAATCTAAATTTACAATTAAAAAAACCAATGATTCTAGTACCTTAGTTCCCTTAAAAGTAAAAAGTCATACTATTTTGTATGTTTTTGATGCGCTTTCATTTTGGTACATTTGCACATTTTTGTGTACGTCAGGGCGCTTTCCCGGAGGTGCAGGTTCGAATCCTGCGTACGATGGTTACGGATGCGTCAAAAAAATGTGCAAAACTGGTTTTGTTCTGAATTAGCGATTTTTAAAGATCTTATGTGGCAGCCCTGTTTTGTTGCATTTTGTTTGGCTGTTGGCTGGCTGACCATGGGTTGGATGGCTATTTGTTGATTGAATTTTCTCGATGAGACTTGAAATGATTTAAATAAATTATGTAAAATATTTCAGGAGACTAAAAACTAAAATAAAAAATGGAAATAATACATCAAACACTTCGTGATCAAACATTACAAAGTTCTGTGGAAGATCTTCCTGATGAAGTCCTAGAATTCATAATGGGATTTTTACCTCCTTACAAAGATTTACAGAGCTGTATGTTAGTCTGTAAGAGATGGCATATATGTGCACAAAGTAAGTAACATAATCAGTGGAAACACAGCATTCTTTTTATTAAAAAAGTAAATTCTATTTATTTACCACTATAAACAATTTCAGGTGTGTTCCGACAAACAACTACAAAATTAACCAAAGCTATTGGAGATTTTAACATACTTTGGGATAACATTACAGCTAGTGACTTAGGATACACTATAACAAAAAGGTTTTCTCATGCTGCTTGTGTTTATGAAAACAATATGTACATATTTGGAGGCTGTACTACTAATGCTACATCATTCAATGATCTATGGAGATTTGATTTATCAAAACGACAATGGGTGAGGCCACTAGCAACGGGGACTTATCCAGTTCCAAAAGCATATACTTCTATGGTTCCCCACAAAGATTCCTTGATTGTTTTTGGTGGATGGACATATCCTTCGCTCTCACAATACTACACTCATGTGACTATGTTTAATGAAATACACTTTTATGATGTTAAAACCAACAAATGGATGTTGATGAATGCTACAAACAGCCCCCCACCAATGGCTGGACATTCTGCATGCATGAAAGATAATGAAATGATTGTGTTTGGAGGGCTGACAATGTCATCCGAGTTCCAACATGCTCTGCAATGCTCAAATGATGTTTGGGTCCTTGATGTCTCTTCTTTGACTTGGAGACAGCAACCAACTACTAAACCTAGACCAGCACCCCGATACTCTCAATCACTCATAGAGTTAGATTCCAATAGGTTGCTTCTATTGGGTGGAGTTCAGACCCTGCATAATAGGTTTGTTTATAATGATTGTTGGATGCTAACTATGTCTGGGCCTGTTTGGACATGGAAGGAATTAGCAGTAAAGAATAAAGAATGGGCATCGTCAAATATTTGGTGTAACCCAGCCTGCAGAGTTGGTGATAAAGTAGTAAGTTTGAGTAGAGGGAGGAATGGATGGAATGGTGCAAGACCCTTAGTCACTTCTGCAGTCAGAATCTCAGCACTTAGTAGACCTGAAAATCCCCCAGTGGCTGTAAGGGTTGAACAGAGTTTACAAAGGCCATTAGATAGAGATCATAATGTCAATGGGAGGAGAGGGGATTTGCCAAGAAGACCACCAAACCCACCAGCTAATGAACCAATGGCAATAAATGATGAACCAGTGGCAGGACCTAGTCATGAAAATAATAATACTTATCCAAATACCAATAGACCTACAATACCAAATAATGCTGAAGGAAAATTTGGAAGAAAAGATTCACCAATAAGAGGAACGAAAAAGGTATGAATGTACAATATTTTTTGGAGTTCATTATCAATAGCTAAAAGTGGATGTTTGCCATGTTAAAGCTGATCTCTTTGTAATGTTATAATATATAAAACCTATTTAATTAACTTGGCAAATGCCTCACTCATAATTACTAAACTGAATAACTGTATGAACAGAAAGGGAACATGGAAAGAAGTGGGAATTAGTATGTATTTTATTAGTTAAAAACAAAAAAAAGATTCAAAAGGTTAAATCATCCCATTTCATTTTCAGGACAAAACCATGAGTATTTTATTAGTTAAAAAACAAAAAAAGATTCAAAAGGTTAAATCATCCCATTTCATTTTCAGGACAAAACCATGAGTATTTTATTAGTTAAAAAACAAAAAAAGATTCAAAAGGTTAAATCATCCCATTTCATTTTCAGGACAAAACCATGAGACTAATGCGTCAGCTGCAGGAGGCCAACAGATACAGAATGGCAGCATTTGCTTGTGACCCAACACAAGATGGACTGCCAGAACATGATCTTGTCAACATAAGAAATGTTGCCCACTTAGAAAACAACAGAGAAGCTCCACCCCCAGAAAACCATGACATAAAACCAAAAGTTAAGAAACCCAAAAGAAATACATTGACTCTACATGTTATGGACATTTCCACAATTTTAAATGGCAACTCCATGAATTATGTGTCATGGTTGTGCCCTAGATTAGGTGAAACTAATGGTGCACCCGAAGAACTAATTATGTATTCATTGGTAAAGGGCAATGGGGAACTAATTATGTTTGGAGGAGTTACAAATGATATAGGAATTTCAGAAATTAATAATATGTATTCTAATTCTTTATATACAATTTCGTCGCCCAGGGATATTATCTGAAAAAAGTTTAACAAGCATCTCTCTCTCTATCCCTGTTTCAACAGTCTCATTTATTTTTGTGAGCTTTCACTTGTACAAGTTTATTTTGCTCCCTAACTTTATTTTTATAACAGTTCTATGGAAATTGCTTTATTTATTGAATTGTAGCAGATAACATTGAGTAAATGATCAATTACTGATATGTACATCACAATAAAATAATTTCCAAATTGTTAAAAGTTCTACATTTATTATGATATTTTTGCTTAATTATGATATGTATTTGTAACCAGCTTCATTGTATGTTTGTTTTGTATCATGCTTATGTAACAAAATAATATTGGTCTATCATATTCTAAATGCTAATTTAAAAGTTAGATATAACTGTTCTGTGATTTCTGTTGTAAATAGGTATTGAAAAACTGTAATATTGAACTAAGTTTTATTAAAAGTTGATTTATATTATGAACATTATTCATCATTTTCAGTCACAAGTCCACCAAATACTGCAGCAGGTATTTTTTTCTTCTGAACAGGACCTTCTTCATCTTCATCACTTTTTTCAGACTCACCATCATCATCATCAATATCAATTTCATCAGGATTGACAACTTTGTCAGCCTCCTTCAGTCCCTGGGTTTCTCCTCTTACAAATAGAATATTACCCTTATTTGCCACTGCCATTTCAGCAGCTTTAGCCTCCAGCATTCTCATACCATCCTTCATGCCAGGTGCAAGATCTGAGACAGTTCCAGCTGTGCCAGAAGAACTTAACATCTGTGCTGACATCATGTTCACTTGAGTGTTATATGTTGCCTGTACACTTCTCTTAATTCTAAGCATTTCTCTCATAGTGTCTTCATTGCCATGTCTAACCTCAAATTCCTTCCAAGTATTCCAGAATTCTGAAGTAATTCTTGGGTCACACATTTGGCTGCAATGTGCATAAATAGCTCTAGCTCTGTCCACTTCACCCAGTTTTGTTTCCATTTCAGCAAAGCGTTGGCACATTTCCCTTGCCTTTGCTTCTGGAAGGGTTTCAATAGCCTTTTCGTAAATTGTACGTGTTTTTGGTACACCATAGATCTCTGCAGCTTTTTTAATATAAATATTAAACATTTCAAACATCTCTTCAGGCAATACTGCTGTTGTAGCCCGCTCATACACTGACATAGCATGCCTTGCTAAACCATGTTCTTCTTCCAATTTAGCATACAACAAAAATATAGATTTAGCAAATTCTGGTGGACAATTTTCGAGACACTGTTCGAACAAGTCTCTAGCTCTCTCCAATTTAGATCCTCCATATCTTTTTAGAAACTTTGTTAGGTAGGTATTCCAAATGTCATACACATTAGGCCACTTGAAAAGGGCAATGCCTTTTTCATAGGCTCTGAAAGCTTCTTCAAAGTAGTTGTGTTCTTCTAAGAAAAGACCATAATTTATAATTATCTGGGGTGTTGCAATTTTAAGGTCAATAATGTGATCATACACAGCCTTACATGATTTATAAGTTCCAAAGCTCTCTTCCAAATCAGCATACATTGACCAAACTTTTAATGATTTGTATAATCGAGTTTGTACTGTCTCAGTATCATCATGATAAGCAACCTTTCTTTTTGGTAACACTGTAGCTCTTTGCATGAGTTTAAGAGCTTCCTCATAATTTTCATGTCTTATTTCCATTTCAGCCCATTCACACCATACTGAGGCTAGATCATCAACCTTTGCAAAACTAACTTGAGTTGCCTTCTCAAAAATAAGCCTAGCATCTTCTATTTGCTCATTTTTTTCATAAAATTTAGCAAAACCAACCCACAGAGTATATAATTTTCCAACAGCCAACTTAGGATCCACAGTCTGAACAGCTTCTGTGTAGGTGTCAATGATTTCGTGTGGTTTGTCTTCATACAGTTTTACTCTCTTGTGCCATTCAGCTACATTGTGGGGGTTCTGTCTCAGCAATACAGAATTTAGAAGCAATAATCTTCTTTCCATGAGATACTCAAACCTGGCCAATCGCAATTCCAAATCAATATCATCATCTTCAGAGGGACTGACTTTACTAGCTACTTCTTCCATTTTTTTGCTTAGACTAAGCTCCTCAAATTGGGCATAAGCATCAAACACCTGAGTGAAATCTCTCACAGTAGTGACTGTTTGAATGGCTTCCTCATAAATGTCTCTGGCTCTTTCAAATAATCCACTTCTGACATAGTAATCAGCAAGAGAATTCCAGAGATGCCCCAACTGGTCAGTGTAACGTCGCAAACCACCTCTTATAATGGCATCTACATTGAGAGTGTGTATTTGATCTGGATTTTTGGAAATAAGCTCACATAGCTCATTCCAAAGTTGATGGTTTGATTTACCATGTTTAGATTGAAAGTTCTCATTATTGACTAGTTGAGCTAGTTTTACAGCTGCTTCATCCAGCTTCTGTATAGATGTTAGATAGTCAATGTATTCCTCTGTGTCTTCAGGACACAATTTTAAATATCTACGGAATACTCTTACTGCTGTTTCTGGTATGTGATGTTTTTTTAAGAAATTTAAATAGAGAGGCCAAATTCTATGATGTTGAGTTATAGGTAATGCTCTAAGAGCACAGTCGAATGCTTTTCTTGTTGCTGTTATTTTGCACTGATCTGTTAGAAACGAGCAGTAGTCCATCCATAATCGAGGCATCTTGTGCATGAACACTAGAGACCTTTCGAAACAGTTATTTACATCATCGTAGCAGGGATCCGTAATACAACGGCCTCTAATCTGACTTCTCCTAAGTTTTAAATAGTTGTACCACAACTTAAAAGATCCCGGGAGTTCCTTGAGTGCTCTCTCATACACAAGATTGATTTCATTTTTAGGAGCAGCTTTTTTATGTTCTATGTATCGAAGCCAGTGTTTCACCGAAAAGGGATTTCTCAATATTTCTTCTTCATACGGAAGATCCTCTTCACTCTGAAAAATAAATTACAATAGTTCTTTGAGGTTATGGTTTTCCAACTACTGAAAGTAAACAAGTTAAAAGTTTAGGTCAGTAGTGAATAATATTTATGGCAAATAGTAAATTTTTAGGAATGAAATACGGTGTTCCTACAAAAAAACTTATGCTCTTAATGCAAAACGTTAACTTACAAAAAATATATCAATTTCTTTCCCATCTAAAATAGGCATCTTTTTAACGGGTGTGAAACTAGGAGAATAATACACAAATAGCTTAAAAGAAAACTATACTGTCAATTTTAATAAATGTAAAATTGCAAACCCAAACCCAAAACATATACAAAAAAACTACACAAATTATTTTTTTGTTACTGTACTGTCAGCTTCAGCTCAGCTGTCAGAGAGTATAGAATCAATTATGCTATCTTTGTTTTTTATTATTGCTTGGCGACATGGCAACAGAGTTGTAAGCGACGCGTAGTGTTTTCATAGTTTAAAGTTTTAATTTGATTTTAATTTCTTTAGTTTATGTTAAAAAACAGACCTTATATTTTTGATCTGTAATTTAAAAACATAAATAAAGACATAATATGCTGTGGCGCGCGGGGCAACGATCGGTGAGGTACGCGGGAGGGGAAGTCAGTGTGCATGACGACGGCTCGCGCGAACGTTCGTTTTCTCGCTCGCTATTGCTTTTTGGTACAAAACCTATGTTTTATTGATACAACACCTACAAGAGTGTTGTACTGACCGACAACTGATTGACAGAGAATTTATATTATCACTTTATTAGTGTCTGATTGATTTTAATTCTGAACGTAGTGATTTTATAATCTCTGGTTTAGTTGTTTGCGTTGCCTTATGTTAAAATAATTCATTTTACTATTTTACAGCTAAATACTGTTGTAGTAAAATGTCATGGTTTGTGGATAAGTGATTTTTACTGATTACTAGTTTTTGATTATATTTTTTGGAGTTTACTTCTTAAGAAACGATTTGAGTTATAAGGCCCGGTACGGAAATTTTATGAGGAGTAAAATCAAAAAGTGTAACACGAAAGTTGAGGCGTTACGTAGAAAGAGACAAACATATATATCTGTAGGATTTAACGTGTAAAAGAATGAGATGGAATACATTACACAGCGTACCTCATTCTCGGGGTCTCCTCTTTGAGCGATACTTCGTAGTTGAGACTACGAAGTATCGCGCAAAGAGGTAATGCTGTATTTTATTTATATTATTTTGTAACATACTTTATGTAATACGCTTTATTGAAGTAATATAAATAATCCGAATAATTACAGATGATATGTTTGTTTCTCTTATCATTTTAGCAGATGCGTTCATTTACCCTTTTTTTCTATTCGATGTATATCATAATTATAGTTCGTAAGGAGTAAACTCTAATCGTGCGTCGTAGCTGACACACACACACTTTTTTATATTTATAATTTAAAACTTATGTTTACCCAAAAGATTGAAAGTTATTTCAATTATTTGTATAGAATCGGTAATTTCCGGAAATAGCTAATTACTTGTCTGTGGATAAACGAACCTAGAAAAAAAAATTAACAAAACAACAATGGCGTCGGTGATGTTCAAGCCGGCTTGAGTAAAATTTTTGATCGATTCGATAAACGAGACCAATGTATTTATATTATGATGTCAAAGCCAGGAAAAAGAAAAATTACTGTTGAGTTGCCTAAACAAAAAGACCTATCAAATAGACCAAGTGTGTTTGAACGTCTCGGTACTAAAAAGGCTTCCAGTGCTAAAAAAACAACTGAACATTGTAGACAGTGGTCACAGCACGGCAGTTGTGCGTACGGTAAAAGTTGCAAATTTGCATCAACTCATACACTAATTAGCCCATCTAAGCAACGTGCTGCGATCAAAGACAATGACCAAAAGCGTTCAGTGAAAGATGATCCTAAAAGTAGGCTTCATTCGTCAGTAGTAGTGAGGCCTGGACATAGCCCCGATGCTGAAATTGACAATTGGGACCAAAATGACCTAGAATATGCGGATGCGGATGCTCTTGAAAAACGTAGGTTGCAGCTGCAACGGGAATTAGAACTGCAACTGAAAATGGATGGTAAAGACATGAGGAAAGACAAGAAGAAACCTGTGTCAAGTACCTCCTCATCCAGGAGCTCCAGCTCCTCCAGCGCCTCTTCTTCCTCTTCTGATGGCAGTTCTTCCTCCTCTTCTTCTGATAGGTAAGTTTTACTATGCCTTATATAAACATACCTAATAGGAAGATTATTCTAATTATGTCCATTATTTAGCTTACCAAGTAAAAGCAATATGGATCCATCATGAATATTGTCAATTCAATGATACCTAATTCGAAATGGGTAAGTATTATTTTTACTAAGGCAAACTAATGTGTGTAATTATGTAAAACTAAATTGGCAAAAGAGTGAAACTAAAACAATAATTGAAATTGAGTATGTCATCAGTTTGGTGGATACTTCATTATTACAATCCAACTGTAGCTAGATAGCTAGAATTTTCAACCCATATAGAGTGAATAGAACTGAGGCTATCCGCTTTACAAAAATACTTCCTTACTTTATTAGTGTCTGTTCATCTTACTTATTATAAAAAGAAAGATTTTTGAGAATTCTTCCTTCATGAAGAATTCATATTGTTTTTTTTATTTTTTGGAAGCATAGGATATTTGGTGATTTTACTCCAAGTCACATGAGTCTAGTAGTAAATATAATATGTAGATACTATACACCATTTTTCTTTTTCTTAGAGATACAAGAAGAAAAATTAAGAAAGGTAAACTTAAACGAAATTCTAGTTCCTCATCAGATGGTGATGTACCATCTAAAAAGAAATTTAGTAAAGTTGATCAAAAAAGAGACAAAAGTGTTGCTAAGAAAAATATTTCAAAGAAAGATGAAAAATCTATAAAAAAAATTGATACAAGTTCAAGCAAGAAAAAAACATCCAGTAAATCCTCTATTGATAAAAAATCTTTGTCACCTGCAAAAAAAACTGGTGGCACACCACCTATTACTTCTAAAACTTTAACTAAAAATTTAGCAAAGCATTCCAAGTCGCCTGCTAGACGTGAAAGAAACAGGAGTACAACACCACATTCAACAAGGGATAAGGATAAAGATCGTAAAGATAAAGATCGTGACAAGGAACGAGATAAGGATCGCGATAAAGAAAGAGATAGAAATAAACCAAGAAGTAGATCACCTAGAAAAGCCAGGTCAAGGTCACCTCGCCCTCACAAAGATTCTAGGAGAAAAGACAGTTCTGAGAGAAGCAGACCAGTTTCACCCAAAAAACAACCGAGAAAAGAAGGCAGCACTGATAGGCACAGAAAAAAATCTCAAAGTCGTGATCGTGACCGAGCACGAGAACATAAAGATAGATCTTTAGAAAGAAGAAAGGATAAAGATGAAAAAGAGCGACATGACAGGAAAGATAGAGGACGGGACAGAAAAGACAAGAGAGATGACAAACGACGAGGTAGAGGTGGTCGCGACGGTCTCGGCGGAAGCAGGAGTACGGATAAAGGTTTGGAGAAGCCCAATAAACCAATGGAGCGCCTATTACCAAGACCTGAAGAACGTTTGGCAGCTCTAGCAGCTATATCAAATAAAACTGTAGAAACTGACAAGAACTCTGCTACATCGAAAGATCGCGCTGACACACATTCAGATAGAGGAGGACGTAAAGGAGATAGGGAAAGAGATCGTTCGACTAAACGTGACAGATTGGACAGTATAGATAGAGACACCGGCGATTATGATATGGACAGGCCCTATGATACTGACCGTGGTGATCACTATGACCGTGGTGACGACCGATACGATTCTAGCGTGCGGGATGGTGACAGGTCACCTGGATATATTCAAGGACGAGATAGGCATTACGATACAGGTTACGACATGCCTGGGCCAACGAGAGGTTATGCTGATGATGATGAAAGAATATATGGAGAACGCAGAGATATTGGTAAGTCAAGACTTGGAACGGGACATACCATGATTTTACTATTTTGAGTAATCATATTTTTATTAAAAACTATAATAATTACATTAAAAAGTTATATTGGTAAGTTATTGCAGTAAATATATGTATTTAATTAATACTTTATCGTGCCTTAATCTTAAATTGTTATTTAGGCTATGATGATAGACGAGGACATCGCGATCGCTCTTGGGAGGGACGCTCTTCAATGGATCGGGAACGCGGCTACATGCATCAACATAAAGATTGGGAGAATGACGACTACCGCGCATCTGGCGACTGGGGAAGGGAACGCCGTTGGCCTATGCATGACTCTCAGGTGTGTATATTTAGGCATATTTGATTGTCTTTACCCTCTCTACTAAGTCGTATCCATTTTACCTTTCCTCTTTCCTATAGGTAAGTTTATACTACAAATACTTGTACCTGAATGAACCCATTGACTACCGCAAAAGAAGCTCTAAAGTTCCCTGTGCAATCCTTTCCCACAAATTCCTTGGATGTCCTTATCCCCATTTTGGTATGTGTATATTAATTCATTTATTTTTAAATTTGTAGTTATTTCTGTGATTAATTGAGGGATAATTTATGCAGATGAACGAGTGGGGTGACAAGGATCCTGAGATGGAAGGCTGGCATCATAGAGGTCACTCTGCCCATCGTGGTCGTATGCATGGTAAGCAGCCTGAAAATTATATTAAATTATACCACAGATAGTGTTCAATTATAATTTGTTTGTTTAAATCTTATTGATTCTTTAATAAGTGATAAACCTCACTTTTTAGGTTCAAATATCTTGTGAGCGAAGGTTACGGATGCGTCTTAATCTTTTTCTGCATAAAATTTAAATATGTTCGTTTGTATTTTATTTTCAGATAATTATGGACGTGGCATGCGCATGGATCATAAGCGCCGTGGGGCGCCTAGAAGCGACCCAGCAGCCGCTGAGAAGCAAACTCCCTCGCCAGCTTTACCTGTGACGGCATCTGCCAGGCCCGACCCCAGTGCCGAGGCAGAGGACAAACCTATCCCGGACGATCTTAGCGAGATCAGTGACGATCCTGATGACATTCTTAACAGGGAAGATGTAAGACAACAATACATTTTATCTTGGCCTTGATTATTAGTATTTTTTAAATCATATTTCTTTACCAAAAAGTTTATTGTCCCATTTGTTAATTTAAACTTTTATCATGGCAAATTTAATTTTATAGATGGGAGATCAGAATGTTGATGAGGATAGCCAATCTGGACCTCTTGATGACAGCACCAACAAACTAGAGTCTGGAGAAAGAGAATCTACTCAGGTACATACATACTTTTAGTTCTCAGTATGGAGTTTTCGTCTATTTATCTTTATCTTTGCGTTTTCCATATATTTTATAAGGCAAATTAAAACTATATTTTGAGAATAATTATAATGACTCGGTTTTTTGCTTTAGGATACCAGTGGAGCAGCTGATGAAAGAGATAAGGATATCAATGATGATGATGATACTAATTTAGATTTCGAGGAAATATCCGATGGAGAACTTGAGGAAGAGAGGACAAGAGGTATAAGTATAAAATAAACATTTACTTGCTGATGTATTGATTGTGGTTTAACTTTGCCTGTGCTTCTTCTTTTAAAAGTAAGTTACGCCCCATTATCGGTTAGCATTGCACTTCAATCGCTTATTTATTAATGTCAATAGGCGCTATCAATTTGAGCGATTCCATACGTACGGTTGCGGTCTTTGTTTCATACAAAGGCTTCGACACCGCAACAATCTAACGACGCACGTTAAACGCACCGCTTCGGCACCGCAGCCGTATGTATCGAAACACTCAAATTAAAGGCACAGAAAATTTTACAAAGTTTGACAATTCTTGTCCGTGGTTCCTCACATGTACGGCTCGGCTTCAATCATAGATAGCTATTTAATGCGAGAACTGGCTAAAACACTTGTAACACGAATCTTGTCTTCTACAACTTATTATTTTAATTTTCAGCTGGTTTAGGAGATGCTCTCGGTGTGGACTGGGCAAGTTTAGTTGCGGATGTTCATCGACGGGAACAAGTCACACCTTTAGGAGGCGCCAGGGACCGTTGGAGGCCAGAAAAAGTGCTGACTCGCATTGGCCTTTCTATTCAAATGGCTGGCAAGGAAATAGTCCAAGACATTCTAAATAAAAATGCGGAAACCGATAATAAAGAATCTGAAGAGTCTAAAACACAAAAGGATGGTGTTGATCTTAATGGCACCCATGAATTGGAAGTAGAGCACAAGGCACCAGATGTGAACTCATTGCACCCAGTTGCAGCAATACAGGTTAGTTATCTTCCATGTAGATTAAATTGCAATAAAACTTTTTGTGTATAAATGATATTTTTTATCTTGTAAATTTTAATTTACTGTAGATAAATGATAAAAAAACAGATGCAAATACTGTAATGGATACCGCCCTCTGAACCACCAATTAAATTGATTGTGTTAACTTTTTGTAGTAATGCTGTCATTTGATGGCATCAAACATTACCATTACATTTACATATGCATCTGTAGTTATGCAGAGTTGTCATCCGTCATTTTAAGCAAAGATCTATTGCAGGAAACCGCTTAGTATTTTCCATTCAGTAGTTTTTGTGTTTATTCTTAACATAAAGACAGACAGATGCGGTGGGAGACTTTGACTCATAATTTGACCATAGATCTTTTTTATTCTTGCCAAAACGAAGTCGCAAAAGCTTTGATGTCTATAGAGGTATTGTGTTATGTAAAATATTAGTGTGATTGATTTAATGTGATTTATTTAATTTTTTAATATGTTTTAGATTTTTTATTTTATTTTCATATACTTAGTTTACTTTTATTTAATTTAATTTCATTAATTAATTTCTTATGTATATGAATAATCTTTTCAATTGAATGAAATGAATAATATTATATTATAATGTAAATTGAGTTACTCTATTGCATTGGGAAACATCCTGTAACGATAGGTAACAATTGTTGTTGAATAAATAAATAAATAATAATTATAGATGTATGACATCGCTAAAATAGTACTTTGGCAAAACGTAACCATTATTACTTATTGACTTACTTTTTACAACATCTTAAGGCATTTTTGTTTATAGGTTGCGTCAGAAAAACGTAAGCGTCAACGTGCGCTGCTTTTTGGATCGGGATGTGAAATAACTAGAGGACTGAGCGCACGACGAGACTTGGCCCTACGAAGATTCCTTTGCCATTTGCCAGCTACTGAAAGGACGGGACAGGCTCGTCTAACGCCTCAACCATCACTTTTCCAATCCGCTAAGTCCTTACTAATTCAAACAACATCTTGATGACAAGCAGCAAAATACTAGAAAGTGTCTACTTAAATAAACCTAATTGTAAGTGCTGATTTTTAAGATTTAACTTCACAAAAGAAATAGACCTAAAATATAAAGTTAGCAATAGTTGGTTATGGAGAGGATGTTTAAAGTGCAATTTAGAGAAAACTGAGTGGAACTATTTGGTGATTCTCAAGTGCTAGTGAATTTATAAAGAGAGAATGTGGCAAAATATTCAAAACACTGCAGTGATTTTGACCGATTCTAATGGATGTGTATGTAGTGCAGGACAAATACAGTGAATGACTTATTTGTTTACATTTTGTATATTTCCTTAGAATCTAGTATGTGAATATATTTCATCATTATGGTTTTAACATTTTCAAGAATAAATTATAATGTTTTATTAATTTTTTTGTTTATTTTTAATATATTTCTTTTCATCGGAAAATAAAATTAATAATTGGATGCATTTGTTAAATTTATCATATAAATTAATTTTAATTGATTAATTTAGTACATTATAATTTATAGTTATTGGATAATTCGTAAAGTGGTGGTAGCCAAATGTCTGGCTACAATAACATTTTTTTTTTTTTTTATTATTGATAAGCTTTCATTTGACCACAATCTCACCTGATGCAAAGTGACGATGTGGTCTTATATGGAGCATGAAGGCCTAGAAGATGGCTTCTCCGGACCACATTACGAAACAATAAAAAAATCGCTTCACGCACTGCCGCCCGCCCAGCCCGGAGTGAACGGTCAACTACGTGTGAATCGGGGGCGGACCGCTAATTTTTATGTAAGATGCTGTTCTTTTTTTTCTGATGCTTGACATCTTTGGCCAATGGAATTGGCTGGCATTTCAACAAAATTTGGTATTTAGTTTAAATTTTTTGGCATCATACTTTCTAGTTAATTCAGTTAATCTAAACCTTTCTCGAACCCACTTAAACACACACAAAAAATTTCATCAAAATTGGTCCAGTCGTTTAGGAGGAGTTCAATGACTAAGATTACAGAAAATTTATATGTATAAAGATTGCATAGAATATGATTTTATTGTAGCCAGATATCTGGGCTACTACCTATCGGATTATCTATCATTAACAACACAGCTTATATAGAGTGGAAGCACTATGCTGGTTTTCAGTCAAGTTGAATGTTTTGTTTTGGTATGTAAATGCCAACTGTTGTTTGGTTAAATAAAATTTGCTGTAGTTTGGTAAATTTTTTTTGATAATATATCAGAAATGACCACCTATTGTAGATTTTAGCAAATCATGAAATAAATGATCATTACTGAAAGTAGGTATTAATAATATAAGACTTAACTATTAGAAAGATTAAACATTTATTAAATTAATAATAAAAGTTTAATGTATGTATTGTCTATAAATCTAGTAGATTAACAATATCTTAAATTAAATTGGTTATCATACAAAACAACAAAATAAACATGCTCATATATGAACACTGAAAGTGTGAAGAAGGAAATACATAGATTTTGGTTGGTTTAGAAAAGATAATAGGTACCCTAAGTTATTGTATCACAGTAATTCATTTTTATGAGTATCTTTTATAAGAAATGAAATGTTGAAACCAGTAGGATATTCAGTCTTCTTGGCACCCCTGAAAAAAAATTAAATAACTGTTATCAAATAAAGTAATAGGGTCTGTTTGAATCTTTGGTTATGGAACCCCAAAAAGGGTTACAGGTAAAAAGGGTCAGTTTATTTGTACCTATACTCACTTTTGGAATAACACAGCTCCAGAAACACCAGCAATGGAAAGGTTTTGGCCATCTACTCTGAGTATAGAACCCTCTCTCAAGCCCAAAACTGGGCTACTATGTTCCATTCCAAGATATTCTGCAATTCTCTGGTCTCTTGTCTCTCCCTTGTGTGTTTCACTCAAAATATCAATGTAGTGTGGATTTATATTAAACGGAACAAGCCCTATTGCATCAAAAGTTGGTGGAAAGATAATGGGCATGTCATTTGTTGTATGAATGCTTTTTGTGGCAACATTTGTGCCTGCACTGCTCCCAATATATAATAAATTGCCACTTTCCACCCTCTGTCTAATAGTATCTACAATACCGAGATCATAGAGGGTTTTTAATAACAAGAAAGTATTTCCACCACCAACAAAAATTGCTTGCGAAGATTCTAGCATTTCTTTGGGATCTTCAAATGTATGTGCTCCTGAAACTTTGACTCCCCATGGCTCTAAGACCTCTTGGATTTTTTTAGTATAATTATCATAGTTATTTTGTGCGTATGGTAGAAATGTTAGCTCTTCAATATTCTTCCTAGAAAATAAATATGTAATGTTTTATAGCTAGTACCATAAAGAGAATATGCCCCCGGAAGGAAGGACTTTAGAAACATGACTTACTGCTCTAAAAAGGCACATATATCATCTTTAGCAAACTCCAACATGGCATAGCCGTGACAATTTGAGGACGAAAGCAACAAGGCTTGACTACGTTTGGAACACATTTTAGAAGTTTTTTTGTAATATAATCCTTGGTGAAAGAGTTTCGTCACTTGTTTTGTACCTGCGTGTGTTCTATCACACAATAGTCGATAAGCCAAGCTGTGTAATGAGTATCGCAATCCGTTATCAACACTGTTTATTCTAATGACCATTGCTGCATGCATCTGTATCGGTTTTTTAATTGGAAGTTGTATTTTATTTTAAGTCAACCGAATTGAAAAGACCTTACTTATTTCTAAATGCCATCTTTCATGGAGACATTTGAATTTAGTTGAATAAATTTGTCGTTGTCTTTGACAGCTGTCTCATCAGCTGATTCCACATTTTGCTAAGACTTTTGACATTGACAGAGACAACAACAGAAGCCCTAGATAGGCGTATCGTAGGGCGCTGGATCTCCTAGCAATTTTCTCCTCCATACATTTTTTTTTCGTCAACGAAACTGGTGCTGCAACTTCTATTGAAGCATAAAATACAAGTTTGTTTTAGCTTAAAATCAAATCTAAAATAGTGATTTCAAGAGTTGTATTATAATATTAAAACATACTGAAAAATAAATCAACTTACCTACTTTTAGATTTATGAATCAATATTTTTAAGGAACTGGCGTTATAACTACAATACAATCTAGGTAGGTAGTCTAATTTTATCACTAATAATGTTACAAAACAAGATTTCCCAACAAACAATGATGTACCTAATAAATATGCAATAACAAATTTAAAAACTTAATAATAATTTTTGTTCTTTGGTAGAAAATTCGGTAGTAATTTTCCGTAAATCTAGTTGGTGGACGTCCTACGCTGCGCTTGCCGATACGGGGTCTCCAATTGAGAACCTTTCGGCCCAACGACCATCTGCTCCACGGGCAATATGGCCAGCCCACTGTCACTTTATAGAGCTAATCCGTTTGGCTAAGTCGGTGACCCTCGTTCTTCTACGTATCTTCTCATTTCTGAGTCGATCACGTTATGCTTGGGGTCATAGCGCTCTCTTTAGCTGATTGAGTGACTCTGAGCGTTTGCTTATAACCATTTCCATACAGGAGCAAGTTCAGCTCGTAAAATGTCGGCATCTTAGAGTTATTATTATTACGCCCGGTTTGACAGAGCAGGTATTTCTGAATTCAATTGCCGAGGGTGGTGATGTGATTCAAGCGTGGAGATATCTGTCAGCATGCTTTTCTGCAAACCGTGGCCTATGATATTACAACTCATACCATCACATCCTAATACGGCAAGCCCCGTCATGGTGAATAATTCTAAATAGTGTTAATAACCATGATTGTTTTAAAAGTTATAATAGCCCGTAATATGTCAAATGCATTTAAATGTCCAATCCAGATGCAGATTATATTTTAAACTAAACACAATTTAAGCACAATTAAACTTTATATAATGAGAATAAATCATTTTGGCAACGTTCGTCATTCCTCTTTTTCATTTAACGTAATTTTGGCAACACGTGTAATTCCACAAATTTCAATTTTACAAACTTGTTTGTTAAGTTGCAACGGAAAAAAGCGGAGAGCTGTTTAGCGTTTACAACCCCTTTCTTATGGGTGTTTAAAAACAACTCAACAAGCATTATTTATCAAGATATAGTTGAAAAGGGTAATGACGACTGCCGTGACAAAGTTAGGAGAATCAAATTAAAATGTGAGAACTATGTGCACGTTGTACCACTTTAAAGTGCATCGGCAAACAAAAAGACGGGGGGAGTATCCAGAATTGTCATGCAATGTTTCTTAACGTATTCCATTTTTTTATAGTGTTAAAAAATAGCACGGTTTGCATAAATGACGATTTTTTTTAACATTGTTTGATGCCGTTTTTTATTAACTTTTAGTAAAAAAAATAAAGTTTTTATTATTGGAACGTATTGTTAAAACATTAAAGAACAATTTGCAATTGCACAAATAATTTGACAATATCATAATGTTAAAGCATGAATGCACCTTTGTGACATGAGAGGTAATGACGTTTTTATAACAAAAACCGGTATAACTTTGTATAACGGGAAAGTGTCATTCTTTAAGCCAATGAATTACAACGTGGTATTATTCAATGCTATTACAATAATCATTTGAATACGATGAAGCGGTTACTTTTCTATGCCAAGCAACATTAAATGGAACTATACAAATAAATGAGTAGGCAATAATTGTATGAATTGACCGTTCCTTTGTGGATATTTATTATAACCACGTATAACTTTAACATGGTTATCTGGTAAAATAGATGAAAAAAATACTCAGTTTTTTAATATATTTAATAATATTTCTACAGCATTATGTAAAATAAATAAAAACAATAGGTACCTACAATACGTAGGTAAATTAGTATTAGAAATTATATTAGTTGATCACGAGCCTAATATAAAGAATCTTTCCTGTTGGGGTTTATCACAGCCTGGGCCAAGGTAGCGACGCCTCAGTTCAAGGTCGGGGGGTGCGGAGACATCACCTTGGAGTATTTGGTTCGCTTGTTCAATGGAACTCTCGATTTCAGACTTTAGTTCCTGCGAAATACAACACAAGTTAGTAAATCAGGCAGGCACTGTGGGACAAGTTAGTGATCAATATTTATTGACAAATAAAATAATAAATCGATCTTTTTGGACAGTTCACACAAAACATGTATGGTAACATCTAAGCTTGTTTCACGGGTACTAGACATCTGATATACCTACTTAATATAATATAGGTACATACATGTATAGATATTTTTTTTATTATTATGTATAAAACACCCAGACCATGAAGTAAATGCTTGTAGAATATTAAAACACTTGACCACACGGCGGGAATCGAACCCGCTACCTCATGCACCGCAAGCGGTCCTTTTCCACCGCGCCACTGAGGCAGTCAGTTTACAGTTTTGAACAAAATAATTAAGACGTGTAGAATCTGTAGTAAAATATTATTTTGCTATAACTTGATGGACCATGAGATGGACACCATTGTGGTCAATGGTTTTAAAACCCCTACAAATTTGTACAACATACGGATTCCGCTCATAACGCCATGGTTATGTGCAGAGTAAAATAGAACTCCCAACAATTGTTAGTGAGTCTCCTTCTGACAGTGTTCAGGATGTGAGGGTCGGGACTCACGTCATACAGGGCGGGGCAGCGGCGCGCGCGCTCGGCCAGCGCGGCGTGCAGGTGATACAGCAGCAGGCCGCGCAGCTTGGCGTCGCCCGCGCCCAGCGCCGCCAGCGTGCGCAGCGTGCCGCGGCACAGGCTCTCCTTCAGCGCCAGTCGAGCTTCCGATAGCTCTGAAACAGGTAACCATCGTACTATAGATATGTACATTTTTAAGAAATAATATACCTTGAAAAATATGAAATAGAGCCTAACTCGTAATTATTGAGATAGCTCGGGCCGCGGGTACCGGTAGAAGATTGTAGACCCCCATCCCATCTCTCGGTGGCGTAACCATTGCCCCATAATTTCGATATAAATTGAGCGTCGGCGCTCTTTTAGATCTGTCGTATCGGGCTGACGGGTATTACTAGCGTGCAAATTTTTATGAAAGGCGACCCGCCTCGCTCTCTAATATGCAACATGGTTTATAACTATTTTTAACCCCCGACAAAAAAGAGTTAATGATACATTTTAGAGTGGATTACTTAGAAAAAACATAATGTACTTACCTACCTACCTACTAGTTTAATTTATTTATTGTAGTTTATTTACCTAAATTTTTTAGATAACTTTACATTTTGTAAATAAATTAAGAGACACGAAGATAAGTCAACAAAAACCTACCATACCATGCCTATACCACAGATTATAGTATCTAATCTGTGCCTATACGTACAAAATACCAAAACAGAACTGTAAACCTTAAAACATAAGCTAAATTGAGATACGAAAGAAAAAAGTTCGGAAGTGTCGATTAACGTTGGCGTGATTGATGTTTAGCTTTATAAAAATCATACCTATTCCCAAAATTACTGCTTAAAATGTAACTATATCTTTTATATATAAAAATTTTATAAATATTATATAAAATTTTCATGTCACAATGTTAGTTACCGTACTCCTCCGAAACGGCTCAACCGATTCTTACCTAATTTTAAATGCGTATTTAGTAGGTCTGAGAATCGGGTGCTATCTATTTTTCATTTTGCAAAACAACGTTTGGTGGGGTCAGTATATAAATTAAAGTCCGCCGCGGCGAGCGTTCCTGTCTTTGTGATGTAAAATGAATAAATGACTCAACAACTTCTGAACAGACCATTATGTGGTTATCTGCAATGGGTTTTCAAGAGGAAGGTTTTCGCATCCGTGCAAAGCCGGAACCGGTCATCTAGTTTATAATAATTAAATATATTTTTATATTGTTTGCAATTCATTAAATAAGAAAAAAAAATAACTTTATCAATTGTAAGTCATGCTCTGTGGTGAAAACAGGAATGCAGAAATCAAATCGTTACGATAGAAAGATTAATTGTACGATTTCATATCTCAATATAATGATTGATAGAATGTTTGGCTAGGGGTATTGGAAATAGTTGGCAGAATCATAAACAAAGACCTTTACACAATAGCATACGGCAGAGCGCCAACTCTTACACACCATACACTTGCCCACACTAGGCGTAAAAAACATCACCGGGGTTAGCACCAATTAATTTAAGAACCGTCACAAAAGGTATTGCCCGTCACAGGTCACACATCACGTCATACGAATTTATCGTAACAGGTACACTTCTGGCGTCACTTTGGCTATGAATGGAAGTGTTGGTGTATTGTTTGGTACTAACGGAACAGTCGGGGGGCAGATCCATCTAGTAACAACGTGTGGACGTGCGTTCCTCGCCGCAGCACCCATATCAATTGCGTTCAATAATCTAACTGCAGTCGCGGGACTCCCGTCGCCGATTTTATTCACTTGTTGCGTAGCACTCTACGTCGCATGAACTGCGCTACTAACTGCACAATTTATGCAGGCTTTTAAATCTGCGCATGAGAGTATGACGCAGATGTGTCTCGGACAAAGGGCTGTAAACGGTTTCCATATTTGAAAACATTCCGCGAGGTTCATTGAGTTCTTTGTAAACTAAATGTTTTAGTCATGTTTATAGTTCTAGTTGAGTAGTAGAAGCACAAAGAGCCTTGGTAGACATGCAAACGCGTCCTAAATGCGCATCATCCATGTCGCACCGAACGCAACGTAGCCTGGTATGCGTCATGCACATCATTGACCGAAACGATCAGAATCATTAGCATTTTTATTTGAATAGTTGTTTCAGCGCCAGGAATGATTTATGATTTATTAATGTACTAGCTGCTGCGCGCGGTTTTGCCCGCGCGGTGTTCGAAAAAAAGTAGCTTTAATGTACCTAGTATATTCTAATAGGCTAGTATATTCTAACTGACATATTCTGGAAAACCATCTCTATTGGTTCCATATGAAATTAAAAACAAATGTGTTTTGTGTACCTACAAGGGCGACATGTTCAGTGTCAATGTTCAGTCCCTTTCAATTATATAAATATAAAATTATAAACATACCCAATGGTGTATGGATACCGAATTATGAATTAATAATTCGGTGAAAAACATTATATTAAAAATTCTATAATTAATTTCAAATTGCCAAAAGGCCGTATGTATCATCAGACCAAAGAAGAGGGGTGTTATAAGTTTGACGTGTCTCTCTGCCTGTCTGTGTGTATGTGTGTCTGTCTGGGACATCATAGCTCCCGAACGAATGGAGCCATTTAAATTTAGTTCAGTTTTTTTTTTGAAAGGTGAGTTTGGCGCGACTGTTCTTAGACATGTTTCATGAAAATCGGTTGTAGCGTTTAACAGTTATGGGGGTGAGAGTGGGGAAGAAAACCGAAAATCTGCAAATATATTCGAGTGGGGTCTCAAATGAAAGTGCATCGCGTGGACATTACAAAATTTATATGGTTATTTATTACCTATGGTGTTTTAATACATTAATGCAATAAAAAAAATTGTCTAAATTTTTTAATACTGTTATAGTTTTTAATTAGTTATTCGGTTAAAAAACATTGTTTACCATAATTCTGCTAACAATTTATTTAATATTTTAATGATAAATGATATGAAATGTATTTTATTCCGCCGATATGACCGCCTGTATGTTATGCCGTTTCTGAGATAAGAACGTATAGAACGCGCTTGCGAAGCGTATCACGCTTTGATTCTACCAGAATATTAATTCGTTACTACTCAGGAGCGAATAATTATGCATACCAAGTAGGTAGGTACATATTCTAGTCCCAAATTTTAGATTATTGTGTAGTAATAGTAGATAGTTAGGTAGGTCCTAATACTCTATAACTACTAATATTTATTCACGATACTGATTATATGAAACTGCGCCATGTTCAAGAAAGCCGAAAAGGAAGGGTATGTCCCATCTGAGTGACCTGTATAGGGGACCACCGGGATATCGCTAATATGATGTCCCGCTTGCCCCCTCTACACGGTCCGAAGGGGACAATCCTAGAGGGGACAATCCTAGAGGGGACCAGCGAGACAAACTCAAAAGGAAGTGGACAAGATTGACTAGTAAAATATTACACGTCATCGTCGTCAATCAAATTCTGTAAGTATAAAAAAATCCTTAATTACAGAATTTCATTGATGATTGATACATGATTGAAGATGCTCATGAAATGTTTTACCGATTGTTTTCTTTACTCGCACGTTTTCACATAAAAATAAATGAATGAAAATCCTCTTTTTGTAGTTCGATGCAACCATTTGCCTTTGCATGTAAGTCAGGCATAAAACCTACTCTTCTTTTAATTAAAATGGTGCCGTAAGGTTATGTTTTAGGTACCTAATACATATTTACGTAAAATAGCTGTAGATATAAAGTTGTGGTCCCACAATTTGTAACTCTAATTACCGAAAATGCGAATGAAAGACATTGTGCTATTAAACCTTGAAACAATAAAAACCGCAATTTGTCCGTGAAACACTATACGATTACTTACAATTTAATCATACTAGATTAGCATACATTCCAGGATTATCAGAACAGCTGGTGCTGGTGGATTTATAAGAGTTATATTTAAAAATCTAAACTAAATATTAAAAAAATATTTTGTGTTTCTGTGATACACAACAACAATTGTGATAAAAAAATAACTAATAAAGATTAAATATAAAATATAATTATTTATAAATTTTCATATTCAAATTCCTTTTGAAAATAATCCATTATACTGTAGGAGGTCCCTACGCCATAGCACGAAATTTATAAGCTACGAAAATGTGGACCCTTATGTCAACTAGTTATATACAAGACTTCGTACTTTTACGTTTTTACTAATACCACATATAATACTAGCTGACCCCAGCAAATGTTGTTTTGCAAAATGAAAAATAGATAGTAGCCGATTCTCATACCTACTGAATGTGCAAATAAAATTTCATAATAATCGGTTAAGCCGTTTCGGAGGAGTATGGTAATTAACATTGTGACATGGAATTATAAATACCATTTACATTGTTTCAAAATGGTCTATATAATATTAGTAAAAATGTATGTATTATAATAATTGATGAAAGTGTAGTTTTGAAACTAGCTAAGTAGACGAGTACTATTTTTAAAGACCAGTGGGCAGATTGTAAGTTGAATGTGTTCGTTGACGGAGCAATAACATTTTATAACATGCGGGAACAAAAATCTAAATCTAAAATCTGTCTAACAAAATCTTACCATTCAAAACTTGACCTTCGAATCCAATTCTTTGAGCCAACTGAAATCTTATATCAACAAAAATGTGGCTACTGTATGGTACGAACTTAGCTAATCTCTCCAGAATTTGCGTCTCTAAATGAAACATGGTATCCATGTTCAAGGTCCCGAGCAAACTTCCCAAAGCACTCTGTACGACGCAAATCCGATTTGCTGGAACTTTCTTGTCACAATTATCGCAACTCCACTCTGTGGAGGCGTCAGTTGGTGTTATTGGCAGGAGGACACCGAGGCAGTCTTTATTCAGACATTTTAACGCGGAAAGTTTCGTGCCCATTTCAGTCCTGTCTTCGCATCTCTTACATTTGCACCAGAATCCTTTTGTTTTGTATAGTTGGCACCGCCGAGCAGGGGTGCTCCATAAAATCCCCGTATAGCATGTCAGTAGTTCCTCTCCAGCCTTTATATCTTTAGAAGCATAAATTGCCATTGAGTAATCAGTTTTGTATTTAATTCGTATGTTCGGTACACAGCCATGATTCAAGAATGAAGATAGTGGATATAAGCCACTCATGGTTGTCTTTCTTTCTGCTGAGTTTTTAGCAATACGAAAAGTATTTATTTTAGTAATGGAATTTACTAAGCGCATGAATATTAAATGTTCTTTTGGTATGTCAAATTTAACGGACAAAGTATCAAACTCTTTATTGCTTTGCGGAGACCTACTTTGCTGTAAACAACTCAGTATATTACGGTCATTTAATACTAAACAATGCAAATACATGAGAACGCTGCCTAGAGCTTCTGAATAATCATCACAGTCAGGTCTTGGCTTCCAATGGCGCGTAATAAACTCACATAATTTTGCATGAACATCAGATAACTCACATTCCTTTGAACATATAATTAGCAAACATTTATCACAAATCAGACTAGGTGCACAAATTTTGAAACATTTTGCACAAAAAGGTTCGTTAGTATCAGCTCTTGGACCCACAACGAGCGGGTTGCACTCGAAAATTAGCGACCCTTTTTTGATTGGTTCGACAGCAAAAATACCACGTCCGCCTAGATTGGATTTTTTGATTGTCCAACAGCGTCGTTTTGATCCCGGATCAAGAAGATCTAACAACAATTCGTATGGATTTTGGTCGGAATCCATTTTAGTAAACTGTTCCAGTGAATGCTGGATCGATGTTACGGTGTTCCGCGGCTGACTGAGCCCCTACGAATCAATGTTCCTGACCCGATATGAAAATAGCTGGAAGCAGTAAATCTGTTTTATGGAGCCAACTCACGTGTCGAATTTACGTAGGAGAACCTGTGTCAGTTAAAATTAATGTAGGTACTTATTCTCAGCACTACCGCTTGCCCTTGTGAAATAGTTGAAAAGATGCATTGTTATGAACCACCCGGTTAAGTTAATGTAAAGTAAACAATATTCTTTCATGTTTCTGTACCTACAGTAAAATGTAAAAAAAAGTGAAGTCGTAAATTATTTAGGTACTTTTTATTTTATTAGTGAAATATGTATATATTTTATTTTAACCCCCGACCAAAAAAGGGGGACGTTATAACTTTGACGTGTCTGTCTGTCTGTGTGATTGTCTGGGACATCATAGCTCCCGAACGGATGGAGCGATTGTAATTTAGTTTTTTTTTTGTATGAAAGGTGAGTCTGTCTGTTCTTAGATAATTATGTTTCATGAAATTCGGTTGTGCCGTTTAAAAGTAAAAACCGAAAATCTGCAAATATACTCGAGTGGGGTATCAAATGAAAGCGCATCGCGTGCACATTATAAAATATTATGATGTTTTACTTTTAAGGAGATTAAGCCATCGGGATCCGGGGTTTTTCTTAAATTTTAAATTTATATTTATTACTTTCAAAACGAACAAGTTCCACTATTCGAAAATCTGCAAATATACTCGAATGGGGTATCAAATGAAAGCGCATCGCGTGCACATTACAAAATATTATGATGTTTTACTTTTAAGGAAATTAAGGCATCGGGATCGGAAGTTTTTCTTAAATTTTAAATTTATATTTATTACTTTCAAAACGATCAAGTTCCACTATTCAATCGAATTATAAAATATCAATTCTAACAAAGAAAAATATAATTATAAGGATTGTAGCGCATTTGATAGATATAATATCTATTAAATGCGCTACAATCCACGACATTAGAAAAAGTCCATCAATCCTTGTAATTTACATACATTAAAAGGTGCATTTAATATAGAAAAGTTATAACGGTTTCTGATACTTTTTAATTCAATCAATACTGAACTGGGCAAGCTAAAATAATAGAAATAATTCTTCGTTGTAATTTTGATGACACTTTCGATAGTGTAATATTAGGTAAAACCCTGTTAATGTATTCTGTGCCCTGTTAAATACATTTTACAGCAATCCGTCCATTATTACGAGTTTGCCCAAAATAAACGTGCTTGACCTTGCATCGGCATTCCGGATATTTTACATCTCTGGCCTAATGGGCATTATTTTAGCAGCAACTAGGTAATGAAACATCCTACAACATTAATCATTTTTAGGAAATTATGTTGGGGAATAAATAATGTAATGAATATATGATGTACCATTGTAAAATACCATAACGACTTTTGTAACCAGTTTTCAGGCTGATTTATAAATGATTTTCATTCTGTAAAAATGGCTGATAAATGGTCTTTGTTGGAGCATAATTAACATGAATGACAAATAAGGCCCTAACCTTGTCCTAGTTCTGTTCGCCTACAAAATATTAAAAGCAAACGCGAACGCTTGCAGCAACAAATATCGTTTATAGTCACTAATCTATTCAGCCGAATATATTTATTAAGAAAGCGCCGAGAACAGTCAAATCTTCAATAATTTTTTTTAATGCTTAATGACTGCACTTATAATAATTAGAAGTAGCAGTATAGAAGACTATTTTTAGGTATCTTTCGGTCGGTTACTCAAAGTTATTGTGTTTCTTTGGCTTGCTCACATGAAAATTTTAAATAGTGTTAAATATTTTAAAGCGATAGTAAGGTACTCACGGTTCCACCGAAGTCCTTCAGAATCACCGAGTGACCAGATGAGGCGGCAATGTAGATCGACCACTATTTGATTTGTCCGTGGAACATGCTTCGTGATTCGGTTCACCAAAAAGTTCTCCAGGTCAGCAACATTCTCAAAGTTCAACGATGACATCAAATTAGCAAGAGCGCCTTGTATCGCGCAGACATTACTGTAAGGTACTACCAAGTCGCACTCAATGCATCGCCATCCCGAAGTCATTTTTAGTGGTTCTACTGGAAGCAATACACCGGTACATTCCAATGAAAAACATTTGAGGGCAGCCAATAGAGTCCCACGCTCCATCGGGTCGGCGCACCGGTCGCATGCGCATAAAAAGTGCTTAGTTTTAAAAAGATGCATGCGGCGTGCTGGTGTTCCCCACAGAAGACTAGAATATGAAGTAAATATTTCACTTCCTGCGCTGATATGTTTAGCGGCTCTAACGGTCATCTGAAGGTCATTATTGTAACTATACTGGGTGTTTGGCACGCAGGTATGGTTCAAGAGCGCAGGCACTGGGTACAGACCTCTTATACTCATCTCGGTTGTACCATATCGGGCAGCGATTTGGAATGCATTAGTATCACATACACAACAAGCGAGCGTCATCAATTCCACTTCTTCCTCAGGTATATCGAAAAATTGCAAGATATCTCTGACTTCTTTACCATGTTGCGGTTGCCTATTCGCTTGAAGATAAGCCATGAATCGTTTCTGATCTTCGTTCAGTATTAACGATCTTATCGCAGTCAACGCTCGTGACATTAGAATGTCGTCAACTTCCTCTTTAGGTATTTTATTAATCCAACGAGAGATTGTGCCACAGTCTATTGAGTGTATTTTTGTATTTTGACACTGTTCCGAACACAAGAGTAAAGCACAGTTTTCACATTTAAAAAATGAATCCGAAGCTATGGGTTTACGACACACAGTACATCCGCGAGGGATATTAGGGCCTGCTCTCGGCCCGTAGATGAGCGGATGGTCCACAAACAGCACTTCACCAGGTTTAATGTCTTCAGTTGCTATTAATCCCCGACCTCCCAAGGATGATTCACCAATAGTCCATTTGCAGGAGTGTTGGACTCCATTGTCGCGGAGTCCTAGATGTTCCTTTACGGTTTGCGACAATTGCTCCAACGATAACATCCTGCCGCAAGTCTCCGGTGACCGTACTGCACTGAGCTCGATGCGAATAAACAAATCAGCGTTATGATAACAATCAGGAACTGATCGAGCGCAATAACCATTCCTAGACCAATACACGTTGCATACCGCCTTGTCAGTTTCGGTGTCTCACCTTACCGCAATTGACCGCGTCAGGCGTTCTCGCCGCTGCCGGGATGTTTTATATGAATTAATCACCCTGTGACTTTGCCAATTTAATAGTACACATTAATAACTATTAATTAGTAGATGATTCCACTAAATCTACGGCTACCTGAACCGATCGAAACTGTACAAATAGTGTGAACGACGGAGTTGTGACATCTGGGAAAAAGATTTGCCTAAGAATAAATATAGGTTCAGCAGTTGACTATTTTTAAACGTTTGAAGTAAATGATAATATCTACAGTCTGGGCAATTTACTCACCGCGCTGGTAATAAACCTAGTGGCCTTTGCGATACTGAAAACGATCTACTATTTATTAACACTCAACTCTGTTCCCATACAAAACCACTTTATATCTCAATAGTAGTGCCCCGCGGTACTAACCGCGTTATAATGGATTTTCCCGAGGAATTACATTTCCCCGCGGTAAAAACTAACTAAGCCTATGCCCTTTATCAGGCTCTAGAAAATCTATGTACCAAGTTTAATTGAAATCGGTTCGGTAGTTTTAGCGTGTAAGAGGAACAGACAGGCAGAGTTAATCTGCATTTATAATATTAGTATGGATAAGTGCTCTTAAATTTTTAACATGGGCACTAATTAAAAAACACTACTTTTAAATTATATTAGAGATATAAAGTTGAAACAAGGTTTTCACCGAGTAAGCATAAACCAGAATAGGTGAATACTTAGGTATGTACAGTCAGCGTCAAATTGATATAAGCGCCCAGAGTAGTCAAAACAATCTGAATAACTTAAAACCAATTGATATAAATAGTAAGAATCATCATAATATCGTATGCGGCCAAAGTGGTCAACTTAACTAACTTAACACTATCTTCTATTGTTTCATATTTATCTAAGTTAACAAAGTGTTTAAAATAATCTGTGGAAACAAAACTGTCAAAGTTATGCAAACTTTTATTAGCCTTTAAAGCCTTGCTGACTAAGTGGGAGAACACTCGACTCTTATTCCGAAGGTCGTGGATTCTAGGTTCAAGGTCTAATATCTCTCGTCAAGAGATCTCGGAAGAGAGAAGTCCCTGTTTCCGAGCAATGGAAACGTTAACATATGATGATGATAATGATGCAAACTCTTTTAGACGATAAATTTGTTTTCTCTGATTTTTTGTTAATACCTTGTCAACCAAGATAATTATGAAATAATAGAAGATTTTTGGCCCACAAAATACAATATTATTATGATTCTAACAGCGTGGGGGAGCGCGGGGCATGTTGTGGCAGGGGTAAGAAGTTACACGAACTTTTACTGGGATTTTCAACTCTTTGGTAGACGTTGGTTGGCTCATTACATTACCAAAGAGTTGCTTTCTTATAACATCGTGCGTTGCATAAAAACAATCGGTGACCCGCCGAGCGGCAAGCTGCTAGGTTCTGTGCACGTGTCTCGATTACGATCAAGTAAGTAACAAAATCCTTTACGAAATTTTTAATTCCCGCTGTCTATATTTGTTAGTCTCAAATTTTTTTAATCTCGAACTTTCAAAATGTATCTTATTTTATCCACTATTTTTAATTAAAAAACATACCATGGGGCACGTTGCTACAATTTTTCGGGGTAAGTTGTTACATGTAACAACACAACAGTTGTTCCTAGTGCAACTAATTTATAATCAGGTATTGAAATGTTTAAAGGAGTCTAATTGTCGTGATTCTGAAGTAGTATTTAAGAACAGACTTAAGAATATTCTTATACATAAATGCTATTATACAGTTAATGAATTCCTTCTTGACAAATTTTAGTATTATATAACTGATAAAAATATATTTAATGATGTATCTACATATAATAATAATCAACTAATTAGGAAATATTTCAGACAAATCACATTTGTGACCAAATGCATTGTGCCCTCTCAAATTTGCACGCCAGGATTGGCAAAACATGTAGAACACTTTTTTTTTAAACTTAATACCATGTATACACTCATGTTTTATGCAAATAAATTATTCTTATTCTTATTCTTATTCTTAACTGTTACTCTTGGTGTGCGGTCGACTGTTTATATAGTATTGTAGGCGTAACTATAAATTTTATTAAAATAGAAGAGTCTTGGAAATGTTAAATTTTAGTTTGACCAGAGTACCAAATTAAAAAAGTATAAATCATTTATTACATGTTGATATTTACTTACGAAGTTTTTTAATTCAGTAATAAAAAAGTGTTTTATATAATATTTAAGAAAGTTCCTGCCAAAGTTATGTGATTATTACTATTAAAAAGTTGAAAAATTTCGATATGGATTTTATAATTACTCGTAAATGTTATAAGCCTTTTTAGAATGATCTCTTTTGTTCATAACGTTTTGAAATAATTAAAATTCATTAATTAATTAAAAAAATATGTATATATATTTTCCAATAATATTTGACTAGCTGAATAGACATACTTATACTAACGGTAGAAGCAATCAAATGTATACATTATTTGATAGCTTTTGTGATATTGGTAATTATCTAAAACAACGTGCCCCCCGCTCCCCTATATCAATTTGGTTTTAAGTTTTTTATGTGATCCTGACTACAATCTAGACGCTTTCAACAATTTAACGCTGACTGTACCTGTAATGTACATTGCATTGTTTTACTACGTAGAATAGGTATTCTACGAAGTAAAACAATGCAATGTAGCATTTATAAGCTTGTTACTCTGCTAAGCATAATTATAAGTACATTTGCATAATTGCCGGCTATTTGTATGAATCTAAAGATAGGCAATTATATACGTATTGATACAAAGACGTTCACGTCCTCAAAGGTTATTGTAATTGGCATAGGATTAAATGGTATTGTATAGTGATATATGCTATTTGCAGAATAGATGACCCGATAGAGACTGTAAGTCAAGTATGACGGTCACATTATTTATACAGGACTGTCGGGTTTGTTAATGATATGAGTTTAATATTATAAAGGCGCGTTTCAGAGTACATATACTAATGTATAAAAATTGACCTCTAGCATAGGTAGGGCGGATATCGAAAGTAAATTAAATATCCTGTCGAAAATAGAAATATTACCTATTTATTATTGTAGGTATTTCCGGTTGTTAGAAACGCTGCTTGTTAACCTACATTCAAAATCCCAAAAGAGGGTGGCTAGCTGAAATCGAATTAGACCTAGCACTTTAACGCAAATAACAATACAATACAATACAAAGTGTATTAAACACCAATTAACAAACCAAAAAAATAACAATAAATGAAATATACATATAATAGTGTCACAATGGGCGGCCTTATCACTAAAAGTGATCTCTACCAGACAACCTTTGGATGGACTGGATTAAATGATAAAACACGGAAGAGGCAAAATTGGTAATTACAAAAGTCAAGAAATAAGAGAGAAAATAATTCAAATTATATAAATAAATATATAAACATATCTAATAAAAAATATAAAATAACGTTCGGTTAAATACGATTAGGTCCAAATCGCGATTTAAAAAAGTTTTTGTAACTTACGTACCGAGACTGAGGTCCAGTAGACAATATCTTAATATGTATATATAAATCTCGTGTCACAATGTTTGTCCTCAATGGACTCCTAAACCACTTAACCGATTATAATAAAATTCGCACACCATTTGCAGTTCGATCCAACTTGAAAGATAGGATGGTTTTTACGGCGAGAAAAATTCGAATAATTTCGTGGAAAATTTTATACCCGTGCGACGCCGGGGCGGGCCGCTCGTAGTTACATATTTGATTTATATTCATTTTTAAAAACATTTGGTTCTTTTGTATTGTTGTGACTAATAAAATAGTACAAATAAAAAAAAACATACGCGGCGATCTGAGAACGTCCTTTTTCGTTGAAAGTCGGTTAAAAAAATATTAAGATTTCCACAAACATTTAGGACAATTTAGTTAAAAGGTTCTAAAAATAAATACTTTTAACTTCAAAAATAATATTCAACGGAGTTATTTTCACAACAACAATTGAATGACAGATTTATAACTAAATAAACGACGAAATAAAAAAAAAATAGTTCTCAAATAAAAAAAAAATAGTTCTCCTTAAGTTGCCCAAAGTACCAAAAGTTTTTGCATGCAGTAATGCTCTTTGCTATGTCACATTTGTATGCTGACTTGCGCTGAAAAACGGGACCCATTACTGAAACTTCAGCGTCTATCCCGTGATAGCTAGAAAGTTTGATTTTAAGGAATGATGTATTTCGGTTGCCATTAAAATACTAAAATCAAAAAATAAATAAATATTTAAAGGGGCTCCAATACAGCAAACGTGATTTTAAAGCAACGCGTAACGTTGCTTCGTTGATTAAATAATAAAGATTTTACTAACGTTATGTCAAGGCATAAGTACAGGAAGGCGCTACTCTTTCACGCCCCCGATGCTACGCACAAAGTGGCGTCGGTCTGCCGGGTAACATGATCCCTGCTTTTGTCCAGGTCCCCTGGCTGGTTCGACAACCTGCCCAGTCTCTGTGACCACTTCTCCTACGTGGACGTCTATCTGTTGTAATAAATCTAAATGCGCAAAAAACGAGATTGTATTGCCTATTCGTCCTTCGGTGCATAGCATCAGTGATCAGTGTTACAATGCCTATGTTCGATTACCATGAAGACGATTGCCCTTGGTTTTACTTCGATAGTTCTTATAAGACTCTACTCGGCGCCTGCCATTTTGTGTTCGGTTAGTGTTTATTACAATATATATATATATATATATATATTTCGCGGATAAGTTATTTTGTTTTAAGAGTTTTTTCGTTTAAGTAACACGCATTAAGTAAAATTGACGATCATGTGCTTAACCACACCTAATTTATTATTCTATGACCACACGAAGGTGTTTATGGGTTCAATCCGTTTGACGGGCGCATCGTGTTTCATTTATAGATTCTGAAGAAACTATTTTTTTATATTGTGCTTTAGTAGTAACATTCAAGTGATTATATTTTCTTTGTTAACACTAACAAACTAGAAAAGTAGTTCGGGGCTTTCTAGTGCTGCCTTTTAAATACTATTTTATGTAAAAGACAGAATACTTTTCCTTGTATCAGTTTTGTTTAATTTTATTTTATTTGTGTGAGCCAGGTTTGTTTGGGGTGCTGCTCAACGGCTGGCTTTTCGCTACGTTCATACATAGTCACCTGCTCATATTCAAAAGTCATATACTGGTTCTCAATCTCTGCGTGGCATCGCTTGGCAGAAACCTACTTGGATTTCCTTTTGCGGGCTCATCAGCTGTGGCCAAAAGGTAACCTAAGAACCTAAAAAAGTGCCTGGAAGAGATCGCTGATAGCGTTAAGGCCGCCCTTTGTACCCTGTTTTTAATTCAGATAAGGTTTTGTAAAGTTTATCATTTATTTGTGTTGTGTACAGTAAAGTATTATCTATTCATCAAGTTACTTGCCACCACAAACCAGGAAACAAACCAGGAAACAAATCAGACCTGTTTAATCACACTTTACATATTTTCAGATGGCTCTTCGGCCCCACTTGCTGCCAGCTCTTTGCATTTACACATCAATTTTTTGGTGTCTTTCAAATGACTGCCTTATTCGTTATTGTTTTCGAACGTTATATGCTAGCAAAACGCTACCGATATGGTAAGTGAATGTCTGGCAAAACAAACATTAAACAATTTATTAGGTAAGAATATAACCAAGGCTTAGCTTGGGGATTTGATATAAGTAAATACTTTCAGAAAAGAAGTTGCACATAAGGTTTTACTGGACATTGGTTGGCGTGAGTGGATTAAATGCAGTGGTGTTTGCAATTCCACCACTATTTGGATATGGGGTTTACTCGTGCGACACCACAGGAACGGCCTGTACGCTTCTGTGGCCGCCGCTTATGTCAGCGAGGCAAATGGGGTACTGCATACCTTACATTATCATCTGTGGAGTGGTACCCGTGGTTGGAATGTGAGTAAAATATTGATTTATACCTTATTTTCTTTTGAATAGGTACAGGTCACAAACCGAGTACAAACGCCGAGCGTTCTTTTTTGGATTCCTTAGTTAGAAAGTTTGGTCGATCTCTGTTACAATACAATGATCGACTGGCATGAACAAGTTGCCTTTATATACTAGAAATTTAATATCGTTAGTTGTGTGACTGTGGAAATATCTAGAGGTAAGAAATATAAGGAATTTGTCGTTATTGGTTTAACTGTTTTGAGTAGATTCTAATTCTATATCCAATTTGATAAGAGTTTTTTTTGCAGTTTTTTTTACATGGGTAAAGCAGTCAGACTAGAAAAGATATTTTACAAAGGAGAAACCATGAAGGAACAGAAGCTATTAACACAAGTACGTACACATTTTAAAGTGTGTCCGTTAATTATGCAAAGAAAATTACGAGATGATATATTTTTTTCAGTGTATCCATACTATTTGTGTAGCCACGTTCGCTTTTTGGATCCCTGCCATTGTGTTAATTGGCTATCAATGGTTGCCTCTCATGGTAATTGGATACCGATCTCATGTCCCACCGGTATTGTCCCTGATTGCACCAATAGCTTCCGAGGTAAGTGGACATTATGCGATTAGATTAAATGGTATGTTACTTGCCTGTAAAATGATTCATAAAGGTCATACCTTCATAAAGGTCATACCTTTACGAATAATTTGGATTGTTTATATTAAATACAGAGAAAAAAAACAAGTGATTCATAAAGTAGGTTTGTACCTAGCTTAAGGCCGAAGAAAACACTGCTTACTTTTGTGGTTGATTTGGCAATTATGCGGCTCTATGTGATATTAGGTCTGACCACTTATCGGACGTTAAGTATAAAAAGCCTGCTCTTTAAAAAAACTATTTATGTGTCTCATACACATAAATAGTTTTTTTGTAGAATATACTTTCCTGTTAATTATGTATGTTATAATTATCATCTTATTTAATCTATCTATGTAGTATACAGTCACATAACTCACACACACACATAGTAACCATAGCTATACTATACTATGGGAGTTAGGTTAGGTCTGGCGAAGCTGATGCTGTGTGATTTAACAAGAAATATTATTAATTTAAGGAATTCGGTGAAGGTAAACATCGTGAGGAAACCGGCATGTTCTGAGAACTTTAATAAAGAGTTTGAAGGATATGTGACATTCACCGACCCGCACTTGGCCAGCGTGGTGAATTAAGGCCTAATCTCTCTCGCCTAGAGAGAAGTCCCTGTGTCCCAGCAGTGGGAACGTTAATAAGGTCATGATGATGATTATTAATTTAATCCTTACAGGCAGCTACCACAATCCCCGTCCTTTGCTACTTAACTGGGGATGAGAGACTGCGAGCTGCCCTTCTAGGACGAATGCGGAAACAATACGCCTTACTTCGCCCTGACAAAGCCAAAAAATACTACAGACCTTAGTATTTACATTAAATACTCTTGAAACATTATTCGAATGAACGCTTTACGCTTGAGGCGCGTTCAAAGAAACCTTTGCCAGATTTGGAGTCCCGAGACGATGAGTATAAATTGACTGAATTATTTTATAAGATCAATTCCCTTAAATTATGGTAGCGTATTCTTGTAAATGATTAATAAAATAATTATAATATTGATATATAATACAATGTTTTTTTAGTCAAAGAATTTCAGCAATTACGACAGACGATAAGACTAGGACAGGACTATCTTTAGACGTATTATCATAAATTTGAAGCCCTTCAATAGTTTAATTCCCATTTGGGGTAGGGTCGGGGGTAACTACGTAATTCAGTTCTGCGACTGCGCGAACGTTGATTCGGTTTATTTACCAACATCAATGTTGTGCTCAAAGCCTCAAAGAGATACGAACCTGTCCTAATTCCGGTTTTCTCTGTATGAAAACATTATTCTTGCATCTTTGTGGAGCGTAGAAGACAATAGGTTTATCAGAGCGCTTATAAACCGGTGTCCCTTTGGTTGAAGTTACAAATGCAACTTGAGATCCGATATCAGACCATATCGTTCTCAGCCCTTCACGGGGACTGTCTTAAGCCTTTCTGGAACCTAAGACAAATCTTTACTATTTTGATAAAAGACTCTGAAAAGTGATTTTATTAAAATGGGAGAAGAGAAGTGTGTTTGGGGTGACCTGTTAAACGAAGACGATAGGTCAAGTTTGAAATTAGGTTTATTTTTGACCGGTAAGTAAAATTTATATTAAATTTTAAGATTATTTTGTTATTTTAATTGTTCACATAGATTTTTTTAAGTTAATTACAAATGTAGTGTATTGATTTGTATAAATTAACTCAAATAAAAATTTTTTTAGCATATTTGTATATTAGCAAAACTTTTTTTTAATTTCAGGATTTCTTTCTGTAATACTTGGCTTGTGGTTGAACTTAAGTATAGTATTGACAGATTTATGGCATGATTTAAGCTACCGGAACCTAAGCAACTTTACCAGAACTGCTTTACTCCGAAGGATTGTAGCTGTGATTCCATTTCTTGGTATCATCGGCAGGTAAACATTGTTGTGAAAAAAAACTTAAACGTACTAAATTTAATCACACCGTTGCTCGATCAATGTTCTTATTAATTTATTTTTAGATCGCCTGATTCGTCCCTTTACTGCAATATTTTCGCCTTTCTGGAAACATTTTTGGCAGTGTTTGAGATCGAATGGCTCACCCACGTCTGCATCGAGAGATATGTCGTCGCAAAATATGTCGCTAATGGTAATCTTATTTTAGAATCTGTAAATATATAAATATTTAGTATAATTACTTGAAAAGTGTGGGTAATGGAAAATTATGGCCATTCATTCTGTGAATAGTATAATTCAATAAGTAATAAGCATCACAAGAAAATACTTATACAGTGATTAGATAGGTACTCTTTGTTTTAATTTTTTTCTTACAAAGTATTAAAATTTATCTATTGTTTCAGGTTGGCCTATGATAGATCGTCATTACACATTGTTTACATGCCTTTGTGTATTCTTTGCTACACTGTATTCCTCACTTCCACTATTTGGGTTCGGAGGATATGGACTGGACTTCGATTGCAACTCTTGCACATTTGACATGATTCTGCCTGATTCCTGGCAGCGGTACTCGGTTGTGGTCATATATTTTCTGCGCAGCATCAAGCCAGCGATTGTCATGTAAGTTTAAACTTGAATATGGATTACATACTAACGCATTATAAAGCTGATAATATTGTCAGACAAAACTGATTTATTTGATCATTTCCGAAGGTTATCAATGTTGGTATGGGCGTGTATACTGGAGGAAAAACTCAAGACAGTCAAAGAGAGCCGCGAACGACGAAAATTTACTCGGGTATGTTGTTCGTATTTGAAAATGAAAAAATGCAACGTGAATCTTTATGTTCCAAGTTATATGCAAAAACGTGTAACCTGTTTTTCCAATTAGGTCACATTCGACTCTCGTAGGGTATTTATAGTTTGCGAAAGTAGAGTTTGGACAAGCAAAGATATTCTCTCATTCTAACTATAGTTTTTATGACATAGCTGCACTTTGTTCGCAAGGTTGGCGAGTTACTCGGTGGATAAATTAGGAAGAAGAATAAAATTCAAGAATTTCGTACACTTAATTTTAAAATTAAGTGTTTGAAAAACGTACACTTAACAAGTTGTCAAACAGACACTGTATCTTAAGAACGTCTACTCCTACGATTTTTTTAAAACTAATGTGAGTTAAGCTATACACATGTGTAAAATCCGTTTTTAATAAATTTTTTTATTTTTGTTTTCTGTAAGGGTTACACTTTTAACCAAAAAACTACAAAATTGTACAGGTGCTGTAGTTTTTCAGTATCCAATGAGTTGTTAACCCTTAATCATGATATCATGGCATATCCCCTTTTGTAGGGGGCAATACTGCAAATATTTTAATAACAAATTATTTATATTTTCAGAACGTGATAATAATGACACTTGTGAATCTCTTCAGTTGGACGCCAATAGCACTGTTAAGGGGTAGTGTGGTCTTATCTCAGCTGGTTTATACTACCCCTGTTATTTTGAATTCGGTGCAATGCATCAAATGGGCAATATGGATTCAATGGGTAAGCTTTTATTTAAATACTTTTTATATTTATAACGGAATATTTACCATAATTGTATTTCGAGTTGAGTGATCGCGGTTGAACTATGCTGAAATATGGGGAAACTCGAAAGACAATCAATCATGGTAAATATCCCGTTATAAATCTAAATAGTATTGATAACCATGATAGTATCAAAAATATTTTTAAATGTTTATTTCAAAAATGTATAATTCTATGGACCCTTGTTAATTATCCTTTCCTTATAATGGTTTCTAGTTATTGTAGGGGTTTTAAAAGCCTTTCTTTTTACCAATGACAAGTTATTTCATGTAGTAGGTATATGCACCTATATTATATCACATTTATATTTACACCTTGGCGCAAAAAATATGTATCTTTCATTAACAAAGATAAAATGGGCTGGACGGCTGAAGCTATAACATTTGATAAAGCTATATATTTGTTTTTATTATAGGTGGCTCCTGCATTGACTGTTATTGTTATGTTTACTGTGGACAAAAACATTCGCAACAAAATGCTGCTCATACAAAATCCTGCTGAAGATCAGTCGAATATCAACGAACTAAAAAACAAGTAGAAAAATGAAATACTTGTATCTCTTTAAATATCAATATATTTTTTTATTGATTGTAGTCGACAGTAACGTTAGATGCACTAGCAATCGCATTATATACGATATAACAGCTACATTGAAATACATATAGACAAATTTGTACGAAGAATATCAGCAGTCGTGTTATACATTTTAAAATATTGTAGTTTGGATTGTCCAATTCAGTCGCATCTCATATTATTATGTAAACAGCATGACAGTTATGCTAATAAATTTGATAATTAAACTTAAACATATTTATGAAAATTACCTACTTATTTGGAAGATAATCATCGAAAAGCCTATGGTAAACTTATTAAATAAATAATTGTTAATACAAAAATAAATTTGGTTTTGATTTCACCTATCTCTTAAAAATTATGATTCTATGGTGTACTTACATGGGCTTGAATCTTTACATTCCTTACCTATCCTTTATTGGTCCACAATAAGGCTTATTTTACAAAACAACATAATGTTACATCTTAGAAATATAAAATAAAGTTTAGAAATGTTTTTGCGTTCAATAAATAGTAGGTACATATTAATATTAAGTAATTACTTGCTAAGTCTTATGAACTATTATGTTGCACTAAGTACCTACGAATTTGTTGCAGTTCTTTAATTAGTCATAGACTATAGCCGTTCAGCGTACATACCGCCTACACAAACGTGTATAAAAATTAAAATTAAAATCCATACTGCACCTTATAAACATTTATCTAAATCACAAGTCATACGCACTGCATATATTGTACGTGGAATGGATCCGGTGCCCCTCACCGAAATGTTCCTCACACTCATCAAACGCAATGCTGTCTACAAAATCGTCATCATCTAAATAATATGAAGGTTCTATAGAAGATTTATATACCCTGTTGTTAGCGTCCTGAGCTGAGCTATAGGAAGTAGTCGAGGGGCTATGGAGTACTATCACGGGGTACTCCAGTTTCCCTCTTGGAGCTTCCTGCTATATCTCTTCAAGAGCGGTGCCCGCGTACTTGTAGTTGTCCCTGTGCTGCTGCCGTTTCATGATTAATGGAATTAGGAATAAGACGACGCCACTCACAGCTATGGCACCGCCAGCCACATAGAACCCGGGGGCGTATGACTCAGTTACATCATACAGCCATCCTAAAACAAATCACTTTGTTAGAATTTGACAGAGGGAACAGTATGATGAGATATTTTTAAGATAATCTCGTTTAAAAAGAAAGGAACAGTAAAGCTGTAGGAGTACAGATGTTTGAAAGCAATATGCTGCCTGTTTATCGTAAAAAAGTATTACCTGCAAATGGTGGTCCAAGAAGTGATGCTATCCCTTGAAACAGTAATAGTATGCCAAATGCGTTTGTTAGCCTCTCAAGTCCCAGTAAATCCACCAGCACCACGGAAGTCAGACCTACGTAGGCACCAATGGCGAAGCCGAACACCACGCAGTATGCCGCGAGGCCCCAGAATTCCCAGCAAAATGCAGATAGCACTGTACCTGAAACAAAAATGTGTCTTTTGGTAATATATTCACAATTATTCTTGATTGATTCTTATGATTCTTTTATTGGCCAAATTTTGTATTGATTTATAAGCGTAAAAAGGTCTTAGTCAAATGTTTGTAGTAGTACTGGAACACCTTTGAGGAGCCAAAAGAGGATCTCTTATAATGTTGTAATTAAGACTATTGAAATGTTAAATTGTGAATACTTAAGTAAATAATAAATACTGAACTTACCCACTCCAGCAATAGTAAGGCAGATATTGTAGGCTAGTAATCTATCCACACCTGGAAAATCACTTATGTATCCTAAAAATATTCGTCCAATTAAATTCGACGCTCCCACTATTGAAAGCAGCAATGGAGAGTTTTCAATTCCCAGCGCATTACTCATTGGAACCAGGTAAACATAGGGTACGTAATACCCCACGCTTGTTAAAAAGTTGGATATGGTGAATATTAGGAATATTGGATCAATAAATAATGAGAAGTCCAGCATTTTTGACAACGCCTGCTTGAATTCTCTAGAGCAGGGTAGCCAATGAAGTTTAGACACATTATCCTCTTCTCTTCTTATATTGGTTTTCGTAAATGTATTGTTTATGTTGGATAAGCTTCTAGTACTTCTTTGGCTTAGAGTGAGAACGCTGCCTGTGTATAAAACATCAGGTCTCAGCATGATACCGCTGCCTTCCCGAGAAAGTGAAAAGCTCTTTTTTCTTCCACCCTCCTCATTCAGAGCGGGTTGCGAAAGTGTCAGTCTTTCAATATTGTTCGATTCTACTGACTTCTCATTATCTTTTGCTAATATTTCGGTGCTGTGTGACCTTATGCGTAATGGACTGTTTTGAGACAGCATTGGTTTTTGTGATTCGGTTCGTACTGGCTCGGGCACGGGGCGGAACATGATTCCGAGTGGTATACAGTTGAGGGTAATGGCTCCGATGATGAGCATGGCACCTCGCCAGCCGTATGATTCGATTAGGGCAGCAGTGAGCGGAGCGAACGCTAGCGTCCCGAGACCCGCACCACATACTGCAATACCTGGAAAAGAAAACCAATCCCTCATAAATTAACTATTCTTGGGCAGGAAGAAGAAGAATAATATCAGTATTTTATTATGCTTCAAGATTTCATTTACCTATTACTGAGTAGGATTTAAAGGTTAATATAAGTTCAGCTTACCCGTAGCAAGACTTCTCCGCTTGTCGAACCATACGGTGACACTGACGACTGCGGGCAAGTAGATAAGTCCGAACCCAAATCCAGCTCCGACTCCAATCGTCAAGATCAGGGTGTTCACATTGTTGGCAAAGGCAGAGATACACACGCAGAATCCGGCAATGAAGGCACCTATAACTGTTACGACTCTGCAACCCCATCGGTTCACCATAGAACTTGAAAGTGGCCCTAGAAAAAAATATTCTAATACACATTACATTCTCATACAAGAGATAGGATTTTAAATAGTTGATTCGGAACAGATGAAAGATAAACGCGAGGATTTATGTCAGATACATTCAGACGTTCATTATCACATTTATCACATAAAGCTTTAAGGCTTAGGAAATTTGCGGAATGAATAACATAAAGTTATTTGAATCTTCATGAAATGGAAATATAGGATTGGAAATAAGAGTATTTTATTATTGTATTAAACGTTACCAACGTTCTTTACACTTTTAGCGAGTATAAAAACCTGTTTATTAGTAGGTAGGTTTTCACGTCAAAGTTCAAAGCTTCAAGAAGCTCTATGAATAAGTTAACTTTCCATTTTTCCTTAGCAACGCCTTCATCGCGAGCGTAACTACGAGTGGTGCTCATAATTTAGATATATGATCGAGTTACCTAATTTTGCCACATGGGAATTTCTAAAATAAATCCAAAGTGAGTGAAATAAATATATATAATAATTTTATGTAGTATATATAATTCAAGATATCTCAAAACTGATAAAATCTATCCAGTGCCTATATTGTATAGGCCTGGGAATCGGCCAACATCTAATTTTTAGGGCAAAACAACGTTGGCCTTGTCAGCTATTTTCGTTAGGTATAAGTTATACCATAGACAAAGAATACTAGTTCTACATATATTTTTATTATCTCGTGATTTCCCATCATACAATTCTAATAAGAATAAGGTTTCAATCTGAAGACGGCGGCGTAGTAAATCCTCTATTGACCTCTTAAAGAGGCATTTCCGACTACGATCGGTATGTAAATATGGCTTCTGAAGTACTGAAGTTATTGACATAGAGAAAACGATTAACCCAGTTAATCAAGGTCTGCAAAAAGACATTGTAAAGGGGTTATGAAGGTATTTTAAAAACAATATTGTAGCTAGATTTTGTCTAGATAGCTAGGTGTGTATAAGTTGAGTCACTAAGATGTTTATTTCATTGAATGCACCAAAAAAATAATACCATCCAGTGTGAAGACACATAATTTATCTGTAACGTTAAATAATACTGATAGATTTTTAAAAATAGCAATAGATTTTTTTTATTTAATCAGTAAAATATTAAGACGCATCAGTAATATTAATTCCGAAATACATGGCATACTTCTGAAAAATATTAACCCAATGCTGGGTATTTATAGAAGCAAGAATAAGAAGAGACCTAAATGTATATAGTGGATGTAGTGGAATGTAGGTAGTGGATAAATCAGACTGTGGATGATTATGATGAATCTTACAAGTTCTTTAACAGTCAACGTCATATTGATATAGCATTTTGACCACATTAGGCGCATATAATAATAAGATGATTCTAACTGCTTATATCAATTTGATTTTATGTTTTTCAGATTACTCTTAGACTACTCTAGACGCTTATCATCATCAATTAATTCGACGCTGACTGTACGAGAACTACAAAAAGCCAACTTACCCGAAGAGAGGGTAACTCCGACAAGGATTGACACAATCCATGCGGTCTTCCCCTTGCCTTCATTGAAGTATTTAAGAAACTCCGTGAAGAATACTCCAAACGAATAGGTGATGCCGTCAGCTGAAATAGAAAGAGTATTTGGTTACGATAGTAGTTACTATTTGCTCTAAGCATATACTTTTTGCCATTTTACTCGCCTGACAGAATGTTGAGTAGATAATTTATTCATTTTATTTTTAAGGTTAGAGATATTTTTATTGTTTTCTCAGAAGAAATTTACATTTTATTAAAAGAAAGAAAAAATAGAACTAAAGAATGCTATTAGCATTGCTTGGAACAACTAAACAATTTTGAGGCTATTTTCCAAACCTCTGATATCGTCTAACTTATTGCAAAATATTTGAAGAAATAACGCCAGACAACAAACAATTGGAAAATCGTGCAGCTATAATTTAATAGAAAATAGGTAAACGTTAATCTATAAAGAACAAAGAGAATTATTCATTTTGCAAACGGTATTTACTCACGTAAGCTGCGGCGATATTAAACCCGTTTGCAAAATGAATACTGTAACTCGCGTTAGTTTCGAAGTTCTAAGAGGAAATATGTTGATTCAAGTTAAAAAAATAATAATAATCAAATAATCTATTGGGAACAGGAATTATAAATAGTACGCGATACAATTTGAGAGTTCACAAAAAATACAAAATAATTTTACAAAACTACCCTCAATATATTGCAGAATATTTGGTTCACTCGTAGTACGTGTTAGAATGTCACAGTGTGATAGCAGTTAGTCAACAAGTTATTTAATTATTGCTACTTATGTCATTTAAAAAATGATCCGAAGTTCTAATTGAAAATGTAAGACTGCATGTTTACGTGTTTTGTTAAAAGATTGCATAGTTTTAGGTACTCCTTCGAAATGAATTGACGTATTCCTGAATTAGTGCGTACATTAGGAAGAAGTATGTGATCCTTTCTTCGAGTATTTCGACAATATTTTATTCATTATCATTTAATCCGTTTTCCTAGGTGTGCAAATAATGTAAAATAAACTTTTCAGTTAACTTTTTCTACTATTCAGTTTTGTGGTGTACAATAAAGAGTTATCTAACTATTCATTCGATTTTGTTTCCACTAAAAGATTCCTATTAAACTACAGTCTACTTCCCTTATCATGTCTGACCGACCACTATTATCTTAATGTTGAATATACTTACAAATATGCGTATAACCTTAGTAGCAACCATTAAGTTCCTACTGTCCTAGTTTACGATAAAGTGGGTTAACATGATAGGTCCCATGCATCGAAGGCGTCAATGCACAGAGTTCTAACAAAAGACTTGCTAACAATAGAACAAAGCAACGACATAAAAGTGATATTTAATCAAAGTAGAGGGCGTATAAATCAAATAGCTTGAATTAAATAAACTTTATGAGTAGAAGAATCATACTGTACCTAGGTCCGTTAACAGTTTAAACACATTTTGCAATAACATAAAATAAGAAATTTCGTAAAAAGATGCAGTCACAACGGTCTCCCATCCAAGTACTGGCCTCGCCCATATTGGTTAATGTGTTTTAGTATTTGTTGTTATAGTGGCAAAGGAAAAACATCATCCCTCAAAATGTTATCTCTCTTTTTATCACGGTTAGGTTAAGTTTGGTCCAGCCTGGTGACACACAGTGATCGAAATCTCAGTAATAGGGTCCTGTCTTAGGGGTACTTAACCCTAAAAACAAAGATCTAATGACTGCTAGTATGAAAAAAAAATACTTTTGAATATAACTACAGGACTTGCAGCCAGAGCTTTCATCATAAAATTTGTTACAAAGACAAATTTCTATAACTAACTTTTTATTTTCTTTCGCCTATGTTTTCCCAAACTTTATAATAAAAAAATACGCACTGAATTTCGAACCTACTCTTTCTTCCTTGTTGATTCTTGACAAATAGGTTAAAAATACATAAAAAAAAACAAAAGAAATGAAACGAATAAAAGTTCTATTAAACCTACCTTGTATAGTAAGGCAGTAACTATTTCCCCTGTTTCTGAATCCTTCCGACGCCGTCGGCATACGTAAACATCAGCATGTTAGTTATTCTGCGCAGCGTAATCATTATTGTTTGACCTGCTTTTGCCCACAGCGTGCTCGTAAATAATTTGATATACGAAATAAGTTTGTTATCAACTACTAGGTAATTATTACTAAGTTACGAGTAAATACTAAATACCATTTTTTTTGTTTTATCATTTGAAATCGTTACGAAACTCAGAACTTCAATGCACAATGTTTTTTTTTGAAAGAAAATAAAGATAAGTTTGATATTTTAAACAATCTAAAAGACGTAATTATAAAAAAACAGAAAAATAAAATCTAAAATCGGGCAGGAAATAGAACCAGAGGAAGCCAATATATCATCATGGTAGTATTAACTATGGTCAGTTTCAAAAGATCAAGTCAGATAAACGCTGTTTGATAAAAGCCGAAGCGCTGTGATGTCAACATTGACTAAATTTAATCGCGAACATTTTGGGATCTGTTGGCGCCCGACGCTACCTTCTTTGCTTCGTCAGCGGTGAAAACAGTAGAGTCAGTACTTGGTCAATGGACGCGATCCTGTCATAAAACTGTTGCGTTTTATGACAGGATCGATGATCCAAATTGATGATATTTATTTGTTTTTCCTTAAAAAATGATAGAGCTTGTGAACGCTGAAAAAGTGTGTAGGTATCATTGTCATTGCTGCACAGATAATTCTTCCGATAAGTGGAATTCAATGTCTATTTATTTATTCTTTGGTGTCAGGTTGTTATGTAACAGGCGGAAACACTGACTAAGTGATTAATTCACTTTATTATATCAGTTTATAAATTTACAGGCGCAAAATGGCGTTCAACGTTATTCAGCTGAGTAACTTAATTTTCTACTTTATAATTTTATTTAACTTGACACTGGCAAACTGACGCTTCAAGCACAGAGTAATATCATTATAAGTTGGTATCCCTTAAAAGTTTATCATTTGCAGTTAATCTCATACGTGCCCCTCTTCATGGTTTTTTTCTCAGTTTATTAAATACTTAGCGATCGGCCCCGGCTCACACGGCTCATACTAAATATAGCTATCTACAAAAGAATGTCTATAAACACAACGTTCACAGTTCTTAAGTTTGAAAATAAATGGCCATATTGATCTAGTAAATGCACAATTTATTTATGGGTTTCACACTGATAAGGATTAATGCTGGAATGATGCTGAATCGCTTCGTTAATGGGTTACTATTTATCATAAAAAGTAAACGACAACAAATGGAAATGTGTCCGTAAGAGTAAGATCTATACCACCGCACCGCTGACTTAGCTTAGTACGTATAGTATTTTTATTTAGATTCCCTTTCCATTTCAATATTTTCCAGCCGTCGAAGTAGTTTGAAAGTGTATTAATATTGACTTAGCAAGCCCGCATCTGGTCATTGGTATTGACTTTGGCAATTGGTTTATAACAAACTTTCGTAAGCTAAAGGTATGATAGATTAATAAGATGGGAAAGTTCTAAGAGCTTTATGGGCAGAATATTAGTTTCAAAGAAAGTTCATATATAGTTATTTATTTACAGACACAGACGAATCACATAAAAAGTATGTATGTACCTAATATTGAAAAACACACACCTAATCTAGTATCTTAATGCTTATTAAAATATGTCTAGACGAAAAACAAATAAATAGTAGGTACAATCTTATTGTGAGGCGGTAGAATGACACGTTTGAGAAAAAATATTTTGAGATTTATCTATTTGTCTATTACAAATTAAATTCCACTATATATCTAGACAATGTACCTAAGATACCGAGGTTGTGTAAATAGTGTATAAGGGATTTGTTTTTTTTTAATTCATCATCATCATTCTCTTGTCCTTGTCCTACAATACGTGGGGTCGGCACAACATGTTTTTTGCTTCTATTTTCCTCTGTCACTCGTCATCTCAACACTCACTCCTTTCTTACACATGTCATCCTTCACGCAATTTAATTTAATTAAGTTTTTTTGAAGTGAAACTTCTATAGAATCGTAGTGATTTCAAACCGGAAGCAAAAAGATGAAACGGAAATGGTAAGAGACACAAATACAATGCTTTATTTAAATTTCTTTGAGCGATACTTCGTAGACTACGAAGTATCGCGCAAAGAGGTATTGCTGTATATTATTTATATTATTTTGTAACATACTTTATGTAATACGCTTTATTGAAGTAATATAAATAATCCGAATAATTACAGATATATGTTTGTTTCTCTTATCATTTTAGCAGATGCGTTCATTTACCCTTTTTTTCTATTCGAAATATATCATAATAATAGTTCGTAAGTAGTAGACTCCAATCGTGCGTCGTAGCTGACACACACACACTTTTTTTTTATTCTTCTTATTCTTTCGTCGATTTACTGAAGTTTCACTTCTATCGTGTGTGAATCGCACACACACCTTTTTTTTAATTATATTTATAAAAATAATGTTTGTCTAGTACCTAACATTAACACCAATCAATATTAGGTATATAAAGTGAATATAACAAGTTAATTGAATCGGTATCTTGCATTTAAATACCTGTTCTATAACAAATACTAATACTAGGCAAAAATGTTGATATAAAAAATAGATTTACCCCTAACTGAGGTTTGGGGTACAAAGAGTTTAACCCCTAACAAATAGCCATAAAATGTATATCTTTGAATGGTTGAACTAGGTTTAATAATACACGATTAGCATTTTAAATGCGCATGAAATGTTGAAGGGGGCTTAAAATAGTCAGTGTCAGGTACGATTCGGCTGGGTGCTGTAACTAGACTACTTCTCAAATTTGCTCATAAAAATCCTGTGTGACGAGATTCTGTAAAAGTACAAAGCAGTTTTCGTTTTGATTTATCCTTAAATTTATTTTAACATAATATTAGCATATTGTATGTACCTACACCTAGAATATAACCTACATCAAAATTTGAAAAACTAACAATATTGAATTAGTCAATATTGAAATCCAAGGCAATATCTAATCAAACTTGGTCAATATTTCGGTTTTCACTATAATCAATGTAAATTAAAAGTTATTAGTAAATTTCTACCAATTACTGCAACTCCTTAATTATTTCATAAAGTACCTACTTATATGCAATAATTTTATTTAATGAAACCCAGAGCTGCTTATTACTTTATCACTATCAGTTAATACTGCAGCACTGTGTATATCTAATTGATTATGTACACAGTTAATTATTTGATAGGTTAGTGTATTAAAGAAAATATTCTGTGTAAGATACACAGAAATCAGGTCGAATACGAGCTTATAACCTTCATGTTGTAATTCGAACTTCGCTAACTTTTCATACCCGTATTCGATTCGTCAATAATGGTAATACTCGCAGACAGAGCACTTAGTTATTTGTAGGATATGTATAAATTATCTTATAAAGCCGTAACCTATCAAACCTTTCTCCGCTTTCATGGTTATTTCGGGCTCAGACTGACTGTCATTTATTATGTAAAGGTACATTACCCCAATCGACCTTTCTAGGGGCGAAGCGATATATCCCGCGAATGTACCCTTCTCACGAAGCATAACGCTTTGGTTATAGTAAGTTACTATTGTCATCTTTTGTATCATCACTATGAAGAAGTGAATTGTGATTTGGTTAAAAAGTTTTATTGGATATAAATGGGTATGAGATCTTTTTGGAACTTCTTTATCTACTTAACTTTAACTTCAACTCGCGTTTGAGTTATTCTATTCCTATTGAAAACGGGTTTAACTCACGTAAACTGTGACGATATTCTTTTTTTACCTACATCTAACAAATTAAAAGGTACAGAAAGAAATATATTTTGATATTCGATATTTGACTGATGATAGCACTTTTTGCATTTGTTAACGTGCAATAATCTAGGAAGGCCGGAATCATTTTATGCTGCTACGTGGAGATTTCCTTTTCTTCGAGAACGAGGAGAATTTTAATGTGACGTAATATACGTGAAGGTATTGAGATCAACAGGACTTTTAATATAGTATATCTAGATAGATAGCCTTCGAGGCTTCTGAAACACGAAGATCTATTACGGAAGTGGTGCTTTCTGCCAAATTTAATATGACCAAACCAAATATGTGCGAGTGCGTTGAAAACCTGCGAGAATATAGTATATACCTATCTATATAAAAATCATATAATATAAAATCAATCTCAAAATGTGTTGGTAAGCGCATAACTCAACAACGCCTAGACCAATTTCACCAATTCTTTTTTTAAATTTTCGTAGAAATCCATGGATGGTTTTTACGGCGAGAAAAAAAACGATATTTGCCGGAAAAACAATTAAATATACCCGTACGAATCCGGGGCGGGCCGCTAGTAAGAAATAACAATGTTGCGCAAGCAATAAAGCTTAATGTTGTGAGAAGTGAAAATGTATTAAGTAGTGAAAATACTTGTATTTTGTATTTTATCTATCCTAATTTTACAAGTACTCTACATTATATTATCCTAATTTACAAGTGGCACATGTAATCTAAAAGTAGAATCTACAGAATCAGAAAGGACTACATGTGACTTTTGGAGTCTGTAGTCATTCATTATTGCATGATAATATTATGCGGCGATAAACAATGTCAGGGGTCGTCTGCCAATACATCGAGTGATAAAACTAGAATGGCTCTGGCGACCGACAGGCGAGAGTCATATTTAGATAAGCAGTAGGTGCATAACAGTTCTGGTACATTTTTTTATAAGTCATCGGTGTTTTGATCCGAGAAGTGAATTAAACAGGAATACATAGCAAAATTCCGACGTCTCCTACGTCGCTAGTGTCTCGGTAGTGAACTAACTCCACATAGCATTTGAGTGAATCGAAAATAAAAAATGAAATACCGATAAATATTAGGTCCTTACATATGAAATTGGCGTTTTTCGTACTGGCCACTTTAATCACAAATTTCTCCTCTTTGGTAAGGAATTCCAAATTCAAATTTGTACAGCTATAGACTCATGTATTTGTGCTTCGATGATCGTCATTCATTTGTTTTTTTTCTTCTGTTTTTTTCTGTTTGCGTCACTCATTTTACAAAATGGAAAACTTAAAATATCGCATTATTTACGAGTACGAGTTCCGCCGTGGCACTAGTGCTGCGGAAACAACTCGAAGGGTGAATGATGTGTATGGCGGTCGTGTTGCAAAAGAAAACACAGTTTGTTTTTGGTTCCAACGTTTTCGTTCTGGAAATTTCGACTTGCAGAACAAGCCCCGTGGACGGCCTGAGACTCAAGTTGATAATGAAGAGTTGAAGGCTATTGTGGAAGCGGATCCATCGCAAACCACGTCCGAGTTAGCTGCAGGCTGCGGTGTTAGTGATAAAACTGTTTTAATTCACTTGAAGCAAATTGGGAAGATTAAAAAGCTTGAAAGGTGGGTACCTCACGAATTGACTGAAGCAAACCGGCAAACGCGCGTCGACTGCTGCGTTACATTACTAAACCGGCACAATAATGAAGGTATTTTAAACCGAATCATTACCTGTGATGAAAAATGGGTTCTTTACGATAATCGGAAGCGCTCAGCGCAATGGTTGGATCCTGGCCAGCCAGCCAAATCCTGCCCCAAGCGAAAATTAACCCCAAAAAAGTTACTTGTAAGCGTTTGGTGGACTAGTGCCGGTATTGTTCATTACAGTTTTCTCAAATCTGGCCAGACTATTACGGCTGATGTCTATTGTCAGCAATTGCAAACCATGATGGAAAAGCTAGCGGCTAAACAACCTAGGCTGGTCAATCGCTCCACGCCACTGCTGCTTCACGACAACGCTAGACCACACACTGCGCAACAGACGGCTACTAAATTAGAAGAGCTTCAATTGGAAAGTCTAAGACATCCTCCGTACTCCCCGGACCTTGCTCCAACAGATTACCATTTTTTTCGAAATTTGGATAACTTCTTGCAAGGGAAAAAATTCAACTCCGATGGGGCAGTCCAAATCGCCTTCAAAGATTTTATTGATTCCCGTCCGACTGGTTTTTTTAGTAAAGGGATCAATGAACTACCTATAAGATGGCAAAAGTGCATAGAAAATAATGGTTCATACTTTGATTAATTAAATATATTATATTAAAAAATATTCGACTTTTTGTTCCTCCCATACAAAACGCCAATTTCATATGTAAGGACCTAATAAAACTACTTAGTTAATTGACTTTAACAATACATCATTAAATACTTGTCTTCTTGAACTGTTACTATCATAATTAACGAGCTATTAGCATAGAGTAATAAGCGTTGATCAAGGCTATTTTCAATCAAAGAACTCTTTATATATTGACTTAGGAACGACTCTACAAATCAAACACAATTATTGCTATACATTTTCTTCTTCTTCATTTAGTACAAAATACAGTACAAAACAATAAAATATAAACATCTTCCATAAGAGTTCGTATATTGTAAGTACTTGATTACTGTCTTATTGGCGCAGTTGACTATGGTCCGCTGACGAAGCAAGTGGATCTTTTTGAGGGAGATTTTTCGAATATTTTAATAATTATAGATAGGATGTTACTGTTTTGTTCTAGGTAAAATGTAAACATTTTGTGCATGTAAGCTTTTAAATACTAAAAGTAATTTTACTTGACGAAGGTTCATGTGGCACTGTCACAATATACATATACATAATGACTTATCTACGCTATGTATCAGGCGAGTACAAGTCACTTGCAATCTATTTGGCGTTGTTCCAATAGTATTTAGATGTTGATACGTTTATAAATAGCGTCTTTACTTTCAGTCAATTTAATTATAAAGTTGTCTCAGGTACGAATTAAAAGAATACAAGCATAAAATGATTTTGTAAAGTTCCAGAGTATCTTTGTTTGTAAGTTCAACGAGCGTATTTAAATACTGTTACAAATCATTATTATTATAAAGGTTATACAGTAACCTTTTTCTGTTATTATAATACCATTAACTCAAATAAATAAAGCACAAATTTAGGTGCGTCTGCCTTTTTTGTGTAGGCGTTCAATTCGGAATGCTCTGGATAATGCTAGATCTGAGGAACTAGTTCCCGTATCGTGACAGTGAAGATTATATTACAAGGATATGACGTCATTACCGCCATCCCATGTCACGCGAGATTTGACCGCAGTAATAGCCCTCCTATGATACGGTAGTTTGGAACTTTCCACATATTGCGCGCCGGGACCTTAAATGTAGGTGAGGGCTTTGCTTTGTTTTGTCAGTTTTCTTTTCATCCCTGCGGCTACCTAGCTTTTGTTTAGTGTAAGCTCTTTTTGCCCATTGTCTCAGGGAACAACGTTTACTTTTGTAACGTGTTTGCTCATTATTCTTTTGGTACGTGTAACTAGTAAATATTTTATCTAATGTAATTGCGGGAAATTATTTCTGTTGTTGTATCATTTAAAATAAGAACTAATAGTTTTCCGCGTTATGAGCTTACCATCATTTGAAGGATTATCTCATCTAAATCTAAAATCTGGTTCGAGACCAACAAACACAGATAGGTATTGACAAACTTTCACATAATTATAATAATGGCCTTAGCTCAGCCACCAGTCATGGAAAGAAGATTAAGCAATTAATAAGCCACCTAATCTTTAAATCCCTTCCTTGTTAATTGAAGCATAAATTAAAGTCTTCTGCAATTACACTGAGTAAATAGGTATTCTACCATTATTACCGGGGCAGGATCTCGCAAATTTATTTCCCGAGACTCACTCGTAACTTTATTAGAAAGTCGATAAAGGCCTGAAGCACGTAACCGGATTATTTCAATGGGTTGAAAAGATTTCTTAATACTTTTCAGACTAGAAACTTTATGATACTGAACGTGAATTCATTAATTCATTTATTCATCCACCTTAGGAACTAATTGTACACTTGGTTTCGTTAGAGGTCGTACATGTGATTTCTCAGCAGCGGCTTAACAGGTGCCTTGTCAAATCTATAAATTTAAAACATTGATTGAAATAATAACATTAAAAAAAATGCACACTACAGAATGATAATCACAGTAACAAATACCTAAGTAAGAAAAATATATGTTTCGTTAACAAGTAAAATCTGTTAGTTCTTTTGTGTATTATGAAATCTTCATTCATAATTATGAAGGTCAATAGGAATAAGATAATTTTTGTGTTACATTCTTTATATTCCGCGACCTATGTTTTTGTATGAAATGTAACCCAGAATTGTAATAATGACCTTTTTGCTTATCTTTACAGTTGAATGTCATACCTAAACATTTACCTAATTTATGTCGGTACCTATAATTTGAAATGGTACAGATATTTAAAATACATAATTTGATGCGGGTATGAAGTGTTTACTATTGCATCACAGATATTTCACGAAAAGTATTTGTGTACGTATACATGTTTTAATATTTGTCGTGTCGGAAATTTGCTATAGTCGGTGTAGTAGTATTGAATATCAAATAAAGATACATTGCATTAAAGTTATACTCACTAATGACGTGGGCTATGAATGACCCAAAGACAATAACCCAGCCCCAACCACCGTCCGGGGGTTTTGGCACATGTGTGTCCACACTGACTTCTTTGGTTTTTTTGGACGTCTTTCCGTCAGCCATGGTATTTATCTTCCTTAACTATTTACTATTTTGAAAGAATAAAGACTGGCGAATGCTAATCACATTTTCGTCAAAACGTGCGCGTATGACAAGACAAAGTCTCACAGTTCAGCTTCTTATTTAGACATGTTATTTAAATACTTATCCACTAAATCAAATTAGTTATTTATACAATGTAGATACGTTATCTATGCTATCAGTTATCTCAACATATATAAAAAAATGAGGTAAAGTAACTTGCATTCTTTTATTTTAAGATTAGCAGGGAATCTCATATAAAAATGTAACCACTCAAATCAGTGATTTTCGCACTTCCAGAAATACTTATCCTTCGTGGTTCACGTTCCATGAATGGAAAAAAATAATCGTACCACGAGCATACACCCGACTTTTGTGGAGTCACAAATTAACGAAATAAACAAATTACTTCAGATAGCCTAAGTTATTATTTTAGGAGAAACAGTATAGAGACACAATCTGCCGTGTAAATACTGTTACTAAACATACTATAGCCTAGCTAGGAGACAAGCGCCTTTATTTGTGTTTAAACAGCTACCGAGATAATTCGTATCAGACTATACAAATTTATAAAGAAACAAATTAACATCACTGGGATGGTATCTACCAAATCACATGTGATGTGATGTAATAATTATAACAATGTTATTATACTTGGCATTGACGTTTAATGGAAACGTCAATGCTGACCAAGGAGACCAGGACTTCTCTCTTGACGAGAGAGATAAGTGCGGAATGTCATATATCCTTCAAACTTTTCAAAGCCTTTGAGAACATGCCGGTTTCCTTACGATGTTTGCCTTCACCTTTAATGGACCGTGCTTAAAGCGCAATAAACCTACATTTTTAATGAAAAAAAATCCATAGGTTCCTTCGGAATGAAAGTGTGTTTCTACCTAGCCAACACGGATTTCTAAGACGGACATACAGAAGGAAGTTTGTAACTATTTCACGCTGAAACTGCTGAAAGGTATCACTTAAACTATAGTAGTAGGCACGATGACTCCATAAAACATAGGTATGCTGTTTAGTCAGCATGTTAGCCCGTCAGAAAATACAGGACACCTATTTTTTACTTTAATAAATTTAATAAGAAAGTGACTATATTTCTAAGTTCCGGTTGCGGCTTGTGACGTAAACCTTTGGTGCATTTTGCTCGAAAGCATTACGTCACGCGAAACTTATGCATTGTATCGTCTTGATTTTTCATTTGCAAGAAACAAGAAAATGTATGGGTAATTTTTTTTAAGTATTCTAATTATTATTTGTTAGTCATCTACCCTATTGTAGGTACATTAGCTTATAATCTGGATAAACACACTACGCTAGGCTACTTCTTATCATGGGAAATTTCGTTATAAGGGGTACATCGCGGGGCACTGGTAATACTAATTATAATTAATTCCATCCAATCATTGAGAGTGATTGAGTTGCCTATGTTTTCTATTTTATACTTTTTTATGTCCTGCAATGGACTTCTTATGGCGATCTTAAACTCGCAATTACCTATGCAATAAAAGTTCCAAGCTGTTTATTTGCAACCATGTAGCACATAAATGTTCTCTTCCTTGTTCCGTATTATGACGGGGTTTGAACCAATTTATCATTAACATATCTGCTTCGTTAATACTCGCACGATGTAGATAAATTTTAATAAGAACATTCTCTCAAAGTGGTATTACCTACAGTATTAATTCTATTACGAGAACAAAATACGGATAAAGGCAAGGTTTACTTCCGGTACAGAACCTTGGGCTTAAATAAAGCCGTGAAGGGTTGGATTGCGTCAAAAATCAGACACACCTCAAACGCTGCGGTATGTTCTGCTCGCCTGGGTACATTTTATGGATCAATCTCGTACCATAAAACGTTATGTCTCAGTTTACGTCCCAAAGTGGCACATTGTACAGATAAGCTATCATATTATTGTTATAATATTATTATTTAAATACAATGAAGTAAATATTCCTTATTGATAAGTTGAAGTGTCTTCTATGTATTATGTATTCTATGTATTAACAAGTAAGCTACCGGTAACACTCTCAATAACGCTTCGTACGCTACACTGTGGGGACTGAGAAAGGCACTTACTATTACGAACACACTTTATTGCATTTGTGTTCATGTTGCAAGTTTAAGTTACGGAGGCAGGGATGAAACCAATATGAGGAAAATATTTATAGCTAGAGATCATTAATTTACAGTTAACAGTCAGTCAACAGTTTTTTTATCCCCATATAACGGATAGTTTTTTTTTTCTTCGATATCTAAGAGCAAAGGCCGCTTAAATTTTTAAGAGGTTATATAGTAAATTTGAATTCAGAGCATAGTGTGCAAAAAGTTTATGATTCAAAAACATCATTAAAACTATCAAAATAATCTCTACAGTGCCAAATTTATCATGCAACTTTTTTTTATTTGTTATAACTCGAGTACTAAATATCTTCATATATATAAAATTCACCTGTCACCGTGATAGTTACCACACTCCTCCGAAACGGCTTAACCGATTATTATGAAATCTTATATTCATATTCAGTAGGTCTGAGAATCGGCTACTATCTATTTTTCATTTTGCAAAACAACGTTTGTTGGGTCAGCTAGTATTATATGGTTTTATAGGATTACTAGCTGTGCCCTGCGGTGCTACCCGCGTTATAATGGATGAAGTACTCTTAACCAACAACATAATTATCTATACTAATATTATAAAGCTGAAGAGTTTGTTTGTTTGATTGTTTGTTTGTTTGTTTGTTTGTTTGTTTGAACGCGCTAATCTCCGAAACTACTGGTTCAAATTGAATAATTATTTTTGTGTTGGATAGTCCAGTTATCGAGGAAGGCTATAGGCTATATAACATCACGCTACGACTAATAGGAGCAAAGATATAGTGGTAAATGTGTAAAAAACGGGAGAAATTATTTCATCTTTGAAGCCTTCCGTTGCGTGCGCCGTGAAAACGGTTCAAGATACACAAAAAATATGTATTAAAGAATAATAGCTCTTATAATGATCTAAAAATAGTCTGCGATAGTATTTGTCTATCTTTTAAGATTAACTTACAAAAACCGTTTTGATGGTACCTAATTTGGTCGAAATAATTTGTTTAAGTTGTATCAACATAATAATATTAATCTTTATTCTGACTGTTTTTTAGATCATTAAAAGAGCTATTATTCTTTAATACATATTTTTTGTGTATCTTGAACCGTTTTCACGGCGCACGCAACGGAAGGCTTCAAAGATGAACAATTTCTCCCGTTTTTTACACATTTACCACTATATCTTTGCTCCTATTGGTCGTAGCGTGATGTTATATAGCCTATAGCCTTCCTCGATAACTGGACTATCCAACACAAAAAGAATTATTCAATTCGAACCAGTAGTTTCGGAGATTAGCGCGTTCAAACAAACAAACAAACAAACAAACAAACAAACTCTTCAGCTTTATATATTAGTATAGATTAAGTGGAATTATGATAGAAATTATATTTACCAAGCTACTGTATAATACAGTATTCAGATACTCTCCAGCTAGAGTAATGCAAGTCGCGTTCAAAAATTATAGACTACAGTTTTTTTTTACTTGTTTAGCCTTCATTTGACCACAATCGCACCTGATGTAGGTGGTGACAAGCCGCCATTGTCAAATAGTGGACTTCCACCGCTGAGAAGTATGAGATAGATATAATTATAGTAGAGTTTATGGTTGATTCTTTAAATATATTGACGACCTCTGTGGCTCGGTGGGCGAACGTCCGCCTGAGGCGCAGGAGGTTGCGGGTTCGATTCCCGCCTGGGGACAAGATTTTGTACGATCTACAATTTCTGGTTTCGGGTCTGGGTGTTTTCTAGGTATCATTATGTATGTATTTAAAAAAAAATGTATCTATGTAGTATATCAGTCACCTAGCACCCATTGCACAAGCTCTGCTTAGTTTGGGGTTAGGTGATGCTGTGTGAGTAGTCCGGAAATATTTATTTATTTATTATTTATTTATATCTATAGCAGCTTAAACAGTTTAATACTCACTGATAATGTGGGCCATGAAGGAAGCGAAGACGACGACCCACCCCCAACCGCCGTCCGGCGGCGCCGGCGGCTGCGCCTCGTACTCCGCCGCCGCCGGCACATGCCCGTTCCCACTGCCATTCTTCACTTTTTTGCCATCCGTTATCGTCCCGTGTGACATTTTAACCTTGTTCTAAGTAATAAATAAATATCGCGGTAATGCTTTGTACAAGCTTTGGTGTCTAAAAAATAGGCTTTCGGACTATCCTTAGGTGAATACCTATAGGCCTCTCTTTGGCACTTATAAATACTTGTCTATTTCTTTAAATATATCACAAGAAGTTCCTCAGATAGGATTCGTATTGTCAAAGGATATGTACAAGATTTGCTTCCATTGGAAGATAAAGTATTGAAGAGGGAGAAAGAAATTAGTTGGAAGGAGTTAGGGAAGCTAAGTATTGGCTATCTTTGGTCGTGGACCATTTTAATTGAACCTATCTGCAGCTTAAGAATTTGGAATACGATCTTCTCGAATCGCCTCGAACCATCTTTAGATCGATTTATCTGAAACAAGAAAGAAAGAAGTAATAATCATTGATTGTTTGTGAATTAATTACAGTTACATGGAGTCAGGTAGTAAGACTAGTTTAGAGTACAATGAATTCTGCTACAGGAGCATACAAACATTATAAATAACAGTCAATGAAATGATACAAATTAAATAAAATTTATTATTACTTATTAAATGACATAAAATAATATATAGTGATTAATAAAATCATCAATGGAATAATAAATCTGAGTAAGCTAAGTTAGTTGCTAAATAAACATCCATAAATAATTTTTAAAAAGTATTAGATGGACTCATACTACTCCTAGGGTTCCATACACAGTTTATACACTAGATGCAATAAAAAAAAATTACAAAAACAACGCGCAACGTTGTTTAACCTTGTAAAAATCTCGTTTGTTGTATAAGCGCCCATAAATGACCCACCCATCTCTTAAATATTTATTTGTTGTATATTTTTAGTATTTCAACTTTCTTGCTATCACGTTTCTTGAGATACAGCCTGGTGACAGACAGACAGAAAAACGACGAAGACTTGGCAACTGGGTCCCGTTTCCCACGGGGTCCTATTAATTTGGGTACAGCACCCTAAAAAATATTAATACTAGATGATCTAACTTTAAGACTATCACGGTTATCAAAACTATTTAGATTGTTGAATATCAGGAAACTCAAAACTCAATAAATCAATGTGAATAACTAGATAATCTTTGTAATACCTATTATTGTCTATAGAACTGTCAGTTTTATCTGACAACGAGTACAATTGTAAATCTAAAACTGCGTTACACAAATCACGTTATATAAAACATGCAAAAACAGGGCGGGCACTGATCGATCGCCGATAACATGAATTGTGATGAAACATATCGGGACAAGTGATTTGATATTATCAGTAAGATTTTGGGATTATCGCGCAAAACAGGCGCTACTCTTATCGACGTAAATGTAGCTATCGATAGGGCATTGGTGTTTCACGTTGATTTGAGAGATCGATGAACACGTATAAGTAAAAATTATAAGAATTGTAAGATTATAAAATTTAATGAACGATTTTTATGCGAATCGAAATTATAAGAGAGAAGTAATATTTTATCTAATAAAGAGATGGAAATGCCATAGAAAATTTTATACGAAGCATAAAATAAACACATTTAATTTTTAAGAAAACGCCTTTTATGGTACTCGTGAAAAGCCGCTACTTTTTAGTGTATATTCAATAAAATGGTTACAATGGTAACAATAAACTCTGTGTTGTGTTGTCCCGCGTTAAAATGGATTTTCCAGCGGCACAAAAGAAACCTATGTCCTTTCTCAGGCTCTAGAGAATCTGTGTATTTTTGCATGAAAGACTAACGGACAGACAGAGTTACTATCGCATTTATAATATTAGTATGGATAGGATAAATACTTCAATTAAGTGAGTTATACAAGTTCCACGTTTATATGTACAAAGGTCTCCGTACGTTCAATGTAGTTTAAGGTCTTCATGTAATTACGGTCTGGGATTTCTTGTTTCTAGATTTAATTTGTAGGTTACCGGGTAAAGAGTCAAGGTCACAGTAATATTCCTTGTTGAAAGCTGAGACTAGTCTTTTTTGGCACATATCAGCGTGGGGGCAGAATTTTCAATATTATATTCTGTTTTTTTATTCTTTGTGTATAATTGATGATTGTATGAATGATGCAGCATGTAGGGGTATTCAGATTCTCCCCAGCAAGATTATTGCGAGTCTCGTTCGACCGAAAATCATAAAGATGCCCAATAGTGGACAACCACCGTTTAATGTTTCAATTAATTTCAATACATTTATTGTGTGGCTTACAAAATAAATGTATTGAAATGACAAATTAAGTGTCCACATTAAATTAACATATCAACATTAAGAATAATATTTTTTCTGTCATAAAGTTTCTGTGTTGTATTTGTTGTGCCAAATATATGTGCTGTCTATTATCTGAATCAGAAAAATCTGAATCGAGCAGATGAATACTATTGTTTACAGATATATAAAATCACGACTGATTTATGAATTCTAAGTAACTTGCGTAAATAAAGGTAGCTTATGTAATATTGAAATCAGTGTCGAATATTGCTATGCCAATTTTTACTCAATGTCAGTTTTTTCCGATAAAATATTCATTAGTTTAGTGAAAGATATGTTTTAAACAAGCCTCAAGGAATTATTTTTACGTTTTAAAAATGTTTCATAATTACGCTTTGGTCCTCTCATCTAATTAGAGGTTGTTTCAAAAATTGCCGCCTTTGAAGTTCAACTTCTGCGGTTTTGTTAAAGTGATGATGACAAATGAAGGAGTGAGCACTTAAAAATCTAAAAAATATAGGTAATTTTTTATTGTTAACATATTAAAGGTATGTTAAGCCAATTTACAATCTACATAACTTCTTAAGAGAGACTTTTTGTCAAATGCAACTAAGGGCTCCTGCAATTTCAGCGCTTTGTGCCATACGGCTGTGGTGCCGTATCATACCGTGTACTATGTCTGAAACAATCGACAGTCCGCGTCGTCCGTACGCTGTGCTCAGTGGTGGATTTACCAGCAGGCTGAGTAGGCTTGAGCCTAGGGCGGCAGATTTTGGGGGCGGCAAATTTGGGGAACGATATTATTTAACCTCATAGAAATCAAAAAGATTTTTCTATGACGGTTTTCTGATGTCTTACATACCTATAGAAGTCTGCGACAAATTTTGTCGATGACTTTTCTCTCTCACTTGTCATTGCACATTCCGATAGTAGCAAACTTATTCCGATTAGCTTAAAAAATATACCGAAAAATTATAAAACGTGAAATTTCAACGAAATTGCTGCATTGTAAAAATAATGTTTGATATGACAATTGTTGAGGCAAGGGCGGCAAAACTATTCAGCCTATATCTTGAAAATTTGTAAATCCGCCACTGGCTGTGCTTCAAGTGTACTGCTTCGGCACCGCACCGTAAGTCCGAAACGCTTAAATTGAAACACCGTAAAAGTTATAAAACCACGTCGTGTAGCGGGTAAGGTTTTTATTCCAATCTCCCATATTTGTATTGTAACTACACATTATGTTTGTGTTGAAGTGGTTTATCTTTATTTTGATAAAAGGTCGTTGGTAATAATAATGTTTAACTGTGGCTGTTACATCAGTTTATTTTTCATATTTGGGTTTAAAAAGATAACAAAACCTATAGATACAAACATAAACTTATACCTTTTTTATGCTTAGAAAATGTTTTGATTTAAGCATGCATTGTACCTACTCATTTATAACATTAATTTATGTCTTTCTTAGCCCCTTATTATTATTATTAATGCATTTTATGCTAGAAATCGAGTTTATTGAACCAAGTTCATCTGTTGAAATATGACAAATGTTTCCCTTTTGACTTTTGTGAACAACTAAGTCATGTTTATAATACTTAGCGACTGTTTTACAATATCAGGGTAAAATAGGCAATGGTTAATATATCAAATTCTCAAATCAATTGACAACATCAGTGACTGAACGACCGAGATTGCTCAATATTTTAATAATTTACTTTTTAACTCGATGCATGTAAAACAAGCCCCAATTTTTTATCTAGCATCTAGCCGTGTTTTATGGTTTCTTAGGAACATTTTTTTTACCTATATAGAGGTAGAGGTATAGGCTGCCTAACACTGAATGATTTTTTGAAATCGGATTTAGTAGTTCCTGGGTTATCCCAGGAACTACTTGATATATGATATCGAGTTATCTCAAACTGACAAAATAATAAACTCTTTAGCTTTTTAATATTAGTACTATTAGATAGTACTATAGATAATGTTTAGCGGAAGTTTATCTATTTCAATACAATAATATTGATGAAACAGATAAACTGATTCTATCTATTTTTATGCAAGTTTATCACGTCACATGTTGTGAATTATTGCATTGACTTGTTTATGTATGAGGTCAATAACTCAATGATGTACATATATTGTACTATCAACTTACTTGCTAACACTGCATGTCATTGTTCTGTTTCTGCGTGTGGTCATTATATGAGTCGGTGACTACGTTCCGTTCAATTGGTATGTTGTTATGAAATAATTACGCTTTGGTATCTAACCTTTAAATCATGTGAAGAGTTACAAAGTAAGTAGGCTGTTTAATAAATGATCTCATGAAATGTATTATAAGTTGAGCAGGATCTCACAAAATTTTAAATGTAACGTTATTTTGAATAGAACTTGTTGTCTGTTTTCTGCTAAAGCAATTATCAAAACAAAAACCAAATGAACCTAATTAAAAAAAAATTAAACACTTTGAAAGCTGGGATTATATTTTAAGGTACCTACTACCACACAACTAAAAAATATACTTTTAATTTGTTTTTATAATAGGCATTTTGTTTTGCTAATCACGAAAATATTGAAAAAAAACTAAAAATACTCATTAAATTACACCAAAATGGCCATTATGAAAGCACCAACTTAAAAATGAACGGATAGAATGTTCCTTGTGACAAACCTAAAAATACTAATATTTAATTTTTAAAAGAATCGAGAAAACCTTATCCTTAAACAAAGTAATTTTACAAAGTCAATAATTGTAATGGAATTTACCAGTAAATATAAACATCCCACCGTTTAATTACTAATCGATGTTACAGAATGTATTGTAAGAATAACATTAAAAGCATTATAAAAGCCTCGTTCGGTTTCATGATATAAACTTCTCAGAAAGATAATATTTTAATTTATATTTTATTTGATATGTTAAGAGTAGTAGGGGTGGATGCTACGGTTTACGTTAGCATCTGGTGTCTATTATTTTTCCAGTTTCTCACACGATATTTTTTACCTAAATTCAACAGTGGCTTGGCGGTCGAAGGTGCACGCACTTTATTGCAGGCTAGATTTTGTACGATGTACAATTGAGGCCACCAACAATAGAACTAAGTCACAATTTGTGATATAATTAGTTGACCACGACAATGCCCTTTTTCAAACTCCTATGTTCTTAGCCAAAGTGACTCAAAAGTAATTTCGTTAACAAATCATAGATAAGGTTATAAAAATCGTTATGGCATTTATATTTTTATTTTATATTAATAGAGCATGGTGATGGCCCGGATCACGTGGGTCACTATTTGCCGATATTATGCCTCACGTGACATGGGCCACTCTGGTCTTTAATACCTATGTGTTAACCTTATTTGAGTGTGAGTGATTTTCGAAAACTGATGTTTTTACGCAAGTGTGTATATTAGTATTACACTACCAGCTTTTGACATTTACTGGAAACAGGGAACAGCTATGTTTGTGCCACATTTGATTCAAATCGGGGTTTAGTCGCAATAATTGGTATTTTACCGTGGTAAAAGTAGTATCTGTGTAATTCTGATATGTAAGCTATATTATTGTGTTGTTTCATCAAAATCCCGTCAGAAGTTTTTGCGTGAAAGAACAACAAACACGCCTACATCCTCACAAACTTTTGCGTTTATAATATTAGAAGGATTTTCACAAATATATACATATATATAATATCCCGCCTTTTAAGTAGAAATAAAAACTATAATAAATTAATATGTATGAGGTTCCAATAAAGGATAATACTTCTAGGTTGAATTTGTACCATATAAGTTGAAAAATTTTAGATGATTAAAAAGCTGATAAGCTTCATACAGCCTATTATTTATACACAGTCAATAAATATATTGTCAATGCTAAGTGCCATAGTGACCTATCTGCAAGAAAATGTACAAATAACAAAAATAATGTTTACTTTTATTGCTTTTATCTAAAATGTATATCAAAAATAGTTATATAAAAAGTATGGCACTTAGCATTGACAAAATATATATATTTTATTACATATACCTAAAATTTCACCTTTTTTGCACATAATAACAACTATTTTTGCACATAATCCATAATTGTATTTTGTGATTGCGTTTGGGTCACTCTGGTTCTTGTAGCCTAAATTGATGATTGCAAGTCCGGGTGTTTTTCTATGAATCATGCATTTAGTATATTAGTCACCCATAGTAGACGATTTGGGTAAGGTTGGATGATCTGGGTCATACAGTCAAAGATTTAAAAATTATTTTATTTCTTGCTCACCTATTTATCTCATCACATTAACTTATCTACTCTAGTAATCTCAATTTTAATACTTCATAGAGCTATTTCAGAGATCATCTATGATGTACAAACGAACAAACCACAAATATTACTTCAATAACATTGGTATACAGGCAACAACTATTTAGCCAAAATATGTCGTATACAGGCTAATTAAATTGCTTAAGGGTTGCAACAATTGTCTAAAATTTGTTAGGGAAACTATGTATATATGTATATATATTCTATAATATAAAAATGAATCGTAAAATGTGTTGGTAAGCGCATAACTCAAAAACGATTGGATCAATTTGGGCAATTATTTAAATGAAAAAAATGAATAAATGTTTATTTAACAGAAAATTACATTACATACATATTAACCAGCAATCTCCTACACTAGGCGAAGCCTGTATCGTGGAGATCAATATTGAAATTATCAGATCAGATTTTGCGGACTAACCAAACTTAACTGAAAACATTTCACAAATACAAAAAAAAAACAATTTGTTTTAAATATTCGTAGAAGTCCAAGTAGTCGAAAAATTCGAATATGATATTTGAATATTTACCCTTGCGAAGCCGAGGCGGACCGCTAGTATGCAATATATTATAGACACATTAAATTTAATATAAAATATAATTTTGCAAATAAGCATCTCAGTGAAGGTCGTTCTATAAGAGTCGTTCTTAAAGACTACCTCATAAAATATAAAATGATGAGGTACACTTAAACTAATATCATGTAAGAAGTAAATATTTATACTCATTATTTTTAGATTTTCAGTTTATGTTGACGATCGCACTTGCAATAACGTCGAATTATCGGAAAATACAGAAACCGTCATCCGTTTAAAGACTGAATATGTTTTTTGTTTTGAAAATCTACTAATTTGTATATTTTTTATTGCCCGAAAATATATAGTGCTTCTTAACATCAGCATTTGGTATTCAGCAAAAAGAGAATTGTCCAGCGGAATAGCTATTCCTCTGGACAATTCTCTTTTTTCCATACTAGCTAGTATGGACCAAGATTAACAGTTGTTTCAGTTGAGTTCAACGACAACAATTACTCGTACCTATACGAACATTAAAACAAGATTTTAAAAACATACATAATTTTTGTGTCATATAAACTAAAACTATTTCTAAACGTGTCTTTGTGTTTATTGTGATAATGGTATTTTATCCTTGAATAAGATGAAAATGCAAGTTTAAAACCGGCGCCAAATTATATTCTTGGCGTGCAGAGTTGAATGGACACGTTCAATGATCAAACATATTTTTATAATCAAATAATTGCATTTGCTTTCTTAAAGAATTACTAGTTTTTATTTCTGTTGAGTTGACCTATAGATAATTATAACTGTTTAAGGGCACACGTGTTTGATTTATTTATGTCTTTGCAATGGCATGAGTCCCTACGTACGGTATCTTAACTAAATTGGTTGGGCTTGATCAGAACCAATCAAGAATATAGACTATCAATATGGCCTCCTGTTTGAAAATATGTCAATAAAACAATATCTATACCAATGAATATAGATGGAGTGTCTGTTTGTAACATTACTTTCATTCTACTTATTCAATATTATTTTTTCAATGCTAGCCGATGTTAGGAGTAGTTACCGCAAGAAAAAGAAAAAATCGTTTGAAATCGTTCAACGCGGGAAAATCTATAGGACGCGGGCAATATAATAGGCAAGTACTATATATTATTCATACAAATAATACCCACCTAATTAGAGTAAATGTAGACGTTAAACATTGTCTCAAAAAGGATTGACTGTTCTTCTTTGTTAGTCTTTGCAAGTTAATCAATATTAACTTTATTCTCATATATTTTAGTAATAATAAAAATATCAACCACATACCGTTCCATATATAAGTATATCACTAGCTTCCTTAAAAGAATCCTTTCACATATAAGTCACGACAATATTATCCCGACAGTCGATTTTGATTGAGACGACTATTCTCGCACGTGTTCACTGCTTGACTGAGTCAGACACAGCTGAGCTGGGCTGACATACAGGACCGAGTATGTCAGCTCCTACACAAAGTCGAACTCAAAAATAGCGATAACGATACTTTCGAGATTTCTTTCTTTACAAAACAAGTCCCAGTGTAAAGGACCATTGTTCGAGGAGAGATTATCGCTGGCATTAAGTAAATAGGTATGTGGAGGTGTGAGTTAATTGTTCTAGTATTTCGTTAGTACTTATGTATCTTATTGACACAGTTTTGTGTTGTACAGCTATTCAAATGAGGGTTATATTGAACGAATACTTGGAATTTACATTAACTCAAGAAATTAAAATGGTTAATTATCTTTTTGCGGCCTTTTTTCTTCAATCTCGCCTCATTAGGCGTGTTATAATGTTATTAATAATTCTAAAAACTCTAGCTTGACTGAAGTCTATTTATTTCTCTAACAAAAGCGTAATATTCCACTCTATTGTCATTTCATGCAGTGAAATGAATAAGAACCAAACCTGTTTCAAGGAAATCATGAGAATTTTTCTCCAGCACCATACCAATTTTCATTGCATGATATTTCTTTTCTTTAGAGATATTTTTAAATTTGCATTAAAAAAGCTATAAAAAATAAATTGCAATGGTTAACGAAGAAAAAGCTGGATCATTGTGTCTTTAGCATAAGCATATGCACACCCACGAGTATTTTACGTTCCCACTCCTGGGACACAGGGACTGCTGCCGTGACGAGAGAGATTAGGAACACACTCGGCTTCCATTCCAAAGGTCGTGGGCTCAAACCCCGCCGCCCAACTCTGCATTTAGAGGTACTTTATGGCTTTAGAAGCTATTAATATAGATTTCAGATTTATTTATTTCACCTTATTATAACAATGGTTGCTATACAAGGTAAGTCATTTTATACATTATTTCTTAGTTTAATTATCTATATATAATATCATCATCATCACCATATTAACGTTCCCACTGCTGGGACACAGGGACTTCTCTCTTGACGAGAGGGATTAGGCCTTAATTCACCACGCTGGCCAAGTGCGGACACAAATTATATATAAATAAATATAATAAATAAATAAATAAATATTTCCAGACAATTCACACAACAACATCTAGCCCCGTGGTAAGCTCTAAGCTTGTGTTACGGGTACTAGATATCTGATATACTTAATATAATAGTCATACATATATAGATATTTTTTATTATACATATTATACACCCAGACCAAGGAGAAAGTGCTTGCAGAACATACAAACACTTTCACCCTTGGCGGGAATCGAACCCGCTACCTCTTGCGCCGCAAGCGGACCCTCGCCCACTGCGCCACTGAAGCAGTCAAATATAAAAAAATATAATATATTTGTCTCCAATACAGATAAGCTACGTATGTGATACGTTGATAAACACATTGTAGATGCATTCAAACGCTCCAATCATAGCTGTTCAACGAATCTGGTGCTAAACAGTCGTGTTGGAGGATATAGAATTTATCTCTAGGAAAGTAGGTCTGGCAGAGAACAAGGCCTTTGCTCCGGTCAAGAACTTATTAAAGGTGATTTAGAGGGTTAAGTTACCTCCGTTTACCTTGTGAACATATGGCGTAGTCGCATTTATTCCAACTCCTTCCTCCTTACAAATTATATATAAATTAATAAAAATATATATTTCCGGACAAGCCATAAAACAACATCTAGCTCCATGGTAAGCTATAAGCACTAATTACTTTGTCTATGACATGATCTTAATTAAAAATATAATAAGAAACGATTATATAGAATTGTCGTCTTTGATTTAATTCTATAGATATTACCTACTATCTTCAGATTTAAATCAAAGTAGATAATGATAATTAGGTAACATTGTGAATGATAATCTGATTTGAATGTGTGACGATAAGTTGTAACTAATGGATACTAGTTTACGGATGTACTATTAAATTCACTGGTAGCTAAAATTTACATATAAACAAGAGAAGGCCAAAAATTAAGCATAATTTGAATTCATAGTAAAGTAAAAACACATATGCGATTTATAGTTAGTATATTTATTTATATATTTTTTTATAAATTTCTAAAGAAATTAATTAAAAAAAAAGCGACTACAACCATTTGACAACGGACTTAGTACCAGATATAAAGACAGTAGCAGAGCTGCAAAGAAAAGTAAAATGTACACTGAAAATATTATTATTTATTCTGTGACATTACACAATATCTGACGACACCGACCAGAGAAAATACCTTACAACCATAGCAACTAGCACCGCCCTATCTAGACACGACAAATCGAAACCAAAATAAATGAACCAGAAGAATAAAAAATTTTCCTTACATGGGAATGATGGGGAACTTCTAGACATTGTTTATAATTATGTTTTAAACAATTTCACTGAAATTCAGCTTGTTGGGACTTTATGTAACTTCGAATGTCTAAATTGACCGGACTAGTTGTGTCGTATTTTAGCCAAATCCAGCTATTTCACCCTTTTTTTAATATTTTTATTTTGTAAATTTTTTAACACTTGTTTTATTGTTAATTACGATGTCTTACAGACGACCTTTAAATCACATACAACCCGTTTATAATACATTTATAATATTAATAAGATAATACTTGTAGGTCACGGGACCGCGACTCCTACGATTGTTTGGAAGGACAGAAGGAAGTCGACAATAATCTGACTTTATCTCCAATAGTTCAATCATAGAATCTTATCTAATATAATAAGGCCGATAACTAGAAACATGACAGTTACTAGGTCAGATTAAATGGACAAGCATTGAAGAATTGTTACCAGGTATCATTGCAAGGATTTTGAGTGTTGATATCAAAAACACAATTTCGTTTATTATGTAGATACATAAATTCTAATAAAAGTGCAGATGTGATATATGACAGCTACGCAGTCAATCTTTGGCCAAGACTTTAGAGGCTTATTAGAGTCTTTAGAGTTCTAATATTACGTTAGGAGATTCCTAAGACTAAACTTAGAAACTGGCTTGTAAATAGTGTTCACTATAACCTAAAGGAATACTTTGAGAACTAGGTAAATATAAGGTACTTTGTTCGAAGTGTTTTTAGTATGTAGGTACTGTAAGATTTTTGTTTGTTTTCTTGTAATTTTTGTTATAATTTAACTATTGTGTTAAATGATTACTATATTGTATGTCCGAAGTGGATCAAATTGTTGATACTCGATTTTATTTAAGATCTTCATGTACATGACACACAATTTATACAATAAAATTTTCTTATTCTTATTCTCAATTTATTTATTGCTGTTTACACATTAGTTGACTTAAACCTATATTAGTATGATTATAGTACTGTATGAATGTTTTTTTTATAAGCAGTGTTGGCTAAGTAAAATCACACTCGTCCTTTATTCCGAAGGTCGTGGGTTCAATCCCGTCGCTACCATACTTTTCATTTTGAAAACTTTATGTTCTCTTTAAACACGTGCTTAATGTTTAACGGTCAAGGCAAACATAGTGAGGAAACTGGCATGTTCTGAAAACTTTGAAGAGTTCAAAAGACATGTGGCATTTGGCCAGCGTGGAGAATGAAGGTCTAATTTATCTCGTCAAGAGAGAAGTCCCCGTAAATATGGGATGCAAGTTTCACAATGCGCATCCTGTTGAGAGTTACAGCAAGTTATTGTCGTTGAAACTGTCTTATGTTACTGTACCTTTATGTTAAGTAAGTGCTACCTTTTGTTTACAAGAATAATAAAAAATAAAATCTATTAGCATCGTTAAATGTTTTACATTTAAAAGTCAATTGTCGATAGAAATAACCATCATGGACAATTGCCAGTCCCAAGCCGAAATAAACATAATTGGGATGCTGCTTAAATATTCAAATATTGGCAGACAATCTGTGAATTTGTGAAGTTAGAGTTTCTGAGACATTAATTCGAACTATTTCCGTACTAAATATTTATCTAGACAAACATCATTCGTTCCCCTCGTGATAAGCACGTTCTTAGATATTTTAAAACAAAATTAGATTTTCTGGATTGAATGGATTAATTTTCGCGATATTTTCATTTTATGAAATGAAAGTCTTATAAAACAATAGGCTATAAAATTTTGCAATAACCCCATAACCTACTGAACGGGGTTACATGCCATGCCAGAAATAGACTGATTCAAAAGGGAATTTTATATACACATATAAACTTCCCTCTTGAATTCTACACATTTCTCTTTCTTAAATTACATCAGAACGAAGTCAGGGCGCGGCGCTAGTAATATATTGTTTATGTAGGCCCCTATCACAGCTATGATTATAAATCATAATACTTTTATACTATCATAATTTATATTACTCGTCAGTATTTGATTACTATAGAGTCGATAAGATGCTACAGATTATCCAGTAACGAGTATCCAACAGTATGTTTTATGAAATCAAAGTGTTTATCTTGCGGAAGCTTGTTATATCGGTTACGTCGTATTATTAAATTAGTATCGATAAAGCTATCTTCGACTTTGCCACGGTTCTGATTTTTCCGGTTCCTGAGTGTATTTGCGGAATGGACGGAAATGCACATGAATTTCATGTCATAGGTACTTCATGTCGGCTTTGTGACGTTGGCATAGAGCCCTAATGCATTTCACTTTATTTTTAGAACGCTAAACGCGTAAGTATTTGATTCAATAAGAAGTGAAACTTCTTCGTTGCTAAACTTTTATTTTTGTGAATTGGTCTTTGTTTGATTGATAACCTGATGGTTGTTAGTGACAATGTGGACCAGGATGGATCACAAAGATCTAGAAAGTAACTATTCATTCTTGTCTAGAATACATTCCGACTATTAAAATATTTCTACATACGTACGTTTCTACTCGATGATGTTGTATATTAATAACGGCAACATATAGATGCTTGAAGAATTTACAGAATACATACAGTTGTAAGTACATGCATACTAAAAAAATAACCCTTCGTGTTTGTTCTGATAATTTGTCCGTAATATGTGAGTTGCAACGATTATTTAATTTATCAAAGGTGTGTTGAGATACTGACTCATGAATTATCTAGAGGTTTTTTTGATATTTATCGTTGTAGAATGAATATGAGGCACATAAGTTTATCTGATCCATTATATATAAACCACGCATGTTCTCAGCTAATATTAAACTTAAATTAAAACGACTTTGATATTATTAGCAGTAAATTAACAGGAGTATTTGTCAGCATAACATTAAGGTAATTTGTAAGCTCCCGATATTTATGATACTTAGATTATCCCCCTACAAAGTTATGTTCAAAATTACTTCTTGTGTAGATACAAATTTTCAACTGAAACGGTCTAAATAGCTTGATTTTTTTCAAACTGTAATTTTTTAACAAGAACTTGTTAGACACGATTCACGAGTGATCTATTGTTTCGTTTAAATAATTATTTAAAAATATATATACAAACTAATAAGACTCAAGTGCGAGTATCTTTTTTAATACCTAATAAAGAAAATAGAACATTCTTAAGATCCTTGAAAGAAACGCTTCTTTTATGAGACCGCACTAACATTGTTCTACCGATACTATCTCGGTTGTTAAGTCGATAGCACTAAAATATACATTTCAATTTCGTGGAGTTGTCACGCAAACGTTTTGCGGTTAAACGGTTTTATCTGCAGTAACCTATATTCAGATTTGATTAGTTTCAAATATTAAAACACATTTAAAACTTTTACCAATAACAACATAAGCTCCCCATTAACGTTCCCACTGCTGGGACACACGCTGGCCAAGTGCCAAGTGCCAAGTGCGGGTTGGTAAATGTCACATGTCCATCAAACTCTTTCAAGTGTACTCAGAACATGCCGGTTTCCTCACGACGTTTACCATCACAAACACGTGATTCTAACAAACATTTAAATACTTTCTTAAATCTATATGAATCTGTGGGTCTTTGACGACTTTTCAGCCACTTTATCTCAACCGCACTTAATCTCAAATCTCTACCGCTTCAATTATAGCAATTAATTTTATATTCATAACGGAAATTTGGTTAAGTGTGTATTCTAAAGCAAGGAGTTATGAAGAAGATCGGACTCCATTTAACGTGTATTTTGATTATTACATATTGTATAAGACATTAGAACTATTTCGACTGATAGATTAATGTTCCTAATGATGTCTATATATATAAATATGTATATATATAAATATGTCTATTATATTAAGTAAATCTCATTTTTAGTACCTGGATCACAAGAGTTATTTTTAATAATCCGGTAGTATGTAGACTTATATTGCGATTTTTAAATTTTAATTGTTTGCAAAATAAAGTGTTTGTTGCATAAAGTGCTTTTGATTTATGGACCTTAAGTGACCTAGGCGCATTGATAAATGAGACTCGTTTGTCAAGGCTCGGGCGCCAGAATAATGGTGTCAAATCTCTCCTCACTTATCTATTTGTATTCTAGAGTTCCTTAGTTCCATTCGGAAATGGAAATTCATGGGTATATGCACAATTAATTATGCATATTTAATAAAATAAAAAAGCTATGTTAATTTTAGTAGACTTACATTTTAAATTTAACTGGTCTAACTACTCTCCAAGTAGTAGTAATAGTAAGTCACTATTAAGTATTCGTACTGTACTTCCTACATTCTTGTGTCTAAATATCTGTAAGTTTACTAAATAAATGTATTGTCACTTTAAGCCAATATCGATTTATATTGCGAAAACATAATTACCTTTTTATTTTACTGTACTAAGAAGAAATAAGTATTTACAACTTTTGCCCCAAAAACGTTTGTAAAAATGTAAAAATTTTGTAATAGAATCCTAAAAAAATAAATGTTTTCTTTAGATTATTAACAAAAATGTATACGTATTTTTCTTATTTCTTGTAAACGAAAGACAAGGCGATAAAAGTGCATTGAAGTTTCGGGTGACGTGCAATATGTACTAAATTACAAATTTAGTAAATATTTATCTTTATCTTACAAATTTAGTACATATTTATCTTTATCTTACAAATTTAGTACATATTGCACGTCCATGTCACAATCGGAGTGGGGTCCAGAACATTTCGCTCATTGAATGCAAAACTGCCATAAATCAAAATTTTTTGAAAATGGTTTTATTTCAAAATTAGGTACTTAAGCTGCAATATTTTATGTTTTGCTGAAGACACCCGTCATTTTCGCTCATTTCGATGCCAAACTGAACAACCGCCCTTTTTGTATTGGGCCGACTTACGCGCCAACTTCAGAACAAAACCGCCATTTTGTCAGTTGCAACCTAGAACTGGGAGCGAACGCACGTAAGTTGAATACAAAACAGCCACAATACGAAAAACACCATACATTTAATTCATTATTCTGTGCAAAGGGGCCACTTTTTGAAATGCGTCCGTTTTGCATTCCAATTTCAAGTAAGCACATTCAGATTTTTTTAATGTAACAGAGCCATATTTTGGAAAACGTACATTTTGCATTCCAATCTATACTAATATTATAAAGCTGAAGAGTTTGTTTGTTTGTTTGAACGCGCTAATCTCCGAAACTACTGGTTCGAATTGAATAATTCTTTTTGTGTTGGATAGTCCAGTTATCGAGGAAGGCTATTGGCTATATAACATCACGCTACGACCAATAGGAGCAAAGATATAGTGGTAAATGTGTAAAAAACGGGAGAAAATATTTCATCTTTGAAGCCTTACGTTGCGAGCGCCGTGAAAACGGTTCAAGATACACAAAAAATATGTATTAAAGAATAATAGCTCTTTTAATGATCTAAAAAACAGTCCGCGATAGTATATGTCTATCTTTTAAGATTAACTCACAAAAACCGTTTTTATGGTACCTAATTTGGTCGAAATAATTTGTTTAAGTTGTATCAACATAATAATATTAATCTTTATTCAAATAAATATGCTGTTGGTTAAGAGTACTTCATCCATTATAACGCGGGTAGCACCGCAGAGCACAGCTAGTATGAAATAAATCAATTGCCATATTTTTAAATCTGTACATTTCGCATTCCAAAATGAAATAAAGTGATGCCATATTTACAAATGTGTACTTTTTGTATTGAATTATTACAGAGGTTAAAATAATTCGTGTACAGCTAAACTGCATGTTTTCAAATTTGTCAATTTTAGAGGATTAATTTGTAGTTTAAAATAACATTTTTTTGTTACAGTTTACGTTCATACTATTACATATTTACATATTGGTTACTATTTAGCACCTCAGAATTTTGTTAGCTAGGTTCAAAGCTTTCAATTTTCAAAATAATTTATCTTAATCACTAATTATAAATAAATTGCTAGTTTTCACGGAAACTTCTCAACACTTTATTTTTATAAGTTGTTACTGTTGTCTTGTTGTTAAACTTACGTTGTTACCTACTCATAAATTGTTATTTATGTTGGGCATTGTTTGGCAAGTACATAATAATAATCTATAATAATTATTATCAGAATGTATAACAGAGCAAAATTAATTTTGAGCATATAAGTTAGCTATTCTAATGAAGAATAAGAAATCATACAAAACCGGCCCGTTATCAACTCTGAACAAATTCAAGAATGTGATATTCCAGCTAGAGTTCATCAAGAAATTACATCGTTTAAACGACTGATGATGAAGAGAGCTTAAGAACTTGAAAAAAACCTATTAAAATCGTTCTACCTAATGACTAATCAGAGTCATCAGACAGCCACTCTGACGACAGTGACACGAACTGTTCTACGGCATCTAGTTTATCTGATTTTTCCTCGGACGATATTGGAAAGGATCCTGATTTTCTACCAGAGAATACACATAGACAAAAACGGATTAATTACCAATTTTTCTCACCCCAAACGGGACCTTCCAGGGCAGATGTTGTTGGGCAACAGGGAAAAACTGCCTTCTGATACTGAGCCACCTATCTGAGAAACTTAACAACCACAATCACCCAGTATTAAGATCCAGCCCCTTACTATTCACAGCCAACCTCCTATCATTGACACCCAGCCTCCTAGTATTGACACCCAGCCCTCTAGCATTGACATTCAGCCTCCTAGCATTGACACTCAGCCCCCTAGTATTGCTTGTCAACCACCCAGCGTGAAACTGAATATATTGAGGGAAAAATGACAAGTGCGTCTTTGCATCATCGTTTGTAAGTTGACAAGTGCAAAGAAGAAAATAAGTCACATGTTTCACATAAAATATATTATAAATTAATGGAGGACCTTTTGGCAACCTAAAAAGGACCAGTACGAAGACTGTACAGCTTACCTAAATGCAGATGATAAATCGCTTATGAAAGAAAAGTACGACTTGCATTTAAAAGAAATAAGTCTAGCTAGATTTACCAAAATTTATAAATGTGCCTAAAAAACTATCTTAGATATTATTCAGGTTATTTTGTGATTTAAGACTGTCATAGATACTCGTATCTATTATTTTTGTGATTTTAGCCATACAGGCTGTGACTTAAAGACTACTTTTGTGATTTTAGCGATACAGTTTGTGATTTAATCTATATAAATAAAAATGAATTGTTGTTCGTTAGTCTGATTAAAACTCGAGAACGGCGGAACGGATTTATCTTATCATAGTCTTGAAATGTTCGTGGAGGTCTAGGGAAGCTTTAAACGGCAAGAAAAATCGAATAATTGCCAAGAAAAAAAATTGGATAAAAACCCGTGCGAAGTCGGGGCGGGCCTAGTAATAAATAGTAAAAAGTATTTAATTGTACAAATTTAAGAAATTTATTTTTATATAATTTCAGATGAGACTTATAATGTAAATTATCAATAAATTACTATTATGACTATTATTGTTATGATTAGGTGAAATTGGATTTGGCGTTTTTAACATAAAACGATAAAACATGTCTAGTTTAGTGATGCTATTTGGAATAGGTTGTATCCTTTTAGATTTACTGCGAGTTATTTGTTGTTTTTTATATAGTTATTTTAAAAAAACATTAAAAAAGCTTGTTTCATTTTAATATTTCGCACATCTAGAACAACACGGAATTATCTCGAAAAATCTCAAAATCGATTTTATTGCTTAGTTGAATCCGCAAAGTTTTACCGCACATATCACTAAGACGGGCTTATTTATATTTGCACCGACGCGCAAGAGATGGCGTTGTAAGTCGCTCTTAGTGAATGAATGAGTGACAGGTCATACCACGAACACGAATTTATGTCTAGTTGCAACATGGCCGCCGTCGTAACAAACCGTTTCGCGCTTACACAAAAGCGAATTATTTAGAAATAATCTGGTGTTGTTGAAGTTTTTGTGACAATTTTTGCGAGTTATTTAGTGATAATCCCGTGTTGGAGAATTTTCCTGGTTGGCGTTTTAGTAGTATTCCGAAATACGGCGGTATTATTGACGAAGGTATGTTAGTTTTTTTTTATTATTCCAAGATAGTTCTGTATTGCTTAAAATAGGTGAACATTTCTTAAATAATGCTGTATTGATGGCACATTGAAATTTCGACACAGTTTATTAAAAAATCATTTTAAATGATTGTTGAATACTTTGAATTCTTACTATAGTTGTATATTATAAGAAAAGTATTTTTAAGCAGTATTTTTTCATCATAATAGGACAAAATAAACAAGTTTTTCAGATAATGCTCTATTCTTGAATTAATTTAGTTTTTTCTCATTTTATGGCAGATGATGAAGGGTCGCGGCCTGCTCATGCTCGAAAAAGCGATTGGAGCTACCGTGGATGACCAGCCAACTATCCAAGAAAATGATGCTGAACTTTCCTCTATGGCAGCATCAGTCATTGCATCACCAGCGGATGAAGCATTGGTCGTTGCAGAATCCAAAAGTGTTTCGCTAGAAAATAGGGAGGCAGCAGAAATAACGGTTCGTACTTTAACTGGTCCGAGTGATGAAAGTGATTTTATAGATGATTCAGATACAGATCCCACTTTTTCTCTCACTGCTAAACAAAAAACTCGGCAACTGGTAGTTACTAGAAGAATATCTACTACATCCTGCTCGAGCTCCTCATCAGAGTCGAGTTCATCATCATCAAGCTCCAGTTGCAGCAGCAGCTCACCTGGCAGCGGCAGTTTGCCTAGCAACACCGTTAAAACTCAACCCTCTGCCACACAGACACAATCTTCTATTGCCAGTGCCACTGAGACAACCAGCGATCTGCAGCTTAAAAGAAAAAAGAAACGAAATCCTAGGGGCTGGAAATCCAACATTGCTAAGCGATTGCGGAATGCGGGTAAGGCGTATGTATCTTCAAACTCCTCGAAACAAAACGCTGAACGTCAGATCCGTCCACCTTGTGGCGATAAATGTAAATTGAAATGCAGAACACAAATAGATGAAACCCACAGGCAGGATATTTTTAACAAGTTTTGGGAGCTTGGTGACCTAGAACGGCAAAGAGAGTTCATTGTCAGGCATACACAAGAAGTAAAGCCAAAGTATAGGTACATAACATCTCAAAAATTAAGGGCTCTAAATTCTGCCTACTACTTTCAAATAGAGACATCAAGGATTAGGGTGTGCAAAAAGTTTTTTAAAGCCACACTGAGCTTATCTGATAAATACATTAAGACCGCCCTGTCAAAAAAAACAGAAGACGGTTTCATTGAACCTGAAGCCCGGGGAAAACATGGCAACCAGCGAAAAATAGATCCTGAAGTTAAAGACAGCGTCATGCAATTTATAAACTCTATTCCAAGAATAGAGTCTCATTATCTGAGAGCCCAAACGACCAGAGAGTACATCCCAAGTGACAAATGCTTGGCAGACTTATACCGAGATTACAAATTTCTCCGAAATCACAATAATCAACCGCCCGCTTCTGCTTCAACATTCAGTAGGATATTCAATGAGGAGTTCAATATTTCCTTTTATATACCAAAAAAAGATCAATGTGATCTCTGTGAAAGTTATAAAAATGCCGATGATGAGGGTAAGGCTAAGCTTCAAGAGAGTTATAATAGTCACCTCAAAGAAAAAGAATTATCCAGGTTGGAAAAAGAAGCTGACAAAAAAAGGAACGATGTCAATGTAGCAGTATACGACCTGCAAGCAGTTATGCAGGTTCCCAAAGGCCAAGTTTCTCTTTTTTTTTATAAATCGAGAATCAACTGTCTAAACTTCACAGTGAGTGACTTGAACGCAAAGGACGTTGTTTGTTATTTCTGGGACGAGACCGAAGCAAAGCGTGGAGCAGTTGAGATAGGAAGTTGCGTCCTGAAATATATCAAGGGAATCATTGAAAAAAGTGATCCTAATACAGATGTGGACATTATATTCTACAGCGATAATTGCTGTGGACAGCAAAAAAATAAATACATACTATCCGTTTATGCTTATGCAGTTCAAACGTTAAGAGTGAATTCTATAACTCACAAATTTTTGATCCGTGGACACTCACAGAACGAAGGGGATAATGTACATAGTGTGATAGAGAAACAGGTAAAAAGATTTTTGAAATCCGGTCCCATTTACTGCCCACAGCAATATGCTACTTTGATCCGAACTGCCAAAAAAACAGGAAAGCCTTATCATGTGCAAGAGCTCACACATGACGATTTTTACGACACGAAAGCTCTTCAGGAATCTTGGGGAACTAATTACAATGTGGATGAGGATAATAACCAGCTAAAATGGCATGAAATCAAACAACTTCGCGTTGAAAAGAAAGAACCCTTGTATTTCTTCTTCAAAACTTCGTTCGGAGATATCAATTTTAAGAAAGTGTGCGTTCGAAATCGTACAAGGCGCTACCGAGATCAAAGTTTTTCTCCTTTGTTGCCAAAAGCATATACAAACAAACAAACTCTGGCTGTAAACAAAAAGAGAGACATAATGGAGTTAATTGAAAAAAATATAATTCCTGCTAATTACGTTAACTCGTATTATAAGAGAGCATTAAATTTAGAGTAGCAGCACTAACTAAAAAATGAAACGCAGAATTCCTATCTAGATATAGGTTTTAGAAAGATTCTTAAATTTTATACTGCATATTTTAATATACTTGTTGATCTTTTATAACATTGTGATAATTTTTATTGTTTAATAATTTATGCCATTTTAAAGACTTGTTATTCAAAAGACTGAATACCTTAGAAGTTACCAAAACTATAATTTTAAGAAAAGATAAAAGTACAGAACTGAATAAAAAGTTATACTTAACTAAGTTTTAAGATTGTTTTAGATAAAAGATTTAAAGAAAAAAAAGTATTTTCTTGATTATCTTGATTTTCGATTACTTGTTGATTCTGTGAGAAATCAATCATATTTTTATTGTTTAAATATAGGTGCATTTGAGGCGTGCGCCTGGGTAGCCCCTTAAATAGAAATAAAAGACTGGTTATCGTAAGTAATCAATACTTTGATAAAAGTAGTAGTAAAGCAATATTTTACCTAATTTACATTGTACACGTTTAGTAGTATGTGGTAACTAAATAGCGTACGATGAAACTTAGTGTTTCCTTCCCTTAGTATTTTTGTTAAGTCTGTTTTATTTTTCTAGATCTTATTTTTTATATTTCTTGTCTGCCTATGTTGGTTTATATTGTAATAATAAATATGTTAAAACCACAATGCGGTTTTTGGTAATGATGTTGATTTTGTTAAACAAATTTTAATAAAAATGCTGATTTTCATAATTTTTTGTCTTTTATTTTATTAACAACAGGAAAATTCCCGAAAATAATTCAAATATTTCCTTCTTGTATATCTACAATTAACCAATAGATGGTAAAATAATAGAGCATTATTTCAGAATCATTCCACAAAAAGGACGTATCTCGAAATAGTTAATTTTTATTTCATGAGATAATTAGACAACAGAGAATTAAAACGAAAAATGCATATTATCGCTTACTCGACGTTTATTGATAGGAATAAACAATATAGTAATGTTGCATTTTGGATACGTTACCTGAAACATTTAAGATTTTGGCAATAACTTCGATACAAAAGCAGATAACGGTTTTTCGTCGTTTGTGAAAAAAGTAGTTTTTCGACTTAGCGCTGTCTTGTTCTAGGGGTGCGATTTGTTAAATTTTTTGAGATAATTACCCTAACATTGGTTCAAATTTTGAATGCAAAAAGGGCTTTTGTTGTTTTTATCAGGTTGGAACAGTGCTATCACAGTGGTCATTATTTAAAAAGAACATGCAAAAAATAAAGAAAACAATGATATATTAACATCGTTATATTAAATAATAAAAACAGTATTTTTTTCAAAAAAACATTTTTAAAATTTTGTTTTGGCTCTCCTGTAAAAAATGAGGTTTCTGGTTTGTGGCTGTTTTGCATTCAATGAGCGATTTATTCTCTATATCTTGGCACCTCCTAATTGAACTGATAAAGCAAACAATTGCGAATAATAAGCTTACACACTAAACAGAATACCTGTTTTTTGGTGTCATAACGGCTATTAAGATAAAGATAATATAAAATAGTTATGTACTATTTTGCGTTTTTTTTTACTGAATAAAAGCTGCAAACTAAATGTATGCATAACGTGGTTGCGGGATGGGAACGAAACGGACGGACGTTGGAATCGAGCCTTTGTTTATGAAATAGCTTTTTATTTCACGGCGCAAAATATAGCAAATGATTAGTAAGGTATGCTATAAAAAACGAAACCCTACTCTGAGTCACCATCCCCTAGTTCATGACTCAGTAACCACTTGAACGTCCAGTGGTACTGTAGTGCCACAAAACTTTATGCCGACTAACGTCCATGGTACTAGAGTGCCACACGAGTTTTTGGTTTTTTTATTTCGGATTTTCTTTATTTTCTAATAAGACAAGTTGCTAGTGTCAATGTCAGATGTCATTGTCAATAATTATTCTACTAAATTCTAATTAGAAAAACCCATACCTGGCAACAAAAATTATGAAAAAATATATATTTTGTCAATAAAGTGAGAGAAATTTTCCGCCATTTTCCTATTTTTCGCAAGTTAATTTCTTTATGATTTACTTGTGATATCTGTATTAAAATTAAATATGTTATTGAAAAAACTAGACTCCAACCCCGTTAAAACGGTACCAAAATAATAATTAAATGTTCAGAGGAGGTATTTTAAATAAATTTATCAAAATAGGTCTCCAAATCAGTCTAAAAATGCTACCATACTATTTTTGATAATTTTTTAGTAAATGAAGATGTAGGTACGATGATTCGTATTATTATTCAAGTTTATATAATTATAATAAAGAAAATAAATACATTTTTGGTTTTGAAATAGGTTTAGAACTTTTTATGTGATAAATAGTTTTAACGGATAAATCGCGCAGTGTGTCATGCACCGCTCGCGTAACGCGCGCTGGGACGTTAGTCCCTAGTTACGCCGCGGGCGCTGGACGTTACAGTGGGTAATTTAATAAAACCCATTAAAACATACAAGCTATCTTAAACTTTAGAAGAATTTTAGAAACGGTTAACCTCAATAGAGAAACAAATCACTTCAACCCTATTTGATAGCTTAGAGCTGCGAGTAACACGATTATCCGTGGTTGATTGGCTCCGCTCACTGTGTCAGCTGAGTCCTGCTCGTTCAATTTACAAGCCGAGCTGTACTCAATCAGATAGCTCTATTACGCGTGAACATTTTGTTTCACGGGCCAGTTAAGGTTATGTCAATGCAATAAAACCGTTATGTTTGAACTTCTATGAAGGGTATCGCTGGCATCATAAAACTGTTTCCAAGTATATACAAGTATATTCTGATACATATGTATGTATGCACTTAAGTCGTACAAGGACTGGTATTACTGGTATGTGATAGGGCGGTGTGAAGGTTAGTTGTGCGCGGATCATACCAGTTTAGTATTGGAAATTTAATTTCATCTATCATCTTACATAAACATAAAACCCGTATTTGGGATTGGATTTTGAATTTGATACAAATCAAGGGACATAATAAATTTACCACCTGGTACATAACTGTCATCTAAAGTTATTTATCTATACTAATATTATAAAGCTGAAAAGTTTGTTTGTTTGTTTGATTGTTTGTTTGTTTGTTTGTTTGTTTGTTTGAACGCGCTAATCTCAGAAACTACTGGTTCGAATTGAATAATTCTTTTTGTGTTGGATAGTCGAGTTATCGAGGAAGGCTATAGGCTATATAACATCACGCTACGACCAATAGGAGCAAAGATATAGTGGTAAATGTGTAAAAAACGGGAGAAATTGTTCATCTTTGAAGCCTTCCGTTGCGTGCGCCGTGAAAACGGTTCAAGATACACAATAAATATGTATTAAAGAATAATAGCTATTTCAATGATCTAAAAAACAATCCGCGATAGTATATGTCTATCTTTTAAGATTAACTCACAAAAACCGTTTTTATGGTACCTAATTTGGTCGAAATAATTTGTTTAAGTTGTATCAACATAATAATATTAATCTTTATTCAAATAAATATGTTGTTGGTTAAGAGTACTTCATCCATTATAACGCGGGTAGCACCGCAGGGCACAGCTAGTATCATATATACTTAAATGTACGCTAACTTTAATTTGTCCTTTAAAATATTGTGAAGTAACTATGTATTCAGCGATAAGAATAGAATATAGAACGAGTCAACGGCATAACAGTATTGACACACATATAATTGAGTAAACAGACAACAAGGTACCAAAAGGTTAATACGGCTCTGATACAAATCGTTCGAAAAATCGGAACAATCATATAAAAGTCCTTTTCGTCCGTTATGATGAATGAATGAACGGCTTTTATTCCCCGTTATCAGTGAACGACACGTCGGGTATTATAACGATGGAGTGATGATGTCAGTGTATGGATGTGTGTAGTGATGGAGTGAGAGATAGAGAGAACAACCCTTTATTATTTTTCGAGGTTTCTAATGCTTTATAGAATTTGGTAATTGGGGATGTTACAGCTATAGCCACAAACATTGGATTTCCTACTTTCAATTTCTAAGTATTCTCAAAACACTCGGTTTTTTTTTTCAAGAAAGCGTTGGTATAACAATAAGTAAAATATTTTACACCAAAGAGCAAAGATTGACTGTTGAATATATATGAAATTTGCAAAATAAACCCCTGAGTTGAACATTGTGTCCACAAACCGTCCCAGCTACACGTTATCATGCAAAGTTAAACATAGGTTGTGTTTTACATAATGTATAAGGGTTATTTGTTTTTATCAAAACGTGCCTTGGTCACGTGCAACCGTCGCAGGTTTAACCCTATGTAACGAAGTCGTTGTTTCTTTTTTAACGTTCCTGTAGGTGATAGCTTAGCTATCTATTTACCTGTGATGTTGACCTAAAAAACTTTTAAGAATACATTTATCTCCATTTCTTATCATAAAACGTGAAGTTAATATCTTATGAAATATTAGCATAATTCATAGACTTACGGCCTATTTAAATAAATAAATATATCCGGACAATCCACACAACAACATTTAGCCCCGTGGTAAGCTCAAAGCTTGTGTAACGGGTACTAGACATCTGATATACTTAATCTAATAGACATACATACATGTTTAGGTACATATCTTTTTACTATACATATTAAACACCCATACCAAGAAGAAAGTGCTTGCAGAACATACAAACAGTTGACCCCTCGGCGGGAATCGAGCCCGCTACCTCTTGCGCTGCAAGCGGACATTCGCCCACCGCGTCACTGAGGCGTGATATTTCACTATCTTCGAGGTAAATAAGTCAATTGTTTAAAAATATAGAGCTAATAGCCAACTACGACTGTAGCCGTTTACACCCCAAAATGTTGTTTCTCCAGTATGTTAATTCCTGTTCCATTTTTCCCCATTTTTTTTTGTGTTTACCATCTACGTGTTTACATACCTACAATTGTCAGTGACTGACTGCCCAACTAATCATTACATATGTTACTCGGATTTTGTAAAGTACCTAAGGCCTTAGCTCCATTTTTGATCTTACTGTCGTAGCTAACGAATGATCATAGGTTTTTCTTAATACATATATACATTTTTACTTGAGTAGTTTCGTAGAAAACGGTTAAACTTTTGGCTACTTTTGCATTCAAAAAACATCAGCATTAGTAGGTAGCAATCTTATGGAAAAGAACTCTGCGAAAAAGATTAACTTAATCTATAAAACTAATATAAAAGCCTTTTGAAAAAAAAAGTAAAGGGTAATAAAATACAACACAATCGGTGACTTTTCTTTTACCTTAGTTTTCTATAATTTCCAACACCATTTTTACAAGAAATATAATTTTCTATAATTCATACAAGAACATATAAATGGACCGATTTATGTCAGGTGATTTCTCGATTTATATTTAGGTAAACTGAAAACCTGAAAATATATCTGCAGCTTTAGGAAATATATTCATAGGACATATGTTTTTTTTTTTACTTTAATTTTATTTAACTCGACACTTGCAAACTGACGCTTCATTAGCAGAGTCCAAAGACAAGAAATTGAATTGAAGTATTTTGGGAAAATATATCAAACTTTCTACAAATAATGAAACAATTGTTGCGCATCGTTGGCTACATGCACCAAGTAGGTACTTGTAAGAATACTCTGTACTTAATTTTGCAACATACTAATATTTTTCACACCATTTAACATGATGTTGTAGTCTCAAAAAATATAAGTCCACGCATAATTAGCCAAACTCACCTTATTCTCTCAAAACTGCTGCAAAATCAGAATCGATACACCTTTGTTTTCATTCTCGAACACATTTGTCTAATTCTTCACAGAATCTCATCTCCTCACACAAGAAGCAAGCAGCCACACGGGACGTATAAAGATAACGGATGTTTTATTCATGAAATTAAATAAAGATGTGTGTAAGTATTTATGTCAGGATGTTTTAGGTTATGTTGTTATTGGTTTGGGGAGAACGGGCGCGGCCTTCCCGTGGGCGGGCGTAGGGCGACTGAGGCTAGGCGGGCGGCGCATAACTTCCTGATTTTGATTCTAAAGATACCATCGGAGTTGTAAGCCATCGCATGCAGTAAATTAGCATTAAAATTATGATTCTACTTTATTGAGTAAATTAAGTACCTATATTCGAATAAATAATTCGTTTAATATACATGGTAATTGTTTAGTTTACGTATCTATTAATTTAGTGGGCAGATTTTTGTCAAAATATTATAATCATAAAAATATTTCAGCAGTAGGTACCTAAGTATTTTTATTTTTTTATTAATTTACAGCATTACACACTATTGTAATAAGTATTGCAGTAGTAAGGTGGTATATTTCAAAGTAGAAGTTTGTAGGCTCTATTTATAGTCATCCGATAAAAATCAACCTTAATCAAATTTGGTGATTCTTGATTTATCCCAAATCATACATTTTTTATAAAAACTAGCTGACAGGGACTTTGTTCCGCCTAACGTTCTTAAAATAACAAACACAAAACAAAAATGATCTTCGAAATTGATGCAGTAATTCGGAAGTAATGCGTGTTCATAAATTTCGCCGATTATTTCGGTAGATTTTGGCGACTGTTGTAGGCATTTTATTTATGTACGTGCCAGTGCGTATTGAACATGTTAAGTAAAACAAAACTTCAAGGAAAGATAAAATTGAGGTAAGTGTATTTCCATTTCAATTAAATGGAAGCATTAACATTGGACATAAAATCTTTAATCACTCCAGAAATTAATTAGAGCAGACTATCAAACGGCTCATAAATACTAGCAATGGGTTAACTTCTTTAACCATCAACGGCGGTCGTTTTTATAATGCCGAAAAATGTTAACTATATTTTTATACTTCTGATTATGAAATTCGGAAACTCAAATGAAACCTCTAAAGCGAAAACCAACTGGATGGCGAAAATTGTCGGCGGAACTCCTGTATCGATGAAGAGGTATCCATCTATGGTGCAGTTATATAACCAGGGAGATATGTGTGCTGGCAACATTATAAACAGTTGGGTTGTTCTGACGGCAGCCCACTGTTTCGACTCCAATAAGAAAGTCGCAAAAGTTATCATTCAAGCAGGCACGTAAGACTAATGCAACTCTATTATAGTTTTCAGTATAATAGGTAGGTATATATTTTTCATTAGTTTTGGATTATTCACATAGCATGTATGAATCAGGTATCACCAATCTGCCTGCCAAGAGTTACGAGTATTAAACGTCTAAAGAACTTTGAACCCTTTTAATGATGATTTCAATCAATAATCAATGCCTGGCAGTGGAAAAGCTATAGTTGAAATTATGATGATGTTGGTATGAGGTGCGTCAGGTGTGGTGGTGTGGTATTTCGAAGAATTTAGTTATATCTTCGTAAATCGTCTATTTTATCATATAGTAAATAAGAATATTTTTCAAAAATACCTAGATGACCCGAAAACTTTGTTAACGTTAGGTATATGTCATTATTATTATTATGTCACTATAAAAAAAAAACAAAATGGCGGCGTCATAATACTCTACCCTCAAGTTTTATATCTGTACTTATGATAAATTTAAGTCCCTCGCCGCGTTTGTCTGTCTTTATGTTCGGTATAAACTCAAAAACTACTTATCTTTATGCGGTTTCAGCAATAGGTAGAGTGGTTCAAGAGGAAGGTTTTTGTATCCGTGCAAAGCATCGTGCAGCTAGTATACATGTAGTAATTTTATGCTAATTAACCTTTTGTCTTTCTGGCACTTCAGCGGTCGCTGCCGCGGCAATATTATAGATGATAAAGTTCTAGAGTTTATGATCTCTTAATTTTGTTCGAGTCATTATGATAATGTCTATTCTTCGATATGACGATGTATAAAACGTGTGCTTTGAAAGTTTAATAATGATCAGTCTCTGGTGGTAGGCTTCCGCCGCGGCTTGTCACCACCCTCCGGGCTGGGCCAGTGCGTGAAGCTATTTGTTCGTGTTTCGTAATGTGGTCCGGAGAAGCCATCTACCTTCTAGGTCTTCATCCCATCTCATCTTAGACCACATCGTAACATTACATCAGGTGAGATTGTGGTCAAATGAAGGCTTAACTAACATAAAAAAAAATTATAACCGATATCACCTAAGGTAGTTAGGTAGATTTGTATTACTAAATACTTACATCTCGTACACCGAAAAAGCTGATTCATTTGAGTAATTGACAAAAACTTATAATAAAATCTAAATAGGGACACTTCTCCAGTTCTCCAAAACGACATGGCACATTAATAGTCATTTATCTATACTAATCTATACTAATATTATAAAGCTGAAGAGTTTGTTTGTTTGTTTGTTTGAACGCGCTAATCTCCGAAACTACTGGTTCGAATTGAATAATTCTTTTTGTGTTGGATAGTCCAGTTATCGAGAAAGGCTATAGGCTATATACCATCACGCTACGACCAATAGGAGCAAAGATATAGTGGTAAATGTGTAAAAAACGGGAAAAATTATTTCATCTTTGAAGCCTTCCGTTGCGTGCGCCGTGAAAACGGTTCAAGATACACAAAAAATATGCAGTAAAGAATAATAGCTCTTTTAATGATCTAAAAAACAGTCCGCGATAGTATATGTCTATCTTTTAAGATTAACTCACAAAAACCGTTTTTATGGTACCTAATTTGGTCGAAATAATTTGTTTAAGTTGTATCAACATAATAATATTAATCTTTATTCAAATAAATATGTTGTTGGTTAAGAGTACTTCATCCATTATAACGCGGGTAGCACCGTAGGGCACAGCTAGTTGATAATAAAATTATACGTCACAATTCAATTTTGGTTACACTGTTTTTAGTACTAATAATGTCAAAACAAATAAATCATAAAATTTAATTACTTAATAAATATGTCAAATTGCAAATACTTAGTCAATAACATATAATCAAGTTTTAAATAATAAATCAATACAATACAAACGGAATGTCAATGCAAGCAAATTAATTGGTATGTCAGCTACTTATGATTTGTCAGGGAACACTAAGAACTCATCATAGGTATAAAATGTCTGTTGTATGAGCCATCGTTTTAATCGCGCCTTGAATGCCTTGATGTAGGAGGAAATAAAAGATTTTTCTTGCTGAAAATACTTATCTGATCAACCCAAAAATACTATTTATTACTTTGTCAAAGTTACCAAAGCCACGAAATCTTCAATCACTAAGCATTTCTTCCAGGCTCGAGATACGTGTATGATTTCAACGCAGACACATACGGTGTCACCATGATAAATGTGCACGAGAAGTACAACCTATCTCAAAGCTTTACGTGCGATATAGCGTTGGTGTACGTCGATAGAAAAATTAAATTCTCTGAAGGAACAAAAAAAGCAGTTATAGTGAATAACGAAAACTGGAAAAACATCAAAGAAAACTTCACTGTTACTGGGTGGGGTTGGACCTCGGTAAGCTAAGAAAGTAAATTCTGCAAATTATTATAAAGTTCTTAAATAGTTACGATACCTTAACGTAGTAATAGACAAACTGCAGAGCATCAAGCGCAGAGCCATGAAGAGAAACTGAACTGAAAAGTACTTATGCCGAGTAAGGTCCATTTTGCAGTGCTAAAGACAAATTATTTGTTTATCCATGACTTACTTTTTTTAAGTAGTATAATTTTATGTTTATTAAATTTGTGTTAGCTGCAAATAAATGAGTTATTATATTTATCTTATCTTACTGCCACAAACTTTGAATAACCTATCCAAATGGTGCAATAACCAAATTAAGTGATTAAGAGATACCTACAGTTTTAATTCCCCAGCTCTACGAATCATGTTCTATTCAGATCACTTTGAAATTTTGTAATGATTTTGTATTTTTTGTAGTTATTTACTTTCCCACTGCTGGGACATAGGGACTTTTCTCTTGACGAGAGAGGTAGACCTTATTTAACCACACTGGCCAAATGCGGGTTGGTGAATGTCACAAGTCCTTTAAACTTGTTATGACAGTCGAGTGTGCGCTCACTTAGCCAACATGGCTTTTTATATAATTTTTTGTAGTATGGAGGAGATATATCAAAGCAAGGTCTTTTGATGTCGAGATTGCGGTATATACCGATTGACGAATGCGGCAGAATGCACGATATGACGTTCAGCGAGGACATGTTCTGTTTATATGGGGATGGCGTTCGAGACACTTGTAAAGGCGATTCGGGTGGAGGCGTCTTGTGGCGTGGGTAAGAAAAGAAGTTAAATAGCATCGTAAAAAGTGTGTTATGAAACGATTTATTTAACTAGGTATATAATTTCCAAAAATCTATTGATCTTTGGTACTATCAGAGATCACAACACTCGCATCATCAATCTAGGGTATTCATTAAAACATAAAGTCAGTCATATTTTTAATACAGGACATTACGCGAAACTGGTTAAAATTCCTTTTCTTAAAGGCATTATAGGACAGGCTATTCCGCCAATTACAACAGCCAACATAACCTCGAGTTCTTTGTTCCCTTATTGCATTGAGGTGTTTTCTAAAGTGTTACCTATTTTTGTATATTACAGAATGATCGTAGGCCTCACTTCGCATGGAGATGGCTGTGCCGGAAAACGGAAGCCAAGCATTTATACCAACGTTTACTACTTTAGAAGTTGGATAAAAGTAAAAGTTCATTATTTTATAACAAATTTTTGTACAATAACTGGTAAGTTAACAGAAAATATTTAAATAATAGATTTATGTGATCCTCAATGTTCATTTGAATTATGGATATTTAGTACACAATTAATTATTTATATAGTATGATATTTCATTAATACCTCCATCCAAGTGGAAATCTATGATCATAAACATAATTTAATTCTATATGGAAGGAATTTTTTAATAATTTTTACCTGAAAATCTGAATGACGTGTCTCGTTTGCCATTTTATATTTATTGTTCAGTCAATTAGAGATATGATTTGATTTAGTATTCAGAGCTCACCACGGTTGATATTGTTATGTGGCCTCTGAAAATATTAAATTTTAAATTAAAAAGTTTGTAAAAAAAATCTTTTTTAAATTGTTTTAGATCATTGTAGAACTATTTATTATTATTTACCAACGAATTACCCACTATGAGTATGAGGAGTTATCATGAGAATAAATATTGTCGGTTCTCTGGGGCACCGCTTTCAATTCATAAGTGAGCAAAAACTTTTCGATGCATAACTCATGTTCAGTAGCCGTCAAGTGAAACTCAGTCTTTACCAATTAATCTGTCAATTTTGGTTGATATTCCTATCCTACGCTAGGCTTGTCGCACCACGGTCTCCTGTATATACATTTTTAAAAGAATCATAGAGAAATAAAGAAGTAGTCTAGTTACAGCATCCTAATTGCACCTGACCTAGTCCATTTACAGCAACTGTCAATCTTTTTGATAAACAGTCTAGTGCTTTACAGGTTTTTTTTTTGTTTTTTTATGCAAGCAATTATTTAATTTATAAAGATACTCTATTATACCTGGTTTAGGTATACCCTTTTAAATTATCAGAATCTTGGAAACTGTTCCAACGATAAAAATTAAAACAAGTTAAGTTTCAAAAAAAACCTTCCGCATTAGACATAATCTATTGCAGTCAACGGGGTGCAGGCGCAATTAAATAGCAAAGTACATAGACTACCTCGTTGGCGCGGTGGGCGACGCTCCAATAGCGGCGCAAGAGGTAGCGGACTCGATTCCTGCCTAGGGGTCTAGTGTTCTTTTACCTTGGTCTCGGTGTTTAAAAGATATAATTATGTATATCTATTATATTAAGTGTATCAGATGTGTAGTAACACAAGCCTCAGAGCTTACCACGGTGCTAGATGTTGTATGGATTGTGCGGAAATATTTATTTTAATATTTATTAAATTAAAGAATGTATTCACTAATGAAACTGTGCAAAGGTACTTCATACTCTCAAAGTGCTGAACTCACACTTTGGCACTCAATGTTTGCTTTGTTCATCTGATGCTGAATATGATGCACTATAGCTTGTTACGTTTGGCTGCACGCAGTACCGCGTCATAAATATTTTGGCATTTAAAAGGATCCATCTGAAAAATACTTATGTATCAAAAAGGCTTATTCCCAGTTGTTACCACTGTCTCCGTTCCCACTGGCGACAAACGGGAAAAAAATCCCATTTGTTGCCGGTGGTGGGGGTGGGTCATTAAAATCCCAGTTGTTAAAGTCTAACTTACAATGTTTGGAAATTCCAACCTAAACTTCTTACCTCCGAAATAACTTAGGAATGTCCAACATTTGTACTTGAGCCCTAATTGGGAAGATATTTTGAAAAAGAGATATTTTTTTCCATTGTTATACCATATCATTGAAACGACTCCGTTTAATCTTAATTCGACAAAAGATTACCACCTAGCTAAGTCCTCTGAAGTTAATAAAGCTGAAGTTCAAAGCTTATTAGTTTCTTATCTAGCAAGACTAATGTTGAGTGTTTATGTGTTGTAGTTTATCTGGGATTATTTTTTTGCACTTAAATCTTTAAGCATGAAAACAATTTAAATCAATTAACAATGCGTGGAGCGGCAACCTATGAATATATTTTATGATTCGTTATATACAAAAGTGGCAGAACGCTGTCTCAGTTGAAATATCTTTTTTTTCATGTGATTTGTTAAAGGCTTATTATAAGTTAGGGAGGCGATATTGGGGTATAATGGTCTATCTATACTAATATTATAAATCTGAAAAGTTTGGTTCTTGAACGCGCTAATCTCAGGAACTGCTAGTCCCATTTGAATAATTCTTTCAATGTTAGCTAGCCTATTAATCGAGGAACCGCGCATAAATGCATCATTTCCGCGGGAAAATCCATTAAACACGGGCAACGCCGTGGCTTGAAAAACTAGTTACAAATATGATCCCAGTACATTGTATGTTCCTTGACACTGTCCATTCAGATCCTACGTTATGATAACATAATTTTGATCTATTTAATTAACCCCCGACCAAAAGAGAGGGGTGTTATAAGTTTGACGTGTCAGTCTGTCTGTGTGTCTGTTTGTCGGTCTGGGACATCATAGATCCTAGATGGAGCGATTTTAATTTAGTATTTTTTTTGTATGAAATGATAGTTTATTTTTTTGTAAGTGAGGTTTTTTGGCGCGAGTGTTCTTTGACATGTTTCATGAAAATCGGTTGTGCCGTTTAAAAGTAATGGGGGAGAGAGGGGAAGGAAAATTCCCCACTCTTTCCCCCACTCCCTCTCGAGCATATTTGAGATTTTCATTTGCATGAAAGCGTTACAAAAAACATATTATGGTGTTTACTTTTAAGCAAATTAAGGCATTGGAATCGGGGGTTTCTCTTAAATTTTAAATTTATATATATACGTAATCTATTTAACACTCACAGATTATCGTCGAGCACATATTATGATACTTCAATTCAATTTCTTATAATTGGAGAGAGCGCAGGGGCGCTTGAACTGTCAGTTTGCCAGTGTTAAGTTAAATAAAATATAAAGTGAAAAGATGTTACTCAGTTGTATGCCATTTTGTGGCTCTCGATTATGATACTTGTTTGACTTACTTGTGCCAAGTAAAATGTACTTGGCACCGATAAACTGACGCTTAAAGCGCAGAGTCCAATTATAAGGAATTAAATTAACTTACTTGTGAAAATATGAGACATTAGTCAACACTGCTACGTAGGGATCTACCGGCTTGGTAGCTCTGAACGACAAGATGCCCACCAATTTATGATCATATTCTGCCGGACCGCCGTTGTCACTAAGATGACGCTCCTGAAAAAGCATACAGTGAAAATTTTTATATCAATTGCCTCACACCCATAGGTCTGTTATGTGAGGGTTAGACGATGCTTGTGTCCATAAATATTTACACCATATTCACATAATTATTTCACGTTTTATGTTACGCTTAATAAAACGTTTGATATAAAACGTTATTCTCAAACCTCAATTGGTCACAAATCTGTTGAAGCTTTTCACCCTTGTTTATCTGAAAAAAAATATGCCTTATTTTGACACTATTAATAGTGTCAAAATAAGGCATATTTTTTTTTCTTGTTTTTTTATTGTGTGTTTTACATAAAGGCAAACGAATGTACGAAATTCTTCACGATTATGTAAGTTCATTTCTTACCGGTTGAAATCTAACACAGAAGTTGGAGGCCGTTATCAAATTAAAATAAATTTGTTTGCATTCTTCTCTACTTATGACCACCATTTCCGACCAAAGTAGGGCATTCGTGAATTTGGATTTAAGATTCTGAAACAATATCCAAGTTTGTAATTGGTGATATTAAGCAAAACATAGCGCAGATGTTGCCACTAGCGCATACAATACAAATTTTGCATTTTATATGGTAAATATCATATTAATAAATAATAATAAGATATTTATTTTCTCAACACTTATTACATAATTATGTCTAGGGTAAACATTGTAGGATTGAGCAGTGAATTATTGTGACACATATACAAATTCTCGATCGATAAATTATTTTTTTGTAACCTCGTGTTACAAAAAAGTAATTTATCGACTTATCTTAGGACTCTTAACTAACTAACCTTAAATCAATCATCAAATCAACTCTTTTTATATCCGTTTACTTTAAACGCTAGGTGAACTCGGGCGGGAGCACATTGTATTACTTTCCCCTATTACCCGGTTAAGTGAGAGAACACTTAAAGAGTTTCTATTGCCATCTTTTGGAATTTCTGCGTACTAAAATAGAGTAACGCTTGTAGCTAGCTAGTGGTTCAAAAGTAATTTAAGCATGGCTTCTGTACCACGGCTACAGACGACCCCGAATTTGTTTTTAGTTCGCATAGAATACATAGATGGCAGTATCAACACTTATCCTAAGAACAATTCAGTATTTCAGTATTCATTTATTTCATCATTAGTTTTAATACACAAAACTAAGACAGGTCAAAAACAATCTATAATAAAGCAATTTAATAATTACTTACAAATTAAATAATAAAGTAATATAAAATTATTTTTCTGCTGTAAAAAGGGGCATCGTCAATAGGAAAATATAAAATAATTACTTTATACTACATCAAAACCTTATAATCAAACTAAACATCTCTATAACTGTACATTTTAATCTTTTTTGTGTGTTATTATTTTGTGTTCAATAAAGAGTATTGTATTGTATTATACCATTCTTTTGGTAAAAAAAGTGTGTGTGTGTGTCAGCTACGACGCACGATTGGAGTTTACTACTTACGAACGATATTATGATATATGTACATCGAATAGAAAAAAAGGGTACATGAACGCATCTGCTAAAATGATAAGAGAAACAAACATATATCTGTTATTATTCGGATTGTTTATATTACTTCAATAAAGCGTATTACATAAAGTATGTTACAAAATAAAAATAATTGTGTTCAATTTATACAAATCCAATTTTAGGATGATTGATTTCTTTCACTTTGAATTATAATATCATTCGTAAATACTGCAAAGAACAAATTAATTAGGTGTCGAAACTATAGCTTCTTTTTAATATTTTAATTAATAAATAACAGAAGGTACTTATTATATTTCATTCATTCTGCCGTGCGTGCTAGGGCAAACCGGTCGCGCACGTCGTAGACAAATCACTGCACCTGCAGCGCATTATCTTTTGTGTATTCGCGCGTTCGTGTGTGTGTGTCTCGACAGAGTAGTCTGTGCACAGAGACTTACTAAGTTCGCAGCCTACAAATATGGCTCAAGTGAATATGAGCAGCACTTTTAGACAAGAGGACAGTGGAGATATTGATTCGCGGGGTGAAATGAGTATCGACGGTTCGCTTATTGATAAAGAGTCTCCTCCTCAATACATCACTCAACGTAGGGTTGCCCCCTCCACTGAGATTCAGGATCTTCGTTCTGAAATGCGTGCTTTGGTGTCAACGATGGAGAGATGGTTTACTGTACAAGACGTCAAATTTACGAAAATGATGGACGACTTCAATGAAGTTAAGTCAACGATCAAATCTGTTAGCGATCAATATAACGTGCTTATGGCTAAAACTGAGGATTTCTCTCACCGCTTACATTCGCTTGAGAATAAAACGTTTTTAATTGACGAAAATGCCGCTAGGGTTGCCTCTCTAGAAAACAAACTTGATAATATGGAACAACAAGCGCGTCAGAACAATGTAGAAATTGGGAATCTACCAGAGAAACGCGGCGAGAACTTAGTGGCGACCATAGAAATAATTGCTGAAGTCGTGAAATTTCCGATGTCTCAGCGTGACTTGGTAGCAGTTCATCGCGTCCCGCATGCTAACTCGAGTAACAGCCGTCCGAAGAACATAATTGTTAAGTTTGCTACACGTGTACTTCGTGATAGTTTCCTTGCTGCCATCCGTCTTAATAAGGAACTAACCACGAAAGAATTGAATATGCCTGGCCAAATCTTCAAAGTATACTTCAATGAGCATCTGACGTTAAAGAATAAGGAGCTGTATAGGAAGACCAGAGAAGCAGCCAAACAATATGGATATCGATTCGTATGGATAAAACACGGAAATATTCTCGTGAGGCAGGAGGAGAAATCCGCAGTATTCTCGATTCGCAATGAAAAGGATCTCTCCAAATTTCACAAACCTACCAAGTGACGATTAGTGTATATATTTTTTTGTGTCTATTAACCAAACATTTTTGCGGTTTCCAATGTTTATGGTACAGTGAACTCCTCTTTTATGTATATTTCTTTGAACGTAAGTGCGTTACTCTGAAGCTACACTACTCTATGTGTTTACGTCGATTTAATGACGATCTTTCGAGATATTGTTTTGCTAAATTTACTTTAATTTTAATTCTCCTGGCTAATTTATTCGTACTTTTACTTAAAATTTATTAACCCTAATTTTACTGTTCAATAAATATATATTTTTTTTTTTACCGCATGTAAAATAGCCTGTTAAATTCTTATTTATATACATTGAAACGTAAGTGTGATAGTAATTACAAGTATCATAGCTCTCAAAACACTTCTCATAAAAACATTAGTATACACTATTATAAATTCAAATGCTGACTATAACTTTTTACTATCAAATTGCAGGGGACTTAGAACGAAACGGCATATTATAATTACAAAAGTTTTAGCGGAGTCCTACGACAGTATTGTTTTATCGGAAACATTTCTTACTTCTGATATCGCGGATAGTGAGATTTTTGATGACCGCTTTAGGGTGGCGCTGCGTCGCGGCATCCACCCACACCGAGCGAGTGTTTCTCGCCGCTACCCTCAACGACTCCTCGGAAGATGTGCGTACGAGTATACCGGCAATTGTCGATTATGTTTTGTTAAAAGTCAATTGCAAGGGTGTGTGTTATATTATTTGCGGTGTTTATATACCTCCCTTTCAACCGTTATCCTTATATCAAACATTCTTTAACTCTTTAGCTCTTAGAAATTAATTAAATTTTAGTAACTTATATATATTATATGTTTAAGGGGATTTTAGCCTTCCATTGATAAACAGGGATCTTTGTAAATTCGACTAGATACGTTAGCTCCGACACTGAACATACATAATATTGCATGATTTTATCTATACGTTTATGAACTGAACAGATTGAAGACAATTTAACTATACTAAAAATACCATGATTAGAACTTTAAATATTTTTATGTATAACATAGATATTTGCATATGTATGTTGCTTTATTTAAATGTTTTCACTAATATTAACAAAATTACTAAACACAGACTACATCTACTAAACCAACTTCTTCGTCACTTGATGACTGCGTAAAACTTTAGGACGATCTAGATCGGCTCGGTAGTTACTGTACGACAAATAAACTACATTTTGATAGACATATAGATCATATAACAAGCAAGGCTTTTAAATTATATGGTTTTGTTATGCAAACTGGTACTCATTTCAAGGAACCGGCTTTGTTTGTTTACCTTATAAAGTACTAGTCAGATCTTAGCTGTAATATGCAACTAGTGTCTGGAATCCTTTACTTCGATAAATACAATTATCAGGTAGAACGTATACAGCGCAAGTTTTTTACGATCCTTGAATTACCGCTGTTATCGCTCTAAGTCCCTATATAACGCCCATTTGATAAAATATAATGTTAACAGATTAAAGATGAGAAGAATAATGTTAGATTTTTCAGTTCGTTAGATTTTTCGGTTAATGTTATTATTATTATACGTTTTTCACAAATATAGACATACTCGCTAGCACTTCTTGCTATTTTAAAAAGCCATTAAAGTCCCATTTTTTATTAGAAATAACAGCAGGATCTTGTCTTTTTCTCTTATTTGCGTTTATGTAAAATTGTTCCCTTCTGGCATTTTGTTTTCATTGTTTAACAGTTATTAGTACTTCTTAAATTAGTGACCATTTAATACATTTACATAAGTATAATCTTTGCAATGTATTGTGTAGATATGCAATGCAATGAATATTTTTGTTGTTGTTTTGTAAGCAATTGTGTCTCTTCATAATTGACTATACGACACTTCATAAGTAATGTATTGATTAGTATACCTTACTTAGACTTTCTACTGTTCTCTAACAGTGTTTGCTGGATTGTAGTATACTTAGGTTTAGTATTACGGTTTGCCCTATATCATAATTATAATTTAATACGCGGACAACGGTGTTGATTACACTTATAATATAAAATAGACTTAAGTTAATATTAGTTGCCTAACTTCTGTAGTGTAATTGTTTGTTGTCCTAAATAAATAAAAATTAAAAAAAAAAAAAAATTATATGTTCCAACGAAACGCGTTGAGAGGACCATAAATTCGTCAATTGTTTTAGTTCCCTGCACAAAAACGTAAAAGCTATCTTTGTAAGACGATATCCAAGTGAAAAAGAAACGTCCGGCCAAAATTTTTTTGTAAATATTGTTGATTTTACTGAATAACTTTGCACTCTCACCTCTACTCACTGAGAAATTCTAAGTGAATGCTAGACGAATACTTTTTCCAACGCGTATTCGAATGTCAAAAATGATAACTCGCATTCCAGAGACACAACAAACAACCAATCAAAATGCGTTAAAGTTCTTATTTCGAACGAGACGTTTCGACGGTATTCCATCTCATTCTTTTACACGTTGAATCCTACAGATATATATGTTTGTCTCTTTCTACGTAACGCCTCAACTTTTGTTAACACTTGATTTTACTCCCCATAAAATTTCCGTACCGGGCCTTATAACTCAAATCGTTTCTTAAGGAGTAAACTCCAATAAATACTTTTCATTTCATCATAAGAAAAACAAGGGCGCTTCCAATTTGAGTGTTTCGAGACATCCCTACTTCTGCTGCGAGGCCAACCAACGGAGCGTTTGTCGTACGTTTCACATACGTTCGATTGATTTCATACAAAGATCACGGTGCGGCAACAGTGCGGCGTACGAACAGCAACCAAACCAAATGTCGTGAGTTTGCTATAAATAAATAAATATTTCCGGACTCACACACCATCACCTATATATAACCCCAAACTAAGCAGCTTATACTATGAGTATAAGGTGACTGATATACTACAAAGATACATTTTTTAATAGGTAAGTTTTTAGATAAGTTTTCAATAAGTACATACGTATAATAATAGAAAACACCCGAAACCTGAAATTTCAGATCGTACAAAATCAGGTCCCGTGGCGGGAATCGAACCCAACCCCCTGAGCCTCAGGATAAAGTCGCTTTTAAAAAGGATGGCATAAAGTGACTAAATTTGTAACAAAAACCTTTAAAATACTGAAGGACGTACCGTGGCCCCCCACCCGGAGACATCCAATGCCGTGCCAACCCTGAGCTCCGTGTCGGGTTCCACCAGGTTTATCTTTTTCACATCTTTGCTGAATGTTACGTGATTCTGAAAAACAGTTTTGTAAGTATCTATAACAAATGGTAGGATTGACTGTATTTCGAGTTTCCCGATATTTCGGCACAGTTACCTACATGCGCCATGATCACGGTTGAATTGAAGCTGCAGCGATAATGCAAGACAATTAACCATGGTAAAATCCCGTTATAAATGTAAATGGTATAAATAACTATGATAGTTTAAAAAGTTAAATTAAAAAAATATTTATTTGGAACAGGAAATACTTGTAACTTGGTGTATGATTCCATCTTATACTGATGCAATCAATTTTATATCCTTCTTATTACTTATTATTTTTTGAAAATCTATTAGTAAGAAAATTACTTTTCAATAATTCCTACCTACAGACTAAAAAAACTAGGCATATAATTTATGGGTAACTCTATACGTTTTTATAAAAAGCTTCCTCATAATGTAACAGAGCTTCCTATTAGAAAATTTAAATTATTGTATTATGTTATAATAGCTCAATGATAAGACAAGCATTTTTTGTAAATGTTAAACTTATAGTAGTTACCTATAAATAAGTACTCCAAAATTGTAAAAGCTACAAAATTGTAAAAACTGATAAAGCTGTGTTGTTCTGTTCGCTTATCAACACACACATTGAAGCAAACTGTCAAGACAATGTTATTTCCCTGATCATTTTTGTAAAAACAATTTAGTTCAATTAATTTTAAGCTGACCTGTCCATGTAAGCTTTTGGTTCCAAGGAAATAAATGTATTGGCTTTGACTTTGAATAAATAGTTTGAGTAAATTAGCAGAAATAATGATGCAAAAATCTTTGCTCTGTTAAACTGGCGAAAGTGTGCCTGCATTATAAATGTTTGTAGTCGCGGCAAATAGCGAAAATCTACGACGTCGGAAGATCTACTTTCTCTTAAGCAGCGTTCTGAAGTAAAGGTAAATCGTCGCTGCAAAAACTAAATGTATTTTCAGTATTACTGGTATTCAATTAAAATTATCTAAATTCATTTATTCAATCAAAATTTTACAATTGTATATGAAATCTATATAAATTAAAATAAATTGTTGTTCGTTAGTCTGATTAAAACTCGAGAACGGCTGAACGGATTTATCATATCATAGTCTTGAAATGTTCGTGGAGGTCTAGGGAAGGTTTAAAAGGCGAGAAAAAATCTAATAATTGCCGGGAAAAAAATTGAATAAAAACCCGTGCGAAGCCGGGGCGGGCAACTAGTATGAAATAATAATCCTTAACAATAATTCACACTTTATAAAGTAAATAAGGGACAAGCAATACTAAATTCATTTTATTTGACATTATCTAAGTCAAATAAAATTAACCAGTACCAAATAGAAAATGCCACATAATAGACTCATCACTTACTATTACCATTATTACTTACTTTTAGCATCAGTAAAGCTATGTCGTTGTTTCTGCTCGATCCGTGGGCAAAATATTCGTGAGTTTTTAATTTCAAAACTTCGTGGACTTGGCTGGAAAATAAAGATTTTCGGAACGTGTTTACAGAATACAATTGAACACTTTTATTCATGCGTTCCTAAATTGTATGATTAACCCGTTGACCCTCACCTCAGGTAATAAGGTCAGGTAAGCGGTAACCGGTTACCGCTTGGGGATTAAGATTATGTACTTCAGCGCGACATAATCTAAGAAAAAACTGAAATTACATTTTAGGTTCGTGTATGCAAAGTTTTTTTTCTGCTTATAACATAAATGCAGGTTGTTCCATATTCTACCCATGACATTTCACCCCCTTTTTTAAATTAAACTAAAATAGTATGCCAAACTCGTCAAGACATTTTGTACTCTTTTTTTCCTTAATCAAGGTAAAAACATAATAATATGTTTATATGTACAATACTCAACCCAACCTACATTTTCCAAAAAAAGTATGTTTGATAGAGCAAAGCCAAATATTTTGTAGGGAATACAAATATGTTTCTTACTAAATCCTTACTATCTTAACCTACACACTTGTAGGTAAATTTGAACACTAACTAAAACATTAAACATTTCAACATCACCCATATAATTTTAATTTAAAATTATTCAAGTAGACTCAAACTCTTTGCAGTGCCCCAACGGGTTCAGCTCGTTACGCCGCCGTAAAAATTAAAAAAGCGAAAACGAAGATATTTTACTATGTTTCTCGACAAAACAAAAATCCAACAAAAAAATTAGGTGGTTCCTGAGATAAATAGCAAAATGTGTGCAAAACATGTATTTTTCAAAAAATAAAACTATCGAGAAAATTTTCACCAATCGTGTTTTCGAAAAAACAGAATCCAAGATAAAAGTTCGAATTATCATTTACCTAAATATGAAGGTGGTAGCTTTCACAGATTCTGAGATAAATAACGATATCTAACTATAAAATTACATATGGCACACTCTTAATGTATGTATGTGTAAGCAAAGTAAATAAATAAAGCGAAAGAGAACATGATGAAGACTAATTGTCACTTGCTAGCAATTCGATTGATTCAGATTTTGTTCGTTTTATCATAAAGATTATGTGGACACGTCATTATGTTTATTATATTTAATTCATTGGAAACTTGTAACGGTAATCGAGTGGATCACTCTAGACTTTGTTGTGGAAGGGCCCCAGCTCGGCTGGTTAAATTCCTATAAATAATAAGCATCGTCTTTATTTAACAAGTCGAAGAAAATATATATTTTTTCTTTCTTCAATAAATTTTAAAACAGTTTTATCGAATTCACATAATTATCAGGTACCAGGATAGCAGAAACGACATAGATTTTTTTAGTGTCAAGATTACGCATGGTTTATGTGTTCCTAGTATTTGATTTGCTGTAAGTAGGGAGGGTATTGAGAACAAAAACATACAATTTTATTAAAAACAATTTTTTTTTTACTTTACATAATAAACTTTTATATTAAAGAGGTTTTACAATAGCTACAGCTTGAAATGTTTTAGGGTTTAGTATGATAATTTTTTTTTAATTTGTCATGGATTAAAAAAAAAATTGTATCACAGAACACAAATTTACTCATACAATGAATTCTCTGAGATAGTTTTTTTCTTAGAGTATCTATCTTTGGTAAGAATAGAGTGAGCCTATTGAATTGCGAACATCAGACACGGCTAAGAACAACATGACGTTCGCGCAGCGAGCCTTCGCAGTCGTGGATGCGCGGTAGCGGCGTGAGGATCTCAATTCATTTTGCTAAATTGGGCCATAAAAATGGTAAAATGTGCAGTCAAATCCTGCAAAGACGACACAAGAAAGGACTCCAAGATGAAATCTAACATTACATTTCATCGTTATGACGATTTATACACTTATTTTGATAAAAATAAATCAAGCATCGCGTCCATTTGCGGGGGTGAAGGAGACGCAAGAGGTGGGCACGCAAACACCCGCCCACGCACCGCGCCGACCGTCAAAAGTATAGTGATGGGATGCGATCGATTGTAGTCGATGTTTTAAAAAAATATATGTTAGTTGGGAGTAGAGTTTTCCTCGGAACGTCGCCGATTGCGATGCAAAGCGCTTTACGCTACTCGTCAGCGTATGAAAAAAAATATTGAAAAGTTTTCGGAAGTACTCAAGACGACTAGAACCGTGACGCCGACATATTGTGAGCAAATAACAATTAAATACGCAGACGTATTTAATTGTTATTTTTTAATTTATTCAACAATATCACAATTCACATTCACTTTGGACAAACATAGCCTCTTCGGGTCCATAATTTTAAATACCGATATTTTTTAATGATTTTACCCATTATTAATATATTTTATGTATTTAAGTATCTAATAATAAGGTTGCAATGCCCCAAAAGGGTAATGTTAGAATCTTACTACTATGTAACACCTAAATTAAGCACACCTTTCGTACAATTATTTATATTCTTGTGCAATAAAGTATTCATAATAATAATAAATGTAACCACTTGAAACAACCAGAAAATGATTATGTAAATGGTAGAACTATCATTATAATTTGGTAAATTACTAGATGTTTTATATAATTAACCAGAGAACAAGTAAAGAACATAAAGAGTGTGTAACTAATTACCTAACAGAGAACCTAATTAATGTAATTTATCGATAGCTTTTTCCCCATCGGCACGCCCCATCCCTACCTGTCATTCGCTTTTTTACGTTTGTCTATGCTAGCTGTCTACGTTCTGCACAATGAAGTTTTAGTGATACGCGCGCTCTGTTACTACTCTAAGGTTTTTTATTAAGTCAACTACTGGCAGTCTATGGTTCTAACTGTTCATTATCATATATGTAAAATAAGCAACAAATAAATTAACTTTTCTTCTTTTTATTACTACTTTAAAATAGAAAATTTGGAAATAAATTCAGAAGCAGAATAAAAATATTTGGTATAATGTTATTTATTTATTTTTATTTGTCACTCAATTCGTCCCTATTTTCTAGATATTTGAGACCTCACTTAGAGAGTTTCTAAAGGTTCGTAATAAAGTTAATTGAAATTCGAAGCTCCTAGTTAACATTGCAAAATTCCTGGAAAATATTATTTCACCACAATTTCTGAGCCATATTTTGTAAGGTATCCTAGGAATAGGCATCGAGATAATAATGTTTTAAGTTAGGCATCACACAGCCATATTTGGATTGCTGTTTGGATAACTTAGTATAGTTAGGATCCGTTACAGAACGACCTTCACGGCCGGCGATGCTTATTTGAAAAATGTATTTTATATTCAATTTAATATGACAATAATAATATTACAATATAATTATTGACATATATTGTATTGTATAATCCAACTTAAAAAATAGCTTTTTTTACTTATTAATTAATTACATCTTGAAATTTGTAAGGCAACTCTTTTACAATATAAATGCTGCCAAACACGAGCTGATTCTCCTCCCATCTCTCAAAGTAGCTGGCGACCGAGACCGCGATTCTGCTCCTGAATACACGTCCGGAGCAGTAGGGGTTCTCTAACTATCAGGGTATTGTTTGGCACTCGGTGAGTTTCTGCGATGTACTTGTGGAACATCACAGGAGATATTCGTTGAATCTAATTCATAGAGCTCTTACCCCAAACCAGTAACGAACTGCGATCCAATCTTCACAATAATAGGGTCCTTCTCCTTCCGCCTCTCGAAGCAGCTAGCTGCCGAGACCACGATCCTGCTCCTGACCAAACTGCCGGAGCAGTAAAGGTTCCTGTACACTATCAGAGCGTGGTGCGGCACTCGGTCAGTTTCTGCGACATACTTGTGGAACTTTACATGTGAAATTTCCTGGCTATCATTGCCTGACAGGTATATGTAGGCGACAGCTGATGAGGTATTAACTAGAAACCTGCAAAAATATTCTCCACTCTGATGTTTTTATATGAGATTATACAATATTCAAATTACGATAATAACACTTTCGATATATATTCATGACATAAAATAATATCTGGGTAAATTCTAGAAAAGCAATATTAAATCTAAACTTATACGAAGAACATATTCGTACATCAAATAAGGTAAGCCTGTCTAATAGCACGGTTCGCCAGCTAAGCCATCCTGGTACTGGGTGATAATTGGATAGCTGTAATATCACGGCGGCGCAGGCAGGTAATTAACCAACCCGATTGGCACCTAGGCGTGCCTAGACGAGGCGGGGCCGTACCTGCGGATTCTGAAGCGAAAGCCTAATGACCTTTATAAAAGATTTACACCGAATTCTCTGAGATCTTCAATATAAGTAAATTAAATACAAACACCCCAATTAACGTTTCCCCTGCTAGGACACAGGGATTTATGGGTTGGTGAATGTCACATGTCCTTCAAACTCTTCCAAGTTCTTAAAACATGCCAGTTTCCTCACGATGCTTATCCATCACCGTTTAATCACGTGTATAGAGCATATAATTTTTTAAGAAGAAAAATCCAGTCATGCTCGGCCGGTTTGAACCCACGACCTTCGGTATAAAAGTCGAGTGTGCTCCTACTGTGTTCTGTGCTAAATTATATCGTTATGGATAATATTCATCTTAACTTTTTTCAGAGGGATCTTACATTTTGTCAACTTTATAATGAATTTATGCAGAAAGGTTTTTGAAAGTGCAAATTTATTCTTACTCACACAATCACCTCGGCCCAATGAGACTTTTTGAATGAACACAGTGTCGCCGGGGTTCCGTGCATAATGTGGAATATTTTGAATATTTCCCAGTCCCGCTCGTTAACCCAGAAGAACCAGTAATAGAGAAACAAGGGAAACAATCTGATGAAGCGCACTCGGATTTGTGAGTGTAATTCGCAATCATAGTTCGGGCGCAGCGCTAGTTACAAGAGGTCGTAGTGTTGATTCTGAATTACCATTTTCCCAAACGAGTTTTTGATACCGAGCCACGTCTGCCAATAAAATATGGACCCTTTCTATCGGATATTAAGATCAATAGTCCTGTAGCCGGCAGTTTTATGTATGAAATAAAATAAGCGCTCTCTTATTATTGTTCCGATCTGATGTGTTACGACATCTCTTTTTATTACATGCAGCGTGTGGCTTGTGAATTTACGCATATTTGCATATTCAACGTTTTCGTTTAACCTTATGTTGTGAGTGCCATGTGGTGGTTACATGGAATGAGTTTAAAAGGTATTATAATCAGGACATGACATGAAATTGCCCATGCTAGCTTTGGATTTAAAATGGAATCAGTGAAGCCTGGTTCTGCTGATTGTGTTTTGTAATGGTGTATAACAACCGTTGTTCCAGCATTAAAATTAAATTAATGTCTCACTTGTGTGTTACAAGTCACGACCTCTAGGGCTCGGTGGGCGAAGTCTGACTGAGGCGCAGGAGGTTGCGGGTTCGCTTGCCGCCGAGATCTACGATCTTAAGTTTTTGGTTTCGGGTCTGGGTGTTTCCTATGTAACATATTCATATATGTATGTATTTATTAAACAAAACAAAATATCTGAGTCTTTCTAAATATGTAAAATATCAGTCACCTAAAACCCATAATACAAGCTCTGCTTATTTAAAAAATCTGCAAGTCATGCACCGATTCGGGCCTAGAATTTTCATCAGCAAATTCGTTAAAATTAATTACGTCCTTATTAGTCGTTGAAGGTTATTATTGTGCCCTGTACAATTTGCAGCAGAGATCCCAAATATTTGAATGCAGTGAGACGAAATCCATTCAAAACGCTATAGAGGTACGTGTACCTACTAGAATCAGCTGTGAATTATAGGTGGATTGAGGAATGATCATACTTCATTCTCATCTTACATCTCACACCCAATGACCAGCAGAGTACCAAGTCCTTGTATTCAACAGATAATAATTTGAGTGATCAATTAAGATATTTATCTCACTTCTGGTAGACGTTAGCTCCTACTAACGTTAACCAAGTTTGACAAAGTGTGGAAATCAGCTTCTTTCTAACATGTACAAAGCAGCTGCCAATACGAAGAGAAAAAAATAATAAAATATGTATTTGAACGACTGCCGTTTTACTCCCCAAAATTTCTTTTCTCTAGTAGTTTAATTCTCGTTACATTTTTCCCCATTTTTTTTCACCATTCTGATATTAACCCATTACTTTTTGACCCCATTTCTTTTAGTTTTCTCTAAACAATAATTTCACCAGTCTATTAAACCGCCATACTTAATATAATAGACATACATAATATTAATAAAAAAAACTTATGCACATATATAACACCAAGATCAAGGAGAAAAGTAATCAAAGTCAATTAAAGACTGGTTGCTTGCAATAATATTATCATGTCAAAATAAGTCATTCGCTATGTTGTTGTAATATTCCATGAACACCTTACTTAATGATGATTTAACACAATATCGTATCAAATTAAATGAATTTAATCTAAACAATGTTTTCATTTTTCCCTTTCGTCTCGTGGAACACAACAATAGATAATAATGTAATTTGGGAGTATACTTCTCGCGTGTTTTAAACGTTGATAGAATTTCTTGAAGCGTTTCAATGTAGGTTTTGCATTTATGTCACGTATTTGCAGGAAGCCGTTGAAATGGGTTTAGCAACGTGCGCATTTCAATGCGAAGAGTTTAGACTCAGGTCTAAAGTTTTGGTGCGAAGAACGTTGACGTGACCAAAGGAACGTGACGCAGTCTAAAAATACCTCGCCTTCATGACGGCTTTTCAGAAATTCTAATTCGTTCCCTTTTAGATCCATAAGGCTAATTTGTATAGACATTTAGTAGAATTTTTTTAATAGGCAGACGTAACTGAACTTTTTACCATTTTATTAGCATCAGGAAATCTATATAAATAAAAATGAATTGTTGTTTGTTAGTCTGATTAAAACTCGAGAACGGCTGGGCCGATTGAGCTGATTTTGGTTTTAAAATGTTTGTCGTAGTCCAGGGTAGGTCTAAACGGTGAGCAAATAAGGAAAAACTGCCGGGAACTTTTTTTACCCGTGCAACGCCGGGGCGGGCCGCTAGTTTATTATAAAACTGAAGAAATCTTAGTAAAATTGCGCATTCGTTTTCATATGATATATTAAAACTAATATTCTTTTGTGTAGAAAAAGTAGCTTACCAGCGAAATGCGGGACTTGAACCCACGTCTTCCATTATACGCATCGACATGCTGACACTGCTGCCACACCAACCTCGCCACTACGACATCGCTTCAATTTTTCTTCACTTGCAACAACGAGTTACAGCCTCGTACAAATCTTTATAAATGAAAATGAATTGTTGTTCGTTAGTCTGATTAAAACTCGAGAACGGCTGGGCCGATTGAGCTGATTTTGGTTTTAAAATGTTTGTCGTAGTCCAGGGTAGGTCTAAACGGTGAGCAAATAAGGAAAAATTGCCGGAAACATTTTTTACCCGTGCGACGCCGGGGCGGGCCGCTAGTTTATAATATAAGTTTTAACCTATAAGTGGGGTTTATCACTTTGTTAATACATTAGTTTAATAGACAACGATATCTCCTATTAATTATTCTGTAAACAGTGCCACTTAGGCTTTATTAATAATTAACAATCCAAATCTTTAATTACCTAAAATTAATTGTAGCAATTAATTAATTTGTAATTGAAATGGGTCCATTTCCATTCATTTATCTGTATCTAATCGCAACGTCTCCAGGGTCGGTTTTACGATTATTAAACAATGAGGGGATGCCTAGTTGAGGTGCAGATCGTTGAATAGTTAGTATGGAAAGCTAGAGTCTCTAAGGTCACAGATTAAGATGAAGTAGTATTACTTTGGTCGTAGCACGTCACAGTTTATTGCAGAGTTGGTATTGTGGTTTTGTAGCGCGCGTAGCAGTTTTGCGGCAGTCACGCTACGACAGCGAGCGGAGAGACCGCACGCGCGCTCTACGCGGCTACGATGTGGAGTTCGCTCGTGATATTAGCCCTGTGTGCTACGGCCCAAGGGCGGGCGGTATGTTATTTTAATTATTTAGACAACATGCAATGATGACGCAGTTTTTGAAGTAGTGTTCGTTTTTGAGGTAGTAGTAGAAGCTTGTTTAGGCAATATTTTTCGTTACATAGTATGCTACTTTGTTTTGTTAACCTTCTTTAAAATTAAATTATAAAAATAATTTATTAAATATGCTGGGTGCTTGTTTTGAGTGGGTTATTCTAAGTACTTTATTTATATCATGCGCTCCAAGGAAAACAATATCCATACATAAAATAAACAGCAGCCTTATGCGGCGCAGCGCTGAATTATCATAGCATAATGTTATTTCGTTCCAAGGTCGACTATTCCTGGAGTTTCTATTTATGTAGCTAGTTACAGTAATTGGATTAGATTGAACATATTTTCTTATTTTAGCAAATACTTCAGGCACTGGCGTAATAGCAATATGAAGTCTACGTATTTATGAAGTCATCAATTTGTATATCAGAGCAGTATCAGAAAGTTTGTTCACGCGTTATTTTTCCTGCTCCATAAATTTTCTGATTAACGTGCTTGTACTACGCAGGATTCCAGCGAATACATATTTTCTTATTTTTCTTTCTTTGGGAATGTGTATTTGGATATTCTCTTAGGTATGATGACTTTTGCAATAACTTTGAACGAGTAAAGGTTAAATACAAATTATAAGTCATCACGTTATAAATATCCTCTAATTCACCTTTTACTAGTGAAATTTTGGTAATCATTAAGAAATAAACTTAAAAAGTATTAAATGGTCTCATAACTAGGGTTCTTTACGCCTTGCCCGTGGTCACCCATCCAAGTACTGACATAAATTGCGGTTTATCTATACTAATATTATAAAGCTAAAGAGTTTGTTTGTTTGTTTGTTTGTTTGTTTGAACGCGCTGATCTCAGAAACTACTGGTTCGAATTGAATAATTCTTTTTGTGTTGGATAGTCGAGTTATCGAGGAAGGCTATAGGCTATATAACATCACGCTACGACCAATAGGAGCAAAGATATAGTGGTAAATGTGTAAAAAACGGGAGAAATTGCCTATCCCTATGTATGCCTAAGCCTTCCGTTGCGTGCGCCGTGAAAACGGTTCAAGATACACAAATAATATGTATTAAAGAATAATAGCTCTTTTAATGATCTAAAAAACAGTCCGCGATAGTATATGTCTATCTTTTAAGATTAACTCACAAAAACCGTTTTTATGGTACCTAATTTGTTTAAGTTGTATCAACATAATAATATTAATCTTTATTCAAATAAATATGTTGTTGGTAAAGAGCACTTCATCCATTATAACGCGGGTAGCACCGCAGGGCACAGCTAGTTACGTAATAAAAAACTACTTACCAAATCTCATGCAAACCTATTTTCGTAGGCTACGTACGTCCTCAATTATTATTAGTAGTTCTAGTTTTATATATGTAAATACTATTTGTATATATTAGGTAGATTATTAGTATTTTTTGAGATTCAGATGTATTATTCTCTTATTTTAGAAGTCATATGGGGTATTATACCACTTTGAAGTGTCTCTTGCGCAAAACTATTAAATTTCGAAAATATATATAGTATAAGCCTCAATATAATATAGTAAATAGTATAGTATTAATATTGACATTTTGCCAATGTATTCTAATAGAATAAGTTACTTCTGACAATGCCCTTTTACAGCAGCTTTAACATTTTATATTACAAGTCTTTTACTATTTATCTATTTTTAATCTCTTGTGACATGTCTGTTAGATTTTTTATAATTATTTTTTAATTATTAATTTCACAAATGACAATGCCACTATACAGCAGCATTAATTTATTTATTAATATTGTTTTTGTACATTATGACATGTCTTTCAATTTAATTATTTAATACCTATTCCTTATTTTAGTAGTTTTTAATTTGAAAATGCCACTATACAGCAGTAACAATTAATGATGTTTCTTATTATTTTATGATGAATTTGTATTGGATTTATATTGGATTTTAATAGAACATTGTTTTAGTTGACAATGCCACTACTCGGCAGCTCTATTATTAAGTTACATCTGAAATTAAACGTCTTGTCTGTGTCTTTTGCTGTATGTTCTGTGTTTATAATAATAATTAGAAATTTTTAACGAAATCAAGTGTACAATGTTGCCTATGATGAATAAAGAACTATAAACTATATCATATTTGAAGACCTATCCAAAGATACACACACGGGTTTGATGGGAAGACTATTTTTGAGTTTCAGTTCTTAGAATGGGAAGCCCCAAAATTTCTAATTATGTACGATAGATCTTTGTTTGTCCACTATACCATGATGGTAAGTGTCGATGTAAAAATGTAAATAATGTAAGTAACTCTATGTGACTTATATATATGTATATACATTATATTATTACTATCAAGAAATTGATGTTTTTCGTAACATTTTTACAGAATACATCTACTTACTAAGTTTCAACAATATAGTTTCAGAAAAAAGTGGCTGTGACATTCACTGTGACATTCAAGAAAGCTGTCAACCATATTAAACTCGAATTAATTACAATACATTATTAAATACATAATAAGTTTCTCTAAAAATATATGACTAAGAATTGTTGAATATTTTAGCGATCTCGTTAAAAGAAACTAGATGTTTGGGACTATTATTCCTGCTATACATTAAAAATATATTATGATTGCATAGAAGTGAACATAGAAATGTGAAAATAACATAAAAAATAAAGCAGCTTACAGTGTCGCTGACGCTTAAATTGTTTAACTACTCAAAGAATTTGATAGCGGTTTCCAATTATACGGAGAGAAAAAAAACAGTATTATAATTCAAAAAGTTTAAAAATAAGTTTAAAAGTAAGTTTAAATTAGTTATCAATACTGCTTGCAAATAAATTATTCTTCATATGAAAAACTTTAACCTGTTTGAAGACAAGATAATTATATCTATATATATAAAAGAAAGTCGCGTTAGTTACACCACTTATAACTCAAGAACGGTAGAACAGATTTGGGTGAAAATTGGTATGGAGGTAGCTTAGAGCCAGGAGACGGACATAAAATACTTTTCATCCCGTTCGACAGTTGGTATGGAGGTAGCTTAGAGCCAGGAGACGGACATAAGATACTTTTCATCCCGTTCGACAGCGTTCCCGTGTGACTTGACATGAAACGTCAGTCACTATAAAACGTATTATAACAAAAAAGAATCTGACTTGGAATAACAAAACGCAAATGATTGAAATAAATTTTAGGTGAATTGAAGTGAAGTGAAGTTTAATTAATAATGCCGCGAGCAAGACGATCGAATGTTTCCCGACAAAGCCGTAATGCAAGAAGAATACGAAATACTGCAAATGAAAGGCATGAAGAAGAACAAGAAATTGCACGTGAACAGCGCCGCGATAGTATGGCTCGACTTCGGGCTTCTCAATCATGCCACTTTCTTTACATAAAATAAATACTCAATATTAAGTACCTACAACAATCATCCAAAATTAAATATTAATAGTAAATATCATAATATTTTAAGTTAGATTGGTATTTGGAAAATAATAATCTACATCTACACTTATATTATAAAGAGGAAAGATTTGTACCTATATTTGTATGTTTGTAATGAATAGGCTCGAAAAGTACTGGCCCGATTTAAACAATTCTTTTACCAATAGAATGCTACATTCTTTCAATTTGACATAGGCTACATTTCATTTTGAAAAAAATTAGGGATCCTTGGTAAAATTTGAACAATGTAACCGAAGGTGTAGAAAAATGAGTCTTAAAATGTCGTCGTCGAATGCGCTGCCGAAACTATTAGCGATAGAACAAAATAATGTACCTACAACAATATTGAAGCACATCATAATGTCTACAAAAAACTCCGCGGTAGCATATGTCCAACTATTGTAGTTATGTCACTACAACAACTTTTTTTATTTTAAACATTAATCTTATATATAAAATGAATCGCAAAATGTGTTGCTAAGCGCATAACTCAACTTTTTTAAACTTTTACGGCGAGAAAAATTCTAATTATTTCCGGGAAAATTTTATACCCGTGCGACGCCGGGGCGGGCCGCTAGTAGTATAGTATAATAAAAAAAAACTACACATATGTCTCAAATTATAACCGAGCTTAACGATATTGAAGTATCTAGATAAAAATATATTTATTGAACGATTTGATTGCAAACTATCCACATTAATTATATAATTGTGTAAACTTAGAGCAAAGCATAGTAACTCAATAAAATATACCAACAATTTAATCACCTTAGTATTTATAATTTAAGCCGTAGAACGGTAATATATATAAATATATATATTTATTTGATTTCTGCTGAATCTATGCTTGATATCAGATCACAATATTAGGTATTCTGGCGCACAAAGTTTTCTGTACCTAATGCACGTAAATGGCTTTGATTCAAACTTCCGTAATACATACAGTTAATTTTGTACGTTTTCTAGAAACTAGAGCAACCCATAGAATTACTTACGTTGCATAACCCATTAACTAATGTATGTTATTATTATATGTTATGTTAAGAGCTCTTTTTATTACTTTGTTCTGAGCAAGTTACTCTATGTGACACACAGTATACAGTTACTCTATATATATATATATATATTATAAATATATATATATTTATTATACTTTTATTATTACTAGCGAGGAACAAATGTTTTTCGTAAAATTTATAAAAAACTAGTATGGTCCCGCGGTGTTACCCGCGTTATAATGGATTATCCCGCGGAATTACATTTTCCCGCTGTAAAAAGTAGTTTACGTTCTTTCTCAGGAGAACCTGCATACCAAATTTCATTTCAATCGATTCAGTAGTTTAGAAAGAAGAGCAGACGGACAGGAGCTACTTTCGCATTTATAATATTAGTATGGATTGAATAAATACGACCCTGCCTCGAGTTCGATTTCCGTGCGATTGCTCTATCCCAGTTGTTCCCCAGGGTGATTAACAAATGTGTGATTTCATATAGCAGTCATCTTACACCCTTGTCAATCTTGGTTTAATCAAAGCTAAAATGATGATATGTGAAAAGTCTAGCAAAAGTTTATTTATAGTCGTATCAGAAGAGTATATATTATTTGATGTTCTCAGGGGAGAAACAGTCAATATTTCAACCGGCAATTTAGTACAAATACGTAAAGACACAGTTGACTAATAAATCACATTGGGTAAATAGAAACCCATCATTGCGGTTTCGACCCTTGGGCTCCATTATGAATGTTTCAATTCATAAGGTTACTAGCTATTGTGTATGGGGCTAAATATTTGCGCAACCATCTTGTGTGGAGTTAATTAGGGATCTACCTGGGATGTTACGCTACGGTAGCGTAGAAGGAATGCGGTTACGTTGAGGACGTACGTAGCCTTAACAATATCGTGGTGGTATCCTAACTATTTTCCACCAATTGGTGGATAAATTGCTATCTTTAAAAATATTGTGGTAATAAGGACGTTTTATTTCACGTATATTCTGCTGTTAGTCCCATTATCTATCAGAGAAATAAAGAAACGATTGTAGTAAGAAAGAAACTAATAACTGCACGACTTCATACAGAAATAAGTATTACCGAAATTGTTGGTTATACGTTTTTGGGTCCTAAAATGTAAGTCCTTTAGAACGGGACTTACAACAAAGTTAAAATGTTTTTAGAATTCTTACTGTTCTAAATTTAACCCTCGAAAAAATGAAAACAGCGAAAGAAATATAAGTTGGTAAGCAAAAAGCAAAATGAAAAGCCGTGATGGCTAATATCGAAGGTTGTGGGTTCCATCCCCGCCGCGCAACTATCGATTTATCTTCTTAAAAAATTATGTGAGCTTTAAACACGTTCTTTCACGGTGAAGGCAAACATTTCGAAGGTGAGGAAACCAGCATGTTCTAAAAGAGTTTGAAAGACATGTGTCATCCACCAACCCGCACTTGGCCAGCGTGATGAACTAAGGCCTAATCTCCTTCGACAAGATAGAAGTCTCCCAACAGTTGGAACGTAAAATGGGGTGCTTATGCTATTAAAGTTACACAAAAGCCATGCCTGAAGTTATAAAGAATTAGAAGCTTATAATAATGGTAGTTGTAGTTTTGGGAATGTTGTTGAAGTTTCAATAGTCGCGGGACTGTTTCTACTTACTTGTCTCTTCCTGGCCGCTTGTCCCGTGAGAGCCGCGAGCAGAATTTTAGTACTCATTACTAATGCATTAAGCTGCCAACCCCCTTTAAACTTCACCCTATTTGGTACAAATGGGCATGGACTGTCACATTTAATGGAGCTCTTTGCGAGGAAGGGATATGGGGTCATCTGGGAATGTTAATTTCCATCACTTTTGTTGCATTCGTGCTGTGGTTAGAGTAATGTTTTTATGAGTTGTTATTTTGAGAGGATTCTATTTTTAAAATCATTGTGAGAAAATTATTATTGGACAAATCATACTACAATCTTGACGAAGCACTTGCTGTTAACTTTCATACTTCTTAAGTACCTGAATGTTTTTTTTTCTTGAATTTATAAGTATTTGCTATGTATCCATGACTTTTCCAAGTGTACGTTATGAATCTTTATGGAAGAAATGAATTCTTATCTTATACTTAAACAAAAAAGCTGATTAAATTATAGATTGAATGGGCTTATAATGAGTAATTTATTTAAACACAGATTGTTAAATAAAACATCGGCCCGGCGGACTCAGTGTTTACGTCTTTACTGCTGTTTTAAGATCATAAGCATGAACCAATTGATAAGCAATCTGTATGTGAATTTATTTATATTTACGTATGTTGCATTTATAGTAAGATGCTTATTTAAAATATATGTAAATTTATCGGTAATATATTAATAAAGCATGTAAGTAGTTATGATAACTTCTTTCAAAATGTTGAAATGTTATTTAAATGCATAACACGGCTTTTCAAACAGCTTTTGCAATTCAAATGAGTTCGTGGCATATCGAAACATAATCTTTTCATTTTCTAAGAATTCTGCTTATTGATATAATATTCAACTCAACTGTTTTCGTTCCCTTGTTTTGATTGAAGTGATTAAAATTCTTATTCACAAACAAGCCCAACAATCTTTTGTTTGAGTTACGAAGTCAAAATGAAGTACTTGAGTATTCAGCTCACTAATTAAATTATCGAGAACAGCTTGTTTGAGTACTTTTCAACTTCACTGGAATAATAAACTGGAATACCAAACCATTGATAGGTTTGCGCCCGATTTTATCCAATAACACCAGAGGTTGCTAAAGAGAGTTTTTATCGTTGCGATAAATTGCAGCTATTGTTTTATTGTTCTCTGAAATACTATATGTATAACTCTGTATATTTATTCTACTTCTAAATAACTAAAAGTTAATGAATACAAAATGATATATATTTTATTAAAGCTTCTTAATGACCATTGACTATTTATTATAATTATGATTGTATTTGATTCGACCACAAAAAAAGCTAGCCGCCATTATAGAAATGAAGCACAAAATTATAAAAAAGTGTAAAATAACGTCACTTTTTAGAAAATAATAAGTATTTCCATTTGTTTTAGATCTAAAAAACAAGGGCTTTTAGGCTGTTCCTCTGACACGACCCATAATGAAGACTAGTACGCGCAGTGTACGTTTTTATCTTGATTGTATTTCAATGTATCACAAATGAGTACAGTAATTTTGTATTATTACAGGTCAAAAATTCAGTCCTTATCTTACTTATTTAGGTCTAGGTAGTCCTAGGTCCTAGTTAGTAGAATTACTATAGCCCCTCAATCTAAAACAAACCACAGCAAATTAATATATAGCCATCCCAATATGTAGATGAGCAATGTTAATGTTCGTTAAGGAGGAGAACATTCGACTTTCATTCCGTAGGTCGAAGGTTCAAACCCCGCGCCGCGCACCTTTGGATTTTCCTTCTTCAAAAATGTATGCAAGCTATAAACACTTACTGCACTTAACGGTGAAGAGTTTAAAGGATATGTGACATTCACTAACTCGCACTTGGCTAAGCGATGAAATATGTATTTTAAATTTTGCCCAAATGTGAAGTCACAAGATCTTTCAAGTAACTATGGAATTTAGATATTATTCATATTCCTCAATTGATCTATTTAACAAAATTTCTGATAGTTATGTGCTTATGATAAAAATAGTCTGAATTAGACTTATTTATCTGTTAACAGGTAAACATCAGCAACACATGGGTTCTTCCCGAGGAGGGGTTCCCGGTGTTCTACCGATATTTCCGGGACCGTATCTCCTGGTACGAAGCTGATGCTGTGTGCCAGTTCCACCATGCTAATCTTGTAACAGGTAACAATTAATGTTTTTTAATAAGTGATAAACCTCACTTTGCAGGTTAAACTAGAGGTATTTTTAAATTTATGCAGATAAAGATGCGTGTCATCCGTAGCCTTCGCACACAGAATCCTGCATCCTTTATCTCCATAAAATTTAAAAATAGAAAACAATTAATCTATTGGGTCACAAAAACATCTAAAGGCTTTAAAGTAATATATGTAACACAGGCTCAAAGCTTACTACGGGTCTAGAGATTGTTGTGTGGCTTGTCCGGAAATATTTAAATATTTTTATATTTATTAATTCATTCTTGTACATGGAAGATGTGAGCCTTTTGAATGTTAGGGGATCCGAAGTAACTAGAAATGACTTAATTTATTTGAAGAAATGTCTGTTTAATTAATCTTTAAATACTGATTACTTTGAGGTTTTTTTTGTATATCTTTAACCCTTGCCGAATAATGACACTGAACGATTTGTAATTATCTCGCAATCAAAACTCCAATCTACAGTCGGATCGTCCGAAATTCAGCTTGTTATCAAAATGCTAAGGTAGGCAATTTGCTAAAAGCATCTATGTTTATTTATTCTGAAATCGCTGCTTCTGGGTAATTATACACTATCCAAATGGTTTATCGGCCGAAATTATTTTCTATTTACGGAGTAGCCTGGAGTAAAATTACGAAAGTTTAAATGGCTTTTAGAACTTAGTAACTTGAATCATCTCTGTAATCATTTTTCATATTAAACGGAGTGGAAACTTCTTAAGATGGCCAATATAAGTTATACCATAAAATACGTAGGTTAGAGTATACTCTATAATACATTTATAGGATAAATTATATCCCAGTAATCTTATTATCTATTCAAACAGATTCCAATCGATACTACTCGTAGTCTGAATAGCCTCGTGTCAAACTCCCTTGGTGGTGTGGGATCGTTTCCAATTTAGCCATATTAGCATAAGTATAGTCAAATAGCCTATAGAATAAATCGATAGAGTCTCTCATACTCTGTATCGCCGTAACAAATAACATCTTCAGCCTTATGATGCCCGGTCGAGATGAAAACGATATCGATAAAAGCCTGAACACTTATAGCGATCGTTACAAAGCATTATTTAAAATCCTTTTATATTTTCGTTCACATATCGCTGTATTGTGAGCTTTGGAGTAAAATATCGCCGGCAATCAAGAGACGTCTTTCAGGATTGTTCTCTATTGTTCGACGGCACGACGCGCCGCGTTGAGGGTAGAACGCAGAATATCAACTCTATATAAACAATTTTACTGTTGTTTCTGCTTTGATATTATAATAAAACATTTACTAATGTTGTATCGAGTCAAACACAACAAAAGCTTCCATAATCTTCATTTAAGCGTATTGAATAAAACTGCTTTATATTTCTTTAACTATTAAAACAAAACGTGAGACTAATTTCTATCGTATTCGGTTCAAGTCCCCGGAATCTGCACTATTTACATTAGCCTCCCAAGTTTCCATTCTAAATGCTATTCAGCTAACGATACCCTTGTTCCGCCTACATCCAAGCACCTTAGCTAAGATTCCGGTGTCTCGTACAACATTTCAATATCCCGGCGGGCCGTTAGCTGTAATCGAGGGCAATCCAGCCAAGACCCCATTACACTTGATGGGCCGACCTCAGAGATAGCTCGGTCACAAATGAATGTACCTGCCGATAAGAAAATGTAAATAGCTACGCAAGATTTTGTGCGTTAACTTAAGTACTCTACTGAACCTTTGCTTATAGTTTTATTTAAGAGAGCTAGCTGCAAAAACTTCTAAGAAGTTTGTTATTAGAGATTGAGTTGGGATAATTTAATTCTGTCTGGCTACGAGTTCGGAATAACTATCAAATAGTATTCACGAAATGTTCTCTGAAAGTATTCCATAAATGTCATTCCGAAATAAAATATGCACAGATTAGAATAAGGACAGACAATTTATAGTCTCAAAACCCCTATTTCGTATTTGAGTTGTCTCATTTATTCTGGTCGGGCTGACAAACAAAACAAAGGCTCGGTACTTACCCGTCTTTGCCGGCTTCGAGTCAGTCGCGTCATTGTGTTCTCAAAGACATTGTCGAAATCCTTTGTAACATAAGCCTTCGTGTAAATGAAAACTTAAATTAGTTTGGGATGCTTAAGTTTTATGACAGTGTTTTCGTATTTAGGAATTATTGAGAGGATACGTAACAAATCCTGTTTAAATATTTGACAAAGGTTGCTCAAAATTGAAGCAACTCAAATTTAATTCACAATGAAAATGATAAATACTTTTGATTTTATTTCCCTGTAGGATTCGTTTGGTCAGAGGTGGTAAAAAACAACAAAGAAAGTAATTCGACCGTAGCTACTCCGAACCCAAATACATTCATTCGACGTTGTTGTGCACTTTTTCCGTGTGGAACAAAGGGTCGAATTGCGGCAGGGGTTAATTTCATGTTCATTCCGGATAAAGAAGTTGACAGCGGTCAACCGTGAAATGGATGTGGAAGACTGGGATGAATAATTGAACCGAGAGCCCTTATTCGTATAATTAATAATTTGCTACCATGCTTCAGAATAATTTTATCCCCAATCATCATTTCAGCCGCAGGTCACATTGCAAAACACCTTGCCTCGCCTATTTAGGAATTCAGTTGTTTTGGGACTGCAGATAAGATTTTATTCATACTATTATAAAAATACCATTATAATAATACTATTATAATAATAAGAGAAAGGGATGCCTGTCAGACTAACGCCGTTACTCGTTACGTCCATAAGAAGTTATGATTTCAAAAATCACGTTAATATTGAATGCAAGTAGCTTTTCGGAGCTTTGTTACACATCTATTAACCTCCTTTACTGCTTACTCACACTTTTCTATAAAATTAAATGTATTTGTGCAATGTGTTGTTATCAATAACACCCTTATTACATTTAACAAGCAATAAAATAAATTGATTTGTAATCGAATCTTGATTTAACGAGACCATTTTAATTAGTTTTTTCATCAACACAGAACACAAAATAAAACAGAAATAAAAATTTCAAACACGTTTAATGAAAGTAACAGACTACTAAAAAGTAACATTTTTGTAGAAAGGGTGAACGTTAATAGAATTAACATAAAATACCCGAGCTCTTTGTGAACCTTTCATTTGTAACGAATTACAATTCTTTGAAAATTGTAATATAGAATCTGGTGCTATAGAAGCGATGGTTCTTAAGAGTGCATAATGTTTACCTACTCAATAAATTCGTAGAAGAACATTATTCAGTGCAATAATCATCCCGCTTTCCCCCAAAAAGGCCGCCCCACCAGTGGGGCACCATTGACATATAATTTACAATCTTCTAATCTGCCCCACTGTTTCGAATTTGGGGGGCAGAATACATGGTAGTAAAATAGGTGTCGAAAGAGCCCCACTGGTGGCGCGGCCTTGGTAGGAGAAAACGGAATAATTCCAGTACAATATATTCTACGTCTTATATCGCCGACTTGAAACTAATTTGCTGTTCCCAGCAATTGAAATTATCATGTCATAATACTTATATAACATGTGAAAAGACCCTAATAGTGTGCACATTACACACGACGAGGTGTACTGTTAATCATAATCATCTGGTGGCGTTTGAATAGAGTGCATTAAGCTCTGACATGGGAAACGGGGTACAAAAATAGTACTTTATGCCACTGTTATGTAATGAGGGATATCAAATCACCGAGACAGTTTTTATGAAATTACCTTTGTCATAAAATAAATTCTATCAACTTGTCATAAATAAATGGTATCAGTTTTATAGGTTTCATTTGATATATTTAACAAAATATAGTTTTATAACTCTGCTCTGTCATAGTCTTTTAACTATACCACATGTATATATAAAAATACTATAGTTGATCGGCCAATACATTTATTAATAATATATAGGTATTAATCCATTAATAACCCTTCGGGTACTGCAGGATACTTCGTCTATATGTATCAAGTTGCTCCACTAGTTCCGAGATGGTTCGTCGAAATAAGAAAGTTCGAGAAACTTCCCAGTCAAGTTTGATCGCCTGCTTGATACACTCCTTAGAACTTTTACGTACTATCAGAACTATTTTATGTTTATCAATATTCTCGTTTTTGCTATTAAAACTTTTTAATGTTTGACAAGATGGTGTATTTTGTTGATTAAATATACCATTTATGTCGGGTGATCAATGGTGAACAACATAACATTTTTTTTATATTATCTTTTATTATTATTTTTTTATACTAAAGAGAAAAGCACCGATAACTTTCGCTGAACAACTCAATATGATAAAACCAGACCAGACAGTCAATAAAGTAGTGACTTTAAAGACGAACAAGTCTATATCAAGATGCGAAAATCGAATGCATCTAAGCAGGAGGTGGAGGTTTTGTCTGTTCACGTCCGTAAGTGGTAACCCTTTGATTCCTTACACGTGACCTCCGGGTGGTGCTAAGAAGAGACTCTGGTGGAAGGCTTCGGCCGCGGCTTGTCACCACCCTCCAGGCTGGGCCAGTGCGTGAAGCGATTTTTTGTGTTTTGTAATGTGGCCCGGAGAAGCCACCTTCTAAGTCTTCATGCTTCATCTTAGACCACATCTTCACTTTACATCAGGTGAGATTGTGGTCAAATGAAGGCTTATCTAACATAAAAAAAAAAAAAAAAAAGCACTTTAATCACCATTAACATGAAATCATAATTACAGATACAAGATACAGATGCAAAATTTGATATATAAATTATGTTACAATTTGGGCGTCTAATGAACCTTTCTGGAAATATCTGAGTAAAAGGAGCATGCTCCTTATAATAGGTTGCTATGCCTCCCTTCGCTAATGAGATCATAATTCGCTTTATAGAAGATATCTTCGTACATTCTGCTCTTGGCTTCAAAGCCAGATTGAACAATTTAATCCTATAAGGATAATATTCCCAACAATTTCGTTACAGCATTATGGGGGAAAGGAATAAATACTTTCTATTAGAATCAGAAAAATGAGCTTCTTTTTTTATTACAAAGATAACTTTAGTCTTTGTATAATTACATTGATATTGAAAGTCTAAAAATGAGATGCAATTTTTATTATATAAATTTATTTAACAAATATTCTGCTATAGATTTAAAGATGTTTCTTTTTTTTAATCGGTCTGTGTGTATTACGCGCTTACTGTTTTAGTTACGTAATATTTTTATAGGTCAGAACAGTTCAAAAGGCTCGAGCTACCACCATCTAACTGTTTTGTGTTACAATAAAATTAGTTTTCTTGTTGCTAGCAACCCTATATAACTATACCTACTTGTATTAAATGTTTGAAAAAAAAAAACTCTTAATTCATAGGTACCTTCAAATTCTTTCTAATATTTATTAAAATCCGCTTTAACCTTCAACATTAGTAATACATATTTTTTTCTAATATTTGAAAAACTAACATGAATAAAAATCACATTCTATCATTTTCTAATTTAAAAAGTTGATTAAACTATAATGATAAATATTTCTGGAACAATTAACACATTTTTTTTATATTGTATTCTTATACAAAACAAAAAAGACCCGTACCCCAAATCAGAATCCTTAGTTCGTACGTTATCTGATATTCCGGAGAAACCACATTAAAGCAAAAAAAGCTAATTCTTATTTATCTGTAGTATTGTAGCATACAGTTCAATACAGAACTTCTGATTCTATCTGTGTTACCATATAAACCTTACAAACTTCCAATTATAAAAAAAAGGTGTGTGTGCGATTCACACACGATAGAAGTGAAACTTCAGTAAATCGACGAAAGAATAATAAGAATAAAAAAAAAGTGTGTGTGTGTCAGCTACGACGCACGATTGGAGTCTACTAATTATGAACTATACTTATGATATATATCGAATAGAAAAAAAGGGTAAATGAACGCATCTGCTAAAATGATAAGAGAAACAAACATATATCTGTAATTATTCTGATTATTTATATAACTTCAATAAAGCGTATTACATAAAGTATGTTACAAAATAATTTATAAAATACAGCAATACCTCTTTGCGCGATACTTCGTAGTCTCAACTACGAAGTATCGCGTAAAGAAATTTAAATAAAGCATTGTATATTTTGTCTCTTACATCATTTCCGTTTCATCTTTTTGCATCCGGTTTGAAATCACTACGATTCTATAGAAGTTTCACTTCAAAAAACTCGAATGAACGATAAAATAGATTACGTCATTTGTATGCAAAGTCAGAATTCGGGGTCGAAGATAGCGCTATAATGCTGGCTAAGGAATCTGATAGTGCGTCGACTCAAGATTTATGGATCTGATTCCTCCAACGACTGGAAAAGGGTTTTTCCTGTTACCCGTCCCTGATCTACTCCGATCTTACTGATAACACATTTATGTCACACTCCATTTAAAAAATATACTACGAGTACTTTAAACTGCGAATAAGACCATTGACTTAAGTTATGACGAGTACCTGTAATAACAGTACACTGCCAGAGCAAGGTCAACCAATGTTCCTTTGTTTTGTTGACCTTGAAAAAGCGTTTGACAGTGTCCCTCGTGAAGCTCTCTGGGTGGTACTAAATAAAGTAGGGTGTCCGGATAAGTTTATAAGGCTTTTACGACTTCTCCACGACGACATGAGATGCTGCGTCTCCATCAACGGCGAACAGTCAAAGTTTTTCCCCGTCACCTGTGGGGTAAAACAAGGATGTGTCCTAGCACCAACTTTGTTTGCGTTATACTTTTCTGTAGTTGTTGGAGAGGCTTTAAAAGACTTGTCCGATGGTATACGCGTTCGTTTTCGCCTGGAAGGTGGACTCTTTAACATAACAAGACTCAAATCCCGTACCAAGGTTTCCTATGCTACTATGACTGAAATCATGTATGCGGATGATCTTTGCTTTGTTACTGATACTGTGGAGGCTTTGCAGCGTCTCATGTCGAACCTTGATGCAGCTTGTACAAAATTTGGCCTTAAAATCAGTGTCAAGAAAACAGAGGTAATGTCGAACACCGAAGCTAGTAACAACTTAGCTACAAGCATCAGTATCGGGGCGGGTGCACTTGCAGTAGTAGGTAAGTTTAAGTATCTCGGAAGCACTATAACATCTAAGTGTGACCTGGAAGCTGAAATAAATCACCGGATTGGTGCAGCAGCTGCGGCTTATGGAAAACTGCGCGCCAGGGTATTTCGGTCGCATGAGCTTAAACTTAAAACGAAAATTAGTGTTTACATGTCTGTAGTTCTGCCAAACCTTCTTTACTCCTCTGAGACATGGGTTTTGTATCGCAAACATATCCGCGCACTCGACAGATTTCACCTTAAATGTCTCCGAGACATCATGAACATCCGATGGTCCGACCGCGTCAGGAACACAACTGTCCTGAGGCGCGCTAATATCGGAGGCATTGAGGTGTATCTGATGAGGCGGCAGCTGCGATGGAGCGGACATGTGTCTCGCATGTCGGACACTAGAGTGGCGAAGCGCATCTTCTTTTCAGAACTCCAGTACGGTAAGCGTAAACGCGGTGGCCAGTATTTAAGGTATAAGGATGTTCTGAAAAGACACATGAAAAGATGCCATATAGAGCCCTCGCAATGGGAGTCCAAGGCAGCTCTTAGACCAGAGTGGCGTCGTCTCATACATCAAAATGTAGAGCATTTTGAAAATATACGTCTTCAAGAGCTTGATAAGAGACGAGATGAGCTCAAGGCCAGACCATCAGTGCCCATATCCTATTCCTTTGTAAATGGGGTTTTAACATGCCCAACATGCTCTCGTACCTTCACTAACAAGGTTGGGTATTCTAGCCACCAGAGAGCACATGAAAGGATACGACAGCTACATCCACAGTAAATATTATGATATGAAAGCCATTATCGCAGTCGCTGAGGCCGAAAACGGCCAAGACTACATTATTATTAGTTATAACAATAATTCAGTTGTAATGTATACAAATATAAAATGTTTATGATCATTTTTAAAATTAACAAGTTACTTTTAAGTATCGGAATTCATGTATTAGAAGGCGCTTGTACAAGCCCAGAATGAAAAATAGAAAAAAATTAGAATTGGCGAGATAAAATGTCTGGGTTCGTTTTTGTGCTATAGGTACATAACGCGAATTCAAGAGATCTTCAGCGAAATTAAACTACTTGAACGTAGTCGAAAAGTTCATATCGTACGTGTGTACGGTCGCTCGTAAAACGAAGTAGAGATATATGAAGCTTTAGACTATATGGGTACGAATTTTCGTTTTCTTTCACGGAAATTAATGAACATTTTAAGTGATCTGTAATTGTATGTATGTGCACATACACAACTCACTGAGTGTTCCTACCTCCATCTTCACGAGAAATTGTGACGGTTTAAAAGAAAAATGTCAAAGCAAGATTATAAAAGTTATTCATATAATTTAATGGAACACTCATTTTTTGAAAAGTTGTTTTATCGTTTATATTAGATTATACAGCACCAATTTTGTTAATTTAAAGCTCTGGAGGCAGAGGTAATTAGCCAAATCAGCGTTATCGGTTAAGTGCAAAATGTGTAGTTAGTCTCATCCGTAAGTTTTCCTAGAATTAAAACAATAATTAATTTTGAGTTTGAGTGTTCCACGTTGAGTACTCTATCTCCTTTACCTGACCTCGTACATGAACGGGGGCTACATAAATAAAAAAAAATTGTACAATATTTTATTTTTGTCGCTATGAGTGTTCTATTAAATCGTCTGTAACTTGTATAGTTTTGCTTTGACAATTATTTAATTTAGCCATTACATTTTGTATTTATTTGGAATTACCTCTGTAAATGCAGTTAAAAAGCCACTAAGACTCTATTATTGATGTGATCATAATTATATTATTTTTACCAAGGGCTTTTTAGAGCCCCGAATTACAAAAATGGACAGCAATTTGGTAAATTCAGCTACTTCCTATAAACGGATAATTAGGTACGTTCATATGGATAAATAATGACTTTAAAATACAGAAGTGTTACAGCAAATCAGCGTCTCTGCTTTTAGTAGCTGGTATTATGCTGAGCTTCATCCATTTTGCTACAGAGCATTCTTAAATAATTTGTGTATTTTTGTTTGTATAGTTAATGTGTGTTGTATGTACCTACTATCAATTTTAATTATTTGTGTTTTCTTGTATGTCTTTGTAGCAAATAAACGTTGTCTATGTCTAAGTGTTACAGCAAAGCCTTTATGTATTAAATTAGATTAGTTTTTATTTCATGCAATTGCACCAAGTGGTTATGATTTTACACGCTTTTAAAACCATATGTAATACCAAGTCCCGCCTTCAGTTACTTGACTGAGCATGACGTCATGTTTTAACAGTTTGTTGATATTATATTTTTTATTAATAAGGTTATTTTTCTGTTTCCTTTAGTGGTAAGGTCGCTAATTGTACCACTTATAATGTTGTAATTACACAATTTTAAGTTCGTTGTCTGATTTCTCCATAAAGGTAAGATAAAGAAAGGAAAGGAAATTTTTAGTTATGATCGCTTATTATGGTACTCATGCATCACCATCACCCTATTAACGTTCCCACTGCTGAGACACAGGGACTTGGCGAGAGAGATTAGGCCATAACACCACGCCACGCTGCCCAAATGCGGGTTGGTTAATGTCACCATGTAGTTCAAACTCTTTAAAGTTCTCAAGAACATGCTGGTTTCCTCACGATGTTTACCTTCACCGTTAAAGAACGTGTTTTAAAGCGCACATACATTGATCATGAAGAAAAAATCCAGAGGTACGTGGCGGGGTTCGATCCCACGATCTTCGGAATGAAAGTCGAGAATGCTCCCTTAGCCAACACGGCTTTTAGGTACTCATTGTCGACCTTAACATATTTTTCTGTCTATCTGTTTATTTAAAAGACTAAAACTTTAAAATTGAACAGTTTAAGTTAAACGATTATATATGGATCAGTATTTACCAGCTCCGGCCTACTTAGGCCCTATCGTCCCCTGCACACCTTGTGACCGGAAATGCGAGCTCCGAAAAATTAATGGTTTAATTTCTATATCGTACACACTGTACACGTTAGTTTTATGTTCTAAGTACATATAATATTGAACAGTGTACGGTAAAACGGGTCCATATAGACCAGTATTTAGGATAAAGGCTCATCACGTTCGCAGTTCCGGCCTACTCGGGCCCTATCGCCCCTTGCACACTCACCTTGTGACCGGAATAGCAATGGGAGCGCCGAATAATCAATGGTTTAATTTCTATATCGTACACAATGTACCTACACGTTAGCTTTACATGCGTACACATAATAATATACAATTACCAAAAAGTTCGTAAATAAAACTTTATGCGATTTAGCTGTCTTCATTTTAACAAACCTTGTCAAAAAAAATCTATTTAGTTTAAAAAAAATGTTAATCTTATATATGTACTTATTATAAATTAAAGCCCCTCACCGCGTTTTTTCTTATGTTAGCGCTAACCTAAAACTACCAAACGGCTCTTTAAGCGGTTTCAACAATAGGTATAATGATTCAAAAAACCTTTCGTTTTTGCATCCGTGCAAAGCTGGAACAGGCAAGTACTACATAGTACTTACTACATATAAAAGCTATCCTGGGGTAATAGTAAGAGGATCGTTTTTAGGTGGTTATTCAATGTACTTTTTTTTTTACTCTTAACAAGAATGTTTAATTTTTAAATATTTTTAATAAGTGATAAACCTCACTTTGTAGGTGAAACTATTTGTAAATATTAAAAAAAAAAAAAAAATTATAAAGAATGTTTAAATTTAAAATACACAGTATATACTTATTGCGTACGTAGTTATTGCGTGCGTGCGTTTAAGTTTAAGTTTAGTGCGTTTTAGTAAAGTTTTTAAAGTTTAGTTGGCACTACTTTAAGAAATATTTAAACCCAATCCTAACTCTCCAACCGACCATTTTGCGCATTGCTATTGCCAAATCAAGACCTTCGTTGGAATTTGCTCTGTAGCCAATGTTAATCGAAATTAAATTCCCCAGACGACTACAAAAATGTTTAAACTTCCACTTGGCTACAAATTGAAAGCTTTGTTTCAAAGAAACGCCAATAACACGAAACTCTAATAATCCAAAAGGCTCTGAAATTACCTACAAACTCACAAAAACCTTGGAAGCGCGCCCTCTGAAGACTAAGCACATTGCCATAACTCGGGAACTTGCAAAAGTACCATTTATCTGCTGTGCAAAAAGTTCTAAATTATATTTCTTTGGCCAATTTCCGATTGTAAATGAAATTTGAAATGGAATTCTTGCTCTCAAGTAATTTTGTATTTTGTTTCAGCTATATTTTATTTTTACCAAAGAATAAGACTAAGAATCATTTATTTGCCTAAAACATGAGTGTTAGCATGATGGTAAAAAGTGTTCTACATGTTTTGCCAATTGCGTGCACCGTTCATAAAAAACTACAATAACATTCGAGACCACTTATAGTAATTAAATACGCTGTCCTCCATATCTTTTAAACGCGAATGATTGTGTGTATGTATGGATGTGGTTAATTTTGATAACACTCTGACCTTTATCAAATTCGCATTATACAATGCGACACAGTAAATACAGTGGATCCATAATCACGCGGGGCGCTCATTGTTTAAAAAAAATCATTTATTTAATAAAAAAATATTCTACTGATACATTTAAAAGTCACAAATTTTAATTACTTATTGTGGGCAATAAATTATATTAAAATTAAAGTTAAAAGTGGAGTCTGAGCAAAAACAACGAAAATTAATCAATAAAATTTAACTCAAACAGTGCTATAAGTTATCTACCTATATTTTATTTCAAAACAGTATAATAAATATTTTAGTTTCTTTGCGTTTTGATTGCGATTCATTAAAATCACGAAGAAATAAGTGGGTATAGGGAAATAGATTCTGAGTTGTACTAACACTAATCGGAAATTGGTGTAAAACAAATGGGAGGTTATTAACATAATTTAGACGCTTAGGTACCTCATAAATTAGACAGCCGAAAATGATCCAAGCAAAACATAAAAACGTAAGAAATACTTAATTATTTTACTTTATTAAAACGAAAAGGGTGCTATATTTTATATCCAGAAATAATCAACGCTACGATACGATACTAGCTTATCCATTCCACACGAAAATTTGAAAGCGAAATTAAATTTTCAACCTCGGGCTCGCACGTTATTGTGCTCCGCGGAGGCTGTAAACTATTACCCACAGTATAAAAGGCAACTTGCCCAACTAACTTAATAAATGAGACTGTGAAACAGGTCACCCCAAAATTGAGGTCGATAAGGCTTTGTTATAAACTTCATAGTTATTAGATCTGGAAGTATATACTCGTTCTTTGTATTCACACTTATTTTCGTCTCGGTGTAGATTTGCTAATTTCTTTTTGTGTTTAAAAAAAGTTGGTTTTACTTCTGTACACGGACAGTCTGTAACATAGTTTAGTTCTGTAATTATAATCGTCTCACTATTAAGAGTAAAACATATACCTACCTATCTGCCATGAATGCGAAAGACCATTACATTTTATGTCCAAATTATAATTAAAAATTAAATACTTTAAAAAAATAGAGGGATCGTTTAAATTAGAAGATACTTTATAAGAAATAGTCCTGCAATCTCCAAGTATATAAATTCTATTAACAATCACTAATTCAAAGTCATTTTACTTTGAATTAAGAGCTTTGATTCAAAGCTGCCGTTACCGCACAAAGTTTGAACTAACATTTATTATTTAAATCCGAGTGGACTAACAGCAACAATCCGTTTATGTAAATCGATGCTAATGCTCTTTGTAAATTGAGGGTTGTAACTTTACGTGACTCCCAAGTCCCAACACTTGAAAACTATAGAGGAATGAAAGGGCTAAATATATTTCAAAGCTCTTGTTTGAAAGGCGAGATTTATTGTGAAACTAATGGTTCACAGACTGTTGAGTACAATGAATGAAACAGCCACGTAAGGCCTTTGAGTTGCCGTAATCCAATTACTTTGCTTGATATATAACCGGCTTTAATACTAGTAGGCTTTAGTAGTGTGACCTGAATAGATGGTAACTAAATTTCTTACTCAGTTAATATGATGTTCATACTAAAATTTAATTCTAATTATAAGTACAGTGTGATTGGGATCGAACTTTCTATACTTTACCATCGTCTTTTATGGCAGTGATAAGAGCTAATCATTCGAGATTATTTTGTTAACACAACTTATTGCAAACAAATTAAAAGACAAAAAACAATATGTTAAGGGTTCGGTTTTTAGTTGGAACTCAAAACTAGATAAAGCACAAAATGTTTCCATGTTTTTCGTACAGTCAAAAGTTTTTGTGTATTATTTTTAGTAATTGCTTTACAAATTCCAAATTCCATTTTTTTTTTTTTTTTTATGCTGGATAAGTCTTCATTTGACCACAATCTCACCTGATGTAAAGTGACGATGTGGTCTACGATGGAACATGAAGACCTAGAAGGTGGCTTCTCCGGGCCACATTACGAAACACGAAAAAATCGCTTCACGCCCTGGCCCAGCCTGGAGGGTGGTGACAAGCCGCGGCCGAAGCCTACCACCAGAGACTGTTCTTAGCACCACCCGGAGGTCATGTGTAAGGATTCAGAGGGTTACCACTTACGGACGTGAACAGACAAAACCCTCCAAAATCCTCCATTTTAAATGTTGCACATTATTACAGTTTAAATAAGACCACTTCTGAAGACATCATAAAATCATAAAACAACCAGTTTCAATGAAATCGTATAAGTAGGAAAACATAAATTTGGTGCGCCCATTCACAGGGATGAAAGGTGCGATTCCCACTTGTGTAGTTTTCTGTCGATAAAATTTCACACAGTGTATATAACCTATAGTTTGTTAGTTATGGACAAACGACCTGGTGAAGGTGCCGGGATCACGAGCCTGACCGAAGTTACTGGAGGTCTTTGAGGGAGGCATTTGTCCAGCAGTGGTGAACTTATAGTTATATTTAGTTCAGATGTTATTCAATGATATACATTTATGGTAATTTCAGATTCACAGAGCCTGGGCTAGACAACTAGAAAGGTCAAAGCTTTTTACAACAGATTAAGGTCGTCGACGTAAAATGATATAATCATTTTACGTTTGTATATTCAAAGCAGCTAAGCCTTTTAATAAATATTTTATTTAAACCAAGGTTCTGAAATATCATGTGTTGTCCAAGGTTTTGATTGCTTGAATCGTAATTATTGCTTATATTTCGTAAATGGTCGTGGTCTAGACAAATCTTATAATATATAAAAATCTCGTGTCACAATGTTTGTCCTCAATGACTGCTAAACCACTTAATCTTAATATATATAAATCTCGTGTCACAATGTTTGTCCTCAATGGACTCCTAAACCACTTAACCGATTATAATAAAATTCGCACACCATGTGCAGTTCGATCCAACTTGAGAGATAGGATGGTTTTTACGGCGAGAAAAATTCGAATAATTTCCGGGAAAATTTTATACCCGTGCGACGCCGGGGCGGGCCGCTAGTATTGATATGAATACATATAAGGTTTTGGATGTGAGATATTTATATACAATAACGTTCCTGGCCTTTTAATAAAAACTTTAGGAAGCAAATTATATGTAAGCAAAATATAGTAAAAACTATCAAACGTGTTCCAAAAGGTGTTCAATTGAGTTTGGCTGTGTAGTTTATTCAGCGGGTCTCGTTAGCGCTTCTAACGAGACCCACTGAACCGTTTACTATTTGTTCGTCTTCCGCATGTATTTTACGGTTTCACTCATCGTATTTAGCGAGCTGCAATGAAAAGCTGATTATGCCGCTCAAAATGCGCTCTAATTTTTACTGAAAAGAGTGATAAAGTTCATTAAAACAAACAAACTCCCTGAATTGCTTGCCAAGTTGGAATTTAATAACGAGAGACAAAAAGGTTTTTGTAGTATTTAAACTGCATTGCAAATAGTGACTGAAATTAATTTATTTGTGAGTAGTATTTGATGAGACCACAAAACGTATTTGCTGGTAAACATGTTTGGGGCGTTAATTAAAAGTGAAATGGGAACGCTTTCCCAAACAACAAAGTAGTTTACTACCTACTACTCGTAATCCCATAAACAAGGTAACATGTCCGTGGAATGACTGGGATATGCCGCACTTAGCCGGCTATAATCTGGTTTATTAGCGGATATAAAAACAAGGTGTGGCCTATTAGCTTTATGTACGGCCTGTCCAGCCGGTAGGTGTGCCCATCGATCGTTCTGCTATTAGCCGCGTACTTTGGACTTGTTTTTATCGTGCTGAATGATTCATAGTTGGCGAACGAGGCGCGCCGAGCCAGGAGTACCTAATATAAGATTTACGAGTTTTACAGAGTAAGGAAAACAAATCGGAGCATATTTCTTCTTGTGCGACTGTAGGCAGCATAATTTTAGCGTAAATACTCGTATTTCCAATTGCACTTAATTCCACACAACGAATTGAAACTTAGTTACCTACACAATTAGCAATAATCAATATACATATGAGACAATATTATACATATAATAACATTTTATATAATATAATTAAGTACATTTGTTATTTTAAATTCATAATATTAAAAAAAACTACCCCCACGAGCCTTGTGGCTATTCAAAATCGGTTTAGTCAAATCTAAAAAAAAAACATAGTTTGTAAATTTAGATGAAAAAACTTTATTTAATTTTAATCCATATAAAATAGAATAGAATAGAAAACACTTTATTGTACACCACACAAATTAATAATAAATTTTACAAAAACCTTAACTAATTAAAAACAGGGTACAAAGGGTGGCCTTATCGCTATGAGCGATCTCTTCCAGGCAACCTTGGGATGGACAGGAAATAAAAGGGACGAAAAGACAGTGGCGTAAAACCAATATAATAAATAAATTAAAAAATAATAATACATAAAGTACTCATATAATAAACCTAAATATTATACGAAATAACAAAAACATTTAAGTAAAATAAATAAATAAAGCGAGATATATATGTAAAGTAGAATAAGGAAAATAAGTGTGTTAAGGAAGACAAATAATAAGCAAAATCTTATTTTTAAAAACAGGAAGAGATTTAGCTTGACGCATTTCTAATGCAAGAGCATTCCACAGTTTAATGGCATGGATAGTAAACGAATTTTCAAAGAATGCAGTAGATTATCATATATGTAGATTAGAATAATTAAAATATTTTTATAAACTTAGCCAAATGCTGACTTATTTCATTAATATAACTGTTACAGGGGAAGCTAAGTTTATAATACCGTTGGGTCTGAACATTTTGAAACAGTCCCAACAGCCATCATATTTTTCCGGACGTACTATGAGTAATTAATTTATAAGTTCTAGCGGTCATATGTCGAATGTTCATAATATACCTAAATAAGCTATATCAAATTATATAGACCAGTAGCATTTTCTCGGAAGCAATAGAATTAATCATTTTACAACTTTTAATGTTAATGTTATGGCTTTATTATTTAGGATTTAAGAATTAATGAATAATTCATTAATTCTTTATTCCTCACAAAATACTCTACTCATACAAAAGTGGATAACTTAGCCAGAATGTTCCAAAGTTGAGCTTAACCCTAAAAGAGTTTTCTAACAGCGGGCAACGACATACAAGAGATGTGGTAAAAAGAGTTCACATAGAAAAATAAACAAATTAATCTAAACACTAGAACTATTCTTATTCTGTAACTACCTATATTATGTTATGCATAACCCCCAGAATGAAATATATTTTACGCGTAGATGCCTACGCTGCGTAGCAACTCGTTGCGTAGCCAGCTACAAAATAGCAGCCTACGGCGTAGCAGATAACTTATGAAGCGCAATTAATTAACCTTATTACAGGTAATATAGCTATGTTTATCATCCTATCATAACAGAGGTAGGTTGTCTTGTACTAGACTTAGCTAAGCTTTTGTTATTTATGAGTAATATTTCACGGCTCACCTGTTTCATAGATTTTCTATAATACGGTATTTTACAGCGGTAAAAGTAGTCTTGGGAAAATAGCTTTCCTCGATCGTTCGCCATATTGAACTATTTTTTTTCGATATCTATATTATAGCGCAAAATCTATTGTTATTATCATGAGGTTAAAGAAAAATTTTATTTAGAACAAAGAGTGCGCTAAATCTGCTATTAATCATAATCATAATCATAATCATTTATTGCATGAAATATGGTACATATAGGATATTACATTTCAATTCGTTTCACATATTTCGCCAAAAAACATTGGCATGCAAAAATTTTGTACATTAAAATTTAATAAGTCTAGATTACATTAAATGTCAATTACAGCTACTCAATCATGGTTAATTTCATCAAAATTATAAATGTCAATTAATATACATAGTCAAGATTTAAATTCTAAATAGTCTTTGACACTGTAGAAAGCATTATCTATTAACCATAACTTTAACTTTTTCACAAATAAATTATATGGTAAATCTTTTATTTTGTTTGGTAGTTTATTATAAATAATGCCGCACATAGCGTGACAATTTTTTTTATATAAGGCTGTCCTTGGTGTCCTAGAAAAAACAATTCTTTCTGGATTTCGGACACATTTCGTAAATTTCGTATTCCGAAACATCATCAAATTTATTTACCGAAATTATCCTAAGCTATTTTTTTATTTGTTGTTGTTGTTTGTAGTTTTTCTATAACAATCTATTTTGGGTCCTTTTGTTATAATGAGCCGATTCAGGTTTGACTAAAATCAAATCATGCAAGGTAAATTTGACACACTTGCCGATTTCCGATTGAGCTGAAATGTTGCATTTATGTATTTCCTCGCTGAGGTGTTGCACTCGAGCGCAAATATTTTTCAGCTTGTGCCCTTTTGATTTTCTCTATAACACTCAAGAATAATATTAAAATTACTTGCTGTGCTCGTGATTCTATTTTAGAATCCTTCGCTTGCTCGGTCATCAAAATTAAGCTAAAAAGGAATTTCGCGCTCTTGTAGAACAAATAACTATTAAAGTAGTGATAAACTTAAAACGAAGGGAACTTAAAACAATTGTTTTATTAATATAAGCAGCAAATTTAGTGAAATAAATCAACCCTTGTTAAAAAGGAATAAGAAAAATATTATGAAACTTTTTAACACCTGGTGCGATTAGTTTTAAACTCCGCCAAAACACAATAAATAAAAAGCTGATTATAGACTTTCAAAGAGGTTTTAGGATATCTGGGACTATTTAACAGCGGTTGCTTTAAACTAACCAATTCAAATCTTTTCAAAGATTTTATAATTAATTTTATTTGTTATTGTTTACTTGTTATTGCTATGAAAAACTAAACGTATCGCAGACAAAAACAGAAAACAAGGCTATAAGATAAACTTCCAGATAATACTCCAAATTGCTATTTAAACTCTGTTCAAAATCCAGAGCTCACGTGCCTATCCTGTTCAACTTATCTCCTAAATTTGCTAATAGCTAATCCACCCTCGTAAGCTGCTTAAGTTATCTCGGGACTATCGCCCTGTGTTCCGACACTTGAGACGCGCTCGAATGTACTTAGTGCCATCAACTCCAAATTAACAGGTATACTGCTTATCGAGCCAGCTCGGGTTTCTCGGCGCGACTTATTGATCTGTTATCTCAATAATGGCTTTTGTATCTGATGTGACTTTCACATTGAAGACTGATGTGTGTAAGTCATACATGCAAAATGTTGGTTACGTAAGATACATGAGTTTTACTCAATAAATAAATAAATATTTCCGGACAATCGACGCAACAACATTTTCTAGATATCTGATATACTTAATATAATGTATATACATACATTATGTATATAGATAACATACATATTAGCTGTGTGGTCATATCGAAGATTTGACGATATCATGTCCAAAAACCAATGAAATGTGATTTATATATTGATGATATAAATAAAGAATGATATATATAAATCTTATTTAAAATTAAAATGATTTATAGTAAAGACAGAGATAGACACAATATTATAGAACTAGTATATCAAATTCAAGGGCGCTGGTATCGCTTAGACCTAGATAGGGTTTAATACAAATATTCTCGAATCCTACGACTTTTCACTATTTAATTGTGCCTTAGAAAGTTCGATTGGATAAGACTACGAGTTCAACTAAAACTGGTCCAGTGAACAGTTAAACTTGTAACTGCCGAGAACTCGATGCGATAGTTCTAGAACTAAGCTCTACGAATTGCCTACGTGCTTCGTCGTACGTGAATCAGTTTAGAGTTTTCGCCTCTGTATACTTTATACTAAGTATTCTTGAGTAGGTGTCATGTTTATGTAACAATGTAAGATTAACAGCTTGGGAGCAAGAGTTTTACAATTATCAAAATCGGACCATTCAGTAAAGAGATATGCGTGTTTATACATAAAATTTACATATACACGACGAATAGAGAACTGACTCAAAGTGATCGAAATGTCTTACTTCTATCATTTGTTATCGTTTCATATTTATATAAGCTGACAAGGTGTTTAAAATTATCTGCTATTTAAAGCTATCAAAGGTGGTACGCAAACACTTTAAGACGATTAATTTTAAGGCTGCGTTAGAAAGAGATGGGCCAACGTACCTCCTGGCAACATCCAGAATCTGCAAGCTTTACTGAGATCAAAACTAAGAACAGAATGCGGTCCTCATATTTTAAACAAAACTCCATCCAGTGCCCGAGCTATTATATTTTGCAGATAACTTTGACTACTCTAGAAGCTTATATCAATTTGACACTGACTGAACTATTCCTAAATCTATTATTTGCGTCGTTTTATTTCATTTAGCCACAGTTTGGAAGATGTCACATTTTATTTTTAGTTTATTCTGATCTTGTTTGTGTATTTTATAGATGAACATGATTTTGTGTTTACAATAAAGAGTTTCTGTATTGTAAACGTTAAAAAATAAATATGTTGATTCATTCTCACAAATAAATTACATTAAAATTAAAACCTTTAATGGAACAATACTTTTTATTCAGCACAATATTTTATAAGCTCGATACTGTAATCCTATTTTTGTTAATACTTACATGTACGATATAATTTTAGCACTCGAATATTATTTTACATTTAGCTGAATTTTTGGTGAACTACTGGTGTCGTTATGCAACACCGACCTTTTTATTCCACACACAAACATACAGTCCACTGTTAACACACACACACAGTCCACTAAAAACACACACACATACACAGTCCTCAATAAACTAGCTGCGGGAACTATCCTATCGAACTATAACAATACCGTGCATGATGGATTGCCGTCTAATAAAATACGCAACCTCTGCATTGTGCGATATGAGGATAAATTCCGAGGGTAGACAGGAAGATTTCATAGAAAAAATTCCTACTACTACAGGCTGTTTGGACTTAAGATAAATCTAAATTTGAAATTTAAGAAAAACCCTTGATTCCAATGCCTGAATTTCCTTAAAAGTAAAACACCCATAATATTTAGTAATGTGCACGCGATGCGCTTTCATTTGATACCCCACTCGAGTATATTTGCAGATTTACGGTTTTCCTTCCCCACTCTAACTCCCATAACTTTTTAACGGCACAACCGATTTTCATGAAACATATCTAAGAACACTCGCGCCAGACTCACCTTTCATACAAAAATAAATAACTAAAGTAAAATCGCTCCATCCGTTTGGGAGCTATGATGTCCCAGACAGACAGACAGACGCACAGACAGACAGACATACAGACAGACAGAAACCGAAATAAAGCATCCAATTGAATGATTCATTCGTTTATGTGTTTGTAATTTATTTGTATAAAATAAAATAATATCAAATAAATGTTTTTTTTGTGAAAAATATATTTTATATATCCTCATAATATATGTAGGTTTTTTATTCGACCTGAAGATAGGCAAAAGTCAATTTACCATACAGCCTCGGGCAAAGTAACTTGACTTTGCAGCCACGTCTTCCTTCTCTCTTATAAACAGTTGTAGGGTAACAAATATGACACAAATGCTGTTGCTCACCTTTCATTAGATCATGTATTTTAATAAATAAATAAGTTATTTTTACCTGCCTGAAGGGCGAATTCAGTTACGTCATAATTTTTTAAATAAAAAATTAGTAAATCATAATTAAGGCTTAATTGTTTGGTCTGTGACAAAACTTTAAACGAAGTCTGGTCTATAAATTAAGTGGGCCTAAGTTTTATGTTTTTAACTTTCTGACAGCCCTTATCGATGGTTCCCGGTAACAATATCTGGGCCACGGTCGTTCAAAGATTTTATGCTCAGAATTTAGATTGGCAAGCCAATAAAGCTACTTCTGGAATAGTTGTTAACAAGCGTGAGCATCCGAGCGTCAAGTTATGTTTTACTTTTTTGTTCTTTATATGTAGAATATTGTAAGACTACGCAAACGCTTTCTTTCATTTTTTTTTTCAAAAAAATCCACCCACTCCTTTACACCGATAATCCGTACACATGTTTTTATTTATCTTGAACTAGCTGATCCCAGCAAACGCTGTTTTGCAAAATGAAAAATAGATAGTAGCCGATTCTCAGACCTACTGAATACGCATATAAAATTAGGTAAAAATCGGTTAAACCGTTTTGGAGGAGTACGGTAACTAACACTGTGACAATTTTATATATAAGATTTATAGCGTTTACGGGCGGAATTTCAATTTGTTTGTTTCATACCCTTGGCTTACAATTTGAAAACTACCGCATTGGTTGGTGGAATGACTGCCTACACAATTATTCCAATCTATGAGTAAGGCCTATGTCTAGCGTAAATCAGCTTTAGGCTGAAATTATAATGATAATCACAGCTTGAAAGCTATCAATGACATAGATGTTCAGGGCATAATAATAATTATAAACATATGAGATCTGGTTTAACACAGAATAAATAAATAAACCGCATTTAGAGAAGGCGTTAAAGGAATTTGAGTTTGGAAAATGTGGGGACCGGCAAATATACTCAAATTATTATATCTGAGACACCAGAGAAAATAAAAAAGCTTTACCCCTTCCCCGCCCTTATTCTCGCGAGCGGATGAACTGACTTCGATTCCGTTTGAAGATGGATTCGTCAAGATTTTTTTACTCTTCGATCTAATCGAACTTAAAACCGGTTTAGACATTCGAAAGATACGAGGAAATGGTTAATTAGACTTTTGGAAGATATGAGGAGTGAAACAATAGATTACTTCCAACAATCTTATGTTTACAAATATACCCAACTAACTAAGGAGATGGGTTATAAAATAAATGGAACAATAAACTTTGTAATAAACATCCAGAATCAAAATTTTCAAGTTTGCTCAAAACTATGCAGAAAAAGTGGTCCTCAAATTTTGCATACTAAACATCTTTTAGCACCTGCTCTAATAAGCAAAATCTACTCTCAGTCTGCATCCCAATCAAAAGTTATTCAAATTTCAAATCACTGACCAATACATTTAATAATAAATGCCAATATATAGGTCTCACCTTTATAAACTTTCACCGGTGAACCTCGTTATGGCGTCTCTCACAATGACAGTGACAGCAAGCGTTCTAATGACATGCCATACTCGACACTTGACACCGGACGCCGGACGGCAAACAACGTCCCCTTAATTGCTGTCAGCCGTAAACATACACGCTAACGTATTGATTTATTTTATAAATGGAATTGGATAGACGACTCCGCCGTTCTAGTTTTAGACGGGGATTTATCGAGAGTGGGAATGGCATCGTTTGACTTTAAATCGACGTTTGAATTACTTGGATAGCTTGCGTAAGATGAAACCTCACCTCATGGTTGCCATAATGAGTTGAAAATAATTAGAATGATCACGAAGGATTTGTTAAGCTTATTTATGAACTTTTGATTTATATTATGTGACAACTTTTGAAATATGTATGATTTTGAGTATAGTTTTTGTAATTTTTTTTTGGAGTTTACTCCTTAAGAAACGATTTGAGTTATAAGGCCCGGTACGGAAATTTTATGAGGAGTAAAATCAAGTGTAACACGAAAAGTTGAGGCGTTACGTAGAAAGAGACAAACATATATATCTGTAAACATATATCTCATTCTTCGGGTCTCCTCTTTGCGCGATACTTCGTAGTCTCACTGTTTTTTATTTATATTATTTTGTAACATACTTTATGTAATGCGCTTTATTGAAGTAATATAAATAATTACAGATATATGTTTGTATCTCTTATCATTTTAGCATATGCGTTCATCTACCCTTTTTTTTCTATTCGATATATATCATAATTATCGTTCGTAAGGAGTAAACTCCAATCGTGCGTCGTAGCTGACATTCAGACACTTTTTTTTATTGACTCTGGATATCTAGGACCCAATGAAGCCTATGTGTAATATATATAAACAAAGGCGTTTGACCGCATTTTTTACACTCCAATTTTAAATAAATACCGAAAAATTTTTGACAGAGTCAATTTCAACCGAATTTTACATGCCCTTTAACTACTTAAGATTTATTTATCGGATGACCCGGCTTTAAAAGTGGTCGTAAATCTATTAGAACTCTCCCGGTTCAGCTGCGTCGCCCCTCCGAGTCAAGGCTAATAATATTTTTCCGCTATAAAACTTTATGCGTTCTTCAGCTTCCGGTGGAAAATGAAACAAAGATTTTGTCCACATGACGCCGTCTTTTATACACAGAGATATTTTAGTCGTAAAAAACATCCCTGCTTTTTTGCAACTGGTTTTTGTTTTGTCAGTTGAGACTGAGAATTAATTTCACAAGGATCCTGAGGCCGGAATTCATAGTCACAATTAACAGTTGATTACTTTAAATCAATGATTACATCTGTAATTGCCCATAGTTGTAATTATGTACTTTTTTTATTTATACAATCTTAGTAGAACTTACAGCTCGTAAAATCATGGTATAAGCTATATAAAACTTAAAGGCTAATTACAAATTCCTACAAATAATACACAAGCACAACAACACAGTTTGTTCGAACAATAACAAAGAGGAACTTCACTAGACACATAAAAGTTATTTACTTCTAATTATGTGAATAGTAATAATATATAATAATATAGTAATGGCCTAAATAATTTAAAAAATAAAATAATTCTACAGATGTAATCATTGAATTAAAATAATTAGAGATTATTTGAGTTTGGTTTTGAATGGTTTTGAACAAGTGGACTACATATCATAGATCACTATAGATACATTGAGAACTGTGCAAGACCCATTTTAATAGATATTAATTGCTGGTTTCTACAACTGTATTAGTATCAATGGAGGTCATAAACATTCCCAAGGCTTTAAAGGTAAATTCAAAGGTAAATAAACATGGAAGAGTAATTGTATAACTGAGCAGATTCATCAATCAAACATATTATACTCGTGCTTACTCAATTTAATGAGATGGCATGTGATTTCACGATATGGGCTCAAAATGCCCATAACGACAATTTTATAAAATTCAAGGGTTTCAGCATGCAATTCTACAATATTGGCACAATACGTTATGACGAGTTTCACTTAAATACGTTCAGCCGTTTGGGCGTAACAAATTAAGCGCATATCAATACAGACTGGGTTTATATTATAATATTAGTAAAATGTTATATAGAATAACCTCGTCAACTGCAAACACATCTATTAATACTATCTGACCCCAGCAAACGTTGTTTTGCAAAATGAATAATAGATGTTGGCCGATTCTCAAATCTACTCAATATGCTCACAAAATTGCATGAGAATCGGTCACGCCGTTTCGGAGGAGTACGGGAACGAACATTGTGACACGAGAATTTTATATAACAGATTATAAAGCTGAAGAGTTTGTTTGTTTGAACGCTCTAACCTCTGGAACTACTGGTCCGATTCGAAAAATTCTTTAAGTATTAGATTGCACATTCACCACGAAAACACGGGAAACACGAGCTTGTAAAGCTAGTTTTTAATATCTATTTTCCTTCAGTATTGCGAAAAATGCAAGCTTCAGGTAAAATGCCGCATAAAAATTATAATGTTTCAAGTTAAATGGATAACCGTTGGAATATACCCTTGGGAACGAAATGCTTCGCTTTTGTGGCACAAAATACCGATCCTCACTTTTTGTGTGCCTTCACTCATTTTATTAACTTGATATTGCGAACTCGGATTAAAGAATATCTTATTGCAAAAAACGCCTCAAGTCTCGCGGAAATTGAAAAGCAAATATTTTTGCGTCGTATTTTAATGATGTAACTTTTAAGAGTAATTTATCTTCTACTGTTGGACTGGAAATGAAGGCTTTTCAATAACTAAGCTGCTAAGGGATACAAAATGGTATTGTTATCCAGTTTTGTCGGTCTTTGACTGTTTTCAGTCAGACATTATTAATTAGGTTTTGTGAATATTTGGTATACAGCTTTGGGAAAATATAAAAGACAAGATAAGAATAGTAATAAAAAGCGCTTTTATATGATGACAGCTTATACAAGATGGTATAAATGACAGCGAAATCATTAATAAAATACTTATTTTTAAGCTGCCTACTGCATTACTTATAAAATGGCATTTTACGCGTTTTAATTTGGCTTTCATCAATATAGCTTACTTTATTTTACCTAATAGTATTGCAAATATTAAGCACTACACATTTCGGTCAGTCGACTAACAGTTTTCAGTTGGCTTGATAGCTCTTTATTAACATAACGGCCCCTTAGGGTCTGTTTCACAACCTCCGAGTAAAATAAGACATTGGTTAACATATAGCGCTCTAACGCTCAGTCACATGTGACAAAGCGAGATAGTTTTTGACATAACTAACCATTGCGTAGTTTACTCGGATTTTGTGAGACTTAACATACTAGAATTAGGCCAATACATTGCAGGTATCTTGTTTAAATACAGTTTTAATTGACACTGTTTCGTTGATTACTTTTATATGATTCAGTTTCAAATTGAGATCAATGCACAAATTGCGGTTTCACTAGCGGGAGCCAAGTCTCGTGTGCATGGATGGTATTACAACGAACTCGATATTTATTCTATAATCAGTAGATATTTTTTTTCGGTATTACTTACGAATGCGCAATCAATAGTTAATCATAAGCAAGAATTGCCCCCGAAACCAATTGTTGAACAATCATAGACCAAATTATTTAATATAGAAAACAAACTTAAACATACTTCTTTATGTTTTTACAAAGTTATAAACCCCACTTATAGGTTGAAACTAATATTCTAGTACGAGGCTGTAACTCGTAGTTGCAAGTGTAGAAGAAATTGAAGCGATGACGTAGTGGCGAGGTAAGTGTAGCGGGCGCACGTCCATGCAATGGACGTGGGTTCGAGTCTCGCATTTCGCTAGCTACTTCGTTACTTCGTCTTCATTTTTTCTACACAAATTTTCAATATTATATAAATACCTGTTAACTTCTCGATATATTTCGAAATTGTTCGAATTTGTTCTAAAATCATAGGCGCAATTCAAGCGCCTCAGGTCTTTCCATTCGCCTCACAAAGGATATTCAGCCTAAGCCGTTTATGCCTTGTTAGGGCTCTGTGACACTAAATTTGAACACATATATTTATAGCAGTCTGAGTTGAGTAGTTATAATTGTATGAAGTTTGCTAAAATCTGTTTAAACATCATATTATCAGTAAAATTCTGTTGTTTAGGCAACAGTCCAAGAGATTTTTATTACGACCGGCGAATCGAAACATGGAGCAAATGATCTTATAACCCCTTAAAATAGTAACTAACCCACGTAAAAAACAAGATTTGTGAAACTTACAACGATTCAACATATTTCTCCAGTTCAAGTGCGCGGATTGTACCCTTAACAGTCAAAATTGAAATTAATAGGCTAAGTCGATGGTCATTGCTTTTTATTCGTCCCATGTGGTATTATTTGTCCCCATTCGTCCCGCACGACTAATTGATTGAAAGTGACAAAATCATAAAGATTGAAAAAGTAGAGACTTTCAACTATAACGCGTGTCGTAGGTACACTTAACACGTACTTTTCAGTTTTGTACATCGAAGTTATTGAAAATACAAATTCAGTGACATTTTATCAGTGAACAATGTGGGTAAAAATACTTGCCTGCCATGTTTTTAAGAAAAATGTATTGCGGGTTTCCTAACGAAACGACAAAATAAGAATAACAAAAACGTAGATTACACAGTCGGTCGCCTATTCACTTCAAAGGTTTCTACTTCAATGCGATAGACTACGTAGTTTTCTCCAGAAAAAATAATTTACCGGCATTTACAAAGCAAACTACTTCTAAAAGCTCCATTGATTGACTCAGTATTGAGTCGGGATAAATAAATCCTGGTAAATCCTCCTGAACTCATAACAAAGACGGATTACAACTCGGCACATACATACATTGTAGCATCAGAAATGAGAAACCTTCGTTTTGCTTTGAACTCATTCCCTACCCAAACGGAACTTGGCTTAACAATATTAAACATTTGTCATCATTTTTATTATATAAGTGGTCGGATAAATCAGATAATTTCGGTTGGAATCAAGATCAAGTACCACGTAAATTACTACGTGGTAGTACCACGTAGATTACTACGTGGTACTTGAAACTGCCCACGGAGATCTCTACGAACTAATCCGCTTGCCTATGTTGGAGATCTTTATGTCGTTCTTAGAGCCAACCCACACGTACCACAACCACACGACAAAACGTCGCAACGACAACGCAACTTTGTCGGCTGTATTTTTGTATAAAAAAATCAATAAGACTTTCACACAATCACACGTACCTACCACATTTGGCAGTCAATATCGATAAATGTATTGACACTGACTTTGTGGCATCGATGTTGTTGCGTTGTTTTGTGGTTTGATCGTTTAGATATCTATATATCGTTTAGTATACGTACAACTGCCGTCTTTTTTCGTGAAGTCTTTTTTGACAGTTGTCTTAGGTAAGAAAGCAAAGTTACAAGTCAAATTCATTTTCGAATAAATAATAAAGAAGTGTTGGTAAAAATAATCCCTCAAAAAAAAAACCCTTATTAATTAAATAGAATTGGTTGGCTGACTGATTTGTAGCTGTAAGTCTTGTTTGTGGCCGATGAGCCAAAAGAATAATTTAAGTATTTTTAAGACCGAAATACCGTTCGAGTGCTTCTTAATGAAAAAAATACCAAAAGAATTAATTAAAAATAATAATTTTAAAAAATCGATGCATCGAGTAAAAAAACATCTATGTATATTTGATGTTGAAAAATTTACAATAAATCGGTTCGATTTGATGCATCGTTACTATACATCGGGAGTTTTTAATACATGTATTATTATTATTATCGTCCACCATTAGGTCGTGGTACGTATGTTTCGAACCTTAACTTAAATTTTCTAAATACCCCTTGCCATTATACATAAGCGCACCAACCACTAGAAACAGCACTATCAGACAAAACGAAATCAAAATTAATATTCTAGCTAGATAGTTAGACGATAGTGCAAAATTAAATTTACTAAGTTTATTTTGAAGTTTCATCTGTTGTCCAACAAAGTAATACCTACAAATTCCAAAAGTTTCATATAAAAATGGGATATACCACTGGCTAGACGCCAAGTCAAGCGCGGCAGGGTAACGCTTAGCGAAATAAAAGCGAAACTATAAGAACGAAACATGTTGCTATTTCCTCTACTATGCGACCAATAGGTACAAAGCTCTTTAAATAAAGAAAATAAAGAGCAATAGGTAAAATAAATAAATATCATATTTTAATTTAATTTTATATCAATTCAGTTTAAGTGTTTAGTTAAGTTAATATATCATTATAATATTTCAAATACGATTATAAAATGGTTTTATGAATAAATGAATATGAATATATGTATATACATATATGAATAACAATTAATTATGAAAATACGTATCGATATGTATATGAATAGGTACGTGAACGTGACAAAATAAATTCGCCCGGATGAAGAAGAAATCAAATATTTTTGACATGAACATTATGCAGCAAAAGGCAAACCATTGACATTATATCAAATATGAAACAATAAAATGCAATATCATTTATTAAATGTACATTCAGGAAATAATAAAGGCGTTAAAAAATATTTTAAACTTCGAAAGTTTTTAAATTAAAATACCTACTTATTTATGCTTATACTAGCTGTGCCCCGCGGTGTTACCCGCGTTATAATGGATTTTCCCGCGGAATGACGTTTTCCCGCGGTAAAAAGTAGCCTATGTTATTTAGGCTCTAGAGATTCTTTGTACCAAGTTTCATTCAAATCCATTCAGTAGTTTTTACGTGAAAGAGTAACATACATCCATACTTACAACCTTTCGCCTTTATAATAGTAGTAGGATTTATTAAGGCATACTTGATCAGTCATCACATAAGCGCCAGTACATGTACCACAAGCACATCGCAACGACAACGCAACCACATCTTGACTACATTTTGTCGCGTCTTTGTCGTGTGTTTGTGTAACGTGTATTTTCGCAAAACGTCCTATCTATATACTTACCATGCAAAGTAATGTTTTATTTCTACAGTATTCCTACAGCCGTGTTGGCTAAGTGGGAGGACACTCGACTTTAATTCCGAAGGTCGTGGGTTCAAACCCCGCCACGCACCTCTGGATTTTTCTTCTTGAGAAATTTATGTGCGCTATAAACACGTGCTTTAACGGTGAAGGCAACATCGTGAGGAAACCGGCATGTTCTGAGAACTCTAAAAGAGTTTGAAGGACATGTGACATTCACCAACCCGCACTTGGCCAGCGTGGTGAATTAAGGCCTAATCTCTCTCGTCAAGAGAGAAGTCCCTGTGTCCCAGCAGTGGGAACGTTAATAGGGTGATGATGATGATTCCTACAGCCTCTGAATAAATTTTGTTAAAGAACGCTAAATTGCCGTCATCGTCTTTTATATGAAAATAAAGTTGACTCGGTGTGCTTTCCTTGCCGCTTTAACCGCGACTCACAAAATCGAGGAAAACTCTTTCGGGAACGAACGCCAAGTCAATATTTGTGATGCCATTTAACTGTCTTACCTCCCGCCACTTACTATACTTTATTGCCTGTTCGTCCTGTTCCAACTAAATTTAATATCGAAGTATTGGCGAAACAATTTTATTGGAAATAGCGTGTACCGAGTCGGATTAGCGAGTGCTCTTTATTTAGCTTGGATATAATAGCGTGTTATTAATACAGGGTGTTTTAAAATTGGTATATAAAGCGGAAGGGGTTCAGAAGGTGAGTTCATTGCGAGTCTCTTTTGTACTACGAGTTTTCGATTTGGAAGCCCATTTGTCGCAAAAAATGTTCGTGAGTTGAGCCTTAAATTTTTTTAATGGTCGAGAGGTAACAATTTAAGTAGGTAAGTTTAGTGTTCTAATAATAATCCCAATAAACAATGTTAAAGATTTTATTTGAATTTTTTGGATTTGAAGTTGGAACGTACCTACAATATTTTAAGTTGTTTCGACTTGCTCTTTTGACATGTATGTTTGTTGATGTGTATGTTTCAAAACACAATTATGTAAATTAATGGTGGCATTTGCATATCGTGACTTAGGCCTACGCTACTGTAGAAGCGTTCTATATTTTATAGATTTCCGAGCACTAATGACATTAATAACAACTTACGCAACTTCAATTGTAATTATTATGAATTATTTATTTATTAATTAGGAATATACCTACTCATGATTTTTTACATTGAACAATTTCTTGACGCAAGAATGAGATGAAATCATAACCCACTTTGAATAATGATGAGTTTTTTATAATACGCACAAATTCGCAGAGCACTTTATTCTATTAGAGGAAGGTATATTTTATCGAACGTTGAAAGTATAGACGAAAAAGCTATATATGAATATAACATGTAAGTATAGGTGAGATTATTTCGCTAGAATAAAATTCACGGGAACAGGCACTGGCAAATTTATATTAGATCGTGAAGCGGCGAGCGAGCCGCAATTTAGCCTGAGGGAGCCCAATAACTACATTTGACGCCATTCGGTCGTACACCGGGGATCGTATCATGATATTTATTCAGCCGCAAATGTTCTAGCTAGGTCATATGGATCTGCATTGCCGTCTGTATAATACAGGATTTGCTGCAGTGGCTAACTAAACCCGAACAGATTGCCTGGAGTTTTTAACGGATAAAGTGCCAAGCTATTTCAAGTATGAATATTGATATGCTGAGCCAACTATATGCTGCTGTTGACATAACGTGCTGATATACAGAACCGTTGGGGCCGAAAAGTTTTTGAATGGAGACAGCGCAGCGGTTCGAGAAACGGTCAAATCTTTACTAGCGCCAAAAGTGTAGACGAAAAAGCCATAATACAGTAATAAATTTGGAAAAGGCACTGGTAAAATTACATTATATCGGTGCAATTTAGACTGAATGAGCCCAATAACTACATTACTACGTACCATGATATTGAGCCTAGCTAGCTAGATCAAATGTTCTAGCTAGCTAGGTCATATAGATCTGCATTGCCGTCTGTATAATACAGGATTTGCTGTAGCAGCTAACTAAATCCGAACGGATAGCCTGGAGTTTTTAACGGATAAAGTGCCAAGCTGTTTCAAGTATGAGCATAGATTATGCTGATCCTATTATATGCTGCTGTTGAGATTATGCTGATCTACAGAACCGATAACCATTGGGTTGAATCTTTCTTCAGTAGATTCAAAATTATAAGGTACTTGTTCTTTAATAAGAACATGACTTGTCATGATATTGTAATGTATTTGGCAAATAAATGATTGATTTGATACCGCGGATCATCATCAAAAGCAACATAGGAGTTTTACCAACTAAGATATACAGATGACTTAATAACCATAATGGAACCAAATATAGTACTAATTCCGCATCCAACTTCCTGGCAGTATTATACACAATTATAACGCATTGATAGTTTGTATTTAGTTTAGATTTCCGCAAAGTAACTCCTGAATCTATCAATTATGACAGATGACTTGATAAACGTCATCTGTCATAATTGATAGGTTCAGCCGCCGGTACTCAATTTGAATGAGCCTCGAATGGCGATTTTATATAGATGTAGGTACACAGTCATAGAATACAAAATACAAAAGTTAGTCGTTATTGTTTTGTCTGACTGATCAACAGTAGCACCACGTAGCCTAAAACGAATTTACTCAAAGTTGTTCGTGCTCTAGTGCTCATGTAGTGGAGGATTCTTTGCGATACTACTACGTAGGTATAAATAACGACAGTTTATGAAACGGCCAATCATTTCCCCGGTCGTACGTGCAGACGGTCGGCAGGGGCGTTGTATTAAAACTATAGTGCTCGGAACACTAGCTGTTTACTAACAATGTTTATTATTAACTGACACGTTCTTGCTATTTTAGAGTAGGAAGTGTAGGATAATTCTCAATTCATATTATGACATGTTTTTCATAGCCTAAGAGTAACTACTTCATCTACAAGACAACAATAATAAGTTAAAATCGTTCATCAATACTTTCCTACCCAGGTTGAAGGTAAATTACAACATAATAAAAAAGTCTTGAATTTCATCAAAAGCAAAATTGCAAATAAAATTTATTCAAAATACAAGTCAAGATAATAACAAATGAGATTTGTCTTTTTAACGGAGTTTCTACGGCCGCCTTCCAGCTTCTTCATTAGTAGGTTTAAGTATACGTATAAAATGTTTATATCAATCGGAAACCGAGAAGTGTGCAATCAACTTGAATAATAAGATTTACAGATAAACATCGAGTCCGATGAAACTAAATAAGAGCTTATAAAAGTACATACCAGCGAAACAAATAAAATAATACTACACCCAACGATATTGAACATCGTTATATCGTAATACAGAGTAAGCTTGAAATTATGAACTATGTATGTAAGCGAGCGCTTAATGTATACAAGGTGTAACAAAAGTTTCGGTCAGTATAGACATAGAAAAATTGGTTCATAAGAACCATATCGAACTACCTATTTTAGCAAAGCGAAAACTGCATTCACCTTTACAAAAAAACTTGTATTTTGCTTGAAATCGAACCCAGACATATTTAAAAAAAAAACACTATTTTTATTTAGAAATAATGTATGTTGGTCAAACATGATGTCTAAATTAATTAAAATGCTTAGTTTTTATATTCTGAAATGTATTTTTCCGTCTTATACTGACCGAAACTTTTGTTACACTCTGTATGAACTAAGCCGTCGTACTCGCATATACGAGTACCTTGTACCTATGTGAGTACATCGACGTGAGGCATTCCAGACAGCTGGCTGCCCTCACGAGGATCGCGACGTGCTGTCTCATGCCTAATCTCACACTTATTCATGCTCCAGACGACCTACGTGCCTGAGCTTAAGCACCTTGATGGCACTTTGTTCTTTAAGCTGGGGGAGGAAGGCGGGTTTTGTATTGAACTATTTTTTAATTCGTTTGCTCAAGGGTTGTTTGGCTGCTAAAAGCTCTGTGTGTGTAAAAGATTACACAAAATGCACGATTCCAACAAAGTTACAAATTAACTCCTACAGCCTAAAATTAACTTGAATTTTAAAATCCGTCACCAGAAAGTGCCTAAAATTCTGAAGTTGTTCAAAATAGATACGAGTATCCCAATTACCTGTGTACTCAATTAGATGAAAGTTTGCTTATTTATAAAGCTGGAAAGTATGTTGTCTTTTTATTGATTTTTTGGTGTTTGTGGTTATACTCGGTCTCCTTTTTTTTCCTATCCATTCAAGGTTGTCTGGTAGAGATCGCTCTTTAGCGATAAGACCGCCATTTGTCGCATAGTCTTAAGTGCTTATTTTTGTTTTGTGTTTATAATTATGTGTGCAATAAAGAATATTTATTTTATCTTATCTTACTCGTACTAATAAACCAATATAAAAGTTAACATATAATTTAGAAACATTTGTACAACAATCGATAGAAACGATTTTATGATAATCCAATGCAAAATTTCGATCAGTATATTCACGTGATTAACTTATTTAAATAAATATTGTAACTCGAGAGAGAGATAGAAAACTTTATTCTAGTATCTATAAATAACAATGGTCGACGTCAATACAAGTCTATTCGGCTGGCTAGGCTTTTATGATGCCTTTTTGCGGACAACCATTTTCTTCCTTGTGATAGATTCTACTTTATTATACAACAAAAACTACGTAACAAAGGTTGTCTCGGCTACAGAGGATTATTCAGATAAGAAAGACAATGTTATAAGAATTAAGTTGGATGAAACTATATGAGTAAGATAAAGTCTTACAAAATGTTAATATCGAAGAAGATTCATAATAATAATAATAATTTTTTTTATTAAATACATCGTTTAGCGATATTGTGACATCCGCCGTCTCACATCAATAAATTTTTGTGTAATGAGTACATACAGGTATATTAAAGAATGGCGGAGGCAAATTTAAATAGTGAGGGTGAGTTCTTTGTTTTTTTTCATGTGTCGACCTATTAGGCAGATAAAAGTCTCTTGACCGTACAGCCTCCCATGTTTCAGACGTAAAATTGTGAAATTAATTTATGGTTATTAAATTCCCTTGAGACGACTCATGAGTTAAATCTATTTAATCGAATATGAGGGCGACAAAATTATTGAATAGTAGATACAATATCTACAGATACAATAAATATGAATAATTAAGAACTTATTAAGTAGATTTTTTAAGCTAGCGACGAAGTGTGTATCAGTATAGTTAGAAAAAAATATTTATAAAGTACAGTATATATTTTGTATTAGGAGTATGATAAACATATACCTACTTGTATTTTATCGAAATATCCCAATCAGTTGCCATCAAATTGAGCGTTGAATAATACGGGCTATTATAATGTAGAATAGAAATCATTTGTATAATCGTCTATTACGCAATGGAATGTACTTCGCCGTTTTCTCGATATTCGACTAAAGGAAAATTTCAACACAAGCTCAATGGTCGAATACCAATAAGAAACTGCCCCAAACGTCTCACTTGAATAATAAAATGTTCGGATGTTGATATTCTCTTCGAAATGCACGTTTTACTTGTGAAATCTCAAAGGATATATTGAGACTTGAGATACAATCGTGCATTTTCTCAAGCGGATACTCTTCGATATATTTTATGATATATGCATTTGTCTTTGAAGCTATTTTATGGCGTTCGTTTTTGAGTACTATGTCGCTTAAAATATATTGCTTGCCAAGTTTATCAAGGCAATATATTTTCACATTTTTTTATCAGCATAAATGTTGGATATTGCTTCTGTATGTATTAAGATTTGAGTGTCTGTTTGTAATATATAAAATTACAACATTTTACTAAATGTATATGTTTTATTATTAACAATATACCTACATACATCCCGGCTAATCTCTGAGACGGCGAGACCGATTTTTACAGGTAATATCAGAATAAGAAAGAATAATAACACCAGAAATGTCTAATATCCGCGATGACATAAAAGGCGCGGAGTGCTTTTAATATTAAACATTCTTATCGCGCATTACCTAAATTTTTACCAAAAATTAAGCCATATAAATAACAGGAAAATATCCTAATCGATAAAATATCACATATTTTAATTAAACCGCTGATGTTATTAGTCATATTATATCGACACAAAATTCGATGCCTATATTTTCTTTAAGATTTCTGTAAACGGTTTCCGGGAAACAGTAGGTATGATTTTCTCAGAAGCCTTACGATAACTTCGCAGCCATTTCACGAATCAAATTTTAGGCATGTGGCTCTAACACGGTATTTAATTAAAGATTCCCTCTCAGAGGAAATGCTCGACACCTACTCTGGAATTAGGAAAACCGAGCATGTATGGAAAATTCTCGGTTTCGTTATTTTGCAATTTGCGATAATGATTGCGTAGCCTTGATTAGGTCGGGTGGGTGTTTTTATTAGCCTGTAATTTTATTTGTCATTACGGTGTTTAGCCTATATGGGGGCCATGGGGGCCTCAAGTCCAGTAGTGGACATTATAGGGCTGAAGAGAGAGAGTTAATTATAAGCAATATTGTTCATTTATGATTCATTTATGGCGCGGGTTCCAACTCAACATCTGTCGACGTTCCTGAATGAGCAGTTTTGGCCGCAAGGGATTTATATTTTTATGTATGTTAGTCTATAAGATATATGTTTATATGGGCCTTAGATGCCTGAAATAAATGGTTATTATTATTGTATCCAACTTTACCTTATGTCTCCAATGCCTAAAGAATATTTTAACAAGAAGATGTTTCGCATTTGAATATTATCTGATTGTTAGGTATTATCTTTTTGTATAAGTTTATTTTTTAAAGACCGGTATTTACATACCGGAAGAAGAAATCTCCATATATTTTGAAGATATATTTTTGATTATTACTATTAATATACTTTATTTTGATCATTAACACTCATAACAATTTAAGTGAGAAAACATTTTTAATAATCCTTAGGGCCGATAACCATTGGTTAAAAACAAAAAGTTATCCGTTGACTCTATGTTTTAACCATTGACTAAATTAAATAATATAAAATAATAAAATTAATGTTTTGCAATGTCATAAATATATATTAACACATATAATGTCAAAGAAAATAAATATATATATGCAAAATGGTCTCTGACTCAGCATTTATGTTTGTGGCAGCATGCAAGTTCGCAACCAACGCTAATCTTCCGTCAGAGCCATTCCACACCTAATTTACCACGGAGATGGTGAAATAGGCCCCTAGTCATCCGGCCGTACCTACTCTTTTGGTTGACTTGAATTCGGATAAGATTGATAAAGTTATTTTTGTAATAACCAATTTCTTATTTTATCCAAATTGCGTGGAACAACACGAATATTATATTTTAGAATTCTTCATAATTATAATCTGAATAATTTTTATTCATTTCATAACACTAAACTATCACAAAGGGGACATTTAAGAAGACATACTGTCCACTTTAGCAATAATGTGGTTTCTGGAGCGAATTCCTATAAATGATGGCTCCCGGATAGTTTAATTAAATGTGCCTTTATACCCTTTGATTTGGAGATCATTTTGTTCATAGTACGGTCATTAAAGTTTAAATGGTTCAAGCCTTGCGGTTAAACTTCCCTCCCCGATTTCCGGAAATTGGAGAATGAAAGTACCTATAGGTACCTATAAGTTTATATATTTATAATGTTGATAAACGTTTAACACGCAAACGTACGTACCGAAATATCTATGTACGTATGTCTATTATATTAAGTACCTATATCAAATGTCTAGTACCCGTACCACAAGCTTAGAGATTACCACAGGGCTACATGTTGTGTGAATTGTCCGGTTATTTTATAAATATAATAATAATGCTCATTTGTAATTTTTAAAATACAAACGTACTGAATTGTGTTAGAAAGATGAGCGTTTATGGTAGACCGTTGATGAATAGGTAAAGGGTTGCAGAATAAATTGATGTTGATGAATAAAGGGCACCATGTCCCTTCAATTTATTATACTATTATGTTTAATCCCAAAATCTTGTTAACAAAGATAAATGTGTCTGGCAATTGTCTGGGTTTCTAAGCAAGTTTGTCAAGCAAACACAGTTTTTGTTTTTAAAATGGTTATGAAAGAAAAGGTTGATAATTATGCATATATGACACTTGGAATAAAATGTGTTGAAATGAATTGATATAAAATTACATTGAAATTTGATTACAATATATCGGAAACATTACAAATTTCAAAGGAAATTTGTCATGTCAGAAATAATCTAAAAAATAAAACCAATGATTTAATGTCCTCTACGGATTAATGGAAAATTATTTGTTCATAAACTCGTCAATAGAATAGTAGCATCCCTTTAACAGAAGTCTCCTTAATTTACTCTTGAATATATAATATTAGGGCTGTCAATTGTTTTCAGTTCAGTTGGTATATTGTTACAGACAGACCTACCGTTAAAAATAGTAATGCATATCATATTTTCTGGTATTTTAACGTGATTTAATAAGACATATCTTGGAAAAATAATTTCAAATATAAGGTGCATTGATAAAACTATTCTAATTAGGTAAGGAAGGATACAATTTTGAATCTAGGAAGTCTCGCAGAGGCGCATATTCGCCTCTGCCACCATCATCGTTCAGGTCTTACACCTACTATTTGAATTTATATGATATAAATAATAAATTATTCCGTACAATCCACACAACAACATTTAGATCCGTGGTAAACTCTTAGCTTGTGTTACGGTTGTCTATCAGATGTCTAGACATCTGATATACTCTTTATATTATAGTCATACATGTATAGATTTTTTTTATACGTATAATCACCCACACCAAGGAGAAAGTTTCGCCCAAACACTTTCCCCCTCGGCAGGAATCGAACCCGCCACCTCGCCCACCGCGTCACATCATAAAGTGTGTGTTAATATAGTGCCGGAGTTAAAATATTTGGTTCCATTTAAGCATTTTTTCAAGTATAGTTTCAAAGTTAAGTCATAATAAATTCACATTATGCACAAGCACAAATAACACATATTATTTTATTACAGTGGACACTACAGCGCAGTACGATGCGGTTCGAGCATATCTGAAAGAGTTGGACATCTCCAGCGCTGTGTGGGTCGGGCTCATCCGAAGCAATCCGGACGGCGATTTTACTTGGACGTAAGTATTATATGAGAATTCGATTTCTCATTGCCGCAGTTGTTAGAGGTTTGCAAAGAGAAATAGAATAGTTGTTTCCAGTATTGGGTACAGTGCTTATACATATACCACTTGTATTTATTAAGAGCTTAAAATAGGCCAAAGGGCCACACTTTTACACATTTTAGAATACGTTATTACATATATGAAATAATATGATCTTGAAACAAGAATCTATTGCGCCAAGGAATGAATTTAAATGACATAATTTTATTTAAAAAAATTAAGTAAGATATAACCATTTGCTGAGTATTTTTCAATTAAAGTTACACAAAATTCATATTAAAACAAAACAACATCAGCAACTTTGGAGTTATTATGATACTCATTTTGAAATTTAATTAATTTAAAGGTCAATTTTATTGTGACTCTCCTTAGTTTTGAGAGTGAATTATATGATATTGTTGAATAATACTGCATACCTAATTTAGTTTTACAGTGAAACTTATTATGATTAAGCTATTACAGAAATGGTAATTTTTGCGGAAATTAATTAAAAAAACTTAAAGATCCCTACTACAAAATCAGAACATTAGTCACGTCGCTCATAAATATCCTCGGCTTAAGATCACTGTGTCATGTTGACGGTAAAAACAATTTATATCTTGTCGACAATGACTAACGACAAAGCCAGCTCCATTAAATGCCGTTTTATAAAAACTAGGAGCTTTAAAATTATTTATCACTCCCTAAGTAAGAATGACTTGAATCGGGATAAGCTTACTTTTAAAATTCTTTGAGAGATGATGAGATAACTTGGAAAAGTTATTTAGTTGGTTATATAACTTAAAACGTTTACTGTGCTAGCTAGATTAACTAAGTTTGAGATTCTTTTACACATCAGTGGTCATTAAAGTGCGCTGGGAAATGAAAATGAGCATTTTTGTGCGGAATGTTCAAAAGAACGAAATACTGTTAAGCATTTGTTGAAAGCTATAAACCCTAGTCACAGTTTAACGAGAAGTTAAAATAGGTTTTAGTGAGTGTTTTCAGTTAAATAGCATTGAATAAGGAGCATAGCTTTGGTAAAACGTGTTAAAAATATTTGGTATAGTAATTTTAGAAAGATATGGTATATGAAGCCGAAAATAAATGTTAATTGCGTATGAAACTAGAAAAAACTAGACAAAGACGTAACTTATAAGTGTACAGATTTTTTAACAAATTCGGCTAAAGAATCTGTAGAGAAAAAAAATGTTTAAGCCGTGGACTTAGATAATTATTCTATAAGATATATAATATTATAGAATTTGAATTTCCACGGTCTTATTTCGCTACGTTGACAGTGCTCTAGGTGTTGTTATATATTTTACATACATTTTTTGCTATTTCATTTTAAAGCGTGAATTGTATTTTTAGCGACTACAGGGGACTAAGTGGTGATGGATACTGGAGCACTGCGCCCGACACGCGCTCCGCCCCACTGTGCGCGTCCGCCAACCCCTCCGCCGACTACCGCTGGGAGGCCCGGGCCTGCGGCGGCCCCACCGTCGCCTCTTTCATCTGTGAACTGCCAGGTAAACAATTAAAATACCCATGAAATATTTTTCATAAGGTCTAGGGGACTTAGGTTTAGAACCTCGTTGGTTTCTGTGTTTCTGGGCTTGAGATGATGTTCGGAAACCTAATCAACACAAAATTGTCTGTCTTTTCGTTTGATTGCAACTTAAAAAAGTATTTAATTTATTTTGCAAACGGGTATTACTGTCGTGATTGAATCGTGAAACTTGTAATTAGCTCTATGTATTATTGTGATCGGCTGTAAGTTTTTTTTTTATAAAGACCTAGAAGTTTTCCTTAATTAAATAAATATTATGTATATCCTCCGACCGACGTTTCGAATACGGTTAAAAACGTACCTTACCGTCATCAATACATTTGAGAATGTAGTCAAACAAAAACTTATTTGGCAACCATGGCAAAATTATAAATTATTGCTATTTCTACTCATGCAAGTATAGATAAAAACAATAAAATTTAAACATTATGTTTGTCTGCAGTACCGCAATGGGCATTAGGCGACGAGGGATGTATGGTGAAAGAACTGCCGGCGCTAACAATCCTCTACCTACCTGAAAGTGCAGCTGTCCAACTGAACGGGGACTGTGGCCTGGCTGGTGTGAAAAGTGTACAGTGTACGGGGAACGTGGTAAGACATCATAAATGTTTTATTAAATGCATGAAACCATTGTATTATTTTATAAATGGATTAATAGACATACAGCCTTATTGTTCACAGAAACGAGAAGATTTACTGAAAGACCTTTCTTGCGCTGTAGAAGAAGATGTTTCCAGTTCCGCTATGCCAATTTCCATTAGTACAGCTTGGTCATCAACATCTGACCCTACCGATGACACGATCAATGAAGCAACTACCGAAGAAGTTTCATCAACAGACCATAGCGTGGAAGTTAATCAACAGATACTTATTACAGCAACTTCAATTCCTCAGTACATTAACTCACGTTTTACTAATAAAGAAAGTAAAAATATTGATCAAAGCAAAAACGTTCACCTTGGTGAGAATGATGACCACAACATCCTAAGTAATATTATACCAAGGATAGTTGAGGTAGGGAATGTCTTAACAAATGATCACCTGGAAAAACTCGAAAATGAAAGACAGACTATAATGTTTCACGATGAAATAGCTAGAGTTGGAAATGTAGAGAATATATTTACTCAACCAACAGACCACTTTATCCCACCGCTTGTTATGGCAAAATCCAGAATGAGTGATGATATGACTGTTCTGTCATTAGCAGAAAAGCATGCTCAACAGCTTGCTGAAAGACACTTTAATAAACATACTACAGATGATAATAATCAAAATAGGGATAAATCAATTGAACATTTACCTGTAGAGAATCCATCGATAGGTACAGATAAATTCAATAATGTTGCAAAAAAAGAAAATTTAAAGTCTCATGTACCGAAAAAGTATGTAAATGAAAAATATTATGAAACAAAAGGCAAAATTGTAAAACTATCGATATTACAACCAACAGAAACATCCAAAGAAATTACTCCAGTACCAACTTCTACCCACGATTTTAGCAAATCTACAACCACCGTTGCGTATTCTCAAACTAAAAAAGCAGAAGATGATTTTGGTATGGACCTTACCGTTATGCTAAAAGATGCTCCTTACACAAGTGAAGAAGGTGAAAACTTAGACAAGTTTTCTGGAGATGTTGTCAAACTTGATTCAATAAAGCAAAAACTAACGTCCTCAAATCAAGCGATGAAGGATAGTCCTACTACAGAATATTCCGCAACAACGTCAAGTTTGATATCTGTTGATAATAACACTCAACATGAAATAGTACAAATTACTGTCGTATCAAATAGCAACGCAGGCGTAAACACTTCAGTTTTCGAAATAACAACAAAAATGCCAATATTCAAGGATGACATAACTGTTGACAATAAACATTCAACGAACAACCCAGCCGCAATAAATAAAACTCCACACATTGAAGAAACGAACGTGGCTACAACGGAAACTATTTTTAAAAGTAAAATTACAGAAATATCTGATGAAATAAGTACAGTAACATCAGTTGGAACAGAAAAGCCCTCTTTAAACACCACATCGGCCAGTGTTCTATCAACAACTACAACGCTCCCAGTCAGCACTTCTAATCCAATACTTGAAAATAAAACGGAAACTACTGACCTAAAAACCAGAATTACAACAACTAGTGCCTTTCATACAGTCGGTATTACGGCTATAGGTACGGATAAATTAACTACTGAGGACTCATCAACCGATAAACAGGAAACCACGCACTCTTACGAACCCGAAGAACCTCATGACTCTAATGCCACTATCATAACTGATGTACCAGACAGGAACACAAACGATACAGAGTACACAGGCGATGAGAATTCTCCGTTACTGTCTGGTGCATACGAACCAATGCACCGACCAGCAAGAACTAGGACACCACAACAGCAAAATCGGAAATTTAATCCATTCCGTATCTTAGGATAGATGCTTGTTGACTGCCAAGATATAGATGACTGAAGTCTAATCCAATTAGATGTTATGAACTCACAGTCACATAGGTATAAATTGTGATGGCACAGTGCACTTAGATAATAGGCGTTATTATGTGTTGGTTACTAAAACAGAAGTAAGAAAGCTTGACACTCAAGTTGTCACACTTCGAAGATTCGAATAAACAGCATAATTTTTAAAGGTTTCATAATTTATCTCTTATTTGGTTTAAAGTATTTGTGTCTTATATACTTTGAAATGGCTGTCGGTCCTAGTTGTAGATTTAAAATTGTAACCCTAGTCAATTCTAACTCGTTATGGTAACATTCACTTTACTATTTTTTCCATCACTCTTTAAATTTGATTTATTTTGAAATTCATATTATTCAAAATGATTAATTGACCATATCATTTAGGATAAGGATAGTTTTAAGTTAGTTTTGTTATGGTATAAAAAAGAATCAGTTTTTTTTATAATAACTAATACTCACCCTTATTGATAAAATGCACACGTGAATTTAAATTTAAAGTTGAAAAACATATTTAAACAATTTATTCATAGTGAATTAGTTATAAATAGATTTGGCTGAGTTAAATCATGAAATACAAATTTAATTATGTCATCATGTCTATGTAGTAAGTAGATCAAAATAAATACGATGTAAGATTTTGAAATAAAATGAAATTACATAAATCGTTTTTTATTTAGTATTATAATTGTATGTTACCTATATACAATTATATTATTTAATCTGCAAGCTACGGTCATCAAATAATGTAAACGATATAAAAAATTTGGTACGTACGAGATGGACTGATAGTACACCTAGGGTCCGTGTCTAGTTTGTATACTTTTTGCAATAAAATAAACAGAACTAATAAAAAAAATATTATTTATTAAAGTGCAGTTACAGAAATACATCAACCCTCAAAATTTCAACTCTTTGTCACAGTTCTCGAGATACAGCCTGGTGACAGACGGACAGATATACAGACGACGAATTCTTAATAATAGGGCCCCGTTTTACCCTTTGTACCCCCTAAAAACTACCTATGTATCTATATAAAGGAACTAGTGGGGTAATAAATCTAAATATTTTTTTTTAAATAAAAACCCCCGATTCCAATGCTTTTATTTCCTTAAAAGTACACCATAATATTTTATAATGTGGACGCGGTGCGCTTTCATTTGATATAGTTTTTTATTTTAAGATTTTAGGAAAACTTACAGCTAGCTAGTATTTAATATAAACAATAAAGATACACAATGTGCACAAAGAAGGCCATTTAAAAGTTTTCACATATAAAGAAATAAAGTAAAAGTAAAAAGTAAAAATTTCTTTATTGACATAAACAAATGTTTAAACAAAGATATAGACCCATAGGCTCCCGAACTAGTAAAAATGAACTGTATTTCAGGAGCCAATGGCTTCTCCAATATGATGCCCTAAATAAAAAACAATACAAAGAAAAGAAAATGGACAACAAAACAGTTCGCAAGTAACAAAGCACATTAATTAAATACTTTCTATACAAATAAAAACAAACTCAAAATACATATATCTAGTTACTAACGGAATATAAAAAAAACTACTAAAAACTACTAAAAAAACTATTATTAAGATTATTCCTAAGTCTAAACACTGGCGTATTAAAAATATCGATGTTAACATCTGCGCTTACCAATGCATTTAGGGAGCTGCACGCACGAATTAAAAACGAGTTTTGCCTATAATTTGTACGGGCAAACGGGATGTGTAATAAATCCATTCTCCTCAATGCAGCCCTAGACGTGCGAAGACCTAACAACAGTCCGTTGACTGCCCTGAGCTTTTGGCGTTGTAACATTGCAAATGGCTCCGTTGTTTGCAATGTTTAATAGATAAACCATGTCAGAAATATTTCTACGTACGTACAACGGTAAAAACTGAAATTTGCGGAATAATAAAAGTATTTATTAAATAAATACTTTTATTATTTTTATATTTCTAGCGATAAATAAAAGAATAATAGCGAAATAAGTGTTTACCTTCCTCAATGCATTAATAATAAAGTTGAACTTGTAGGACAGTCTTATGAAGAAACCCAGCAAGCTAGTCCGAAGTCATTATTTGAAAAGCACTTTAATACCACCTCACTCCAGTTGACTCGTAAGGCAGCCTCGAACCAATTTAATTTACAGAGGTAAAAGGTTCTTATCAATAAATGCTGTAATAGAGTTTCATAAATATGGGAGTTTCCGTAATGAAATAGCTCGTCCCTCCAATTCGAAAATTTAAACGGATTTTGTGTTTCGTATTATAGTAATGTGCATTAGTTGTGTATTGTTTAGTATCAGTAAACCTGCCAAATTAATGAATACGCCGTAGTTATAATTATTTAATTGTAAGTTTTTTAATTTACAATTAAATAATTATAACTAATAATAATTTAGCTCAAAGCACAGTAGCAATGGATGCTTAACAATAAACAAAAATTATGAAGTAAATGCTTTATTTTTCACAGACTCCTTCAACGATTATCATTTTAATTCAACTAATTCTCACATAATACTTAGCATATTATACACTAAAACCTTCCTCTTGAAATGCTCTACCTACTCGTATTGCTGAAAAGTGCACGAAGATCCATTTTGTAGAATTTGGAATACAGCATATTATGGACAAACAGAAGCGGCGGGGACTTTTATATATATTTTCTGGTTGCGATCTCGACATTTTATTCTAAATATCTTTAACATTGATTCCAATAGCTTCTAGTTGTGATTTTCGGGATTAATATTTAAAATTTCCCGGACATTGATTCAAATAATCCTTAATTAATTAATCTTCAGGTGCCTGGCTTTAGGGAAGGTATCACTCTGTTGGGTTGGGTCTTATCCAATACGAATGTTGTGTAATTTGATCGAGAATTCGAGACCCAAATTAACATTATATTAAATTCTCTAAGCGTGAATTAAAATACCCTAGTTACCATTTGAAGTTTTAAGATTCTGTTGAATTGTTTTATCGTCCCTTGTTACCGTTAGACGGTTTCGTCGAAAAGTATAATAAAATAACATTTCATGGAACAACATTGTTGTAAATTTTACTTAGTGAAAATAAGTAAAGTATCCAACTAATATTATAAACGCGAAAATTCGTGAGGATCTAATTACTTACACACTTCTGTCAGAGTGTTTATTGCCCTTTCACGCAAAAACTGCTGGACGAATATTGCTGAAACATTTGAAATAAAATAACACAAAGGCTACTTTTAACCGCTTTTTGCGTAAAAATATAATTATTGCGAGTAAAGCCCGATTTGAGTCAAATTTGGCGTGGACATAACTGGTTTCCCAGTAAAGGACAAAAGTTAAATTCTTCCGCGTTTAAATGTATTATTACGCTGGCAAAGCCGCGGGGGGCAACTAGTAAGCATATACTTAGCTTGGCTAAATTATACATAGTGCTTTACAGGATCTAATAAATAAAGAACCAGTGGGTATTGCATGCCGGAATCCCATCCAGCCACGAGCCTAACTTGAGAATCTATCGGGTTGCGGAATGCTCTGGAACTGGCCCAGTAATTGGGTTTTCTCTTAGCGATACCGATGCAGCTCAACCATCCAGCATTGGAAATTGGATTGAATCGAATCCGCTTTTCTATAACGATATTTTTGTTTTACTCAAATGTTTTCGCTACAATATCGGTATGCAATATCAACACAACATCTTAAGATTATACATACTTAATATGTGATATTTGATACGTTATGAGATGGATTAGATTTCATACTAGTAAGCTTCTAACAACTAACTATCGTTATAATACCTAATATATCTTGTAATATATAAAATTTCCATGTCACAAATAGTCACACTGTTAGTTACCATACTCGTAGTCATAGTCGCTTATTATGAAATTTTATATGCATATTCAGTAGGTCTGAGAATCGGCTACTACTTATTTTTCATTTTGCAAAACAACGTTTGCTGGGGTCAGCTATTAGTATAATATAAAATGTATGTCTATTATATAAAATATATCACATGTCTAGTACCCGTAACACAAGCTTACAACGGGGCTAGAAGTTGTTGTGCGAATTGTCCGGAAATATTTATTTATCACTTGAGAGAGACTAGACAAGACAATTGAAGAGCGGGTTTCCTCACATTTCAACGATAAAGCACGTGTTAAGACGCTCATAAGTTTTTCACAAGGAACATTCGTAGGGTGGGGTTGTGATTATCGAAAGTTAAAGGCCTTTAAAAGTTGCCTAGTGCAAAATTTATGGCAAGTGGAAAAGCGATTTTATTGATACTGGAGACTTTGGAACTTAAAAGAAGTAAGATAAAGTTGAAGATAAATTATATGTATACCTAAATACGAAAGTGTGCTGACTGCCAGTCGGTATTTTAACCTAAAGGGTTAACGCTAAACTACTGAAACGCTTTGAATAAAATGTTTTCTTTTTTTAAGCGGAGAGCGGAAAAGATGTAGACTACTTTTTTTCTGCAGTGAAAAACACCTATCACCAAGAGGCGCTGCTTGCATTTTATAAATACGATTTCTTTTTAAAATGTGTTCCGATAATGATACTCATCTAACGAATCTAACGAAGTGCTTTCGAGAGTGATTTCTTCTTACACTCATTCAGAAATAAGCTTAAAATTAAATTAAATTAAGTAATCTCCGAATGAAAAATAACTTATTCAAAGAACCTTTGCGTTCTGGCAAAGGCGTTGGTATTTGCACAGGTAGGAGCTGACTTTTTTCAAGAGTTTCATCGGGCGCCTCTGCCATTATTTTTATGGGCTTTTCATGTACTTCGCCTGTAATAAGGGTCGTATTTCAACGTTCTACGTCGGCATTAAGATCTATGGGTATTAATCTTGAAGAGAGATCTTGTTTTGGTTGTACGATGTTTTATTGGTTTTATTTTTTGTGATTCTGATGAGTTGTTAGTTTGTTTTAATTTTTGGATCTACACTGAGATTACTAAGGTAGTATAAAATTAATAGTACTAAGTGTGAAATATAAAATATAATAAATAGCTATACGGCCTTTAGAAGATTTATTTTTAATTATGTAAACATTGAAGCACATTTCCCTTTTTCATGACCTGATCGACACACTCATCAGAAATTAAATCGAAATTAAAAATATAACAAAGATCTTTTCAAAACTTTAAACTTAAAAGATAAAATAAACATTTCCATTTACGAAATGTTCCCGGGTTTGGTTTCGTTCAAATATAAAATATAATGTAGGATCAGTTGAAAGAGGTTTTATCACTCCATACAGAGAAGTTGAATGTAAATTAAAGAGGTTTTAATCACTTATATATATTTTTGCGTGCGTTCAGGATGTTGAGTGTGAGTGGGAGTCGGAGAAGAAATAGGAGTAGGGGTGGGAGTAGGATTGGTTTAATGTAAATGGCAAAATAACGTTTGCCGCGTCAGCTCGTAATATTATTAAATGTTAATAGTATACAAAAAGGTGTTCAGAGTTTTAATATGATGCCTCCGGAGTTTTCTATAACTTTGTATTCTGGCCTGTCCCAGGGATGAATTAATTTGCTTTGAACATTTGATGTTGGACCCAACTGATACTTATCTCCTCCTTTGATAAGAGGTAGAAACTTCAGTTTGAATCATCTCTATTTGTGTATTATTTGTTTAAGGTGGGTAGGCGTTTTGAATGACACTTATTTATATAAAGGGAAACAAATTTTAAATTTTAACAGTTCTGAAACCAAAATTTCGAGAAAAAGCACGGTTTGTTTGTTTTAAATAATTATAAGTTCATAAATAAAATATTCATACACAAGAAGCTTATTATTATTTTATAATAATATATATATTTAACGGAAAAGAAAAACGATTATGAATATTCCTAAAGAATATACCTACCTGCCAAATTTAAAGTCTCTTCCTTCAAAAACATAGGTGTTTTATGCAAACTTTCAACCCCTGTTTTACCCACATAATGGTAAAGTTGAATAAAATCTGTTCTAAGCTGACACTTACCCTTATTAAATCATACTGCCCAATTTCAAGTTACATGATAATATAATGGTTTCTGAGATTTCGTGACAAAACAGTGAATGGTTTTTGTTTCTCTTTTATATAATATTCATAAAATATTTAAAATTTTGCTCGTTTTCCCACGATGACGGAAATTGTAAAATGAATTGAGTAGTTTATTATACACAGTTAAATTTTATGTATTCTCTGAAAGGTATATTATATATAAAAATAATAAACATAAGTAGGTACTGTATTTAATTATAACAATAATTAATCTATAGCAATTATTCCTAAAAGGTGCGTTAGATTTGAATGGAATGCATCTCAAATTGTAATGGATGTGAAAGATATAAAACACTTACGGGTGGGTTTTCAGGGATTCTGGACACTGGGAGAACACCTTTTTATAATTAATTTGATTTTTTATTGCAAGAGCAGTGATGTCGTTTAGAATCGTAGAAAGGAAGAGAGGGGGTGAGGGGGCGGAAATAGGTTAGTGATGGATTGACAAGGATCGGAATAGTGTTGTGCTAATATCCTCATTAATCATTCACACCGGTTTCTTACTTTTAGTGATTTTGACTTTGACATTTCATCCTATTTCTATTAGTGAATACGAAACATGGCCCCCCACAAAAAAGGGTTTCCCTTTTTTAACAAATACATGTGAAATATTTCTAACCTTATCGATATAGTGCTTACTAGAAGCTCAAAAGTGGACTGTATCAATCTTAAATTACTTATATTAATTACAACTACTGATTTAACTTTAACAAAACTATAATAATACTAATCTTCATTACAAGGCAAAGGTACAAGTTTTGCTAGAGATCTTACAAATAGTCCTTTAGCAGTCTTAAGTTCTACAACGCGAACGATTGAATCCCGTCCGGGAAAAAGCTTTATCACCCTACCGCGTGCCCAATGCAACGATGGAAGACCGTCCTCTTTTAAAAGAACTAAATCACCGACTTTAACATTATACTGAGTTATGTGCCATTTGGAACGTTGCTGTAGAGTATGAAGATAATCATGGTTCCAACGTTTCCATACATCAGCAACCATTTGTTTGACAAGTTGCCACCGAGCAAGTTGGTTTACATGTTTGGTTTCCACGGGCATAGGTTCAGGTACGGAAACTAATGATGAGCCAATTAAGAAGTGACTCGGAGTTAAGACTGCTAAATCATTAGGATCACTAGATAGAGGGCATAATGGCCTAGAATTTAAAATAGCCTCTATCTGAGTAAATATGGTACTAAGTTCTTCAAATGTCAAGGGTTTGTCACCAATGACACGCTTTAAATGTGATTTACTTGACTTAACGGCTGCTTCAGCCAATCCGTTAAATGATGGACTGAGTGGAGGTGAAAATCGCCATTTAATAAAATGTTCCGCAAAAAAGTTTAGTACGTTAGGGTGCTTTTGAAAACTTTCTAATAAATTGAATGCCCCTTTAAAATTGGTGCCTGAATCAGACCAAATCTCTCGCGGCAACCCGCGCCTCGAAACAAATCGCTTGAAGGCCGCTAAGAATGCATCCGTGGTTAAGTCGCTAGCGACCTCTAGGTGTACAGCTTTGGTAGTAAAACAGACGAATACGCAAAGATAAGATTTAACCAACTTAGCATTTCTTAACGCACTAGTCTTACATTGAAAATGACCCGCGTAGTCGATGGCCACCGATACGAAAGGCCTTTGCGATTCGGTAACACGACTTGTTGGTAAATCTCCCATAAGGGTTTGAGGGGGTTGACACTTTAATCTAAAACAATTTAAGCACTTGTGAATTCTACTACGTATGACGCGCCGAGCAGACAATATCCAATATTTTTCACGAATAAGTGACATCAAAGCATTAGGACCCGCGTGCAAGTACTTAACATGAAAATAATCTACCACGAGATTCGTAAAGTGATTGGAATGAGGCAAAATTATCGGATGCTTAGCTGAGTAGCTAAGCGTAGAATTTACTAATCGACCTCCTACTCTAATAATGCCGTTCTCGTCTAAAAATGGCTTTAAACGTGACATCCCGGTACTACAAGGTTTATCCTTTTTTAAATTCCGCATGTCTTCATAAAAACTTTGGGATTGTACACTTTTAATAAGCGCAACTTGTGCACGTTGCAATTCCTCACTTGATAAAAAATTGCTTATCTTATTTACATTATTTAACTTCTGTCTAGACTTTAAGGCAGTGTGCGCGAACCTAAAACACCATGCTGTAATGCGCACAAGTTTGGAATAAGAACTAAATCTATCGATAATATCAATGTCTAAACGATCGTCAGTAGCGGCCGCGACTACCGGAGTAGTTTTCTTAACGCCAGGTAACGAAGAGCACTCGAGCTGTTCGCATGGCGGTGGCCACAATTCGGGAGACTGAGTAAGCCACATAGGACCCCACCACAGCGGATGATTTACTAATTCCTGCGGCGCGATGCCTCTAGAAGCGGCGTCGGCTGGGTTCATGTGCGTAGGTACGTACCGCCACTGCTCGGGAGATAACAAATCCTGAATTTGACTAACACGGTTCGACTCAAACACCTTGAGGAGGTGTGGCTGTGTGCGTAACCAACATAATACAATACTTGAGTCACTCCAAGCGTAAGTATTTCTATGCAAGTCTGTTCTCAGCTTAAGGCTCTCGGTAACGCGTAACAATAATTTAGCGAGTAGATGAGCACCGGATAACTCCAATTTCGGAACGGTAAGCCTTTGCTTAATTGGAGCGACACGAGTTTTTGAAATTAGAAGGTGAACTGTCACGCTATTGTCATGATGGACGCACCGAATGTAGACAACTCCCGAAAATGCGAGCTCTGAAGCATCGCTAAAACCATGCAAATCGAAGTACTGAACCGTTTTTGATAAAACTTGTCTATTGATAGAAATTTTCTGCAAATGATGTAAATCCCCACAGAAGCGTTGCCATTCATCAATTATATCGTGAGGGGGTATCTGATCCCAATCTAGACCTATCGTCCATAATCGTTGCATAAGTATCTTCGCGAAAATGACGCAAGGTGCTAACCAACCGTTTGGATCATAAATTGAGCTAACCCTCGACAATATGATACGCTTCGTACATTCATTGCTGTCTAGAGACACCTGATAAGAAAATGTGTCTGTATTTGGACTATATTTAAAACCTAATATTTTAAGAGACAGGTCCGCGTCCTCACTAAACTTTAATTCGCAGTGCTCAGTTGGTAAATCGGTTAGCAACTGCGGATCGTTACTCATCCATTTACGAAGTTCGAATTCGCCTTTGCTCAATAAATCTATTAATTCTGTTTTAGTACTTTGAGCTTCGTGAATGGAGGAGCAACCCGTTACAATATCGTCGACAAAAATGTCGTTGAGCAAAATTCGTGAAGCGCGCGGATGTGTAGTTTTGCCTTCGTAGGCCAATTCGTGTAAACAACGCATCGCGAGAAACGCGGCTGTAGTAACACCATAACTAAGCGTGTTGAGCTGAAATTGCTGAATTTCAGGCTTAAAATGATCGTCAGAACTCTGTGAGGTTCGATCGCCACCCGAATTGTGATCGCGCCATACGATCAGCTGATATTGACGATCGAGAGGATTAACTAAAACTTGACGATACATTTGTCGTATGTCGGCGGAAAAGACAACCTCGTGCAATCTAAAGTGGAGAATAATGTCTACTATATCCTTCTGCAATTTGGGTCCAGCTAATAACTCATCATTTAACGACTTCCCACCCGGGCCTTTGGATGAAGCATTGAATACACACCTGATCTTATCCGTACCCTTCTTATATACCGCGTGATGAGGTATGAAATATTGTGGCAAGCGTTGTGCAATCGAGTGTTCGATTGGCTGCATGTGGCCCAGTTCGATATATTCTCGCATGAAGTCTTTATACCGCGCTTCTAAAACCTTATCTCTGTTGAATTTATTTTCTAATGATACAAGCCGACGGATGGCTATGTGCAAAGTATTCCCAAAATTTATCCCAATATCATGGTCACCCTGGCGAAAGGGCAAACGCACCACAAAACGTCCCGATTGAGTACGCGTATGTGTCTTCTTAAAATAATCTTCGCACCTAACGTCATCCGGATCTGGCTGCTTTACCCTACTTATTTCCTCTACTTCCCAAAATTTACGTAATGTTTCATCTATGGATGTCACGCAGTGAAATGATTGTGTCTGTGATTGAGGTTCCGCAACGTCACCCATTAAAACCCAACCAAATATTGTCTCGAAAGCAACCGGCAATTCTTTTCCCATCTCTAGTTTCGGTCCATTAAAAATCTGAGCGCACGCGCCTGCACCTAACAACAAGTCGATCTTGGATGTCTCGAAAAATCTCGGGTCGGCCAACTGAAGATGACTATATTTGACCAATATCGTGGGATCAAGATTCGACGAAGGAAGTGGCGCCGTGATTTTTGAAAGAACTAATGTATCTATACAGAGTGGTTCGCCTAATTTATTTTCTAAGAAAATATGCAATTCGCCTTTCGGTTGTATTTTGCTGGATTCACCTACTCCTGAAATAATGACGTTTGTCTTATGATAGCGCATCCCTAAACGTTGTAAACAAGACGAAGTCACGAAATTCGCCATGCTTCCTGGGTCTAATAGCGCGCGAATCGGGTAGTAATCACCGTCCCTCGAACACGAAACCATAACTACTGCTGTTGCTAGCAATGAATGACGCGTTACTACCTGCTGTTGACTAGAACGCGTACCGCACGAGTGGGAAAGAGACGGTAACAAATCACTCGCGGGCGACCCCGCGTCTAACTCGGGAGCGGAACTTGAACAGTGAGCGACTTGCTTATTTACGTCAATTGATTGTTGTTGCAATTGATTATTACTATTATGATTTAATGTTGTTTTCTTGTTCGAGCACAATAACGTATTATGTTTGCGTGAGCAATTTTGACATCGAAATTTAGAACGGCAATATGCTACTCTATGAGGGCGAAAACAATTGAAGCAGAGGCTTTTTGATTTTACAAAATCATATCGTGATGACAACTCCATCACGATGAATCTAGGGCACTTCATCATAGTGTGTGTTTTACCACACACGGGACACAGCACTTGTTTATGCTCTTCGGAACTTAAATCTGAATCTACAACATCCATACTCGACGCGTAAGCCTGTTTCCTATTACTATTACCACTGGGCGCAGCGCTTTGCGGCCGGCCGCTACTCAACTGACTTACTACGCCGGTAGTTTCCAATGTCTTGCAATAACTACCTAAAAATGCGAGAAGGTTATCGAACGTAGGTATTTTCTCGTGTTGGTAAGTTAATTCAAATCTAGCGCGTAAATCGTTATCTAATTTTCTCGTAAAAATGTGTAATAACAACATTGACCATTCTGTTACCGGGAAACCTAAACTAGCTAGCCCACTCGTGTTCTCATGCAAAATGTTCACGAATGTACGTAAGTGAGATGCATTCTTGACGGAAATGGTAGGTAACGCGAGTATGGCGGCAATGTGCGCGTCCGCAATCAACCTCTTGTCGTCGTACCTATCCAAAAGCAGTCTACGAGCCACTTCGTAATTGTCAGGGATATTCGATAAATGTTTGATCAAATTGGCGGGCTCGCCAGATAAACAACTCGTCAAATAATGTTTCTTTTGTACTGAATTCAATCGCTCGTTGTTGTGAACCAATGCATTAAACATGTTAATAAAACTAGGAAAATCCTGATAATTTCCCGTGAAGCGGGGCAAACTTATGTCCGGTAATTTATAGTTACACTCATTTATTTTGTTTGAAGAACAATAATCGGGCAAATCTTTGTGAATAACTTGTCTGAAATCGAGTTGCGCCTTTGACGACACACTCGTGCTAATTATGTATTTTACGTCAAGTAATTGCTCCTCCAACAAAACAAACTTATTCTTATAAGATTCTATTTGTTCATCTTTTAAATTCGAAGCACTTAAATTAAGATAACATTCTTCTGCCTCCACGCGCAACGAGTCTATGTCTGCACAACGAATTTTAAACTTACCTACTTCTAATTCATTCTTAAAATCTAATTTATTCGCACAAACACTAAGTGAATTAACTTTTTCACAAAGAAATTCAAATTTTAGAATAAGCAATTGACTTCTCGACATGATTTTATAAGTTTTTACAAATGACTAAACACGAGGTAAAATGGCGTCCTTGACACGAAAACTTTGCCCAGAACAAACTTTTATGAAATGTCGCAAAATCACTAAAAACTAGTATTATATCCGGTCGAAGGATCATGAAAGATATAAAACACTTACGGGTGGGTTTTCAGGGATTCTGGACACTGGGAGAACACCTTTTTATAATTAATTTGATTTTTTATTGCAAGAGCAGTGATGTCGTTTAGAATCGTAGAAAGGAAGAGAGGGGGTGAGGGGGCGGAAATAGGTTAGTGATGGATTGACAAGGATCGGAATAGTGTTGTGCTAATATCCTCATTAATCATTCACACCGGTTTCTTACTTTTAGTGATTTTGACTTTGACATTTCATCCTATTTCTATTAGTGAATACGAAACAGGATGAATTAATAAATATTTCGAGATTGTATACGGAAAATTGTTATCTATATTCGATCAATTATTATTCAGTTGGATTAGAAGTATACAACCCCACCATTTTTTTTCTCGATAGACACAGATTTTTTACTTTCACAGCATAGATAAGAATCCGGAGCGCGTCTCTACAGCATAAAGGTTGGATCGGCCGGATTCACAGATATTTGCTTTATCTGAGGTCGGATACGACCCTTCCTCTACTATAGACGACCATATGAAGTTGAGTGACTCCTATAATGTTTCTTAGGTTCCTTACCACAAAAGGTAAAACGAAATCCTTATAGGATAACTTTTTCTTCCGCATGTATGTGTATGTGCCTGTATGTCCGTCTGACAAGACCCGTATTTTCAAAACGCGTGGATGTTTTTTCGTGTTTCGTAATGTGGTCCGGAGAAGCCATCCACCTTCTAGGTCTTTATCGATCTCATCGAACATGATACTAAAAAACAAAATGGTTGTATCTAGCTGAAATTTATATCAAATACACAGGTCTACTTTCCCTTATAGCTGTAAAAAATCTAACCTGAAAGCCAACACTATCAAAAGATTCTGCTGTTTGTCACAAATTTACAATACTCTGAAGGGAATCAAAACCTATGTCATACTTTCAGTCATCCTAGAATCGTATATAACATAAGGCAAAGCCATATTAAATAATTGCGAAAATCATATAGTAGAAGATCCGAACCTACATCGACATTCACCGGGTTGATAATAGAATCAAACTTATTTTATAATAAATTTCGTATATTAGAAAATATAGTAAAAAAGGGTTGACAAAAAAAAACCTGCAAACAATATTTGTAATTATAAAAAAAAAATGTCATTATGTATTGCAACATGATGATAATAAGACAATTTTATACTGGACTTAAAGTATAAAACATTATAGAATGTGCAGACATAGGGTTGACTATTATTTACCTGGACGAAGTACTGGGTTGACAGGTATAAAGAGGTATGTCGATACCAGTTGCTTTCACTTGATGTGATCATAGAAAAAATATATATCAGCATAAGCGCTGTTTTATTGTGAACACGATGGTTGAGGGTTGACTGCAAAAATGTTGGTCCTAATAGGGGTACACAAATTTTAAAGATTCAAATTTGAACGCGAGTGGAACCGTGTCACAGAGAGATCCTAGGTAAGTATACCGTGTCATAATAATACATATTTACATACTACACAAAGAGTGTACAGTTTATACACATTTACAATAAATTCGTTAAAAATTAAATATTTTGAAAAGTGCAAAACGATGAGCGGTCACCCATGCAAGTACTGGCTACGCGCATCGTTGCATAACCTTGTAAAAAAATTTGTGTGGATGCCCCGTTAATATTAGGTCCTTACATATGAAATTGGCGTTTTTCGTACTGGCCACTTTAATCACAAATTTCTCCTCTTTGGTAAGGAATTCCAAATTCAAATTTGTACAGCTATAGACTCATGTATTTGTGCTTCGATGATCGTCATTCATTTGTTTTTTTTCTTCTGTTTTTTTCTGTTTGCGTCACTCATTTTACAAAATGGAAAACTTAAAATATCGCATTATTTACGAGTACGAGTTCCGCCGTGGCACTAGTGCTGCGGAAACAACTCGAAGGGTGAATGATGTGTATGGCGGTCGTGTTGCAAAAGAAAACACAGTTCGTTTTTGGTTCCAACGTTTTCGTTCTGGAAATTTCGACTTGCAGAACAAGCCCCGTGGACGGCCTGAGACTCAAGTTGATAATGAAGAGTTGAAGGCTATTGTGGAAGCGGATCCATCGCAAACCACGTCCGAGTTAGCTGCAGGCTGCGGTGTTAGTGATAAAACTGTTTTAATTCACTTGAAGCAAATTGGGAAGATTAAAAAGCTTGAAAGGTGGGTACCTCACGAATTGACTGAAGCAAACCGGCAAACGCGCGTCGACTGCTGCGTTACATTACTAAACCGGCACAATAATGAAGGTATTTTAAACCGAATCATTACCTGTGATGAAAAATGGGTTCTTTACGATAATCGGAAGCGCTCAGCGCAATGGTTGGATCCTGGCCAGCCAGCCAAATCCTGCCCCAAGCGAAAATTAACCCCAAAAAAGTTACTTGTAAGCGTTTGGTGGACTAGTGCCGGTATTGTTCATTACAGTTTTCTCAAATCTGGCCAGACTATTACGGCTGATGTCTATTGTCAGCAATTGCAAACCATGATGGAAAAGCTAGCGGCTAAACAACCTAGGCTGGTCAATCGCTCCACGCCACTGCTGCTTCACGACAACGCTAGACCACACACTGCGCAACAGACGGCTACTAAATTAGAAGAGCTTCAATTGGAAAGTCTAAGACATCCTCCGTACTCCCCGGACCTTGCTCCAACAGATTACCATTTTTTTCGAAATTTGGATAACTTCTTGCAAGGGAAAAAATTCAACTCCGATGGGGCAGTCCAAATCGCCTTCAAAGATTTTATTGATTCCCGTCCGACTGGTTTTTTTAGTAAAGGGATCAATGAACTACCTATAAGATGGCAAAAGTGCATAGAAAATAATGGTTCATACTTTGATTAATTAAATATATTATATTAAAAAATATTCGACTTTTTGTTCCTCCCATACAAAACGCCAATTTCATATGTAAGGACCTAATATTTGTTAAGTGTCATATTTCAAAAAATATTTCAATATTTCATTTGTCTCATTCGTAAATATTTCATGCAATAACTATAATACTATATTTTAGTTAGTATTTGTTTTTTACAGCAGCAACAGAAAAACTTAATTCCTCAAAATTTCAAGCCCTAGCTATCACGGTTCTTGATACAGCCTGGTGACAGTCACAGACAGACGACAAGTCTCAGTACCCCCCTTCCCGATTTACCTTTGGGTACGGAACCATATAAATACATTCAGTCGAATTGAAAACCTCCTCCTTTTTTGAAGTCGGTTAAATATAAAAGCGGAGCTCGCCCTTACCACAATATGCGTTTTGTAATGTATTTAAAAAGTAAGTTAAGGCTGTATACGCGATTTTTACAAGGTTAAGCAATGTTGCGCAAAGCCAGTACTCGGATGGGTGAATGCTCGAACTGAATCTTTTTGCACATTTGTAAAATGTGTATAAACTGTACACGGGGCCCTAGGTGTAGTATGAGTCTATCTCATACCTATCTAATTTTTTTTGTATGTTTGTTACGCGATATTTCCGTAAGTTGCGAATCGATTTTTAAATTCTTGTTTTATTCGAAAGGGTGCGCTTGCTGAGTGGTCCCACTGTCACCATATCACCATTTAAGAAAACGGTATACGGAATTCTTTCAGTTTACACACATACAGAAAAAACGTAGGATTAATGATGCCATATGGATCTATGCTTTGCCTTTAAAATTCCTTGAGACTACATAAATATCTACATCTACTATCTTATAAGTAGCATTTCACCCGAGCGAAGCTGGGTTTTAATCTAGGTAATAATTAAAAAATAATCAGTAAATCATCATTATGGTCAACATAGCCCCAACACGTGATGAGCTGTTCCTACAGGTTATTTTGTCCAATGTCAAAAACTGAAATTGTAACTTAAATATACACCTAATAACTTCCTTTTTCTTTTCCTTTTGTGTAAAACACCCACAAATCGCTAATTCAATATTTTATTTGGATTTTTTTATAGTCACACACACAACACGGACACGCGGCCTCTATGAGCGTCCGTTTTGTTTATTTTTGCTTTTGCATCAATGAAATGTTTTCTTGGGTTGGCGTATAGGAAAACAAAGAAAATAATAGTTGGAAAAGGATGCAATTACGGTTCTTTCCACAAATAAAAGCAGGATATAACTTTTTAAATGACCCTTTTCGTATTGAATAACTTTCGTAACTCTTGTAAATCTATGGAAAAGTAGGTACCTACGATAGATAAGTTACCCAAAGAGAATGTATCGGGATTACACTGTACCGATATATTTCTGATTTAAAAACACATTATAGATATTTTTTACTAGAACAAAAAATATATTTGAATAACAAACCGATATATTTTGATCACACTAGGTACATCACTGACACAACATAGCACAGCAGAAAATGGAGCGTTCCTAGCACTTGGTAGAAAATGCCAATAAACACTTAATCTTCATTAAGTGGATCGAGTTAGCAGCTGATGGAAGGCGATAGTGTAATGAATGATAGTTTGGTAGCGAGTGATAATATCAGATGCCCCCACTTATACCTTATATCAACTGATGTAAAGGCGGAGATACACATGCCAGTAGCTCGCACACGACGAGCAGCTGTCGGACATGCCAGTTATGGACATGTGTACACTTACTGGCATGCATGTTAGTGGCATACAATTTATATAAATAATATCATTCTTAATACCTATGTATTGCAGCCACAGGGTCTTGTGAGTGATGCGGTTTCGGCAGACCAACGCTTATCTGCTCTAGAGTAGTGACCTTTTTGCTGCTGTGACACAATTCTCACTTCTGTACGTTATAAGGTATTATTCTCGTGTTTAAATGCATTTATCAAAGTTATAAGTATGTAAATGTTTTTTTTAAATAAAAGTTATGATTTTTTTTTATTCATTAATACCATCTTTGTGAATAATATTACAAAAGCATTTAGGTACAAATACCGAAATGCTTATGTAATGTGTGACCACCAAATAAATGTTTCTCCAATTAGCTAGGATAACATTTGATTTACTTGCATCCCCGTTGAAGCACGTTATACGCATTGTACGCGGGGACTACCAAACTGACCGTGAAACCAGTTTAAATAGAAGGGCTATAGATGCATGACAGTATTATTTGCAAATCTATTCACATTCTTCCAGTGAATGGTACGTGTCAGTAATTGTCTGCCAGCTATTTTTCCGATTCTACTGGCATGTGTATTCTTGCCCTTATCGTATGTCAGATTCAGACATCAGGCGATATTATCAATATTTATCTGAGTGATCTAGTATATTACCGAAAAAGAAATCCATCGTCAGCCCCGATCCAGGGTCGACAGTAGCGGCCGATAGCTCTGAATAATGGATGAGACGGAGTCGGCGCGTGTGTGACCTCTTTTCTATATTTTTGCCACCAGGTAGTCTGATCTCGAACATTTCCTATTAGCGTGTAAATTCTTAACATGCACCAGATTGAATGCTGTGAATTTCAGCGCTAGTCAAATTCTTCTTCTATTTTCCATCGTATTCTAAATCTACGATGCTGGTAATTGGCATTAACAGCATCAAATAATCCTCACTAAGCATCGTATGTTGAGTAGATATTTCTTTCTCATCAGCCGTAGATTTTTCTTTCTTATTAGATTTTTGACTACCAACCTTAAGTTTCTCTTGACATAATATCAAAATTTAAGTGGCGTTGCTATACTCGCCATGCATGTAACCAACTTGCAATGAAAAAAGGATTCCTAATTCAAAGTGTTTTTATTGGTAGCATATTTGAACTAGAACTTGGATCTCCTTGGACCGTTTTAATTTTTTTTTTCGTTAATCCCATTAAAATTATAAAATAATCGGTAAAATAGTTCTTGAGTTAAATTGATTTATGGGTCATTTTTATAAATTTAAACAACGTTGCCTACGGTCAGTAATTGGATGGATGATCACTCTGACTGCATCTTTTTACACTTATAATTTTTTTTAATCTGATCAATAATCAGATGGTAACTTAATTTTTGGATGAGTTTTATTCCCAGCGGATCATATTTTTTTAACTCTGCGTTATACGTAAGTTATGATCACTTCTTAGGGTTCCGTACCCAAAGAAATTTCAATGAATATAAATAGTTGTATACTTAATATAAAAATATTATATACTTAATATGTTTATTTAAGTGAAATTGTACCAATTTGACCTTACCCAGTGTACTTTTGTATCAGAAAGGATTTGAATTGAATTGAAAGGTTAAAACGAGACTCTTATTGCTGAGAATTCATCGTTTTTTTTATTGGGAGATAGATCTATGTTTCACTTAAAAAAAACAGTCAGCGACGGGCGCGTGAGCTCACAGGAGAGGCACTACCGCGCTCTTACTGAAAATTCCTTTTTTTTTAATTTTGAGGATTGATGTATTTCTGTTGCCGCTCTAGCAACAAATACTAATTATGGGATCTCCCATACATTATTATTCAACAGGTTAAACAAAGATGCGCGATGCCAGTACTTGGATGGACCGCTGTGACAGAATCGTTATACACTTTTAAAAAAAACTTTTTTGATTTTCTTTTGTGCAAAATATAAACTATACACGGAACCCTAAGTGTAGTTTGAGCCCATCTTATACTTTTAAAATTTATTTGATTTATTAAATAATTACAGTTATCCTAGATGTATTCCTAATGCCGACCAGTAACAATCCCATAGCATTTTTTTATTTTTATTTTAAAGATCAATATATTTAAACCGTAGAAATAATATTTCAATATTATATTTAATACGTTTTCAATTGAAACCATAATTGAAGTGATCGCTAAAAAAAACAATCAAACAAATTCATGACTTGAGCTGTTAAATCTATGTGACATTTTTTAAACATGAAAAAACAATGATAAGGCTGATGAGAGAGAAAGATAAAGAATATCGGTAGGTCACTAAAATATGTAGCGAGTTAAATAGTTGTTGATCCAATAAGCTTAGTCTTTGTGACTTTGTGCTTATGAAGGCTTCGCATCATATTTAAGGGTTATTAAATTAATTTTGAACATAATGCGAAACATTGTTTCCACAGTCTGTCTGTCTGTACCTACATATTAAAAAATAATCAATGGCTTTTGTAGAGGTTTTTTTATAGATAGAGTGATTGAAGAGGAAGGTTTAAGCGATAAGGCCGCCGTTTGAACAACAAATGTGGCTATTGATATATGATATATGGAGATAAAGCGCTTAAATCTATGCCCAATTAATTTACGCACGGCCTCCTCCTAGCTTCGTGTTCCTCAATGTTGAGGGTCGTGACTACCCTTGAGAATCACTTTCTCTATCACGATCTTTTTCGATCTGTTGATTGATTTTGTCTCTGTCTCTTAAAAAGTCTCTTGTCAAGAGATAAACTAAACAATAATTTCCGAGTATTCCCAGATAGGTACAAACCGACGTTTACGCAATGAGCATAAGCATCTATATGAAGCCATGTTGGTTAAGTGGGAGCGCACTGGACTTTCATTCCAAAGGTCGTGGGTTCCCAAATCTGGATTTTTCTTCTTGAAAAATGTATGTGCGTTATAAATATGTGCTTTTAACGGTGAAGGCAAACATCAGCAGGAAATCGGCATGATTTGAGAAGTTTCAGTTTGAAGAACACGTGGCATTCATAAGCCCGCATTTGGCCACCAGCGTGGTGAATTAAGGCTTAATATCTCTCCTCAAGATAGAACACCCTGTGTCCCAGCAATGGGAACATAAATATGGGTTTTAATGCATGCATAAACATCAATATGGGAATAATGCTCGCATTCGTTTTAATACATTAAAAAGTACAAACTTACCTTAGTAAATGTAAAATTCCTTGTGTTTATTGTCGTGGCCCAACATTAAAACTTTTCATTACGCCCTAAAAGTCGCGATAACAACTTTTCAAATTGATGAATCTCAGAGCTGTAATTTAACTCCTTCGGTTTACAAAGAAGGATTTATAATTTGTGGCCATTAAGGATTTCCCTTTGGGTTTAACATTAACACGAAGGTTAATGATTCATTTTAATTTTTACTCTCAAGAAGATACTTCAGCTGACTTTACAAATTTTTACTCACAATATTAAAAAATTACACTTATTTTATGTTATTTCTTGGAAACGAACAATCAAGCCGATACAGTCCATTGCAGTTTCGCATGACGCATACTAATGCTTTCGTGCTATTTATACGAAATTTACACTCTGCAAGCCCCCACTTTGGAACTTTGATGGTTTATATCTTGGCACTTTATTATTTAATTGAAAAAGCGTATGATTACAGAATACAATTCCTTTTTGTACGTCTAGTCATCATGCCTATTATATAAGTAATAATTAATTAATAATAAATTGTTTAATTAATTATCAACATATAAGATTAGTCAGTTGCGAATTCAAAATCAAGCATCTACTTATTATTGGAATATGGGGGATAATTAAACAATAATTGACTGATATAGTGTTCAATAGAAATTATTGAATTACTATTAGAAATTAATATAACCTATGTGCCTAGGCTTGTTATTAAATATTATTTTTGCCACAATACATGATGTTTTGATTACGAACTGATGCACAGATAAAATAGTACCTAGGTACATTAGTATTCTCTAGTATGCGGAAACAGGAAACATGAACTATTATGGTTTATTGCATATTAACATATTTTGATAATTGACTGCCAGTCAGTCCATTATCAAATTGGTGGTTATTTTGTTGACCTATATAGTTATGATATAGAATTGTGTAAACTATTAGGTAGGTAGGTACCTTAAATTTAAACTTCAGCCAAATCTGCGCGACCCAAGCGACTCCTAAGCGGGAGTGCCTGCGGGAAGCTAAAATACTTCCCGCATTGCAGATGCTCCCGCGTCACAGTCGCTCTCCGCGTTGCTGACGCGTAGGTTTGGCCGAAGCATTGGATTACACCTGATTGACCTGTACTATTAAAAAACGTCTATAAACCATTGAACCGTATAAATATTATTTTATGTATGCTATAACGTTATTATAAAGTTACTAGGTACCTAGGCCAAAGTCAAAATCAAACGTTTATTTCTTTAGAAGCATATGCATACATGGACAGGTCAACTTAAAGGTAGGTAACTCTGAGTAAATGTCAAGCAATGGTAAAAACGCTCATGCGAAACAGTATTAAATTGCTTATTGTCAGAAATCATGCCCTAATGGACATTATCATTCTGAGTTTTCGTCGATATTTCGGGCAGGTGATCTATTTTTCACGAGAAGCTTAATATATCTCAAATTAAATGGGAACTAAGCATGTAGGGAAATAATTTGTCATTTGTTTTTGTCATTTATGAAATCATTAACAGAATAATAGCATTAATCTAATAAAAAATAAATTTATTTGATTCTCAATACATTAAATGTCAAGTCTTTCAATCTATTTGGTAATCTTAATATATATAAATCTCGTGGCACAATGTTTGTCCTCAATGGACTCCTAAACCACTTAACCGATTTTAATAAAATTCGCACACCATGTGCAGTTCGATCCAACTTGAGAGATAGGATAGTTTAAATCTCAAATTATAGTCGCAAAAATCAAATATTTGCCGGGAAAAAAAATTGAATAAAAACCCGTGCGAAGCCGGGGCAGGCCACTAGTTGTTTAAAAATTCTTATTATTATTTAAAAAGTGATAACTAATAGGAGGGTGAACAGGTGTTGTTACGTAACGCTCGTGACAACACAATTTCACTCTAACCTACGGCGCTAGCCGTATTTGAAGGTATCACTTTTGTCTGGTTCCGAGACAAACCCTTATTTACAAAAATACTATTTAAACTACGACTACTATTTGAGTTACGGTGTAAAAATGTATCAACTTTATTGTATACCTACAAGCGGCCCGCCCCGGCGTCGCACGATTTTTTTTGCCTTTTAAACCTTCCCTAGACCTCCACGAACATTTCAAGACTAAGATAAGATAAATCCGTTCAGCCGTTCTCGAGTTTTAATCAGACTAACGAACAACAATTCATTTTTATTTATATAGATAGATTCTGTATGTAGTTGGTGAATCCAGTCTGTGGCACTAGGTAGTTGAATCTACAGTCTCTGTTCTTCACAGTTCGCTTGTCACTTTGTGATTTACTCTCGGCTGACTGAATTATCAGGATAATTGCTCTGCTGTGCTCTGGAATCCTGCTGAATTCCTAGGCTTGTTAATAGGATACGGTATTGAACGTCTACATATATTAGATGAATTTTGTAATGGTAGTAACTGTTAAACTTTTGTTAAACAAAAGTTAAACAATTTTAACAAAAAAGATGTTTCTTTTTCAAAAGGATCATTTCAATCATTTCAAATCATATTTTTATTTGTTAGATAAGATTAAATTGTTGTCTTTTCAGTTCACACTTTGTTTTCAGAAGGAACAGATAGGCCTCGAGATCCATAATCTTTTTTAGCCTCCACGTCATTATCAAATTTAAAAGTATTATTATTAACAATCATTGTAAAAGCGGACTATAAAATATTACCTTCACGACAAAATAGCTTGGGACGGAATCTGCTTTATTTTTTTCAACCTATATGAGATTCCAAAATAGTAAATATTTAACTCATTGAAAATAATTCATTGACGTGTATTACATCAGTCTCACCGATAAAATGTTAATTTAAAAAAGGCGCCATCCTTTTAGAAATTATGAACCGGACATAAAACCACCCCAATAAAACCTCATGAGAATGAAGCCTGCACGACTCTGATACAATATTCAGAAAGTAAACAGCGACCTCAGTAAAATCTGGGACGAGTTTCATGCTGACGTATCTTAAACAAGTCGTATATTCCTTTACATTTTATCGTAGTCGTTTAAAGGTTGGAGCACATTATGTCGCGCGGCAGCAGGGCAGAGCGAGCCCCATAGCATAGCCTAAGTGAAGGGCCGGCCGGTTTGCAGTGCATTGACTTATTTTGAATACAGTATACACTGCTAGAATCTGTAAGTGAAAACTGTAAGTTATAGATGCACACCAATCTGCTTGCTATTAACGCAGCGGGCGTTGCGGGCCGCATCGCACCTCTGACGAGCTGGTGCGGCCCGACACAGTTTGCGATCAATATACAAATCGTATATAAACAATATGAGCGATTTTTTGAGCTCCGCCGGACGCATTGCGGCCCGGTATAATGTGCTCGTCCCCTAATAGCACAGTCAGCTACTAACCAGCCTTCATAATCTTAATTACTCCAGCACATGCTGCGGTATATTCACGGACGAGACGAGTCCGGGCCGGTAACGCGCCGTGACGGAGCCTAAGTGCTGCTAAATTACTCGCGACGGAACACGCCTTGAGCGACGAGGGAGAAGGCAAATGGCCTTAATTTTATACCTTGCTGTGGCGTAATGATGTGCCGTTGGCATTAAGCCGTAGGGATAGTTTATCATTATCACTGCAGGGATTAGTTGATTGCTTGTTTTATTGTAAGCTTTATTTTAAAACGAAGCTACTTCAAATGATTTCTCTCTCCGAATCTTTTGGGTTAAAATCCTGCAAACACTCTAATATTTATAATAGTCATAATAGTAACTTATTGATAATATAGATTATAAGTCACAATATGGGTTTTAACGTGGTTGCCCAATGCCACAGCTTTTTCAAAATATAATAATAACTAATATCACAATTCATTTAAATGTCAAAATCTGATATACATTAATAATTCATATAAACAATTAAAATAATGTCTCAGTTATAACTAAGTACACAAAATATAAATAATATCAATTTATCATAATTATGATTAACAATGATTACGTATGTCATGAATTAATTATTCTTTATTTATTTTAAAATAATAATAAATACACTACATCTAAAAGAGGAAACTGTAGGACTAAAGTGAGTAAGGAAGAAAAGTGGTATTCCAAGCTTTCACATTTACTTTACAGCGCTCCATAATGTGAGAAAAAATAATGTGTGATTCATTATTATTTCACGCCTTTTCTAACTTTCAATCTTAATATATAAAATTCTCGTGTCTCTGCCATACTCCTCCGAAACGGCTTGACCGATTTTGATGAAATTTTGTAAGCATATTGAGTAGGTCTGAGAATCGTCCAACATCTATTTTTTATTATGCAAAACAACGTTTGCGGGGGACAGCTAGTAATATATAAATTATCTTATTAATAATGTATGTGCGCAGATCAAAGAAATTAACTCCGATATTCAATAAACAATATCAATCCACCATTAGTGATTAAAATATTCTACCTCAAGTTATTTTTTTATTTATTAACATACTGGAACAACTTAGAAGTATTATGAGTGAATAATTATCATACCAGCACTTAGCCATAGCGTTTGAACATTTTAAAAACGCCTTTTTCGTGATAACAATTACAAATTAATTATTGAATTCGGGCCTTTTCCTATACTTACTTACTATACTTACTTTTAGTTTATAATAATTTTATCTCTTTTTTTTTTTTCTTTCTGTGTATCAATTTGCTATGATTTGTGTCAAATGGAAGGAGGTTCCCATAGTACAGGCTCAGCCTAGTTTGGGAACCATTGATTATTGTATATGTTATATTATGTTTTTGGAAATAAATATTATTGTATTGTATTGTATTACTATTATTATACTATCAATAAATACATAGACAATTTCCGTGAACCAGAGACAAATTCCGTTAAAGAAGGTATATGCCACAATATTAAATATCATTGTCACATGACTTACCAACCCAAAGATTTTGCTTATGGTCTGGACGGATTGTATATTATAATACTTAAAAAGGTACCATATAAAATATTTCGTTCATTATTTTTATTCATTATAGAATTTAGCGAGAAAAGTAGCCTGTTCCTGTTGTTACTAGGAACCAATATTTTTTTCCGCGTGATATTATATGGGGTACCTGGTACCTACCCACCTCGCGTTGCTATCAAATCTAAACTTTATACTAATATTATAAAGCTTTATGAGATTGCATGTTTGTTTGATCGCGCTAATCTCTGGAACTAATGGTTCGATTTGAATAATTCTTTCAGTGTTTGATAGCGCATTTATCGAGGCAGGACAGGAGAGGGACTTTTTTCAAATAGTTTAAAAGACGACATTCCCTTCTTATCCATTAGAAGTCGGTTAAAATCTTATTTTGGGTCTAGAAGCCCCCAGAACGATTATAGTAACGTTTGGTAAATTTTAAAAGCTATGTTTTGGTACTTATGTGCATTTGTTAGAAAGTTACGGTTTTTATATGGATCTTGCGAACATTTAAAGTTATTTGAAAGTGAGCCCCTCATTTTAAGTAACTATAATTTTGCAGGTGATAACAATAAGTATCTATATTGTAATTACTAATACAGGTTTTGAAATAGATGCGAAAAAAATATCCGTGATATTTTAAATAATAATTTTGTCTTATTGTTTAAACAAAATGCTCCAAAATTAAAATGTTGCATGATTTTTTCTTAAGGTAGTTTCCACGAAGCGTCAAAGTTATAAATTTACTGATCATAAGTACCGACCACTTTTTAGCCATTTTTGTGCCAAAAGTTTTTTTTTAATATTTGATGTGAACCAAGTTGGCAATCCAAAACAAAACTAAAAAAGGTAAATATCTCCTAAATTATCAAAAATCGTAAAACATGCATGGGGACGAAATCGAGGCACAAAAATTTCCCCCATGGTCAATTTTAATTTGGACACACAAAAACAAAATGCAAAATGTAACCCAATACGCTAAAAATGTATATCTATGTATATCATAATCCTTTTTGGGCTACTTGGACGCGCCCATTAGAACGCGCCTGTGCGTTGACGTCAGCCTACCAGAGTTCGAGACAATAACGAAGTGTTCAGTTCAGTTCAGTTTCTTGTAATTGGACTTTGCGCTTGAAGCGACAATTTTCCAGTGTCGAGTTATATAAATAAAATTATAAAGTGAAAAGGATGTTACTCAGTTGAACGCCATTTTCCCGTTGGTTCAGAAACTAACTGAAAGTTTGATAATATCAGGTTATTACCATGGAAACCAATGCAATTTGACGTCACATTTTGTTTCAGCCAAGCGTCACGATGTGGAAATTTGCGAGGGAATATAAAAAGAGCTACCTACTTGTTGATGATTAAGTTTCACTATAAAAGTATGATAAACTTAAACTTGCTATTTTTTAAATGTATTGATGTTTGTTTAGGTCATATTTTTCCGTTGACTGGATACGTATGACATTGAGAATTTTAAATTACAAATAAACTTTTTAATCTGATTTTTGATTTCTAAAAACAACAGGCGAGAGTATGTTTTGCATGTAATAAAGAGTTCGAAAGTAAAGAAACAGTCCATTTTAAGTCGCATGCATATTTCCTATTAGGGCCCAGGAGTAGAACTTCGTTTCAATTCATAATTCCCAATGAAAAACGATACGTTCAGCTGTGGCACGTAATTGCCTCTATCCTAAGCCATGTTTACCGGAGCGCGCTTGTTTGCCTCGGTCACAAATATTGACAGAAACGCCGCAAGCGACAGAAATCAACTGCGCAAAATCAACTCCCTGTACCTTGTACTTCTGTAGCCGAAATCTTGTTTTATATAAAACGAAAATGGAGTGCTCTGGGACCGCAGGGTTTTGTCACGGAACTCAAGTGGATACATGAAATATGTATTTGCATCCATCAAGCATCAAATGTATTTTTTTTACTGAGTTTTGGAGCGTGATGTGTGTAATTATATCAGTTATACATCACGCTTCGGTAATATACTTATTTATAGTATCTTTTGTAGAAATTACTTAAATTCAATAAGGTAATCCTTCTAACTTTTGAAACTATCATGGTTAATTAACCATGAGTTCAACCGTGATCATGGCGCATATAACTGTGCCGAAATATCAGGAAACTCAAAAGACAATAAATCGTGGTAAATATCCTGTTATAAATCTAAAAGGTAATCCTTTACTAACAAAAACAAACCCACATGCCAAATCAAAAAGATATTCGGAAAATTACTGGTTAGATCCTTCTGAAAGCTATTTGTTGTTCCTATTTAAATTAATCATAGGAACTTTGTTATATATGACCAAATATCGGTGCATGTGGAATCTTTAAACAGCATCGGAATTAACTGAAAAAACTCAATTGGGAAACCTCTGCATTTTTAAAGAGATTGATATCAATAAATATCAATTAACTTGTCATATCTTTACTTATATTATTATATTACTATACTTAGTCTAATTTATTATTCTATGACTTAGTACACTATTAAATTATTATATTTTTTTAATGTAATGTTAAACTTATAATAGTTACCTATAAATGAGAACTCCAAAATTGTAATAACTGATAAAGCTGTGTTGTTCTATTCGCTTCTCAACTCAGTATAAAACATTGAAGTGAACTGTCAAGACAATGTTATTTCCTTGATATTTTTTTTAGTTTTATTATGTTTAAGTTGACCTGTCCATGTAGGCCATGTGCTTCTAAGGAAAAAATAAATTTTGAATTTGACTTTGACTTTTTTAGAACGCGCTAATAAGTATATTTATCGAACAGCGAGAGAGTCGTTGTTTCCGCCGGAAGAATAAAATTAAACACGTCGTGGCGTTAAAAGCTAGATAAGGTCAAGTTGGTCTTGAGGTAACGGGTTCTTAACGGATTGAGATTTAACGAAATAGATAAACTAATATAAGTAACTATATTGTCGTTTTTTGGTTACGCGTCGAACCCTTGTTTTATCGCACTCAAATTTTGTATCGGTGATTATAGCATCTGTGTTGATGTAATTTTAAGTGTAGATAAAAATTAGATAGACGGTAGACATTCAGTTAAATTTAACTGAATTTTCGATAACAGTGCAGTAATACTACGCCCTAGGACGTTTTCCGAACCAAGCGGTTTGCCTGTTTACTGTATATTCTGCCTGTATTTCTGCGAGTAAACACGCTGCAATCTGTACGGACAATAAATTTTATGCGATTGCTACAGTAAAGTTTCTGAAGCGCTGTAAAATTAAGGAAGATACATAATAAAATATATATAAACAGAATTAAGAAACCCGTTATTTTTTTAAGCTAGATTAAAATCATTTTATTTTGTTTTCAAAATATGTATATCTTTTGACGACAACGTTAATTTTATTAGTAAGAGGTAGGTATAATGATTTTATATTTTTTATATCAAAATCAATTTAAAAATGTTATTCAATTAAGCTGGAATCAAAATCAACGAAGCCCTTTCTAAGACTAACCTTGAAAGGGCGCGATAACAAGTTACAAGTGTTTGCAGGTTTTTTTGTATTTGTCTTCCCGTGATAACAATAAATATTAAAATAAATAAAAGGGCTCCTACCCAACTAATATAATATTAATAAAAAAGCGAGTTGCGCGAGGCCAGTGTTGCATAAGCGCTTACCAATACATTTGCGATGCATTTAATGATGATGAAGCAACATAATTTTTTTGTATTAAAGGTGAATTTCTGTTCAATGAATATTTATTTTTAATGAGAAAAAAAAAAGATTCTTTGAACTAAATATTCCGCCATTTCTACGAGCTAAAACGCTGCAGCCGGCTGTACAGACATATGATGGTTTAAGTGATAAGACCGGTTTATGAGATCGTAACAGACGATTACGGAAATTGAGTCTGGGAAATTGGAATGCTTCTGTAGCTAAGTATGTACATAGAAGGTAGGACAGTATATAATAAACAACAAATTGTAGGTAATATTAATGATTACTGCATTAAATAAATTTGATAAGTATGACATGGACTCATACTATAAGGTTCCGTGTAGTTTATACACATTTAACAATAAAAAAAAAACAAAAATAAGCAAAATTATTCAAAAATATTCAGTTGCAGTGGTCACCCATCCAAGTACTGGCCTCGCGCAAAGTTGCTTAACCTCGTATAAATCACGTTTGTCGTATGGGACCCTCATTAAATATTCATTTATAATAAATTAATATTTTATTTTGTGTGTTTGTTGTTCAAGCGGCAACAGAAATACATCATCCTTCAAAATTTCAATTCTCTATCTATCACTTGCTTGAGAGACCGCTTGGTGACGGATGGACAGACGTTTATCGTCTCAGTAATAGGGTCTCATTTTTACCCTTTGGGTACGGGAACCCTAAAAGTATTCTGATAAGTCAGAATGTTAGACTGTCTAAAAATACGGGACACCTATTTTTAGATTTATAAATTTAATAAAAAAGTTCCACCGGCTTTATACGTATAATTTTAGTAAAAATTGCAAGAAAGTGTGACGCGTGACGTAAAACGCGAAACTTCAATTCACTATCTCTTCCTAATTTTTCGTTTGCAAGAATAAATAAAAAAAAGTTGTGTGTGCGATTCACACACGAGAGAAGTGAAACTTCAGTAAATCGACAAAAGAATAAGAATAAAAAAAAAATACTATGCAAAAAGATTTTGTTCGGGCGGTCACCCATCCAAGTACTGGCGTCGCGCACTGCTTAACCTTGTTAGCGTTTAAGATTGGCTAACCCGACAGGTAAGCCAATCTTATTTCCATTTCCGTTTCATCCGGTTTCAAATCACAACGATTCTATAGAAGTTTCACTTCAAAAATCGTGTTCATTTATTTTTAAATTATTATTATAACGGCATAATTATATTTTTAGTCATCAACCCTGTTAATAGAAATATAGGTTAATGTCTTTGGTAATATCGCTAATGAAATTCTACAGATATATTCACCTAAAACATAAAAGACCTACAAAAGTGGGTCACTTAAATAATAAAGGTTTTTAAAATTCTAAAGATGAAAATTCAATCAATAGCATTACGCTGACTTAAAAATCAAAGAAGAGACTTCTAAGGAAACTCCTTAAAAGACGCCGTGAGTACTCATCTAAACTGTTATCATATCTACGTTACCGTCAAGATATCAAAGTACAATCACTCTACGGTGACGTCGGCGTCGTAAGATAGGGAAGTATTTGAAAATAAATATTATAAAATTCTTTTTCCTTTCAACCCTTAAGGATTACCTAAAATTGATAGACATTTTTGAAAATGACAATATCATCACTATTAACCAAATGACCGAACTGACTAAAGTTTAATGTAAAAAGGATTATGAACGGTCTAAATGCAGTAGTGAATTAGCATTAATTTATTTTCTCCGAGTTGTCGCAAAAATATAAAAATTGTAAGTTCAATTCTCAGAGTTTTTCGTTTCCGAGTTGTCACTTAGCCAGTTTTACCATGTGCCAAGAAAATATATTGGTATGCATTGATGGTGATTGTGTTGTTGAAAATAAAAGTAGCTCGAAAATCATGAGATACCTAAAACAGCCTAAATCTATACTATTTCTATATGCTAACTCTAAATTAGTAAGTGTAATCTCCATCTACATTACAGGGCGTAAGTGGATGCGACTGGCAAAGGAAGGTTTAACCAAATTATTATCATCACAACGTTGTGAAGAGACGGAAGCACTAATGGTGGACATAAAATAACTAAATAATGAGTTAATTTAAATTTATTTGAAAACCCAAAGTATAATTAATAGTAAAAGTGGAAAGTCAACAATTTAGAAAACTTAAAATGCACATTAAACCTATTATTTATTTAGTGTAATTGTAATATTAATGATATTGACGAGACCTCCTTACACAAGTTATCAAGCTTTAAAGAGTGTATCTAGAACAGAAATCATATATTGTAAATTTGTTTCAGAAATGAAGATTATTTTATATTAATTTTTAATTTAATTCGCACATAAATCGGCGGGGTTTGAACCCATGACCTGTAAGTCGAGTGTGCTCCTACTTAGCCAACACGGCTTTTTGGTTTAATGCTGCGGATGATGATGATAAAATAATCAAAGCGCGAGTAACTAAAGCTCAGTACTGGAACGCTTTACAACTCACAAATGAGATGAAAATCCAATTATTCTGCTTCCAAAATTACACTGCCCCACTTTATCTCACCTTTGTCAAAATATTTAAGGGCGTCGCTGAATTAATGTTATAATCTTACCTTAGAAGATATGTCGAGATAAGTATATCCTCTGTATAAATATTACACGTTTCCCTTATCAAACATTTCAAATCTACGTGGATTAATGGGGTATTGCTCTGAGTGACCATTCACATAAGAATATCTTATCTATATTAAATAAATCTTTGGGATGCTTACGGGAATAAATTAAACAAAACACATTTTATATTAGAGTTTTTGCAGAGGTTTTCGGCGATCGCACGAGTGGGGTCGCAAATAAAACTTCGTACCTACATATTGCCGCACGACCGCAAAATATGTTTTTGGTTGTTCCCAGAACTTTTCAAATAACGTTTCCTCTTCACAATATGTAAATCTGATCGTACATTTGTTCGGCGCATGCAATTTGTAAAGTTTTGAGTAAAGACATTCGGGAAATGAATTAGCCTCTCTAAAGTTGTTGAGGTTTGCGGGCGTTGAATGGTTGGAGCATTCTGCTCATGAGAACATAAAGCTGCCAGCCCTTTGTGACACGCGACTGAGACACGTTATTGTCTTCATAGTTTTGTGGCATATTTGGCATAACTCTTAAGTGTCACACCTGGTGCTCAACGCCGCGAATTACACGTTTGGTTTAGAAAGCTATAATAAATATATTATCTTAAAGCATTTAGGGGCTTTAAAACTTATATATATAAGTTTATTCATTTAGGGAAAACTTACAGCCGAACAATAATACAAAATACATATAGATACCTAAAGCTTTTTAAAGAAGCTAAGGCTATTTCACGATTAGAGATAGAGACTCACTTTAGTGATTAAAAGAGAGACATAAAGTTATATAAAATAACGTTGTTTCGGAACCACATCTGTTTGGTACGATTAAATCTCTGGATGAGAACAAGAAATTACCATCTGGTTCAAAGTTCACGATTACTTGTAAGCAGGTACCTAAAGTGGACATTATTCATCTCAATAGCCTATTTGGTCTCAGAATTGCTTCTCCCAAAATATAATGGGCTTCATAACTGTGTTTAACTGAATCCATTGTTTGATTAATAGACGTTGGCAACGAACATATAGGTATACCTAGCAACTATAGGTTAAGCAAAACTCGATTTTAGAAACTTAGTTTTTTGTGTCTAAATACTGAAAAGTTTTCATACATAATTTTATGTTTAATGTTGTGTGCTATTTTCCTGTTATATTTTTAAGTACTCAATGAAATTTTAAAGGTTATCAATTAAATTTGATAAGTATGAGATAACTGCAAAAAGTAAAGTCTCAGCGGTCACCCATACAAGAACCTACTGAAATGGCGGATCCCAAACTAAAAATTACGTTTGTTGTTCCCTTATCTGTTTATTTATTATGTATGTACAATACATTATTTTTAAATACATCATCCATCAAATTTTGAATTCCTTATCTATCAAGGTTCTTGACATACAGCTTAGTGACAAACGGACACACAGACGACGAAGTCTCAGTCATAGGGCGTATCCTTTGGGCACGGAACCCAATAAACTATTCAGACTAGGTAATCCATAAAATAAAATGTGACCATATCCAAAATAGTCTTAAGGAAGGTCTATCAATATTTCATCAATTGATTCAATACTCATTAAAAGCGTATTCATGTTTTCAACGTGAAATATTTAAGCGGGTCTCTCGATCTCCATAAAATATAGAGATTGCCAAATATTTCTGGAACGGTAATAATTTCAGTCATTTTACCCATTTCCATTATGATAAGTGGAACGTGATCTCTACTTCTCAGCTTCAAAATAGATTGCTTTAACTCCTTTCATAATTCCCTAACACGGTTACTGCTTCTCACGCATGCACTTGTATGTACATCAAGTTATGTATTAGATATATAAAGGGACTGGGATAACAAACCTAGACACACATAGGTATCTACAACGTAAAATTGTAGTGCACTGCACTTCTCACTGAACTGAGTTTAATTCTATTTCCTACGAGCGTACGGCACACATCCTTCTTACCCATAAGCTTTTTAAATAGCTCATGGGTCGTGTAGCCCTACACACGACCCATGAGCTATTTAAAAAGCTTTAGGATTTTGACTGAAATTTTCTTTATAGGTGAAACTTTTCACCTGATTTTAGCCTCGAACGTCCAATTCCCTCAATGTCTCATTTCCCGAATATACCATTCCCGGCATTTCTCAATCCCCGAATGTCAATTTGCCTCAAACGCGTGTCTGTTTGGTTTTTCGTAAATACCCGTAGAGAGTTAACATTTTAATCTTCTTTTATCATACCATCCCAAAAATTTGATTCCATATAAAATTATATTCGTTTTTGAAAACATCCATTCATGGGATATTACTATTTATTGCAATTTTATACTTGATACCTTTGAATAGATTCATACCTACACAATTATAAATGCGCTTAATTTTTTTAAATGGTAGATACAAAATGCTTTCTATCCATGTTTTATATCATAACCTGTAAAGTTGTTGTATTTATTTTTTGTTTATGCTTGATAAGCCTTCATTTGACAACAATCTCACCTGATGTAAATTGTAGATGTGGTCTAAGATGGGGCATGGAGACCTAGAAAATGACTTCTCCGGACCACATTACGAAATACGAAAAAAACGTTTCACGCACTGTATATTGTACTAAGTATAAAGATATAAAACTAAGTAAATTAATTAAACACAAACATAATCGTCAAATACGAAGGTCCCTACTACTATATTGTTTGTTACTTATTTAAGTTTGTACAGTCTGCGACCGTACTTCACTTTATTCCCATACAATATCTAAAAAATACATATCGTGATCAAGGAGGAATCTCGGTCCAATCGTTTGGAACATTTCCATAATAAGATGGAGACCTAAGCAAACAAAGGCAATGGATCCACATGCCACAAATATTTTCCATATTTGGCTGTATTATGCTTACCTAACCTTCGCGAGGCTTCCAACTTATGTATGGTGAAATATTATCATATTATCAATCATAGGATATTGTGTAGATTTACTGATATACGTACTAAGCATCTAAATAATGTTTGTTTTTTATTACTTTGCTTGAGTAGAATGGGTGTAGGTATTCTTTTCTGCCATTCTAATGGTAAGTTAAAAAATAATAGCATTATAATATCTGAGAATTCGTGATTGTGTATGGTAAAAAGTCAATTCTTAATAATGTTCAAGAATGGTAAGATATTAAAGGTTAGGTTATGTTAACTATTCAGACTAGATAACATTCTAAAAGTCTGTTAATCACGAATAATTTATTCATTTGTTAAAAAAGTAAATGATTAATGAGAATGGTTGAATAGGCACGATGACTAGATGTTAGTTTAAATCGCAGGAAATATTTTTGTAAAGAAAAACATTAAAAGGCGGTTTAATTTTTTAAAGTTATTTTAATAACGATCTTATTATTTTTGTTTAGTCGTCTAGTCAGTGGTCCCTATTGACTACATTTTACCTGTAATTTTAATAAAGTATCCCTCCCACGCTAACTCATCTTAATAAATATAAAGAGCTTCTGAAACTTTAATCATTTAAGAGTTCCACTTAAAAAGCTTCGGGCACCTAAGAACTCAAAGTGTTCCAGAGAGTTAGAAATGAGTGTAGCTCCTCAGAGTTGATGAGTAGAGCATTGTTAGAAGTATTCTGTAGGTCGGGACTTCACACCGTAAATAGACGTCAGTAGACGCATTCTGTAAACTCATTTTGATCCTTACTAAGCTGAATCCGCGGTGAGTTTAAAGTTTTGTATTCTGTAAAACTCGATAGCGCCTGTTGCGCCTCAGTAACGAGCGTTCGAAGTGAGCTCGGTCACTTGAGTGATTTCGAGTTCGGATTCGATTTTTTACAGAATGCGTCTGCTGTGGTGCCGGCTTCTCGCTAATGACGGTGAATGACCCCTCTACGTATTGTACCTACGAGATTCATATAATATGTGATATATAGGCAGTCACAGTTGAATAAGCAAAGGTAAATCTATGATAGATTACCAGTAGTCGACTAATATGGTGCCTCAGTAGATTTAGAATTTGACCCAATAGCAGTTGTCACTTTAATCGTTGGACAAAAATCAAATGTCAAATTGTGTTCTTTAGAACACAATAGAAAAAATATAATTAATATGCTGTATACAGCCAACACACTGAAACATAAATGTTCGAATAAAACATAATATGATATGATTGTTTATTTTTGAATTCTAATTAATGTTTTAACAGACTTTCAACGAACTAGTAGGTTTTCAATTCGACGACGTATGTTTTATTTTATTATTTTGCTTTTTTTATGTTTGTACCACAGAGATGTGAGCTTCGTAAACGGATGTCGATGAACTTTTTAAAATGAAAGCTGCTGCTTGCAAGAAGTTCCCATTGAAATTATACAAAATTTGGTAAAGAAGTTCTCGAGTTATATTGAAATACGTCCTCACTTCTTTGTTTTTGTTTGCGCATCATTTAGGGCAAGTCGGAGGTTCCAAATTTGGCATGTATTTCTAGTTATCTAGTTATCTTCAGTAAATTTATATCGATAATGACCGGATATGGTTGTTACGGGAGAAGATGGGTACAACGCGTGGCCCTAGCCATGCTCAGTAGGTAATTAAATTGTATTTTCCAAACTAACATTCGGTTGTTTTTTGTAAAAATTTGGTTAGCTGGTTGATAATGCTTTATCATAATGCTAGGCTTCTTTTATCATACCATTTTATGAACCAATAAAGAGTTAAATAAATAAATAGAAATGCATTTTTATCAATTTTATACCTACCCGAACCATAGAAAAAAAAAATTTGGTAGGAATAAATACGTTCAATAATAATTTCGAGAACTTGATTTATTTATGTTATTTCAAAGATAAAACACGTCAAAACGAAACACTAATCAAATAAAAAATCCAATTCTGGTTAAAACTGATTTGGAATGCAACTGCATGTCGTAAAAACCTGACCCAGACAGAGAGAAAAACACCCCTCATTTTTGGTCGGGGGTTATAAAATATGGCTCCCTATACTTTTGCTCACGGCTATAATATGTCATTCAGAGTTTACTAATTTGACAGCCAACTAAACCAACTACTCTAACCATTTTAGAAATAACTCCTAATTCACTAAACCTGCACCTGTACTTGCGAGCTTAAATTAATATTGTTTGTTAATGCAGTAAGTTCAAAGGTAGAACTTGGCTTCAAGTTATTTGTTCAAACACGACACTCTGTAAGTTTAAGCTCGCAAACGTCGGTTGATGTAACCAGTGAATTTTATAATACAACCGCTGGTGACCTCGGTAACTTTGCTTCGGGAACTCTTGTTTTTACACAGACAAAGACAAAAGTTTCATTGTGTTCTGTTTATCCTGTTCTCTTTTAATTGTTTGGTCACTAGTTTATAATGTAAGTTAAAGTACAGGCAGAAAAATTAGAAGTACCAGGATTTGATAAATACTATATTGAAACTTTTATAATTATAAAATTAACACCACGGCGTTGCCCGCATTTTATGGATTTTTCCGCGAAAACGTCGAATTTTCCCACGGTTAGGCCTATCTAAATATGTAATAATTATTCTTATCAGACCAGTAGACCCAGAGATTAGCGGCTTCAAACAAACAATCAACCTCTTCAACTTAATAATATTAGTATAAATTTATACATTAAACTGTGAACAGTATAAACGTTTTCTTATGGCACCCATAGAACCTATAAGGGAATAATTATTAACTACACTGTTCTTCGAAAGAATAGAGGGGTTGCTATAATAAGAATAATCTATAATTATAATAAAACTCAGTAGTATTAAAACTATGTATGTAAAAGTAATAGATCCTCTAAACTTCCGTATTAACCGGTTGTGGGCTGAAATTTCAAAATATCATAAATAAGTAGTTTCCAAAGACCGTCGTAGCTCCGTCCAGCATCTTGAAAGAGTAACCCTTCCCAATGGGGCAACTAATAAAATTATGCGACCTCATTTGTTACTTAGCCTGGCCCCAGGGCTTTACGTGAGAAATTACCCTAAGCTCTTGAAAGCATTAATTTCTGTCTCATTCCTCAATAAATCTTTCGAAAATCGGTCAAGTAAGATTCATAGCGATTGCAGTAGGGTGCACGATATTGGTTAGCTAACGTGGGTTTGAAATATTTTTTTCCACTATCATACTTAGGTAATGAGTTACTTAGGTTTATAACTTTGAAACTATCATGGTTATTAATATTATTTAGATTTCAGTTCAACCGTGATCATGGCGCATGTAACTGTGCCGAAATATCGGGAAACTAGAAAGACAAGCAATCATGGTAAATATCCCGTTATAAATCTAAATAATATTACTTAGGTTTTTTTTCATGTTTACAAAATTACAAAACAAATTTGCCATGCTTAGATTTTTCGAGATACCTGAAAGCGAAAATCATAATAAAGGTGGAGTTCTGTCTACTATCACTTGACACTTACGCACACTACAACTTACTTACCTGACTGTACTCCTACCAAATAATGCACCATTAGTATAATGGGAGGCGTTTAAGGGCAACCCGAAAAACCAACAGAAAAACTAGAGCGCGTCAGGCAAGTTAAGTACATCCGGACAAACCTCTATACTCTGTATGATTCAGAATCTGACAATCTGTGCGTGACGTAAGGAAGTATACTTACTAGTTAATACCTCTAATCTAAATTATAAAAACTTCTTACTATCCTTTTCCAGCTTTCCTCCTGAATTAATTTACCTATTATGTTTTTTACAAAGTGATAAACCCCACTTATAGGTTGAAACTAATATTCTAAAGTTGTGCAGAAAAAAATAAGACGAAGTAATCCTCTTCTTCTGCACAACTTTTGAATATCAATGTACCCATTGCTGAAAACCGCATAATGATCCGTTCTGTAGCTTTTGAGTTTATCCCGAACATAAAGCCAGGCAGACGCGACGGGAGACATTAAATTATTACGAGTATACACGAACTCGCTTATACAGGAATATCCAGGAATATCTCTGTTTGACTTTGACATACAAAATTGGTACATCTCGGCATAGTCGGTTGATTGCCGTTGGACATCTCGATGCATGTAATGTGCCATCTATCGAGATGATTAAAACGTATTTTAAGTAATCCCCGCACTGTTTTGTAATTAACACATCGTGCCCTTTTTAGACAGGTTTATGTAGATGCTAAAGATAAGTTTTTTCGTTATTTGATAGATATCTCAAACACATTATTTAAGAACCACCGCTGGATAAACGGTTTCAAAAAAATAAATAAACCGTTTAAAACAAGTATTTTATTTAATGGGCTGAAAATAAGCTTTAAATTAAATAAAAGTTATCATCTTTTCAGTTTAGAATACGCACTGCAACTCTTACAAAATTTAAATTCTATGAAAGCTTGTCGCGACCTTTTTGCTTGTTTTAAAAAGTACTTTGCAGTTAGTTTATTTTGTATTTTTTAGTTTTTAATGTATAGACTTAACAAGGGGTGCAGTAAAATGTAGCCTCCCTTCCTTCATTATTATCCAACATTTTAAAATCATTGCGCCTATTAATTTTTATTTTGGGAAAATGTCTCACTCTCCCTGAAAACACGAGTAGTACAAGAATGCCGCCGAGTCACGAAAAGCTAGAAATAGCACAAAATCTTTAAAATTACTTATACTTAGAAATATAAAACTTATGTGGATTTTCGATATCCTGATAATCCGATTAAAATCAGTTGCTAGAATTAAAATAATAAAATAAAAAAATATTTATTTAGTACAGATTGACAATAAATACTCAGAAAACAAAATATGCACAAAACAGAAAAAATAACGTTCCTGAATTGATGATAACGCGATGACTAGTTTATTTAAACACTATATTTAATAACAACAAAATTGACTGCAAACTCGCATGAAAGGCCTATTTTTATAGCAGCATTTTTATGCAAAGCTTGCGCCGTACCAGCCCAATCGGGTAAATGAATATTCAACAGTAATTTTGTTGCTTAAATATCTATCTAGAAGGCTTCATTCAATTTGCCAGGGAATAAATTAAGACCGCTCCATCACATCATCTTAGACGATTCACTCGGCTTTTTGACGCTCATTTCGGCGACTAATGGAAATAGGAAACGACATTGGGTCATACGGATTTAGGGTGGGTAAATTGAATAAGTAAGCCACTTAACGTTAACCAATTTGCTCTAAGAAATAAACAACGTTATCGCTTTCAATTTTAAATGGAAGAATGACTTGGAAACGTTCATAAATAAATACATACTGAAATTAATATTTCCGGACAATCCACACAATAACGTCTAGCCCCGTGGTAAGATCTAAGCTTGTGTTATGGGAGCTAGACATAAAATAATAAATAATTTATTGTATGCAAATCTGGTGACATCTGATAAATATCCTGATATCTTGTAGTATTCCTTTTTACAAACAACACTCTTGATAATTTTAACAAGTGAAGCTATTTAGCTTCCCCTGGCTGGCTTTCTTTTGTCCCTATTGTATGAATTTAATTAGGTACAATACCTTTGTAGGCATCATATTCATTTATTGCTAAGCATCATTCGTTTCTAAGCATTTAGTGAAACAAAACATATATAATAGCTAAATAGTTATGTATGTAATTAAAAACATAATTTAAAAAAAAACTATAATGCTAGGATTTCTGCCAACAATTTTCAAACAAATAAACTTATTGTTTATGTAGGATAACAATACGCTTCCAAGTGTTTGTCCTCACTATACGGGATTGAAACAAAAATATAAGTGTATAAAGGGAAACTCCAGCTAGGCATGGATATTATCCTGTTTTACGGTTTTCCGTTTTACTGTGCTATTGCAGGATCGCAATAAAAACTTTAATCCGCAAAACAACGCTGCATTTCGCAGTGAGTAAACAAATAAAATGAAATAAAGCCGTGAAGCGAGAATCGACCCGCACGCGAAAGGGTTTCGTATAATTGTGTTTTTTTTGCTCTTCAGGAACGAAACGCTTGATCACTTCTATTATAATTTAAGCATTGTCTGTTTGGGGCGTATTTGTCTAACTTCTAAGTATTAGATGTAATGCCACTTTTATTGATCCATCGAGATATTAACACAAAAAAAAATTTATCGTAGTTTCACAGCATTTAGCGGCCTGTCCCGCCGCCGTTGAACTGTTTTCAGTTCATTTTTTTATTCGAAATCATAACAACTACCTTGCATAACAGATAAAAAATTAATTACCGTTGGCTGTTTTCAAGATTTGTCATCCGTCATCATCATGTGTCATCCTTCAGAAAAGTATCTAATTACTACTGTTAAAAAAGAGAATGAAAATCACATTCTCTTTGGTTACATACAACGGTGAAATTTTATGTTTATGGAGTCATAAATTCTTTAAATTTCGTTTAGGGGCCCCTAATAAAGATACAAAATGTTTTTCAACTAACACGCCAAGTGCTCAAATATGTTTTTTGGTTTCGGTTGCCATAATTGCAAAAAGGTTTCGCTGGAAGACAGTACGTTACCGTCGATCTACGATAAGTGTTAACGCCGAAAGAGGAATTGAAGGAAATGTATGTTTATCTATACTTATTATAAATTAAAGTACCCGCGTCTGTCTGTCTGTCAATTGATCTTTATTTACGTGGTTTTCAGCAAAAGGTAGAGTGATTCGAGACACTTAAGAGGGGATTCGTATCCGTGCAGAGGCGGAATAGGCAAGCTTCTATCTTTTGTATTCTGTAGCAAAGGTTAAATAAATAAATGAAAAGAATTAACTTTTTTTTAATATTTATTATGATACTAAGATAATACATCCAATTAAAAAAAATATAACTTAAAATAAAAAAAACTGGATTTACATATTTATATTACACTAAAAATTTTCTAAAACAGGCTTATCATAGAAGCTCTCATAGATTAAAGAAATAATTTGACTTGGTCGTTGCCAACGTCCATACCACGTTGAACACACCGGTTCTCGTCCGATCACCGAAGTTAAGCAACGTCGGGCGCGGTCAGTACTTGGATGGGTGACCGCCTGGGAACACCGCGTGATGTTGGCTTTTTGCACTTATTAATTGTTAAATATTTTCAGTCGGAGGAATACGTGTCACGTGATCCTCTGTTATTCGGAGATTGCACTCGACGTAGTAGATATCAAATATTATAAATTACGATGCTGTTTATTTCCTGTTCCAAGAGGTATATAAATTGTGTTATGCCTGCCTTACGCGGGCGCGGGCTCGTGCTCATACAAGTATATGACTTCTTAGTTATTTAATTTTTGTACGTGTTTGACACTAATATGTACCAGCTCACTCATAACTTATCTTATTATATGCAGCGTCAGGCTCTAAGCTTATTATTTACAGGACAAACTTGCTTCTGTTAGATAGTGATAAATGACTAAATTTCTATACAACAGAATAAGTCACAGTGAAGGCTCATTTTAAGGTCACTTGTCATACTCATCGATCATTTTATTAAATTGTTATTTAACACCTTATCCATACGTTGTGGAACAAAATTTGAGATTAAACCACAATACGTCAATAACAATTACTAGTACTGTATATGTATAATATGAATTGCTTTTAAATATTTTCATCTTAGTAAGAATTCGACATTTTACAAAACTAACAAAAAAAACAATTTATGTGGAAGTTAACTAATAAGTATTTCAACAATTTAGAAATTTACTATTTTGGTCCTAAATGTTTTCTTAAACATTTCAAAAACATTTTGAAGTTATTTTTGAGGTTTTGAATGCACTTAATGTTTTATAGGTCCTCGAAAAATGTATCTCTGGTAATACATTACCTGTTTATTTGCACTGCCACAAACGAGCTTTAAATTGAAAAAAGGAAAAAAACTTTTAAATTTGTTTCGTTTAATCCATAGAACCACAAAAAATTGGGCTCGTCCGGGATTTGAACCCGGGACCTCTCGCACCCTAAGCGAAAATCATACCCCTAGACCAACGAGCCGGATGACTACAGCGTTGAAATAACATATTACACTACGTGTTGGAATCGTAGTAGGTCACATAACGAGTGACACAGTGTGGAAGATGACATGAAGTGAAAGTTGTTTTTTACGTTCTCCAATATGTTTATTGTTTTTAGCATAATGAGAACTAGCAGTGCCCCGCGGTGTTACCCGCGCTATTGCGGAATTTCCAGCGGAGTGACATATTTTGCCGCGGTAAAAAATAACCTATATCCTATTCCAAGTTATAAATATATCGCCATTTTTAATTTCAGGCAAAGCGGTTTAGCCGTTTTTCCGTGTAAGAATTTTTAGCAAAAAGTACCATGTTTAGGTTTAGTAAGAAAGACACGAAAGTAAAAATAATGTTGATATATCAAGCAAAAGAACGGGCTCGTCCGGGATTTGAACCCGGGACCTCTCGCACCCAAAGCGAGAATCATACCCCTAGACCAACGAGCCGTTGCACGTGACGCTAAAATTTATAGTTCTTTGACTAGTGTTAAATCTAACTGATTGTATCAACAACAGTAATCGCTTAAAAAATATGACGTAACAATTATTTGTTACCGGCGCGGCGCGGCGTCGTGTCGTAGTTTAGATAAACACATGTGACCTTCAGACATAATTTATAATTATAATGGAATGTAAGTAAATTCTTTATACGGACTTCTATTCGGACATATACTTGTAAGACCTAAATACTGATTTATTTGCAAAATCAGATGCACAGTATTTTTATATTTAGCACTTACCTAGGTATTTTAAATTAGTCACAAAATTTTACCAAAATGTTACCTCTATAATTGCTGCTTTCAGAAATACTGCTCATTAGTTTATTTATCTAGCCTATTGTTTATGCCTTTTAGCCTGAGATACAGAATTACCCTTGCTCATTCCATAACTATTTTACACCTCTAGTTATAAGTGCATTTTGTTAATATTAGAATAAAATTTATATGTTATATTTTATTTTTATTTTTCGGCTTTGATATGAAACTATTAGGTACAATTGTTATAATTATAAGTACCAAAACTATTTCCAACACCCGGTAAACATTATTACAAACTTCTCATCACGTGAAACACAATTAATCTCGAACAAAACTGCTTCAGTTCCGCGTGCAAACGAAAACATAGATACATTTCCGGATTCTAAAGCGCGAAATTGTTCGTCGACCAAACGTTAAGAATAATGACTCTAGGAGCGCTGACTCTACAGACTCTATATTACTCTATTCTTTAATCTGTAGAGAATGTTAGCGTTTATACGGGTACGTATTACCGCAGTGGCTTTATGGCTCATAAAGCTAAGCCCTGGCTATGGGTCTGCCCGCTGCAGCGCAAAGCCTTAAGGCGTTAACTTACATTGACTTGACTGTGAGGTATAAAGAGCTCTACAAGCGCTTTCATGGTTATATTACCTTATTTTATAGGACTTTTGTAGGTATAACCTTTTTTAGGGCTTGTCAAGCCTACGGGTTTTATAGCCATCCCTGAAGATATCATCTATATCCAGATATAACCTGAAAATTTATAATAATTAAGATAAATCTTAATTTATCCATACAAAGATTTTGAACATTGCAGTAGATAAGTTTCAAGTACATTTTAGTGACAAAGTTTTTTTCCAAATTCTCTAACCAACACAAATATACAAGCCCAAAAAAGTCATGGTTAGTTATGTCAATAATACGTGTCATTGGTTAGATAGATGATCAAGAGCTATCTCGCTTAGTCACATGTAACTGAGCAAAATAACTAACTTAATTCGGAGAGGTGAAATAGGCCCCTGGTATTTTAGTAAAAGTATTCAATCGACAAAACAGGCTCTGGATGAAGATCTTAGAGTATCTATCTATAACTCTATGATGAAGATGATGATTTAATCGAATAACGAACATCGAGTCTCGTCATTATTGTCTTAGCAAAACTTGTGCATTGCTTGTTTATTTTCTATCTGTGACTACTTTATAAATATCACGTCACATGTCAAGAATGTTTTTGCCGAAGCTCACGAAAAAAAACTTCATCAACATGTGAACCAAAGAGCATATAATCACTATGATCATCGATGTGAAAGTAGTGATTATATACTCTCTGAACGTCGGTCGAGGCCATCCAGCTCCTCGAAAAGACGGACATAGTGAGAAGACTACATCGGAAAAACATAACAGATTATTCATTTGCTAATTTACCTTATCATATCTATTCGTATACTCGTATTTAATTTTAAATTTATACGAAGGTTGGTCACCGAGGAAGATCATGACCATTGTATACTAAAATAAAGGGATTTTTTTGGAGGAGTGTTTCTTACAGAATAAGTTTTACATTTTTATAAGATTTTAGTTATTTTAAGTGATGTTGAAAATGTTTAGTTTAATTAATAGTATGTAAAAATATATAGATTTACTTTAATTGTAAGAAATAAAGGCTTTTTTAATTTTATTAATTATTTTATTCGAAGATATGTAAGTATGTAAGTTTAGTCGTTTAGAACCCTTAGGATTATAATTGATTTGCAGTTGTAGTAGCGGATTTATGGAAAACTAGCTGACCCCGGAGCCCTGGCTTTGCTCGGATGCGTAAAACTTCCTCTTACTACTTTACTTATCGGAGAAAACCATTCTTTCAGTAGTTTTTGAGTGCATCCTAAACATAATGACAGAGATACAGACAGCGCGGTAGACTACAGTTTATAATATGTAAAGATTATTAGGTAGTCACGTTATCATCAGGTTATTGCTTTTGTGTTAGTTAATCTATTTGTAATCTATAGGTACATTTTGCACACAAAGAGCAGATTGTTGTGTGTGTCAGGATGGCGTGTCTCATGTCTGAATAGTCACAGGCTATGCACCAAATAACTGTACCTAAACTGTACTAAACTGTACCTATATGAAAAAAACTGTACCTCAAGCAATTAGATATAAAATAAATTGTGATATGGACACGCCATTCTGACGTCAGGTTGGCGCGCATAATCTTTTTTGTTGGCAGTTTTATTAGGTACAGTTTAGGTACAGTTTATTGATATATGTTACAGAGCATAGTTCCCACACGTTGGGGAGATACACGATTATGCGCGCCAACCTGACGTCAGAATGGCGTGTCCATATCACAATTTATTTTATATCTAATTGCTTGAGGTACAGTTTTTTTTCATATAGGTACAGTTTAGTACAGTTTAGGTACAGTTATTTGGTGCATAACCTGTGACTATTCAGACATGAGACACGCCATCCTGACACACACAGATTGTTTGATAATGCATGCCCACAAATAGGCAACAGAGCCGCAAACTGTTCGATATCGCCATTCGCTGTGCCAGTCGGTAAATTTGCTAAGTTACGGTCAACAATGCACACGAGTAGTATTTTAGTAAACTCGTGCTCGTATTTGAAACAAGAACCAACCTTTTTAGATATATTCATTCGAATCATTTGACATTCACAAACCGGCACTTGCCATCAGCCAGCGTGGAGCGTTAAGGACTAATATCTCGCGTCAATAGAGAAGGCCCAGTGTACCAGCAGTGGGAACGTTAATAGGGTATTGATGATGATGATGATTTGAATCAAGTGGGTTTCCACTGATTATGTAACACCCGATCCTACCAATATCGTTGAAATTTTCACACCATTAGGTACCTACTTTCTTTAATTAGTATATTTTATTTCTCGTTTTAAAATTGATAGTCTGAGACACTGTAAAATTATTAATTGCTATTATAAGTTTAAAAATAGTTTTTTCTAAAATTTGTTGCTTAGTGATATAAGTTTAATTAAAAATTATAATAAATGATACCTAGTTCGTACCTAAGTCCTACTACTGTAAATCCCCTTGAGGATAAGCTGTAGCAACTAGTGTTATAAAATCTTTTGTACAACAGTTTACAATTAAAAAAAAATAGTATTTCAGTAGTACCTACCTACCCTGCTAAACAGCACTGCACGGAGCAGCGAAACCGTGCAAAAAGGCTTAAGCTATTTAGTGAAATTATCATTATATTATTGTGTCACGGGTCTTCCAATTATAAATTTGGTACTCCAATTAATTCATTATCAAATGAAATATCATTATTTATAAAAAGTGTCCTGCACAAGTATTTAACAGTATGTACTTACAGTTTGAAATCTTTTTAAAAGGAATGGTGCAAATAGCGAATGTTCGTGACTTTCCAGGGATTTATCAACACACACTGTTACAATTGGATTACCCTCATAATACCGACCTACAGCGCTATGTAAATAAGTGAACAAACACCATATTCGAATCAAACAACAGAAATTCAAGAGACTACTAAATTCTCTTGTAAATATTTTTTTAATCTGAATGTTATATTGATTACTGTAAAGTTGTTTTAAATTCGAAACATTGAGTTAAACCGTTTGAGGTACCTAATTTGCGCATATTTATAGTAACTACGTCTACAAATACTTCGTCTGAAAATCAGCGCACCTCCGCGCTCTAAGTGTGGGGTTGCATTATGCTGAGGCGGGGCCTTTTGACACATCAGAAAATTATGTCGTTATTTGTTGTTTTTCTTTGTTTAATTGTATTATGTGTTGTGATGTGTCAATAAATGTTTCTCTCTCTCTCTCTCTCTCTCTCTATCTCTCTAAATAAAAATGGACATTTGGCTGGTCTCAACTTTCAACCCCTTAATCTATTGAACGGTTTAAGCGATTAACCAGTTAATTTAATTTTAAATAGTTGTATAAATTCTGTATGTCTTACCCGAGGATGATACTTGGGCGTATCAGTGCAGAAAACCGCAGTGCCGATAAGTAAAGAAACCACAGCACAGCTATCTATGGTAGAAAGGCAACCTCTCTTAAATTAATTTTTTAAAGGAATATTATATTAATGCTGAAGATGTTTTAATTTGAGGTGAATAAAATTGTATTTTATTAAAATCTTTGACTTGTTTTTCTGTAATTTGATTACTGTATAGCTGTAATATCCGCCTGTAATATCTGCTATCCCCTAATAAAGGCGTAAATTGATTGTTTTTACTATTTAGAACAGATTTTGAATCAAGTAACTATGTCTAGGTTTATATTATACGCTCATTTTGAACGTTAGGTATCGTTCAATTTATTCATGCCGGTATATATCTTCGATCGGGCTAGGTATCTACGGATACCGCGACCGCACCACATCGGGAATTGGATTCGCAACTCGATTGCAAACTACGTGGTTTATTGTGCATAACTTTAGCAGAATAGTTGAGCTGCGGAGACAGTATTGACGGCAGACGCCCTGCATCACAAGACAAGGGAGCTGTTTCAGTGCAAATGGAATACATAATACAGTCAGGCTCAGTCAACTCTTTTCGGAAAAGCATAAAACAATTTTATTTTAATAAAAAATCTTAAAAATTTTGTTCATTCATCAATGTTAGCATAAGGATAAGTAAAGAGCATCGAACATCTTTAGCATACCTACTCGACCGCCGTTTTGAAAAAAATGGGATTCGGCGGCTAGTGATGAAACTCATGTCAATCGACAGAGTAAATGATTACAAACAAAAAGTGTTCTATGATCAAATCTCCTAAGTGATACGGTTTCTGAGATATTTGGGTCTAAAAACTATAGATAAAATCTGTCCTGAGCTCTGTTCATCACTGGCTGCCGAATCACATTTTTGTTCAAAATGGCGGTCGAGTAGGTAGGCCAACGATGTTCGATTCTCTTTGTAATAACTACAAAATTGTAAAAAACGATAAAGCTGTGTTGTTTAATTAGCTTGTTATTTTTGTAATATTATTAAAAAAAAATAAGTTTACCTGTTCATGTACCAATTACACCTTGTGCTTCTAAAAAAATAAACGTTTTGACTTCGACTTTCACAACTACCTCCAAAATTATGTACCAATACCAACTTGGTTAACAAAATTGAACAATATCATTACCAACTTAAACTTAAACCATAGTTTTATCCTTAAATTTAAATCCGTTTAATTATCCTGATTGTCGAAAAAATGTGAAGTGCTTATTTTCAAAGAAATAAATTTTTACTGTAAAATTATTTGATTATTCGATGCTCAAACCTAAACTGAAACTGTCAACTTGTCATCAACTCCACAAGAAAGTTTATAAATTGAAAATTTTACGCCATCACAAATAACGACTTCTATCGCAGCCAATATAAAAACTTTGACAATAACAAACATACATAAAAGTCTTGCGATAAGATAGTACTTACAGCAGCGACGCTTCATAAACTCCGCCCAAGACGAGATAAGACGGATGCAAGCTCAAATCTCTCCCAACGATCTCGTGGAATCGCGCTATTCCAGATAATTACGTAAGTACATTCACTTTATGGCACAACTCGAGATCTCACAAAGGAATTGAAATACAGAATGGGTATCGTTACGACGTATCGCACTCTGGCGACATGACCTTCATCTCCTCAATTCCATCGAAATCCTAAGTAGGTCACGTTAAATGGCGAGATCTGGCTGACATATGTGGGATAGTCAGGAAGTAATGGGATAAATTGGCTCTTTTCAGCAAGTTCCGTTATGTTTCACCACAGACACAACCCCAATTTGTAGTTCCGTCGGTTTTGGATGGAGTCCATTTACGAACATTGTGTATTGTATAGGTACATTTGTTACTATTTTTGTGTTAGTAGGTACACGTCACTTTTATTCAATTAATAGAGTTAGGGCCTGTTTATTTATTAAGTTTATTGCAACGTATTTGTACCAAATTTTAATGCCAAATTACAACTCTATACCTAGTGCTAATAATAACCTCTTCTCAACGTTTGGATGGGCTTATGTTTGGGTTATGTATTTTCAACACAAAAGCGATCATCCGAACCAGTAGATCAGCATATTTTTTCATCAAACGCAACTTTTTTGATCAATCTAAACGTGGAAGACTTGCGCTACGCCCCTAAAACTACGCCCCTAAGACACATTAAGTCTACGAGGTAAGCATTTTCCAGCAGACACACAACAGACATGGGGCTAAAGTAACTGTATGAGTACGAAGCGAATTTCTGAAATCTCTACAGTCTCTGATAAAAAAATACAGATTTCCCTAGCACATCTCAATAAGGGCAAAACAATTTTGTCGAATTTCACTTTTTCATAACGGCGAGGACTGTTGGAAATCAGTAAAATAGCAGGAGCACCCGTTACGAACACCATAAAACAAACGAGGGAGCAATTAGGAATCGTTTATATTTGAATGAGGACCACAAACAGTCGAACATGGAGTGCGGACGGGCCATTATTCACGCCATTTTGTCCCCGACTAATGGCCACGACTCGCTTTATAAATCGTAAAGAAACATTTTATACACTTATTGTAGATATTTTTATGCAAGTTGGTACTTTTAACGCCATTTCGTTCAATCAGTAAAATTCTCTCGTTTTCTCCATTCTCCAAGAAGATCAATCTTTAATTAAAACAAACAAAAGAATCGAATAAATAAATAAAATTGACATGATAATTTTTAATAGGAACAAGCGAGCCGTGAAATAACAATGGAGAATTTAGTCAGAGACGGGAGACGGGGCACAGACTGAATTATTCAGGCGAATTTTCTAAATTCAAAGCTCGCATAATCCGTGGAAAGCCATTATATCTGTCTGGAAATCTCATTTCCGGTCGGGAAAAACGGACTCGCTGTCACGATGTTCGGAAGTGGGTCGTGGCTTGAGCCAACGCCGAATGACATACACTAGCTATTAAAACTACTGCACTTAGCACCGATTTTGATACTTGGCATCCACTCATTTCTACTATTCAAATGGGTGTACGTTGGGAGCTTAAATCTTTTACTTGGTTTCTATAGAAGGTATACTTACCCAACATAGGATGGAAGATTTGCATAGATAACCATAGTTACAAGGTCGCTCGTATTATCGCTCCATCATATAAAGCTTAATGTTTATTTATTTTCGTACGTGCGTGGTTAATTAAAGAATATTTTACAGAATCGCTTGCTTGGCCGAGACAAAATATCGACCTACAAATGCTTCAAAAAATGGCGTTCTATTCAGAAACTAGTTCAGTGTGTTAGCAAGTGTCAAACGGGCACCGACGATATAGATGTACGTTCACGTGAGAGATTCCAAGCGATAGCTAACCGCTTTCCGTTTGTTTTCGAGTGGCGGGCGCGAAGCCAAATGTGGGCTAAGTTTGTCCGTATCCGCTGGATTTATGGAGTTTCTTTTGTTTGCGAATATTGAGGTGGGATTGGGACTTATGGGGCGAATAAAACAAAAGAAACGAACATGTACCTACCCACAATGGCAAATACGCTCCGTTATTAACAAAGGAGTAAAAGCCAAGTTAAATCTGATGTAGGGCCGATTCTTTATCTTTCATAGAATCCAACAGTATTTTCATACATTTGACAGTTATACGATACCAGAAGATTGGAAAATAAAGGAATTAAAATTAGCATCCGACAGAAACAACTGAAAATCAAAAGGGGCATTTATCTTAAGGTGTTACGTACTGCTGCTGATATGAATTACAAATATATATTATGTTTTTGAGAAGATCATGTTGTCGCTAAGCTGTCATAATTAAGTTAATTTAATTTGTTAAAAATGAATAACTTAATAAAGTAGTTGGCAGTTTTGATCTTTCAAAAGCAATATAGCTGTTTAAGCCGAGGTTATTAAAGGTTCATTTAGGCAAATTAAATGACACTGAAAGTCCTCGACTTACGAAACCACTCTCCCTAATTAAATAAGTTCTGCTTAAAACAAAGCAAGAGGCTGCGAGTGCCAATTAAGAACACTAAGCAGACTTAGGTCCACTTGAGACGTGGTGTGCTCGAATAAAGTCTCTATACCATGAATAAAATCAATATGAGACTAAACTACATAACACAACTACAATACATCAATATGAGACTAAACTACATAACACAACTACAATAAATCAATATGAGACTAAACTACATAACACAACTACAATACATCAATATGAGACTAAACTACATAACACAACTACAATAAATCAATATGAGACTAAACTACATACCACAACTACAATAAATCAATATGAGACTAAACTACATACCACAACTACAATAAATCAATATGAGACTAAACTACATACCACAACTACAATAAATCAATATGAGACTAAACTACATACCACAACTACAATAAATCAATATGAGACTAAACTACATACCACAACTACAATAAATCAATATGAGACTAAACTACATACCACAACTACAATAAATCAATATGAGACTAAACTACATACCACAACTACAATAAATCAATATGAGACTAAACTACATACCACAACTACAATAAATCAATATGAGACTAAACTACATACCACAACTACAATTTTAAAATTAAACAATGCGCATTAAACTGCTACAACTTTAACTCATGAATCAGTACTTTTGTCCATATTTTAAGGTTTTATTTAGTTTTTCTTGTCCCGTAATATAAATAAATATAAATATTTCCAGACAATATTAGATATTTTTTATTTTACATATTAAACACCCAGACCAAGGAGAAAGTGCTTGCAGGACACACAAACACTTGCCCCCTCGGCGGGAATCGAACCGCGCCACTGAAGCAGTCAATGTTATGCAAATCTTGTAAGTTTAGTTTGACACACTACTTGGTTTTTGATTCAGCTAAAATATAAAATAAACTGGCTTTTCCCATCTGAGATCATAAATGATCCGTATGGGAGTCGCATCTGATCTGACTTTGTGGAAATAAATGACCGCGGGAACTAAAAATTAAAGAAATTTGTGAATGACACTCGCACTTCAAACAATTTAATAGACAAGAAGTACCTACTTAGTTCGCAATTGAACAGTCAATCGAGTGCCAAGTAAAAAAATACAAGTTTGTGGAGGTGAGAGGGGGTGGGATTGTTGTTCCTTAACAACCAGGGAGTGTTAAGGGCCGGCGGCATCAGGTACCCTGATGCCGCCGGCCCTTAACAACAATTAACTAAGACATTAAAAAAACTGTAATTATTTAATAAATTTAATGTTCTTATTTATGCTATTGACAGGTTATTTAAAACTATTGCATTAATCTTTTAAATAAAATTTATTAAATGCGAGAATAAAAGTACACAATAATTCAAAAAATCTATTCTAATCAAAGAAAACGTTCCCATCTGATCATTGATCAGACTCCAAATGCTGATCATATGATCAGATGAGAAACCAAAGTGTTATGCGACTGTGTAATTTGTTACATTGTTTACCAGTGTGTTGAACTTTCGCGTAAAGTTTTGTTTTTTTCTGAAGTTCTTGATTTGCTTCGCTTAAATTTCAAGCTGACTTTTGGCAAGGTTATCAGCTTTGTGGTATCTTAGCCACGCATTATTACAAAAACATGGCGGCATAATTGGATAATAAGAAATATCTATCTTATAATTTTATTCACAAATAAACCGCATTGATTTTACTTTGACGCGCGCACTTCGCACTATTAAAATCATAATATCCCGAGAACTTGATCTATTTTATTGTACCCTAGGAAATGAACGAATTAACTAGGATAACAATACGTATACTTATGCAATAATAGAAATAAATAGATAAGTTTAGATAAGCACACTATTGCACTAGGTAAAGCCTGTAATAATAGTTGTAAGTTTTGGAAAATCAATAAATAAATAAATTTCCATTTGTGAGAAAACTTATGAGTTTCCGCCATTTGCTCACGAGCTTCCGAGTAGAAGAAGTAATCAGTTGTCAATCGCATGGCAATACAATATTATGAAGACACAGAGCTGCAGGGTCGTCATAGGAACTCCGTAAGAGGACATAACCCCATCTAGTTTGAGCTCGGCATGTTTTTATTGTGTTCATGTTTTTGTTTTTTATTGCGGTGGTTGCAAGCTGCTACCTACCGAAGTCACTGGAAGTCTTTGAGGGAGGCCTATGTTCAGCAGTGGACTTCCTACGGCTGAAATGATGATGATGATGATGATGTTTTTATTTGACTTGATGAATATATGATATTTAAGATAACTTTTAGTAAGTAAAAAATATTATTTTTGTTTATTTATTAGACCCACATAACATAAATTTGTTTCACTTCGCGTCTCTCAAATACTCATTCGGAAGCACATCAATATAAAAAAGTAAAAATACTATAGCGGCATTTTTCACCTACCCTCATAAATGGAACTATTAAATCGGCCGGCGTTACTTACAACCGAGGCCCGACTGTAACAACGTGTGAGCTATTATATGAGGAGTGTCGTAAATTACCCAAATCTGCTTTATGCCAGCTACGCATTTTGGCTTAACCCTTCATTTTGGACGTTGATTGTACTGCAACAGAACTGATGTGTGCGAGGAACGAGATTATTTTATAGAATGAGTCTTTTAAGCCGCATCCTGAAATGCTTTTGAGTTTCAAATTATATCATCAGAACTTGTTTAAACTGAGAATATAACTACTAATACTAAAGTACGTTATAAAGGATGACTGACTGCAGAGACGAATTAAAGATAGGAGACGTAGTAACGAGACGCAAAAAGTTACACAAGATCCTGTAATTTTTTTTTTCATTATTAACTCCCGACAAAAAAGAGCGTTGTTATAAGTTTGACGTGTATGTCTTTCTGTGTGTATGACTATGTGTCTGTCTGTATGTCTGTCTGGGACATCATAGCTCCAGAACGGATGGAGCGATTTTAATTAGTTTTTTTTGCATGAAAGGTGAGTCTGGCGCGGTTCATATACATGTTTCATGCAAATCAATTGTGCCGTTTTAAAGCTATGGGGGTTAGAGTGGGGAAGGAAAACCGAAAATCTGCAAATATAGTCGAGTGGAGTATCAAATGAAAGCGCATCGCGTGCACGTTACACAATATTATGGTGTTTTACTTTTAAGGAAATAAAGGCATTAATCGGGAGTTTTTCTTAAGTTTTTAATTTAGATTTTATAAAACTTATGATATTTATTTATTTATCAAACAAAATCCACAGCCCTTAACGCCTTTTATATCTTAAAAAATAATAGTCATAATAGTCATTTATTGATAACATACATTATAAGTCACAATATGGGTTTTAATGTGGTTGCCCATAGCTTATTATTATGTCATAAGGCCAAAAACGGATTTACATTTTATAAAACTTACATATACACAGACTGTCACTAAAGAAAGAAGAGAAATAAATATACTTTTTATCGCGAAAAAATCTAATAAAACGCGGGTACCTCCCCGGGTCACTATAAGTTTATCATAGTAATAATTTAAATTGAGCAAGACCCCGTTTTAACCTAAGCTATAGATAGAAACATTACGTTGCTTAAAAGCTTTCAGGGCGTGATAAGGCCAGTGAACTTTCATAACACATTTATGAGAATATCTTGTTCTAAGTACTAACATTCGCTTTGTATAGTAACATTCTACCACTCTGCAAGCAAATACACAGACAGGGGTTTGTTGCTTTTTAAATCTTATATTATCTCCACTGATTATATTTTAGGTAGGTACTTGGTACTTTTGTGGATTTTTAAAATTTATGTTTCTTATTTATTAATATAATTAAAAATGTGCATTTTTGAAGTAGGTAGGTCAAACTTCTTATAGGTTACCTACTTTATAAAAGGCTATCTTTACTTTTTATTTATTTAACTTCTGGATCAGAAGTCCAATATACATTATTTATTAGTAGTCATTAGTTTTTAGTAAAACTTGAAACGGGTAACATACCCTGAATTGACGATTTTTGCGTTTGACAATCAGTTCATGCCGTGATCAATATTTCAAAGATACAAGATACAAAATCATTTATTTCTATAGTTTGGTTTTACAAAACTTAGAAACGAACAAAAGTTTTAATATTATTAAAAAAAATGTTAATTTAAAAGTAAATCATGTATGTATGCTATGATACATTCAGGATGTAACTAAAGTTTTGAAAATGTACGAAGACATATGAAGATTTGTTCCATCGATTTTTAGAAAAACGAAAAATTGGATTCGTTTAAATTAAACTTGTGAATTAAAGAGAGTAAAAAAGTTATTAAAAAGAGAAAATAACACTATTTTTATTTATATCGGTATGACCGATTGATATACATATAAATAAAATAATAATAATCTAAATAATTTGTGTTTATGAATATTTGCAGCTCTTCTCAGCAACTGGTATCAGAACATCTTACAAGCACTGATTTACATATGTCAAAGGTATGGTGATCATTTCATGCACTTAGAAAAATACATTTAAGAATATTGTCAACGAACGAGCGCTGGGAGGTCGCCAAGAAGAACAACATGGTGCTACCGATGCCTCGCTAGCACCCATCGTCGGTTCTCCTGCCGCGTGAAGCCCTGCGGACATGAAGGCTGCCCTATGCGACACCATCGGTTGCTACACCACGAGCGACCCCCACCGCCCCCGCAGACACCGCGGCCCCCCACTACCCCGCTGCACTGGAGGCGCCGCGACCAAACAAGAAAGAAGAAGTGACTGCAGCGATGAACCAAGTCGTCGGAGCCACGACCGCGAGCACGCGCGCTTACTATAAGATCGCGCCGGTAGTGCTGCGCGGCCCGAAGGCAGAAGTGGAGGCCTATGCACTACTCGACGATGGCAGCACTGTGACCATCCTGGACTCCGAGATCGCCAACACCTTAGGACTAGAGGGGCCCACCGAACCAATGTGGGTACAGGGAGTTGGCGGAGAAGAAATGGCGCATCAGGACAGCAAGAGGGTCACGCTGCACATCCGGGGACGGCACGGCGGCGCCGAAAAGAAAATAGAAAACGCACACACCGTTCGCCGCCTCGAGTTCGCCACCCAGTCCGTAGGCGAAAGAGAGCTCCAAGAATGCAAGCACCTACAAAATATCAAACACCAGTTGATCTACAACGAGGCCACGCCGAAGATACTACTCGGTCAAGACAACTGGGAACTTATAGTTTCGCGCGAGATAAGAAAAGGCCGCCGCGACCAGTTGGTCGCATCCCGCACCGCACACGGCTGGGTACTTCATGGCCGTCGCACTACAAACTCGACACCCATCGCTTACTGCTGCGTTCATCTCACCGACGGCGAGCACACCGACACCGCTGAAGAAATGATGAAAAAATATTTCGCGCTCGAATCCCTCTCCATCGAACCAAGAAAACAGAAGAGCGATCCCGAGCTACAAGCGTTGAAAATATTAGATGAAAAAAGTCGGCGGCTCCCCGACGGTCGTTTCGAGACCGGCCTGCTGTGGCGAGAGAAAATAGAGAAAATACCCAACAACCGATACGACGCGCTACGCCGGCTGTACACGCTCGAAAAGAAACTAGATCGCGATGAAAAACTGAAAAAACAATACAACGAACGCATCGACAATCTACTTACCTCAAGCTACGCCAAGCGAGCCACCGCACCACCTACAGAGAAAACGTGGTACTTACCTCACTTCGCAGTGTGCAATCCGGAGAAACCAAAGATAAGAGTGGTCCACGACGCAGTTGCCGCCTCGCACGGACGCAGCCTCAACGACATGCTACTCCCAGGCCCCGATCTACTACAATCGTTACCCGGCGTCATAATGAGATTCCGGCAACACCGCATCGCGGTATCGGCTGACATAAAAGAAATGTTTATGCAAATCAAGATACGCGAGGAAGATCGCGATGCACTCAGATTCCTATGGCGGGGGATCGGCGCGCGGGGGAACCGGAAGAATATCGCATGACGTCTGTTGTGTTCGGCGCGTCCTCATCACCGTGCACCGCACTCTACATAAAGAACAAGAACGCTCAAGAACATGCTGCGCTGTTTCCGGAGGCCGCACAAGCGATAGAGAAAAATCATTATATGGACGATTACCTGCAGAGCTTCGCTACCATGACCGAGGCGTGACGAGTTACGTACGAGAGAAGTCGACTACATACACAAACAAGCCGGCTTTCAACTCCGCGGATGGGCTACGAACAGAAAAGAAGTTATCAGCGATCTTATCAGTGAAGAGCGAGATAGCAATACAGTTCCCATCGGCGGGAGCGAGACGGAAAAGGCGCTCGGTTTGCTGTGGAATACAAACGAAGACAGCATACGCTTCCGTCTCAACACAAGAAGAAGTCCTCCTGAAGTCATCGAGGATCTCCGGCCACCAACGAAAAGGGAAGCACTCAGCGCAGACTCAGCCATCACCGCGCTCCGCCGCTTCATTGCCCGGCGGGGCTGCCCCACCGAACTATGGAGCGACAACGGGACCGCCTTCAGGGGAGCGTACCGCGAGCTAGCGGACGCCATGAAGGACGCCGCACAATGGAATACCGTTAACCATGGACAATGTATAGTAATTAATACAATGTAGATGTAAACTCGTAATAAATAAATAAACGAGTGAGAGAGGCGCAAGGCCCGCAGGCAGGGTAGAGGGGTATCGCGCAAAAGGGTATAAATAAAGCACGCACTCCTCCACTTGGCATTCTCACCTCCGGAACAGCTCCAGCAACATCAAGAAAACGCAACATAGAAGCCACCCTCTCTCTCTCCACTTCAAGACTGCAACGCTGTGTTTTATTCGTACAAACCACCAACCATAACAAAAAATCTACAGTCCACTCCTCGTGACGTGCCCCATCGGTGTGTCGCCTACACCGCTGGCAGTTGATGACGTGCGTGTTTTCATAGTGGGCACGCCGGTTTTTCTTCTTTTTTGTTATCGTTGTCGGTTATCGTCGCGTAGGCACGCTCCGTCTTCTTTCTCGCGGCGGGGCGGGCCTCCCTTTGTTCGTACGCGGCGACTTCCGGGGCTGCGTAGGGGGCGCACTTGTCCGCTTCGTTGTTCAGGAAAGCCGCCATCTTCTTCAGCTCCGGGGTGTCGTCTCTTTCGACGGCGTAATCGTACCACTTATTTTTCAGGATTGGTGTCAGCTTGTCCACGATCGATCGCAGTAACTCTGGATTGTATAGGTACTGCGGTTTCTTTAATAGTTCGATAGTGGCTACCGTATTAGCAATACGGCTGGCGAATACGCAGAGGTCACGTGGGCTGTCATTCAGATGAGACAGCCCTCTCAACTTTTCTGTTTCTGCGATGAGTAGTGCGTCGATCGCCTTGATGACGTCATCGGGGTGCGGCTGGCTAATAAGGAGGGCGCTGACGGCCTCCCCAGCGGCTCCCTTCAAACTGCGGCGGATACGGGCGACGTTTTCACTCGATGAGAAGTTGGCGGCGGATTCTTGATACGTGGCCTTGAATGGTAGCCACTCGCCGCACAGCCCAGTGAACACAGGTAGATCGGGAATATACTTGTTGGTTGACTTACCGACTTTTAGTGCTTCGGCCACGGCGCTAGTGAGCGATGAGATGTCCACCACGGCGGGTCGTTCTCGAGCTTCTTGTTGTGGCTCCCGCCGGTTGCGCAGTTTAGTGGCGCGGGCGGTGAACTCCCGTCGTTCTTCATGTGTGGGGATCTCGATCGCAGCCTCTTTCTGTGGCCGCCGGTCGAACCAATCCGCGATCCTCTGCGGTGCGAGGTCCTCTTCCTCATCGGATTCCTCTGACAAGAACTCGACGTTATTTCTTTCTTGTCTGATTCTCTCCAGTTCAGCTTCGGCGGTTATCCTCTTCAATTCCAGCTCGGCGAGTCTCTCCTTGGCCTCTAGGTCCGCTATGATCCTTTTGCTAGAGGCTTTGGAGCGGCCGAGGGGACTTCAATGATCTTGCGGCGGTGTTCGGGGGTGGCATCAGTTCGGCGGGACGGGGCCGGTGTGGGACGACGGTGTCGGTGCTGGCGGCGGGCGTGGCGCGGAGCCCTGATGTGTCCGCGTGGCCTCCGGCGTGACTCGTGCCGGAGGCGCCTTCTGTTGCTGCGTGGCTCGCCGCTGTGCGCATTGTGCCCGTCGTCGTTGCTCCCGTCGCGGCAGAGCCAGTGGCGCCGGAGCCTGACGTGGTACCGGCACTCCCCGACGAATTTTCCTCTTCTTTACCGCTGTTGCTTCGTGTAACCACCGTTTTGGCGCAGTGATCCGGCTTCCGATAGGACCAACAATGTAGGCGACGCACCGATGGGGCACGTCACGAGGAGTGGACTGTAGATTTTTTGTTATGGTTGGTGGTTTGTACGAATAAAACACAGCGTTGCAGTCTTGAAGTGGAGAGAGAGAGAGGGTGGCTTCTATGTTGCGTTTTCTTGATGTTGCTGGAGCTGTTCCGGAGGTGGAATGCCAAGCGGAGGAGTGCGTGCTTTATTTATACCCTTTTGCGCGATACCCCTCTACCCTGCCTGCGGGCCCTGCGCCTCTCTCACTCGTTTATTTATTTATTACGAGTTTACCATTATCTACATTGTCTTAATTACTATACATTGTCCATGGTTAACGGTATTTCATTGTCAGTCGTGAACAATCACTATTTCATTGTCCGTGGTTAGCGGTATTTCTTTGTCCGTCGTCAGCATTTGGTATTCCATTGTCAGTCGTAAACAATCACTATTTTTAAAGCTAACAATTTACTTAGTTACCATAAACAGAACATTTATCGCTATTCATTTAACGGTATTTCATTGTCCGTCGTCAACAAATATAATAACAGATTTTATGTATTTTAGACATCATGTTTCGTATTAAACTTTTGTGCTTTTGACCAACATTGATATTAAAAAAAAGATGAATAAAAAAAAGTCTTAGAAAATAAAAAAAAACACTATTCCTACGACAAATCTTCCTGTCGTATATTTTCAGACCTTCCCAAACTGGCCGAAACGTTTGTAACACCCTATATACCCGTAGCTTATCCGCTCATGGATCGCTAAGGGTTGGAGACAGATAATTGCCCCAGATTTATACAACTTTGTGTGATTTTGTTGCAGTTTTCCTCATTCCGGGTCATGTAATGGGCTGTTGTTACTTATTAATGGCTAGGACTTTGCACTTAACGGGTACTTTTAGTTTAAAGTTGCGATTTATGACCGGATAAAATCCACAATTGTATTCGCTAAGAAAGACTTAGCTTTTATTTTGTAGATTTTTATCACCACTTGGTGCTTTGCCAGCAATTAATTTAACTTAATACCTATCTAGAATTTTACTGATGTGGTTTTACTATTATATATGTATTTAAAAATAGATATTTCCATTGACTTATGAAGAAATAAATGATCAGACAGCTTATGGCGCATGGGGTTGTAGGTTCGATTACTATTGAAAGATTAGTCATACCAAGATATCTGTAACTGTAAACACTTGTTCCGATTTTTTTTCTACGTCCTGATTTGTGTTTTTTGTCCAGCAATATTTATTCAACGAATACACTATAAAAAGAAAGCCGAAAGCCCTCGCGAATTTTTTATATGCCACCGTGTACTAGATCTCTCTGAGAAATATTTTCTGTCACACTTAAATAGACGCCACGACTATCGATGCTTGGCAAGAATTTTACGACGACATTCAATCCTGTCGTAAAAATTCTCATCTCACATTTCTGATACGCATTTGTAGCTCGCCTTTTTAATTCTAAAGTTGGTAGACTTGTAGACACATTCAGTTCTAAGTGTAACATGCACTTTGGAAAACAGAAGCTGAGGTGGTGAGACGTGTTCGATTGATAGTGGCGGTGTCAGCAACACCGGAGCACAACTTTCCGATGACTTGCACTTTCGCAGACGGCATTAGGTGCTCGTCTCGTTACAAAGCCAGAGCCATGTGTCAGCGATATCGATAAACTATCCACATTGCCTCAGCTCTGAATTTTATTCGTCTATTCCGAAGAAAGAAATGTATGGGTGTATCTGTCATTCCTTTAGATTGCAACCTGGGTATCTTCAATTCAATTCCTTATAATTGGACTCTGCGCTTGAAGGGTCAGTTTGCAAGTGACGTAAATAAAAATAAATAAATATTTCCAGACAATTCAAACAACAAGAAAAAGATGTTACTTAGTTGAACGTCATTTTGCCTGGATATCTTCAAAGAAAGAGTAAATAGGTCCTTCTAGGTCTTCATGACAAATTTTAGACCGCATCGTCACTCTACATCAGGTGAGACTGTGGTCAAATGAAGGCTTATATAGCAAAAAATAAAAAAATCTTTAGTGAGTACAAGCAAATAACACTTCTAAATATCTTTATATATATAATTCTTCTGTTTCGTTCGTTCTGTAGAACACATGCTATTCGAGGCGGTAGTGTTATATTGCTAAATAAGGCAATAAAGTTTAAGAATAGACAAGACATAACATGCTTGTCCGTTGAAAGCCAAATTGAAATAGCATGTGTGGAGTTGGAGCAGAGTTTTGTAGTAAGCGTATACAGACCACCGTCAGCATCATATGAAATATTTGAAAAGGTTATGGATGATGTTTTATTTAAAATGTGTAAAAAAAACAAAAGTATTATTATTTGCGGGGATTTTAATATAGATCTCCTAGAAATCTATTCATTAAGTACTAGAATATGCAATTTATTTGGTTCCTATAACTTAATACCTTTATTTATGGAACCAACCAGAATAACAGACACATCAGCAAAATGTTTAGATAATATTTTTACCAGCCTAAATGAAAATGTAATCAGCAAAAATATAATAAGTAACCTAAAATCCGATCATCTAGGGCAATATGTAAAATTTAATATGAGTTCTAGACAAATTATAAAAAAGAAAATTAGCTTTGTACCAGTGACTACAAATCGATTTGAGAGGTTTAAATGTAGTTGGGATCTACAGCTTCCTTTTGATTACTATAACAACAATCCCAATCAACTTTATAGTACATTTTTCAATCAATTTTATAACATTTTTAATGTAATATTTACAACTAAATCAATTGTAGTCTCAGACAAACCTGGTTTTAGTGAGTGGGCAACTGTAGGTATACATAAAAGCAGACAAAAATTGTATGAATTGTATAGCGAAAAGCAATATAACTCCTGTGAAAAGTTCAAAGATAAAGTCAAAATATATTCAAAAATTTTCAAAAATGTCTGCCAATTGGCAAAATCAAATTATCTAAGCTCAAAAATTAAAAACAGTAGTAACATAATTAAAACTACCTGGAAAATAATTAATGATGAGACTGGCAAAACTCAGAACAATAACAATGAATACAAACTTAAAGTAAATGAAACAGTTATTAATAATGATTTAGAGATAGCACAAGCTTTTGAAAGTTTTTTTACAGACATTCCTATGTCAACTACAAGCTCTTTAAACTCTTCAGATGATCTTGCCGTGTCATTATTAAAAAACAACGTACCTGATTGTAAAAACATCTTTCATTTTAAACATGTCAACGAACAAGACATTGTTAAAGCCTTCAAAATGATAAATGTAAAAAAAACCCAAGATCTCTGGGGTATTTCTGTACACATTCTTAAACCACTAATAGTTACTCTGGCACCTGATTTGGCTAATATATTCAATGAATGCATAGACTCTGGAGTGTTTCCTGACCTAATGAAACATAGTAAAATTGTACCTTTGTTCAAATCGGGCAATACAACGGACCCTACTAACTTTAGACCAATATCAGTTCTACCTACATTTAGTAAAATATTTGAGAAGCTTATTTTAAGCCAGCTCTCATTACATTTTGATGTAAATAATTTACTACATAACAAGCAATATGGCTTCACTAAATGCAAGTCCACTGCTGATGCTGGTGTTGAGTTACTAACTCATGTTTATGATGCTTGGGAAAAATCGCAGGATGCAATAGGAATTTTTTGTGATTTATCTAAGGCATTCGATTGCGTGCACCATGAAACATTGATCAGGAAATTGAGCCACTATGGAATTAGGGGCAAATCCTTGGATCTTTTTGCTTCCTATTTAAGCGAAAGAATTCAAAGAGTTGATGTCAACGGGAAACGATCTCCAGGGTCCTTAGTGTCAATGGGTGTACCTCAGGGATCCATATTAGGACCTTACCTTTTTTTGATATACATAAATGACTTGCCACATCTTGTACAGGATCAACATGAAATTGTATTATTTGCTGATGATACTTCACTTCTTTTTAAAATAGATCGTCGCACTAATAACTTTGACAAGGTAAATAATGCAATTTCTAAAGTAGTCCATTGGTTTGAATCCAATAATCTATTATTGAATGAAAATAAAACTAAATGTATTCGATTTTCACTACCTAATGTAAAACAAGGTTCTGTAGATATTAAAATAAAGGGCGAAAATTTAGAGCTCGTTGAAAATACTGTATTCCTAGGTATAACTTTAGATAGCAAGCTTCAATGGGACCCTCATATAGATAAATTGTCGAAAAGGCTCAGTTCTGCTGCTTTCGCAGTCAAAAAAATTAGAGTTTTAACTAATATTGCAACATCTAGACTGGTCTACTTTAGTTACTTCCATAGCATTATGTCATACGGTATTTTGCTGTGGGGGAGTGCTGGAGTAGGACGCATAAATACCATATTTGTACTGCAGAAAAGGGCTGTTCGTGCTATCTATAATATGGGTCCCCGAGATTCGCTACGTGATAAATTCAAAGAAATAAACATATTGACCGTCATTTGTCAATATATTTATGAAGCCATTATGTATACGCATAAAAATATTAATTTGTTTACAAAAAATAGTGATAAACACAATGTAAATACAAGAAATAAATATAAACTCGCTTTGCCCACCACTAGGCTGCATAAGGTTAATGTATCATTCAAAGGGCAATGTATACGCTTCTACAACAAGATTCCCAAAGAATTGCAACAGTTGTCAATTACTAAATTTAAGAAAATTGTAAAAAACAATCTTTGTAAAAAAGCTTATTATAATATATCAGATTACCTTGAGGACAAAACTGCTTGGGACGGAATCTGCTCCAACACAAAATCAAAAACAAGACTAACAAACAAATAATGATTGTAAAGTTTCAATACAAAAATGAGCTAGAGTTTCTAATCGCTTCTTTGCTCTAGTGTAAAAAAAGCGAAGCGACCAGATACCATAAATTTATTTCCTACTTATCTTTAAGCACCTATGATTATTATTTTTTTTTGTTTTTTTTTGTAATTTATTTTGACGTGTCTAAGTTTTGTAAAACCAAACTATGGAAATAAATGTTTTTGTATCTTGTATCTTGTATCTTGTATCTGTGAGTGTGTATGTCACTGAACTCCTCCTAAACGGCAGGAACGATTTTGATGAAATTTATTGTGTGTGTTTAAGTGGGTTCGAGAATGGTTTAACTTTAGATTCACAATACGGTCAACTAGATATTGTTTTTTGAGACGTGGGACAGGACAAAGTCTGTCGGGTCGACTAGTATTAGGTATAAAATTTCCGCAACTTGGTTTACATTATACTGAAACTGCAACTGAGCTGCGAATAATTTTCTTATCCATCCAACAAATACAGATGTTTTAAAAAAATATGTATCAAAACCAATTAGTAAAAAACACATTTTGCTCGACCATCAAATTATGTTAAGTTTTAAAATTTTTTTTTTTTATTGTAACTTTTTAATTATAAAGCTATCCATAGACAAAAAGTACTTATAATATGTGGTCAAAAGAAGAAGCCTTTTTCGACATTTAAAAAACTGAATTGTGAATTTGTTCCTTTGTATTATTATTGGAAACATTGGGGATAAACCTACACCCGACAAAAACACAAGAGGAAAAATAAAATTCCGATATACGATAAAAGACGTAAAACATGAAAACCTAACTAATATATTGAGTAAAAACTTTACACAAAAGTTTTAAAAGCATTTCTGCATTAGCTGTTCAAGAGAGACCGCAATTTTCTAAAAATTAAAATGAATCTTTTTTGCAGTCTAGCATGGCTAATTTGATTCTTTTATTGTAATATATATGTTTTCTTCTTAACCCAACCAACCGAAGCAAAAAGAGGGGTGGTGTTATAAGTTTGACGTGTCTGTCTGTCTGTGGCATCATAGCTTCCAAACAGATAAAGCGATTTAAATTAAGTTTTATATGAAAGACTTTGCGCGAGTGTTTTTAGACATGTTTGATGAAAATCGGTTGACCCGTTTAAATGTTATGAGGAGTGAAGGTGGGAAAGAAAAACCGAATATCTGCAAATACTTAAATAGTACACATAAGAAAATAGTATGGCTTTTTACTTTTAAGTAAACTCAGGATTATGAAACAGGGTTTTTAATTTAAATTTTTGATTGTTTCAATTTTGATCTCAGTTATTGTATGTAGGTACTTGATTGAATTGCTGTTTGCTTTTATTCTAAAGTTTAAATAAAATTTCATAACCTTTCTTGATTTGTCTCCTTTTAATATTTAAAATTGTAAGTTTTTTTTTTTTTTTTTTTTTTTATGATCGATAAGCCTTCATTTGACCACAATCTCACCTGATGTAAAGTGACGATGTGGTCTAAGATGGGACATGAAGACCTAGAAGGTGGCTTCTCCGGGCCACATTACGAAACACGAAAAAATCGCTTCACGCACTGGCCCACCCCGGAGGGTGGTGACAAGCCGCGGCCGAAGCCTACCACCAGAGACTGTTCTTAGCACCACCCGGAGGTCACGTGTAAGGATTCAGAGGGTTACCACTTACGGACGTGAACAGACAAAAAGTGTTCACAGTCGCGCACACACTCTTATTAAAATAACGCTTAGCATAAGCGTTTTTGTTGCCGAAATTTGTTTTATTTTATGTTTGACTAGCGGCCCGCCCCGGCGTCGCAAGGGTAGGTATACAATTTTCCCAAAAATTATTCGAATTTTTCTCTCGCCGTAAAACCATCCTTGAACTCCAACGAACATTTTAAAAAAAGTTGAGTTATGCGATTAGCAACACATTTTGCGATTCATTTTTATATATAAGATTAATGTTTAAAATGAAAAAAAGGTGTTGTAGTGACATAACTACAATAGTTGGACATATGCTACCGCGGAGTTTTTTGTAGACATTATGATGTTCTTCAATATTTTGTTCTATCGCTAATAGTTTCGGCAGCGCATTCGACGAAAGACATTTTAAGACTCATTTTTCTACACCTTCGGTTACATTGTTCAAATTTTACCAGGATTAGGATCCCTAATTTTTTTCAAAATGAAATGTAGCCTATGTCAAATTGGAAGAATGTAGCATTCTATTGGTGAAATAATTTTTTAAATCGGCCCAGTACTTTTTGAGCCTATTCATTACAAACATACAAAAATAGGTACAAATCTTTCCTCTTTATAATATTAGTGTAGATAAGCCTTCATTTGACCACAATCTCATCTGATGTAAAGTGACGATGTGTTCTAAGATGGGGCATGAAGACCTAGCATTCATAGTTTTAAGTTGTACTTTTACACGAAATAAATGTTTTTATTATATTAATATTCTAATTTCAACGTAGCACTTCTGTTGAAAAATTTAAATAATATTTAATTTTTTTATTAAAAAAAACACTTTATGACATACATGTGATTTTATTTTTATTGAAAATCAATCTTAATAATTTCTACCGCAAACAGACAACTTTTAGCTGAACAACATTTTATCGAGTGTCATAATTTTATACTATAAATTGTTATAAAATATAACTGGGCTTGGCATAAGAATGCCCAAACATAGGCGAACATTTTGATCTAGGATCTTTATAAATGTTATTTTGAAAAATCTTATCTGTTTTATTTTAGTTTCCAGAGCCAAATAATAATTTAGGCTCAATAAGCGTAATTCATTTTCGACCACTATCAATAAATAAATTAATCAATCATTTATTTATAAACCACAGAAAGAATTCACGCAGTCTTTAAGATTTTACCTCCTGTGCTAGATAATAACTGTGTTATAATAAGGAAATGGGGCAAACCCCGTATACATATAAAATAGCTTACAAAAGCATACCCTACAGACAACATATATATGAAATATTACTTTAAATTAATTATTATGGATTTTTCTTTGTGAACGCATCCCTAAAGCGTCGGTCGTCCGACTTCTGCAGGCCAAAATTCGGGAGCGAGAAACACGCATTATTTATCAAACTTCGCCTATGTGACTAAGCTTTTTATACGAATTTTATTAAAAGTGGCCCGGTGGGTGATGGTCCGCTTGCGGCGCAAGAGGTAGCGGGTTCGATTCCCGCCGAGCAAGTGTTTGTATGTTCTGCAAGCACTTTCTCCCTGGGTTGGGTATTTACCCAACCCAGGAAGTAAATAATATGCATAATAAAAAATATCTATATATGTAATGTCTATTACATTAAGTATATCAGATGTCTGTATTACACAAGCATAGAGCTTATCACGTGGCTAGATGTTGTTGTGTGAATTGTCCGGAAATATTTATTTATTTATTTAATGAGACCCCCTATTTTATAGCCTTATTGGATAGTTTACGAAACGTAGATATTTTTAAGCATATCTGCCAAACGTTTGCCATATTTCTTATAGACACATTGTAAAATTTTGTTCAAGGTATGATTTTGCATTTTAAAGTAAAATAATAAATCAACAATTTTAAATAACCTATCATAATAGTGGCCAAAAAATAACGGATCTAGGTCGACCCGGTTACCCTGTTTATACAGGTTCGTTTATTTCAGGCACGCTGATTGGTTGAATAACTTCAACCAATCAGTGTGCACTGATTATATTGACTTCGTAAAAAAAATAAATATAAATGCTGGCGTAATATTATACAATTTATCACTCGTTTGAATCCTACGGGAAATTAAAAAACTTTTGGTATTTTTATTTTCCGGTGATAAATTGTATTTAGGAAATACAAATAAGGAATAATTTGCTATATGAAAAACTTACCAAGACATTCGCTTTGCATAGAGAGTTTTATTCTGTTGGGTTTATCAATTATCCACTCTTAGCAGTCATTACCAACAGCTTTACTAACGAAAACATATCACCAGCAAACTGAGGTTTATTTTCATATATTCTCTGGCGTAATGTGTCATTGATAATGCATTAGGGTCGGGCCTAATGGAATGGTTGTGCGAAGTCACAGAGGTTAAAATATCTCATTGGTATCGTGCTTACAAGGGCATATACTTTGGGAACTTAATCTTTTTCTTTGACTATATTTTCCCACAAAGACATCAGCTATAAAAGTTTTTTCATACGATTACAATAGTCGTTGGCTTGAAAGAAACATGATGAGAAGGGTTAGTCGTGAGCGTTGCTCTATTTGTATAGTTTATCCCACGGGAATAAAGTAGGTTGCTACGTGGCATCTTTACTTAGACTTTGACAGTAAAATGAGAGCCATGCTCAATGTTATGATATATTAAATTGAACATGGTTGTTGACGAATAACATCTAGTATTTCACTTTATAATTTTATTTTACTCGACACTGGCAAATTGTCGCTTTAAGCGCAAAGTCCAATTACAAGAAACTGAACTGAAACTGATGGTTGTTGACACATTGGTTGTTGACTTCAACGTCAAAATAAGTAAGATCTAAATGGGTACCAAGTTCAATGATCAGTCCGACGCAAAATGGCGTTCAATTGAGTAACATCTTTTACACTTTATAATTTTATTTAACTCGACACTGGCAAATTGTCGCTTCAAGCGCAAAGTCCAATTACAAGATACTACCTACTGAATTTAATTGAATGATCAGTCCTGAAATATGACAAAATCAAATGTAATAATCATCTTATAACATATTTATCAATTCTAATGAGTCTACTATAATAAATACAGAGAAAATATAGCAAAAGACACAGACAAGACGTTCTTACGATATTTCCAGGCAATCCATACAACAACATACTAGACATTTGATAGACCTACATTATGTACAGATATTTTTTTATAATACAAAATAAATACCCAGATGAATAAATCTAAATAAAATTGAAGAAAACCGCCCGATTCCAATGCCTTAATTTCCTTAAGAGTAAAACACCATAATATTTAGTAATGTGCACGCGATGCTCTTTCATTTGATACCCCATTCGCGTATATTTGCAGATTTTCGGTTTTCCTTCCCCACTCTCACCCCCAATTCAATTTGAAACAGCTCAACTGATTTTCATAAAACATGTCTAAGAACACCCGGGTCAAACTCACCTTTCATACAAAAAAAACTAAATTGAAATCGTTCCATCCGTTTGGGAGCTATGATGTCTCAGACAGACAGACACACAGATAGACAGACAGACAGACAGACGGACGGACAGACAGACAGACACGTTAAACTTATAACATCCCTCTTTTTTGGTCACGGATTAAAAAAAAGTTCTTGCAGAACATAAAAACACTTGATCCCTCGGACAAATAAATAAATAAATAAATAAATAAAATAACTGCGTAGTTCAAGCAACAAGAAATAAACCAAGATTTCATAAAATTTCAAGAACCTAGTTATGAAATCAGTTCGTCTGCATCAGTTGCATTCTCACAGCAAATTCAAAACAGTACAAATCCAGTTACACACATCTCTGCACTCAAAAACTTGCCCGCGCAGCGCCTCAAAGAATTTTCCGATTCACAGCTTCTTTGGGAAAGGCAAATACGAAGTTTCCTGCAAACTGGAACTTTCAAAAACTTGGTAAAATAAGTTGTGGCATTTGTTATTGCGCTATATTCTGTACTTTTAAGTTATTTTCTAACAATTTTCATTGTTTAAACCATTAACCACATTGGATTGTCCCCACTAAATAGATCAAACATAAAAAAAACTTATTAGTCATCAAATGTTAGACAATATTTCATAAGAAATTTCTAAGATTTGTAAAACCAAACAATGGATATAATGATTTTGTATCTTTTGTATCTTGAAATTGATTTTTGAGTTGTAAAATGTATTGCTCGACTTAGTGGGGGCACTGCCGTGCCCCCAGATTCGTCAGTGATTTTGCTGTTTAAACGTACCAATCTAAAATCTTTATGGTAATATTGCATTATTTCAATTATCTATATTTTATATTCTATGTATAACTAATGTTAGTATAAATGTTTTTATGTTGTATGTTTTGACTTGCCTGTTATGTAATATAACGTTATGGTAAATAAATAAATTGAAATTGATAAATGCTAAATCATGATACCTAATGGGCTAAAACAGTAACTAACATTGCATACACAGATTAACGCTGCCAGCAGATACCCGATTTTGTAAAAGCCTCATTCGGCCATGACCAAACAACATCCAGAAAAAACAGTGATAAAATGACATGAAAGGCAGTCGTATTGTCTGTGATAAATTCAATCGTGACGTGATCCACATCAGAGGGATTAAAGGGTATATCTCCACACGGACAGTTTTACGGCTATTTAAACAGAATTAATCTGAACGGAAGGGAATTTAAACAGATTATCGTTCATCCTCGACCCTTGCTGTTTTACTTATCAAACTATCCTGACCCGTTTTTGTATGGATTTAAATTTAGTAACTAAATTTAATTGGGTAATTTAAACTTGTTAAGTCTAAGCAGAAAGAGGTGAATTTGACTATTTATTAAAATAGTCAAATACATAAATAAATAAAAATTAATAAATATTTCCGGACTACTCACACAGCATCACCTAAACCCAAACTAAGCATCTCTTTCTCTTGGATGCCAAAACAGATTAACGCAAAGCAATCAAAAAACATGCATGTTATTGTTTCTTAAAAATACATTCTGAAACGTTTGATAGCTAACCATAGAGAAATGAGCGAGGCATTTTACGGCTACGACTGGGATAATAATATTATTTGTACATACATTTCGATTGAATAACATTTTGCCTGCCAACTGCATCGTATTCGCTGTTTGTTTTAGTTGCCTGGAAGAGTTCGCTTGTTAGTGATAAGGCCGCCCATTGTACATTTTTGTATATATCCATTTTCCTGTGTACACATAAAGTGTTTTGTGCTGTATTGTATCTTTTTAGGTTTGTAATTCATCCTCGCTCCAAATGCAGAATCTTATAACGAGGAACTCATGATCATCAAACGGCAAAACCATTTGGTCCACACACACACATTGAAAAATGTTTATTTGTGATTACCTACTGTACGTGAATCAATAAATGATTTCCTTCTTTCTTTATTACCAACATAAATTGGCACATCTGCCGCAGTGTGATCGTAACATAATGTAGTAGGTATCATAATGCATGTTTCTGAAATTTGGCAATCACTCGGAAAGCCTGTTTGCTGGCCGACTTGGCTTAATTTTAGTGCGCGCTTAATTGCATTCCAGTTGGCAAGTAAACTAAATTAGAGCCGAAACGAGGTGCTCTGTTTTAGAAACTTGTCCAAATGTGGTATTCAGAAGGAAGGTGATATTAGCTTAAAAGAACGCGCGACCCCAAATTCAACTTAGACGTGTAAAGAAGTACTCATGCCATTGTGATCAGAGTTAGGAAAACATATAAAAAAGTTCAAAAACAATCCATCTAAACATATAGAACTGTGGTAATATTTATGAAGGGTTTAATAAACATTAAGACAATAATGCATTTAAATGTTAATGATTGAATAAGTGATAAACCACACTTTTTAGGTTAAACTATTTTAGCCTGAGTGCGAAGGTGACGGATGTGTCTTAATCTTTTTCTACATAAAAATTAAAGGCGAGGACAACACTTATAATATAATGAATTCGCTCCAGTGTCTCCGTAAAAAAAATATCGGTATTTCAATTTTAGGTTTGAAAGAAAACCAGTTAAAAGTAGCCTGGTCTAAATCAGCCCCTGTTCGAGGGTGTAAACTGAGAGCCAGCGAAGCGTGTGACCTACTCAAAGCTCATCTAGGGGCAACGATATATTATTGAAGCTATGCTTCGTGGGTATCGACTACTCATCTATCTATGCTTTTGCTTAACACTGGGCTAGATATTGCTGAGCCTAGGAATATTAATTTTATTTAAATTATCCATCCATTTCAATACTATTTTTATAAATGAGAGAATAAGTCGGTTTTCCCGTTCGTCTGCTAGGTTTTCAGACGTTAACAGCTTTATCGATTTTACCCATCCTGCCGATTTTGACTACGGCGACATATTTTCTGCTACTGAACCAAAAATTACAGGTTTACCTTTAAGTTTTGGTTCATAAAGACAGAGATAGTTGAAGATATTTTTTCTATTAATCATGAGAGGGCAAGATTATGTCCGACCGTAGCCGTTTACACGTACCCCAAAATTTATTTTCCTTTGTATTTTAAATCCCATTTTGTTTTTCCCTCATTTTTCCGCTCGTTTAATACTTACGAGTATTATAATGATCGTCAGCTAATATCGAAATAACTCATCGATTGTGGGAAAAGTTTGAATTAAGGTCGAATGTTCCATAAAAAAGAAAAATGTTAATGGCTTGATTGACAATTCAGTATTCTATTCAAATAGGTAGGTAATCAGAAAATTCATGAAATTCTATACACATCTTTGCCAAAGTTACAGCCGAACTATTTCGGGAGTGATAAAGTGGACCTGACTATTATATCTTCAACTTGATAACTTTGACTAAAGTATTGAAACATTTCTCCGAAACGCCACCCATACTGAATATTTAATGTCGCAAACTTGATTCAAAGTTCCTATGAACCTCTACTTCAACTGCTGGCGAACTAGTTTCAATAGTAAAACTGAGTCATTGGCGAACTAAATCAGAATTATTTATAGAAGGACTCTGAAGCTGGTCACAACTTCTGGGACTTATCTAGTCAGTAAACTCGCTCAAGTATTAGGGCGAACACTATTTTGAATACATACAGTTAAAAAAGAATATAACCTCCGTTTTCTAAAGATTTAATGGCATAATGGTAAGTAGAAATACTGAATACATACAATGGTCCTGACTTAACGTACAGTATTGCTATATATTAGTATCTAAATTTACTATAACAATACAAAGGTTAGCAAAATAAATTTAAAGGATAAGTTACGGTTTAAACCAACCTCATAGTAGGTAAGTAGTTAGCGTTTATAAAAACGGTTATAATGCCTAGTTTACACGAGGCCATCGCTGGCTGCCAGTCTCACTTACATCCAGTGCTGGCTGGTATTTGCCTTGTGTAAAAGTTTTAAAGACAGCGCTAAAATAGAGAGCTCTATTCTAATTCTAATTAATCTTCAAGCCAATGACTTCCTGCATCACGCCATTCACTGGCGAATGTCTTAAGGGTGTCTTTGTTTTCTTTAAACATTTTCTTTTCAACAGACTTTGCCGAGAATTTATCATTTTTTTATTAGCAACGTGTACACAAAGAAAAATCCTTACTTGATAGATATATAGATAACTCTTTATTGTACACCACAAATAATATACAAACAGTAAACAAGGTAATAACTAATTTCGGAAAACTAATTTAAATGATTCCTTATAAACATACCTATAAACATATCACAGTAAATATTTCGGTAAAAAACAATACATTATCTTAATAGCGAAATAATAATGAATTTCAAATTGCTAAAATTGCGCAAATAACGCACATATTGCCTCTGAAATGGCGCGCGTGTGACGTCACGTGCCAGAAAATAGCTACAGACGGTGTAGGAGACATATCAATGTAGCTTTTGATTACTCATTGACGTCACACGCAGGCAACGCCATTTAGAAAAATAGCGTTTTTAGTCAGATGAGCCAACATAAAATATAACTATATGGTATTAATAATCTATAATATAAAAATGAATCGCAAAATGTGTTGGTAAGCGCATAACTCAACAACGCCTGGACCAATTTGAACAAATCTTTTTTTAAAATGTTCGTTGAAGTTCAAGGATGGTTTTTACGGCGAGAAAAATTCAAATAATTACACGGGCGAAGCCGGGGCGCGCCGCTAGTATTTTATAAAAACATCAATATTGTTAAAAACTGTGTTATTTATTTCGGTTAGAAAGAATATTATCCTATTAATGGCCTCGTCAGGGGACAGGCAAACGCTGGCTTGTCTGTAGGACTGGCGCCAGCATTACTGGTTCAGTATAAACTCTGCTTTAGACTATTAAAAGCGTTAAAGAGAGGTGCGGCATTTTGCGATTTATGATTGACAGCCACGCGCCGCGTGTAATGTGCAACTAGTGAGCCCAGAGGGACATTTTATCCACTTCCTTGACCCCATTAATAAAGTTAGTGTGTCCATAAGGCCAATGAACTCGAAATAATAGATGTTTTCCATTATTACCAGCTTCAACCACTTTGGCATAATGCGTATAAGATATCTCTTTTGTGCTTCCAGGTGCGAAATTTAGATTTCTGTCTGAGGTATCTTAATAAACCTGAAAATAGTACACGTAAGTAATTCTTTTCAGGTTTCTGTCTATCAATCTCAACTTTCTAAAGATGTTTTTTATTAACTTGGACAAACACCATGACTTGGGTAACCCTCAACTTTTAATGATTTACAACATTGGAGTGTTTTATCTTATGGGTGCTTTATCTTTTAGTTTAACTTCACGGCTTTACACGTGTTGATGGAATTTTTTACCGTGTTTCAAGATTTATTTAATATTTATTGTGTATTTATAGGATTCTTAGCGGACGCCCGCGACCTCGTATGCATAGAGTTAGTTCAAGATAGAGTAGCTTATTCAGTGCAAACAATGAGATACATCACAGATAAGGATACAGTTAGACTGGTTTCTTTTAGTTACTTCCATAGTATTATGTCATGGTATCCTACTCTAGGGTACTGCAGCCGACATTCAAACTATATTCGTGTTGCAAAAAACGGGCTAAAACGGTTTACGTGCAATATATAAAATGAAAGCACGTGACTCCCTCAGAGAAAACAATCTAAGAAATTAACATTCTAACTGTAATCTCACAGTATGTACAGTTTTGAGAACTTGATGTTCACCCACAAGAACAAGCATATATTTTTAAAGAAAAGTGACGTACATATTATAAAATATTAATTCTTACCTACATACTAAAAAAACACGGTCTCTGAACGTTTTTATAATAAGCTTTCTCATAATGTAACAGAGCTTCCTATTATATATAAATATTTATTTTAATTATTTATCAAAAGAAGTCTCATGAAAAAAGCGTATTACTCCACAAATGATTGCTGCTTGGATAGATGTTGCTTAGTACCACGTTGACAGGCTCTAATAATTCTGGTTGACCACCATTGATATTAGCTCCCTGATACGACAAGCATTTTTTGTGATTGTAAAATTTATAGTTACCTATAATTAAGAACTCCAAAATTGTAAAAAATACAAAATTGTAAAAACCGATAAAGTTGTGTTGTTTTATCTGCTTCTCAACTCAGTATAAAACATTGAAACTAACTGTCAAGACAATTTATTTCCTTGATAATTTTTGTATAAACAATTTGACTTTGACGTGTGACCGATTAGGATGTTTCATCATTTTTCATTGTGTGAAAATGTAGGAATGATGATTAATATTATTATTCAAGTTTATTTGCTCTAAAGCAACGGACGTAACGTAATTTTTGGTTTTGAAATCGCTACAGTACTTTTTATGTGATAGGCGTTTTATTTTTGACGCTATGCAAAAAAAAGCGTAGCATTACACACTACGCCTGAACGTAAGACGTTCGCTACGCCGGCTGGGGGCTGGACGTTTGAGAGGATAAAGTTCCTCAATAAATAGGTACTCTATCTGAAATTTAAATAATTATTTAAATCGGACCAATAATTCCCGAGATGAGCGAAACTCTACAGTTTTATAATAAAAATAATTGGTAAAATTTGGCACATTTTTAGATTATTTTGATAAGTTTTAGGTATACCACTTTTTATTTTATAATTTATTCAGTTTCTTACTTTTTATTTTTATTTACATTTTTAGGCTGTCCCAATTAATTAAAGAACACCTTGTGAATCCGTGGAGTGGGTCCTGGTGACCAGTAACACAGGCTTTTAGCCTACCATTGGCACCAGTCTCTCACAAAATAGATGTATTGTATGTAATATGTTATCTCATAGTAACATAGATATAAAGCATTAAACAATGTAATATTTTGTGAGAGAATAAATTATTTATTATTATTATATAAGTATAGATAAAGAAAATTCATATCCAAAAAAGTTTAAATAAAATTCTTATACACCTCAAATATTTTCATTTCCCATAAACCACCCTAAAGTCATCATCATCACCCTATTGACGTTGCCACTGCTGGGACACAGGGACTTCTCTCTTGACGAAAGAGATTAGGCCATAATTCACCACGCTGGCCAAGTGCGGGTTGGTGAATGTCACATGTCTCTTCAAACTCTTTTTGAACATGCCGGTTTCCTCACGATGTTTGCCTTCACCGTTAAAGCACGTGTTTAAAGCGCACATAAACTTCTCAAGAAGAAAAATCCAGAGGTGCGTGGCGGGGTTTGAACCCACGACCTTCGGAATGAAAGTCGAGTGTCCTCCCACTTTGCCAACACGGCTTTTCCACCCTAAAGTAAACAAGAAAAAATGTTCTGTATTCCAGTTCCAGCATAATAAAAATACATTTTAACGGCACGCTAAGCCGCGCTTGCTAATCTCCTGAATACAACCACAGATTAGATACTATCAGATGGTCTATGCCTAAAATCATATTTTTATTTCACATCCTCTTTGATAGATGGCGCCTTATGTAGCGATTAGAAAATAAGCTTTGTGAACATAAGCTGATCGACATAGAAGTTGCGCTGAAAATGTTTTAAATAAAATCCTTGGTTAGATAATATTTAATTGTTGCGTTTATCACTTCACATTTAGAATAAATTAAAAAATAAATATTATGTTTAATTGCCTCCTTGTGGTATGTATCAGAACTATTTTGCTAACTCATTTTCATTATAATAATGCTACTGGTTGGTAGATGGCGTATTTATATGTAAGTATTAATTAGGAAATTGTATGCTACTCCCTCATAGATGGCGTTGTTGACCAAACACAATTAGTGCGTTTCATTTTTATAAAAATCTGTAGTAAGTAGGTAATCTTCGGGAGGTATGATAAATTTATGATTTAAATAAATTAATGAAAACATTATTTTTGCTTGTCATTTTTCATTGTATTAATCTTTTTTAAAAATCTAGCTAGTTGGTATATTTCTAAAACTACGAACGAAACGCAACAGCGAAATTTATATTGTTACTAGGGGATACAACACAGATAAAAAACATCAATGCTTCATGAACCTGAAGTTTTAAACGTTTAATTTTTAAACAAAAATATTTAAAAAAAAATTTTTTGTATCGATTTTTTTGTATTTTAGAATTTACTATTACCTTCCTGGGGGTCCCTAAAAGCTAGATAAAAAACATGACGCATCTAATACGACGGGAACTAACCTTTTTACACTCGCCCCTGAGACTTTATATATGAACAAAAATATTTACGAGGACTAGTATCGATCTGAAAATTTATCAAGATCTTCCTCGTGATCTCAATAAGCTATAAAAAAACATCAAACATGTACAGTGACGGGAACTTCCCCATTTATAAATGACACCCCTTCTTTGAAAATTCAATACTTAAAGGAAACTTATTGATCTGTTAATTCGAGAGAATCGAGAGAATTTTCGATAATTTCACCCCTACATGGAAGATTCAATATATTATATACTCATAGGACTAGTATAGATCTGAAAATTACACTTGGCCAGCATGGTGAGTTTTAAAATTTTCAAAGTAAGGGTGTGAAAAGGGTTGTTCCCGTCTCTGTACATGTTTGATGTTTTTTTATAGCTTATTGAGATCACAAGGAAGATCCTGATTAATTTTCAGTTCGATACTAGTCCTCGTAAATATTTTTGTTCATATATAAAGTCTCAGGGGCGAGTGTAAATAATAAAAAGGTTAGTTCCCGTCGTATTAGATGCGTCATGTTTTTTATCTAGCTTTTGAGGACCCTCAGTAAGGTAATAGTAAATTATCAATTCGATACAAAAAAAAAAGTTTTTAAATATTTTTGTTTAAAAATTAAACGTTTAAAACTTCAGGTTCATAATGCTTCTGGAACTGAATCATTATTTAATATAAAATAAGTTTACGAGCTGTTAATGAACGTGTAATTATATTACGTATGTTTATATGAAATCTTGCAACTAAATTTTGTTTACTTTCATTTTGGATGATAGTAATGCATGACGACGTTATCTCTGAGCGTTTAAATAATAAATAAAATCATTATTCCTGGAAAATCCAAACAACAATATTAAGCCTCGTGGTACTCTAACCTTGTGTTACGGGTACTAGACGAGAGATATACTTAATATAAAAGACATACATATATTATACATTTTATTTAACCAACGTTGACATCCTTAGGGCACCTTATGCTATGTGGATGTTAAGCGTCTACCGATTTTAGCTTATGTTACAAAAATATAAAATATAAGCTTAAAATTTGTCATACTGTATTTTAAAATCTACTTTTATTAGCATAAAGCTGTCTACCACCCCGCGTACCCCACGCTCAGTAGGTACGAGCAGTTTGGGCAAAGGCCACTATAAGCCGACCTCTGTGCTAAACCCGCGTGCTTGTAATGCTCAGCTCTCGATAGGTTGGTACAATAGAACACTATCTTTTTCGGAAATTATTTTATTGTTAACCCCTCACAAAAAGAGGGATGTTATAGGTTTGAAGTGTCTGTCTTTCTGTCTGAGATAAGTAATCAACTTTTTAGTTTTTTTTTTTGTATCATAGACATGGTTCATAAAAACTCATATTTTAAGAAAAACGTTCATACTAGAATCCTGATTTTTGACACTAACCTATCTGAATCGTAGCCAGTACTTACGCAATTTTTAACTTTGAGCATCGTGCCATACCTACCTCAGCCAAAATTGTAATTGCGCTTGAGTTCGTCGGCTGACGGGGCGCGGGGCGCGGGGCGCGGGGCGGACGCGGCGAGGCGCGGTGCGCGCGCGGGCGGCTTGCCGCGTTATAATTCGCGCCGTAGTAACTACCTATTTATTAACTGTGTTCGGGAGCAACGCTATTGGGTTCACGCGAAGTCAAAAAAATCTCATTACAATATTTTTTTCTAAAAGCTAGGTACCTAATATAGCTAGTAAAATACTGATACTTGAAATTATCAAATAAATATGAAGGTGGATGCTTTTTAGTAGGTAGTCTAACATATTTAAACATTTTTAAAAACATCCCGTATTATTATTTATTACCCTTTTGATTGGTGTATCATACACGTAGATACCTTCCTAATTCTCAGAACTAGAGTAAGTACATATACATAAACCCAACTTAAGTCCGGTTTCAACAAAGAATTTAAAAAGTCCTAATTATAAATTAAACATTTTATTAATAATCAAATCGTTTATTATTAAAAATTAAAGTAACTAGTCTATAACACTAATAACTTTTATGATCAGTGTAAATTGAATAAATCTGAAAATACGCCTCAGTCAGACCATATATTTTTTTAGAAGTAAATCCAGAGGCGGGGGCGCGGGATTTCAATAAAGATTTTCTTTCTTTCTTGAACCCACGACCTTCGGAATATAAGTCAAGTGTGCTCGAACTTAGCCAACACGGCTTTTTTTGGTATTTTATGTAGGTATTCATAGACGTAAAATCTGGGATTACATAAGTACATTATCTGTATATACAAACAAACAGTGTTAATCAAAATAATATCATATATTGTAAGCGGCAAGGCTCAATATCCCCGGGCTAGCAGTCCATGGAGTTACTGCATTTTTGAGTCAAGACGTTGAACACGCTAAGTTGTGGCGCTGTGCTACATACATCGCAGGTCAGCTAAGGTACTAAATCAGCAACGTTCCTTCTAAGCAAGCAGTGGATAACATTACAGGCGAAAAATTCGCGGGTTTACAGATCTGTCGAAAATATCGAATACTGTTCTTCCAAAGCGCAAAGTACCCACCTACAATTCGTGAAATAAAAACTACTAGATCAATTTTAATCACATAGGCTATATATTTTATACCCGTGCGAAGCCGGGGCGGGTCGCTAGTATTTTATATATTTAAATTCATAACAAATATTTTCACTTCATTTTTCATCATCATCATTTCAGCTATAAGACGCCCACGGCTAGTCGGCTGGACATAAGCCTCAAAGACGACCAAACATTACAATCGGTCGCTAATTGCATCCAACCCTGACCATGTCATCTGCTGTCATATTTTAAATAATTTATATCGACCTTTTCATAATTTCTAATAATAATGATTAATATTGACATGATATATTTTCTAATTAACACTATTTGTTTTGTATTATATCCTAAATTGAGTGTGATAGTATAATATAATGAGTAACGTATTTTATTTTTAACCCCCGACCAAAACAGAGGGGTGTTATAAGTTTGGTGAGTCGGTCTGTCTGTCTGTGAGTCTGTCTGCCTGTCTGGGACATCATAGCTCCCGAACGAATGAAGAGATTTCAATTTAGTTTTTGTATGAAAGGTGAATTTGGCGCGAGTGTTCTTAGACATATTTCATGAAAATTTGTTGAGCCGTTTGGAAGTTCTAAGGGTGAGAGTGGGGAAGAATAACCGAAAATCTGCAAATATACTAGTGTGGGGTATCAAATGAAAGCGCATCGTGTCCACATTACATAATATATTATGTTGTTTTATATTTAAGGAAAATAAGGGGTTGGAATCGGAATAAATTTTAAATTTAGATTTATTTAAGCTCTAAATATTTTGCATTAATTTTACCAATATTATAAAGCTAAAAAGAGTTTTTTTTGTTGGTCCGATTTGAAAACTTCTTTCATTATTAGATAGCCCATTTATTTGTCTTATAATAAATTAAGTATATCCGATGTCTAGTACTCGTAACACAAGCTTATAGCTTACCACGGGGCTAGATGCTATGTGGATTGTCCGGAAATATTTACCTCTATATTTATTTATTTTTGCCTTTGATTAGCCGTAACAATTATTCGTTTTTGAATAAATACTGTGTCAGCATGATAAAATTATATAACTCTCTTCTGTAACATTTTGTAATAATTGTCAACTAGTGAAAATGTATTATAAAAATATAGTAGGAAATCATAAGTGCGCAGGAGATATTCACCCGACTCACAAAGCCAGTAGCAGCTGCGTACGTGAGTCCATTCATTACGCTCCTCATTCATCCAAAATACTCTGGTCTGGTATGTATTCTGTGGTCTGGTGAATACAAAATACGCCAGGGGTCTACTTAATTTGGACGGAAAGCGCGTTTGTACCAATTTGGAAGCAAGAACCAGTATTGAAAGACCCGTACCCACACAGTGACTGTCGCTCCCGCTACACACCGCCTACTCCCTCGAGCTTCTGCTTGCCTAGTATTTAGTGCTTTGCAACGCAATGCCGTTTAAGCGCACACCGCCTCTGTCGCCCCACGCGCACCTATTGTCTGCGCAGGCGCCCGTCACAGCTTACAGCAGCAGCGCCTAGCCTATTGGCTGGTTTATAGTTCTAGGATCTCAGCCACTGCATGCTTGCTCTTGAGAGCCTTATTTAACAATAAAAAATAGATCTACCAGTAGTTACTGTAAAAGGAAGCACGATGATGAATTCCTCGAATTCGTAGCGGAAATGCGAACCTAATGCTAAATGACGAAACTTGATGTTATTATTTTCCAATAAATGTATTTTTTTTTATCTGTTCACAACTACTACTACTATTCAAGTCACTTCTGCTATTTATTCTTCGCTCTTCGGGGTATTTTCACTTGTTCACTTTCGTTTCCAAATACTGAATCTCTCCTCGAGACACATCCCGCGTATTTATGTCAATATTCTAAAAAGCTGTAGAAAGCTATAGCCTTTTTATAAAACGTAAGCAAATAATATAATAACTTATTCTGTGCCTATTCCCGAATAATCTATAAATAGAACGCGTAAAATATTACCTAATCACAACAATGCACATGCATTTATACGTAGATATACGTATAAATACCTACTACATCTTATTCTATACATAAAGTCTTCGTCGGTCGCTAACAAGTATAAAATGTTGGAACAATTGATTATCAAAATAGAAATAGTGTAAGTTTCATTTTTCAAAAAGACCGGGTTATATTTCTCAACTAAGTACCTACCAGTAACCAGTAATGTTTCATACATTTATGCCATTTTTAACCTCCAACCAAAAAAGAGGGGTGTTATAAGTTTGACGAGTTTGTCTGTCTGTCTGTGGCACCATAGCTCCCGAACGGATGGAGCGATTTCAATTTAGTTTTTTTTGTATGAAAGGTGAGTCTGGCGCGAGTGTTCTTAGATATGTTTCATGAAAATCGGTTGTCCCGTTTAAAAGTTATGGGGGTGAGAGTGGGTAAGGAAAACCGAAAATCTGCAAATATACTAGTGTGGGGTATCAAATGAAATCGCATCGCGTCCACATTACATAATATTATGTTGTTTTACGTTTAAGGAAATTATGGCATTGTAATCGGGGGTAAAATTTAAGAAAATTAAATTTTAAATTTAGATTTATTATGTTAGGTACCTACTAAAATCGATGACATGGTTCCTAACAATAAATCTTTGCATGACTCATAGTTTCAGATTTTCCAAAGTCATATTACATCATGTACCTTAGTAAGTATAGTATATTTAGATTATAGCACAGATTTGATTATAGATAGATCCAGGTCTATATTTGAAATTTATTGCCATAAATGCGAACATACTGCGACAACTATAAGACGCAGCAAGAGAAAGGCCTACGTGTAAGAAGAGGACAGCAACATTAGGTAAATAACAAGGGAGCTGGATTGAGCTGAATTCCACTTAATTCCGTTCCGTTACATTATGGGTTATTTTTTTATATAGAGACGCGCTTGACCTTGAAAGAACTGTTGTATAACGTAAAGTTGCATAAAGATGACAAGTACCTGTTTCTCAATTTCCGAATTAAATTGTCAATATTTAATATATAGAGACCGTTACCGGTTGCACGACTGAGTTTACTCGGAGGTTGTGAAACAAACCGATGTAATGATGTAAACCTGCCTCTTCAAATGCTCTTTAACAAGTACCTAGCGATAGACTAGATATTTATGTAGATAAAGTAGATCTAAACAGCATCTGTTGTTAATAAATATACGAACGGGCATAATACTTATTATTATAAATGCGGAACTACTGAAGCACTTTAAAAGAAACTTGGTTTCTACACAGATTTTAAAGTACCAGAGAAAGACGCGGAAAATACAAAGGTATGTCTGCGGGAAAAATTCATTATAACGCCGGTAACACCGCGAGGCACTGCTAGTATCTAGTAGCAAATAAAATAATAGTAATTCCTTGTAAACAAGCTTAAACTGCTTGAACCTTAATAGGGTAGGACGTAGGCATAAGTCCATATAAATATTAAAGGTAAGTATATTTTTGTGTATTATAGTGAATACCTACAATCTGAAACATTCAAGAAACTAGTCTCTAACACCAATACCTTTTATGATCAGTGTAAATTGAATAAATCTGAAAATAATGATTGTGAACAAATGATTGTGCATATCCAAATGTGCGAAAGAGACGCATAGACCCATCCTTCTTTTTAAATTGCGCGAGCACGCTTTGAATAGACATTTAGCGACATCTTGTAGTGAGTCGAGGAATTATTACGCTAGTGAAATCGAACTCAAAACTTGGGTTCTAGTCTTGTGCAAACATTGAACCACAGAATACATAATAGTACCCTTCGGGTGCCCGAAACTATTCGAGAATTAGTACGGACCATGGCGTCATTTGGCATGGAGTATCTAGATGTATCTAATCTGTGATACAACGCAGTCTCTAAAATATCTACTAATAAAAAAGGTTGTATTCTGGTTTCGTTCGGTTTCATTTTTAATCGGCTGATGAGCTTGAAGGCTTGCTCGCTCCATTGCCGCCCAGCTAGCGAGTTAATCGCGTTACATCGCTCATTACGTTCCGTTCCAGTAAACAGGATCATTGTTGCGTATGTGAAATGTTCTAAATATTACTTCAGGTATGCTTACTTCATGATATTTTAGTTCTAGCTTCTGACTTGGCGTTAACAGGGTTTTATACTTACATACACTTACAAATTTAGTGATAAGTGATAGCGAGGAGAACGTCCTAATACATATTTGTAATTACAAATATATTTTAATATTTATTTCGGAAAACAATGTTTTGAACATTGTTCATGAGTTTTGAACTCATAAATTAATATACATATAGTGAAACTTAATATACAATTTGCAAGCTCTGTAATAGCAAACAAGGGATTAAGAGATTAGCGGATTTGAATACCGATCGAGCAATTCGTGCGTACAAATTTCATGTAATTCGGGTAGAGCCAGCGACCGTGGATTTGTAAATGAAATGTTTATCTGTTATCCCAGTTTCAGTTTACCACTGAATTCATAATAAATGGTACATGTGGCTGGCAATCTGTATAATCCGGTGTATCCAATACCTAAGCTATGTATAGAATACATAAATGTACAGTTGTACAGGTTATGTATGAAATCTTTACTGTTTTATACTTTGCCTAGGTACTTTTTTTTTATTCTCGATAAGTCTTCATTTGACCACAATCTCACCTGATGTAAAGTGACGATGTGGTCTAAGATGGGACATGAAGACCTAGAAGGTAGATGGCTTCTCCGGGCCACATTACGAAACACGAAAAAATCGCTTCACGCACTGGCCCAGCCCGGAGGGTGGTGACAAGCCGCGGCCGAAGCCTACCACCAGAGACTGTTCTTAGCACCACCCGGAGGTGACGTGTAAGGATTCAGAGGGTTACCACTTACGGACGTGAACAGACACAACCTCCAAACTTAATACCGAATTCTGATCCGGTAATTTAAAATTAAAATCTTTATATAACTTTTGGAACATGGTAGATCACTTAGTTACGTCTAATAATAATTTTTACACACAATTGACAAGAACAAATATGGACATTAACAATCAAACAATAAATTAATTCAGTATATCACAAAAAAAAACTATAATTATGAAACAAAACAATAATTATAAATATGGCAGCTGTAAAGGGTGTTTTGTCAACTTACATAACAATAATAGTAGCTGTAAAGAGGCCTTGTCAAAGATATAAAAAATGATGTCCGAACAATTATACTAATACATTAATTATCATAATACTGTATGCATATATCTTGTATTAAGGTAAGGAATAAATAAATATTTCCAGACAATGCACACAACAACATCTAGCCCCGTGGTAAGCTCTAAGCTTGTGTTACGGGTACTAGATATCTGATATACTTAATATAATAGTCATACATATATAGATATTTTTTATTATAAATATTTAAACACCCAGACCAAGGAAAAAGTGCTTGCAGAACATACAAACACTTTCACCCTCGGCGGGAATCGAACCCGCTACTTCTTGCGCCGCAAGCGGACCCTCGCCCACCGCGCCACTGAAGCAGTCTATATATAAGGAAGCAATAAAAAAAAGGCATCGGTTCCATAATCGGTTATTTGATTAATCGACGACCTCTGCGGCTCGGTGGGCGAAAGTCCGACTGAGGAGCAGGAGGTTACGGGTTCGATTCCCGCCGCGGAACCAGATTTTGTACGATCTACAATTTCAGGTTTCTGTGGTCTGGGTTTTATATTATGTAAATAATATGTAGGTAAGTACTTAAAAAAATATGAATTGTACCTACCTATGTAGTATATTAGTCACCCATAGTCATGTACTATGTAATACTCTGCTTAGTTAGGGGTTAGGTGATGGCGTGTGATTATTCCGGAAATAATTATTTATTATTTTAATTATTAATTTGACTTTACCTCTGACCAAGCATTTGCACAGCATGTATCAGTGGAAAATTCATGGTAAGTAAAGCAAATGCCCTGATCATGTCAACTTCCCCACACTATGCACATTTTTTATAGCGATAGCATCTTCCCGAGTTTAAGTGTGTAAAATTTGATTAAATGTCCTAAATATTTTAATTTCGGCACACGATTTATGTTTATAATGCTAAGAATAGGTAAGATTCATAGAGTAAGTAACACTTGATGTTAATGATGTCAATAACCGCCATCTTGGTCAATTATAATTTGAGTGTAGATTTGGATATATTCATATATTTAAAAGCTTTCCAAATAACTTTTCCCCATATTTACCCAAAAAACTTTTTCCATAGATGCCAGTTAATAAAATTTAATCGCCATGAGGAACTTAAAGCTCTCAGTCGATTTATTATAAAACATGTTAAGGGCTCCAGACCAGAAAACCCTTTTAAACCCACAAAACGATTACGTTGCTGGAATTTAAACTAGGTTCCCTGGAATGCGAAAATCGTCCATTAAACATTTTTAAATCTTTACCCTGCGCAAGTGTTCGGAATGATCCATCTGTAAGTAGTATTTATTCTATGTGACGTAATCAATCTTGGTGATTTCTACGCGACAGTATGTTATGTCCTTCTGCAGATCTCCCTATCTTAACATAAAACCGAATTCAAACCGTTTCAACGGCTGAAGCGTTGAAGGTAACAGATTGAGAGATAGACTTACTTATGCACTTCTGTATATATACCCTACTCGTATCTATGTGGACAGAGAAGTAGGCAATCTATGAGAGAAGTCCAGCAAAATGTAACAACAATGTAATATAAGAACAAAAAAAAATATCTTAATCATTATTAATAAGTGATAAACCTTACATTTAGGTTAAACTATTTTTAGTATTATGCAAAAAAAATTAAGACGCTTCCTTAACCTTTTCCTTCTGCTTTCGAAGGTTACGGATGCATCTTATTTTCTGCATAATTAAAAAAGCCCATTTTACTTAGGACTTCCACAGCTAGGCCTAGGACCATTGGGGTTAAAAGCGAACATCGGTTAATCTACTCCAGTGTGACAATGGTCACATTGCGAATCGAAGCGATTTCTTTGCTATTCTTGCTATATTGTTATGATTTTATATTATGTATACCTAGGGGTATTTTTCTCTTCCATTAATATTGTATTTATTCTGATACTAGCGGCCCGCCCCGGCGTCGCACGGGTATAAAATTTTCCCGGAAATTATTCGAATTTTTCTCGCCGTAAAAACCATCCTAAGACTCCAACGAACATTAAAAAAAAAGTTGAGTTATGCGCTTAGCAACACATTTTGCGATTCATTTTATATATAAGATTAATGTTTAAAATGAAAAAAGTTGTTGTAGTGACATAACTACAATAGTTGGACATATGCTACCGCGGAGTTTTTTGTAGACATTATGATGTTCTTCAATATTGTTGTAGGTACATTATTTTGTTCTATCGCTAATAGTTTCGGCAGCGCATTCGACGACGACATTTTAAGACTCATTTTTCTACACCTTCGGTTAGGTACATTGTTCAAATTTTACAAAGGATCCCTAATTTTTTTCAAAATGAAATGTAGCCTATGTCAAATTGAAAGAATGTAGCATTCTATTGGTAAAAGAATTGTTTAAATCGGGCCAAATACCAATCTAACTTAAAATATTATGATATTTACTATTAATATTTAATTTTGGATGATTGTTGTAGGTACTTAATATTTAGTATTTATTTTATGTAAAGAAAGTGGCGTGATTCTTGTGCTGCTTCACTTTGCTCTCGTGATTGAGAAGCACGAAGTCGAGCCATACTATCGCGGCGCTGTTCACGTGCAATTTCTTGTTCTTCTTCATTCCTTTCATTTGCAGTATTTCGTATTCTTCTTGCATTACGGCTTTGTCGGGAAAGATTCGATCGTCTTGCTCGCGGCATTATTAATTAAACTTCACTTCACTTCAATTCACCTAAAATTTATTTCAATAATTTGCGTTTTGTTATTCCAAGTCAGATTCTTTTTTGTTATAACACGTTTTATAGTGACTGACGTTTCATGTCAAGTCACACGGGAACGCTGTCGAACGGGATGAAAAGTATCTTATGTCCGTCTCCTGGCTCTAAGCTACCTCCATACCAACTGTCGAACGGGATGAAAAGTATCTTATATCCGTCTCCTGGCTCTAAGCTACCTCCATACCAATTTTCAACCAAATCTGTTCTACCGTTCTTGAGTTATAAGTGGTGTAACTAACGCGACTTTCTTTTATATATTATATAGATGATATTGTATAATTAAATACAATACTTACGGCGTCTGTCACGCCGCGCTTTAACGCCGACTTGCACTTTACACGGAACCACTGAAAACCTGCACTGTAGCCTGCTTCCTTAGCCTACACACAGCACATGCTGAGTGGCAACAAACAGACTTCAGAATTTGTTACTCGTGTATACCATTCTAACTTAAATTAATATTTTAGTTGCTCTGTATTGTATTTGTATTTTTGACGTATATAAACCTTTTTCTATTTTTACAAAGCTTTACCATGTTTTTCGGCTTTCTATCGTCGACAAAATTATATCCCTGGACGTTCTATTTTCTGGCAAGCTCCTAGCCAGGCTAAAGGCTAAGTGCACTTAGTTCCTTGGAGACAACGTCACACGAATTATGCAAGCTAATTTGATGGTAGACCAGACGTCTACGTGAATTCACCTGGGACCTTTCTACTTTAGAAACTGTCCATTATAAAATCAGATCTATTTATCGTAATGTTATTACGGATAGGTAACTCAGTCTTTGACCAGTGAATATGTATTATAAATTACACTCCTACCCTACCTGTACACATACTCCAACCCACTCCCACTCCTACTCTATCACTCCTACTCATAAACCCACCCCAATCATAAAGGAGCCAAATAAGTTAACACATATTGTTTGTTAGCATCTGCTCTATCTGAATTTTTTCAATATTTCAAAGGTTCAATACCCGGATAAGACAAGTTCCTTTCGAAAATCTTGGATTCAGTTTTGTTTCTTTTCAAAAAGAATGAAAAGTTTTTCTAACGAATTAGCAGAATGCAATCTCACTAAATATACTTGAAAAAATATAAAAAACAATATCCTCATTTTCATCAGTAAAAACCATCTTTTTTATGGAAATTTTCTCAGTCTTTTCAACACCTTGTGCCGCTAGTTTTTATATCGCAGAATGAATTACTTAAGTTTGCAGTTTTAAATTAAAATGTTTTCCTAGAATTTACATCGTAATGCGCTGCAGTTTTTCGCAATGATTCTTGGAGCGCTGAGTGCTCATAAACGGGTCAGCTGCTTATGAAGATTTCACTTTTAAATTTTCTTAGAAAACTGTTCACAACATATTATATTTGCGAGCTTGAAACCAATGACATAAAGGGATTTTTTTGATGTTTAAAACTAAATAGTAAACCCTGGCCTTTTTACTATTAATAAACTAACAAGTGCACCGAAATCTCCATTTCGAAGTATGCCTTTTGGTGAAGTATATATTTATGAAATATTTACCTATCACAATTCTGATCGCTATAAATTGAAAACATTCTTAACTAACTCGGAAAGTGAAGACGTCACAATAAGGTGGTCGAAAAGTTTTTTACAGTAAATGGATCTACTCTTGACCTAAAAACATGTTGTGCCGACCCCACGTAATGTGGGATAAGGTCAGGAAGATGATGATGATGATGATGGATCTACTCTTGACTCCAGTCTAGCTGAAGGCAAACAAAGACGAGGTTACAGGAAATGAAACTGTTATATTAGTCAAAAAAATATAAAACGAATTTTAATTTTAGCATATAAGGATATTGAAACAATTTTATAACCATAATGATGCTATACGGGTTTATAAACCTGCTTACAATTTTTTTCACTTTGTTCTTACATTTTCATTTCCCATTTTTATCACATACGTCTTTCTTTACAAATCCATTTACGCTCAAGAAAACGTATCCCTTGAAACAAATATATTTGAGATCGTGATGTAAAAGAATACGTTGTAACAACAGCGTCGTACGAGATATTTTACGAATTTGTATTTTATTCTGTTTTTTAATCCGGGTTCTGTAGTTTTTATAACGTTCTCTATGTAGTACCTACATATAGTTCTTTAATCAATTTCTTTACCAATTACCTGGGTGAATCAACTATTTTACCCACACTTTGCTGTCCCCGACCATTTTATAAAAAAATACGCTAATTGGTTATATATACACACATATTGAGTATAGCTATGGTATCTAAGATAATTAGGCACAACGGTAAACTAGGATACGTTCTCTAAAATGTATAATTTCCATGAAAATTTGTGGTAACTCAGTGCACATAAAATTGTCACCATACAAAATATTCCTGTCCAAAGACCACATTGACCATGTGAACTTTCATTTTAAACGAATTTAAACTTCTAACATCCAGTTAATTCTTAGTACATAATAAGAACAATAAGTAATAGTTTATCGTGTGCATATAATAATAGAGATAGACCAAATCATTTTTTCGTAAAAAAATCTCTAAACTGTGTCCCTTACTAAATTGATTTTACCTTCGTATGCTGAGTTACACTTGTAAATTCCACCCGAAAACACATAGATGGTGCTATTTGCCGTAGGTACCTTCGTTTGTGTTTGCTTTTGCTCGCATGGCGCGGCGGTGTCCTTTGATACTGCTGTCGAGCCGCCAGTCCGCGGAGAACGTTCGCAGGGAGTGCGTGTCTTTTTGTGTCGTCTACTGAGTGACCGCGATTTCTCGATGTAAGTTTAATATTTATTGATTATAATCAGATGTTTTGTAGTACTTATCATATGTTTTCGATTAAAGTTTAGTTTTAATACCCTACACAAATTATAATGTGCTCTTTTCATAAAAATATGCCGATTGTCTGCTGAGTTACTTGTATACTGAGTTACATTGGTGGTAACTCCAAAGACATTCTTGGTAACTCCTAAGACATCCACGGACTTAGTGATACTGGCTTGAAACATAAATAGTAAAATTGACTCTATTTCAACAATTTTTAAAAACGACGTACTTTACAGACGTAACTATTTACCAATAATAAATGTCAGATAGATTGATGATATGAAATGTAGACAACAATTTTTTTTGATGAATGATGATATCGTTGATTATTGTTGTTTGGTACACTCTAAATTAGTAAATTACCATCATTATATAAGAAATTACTAAAACGGTTCAAAACATTATATTTATATCGCTTTATTCTTTTTTTTCGCCGGTTTTATTTTTATTGTACCTACATTGACTTAGTTTAATTATATGACTGCTTTTAGTTAATAGTAACATACTTAAATATAAATATAAAATGTAATAAATATTTGCAGAAATATTGATTGTCCTGAAATGGCTCGACTAACGGCGGCTGAAAAACAAAGAAGATACAGGGAGAGACTTAAAAATAACCTTGAAAATTTAAAAGGCTCGCTAAAGACTTAACGCTAAAAGAAAAAAAGCAAGCGAACGTCATCTGGAAATCGAGACAAAGAGAATACATAAAAGAAAGGTAGTATTTACAATCGGCCTTGGAGGCAACACCACCTAGTTTCCCGGTATGCGAACTCAATGTAGGCATACATTGAATTACCACCAGCATCTCTAGCATCAATAGCACCCCGAGAACGCGGACGAACGAAAGTAAGAAAAGATAGAAGTAAAGTGTACAGAGAGAACAAAAAATTACTAGAAGAAAACAAGAACTTGGAAAAGAATTGTGAGAAGTACAAAAAAGGACTGAATAGAAACAAAATAAAAGAAAGGGAATCAAAAGATCAGAAAGAGAAACAAAAGTATAAAGATATTGACAAATTCCATCAAGGAGCGATATGAAAGAGTTAAGACCCATAAGGACAGGCAAGGACAGCAAGCCAGACCTCAACTCAAGGCAATCTAAACGCCTATTAAACCTTAATAGAACGGACCTTCGAGTCCTGATAGGAACTATCACAGGACACAGCACCTTCAACAAAACATCTCTATAACATAGGATCCACGGACAGTTGCGTCCTCTGCAGAGGATGCCTTAACAAAGACGAAACAGCTGCCCACGTTATCCTGGAATGCGAGGGAGTCACAGCACAGCGATGCGAAATCCTCAAGAACCCAAGGTCACTTCGAGAAGCCTGCGAATACCCCAGGAAACTTCTGCGCTTTTCGTCAGAGTTGGGCTGGTTGGGCTGGTTACACCTAGCGCCCCACTCCACGCACAATGGACCACCTCGAGTCTAAGTGCGGAACCCCCCCCCCCCCCAAAACCCAACCTACTGTTATACCAATAGTTTAATTATATGTCTCAGGCGTTACCCAAATTTGTCTCTGGAGTTACTAAGTGTCCCCATTATAAACATTTTATTTCCGATCATAATATGCTATATTTTGTCCATTAACTTTTTAATTTACGACAACTTTATTCTTACAATTGGTGAGCTTTTATAAAAAAATCATTTAAATTCGTAATGATTATGTAGTAAGTTTTACTAAGAAATAGTTGTAATTCTTTGTCTAAAAGGTAACGCTAGAGACCAATGACTGTTAGATTTGTACCTAAATTTAAGAATAATACGAAGACTGATTTTGCCAAATTATTTAATTTTGCATGCAAGAATAAATAAACAAAAATTAAAGATGCTTTGGTGTTTCATTTACCATTTATGTAACATTGAATGCATGTAACTCAGGTGACAGTTTTTGACAGTGTGACTTGTAGTTTTCTTAAAAAACTGCCTAAAATATGAATTAACGTCGCTGCCCTTTTAGGTTATTAAAGTAGTTAATATTTCTAATAACCTTATTAAAATATAATTAAGAAATGTTAATGTAATTTTTTTTCAAAATATTTTTTCTGACATGTCTATAGTGTGGGTAAAATAGTTGATTCACCCACCTACCAGGTGAAAATGTTTCGCACGATGTCTGGGACTTGGAATATTCATAACAATTCCGCTTTGATTTTGATTTGAACAAATACCTACTATTTGAGTTCAGTTGTAAACCAAATGGGGTAACACAAGCTTACCAATAGTACTTTGCAGTTACCGAGATATACTATACAGCTATTAACGGATTTTCCGGAAAAATCGTTGAAAAAAATTAGCAAAACCAGATGGCGTTAATTTTTTTTTGTAAACTGAATTGTTAATGTGAAGCAGTAAAATATATGTAAAGTATAGCATTGCTCTTTTAAAAAGAGAATGTAAACAAATCTCGGTCAGTCAATAATGCATCAACTTTAATTTAATTTATTCAATTAATATTCGAAATGTATTTAACTTGGTATCGAGTTTGTTTCTTATGGCGGTCAGACAGACCCTCATGTAATATTCAATTAGTTTGCTGTTGGGTAACTTTCACTTGGCCGCTTATTTCCCAGAGCGTTATATCGACGTGAAACTTCGAGAAAGTTCCAAGAGTTGGGTTCCTTTGAGCCGGAGGCTAAAAAGCTTTGCACAAAATGCCCAGAAATGTTTGGATTACTAAGTATTGTTGCATAATGAATTAATTACCGATGAAGTGATATATAAATTACCACAGTACATACCATCAGTACCATTCGAAAAACAAAGGAAAATATATTATTGATTGAGTAGCTGTAATTGACATTTAATGTAATCTAGACTTATTAAATTTTAATGTACAAAATTATTGCATACCAATGTTTTTTTAACCCCCGACCAAAAAAGAGGGGTGTTATAAGTTTGACGTGTCTGTCTGTCTGTCTGTGTGTCTGTCTGTCTGTGGCACCATAGCTCCCGAACGGATGGAGCGATTTCAATTTAGTTTTTTTTGTATGAAAGGTGAGTCTGGCGCGAGTGTTCTTAGACATGTTTCATGAAAATCGGTTGTGCCGTTTAAAAGTTATGGAGGTGAGAGTGGGTAAGGAAAACCGAAAATCTGCAAATATACTAGTGTGGGGTATCAAATGAAATTGCATCGCGTCCACATTACATAATATTATGTTGTTTTACGTTTAAGGAAATTATGGCTCCAATGCCATCGGGGGTTTTTCTTAAATTTTAAATTTAGATTTATGGCGAAATATGTGAAACGAATTGAAATGTAATATCTTATATGTACCATATTCCATGCAATAAATGATTATGATTATGATTAATAGCAGGTACAACTGTTTCGTTACTGAAAAAATATAAAGTTACTAGCGCCGCCCGCCAGCACCGGCGTCGCACGGGTAAAAAAAGTTCCCGGCAATATTTCCTTATTTGCTCACCGTTTAGACCTACCCTGGACTACGACAAACATTTTAAAACCAAAATCAGCTCAATCGTCCCAGCCGTTCTCGAGTTTTAATCAGACTAACGAACAACAATTCATTTTTATTTATATAGAATATAGATAATCTCCGCTATTTCACGGACGCTTTTAACAAAAAAACTAAAAATAAAAAAGTAATAATTAAGTTCTTCAAACTCATGTCAGAAAAAAATGATTGAAAACTATGTTGAATATTGAACTTTCGAGACATAGACAATAGCTCAAAGAGTATATAACCACCACGTATGAATAGCTTATCAAGAAAAATCATAGACAACCTATAAAATGAATATTGAACTTTCGAGACATAGACAAAAGCTCAAAGAGTATATTACCACCACGTATGAATAGCTTATCAAGAAAAATCATAGACAACCTATAAAAAGACATTTATTTTACACTTTTGTTAACCTGTAGATAATAACAGACAAATATTTAGCAATAAATTAAAATTGCGACTATAATTTGAGATTTAAACTATCCTATCTCTCAAGTTGGATCGAACTGCACATGGTGTGCAAATCTTATTATAATCGGTTAAGTGGTTTAGGAGTCCATTGAGGACAAACATTGTGACACGAGATTTATATATATTAAGATGACATCAGTCTCTACAAATATTTAACGATTTATAGAATTGGCGAAGCAAAGATTATCCGCACGCCTCTAGCGGCGAAATTTAGAAACTGTCTAAGAACGACACTTTGTTTATATTGACTGCCTCAGTGGCGCGGTGGGCGAGAGTCCGCTTGTGGCGCAAGAGGTAGCGGGTTCGATTCCCGCCGAGGGGTCAAGTGTTTGTATGTTCTGTAAGCACTTTGGCCTTGGTCTGGGTGTTTAATATGTATAATAAAAAATATATTAACACAAGCTAAGAGCTTACCACGGGGCTAGATGTTGTTGTGTCGTTGTCAGGATTATTTTTTTTTTTATATCTGATATGTATTTATTATTTATGTTTTTCCCTGACGTTAATTGTAACGAAAACTGTCAAAGTGTCGTTCTTAGACAACTTCACATTTTGACACTAGAGGCGCTAGTTAGAATCTTTGCATCGCCAATACAGCAGTATATCAGCAATTTACATTATGGAATATAAATCTACTTATTATTCACCACTCCACGCACAATGGACCACCTCGAGTCTAAATGCGGAAAATCAGGACCCCCCTAACTAGCTAACTCTACTTATTATTGTGAGGATGTGTGATTATTGCTCTTTCACGAAAAAACTTATGAGGGGATTTTGATGAAACACACACACTTATAATATACCATACTTATCAGAGTAACGCATACGTTACTTTTAACCACGGTAAAATACGTTAGGTAAAATGAGTGTGATCCCACTCAACCAACACGGTAGAAGTACTACTAAGCGGTCAAGCCGCGGGTGCAAAGCTAGTAAACAATAAAATTGTATGTTTTATTTTCTAATCGTGAATGGTTTTCAATCTTCCTTACTCTACCTTCCTACCTACATGACCTAATTAATGATTATTATTTATTCACTTTCTCTATGTCACCACACTCGGCCACAACCTTACCAATCGCCATTAACCGATGAAACCAAAGTTCCATTTTATTTGACTTTATAAAAAAACTCATTTTATCCTAAAACCGCCCTTAACGTAAAACGGAGGACGAGAATAAAATCTACATAAGTCAAGGAAGAAAACCTTTTATAAAAGCTCCTTAATTAAGTACTAAGTAATTCCATTTCGTTAAGAGTGTTGATTTTGTTCGCCTGTGGTTTTTGTACAAGCAAAGGAGCTATGTATTTTCTCGGTTATATCGCAATGCTCTCCTATTTTTCGCTTTTGATGAAGATCTAAAAAAGGGTACGTCCACATTCAGTATTCATTTGCTTCCATTTTTCCAGTTCTTTTTCCAGCGAGATGGGCAATTACAAAAATTTTGAATGGGAACGGACGGCCCGGCTTGTTCAAACTTGTTAGGTATGCTTGTCTGTACTCGTACTTGAGTTCCGGGCTAGTTAGCGCTCGTTCAACTTTTATGTCTGACAGACAGTGCGGAGAATTAATTAAACACAACTTCGCTATGTATATTGGATTTTTTCGAGCTTCGAATATAGGCACTCGTAGACTGTGCCACAAAGGACCGCCGTTTCATAGATGTAGATAGCGAACTGTATTTCATAGGTGAATAAGGTTTTGTGAAAACGTTTTTGTATCTGGCTCCCCCGGGGCATAAACTCTGGATTCTGACAGCATTTTTATGCATTTTTTTAATTGGAAACGGACGGTTGAATACGAGACTTGTTATGAATTTTAAAATTCTACCGTTGTAGGCCATAATTGGATGGAACACTAAAATGTTACAGGTTTATGTTATTGCAAATATATTATAAATGTTATTGCAGCTAAAAATAAGCGATGTATAAAGAAGAAACTAATGCTCGGTGTTGTCATTTTCCCGAAAGGCTGTGCCTTGCTCGGTTCAGTTCCGACAAAGTCAAAGATTTTTTGTGACCCTGCAGTGCTCGACTTGTTCCTACGGCCATGGTAATTGTGCCGCGACCAGGCCGAGCCGGGATGTGGGGTAATTGCGGCCCCTAAGGAAATCTATAAATCAAAAGTAGGTAGGTACCTAAACATATTTATGAGTGAAATTTTACTACGATTTAACTTTGGTTTTCCATTTTACAAAATCAGCAATATACTTGTGTCAATACCTACCAAACAACATTTTTTTGTACAAAAACGTACTATTTCAGTCCGTATTTACCCAGTAATATATGGGTAAATATATTGGGGAATAACGAACAAAGTGGGGTAAAAACGGATGCAATACTATTTCATACATTGATCATAAATATTATATCCACCGATATTGATGAGTAATCGTTAACATTCTGATGGAATGAAATACTTTTCATACTACTTATAATAAATACATAATAAGCTATCATTTTAATCACTTTACCGTTTGCTAGATTAATTCCAGGCAAATATATTGAGAAAACTTCAAAACTGTCGTTCTACATAACTTCGTAAACACGACACTAAAATGATGTAAAAAATTATTTTATTTTATTATTCAACAACAATTGTTACTCTATCGTTACAGGATGTTTCCCAATGCAATAGATTAACTCAAAATACATTAAAATACATATAATATTATTAATTTCATTCAAATCCAAAGATTATTCACATACATAAGAAATTAATTAATGAAATTAAATTAAATCAAAGGTAACTAAGTATATAAATAAAAATGAATTGTTGTTCGTTAGTCTGATTAAAACTCGAGAACGGCTGAACGGATTTATCTTATCATAGTCTTGAAATGTTCGTGGAGGTCTAGGGAAGGTTTAAAAGGCGAGAAAAAATCGAATAATTGCCGGGATTTTTTTTTAATAAAAACCCGTGCGAAGCTGGGGCGGGCCACTAGTATAAAATAAAAATAAAATCAATAACCCATCAAGATAATTAAAAATTCACATTCAATCAAACACACTTATATTTTCCATGAAAATGACATGACGGTTATTTGAACCACTAGCGGATATCCTTCTTGATTACTTTCGTAGCCCTAAAGATGGTGGAAGCTATATGTATATATATAGTAGTTAGTGCGTCTTAGGGTTTAGATTTTGTGTTACAGCGGTGTCCAGAGAATTATCCACTTACCTAATATCTATTTTGCAAACGAGGAAAAAGTACTAAAATATAATAAAAGAATAAACGCGTGGGCATGCGTAGCAGCATAGCAATAACAGTTATTTCGTAGCATTTGCACGTAGAGGGGCTGAAAAATGCTACGGAAAGCTAAAAAATATTTTTAAAAGGTTGTTCTACTATTACGCGAAAAATATTTTTTTTACGAGATTTAATTAGTCAAACGATAAATAAAACAATATACATCGGTCCAGCATTTCCATATGCTCTTGCTGTTTTGCAGCATATTATAAACTTTATTGTTTACTATACCGGACAGATATAAAGAAGTAATTTGTTATATTTCTAAAAAAAAATTATTCCCTTCACATATCTCTTAAACTAATAATAACTCAGTTTTGATAAATATACATATAAATAAACAAAAAGTTGTACGAAAGCAATTAATAATTTCCAACTTATATCATAGCAGTAAGCTGCGAATATGCGACTGTTAACACGAAACATGCAGAATATTGTATGCCGACCTCTATAACTCACTTGGATAGTTGTAACCGCAAAAAGCCTATTAGTTTATTCCCAAAGTAATGGCATTGGGTTGGATCTCAAGGGCGTTGTTGGCACATGAAATGTTCGGGCCGCGTGGCTCCATTGTAGTGACTCTCAAACAACCAACTCGAAACTAATAGAAAAATACTTTAACCGACATAATGATATAAATCGATCTAATGTACTATAAAATGTACGAAGTGTAAACAGACATTGTTCCTCGGCAATATCTCCTGTAAGCATAGGATTTATATTATACTAGCGGCCCGCCCCGGCGTCGCACGGGTATATAAAATTTTCCCGGAAAAATTTCGAGTTTTTCTCGCCGTAAAAACCATCCTATCTCTCAAGTTGGATCGAACTGCACATGGTGTGCGAATTTTATTATAATCGGTTATGTGGTTTAGGAGTCCATTGAGGACAAACATTGTGACACGAGATTTATATATATTAAGAAATATACATCCTAATATATTTATTTTATATATATTATTATTATTTTTTATTTTTATTAAAAGTATATTTGGTTCTAATTCTGTGACAAATAAACATTTCTTTCTTTCTTTCTTTCTTTAATACGAGCTAATTTCGAATCATACAAATATTGTTAAAACGAGTTGGTATTGTGCGTTTGTTATTCGTTCTCGCTGTTACATGTGCACGGGTTTAGCAGGAAATTGAAAAATGTATACTTTATAACCTGGTTGAAGACAACATTTCTTTTAGAAAAGTAGGAAAAGTTTGAGTATACCGATATTATAAGAACATTTTTACGCGAACAGAGATGGGAGGCAGGAGCATAGTAACAAAATAATGGTAGAAATTCCATATTCCATATTCCGACTGGGTTTCAAAACAAACAACTTTTCGCTGTGGAGCCAATTTCAAGTGTTGCCAGTTATTCCACTGACAGCGGCGAAAAATCGAATGTCAAAACATGATTGATGCGCCGTCGTCCCTCGTGACGTTTGCCAATTCCAAAGTCTGACGAAGCTGACGTAAAAAGCCACGTCACGGTTTAGATGTTTACATTGAGTTGGGAAAATACTGGAAGTTGACGTAGCGGTATTATTTCTTCCTTAGCGTGACAGCTAACAAACATGTTATTTGCAGCTATTGGACTAGCTGGAGAAAATAGCATGAAAATTGCGGTTGAAATGTTTCGCCTGAGAAAAACCTAGTTATAGTAAAGTCAATTATATTATATTACTCACTAATAAGTCTTATAATTACTAATGTTCATTACGTACCTTAGAAGTTCCATTTGGTGTTGTGATTAAATGTAAAGCTGCCTCATCCACCGTATCGTATTTTTTAATAAAGTGGGTAATAATATATTTTTAAAATACAGTTTTTGTCTCTTCGATACTAATTTATTCCATAGAGGTTAAAGTAAATTTGATTTTAGAACACAGAGTGCGCTAAGTTAGTTATTCCGAAACAGCATAAAACCTAGATACTTCTACCTCTATGGCGTCTCAAATATCATACTCCATTAATTTATTTGTAAAAACCTCAGAGACGATACCTATTTTGGGGTCCTTTTTTATAAGCTTCTAACTAGTTTCACCAACAGATTAATGTAAAATAGTTTCTTAGTATGAGGTTCCTATGACCCAATTATTAATCTTTGACTAAAATCAAATATTGCACATTGATTTTAGTTTTAGTAGGTAAGTTTGACGAACTTTCCGATTTCCGATGGAGCTGAAAGCATTTAGTCATGTTCGCACTGAGTTGGGATGAAAAATTACGTGTTGCACTCGAGTGCAAAGATTATTCACTCTGTGCTCTTTTTAATTACTCGCTGCGCTCGTGATTCAATTTTACCGAATCCTTCGCTTGTTTGGTCATCTATAGATTGAGCACGTTAAAATGCAACTTTGCACATTTGTTTAACAAATAACTATTTTATTTGCATATTTTTGTAAATACGCTTTCTGTGAACTTTTTTGATGGAAACCTGTCCATCAATGGACTTCCTACTGCTGCAAGGATTATGTTGATGATGATTTAAGGTGTCTAAACTTTGTGTTCAGTTAATTATTATTTGGTTAATCATTAATTAATTCATAATAACAACAATAGATATGTACTAACTTCTAACCTACTATGTTACAATGCAGAACGTTCGTTATTGTTGTACCTAACTAAGTGCAAACGAATTTTATACAATTACGGTGTGTTAACATTGATTGTAGTTCCGTATTTGTATGCTGCGGCGTAAAGCGGTGGATAGGTCAAAGAGCATTTTAAATTCGGTCGATAGTGGCACTTAAATTTGTGTTTACAGTGCCAAGAGGGTATTTGGAACGACCAATACCTCTTTTTATAGTTGGGCAGCCTGTAAAACCTGGAAGACAGTAATCGAATGACCCAAGCATCGATCCAAACGTGGTCACCCTATCTCGCAAATAGTAATTTGAAAATTCGAAAGACCCTTCCAAATATACACAATACTGATTGACGTTTCCTAAGTGTCGATCATATTATCCATAGTGGTCCTCTTTCAATCGATTCCTAACGAACTCTATTATATTCTGTGTCAATTTTTGAAGTGAAACTTCTATAGAATCGTAGTGATTTCAAACCGGATGCAAAAAGATGAAACGGAAATGGTAAGAGACACAAATACAATGCTTTATTTAAATTTCTTTGCGCGATACTTCGTAGTTGAGACTACACGCAAAGAGGTATTGCTGTATTTTATTTATATTATTTTGTAACATACTTTATGTAATACCTACGCTTTATTGAAGTAATATAAATAATCCGAATAATTACAGATATATGTTTGTTTCTCTTATCATTTTAGCAGGTGCGTTCATTTACCCTTTTTTTCTATTCGATATAATATCATAATTATAGTTCGTAAGTAGTAGACTCCAATAGTGCGTCGTAGCTGACACATACACACTTTTTTTTTATTCTTCTTATTCTTTCGTCGATTTACTGAAGTTTCACTTCTATCGTGTGTGAATCGCACACACACCTTTTTTGTATAGATCTCTTTGATCTGTATTTTTCTCTCCATAAGTGTCTGTTCCGAAATACCTTCGAATCTTTCACCTTTGACAATTTGTCCGCTTCATCGGAACCGTTATTTGTGGATTTTGGATAAGGGTTGAAGGAAATTGGTGATAGCCAAATTTATTTTTTCAATAAATTTTTCAAGATAAATATCATCGTCATCAGAATACTAGATTCTGATGACTTAAGATCATAAAGTTTCATATCTACTTTTAAACCAAGTTCAAAACAGTTCTGTAACATTTTACTTTAGAATTTAAAACTACAGACATTTTCCTATATCTTCAACATTACTACGGTCTACAAATGCATCTCCAGAGTTCAGACGAGCGCTCTGCGGTTCTCATAAATTCTGCCTAACTAATTGAGCGTGGCTAAGCACACCATTCAACGTACATTTCATGTTAGCTTTCTCATCGCATTGGGGATTCTAGAGAAACACGCAATGGATGTTGTAAAAGATAAATTACCACGTTCGCCTCGACTTTGGTTTGTGGTTCTTAAGTTGAACTGGCACTTTGACAGCACAATGTACTCTAGAAGCAGAACTTTGTAGCAAATTCTTGAGTGCTATGTCGGTCTTATCAAGTACAAGACCCTGAATACTCGAAATGTTTAGCTGCTCGAAAAAAAAATCTATTTCTAATTGAAGCTAGATACTTTCAGGGGTCCTACCTACTTTCAAAAATGACTTTCAAGTACCGAAGAATGTAAAGTTTTAATTGCTAATATTATTTACAGAGCACTTAAGGGTATAAACATGATATTTATCGGAATTGCCAATATGTCGCAGAGTGCATTGGAGCGAACATGGAGCGAATAGTTTGCGTGACATAAGCCACATCCGTGCCACAGCTCAGATAACAATGATAAATGCATGGGCAAGCTATGAAGTTCAACGAACTACGGACATTGTTTGAGATTTGGTAACGATATCTCTTACTCAAAACAACATGTTAATCTTACTTAATAAGAAGTAATTCTAGTGCATAAAATGCGTGTTTCATTATTTCAAGGAAGATAGCAATAACAAATTGACGATCTCAGTGGCAGGTTCGGTCACCGCCAGGGGACCAGATTTTGTACGATTTACAATTTCTGGTTTCGGGTCTAGGTGTTTTCGATTAATAATAACGGAAGTACAGTAGAATTCCGATTATCCGGATTGAATAAAACCAGGGGTACTCCGTATAATCGAAAATCCGGATAATCGATTTCAAAGCAAATCAAACAAATTTAAATAACATTATATGTATGTATTTACAAAAAAATATCTATGTTGTAAATTAGTCACCTCCTAACACCTATAATAAAAGCTATGTTTGGTTTGGCAGAATGAATAGTCCAGAAACATCAATCCAGTATATCGAAAACTAAAGTATAGTTACAAACAAAGGCATCTAATCTATAAGTCAAATATCTCAGAAACCGTACCGACTTAGAGAAAATTTTGTCAATTGTCTCTGAAAATGTTGGATCCCCAACGCAGATATAATTAGGTAAGTTTGTTCCTAAGTATAACGAATGGTAATAAAATGTCTTATAGTTATCGCAGTGTTAAAATATTGCAAATAACTATGGCTATTTTATGAACCTTAATCATTTATCAGTACTAATCAGTAGGTGAGAGTGTTATGTTCGACAGATCAGACACACGGCCGTCGAACTTCGAAACAATAGAGATTTTAAAACCAGATATGAAAATAACGCGTTGTGGTAGACGCTGAATAATTCAACAGCGGTAGGTCGACAGGCCCGACCCCAGACGGAACAATGAGCGGATGAATTTTTTAAATTATTATAAAAGTATCCAAATTTTAATTATCAAAAGGGTCGGCGCTATGTTGCTCAGTGGAAATCTTTTGTTCCCTTGAAAGCCTCAAACGTTGCGTAAAACGTGAATAATGGAAGGAGATTTTACGTAAAGAATTTTACTGCAACTTCCTGCCAATAAGATTCATAAAGTTTCATTATAATGCCTGCCAAAACGGAAGCTACACCGGGAATTTTGTTGAAGCTTTAAGGTAAGGGCGAAAACAACAAAATTGAATTCTGTAAAATTGCTTAGTCGAGTATTTCGGTATCGTACCGGGAAACTGTGAAATGAACGTGAGATTTGCTTTTCCTATAAATGTCAATGTTGCTCTCGCAATATGAAATGAAATGGAAGGACACAGCAGGCGTGAGCTGGATGGAAATTGCAATATCCCGCGAGCCGAAATACACGAAGCTGCGAGCTCTAGACGTGGCTGCGTTTCATGCGTTTTTTGATCATATTTTTCAGTAATCCTTTCAAACAATAACACAATGAATTATAAGATAGTCTAAGTAATGTACTGGTACTGCTATAGATACCTAATACTTTTCTCGATATGATGCTTTAAGTTAAGAGCTGGCCTGACACTTTCTGTCTCTCTCTTCAGCCGTTAAATATTCACTACTGAACTTAATATAAGACTTGTCTATAATATAACATCAACATAGATAAACGTACCTCTACCAACCAAAGGGTTGGTAGAGTTCGCGGAATCGTCATCGTAATCTATAGAGCATAAAATTTAAAAATAATTATTTAAATCCATGAGGCTATTCCTGCCAAGTCCCACGGCCATGTTGGTACGATTACTGATTAAATCACGGGTAAATCAAGCTTAAATTGGAGGGTTGACAGGCCCGGGGTGGCGCGGCGCATCCAAGTGCGAAACGCCCACTTCTCGCTCATGCATACACTATTCGTGAATGCACGCGGATCCTGCTACAGGCCTTAACGTGTATATGTAAGTATTCATATTGCTAGAAATTTGGATTACGTTTTTAAAGTAAATTAAATAAATAGATGAATAAGTGTAAAAAATAATAAATAAATAATTATTTCCGGACAATCGACACATCAACATCTAGCCCCTTGGTTAGTTCTAAGCTAGTCTTACGGTTGCTTGACATCTGTTAAAATTAATATAGTAGACATACAAATAAAACTAGGTATATATGATTAGTTTTAAGTTAATAGTTGTATAAAACGCCACAAAATAAATAATGGCGATAATATTAATTGAAATTATATAAAAAAATCCGTATTTTTATTATACGTGTAAGTAAAAAATATAACTTGTTAAACGATCATGGTTATCAATACTATTTAGATTTATAACGGGATATTTACCATGATTGATTGTCAACCAGTTCAACAGTTCAGTTCAACCGTGATCATGGCGCATGTAACTGTGCCGAAATATCGGGAAACTCGAAAGACAATCAATCATGGTAAATATCCCGTTATAAATCTAAATAGTAATATTTATTTTATTTAAGTAAATCATCAGTTATTTAATCAATAATGCTATATTACGCAAAGAGGCATAAGTTTATTGAAAGTCGAAAAGAACGAAGTCTTATAAAATATTTGCTAAATTGTACCCTCATTTTTAATTTTTTTAATAAGTTTAGCATTTTACGTATACCTCTTTAACCAAAGTGTAGCATAATTATTGTACCTAAGCAATTTGTTTAGTTTCAGGTATTTAGTACCGATCCCTCAGTTATCATATCCAGTAGTGCGACCACCCATAGCCCATAGGATTAGGCACAACGGAATGGGAACGCTCGAGCCGGCATAACTAAACTTGATTACTTAGTCAAGTTTGTATACCAGCAGTTCTGTTTGACCCGACTATGATAATAGTATAACGATTTGATCGCCCTTCGTTAACTAAAAAACTGTTAAAATTGTGTTTTGATATGGTTAATAGACTTTTGATCTCCCACATACTAACCTATAGGAAAAAGTGGATGTAACGATACAATTCTTGTTCTTTTAGCTTGAATTCTTTGTAATTACACAGAGCGCCATACATTACTATACTGGGCTCCAAAGATGGAAGATGAGTGGTAGTCGAACTCTTAATACAAATACGAGTAGGTACTCAGAAAGACGGTAAGACTTTTTCGTTTGTTGCCAAGCATCCGTACTAATGTTCTCACTGTTGGGACACAGGGATATATCTCACTTTGGCCTTAATTCACCACACTGGCCAAGTGCGGGTTGAGAATTTCACATGTCGTTTAAACTTTTCTTTTAAAGTTCTCAAAACATGCCTTATTCCTCACGATGTTTGGCTTCACTGTATACCTAAAACGAACAGATATTTATTTTAGATTAAGAAAATATTTTAATCACCATGCCAAAGGCCCCATAAGATTTCATACGGTACAACAGCAGTTACCTAATCATACATACTTAATAGCACTTCAGATACAAAATAATATAAAACTATAAATAAAAAAAGCATACCATTCACAAAATACACTTCCCGCATTCACTAAGAGTGCAGGGACGCCTACTTGCACTTTGACATTCTGTTTTTTTTATTTTTTATTTAAATTAATCTTTACATACGGTCGCTGTTAATACTAATAAATACATAATTAATTACAAAACATCGTCATTTATAATTTTAATGTATTGTGTAAAAGATTACACAATACATAATCATAAAAAAAAACACAATACTTAATAATATAAAATTATAAGCATTAGTACCTAATATAGATTTCAAATAAAAAGAAAAGATAGTTAAATAATTATTTGCCATCTTTAAAACAATATTTATTTGACGTTCTGTTGAACATTAAAATGTGATGCAATTATTTAAGCTACAATGATGGGAGCACGCTGCGGGTGACAGTAGTTATATTTTTGGGAGCTAAAATGTTCCTTGACCCCAAGCGACCTATTAAGGGCTAACAGGTTGATATTAAATATTATAAAGTATCTTCATATGTAGGTATTTAATGTATGATTTGAAAACATTGACAGCAAAGCCTTTAGGTGACCTGACTGAGCGTGACGTCATATTGTAACAGGTTATCAACATTTTCTCCTGTTAAAGAAACTACAATTATTAAACTAACTTAAAAAACAATTTTCTTTTTTGGTTACACATTGAACATTATATTGAGAACGGCTGTAGATTATATTACCGAGGTATTGAGATATTAAAGAAAAAGATGAAAACGGCGAAGAAACTGAGCGTTAAAATATGAAGAGCATCGGGCTAGAGCTTATTTAAAAAATAAGTATCTTGAAAACGAATGGACGTATAAAACTATTTTTACCCTGCTCATCACCTAAAGAGCTTTGAGCAGCTCTATAGGTGATCGATACTATCCCATAGTAAGGTAATGAAGTAATAAAGTGAACAGAAGAATAAACCAGACCACACAAAATAAATTATAAACGTTTTGAAATAAGAATTTTATATTATCTCCACTACGTAGAGCCTTGGGCATAGAATAAGCAAATTAGTGTTTCATAATTAGCAAACTTGGGCGACTGTTTCATACAAAAACAAGCTTTTATTTGAAAGTACTTACCTTTTCAAAATGATTTTAAAAGTAGAATAATAATGCATATATTATTTCAATGTTTAATCCTGTTGTAGGGGTTTAATATGATAAGATAAATTGATTGATACAATTCACAATCAGGTATATGTCTATGACGATCCCCGACTCTAAAATAATTATTTGATATTAATTAAGTAACAAATCCCACATTTCTTAGTTCAACATACGATATTAAACTTACGTGTAGATGTTGTAAAAAAATCTCTCGTATGTTGTAACAGCTCAAATAAATAAATAAATATTTCCAGACAATTCACACAGCAACATCTAGCTCCGTGGTAAGCTCTAAGCTTGTGTTACGGGTATTAGATATCTGATATATCTAATCTACTTAATATAATAGGCATACATATATAGATATTTTTACTATACATATTAAACACCCAGACCAAGGAGATAGTGCTTGTGCCACCCAGAACATACAAACAATTTCACCCTCGGAAATCGGGAATCGAACCTCCTACCTACCTGCTACCTCTAGCGCCGCAAGCAGACCCTCGCCCACCGCGCCACTGAAGCAGTTAAAAATCAAATATGTTAATTGTAATTTTTTATTGTTTTACCTATAGGTCCTGCTAACACAATGTTTCACAAGAACGGCAATAATATGAGTGATTGCGTAAGATCCATATTGAAATCGTGTAGGTAAACAATATATCGCAGAATGTCCAAGATACAAACTAAAATTTCATTTCTTGGTAAAGCTGGGACCTCTAGTTCCCAGCTTTACCAAGAAATGAAATTTTAGTTTGTATAACCGTACCTGTATATGTATTCGTTACTATATAATTTAGTACTAAATTGTATTCGAGTAACGAATCCAATCGTATTACGTAGGTGCACGTAGAGATACAGTATGTCGCATCATTCGTAATTTTGTGAAAACATTATTTATATTTATAACATTATATTATTGATAGCCCATTACATAAACAACTGCGTAATGTGTTTTTGTTTATATTTCCGTATTTTCTGTCAGATTATGTCTATGTTATTCTAAATTTAGTTTGAATTAAAAGGTAAAATAACGTTTTTTGGAAATGGATTTAATATTTTGAACATGACTGTGAGTTCATGTAATATTTACCAAAAACATCACAATCCAAAATGTATCAATGTATCATTCGATACCGCATGAGGTACTTGCTTATGTTAAAACCGTGTTGATACCGATATCGATACTACGAAAATTGCGAGGAACGAAATGTATTCCTATGTAACGATTCGTTACTCGGTACTGCATGGAGTACCCGTCACTCATTACCGAATACATACGGTTTGCTACAGCTCAACTGGGTACAGCCATTGAGTAAACTAACCATAATCATTTTTATTATGACCTTAAGATGGCCCATAAACTTATAAATTTTATGGTTTTTAAAACGTAACCCAATGTTGTCTTTCATTCAGGTAAAAAGACACAAAATATAATCATTTACACCGACACCGTCAGATGTATAAGAAAAAAATATTTAAGTATTGAAAAAAGAGGAAAACGTGGTAAATTCACTATTACTGCATATCAATGTAAATTAATTACCACGTGCGTTTCATCAGGTTTTAAAAAGGAGTTGGTTTTCAATCATTGTAAAAATAATAAGCAATTACTTACATTAAATTGTATCATAAATAAAATTTATCACGATACTTACTCATCTTAATTGCTCAGTAGCAGTTGTTGTTGTATTTACTTACTTAAGTAAGGTACTCGTAAGAAGCCGTGGTGGCTAAGAGGGGGGCTGGGGGGCTTTTTCATTCCGAAGGTCGTAGGTTGAAACCCCGCCACGCACCTCTGGATTTTTTTTTATGACAAATGTATGTGCGCTTTATAACACGTGCGTTAACGGTGAACATCGAGGAAACCGGCATGTTCTGAGAACTTTATAGAGTTTAAAGGACATGTGACATTCACCAACCCACACTTTAAGGCCTAATCTCTCTCGCCAAGGGAGAAGTCCCTGTGTCCCAGCTGTGGGCACGTTAATAGGGTGATGATGATCAAGTATAAAAGTATTAACGTAAACAGAAATTATACTTACTTACAACTGGGAACCTTCGAATTTCGATAGTATGATGTTAATAAATAATATCAATTATTTTACAAAATTAATAATAATAATCGGAATGGCGTTAATAAACATAATTAATATTATAAGTGATTCCGTTGCAAGAAGAGTGTGATGAATTTTGGTTTTCATTTCAATTACCAAAAACTTGACAATTTAAAAACTACTTCACTTTTTGCTACCCTATCGGTGTTTCGGAATGGCGTAGGTAACCCAATTGAAATGTAAGTTGAAATTACTCAGTAACTAAGCCGAACGAAGTCGAGAGCACCATACGCAAACGCAATCAAGATGCAAATACGGTACGTAAGTTAATTAACTCAAGACGTGAGTAATATCCACACTGGGATTGGAATATGGAGGATTGTCTACATTCTGCAGGTAGTTCGTGATACCTACTCATCCATTTTGAACATTTTAAATATTGAATGGAGGGGTGTGTTTCTATTTCTAGAACGACATTAATCTAGTATTTATTTTATTGATATATAAGCCTTTATTTGACCACAATCTCATCCGATGTAAAGTGAAGATGTGGTCTAAGATGAAGCATGAAGACCACATTAAGAAACACAAAAAAAAATCGCTTTACGCACTGGCCCAGCCCGGAGGGTGGTGACAAGCCGCGGCCGAAGCCTCCCACCAAAGACTGTTCTTAGCACCACCCGGAGGTCACATGTAAGGATTCAGAGGGTCTCAAATAAAAAAACGGAAAAAAAAGATAAATTAAAGGCTGTATGTACCAAGATGGACGGATGATTTGAAGAAGTCTGCGGGTCCACGGTGGATGCAGACCGCTTCCAACCGAAATAACTAGAGATCTTTGTGGGATGTTGATGATGATGAGGTACCTACTGACGTCCTAATCTCGACATGCTTAAGTAATAACAATAACACTCAATTTCTAGATTCAAGTTCTGGAAATTGAATGTTAAAATGAAATTAATGTTCATGCGGAGTGTCGTATGAATAACAATACAAAGTGTTGATAAAAACCTATTGTGTTCAACAAGACTATGTAATTCCAACTAAGCAAATAGTTACAACTTTTTCATTTACATAGTGCAGAGAGCACTCCACAACAATATTTCTCTTATTTACCTATTCTATATATTGATGTAGATAAAGTCTAAGTCAAAACTTAAATACACAGGGCTCCTTAGCTCAGCGGCGTAGCGAGGTGATCAAGGGCCCTTGGCCAAAAAAGCAGGCGTCCCTAAGCTGTTTTACTTTCATATAGGTAATTTCACATTTTCATGCTTAAGTTAAGTTGCTCCCCGCCGAAGTTTTCTTCGTTTTTTAATTATTCACAGAAATTATACATTTGCAGTATTTCATAAATAAATCGGTATTATTACTGTTTTTTTTAATTTGCCATGTAGCTACCTACACATTGTGTTTTGAGTGGAGTTGCTACAAATTTAAATTCTGAAGCCCAGCATTATTTCGCTAGATCATTAAATAGGAATACTAATAACGTTTGGTCCTCCCTCGGGCTTGAGGACCGCGGGGCACTGTCCCTTTTTATTATTATTAATTATTAATTGTCGATGTAAATTAACAACTAACCTAAACTAAAAGCAAATCATGTAAATAAGATTGTTTAGGCAGTTTGCTTCAATTTTGTAAACACTGATGTTAAGAAGCTAGGCTACTATATAATTAATTGAAAAAATAAATCAAGTATCAAATAAAGATATTGAGTAGGTACCTAAAGTACAAATATGTTATATTTTCCTAATCATACATTTTCTTCTTCTAATATTGATATGTAGCTTACATACCAATATTTAATTTGCATCGTCTATAGAAAATTATAATTTTCAAAGTATCTTTGTTTGTATTGCCTTATCCTAACAGGGATTATGTTTGAAACCAACCAAATATAAGAGTAAATAATAAAATGTAAAACCAGAGTAAGTTTCTTTTAAGTTTGAAGGGATTAGAATACAATAATAAAGAGTAACATTATTAGTAGTATGTATTGGTAAGTATATATTTATTTTATTTTAATATGTATATATTGGTATAACTCTGTATTATCATATCAGGATAATGCAGAGTTATACCAATTAGGTAGCAACCCGTTAACTAGAGGAAATCTTAGAAAGAAAAGGGTTTAGTCGACTCTACGTATCCAAAGGCATAAATTCAAAAGGCACATTTACTGAAACAAGTTGGATGCAGCGAAGCGTTTTACAAACGAGAAAACAGAAAATATGAACTCGCTGCTAAAGAAAAAGCTTACGTACATAACACGTGCTTAGAAGGTATAGAGGTACATAAGGAAACTAAGAGAGTACGTTACGTTGGTACGAATGAAAACAGAAAATAAATCTAATGAAGTAAAATCTGCACAATTTTATTTTGAAAAATTTAGAAAATAATTTATTTATAACTTATCATTTTATAACTTAACCTCATAAACAACAATATTTTAATTTGTATAGAGAATCATTTCAGGTCGTAAGGTAACTAACGCGTATTTTGAGGAATTCAACTTCTAATGAGGTGTTACTCTTAAGTTCTCCTTTTACTCGTAAACGGCAAATATTTCATTTAATTGAACCGGTTTAAAAAGATAATATTGATATTTCGAAATTGCAGAAAAACCTAGTAGGTACACACGATTTCTACCAGCCCAATGCCTGCAAAATAATTATCTGATTTTACCACAGCAGGAAGATACTCCATCCCACAAGAAAGTTATAGGTCTACCTTAAAAAGAATATACTATGTGTCAGTGTAATATATCCCAAACGATAAGTAGGCCTACCTCCGAACCGAACAAAACTGATTCGGCATTCCTAGCACTATTCTCAAGGGCTTAGGGCCACAGCTTGCTTGAAAAATTCAGTCCGGTCGAGCAAACCATGTTTTATTTAGGGCTGAACGCAGTGCGGCCTGTTCAAATATTTAGAAACGACCATTGAGACGAAGTGTTACCTTTCCAACACGAAGGTTCTTACATATTTGCGACTGTTTTTACTGACGCGACATCTGAGCAGGTAGAGACCGTCTGTAAATATGTTGAGTTTCTGAACCCGAAAAGGTCTAAACATTGAGGTCATGACTGTAGACTGTAGCGCAGGCCGAATAATTTATCTAAGCCTTGTTTAAGGCTGTGTCAAAATTAAACATGCAATGCAACTAAAAGTAAGTATTAATTAATTAATTAATAAGTGAACTGATGAATTAATATAGATGAAGAAATGGGTACCTACTTATCTAATAACACTACCAAAGTTTTAATCCTTTATCTTTGAAATAGAAATGAATCGCAAAATGTGTTGCTAAGCGCATAACTCAGCAATGCCTGGACCAATTTGGCCAATTATTTTTTTTAAATGTTCGTTGAAGTTCAATGATCGTTTTTACGGCGAGAAAAATTCGAATAATTATTATTGCCGTGAAAACTATTTTGAATACCCGTGCGGAGCCGGGGCGCAGCACTAGTTTAATATAATAATAAAAAGGGGTTCCAACATTTTGGCATAGGTACTCGTACATAACCTACTAGTCCACGATTATATCCACGAATAATAAAGTGATTTGCGGCCAGTGATGAAACAAAAGTGGGAGCACACTCAACTTCCATTCCGAAGGTCGTTCGAATGGGTTCAAACCACGCCACGCACCTCTGGATTTTTCTTCTTGAAAAATGTATGTGCGCATTCCAAGTCCCTGTGTACCAACAGTGGGAACGTCAATAGGGTGATGATGATGATGATGGTGATGAAACAAAATATAAATCGAAAGGGAATCAAATCTCTAAGTAATAGATACGGTTACTGAGATCATTGATTTTGATACATGAGCTGTTCTATTATAGCTGCACCAATATAGCCTACAGCAAGCGCTAGTGTATTTGTAGCTCTGTCAGGCGTCAAATTATCCATATCGCTGTATTACCATTTCAGTTAGATGACACAAACGCAAAATAAATAGCAAGCATTAAGTTCATTTCAGCTGGACATACAAGCAGCGTGCAAGCTATAATACTCAGTCATCGAAGAGTCAATTCAGCTGGATGACTGAAAATCAAAAAGACAATATAGCAAAACGTCTGAAAATGTAAATATAGTCCTTGTTTCTGCAAAAATATGGTTTCTTAAGCAAGCAGAAGCGAATTTATTACCTACACTTTTACCGATAAGCTCATAGTAGATACAAAATAATACCTATGTTTGTAATGGAAATATTTTTATAATTATCTATTTCGACATCACTAACTTTTTAATTTTGCAGTCGTTAGGACAGCCTAGTATTTATGGTATTTATATAATTATATTCCGTGGTGGGGTTTGAACCCTTAGCTTACTTATCCAACAAGGCTTTTTAAAACGTTTTAAATCAAATAAGTAAATTATTATTACTACATATTAATTTACAGACGTTTTGCCCCTTAATCAACGATCAATCTAAGGCGAGGATGTTACCTAAACAATCCGCATCTCGGAGACGCCTCCTGAAGGTCGTGAAATGTCGTAGAAAATGTGCAGTGCATATATTTTTAGATTCATAACTGATACACACAAAATATTGATTAAAAACGTTTATTAAAAGTAATACATGAGTTGGTTATTAATAAAAAGGTTTAAAATCTTTTAAGACCTCTATGGGCATTTTAATGTAACCTACCACTCCTGGTGGTCGCAGCCAAAGATAATTAGCACTACGTTTGTCCCAGCCACTTTGAGCGCAGCCAAACCTAGTGATTATATTCTATTTGGTCGCAGCATATTCATACATATTTTGTTGTTTGTTTTGTCGACGGGCCATATTTTCTTTACTGTATTAACAAGTACAGGAAACAAACTATCGTATCAAATAGTACCAAATATGTAGAGATCATTTTTGTTAAAGGAATCAATATTTATGCAAGCCCTAAGCAAAATCATTAATTCCTTAGCAAGATAGAATATTTAACAGCAGGGGTGTAAAGGGGATATTAGTAAGACTGCTAGCTTTTAAGAATAGTAAACAAGTAGACAAGCAGCGATTTAGATAACTAGGCGTTTAGGCCAGTTGACCCTGCAGACAAGTTGCTCTATAGACAAATTTATCTATCCCGTTTATAGTGATAGATGATGAGCTTATTTACTTATTCATGACAAAGTCTTTGTCATTGTCTATGTCACTGTCTGTGTCAGAAGTTAATGTTTTGATATGACATCAGTCAGCTGAGTATTTTTGGTTATAAGTTTTGTTATTTATTAGATGTATGTAAACATTTTCAAATAAACTGCTCAAAATTTATTAAATTACCTAGTTAGTCGAATATGGTCCTTTGGTCTTGGGTAAACATAATTAAAACTATAATATTTTATTTTAATTAGTTACCTAATTATATTTATAACACTTCGTTTTGTTTATAGGGTGCTAATTCCCATGGACAACTTGGTCAAAACATTAATAATGAACAAGTAGATAAGCCTACTAGAGTGGAGTTTGAGTATTTTGATGGCAATATTGCACAAATTTCTTGTGGCGGTGGACACTCGCTATTACGAGATGAAGATGGAAAATTGTACTCTTGTGGATGGAACTCTAAACTACAACTAGCAACAGATAACGAACTTAATCGGTTTCAACGTACCTGGGACCTCAGTGGTATACAATTCATTAATATTGTATGTGGGTGGGATTTTAGCTGTGGTGTAACTGAGGATCTTCTGTTTGTATGGGGATCAAACAGCCATGGGCAACTCGGGCTTCCTAGGGACCCATTTTCTGTTTGTGTAACTCCATTACGACTTCAAGTCTTAGCAAAGGTAGTATCAATGGGGCTTAGGCACACTGCAATCATCAACTCGAAAGCAGAAGTTTGGATTACAGGGTGTGGGAAATTCGGACAACTTGGATTGGGTCAAGATATACTGGCAGTGGATAGGTTTACCCAAGTAACTAATATCGGAAAGATATCACATATTGCGTGTGGGGAGAGGCATACTATTGCTTGGAGTGCAGATGAAAATGCTTTGTATGTGTGGGGTAACAATAAGCATGGCCAATTACTATTGAACTCCGAAAAGTATAGCAAAATATTCACACCACAGAAGGTATGCATTGGTGTTAAACAACCAGTAAATAAACTACTGTCAGGTTGGAACAATGTGTTACTGTGGCTTGAAGATGGTTCTCTGTTGACTTGGGGCCGAAATACATATGGCCAAAATGGAAACAGTGACTCTATAGGACATAAATCCCTTATAAAATTGCCAGGTTAGTATCACTTAATTTATAAAAAAATTTAGTTCATAAAATTGTTAAAATGTTCACTCTTACCAGTAAACTATGTGTATATTGAACATTTCTATATTCTTGTTTGAGGGAAACTGATATGCACTGGTGTCTCCTGTAGAAGTGAATTGTGCATTATCCATCATATTCCAGAAGTATAGCCGGTTAATTATAATAATTTTATTATTTACAGATGGAAGGCAGGTGAAGGATGTGGCCTTAGGATCAGAACATACCATCTGTTTAGCAAGTGACAACACCTTATGGGCATGGGGTTGGAATGAACACTCAAGTACAGGCATAGAATCTGAAAAGGATATATTTTCACCTACTATGGTGCCAATCGAAACAAGTGGCACCATAACACATATATTTGCAGGAGGGGCACATAATTTTATTGTTACTGATGATCAAGTTGATCCTCATGAAAATAAAGAAGAATTGGAAGTATCAAATTACAAGTAAATAATATTTTGTTATGTTTTATCTAATCTAAATACATTGATCATAATAAAAAAACAAATACGGTGTATAAATCAATTTATTAACTGACCAGTTTATGTTGGCACAAGTCAATGGGATACATAGTGCTATGAAAATTAAAAACATATATTTTAATGTTAATTTATCAATTGTGGGTAAATACTTTTATCGGAGGTAATAAGGAGCACATAAGGTATCATGTATACACAAGGGTTATGTCTACCTGTACCAGCCTATGCAAGGGTCAGGTTACATTATTTTTTTTTTATTATAATAACAAACCAAAAGCTAACAAAATGCAATATTTCTCCTATCTTAAAATTAAAAATAACAAAGTGTAAAATACGATGCTATTTTATTTGCTATATTTAAGATTAACAGTTCACTTTTACAGCAAGTCATGAGATATTGCATTGAATTTGACTGCTAGGTCTACTATTAATACATTTTTAAAATAGTAATCTAAATTACGACTTTGATGCCCATAACAAATATAGATTAAAAACTAGAGTAATACAATTAATTTATCTACGACAAAGCAGCACACTCAACATACAAAAATACCATGCTACCTCTTCCTCTCCCCTTTCTGAGTCTTACGTTTTTCCTTTTTGTCTTCTTTTAGTTGTTTCTGTTTCTCCCTAAAATAATGATGAATTATTAAAGATTAGTAATTATCAACAAGTATAACAAAATAAGTTATGATTGCAAAATTTGACCCACATAAAGTTAATTCCATAGCCTTTAAAATGCATAGGTATATTATCATGATAAACAACATACCTGTCTTCTTTATCTTTTTCTTTCTTTTTTTGTGCATCAAGTCTAGCTTGCTCACGGCGTTCTTTAGCTGCAGCTTGAACATCAGAAGCATTTGTATTTTTAACTAAATCTTGACCATCAGGCTCTTCTGCACTACCTGCTTCTTCCTAAAATGATTAAAACACTCATCAGAGTCATCAGAAATTGTTTCTTTTAGATATACTCACTTAAATAACCTCAACACAATATTTGTTCAAGTTACCTCATTATCAGAGAGCTGACTATATTGTGTTAAAATAGCTTCTCGAATCTTTTTTTCTTCGTCGGTATATTCTCTTCGTGCCGTAGTAGCTAGACAACGAGTATTCATTAGCTTTGCTAACTGTGCATCAACTACATCGACAGCAGACTTTGTTGTATCTTCTTTAGGTTGGCACGAATCCCATTTTTCGAGAAGTTCAGTTACAACCTCTTCAACATCTTTTACCTGAAATTTAGGTAGAAAAGTCGGTAGTTCAGTAAAAACCAATAAATTTAAACCAAATGTATTGGCATGGTCATGCAAACAGACTTACAATAATTTCCGATAGTATGCCTTCCAAAGCCTCTTTCTTTTCTTCAGTGCTTTCATCTCCTTCTAATATACCGGTTATATAAGATCCGAATACGCTTTCATCTATTTGTAATGCTTTTAATTTTTCTATCAACCATGGCCCGAAATCTATCGCTACCGCCGCCATATTTACTACTTTTTTTCCCACAAGGTTGACTGAACTGTCAATGTCGTTGTCATATATATATTTTTTTTGTGACGTTGACACAAGTAATGCGTATCTGTTGTTAAAACAAATTACATTTTTGATAAACAAGTACTCTTCAAAATGCAATATGAAAGCAAACAACAGTACAGAAAACAACACAACATTAATATTAAGAATGAAATAATTTTGTAAATAAAAATTCTGTACAAAGAAAAAAACTACTCGTTCGTTCTGGCGAAATGTATTGTTGAACGAAATTTTCAATTTTTCGTTGTCATTGCAATAGTGTTGTCCCACAACTAATGGCGTTTTGTATAAAATTATAATATATTCTATCTCTGTCATTAAGCGAAAAGTCCTTATGCCCCAGCAATGGGAACGTAAATAGGAGCGTTTATGATAATTATGATAACTGTTCACTATTATAATGTAATGGAAGATAACAGATCCACAAATTTATTACATTTACTTGGAAATCAGTGTGAGAATAATTTGTATTATTTTACACCCACATTTTAGCAAATTCATCATAATGTACTTATTCGCATACCTATAATAAGTTTTTTTTTAGAAATTTGCGAAGTCTATAGCATTAGCAGTATTTTTTTTTAACATGACCGTCTACTGTTTATATTTTTTTATACACACAAAAGGAACGCAGGATACACAACTCTGAAAATAAAAATAAAATGATTCAAGTAAATAGAATTTCGGCATCCTTAGCATATTTTTAGATAGACATTAAAAAATCGAGTCTCATGCATGAGTCAAGCTTTCAGTCGCATCCCATCCCTATTTGATTGAATGATTTGCGATAGTTTTACCGACGAATCATTGTTGTGTTGTAAAAAGTTTTAGTTTAGCTGAGAATAAACCATGTCGGCACGTTACGATAGAGCTATTACAGTATTTTCACCTGATGGCCATTTGCTGCAAGTTGAATATGCGCAAGAAGCCGTGCGAAAAGGCTCAACCGCGGTAAGCTACTTTTGGTTAGAAATTTGTTTCACTTTTGAAGTTTTGGATGTAAGAGGAGTTTTTACTCGCAGGTTGGTGTCAGAGGCGCTGATGTGGTCGTTCTTGGTGTAGAGAAAAAATCTGTCGCTAAACTTCAAGAAGAAAGAACTGTGAGAAAAATATGTCTTCTGGATGATCATGTTGTTATGGCATTTGCCGGTCTCACCGCCGACGCTAGAATTCTCATCAACAGAGCTCAAATTGAGTGTCAATCTCATAAACTAACTGTAGAAGATCCTGTAACTCTGGAGTACATTACCAGATACATAGCTGGACTGAAACAAAAATACACTCAGAGTAATGGTCGTCGTCCATTTGGTATTTCATGTCTGATTGGTGGTTTTGATTATGATGGACACCCTCACCTATTCCAAACTGAACCATCTGGCATATATTATGAGTGGAAAGCCAATGCCACTGGTAGATCTGCTAAAACTGTTCGAGAGTTTTTGGAAAAAAACTACACCCTTGAAGAAGTTGCTAATGAAAAAGGTGCTGTAAAGGTAACTAATTCTTTATACTTACCCTCACAATAGGACAATAAGCAACAATTAATTGTTATTGGTAAAATTTTCTTAGATTAACTTCTGATTTAGCCTAACTTATCAAAGTAGTCAGTGCTAGGGAAGCAGAACTTAGAACTAGCAACATACAATGGTTCAAGAATTTTAACCATATTTTAATGACATACTGGTTTTATTTTTCCAGCTTGCAATTAGAGCTTTACTGGAAGTGGTTCAATCTGGTCAGAAAAACCTAGAAATTGCTGTCATGAGAAGAGGCCAACCAATGCAAATGTTGGATTCTGAGATCATCAACTCATATGTCTCTGTCATTGAGAAAGAAAAGGAGGAAGAGGCAGAAAAGAAGAAGCAAAAGAAGTAGTTGTATTTTTTTATTATACTTATTACATGCTCTTACTTATAGCTTTAGCTTTTTATTTATTCGTGCTAGGAGTTAAGTAAATCAATTGTCTTTGAAATTTGTGAGTACAGATCTTTTAAGTCAGACCCAGAGTCTTGGTTAGCTCCTCTGCTTATTATTATATCATTGAACATTTGATCCCATTCACCATTCATCTGAAACATCCATGTTGTAGTAAAATTACTTGATATTTAGATATATTATAGATATTTTTTATGATACATATTCAACACCCAGACCAAGGAGAAAAAGTTAATGATAAGGTTAAATATGACATGTTAATATGAGCTAGTATGTAGACTAATATGTGCTTTATTATTTATCATACTAGTTAAATATGATAATTTCACTAGACTTGTTGCCACGGGCATAAAGGGTGAAAAAGAAATGATGGGCTCTGGAGGGAAAGTACTTTAAATATTATGTATATGCAATTATTATAATTTTAATACCTCATTCATAGCTACATCATCAATGGGGTTATGATTGATGGAAGGTAACACACAGTTTAGACAACTTTGACTGTTGTCATTACTCAGCTTATGACTAATTCCTTGATCAACATCATGTTCAAGATTAAAATCTGCCAGTAACTCCATATCACAACTTGGGGCTGCTGCGTCAGTGTCTAGATCTGGCATGCTGAGAAACTGACCAGGAAATGTGTCACCACTTTGCTGAGAAGAATCTTCTGTGAAAATCATAAGGCTATCTTCATTAGCCTCCCTAAAACATTATTAGAATTAGATATGATCTGACAACCCTCTCAGCAACAACCTTCATGTTTTAACATAATTGTATTTTACCCAAGAGTGTCAGGAACTTGTTCTACAGGTATTTCTTCTTTCATCATAAACTTGTTAACCGCAGATGTAGCGTCTGGAGCTGGGGGATCTTTAAGGACAAGGACAATGGTAAGGATGCAAAAAGCATTAAAATCAAAGGAAGGAAAGGAAAAGGATATGTTTTAAAAATAGGACCTGTTTTAGCAGGGTTCTGGGGTGACTCCTTATTTTCTGTTGGCCAATTAAACTCAACAAGAGTGTTTTCTTCATCACAAATATCTTGGTAGTCTGAAATTATATATGGGTTACAGGTAACACCTATTCTATTAAAATAGTATTTAAAAAATCGTTTTGGTATTTTACCTTCATAATCAAACTTGTTGCACAGCTCTGGAGAATTCTGTAGAAACATCTCTTGCGAAGCCTTTTTTAGAGCCATATGAAGAGCTTGTCTTGCTTTTTGTAAAGGAGTGAGACATAGCAATTGTTCAACATTGTTGAATGCATCCTGAAATAAAGGAATACCTACAGTTAACACACTTGTTGGCGATTGTATAATTAAGAAAAATCGTAGCATACCTTTGGTTTAAAATTGCGTTTCATAGTTAAAGCATTTCTAGTTATTTTATTTAACAGTTCAGATCTTCCGAATTGGAAAAAATCATGGACATACTCATGCATGTATGGGTTGCTCGAATTGCAAAGAGGGTCTTGAAGGTGAGATGTAACCTTACGGAATCCATACAAATTTAGCTGCCTTACAAAGCTTGAGATGTTTGTTGTTTTAAATATAGAGTGATTACATTGAAGATAATTTCTAAGAATACGGTAGTTCAGTAAAATGGTTCTTCCAGTGCCACCCCACATTATTGCATCTGTGCGTTGATTAAGTAAATACCATAGCTTCTGCGGAAAGCGCATTTGAAATATGGCGCTTTTTTCATCTTGCATAATTAAAGCTTATAAAATTAAAGTTCAATAATCTGGAAGTGAAAATAAACACCATTGTTAATTAATTTAGCTCGCACTATTGGCAGCTAACAAAACTACTATACTATTTGACAAAACTATAATGTTTAAAAAGATGAATCGCCAATAAAACATCCACATTACGCTGCGCTGCGTTCACAAGGAGTCGTGTCAGTCAGTTACATTAGGTAACTCTAGCCTTAAAATACTATAATGTTATTACGCTTGATGTTGTCGGATCTTAAAACGGAATTGTGTCGTTTGAACTCTAGCATTGAAAAACTGGTGCCACTGACACGGACCCTACAAAAAATCAGACTCGACCGACAGAGTAATAAGACATGACTCTGGTGAACGCAGCGATAATTATGTTAAAATGGTAAAATGGAATTTGTTAGATCACACGCTATCTAAACGAATCAATTACTATGAAACGTCTTACTTACTCGTATCTACCAAATTTGACTAAGGTCAATGAAAACAGTATGACAATGGAACCTCGGAACCTCGTGCCTCGTTACTCGTTTTGCGTCAAGATGATTGACACAGAGTATTTAATCACTACGATGATTGATACAACGATTTTTAAATTGGCGCCATTTTTCAACATGTCAAAAAGGCTGTCAGGTATTTAACCAAAGACAATCAAATCACCCTATGGTCAAACATAGAATAGAGAGATATACAAATATTTTGATCGCCGAAGTAAAAAAAAAATGAGATTGAGATGACTTATACAAAAAGGGTTCCTTGTGTTTCGACTTACAAACTTTATTATTATTATTATAAAATAAATATGGGTACTAATGAGATGAACTCATACAAAAAGGATTCTGTGTAATTCATAAAATAAATAAATAAATATTTCCAGACAATTCACACAACAACATCTAGCCCCGTGTTAAGCTCTAAGCTTAAAAAAAATATAATTAATTAAAAGAGTGCAGAGTGAGATGGCTTATACCCCAATGTTTGGATGTAATTTAATGTTTATTAGTTTTTGTTAGGTATTTATAACATGAAAATAAAATTAAAGAGCAAAGAGAAAGATTTGAAAGAAAGCTGTCTCCCATCCAAGTAGATACTGACCTGGCGGTTAACTTTATAAAAATCACGTTTGTTGATCCCTTTAATATTTATTTATTATGTGTTTTTAGTCTAAGTTGTCTTATCAGTAACAAATATTCAAGATAGATAAATCCCTCAACATTGTAACTCTCTTTCTATCACTGTTCTTGAGATACAACCCGAGGTACAGCCTGGTGACAGAAGGACAGATTTACAGACTGACGACGAAGTCTCAATAATAGGGTCTCGTTTTATCCTTTGGGTACGAAAGCCTAAAAACTTAAAAAAATTGTGCTAAATGTTGTCGTCAGAGCGCGGTCACCCATCCTATTATAGTATTCGTCGTCGCGTAACTTAGCGTAACGTCGCCTTTTTTGTCGTATTTTGTATGTACGGTGGGTAATACGATCTAAACAATATCCCAATTCCCAACTTTATTTGAGGTATGTAGTACCTAAATGAAACAACTTTATATGAAAAGATTTTTTTTTTATCATTAAAATTATATTTAAACATTTTTGATTTGTCAGTGTCAAAGACAAAAGTCATCTGTTGGCTCGTTGCCCGTGCTCTTTTTCTTTTGCTTGATTTGTAAACAAAACTTGACGTGCACGAACAAAACAAAGAAAATTGTCGTAAAACAAATATTTTTGTAAACGTTTGTAGTAATGAATTGCTGAGATAAATCACATGGTTCATGTTGTATAGATTTATTAAATTGATTAGAAACTGGCCAAATAATGGCTAAGTCAAGGTAAGTTTTGCTTCCGCTGGAAAAGCATTTAGGTAATATTTTCCATAAAAATAGAGTGACTCATTACCGTAGATAAAGATAATGAAATGCTGCCCTATCTTAGGTTCTCTCTGCTACTTCTTGAACCTGGTGAAATATACTTCGAGGATTTTTCTTGCTCTGTGAATGATGGGGAATACCCAGATGCCGAACAACCGCGTCAAGGGCGGCTAAAACTATGTTCTAAATCGCTTGTATTTGAACCCAGAGCCTGGTGCTACCCAATTATCAAAATGCATTTTAAGGACTGTACTAACATCAGTACTATACCAAAAAACAAATTGAACATTGTGAAAATAGAACTAAAACAATATGCAGAGATGTTGAAGGATAATGTCCTATCACCATACAAGTTTGTCTATGAACCAAAATCATTTTATATTACCTATGATTTTGCATCGGCTGATGATTGCCTGAGTCAAATGCAGCAATTGCTACGGGCATCTACTTTACATGCTCCTGAACACAACAGCATGGTAGCAACTATACTACACTCTAGGTATATGAGAATGGAGTTTGATCCAGTGATGATGGATGATTTCACCGAACAAATAGTTTGTGAACTACAAGCTGAGAAAATTTCACCTTTGGTGAGGCATCAAGGGAAGTTGGCTCTGACTCCAACAACAATCTACTTCCAGCCATTTAGTAATGTTGAAAATGTAAGTTAACTGGTATTTATTCTTAGAGGACTTATTATGTAAATTTTGATATATGTTTTATTTATTTATTTTTAAGGAAGGCCTACAGCTAGCACAGCAAAATAAGTAGCTAAATTAATAAGCAGACAGTTATAAAGCCCTTGCGGACAAAAGACACACTTCCTAACAAATTATGATTGTTTTGAGTTACATGTATGTTAAATTATTTTTCTTTTTTAGAGTCCCATGTTAAAGTTGAAGCTGAGCCAGTTGAGAAGAATCTATAAACGCAGATTTTTGCTAAGGCAAGTTGTATGTATCTGTGTTGTAATTATTTACATTAAATCTTCTTTTTCAACTTATAAATAAAATTAATAATAAGTTTTAACATCAAATAATTGCCTAGCCATTGATAACTTTTAAACACATTTTTAGCTTTTTATGTAAAACAACTAGAGTTGTCCTTTAGATTTTAATTATTAAAATATGGTGCAAATAAAGTATATTCCTAATTATTAACAAATTTTAATAGAAAACACTCAAAAACCTATTATCTTTTTTTCATAAAAAAAATCTGTATGTGTTCATATCTTAGTTGCTATTTAATTTTCTTTCAGGGGCTAGAGATATACAGTGCTACAGATAGTGAATTAGTTCACATTTACTTAACTTTTAAAAGTGAATATGACAGAGACAAAGTTTATCATATGCTTGATAGTTCTCCAAATGTACACCTCGAGAGTGTGCATACAGATGAAATGACTCTGCAGTGGCAAAATGGAATTGTTTCAAACTTTGACTACTTGATGTATTTAAACTGGTAAGTCTGTATAAAGTTACAATTGACCTTCATTTTGTTCAGCCAAGCTTAAAAGGGAGTGGGATCTTTAAGATCAATAGCCATCAAATAAACAGAGCGGAACATTGGCTCACTTCCTATAAGACTTTCCGTGGCTTCAATGTTTACAGCCCAAATGACTGAGCATTTTGAGCAAATATTAGTCAAAGTTATAGTAAAATGTTATTAGATCAGGCACTTAAGGAATGTAGAATGCAAAATATGAGGACCACATTCAGTGCATAGTTTTAAACTCAGCAAAGCTTGCATATCTTAATCTGGACATCCTGAATTCAGGATGTTGGTTGCCAGGAAGTTTGTTGGTCCATTTATTGTATAACCTATTGCCCTTGGTTAGATATCAAGTAAATGTACTGAACAAATGGTTAATATCTTCAAATAGCTAAAAAAATTACCGTAACATTCTGTTTTGTCATGTCAAGTTATGACCTTTCATATAATACCCATCATGGCTATATATTATGTAAACAATAGATTTTTCATCGTCACGAAAGAATCACAATGTTTCACTGGTACCTCCTAAAACCCTAAATATTAAGAAACACTTGAAACACCCATCTTTAAAACAAAAGAAATAAATTATTATGAATTGAAAACGCTACATCCATTCCCAAGATGTAAGGTGGGGAAGAGGTAAGGGAGCAGCTGCCTATAAGAATTTGAGCATAATTTGCTGGTCCTCTGATTGTGCATACATAGGTAGGTACCTTTAGCGCCACCACTATATTGGAAAACTAACTTTACTGATTATTGATGAGTAACCAGGAATATGTTGGCATATCACTTTGATCTCTTTATCAAAAAACATTATATTGCGTAGTTGGGTATTTACACAGTGACTCACCATACTGAATATTATTAATTAGTATTACTATTATTATGTTCTATGGCCTTAATTTGAGTTATGTTTATTACATACTAGGGACCTGCCCGTCTTGGCATGGGTGCAAAATATATTTTTAAATATTCCTCTTGATTATTTTACTGCTGAAAACCGCATGAAAATCCGTTATTGAGATCATCACGAATATACAGACAAATGCAGACGGAATGTTTTAACCGGCAGCGGATTGTTTGTTGACTTGTCGATTAAACAGTTTGTTCAATCAATCAAAGTGCTTTAATCCAATAGATCGCTTATCTCGGACTCGTGAACTATCGAAGCCGGAAAGCGCAGTCCACTCTAAGTGAATGTGGCAAGCGATAATAAGTGAAAGCCATAATAAAGTTAGCCTGGTTATATTACTAGTTAATTTATTTTTCTGATGTCATATATACTTTATTACAGTTTGGCTGATAGAAGCAAAAACGATCTCACTCAATATCCTGTATTTCCATGGATAGTAGCTGATTATGTGTCGGAAAAATTAGATCTCGCACAGACCGAGACATTCAGAGACTTATCAAAACCTATGGGAGCTCTTAACGCTGATAGACTTGACAAGTTGAAGGAGAGATACAATGAAATGTCTCATCCAAAGTTTCTATATGGTTCTCACTACTCAGCACCAGGCCTAGTTTTGTTTTATTTAGTAAGTATTTATATTTATTTAACTTAGTAAATCTACCTGTTATAGTCTGATGTGCGAAAAACGTATGCAAGCAAAGGTGATAATTGGATGTTACTTGTTTACAGGTACGAAAATATCCACAATATATGCTTTGCCTTCAAAACGGCCGATTTGACCATCCAGATAGAATGTTTAATTCTGTTAAAGATGTCTACAACAACTGCTTAAGAAATATGTCCGATTTTAAGGTAATAATTAATAATTAATCTTAGAGCACACATAAGGGTAGATCATCAGCTAACTGACAAAAGTCTTAGTTAAAATGCCTTACAAATAAAATTACCACCATTAACAAGATTATTCCCAAAAGTTTAAAAATTTTGCAAACTTTATTAGTAGGTAGGTACCTACATAACTCAGAAGTAACTTGTTTTGATATTATATTCATTGATATACATTGATTTATGTGTAATTTTCCTTTATGAATAATTATTCCATTTTAAAATATCGTTGTCATAAAGAACCATGTTCGCGTATTATTTCAATACCTAAACACACAACCTTAACCTAATTTTAGTTTATTGGTTAGTATATGGATATAAAGCTTCTAACCGAAATAACTGTAAATCTTTAAGGTTTGCGACAGTAGACGTTATATGGCTGAAATATGACGTTGTCATGAATTAAAGATAAAGTTAAATTTCAGGAATTAGTACCAGAGTTCTATGAGATGGAGTACAATGGTGACTTCCTGATGAATAAATACGAAATCGACTTCGGCGAACGCCACGATGGCAGTAAAGTCAATAACGTGAGTCTTCCGCCGTGGGCTTCGTCGCCCGGGGACTTCGTGGCGAAGCTTAGGGAAGCTCTGGAGTGTGAATATACTTCACGGCATTTGCACCTCTGGATTGATCTAATATTTGGATACAAGCAACGGGGACACGAAGCTGAGAAAGCTAATAATGGTATGCATCGAACATTTTTATTGGGTGATTGTTATGCTGCAATGTTTATTTAACTTAGTTCTTATGCACCTTTTCAGTATTTCACCACGTCTGCTACGAAGGTTCCGTCGACTTAGATGACATTTGCGACATGAACGACCGGCACGCCTTAGAAGTGCAAATCATGGAGTTCGGGCAAATACCAAAACAGCTGTTCACCAAACCTCACGTCCGCAGAATAACACATCAGATAGCTAAACCTTTGGACCACAAGACTCCGTACAGTATGAAATGCGTGGACACCATAGAGTTGCATAAAGATGCGGTGACTTGCGCGATACGGAGCAAGGAGTTTGTGATATCTGTGGGGAGGTTTGGCACCGTGAAGGTGTATGATACAGTTCAGAGGAAACAGATACGCAGTGTTGCGTTGACCACTACTCCATTGAGCTGCTGTGTTATGACCGATGATCATACGGTTGCTGTTGGATCGTGGAATAATGAAATGTAAGTGCACCTATTTGAATAAAAATTAGTTTCGACGACCTCAGCGGCTTGTGCCTAAGGTTTTACTCTACATTCAACAGTTAGCCATTCCTATAGGGTATTATGAAACCCCACCTTATATTTATAATTTTATTTAGTACTTAATTATATTTCAGATATTTGTATGATGTCGAATATGGACGCGTTGTGGAAAGTTTTCGAGCCCACGACGATTCTGTTACGTGCTTACTATGGTTAGAAAAAGGTGTGTAGAACTTATATTTAAAAACATTGAAATATGCACCTTATTTATAATGACAAAAGTCTAGTCTTAAAATACTTGGGTTGTTACGCGATGATGGAAAATATACACACATGCCATGTGACAAGTAAAGATTTTTATTTATTATTTTCAGAACATTTGCTCGTATCTGGCGGAGATGACGGCGTGGTCCGGGTGTGGGGCAACGTTGGAAAAATTGGACAAGCCCTGCGAGGCCTCAAAGCAGAATTCGACCACGATGGAAAAATTACTAGCTTGACGTACAGGTAAAATATACTGTAGGTACTGAAGAGCCTAGAATTATTTAACCTTCCTATACCCGCGCGTTGGTCTATTAGACCGAGAAGTTACTTTTCCGTGTTTTTTTGACGCCAGGACAACTGTAGCTTTAGGAGCTTCATAGTAGCTGCATGATACGTTGCCAACCTCAAATCAGCGCAACACGAGCGTCGCAGTACACGGCGTCGATCGGTGCGTGGGACCGACGCGAGTATAGGTGTTACAATTTTGGGTAAGTGGTCGGTTTTATAATTCACATAATTATAGGTTTGTTTTTATTAGAGTTGTATGTCAACTATATATATGGTATATAATATAAATATTTGTTAATTTTAGCTAGAAATTTCACTGGAAAATGGACATAGATCGCATAAGACATGTTGGAGGACGAACCTTCGTCGTTAGTCTTCGAAATTACAACTACGAATGGAGATAGTGAGGAGGAGGATCACGTTGAAATGCAAGAACAAGGAAGTAGTACTGAGTAGGATAGTGATTCTGATGGTGAGCTGGCAGAGGAGCCAACTTCTAGAAATTATTACAACGGCAAAGATGATCGAACAAAATAGAATAAAAATGCTCCATCAATACCAGTAAGAAGACAGGCTAGATATATCGTCATACAACTGCCAGGTGTAAAATGGCTTTTATAAAGTTCCTCAACTTGTTATCTTAAGAGTTTTTTTTTGTTTTTGAGAACAGGTATATTTTATTCAAGTTTTTGTAGTTAGTAAGAAAAAAATTCCATTTTTTCAGAGACTGATTTAAAAGACTGTAAGTTACTAATAAAGCAAATATTTTCTATGATATTGGTTTATTAATTGCAAACACATCCCTTTGTTATGATGAAATATAGTTTGAGTAAACTTTCTATTCAAAATACAGAAAAACAAGGATTTGAACTTTCGGTCCCAAGCACCGTGCGCGGGTATATTTGTACTTTTTTTTGGCGCGGGTATAGAAAGGTTAATATTATTTAAATTATTCGTACTATGTATCTCGATAACCGTGCCGAATGTGTTTTTTTTTATTTATAAAGGCACCTCCAATACCACATATATTTGTTAAAACTGATTATAACATTATTGTACAAATGTGCCTATAATAGGCAAGCACTAAATGTTGAATTTGTTTTAAGAAGGTGGGTGGTGATTTAATTTAACTACTTATGGAATGACTTTCGGGACTACATACACCTAGAATTTCGTTTCAATTGAAATATATATTATTATTAAATAATATATAGCGGCTATTCGCAAAAAATTCGCTGCTTGTCACCACCCTCCGGGCTGGGCCATTGCGTGAAGCGATTTTTTCGTGTTTCGCAATGTGGTCCGGAGAAGCCATCTGCCTTCTAGGTATTCATGCTCTTAGACCACATCGTCACTTAACATCAGGTGAGATTGTGGTCAAATAAAGGCATATCCAGCATAAAAAAAAAAGAAATCCGCGAATACAGGAAATACCGAGAATAAAAAATACTCGCAGTGACCCAATCTTAATGGCTTCGGTCGCTCAGCCCTAATCACCGTGTATATGCTGAGAAATTCCTCAATTTATAAATTATTTCAGACGGCGTGGCCACGAGCTAGACATCATATCGGCGACCAGTGACGGCGAGGTGTTCGTATGGAGCTACAGCAGCAAAGCCGTGAGCAGCACAGTCTCCTCCCACTCGACGCCGGTCCGCGCGGCTTGCTACGTCTGCGGCGACAGGGTCGTCACGGCCAGCGACAACGACATCATAGTCACTGACCTTAGTGTTTTAGATGCAGTAAGTAACAGGAAAATGTATGTAAAAGAAATAAATATTATTTTATTTTATGATTTTAGGAAAACTTACAGCTGGCTAGTATGTAATATAAACAATATAGATACACATTATACTCCATTGTACTCCAACATTATGATTATGCTAAGTCTGTTTGTTTTTTGTTGTGTGTGTGGTGTGCAATAAAGTGTTATCTATCTATCTATATATCTATCTATTATGTGCACACTGAAGGCCATTTTTGCGGACAATCCACACAACAACATCTAGCCACGTGGTAAGCTCTAAGCATGTGTTACGGGCACTAGACAACTGATATACTAAATATATGACACAATGTGTCATACATTTAAAGATATTTTTATTTTATGGTAAGTGTGGGGTACTTAGGGTACTGTATCGGCAAATTTGGAACTGCATAAAGTGACTTTAGTTGCATAATGCTATTTTTTGTTTACCCATTCCTAATTCCTTGTATTATAAGGATTTTACTTCTATGAATATTTGTTTCGTACGTGAAAGCATTAAATAAATATACTCCATCAAAGTCAAAATACCAGATGCGGCAGTACTAGACATACCACAACTTAGGTTGCATGGATGGGTACTTGACACCCAGTGTGCCAGTACTTGACAAGTAATTTGTCTTAATCTTTTAATATAGAACAAATTAAATTGTGAATCAATTGCTTGGGTGATATTTAGGAAATTTGTCTAAAAAATTTAACATTCTGACTACATACATCCTTACTGATACCTAAACTTCGCAAACTAAAAAAGCTTTAAAGCAAAAACTACAAAACCGATTTTAATGAAATTGAATACATTGATTCTATCTATTGAAAATTTAAGTCAAACTGCTGAAATAAAATAAGAGGAGATATGAGGAATAACCGAGGAACACTATAAGTTTATAACAAAGTTAATTGTTAAGATATCTCTTCATCTCGATCTTTTTTCTTACATTTATCTGTCTCTATCTCGATGTAAATCTCAATTTCAATCTCGACGTCAATCTCAAGCTCGATGTCAATCTCAATCTCGATATCAATCTATCTCAGTCTCATCAATCATGAGTCATAGTCATGAGTCACAGTTATGAGTCACAGGCGTAGTCATGATTTTGTACAATCAAAATGTGTGAATAAGTCGCATTGAATAAAAACACTTTTAATATTTAATTTAAGAAGTTTTTGATAAAATCCCTTTAACCTGGATATTTAAATTTTATAAATCTTTAAATGTTGATCTCTCTTTATTTTATAGGTGTATCAAAAGCGTCTGCCGAGTGCGGTGACAGCGCTGTGCTGGAACGGCGATAACGTCGTCTGGTTCGGCACCAGCAAGGGGACCGTGCGAGCCTGGAACCTGCTGACTGCCACGGAAATCTGTGAACAGCAAGCTCATTCAGGTTACTATGACTTAAATACTACTTCTTAAGAAAGTACTTAGGCTTGTGAAAGTTGAATGGAATAGAATCCTACTAATATTGTAAACGCGAAGGTTTGAGAGCATGTATGTGTGTGTGCCTGCCTGTATGTGTCAAGCCGTGTTGGCTAAGTGGGAGGACACTCGACTTTCATTCCGAATGTCGTGGGTTCAAACCCCGCCACGCACCTCTGGATTTTTCTTCTTGAGAAATTTATGTGCGCTTTAAACACGTGCTTTAACGGTGAAGGCAAACATCGTGAGGAAACCGGCATGTTCTGAGAACTTTAAAAGAGTTTGAAGGACATGTGACATTCACCAACCCGCACTTGGTGAATGTCACATGTCTTAGGTCTTAGGCCTTAATTCACCAGCGTGGTGAATTAAGGCCTAATCTCTCTCGTCAAGAGAGAAGTCCCTGTGTCCCAGCAGTGGGAACGTTAATAGGGTGATGATGATGATGTGTGTGTGTGTTTGTTGCTCTTTCGGGCTAAAACTACTGAATAAGAAGTTGATTCTGAATATGATGAGTTAACAATAATATAGCCTACATATCAGAATAACACAGGCGGGAAAAGTCATTATTGCGCGAGCAAAGCGCGGATGGCTAATTTTATAGTAGTGGTACCACCTGCGCTGTGTTTCGCGTAATATCCCAATTACGGTTTTTCTTAATCCTGTTTTTTTTCTTACAGAAAACATCAACAGCATCCACTATGACGCGGTCTCAAGTTCTTTGATAACGGCAGGAGAGGATACCACTGTTAAGATATGGCAACTGACTGAAAACTCCTAAAATATAACCCAGTATGGTATGCAGCTTAACTTATAGTAGTTAGATGCAGTTATCCAATCACTTACGGGACCAAACTTGAGTCTATACGATCGACAAAGTGCCCTTTTCCCCGGTTGGTTACAAAAAGAACGGTCTGTTTTTATACGGACCGTAAAAGTTACTCTGAATTTACTGCCACAACTTGACTTGTAATGTCTTTCGTTGGAAAATACGCATAGGCGTAGATGTAACCGATGACAGTCCGATAAAAAAGAAACCGGGAAATAATCCTTACAACAGACTTGTGTCTTGAATTATCAGTATGTATATTTCCATTATTTGATCTCAGCAACATCTTTGTGGTTTCAAGTCCTAATTTGAGTAACAATCTTGATTGTGTATGTATTACTTGTGATAATGTAAAATATATATTACCAAAAAAAAGAGAGGTTTCTTAGAAAATAGGTCAAAAATAGTTTGTTTTGACTAACTGGCGAAGAATCAGTGAAAAGTTGTTTAAATTAGCAAGCATAATAAGGGTATTAAAAACCTTATTTTTTGTTTAGCCTCTTCACTCCCATAGCTAGGCAAAAACTCTATTTAATTTGTTCCTACAATCTCCATTGACTGGAGACATGCGACCAGCTGTTGTTATTTACTTTTAAAAAACTCCCAGAATTATTACCATTGATTAATAATATTTATGCAGCTAGTACAAAGTTACCTGTTACTAAAGGGTGTCATCACACTATTATATTGTTTAAACTGTACATGTCGAATATCTATAGGTCTGTGTCTAAAATTGAAAATTATCTTTATGCCCAATAAGAGTTGTGATGAACTATACTATATTAGTAAGTATACTTTATATATTATATGAATTAACTAAATATATATATCACATAATAGCATATAACAATGTATTTAGGAAAAAATAATTATTATTACACGACTACTCTTAGAGTAATAATAATTGTGGAAATAATAGAAAATAATGCATGTATGCGAGCGACATTTGGTTTTATGAGATCAAAATTAAAGAGGTTGTGTTAATATTATTAATTCCCGAACATAAGATATAATTATTCATAATAGCTTTTTATTATTATGTTATCGGATTGTTCAAACATTAAAACAGGTGCTTTTCTAAGAATAAATTAGTTGTAATTACTTTAATACGTAGTCTGAATATGTTTTGATTGTAAAGTCCTTGAGAAAAAAATATAAATTATAAAAATAGGATCAGTATTAAAAGAACTTTATAATTTTCGTTCGTATCATTATATCGATTCATAATAATTATTTTTTGTGATATTAAATATGTTTAATACATATTGAAATTAGATGACAATATGATTTAAGCTAATGTAAGATTACGGCCAAAAAATTAAAATTATGCTTCAAATCTATATTCTATTAATAAAGAGACTATTTTATGAAACGGAATCTGATTCTCAATTGCCATGCTATGCTTTTAACCTACGCTTTGGAACGTTAATCTAGATTTAGAATTATAATGTAACAACTTGCTAACTTATACCTAAGTCAGGAGACTTTGCAGAGATGTAAATTTTTTTAAACTTACATAAACTTGCCTGCTGAATTACTCTGACTCTGTTCAGTTAATTGACTTGAGGTGACTTAAATTTATAACATAAGCTAGTATGTCGGCGGCCCGCGGTAAGAAAGTGATATTTTGTCGAGATAAAAAGTACCCTATGTGTTATTCTGACACATAAGCTGTATTTTTGTGAAGTGTACTCAAAATTCATTCAGTAGTTTTTACCAAACTAACTCGCATCCTAACAAAATTTTCGCGTTCATAATATTAGTAGGAATTAGAGATTATCGACACTCATTTTTTGGTCTATCAACAAAATATTAGACGAAGGAGGTATTCATTTTCTATACTTATTTATTATAAATGAATGTGCCCCGCCGCGTCTGTCTTTATGTTCGGGATAAACTCAAAAACTACTGAAAGGATCTTGTCCCGTTCGTAAAAATGCCCGGACCTAATAAGTGTCCGGACCTAAGAAGTGTCCGGAACTAGGTAACCGGGGAGCATAAAAAAACACGGAATTAATGTAATTGTAATTTATTTAAATAAGGTTATAGTGAGCCAGAAGGGCTATAGAATTAATTTAAATCTAGCTTATAACTGCCGGAGGGGCTTAGAAATGGGATCCATCTAGTCGTCAACAACGAATACTACAGATAATAAATATTATTCCTAATAACCCATTTCAAGGTAACGAATTACGTTACAATCTTTATACTTTATAATTTTATTTAAATCGACACTGGCAAACTGACGCTTCAAGCGCTGAGTCCAATAACAAGAAATTGAATTGAATTGGATCATTATACGGTTTTCAGCAAAAGGTAGAGTAATTCAAGAGGAAGGTCTTTGTATCCGTGCAAATCCAGCTATTACATTATAATTCTGAAATAAGCTGAGTTTGTATGTTAGTACGGTGGGTAACCGATATAATGTAGATGTATGTCCGTTTCTATTCCCTAACTTGCATAAATCTAGGTTAAAATGCCTGACCAGTGACACAGTCGCCATAGCAGAAATCGGCTAGGACACAACATCATCAGATGTCAGTCTGTGTATTCTCTCAGACTAAACCAATTTTATTTGGTAGAAGCCTTACACGCCGCAGCGTTCCCCGTGTTTTTGGATTTAAGTTTTTTTTAAAGTAGCCTTTGAAGTTCAGTGATGAATCAGCTATCTATCAATGAAATAATTGTTCAAATCAGACCAGAAGTTCTTGAGATAAGCGTGTTCAAACAAACTCTTCATCTTTATAATATTAGTAAAGATTTTTTCGGCTTCGCACTGTCTAAGTATTCCTACATTTTTTTACCTTAATATTGTTACCAACCAACCACAATATTTTCTTCAAGATTTAGAACAAGCTACTTATTATTGTCATTTATACCTGAGCATAATTTTCCGCACCGAATTTAACCCTTAATTTAAAATACTTTCTACCCAAGACATTATCTTTTGTATTATGTAGCTTTCGTTCCATTATTCTACCTACCCTACTAGTCAAATATAACCTGACCTAATCTATCACGAAATTCGTGACAGTAAGTTCAACCCTGACCTAACGGTTGAATAAGGTCAGCTTACGTCCTTGAATATTTATGCTACTACAAAAATAATATTTGCCTGAAAATGACACAAGATAGGGCCTAAATATTTTTTTATGATTTATGATAAGACACACAATGTAATTGAATACTGACATGCTACTGAACTACGAATTGAAGAGGTTGACTTATTTTTTTATCAAAGTGTAATGGTATTATAAAAAAGACCCTTGCATTCTTAGATAAATAGATAGATAATATATTGATTTTCAGGCTATTCCCTGAAGGCATAATGTTTCCAATATAATAACAACAAACGTAAAATTTTTTTTTGGGTAACAAGTACGAAAATAATTAATTATAATGTTAAATTTATAAATAGCTGTAAAACAACATAAAAAGTCCGTCTGTTGGCGCGTCCAAAAATACTACGAACTTTGTATTTTTTGCTTTATAAATTTAATTAGAGTGCAATGATAGTGACTAGCTTGTGACTGCGAAATTTCGTAGGAATCGCACGAATGCGTTACGTCACGCGAAATTTCAATCAGAACAATAATTCAACTTCCAAAATGTTATCGGCGATTCCAGACTTTAAAAAGTCAGGTAAAATTATTCGGAATTCGATTTTAACTAAACATATTATGTACGTACGGTACGGACTCGATTCCTACTGTTATCTATATAATTTAGAGTATTTACCGGTATAACCTGTTGCTTTTGTTAAGTATTTTACGCTTGTGTCAGGCTCCGATCAACACGAAATGATTATGAAGGTGTTTAAATTATAGGTACACTAGCGGCCCGCCCCGGCGTCAAACGGGTATAAAATTTTCCCGGAAATTATTCGAATTTTTCTCGTCGTAAAAACAATCCTATCTCTCAAGTTGGATCGAACTGCACATGGTGTGCGAATTTTATTATAATCGGTTAAGTGGTTTAGAAGTCCATTGAGGACACACATTGTGACACGAGATTTATATATAAATAATAACTAATGCTGTACTATTCACACAGCAATATCTGATCACAAAATTAGCCTACGTGCTATGAATGGCTTGTATTGTATGGTGTGTAATTTAATGTAAATTGCGGAATTGAATTATGATGACCCTAAATGTAATTTATTCTGAAATATAAAAAATAGCTAGAAACTCCGAGCTTGAATTGCCAATGTAAGTAAAATTGATTATTTAGTGATAATTTACGTGAATTGTATTAAGTGTCATTCATCATGAATATCATTTCTTTATGTAAAGAACATCCTGGTTTATTTCTTTATTTATGGACTACTAACAAAGGTAACGCCATACATTTCTTAAATTCTAGAATACGATAAACTTAAGTGCTCATTCTTTTACAATATAAATGTAGATTATTAGATTTTTTTAGTAGAAAACTTGGTCCGATCATAGTGCTTCCATCTAGCCGTAGACAATGAATGCAATGCAAGCTTCGCACGCACACATAGAATACCGGTTGAAACTTATTGATGCCGGCAACCGGGACGCACCCGTTTCTCTTTCATTCGCTCCTCGGCTTATACCTGCGTGAGGTGTGTCAACATGAACATCGAAACATTGATAAACATGGTATACGCTAGACCACCTTTGTGGGATAAGAAGAACAAGTTGCGGGGAGACAGAAATGTGATCGATAAATATTGGAGGCAGATTAGTATTGAAATGAAGGATGATGGTAAGTTATTTCTGGTAAAACATTTCAGTAGGAATTTGCTTTGTATTGTTGTTATTATTATGATGTTTTTACAATTGTAGAGACTTTAACCTGATGAAGTTTCACTGAAAACTAAAACACAGTAATAGTGCTATCGAAATAGTTGACATTAGCCATCAAAACACCATCTTTGTTGAGTTGTTTTGATTAGGTAACTATTTTGATAAACATACCTTAATTTCTAGTTTATTTCAGTACAGGGTTGTTCAGTTCCCATTAAATACGTAATAATATCATAAAACATTATGAACATGCATCAAATTAGAAGAAAATTGCTCTAATACACAAATAAAGAATCGATCGATGCGTGTGTATACGAACGACGCTTCATTCTGGCTGTGTTACCAGCTCAGCTATGCCCCACGTTAATTACGCTACAGCAACGTACGAAATTTTTTTTTTCCTTTTATCGAAATTTCTGTTAAATAAAGATCATAATTGTGGTAGTAACCATTTCTTTTTATAAAACACTTTTTTTGTTTCAGAAAATAAGTTGAGAAAAAAATGGAAGTATCTCCGCGATCAATTTTCTGTAGAACTGGGAAAGTTCCCGCCCGGTGATGAAACGTACCGCCCTAAATGGGTGCATTTCGACTCCTTGATATTTCTCAAAGATATGGTGAAGCCGAGATATTTGTTGAAGAGAAGCAAGAATGTTGGCAGGCGCGTTAGGCGCCGATCCTCGTCTACACCACCTGAGTCTGATGATCAAGAAGGCGACGAAGAGCCTAAAGACCAAGATTCACCAGCTCATGACCAACAAAGCGACAGCGAGCCAGATATGTCACTGCTCGATTACCTAGACCAAAACTCATCAAGCACATCAAAACGAAAGAACTACTCAGATGATAATGCCAATTCTAACTCCTTTGGGTCTTCCAAAAAGCTAAAGAAACCCATAATTGTGACCACCGAAGATGAAGACAATGAGAATCTGTTCTTCTTCAAAAGTCTCTTACCCCACGTGCGTAAGATACCGGAAAATAAGATACTCTCTTTCAGAAACCGAATACAAGAAGTAGTAGAAGAGTTTGCGTATCCTCGTGAAATAGACGTGAAACTGTTTTAAACTATATAATCTAAGAACCTAGTTACTTTAAGATTTACATATACTGCTATAGACATATAAAGTATTATTTTATCTAATTATATCGAGTTTTCATTTTACTTTCTATTAAACCGATTTTAATTTCATTAACAGCTACAACCAGTTTTTGCTTACTGCTAGACATAGGCCTCCCTGAGGCACAAACCTGTGCTAAACGCACTAACGCAATGTTATTGTTATTTAATATCGCTAATCGGTATGTTATAAGAACTTATGACAATATTAAAATTACATAGGGTTGATTCATCCTCGCCCGCCTTCCTACTTCGCGTTGTATCGATGTCCCGGGCCACACACATCGGGATGACACAAATATTCGCCGTGGGCCGTTAATGTAGCCACACTATTTGGACTATCAGTATGAAATTTATTCGTATACAAAATTCTTTTTTGATCTTGTAAACGCCAGCAAAACTTTTTGATACAAGATACAAAATCATTTATTTCCATTGTTTGGTTTTACAAATCTTAGAAACGTCAAAAACAAAAATAACATAGGAGATATAAATAGGAAATAAATTTATAGTATCTGGTCGCTTCGCTTTTTTACACTAGAGCAAAGAAGCGATTAGAAACTCTAGCTCATTTTTGTATTGAAACTTTACAATAATTATTTATTTGTAAGTGTTGTTTTTCATTTGCTGTTGGAGCATATTCCGTCCCAAGCAGTTTTGTCGTCAATGTAATCCGATATTTTTTAGTAAGCTTTTTACAATATTTTTAAATTTAGTAATTTATTAAAATGCTGGGGTACACACTAATAAAGGGGCTGATTCCATAAACAAAGGAATATTTTTTTACCTGACTGAAAAAAAAACAGCGTTTCGCAGAATATTTTTTTATCGCGCATAACTTCGGCGTTTATGAACCGATTTGGATGGTATCGTTTTTTTTTAAGTAAATATTCCGAGGGCATCCCAGAGAAATGAGTCGAACTTTTGAAATTCATAGTGGTGAATTTAGTAAGCTATATTGCTAATTAGTCCCAATTTCAGTTAATTAGTATCTGCCAGTAGTACTTTAATAATACACTAAGTAATAAAATATTGTTTTATTGATTGTGCATATATATCAATCAATTACTTTTTACCAATATTAGCCATAAGGACGTGAAATGAGACCATTTTTAATATCTGAACCTAGATTCCTGAGCTACCTAATTGAATCAATGTTGTACATTATAATTATTCATTTAGTTCTTAAAATAAAGGCGATTTTCTGAAGGTTTATTAAGTCTTCTTCGAGTTAACTAGGATATTAATATACAAATAACAAGGTAACTTGTTACCAACCTTATTGTTTTAACATTCTGTATAAAATGAACATATCCAATTTCCAGTTTGTCAGGAAAAGTAGGTACTGTATAGATAGAAATATTGATTAAAAAGAGCAGAAAATAAAAACTGGGTGACCTCGAAACATGCGCTATCTTCAACTATTAGGTATATCGTTAGTGCTTCCATTTTTCTGCTGTTCGGTCTGACACGAGTCAAGCGAATATGTATGTGTATGAATGTATACCTACAAAAAGACTACCTACGACCATGTTTGACGTCACACAACCTTTCATTATAGATCTCTGCTATATTTAAAAGGGAGAGAGGGTTCAGTTTAGACTCCCGTTTGAATCATTTTGAATTATTGATTTTAAGGGTTTCTGTAAAATAGGCAACAGGAAGATTAAAAACTTAAGACCTAAAACTAAATAATACACATCATATTGATACGACATTTACATTAATGGTGATACTAAGATTTTAATTGTCCAAAAAAATAAAAAATAAATTATGTTATTCTTACCATTTTTAAACATAAGTTACCCCGATATCTACGCTGGCTTAGTGTTTATATAAACGAACTTTAATGAATGAGACTGAAATCGTACCTATTAAGCATGGACACACGGACAGCACGCTTGAGTAGTTTTTATATTGAATTGTGCCATTTTCGAATTGCTTATATAATTTTTTCATAGTTCGAAATAAATTTATTGCGTTTGTACTCTAACTAATCATAATATAAATATAATTAATGGATTATAAAGGGTAGGAACTTCGTACTAATGATCACCTGATAGTAAAACTTATTGAACGCGCATCTAAGGGCATGACGAAGGGATTTATCGTGAATGGGGAAATAAATATTCTAGATCGATTTATTTTAAAGGAGTGAAACAAAAACATCATAATACTAATTAAGAGTAAAGTATGGCACTTACATTAGGTATTACGTATACGAAATGAAAATAATTCATGTAACTTAATAAATTGCAGTTTTGGATTACCAATTAAATATAATTAAAAATTCCATAACATTATAATTAAGATTATAGTACAACAATCACTAAACTACACAGTAACAGATTCTACCATTGTTTTTTTTATTAGTTCACCGAAGTTCTCTGTTGCGTCTGAGGGATTGGCTTCGGTGGAAGTGCCAGGCTCAGCCGCTACAGTCCCTGCTTCTGGTGCTACCTGCTCAGCTTGGTCCAAGTTCAGGAGCGTATTGTGACTAAACCAATTTTCATCGTTCTCTACTGTTTGCAACTTATTACTAGCTTGATATGGCGACGTCATCAACGTAGCGTATTCACTTTTAACTTCGTTATTTACACATTCATTATTTTTGTATATTTCGTAATGATTCTGATGCATATTGTGATATTGCAAAGCACCGTGGTCGTGCATGGCAGTGGATGGCGAATACATGTTGTGGCCATATTGGCTGAAAATATTCATGTGCGAGTTGTGGGCAAACTCCTCAAAGCTACTAGCTGAAAAGCTATGAAGACCTTTGAAATGATTATTATCATTCTGAAGATCGTATGTATAGTTGAGATCGCAAGGAAAACGCTGCATGTTATTTGGAATTGCATCGTAACTGACAGTGTTCGTGGCCGAATAAGGAGGTACTTTTCCTTGTAATATATTGGACGCGTAGGGATCAGCGTGATTATGTTGGCTATTCGTTTCGTAGCGCATCGTATTATCGATAATGTTTCTGTGGTCTGCATTTTCATTTCTATATCCATAGGTATTTTGGTTAGTCCGGTTAGGTATGTTGTTTATATCACAGTGAACGTTACTGAAATTACCTATATTTACGCAAGATTCTATATTAGTTCTTGGGGTTGAATTTATATCTCGTACTGACCCATCTTGTTGGTTTCTATTGATGTCTCTTTCGTAACCGCTGCTCGGTATGCTTTGTGATTGGGTGTTAGCCATTTGAGCTTGTGCCCACTGCCTTTTCACTGCTTCTTGGTTCTCTTCATTTTTCTTTTCAAGACCTACTCTCATCAAAGTGTGTATAAAATGAGTTCTCACTCTCACTGGATTGAATTCGATTCTTCCAGTTGTATTGCTACATCCTTCTCGAGTGCACCCACAGGGGAAGTTCAATCTATCAACTTGGCATTTTATGCCACTTAAACTGCAAGAACAGGTTTCAGGGTTACAAGATCCTTTACAGGCGCAACCACAAAATTCTCTAGAAGTTCTTATATCTCTACATTCATCTTTTTCATAGGCTTCTATTTTCCTGACTCCTGCTGCTCGTAAAAGTGCTCGCCTTTGCCGAGTTGGGACTGGCTGTAAGAAGTAGTAACTGTCTAAATCAAGTTCAGATTCCGATATATCGCTTGGTTCCTCTTCAGTATCGCTATCATCGCTAGAAGATATTGAGACACCTTGCAAGGAGTTGCGTTCACTTTTTAACTGTTGCAATATTTGCCTATGTAGTCGTCTTTGCTCTAAGGCATGTTCAGCTAATGAAAATGTATGTACATGAGAGTGTTCCCATTCCATCCCTAAAGTTGAACCGCCTTGTGATGGCACACATGAAAATCCTTGGGCCCTTGGAAAGTAATATACAGTTATATTATCGAACCTAATGGTATGTTTTTTCTTCTTTAACGCAGGTTCTTCGCCGTCTTCGTCTCGTTTCCGTTTAAGGTTGCTTTTAGGCGGAGACTTTTGTTCTATAGAATTATGTACATCATTACTTTCTTTACTATCACTATGATTATTGGCGCTATCACATTTATCATCGGATTCATTATAACTTAATTTTATGCTACTTGTGCATGGAAGAGCTAAATTGAAGCTCGATAACTTAACATCTTCTAATGTCTCAGAGCCGATTCCGGAATCGCTTCCTTCTGATCTTTCCTGAACTTCTTCTCTTTCTGGAGCAATGTCTGGAGTTATGTCGGGCGGCAAACTTCCCAGTGCCGAATCTTCACTATCAGCTGATGCACTATCAGTTTTTATATCGTCTATGTCACTAAGCGTATCATTATCATCTATTTTTACAGCATAGTCGTCCTTACTATCACTACTCTCATAAAACTGAGAATTACTTCCACTGCCTATATGAATTTGTTGATCATTGGAATTTAGAATATCACTATGATTATCACTGTCACATTTTTCAACTTCTTTTGTTGAAAGTGTCTCTGAAGTCACACTGTCCGTTTTCTCATCCTGTACGTTGTCATGTTCATTTTCAACCACTATTTTGCCTTGTTCTTGTGGTACTTCAACTGTGTCAGTTGATGTGGACTCCATTATTTTCTGAAAATAATTTATGTGACGATTATTTAAATATAGTGATAATTATAATTGATTATTGGGGTTTATTTATTGTAAGTCGTTAACTCATCTTATGCCTGCAATATGTTTCTGATATTTAGTGAGCAGGTGTTATATTAATAGAACATAATTCATCGGTATGCAGTTTACAGCGTACGCTCCACCATTGTAAAAGATAATAAACTTAATCAAAGAAAGGAAAGAGTTGGAAGTGCCCGTAGCGACCAGAACCAAGTTCTCATTATAAATCAAACAAAATGATAACTTAAAACCGGTACCTATTTCAAAAGGCTGTGGCCTCGGCAACTTCACCGGTATCTGCACACTCGGCGGTTGATTCTCCAGTCCATGGTGGTCGCACGAGGTGTTCACTAGGCCAGTTCTCTCATCACCAGAATCGCAACAAACACAAAACCATGATTATTTCTTCAATTCGGTCATCGCATTCTCACTGTCACGCGATTATCACTGCTATGTCACTCACATAAGGTTCACTTTAACGCGCCTATGTTTTAACCCTATTTATTATTATCCGCCTTATTTTGATATCAATATTCCCGTGATATGAATTGTCAGTGTGTTTTAATTTCTAACTAGCAACTTTATCAGGTCCGCGCTCGTAATCAATCGTCTTGGTTATTATTTGATAAAGTATTGAGCGAATTTTATCGTTTTTGAAGTGCGATAGAGAGCGGTCGCTCTACTGGCGTTCACACAGCTCCCACCTCGCGTAATCGCGTCCGACTCGAGCAGCGACGCAGGCAGGTTATAACACGGCTTGTTTAAATGTCACTTGGCGGCGCCCTGATATGGCGGATTGGGGGCCTCCTGAATTTGGCCGGGTATCGGCTGCGTTGTTCGACGTGACGTTGCCCCGCCCCTCCCGCCGCGCCCGGCCTTGCGACCCCCTTCCCGCGCCCCGCACAGCTCGCGCAGGCGCAGTTTGTGTCTTTCTTATGAATGCGGTGATACCACATCTGCACATTTAAAGTCCCTTGTTCTTATTATTATTTGAAATGAGTGTGATGATGGTTCTATTTAGCGCTCATTATCGTCTTTTTACATTTTTCCTTCAAAATTACATAGTTTTCCAGGTTTATTTTGTTTATTAGTATATTTGATAGTGGTAATATATCCACATTTAATGCTCAGTCTCACGAAACGAGTATCATTGTATCTAGATTAATCCTACTAATATGGTAAGGATTTAAGTAAGTCTGTCCCGTCTGTATGTCCTGTGCTTCTAAGGAAATAAATGTTTTGAATTTGTGTTTGTTGTTTCACGTTAAAACTGCTGGATGGATTTTGATGAAACTTCACAATTATATTTAAGTTAAATTTGGCATGGAGAAAGCTGTTCCCAGTTAAGGACAAAAGCTACTTTTTACCGTGTATGTAAAATGTATTATTACGCGGGTTATGCGAGATGGTCTTCCCAGGTCCATTTATATAGAAGATAGTATGAGTATAGATACCTGTATGAGTATAAATATATTATACTTTTAACCTTGAATAAAAATAATTGGAATTTGATTTTCATGTAATTCAATTAATGTTTTAACAATAAATGTTATGAATCGCATATATTTTTTCTTATAAATGAGCTTACGAAGCTTTCTTATAAAAACCAAATCACGTTAACGTTTGTGTTTATATTGTTTTTAACTGATTGCACAGAAATTAAAGGTTTTAACAAATCTAGGTATCTGTAAGTATAGACTTCAAGGATATCGACATGAACGAGCTGAATTTACTAAAACATTTTGAATATAATCACTTGAAACTCCTGAACATGTTAATATTATGGACCAAAGTCTTTTGGTGAATTAACTGAATTTCCGGAATTTAGCACAAAGTTTTGTACCTGTTGAATTTTTTCATTCAATACCAAACTTTATGTTAAAAATATTAAATATCCATTAATCATGTTTATATTCATCTCATATTTGCATAAGAAACTCGGTAGAACAATGACTTTGATGACGCGATCTATGTACATAATCTCCTACGTCTTAGGTATGCTATATAGTAGGTAACTATAACAGAAGTTTTAAATTATTCAGTCTTGTAGACGCAAACATGATGCACATTGTATAAAAGGAGCTAGCAACACAGGTTCATAACCTTTTCCTCTTGGGCTCTACAGCGACCGACATACATCTACGTCAGTCAGAATTGTATATAGGTAGCGCTATATGCTATATACCCTGCTAAATGAGTGCCTTCTATTTTCCGGGTTCACGGAAAATACACATTTTTTCCCAGTAATTATATTCGTGGTCGAATGCTGATATTTTTAACGCTGCGATGCGTAATTTAAATATAGATTGGTGTATTATATCTACCTAGGTAATTTGTTTACGTAGGTGGACCTGACGTCTAGCTTCGTCAGTGCAGCCCCACTCGAGCGTTCTTCAAATAAATTGGCACTCGACAGGCAGCCAACATAGAGCTCGGCGCGGTGGCTGCCTACCTACATACAAACCTACCTATACGAATCAATAGATATTTTCAGGAGGCTTTCGCGGTGGTGAGTGAAAGCGATGATGCTTGCATAGCGCCCTCTCTTTCAGCCCTGTAATTTTCCCGGTACACCCTTAATAATCAGATGCTACCATAACCAGAAAACTTTACTAATTTCGTTCTAAATTAAAAATAACTGCCAAGCATTTATTAATTAAGTATTCCTTTAGAGCCTCTTGTGTGGAGACTGAGTAGTCAGTGGGTCGTTTTGACAACATCACATAACATCCTTATATGTTGTTATGATATATATCCGATAGCTGATTCCCGTCGAAGAGGATAACATCCCACATCGCCCGAGCTATTGCGATTAAAATAGTGAAAGCCTTTTGATATATGTATTGTATATTTTTATTATTTTATAAATAAGATGTTTTTAATATTATTTAAAAAAAACAGTCCCTACATAAGTTACCTAGTTATTACATCGTCATATAAGTATTTGAACCATGACCTAGCTTTACAAGGTGTGTGTTTTATTACTATGAATCATTTCAAAATATAAAAATAACGCGATGCTTCACTCTTATGACTAGGGTGTTGTATATGTACTATTTATTCAGTAACTTAATCGTTGCTAGTGGTTTTGTTTGTCATTATTATAAATAAATCTTAATTTAAAATTTAAGAAAAACTCCCGATTCCAATGCTTTAATTTCCTTAAAAGTAAAACACCATAATATTTTGTGATGTGCTCGCGATGCGCTTTCATTTGATACTCGAGTATATTTGTAGATTTTCGGTTTTCTTTCCCCACTCTCACCACATACATAACTTTTAAACTGCACAACCGATTTTCATGAAACATGTCTAAGAACACTTGCGCCTAACTCACCTTTCATACAAAAAAACTAAATTGAAATCGCTTTATCCGTTCGGGAGCTATGATGTCCCAGACAGACAGACACGTCAAACTTATAACACCCCTCTTTTATGGTCGGGGGTTAAAAAGTAGGAATCGCCTTTGACCAGCAGAGTGACACAAAAGGCTAACAAAAAAAGGAGCAGCAATAAATAAATAGCGTTGATCGCGTTGTATTAATGCTTTTAACAACGAACCAAACAGTGAAAATTTTTTTTGGTGATCAGCCTACTTATACTATATTATTTAGAAATCAAATACCACGTCAGCATTTTTTTTCTTTATTTCGTGCTGTCAAGTAAGTATCTACTAATATAATATAATATTTGTAACCTATACGAGTTACAAATGTAATGGTTGCCTAAAATGTTTAAATTCTCTCTATTATTTACTGTTATAGGTACTCTTCTCAAAAATAACGACCTCAAATTCGGATAAGCCTTTTCACCGAAGCAATCAACATTCTTTACACCAGGTAATGCATTCTTTCGCAACAGTTATCTAAATTTTACTACAACCGGTTTTATAATCAGTGACTAGTTTTGTCTCTTGTTCAGCGCTATACTGTAGCGCAGCGGGCGCCAACGCCTTGTACCTAGGGCATAATACACAGTACTCCTAGGTGGGGATAATAGTCCAAAGGTACTGGCTCCCCGTTGACGTCTCGTGTCGATCCGTACCTAGGCACAGTCTAGAAACAGGATTTATTAATCGTTACCTTAGTAACCAGGAACAAACTGAATTTTAGTAGTCATTATGTGTATGTCAAAGTCTTGGTACTATGAATAAATTATAGTATGCGGATAGGTAGGTTGGGTGAGGGGGTTGGGTGCTAGGGAGGCAGACAGGGGTAGATTAAATTTCGTACCTCACCGCTGCCTGCCTCCAGCTTGCTTGTATTCATCACCGTTAGCTCTGCAATGCTTCCCGGAACATTTCAGCTCAGAACATGTACAAAAACATCCACGCTGGATGTATTTTATCTTCCCCCAACCACAGAATACATAATAGTACACACCAACGTAGGATTAGAATGAAAATATACAGTTTTAATTAAAATATGGAGTCGCAACTAGGTCAGGAACAAACATTTGCGTATCGGAGGGTATCCACTGAAGCGCAAATATTTGTATTTCTCGGCGAACCTGAATATACTGAATCAGATTTAAACGTAAATTTTCTCCCAGCAACGACCTCAAAAGGTTGTGATTAGGTTTTATAATTATTTTTTTTTAAATATAAACATGAATAAGCTTAACGCGTGTGACTGTCTGACTGACTTATGACTGCCAAAACCCCGAATACTACTAGGTGTGTTTTTTTCAAGAGGCATTTGAAATTTTAAATCACTATACTTTAATAGTGAATGTTTGGTTCGATAATGACATTAATTTAGGTTATGTAGTATTAGTTAAATGTACAACACATCATTTCAGTAAATTAACTAGCTCTTCCACTCAGCTTTGTCCTCGTTAGAAGAAATTTTCCTTCGGAAATACCTCTACTACAAACAATTTATTTATATTGTTGTTTTGTATCATTTTTGTCATTTTGACGTATTTGCCGTTATATTTTGTCGGGTAATAAATGTTTTGAATTTTATTTTATCTGCATTCATTTTTGTTAAGACACCATCTCCATTCTAGTACCAACGACCATCTGTTATGTGTTCTATATGGCTTGCCTTTAACTTAATTGTTTATATATTTTTACTTTAAAACTAGAGAATATACGTTACAGTGTTTGACACGGCTTCTGACGAGAACTTAGAACCTTGAGGGCAAGTTTCTGTGAAGTTATGATAAATGTCTTCTACCCTGTTATGCAAAGCACCCATTTTTGGGATATAATCTTGTCTCTTTCTAACGAACATAAATGTTTAAGTGACTGAGGACAAACGAAACGAAAAAAGCAGGTAGCAACCTGCATTTTAGCAAAAAGGTTCAGTTGCCAATTGTGCATAACGAGGTAAGTTTATAAATCTTGATATCATCCCGAGATACAAAAAATGCACTAGTTTAATGTGTCTGAAAGTGGCACCAGTTACGGATAAATTGAGAGGTAATAGGTTAGCGTGGTTAGGGCATGTTATGAGAAGGAACGAAAGTCATGTTACGAGAAGAGCGTTAGATAGATATGAATGTGGAAGGATATGTGGGAAGAGGGAGGCCTAAGAAAAGATAGATGGACTATGTGAAAGAAGATATGTGTAAGAAAGGAGTGAGTGTGAGATGACGGTTAATAGAGGGAAATGGAAGAAAAACACATGTTTTGTAAACCCGACATAATGTGGGACAAGGGCAGGATGATGATGATTTCCACTTGATTATAATATTAATACATGAGTGCACCTAACGATCGGGAGAGGCGTCTAACGACACCGTGCGCAAAACATACGCGTCAACCCAAATACTGTTGGTACCTGTAGCCGCTACACGATTACAACGTCACTAAATATAATTAAATAAAATAGAGCAAGTGTCTAGGAGAAGTTACCCAAAAATAAACATAATTTTGATAAATGGCAGCTAATTCTATGGCCAAAATAGCATAAATTTTAAAAAAGTCTAAAAGTATCACCATTTTTCCACTGTTGGTTAAAATGTCATAAATATATTGATAAAATTATTGTATCCTCATAGCTAGGCTTGACGGATTATCCATTATAACGACACACCCTGTAGATAGTATTAAATTTTTATTATATATTTTTATTTTATTTCCTGTAATCAAACGGCATGAAAAATAGGTTTTATGTTTAGTCTGTCCAAAAATACGGGACACCTATTTTTTGCTATGCTATTTTTTTTACAGTACAGACCTTTTTATAGTCACCTTATTAAAATACTGCATTAATCCTGGAACGCAAAAAGCATCCCGGTGCTTATATAATTAAAGTAGTCATTATGACTATGATTAAATTGTAGTAAGACTATGCAATCGATTGCGCAATACCCAATGCTTGCAAGTTAAGCAACATAGGTACACTTAGATTACCTAGAGATATATGCTTATATAGTTGTAGATATTTTAGTGGTATTATCATTATCTTTGAACTCTCTGGCAGCCTGCTTCTTGTGATAACGGAACGGGTGGTTGAACCGGTTCGTTACGTAACGCTCGTGACGTAGTTGCCAGTCTATCTGGCATCCCGTCCTCTCATGCATACAGCAGGCGTTATGCAGGCTACTGCTCTCTTAATCTAACCCACAGCCCTTGTCGCAATAATTAATACACACGTTTTTCAATACAGATTTTCTGATGTCGTGTACATCTATGTAAATGTTACATGGGGCCCGAGCTCAAAAGGAAAAATAAATCTAAATTTAAAATTTAAGAAAAAACCCCGATTCCAATGATGTCTGTCTGTCTGTTACATCATAGCTAGATGGAGCGATTTCAATTTAGTTTTTTGTATGAAAGGTGAGTTTGGCCCGGGTGTTTTTAGACTTGTTTCATGAAAATCGGTTGAGCCGTTTAAAAGTTATGGGGGTGAGATTGGGGAAAGAAAACAGAAAATCTGCAAATATACTAGTATGGGGTATCAAATGAAAGCGCATCGCGTCCACATTACATAATGAATGAAAAAGAAAAATGAAAAATATATTTATTTACTAATACAATTTTGAGCTTAATATTTGTCGTTAGTCTTCACACTAGGCACACTGCCTGTGTCGTGGAGACCTGAACTATAACCAATTACAATATGAATAAGCCTTACATTATACATTGGCCTACATTCAACAGAAAATAAAATAAAAAATATTAAAACGTTGTTCAAAGATACTTAAGTGTACTTATAAATCACAAAAAAATATTAAATAAATTGAGTGAGTTTTATTTGTATTATAATAAAAATTAATTAAACATATAAAAAGAAAAGAAAATCTGAAACATTTAATAAAAATAGAAATAATGTTTGGAGTGTGTAGTGTTTATAATATTATGTGGTTTTACATTTAAGGAAATGAAGGCATTGGAATCAGGGGTTTATCTTAAATTTTAAATTTAGATTTATATTCCATTATGTCAAGAACTACTATTTAGATTTATAACGGGATATTTACCATGTTTGATTGTCTTTCGAGTTTCCCGATATTTCGGCATAGTCCATGATCACGGTTGAACAGAAGCTGCAGCGATTGGAGTAACAGTTTTATTGGCAAAAAATCGATTTACCCTCTTTCTCACTCTTTTATTACGAGTCGATGTATCACTAGAGCTGGGACATGTTTTACACCCCACTAACACACTATCGCGACACACAATACTGACGGTGTCCGTTTGGACCTCCCTTGCAGGCTTTTTTAGACTAGTACACATCTTCACAACAGCAGGGTTCCAGATAATTGAAAACCATCTTCTCGGTTGAAGTTCCTGTGTTTGGTAAACTCGAAAGACAATCAATCGTGGTAAATATCCCGTTATAAATCTAAATAGTATTGATAACCATGATAGCTTCAAAAGTTCTATATATGTCAAGAACTATCTCGCTTTGTCGCATGTGACTGAATGAAATAGCTATCTATATATTTTAACCATTGGCTATTTTTCTCATTGTTAGTGAAACAGGCCCTTAATCGCATTTAGTTATAGTAGGTAGGTTAATTGAAAGGTTAGGGCAACTAAAATTTTATTTCACCTACTCTTGATCTAAGTGACTCTAAATAACTCTATATGCAGTGGTGCTTAACTTAAAAAAAATCACGTTTTTGCATGGGAGATACTCTGAAATATTTATTATATTTGTTCTTTTCGCGTTTATTGTTACGGTTCAGGCGATACAGCTTAATGAAAGACAGACGAACAGCGGAATCTTAGTAATTAACTAATAGACAAATAGACGAAAATTATTATACCCCTTAACTCATGTACGAGGAAAAATCCCTAATAAGTAAGGTATTTATGCCTTTATGAGGTATTTTACGAGTATATGAATGCGTGGTTTGCGGGGCACTACCTTGCTGTAACACAGTTTCTAACTAGCACAGGAGGTAAAGTCCTAAAGGCTGCGTTAATTATGTAATATACTTTCTTTGGCTTTAAATAAATGATTGATGCAAAAAAGTACTTACCTAATAATAGTTTATTAGCTTAAGACCCACCGAAGTCAATTAATGGTATTGCGCAATATAAATAAGAATTGTGTTATTATTTTATCTGTGTAAATGAAATACGGAATAAATAATATATAAATGAAAGATTGAGCAAGTTTATTTTTATTGCGTCATATTAGGCGGCCTCTAGACCTACAATAACATTGTACAATACTTTTATTATACAATAAGATTGAAAGGCGCTTTGATCCAAACGACCAATTATATTGCACAACAATACGAACAGCACAATGTTTTCGCGTTCAGTCGGAGAATAGTATTGATCCCGTGTGCACCGTGCGAAAAACATGGTGCAATAAAAATTAAACTCGCTCAAACTTTCGGCCAATCATTGTGCAATCTTCAATATTAACCCTAAACGGTCAATTAAATTGCACAATTCGCAATATTGTGCAATATAATTGAGTTTAGAGGCCGCCTTATTCCATTCCATAAATTCCATTGCATCTTGTACGACGAGTATTGCACAATATTATTCAGTCTGTGCTACGTATTGATTACAACTCAACGTGCGTGGTTAAAAATGGCGGAAAAATATCCAAAATCTAAAGAAAGAAAGTTTATCATCGAATGTATCCAACTATACAGAGAATTGCCGTCTCTGTGGGATATCAAGAGCAAAGAATATCACGATCGTAATAAAAAAAATGCAGCCTACGAAACATTGTTGTCTAAATACAAAGAGATGTTTCCACATGCAAACAAAGATGATGTGAGGAAAAAGTTTAATTCATTAAGAACTAACTACCGAAAGGAGCTGAAGAAGCAGTTGATGAAATCCGATTCTATTGGAGACGAAATATACCAACCTACTTTATGGTATTTTAGTGAAATGTTATTCTTACAAGAACAGGAATCCGCATCAAATTTACAATTTAGTATGGATGCTGAGTCTAGTATTTGCAGTCCGGGAAAAGAGACGGAACATTCTAGTTTTGACAATAAACACACACAGGTAATTATTAACTTTTTTTATTGTAATTGAACTATATTTTACTTTACATCGACTTTCATCCCGAAGGTCGTGGGACCAAACCCCGCCAAGCACCGTGAATAATTAAGTGCGTTTTAAACATGTGCTTTAACGGTGTAGGCAAACGTCGTGACGAAACCGGCATGTTCTGAGAACTTTGAGAGTTTGAAGAAACATGTGACATTCACCAACCCGCACTTGGCCAGAGTAGTGAATTAAGGCCTAATCTGTAACGTCAAGGGACAACTGTGTCCCAGCAGTAGGTACGTGAATATAGGGGTGCTAATGTATATTTTACTCTATTTTCTCTCGTCTGCAAACAGCACAAGGCGTTCTACGGACGTTCTAAGTGAAAAAAGCCAATGAAGTTATTATACTTTTTCAGGAAGATACTACAACTGTTGGAGTAGATAAAGCTGCATCATATGCAGTAACGACAACTAAAGGGAAAAAGAGAAAACTTGATGATGATGAACTTAGTTGCTTAGTTGCAACTATGCAGTTGGCATCTGAATGTCTTAGACAGAAACTAGACGAATACCAAAACTGGGCGTTCTCTTGTGCCGCAGATTTAAAGAAAATGGTACCGATGCAACAAATCTTTGCTAAAAATGCCATTGCTGCAATTATCATGGAAGGGCAATTAGGCCTTTTACACCGCAATTCGGTAAAAATAAATAGCCCAACAGATCGATAACTTCTTCGATATATTCCAGGACCGAACCAACTTCAATATTTTTAGACCAGTAAGACGTCGCCTTTGCATTCTATTCATAAGCACCGATATTTTAACCATCGACGTGCACGTTTACGTTTATGCTTAGTCTCAATTATTTTTGCCATGGATAATTAAGGACCCACGGGGTCCTTAATTATTACCCATGTTTGTAATATCTCTTGCAATAAAGAAACTGAATACTAGAATACAGTTTAACTCAAATATTAAATATTTAATTAATTAATATATTTTTGTATTGGTTTGTTTTGTTTTACCTGTTAAAACTCTATGGTTTACCTGGTTGGTTGTATGTGCTTACATTTATTGAATAATTTAGTAAATGTAACAGATTAATTATATTATACATAGGTATATAAGGAATAGGTTAGAAAATGTGAAATAAGTTTTTGTTGTTGATAGGTAATTATTATTACTTTTACTTTTTTTGTTTTTTGGTGTTGATGATATCAACTCTCTGGATAGTTTTCACGTGTTTTATTGTTCTTTGTTTAAATTGTATGTGGCTGTAACTCGAAAGGCTTTCAAGTTGAGGCACAGATTATAATCTGTGGTTGAGGGCCTTTTTGGGACACTTTCTATGTGTTTATATGTTATTTTTTACTATGTTTGATGTGTCCTAAATAAAATGTGTTTTCTATCTTTCTTTTCAAATACCTACTTTGAGTTAAACTGTATCGCCCCGATTTTTCCATTGAAAACGAAATCAAGTTACATAAAACTCGGTTTACCGCCTAACTAAGAACATATTGACATTACTTTGGCATATTTCTATGGTTGATCTGGGTTCAATAAAACTAGATTTGTAGCAGAAAATTGTGAAATTGGACCCTCATCTGGTTAACGCACGATGCACAAAATGAATATGAACATAGACTAATTACCTCTAGACTGCCAATCTCATTTAGGAAAACGTGTATCGATAAAGTTTTCCTAAAATTACGCTAGATGTCGATGAGTGTTTTGAATCTGCTTTACACGATTGATTTCTTTTTAACATTGTATTCGCCACGATAGTTTAGTTAACTGCACAATAAAGAAGTACCACAGCAAATAAAGAGATGGCGTTATTTAAACTTGCGGCGCTGCCAGCTTGCGTAGTGAACTACGGGCGCGTAGTTTGAGTATTGTACCTCTCTTTCTACGTGTTTTCTCTTTCTTCTGCGGCGTTGTCAGCTAGTGCACGGAGACTTTGTTTAATTTTCAAGAGTTTACGCGTTTGTTCATTGCCTAGCAATATTGCCAACAAGTTGCGACGCTGAAGCGTCAAAGTCAAAGTTTCAACATTTGATACTGATAGGCAGATCAAACCTGGGTTCTTAAAAACGTTATTATATTTTTATTAATAAATCTTATGCCTAAGTTGTTTTGTTAAAGTAAGTGCAGATGTGCACCAAAATAATTATGTGGGTTTGATTTTGTTGTAAACCTATGCAAAGGTAAAAAAAAACTTGGCATGGAATTATGAGAAAAAAAAACAACCTTTTTAACCGACTTCAAAAAAGGAGGTTTCTCAATTCGACCGTATATAAATATGTATATATTTTTTTTTTTTATGTATGTCCGCGTATAATTTTGTCGTTTAAGATTTTGATTATTCTTTTTTAGTTGGAAAGGTAGTTAGTATCCCAAGGGTGGTCCCATGGTAAGGAAACCAGGATCTGATGGTGGAATCCTGAAGAAATTGAGGGAAACTCTTGAAAAAATTGTCTTTCCGACATGTGTGTTCCTTAATATTATTAAATATTATGAATTTAAAGCCCTATTATTAATGATTTTTTTTTAAGTGGCAATGGGCAGGCCATGTAGCGCGTAGAACAGATGGCCGTTGGGGCCGGAAAGTTCTTGAATGGAGACCACGAATCGGCAAACGCAGAGTGGGACGTCCACCAACCAGATGGACGGACGGCTTGGTGAAGGTAGCGGGCTCGCAGTGGTTACAAGCTGCTACCGACCGAAATCACTGGAAGTCTTTGAGGGTGGCCTATGTTCAGCAGTGGACGTCCTTCGGCTCAAATGATGATGATGATGATTTATTTTATATATACATCGTTGTTACATAAGATTACGTAATTAAAAATTATCATCATAGATTCCATGTTATTTATAGTCATTATAAATAAGTATTACGATGTTATGCTTGCGGGGTTGATTACCGATGGTATTTATTAACCCAATTTTTACTTTATTACGAAATAACAATAAAATGTTCACTTTATAAAACCCCAAAATTGGTAATAAAAACCAAATCCTAACGTAGGTAGGTACCCCAATGCAGTGCAGGCAGCAATACTTGCTTTCTCTCTCAAACCTTGATCGAGCGCCGACCGAAGATGTACAAAATAAATGATAAGTAACTAATTAAATATGTTTTTGAAGTGAAACTTCTCTAGAATCGTTGTGATTTGAAACCGGATGCAACCGTAACGGAAGTGGAATTAAGATTGGCTTACCTGTCGGGTAAGCCAATCTTAAACGCTAACAATGTTAAGCAACTTTGCGCGACGCCAGTACTTGGATGGGTGACCGCCCGAACAAAATCTTTTTGCATAGTATTTTTTTTTGTTATTTTTTTATTCTTCTCGATTTACTGAAGTTTCACTTCTATTATGTGTGAATCGCACACACACCTTTTTTATTTATAAACCTATATTTTTAAATTACGTAGGTAGGGAGAGATGGACACATTTCAGTTCATAGGTACTTTGTTGTATTGTCTAGATAGGTAGTTATTAGACCATTTCAAAAAGTTTATCTAGTATAGGCTTATCTGTAACTTTGCATAGGTAGGTAAATTATTAACCCCCGACCAAAAAAGAGGGGTGTTATATGGATGGAGCGATTTTAATTTAGTTTTTTTTTGTTTAAAAGGTGAGTTTGGCCCGGGTGTTAGACATGTTTCATGAAAATCGGTTGAGCCGTTCAAAAGTTATGGGGGTGAGAGTGGGGAAGGAAAACCGAAAATCTGCAAATATACTCGAGTAGGGTATCAAATGAAAGAGCATCGCGTGCCCTAACTTCTAAATATTATGGTGTTTTACTTATAAGGAAATGAAGGCATTGGAATTTCTTAAATTTTAAATTTAGATTTATGTAGAAATAGAATAAGCTTTTCCCTCATGGTACACGAGATAAAAAGTAGGTAGATCTTCACGATGACATTCACTCTTGCCAATTTCAACATGATCAACGATAACGCCGCCAACCGACGCGCCGGCCGGCTGCCGCGCCGGCCGGCGCCGCTACGCCGCTGACCCCTGGCTACCTATTCTCAAGTACTTAATTTTTGTTCTAAGGGCCATCTAGTTTAAAAACGAAGTATTACTTTGCCTTCTATCTTTCATTAATTCGCTGCTACGCCATCTGTCAGCAGGTACATAAACATAGTTAATTTATTTCGATCAAACTTAAAGAATAAATCATTGTTTACAATCACATTTTCACACTTATAAAACAAAATAAAAATGTTGGTGTGCACTAACACAGAAATAATCTAGATTTATTGGCTTTTAGTGCTGATACGTAAATTTTACGGCTATGTTGCAGCGCCATCTAGGCATAGCCCGGAATTTTAGCTTTTTCCGAGTCACGATTTTTTTGTAGGGATTGTCAGTCTACTAGAGGTTATTAGTCTATGATATGAATTACTTTTAACCGACAGAACACGTAAAATTTGTAATTCGTGTTATTGTGCAATAATATTTGACTGTTTGGATTCAATACACCTTTTAATTATATTTTAAACCGACTTTCAACGAAAAAGGAGGTTATCGATTCGACGCGTTTTTTTCTGCTTATTTTTTAATGTTTAATTACCTTAACTTTGGACCGATTGCGATGATTCTTTTTTTAAATAAAAGCTGTTGCTTGCTCGGTTCCATTATTTTTTTATAACAATCGGTAAAGTAGTTCTCGAGTTACATACTATATAATACTTTTCACTTCAAGGCGTTTATGGATAAAATACATTTATAGCCTTCCTTGATAGATGAGCTATACCTACATTAAAAAAGGAAGTAATTTGAATTTGGCCCTTAATTTTAGTTATCGAGTTATCTTCAATTTGTATCGAAAATGATAGGAAATGGTTGCACCTACGCCAACGGGAGGAGATGAGCGGCTCGCGGCTCGAGTTATACTCACTCCATAGTCTCCATAGCCATACTTATAAGTGGGATAGTGTGTTTGTTTGTCCGTCTTTTACGGCAAAACGATCAGCCTGAAATTTGATATAATGACAGGTTTTAAGAATAAGACACAATTATTTCGGACAACAGTACATATAATACATATAAAAACATACAGAATAAATTAAAAAACAAAGTAATAATACAATATAGGCACACAAATACACACACTTAAATAATATATTCATTATAATTAAACAAACTTTACTGTTTTTACATTAGATTAGGACATAGGCTACTTTTATCCGCGGGAAGATATGTCGCTCCACGGGAAAATACATTAAAATGCGGGTAACAGTTATTGTAGGAAGCAGGAATGGCGAACCTTTCCGTACCAACGTGCCATTTTTCTAAACGAGGTCAAACAAGTGCCATCATAATCTATCATCAATTGTGTAAGTGTGAATATTGGGAAGATGGTAATAATAAATACTGAATAATAATTATACAAAAACATTTTTTTTTGTATTTTAACCGACTGACCTCCGAAAAAAGGGGAGTTTATCAATTCAACGCGAGTGTTTTTTTTGCCTGTTACCTCAGAACTTTTTTTCTGTTAACCGGTATTGGTAATTATTTATTTATATAAAAGCTGTTACTTCAATTTGGTCCCATTACAATTTTAGAACAAGAAATCTTGTTGCTCTCGGGTTATATTATGGTCAGTCATTTGATGATTGCCATTTATGTGATTTATTTCCAATACTTATCTCCCATGTGTTAATACACTGAGTCAGGACTATTTCTGAAGAGTTGCTCTTGGAGGTGGCCGACCGTTTGGGAATCATGTCATGATTCTTGGAACTCGGGCTAAGGAAGGTTACGTTACGTTCTTATAAGGGTTATAGTCGGGTTTACTCATTTAAAGTCAAGTTATTGTCATAACATTCGTACAAATTTTGGGGATGTAAAGATGCTCACTCACCGGGAATATTCGCGTGTAATGTTATATTATAGATTCGACATTGAGAATTACATTACAATACTAATGAGCATTCGCTTATAATGTAACATTTTGTTTGAATTTAAATTCGCGAGCATTCACTTTTGATTTGGTTGTATTATAGGAGAAGGAGGGGGAAGTCAACATATTTTTTGTTCTCGTATCATAGCGGCTTATAAATTCGTGCAATTCTAAAATCCTCTGTGATTAATGCAACTCCAAAATACAACCACAAAAAACTGTGGGAGCTTTGTGATATTATTATTCTAATTGAAAGGTAGAAAATCGACATACAAACTGTTCCAGAGGAGACGCGAAGAACAATGGTGGGAATCATCAAAGGTCACTGCGTACTACACCAACATCTTTGAGAAGATGATTGTGGAAAAAAGAGGACCGATAGAAAAAGAAGAACAGACTGTAGCCCAATTACCGATTTGTAGATGGTATCCTTCTACACTAAACAAATACTAAGAGCTCAGAGAAGAAACTGATAAATCTATACCAACTTATATTATATAGAGGATAGATTTGTTTGTTTGTATTGAATCAGCTCCGAAACTATTAGTGAACGGATTTTTAAAATTATTGAAACTTAAAAATATTGTGACAATTATAGATGTTACTCAATTTACTTTCGACAGCACCAGTAAGTGTAATAGTCATTTATATTCTCTTTGAGCACAATAGCCATGTAACCTTAATGTTTTTATTCATGACTATCGGCCCGCCCCGGCGTCGCACGGGTAAAAAATGTTCCCGGCAATTTTTCCTTATTTGCTCACCGTTTAGACCTACCCTGGGCTACGACAAACATTTTAAAACCAAAATCAGCTCAATCGGCCCAGTCATTCTCGAGTTTTAATCAGACTATCGAACAACAATAAAATTCATTTTTATTTATAAAGATAATAACGTAATTCCATAAAAATTAGAAGAATAATCTAGTGCCTTACATTCTCTAATCTCTCAAAGTGATGATAATAGGTACCCAGGCGGAGCCGGGCCGGACTGCTCGTTTGATAATAAACAAATATATATTTTAAAACAATCGAAGCAACAACACCTAGTCCTTATCTAATCTATTATAACGATTGCACAACTTGCAAATTCCTGGTATAGAGAAACAAACCCTTTAACGCAACCGGACTACTGAGTCAGTTACATTTATGTCTTTAACCATCAATTTTCTCTCAGATTAATTTTCGCGACTGGTCCTATTAGGTCGGAAAAGTGGATTCGTTCATTCATCACGGAGCCAATTTCGTTTACGAAGAATTATGCGTAGTTCTGTATACTCTTGCGATGTGTGGGTGAGCGGGTACGTGTGGGTTGCGAAGTTACGTTTCGACAGTCAGATGTAACATTCACAGTTCCTAATTTTATCGGTGATATTACGTACAATATTTTTTGAAATTATGTGTATATAGGTCATAGGTGTATTCCTTGACCCTCACCTCAGGTAATAAGGTCAGGTAAGCGGTAACCGGTTACCGCTTGGGGATTAACGAGTTCATTTAAATCTTCGATTATTTAGGAATCCTCAACCTCGTAGCATGTACCCATAACTTTAAAAAAATGGCTATCCAAATAAATATGCTAAATCTGAAAATTGTATTTTAGGTCTTAACTAGCAGCGCCCTGTGTTGTTACTAGCCTTTTAATGGATTTTTCCGAGCACGGTTGATATTCATAAAAAATTAGCCATTTTTAGTTATTTTGGAACGTAATAGGTACCTTAATTCAACGATTCCTAAACTAGTAGTTACCTATTGAAATTGGTCCAGCCGTTCTTCATTTATTTTAATTCATTTTAATTTAAAAGCCGTTCGGCTTTGTTTTATTCAGATTATAAACTATATCAGAGGAAGTAATGTTATCATTTATGGTTAGATGTTATCATAAAGATGAAGCAGACTGTACCCAGACACGGCTATCGACCTCGTGTGATAATTCTGAACAGAGCCATCTAGCGATTGCTTACGGCACTCTTTAACTAGTGATTTAGTTAAACCATGTAAAACGTACCATATCTTGTGCTGCCAGTCGTGGTTCGCGGTAAATATTATGCCCTGCATACTGTGTGGTTTAGTCTTAGGCCGTTTAGCGTTGATGCTAATATTTACGTAGTAATTTATTATTCTATCTCTATACTAATATTATACTGAAGAGTTTTTTTGAACGCGCTAATCTCAGGAACTACTACGGTACCATTATTTAGATTTCTTTGCTTCTCTAGTTCTCTAGTTGTGCATTGCATGTGTGAGAGTATAAGTCAGGGTTGTGCCGATGCCGTCTGTGTTCATTTCGTAGAATCTTTCCACACAAGTGTGTGCGGAATTAAAACAACATTTTTGTTTCATTTAATATTTTTAAGGTCGTCCTGGAGCAATTGGTCAATTCTTTTTACATTGCTCCGCCTAATCCCGCGTTGACCAGAGCTTCTATAATCGAAAATATATATGCATACCTACTTAGATAAAAATGTGAACGCAGTCAGTTATGTTAATATGAAATAAAACTGATAATCCAGAGTTTTTTACGTATATTTTAATGAGCTTAATTATTTTTTATTTTATAGCTAATACACATTTTTCATACTTATTAATTACATTTTAGGAGTATTTTGGTGACTCTTAATATATATTTTTGTGCGTAAACGTAATTACAAAACACAGTAAGTAATTTAAACATACTTACTCGTACATAGTACATAGTGTAGATATACATACATTTGAATTGCAAATATGCAATAGCAAATCTACATTATCATAATGACAATTATTTAATAAATAAAGTACGTATTGCCTAAACTTTTATTGTTTAAATTAAATTGTATAACTAAAGTTAGTAAGTTAGTAAAGTAACAGTTTTTATATGTACCTAACTATTTGCATTTGGTATAGGAGTAATTTTGGTAGCTCACGGATATATAATTTTTACGTGAAACGAATGTAATATAAATGTTATCAACCTAAAGTCTAATTAGTAGATTAGTTTTAATTGGAAATGTTAGATACATTTCCATTTTTATGAAAACTTATGATTTTCTTCCGAGATCTGTAATTAAACCTTATTTATAATTATAACAATACATTGTGTAGTATAAATTATATTTCAATCGTACTTTGTATTATATTACTTACTTATACGGGTGTTGGATAGAAGAATGTTTAATTATTGCTGTAGATATTGATTCCGTGTTTGACAATTATAAGCAATGTTAATTTTAGTATCTACCTAAAACATAGATAATATTTATTAATCTCTTATATTTATTTAATATTAAGTTAGTTGAACCATTATTTAAATGCTAAAGTACATAAATAAATAATATAAAAGTACCTAATAAAGTACTTGATGTTACAATTTCTAAGATTAATTGACTACAAACTATTTTTGGCACATTTTCTTCACAGTTTTCATATATTTACAGCTCCTTAACTTAAATTATACTTAATAATACTGAGCGAGAGAAAATAAAAAATATACAGCTTGGATATTAAATAAAGTTTTGACACATAAACTCTTAGAGAAAAAAGGTCATAGATTCTCTTAGTATAAACTCTACTCTGGAAAATAACTATAGGATTTCCTGTCGTGTTCCTATAAAAATAAATTAATAATCCTACTAATAAATAAAAAAGTATTACCAAATAATGCATAATAATATGAATCATCGTATATTACCATACGTTTTACTCAAGAAATTATTATAATGTTGACTTACCTAATTCTTAAATAATTATACTATCGAGCTAGTCAATGAAATATCACATTATTTGAAACAATAATAAAATGATAGTTACTTACATCATTGGACGTGAAAATACTACTTCTTAACCTAATGTACCTATCCACTATTATTATTACATCAAACGTATTATATCAATAAATATTAATTATTAAATTTGAATAATGTAAAAGAATAAACGATTCACGAAATTGACACCTGAGAATTTTGTATGAGCTTGTGATAGCTTTGCTAACGCACAATAAAAACTAAAAAATCTTGCATAATTATGATTCATTACAATAGAATATTAATAATAATTATAATATTTGTTGTAAAGAATCAGTTGGAAAATTGTTGGACGTGCTGGATAGAAGCTAGTCTAGCTAAAAGTGATATCCATTCCATACTCATATTAGAGCCACTTACCCAGTACTTAGATGAAATAAACACAATCAATTGTAAATATAAATTATTAACAATATATTTGTATTTATGTAATGATGATGATGATAAACATGATGCAACAAATAAATAAATAAATAATTTAATTTATATGTACTTATAATTTTCCATTGTCGCATTAGTTTTGTAAATGTAAAAGTGTAAATAAATAAGTAAATAAGACTAAAAAAAATATGAGTCCGTCGTTTAGATTATTTAAAACAAAAGATTTTTTCTTGCCAACGAAAAATCAAGACGATATTGTGCATTGAAGTTGTGACGTAACGCTTTCGTGCGATTTTTACTGAATTTATACCTCATAAGCCTCCACCTCAGACTTCGATGCTCTTCATCTTGACACTTTCTAATAAGATTGAAAAAGTTAAATAGGTGTCTGGTGTCCATATTTTTTGGACACTAATAAGTGCCTGGTGTCCATATTTTTGGGCTATCAGACGGACTAAACAGAATACCTACCTATTTTTTATGTAGTCATCATGCCTATTCCAAAAGAGTTATAGAAAAATATCTGAATAAACCATACTCTAATATCTATCATGTTCCTATAATAACTCTAAGTTTTAATATTAATCAGTATCCTACTTACGTGGCATGCAGTGCAGACAATTATAATACCTATACATACTTTTATTGCTATATAATTATTTACTAAACATGACTAGATTTTCGTCCGCTAAATTTTATTACTAAATAATGCAGATTGACCCCCAGAAACTTAAAGTAGAATAATGTATAGATACAATTTATTCTCACTGGACGACAAACTTGTAAAAGTGAGATAGGATAAAATGTCAAAAGGATTCTCAAACAATGGAGAATAATTCGTATCATTAAAATATTAACATTGAAAAAACTAGGTAACCTATTAAATCTAGTAATCGCAAATTATTATCTAATACGGGCGTAAAACGTATGTACACATTTTTTTTAAAGAGAAATGTCAAAATTCAAAATATCTCTGTTTATAAGTTTTTATTTAGGTTTCACCAACTTACAGTGCCTGTTTGTATGAAATCTAATCTTGTAACTTAAATTTGACACAGTTACAGGTTTTCAATTGAACATTTTGCACGGTTACGTTAATTGTATGAAAATATAAAGTTATCATGGCTTAGAGCTGATCCGATGGAGCTGGAAGGTGGCCATAGAAGCTCTGTTTCAAAAGCATTGTAATTGAGTTTTGTCTCTTATGGTTCGTTTCCATGAGTTGCCACGTTTTCAAAAGATACCTTTTTAGTAACTAGTACGAGTAAGTACCTAATAAAAGCTTGCAAAGTTATCGTTTGGCGCCCATATTTGATCAATTGTGTAGCTTAAAATAAACTACATTTCTTTGGAGTCAATCTTGCCTGTAAGATGGAAAGATATCACAAATAATATCATGGCTCGGAGGCTCCATTTTGATAGGTGTTTCTCAGGAAGGCGGGTCAGGTGGGGCTTGAGGTCCGAAGTCTAAATTGGGGGGCTGCAGCAATTTGGCAGCTGCCGGCAGGCAGGTTATGTCGAAGCCTGGAGGGGGCACTATGCCGGCCGCTGTCATTGTTCCTTGGAGGTACGCCACTAACCTGGAATATTTATTTTATAGTTTACTGGTTATTTATTATTTATTTTAGTATGAGTGGTTTAATAGATCTGCCAATTAAGTTACACGAATGCCCAGCAAAAAATCACCCATACATCAAAGCGATAACTCAGTATGTGTAGCTCCACGAGTGCAATGTATTCTTATCATCAAAGTCTGTCAATTTGATGATCATTACGTTGATAACCATATCCATAGAGATTTTACTGTTTATCATATCGTCAAGAATTAACTATATTATTATTAGACTATCAGATACGACGAGGTCAGTACTCGAGGTATGTCAGCGATATATGGTAGGCGCAGTATTCTCGGAGTAAAACTTTCAGACCGAATTACGCACCACCATACATCTGCTGAGCTGAAATTGGGATGCCCATGTTTATGGCATGCCTGACGATCGCTGAGCCAAAATAACAACTTTGTGGGTTCCAAACAACGAACGCAGGCATCGTGGCAAACCAAGATCAAGATGGTGAGATGAGCTGGATAGTTTTGACGTGGATTTGTGTGCAACAGCTCAACAACGTGTGGGAATAGGAAGGAAAATAATAATAATAATCAGACACGGTTAAGTCCAAGCTTAGTTAATTTCGGTTCACTTTGTCAGTTCCTAAAGTGCTGTCTTAGACAGGTCACGGACGGAGGGGGAATGCGCCTATGGGAGCTGCGGAGCTCGTGTAATGCATAGTTCAGAATTAATGTTCTATCAGACTCGGTATAGTCGGAGCTTATGTGCTTACCTTCTCAGTTCCTCAAGGGCGCTGGCCTGCATCATGATGTAGTTCTTGGCGAGCAGTAGCGTGGCTATCTTGGACAGCTTGCGGACGGAAGGAGAGTGGGCGTATGGGATCACCCCGCGTAGCTCGTCCAAGGCATCGTTCTGTAATTTTTTATACTAATGATTATCCGCCCCAAAAATAAAGGTACCGAGGTAAAAATTACAAGTAAAAAGTAAAAGCCAAATTGACCAATGTTTTGTTACTTGTCCATTTCTATTATGTCAATAATGCTGCTGGTCTTTAGTACACAAAAACTAACTAACTGCGTTTATACACCCATTTTTTATTACCTATCAATCTTTTGGGTGTTTATTTTTCAAAACCATTAATTACAATAACATGATTTTAGTTTAAGTAGGTAGCACGACTTCAAACGAACAACCAAAATAGAAATCCATTACATAACTCGATGAAAGTTCAATTGTTCTGATGAGATTCTGATTGATTCGCCGTAACGTATTATACCAATATTTACTTTGTTCCGGCTAATGGTGTTTGATAACGGCGACTTAAATCTACATTTCGAGAGCAGCATTTTTTTGTTAATGTAAAATTTATTATAAATTTATAACCTATAAGTAAAAACTCGAAAATTGTAATAACTACAAAATTGTAAAACTGTTACAGCTGTGTTGTACCATTCACTTCTCAACTCAGTACAAAAAAAATTAAGCTCTGATCTAATATAGAGATCTGTCAAGACAATGTCCTTGATAACTTTTCTTAAAAAAATAATGTTTTATTAATTATAAGTTGACCTGTCCCATTGTCTTTGTATGCCCTGTGCTTTTATGGAACTAAAAGTTTTGACTTTGACTTTGCAGTTTATTTTATAATGATTTCTTGTACGATTAGGTGGTCCTTACCAAATCGTGCATTCTTCTCCGTTCTCTAGCGTTTATGTTTAGTCGCACAGTTTTCCCTTGTCGCATCTTCTGCTTTGATTTGTCATTGAGTGGCCTGAAAAAAAAACAAATAGGTAGGTACGTATATTTTTTTTCTGTAAAACTAAAGGATAACATTTGCCCACGATTTTACCCCACGGTACGTACCTCAGTGAATTTGTGGTCAATGGTCAAAAGGGTCGAAATTGGTTAAGGGTTAAAAACTTGACTACCTACCGGACGATATTACGATACTGGTCAATACTATTTCACGCATAATAATGTCTCAAGAATAATACAAACATTATTAAAAAAAATAGTACAAGTTACTATCAACTATCCTTCAATCATTGCGGATTTCTGAATAAAACAATTAGAAACTTTTACATTTACAACTTTGAGATAACTAAGCTTGTGAATTAAATCGATTAATAGAACAGAGGGAATGTTAGGGTGCTAAATATTCGATACAAGTGGGTTGTTTTGAACAAAGGACCCGACCGACAAGAAAGAGTTGGTAGCATTTTTATTCTAAAAAAAAAGTGGTGTGTCATGTGTATACTATGTCGGTTTTACTACGCGGTTTCGATTGCCCTCGAGGGGCCAAGTGTTTGTATGTTCTGCAAGCACTTTCTCCTTGGTCTGGGTGTAAAATTATTATTTAAAATATTAATAACTGTATTAATATAATATGAAGTATATAAGATGTCTAGTACCCGTAACACAAGCATAAAGCTTACCACAGGGCTGGATTAGTGTGCCAGAAAATATTTATTTATTTAATTTTGTATTGCATTGTAACAAATAAAGCACCAGATAATCTTATCTGCAGACATCTTTAAATTTGCGTAATAGTAAGAAAATTCTTTAAGTGTTTAATTAATTTTCATTACAAATTTGAAGTTTACCTGTCCCGTAGTTGTTTTCAACTAAAAATCTATTAAGTTATTTTTTATTTACATTATTATATTATTTATAAGAAAAAATATTCTACATAAAGACGATAGGTATCTAAATACCCCCTTAGGCATTAATTGCGGTATAACTTGCGTTAGGGTGTTTTATTCTATTGTTCACAGATGTGCACTGATTTGAAGTGCATTTGTTTTTCACCCCTCTTTTGGGGCGCATGTGAACATGTGGGGTAAGTGCTAGTTACTCCCGTCTGTTCGATTATTGCGATTATAAAGAGAAGAATTTTAGATATATCTTGCATATTGATTAAATATTTATGTTTTTTTTTTATCATATAATTGAGCTGATAAAAAAATGTAATGAAACGATTTATGGCTATCTTCTTAATCTAATTACATTTTGTATTAGTAGGTAGGTATTATAATTATATAAAACATTTCTGACTAGTGTACTTCCCAATTTTTTACCTTAATCAAATTTGCGATAATAGAATTCCAAAGTTATGAAACGAATCTAAATTTGCTTTGTTTTTTAATAGGCTTCGGAAGCTGAACAACTCCGACCTTTTTGCGCATGCGTCACAATTCAAAACAATATGTTGCCGGTAACGATCCGTCAACGTCACTATTTCCTAACCCTACAACTGCTCAAAACAACAGAACTGCAACTCAGATCTCGATATAAGTAGCACTATGAGGTAGATACGGTAGTAAATGACCCGTCTCTGTATGCCTAGGTCAAATTTCGTTCAAAAACACATCTATATAGGCGTAAAAGGTCTACATTTCACAAAAACAAAGACAACAACAAACTGACCTCTGTCCATAGCTGGTGCCTGGTTCCGGCTGGTTCTCATCAGTAGGGTAGCAATGCTGAGGCGGAGGTGGTTGCCCTCCTTGCATGTAAAATCCTCCCAAGCCAACAGCACCAAGCGGAGTTCTTCTCCCGGGCACCGACTGCGGCGGCGATACCGACTCCACCGGCACTCCTTCCCACGTCCTTCGCCCATCCATTTTAAATTAGGAATTATAACATCGAATAGTGGTGACACTAGGGTAGTGACTAGTGACTGAAGTGACAGTGCAGCGTCGACTGGACCACGATCGATCGAATCACGCAGATGGGGTGCGCACCCCTCTATTCGCTCATTGTTCTCATCTGATTTATTTCGGCGGGAGGACGGCCGGCGACACAAATCATAAAATAACGAAGCATAATCAGGTTAACAATATATATTCGATTGTAACATCATAGCTCATTTGTTAATTGCTCATAAATATGCATAATATAATCTCTTTTTGTTTTAGTAAAAATGTTTACGGATCCTATGAGGCAATCAGTTGCAAAAAACTTTTTTAGGAATTTTTAACATTATTACTTAAAACAAATTGCTGTTAAGAAACAAAACAACAAAATATGTCTCATGTACATATATTTAATTATGTAAAGTTTAAACATAACGAATTGATGTTTCTTTTTAACCCCCGACGCAAAAAAGGGGTGTTGCAAGTTTGACGTGCCTGTCTCCCGATTCTAGGTCCCGAATGGATAAAACGATTTTAATTTAGTTTATTTTGGTAAGACAAAATTAATATTTTATTAAATACATATTTTATATAAAAACCAACCATTAAATTTTTTTAATAACGACACTTGATCAAAGTCAAGGTCGTTTATTTCCTTAGACGCCTATGCATACATGGACAGGTCAACTTAAAGCTAATTTAAATAAAAACTAAGAATGATCAAGGAAATAACATTGTCTTGACAGTTCACTTCAATTTTTACACTGAGTTGAGAAGCGAATAGAACAACCCAGCTTTATGTTCATCTCTTAAGTTTGTTATTATAACAATATTGGTGTACAAAATGGTTACCACATAATATACATTTAACATTAACAAACAAATGCTAGTTGAGATCGTAACTAATACCCACTTAACGTATTAGCTTTCATGGAGAGAAATGCTTTGAGCTGAAACAAATAACGATTATTTTGAGATGTCGCATAGCGTTAGTGATCAGCCTGAAACTTTAGAAATATAATAGATAGACAGATATTATCAATGAATACCAAGTTATGTTCAGCATCATTTGCTAAACATATTGACCACGATTCATAATTATCGTCGAAACTGCAGCACTTCCTTATTAAATAAAATTTATAGTACAGCTTTATAATAAGGTGTGTAGATATTGGTATCTACAGTAGATAGCTGAGTGTTTCCTCATTATTCTGCCAAATAGGTAATAAAAGAAGAAAGTGTTACGAAGATGTATTAGATAATAAAACCACCAGTTACGAGTAGACACGCACACGATGGGTTTCGTAGACTAGCTTAAACTTCGGGCAAACCTGCGCGACCAAAGCGACTGCGAAGCGGGAGCATCTGCCGTTCGGCGGACGCTACCCATGCTTTACTATGACACCCAAATTCCAAAGTTTGATCAAAAGTCAAAAGTTTCAAAAGTTTGATGTCCTTTGCACACCTTCGCGACTACAAAGCTGTCCGTTTTAGAAAAAAAACGTTGCATATGCTCCTTTCCGCGTTGATGACACGTAGGTTTTGCCAAAGCCATATTTTTCGGAAATGCAAACGACAATGGTGTTATTGAGGATCTACTGTTTAATGAATAATTATTTGAAGGATTTTGGAAGAAACTGATTTTGCAAAAATATTTAAAAAACGGCGTTAGTTATGATGACATATTGTAGGATAATAATGAGTTTTTAGAAAAATGGATAATACGAGCGATAGATTGACAGCATTGGAAAGAAAAATCTTGAATTACTGTCATTCAATGATACCGTTAAAATTGTACATATTTGGAACGATTTTATTTATTTATTTATATTATCTTGTTTGTTCCTTTTATTGGGTTTTGCTCTTAAGTCATAGTAAAATCGCACAATTAATGTGGTGCGATTTTACATTCCTCATTTCATCTATCTAAATATGTGCCCGTGAATTCTTCGTTGTTTGACAAAGAAATTAGTGACACTGTCAGCAATAACGTAAATAATAATAAATACCTACCAATATCAAAAGTTTCTGAATTAATTTGGTAACTTTACCCTAAAAACACAGCGCCCATCAGTTCGCTAGTTCTATACACCAATTACTTACCAATGCTTTAAGATAACGGGATTTCCCGGTGGTATTGCCAAGAATGTCTACCATATCTATAATATTTACAGCTTTGTCCTATTTTTTCAACAGGAAGGTATTTATGAGTGTTTTATTGTTGTAAATATGATTTAAACTTTGAGATTGATGCCAGATTTATAAAGGATTAGGTTAGGTTAGTAGTAGTAGGTAAGTAGGCTATAAATTTTGAGAGAGTGTTGTGCATTAAACATTTGTCTAACTTTTTTCATATGTTTCAATTTGATCACATCATCTTTTCAGCCCTAGGACGTGCACTGCTGGACATAGGCCACTATGTCCAGTTATTACGGTTGAACGCGGGCGTCATTAAGGCATCCGTCCATCTTGTAGGTGAACGTGGTGGTCAACGGTGGAGAATGTGTATCAAACGCGTATTTACTTAATTCATTTTAGTTTTTGATGACAGCCAATGGAAAAAAGAGACTTGACACTTGAAAAACGTTTTAGGTATGACAAAAAAACGAAACTAAATAAATATAAAAGTTGAATGTTCCATATTTATCGCGTCTGAACAAACCCAAATATCTGGATAGACTATCTATATCAATACTCTGTATAGATTGTACATCTATACTTATTTTAAACTAAACTCCGACGCCGCGTCTATCTGTCTTAATGTTCGGGATAAACACTAAACGGATTTTATGCGGTTTTCATAGGTAGAATGATTCAAAAGGAAGATTTTGTATCCGTGCAAAGCTTGAACGGGTCAGCTAGTTTATTATACTAATTTACAAGTGAAAAAAAATACAGTTTTTCTAAAAAATAAAACAATTCAAATCACATAGGAATCTTATATTTATTTTAACCAATAAAATTAATTAAAGCTAATATTAAACTATTTACACTTATTCCAATCAGTTCCGACTTTTCAACAGTCTCCGTAACAAAATACAATTCCTTTTTACATATCTTCATGCAAATCCAACTCCGAGCCTGAAGGGCGATTCTCGACTTGATGACATTTTCGCATTCGAGAAATATCACATGAATTGTCAGTCTTCTTTTAGACAGTTTCTGTGAAAGTCAAATAATATAAGTTATCGTCCTCCGTGTCGTATCCGAAAAAGGGGAACCTGGGTGGTTTTAATTTTGTCTGGTATGGGCCCGAATGTGGCTTTGGTTTTAAATACTTTGTTGATAGACAAGATAGTCAAATAGCAAGTTAACAGCTCATAACAGTTACATAACTTCTTAACTATTTGCCAAAAATCTACATTAGTAGAACTTGAAGATGCGAGTTTTTTGAATCTTAAACGTTAGCTTTACTACAAAGGATGTAGTAAAGCTAACGTTTAAGATTTAAGATTTGATAAGAAAACAGAATGAAGGCTAATTAAGAATGTAATATTAATGTCATCAAAGTGAGAATTGCCTCCCTGTAGCTTTAAATCCATACCCTAGCACGAATAAATCTACCATTCTACAACTTTGTCATAGTTAATACAATTCAGGTAGAAATGCTTTACTTCTAAGCTCATTACAAAATTTCTAGCTACGGGCTCATCATTCTCAAACACACCAATTAACCTATGGAATTTATATTTTTATATTTCCCCAAATTGTACTGTTCTAAAACTTATCTTCTACAGCCCATTAACAGACCAGCGATGACTAGACAAGACTGAATGTAAAAATGTACCTAAAACTATTTTGCTATTCACAATTAACTTATATGGGCTGTAGCAGAATTTCAAAAGTGTATTAGGTTGTCTGTTCACAATACAGGAAATGTGTTGAATCTCTGAACTAAACTGTGTAAAAGTAGAAACTTTACAAAATTCATCAAAAGTGCTGAAATATGTATATATGTTGTACATATATATCTCTAGAGTTAATTGTGGCTTCAAACCCACTTTAAAGAGGCCCATTTTTTTTTCATATTATACATAAATATTCTTGTGCGTTCATTTCAAACCAATATTTTTATACATTTTTTAAATAATTTTCAACTTACATACAACATCCAAATAGAGTATTCTCATATAGTTGTCAATACATTATATCTTTAAAACATTGGCACGATCATATTCAATTTGAGATTTTAATTGTGTAACTCTAAAATCAACTAAACAAATATCTGATGTATTACTAGTGCAAAAGCTGCACCAAAATTGTCTCTTACTAACTAACTTACATTATGACTAGTCTTCTCTTTGGTAAGAGTCCTTTATCACACTTTTAAGAAATAGCATATCTTAGTTACCCGCTTTGAACACCGTCATCTTTCTGCCACCATCATTTTAAAAGACCCTTAAACTACAACATCAAGATAATATTTATCTGAATAAGTTTGGATAATGACTGCTTAATTCATACGAGTTACATTGAAATTGTAACCAATTATTATCATAATTCATCTTGAAGACTATGTATTTATATTTTTCTACACGTATCTCTTTGGATTTTACGAACGTTAATATTCTTAAAACTTGTCTATGTTTCTTATTTCTATCTAATTCCAATAAAATATTATGAGACTACTGTATAAAGTATCTAAATAAATAGATTAATAAGTGGCAGAATAATAACATTATCCGACCGATAATGTTTGAGTGACGAGTTCTGAGTTCTGTGCAAGTGGCAGAATTCCACCACTATCCGAATGAATGATGCTTTTTCACGTGTGGCGAGTTGTGTGCTGTTCTGGTGATCAAGTATTGAACAACGGTGGGTAAGCGCGAGTGGGGAGCGGCAAGCAGACGAGCCAAGCGGCCCCGGCGAGGCATCAGCGTGCGCGATGCGCGGGCGCGTCGGCCGGTCAGGGTGCGGCCGCGGCAAGGGGGGGTCGCGACGGCGCGGGCACGCGGGGGCATGCGACTACGGACCCGCTGCGGCTGGTCTGGGTATTACTTGTACCACCTGTAAAAAAAACAGTGTTATAATCTTAATATATATAAATCTCGTGTAATAATGTTTGTCCTCAATTGACTCCTAAACCACTTAACCGATTATAATAAAATTCGCACACCATGTGCACTTCGATCCAACTTGAGAGATATGATGTTTTTTACGGCGAGAAAAATTCGAATAATTTCCGGGAAAATTTTATACCCGTGCGACACCAGGGCGGGCCGCTAGTTTATTTATAAAAAGGTAGTTTATTTTGACCTGACGTCTAACTTAGAAGGCAGATTTTTATTTGACGTCTTTAATGTTTGACACCTCAGAAATTGTTAACAATCCACTTGTTTTATGTTTTTTGAACCTCTGGTATAAGCGGTTAGGCACCGCTATTGGATTACACGCGCTTACTCGGGTGCTTCTCAACTGCTAAAACTGACGCAATAGACCCTCAGAACCTCTTAGGTATAATTTTAAATGTTTTAGTCATAAATAAACTTATTCTATGGTTTCAGTTATTAATAATTAAAAACAGCTTTATACCCTTTCTTTAAATACAAAAATTCAAATGCATGCATACTTATTCAGGTTCACAAAGTCAGTACTTCTTTGCCTAGTTCACGCTCTTATTCTGCTTACCTATTAATGAACCAAGCATCTTAGTAACGGAGAACTTTCTCGTGCGTTGCGGGGTGCGCACTTCTGCCAGTAAACGGTCCACTGCCCTGTAGAGGTCACCGGAGTTGTCGGCCACACTTGCTTCGCTGAATGATGCACCGTGGGCAGCGCTTACTGTTTGTCCTTCCTTTGTCGTCACCTGTAGAAGAAGAAAATAAATATTACTTAAATTATCATGAACTCTAGTTTGAGAGTATTTTCTACTAATTGTAGCACTGAAGAACCAAAAATAACAACAACAGCACAGCAATAAAGTCAAAGTCAAAACGTTTATTTCCTTAGAAGCACATTGCCTACATGGACAGGTCAACTTATAGCTGAAAACCAACGATTTTCGTTTGGGTTTATTGTGATCATTCATTAAAAATAATACGTTATTAATAATAAGTTATAAAACTAGCTCGTACCTAAATATCCATTAAAAAAAAATTCAAAAAAGATATTTATACTTGTAGTAACATGCACTTGTAATAAATACTTAGTTGGTTTCAATTAATGTTATAAATAAAATTGCGTACAACTTTGAAGTAAAAATATTTTAATACATTTTCAATATTAATGTAAATTAATGTTCTCCATCTTTTCAGTTTCTGGGATTCGGGTCATTGCTACGAGACATTATTCTCATGACCTCAATGATTAACTTTCAAACAATTCTGTCCCATTTTACGCTTTGAAAGGTTTGTTTTTGTTTAATATGTAAATATAAATTGTAACCTTTATTCAAAAGGTCCCTGCTGTATAAATGAATCCTAATAAAATGTCCAAAAATAGGTTTACTTAAATTTGAGCCTTAAATACTACATTGAACAGTTACAATCAAGTATTTCTGCTTATTAAGATAAGGGCTGTCGGACTGTTGAAAGCGTTTCTTTCAGCATCATGTCAATGTCGAAACTTCAGGCATTGCCTATCCTATACTCCTATACAGTAATTGTTTTCAACAGTTTCCAAGCTATTCACAACTCTCTCTATTATCAACTTGCAGCCCATGTGTTACTGAAGCAGTATGAATAATAGATAACTGTAGGTACAGTTACGGTGCCAAAGTATTCTAGTTTTGATATTGTATAGGCAATACATACCAAAACTAGTAATTTGTTGGACGATCAATCACCAATTTCGTTATGTAAATAAATCTAAATTTAAAATTTAAGAAAAACCCCCGATTCCAATGCCTTAATTTCCTTAAATGTAAAACAACATAATATTATGTAATGTGGACGCGATGCGTTTTCATTTGATACCCCACACTAGTATATTTGCAGATTTTCGGTTTTGCTTCCCCACTCTCACCCCCATAACTTTTAAACGGCCCAACCGATTTTCATGAAACATGTCTAAGAACACTCGCGCAAAACTCATACAAAAAAAACTAAATTGAAATCGCTCCATCCGTTCGGGAGCTATGGTGACACAGACAGACAGACAGACACGTCAAACTTATAACACCCCTCTTTTTTGGTCGGGGGTTAAAGAGTCCTAAGCTTTCATGCATACTTAAAAGTAATTAATAGGGCAGGTGTTCTGTAACACAGAGAGCAGAGAGCAATTTCGTATGCATTCATTTTATTGCTAATTCTGGACCACAGTTGTGTGGTTTCTTGCCATTGGCAGCTTTTCAATTTGGGCAAAAAATCTAGGGACGAATACGAGTTTTGTTTTGAAATTTGAGATTGTTTTCCTAACATAATTATACTGCCCAAAAACGTAGGCGCTATGATGGAATGAAAGCGGGATAATTTTAATAATTTTGTGAAGCTGTATAAATTAGGCGTTTATCCTTGAATATTCATATTTTTATGTAATGCGTAGGTGAGAGAAAGTTGATCCATCTGCGCACTTTTTAGTTAGCATGAGAAGAAATGTTTAAATTTGTTGTTATAGTTGTATCCACTTAATGGCAGCTTTGACCTACATTTTCTTGGAATTGCGAACCCACCCACGGGGCTGTCATCGGACCTACTGCGTGGGTCATGAAAATATATAACACCCGGATGTAAATTCTTGTTTACTTTGCACGTAACATTTTTTTGTCGCCATTATTCTAAGGTTTTTCTTTATAAATATACTTTAATGAATTAAGTAGGTATTAACATAACTAAATACTACTACGAATATTATATACATACACGCTCGCAAGAAAAGTATGACGTTAAAGAAACAGCACATGTTCTGTGGAACCAAAGGGCATGTGGCTGAAACTTATTATTGATAACGGATATGAAACCTTATAAAGTCTTCTACGCTTTTATGTGGATAAATCCTCATTGATATTGCCCTACTCGTAGTTCAAAAGGGACAATTGTCAGACTCATTGTTGGCGCACCACACTTTGTGAAGTCACCAAAGATTTACTGACCTGTCTCAAATGGTCCAGGTCGGTCTTGTTGCCCAGCAGGGCGATGGGCATCGGCGTCACGGCGCTGGCACCGTGGGCCGGGCTGCCGCCCGAGGGCGCGCGTTTCAGCAGCCCTAGGACTTCCGTCGCGTACTCGAAGCTGTTGCGATCCGTCACCGAGTAAACTATGAGACATGCTTCAGCCCATTTGATCTGAAACAAGGAAAACTAGTGTTAGAAAAGTTCTATAGTGTGATTTACGTGTGATAAATTTTAGTTTCACCTTGTTTTCTATTGCCCAATTAACGTTTCGTCAATAATTTACGCTGAACAGACGCGGCAACATAATTGTTCGACTCAGTAATTTAATGAATGCGTTACAAATATTTTATCAGCAAAATCCAGTTCGCTCTGGTGAGGTCTCATAAAAAAACTAGACAGAGAAGAATGTTCGCGATTAATTACAGAGCATGAGCCAACATTCCTGCTTAAAATTAGCACTGCGTCGATTCACGGCGCGCCTCCGACCACAAGCGATTGAACGGTCTGGCTTGTGACACTGCGCCAAATTTCATGTAAAGTAAACTTTATTTCGTTCACTTTAGACATAATATGGTTTGATATGCAAACAAAACACTTGGAATGGAATGTCTGACCGTATAGTGTTGAAATATGTGGGGTTGAAATAACTTTCAGTGTTGCTTCTCATCGCTATGACATTGCAGTATACTTGGAAAGTTGTTGCTAAGCTCTAGTCTAGCCCTAGATAGCTTTGGTAAAGTCAACAATATACTACGAAAAAATAAACAAATAATCCTTAGTAGTATAGTAGTACCTTATGGTCAACAAACTCTCGATTGTTGATTAATTTATCACATCTACATAAGGTTTCTAGTAGAGTTGCCGCGAATACTCGCTATTATTCGGTATTCGGCATTACTCGCCATTTTTTTTATATTCGTCGAATACCGAATAATAACTAGCATTATTCGGCATTCGGCGAATAGTGGGCTGAAATAAACTTCTAACGAACAAAAAAACGAATGAATTAAAAATAATCACTTTTTTATTATTTTCCTTAAAACAATACACAATTACACACACCGTATCAATTATTATTTGAAATATGTGCCTGTGCCTATCGTATTTATGAAATTAAACATCAAAACTTTTAAATTAATATGTAAAATCCAACAGAGGCAGATTGTGGTGCAAAAAAACACTTTTTTGTCGGGGGTTAAAAATGAATCGCAAAATGTGTTGCTAAGCGCATAACTCAACAACGCCTATACCAATTTAGCCAATTTATTTTTTTAAATGTTCGTTGGAGTTTAAGGATGGTTTTTACGGCGAGAAAAATTCGAATAATTTTGAAACAATCTTGAATAATTACCCGTGCAAAGCCGGGGCGTGCCGCTAGTTTAATATAAATTATACGTTTTCAAACTTTTATTCAAGTTGTTAATCATACACAAAGTTTTAAACTTGAGTTTCAAGTTCGTAACATATGTACAAGAAAAGGGTTGCCAGCATTTAAAAATGGAAAATTAATTATTTGTTTTCTTTTCTCACAACCTAAGAAGAAATTAGAAATATTTTTAATGTGCCTTATTTATGTCGAATAGTAATGTCGAGTTATTCGACTATTCGCCAAAGTGAATGGCGATTAATCGGTATTCGACTATTCGCTATAACAACTATTCGCGGCAACTCTAGTTTCTAGCGTACGCGTTTGTTTGTTATTTTAACAATGCTAATGTTTTAATTGTGATGAAAAGGCATGTAAACAAAGAGCTTTTCGTGAAAACGCGTTAGGTATAGAAAACAATTGTTCAGGGAAAAATTGGAACTGCGTAGTTTTCAGGAATTGCGCATCGGCTTGATGTTGACATATACAGTACCAAGGTTGTTGAAATTGGTTTCCGAAATGTCTTAATTAGCATAAAGACACACAGTTGATGGGTAGTAGTGTTGATCTAAACTAACAATTGTAAACCGACGTACCTATACACAAATAAACCGAGATGGCGTTCCCATTCACTATTATGTACGCCCACAATGTTACTCATGTATTTTTATATGCGTGGTTTAGTTTCTAACTATAATAGTATGGTGACTTAACGCGCGTTGTTTATCAATAAAATCGGTACAAACATTTCAGCAGTTGCCGGCGGTTTTTATACCCTCTTATATTGTCTATAGGTCTGATAAAATTTTTAATACTAGTAATACAGCTTCAGTAAGAGTTTATCTGACTAAGTAATCTATCCGAACAGAAGTTAATTTGGAATTTCAACTTTTTAATTATAACTTAATTTTCTTTCATTAGGAAGGTTAGTTGAAATAATCACCAACTATTAACCGCAATCTAGGTATCTATGGATGCATAAGTGCTATAAACAGTTATATTATCACATTCCTAGCATTGTTTTAATTATCTGAAACGTTTTAAAATAGCATCAAGTTACCTATAGCAACATCGAATCACTTGTGTTGAAAAGCTTACAAACCTCGATGTTTACAGATTTATAGCCAACACAATGAATCAGAGGAACTACCTTACTATTTAGGGACCATTCGTTAACTTCAGGTCATGCTGAAGACTACAATGCGCTACAAATACCTCTGTGCATGGGTTTACACAAACTATCAACAATGTGACTCAATATTATGGGTCACAGGATCGTTTTAGCTTTCGTACTATCAGATAAACAGCAATATTGTGACCATTAACCCACTTCCTAAAACCCGCTGCAGTTGTGTTTGCGGAAGGGTCTTAGTTTAACTGCACTTCGATACGACTGGAAATCTATTTAAGAAACTATTATTATGTCCGATTTTATGTACCACGTTGACCTGGTATTCATATCCTACACAATAAACCTACTTTTGTGCCGAAACCCGACTCTATTGATGGAAGACAAGCTATTATGCAAGATTGCATTCCCTTAAGAAATATTTGAGGCATTTACGTTTTTTCAACCTTTATTGAGAGTTTAGTTTGTTTATCGATACCAGTTCCGTATTTTCATTTTATGATTTCTATAAGTTGGTATTGTAAACAAGTGGGAACAGATTTAAAATCTGAAATAATAACAAATCATATTTTCAATGAGGAATTGCTCATTAGACAGACATACCTACCGGTCCCTTGAATTCACGGCTACTACACGACTTTTTAATGGATACGAAAGGTTACAGCGAACCTTGATTTTATTTTTATAGAAGACATCCCTAATCTTGCCGTGATTCATTGAACTTATTATTGTTTAGAAAATATAAGGTCGGTATGCTAATAGAAGGTCAAATATAACTCGATAATAGACAAGGACCATGTCTACAACCGAAAACAATGGGGCACCCAAAACGTATTTCAATGTATACATAAGAATAACAAGATATTAAAAAAATATATTGTTGACCAGATTAGAATACAAAACGAAAGTCGAGATCACCAAAACTAAAAACCAAAAACATGTTTCTTTTAATCACCAAGGCAGTTAATGTTAAAGTAATATCCATTGATGTTTGATTTAGAACGGCAATATAACGCCTTTGAAATAACATTAGGTACGAGATCGTATGTGCAATAAATAAAAACGTCAACCTAAAAGACGATGTCAGAAAAGTAACATGTTTCAGTTTAAGCTAACCGAAGTAGGACGGGATGAACTGAATTCATGAATTAAATTAGGCACTCGAATATTTCGACTATCGGAATAATCTTTCCCCTACTTGGAAGTATACTGTCTAGTTACCTGGTCAGCCGGAAACTTTTCTGTGGAACCGGAAACGTCGATAACTTCCAATTCCAAAGGTGTCCCGTTTATTGGGACGGTTTGTGTGTAAAGTAGATCTGAAAAGAAAGTTTAATTACAAATCGTGCAAAGGAAATGTCTATCTAAAGGAAGTTTTCCTAAGGTAAGGCTACAAGTGATTTTATGACGCGGAAGCTATAAATTATTTCAAGAAAATCTATAATCCATGGACGTAATGACGCTTTCCATCTGATGAACATACAGCGTCCCGTCTAGGCGGATTTTCGTCTTGATAATGGTTCGTACATTTGGCGTCATTGCCATAATTAAAGTCGTAATAACTACTCACCAGTATTGGAATGATATTCTCCTATGTATCTCCTTGTAAGGTAGCGCACGATCAATGCTGAAACAAATCAAGCACTTTAATCACGTAGTTCAATAAGTCGAAGTAGTGAAGATGAGATGTGTTAATTCGTGGGATTCTAAGCTGAATGTTGGGGAAACTTCAGCCTGTAACTGAACTCAAAGTCTGTGGCACCATGAGTCATTGGGCTCGTCTGACCTCAATATGAACAGAAGCAGTGATAGAAACAGATTGATTGGAGGAATGGAATGTAGTAAATGAGATTACATCATGTCAGATGTCGGTCACCATGGCCGTTGGCCTGGCTTCAGTTTATGTAATAGAATCTAGGTCGCGCTCTTGATTTTGAAATTGCGAGGCATTGTTTACATATTTCTGGACATTTTGATGAATTAAATATTAATCAATTTTTGATTACTGTTTGTTTTAGCTTAGAGTTTCGTTGGAGCTGCGACCTAGATGCGTCGGGCATGACGGGCAATTTACTGCGTTGTTTGTTTAAATAATGTAGGCTACCTGATTTTCCCACCCTGGAGCTGCCGATGACGGCTACTCGAACGCGAGGGGTTCCGGAGCGCTCGTCTCTCATCTTGGATGAAATTATGAATAATCTGTAACAAAATAACACGGTTCTAATTATTGTAATCACTGCAAAGATAGTTAAAATAGTGTGAGCATTTAATTAGGTTATTTTCATCGTCTTATAATGATTAAAAGTAGTTTCAAGTTTTTTTATTTATAACAAAGGTTACAAGTGAAATTACATTTTTATAGAGGTATGTATCTTAAAAATGTACATACATAAAAGTATATTAATACAATAATATTGTTTAAATTAAGAAACATTCAATAATGAAAATAAAATTATACACAATGTCAATTATTGACAAAATCTAAATATGTCATAATTAATAATAATAATTCATAATTCAAGATCAGATTATGCTAAAATTTTTTCGTAGCGATAGAAACATTGCTCATTTCTTAAGTTAAATTTTAATAGTTCATTTTAAGCTTGTCTTATTGAGTCTAGTATCTGTAACTGCGTAATATTGGACAGTTTGAACTAATTTTTTGATCAATATTGAGTTGTTATTGTCTGAGGACAATTTAGTAGATAGTCGTTTTTAGGTGGGTACCTACACCTGTTTTCCATTTATCATGGTATCTACGCAATACAGAGACGTTACACAACATTGTTTTCTTTTACGTATCGTTACAGTTTTCTTATTGAGTCATATAACATTGTTGTTTTCTAATATTGTAGCGACGACGCAAGCTCAAGAGCTCTGGCTTGCGCCCATTCATTAGCATTTCATGACGATAGCAGTATGTCCGACAAGGCGCGTTAAGAACACTTCCAAAACTGAGTTTTTAATTATAAGTTTATTTCATTTATTTCTGAGGATTAAAATGGTCCTAAATATAAGAAAAACTTTGTATATGTATGTGGTATAAAATATTTGAATGGAATTATTTAGTAAGTGTAGTTGATTGAAACAGAAAAAAAATTATAGGTATTTACCTAAGCGACCTATACCATCAGTTTGATCACATTAGTTCTTTTGTGAGCCGTATGACCGATTATCATTACCAAGGCAGATAGTATTAAAAAAAATACTATAAAAAAATTATTACTCTAAAAAATTGACAACGTATTTTCTGCTAATTTACTTGGGTGTTTAATATGTATAATAAAAAATATCTACGTATAAATAAATAAAAGAAATATATTAAGTATATCAGATTTCTTGTACCCGTAACACAAGCTTAGAGCTTACCACGGGGCTAGATGTTGTTGTGTGGATTGCCCATTTATAAAAAAATAATGATAATGAAATTTTATGAATGGTCCGCCAGATTTGAAAGATTATAAAATTATGCTGACGACTTTCACAGTGTGCCGAGCAATCATCTGAGACACTGTGTATTAATAACGTAACCCTGCGTCAATGGCTGCCCACTGCATGAGTGAATAACCCTAGACAAGCGCACAGAGGAAGTATCAATACCTACTGTATGCATGCTAAATTACGGTCAAACATTTTAACATAACGGTTCCACTTCATTATAGACAAAAATATGTTGTAGTTTTTAGGTACCGTTATGTTTTAAGGCTACAAATCAGTTCCAAAATGGCGGCTCACAGTAAACTTGGCAAATATATTCTATAATCAAAGCATATTCTGCATTTTGGTTTTATCGTTCCTTTGTTTTTTAGCGTTTCCATTACTTTTGTTATGAAGCAAACAATGTAAGAAGATTTAAAGTAAATGCGTTCTGTAAATAACCTTGTAATTTAGTACACGTGCACTAAACTTCTGTTGGGCGGTCATTATTATTAAAGCGTTTAGCAAATGCTGGAGTTGTTGGCGGAGTATTATGTAATATTTTATAGCATTGTTTTGCTATAAGAGTGACATTTATTATTTCTCAGTTAAATTGTAGGAAAATGAATTGTAAAATTACTTCTATGTTATAAAGAAGAGATGCATAATATCCGGTGTTGTTTTTTTGATGAGAGTTGGCATAGAGTGGGTTTACTCAGGACATTGCGAGTGGTGGCGATCGGTGCTTTCCTACAGTTTATTTACGTTTGGCGCCAAAGAACATTATCATTCAGGATTTCTGTCGCGTCTGAAAGTGCCAAAAGAAATGTTGACTTTTGAATTTATTGCCTATGACGTAGCCGAATCTTTTTCATAAATTATTTTCTCAAAAATACTTGTGGTTTCTGATATAAGAAACTGGGAATATCAGCACGTGATTTCTATGTCCTCATCTCTGAAACATTATATTAAACGAGTTTCCAGCGATGTTTACGGGCATAACTAAAGACCCTTTCAGAGCTATGACATGGGCTGCCTGTCTCTCTCTCTCTCTGTCTCTGTCGAACCCGAGTTGCTGTATGCCGCCCTTTGTATTACGTTGTTGCTAACAAAGTTTGTTATTTATGCATATTGACATCAAAGGTTATTATGTTATATGTAACTAATTCCTACCCACGTTCTAACTCACAATTCTTAATTTTTTTAACGCGAACTGAAATTTGTTATGTTGGTACTTAAATTATATATATTTGGTCAAACGTCAATTGAATCTTAAATATTTGCACTACACAATTTTCATTACTTAGGGACAAAGGAAAGAAAATAAATTTAAATAGAAAGATATGCTCATTGTATTAAAGGTTATCTAAGCACTGAGAGCGCGTGGGCTGCAATGCAGAGATGATTCCCTTTTAAGTAGACCGCGTAGGTGGGCCTGAGCTAAATACTCAAACTTGAAACCACAAAAATAACACCGTCTAGACCTATATTAATGAGAAATTTCATGTACAAACATAATCTTCTTATCAATAATGTTGCTAATAAATTGCTTGCGTAACATATAATTGATTGCTGTTTAAGGTCACATGAGCCCTAAAGACTAACGATAAGGACAAAACCGTGAAGCAATATCTGAAACAGGAGTAATAGTTGCCAGTGGAAAGAATCGCAAGGTCGCGGGAATGTTATTATCGGCTATGATAAGAGGTCAAGTGTCAAACATCCTTCGAGGCGTCCTGTTACTAACAACTATCAACATTACTAAGACATTAAATGTCATTTATTTTAATACAGCAGTACTGGATTAAAACGTAGTGATTATATACTCTCTGTACTGGATCTGAATAAATCAACTATTAGCTAGTCGCGTAGCTTGTCAGTTGACAATTCCCTGTTTAATGTAGTTACTTTATTTAGATGCTGCGAGGCAATGTTTTATTTTGTGTGTCAGCAATATAGCTTTGTTTTACTATTAAATGCCCTTGATCGGGATCCGATAGCTGTTGTGCTTGTATATTTCCAGTACATTGTTGTTATCGTCTGGCACGTGAGAGCCGTCAAGCTTTTATTTAAACGGTGATAAGAGATAAGTTGTGATGACAATGACGTTGAAGTTTAGTATCTAAGCCTAAAATATACCACTTTCTATCTGTATAAAGATAAAAAGTATAAAATTTCTTCTAATAAGGTTACCTGACACTTATATTAGAATATAAGATTAACCATAAATTCCTATCACAAAGAGAGACTTCAATCACCATCTGTCAGGAAAAATAATATTTTGACCAATATTTGGCATCTGCTAAAAATTTATGATAGTTTTGATTAAACAGTGCCAACTTCCGCAATAATATTAATGTGTGTAAAGATTTGTTGGATATACTCATAGTTTGTATCAGTTTCAGATCGTAAAGCTTTAATGACAGTTCTGATTTTTAGTGTTTTCAATGACAATTGCGGATTTAGGTGAAAGTGATAAATTTGAGCCTAAAAATAATAAGTGGATCATGGAATGAAAATACCATCAACAATATAATGGACAGGCTCAGATACAGTTAAGTTCTAGGAGGCCTCTACGCAGGGTCTACGCCTCGTAGCTTCGTAGCCGTCGTATTTCGTAGCAAGCAACAATTCGCACGTTACGTTGATTCGTTACCGAAGTATAATCAAATAATAACATCATTTGAAATAAACACTGTAACATACTGCGACATTGACCGCTAAGCCTACGCTTTGACCCTTTTGAACTTTTGTGTAAGGTCAATGTGGGACAGTAACGATGACGAATGATCGCAATCTATCACTCGGAGTAAAAATTACTGTGACAAATTATGATGTACTTGCAAAAGTTATTAAACGGGAAATATTAGTGCTTATCTTTATGTATATAAATCTTCTGTACGTTTGATAGTCATTGAACTACTCCTAAACGGCTGGACCGGTTTTGATGAAAAAATTTTTTGTGTGTTTTTAAGTGGGTTCGATAATGGTTTAGATTCACAATACGGTCAACTAGGTGCGAAGCGGGGGCGGACCGCTAGTTTATGACGTTTGATTAATGTAAAATCATTTCTTTTCTTATTTAATCTCAATTAAGTTATGTAATCAGAAGATATATTTTAACCTGTCTCGTGTAGGTGCGTATACAGTGTGGCATCTTGTGTCCTATTTCTATTAAGATCGTAGATCCGGATGTGACCGGGTTACCCGGGTCCCGGCACAAGCGCAGCTCTGAAGGCTGTACTAGATTCCCTTTATGTTGTCCTTGCCACTTCTGCCAAGATTTTCTAAACAGGTATTTGCACTTAACCTAGTTTTCTTTTATGTTCACTTTATGAAATAAAATCTGGGATACCTCCAGATGTTTTATTTTTTATTTTTAATAATATTTAAGAGGACTTACCGGTCACTCCCTAAATCCTTCAAAGCCTTTGTTATCCTAGTAGAAAAGTTACTATATTTTTAGTATCTGTTTTACATTTTATGATAACAAATAAAAAATTAAACGATTGGGCAATATTTCATATTTTATGACCACAAAAACTATACACGCTTTAAATAAAGATACATAAAAAAAAAATTACCGGATCTATATCAGTTTAATTCAAGCTTGATCCAAACTGTACGTCAGAATAATATTTACTTCTGTACGAAAACTTTCCGCGGTTATAAAACTTGTGGATTGAGATTATAAGAATGCTAGGTTCGATAGTTTATTTACTGCCTGTGCTCGTGCTACAAAGCATGATTACAAAAAAAACTTGATACGAACTGCTTGTAAATCGCCGTAGGAAAATAAATAATTATTTCCGGACAAATATGCGACATATTGCGTGGACATACATAAATACCTGCTGTACATTAATTTATGAAATAAATATTCGCCCACTTAAAGTTTGAATAAATAAATCAAAAATGTTTAACGTTTGCAATCTGGCCAATGCAAAGATGACCATCAACTGATAAAATTCATTGTTATACGCTTTACCCAGGATATATAAGTAAGTTCGCTCAGCCCCGGATCCACCATGAAGTTTCTTTGTTGCCGATAGTGATAGAAATGTCATTGTTTACGTTGGTCCATTCTCTATTAATTTCTTCCTAAGTATACGTACCAGCGACCTTAATAAAGTCATAAAGGTGTCCAATTATTTCTATGGGATTAAGTACCTGGTTAAAACCATTTTCTAGCCAGATATACGTTAATTATAAATGTATGAAATCAAGCCCAAAGGTGAACAGGTACAAAGAACAAACACGAACAACAACATAAATCAATACGAAACAGACCTGATTGATTGTTGATCTCCCCATTCATTTGCATTATTGGTAAACAAAAGTTGTTTGCGAAAACATGTATATTTTCTTAACCCAAGATAAATTCTGCTTCAGGAATAGCTACCCCATACACACACATAATATACCTCCACACTCACTCACTCTATTACTTGCCTTACAAAAATTGATTAGAGCTCGGTTGCCCTTGAAAATTAATATGTTTAGGTATCGTTTATAGTTATTGTTCCGTGAAAGAATAGTGTAACATGAATATGCCAAACAATGGTGGTGTACTTGACCCATTTTTTGTGGCATAGTATATCAATCACGAAGGTTCAATGTTAGTGGTGTGATTACCCGAGCTTGTGCCAGCGCGACCGTTGGGAAGGTGAGTGAAACTACAGGTGGAATCTCAGAAATGTTACATTTACCGGAATTTAAGGTCAAAACACTTGATTCTTTTGTTGACTGTACAGACACCAAACATATTTATTTCATTAGCAAGTTCACAACACAAGTTATAGTCTGTAATATTTAGTCTCCGCTCTAGGAAATCTACCCATATGGCGGAAAACCTGTTGAAAATTTCAATTTTTTTTTGATAATGCCAACTTCAAATAACCTTAGTTTAGGCTTACTATATTTTTATTTTCCTAATATCTTTGAAAGGACAACAAAATAATGTAATGCCCTAAGAAATTTGCAAAATTCTAAATAGCTCTTGTCATTCAAAAATCAATATTTTACACATTGTATGAAATATTATTGTATTCGTATACTTGACCTACATACATATTATGTTTATATTATAGTGCTACTGTGTTATGCAGTAGTTATAACAATTTGTTATTAACCTAGTTTCTTACACAACATGTTGGTTGGACAAAATGTCGTTTGCTGCTGGCTTCAAATAGTTGAATACGATAAACTTAAATGTTTCCGAACTAAGTGACTTGAAATTTTAATTGTGTTGAGGTGTACTTATAATGTATCTTCATAAATGCCGAAGTTTTACATTAATCAGGTACTATAAAGTTAAATTACAAACTCCACGCGTTGGTTACACGGGTAACTGTTCACTTTTATTCAGCACTATCCAACAATTAAATAATTTAGTCCAGAATTTAGACGTGACCATGTAACTTTTCTAATATTAAGATGTAAACCAATGCCTTGACTTTGACTTATTCACTTTAATATGGAGCGATTACTTATAACTACATTTTATTTCTGTTCTCCTTAGCTACGAGTACTTATATGCTAAAAACCCGCCCGAAAGTGTATAACTTACAATGTCTCGATATTAATGTACTCATCATGTGGAACGGACAACGTTATTAATAAATTTGGTAGTTATTTTCTCCTTAGCCAATAATAAGCACCTGTAAAATTTCGTAGAGTATCTTTACCTGAAGCTGTAAAAATAAACCGGCCGGGGTAATTGGTTTTATCAGCACACCTGACCGCCGCGTGCCCAAGCCGCGCCCAGGTGCAAACGTTAACGGAATATTCAATGTAACAGAAACTTTCCGATACCGAGATGCTTTGAGAATATTTTGATCGTAAAATTAATCGATTTCGTCATAGCATCGTTATTTTTATGATCGACCTAAAATTGCGAAGTGGAATGTGAACGGAACATATATTTGATGGGATGACATATTAGATTTTGATTGAAAGAGATATTTTTGCGTATTGAGACTACCTGGATTTTAGAGGTTGTAATTCTTCGTGTATTTCAATGAAATAGTAAAGTAATATTAATCAATGGGCAAAACAAGTGGATGATGATGATGATGAACGTACAAAGTTTCTATGAGCGAGATATTAATTAACTCAGGGCTTTGACTCATAGTCAAACAGAAAGCGAAGTTAAGTGAAATTACCTATCTATTCTCATCCTTACTTAGTTTATTGCTGAAGATTCAAACAAACATTAATCATCATTTCTAGCAACTATTTGCTTCTTTAAGTCACAAAATTTTAGCTAAACTTAAATAGTTAACACGGGAGCGTTAAACTTGTACTATTAGTAAGTAACTGGACCCCAAATCTTATTGTATCTTTTTATATTTTTCTGTAAAAATGGTTCAAAGAATAATTTACTAAATTTTAACAGTATAGTTGTATAGTTTCGGAAAAACTGACTGTGACATAAGGACGAACAGACAGACAAAAGGAATCTGTTTTTTTGCCATTTGGCTACGAAACCCTAAAAAAGGTAACCATTCAGCATGAGTTGTGGTAGAACGAGAGCGTTTGTCTACCATGTGCTTTTTCAATTAGATATTTGTGTGTGTAATTTGAAACAAACTGAAGAAGTTATTATTATAATTTCCAACTTATACATTAAGTATGTATGATGATGTTAGATAGAGACGTTTAAAAAATAGCCCTCTTCAAGACAATAATTAAATGGGCTAAGAAGGCTTATAGTTAACTAGCTGTGCCCCGCGGTGTTACCCGCGTTATAATGGATTTTCCCGCGGAATGACGTTTTCCCGCGGTAAAAAGTTTTTTTACGTGAAAGAGTAACAAACATCCATACATCCATACTTACAAACTTTCGACTTTATAATAGTAGTAGGATAGTTTAATTGTCCACTTTTCCCCTGCACGGTATTTGCAGTTACAGTAATAATTATTTAAGTTAATTTTTCCCTTCCGCAGAAAAAAAAAATTGCTAAGTGAACAAAAATGGTAGAAACATACATATATACATACCGCGATAAAGGGAATATCACGCAGGGAATTTGTGAACCAAGCCTCTATATTATATTGCTTTTATTTTAACTTGAAGTCTGCTAAGGTGTCGTATATCTACTTTTTTATAATAAGTAGTTTGGTTAATTTTTCTTATGTAGTTATAAAGGTAATTGAAAATGATAAATTGTCTGTTGGTTTTGTTTGTTGATTCAAACAAATGGATTTCCAATTAGCGGTCGGCGTATCGCAAATACATTTTATGTTTGCGAAAGCGTGGGCTGTACTAGGTAGATATATTGTTGAACATTTTAATTTATGTCCAGAATATGTAAAACACATTTGTTACGAAAGAATGTTGTTCTGTAAATGACTAAATCTGTAATGACAAGTCGTTGTCAGGAATTAAGAAATTAAATTCAGAGCAACTATTGCATAGGTACTTATGCAAAAATAACTTATAATAAAATGTAAGTTAACTTTTAACTGAAAGAAACATGGATATACCATACTATTTATTCCTTTCAGTTTATTTTTGAATGTATATCATCCATCAATCAAGTAACATTTTGAAACATTTTTGTATGTCGTTGAAACATCATCATGTTTCTATCATATCGTTATAGTGTGGCATTTATATATTTTTTGTGTTTCTGACAGAGTGGACAAGAAACATGAGTATCGGAATCGTATTTGGTTCAGGTTTCTACAGATGTTTGCAATGCGAAGCTTGACTTTGTTTCTTTGTATACAAATCAATAACATTTCCTTAGAAAAATATATGACACAGATGTAACTAAGCCAAAAAATCAATCTTTCTTCAAGTTTCATTGTCAACACTATTTGTTTATTTAAAGGCTTAAAACCGCTAACACTTAATTACAAAGGTTTACTAAAAGTAAACCTAAACACACTAATCTTTGCACCAAAAGTTCAAGAGCATCTTACCTCTATGTCTCTATTATGTTAATTCCTGAAAACTCCGCAATCATGAGTGCCCAGTAGTCAAAAACCAAAGCGGTGAACACAATTATCAAAGCAGCCACAACACACCACGTTTGTGATACCTCTTTTTCAAATAATATCATTGTCTGAACTGTTATCAATAAAATCAGAATGAAATTACCTACACTTTCAGCAATAGGTATCACCATCTGTAAACCTATTACAAAACGCTTGAAAGGTATTTAGATTCAGTCCTATCCTCGAGTATAAAATCGATATGTTCAAGTTTAAAATCATAAAATATGCAAACCTAATAAGAAGGTTGCAAGCTCTGTTTATTCATAGAAAATCGATATCAGCTGCATTCGATACCTAAAAACGTGTTCAATAAAGTGATTACATTGATTTTAAACTTCAACATTACTGAAGTTACTTACCAATTAGAAATCTGTAGAAAACTCTCGCCGGCAGATTAGCTGGCGGCAGCACAATTCTCTTAACACAAATCACTAATTCACAGTCCTTTATCAATGCAAATGTACGAAAGTCAGGAGAGCTGACGTGTCGCGCCTGAGAGCTTCAGGATACAACTGGGCGGCGCGCATCCAGAGAAGCTATATATACGTAGGTAGAGCCGCCCGCCCGCCCTCCGCGCGTTCATACATGCAAAAATACCGGTGGAATTCAGCGCCTAATTTCTCTGTCGCTGCCTTATGCCTATACAATGAGAGCATTGATCCCGCGTGCAGGGACAACTGACCAAATTCTTTGATTCTGGCATCTGCAGTGACGATGACGGGTGACCGATATTTCAGCAAGTTTTAACACTCCTTATAAGGATTTGATTCGCGCTTTGTAGTCTGTATGTTCTTGTTATCACATTTATTATATAATTATTAAGTTTCTTTAGCGCTTTTGATTGGTAAAGTGAAGAATACAATATTTTCGTTATATAAACATTTTAGATATTTGAAGTCTAGTAAAATAGTTACTTATCTTATTGATTGTTCTACATCTTAGATCACGTCTTAATTTTCAAGCTTGTAAGATAAATATCACTTACATACATAGAGATAAGTTTTTAACACTCTTAACAATTTAGCATCTGAACTCATATAGATATTATTATGGTTTAAAGATAGCTTAGGTAAGTCCAGGGTTTATACATAAAATTATATTATAAAAACTATTGACAGCGGATTTCAACAAACGGGAAAGTCCTTTCGTCGTGGGAGGAAATCTTGTTTAAAATAAATCAAAAAGAAGTTCTTAAAAACTATTTCAGTAAGGCTGCTAGCTCATAATTCAGACTGAGATAATAATATTAAAATTCCACTCTGGTTTATCCAAACTCATGAGTTTGGAAATCATACTCGTATGATAAGAATGTTCTACTTCGTCTTTATACATTGTTATTTTTGCTGTTTTGTGTGTGTCTTATAAACATCTTATCTAAATGTCTTATTTTATGCATTACAAGCGGCCCGCCCCGACTTCACAAAGGTAATCTTGTTGACTGTTGGTACAGTTTAAATAGGCAAAGGCTTAAGTATAAAATCCACATTATACCTAGATGTGTTGATAATAATAATTATAGATGTAAAATTATGGTAAATCTTAAGTATTATTTATTAGATTATACATATAACACACTATTACTATTGCACAATCACATTAAAAGCTACATAAGAGACACACACTTACTTTTAAAAAAGTGTAACATGAAACTAATACAACAGGCTTTTTAGAGTTCCGTAGCCAAATGGCAAAAAACGAAACCATAATGGATTCGTCATGTCTACTCTCCGTCCGTATTTCACGTTTTTTCTGTTCACGTCCGTAACTGATAACTGATAACCCTATGAATCCTTACACATTACCTCCGGGTGGTGCAAAGAACAGTCTCTGGTGGTAGGCTTCGGCCGCGGCTTGTCACCACCCTCCGGGCTGGGCTAGTGCGTCAAGCGTTTTTTCGTGTTTCGTTATGTGGTCTAGAGAAGCCATCTACCTTCTAGGTCTTCATGCCCCATCTTAGACCACATCGTCACTTTACATCAGGTGAAATTGTGGTCAAATTAAGGATTATCCAGCATAAATAAAAAAATGGCAACTCCGTGGCCTGAAGAACTAGTGAATTATATATTATAATACAAGCACCATTCGAAAAATCTCTTAGCATTCCGTAACAATTCCGATGCAACGATAAACTATTTTAAGTTAAGTGCCCATAATGCAACATGGGATAATATTAAAATCTCATCGAGCCACTTTGGATTTCCCGTTCTGTATTTACGGCTTTCCACAACAAATCCTCAGTTGACTGCCTCAGTGGTGCTGTGGGCGAAGTTCCGCTTGCAAGAGGTAGCGGGTTTGATTTCCACCGAGGGGCCAAGCGTTTGTATGTTCTTAAATCACTTTGTCGTAGGTCTGGGTGTTTAATATATATAATAAAATATCTATAATGTATAGTCTATTAAATTAAGTATATCAGTTGTTTGGTACCCGTAACACGAGAACTTACCACGGGGCTAGGGGGATGTTGTTGTGTGGATTGTCCGGAATTAATTATTTATTTTATTTGATTTATTAAACATGTATAATAATTAAACAAAAAAAAATTCCAATCAAAATTATGCAGCTGCGTTTAATTTCATAAAAGTTTAGATACTTACATAAATTTAGTCACTATAAAAATAATAGAGTTTTTAGAATAAGCTTTTTACGGTTTCTCCAGCGTATTTTTTAACCGTGGGATTAAGGTTTTTACATAATCTAGAACTATTATTGGCAGTGGCGGATTTACAAATTTTCTAGGTAAAGGCTAAATAGTTTTTGCTGCCCTTGCCTTAAAAAATATTTTTGATTTCTAAAAAAAAACTCGTTACCCAAATTTTCCGCCCCTAAAACCTGCCGCCCTAGGCTTGAGCCTACTCAGCCTGCTGGTAAATCCACCACTGATTATTTTTACTTTTAATAAGAAAACAAACACCATTTCAGCCTTATAGCACGTATTAACAGACATACTGAACGTGGAAAAGATGTCTACTGGGACTGTCTCTCATTGTCATGAAGACCGTCTCTCTTCTGTCTCTTTTGGAAAGCATGTATCCGTAATTCAGGATCGGCTAGCGCATCGTTGGACGTCCACTAACTAGATGCATGATTTGGATCAAGCCGCTGGGTCACTGGGTCATCCGAAGTAACTAGAAATGAATGGGAGGCTTAGTCCAGCGGAAGATGTTCTGCAGTGCGAATGATATTGACAAGGAATTATGTATAAATTGCTTTTTAGGGTTCCGTAGCCAAATGGCAGAAAATTGAGCCCTTCTAGATTCGTCATGCCCGTGTACGTCACAGCCACTTTTTTCCGAAACTATAAAAACTATATTGTTGAAACTTGGTTAATAATTGTATTCTGTGAACAGTATTACGAATTTCGCCAAAAAAAAAATTGGGGTTTCCCATATTAACAATTGCAGCACAAAAATGTTTTGTTCAAGAAACCCGTAGTGTGTATAGTGAGGCGTATATTTTTTTTGTATTTTACTGTATTTTTTTAAAACAATAAGCGTAAATAGAATTACAAGGAACCATGGAATATGTAACCATCACATACTTTTCAAGTTTATTTTATAAAGGCATACAAAAACAGCTATACCTTATCGCTTTATCGAAAACGGCTGTAGTTCTCTAAGAACCAAGCTTCAAAATAGTTATGAGTTCAACTCTAAAAGTCCTAAGAAAATTGACGTAATTTTCGTACTCACTCCATAAGTATAATAAAAACAAATGATTTCAAGAATCCACCGCAGCAAACGGAATCGAGATAAAAGCGACGATCGTTAGAAGCACTCGTCATAATTTTATGTATGTTTCCACTACGAGCAGATGTGCGACGTAAACATTTGGCGGCGACTTACGATTTTCCCGGAAATATCGAAGTATGGATGAATCTCTGAACTTGACTCATGCACTTGGAAAGAAAGGATGTATGTGTACATATATTTGTGTTTTATCATATATGCACATTTCACATATTTGTTTCATGATCGTTGATATTGGTCATGGAGGAATGCGGACATTCTAAGGTTCATTCATTCAACTATTCATTTTGAAAACGGATGTAACTCACGTAGTTTATTATGATTTAATAATAAATATCCGACATTTCTCTCTGTTCAACCAACTATTCAAATATATGAAACACAAATAGCAACTATATTCTGCTGCCTCAAATCGTGTAAATTGGTTAAGTTTCAGCACGGATTTGTGTTCTGTTAATACTTGTTTCGGGTCCGGGATTTTTATATGCATCATGAAAACTATCTTTGTCTTTAAGTATAACCTCAGTCATTCAGAGTGCACTGGCGGGAGGCTGCGCCATACTTGCAAGTGGATCAAAAACTTTTAGAATCAGATGTTAAACACCCATCGATGACGAATAATTTTATATACACAGTGCGACGAAATACTACGAATACGTCTAAATAATATTTACAAGACTCGATTGGATCTGTAATAAGTAAACTATATTATTATAACAATGAATTTTCAGTCTCAGTTGCTCTGTCACCGTGATAATGAAGACGACCAACGCGCACAGTTAAGCATACGGCAAGACCAGCCCGCCCGTGCACTCTGATTGAGCACCAAGAGCTAACCACCGGGCTAGATTTGGCGGTTACAGGTGCTTTAGTGGAATGTCGAGATGGTTTAAAAAGATTAAAAATATTACTTAATATTTTTAGAAATTAATTACAACCATAAATTTAAATTGTAGAGTGAATTTTGACAAAACATTTTAATATGTCGCTTCCACTGTCTGAGCTTAAATCTTACAAACTACAACCTATTTGATTTAAATGCAGACATGAAATAGAGTTATTCAATAGGAAGGTTTATAAGCGCGTTTCCTTAATTTTTTAATTAAAAAACGAAATTTCGTTTAATTTAACCTTAGATATCCAAGTATAATGATAAACCATCATATAAAATAAGGTTAAATGTTACAACAGGTAAAGGTAAAACAGTTCTGTGAAGTCTTCTGTGAAGCTTCAGCCCACGCAAACTATGAGTTTTGAACTAAGCTGCAACATAATGCTTTAAACATAAAATAACTGACCTTTAGCACTACTGTTAACTTAATTTTGTTAAGAATTCATCTTAGAATATTACGCCTACGCGAATCTTAGTTTTTACAACTTTCAATAAAGTCTCATTAAGTTCTTTAGGCACCATATTACATACAGGGTGATTCAGTTCATATATTCCAAAATGAAATGCGCGATGGGGGAGGTTCTAGTGCACCGATTTCATCCCCTTGTATGTTCTACAATTTTTTATAGGTTAGACATATTCAACTTTTTTAGTTTTTAATTTAGATCACCGGCTTAGTAGGTACACAAAAATTGTTTTTTTTTTAAACTGTACACACTAGAGTCGTGGTTTTTAGCAAAAACATAGCTGAAAAGTGGATGGTAGATACTTATGTTTAAACCAATATAACTTTGAGGCTTTTTTGAGACTATTATAATAATAAATAATTTAAAAAAAATCTGAGTATTTAGTTCAAACTTTAAACGTTGCAAAAAGTGTATAAGAAATCTAGCTAATCACTAATCAAAATTTATGTTACTTAGAATCAGGTGTTCACATGAAAATAACCTTAATAACTTAAAATTAACCTTATACTTGTAGAATTTCTATCTAAATGCTAAGGCCTGTTACGAACTAGCGGTTGACCGCCTAGGCGTACAAAAGCGGTTCTATATGACAGGCCGCCTCCGGGCGTTTTTAAATAAAAAAATAACACTAATTTGGATTAGGACATTTTGTTATCCATTTGCAAACAATTTTTAACAAATTTGAATATTCACATTATTTTACAAATTCTTTTAACATTCTTATATTTATTGCAGTCATTAATTTCATTAATCTACAGAAAAAAGCGTTTATCTAATCGGGTCACAAAAATAAATACACAAATCTCCAGCGTAGGTATGTCTTTCACTTCGTCAACAACATTTGATTACATTATTCGCATTAGTTCACCAACATTTGAAATGTCAACATTGATGATGACTCAACCAATTCTTACGAAACTTTTCCAGATGATTTTCCTCAAGATTTTATTATACACAACTTGCATTGAGATAAAACAACAAGCAATTAAACAGTCATAATAAACTATCGTCTAACAAGTTCGGCGAAGTTCAGCAACTGGGTCAAAAACACTTAACGCATATAAATCAGTTTCGACTAACCTGGATCAAGAAATAGGCTACTATGCCTTACATTACAGCATAGAAGGCAAATCAACTTCTGGATCTTAAATGTAAGAGCCTAGGGTCGGATTTCCATCTTCTATATTTGGACGTTTTTCAATTTGTAAAATCAAGCAATGGTAATAAATAATTTCGTATCTAAATACTGACCCTCGTATTCAAAAAAAAATTTCAATTTTTATATTTTATAAGGAACTCAATAGAACGTTTGATAAAAAATATTTTTACAAAACCCTAATCAGTGTCAAATCTGTTTACTAACAGTTCAATAAAGCTTTTCAGGCTTGTTTACCTCTAAAATAGTCGCAATAAATGGCGTTAATGGGTTTATTGTGTTCTTAATATTAGCCCAAAAATAGGAGTTTTTATGAATACAAGCGAAAGTATCTCAATGGCTGTATAGCCATTGAGATTCGATATATCACAAGAGTATTCTTGTGATAAATCGAATTTAAGAAAGAATTTAGTATTTTCGCAAGTTAAATCCTGAATGTATCAATCGACGGCTGCTGGACATTTCCCCCCTCAAAGATTTCCTTTAGTTTCTGTTGAGTCTTACTAAGTCATCCGTGCATCTAATTGGTGGCCGTCCTCTGCTGAAAGCCTGGTAGCCGTAGGACTGACGGGAGCTCTTAGCATACCTTGCTCCGTTTTCCGTATAATAATGACAATTATTGACAAAATAATTTAATGAGACTCAAACAACTATAAATTTATCCTCCTGCTGCCAAATTGGTGTCTAGAATCTGAAACCACAGGTACACGCAATAGTTGTAACGTTTGACATGGTTCGGTAACGAAACGGCCGGTCAGGTTACGGTCCTCGGAGTAATCACGTCACCGTTTCGGATCCCGTAATTTATCGTCACTGAAACTGCCGCAAAATTGCTCTATAAACCCGCTCCGGTTGACGGCGTGTTATTGTGTCGCATGATTGACATAGATGTGGGATCGCAATGAACACTCAATTGATGACCTGTTACATGTTTGCTTGCTACCTACATTTCTCGAGACGATGAAATGGTAATGGAACAGAAATATAGCTAGCGTTTAGGCTGTGATCTTGCGTATCACTGCGTGCAGAATACCGAATGCCTGATAATATTAAAGAAAGAATTTCTATGGTCACGTAACTCTTCCAAGAAATAGACTATAATAATAATAATAAATTTTATTAAAATATTAATAAAAATTCACTTAAAAAAACAAAAAAAAAAACGTTTAAAATAGGTATGTAAGACTAATTTCTGTATGTAACAATCACATGTTGTGACGGTCATGGATCAACCGAGTCGGAATTTCACGCTTGATGGCAACTCGAAAAATGTGCAGACCATAACATTCGATACAATTAAATGTTCCTTAAAGTTTGAAATTCATAACAAAATGTATAAAGCGAAAAAAATATTTTTAATAGCGAGATGCGTGACCTCAAAGAATCCCCGGGATCTTTTAGTTATATTATAAAACTTTTGTAAGGCTACGTACGTCTATTTATATTATTAACTGATAGGTGTTCAATTAAATATCATATATGCTTTTTAAGTTGTAACCTATTTCAAGCCCCTTTCCACCCTATTTCTATATATTTATGGCCACATCAACCTAGTTCACGCTGTAGGTCGCCTACGTCATTTATGTTCTTTATTATAGCGCCTACTCCTTAGCCTCTCAATATGTGTATATTTAGTTCACCTTGTAAGTAGATATAGTTCAAAGCCCTTTTTTTTAGTAAAGTTCTGGGTATACCGATTTAAGTTACATTAGAACAACATTAGCAACGTTGGTTTGTTAAATTGTTAAGAAATGTTACATACAATCAAATGATTCAAGCATTTCCTTTATAAAAAAATTGTTTCTTAAGTATTTTGTTGTTAAGACTCAATACAATCTATATTTTAAGAAGTAAGTTTCACAGTGTCAATTTACGGCAAAATTTCTCAACGACACTTGGATATAACCGAAACATTTAACCCGGTTAAGTAAAGATTGATAGATACTAAATTGTGCACTTCGAAATAATATATACAGAGCACAGTGACAAAAGACAATACGTTAGAGTACAGTGAAATAAATAGAACAACAGTGGTGTGGTGTGGTGTATCTTATAGAGGAAAAAGTTACACAGCCTGCAAATAAAATGCCATGAAAAGTAAGTAGTTATGTAGGTATATCTAATTGTAGAATACGATTTTAAATATTAATCTTCTTTTGATTCCTATCTATTCATAATAAATAGGTACCTATAGTATGAAGTAGTGTTCAGAGGTTTAACACAGGAAAAATAAGGTACTTCCTTTGTTAAAATTCAGCCAAAACGCAAAAAGATTAATCAAATTCATGAGCAATTACAACCCTAATTATCTTTAATTAAGCGTTTGATATAATATATTATAACTGTGGCGCCCAAAATCAAGTTTAATTGCTGCATAAAATCATACTAACTCATATCTTTATGAAAATTAAGTACTCTGAAGTCGGGACATAAAATGTACATAATTTGTGTCTTAAGTCTTTCCCGTCTTTGTCCCAACGAGATGAAAAATTAAGGAAGTCAGACTTATGTCAACTTTTTTTATTATGTACGCATTTGTGTGAGTGTTTACCCGTGGTCCCAGTGGATCGACTCATTATCGAGTCAACGGGTAATTTTGATTCCCCGTGGTCCATGGCATTAGGCACACAAATTATACTCTTTTAAATATAATTTATGATATTTTTAAGAACAAAAACATATTTAGGTATACCGTAGAAACAACGTTATACCTATTTTTTGAGCGATAGTTGCTGAGAATTTTATTCATCATTGCCTCCTCTTAGTAAAGTAAAGTAAAGTAATGTTAGTTAGGTTTACGAACTAATTTACTATTCAGTGTGGCTTCTAAAAATAGCATTTCAATTTGTTTTTATTAATTTATTTAATAAAGACTTAGTCTGGAATTCTTACAATTTACTTGTAGTCTCAAATAATCTACTGATTACTTTCAAGTATGTATTACATTATTCAATCAATCGTATCGAGTAATCATCGAGTAATGTTTAGACTACTCAATCGTACAAAATTTCGTACAGAGAAAGCTTGATCCAGAAACAGGTACAGGATATTTATTTAAAAAAAAAATATCCCTGCTCAAGAACAAGCGAAAAGCTTATCCTACGAGTAAGTATATTAATAAACACGTAGGTACGCATGTCAGAACACCTCTTAAAATTTTACGGTGTTTAGTTGGCTGGCCATAACTAGTCACGAAAACCATTAATTTCAGTTGCTCATTACTTACATAATATTGGCACGTGGCAGATTCTGGGGTCGATCCAATTCTTCTTTGGTCCCATCGGAAATGATTCTGGATTTAAAACAGGAAATCTAAATATTCCTGTGCGTTAACGCAGTCTCGTGCTATTATTAACTTGAATGACAATATTTACAAAGAAATTATAAATATCTGTTTTCATTATGATTTGAAGGTGCTTTAAAGCGATTACCTATTGAGTTTTTAACCAACATATAAAATGAATGAGTCTAGTTCTGTAGAGAGAACCAATGAGTTCAACATCTCATCGAATTATGATTGTTTCTTTGTGTGCAGAATATGATTACATTTACCTATATTTATAGATTTTAGAACCTAAACTAGAAACTAAATTATGTAGGTATCAGATATGAAAAAAAACCCATATGCACTTAAGAAGTTCGTGTTTTGCATACAGACGCCAATGCCCACGCGGTATAAAACTAAATATAAATTTTAAAGTTAATAAACAAATCGATCATCATATCGACAAACGAAGAAAATCAAAACCTTGCATCCCACTTTAAATCGTCTATCAACTCAAAATACTCACAATTATTTTTGGAGACCGAATTGTTTTCAATACAAACGATATAAATAAACAAACAGGCGTTATAAATAGCTTTAGATTGAATCATATACATACACCTATACAAAAATCGGTATAAATAAAAACTCTGTTAGCCCACGGATTTGACTGGCATCTGAATCACATGAGTTTTGGGAAGGGGTGACGTTGACAAATGAGATTATGCTGGCAATACTGTGTTGGTGTATTATTGTTCGAATTCAATGTACTATTTATTTCATACAGAAAAGACACAAATAATATTTCAAATGTATAAATAAACATTAAACTTCTTTTATCACACAAACTTTATGCTCCATATAAATTAAAAGCGAAGAAATCATGGAATTGCCTTTAAATGGATGCTTTTCAAAATACAAGCGCAATAAAAAGAGTTTATGTTAGGAAAACACGCATAAAGCTCGCAAAATGTACTCTCCAACTTTGTTGTGCTAATAAAGGATATTGTTTATATTTGAAAAGGAGGGTGAGATATGAGTGGGTATTGGAAGTTCGCGGGTCGTCGGCGGCGGCGGCCACGTGGAAAATTCATTAGCGACAACTTAATCTTCTCATCTTAATTTGTTGGGCGCCAGTCACGTACGCATCGCTGAGGTATGTGGATTGTGGTGCGGTCAAGCACCTCACCTGCCGTACTGTTCTCCAAGCCAAAATAAACCCTATTATCTCTTACTAAAGTTTATCAATATAATGTCTTCGAGTGAGAAGCTATAGGTACACGTGATCTCGAAATCCCAAAGCGAATCTAATACAGATATAGATCTGTTCGTGATGGACGCTTCTTATCATCGATTTTGGTTCAGAAAAAGGATATCGTGCAAGATAATATTAACATCATACTTTCAAATTTCAGGCCACCTAATTCTGTCGATCTAATAATATTTTCGATACTCCGAGGCGTTAAGGGTTGTTCTGTAACATTATGACGGTCTTATTTTCACGCTCCATTTTATGTTGACACCTTATACCGTACAGCCTCAATAATGCTTTTGGCATATTAAAACGAATTTTTTTTATGCTCGATAAGCCTTCATTTGACCACAATCTCACCTGATGTAAAGTGACGATGTGGTCTAAGATGGGACATGAAGACCTAGAAGGTAGATGGCTTCCATCCGGACTACATTACGAATCACGAAAAAATCGCTTCTCACACTGGCCCAGCCCGGAGGGTGGTGACAAGCCGCGGCCGAAGCCTACCACCAGAGTCTGATCTTAGCACCACCCGGAGGTCACGTGTAAGCATTCAGAGAGTTACCACTCCTCTTGAGGGGAGTTATGTAAACTGTAACTTTCTTAATCTGTATATATTTGTGCTCACTAGGCAAAGCGGAACACTCGAATACACAGTTTAAGAGACACCTGTGTTCGAGTGACACTTGAAAAGGGGTTTCCGATTCATTCAATTATAATAATAATAATAATAAAAGCATTTATTTTGCACACACATAAGTACAGACAAATTACAACACAGACAATTAACATTCAGTAACATAATAAATTAAATAAAATAAAAAATAACAATGATAGCAAAATTTGAGAAACTTAAAACATTAAATGAAAAACAAAAAAAAAACAAACATCATAACAACATATATAAGTGAAAACTGTTTTTATTTTATTTCTATTCCACCACGCCACCACCACCACTAGCTACTTCTAGCAGGACTAGGCTCCCGACCGCTTGCCAGTGTGCATAAACCTCACAAGGCGAACCTAGTGACTATAGAATGGTACATCTTTTACTATTTTAGCAAATGATAGCGATGGCGTTCTCAATTACTAAGAGATTTCCCGCGGCTATAAATTGTAATTCCGCCTTAGATTTATTATAAGATTTCCGCAGTAAAAAGTAGCCTTCCTTGATTAGTTTTATGAATAAAGCTATTATAAAGATATGCAGACAAGATTTTTAGTTTTTTCGTTTTAGAAGTTCGCGGAACTCTGGTTAGGTCCAATCGATATAAATCGATAGACCATGGCATGGTATGGACAGATTATGAGAAGGGATGAATATCATGTGACGAAAAGAGTGTTAGATATGTGTGTTGATGGATATGTGGGAAGAAGTAGGCCAAAGAAACGATGGAAGGATGACATGTGTAAAAAAGAAGTGAGTGTTGAGATGACGAGTGACAGAAGAAAATGGAAGGAAAAACATTTTGTGCCGACTCCATGTAATGTGGGATAAAAAAAATTAGTTTATTTCAGTTACTTAATCTATACATTATATTAAAATACAGCGGGATAAGGGCAAGAGAATAATGATGTTGATTAAACACCAGTTTTTAAAGGTCAGTTTTTTTTGTAAATTGATCATGTATTAATGCCTGAAAAAAATATTGGGACCATAGTTCCTCTGATTAAAGGTGAAAGAGAACTTAAACTATACCCTACCCATACACCATTAGTCTCTTTACAAGACGTCTTACTTCGATATTTGTACAGCCCATAAACCCGTCTCAATATTCAAACAATCCTGCAGCTATTTGTTTATTTTACGTTTAACAAGTATTTTCTCTGTAGGTACCTACATAAATTATTCGTGTATACCCTGGCTTTATTGTGTCTGTCAATCCGGTTAATTCAGTCACGTTTACCTGTACGTCGCAGACAAGACGAAGTGTATCACGTGCCCCAGTGTTTGCATATCAAATACAGACGTTTTCGTTTTAGGCATAAGGTCTTTCTTTGTTTACAAACAAAAACAAACCTGTTTTAAACTTCTTAATAACAAAACGAATTTCGTTATTTATCTTCATACCTGTAATATCACGAGGCATATGAATTAGATGTTTATTTTAAAATACTTAATATTCGTTTCCGATATCATTTTAATTTAGAAACAATGTTTTTGTTCACGTTGTCATGTGATTGAAGAACAATAAACTTAAGGCCATAACCTTATTCAATCTAAATGGAGTGAACGTCTCCCGAAATCGATTCGTGAAAAACGTATGACATTTAGATAGACATTGTCCAAGCTTGGATTTAGGCAGGACAAAAACGTAAGACATGCCATTTAGACGCGCCTTCCCGATTTCCAGTGAATGGGAAAAACTGAGTCCAACTAGTCAAAAACATGAAAAGCGTTAGAGAAATACAAAAGGCCATTAAAACAATCCATTGACGAATAAAGCGTGCTACGTTCAAAGTGAAGTATACTATGCGCGTACGTCCAAATGTTAGTCAATGTACCATTATTTTGGAGTGTTTCTATTTGGAAGTATTCCATTTAAATGCATTCCAAACAGATGTATTGTCAAAGGGCACCTTTAGACATCTTGATAAGTAGGCAGGTACTTTTTAACTATACGGATACCTATAAATGTAATAAGCCAAGTCGTAGGTGGATTTATTATTTACCAGAATGTAGGTATCGTTCCACTTATTTTCCATATCTTAAATATTCAAGTGCGTGTCAAAAACCTCTATAAGGCTTACGAACTCACAAACATAATATTATGTTAAAATCGCAATGAATCCGAGCATTTATATATACTCAGCTATAGGAGAGGTGTACAAAGGCAAACCCGCTTTTATGTTTCCTGTGAAGGAAGCCCTTCAAAGCCGGAAAGGAACTGTAAATTCCTTATAACTCAGGATTACACGAATACTCACCGCCACGTGATGCCATCCTATTAGGTATAACGTAAATTCCATTATTATAAATATTATTCCGTAGCTTCCATTGTCATCGGTTTCTTACCCTCGATGGGCATTTCATGAACCCTACAGTTGAACCGAGTTCAAAGTTCAACTATTGATAAGAAGTTTCTTATTAAGATCTGTTGCAGGGTCAATCCTTTGATATAACTTTTGAACTTTACTAATTGTTCATAGCAAATTGGAACTGATTCAGAACAACTTCAACTTAAGTATTTGGCTGTAATTACTTTTACTAAGAGGTAAGTCACCGCGTCACTTGCAATCGATAGATAGTTTGAGGCATATTATAGTTTAATCAAATATAACTGATTATATACGATTAGTTAATATTTGTATATTTTTATAATTATTATAAGCCCCCCATTTTTTCCACAACTCCCGATCTCCGGCCACTGCTCGGTCATGCAGAAAACTGTCAAGCTCGTCTTTTAATTTCTAAATTTATTTTTTTCAATACTAGCGACCCGCCCCAGCTTCACACGGTTAATTATAAAAAACAATCCCGGCAATTATTCGATTTTTTCTCGCCGTTTAAACCTTCCCTAGACCTCCACGAACATTTTAAGGCTAAGATAAGATAAATCCGTTCAGCCGTTCTCGAGTTTTAATCAGACTAACGAACAACAATTCATTTTTATTTATATAGATAGATTTGTATAAAAAGCCTCAAAATAATTAATGGCAAAAAAATTAATTTCAATAAAGAAATATATAAAGGTTTGATTAAAATTACGATTAGGCACAGCAAAATTCGTGCATCTTCATGCAAAAATAAATCAGAGATTTCAAACCCCATAATTATGCATACAGGAAATCTAATAGTTACTTTTTGCTGTGAGATGCATAGAACTTTGGTTCTGTGGTTTGAACGGTACAAAACAATCGGGCGATTGTTGTCAGAGTAGATTGCATTGAGGTTATATGTATGTAATGACTGCAACTCAATCAAGCTCAGTTCATTTAAAGTTTTATCTGGGAAAACAGAACAGTGTCCAATTAACAATTCTGAACCTAATCTGAATAAGCAAATTGAAGTTCTTACAGAACAAAAAAATACAACATAACCTTTAAACTTTATGTCAAATATGGAAACGGTTGTACTCTACTTAAAAAATGATTTTGCACTTCACAATAAGAATACTTTTATTAGCGTCTCACATTTGCTGACTAGGTTTGAGCTAAATAGCTCCGCAAGATGATTGGAAATAAGATAAATTATCATCGCAGCCACACATCAGATAACTACATATATCCATGACCGCTATCATATCCGATGTTATAATGACGAGGGAGAGCGAAGGCAATACCCTTATCGTGAAAATATGTTGCTCCGAGACCGCGATATGTAAAGATTGAGATCTCCTAAAGCACAAAATATATTTACTCCTCCGCTCCCTTTCGCTCCGAAGAAAGGAAATCAATAAGTTTATTATTGATTTCCTTTCATACTTTACTGGCTTAGCAAGTATTAAATTATACACATTCAAAATAATATTTGAATGTGTATAATAAGAAAATAGTAAGAAAATTTTAACAAACAGAAAATTCTGTAGTCAACTTAGTTGAAACTTCCACTAATGCTCACTTGGCTTAGGCCCGTATTTATAAGGGTATTAGTTATGCCCGACTTTCCGTCGAGCAGATGAAAATCTAATCCTGTATAATAATAATAATAATATATCCTGAAAATCCACAGAACAACATCTAGCCCCGTGCTAAGCTCTAAGCTTGTGTTACAGGTTCTAAGACATCATACTTAATATAAAAGACATAAATAGATAGATACATTTTTGAATTATATTAAACACCCAGACCCAGGTGAGAAAGTGCTTGCAGTACCTACATAAAAACACTTAAATAAATAATATTTAAATAAATTAATATAAATATAAATAAATAAATATTTCAATTTAGTTTTTTTGTATGAAAGGTGAGTTTGGCCCGGGTGTTCTTAGACATGTTTCATGAAAATCGGTTGAGCCGTTTAAAAGTTATGGGGGTGGGGAAGGAAAACCGAAAATCTGCAAATATACTATAAAATACTATACTATATAATGTGTGGGGTATCAAATAAAAGGCGCATAGCGTCCAAATTACATTATCTTATGTTGTTTTACATTTAAGGAAATTAAGGCATTGGAATCGGGGGTTTTATCGTGAAGCGATTTTTTGGTGTTTCGTAATGTGGTCCGGAGAAGCCATCTTCTAGGTCTTCATGTCCCATCTTAGACCACATCGTCACATTACATCAGGTGAGATTGTGGTCAAATGAAGGCTTATTAGGCATAAAAAAAAAACGTACGAACGAAACGGACGTGGACGGGCAGGATTTGATTGGATATAGTTAATTGTTAGAACGAGAATGAACGATTCATATCCACAGTGGGACTCCATATCCAATGATATAACTGTGTCCGTAGTTACACAAGCCTATTGCTTACGAAGTTTCTATGGGTATTACGGTGAAAATATATTTAATTCCTGTACTTGTACTTAATTATGTCGGATGGGAAGCCCCCTATGCTTTTATTACTATCATCAACAAGACAATAAAAATAAATAAATTCCATTAGTATATACACAAATCTGCTGGCATTTCCACCAAGAAATGGCTACACAAATTATTATTTTGACAATCTATATATATAAAAATGAATCCCTATTTCCCTTGGTCACGGCATCATGCCTGAACGGCTGGACCGATTTCGCTAATTCTTTTTTTGTTCTGTTCGTTATTATCAGGAGAAGGTTCTTATGAAAGAAAAAGCTAAGAAAATTGCGCGGATTATTAGAAAATTTAAAATTACTTAACCACCATATAAAATTATTAAACTTTTTTAATGTAACCTTAAAACATTTGACATAGAATTGACTGAATGCGTGTTGCAAATATAGTCAAAGAGGATGAAAAAAATGACGTTTAAAACGGATTCTTCTGTCAATGTTATTTTATTGATAAACAATACATTTAATAACTTAATAAAATCTAAAATCTGCTCATTTATGGCGTCTAAGGCGGAAGAAAGTTCGACGGGTCAGCTATTTAATTATATTAATGGCTGGCTAAACCAAGGGATGGACAACTAAAAATCGTCAGAGTACGCATGGACAATGATTGTTTAAAAACATAGGTTTCGTTCGAAAGAAAGAGTTTCTATTGTTAACAGAAGTCGTTCGAAATAAAACAACGGTTGTCTGGAATATCCTGGGGATGCACCCTCGTCTGAATGCTTAAAAAATAATTAGTAAACGAATTACGTTATAGTAAAAATATTACAGAAAGTATTCGATTTCTACATAAAGTTTCTCCCGAAAAATTTAATGATAATCTCCCAAAGCTAATCTTATAAAACAGAATAAAGCGCAACTGAAATAACTTTCATCGGATTTATTGTTCATTTTACGATGAACCCTAGCCATAAAGAAGCTGTAATACTCGTTACACAATACATGTGCTAGTTGCGCACCACAACAATGAGTCATGCGCGCGCGCCGAATTCAGGTCAGCTGCGGCCTCGGGGAAGGCCGCTGATAATGCAGTTGGGTGTAAACAAAGAAGTTTCATATTATATAGTAAATCAAAATGCAACAAATTTCTGACTCATGCATGAAGTTCGATCTGGCGATCTCTCATGCGTGAAGTTTGACGATTAGACACTTGTAAGAAAGGTATGACAGCTGTCTGTCGGTACACTTTTCTTACAAGTGAGCTTCTCTGCTTAAAGTCGGATGTTAATACAGGCCATTATATTATTACAGTTTGATATTACTCACCTGCTCATTTTTCTATCTTACTCTCTAACTGTTTCTATTAATTGGTACTTGTTTGTTTAGCTAGAAATTGTAAAAAAAAACGCACGTTGAATAGCTCTCATGCGAACGGGTATATTCCCTTTTTACCCGAGAACAGCATAAACAAAAGCATGCCAAGACCATGAAAGCGAAAAGGTCGACCAGATCGGAATTCAACAAAAACTGCCGCAAGCACAGCAGGAACCCATTGACCAGAAGCGAATCAAAGGAAAATTACCCGGACCATGGTTTGAGTGGCCTGTTGGCGAGGCTGGCCATTAACGCGCCCGATATTGAATCGCTGAAATGTAGTCTGAGAGGTGATGAGATGTTACTTGTAAGTAACGCATTTTCAGTTTTGAGCACGGTTTTGACATGTACAAATGATGTGGTATTGATAGATTTATAAATGACGGTATCCTGAAATGAGGACCTTGGTACTCTGCTTTGTATATTGTAGAATATGCGGAAATGATTTCGAGAGAGAGTCAGATTTTATTATTAACTAGCTGTGTTTCCCGCGTTTAGTGGATTTACCCACATACTGATATTTTTCCTAGTGAATAATTTGCCTAAACTATACTATACTAGGGCTTTAGAGAATCTGTGTACCAAGGACAGAAAGATAGACAACATTACTTTATCTAATATTAGTATGAATTTTAGTTTTTACAAAGTTTTAACTAAAGTTTATATAATTCAAATTGCCTGAAAACATTAAATATTTGATGTTAATTGGAATACTTACAAAATTATAACGATACGGAAAAAATATTGACTTTAAATTTCTTTTATTTAACTTTAATAAGGAAATTTTTCATGCATATATCTAGTGTGACTAAGAGTTAATACTAACATATTAATCCTGTCATGCAGCCCCATTTTAGAACATGTGGATTTTGTCAATGCTTAACAAACACAAACGTCATGATGTTCGATTATGACTAACGAAACACTCATTTGAGCTAAAATAGTATTTGACTATTACGTAAAACAGGGTGAAATTGTATAAACGAAATGACTTCACTAGCTCATGAACTACAATGTGTGTTTTGTTGAAGTGTGACACGTTATTGGGCAGGTCTCGACAGCTGTCTCTCAGGCGGCTAATTGTCAGTAATCCTACACCCACACTTACTTGACATACCAAGACGTACCACTTCCCTTTCAGATGCTACTGACAGTAAACACCATAGCAAAGCTTATATTGTTACAACCTCGGATCAAGGAACTCTTTTCTTGCTACAACAGATACGTGTAAATAAGTCTATTATGATAAACTGGAGGTTACTGTCAATCGTTACTATCGTTAGATTATATTAGACGGCATTTGTATCACTATGAAACAAACTTTTGACACTGAAACTCTCTCCAAATGAATCGGCTGTCGTTGTTGTAACTAATCTTTACAGATTAGTTAATCAGAAACATACAATTTATATTTCTATTTCTATAAATATGTGACAATGCTTAGGTTTTAGCATATTATGAATTAAATTATTCTTGAATCTAAGAAATAAGAGAACAGAGAACGGAAGAGCCGCTGCGGATCGCAAGTTAATCATCAAAATATAGAAGGATACAAAAATAAATAAAGATACAGTCTATAAATCCCAATTTATTTAGTTTTAACGACTTCTATTCTCACATTTTAGCACACCTGTACAGTTTAATTGGCAGTTTAAGTATGTCTCCTGGCCTTAAAGAACATTTGGTGGAAATAAAATGTTCTCAGTCAATGACATCGTGGTTTTTTTTGTTTATCTTGGGCTATTCCAGTTGTGGCGGCGATAGATCCAAGGTAAATGGGAAGTAGGTGCTTATAAGCTATAAACTTTTAAAATCATAAAGTTATTTAAAGGAGAACCTTGTATGACTCAGTTGCTATTTTATTATATTTTTTTAAGGATCCTTTTTGATAAGTTAACGTGGGCCAAAATACGCTGTGGATGAATATCAAGCACAGACAACGGGCAGACCGCGAAGCGATATTTATAGATATCCTTCTTCCACACTTCGCGATTAAACGCTGAAACGATATAGGTTAAAAAAACGTATAGCCACTTTCTTGTTTACATTACATTTCTACATAAGAGCGGTTTCGAATATGTCCGATCCAAGTCGAATACAAACACGTGAAAATATATTACTCATGTATGTGTCTTTAGTACTTTTAGAAATTGACTTATTAAGAAATCTCGATAACGGTATAATTGACACTAAGGCCACAAGGCCCTTTGTAATTCTTCCTCTTATGAAAATTTTGTAACTATTGATTTGTCTTATTTGGTTTGGTTTTGTGTACAATACGGTGTTTTTGTATTGTTTTGTATAATAAGCTACGGATCACGCAGGTTTCGTAATTTGACTATACCTAATTTGACGTAACTGATAAAGCTGAGTTGTTCTATGTTCTTGTAGTTTAATTTACTATAAGTTGACCTGTCCATGTATGCCCCGTGCTTCTGAGGAAATAAACGTTTTCACTTTGACTAGTCTTACTTCTTTGTGTAAAGTGTTGGCTATATTAATCCACTGAACCATGGCCTTATCTGTCATTCAGCCGGGTAACCTTGGCCTGTTCAGAGCCCCCACTGAAAGATACAACGAGGATATAACTCCGATCTGTTCGTCAACAATAAAGCATGCCTGCCTGCAATGTCAGATGTGTCATTGTAACACAGGGAACAGGAATAGGCTGGTGAAATCATCTTTCTCAGAACAACCCTGGAGTTATATAGGCATCTTGATGTTTTGATACCTATTTTTAACCCCCGACCAAAAAAGAGGGGTGTTATAAGTTTGACGTGTCTGTCTGTCTGTCTGTCTGTCTGTCTGTCTGTCTGTCTGTCTGTGTTACCATAGCTCCCGAACGGATGGAGCGATTTTAATTTAGTCTTTTTTGTATGAAAGGTGAGTCTTGCGCGAGTGTTCTTAGACATGTTTCATGAAAATCGGTTGGGCCGTTTAAAAGTTATGGGGGTGAGAGTGGGGAAGCAAAACCGAAAATCTGCAAATATACTAGTGTGGGGTATCAAATGAAAACGCATCGCGTCCACATTACATAATAATTATGTTGTTTTACATTTAAGGAAAATAAGGCATTGGAATCGGGGGTTTTTCTTAAATTTTAAATTTAGATTTATAATACGTGGTTATGACATAACAATGAACTCTTTTATTTAAGCATAATGAATACAAAAGCTGTACGCGATTTGGAAATAATTATTACCATCACTTTAAAACAGAATTATTATACCCTTAACGCAGAATTATTACCAGAAACAAGGTTATTCTGTTTGTCAAATTGGCTTTTTATGAGCCATAGTGGATTCAAAAAATCACATTAATTAAAACTATAGGTATAGGTTATTTTAACTTATTAAAAGTAAATGTGACGTGACCAGAATTTATATAAGCGCCATTATTATGGGCCATGAAATGGGTATCTAGGCATATTTAAATCTACGTGGGAACATTTAACTCAAGAGAGAACATTTTAAGGAATGAAGTTGGTAAACTGTTTAAAATATACTGTGATATTGTGTTGAGTTTATTTCATATCAATCGTCAGATGAATTTCATTGAAAGCATAAATGCGTTCTAGGAAATTTAATGTCTTGTGGATATTAAAGCGTTTCGGAATGGCATTAATTCCATACATAGCCGGTTGAATAATGTAAACAAATCAAATTGTAAATAGAACTACAAGAAACTATTAAGAGGGTGAGCAATCTAACATAATTGCTTTTCAGAATGTATTAATCACTGAGTATATAACTATTTGCTCGCAGCATCTGAACTGATTAATAAAATATAATATATAAATAAATTGCTGGACAAACCACACAAAAACATCTAGCCCTGTGGTGAGTCAGCTCTAAGCTTGTGTTACTGGTACTAGAAATCTGGAATACTTAATATAATAGACATACATACATAGATATTTTTTATTACCTATACATATTAAACACCCAGACCAAGGAGAAAGTGCTTGCAGAACATACAAAACTTTGACCCCTCGGCGGGAATCGAACCCGCGCCGCAAGCGGACTCTCGCCCACCGCGCCACTGAGGCAGTCATGATCAAAATAAATAAATAATAATTATTCAGAAAGTCACATAAATCTAATTTTGACAAAAATCCTTAAAATTTTATTAAAACGATCATGTAGTATTGTGTCTGAACTAGGAGAATCCTGGTTTTCAGGCATAAATTATATTCTACAAGTTTATTTTATATTTAGTGTTTTTAACTATTTTAGTGCACATTTTGCTCTAACATAGTTGTTGTATGAGTACAATTACATACCCTAACCTAGATTACAAATAAATGTTTCTTTATTACTACATACCTAAATAAAACAAACTATGTATGTAATACTATTGTAACTATGTGTACACGTCCTTATCGGTAGGCATACAGCCAGTAAGCTCGATGAAGGACATTGCTAAAAGCTTTGTATGTATTCATTAAACAGTAGGGTGTATAAGATTGTGACTGAGAGCTTTTATCAGTGGCGTAGCTATCGGCAGGCTAAGGGCAGTGCCCTGGGCCCCCGGGCTTGGGGGCCCCTAATATTAGTATTCCTATTTATTGAAATTTGTGATTGAATTGCGTAAAATAAGCTGGCCTTCGGAATCTAAATAAAATTTTGTTGCAACTCGACTCAAGACAAAACACATGGCAAATGATTAAAATACTAGGTACAGGAAAAATGCCGTTTTTAACTGATGCATAAGAAACTGTATCTTCCGGCTTAGAACAAAGAAAACTTCGTCGGGTAGCAACTAAAACCACTTTTACATGAAAATGTGATATTATCACGAGAAAATCCATAAAACGCAACTGTCACCGCACGGCCCGCTCGTATATCTATGTGGAATTTTAACAGCTTAGGGCCCCTGATTTTTGCCCCAGGGCCCTTCATCACCTAGCTACGCCTCTGGCTTTTATCACATTTATTGAAGCTTTTACACCATAAACCTACAGTTTCATATGTACCAAGCAGCGCTTCTCATAACAACAGTAAATTACTATGTTTTTTTTTAACTGAAATAATAATAAAAGAATATTTATAAATTTGATAAATATGAGATGGACTCATACTACACAGAGGGTTACGTGTTCAGTTTATACACATTAACTAATAATAAAAAAAGAAAAATATATTAAATATTAAAAGTGCAAAAAGTTGCAGTCATTAATAGTGATTTATTGATAATATTATTATACGTCACAATTACATCTTGGTTACACTGGTTTTCTAGTACTAATAATGTCAAAACAAATAAATCATCAAATTCAATTACTTAATAAATATAGTTACAGCGGTCACCCATCCATAATGCCTCGAGCAACGTAAAAGACATGTGTTTGTTGTAATGTATAGTTATATAATTTGTATATTTTATGTATATTTGTTTATTAGTGTTTTTTGTATTTGATTTAAAATATATAATAAAATAATGTATTTGTTAGGAATAGGAAAACCACTTAACTGTAAACAAAGCCGTGGTACAAAACTGTGCCAATTTAAAAGATAGGATATCAAAAAATTCCAACCTATACAATGATACCTTAAAACCACGACAACATTAATAGGCACATAATATTTATTTATGTTGCGCTTTCATTTAAATTACATAGCACGTTTCACTTTATGCCTAAAGGAAGTTACTAATCTATTATTTTCAATGTTTACAATGGTCTTAGCGGTCATGAATCTGTTAACAAGCAGGCTAAATTACTTTAGGTACGATTTTAGGGAATGTGTTACATTGTTATGCAAAAGTAATGGCGGCAACTGCATAATTTATTGCTATGTTTGTAAATTCTCAAACGAAATAATGTCCAAAATGTGTTACATAGTGTAATACGGTTATTAGAATAAAAGCGATTATAATATAACACAACTAACTAGTAGGTACAACTAACTAACGTAGAATAGTACATGCAATAATTCATTGCTTTTCTTCTGTTTTTGACGACTATATTAATTTTTAAATCTCGAGACCTATTGATATTAGTAGGACCAATATGATATTAGTGTGAACGAATATTATAATTGCGTAGGTATAAAAAAACAATAATTATTATATTATTTATTTCTCATACGTATCATACATTTATCTCTTAGGTGTGACATAATAAATCTCCTTACTTACTTTAGATACTTGATTACCTACTTGTAAAAGAATAACTATGAAATTTTATAAATATTTTGTATTTACCATTAAATATTAAATAGAGCCGAGGTTTCTCCATATTTATATATGTATATTAAATTATGTTACAACCACGTGAATGCTCGTATTAATCTAGTTTCCGACATGATTTACTATAGGAGCACATTAATGCAGTCGCGTTGATACATTGTGGGCATTCTTCAGGGTTCTGGTATCTGGCGAGTGCAGTTTCCTGGCGTTGCGCCAAACATGCGCCGACGCACCTTCTTACTATCAACGACTAGGTATTTCCTGCTGCTTTGCTTGTGCTAGACTTGCATTTACTATAAGTAAATCACTAAATTAATGTCGCTTGATACACTGTGGAGGCTCTTAAGGGCTCTGGTATCTGTTGTGTCTAGTTCTGGCGTTAGGCCAACATGCGCGGACTCATCACTATCGACGATTCCGCTGCTTTGCTTGTATGATAGAGTGGCATTATACATTTAAAAATAATTATTTCGCAGTATAATCAGACCGCCCATTAGGCATTGGTTTAGGTTATTTTCTTTTTTTTTATGAGTTAGTGTTATAAAGAATTTGTATAATAAAATTAATAGGCTGGTGGTTATAGCAATAAGCGTACCTACATATTTGTATCGAATAGGACGAGTAAAGAGTTAAATAAAGTTAATCTGCCGAAGCAAGCCCGTATTGAGGGAGACACTTTATTACGAAACAACTATCTACAGATAAAGGTGTAAGACAAACAAAGCTGTAATTTTTAAAACAATCTTTAACAAGAACCTTTCTACATGAAAAGTGTTATTTTAAATAAACCTACTGTAATAATATATGTATAAAATGTGTAGCATAACCTAAAAAATTAAAGGGAAAAATAAAAGCTGGAAGCTGTATAGATCATGTTAATGTAGAGTAATATAGAGCCCCTAGTGGCATTTAGAAATTTACTACTTTCGCGTTAAAAAGCACCCATGTGAGCAAACATTTATAAAGTACATCTGAAAAGCCGGACTATTTATTTGAGAAGCTAGATGGGTCACAGAGCAAGTATAGCTCAAGACCTTCTAGAAACTTACTAGACTACAATAATTTAAAGACGGTTACTTTCAGGCGTAGCTATCGTTACCAGGCAAAAAAGTGCTGGAATAATCTAACGAATCATTAAATCAACTTCGTATCATTAAATCAAATTTCGCTTTCAAAAAACTAATGAGAATTATTATATAATTCTAGGCAAAAAGATGGGTTACCTGCTCCGAAAGCACCTTTTTACTGTTAGTGTTGCAAGTTTAATATTATTTCAAATTACATTGTCATTTCCAAGCCTCTTCATAACCTTTATTTACAAAAATTATGCTAGTATCGTGCTTTTTGTTATTTGAATTAAATTGTTCAAACAAGGCTAAAGGGATCGGGAAGGTTTAAACAGAATACCAGCGTCTCCTGACGACTTAGTTCAGTTGACACAATGTTGAGTTGAGACCTGTTCGTTATAGCACACAACACGCACAGTTTATTTGTAGTTTTCAGTGTATTCGTGTGCATTTTTTAAATATTTTTTTATTTATGCATCGATTAATACTTTATGCTCGCACCAGAGTGCAGCACTGCAGTACTAGCGTAGATAAAATTATAAATTACTACGTTTAGAGCCGGCTCTAAAGGAAGTTTAGTTTGAAAAATGTGAAGACCATCAAAATTCTCATATTCGCTTTGCTGAGATACGAGACAAAATAAAAAACCATGTTTCCGTTTATAAAAATAATCAGTATCATGAACAGCCAGACATGTAGAGCTATTTGTATTGTAGGGTTTAGGATTGATATAAATATTTCCAGACAATTCACACAACAACATCTAGCCCCGTGGTAAGCTCTGAGCTTGTGTTACGGGTACTACTATTATCTGATATACTTAATATAATAGGCATATATATATAGATATTTTTATTATACATTATATGGCGCTTGTAACACCCAGACCAAGGAGAAAGTGCTTGCAGAACACACACTTTCACCCTCGGCGGGAATCGAACCCGCTACCTCTTGCGCCACAAGCGGACCCTCGCCCACCGCGCCACTGAAGCAGTATGTATTTTATATCACTAAAACGAACACAATGTGGGATCACGAGTTTGTTTTACTAGTTCACGTGCGAGGATTCCTATTTCACGAACCTTCAATCTTCGCTGATATAAACAACTCGCTTGGAATAAACAATTTAGGTTGCCATTAAATTAAAAGCATTGTGAGACAGTAAAATTATCAATATAACCTGCCCATATTCCGGCTTAGCAAGGCTTGTTTTGCTCCTTTTTTGAGTATTTTCTTAAGTTTTAGTAAGAAACAAAATTGACATTAATAGAAGCAACTTTTAATTTTTTGAACTCTAGAGAGCAGTCGCCATGTTTCAAGGTCGGAAGCCAATTTAATATTTTTTTGTCATTTTAGGAGTCGAGACGTTTTTTCATAGTTCGCGATCAAGACAAATACAAAGCGCCAATAATTGAGCGAAAAAGATAGAGTGCACCTACTTGTATCCCTTTCCTGCAAAGGCATAAAGCCTTTATCTGGCATCGTGCTAAGTCTGCAAAAATACTAGGGACCAACGATTTCATAATCGTTGCTAGGGACTGGCGCCGCTTCAATATCTACGCAGTATCTTGATCGACATACGTTACGTGTTTGAGCCGTTTGAGGAAAAACCTTATTCTCCTATTTGTACCTATAAATGTCTTTTGATTGATTACATAAGAGATGCGTGGTCAATTTTAAATAATAAAAACGGCCGAGGTTTTATTGATAATCCATGTCCACTGAAGCCAAAATTCTGGACACTGCCTTTTATACTAACGGAGCAATTTGTTTCATAATATTAAAACTTGAAAAGGGCTAACATCACTTGCATGATGATTTCCAATTAATGACGTAGATAATCATGGCGCTTGCAACAGCTTTGAAATATAGGACAACTCAAAAAAACCTCCAAATCATGTTATGTTACCCGTTTCAAGTTTGATATAGTTCAAAACGTGATAATTTGCATTGTTATATTCGTTCAATGTTAAGACATTATCGCTTTTTCTATATTGTCTGTTTCAGGGACGGGAGTTTGTCTATGAATTAGTTAGTACAAAAATATGTAATTAGTTTAAGTAGTGCCTGTGTAGCTGGTATATAAACCAGTAACATATCATCGAATACTGAAGCTTCTTAATTCGAAGTTAGATGATGCTACAAAAATATGTATTTAAGTATTTTAAGCACATTAAAACGATCGCTTTTAAAACTCCCAGGATACATAAAATGTAAAAGGCCAATTTATCGGCTCATTTTGGATCTGTTTAGAGCTAAGACACTAATTCAATCATGACGGAGGTTATTATTTTTATTTGCCTGACATATTTGATTTTTGTGAATGGTTGTCGTAAACAAGTCTTCACGATTTGTAACCGCACTATGATCGCGACGGCCCGCCGCCGACGCGTGCGCAGGCGCCGACGAAAAGATTTATTCCACCTAATCGTCGGCTTTATAAAAATAACTCTAATAAAGACCAGTAAGTGCATTACTTAAAAATATCCGCCTCTTTATATTCTTGATGTAGGTATTTTAATCTGAGCCGTAATCCTATGTCGCATGTGTCACAATCTTTTGTTTAAAACATAAATTGGGTTCAGCATTTGTGACGTGGATCTGCAACTTTGTGGCAACACTTGAAAAATGTGTTATGATCTGAGTATTTGTCATGATGACTGTGAGAACAGAAACTGAGTATAGTTACAAATTGCAATAAGTGTAGGTACTTTTGTTTCCTTACCATATAAGGTTAGTTCCTATATTATTTAGTAATTTTTGCAATGTTCGAAGAAAATGACGGTTTCGGTAATTTCTGCTTTCTTCTTTTTTTGCTATTCTACTACGCTTTATTATTGCTAAAAAGTTGCAATAACGGAGCGGAAAAATAGCTTTATTTTAAAACGGACTAAAATGAACAACAATAATTATAAGTTTATAATTAACCTGCTATTCTGCAAAGAAACATTCTGAGATAACATTTTCGATGTTAATAAGGCTTGCTACTCATAAAATAACCTCTATTTTATGAGTAGCAAGCCTTATTTGTTCAAAAATAAAATTCTAATTATATTCCGAAGCTCTCTTTTCAGCAGATTGTTGTAGTCTATATTTATCGCCCTGAAAAGGAATCAACGTCTGCCCCAGTTTGGTTTTGAGTCCTTCGACACTCGAGTTTCTTTCACAAGAACCCTCAAAGCTCAAGGTGGTCTCAAATGTCGACCGCCGCGCCGCTGACACATTATCGATATTCTAACAACTACTTCATGGGACGAACATTATTATGTTTTGAAATATTAATAATTTCAAATAAAAAATTTGCGAACGCCGCGTCACTTATATTATTACGTTATCTTATATATAAAATTCTCGTGTCACAGTTTTCGTTCCCGTACTCCTCCGAAACGGCTTGGCCGATTCTCATGAAATTTTGTGAGCATATTGAGTAGGTCTGAGAATCGGCCAACATCTATTTTTTATTTTGCAAAACAACGTTTGCTGGTGTCTGCTAGTAAATTATATATTGATTTCGCAGCAAAATATACACACCCTTATTATAATAAAGTTTAATGAGCAACAAAATCAAAAATTTTCACTATCCAAAAAATCTTTGAACAATCTTTCTTCACGCTTAGTCATGTAACTGAAGAACATTAAAAGCCTTTAAAATCCTAACCAATTGGTAGTTTCGTATGAAATGAAAACCAAAGTAATTGTATAATATTGTTATATTGCATTTCTGTAACATGAATTAGGCTTTGCTGTAACACAGTTTTCGTGTACATACCTGGAAATAAATTTGATAAGTATGAGATAGCCTCATATTACACCTAGGGTTCCGCTAACAGTTTATAAACATTTAATAAAAACAATAAAACATTTTTTTTAATTGCAATAAGGTGCAGACAGATCGGTCAATCATCTAAGTACCGGCCTCGCGCAACGCAGCTTAACCTTATAAAAAACCGTTTGTTTTTTTGGGAGCCTCCTTATATGTATATGTTTTTATTATGTGTTTTAAGTATTTTTTGTTATAGCGGCAAAAGAAATAAATTATCATCATTCCTATAAATGCAAACTAAAAAAAACAAAAAAAAATTTTTAAATGTTAACTCTCTATCTATCACGGTTCTTGAGATACAGTCTGGTTTCATACAGACAGATAGACCGACGACGAAGTCTCAGTAGTAGGGGTCCAGTTTTACCTTTGGGTACAGAACCCGAGAAATGATCATAATCTCATTTGAGGCTAAGTGAAAACACAAAAATTACTAAATAAAATCAATTTCAGTTTATTTCTGAAGTCACAAGAGTTCTTTCATAAACTTTCTGGTAGTTTACAACTTTTAATGACTCACTAAACCTGAGATATTTACTACTAGGCTGTGAATGAAAGTCCGCCCGCCCAAAGAACGCTTGCCAACGTTCATTGAGTGTACGATGTCGCAATCCGTTACACGCCGTTACACAATCGTCGCCACACGATGCTTCCGCGTTAATTTCTCATTTAGAATATTGTTTCAACTAATAGTTTTAATCTGACACCAACCATAGCACATGTTGTTTACAAGATAGATTTATTTCATAGGATATTTCATAATCAGCATTTGTAAATAAAAAATTGTGACGGTTTTATGGAAAAAAGTAAACATTTTATAGCGAAACGCCTTTGAAATAAAGCATTTAAATATGCATTTAAATGTTGGCTAGGTATATGTACTAACTGTGATTGTTGAAAACCTCATTTTTTTATGTCGATAAAAAAAATCTAATCGTAAATATTGCTTATGTACTTTTCAAGTTTGCTTAATTTTTTTTAAATTTCTTAACATGTGTTATATTTTTCCAGTGTATATTATATTTATATATATATGTTATATTTTTATATAATTCCGGAGGCGAATCTCTCGTGTGGGCTCAAAGTCAAATTGTAATGAAAACCTTAGCAAATATCAGCAGTGCTTTGGTCTTTCTGAAAAATGAAACGCGGTTCCACCCACGATCCAAACTATAAGCATATAAGTCTTCCCTTTCATTCCAATCTGAAAACATTTTGACAACGGATATCAAATTCAATAGGCAACCATCGACTAACAAATGACCAATCTTTCAACAAAATAGCCAAGGAGATAACGGGCCATTAGTCATGTATCCTCGTAAAACTGAAGAATTCTGTGACAATCCATCAAGATGTGCTATTAACCTTCCTCGCGTAGACGAGGGCGTGTCGAATTCGTCACTATTTCTGTCACCTAAGCCCTTCGCTCAACGCCAAACATCAGCTCAGCTAGAACAGACTGTCTTGTTCTATCACTTTGTTAATAGTTTCGTTGTAGGAAGTGCCAGCTTCATCATTTAGACACGGATTTAAGTGTCTGTAATTTCATGGAGGACTTTTAAAAATATTATGACCTAAAACGGGTCGCATATTTGATGGTACTTATTTGGGTTTTACGATATTTCGACGCTCACGATCATTCGATCGATCGATCGTTCCATGATCACGGCAATAGCTAAATTGTCTTTGTCATAGCAATTTGGGCAGACTGTTATTAACAAACCAACCGGTCTACCCTATTTTGAGTCTATTATATTAGTCGAAGTTGACAAACTACGAAATAATAGACTAAACATAATATATAACACTTGTTTCATTCTCGAACGCAACTAAGTCATAATAACAATGTTATGACAATTGTTAAAACCATGATAATTTAAAAAGTTATACTTACTTGTATTAATTAATTTGTACTTCTTGCAGTACGTTAGCTATTGTAAAGGTAGCCGCAGACGTAGGTTTATTTGCACAGTTGACCTTTGCAGGTAAACCATGGATGTGGCAAAACTGTACAGGTTTCTACATCTGTCCTTTACTCAGCTCTAGCTTACCAAGTTTTTTCGTTACTTGTTTATGAAATTATGTAATTATTCTTTGTTCATATCATCCATCTTTGATCGTAGAATATTTCACGCCGATGTGTAATAAACTGACCCCTTTCTGACTTCCGCGTGGGAAGCACAAGCTTACCTACTTATGTTGTAAAGAAAAGCAAGACATAGCCCTTCCGAGCCAATTAAACCGCGCTATGGGAGCAAATGATATATTACACGTCATCCGGCAAGACAAATGGTCGAAGTGAACGTTACAGGGCTAACAAAAATATATTTCACGGTCAGTGCAACTCATATTGATCAGTAAGAGGCTGCAGGAAATAACAAGTCCTGTTTCCTGTGTTCCAATCTCTGTTTCTGTCAGATCACCCGCCGACCACATACATCTTACTAATTTGAGCCCCGGTTATTTTCAACGGTCTCACAAAAATTCCTCCATTATTCCAAACATCTGTCGTAGGCGAAATAATGAGATTACATAATATTTGATTTGCCTCACTTTTATACCACATGTGACCCAGATCCAACATTTTGTTGTATTGCAAAATGATGGAGATTGCAATATTTCAGAACTGTTAATGATAAAGAAAATATAGCGGTCGGATGTTGTTTAATTAAATAAAATGTTGTGAAATAGAACTAAGTTCCAGATTCCATTCATAAAATTCTTTCACCGTGTGTTATGTAATCAAATTAGTGATTGGGGTTACTGGCAGATATTACACGAGACGGCGGGCTCTGGGGAATCTCTTCTTTGATTGTATTCATTAACTGAATAAACATTTCTGAACTGCACTATTACCACATTTTACATTCGTGTAAAGTCTCAGATACAGGGTATTCTAGCACACATTAAAATATTTGAATAGAACTAATTCAAGTTACATTCTTATTGCATCTGCGTATTGTTTATAGTTATGTGGTTTCTAGGTTTAACGTGATAACTAGATGTTATTGTCGCAATCGGATGGTAGGTATTTTCAATTCGCCGCCTAACATTAAGGCCTGACGCTGCGTTAGGCCGAAGGCTAGATTTTTTATAACGGTGGCGTTTTGTAATGCTGCAGTTCAACGATAAGAAGGATTGATGCGGGAGTGAAATATTAGCCTCCTCATTGATATTTTACTTCCGATTCTTAATAAATCCTCTCGGTGCTCACGAAGGTCACAAATACAAAGGTCTTGAATATTTTTTATCTACATTTTGTATTACAAATCCATTATATCTGTCGCTGCCGCGGCACGCTTGCTCGCTCGCCCGCCTCGCACATGCTTTTTCTTATCGAATATTACCTAACCTACAATATTTTTAGTACAATGCGGCTAAACCTTATCCAAATTGAATAACGTATCACAATGGCTATCCGGCTAATCTTTAACCCGAGTATTGCAAGACGGCGCTGTTTTATAAAAAAAATTAGTCATGATATGAATTCGATCTTACAATCCGATTTCCACATTTTATTCTACAAGACATTGCAAACGGGTATTGATGATATGTTCAATAAAAAATATGATTATGTCTACTAATTCCTGTCCTTATGACAATGCATATTTAAGTAAGAAAAACATGATAGCGCGAATCCCATTACATTTATAACTATTTGTTTTACGTGTTTATGTATTGTATTTGGACCACTGATACATAGCCATATACCACCACACCACCCGCACTCAGATTTTCAGTATTTTTTTTTATAAAAACAAAACCTTAGGTACATCTATTTTAGATCTTCTACAATGTTTATCTAACAATGTAGAAGATCTAAAATACAAGTCGGCAGTTACAAGAAATATCTTTATCCAGAGTTACGTCACATTCGCGGCATAGCAAACTGTAGATAAAAATAACTCTTGTTTCTATGGCCTCATTCATAAATATTGGTTTGTGTAATAGATTCTAAGATCAGAAACTCAAGATCTATCTGGAAGAGGTTTAAGTGAAAATAAACAAGGTTGGTATTCATTCCTAAAAAAACACGCCCTTGCATTATCAACTTCTCAGTACTGTACGATCTTTTAATACAACCTTCTTAAGCTTCCTTCAAAGAAAAACTATCTGTATAATATAACTAGGTAAGTAGCAAAGGAACTTGGTAAGTAGGTATAACATGCAAAGTTAAATAGTTTTAATGCTCATTTGATTTCTTGTTCAGTGACAATTTTTAAATTATTGCTCAAGATAAGAATAATAATCTAGAAAAAAAATTGTAAGGCGCTCCCCCGGCGGAAACGAAACCGCAACCTCTTGGGCCTCAACCTTCGCCCACTGAGCCACAGCGATTGTCTAACTTAGTAACTTGTCTGCAATTTTAAAATCATCTGAATTATGTAGATTTTTATTTGTAAAAAAAAACATTTTATGCGCCCAAATAATAAAATGTTTAAGGGAATTAAATATTAATTAAGCATGTAGTACTGCATTGAAATCTTATTTCGGAACCGTATTTGCAATTCGAACCCGTGCTTGACACATAAAATTTTAGTCCCGTGGGTAATACTATCCGTATATGATTTATTTGAGACAAATTGTGATTGCAAACATTAGTGACCGCGCAAATGTAAATAAAATAGTCACACAACTGCTACAACTAAAACTTATAGCAAACGGTTTATAGCCATGATGAAAAATAAATTCAGCACGCGCCGACAGCTGAATTTTGAGGCACAAAATGTTTTAACCTAGCAACAGATTTTATTGCATTATCACTTATTCAACTCGACAGTTATAACAGAGAACTACATTATCGTAGAAGCTCTCGAGGACACGTTTCAGCAAATAGAAAAACTAGATATTTAACAGACAGCACCGCGTGATCGAATCTGTAAGACAAGTGCACAAAGAGGATTCGTGTTATATTTCAGTGTTTACGCTGTCAGCTGAGGTGGCCTCGATCAATCAGTGGTGCTGAGAGGCCTTGCCCGCTACTACACACGGTTCATTCATAACCACGCAGACACTACGGCCAGACAGCTGCTCTCTACATCCTCATCATAATGGAAACATACAAATGACATATTCACCATTCAATGTTCCTTACGCTCGCTGACAGAATCATTGTCCAGATTGTAATTCGTTATTTTACGAATGCTGGATGTTGTGACAACGTTTTATCAACGTGACTAAAGACTTCCTAATGTTTTAGTTAATATCTACCGACTTGCAAGTTTGCAGTCCTCGTTAACCCCACAAAGAAAAGCGGAATAAGAACAGCATTGAAATCTTGTTTGTGTTTAGTTTATTATTCCGGAAGTGAGTACGCCTACTATACTACAACTCTGTAGTGGGATCGATAAAATGTTACGAGTCTGGAATTCAAGGGTGTTAAAATAGTAAAAATATTAAAATGTACACACGTGGCTGGAGTCCAATATTTTATGTATCAGGTGTTATGGATTGCGGTTTCCACTTGTTTAAAAATTTGCGATGAAGAATAATAGTTTAATTTGACTATGCGAGATGAGTTCTAGCAAAACACAGACAAGATCCAATATGAAGTAAGAATAAGATAAGAATTTATAGTTTGATAGAGTTTGTGATTTAGCCAGCCAAAAATCGCCCAATGCCTTATAACAGATTATATAAAAATAAAAACTTTTCCTAATTTAGAATATTTTTTAGAAAACAACCTTCAAATAAAGCGAGTTTTGCCAATCCAAATAATACTTCTGGCCATGGAAAGTTTCGAGAAAAGTGGATAAACATCATATCTATGCATTTCAAGGACTGAAACAACCAACAAAACAGATTAAAGTTGCCTTTTTCCTTGGATTGTTTCCTTCCGGCACATAAGAAAAAAACATTAAAATGTAACTGTTACGATGGCAAAACAGAGATGGCCTCGACCTTCGTCAGATATTGGCGATGTAGGAAAAACATGCAAAATGCCAGTTAGCAAACATTCCATTGAATATATCTAGGAAGTGAATTACATAAACATTACGCAGAATTTCTTTATTAATTAGTCACTGCTGCTTAGTTCTGTAGTAGTGTAATTTATTACTGGTGTTTTTGACTGGAGTATTTTTTGGCAAATCCAATATTTTGTTTGATGATTCTGGCTTTGAATTTTTGAACAGTGACGTTGAAACTAAATTCGTTCTATCATAGTTTCCGAGTGATTAAGGGTACGTCATCGGGATCGAACTGAATAAAGTCAGTGGGTTAGTAAACACAGCTAAGTACCTGCTATCTACTATTATATGCAGGTATTATAACGAGAACCGGAACAGAGAAAAGTAGAATATTTTCCGGTAGCCCTAGTACCTAATTACATACAAAAATCTAAGTGCTTACATTGGTATTATCTTATAAGTGGGTATTAATTAATTTATTGTTTCATGTTGTTCCGTAATGATATCTCGGTATAATAATTAAATACAGAATGGTCGCAGAATTATTATCTCATAGTCCGGTCAATTTAGACCAAAAAATGAGAGTGAAGTTACATAAAGTCCCAACAAGCTGAATTTCAGTGAAATTGTTTAAAACATAATTATAAACAATGCCTAGAAGTTCCCCATCATTCCCATGTGAGGAAAAATTTTTATTCAAGGTCAAAGGTTACAATAATGAGTTTATCGCGATTTTCAGCAAAACGGCAAGTTTTATCATAAAAGTACCTGAGACAAAATTATGGATCATAAAATGATCTATAAAAAATGAATGCATACTTTTTTTCTTACGAGCCACCGTTTCTGAGATAATAACAATTCAATAAGTATAAATCTAAATTTAAAATTTTAGAAAATCCTCCGATTCCAATGTTTTATTTTCCTTAAAAGTAAAACACTATAATATTTAGTAATGTTCACGCGATGCTCTTTCATTTGATACCCCACTCGAGTATATTTGCAGATTTTCGGTTTTCCTTCCCCCACTCTTACCCCCATAACTTTTAAACGGCTCAACCGATTTTCATAAAACATGTCTAAGAAGACCCAGGCCAAACTCACCTTTCATACAAAAAAATTGAAATCGCTCCATCCGTTCGGGAGCTATGATGTCCCAGACAGACAGACAGACAAAAAATCCGAAAATCTGCAAATATACTCGAGTGTGGTATCAAATGAAAGAGCATCGCGTGAACATTACTAAATATTATGGTGTTTTACTTTTAAGGAAAATAAAACATTGGAATCGGGGGATTTTCTAAAATTTTAAATTTAGATTTATACTTATTAAATCGTTATTATCTCAGAAACGGTGGCTCGTAAGACAAAAAGTATGCATACATTTTTTATAGATCATTTTATGATCTATAATTTTGTCTCAGGTACTTTTATGATAAAACTTACCGTTTTGCTGAAAATCGCGATAAACTCATTATTGTAACCTTTGACCTTGAATAAAATTTTTTCCTCACATGGGAATGATGGGGAACTTCTAGGCATTGTTTATAATTATGTTTTAAACAATTTCACTGAAATTCAGCTTGTTGGGACTTTATGTAACTTCGAATGTCTAAATTGACCGGACTATCATAAATGAAATAGATTTTTCATTTCTTTGGTTCGGAGCAACAAAAAATTATGGGTACTCGCCAGTTTAGATAAATAATCATAAACTTACGCCCATATTGTTATACTCCAAACATAATCAGTACCGTTGCCCACAGATTATTATATGCAAATTTCGGACTGGCTATTGTAGTTTATACAAAAAATGACATTTATGTCAAGTACCTTTTAATATTAATAAGATTGTGGTAAATTCGATGTACCTACAAATAATTGTACGTATGTAGTTATAAGGCAATTTAAAATTTCTCACTTATATTTATGTTTTTAAAACAAGGGAATCAGACGCAATAGATCGATTTCTTAAAAGAAAAGGCGAGGCAGCAAGAATGCCTTCATTAAAAAATACATCATTGTATTCTTTATTGTAATTTTAGTCCTACAACTAATAGGCCAGTGTACGCTATTTTTAATACGCCATTGTTTAAGCTTAAGAATAGTTTTTTTTTGTCTTCCGTTAGATATATGTATTTTTTTTTGTTTTTATTAGTATAGAAAGTATTTAATTAATGTGTTTGTTATTTATTTGCTAACTTTTGTTGTCCATGTTCTTTTCTTTGTATTGTATATTATTTCTTTATATGTGTATACTTTTAAATGGCCTTCAGTGTGCACATGTGTGTATCTATATTATTTATATTACATACTAGCTAGCTGTAAGTTTTCCTAAAATCGTAAGATAAAATAAATAATAAAACAAGCACGGTAAATAGATTCAGATTTCGTGTCTCTGAACCTCTATTGGCTGTAGTATTTTTGTACAATGAGATGATGAATCGAATGATGTACTCTTATTATAATAAGATATATGACTGGTGCTTCTGAAATGGAACAGAAACTAAAAAAGGTTATTGTGATTTTATCACATAAGCACTTAAAAAAGGAAATTATACTTAAATAACTGAGACATAGAATAATAAATGACTACGACTGAGATGTTTGGACAATAGTCAAAAGTCCTTGCTGGCTTACCGCCATTTTTCTTTAAACAACTGCCGAATCACCTAGCAAGGAGGGAAGTTGACCTTTTAAGCTAGGCGTCTTCTTAAAAGCTTAAAGGAAGGTCAACTTCCAACACTTTGGTAAACTGCCCACATCACACCCATTCTTAGAGGTGGGTGTAAGGGCGACGCACTAACTATGGTCCAATATTTTAATTTGTCGGTCCACACTTTTTGCAAATACAATTTTCTAACTTACTATACTTATACTATGTTTTTAGCGCCTCCTCTATATACCATTAGTGAGAGGTACACTCTGCCTAAAAAACCTATATATTATATATAAAGCTATATATAATAAAAAAATATCGCATATAAACAAAAAAACATTTATTAAAAACCAAATAAAGTATTACATAATTAACGCAGTTTTTGTAGGAGTATTACAAATTTACTTTTCAGTCATTAGTTCAGTTCAGTCATTTGTTATTAGGGAGCCTTTTATAACCGACTTAAAAAAAAGGAGGTTTCTCAATTCGACCGTAATTTTTTTATTTTTTTATTTTTGTTTTTTGGATTTTTTGTTATATCGGTAATATTTATTCCGATTCATAAGATAAACCTGCCTGGTGACAAAACAGTACCCAACAACAAGTTCAATATCCCTCGAATAACAAAATTAATAATACAAGTGAATCTAAGCCCGGCAGGAACCTCTGCTATCACAACAGCCAATAAGCAGTGATGTAATTGAGCTTGCGTAAGTCTGTTACGGGCAGCTTCCTTCGGAAAATGTTGATTTATTTGCTATTTTCAGAATGGGAAAATCACTTGATTGCTTTCTTACTTCATCGCTCACTGTGCCCATTAGGTAATAAAATCTGTCCGAGTATTGGAAAGTTTCCCATTAATCTGATTGAGAATCGTCTAATTAAAGATTAATTATGATTCTGAGTACTTGGAAGAGTTTGAAGGACATGTGACATTCACCAACCCGCATTTGCGAGCGCGGTGAATTAAGGCCTAATCTCTCTCGTCAAGAGAGAAGTCCCTGTGTCCCAGCAGTGCGTACGTAAATAGGGATGCTTATACTTTATTCTATTTATTTATTTTACAGCTAAGGATTGGAACGAGTTGCCTGCATCATTCTTTAGATTACATCCTGGGTATCTTCAAAGAAAAAGAAAAGAGGTACCTTGCAGGTCTTCATGTCCCATCTTAGACCGCATCGTCACACATCAGTAAAGTCAGTAATATTGTGGTCAAATAAAGGATAATATAGCATAAAAAAATTCTTAGTATGATTCGGATTGAGAGTCATCTAATTAAAGATTCGTAAGACGGTGAATAAATCTTGTGATCAATGATCGCCTTACCTCAATAAACAGACTTCATAAATATGAGATTAGCTGTCTAAATGTGGAGCATTAATCTACCATTGACCCGGCTTGAGTGTTCCCAGCTTCAATCTAAAACAGGGTTGACGCCTAGAGTCATTGCCAAAAAAAATAATTAAGTACATCCTACAGATACATAACATTCAATTAATAGTGACAATTTAGACAACTTAAAACTTACAGAAACCTCGGAAAACTTGGAGTGACTTCGTGCACATTAGTCTGCCAATAAAAACTTTTTCCAAATATCTATATATTCTCGTACATGTTAAATTATCGTGTTACTACGAAAACTAAGCGAAACTTATGTTTTGTACATTGATACAAGAAACATTACCTACTTATACAAAACTAAAATAATTCAGCAAACCTTTTCAGTGCTATCTTTCGCAAAACATAGTAGTCACAATTTTCAAAAAGCTCCCTGAGGATTGCGCATGCTAATATATCAGTACTGACCATGGTTATTATTAATGCAGTTTCCTGTTTGTCTTATCTCCTGCTGTCGAATCCTACCATTTTATAAATTAATCATTTACTCAGGATTAGGTACTTCTCTAGGTCAATTGAGAAGGCCGACATTCAATGTCTCGATAGATTTAAACAGTTATTTTTGTTCTGAGACGGATGATAAAAATGCACCTATTTGTTGAATAAACAACGTAAAGCTTAGTCGGTCTTTGAAGTCGTAAGATAAGCGCTCTTCATAAAGATATTATAGCCCGGAAATTTCATGACGTGCGCTTTACGATGAAACTGATAACAAACTCGTTTGAAACATAAGTTTTGTATGAAACCGTATCATTACGAGTACAAGCCTATTTCAAATAATCAAGACATCCAAGTGTCATTGAACTGGTCCATTGTAAGTAAATATAATTGGACTTCAATAATTCAAAACTCGATATATTGTTTGCATTGAAGTGACTTCGACCTACGTTAGCTGTTTGTATTGCTCTCAAATAAATTGCGTTCCTCATTCTATTTTCACGTAATATTAAGTCTTTTCAATACATTCAATTTGTTAGATAAAATGTAGAGTTTCAATGGAAACAAGAAAGTAAATATATGGCCGGAAGTCAATAACCTTGCGACGACTTGACACAAAACACTTTCGTAATTATAATAATTTTCCTTCTATCTATTATTTTTATCTTAATGCTATTACCGAGCATTCAACTTCGAGATACTTGCGCCTTGTTTGTGACTAATTAGAATATATTGGCGCTCTCCAACAGCGCCGAGATCATCACAACTTTCAACGACTTCTGTGAACCTTTTTGATGCGAATCGAATAGAACCTCAAAAACGAGAAGTTCTTATTGATCTACTATCAATGTTAATACAAGAGAGGTACCTCGTTCTTAGGTTAATACTGAGGATAAACGTCAATAAGTTTTGACTAAAAACAAATCATTTATAATAATAAATAAATATAATAAATTATAAATATTTACGGACAATCCACACAACAACATCTAGCCCCGTGGTAAGCTCTTAGCTTGAGTTACGGGTACTAGACATCTGATATACTTAATATAATATACATACATACATAGATATTTTTATTATACATATTAAACACCCAGACCAAGGAGAAAGTGTTTGCAGAACATACAAACACTTGACAACTCGGCTCGAATCGAAACCGCTACCTCTTGCGCCACAAGCGCACTCTCGCCCACCGCGCCACTGAGGCAGTCAGTTATATGATTATTATTCCGAGAAAGGTGGAAAGATTAATCCTAAAACTGTGGTACTTAGGGCATTAACATAAGTGCCCTCTATAGCAAAGTGGCTAAATTTGTCCCGTCGATTATTTCTGGAGTTTCGATAATGAAATTGAGTGAATTTGTCAATATAAGTGGGTGTAAACCCACAAACCCACTTAGGTATGATGAAATTACAAACAAAGTTAGGTTAGGTTAATAGAATAAAATAAGAATTATTAGTAACTAGTGGTGCCCCGCGGTGTTACCCGCGTTATAATGGAAGTAGCCTATGTCTTATCTCAGGCTCTAGATTACCTGTGTTCCAAATTTAATTTAAATCGGTTCAGTAGTTTTTGCGTGGAAGAGGAACAGACAGACAGAGTTACTTTCGCATTTATAATACTAAGACGAAAAACATGTGGTTGCACTGCGTGGTAAAAAAAAACCGTTTAGAGCAGCAAAATAATAAAAATTCAATGCAAAAATTTTAAGAAGGTAGGATTTATTGTAATTAGTAGATTGTAATGTCTCCTACAATGTTTCAACAAAAATTTAATTTATTATTTTTATTTAATGTTGCATAAACTACCCTTCTTTTGTACTAAGTCTTCTTTAGTCGTATTTGAAACACGTGCTTTAACGGTGAAGGCAAACATCGTGATGAAACCGGCATGTGCTGAGAACTTTAATGAGAATCACCCGCACTTAGCGTGGTGAATTAAGGCCTGATCTCTCTCGCAAAGAGAGTAGTCCCTGTGTCCCAGCAGTGGGCACGTTATTAGGGTGATGTTGGGTGTAGTTGATTTTTGGTTCTGCACCACCAGGCCCGGGATGGGTACGATTGTAAGACCCGACAAAACACCGAATCGACTGAACTTACACCGTGTTTACGGCATGTATTAGAAGTACCATGTCACTTGAACCAGATCTTACACTGTCAGTCCGGTTCAAGCCGCTGAATCAGATTTCAACTTGAGTAAGATTAGGGTTATTAGTCGGATCTTTAAGCCCAATGCTCGTGTGAACTCTTGAATTTGAAATACGGTTGCCATTGAACGGTTACTGCAAAAATCTGATCCGCCAAAGAAAGACACGACTTCGTGAGAACGGGGCGTTACTCGTATTTTTTACAGACTACAATTGGTGAGCATAAATTAGAACGATCTTATCTTAAGTATGATTTATGAAGGGTGAACATTATGAATTAAGTAAAGGTAAAGTACTTACCTCGATATCAGCTATCGTTTCTCGCACAATGAATGGGTATTGAGTAAGATCGAGTACCGTCTTCGTAGAGCTACATTTATAGATACGTCCACAGGGGTCGGTCCGTTCGTTCACCTCGTTCCAGGTATGCTTTCTCACTTAGGGAACAAAGCAATTTACTCTCTACTACAATCAACTTAAGTGCCGAGTGGATTGATGGCATGAGAGGATATTGTAATACTCACGCATTTCAGACGTACTAGGTTTAGGAAGGACAGAGATTTATCGACATGCTAAAAGGTAAGTTTTTAAAATAGAGTTAATACACCTCCACTGTTAGGAGGTTATAAAGAAAAGAAAGAAAGAAAGGCATTTATTTCGACAGCACAAATACAGAAAAAATAATATTATAAGTAATATTTTTTTGCTGTAGAATTCTACGTTACGACTGAGTAATAATATCATGATAATTTCATATTTTGTTTTAGAATTATCATGTTTTGCGAAACAAAAAAACTCAACATTCTGGGAAAGTAAAAACATTGGCATTTCAACATTTTAGGAATTGAATATTCTGTTTCTATATGATGTTTGCTAACACAAGCAGCAGCAGCGAAAATATTTTAAAAGTCGATGGGCCCATGGGTGGTAATTAAGATTAATTTACTACTAAGGGGTGTCGATCTAAACAATATCCTACTTAAGTGCGATTATGAGCAAATCACGGTAAATAAATCTAAATTTAAAAATTAAGAAAAACCCCCGATTCTAATCCCTTAATCTCCTTAAATGTAAAACAACATAATATTATGTAATGTGGACGCGATGCGTTTTCATTTGATACCCCACACTAGTATATTTGCAGATTTTAGGTTTTGCTTCCCCACTCTCACCCCCATAACTTTTAAACGGCCCAACCGATTTTCATGAAACATGTCTAAGAACACTCGCGCAAAACTCACCTTTCATACAAAAAAAACTAAATTAAAATCGCTCCATCCGTTCGGGAGCTATGGTGACACAGACAGACAGACAGACAGACAGACAGACAGACAGACAGACACGTCAAACTTATAACACCCCTCTTTTTTGGTCGGGGGTTAAAAATAAACTCCTTTATATAATGTACATAAAATATGATCCCTGAAAATTGTCAACAGTTAAAAACTCGATCAATCATTTTGTGAACTACACTGTCACGATGAATATGAATATTAGGTTACGTGGCATAAATATATTCCATTTTTCATTTTTGCAGAGTATTTATTATACATGTTTGTGACACTATGTTTGAAAGATCTCGATGCAGCTCATAGACCTAGATATGTTTAAAAACCTACTACTCCTTAGGCTTTGATTAGTAGGTGTAAGCTATAACGGCTTTTAATATTAAATAATTAAAAATATCCTCGATAGATGGCAGAAATAGCCTTCGGGCGATAGAAAATATTACACGAAACGCAGCGCAGATGGACCACTACAACAGACGGTAAACATGTCTTTTTTATGGCATTTATTATGACCTCTATGAGAACTACGAAACTCTAAGAAACTCTTTTCTCTTTATAGATAAAACTGCTTACCTAAAACCAAGAAACTCTTTTCTTCTGTGTATTTCTCGCCTACGGTTTCAGCCTACGGGAGCCCTACCACCAGTTGCCGCTTATGACTGTTAGAGATTACAACATGTTGTAATCCCATGCATTTGACAGATTTTTCTAAACTAATTTTTTTTCTCTATCTGTCAAATGTGATGACAACATGTTGTAATCTCCAACATTCGTAAATGTCAACTCGTGGTAGGGCTACGGTTGACTGCCTGGCGTACTACTGACGCCAGAGCACAGCTCTGCAGATCTGGTATACTTTTACCACACAGTTGTTAATATGACTATTATTTTAGGATCTGTTAACCGAACTACAATTCAAATTTAAAAACAAATCTATACTTATACTTTTTTTAAAGCTGCAGAGTTTGTTTCTACGAACGCGGTTATCACAGGAACTTCTACCAGATTACAAAAAAAAACTTTCAGTTTCACATTGAGTATTTATTTAGGGAGGCTATAGGGTATTTACTGTGGGAAAATATATTATTCTCTCAGGATTTTAATTAAATACGGGCAACACCGTGGCGTTTAAAGCTTTTACCTTTAAATTGACATGTACTTAGTTCATTAAGGCTTGTTTCACCATCTCCGAGTATTTACTCGACAAGAGTTAAAATATAGAGCTATTTCGCTCAGACAAAGCGAGCTCTTGAAATAAATTAACTCGTGATTATTGAGATAACTAACCATTGTTATCTTTAGTCGGATTTCGTGAAATAAGACCTAGCCTACGATTTGTTTGCTTTCGTGAAAACCTGTTGTATTTTTCTGAGGAATTAATTAACCCCAAACATTTCCCTCCATAATCACAAATGATGCTACCATTTTTTTGCAAGGCTTATAAACTTTGAAAGAAGGTATTTTGCAAGGCGAATTTGAACGTTAATCCGCTAAAAACTTTGAACTTTTTCAAACAAACAAGGAAATGAAGATCGAGGCAAAGGGCGAAGACCTACACTTAAATCAACCCTAATTCCAAGCAACGATCTTCTAAAGGTGTCCTAAATTCCTTAATGTCTTATAACGTGGAATTTGGATAGGATGTCTTCTAGGACGAGGGTTCATTCGCGGGTTCAAGTGGTCACTGAACCCCGGATAAATTAAATGAACTTCCATTTGCACCAAGTGCGTAAGTGGTTTCCGCTTCCACAGTACTTTAGCAGATTTTGAATAATGTTTCTCTTTTTTCAGCCGTAATTATGTATAATACTGAATTCAAGCCTATCTTATACAAGGTGTTTAAAAATTGGTAAATAAAGCGAGGTGTAAAAAGCACGCACCAGGCGAACATATTTGGTTCTACAACATTTCCATTTAGAGGCCTCATTCGAAAATGGCCTCTTATTTTTTGAAACATAATCTAATCTCTGTCGGTCTTATTTCGATCATGTTTAGCCTTATATCAGTTGATTTTTTTGCTCCCTGGAAAATGTTAAAAAAGTGTATTATTTCTATGTTTTTTTTTTATGTTAGATAAGCCTTCATTTGACCACAATCTCACCTGATGTACAGTGACGATGTGGTCTAAGATGAGGCATGAAGACCTAGAAGGTAGATGGCTTCTCTGAGCCACATTACGAAACCCGAAAAAATGATATTTTTATATAACATTTTTAAGTTTATGTTGACCTGTCCACGGATACCCTGTGCTTCTAAGGAAATTAACGTTTTTGACTTTGACTTTGTGATATTAATTAATAATTTAATGTTCACTTACGAAATTGACCATCCAAATCGAAAAATCGAAGAACAAAACATACTCATCATGAGTACCTTTAAATCCTTTCCGCTTTATATACCAATTGAAACATCTTGATATATTTTTTCAATAAGACCCTGCAGAGAAGTTAGGTACCTGTACCTGAGGGATGACATTCAGCGTGCTGTTCCCGGAAATTGTAGGAAACTTAATATTTGCAAACATTTTGCAAATATTAAGAATCCTACAACATGATCATCGCACGAAAATACGTATCAAATTTTTTAACCCACTGCTTTCAATTTCCCTTTGATGACGTGAAATTCAATTTGCATTCTCTCACATAATGTATGCTTGTAACACCCGCAAATAGTTGATTTCGTCTGGTTTACAGAAAACGATATAAAAGCAATTTAGAGTTATTCGTTTCCGCGTTCTATTCAGACTTTTATGAAATACTGTAGGTACATAAAAAGACTGTACCCTATAACACCCCAAAATTCCCTTCCTTAGTATTTTAATTTCAATTCCATTTTCTGATATTAATATATGTATATACCTACGACTATACTATAAGGCAGCATCTTCGGCAGTCATTTCCGCTGTCTGTCTCTGTACCTAATCTTTAAAACTACGCAACTGATTTATTATGCGTTTTTTTAATAGATAGAGTGATTCAAAAGTTTTTTTTTAGTAGATAATTTAACTGCGGTTAGTACGTTATTTCTACTTAAAAAACGCTAGTAATACTAAAGGTGCTCGACATAAAATGATTCACGTTGAATGGTTTAACATTTTTTCCCTCATTGGACGTGTTCAACATTAACCAGGTTAATCTAAAGGCTGGTTATAGACGAAGTAAAAGAAATTTGTTTATTGTCAATTTGCAAAACTTCGAATAAGTAATATTATAAAATGGCATAAATATGGTTAAACCATAATATAAAATGATTAGACTCTTATTCGCTTAACGAGTTATAGAGAGCGCTTTCTTTACAAGATCGAATTAGGGGTGAGGACTTCTTTAAGAACGCGGGGTACTATGTAATGTAGCATTATTGCGGTGCTTGTCGTTATATTTCGTTCGAGGTACCTTGTATTAACTTTTTTTGGATTATCGGATGCGCATCGCCCGCGATCGCGCAATGGCTCGGCAAAATGCTACAGTCAAAGACTACTGCTCGATGGTTTGTGTAACTAAGCTGTAAAAACAATAGTTCTGTAACATTTAAATGTTCTCGTGTATCTTAGACATAGAACGTCTCCTAGTGTACCCTATATTGCGTCTATGTTTTGATGAAGGACATAGAGCTTCGAAAGTAACCTAAATTACGCCTGATTGCTTTGAATAGCTACAAAAGGATTGATTGGCAATAATAAGGCGATTGCGACCTTTGAACGATTGTGTGTGAGTGTAACCCTGGTGAAAATTTCATAGACGTGTAACGTTTCGTGCTCATTACGGAAGGGCAATTGCCAATACACGAGCTGCTCGATGGCACCTTGACTGCAGCCAACGGTACCTCGGCTGCAGCCGACGGTACCTCGACTGCAGCTGACGGCGCGTCGCTGCAGTCACCAACGTTAGAGCCCCTCTCATGCCGCTAATGTCTGTCGACTGTCTTTACAACACGTATTAGAGAGACATTTTAATGAAGGCAGAGGTGAACTTATCAATTTATATATAACAGAAGCTACGCTTACGGCACATATACATATAGTAACAAGGTGGTATCGCTAAAATCATGATCATCATCATCACCCTATTAACGTTCCCACTGCTGGGACACAGGGACTAGGCCTTAATTCACCACGCTGGCCAAGTGCGGGTTGGTAAATGTCACATGTCCTATTAATACTCTTTAAAGTTCTCAGAACATGACGGTTTGCTCACGATGTTTGCCTTCACCGTTAAAGTACCTACGTGTTTAAAGCGCACATAAATTTCTCAAGAAGAAAAATCCAGAAGTGCGTGGCGGGGTTTGAACCCACGACCGTCGGAATGAAAGTCGAGTGTCCTCCCACTTAGCCAACACGACTTTTTGGCGGCGATAAAATAACAATACGTCAAATACCTACGTATTTTAACGTAATAAACAGAGTGGCACATTTCGATTGGTTGGTGTCGAGAAGTACATATTGACTTCGAACACTTTTATAAAAATAAATTGCATAACTTTTAAAAAACTTGTACAAAGCTAGATAGAATACAGACTTTATTTTTCCAGATAATTAACGACATCCCGATTTAAAAGCGAATAGCATCGCCTCATTAAGATGTTACGTCTATAGGTGAGTCTCTAGCCCAGTAATTGACTTTAATATGCCTTATTAATAAATATAAATAAATAAATATTTCCGGCAATCCACACAACAACATCTAGACCCGTGGTAAGCTCTTAGCTTGTGTTACGGGTACAAGACATCTGATATACTTAATATAATAGTCATACGTACATATATATTTTTTATTATACATATTATACACCCAGACCAAGGAGAAAGTGCTTGCAGAACATACAAACACTTGACTCCTCGGCGGGAATCGAACCCGCTACCTCTTGCGCCGCAACGGACCCTCGCCCCTTGCCTTATGAAAGAAAATATTTGAATAATTAAGTAATATTCAAGATGCCGTTACTATGTCATTCCTCCATCTATTTATTTTAAATGTTAATAAACCTGAATATCTTGTGCTCACTTCACTTAGAAGTGATTGTTGCTGGACATAAGTGTGTAGTAGTATAAAATGTTTAACCCCATAATAAGATCTTGCTATACGGGCCTTATCGGGTGTTTTGCGCAAAACAGTAAATTTAATTTAAGTAAAAACAACTCGTTGTTTGTGTACGAAAGGTTTTGAAAATTATCGATAGTTGAAGGAATTTTACTGCTCCTAAAGTTAATAAATAAAATATTTCGATTTATATTTGTGCGTAGAGAAACCTCTCTTTACCTTTCAGCATCAGTTCCACCCTCTTATTTTGTATAAAGATACTGACATAAAGTTTGATGTTATTAATCAAAAGATTAGAGTTTTGGGTAAATAGGAAGTTTATAATATTTATGATTTAAGTATTTTACAACCAAATATTATTAAAAAAAAGAGAATTTTTGCTCATTTTAAACGAGTTTTTCACGATTATGCTTTCATAGGAAAAAATGGGAATCTTTGGAGGAGGCCTTCACCTGCGGAGGGGTTCTTACAGAATAAACATTAAGTTTTTATAAGATTTTATTTAGTTATTAACTAAACTTTTTTTTACTTATAATAATAAGCAACATTTTTTTACTTATAATAATAAGTAAAAAAATGTTTAGTTTTAACTAATAGAGTGTAAAAATAGATAGATTCAGTTAAATTGTAAGGAATAAAAGGCTTTTTTATTTTATTTTATTTTATTTATTATTATGCTTTCATTCAAGATTCAAGATTCTTTATTAATTCAAGATAACATAGGTTACAGGTCAGGTTTGTATAAAGGTACATAGTTGCATACCAATAAAATGGAAATAACATTAAATATTGGTTATTAAATAAGTCATGAAATGTCAATTACATAATTTAAATAAACAGTAAAAATAAAAATAGCATTGCACAGGTCTCCAACGGACGCCCTTCAAACCCAGGGATATGCCTCGACCTCACAAAGGGAAGTAAGAAGGATCCGTCCGAGACGGATGATCACTGACAGGGTAGCGGTCGAATCCGACCGAGAACCTGCAACTCTGTCAAGCGCTGGAGCGCCGTCAAGCAAATCGTCTGGTGACGAGTGGTTTGACGACGCTCTAGCATTAAGGTGAAAGAGGGAATATCGATGGGTTTTTAGTTGGTATGCCACTAGTTACTAACGATGTTAGTAACTCAGTGGAGAGCCCAACATCCCCCTCCCGTCCTCCTCAGGCTGGTGGCAATGCGTAAGCAGCATTTTACCATCGTAAAAAAAAAAGGCATGGTCATCATGAGTTGCGTAGATGGCAAGACAAGTTAGGGTGAGTATTCCTAGCGTCTTAAAGTAAGGCCTGACGGACACGTCACTCCTGACGTGCGCTATCACGCGTACTGCCCTTTTCTGCATACGGTACGCGCGCTCCTAGTCATTATTGTAGTATAATAATTGTCTGACAATAAAGTCAAGTATATTCCTGAAAATATTGCATTAATATTTTTTTGCCTTCATCAGATATCACTGTGCTGCTCGTTGATAATTTTGACAGAAACATTTAAATGACATTTCATGTTTTTAATGGGATGGCAGTTTTGTATTTGTACAATTGTTTTTGTATTATAATTTTTATAAAGTCTAGGCTTTTTTATATTTCAGCATGATCACGCACCATGAGATCAAAAATATTGCCTTGGACAAGTGATGCAACGTCGAAGTTCACGCAATCTTAATTCAAAAAGTGAACCGGAAAGTTTGGACACCAGATTAAACAGTCCCAAAAACAGTCCTACCTCTTCTTGCAGTGTCCAATTTATTAAGAAGAAACTAAAGGAAAATACTCTCCTTTCTCCAGAGCCAAGAAATGCTACTCAAAGTCGTAGCAACATTAACAAGCCGGCAGAAAGTTCCGATCCTCATTCCTTAACGGAGAAAGTCGCACAGAAACTACCTTCAGTAAAGTTAGAGTCATCTCTGTCAATGCACCAAGTTCTACCTTTCCCGAAGGCTAGTCAGGAAAACTTTTTCACTCGTCTAAGGAAATCATTCAGGATATTTCAGTTAAGAATTCCGAGTCTTACCGAAGCAGAAACAGAAGCACTGGATACAATAAAGGTGTCTCATTTCAAATTTCACAAATGCGAGCTGTGCCTCAAGCTCTATTATTCGCATAATGACCATGGCTGCGGGGAGAACCTCTGCAATACTTGTAAGCTCCCTTGCTCAAGTAAAAGTATAATCTCAAGATATAATGGTGATTGCGAAGACAAGTATATAATGTGATTTTAAATTTTGTAGAATAAATACATCTGATATCAAACTTGAGTTGTTTCATTATTTCAAGTAATTCATGTTGAAGCATATTAAAGTATCTAGAGTCTAGGCTTCTTAGCTTCTTTGTTGTTTTCATTGTACTTTTATACTCATGCGTATATTATAGGAGTTCAACTAGTTCATTGTTTCTAATGAACAGAGAAGCCTTACGAGCGAGGTTCTACGGAATATTGCGTCGTTGTAGGGGGCGCGACTGTGACGCAAGGAGGCTCGGTCGTGAGGTCGTTACCCCTATTTTCTAGGCCTTCGTTATAAACTGTAGGCAAACTAAAACGTAGATCGAGTTACCTTATGGACATGAAAACCTATCTTTAACATTTTTAGGGTTGGTATTTCAAAAGAGAAAAATACACTCTCTTTAGATTATTTATGTCAGTGGTGTCCCTCTGTCACATCCAAATTTCTGTAAAACTAGTGAATTGGAACAGTTTAACGTTGTTAAGATTCTCTTTTAACGTTGAGCACTGAAATAAAACATAAAATTTTGAAAGTAATCAACTTTTCTACTAAGATTAATTAACAGTATATTGTTTTATACACTGTGCTTTTGATAAAACAAGGCACGTTTATTGTGGAAGTTTTATTCAGTACTATGGATTAACTTTACGATCAGATGAAGTACTACTAACGCTCTTTAAGTAAAAACTTGTATACCTCTATAAGAAGATAAAGGACCCTCAATTTTGAAACGGCATTATGAGACTTCAATCTTAATTACAATTGCTTAATTAATATGCTTACTAAACTCCTATAAAATTAAAAATGTCACCGGTAATTTATTCTATAAGTAAATTGAGTAACTTGATAAACTTACGGAAAAATATCAACGGCTGTTGGAATGTAATAATTAGCGCAAGAACTTATAGATAATTGATCAATTACTTAACGATTTTTTCTTACGTAAAATCACACAATAATGGACGAATCGCTGTAAATATAACGTCCATAAAAAATTCACTGTTGTCTGATTGGTGTATAATGAGTGTTTATTCATCTAAACTTTATAGAATTTAAACGTTATTATAGAAAAAAACTTTCAACATGGCATTTCAATGGCTTTATCATTTTTCATATAAAATCTTAACCTAGCCTAAATCTTCGTTCTATAATTTAACCAATCATCGTCCACTGATTACTTAACAAGGAGACGTCATAATTTGATAAATTACCTGAAATTTAAACGTAAAATGATACATGCCAACAGCCGTTGATGATGTTTTGTAAGTTTATAAATTAACTAGAAACTTGATCAATTTACTTCGTAATTTTTCGATTTCGATTCGTATTTTTGAAGTGAAACTTCTATAGAATCGTAGTGATTTCAAACCGGAAGCAAAAAGATGAAACGGAAATGGTAAGAGACACAAATACAATGCTTTATTTAAATTTCTTTGAGCGATACTTCGTAGTTGAGACTACGAAGTATCGCGCAAAGAGGTATTGCTGTATATTATTTATATTATTTTGTAACATACTTTATGTAATACGCTTTATTGAAGTAATATAAATAATCCGAATAATTACAGATATATGTTTGTTTCTCTTATCATTTTAGCAGATGCGTTCATTTACCCTTTTTTTCTATTCGATATATATCATAATAATAGTTCGTAAGTACCTAGTAGACTCCAATCGTGCGTCGTAGCTGACACACACACACTTTTTTTTTATTCTTCTTATTCTTTCGTCGATTTACTGAAGTTTCACTTCTATCGTGTGTGAATCGCACACACACCTTTTTTTTCTCGAGCAGGTTTCTTAATTCGACCGTGTATTTTATATAAAGCCCAATATCTTTGACACAACCAAGAGCAAGCGCTCTCCAAGTTTGACCCTATATCATCTAGGTATATCACTTTCTTACATGCCTGAAAAGTAAAAAATTGCTCGGAACCCTCACCACGTAAGTTTTACTTGCTATTTTTTGGTATCTTATTCATAAATGATCTAGGTGCATACTCAGTGTAATATTATAACTTGATCCCATCATATTTATTAGTACTTACTCTATTCAGACAGCCTAATTATTTATGAATGATTGAACTAGCTTTAAACTATGTGATTTACCTTAGAGATGTATTTACCATATATCACTGCAGTAATAAATTATTTATAACAAAGGTAACACTAATGGAAAACTAGAATGTTCGTAAAATTGGCAACAGTTTCTTACAGAGGCAGGATATGTTTAACGAAGGATCTCTGAAAGCGATGCCAAAAATATGATAGATACTTTGTGACTTTCAAAAATAGAAAGTCTTTGATGAACATTTGGAGTTAACTCATGAATATTATAAATTTTCACGACAGATTTACGATCTGCTAAAATAAATATCTCTTGCAAGTAATAAGTGTGAGCTACAAATTATTATTAGCTAGATATTTTAAGGTTTTTCACCTCTAAACTGTACTTGTCCCTAAATTAGGTTAGTTTACACTTGATGACTTTTGATCTTTAGAAAGTAATTAACGGATTATTAACTTATGAACACTTTCAAATAAGCGGACATTTAACTTTAAAGAAGTAATTATAAATGGCAGACTATATCTTCCATGCTCTATTTATATTAATTTAGGTATATTGTAACATGAAGAAGGATAATATGAGAGTGTGTAAACTACTGTACCGTGTAGGGTAGACCGAGCCTCATCAAGGGGTGAATAGGATCCCTTTAAGAAATTTGCCAATATTATGAGTAACGCGTTGGAAAGGAGTGTGGTAATTGAAAACCCCTATACTACCTCGCTCCGTTCGCCTCTATTTGACCTATTGATAAATGTGTGATTATCGCAAACTAGTCGTTATTTTAACCTTTATGGTTTTACAACGATTTTTACTTTACTTAGTCTTAATTTTTTTTTTACATAAAATTTGGAATATTGTACCTAGTATTTTGTCATAGCTTCAAGTTTGGTGCGCATCTTAATAGGATGTTTACCATAAAATTAAGTCATTTTCAAAATGATTTGTAAAATAATTGTTTTGAAATAAATTAATACAAATAAGTAGCTTAAACAGTTTATTCAGGTATTAGTTTTATAACCTCTAATAATAAATGTTAAGCTTTTCGTAGAATATACGAGCTGTTAGGATTAAAAAGGATTAAGTCAAAGCTGATAATTTACCAGCAATAATATTAAGTTAATATCATTTCCGAGAAATAATTATCCGTCGTATCAGAAAAGAAACGGCTTATTTGTAATAGAAAAATATTTATTGATTAGGATACATTTGACTAAAATTCTACTGTAACTCGTTAAAATCTAATCCCTTAAATCTACTTGTTCTTGTACTATAACTTGTTAAAAGTATTATATTTCGTAGCAAAAATTATAAACTTATTACATCCAAGTGTTATAATTAATGTATATTCTATATACAATCTATCACAGGCGTTTGACGAATATACTACGAGAAGTATGTGACAAAAACTAATTTTAGACTATAAGATACTACGTGGCTTCTATTGCAGCATAAGAAAAGAAATAATGGTTCATTTAAATATGTGTTAAACTAGAAAATCATCATCACCCTATTAACGTTCCCACTGCTGGGACACAGGGACTTCTCTCTTGACGAGAGAGATTAGGCCTTAATTCACCACGCTGGCCAAGTGCGGGTTGGTGAATGTCACATGTCCTTCAAACTCTTTTAAAGTTCTCAGAACATGCCGGTTTCCTCACGATGTTTGCCTTCACCGTTAAAGCACGTGTTTAAAGCGCACATAAATTTCTCAAGAAGAAAAATCCAGAGGTGCGTGGCGGGGTTTGAACCCACGACCTTCGGAATGAAAGTCGAGTGTCCTCCCACTTAGCCAACACGGCTTCCTAGAAACTAGAAAATAATACTTAGTAAATAGAAACACACTACTAAGGTGATGCTGTGTGATTAGTCTATCTAGATTAATTTATTTATTTATTTACTGCTATGTAAGTTGCTTAGGCGTGGTAAATTGATAAAGTAAATGTACAAAACTTCCTTACTGACAAAATTACATGACAACCATAATTATCATTTATTTCCACAGTGGAAATTAATTGTTGCCTCTATTAGCAGTAATATACATCTTCGATAAAAAATAATATATATGAAAAATACACCACAAAGGTGTAAATGCTTAAAAGAAACAAACTCATATTATATAATGTGTGTGTCGATTTTGAAATCGTTTTAATAGAAGCCCACCATTGTTCCCATTTAAAGCTACAAACTATGTAAGATAATATAAAATTCCTTCGCTATATACTGGGCTACTATATGCACGAGTTTAAAAAATATCATACAAGTTATATTATATAAGAATACTAGTCATCAATGACTCTTCATACACTAAAATATACGGGTAAGGTTTCCCCAAAAATATACATCTACTACGTTTACAAGTATACCACCAAAACTTAAACTATGACACTGACTCTGGAATGGAATTCCTTAAGCTTAACTTGTTTCAACTGTTCTGACTTTCAGGAGATAGCTATGCCTTCTTCTTTAAGCTGCCTGACGACCTCTGGTGCAAACTCCTCCTCTCTGAATTTGTACCCGCAAGTCAACATCTCCTTAGCTATGGTCAAGTTCTTTCTGAGATACTCGAACCAGATCCTGTAAGAATAGTCCGGCCATATCCCCCCGTAGCGCTCTGGTAGGTGCTCCTTCGGTATGTGTTTGTGGAGATTGGACTGCTCGTAGCCGTGGAAGAAAATCCTGGATCGCATCTCAGCTGTGAGCATCGGCTTGAATATGTTGTACATCTTGTCGAACAGCCACGAGTGGTTGACGATGTGGATAGCGTGGGTGGTGTTTGGGTAGCAAGACTGCAATGGGAAAAGTACAGGTTGAGTTGCTGGTTAAGAACTCCTTAAACAGACAAAAAAAGGACGATGTTCTCAGCTTGGAGTGTTTTGTTTAAACTTTAGACCTTTTTTACGTGAACAAATTGTTAATGATTTTTGTTTTACATTAATCTGTTGCTTGCATTTTGGTCTTTTTTTTTACCATATAGTAATTATCGGGTAATAACCGTACCGGTATAGACCAGATATTTATAAGACGGTTGATTTTTGTTAAACTTTTTACAATAATTTCGCAGTAAATTGGAGTTTTTTGATTAGGTACACAAGGTCACTCAGGATAAGCAAAAAAACGAGGCGTGCGAGCCGTGCGAGGCGTCGTATAACTGCGTAGATATCTTAAAAAATATCTACGCAGTTATTCGCTTAAAATATACAGACTGTCAGACACTCGATATATTCTAACCATTTAAAAATATTATGAGTGATCTGTGTGCGAATTGAATCATAAAATAAATAAATAATATTGCTGGATTGTCCATACAGCAATAACTTATACCAAAAACGGATCGCAGGTAGATTTACTGAAAATCTAAAAAGTATATCTTTGTTCATACGGTTCATTCGTGGCATAAAAATATACATATTTAAAGCAACAAAGGTAAATACGGTCATTGACCTCCAGTCTCACTCACCTCAAAAAATCTATTGAAACGGATTGTTTTGAAGTCCATTCGATTGTAATTATGCATATAAGCACTATGAGCATTTGTATTAAACTCTAGCCAAGGGATCTATAGAATTTCATGGAAACAAACGACTAGACAAAGACATTCACCATCTCGCACTTGGCCAGCTTGGTGAATTAAGGCTATCTCTCTCGTGAAACTCAAACAAATTGAATTTTGAGTAAGATACAGTCAACAGCAAAAGTAAGTGATAAAAATCAACGTTTAACAAGTTTAACAAGTAGTACAAAAGTTCAATGAAGTTTTAATTAGTCAAAAGAAACAGATTATTAGATTATAACACATAGGACCGAAATAAATGAGATCTTATGCTGTATATATTATTTTAGGACACTTATTTCATCAGTTCCTTTTGCTGTTGACTGTACAACATCCATTTGCCTTGTGAAAAACTCACCACAAGCATTTTGATGATCTTAGAAGCCACCGAGGGTGTGATCTGCCATGCGTGCTGCGTGCCGATGTCCCCCAGGTCGAAGATAGCCACTCCGCCCAGGATCTGGGTCCGCTGTTCAATCATGCCCAGCTCTATTGCCAGGATCGTGGCACGGAACAGGTCTTCCACGGGAATGGCTTTTGGATCCCAGCAACCTGAAATATGAAAAAGGTTATGTTACTGTATATTATGTACTAGCGGCCCGCCCCGGCTTCACAGGGGTAAAAAAAATTATTATAAGCAATTATTCAAATTTTTCGCGCTGTAAAAACCATCCCTGAACACATTTAAAAAAAATGCCCAAATTGGTCCAGGCGATGTTGAGTTATGCGCTTAGCAACACATTTTGCGATTTATATTTAAATATAAGATAAAAATAAATAACTGTAATAATGTATTTTTAACCAACAACATATTTATTTGAATAAAGATTAATATTATTATGTTGATACAACTTAAACAAATTATTTCGACCAAATTAGGTACCATAAAAACGGTTTTTGTGAGTTAATCTTAAAAGATAGACATATACTATAGCGGACTGTTTTTTAGATCATTAAAAGAGCTATTATTCTTTAATACATATTTTTTGTGTATCTTGAACCGTTTTCACGGCGCACGCAACGGAAGGCTTCAAAGATGAAATAATTTCTCCCGTGTTTTATACATTTACCACTATATCTTTGCTCCTATTGGTCGTAGCGTGATGTTATATAGCCTATATATAGCCTTCCTCGATAACTGGACTATCCAACACAAAAAGAATTATTCAATTCGAACCAGTAGTTTCGGAGATATTATGTAATGTGGACGCGATGCGTTTTCATTTGATACCCCACACTAGTATATTTGCAGATTTTCGAAAATCTGCAAAGTTCTGTGTAGGTGCAAAGAGTGGTCTCACCCCCATAACTTTTAAACGGCCCAACCGATTTTCATAAAACATGTCTAAGAACACTCGCGCAAGACTCACCTTTCATACAAAAAAAACTAAATTGAAATCGCTCCATCCGTTCGGGAGCTACGGTGACACAGACAGACAGACAGACAGACAGACACGTTAAACTTATAACACCCCTCTTTTTTGGTCGGGGGTTAAAAAATAGCAACTATCATAATTTCATTATAGAATAATTATGAATAGACTTTCCTTATTATTTAATACTTTTAAGTTGAAGAGTTCGGGTTTAAACGTAGTTTACCTACATTTAATTGAACGTTTTAAAATAATAATTTTATTTGTTCGTTCCAGTCACCTTGTCAGACACATGGTTCGGTTCACACAGGGTCAGTTTGGTACCTGGTGGTTATTTTGCTCAAATAATATGGAATTCTGTGTAGGTACATAATTGCATTCTACATTAAGTAAGTTCGTTGCACCTAAGTACCATTAAGTTACGACCTCGAGGTTCTTTATTACATTGTAGGTATTTATTGAGTGTTGAAGTATATATAAACATGCCTATAACTAAATGAGAATTATATGTTATAAGCATATAATAGCCTAAGTTGAGGAATATTGGCAATAGAAACCTATTAACCGCTTTATCTCCCATTTGAAGCACATACCGAGTCAGTTTTAAGATGATCTTGAGATGTTTGTTTAATCGAGCTAGTTACTTGAAGGTTGATCACTACAATGCCGTGTTTGATTTGGTAACAAACAAAGAGTTTATTATAAGTAACTTTGTAAAATGAATACCCATTCCAAGGACCCTTTTCATGATTGAAGCATCATATTTCCTTCATCAAAGAGCTAGAGCGTTTAGAAAAATAATTGTAAATCACCTTATATCTCTGTAAATTAAAATTATATTGGTGGATGAATAACTTCAAACCAATGCGGTTTTGCAGGGCCGAGCGAGTGCACTATTGTGAAAAAAATATTGATAGGTATTAATTTAGCGATTCATTAAGTAAACAGCCTTTAAATAACAAGAAAAACAATAATGATATGTATGTGCACATATCATTTTTGGTTTTCTTTTCTTGGGTGAGTGCTTTGTTAGCCAAAAACACGCCGACCGTAGAATTATAGGACAAGGATGGATTCATTTTAAAAAGGGATTTATTCACGTCATGAACTACAGTTGTTAAAAAACGTTCATGTTACCAAAATTGCCGCTGCAAAATTGGTACCAAATTAATTTGAACCATTCCTGAAGTAATTTAAAGTCAATCTATTTATTTAACTACTAGTGGCGCGCCCCGTCTTCAAACGGGTAATTATTCAAAATAATTTTCCCGGCAATTATTCGATTTTTTCTCGCCTTTTAAACGTTCCCTAGATTTCCACGATCATTTCAAGACTAAGATAAGATAAATCCGTTCAGCCGTTCTCTAGTTTTAGTGAGACTAACAAAAAGCAATTCATTTTTATATATATAGATATATTGGGATCTACTACAGACTGACCTACCTCTGAAGGAACGTGAATCAATTAATGTAACTATCTATTAAACTTCCAACCACTGAATACTCAAAGAATTTATGCTAATAATAACTGTCTGTAAAACTAATACTAATGAAAGAATAACCCAAACAATCAATATATTTTATACTAGCTGTGCCCTGCGGTGCTACCCGCGTTATAATGGATGAAGTACTCTTAACCAACAACATATTTATTTGAATAAAGATTAATATTATTATGTTGATACAACTTAAACAAATTATTTCGACCAAATTAGGTAGGTACCATAAAAACGGTTTTTGTGAGTTAATCTTAAAAGATAGACATACACTGTTTTTTAGATCATTAAAAGAGCTATTATTCTTTAATACATATTTTTTGTGTATCTTGAACCGTTTTCACGGCGCACGCAACGGAAGGCTTCAAAGATGAACAATTTCTCCCGTTTTTTACACATTTACCACTATATCTTTGATCCTATTGGTCGTAGCGTGATGTTATATAGCCTATAGCCTTCCTCGATAAATGGACTATCCAACACAAAAAGAATTATTCAATTCGAACCAGTAGTTTCGGAGATTAGCGCGTTCAAACAAACAAACAAACAAACTCTTCAGCTTTATAATATTAGTATAGATAACTTTATAGGGCTCTACCAACACTGACCTAACCCGATGTAAAATTTATCAATGATTATACATACATATTTGCAGGGACTCTATTAAGACCTTTTAAGGATTATACTGTTGTCTTACCTATCCTGAAAATCATAAGTCTTCTCCCATCCTGGTCTCGGTAGGGGGGCACGGCGATCACGTTGGCGTCGCCTATGTTCTGCAGGTCCATAGGAAATATGTTCTCGAACAACTCCGGGTGATCTTCTTTGAACTGATAGTAATTCACGATCTGTAATAGATGAAGTACTTACATAAATGCTTGTTTTAAGTGCTGGATGCGAATTAAAAAAAAGATAAAGTTTTTTTAAGCTTATCAATTTTGGGACGCGATAAAAAAGGGAAAACAAAAGGCTGTGTTGATTACCCATTACATTGTATTTTTGCGTTCTTTTTTAATAATAACATAATAAAAAAAAATGTCAAGAAGTCTTCTATTTTGAGCGATGGATCGCCCTTTTCGCTGACTGCTATCTCTGTTAGACAAGTGTAAATATTAATAAAGACGTGGCGTGACATTTAATCTATTACACCGTAGATATAAATCTACTGTGTTTTAGGTAAGTAAAAACAAACAACGAATAAAAAAAAAGATAAATTTTTATAAATGTAGAGTAAGCGTTGAAAATTTAAATATTATCTTAATACATTTAAATATGACATTACAATCATTATAATTATCAGCGTACACAAAACACACATTGTCATAATGTATTATAACGTTTATGCTCTATGCAAAGGTGGTTGTCCACTTTACATCAAGGAAACAAAAAATATCATACAATTTTGTGCTATTAACAGTGTTTATACATTGCAAACTAGTTTTTGGCTATTAATCTCATGGATACTAAATGTCATTGACAAGGTTCTGACCTCCAGCGTGTTTTGGATTTAAATATAATGATTTCTTAACTACATGACCAGCGTAATAAACCTATGAGAGTAAGTAGGGATTGATATGATAGTATTGTGATAATTACAGAATCCACCTGTTATAACGTCTCAACTGATTAATCTTATATAACCTATGCGTGATTTATTGTATTGAGAAATCTTTAAAATGATACTAAACATTAATGTTTAATTAATTTTATTATTATAGGTAGTTAAAGGCGCAAATTGTGATTGTAGAGAACATTGTAGAGAAATCCATCCAACATGTTTTTTCAACATTTAATATAGGTATAAAAATAGAAATATTGTTTTCTAATCACAGATCTTCGTTTGTCCTCCAGTTTCATAATTTCCTATACTGGCCGAAACACATGTTACAACACTTATCAGATGTGGTTTACCCAAAATTATAGTCGGGGCAAAAATGTCCCGGTGATCTACACTACCATAAGTCGCATGTATAGTGAAAATTGCAATATAATATTGTTCCACTAATTAATTATTCATCGTAATTCACAAAAGCGTTGTTCTCCAGAAGAATGCATTTGCGACCTTCTTTATTCTTTCAGAGCGCTATACTATGTATCTAATCTGTGGCTATACCAAACTCGTAAATGCAACGATATTTTGAGTGTGCACGCATTATTCACTCACGATCGATTATCACGATGGAGGTCAAACACACATATAAACTCGCTTAATAATGGTCACCTTATTACCTTTTGCCTCGCCGTCAAATAAGCGTCAACCTATAGCTTTGTATTTATCCTCTACGCAGGATACCATCAAACATGGTTCTTTGAATACCGTGCCGAAGCGCGTAACTGGAACATTGGGGGGTCAAACATAGGTTTTTTCCGGCAGTCGCGCTATATTGATACCAAGCTAAAGCACCTAAACAAAGCTGATTGCAGTCCATTCGGCTAAGTCCGTATGTGACGCTGTGTTTTCGGTTCGAAAACGTTGTCACTAAGTTGACTTGTCAATGACAGCACTGAGATACCGAAAGGTTATAGAGTCAAAGGTGTTAAGATGTAAGCCCATCTACAAAGAGTTAGTGTGGGACAGCGTTGCCCTTCGACCTTCATAGACACATTGTAAGCGCACCTTATCTACTCTACAATGCCATTATGTATCTACTGTACCATCTTGTAACTTTTGGCTTTCTGATTATCCGGTGTTATGGAAATTTCGCTGGTATTTTTCTCAAACATTAAATAACTTTCTCAACAACGCTAAGCGTGTCTTATCCATAATTTTTTTAAGCCTTATTATAATGTTAAATGTTGGTATTGTAAAGTATTATAATGTCATTATTGATTATTATTAATTGTATGAAGAAAAAAGCAAAAATTCTCACCAGTCTATGGGCCCTCTGAGGAATGAAATTGCGTGCGCGCAGAAATCTGATCAAAAAATCATCGTCCATCCGATGGGGCGTGCACTCGCCTCGTTCTAAAACCATACAAATATACATACGTTATAAATAAAAATTGCTGTATCATAGCATAATATTATCGCCTGTTATAGGACAAGACAAATTAAACTTTATATTTAAAGCCATACTTCTTAATAATTAATGTAACATTCAAAATGCTGTATCATGGGAAAATTAGTCTTGTTAACATTGAAACTAGGCCATTACCAAAATTATGAATTGATAATACTCCCACGGCTATGTTCTTGTTAAAATATTTATTTGGGTAAAATTTTTTTCTTTGATATGAAGTAGGTAATATAAAACCGTGTTAGCTAAATGGAGCACACTCGACTTTCATTCCGAAGGTCGTGGATTCTATTTATCAGTCAGTTAAGTTATGCTCTTTATAGGTATCACCTCGCTGCTTATCACCAAATTAAATTCATAATTATGCTAATTTGCATAATTTTAAGTCGTCGGAATTAAATTTAAACTATAGCTGAAAGATACATAATTTTTTTCAAAATTACAAAATTTTACATGTTACTATTTACCTTCAAAAACCATATAGACTTGATAATATCAATTAAATGTTTGGTATTTATCTTTGCATACTTCTACAGCCCAATCGATTTAAAATAATCATACAATTGTCAAATGAGATTGATCAGCCTTCATTGTTGTCTAAAGAAACGATAGCTTATTACAGTAACTATTTACAAAACAACTTGCAAAAACTTGTTTCAATACAATCAGCGCGTCCAATATGAAGCTGAAAGGTTTGTGTGGGTAGTTAATTTTTTTACTGTACGTCAGATAATAGGGTCATAAAATTAAATAGTAACGTTAGGAGCAGCACTCCGGAACATAATTAACTTTTGACTGACGACCTGGTGAATATGTTACACTATCGACGTTTTAACGTCATACAGACGTGAACATTTTAATTTATTATACAGGGTTTCCTTTTAATGCTGCATAATCTTGCACGGGTGCGCGGGGAAGAGGTGGTGCCCACCACCCAACGGAAATGACCCATAATAGTCATAATAGTCATTTATTGATAATACATCTTAATATATCATATGAGGCCCATCTTATGGGCCTCATATGGGCGGACGTGATCTCAATCAATGTGAGCAAACCCACAGATTATATAAAAAACTAAGTTTTTCTATTTTTTCTGTTTTACTAAATTTGTCTAACAGTTCACAAGTCGCACTAAATGGTTTGCCTAAACAATACAAGGCAATCAAAATGTTGTGGATCCTTATTATGAAATTTGTATTATCTAGTCAAAACTAAACATAATAAACGGCATGTTAGGAGACAATTCAAGGGACGTTGTCTTTACCATAAAATAATAAATTACTACGTAAACCATTATTTGATTGATGGATCCTATTATGTTCTATTACGTATTTAACAACTTCAATAAAAGACTTATTGTCTAAGCCAACATCCTACTACTATTATAAAGGCGAAAGTTTGTAAGTATGGATGTATGGATGTTTGTTACTCTTTCACGTAAAAACTACTGAACCGATTTAAATGAAATTTGGTACACAGAATTTCTAGAGCCTGAAAAATAACATAGGCTACTTTTTACCGCGGGAAAACGTCATTCCGCGGGAAAATCCATTATAACGCGGGTAACACCGCGGGGCACAGCTAGTGCAACATAAATATGTGTATTATACAGAAGAACTTTGGACTGAAAAAAACATTTATGGTAAACTTCGATTGACAATCACAGCGTAGGACGTCCACGAGGCAGGCGAACAACGGTGAGTGTTCAAGACTTTTTATTTGAATAGGAATTAAAGTAAAAGCTAGTACCAATTGTCTGTACATATGGATCTCAATCGATCTTTGAGTTGTGAGTTTAAGTCCTTTGTCACGCCTTGCCTATTATTATGATTAGTCACGAGTACGATATATGGTAATCATTAAGATTTAGTTCTATGACCCACAAAAGTTGCTCAATAGTGTGACTAAATGTATGAGCATCTATTCACGCCCAGGGTCGATAGATAAGCCACTATTGTTCTATTAAAAGACATTAGTCAGTTGTGTAAAGCGATTAAAATAACGAATGCTTACATTTAATCCAACAGACGTCTTCTGAAGTACCCCCTAAGACTAGCGGTAAGCGTTATTTTCTTAAGAAACGAATGTATTTTCTCCTTTTAAGTGAACTTTGTTTGTTCTTCTGAGAATATACACATATCTTTAAACCGACGTCAATAGACTTTAAGCATAAAAACAATGTCTTTACTTCCTAATAATATGAATTCATTAAAATGCATGAATCCAAAAACTTCAAAGCGGGTAATAACATACCTGAAAAATCTTTTCAAATCATCAAATTAAATTAAAAAAAACTTGTGGGAAACTTGTAATTAAATAAATAAATGAAATATTACACCACGCAACAGCATAATTAAAAGTTCCTTTCTAACCTACTTCAACAAATTTTGAATTATAATATGCACCAGTAAAACTTAACCTAGAAAAACGAAAGGGACAACAATCACACAAAATTATTCATTACATCACAATTTTGCAAGTGTTTATTTGATTTTCATGAAAAAATGCGAATTTTTGCCTTTGAGTGGTGGAGCCACTCGACAACGAAAGACAACAATCTAATAATCTAATTTTTAACAGACTTCAAAAAGAGAGGATGTTCTCCATTCAACTGAATGTCTTTTTTTTGTACGTTTATTACGCGATATATGAGTAAGTTGAAAACCGATTTTTAAAATTCTTGTTTATTATGAAAAAGTAATCTTGCTGAGTGTTCCAATTTGTCACCATGTCTAAACTGATTATGGGATCCCAGAGAAATTGAGAGCAACCCTGTAATATTAATAGATGATGAAGTCAACCTAACGATTATATTTGTTCAAATTATAAAAAAGTGGTAATAAAATAGTTATCGTCTGTTTACCTCCTACGATGTTAGGTTCCGCCTTCGCAGTGACTAACGTTATTATAACATAACAGAAGGTCAGGGGCACTCCTCACGCAATCGAATTAAATTATTCACTAAACCGGTTCATAAATCAATTTTAACCATAAACAATGTTGTGTTTCAATTTAATTGTACAGTAATTTACTTAACGTTCTTTGCAATATCTGTATAAGGTCTTTACAAGTTTATGTTAAGTAGATCGGAGATGAGATGGTATACTTTTAAGATCTTTACTTATTACACAACATATTATCATATAAACGTTTAATAATGTTATGGACCACAAGTACTTTATTATGGATGTTTACAACAGCTGATTGTTTACGGAATCTATGAGAATTGTGTCTGTATTTGACAGCATAAGAAGTAAGAATATTATATAACGGTTAACTTCCATCTTTTGTATTTCTTCTAACAATATTAATAATAATTGTCATATAACAATTTGCAACATCCATCGTTTTTAGTTTTTCTACAGTCCATCCAAAGGTTGTCTGGAAGAGATCACATTTAGTGATAAGGGATTAGTTCATAAGCATTGCTCTGTTGTATTATATTTTTTTATGTTTCAATAAAGAGTATTTTATTGTATTGTACCTCTATAACAGACGATCATTAAAATTGTAATAACATATATAACTTATAAGTTACATATATAACAGATATTAACATTGGTGAAGTTGCCTTTTCATCCTGAAAAATAACTATGCAACTATTTTTCTTTTCATTATTGATAGGTCGAAAAACTAACATTTTTATCTTTTACCTTCATTCATGGCATTTATTAAAACTCTGTTGTATTAATATTTTATGAATGTACATTTCCACTAAAATAGCGAAACATGGTTCTACATAAAACTCTGCGATATGCAATAATTACTGTTATTTAACTTGTCATTGTAATTCTACAAGTTGTGAGATCAGGGAAACTACGACATGTCGCATACTGTGAATTATCTCCAAGCACTTTTCTCCTTGGTCTGGGTGTTTAGTATATATTGTTATATAATTAAAATATCTATATATGTATTTATATTATATTAAGTATATCAAATATCTAGTACCCGCAACACAACCCTAGAGCTTTTCACGGGGCTAGATTGTTGTGTAGATTGTCCGGTTTTTTTTTTATTATTATTTATATATATATGTTTATAGTGTATGTATAAAGGGCCCAACCAGCCTTTTTTACTATTACATTTGTAGCAAGGTATGGTAAGGTTATGTGAGCCTCTTAATAGGCATGAAGACTACATAAAAAAATAGGTATTATGTGTCTGTTAGCCCGTCAAAAATACTGGACATCTATTATTTCATTTATTAATTATTTAATAAGAATTGTCCATATTCGAAATAGTGAATGATGATTGTTCCCATCATAATAACTGGGAACTTTTTTCTTTATCACTAGCTTTATAGATAAAAATGTGAATTACCATAGATCATCTCCCTGAGCTCGTAAATGGCTTGCAGCTTGGTCTCCGGTTCTTCCCCGCAGTGCTGGCGGGCGTAGTCTTGCAGCTCTGGCGGCGGCTCGCCCAGCTCCAAGTCCACGCTGTAGTCTGGTGTAGGCATTTTGTCCTGAAACGAAATGTCACAATGAAGAGGACTTTAACATTAAGATAAGTATATACTAGTAGTATAAAGCTGAACAGTTTGTTTGTTTGTTTGAACGCGCTAATCTCAGGAAATACAGGTATTTTTTACCGCGGGATAATCCATAAAACAAAAAACAACGCCGTGTCGTTAAAAACTTCTCTAAATGTATTTCCCTTGTGAGCGAATGTAGTCCTTAGGAGAAATAAATGAACTGAAACCCGAAGACCAGTAACTCTGAAGCAACTCAAAAGCCAAGACCTTTATTTTGATAGATGCACAGGATACACTTGGACATTTCAACAAACATAGTCAAACTCTCATTCCATTCAATTGTAAAATGTCCATCACTTCTGGCATCTAGCTACTCCGTAATAGACTTAAGATCATAATGGAGCATTGCTATAAGTACCTTACGATTCCGTATATAGCGATGATTACCTTTTGTAAAGGCAAGTCTGTATTTTTCGCAGACAAACATAAGGTATATATGTCTCAAAACTTTGACATGGTAAATTGAACTAGTATTCATAACCAACAAGAATTATAGCTCAATTTACCATACATATGTTTGTACTGTACATACGTTTATCTATGTTGAGTTACGTGATTTCTTTCTGTAAGTTATGGTTGTAAGAAATGGCAAAGGATAAAATGGTGAATGTATATGGTCTGACAAAGTAGTCAATACGTTGGATATACCTTAACACATCAAGATCGTTGACAAGAAATTACGAATCGTTCAGGAGTATCATGGGCTTGGTATGGGCTTTAGATTTAACAAAATTGGGGAGTTGGAATAGCATTCACCTAAATTTGAGATTATTGGCCGGTATCAGGCACTTAACAAATACGAGTATACACAAAACCGTCAACTGATTCTAAGTACATGATGTCATGAATACCATTTTGGACGCACAAATGTTAAATAACATGCTAAATGCGCTCATAAAATAGTTTAGTACCTAAAGCTAGTAATAATCATACGAAGTGTTTAATGATTCTGTTAGTACCTATAATACAAATCCTACATTTTAGGTAGGTACTATATATTTCGACTCATGTTTAACACGTAACATCCAAACCATTACTATTTATAAAAGATATTATGTAACAACGGTGTTAAAATAGCTTCTGTGTGCGCGAGACTTTAAATGTGTGGCTTAGCACAGGTTTTAGTATCCCGGAAAAGAAAGGAGTTAGCAAATCTAGCTAATATCATTGCCACACCTTTTGAATTTACTTTACGACTTTAACGTGATTTTTGTTTTTCGACATATACTTCTGTGCAAGTTAAATTATTTTCATTTTTATGCAAGAAAACCAACCGATATAAGTCTTGTGCAATTCTTATCTAATTAATTTGAGCCCAACTTCAGGCAACAGCTTAAAAATATATATAATAATTATCTTAGAGAAAAGGTGTGCTGTGAGAAATATTTATAAAATCACGTTTGTTATGTGGGGAATGTTTAACTCATTAGTTACCTATAAATAAGAACTCCAAAATTGTAATAACTACAAAATTGTAATAGCTACAAAATTGTAATAAATCAGAAAACTGTATAAAACATTGAAGCGAACTGTCAAGACAATGGTATTTCCTTGATATTTTTTGTTGAAACAATTTAGTTTTATTAATTTTAAGTTGACCTGTCCATGTGGGCCATGTGCTTCTAAGGAAATAAATTGACTTTGACTTTAGACTCCCCATATATATTTATAATTTTTTTTTTTTTGTATTTGTTGCTATAGCGGCAACAGAATAATTACGGTTGTTGCCTGGTAACCGAACTATGAAGTCAGACCTTTTATGGAACCCTAAAAAATTGTCGAATGGGATCCTTGTCCTTCAAATACCAGAGAATCCTTGAAACTGTCCAAGGACTGCAGAATAATGACCCGGAACAGTTTTTACTTCACACAAGACTCATATTAAATACCAAGAGTCCTCGACTGTCGACTAGACACGTGGCACTTAAACATTCGTTAAGAAACAGCTTTAGATTATGGACTTTTAAAAATAAAAAACAAATAAATTTGACGTGTAATATTTAAAAAATACACGTATTTTTATATCTTGAGACTTTTTTATAAAGCGAAAAATAGGTGTCCAATATATTTGGACGGACTGATCAGATAACCAATGTTTAATACAAATGTATACGTAATTGCCTTAACATTTATTGAAATTGGAAATTCAGGATACACGTGTACAATTAACGTAATTGGATGGGAAGTTCAGCGTAACGTAATTTGTAGGATATTTTATTTGATTTACTGTGGCTTTAATAAAGTATAAATTACCGTACCGTAGTGGCCTACGGGCTTTTCACAGTCCTTAAGCCTCCCCACGCCACAATTTTTACCATTCGCGAGCAAAGCTTAAGGAAAACGCTAGTTCTAAGTCACGTGCTTCGAACGCAATGCTCCAACCGGATGACAACTGAAAATTCATGAACCAAGCGACAAAAGCCTATTACCTATCCCCATAAAGTGTTTTAGTTTTTTTTGTATGCTAAATTATCCTTTATTTGACCAAAATCTCACCTGCTGTTAAGTGACGATACGATCTAAGATGGAGCATGAAGACCTAAAAGGTAATATAAATCATCAGGTATATAAATCATCAATATAGGCTTCTCCGAGCCACATTACGAAACACGAAAAATCGTTTCACGCACTGGCCCAGCCCGGAGGGTGGTGACAAGCCGCGGCCAAAGCCTACCACTAGAGTCTGTTCTTAGCGCCACCCGGAGGTCACGTGTAAGGATTCTGAGGATTAACACTTACGGAAGAGAACAGACAAAACCTCCTAGTACCTTTTCTTTTTCTCTTAAAATGGTTGGATACATATGGGATAAACTGTAAAATTATGTATGTAGTAAATATGATGACTAACAGCTAAGATGATCAAAATGGCAATTTAAAATAAAATACATGATAACGCGATTTATATGCTAATTCAGGACCTAGCATAGGATTATTTTTGAGTTAATAGCGAACATAATTATTAATTTTAGAATGTAGACTGTCTTAAATTTTATTACCGTCATTACGAAATAAAACGAGACTCGATTAGAATGTCAATTAAAATATATAGATTTAAAATATAAATCTTATTGGACAACCCACACAAGATCTAGTCCACCCCGAAGTAAAGTCTAAGATTGTGTTACAAATGTACACAACAGAGCTTTTAAATAATCGTTTAGAGTTTGATAGCTTTGTCGGCATAAATAATTTTGAACACTTTATGAGCTTCGATAAATATGAAATAATAAAAGTGAGATAATTGCCCAAATTTGGCACATTAATGATTACTATATCAATTTGTCGCCGACTGTACTAGACCTATGAAACAATCATTCATTTTCCTTAAACTCTTCTCGATTTCGAGTTGGTAATAAAAAAGAAACTAAGGAAAATAGCTTCTATTAATAAATGTGATTTAGTGATTTGAAACAGTTGCAACCGTGTGAAACAGACACTAATTGAATCCATAGAAGTGTATATTTAGCAATTCGCAACACGTAACATCTGCAACGAATCTGCACCTGAATGAGGCTGTCGGCTGATTGCTTTTATTTTTAACCCCCGACCAAAAAAGAGGGGTGTTATAAGTTTGACGTGTCTGTCTGTCTGTGTGTCTGTCTGTCTGTCTGTGGCATCATAGCTCCCGAACGGATGGAGCGATTTCAATTTAGTTTGAAAGGTGAGTTTGGCCCGAGTGTTCTTAGATATGTTTCATGAAAATCGGTTGAGCCGTTTAAAAGTTATGGTGGTGAGAGTGGGGAAGGAAAACAGAAAATCTGCAAATATACCTACTAGTGTGGGGTATCAAATGAAAGCGCACCGCGTCCACATTACACAATATTATGTTGTATTTATCATTTAAGGAAATGAAGGCATTGGAATCGGGGGTTTTTCTTAAATTTTAAATTTAGATTTATTCCTTTATTGTAATAATAAACATTAAGGGTCTTAAGGAAGTTGAGTATTCAAAACATGAGAAGCGCTTTTTGTGCACAGTTTTGAATGCAGAAATGCTTGCAGATTATGATTCTGGATGTTGCCAGGAGGTTTTTTGGGCCATTTATTTTATTAATTTAAATTTGTTTTTTTTTTATTTATAAATTTAGAATTTGAGGTCCTCGCATTTTGCATACTTACTCAAATCCCTTTCGCGCCTGCTCTAATAATTATCTCATAATATCAACTGTAAATAAAAGTTAAAAAAAATCGTAGGTCTTAAAAAAATAGTATTTACCTCCGAGTAAATTCATAACAAAACTAGGAAGAAATAGACTTCCACGATGTTTTTTTTAAATTATCTTTCTCTCGCTACTAAGTAACAAGATTCGTCTTATTATTTGTCTACACGGGGGTTCCAACATTTTGGCATACTTTGTACATTAATCGGCATATTTTTTTTAATACTTTTCTAACCAAAACATCTCAGAAACGATTTTTTATTTGTAAGAATCTCTATACTCTGTCGATTGACTTCATCACTGATCAATTGATTGATTTCATCACTAACCGCAAAATCGCTATTTTTCAAAATGGCGGACGAGTAGTTATGCCAGGCTCCATACAAAAATGTTGGAACCCATTTAGATAGATTTAATTATTGTTTCCTTGATTTTTACGAGTGCAATACCAGTACCGAAATGTTTCGTCCGGCTTTGTTTTGTATTTACAAGGCCTTTGTAGCTTATAATTAGGTTGTAATTACCTTCTTACGATGGTACGTTGGCTCAGACTTGCTTTTGTTATGTTAACAATGGCAGTTCCATGGTTAAAGGGTTAACTGAAATTCCACGCTGCTATTTTTTATACAAAAAATACAATATATATACAAATTGTATTTTTTGTTTTAAAAAAAAAAATATTTTAAAACATAATCTAAATTTATTATTAAAAAAACACCGATTTCAAAACCTTAGTAAAAACCATAATAGAAAAATTTTATACTATTTTGTAATGCGCTTTCATTTGAGACCCAACTCAAGTATAATTGCAGATTTTCGGTTATTCTTTCTTTTTTTAACCCTCATTTAAACGGGTCAGCCGATTTTTATCAAACATGTCTAAGAAAACTCAGGCGAAACTCACCTTCGTTACAAAAAAAAATCGCTGCATCCGTTCGGGAGCTATGACGCGCAGACAGGAAGACAAACTTAAAACACCCCTCTTTTTGCCTCGGGGGTTAACAAACTCACAATAAATTACAGATGCGGCAACTAAATATACCTACGAACAGCATTTACATAATGCGGTTAGTAAAATTCGTTTATAAAGGTTCACTATCATGCATCAAATTATAGACTATCTACTAATAATAATTATTACGATTCAGAGATAATATGTAAATTTTTATCATCATCATCACCCTATTAACGTTCCCACTGCTGGGACACAGGGACTTCTCTCTTGACGAGAGAGATTAGACCTTAATTCACCACGCTGGCCAAGTGCGGGTTGGTGTATGTCACATGTCCTTCAAACTCTTTTAAAGTTCTCAGAACATGCCGGTTTCCTCACGATGTTTGCCTTCACCGTTAAAGCACGTGTTTAAAGCGCACATAAATTTCTCAAGAAGAAAAATCCAGAGGTGCGTGGCGGGGTTTGAACCCACGACCTTCGGAATGAAAGTCGAGTGTCCTCCCACTTAGCCAACACGGCTTTCGGTAAATTTTTATAACGTTTGCATATTATTATAATAGCATTCTAATAAATTATATTTTCTTTGTTTCTTAATTTTAGCAGCATAATTTGATTTTATATTTTTATATCTTTATTATTATGCAGATTACCGAATGAGAACTTCGCACGAACTTAAAAATTTATTTCGTAATTCTTGCATTTTTTGGCAAAAAATATTCTGTATATAATTCATAGGTCTTAGGATAGGTACATATAAATTATAACTTGTTATTTTCCTTCAAAATTTTTTTTACATTTTTATTATAAATTCTCCACATCTGAGCCCACAAGATCGTTAGACGAACAAAATATATTAGTGACCTTTTCATCGTGAAAGCCACACCACTTAGTTTTTGTACTTGACACATCTGCATTTCAAGGATTATGCTAATTTCTTTACCAGCGGATGCTTGTAAAGTTACTTTCGTTTAATCTTGTTGTTGCATTTAATGCCAGTGCACAGCATGATAAACAAATTATGGAATTATAAGATTTCTTTTGGTCCTAATGTTTTGTGTCACTTATCGTGAAACCGATTTTTAAGCGTAATAGTTCCGTAAGAAACGACGTTATATAGATTACACTGTTCGTGAATTTTTTTAGACAAATTCAAATTCCTTGACATTTTAATGACAGTAATTTTATTAGACTGCTTAGTTTTCGGTTAGATGAAGAATTCTAACCGAAAACTTAGCAGATCTTGTATGAATGTACGATAAACTGTGTACCTATGTCATACGTGTAAATTAAATGAGGTAAGAAATAAAAAAAAATTGAGTCACCTGGAAAATTCTTGTGAAACACAGGCGAGATGAGGCATAACGGATTGATACTGGTTTGCAGCCACAATGCTCTAGTAGGTAACTTCCTATTACTAAATAATATACTTTAGTATTAGGTACATTGATTGTAGACATGTAAGTTATATATATACACTAGTCGACCCGACAGAAGTTGTCCTGTCCCACGTCTCAAAATACAATATCCAGTTGACCGTATTGTGAATCTAAACCATTCCCAGATCCCCTTGAACACACACAAAAAAAATCATTTTCGTTACAATTAACGTCAGGGCAAAACATAACTAATAAATGCAAATTTGTAAGCAAAAAAAAGGTTGTTCTTAGACAGTTTCTAAATTTCGCCGCTAGAGGCGTGCGGATAATCTTTGCATCGCCAATAGCCGCTAATTTCTTACCTCAATAATGTATTTTTTATAATATTTCCCGTAAGCTATACTAATATCCTTTTAAAAAGTGTCTTTCTGTTTTTTGAAAAAAATCTTACGAAAAGTTGTCACGAGACGACACTTTCGACACGACACTTTTTGAATCACAACATCTTTTGATAAGCTGTCATCGACTCCGTGGCGCAACGGTAGCGCGTCTGACTCAGAAGGTCAAAAAGGAAGAGATCAGAAAGAAGGTTGCGAGTTCAAATCACGTCGGGGTCAATTATTTTTGTGTTTCCAAAATTTAGCTTTGGGTAAAATTCAGTTTTATTTGTAAGTTATTTTTAGTTCCAATTACATTAAAAAAATATATATATATTACAATTCCGTCACTAATTAATCGAAAGGAACTTCGTTCCATCCGGGTGTCCCTTGACACCACTCAAGTTTTTTTTTTTACGATTTCTTTTTTCATCCATTTTATCATATTTGTTATGTATAGGTTAATATTGCCAAGATGATCTACACCTTCTTGTTATCTGACATACTTTCAAATATTTAGTTAATGTTCTGATGTTTTAGCTGTAAGTTTTCCTAACACCTTAAAAAACATGAATATTTTAAAGACATGTGGTGAACTCACATTATATTTATATTATGTACCTACCTATAAACAATATTACACACACACACACACAAACACAAACTTACGTTTAATATAATTAAATATGTAACGCAATATGTATTTATTATAATCTATATAAACATTATGAACTAATACAATATTTGTTAAATAAAATTATATACTTAAATATACAATATAATATTTATCCATCGAACTTCATTTATTGATTAAGTTCGATTAATGTATATATTATCAACACAATACTATAATATCGAATGCGAAAGCGCCCGCATAAATTACCTTACCGTACGTAGTATGGAAACAAACATTTTGTTTTTTATGCACCTAGTCGGCGCCGGAGTGGCGGGCTCGTTCGCCGGCCCCGGCCGCCTCGCATTCCTCAGTCACAGCCTACCATTTGCCGCGATAGCTAGTGCCAATTTTACGCTCGACGCTCGCCGCGAAACCTGTCGCGATCTATGCTATTTGCTTATATTCTATTTCTAATGTGCTTGTGTTATCTATAAACTATCTTCCCGCTTTCTATCGTTACTCTATTACTTCTTAATTCTCCTTCTAAACTTGTGTGGTGTGTCTATGTGAATAAACTGTTTTGTGTTACTATACTTCTGTGAGTACATTATTCCTTTACGGATTTACTACAACCTGCTAGAACTAGCTAGGCACAATAATATAACATATATACATATAAAGATATATTCACGCATCAACCACCAAACTGGTGACCCCGAAAGAACACAAGATAATCATGAGCAACAGTGAAAGCGAAGATTCGCAAGTCACCGCACGTACGTCACAGCGCAGAGCGCGCGTTAACATTGACCCATCCGATAATTCGGCCGAACTTTTTCGTGTTGGTGTGAGAATTCCACCCTTCTGGCCCGAAAAACCCACAATATGGTTTTCTCAAATCGAGGGTCAGTTCTGCATGGCGCGCATCACTGACGACCAGACAAAATTTTATTATGTGTTGTCACACTTGGACCGGCAGTACTCAGTTGAGGTGGAGGACATTATTACCTCGCCGCCTCCTACCGGCAAGTACGAAAAGCTGAAGAGCGAGCTGATAAAACGACTTTCCGTCTCGAAAGAAAAGAAAGTGAAGCAACTGTTGCAGTCGGAAGAATTAGGAGATCGCAAGCCTTCACAATTCCTGAGACACTTGCAGCACCTAGCAGGCCACAACCTACCAGAGGATTTCCTGAGATCTATCTGGACAAGCCGTCTTCCGAATAATCTACAAACAGTGATAGCATCTCAGCAAAGCTTATCCCTCAACGAGCTTGCTGACCTGGCAGATCGTGTCCACGATATCGCACCTGCATCACCACAAGTTGCAGCCACCAGCAGTTCCAGAAGCAGCACCGAATCAGCGTTAGAGATGATGGCTAGGCAGATATCTGAACTGACCAAGCAGGTCAGCGCGCTAGCCAGCGGCCATTCCCATCCCCGCTCACGTCGACAGCATCAACGAGGACAGCAAGGGCGTAGCCGTTCCCGTACCTCAGCAGCGACGAGATCAGCTTCTAGCTACAGGAAGTTCCCGATTTGCTGGTACCACTCCAGATACGGCAGCCAAGCTGATAAATGTGTCCTGCCCTGCGATTATGACAAGAAGTCGGAAAACGAGAGGGGCAGTCGATAATGGCGGCTGACGATTGCCCAACTACCACTGGTCGCCTGTTCGTGACAGATCGCAGATCGGCAGTTCCATTCCTGGTGGACACAGGGAGCGACTTGTGCGTCGTACCACGATCTACGTTTCGACTTCAGCGTGCGAAGACCGACTACCAGTTGTGTGCAGCCAACGGATCAGCAATCGACACATATGGTTGGATAGAACTTAATCTAAACTTAGGCTTACGTAGAGACTTTTTGTGGAGGTTTATAGTAGCTGACGTTACGAGACCAATAATTGGTGTAGATTTTCTTTCTCACTATAACCTCATAGTAGATATACGTAACCAGCGATTAATTGATGCTACTACTAAAGTTTTCTCAATTGCTAGTATTATTGCTGTATCCGAAATGCAAGTGCCTAGTGTAAAGGTTGTGACTGGTGATTCTAAATTTCATTTATTACTTTCAGAGTTTCCAGAACTAACACGGCCAGCGGGCGCTCTTCGCATTCCTAAACACAACACAGTCCATCACATACGCACCACACCAGGCCCCCCAGTATCTTGTACACCTCGTAGGTTAGCGCCAGATAAATTGAAGATTGCCAAAGCCGAATTCGAGGCAATGCTCGCGAATGGTACAGCTCGTCCGTCGCAGAGTCCATGGTCATCACCACTTCACCTCGCCCCCAAGAAAGACCAGGGTTGGCGACCGTGTGGTGACTACAGGATGCTCAATGCGCGGACGATCCCCGATAAGTACCCCATACGCCATATACACGACTTTGCTCATAGCCTATCTGGTTGTAACATTTTTTCTACAATTGACCTCGTAAAGGCTTACAATCAGATACCGGTTTATGAAGATGACATACCGAAAGGAGCCATATCCACACCGTTCGGATTGTACGAGTTTGGATACATGACGTTTGGCTTAAGAAATGCAGGCCAGACGTTCCAGAGGTTTGTGGATGAGATGACACGTGGCCTTGATTTCTGCTACCCATACTTAGATGACTTCCTAGTATTTAGTAAGACTGAGTCTGAGCATGAAGACCACCTGCGTCAACTCTTCACCAGGATGCGAGACTACGGCATGCTCATTAACACCGCTAAATGCGTCTTTGGTAGGTCTGAAGTCACTTTTCTAGGGTACCACATATCGCAGCACGGAACAAAACCTTTGGAAAATAAAGTCCAAGCCATCAAAGACTTTACAGCTCCAAAAACCGCCAGAGAGCTGAGAAGGTTCTTGGGCATGATAAACTTTTATCGTAGGTTTATCCCCCAAGCAGCCGCTATTCAAGCTCCTCTTAATGCCCTTCTAACAGGTTCCATTCGAGCTTCACATCCAGTCAACATAGGTGGAGACGCGTTGAAGGCATTTGAGGCCTGTAAAGATAGCCTATGCGAAGCCGCTATGTTAGCACACCCGGATTCTAAATCTAAATTAGGTCTTGTTACAGATGCATCGGATTTCGCCATGGGTGGAGTTCTGCAACAATTTAAAGATGGCGACTGGCAACCTCTAGCCTTCTTCTCTCGCAAGTTGAGCCCCACACAACAGAAATATTCTCCGTACGATCGTGAGCTCCTTGCAATCTACGAGAGTATTAAATATTTCCGCCATTGGCTAGAGGCTACAACTTTTACCATCTATACTGACCATAAGCCACTGTGTTTCGCATTCCATAATAGGAAGGCAAACTGCAGCCCACGTCAGTATAGACATCTGGATTTTATTTCGCAGTTCTCCACAGATATTCAGCACATCGCAGGGAAAGACAACATAGTCGCAGATACTCTTTCTCGTGTTGAAGAACTGCAGACTCCAGTTGATCTAGAGGTAATCGCAAAAACTCAGACCTCCGACCCAGAATTTGCAGATTTCATGAAGCAGGAGAGCAGTCTGCACATTGAAAGGGTTATTATACCTGGAAGCCGTACCCAGCTGTACTGTGACATCAGCACTACGACTCCCAGACCACTAGTACCCAAGTCCTTGCGCAAGCAGATTTTTGATAGCTTGCATTCGCTAAGCCATCCTGGCGCCAACGCAAGTGCGAAGTTAGTCGCAGAACGCTTTGTCTGGCCCCTGATGAGAAAAGACTGTCGCGAGTGGGCTAGGGCGTGTTTGTCGTGCCAGCGCACTAAGGTAAATCGTCACGTTTCAACGCCGTTAGGCAGTCACGATTTACCTAAAGCGCGATTCAAATACGTACACCTAGACCTCATCGGACCATTACCTCCATCAGGTGATTATAGGTACTGTTTGACAGCCATCGATCGTTTCACACGATGGACTGAAGCTGTCCCACTTACCAACATCACCGCCGAATCTGTTGCCAAGGCGTTCCTATCAGGATGGATAGCGCGATTCGGTTGTCCTACCGACATTGTTACTGACCGCGGTAGGCAATTCGAATCTGCACTATTTGAGCAGCTATCAAAATTTATTAGCTTCAGACATCGAAAGACCACTAGCTATCATCCACAGTGCAATGGTATCATCGAGAGGTTCCATCGGCAGCTAAAAGCGGCGATAATGTGTCACGCCAACAGCAGCTGGACCGAAGCCTTACCCCTTGTACTTCTCGGCATAAGAAGTTCTTTCAAGGAAGATTTAAATTCATCTTCTGCCGAGCTCGTATATGGTGAGCCTCTGAGGTTACCGGGAGAGTTTTTTGGCCAAAAAGTTGACGGATGTACGACTGACATAACTGAATTTTCAGCTCGCATCAGATCATTCGCTAACAATTTACAGCCAGTTCCTACATCGCACCACTCAAATGAAAAAATCTTTATTTACAAAGATTTAGGTTCTTGCTCACATGTATTTTTAAGGGACGATACAGTAAGAGGTGCTTTACAACCAGCGTACACAGGCCCTTATCTTGTAGTTGAAAGAACCGCCAAAACTTTTAAAATCAATGTTAAAGGTAAAGTTGTGACAGTATCCGTAGACCGATTGAAACCAGCCTACATACTGGCACAACCTAACAACCTTCCCTCTATGCCTAACGAATCCCCAATTTCTCCAACAAACATTTCAGAGAAAAAGACTACGCGTTATGGACGCACAGTGCGATTCCCTGACTATTATCGCCCGTAACACGGTCTCTCGGGGGGAGTGATGTGGTGAACTCACATTATATTTATATTATGTACCTACCTATAAACAATATTACACACACACACACACAAACACAAACTTACGTTTAATATAATTAAATATGTAACGCAATATGTATTTATTATAATCTATATAAACATTATGAACTAATACAATATTTGTTAAATAAAATTATATACTTAAATATACAATATAATATTTATCCATCGAACTTCATTTATTGATTAAGTTCGATTAATGTATATATTATCAACACAATACTATAATATCGAATGCGAAAGCGCCCGCATAAATTACCTTACCGTACGTAGTATGGAAACAAACATTTTGTTTTTTATGCACCTAGTCGGCGCCGGAGTGGCGGGCTCGTTCGCCGGCCCCGGCCGCCTCGCATTCCTCAGTCACAGCCTACCATTTGCCGCGATAGCTAGTGCCAATTTTACGCTCGACGCTCGCCGCGAAACCTGTCGCGATCTATGCTATTTGCTTATATTCTATTTCTAATGTGCTTGTGTTATCTATAAACTATCTTCCCGCTTTCTATCGTTACTCTATTACTTCTTAATTCTCCTTCTAAACTTGTGTGGTGTGTCTATGTGAATAAACTGTTTTGTGTTACTATACTTCTGTGAGTACATTATTCCTTTACGGATTTACTACAACCTGCTAGAACTAGCTAGGCACAATAATATAACATATATACATATAAAGATATATTCACGCATCAACCACCAAAGACATATAAAGTTAAATAATATTAACAATCCACAAAAATTGATCTTTTGATATACGAGTAAATACGTCGAATTATTCATAAGTTATATTTATTACCAACCTTGACATACGTAAACTTAAATTATTATCTGTCTACCATTTAAATTACGTGAAGGTAAGTTAAAAGTTTATAATTTCCAATTAGTATCGGTACAAATTATTTAGGAACTAGCTTTCATGCCACGGCGTTTCCCCATGTTGTAAGGCTTTTGCTCGGTAAGTGTTCCTTATCAAATATTCTATCTGTACATAATGTGTATTCTATCTGACCAGTATTTCCTGAGATAAGCGCGTACAAGTCAACAAACAAAAAAACCCTTCAGCTTTATAATATTTTTTAGGAAGATAATAGACATGCGTATTGACACGTTACATTGAAATGCATATTATGATTAATCATAGGTTCTTAATATTATTGACCTTCTCTGAAGGTAAACGAATTATCACGATCCATTCATGCAATACCCAAGATAAAGATCTCAATTGGATTGTAAAGTAATGTTTAATCACGACATTTTTTAAACTCCCCGACTATATTTTCACAATAACCTTATCAACTACTGAAAGAATTTTCAAGTGGTTTTCATTATACGATAGATTTAAGCTTATGACATGTGTACAGTTTTTACACAGTAATGCAAAGTCAGGCGAGTCTAACGTTACGAGTTAGTAGTAAGGTGTGCCAGTGTTGTAAATAGGAATATTTTAGCCAACAAAATCAGTGAATATCCAGGGACTTTCACGTATAATATTCCTACAAAGATATGCATTTTAGTAGTGTTTACATTATGCAGTCCATAACGTATATAACATATAAGCAGATACACACAGAACAAACATAAAACAACCACCTGGTCAAGCATGACTAATTTTGTAAATAAATGGAATTGCTTTTCTAGAAACTCGTTTGAATAATTCAAAACTAACATGTTATGTTGAGTTATTTAACACGTGCGACAAATAATACCTACTTGTGCAATCCGTTTAAACTTTATCTCGTTTAACTTATTTAATAAAACTGACATCATCATTACATTGTCAGAGGATTTATTCCCAGACTTCTGGGTGTTTTTTCAAATTTAGTAATTGGATAAGGAACTCCTTATCGTGCGTAGACGGCAAAAAATCTTACAAAAAGTTGGCACGACATGACATTTTCGACACGTCACTTTTTGAATCACAACATCCAAAATTGATTCCAAAATTTAGTTTTGGGTAAAATTCAATTTTAGTTCAAATAACGTTTGAAAAAAAAAATTTATTACAAATCCTTCACTAATTAATCGTAAGGAACTTCGTTCCAACCGGGTGACCCTTGACACCTCTCAAGTTTTTTTATATGGCATTTAAGTATGTAAGTATGTGTTGGCTGAGTGGGAGCACTGGCTTAGCTGTTCTTCTACGTGGCTTCAAACCCCGCAGCGCATCTATGGATTTTTCTGAGTGAAAATCTATGGAGGCGCTTTAAAAAAACACGTGCTTTAACGGTGAAGGCGTGAACATCGCGATGAAACCGGCATGTTCTAAGAACTTTAAATGGTTTGAAGGACATGTGACAATCACTATCTTGTTGTTGGCCAGCAGCGTGGTGAATTAAGGCTGAACCTCTCTCACCAAGAGAGAAGTCCCTGTGTCCCAGCAGTGGGAACGTAAAAAGGGTTGTGTACAAAATGTGCGTACTACGGTCTATATTTTAGACAGTTAGTTAAAAATTTGTCTTATGACACGTTACAATGGGGCTAGAAACTGAGTTTACAAACAAATTTTCTCTGCACAGACTTATAGCATCATCATACTGTATTGTAGCTGACACGTACTATCGGACATCCGGTAGCACTGAAATTGATTAAATGTATGAAAGCATTAATCACATTGCGAAAATTCAAAATAAAGTTTCACAAGGAAACCATCAACATCTATGTTTCTCAAACATGTATAGAACATTACTGTTTAGAAAGTTAGCCCCGGTTTTCAATTTCCTTAAGGTATAGGTAGGTACTGTTGTATTCATGAATTAACACATCCGCTAATAAATAAGGAATAAAAGTGATTTAGTAGCGGAGTGCCGACTTTCGCTCTTTTCCAACTGTTTCAGTTGTCAATACAAGTATTAGCGGGGTGCCGACTAAATACATCGCGGACGACGTACAAATTACTGATAATTCTAAATTTAAAATTTAAGAAAAACCTCCGATTCCAATGCCCTTATTTCCTTAAAAGTAAAAACCATAATATTTTGTAATGTGCACGCGATGCGCTTTCATTTGCTACCCCACTCGAGTATATTTCCTCTCCCTCACCCCCATAACTTTTAAACGGCACAACCGATTTTCATGAAACAAAAAAAACTAAATTGAAATCGCTTCATCCGTTCGGGAGTTATTATGTCCCAGACAGACAGACACGTATCAAACTGATAACACTCCTCTTTTTTGATCGGGGGTTAAAACACACATTATAAATAAATATATAAGGTGGTTCCCATACAACATACGCGATTTTTTAAAAGTTAGGCAACTTGGGCGAGACCAGTACCATGGATGACCGCTATGATTTTGACTTATTATTGTGTTTTTTATTGCAAAAACTTTATACGGAATCCTAGGTGTAGTTTGAGTCCATAGTAGTGCGTGAGTATTGCTGGCATCATAGGAAAACATTTGTCATTATATGGAGTCAGACTATACACATAATAATTATTTGACAATTAGCATTTATCTGAAAACTCAAACACAGTTCATAACTCACATGTCAGTAACATCTGTGTCTATAAATGTATTCTAATACTAAATTAAATAAACTTGATATAATTATAATGAAATATTATAATGAAAGAGCAATTATGGATCGCACGCAACCCTCTATGAGAAGTCTGTCCACATTTACTATTTAATCAAATGTCGTGTTTGTTTTAGAAGTGTAAGCGATCGAGCAAGCATAGAGAAAGTGCTAAAATGGTTAAGGAACAGGCTCCTAGTAAGCATTGATAGCGAGCCAGTCACGACTGCACCACGGGATCAACTTTCATAGCCGCCGTGCTTTATGAGCATGCGAAGGGAAACTGATAGGAGTGAGGTGTATTTATCGTAACAGCTAAAAATAACAGGTATGAAGAGATAGCAGTCTTTCACTGTTACCAATAAATCACAGTTCCTATTCCACGTCACAAAATCCATGACAAGCACAAACTTTCCTCTGCTAGCATGATAGTTACATGATCATGTTATTAAGAAAAGGGTTTGTGAAGAATGCAACAAGGCGTTACTGTGGAAAGGTAACAATTTGGTAACAGGGTGTTACTGTGGAACAGTAATTATTTAGGATCAGGGTGATAACTTAGTTTCACAATAATTTCCTGTTACATTAAAGACAATTTTTCTTGCTAAGTTATGTATAAGATTTTAGAAAGAGCAGTAGTAGAAAGTTAAATCCTATTACTGAAATACGAAAAACTTAAACGACTTTTTGTTTTTAAAAATATAATATGAAAGAAAAACACCTGTAACAGTGAACCAACAACAAATTGTTCCCACAAATAAACATTAAAATAGGCTGTTAATTTAAAGGCTGCTATTTCGTAACAGGTTTTTGGAACTGTTATTTTTGTGGAACGGGAACAGGTGGAACAGATTTGACATTTTGCTTGTTACAACCCACTCCTAGAAACTGCAGGACGTGCTTACGAAGTACTTCCCAGAGAAAGCAAACTTGTTCTCTACTCATTAGATTCGCAGCTAATTGAGTTACCTATAGATTCATAGAAACGTTCAATAGCGATAGAAAATTAACTATTATTTTTATTCAACATTTTATTATAGGTTATATGTACACTGTACATTTTTTAATTGTTTTATAATAAAATTTGGTAATTAAAGGTAAGTTAATTGTGATGTACCCGACTACTCGTAAATATTTTATTAACTGATAACTTCACATAAACCTCACCAATTATCAAAAAAAGTTTTCAAATTGATATAAAAATAACAATTAAAATTGCGTCGTCATCATCATGTTTTTAGGGATGTCTACTGGTAAAGAATTTATAATTTTCAATTATTATTCTTTCAAACGGGATGCGTATTACATGTGAACCAGCAGTTGTTGCTTCCTGCCGGCTTCGCACGGCGATTTCCTTTCTACTCCACACTCGAAAAGACAAGGACAAAGACGAAGGATACAACTTTAGCCTTTGCAGGAAAGAAATACAAGTAGGTACACACGCTCTCTTCGCGAACTACGGGCGGTGCAAGAAATCTATACTTGTTTTGGTCTCGACTCATATAGAAACCGTTTCTATTCAAAAATTACAAAAAATATTTAGTGGCGTGATCTTGAAAAATGGAATTTCTGTATGGGGCAAAATTTAAACTTTCTTCGATAAATAAATGTCAATTCTATTTTAAAAAATTCACAAGAATTATTCGATTTGAATAAATTTAAACTATTAGAATGGGAGTTACTCAGTTGTATTCAGAAGACACAATAAAAATTATATCTCGAGACAACAAGTCTATTCTATATGGACAAGAAGTCTATTCAACCTAGACAGCGTTTCTCCTCTATCTAGAGAACAATCGCCTTGTTAAGCCGGCTGGTAGTAGTTTCAGATACTACATGGCCTACATTGTGTTTAGGGAAGACCACTGCTAATCATAGGTAATGCAGGATACATGAATTTCGGTTATATCAATCGGGAGATGTTTTGCATGTGAAATTGTGCGTGTGTGAGTAGACGTCCGATACTAACTTGAGATACATGGAATTTAAGTATAAGTGTCTATAGTGGAAACTCCACACACATACACATTACTCCGCACATTTACTTTATTTAAACAAGTGATCGCTGTCTTGAAATGGAACATACCATTATTATTTATTTAACAGGCTTTAATAATAATCGCTTCTTTGCTCTAGTGTAAAAATAGGTGGAGAGACCAAATACGATAAATTTATTTCCTATTTATCTTTAAACACATTATTTATTTTATATTTTGTATTTTTTTGACGTGTATAAGTTTTGTAAAACTAAAGAATTTAAATAAATTATTTTGTATCTTGTATATTTAAAAAAAAACGAAAAAGCCATATTTCATAAAAATTTTATCCATTTGATATTTTGAGACGCAAAATGGCGTTGAACTGACAACTAGATGTCACTGTAATATTTTATTTAACTCAACATTGGCAAATTGTTGTTTCAAGCGCAAAGTCCAATTACAAGAAACTGAACTGATTCATTATTCTAAACAATGATTAGCGTATTCCTCAATCGGTACTACTGCGTTAGCCTCGTATGTCGCAGATGTTCATTATTGTTTAATCAAACATTTATAGACCGTAATATCGATTGAACATAATCGATAAGTTCCGAGTAAGTAATTTTATTTAAATACAGCAAATAGGACCACAGTCTTTTCTAAAAAAGCCCGTGTTGGCTAAATGGGAGGACACTCGACTTTCATTCCGAAGGTCGTTGGTTCAAACCCCGCCACGCACCTCTGGATTTTTATTCTTGAGAAATGTATGTGCACTTTAAACACGTGCTTTAAAGGTGAAGGTAAACATCGTGAGGAAAACGGCATGTTCTGAGAACTATAAAGAGTTTGAAGGATATGTGACATTCACCAACCCGCACTTGTACAGGATCAACATGAAATTGTATTATTTGCTGATGATACTTCACTTCTTTTTAAAATAGATCGTCGCATTAATAACTTTGACAAGGTAAATAATGCAATTTCTAAAATAGTCCATTGGTTTGAATCCAATAATCTATTATTGAATGAAAATAAAACTAAATGTATTCGATTTTCACTACCTAATGTAAAACAAGGTTCTGTAGATATTAAAATAAAGGGCGACAATTTAGAGCTCGTTGAAAATACTGTATTCCTAGGTATAACTTTAGATAGCAAGCTTCAATGGGACCCTCATATAGATAAATTGTCGAAAAGGCTCAGTTCTGCTGCTTTCGCAGTCAAAAAAATTAGAGTTTTAACTAATATTGCAACATCTAGACTGGTCTACTTTAGTTACTTCCATAGCATTATGTCATACGGTATTTTGCTGTGGGGGAGTGCTGGAGTAGGACGCATAAATACCATATTTGTACTGCAGAAAAGGGCTGTTCGTGCTATCTATAATATGGGTCTCCGAGATTCGCTACGTGATAAATTCAAAGAAATAAACATATTGACCGTCATTTGTCAATATATTTATGAAGCCATTATGTATACGCATAAAAATATTAATTTGTTTACAAAAAATAGTGATAAACACAATGTAAATACAAGAAATAAATATAAACTCGCTTTGCCCACCACTAGGCTGCATAAGGTTAATGTATCATTTAAAGGGCAATGTATACGCTTCTACAACAAGATTCCCAAAGAATTGCAACAGTTGTCAATTACTAAATTTAAGAAAATTGTAAAAAATAATCTTTGTAAAAAAGCTTATTATAATATATCGGATTACCTTGAGGACAAAACTGCTTGGGACGGAATCTGCTCCAACACAAAATCAAAAACAAGACTAACAAATAATGATTGTAAAGTTTCAATACAAAAATGAGCTAGAGTTTCTAATCGCTTCTTTGCTCTAGTGTAAAAAAAGCGAAGCGACCAGATACCATAAATTTATTTCCTACTTATCTTTAAGCACTTATGATTATTTTGTTTTTTTTGTAATTTATTTTGACGTGTCTAAGTTTTGTAAAATCAAACTATGGAAATAAACGATTTTGTATCTTGTATCTTGTATCTTGGAAAGCGTGGTGAATTAAGGCCTAATCTCTTTCGCCAAGAGATAAGTCCCTGTGTTCCAGCAGTTAGAACGTTAAATGGCGTTTTTAATGTCTCTTATTGTATGGCTAGCTAGCCCATCCCGGCTTTGCTCGATTGAGAAAAACTTCCTCTTGTATCACTATCCATTTATTGCAGAAAGCTGCGTAAATGCATGAACACAGTCTGATTCGGCGCGACTTTAATTTATAATATGGTCCTAACTATAGATAGATACAATATGAATATTCATTAAACTGTTTCGGCTATTAGGTTCGGTGCACTCTACCGAAAATGATTTTGGGTATTCTGTCGGAGCCAAATCAAGGAATACTGTAGGTGTTTCCTAACTGTTAGTTAAAAAAATCGAGCCATAATAACATGAATAACTGATAACTATATACATATATATCGAAATATTCGTAATTAATTATGTCATCATTCCATAAGTCAGTTATCATAAGTCTTATATTGTTTTATAATTGTGAATAAAAAATTATGGCTAATCTTGTTTTACAGGGGTAAAAATAATTAGATAGAGAATAGTTATTGGAGAGAGCAAGATTTTTGCTATGATTTACTTTTTACGGGATATTTACCATGATTAATTACGGGTTTCCAGTTTCTCAATATTTCGACACAACTACGTCCGTTATTTTCTAACATAAAAACATTTTCTACGTTACAAATATTTACGTGTTCTAAAAAAAATGTGACAAATATTATTTATATTATAATTAAGCAAAAAAGGTATCGAACCTCATGTCTGTAGTTATAACATTCTAAAAAAATTACACAAGTGGGCGCTACGATGGCAGCAAATCATAGACCGTAAGTGGATCTATGTTATAAATCAAAAAGTAAAAAATATATAAATCCGTTCAACATTAAATTTTCTCAAACGCAATTGTGAATAACATCAGATAAGATCTCTTCAAGGATCAAATGTAATGTTGTGAATCACTGTTACGTTTATACTTGCATAATGACGACACAAAGGGAATTAATATAGGTATCTACGTTATAGTAGAGTTCTTATTAATTTTTTAAATTTCATCCAATAAATGGAATTCTTTTAAATATTTATTTCATTATCATCATTTATTTCATCGTATAATAATTATTTTATATACAATAATACAATATGAAATGCGATTAGTAAATTATGATCGTATTTGGGTAAAGAATTTATCGTTGTTCAACTTGTAATAGCTGTTGAATGTTTAAATTATAGGCAAATGCCGTTATCTCTAAGTAAAAAAAAAAAGTTTCCTACAGAAATTCAGATACCTACAAAAATAATATTGGTTATTTTCTATAGGTAAAAGAGTTTCTTATATCATTGTTATGTCGAAAGAAACAATTCATAAAATTAAAACGAAGTAGGAATTCGTTACTTTTGTTAAAGTCAGTAACCCATAATTGTTTTCTTATAATATTATGCTTGGCCTTTGCCTTTAGCATGACATCCATTTCAACAACAGAGAAGTAAATGAAATTTTAAATAATAATTTAAAAGAAGTAGCTTCCCTTCTAATAATAAAGCACTTAGTAACAAGGTACTTAGTAACAACAATTACGCATAGTTTTAAAGGTTTGCCATTTATTTTTAGATCTATGAGCCTACAAATATGTTTTAATTAACATACAATTTTCCTGCCACCTTTAATGTTAATGTACAAACGCAAATTCTTTGTTATAGTCGCCGAGAGACCGAGATATCGATGACAAAGCGACTGAGCTATTAGCTCTAATTACGCATCGAACTAGTCAAAGAACCAAGTACAAGTTATAAATAGTGCACTTATCTATGTCGGTTAGGTACATAATACATAATGATAAATCTATTCGAGGCATGGAAAAAATTGTTTTTTTTATGTTTCAACATCATCACCCTATTAACGTTCCCACTGCTGGGACACAGGGACTTCTCTCTTTCTCTCGAGAGAGATAAGGCCTTAATTCACCACGCTGGTCAAATTCTCAGAACATGCCGGCTTCCTCACGATGTTTGCCTTCACCGTGTTTTTGTTTGTATGTTTACATTTTCCAATTTATTATTATGTTTTAAATTTTATGCAGAAAAAGAGATTAGGACACATCCGTTACCTTCGCACGCCGGATATTGTTTAACCAAAGTGAGGTTATCACTAATAAAAAATCATTAAAATGTATTATTCTGGTTTTATTTAAAGATCCCTTTATAACTTAATAAATATAATACGAACGTATAATACGATATGTGTTTTATTTTTTTCCGAACATAATGACTGACACCCGCGGTGTAGGACTTAATTTTTAATAAGTATTATAGTAAAAATAATAAAATTGCATAGAAGTCTCACTCTGTTATGTGCGGAACATGGTGTTTACTACTAGTTACAAATAGATAAAAAATCACTGACACGCACATTTGCATAATAACTTAAAAAGGATTAAATGACCCGTTAAACCGGTTTAACGTGAGGCTTGAACCTGCCCCATAGGGTCGACCCTTTAGGCCGCGCGGAGGGCAACCATTATAACATAGCACATTTATTCCAAAGACTCTTGCAAACGTTTTAAAGTTTTTAGCTATTGAAATTTTTAGCATATTGAAAAGCCAGTTTGATGAATGTTTATGACCGTTTTAGAAACCGATTGCCTAATAATTCAATATAAATTAGGTATAGCATAGAATGATAATTATCTACACAAAGGATACGTCGCGCATACGACGGCGACACGACTGGCCGCGCATCGTATCGCATGCTAGACAAGAAAATTTAAGCGAAGACTACAACGCAATTTTTAAGCAATAGTAATCCTACATAGGCATTTTTCTTACAATTAATGTCTCCATAAAGGATAAAAGATTTTGTATCACCCAATGGATGCATGGGTTATCTACAGATAGAGAAATTGAAGTACTAAAATATATAAGTATATTTTAACCTACAGGCTTTTAAACATATTTTTTTATTGTTATCAAATACAAGAAATGTCTACATAATAATGCAGGTTATAAAGGACCTAGAACTAATAACGTTAAAGAAACTAAATTAAACTTTACATTAACAATATTTCAATGTTATGAACCTTGCATTGACCTTAATCAGTACGTAGATTATAATTTTATTGATTCTGTAAGGCAGTTATACCAATTAATGGTACCTATATTATATATATTTTAAATGTAAACTAACGTATTGACCTCGAGATCGAAATCTACACTGCATTATATGTGTGAAGTAAAATGACTAACTTTAAATTGTTTATTAAATATCCTATCCAAAGATAATATCTACAAACTCGTCGATTTTCAAAGCACCCTTAAAGTAAACCTACATAGTGGGTTAATTAACTACCTATACATTATAATTTGGTAGTAATATTAAATTTGTTTAAAATTATATATAAAATTATCAACTATTCATTAATAAAATTACAAGTAAAAAGAAAATATTCTGCTCTGTCCGGCCTTTTCTTCCTCACACATTCCGCTTAACAGATTTGGATGCAATTGTGTCCCCATAGTAAATTACGCCTTCTAAGAAAAAACATATTATGTACATACCTAATCATTTTATTTTTGCAAGTCGTTCGTCACACAACAGGAAGTTTTTCGTAAAGGGGCTACCTAACGCGTTACTTCAAGGATACTTGGCGACCCAGCCTTATGGGAAAATAATTTCGTCGAATAGCGAATTCGTCCAAGGTGACTCTTTGAAAGGGTCCAAAGTGAAGAATGCAAGACCGGTTATCGAGAAAAAGAGCATAACCTTATGCTGTTAACAACAGCATACGCTATATATAGATAGATATACAGTGTTACCATAAGTTCAATGTCGCGTTTATAGTTCAATAAGTAGATACCTTACTTTAGGAGAGACTAAAAAATCTAAGATATATTAATAATATATATAAATAAATAAAAAAAATAAATAAATAAAAAGTTTTATTGAGTAACAAGTTGTCTTAAGCTAGTACATTCACACCTTATCTAATTCAATTCAATTCGTGCATTCGTGTGTCTAAGTTTTGTAAGACCAAACAATGGAAATAAATAATAATAATATATATATATATATATACCTTAAATAAATAAACATCTCCGGACCAATCACACATCATCATCTAACTCCAAACTAAGCAGAGCTTGCACTTTGGGTGCTAGGTGACTGATATACTACATGGATACATTTTTTTTTCGTAAATACATACTTATATATAAAATATCCCTATGTATCCCTGACTCTATATATTAAATTATATCGGTATATAATTAAAAAAAAAACAATATAATTTACGTTTAATTAATCCGCTCATAAACGCTATACTTTCATATACATGCTTTTGTTCAGCTACATGATTTTTGTATCTTATGTTAATTAACGATGTTAAACAGGTTATTATTTATTAACAACTCCAATTTATCAGCCAAATCTGTTTCTTCCATTTAGCTTCAATAACTAAAGAACACACAGTCTAAAGTAAAAGTAAAGTAGTCTTATTTAAATTGAATTGTAATTGATTTATTATTTAAAACTTGACATTATGTGTTATTGACTAAGTATTTGCAATTTGACATATTTATTAAGTAACTAGTGGCCCGCCCCGGCTTCGACGGGTTTTTATTAAAAATAATCCCGGCAATTATTTGATTTTTTCTCGCCTTTTAAACCTTCCCTAGACCTCCACGAACATTTCAAGACTGATAAGATAAATCCGTTCAGCCGTTCTCGAGTTTTAATCAGACTAAGGAACAACAATTCATTTTATTTATATAGATATATAGATTGAGTTTAATGATTTATTTGTTTTGACTTGATTAGTACTTCTGTTACCAAAATGTTATTGTGACGTATAATTATATTATTAATAAATTACTATTAATAACTATTTAAAGCATGGTTCATCAGCATTATTTACTCTTACAATCTTATGTTTGTGTTAAGTATATAATTTAAAGTTTAACATATGATATTCGCTGTTCATGATGATATTAATAAATAATAATTCATATTTATTTAGTTGAGTGCACCGTCATTGAGGATCCTAATAGATCCTATCCATCCAAGCCTGGAAGAAATTGATTTTAACGATAAGGCCGCCGATTGTAGCACAACTATCGTTATACTGATTTTTTTTGTTATTTAGTTTGTAATAATTGGTATGCAATAATGTTGTTATCTTTCCATCTTACATTATTTAAAAACCTCTTTATAAGTGTGACCAGAACAACATTAACATACATACATCATAATGAATCGCTAAGTCGATATGTCAATTGTAAATATTATAACTAGTTGTAGGCCTTTGTAAATAAAGGTAAAGTTTGTTTAAAATTCTTAGTATATAAATTAGTACTGTATTTATATTTAGGTTACCTAATAAAGTAAAAAAGCTACTAAGCTTAAAAAAATACCTAAATACCGTTAATGTTACTGACTGCGTCAGCGGCGCGGTGGGCGAATGCTCGCCTACGGCGCAAGAGGTAGCGGGTTCGATTCCCGCCGAGGGGTCAAGTGTTTTTATGTTCTGCAAGCACTTTATCCTTATTCTGGTTTAATATTTATAGTAAAAAATATCTATTTATATATGTCTATCATAATTAAGTATAAAAGATGTCTAGTACCCGTAACACAAGCTTAGAGCTTACCACGGGGTTGTTGTTGAGTGAAATCTCCGGGAATATTTATTTATTTATTTAATGACTACAAATTAGTCAGTCAGTTGAATGAATAAAAATATCTTATTAAAAAGCAGATTACTATTATATTATTAAAATACTCTAAGTGAAAAATGATTATTTTAAAAATCTTAAACTTACGGTAAAAGAAAGCAGAATATTCGAACAAAGGAATAACTTTGATTTTCCCAATGTTGCATTAATTTTAAAGGACATGCTACTTTCTTAATTGTTTGGAAAATTAAACACCTACTCTATATTGTTCTGTGAAGTAGGTACGCGGAAAAAGAATCTGTGCTGGGTGTAAGCACAGATTATATATATCTAATCTGTGGTGTAAGTCACAAGTGATCACTTAAGGCGAGGATATGCATCGGTCCTAGAAATAACTTTTTAAATTATCATGGTTTAAAAAAATATTATGACTTAAAATGGGCAACATACCATCATTTTGACGGTTTTTGAGTTTTCCGATATTTCGGCGCCGTTGCATGCGCCATGATCACGGAAACAACATAAACCACCGACCGACCTCAAAAACCGTCAAGTCCTTATATATATTTAGTCATGTGTACTGGATTTAGCGACAAAATTAATATTCGTTATATATTTATCTTTGACAAACATTAGCGTATATGTTTAATTTTAATAAAATAAAAAGTAAGGACCAAATTTTTCACATTCACGGAGATAAAATTGTTTGAATTTTTTTTAAACTTGATCAGGATCGCCTTTACTCTATATCTAGTTGAACTTTTATAAAAACAAATTTGAATTATATTAACATTACTTATTCTACGGTACTTAATCTCGGAAACAGTTAAGCTTTAAGTCTAGGGAATAACGTTGCAAGACTTTCAAAATTAAAACCTAATTAGTTATAGGAACTTAATATATAATAATTTGATTGCATTAGCATATTAAATAGATTATTATGCGCAGACTAGACTAATAAACTTCTATTCGTTCTAGGAGTTATATACATTATTATTAGTATATTAAATATTCAACCCACATCCACGTCAAATGCATTCACATTTGACGACTACGACAGTATTATTTCTTTCTCTTTATTACCTGATATTCTATTTTTAGGGTTCTGTACACAAAGGGTAAAACGGGAACCTTATTTCTGAGACTTCGTTCTCTGTCTGTTACCAGGTTGTGCAAGATAGAAAATCATTTATTTCCATAGTATGATTTTACAAGCGTTATAAACGTCAATAATAAAAAAAAACAAACAAATTGGACATAGTTGAGTACTGCTGTAAGTTGACTAGTGCTCTATCTCAAGAACCATACAATAAACGTGTTTTGTATCAAGTTAAGCGACGTTGCGCGAGGCCGGTACTTGGAAGGCTGACCGTATTAACTGCATCTTTTTTCACTTTTAAATTTGTTTTCCTATTTAAGGTTTTTGGTATTTCAAAATGTGTATAAACTGTTCATGGAACCGTAGGTGTATTATGAGTCCAACTCATGCTTGTCAAATTTAATTTGAGTATACAGACTTAAAAATAAAGAAGTTTTCGATTCAGCTCATATATTCATACATTTTAAATATTGTTATTATTACATAACGTCTCATTTGTGTACGTATTGAACATGTCATAAAGAAGAAATAAAAACAGGACCATAATAGTATTATAGGACCATTATAGGGATCTGCCTATTCTAAATTTAGCAAGCATGCAAGACAACCTAGCCTAGCATTCCTATTATGCATGACTTTTTTTAAAGCACAGACAGAACTAGCATGTCGATAGTTTTTACTAAATCATAACTGAAAGCATGTTGCATGTTTGGTTCAATTTTATATTAAGTACCTGAACAATTTTCCTTTGTATCCATGAAGTTTTTAACCATGAGCCATACCATGAGTTGCAACTTACAACAACTGTTGAAGATTACAACATGTTGTAATCCCATGCATTTGACAGAACATTCACAATAAAAAAATTGTCTTTATCTGTCAAATGTCCCATACATTATTATATATTACTACTAGCAGCACTTGCACCGGTAATTATTTTCCCGGCAATAATTTGTTTTATTCTCGCCGTAAAAACCATCCTTGAACCTAGCACCTAACATATTAAAAAAAATTGGCCAAATAGGTCGAGGCGTTGTTGAGTTATGCGCTTAGCAACACATTTTGCCATTCATTTTTATATATAAAAAGATTATAATGTGTAATAAACATAACAACATCTTGTAATCTTCAACAGTCGTAAGTTGCAACTCATGGTAGGGCTACCTACATATACAGTACCTAAACAATTTTCTTTTGGTATTATGAAGTTTTTAAATTACCTAAGGTAAACTTGAATTCAGTTGTGTTTTTATTAAAATTTCACTTGTTTATGCATTCGCATGTTTCTGTTCCCCACGTGTCATTTTTCATTGAAAAGTGGCAGGTACCTATCTTTCTTTGAAATACATAAAGAGTTTACTGCCCTTGCTTTGTGAGAAGGTCTTAATTTTATTACTATGTGAATAATGCACTGCTATACCTTTGTTAACATGACGTGAAAACAAAGTTAGTGCACTATACAATGTTTGCTTTGTGAATTAAATCGCGAAGTCTACTTTAAATACAATTTATTTTATGATGGGATTGTGTTAATAATCTTATTCTATACGAATAAAAAGCTGCTCCGGTTGGTTTAATTAGGACAATTTAGACACTTTCTATAAAAATATTATAGGAGTGTCTGAGCTTGTGCTTGATTGAATATCCATCATGAGAGCCAGACCAATCAATAGGAAACTATTCACAATACAAATATACATTTATATGCTAATACTATTTGCTTATGTTGTCTGAAGCATGATATCTATTAGATAAAATTTAGTGAACAATAACCATACGTTTATGGATGAATCAGCCTAAATATCAGATCACAGATAAAAAAGGGCTTCTTTAATGAAATCCGAGTAAACTCAGCAATGTTTAGCAATGGTGGTCAATAATGCATGTCAATGGTTAGTTGTGTCAAGAGCTATCTCGCTTTGCCACATGTGTTTGAGCCAATAGCTCTATATTTTATCCATTGTCTAACTTTTCTCGAAGATGGTGAAATAGCTGAGTAAAATAAATGCAATTATTAAATAAATGAGTATATAAGGTTTGGGTGTTAAGGTTTGCAGCATAGCAAACGCAAAGCGTAGTGTAGTGTAATATTATGCTGCATGTCTTTTTCCTACGGTTTTCTTTTGTTTCGTGGCAAACTATCAATAACCTATATGAACGAGGTATTCCAATTGGAGCACCAATACTTTTACCGCGTGAAATTAATAAAGCGCGTGGTGGTAAATTCAATTAACAAAACTATAATAATAAGGTAAAGAGAATCCTTGCAGAGTATAATTTTATTCCGGGAAAATATTTATATCTTCGAGCATCTTCATATATTGATATACTAGCACGCTGATTTATCCGTTATATATAATTTGCATTTAGTGTATATGTGATTTATTTGTGGGGAGGACTCCTTGTATATGTGATTTATTTGTGGGGAGGAATCTGTGACCTGCCTTAAATATAAAGAGGGGCCTAATATTTTAGGCTGCCTTAAAATATTGCCTAAAATATCGGGTTAGCAAAAACTCATCTGTTCAGCCTAAAAGTACTATCATCAGAAGTCATTAAATAATATTAAAAAATGCATTTTTATTTAATAAAAAAAAAGTAAGTAAATAAAGTCTTCTTGTGCAACCCAATATAATATATAAGTGAACACCAGCGGAAACAACGTCATTTTGTACTATGTTGCCCGCTTTATGGTATTACATTTTTTTTTGTTCTCACCGCGTGGGCCAACCCGTGGCTTGCATTTCTAGGACAAAGTTCAACGTAGTCAGTCGTCATTTCTATGTACCTATATTTAGAGCGATAAAGGAAAGTGCATCACAACAAAGTAGCGATCGGTCCCACGTGTGCAAATAGCCTCAGCCAAGGTCGACCGGCTGCTGCAAACCGACGGCCTTATACATTTTTTTTCACATGAGCCTTTCGTTATGTCGTTTTCCTTTTTATGTTACTTCTTCCTTTCGTTAATTTTACACCCGCATGTTATGTACGGTCGATTTTTAAATAAACTTGTTGTTTGTTTTTGACGCGGTTGGAAATCTGGGGTCGCGCAGGCAGACGTTTTATGATCGAGCATTGTTGAGGCGAAATAAGAATATGCTCGTTTAAGTCTAAGTTAGTATTTTTGTGCTCTGTGGTTATGTTAGTTTTTATTGTTTGCTGCTTTACCAAAGAATTAATACTCAATTCTTTAAAATAACCTATAATATCTACAATTCAACTTTAAGGTCTTCCTGTTTTAAATTTTTAACTTAGCCCTGGGGGTTCAAATTATGAATTAAATAATGTTTTATGACTTTCGTAATTACATCGCAAATTCTTCTTAAATTTTAAGAAGAATTGCAATGCACTATAATCATTATTAAGGAGTGTTTTTTTTAATCATTTTGAAGAAGAAAAAAAACTTTATATTCGTGAAATAGTTGCTATAAATATATTTGATTAAATACCAAACTATTATCCGCTTCATAACCAATTTAAACTTTTCCAACATCATAAAATCTCATAAATTATTTAGATATAAATAATTTAATTATAATCAATTTAATTAAAAAAAAAATATTTGTTTAAGTATCGGCAAATTGTCTAAAATAATGATTTTAGACTCGTTACGAGCAAATTATAATTTATTATAATTATAAATTATTATAATTTTAGCAAGTTATGTAATAATTATTCCGTATAACATACCATTATTTGATTTGCAAAGCTCGTAAATTATGAAACACTTTCAATATATCACTGCTCACATATCGAGACCACACATATTTTATTACAATGATAAGTAAATTATCACAGATAATGACCGTAGAAAAACATTATTATAATATAATTATTTTATATCAGTGTTGGTGTAAACGGATTATGATAATTACTATAGGTACATCCTTTAATTATCAACTATAGAATAAGAACAGATAAAATGTTTGCCAAGTCCAATATCAGTAGATTTTTTAATTCTTTGATTTATTGATAAATGTTGTTTGTTGTGTTATCAAAACATGCCGTTGGGAGCTAAAAATATGTTTTTAAGAGACATCTTAAATATCACATAATGTTTTGATGAAAAATGTGACGCAATTAATATTTATTTACTTACCGCAAAATAATATATCGAACAGATACGCGCGCTCGCGTCGCTGTCTCGTGCGGCACTACTGAGAACAACTCCCGCGCAAAGCTCTTTAATCCGCAGCTGAAATAAGCGCGTGCGCATGCTATAACAAAAACACGTCAGAATGCACATATACGTAAATACCCACCATTTATTTAACTCACCATATCGCTGTCTATATTGTTATAATGATACAAAGGACTAATTTACGTAAAATTACCAACAGAGGAAATTCGGTTATCAATTATCGGCTGACCTGACCATGGGCTACAAAGATAACCCACAGAAACAGGGCAAAAAACTGTTTTGGATATTATAATTATATTCTATTTTCGACTATTTAGCAAATCTAAATATCTCACAAAAAAATAAAAAAAGCAATTTTTTATTCCGAAACTTTTCAGCACAAAATCAAGTTTGTAACATAAATAATAATAAATAAAATATAAATAATAAATAACTAAGCACTTGGTGACATAAACCTGTATCCCAGTTTATTTTTTAAAAGTGGTAAAAATAATTTTAAAAATCATTAGAAGATAAGATTCTTCCTCAAAATAAAACAATTAAAAGGCAATACCTCAATTAATATTGGGTTTAACTTTATTCTGATTATTTGTTATATGATTAATGCCATCTTAAAGAGTTTATTAAGCCCGATAAAAATGAGGGGTGTTATACCTCTAATTTCGACGTGTCTGTCTTACTGTCTGTCTGTCTGTGGCATCATATCGGGAATGTTTGCAGAGTATGAGACAGATGGTTTTGCTGCCATCCTTCGTAAAAAGACTGCATCCCTGATGCACAGGGTGCGTGGCAGTACTAACACCATCCTACAAACAAGAACCGGAAGGAGCACTTCTCCCATCTGGAAAGAATTTGTAATAAAAATAATTTAATTTTGTAATTTGTATTAATTTAATTTATTTATATTTAATTTTGTTGTATATTTTTTTTTATAGCTCCCGCACTGATGAAGCGATATCAATTTTGTGTTTTTTGTACGTAAGGTGAGTTTTGAGCGAGTGTTTTTAGACATGGTTGATGAAAATCTGTTGACCCGTTTAAAAGTTATGTGGGGAAAGCAAACCGAAAATCGCTCTCTAGGTCTCAAATAAAAGCGCACCACATGCACAATAAAAAATAGTATGATTTTTTTACTTTTAAGGAAACTGTGAGGACTTACGTTTTATTTATCCCTCACAGTTTTCTACGATATATGGGTTTGGTTTAGTAAGGATTTTCGAGTTAATAAAAAACACACGTCTCGATGGTAAAAATGGCGCAACGACAAGAAGAAAGTGTTGCCCGCTCTTTATTAAAAAACTCCTAACACAATAGTGTTGCTACCTTAAAAACTATTTATTATATTTGTCGTGCACATTCCACCCCCCGTGCACGAAGTGCACTCTAACTAGTGAGCACGACGAGTTTCTTAGTTGGCCTCTTGCGTATTCCGTTCTTCGTACGTACATCTACTACGCGTACGATACCGTCTTTGCCGGGGTATGCCCTCTCGATGCGTCCTTTGGCCCAAGCGTTGCGGGGCATCGTCTCATCCACGATCAGCACCACATCCCCCGTCTGTGGTCCACGTCCTGTGCTCCTTGGATCACGTCGATCTTGAAGAAGCGGTAGGTATTCTTTGATCCACCTCTCCCAGAATATGTCTGCCAATCTTTGCGCTTGGCGCCATCTATGTTTCAACAGAAGATCTTTATCGGTGAAGCTTCCCGGTTGGGGTACTCTGGCGGGCCCGCCGAGAAGGAAGTGAAGCGGCGTCAGTGCCTCGGGGTCGTCGGGTGATGTTGATACGGTGGTCAGTGGTCGATTGTTTACCGTGTATTCGGCTTCTAGTAGTAGCGTAGAGAATACTTCCTCCGTCGGTGCTCGTTCCTTCACCGTGCGGGCTAGGCGGCTGCCCAGCACGGCGGCCTGTAGTTCCAGGCGCGGTATCGATGTCGTTTTCAGGGGGGCCACCTTACCCTTGGCCATGGCCAGGGACAGGTAGGCGGTGGCGCAGTCAGTGGCTGCGCGCCAGTACACGGCGGCGACGCAAGCGGACTCGCTCGCGTCCACGAAGATGTGCATCTCCAGATGCTCAGCGGTGGCGTAGTGCGGGTAGCAGCGCGCGATGGAAAGGCGCTGCAGGCGTTCGATGTGGCCCAGCCACTCGCGCCACGCTGCGTGCAACTCGCGCGGCAGCTCGTCATCCCACGAGACGCATAGGCGCCACGCCTCCTGCATTAGGCGCTTGGCTGGCATCATGATGGGTGTGATGAGACCTAGGGGATCAAATAAAGACATTATGGTTTGAAGCGTCACCCTCTTTGTAGGGATTCTCGCTCCATCTAGTACCTCTGATGGTACTCTTAACTTCAAATTATACGCTAATCTATCTTCATGTGGCCTCCACACAAGGCCTAGCGTTTTTTCATATAGTTTCTCTGCGTTTTCATCTGCTCGATCAGGGGCTATGGCTTGCATTACCATTGCTTTGTTGGAAGCCCATTTCTGAAGGTGGAAACCCGCTTGTAAGTGGACATGGTTTACATCTTTGGCACCTTTAATGGCTTCTTCGATTGTATCAAAACTTTGACAGTAGTCATCCATATAGTGGTTTCTTAATATAGCCTTTGCCGCTTCAGGGTACTGGGTTCTGTATTCATCTGCATTCTTATTTTTTATAAATATCGCCGTACATGGTGAAGACGCGGCTCCAAATATGACGCTAGCCATTCGGTACTCTATTGGGGGGCCATCTCGGTTCTCCCTCCACAGGAATCTTTGAGCATCTCTATCCTCTTCTCTGATACGAATCCTCAAAAACATCTCTTGTATATCAGCGATCACAGCGACCTCTTTCTGGCGGAAGCGCATGAGGACGCCTGGTAGGGATTGTAAGAGGTCTGGCCCAGCAAGCAAACAATCATTTAAGGAGATACCTTGTGAGCGTGCAGCTGCATCCAATACTATTCTTGGTTTCGTTTTACTTGCACTGCAGACAGGAAAGTGCGGCAGGTACCAAGTCCTTCCAGGTGGTGGTTCGCTGACAGCATGCTCGGCGTACCCCTTCTCAATAAGGTGATTAATTTGTTTGTGATATTGTTGTTTAAGGCAATCGTCTTTCTCCAACTTCTTCTCGATATTTTCCAGTCGCCGCAGTGCCTGGTCCCTGTTATTTGGCAGCACGATCGTTTCATCTCGCCACAGTAAGCCAGTCTCGAAGCCACCATCTGGAAGGCGTCGGCTGCGCTGCTGCAGCATTGCCAGGGCGCGCGCGTTCTTGTCGTTTTGAGGGCGCCTGGGTTCCACTCCGATGTTATCTAAATCAAAGAATGCTGACATTAGTTCGTTCATACGTTTCTCGTTTTCAATTAATTCGTTTGTTACTGTAATCTTGTTTATGTGAGCTTCCTGCATTCTACGTTTTGTGCAAGAACCATGTAGTACCCATCCAAGCTCGGTCAAAGATGCAACTGGTTGTCCTTGAGGACCGCTCTTAATATCTCTTGACACAATGAGGTGCCAATTGTCCTGGCCTATTATCAGAGTGGGTGTGCCAGACTGGTACTGAAGGTGTTCACTTATGTCTTTCAGATGTTCACATTGATTTACTAAAGCATTGTCTATGGTTTGCGGTGAGAGGTGAAGTTTTGTTATTGTTCTGGCCATTACTTTATATTGCTTCATCGAATGTTTGCCAGTTACTTTCAGCGGTATGAACATAGATTTATCAGCACTGACTTGTGCTCCGGCGATTCCCTCTATGTTAAAAGGTTCTCTTGGGCCTGTAGCTCCTATGGCGTGCGCTATATGGTCCTCCACTAAAGTAACTGTTGAACCCTCATCTAGTAAAGCAAAGGTGTCCATACCTCCAGTGGGTCCATCTATCCGGACTGGGATTACCTTCAAGAATGCCTTATGAAATGCACTGGGTCTGGTTGTTGTGACAACCTCAGGTGTCGCTTTTATCCCTCTCTCCTCTGCAGGCCTCTCAGGTTCTGTTGTTGCTTTCTCCCCGTGCAGAAGTGGGTGATGGGAGCCCTTGCAGTCCTCTGTTCCACATGGCCTGTAGGCGCATCGGTGTCTGAAGGTCCGTTTGTGCAAACACCTAAAACATAGATTTAACTTTTTAGCTTCCTCCCAGCGCTTACTAACCTTCTCTATTGCTTTGATGTGACTAGCTTGTGGAGGTTGCTTATGGTCTTCCTGAGCTAGCTTAGCTTCTGAGGTAGCGTAGCTCCTGTGTCCATGTGTCTTCTTCGTTTGCAGGTTGCTGTTGTTAACCTCTGGCTGCGCATATTGGGCACAAAGTTCGGCCTCTCTGGATAGGAAATTAGCAAGTTTTATAAGGTCCGGTTCATCTAACTTCTCTTGCATGGCTGCATAATCATACCACCTGTATCTCATTGTTGGTGTCATCTTATCGATAGTGGTCCGGACTATTTCAGGGTTGTACAGGTAATGGGTTTTGCTGAGAGACTTCACCACAGCTACTATATTATTAACTTTGCTTGAAAATATTATGGTGTCCCTAGGGATATCTGTAAGTTTTGGTAAATCCTTCATTTTATTCATCTCTGCCATTACTAATGAGTCTACTCGGCCAAACCTTACTTCAAGGTGCTTTACAATCTCCTCCGGGTCTATAGTTTCACCATAGAATAGTGCTTCAGCTGCCTCCTTGGCCTGGTCACGCAGGCTTCTTCTCAATCTATACAGGTTTTCCGTTGCAGAGAAATATTTCTTTGTGTCTCTGTACGATGCTTTGAAAGCTAGCCACTCACCGCTGTTACCATTAAATAATGGCAGCTCCTGGGCGAAGTGTGGTGGCCGTTGGGTAGTCCGGGTGAGGGCAGCGGTGAGCGCCGACAAATCAACGAACGCGGGCGCTGGCAATCTATCTGCTTCTGTTGGTTGAGCATCTAGCCAACCTCTCACTCTATCGTTATGTGGGAGAGAAACATTATCGTTTTCACTTCGCTCCGATCCACTCTCTGCGTTGAGACGCGCCAGCTCTGCCTCCGCTAATTCTACTTTCGCCCGGGCTAAACGTTCTTGCGCATTAGCGATGATTTTCGATTTGCAACTGGACTTGGATTTCCGTTCCGACATTCTAACCTCAAATTCGGCATCGTGCGGAGGTTGCGATTCGATGTGCAAAGGTCGTTGTTCGGCGTGCGGGGGCTGCGTTGATGCCACGGGCGGCGTGGGCGCCGCCGCCGTTGTGGGCGCCGCCGATGTTGTGGGCGCACTTCGTTTCTTCTCGCCGCCGTACATCGACCGCGTGATCGGCATCGTTGTTCGTTTTTCTGTGTTTTCTATCGTTACCTACACTAGATCCGGCTCGAATCGACCAAACACTGTGAGGACTTACGTTTTATTTATCCCTCACAGTTTTCTACGATATATGGGTTTGGTTTAGTAAGGATTTTCGAGTTAATAAAAAACACACGTCTCGATGGTAAAAATGGCGCAACGACAAGAAGAAAGTGTTGCCCGCTCTTTATTAAAAAACTCCTAACACAATAGTGTTGCTACCTTAAAAACTATTTATTATATTTGTCGTGCACAGAAACTATGGCTTTGGAATCAAAGGTTTCTTTTTTATTTGTAATTTACATTATTATACCTACTTGAGAATTGCGTATTGCATAATTCTGAGCCGTTGGTGCTTTTCTGTCACTCGCTTTTATTTTACACTTAATTAATAGGTAAAATAGTCCAAAAACTGTTAAATGTTCGACTTATCCCTGACAAGGAATCAGGCTGAGGAGATTGTAAAACATTAATCTAATAGCCAAGTGTTTGACGAAAGTAAACATAAAGAAACCATAATTATTACGTACCGTTTGAGTTTTTTGTGTGATTTCCGATTATCACGATTTTTCGTTTATCTAGTTCTATATATTACGTATATAAAGATATATACAGTACGGTAAGTTCGGGCTCCGTAGCTAAAGGATAAAACGGACCCTATTTAACACAGATTATATAAATATCGATTAATATATTATCTATCATAATTAATATATAATCTGTGGTCTATAACCACAGATTATAAAAATATTACGCATTCGTTAAATGTCTGTCCAAAGATAACTGTGATATACCGCTATAGCAATAAATATGTAACGTGCCTTATAAATAAATATTTAGGGGGTGTAGATATCACATTCTCTAAATCCCTCGAAAGGACATGGGCTACTTTTTACTGCGGGAAAATATGTAATTCGCGGGAAAATCCATGTATTGGTCGGTGAGGTGAGGGCGTAGTATGCAAAGAAAAAATCATAACCAGCATTATCAAACGGGAGTGCTTACGAACAAGCAGCGAATGATTCAGTTTAGGAATTTTAGGAAACTTAGCTTTAGATGTAATCAGAATACGCAAACGGCCTCAAATAGTCTAACTTAGTAACAATATTAAAACTCTTTATACACACCAAGATAAAACAATACAAAAAGGGACTTAATACTAAATACAAAATTCGTAATGGGCGGCCTTATGGCTTCAAGCAATTTCTTCCAGACAACTTTTGGATGGAGAGGAATATGCACAATAAATAACTGGACGGTGCGGTGACATAAAAATAATAATAATAATTAGTAATAATAATAGTAATACAAGAACAACAAATTAATATCAAAATATTTTATAATATAACTAAAAATAGCTAGCTAGCTTTAGTTTTAAGCAATCTGTGAATCGCTTCTAATATTGTCCAGCAATCAAAGACCCGAGGAATCAAATTTCTATATATAAAACAGTGAACCCCAAAATAAAAGCACGGTTGTTTTCCATGACCCCAGTCAGATCAAAATCGGAATAAATTGAACCCTTCAAGGCGACGGCGACTATAATCTTCTTAGATTTTATTTTGCCATAAATCAGATAGATATTTAACGTGTATCATGTTTATACGTCGATATGACCGCAAGGTTACTTCTTGTTTTTGTAATGTTATTCATCTACACGGTCATAGACTGGTACTTCGACGGAGCCAATATGAATAAATAATTTAAAAACACCTGAATGTTTTAAGCTTAATATTGTGTTTTTAAATTCTCGTCATCGCTAAAAACTGCTGGAACACAGGGCTCTTGGCGAGAGAGATTGTGCCTTTATTCACGACGCTGGCCAAGAGCGGGTTAGTGAATGTCGCATATCTTTCAAACTCTTGAAAGTTCTCAGAACAGGCCGATTTCCTCAAGATATTTCGCCTTCGCCTTTAGGATTTTTTTTACAAGATAAGTTGAATGCAAATTTAATGTCCACCTTGACACCTGAAACACAGCAGCAAGGAGCGTATCTGGATATACGCTGCTTGCATATTTTAATACTTTTAAAGCCCAATCTGCGGAATAGTTCCTACTGGTTACTTGTACATTAGTTCAGTTCTGGACCATGTTTTTGTATATAAATTTATGACGGCATTGTGATAAAAAGTTCAAAAAGACGCACGGAGGTCATAATTTTTTTTTTTAAGTTGTTTGTCGTGACATTTAGCACAAAAACTGCTGTGAGCATCGAATTTATAAAATTTCCGTGTTTCAATGTTAGTTACCGTACTCCTACGAAACAGTTTTACCAATTTTTACCAAATTTTATATGCGTATTCGCAGAGTAGGTCTCGGCAGAATCGGCTACTATGTATTTTTCATTTTGCAAAACAACGTTTGCTGAGGTCAGCTAGTTTTTCTATAAATTTAACGGTGGCGGAGTAGAGCGCTGAGAAAGAAATTAGAATTTAATCATATAAGGTATTGTATACCATACCATAGACCAAAGCGTAAAACCTTTTTGCTAATTAAACGGTTTTTCAAAATAGAAGTATCTGATATTTTTAGTGTTTATTATATCAGAGCTTTTCTCCGAGCACGGATTTTAGTTGCACGGACGTTTTGTATTTTGTATTTGTATTGTAGTTTTCGGGTTATACCTCAATTATTAATAAAGTTATCAATAATCCTCATTTTTATACTTAATATGTTAGTTATTTTATTTCTATTAATTTTGTTAAGTGAAAAACGTATATTACATGTGATATTGGGCATTTGTGAAAATTTACGAGTTTTTTGCACGGAATACCTTAACTTGAGTGCATTATAATTGCTTCTCTCTGCTGGTATTATAATTAAATAGAATATGCCACCTTCTGCGGGTTCAGTTAACCCTTCTACTGGTTCAGTTAACCCGTAGAAGATGTTTGACTTTGGCTTTGAGCTGTATGTGGATAGGATATGTAAATTTGCAGTAACAAGTATATTTTTGGGATTCTAAGTATAGCACCCAAAAAGTGTCTAATGTTAGTACTCAAAACCAGTTGTCTTTGTTTTTATCTTCAAAATCACTGTTTGGGACGAACTTGATATGATTAAATATAGAAAATAAATTAGGTCTCAACTGCACAGCAGTGTTCCGTACACTGTTGTTGCATTGACAAAACATACATACATCTAGATGCGTTTACACACTAGCACTGAAAGAGTATAAAAAAATTGACAAAAGGCTTTTTGGGGTGGGTTCAGACCGCGTCGACGAGAGGCGCAGAGCGTAGTCTTTTGCCTCAAAGCAGCCTCGCGCTGCGCCGCGCCGACCGCGGTCTGAACTGGCCCTCAATTCATAAAACAATTTCAGCTTTCAGAACAGTAAAATAAAAAATATAATATTAATATGGCAATTCTAAACCGCGATTCTGCGGTTTTTTGCGCTTGTCGTTGTGGTTTGCGAATCACCTTGATTGTCATTAATACGTTTTTGATGAAATAAAATAGAATTAATGTTTTATTTAAACTTTTAGTGAGATGGGTTAGTGACTTCATTTATTTTTATATTTTAAACATTAATTTATTATTGTTTAAAATTGATATAATATATTGTGAACTTAATTATGATATTTTATATCTAAAAGGCTGCTAATTTTTAACTAAATCTTACAATATAAAGTTTTCTTTTGGACTCTTATGGACTCATACGACAAACCTTCGTTTTGAACGTTTTGAACCTCTATATTATTTTTGAAGTGAAACTTCTTTAGAATCGTTGTGATTTCAGACCGGATGCAACGGAAATACGTCAGGTAAGCCAATCTTAAACGCTAACAAGGTTAAGCAACTTTCCGGAACGCCAGTACTTGGTTGGGTGACCGCCCGAACAAAACCTTTTTGCACAGTATTTTTTTTTATTCATCTCATTCTTTTGTCGATTTACTGAAGTTTCACTTCTACCTTGTGTGAATCGCACTCACACCTTTTTTTTATACATACAATGTACCTAATTTTATTGTTGTACATACAATGTACCTTCATAAATCATCCTCCTTTCAGGCTCAAAACGGAGGATAGGGGATGTAAGAGTTTGTTACAACTGTATTTATGTGAGACTCATCATCATCATATTAACGTTCCCACAGCTGGGACACAGGGACTTCTCTCTTCACGAGAGAGATTAGCCCTTATTTCACCACGCTGGCCAAGTGCGGGTTAGTGAATGTCGCATATCTTTCAAACTCTTGAAAGTTCTCAGAACAAGCCGATTTCCTCACGATGTTTGCCTTCAGCGTTAAAGCACGTGTTTTAAAGCGCACATGCATTTTTCAAGAAGAAAAATCCAGAGGTGCGTGGCCGGGCTTGATCCCACGACCTTCGGAATGAAAGTCGAGTGTGCTCCCACTAAGCAAACACGGCTTGACGGATGTTGCATGTTAGACTGCTCTTGAGATGTTTAATAAAAATTATGTCTGTCTGGTTAAACCAAATTTCTAACAATACTGAATAAAAAAATATTTTTTTTATTTAAAAAGAAGAGACCAATTATTGGTCTCTTCTACATACATAATTATATGAACTAATTTCCATAGAACATTAAACGTTGAGTTAATTTAAGTGAAAATACTTTTTATTTATACAAAAATAAATCTTATTTTAAATGTTTTATATTTGTGAATATAAAAATGGAGTAATCCATTCAGAGGTGTTTGGGGGACGTTTAGAAAACTATCATCCCATTAGGAAAACTCAAAAAAATATTCATCCTTCAAATATATATTTTTTTATGTTTTACCCAAACTCTTTAAATTATACTTTAAAGCGCATTCTCATATCTCTTACAGTTTCCGAGATATTTGAGAAAAAGTTATTTCCTCCTTTTAGCAATTTTTTTTTATCATTCATGTATTGTTTTATTTACAATACGGAATTATCAAAGAAACTAGCACGTTGGTTGCAGCCTCTCAGCTTAAAATGGTAAAGTTAGGTTTACTACTAGGACTATAAAACGATTTTTTCGTGTTCACAACATCTTTTTACTTTTTTGGACCGTAATACTTACATATCATTATTATATTAATAAAATTGCATGATAAAGTTATGTGATTATGATTAGTAATAACCCAAATAAATAAATATTATATATGTAAATATTTCCGGACAATCCACACAATAAAATTTAGCCCCGTTGTAAGCTCTGAGCTTGTGTTACGGGTCGAGACATCTGATATTATTAATATAATAGACTTAAATATACATAAATATATTATTTATTATACATATTAAACACCCAGACCAAGGTGAAAGTGCTTGCAGAACATTTTAACGCTTGACCCCTCGGCGTCGGCGGGAATCGAACCCGATCCTCTTGCGCAGGCGGACCATCGCCCACTGATCTTTAAAAGCCTCCGAACTAAAATTACAAAAACACTTTCTTGTAATATGCACGCGGAGAAACCCTATGCTTATTCTTAATAAGATTTATAGTGGCATATATTCAACAAAAACTGTGGAAAGTGCAGATAGAAGCTTAATAAGACTTACGCGAGATAAATAAATAAATTAATAAATATTTCCGGACTAAATCACACAGCATCATCTAACCCCAAACTAAGCGGAGCTTGTACTATGGGCCTGAAAGTCAGGCTTTTTCACACTTAATCCTGAGTAGAGGTCACCGGAAGGTTTGCAAGTTCAAATTATCCATGAATCTCAAGGGTTACATTTAATTACATAGTCATAATTAAGACTACGCATAAAAAAATGTTTCAAAGCAATCATGCCGTTGCTGCCATTACTAATCATACAGACGGACGGCTTGTTTCAACATTCTCCAATCTCTGAATAAAATAGTAAATGTTTAAAATATAGAGCAATCTCTGTTGATGAATGTATGCTGTTGAGATGACGGGTGATAGAGGGAAATGGAAGCAGAAAACATGTTGTGCCGACCCCACGTAATGTGGGATAAGGTTAGAAAGAAGTTGATGATTATACAGCAATCTCTGTCAGTCGACTTCATAGATCTATACTTTTACCATTGGCCATTTTACTCAGTGATTGTGAAACAGGCCCTGAGATTATCATCTAGTCAACAACTTGTCTGGACGATGCCACTCTTATTAAAAAGGCATTATCTGACTAGCGATAAAGCTTATTACACAAAGAGCACTTTGAAGAGTTTGTTGGACATGTGACATTCACCAACCCGCACTTGGGCAGCGTGGTGAATTTAAGCATATTCTCTCTTGATTAGAGAGAAGTCCTGCGTCCCAGATGTGGGAGGGAAATTAAATAAGGAGTTTATGCCCCAATGCATGTACCCTAATTAAGAAAGGCCCATTTTAAAGGTCAAATTCAAATGTAATGTCTGTTTGGCCAAAATTATACGATATTATAATTGTGTGAATGGAATATTGATTTTAGAAAACCCAAGTTGCAACTATATCTCAGATAACCATTTTCTGACATTCAGGTCCCAAATTAATGTCTTAATCCAGACACTTAACGGTTACCAATCACGAAATATCGCAAACATAAATGGGGCAGGTAACGATGTTGGATGCCAAAGCCCCAACTAACGAGGCCTTTTGATTCCAATAATTGTAGAATATTATTAGGCACTTATTAATAGGCATAAGTCGTTTTTTGCGCATTATAGCTTCTAAAAATTTATTCTAGAATTATTACAAAAAAAAACATTAACGCACTTTGATCATTACTGAATGCCACAAACACCTACAACTTTATAACCTACGATTTAAATATAGTATATTATGCTATGAGAGTATAATAATGAGTTTAAAACACTCGGTCCGTTTTCGTGGGTCAAGTCACTATGCAAGTTCCACAGTAACATCGGGCGAGTGTTTTAAGGCCTACTTATGCAATATTTTTTAATGAACATCTTATAATCAAATTGGTCACTGACAGTGATCTGTCAGTCAACCGTAATGGGCACAGATCACAGAGCACACATTTTTAAGTTTCGGTAATAATTTAGACTATTTGAGATATTTTGTTAATAAGAGAAGTGAAAACTAATTAAGACTTCCACAAAATATGAACAAAAACCCCATTGATTCCGAAATGCATGTACCCTAATTAAGAAATGTGTACATGTCTCGTAAAACTCATAATTAACTGAATATGAAAACATCTTTTTTATTCAATAAATGTTTCTGAGGTTAGGCAGAGCTTTAATATTATGCATTCCCTACATCCAAATATGTTCAGTGCTACCTACTGCTGCCGTGGTAATCCAAAATATTGTTGTAAAAAGCTTAACAAATTGTGAAACTGACATGTCGGGGCTACTTTCGATTGTTATAAAATTTGTATAATCCAACCATACCATAACGTTTAATGTTTTTCCATAACGAAGTCTAGATTTTTTATGCTATCTAGTATTTTAATAATTTTAAGCCATAAAATATGACTATTCCGTTCTCCTTTCACTGATATTGTGACTTTATTTCATAACTTCCACTAATATTTTGTAGCTTATTAGAAATAAAAATCATTTTTTATTATATTGAGACTGGTTTTTTTTTCATCATAACCATAGATTATTATCTCCCTAGTTGATGGCTTTTACAGCCGATTTGTAACACTTAAAGGCAAATTATGCAACAGTTAACAACCTTTTTCGTAAAACTTATGAATATTATAGCCTATTTTTGTATGGGAGGCATAAATAATGTATGATTTATAAAGCACATTCGGTATACTTCAGAAAACATTTTATTTTATGCAGTGTGTCTACTTAATGTGCACATTTAAAAACTTAGGATAATATCTTAATGATTTTTAATAAGTGATAAACCTCATTTTATGTAAAACTATTTTAAAATTGTTATGGAGAAAACGATTGAGACAAATCCGTAACCTTCGCACGCAGGACTCGAACCTGCACCTTTCGCATTTTTTTTTATTTGTGCAAGCCACTGGAAAATATATGGTGTATCTAAACCGTTTTTTACAATAAAACAAATTTGGTAGTGATCGGATATAATAGAGGCTCCTCTAAACATGAATTTGATAAAAAAAACCTATTCAAAGATATTGACATAACTTTAAAGATTTTTTCCTTACTTTTTTTACACATGTGATGTGTTTCACCCTGCGATAGACGAAGGAATCGTCAAAATCGGGTCACTCGTTTAGGTTGTACAGCTCTAGCTCTATTCATACAATACATAAACGGTTGTCAAAAAAGCTACACGGTATAAAACGTTGTTTTTTTTAGTTTTTTGTGGCTTATAAACTTTGGGACAAGTAAAAACAACCCAACACATACTAAACTTCTAACTACACTTTAAGTTGCATGTTTAAAACACCTCTTATTTAAATGTTTATTAATAATGTTTTATTTATTATCAATTATCCCATCCAGTGTGTTTCTTATTGTTTATTCCTCCAAAAGTGTTTGTTACATTATTCTGTTTGTGTGGATTTTTTTTAATAAATAAAATTAATATAAAATGTTATATAAAAATGTTTAAAAACCTAATACAGGGTGGAAAACTGGATAATGCTCTGAAGGGAAACTAAGTGTAGTGTAGCTAGCTCATTTTACTAACAGGAAACATTCCTTTATTTTTGAAATAAAGCAATTCTGTATTCAAATATTTTCGAAAGAAATCTTATCCGGGAATTGAAACAACAATCTAAAAATAACACTTGCTGTTTTATCAATCGAATCTGTTCATTTTATTATTTCGAATACTCGTAATACAAAGAGCACTCAGGTAACTGTAATACATTAATAATTTTAACATAGACAGAGATTTTGAATATTTTTTTTATGTTAGGTAAGCAAGCCATATGACAACAATCTCACCTGATGTAAAGTGACGATGTGGTAAGATGGGGCATGAAGGTAGATAGATGGCTTCTCCGGACCAAATTACGAAACACGTAAAATCGTTTCACGCACTGGCCCAGCCCGGCCGCGGCCTACCACCAGAGACTGTTCTTAGCACCACCCGGAGGTAGATGGTCAGTCTGGATACCACCACACAGCTAATTTGCAGTTTTTACTAAAATTCTGATTCCGAAAAATCGATTTGTATTTTATTGCAGTAGAACAATTCAAATAAAAAAGAATATGTGATATTCTGTACCCTATGAAATTTTAACCTCAACAGTCGTATGATAAAACAGCGAGGGTACATTTTTACCGAGAGCAATTTTTTTTTGTTTTAATCTATAAGTGCCGAATTTTAATAATTCAAAATGTGTTTTCCTTGAGTAAAATGAGCTCGCAAAATTATTTTATTCACCTGTTTATTCTGATTTTCAAATCAGTTTTGAACGCCACCTTGCGATTAACTTGAAAACCAACTGCGCTAGTAGTTTGAAACCTTAAGTAGCAAAACACGAAGGTTGTATGCGCAGTAGCTAAGGTTGCTAGAGTTTTAGTTCGCTTGCGCTTCGGTAGGTGCCGCTGCTCAACAAAAATAAAATTAGTTTTGATGCTTTTTAGGCAACTTCATAACAGGAGGAGATTTTAAATCCAACGCGTATTTATTTTGTTTGTTAACAATAATCACTTGAATTATTCAACAGTTCAATATGTTTATTAAATATGGTTGTTACAGCATCAGCCGTTATTATTACATTAAATATGTTGTTATACACATTATTTTATTATAACCATTTTTATTAGCCCATAATTAAAAACTTTTTCTACTATCCAAGTTTTATACAAAAGATTAAGTTCTCTTTTGATCCGTTCACGAGTTAAAATTTTTTGAATCCGCTGGACGCTGTATCTATCAAGCTAGCTTTGTATTTTCAGCAGTTTTCGCTGAAAGATTAAGTCAAACAGGTTAAACTATTTCTTAAATATCTAATGATGATCACCTGCCTGATATACGAAGAAAGAAACTTTACTTGTGATATTGAATAATATTTAACGTGTCAATCTCGACAACATTTTATCTAACTATTTATTTGTAGAAGCCGCATCAATGTAGCAATCTACATAATTTTGTTGGGAAATAATTTCTTCAGATGTACCTAGAATTGCATCGAGCCAAAAGCCGTGATAAACCTATCGTCATCATAAAGAGAGTTCGATCATAAGCACAACTCACTAGCTTGAATGAAACATTAACTGAGTCAGTCGCGAGTTGTACTGAGGCAAAGGCGCACGTCCCTTGACCTCGCCGCTTTTAATAAAACACACACCAAAACATGAGATAAAACTCCAAAACAAACAGCATTGAATACTATCACGAAGGTTCTATATATCAGAGTATCAGTGAAGACTTGTGCATAAACATTAGAGCTTTTGAAGCTTTGAAATAGTGAGCTTGTATTGTTTAGATATTGAACATGCCTGCGGCAGCCGAAAGCAGAATCGTGCTGCGGGATGTTACCCCTGATCGTAAGTTTATTTTATAGAATACTAGCGGCCCGCCCCGGCGTCGCACGGGTAAAAAAAGTTCCCGGCAATTATTCCTTATTTGCTCATCGTTTAGACCTACCCTGGACTGGATGGAAACATTCTAAAACCAAAATCAGCTCAATCGGCCCATCCGTTCTCGAGTTTTAATCAGACTAACGAACAACAATTCATTTTTATTTATATAGATTAAACTGCATAATATAAGTATCTACCTAATTACTCAGTTCTTTGATTATTTCGTCAGAAGGTAAGGTATACTAGAACAATATCTTTGAGCTTTCGACTCCGTGCATGATATTAATTAATTAGCTTCAATTTCTATTGCTACGAATGTACCAATACTATGTAAAAAACAATATTACTCATATTATCACACATACAGAGGTACATACATTATAAATTAACAAGCTGCTGTTCGTGTCTTCGCCCAAGTAATTCTAGTTGTAAATGGAGAGGCAAAACATTTTTTGGGATAAAGTATAGCTATGTAAAGTAAATGTCCACTCAAAAATCTACTCGATTCGGATCAATACAAAAATGTACATATTCAAAAAAATTAACCGTAATTCTGAAATCGTTATTACTAAAACTCTCGATGATGATGATGATGATGATGATGGCGAAGACGTAGCCTTTAAAATATGAAATTAACCCCAATTTTATTAAAGCGTATGACTTTATGAGCTTTGAGTTAATAGCTTAAATAAAGAACATCCTATATACTCAGTAGGGTTCTGAGCGAACACAGACTAAATTCCATTAATTCACCCCACTTTCCGAAATTGTTTTTTAGTAGCAGACAAAGCCGTAGAACTGAATGTTAGTAATATTTTAAAACTTCTGTGTTGCACATTTATTAAATAGTAACCTTTTAACTTTCCATCGCTTGGACCTGGACAACTTCGGACCAAGTTTCGCAACTACCCCAGTCATTAACAATTCAAAAGAGCTAATTTAATTTACTTGCGACACAATCATTTAAGGTTATTAATTTGGCAAATGATGCTAAAGTTTCAATAAATTTTACAAATGCTTTCTTATGCAATCCCAATACTCATTAATATTAAAACCAAAACATTTATCAATATTCTATTTTAAGCTAGGTCAAATTTAAAATAGGAATAAAATATAACATTTATTTATTTTACACTCAGGTAAATGTTAAAATTTACTATTATTTTTTCCGGTAAACAATATTTTGCTAACAGCTTTACACAAATATTATGCGATTTCGTTCAAGGAACGATAAAAGCGCTGCGGTCCCTGTGAGCATGCAAATGTTAAAGAAATGCTAATTTCTTCATAAAATTGGTTTTCTAATAGTAAAGACGACCGTTATGAAAGATTTGATCCAATTTTATTGCAAATTTTATTATTGTGTCAGGGCACCCGCAATATATAGAGTCAACATGTGTAGGTTTTTCTAGTGACTTATTTTAAACTAGAGATAACTAACATAGACATTAAATAATTGTATCGTTTATTCCTATTTCACCAAAAAAATCATAACTTCTACTAGAATAAATCGCTCAAAACTATTAAACAAATAATGGTGTTTAAGTTATAAGTATAAACAAGAGTGACACGCTTTTTTTTAATTGTTAATTAACGGACTTGGCACAAATTTAGGTTTTTGAGTTACGTTTTTTATCACACTTTCCCTTAACCTCCTATTGGCCCGATGTAATAAGATTTTTTTTTTATTAATACTAGGTAATTTCAAATTGAAATGTTTTTTTGCTATAGAAGAGCTTATATCTACAACACGGTGACTGGAAGACGACGGTGCAAATGTAGAGTCAATAGGGAACCTACTGACCCACTTCATTATGTTAATCATTCCCTTAGCAAATACGCAGTTGAATTAATTAAATATACTGACAACAGTATCTTACCGTAATAAAGATGAAAATGTCCTTAGGATGTGTTCACAGGGTATGAATAGTTCATTAATAATGGAAAATGTATGATAATAAAACGTTTTACATTCACTTCGGCATTTAATCATTTTTTAACATGCAAATGTATTTATTTATGGAGGATACCTTGAAGTGACATATTTATTATTGATTATAAACAACATTCACAGTTGTTGATACGATTATGCTAAGCAAATTTCATGACTCATCATAACATAACCTTTGTTTAACCACAAACTTGCCGTAGAATTTAATAATATCAAAAAATAAGCACAACAAAACATCTGTGTTTTTATTTTAATTTAGTATTTTAAGCATGTTTTTTGTAATGCAGACGTAACATGAATAAAACTTTGTTTATCATAAACATCATACCTTTAAATAAGTAACCTTACGTTACGTTACTTAATTTATTAATTTGCAATATTTTATTCAGTAGCAATATTTTATTCAGTAGAAAGTGTACGAAAATTTATAATAATGTTTTGATGATCTTTCAAGGCAAATTGCTGGACGTATTTGGCATTTTGAAATGGTTATAGGTTATGGTTAGCCCTTGGAATAGGGCGTAGGCTAGATGATATTATTGAATCATGATAATATTCAAAATCTCACAGGAATAGGGTAAGATGACTAAAAATAATGATTATGCTGTCATTTAGATTACATAAAAAAAATTACCCATATTTTTATTTTTTCTTGCAAACGAAATATCAAGACAGATACAGTGCATAATTGTTTCGCGAGACGTAATTATTTTTAAAACAGCTTGCGGACGAATCCGCGGCGAAGCGGGTACCTACTTGTTATTTTTGTAAACTTCTAATTATCTGTATGTACCATACTATGTAAATATATATTCGTAATAGTATAATTTACTCGTAATACTTACTTGATACATTTCATTCTGTAATATAGTTGAATCTTAGGGATAAAAATATTCTTTATCAACCTTTGCGGTTAGGTTGTGTAACATGAGCAGATGAGCGGATCCATTGAAGGCATTGTGCAGAGGCCAATGTCAATTCATTGTCTTAAATTACAATATACGACTTTGTATGTAGATAACTCACTATTGTATCAACTGGCGTATTACTAAACATCTAAAATTCATTAGCATTATAATTTGGTAGTAAATAAATTGGTGGAATCAACCCCAAGGCGAATTTATCCGTTTTAGGAGACACAAGTTTATGTTTAATTCGTACTATAATCGAGGACAAGACCATAAGTTGGTTTCAAAATACTTGGTCATCCCGAAAGAACAATTTGTATCAAAAATTCATTCTATTTTGATTTTTCCGCAAGATTGATCGACCAATTTGTGATGTAATTATACAAATAGGTACTAATCGACGTTAGATTATTTATGTGCTAATTAGCTGTAAATTTAATTCCCCATCATCAATACAATGGATAATTAACAACCGATTTGTACAAAATAACCAAAGTAATCAGATTTAGGTACTCTATGTGGTTTCACCATTTCGTCCCAACACTTACTTTCAACTAAAGACATTTTTTTTATAAATATGTATGTATGATTTGATATGATTAGCATAGGGTTACACAATGTATTCACAATATGCATACGAGCCCCACAGGCTTCGTTTAAAATTAATATCAATAATCCAAGAAAATCCTAAATTAAATCTTGTCAATAAAAAAGCAAATATACGTGTACTTTTTACCTTAATGACTGTACCTATTTCTAACGACTAATTAAGAAATTTAATTTATTTGTTCAAACCTTTCGGGTCAAAACACTTACTTTAGTTAGTTCTTGTTTTTCTAATCGATGGTAAAAGTGATAGTCCAATTATCTGGCATCAATACACAAGGGAGTCTCCCTGTCAGTGACCCCAGTGCGGATTTCCTCATTTTGCTCTCATCTACATGGGAACAGGGACAAGGGCAACGCCCTACAGCGCCCTTCGAGAAGCTTTTAACGATGGACGATGACACTCTCCAAACTAGCTTATACCTAAGACCTGAAATAGCTATTTGAAACCTAGGTTACTAAATTGTTTACTAAAGACTTAAGTATAACTCCTGGTTTTATTTATTTATTCATTTTGTTGCAAGGATAATTAACAACTAATACAACAAAATAGTAACTAAACAGCAACAGTAAGCCAATAAGTATAGAGTTTTTTTAAGCTATAGTGACAAAGAACTTATATTTTATGTATTAACATTATTGTTTGGTTTTACAAAACTTAGACACGTCTAAAATAAATACTAAAAACAAAAGAAATAATCATTGGTGCTTATAGATAAATAGGAAATAAATTTATGGTATCTGGTCGCTTCGCTTTTTTACACTAAACAAAGAAGCAATTGGAAGCTCTAGCTCATTTTTGTATTGAAACTTTACAATCATTATTTGTTAGTCTTGTTTTTGATTTTGTGTTGGAGCAGATTCTGTCCCAAGCAGTTTAGTCCTCAAGGTAATCTGATATTTTATAATAAGCTTTTTTACAAAGATTGTTTTTACAATATTTTTAAATTTAGTAATTGACAACTGTTGCAACTCTTTGGGAATCTACTTGTAGAAGCGTATACATTGCCCGTCGGACCAGTAGTTTCTAAAATTAGAGCTATCAAAAAACAAACATTTTAGCTATTTAATATTGGTATAGTTCGTTACGCCCTTAAACGAATTATTTAACTAAACCTACTGTAAGATAATATGCCGCTAGTATTCGTTTGTCCTTTTAAATCACAGTGACATTTGTGTTTGTTAGAAAGAGCCAAAATTCATTAAAAATAGAAGAGATTTGCTTTCCATTTTGCTTAAGAAGGTTAGTTTACATAGATATAATGTAGCTATACTATGTACGTGAATAAAATAGAAACAGCAAAAATAGTTTCGAATCGATACGTTCAATTTAAGATTTATTGGTGGAGTGTTCGGTTAGAAACGTTGAGAACGAGTAGGTACAATGTAGTTCTAATAATAGACCTAGGCATACCTGTAGCAAGTCTGTGTTTCACTGAAATAAGCCACGATCGATGAACGGTATACATTAAGACGCGGGAAGCGGGTTCGATTCCCGCTTCTTCACATTTTGATGGGTGTCCGATTCCGTAAACCGTTTCTTCTTTGTTTTGAATTTTATAAAATTTCCTATGAAGATAGACACTATGACTTCTATTATTATACTCTCTTTACAACTCTCAACATCATTTTACATTTTCATCATAATGCATTTCTACTAAAATTTAAACTGACTGAGATCCAATCACCGATTCAGCACAGGAATCTTATCATCATACCTTTGATTTATTTCTAACAAGCTCTCTCACATTTTTTACCAGAACATCGTTGATCTAAGTAGGTGTTTTATGTCCTTAATGTATTTTGAATTGAGGAAGGGAGAAACAGCCGTGAAGAGGTACAAGCACAGCAGGCATAAGAACAGTTTTGAAACCGTTATACGAGAAGTGTACGTTGCGTACGACTTAATAGAGGAACAGAATATCCAATAAGTTTTTACGATGCTCAACTTCTATATCATGATATAAATAATATCCATAAAATATATTTTTATAATAAATATTGAACCATTCTTAAATTCATAAAATTAATAAGTCCGTTCAGTTAAATAGTCACTAACACCAATAGGTATGAATAAGAAGCATTTATTTCGCCACAATCAAAATGAAATGCAACAAATACATGAATGAACATGAGGTTAGAACTATGTAATAAAAAAATATAACAAGAACATGTCGCGACAAACAGCAGACCTGGTCCAACCACAGCGCTGATAGGTAAAGATACCGGTCATAACATCATAAGATGATCCAAAAATCAGATGGTATATTTGCTCTGATTTTCCTGACCAGTCTCCATGCTATTGCAGAGTCGGACCTATTTAATAACAAGGAAACAATTGAATCCTTGAGTCGCGCTATAGAATACCACCTCTTCCCTGACAGTTGATTGCCAGGCGACCTAGGTAGTTATGCTTATTAGGATTACTGTCATAATTAGGTATTATGAAAAAGGCGAAGGATTACCTATCGGCACTTCCATTAAACTTCCTTATTATACAAACTCATTATAATGACTATTTAATCTTACATGCCTTTAACATTACCACATAATATGGTAAGTATGAAATATCCATAACCATCGATTTCAGCCTACTAGAACAATAAACGCAAAATTATAGAATAAACTTCTTATCCTTGAAGGATAGCGGCGGCAAATAATAAAATAATCCATAAAAGTTTTTATTTCATTGTTTGATGCCCAGCTAAAGTGACATCGTCAGAGGCGTTTTTAACATTTATCTGCTTGTACAAATAAATATAATAAACGTAGTGATTATATTCTCTTTGAAATATAATTCAATTCATCACTTCAACAAAATCTGAACATTATGTAAGTCTGCTGGCAAAAGGACTCATAAATCATAAGTCGTTTTTTTGCAACCATGTTGTAACATTAAGGTCTTAGGAGATATGTGAGAACAGAACATAGATTAGAAAAAAAACAGAAACACAACAACTCCCTCAAAGATTTTCACCATTTTCGGGTGGAAGCCAAAATTCCACAATAAACTCGTTGCAAGTAAACCATTCAATTAGGTGCTGGACATTTTCGACCAATACGGGTGCTCCATTATAGAACGGTCCCAACGGCCACCCGTTCTACGCGCTATATGGTTAACCCATTTTCTCCTTAACGAACTACTCAGTTTGGCTATGTCGGTGTCGGTTCTGCTGCGTATCTCCTAGACCCGAATTCGATCCCGTAAAGAAACCCCTACATAGCCATTGGAAATTGAAGTATAGATAAGTAATATTGAAGTTATTAATTTATCAGCGGTAACTAGTAATTGGCTTTCAGTCTACAGGTGCCTATTTGTTGTGGCACATGTTTTAAATAATATACTTAGATACGTAATTTAAAACCTTGCTGTTTGTTCAAAAACTGTAAACATAAAATAAAAATGTCTATCCACTTGCAAATTTTCCATAAATTCTCGCATCCATTATTACGACTAACATTTTATTTCCTTAATGTTTTCTTTTGTATCTTATTTCCTGTGTACAATGTAAATAGCTGTATTGTTTTCTACCTTCAGATTGTTGCCTATATTACGGTTTTTCTCTAAAATTTCCTTGGAAACGTTAGCCTTGTAACACTACCTTAGTTTTCATTGGTGCGATCGATTGAAAAGCCTCGCTAGTGTGTCAATGACACTTCCAGGGTTTGTTTATTTTAATCGCCTCTTTGGGCTAATTTACTTACACGTTAAATATACATCCTTCGGAACCAGGGACACCTCATAATTAAAGACTAAAAAATAATAATTAGTTTGTCCTCTAGATTATTCAATTAAATTTTATATGCATTTAAGTATCGTGTAGGGTCGCGTTGAGATACGATTTATACCATACGGTGACGTTCATCCCAGAATTTTATGCTCTTTATTTTCGTACATTTTTATTTAATTGTTGTAGAAAAACAATGTGTCTAGTATTTTAGACGGTCTAACAGAGGGACTAAGTAGAAACTATTTTATGTAGTCGTCTCGCCTATATTGGGAAAATTTATCAAGCCTTGAGAGGAATAATTGATTGGGATTTGAATGTCTGCATTATAGACAACAGCATGCCATTACGACCTGCATAAATACAAGGCATAAGCGGCAAAATACTGCACTGAATATCTCTACCTTATTTATAAATTAAAGTCCTTCGTAGTAGGTACTCCTAATAGAATTAAAAATAACAAATAACTCATCAATGTCAACAATTAACCGTAACATACCACCTTAGAAGTTTTAATTACCTACCTATGTGGAGTTTATGCAAAATAGAGAACATGTTGTAGGTATTACGATATTTTTTTTACTCTTAAAGGAGTGAAATTTTATAAGTAGATATTTCAAAATGGAACGAATGATATTGCAAGCTCACCAAGGTCAGACAACGTATGTTGATTAATACCTTTTCCTTTCTGACCAGGGGTTTTTAAGTAAAAAGTAGTAGTAAGTACCTAGTACAATTTAGAATAGAATATAATAGAATAGAGAAAAAGCACTTATTTAGATTTATTTATTCGTTAAGTAGTTTTTGAGATCCACACGTTCTACTGTAACTTTTCTTTTTGAAATTAGTTTATATCAAAGAGTACCTAATAGTTTTAAAGTGCCAAATACCAGTTCTTACACATCGTCCACCTCATGAGACCACCTGGGTGAACCTTTGAAAGTTCACAACGGCTTCCTGTGTTAATCTAAAAAAATAGGTTGGTATATTTTTGCTATGGTCAAAATTAAAGTTTATGATAAACCAACTTCACAATTGCCTGCATTATTTCATCAGGATTTTTTTATTTCTCTACATGGTTCGTCAAAAAAAAACTGGCTAAATAACGACTGTGACACAGTGTGTGTACATATTTATTTATCGAATTAGTATTCAATATTTTAACGTTTTCAAAACTGATTTATCGAAGTTTGAAGCATTTGAATATTTTTTTTGTATCTACCACAGATATTTTTTTATTTGTACGTTAGCGGTTTTTATGTTTTTGATTTTACACTTGTTGTAGTAGTTAGTAGTGTCAGACTTTAATTTATAGTATGTATAGATTTGCAGGTTAATCTGTGACATAGATAGATATTAGTGACTAGACATTTTAACACGGGAGAAAAGGCGAATATACACTCGTAGCTGGGTCCGACACTGTATGGGCTGGAGACAAAAATCTGTAATTTAGGTCTAAATAACATAGGTAACTATTGAAATAGTAAGAAACTCAAAAAGAAGAGATAAAGCACTCTTCCTTTTGTGATAAAAATTACTTACTTGTAATTATCATTCATTAATTAATATTGCATCATAGCTGATAACATCTATTACAATAATCATAACTAGAGTAATAAATCACGTTTAGCACGTCCCATTTATTTATCGCGGCCTACAGGAGATAACGGTATCGCTGCATCCTAAATTACGATATAAGTCCATTATCTCTTGCATCCTAATTACAATGATGTTGAAATGTGGGCTAAATAACAGATGTGGACTGTTTTATAGTTTGATATCAAAGTACGATATACATTTACATGTGTATGTAATATACATATACGTATGTATATGAATACAGATCGCTAAATAAAAAGGTTAACCTTTAAGTTACATTATTTTGGGGTTTAGAAACTTTAAAATAACGATATTATACCTATTTACAACAAATACAGTGGCTACTAGTGTCCATAAATGTTAATTTGGCTTATTTTGAAATGAAAATGTAAATACTTGTAGATAAAAGAAAGAAATCGCTCCGTGCGACTTTTTCCACTTTCCACCTATAACATTTATTTTGTTTCGTTCAGTAACATAATTACGTGAATCAACGAATAAATTAATATGAATTTGATTACGTAATTGTCAGGAACATCCGTCTGGTAGCCCATCCAAAAATGCTGGACACCAATTTTTCGCTTCATCAATTTAAAAAGAAAGTGCCAAGATGCTCTATATGTTGTCACCAAAATTCCGAAGCAAATTCCAAGGTTATTGACGACTAAAGGCCTTTAGTAGAAGAGACCGAGGAGATTTGTGACAGAGGAGAGTTGTGACAAAGCCAATTTCTCGGAACTTATGACCGCTAGCGAGCTGGCCACGGGGCACGATTGTTTCTTGAGAGACGCGCTACTTGACGCAGTACGTGCCTCAGGCATATGGCAAGCGGTTGCATGAGTACGACGACTGCATGGAAAAAATACCGAAAAGTAAGTTTTTTATCAAAATTTTGATTGTTATTAATCATGACACATTACATTTACGTGGTAATGGTTTTTTTTTGTATACTGTGTGGTTTTTGAAGTTTCAAAGCATGTGGGATTGTTTTTCTGTGTTTGCATCTTGTTTTGAAATTACGAATTATTATATTCTGACCAGGTCGCAATTTTCGGCACCTAGGACAGTGTGTTTCAACTCTCCTTTTTAGGTTTGTTTGTAATTTAAACGCATTTATATAGATACACAGCTGTCACAACTCACCCCGGTACCTGTCACAACTTACCTCGGTCTGAGGAGAGTTGTGACAAATTGAGTAGATTAAATTTTCGTGGATTTTCTGAGAAAACTTTCATTAACTTTCATGACTGTTTTTTGTAAAGGAAGAATTGAGGTATCTTTAGGCATTGAGTTCATAATTGTGGTATGATTCTTTATTGAGATATTATCATTTAAATAAAAATTGTCACAACCATCCTCGGTCTCCCCTACAAATCTCACGAAAGCGTTACGTTACGCGAAACTTCAATGCTCTGTATCGTCTTAATGTTTCATTTAAAGTTAAAGAAAAAACCAATGTACACTTTCTTTAAATAATCAAAAAGACGGACTAATTATATTTTATCATATAGTTGAGTTTAGGTAGTAGGAGTTGAATAGTCTGATAAAACTATACTTTTCAAAAAAAAGGAAAATCTACAATTTATTAGTTTTGGTCTATTAAATAGGTAAATAAGCTGGCAAGTTATATTAAAAGAACATAATAATGTTCTAAAATAATTTGTTTATTCCATAAAAATATGTACTGACTTAGAAATATATATGTATAAGTTGGATACTTATCTTGATGCTACTTGCAATAATTATATAGCGCAATATCTTTATTGAGCTGTTTTGAATAATAATTAACAATTTCAAATTCTGAATAACTAAATAATTACACAAGTACATCGTGGACAAAGGAAGCATTATATTGATCTCCTCCTTGAATAATCTTGAATTATTGCGCGTATTGGTTTAGTAGGCGCCTATTTGAATCTGCTTAGTTATGCATGATGACAAATACATTTATTAGTCATCAGCGTCAGTAGAAATCTTTACTACTCTCGACTTCAGACTATAAGCTACGAACTACGAACTAGTACAGTCAACAACAAAAGTAAGTGATCAAAATTAACGTTTCAAAACATCTTCCAGAGCGACTTGCCAGATATATATAACAAGTTTCACCATAGTGTCAATTACAAATGAAGTTTTAGTTGGTCAAAAGAAAATAATCATTATAACTCCGAGGATCGAAATAAATGTCATCACTTATGTTACGAAACCTTCTTTGTTCCTTAACTTCTAACAATATGTAACTGTTGACAAAATTTACTGTATTTATTATTTTGGGACCCTATTTCATCAGTTATTTTTGCTGTTCACTGTACTTAGGTACCAACATGACCGACCACAGTCACAAATAAATGGTTACCGGCTACCAACTTAGTCACGATCTTTTGTGTTTGTTTGTATGCATAGATGATTAATGTATTTTTAGACTGTAACAATAGTCAATTAGAGCTGCATAAGGACAAGGCCCATCGTGCATTCACCCGTAGACTTTGGATATGCTCCAAACATGTGCTCATTGGCCCGGCTAGACCAGCATATGCCGACATGGTAGGCAATGCAATGTGTGATATGCAGCAACTAATCTTAATTAATTATTTTATATTTTGGGGCTAGATGTTGTTGTGTAAAATTGTCCGGAAATATTTATATTTATATTTATATTTATATTTATTTATATTTATTTATATCATACTAATTACGTTAAAACTGATCGAATTATTAGGGTGGGAAAATGTATGGGGACTAGAGCGAAACTTCTTTAAATCCTACTGATTGTACCATTTTTTCTGGAAGGATCCTTTCTATGGTTAGGTACCTAATTTTTAATACATAAAAAAAACTCGGTGAAAAGGGAATTGAGGTAAGGAACTGAACAATTACCCAATATTAAATCAGCATACAAACACTTGTAGATACATTGCATATACATAATTGTGGACTAAACAGATATAATTAATACAGTATTATAATTAACGTCATATTGACGGTGCAACAAGATCGCAGTTGGGCTTAAGCCAGATTCCGAACCGAACATTACCGCAATTGTTATCCACAGCGAAGCTGGCAATCCTAATTTGGATACCTATTAACTAACAATATTCCCAGTATAACGGAAATATTAAACAAATAGTTGTTACTGTTGAGAAACTTTGTGTCTCCACGGAACTATTTAACTAGAGGGTTGAGTGGAAAATTCATGATTTTCATTACATTTTCACCATTTGCCGTAAATTGTATTAAAATTAACAATCCCATAGTAAAATAAACAAACATGAATTCATATAATGTTATTATTAATTACCTATATTAATTGAAATATTTAATTGTGATAAAATTCCAAGAATTCAAATATTATGCTAGAAACATATACATGTTTGCTGATACAAAAATTGATGCCCTGCCAAATTAGATTATTCACCAAAGGTTGGTGAGTATGGACAATATTTTTCGGGCATTATTCCAATCAATGTCCTCAACAACTATTATTAATATTGTAAATCGGAAAGTAACTTCGTCGGCGTGTTTGCTGTCTGACGTATCCTATGTTCCCGCCATCCGGGCTTTTACGCTAACTTTAAAAAAAAAATTACGGGGCATGAACGCGCGGAAGGTTACTTGTTTTTTAATAAACACGTTGTATTTTCTGTGTTCTACTGCATTTTAGTGTTTTTTATAAAAAAACAATTAAGATAGACCTTCAAAATAATATCGACACGCGAGTTATGTTACAGTTTTCATTAGCATTAAATTTGATAACTATCTCTGGCTTTCATCATAGACTGACCCAGAAAATCAGTTTGATCGGGCGACCTTCAGTATTACTACACCGAAAGTGCATTTAAACTGAGCAGTTCGTGAACTTGGAAGTGAATGTCCAAATTCCACAATGCTGTTTTAAAATGTTGATAAAAAAATAGATTTTAACAATAAGTAAAATAGTTTCAGTTTTAAGTAGGCATGTCAGTAAAACAAAATATAAAATACAAACTATAAAGTTTCGTTTGTAAACATTTTATATACTTACAGAAATTATGTTTTGCCATACTTGAGTCAATATGTTTTGTGAAAAGTTACTTACTTTACAAACTTTTTGTTAGTTACTTTTTACTTTTTTGTTTCGTTAATAAGAGTTCACAACAAAGAAAACAACTTACTAAAAATATAAACCATACAAAAATGTAAAAGGTTTTGGCAATAGACCAACATTTATTTTTATAAGCGACATCTCGTTGAATCTTCTAGAACCAGACACCGCCGCACTCAATATCACTCAACTCAATGAGTGGTGCAAAAGTAACGTCTCTTCTCACATACAGATAGATGGCTCTGACATACAGACTAACTGGCTTTCCACCCACGGCTTTTCCTGCGTAATATTATCTAATATATTTTCCTTTCTTTTTTGTCCTTTATCGGGGCTACAGCTATGTCCATGCTTAATTAGAACAAAATGGGCTTTTTGATTTCCCGGGAAAAATGGTAGCGTGACTTTCTGATATTATGTAAGATATTATTGTAAAGTTATAACAAAATCTAAAAATTCTTACAGTTCACAAACTTTAGAGTTTATAAAATTAGCAAGATTAAAAAATAGATACCTACCTAATACGGGCAGATGTTGGAAGAAAGTATTTTCCAACATCTTAGCTTGTGTTACGGGTCCTAGACATTCCAATTACGGATTATTTTTATCTGCTCTGTTTACAAAAATAATATAAGTACTTTTATGTAATCTATCAATATTTATAAATAAGTCATAAATTGAAATACCTACCGGATAACGGTAACGGGTAATTTGAGACGCTACCAAACTTCGAGGATGTAATATATTATACTTATGTTAAAAAATAAGCCCTTATAACTTTTTGAAACCAAGCACCGGTTGACAAGCGGTTTGACAACGAACAATAAGGGTAATTTCTTATCCCAATCTTAAATTTCACAGGCTTATTTTCCATTATAAATCATATCTGTCTTAAAAATAAAAGCTCAGATATGTTTTTTTTTTCTATTTTGTTCCCAAAATGGTGTTTGGAAGGTTCGAGGCTCCACACGTACGGATTTCTTGGGTTTATCCTTATCCCAAGGTTCGTGACCTCACCTCAGTGGCGTAGCTAGGCGGCCAAGCATCGCATCTTCAAATTTCCTGCTTTTCCTTGATGTTCTAAATAGTTAAAATTTGAAAAAAAAACTACATTCGCTGGCATCACGTCCGCAGTTTCGCCGTTTACGATTTATTAGTTAAATAACTTATAACTATAACTTGTTAAATGATGTTCTTTACTTATTTTATCTAAATTTCCAAGTAAGCCAAACTCATAGGGTTTCTGATAGGACATTGGGGGCCCCCGGAAGTTGAGGGCCATGGGGCTGCCCCACCTAGCTCGGCGGTAGCTACGCCCCTGCCTCTCCTGTCATTTTTTCCTCTTGCATATCAATTTTAACACAATGCACGATCTTACTTAACCTCAGGTCACTATTACCAGCAATTACTTATCGAAAAATACTTTTATGTTTCTTAAAATCCAGCATAGATTTTCCATTTTAACGGAGTGGCATTTTTTAGTATAAGCACAGATTGTATAAGCATTGCTACTGCAACCGAACCTTTTTTTCATACTAAGTTAATACTCAATTAACACGCGTATGTTAACTTGGAACAAGGAGATGGACAACTGTTGTTTAATTAACAGTTACGGAGTTCCGGTTAGAGAAGACTTTAACCGCGGAACACTTTACCTTAAACGATTTTAGTCAAAATACATTTGTCCTTCCATCTCTTCATGAGTGTTAGAAACTTAAGAGTGTAGGAAAGTCTATATATTTTCTAATTCAGGCATCACAGGCCCATAATATATGTATACATAACCTTAAAGACAAAGACACCCATAAAAATTCTAAGCTTTATACAAATAAAATAATATACTTAAACAACACCGTGACAGTGTCCTGGTGATATCTGTCACGGCGGTTTACCCTTGCAGTGTAGGAATTAATTAATTTAATTACACACATCTTCGTAAACCAACCTGGTTACAAATAAATATCTTTGAAGGCATGCATGTACCTCCATAAGCGGCTAGAATAAGACTGAGGTAATTTGTAAGTGACTGGTTCTAGCCCTATATATGAGATCCTGTTACTATTACGCCAACCTGTCTTACGAGCCTACGTCGATCTAAATTAATCCACTGTACTTAACTAGGTAATAAATCTAAATTTAAAATTTAAGAAAAAACCCCGATTCCAATGCTTTAATTTCCTTAAATATAAAACAACATAATATTATGTAATGTGGACGCGATGCGTTTTCATTTGATACCCCACACTAGTATATTTGCAGATTTTCGGTTTTGCTTCCCCACTCTCACCCCCATAACTTTTAAACGGCCCAACTGATTTTCATGAAACATGTCTAAGAACACTCGCGCAAGACTCACCTTTCATACAAAAAAACTAAATTGAAATCGCTCCATCCGTTCGGGAGCTATGGTGACACAGACAGACAGACAGACACACAGACAGACAGACAGACAGACACGTCAAACTTATAACACCCCTCTTTTTTGGTCGGGGGTTAAAAAAGGTCCTTGCTTCATATATTAATTTAAAAAAATTACAAATATAGTACCTATGTAAAGAACACTTTCACAAATTGTATACTAGAAAAAACATACGCTACGAATTAAGAAACTCCTTTTTTCGTTGATAGTCGGTTGATAATTAAAACATTTTATAAATATTTTACTTACGATTGAAGAACAATTAATTATCTTTATTAAAATTATTATTAATATTACAATCATATTTGCACTAAAGAGAAATATTGATCTTACCATATAGGTAGTAAATCGGTGATTAAACGTTTTCAATGAATTTTTTTTAGTTTCAAAATGACATAAATTTAAAAATAGAATAGTTTGGGGGAAACAATTAATAATGTATCAGTGTGCTCACAATTATTTTCAATGAACACATACTTTTTTTGCGGGTAACGCACAACACTGAGTCATTATAATATTTTCGGTGAACAATGTGGGTAAAGTGGTTATAAGCAATATGCCGGCTTGGCGGAACGCAGAAAGCGGTATTGCTCCAAGCCACGGTCACGTCTGCGTTACCTTGTGTAAACATCGATAGATAGATTTGCTTCAGCTGTGGTGATACTCTAGTGAAATATGGGAAAAGGTGAGTTATTTTTATAGTATTTTAATTTATGTGAGAGATAAGATTGCAAAAGTTCGGTTTTTATCGCATATTTCTGGAATATTTTTTAGTGAAGTATTCAAGTTAAACGGTCTTAAGGAGGAAGCTTGTACCCAACCAACCTTATAAAATAGGTATTGGGGTTAAGAAACGGAACCAACTTACCCAGACCGCGTTAAGGTATACCTACCTATCTGTAAGTTGGTTGCGTTTCTCAATCAGGCTTTATTAACTTTATATTGCACTAAAATAACACCAGTGAAAATTGTATTTTTCCCCCCGACCAAAAAAGAGGGGTGTTATAAGTTTGAAGTGTCTGCCTGTGTGTCTGTCTGTCTGTCTGTCTGGGACAAAGCTCCCGAACGGATGAAACGATTTTAATTTAGTTTTTTGTATGAAAGGTGAGTTTGGCGCGAGTGTTCTTAGACATGTTTCATGAAAATCAGCAAATATACTAGAGTGGGCTATCAAATGAAAGCGCATCGCGTGCACATTACAAAATATTATGGTGTTTTACTTTTATGAAAAATAAGACGTTGGAATCGGAGGTTTTTCTTAAATTTTAAATGTTGATTTATATTACTGTGCATAACAAAGGAAACTGAAGACACGTGATTATAGTAGAATACACAAAAAAGATATTAAACTCAAATCGTTATTATATCAAAGCTGATCTTAAATAATAAAAAGTGGGTGGTGAATCAAATTAACAATAAATGCTCGGGCAGTGAACTCGCGTGAAATCACCTGCAGTTCACTTTTACTGTCTGTTTCGGTGGCATTGCATGAACCATGCTACCGAAACATTTACCGTGACATTATGGTCTTGGTGCAGATCTATATCTATAGCGAATAAACTTAGATACATTCAAGTACCTATTTCCTGCCGATGCCATTAACGTTATAATATGAATTGCGTAAAGCATGGTCGCTGGGCAGACAGCATTCAATTGTAAATTCTAATGTGATGAATCTATAATAATTATGCGTGTCTTGTGTCCGTCTACATCATACTCAAATATTTAACTGACTTCAACAAGGTTCTGCATTCAACTCGGATTTTCGTTTCTGGTATCTCAGGACTTTTTTCTTTGTGAAGGGATTTGAATCGTTTTTATTACAAAGCTGGTTCTTCCAAAGTGGTCGGCTTTCATTGATAAGAATCGGTCCGTATTTGGTAGATTTGAATTCGGTTATTTTGTTGTTTGCTAATTCAAATAAATATTCTGTAAATTTAAAATAGAGTAGAGCCGAAACTCATAAACGTAATATCTATTACGAAAACCTATAAGTAGCGTATAATATTTTAAGTATCTACTTAAAATATTATACGCTACTTATAGGTTTTCTGTAGATCTAAAATCACGATTTTAAAACCTATGTGCATTGTACATTCGCCATCATTTTACATCAAGCCTAAAAAAAATATTATATAATATACCTACTTAAGCTATTACCATTTCTGCGTCGAAAAAATAACAATATCACATGTGTTAAATATTATGCATGAGCATAATATTTTTTTTTACTTTATGTCATTAGTCAAACTCAAAAAGATAGCATAATATTACAGAGAGAACAATAGCGGGAAATTAAAGTGTCTTGTGAAAAACAGTAACACATTATACAATTATAGGCATCATCAACATTATTTTGTTGTTCTTATCGCTGTAAATACGCCGTCTTTTTCATGTTTTGTAGTGTCAAACAAAAACAAAGTTAAGTTGAAATTTAAATATTGTTTCGTTTTTGTAATTAAGTTTATTTGAAAATAAGTTACGCAAATGATAATGAAAATCTTAGTGTCTTTGTGCGTAACACCAATATCTTTTGTTATTACATAGCTACCTGGGGACACTGAACCTACCTACATATTATATTGGTTTCTTCGTCTACGACAAAAACATGTTCAAATACATTCCTTTAAGTATCTATTACAGTAGCCCAAGCTGGCTTTACAAACGCCTTATATCCTAATAGAAATCTTTCGATGACACAAATTTTGGATTTGACAACCTGTAACGTTGTTATCATGTAAAACGTAGTGATTATATACTCTCTGTTATCATGAACTAAATGAGTATTTGTTATTTGCACCTCCGTCTTACCTTACAATTCTTTCGATGAAATCTAAATAAACGTATTAATATTTTGTTTACAGTATCGCAGCACATGCTGACCGACCTGGACAAGCTGCCGGGCGTGCAGCTGGGCGACTTCCTGCTGCAGTTCGAGCTGGACGAGCCGCGCGACTCCGTGAGGCAGATCGCGCGCGAGGAGCTCCGCGAGACGCCCGACATCGTCAAACCCGCCGTGGAGGAGCTGCGGAGGCTTCTCATCGGTGAGTAATGTGCTGTGGACAAGCTGCGGGCGTGCAGCTGAGTGACTTCCTGCTGCTGCTTGAGCTCGACAAGCCGGGCAACTCCGTGAGGCAGATATATCATTATAGGCAATTCATTATAAAACACTTAGGTAATAGGTTTTTGAAGTGAAACTTCTTTAGAATCGTTGTGATTTGAAACCAGATGCAACGGAAATGGAAATAAGATTGGCTTACCTATCGGGTAAGCCAATCTTAAACGCTAACAAGGTTAAGCAACTTTGCGCGACGCCAGTACTTGGACCGAACAAAATCTTTTTGCATAGTATTTTTGAAGTGAAACTTCTTTAGAATCGTTGTGATTTGAAACCGGATGCAACGGAAATGGAAATAAGATTGGCTTACCTGTCGGGTAAGCCAATCTTTAACGCTAACAAGGTTAAGCAACTATGCGCGACGCCAGTACTTGGATGGGTCAAACAAAATCTTTTTGCATAGTATTTTTTTTTGTTTTCTTTTTAATTCTTCTTATTCTTTTATCGATTTACTGAAGTTTCACTTCTATCGTGTGTGAATCGCACACACACCTTTATTTTTTTTTTGTTTTTTTTTTATTCTTCCTTTTCTTTTGTTGATTTACTGAAGTTTCACTTCTATCGTGTGTGAATCGCATACACACCTTTTTTTAATCATTCAGAATTGTAAAATTTGGTAAATAAATTTCAGTGTTAAACAAATCGAATGCTCAACCTCCATTATATACAATATATTTTTTCCTTGGTTAGACGCGATGAGCCAAACAAAGGGCGTTCAACGAAAAAATCTATACACATTTGACCGCAGGCAAATAGCTCACTCTAATAATAAAAAAACTTTAATTATTTTTTTTCTAATGAATTAACTTTACCTACACAAACTCACCTACTTTTACTATTAAGGCCCATGAGGACAAACCTGTCACCGTCATAACGACAGTAACGCCCAATTAATTTACCATAAGGGCAGTTTTTACGTAATATTGCAATTTGCACCCGATGTGGACCTTGAGGAAAATACCGCATGCAATGAGCAAAAACCCCAAATTTATACCAGCTGAGATTTCTAGAGCATTTGTTCCAAGGATGATTCCATATTTGGAAGAAATTGAAAGGTCCCGAGTATTTTTGCAAAAAATATGGGTTGACGCGTAATGATTTGTGTTTTGTAATCCAACCTCATTTGTTCGGAAATTTTATTTCTTGTCATTTTATTTAGAACAACATTTTATAACATCTTCATAGAAGAAAATATACTCGTAAATAGGAACTGATAAACTACTCGTAGTAATAATGATATACCCCATAACAATTTGTTACACTGTCAACTACTGCTAAAAGGTTATGTTGATCAACGTTATAATGAGAAATAACAATAGTGACAAGAAATTCCATAAATACAGACATAAAGACGTGACCCGACCTTTATTGTTTGCAGAATGAGAGTCAAGGCGCGGGTGCTACACTTGAGACAATAGTGTTTTCAAATTATATTTGAATTTGTGATCTCATCCATCTTGCTACCTAAATACCTAATATATTCAAAATAACGTGTCCCACTGTTCCACAAAGCCACAACAAAGGATACCTTGTCTTTCAGTTGCTGCTATTACAAAATATTTAATAATGATTTTACCTTTGGGGACACACCCTTTTCCATTATCTTAAATTGTGGTTTAAAAGTGATTAACAAACTCCTTTGTCTGAATTTTTTATTTAATTTTCAAAACGATTAGGTATCGTATCACGCACCTGACCAAATAATATCGTTAAGTTCCTTGCAAATATTTGAGAAACGCATTCAACATGATTAAATAGGTATTTTAGATTTATGGTTACCATAGACTAACGAATAAATGATTATGACCAATGATTATTTGATGGTGGTAACACGTTGTGATTTTTATTAACTTTGATGGTAACATACTAATTTGTGGGAAGTTACACGGATTTTTTGCTTTAATTCATGTCAATTAAAGGCAGGTAATGTCTACCCTTTAAATATGCACCCATTGATGCGTATACCTACATAGAATAAAAATCAGCTATGCCAGAAACTCGCAGATGGGAAATATTATGTGCAAAGAAATCACTAAATGTTAAAATATTCATTATTTATCTATGTCCTATATTTACTTACTTCCCCATTCAATATTAACTAAGAACAAACCAAGGCAGGTTAAATGCTCGTTGACTTGTTTAAACTTCTATATATAAACTACCAAACCAATAGGAAAGGTAAATACATATATTTTGTATACCTACTCAACAATGAGTAAGTTAAACAATGAAATGAACAATGTGAAAATTATAATAATGTGAAGTTTTATGTAAACAATTTTAATGTAAGACCTGCCTAATTTTAATTTATGACTTAGGTACAGTATTACCACAGATTATCTGTGGTATTACCCATTTGAGTGCTTGTAGAGAGATCTAATAATATAAATCAATATATTTAAAAAAAATTGCAGCAAGATAATTTAATGTCTTTAGGGACATATGTAGGACCCCTACCACGATAACGTTACCGCGCTCGTTTCTATAGGTACATACTTTATGTTTATTTTTAAGTAAAGGTATGTAGATAATTAATTAATTGAAGTAAAACTTGGACTCTTCTGTAGTATTTAAGGTTTTTATATGATTTTAAAATAATCGTCCTAAATTATAGGTACATATTATGTATATGTAGCCGAATGTAAAGAAGATCAAGATCACAAATATGCATTTTGAACATAAAAACAAATAATTAAACCGGATCCATAAATTATTATAAAAACGAGACACGCAAATACAATACACCAATCATGCATGTCTATAGATATTCATGTAAATTATTTTTTGTTTAGTCAGAGCGAGATCTGTTTGTTTACCTACGCCTAGCATCTATTACATATATGAAAGGGACGAATAAAATAACATCATCTTAAAGTTTTTTTGTTAGAATTAAGTTTTTTTTAATAAAGGTACCTACTAACTTACATATATTTTTTTTAGATTCGCCCTGTTGGCAGACTAAAGTCTACTTTCAGCCTCCGACAAAAGTCACTTGACCATACAGCCATGTATCCCGTCTACGTCTGAACGAGGCCATTAGTCAAGTTTTAGGAATGAGAGTGGAAAATTTTAAGAGTTAGCATTGAAATACCTGTGGTTTTTATACGCGATGAATGTACCTAAATGGCAAAACAACGTTTGCCAGTCCGCTAGTAGAATAAAAATAATTGTAATACAATGTTGCAATGTTGTTATTATTATTTACAGGAAGTCGATTATAATAATATCACATAACGTAGGTAATATAGGTACCTTCTTAAAAAGCATTTAAATTAAAAAGCTTAATAAAGCTCATTGGACAAATTAAGCCATCTGTCAGTGGATACTATCAACTGTTCTAGATCCCTTTCTAAATGCATTCTGTTTTATTGGTAGATATTTCATAATATTTCCTGAGTTCTATTTTGTACATAAAATTCAAATATCTTGTACGTACACGTACCTCTTTTTGTTAGTCATCTAACAAATTAAATATAATATTCTATGAATATTTCATAAAATACTTGATGTCGTTATTAATAAAGAGCAACAAACATATATTGACGGTTTTTGTGTGTTAACACCCCTTATTTATATGATTTTTCTTTTCAGATGATTCGGACCTTCACGTTCCAACAGATAACGACGCATGGCTGGTGCGCTTTCTGAGACCCTGCAAGTATTATCCTGAGAGCGCTTACGAATTGGTATGTTCATGATAAAATTACCATGATCGTTTTAGCTTAGAAAAGCAAAACATAAATATTATTTAAATTCTTTCGAGAAAAAATATTGATCTGTTAGCTATGCTATCATAATAATTCGGCAATATATGTCCAATTATTGTCCAATGCTATACAAAGGCTTCCATAATAAACAAAACGAGTTAAAACTATACCACCATGCACCATTAATTGGCTAGTTCCTACACGAAATTATAGATATCTTAATTATCATATTACAGATCAAACGTTACTACGCCTTTAAAGTGAAGCACCACAAGCATTATGACGGCCTGGTGCCCAGCAAGGAGACCAACGTCTTCAACCAGAACATGCTCACCGTCCTACCAACCAGGGATCAACATGGCCGCCGGATTCTAGTCCTGGAACTTGGCAGTAAGTCTATTTGCAGATGTAATATAATACCTGATATTACAGCCACAAATATTTAAGATTTAAGATGAACTGTTTTAACTGACTTTAAAAAGGAGAAAGTTCACAGATACACGTCTATTTCTTTTATTTGATAGTGTTTTAAAACATTAAATATGGTTTCATTCCAATTTGATATCAATAGCTCCAGCAGTTTTTGGGCTATATTCAATGATCAATATTGTGGAGATTTGATGTCTGCTGTTTTTTATTATATTTTCGTTCCCACGCAAATTCCTGTGCTATAAAAATTGCATTTTAATAATAAGTAGTTCAGTTAATGGTTATACGAGGTTAAAAACATTAAAAACGAACAAATAAATCATGGATGTTTTAGTAATATAAGTCTAGGAAATGAAGAGCTCATAATAAGCTGCAACATACATCATCTTAGTACGAGTAACGCCCTTTGTACGTAGATAGCCATCTAATTGCAATAATTTTGATGTCATTTCGTAATATTCGACCTTCGACTACTTCGCGTACTATCTGGAATCAATTTTACAAATTACCTGTTAAGATAAATTAATAGATAAATAAAACAAGGTTTACTTAACATTATTTTTACTTGCTTAGGCAGGTACATATTGAATTCGGTAGAGTCATTAGACTAAGTTGAACGCAAACATAAAAACGACGCTAACATAACAATAGAAGAATTAATTTATGATTGATGTTATTGCGTCAGTCCAGGGGTTTTACGTATATCGATATTTTCAAACCTCAGTTAAGGATAATCGCTGACATCAAACGTCTCAATTGGATTTCCAACAAAAAGCTCTTCAAAATTAGTAGCGATGCAAAAAAAGAGCGCTAAAAATAGCGCCGAGAAATTGGCGAGGTCACAGCACAGACACTATTCAAGTGTTAATATAAGCAACGCTGAAGTGTGAGATATTTTTTTACACAAATCAAATTAAAAAAATCAAGAGATTTGAAAAATAATAACTTAACTCATTAGTCGCCTGTTGTTCATCCCAATTTACAATTGCCAAGCGATATTTGTTTAAAATCTTTGCCTATTTGACAGTGATTCTGCTATATCAATGTATTGTATTATTAAATTTGTTTGTGTGTGCCTTCTGAACCAATTAGAATTCCTTATATCCTATATTATTATAACCTTTCAGAATAACTGATAAAACGCAAATAGTTTGAACAATTAAATATTATTTTGTAATTTATAATTAGTTGATAATATCTGGTCGAGTCTTTATGACTTTACAAATTAACAATCTTCAGAAAGGCTTAAAGGCTTGACTATTTTTTATGTAGAAAAATAATTAGTACAAGAAAAAAATCCAATGAGCGATGCGTATTACACCTGCACGACTACTTAAAACTTACCATACCTACGTATTTACAGAAAAATGGAAGCATAACAAATGCTCCCTGGACGAGGTGTTCAAGGGATGCGTGCTCTTCCTGGAAGCGGCCATGCTAGAGCCGGAATCCCAGATCTGCGGGGCGGTGGTCATCTTTGACATGGACGGCCTGTCCATGCAGCAGGTCATGCAGTTCACGCCACCTTTTGCCAAGAGGATCGTAGACTGGCTACAGGTTAGTTCCATATACAATAGAAATCAGTAAATTGAATGATAAAAATAGGCAGCTACTTGATTAGTCCAGCGTCAAATAATTTCTTTATTTCTCTTTCAAAACCATTGGCATAATTCACTTATCTGGGCGTTAGCTACCTGACAAACACACTAAACACTACGACAGCCTTCCAAATCTCCCAGTACTTGTCATTTAAAAGATTTTTCGATAGTCTTTCAATAATCGACAGTAGTATGTCTTGTTTTACAATTGCTGCCACTCTCGGTATGATGCATTTAAATCGTATAAATTATTATCTCTCCCAACAAAAAACATCATAGGTACTCGATATACGTATTGATCCAAATCAGCCCTGTTTAAAACTTACAATAATGTTGTTTCAGGAGTGCATACCTCTCAGAGTCAAAGGAATCTACATAATCAATCAGCCCTTTATCTTCAACATGGTGTTCTCACTCTTCAAGCCCTTCCTTAAGGAGAAGCTGCGGTCCAGAATAATCTTCCTAGGCAGCGACAGAGAGGCGCTTTACAAACTCATCAGTCCCAAATGCTTGCCGGACAACTACGGAGGGACTTTGTCTATACCAAGAGTAACGGGGGCGCAATGGCTTGAGTTACTGCTAATGTGTGATCAAGAATTCGAAGGTAAATTGGTGTGAAACGTACACATTTTAGCAAGGAGGAAATCTACTTAGCGTTCATCTGTAATTAGTAACAACTTTTTTTCAAATTGGCTGAGGGTAGTTGAGTAGTCAGACATGTTGCGTGTTCAGAATTTTTTTCGTTAACTGAACACGGAACTTGAGCACCTGACCACTTTCAAGCCGATTCTAGTATGAAAAAAGGTCTCGCAGGGTTCTGACCAATTTACATCCTTTTGCAGTAAACTATAAAAATTACAGTAAATGAAGTAAACGTGAACTACTTACGTGCCTATTACGCGTAAACGTAGTTTGCGAAGGCTAATTTGTCTTATAAGCCAATAAAATGTTAGTCTTAGTCGTTAATAAATAGAAGCCCGTAGTTTGACGGCCTATTAACGTCGACATTTCCTATTCCTTTGTAAATGGGGTTTTAACATGCCCTCGTACCTTCACTAACAAGGTTGGGTATTCTAGCCACATTAACGTCGACATAAAATTATCTCTTAATTTATTTTTGAAGTGATAACTTCTTATTGGACGGTTAACCGGTTTGTAATGTAACGCGTAAAGCGCCCGTCGCGGCTTCCATTCTTTCACGGATACGGCAGTACGTAGGCAGCACTAGTCTTATTTGAAGTTATTATTTCTGTCACGTGATATTTTACGACTTTAGCATTGGTAGGTAATTTGCCGCGAATGATACAGAGGAATAATTAGCATACAGATCTTATCAATTTGAAAATGTCTGACGTGTTATGTTTTTTCATAGTATAATATATTTTCGTTTTGTTTCAGCAATCAACTCCTACGGTTACAAAAAGAAGTGATAGGTTTTGCGGTACTACCACTGTGATTATAAGTATGAAGCATATCGTGATATAAACACACTATAGAATATTAATGCATGCTATGTCAAGAATTGCTTTATGTTGCTGATTGTTTAATGACTTAGTTCAAATCTAGCATTTTATTTAGTAAGGGTTTTTTTGTGTCTAGATTTTAGTTTGTATGAGTTATTATTTTGATAGGTTATAAAGCTGTTCGATGTACATTTAGAATTGTATAAGGTCATTACTATAGCATAAGCATTCCAAAGTTTAAATATTTCATTAAGGCTTTTATACATCACTTTTAAATGTCGAGGAAAAATTACGCGGCTTGTGTGTGTTGCAGTCGGATCGTATTATCCGCCGTTTTACATTACCGTTAAATGATTAGCCGGATGAACTCGGCTAGCCATATTGTAATACAGCGAGACCTTAGTCGCCTCTTTATAGCTCGCCTCGCGCGTGGATTCTCATAAACAAACATAACCTATCTTACAATATTTTCAGTACGATACGGCTAAACTTGGGCCGCCATATTGAAGTACATAAGGCAATGACAAAACGGCGCTGTTTTATAAAAAGCTAGCCGAAATGTAATACGGCGTGTAATACAATCTGACTTCCAGCATTGTAACATTTTTTTATAGATATATGAATATGATTCGAGGTATGGCTGTGATATAACGTTTCGAACATAATCACTTTTTGCAATGCAACATTTTTTTATCCGTGTATGAGTCTACAAATAATTAGCTTAAACAGAAATTATTATTGATTTTTTTATCGTAAGGGGACCAAGAAGTCATTAGGATTTGGGCACTTATTAATATAAACAATTGAAATATATAATATTGTTAAAGATTTAATAAAATTATAATACAGTTTAATAAATATCAATAATTTCCACGATGTCACTGCATGATTATTATCATTTACAATACAATACTTTTATTACAATTACAATAATTATGCCTAATTTTATTAAAAACCTTTAAATTTACACTGTTCTTTATTTTAACACGTTACCCCTTCCTTAATTATATATTAAATCAAATGGAGATTTATAACAACATTGTTTGTACTTATAAAATTAAATAAAGTAGAATATGAGAATAAATTCATTGTATCACAAAAAAAGTACATTAATTTACCTTCATGAAGATAAAATTATGGACTCTATAAGTAATCTAGGTAGTTAAAATCCACGATCCCTTAAATATAACGCACACTTACCTTAGTTCTTAAATATTCCTCTACTTGTTGTATCCAAACGAATTGGCCCCTGAAATAAAATAATAAATTAAATTTGAAGAAGTACTAAATAATAAATAACATTGTGCTAACATGGTACAGACGATTCTAATTATTTACTAGAAATGGTCAGGCCGTAACGGAACTGTTTTTGGTTATTAGATACTGGTATTCCAGTCACAGCTAAAAATTGAAACGTTAAATGATCAACTCTAGTTTATTACGTAGATTAATCCCGCGTTCATTTAACCCACAGAGGGAGGGACATTTTTAAATGCAGAATGTGTGAATTATACAGAACGTGTCAGTAAATATTGAAATGACTACTGACCAAGGAAAAATACCACACATGGTGACGATCCCACTTAATTTAAGTCCCTCCTCCCTCCCCTCGTCTTAACGAGCGGTCGAAAATTGACGATACAACTTACGTTTGAAATCTTCTTCATAATGCGATCAACTTTTAAAGCACCTTACCCGGTTTCTCGGGCTGCAGAACTGACCCCGCGAGTCGCTATAATAGGTATTGACTAAGTATTTGCAATTTGAAATATTGACGTGACAACGTCTTATAAATTGGTTTGCCGGGTGACACTTCAAGAAACTGCGTTACGCTCCGCTCACGTTATGCGCTCACAATGAGAGCGAGTGAGAGGCACGCGTCCCTTCCACTCGGGCATGGTTAGCCCGCCTAAGAGCGAGAGAGACAGACATAAAAAGTGAAAGGCACGCGCCCCTTCCACTTTAGCACAGTTAGCCCGCCTAAGAGCGAGAGAGACAGAGCGAGAGAGTGAGAGAGATAGGCATACACACCGGTTCATGTCTTGCGCTTCTATTTCGCTTAGGCGCCTGCATATTAAAATTATTTTACCACTCAAAGTCGTTGTCACGAAAAACTTTCGCCCGTATACCGACTTTACAGGCAACCAATTTTTTTTTTTAATTGAATTAGATTATAGGCTCCCATTATATGGTTTTGAAGATGGTTTTATTGATGATTTATTTGTTTTGACATTATCAGTATTAAAAAACCAGATGTAAATTGTGACATATAATTATAATATCAATAAATGACTATTAATGGCTACCATAGCATAGAGCGCTCGCGTCTCCATGCGCCAGTAACGAGTCTCGGTTCAACCCGTAAAAGTAAATTTGGGACTGCAGCTTATTTAGCTAATGTGAGACGGGTAGGAACATGATGATGATAGAACTTACTTTTGAAATCTTCCTCATAATGAGACAGCATCTTCCAAAGCACCTCGCCCGGTATCTCGGGCTCCGGTAACGACCCACCATGTCGCTTCCTGAGAGCGCTCGCGTCCACATGCGCCAGTAGCGACTCCCGGTTCGACCCGTGGAAGTAAATACGGGACCGCAGCTTGTCTCTCATGAATGGCTTGAATAACGCGAACAGCATGTTGAAGATGTACGGTTGGTTGACTATGTGCACGGCTTTTAGGCGGATCGGAACGCAGTCCTGAAAGAGATATCACTGAACATTAATATAGGTATGGTACGATACACTAGACTCTATTAGAGAACATTTACACCCAACGTTCGTTGGTATGAATAGTTAGGCCACGAGTTGTTATTACAGTAAATACTCTAGTGACTAGAGTAACTTGTAACTGAACATCACATAAGTACACTCGGTTCCAAAATTAACAGGTCAGCACTGTAAAAGTTAGCTCGATGAAATAAAAAAGAGAATAAAGACCTATGAATTGAGCTTCTAAAATAACAAATAATTATTTAAACTGGTTGTAAAGGAGGAAAAACAAAAACTGAATGTTTATATTCATCATCAAAGTTTACAACTATGCACAACAGTATTGGATACATTCTGTTAAGTATGGAAATACTTGTATTAGAAGGTACAATGGAATGGGAAGGAGTTCCTGAGAACCGACTCCGAAATTTTGTGTACAGCATACTTTATCGCCTGGAAGCTGCTAGAGGAACTCGTGGAGGCGGCTCGTGAGTACTTAGTACTAAAATTTAAATAGTGTTACAAAAATACACAATCATAATCATAAAATCAAATATTTTTAGAAAAACATGACGTACTTATGAAGTTATTTTTTATTTCCAGATTGTGCACATTTTAACTTTTATCGTTTTATTTAAATTTTAAATTCTCAATTGAACAGTCTTCGTTCCATTAGGATAACATACGTGTTGGGGAGATATTCGGGTTTATGTGATTGACCCGTTGTTTTTGGAACGGAGTGAGTGTACCTACGTCTTCTTTTCGTCAAGCCTTTGGGCAAGCGCGGGCGATGCATATAGTAGGCCCATTTATAAAAATACTTATGGTATGAGGCCCGGCCGCAGGATCAATGCACTCATGATGGACAGGGTTCAATCAAACCACATTTTTTCGCATACTTATGGTTAGGACGCATGAATATTACTATTTGAAACTACTTTAACTCGTCTAAAAATCCGAAAACGCAGGCAGAGACGGCAATAAGCATTGTAGTGTATAATTAATAATCATTAACATTAAAAGATAATCCTGTTAAAGAACAGGATATTCGTTATAGTATATATTGCAACTGTCATAAAATACTAGGTCTTATAACACCGAATAGGTGTTACTTGCTACTTACATGTACATAGCTGTTAAATTATGTTGCATTTTTAGTGTCTACCCAAAATATGTATTATTACATCCATACCCTCATCTCGAATCATATATGTACCATCCATTGTCGAAAACAACATAGCATTCGTTGCATACTTTAAAAGATCTAACGAAACAGGCTAGCTATTATAGAATGTCGTTATGGCGAAACAGAGGATGATAAAGCTCAGTTTTTCATACAAAGCGTCTTTGTTTTTAATAACAACAACTTTGTCTCGATCCATAAAATCTCAAGCATGCTATAATGCTGATTTCGGTAGGTTATTAATTTTCTTCTTGTGAAAGTGCTTGCATTTAATCTAGTAGACTTATGTAATATAGCCAAAGAAAAAATGATACTATACATATACTTATTCATATGTAGCATAGCATTTCCGGAAGCAAAGAAGTTTGTATCGCTTCTATATCTTTACCTACCTACTATTAGGTATTGGTCATACAAACCGCCACGCTTGTTGGGCCATATAATGATGGCAGTCGCACATACCATGATATAAGTACCAAAGACCAGTCAGTGTTAGTAATTTATTTCGTAACTAGCGGCACGCCCCGGCTTTGCACGGGTAATTATACAAAATTGTTTCAAAATTATTCGATATTTTTCTCTCCGTAAAAACCATCCTTAAACTCCAACAAACAATTAAAAAAATAAATTGGCTAAATTGGTATAGGCGTTGTTGAGTTATGCGCTTAGCAACACATTTTGCGATTCATTTTTAACCCCCGACAAAAAAGAGAGGTGTCATTCTGTTTGACGTGTCTATCTGTCTGGGACATCATAGCTCCCGAACGGATGAAGCGATTTCAACTTAGTTTTTTTTTATTTAAAAGGTGAGTCTGGCGCGAGTGCTCTTAGACATGTTTCATGAAAATCGGTTGTGCTGTTTAAAAATTGTGGGGGTTAGAGTGGGGAAGGAAAACCGAAAGTCTGCAAAAACCTCGAGTGGGGTATCAAATGAAAGCGCATTGCGTGCACATTACACATTATTATGGTGTTTTATTTTTAAGGAAATTAAAGGATTCGATTCGGGGGTTTTCTTATATTATAAATTAAGATTTATTATTTTTAAGAAGATTAAGGTAAGATAAAACATAATATTGATTGCAATGCTCAAATTGGTGTAACCGACAACAAACATAAACTTGGTTCGGGTCAATTGGTGTAACGTTAGTTTTTTGAAGAAAGTTGGTTTTATATTGGTGTATGTGTGGTTATAATTTTTCGTTCAAGCTAAGAATTAGTGTAAGAGCCATGCTGGTTTGCCAAGATACATACACCAACTTAACCTTGTTTGGTCATAGGATAGGAATACAACAATTCGACTTATGTAAATGGATCACATACCTACTCAGTTACAACATAATTTCGACGGAAGTCTGCAAATTCACAGTTAAAATGTGTAGCGTAACTGTACCTATTTTTTTAAAGCTATAATTATATTATTATGCTATTCGAAAGAGCAGAAAAAAAATAAAAAAAACTGTATACTCAACTTATTTTACGTGTTTTGGTGGTTAACCCAACCGAAACCTGCAACCGACGATAATGTACAATATCTATGCTATATGCTAGGATTTAGTTCTGAAAATAACTTTTTTAATGGGATTAGATACCTGTTAACGAATTATTAACTACTAACTAAGCGACAAAATATTATCAAGCGACAAATTTTTTATTTCCGCACACGACCATTCAGTAAGGAGGCCGACCCCGCGCGGCAGATTATTTCGTGATCTTAACCCCCCTCCCGTACCTACGTGCCCGAGTGACGCCTGCCACTCCACAACGCATAGTTTCGAGCCGCGCGGTTATATTTAAAAAAAAATAACTCGTGATATCTTTTGAATGGAAAGTCAGAATCTTATAATTCAAAAAGTTATATAAAGGTAAGGATTAATACCAAGATACAAATAAAGAGCCTTTTCAAACAGTGGTATTTTAATTTTTTTATATAAAAAATAGCTTATTGTCACAAAACTATAATAGTTAGAGATATGATGTAACGACGTTTTTTGTAGATAATGATAAGTTCTACAAAGTTGTAATACATCACTTTGTTATTTATTCAATAGTTTTCGCAGCATTCGCGATTAAAGAAAGATTTTAGATTTATTTTTTCAAAAAAATCGCTATTGTCACAAAACTATAATAGTTAGAGATATGATGAAACAACGTTTTTTGTAGATAATGATAAGTTCTACAAAGTTGTAATACATCACTTTGTTATATATTCAATAGTTTTCGCAGCATTCGCGATTAAAGAAAGATTTTAGGTTCTTTTTTTTCACCATGGGTTACATTATCGGAGTTTGGTAAGAAACCATATTATTTTTGAAAACTAAATATAGCCTATGTCACTCAGGGATAGTGTAGCTTTCGAATGGTGAAAGAATTTTTTAAATCGGTGCAGTAGTTTCAGAGCCTATTCGAGACAAACAAACAAACAAACAAAAAATCAAACCTTTCCTCTTTATAATATTATAGTATAGATTAAAAAGCGTATGACTAAAATTACCCAAAGTTACACGGAACTGAGTGCTATGAGAGTGTTGAAGTTACCTGTATCCATTCTATGAGCATCTTGGCAAAGGAAGGTGTGAACTGCATGACGTGACTGAAGGAGAGCCCTTTCATGTCGAATATAGTGATGACTCCGTTGACCTGCGTTTTGGGCTCCTTTATAGCGCCCTCAAGACCCATCTGCGTGCCTCTGAAGACGTCCACAAGAGGTATATCGCGAGGGTTCCATCGTTCTGAAAATTTGTTGGATATTTGGAAAACAACTGCTCGTTTCCGACTCTGTTTTTAAAGTTTTGTAATTGTTATTAAAAATAAAAGCTAATGTTTTTATAAATACGGTGCACCCGACAAATAATAATTAATTCAACTCTTTTGCCAAAATATTTTCCGACTCTGTTTTTAAAGTTTTGTAATTGTTATTAAAAATAAAAGCTAATGTTTTTGTTAATACGGTGCACCCGACAAATAATAATTAATTCAACTCTTTTGCCAAAATATTTTCGAAACCTACCATTTAATTAACTATCAATAAATAAAATTGAGAGTCTGGTATCAATCACTCTTTGTTGAAAAAGCCTCATATTTCAATATTTATTTCAATTTTTGGGTGTAGTCTTTGAGCGTATTGCATGTTTGCTTTTGTTCGCAAACCCAGTTTTTATTGACATAAAAACAACATAGTCTAAATAAGAAACCAGTTTACCGTTGCTTAATTCAGGTTGTAGACGCAATCTGACGAAAAACCAAACGCGAAAACGACTTTTTGAGCTCGCGTCCACGGCACGTCAGTAGATAGTATTCGAAAGTACTGGCTCAATTTTTCAAAGGAAAAATGGCACAAAATGATTTGACAGTTTTGTCTCACAATTTTCAAAGGGAAAAAAATACCATTTCGCCTACCTGGTCGGCTAAAAAAAAAAAAAAAAAAGTTTGGTGTCAAATTGGGGGTTTAAGGTGGTTCATTTTTACCAATAATATTAGGTTCTGTTTTGAGTGGATTGGTAAGCTCAATTGTTTAAAAATGGAAAATGCAAAAAAAATGTTGCTTATAGAACCCAATATACTTGAAAAATTGAAACAATCTAAAACAATTGATACTCCACTTTCACGCCTAGATTCCGAAATGCAAAACATATTAAACAGTGATATGGAGGATCGGAAGAAGTGTATTTTATATTTACAAACGCTTCAAAGATATTTAAATTATGCTAAAGAGGATCGCCAACCTCTTCATATACCCATTATAAGCACTACTGAAAAAGAAAGTATTGAAAGTGACTCCAAAATAGACATTAAAAATGAAAAAAATAATGCAATTGATGCAGTCTCTTGTGAAGCGTCGACGAAAGAAGTAAGAGATGAAGAAAATATAAATGAAACTTCAAAATCGTTTTATACAACAAATCATATACTGAGTCTAATACCCAAAACATATACAAAGAAGGGTGAGCTATTACTGAACTTGATTTCAACGAACAAAAACAAAATTATATGGGATGAAACTGGTACCATATTTGTAGACAACAAGAAAATTGTTGGTAGCAATATTGTGGATTTAGTGAATGATTCACTGAGACCACTCAAAAAAAGTGAACCTATTGGGTGGGAAACTTTCGCTGCAACTTTAAAGGATATAAAAGTACCACTTACTTATATAGGTAACCCGAAACGCCAGGAATTCATAATTGGGTTACAATCCAAAAAACCTGAAATTGAAAATAATACTTCGGCTGAAGAAATATTCTATACTCCAGTAAACAGTAAGAACTTTGTTAAAAAAATTAAACAAAAACTTGAATGGGAGAAATGGACCCCTTATTAGAAATAAACAAAATCTATTATGATCCAGCTAATCCTGCTGGTTATAGTAGTCTTGATAAATTAACGAAGGCTATGAGTGGAAAAATGAACAGAGATAATGTTAAGAAATGGTTGCAGTCTCAAGAAACGTATACATTACACAAGCCTGTCCAAAGAAAATTTCCAAGAAATAAATATATTTTATCTAATGTAAACGAGCTGTGGCAAGCTGACCTAAGTGATATGAGAAGTTACTCTAATGAAAATAGTGGTTTCAACTATATTCTCTGTGTTATTGATGTTTTTAGTAAGTATGCTTATGCAAGATCAATACAAAAAAAGAATTCAAAAACAATTAAGGAAAGTTTTGAAAGTATTTTTAATGAAGCTAACACCACCCCAACACACATACAATCTGATAAAGGCACTGAATTTGTTTCCAAGGATGTTCAACTATACCTCAAATCAAAAAATATCAATTACTATACTACTAACAACCCTGATATAAAAGCAAGTATTGTAGAAAGATTTCAAAGAACTCTCAAAATGAAAATGTGGCGTTACTTTACACATAAAAATACTCATAAATATATTGATATTCTGCAAGATTTGATATATTCATACAATCACACCTTCCATTCTAGCATTAGAATGTGTCCTTGTGATGTAAATTCTAGTAATATTATGACGGTGTGGAATAACTTGTATGAAAGGACTAAAAATGAAAAAAAATCTGTTGTATTAAATCCTAAATTTAATGTAGGTGATCATGTAAGAATAACAAAATACAAACATATTTTTCAAAAAGGTTATGAATCCAATTGGAGCGATGAAATATTTGTAGTTTCTTCGGTGATTTTTCGGACTCCAAGACTTGTATACACTATTAAAGATTTACAGGGTGAAGAAATAACAGGAACCTTTTATGAACGAGAATTACAAAAAGTCAATTACGACCCCACCATTGAGTATAAAATAGATAAAATAATTCGCTCTCGCTATGCTAACAACAGACAAGAAGTGTTAGTGAAGTGGAAAGGTTATCCGAATAAATTTAATTCTTGGATTTCAGCATCTAATTTAAAAGAAATATGAGTTTTAAGGAAAGGTTACTCTAATGAAAATAGTGGTTTCAACTATATTCTCTGTGTTATTGATGTTTTTAGTAAGTATGCTTATGCAAGATCAATACAAAAAAAGAATTCAAAAACAATTAAGGAAAGTTTTGAAAGTATTTTTAATGAAGCTAACACCACCCCAACACACATACAATCTGATAAAGGCACTGAATTTGTTTCCAAGGATGTTCAACTATACCTCAAATCAAAAAATATCAATTACTATACTACTAACAACCCTGATATAAAAGCAAGTATTGTAGAAAGATTTCAAAGAACTCTCAAAATGAAAATGTGGCGTTACTTTACACATAAAAATACTCATAAATATATTGATATTCTGCAAGATTTGATATATTCATACAATCACACCTTCCATTCTAGCATTAGAATGTGTCCTTGTGATGTAAATTCTAGTAATATTATGACGGTGTGGAATAACTTGTATGAAAGGACTAAAAATGAAAAAAAATCTGTTGTATTAAATCCTAAATTTAATGTAGGTGATCATGTAAGAATAACAAAATACAAACATATTTTTCAAAAAGGTTATGAATCCAATTGGAGCGATGAAATATTTGTAGTTTCTTCGGTGATTTTTCGGACTCCAAGACTTGTATACACTATTAAAGATTTACAGGGTGAAGAAATAACAGGAACCTTTTATGAACGAGAATTACAAAAAGTCAATTACGACCCCACCATTGAGTATAAAATAGATAAAATAATTCGCTCTCGCTATGCTAACAACAGACAAGAAGTGTTAGTGAAGTGGAAAGGTTATCCGAATAAATTTAATTCTTGGATTTCAGCATCTAATTTAAAAGAAATATGAGTTTTAAGGAAAGTTTTTATTTGACTTTAATTAGCAACAGTTCAATGGAGTATTTTCCAGACAACAAGACCACAAATTTTACAACAAAATTATCTAAACCTATCATACTGGAAGGTGAATGGTGTGTTGGCGTGGTTGAATTTCAATATCCTTGTACTATGTTTACTGTACAAGAACATGAGAACATTGTGTAGGTACATAAAAAAAAAAATGAGGATGCCTAACGAGAACAATCCATCTACGGTTTACTATAAGACTCATATACCGGCAACAAGCTATGATGATATTGAACATATTTTATTTGCATTAAATAACATAAAGGAAAAGTTTAAGTTTCGTTATGATAAAATATCCAAGTTTGTATCGTTTTCTGCAGCTGACGAAACCATAATCTCTGTTACATTATCACCGAAATTAGCTCTACAATTGGGGTTTGAACCTAATAGAAACCTCATTGAGAAGAATTTGGGAAAATGCCCAGCTAATTTACATCTAGGTTTACCATCCCAACTATTCCTATATTGTGATATAGTAGAACCTCAAATAGTGGGGGATGTTATGGCTGCTCTTCTGAGAATAATACCATTAGATCCCTCAAAATACATCTATGGAGCAAACAAAATGCATGTATTTTCACCACCTCATTATTTACCGGTCATGCGAAGAGAATTCGATATTATTGAAATGGATATAAGACAAAGCACAGGTCAAAAAGTACCATTCCAATTTGGGACTGTGTGTATTAAACTACATTTTAGAAAAATATAATGTATTCTCCACGAAATAATATTACATGTCCTTATGAACATTACTATGCTCATCAAGCTGGATCAGGTATCGGGGTTGTTTACAAAGGTGCACCTTATCAAAGGGGTCATGGGATTGGAAGTTTTTTAGGGGGGTTGTTTAGGTCAGTTCTACCATTACTGTCTAGTGGTGCTAAAGCCGTTGGTAAGGAAGCACTAACTGCTGGTGTGGGTCTATTGTCGGATATGGTAAATGCACGCCCGATGGAAGATTCAATAAAATCACGGCTTAAAGATGTGGGGACAAACCTGAAACGAAAAGCAGATGACAGGATTGATAGAATCAACATGTCTGGGTCTGGATATATAACCAAACGGAAACTAGCATCTATACTCAGTCCATCTTTGATTGCGAAAGGGAGTGCTATTAAAAAGTCCAAAAATAAAAAAAATAAAAAGAAACAAATCAAGGATATATTTTCAACTTAAAAATGTCTTTCTTACATAGTCATTCTTGTGAATGTATAAAATCGGAACTGGATTTGTTTGCATTACCTTCTACTCAAACAAGCATAGAAAGTGGATTATGGATCCATTATAAACCGATTTCTTCTCTTGCTGATGATGGACCGTTAGAATTTCAAGTACCAGGGGCAGGAGATGACTACATTGATTTGTCTCATACTCTTATTCATATCAAAGCAAAAATATCGAACCAGGATAACACTAAGCTGGTTGCATCTACAGTTGTAGCTCCAGTTAATAATTGGTTACATTCACTTTTCAATCAACTCGATGTTTATTTAAATCAAAAACTCATATCACCTCCTAATAACACATACGCTTATAGAGCTTACATTGAAAATTTGTTAAACTATGCATCTCCAGCAAAAAAATCTCATTTGACATGTGGACTTTGGTATGAAGATGTTGCTGGAAAAATGAATTCCACAGATGAAGGTAATACTGGATTTCTAAAAAGACAAGAGTTTGCAAGTGAAAGTAAAGAAATTGAAATGATTGGGCACTTACATGGGGATATATTCAACCAGGAAAAATTTCTGATTAATGGAGTTGATATGTGTGTTAAACTAATACGCTCAAGAGAAAATTTTAATCTTATGGCTTCTTCAGTTGATCATAAATTTAAAGTCAGTATTACCGATGCAACCCTGATTATTCGTCGAGCCAGAATTAATCCCACCGTGTTACTTGCACATCAAAAAGTATTAGCATCTACAGCAGCCAAGTATCCCATCACACGTGCTGAAGTTAAAGTTTTGACTATTCCATCTGGTATTCAAGGAAAAACCCTTGATAACATATTTCTAGGCCAAGTACCTAAAAGATGTATAGTTGGTTTTGTGAATAATGCTGCATTCAATGGGAGTCTGACTAAAAACCCATTCGACTTTCAGAATTATGATATGAATACTTTTTGTTTGTATATAGATGGTCATCAAATACCATCAAAAGCTTTACAACCATCGTTTGAAAGTAATATTTATACTTTGGCTTACCATACATTATTTTCGGGAACAGGCATGCATTTTCTTAATGAAGGTAATGGGATATCCAGAGAGCAATATGCAAAAGGATATTGCCTCCTAGCTTTTGATTTGACTCCTGACTTATCTGCGAACTCTGCAAATCATTGGAATCTTATAAAACATGGTAGTGTAAGGTTAGAAGTACGTTTTGAAGAAGCGCTAACGCAAACTATTAATTGTGTGGTTTATGCAGAGTTCGATAATGTCATTGAAATAGATAAAAACCGTAACATTTCAGTAGATTATAGTAGTTAAGGAATAATGTCTAAGTTAAGCAATAGTTTTAAGTGGGTTTATATTTAGTTTGTATTATTAACTCTTTTTCAATAAAAAAATATTTCTAAGGATACCTAGTTATTTTATTTTATCTTCCCTTACAACTCCACTAAGATAACAAACTTTTTTAGTCATAAACGAATGTCATGAATAAATTATTATTTGAGTGTATAATTCATTTATAATCTTGTGTCAAATCCATCGAGGTTCATTACTTGTTTAAACTTGTGGTTAAGAACCATCAGACACAGTACCTAATTAGCATGAATACACTAGATATACAGTACTACTTAAGAAAACTTGATTCAAAAATTGAATGCAATGTGTATGCTGCCAACCGTTTGCCAATATATACAGGTATACCTGCGTACATCATAAGTAACTTGGATAGCGATAACAAACCAGGTTCACATTGGATCGCCATGCACATAGATGCAAATGGTTTTGGACAGTACTTTGACTCTTACGGACGTCCACCACAAGGATATCACCGCATGTTTTTAGAAAGGAATTCTAGAATGTGGAATTACAATATTAATCGAATCCAAAACGATTTCACTACAGTTTGTGGAGAGTATTGCTTATTATATCTGTATTATAAGTATCATGGTGAAACATTGAAAGATTTTCAGCAACTATTCGGAGACAGTACTATAAGTAACGATGAAATATTATGTGCACTGTTCAAAAAATGTTTTATAGATAATAAATAAAATGTAATGAAATTATGACTAGTCTTCATTGCATACCCACCTAATGATTCACCACCTGAGCTCATTGTTAAGACCTCATTAGTAATCTATTCTGTTATCAGTCGGATGTAAAAGATGCTTAATGGGTTTTAGTAACTTTTGAATGGCTTGAGATACGTTAAAATGGATGCTTGCAATCGATTGGGAATGTGCCGAAACCCCCAATTTGACACCAAACTTTTTTTTTTTTTTTTTTAGCCGACCAGGTAGGCGAAATGGTATTTTTTTCCCTTTGAAAATTGTGAGACAAAACTGTCAAATCATTTTGTGCCATTTTTCCTTTGAAAAATTGAGCCAGTACTTTCGAATACTATCTACTCACGTCATGGAATTCTATAGAATTACATTCTCTGTATAGTGAAGTCACGTTTATTGATATGCCCTAATTAGCTCATAGTCTGATGTTTTACTATCTTAAGTAGGTACACTTCTGTGCTATCACTATCACTGTGATAAATTGAACTCTGACAGAACCCAATAGAAATTTAAATTAGGAACTGACCAAATTGTTAAGTTCTCTTCAAAAGTAGAGCAAGGATTTATTAGTACCTACCTGAAATATGAGTCTACATTCAGAAACTTCTTTGTTTCAGTATCTACTTAATCTTGCAAACGTCTACAATGACACGCAATCATTTATAACTATCAAGTACCTACCTCATACTCGTAAATCATCCTTCATCTTATAATTTCATAGCAGAACTGTTAATTTATGGAAGTACATGAAGGTTTTTCTTTTTTCACAGTGGCTATTCATAAAATGGAATCCCGCATAAAAACCATTATTTTGAATAAACATATATTTGACAATTACCTTTTCCACTTTATCCATTCATTATCTAAACATATGCAAAATTTCGCCGTTTTCGACGTGTTACGTAAAAGTAAATGTAATAGCACAACTTTCGCTTTTTTATTATACAATATGACTATGTTCTTAATATTATAATATTTTATCTTACCTCCAGCTTCAATGAGCAAGATGCGTCGTCCATGTTGGTCCCTGGGAGAGTGGATAGATACCACGGCCTCTTCGAAGGTTTTACGGGTCGCTGAAGGAAGAAGGTCGCGGCATTGCTCAGCATGGGATTGTCGGAACTTATAGTAGAGTAGTATCTGAAAAACATTCGTACAAAAGTTAAATAATAATAAAAAAAAAACATTAATAAATGGTTCTTAGGTTATGTACCTAAGTAATATTTAATGATTATCGACACACTGTATACTATGATACTAACACACCCAAATATACACCTAATAAGTCCCTATGTCAATCACCTAAAGGATGGAAAACTTTCGAGCTCCTACAAGGTTAAATAACAAAGGGCCTGAAATATATTTTGATATATTTATTTAGCTTAGCAATGTGGTCCAGAGATTTTTATCTCGCATCTCTCATCTAATATCTCCGTTAAAATCGTAGCAACGATAATTTAAAGAGGCAGACTCGCAATCAACTTCTTTTAGTAAGAAACCTACCACCTATTTCTTTAACTTTTTAAAAAATTAAAATAAACAATATTTTTCTTTGCTTGTATAGTTGTATAGGAAATGAGAAGTTGTAGTGTTACCACATACCCTTTTGAAGGCACTCTCAGCGTAAAACTTGCAGGGTCTGAGGAACTTAAGTAGGTAGTCGTCTCTATCAACAGGAATGTGTAAATTTGGTTCACCTGAAATAAATAAGGAAATCATAGGGATTTACATAATTGGTATATACTCGTAAGGCGGAAGGAATTCGAAAGGTCGGCTCATGATGAGTATGTTTAGTTCGACGAAATTACGATAAATAAGCCCATCTGTCAAAAAATAATCTATAAGTGCTAATCTGTAAAACCGATTTTTTTGTGAAAGACAGCCTTCATTTATCATTATTTTTATTGGTTACTTTGTGAGTTATTAATTAAAGTAAAATCCATCTCTTTTTGTACTATAAGAAAAATCATTAATAAATCAGTTCATTTAATTATTCTAAGCATGACCTAGTAGATATGTAATTAGTCTAAAAAATTATAGAGCCTTTTTTTCGAAAAAAGGCTTCGAATCGAAATGTTGTAGAACAAAATATGTGAGCCTGGTGCAAGTTATTCACGCTCTTCCTGCTTTATACAAGGTGTTTTAAAATTATACTAATTTTGTTACACCTTAATTATATTATTATTACTTAATTTTATATAGTGTAGTACCTTAAATTTATACCACGGTAATACCATCTGTCCGTTTGTTCGCGATAATCTCAAAAACAATTCATGTTTTCAGCTATCGACAACGTGATTCAAGAGGAAGGTTCATTTGTAGATATAATTAGGACCCATGTGAAGTGTGTTTAATGTGTATGTGACAATAGTAATTCTAAAAATATAGCCTGTGGTTTTGTGACAATAGGAAACATATTTTTATTATAGAAACACTAACAGTAAAAGAACAGGAAACAGATATATTTTTAAGAGCTTCTTAATGATTAATAGACGAAAAGTATTCGAAAAATATTCTTTTATATTAAAGTAACAAAAAAATTCTTAGTACCTACATTATACTCGTATGTATGAGCTATAAGATAGGTACACTAGTTTTTTATATCAGTAGACGAGCCTAAGTATTGGTTTTGTAACCAGAAATTGCTGATTTATGTTTTTAAGCATTTTTCTAGCTCGCGTAATTATTCGCTTGATTCTTGACTTCGTCAGTAAAACGTGAACCCATAATTTATTTTGATTTATCGACACCTAAATTAAACGCAAAATAGAACTAAATCACACAGGTACTAAATATACAAATTTTCGTTTTTCATAGGCCTACTTAACTCGATTTTAATGTATACCTACCTACATACATTTCGATGGAAAACTATTTTTATTTAATTTCGATTAACAAGGATAAATAAGATATTATTTGAATTAAGGTAATTGACAAACAAGAGATAAATAGGTATCTACTTGCCCCAATATTAGTAGGTTATTAACACGTTAGTTTTGAGTCGGAATTTAAATCCCAGGATTTCGTCTAACTGGGTGTTTGAAAATAACGTCAGATAGAGCCAATCTGACAATTGAAGCATCGGCCATAAAAGGCAAGCGTTAAGTCACCAGAGGCAAAATGTATGGTAGCGTGACTCTCTGAAGTCCATTGAACTCAGATATTGCTTAATGCTTTTTGTATTATGTAGGTAGGTATAGGTTGTACGTATACAGATTTATCTTCGGATTCAGGTTGGATCTTAAAGCCACGTGACAAAATTAATTGATTCAGGTCACCTTTTCGTTTAAAAGTAACTTCTTTGTTTACTTTTAAATTAATAAATAGAAGTAGCTTGTTTGTTTAGTACTTTTAAATTAATAAATATAGGTCCTTACTAACTTATAACAAGACACTGGATTCAGGTTGGATTTTAAAGTCACGAAACTAAATTAATTTGTTCAGGTTGCCTTTTCGTTTAAATGTAGCTTTTCTGTTTACTTTTAAATTATTAAATATTACTATAAATAAATAACAAGAATAAATATAGGTACCTACTATTAATTAATAACACGAAACTAGAACTTCGGTTTAAGCACATTAAACTTTACTTAGAGGAAATGAGTATTCCCTTTCCTATTTTTCAGGGAAAAGTAGATACCTTCCTATCTTATTACCTTGGATTTAGTTATCCTGTAGATCCTGTTTACCGTAATTTTACGCGGCAATGCAATATACCTAATGAGGTTATTTTGTTTACTATAAATTAGTGATAAGAAAAAGAGATATGACGTTTAACTGGACATTTATGATGTTAATGATCTAGAATGTTTCGCAATTTTTATTATTAGGTGCTGAGAAAATCCTTATAAAAGATTAATGTTTTAGTGATTCATGCCAAACTGTTTCGAAAACATTATTATTGCGAAGGGAATCCATTTAATAATCTTGTATTGATTGATGATCTTACTGTACTCAAGATATCAACCATCACTATTACAAAACTGCATAAAAGGTTAATTCCGGTCTTGGTGATATAAGATACATGGATCGCACTACCTACCTGTTGCGACCTTGCTCCGCTAATATGGATTTCACAACAGAATAAGTATTTTCTCAAAGTAGTCAAGTAATACTCCTGATATATCGGATACTGAAAGATATTTAAATTAAAATAACACCATCTATTAAACAAAGTAATTATAATTTATTAATTATTTTATACCTAGAGAGAGTAGGTATGTAATGTTTAAATATATTCTCAGTATCTTATGGACATTGCTAACCTATTCTTTCTTTGTCATGTTATTATAAAATGCTACTACTGCAATTAGGATTGTGATATAAGACCGTTCAACCTAAGAAACAAAACACACACTCCGCTCTCCGACATCATATAATCAGCATAAATACGATAAAAGAATAAAGAAATATAAGAAAGTTCAATGAAAAAATACAGAAACTATTAAATAAATAATTTAAAAAATTGGTCTTTTGAAATATTGTAGTATCTCGATTGCGATTTCATGTCGTTAGTGGAGAATTGACCCCCTGCCCGTACCTTTCAAAAGCTGTCGCAACTCCGCAAGCGCTTTCTGCACTAATTCTGGTGTCTCTCGCAACTCCTCAGTCGCCTTTTGCTTTGTATCTTGGTCCAAATCTGGTTTCGTCTCCAACTGGATCTTACTTTCACCCCACATCACATACGGAACACCGTCACTATCAAATTTCATCTCCATCATAACAAAAAAAAACTTTATTAATGTAGACTAAACACAAACTAATAAATTTTGTAATATCTATCTGCTGTTTAATCGCACCGCAGTAGATTATCTTAAGCTAAAGATAATAATACCGATTATATATATGTATAATATTTATGCGTTTATAATGAAAAAATTGAATCAGTCCGTGTTGTCACCGCCAGCGAGCTTACTACTGTGGCGGCCCGCGCTCTTAACGGTATCCCTCCATTGCGGGGTACCTACCTCAAAGCCCCTCATTCATATCATAGCTGATGTTATAATAACGGATCACAGCTATTTATTATGGCAAAGCGATAGATAGTTTGCAATTATTATTTTTGTAGGAGATGCAAATTGAACAAAAAAGACTACAGCTTTAGAGGAACATAATGTTATTTAAATTTGTAAAGGGATATTTACCATTATTTACTGGTGTATGAGTTTTCCTAAAAACCTGTAAATCATGATAAATATCTCGTTTTAAATTTAAAGTTTTAAATGAACAATGTTTTTGAGTTTTGTGTTTCATTAGATATAATTAGAAGTAAGTGTATGGTGGGGAAAATTGCCCATACATCAACAGTCCTTTTTGTAGGGGTAGACATGTAAAAAATGGAGGACTACATATGGGTAGTGAGTGTATTGCAGGTTAAAATTTCTAAATGTTTTCGAATAACATACACCGATACGTTTCTTAGAATTTATTATCACAGGTGTAAAAATAAAGTTTGTTTGCTAATCGAGCAATTAATATTATAAATGCCTGCTCTGCCCGCTATGTACAAAATTTTTAAAGATAATTTATTGTAATGTGTACTGTGAAATGAGTAGTTTGACAAAGATTAATGATAGGACAAACTTTCATGAAATGAGATGGGCGACCATTTCATTACCAACCCTGATTCTACACATTTCTGATTGATGTCTCAGGAGATAGGGTTCGGGCGTGACCTGTTACTTCCGTGGTAGCAATTGCCATACACCTTTGGGCTTCATCATAGGTCACATCGCCATTCACCTGCGTGTGCGCGTTTCTGCTTCAGCATCAATAATTTTTTTATTACACAACAAATATAATTCGTCCTTACTCTTATCGCAGCAACTCGCTGCTGGAACAATTTGCCACTGCATTTACGCATTGTGCCCTCTCAAATTTGCACGCCAGGATTGGCACAACATGTAGGATTTTTTTTTTAAACTTACCACCATGTATATACTCATGTTTTATGCAAATAAATGATTCTTATTCTTACGCTCAATGAAAATTATTTGAATTTCAAGAAAAAACTTAAGTATACACTTTCTGAATCAAAAAAAGGAGACTAGCAAAGTTCTTCCCTCTCACTGGTTCTAAAGACCTGTTAAGTTTAGCAATTTTCTTCTGTTGACTTTTATGTCTCATAATTATATCTTACAATGTTATTGTGTTTGACAGTTATTAATTGTTAAGATTATCTTATTATTCACCTAATCTCCTAGCAGCCACGGATGATCAGTGCTATCATGATAGTTAATTACCTATTATAGCATTATGCTGAGTGGCTGCCATTTTTATGCCACATATTATTTTTTCAAAGCATAGTATGTTACCCGTTTTAAATCATAAAATTATTTTCTAAGTGTATTTGTTTTTTTTATTGGATCTTCTTTATTAATAGCGTGTTAGTAGTGTTTTTACTGTGTAATTTACAATAAATCTAGCTTTCTTTCTTTCACCATATCATCATCAAACAGGAGGATAACAGGATGTTTTTTTTATTGGATCTTCTTTATTAATAGCGTATTAGTAGTGTTTTTACTGTGTAATTTACAATAAATCTATCTTTCTTTCTTTCACCATATCATCATCAAACAGGAGGATAACAGGATGTAGAGCCCTTAAGACTGCGTTAATTGTGTAATACTTTCTTTGTCTTTGTTTTTAATAAATTATTAATTGATGGATAAAAGGTGTTGCGTCCAATTGTGGTCCATAAGAAAAGGATTTCCTTTTTGATATAATACATTACTATATGCTACCTATTCCTTATATTAGATAAGTTATTAGGCCTTATGAAACAAGGTGCAATAATTTATTAATCGCACAGTTAAAAAATTATAGGTACCTTCTCAGTTATGTAAGTTAAAGTAATTAATGGACAAAGTTCTCAAGCATTTACTTCACCAGGCTTGACTCAGTGGACTATGTACCAACTTGCCTTAGCTTAGGACTTAGGTTATCATTATAGAATTATAATGTTTATCATGAAACAGTTATTGCACTTGTAATCACTACCTTAAAGGTCTAAAGAGATCTTTATAAGTGCTATTACATGATGCTGCTTCCTCAATCTGAGAGTATTTATCAAAATTATAAGAGCTGTTCTTGCTCCTTAAAGCCCAAAACGTTGAAAGTTTATCAATTCATATTAAAACGTCAAATTAATTTGTATTATTGTTTATTTCACATCGAACACAGCACATAATGTAAAAAATATACCAATATTATAATTTGAGCAATCAGGTTTTTTCAATTTCAATTACATCTTAATACATAGATAATTTTGGAATGTTCACAAAGCACATTTACATAAAATATAGTACGTATAACCTTTTGCTGTGTAGCTACCACAACAAAAACTGGTCAAGGCTTCACTTTTTTATTGATAAGTACGTAAAAATTGGTCCATATCATAAAACAGTTTTTGCTGCCGTAATCACGCTAAATAACCACCAGTTGTTAAAGACATAACTAGGGCCTATGATGGGGGAACCCAGCTTCCAATTACGCCCTGCGTGACCAGCCCCACAGCCAGATAACCACTCTCCTAAGCCATAATTGGTCCCAAAACAGTCTATTATTTCCAAAACACCTTGCATGTGCCACGCGAAATATCTAACGCCTTTTATTTGTCTTAAAACTAGCTTAAATCTACATTTGGTAAATATAGTACAAGACTGGCACAGTACTAACATTCACAGCCTCAGTACCGAGTCAGTATGCGAGTTTTATCTGAGGGAGAACGGACACCATTATAACGGGCGACCATACAGTTAGGTACATGTACATAATGTGCACACCTCGAATACAACAGATTGCAATCTCTATCAAAAATCACTATAGCCCAACATTTTGTGAACAAATTATTTAAAAAAAATAATTGCAATTGTTATTTGATAATTCAATTACCTAGTAAACTGATCGATTCGCGGAAATTGATCAAAGGCTGTTGGAATGTATTACTTAACGTTTAGTAAGTTTTACGCAAATGCTTTAGTAAAATTTAATGAAATCATTATGACAGAACAAGTGTTATTTTTTTTGTAAACCTTAAATATTACGTCCGTAGTGAACTCCCATGTCTATAAACTAAATAAATATCACCGTATTACGTCATTAAATCACTCTCTTATGTCATGATACACGCTAACATTCTCGCTCGGTAAACTGCTTAAACCCTTAAAAATAAACTACGCCCAACTGATTGCCTTAAAACTAACAGAGCCGCCAAGTCTTACAAATGCTCAACGAATTAATAACTACAGAAAGTTTATTTTTTAAATAAAAATGATAATAAAAGAACATTAACATAAGTCGAATGAATTACAATATAATATTCTGTTTAGCCCAGACACTAATAGCACAATATAAATCTAGACTTTTGGATAAGAAATGCTTGAGTTAAGTTCAAAAATTTCCATTCTGAACCGATACCTTTATTTGAAATCTAGGATTCATAGCCAGAGTATTAGGTACTCTACGAGACGAGAAAACTTAACACTACGCTAGTCTATTCTATTTAGTATTATGATACCACGATGCTGTATGAAAGTAATGAAAACTAAGCAATCAAATACATATATATATAATTATATATATAAGAGAATTTACAACGCCCTAAACTTATATAAGAAAAATATTTTTCTAAGGCAACATAAGGTACACCATTAAATATTAATGTATTCACAAAAAATCTAATCGTAACTTTCGTATGACTAATGTAGATAAAACGGCAAAATAACAAGTTTGTAGGTTATAAACTTGAGATGCATGTTTAAATTTTACTGTCACTAGTCCATGAAGCTATTTTACACAGCCAAACATAAATATACTCGTAAGTCTTGTACTAAAAATTATAACCCTCAGGTCCAGAAGGGACGAATTTTGCATTTATTATAATATATAATTATCTGTCCAACCACGCTTCAACGAGTATATGTAGAGCTACCCCACCGAATGTAACCATATTATAGGAGAACGCAGACGTATTTATAGTCATTTAATCCTGACTGCATTTTCAACGTATAATTGCAACCAGTAATTTAAAGACCAGTAGCTAAAGTGATGGTTATGTCGAGTTAAGGTACTATGAGTACTGACTGGTGTTTGTCAGCGATTATTTCTGAATTAATGATATACTACTTCTTCTTATCTTTTTACATAGCTGAAACGAAAATGAAGGCGTTCGTTGCTGAGAATACCTATTCAAGGCGGCTATTCTCTTACAATTTACTAATTTGAAGCAAAGTACTAAACTATTTGAATTTGTGTAGAAAAAGAATAAGACAAATCCCGTAACTTTAAGCAGCGAACCAACATTTCCGAATATACGCTTTAACAAGTCAAACATAACAATATTGCTTTCTACACAAATTTAAATAGTTGTACATAAAGTGAGGTTTATCACTTTGTAAAACCATAATGTACTAACTACACTAAACTACATATCTACTAGTATCTACGTCTTCTTAACCAGTCCATAGCTGTTCCAGTTGGTGACATGGGGCAGTACCTCGTTGATGACGGGGTACCAGTCGGCGCCGGAGTAGTCGATCTTGGGCTGGACGCCGCCGTAGTCCGCCGGCAGGCTGGAGGGCGCCAGGTGTTTGTGCAGGGACGACATCTTAGAGCCGTGGAAGAAGATCTGGAAAGATAAGTGGAGTGTGTTAAGTACAGAATTTGCAATCACCAGAAAATAATACGAATCGTAAATTGATCAATTTCCTAGTAATTTGCTGATCAAATTACGGAAAATCATCAATGGCTGGAATGTATTATAATATGTTTAATAAGTTTGGAAAAAAATACGCAAATGCTTTAAAAATGAAAATAAGTAATTGAAAGAAAACATTATGCATGACAGATTAAATCAAATAAATAAATAGACCATCAGGTGAGATTGTGGACAAACATAAATATATCTCCCATTAAAAAATAAAAATAAAAAGTTACATAGTCCTGTGTAATAATTAATTATATAGCGACCGCAGAACGCTACACAGGTTTTACTTAAAATCGATGGTTTGTTAACATTTCTTCTCGCTAAGGTTCGAGAGTGACTGAGGCAGCAGATACTTATAAACATGGTTAAGCCGCGGCATGACATCAAGTTCATAAAATAAACTACCGCAACTGCAGACTGCGCTCAACTTTTAGCAAAATTCGTATTGTCGCCTTCATGTATTTACTAATGTACGCATCCAAAATATTAACAAAAGCAATGAAACAAGTCACATATCTAGATATATTGTATAAATACACAATATATATAAATATAACAACATCTAGCCCCCTGGGTATACTCTTAGCTTGTGTTACAGGTACTAGACATCTGATATACTTAATATAATAGACATATGTATATGCATAGATATTTTTTATTATAAGTACATATTAAATATACTCCAAGTTAACAAAAGAGATGTAAAAAAGGTAATCAATGGCTGATTATTCGGTCTACACACCTAAGGGTATATTTTGATTTCAGTAGATCAGACAAGACAGAGATACAGAGAACAGACAGAATTAAAAAAAAAACAAATTAACCAAGAAGAACATTTGGGGAATAATAAATATTTCTGATAAGTAATTATAAAAACCGGAAAACATTGTATTATGCGATTAATAATAAAGTAAATAACGCACAACAAAGCATTACCTTTGAATTTATAAATTTAATCGCATTATGTTCTGGTACAATAGTTAGGTACTTCTTTAAAACTATGACTCAACAAAATATTTTCCCAGCCGCAACGCAACTTATACACAAAGCAAATCAAAAAGGTTATTCAACTGCAAGAGTCGTCGGAATCATGTTAGCAAACGTTCGGGATAAATAACATTTCCCTAAGGCGTTACTAGTTTGCAAGTTACAACGAAGTGATTATCATTAGCACGCTATTCTACCACGTCGGTAGATGGCGCGCTATGCTCCGTTAGACAAAACTGGTTTCCGTTCTAGGAACAGGACATACCCAATGCTTACCTCGAATCTCAAGTAAACAAAGGAAAAACCTTCGCCTTAGTTTTGAACTAATTACCACTTTTTATTTTTTACCAATCCTAACCCGGCCAAGATAATTGAGATAGTACACTCCTGGAAGTTTCATCAGCGATCCAATAAAAGTCGCGGTTTATTAGCCCGCGTGTACCGAAAGGGTATAAAATGAAGCAATTATTCTATACAAAGATCGACCGGAGTATTGGTTAGGGCGGCAGGCGAAGAGCTTCGGCTCTTCGCAGGATATCGTCCGCCCACACCTAGATACGTTCCGGCCGATATAGCAACCATCTTCTCCTCTCCGTCCCCTACCCTGGTGGCTGCGGACTTAAACGCGAAGCACCCAGAGTGGGGGTCAAGGGTTATTAACCCAGCCGGCCGTAAGCTGCACGAGGACAGCTTAAGGACCGGCTTCACAATCCTAGGTCCCGACTCACCTACCCATATCCCCGTAAATCCGCTGCACTCCGCCGATGTACTAGACATAGTGCTCCACAAACGCATTCGCTACCCGGTCCAGGTGGAGGTGTTGTATGACCTAGACACACAGCACCTCCCCTTACTCATCACCCTGGGTCTTTCCGCGGACTTCACTGTACCGCGGCCCCCCGGGGTGAGGACTGACTGGGCTGCGTTTGCAAGAGCACTAGAAACTCTAGACATCGGCTCCCTCTCCACCCCAGACGATGTGGAACGCGAAGCCTCGGACTTAGCATCCAAAATAATTGGTGCTAAGGAGGAAGCGTCCACTCCTATCCCGAAACGCGCGAACGTTCGCGACGTACTGCCAATTCACCTTCAGCGAAAGCTGTCGGCGAAGAGGGAGATGCGTCGCGACTGGTCACGTTCGCGTTGTCCCACCCTCAAATCCAAACTCAATTCCCTAACCGCTGAGTTGTCGGATGCTGTAAAGGCTTGGCGCGGGGAGACCTGGGAGAAAACCATCGACCAGGCCGCCGAACGCGACACCAACCTTTACGCCCTTAACCGTCAACTCACGCGGGCTCCCCTACCCACCTACCCCCTGCTGGACCGGGAGGGGAACAGGAAGTTCGCACCGGGTGACCGAGCAGAACTTCTGGCCGATCACCTGGAGTGGCAATTCCAACCCCACCCTGTCTCAGCAGATGCCCATCCCGACACCCTGTCCCACCACACCCTGGTAGAGAGCACCGTATCTGAGTTTCTGTCTGGACCCATTCCCCCCCTCGGAGGCGACTGCTTTATGTCGCCTTCGGAGGTGGGGAAGGCAGTCCGCCACCTTCCCAAGAGGAAGGCACCTGGCCCGGACGGAATCTCGAATATGGCTCTCTTCTAACTCCCCCGCCGTGGTATCGTCGCAATTTCCCGTCTCTTCAACGGAATACTCCGCACAGGCCATTTTCCTGACCTGTGGAAGAGCGGGAAAGTTATAGTCCTCCCCAAACCGGGTAAGGACAGGCGATACCCGGCCAACTACCGTCCCATCACCCTCCTGTCCACGATCGCCAAACTGTTCGAGCGCCTACTGCTTCGCAGACTGGTTCCGTCCATTGAACCCCGCCCCGAACAGTTTGGCTTTCGAGGACAACATTCCACCACCCTCCAACTGACGCGCGTACTGCATTACCTTGCAACAGAGCTTAACGCCCGGCGTAGCACGGTCGCGGTCTTCCTCGATATCGAGAAGGCATTCGACCGTGTCTGGCACCCGGGCCTACTCTATAAGCTCTTGCAAAGCAGTACGCCACCAGCCCTTTCCCGGATTGTGGCGTCCTTCCTCGAAAAGCGACGTTTCTTCGTAGACGTCGAGGGCGCCGCATCCTCCTCCCGTCCCATCCTCGCCGGAGTCCCCCAAGGTAGTTGTCTGTCGCCCGCACTCTACGCCCTGTACACCGATGACATCCCGACCCTGGAGGGGCAGCTGCTCCCCGGTGATAGGGATGTCACACTGGCGTTGTTTGCGGACGACAGCGCCTACCTTATGTCCTCCATCAATCCCTCCCACGCGGCCATGAAGATGCAGCGGCTCATGGACCGCCTCCCCAGATGGTTGGATGACTGGCGAATGGCTGTTAACGTCGGTAAGACAGCAGCCATGCTAGTCACCAACCGTCGCACCACCCTTCCCCCCCTTACCCTCCGGGGCCAGAACGTCGCTTGGACACCGCATACTCGTTACCTAGGCGTGGAGATAGACCGGTCACTGAGAATGCAGCCACAGGCGGATCGCGCGATTGCACAATCGCGCGCAGCCGTGGCGCAACTCAGACCGGTCCTAAAATCCAATCTCCCGCTCAGGACGAAGGTGCGGATCTACAAGACGTACGTTCGGTCCCGCCTCCTGTACGCAGCTCCCGCTTGGTATCCCCTCCTTTCCCAAACCAACAAAGACAGACTGCAGAAGGTGCAGAATTCTGTCCTTCGCACCTGCACAGGCGCGGGCCGATACGTTCGTAACGACGTAATTGCCCGCGACCTACAAATGCAGTCTGTCGAGGATTGTGTGGTGCTGACGGCTAAGCGTATGTTTGATCGTACTGAACACAGCCGTCACCCACACATCCAGTCCCTCGCCCCCCTCCACACTCGCCCCCCCGACCACAAAGGCCCCTGGAGACCCCTTCCCAGGGACCTCATTAAAGACCCATAGATTGCCTCCTCTCTCTCTATCTTCTTCTTCTTTTCTTTTCTTTTCTTCTTTTCTTTTTCTTCGCTGCCCACTCTACTCTTCTCCCCCCCCCCACATCCCCCTATATATTCCCTCCCTTACTAACACTTTTGTATCCTTATATATTTTATACCCCCACATATATACATATATCCATTTCCGCTTCTATTATAATTGTAATTAGTATAGTATAAACATAAAATGAAAAAAATATAAAAAAAATATGAAAAAAAAAGAGAGAGAATGAATAAAAAAAAAAAAAAAAATAAAAAAAAAAATAAAAAAAATAAAAAAAAATATATATATATATATACTTATACCAGCCTTAAAGGCATTATCACGAGACCCGGGGGTAGTCGCCCCCGGAGTTGAAGCCGGGGTAAGGAGCGCAAGCTCGAGGCCCCACCCTGCGCCCTCAACCGAGGGACGGAAGACGACGATGATGATACAAAGATCGTTTACCTCATGGCAAAGACCGCTGTACACAGAACGCTTATTTCGCTAAAGTTTAGGATCCTATTCCTCAATTATTTTTTAATAATAATGGCATAACATTACCAACTTGGGCTCATTTTGTAACCTCCTTGTAACCTCCAATAAAATTTAGATTTATAACGGGATATTTACCATGATTGATTGTCTTTAGAGTTTTCCTGATATTTCGGCACAGTTACATGCGCCATGATCACGGTTGAACTGAAGACTCATGGTAAATGTCCTGTTATAAATCTAAATAATAATAAAATATTATTTGGGACTCGTTACGTGCAATTAAAAACGTACCTTACCTAAGTAAGCATTATCTCTAGAAAATGATAGCTTAAATTATTCTTGACACGGATATGATTGGATATAAAATAAACTTACTCTCTTCTTTAGCTTTTCCCTGATGAAAGGCTTGAACATGTTCCACACAACGTTGAAGACCATGGGTTCCTTCACGAAGTGGACCTCTTTGAGACGCAGCGGCATCGCATCTTGGATGAAGGTCAGCAGCCGTTTTGAGAAGGATGGGGTCAGACCCATTGTCTGGAAAAAAACAACATAAAATAATAAAATTGAGGTAAATTAGAGATGAGAAGTATCAAACACGATCTTAGAGACCCAATCCAACCACACCATGTCGTGACACTTTGCTGAAAAAAGATTGAAGCTCTGGCACACCAAGAACCTCCGTTGTGGTGGTGGGTTGGGCTAACCTAACCTAACCCTTCCTTATTTTAAGAGGTCCAGCAGTGGGTGCTGGACTTGAGATATGGTGTGGGTCTTTAAGATTGTCTTACTCTATTCCATTACCAAAATGAAGTGTATAATGGAACGTAATGAATCATAATTATCTAGTAGCACATAAATAAAATGAACCATTTAACTTGTCCGATTCTCGCAATGGAAATTGGGAACTTTGTACTCGGAATCATTCGATAGGTACATTACGTAGTGTGTAAGTTTAAATTGGACTTGGTTATCTGTACCTTAGCTCTCTTTGAACCGAAAACAAACGGGGGCTTTTGCTTTACTGTACTTAATCAGGGCAATTACAATACAATATTAGGTCCATTCATTTCATTCCGAAGGTCGTGGGTTCAAACCCCGCCACGCACCTCTGGATTTTTCTTCTTGAGAGATTTATGTGCGCTTTAAACACGTGCTTTAACGGTGAAGGCAAACATCGTGAGGAAACCGGCATGTTCTGAGAACTTTAAAAGAGTTTGAAGGACATGTGACATTCACCAACCCGCACTTGGCCAGCGTGGTGAATTAAGGCCTAATCTCTCTCGTCAAGAGAGAAGTCCCTGTGTCCCAGCAGTGGGAACGTTAATAGGGTGATGATGATGATGATTAGGTCCATAACACTAAGGAACACAAGACCAAATTAAGAGGCAAAATGGAAACGGATTATTTGTCATTCAGTTGATTCTGTGAACAAGGTTCAATAAGAAAAGAACAAAGGTTTCGGGTTGATTTTAACTAAAATTGCGACGATTATGCTTATAGCACGAAGGTATTGCAATCTAAAGAAAGTGTAACAATGCTGATAAGTTTGTTGTTTTGATAGATTGGTGAAACCAAGCGGGACAGAGGCTTAAGCAGTTATTTATTATTCTGCGCTGTAATCAATTTTCATGAACGCGCTATCGAACAATAATAAAATATTTTAATAAACGCCTCCGAACAAACAAAATACTGTCATTCACTTAAATTTATAACCAGTTATTAGAGGGGTATTTATAGGTTACTAAGTAAAATTACGTAAGACCACTCAAAAAATATATGAATCACTTTTACACAGTTTATTACAAATTAGTGTCTAACCTTAAAACAGTCTCCATCAGCACACCACTACAACACTTTTCACTTTTAGAGGTCTAGTCGCTACGACGCGCAGAAAACAGAATGTTGTGCAGAAGTCGCGAGTCGTTATATTAGGTTAGGTTTGACAACCGGAAACGACTCAGTACTACAGCTAACCATTCACTTAGTTTTAATAAATTAAGCGATACATTTAAAATTAATTAACTATTGTATAAATAATAACATAAATACTGAATATTTATGGTTACATTATATACATTTTATTGCAACAAAATCTTTCCAACCTAATTTATTTTTAAATGATATCGTTTTCCAACTATTTAAAATGATTCATTATCGGAATAAAATAACTTAGTACAATGGATTCATTATAAATTCTGCACTTAATTAATAGTTATCCTTACAGCTCGACCATCCTGTTGGAGCTAGTCCCTACGCGAGAGAGATCTTAATTGTTAAGAAATATTTTTAAATCATATTTTAATGCACAGATCACAATGACAATGCTTTCCTAATTAAACTTAACTAACATGAACTACATCTACCGTGTTAATCTAAATAATTATACAATTTCATTAAAACATGATGAAAAACAATATATTTTTGATCGCTTATCTAAGCCGTTGACTTCAGCGATGAGTTTTGCTAGCTTGGATCTGCAAACGGAGCTACAATGCTCTGTTAATATGCCCATAGACGATCTTACTTCTCCTCATCGCTTGAGCCTAACACCGGTCATAAGAGAGAGCAAAAAAATTTTAAAAAATATGTTCAATTTATTTAATTTTATAAAGAAATCAGAAATAACAATTTACGAATTATAAATAATACAAGAATAAGCAAAGAAAATGTAAATGGAACATGGAGGAAGCATTAAATTCTTGCTACAATTTGATAGGAAGAAATTCAAAACAGATAATATGTCAGGCAAATTTGTTTCCTTGGAAAAGGAATTGCAAAATGCGTCTGGTAAATACCAGCAAGCTATGATAGAGGCTGAAAGACAATTGCCATAAACTTAGTAAATACGTAGACCTAGTCAATAATACATCCATTTATGTGCAAGCTTGTAGCAGCAGCACTCAAACGGACCAGCCAGACACCTCACACTCACACTCTGCCTCTCACGCTGGCGCAGGACAGGAGTTGGCGCTGACTTTGGAACATGAAGTCATTTCTCCTGTGGCGGCGCCTTCGCCTTCTCCGATGTGAGCTGAAGGCTTAGGTTTACCATCTACACAGTCTACGGTAAAGCAGGACACCTGCTGTCAGACCCAGAAAACTGTGATTTATTCAGATAGGATTGGCAACGGAGTGGGCTCACTTTTATATGACCTTTTGACTCAGATTGTGATTAATAACTGCTTTATAAACGCTGCAACTAGTACTATCACGAATTGTATTGATGAGGATGTTAGTTTTGATAAATTGACCATATGAATAGTACAGTTAAGTGATTAAACAAATGTTAAGCGGTTGGATATTTTACAGCTTTTTGAGGTATTGCTTCAAAAATTAGAATGTGGTCTAGGCAAATTGATTATATTATGTGCCTTGCCATACTCAAAGTCATTGAGTATAAAACAAAATAGACATTTAAGTAATATACATTTACTACTTTACAACTTGACATGCCGTCATAGTGACGCTTTATATTTGGACTCTTATATTTTTATAAGTAACAGTTTTTTTTTATGATGAGAGGTATCTTAAGATATTATATCTTTAAAGATATCTTTGTATCTTAACAACCAGAACAAGAATGTTCTTGGTAAATATTAGCATACAATATTTGTGGCACAGTTATAATTATTCTATAGCAAAGTTTTCTGACGAGCCCTATATCTTTAGCTAGTTATTCTGCTAATGAGGGCGTAAATTTAACAAAGTTAGCTGACCATAATTTAGACTGACTTTGCAAACTTGCAGTTACCTGTAGTCCACCAAATTATCCAAGGTTTACCCAGCAAAATTCTGAAATTAGAATTATTTTGATATTGTTTTAATGTAGATATTATGTGCATATCTCAGAACACTGGATCACATGTAATCAGTCAATACCATATTACAGTAATTATTCATGTGATAGTAGTTTCAAACGAAGTACCGCTATTAGAGGCGGAATTGTTATTCTGGTTAAAAACATTCTTAAATTTAAAGAACGTAAGATATTGCTAAGTGACGTGACGAGACGTGTTGAGTGATGTCTTGTGTGGAACTTAAGCGACATATTTGTGTTTGCGTTTATCGAGCTCCGATTGCGGATCGGGCAACCTTCGAGGATATAAGGAGGATACCAAGGAGGCCTTACTGAAAATATTTACTTGTAATAAAAGTATTATTGTATGTGGAGACATTATTAATAATACTCTTGCAGACAGACTAATTAATTAAATTGTTTTAATATGGTAAATTATTTTATGCATAAATAACATATCTACCTCTCAGTCTCCAATAGTAAAATAGTAGTCAAACATTTTAATTCAGACCACTATGGTCAGAGTGTTAAGTTTTATATTGAACGAGGTCATAATGAGTTATTAGAATTTACATACAGACCCATAACCAATAAACCAATGAACGTATTTTATATCAAAGTAGGAATAAATTATATGATCTGTACTCCGAAAGAGAATCTAAACTAAATGATGAAAAATTCATCACATAATGTCAGGAATTACGGAAAATTGTTTAAACAAGTATGCTACAAAGCAAAATCTAATTTTCCTAAGAATAAAATTATCAACTCTTCAAATAAAGTTAAAACCACTTGGAAGCTTATCAATAATGATAGGCAGTAACCCGTAGTAAACAGATAAAGTTAAAAATTAATATGAATATCTTAGTCAAAGATCAATCAAAGTCAATGATATTGCCAATGCTTTTGAAAGTTCTTTTTTTTATAATATTCCGAAAACTATAACACAGTTATTAAACTCATCTACTTTTAAGGCTGTGGAACTATTATAGGCATCCGTTGATGCATGAGCTGAAGTCTTCTACTTTACTCATGAAACTGCTGGCTGCATAGTGAAAACATTTAAATATCTCAACATCAAATACAAAAAAAAGGATCTTTGGAATATCTCAATAGGTAATATTATATGTTAATGATATTGCCCCCCCTTCTGGCTTTCATTTTTAACAGCTGTGTCGATGTTGGGATCTTCCCGGATCTCAAGTATGGCAAGCTTGTCTCTCTTCATAAATCTGGTATTCAATTTGATCTTGAAAATTATCGGCCTATCTTAGTTCTTCCGTAATGAGTAAAATCTTTGAAAAAAAAATATTTTAACACAACTTTTAATAATTTTGATCGCAACAGACTTCTGCATAGCAACCAGTTTGGCTTCCCCGAAGGTAGGTCAACTACTAATGCTGAAACATTATTAATAAAGCACATTTTAGAGCGCAGAATACTATCGACGTGTACTGTGATCTCTCCAAGGCCTTTGATTGTGTCTGAAAATTAAAATTATAAATTAAATTCTTGTTAAAAATAAAGCATTACGGCATTCACAGCAAAGCCCTTGAGCTTCTATATTCCTACTTGACCGATAGAATTAAAATGGTTCAAGTAGGTAATGAAAAATCAGGATCAAAAATTCAATTTAATGGTTCCACAAGTATCAATACTTGGGCCTCTTTGTTTTAGGTATATGTAAATGATCTCCCGTATTTTGCTAAAGACCTTTGTGGCATAGTCTTATTTGCTGATGATACTTCTTTCTTAAAATGATGATATCTTCTTTCGAATAAAAATAATTCGGACGATGTAAGTAACTTACTGTCACAAGTACTAAATTGGTTTACTGTTATTAATTTACTGCTAAACACAGAAAAAAAAACTAAATGTATTACATTCAAACTCCCTAATGTTACAGAATTTGCTACAAAAATCATATTAAACGATGGAATTCTCGAGCTCGTTGACTCAACAGTGTTCCTAGGTTTACATATTGATTCTGATCTACAGTGGGAACTCCAAATTGCAGACCTTGCAGGTAGACTTAATGGAATATATCACAGATGAGGGTACGGCTAGACTGGTTTACTTAGCCACTTTCATAGTATTAACACGAGAGGTAAGGAAAAATTGCTAATTCCTACCTTCAGACAAATAAAAAAGAAAAAACTAGGCAAATAATTTATGAACTATATTATTATAGTTAGTTATAAGAACTCCAAAATTTTCCAAAACCCACAGAAAGCTGTAAGACATATTTTCAGTCATTAAACATATTAACGTTGCCGGGGCTCTACATTTTCGAGGTTTCCGTCTTCGTTAAATGTAACCTAAATTTATTCGAACAATACCGTCACACACACGCAGTAGACGGGATGAACTGCGCCAGTGCCCTGTTAGAGCAAACACAGCACTAGTGAGCAAAAGTTTTTTAGGAATGGCACCTAAAATTTACAATAAAATACCCAAAAATATAAAAGAGTTACAATTGACAATGTTTAAGAACGAACTCCATAAACTTTTGACCCTTAAATGTTATTATCACGTAAATGAGTTTTTGACTGATAAGTAAAATTATAATTGAAATTGAATTTAATTGAATCTGACATATAGAATGATTTTACTTATAATTAATTTTCCGTAATTTTATCTGTTTTTCTAAATATTTTCCTTGAATTATTTACATAAAATATTTGCATGCTCTAAATAAACAAAACATGTATGGAACTGTAACAACTGAACATCTATTTGTAATTAAATTGTAACCCATGTTTGCAAATAAACATTATTCTTATTCTTAATTGTAATAACTACAAAATTGTAATAACTGATAAAGCTGTGTTGTTCGATTTGCTTTCTCAACTCAGTATAAAACATTAAAGCGAACTGTCAAGACAATGTTTTTTTTCATGATATTTTATTTTTGTTTTAAAATAATTAGTTTTATTAATTTTAAGTTGACCCGTCCATGTAGGCCATGTGCTTCTAAGGAAAAAACAAAGGTTTTAACTCTGACTTTGACTTTGCTGCTAGAGTTGCTTACACGACGGTGCCTACGCCTAGTCTCACGCCTTACTTCGACACAGCTTGAAGCCCCTCATGGGAAATGATCAGGCTGATAATTTCGAAATATCCTCGTTCTTATAACGGTATCCCCTCGTAATGAATCATCGCCCCTCATGAGCAATGATCGGGTTTATAATTTCGAAATATCCTCGTTCTTATAACGACAAAACCCTCGTAATCAATCATTGCCCCTCATGAGCAATGATCGGGTTGATAATTTCGAAATATCATCATTCTTATAACGATGTCGTTGATCCTGGTGGTTATTTCAATAAATATTTGTTCGTATAACGACTTTCCACTCCGGCTGAATCGCCTCCCACATGGATATGTACGGGGGACCGGGTGATGCCTGGTTCAACTGTCTCGATATGTCTGAAACTCAAAATAAACGATTGAGCTGTTGTTCGATACATGTATAGAGTTTTCTGTATTACTAGTGGGCCGCCCCAGCCTCGCACGGGTTTTTATTCAATTTCTTTCCCCGGCAATTATTCGATTTTTTTTTTCGCCTTCTAAACCTTCCCTAGGCCTCCACGAACATTTTAAGACTAAGACAAGAAAAATCCGTTCAGCCGTTCTTGAGTTTTAGTCAGACTAAAGAGCAGCAATTCATTTTTATTCATATAGATTTAATAATATTGAAACTACTATGTTATGTACCATGTTATGTCTAAGTTTTGTAAAACCAAACTATGGAAAAAAAATGATTTTGTATCTTGTATCACACATACGTCTCTCCACATGGATTACTTACACGAAAGTACATACCTGTCTCAAATATGTGATGCACACATGTGACACACACACGTGATGCACACACGCGACACACACATGTGCTACACACATGTGACACACACATGTGCTACACACATGTGACACACACATGTGACACACACATGTGCTACACACATGCGACACACACATGTGCTACACACATGTGACACACACATGTGCTACACACATGCGACCACACATGTGACACACATGCGCCACACTTGTGACACACATGTGACACACACACGACACACATGTGACACACACGCGACACACACGTGACACACATGTGACAAACACGTGACAGACATTTAACCTACATAGACCCACAGACTTATGTAGACATTTGTATAGGTAATTAATTGATCAAAGTCAAGAAATGTATTTTCTTTGCAGCAGAAGTATGCAGACTTAAACAAGTAAACATTAAAATTTATTAAATTTATGAAACTTAAAAATTGTTGAAATTAAGATTAAATGAAATACTGGTGAGAAACGGTTGTATACAAATGTTCTCTATTTTTATAGCATAAAAGCGAACTTTGTAGATTTGCGACACTGCTGGGAAACCCAAAATCCACAGAATCAATTTCAGAAATGATTTATCCGTTTTAATTCCGGCGTTGGTAGATCCGCAAAAACATTAAAAAAACCATCACTCAGTAAGATTTGCCATAATTCTACAGCTCACTGGTCAACTCATTTTTCTAGTTATGTATTAACCAGAAAAGTATTTGGAGCTATTGAAATTGCTAATTGACAAATATTATTATAAAATTGACGACTTTTGAAATGATAAATTTTAACTTTGGACTAACATGTAGGTATTTATTTTGATATTAATTTAAAAACTTATTTGGTTATATTTTAGTGACTTGCATGCCATTTATCATAATTTGTACACCGAAATTGGTAATACATGTTGATACCGACACATATATTTTTGACTGTAAACCATACATTTACACATGTTTCTGCAAATAAATGATATTCATCTTATATCTTTATCTAAAAAAATATATTAAATGAGAAATAAAATAGATTTTTAGAAATTACGCATTTAAATTTTAACGAATTGCTTTGTCTATGCGCTGCAGGTTTTTGAGAAGCTACACGACCGTACCCCTGTTTTTATAAGACTTAGACTTAAACACAAACTAAAACTTTTACTTGAGTGTTGCTTTGCGTTACGCAGTAAAAGGAATAAGGTATAATAAGTGCTAAGAAATTAGTTATGGCGAATTATTATGTCTTCGAAATACCCCTTTAAAACCCACATAATTCCGCCGCCCACTGGCGTGATGAAATTAAGGTAACCTAGTGTGTAAGTAAACAATGACCTAATAATAGGTTCAACTGTGTTTATATACAAGCAAGATTGAGCAGTCTTACAAAATTATTATTTTTTTGATTAGTTGAACAATTTACGTTTACTTTAGTACTAGAATTGGATTTTCTTTAGCATGATATCAAGACGACATTGTCAGAGGCAATTTGTAGGCAGGCTGCCCAAGTGATTTTTGTTTAATATTTGAGGCTAATTGATATGCAACTTACAATTAGAAACAAGAATTAGTACTTCCTATTTATCATAGCAAAAGATTAAAATGAACTTGAAATGAAAAAGTAAAAGAAAAAAAAAATGCTAATATTATTATATTACATAAGTCATTGGTACACAACTTTTTGTTTGCCATTAATTATGATATAGATGATAAATCTGGACAAAAATCACGAGTGCTATCCCACTTCTGAGCTATTAGAGGGGTATTTATAGGTTACTAAGTAAAATTACGTAAGACCACTCAAAAAATATATGAATCACTTTTACACAGTTTATTACAAATTAGTGTCTAACCTTAAAACAGTCTCCATCAGCACACCACTACAACACTTTTCACTTTTAGAGGTCTAGTCGCTACGACGCGCAGAAAACAGAATGTTGTGCAGAAGTCGCGAGTCGTTATATTAGGTTAGGTTTGACAACCGGAAACGACTCAGTACTACAGCTAACCATTCACTTAGTTTTAATAAATTAAGCGATACATTTAAAATTAATTAACTATTGTATAAATAATAACATAAATACTGAATATTTATGGTTACATTATATACATTTTATTGCAACAAAATCTTTCCAACCTAATTTATTTTTAAATGATATCGTTTTCCAACTATTTAAAATGATTCATTATCGGAATAAAATAACTTAGTACAATGGATTCATTATAAATTCTGCACTTAATTAATAGTTATCCTTACACAGTAGGTACTTAAACATCGTCTTGAATAACAAATAAGTTACTAGATATCTCAGAAAGCTAAAAGAAATCACAAAGAAGATATCAATAAAGATAAAATTGGCACGTGGATAACATAAACACGGCAATAATATTAACGCTATCTGTTAACAAGAACTAGGTGTAAACGAGTGTTAATCAGTTGAATATTTGACGATAACTACATTTAATGGTTCTGTGTAAAATTACTCTTCACTCTTAGGTCGTACAAACCTTAGTAAACGGCTCGGCAAATATTCTTGATACCCATTTTCAACCAGGGCAACTCTTGCAATTGTTGAATTATTATAATCTATATCTATTTTTTTTTCTTGGCGTACCTAGAACTGCACTTACCCAAAAAAATCGGGTTAGGGTTGTAGTTCATAACATTAGCTTTGTTTTTGGTAAGCATTTGACTATAAAGAAGAGTGTTTAATCCTATATACAGGATTTAATTTTACAGGTCTGAAAATGTATATAAACTGGGATAAAATAAAAATGTATCTAGGTGGGTAACTCAAGTAGAAAGCCCAAACAATACAAATCTTTACTCCAATATTTGCACCTTGTGTAGTAACATTCAGTTTCGGATTTTGTAAACTGGAATGGTTACAAATGAATTTTCCACATGAACGCTTTAATCCACTTCGTACGTTGCTGTATGAGTACGGCCTACTTGCGGCTGGCCACGGAGGTCGAGGTAAAGATCAACTTAAACTGACGTACAATACTTGTATTACGAGCTCCTAATTCCTTTCAAATTCTTACCTGGTTTTTGTGTATACATTTCCAGGGAAATGTATACACAAAAACCGTATACACGTATGTCCAAATGAAAAACAGCTTTTTCATTTGGACATACGCATTTGTTATTTAGTCTTTCTTTTTGTTTTAAATATCTTGTCTACTTCGTGTCGTGTCATAAAAATCTTTGTGAAAATTACACCAAAAAATATGACAGATTGCAAATTTTTCGGCTGGCTGGACAATGTGGGTAATAAATAGCAAATATAATTTGCTTTGTAATTAAAGAAATTCGCCTATTTTGAGCAAGATAGAAAATATCTTACTCAATTTTTCGTAATGGAATCCATTCGATAAAACTGCTGAATTGTTTGGTTAGCAATCAATTTACCGGTACTTTTCTACAATTATGATGCAGGTGTTTTAACATTGAACACGTGTACGGTATGAGGTAAAGATGAAGTCATTGTACAAATGAATCTATAAAATCAATAATATTATTGATTGATAGCTTTCAGAGTCGATATCTTGTCCACGTTACATTTTCTATTCGGATTGAAAGTGACCTACACCTATTTCCACCAAAATTTAGTAAAAATGAGATATTTGACTTTAGGTAAATGGATTGTATCAAAAGCCTTTGGATTCTCCCTAAAAATAAGTTATTAAGTATTAGCTGGCAAATAAAACAATACTTTTCCATGATTCTGCTTCGGTATTTCATTTTGTGTAATATTTATCTTCCGCGCAAAGGTTAAAGTTTACATAAATATTATACAAATAGTCGCAGCAGCATCCTTTATTTTTGTTTCCGATGAAATCCCACGTAGGTGATTTATAAACATGGCTCAATTATCCACTACACGATCAATGATTCCGTTTTCTACGCACGAAGACAATCTCCGAAGCCTTCCTTATCGTCAAGGAAAATAAACTTCCTCTAGAGAAGGATGTAGGTATTGTATGAGTAAAATATTGATTTACAGATAATCCTACAAGTAAATTCCTAATTAGGATTCCGCAACTTCCTAATACTGTAAGTACTTAATGATTGTCGGTTGTTTAATTCGTAGATTGTTATTCTCACATCCTACATATTAAATTGTTTACCGATTGACCACGATATTATGATATCTTTGCGACTAATTTATGATTTTATTGGTTTTAGGAGATATGCTAATAAAAGCAATATAATGGTTAAACAGCACAATTAACAAAGTGAGTCAATGAGATTGTAAACTCTAAGGAAGAACGCCGTACGTTTAATGATTTCATCGTGTTTATGAACACCATGTACGTGACACCGCATAATCGAGTAGCAGGTAACTGTTCTGAAAGGCCTACCCTAAGGCCATAATACATCATTTTACTTTAAAATGCAATAGATTTAATTTTAAGCACTTGTTTCTATATTTATCGAATACTCGTTTTTTTGTTTATAAGTTAAGACTGTGACATACCTACTAACGCCTAGAGGTTATAATTTGAACTAGATGAAAACATTTGTGTATCTGAGTCTCATTGTAAGTGAACTTTTATAAGTTTTTATGAGAAATAAAGCTTCTTTCAGCCTAATACGATGCTTAGTCTAAAATCCTACATTTAAGAAAATGTTATTTTTTATTACTATATACTATCGTTCCGCCCCGCTTCGCACGTAGTTGACCGTATTGTGAATCTAAAACATTCTAGAACCCACTTAAACATTCATCAAAATCGGACCAGCCGTTTAGGAGGAGTTCAATGACTTACGTACAGAAGATTTATATATATATAAAGATGACGACTTTGTAAAAGCCGAGGGTTGATGCAGACCGCCTCCAATACCTGGAAGTCTACGAGGGAGGAAATATGTCCAGTCGTGGACATCCTACAGCAGAATTGATGAAGTACTTTAAAAAATAGTTTGAAAAGAACCTAAATGAAAAGTCTAGTTAAATATAATTAGGTATTGAAAATGTTCAACTGTCATGGATACCGTCTTGGAAATGTTTAAATTGACTAGTAGTAAAGTTTCGCTATAGGTATAATGAAACATAGATTATTTATTTTTTATTATTGTTTTATCGCCAACCTAATACGCATAATTTCTAATTTTTACGTAGGTAAACTATGTGACAAACAAGTTTGTTTTGGATGATTAGTAAAGTTATAGGTTGATTATATAATTTTATAAGAAATAGTAAAAGTTTTAAGATAAGTCTAAATACAAATAAAAAATGTCCGTCCGTATATATTATATAGTATATATATTAATCAAAATGTATAATATTATTCTGATTAAACATACCCTACCACAACATTCACGTAATCAGCATTCGAACAAAGACTGCTCTTTGACACTTAAACCCAAAAGTTAATTCCCAGGGTCCGGCTAATCATATATTGCAACACATGCTTTATCCAAAGGCCCTGACTGCACATAATTATATACCAAATGTTTTGAAACAAAGATAAAGTACGTTGCAAGACACGCTAACTTCTTTATTATTATTTTAAGCTCATATACATAGACTCTTTGTTTGGTTAGCAGAGACGTGCGTGTGTTATTGTACTCCATGGACCTTACACTTTGTTCAACACTTGTGGATGAATCATGGAGACATGATAGCGTGGCTACTATCGCTGTTCGTTCTGATAAAATGGACACATTGTTGGTTTGCACTCGGTCCTTCTAAATATAATAATTGAATAACACTCTAACAAGCAAACAATGTTATTCACATACACTCTGATATAGTCCATAAATATGTAAAGACTAGCTGTGCCCCGCGGTGTTACCCGCGATATAATGGATTTTCCCGCGGAATGACGTTTTCCCGCGGTAAAAAGTAGCCTATGTTATTTTTCAGGCTCTAGAGATTCTGTGTACCAAATTTCATTTAAATCGGTTCAGTAGTTTTTACGTGAAAGAGTAACAAACATCCATACATCCATACTTACAAACTTTCGCCTTTATAATAATAGTATGTAATGTAATATAGGTCATCATCATTTTATGATGATGACCTATATTTACGTTCCTACTGCTGGGACACAGAGACTTTTATCTTGACAAGAGAGATTAGGCCTAATTCACCACGCTCTGGTCAAGTACGGGTTGGTAAATGTCACATGTTCTTCAAATTCTTCAATGTTCTTAGAACATACCGGTTTCCTAACGATGGTTGCCTTCACCGTTAAAGCACGTGTTTAAAGCAAACATACATTTTTCAAGAAAAGCCAAATAATGAAATAGGAAGCCGTATTGGCTTAAGTAGTAGTAGCCGTATAGGCGGATGTACACTCGACGTTCTTTCCGAAGGAGTAGATTCAACGCTTTTTACTTAAATAAATGTTTGTAGAAAATCAAAAAATTACTTAAATCTTTCAACATATGGTTGCACAATTATTGACACGCCAAAATAATTTCGGTTTTGTTCCGGAAATATTTAATTCAACTGTAAAGGATGAGTAATAAAATCTGTATAAAAATAGAAAACTTGTGATAAGATAAAAAATATCAAGTATAGTCAGACAAAACTCATTTTTAACTTAAGAACTTATCGGATCTGTTATTTAGCGAGTTATCTCAGAAGGCATATCGAAAATGTTTTTAAATAACTTGACACATTTATTAACAACAAAGAGCATGTAACATTTATTGGCACATTTCCATTTGCTAAATAAATCATAAATTAAATACGGATTTAAGTACAAAGACCTGACAAGAGCTAAACCAACAAACACTTTAGTAACCTTCAGAAGTTAGTTTAAATTCACGGAAATTCCTTGAACATCGATTATCGCAATGTTTTCGTAAGAACGCAGAACTATATACATAACTAATATATAAGTATATTGAATTAAAACAATGACCTACATTACAACGCTTTTGTCTTAGACTAATTTCTTTCAAAAGAAACAATTAACCAGCAACACTTGGCAAGATGCACGACAAAGCGTTATGAACTCTATGCGCGCGTCGGAAAGGTCGATGACTCGATTCTTTGTTAGCGTTACCTGTACACATCATAACAATTGATGTGCAGTTTATCATACACTTAAAGATATTTATGCAGAATCTAGATTATTTATATCATCTGCATAAATTTGCTGAAGTTTTTATTCAAAATATATAGAAGTTGTGCACTTCTAACAATTAGATAACCATTTGACATTTCAATTATGAGTATGATGTAAGCATTTTTTACCAATATGAATGCAAGCATTTTTTATCAATTGTGCAGTACAATATTTAAAGAACTTCATATGCAAAATGTTACGTTTTAGATTATGGTTGAACCACATCAGGTAGCACGGAATCTGTCTATAGGATCGTTTTCATTTAAATAAATGTTATAGCCCAACGTCTTTATTTTTTGCAATAATACTGGGTTTTAAACAATATTAGAATGACGAATTATAGAACTAATAAAATATGTTAAGGAATAATAATGGTAAATTTAACGAAATCGCACTACTCACTGAAATGGCAGGACATAATTGCCAGAAGAACTGATGATTTGATCAAAGTTGCTAGTTCTCGTGGTTGCAAGCCGCCTTCGATCAAAATTCGAATTAGACGTTTTATAACGTTTTAGATTATAAGTAATCTGTGCGTTATATTTCATTTATAAATAAATATGTGAGAAGTCCGACGGCTGCAATGATGATGAGGGTAAAATAGTACGTACCTGTTTCCAGCCCATGCCGTCGAAATCCATGAGCACCACGGTGCCGCGGACCTGCGACTCGGGCTCCAGCGTCGCCGCGATGTGGATGAGGTAGAACAGGCGGAACAGCTGGTCAGCGTTCACCTGGCTCGGATCCCATGATTCTGACAAAAAAAGCATCCAATGAAAGGGATCTATCTGACAGAGAGGTTGGCGTTCAAGCGTGCCGCGTTTAGAATTATTTTATTTTGTATTTTTGTTGTAGAATTGCTCGGAACGCAGACCGTCTGACCGCCTGACCGCTCTAGGTCTGCTAAATCACTCAAACTACTTCTAACAGAATCCTTAGTTCAACTAAGTAGCATTTCTACTAAAGATCTGCGAGGTAGATAAATGTGTTTAAGAATCAATATAAACTTTAGCTTAGACAAAACTTGCTTAAAAATATTGCCACAAAATTGATTTAAAAAAGAAAAGTAATAACGCTAAAAATACCAAAGAATCCATTATGGATGATTATGACTAATTAGAATAATCCCATTACAAGAACAGTCCCCCAGCGAAATAGACCAATGAATTGGTCCGTTTATAGACTCTCAGTTGAAAATAAAAAAAAAATAGAATGAAGTTTGTATTATCTGGTCGGACTTCTATAAAAACTGCAATCCCAAATGTCAATGACATGGCTAACAAGGACATAAATATACTTACGTATATTCATAGGCCTAGTTTTATTTTACTTGACATTAAAGCATTGCAAAAGATGTCTACAGATCTACAAAACGTTTATGATGTTTTTGATTAATTTTAATCAAGAACAGGATTTCGTCTACAATAATATTGCTAGCAATTTTGTAAATAAAAAGTTATTGAGCATTTGGTAGCAACACAAAGACATAAAATGTGGTAGCAAAATAGTGGTGGCTAGTTTATAATGTCTGTCAAAAGCATTTAAAATTTATAACGGGGTTATAAATTAATGATTCTACGTTCGTTGAATTATAGGTAGTGCTAGTGAATTGTGCTTAAAAACGGTCGTATTGCCTTAGTAGAGAAAGCGTACTCCGCAACTAAGCCAACCTACGCTATAAATCATAAAATACTGATTTTAAAATAAATTCATAAATACAGGTTGGTTCTCGATACCCACTTCGCATATCGTTGATAGAAACGCAGTTGATAAAGTAGCGCGTACACTTACTGCCAACATTAACGATGAGCACCCTTCGTCCCTTGCTGTCACGGGTCTTCATGACGTTGGCTACATTGTGCTTGAGGAAGGCGTTCTCTTCGTGCTCCGGCAGTAAGCCGTCCAGCAGCGACGCATTGTCCCGCTTGAATTCTGCAGCGCGACGCATCTGTTGAAGGAATTTATTATATTTTTATTGGTTTCACGAATTGGTCTTCTTCAACATATATGTATCCTTGGTATCAATTTTTTTTTGGAGGTTTTGTCTGTTCACGTCCGTAAGTGGTAACACTCTGAATCCTTACACGTGACCTCCGGGTGGTGCTAAGAACAGTCTCTGGTGGTAGGCTTCGGCCGCGGCTTGTCACCACCCTCCGGGCTGGGCCAGTGCGTGAAGCGATTTTTTCGTGTTTCGTAATGTGGTCCGGAGAAGCCATCTACCTTCTAGGTCTTCATGTCCCATCTTAGACCACATCGTCACTTTACATCAGGTGAGATTGTGGTCAAATGAAGGCTTATCGAGCATAAAAAAAAACATCTTAGAGAATAAACCAAATAAAGGGCGAACTAGTTATAAGACGCAGCATAATACAAAATGAAATTAATTACATTCTAGAATACCGATAACTAGTATGACAGTTAGAATAAAACCTTCAAATATAATATTTATATATTCTATATTTTCGCGAGCTTCGACATATGCGTTGGAATTTTAATCAAACAAAAATTATCTTGAACATTTTAGTAATTTTAGCGTAGAAAGTGTTTGCAAGTGAAATGGCATGAGTTTTCAGATTTATTATGATTAATGTATTGTTTACACTTTTTACTTTTGAAATAATCAATTAAATTTTAATACAATCCTTTAAACTGGACACCAGTTAAATAGGACATATCAAACATAATGTTAATCTCCCGTGCCCACCACATTATGACGAGCGAAGTTAGTAAGCATGGGCACCAACATCTTGAAAAAATGAAAACTTTTAATTTTATATTCAATCATACCGTAGCAGATTATTTTAGCAAGGCAACAGTCCTATTTACTTTAGCGAGGTCACAGCTTCAAGATCAAGTAAATACCAACGAAATTCGTACCTACGTTACTTATTAGTATTCTACGCGATATTTAAAAGCTCATCTTAAGATTCTAGATAAGTTTATAGTCAATATTTCGGACCACCAGTGTATTTGAAAGTCCGGTTATTGGTTCTTAGGCAAATACCTATTAATATGTCATTAAGGAGAAAGGGTGGTAAGCTAGATCGGGTTAAGTGTCTTGTGTTATCATATCAGGCAGCTTTTAACAGCGACTTTCTCGTAATCATAGGCAATTTTCCCCTGGAAGTACGATATCTTTCATAAAACAGCACAGGATATTCGTAAGGTTTCTTATACTTAATGCGTTAACAGAATCCACTCAAAAGGATATATTAGAAAAATCTATTAAACATTATTTAGATTTATAACGGGATATTTACCATGATTGATTGTCTTTCGACCGTGATCATGGCGCATGTAACTGTGCCGAAATATCGGGAAACTCGAAAGACAATCAATCATGGTAAATATCCCGTTATAAATCTAAATAATATGAATAACCATGATAGTTTCAAAAGTTATATCTATTAAACAGTCCTAAAAGTAGAAGAATCATTATTTTCTTCTATTGACTTAAATAGCTCGTTATAAAACTTTCGTACAATAAAATTAATACAAACGTGACAAGTAAATATACATATATAAATGGTGAAAAGTTACGATACACAGAAAATATTAAAGAAAACGCAATCCTGTCATTTTAAAACGTTCTTGTATTATGGTCTGTTATGATAATATCCGAGTTTACATTACGGAGCAAACAATGGATCCATTTCCTCGGCACTTTCGATAATATGCCGTATTACAATGCAATGATGGAAAATGCCGCACGTGCAATATTGACCACCGTCGCATGAGAGGGTTAAATTATGTATAAACTATCGAAATGGTACAATGGTAAAATATCTAGTTTTATGGAAACTGAAGAAGCTGGCAAAATTCTATTTCTAGGGTATTGCAATGTCTATACGAACATAATTATGATACTCTTTCTATTTAGCATAAATATACTTACACAAAATTAGACCACGTAAACCTTTAACGTGATAAAATGAAATGAAATCAAGCGAAGATGGAAGAAATATTATATTAAATTGATCCCAGATATTTTTGTTTACCGATCACTAGATGTAAAATAAACAGTATTGATAACAAGTTTAGTGCGACAGCTGTTCTTTCATAAGCTGTGCTCATGTATTAAGAATTCAAACAACGGAAGTCTGTGATGGATAGCTAACTGCGACCTGACCAATTCGTATGAGCACCGAATGCAATAAAACTAATAATATATTTTAAATTAGGTATTAAAACGACTTCACCAACCAAAAATCAGGCTTTAATATGAATTACGAAACAATTTACATGCACATGTGTGTAAGTAATAACTATAACGTGTGGCTTTCGCATATTTTTTATACAATTGAACGAAGACTGACGAAATAAAACTGGAATAGTTTTAGTATTCTGCATGACAACATGCGAAACATTGCATCAGCAGTTTTCTTAATGCGCTCCGGTGTTAGATAATTTTATGCCATATTAAACCAGTGTAGCCAAATAAAAGATTAAATCTACTACGATATACGTTCATCATGTAAATTAATGTTGGTATTCGAAATCGTTTTTCATAATACTATACAAGATTTTGATAAGGCACAAGATTACGAAAATTAGCCCAGAAATTAAAATGTACATCGTATACTTGAAGAAGCAGAAATTTGCCTTAATTTGCAAATTAAAAATTGCAAAACGCTCAACAAAGATGTAAAACTCAATAAATAAAAGTTCATTTGGTTACAAAAAAATATTGAATGCTACTTTAACCGGTAATGTGTGTCACCTTTCGATTACATATAAGTTAATTCAATAAAATGTTACAACCATAATTAGCGTATTTTTAATCTAATAAAACAGTTAATGAGGTAATTGACAGTATTACCAAATAGTCAAACGTAATAATACATAAATAGTTCTGTTACGGTTCGTAATTGATGTATCTCAACGACCCAAGTGCAACAATTAATTATGATAGTGTTGCAAGCTAGAGGCAACTGTGAGTGTTGCAACAATGCAGGATTCCCATTGCGAATATCATGTTGTTAACACCAAGCTATGTATGATAGAACGGCACTCATGGGTCAAGTCATGGAGCAACCTATTCAGAACGCCATTCAAATTCTTACTTCGCACACATTGTGTATCCAAGAACAATATAATGAGCTGAATTTGATGGACGAGATAAACTTATTTTATTTCTACCAAATTTGCAATTAATCATTCGAATGATTTTCGGTCGTAAACCCTTACAATACCTACCTACGGTCTTTCTGGATCACCGATCGCTTCTGACGTGTGATCAATTGATATTTTTTATTAAAACAACAAGAAAAAAGTCTGCCTCATTTTAACGGTCGATTAAAGATTTTATAATCATATAATCATGTTCTATATTCGGCTACGTATTCTTTAAAAGATAGGTACTTAGTTTTAAACGAAAAAAGTGTTTGAGTGCCTTTGAGTTAGAACTGGCTCAATTTATAAATTAATTTTATATATTTCAAAAATAACATACATACATATTTTGGCTTCTTTATATTCGGCTGCAGTTATAGCAGAATTAATGATTGAGTATACGTTGTGAAATCTAGTCTATCGATTGTTTAATTCATAGAATTAAGTTTCAGTGTTTCAGTGTTTAATTCATGTGCGGTTAGCTGCATGAGTACCAAAGCTGTTTATAAATAGTTAGAATACCGATAAAATTAATGTTATCTTCAACCTTATGAACAGAAGCCGGTTCACCTTATCGATAACTGATAAGTGGGAATTATCACTATTTATTGCATTGCTATAGATATCTCTTTTCAGTTTGTTATTATGTTACGTCATTCTTAATTTAACTGTACCAACTTTTTAATTTCAATTGAAAAAGGTAACAACTTAGACTGCACCTTTTTGCACATCTTTGACATAATATTTTTTTATTGCAAAAAGTGTATGGACTGTACACAGAACCCTACGTGTAGTATTAGTCCATCTCTTACTTCTCTAATTTATTTATGAAGCTGCTGAGTCTGGTTGAACGCGTTTATTGGCATTACTTACGCGTTATATTAAAATGTCCAACGGTCTACCATAGTCTATAAGTATAAGAAGACTATGCAGAACTTTAATGAGAAAATTGTCGCGGGATAATTAAAGGTAGCGAAAATCAATAATCAAATAAATTTACAGTTAGTCATTCGTCTTGGTTGCACCTGAAACAACCAGCCTAATCAATCGCTATATTCATAAAGAATTGATTATATTTAATGGCTGTAAAGATACTTGAAATCACATTACCCAGTACCTACTTCTAATGTTTGTAACAAAATTTTCCAGTAAAGTTATCAGAAGTGGGATGCATAAAGCAGAGATCCGGGTCGCGGCGATAACAGCGGATAGATGTACCACCGCCCTTAGTCACGTACCTACAATCTAAATTAATGACCTCAAAGTAGGCATAGAGGTGAAACTCATATAGACCAACTAATATATATCATCTCTGAAAATTATACTTGAGGCTCTTAGATGTAGTAGGGTATGCAAATAGATATAAGAGGACAACATTTCTAGTTCGGTAAATATATAATATTGGAAAACTTATTAAGTCTAATAATACTAATAATAATAATAGTATTTATTTACCAAACTACCGATAACTCTGAAAGTTTTGATTTATTTTTTTTGGCCAAACTTTAATATCTCCAATATGTGTCACTTCGAATGTTGAGTGTTAAATCCTATATTAAAAATATAGCTAGTAATATCTCAAATACACAATTAAATGGCGCTATAATCATTAAAGCACTCATTGAACAGATATCAATAAATAATTTATACTAATTGGCCTATAAAAAAATATGATTTTAGATACGTGAATATTCCTGCGTCTAGATTAACCTACGTCGATAAATATGCATTTTGCCTCCTTTAAAAACATTTAAAACTTGATGTTAATAACGCGGGTAACAGCACCGCGGGTTGATGCCAGTATATTAGTATAAAATTAAATAAGATACGTTATTTATGCGTAAGTGACATCACGTTTCATTCCAATACAAGTAATCTTACTTTTTGGAACAAAACATTTTTCTAACATAGCAACATCGGCCAACGCACTAAATGGCAATGTTGCAATCGTCCTCGACGCGTCGTATTAAGAACAGAGGAGTACCATTAAGTTTCGTCTTAAGCAATGTTTAAACAACGAAACTATCCATTTTCGTTTAAGAACCCCAAATTGTATGTTAAAAGGAATTTGTTACCTGCGAAATATCCTTGACTAATAATAATAAACTATATTCAAAAATATATAACAAAACATAATAGAATGTTAAAGTAATTTACTATGTACCTGCTTAATACCCTTAGCTTTTAAGTTAGACGACGATGTTCAAAATCTGTAGGAACGGTTTAAAAGGCAAATTAAGTTATATATAGTTTAAAGCTTATCACCTACCTCAAATACATTTCTTTCGGATCACACTAATCCCCATTATCTTATTAAGATTTTTTCTCACTTGCTTAGATTATTATTTATTTTTACGTGACTCTAAAAAAAGAGGTTCTTGATTCAACTGAATGTCTTACTTTGTATGTCTTTTACGTGTTTTCTCAGTAAGTTGTAAACCTATTTTAAGAATTAATTAAACACGGTATGCTTGTAGAGTGTTCCCATTGTCACCATGTAAAATCTGATGATGGGATCCCAGAGAAATCGAAGGTAACCCCGGATTTTTATTAGATTTTGAAGTCGGTTTTTATAAACATGTATTTTATATAAAGTGCTGTTATGCATTTAAATTTTTATTTATGAATTTATTCTGTCCATACGTTGTGAATAATAGTTTGACTTTCTTTTTATGTAGTATTTTTGTAATTTTTATTTTATAAAATCATAGACGCTTTATCTCAAATATGTATCTTGTAAATAGGTAGTATTTACTTTATTACCTCATAAAAATGGTTGCTCTATAATCATGTACTAGAGCTAAGCTAAGAATACAGTTTATAAAACATAGATCGGTATGAGAATGTATTTGATGCAATATGTTTATCAGCTCGCAAAGAATATTGTCTGAGGATATCTTTAAGCTTGGAATAGTATTATATTTTTTCAAATAGTACTTATATGACTGAAAAAAAGAGTTTTCGGATCATTATGAATGAGTGAATGCTAAAAAATTGTGCTAAGTTAATTGATTACTAGGGTCAATCAGAGTGAAATAATTAAAGGCTTTCCAACAGCTTCGCCCACTACTCCGCCATTTTGAAAAAAAATTGATGTTGCGGCCATTAATGAAACGCATGTCAATCGACAGAGTAAATTCTATAAAACAAAACAAAAGATCTTTATCTTTATTAAGCGATATTTAGGTTTAAAATGTGTAAAAAAAATTACGTTCAAATATCTCAGAAACAGTGTAATCTAGAGGTTTGCTTTCTTAACACTTTTTATTTGTAAGCATTTACTCTGTCGTGTGTATTGATAGTTTTATCACTGGACGTAGAATCATTTTTTTTTAATGAGCGGGCGCCTATTTGCTATGCTATTTAAACCCAAATATCCTAGAAACCGTTCCACTAACAGATTCCATTTCTGAACACTTTTTGTTTGTGCGTTTCGTCGTTTCATCAATGACCGCAACAACACGTTTTTATCAAAATGAATGGTTTAATAGCCATGCCAGCCTCCATACTTAAATGTCGGAACCTCTTTAGAATAACTATACCCAGCAGTGGGGCTCCTTCGGTTTCAATAAAGATAGAGACTGCTCAAGTTATTAGTAACAGCATATTATTCAACTGTACGATAATTAAAGGTTAAAACACGGATGCAAAAATTACACCTTATATACCTACGAGTATATGGTATGTATATTCATATGTAATAAATGCCAATAAAATATTTTATGCGTATAAAATTAATTTAATGACGGTTCTTGGCATTGATCAGTGGTTGTTGACTGGTTTTAATACAAGCTTAATGGTAAGTAAAACGGTATTAGCATTTGTAAACAAACGGCAATCACATAACACACAGTGTTGTTTTGTTTATATAACGAACGAGCGCGTTTGTCTACAATTTACTGAGCATTGCACCATAAATTCATGTTTATAGCTACCTACTAGTAGTAGGAACTAAAATATCTACTATCATCATCATAAGCAACCCTATTAACGTTCCCACTGCTGGGACACAGATACTTATCTCTTAAGGAGAGATGTTGGGCCTTAATTCACCACGCTGTCTAACAAACTCCTCTCAGAACATGCCGGTTTTCTGACGATTTTTAACCTTCACAGTTAAAGCACGACGTGTTTATAGCGCAAATAATTTATTCAAGAAGAAAAATCCAGAGTGCGCTGCTGGGTTTGAACCCACGACCTCGGAATGAAAGTCAAGTGTGCGCCCACTTAGCCAAAACGGCTTTTATGTCTACTATAGCGACTGTTAAGTATCACAAAATATTTTTTCAAGTCTTATAAATTAATTTTAAGGAATGTCAACCCCTGTATGAGAACTTTTCAACAGTTTTTTTTACTTTATTTATATAAATTTAAACCACAGTATAGTCTAGATTTATTTAACATCAAAAATAAGTCGTGTTGTTTATGTCATGTTGTTACTACACTTATCCGAGTAAAACCAAGGATGAAAAATGTACTAGTCTTATAGAAATCTCTTGTAGCAAATCGAAGGTTGTCTTTAAGCGGAAAAAAAACAAGTATATTCAGTTTAGTGTAGGAATTTGATAACAGCAAAACCAAAAAAAATCGTAAATTAAGAACAAAAGCAGTAATTTCGTACGTGACGTGCGTCTGGATTCTATCTATAGGTAGACAAATTACGTTACTGAATACATAATTCGTTTTTTTTCAGTACGCGTCATAGAAGAAAACACATATGCGCAAAGTATTCCTATGTTGTATCTATTTAACATTTTATCATACACAATAGGGTAAAAAGGCGAGTTTAATGCAATGTACTTAGAACTATTTTTGTTTACTTATCTTTGTTTTGTATGGGGATAATAATTTCCGTTGGATGTTCAGATAAGACAGTGCGTCGTTGATAACAGTGATATTATGAGCTACAACTGAACTCTGACATACCCCTGTTATCTCTCTCGGCGACAGAGTGATGTTTGTTTAGTTTGCGGGACAGACAAACCATTAATTAAACACATACCCTACGACCGCTGTGTTATCAGTAGGACGACATAATGAAACTTTTATCTTGCGAGCCCTTAGAGATTGATGAATGAATATTATGTCGTGGAAAATCAAGTTCGAATGCAACCATGATCATTTATCGGCAATCGTAAGTCTAAGATTATTGTAATTTTTGTATGTTGGATAAATATTTGTTACTTAAACGAAAAGTAACGTTGACGTAAATGTTATGTTTAAGTTGCTATTCTTATCCTTTTTTGTATTTTATAAATGAATGGAGGATAAGAACTTCACATTATATAAATGCGCGTGGACAAGGCAATAACTGGTCTATTGGAATAGGATTACATATTTCTAAATTATAATTTACATGCAAGTGTTACGAAAACACAAGACATTGAGATATCCTTCATTTTCATACGGTTTTATTTAGAACGAGGACTTTAACGACAATTTAATGTGCAAGTTATTATGATAAACTTGTGCGTGACCTATACAATTATGCTTAACATTGGCCATTTAACCCTTAATAGATTATAATCATCAGTTGCCCATCTCACCATGAGCATAAAGTCAGAACGTCAGCCAGACGAGGTCTAGGCCGGCCAAGCGGCTGCGCGTTAACACTCCTAATACGAGCGGTTGCCGAAACGCAACGGAGTTGGAGGTGCAGTTGCGCAAATTTAATAGGCTGTAACAAATACGTTCGGCGCACATGGTCATCTTGCGAATTCAATCAATTTCATATAAAACGCGCTGCGGTCATGCGTTTAAGGGTTAAACCGTGGGTTAAACTAATTCAAATTGGATTTATTTTTTCTATTTTAGTACACGCTGCTTTAATTTTTATTTAGACGACAGCCGACGGACTACGATTTGGTTTAAATTGACATTTAAATATATTCTTGATAGTTGACACAGTTTAGCGAGGGTTATCGTAGACAAATCTATTTTATGATGTCGTAAAAATCTTTTCTACCAATGCCGGTTTCAGAATAGGTTGTAAATATTTTCTCACTCTCCGGTCTCACCGTATGAAACACGTATGAGAATGGGAATGAAAAGTCTACAACTACCAGGTTAAAAAACATAATTGAAATGAGTAAAAATAAAATAAACTTGGTTACTTTACCACCTACATAAGTATTATGCAAAAGTAATGTTAATGAGTCATCGTAAAGAAACGCAGTCACATATTTTATAAACACCGTTGCAAACTAATTTATTTTAATTTTAACTTTGTTTACATTGTAAAATCTATAACACAACCTGTTAGCTCTGAAACTAAAACCTGCCGGCATTTCCATTTTATCTACCGCAGCATAATAGTTCGAGGTATTGATTAATCCCAAGCTGCGTTGTATAATATCGACCAGAATATGACTCCTTGCGGTCGTCTTGTACGATATTTAGTTGCATAGGGTCAGGTTCAGGCACTTGAGCCAAAGCCTGCTATTTAGTCTTGAACGAATTGAGTTTCAAGTTACTAGCTTATTCCACGTGCGAAACTTGAAATTGTTACAAAACACACAATTCAAGTTTTTACCAATACCGCGCCTACTTATGTTCAATTATTTTATTTATATAGCATAAGCTACATTATTTTGTAGATTTTGTTCAATTACTTAACCAAAATGGGGAACAAGACTCACAAAGAAAACACGTTATCAGTTATCAACAAACTAAACATTATTAATGACCTGTATTACCTAAATAGATATGATACGAGAACGCTTGACTTTTTTGATTAATTACATCCTTCATAGTATCACCCACATATCATGCTGTAGAGAAATTAAGATGCCATTGTTATCGGACTATCAATGCGGTATCGTGTTTTCTTGTTATTTAAGCAATTTAGTTTTATTAATTTTAAGTTGACCTGTCCATGTAGGCTATATGCTTCTAAGGAAATAAACGTTTTGACTTTGACTTTGACTTCTAAAAGAAATCAGTTATGATACTTACAAGTGCCAGAGCGCTTTCCGGATACCACTTGCAAGGTCTGAGGAAAATCGTCAGCAGTTCATCGTCATCTCCGTAGAATAGATCTTTGTTTTCCTTTAGAAGTTCGCGCAGCCTCTCGAGGGCTTCCCTGACCCGTTCAGGCGTCTCCCGCAGCTCATTCTCGGCGACCTCCCTGGTCTCCGGAGACAGCTCCACGCTTCGCTCCAATCTGAACTCGGCCGAACTCATTTTGGGTTGTTCACAGCCTGTAAAGAACCACGTTTAGTAATAGTGAAATGCACGTTTCACAATGGAACTGGCTATGTTAATGCGGTGTTGCTGCGCCTTGTGAGCTACTGAGAATTAGCAAACCAATTTATTTTTATAATGCTCACTGTTCCGGGAATAGAAAGGGCATTTTGAATGACAAAGATAAGTCAAGTAGGTAACTGATCTGTATTATCAAGAGCGAGTACTTCTAATCAACTTTGCAAGTCTGTGACTATTGGCATGCATTAACCTTGATCAAGCTACCAATAAGGATTGGAATTACTAATTAAAGTAAACATCCTATCCTATCACAACTACCATACTTATTTGTAGAATTTAAATTAATGTTAAACCTCTATTTCCGCAGTTAAGTTATACCTAATATTTGAATGTGTCGTGATGTTAAAATAAACAAAAACATTGTTTCAACAAAACTATTGGTGTTCTGTCTCAGAAACAGTGGCTACTTGGGTAAAAGAAAATATTTGTGTATTTGTAAAGTATGACATTGATTTAACAAAGGTCTAAGCATTTAAAGTAAATAATTCACTTGTCACAATGCCACTGAATGCTCATTTTAAGAACTTGTGGGTTGAATGAAGCGTCTTATATAGATCTTAGATTGATATATAGATAGGATACCAGAATATAAGTCATATCATTATTACCGAGTTGCCTACTGTGTTATAGGTACCAAATGCTACGATATTAGAGCTGACAATGTTTGTAAGATATATTGCTTTCTATTGGCATAATAAACGATATATTATCAGAAACATTGCGATCATAGTGATAAAGATCAACTTAACGCTGTTTACAAAAAAAAGACACAACAACTAATATCTACGTTCACCCGACTACATGTCTAGTTATGTCATGTACTAAGTCAATATTTCTACAACGTTTTGTCAGTCCTATAATAATGCACTCGACTTTGAGTGGATAAGTGATACATTATAAACAATTTGTTGCCTGTCAGAGCGCATAATCGAAATTTGAACTCTGACGCATAGATTATAAGGATTTCCGACCGAAAATCATTTAGGGTTCAGAATAAGTTCCCATTTTCTAACTGTCAGCAATGTTTTATCTGCACTTATCTGGAGTTCAATCACCGGGCACGAGTCATAGCTGTCAGTGCTCTAGTTTATAAGCTATCTATTGCTAAAAACAATGCTTACTCTGATTTATTACATCGGATGATAGACCGATTAACCTAGTTGACTGTTGCACTTTTTGATGACCTAAACCGTGAGAGGTTTGTTGTAAAGCAACGAGATTTTATAGACTCAGCTATATTTGTAACTTATATTTGTTACTAAAGGACAATTTTAGTAAGAAATAGTACTTAGATGATAAACAAAAACTATTTAACAGTGTAAAAAAATAATAAGCTCCAATAGCTCTTTTGGACTATTTTTTGCGGGTATGTTGTATTGATAGTTTGAAGGCAATAACAAAACATGGTAACATTACGAAAATTAATTTTACGATTTCTATTCGTAACAAACAAAGGTTAAACTATTATAAATTATCTATATTTTCACCAAATAATTGTAGACACCAAATGCAAGGCACAGAGCGGATCCGTAGGGTATAAACACTACAACAACAAAAAAAAAACGCACTAAAGGGTAGGTACACTAATACACAAAAGGAAATAACGCACCTCAATCAGTTAGAAACTGCGCCGGCGTTTTTCCGAGGGCAGTTTGCAGTGTGCGGTAAATAATCGAGCGTGCGCGCGAGTGAGGGGCTAGCGAGTGTGCGCGCGCGCATCCGCCCGCCTGTTATATAGTAGACGCGATAAGCGCCGCGCTTTGTGCCCCGAATGCAAGCCCAACTACGCGCCCAGCAAGGGATGATTTCGTAAAACCTTCTAATTCATCTTTCAACATCATATTTTAAACAATTCGACTGCTCCGCTCGCAGAGCAAGAGGTAGCGAGTTCGATTCCCGCCGAGGGTTAAAGTGTTTGTATGTTCTGCAAGCACTTTTCTCCTTGGTCTGGGTGTTTAATATGTATGATAAAAAATATCTATACATGTATGTATATTACAATAAGTACATCAGACATCTAGTACCCGTAACACAAGCTTAGAGCTTACCACCGAATTTATTATTCTATGCCACCGGGCTAGATGTTGTTGTGTAGATTGTCCGGAAATATTTATTTATTTATTTTATAATTAAAATACCTCTATGTACCAATTATTTTGCACTAATTCCTCCCCAACTTCTCCCAGGCAAGATACAATGTTTCTTCATAAAAATACATAGCAAATACTTAGTTTGTTAAACACAGCTTATCTAAAGTCGGGTTAACTTATATTTTGCCCGATTTGGTGAATGTCATAAATAATAATATCTACTTAACCTCCTTATTAAGAGATAGATAAAGGTGGTTAAAATAAAGAGGATCGTGGATTGGCCCCCTTTATTATATTAAAAGGGGCCAATAACACAATAATATTATAATATACTAGCGGCACGCCCCGGCTTCGCATGGGTAATTATTGATCCCGTCAATAATTTGTTTTTTTCTTGCCATAAAAACCATCCTAGGACTTCTACAAACATAAAAAGAAAAGAATTGGCCAAATTAGTCCAGTCGTTGTTGAGTTATGCGCTTACCAACACAGTTTGCTATTCATTTTTATATATAAGATTATGTGAAAGACCTTATTAAACTTTGCCCATAAAAATAAGAGCATTATACTTTATACCATATAATGTTGCTTTACAAAATTTAAATTGTTTACGTTTATTCTAATCTAATAATAAGTAATTAGAGCTTACCCATTTCTAACCCAACGAAATTTAACTTAATTTGATGAGTATCATACGAGTCATACACTTAAAATAATGTGTCCGTACAAAGTTTACTAATTGATAAGAAAATAAATAAACAAAGCAACTATTATTTCATCTTTTATCAGCTATTTGTTTTTCTCACACAAGATAAGGGGTTGCTTGCACACAAAAGTATTGGTATGTCGTAAGCTCATTACTTCATTAGTCATAGGTCCAAGCCAAACCAAATAAATATTAGTACATACGGGTTATATATAAAACTAGTCGACCCGACAGACGTTGTCCTGTCCCACGTCTCAAAAAACAATATCCAGTTGACCGTATTGTAAATCTAAACCGTTCCCAGATCCCCTTGAACACACACAAAAAATTTCATCAAAATCGGTCCAGTCGTTTGAGACAAGTTCAGTGACATACACACTCACAGAAGAATTATTTATATAAAGATATCTAGACAATTTATCTCGGGGTAGACTATCGGTCATCATAATTACGTATTAGATGCTAAAATCTGAAGAGTTTGCTTGTTTGTTTGAACGCTCTAATCTCAAGAACTTCAGATCCGATTTGCATAATAATAAAATTTCACTATTAGATAACCTATTTATCGAGGAATTATATAGGATACCTACTTCTTAAAGAAAATAAATCGTTCCGGCCGGCGGGCGGGACAACTTATAAAAGTTATAAAACATGGATAACGGCGTAGCGCGAAAAGCCAGTCAGATATATGGCATGTTATAGATAATAGTTCTAGTGGTTTTCTTCTGTGAGATAGAAGAAAGCCTTGTTTTGGAGGATCATTTGTTACTAAGCCTCTATTATAAATGGGAAAGTTGATGATTATATCAATTTTTTTATCCATCTTGCACGCAAAAACTACTGAACCGAAATCAAATTTAAATTTTATTTACTTTATTTTATTTATTTTATTTGGAAAACAAACAGTTTTACTTACTAACTAAATCACAATACAAACATAACTACGAACCATTTACATGTTTCCACATAGCGTGACTAAAAAACAAAAAAACACAAATCACTTACTTATAACTAAATTTGAAAATATACAGAGAGTATTAAAAACGGAGAACTGAAAAAAAAACAAATATTAAGAGAAAAGGAAAATCGGCAAAATAATAAATACACACTATTATTACAATATATTACATGAAACTTTGTACACAGATTTTATTCACCGCGGAAAAAATACATTTTGCCGGAAAATCCATTTTATAACATATACAAAGTATTTACAAACACTAACAGCCCTTGGCCAGCGTGGTGAATTAAGGCCTAATCTAGGCCTAATCTCTCTCGTTAAGAGAGAAGTCCCTGTTTCCCAGCAGTGGGAACGTAAATAGGTTGCTTATTCTTAATAGGAAGTGAATTATCACAAAAACTAAATAACGTTATTAATTTTAAGTAGGTACAAAATCACAAGTCCTACAAAACAGTAGGTAGAATAATGTTCAATTTTCCATCTACCCTATTGTTTCAAGTTTTAATGAGCCGTCACTAATTTATAATTAGTCACAAGCTGATCGATTTATCGGATAGACTTTGATACAATGTTGATCTCACATTGCCCTTGAACACTTGAACTCTTTAAGTAAATCATAGATTACTCACTTTATATTATATTTCTATATTAGGTCCTTACATATGAAATTGGCGTTTTGTATGGGAGGAACAAAAAGTCGAATATTTTTTAATATAATATATTTAATTAATCAAAGTATGAACCATTATTTTCTATGCACTTTTGCCATCTTATAGGTAGTTCATTGATCCCTTTACTAAAAAAACCAGTCGGACGGGAATCAATAAAATCTTTGAAGGCGATTTGGACTGCCCCATCGGAGTTGAATTTTTTCCCTTGCAAGAAGTTATCCAAATTTCGAAAAAAATGGTAATCTGTTGGAGCAAGGTCCGGGGAGTACGGAGGATGTCTTAGACTTTCCAATTGAAGCTCTTCTAATTTAGTAGCCGTCTGTTGCGCAGTGTTTGCTTCAGTCAATTCGTGAGGTACCCACCTTTCAAGCTTTTTAATCTTCCCAATTTGCTTCAAGTGAATTAAAACAGTTTTATCACTAACACCGCAGCCTGCAGCTAACTCGGACGTGGTTTGCGATGGATCCGCTTCCACAATAGCCTTCAACTCTTCATTATCAACTTGAGTCTCAGGCCGTCCACGGGGCTTGTTCTGCAAGTCGAAATTTCCAGAACGAAAACGTTGGAACCAAAAACGAACTGTGTTTTCTTTTGCAACACGACCGCCATACACATCATTCACCCTTCGAGTTGTTTCCGCAGCACTAGTGCCACGGCGGAACTCGTACTCGTAAATAATGCGATATTTTAAGTTTTCCATTTTGTAAAATGAGTGACGCAAACAGAAAAAAACAGAAGAAAAAAAACAAATGAATGACGATCATCGAAGCACAAATACATGAGTCTATAGCTGTACAAATTTGAATTTGGAATTCCTTACCAAAGAGGAGAAATTTGTGATTAAAGTGGCCAGTACGAAAAACGCCAATTTCATATGTAAGGACCTAATATGAACATAGTCTCTTTTCATGAAAGTGAAGCAATTATATTTTTAGATCCTTATACTTGCGGCTCTAATTCGCTCCTCATTTTGGTAAGTAACAAAATATTCGTAATTCACTAATATTGTAATGCCTATTATAAATAAAAACATAATCAAATATTATGTAGCTCGATTGTCGTTTATCTCCTAATACGGCAAAGTATTGGTGTAGTCAAGTTTAAAATCGTCAGAAATATAGTTTAATTGTCTTGTTTGAAATGCAATAATGGTGAAAACTTTAAAAAGATAACAATATGTAAAGATATGGTTTAAAGCAAAATATAAGTCACAGTCATATCCAAACCATAATCGTCAAAATATGCATATTTAGTATATTTTAATAATCTATGAAATCTTAAATAGAAATGTATGTTTATACAATAAGGACACTATTACACTCATTGTAAATCTCTTTCTAGGTACGAAGATTTGAAATGGCTTTCTTCAAGAACAAAGACTTTTATCATCTTTGTCCCTTAGGTAGGTACAGTATTGTTTACTTTCCGCGAGTCGACGGCGTTTCACGAGATATGCGTGTGATATTATGAATGCTAATTTTCTTGGCAAGTCTAGTCTCATCTTTGTTAAGAAATCCTAGTGGCAAAATTCCCCGTATTACCTTGCTAATTTATAACTTTGTTTGTTGCCTAACACAATATCACTCGTTAGATAACACGATTTTATCCCATTTATCTTGTTACATATTACAAAAGTAAATGTTTCTAAATTATTCACATAGTCTTATGAAAAAGTCCACTGAATCTGCTACATGGTCATGGTTGTTCCATTTCGAGAACACTTTAAATTTCTTTGCTAATTACTGAGAAGCGTAGTAGAACTTCTATACAAGTTTTTTTTTTGCTATTAACGAAAACATGACCTAAGTGACCATACTCCTGATCGCTAGCTTGTAGGTAGAATTGACCACCTAAAAAAGCAAAGAATCTTGAGAAGTGTGCTGGAGCATTGAATTACCTAGCTAGTGATAAAAGTCTGAGAAAGAGGGTATCTGCCAATTAAACTGTTCTTCAATCGCTGCAGCTTCACTTCAGAAATATCGTGAAGCTCGAAAGTCAATCAATCATGGAAAATATCCCGTTATAAATTTAATAGTAGTGATAACCATGATACTCGTAGTTTCAAAATTTACATTGAATTACTTTGCTTGATACCGCTTAGCGTGGTTGCATAGAACAATAACTACGGCAAAGCAACAGCATAGAATAAATCGTTCATCAGACTTAGGGCCCTGTCATACAGAGAGCGGTCAGGCGTTCAAGAGTTCAGAACACTTTATTTCGTGTCGCACCAATCTATGTTGTTCTGAACACGAAACGCTTCAACGCCTGACCGAAACGCAAGACCCTATAGGAGATACCTGTAAGCTTAGAGTATCTATCTATGGTAGCCTGTAAGGGAATTGATGCGCGTTTATATCTTTTCCTTACTACTGAAGCGTCTCGTATTGTCGTTCTCGTAGCAGTCCAGATTGGTTGTACGGAACATGTTACTTCCGTATTCCGGAGCAACTAATACGTAGAGTCAAAACATGGAGTACTTTAAGGGAGCATACAATAGTAATGGGCTGTGTTATAATGTGCAAATGTATGATGATAAATTGCAACTCCATAAGAAGTCGTGTTGAAAGATTACTTAGCCAATTTAATATTTTTCGCTTAAGTACCTAAACATGGGGCTTATATCGATAAAAGCATGTACCTATATTGTATTAGATACATCAAATGCGAGAGCTCGTATCGAGGAATCTGTCCGCTGATTAATGAACGAAGTCCCATTTTCCTAGTTACTTTTAATACCAGTCTTTTAACTCAAGAGGAATAATGAGTTAAGTAATTTATCACAGCAAATTTTTATCCAAAATTATTGAAACGATGAAATAAAAAAATATGTATATAGGTACCAATAATTTCGGCCTTTACTACGTTTAGTAAGTTATTACCAAATTGAGATGAAGTATCATTTGTAGAGCTCACAGAGTATTTCAGGTATTTTTTTTTGCATTTGAGTGCGTCAAATTTTACGATAAAGTGGGCGATGCATTCTGTACTTGCTGATCTCTCCCCGCACGCATTTCAATGTTTTTGTTTTTTTTATAAAAAGTGGTTTGTAAGTGTAACATACATATTAAGCTATTGCAATGTAACTTTGTATGCCCTCTCTATCTGTAACTCGAAAGTAAGTCAAGTCAGACGTCAGTCGGCGTAGCTTAAATTTAGCACTCTTTATACAGGACGGGCTTCCGTTACCGAAAACGGATGACATTTTCATCAGAGACCCCACATTTAATTTTTGTACTGTCTTAACATAATCAACAATATTTTTATTGTAGTAACTTAATCGTTGACAAGTATTATTATATAGCATTGCTTAGTTTTTTAATTCGATTTTTTTTATAAACCCTTACTTTAGTTATGACTTTTGCTTTCTTACAACTACAGCAACAAGAACAGCGTAGTCTTAGAAAAAATACTGACACCTACGCATTGTTTGAGTTTTTGCTACAAATTGACATTGAATTTAGTAGAAGTGACGTTATTCCTTCGTATAACTCAGGTTAAAGTTTGTGCAATATTCAAATTAGCCCTTTGTACACTTTGTTGTTTCATTTACTAGTCATTGTCAGAAAATGTGATATTATTAATGTGATACTATATCATGGACTTTGGATTATTTTCTTTTTTAAAAAGAAAAAAGGCCTTATTGCTCGCACAACATTTTTTTTAAAATTACGATTGTTTTTTCTTATGCGCGTTTGTTTATTATTGCTTCATGATGAAACGGTTGAACAGTTTTGGCTTAAAATCGCATACAACTCATTACCATGTTTAATATTGGATGTTCCCTTATAATTATCATGTATTAGCACCGCAAAGCTTGGTAACACACTCCCTGCCCATGTGTTCCCTGATAACTACAACCTGATAGGGTAAATAAGAAACATTTGTTTTCTTGGTAACGGGTTCGATACCCGACGAGAGGTCAAGTCGACGAAAAATAAATCTTTATAATGTTTGATAAAAGTTTGACATCTGACTTTGTGTTAGGTTAAAATCCTTTAGAACGCAGTGAAAGCAACGGAATGAAGTTAATTTACAATAATATAATATTTTCCTTCATCATTATCAGTCAACCAGTGAAGGCGAGATAACACAATTGTTTTACCTACTTTCTAATCACTAACACGGCACTCGGTCAAAGTTCAAGACAGTTTGGTTCTAAGTTATCAATTATAGTTTTCCATGGTCTGTCATCAATCTGTTTTATCGACTTGAGAACACGAATCGTCAAACGCAGCGTAAGACGTTCACCTACAAGACGGACGGATGATTTCGATGACGCCAATTCCAACCGAAATAACTGGAGATTTTTGAGGGAGGCCTATGTCCAGCAGTGGACGTCCTACGGCTGAAATGATGATGATGATGACTGTTTAATTTTTGACTATCAGTAAATGTTGACCAAATAAAAGGTATCGTCAAATACAAAATTATATATTTTTTAATTTCGATGTGCTTGTCCCCAAACTCCGACGAAACTGCTGCGCTGATTTTATGTAATGTTGCGGCAATAGCGGTTAGGTCTAAGAATAGACACACCCCAATTTTTTTTATTATATTTTGATTGAGCATTGAAATATACATACTACTTCAAATTTTCATCTTTATACCAATCAATATAATTCAATATAATCAATATATTTTTATCAATATAATTTTTATAAGTACTAGAAATGTCAAATAGTTGGTCATCATCATTATCACCCTATTAACGTTCCCACTGCTGGGACACAGGGACTTCTCTCTTGGCGAGAGAGATCAGGCCTTAATCCACCACGCTGGCCAAGTGCGGGTTGGTGAATGTCAAATTTCCTTCAAACTCTTTTAAAGTTCTCAGAACATGCCGGTTTCCTCACGATGTTTGCCTTCACCGTTAAAGTACGTGTTTAAAGCGCACATAAGTTTCTCAAGAAGAAAAATTCAGAGATGCGTGGCGGGGTTTGTACCCACGACCTTCGGAATGAAGCTCGAGTATGCTCCCACTTAGCCAACAAGGCTTTTTTAGTAGTAAATAGTAGGTAGATAGAAAATAATAACAAACCATTGCTTTTAAGGCTTTATTCATTCATCGTTTTCTGATTCATCATCATATTCTTCATCGCTGCTGCCATCCTGAAACGAAGTGGATAAGATCATGAAGAAACTCTTAATATACCTACAAGAATAGTGCTTACGGTCAATTCTTAAGTAATAAGGTTAACTACATTAAACTGATTGCTGAAATTGGATTAATACTAGTTAAGAAAGTTTTATTAATAGATATGAATAATCTTTTTTTAGGTATAAACTTTATCATCTGTTATTATATCTAAATAAACTCCTTTGACATATATGCCAAAATAACAACTGATAACAATTAAAAAACAAATTAATGCTACTTTGGTGATTGAGGTTACTTAAATCAGGTTGTGTGGTAGAAAATAAATACTTTGTAAGAGTAGTCTGGAAATAGATACTGGAATATTTTTACCAATAAATCAATATCAACAACAAAAAAAGACTTCATTACAATAATCTGCAAGTTAATTACATCAGTTTCTAGTACTGTTCGACCGCGGCAAGACGATGTTTAAGGAGGCTATTAAATTTTTTGTCTTAACAACAATGAACACGAGTTAAATACGACGCTTTAGGGATGCGGTTACTAAGAAAAATCCCTAATTAGTTTTTAGTCATATATCATAGAGAACGTGCACATCGACGGTGCACCAACTGTTGTCATCATTTAGAATTTTAGATATTTTTACCATATCGACATCCATAACATTTGTCACTCTGAATGTCGCATTAGTGCTGCCACCTATAGTTTCTGCACGTTCTCTATAGTATATGTTAGTCTGTATGGTATTTTTTTATATGCCTTTGTAAGGTATTTTATATGTATATGTGGTTTGCATTTCCTTGCTGTAACAGTTTCTACAGGCACAAGAGGTAAAGTCCTAAAGCAGTCTTTTATTCAAATAAATCGTTAATTATGTAATCCTGTTTTTGGTTTTTAAAAAGTGATTGGTTGATTTATTGATTAAAATTGCGACTTAGTCACTTATGTTTGACCTAAACATACTATTATATTGCCGAGAACTATTCTAATATACTATGGTGCTCTCATATTGGCCTTTTTGCGGTACGACAATGCAAATGCACGACAAACATTCCAGGTGTCTTTTGGTATGAAACAATCGAACGTGCAGTGTACGTCAACCGCACCGCAGACGTTACGTCTCTAAACGCTCAAATTGAAAGCGCCCTTAACCCTTTTATCTTTATTTTAAGAATAATCACTAAAATTTTATAAATAAAAGTAGCGAGAGAACCTTCATAATTTACTTACATCAAACTTCAAGCTAGCATTACTGGATGAGAGAAGAGTTTCCTTGACTTCCTTGAAGATGAGATCGCGACAGAAGTTAATCGAGTTGGGGGGCAGCCAGCCGTGTTTCTCATCGCACACCGCGTCCGGCTCCGGCTCTTGAGCAAGCATTTCTTGAACTTCAGGAAGTTCTACATCACACATCTGGAACAGAGAATAATCATCATGTTATTGCGCCGATAGTACCACTAAAAACGTTACTGGGGATTTTTTCAATGGTGCAATAAAGTAGTCATCTATCTTAAAAATTACTAGCATTAATAAACGAAGCTATTATGTAATTTTTTAATTAAAAGGGGTAGTTTCAGGTCATTGGACACTAGTATCTGCTGTGTGAAGTATGACGGAGTAGGTAATCAAAACCAAATAAAATATAATTAACCAACAAATGAGAAATACTTGTCACCGTCAATTTATTTGTAAGAATATCTTCAATACTTTTACTTTATGAACTGTGGCACATTTTTTAATAGTATTGCTACATAACTACACAAAATGGATGCCTCCAAATATAATTATGCAAATAACGATACATATTTGTATTATGGTGAAAATCCAATCAACGGCCTGTCATCCAAGTGTGGAATACCTTACCTGGTAGAATATCTGCCTCTGTGATGGCACTAATCCCGGTCGGAAGAAAACAGCCCCTTCGCTGACCTCTTCGCTTGCTAGCGGCTGCTCGCGATTCTTGCGCTTCAGTTGTCGCACGCGGTCCGCTTTCTTGTAGTGCACTATCTGGTCGCGCGTCATCACCATGGTGTATACACCCGCTGTAAGAAATACATTTCTTAGAAAGTAAACATCGGGTGCAGACAAGTTGATTACTGCAGTATCATTTATTGAAAATAATTATTTATTTAATGGGTAAGGAAACAACAATAAGATGACAGAATACATAATAGGTTCAGTCTTTTTGGGGCACATTATTTTGTGTACTAGGAATGCTTTTTGATTTGGTTGAATAAATAAAAAAAATCTGGACAATCCACACAACAACATCTAGCCCGGTGGTAAACTCTAAGGTTGTGTTATGGGTACTAGACATCTGATATACTGAATATAACTTTGACTTTGCGCCGCAAGCGGACCCCTCGCCCACCGCGCCACTGAGGCAGTCAAAATGTTCTAAACTCAGTAACTACTAGCCTACAGTCCACTTTACCATGGGAAAATTAATTTAACATGGGTATCACTGTGAGCAAAAGTTTAAACATAACTCTGTAGTTTAAATTCTGTAGTTTAAATTTCATTGATGTTTACAAAAAACTAGATTTTGTTAATTTAATTTCATTTATAGAGACATAAATTGTAATAGGGCATCATACTGGAGAAGCCATTGGCTCCTGAAATACAGTTTTTTACTAGTTCGGGAGCCTATGGGTCTATATCTTTGTTTAAACATTTGTTTATGTCAATAAAGAAATTTTTACTTTTTACTTTTTACTTTAACTTAATGTTGCAGTTCTATCCATTACTTTTATAATTCTCTGACCTGTGTGTCTTAACCTGAAGTCAACAGTCTGGTACATTCTGGCATCTGGGTTTTTCCTGGGATCATATCCATACTTCACCCACATACTCTTCCAGGGTCCATCTTTCATTAGCATTGCTACACATGGAACTAGAGTTTTGAGAGATGCTATCCTTACTTTGGTTTGATACCTTATTCTGTTAAGTGACCAAATGGGACGGTCCTGGAATAACTGCAAAGAAAAACATATATTTTTTAACTTCAGTATCTAGCAGTATAATAGCCTAATAGTATAGTCTGTCCTACTATCATAAACGAAACGAAGTTATAAATTGTCCATTTTTTTTAATTTTCTTTTTTCCAGCTTTAGTGCTCTAAGACTAAATTATGTCTTACTATGCTGTGTCTGAAAATTTAGGCATATTTATTAAAAACAATACTTACATTTTCAATAATTTCAAACTCTTTCTTCAATAGAGGATTGTACTCATATCTCATATCCCTGTTCTGGATGTAGAATTCTAGTGGCTTTGACGGGAATTCATTTGAGGAATTGTACCACCACCAGTGGCCAAGAGGCATTCCTCTCTCTCCCCTGCATTTGTTGTGGTACTCATCATTATTACCAGGTGAGCCACTTCTGTCAGGGTATCTTTTGTCTGTGTATGTATAGTGGATGGGCTTGTCTGATCTTGTGAAGTTTGAAGGAACAATAACTAAAGGAGAAGGACCACTGAAATAATAAATTTGGGGTTTTTAATCTAGCAAATAGACATATAATTTTTATTAAGATTTAATATTCAAATACTTACTCAAGAAAATCAACTAGATCTAATCCACTTGGCAGAAGTTTATCTAAGAGACATTCATTTTTTCCATTTTCGCTTTGTAGAGGCAAGTATTGAAAGTCACACATTGCTGAAAATTGTATTGAAATAATAAGTCATTTGCTGTTTGTACAGTGTGTCGCTTACTGGTAACCCCCTTGCATTGGTGGTTTATATGCAGAAGGCGTTATCAGTTAACTCAATCAGCATATGCTTACTGTACAAAAAGTGTTTTACAGTTTAGGATGGATTTGTTTGTTTATTTTATATTATTTATTACATTGATAATATAAGAAAAAATTGTATAAAAGAACACTGTTTGTAACTTGAAATGCAGACTATTTTATTACATTGGGGATTGCAATGATTATCTAATAACCCTGTGATAATTATAGGTAATTTTATTATTAAAATTTAGCCAAATAGCATTGTTCGACTGCTAGCCAGTACATTATCATACTTACAGTCAAACTTGTACATGTTGGTCACTCTACCAACAATATCAGTTGATATAACAGTTCTTTGAATTTCACCATTTACTTTGCTCTTCTTTACCCTAACTTTAAGGAGAACTCCTGCTGTTTTCTTTGTGTCTGCATAAGTCTTCTTCACAAACGGATTTTCTGGTTGATAGCTAAGTCCAAGGCGCTTTTTATTTGGCTGAGAATATACCTGTAAATATGTGTTAATAATGATACTTTAGATATTTCAGACTTTTAAAAGACAGAAGGTCTTTTGATAGGTTAGGTAATTGGTTGGTGGTCGTAATGGGTAGAATAAAAGATAAGCTAGCATATTTAAGGTAAATTGTTTTATTACTTGCGAAATTGTTTTTATGCCCCCCAAACACTGCAATGCTTTTTCATTATTTTTAACAACGCCGGGGAATAAAACACATGTAAGGTTGCGATCAAAACCATGAGTTTGTCCTTCGGTAGACATCGTTATACATTATACAATACTTTATTTCACTCTAAACGAAATAACACACACTACACTCTTTCCTTTCGTTTCGTTTCGATCTTAGTCCATCCATTCGAACAACAAACAAAACAAAAGTTATCTTTTTTTTCACTCTGATTGAAGCTTGACTGACATGCATGACAATACTTTGACGTTGACAAGCCAAAATAGCCGACTAAAATTTTTTCTGTACCAATTTATTTCACGGAAATACAGCCGGATGTTGCTTAGCCCTTTCAGTCCCCGGAAATAAACCAGCCAGAGGTTAAATCATCATCATCATCATTATTTTATTCATTCATTTCTGGCATTTTAACGCCTGTTACACAATGCAAACCTCAAAACATTGGAACTTTTGAAGACTAAAACGTAGGTAGTGTAGTGATCTTATAGGTACTCTCTGTTTTTTTTCTCAAAATTGCGTCATCGAGTGTGAACAAGGAACTTATTTTATAAGCATATATCTATTGGTTATTTAAACTTTAAATTTGAACTTCATTCAAAATTGTTAAATGACAAGAAATCACACGTTTAGGTATAATACATACTAAACATGTAATTTAAGGACAGGAAATTATGTATGTATCATTCCTTAACGTGTAATTTCTTGCCTTTTATGCCGGCTGTACACACGCGCCGAGACGGTCTCGGCGCGAGACCCTCTCGGCGAATGTCTCGTAGCGGTGAGCGTTATTAACAGTATCAGGTTATAATAGCCGCTATTGGCACAATAGCAGCTTTTGCGTTTTCGGTTCTAAGAAAAACCGGTGATTTTGAATAACACGTTATTATTAATATATGCAGGTTATCGGCAGTGAATCAGTGATTGCTCGTTATTGTATTACTGTCGTATAACCGGTGATTTTGAATAACTTGTTATTATTAATAACGGCAGTGAATCGGTAATAGCTCGTTATTATATCACAAACGTTATTGGAAGCGAAGCAGTTTATGGTTTTTATAATACGGACTGTTAAAACGAAAGCAGCTATCGTTTTACAGGCAATACTCTGGTTCTAAGGCGTGATAGCTGCTATTACAATCACTTCTTATAGGTTATTCAAATATTGACTGATAAAACGATAGCAGCTATCGTTTTACTTTACAATATTGACTGAGGGTGAGGAACGTAGTATGGTACTTGATATACTTATGGATAAATGGGTGCATATTTTTATGGATGAGATGAGTGCATGGATGCATGGTTGTATGATTGAATAGATTAATGTATGAGTGCATGGTTGTAAGAATTAATGGATGCATGTTTGAATGGAATAAAAAATATTTATTTATTTAATATGTTAACAATTTAAAATGTTTAGTATCTATATGATCGCGTCAGACAGACGCGATCATATAGATACTAGATACATAATTTATAGAAGTAGGTACTTACTTAATTATTGAACCTCATAGTACCTACGTAAATTCTCATAACCACCTGAGCCATAGAACAATACAACCAAAACATGACGAAACGTCCGCATCCCACGCGTCCGTTCTTATCAAAATGGCTAAAACTTGCTAGCTTTTATGGATGAGCTCAAAAGTAAAAATTCAAAGAGCGTAAATATTCTCAAAATTTATGCAATGTTTAAACACATATAGTTTAGTTTTAGGTCCCAAAAAGGATTGAACTTGACATGCATGGTTGGTTAAATTCATTATATTTTTCTTTCTACCATTCCTTGAAACTTTTCACTGACATCTATGTATTTTATAATTAACTATTTCACTGAGATACCATTCGATCATTTATTTCGTACAAAAGCTACCACTACAAATCAATAGAGGGCATTTTTGCAAATAAAGGGCAAATCGGCGATTATGGCCGCATTCCTGATGTCTTTAAGCTACTTTTAGAACTTTTACAGAAAAGAGTTCAAAGGTTACTCTTTATTTTAGTATTATGGGTTAATTTGAATTTAAATATGTAAATACATGAAAACAAATAGACGTATTCTAATGCCATGCTATGTTGTTTTGCGTAAATACATTTAATAAGTATGAGATGGACTCAGTCTATCTACCTAGAGTTCCGGTACCTTAAACACATTTTGCAATAAAAATAAGAAATAAGTAAAAAAAAATTTAAATGTGCAAACATTGTTATGTGGGAGCCCCTTATATATTTTATTAAAAGTGTTTTTAGTTTTTGTTGATATAGTGGCAACAAAATACAGCATCCCTCAGCAAATTACGGTAAGGAACCATAAAAATTAATTTGAAATAGATGGCGTTTGCATTGCGATTCCAATTAGAATAGAAACTAAATTGGAATCTAATGATAGACCAACGTGATCGACGAAATAAAAAAGGTATTCATTCGATTTAATTGTTAAAATTTTGTAGTCTAATTAAATTACGCTAAATGTTTGTTTTTTTTAAATAAATTCGAAATTATAAGACTGCTTAGACTGGAATATATTTAATTAGCTATAGTTAGTGTTCTCATTTACATTCTTTTAAAGATATTAATTTTTAAATTTTCACTTTAAGTGAACTTTGTACTAATATTTATTAACAGTTGTAAATTGTAAATAAACTGGCTTTATTATTATATTATTATTAAAACTTGAATTAAGAAAACTATTTTAAGATTGTTTTTCCAGAAACCGGAAGAAAGAAGCCGTATTATTGTGTGTTTTGTTTAGTGGTAGCGCTGGCGGTTAAGCAAGATTATTTCGTCTCTAAGTCTATAAGAATAAAGTTCAGATTTGTTTAGCTTAATTTAATAGACAAATTACTTTTTTTTAAAAGTACTAAAAATACTTGTTTTTTTTTATGTTTACGTGCGTGTGCGTGATAGCTTCCGTACCGTACCAATCATACGTTACTTTCGTGCTAGACAAGCAAAATAATTGCAAATAATCTAAAATTAGTGGCAATGTGAACTTGAAAAACAATTTTGACCTTTGTCGTTTATTATAGTGATCGTTTTGGACTATTTGATTTAGATCTAAAGATAATATAAATATAACGTAGCCTTGTTAACTATAACTATTTTTCTGAGTATATTGTAGAAGTAAACATAGCAAAAATGTTTATTTTTATTTCTAAATATTGCTTTCTCTAAGACCTCAGCCTAAAACTGTTAATTTGTGTTGTGTTGTTTGCGTGGAAAAACAAAGTGCTATGTGTATACGTAATTTGTTACTTAGTTTGCCAGTGTTTAAAACTTCCGTCCGTATTGTGTTTGAAAAAATTCAGGTGAGCTTTACGTTGCCATAGCTAAACATATTTACAAAGAAATGGTTTAATAATGGTATAATTTATAATATTGTAAATATCTTTGGATCGTTATTTGTTTTGGCATTTATAAATAACCTGTGTTTAATTTTATTATAACGTATGCTTTTCTGCCATTTTACCTTCCTTCGAGAAGGCTTATATATGAGAGAACCAGCAACATTCAATACCAGCTTTTTCATGATAATGCCTTGCCTAATATACCTTCAAATAGCTGGTATTGAAAATAGCAGTTTTGAAAAGCAGCTATTGGTGTTGAATAGCTGCTACTGTTATGTTATTGGCAAAACATGTTATTGCCCATGGCTAATGTCTCGGCCGAGAGGGGTCTCGTCGAGATCATGCCTGTACACACTCGTTCTAACATTTGAACTGAAGACTCACGCGACAATGGACGTAGAAATTGCTGCTGCTATTTGTGTTTGTGCCATGAGCTATTATATATTTTTTTAACATTTACTATAAAAAGAAAATTCGTAAACCATGGAGAAAAAAAAAAACAATTTAATAAATTAAATTAAAATTAAATTAAAAAAAAAAATACTATCAGCGAGCAAGTAAATGAACGAGTGTGTACATGCTCGCTCTCGTTTACCTCGCGAGAGCCAACGAGACCCTTTGACTCGGGCGCAAAAAACCGACAAGCCACCGAGAGCGACCGAGACGAGAACGAGAGAGCGAGACGAGACGAGAGCGCCCTGTACACACTCGCGTTCGGCCTGTCTCGGGGTGTCTCGCCGCGTGTGTACAGCCGGCATTAAAATTAAGATTTTATACAATAAGTAAGAATTTAAGGGTAACTAAGTTCCATCCAGAAGTGAATTTAAAGTATTAAACATCCCTTGTTTTTCTGCTACATGGTTCTAGTAGTTTCTGCATATATATTTCTTATTAAAGGCACATTAATAAATCAGTTATAAAATTTCTTGTAATAAATCCACCTTTACTACAAAGTTTATATACAAACCTAAAAAAATATTACTTTTTACATGATTCTTGAAAACTATTCCTTGTTGATAGGTTTATTCGCTACATCTATTAGCTACTTCTTCAACAGCATTTAGGAGCCTGAAATGTAATTTTATTCATGAGTATCTTACCTAATATTTATAATTTTAATAAAATCCTAAAGTTTCTAGATTAAAAATTAAAAAAACAACCGATTCCTAATCTTTAGTTCCCTTAAAAGTAAAAAGTCATGCTTGTCAAAGTTTGTACTGTGCATGTGATGCGCTTTCATTTGAGACCCCACTCAAGTATGTTTGCAGATTTTTCGTTTTTCTTCCCCAATTTTAACCCCATTAACTTTTAACGGGTAAACCGATTTTCATCAAAGAGGTCTAAGAACATTGGCGCGAAACTCACCTTTCATACAAAAAAAACTTAATTGTCCATTAGGACATGGAGGTTGTGACTGTTCACGTCCGTAAGTGGTAACCCTCTGAATCCTTACACGTGACCTCCGGGTGGTGCTAAGTAACAGTCTCTGGTGGTAGGCTTCGGCCGCGGCTTGTCACCACCCTCCGGGCTGTGCCAGTGCGTGAAGCGATTTTTTCGTGTTTCGTAATGTGGCCCGGAGAAGCCATCTACCTTCTAGGTCTTCATGTCCCATCTTAGACCACATCGTCACTTTACATCAGGTGAGATTGTGGTCAAATGAATACTTATCGAGCATTAAAAAAAAAAAAAAAAAAAATAGGGTGCTATGATGCCACCGACAGACAGAAACGTCAAACTTATAACAGCCCTCTTATTGCGTCGGGGTAAATGAAGTGGTTTTTATTTTTAAATCTAGATACCTACTTCTTCAGCAAACAATTCCTTTTCCTTTCAATATCTAATCGATCTTGTTCAATTTTTATTCTGAGTTTATTATTTCGTTTCTCCTCCAATAATTTTTGTTTCTTAACATTTAACTTTTCTTCTTCTAGTCTTAGGAGCCTGTCATGAAATGTTCCTGAAATAAAAAAAAAAAGGTGTGTGTGCGATTCACACACGATAGAAGTGAAACTTCAGTAAATCGACGAAAGAATAAGAAGAATAAAAAAAAAGTGTGTGTGTCAGCTACGACGCACTATTGGAGTCTACTACTTACGAACTATAATTATGATATACTAGCTGTGCCCCGCGGTGCTACCCGCGTTATAATGGATTTTCCCGCGGAATGACGTTTTCCCGCGGTAAAAAGTAGCCTATGTTATAAGGCTCTAGAGATTCTGTGTACCAAATTTCATTCAAATCCATTCAGTAGTTTTTACGTGAAAGAGTAACAAACATCCATACATCCATACTTACAAATTACAAACTTTCGCCTTTATAGGTAATAGTAGTAGGATATCGAATAGAAAAAAAGGGTAAATGAACGCATCTGCTAAAATGATAAGAGAAACAAACATATATCTGTAATTATTCGGATTATTTATATAACTTCCATAAAGTATGTTACAAAATAATATAAATAAAATACAGCAATACCTCTAGTATCGCGCAAAGAAATTTAAATAAAGCATTGTATTTGTGTCTCTTACCATTTCCGTTTCATCTTTTTGCATCCGGTTTGAAATCACTACGATTCTATAGAAGTTTCACTTCAAAAATAAAATTATTATGCGTTCAACATTCAGTAAGTCGTTGAAATTGCTCCATTAAAATAGTTTTCACACTTACTAACTGGTTTTCTTTTATGAATAAAGGGTTTTCTTAAATTAGGAGCAGATGTTACTTCATTTGGCCCCATGCCAGTGTCAGGGTTCTCAACAACAGCAGTTTCCAAGCTATCAACTTCAGTCTTACAGTCTTCATGTTCTGGAGACCATGTCTGGGTAAATAATGCTTGCATGTATATTTTAATACAATTACCTACCAATTAGATAAAAGTGGATTTCTATTTATTATCTATTTAACAAGATATCCTTTGATAAATTAAATGCTTTATAAGGTTTTTTTTAATTTTGTGAACATTTTTTTAAATTTAAAGTTATAGTTTTAAATAATTATGCAGCAAATATGCAATATGTATGTATTACAGTGCTGTGTGCAAACCATTCCAATTGATTCATCTGATAATGCTTGCATATACATGTACATATATTTATATATAGGTATATATATATATATATATATATATATCTCAACAAATCAATCAAACACTTAGAGTTTTCTATGGTTGTAAAAAAAACTTGTATAACATTTAATACATACCATTGAGCTTGCAGATGGATCAATTATAACTTCTTTTGTAGCATTATTAGGAATTTGGGTTGGATCCTGAAACATAACATGGGAGTATTTTGTTATATATTAAATGGGTAATCTTCTGGAATACAATGTAGATATTTAAGTTCATAAAACATACCAGATTTAATATTCTCTGTTCAGTGTCTGTAAGATTTTTGTTTTGTATTTTATAAGCTTTTTTTCTAACATTTGACTTCCAATCTCTCCAAGTCTGCAAAATATTTTAAATACAATCATTTTTATTCTTAAATTGTATTTACTGGATGCTGGTTTATTTAATTCCAAATAAAATATGGAAATGGAGATAAATATTCAGCTCTTATTTATTTTGCCCTAGGGAAATATGAACATAAATTAAATTTAAGCTATATTATGTATGTTTTGAACCTACTGTAAAAAAAAAGGTATGCTAAATAAAGAACAGTGTCACAACCATTGGTGTATCTGAAAAAAAATAGTCAAATTAAGGCGTAAGTCAAATAATTGATAAATGTCTTAACTTTCTGGGGGAGGAACAGTTTGGGTGGATTGTTACCTATCTATTTTAATTAATATGTATGTACACTAATCTGAACATAAAGTATACATTTTACAACCTAAACTGAATAATACTTTATCAGTTTTTATTCAGACCTGTTGCCATTTATCAGGAGTTTTGGTTGGTCCCGGGTGGGCATTAAGTTTTTCAGTAATACTTTTCCATGCATTTGTTTGATGAATTTTCCCTTCTAACCCAGTGTATCCTCCCATTGCAAGATCTCTGTCTTTTTCTAGAAAGCTGAGAAGCATGCTGAGTTGCTCGGCGCTGGCTTTTCGCCTCTCCATTTTATTTTTTTAAGTTATAAAATTCAGTATCTTCTTTTTACAAACAAACTTAGCCAGATTTGTTTACTTTTTGTAAACAAACAAACTTATCAAACAGAACAGATAAAAACTCGACAACTTGAAACTAACTTCACTCGGGTATCTCTTTCAATGTAATTTACAAAAATATTTCCGAAACCCATGCTGAAGTCGGACTAGAACCGGATTCATATAGTTCACTTTCATTCATTATATTTCAGCCAGTTTGGGAGTGTGGCAAAGCCATAATTGACCAAACAGATAAAATTTAGAGGTTTGTTTGAGTTTGATTGTTGGATAGAGTGAGACTAGTGACTAGAGTAGAGATAAAAAAAAACATCTTTTGCTCGCTCGTTAAATTTGTTTGTTGTATTGTTTATTTTTATGTGCCGGTTGTTTGCAGATAATGTGAATATTCCGAATTATACAGTTTTTCGATTTTGATGTTTAACATTAAAAACAGATCATCGTACTAAAAGAGGAATTTTATCATTGAGTTGGTGTAAATAAAAACATAACCTCAACAGCGATGGCGGACGATTTCAACAAATTATTGCAGCAAGCGGAGCAGTTGAACACAGAAATTGAAGGAAATGAAGAACTGCCCAGGGTAGAACGTTCACTGGGACAGGTTTTGGAGGCATCCCAAGAACTCCACTCGAGAGTTATACAATCCGGCGCCAACGATATCCAAGCGTTAGTATCCATACCTACATTATTCATGTATTTTGGAGAAAAAATATTGTTTTCTTGCTAATTCATTTAATTGTTTCAGGCATCTTTTATTTGGTTCAAAAGGAATAGACCTGCAACAAATCTCTCAGAAACTAGAAACACTAAGTTCTAAACGCACATTTGAACCCCTACAGCCGATAGCAGACTCAGATATTGAAAGTTTTCTAAAAAACGAAAGAGAGAATGCAATCCTTTCACTAATTGATGAAGTAAACAAGAATGTGAGTATACTTCTTGACCATACGGCATAATCATAACATAGTTTCTATTGTGTGTCCCTCTTCCAAGGGCTTAATTTTACGGTAACAAGCTATGGAAAACATTCAAAATCATTAATATATAACATATACTGTCATTTTATTTACAGTCATTACAAACAACAGAGGACCAAAAATGGGAACATATGGTCTCGGAATGGAACCGAGAGAAAATTAAGTTGATGAATGCTATGATTGGTCCATCACAAAATTGGTTGGACTTAAAGCGGGCCCCTGAGCCTCCAAGTATTGCTGACACACCAAAGAAGTTTGGACACTCTATGTTGGACAATGTTGAAGCTTCTTATGCAAGACAAGTTATTCAGTTCAATAAGCTGGTCTTTCAAGGGTCTAAGTCGAGAACAGCTTTACATCAGAAGTTTGCACAAGTGGCTGAAGAGTTCAATGATCTTGTAAGTACTATGCAAGGTTGTAAAGAATTGTTTAAGTATCTTCAAATGTTTTAAATATCACATTCATCCAAACAACTGAAACTTTCAACAAACTACAAGCACAAACTATAATATATAGCAATAGATATACAACCATTCAGACAATATAAAACAGTTTATATATTTCAATGATTTATTGAAATATGAAAGAGATTTTACAATACATTGGATTGTTATTGTTTGCTGTTTGTATTTTATTTGTGGTGTACATACACTGAAGACTTATCTATCTATATGTATTTTAAGATTGTATTATTGTTTCTTCTATGCAAGAAAGTGTTTTGGATAGTGTATTTTTCCATGTATAACTTCTGTATAATTTTCATTATCAGAAAGTAAAAGAAATGTGGGAAATAGTGAAGACAATGTCAAACATTCCTGCACTGGTCCGAGATGAGGATCCGCTGAAGGCTCGTGGCAATCCTGTCATCCAGCAGTGCCTCGTTGCTCAAGGAAAGAATTATTTGGAGAAGAGGTACTTATTTTTTCCATTTTTGCTAACATTCATTGACATTACATAGAAATCTGTGCATAACTGGAGTTTTAAGTGTAGGTTATCCCTATGCCAAAGAATTATACCATGTGCTATGACCCTATGATTATTTATGACAAAATGTTAACAGGTTATATGATATCAGATAATGCAAAAATCACTCCTAACACTAAGAATACGACTAAGCAGAATTTTCTTAATTCTGTCACAATTATAAAAAAAAAAATTATCAATTCTGCGTTGCTAAATTGATTCTAGTCCTGTCCAGTAAACAGTGTTATTATATTATCCATAGATATAAGCAGTACATGAGCGATGTAGTTCGCGCCAACCCAGCTGCGGCGATGCGTGGTGGAGAACCAGGCACATATCCACTGGTGCGAGGCTTTGTGGGACTCCGGCTGCAGGGGAGCACAATCCAAGGCCTCACGGACGGAGTTATCGACGAGCGGCCACTCTGGCCTATGGTTTACTACTGCCTAAGGAGTGGGGATGCCAATGCTGCACTGCACTGTTTGCGGAAAGCTGGGTAATTGAATTATGAATTTTACATATAGAACTATGCCTTGCAACTAAAATTTTATAACAATCTGAAATGAAGCAAAGATATAACTGACTGTAACTTAACTTATTTGGGAACTTTTACCGTCTATAAGCCTAAGAATGGTTGACACGCAACTTTAAATCAATAGAGATACTAAACAGTCAGTCCGTCAAAAAATGTTGAAAGATAACTGTTTTTTTACTACCATTTCAATGATACCCCACCATAACATAGTTGTTAACTAAATTTATTATATTTTTACAAAACGTCATTTCTTTAGTGTCACTTGCCGGACTTAGAGGAATCGATCGAAGTAGGAATCATAAAAATCGGCGCAGGCGTTTCGTATGTATAGTGCTACAAAGAAACATACAAACATTCATATACTGATATACACACATTCATATACTGATATACACACATTAGACACACTCCTTTGCTACGCGCAGTGGGGTAAAAATTGTGATAGATATATTAGTGCCTGATTTAATGTTTGTTTGCTCAGAGTAAATCTGAATGCTCTAAGCATTGGGCTAGATTTTACTGATGTATTTGCTGTTGTTCTTTAAGTAAACAATAAAATTATTTCAGCCGTGACCATGAAGAGTTCATAGCGGCTTTAGAGGAGCACATTCGAAGCCCCGAGAAGCCTTTGAGCGACAAGTTACAAACGGCCATCAACTTCCAATACCGCATCCAAGTCCGGAACTCCACCGATCCTTATAAACGAGCTGTGAGTGACGTTCTACTAAACTCATAATTTTTTTTTTGTAATAGGTAGTACTGTACAATTATCATTATAATGATCAAGAACAAAGTGCTATGGAACACTTAAGAATAAGAATAATTTTTATTTATCATTTTACAAAACATAGCTTAACTTGTTATGTTGATACAACACAAAATACTTACATATGTATCCAAGTGTTTTAATAATACTATCATATAAAATTGTTAACTAATTTTACCATATTTCGGCCGAAACCTTTACAGAAGTAATACTATTATGTACTAGCTTGTCAAGCCGCGGCGGTGTTGCCCATGTTTTTTTGGATCTTCCCTCAGGAAATAAGAAGGAAGAAGACCATAGTCTCCCTTCTTATTTCCTGAGGGAATCAGGAAATAAGAAGGGAGACTATGGTCTTCTTTAATCAAAACTCTATCTGACACTGAAATCATTATTTTAAATCGGATGAGTAGTAACTGAGATTAGCGTCTTGAAAAAAACAATCAAACAAACTCTTTAGCTTTTATAATATTGATATAGATTACAGTTTTTATTTATCATGTACTTTTTTGCTTAAATACTCAATTAATCAAAAAAAAAAACAGTTAATAATGTAAAAATTCCATCTTCTTCTTTAGGATTTATGGCATTCGTAACAGTCAACAGCCAACGTAAACTCGTATTCTTGTTTGAAATACTAGTCAAAACTTAAAATTACAATACACAACACATAATGATTACATAAAATTTAGGTTTTTGTTTAGTCTTTACGATACTTATACGATTTTGAATAAACAAAATACTTATTCTTCTCTTGTCAGGTGTACTGCGTTATAGGGTGCTGCGACCAGGGCGACGAGCACTACGAGGTGGCGCGGACCGCCGACGACTACCTGTGGCTGAAGCTGTCCCTCATCAGAACGCGCGCCAACAACGAGCCCGACGCCTTCTCCTACTCCGATCTGCAGAAACTTATATTGGAGGAATACGGTAAGCTGTCTATTTCAACTATTTCAATCAGTCAATCGATTTGTAATAAATAAACTAGCATAACCATAGAAATAATAACATTGTTACATATAGAATAGAATAGAAAATTCTTTATTACACACTAAAATTAAACCTAGCATGCGTAATTGGCGGTCTTATTGCTTAAAGCAATTTCTTCCAGACAACATTTGTATGGAAATAATTTGAATCAGGAAGGTTGTGGACGGCGGTGGTAGACAAAATATTATGCCTCGTTTCCATATTTACACCAGTTTTCGCGTACGTGATGCGCGTAACCGAGTTTTCCGAATCAAAATTAAATAAATTTATATTCAAACGTGGTTTACTGTCCCAACGACCGGTGATTTTATCTGTCCCTTATCAGGACGCGTTAACAAAGAGCCCGAGGCCATCTCTGATCTGCGGTCATGTCAAATTAATAAATAAACTGGCGTAATCATATATATAATAACACTGTTTAAATGTTTTCGTCAGTATTTGCTTTCTCTTATTAAAAAATAAATATTTATATTTTAACTATCTGACTTCAATTGCATTGCATGTACACGTTGGTTAGATTATCAAACATCCTCTCACTCTACAATGGTGCCCTCTGGGAAGCACAAAAACGCACTGGAGAGAAACCAACTTTACCACCTATCTAGAGTCTAGGTATCAAGTCTCTCCGGAGTGGCAGTTTTATGGACCGTTAATATTTTACTTGCAGAATCTGAATTTTAAAACATTTCAGGTGAAACCCACTACCACGCGTACGAAAAGCCTGTAGTATACTTCCAGATGCTAACTTTGACTGGTCAATTCGAGCCAGCTCTAGAATTCCTGTCAAGAATACCAAGGTATACTTAACTGCATAGTCTGCATATTTACCAGTTTGTTAATATGTATAACAGCTTTTCATAGCTGAATGTCTATAATAATAATTTTGGATCAATTTCTATTTGCAGATATCAAGTACATGGTGTCCATATGGCCTTAGCTCTACATGATGTTTACATGCTGGGTACTCCTAGAAACGTACAGGCTCCTCTTTGTAAGTAATTTATATACTGACCTTCTTCAAATAATATATAAACTATCCATTGTTGTTCCTTATTTAGACATTAATCTTCACTATAAATAACATTTAAATACCCGACGCGGCACATCATATCTTTTCTGAATGTATTTAACTAACATTGTCTTTATTCAATGCGCTTGAGTTGTTTCGAAGATTTTACGCACTGTCCTAACACACTGTGTACTGTACACATCATGCAAGGATGAGTTTCTCCCCATATGATTTGCTGACGCTATAAGTGACGCGCAAAGTCTACAATAGAGGTAACATTATTAAAAATCGTATTTTGAGTTCTTTTACTTTTTTTAGTGTCCGTGGATACAGAAGATCCAGCCCCTCTCCGCCGACTCAACTTGGCAAGACTTTTGCTACTTTACGTTAGGAAATTCGAGCTCACAGACCCGTCTGATGCCCTACATTACTACTACTTCTTGAGGTAAGGCCCATTGAATTAAATATGTATACTAATTTTATAGATACATACTCAAAATAGATATTTTTAGTTGAGGAAAGATACACAAAATATTTTTGTTATGTTTTGCTCTTACATCTATACTAATATTATAAAGCTGAAGAGTGTTTGTTTGTTTAAATACGCCAATCTTAGGAACCGCTAGTCCAAATAAAAAAAAAAATTCAGATTCTTATAGAGTTTTTATTGAGGAAGGCATGAGGTTATTATACTGAAGGCAAATACGTTGTTTCCGCAAAAATCTGTAAACAAGGAAAACGCCGTAGCGTGTAAAGGTAGTGAAATTATATTTCTATTTTACAGAAACCTGAAAGACCCCAGCGGTAAAAATCTTTTCATGTGCTGCTGTACAGACTTAGCACTGGAGAGCCGGGACTACGATCTTTTGTTTGGCCGCATGGACGCTATGACCGGTCTTCGAAGCCAAGGTCTGCTTGACCAGTTCAATAACCCACATATTGATAGCACGGTGAGTTATTCATATCAAGAGATATTATTAAAATGTTATACTATTAAGGGCATAGTAATATTCTCCCGACTGAAAAGACATAGTATAACAGGATTTGTGAATTCAGAAAAAAAAATCTAGAGGCAATTCAATGGAAAAGACACTTAATATATGACATGGATTTAGAAACTCAGACAGGAAATTAGACTATTAAGTAACACATATCGCGAAGTAGCAGAATTAAAAAAAAAAACGATTTAAGGAACTTAATGAGATCCAATTTCAACTGTCTTTTTTTTTGCAGGTTATAGCGTTGAATGTGGCTGAGCAACTAGTGAATAAAGGTCTATTTGAAGATGCCATCACTATGTATGATATTGCTGGGGTGAGTGTATTGACCTTATTTTTATCAAATTTACGAGGGATTTTCCTTTTTCCGGATAACTAGTTTTTACTGAACTAAATATGCAGTTTTAGATAGAAATCACACGGTTATAGTATACAATTTATATTTTGTTATCGCACGGAGTAGGAGCCATGGCGGGGCAACCTCTAACACTTCAGACAGATTGAAAAATAGAGTGTCCACTGTCAAATAGTGCTTTTTATATGGATTCTTATTTATGCGCTATAAACAATCGCAAACCCAGCAGCGTTCAATAACGTCTTGTCAATTCAATAGAATTAATATGTTTGTAATGGTTTCAGAGCTTAGAGAAAGTGCTAGAACTATTCTGCGTCCTGCTGGCGCAAGTAGTGAACAGTGGCGGTGGCGGGGGCGGCCTGCGCGAGCGGCTCTCCATCCTCGCGGAGCACGTGTCGCGGCGCCTGCGCTCCTCGGACTCCGCCAGTCTGCCCGCGGCCTTAGTGGAGGCCTATACCAAGCTGTGCAAGCTCATGACGTTCTTCGACCAGTTCCATGGCGAGAACTATGACGGGGCTCTTGATGTGAGTATGCTATAAATATTTTAACACTTGATTTCAACGGCTCTTATGGTGTCAGACTGCCCGCGGCATTTCACGCGGCTTAAGCAATAGAGAGTAATTTAAGAAAAGGTAGTTTTTTTTTCAAAATTGTTCCTTTGGTAAAAAAGGCGGTTAGTTTAAAAGGGGTATAGTTTTTAGGAGATAAAGACTAAGTTAATTATGTAATACTTTCTTCGGTTTTTAATAAATGATTGATTGATTGAATATAATATACTCGTACATAGTATTTTAATATTAATATTTTAAATAGAAATAACGTTACACTAGATTTTGAATGTTTACTCTTGAACTATGGCTTAAAACTTGCTCTGAAACAACCGACCCGCCTGGCGAACAATACGTGTATTGATAACTTTGCGCATGATTTTAAAGGATCTTGTTGTACAGAAGTATTGGACTTTGCATTGTCCGACCATACGGCACAATTATTATGTTGTCCTGTTAAGAATAAACATACACTGGCGTACTGGCGCATCAAGAGACGTGATTATTCAACTAATAATATTTTAAAATTTTGTAAGGTAATTTCGAACTTAGCGTTCTCTGATGTATATGATGAGAATGATCCCAACAAAGCGTATATTAAATTTTCTGATACATTCAAACTATTCTATGACCTGTGTTTTCCACATAAATTGTTAACCATTAAAACATCAAAACCAATAAAATGGTTATCACGGGGAATAAAACTTTGTTCCAAAAATAAAAGAAATCTACTCTGGAAACTAAGATGTAATCCATGTGATATCAATAAACAAACTTATAAAAAATATTCTAAATTGTTAAAAAATATTATAAAACTTACTCAAAAATCACAAAATGGCTATTTTATAAACTCATCAAAAAACAAATGTAAAGCATCTTGGAAAGTTATTAATAGTAACAAAAGTAAGCTCCCCAAAGACTACATAAATAAGATTTTATTTCAAAACACAATTGTAACAAACCCTAAAGAAATAGTTAATTTATTTAATAATCACTTTGTAGATAAAATAAGACCTATTAAACAAAACTTTAGCCAAACAAAGCTTTCTTCCACGTTTAGTCACTCATTATTTATAAAACCCAGTATCCCAGTAGATGTATGGCGTATCATATCCTCCTTGAATAATACAAATAGTGTAGGATATGATGGTATAACTACACGGATCATCAAAATTACATCAAGTAGTATTTGTCATCCACTTAGCTACATTATCAATTTGTGTATAAGTTCAGGAATATTTCCAGATGCTCTAAAAATATCTATTATTAAACCCTTACACAAAAAACTAAGTAGAGATTGTATTGATAACTATCGGCCAATAGCTCTTATCCCCGTTATTTCGAAAGTCTTTGAAAAATACATTTACAAAGAATTAAATGACTATTTTGAAATAAATAATATATTCTGTAAAGAACAAAAAGGATTTAGACAAAAAAAAACTATTAATATGGCTATTTATGACTTTCTAAATCACGTGACATTCAATATGAACAAAAGGACACCAGTATGCTCTATATTCTGTGACATGACCCAAGCATTCGATTTTGTAAAACATGACATTTTAATCAATAAACTTGAAAAATATGGCGTTAGAGGAATATCACTAAAACTCATCAAATCATATTTAGAAGATAGAAAACAAATGACCGAAATCACAACGATTAATAATATAACCAAACTTGAAGAATCACATGTCTCAGATGTTCGTACCGTTAAATTTGGCGTTCCCCAAGGTAGCGTATTAGGACCCCTGCTTTTTATAGCCTATATAAATGACCTACCTAGTATTACCTCTCATCCTATGACACTATTTGCAGATGACAGTACAGTAACGATTTCATGTAAAAATTCTAACACATATAAAACTGACATAAAATCAACATTGACATCAATTATAGCATGGCTAGAAAATAATAACTTAAAAATTAACATTGAGAAAACCAAAATAATACAATTTAGACAACGTGAAACAACTGCTACACCTAAACTTGACATACAATATAATAATTTAAAAATTGAAGATATTGACTCTACAAAATTTTTAGGAATCTATATTGACAAAAAACTAAATTGGAAATGCCATATAGAACATTTAAGTAAAAAAATTAACAGTCAGATATATATTCTTTATAAATTATATCCTATTGTTAAGTTAGAAACCCTCCTATTGACATACCACAGCTTAATAGTCTCAAATATCCGTTACGGCCTAATATTCTGGGGCAATTCAACTAATTCTGAAATTATTTTTAAATATCAAAAAAGATGCATCAGAGCTATCTTTCGACTCCAAGTAACTGACTCATGTAAACCGTATTTTGTAGATCATAAAATCTTAACTGTGCCATCTTTATACATTTACGAGACCGCTATGTTTGTTAAAAGCAACCCTAGTAAGTTCGATCAGCTCTCTGATGTCGTGGTACGTAATCGACGAGATCAGCATAAAGTCTGCAAGCCAAATTCGTCCACAGCATTGATGCGTAAGAGTATCTTATGCATGGCCCCATCCATTTACAACAGGCTCCCCGCAATGCTAAGAGAACTACCGCGTACACAGTTTCAAAACAAGCTAAAAGCCATGCTGGAACAAAAATGTTACTATAAAATAGCAGAGTTTATGGACGATAAGAATTTTTTGACATGTTAATAATTTATCCAGAATAAATAATAATAGAATAATAATAGAAATTAATATATGTTTTTTTTTTTTTTTTTTTTTTTAATTTTTTTAATTTAGATATGAAAATGTAATAGATATATAATTAAGTAATAATTTATTATAAGTATAGTATTAGAATAATAATATAGTAAGTAAGTAAACACTAATATTGTAAATGACATTGTACGCCTTACGGTAGAATTACATTGAAACAAATTGATTACATTATAAGACCTATGTAACAGATACATGTATTTCATGCAATAAATATATACTTTACTTTACTTTATAGTGTAATGTTATTAGAGTAGAAACCCTTAATCCCTCGAAAACTTTGTTCTAGCACTTTCTTGTATTCGCAATTTTTCATTTATATTTTTATGCGGTGCCTTGTCTTTCCAGACCCTACGAGAATGCGAGTTGGTGCCACTAAGCGCGCGGGAGCTGGAGGCGCGAGTGTCGGGCGCACGCGCGGCGCGCGGTGAGCTGCTGCGCAGCCTGCCGGGCGTGCTGCGCGCGCTCTGCACCATCCTCCTAGCGCAGCGGCAACGTCTGCGCAACAACGCCACGGCGCAGCAGCTCGGCGTGCAGACCAACAAGGTAACAGTGGAAACACTTCAAATATATCACGTTTATTTTAACACCAAAAGTCCAATTATTTTTAATACCAATGACATGAAATATGTGCAATAATATAAAATTACGACCTCTTTGGATTTTATAATTTTATAATAATATTTTTTTTGTTGTACGCTAATTTAACGGTACGCTGGCGTACTCATGACAGTACTCAGAAACGGCTTATACAAATACAAAAACACTTTATTGTACACCAAAACAAAACAATAGTTACAAAAATCACTTAGAAAGTACAAATGGCGGCCTTATCGCCCAATAAGAGCCATCTCTTCCAGGCGACCTTAGGATGGAAAAGAGAGAATTGGAAATACAAATTAGACAGAAGTATAATTATCAATGTTAGTACACCTGTACTAGCATTGATTATTATATGTACTTCTTTAATGCATACATTCAAGCAAATAATTATAGGAAAATAAGATATAACAATATAATAAACTAGCTGTGCCCTGCGGTGCTACCCGCGTTATAATGGATGAAGTACTCTTAACCAACAACAAATTTATTTGAATAAAGATTAATATAATTATGTTGATACAACTTAAACAAATTATTTCGACCAAATTAGGTACCATAAAAACGGTTTTTGTGAGTTAATCTTAAAAGATAGACATATACTATCGCGGACTGTTTTTTAGATCATTAAAAGAGCTATTATTCTTTAATACATATTTTTTGTGTATCTTGAACCGTTTTCACGGCGCACGCAACGGAAGGCTTCAAAGATGAACAATTTCTCCCGTTTTTTACACATTTACCACTATATCTTTGCTCCTATTGGTCTTAGCGTGATGTTATATAGCCTATAGCCTTCCTCGATAACTGGACTATCCAACACAAAAAGAATTATTCAATTCGAACCAGTAGTTTCGGAGATTAGCGCGTTCAAACAAACAAACAAACTCTTCAGCTTTATAATATTAGTATAGATAGAGTTAACAATATTACAGTTTACTCATTTAAAATTCCTGTCAAAGTATTTTAAACACTTTCGGATTATCAAAAAATGCATAACAATTATTGGTTGCATTATTTACACTTACACTATAGTATTTAACACCATGACAGCAAAAATCCTTTTTCATGAAGGATCGAAAATAAAACACTTTCTTATCTTTCAGCAAGTGGAATGGCTACGAGAACAAGCGGAGGTGCTCAACACGTTCGCGGGAAACATCGCGTACAGAATGCCGGGCGACACCTACAGCCAGCTGGCGCAAATGCAGATACTGATGCATTGATTCCCTTAGTGTAATTAACAGACATTTCTTAAATATAATGTTTTTTAAATCATTTAAGTACTTTTAATGCACCCTAGCCTAGCCGTGTTGGCTAAGTGGGAGGACACTCGACTTTCATTCCGAAGGTCGTGGGTTCAAACCCCGCCACGCACCTCTGGATTTTTCTTCTTGAGAAATTTATGTGCGCTATAAACACGTGCTTTAACGGTGAAGGCAACATCGTGAGGAAACCGGCATGTTCTGAGAACTCTAAAAGAGTTTGAAGGACATGTGACATTCACCAACCCGCACTTGGCCAGCGTGGTGAATTAAGGCCTAATCTCTCTCGTCAAGAGAGAAGTCCCTGTGTCCCAGCAGTGGGAACGTTAATAGGGTGATGATGATGAATGCACCCTAAACTAAAAACATTTAGTCAATATCAGAGAACTTTCTACTTTTAACAAACAAACATGGAATTTATTATTCACTAGCGGACCGCCCCGGCGTCGCACGGGTAAAAAAAGTTCCCGGCAATTTTTCCTTATTTGCTCACCGTTTAGACCTACCCTGGACTACGACAAACATTTTGAAACCAAAATCAGCTCAATCGTCCCAGCCGTTCTCGAGTTTTAATCAGACTAACGAACAACAATTCATTTTTATTTATATAGATTAGCAAGGACAACCAATGCTTGTATTTTGTACAGTCATCACGGAAAAGTTTAGAGATATATTAATAGATCCATGGTCTCCTTTTCAGAAATTAAAGGAAAAGAGTTGGTTGGAGGAATAAAATGAAAGTATATCTGTAGGACAATAAGTTTATTTGTGTCTATCTCGGTTTGAATTAGTAGTAACAGGGTATAAAATCTTTATTAACTTTACATTGAAAAATAATGATTATGGATATTTAACTTGACTGTGCTGAATTTATTGAACACACTTTTTCATTCAACACTACACATAAAATGCTTTTCTATTAAAAATAATATTTTAACAAACCAAAAATTTCACCTTCCTATATATCTAACCAACAATTTAAGATGCGAGCCAATGCATCCGACTTTAAAATTGATACACTTAATTTGAATGATGACTTTAACCATTCATGAACAAAGTTTCTTCAGCACACGCTCACAAGCATCCCTGAAATCCAATTTCTTGTTCCTCTGGGAGATCGCCCAGTTTAGCTGGTTTCTTTCCGTGTCATTTGTATTTCTTGGGGCCGAATATGAGGTCTGCATCGGGCGCGCCCTTGGGGTGTTGGTACTTTTGGCGCACATGCTGGCCACGGTTGGGGTTCCCAAGACCGCCCGAGCCTCCGCCACTCTCTGCGCTGTACTCCTCTTCCTCCTGCCTCTCTGAGATGTTCAGCGTCAGTCTGTAAATAAACATATTCAAATACATTCATTCATTCATATAGTGGTTTGTATCCTAGTAAATTGTTATATTTACAGTTATAATATGATTCAATAAGTGGTCATACGAAACTCACCGTTTGACTCTCTCCATCTCTTGTTTGTCAGCCAGTGTCTGCTGTTGAAGGTTGCTGGCGAGTTCAGGAGGTGCGTTGAAAGACTTGTACTGAGGCTTAGTGCCTTTGCGTACCATCAGGACAAACTCCACACCTGGTTTACCTTGCTGTAAAGAAATAACATAATGACATTGACATATAGTAATATTGTGAAATAAGTGTGTGAAAGGGAAATTACAGAAAATAAAACGAGTGCGTCGAGGAACGCCCGAAAGTATTCGTCCGCCGTATTCATAAGTAAAAGACCAGCCAGTCAGTAACGCGTTACGAAACGATGTCGTTAATCCTCCCATATTAAGGTATAACTTTAACAAATGCCATCTACCTTCTAGGTCTTCATGTCCCATCTTAAACCACATCGTCACTTTACAGCAGGTGAGATTGTGGGCAAATTAAGAAAAAAAAATTTATTAAAATAACTATCGCAGGTCGGATGTGTCGTGGGCTAAATCCACAACTATACGGATTCCACAGGACAGTAAACGACCTCGCGGTAAAGCGGACAAAGCGACCGACGGTGGAGAGATGAGATTGACGCCCACCTCAAGGACTGAAATCAATCAGATAGGGAAGTCTGGACAGAAGGTAGCCTTGCCCCGCAATGGGACACAACAGGCTCGTAAAAAAATACCTTTATTTTTATAACTAAACTTACCCTCAGCTGCTCATAAGTTTTCTTGGTAGTTTGACGACATGTCATCGGCACAGCAATATCCCTGTTCTGGGGTCGATTCTCCCGCTGTCGCTCGGCTATATTCTCCATTACCATCTTTTCGAAAGCTGATTCAAATTCCACATCTTCTACCTGTAGATGATGATAGATTATATTTATATATAGTTTACAACTAGAATGATATACCTAGTTTAATTATCAGAACAGTATAGATAAAATTTACTAAATCAACTGAATAACAAGTACATGCTGTTTCTTGTTATTATGTATTTATCCAAAAAACATGTTTACTTAAACACATATAGCAACAACCACTAAGGTTTAACCTAGTGCGATTATAAGAACTTAGACGCAAGTTCTTACTAACCTATCTAGCTACACATACACATAGATGATGTAAGTAGGGAAATAAATTGGATGTAACTAATACTCACAGGTTTGGAAACCGGCCGCCTAGGTTCATTCGCAATGTCATCACTAGTTGTAATCTCATTGTCGTCATTTCCCGTATTTTCCGTGGTCGGCTCCTCATCCGAACTCTCGTCAGGAAGCTGCGGGTTGTCAGTTTCATCATCAGTCTCAATAATAGTATCAAGCCCGTCATTCCCATCGTTAGCGCTGTTATCCTCATTAGGGTCTTCATACTCATTTTCCTCTTCTTCTCCTAATTCAGGGTATAAAGTTTGTCTCAAGTCTTCCAAAGCGTCCTTGCATTGCTGCCAACTAGTAAACATATTCAATTTCGGTCTTAAAGTTGTCAAACACTCCTGGTATATGTAATTAACGTAGATCGGGAACTTGTTGTCATCGGTCCAAAATGGATCAGAGTTTTTAAACCAGTAGTAATGCTGGAAAAACGTTAGGAAATAATCCAAACGCTTCTTACTCGATCCACTGTTGAAATACGCGCCGCAAGTCTCTAGAAGTGCGCAGACTAATCGTATCCTGAACACGTTCTCGGGTGGATCCAAAACCGAGAACACTGAATGGTCATTTGTCACACCGAAAGTTATAAAAGAGTATAGAACCGTAAAAATATCCCGTGAATCCAGAAGCTTGTAGTTGTACAGTTCGCCTAGATATCGAACTGTGGCAATGCGTCGTTGATTATAACGTGGATGGGGGTCTTCCATAGTGACCCTTATTTCTTCTAAAATAGTGTCCACAACTGCTGGTGCAACGTTTTCCTGCCAAGCTGCCAGTTCAGCTGTGAGTCTGGCTAAGGCGCGACGAGCGCTCGCCCGAACCCTCCACCCTCCAGCTAAATGCTGTATCGCTATAGCGGAAATATCTGGATCATCCCAGTTCAGTTTCCGCATGAGTCTTAGTATCTTCTCTTCGTTGCTTTTTTGGAGATCTTCATGTAGTATTTTTCGGATGAACTGATACATGGGCGGTTCCTCCTCCTTCGGTTGTGCAGGCGTTTCTGGAGGGCAAACGTAGTAGAATGCATTCTCTATTTGCGTCACGTACCGGGAGTCCAGAGCTGAAACAGTCTATACAACACAGTTTTAATAATTATGTCTCAGAAAAAAAGCTATTTTACCATAACCAGTCCAACCAACCTTTTTTCTCATCATCTGTTGCAAATATATCATAGTTCTCTGATGTGTGTCTGGATTGCAGTACAAATACCTTCCACAGGTTTCTAGCAGATTACATGCCATCTCAATATGGTGGTGTTTGAAGTCATGTAATAAGACTTTCAGGCAATATAATGCTTCAATCTTGGAATATAGACTGAACTTTACCAGCTCTCCTATGAATCTCACCACCTTGATCTAAAAGTAAAACTATATTAATTTAGTGGGTGTTTATTCAAACACAAGAAAACACAAATGGTTGGTGTAATATTTAGTTTACCTTGGATTCAATATTAATTTGATCCTTCTTTCTAACGTGGTATTTAAAATCTTGCTTCAACATTTGGCATAAATCCACACACACATCGGGCAGCACAGGGTACAAAATCGCTGCGAATCTTGAGTAGAAAGGCAATAAGTCCAGCCTTGTTCTGGCTACGCCGAATAGCACTCTAGTTAGTTTCCTACGATTGTTCTTTGTGTTGAGATTCAGTACGAAATCGACTGCGGCATTGTCTATCAGTTCACGGTTAATACAGTTTGGCAGCTCATTGAAGAATGCATCGAGAGCGTATCTGAAAAGGACAGGTAGTCTTAAATTGTTGCTTTTTTGGCATTTGGATGAATTGTTGGGACCTCATGTACCCAGCCCAGGGAGATAAATATTGTTAATGTACGAGTGTGTTATTGTGGCGTTTCAAAGTACGATGTACGAACACAATTATAATTTAATATTATTAATTTAAATAAAAAATCGGTATTTATTACATTACCCGCGTTATGACGTTTTCCCCCCAGTTAAAAGTAGCCTATGTCCTTCCTTCCTCAGGCTCTAAAGAATCTGTATACCAAATATAATTTAAATCAGATAGCGGAACAGACAGAGTTACTTTCGCAATAATTATATTAGTAGGGAAACAGAGCCTTCATTACTTTATTGCTTAAAAATTCTGATGGCATTAAAAGACAACTAATTTGTAACTAACTTGTTAGAAACATTTGATGGCTGCACTTCCTCAGTTTCAACCTCTGTGACTTGCGGCTCCTCATTGTCACTCAATTCATCTTCCTTAAGGTCTTCATCCAGCATTTCTTCAGTTACCGTTTCAGGTTTGCTTTTAACAGTCTGGGTAAGAAAATATATGAAGAATTGGCCTATGTCTTTGATCTCTTGTTATGATGATTAAAGTATTCAATAATATTATTATATTAAAAAAGTGTGACCTGTAACCCTTTGCATTTTAGTTAATATTAAGTAGGTAGTAGTTATTTATGTTAAGTTATGATTTAAAGATAATTGTTTTGTTTATTCTTATGTATACAAATATGTTCTTTTAAGTTTACTTTAGTCAACCGACATAAACTCTGTTTAAAGGTTGTTAAAACTGAATAAAAAAAATGCTTGGAAAAATTTAACCCTTTTTTAAAGTTCTATAAAAGAACTTTAAAAGAGGGTTAAATTTTTCCAAGCATTTACCATTTGAAATCAAATCATGTGAAATAATATAAGTTATTTGATCCATGGAAGTAATACATAATTAATAATTCACAGTATTTATACCTCTTTCACTTGATAATGTGGCATGAAGACTTTTAGATCAGGTAGACTAGTATAGAATGTTCTTGTATCCTCATCCTGCCAGGGATCAGTGCCGGCTTGCATTATAAACTCCTCATTGCCTCCAATAGTCACAGAGCCCTGGGTTTCTATCACTGTCATAGAAAGGGTGGGTGGCTCTCCAGCTTCCCCCAATTCCTCTCCAAGGACTTCTGCAAAGCTCTGGGCTCCTGCTAATAGCTTGTCATAGGTAGCCTAATAAAAAAAAATTACTAAGGTATTGTACACTTTACACTTCATTCTGAAGTAGTTTACTTATGAATAATGATATTAAGACTATGGTATTGATTACATTATGGTGAAGATAAAGGTAATACTAATAAGGTATTTATTAAATTCAATATTTACATATATCTACGGAAATTATAAAGCTGAAAAGTTTGTTTGATTCATTGATTTTTTGGTAATCTTACAACCTACCAATCCGATTTTAAGTGTTTGAAAGCCAATTTGTTGAGGAAAGCTATAGTCTACTTCTACCGCAGGAAAATATGTTGTTCCCGGTACAAAATCCATAAAACACAGGCTAAGTGTTAGTATTCATATATTTACCTGATGCTGTTCTAAAAGATCTTTCCTTTCCTGAGACAGTTCTCCCCTTGTATGTAAAGTTCTCTGGTTAGCTGCATGCAAGCCTTGCAGCTGTGCCCGCTCAGCAAGCAAGTGCTTGGTTAATGATGAAAAGTAGTCCTTTAGAAGGGTGCGCACTGCAGTCTGTTTCTCAGCTGGTAAGAACATGTTCCTTGGTACTGGTATACCATATTTCTAAAATAATATTACAATAATTACTTTTCGAAATCTAAACTGAAACTGTAATGTAGTGAAATTATATAGATGAAATATTAATATTTAAATTTGGTATTAATTTTATCTACCATTTAAATAGTTAAAGTAAACAGTTACCTCTGAAGTTTCTCTTATTTTCTTTGGCATAAGGCCAGCATAATCCTCACCACAATGTTTACAAAATGACATTAATATTGGTATATTATTGTGTTCCTCTTTATCCATGTTGATGAGGACTGTAAGCACATTTCCTAGCAAGGGCAATCCTGTCTTATTGGCAAATATACCAACAGCCACAAGCTCAGCATAAAATCGAATATCCACTCGCAACTTTGATGAATTTGTGATCTTGTCAGTAGCTTTGAAAGTTAAAATTTTCTGCCAGTTTTCAAAGAAGTTTGGTGCAAACTCAGAGTATGTACTGTGAAGTGCAGAACATAATTTTATTGCAGCTGCTATATCAGACATCTTCAACTTCGCTTCTGCAATAGCTGATGCTACTTCAGAAATGTACTTCGTCAGATTTAGGACACTGAAATCTTTCAATAATGTGTCTATTTGAGGAGCACTAAAGGCTTTTAATTTTTTGACAAATGTTGTATTTTTCTTAAGTCCCGAGTCTAACTTGGAAAAATGGTTTTCAGGGGGACGAACGCAGCCCAAATTCTGAGCTCGTAGTTCTGCCTTCTGTTTGAGTCTCGTTTCGAGGTTAGTTATGTACTCGGCAAGTGTGGCTCTCTCCGTCTCTTCTGCGGATTCTGACGTCTCCTCCACAACACTCTCATTTTTTTCTCCATCGTTATCGGTGGTAGTCATTGTGTTATGCACAAATTCACATTTCAATCGAAATACATAGCAAAATGACAAACTCTGACCAGACAGAATAGAAACAAAAACTTTGTTTTCATTCCTCGCATGACACTGACAGATACATGATTGAACGGATGACGAAATGACAGCTGCGAATCAATTATGTTTTGTAGCCAGCCGTCCGGATCACAATCTAGTAGAACGGATGAACATAATAAATTTACTTTGTGCCTGATAGTGTAGAACGGCTCTCCATGGATGCAGGTTCCAGCTGTTTCTGACATCTGACAGAATAAATAAAAAAAGATCAGCATGTTCAGCATGTGTGTTGTTTATTTTGATTACAAGCTAACTAGTGCAACAAAATACTAACGCTAGTGATTAATACTCTCTAACATCAAATAAATATGTTTGTATTGTATAAAGATTTTAGATAATTAGCATTTGAGTTTATTTAACCATGTGCGGCATTTTGTGCGAAATATGCTATGAGCATTCTTCTGAAATTGTAAAGGTAAAAAGTTTAGAATAGATAAGTTTTTTATTCACAAACATAATCATTGTATACCTTAATTTAATTTCCTATGGAATAGAAATTTGGTAGCTTTTGGCTAGGTATTTATTACATTGCTAGGTAGCTAAGAATGTGTATTTATAAAAAAAAGGTGTGTGTGCGATTCACACACGATAGAAGTGAAACTTCAGTAAATCGACAAAAGAATAAGAAGAATAGTTAGTTAGTTAGTAGTTAGTTAGGGGGGCCCTGTTTTTCCGCACTTAGACTCAAAGGTGGTCCATTGTGCGTGGATTGGGGTGCTAGTGTAACCAGCCCAACTCCGACCAAAAGCGCAGAAGTTTCCTGGGGTCTTCGCAGGCTTCTCGGAGTGACCTTGGGTTCTTAAGGATTTCACGTCGCTGTGCTGTTACTCCCTCGCATTCCAGGATGACGTGGGCAGCTGTTTCGTCTTTGTTGAGGCATCCTCTGCAGAGTGAACTGTCTGTGGATCCCATGTTATAGAGGTGTTTGTTGAGGGTGATGTGTCCTGTGATAGTTCCTATCAGGACTCGAAGGTCCGTTCTTTTAAGGTTTAATAGGCGTTTGGATTGCCTTGAGTTAAGGTCTGGCATTGCTGTTCTTGCCTGTCGGCAGTCTGTTAGATTATGCCAGCGATCGTTGTGTAGGTCTTTTATTCTAGTTCTCATCCAGGTGCGCAGTTGTGAGAAAGGCAGCGGCAGGAACGGAGACGGACCTTCTGCTTTCCTTCCTGATCCTTGCCGTGCTAGTTCATCTGCTGCATCATTCCCGAATGATCCACTGTGACCTTTGATCCACTGAAGGGTGATCGTGTTATTTTTGGAAGCCTCCTGTAACACTAGGTGGCATTCGTATGTTAGCTTAGAGTTACTCTCTCTGCCCATTAGGGCAGTGAGTGTGGCGGCACTGTCTGAGAAAATTCTAATATGGTACCCATTTATCTTCCTTCTCATGATTGCCCTGGCCGCCTCTGTTATTGCTGCACATTCACATTGGAATATAGAGCTGTGTTCGCCTAGTGTCATGGATATGTTAATGTTGAGGTCTAGTGAGTGGGCCCCTGCACCTGTTCCGGTCTTTGTTTTTGAGCCGTCGGTGTATATTCTCACTTCCTCAATGCCTGATTCGTCCTTAGGACCTTCAGATAGTTGTATGTGGTAAAGTTTGTCTTGGATTGGTTTCTTGAGCATGAGGTCGCACGGGGCTGCTATTAGTGGTTGGTATTCCAGCGCCCTTTCAAGTATACGTGCGTGTGGACTTGTGGTGGTTCCCCATATTCCAAGATTGTTTAGTCTAAGGGCTGAATAAGAAGAATAAAAAAAACAAAAGAAAAATACTATGCAAAAAGATTTTGTTCGGTCGGTCACCCATCCAAGTACTGGCGTCGCGCAAAGTTGCTTAACCTTGTTAGCGTTTAAGATTGGCTTACCCGACAGCCAATCTTATTTCCATTTCCGTTGCATCCGGTTTCAAATCACAACGATTCTAAAGAAGTTTCACTTCAAAAAACAAATATCCGAATTAGACTAAAATAAAATACTAAAATCAAATAATCAAATCATTATAAGCATGTCTTAGTCTTCTACTACACCTTAGGTTCCGTTTTAAATTAATACACATTTTGACAATACCAAAAAAAAATATTTCAAAATGTTGCAGCCAGTCACTCAACTAAGACCTGGCGCCACTAGCTTAGCTTTATAAAAATCACGTTTGTTGTATGGGAGCCTCTTATATTTATTTACGATGTGATTTAGTATTTGTAATAGCAGCAACAGAAATACATTATATATATAATTCTTCTGTGACTGTGTATGTCACTGAACTTCTCTCAAACGACTGGACCGATTTTGATGAAATTTTTTGTGTGTGTTCAAGGGGATCTGGGAATGGTTGAGATTTCACAATACGGTCAACTGAATATTATTTTTGAGACGTGGGACAGGACAACGCCTGTCGGGTCGACTAGTTATTTTATAAAATTAACAAGGTTTTAAATCTCTATCTATGACGGTTCTTAAGATACAGCCTGGTGACAGATTATTTTTTAATTATTTATCGTGCACTGTACCAATCCAATACTTGGTACTTACCAAATACAATACAAGCAGTCCAGTAGTTTCAAGAAAATTAGTGGTCACATTAATATAAATATACATTTATGGGTACGGGCTTATTTTTTTCTTCCGATTTGTTTTTCAGGATTCTCAAGTTCTACGACGGATAAACCAAAGAGGTCCAGACTTTTCACATAAACAGAATTTTGACGTAAATGTAAACAGCTGCACTAAGATATATTTTTATGGCTCCGTCCTTTGGATGCAGGGGAATAATATCACACCACAACCTATAGAAAATCAAAATGGAATCCTTTTGTTTAATGGCGACATATTTGATAAAACATGGAGCAGTGAACTCAGCGATACACAAATAATTATGAACAAACTAAGTGAAAATAATGATGATGATGTATGTATTTATACTTTTGGCGCGTCATTGGCGCGGTAGATGACGGTCCGCTTGTGGGGCAAGAGGCAGCGGGTTCGATTCCCGCCGAGGAATTAAGTTTCTGTATATTCCGCCATCACATTCTCCTTGTTCTGGGTGTTTAAAATCTATAATACAAAATATCTATATAATATGTCGTTAAACAGATGTCTATTACCAGTAACACAAGCTTGAAAGCTTCCACGATAATATTTCTAACGGTATACGGTCCGGAGATTTTTTTTTTACAAATTACCTCGTACGTACCTAAATCGTACGTTGTACTGCATTAGAATAAAAGCTTTTCTATGACATTGAACGGGTAACATACTATGATTTGACGGTTTTTGAATTTTTACGATATTTCGACGCTGTTTTAAGCGCCATTTAAGTCATAATATTGTTAAAAACCATTATAATTTAAAAGGTATAAAAGCTTTTTTATTTTATTTTTATTCTATTAAAGGTTAACCAACCCTTATTCCTACAAAAACAGAATATAATGTGGGAGACATGTCCAAAGAGTATAATGCATGTCTTACAGTCGAACAGCCTATGGCTAAAATAATGACGAAAACTATTCAACGTTAACGAAAGCAAAGTAGCAAATCAAATCGAAAACATACACTAATTGCTACTCGCTCCGTTCAGCGCGCCAAATGTGTATTTTGTTTTTGTTTAAGAGCAAACATTACAAGTTCGAGGTAAGAGCATAAAAGTGTAATTTATATTTTTTTTTTGTTTCAGTCTACAAATAGAGAAGATCACTTAATCAACGTTTTTAGGTCACTTATAGGGCCGTTCAGTCTCATTTATTATGACAAAGGGTCTCGTTCTGTATTTTTTGCTAGAGACAGATTGGGAAGGAGCACACTTCTTCTCTATAAAGATGATAAACAGCGTATCTTACTTAGTAATGTTTTGGGTAAGTTAATTCTATTTATTACAAAATAGATAAGCAACCACTGACTTCTTTAACTAAATCATCATCATCATCTCAGCCGTAAGACGTCCACTGCTGGTCATAGGCCACTATAAGCCCGCAGCCTTCACCAGATCGTCCGTCCATCTAGTTGGTGGACGTCCTACGCTGCGCTTGCTGCTGATCCGTGATTCGAGAACTTTTCGGCCCCAACGACCATCTGTTCTGCGTGATAAATGGCCTGCCCTATGCCACTTCAAAGAAGTAATTTCTTTAACTTAATAATGTAAGGTAATTGTAATTATTATGATCCAAAAATAACTTAGTTAAGTATTACATATTTAGATTTATAACGGGATATTTACCATGATTGATTGTCTTTCGAGTTTCCCGATATTTCGGCACAGTTACATGCGCCATGATCACGGTTGAACTATGGCTGCAGCGATTGGAGTAACAGTTTTTTAGACAATCAATCATGGTAAATATCCCGTTATAAATCTAAATAGTATTGATAACCATGATAGTTTCAAAAGTTATTAGTTAAATATATTTTCAGGAAGAGATTACGAAAACTGTCTGGAGGTGCCTGCTGACAATATATTCTCGTACAATATTGAGAAAAAGAGCGTATACCAATACAGCTGGTCTGGAATGTTAAGAGCTGACATTTTGACGGTTGATGAATGGTGTACCACACAAAAATACATTCAAAATAAGCCAGATGACGAATTTAGTTTTAAATTTGACAAAAATGACGATTTAACTGACACTGTAAGAATAATTTGTGTATTATTCACTATCTCACAAAATCAAAATAACCATAACCATTATGACTTATGCGTTGTTAAATATATTTTTTTTCTTTTGTGTAAAATCGGTTAAAAATAGCAAATAATCTTGTTATTTAGATTTACTAATATTTTTAATTTTATCACTGACTGTTTTTTATTATTACAGGACGATATAATAAATTTAATAGAAAGTACAGCTAAAGAGAAAAGTGATAAACTCACATTTATGACAAAGCTATTAGAAGACACGAGAATAAAAGACGTAGTTTTAAAAGTGACCAAACTGCTCGAAGAAAGTGTTTTCATACGAGTAAAAAGACAACCCCAAAAATGTAAAATCTGTATAAAAAATTCTTACAGTGAATGTAAGCATAGCCCAGTTGGAATTCTTTTTTCCGGTGGTCTGGACTGCACTATTTTAGCTTTATTAGTGGACAGATATTTACCAAAGACTCAGAGCATTGATCTTATAAATGTTGCATTTAGTAAAAATGATACAGACACTTTTAATGTACCAGACAGATTAACTGGGAAACAGTCTTATGAAGAACTTCTAAAACTTTGCCCGAAAAGGTAATAAACTTTCTATTGGTGTTAGTTATAGTATGATATCATTATTTAAAAAAAAAAGGTTCCTAGCTATTATTTTATGATATAAAAATTTGATCAGCCGCCTAAGTTGATGTAAGTATGTACTATGTAGGTATTATATTTCAGACTATTGGCATATATTTTCTATTAAAGTAACTTACAGTTATACCATCTGCAAAAGTGAGCACAATAATTAATTACAAAACAAAATAATATAATAAAAAAATATTGTTTATATACCTACATAGTTTCTTACTTAAAATTTTTAATTTCATACATACGGGGCGTTTCATGGAACAATATTTTACACCTGTTTCATTATTTTTATTGAAGAACATCTTTACTGAATTTCGTTCGTTTATTATTAACTTACATAACACTGAGTAATAATGTTTAACGATTTTAGAGAATGGGATTTTAAAGAGGTCAATGTGCGAAGAGATGAGTTAGTTGAACATCAAAAATCAAGTATAGCAGATCTGGTATATCCACGCAAAACTATTTTGGATGAATCACTTGGATCTGCCCTCTGGTTTGCAGCCCGGGGAATCGCTTGTGATAACACGATTTCCTCAAGCAGGGTATGTTATATGTTGTTAATTTGTTTCTTATTAATGTATTTGTGTTATTTATGGCATATACAGGTTGATTCATTTCAGGTAGTCCAAAATGAAATGCGCGATGAGGGAAGGTTCTTGAGCAACCGTTTCTCCCCCATGTATCTTTTACGATTTTTGATAGTTTTGGAGATATTCAACTCTTTTAGTTTTTTTTTTGGTTTGGTGCTACAAGTACACTTAATATTTTTTCTAAGACGTCTTCCCCTCCGTAGATATTAGAACTTGGTTTAAAATATTATTTGAAGCCTAGAAGCCATACCAGAACTTTGATAGTAATGTATGGTAAATTCAATACAAGGGCTTCTAGCTTTCGACTGCCTCAGTGGCGCGGTGGGCGAGGGTCCGCTTGCGGCGCAAGAGGTAGCGGGTTCGATTCCCGCCGGGGGGTCAAGTGTTTGTATGTTCTGCAAGCTTTTTCTCCTTGGTCTGGGTGTTTAATATGTATAATAAAAATATCTATGTATGTATTAAGTATATCAGATGTCTAGTACCCGTAACACAAGCTAAGAGCTTACCACGGGGCTAGATGTTGTTGTGTGGATTTATTATTTATTTATTCTAAGGTTATTTTTATGTGAACCCCTCATTCTAAGTAACTACAATTTTGTAAGTGATTAGATATATTACTTATACAGTCTTTGCAATAGACTGGAAAAGAAATTAATTTGGTCTTAAAGTTTGAACTTAATACTAACAAATTACAATTTTGAAAGATTTTTTCTTATATTAGTCCCAAAAGCTATAAATTGATTTTATCATAAGTACCGGCCACTTCTCAGCAATGTTTGTGCCAAAGAAACACGACTCTAGTGAAAACAGTTTTAAAAAAATAACAATTTTAGTAAACCAAGTCGCTAATTAAAAAAACTAAAAAATTTGAATAATCATACATAAATAAACGTTTTTTTTTTTGTTTTTTTGAAGTCACTTCCAGTTGTGCTTGTTCTGTGTCGAAGATAAGCCGGCCGGCCGGACCGGGCCGAACTGGCCTTCTTCTGTACCTTTACCTTGGTTTCACAAATATTTTATCTGACCCTTATTTTAATTTTATGTAACGAGGAAATGATTTATCCGTTATTGTATTTTATTAGTAAGTGTACCTATTATGTACAACAAACCAAAATATGGATAATTTAATTGTACTGTTTTTTTAGGTTGTCTTATGTGAAAATTAAGAATCTAAAAGTTACTAATATAGTATCTAGTTATTATATATATATCTGCACTATGCAAAATATAACGATACATGTCATTATTTATAAATTATTTTTAGGTCATTTCAATTTATACTTTAAATTCTCCGTTTCAGGTTTTATTACTGGGTTCAGGGGCTGATGAACTATTTGGAGGATATTCAAGACATAGAAATGCGTACAAACGATTTGGGTGGTCTGGATTAGCAAAGGAATTAATGCTTGACTGGAAGAGAATTTCAGTTAGAAATTTATCACGCGATAACCGTGTTATTTGTGATCATGGTAGACAACCGAGAATGCCGTATCTAGATGAGCAGTTTTCTAGCTATGTTTTGCATCTGAAACCCTGGTTTAAGTAAGTTTGACATTTAGATTTAATTTACTTTTTAACCGGTACTATTTTCTTTCTTATTAATAACCCACATTTATGGTAAATTTCTAATTACTGCGAGTTTATTAAGTACATACTTTTAAATCAACCAAGGTTATCTACAATTTTCTGAATGGATGACAAAAACATGATGATGACTCAAAAAACTCTATTAACGAAATCACGAATTTATATCTCTTTCAGTATTTAATATAACATAAGATTCCAATTTTTTCAGATGTTTTCCTAGTGAACTATTGGGCCCTGGAGTTGGCGATAAACTTTTACTTAGATTGGTAGCACTAAATCTAGGATTGTCTGACGTGGTGTTATTTCCAAAGAGAGCATTGCAATTTGGTTCTAGAATAGCGAACAAAAAAGAGAAAGGATCAGATACATCTAAATCATTTGAAAAAGTTGTTTTACCTAATGTGCAGAAAGTCTAGAACTGATAAGATTATCTCAGTACCGGCTTCTAATGTGTTACCATTTGTATCAAATATATCAAAGTGTATCAAATATGTATATGCATGTCTACGCATTTTAACATGAATAAATTCATAATAAATATTTTATATAAATAAATATATACTATTTTTATTTCTTTTCCCCAATACATATGCGTTTGAAAGGGCGTAGTATATCATAACATAATCATTTATTCGTTGTTTCATATGGTAACATTTAAATAGCAAAATGTTATGATATTATCAAATAAATATGATTTTGTGTTCACGTGGATAAATAAAATTCAATTTATAATTGGACTCTGCGCTTAAAACGCCCAGTTTGCAAGTGTCAAGATAAATTAAATTATTATAAAGTGAATAAGATGTTAATCACTTGAAAGCTATTTTGCGTTTTTTTCGGTTATTAAATAGATCATAAATTCATAAAATACGTATCTTTTAATGTGAGAGTTACGACAGTTAAATAGTAAAAAAAATATAATCAAAAAAACTTGAAAAGTATGAAATAGGGTTCCTTGCGTCTTGCCAGATCGTTCACCCATCCAAGGACCATCCATTAAGTGAGGTCACATAAGGTAGCTTAACTTTATAGGTGAACATGATAGATGCTGATTTTGTCTGCCTCAGTGGCGCCGTCGGCGCTTGCGGCGCAAGAAGTAGAGGGTTTGATTCCCGCCAAGATACCAACCAACCAAGTGTTTGTATGTTCTGCAAGCACTTTCTCTTATAATGAAAAATATCTAGGTATATTATGTATGTCTATTTTATTAAGTTTATCGCATGTCAAGTACCCTTAACATAAGCTTAGAGCTTACCACGGGGCTAGATGTTGTGGGTTGTCCGGAAATATTAAAAAAAATACTAACTAGTCTTGGTAACCGCTTAAACGACCACCATAAGCCGCTGACATAATATTGTCTCAGTGTCGCCATCTCCCGGAGCCTGAAACGACAGCGATGTACACTCAATGACATTAACCTAAGAATCACTGAAGATGAGTTACTGGTACATCATTTTTCAGATTTATCAATCTCTTAGGAAGCTAGAGTCACACAATTTACCACTAAAATAACCTTGGAACTTTTAAACACTTTGGAACTGTCGACACGTTCCAAGTCACCGGTAGGTACAGTACACTGTGCCCATTATTTCTAGTCTTTTCGTCAGTAAATAAACCTAAAAATATATCTTCTTATATATAAAATTCTCGTGTCACAATGTTTGTTCCCGTACCCCTTCGAAACGGCTTGACCAATTCTCCTGAAATTTTGTGAGCATATTGAGTAGGTCTGAGAATCGGCCAACATCTATTTTTCATTTTGCAAAACTACGTTTGCTGGGGTCAGCTAATCTAATATATAAAATTCTTCTGTCACGGGGTGCGTAATCGAACTCCTCCGAAACGGCTTGACCGATCCTCATGAAATTTTGTGAGCATATTGGTCTGAGAATCGGCCAACATCTATTTTTCATTTTGAAAAATAAAAAAAGAATTGTGTGCGATTCACACACGATAGAAGTGAAACTTCAGTAAATCGACAAAAGAATGAGAAGAATAAAAAAAAAACAAAAAAAGAAAATACTATGCAAAAAGATTTTGTTCGGGCGGTCACCCATTTAAGTACTGGCGTCGCGCAAAGTTGCTTAACCTTGTTAGCGTTTAAGCTTGGCTTACCCGACAGGTAAGCCAATCTTATTTCCATTTCCGTTGCATCCGGCTTCAAATCACAACGATTCTAAAGAAGTTTCACTTCAAAAAAAAAAAAAATTACAAAAGTTTGCTGGGGTCAGCTAGTATAATATAAAATTCACCTTTCACAGTGTTAGTTACCATACAACTCCGAAACGGCTTTACCAATTTTTACCAAATTTTATATGCGTATTCAGTAGGTCTGAGAATCGGCTACTATCTATTTTTCATTTTGCAGAACAACGTTTGCTGGGGTCAGCTAGTAAATTTATATAATCGACTACACTCAGTAGAGTGCACAATTAAATAATAATATAAATAAAACGTAGTGATTATCATACTCTCTGGTAGATTGGATAATATATCCAGAGAGTATATTAATCACTACGTTTTAAATATAATATGTATATTAATCAGTTCAGTTCCTTTTTAATGGCTACTGCGTTTGGTTTGTCGCAGTTTACCAGCGTCCACGTCAGAGCTTCATAAGCACAGTAGTGTAGAGATACTAACATAAAAACAGAGATCATTACTACTTCTTAATTGCTCGCTTTGAATAATCATTACTGAAAAATTAGTAATTATTAAACACACATAAATAAGATAATAATGGATTACATATTTTCAATTAGTATTACAATCACATATAAATTTAATAATTTACATATAAATATTGAGATTATATATTATTTAATATAGTTGTGTATCTACAGTCTTATATTATGGAAATCTACATATTTACATAAAGAATATATTACATGAGGATTAAAGACATGGGATAGTATGGATTTTAGGGAAGTAGGACGCGGGAGGTCTGGAGGGAGAGAATCGTACAGAGAAGGACTTCTGTTGGGACAATTAAAAAATATATGATCTAAAGATCCTTCTTCATAGCCACATTCGCACCTAGAGTGGTCCCTGATCCTTAGTTTAGCCAAGAACACCGGTGAGCAACAGTGGCCTAGTCTCAACCTACATATGACGGAGGTAGTAACTTTTTTAAATTTTCTGAATTTGAAAAACTAAGGAGTATGAGGGATTTCTGTTTGTACCTCTGAATAGTGTTTACCTTGTGTATATTAATTAACAATTAAGCCGATTGACGTCGGCTTGACAGCTTGAAGGTTTCATGCAATCGTTTTCTAACTGACCTAAAGATTTCTCATGTCATCATTTCCTTCACTCACTCGCTCACTCTCACACAACACAACAAAAATGGCTGCGAATCGTCGCAAGCAGGACGACAAAAATTTAGAAATTTTACGTGAACTAATTTCTCATAATGGGAATAAATATTGTTTAGACTGCAATCAAAGGGGTCCAACGTATGTTAATACTACAATAGGTTCATTCGTTTGTTCGAAATGTTCAGGAATGCTGTAAGTTTTGTTTTTGCGCTATTACTGTGTGCTTTTGTCTGGATTAATATCAATAAACAATGCTGTGTTTCAGGCGTGGTCTAACTCCTCCTCATCGAGTGAAGTCCATTTCGATGGCGACTTTTACTCCGGAGGAAATAGAATTTATAAGAGGCCGTGGAAACGATTACTGCAGGCGCATTTGGCTGGGGCTTTACGAGGGTGAAAGTGTGAATTTTACCGACGAACAAAGCGTTAAAGATTTTATGTCTGATAAATATGAAAAGAAGCGCTATTATCTTGAACCAAGTCAGGGTAGTGCGACCGTGAACGGAGGTTCTGCTTCAAGAAACAGAGCAAAAACCAAGACCGGAAGTATAGCGCAGAACGCATCACCATTAGTATCGATTTTACCGCAGTCGTATAAAAGTGCCACCAATAACAATAGTTTAGTGAATTCGTCGAAAGTTGTGAATAATTTGGTGTCTGCTAGTGATGTGAGTCACAGGCTGGCGCGGCCTACGACCGCTCAGCCGCCGCTCACCACTCCGAGCGTAGCGCCGGCCGCAGTTGCACACGCGCCAGTACCTGAGTAATTCCTTTTTTATTATTAATTTCCTTAAATTTCGTATTTTGAGAGATGTGCAAAATTTATAATATTTTCATATATTTGTTTCAGTTTTCCTGTAGATTTTTCTACAGCAAACATTTACAATAGTAGTCAGTACAACAACAACAACATGGCCAACAACAATTACACTGTTCAGTTTCCAACACAACCTACCATAGTGCAAACTACACCTGCTTTCAATGCCTTTAGTCCACCTGCTCCTGCTGCAAGTAAGTTTTTTAAAGATTTGTTTGTAGCTTAGGAAAGTGAAACTGAACCTGAATTAAAACTAGAAATGTATAAAGAAGGTGAATTGGAAAAATAAAAACTCAGCTGTGACATCTATAATTTCAAAAATAATACCTGTCTCTAAATTTATTTTATAATGAAAGATATATTTTTGTTTTAGATGACCGATATGCAGCATTGGCAGACCTAGATTTAGCACTAAGACAACAAAACTTGAAACAAATGGGTATGTTTTTTTTGAGAATAAGAACATAACACACTAGTATTAACATGGTATTATCATGTAATAATAATTGTGTTACATGTTTGGGCAGGCTCATTGCAGTTTGGTCACAAATGTGATAAGTCTATTTGACAAATAATATCATGATAAGTTATTTAATTAGTTATACATTTTTTATTTAATTAAAAATATCTTTATTGGAAATCATGAACATCAGGTTTCTTATAACTATAGCATGATAAGATACACATTAGTTCGGAAACTGTGTCGCGTATATTAACACCCACTCCTTGGTTAGTAATTAGTTATACAAAATTAAATAAAGTTTATAATAATTATTACTTATATAATATAAAAATATGTCAAGTAGAAATTCATTAGCTGTTATTATAAAATTTTTCTTCAAGTATATTCTGAAGTTTGTTCTTAAATGCTACATCTAATTACAACAAAAATTAAAATTTATTTTCCAAAATGCTGCAGAAATTCACATTAAATTGCTTCTTTTGTTGCAGAAGATACAAATGTTGTGAATAGTATGAACCCATTCCAAAGCCAAGGTACCAATGAGGTGTTTGCGAATAAGAATCCATTTTTTAATGGGGGATGGAGCACTACAAACTCGAATCCTGTACATGTAAATCCTTTTATGGTAAGTTACAATACATTCATATTATCAAATTTATTGATTCTTAATTATTAAATACTAGCTGACCCGGCGAACTTTGTTCCGCCTTAGACGCGATAAATGAGCAGATTTTTGTATTGTTTATCAATAAAATAAGATTGTCAGAAGAATCCGTTTTAAACATCATTTTATTTTTTTCATCATCTTTGACTATATTTGCAGCACGCATTCAGTCAATTCTATGTCAAATGTCTTAAGGTTACATTAAAAAAGGTTACATTCGCTAGCTTTTTATATGGTGGTTAAGTAATTTTAAATTTTCTAATTTTCCGCGCAATTTCCTTTTTTTTCTTTTATAAGAACCTTCTCCTAATAATAATGAACAGAACAAAAAAGAATTAGCGAAATCGGTCCAGCCGTTCAGGCGTGATGCCGTGACCAAGGGAAATAGGGATTCATTTTTATATATATTATTAAATATAAGTTTTACATTTTTATACAAAAACTTGAAAGTGGAAATAAATATCTACATATCTTTAATCTATACTAATATAGAGTTTGTTTGAACCTCCTAATCTCTGAAACTACTGCTCCAACGTGCAAAATTCTATCAGCGTTTGATAGCCCATTTTCAGAAAATATGTTTTACCCGCGGAAAAATCCAAAAACACAGACAACGTCGTGTTGTGTAAAGCTACTATCTTATATTAACTAAAAAATATAGAATCTTTAGTATAGTGTCTACTAAAACAAAGTTTACTCTCAAATGTTTTGGCATAGACTCAGTTAGTTTAGACATACTGACCTTTAGCTGAACTCAGTTTATCTATGTGCTCTATAATTATCTTAGAGCAATTAAACCCTTGTTAAACTTGGTTATTGAGATGGGTATAAAAGCATTTATACATACTATGAGTTAAAGTTTCTCAAATGCTTCCATTTGAATAATCTACATAACATGTTATAGAAAATATGTTAACTCTGTGCACTATCCCCAGTCCCTCATAGGTATGTTATAAATGTACAAATAAATTATATATATTTTATTAATATGCCTTTGACATAAGTTGTCCAATGAATCAGACAATTATAATAAAAAATATACATATCTATATCACACAATGCCCTAATACTGTTATGTCCAATAAAAATAGTTTTTTTTTTGCGCACAAGAAAGTACTTTTCTCGATATCAGAAATAAAAACCGAGCCATGCGCGCAAGATGAATTATGATCCTCAGTCGTAGAATGCAATGTAGTCCAGTTATTTTAGGTTTCATCTGCGGAAAAATTCCTACTAAGCTGATTTTTTGTATAAACTTTTATAACTAGGTTGTGTTGTGATGAAGATGTCAATAAATATCGTGCCGACTTGAAAAGCTATACGAGTTATAAAGGTCACGATTTTTTTTATGGTGTATTTTTGTATGAGTGAGATGTTAGCACACAATCTCACGAAAATCATTCTCAATTTTCTCGGGACTACAGATATGGTATGGACCGTAAAACAAGGCTTTAATTTTCACAATACGTTCATTAACCAGACTAAGTTTTTAATATGCGTTAAAAAATAATAATTTAAAGCAAAATACAAAAATCAATCTTTTTTTAAATTTATTATTAAAACACCCGTATGAATTTATTTATCGATAAAAAGAAATACATTTATTTTAATACATAATATCAACGTGATGACAAGCAAAACAATAATATCCATTAAATGAATGACCTCAGCCAAATTAACATCAACAAAAATAACCAAACTGAGTCATTCAGTTTTGGTATTTTTGTTTTAGGACATCTGCGCAATTAATTGCACATGTTCCGGAGTAAACGTATATGATACCGCTATCATACAATAACCCGCAGGAAGTTGATACACGCGTCCACTCGTATTTTCTAATCTTATGGGCGGACGCTGTAGTTCATAGAACTCAATAGCATTGGGGATATCCTAGGTTCCATTTTAACCCAACATAAATCAATTTCCTTATCAATACACAGTGCCAGATAACTGGGTAGGAATCCCTGTAAAACTGGGGCTCGCGAGTATTTTTAAGACTGACAGTTTGTTAGATAGTCTCATGAACAAAGTGTCACCTGTTTCAGTTAATTTTACCAAAAAAGAGGGGTGTTTTTGACGTGTCTGTCTGTCTGGGACATCGGATCCCGAACGGATGACGGAGCGATTTCAATTTAGTTTTTTTGTATGAAAGGTGAGTTAGGCGCGGGTGTTCTGAGACATCATCATCGCCCTATTAACGTTCCCACTGCTGGGACACAGGGACTTCTCTCTTGGCGAGAGAGATTAGGCCTTAATTCACCACGCTGGCCAAGTGCGGGTTGGTGAATGTCACATGTCCTTCAAACTCTTTCAAAGTTCTCAGAACATGCCGGTTTCCTCACGATGTTTGCCTTCACCGTTAAAGCACGTGTTTAAAGCGCACATAAATTTCTCAAGAAGAAAAATCCAGAGGTGCGTGGCGGGGTTTGAACCCACGACCTTCGGAATGAAAGTCGAGTGTCCTCCCACTAAGCCAACACGGCTTTTTTCTTCTTTTTTTGGTTCTGAGACATATTTCATGAAAATCGGTTGGGCTGTTTAAAAGTTATGTGGGTCAGAGTGGGGAAGGAATACCGAAAATCTGCTAATATACTCGAGTGGGGTATCAAATGAAAAAGCATCTCGTGCACATTAATAAATATTACGGCATTGGATTCGGGATTTTTTCTTAAATTTTATATTTATATTTATACATGCTTTCTTTTATAAAATGTTTAAGCAATTGTTTTTTATTTCAGCCCACAGCTAACAATGGAAGCTTTGTGAACTCGAAGAATCCATTCCTGTGATTGGTCACAAATTTTAGCTAAGTAAGTGTTGAACAAATTTAGAACAGCACAAAATATACGCTACAAATTTCATGAACATAAATTCGTAGTAGGTTATATATTATATATAATGTTTTTTGCCATGGATGCGGCCTTATACTCAATTAGTTATTCGATATAATTTTATAGGTGCATTAGATACCTCGTGTAAAATTGAGAATCGTGATAATTTTTCTAAATGAATTCAAATTAACCTATACAAAATAATTTAAGTGTACCTAACACAAGTATTGTATAACGTCAGTGCCTCAACACGCCTTTTTACTATATTTACAAAGAAATGAAGTATACATATGAAATTCTACCGTTATAATTAAAATTAAAAAGTAATAGTATTTATAATTATTAAGGAGTCATTGTAAAATGAAGGTCTAGAATCTGGTCTTAGCTTTATCATAAATTATTAAGATTAACTATGTCCAGTGTCAGTCAAGGTTACTTGTTGGGCAAAACAATTGTACCTATTAATTATTTAATTTATTGCTAATGAATTTTATATTATCATTTTCTTTTATTGTCAGTGGCCGTGAGTTAAACTTCAGCCATGTGCCTTACAGTATTGAAAGACGATATTCAGGGTTGGAATAAAGATTTAAAATCATTATATGTAGTGACTAGATAATATACAAACGTGTTTGGGATCCCGTCCATGAAACAAGATTTAATAGAAAATATATTTTTTATTATTGGTTTTACCACAATTAGTTATATCGTTGCGGCTACAATTACGGTAAAGACGCCTAAAGATTTATTTTGCAGTAAAGCTTGCCGAATAGATGTTGGTTAAATAGTAAGTTCACGTAAAGCCTGGTAATGCACAGAACTATGGCACCATTCTATGTCCTTTGCCAAATCCCTTGAATGTAGCCGCAGCCTTATCAACGCACGTAATTAAAACATAACGTAGAATTTAAGGTAGACTACTCGTGAACAACGTAATTAGAGATCCTAAGTCCTACCTAAGAGGCTTCGTAGCTGTTTACAAGATAATTATAAAATGAATTGCGATATTGTTGACCCTGTCACATTGTTTAGTCCCTACTGATTCATGTTATTTTTAATGTTATTTAATTTAATTACTCATTTGACAAATTGAACTGATTTTTTTGTCTGGGTTTTTTATTTTTCGACTTAAATTTGACATTTTTAGTTCTACTGTTTCCTGAAGCGTCGCTAAAACTTATCTATATTATTAGAAGTTGCAGGAGCTTATTTATGTGCAGTTCTTATACTCTCTGGAAATGTAGTTTAAAATGGCATACCTTTGAACGCTTTAGTAGATAGTAGGTCTTAGAAATAGATATCCACGAATTAAATGAGCTCTCAAATTTACATGCTTCATCTGTGATTGTACTCAGTTTTATTTTTTGAAGGAGCTAACTTGAACAATTTTATTTTCTAATCAATGCTAATTTTTATTTATTTAGTCTTAATTGTAATTGTTTTTTACTAATTCAGCACTAAGATCTGTTAATTTGTAAAGATTGCGAACTTTAATCACTATTAAATATTTTTTTACTACAAATATGTTTTATTTTATATCCTGGTAGGTAGGTAAAGTAGTAATAAAATAAAAACCAAAGCTCAAGGTCTACAAACCATTTATTCATTATTTTTATAATTACATAATCAATTCAGTATCACATTTTATATTTGCTGGTTTTTCTTATAAAAAGTGGAGTTGAAAAATTATCTGGAGTAACATTAGGACTTGGTATTGGCGTCTTCGGAGTTTCATGCGCCACTGAGACAGTTGAAGCATTTCTGATTGCTTCGGGTAAATCCTCTGGAAGATTGGGTTGCGACGATGTTGCTGTCAACCTTTTTTCGGAAATTGTCTTTAATATGTTTTTCCCAGCTTCTTTTGTCTGAAAATATTATAATGAATCTAAGAGCAATTAAGATAATTACATATGTTAATTAAATAATTTTCGCAATAGCAGGTTCGGCCCGCACGCGATCTTAAAGCAGCTTAGCGCAGTTATCGGTCTGATAATTGCCAGAACATAAATCTTGACCGATATAAATCGTAGGTCCTATAGTATTTAAATTTTTATATATTTAAAGTAACAATTTCCCAATTTGAAAATAGATTGATGTGAAGATGATACATACACTCTCATGTTCCAAGCATTTATAGGCATAGTGAGCAGCATGATCCAAGAGCGAGAATCTCAGGTAGTACTGCGCCAAATATCTCTGCGCTGCGGGTAGTTCCTTGCTGCCGACGTTGGCCGGATCTTGACACGCTGCGGTGTAGGCAGCTGCGGCGCTGTTTGGCATGTTTGATCTCTCATATAGTCTGTGAAATAATTATAGTATATGTAACGTTAGCTGCCCACATGGAAACATAGGCCAGGCAGAAGATACGGAAATATCATATTATTTTAAATTAATCGGTGTGTGCAGTACGAGTGCAATATGAGTGGTATTTGTGAAGTTTCTAGCATATTTGCTCGCTAAAATTAATAACAACATCCGTTAGACGACAGTTATTACGGTTGAAAGTGGCCTTCAATATATTTCCTGATCAAGATTACTCTTAAATTGAGTTATTTTGAGTAAATCACAGATTTAAAGTTAAAACTTACTTAGCCAGTTTAAACAGCGCCATTCCTTCAATGTCGCCCGTACTGTGCGCTTTATAATAGCATTTTAACGCGTTGGGAATTTTGTCCATCTTCTCGTAAGCTTCGCCCAGAGAAACCAGCATCCTCGAGTCATCGGGTTTGAGTTGCGCCGCCCGCGAGTAGTAGTAAATACAATAACCATTTAGTCCAAGAATTTCGTATGCTTGTCCAAGGCCATTCCATGCACGATAATCGTTGCGGTTTACATCTGAAAAAACAATAACTTAATTAAAATTAGATTATCTTGAGTTTAACTAAAATTTTTAAAGAAATTTGTAGTAAATAAAAAACAAAAAATATTTCCGGACAATCCACCCAACAACGTCTAGCCTGGTGGTAAGCTCTAAGCTTGTGTTACGGGTACTAGACATCTGATATATTTAATATATAGACTTACATAGATAGATATATTGTTAATTATACATATTAAACACCCAGACCAAGGAGAAAGTGTTTGCAGAACATACAAACACTTGACCCCTCGGCGGAAATCGAACCCGTAGCGGGTTGCACCACAAGCGGACCTCCGTGCCCAGCGCCACTGAGGAGTAGTTTAAATTCAATTTATAAAAACATATTTGTGTGTTATATGTGATCTAATATCTATTATTTATCTAGTCCATGTATGTCATTAAGAAAATAAACATTTAGATTTTTGACTTTTTCCCCCAACTAAAACTTGTGTTTTACAGTGACTGGATTGCCTTTTGCCAATATAGGCAGGGATGTATCTTACCTATAGCTTGTCTGTAGCATTGTATAGCAGCATTGGAGTTCTGAAGTTCAATAAACTCATGTCCCATCAAGATCCAGGCAGACAAATACTGTGGGTCCAGTGAAAGAGCTCTTTGGAAGTACACCACAGCTTTTTGATGCTCACCGCGCAGGCTGTAGTAATTTCCTATGAATTACCAATAATTATTAAATTTCACATACATAATAAAAAATACAAATTGGTTAAACTTGATTAATAAGCTTACCAATAACACAGCAAGTTTCAACCCTATATTTGTCAATAGATACTGCTTTCTGTGCTAAATTTGCTAGTTCCATTCTCTTCTCCTTCAAATAAAGCAAATGTGAGTAGACATCCCAGTTGTCCAGTCTGTAAGGGTCATTTGTATACAACTCTCGGAATAATGCCAATGATGAGTCAACATCTGAAAGATTTGTGGATTTCGTTTTTAATGCAATAGTCTCTATTAAAATCAACACAAACATGACAGAGTAAATTCTATAAAATCACTAAAATACTGATTGGCCTTATTAACAGCCATCTCTGCCAGGCAAATTTGGGGTGGACAAAGATCCAAGAGAAAAAATTAGATGGAAACAGTGATTGACATACAGGATAATTATACAACCAAAAGTTTTTTATAAAAAGTTAATAATAAATTAAGTATAGTAAAAATATTAACCTCTCCTATCATGATGGGCAATTGCCATTTGGGCTGTGACATAAGTGCTTTTGTCAAAACCAGCTTCACTAAGTGACATATACTCAAAAAGAGCCTGATCAGAGAGTTTTAGTTCAACAAAAGCATGGGCTGCAAAGAAATGCATCATCCAGTGCTTTGGCAGTTGAAGTGAGTCCAGTGCTTCATACTCATTGGCCAGTCCAGCCAATTCTACCCAGGCAGCCCAGAGCGTGGGGACCGCAGCCACAGATGCTTGGAGCACAGTGACTGCTTGTGTCCGTAAATCTAATTTCTTCAGAATCACTCCTTCTAAATACAACAAATAACCATCTAGGTTGTTGCGGTTTGCCTAAAATGGCAAGAAAAAATATTAGTTTAACCCTTTTATACTATTGTCAACTAGACAATATGATTTATAAAGCCGGTACCTTAAAGTATGACAAGAGATCTAGTAACACTTGGGTTGATTCACTATTTTCAGTCCCACAGTCAGTGCCATTGTCCAGCCGTTTTTTCTCACTGGACATGTAAAGTGAATATTTGTGTAGAAAAACACATTTTTGACTAGAGCAGTTGTCTAAGAAATGAGCTGCCCTGTCATACTCTTGACATTCGAAGTAACTTTTCGCTAAAGTATATACTTCCTTCTCATTAGGACTGACACAGTCAGCTTGCTCAACATTTTCTGAATCTTCAAAATCTACTTTATGATCTTTCAAGGCATAATTTAACTCTGCTAGCCACTTTGTAGTTTGAGTAAGACATCGACCACTACATTCGCGAATTCCATTTTGAATATCTTTACGAACTTGAGTCAAATCAAGATGGATATCTCGCTTTGGATGTATATGCCGGTTTTGCATTGTGCTTTTTACAATAATGGAGTCACAAATTTAAAACACGAAAAGTAACGTAATTAAGCAGCCCAGAAACAAATTTTGGGTTTTTATTACAACGCAATCAAACAACAAACTTAACAATTTTCAATAGTTTGTTTGTTTTGTTTTTGATTGACCGTGAGTGAGGTGATCAGGTGAGTGAATGTGATATTATTTGATCATTCGTTATGCTGGCTGTACACACGCGCCGAGACACCCCGAGACAGGCCGAACGCGAGTGTGTACAGGGCGCTCTCGTCTCGTCTCGCTGTCTCGTTCTCGTCTCGGTCGCTCTCGGTGGCTTGTCGGTTTTTTGCGCCCGAGTCAAAGGGTCTCGTTGGCTCTCGCGAGGTAAACGAGAGCGAGCATGTACACACTCGTTCATTTACTTGCTCGCTAATAGTATTTAATATTTTTTTAATTTAATTTAATAAAATTAATTTTTTTCTTATTTCTTCATGGTTTACGAATTTTATTTTTATAGTAAATGTTAAAAAAATTATAATAGCTCATGGCACAAACACAAATAGCAGCAGCAATTTCTACGTCCATTGTCGCGTGAGTCTTCAGTTCAAATGTTAGAACGCGTGTGTACAGGCATGCTCTCGACGAGACCCCTCTCGGCCGAGACATTCGCCGAGAGGGTCTCGGCGCGTGTGTACAGCCGGCATTAGAATTAGTGATTCGCTAAATCCGAGCGATGTTTAACGTGAAGTTAGCTGTAAGTTGAAGACAATGTTCATTCTTCTTCTTGTAATTTGATGGCGTCCGTCACCGACACTGTAAATTATGTTTCCGTTACACTATCAAGCAGTAATGATAATATGACATTGACATTACAATAAGCATTTAAAAAGTCAAAACCAAACCAGACAAAACAACGCATTTTCCGGTATCATACACATACACTGAGCAGAACAAAATAAAAATTCATTCGTATTTCACCACTACACAAGGTTAGGCCTAGACACCATCGACTTCGATTCGATACCTAGATTGAACCATTCGTACACAACTTATTTGCCCGAGCAAGCCATGGCTGAACAAAAAGCTGAATCAGTTAGTGGTGATGTGGAAAATGCATATTCTACTCCTGGAGGAGCAGATCCTAAAAATATGCAGGAAGTGACTCAATATGTAAGTTAAAGAAGAAACATCTCGATTTAAAATCTCTGTGTGGAATTTTGAACAGACCAACTTAATTTATTCATTAGTTAATTTTATGCACCTGTTATAATTTACTGAATTTTGCTTCTCACAGGTACAGTCACTGCTTCAAAACATGCAAGATAAGTTCCAAAACATGTCAGATCAAATTATCAACAGAATAGATGACATGAGTACAAGAGTGGATGAACTTGAGAAAAACATTACAGATCTTATGACTCAAGCGGGAGTTGAAAATGAAAAGTAGATAAAATTCTCTATAGCATAAGTTATTGTGGTATATTAATTTAGTTGTAGGGTTTACCGCACCTAATAATTCACTTCACCCAAAGATATCAATCTTAGCTGTACTAATGTACATTTTAGGAACATTTGCTCTTTTTTTAGTAGCTTACAATATTCTTGTTTAAAATTTGTTGAAATATGATTTAAAATAATTTACCTTTAAGAATACTTGTTATTTTCCATTGTATTTTAGCTTCACATGATCATTCCAACATAAGGTATATAACTTGTTGAACAAGCATTGATAAAAATTAATTCCATTACCTCTTCGGGTGATAGTGGGAAATGGAAGCAGAAAACATGCTGTGCCGACCCCTCATAATGTGGGATAAGGTCAGGAAGATGATGATGAACAAGCATTAAAACATTAAATATCTATGTTTGTGCAACTGGGTGTTTATCTATATTTATATAAATTAAGTATTTAATTCCAAATTGCCAATAATTAAGATACATTGATTTATTTCGCAATATTCAAAAACATATATTCTGCAATGTCATGAGCATCAATTATTGGGCCACCAAATAAAAAAAATCTATAAATTACCATCGGCCAATGTACTAGTTTTTCTAATTCAATCCACCAATAAACCCCATCTTAATTCAATTAATGACACTGGAACAAAATATCCTTGTATATATCAGTTAGTTAAACTGGAACACTTGTTAATGAATGAATTATGCCAAGAATGTAACATTTATTTATATCATTTTTTAATCCAAAATTGAGACCAGTCAAGCCATTTACACAATTTTTGTATAACCTTTGTAAACAGTTTTTGGGGTGAATATTGATTTGTGCATGGCACAGGTTGTCACGAAAATGGGGTGACATAGCCACCATATGAATCTAAGTTATAGAAAATTTGTAATTTGTGTACACTTAAGAAGGAAAACGTAGGTATTTAAATAAAATAAGTTGTGCAATAGTTGTAAATTTCGTTTATTTTACGTCAAGTACCCTTAACCTAAGATGTAAGTAGGTATTATAAATTTATAACACATAGGGAGCTAAGCAGGTAATTAAATTATAAATATAGGTATAAACTAGTGTGATTCCGTTTCTTCAGAAGTCTCTTCTTCAGATCCATCAGATTCCTAAAAATAAATGTTCATACATTATGTATATACAAATCAAGAAGATGCAGGATATTTAAAAAAAACAATCTCCGACTTTCATATCTAAAACCGGCCCGTTTCGGCTTGAATCTGATACGAAAACTGTCCTCTTGGATAACTTTACCTATTCAGAAAGTCTCATAAATATCAATATCCGTAGTTTATCCCGAACATTAGGACAGGCAGATGCGGTTGTTGTAATACACGCACATTTTTCGCGGTACAATTTTTCAAATTGGTGATGTCCGATGAGTAGGTAGTTCCTGAGATTAGCTTAGATCAAGTTTAAACAAACTCTTCAGCTTTTTATTATGAGAAGGTACACAAATACGTAGGAAGATACAGTCTATGGACAATTCTAAAGATTTTTTAAATAAAAATAATGGGGATTTTCCTAAAAAGAACAACCTAATGAACATCAGAGGCCTCTCGGGGAATTTATTGTCAAATCATCAATTTTTCAGACAGATCTTTAAGCATAGGCATTATAAATAATCAAATGTATCAAGCACAGAATACAGAGAGTAAGTTTAGTGTTAGGCGGTCAAATAATACCAATGCAATTTTTAAACACGACCTTCGGTTAACTTTGAAAGGTAGGTACTATAATGAACAAAACACCTTACTACAAAATGAAAAAAACGATTCCAATTTTGTAACTAGGTATATAATTTATAGTTAAGCAGATTAAGGTCGATACCCAGGGTAGGGATACTCACTGTAGATTCTTCTTCGTCTCTGGAAGACGAATGGTTAATGAGTGCGGCTAAAGAACTAGATCGACCCATACCATTTCCCTTATCAGGAGACCTCATTCTTCTCATAGTCTAAAACAAAAATAAAGAAACTGCAATGTTATTTTAACATTGGATATCTAGTACCCGTGACACAAGCTCAGAGCTTGCCACGGGCATTGAATAAATTTCTACGTAACCACGGGGTTAGACGTTACTGTTTAGATATAATAGATCCTATCCATCCAAAGGTTGCCTGGAAACAATCGTTTTAGCTGTGTAGCGAAAAGGCCGCCAATTTTATCACTTCTAACTTTTTACTGATTTTTTTGCGACGCAAGCAAACCCTCGCCCATCGCACCACAGAGGAAGTCAAAAAGTTGAATTAAGTTTGCTTTTAAGTCCAAAAAATAAAAAGTTGTATTGAGTCTGCTTTTAAGTATGTCTAATATACCGGTGCTAGGAGATCTTGCTCTTCCTTGGTAGGTACCGTCGATTTCCCTAACTTCACCTAGTCGCCTAATCTTCGCCTGAATTTATAAAATTCTCAATATCACCGAAATCTTAGAAGTAAGTTACAAAATAAACACCCACATTCAAATTTCTATTTAGTCATGGCAATATTTTGCTGATATCACCTAGCTAATGCGTTTAGTTTGGCGGTCATTACATCAGAAAGTGTCAGTGGTGTGAGGTGTTTTAAGTGAAGTGCGAAAAACTTCGTTTGTATCCGCTTTCAGAGAACAGGTAATATTATACTATAAAGTGTATCATATCGCACCCCTAGAACAAGACAGCGCTAAGTCGAAAAACTACTTTTTTCACAAACGACGAAAAACCGTTATCTACTTTTGTATCGAAGTTATTGGCAAAATCTTAAATGTTTCAGGTAACGTATCCAACGTGCAACATTATTATATCGTTTATTCCCCTCAATAAACGTCGAGTAAGCGATAATATGCATTTTTCGTTTTAATTCTCTGTTGTCTAATTATCTCATGAAATAAAAATTAACTATTTCGAGGTACGTCCTTTTTGTTGAATGATTTTGAAATAATGCTCTAATTTTACCATCTATTGGTTAAGTGTAAATATAGAAGAAGGAAATATTTAAATTGTTTTCGGGAATTTTCCTGTTGTTAATAAACTAAAAGACAAAAAATATAAATCAGCATTTTTATTAAAATTTGTTTAACATAATCAACATCATCACCCAAAAACCGTAGTGTGGTTTTAACATATTTATTATTACAATATAAAACAACATAGGTACAATAAAGAATAGTAAAACAGACTTAACAAAAATACTAATACCTAGATAAGTATTATTAGTTTCATTTTAAAGTCAGTGCTGCTAGTCTAAATTTAATGCTCTCTTATAATAAGAGTTTAAGCAATTAGCATGAATTATATTTTTTTCAATTAACTACATTATGTCTCTCTTTTTGTTTACAGTCAGAGTTTGTTTTTCTGTATATGCTTCAGGCAACCTGGACCTATAACTGGAGAAAAACCTTGATCTATTTTTCGCTGGTGTTTCCCTCGGGCTTCAGGTTCAATGGAACCGTTTTTTTTATAGGGTTCAGCGATCTGTTTGAGGATTTTGATAGAGATACATACGCCTTACCTGTATTCCGCAATCGCTTAGCAATGTTGGATTTCCAGCTCGTTTCTTTTATGCTGCAGATCACTGGTTGTCTCAGTGGCACTGGCAACAGAAGATTGTGTCTGTGTGAGCTGCTGATGTTACTGGAGCTTGATGATGATGAACTCGACTCTGAAGAGGAGCTCGAGCAGGAAGTAGTAGATAGGCCGAGTTTTTAGTTTAGCAGTGAGAGAAAAAGTGGGATCTGTCTCTGAATCCTCTATAAAGTCACTTTCATCGCTCGGACCAGGTAAAGTAAGAACCGGTATTTCTGCTGCCTCCCTATTTTCTAACGAAACACTTTCGGATTCTGCAACGACCAATGCTTCAACCGCTGGTGATGCAATGATGCCGCCATAGTGGAAAGTTCAGCATCTTTTTCTTGGACAGTTGGCTGGTCCTCCACGGTTGCTCCAATCGCTTTTTTGAGCATGAGCAGGCCGCGACCCTTCATCATTTGCCATCAATAGAGAAAAAACTAAATTAATTCAAGAACAGAGCATTATCTGAAAAACTTTTTATTTTGTCCTATTATGATGAAAAAAATACTGCTTAAAATACTTTTCTTATAATATACAACTATAGTAAGAATTCAAACTATTCAACATTCATTTAAAATGATTTTTGAATAAACTGTGTCTAAATTTTAATGTGCCATCAATAGAGCATTATTTAAGAAATGTTCACCTATTTCAAACAATACGGAACTATTTTGGAATAATAAAAAAATACTAACATACCTTTGTCAATAATACCGTCGTATTTCGGAATACTATTAAAACGCCAACCAAGAAAATTCTCCAACACCAGATTATTCCTAAATAATTTGCTTTTGTGTAAGCGCAACACGGTTTGTTACGACGGCCTCCATGTTGCAACTAGACATAAATTCGTCTTCGTGGTATGACTTGTCACTCATTAATTCACTAAGAGTGACTTACAGTGGCATCTCTTGCGCGTCTGTGCAAATATAAATATGCCCGTCTTAGTGGTATGTGCGGAAAAACTTTGCGGATTCAACTAAGCAATAAAATCGATTTTGAGATTTTTCGAGATAATTCCGTGTTGTTCTAGAAGTGCGATATAGTAAATTTATCGTAGATTCTTATAATTTAATCAGTTTGTCAATAATCTTTAAGAATAAATTGCTATCATTGAAATTAAGTACGGAGACACATGAGTGGCCATAATGTTCCAAACTTCGCCTACCCATAGGGTTGTCGCAAGTAAGTATTTTCATTGTAGATTAATTAAGATAATTGTGGTAAAAAAAATTAAATGCAATTAACATTTTAGTAGTAGTAGTATATTTTATATTTACATATTAAACCAATTTCATCCAACGGTTATTTATTATAAAAAATTTGTTAGGTACATTTTTATTGGGTAGGTATCTATACATATGTGTGTACATCAAATGTACACAGAAACAAACATTTCAATAAAAAATATGTTTTTGATGTGTATCTAGTAGTAGATCCTTATCCTTAGTATCCTTAGGAATATACCATATATTCAGGCCTATCAAATAAAAAAATAATTTCGTGAATACCTGATACACAGCTTGTTTTATTCCATTTCAACTTTGCACCCACGTCCTTATTGAAGAACCCTAGTACATAGATGGCCTTATGACAGCGATGTTTTTTAGGAAATGTTTTAAGTGAAGATTTGTAATTGTCAAGATACATATTTATTTATTTTATTTTTCAGCTAAATGGCCTCAATAAAAAAAAAGAAAAGATCGTATACTGCACATCATGATCAGCAAATGATGGACTTAGCTCTCGATATGAGTTGTATCTTTTTACCTACAACTGCGACTCATATTAATTGTGACAACCCTGGTTGGCTGTTCACATTTGTATGGAAAGCGTAAATTACCGTGCCAAACTTCGCCTACTCGATAGTAATTTAGAAAATTGATCTTTAAGCACTTATAAAAAGATTCTGTTTCGTTTCTACTACATCGCTCTATAGCCAAAAAAATACTAGCCATAGACGTCTTAAAAAAAAGCGAGGAAACATAGGTAGGCGAAGTTAGGCCAACGGCCCGATCTTCGCCTACTGGCTTTGGCAAGGTATTTTTATCTCTAAATCGATGATTTTAAGAGTTACTTTAGCTTGTGATTATTAAGAAACCTTAATTGTTCCATAAAATGTAAATAATTTGCCTGCAGTGGTAATATTTAAAAAAGTACGTTAAAAAAAGTGTCAAAACCCAGGCGAAGTTAGGGAAGTCGACGGTACCTACTTAAAAATATTAAAAGTTTACTAAAAAAATATTAAAAGTTTATTCAACATTTTACCTAGGTACATACCTACCACTAACGACTATTTCGTTAATTATGACCTATTTATACGATCTATGTCGTTTGTTTCACACTTTCAACGGGTTTGTGTGTTTTACGTTAGTAATTAATGCTATCATGTTTGGATTTAAAAATATTACCTACAATTAATTTTCGTAAACTCTTACGAGTAGGAGTAGTATATGAGTAGGAGTCTCTAAACGGGGTGTGAATGTCATGTTGCTGACTACTGCCTGCTAAAGACAAAAATAATTATTAAAAAAATACTATAATCATCTCAATATTGCCTGGAAGAGATCGCTTACAGAGATAAGGCTGGCCTTTGTACTCAATTTCAAATTCAAAAACATTGTGACCATGTTGTTTAGCAAGTATAGTGTGTGTTATATTCTGATTCTACATAGCTAAACCCAATTTTAAGCTACAGGCATATACACAAAAGACACACACATGCGTCCAAGGGCCTGCCCGTTTACCTACCGATGAGAAAACAATAGCACCTATCTATGAGTGTCTTGGATCTTTGATTCTGGTTCACATATGGCATGTTTTCACTTATGGAAATAGGCATATTTCCTCATTAACTAGCCCTATAACTAATCATATCGATGGAGTGGGTTTACTAATAGGCACTCGGCACGTTTAGCAGACAGCTAACGAAGTTTATGGTGTTGAGGTCCAAGAAGGAAAGAAAATGTGAAAGGTTTTCGATGGGAAATCTAATATTATTTTATTTTCCAAGACCAGATCCTTATAAAAATATTATAAAAATGCTAGCTGACCCCAACAAACGCTGTTTTGCAATGATTCTCAGATCTACTCAATATGCTCACAAAATTTCATGAGAATCGGTCAAGCCGTTTCGGAGGAGTACGGGAACGAATATTGTGACACGAGAATTTTATATATAAGATAAAGAATATAATACAATTGTTGTTAATACAATGGAATCCATGGAAGTAGTTTAAACGAAAACTAATTCCAATAGGTAGTACGTACCTACCTTCCGTTTAACGACAAACTTCGATTAAATTAACGACAAGATTTCTTATGATTAAAAGAAGACTTCTTATGTAAAACTAATATGCGTAGGTATGTACTCAACTAACCATTACATCATCGTCTTTTACAGGCGAAGGATGAGACATCAGTGATGCCAGTGATGAAGACCTTGCGGAAATTCCAGTGCTGACCATTTTCTCGGGCGATCGTAGCTTCCTTTTAAAATTCTGCAAAAATGTATGGACATATCGAGAACTTCTTCGTAAGATTTAATATTAAACGAATTGGTAAGGTAAGTAGGTTTAGTAGGCCTTAAATTTGTATCTCTCATTGTAACATAGCATAGAATTTCTGTTTTAGCAGGTACCATGACAGGTATACACTGGAGGTAATTTTATACACGTGCTGCACATAGGTTTAATATATTTAGGTAGAATTTATTTGTGCAGCAAGATTTTAAGCGATTCGAAAGCTTAGGTATGACTTAGTTCGATACTCGGTGCGTGTCATAATATTTTACGGTAGGTACCTACAATACAAAAATGCAGGAAAACTTACCGCTGATTCTTCACTGTCCGATAGACCTAGATTCAACAGCTTATAGAGGACAAAAAAGCCGATTAAAACAATGACTTAATAAACAATGTCAATAATAGGTACGTGTCAATGGCTAGGCTGTATTCAATTTGTTTACGTTTTTTGTACTTTATTTTCATGTTAAGGATTTGTAAAACCAAACAATGGATATAAATGATTTTGTATCTTGTATCTTCGTACGTTCTATCAAGAGCTATCTCGCTTCGTCAAATATATCTGAGCAAAACAGCTATATTTTAACCATTAGGAATCTAATTTTACTCGAAGTTGTGAAACAGGCCCATAGTCTTATTCTGTGTTCGGATTATTATTATTCTTGAAACCTTCTAAAACTCACGTCTAGGTCCGCTTTGTCGTTGATATCGTCGATCTGCCGATAAGCCGCAGTGAGCAGCTCCACGGCCTTGGCGTGGAAACTGAGCTCTATCATCACAAAGTCGGAGAGCAGTGCTTTCAGTTGCTGCAACTTCCGCCGCTCAAAGAACTCAGTTTGCTCTCCAAGACCTTTCGCTGTACGGGACATTTCCGCTGAGGCTTTCAACAGCTCTGATTCCGCATAGCTCTTAAAAAGAACATTGAAAAACCTCGTGAGACATTAAATTCCAATAGGATTAAATATATTACAATTTAGTTAAAAGTAAAACTACCTTTGTCAGAGTTCGAATACCTCTATAATACCCTGTTAAGTACATCTTTATTAAAAACTATTACCCTGTTAAGTAGGGTACCTAATTATCTTTATTAAAAAATAAATGGTAACGAGAATAATTTTTTTTTAATATTTACAGTTTTAACTTTTTATAAACTAATCCATTGCAGTCATGCAAAATACTTAGCATGCTCATTTTGGCGAAAACTATTTTTGTCTTTTCAAAAATTGGTAAATAGAACAGTTTCCAATTCTGCATAACGGGGTTATGTTCTACATTTCCAGAATAACTTGCCAAAATAGCGGCTACAGTAAATAAACTAATTACGAAAGTTCACATCACACCCAAGAACATTCTTCAATTCTCAGCCGCAGCTATGTTAAACTGCGTGCATAGCACTCCTAGCCACAACTTCAGTGGTAAACATATCAAGTGGCCACCACAATAGCATTATCGGATTAAAGTTATTAGTGATAAATACCTTTATGCTACAAATCATAAAAGTCATCATCATCACCCTATTAACGTTCCCACTGCTGGGGCACAGGTATTTCTCTCTTGGCGAGAGAGATGAGGACACGCTGGCCAAGTGCCGGTTGGTGAATATCTCATGTAAATAAATAAAATAAATATATATTGCCGGACAATCCACACAATAATAATCTAGCCCCGTGGTAAGCTATAAGCTTGTGTTACGGGTACCTAGACATCTGATATAGGTACTTATTAATATAATATACATAGGTACATAGATAGATATTTTTTAAGTTCACAGAACATGGCGGTTTTCCCACGATGTTTGCCGTCACTGTTAAAGCACGTGTTTTAAAGCGCACATATAATTTTCAAGAAGAAAAATCCAGAGGTGCGTGGCCGGGCTTGAACCCACGACCTTCGGAATTAAAGTCGAGTGTGCTCTGCTCCCACTTAGCCAACACGGGCAATAATTAAAGTATACTCATCCGTTTAATTGCGCAAAGAGGCTTAATATTTACCATTGGTTTATTATTATTAACATTAATATAATTCTAAATCAGTGAAGGTAAACATTATATATGTCTTACAACTTGTTGTCTGTTGAAGGGTTGTCTCTCGCGTGCTTTGTCGAGGACTTTCTTCCGAGCCATTTCTTTCTCTCTGACGTTCATAGTGTGTTTGACTTCTTCTCTCGCGTTCTTGCAGATTGCATCGTATTGGCTTAGTTCGCCAATTACCTAATTTTAAAGTAACTTTAGTAAATCTAAAATGTAAAAATGAATCGCATTATATTTTGTTAATGTAGTGTTATTATTTTTTTTTGACATCCTACCATTGTTTTTATTTTAAAGTTCTGACAATGCCCCTATATGTGTTTTGAATTAATTACTATGTACTTATCTTCACATGACATGTCAAAAATGAAATTATTTAATTAATTTATTTGTATTTTAGAAAAATTTGACAATGGCCCTGTACAGCAGCTCCATTTATTAATTATTATGACATTCTTCATTTATTTTATGTTTTGTCAATGCTACTTTTAGCAAAATGTGCGCTTTATTTTTGGATTTTATAATATGTCATTTATGTAATTGATGTCTTGTCTGTGACTTGCAGAGTGCTTATTATTATTTTGTCATATAGGTACTGTTTTAATTAAGATAATACGAAGTCAAGTGTACAGTGTTACCTACGACGAATAAAATACCAAATACCAAACTCTCTAGGTTAGCTATAAAGGTACCTTTGTTTGTCCCTACCTACTGCCTATCTAGGGAATAGTGTAAATTAGCAAGGATTATAACTTAATTACTCATACTGAATACGTATATTTTGATGATTCTCGAGTTATCTTCAATAATCCATCCCTTATATTCGAAGGCGGTGGGAGAAAAGACGCAGAGATATCGCCAACAATATAGCTTATATTATCTACATGTAGAAACTGATTTTAGCTTTACTCAAGTCACTTTATCCATATTAATTATCTTAGTTATAAGCTTTTTGTTTCCCAAATAAATAAAATAAAATAAAATTAAGCAAATTAGTTCGTATCATGAAACTTGCACACATTATGTACCATCATGTTGTCTTTCATCGATCGCCTCCACCCTTCGTTATCAACATAACCGTCCGTGATCAACTCCACCTATTCGTACCAGGTACAGGGTTGCACGCATCTGCTTTGTATTTTCACTTTATCGATATATCAGACCTATGTGTTGTGTTTTAAGGCGACTTTTACTTGAAAGGAGTATGATGATTCGTTATAACGATTTTTAACTTCTAAACTTGATTTTTTTTTCCTAATGTTAGGTTAATTTTATCTATAACAACTATCTACATAAAACTTCAAATACGCGTTTAAAACACGTTAGCCTTACAAGTCCAATTATCAAATATCAAGACAATAATTATCAGCGCAGCGATGTATGTGGTTTATTGATTTTATCATTCAATTTCTAATGATCCATTACATATTTTCATAAACATTTTCATTTTCACAAACGTATGACATTCCATGGGTATCTCTGTTAGTTCTAAGATATAAAAATGTTTCATATACTCTATTGTTTAGTTATCTTATAGAGCATATGAAAAGGCTCCGCGGTAACTAAAACTTATATACCTTAGCTTCTAAACGTTGAACTTCGCAGTTTCGATATTCTTCGATGGCTGTTAAAGTGATGGAGAGATTTTCAAGACCAGAGCTCAAGGACTTGTTCACGATTTCATTGCTAGCATAGTCTTTCAGTACTTTGGTTAACTCATCTCCCATATCCCGTAATCTAAAAAATAAATGTACCTATTTAAGGCAAAAAAGAAAATTTGTTCCCAGATAGCTATGTTGTCTACCTAAATAATTAAGTAAAGAGAGGTACCTGATATTACAAGCTTATTTGTAACAAGTTAGTACTTAAGTAAAACAAACTTATTTTTTAAGTGTAACTTATGCCCACTTTACTCATTTAATCGAATCATCCCTAATTTTTTTTTATAATATTAACTTACATATTTTTTACCTTGACTGTACCTACTTTGTGATACTTTTTTGATTAAGAACCTACATTTCCCTATATGAGTGTCTATTTATTTAATTTTTGTAAAATTATTCAAACCATATGACAGTCCCTTAAAAACTTTGAAATTAATTTATTTTATTCCATGTAGGCTTAGAGTAAAGCATAGATAGATACTCTAAGCATGTAGGTATGTTTTTTTTTAATGTTGCTTGCATAATTTTATGGCTAAATGATTCTCTGGTAAGCTGAAACACAACGTGGTGTACGCTCACCTTGCCGTTTTTCTAGCATAATCACCGAATGCGACACATAGATCTCCAAAATTTTTCTCAACATTTGTTATTCGTTCTTGAATAAATTTAGCTTGCTGCTCGTAGCTCAAGGAATGCGAATTTTCACCCCGAAACATGATAAAGCTTATAATAATAACTTATTTTATGTGGCTAAGAATATTGATCAATGTTTGTATAAACAGCTTTGTTTATTAGTTTTGGTAGTCATGACAACATTGTTTGAATTTCCCTCCTAAAGAAAAAAAAAAATTTAAGCGGTCTACATGCGTCCGGAAGATAGTTTTGAAATTTTAAAGTTTTTGATAAATATTAATACTTCATAAATAAACTGTTCTTTGCAACAGCTATTATTATTATCATCTTCATAATTTTTATTATTTAATATTTTTGACATGTAACCTATTGTTATCAATAAATTATGAGCTATTTTATCTATGGATTATAATTGTTTGACAACTAGTGAATGAATGACTGATGCATTTTAATCTGTGAAATGAAAACAGCTGTTGTGATTGTAATGTAATTGTGTTGTTTCTTTCATCGTCGTACAACATTTTCGAAAATGAATGAGGAAATAGATGAATATGATCTCTATCATCAAGACTTTACTACTGTTTCGGAGTGGGAAGTGTTTATAGCTCGTATCGAAGAGATCCTAAACGATTGGAGGCTGTCAAAGGCTTCCCTGCCAAAGTTAGCACCTTCTGAAGGCACAAAGAAGTGGCTAGGTAAAACTGAAGAAGTTAAGCTGCATGGATTTAAGTTTATAATTTCATACCATGCTGTTGATACCAGTAAAGACCCAGACGCATCTGAGGATACTTCTAAGTCCCTGAGTGTTGAGGTACAGAATGGTTTATGGGATGCCACAACTCACTTCATGGATGACTTAGATGGCAGTCCTTTTCCTGTCTCCAATTGGTATGGGTTGAGCAGATACATAATGCTGTGTCCTAGTGCGGCTCTAACTGATGGCAGCCTCATTAAAATAGTAATGAGTTCTCTTAATATAGCGTTTGCTAATGTAGATTGTGGTGTCCCTGTCTTCGTTAAAATTCGTGAACATTGGCAACACACTTATCTTGGCTTTTACGAAGACAATGAATACAAAACTAGCTTTGATACAATACATTTGAAGCGGATATCCAACCAATGTTCCCACCTAAGCGGGCTTGTGAGTTTATTTAAGTCTAAAATAGCATCACCAGTAGCACTTGATGCTGTTGTTGTGTCTACTAAGTTTTCATATGAGTTGAAAGAACTTGAAGCATTTGCTTGGAAGAAGATGACAAATTCCAATGAATTTCTTTCAATAGATGGATTTGACGTGAAGAAGTTGACTGAACTACCATTTGGTTCTGAGAGAAATCCTATTCAAAGTGTGCTATTGAATGCTATTTGGCCAAAGTTCAGGGAGTGTACAATTGTTGAGTCATCCACTTTCTCAGACATTGACCCGCTAATGGCTCCAACATGGACTATAACACTGAAAATAAGAGATAATTTCACATGCCAACTAGCAGAGACTGTCGGAAGGTTGATGGACTTATTAGAAAACAACAGCTTATTGATGGATACTCTTGGTCTAAGCAGGAGCTTGGGACTGGTCAATCCCTTACATAAAATAACAGAAGCCCCTATAACCATCTCTAAACTTGTCAAAGCTGCTATAGGCCACAGTAAGACAACTGGTGACTTTAAAGGACCGATACCTGATGATCTGCTCATGCCACTTTTATACTTTGTATTTCCTGATGCTGTAGAGGATGAGAAATATATATACCCAGAAAAGTTAGAAGTAGAATTCAAGCAAGTAAGTCTATTATTTCATTAACTATATCGATTTTATCTACAATTCTCCTTGCAATAAACACATTTATTACAATAATTTAACTGTAGCATATAATTTTTGCCAACAAATCCGTCAAGAAGTTTAAGTCCAGTGATTAAATAATTGAATTCATGAAATTCATTGTTATTCAGCAATTTTTTTATTATTATTAAATTACTTTTCAGACTGATGCAAGTGGACCAAGACTATGCAACTATGTGAAGACAAGTCCCATAGATGGGCTAGTCTGGAGGCTGTCTGTGACGGCGGCGGGGCTTCACCAGGCGGGTGGTCTGCCGTACTTGGGACACTTGTGGTATGAGTTCACTCAGGAGCTACAATACAGATGGGAGCATAAAATATCTGTGCCTGGGTAAGTTACTACTGTAGCATATATAATTATTCCATTAAATTATTTTTATATTGATTTGGTAAGCTATATTTTAGCAAATCTGGAAGGTAAGGGTATAAAAAATACAACAGTATTAAAGAAAATCTATACATTATCAACTTGTGTAAATACATTTCGTGTAAAAGATATACACTGTAACATAGTAATTACTATAAAATATTTAAAAATTTCGACGCATATAAAACGGCTTATTTCGTAAGAATGTTTACTTAAACTAGGATTGTTTGGCTTATAAATAATATTACCTAACTTATTCGATATTTAATAAAAAGAGACGCCAGTGTCAATTATCAGATTGTCTGGGTGTAATAATTATGAAACTGTTAGCAATCTCATGATTTACAAAAACATTGCACCATCATAATCATTTATTTGGTTAAAATAACAACTTCTCTTTTATCTGCATTATACTTTAAAAATCACTCTAAAAACTAAACAGTTATTTACAACTTCATCTTAAATATATTTCGATGTATTTCTAGCTCAGCAAAAACATGATCTATAATTACAAGAAACATAAGTATGTATAATAATTAAAATAATGAACTTCATTACATAGAACTTATTTAAATAAATATTAATTTAAGAAGTATATAGTAAAATGTTACTCTTTTAACTTTAAGATTACAGACGACGGACGGATAATTTAAGACTAGTTGTTCACTATCCATTTATGAACATAGAATATTCTAAGTTCTAAGAAGGCGTTAAAAGGAAGCAATCAAAGGCGTCTCTCTAGCTAGAGTATTGTACATTCCTAATATAGTCTTATCATTGAGGTTTTTCCAAGAGTATTATTGAAAAAACACCAATAAAATATTTCTATTATTATTATTACACTAAAACAAATAAAGTACATACATAAAGAGCTTTATAAATAGAAACGGTTTATACGATCTTAATCGATGTACACGAAACATTCTTAATCTATAAACCATGGGTAACAACTACTCTTGATTGATTATTGTCCTCTAAAGAATATCTAGCACAATTCCGCGGGCAGCCTGCGTCGAGGTGCCGCGGTCGAGGAGCGCGCGAGTGGCGCGGGCAGGCGGCACGGGCGTACGACCTATCTGACTGGATCCCTCCGCCGCTCTGCGAATGAGAGCAGCGCCCGTGATGCGTCTCATTCGTCAACGCCTTCGTGCCTTGCGCAGGCTATAATGGAACTAACCCGCCGCGCGTGGTAGGATTCCTGGCCATGTATATGTCCATGTCGTGGTCGGTCCAGTTATCGGAAGTGTCGCAGTACCCCATGCCCAGAGACCCTACGCTGTACCGGCTCTGCGGTCGGGAGCGCGATCGCGGTCGGCGACGAGAGCCCTGAGTGCCGCCCGTGGCCCCGCCTGCTGCGCCACTCAGGGAAAGGCGTGAAGCTCGCTCTGAGGCAGCTCCCAAACTTTGACGAGATTGCCGCAGATCTGAAAAAAAAACATATTTTAATTAGCTTAATTTACTCACTCGTATATCAACGAAAGTAGAAGAAGAATCTCTCCCAGTAAGCTTACCTGCTCTCGATCCAAGGAGACTACCAGGATATCCCGGGACACCATACCGTCCGGACTGCGAGTAGCTGTGCTGAGATTGTCCATCTGCTAGCGAGCGGGCGCGACCAGGGCGCCCCGGCAGCGGGTCTGCTGGCAGCGGCTCCGTGTACGTACGGGCGCGAGGGATCGAGCGTGCGCTGTACGCCGACACCTGATCCCATTCACGCTGTTTGCCAAATGCGCCCAGAGTAGCTAAAGAAGACAGCGGACCACTTGGGCTAGGCGTGCCGGTTAACCCGCCACAACAGGGGTTAGGCATCTTTTCGGGTGCCTGTTGATGTAGCCTGTGGATTGTGCGTGAGCGGCGGCGTGAGGCGGCAGCGAAAATGAGCACGGCGACCACTATGGTGCCGCAAATAGCCGCGCTCGCCGCGATCGTGATCTTGTCCATGTTTGAGGCGGCAGCCGACACCGTGCGCACCTCGCGGCACTGCCCGTACGGCACCGTCTCCGGACTAACGTGCACCTCCTCTAAGGAGATCACGCAGACTACAATGCATTCCTGTAAACAACAAAATATTATATTCCTGTTTTGTGTCGGTGACGGTTCATGTTCAATATTGACTATACTGATTTACCTGTGAAGGAACGTTCTTAATCTTGAACTCCCTTTCACTAGCTTCTAGAGGAGGGCCTTGTTTGAAGCTTTTGTCTCCGAAAAGTCGATATACGACTCGGAATCCTAAAATATTCGCTACATCTGAGTCCCATTGAATAATTACCGAATTATCTTGTCTATAAGCATTTTTGACCATAACCTCGTTGCTGTCGTCAATGTTTGGTTTTTGTTGCGGGAAACTCATGATGAGCGGCGGTCGTTGCTGGGGCGCATGTCGCCAGGTCGGTGCGGCGGGGCGTACCGAAGGGACGCGGCTAGGGCGTGCGGTACTCGAATTATTGGCCTGAGTAACTCCTGCCTTAGTTATACTTTCAATATTGTTGCTATCTATGCTCTTTGAAGTTAATGTAGCTGATGATGTACCACCAAGAGTAGTACTTGTACTTTGCGACGTACTGATTGGGGAACTTTTTGTTGTTGTTGTTGTCAATAAAGTGGTCGTAGGTGCCATTTTTGTTGTAGAAGTCGTGCTAGTGCTGGACGTCAAACTTTTCCAGTCGTTGTTTCCTAACACTAGAGATGGAGGTTTTCCAGATGAGCTTGTACTCTCTTGCTCACATACTAACTCATTAGGTTCAAAGCTATAGAATCCTCGTTCGCGAAAGTACGCAGGATGACCGCAAAATTGTGGATTTCTCTCTCGTGAGGTCACTTGCAGTTCACCGTTTCTTATCCATTCAATTATCCAACGCAAACGACAATCGCAATTTAGAAATCTACCTCCGAGACTGAGTCCACGCAGCGTTTGATTGAGATGAATAAAGGCAGCTTCTGGTACGGTAGGCAATGGGTTACCGTCTAACGCAAGTAAGGTAACAGAGGGATTTTTTAAGAACGCATCTACTGGCAGCTTGTTCAGAAGATTGAACCCAATATCGAGTACTCTTAGGTCTGACAAAGATCCGATTGCTTCCGTGGGATATTCCGGCAATAGATTATTCAGAAGACTGAGCGAGCTGAGAGTAGTCTTAATCCCTTCGAATGCCTCGCGTCTGAGATTTACTATCAAGTTTCTCTCCAAGTTCAATGCGGTTAATGAATCTAATCCTTCAAATGTACGGCTTCCGTCTGGTCCGGGTAATTCTCTGATACCATTCTGAGAGAGGTCAAAGAACGCTAAACTATGAAGACCCCTAATACATTCTGGTACGGTTTTCTGTTTAGTCCCTTTGAGATTTAGATTTTTAATTGAGTTTTCTAAACCACTTAACGCTCGTGTAGCCAGAGTAACATTGTTATCCGATATTTTTAGCGTAGTTAATTTCCGTAGCGTACTGAAAGATTCATTTTCAATGTGCGTGATGCGGTTTTTGGAAATATCTAAAAGCGAGAGGTTTGCAAGAACCCTTAGAGCTTTAACAGGAACTTTAGTAAGTTCATTGTCTTGTAAGTTTAAGTTCTTGAGATATGGTCCCTGTCCTTTGAATGTATCATCTTCTATTCGTTTTATCTTGCACCCTGAGATTTGAAGGTTATGTATCCTGAGATTAACAAACATGTTGTTTGTAAGTGTCGTTATCGTCGAGTTGTTCACGTAAAGGAGGTCTAACCCTGTATTTCTCATACTTGAATTAAGCGCCAACATTAGCGAAGGGAAGTCAACCTGAAAATGTTTGTGATCATAAATAAACATGAATTAAATTCATAATTATTTAATAACAACTTGTAACATAATGTAGTACTAACCTGATCACATTGGACAGATAGATCTCGCGCTAAATTATAAGCGCACACGCAAGAAGCTTGGAGACTTGGTGAGTGTTCCCAGGGACATTGTCCGTGGGTATATTGTAGGGAGGCTACCAGCACAGCAGCTAGCCAGGACACGTGACGGCCTGCGTACCCCTGAAACAAACGTACATGGCTAGGCATCAAAGTGAAAGTGATTACAATAAAAACTCCAACAAAACCTAAAGTACTGCATAAAACATTGAATCAAAACGTGACCAATTTATTTGGTCTTTCCTGGTGTAGATTTCGATCGGAAGTTGTTAGTACAGTGAATACTTTGTTGAAATTCCAAAGAATTAGTACCATTCCTCACGAATAATAATTTGCACCGTATATGTCGAAGGCACGTTAATATCAGTGTTATGTGAAGATTTATAACGAATGGAAAGGTAGTTTGATGTTTTAAGAATCACTAGAGTTTACTATTTTAGTTTATTATTAATCAACCAATCATATTGGTTTGATCGACTTGGATCTATGCCATCATTCTAGCCTGCTACAAAATATACGACATAAATGGCAAAGGATCGGTTAAGTTCTAACCGTTTGTTTTGCAATGTCTATTTAGACTATCTACTTTTAAACATTTGTGATACAAAATTTAACTTGTGAAAGTTTAGCTAGGAAAGTTTAATGTTTATCAGTTGCATCGCTATGTCACAGCTACTATGTTTTTCCGCTCACTTAGCGCTCATGTAACTTTTTAGAAAACGCATTTTCCGAGTTGCCTTAAAAATATCACCGCGAGCAGTTAAAATAGAGGCGTAATATTATGCTTCAATTTTATTTAATGTTAGTAAATGCTGCATTAGTTATAAACTGTTAGAAAAATAAAATTTGCGTAAAGTTCGTAAGTTCGTACCGATGGGTGTAATTGTATTGTAATCAGACCTATAATATATTTTTTTTGTTTTCGAAATGTCGATTTGAATATTGTTATAGGTAAATGTTAACAACTTGTGTGTTAGTTATTGGTTTAAGCATATCTCTAGTCTATCTGTTTTGTTATAGCTTATAATATACCTACATTAATTATATACCTTGAGTGCAAAAAAAACGTACCTAGGATATTTAAGCGCGAGTATTACGCGTATTCCGTGCTAGAAATCCTTAAAGTTACAATACAATACAAAAATTCTTTATTGTAACACCACAATATAGGAACATACATAGGAGATACATATTTAATACAGTGGGCGACCTTATCACTAATAGCGATCTCTTCCAGGCAACCTTTGGATGGATCAGAAATTTGATAATAAAGTTTATTCCGATTTTATAGATAAAAAGATATTTTCAAATTTTTAGGTATTGTCAGTTCTTGTAGACTTTTCTGCAGTAATATTTTGAGTGTCGGTGTAATTTATATTATTCTAAAGAAAAAATATTAAGGTAGAGTAATAGGGATTTCCAGCAGATTTTAAGTTTTCTTACTGTTAATTATATCTATCATACGTACGTTCTTTGCAAAAGGTATCCTAGTCAGTTCAACGGTTTAAGCATATAGAGTCAACATACAGACAGACAGAGTCGGACGGGTTATACTTTACACTTTATCTAACACTTACGGCTATAAAATTAAACGTAGACGCTTCTATTCGCTTTAATTTTATTCTTAAGTACCTTGTTACTATTATAACGGTTGAAATTATGCAGTGAACGTTAATAGGTACAGTCGACAGCAAAAGTAAGTGATCAAAATCAACGTTTCCAAACATCATTTAGTGTGAAGTGCCATATTATAACAAGTTATACCAAACTGTCAATTTCAAATGAAGATCATAATAGCACCGATTGAAATAAGTGTTATTACATACTTATTATAACACGTTACTTGTATCTTTACTTCTAATAAACTACAATAGCTTTTAAGTAAATTTACTATAAATATTATTTTGGGACAATGTTTCATCAGTTTCTTTTGCCGTTGACTGTAACTATTTAAATTAAAAAAAAAAACATTAATTTATAAGATTACGGAGTCTCACGTAATGGAGGAATTAAGAGAAATCAAAAACTTTGTTCCGACGTTTAAGTAATCCGGGCTTGGGATATCTTCCCATTTACTTCGCTAAACTTTTTCATTATCCACCTATTTTCAATCTTCATTATACGTACTAAGTTATTCTGCAAGTTACAGGTGAATTTCAATTATTAGCTTTGGCACGGATCACGTTGTTTGTGAGTTTATTTTGAGTTTTCGTTGGAAAAGTTGAACATTAAAACTTATGGTATGATAAATTGTTGAGCAGTTAAGCCGTTTCACATAAAGCGGAGTTTTTGCTTTCTACGGGCAGCTATGGGACGGCTCACCGTTTTTTATTCGCAAGCTGTTATCAAAGTGTGCACAGACCGTTGAGTGTGCGGCCACGGACTAGTAGCCCGGAAAATCTGGCTTTCCCTGCATTTGTGGTGCCATTACACTGCGATGCACTTATGGTTTTCTATGCACGTGAGCACCGCGGCTATCCGATTGATTGATAGTCATAACCGTGCCGCGGCTTCATTATACTGCGATTTTAAAAAAGTTCTTATACTTTTTTCTTTGTATCTATAGAGTTTAAAATATCTCACCATACAATACTGTATTGACATGACTGTGTTCTTCTTTTTCATCACCCTATTAACGCAACCACTACTGGGACACAGGGACATGTGTAACTAGCAAATATTTGTCCGTATGATTCACGTTTCGATCAGACAGATATAATCGATGGGCCAAACAATGTCTCTGATTACAAAAATAACAGCCCTGTCAACGAAAAAAAAAAACTGTTTTAGGCGTCAGTATGTTTTTCGTGTTGGCTAAGTGGGAGGACACTCGACTTTCATTCCGAAGGTCGTGGGTTCAAACCCCGCCACGCACCTCTGGATTTTTCTTCTTGAGAAATTTATGTGCGCTTTAAACACGTGCTTTAACGGTGAAGGCAAACATCGTGAGGAAACCGGCATGTTCTGAGAACTTTAAAAGAGTTTGAAGGACATGTGACATTCACCAACCCGCACTTGGCCAGCGTGGTGAATTAAGGCCTAATCTCTCTCGTCAAGAGAGAAGTCCCTGTGTCCCAGCAGTGGGAACGTTAATAGGGTGATGATGATGATGTTTTTCCCTAGTCGGTATAAATATTTTTCTTAGTGTTGGTGCCTGTTTCATCTGGTTTCAATTTCTAAATCCTCGTTCGTAACAGTTTACCCGTTCAATCTTATACAATACACAAATTTTAACCTCTATAAAGTTCGTAGAGATAAAGTAGGTCTAGTAGTAATAGCCGTTTCAGACTCACGGATAGAAGCCCTGAGAACTTTGAGTGTGATTTGATTCTCGCCTTCCTCGCTATAGACCATATGGGTGTGAATACCAGCACATTGTTCTGTGCGAGTCACGCCGAACATTCTCAAGAGTGTACCGGTTGTGAACCTTGTAGGCCTTGTAGCCTAATATAATAAAAAAAAGCTATTATTTTAGACTCCTGCTTCGCATAACTATTAGTAATAATATTATGTAATCTGTGGCATAACCAACACTTAGCATATTGCATTTTTAGTAGGCTGCAGCTTAGTTTATGCGTAAGAGGGTACTTTGAGTTGGTAAGATTTTCACTTGTTATTATGACATGATTGGTAAAACAAGATATTGATTGATGATGATAGAGTAACAAAAATACATCCACACATTACGCAAATGTTATGAAGTTAAGATGCTATAAGCTTTTAACGCGTCGTAGGTGCATGGACATGTATGTTTTTGTCCACACAACAACAAATCAATTTCGAAACGATGAATGACCCGTCGTTGTCCATCACTTAATCTTCCGTCCATAATAAATCTGTGTCGATTAACCGTAGTTTAACTGTAACAAGTCAATCTAATTGCCTATTTGTGTTACAATTTGCCACGCGTGACAGTATCGTACGTTTTGTTGAACTCTGCGCATCATTCACTGTAATGGGCGCGAGTGGCCTCGAGATGTGCCCACTAGCCATGCAATGCTTTAACGTAACACTGGCCCATTTACTTGACTTTACGAGTCATCCGATTTCGCTATAACGGTACATACCGGCTCACATTCTTTGTACAACTCGCTTAGAAGCTAGCTGCGAGTATGACAAATCTGTTTTCACTTTCTTAGTTAGAGTATTCGAAACATACTCCTTAGTTTATCTCTCTATCGGTAAATCCACATTATATAAGGTGAACTATTACACCCGCCGATGAAATGTTTTGACAGATAACTTCACCTGTTTATGTAATTATTACTTAGGCATTCGTTCCAGAGAGTTGGTTTAAGCAAATCGCCTTCGATGCAAGGATTATGTAGGATCTGACCTAATATACCGCTGTACAACAATACTTGTTATTATTTACACGAAGGCGTAATAAACTAGAATGTGCGTATGTGAAATTTAGCGATGCTGTGAATAATTAAAGTTTTAAACGGCTGTAATTGATATAACGAGCCTATTTAAAATTAAAAGCATCTTCCTCGAACATGTTTTCGCCTTTCTAAGCTTTCTACTCATAACATACCTCAGTGATTCGTAATTATCATGAGAACTTACTATTTTGCATACCTCGCAGTACCTACATCCATCGGCATATCTTTATTAGCTGTATAAATTTACTGATCATCGTACTTATTGCTGATGTTCTGTAAGAGAAATTCGAACTATGTATGTATTTAAGGATATTCAATTTGTATGAATTTGATTAGTTAGTTTTAAAGTTATGTGTTTATATTTTCTCCGTTATGAATTTTCCTTTGATTTCATAACTAAGGAAAATTCAATCTACTTCAAAAATTGTCTATAATAAGTTCCTATCATATAGACTCTATATGATAGGAACTGATATTAAGGGTTCTGTACATTAAGGGTATAACGGGACCTTATTACTAAGACTTCGTCGTCGTCGAAATTTTGAGGGATGGGATGCCGATATACAACAAATACTGAAAACACATAATTATTAAATATTTCAGGGGACTCTCATACAACAATCGTATTTTTTACCAGGTTAAGCAACGTTGCTCGCAGCCAGTACTTGGATGGGTGACCGCTCGAACTGCATCTTTTACATTTTTTTCCGTGTACATTTTATAAACATTTAAAATGTTTATACTCCACCTAGGGTTACCAAATTTATTTCAATTACTATTTATATTCAGTCGTTGGCGATATAAACATGCAACCAAATAAAGAGAACGAATTAAAATACTTCAGTTTTATATTATGTTGTTTAATGTATAAGGTAAAAGGAATAGTATATGAGAGTTTAGATTTTTTTAAATATACTTAATAATAAAATAATATACAATACACTTTCGTTGTAAGTTAATAAAAGTAATCAATTTAACCCTGTTCATGATAATTAATCTTGCGGGCGTTTCATAATAAATTCAGTTAATCGGCTTAAAGCTATTTTTCAAAGACTGAAAGGTTGAGTGGCAGACCGATTAAACTTTTTTTAGTATCATCAAATCGCGGATCCGCGTTAATAGCGCCAATTGCAGGGATATTTTTTATTTTGTATCTGGCTGACTTTAACCTGTCGAGTGTATTTCAACTAGCAATACTGAATTCTGAAAAAAATCGTAGCAGGTGACTTTACTGTACTACGTTTGGCAAAATTATAATAATTAGAGCTTGTTTCAACCATCTCCGAGTAAATTATTTACTAAAGTAAACTAACAAGATTTATATAGGTAATTACATTATTTACTATATATATATATTAATACAAAATTAATTAATATAAATAATAAAATAAAATCAAATAAAGAATTATACATTATTATTAAAAATTAAATGGTTTAACTATTCAATGGTTATATGTATATAATATAAAGAAAACTTCAGATTTGGTAATGTTAAGGCTTGTATGTATGGATGGATCTTTCGCTGGTAAAAATTAGGGGTCAGTAGGATTTTAGCCCACTTTGTGCGTAACAATGGCAAGTGGACATCATGCAGACGCATGATTAACCCGATCATCATTCCCCGTTAACCTTTGGAAAGATCAAATTAGTTGCCGGTGCGATAGTCGAACCCTACAATCTCTCAAACGCTTCGATAGCGCGTTCTAATTTTTCTAGTAGCGGCATCTAGTTACATTAAACTGAAACTTTTCTAAACTGGTTGCTAATACTTTATTATCAGGCGTCGTGCCCATACATCTCAGTATACTGAGTTTTTGCCGTTCCTGATTAAAACCTTTAGATTTGCCCTACAAAAATCAAAGGCGCCCGGTGTTTCGCGAACTTGTTCGTGTAGGAATATTTTACTTGAGGCTTTGATAATATTTGTACTAAATAATTTGCTTGATATAATACCGCATTTATTGTGTTACTGCTATTACGTTTATAGTGTATACGTGATACTCGAAACACAGTGCGGCATGATAAAGACATGATGATAATACTAAGTAGCAGATAAACTGTGGAACGGCGAGCTCGCTATATTAATTCAAGTCACGTACAGTATGAGACAATAAAGCTTTTCCCACCTAAAGCTATCCTAAAGTCTTGAAAAGTAAACGAGACATTAACTTAATTTTCAAATAATCATAATTGTCATGGTCCAAGTATAAATGTTGGCCGTTTACATTTAATTGCAATATCAATAAATACTGTATAGAAACCTGAAGTAACAATACACCTTAATGACGATCAAAGTCCCAAAGATGTTTAGCACAAAGTTATTGACATAGTTGCGGCCAGCCAGGGGAACAATAGAGTTCTTTGAACGTACTCGACTCGTGCTATCGCTTATCTCCCCATCTTGAAGGTGTATTTCAGAGTCTGGCATTCCCATTCTTTCAACTTCTAAAGCTGCTAACCCAGTTTTAAATCTTTTTGCGTTTTATTTTTAGATTGATCTCAAAAGTTAGGACCATTTTTGGCTTTGTTATCACAGATATCAGTGTGTTACAAAGTTAAAAGCCGAGTGCTTAAAGTGAAAGCTGGAGCTTCACGTGTGGTCAATTTACATTCAGCATACAGCATAGGATCCCTGTAGAGCAAATGCTGGACATTCTTTGTATCCATAAAAAACCTTACCGACCTAGTACGAGTATAGCCGGATTTTTTTATATATTGATTGTTTTCCCATTCACATCACGGGGAAGAATTTTGGAGGGACTAATTGATTTTTGGACAGATTAAAAGGTTTTGTATGGAAAATGTTAATCTATTTTTGTTATGTTATACGCGTACTCGTGTCAGATGCCGTGTGTAGTTAAATCCCTGGATTTCCGTAGGTAAGTGATTTCTAATTCATACTGCGACCTTTCTCTGACAATTTTACATTCGTGTGCTTGGTAAATTTATAGCGAGCCTCCTCAAGATACAGCGGAGCCATTAAAGTTTTACGCTCGCGCCGACTTCACCCTGTTCATTCTACAAATTCAGAGTTCTAATTTAATTTCACTTCTCAAACTTGTAAATACCCCCGACATTAAAGTATTTTCGCTGAATATTTTTATTAATTATATCAACATAATTTTGCTGTAATCCGATAATAACATATAAATTGAAAAATATACTATACAATTTATAATTTTTACTTCAAGTAGCAATATAGTTAAGAATTTACGTATAAATACAGGATAAAGAATACTCGTATAAGTGCCAATCTTATAAAATGAAGTCACTTCCGCTGTCTGCCCACTTAGATCTTTTAATCTAGGTTCACAACGGATTTAAATGCAATTTTCACCTATTCATTGAGTGATTCAAATACATAGTAAAATTATTCCACGCGTGAAAGGTATAAATATAAACCTCTGTCAAAAGTCAGTATATAAACCAACTCTTGAAGAAGCATAACTCTAGCAACAATGTGTAGATCTTTTAGAAATGTTTGAGGAAGATGCTAAGTTATTTTGAATAACTTATTCGTTTCTTGGGATCTTGGCCGATTCGTCACATGCCCAGAGAAAGTTGGTGATTGAAGCTGCAGGCGATAAGTCATGGTTTCGTTTGACACCTCTTTAGCTGTCTTCCTTTCTCCGTTTACGAATAACTTTGACTTTTCGTAATTATTCAAAGAACCCATTTATTTTAAGAAAAAAAATTTATGCTGTAATAAAGGTAATGCACGTATACACATAAATTAATTTCAACTTGCCTACTGTCTAGTATGCGACCTATGTATTATGTATAGTTTTTTTTAACAACCACGTAATTGTAGGATTGTTTTATTTAAAAAAATAATGAATTGCGTAGTTCCATAGCATACACATATAATGAATGTTCCGTTGATCTAAGCGACTTGTTAAGTCGGTCACTATCCGCCGCTTCGTGCGGTATGCTTGGCCTACTTGACTGCTTAGTGGTTGACCACGTGTCCACTAAATTATCATATTATACGACTCTCCTTTATTACTGACTAATTGGCCTGCCCACATCCGAAACTAGTCTCGGCTCTCGACCCACGGTTTGACTTTATAATTTCACTTTTGCGGCTTAAATCTTGTACGGAATCGGTGTCATATATTTCCAATAGATATAATTAAATCTTTAAAGCATTCATGACCTTGAAAGACTGCTGCGTTGGCTTTATTTATTTTCGTTCGTGTTGAAAAGGTAATTATCTCTGTGATAATTGAATGTGGGTTGGCGCTTGGTGGAAGCAAAAACGAACACCGTTAATTTGGAACCGAAATAAAATGGGGTAATATTTGTTTAGGATTCCATAGGTCCCCAGCTCGTGGTCACGCAGTGTACTTCTTTGATCAAATATACAATTACGGAAGGTAGTTTATTGACCTACTGTTTACTTCACTACATAGTATAAAACAAAGTCGCTTTCTCTGTCCCTATGTCCCTTTGTATGCTTAAATCTTTGAAACTACGCATCGGATTTTGATGCGGGTTTTTTAATAGATAGAGTGATTCAAGAGGAATGTTTATATGTATAATAACATCCATTAAATAGTGGAAAAGTACTATTATTTTTTAGGTTTCTAATGTGATGTCGTAAATAGTTAAATTTTTTCAGCTTACATTGCAAACGCAGGCTGAACCCTATGAGTTTTATCAAAATAATGTACTAAGTATTGTACACATTGAAAAGGTCTACAGAAAAGTCCGTGATGGTATATGTCTATCTCTTATGGATAACTCACGATAACATTTTGAAGTGAAACTTCTATAGAATCGTAGTGATTTCAAACCGGATGCAAAAAGATGAAACGGAAATGGTAAGAGACACAAATACAATGCTTTATTTAAATTTCTTTGCGCGATACTTCGTAGTTGAGACTACGAAGTATCGCGCAAAGAGGTATTGCTGTATTTTATTTATATTATTTTGTAACATACTTTATGTAATACGCTTTATTGAAGTAATATAAATAATCCAAATAATTACAGATGTATATTTGTTTCTCTTATCATTTTAGCAGATGCGTTCATTTACCCTTTTTTCTATTCGATATATATCATAATTATAGTTCGTAAGTAGTAGACTCCAATAGTGCGTCGTAGCTGACACACACACACTTTTTTTTATTCTTCTTATTCTTTCGTCGATTTACTGAAGTTTCACTTCTATCGTGTGTGAATCGCACACACACCTTTTTTTTTGTCATTTACTTTTTAGGACAGATAAAGGCTAATTTTCGAAGGGATTTTAACCTTAATCAATTAAATACCTTGAATACATTGTTCGTTTAATATAGATCTATATAGCCCTGTACACCGTATGATTTAAGTGAATATTTTCGAAGATATTACAGATTTACGTGCGAAGCCGGGGCGTGTCGCTAGTTCCTTATAAATTGGTTCTAAAAGTACTTCACTGCATTAGGAAGTCTTACTCGAATTGTCAGAAAGTGTCAAGAGTTAGTTATTCCATAAAAAGTTGTACGAGGAATTGAATAGCTCTCTACTTCGAAACTGTTTAATTGCAATCGTCTGCAAAATCTTTCATTGTCTAGTTTCTCCAGTATTTGCGGTTATTGTTTTCATCAGCTGGTGGTCCTCGGTCTGTGTGTCTAACGAGAAATTGCAAGCTGTGAGCTTCGATATCGGCGAGTCGATGCTTTCTGTTTTCACAATTTCCACAGTCATTATCGGAAAATAGATTTCAGTTGACTGCTTGTTTTGCGAGTTTGCTAATCCGGCTATGACATGTATAAATGGTGAAAAGCAGTTAAGGGGTTCTACACATTTGATGTTCAATAATAACATTTTGTTATCATTATATTAAATAGCTTACGACTTCGCTGACCATCATACCGACATATAAAAACTAGCATCGCAGAGTTAATTAAATGTAGAATCAAAAGCACACCACGCTGTATTTATTGCTTAAAAATAACTGTAATACGAGCATGATTTCTAGCAGTTACCTCTATTTACTCAAATTCATAAAACTTCGAATATTACATTGACAGATAAAAACAAAAGTAGGTGTACCTCTATATGTATGGCGACTTTAAACGCGTATCTTATGCTGTTAATTTTGATTTAAGTGCTAAACTGACACAATAGAGTCACTTTATGACCAAGAAATAAACCGGCGGAGCCAAGTTTTTATTGTTACTGTACGAATTTACTTTCCTCCGCGCCGGGGGGTTTGTGAAGGAAATGTTTCAATGGTCGCAAATTATTATGTGCGAATGATTGAGCAATTTCGCCGGCACCGGTTGTGCTTTCTCTGAGAAACAATTAGATGGCACAAGTTACAAACTAACAGTTCTCAATACCTATGTCACCTACGTTGCTCTATTTTCCGCGAATCAATTCCGCTATTCCGTTAGAGTAGTCGGCGCGCTATTGCCATTTACGTATCATCTACCGTACGGCTGACAAAATGATCTATGGTGCTTGGGAATGTTGACGATTTTAATAAAAAGTAATTTAAATAGCAGTAATAATTACATATCAAAGTATTATATTATGTTTCTCGAGTATTACCGTTGTCGTCTGCAATTACTCCAGAACTGAATTACTGAAAAACAGCGCAATTCCGTTTATTGAGACAAAAGCAAATGAAGGCGACGCGTATACGTCAGGAAACAGTTGTGACGTGATTTGAGTAAAATGGCTTGTGGGCTGAGCGAGACCTTTTCAATAGGTACCTACTGCTTTGGCATAAAAATCTTTATGTAGGTAATTCGTTTTTTTTTCCAAAAAGTACAATGTGAATTTGCCGATTGAGGGTTTTTGAATTCTTTTATTTATTGACACACATAAAAAGTATGAAATTAAATGTACTAAATGGTTGATTTCAACCTGCTGTTTCTGTAACCGCAATAAAACTTTGTATAGATAGACGAACCCTAAAAAGTTTATCAACTCTATTCTAACTGAAGGGGTGGAATTCAATTTTAAAAGTTTGAAAATGTCGGCCTCTGAAGTGAGTTGTTTGAACATAGTCTTAAAACTCAGTCTGACATATACTGAGTTTGAGGTTTTCAGACGTCTTAGATTTTCTAACGAACCAGTAAACGTTATCAGTTTTACAAACTAATTATTTTTTTAATAATTGTACCTATATTCTAGTGGTGCATACTAATCTAAGTAAACGTTGCAAACAAGATTAAAAAACGTTTTCACATGAGGAAATCAATTGATACATGGGATAGTTCAATGTCGCCATTTACTATCTGTGTTCTTGCGTGGAGTGTGCGCTCGTTCTGTGCCGACAATGAACGTGAACAGAAAGCGTTACTTTTTGCTAGGACTGACGACCGGACGAACTTAGATCTTAGTTGAATTTCCTATTAATGTAAAATGTGAAAGAAAAGATGGATGGCCTGTGTGAACGGGGATATGTGTAAGAAAGGAGAGAGTGTTGCGATGACTGGTGATAAAGGGAAATGGAAGAAAAACATGTTGTGCCGACCCTACATAGTGTGGGACAAGGGAAGGTTGATGATGATGTAAAATTGTAGTAATTATCTAATTGTTTATGTATTCAATTATAAACTGGAGTAGGGAACATTTTAGAATAGTAAAACTGCTTATTTTAGAAGCTCCATAAAACCGAGTCCACATTTTTTCGAACGTCAGAATTTGATAACAATAAATTATAATGTGTATATTTGTTTATAGTGGCTGACTTCGGTACAATTTTTACAGTTTCGAATTCAAAGGAATTCCGAGTCATATCAATTCATTACATTTCTACCCACGTTTGTTCAACATTTCAAATAGGCAGAACTCGTAAACTTACAGTTAGTATGTTGTCATCTACAAGTTTTGTTATGTTTCCGTCAACAACTTGCTTCGGCTTTAGTCACACATGCCATTCTAACCAACTTACATTAGGTACTTCGAAGCTTTAAAGCTTCGTGGACTCTACTCACAAACCAACAATTAACCTACATGAAATCGTTTTTAAGAAAGTTACGTGTGAAAATAGATTTTAAAATTAATTTCCGTTATGAATGTTAACCCCTGTTATTATGTGTTGTTGTAATATGGCTGTGTAGCCCTTCGACAAGAGTCTATTAACTCTCTGCGAGATTGTAGGGCTGTAGGGGCTTGTCAATAGCCAAATAACTGATGTATTAATAAGTAAAAGCGTTCACCCATTGAGGGCTGACTTTGATCATTTCTTTGAGTGTAATAGTTTGTGCGTGTACCTACCTGCCACTACCAAATATAATTACATTTAACATCGTAGTTAGGTAAATATAATAAATCTTATCGTACTCGTTGTTGTAAATTGTAGGTAGCGTTTGATGAATAACTGTATCGTAACATGGAGTAAATATTACCTACTCCCTGGCCAGTTCTGACTCCAGTACAGTGATACTAGTACCTACTAATACTACAATTATTACTCTACCCTATTGCTGAAAACCGGAAAAGATCCCTTCAGTTGTTTTAGATATACTCGTCATCGCGAATGGACCAGGCGCGGCAAGCGCTTTTAATATATATTAGTATTTAAAAATAAGATCTATCTTTTATTATATAATAACTACGTAGATTAATCAATTTACGCGTATCCGGAATGAACTTTACTTTAATATTTCTAGTATAAATTGTATACTTACATTTTACTGATACGAGAAGTACCTAATTGGTTGTGTATTCTAGTAATAAATACGCAAAGAACGTTTAGCGAGACACATAATAATCACCTAATAATTATGATAGATAACTGATCTACGCGGCTTCGTCCTGTCATTTGACAACAGTTTAATCGTAAAATTTGATGGTTTTGTTGAAGTAAGTTCAATATGATCACAAATATATTTAAATTTATGTTACGGTAAAAAACATCTCTATAATATGAAGTTATTTTTGCATTTAAATGATTCTAATTTCAAAACATATAAAGTTTCTTATTAATTTCTATCCTCCGATCAAAAAAGGCAAAGTCAAAGTAGATGTAGATGTTTTTATCCATAGCTAGCCTTGCAGGGCGGAACCAGCTCGACTAGTGGATAATGATTGCGATCCTAGAGAGCGCGCCTCGCCGGGAAGCGCCGCGGGCTCCACTTCCTGCGCTATTTGTAACATCCCCTCATTTCTTTAATTCACTCATTAATAAATGAATTGAGCAATTGATTCCTTGGTAACTAACAAATTAACAACGCCAAACGGCTTAACCGATATAACTCAAACTTCGAAACTTAGCTAGTTATCACTCTCCCTTTGGTATACCATTCCGAGAAGCAAATTTGTCTTATTTGTCATGTTAATAGTTTAGAAGTTCATTAACACCAAAGGCTACTAGAGCGCAAACCTCTACAAGTTAGTTTCCCAGTGGTTATAAATAATAAAGTGCCCATTCCATTCAGAAAGTTATGGTGATATAAAAGTAATATCTCTTAGTAGTCGGTCATCACACTTTCAAAGCAAAAAAAAGTTGTACGAGATTATCATATTTATTGTTAAAAGTTTTCCGGGAACCGGCTTGTATTTGAGCTTCATCGACGCTGATTTGACTTTTATGTAAGTGAAAACACCGCTTAAATTGCTCGAGACAAGCGGGACGTGATCGGGTGCAAAAACGCGTGCGGGCGCGGTGGTGCGTTGAGGATTCCATGCTGTTTCGGTTTGTTGCCTATTCAATACTGCTCTACGTACTCAATCTGTGCTATATTTAAACATCCCACAATTACTAGAATAATTATGGTCGACCAAAGCAGCTTCCTAATGTAGCCTTTTTCTTCCAGAAATTTTAAAGTAAATATTGATATGGATATAAACCATTCTAAATGCTTTATTTTAGTTATCTGACACAAAAACAAAAGCATTTAAGGATAAACGATACATTACCTAACAAAATTATTACCGGTATTAATTTAAACGTGGTATAATTAACGCGTCCCTCTATACATTCTATCGGCACTACTCTTTTTCTTCATAATCGTTCAAAGTAGTGTGCACAATGCGAGTGGTATTCTCTGAAAGGAATTACTTATGAACAAACGTCGTTCGGTTGCGTGGCTCGAGCTCAGTGGAGCGACCAAGACCTACCTAAGTACAGTCTAGCATACAAAGTACAGGCTAGCATACATAGGTAGGGGTAAACACACCGCTAGCGTACACTGCTCTGAAAATTCAGTTACTCAGCTTTGTGCTCGTGAAAGCCTCACAATTTAAATAAGGACTATTATAAGCGCTCTTCTTGAACTAGGTCATTTCTAGATAGAAATGGTACGTAATTGGGTGTCAAAAATATTAATTTGTATGTATGTAAGTCAGTACACGGCCGAGTGTCCGTGATGTCGACTGGTGCGAGACCATACTTGACCATCGAGATAACCAGCCTCTGCGCTCCGCTACTTTACTATTAAAACAATTTAAATATTACGAATCTATTTGAGATGCGCATTGCGCAGCCTGCATTTAGATTACTTAAATGAGAAAGTTTATCTTAAATCTGCTCCCATTTTCGTAATTGTTAGGAATTTTAGGTTTGGGCGCTAACGGTACTGCAGGTAAATTGATGGAAAAACTACAGTGTGATTAATTTATGTTTCATAAGTTTCAAATGACCAATTATTTTCGAATAAAGTTGATTGTTGTGACAAAGAAAGTCGTAATAACAGTCACGACCGTCTAAAAACACACAACAGTTAGATATGTCTTACGCATTGTTGTATAATGCGACTTTAAGAACCTTACAAATCGTAGGAATTTTAAAAGTGGACGAAGCGTCTCTAATGCTCGCGTAAGGAGACCGATCCGTCTTCACAGCTGCCGTGTGGTGGCCGTGACTTAGACGAATGTGCTTGTCTGTGCTATTATTTCCTACATACTAAGGTACGCTGAAGGTACCTACGTCGGAAGGTACCTTTAGCTTACTGCGTGTACTCTTGTGTCTTTCACCTGACTACTTATGAGGTACATGTCCTTAATGTGTATTCACTCGGTTGATTTCGTAAATACATGCTCACCGCGAAATTGAGCGGCGCAATTTTCAGAGATTTAAGAACGTTGTGAACGAAGAAATCTGAAATATTTTTATAACATTATTATCACTTCCTTAATTACTGATAACTATTAATTCTTATATTAACGGAAATTAATCACGTCAAATAAATATGTGATGCGATAAATTAATACCCATTGGATGTTTCTTGAATGAAACTGAAAGGTCTTGTTTAAGTGACTAATTTTCGTCTATGAAAGAATGGTATAACGCACTTCAGTGATGAAATTGAAAAGTATTAATTTCTAATACACCCCAAAAATACTGAAATGAGCCTGACTGTCTATTCTTGAGCGTCAAACACGATCGATACGTTTTTCTTGATGCTATCGAATTACACTTTAGAAAGCAGAACCATAACTTTCATCTAGAACTACCGGGTAAAATCCATTTAACCATAAGAAAAATGGTAAAAAATTACCACCATATTTATATCAATAAATCTAAATTTAAAATTTAAGAAAAACCCCCGATTCCAATGCCTTAATTTCCTTAAATGTAAAACAACCTAATATTATGTAATGTGGACGCGATGCGTTTTCATTTGATACCCCACACTAGTATATTTGCAGATTTTCGGTTTTGCTTCCCCACTCTCACCCCCATAACTTTGAAACGGCCCAACCGATTTTCATGAAACATGTCTAAGAACACTCGCGCAAGACTCACCTTTCATACAAAAAAAACTAAATTGAAATCGCTCCATCCGTTCGGGAGCTATGGTGACACAGACAGACAGACAGACAGACAGACAGACAGACAGACAGACAGACAGACAGACAGACAGACAGACACGTCAAACTTATAACACCCCTCTTTTTTTGTCGGGGGTTAAAAAAGTATATACCTAAGTATCGGGCCGACTTCAAAGATAACTTTCTTATGCAAAAAAGAAAGAAAACTGAAGATAGCATCGAACTGTCTACGTCTATTTGATTTGCATCTCAATTGAAATACGTCGTTGGATCATTCAAAGCAATAGTATTTCTGTAAGAAAAAGGGTTTGTGATATTACGTATTCTATTACAAAAATACTTTCAAGTTAATTTATAGAATTTGTGTATTAAAATGGTTGTTTCATTATAAAAATATTGCTAAGCGTTTCTCCGGAAAGAAATGAATAAATCCACGTCAATCCTTAGATTCAAGCGCTTGGCTAGTTTCATGTAATTTCATATTTCTATATCGAAATTAAGAAATGTTAGATTTTATTTTATTGAAGTTATCTTATGTTGGACTGAAAGGTATCACATTTAATGATAATACCGCCGATTAGGTATAATACGGATACTGTTATATTTGTATTCTTTATTTTAGTATGTTAATAGTGTACAATAGTTTCATTATCTACCAGTCTTCTATAGAAGCCTTTATGTCTCAGCCAATAAATCCGTAATAATGTCTGCAATAAAGATATTTACGCCCTGTTACGCTTACAAAGAAAGAACTTGATAAATAGATTAAAAGCTGATAACATGTTAGCTATCAATTATCATATGTACTTCCTAAGTTACTATGTATAGGTCAACTTAGTTGCGAACACTGTAAGTATAAAGCTATGAGTAACTCTCGTATGTATGTAGCTGAAACTTATGGTTAAAGAGTTTGGTTAGTTGAATGAGTTTGTTAATCTTAGGAGCTACTGAGCTGGTTTCAAAACATATTGCACTATAGTATTAGCCAGTTTATCGTGTGGTTATGTGCACGGGAAGATATGTTATGCCTTTGTTACTTATATGTTTTCAGTTGCGCTGTTATTACTTTTCTCGATCATTGTATCTACCTAAAGCAAACATAAGAGTAATTGTAATACACCTCATTTGCGCACTTCGCAAATTATTCGTTCTAAACTAATTATATTTATTGCTGAGAACTGATTTCCGTTATGTATTTTTAAAGATTTTAGCAATTTGGCATCGGAAGAGACCCCATGTTTATAGTATACGGCTGACCCGTTCTGACTATCCACGGACGGATAGCCAGAAGAAAGGTTTTTTCCTTTTGAATCGCTCAACCTATTTATGAATACCGCATACTGATCCGTTCTGCAGTTTTTAAGTTTATCGCGAACATAAAGACGCAGCAGGGGACTTTTATTTATAATAAGTACCTATAGACTATATACCCGTTGGTTACTATTAACTTTTGATACTTTCTGCATTTAAAACTAATTATCTACTACACATTGGCCAGTAATTGAATTATTTCCATAGCTCTTTTTATTATTTCCATAAAGTTTGAAATGCCTTAAGATTTACCTAATTTTATTTCGTGACATGTCGCGCATGTTAATTCCTAACGGCTCGTGTCAAAGGAACAATTACAAACAATAGCCGTAGCCTCTCAGGCATACGTCGGGCTACCTAATCAGCGGCGCAGTTACTCTGCCTATTGTTCCCCCATAAGGTTTTTGTCCACTCATCTCTATGATCCCGTTTGCTTAAAAGACTTACGCAACGAATGTTTAGACACAATAATCCATCGCTTTTTTATATTTTAAGTTCACGCTTAATAAATTTAAGGGAAATTCATAGGACTTTAATACATTATTTTATAGGGCATGTAATATATTTTTATGAACTAAGTAAAATAATGAGGGTTCGTAAGGTTCCCCTGTGTTTTGGGCGAGCCGGGGACCCTCGACCGCGCCGCTTCAGGCGGTGATTGTCTTTCCTATAAATAGAAGCTTTCAACCCTAAAGCTATTTTCGATTTATGGAACGCGTAAAAAACGCGAGTGCGAAGTCATCAAGCTTTTATACGCAGGGCATTCTGCGGCGCCGTGTGCTGGCAATATTTTGGTTATTTTCACTACGCTAACTGGGGCCTCCATCTGAATGTCAGTTAATTAATAAGCCAGTAGACCCAGTGTTTCCAAATATGTTGAACCGTAAAAGGTAATTAAAATGGGTTTCACGTCCGCGACGTACAAAACTCAATTATTGAGCTGTCGAAATTCGCTGCCGACGGTTTACCCGTGAACTGGAAACTGTAAACATAAACGAGAAACAAGGCTAAAGCAACATTGTCACAAATTGATTTTAACTGTTTTTTTTTGTATTTTGTTTCTATATGAACTTATTTACTTGAATGCATGCTAGACCGCTATAAAGTTTTGGGAATATACATATGCCATAACAACCAGTTGTTTAGCTTTTTTTAAGTATTTTTTTCAACATTGGTCTGACAAAGTGCAAAATACTATATTCCTATTTCTAAACATGTACAAATTGTTTCTATAGAAATAACAGCATTTCTGCCACTTGCATATAAATTACAGGGTTCGTATTAAATTCACGAAATTCTCGATGTTTGTTGGAAGTTTGAGAACGGTTCGTTGTTCCGCCCGAAGTTAAAGCAACCAATGCAATGCAGATGGAAACAGCTCAGAGTTGCTTCCTGTATATATATTATTATTTTAGTGTACTGTTGCATGTGGCATGTGAGCAAAACCGTTCCCTAAGACTTGTGTTCTCACTCCCAGTGTCGTCAATGTTTCAAATATGTTCTATCGTTTGTTGATTAAATGCTTCGTAACACGTATTGTGCTTTTTTGATAACTATAACTTAATTATTATATATTTTTTTAATTATATTAATATTAAAAATGTATCTATGTACTATATCAGTCACTTCACCCATAGTACAAGCTTGGGGTTAGGTGATGCTTTGTGAGTAGTCCGGAAATATTTATTTTTTTATTTTAGTATGGAGCTGAAGGTTTGTTTGTTTGATATAAAAATACTACTAGTCAGATTTGAATAAAAATCATTGTTTGATATCCAATAAATCAAGGAAGGCTGTATGCTGCTTTTTACAGAGTCCAATTACAAGAAACTGAACTGAAATATAATATGAAAGTTAAAAATAATAAACACTCGATTAGTGGAAAAGCAATTCAGGCCTTTATTCATGGGAGACTACGGATGATATTGTAATAATGCAAATGCAAATAATTTTAAAGCTTCCTATATCTCATAGTAGTTGCATTTCTGTTCTGAGCATATATTAAATGAAACCATTTATGTGCGAGGATATTTGCACTTATTGGCTCTCTCGCAAAGCGTCGAAAATGCCGAGTTTCGACATGAAATTGAAAACGTGCCCGTTTCGTCTCTGGTAGAGAAACTGCTATTTCTGGGCTCCAACGCCTAAATTAAAGTGGAAGCACATTCACCCCTTCATCCCCGTCTCAAATAGGGGCACTTGCGAATGAAAAAGGGTAAGTGGAGTACCTTTTTGCAGGAAATAAGTATTAAGTCATTTGCTAATTAATATTTGTGACTAAAATAAACTTTATTTTTGTGCATACTTATGAATGTGAAAACGTCCAAATGTATCAAAACATGTGACTTTGAATGATAAACAAATAATAATACTCTATCGTACGCTGTCGACTGTCGTTTAAGTTATTCGGGATATTTTGTATCAATGCATTTAACACGGCAAGCTTGTGTACAACTTAACAAGAATAGTTTGGAGATAATGCACACACTGCACAGCCTGGCAGCTAATTATCTGTTTGTGGTTTTTATGTTAATTTTCTTGTGTCTGTTTGTGTATGCTGTGTTATGTGCTGTTGTTTGTTAATGTACCAAAATAAATGTTTTTCATTTCATTTCATTTTCATAATCTTAGTGTTGAAGTCACGCAGCGGGTGGATGTCCTTGTGCAAGAAGTACATCGAGACAGTATACTAGAAAACTTTGCCAAGTAAACATACAAGTTAATCTAAGAGTCTTGCTTCGTCCAGCTGAACTAATTTCCTATCCTAACTAATTTCCACCGTGTTCTGGCACATAACAAAACGAGCTTTCCCGAGCTATCGGTATATTCTCCGAAAATGATAAATTCCTGTGAGTGGAGAAAGTGCGTGTTTGACATAGTCACACGTGAGCCCGCGGCCAGTGTCATGCGTCTCGCGATATCCATTATGACACACTTACATACTTATGTGCATTCACGAATATAAGGTAATTAAGGAAAGTCTGTCATATCGATCCGTTTCCTCTACCTGGGTAATTTAATTTACTTTGACAGTACTTTGTGTTTCCTATTCATGCATCGCGTTTGGACAGCGTCTGCGAAGGTTTTAATTTAGTACAATGAAAGCGGAAATTATTATTTGAAATGAAAAGCTCTTTCGTCGTTCTGCTTGTTGTGTTAAAAAATATTTGGTAACGCAAAATCGTTCTTCGTCAAACATTTTCCTTCTTAATATACCTATAGCTGAAAAATACCAATCTCGCTTTTGAGTAATATCAAAGCTTTAGGCTCTGCTGGAATTCAATGCGCCATGTATTTTACGACTTTATGTCTCTTAATGTTATGTCATCTTCAGAAGTATTTTAGTACTTGCTTACAATAACTAATAAATAGCTATTCGTGCTGCAGGTACAAATTTAGTAGGTCAATGGACGCTTGTTTTTTTCTTTACCAGAAGGTAAAGAAGTAGTAAAGTACTTCTTTAACATAAACTATACAAAATCGCTTTTCGATTGCCTATAGAATTATGTATCATTAAAACTATTTTGAAAATCAATTATTAAACTTACCATATTCGATAAATTCTAAACTTCTCGGCAAATCCTGTTAAAATCGCACTTGGATCACAAATAGCCTTAAAATCACCGTTCGCATAGTTAGGTCACAAAATGAGCGGAGGGTTCACTTTCGTTAGGGGAAGAGCGGGTGGCGGGTGGGTCCGGTGCGTGTGAGCAGTCAGAGGCGGCGCGGGTCCATGGCGAGTGCGCGGCTGCGCTCGCGGCGGTCGTCGGCGGACTGGCGCGCGCGCCCCGCCATCCAGCTTCCTGACCTACACCTAGTTGCTACCGCCGCGCCGCCGCCGCACCGGCTCCGGTAAACAAACGGTTCACCGACCGATTACAAGCTGAGCTGATGCTGCGAAGCACGCACCGCGAAGCTCAGCACTAGCCGTCGATCTCCATTTGTAATTCAATATGATAACGGTTCTGAGAGCGTTGGCGCGTTCACTTCGATTCTCTGTGATTCTAGGTCGTGGCACACTAATCGACGAGGTTGCCTCGGAAGGTAGCCCGCTTCGAGCAGGTGTCCGCGACGGGTATCGGTTCTTGAATGCGGTTGTGACGAAGTCATCAAACCGTTCGTGCTTCTCAAAATTTACATACACGAAAGAGAAAACATATCGCGATCGAGTGCGACACTCAGCACTCTCATGATTTATTTACTTTCTTTTTCAAGAACCTCTATTTGTCTACTTAAAATTACCAAGTGAAAGTACACAATGATGTTGACACTAATACGTGTATCTTGTTATTTTTAATGAATGGACCTAATGTTTGCGAAATCGGAATTGTTGCTATAGTTACACATTTACTCGCAGAGCTTTTGCTCGTACTCTGTTAAGAAATAGAAAATCTACTAAATAAAGTGGATGATAATCATTTGTTGTTTTTATGATTGATTGAACATTAATTGTCCACAGAGTAGCCGAAGGGACACCAAATGCCCGAACATGTTTGCTTCATCAGAAACTACAATTGCTTAACTGTTGCATCAAGAGGGCAGTCGAAGGTACCGGTAGCATAGCAGGAAACTCCTCAGAAGATGAGTTTTACGACTGCTCTGAAGGAGAAACTGAAGAACAACTTTCTTGGGACAGACCGGTTGGTCGACTGCAAAGACTTGCGGATGCAACTCTTAAAAATGGCGCTCCACTATACATTCCACGAACTCAGGTAACATTTTGCATTATTTAAATAAAATGTACATATACATATGATTTGATGAAATCTACAGATGTAGAATTTAAACGAACTTGTTTATTTATCAGGATCCAGCTCCGAAAACTGAGGATCAGTTAGAAGAAGATGCAGAACTAATGGTACGGCTCGGTGATAATGCAAGAGCATCTGAGCTACGTGCGAGAATGATGAGCGCGTCCCTGCTCTCTGACATGGAAGCATTTAAGGCTGCCAATCCCGGCTCTGAACTTTGTGACTTTGTGCGCTGGTATTCACCACGAGACTGGTTACCTGAAGGCGGAGGCGCTCTGGGTGACCGTATGTTGCTGCCTGGTAACCCTTGGGTGGAAGCATGGAGTGTCGCGAGACCTGTACCCGCTGAGAGGCAAAGGCGTCTTTTCGATGAGGTCAGGGAAGCTGAGCGAGTATTACATTTTCTCAGATCAAGATCCGTAGCCGCTGTAGCAGAGCTTTTACTGCCGGCGGTATTGAGGGCAGGTGCACTGAAAGCTTTGGAGGAAGGTGCTCAGGGTAGTAACACTTGTTCTGGAGGGGTCGACATAAGGCGGACGTTAGAGCTGGCTTCGCGTGAACTTCTGGAAGCTGAAAGAGAAGCTTGTAAAGCTCTGTGCTTCAGAACCGTTCTGGGGCACGAGGGTGTGCCAGGCCAGGCGTTAGACTCTACCGGCCGCAGTCGCATACTCAATGCTGCGGGAGGGGTTCTCCCACAAGTTGCACGTCGGGAATTTACTCTCAGGGTCCGCGACGCAGTAGCTCCGCAAGTTCTCCGAGCCGCTTTAGCAGACGACATGACTTTAGTCGGTGCATTTACGGAGCGCATAGTCTGTTTGTAGCATCCACTAAAAGCATCGTGGTCGGAGGCGGCAACGTCAAGCTAGGCTAGCTATACACTGGCAGAGCTAAGTCGTGTGTGTTCGACCCAAAGTCTTCCAGATTCAATCGTGTTAAGTGATCATGTACATAAAGTTACTATGTTGATGGCGGTGACGGCCTATAAATTTGTTGAAATAGTCTTTAGGCAGAAAGTTAGATAGTCTATTAAATTATAATAGAGTTAGTGATCAGTGAATGATATCCATGCGTAGTGTCGACTCTTGCGAGTATAAAGAAGTGACGCTAGTTTAGTAAACTATTATTTTTAAGATATAGCCATTTATTTGTTACCAAATTACTCACATTAAAGCACGAAATACCCATTAGTTTTTATATAACTCTTTAAATGATCAAAGGTAACAGTTTAGCACTCACTAGTATTATACTATGACGTACTTACATATCGTACCTTCTGCAGAATATATTTGTGATAGAATTGCTCTTCTTTAGTGCTTTATTTAATGCAAGGGAATTTCTGTTCCCTGCTCACTCCTGGACGGAATTATAAACTATGTATTTAGGAAATGTGTGCAATTATAAGTAAATCACAGGGCTGATTATTGTGTCGTAGTAAGTAAATAACTTTTCCTAGTACTAACCTATCTATCAATTAATTGTTCTCCGATACAATTTCATCAATTGATGATTAATCTTTAGCTGTGTACTGATTATAATTGAATATTTTATAATTTGTTTTTATAAATATACGTAAATTTCATTAATCAACGTGTTGTTTTACCTCATCCCTACTCTTATTAGTTTGAGGACTGCTGATACTCGTGTAACTCGAATTGGCTGCAATACAAACATCTGAGCAACATTACAAATTACAGAGTAGCTTGCGAATGTGTTTATAACTATTTCATGATTGTTGGTAAATTTGCAAACAGAAAACTCAACCGCACTTAACATTTGTATTAATGAACCGCTTTGGTTCATTAATATAGTTATGTACACTTACGTAGTTTAGTTACACTTTATAATAAGAAGTCTTAGGTTGTTAAAAGCTTAGTGAGCTCTTGTTAAGAAACGACCTTCTTATCCCGAAATTATCATTGGTCTAGCACGAATACATTGCAGTTAATACATCTTTGAAATATTCATGACATGACATAAACTGGAATGTAAACGTAAATAAATAAGCAATGGGACCGTTATTCCCTTTCTGTTTCGTGACGTGAATGGTCTATGTGAGCATTTGATTTGCGAATCGACTTCTAGGGCACGTTCCTTTAGCCTATGACATCATACTTGTGGTCTCGTGATGTAGTGCTATAGTTATCCTGTACTTGTACGTAACGGACCGCGTATTAGGGCGCCTTAGCGACTCATTTGCTATGTGAGTACACATTGCTATGTCCGAATATGTAGGAGAGTTTGACTCATGTGCTTGCCTCGTGATGTAAAGCTTATGGCTCTACTCTGAAGCCTGAATACGTATTATTTTTTGTGAGTGGGCTGAATAGCTTTGCAGATTTATGACTACGAGAGACTTTTGTGGCAGGCGGAATTTATTTCCCGCAAATGTTTTGATTTGCATAAAATACATTTAGGTGAGTAAGGTAGAATCACACTTTGGGAATGAGTGATCATAGTCGAAAAAAATGTTGGAAGGGTTTTATACAGTTTCTAGAATATTTTTGTTATTTTATGTTCAAAACGATCGTTTCGAAGGAGGAGAACTGGGAATAGGTGTAGTTCCTAGGTGAGTTTCGCAGTAGCTGATGGCATCACTGGTGGAGAGGCGTGGGCGGGAGGAGGGCGCATGCGCGGCGCGCGCCGGCTGGGAGCTTCCAGGCTCAGTGGCGCGCCGGGACGCGGTCGATTCTCCGCCGCGCCATATCCAAATACAAAACGAATCAACCGTGAAGTCCGCACTAAATATCAAACCTCCTTGCTAAATAAATCAACACCTTCGAAATAAAAAATAACGATCGTTCCGTTTTAATACGATATTTTATTTATTTTTTTCGAGGAGTCCTCAAGAGCTTTGTTTCGCGACACCTGCTGTCATGTGATAACAAAAACTTGTGCGTTAGCCGAAAAAAGTTAATCGACGGATAAATTAACTGACAGATAAATCAGGGTCAAGTGTTTTTGTGATATAACTGTAATGAAAGTGAGTGCGAGGTGTGTGATTAAACTAGCGGTTTTTATATTATGAATGGGGCTACGTCTTTGTTATTAAAGGTAAGAATTTTAGTTATCTATATTCATCTGTATAACGTGTCTATTTGAGAAACAAAAACTATTTCTTAATGTACCTATGTATAAATCTATTGGCAGTTTACTTGTTATTAACTATGTTTATTTCCTTAGTTTTAAGTTTGCCTAATCTATAAATGGGCTACACCATTATGTGCTTAAAACAAAGTTAATTTCAAATGTAATACAATTATCTTTGAATTGTATTTTAAATATTTTAGTAATAATATTTTATGTATTAGTAAACGAGTACCTACATTAAAAGTATATCACCTATGAAAACAAATGATTTTTATAACCTTTGTGCGACAGCAGGGTAAGACGCAATGTTTAAAGAAACTTAGGTAGTAGGTACATACTTGACATTTGAATAACATTTCATTTCAATTAGTGAATCGGCCTACCAGAATTGTTCAATAAATATTCTGCACGTTTTCCTTCCTTGGTATAACCTACCTACTACAAGTATATGGTTCATAATTTGTGTATTACTCACTTTCTTGTAGGTATAAAATACCTATAAAATACTTGAGATCTTTGTCGAACTAATCTGTTTTTATCTGAGCCTAAAAGGGACCCCTGTTAGCCAATATTTACTTTTGGTCTTAACGTGCCTTATCGTAGAAATTAGGCGACGAGTAGACTAAGTAATAAAGTATTTTGTGGCGCTTGGACCATCAGGCAAAAATGTATTCTGGTTAAGAAATTTACATTACGCTGGAAGTCTGGTCTTATTCGCCTTAATTTTTTTTGTTCTGGATGGCTTGGGTTATTTTATAGGTAGGTTTGAATATAGATCCTATTGAGGTAAAATTGTATCCACTAAATAATGGTAGGGAAAAAAACCTGCAACTGTTTTTGGTTAGATACTGTTGAATTATCACCACGATATGTATGCAAAGACTATTGATATATGGATACAATATACATATTTGAGATTTGTATCAAATAATGTAAATTAAGCAAAGGATATCTAAAATAAGTTAATTCTATGTTATCTGCTCGGTAACTTATAAGGATAAAAATAAATATTATATCCGTCATTTTATATTAGTTTTTTCCTTCCTTCTTAAGAAAATAATGGCTATTGGCAAAGTGCGTGCAATGCAATAATTATATTTCCTTGACAGTTCATAGTCAAAACTAGTATTTTCTTAGTTTTTAACGATACTCCACAATAGGATACAAAAGAAACAGTGTATTTGAACGTAAATATTATTACATTATTCCTAACTCGTATATTAGCCTCATAGACTGCTAGCAAATCTACAGACTACAAATGAAACTACGAACTGTTAATTACAAAGTTAAAAACATAATTAGAAAAATAAACAGTGATTTAAAGAAAAACAATATTCATGATAATAACAATATTCATATAATTGATTTGATTTGATTTGATTTGATAATAAGTCGATGGACAGTGATTGATTAAACAATCAAAACGTTATTTTATTCACAAAAATTTGTAGTAGATTTGATTAATACGAGTAAGCTGTAACATTTTCGGTTAGCTATTTATTACTTCACCTCAAACATAGAACTCATGAACACAATTTTTACACATACTTAATTTATCTGTGAGTTTTTATTATTGATGTATTTAATGAGTATTTCCTTTTTAGTCATTCATAAATGTTAGCATAAGGATAAGTAAATTTAATTAAGTATAGGCTAGTTTTAGGTTTAGCATTAGATATTAGGTATTTATATTGTTTAAGCCACCGTCCATAAAACATGTAATTTTTTTCTCTTCATCCACGGTTGTCTGGACGAAATTGCTTTTAGCAATACGACCGCCCATTACGCATTCTAGGTTTAGTTTTATTTTCTTATTGTATTGTTTATCTGGTGTGTAATAAAGTATTTTCTGTTCTATTCTATTCTATTCCTTTTGGCCAAGAAGGAAATACGAATTTTCACAAAAAGGAAATATTTCGAAAATGACTAGGTATATGCGACGGAGTGACAATAACACCGTATTCATATCTCATCAGAACATTCAATCGTTACCGAACAAAACACGGCAGCTTGAAGTTCTACTAAGCATGGACTTGAAATGCGACGTATTATGTATTACGGAACATTGGTTATGTGACTACAAAATGCAGTGTATAAATATTACCGGCTTTACTTTAGCCGCTTACTATAGTAGGCCTATATTAGAACACGGCGGATCATGTATTTATGTAAAAAATGACTTAAGATTTAAAGAATTGACATTTAACGAATTTTGTATTGAACAAGTATGTGAGATATCAGCTATTGAGTTATTAGATTTTGACTTAATTGTTGTTTGTATTTACAGATCGAATGTAACAAGGCCTTCACAATTTTTCCCGGTGTTAGAAATATTTTTGGATGACCTAAAATCTCGAATAAATAAGGAATTTGTGGTAATGGGAGATTTTAATATTGACCTTTTATGTCCACTTAATAGCGACCAGAAATATCTTTTTGATATTTTGGGTAATCGGAACTGTTGTAATATAGTCGACTTCCCTACTCGTGTAACAGCTTCGACTAGTACATGCTTGGATCACGTGTACGTAGACCAGGATTGCGTGCGCGCGGGGAATGTGTCCGCGTCCCAGCTGCAGACTGGTCTGAGTGACCACTACGCCGTGACAGTTGCGCTGGATTGCAATGCACGGTACATGTCCGCGCCCATTACATTGGCTCGGTGTATCTCGCGGCCGAACCAGTGTCTTTTTCTTGGTGCAGTGGAGAGTGTAGACTGGACAGAGATTATGCAATCATGTGTTTTGACTGTTAATGGACTCGCCAATAGAATAATTAACGTGTTATATAATAAAATTGACATTTGTTTTCCTTTGAAGCGCTTAGTTCCTAAGAAAAATAAATCATGGGTATCTGATGACATAGTTAGCTTAGAATATTTATTACGTGACATGAAATTAATTAAATTAACGTTTCCGCACAATGAATTCTTATCAGCCAAATTTGACGAATATCAACTGCGGTATGACGAAATATTAAAATCAGAGAGACGTGGACTATATTGTAATATTATAAAAAAATCAAATAATATCACTAAAACTATGTGGGATTTAGTAAAAATTGAAACAGGTAAAAATAGGGGGAAAAATGTGGATTTCCTGGAAAGGCTGAGGCGATCTGATGGGTCGGAATTTATAAGCGACGTTGCGGCAGTCGATGCCGTGAACCAGCATTTCGTGGGCGCCGCGCTGACGTGTGGAGCTCCCGCCGCCGACGTGCTGGGGGCGCGCCGCGCGCTGGAAGGCGCTCGCGCGCCGGCTGACCGCTTTCTGCGCTTTCAGCGCTTCACGCCCGGAGAGGTTTTTAACATTTTAACATCGGAAGTGGCAAATAAGCCAACGAAAGATATTTATGACATATCCATAACGTTGTTAAGATTAACTGCCGTACCGATGTCCTGTATCCTCTCTACTCTGTTTAATAAATGCTTGTTGTATGGTGAATACCCACTGGCCTTGAAGCAAGTTAGAGTTTCACCTCTATACAAAGGAAAGGGTGCGAGAGCAGATGTGAACAACTATCGACCAGTGTCCATTATTCCTGCCATCGCCAAGGTTTTCGAACGCGGGCTTAGTACAAGATTAATAGCGCACTTGACAAATACGGCGTCTCTTTCTGAAAGACAATATGCCTATCGAGCTGGAAGGTCAACGACCGATGTTGCGAGAGTCGTGGTGTGCCGGGTAATGCAAGCCAAGGAACGTAGGATGCAAGTAGCCGTACTTTTCTGTGACTTGTCAAAAGCGTTTGACGTCGCCGACCACAAGGTTCTTGCAATGAAACTGGCACATTACGGCATAGCAGGTCCTACTCTGCGGCTATTGTTAAGCTCTATGACAGCGCGAAGTCAAGTCGTCACAGGCAGTGGAGGGAAGGTAAGATCGAGTCCTTTGACAAACACGATCGGTGTAGCTCAAGGATCCTCGATCTCTAATATACTATTTTCACTCCTGATGAATGATTTGCCCGACTGCATTAATGAGGCACACATTGTGATGTATGCGGATGATGTAGCGGCAATTGTAGAAGCACCAGACCTGGGATATCTACAAGCTAAACTTACCAGCGTAGGTGAGAAATTGCAAAAGTGGTTCTGCTTGAATGGTCTTATTCTAAACGTACGGAAGACCAGCTTCATGCATTTCAACTTAGCGGGCCACCAGACAGAGCCCTTAAGTGTAAATCTTGGGAGTGAAGTAGTCGACCAAGTGAAACAGACTTCATTCCTGGGCTTTACGTTAGACCGAAGCTTGACGTGGGAAGCACACATTGACGGTGTCTGCTCTAAAATGAGTCCATCCTGTTATGCCTTGTGGCGCCTGTCTGCAACTCTGGACAGAGCAATGGTCAGGAGTATATACTTCGCTACCGTCCATTCAGTTCTTCAGTATGGCGTGGAGCTTTGGGGACGTGCTGCCGACTGGGAGCGTGCCTTCAGGCTCCAAAAAAGAGCCATAAGGGCGATAGTGCGGGTACCTCACGATGAGTCAGCACGACCTTACTTTGAGTCCTTAGGTATATTGACTTTACCTGCCCTCGTCATATATCAGTCTGCCGTGTATGTGCACGAGCACATTGACGAGTACGCAAGTTTCGGAGACGCGAGCAGGTACCACACTCGGCACGCCCATCGTCTGCGAGCTGTACCACGGCGACTTACAAAATCGTCTAAGCTGTTGCACGTTATGGGTACGGCCGTATATAATAGAATACCGAGAGACATAAGTGGCGCCTCATCCTTACAATCTTTTAAAGGGAAATTGAAAAAATGGCTGATATCTCAATCTATCTATGACATTAATGAATTTATGACTTTAAAATGTGTGTAATTAATTTATGTTATTTTATTGTTTTAATGTATTTTGTATAAAATAATTGTATTTTAAATACTTCTATAATAATTATTATAGCACCTTACTTTGTATACTTCTGACATGTAACTGAATGTTATTAATAAATGAACTGAACTGAACTGAACTATACCGATTTTGCTATACAACGAACTTAAAAATTCAATCGTCACTTTCTAGATCCTGTCTTAAATTTCATCAAATATCAATGGTAAGAAAGTTATTGCACTACAAACATACATACAAAAAACAGAATTTTGCCTCAACTTGAATTGTAGAATACATTCGCTTCGGTCATTCGTTAAATCATTATCATAGATATAAACAACTATGACTATGACTATCATCGGAATGGTTAGCAGACATATAATACTCGTACTTAGATCATTAGAATGTGTACAAATTTTATTATTCTTACAATAATAGACTACAGTAACAAATAAGACTAGATAACATGACGTATCCTATCTAAATTAGGTAGACACACGAACAACGTTTCACCTCCGTTATCGTGAAAACATCATTAAGGGATCTGTTTGCAGTTCTAGAATGATATATACCTATACCTACTTAATAAAACCAAAAATATTAACAAAAACACATACTTACAGTACATATTTGTATTACTTTGGCATAAAAAATAGGTTTGTGGTTTATCTGATCCATTTGAGGGCTAATCTGAATCAGTTTTTTTTCATTTACTACACTAACACGACTCTTCCATAATATGGCACAATAGAGCCATTTTAATTGCACCCTCGAGCAATTTCCGCGGCCTCAATCAGCGTCTTGTCTATCGGCCGCTATTGAAGCATACGATCGTATGTGAAATGGAGCGGTTCTCCTGTCCTCCATGTCCAGTCCACTGAATAGTCTCACTAGAGTCTGAGATATGAGGCCGAATCTGAGACCGAATTTCGGTTAATTTATGCAACATCACTCTGTCTGTCTGTCGCAAATCTATCTGTTTAAAACGCGTTGTGTGTGAAAATACTTAGTTATTGTAAGGTGCTTAGGTAATGGTTAAATAAGTAGAAAATTCTTCTCTTCTTCGCCCTTTTCGCCTTCTATTAGTCATAAAACCGAAGTACAAAATGTTTTCCACTGCCCTTCGTATCTTTTTGTTTGTTCGTTCCTGTTATAGGAAGATAATACAATTTTATCAGCTCCCATTATCATTGACTTATTCTTGTTCTGATCTTCGTTTAACGCTCTGAAAATTTGGCCGAAGAAAGCCGAATGCGGGCTTAACTTATCTTTTCGATCCAGGTTCTTAGGCGTTCTCGGGCTATTATAAATAGCCAGTGGTATATGCTATTATAGTGACCGCCGGTCGATTCTGAATAGAAGACGTGTCGGCTCGTCGTGGCCGCTGTTGTCATGTCTCCCATGAAATGATTGTTCAGTATAAAACAGCCCTACGTTTCATATCATACCATTTTTCACTCGCGGCTTTGCACGCTGACCAAGTGATAAGGTGGATAAATAAATACCTGTCCAATTCCAAATTTGACCCGATCCGTTTTGGTCTTATACCATAGAAATAATAAACACAGGCGACAAAAATTCTTATCTCATCATCATCAGCACCCTATTAACGTTCCCACTGCTGGGACACAGGGACTTCTCTCTTGACGAGAGAGATTAGGCCTTAATTCACCACGCTGGCCAAGTGCGGGTTGGTGAATGTCACATGTCCTTCAAACTCTTTTAAAGTTATCAGAACATGCCGGTTTCCTCACGATGTTTTGCCTTCACCGTTAAAGCACGTGTTTAAAGCGCACATAAATTTCTCAAGAAGAAAAATCCAGTGGTGCGTGGCGGGGTTTGAACCCACGACCTTCGGAATGAAAGTCGAGTGTCCTCCCACTTAGCCAACACGGCTAAAATGAAAAAAATTCTTATCTATGCAACTAATATATTTTTTGTGTAATTTTTTAATTTGGCACCCGTGTCATCTAAGTTAACACGATTTACTCAATCTTAAATAATGTATCATTGTAATGATGTGTGTTCCGTATTTTACTACCTACGAAGCCTAGCGTACCTACTAGTCCGCCATTTTGAAAAAAGTATTTGGCGTGGTTTTAGAGGTATTTCATAACACTTTTTGTACGTTAGTATTTAACCTGTCGATTGAAATGCGTTTTTTTTTTTCAAAATGTTGTAACTTGTATTTATGCCAAAATGTTGGAACCCCTTGATTGAGAATGTTTTAAATTGAGATCTTACTGCTGAGTTTCGTAAGCCGTAGCTACAATCATTTACCGGTATAATACGACGGGTAGTAATTTCCTTTTCCCTAGAGTATGGAATTCAATCTCGTTCACGTAAATCATAGTTATGGTGACTTCCGACTAACGAGCCGACAACTAAACAACAATCAAAGCGTATTGTTACAAAGGAAAGTTTTGTCTGATAGCGTAAATGAGTTTGTTCACCCCATGTAAGTTAAGTAGGTATCCAATCGTTAGAGAACACTCGGGTGGGTGCACATCTCTTGTTGTTTTTGAAGATTATTAAATTGTTGTGTAAGGCTCTAGATAGTGACGTTGTGATCTTTTGTATTTTTGGTCATGAAGACGAGATGACGCAAATAATATGCGGTCTTTGTTAGCAGCGAATTAATCACCTCTGTGTGATGTCTCTAAAAATCTATGTACTTAAAATAATTCCTTGAACGTAACATGTCAATAAGCTTTGTTTTCTTTGAAATAGAACAGATAAGACTTTGCTGTAAAATAAAATTCAAAGGTGTAAAATAAAAACCACTGCGAGATAATACCTAAGTGGTTGAAGTTCAACTACTCATCCAGCATCTTTCGTTTCTGCCGGATTCAGAGATTTTACGAATTTATTTTCTACATGTTCGTATCAGATAATTTTGTCGTATCGTTACCGCATCCCAGCATGCGGATGCGGATTACGCCATCAAAGACATGTCTTCCTTCCTTCCTCCTTTCAAATTTGAGGCACCTTGCATAAAAGCTTGTTTTCGTAATTTCGTAGGAAATAATGAAAAAAAATAGAGTAGTATCTACCTGCTTTGTTGTCACGGTTTAGAATAGGTAAAAAAACGTTGTAAAATGTAAAAATATAAAACACAGCTATCATCAGCAACATTTCATGTTATATTCTGTAAGTAGGTACCTATAATCGTAGATCTTCCACTTCTACCTTCTTTCAGTGCTTAAATATTTAATCTAATAAATATTTAAATAAATAAAATCTAAATTAAATCTAAATAATCCCATACCTACTACTGAAGAAGATACAACAATTCGTATTCCGACATTTTTCACGGAAAAGCTTTTCATTAGCTTTTGCGGTCATTCTCATTCTGACTACTGAAACCGTAACGTTCCTTTAGCGCTCTTGACGTTTATTTACGATGTAATAAAAATATCGGTTTACGTCCAGTACAGTCCGACAACGTGATGTAGAGCAAGTACACAACTGTACGCAATATGTAGACTGGTAGCATATACCAGACACATTTATCTGCGCTTTTTTGTTGGTATAGAAAAGGGGCTGCGGCTATTACGGGCATGTCAACTTTCTTCATTTATTTCGTCCCTATAAGTTATATCAAACCAAAACACAAGTTCAGCGGCTCTAATTTGATCTGAAAATATTATTTGAAACATATTATGTATGCTTAGGTACTTCTATTTTTTTGTTCTTTGTTATGAACCGAAAGTGATAGCAAGCAGATTTTTAAGTAGGTAACCATCTGTAACAAATCTTGGGTACCTAATACTTTATTATGTAATTTGTGGTAATAATACTGTTATTTGTTATTTTGATGAAAGTTATTTTTTTTAACACTTACCCTACCTTACTCTAGAACGTTAAGAGTACTTTCATAGTTTTTGATTTGTTGGCTTTGACTACATTTTGGATTAGTACTTATTAGGTAAAACCAATTTTTTTAATGTACATACATACTTATATGTTTAGTTGTTTTCTTTGTAAGTCTGTTATTTTATTTCATTTGTAAATTAACCCATTAATATTGATATTTAAGATATTGGAAAATAGAAGTCCTTAGAAGGTAGCGTCAGGCGCGCACAACTCCGCCTATGTCGTGATGTGATAAAAATAAATTATGGTAGGGATAGGGTACATAAAAAAACTCATAACTTCTTGTATCACTACCAGACATTTGAAAAGTATCTGATGGACTCATACTAACACCTAGAGTTCCGTATACTTTATATTATTTCTTGCAATAAAAAAAAATGCGCAAAAATGTGCAGCTAGGACGGTCACCCATCCAAGAACTGATCTCGCGTAACGTTGTTTCTATTTATGTTTTAACCCCCGACCAATAAAGCAGGCTGTTATAAGTTTGACGTGTCTGTCTGTCTGGTACATCATATCTCCCGAACGGATGGAGCGATTTCAATTTAGTTTTTTTGGCGATTTCAATTTAGTGCTCTAGTGTAAAAAAGCGAAGCGACCACATACGATATAGTCTACGATCCGAACATACATCGACATTCAACGGGTTCATAATAGAATCAAACTTATTTTATAATAAATTTAATATACCTATTAAAAATGGGTTGCCAAAAAAAATCCTGGATAGAATATAATGAATTATTTTTGAAAAATAATTTTTATTAAATAATAATGTTACAAACATGAAGATAATAAGACAATATTATACTAGACTTAAAGTTTCAAAACATATGCAACAATGTGCAGACATAGGGTTGACTATTATTTACCTGGACGAAGTACTGGGTTGACAGGTATAAACAGTTATGTCGTACTACTATGTACTTTCACTTGATGTTATAATAGAAAAAACTTTATATCAGCATAAACGCTGTTTCATTGTGAAAACGATGATATAGATGACTATAAAAATTTTGTTCATAATAGGGGTAGACAAATATTAGAGATGCAAATTTCAACGCGAGTGGAACCGTTTGACAGAGAGATCCGATGTAAGTATACCGTGAAATAATAAAGGACCGATCATTGCAGCCGCGTCTTATGGGACCCTGGAAATAAGAAAGTGCGCATGCTCGGTACGTTAACTATAGACAGTAGAGGTTCCCCCTACTATCCTCCATATTGTAAACAGTACGCGTTATTTTGGAGTAGGTAACAAATGAGGTATAATATAATAGAGGTATGTATACTAGCTGACCCCAGTAAACGTTGTTTTACAAAATGAAAAATAGATTTTGGCCGAATATTGAGTAGGTCTCAGCTACTCAATATGCTCACAAAATTTCATGAATATCGGTCAAGCCGTTTCGGAGGAGTACGGGAACGAAAACTGTGACACGAGAATTTTATATATAAGATTCTGTATTGTTGTAATAAAAAAATGGCTAAAAAGTGTTTTTTGTGTGGCTCGGACCACTCTTTAAGTGATTTTACAAATTAACTTAATAAATAAATATATATACAAGGTGTTTCCTTTATGGTATGTACTACGGAAAGGGGGTGAAGGGCACGCACCAGGCGAACATATTATATTTTGTTCTACAACTTTACACGATTTGGAGGCCCTTTTTACGGAAAAAGGCCTCTTATTTTTTTAACCTAATCTAATCTCTAGGTCATGTTTAGACTCATATCAGTCTAACTCTATCAAGTCTAACATATGAAAACCTTTAACTATTTTCAGTTTTCCGATATATCGACGCTGTTGAAAGCGCCATGATCACGGCATAAACGTATTCGCAATTAGAGAAACAATTGTTGAAAACTGCACTACAGGGTTCCAGGTGGAAGCCTTCTTCTTCTTAGACTTTCGGTGTTTAGACGCTTAAGTTTTGTGGTTTTCTCGCGCTAAAAGTAAAGTATGTATTAAATAATTAACAAATATTTCCAGACCACGGCGTTGCCTCATACTTAGACCCAAAACACAATGTTTTTCTCTATCTTTGGATAGGTCTTCAAAAATGATATTCAAGTTTCTTATAATTTTTTTTGTGAATAGTTTGCTCGAGAGACTTCCAAAGTGTATTAAAGTAAGTTATTTAAAGTTAAGCAACGTTGAGCGTTATTAATAAGTACTTCGATGGGTGACCGCTATCTCTGACTGCAATATTTAGCATTATTTTCTATTTATTTTTTTATGCAAGTGCTTGTTTTTATGCTGGCAATAAGTGTATGAACTGTTAAATACACGGTGTATGAGTCCATATCATACCTATTTAAAGTTTATTTACATTAACCGTTATTTTGGTATTAGTCCTCCCTCTCTAAGCGCAAAGGCTCAACTGTAACATAACATAAGCAACCCAATTAATGTTCCCACTGCTTGGACACGGGGACTTCTCTCTTGACGAGAGAGATTAGGCCACGCTGGCCAAGTGCGGATTGGTGAATGTCCTTCAAAAAGTCTTTAAAGATGTTAACCTCCACCGTTAAGCATGTGTTGAAAGTGCACACAAACTTATCACGAAGAAAAATCCAGAGAGGTTTTGAACCCACAACCTTTAGGCTGCACTGTGACGCTTAATAAAATACAGCTGCTGCGAAGCTGTGAGTGGGCTTGGCCGTTAAAAGACGTGAAGGCACTACTTTCTGAGTGTTTGTGAAAATGCATCGAGCCAGGACTAAATGATAAATCGATAACTTCCATCTAAACTTGCCGAGTAAAATGCACCAAGCCAGGACAAAATGATAAATCGGTTTCCATCTAAACTTAATTGTAACTAATGTTCCATATCGACGGTGAAGTGTAATGACATGCTAACTCACATTTTGGGATTATTGAATCCATGGATTTCAAATACGATAATGTATGTACATAATTCCAAATATTTGGTCAGATAGTTAACCACCATATTCCACATGTACCTACATAATTCCAAATATTTGGTCAGATATTTAACCACCCCATTCCACATGTACATAATTCCAAATATTTGGTCAGATATTCAACCACCACATTCCACATGTACATAATTCCAAATATTTGGTCAGATATTTAACCACCACATTCCACACTTGTTGGCATAGAGCGAACTGATCCTGCAGCCGCATCTCAGCCTACTACACATAGATAGATAGATACAAAATTTTTTATTACACACGCCAAACAAAGAAACAATGCAATAAGAAAATAAAAATAAATTTAAAGCAATTTCCTATAGACAACCGTGCGGAGAGAAAAGTTACAAAACGAAGGCTTTAACATAATATAAATACTTATATCTAATGCTTAACCTAAAACTACCTATATGCTACAAGAGATGAAAGACATACATCATAACTTTTGTATTTAAATTTTTATTTTTATAACAGTTGAGAGATGGGGCATGTCTAATTTCCTTAGGCAATTGGTTCCACAACCGAATCGCCTGTACAGTAAAGGATTTTGTGTTACATGCCATCTTTCATACAATTTAAACGCTTCAAAATGCAATGTCACTTCTTAGAGTTTCTGAGTATTTTGTACCGTAAGATGAAAAGTCCCTACGGTATTTATTTACACTCAAACAATCTCCATCTGGACCACTCTCAGGCTAATGTTATTAATTCAACAGTAAAACTAAAGTTGTTTATGTTTATATCATGCTTCATATGCAATTGTTTATCTTACGGCGTTAATAGACGTGATCTTGAGATTTTTATGCATAACACGTTATATTTTTACACAAAGTAAAACCTTATTGGAATAGACGGATTTTTGAAAAAGGTAACATAAATTTAACAACATTTATAGTGTTAGAACATAATTTGTTAGTACCGTTGACGTAGTTCTGTAGTAGTTTCATAGTTTCCGTAGTTCTGTTTTGCCTTATAAAGATTTTAAGGTTTCTTACATATTTCATAGCAGTTGTCAAGTAAACCTATTTTAGTAAGCTACCAGACACACTTTTGATAATTGTAGTAGGTATAGGTAGGATATAACATTTCAGGATGTTTACATCCTGAAATATATACTGATACGGTATATTTCTACCTATTTGATTTATGAAAATATAACCTAACTCAATGTTATAATAACCCGTTGCATCTTTAAGTACTACTGAACGTTTTTGCATACGGATTTCAGAAATGGATAGTGATTCAAGAGGAACGTTTATATGTATACTAGCTGACCCCAGCAAATGTTGTTTTGCAAAATGAAAAAATAGATAGTAGCCGATTCTCAGAACTACTGAATATGCATATAAAATTTCGTAAAAATCGGTTAAGCCGTTTCGGATGAGTATGGTAACTAACACTGTAAATTTTATATATAAGACTAACTGACCCCAGCAAACGTTGTTTTGCAAAATGAAAAATAGATAGTAGCTGATTCTCAGACCTACTAAATGCGAAAAATAAAAAATCATATTAAATTTGGTAAAAATCAGTAAACCCGTAATCGTGATCATGGCGCTTGCAACAGCGTCAAAATATCGGAAAACTCAAAAACCGTCAAATCATGGTATGTTACCCGTTTTAAATCATAATATTGTTAAAAACCATGATAATTTAAAAAGTTATATCAGTTAACCCGTTTCGGAGGAGTACGGTAACTAACATTGTGACATGGAAATTTTATATACATATAAGATTATGTACCACTCGGAAGTCTAGGTCGAGGTTAGTTGTAAATAAATTATGTGTCTATCAAATACCATATAACTTTGTGGTTTATTGAAAACAAAACCCATAAACTTGCTAAAAAATAAGTACCTACATGAAAACTAAAAAAGGCTAGTGTATCGTGTGCGTTCGCCCAGCAAAAAGTATCGGCTTTTCAGGAATCTAATGATGCAGATAATTAGTTCCCTATGCCGTGTAAATGTGCCCGAAATTTTAAATTTGTGCCTCCATAGGCTGCAGAGTTATTTATGAAAAACAGTTTTTGCTGGACGAACGTTCGCCCAGCAAAACTTTTTTTTTAAAAAGGGTTTAGCTGTATTTTTATATGCAAAAAGATAGCTTAAGTACTCGTCTAAATGTGCCGTTAAAGCCAAATTTGTGCCTCTAAAGGTTTTTGAGATATTGAGTTTTTTGCTGGGCGAACGTTTGGGCGATTTCCATATCTCGGAAACGGCTGAACGCACAGTCATAATTTTTGTACCTACAGATACGGTATAATTTGTGCCTATTTGTGCCATAATTTTCATTATCGTGAGTAGCATGGTTCAGGAGCTATTATTGTTTTTCCTAGAAAACGGAAAAATGCTCTGGCTCTCGAATGACCAAATCCAAGGACTTCGCGTTAGTGCCGACTGGTACCCATTATATATTCATACGATCCTGTAAAGTTTCGCCGGCCTACTACATATAATAGACGAGTTATTAACGATTTTGTCTTTTTTTTGAGGTTATCTTACTTAGGATACAAAAACTCTAGTTTCCTGTAAGCTGGCATATTACATTCTTCTACAATAATTAGTGCCCTATTTAAAGAATACGTATGCAAAAATTCATCTTTGTATACCCATTACTTTAGACAATAATGATAAAAAACATTTCGAATTATTTTTGGTCGATAACCATACCAAATTAGAATGAACATTAAAAAGCGGCCGTACGATACTTCAAGCTATCCTTCCTCGCTTGGTGGCGTTTCACGAGGTAACACGCGGTATAGATGCGTACAGAATTGTTAAGAAGAAAATAATATTTATGTTACGAAAAATATTAAACATGAAATAAAATGTAAATTATTTTGTTTTTAATAATCTTACTATTATAATAAATGGAAAAGTCTGTGTGAATGTTCGTAATAAGTAGGTAATCTTTGTTACTACTTAAGTTATTAAAATGAAATTTCGTAGGTAGGTAGGTAGTTTAGGACTTAGAATAGGACTAAATAGGCTATAATATAGTGGAAACTGTTTTTAGCTTTAGTGAAGTCACTTTATCCATATTAATTTATCTTAGTTATAAGCTTTTTGTTTCCCAAATAAATAAAATAAAATAAAAAATAAAATAAAATAAAATAAAATAATAAACGACGACCTCTGTGGCTCGGTGGGCGAAAAGCCCGCCTGAGGCGCAGGAGGTTGCGGGTTCGATTCCCGCCGCAGTACCAGATTTTGTACGATCTGCAGATTCTGGTTTCGGGTCTGGGTATTTTCTATGTATAATAAGTATTTACAAAAAAAAATGTATCTATGTAGTATATCAGTCACCTAACACCCATAGTACAAGCGCTGCTTAGTTTGGGGTTAAGTGATGCTGTGTGATTAGTCCGGAAATAAAAAAAATAGGTTAAAATTTTCTGTGGGGTTAAATATGGTGGTAAAGTTTGTATGGAAAATATTTTTTCCTTCATTCGATTCACTCAAAACTCGGTTTATATGAACAATGGACTGAATAATTAAACACGTAGGTATATTTAAACAAACCCTAGGGGGTGTGAAATAAAGGGCACTAATTATCTGCATCATTAGATTCCTGAAAAGCCGATACTTTTTGCTGGGCGAACGCACACTAGTGTATCAGTGAAACACCTAGATTGCATGGGCAATGCTATGGAGCATAGAATAATAAATTACTAACCCATAGATAGCACCGCAACCCGCTTCCGTCTTGCACAGTGCTAAGCATCGCCTCATGACGATGATCTTGATATGAGTCAGCGATTTAGTTTCAGTAAGGGCACTTCGCGAACAATAGCGACACGGCTTCAATGGTCTACTCAACTTTTTAAGGAATTAACAAGGCGCTCTTAAGCCGGAGTCAGGCTTCATTAAAAGTACCTAGCCCCGAAAATGATTCGTCGCTTTCTGTAAAGTTGAGTTAGTGGGATCATAAAGCAGTGAAAGCTTTAATTAGCTAGGTACCTATACATATTTTTTTAATGAATACCTAATGGTTTGCATATATATGTATATCTAGAACTTGATTTACCACTATTTTCGGGTAGGGATTCATATTTTCACAGCGATATTATACATTCTAGAAACCTAGATAACCTAACTATAATCTGTAGGTACGTTAATTAACGCCTAATTTCGAAATTGTGACAACTCAATACACTCACAAGGTCACTGGGTTATAAAATCACGTTTAAAAACTTAGGTACTAATGATAGACAATTATGAACGAATGAATGCCGAGGTAGATAATTTCATGGAGTCAAAGCGAATTTTCTATTCAAATTTTTATCCAGTCTGCAGTTGTCGACAATGGCGCTAATGAGGCGAGGCTCGCGCTAAATCAGCCGAAAATACGCCAAAATGGCGTAAGGTGAGCATTGTGGCTAAGGGCTTTTCAACCAAGGACCGAAATTAAACTGCTGATTTGAACAAAGTATCAACATGTTGTGGCTTTCTAGAGACTTAATAAGGTGATTCAAATGAATAGGCACTACTTTTATGGTAAGTAAGACGTAAACCCTTCGTAGACTTAAACCTAATACTGACCATTATGCTAAGCACAAATAAAATGACACCATAACAACTACAAGGTACAGTCAACAGCAAAAGAAACTCATGGAATAGGATCAAAATAATATATAATATATACAGTAAATTAAGCCAAAAGTTACGGACTATTGCGGTTTGGTAGACAGGAACAAATAACTTGTCATAAGTAAGTGATCACAACTATTTCGCTCCTTGGTGTTTTAGCGAAGCTATTTTATCGTGTTTCGTAATGTGGCCCGGAGAAGCCATCTACCTTCTATAAGTCTTCATGCCCCATCTTAGACCACATCGTCACTTTACATCAGGTGAGATTATGGTCAAATGAAGGCTTATCCATCATAAAAATAAAAAAAAAACATTGAGATCGGCACACTAGAACATGTTTTAAAGCGTAAATTTTGATGACTTTTGCTGTTGACTACAAGCGCATTGCATCGTTATGTTAAAAAATATATTCAACTTTAAGGCTAGAATAAATATTGGTACCTACGTTGCCTTTACTGATAGCGATATTTCGCATGCATTTAAGATAGGTTATTACGTAAACAGTCTCTCGCGAGCATCATCCTTATTAATAGATTCTAAGGTGAACATAAACCTATTTGAATAATCATATTGCAGCTCATAAAGTAGGCCATAGAGGTAAGTGCTCATATTTAGGGGCTTACGTGCTTCTAAGCCTGGCTGATTATGGAAGTCAGTTTCAATGATTGCACATCATGTCTATATTATCTATCAATAAATAAATATTTCCGGACTACTCACACATCATCACCTAACCCCAAACTAAGCAGAGCTTGTACTATGGGTGTTAGGTGACTGATATACTACATAGATACATTTATTTTTGTAATTACATACATATGATACATAGAAAACAATCAGACCCGAAACCAGAAATTGTAGATCGTACAAAATCTGGTCCCCCGGCGAGAATCGAACCCGCAACCTCCTGCGCCTCAGGCGGACGTTCGCCCACCAGCCACAGAGGTCGTCAAATAATAATAATAACTGAGCTTAGTTTCTTGCGTTTATTGCGTAATCATTAATCATCAATATGATTTGTATCAAAATTTACCATTGTAAAACATATTAAGGATGACGAAAGACATGATTCTTTCTTATGATTTTTGTTAAGCAATTATTTTCAGGATATAGTCCATGAACAGAGTTAACTATATACTACCTAATATTGTTCGTACACGTAGATAAATGAGTTTTTTTTTAAACATAGTAACCAAATTCTTACACTAATGAAAGTTTACCCAAGAAATCTTGACCCGGCGGCTAACAACCCAGGATAAAATAACACAAATAATCTAAATATAAGAAATTATCTATTAAATCTAATATTGTTACATAAATATGGCACCTACTCAAGATTACTTGGGTTGGGCTGGATTACTTGCCTAATACATTTTTTTATTTGGAAGACAAAACTTCTTTATTTAAGAGTTTTAAGTTTTTTGACGGTGAAATCTTTTTAAATAAAGTTTTTTTTTCTCTTTTGAGTAAATATAGTCTACTGACACGATATCGGTTGAAAACAGGTCAACGTTTGAGTGCGTGCGCTTGTTTTTCTTTTTTAAGGCGGATTGATTCCTTGGTTTTCAATTTACTAATCGCAGGAATTGCTAGACCTAAAAAACAACTCTCTACAACTCTTTTTGACTTATTATTATCAATTTAAGTATTGATCAATTTAACTAATATCTAAAACCTACTCCAGGAATGAACGATCGTCGAAATTAGTTTGCAACTATTTACATAGTCAGTAACTGATTTGCCTTCGTAGAGGAAAAGCTCCTCCGCTAACCCGGTTATCGATAAATCTATTCTGTAGTGTAGATAGATAGCTACCAATACTATATAATTGATAAAGATAGGTAGGGTAAGACAGACTTTTGAAGCTATTATTGAAAATTACCTTTATTTAAGAGGTTTTGGAGCTGAAAGTAAAACTTTTCTTAACAATAACTTTTATAAAACAGGAGTAGACTAAATATAATATAGGAAATGATATATATCAATTTAGCATAGCAAAAACCTTGCATTGAATTACAACAAATTTACCATTTCAAAACTTTTTTCTCCGTAAACAGATTTTGGTGATTATTTTTCTTAAGTTATATGAAACCTGTAACCTGCAAATTGATCCCATTAAAATTTATAAGGAGTCAATTTTCTCGTGATGTATAAATAAGTAATATTTTTCAATCTGGAAGTCTGTTGTTTTCTGTTAAAAATGTACTTGTTTAAAGTGAAGAGGAAGTTAAAAGTCCACTCCACATCTGCTAATCTGCGAAATTCCTCCATAAACGAAGACTAATGAAACCTATTTCGTGCCAAACTCTAAAGTGAATTATAAAAGTTTGGAACAGAATGTTTTAAGAAAAGGCGTGAGCGTGGCTGAGGGAAGTTTCATCTCGGCACGAGTGCTCTCGGCCGCCGGAAGTGGGCTCAGCGCGACGGCAACAAGTGCACTGAACGAGCAATGAGACCACCTAGCTTTCAACAATTTTATTATCATATACGTACCTACATAGGTAGCTGCCTGCTTATATGTTGGAGCGAAGGGTTTTACTGATTTAACGAAAGTGGGTATTTAACATTTATAAATTTAAAACCTGCTGTATCTTCTTCACAAAGTATATAAAATAAAGTCACCTCCGCTGTCTGTTCGAGTACCATGCTTAGATCTTTTAAGCTAAGTATTCGAAGTGGTCTTAGTAGTTAATTAGAGGAAAGGGTGGTAATTTGGAATCTCACTTTGTTTTTTGAGTATTTTAAGAAAACAATTTGACTTATTACTAAAAAAGTCCCTTTATGTATATTTTAAAACTTATTAAACATTTATATTACAAGCTTTAAAGATAATGCAATCATATAGGTCAGTATAATTTTTCCTTTATACGACCTAGATCAAAAGACAAAGGAAAAGTTCTTGCATACATTGGTTCCTCAGTGGGAATCGATCTCGCTACCCCATGCGCCGTAAGCGGACCTTCCCACACACTGCACTGTGTCATTAAGCCATGTTTATATAAATTGATTGTGTGTCTGTATGTAATATTGAAATCACTGTTTTTTACACAAGGCGGCCCTGTGGTATCGAAGGCACAGGGTTCCTCGCGCGTCTCCAGTGATGCTGTGTGATTAGTCCGGAAATATTTATATTTTTATTTATATTTTATATTTAAACATTATAACTTGACTTGGCTTGACTAAAGGTAGAGTAAGAGATAGATAAGTACCTACTAGATAAACTAACTCATATTTCAAATTAAAAAACTAATTAACGTAAGTAATTTAAATTTACAAAATTAATCAACATGCTTAACATCACAGAAACAATCAAAATATCAATAATAATTTATGTGAAGAAGATACAGCAGGTTTTAAATTTATAAATTTAAAACCTGCTGTATCTTCTTCACATAGTATATAAAATAAAGTCACCTCCGCTGTCTGTTCGAGTACCATGCTTAGATCTTTTAAGCTAAGTATTCGAAGTGGTCTTAGTAGTTAATTAGAGGAAAGGGTGGTAATTTGGAATCTCACTTTGTTTTTTGAGTATTTTAAGAAAACAATTTGACTTATTATTAAAAAAGTCCCTTTATGTATATTTTAAAACTTATTAAACATTTATATTACAAGCTTTAAAGATAATGCAATCATATAGGACAATATAATTTTTCCTTTATACGACCTAGATCAAAAGACAAAATACCGCCTCGGGGCAGCAAACAAAGTAGACGTGCTAACAATTTTATTTTAAAATTTCTATAACACAAGTAAACAAATATCATCCTTAAACCCACTATTAACGGCTTAAAATCAGTTAAAACTTCACTTGTGCTTTACCTCACTCTGACCGTGAGCTAAGTTGAATACTGCGTCACCAGTGAAGTGACCTCTAGTGCGCGTGAGTCAGATACAAGGAGTAAGAATGAGTGTACAACGCTCACCAAATGGAGGTGGCATAAGTGCGGTTCGCAGCGACTCCCAACCAGACCTGAGAAAATGTTCTGAACACCCGGGACAAATAACAATGCGGTATAAAAGAAAAACTCCGGATGAAAACGATAATATCCTGGCAATAAAGGATGAAGTAAGTGAAATAAAAAACCAAATGACACAAATGATGGCCTTACTAACTAACTTCGGAAAAAATCAGCAGGAATTTATGGATAAAATCAGTTTAGATGTAGCAGTTATGAAAGAACAAATAAACGACATAAAGTCCGTTACTGATAAAATTAAATCGGAACACGATGAAACTACTAAAAAAGTGAATAACTTAGAAAGAGAAATCAAGCAAATTAAATATATAACGACGCAACCTTCTTCTGTCTCTCAAAGTGCAGAATCTATAATGGAAGAAATAAACGAAAGAGAAAGAAGAAGCAAAAATTTGATCATCATGAATATACCCGAACCATCGGCAGAGAAAAAAGAAGAAAGAAATGAAATAGATAAACGAATAATAATAAAATTATTGCATGAAATCTACCCTCTTTGCCCAGATCCAAATTGGATAACACGATTGGGTAAATTCAACCCTACTAAGAAACGTGCTATTAGAGTTACCTTCGATTCCCATGAAACAGTAAGAAATGTACTCGTTAACAAAAATAAAGTTAAACGCAATGACACAAATTACTTGAAAATATTTTCTGATCAGACACCACAACAACAAGATCACATAAAAACACTATCAAAAGAACTTAAAACAAGAACTGCAAATGGCGAAAACAATCTGACTATAAGATATGTTAAAGGTACACCAAAAATCATAATGGACCATTCAAAAAACTAAAATCAACCAATCTGCATCGAAGGAACAAAAAAAAAAAAAAAAATATTAACATAAATAAGTTCAAAAGGTATTTAAATGTATTGAATGAATTATTTACAAATTTAATAATGAAATGTTTACATGATAAAATTATTAAATATAGTCAGTAAATAATTATTTGCATGATTAATTAAATTATGATAATCTTAGATTCTAATATTAATTGAATAATTTATTTTGCAAATTATTAAATTTTAATTATTTTGTTAATTATTTAACTGATAACTTATTAAATAGTAAATAGTATTAACAAAAAAATAATAATAATAATTAAAAAAAGTTAATAATCATTATTATAGAAATATAATTTGTACGAAAATTATAGTTACCTATATCTATTATAATCATACAAACATTTAAACTAACTACAAAATATTATTGAATCTTTACATACAAAATAACTTTTATACTTCTGAAACACCCATTACCCGGACTGTGCACACTGCACGCTGGCATGTGAAATTGCCGCATCCATTGCACTATACTCCTTGCCAGTTTTGAAACTACCCCCAAAATAAAATACAATAGTGGGCAACGTATTCAAAAGAAACAGTGATATTAGTGATTTTTTAGTGAAGTGTATGTATTTATTTTTATTTAAAATTCCGGATAATGTTGTATTTGAATAAAACTGAAATTAATGATGTCCCGAATGCTAGATAATAATTAATTATAATGTTTATAGTGTTCTCATTAAGTGAATTTTGTAAATTCTTTTGAGATTAATAAACGTTCTTAAACCTTAAGGAAAAGTTCTTGCATACATTGGTTCCTCAGTGGGAATCGATCTCGCTACCCCTTGCGCCCTAAGCGGACCTTTCCACACACTGCACTGTGTCATTAAGCCATGTTTATATAAATTGATTGAGTGTCTGTATGTAATATTGAAATCACTGTTTTTTACGTACTCTAATACAAAAGGACACACACGATACATTAACTAAAATAACATTGTTAACAAATTTATTTTGTCTGTTATCTATATATCTGTATGGGCGACTTAATGCTCCTCTTCAATGTGCCTTTACCACGGGATATGTGAAAACATCGCAACACCGCAGGGCGTGTGTTGCGGTGTTTGACAAGTTTACCTTGTCTATAAATCTATACTACATAATAAATAACTATTACGTAAAGTGATCCCCGCTTCTGTCCGTCCCTATGTTCGCGATAAACTGAAAAACTAAAAAGTACTAAACGGATCTATATGCGGTCTTCAGCGAGCGATAGAATGATTCATGAGGAAGGTTTTTGCATATACGCGCAAAGCCGGAACGGGCCAGCCAGTAATTATGTATATTATGATTAGTGTTATATCCACATGAGTCAGGCTGATTTCGGTATACGCAGATGAGCGTGAAGCAATTAACCTACAATCAGCAGATAACCAGCTTTATCAAGTCCCTTAATTATAATCTTTGACAAACTGAATAATAATAATGAATACATGACATACTCATCGGACTATAAGATTAATAAATTCGGAGTCCCCCAAGGCAGTATACTGGGACCTATATTATTTTTAATCTACATAAATGAAATAGTTGATGTGACAAACCATAGGTGCATTTTGTTCGCAGACGACATTTCTATTATTGTGACATCTGACAAAAAATCATTTAGCGTTAAGGACCATGAAATTGACATTAATAATACAATAGATAAAATAATAAATTGGCTTGACATGAATAATCTTAAAATAAATCTTGACAAATCAAAGTATATACAATTTAATAAATCAAAACATGTTAAATATAATTTTGATATAAATGTCGAAAAAATAAATAAGGTATCTCAAATCAAGTTTTTAGGCGTTATTATTGATGAGAATTTGGATTGGAAATCACATATAGACTCAGTGAACAAAAAGATAAATAAATTTGTATATGCTTTAAGACAAATAAAAAATGTAACAGACATAAAAACGGCAATAACATCATACCACGCATACATTGAATCTGCTCTCCGCTATGGTCTCGTTATGTGGGGCAATGGCACAGAGAAATACAGGGCATTTATAGCTCAGAAAAAATGTGTTAGGGCAATATGTGGAATCCCGCCTGATGAGTCGTGCAAACCTTTGTTTAAGAAACTTGGTGTATTACCTCTACCATCGCTCTATATTTATGAAATCGCAAATTTTGTCAGGAACCATGTACAATTGTTTGAAAAAGCATGCGACAGAAATCCTAGACGGTGTAGAGACCCAGATAGACTAATTTTAAAAGAAACTCCACATTCAGCTAAATATAGGAAAAGTTTATTTATTTATTTATTTATTTATTAAGAAAGGACACCCAACACAAGTTAACACAAGATACAAACATAAACTAAACATGACTAAAAGGATTAAATGCGATGTGTTCTCGTAATAACAGGGCATCACATCGAGTACAATATAAAATGGCAATAGACAGTAAAATAACATTAGCACATAATAAAATAAGCATTGGACAAAGAACAAAAGAAAAGAAATTTAAAACTATTATTATATACACAATATTATTAATGAAACATATAAACTTTAACAAAAGGAAACAAAAATTAAAATCTTCATTCATACACAGAAAAGTAAGTAAAAATTAGACAAAGAGGTTAAACTTTTTATAAAATTAAGTCTAGCAAATGTTTTTTAAATTTAGGTAAGGGATCAGAAATATCAATTTCGCTAGACTTAGACAGAATATTATATTGCTTGCTAAGCCTTGACATGATAGAGTGTTGACCAAGGTTTGTGTTCGAGTACGGTATGTTAAACAGATTAAATGCTTTTATTCTAGGTAGTCTCGTGGGGGCTGATAAATTAAAACTTTTTATGAGATCCATGGAATCAATGGATCCATTAAAGACTTTATGTAGAAATATGAGATCAATGTGTTTTCTACGGCTGCTAAGAGAAGTCATGTTGTAATTTAAAAGTCTATCCTTATAACTGTTAAGTCTAAGTGCTAAATTATCTTTATAGGAAAGATGATATATGAAACGCTTCTGAATAGCTTCCAATCTTTTTGAGTATACTTCGTATTGCGGGTTCCACACCACAGAACAATACTCCAACAGAGGCCGTACTAGGCAGTTAAACAGTTTGATCCGAGTGGAGTAGTGTTTAAACTCCTTACTATTCCGAATAACGAATCCGAGAACTTTAAAACATTTTGTAGTAGTGTTTAAAACATGAGTATTAAAATTTAGTTTTGAGTCAATGAGTATTCCTAGATCTTTAATATTATTGGTAGTTTGTAATTCTATTCCATTTATGAAATAGCTATTGGGCTGGTAAGTAGTGTTACGAGAGAAATTTATATGGAAGCATTTGTTTACGTTAAGTTGCATATTATTATTGCAGCACCAAAGTGAAAGCCTATTCAAGTCTTCTTGAAGCAGTGTGACATCGGAAGGTGAAAAAGTTGTCTTAATATGTGTGTTAAAATTTATAATAAAATTCCAAATGACATAAAATTAATGAATAATTATATATTTAAGAAAAAACTATTTAAATGGCTGAATGAAAATAATTTTTATGACATTAATGAATTATTTTGACATTTATCCTAGATTTAATTAATTATTGCATGCTAGTTTTTAGTGAAACATGTGGACCTTTTATGTAATTATTATCACCTTTATACCATGTTTGAAGCAATAAAGACATTCTATTCTATTCTATTCTATTCTGAAATCTGTTAACCTACTTTGTTGTTTTAATTGAGAAATTTGCAGGCTCTTTATATTTAAATGATCTAATGAAACTCTTGCTTCGTTACGTAAAATATATTTTTGTATTACGCAATCTAACGATCTCAATATTTTAAATAAAATGGTTTCAGGCTGGGTCGGTTTAAGAACTAAATCGAGAATTCATTTTCTAAAACTTCAACTTAATAAAAAAACCTGTTATAGGGTAATAGGGCGTATTTAACCAATGTCAATAATTCGTGTCAATGTTAGTTATGACTACAAGAGCTATCTCGCTTTGTCACATGCGACTGAGCGAAATAGCTCTATATTTAAACCTTTGTCTTATTTTACTCGGCGATGGTGAAACAGGCCCTAAGAGTAATTTTAATTATGTATAGATACAACCGAATTTAAAAAGTTTTTGTTTGGAAGAATATTATTTTCGCCCAACTTTTATATTTGCAAATTAAAATACATCAATACTTACAAGGTATAGTCGTGACTACCTATATATATATTATGATAGTCCACTGGTCTAGTATAAAACTATGTTACAGCTGGACTATCGTGTTGCTCCTCATAATTTTCTTATTTTTAGTTATGTAATTAATATTTATACAACTACTAGCCGACCCCTTTAGCTAAAGCTTTACAGAAGGCAGAAATAAGTCTCAAACAATGCTTAGAAAATTTAATTTAATATTTTGTAATTCAACTCAACATACAGAAAAGAAAATACTGATTAGGTACTGAGCATTTAATCATGAAATTATTATTGATATTTTGATTGTTTCTGTGATGTTAAGCATGTTGATAAAATTTTGTAAATTTAAATTACTTACGTTAATTAGTTTTTTAATTTGAAATATGAGTTAGTTTATCTAGTAGGTACTTATCTATCTCTTATCTACCTTTAGTCAAGCCAAGTCAAGTTATAATGTTTAAATATAAAATATAAATAAAAATATAAATATTTCCGGACTATTCACACAGCATCACCTAACCCCAAACTAAGCAGAGCTTGGTACTATGTGTACTATGGGTGTTAGGGGACTGATATACTACATAGATACATTTTTTTTTGTTAATACATTCAATTATACATAGAAAATACCTAGACCCGAAACCAGAAATTGTTTAAAATGTGACGTGTGTTTTTTTCAGCGGTTGTGGTCGGCGCGGCGCCCGCGGTGAGCGATGCGGGCGCGGTGGGCAGCGTGCGCGCTGGCCTGGCTCGCCTGCGCCAGCGCCGCGCCCGCCGAGCAGCGCGCGCAGCCCGCGCCCCCCGCGCCCCTCCCCGCGCGCCCCGCCTGCGATCCTCTGCTGCTGCGGAACCCGCCGCCTTTACCACAGGTAATACACCAACCCATAGCCGCGAGCACCGACTGATACCCCATCTCCACTCGTGGGCGCCGTAGAACTTGGAAAAGGCCAGTAGAACTATAGGGAAAGAGCGTCTACTTGGACCAATCAATTCAAGATTGGTGGGTTTGTTTTTGTTTGTGATAGCCATCCTCAGGCTCAATATAAAAGGAAACGTCTTTTAACTTTATTTCTACTAATATGCTAGAATTTAATTGGACTTTATTTAATATAAGTTAAGATATTTACCAGTATAATATTGTTATTGTAGAATGCTCGCGAGCACGAGGCGGCGGCTGTGCACACGGCGCGGGCGCTGGCCGAGCTAGTGGAGCAGGGCGCGGCAGACGAGGCGCGCGCCGGCGCCCTGGCCCGGGCCGCCGCCCGCGCGCCGCTCGACCCGCCCGCCGCCGCCGTGGCCCTCGGCGCGCCGCAGCTCCACCTCGGCGTGCTCTACGTCGCCGACCCGCCGCGCCTCATCATCTTCCAGCAGAACAACTCAATAACCCTTCGCCAATTCTGGAAAACTCTCGCTTCCGCTTGGAACGCTAGCACCGTTATCTGGTCCAACGGGTGGTTCTCCTGCGGCAACGACTCTGGCTGGTGGGGCGGCGTGGCTGCGGCGAGGGGCGTAGCTCACGGTCGAGCGGCCGCCGCTATATTCCGGCGCTGGCCCTCCATACCGTGCGAGGAGGCCATGTACGACTGGCTCGGCGGTCCCCCACTTTGTGATACGGAGACGACGGATTGTGAAGCTATTCCTTCCTATGGGAATTCCGATCGAAAAATAGAGGTGAGATATCCATCTGTGTGGGTAATTAACCCCCGACCAAAAAAGAGGGGTGTTATAAGTTTGACGTGTCTGTCTGTCTGTCTGTCTGTCTGTCTGTCTGTCTGTGTCACCATAGCTCCCGAACGGATGAAGCGATTTCAATTTAGTTTTTTTTGTATGAAAGGTGAGTCTCGCGCGAGTGTTCTTAGACATCTTTCATGAAAATCGGTTGTGCCGTTTAAAAGTTATGGGGGTGAGAGTGGGTAAGGAAATCCGAAAATCTGCAAATATACTAGTGTGGGGTATCAAATGAAATCGCATCGCGTCCACATTTCAAAATATTATGTTGTTTTACGTTTAAGGAAATTAAGGCATGGGAATCGGGGGTTTTTCTTAAATTTTAAATTTAGATTTTTTTAATAATTAGTCCATCAAGTTAAACTGTATTATTACATTTTCTTCTTCAACAGTATCGCTGCAAGTGCCGGTCGGGGTACTGGAACATAGGCGGAGCGGGTTGGCTGACGGACTCTACCCTGGCGGCGGACCAAGGCGCTCTGTCTTGCACACCCTGCGGCATGGGCAGCGACGCGACCGCCTGCCTCGCAGACACGCTGCGGATCGGCTTGCTCGCGGCGAACCTCGCCGGCATTCTTATCTGTCTAGTCATCGCCATTATCATATTTAAAAAGAGAAAATGCAAAGTAAGTTGATTCAAGTTTTGAGTTTTCCTACTTCTAGGTACATAGGTTATTGGGTTATTGCTACTAGTCCTCCCAAAACTGGAGCATTCTCCTGTGCCTGTTTCATTACATTGTAAAATTTCAGGCGGTCGCGATGGGGATGTGGACGGTTCTAGAAGTCGAGTTACTTGGCGCTCTTCTGATGTATGCTTCGGTAAGTTTGATCATCTAACAAAGTTTATGATACCATTGAGTCTTTTTAACAAATTTGTAACTTGCAGGCAGCATCTCAGTACATATCCGAAGCGAAGTGGCGCTGCATAGCGGGCGCTTGGTTGCGGGAGCTCGGGTTCGTGGCATGCTACGGCTCCGTGACGCTGCGGCTGTGGGTGCTTCTGGCGGAGTTCCGCACGAGGAAGGCGCATAGGTGGACGCCCAGGGACTCAGAGGTAACATTCTATTCAGTCCACATCATTTGAACTAGCATGTATTTTCAAGTGGCAAGGCTAGTGACTATCGTGATCAGACCACAACGGAGTGGAGCCCATCCAACCTCAACACTCATCGAATATCTTGACTTGAAATAGTTAAATAAAAGTATATGTTAATAGTTAAATAATAGTAAATAAAAGTAAAAATTAGAGGCCATTGACCAGCAGTTGTCAGCATGTAAAAAAATGAAGACAAATTATTGCTTGACTATCAATTGATGTATTTCGATAATTTAATTTTGCTTTCAGGTGCTCCGAATAGTTGGCGCGATGGTGATAGGAGCCACGTGCTACCTTGCCGCGTTCACGGCGACGGCGGCGTGCGAAATCGAGGAAGGGTGCGCGCGAGCCGCCTGGCACCACGTGACTGCAGGCGCTGAGGTGCTCCTGCTGCTGGCGGGGATAAGGATCGCGCATGCGGCTAGGAACGCTAATGTGCCCTTCCAGGTAGGATTTTTTCGTGTTTCGTAATGTGGTCCGGAGAAGCCATCTATCTACCTTCTAGGTCTTCATGCTCCATCTTAGACCAATTCGTCATTTTACATCAGGTGAGATTGTGGTCAAATGAAGGCTTATCCAGCATAAAAAAAAGGTACTCATTAAGTCCTTATTATTAGTTAGATAAAAAAATTGTGATCACCATAACATTATCTAGTGACTATCGTAGGTAAGTCCTTGATAATATCCGAAACACATGATGAAGGCTGAAGGTTATAACTTCACGAGCAACACAAGACCAGCATCTCCTAAACCCCATGTCTATTCGTAATGTACATTATAGTACACACTTTCAAGTATCACACTTTTTATGGCGTCTCCGATAAGTTGGGCTGGTTTGGAAACAATGCGTGATGTCAGTGCAGTTCTTAGTTCCCAACACAGAATTAGAATTAGTATGAAAGTTACGCTCGCTAGATCAATGCTAAAAATAATATTCTGTTGCAGGAGCGGCGCTGGTTATCAGCGGCACTGTGGATCGAGGGTATCTCGGGCACTTGCTTCCGACTGGTGGCGAGCGCGGAGCCGGGCGCGGCGCCGGAGCGCTGGCCCGTGGCGGCGGCCGCGCGGGCGCACCTGTCCGCCGGGGCTGCGCTGGCCTGCGCGCTGGCGCCGCGGCTCTGGCACGGATACCGGGCACGCTCTCTAGCACAAGAGGTAACTAAGCTCAATGATAGCTGAGTTGTCAGCTGTGGATCGAGGATATTTCTAGCGGCTGCTTCCGACTGGAGGCGACGCGGAGCTCATTGGCGCAGGAGGTAACTAAGGTTCAATGCAAGCTGCGCAGTCAGCTGTGGATCGAGGATAGATAACTAAGGCAGTTAATAAGCATTTTTTTCACATATGTTAGCCACCACGATTCACAGGACTAACAGAGAGGTGTGAAATTTTTTGCGCTGATTATGATTTAAACGTAATACACGTATATCTCTTACATGCACAATTTAATGACTGCTAGCAGATTCCCTTACATCTTACGGAAATTCTTTCCAAACAAATACCAACCGGAAGAAACTGTCTTCCAGGTCTCCCGACGAGGACCAGCCGAAGGTTTCGGTCTAGAAGGCGAGGAGGAAGCCACGTCAGAGGAAGTCCGGGCGGAGCTGAAGAGGCTGTACGTGCAACTGGAGATGATGAGGAGCAAAACACTGCTGCGCGACAACCCCCACATCAGCAAGCGGCGCGGGGGACGGAAACCACCCCATCGCCGGTTCTCCTTACAGGTATCTTGTATATGACGCCTTGAATGACATATTTTAAATAAAAATACCAAAATCGAATCGAAATGATTGATCTAATGTAGAAAATGGCGACAAATACTTATGTACCTTTGTATTTGGTACGATATAATCCGACTCAAATATAGTACAGTTATTAATTAAAGTGTCATTTGACTTGTTGACTTCATGAGGAAATTCTTTATTTTAGTAATTTTAGGTGCGCCAAAGTTATACTACGATCCTGGTATTGTCGTCTTTTAATATGACACAAATCTTACAATTCGATTTGTTTATTATTTAAAGAACAATACAAGGCTTTGTCGCTGAAAATTGAAATATTTAACTGCCACCTATCTCAATTTTTGTAGTCTCTTTGAAATATGAACACTTACCATAATTAATTTACCAAAGTTTTAACCTTTCGTCCATTTCACATAACAACACCAACACAACCATCCAAATTCATTTCAGTACCAAAATAACTATAAGTATACCATATAATATATGTGAGAGAACCGTAGATATAATTGAGAACGTATGTTCCTTTCCTACACTACACATATACACCTTATGTAGTTTAGCTTTAGATACTCTTATGGTCTATAATAATTATTCTGGTATACCCTGTAAGGCAATATTAAATTGCAATATATTTCTATGAATGTTACCAGTGTTATGCCACCCATAACCTACCTAATAAGTGTATTTAACCAATGTATGTAATGTTCATCCATTAATTAATGTTTCATCTTCCATCCCATTCCAACATTAGAAAAAAGGCAGTCGTGAAAAGGTAAGGGGTAATCGCATGTGTTTGAATCGTGGAGCTCCCCAACCCGCATGTCTTGTGGACGTCCTAGATCCGCCCAGGCGGCCCGCCCTCGGCCTTGCACCGACCCTGTGCCGACACGAACCCTGCAATATTTCAGATTTATGCTTTCACTACGGCATCGGCACTGTCTCTCTGTGACTAGGGTAGATAGGCCGCTCGATTTAAAGCTGTTAGAATTAAACTTGTGAATAGAATAGAGCATAGAATTAATAATTGTATTCGAATAACCTTCTAGTTTATGTGGAATAAACGCGAAAATATTCTGTAGATTTTTTATTAATTTCAAACTTAAACTTTTTTAGTTATTACGGTGGTATTAATAAATAACACAGTAATAACGTGGTAAAAGTATATTTCATTGTTATTTTAAACTATTTTATTAGGACTTGCAAGACCAAAATAAAAGCACTGGAAAATAATTATATTAGCTACAATGAAAATGATAGTAAAAATTTTAGGAGCGGCCCTAAGTGTGATTTTGCCGCCCTGAATTTTTTTTTTAATAGTCTCGCCTATAACCGAAGAGTCAATAACTACGTTTCTAGATCTCGTTTCGTTTGTGCACGACCACGTTAGTTAGAGACTTGAAGCACATCTATCGCAGTCCTTCTCACGCCGATGCCTTTCGAGCTGTCGCCATCTCATGGACATTTTCACGCAATAAGGCTTTTCTCCTGGCTGTTAATATTTTTGCTGATCTCTAGTTGTACCTTTTGAGCGTTGATTGTGACTTTAACTAAAATATTCAGTGAGAAATGCATTTTCTTTAACCCCATCATAGTGTTACTGTATTATGTACATATGTTGCATAATATTTCTTTACTTTGGTGCGTATTTTCTATTGGTCATAGAAATAAATTTGTTGTTAAACAGAATGTTTTCTTACCACTATTTTAAAATGTAAGTTATCTGAAAATAAATCTTTCAAACCCAACCAAACTAAATAAATAAATAAACATTTTAAATATAATAGTCTAGTGCAACTAAAAAAAAATAAAAATTATTATATTATAACACATCTAAAAGCTTCAACTAAAAAAAGTCACAATCAACAATCGCATTACCAAACACGCATCTCACAGTAGTCTATCCACAGGCATTGCAAGCTCGGCGCGGAGGCAAGAAGGCCAACAACATTGAAGCCAGTGAGGCGGAGGCGGGGGCCTCGCGGACCCCAGAGGACTCTGTGTGCTCCGTGGAGGGCCCCTCGCACTACACAGACGGAGACACCCAGGCGTGATGCAGGAGAGATGACTACTCTGACGTTTATTTGTAGCAGAACATTGGCCTCGACGTTAAAACAAGTGAAAGGTTCAAACGGCGATGCTGAAAGACTATATTTGTTCCGTATGAACGCAGATTTTGTGTTTAGTCAGGGTAGGATTTTCTGAACAGTATTTGTGACAAAGAAAAAATGAAGTTGGAAAAAGGTTTTTAAATTATTTAATCGTTTGTGTCGAAAGGTTGAAAGTGTCGGTGGTAAGCGGTTTAGGAGTGACAAAAATAAATTAACTTATGGAAATATTAGGACTAGGTAAAAAACCCTCGTACAACCCAATAATATCTACCAAACGTAGTTATCCGATTAACCAATATTGGTAAATAGTCTTACCAAATAATAAAAAACACCATTATTAATATTTCAGAAACAGCTTTCACAACCATTATCGTGGTCAATGTTATGTGGATTGTCCTCCCTGTTCCATCGTCATAATGTAATTGTATCATCAGTAATTTGTCTGATATCCAGCTCCTTAATTTATAAGGTTTTTACATCTCCGTGTATTGATAGATGTCATTTTTCTCGATCAGGAAAGGTCTTTAAAATATACCCGTGCCTTTAATGCGTAACGATTTATTACGCTAGTGCCCTCAAGCCCATAGAATTGGTGAAAGCAATCAAAATTACTAATATATGTAAGTAATTGTAATAATCGAAAAAGATAAACATAAAGCGTTACCGCAAATTCCTTATATTCGTATGTAGAACGTTGTTTGTTATTGGTGTCGTTAAAGCTGATTGAATCGTTGTTAGAACATCGCAAGTATAATTATAAATCCGTTATTACAACAATATTTGTAAGGAAATCGTAAGTACTTTAGTATAAAGTCGCAGTGAGAAATTGTGCCAGGTTTGAAGTTAGAAGCACCGACATTAGTATAAAGTCTTTGTTTTTTGACAAAGTTAGAACCTATTGTTGTGTAATATATAGTCAGTAGGTACGGTTTTAAACTACGAAGGGCCACATACTTTTTTATTTTAGAAGGTTGCTTCTAACAAAAATTCACGAGGGAGGCCTATGTTCGACAGTAGAAGTACTATGGCTGAAACGACGAAGAGTTTACGAAACTAAAAAAGCCCCAAATCTCTGAACCTGAATATTGTAGACGTGATCTTGAAGTATTATCTAATCGGTATTTAAGGGAATTTTCCCATAATAATTTATTATTACCTACATAATTTTATTTCATCTTACACTATAGCTATTAAGCGTTTTTCCTACTGATTGAAATGTTGTCACCAGTATTGTTTATTCTCTACCATATAACGATAACGATTGGCACATTTTCAATTTTCATATGTTACTTTGCACCAAGTTGTTGATTTATTTACAAAACGATGAAATGAAGACCAAAGATACTCATAAGAATTCCTACAATAGTATTGTTGAACAACCAGCATAAATAAGCCCAAAAAGAAGATTAGGTTTAGAAATTAGGATTTTGTATAAATGTTACATTAAGATAATATTTGTGTACATAATAGTTTTTTAACAAATTTTACGCGGATGTATTTGTTTTTTTTCCAATATTGTTGTATGTTGAGCTTTATCAACGTTCGCGGAGCGAGGTGGATTGCCAAGGACGAGTACCATGTAACTAGTGTATAATTATTTATTTATCAAATAAATGACAATATTCGTACGATATGACTCTCATTTCTATCAACTAAGTATCTACACTTAATTAATGGTATTTCGCTAGTGATAATAACATAAATAAATAAATATTTCCGGACAATGCACACAACAACAACTAGCCCCGTGGTAAGCTCTAAGCTTGTGTTACGGGTACTAGACCTCTGATATACTTAATATAATAGACATACATACATACATAGATTTTTTTTATTATACATATTAAATACCCAGACCAAGGAGAAAGTGCTTGCAGAACATACAAACACTTGACCCCGGCGGGAATCGAACCCGCTTCCTGTTGCGCTGCAAGCAGACCCTCGCGCCACCGCGCGACTGAGCACGAGTCACCACAAAGCATTTGATAGCGATTTAGGTAAAAAATATCCGTTTATGTCGAGAGTAAATGTAGAGGCATAATGACATAGGTCGAAGCAAGACATTATAGTCAAGATTTTAAAAGCGTGTGCTTTCGAAGTGAAATAGTGTAATTTCACTTTCAAAACTAGTAACTAAAGTTACACTATTCATTTTGAAAATGAATTTTACGCACGTTAACTATGACGATGTACATTTTCGTGTACATTTTGGTTTCTATTCGCTTTAATAAACATACATATAATATGTATGTACATAATACCCTCACAGCTTACGCGTGCGTAAAACCCGTTTTCAAAATCAATATGTATAATGAAAGTAGTTTAATCAAAATAACTATAATATTTGGAAGAACTAACTCATCAACATTCTAATTAAAAGTTTGTCTAGGGAATGCTGTGTGGTACTTTTACAAAATGGTTCCAAGTACTACGACTATGCTACGTAACTCCCGTTTCAATGCTACGAAAATTCTACTTTACACTTCTACGACAAGGCTACGCCAATGCTACGAAAATTCTACTTTACACTTCTACGACAAGGCTACGCCAATGCTACGAAAATTCTACTTTACACTTCTACGACAAGGCTACGCCAATGCTACGAAAATTCTAAGTTATGCTTCCCACTTCTTAACTTCGGCTACGTCGATGCATGAAATCTAAGGAAGTTGTAGTAGGCACCAAAAGCGAATATTCATTTCAATCATTTTGTATAGAAACTACTACACTTTCCAATTTTAAGTATTTATGGCACTGATATTCAAACTATTTTTGTTCTTCAGAAAAGAGCGGTGCGTTCAATCTATAAAATGAAACCACGCGACTCCTTACGAGATAAATTTAAGGAAATAAATATTATGACTGTTGCTTCACAATATATTTACGAGAATTTGCTATACACACACAAAACTAAGCAAGATTTTCTAAAAAAAAGTGATTTTCATAATGTTAATACTAGAAATAAGAATAAACTACATATCCCTACATTTAGATTACGTAAGGTAGGGAAATCTTTTATGGGCAATTGTGTCCGTTTTTATAATAAACTTCCGCAGTTTATAACTGACCTACCCATTCGAAAGTTTAAGTTTTTAATTAAAAAATGTCTTTTGAAAAAAGCCTATTATTCTACAGAGGACTATATCAAAGACGATAATGCTTGGACAGATGTAGCTCGGTTCCACTACGATGGACAAAATAGCTGAATTTAGTTTTTTTTTTCTGTTATGTGCATGTTTGACTAGCATTTGTTTGTAAATGTTAAATGTATAAGTGATAACCATGTTGTACACCGATATTTTTCTAATAACAACATAAGAGATGGAAGCTGAGTTGTTCTATTCGCTTCTCAACTCAGTGTAAAAAATTGAAGCGAACTGTCAAGACTATGTTATTTCCTTGATTATTCTTAGTTTTTATTTAAATTAGATTTAAGTTGACCTGTCCATGTAAGCATAGGCTTCTAAGGAAATAAACGTTTTGACTTTGACTTTGACTATGTCAAACTAACTTTTATCATCGTAAAAGTTAGTGGATAGAAATACCATAAATATCTCAGAAGCTTCAATTAGGAATCATTCACGAGGGAAATATAAATGATTTTTAACAACGCCAGAACATTGATAAGTAGGCAGCCCTACCACGAATTGCCACTTAAGACTGTTGGAGATTACAACATGTTGTAATCCTTTGCATTTGACAGATTTTTCACAACTAAAATTTTATCTATATCTCTCAAATGTATGGGATTACAACATGCTGTAATCTCCAACAGTCGTAAGTGGCAACTCGTGGTATGTAGGTACTTATCAAGGGTGAAGCCTCAAAACATAGCCGTAGTAACAAGCCAGTTGCCAAGCAACCGTAACCAGTGATTATTGAAGATGTTTATTACGAATTCCTGTAATATTTTCTGTTTTTTGTTATCACACGGAAGAAAATGTCGCATCGCAGGGTATCGTGGCAACGGAGGGCCGCGCCGGCATTGTTGCAGGAAACAAAGGCAAACTGCAGATGCAATGATCCTTCGTCCTTGTGCTCCCTGAGAGAAGTGTGAAAATTCGACTTCACTGTATTTACAACTATGTCAGGTATGTCTTAGTTATATACAAACAATTATCCTTAAATATACATATTAGGTACCTAGTATGCTTAGTTTTATCCTGACAGAAAGTGGCCATTTTGTAGATTGCAAGTAAATATGTTTTGGGACGCCTTTTGTTGAATTAAATGTTACTAACATAAACTTGAAAACAATCATGTTGTTGGTATGTAAATATTGAAATCCGTTAAATAACTCCCTTCTATATTCAAAGTTATTGTAGTGTCCTACAGAGAAAGTACTTAACAACCAATCTTGACAGGAACTTTGTAGTCTGGTATTTAAAATAATTTTAATTAACTTGTCATGTGCACAAAATGTGGTTTTACGAAAACTTAATCAATCTATCAATCAATGTGCAAGATGGAATATCCTTATATTGAAGTGCAAAATACGAATAAACCCGCGTTGTCATAGATAATTACTGAAAAAAGGGTTAAAGTCTCAAGGGTTAAAGTCTGGCTGAACTATTTCCAAGATAAGTCTTGCACTCATGGAGGCCTAGATATGCAAGGAGGTTAATTCGTAGAGTAGCGTGACTGTAACTACTTGAAAGTGTAGCAAACTGTTACGGAAATAGTTTGCCTACATGATTACTAGTTAACTCAGAAGATATTAGCTAGCTCATACAAAGACAGCTCATTCAAGTCGACGAAAATTGGGTTTATTATAATTTGGCAGTGATTCATAAATGCAGTAAGTAGGTGCGTCTACAATTAAAAAATAACAATCAACATAGTTAGCTTTAACTACAAATTTAGAAATAAAACTGAAAATACAACTATAAAACTATAAATAAAATACAAAACCAACCTCCGGCAACTGGTTTTACCTGGGCATGAACCTACAAAGAAGCCAAAATGAGAAAACAGATTACCTACAGCCTGGCATAACCATTGCAGTTAGTAACAGGGGTCTTATAGATAATGTGAGAATAGAAACATGGACCCTGTTTGGTCACTACAATCATCTTAAAACGAATCATGATGATGAATCGAAGTACATAAAATACTCGTATCTCGAGTTGGAACAATGAGTAATTTAAAATAAACGTAGTTTTAATTATTTATAATAACAAGTTCTTAAAATTACATATTTCGAGTAGATTTATAGGTACCTATTTATATTGCAAACTACAGACTACATTTCAATTGACAACATCGCTAAATAAAACATAAAAGGAGTTCAATCGCACAATAGCGTGTTTAACTAAACGGTTTTCTAAGCACATTCGTGCACTCTCCAAGCACCTATTGCCATCAATCGGCGATTCAATCTACGCCACACTTAGGTATGTAGCTAGTTCTAGAGACTTAGTTCAGCCTGGAAATTCTTGGAAGGAGTGCCTAGGGCCCTGCTATGTTCGCCAGGGACCTACATTCGGTTACTGTATACAATCGTGATCCAGACAGTAGGTACTTTATAATAACGAATACCTATACCATGTAAACGAAAGTGTAATGAATTGAAATGAGATTTAGTAGTACCTATACGCATCTTGATTTTAACATAAAATAAAATTGTTTGGAGCTTATCTCAAAATAAAAAATGTTGTGTGTGAACTTTTTACAACTTTTAATGTTGTGTATGTAATATTAATAACATAAATTATATGATTGCATTACCGGGATCTGCGTCTGACCATCAATCATGTGCAGGGTGAACGATATGAAACTGTTTACATTGTATGTTTGTGTTTGGTTTGGCCCATTCGTAAATATTTTTCGACAAAGCATTAGGTTTTAGCTATAATGTATGTAGACATTATTTCAAAGGTGTCATCAATCATCTGAATATATTTAATTCAATATTTTTATTATAATATTATCGATATACGTATGCAGCTGCTTTGAAATACTTACGCATCATTGTAAGTAATTCGTTTAATTATGATGTTATGGTCCTTACCTACAGTATTTGCTTATTTTATTAGGTAGGTAATTATGTCCTTCTGGAAATAAATTGAACCTGCATTAGTAGGTAATTCTTATAAAATGTTTGATTATAGTTAACGTTAGGATCATTTGCAAGAGGGTTACAATTTAAGAATAAGATGCCACAACATTTTTTATTTTTTTATCATCTAACAGACAGCGATGAAAGCGAAGGAGAGGCCGGACTGGGCAACGTGAACCGGCTCATCGTCCGACCGGCCGGACAGAGCGGGAAGGCCAAGCGCGGCCAGCTCTGCTTCGACGCGGCCTTCGAGTGCGGCAACCTGGGCCGGATAGACCACGTGTCCGACATAGAGTACGACCTGCACGTACGCCCGGACACCTGCCGACCTCGGGCGAGGTTCTGGTTCAATTTCACCGTGGAGAACACTAAGCAAGATCAGGTTTGTCCTCATTTCTGCTACCTGTAAGTATGACCTGCACGTAGGTACGCCCGGACATCTGCCGACGAGGTTCTGGGTACAGCTCATAGTGGAGCAAGTCTACTAAGAAAGGTCAGGTTAGTTATGATTTCTATGACCCGATGCTTACGTATAGTGTATTAAAAAAAGGCCTGTGCCGCGTAGTATCTATAGCATTCTCAAGCATTCAATTGCTACGGGACGCTCTGGTGCTATGATCTTTATTAGAAAATACTAAGGAATAATTAGTGACATAACAATTTGATATTTCTTGTCTTCAATTTTAATTTTCCAGAGAGTTATATTCAACATCATAAATCTAGGAAAAGAGCGTACCCTCTACAATGAAAATATGACTCCATTGGTCCGCTCAACGTCAAGAATGAAATGGTAAGTTTGACCTGCACAATTTCTTCAACTTATTTCTATTACTACCACGGTAGAGACAAGCACAACTATTTAAGACTAGCTGCCCGCCCGCGCCCGCGGTAAAAAAGAGCTTTTGTCCATTAGTGGGAAAACGGCTATGGGTATCCATGCCAAATTTGTTTAGGAAACTCTTTTAGGGTTAAGCTCGCCTTTTTGTGCATTTTGTTTATCGTATGACCCTTTTTTATAACTGTGTTTTTGTGTACAAATAAGAATTTTTTATTATTATTATATTCCTTAACTTCAGGGTACGAATACCACGGAGGCTGATCTTCTGCCACAAGTCCATCCAGCACAGAGGCCACCGGATCCTTAGCATCGCCTTCGCCTTCGACAAAGAAGAGGATGTCTACCACTTCACCGCGGCAGCCCCTTACTCGTACACACGACTGCAGAAACATCTCGCTCTGTGGGAGAAAAAGGCCCAGTCGTTCGCAACTAGGGAAGCTATTGCTCAATCTACTGTAAGACGCCTATTTAAATAATTTCTTCTAAACAGTAGACACCTGCTTAGCCTGATTCTTGTCATGTCAGGTTATGGTCTTCCAATATAAACAATAACCCACTTAAACAAGATGTCTCACCCTACGGCGATGCCACATGCCTTAAATAGTAGATACAAAATTCTACTAGAAGAAGACTTTATTTTGCATTGTATAAAAAAAATAAACTGCATTCCAAGATTTTTGACCTGTATGAAACGGGAATTGAACACGCCAATTGTTAAAAAGTATCACACCTTGTGCGATGGCCGTGTCCTCGTTGTTTTTAACCCCCGACCAAAAAAGAGGGGTGTTATGTCTGTCTGTCTGTCTGTGGCATCATAGCTCTCGAACGGATGGAGCGATTTCAATTTAGTTTTTTTTGTATGAAAGGTGAGTTTGGCCCGAGTGTTCTTAGACATGTTTCATGAAAATTGGGTGAATGATGAAAAGTGGGTGAAAAATGAGAGTGGAGAAGGAAAACAGAAAATCTGCAAATATACTAGTGTGGGGTATCAAATGAAAGCGCATCGAGTCCACATTACATAATATTATGTTGTTTTACATTTAAGGAAATGAAAGCACTGGAATCGGGAGTTTTTCTTAAATTTAAATTTAGATTTTATACGAATACCTACTAGCGGTCCGCCCCGGCGCCACACGGGTAAAAAAAGTTCCCGGCAATTTTTCCTTATTTGCTCACCGTTTAGACCTACCCTGGACTACGACAAACATTTTAAAACCAAAATCAGCTCAATCGTCCCAGCCGTTCTCGAGTTTTAATCAGACTAACGAACAACAATTCATTTTTATTTATATATATAGAATATAGATAATCTCCGCTATTTCACGGACGCTTTTAACAAAAAAATTAAATATAAAAAAGTACTTCAAACTCATGTCAGAAAAAAATGATTGAAAACTATGTTGAATATTGAACTTTCGAGACATAGACAATAGCTCAAAGAGTATATTACCACCACGTATAATTAATACGTATTTTAGCTTAGCAAGAAAAATCATAGACAACCTATAAAAAGACATTTATTTTACACTTTTGTTAACCTGTAGATAATAACAGACAAATAATTAGCAATAAATTAAAATTGCGACTATAATTTGAAATTTAAACTATCATATATCCCTCAAGTTGGATCGAACTGCACATGGTGTGCGAATTTTATTATAATCGGTTACGTAAAACGGGGTGGATAGACATGGTTTTGAAGTTTGTTTTTATTTCTCCATTGATTTTTGTATGATTGGCTATCATAATAGTATTTTTTATTATGTCTCGAAGTTTAATTAATACTATCCTATCATGAAAATATATAGATAATGCTTTGATTTTATCGTAAAATGTAAAAATATGTTAGATTTCTATTTACCCGCAATTGGGGTCAAAAGAAGCGTCATATGGGGCGAATCGAAAAAATCGTCAGGGCTGTCACTTTCCAAAAATAAGTTGTTGAACGCCTGAACGAATATTCATAAATTATGACTAATATATAAAATATCGTCAGCTTTTGAACACAAAAAACCGCACCAATAGGTGTCCATTCGTTTAGGAGGCCACAGACAACCACACAGTTGAATTCTATGAAAAATGATGCTCATGTTATAATAGCTTCCTTATATGACAAACATTTTTTTTTATTGTAAATTTTAAACTTATAATAGTTACCTATAAATAAGAACTCCAAAATTGTAATAACTGATATAGCTGTGTTGTTCTATTCGCTTCTCAACTCAGTATAAAACATTGAAGCGAACTGTCAAGACAATGTTATTTCCTTGATATTTGTTATTTAAGCAATTTAGTTTTATTAATTTTAAGTTGACCTGTCCATGTAGGCTATGTGCTTCTAAGGAAATAAACGTTTTGACTTTGACTTTGACTTTGATGTACCTACCTAATAATATTTTGGTGGCAGCCCTAGCACATAAATTTCTATACACCCCCTTCTTATTTCTATTAAAACCTATCCCGTTTCTATTAGCCCCGTACTTCATATCTATTGACCCCATACTACGTATCTGTTCGCCTCTCTGGCATTTCTATTAACCCCAAAGTTTGAATAAAATTGACTTGGTTTACAATTTTAGCCCTTAATTTAATTATACAACATAATTTTACTTACCTTTACATTAAAATGAACCACGATGAACTGCCAACTACACCACAGCTTTGAATTTTACAAGAATTCGTTTTACTAAAGAGATATTGATAAAGTTTTGAGGACCACAAATTAACGTCTCACGACGACTCATTTTCAACGTGTTTTTATTTTTAAACTTCTAACCTTAACAGCAAATCAGTCTCGCCATGTCAAGAAAAAAATATTGTAGTTTACAAAAAAGTAGAATTTGGCGTTTCTATTAGAAAATGTTTGTTAATAATTGCCAGAAAAAAACTTTTTTGGTTTCATTTCCATTCACCTCTTGAATTCTATCCACCCCGTTTTACCCGGTAAGTGGTTTAGGAGTCCATTGAGGACAAACATTGTGACACGAGATTTATATATATTAAGATTATGTCTCGCATTGTCAAAATCGACACCAAACCTCAGTGTTTGCGAAAAGGTTTAAAAAACAAAAATTAGGCTTCAGACCTGTGACAAAGCGTAACACAATATATTTGTGTAGAACTTTAATTGCATTCTAAAAGAACACTTAACTATAACTACACTACTCCTTAACCTTAGTTAAATAAATCAAAAATCTTTCAGCAAAACCGACGCATAGATCTTATTACGATAGAAAATAAAGCTGCAGTGACGGAGGAGCTGGTGCAAGTAAAGAGTAAAACACATGGAAGTCAGAAGAAGCGCTACGTGGTAATCATGGCCAGGAGTCATGGTGGAGAACCGCCCGCTTCATTTGTCTGCCAAGGTTTTGTATTATTATAAAATGTAGAGTTGCGTATGTATGTAACATATGCATCATCAACTTTATCCTTTTACCAAATTTTATGAGGTGGCACAAGATTTGCCTATTCACCCCAAGAGAAAATAAAGTGTTTGATGAAACGTCTAAAAAGTCTTTTGCTCCATCTCCGCACTTTCATCACCCTTCAAAAACAAATCAATTGTTTAACCAATTATTCGTTAACAAATGCTTTATTGCATGAATGATCGAAACTTAAAAAGCAATTTAATTTTAAAGCTAAATATATATAAATAAATACCACGTGATTCATATTATGTGGTAATTTGTAGGTTTCTTAGATTTCATGGCAAGTTCTTCCGAAAAAGCTGCAGCCCTACGCAACGGCATAGTTATAAAGGTAATTTTTCCTGTCTATTTAACAATTTAGTTTAATAGATATTTAATAATAATAAGTAATTCGACCTTTCTTGTTCAGGTAATACCTATGCTGAACCCAGATGGTGTTTTCCTTGGAAATCAAAAGGCGGATCTACTAGGCGCTGACCTAAACAGGGTTTGGGACAATACTACAAAGTTTGCGCACCCCGGTCTCATCGCAGCTACTGATGTCGTTGATAAACTTTCTGCGGAGGGAAAGGTGCTAAATATTCACAAAATAAAATACCACTACAAAGCATTTAACTTATCTTGTTACCTAGACTGATTTATGGTACGTCAACGATCGGTGCCTTGTAAAATACTCATATGATACACCTTGTATTTTGTAAAATATTTCAGGGTGTCCAACTGGATTTCATAATCGACATTCACGGCGATATAAGCAACGAGGGGGTATTTGTACGAGGAAATACTTTCGACGACGTTTACAGGTAAAAACTAAAAGATTGAACAGGCAAATATAGGTAGGTATTATTATTATTTAGGTAGGTAATAACTATTAATTTATTTATTGCCCAATACATAGTGTTTCACATTATAAAATAAATAAATAAATATTTCCAGACAATTCACACAACAACATCTAGCCCCGTGGTAAGGTTAAATAACAAATTGTACTTGGTACAAGTCTGAACATACAAACCATTTTCTCTACGTTGCGTTGTATAAAAGAAGTCACTTCTGTCGGCTCATTTTAATCTTTTGAACTATTCAATATATACAGTCATTCTAGAAGACGATTTAAATGTACATTTTCCTCCGAACAATGTTGAGGCAGGTCAGATATTCAGGGTATTTATATATTACGAAATTATACCTTTCTAGATTTGAGCGTCATGCAGTTCTCCCAAAGTTTCTGGGTAATCGCGTAGAAGCGTGGCGTCCAGAAGCCTGTCTCTTCAACTCGGACCCGACGGTCGCAGGCACGGCTCGGAGATCCTTACCCATTGGCGCGGTGGACGCGTACAGTCTGATGGCCTCGCTTGGGGGCAGAAAGCTGACTCCCCGTGGGCCTTACATACATTATACAGAAGATGCATGTATCCTTTTATTCGTTAAAACCAAGAAAGCACAGGCAGTTCTGGGATACATCATTTTAACTTACCTACTAGTCCGCCATTGTGAAAAAACGTGATGTTGCGGCTAGTAAGGAAACCCATGTCATTTAATGATTTGCGGAAAATTCGTCGGAATTGTGTTTTCGGCGAATTGTTCTCGGCGAATTGTTTTCGACGACTTTTCCGCAGACGCATTTAATGGATGGAGCCTGGCATACCGGCTATACATACATATAAGTAGTATGCCAGTCTCCATTCAAAACTTAAACGTTTAAATAATGAAATGTTTACTCTCAACTAAATTATTAGTTGTGAATTTATTTATGATTTTTTTCCCAATATAGACCAGATTTTCAATCTAACATTGATAAAAAGCAAGGAGCGACAGTTGTTTTCATTGTTGTCCAGTATAACCCATTCATTATTAACTCAGTTGTTTTCCTTTGTAAAACTTCACCATCCAACATAGGCTGTATTCACATTGTAACACTAGTTCCTTACACAATGCGATCTAGATATTAAAATAGGCAGATCGATAGCTAAAGCCTTGTGTGATTACTACCGCCACATTGGCATCATCCCACCGCGAGTGGGACGTGACAAGAAGAAGGAACCGAGGGGAAGACGTAGAAGAAAAAGGCCCGTTAAAGAAAGGTACACAAACACTACAAGCATTTTTTTAAAACGAACCAGACAAATGCTATTTTAACTTTGAAAAATAAGCACTCACTGAATCGGTCCAAATCGGTATAATTTTACAAAATAATAAAATTTATATTATTTATAGAAAGGAATCAGGGGGACATACCTTTTAACGAACCCGCGACTTCAGTTTCGGTCGATGGGCCGGAAATTATTCACGAAATGGGGCTAATGGACTCACGACATCGACCAGGAAAATATTCAAGTTACAGATCGATATACGGCCAGTAGATAAAGTCCTTATATAAATTAGAGTGAAATATGTATGAATCTGGCAGCTCGCCATGAGTGCCTCTGATTTATGAGTTCTTTGAACCGCTTTAACCCCGTGCTATTTGTGATAAATGATAACTTCATGAAACTTTAGGTTGTACCTATAGCCTAGAATTTCGCATGACTCTGTCTTGTTTGATTTTTTCAGAAATAATATATTATTTATTGTGACTTTCTAGAGATTCTTTAATTAGATTATTTATTAAGAAACATTAAAACACTGCAGACGAGGGAGTCTGTACCCTTTTTTGCTTACATAATACATCATTTATTAACTATAATTACAGTACATTTTTCACGCGTACGTAGCGCTCCTTACCAAAAGAGTAAAGAAAAATAAACATTCTAGCATACATTACAAGAACATCCTAATCCTAATAATATTTTAAATGCGAATGTAAGTTTGTTTGTTACGCTTTCACGCAAAAACTACTTAACCGATCATCATGAAACTTTGCACATATACTCTTGAAGGTATTAGAAGTAACATAGGATACTTTTTATCGCGGGAAAATATATAAATCCGCGGGAAAATCCATTTAAACGCGGGTAACACCGCAGGTCTCAGCTAGTCACTTATAAAAGTGTTTTTATTTTGGACTTGTTTGTAATGAGGTCTCCAAGTTCGTCGCCTGAGAGAGAGCGACGCGTGCTGCCGCCTCGCGTGGTGACTCCGCCCTTGCCAGCCGCGGCCCTGGCCGTCAGCGTGCTGCCCGCGCGCACCGCCAGGCATCGCAGGGTTGCGCGCCACCGACTCTACCCTGCTATGCCTCTACCGGACTATGATTACGCTCTGCCTATCATCACAGGTTAATAAACTATCACGAATTAACTATTAAAATACATTTGGTGTAATTTTTTATTAAAATATCACAAAATAAGTGCACCTACTTATAAAAAGTAAGAATCGACTGTGAGAGATTATTGGGTTTCATACGTAATCAAAAAAAACGTTAACTTGCCCGGGGCATGTTTATTTCATGGTGTAAATAAAAAATATTTAATAGCACACGAGATCAAACATAGTAGGTACACTCTCGCTTAAGAAAAAATGCAAGTACACTGCTTAGTAACTTGATAACGGAAGTCAGCTGTTAACGCGAACAGCTGTTCCAACAAAAAACAAGTTCGTGGGCGCGTCTCATTCGCTCGGCTGCATCTATGTGGTCCAATCCCGAACGGTCGGTCCTATCGATTGGAATTCAAATCTGTTTACATTTATCAACAATTGTTTTCAATATTCGATTGGTCGTAACTTTGTATGTGACTATGAGGCGTCTATTTCAGGTACTGCGGTGAGAACGCCGCGTCTGTCTGTAGTGGACATGAGCGCATACATACGTACTCCGGCTGGTTTCTTCACGTACAACGTGGACGGTAGACCGCCCAGATTGGCCCGACCGGCCAGGCCATCACATGGAAGATTGTTCACCAGTGACGAATATGATACTCAGGAATCTGACTCTGATCATAAGCACTGAATGTATCTTGTTGTAATTTATAAAACGTGTTCAAGTAGCTTTATTACTGCATTGTCGAAATAAAACGATTCATATTACAGAAACATTTTAATGTCCAAGCTTCATATTTACAATCACTAACATCTAATCATTCAGTCATCTTGTTTTAGAACAAACTTATTGAACACTATTATCACTAAATCTTCAATCATAACGGCAAACGATAAACGACAGCGAATCACGATCACGATCGTCCGGTCGCGACGGTAGGCGTCGCGGGAGCATCACAAGAAAGATACGTCGGGGCGAGACGGGGCCCTAATAAATATCTTTGGCATGGAGCTCGCTCTCGCTCCGAGAGGGGGTCGGGTGGTGCGGGGCGGTCACTGCCAGGCGTCGTCGTCGTTGTCGTCGGAGAGCGTGAGCAGCGCCGCGGGGTCGGCGGGCGGCGCGCGCGCGGCGGGCGCGGCGCGCGGCTGCGGGCCCTGCTTGGCGCGCTTCAGCCGCAGCGCCTCCTCGTCCTGCGGCGTGCGCGGCTTGCGGAACTCGTACACCAGCGGGAAGATGCGCTCCACGGCGCTCTGCACGTCGCTCACGCTGCGGGCTAACAGTAAACACACACACCATTACATTTGCTGCCTCAATTTACCCTCTCTGGGGTATTCTACAATAAAATTCTCATGTCACTAATTAAGTACCATTTTTTGTTTATAAATATAATAGAGACAAGAGGAGGGATTTGGTAGAGGCCTTTAACATACAATAATATTAATATAAACATTATAAAACATATGTCATGTATAAAACCAAGCATGCCAAGTATTATTATCATGAACTATTACAAAACCCCGTTGTCCAAATACAGAAAATAAATGGCAAATTCGAGCATAATCTACTTTTAATGGTTCTTCGGACCGTGATTGTACAATTTTACATCAGCAACTCACAAACATTAAATATTCTTTATTAATTCATATTAAGTTCGTACATAATAATGTCAATAAGTAATAATAATTGAATTCTAGTACAAACTAGGACTCACAGAGTTGTATACTCAAAAGAAGAAAGTTGCTAATAAAAATACAACTCTTCTTTCGATCTCCTAGACCCAGCAGCAGTTCAAACGTTTTTAGGACTTTTAAGAATAATAAGGTTGGATATAAAATGACCTATTATATTATTATTAATATAATAGGTTATTCCTCAGTTATAAATGCCGTAATCTTACCATCACGGCGTTATCATACGCTACATTGAACAATGGTGACAAACTTGTAACTTGATACTATAAATGAACATGTGAAATTTGTACAATAACCATCCAAAGTCTACCAAACGTGGATGATTGGAAAGAACTACTCACTCTACTCACTACTACTGGCCTTATATATATAAAATTTTACAAAAAAAATAGGTAGAAACATGAAGATAAACGCGTCAAATAGTGAATCTACCAGCCAAAAATATAAAATTCTAGAAACCCTGACTCGCTCGTAGTGTGTGTACTCGCAAAACATCCGGAGGTGAATTATTTTATTTTGAATAACATATAAATATGACAATGGCATAAATACTGAGCAGTTCTTGTCGGCAATTGAATTGCAAGCTCGCATAAGAGTCCGAATTAATAAAAAAAAATACTGAAACGATTGTGTCATCAGTAATTTTCTAGTTTTCGCTCCTATTTCAACTCTAAAAATATTTATTATGAAGACCAATGTAACGCCGGAATCCGCGGTATATTCGGCGGCGGAAGGATATTTTAGGGTCTTAAATAACCGTATCCTGTGGTTACAAACATCACAGAACTAGTGCAGATTTCGTAACAAGAATATACAAAAAAGCCCCATACTGCCCAATAACAAATAAATATAAATTTGAGTGCGTCATATATTTTTTAATCTAAAAAATAAACAGGAAGTAGCATCCGATATCAATGAAGACCTACAATATACATAGGAGGACATTTTGTACGCCAAATTAACGATAATTTCTAAAACAACTTAAGACCACTCTCACAAAACAGTGATTGTTATTAAATAAATAAACATAAATATTTCCGAACAATCCACACAGCAACAGCTAGCCCCGTGGTAAGTCCTAAGCTTGTGTTACGGGTACTAGACATTTCATATACTTAATATAATAGACAATGTATGGATATTTTTTTATTGTACATATTAAACACCCCGACCAAGGAGGCACCACTGAATATGTTTGTGATAAACTGCCTATGTTTGTGATAAACTCAAAAACTACTCTTTATCATGTTATGGTATTCAGCATGCAATTCAAGATGAAGGTTTTAGTACATGTGCATAGCGGGAACGGGCCAGCTAGTTAATTATAATTATCTACTCACCTGTTATTGTAACACCTCCCGTGGAGAATATTTTGAGAGTGGCTTTAGGATTATATAGCTTATATGTAACACCAGGATGCAATTCAGGTTCATAGCTGAAACAAAGGACAATTTGCTTATTATTACTGCAATGATCCCTCAAATTAAGGAAACCTCTTAGCAAATTCAAGAGACACTTTGTTTAGGAACGGTTGTATGGTAGGATGTAAGCAACTGGCATTATTATTTTAATATCATTTTTTAAGTTTTTGTAGTGCTGCTAGGTTACCTGTTTAGATAAATTATGAAGTACCTGAGTGCTAAATAGGTTTAGTATGTATCTTAGTAGTACAGCCCTAATATAATATTTATAATACATACTTTAATTTCAAACTAAAATAATTATTCCAATAAATATCTCCAGACAATCCTCACAACAAAATCTACTGTGGTCTTAATCTAAGAGGTTAAGAAACTTAGTCTTGAACAAATTAAATTCAAGATTTCGTTTCAATGCCTGTGTCACCATAAGGTAAATGAACTAAGTTTATCTCATTGTCTCTAATTAAACAAATAAAAAAACAAAGTTAGTTGAGGGAATTTATGCAAAATTTATATAATATCACAGCTGATATTTGCATATTTACAACATACTTCTAACGAATGTACCAAATTTAGATGATCATTTTGAAAACTATAAAGTAATCTTCTTAGAATAATAGTTTCTATGTATCCTTTTGTTGAATCATAAAAATAAACAATGTTCATCAGCCAGGATAAATCATCATCATTATCCGTCTTATCTATCAGCCACTGCTAAGTAAAGGTAATTTATCTATGTAGGTATTCAAAATGCCTTACAAGAAAAAAAATAAGATGACAAAGGAAAGTAAAAAATTACAAAACTCACTCTGCTTCTTTATATTTCTTCGAGAAAGATATGATTCTTATTCCGAATGGCATTCGGCAAGTTCCTAATACATTGACTACACGGAAATTCTGGAATCTGACTTGGAATCCGAGCTTCTGAAGGGCACGGGCGTACCGGCGCGCCGCCACCTTGGCCTGGTCCTCGCTGGTGGCCCCAGTACAGGTGATGCGGCCGGACGACCAGATGGACGCCGTCGTGTACGGCCGTCGCAGCTTCATCGTCACCATGCCGTTCTCTCGGCGAAACTCAACGTTCACTCCCTTCAACGCTATCTGTCTCAGGTTGAGGTGGCACTTAACACTAAAACTGCACACGACATTGTTTATCATGATGTCTATTTCTGGGGTTTCCTCCTCTTCGTCCTGTGGCACGATCTCCATAGCGGTGGGGTCTGCGAGCGGCGTGGCGCCCGCCTCGCAGTACTCGTGGTCCGGGACCATGTGAGAGGTGATCCCGTGACTGCTCTTGTTCAGCTCCTTGATTCCATTCTCTTGGATGAGCGTAGCCATGTCCACCACGGCGCGCTGAAATAAAATACGCAAAATTCATATCTAGGAAATTAACACTGATTTTATTTGTAAGCAGCAAACGCTTATATTAGGTAAACTCACTTGATCACCATACAGATTTGATAACTAGGTCGTGTTATGCTACTTAACAAGACTATGATTCATGATACAGTACTTTGATTAATTTGTTTATCAAAGCCACAGAAAAGACAGATATCTACAACAGTGACACATCTCCAGTTTTACACCAACAACCGATTGACCACACTATGTAGTCTTATGTAGGTATGTGTTGGGAAGGCCATCATATCAAATAACATTTCTCCTTGACTTTATGTTCAAATGAATCAATACTTCAAATGAATTAATCCGAGCTACATAGAAAAAGTTATTCCTCATTTTAAAATCCTAACAAAATATTACTTGAATATTTCAACAAACCAAGCTAATTCAGTATCAAATACAAAGGAAATGAATGAATATTTTTAATCAAGCATTGATTACACACAATGTGAACACAGGTGACACCACACACATGCAAGCTCCGAGCTATGGTTGTGGGTGTTATCATGAGCTTGCATGAGCTGCGAGAGGGGTTTATTGAAAATTATTGATTGCACAACAAAGGCAAGCTAAACAGTAAACATACAAGAAACAATGAAAATTGTTACACGAAGTTACACTTAGCCATGTTACATAATCTTTATCCAGTTATTTAAAATTTCTCTGATTTGAATTTTATTAAGTAATAATAACAGAGGTATGGGTACAGCAGATATTAGAAAGTTTTTAAAGGAGCAAGTTGACCTCAGAGATTGTAATACCTACCTACAGAGTTGGCATAATTTTTTACTTAACTTTATCTCCTATGATTATGGACATGTACTTAATATTTATATTGTTTGTATGTAGATAACAATGACCCATTCATAGAGCTTCTAAGCAATGTTATTTGGAATGATGAAAACATTCATCACAGTATTACTTGTATTTCTTTATTTCAATCAATCAAGTGTAAGAAAGGAGTGAGTGTTGAGATGACTGGTGATAGAGGTAAATGGAAGAAAACACATGTTGTGCTGACCCCACATAATGTGAGACAAGGGCAATGATGATGATGATATAGGTTTCAATCAATACCTAGCCATTTTCAATAATAAGAAGTAGGAAGACAAAGAAAGCTCAAGATTTCAAAATATGTCTAGTAATCTGATCAACCAAGTCATCTCAATGAAAAAAGATAAGATAGCAAACACTATAGGTGGATTTATTCACATTCAATGAATTCACTACCTAATAAAACCGATGTATTATTTAACTCCTTGACCCTCAATACAGGTAATAAGGTCAGGTAAGCGGTAACCGGCTACCGCTTGGGGATTAACGAGTTAAATACCATGCCTCACCTCACTTGCAAAGACAAAAGCACTTTATAGCTCAATAAAGAAAATGTCTTGTTATGATGGTTTTTGTTTGAAGCTCAGGATTGATCTAGTAAGGATTCAATAAAGGCACAATTAGGAGAATATAGGGCACTTCCCACGGCGCAGAGAGGATGGCGCTCTGACAGACGCGGCTGAGGCGCAACATGACAGCTAGCACAGCTGACTGCCGGACGAGGCCCCCCCGCCGCGCCCCGCCAACCCACGCCCTCCCCCGGTCCTGCGCCCTGTGCCTATTTGCACTGCACATGCACACAATCCTGAATGCTCATCCCACTAGCAAAATGCGCACTTCGTTATACGTTTCTTGCCCTTTAGTGACTTTGTATATTAATGACATGAAAAAAATAATACTCGATCTAACAATATGATTTTGTGCCTAACTGCACCTGGCAATATGGAATAAAATAGCAATTCCTTAGCCTTTTAAAATTCGATGTTATTGACCCCTTCAAGATCCGCATAGGACACGTGATTTTAGGGCATAGAGATCATTGTGGAAATCCTTTGACATTTTAAATTAGCAGGTTATAAACTATAAAGCACACAGCGTCAGGAAGGCCACTTTCTGAATATTGCGGACTAAAAATAAGCTAGCAAAATAACACGAGAGTGAACTTGAACCAAAATGGGGCACACAGATTCACTCTCGTCACTTTTATATTCAGACCAAAGGAACCCATTAGTAATCTTCTATAGCAACGCTGACGAGACAAATGTATTAATAATGTTATTTACATTAATATTACCTGTTTTATTACGAATAAATTGTCACAATTATTTTTACACCACTGAAATAAAAATTTTCATTGCAAAGTTCGAATAGACAAAAGTCTTATATGGTGATTTTTACTGGGCTATTTAAATATACTGTGTTATTTCACAAGTATTATTATAACAATCCGATAAAGCTAACCAATTTTGCGAGTCAATAGTAAATTATGCAAAAATCAAAAAACTAAATGTACATCCTGTCTAGTCTAGCACCGCCATGTTCAATTGAACGAATGAATGGATAATGATTAGTTGTCTTGAGACCAGAGATTATAATCACTAGGTTTTGAAAATAATGAATTTGAATACTTATCTATGGAATAATAAATGAAAAAATTAAAGTTCTTTCAAATATGTACACAGACAAAAAACGCTTGCCCTTACCACTAGAACACACAGGAAAAGCGTTTTTACCCATTGGCCAAAATACATAAAAATATGATTTTATTATTTCCTCATACCAGCTGGGCTACCACCCCTTAACATAACGTCAAAGTCATAACCCCCACTTATAACAAATATTCTAAATTTGTGTAAAAAAAAAATAATTAAGACGTAGAAGCTTACCAGCCCGCAGCCAGCAGCTTATAGTCCGACATTTCGCTGGTAAGCTACGTAACTTCGTCCTAATTTTTTCAACACAAATTAAGAATATTATTAGTAACAGTTACCAACATTCTTGATAAAAGTGATAAATTTATCATTTTATCGGTGATTAATGATTATTCATTTCTACTTCATAATAAAGATCATGTAAATTTAAAAACATATTCAGTAGGTACCTAGAATTTGTATTTTAGCATCTGTAACTTCGTTGAAAATCATTGTAACAGTAGTTGGCATACTGTTACATGCGAATACAATAATAACCTAAGCAATAAACTAAGTAATTTATAATTATTATATTAGGTATGTAGTAGTCATTTATATATTGTTCCATTTGGGGTCGTTGTCATCCAAAGAACAACATACATAGCAAAAATCGACACCGAATACAAGTAGAACAATACATACCATTATAAAATAATTAGTAATAAAAATACATTATCTACTATTTAACACTACTTACTATGTGTACTTATACACATATAAGTACCTACTATTTAATACTTATATGTGTAGGAAGTAGTTTTTTAAACGTAGTTTATTTAATTTTTTAATACACTTTTGAACTTACAGACTAGGTTCCAACACATTCAAAAGTTAAAAATATATTTTTCTTATAACAATTTCAATTAAGTAGTAATTAGGTAATAATTATTATTATTTAAGATAAAATAATAAAAAACAATACAATTAGGTAATTATATTAAATGTCAAAAATAATAATAAACATTCAAAAATTAAAAAAAAAACAGGCAATACTAAAACAATTGAAAATTTATAATAAAGTTGTATAGTCTTGAGTCAATACATATAAAAATATCAGTCTTAAGATCTTATTTTCTATTCTGCACCATGGTTTGTAAAATGTCGAATCTTGCAACTTTTCCTCACATTCAGATCATTTATAATAATGATTGAATCATTATTAGTATTCACATCAATGTAAACCACATCAGCAATAAAATAAACTGAAACTCATAATGTCATATGTATGATGGTGTTTGTAAGCTATTTAGCAAATTATTTTATTTAACATTTGGTCAAATTTTCGTAAATTTTTGTATGGGTTGTTAATAAGGCTATGGGGGTTTCCGAGCTTGGTTCTTAGCTTAGCTTCCCTTAGCTTAGCTCCTAGCCCGCCGGTAGCTACGCCACTGCATTTACGGATATTGTTATTTTCCGGTATACATTAAGAAACACTACATTCGTGCGTTTTCACTAGCGCAATCTAGACTATACGTTTTAACATTGCCATCTATGAATAGACAATATAACTTGGTCTTTGGACATTAAAAAACCTTAGAGCATCTGTTTCTTCTTATATATGAAATTCTCGTGTCACAATGTTCGTTCCCGTACTCCTCCGAAACGGCTTGACCAATTCTCTTGAAATTTTGTGAGCATATTGAGTAGGTCTGAGAATCGGCCAACAACTATTTTTCTTTTTGCAAAACAACGTTTGCTGTGGTCAGGTAGTAGTACTATAAATAGATACTCTAAGAAAATAACAGTTGATGTTGCAGTTTGACATTCCGTCTACAAACAAACAGCATTCTTCTTTATTACTTTTCTTTTGACTGCTTCAGTGGCGCGGTGGGCGAGGGTCCGCTTGCGGCGCCAGAGGTAGCGGGTTCGATTCCCGCCGAGGGTGAAAGTGTTTGTATGTTCTGCAAGCACGATCTCCTTGGTCTGGGTGTTTAATATGTATAATAAAAAATATCTATATAATGTATGACTATTATATTAGGTATATCAGATATCTAGTACCCGTAACACAAGCTTAGAGCTTACCACGGGGCTAGATGTTGTTGTGTGAATTGTCTGGAAATATTTATTTATTATTTATTTATTGTCTTTGTCTTCTTGATGTACTTATCTGTTAAAATCAAAGTAATATATGAGATAGCCGACTCAAAAGTATAAAAATAATATAAAGTAAAAAAGCATTATATGGCATCGTTTGTGGTATTTAAACAAACATTATTATTATAATAGTCCCTTCGTTTATGTTCATTATTTAATATGCTTCGGTTCGATGCACTTTGTTCGATACGAAGTGCCGTGCCGGCCGACCGAATGTTTCTGTTTCATAGACAAAAGATAATGTATGAAGCTAGCCTCATTACAAAAGTGAATGAATGATTTTTTTCTATTGCAGAAAGAACGACAATTCATATTCAGCAAACTTCATATTATATGTGTTCGATCATCCATCAGACAAGCAAGCGGTTTTATTCTTAATTTTACTTGCTTTATTTCCAATGTTGTGCCAATATCGAGCTTAGATTAGTGCTAGTGCGCAATTCTGAATCATTTCCTACCAATACATGGTGGCAATCATTAGGCTGTGTTAGCAACAGCGCATAGGCTTTGTTGTGAGAACCACCTTTAGCTGCTGTCATTCTAAGCTGTGGTAACAGAATTTTTGTACAATGAGAAACATTTCGCGTGCGTAGCATAAGCTTTAGGTGTTGCTGTCATAATTTTAATGTGAGACTGGCAAACAGTCGAAGTGTCGTGATGTTCTGGGTGTTCGTTGAAAGGGTTGTATTAGGGAGAATGTTGTGTGTGTGAGCGGCAGTGGACGTGAGTGTTATGGAGGCCGCGATGGACGAGGAGCGGAGGGCTCGGTTGCGGGCCGTGGAGGAGCGCCTGTGCGATCCGCGCTCCATCGGCAACGTGGACGGCCTCCTGGACACGATGGTGGCGCTCGTCTCCGACTGCGACCACCCTGCCATCCGCCGCATGAAGAACCTTGAGGCCTACGCCAGCCGCTGTGAGTACTCTGCCCTCTTATCCATCAGCTACAACAGAACTGCCTGAACAGGTCTACATTATCTAGATGATTTATAACCAACTCTTTGATTTAAGTATGGATTTAATTTATATTTTTTTTATCGGATTGATTTCGGAAATATTTGAATATAGATTCTCCATGAAAGTATATATCCTCTGTAGAAGGATGGTTTATGTCAATTGTGTCACTATGACCTAATTTTATATCCAATTTGTACCTATTAATTTGGAATACTTTTCCTTATGGTGCATCTGAAAGTGTTTGTTTATACACCTTATCACTAATGAGTTGCATGTATAGTGACTGTTATCTCTAACTGAAACACTGGTTATACATGTGTGAAGTAATGTTTGTAAAGTTCTTTAGATCATAATCATATTAGTCATCAATTGTATAGAACATGTTTATGAAAGACTTCCTATAGAATAATTACAAACTTACCTTTGTGATATTTAATAATTCTATGGGTCCTATTGCTTTTTAGACTACATAAACCATTTTATTTCCATAGCTGTTAAAATTATTGTTATTTTTATGTGACCATTAATAGTTTGTTTCTACCTTGAGCAGAATAAATTGATGCTGATTTATGTTGTTCAGAGGCATTTCCTTTATATTTATCATTCAAATCATGATCTCTGAGCTGCATGATAATGTTTATAGCATTTATTGACTGGTCCAAATATGAAGATAATATATGAAGATATAATAAAATAAATATATTAAATTTCTGCATTCTATTTGTTAGTACATAATTTTTTTCTGTTGTTGTAGATGAAGAGTTTGCCTCAGATGTTGTAAATCTGCGGATGAAGGCAACTGACTTTGATCTTATTAAAGTGATTGGTCGTGGAGCATTTGGTGAGGTGCAACTAGTCAGACACAAGTCTACACATCATGTCTATGCCATGAAGCTGCTAAGTAAAGTTGAAATGATTAAAAGGTCAGATTCAACTTTTTTTTGGGAGGAGCGGCACATAATGGCTCATGCAAACTCTGAATGGATACTAAAACTTCACTTTGCTTTCCAAGACCCCAAATACCTTTACATGGTGATGGACTACATGCCTGGTGGTGATCTTGTCAGCCTCATGTCTAACTACGACATCCCTGAGAAGTGGGCGAAATTCTATACAATGGAAATAGTGTTAGCACTAGACGTAATTCATGGCATGGGGTTTGTACACAGGGATGTAAAGCCAGATAACATGTTGATAGATAAACATGGGCACTTAAAACTAGCAGACTTCGGCACCTGCATGAGAATGGGCCCTGATGGGCTAGTTAGAGCAAGCAACGCAGTTGGGACACCTGATTATATCTCCCCAGAAGTTTTACAATCACAAAATGGTGAAGGTGTTTATGGTAGAGAATGTGATTGGTGGGCGGTAGGAATATTCTTGTATGAAATGCTAATAGGTGATCCTCCCTTCTATGCAGACAGTTTAGTAGGCACCTATGGAAAAATCATGGACCATAGAAACTCACTACAGTTTCCTGATGATATTGATATTTCAAAAGATGCTAAGTCTCTCATTAGAGGCCTACTAACAGACAGAACAAAAAGATTAGGTAAGAACAGTGTTGATGAGATCAAACATCATCCATTCTTCAACAATGACCAATGGAGTTTCGAGAACCTGAGAGACTCAGTACCCCCTGTGGTACCTGAATTATCAAGTGATGATGACACCCGAAATTTTGATGATATTGAAAAATCGGATGCCTTGGATGAGTCTTTTCCAGTACCCAAAGCTTTTGTAGGAAATCATTTACCATTTGTTGGATTTACTTACAATGGCGATTATCAACTTTGTGGCCGTAAATTGAAGGCGGCCGATGTTGTAGACACTATCTCGAACAATCATATAAACAATGTTGGTTCAGAGGCAATATTGCAATTGGAAAAACTTCTTGAAAGAGAAAGAGATGGACGCCGCAAATTGGAAGACAATCAGTCTACGCTGTGCGCGCAATTAGACGACTTAGCGCAAAGAGACGCCAGGAATAAGAAAATGATCGCCGACGCCGACAAAGAGATAACTCTTCTCCGACATGACTTGAAAGAAATTCACAGAAAGGCGGATATGGAATGTGAAACTAGAAAAAAGGCAGAAGCTAATCTATTCGAAGCTAAACGTCGCCTTGAAGAAGAACAGAGCAAACGTTCTAAAGAGATATCAAATCTTCAAAATTATAACGATAAGTTCAATGCGTTAGAGAAACAGCTTACAGAGCTGCGCGAAAAATTGAAAATTGAATCCGAAGCCGCTGCGAAATCTAGAAAACAAGCGGCTGAGTTGTCTGCTGCCCAGGCGGCTGCAGCGGCTGTGAGCGATGGGACTTTGGCTAGTTTGCGCGCGCAGCGAGAGTCATTGGAGAGGGAACGGTGCACTCTCACTGAAGAACTTAGTGCCGTCAAGGCCACTAAGCAACGATCTGATGCTGCTGTAGCTGAGGCCACCAGTCGCCTTAACGCAGCGCATGCAGAGCTAGAACGGTCTTCATCGCGTCTCGCTCAGATTATGGCAGATAACCGCCAACTGACCGAACGAGTAACTACTTTGGAGAAAGAATGTGCTTCGTTGGCGCATGAACTCCGCGCCGCCCAACATTTATACCAGCAAGAGGTTCGCGCACATCAGGACACACAACGGTCTCAACTTCTTTCCAAGCAGGAAGCCAACTTAGAACTTGTCAAGGGTAAATATTCTCCAGCATATACCTCAAATTTAACTTATATGATCTTAGCCACCTTTCGAGTGAAGCTCATGCTATTTTCCTCTCATAAATAAAGCTACTTAAAGTGACCCTATAAGATATTCAAACCTTAACTTTTTGCATGCCTCAGGAGCATTGGAAGTAATATTTAAAGGTATAGTTGGTTTGCTATTTTAACCTTCCTCTTTCCTTAGTAGAATTCCGCCTATCCATGCATTATTTATTTTAGTAGACTTAGTGTTTTGATCATAATTCCATAATCCTTTAAATATTCTGTTCGAATTATCACTAATTGAAATAATAGAAATGAATTGTGATTTTTTTACAACTGTATTTTGTGGGGTACAGCTCTTCAGAACAAATTGAATGAGGAGAAAGTCGCGAGACAGCGCTCGGAGTCGACATCTCAAGAGAAGGAGCGTCAGATGTCAATGCTCAGTGTCGACTACAGGCAAATGCAGCAACGTCTGCAGAAGCTAGAGGGAGAACACAGGCAGGAAAGTGAAAAGGTATTTGGATATCAACTAATCTATTTATTTATATTCACAAATGCATATCTCTGATTCTATTTTTCTTATTACAATAAGAAAAATAATAATTTTAATATGTTAAATTGTCGATCCTCCTTACTTTTAAAAAGGTGCACTTTGATAATTATTCAATATATTATGTGATATTGAAATTTAGTATGAAAGGAGGTTCCCATAGTACAGGCTTTGCCTAGTTTGGGAACCATTGTCTATTGTAAACTATATATTAAGTTTTTGGAAATAAATTATTACTATTCTTATCCGAAAAGCCGAAATCCGCCTGTTTAAAATCTGAAAGCATATGAGCATTTTACAAGTTATTCAGAAAGAATAAATAAATAAATATTTCCAGACATTTCACACAACAACATCTAGCCCCGTGGTAAGCTCTAAGCTTGTGTTACGGGCACTAGATATCTGATATACTTAACATAATAGTCATACATATATAGATATTTTTCGTTCCCTAACTAGGTACATCACATAGTTCTTTTTATAAACAATCGCATTTATCCATTACATTTATGTGTACTCTCCATCCTTATCTTTCCATTGTGCATGGCATATAAAACTCCATATTTGCAGGTGATAGGACTAGCAGCAGCGCTGGAACAGGAGCGGGCGGCGCGCGCTGCAGTGAGCGGCGAGGTGGGCGCAGCGGAGGCGGCGGCGCGCACCGCGCAGGCCGAGCGCGACGCCCGCGCGCGCGACTTGCACGCCATCCGCACCGCCCTGCATGAGACCTCGGAGAAACTAGCCGCTGCTAGCGCGGAGAGGGATATGCATTATGCTCGGGTGAGTTACATTAGGGGTGGGATTATACCAGCTAAAGTGAGATGGAGAGATAGAGTTTCATTATTTGACTGGGTTGGGTATGCTGGGTGTTTGTGGTTTGTAAACTTATCATGGTCATCTTCGTCTTTTTATTAACCACTGCTGATTTATAGGCCTATTTCATATCCCGTCAATTCTTTGGACTATTAGGGGTAGGATCATACAGCTAAAGTGAGATGTTGAGATAGAGTTTCATTATTTGACTGGGTTGGGTATGCTGGGTGTTTGTGGTTTGTAAACTTATCATGGTCATCTTCGTCTTTTTATTAACCACTGCTGATTTATAGGCCTATTCCATATCCCGTCAATTCTTTGGACTATTAGGGGTGGGATTATACAGCTAAAGTGAGATGGAGAGATAGAGTTTCATTATTTGACTGGGTTGGGTATGCTGGGTGTTTGTGGTTTGTAAACTTATCATGGTCATCTTCGTCTTTTTATTAACCACTTCTGATTTATAGGCCTATTCCATATCCCGTCAATTCTTTGGACTATTAGGGGTGGGATTATACAGCTAAAGTGAGATGGAGAGATAGAGTTTCATTATTTGACTGGGTTGGGTATGCTGGGTGTTTGTGGTTTGTAAACTTATCATGGTCATCTTCGTCTTTTTATTAACCACTGCTGATTTATAGGCCTATTCCATATCCCGTCAATTCTTTGGACTATTAGGGGTGGGATTATACAGCTAAAGTGAGATGGAGAGATAGAGTTTCATTATTTGACTGGGTTGGGTATGCTGGGTGTTTGTGGTTTGTAAACTTATCATGGTCATCTTCGTCTTTTTATTAACCACTGCTGATTTAAAGGCCTATTCCATATCCCGTCAATTCTTTGGACTATTAGGGGTGGGATTATACAGCTAAAGTGAGATGGAGAGATAGAGTTTCATTATTTGACTGGGTTGGGTATGCTGGGTGTTTGTGGTTTGTAAACTTATCATGGTCATCTTCGTCTTTTTATTAACCACTGCTGATTTATAGGCCTATTCCATATTCCGTCAATTCTTTGGACTATTAGGGGTGGGATTATACAGCTAAAGTGAGATGGAGAGATAGAGTTTCATTATTTGACTGGGTTGGGTATGCTGGGTGTTTGTGGTTTGTAAACTTATCATGGTCATCTTAGTCTTTTTATTAACCTCTTATTAATATATTATTTTTATTAATTCTTTGGATCCTCACGATTTTTATCCATTTGTTCCCAACAACCTTCCAGATATCGGACGGATATTGAGCTAATCGAACGATAATTTCCTGGAGGCAGACCACTCTCCTCTAGTAAATTAAGGCTTACTGTTTTTCTTCAATGTTTGTTTTCGATTCTTTTGAACACCTTTTTGTACGAAAACGACTCTAATCGAGTATCTATGTTGTCATAAACCGAAACTATAACAATACTACACTGAACAGGAATACTTTGTTGTTGTTTCTGAGATATTAGTTATCTGCCAAGGAGCGTTAGGCCTCGAACTTCTTCTGTTGCTTGATTGTGTTAGTTTTCAGAACTATAATTAATTACACCAAAATGTTTGGTATCGCATTCGTTGTTCAAATGTTCGTCAAGAAGCATTAGTATAGTATAATAATTAATGTTATTTATTCATACTAACCACTACTAGGGAATACAGGGGAACTCATACATTCTGATTCATTCAGCATCATACCAATAAGTAATATTTTGTTTATTGTCACGTACGCCAACACAATTAAAATATTTCCTAAACATAAAGATGTAGAACTTTTCAACATTTATCAGATTATCATTTTGATATTAGCATGTTAAATACTTCTGATATTTCTTAGATACACCAAGGTCTAAGAATTTAAATCTCATGGTACTTAGTTATCATATCAATAATAGATACATTATGATTATGAATTGTAGGAAGAGTAAATGCTAGTTGAATATCTCCGCTCATGTATAATACACTAACACAGCTGTATTGTAAATGTGAGACTAGCATGCCTGATAAATCGATTGTGACGTCACGAGCGTGTACGGGACACATTCCCAACAAATTGATGTTACAGCCCGGTGACCTTCATCCATATACTAAACCAAACATTTGTTAAAAAAGAAAACTTCATAAAAAAAATATAAACCGTAGTGGTTAATGGTTATTATGGCTTAAGTAACTATATTTGGCAATGACCGACAATACAGCCTTCGCTGGAATTTCAATGTGAAACAATCGAAAAAATGATGTTTCGTGAAAACTAACGAATGACACGTACTCAGCGAAACATAACGGGTTGCTGGTCAACATCGGCGTCATACATTTATTATGAATCAGAGGATTTAAAGTATTAATGCAAATTATTTCTATAAGTTTAAATGATGGCGGTGTCGCGTCAACGCATACTTGCATAAGCCTTAGGTGAGGTTTACAAACATAGCGATATAAATCGCTTATCCCTATTGAAACCTTCATTTCGCATAGATTGTTAAATATAAATTAAAACATCGTCATATTTTCAAATAATTAATGAATGGAATGACATCAGCCTTATCATTGCTCAAACCAGCTACTCGGATATTGAGCAGGAGCATAATAAACAAACAATAATTGATAACTATGTTTGTATAGAATAATCTACAAAAAAACTGTTAACTTCGCGGCCTTATCGCAATGGAACGAAGAAGCTACAGTCAGCAAATCAGCATATAGTTATCTTAAACAAACCACACACTTTTATATCAACAAATTATGTTTTAACAAGTTGCCGAGTGTTTCTTTTGATTTAATCATAATCTCATCGTGCCAAAATAGACTCCACAGGCATTACGACATAGTGAGTCATTGTAGTCAAACATGCACACTTTACCTTATACAAGAACTTGCGTCTGCGAGATATGTATACCTACCTCTCAAATAAATAACAAACCGCGTAAACTGCGAAGCGGTTTTTCTATACGAATCACTAATGACCATAAATATGGATAATATTTCAAGGAATCATTGACCGGCATAGTGCGTACGCGTCGATGAGCTGTTGTTACAACTAGCTAGGTTTTCGAGGAACCCTTATGACGAGAAGTACTACGATTTAGATATTAAAATTACCTCAAGTTTATTATGAGCGCGCCAATTCAAATGTGGTTAGAGCTTGGATATAAAATACATTATGTAGATGGCTAAGTCGCGGGGCTGGCTCACGAACTCCGAGTGTATGAAAAAGTATTCTGTGACGACCTTGATATTTATGACACAAACATTTAAGATTCATTCCGTAGATAGAATTATTTCTGTTCAAATTGTAAAGGCTAAATGTAATGTTTTCATTGTTGCATAAAATAATAGTTTTTATTTTCAAATAAATAAGATATAAAAATAAGTTGTTTGCGAACAACTAGATTTATTTTAAGTTCAATTTTTAAGGTTTTTGTTGTTGTTGTTTTTTATATAAAACAATTTCACGGACCAGAACGAATCAGTTAGTAGATTTTACAAATTCTGCCTTACGGTTATTAACTCAGAAACTATCTATAAGTTATTAGGCGCCACTTTCCTAGAATAGTAAACAGATGCTTTGTCAATACTTTGATAATGTTCTCGGAATCTTAAGTGGACTCGGTGACCTGGATACCAGTTATAATATCTCTTGTGCACCTTTGTAACACATACGTCTGTCTGAACTCAAATAAATGTTAGTTGTATATCACAAAACAGACTAATATTTTATGCAGCTATCAATCCGTGCTCCACTATCTTAGACGCAGCCTGATAAAATACATTTAAGGCCAAACGTCGAGTTTGTCATGGATTTGAGGCTTTTATAGTATTTGCATATTTTTTTCTTTTATTTCGAATCAATCACCGTATAAAAATACGATGATTTATGTAATTTGGTGATATATTTTCTCCCACTGTGTTAACTTCGCTCACAATGTATAAAGTTGAGCCAAAAGAACATAAGATATATTTACCTACTGCTAAATAACGATATAATTTCAACAAATAAAAAAAAATATACGGTCGAATTGAGAAACCTCCTTTTTTTTTGAAGTCGGTTAAAAAGTGAGATGTCTACAAATAACACGACACGAGTTATTCCTGTAAGACATGAACTGTCTTTTTAATCAAGTTGAAAATAAATGATTAGCTAAATAGCATGATTCCATTGCCTTATTTGCAATAAACCAACAATCATGTTTGCAGGATTATAGCCAATACGTCGACATAGATCGCATGATTTTCTAAGAAAATATGATAAATACACATTTGTTACACAAAGTAATGGAACTTGAATCCGCGATGACGTGCTGTCAGCTTGGTCCTCGGCAATAGACGCACGCCTATAAAACACTCCCGTAATCATCTCGACGCCCATTAATATACAGGAATGCGTTGTACTTGTTTAATTTCCTGGTCATCTTCAAGTGGGGCTAATGTTGTCGCATAAAATGCTACTTACGCCCATTGTTTATGATAACTATGTTGTATCATGATTGTTTCTGAGATGTTTTCTTTGGCAGCTTGTTTCTTTAACATGTTTCTGATATTGTTATAGGAGGAAGTCCATTAAAGATATGTGCTTAGTGCCTGATATTTATGTGTATGTATTAAAGTAGATAGATAAAATATTAAATGATAAATAAAATTTGATAAGTATGAGATGGACTCATACGACCCCTAGTGTTTCGAGTACAGTTTATACACATTTTTCAATAAATAACAAGAATACGTATTTTTTTTTATTAAAGTTCGAAAAGTTGCAATTAGACCCATCTATGTACTGGCCTCACGCAAAGTCGCTTAGCATTTTAAAAACACATTTGTGGTATCGGAGCCCCCTTAAAAATTTATATATTCAGTTTTTTAACCCTTGACCGAAAAATAGAGATTCCGAATCTTTTTATTTTTGTATGAAAGGTTGTTTTACGTAAATTAAAAAAGAACTCCAAATCTAAAACTATACTTTGTTTTAGATTCGGGGGTTTTTAAATTTATACTTAGATTATGAGTATTTGAAATAAATCATCCCTCAAAATTTAAACTATCTATCACGGTTCTTGAGGACAGACTCAGTAAGTCTCAGTTATAGGGTCGGGTAGTAAAGGGGAGTTTCACACTAGGGTACCGAACCCTAAAAATTAAGTTCTGTTTTAATTATACATAGACTTAAATTTTGTCATTAGACACCTGATCAAAATTATCCTTAATAGTTAATATGGGAAATCCAATCTCTTTATTATTTAAATGCGCAAGACTAAATTACTGAAAAAATATGAGATTTCCTTTTATATGTAGTTCATGCAATAACATTCAGGAAGAGTAATTGTTAACTTTATATACTCACTGAAGTACCTTTTAACCATTGTATGACATTTATGTAATGCACTTATATGATAAATAGCTGGCCTGTTCCGGCTTAGTAGAGATGGCAAAATAATTTTCTTGTAACACTTCCCCTATTGCTGAACAATAACCCGGTCTGTAGTTTTGAGATCATCCTGAACATAAAGACACGCAAGGGGAAAATGTCACTTCTAATTCAATAATATTATTTTGAGATAGTTTTTTTATTTTATGCAGTACCTACTATAGGTTTTCGACCTTTTTCTTGGTTGCTTATCTATCACTCAAAGAATTGTAAAATCACAGCGTTAAAGGCCGCATTGACTACGTAGATACCGCTTTTCTTCTGCGACTTTGCTGTTAGATTAGATAGCAAACGAAATGAAGATTTAGCTTATGACTTAAAAAAAACAACTCAATGTCCTTAATCAAAGTATAAACAAAGTTGCACTACATAAAAAAAAATGTTATTCTGGTGAGTCCGTCTTTTAGCCCGTCCAAAAATACTGGACACCAATTTTTTGCTTTATCAATTTAATAAGAAAGTGCCAAGATAATCATCAAAGTTCCTGAGCGGGGCTTTATGACGTATACATTTAGTACATTTTCGTCGAAAGCAATTGCAAAGTCAATGCACCGCGTCGTCTTGATTTTTCATTTGCAAGTAATAATAAATATATGGGTACAATTGTTTTAAGTAATCTAAATGACGGACTAGTTATTATGTTTAAGTCATCTTCCCTATTTAGTAAGATAACCTTGTCGACCTGGTCAATTTGTCCTACGCCCATACTGCATTTATGCCACCATTGTCGTTTACAACATCTACTTTACGTCATCCTGTGAACATACTCGTGAAAATACAGCCCCAGAACTACTCTTAATAAACTAAATATTTTGTCTGTAGTGCGAGGAACTGCGCTCTCAACTGGACAAGGAGCAGCATTACTGCCACCTGTACCGCAGCCAGGTGAACGAGCTGCGGCAGCAGGCCGAGGACAGCGCCCGCAGCGTGCGCGACCTGGAGCAGGAGCGCGCCAGCCTGCTGCACCAGCTGCAGTTGGCCATCGCGCGCGCTGACGCTGAGGCCATCGCCAGGTGAGGACCTGCACCACTGTGTGGGTAGGCTGGTGAACGAGCTGCGGCAGCAGGCCGAGGAGAGCGCCCGCAGCGCGTAATTTGGAGACCTGAGATGGCAGAGGTTTCCGTCGGTTGAGGATAACACTGGTGTCTGCGCTGGGGGGAGAGGGTGTGTGGGTAGTAGAAATACTTACAGAAGATAGTATTTATATAATTACAAGCGTAGATTAAGAAAATAATGGTATATCTTGAAATCAACTTGTCTCAAGTTGTGTGGTCTGTCTGATATCACTTTAACTTAATATAAAAATTGTTAAAACATTTATTTGCCATCACTTATTAATCAAATTTAATTTACAGGTCCATCGCTGAAGAAACAGTGGGCGAGCTGGAAAAAGAGAAGACGATGAAAGAGTTGGAAATGAGAGACGCCGCGTCGCAGCATCGCGCCGAGTTGGAGGCTCGGGAGGCTGCGCTGGCGGGGTGGCGAGACCGCGACCACGAGAACAGAGCCACCATTGATCTGCAGCGGAAGGTAGGATCCACTAATAGCTCCTATAGAACGCGTATGCATCAGCGGACATCATTTCAGGCGACGATTAAATGCGACCGCTCGTCGTTTAAATATTTGACGACGATGTTTGCTGACCTGTAGTAGGAAATTCTTTTATTATCATTTTTATCGAACTCTACGCGTTTTGCTCTATTGATACAATGAACATCTACATTACACGTAATCAAGCAAAACATCTAAATTTATACATTTACTAAGACTGATATAGAGGCTTGCCAATCGTCGTCTATGTTGTGATGATTTGAATAATAATGACGTAATGAGGGCATTGGGTGTCACCGTAGAGTGAGGCATAACATAAGTATAACATTAATTTAATATAATTAAAAAAGCAAGTTTATATTAACGAGCGATGTCCCGCGTCTTATGGCCAGCCCTTATAATCCAGCTGAAGTAACGTATTTTCCTGCGGTAGAAATTAATAAAAAATAGTAAACATATTAACTTTCCTCTAGAAACACTATTTTATTTAAATATTATGTGATACATAGGAGGTTGACGAGCTCCGTCGCAGCGGCACAGCTCTGGCGGAGCGCGTGGCAACTCTGCAGCGGCTGCAAGAGGAAGTGGACCGGCTGAACAAGAAACTCAACTCCGAGATCATGCTCAAGCAGCAGGCGGTCAACAAGCTCGCTGAGATTATGAACAGGTCACTGAAGTTTTCTACTTCTTGTCTTGATTTTATCTAACCCTTTGTGGCTTAGGTAAGAATACCCGAGGTGCATGAATGTGTTTACAGAAGAATCTTCAGTCTCACTTGTGACTGTGAAAATAATTAAAATAAAAATCAAAGATTGTACTTGTTGTGATGCTCTGGTAAAATATTGATGCAATGATCATTTTAGTCATGTTTATTTTAAGTTTGTATTTTGTGTTACCTTGTGCTTTCTCCTGTCCTTTCTCAATAAATAAATTAATAAATCATTGTTCTCCCTGAGTCTTGCCGAGATTTTACTATGAGTTTTATAAAGAACAACAGGAACATGGTAGCGTTTTTTCCAACAGTTCCTTATAATTTTGTTTTAATACCACCTTAGGAATCTTAATAAAATCTCACTTCTTCATTTAACCTTATAATTTTGTGTTCTACAGAAAGGACATGAATCCGACGAACACGAAGAACAAAGGCAAGATGTCCGTCCGCAAAGACAAGGACTACCGCAAGCTGCAGCAGGAGCTGACGCGCGAGAAGGAGAAGTTCGACCAGCATATCTCCAAGCTGCAGCGCGACCTGCAGGACTGCCAGCAGCAGCTGCTGGACGAGCAGACCACCAGGATGCGGCTCGCTATGGAGGTACCGACACTAGTCACATAGTCGTAAGAACTATGCAAGCTGACGCGCGAGAAGGAGAAGTTCGACCAGCATATCTCCAAGCTGCAGCGCGACCTGCAGGACTGCCAGCAGCAGCTGCTGGACGAGCAGACCACCAGGATGCGGCTCGCTATGGAGGTACCGACACTAGTCACATAGTCGTAAGAACTATGCAAGCTGACGCGCGAGAAGGAGAAGTTCGACCAGCATATCTCCAAGCTGCAGCGCGACCTGCAGGACTGCCAGCAGCAGCTGCTGGACGAGCAGACCACCAGGATGCGGCTCGCTATGGAGGTACCGACACTAGTCACATAGTCGTAAGAACTATGCAAGCTGACGCGCGAGAAGGAGAAGTTCGACCAGCATATCTCCAAGCTGCAGCGCGACCTGCAGGACTGCCAGCAGCAGCTGCTGGACGAGCAGACCACCAGGATGCGGCTCGCTATGGAGGTACCGACACTAGTCACATAGTCGTAAGAACTACGAGAAGGGGAAATGTATCGCCATTTGTATTACCTAGCTGACCTAGAAATACGGTGCCGCAGTTCTTTAAGGGTGGTAAACTTCTTGTTTTCACAGGATAAAAAGTATTCCTCAATAAATACTTGGTTAGTTTATAGTGACAATCTTAGCTGTTGATTTTCCTATAAATAAATAAACTAAACAACAGTAAAATATTTTTTTTCAATGACAATGGATGATCTTGATATGATCACTTTGAAAAAAATAATTACTGTTATATTAACATTACCAGCCCGCCCCTATTTGCTGAGTACTGCACGGGTGCAAACGATACGTAATAAACTTAATTCTTAAGTCTCTTTATGTTTTATGTAGTTTGAGATTATCACGAGCATACAGTCAGACGCGGCGGGCGATATTACGTTATGAAATGTAGAAATTTTCTTAAACATCAAATTGTATCTCAGGTGGACAGCAAAGACGTGGAGATCGAGCAGCTGAAGGAGAAACTCGCGGCACTAACAAGCGAGACCGCGTCACAATCCTCAGCGGACGCCGAGGACGGTGAAACGGAACAGACGCTCGAGGGATGGCTCTCCATCCCGCTGAAGCAGAACATCAAGCGCCACGGCTGGAAGCGCCAGTACGTCGTCGTGTCGTCCAAGAAGATCATATTCTACAACTCTGAGAGCGATAAGCAGAATACGACGGATCCTGTCATGATTCTTGATCTGAGGTAAGTTATCTTTCTTGTATCTTGCAAGTTAAATTTTAGACACTTCCTGGTTTCTGATTGAGCTGAGCATCGCGTGACAATGCAATGTTTTGAAGAAGGACCTGAAGGTATCCTTCAGAACTCCGATATTAAAGGACTCCATCGAGTTTGGCCATATTTGATTCGGCTAGATGAGTATTTATTTATTTAGACGCACAACCACATACAAAGTAATAGTTATAAAGATAAGTAAGTATTTCTTAAGCTTGATTGTAACACAAACTATGTGCAAACAGCAATATTTTACACATTCAAAATATTAAACAGCTGGACTGGCTGGAAAAAAGTAAACAGTTGGACAGCAAACAGGTTACAAAGAATACTTTAATCTCAGTGAATCTATGCTAGGTGTGAGGCCATGGAAAATATGAAAGTATGCAATATCATGCAAACCAACATAGGTCCACTGATACCCTAAAGTGCAGACACTTTATTTCCTATTTGTTTTTTTTTTTTTTGTGTGCTAATATATTGGCTCAATCTGAGTACTAAAATATCAACTTGACAACACTCATTTGTTAAGTTATTGTATGTTCTTATACGATACATTTATAATAAAGATTACCTTGTAAAATAGAATAGAAAATAGAAATAGAAATAGTTTATTCAACAACTTATAAAACAGTGAATAGGTTTCTTAAAACTAGGCTTAGCTATGGATTACATTAAAAATATAAGGTAATTCAAAAACAAAAACAAAAAAGTATAGGGTAGGTACCTATTCGAGAATTGAACTGTACTTCCCGTGCTAGTATGAACTGTGTTACGGCAAAGTACGATTCACGCCTCTTACAATACAATACAAAAAAAGCCTGTTAACTAAGTAATTATTTCGTGCACTGACAATATCAATTTCAGGATGAATTGATTCCAGTAGAAACATTCTATGGTTAAAAAGAGAGAGAGTATGACCTTGATGGTCTTGTGATAAAATATTTTGCCTACACTGTCCCACTACAGTAGGAGCCTTCTAATTGCCTTTGTCCACTTTATCTGTAATATATCTTTTGTTAAACATGATCTGTCTATCTGTACAGCAAAGTGTTCCACGTGCGCTCGGTGACGCAAGGCGACGTGATCCGAGCCGACGCCAAGGACATACCGCGCATCTTCCAGCTGCTGTACGCGGGCGAGGGCGAGGCGCGGCGCCCCGGCGAGACCGACCAGCCGACCGACGGCTCCGACCACACAGGTACTCGGCCATGTTCTTGCCATTGCTCACGTGCAGCTGAAAATGCACACATAATTATTCATGCTCTTCCTCATGTGGCTTCCCTCTGTGCTTGATTCTACGCACGGCCCTTACAACAACTGTCTATGCTCATCAGTAATCAGCAATGAGCACGGTGTGCTGGATAAATATTTTTATCAAATATTTAAATTCCGTCGCGACTCACTAAATTTATGCCATGCAAATTCATAAATTTATATTCGTTGCATTTTTTTCCCAACTAAATTGTATATTATAAATGTTGTGTTGCAGGAAACACAGTGGCGCACAAGGGGCACGATCTCGTCAGCATCACGTACCACATCCCGACCGCCTGCGAGGTCTGCACGCGGCCGCTCTGGAACATGTTCCGTCCGCCGCACGCGTACGAGTGCAGACGTGAGTTGATACTGTCTTCATAGTTTTCTCTGCTCCGGGCTGCAGCCAGGATTTCGTCAGCATTACGTACCTCATCTCACAATGTTTACTTCAATGTTTATCTTCGGTTGTTTTAGAGGTTTAATGTCATAACCTCTACGCCTCTACGTTTTACGCCTTATCCCATAAAAACGGTCTTGATGCTTTAAATCACAGCCATACATCTACCTAGATAACGCAGAACATATAAAACTATATTAACATTACGTTGCCGCATTTGTATTGGACTTTTTATCTGAGTTACTGTGATAGGAGACGACAAATATGGGATCAAGCGATAATACACGCAAAAGTTGCACGCTTGGTTTCAATACAAATCTTGATACTTGCGCTATCTAGGTTGATGTATGTCTGTGTTTAAGACTATCATTATGACAGTTGTATAATACACTGTTTACCGCAGGTTGCCGGATGAAGATCCACGCGGAGCACATAAACGAGGGCGAGGGCGTGGCGGCGTGCAAGCTGCACGCGGACCGCGCGCGCGAGCTGCTCGTGCTGGCGCCCGGCGCGGCCGAGCAGCGCCGCTGGGTGGCGCGCCTGGCCCGCCGCGTGCAGCGCTACGGGTACCGCGCCGCGCACCACACCAACCACGACCACACCAAGCTGTCGCCCAGGTAACGCTGTCTGCTGCAGAACTTGTACTCTACTGATTCTAATTCTAGAACTGAGTACTGATTTAGAGCTTTACCCCCCACCAACGAATCCCCAACTCCTTGATGTGGCGGAGTAGGTGTTTAACTCAGTCCTTTAAATGTTCGATGGTGTGGACAGTGCCTCTGCATCTCCGCAGGGGCCTCAACCACATCTCTTTTCATTACTGCTACCTTTCTACTGTCTTACAACCCAGGCCACACTTACATTGGGAACTTTAGATACCTGACGTACAATATCGTATCGCACATAGTTCGTTCGTTCGGTTCCCGACCGTGTGCATAAATGTGAGCCAGATGATAATTTGTATATTATTTTCGACTAAATGAGAAAAATAAATAAGTCAGAATCAGTTATAAATGCTGAGGTTTACGACCTATTCTTATTGTTTCAGAGATTCAATGCGATCGAATCTAAAATCAGTGTACATTCACGCTTCTCAGCGAAGCTCCACGCTCCCGGCCAACGCGTCCCTACCGCGGCAGTGAAGGGCAGGTACCCTCGATCTACAGTGGATGACCGCTGTACCACCTTCCTGCGCACTACTCACTCCATCCATTGTCAACCCTTTTGAACGCTTTATTCTACGGCCTAGAATATTACCTGTTTCTACAGTCAATTTACAGCAATATATCTTTGTACTTTTAGGCAATTAAGTACATGTGATGTCCATTGACTTAGCTGGTACATTTACATTTGATCTGTCGTTTGAAACTTTTATTGAATCTATACAATTTTGTACCTAGTGATTGTATAAATTAGCTAGTCGTTATAAAGTAAATTTAAGTTTGTTTTGTCCAAATTTTTGATTTCAAATTCATCTGATGCTGTTGTTATTGTTGGAAATTATATTGTACTTATGAAAGAAATATCATAAACACTTAAGTTCCATATAGTCCAATGCAATTGATGAACTTTGGTATTAGGTTTTGTTATTGACGATTTTTATATGGCTAGACTAGAATGTGCTGCTGGCAGATCGATTCGGTGCTAAATAACGATTATCACAAAATCGTCATGAAGGTTTAAGGAATGTGTACCTTGCCAGGGGCAGTAAAATGTATTTGAAACCAAATGGAAACGCATTGTTATTCGGTCCTGTGGACATTCTGGTAATCTGATTGTGAACACCACACTTTATTGATGTCGTCAAAAGTTGATATTTTTTCGTAAAGGATGGGTTTTGTGTAACTACTAAAAAAGTAGTTTGCGTGCCTCATTCGTATAGTTCGTAGATGGTTTTGTTATTTTTGTACAGTGTTAGTGTAATTGTTGCGTTCTAATAACAAATAATATTTTTTATACGCCATTGCTTTATTCAAAAACATTTAAGTTACATTTTAAAGATAACAAGGCGTAAACTAAAACGTCGTCAAAATAAAGTAAACTCGTCGATGCAATGGAATTGCGAATATTTTACTGAAGTAGAATGACAATTTATTTTAATATCTCGTGGTTATTAAGCTTATTTTAAAATTGTGTTGAGAATTGATATGACAATATTTTTTCAATATGCTAGCAATTTTACATGTGATACTATTTCAGGAATTGACAAAGGATGCAATTATATATACCGTTTTTTGTAGTACATTAATTACAACGTAATATTACGAAATTCATTCACCATTTGCTTACGGTTTCATATGGTGAATGTAACAATCTGATCATAACTGATTAACGTATTCTCTAAGTGGACTAAAGCTTTCTTAACTATAGTATGTACTTAATCAACGTTGAGATTGCAAAATGTCTTCAACAATTTATCAACGCTTGTTAATTTGCAAAACAAACTTCATTTGAGAATGTTGTTGTTTGGTTTGTTATAACGGTGACTGTGATTGATAATGTACTTTGTTTTTCCGCGTGTGTGCTAGTTAAAATGTTTGCACGACATTTGGCTTTGTCCACCTTTCAGTCTTATATTTCAAAACTAACGAATAGACAGTGCCATAGTGTGTCTCTTCTAACCTGTATAACATAAACATCTTCAATTTATTGCTCAAATATTTTTCATGTAAAAGACGTTGAACGGGCTTCCTGATCACGCTATTTTTTTGTAGTTTTTCTTATAAATATAATGAGCTTAAATATAGTAGAGCTTTTAACACAGGCTTAAACAAATCCGCCATTCAAAGGCATGAAAAATGTCAATTGAGGAACTTCACTAAAGGCTGTGTACCCTGTGACCAGTGGCCTATTGTATCAATTTTAATTGAAACGTAGATTAGAGGTATATCGGTAGTTAATTTCTCACACATACGAAACACAAGCTCTTCTAAAAGCTTTATATTCTATGATGTCATCTCACTAAATATTACTTCATAACCTAATGACATCACAGCGTAGGTTAAATCTGGCCTTCTTTGCCTAGTACCTGTGAAGATAATAGTCGTACTTGTGATTATGAAGTACAAAATTTGTGTTGAAGAGTTCAAAATTCAGTGATGGATTTTTGCATCAGCTTTTGCATGTTCCGAGCAATAGCTAACTCAGTTACATGCAGGGATCGCTTGTGATATATTTGAAGTTCCCGTGCTTAATATATAATTTAAATATTTTGTTAATGAGATGAATCAACATGTTGGTAAGTTTGTCCAGTGATCTTTTGATTGCTAACTCTCGATAAAGCGAAGTTGAATGACGACCCAAGATGTTATTATTAGTGTAAAGTCATTGTTGCACCTTACAAAGCGTCTAGCCTTGATTACTTTAGGATATAGCGATACGACAGAACGCAATAGGTGTTGGGGCAGGTCGGAATATTTATTAGAGATGGTCGGTGAATGCCGTCGGTGGGCTAGGGAAGGAGCGCGGATCTCCCGCCCAGCTGTGATACAGTCGTGTGTGCGATAACACCCGTGGTGCTAAACGAAACCAGGCCTCCGACACGTTATTGTTACACGTAGTCCTTGTTGAATATTAATTGCTGTTTATCGATTAAACTTTGTTTACATTCCTGCAATGAAAGCTATGTTGAGTTTTGTTAATGATAGTTTTTACGACCTGAACATACTTTGCTTTCCCGCAGCGGCTGGGAAGGCGGCCTGACCGGTCGGTATCTTGTGTTGTATGCCTGAAAATATTGGCTTATCGGTCTGACTGCATACAAGATGTACTTGCCTTCCTTGTCGTCCGTTTGCACCAGGCTTTTTGCTTCTCTAGTGTAAGTTCGATCAATTTATGATTCATACGAACTGAATTAATTGCGAATTTTTAAATTTACGTACTTAAGTTTTTCAAGTAGTACTGTCATTATAGTTTACTTATTATTTTTTTAAAATGCATTTTTATATAATTTGATTAGGGCAGCTATTGCATTTTTATTTTAACTCATTCCATATTGTGTCGTAGCTATTTTTTATGTATTTCATTCATTTGGATATGGTGATTGCCAAAGAAATTTTGAAATGTCAGAATTAACTAAACAATTGTAATTTGGTAATTTCGAAGTCGTATGTTATTTCTTCATGCTTATTACTAATGTTAATACTTTAAAAATAATATTGTTACTGATTTGCATAATTTTTATAAACCTGGTTTTTTATTAAGTGACATTTCTCGGGAGTATTTTTCGCGATGATCACCGAAAAAGACCGCACAGAAATACTCCCAAATTGTCCAGTGTATAACATATAAATCAATGTTAAACCATTATGTAAAGTATTTATTAATGAATTTCAACGATCATTTTATTTATCTCGCTATAATTAGAAGTTCCTAACTAGCTAGCTTCTCAAATAATACTAGTAACCTGTTGCTAATACATTATTTCACGAAGAACAAGATCATTATTTTGTATTATGAATATAATATTGTGAATCTATAGATATCGCGACCTTTGTTAGATAGACTTGAGTGTTCACCCGTGCGACGCCACGAGCGCACGCGCTAGCAATATACCTGTACGTGCCTTGGCTGCGGCCCTCATATCAAGTAGGCGTATAATATGTATCAATAGCTATTTTATTGTACATATAACATTCAATATTCTATTGATTTTTATAAGTAAAATGTATATTGTATAAAGTAATTGATTTTATCATTAATAACGCCTAGTTAATAAGGGCTAAATTTGTGAAAAATAAACAGGTTAAAAAATAACAAATTCTTTTATTTTACTCAACAAGGCATAACATTTATGAGGATTATTATAATTTTCTATAACTAATCAATTAATATAATTTAAAACATTTCAATATTAATAATACAACAAGACACATTTTGGTGCAAGTGATCAGTAGGTACAATTTAGTAACACAAGTGAGTTGATATACTACTTCTGATATCACTCTAAATAAGTCAGCACACTATTAAATTACTGTAATACATTGTGCACTTAATGTTTAGGTCTTAAATACTAAGTTTTCAGACTTGTCTAGAAGAGTCCAACAGATTTTTTGATTTCTTTCTGTTTCCATCCTGGGAGCGCACGAAAGTCGTTGTAGGATACGCCAAAGGTGGATACGAAGTCATCGTGGGTTAAGTACAGCTGAAACAAATATGTAAATTTGCAGTGGAAAGCAACACTTTCTTCAAATAATTTGGAACAAAGATCATATGTGATTTGTTTTTGTTCAGATTTAAGGTGAAACAAAAAGTCTCAAGTGTTATTAGAGTATAATTAAATATTATTATTCTCGACATCCAGTAAGTTAATCGATATACAGTAAGTATCAAACAAAACACTGGACAAAATATGTGTTATTGTGTTTGAAATTTATATTAAAAATTATTAGAAATGGGTTCTTTTTATGCGCGAATCTTAAATCTGTATACCTATTTGGGCTGATAGTATGTACCTACCTGCCTTACAGTAAATGAGTCTGAACATATTTTTCATCCGTAAAATAAACAATATTTTCAAAATAAGACTAGAGAATTGAAAATTCGGCCCTCAGGCAGAGAGTTCTCCATGTTTTACCGTGCGTAATTAATAACATATTAGCACAGATTATTAGTGTGGTTTTATAGTGAGGCGTTCACTACCTCGGGTGGTAAGCGACGCTTGCCACAAGCTTCGTGTCTTTTGGATAGTTACATTGTTAATTGTGGCTTACGAACGCGTCACTAGCTTCACAAGATGCTTAGGTAGCAAGTAAAATCCTACCTCTTTGATGAGAGGGTCGACATCGGGCGGCAGGTGCTCCTTAGGCCCTCGCAGCACGGATATGGGGTACTTCTCGTACTGGTCGAATCGGTTTGCGGTGTTGCCCGTCTGAATCACACTGTTGCCACCTTGCACTATCGCCTTGCCTTCGAGAGCGCTGATTATAGCTGAGAAGGATTTGTGACCCTGAAACATAAGAGATCTTCAATAGTTGTACCTATACTTGCTTTAGGACTTAAGGTAATTCTATAATTCTACAGAAACCTGAGCAATTACCTCAGTTGAAATAAAATAGATTGTGATGGTAACTTCACTCTATTATTTAGTTGAGGTTAATAATAATGTTGAGTTTTGTTCTTTTAGCTTTACTAATCTGTAGATACCTCTTTTTAGTGATGACTAGACCACTAAAAAGAGATATCTTCAGATTATATCAAGAGTAATATCATAGATGGATTTAGTAATATTGGTAATATCAAGAAAATGATTGAGTGAGGGTACTTCATTGATAGAATATAATAGAAAATACTTTATTACACACACACAAGTTATACAATACAATAAGAAATTAAAACTAAACCTAGAATGCGTAATGGGCGGTATTATTGCTAAAAGCAATTTCTTCCAGACAACCGTGGATGGAGAGAAAAAATGGCAAGTTGTATGGACGGTGGCTTGTACAATATAAATACCTAATATCTAATGCTAAACCTAAAACTAGCCTATACTTAATTAAATTTATCCTTAGAACCACAGTCTGAAATCCTAATATATTATATTTATTTATTGATAAACATAGTAATTGTTCGTTGCAGCTACGTAACATGTCAAGTTGAATCTGATCTCCCTTACCTTCCACATGGAGTGTTTCCAGTGCGGGAAGAAGCCGGTGAAGTGCGGCGGCTCCCGGCCCTGGCTGACCGTGATGATGGGCGTCTCGGGGTCGCGCGCGGCCGGGTCTGTAACCAATCAAACAATCTATTGTAACAAAGACTCATATGGATGAGTTAATACTTTTCGTTTATGGCAAAGTGTTCAGAAGATGTCATAAAAAGTCCGTGAATCCAGTGACTAGTTACGACTTTTGGTCTTGGTGTCTCTTAGTATTTGATTCCTTAACACTTTTTCACCGACTTTCAACGAAAACAGAGGTTATCAATACGTTGTGTATGTTTTATTTTATTTTTAAGCACTCCAGTCTCTGCCTCTGTCGATTGACGTTTGATAATCTGACTGAAGGACACAGAATGTATGATGCACATTTCTGAGGCATAACATTATAGTTGGAGGACTATACTTTTAAATACCATGGCACCTATTTGATTTTTTTTTTGTTTTGTAACAGCTGGTTACCTTGTGCGAGGTAGGCCTGCGCCAGCGCGCGTGGATCGTCCCGTGCGCGGTGTGCGTGCGCCCCGAGCCACGCGAACACGGCGCCGTGCGCGTCCAGCACTGCTGCCATCTCCGGGCACAGTGAGTACTGAGAGAACGACACTATCTCCTCGACTAGAACAACAAATAATATAACTTAGCTCTTTTAAAAACCACAGACCCTAGGCAACTCTGAAGCTGTCGGCCTATAGTGTTTTCTGCCGAAAAAAGGGAAACGAAGATTTTCCATACCGCGGGCTTTGGCGTAGGAAAGTTGGCTCCACCGCTTCCAGAAATTTACCAGAAGATAAACGGTGGCGTTTAGCAAAAACATAATAAATACCTAACTAAATAGCTCGTTAAATATTGATCCTAGCGAAAAAGTTTATAAAACCTTTCCTGTTAAGAATTTGTTGTTTACTTGACTAGAAAAGACTTTTCTTCCTTAAAGTTAATTACTTACATGAGTATTGTCCTGGTGCAACGACCGATGCGTAGAAGAGGCGCGGAGGTAGTGGCCGCTCCACCTCCTTCACCGGAGAGACCACTAGCAAGCGGCGCCGTTCGCCCAGAGCGGCCCAAAAGTCCGGTTTTTCAGTTCCTAAAATTATGCTCAGTGGGTCACAAAAAAAACGGTTATTAAAATTTTTCTAAGGAACACTTTAAACATTCAAGATTTTCTAGTAAGAAAATAATAAAGGCACGGTTTGTTTGGAATCGGCCCTGCCTGCACCTCCATTTTTCGCTCGCCGATGAGGCGAGGGCTGACGCTGGCGGGCTATCTACAACTATCTACATACATTATTGACCTAACAACGCCAGGCAGGCCAAAAATACAAGTTAAGGATAACCGTGAATACAGCATTAATGGAAGGTAAGATCAGGTTACCTTGCATGACCAGCGTGTGCTCCGCGGCCGCCATGTTCTTGGCGACCTCCCGCTCGTCGCCCGCGGCGCTGGCTGCGCACCACACCCACGCGCGCGCGCCCTCGCGCACCACGTAGCAGGCGCCGCCCGCGCCGCCCGCGCCCCGCACCTCCGCGCCGCGCGCCTCCCGCGCGTACTGCCCCGACACGCGGATGAGGGCCCGCGAGGGGGGGATCACGCGCCGGCCACTGGCTGAAATATTACAACTTCTCCTGTATCTGTGACACTTATTATGTTCTAGGACTGAGGCTCTATGTTATATCATTGTCATAAACATTTCAGTCTCAGTCTAGTCACAGACCTACCGGTCCAGGCATTACGGCCGGTTGCTTGCTGCAGGCGTTCTTACCCAACCGAAACAATAGGTGAGTGGTATGGTTTGTATTGCAGTCTATCAATGTATAGACTTACGATCTAAATCCACTGCTCTTCCGATAAAAGTGATCATTCTGCCTTTGAAGATCTGAAGGAAATGTGCGGGCTCCTTTCCTTGGTATACCCATGCCTGAAGAAAAAAAAGCGTTTGAATGTACAAGAAGTTAGTGCACATATATTACTCGTAAAATTTTAACTCAGTTGTGGATCTTACCTGAACAGGAAGGCGACCCAACTTTATGTAAAGATCCTTGGCTTCTTTGGCACCCAAATTCCTCAGATCATTGGGCGAAGAGCCACCCTGTGGAACAATATTTTAATCATAAATAATATTATTTACTATGGGAGTTGCTCAGAGAAATACTCGTATATAAAAATACTAGCTGACCCCAGCAAACGTAGTTTTGCAAAATGAAAAATAGATTTTGCCCATTCTCAGACCTACTCAATATGCTCACAAAATTTCATGAGAATCATGAAATCGGAGTCTCAACTACAATCGGAGTATGGCAACGAAAACTGTGACACGAGAATTTTATATATTAGATTTTTCTTTTTAAATATACGTTTGGTGTCGGGGTGCATCGACTATTACCCAAAAATCATCAAACTCACCATCCAGTAGTACAGCACGGTCTGGTCGCCGACGGGCGCGTGGTACGTGTACAGCACGATGTAGCAGTCCGCGTCGTAGAACGCGGCGGCCTGCGGGCGCTCCACCTCGGCCAGCGGCGCGCCGGGCTCCGACTCGGCCCGGACGCGCCACACGCGGAGCGCTCCGGACCCGTCGTCCGGGAGTTGGGCCTGAGGGTATTTATTGATTAATTTATGTATTTGAATAGTGAGATATTTTTAACATCAGTATGTTCGTTGAAACATGATTTGAATATCTATCTACTTCATAGGTAGCCACAGACAAATCGTTAGGTACCTTATGCATCAAATTAAGTAGAGAATTTCCTATGGGTGTTGATTTCTCTGTTGCCTGGGAGAGATCGCTCTTAAGCGATAAGACCGCCGTTTGTACTTCTCCCCTATATGTGATTTTTGTAACTATTGTTTTGTTTTGGTGAACAATAAAGTGTTTTTGTTGTTGTTGTTATATTACTACAATATTTACATACATATTTATGATACATTTAAACATAGAAAAATAACCAGAGAAATAAGTCGTACAAAATCCCCCTTCGGGACTAGAAGACTCGAAGGACTCGAAGGACGCAACTTTGTCCATAGGTATACGCAGGTCTGCCTTGAGACATCAGGTCTTAATTCAGACCTGCGTACACTAGTACACTACACCTGCGGACAAAGTTGCTGAAGGTTGCGAGTCCTATGGAATAATGGAATGTAAAAGACTAATGGTCGTCGTTGTCGATATCGTTGAAACAAAACAAAACTTCTACTTTGAATAGGTATCTGAACTTGATCAATCCTGCCTACTAACCTCTGCCGCGAGCCAAGCATTAGTAGCCAGACTGACAGCATCCAGCTTAGTGGTGGCGGAGCGAGCAGCCCTCAGGCGCACGTCGCGTCGCGCGTCGCACCAGCGCCAGCCGTGGAACAGCGCCGCGAACTCCAGCGGCTCGTGGCCCGAAGCCGTGACGGCGACGGGCCCGGAGTGGCGCTTGGCGCGGGCGAGGCCGCGGGCCGCCGCTAGGGCGCCGCGGGCCACGGACGGGCTCGCGTTTTCGCCCACCCACGCCCAAACGCCGCGGCTGCCGCTCTCTACTATGTAGATTCCCTGTGTAAATAATACAATATCAATAAATATAATATTGAAACAACATGTAGTGTAGCCCTGAGTTAAGCTCTTAGCTTGTGTTGCGGGTATAAGACATCTAATATACTTAATATTTTTATTATTCATATTTAGCAATACAAACTAGAAAATTCAGAAGAAACACAAAAAAATAATATACAAACACTTCTGCAAGCAAACTCGCCTCGCCTCTTGCGCCACAAGCGGAACTTTGAAGTTGCAGTCGAAAATGTACCTACACAGTGATCAACGATACCTTAGACGAAATCCATCAATCAGATAATAAATGATCTATCCTTAAGTGATATCTGCATATTTTTTTTCCTATTTTATTAAAATGTAAAATGGCGATTTCTGTTTTTGGGATACGTTTATACTTACATCATCAGCCAGATCTTGCCTAAACAGTGGTGCTCGCTTTATTTCCTCAAGCCTGGCCGCTGGTCGCTGAGACGGAATGGATATGGTGGAAACTCGAGGTGGTTGGGTTGCTCTGAAAATATCATTTATAATGTAACTGTACAAAATACTTTTGAATGCAAGGTTTCATTTAAGTGACGCTAAAAAGCTAAAAATAAACTTTAATTGAATCAATCAATTTATCAATGTATAATTAATATATATCTGATATACGCATATTGAACACCGAAACCAAGAATAATTCTTGTTTTGGAAAAAAATCTGTAATAGAATTATTCAATTACAGATTTTTTTAAAAGCTAGATTTGCGAAATAAGCTTGTATATATATTCAAATTAAAGTACCCGTAAATTAAAATACGTCTTAGGTACCTATAAAGTCGGGCAAGTCGCGGAGGATCAGGGGTCACAGCTACCGGGCGCACGGACCGCGCTCGCAGCTCCAACAGTGCGTCGAGTAGAGCCCTGTCGTTGGCCGGGAGCGTTTGCTCGTAGCCGTCGTGAGCGATGACTATTCGGCGCGCGTTCATGCCCTTGTCGGCACCTCGAGCCATGCGGTATGCAAACTGAAAGTAGAAGAATCTTTGAAAGTTATCTTCTCCGAACGATTAGAACGAGAGTTGTGCTCCAAGAGGTTAGCGGTTAGACCGAGATATAGAACAGGCTGATAGGCCTGTCGAGCACGAAGACGCCATTCGCTGCAGCTGCGAGCATAATACCGGCTCTATCTGGATTAAACTGACAGTAGCTCGCATACCTTGGCTCCAAAGATCTTCTCCACGAGGTTAGCCGCCCGGCCGAGCCACAGCACGAGCAGGGAGGCTGTGTCCAGCACGAAAACGCCATCCGCTGCTAGCTGCGACCACGACACCGGTTCTAGCTGGATGAGCACGGGGCGGCGACCCCGCACGCGGTACAGGCGCGCTCCCCCATTCAGGTTGTGGGATCCAGAGCGGAGAATTCTGGAGGGGGGAAAATCGTGCAGGTGCTTATGTTATACTAGAAAGTTTATGCATTTAATTTTATTTTAGAGCATCAATTTTTTAATATTGCTGTATGAATTTTCTTACGCAGTGAAAATCACACAGTGTCTCGAATACGAAATCATAATCTCGGGATGTACCTATGATATAGCATGATGCCACGTCAAATGCCGCCAATGCTCTTTCGGCAGGTTTGAGTGCGTGGGCAGAGTGATCATAACTATTAAGTAAGTATTCAAATGATTCCCATCGGATCATACATTTTCTACCGACGGTTTAGTTACCTGATTCCATCCCTAAAGTAAGACAGCAGCCTGGGCGTCTCTTTCGCGGCCGTTTCGCGGTGGATGACGACGGGAGCTCCGAGGTAGGCCGCCAGCTGAGTGCCCTTGCGGAGCGCCAACGCGGCGAGGTTGCCGCTCTTCTCTCCCGCCCAAGCGTGGATGTGCCGCTCCGGGCATTCCCCGTTCTCTTTTATCTCTCGCCGCTGAGGAAAAAATAACATATCATTAGGAATTTTTAGATCCTATTGTTATCTTCATTATTTTTATAGGACGCGTCCACTGCTTTTGATATAAGGTGTTTTCCAGTTATTTCGGGTGAAAATGGTCTTTATGAACTGTAAACCCGCGTCCTATGAAGAAGTTAATCCAGTAAAATAACGTTAATAATTTGAGGTAAGGTAAAAAAATTACATAACAAATTAATATTTTGTATTTGAAATGAAAACGATTACCACATCCTTCTTTAGATCATAGACAAAAGGTTTGTTTACTTTGCGTTAGTTTATATTCATTACCTACGTAAGTCGTTTTTCGTTCTGTGCTTTAAGTACCTAGTTACTTCAAGTTTAAACACTTACTATTACATCCGGTCCTGCGGGTTGCCCTGGCAGAGAAGAAGAATACACGAGATATGCTTCCCCATCGTAGAATGTTCCAAAGTGTGTTCTTGGTAGCAGCTCTGTGCCCGATTCCTGTAAATAAAACATTCTAGTTACAGTTACACATACCCATTAGCAGCACGTAAGCATTGGAGCTATCTATGGGCAAGTGTGTCATAGTAACAGCTTATTTCAAGCATGTTCAAAGATTCCCCTCCCTCCCGCTCTCATGACTTTAAAATAGTTCAACCGATTTTCATCAAACATGTCTGTGTACAACATTATTTCAAAAAAACTAAATTGAAATCGCTTCGCTTCTTCCATTCGGGAGCTATATTGTCAGACGGACACGTCAAACTTATGACACCCCTCTTTTTGCGTCGGTGGTTAAAAAGATGTGTGTTTATTAACTAACATGCTCATTAACATTATTATAAGAATGAGTTACGCAACTGTACATCGATGATTAATTAAAATAGTCAACTTAACACTCGACTATTAGTGATAGTTAGTAATTGTTTTTTAACCAAGACATTTACGATATTCCTGTTTAACGTTGGTCTATATACTTGCCAACGCGTGAAAGATTATAATTTAATATATTGCTCTCAATTTCTCCGTGTATATTGAGCGTAATATTTTGTAATGAAAAATATATTATCCACAATCTACAATACCTAAGTATCAAAATAGATTTAACTAGGTTTTCATGCTTTTTTTAAATAAGTATACCTACTAATCAGTTCCAATACAATTAATATTATGGGGTAAATTAATATAGAATTTTGTATTACTAGCAAACTTAAAGCCCCCGTCATTTAGGTATCTACTAAAAATAATGATAAGACGAAAATATATTTATGACAATTAAATAACTAATAACATAAATTTCTTACATCTCGATAACAATGCCGATAAATCTAAATTGTGAAATTAAATTGACCTCCATGATTACAATGCAGTTAATCAACCCGAGGACAATGCTCCCGATTCTTGAAATAAATAGAAATCTATCGCAGACGCTATTAATCTCCTCTCAACCGCCTGCGCGGGCGCAACAAGAGGTACCGTTACCGCAATTCAATGCTGCGCCAAAATAAACTAGAATCTAAGTTTAATTTACCTAGTTACTTGAGTAGCCAAGCGGAAAAAGCTATTCTAGAAAATCAAGTTATAATATTTATTTACAAAACTGCCGGCCCAGAGAATTACTTTTTGGTAATTAATACCGCTCTTACATTATTATAAGTTATGTTAACTTTTGTAAATATATTTACAAAATATTATTAATATTTGATTAGGATTTACAAACTTTGTATAAAAAGGGAAACTAGTATAAGAAAAAATGAAAATTTAACTATATATAGGGTGCGCCCACGGCTGGACAATAATTGCAGAGGGGTTAGACCTGGGGTCGGCAAGTAGTGTTTAGTTAGTAGCAGGGTAGTAAGAGGTCCAGCTACTGTGGAAAATTTTAACGAGGTCCAGAAGAAAAACAATGGATAGTAATTAAGTCCTATATATTTATTGTTTTGGTTTTAAATTTAAGTAAAATTCTGGATTATTAAAGTGAAAAACTATACCCAACACATTCTACACACATCCTTAAGACAATTTTCTATACTGTGGTTCTCGAACAGCAAATAAAAAGTGAGTCTTCAATTGGCGATTTCAAAAAAAAAAGATCCTGCCTGCCAAAGAAGACCTCTGCGAAAAATTTGAAACTAGTAAATTCGTTCCTTAGTAAGAAATACAAACACTGTCAATGATTTCGATAGGTACTACCTCTAGAGTACCTCGATAATAGGCACATTTCAACAAAACAAAACCGTGACCAAGCGAGGTGCTGTGAAATGCACTTCATTCTGTAAAAATGATACCTTACGAAGGCAGTTGATTAGGTAGGTAATCTTTGTGTCTTTTGTGTTCGTAACAAAAAATAATCAAACCATACCAATTATAGGGACTTATAAAACAAGTTTATTAGGGAACTTAAAATAGAATACCGTGCCTACTAAGTTAGATCCTGATCCAGATATGTGGCTCAAGACATTATATTAATTATTATGTGTATAACATTAGAATATTTCACGGTCCGCGATTTTGACCTTCAGGGTCTGCAAACTGTTGCTTACCGCTGGGTAACCATAGAGTGTGGACTGTGGTGTGAAGAAGCCTCATTTGTTGGTCGACAGTGGAAAACACGGGATGAATGAAACATAATACTTTAAATTATGTAAACAGTACAGTTAAAAATATCGTGATCTACGCAGATCATGCAAATTAAATGAGAACTATTTCGTGCATCATTAAATAATAAGATAAACTATCACGAAATTCTTCTCACGACTACGACGACGATGATTTCGCGTGTGTTTCGTAACGTCTGGTAATGCCTCGGAATTACCTGATGATAGCCTGGCAACCCTGGATGATAGCATTTATACACGACATCGGTTTTTGCGGCTACACTTTCGACAGTAAATCTCGGGCATTAAAAGACGAACGGTGTAATTTACAGAACCGATTTGTTATTAATTGGGTATGGAAAGTGGTATTTTGTATATTCTACAATTTCTGGTTGCGTGTAGGTATGTAAGTAATGTATGTATCGAATAGGTAAGTATATAATTTAAGTACGTAATATATATCTATATATATGATTAAAATATATTTGCTTAATAATATTAGTGACCTTCACCTGAAACTCATACCAAGCTTAGAGCTTACCTTGGGGTTAGATTTTGTTATGTGGGATGTCCGATTTTTTTTTTTTTATTAAAAGCGATCTCTTCCAGGCGACCTTAGGATGGAAAAGAGAGAATTGAAAACATTCATTAATTTTCAGCTCTAAACTTACCATATTTATATACATTCTAATTTATTATGACTGGACTGGTAATAAAGTAAGTAGTAAAGGCATACGAAAACATAAAATAAAAGTAAAAGTTTAAAGTAATTACCTAATAAGAAAATTACTGAGTTTCAAACGCTCTTGTATCTTGTACCTATTCGTTGCACATAAAACTGACAGTGAGGAAAATATTCTTGCCTTTCTCCGTTCTTAAATTTACGAAGCACATAATTTCTTTACACACAAGAAAATTTCTAGAACTTTACATACATTCACAATAAAGTCTGTTGATGCCTCTTACATAACACTAATGAATATTGATGAATAGTTTCGTACTAGACGGGTAATCTTCACGGTGCATGAGTAGAACTATAGTTAGTTACGCTTAGGAGTCGGTTTTGTACTTCCGTTGTGACTCACTGTTTGTGTAAATCACCTTGGATAACGACCCTTTTTAAAAAATCTGGCATCAAATGCATTATTTATACGTTTTATATCATACGTGATGTAACAAAAGAATTTATGATTTCGTTTTCACTGCTTAATTATTCGTTATGAACGATTTTGACACGTTTAATTTTTATGGCAATGTTTGGTTTGATGGGAAGTAAAGCGAGTCATATCAAGAGCAGAATAAAGTGAGAAACTTTTAAGATTTTTAAGATTTATTCGCACAAAATATCTCACGCGAAATAGTAATTGATTATTTTATTCCTGAATCATAGGTGTAGTATTTCACTAATGAAATACCTGGTTACTAACTACCTTTAGTATTATTTGTACATGCTACTAACCAAGGTTGAGTTAGCCAAAACCGTTTGAGTTAGTGTTTTAAATTAGTTAGTATCATTGTTAGTGAAGTGAGTGCTGATAACAATTTTAAAGAACACAAGAACATAGTGTCTTCCCCTTCAATAGAGACAGTAAGAGAGGTGGTGTGCGAGTATGACAAATTACTGATTAGCCTTTATAATGGCTAGATATTAATATTGTCCTAGCATCTTTATTTTGAAGAAGATTCATAATAAAAAAAGAAACTACCTATAATAGGTATACCTATCCTATATAATACTATATATGTTAAGTACTCGTACATAGGAGAGAGAGGGTAATTCCTAGTTGAAAGGCATGTGGATTTATGTCTGCGTTCAGCTATTTAACGTGAAAGTATTGATTGACCACGATCTCGGCTGGCGTTTGATTGCTTTGAATCGTTTAATCCACTTTAGATATGCATGTTGATGTTATCTCGCATGGTTAATGAGAACATTGCATTGTTTTTACGTAGTTACCCATTAATATTCAGCCCTAGTTTCGCTATAGATTATTAAATTTAGGTTATATTTAAAGGTAACGGTAACTGTGCATATTATTGTAGGTAAATACCTACTTGGAGCTTATTAAATTGAAAATAGCTTTACTTGATAAAGGTTACATATATTAAAACGAATAGAAAGCAATAAAATTTGAAATCTCCCATCTTAAAAGCAATTCAGGTACCTAGCTTACGCAAAATTGTATTTAAAAGGAGAGGAGGCCATAGTAAATAAATATTGTTTTTGTGATTGTGATTTGTGAAAATGACTACTTAATGTCATGAAACATAGGAGTTGCAACTTACAAGCTAAAGAAAACAAATGTTTTGTGTCGAGGGTGATCAGTGATGGAAAATATTTCCTGCACTGATTTTCCTGGGCTAAATTTTTTATGTTACTTTGTTTTTATATTCTTAGTTATTTTTGTGTTCTTACTTTTTAATTACTCGTTTACATATGGACTATTGTGTTGTCTGAAATAAAACTTTTTTTTTTTGAAGTGAAGCTTCTATAGAATCGTAGTGATTTCAAACCGGATGCAAAAAGATGAAACGGAAATGGTAAGAGACACAAATACAATGCTTTATTTAAATTTCTTTGCGCGATACTTCGTAGTTGAGACTACGAAGTATCGCGCAAAGAGGTATTGTTGTATTTTATTTATATTATTTTGTAACATACTTTATGTCATACGCTTTATTGAAGTAATATAAATAATCCGAATAATTACAGATATATGTTTGTTTCTCTTATCATTTTAGCAGATGCGTTCATTTACCCTTTTTTTAACCGGCTTCAAAAAAAAGGAGGTTTCTCAATTCGACCGTATATATATATATATTTTTTTTTCTATTCGATATATATCATAATTATAGTTCGTCAGTAGTAGACTCCAATCGTGCGTCGTAGCTGACACACACACACTTTTTTTATTCTTCTTATTCTTTCGTCGATTTACTGAAGTTTCACTTCTATCGTGTGTGAATCGCACAAACACCTTTTTTTTTTTTTTTAAGAAAAAAAATGGATTTTTTTTAATTGGGATTAGTTAAGTGTGCCTTTATTTTTGACAAAATGTTTTTATGTAAACAAATATCTAATGTGATAAAAACAAAATAAAATTGAAACAATCCACAATCCACTTGAACAATCTTATATATAAATTCTCGTGTTACAATGTTCGTTCCCGTACTCCTCCGAAACGGCTTGACCGATTATCATGAAATTTTGTGAGCATATTGAGTAGGTCTGAGAATCGGCCAACATCTATTTTTCATTTTGCAAAACAACGTTTGCTGGGGTCAGCTAGTAATTTATATAGGTTTGAATTGAACTCGTTGTTCATTTTTTCCATTGAGTTTTGATAAAAACTCCCGTATAATGTTTATAAAAATATAAAATGGCCGCGTAAAGGTACAGCGCCGGTTATCGCCTTCGAAATCCATCCGTTACAGGCGCGGGCGGATGTTAGGTAATAATAATAATAATTAACCATTTATTTCAGTCATCTCAGGCCCATATTAACATATACCTTACAGACTATCATACATAAAAATATAAATCTTATACACTAAAGTGTCCGTATCGTGGATCATCTGTTACGGCTGTGTCGCCTTGCAGTGTTGACGACCGATGAACCGTCGAAACTTGACCCCTTGCGGAAAAAACTGCTCATTCAGGAACGTTGACAGATGTTGAGTTGGAACCCGCACCATAAATTAACCGTAGCTCACATTATGGCGAGATTCCAACCTTTCGACGCGAACCGAAAATGCAGTCTTGGTTCTGATGTATTCCACCACAGCCTCGGAGTTCATGGTGTACGAGATGCACGAGATGTAGTTTTGTGTGGTAGGTAGGTACTTCCACTCGGAATCCACTAGGATCGAATCCCTGGGGGATTCGATCCGAGGGCCCAGTGCCGCACTGATTGCGGCCGTTAGGTTTACGGGTAAGCCGTTGACAGTTGGCTTATGAAATCGTGTCAGAGTCATAGTAAATGCGATATCCATCTATTCTCTATCCACTGTACCTCTTGGTCCACTGTGCCCCACTGTGTCCTCTACCTTTTTTATACGGAGCATCATCTATTGCTCTCTTTAAAATTGTAAAATATGATTTACCGATTACAAAGATTTTGTTAGATTGTTAAAGCTTTTCCCTGGCATTTTACATAAATGCTAAACAAAGATAATTACTTCTCGGTAGATGACTAGATAGCGTGGCTGCAACGAACGCAGCCATCTATGCACTTATCTACCGGTGCCGATAACCATATTGGACTTTCTCTTGTCAATATGATTATGTGCTAAGAAAATTATTATAAAGTTAAGTACCAATTTATATGTATTGCACTAGACGACCACGTACAGCAATGATACGCATGATTTAAGTTTCTCTAAAGCGGTTTTATTATATTCTAGAATATGGATAGGAGTGTGATTGGATGCGATCCACGCATAGTTTATGATATTGGTAACTGATAGATAATCAGACCTAAATAATCTTGGTGGACGGTCTTTGGCTCTCCTGTGTCGGCAACGGCTGTCAGGCGGCTTAAATGATCCTACATCAGCTAAATTTGGAGTGCAAAGTTTGTCAGCAATAACATCTTAATATTAAGGTCTGACCGTTGACAGTTTACACCTTAGTAAATATCAGCTAATACTTGGAAGTCGTTGCCAGTTCATTCAAGCACTTAAATTTATCATAATAATTTAGCTCAAGATGCTGAATCAGTCAGTAGATCAATGGGAACGGAACGTGTTACGAGAGCAACCTCATGAATTGTTTTTCACATGCTGGCTATTTGCATTCACCGCTGTATTGTGATTGTGCGGTGCGGAGTGGTGAGAAATAATAATAATCTCCTTTCACACGTCCTAACCCACAAACAAAATTAAGTGCGACAATGAAATACACTTTGTTAAATAGTAGCTTGATCTCTGTGGACTTATGACGGGTTTGTAGAAAAATGCCTGAGATTTAGGTACCTTTACGGTATTTCTTATTATTAGAAAGTTTTGTGTCGCTTTTGTTATTGTTATGTCAAAAGTAATTTTTGTTATATTAAGAGTCTTGAGAGAGTTGGCAACTCTGCCCGAAACAGCTCAGACGCGTTCGCGTAACGAATATCTCGAAAACTACGCTATAACTGTGTTTAAGTGCAATAAACGTTGTAAAAGTGATATTTAGTGTGTCGTGTGCCTGTAAAAGTGTTTTCTCGATCTAAAACCACCGAAATTAGGCGAAATCTAACTCGACAAAACTCTAAATTCACTCGACATTTTTCAAAACTACCTACTATTTCTATTTTTCTAAGTTTTTTAACTATCAAAGTCAAATAGTGACATCTGACAACAGAGGTGATACAACAGTGTTACCAGAACTTTGTAATAAAAACCTACTATACCAAAAATCTAAAATCTTATCATACAATAAAAATTTCGTCAAAAAATGGGAAAATGCCGGGGGAATCCTCCCAAACCGCCGTTCCAACTACCGCCATCGTAACAACGCCCAAGGGAACACAAAAGAAATTAACCCAGACAGTTTTCCACCCTGCCCTTTTTAACAAGAATAACAATGTAACCAACACAGGCAGTGAAACTACTGCCGAAATTGCAAACAACCCGCCAGACTGGAAAAATGTGCCAAGTACAAGCTACAAAAAAAGAAAAAGAAACCCGGACTCCCCATCACCACAACACCTGTCACCGAAGACACCTACATACAACAGCTTTTCTAAGCTCCCTGTAGATATCAGTGGTGACAAAGAGAATGTCAAGAGACATAGTAAACCACCACCCTTGATCCTCTACAGCATTCCAGATATTATAAAACTGCGTGAAGCGATAGAAACAACCCTAGAAAATGAAGATTACAAAATTAACATCGTCAACAAAGATCAAATTCGAATAAGCTGTACAATGACTGAATCTTACAAAAAGTTAATGACTCTGGTAAGAGAAAAACAATTAATTGGTCATACATTCACAATGAAGGAAGAAAAATGTATGAGATTTGTTATTAAGAACTTGCATCATACCACCCCACACAGTGAGATAATCCTTGCAGTTGAACAATCCGGCAACAAAGTGAGAGGCGAGATAATCAACGCCAAGGTAGGTCTGGAAAAAAATCCTACATCTACTTTCTTTGTGAATATTGAACCGGGACCAAATAACAAATTAATAAAAAGCATTAAATATATCTACAACACAGCAGTCACTATAGAAGATCCTAGAAAACGGAACACAATTGTACAATGCATGAGATGCCAACAGTACGGCCATACAAAAAATAATTGTCTGCGTCCTTACCGTTGTGTGAAATGTGCACAATGCCACAAAACTTCAGACTGCCCAAAAACTGATAGAAACACACCTGCTACTTGTGCACTTTGCTCCGGAAGCCACCCTGCCAACTATAAAGGCTGTGAAGTCTATAAAGAAATCTTGCTTAGGAAAAGGCCCATACAAAAATTAATCACAAAACCCCAATACAACAAACTTGAAAATACAAAAAACGTACCACAATATCTCCATCAAGCTGAAATAATAGATCTAACTCAACGTAGAGGAACTGAACAACTAAAACCAACACAGACTTTGGAGTCGCACCATCAACCTACCTTGAACAAACCTACCTTGAAAGTATAATGATAGCTACTCGAGCATTGCTCAAAAGCCAACATCACAACATCAAGCTCAAGGCAACCAACAACCTCATCAGGTCTTGCCAAAACAAACAAAACCAACTCAGCTCACTAACACTGAATCAAAAATCGACAACAAAGAAAAGAGAACCGATGGAACACAAAACAACAAAACACAGAAACAACAATCAGAATACAACGATAAGGAGCAAAGTAAGAAACTTCAAGATCTGTTACTCAAACAAACAGAAAAATTAGATTTTCTACTGCAACAAATAAGCTCACTCATAGAACTTATAGGGACTCTGTTGGAAAAATCTCTAAAGTGAGCACATTCAAGATAGGAACCTGGAACATCAATGGCCTAGCCCCAAACAAGCATGAAGTGGAGCTTATGTTAAAGCAACATGATTTGGACATCTTACTTATCTCTGAAACACACCTTACTGAAAAGCACATATTCAAGCTGAAAAACTATAATACTTACAATACTAACCATCCAGATGGAAGAGCACATGGAGGAGCTGCAGTTGTTATAAAGTCCCATATTAAACATCACCAGCACAGCTTATTTCAAACCGAAGAAATCCAAGCCACAGCGGTCTCAGTGGAAGATAAATATGGAGGGTTTAACATCGCTGCCATCTATTGTCCTCCAAAACACAAACTAAATGCAAACATGTTAAGTAAATTCTTTAACTCATTAAATACACGCTTCATTGTTGGGGGAGACTGGAATGCCAAGCACATCCGATGGGGATCTAGACTTACCTCTACTAGGGGAAGGCAGCTTAAAACTGTAATGGATGATAATCACCTTATATGTCAATCTCAAACAAAACCAACATACTGGCCAACGGACCCAACCAAACTACCTGACATAATAGACTTTTATGTCTGTAAAGGTACTGCTAAATATAACTTCCACACAGAAACATGCCTTGATGGGTCATCTGATCATGTTCCAGTACTTCTGCACATGAGTACATCAGTGCAGTTGAAAAATAAAGAAACCCCACTGTACAACAAAATCACAAACTGGGACTTATTTCGCAACCAAATAGAGGATCAACTTGAGCTAAAAGTGGCTTTGAAAAGTGCTAATGACATAGATCAATCCGCAATTAACTTCACAAATATCATACAAATGGCATGCTGGACCAGTACCCCTCAAATGCAACAGCACAGGATAAGAGAAAAAAATATCCCATGGGAGATTAGAAACAAAATACGAGAAAAAAGAAGACTCCGCAGTGTCTGGCATACAAGCAGATGTGCAGAAGATAAAAAAGCTTTGAATAGGGCTATTGTAGAGCTTAAAGTATTACTACAAGAAACTGCAGATGAGGAAATACAAACTAAACTACAGAGTCTTACTCCGACCAAAAGTACCAATTACTCTCTGTGGAAAATGATGAAATGCTATAATAAACCACAACCCACAAATCCACCAATTAAACTACCAAACAATCAATGGGCAAGAACTGATAAAGAAAAAGCTGAAACATTTGCAAAGCACCTTAGCGTAGTATTCACACCAAATGCATCCGACCACACACACAACATAAACAATGATATTGAAGCAATACTCCAACAAGACTTGCAACTAGATCTCCCAATTACAGCCGTTACGCCTAAAGAAATAAAATATGAGATAACATGTCTGGCCAACAAAAAAAGTCCTGGATTTGACTTAATTACTAAGGAGGTACTATCACAGCTCCCTAAAAAAGGTATAGTCTTCATAACCCTACTGTTTAATGGAATACTCCGGGTTCAACACTTCCCATCACTATGGAAAGTATCACAAATACTCATGATACACAAGGAAGGCAAGGCGCCAAACGAAGCTAGCTCATATAGACCTATAAGCTTATTACCGGTCTTATCTAAACTATTTGAAAGAATACTCCTAAAAAGGATGGTACCAGTAATTGCTAAGTACAATGCTATTCCTGATCATCAGTTTGGCTTTCGACAAAGACACAGTACAATCGAACAAACACATAGAGTCTATGATGCTATTAGATGTGCGCTGGAAGAAAAGAAATATTGCTCAGCTGCATTCCTAGATATAAAACAAGCTTTTGACAAAGTCTGGCACAAGGGACTCCTATGCAAAATAAAAACGTCTCTACCCCACACTTTCTACAGCCTATTGGAATCATACTTACAGAACCGCATTTTCCAAGTTAAAGTGGGGGGTGATACATCAAGCTTCCATGACATAAATGCTGGCGTACCACAAGGGTCAGTTCTTGGGCCGGTGCTATATACAATTTTCACAGCCGATCTTCCAATAGACTACAATGTAACAACTGCAACTTACGCCGATGACACAGCAATATTGGCAACACACAAGAACCCATCCTATGCATCAGAAATGCTACAAAACAGCTTAAACCAAACTGATGCATGGCTCCGAAAGTGGCGAATCGAAGCCAGCGCTACCAAGTCAGTACAAGTTACTTTTACTTTGAATAAAGGGAACTGCCCACCTGTTACCCTGGGAAATCATCCACTTCCATGTAGCGACACTGTGAAATACCTGGGCATACACTTGGATAGACGCCTAACATGGAAAAACCATCTACAAAAAAAAAGAGAACAACTGAACATGAGATGTAGAGAACTGTACTGGCTCCTAGATAGAAATTCAAAACTATCAATAAATAACAAGTTGCTAGTATATAAAGCTGCCATAAAGCCAATATGGACATATGGAATGGAACTATGGGGGACTGCTTCTAATTCAAACATCAACATAATACAGCGATTTCAGAATGGGCTACTGAGGAACATTTCAAAGGCCCCATGGTTTACCAAAAACATAGAACTACATAAAATCCTAAAGATGAAAACTGTAACTGAAGAAATCAAACAATCAGCAAATACATACAAGGAAAGACTTCAAACTCACCCAAATAAATTGGCTAGGCAACTTACATTGCCCTCATATACAAGAAGATTAAAGAGAAATGAAGTATTAGAAAGAGACAAACAAGGAGCGACAGTGCAGGAGTGTACTTCCCCTGACAAATGAATATAAATAAAAACTACAAAGAATCTGCTCATAGGTAGTTAAAATAGATATGTAAAATAACTGATCGTAGATGAAAAATGGAAAAAAAAAAAAAAAAAAAAATATTAAGAGTCGTAATTTATTAAGTTTTCAACCGGCGATAAAAGGAAGGGGTAAAATAAATAAATAAATATATAATGATTAAATAAGTAAAAAATTGAATTAAATAACTAGGTATTTTGTGGACTAATAGGTATCTTACAAAGTAGTGGTAAAAGGTAAAAGCATTTAAAAAAGGCGGGGGGCGGCGCATGACAGACAGCGGAGATTATGATGATTCAAGGCTTGCGTGATAGGTCAATGAATTGGCCGAGGAGAAAATCGTGATACACATAGAAATGAGCAAATGTTATTCGGTTGGCCTTGGGCTGTCTTGAATATTCACTTATTGATGTAACCACGTGTGAATTTATAATGAAAATAATTCACGTGTAGGTACATAAATTATCACGCGGATCGTTAAATCAATAATGTTGTTGTTGTTGTTGTAACGAATTCGCCGACATGGTTGCACAGTGGCGGTACAAAAATTACAAAAAATAAGACATACTAACTAGTAAAATCGTACTTCGTATTAAAATTTTTGAACTTACTGCTACTCTCCAAACCAGGAACGTAGTCTGGTCTTTAGGAACTGTGCGAAAAGCTGGGTCCACTGAGCGGCTGTGACCTCCTTCATCTTCCTAAAAAACAGAGAACTTATTATAATTTGTAGTTGCATGATAATGATACATCAAAATATGAGGTGTTTAACACCTATAATTACCTAGTGTCAATGAAACCCAAACATTACAAAACATTGTAAATTAATTTTTATTTTTTTATTTTGATCTGTAAATAATGTAAATAATGTTAGCCTTTTTTAAAAAAACAACACTGGCATTAAAAGTGTCTTCGTGTGTATCTAGATAAACAAATCCAGAAGTTAAAAGTTCTTTTAAAGGTCCACCGACATAGCAAATAAACAATCCGCGCTATTGCTGTGTCGAATTATAGCTAAACAACCTACGCGCGGTGGTGAAAAAAATTAGCAGTTGTAAATCTGCCACAGTCCACACCCTGCACGATAACTAAATTCTTCTATCTAAGACATTATGTTCTAGCTTTGTAGATTTATAGGATGGACAAAACACTTCCTGCATATTTTAACTGGATGTTTATCTCTAGGGGTAGGCACGGCATCATCAGTCTTGACTGAAGGAGCGGCTCAAGGCTGACAGAATTGAAGGCAGAGCTATACAAATGGATGTTTCGCGGATTCTAGGTCACCGTCACAATAGACCACTGGGTGCGGTACCATGATAATCCACAATCGGGTTGTGGTCAATTATAAATTGTGTCAATTCACATAGGTTGAGTAGGTACGTAGGTTAGTACTACAGAGGCCTACTACTACTACCAACTCCATGTGAGTTGGTAGGCTACGAGTTGGTAACTACATATTTGCCATAGGAGTGATATATACGAAAAGTTATCTTTTGGAGAGATTGCTAAATTTTAATTTATGTATGTACTCTTGGAATTTTAATATTCATGTACCTACATACACAATTAGAAACGAAGATAAAAATTATTACACTTTTATTTAAACCAACGATATAATGTAAGTACCATTTATAAATTTACAATATAGTAGAGCATTTGTTTCATAAGGAGCCACACATTAATGTACACAATAGAGGGCAAAAAAAGTGGACTGAATGAATATTATGTTATATCTCCAATTTCGAAAATGAAAACTACCAACGAAATTGAAAAAATTGGTTTGAACGAGATCTAGTAAACAGTTATTTTAGTATACGTCAAAAACCGCAATTTTCATTTTCACCTATAAAGTTAAGCTACCATAAGTGAGATCAGTACTTGGATTAGGTATGAGATCATCTCATTCTTTTCAAGTTTATTTGAACTGTTTATGATAATGTCGGTAAAAAGTAGGTATATTTAACACATAATTATTGAGATGTCATTTGGGAGAAGTAAGAGTACCTTCGTAGGTACGTCTGGATGTTCTCAGCGTAGGTAAATGGTGAATGACACGTACTTTTTTATTTTTTTTAATTTTTGTTAAGTCTTCATTTGACCACTGATGTAAAGTGACGATGTGGACTAAGACTGTCACTCACGAAAAAATGAATTAACAGATTTACACTTTAAGATTTTTTTACTATTAGACAAATAAGCTTCAAATCGAAATGTAATGTTTCTGTGCTCAAAGTAGCAGAATCTGTTTAGCTCTAATAAGTTAAAAGACCTGACTATGTTTCACCAGATTTGCAAGCAATAAATGATTTATGTTGTAGAACAAAATTTGTTCACCTGGGGCGTGCCATTCGCACCCTTTCCGCTACATATACCAATTTTGAAACACATTGTATAAAAACCTCAAAACTGAAAATTTGAAGTTGAAATTGTTTTTCCGATATTAAATAAATGTAGAAGTTGGCAGCACAGACATAATAAAAAAATGTGTGTTTTGAATTTTTATAAAATTTTAGCAATCATCAGCTAGACAAAATATAGTTTATATTCACATTAATAATAATTAATTTTGTATGGTAGGAAGTTAGGTTAAGTTTTTTTTTTGGAAAAACTGTATATATTTTTTTATTTTTATTCGTCTTAAAACAACTTTAATTCTTCCATTTAGAGTATAAAAAATAATTCATAGACTTTAAGTGTGTAGATTGAAAATGAGACACTGAAAGAATAAATACGGCAGTCTTCTGGCAGTAGGTCGGATTGGAAAAGTGCAGCGAATGCCTCATTAATTCATTACATTACACTTCCTACATCAAACATACAATCAGACAAATGAGACGTATCGGTGGTTGACCGTAAACAACATTGCACTCGTCAATGACACTTTCAGTTTCGAAACAATTGTGATTTGGAACTTAGTTAGACTTGAATATGTGGAATATTACTTGTTCGGCTCCGATCTCGAGGATGTGCATCTTCTTGTGTTCAGGGGATGACTGCTACCATCACACCGCCAAATGCAATACGTCTCGCTCGCCGGTCGTAAACGTTCACAAATACGCGACGCGACCACAATCTCCGTTCACCACTCTCAAACTAAACCCATAACCGCTAACGGCAGACCGCCGTCTCGCAGAAAAAAGAAAATTGTTTCACGCTTCTTGCACTCACATTATTTTTTAAAACAGAAAAGAATAAATTAATTCTTGCGAAAGTCGGGGCGGGCTGTGCGTGGACGACTATCGCAGTTTCATCGTAGCATCTGTTTCTCAGCATCTATGTAGGTATCAATTATAGGAAAATTTATTGTCTTTTTTAGGCAGGTAATAATTATTTATATGAAGATCGAAGGAAACTTAGAAATATCATTAAAATACAGGTAGGAAAAAGAAAGAGTAATTTTACGATAATCTTTTCATTAATGAGACTATCTTATAACGAAAGGTAATTACATCATGAGTGAGCGCAGAAATCGATCAATAAATAGATAGGTACCTTCTTAAGCCACGACATATCTTTAGAAATTCACAACTACCCAGTAAATCTTACGGCTTTTATGTGTTGCAATAAACTTTTGCAAAGGTAATGCACAACCTACACCTTTACGTTAGCGGCCGGTGGTACTTTCTACAAAGTCAGAATATTTTATTATCATATAATAATTAAAATAAATTAAACAGTAAGTAATGAGCATGGAATTCACCTGATATTCGTCCATCAACGGAGCCCTATTATCTCACTTTCTTATTGCAATGAGCGTGCGTTACGATAACAGTCTGCGCAATGGGTGATGCGATGGCCAAGGAGGTTGGACACGAATGCTAGACTGCGTGCAGCCAAGAAGTATGAGAGACTGGTTACTGTACTGGTGCTGACCACAACCACGGCATATGCTCCATTCTGCTACAGGAAGTGCGCTTCGACGCGCTCTTTGTCATGTTGTTTTTATTTTTCACTTTCGTTCATCATTTGGATACGGTACGCAAGTATGATGTAAATTGCAAATTCGATTCAACATAGGTAGCACTAATGTAATGATACAGTCGAGTTAAATATGCTGTATTTACCAAATATAAATAAATATGTATGATGTACCTACATGGGAGATACCTTAGACATAATTATCTGAGCATATTAGTCCAGGAGCCGACAGCAAAAATCCCTAGTTTTGTATTTAGGTGCAAAAACATTTTTTTCTTTATTGTAACTAGTAAAAATATTTAGAATACTTTTTAAAGTTGCCAACTACGCCTTTTTGTTTATAACCGACTTAATTGTTTATATCGTTAGACCTAATGTTATTTTTTTGTTCTATTATTAGTGGTTTAATTAATAAATTCTTAAATTAATAGGCCTTGGCCCAGCAGCGGGAAAATATAGGCTAGAAAAAAAACCAAAAGAAGTGGTTAATTTACCCTGTTTAATTAATAAAAATAGCTTTAAATTATAGGAACTGTCTATCATCTCAGTCTTAGTAGTTAAAATTCATGAACGACTTTTAAAGAGTACCTAATCTAAGGAAGGATAATCCCCTTTGATTTCTGGCTGGCTGATTGTAACAAAAAAAAACTTTTTTATTTTATATTTTTGAACACCGTTTTAATATTTTAATGTTTATTATATTATTTTCTCTTGTACTTAGGCTAAACATTATACATAAGCTGATGCATATTGTAATCGGTTATAGTTCAGGTCTCCACGACACAGGCTCCGCACTGCCTAACCATAAATATTAAGCACAAAATTGTATTAGTAAATAAATATTTTGCAATCTCATTTTCATATCCTCGCAGCGGTTACAAGAATAAGTAAGTTAAGTAGTTGGTATTGAAGTCGTTTATTTTTGTTCTAAAGTCACTCCTATGTCAAATATAATAATAATAGACAACATCCCATGCCTGGCAGCTTAGAGTATCTATCTATGTCTAAGCCTGGCAGCCACTAAAAATCGATCTTCAGACAGACAAACATATTGTTTGTAGATGAAGCGCTAATACGCATATAAAAAAAACTATTAATTATGTACAGAATTTATAATTAATCCAATGTATATAGTTATATTATTCCGATTATGAATCATTTTTTAATAGTTTAAAAACGATTAAAATTAAATTAGGTTGGAAAGATTTTGTTGCAATAAAATATATATTATAATGTAACCATAAATATTCAGAATGTTTGTTGTTATTTATACAATAGTTAATGAATTTTAAAATGTGCTGCAAAATTTATTAAAACTAAGTACGTAAATTGTTAGCTGTAGTACTGAGTCGTTTCCAGTTGTCAAACCTAACCTAACTTTAACGACTCCACTCCAGCACACCATCTATTCTGTTTCTGCGCTTCGTAGCGACTAGACCTCTAAAAAGTGAAAAGTGTTGTAGTGGTGTGTTGGTGTAGACTGTTTTAAGGTAAGTCACAATTTTTTAATAAACTGTGTGAAAGTTCTTGAAAATTGTATGTGCGCATTAAAACACGTGCTCTAACGGTGAAGGCAAACATCGTGAGGAAACCGGATGTTCTGAGAACTTTTAAAGAGTTTGAAGGACATGTGGCATTCACCAACCCGAACTTGGCCAGCGTGGCGTCTGGTCATCTCTTCGTCAGCGGGGCATCTCTCTCGTCAAGAGAGAAGTCCCTGTGTCCCAGCAGTGGGAACTTTAATAGGGTGTTGATGATGATGATGATGATTGGGCAAAACCGTAAATAGTAGAGGTTTGCCATTATTTCTGTTATTTTTTTTGTCTAAATATAGTAATAAGTGTACGTAATTGGGTATCTAGATAGATATAGATATTAAAAATATTGATTAATCAAAAATGTTGATTTCATACATTTGTGTTTATAAATGAACGATCTACATGCCTTAATCCCTAAATATAACGGTCTCCCCTACTATATTTTGCTTCACAATGCAGTTAACCTAGTTTTAAGTTTACCGTTAATCTGTACAGCGTACTAAGCTATTGTGTATTGCTACAAGAGGAACGTACATACTTTATTGCAGAACGTGGTTCTGGTCCATATCGATTTCATTATTTTTTAATCTCGCCCCCGCAGTTATAGATTTTTTTTGCACCGCATTCAATCTAAGTATTGGATCTTAGATCACCGTAATAATGCAAATGCGAAAGTTTGTCACTGTGTATACAAATAGTTATTTCCGAGTTACATCTAGTTTTAAAAAGGTTAGGTACTTTATAGTAGGAAGGTTCGTAATTAAGAACGTCAAGTGTTTTCCTAAACTCGGTTTTACTTTGATATTGATACACTTAATTTTATTTTGTGGTTGGAGCGCCTACTTAGAGGTATATTATATAATGATAAAGACGTAGTATGTATTATACGGGTTAAGCTAACTACAGTGACTACAATCTACGACCAGGAACTAATAATTAGGATGAGATCACAATAAAGTCGTTTCAGTACTCACTGAAGTGCACCGAAGCCTTACAGCACTAGTAAAACTATTCTACTAACGGTGATGAGGTGCAATAAATTAATTTGCTTACCTACCTAAGACGCAAGTGTTGTGTTCCTATTGTTCCCGTATACAAACAACGTAGCTACGAATTAATATCGGTTGCTAGATAAATCAAATTATTTAAAATAACACTACGAAGTTTTGTAGCACACTAGGTACAATCCTACGAGGTAGAATGTGTTTAAAGTAAGGAATGAGATGCGCGTTGATGTCTTTGTCTTGCTACGGAAATACCTTATAGCGTTGTACTACGGATAGTATTTGAAAATGTATAAATGTTGCGATTGAATGTAAGGCAGTTTGTAATACTTCGTTAGAAATTTGCGAAACAGTTTACTAAATGATAAAGTGAATAAAATGCAAATAAATCTTAAAAACGTTAGTTTTTCCATAATTGCTTTGATAAGCAAAAGATAAAACCTGCTCTCTTTCTACTTTTCTAGATCCAAAAAACTGCTTTTTGCTAGTTTTACAGGTTTCTCCATTCGACCGTAATTATAATATCACTGATTGTGATTATAATTGTTTTTTTTTTTAGGCGGAAAGAAGATTTTACCTCTGGTGATCCCATGATCTGGCGATGGTATCCAAGATAAGTCTATATGGGAAACGTCGCAAATCGCAGTGTGATTATCTTGCTAGCTGATAGAATGTCAATGTAACTCCTCCTCAATTACCGCACACATATCTTGTGTCGGGGCTTGATTTTTGAACCGGCTAGAATTTTTAATCCACTAAGAATGCTATCACATCTATTTATCTTTAACCAACGATTCATACTGTTAACCCAATAATAAAGCGTTATACAATACAAAGCGTAACTACATACTATTAACAATATATGTTTATGGACCCTGTGTGCGAAGGTTTATTACTTTTTAAAAATCATTAAGATTTATGTATAAGTACTTACTTTATAAAATCATGATTTGATCATTTTTAGGGTTCCCTTCCCAAAGGTGGGACCCTATTACTGAGACTTCGTTGTCTGTCTGTCTGTAACCAAGCTGTATCTCAAGAACCGTGATAGATAGGGAGTTGAAATTTTGAGGGATTAGGTATGTATTTCTGTTGCCTCTATAACAACAAATACTAAAACACATAATAGGTAGTATGAGTCTCATAGGTAGGTACTTTTGAAATATATTTAAATTTTCTGTTATTGGGTTTTTCTTTAAAAAAAAAATATAAATGGTACTTATTTATATTTTTTTTATTTGGATGGTCAATTTAAATTTTACTAAGTATCTCATCGGTAGAGGTTTTTATTAATTTTAAAGTAGGTGCTTTAAATCGTTAATACGAGTACGTTTTATTGTTACACAGGTATTTAGTTTAACAGTTATTTCCTTGTCGTGTATCTACCATAGACTCAAATATATTTATTAATACCTCTATCCTTTCCATCATGGTTGACGTTTAGTTATTTAAGATAGAGGCGGGAAATCGTAGACGTGACCTGTCAATAAAAAATTGCAATAGAAAAATAATAGTTCTTGAAATATTGGAGTAAGTACCATAAAATTTTACATTCCGTGTTATGAATATGTACAATGATGATAACTCTGACAAAGAGAGTGAATACGAGGAACGAAGTCCTGAAGATAGTCCAAATATAAGGAAAAAATCCCTTTCCACTGTTGGCTTCAGAAACAGTCCCGAAAATCTGTCGGCGAAACCTCTCGGTCTAAGAGCCACGAAATCATTTACTGGTGCTGTGGAAGAACTATCTGGTAATTTTCAAAGAATTAACCTATGTAACCGGATGAATGTGATACCATCATCAAAGACCGCCCCGCAGTGCCCTTGCGGCTGTCTCTTGCGGCCGACGACCACAGGCCCTTTCAGGACCAGGGAACAGAACACCCTAGCGCTATATGTAGTGTCACCAGAGGCTCTAAACCATCATGGCAACTTTTTTGAGCCTAGTCAAATTGCTATGTTTTGGAAGAAAGATTGCAGAATGTTTCTGTGGAAAGGAAAAGCTAAACAAAAGAATGTTATCCATGCTGATTCATATAAACAGTAATTTCCTGCTTATAAATTAAATTATGTAATGAAAAACCGTTATTTTTAAAACAGTTATAGTTTTAATGTAGTTAGATTAACCTGGTAACTAGTAAATAATAAATTATTAAAACTTCTTGCTTAAAAATGATTTTACCATAGGTACCTAATAAAGCAAATTATTAGCAGAAGCTATAAACACAATACGAAATTTACTGCAAGGTCTGCACTGAGTCAAGTGATTGCTTTTCCACTCCAGGCAAAGAGTTTTCTAGAGATTCTCCGCAAGAGAATCTGACATAGTCTAAGACTTCTACTTTATTTTGCTCCAGAATTTCCTCCACAGTAAATGATGGCTCAAGGAGATATTCTTGATATATAAAGCAGGTTTCATCGTCAGAATTCTTAGCAGGTTCATCTTTACCCTTCTGTCCAATTTTTCTTGGAGCGCATCCCACAATATGCTGGCAAAGTTGTCGGCCTACATCCTCAACATCATTGGGCTGTTTGTAAGCAAGCAGTGCTCCATATTTTCCAGATGAATAATCACTTGGAGTAGCAGGTGCAGGGTGAGTGTAGCCTGTGATTTTGACATCCTTTTCATTGGCTTTCCAACATTCTGCTCTTCTAAGAATTGCATTCTCTCCAACAGATCCAATAAACAAAGCAAGGATTTCAGAGAGCTTCTTTCCCTCAATATTCAGGTTTCCTAATTGTTCACTGTCTAACTCCATCTAAAACAAAAATATAATGTTCAAAGATACCCAAAGGTATTAATTTCAAGTTACAGTTTTCATGTTTTTAAGTCTTTCCCATAAATATTATGACTGATTATACTAAATTTTTTTTGTACTTAATTGGTATGTAAAATGATTGTATATTTCATTTCACTAGAATGTGGTTAGAGTGCTCCTACAAAATATATTTTTTTGTTTTGTCAACCCTGAATATTTTTAAGGCAGAACATTGTTTGCAGAGAAATAAGGCTTTCATTTTATGTATTTCAAATCACTAATCACAATCACTAGAATAGACACTTTATAAAAAAAAATACCTTTGTGACAGGTCCCTTAGATTGCAGATTTGTGTGAGCCATTTTGAAACAAGCTAACGCTGCATCCTCAATCATTTTGTGGAATTTCTCATTTTTGGCTACAAAGTCAGTTTCACAATTAAGCTCAACCAATGCGCCATGATTTTTATCAAACTTAACTGCTACAAGACCTTGGCAAGCATTGCGTCCCGCTAACTTTGTAGCCTTGGCCCAGCCCATTGCTTGCGCTTGTTCATTAAGCCAAGATTCAGCCTGAAATAGGAACAGAAATTACACATGATAAATAATAAGAAATTAAGATATTATAGATTTAAATTATAAAAATGAAAAAATGAGGCATCAATGAGGCTTATGGTATGTCATGTCATACTCACTTTATCTGAATCATTATTGTGCATTTCTAGAGCTTTCTTGCAGTTAGCAATAGTATAACCAGTTTTCTTTCTTAGTTTTGCAAGCAGTGAGGACTCTGCTGCTCGGCAGATGGGTCCAGTATGAAGTTTACGAACCAACTGGAATATCATCTGAAATGTTATGAGTTGTTTGTGCACCTATAGAATATACAATAGGTATGCAACTTTAACCAAATAAACTCACACAAAGCCAGAAATTGTTTATCACAGTGAAAACTTTGCAGACAAAGCATAATTATACTTTTTTTAACACAATGAGTTGGTCAACAAAGATAGAGCCTAGTACTTAATTTAGCCATGGATTTGAATGAGTGGCTATGACATCACCAGAGTAGGACAGAAAGATCAGCATTCAATCAAGGCCAAACAATATCATAGATACCTACCAAGTTTGTTTTAGGTGTGTGACTGTTTGCATTGGGATTTTAAACTCCGGTACATACCTTCGAATACGATTTTGCTCTCAACTTCATTCAAATTATATATTAGCCTTGCCCAACTTATAACCTATAAGATGCGCGGATTATTATTTTTTTATTTTCCTGATAGTTCTGAGATGTTGTTAAATAGTAGAAATACGCTTGCAGTGATAATATACAACTGTTTACAAGCAAACTTTTCTGAGAACAAGCAGGTTTTATACAAAACAAATGACGGCTGATTCTGTAGTCATGGTGAAATCAATAGATTAAACACTTCCATAGCCGAATGTCGCAATAGAACACAAAACTAGTAACAAGTTTATCAACTATTTAGCAGAATACAATAGTGTTTAAGTTCTTTCTTTGATTAACATGTGATAATTGAAAGATAGGTAATCGTCCCAGGAAATCGGTTTTTGTGTTTACTTACTTTGGAAGTTCAATCACAGGTATTAAATGAGGTTTTCTTGAAACACCCAACAAAATTTGTTCTTAATTAAAGCTGTGTCTTGATAGTATAAATAAATCGGATAGGCTTGTTTTAATTAAAATTAGCAAAAGTACATTTCCAAATCGATGAGATTGAGATGTAAGAGATGAAAAATCAGCTGTTTCTTGTCAGCGTACTGTCACTGTAACTGCAAATCTCTCTACTGTCACTGTTAATGTCACTACTCATGCGTATGACAATATCGATTTGCTTGGCGGTTTTTTCAAGCTGTTTCAGCGGGAAATTATTTTTGTATTTGTTGCAGGACGACACCAAAGTTTAATAATCATGAAGAAAAATAATGGTAATAGTAGATCGTCAAGAAAAAAACAATTTAATCCAAATGTTGGATATCCATCAACTTCTGACTGCGAATGCAAATTACCAAAAATTAGTAAAGTTAGTATGCCAGAAGATTTCAAAATACGGACCCAGCCTTTGTTTTCATTACCTCAAGAAGTTTTAAAACTGCCACCACCAATATCGAAGGCCGCAAAGATACAAGCGGCAAAAGCAGCTGCTGGTGGATCTAAAAGGCGATCTAGTGGTTGGTATCCAATTTTTCCATTTGAATAGGTACCTAGGCTATTTAGAATAAATAGAATACTCACTAGTACTACATTTATAACATAAGTACATTTATTCACACACCAAACCCATAAAGTATTGAAAACCCGTGAATAAAAAAAATACATTTTAAATAATAGCTGTGGCCTGCGGCTTCGTCTGTGTGGAGTTCAAATTGTAGCTCCCGTGTGAATGTGTCTGTACCAAATGAATGTGATACTACTTGATGTTTTTTTTTTATTATCTATACCTACCCATTAATAAGGATGATTAGTTTCGCAAATCTAATCATATCTATTATTGTCATTTCCTAATTCGTGGTCTCGAACGTAAAGAACGCCCCTCAAACTTTTTTTTGAAGTGAAACTTCTTTAGAATCGTTGTGATTTGAAATCGGATGCAACGGAAATGGAAATAAGATTGGCTTACCTGTCGGGTAAGCCAATCTTAAACGCTAACAAGGTTAAGCAACTTTGCGCGAAGCCAGTACTTGGATGGGTGACCGCCCGAACAAAATCTTTTAGCATAGTATTTTTATTTTTATTTTTATTCTTCTCATTCTTTTGTCGATTAACTGAAGTTTCACTTCTATCATGTGTGAATCGCACACACACCTTTTTTTAATCATGGGATGATCCTGGAAGGAAGGTAGGGAGGCCTTTGCCCTGCAGTGGGACACCACAAGCTCATAAAAAAAGGGATGTAAGTTAGCAGTGGCTCTCTGTAACCTTTAAACATAATAAACCTAAATTATCGGTAATATCGTATCAAGATTTTAATAAAATTAACGTTAAAAATCGATAACAAACTAAGGTGAGCCTGACGAAACTACCGTTAATTAATTATTATTTGAGTACCACAGAAGAGCACAATTTTTAAAACTTTTGATACAACTATTTGATGATGAGTACAATAAAGCGATTTTGTATTGTATTCTAATAAACATATATTTATTTAATATTCTAAAGTTGTGCATCGATCCATGCGTATAATGGAAGACGTGGGTTCGAGTCCCTCATCTCGCTCTGGCAAGCTACGTTACTTCGTCTTATTTTTTTTTCTGCACAACTTTAGAATATTATAGTTTAAACCTATAAGTGGGGTTTATCACTTTGCAAAAAAGACAAAACGTTTATATGTTTACTTATCTAGGTAATTATCTATAATTCTTTTGCTCTTTTTTTTGGAGGCGGCTTTAGGGGAAGCAAAGTCGTTTGCATGTCGTGATCACCAAACTTATACCATAATTAGCAATTATACACTCACGTCGCATTCCAGTGATGCAAACGTACACCGCGATGCGCAAGGCACGCGAGGAGTTCCGCGCCAAATTAATGAGTCTGATTTGTCAATCCGCCCCTGGCGAGGACGGCGACATGATTCCTTCGGGCGAGGAGCAGAACATGCTGCGCTACTATTACTACTTGCGCTACGGGATAGACACTATACACGTCGCGCCGCTTGATAACAAGATTATACTGCGGTGAGGTGGAAATTTATTTACAATAATACTTTATTTAAAAAAAGCCGTGTTGGCTAAGTGGGAGGACACTCGACTTTCATTCCGAAGGTCGTAGGTTCAAACCCCGCCACGCACCTCTGGATTTTTCTTGAGAAATTTATGTGCGCTTTAAACACGTGCTTTTACGGTTAAGGCAAACATTTGAGGAAACCGGCATGTTCTGAGAACTTAAAAAAAAAAAGAGTTTGAAGGACATGTGACATTCACCAACCCGCACTTGGCCAGCGTGGTGAATTAAGGCCTAATCTCTCTCGTCAAGAGAGAAGTCCCTGTGTCCCAGCAGTGGGAACGTTAATAGGGTGATGATGATGAATACTTTATTGAGCTATGGGGCTCGTATCCTGCGTGCTCTATCATCATTTCAGTCGCAAGTTCACTGGAAATAGGAATCCCCTAATTTAATCCTGGGATTCCTGGGGCTAATTACCAAGCATACGTCACCTATACCTACGTGATAAGCTTTCCAATACTCGCTACAGTCACAGCAGGTGTGCACTATATTGTTTTCTAATGCCATATTAATATAATTTAATATATTTTTAACCGACCAAAAAAGAGGGGTGTTATGACTTTGACGTGTATGTCTGTCTGATTTCAATTTGTTTTTTTTTTTGTATGAAAGGTGAGTTTGGCGCGAGTAGACATGTTAAAATTGTCCTTAGACATGTTTCATGAAAATCGGTTGTGCCGTTTAAAAGTTATGGGGGTGAGAGTGGGGAAGGAAAACCGAAAATCAAATGTATACTCGGGCGAGGTATCAAATGAAAGCGCATCGCGTGCAAATTATAAAATATTATGGTGTTTAACTTTTAAGGAAATTAGGTAAACATTGGAATCATAGGTTTTTCTTAAAATTTAAATTAAGATTTTTTAATATAAAATTTTTTTCTCTTAAAATCTGGCTTTGAAATTATCGAAAATAATTCGTATGATATCGGCCGTATGATAAATGTATCCAAATTACTGTAGCCACTTGTATTGAAGTTGTAGTTGTTGGGAAATGAAGGCGTAACAAACAAAAAATATAGATTCGCGTTTCTAACAGTAGTGAATGTTCGTAATTCCTGTTCCAAATTTTAAAGATAGAACCGTTGCCTAATTGGAACTAGCTAATTGCGAAAAACGTATAAATGGTATCTCTGGCAGATTAGGCTCATTCTCGGAGGAACCATTATTACCTGCTGGAATTTCATGATAAACTCACTGCATCTGGCCATCTGCCAGGAGCGGAAATAAACTGCCAGGAATTACTCTAGCACCTACGTACTATTAAGCTAGCTTTTCCTTTTACATCGAATGTAATATTATGATAAGATAGGGTGCATTTTTTTGTTTGTTACCTCAGAACTTGGGAATCCCAAGTTACCGGCGTAGCTACCGGCGGGCTATGCGGGGCAGTGCCTCGGGGCCCCCAAGGCCGGGGGGCCCCAAAGTCTTAACAACAACCCTATTCATGAATAAACTAAAAACTAAAAATTCGACCAAATTCGGAACTTAAATAAAATATTTTGGAAAATTGCTTACAAAATTGCTTTTACTGAGTTATTATTACTGACTAGTAGTAGAGTTATTCATATTATTGCTGCTGCTGCTAATATTGATATGAATGCTAATAATTATTTTGAAATAATCATTTTACAATACATGGCGTAGAAAAACTGTAATGGATATGCATATAATATGGAGTGGTATAATATGGAGTTTTTTTCGTGTTTCGTAATGTGGCCCGGAGAAGCCACCTTCTAGGTCTTCATGTCCCATCTTAGACCACATCGTCACTTTACATCAGGTGAGATTGTGGTCAAATGAAGGCTTATCGATCATAAAAAAAAAAAAAAAAAAAAAAAGTGGATAAAAATCCCCTCTCAGCCCACATTAACAGTTTAGGTGCCTCTGTGCGTTTTGGCCCCAGGGCACTTGACCACCTAACTAGGTCACTGCTTGGCAGGTCTATATCCTGTATTGTATCGATATATCTATATAAATAAAAATGAATTGTTGTTCGTTAGTCTGATTAAAACTCGAGAACGGCTGGGCCGATTGAGCTGATTTTGGTTTTAAAATGTTTGTCGTAGTCCAGGGTAGGTCTAAACGGTGAGCAAATAAGGAAAAATTGCCGGGAACTTTTTTTACCCGTGCGACGCCGGGGCGGGCCGCTAGTAATCAATAATTATAATTAACATATATACTGATATTTTCGTACGAATAGAGTTGTAGTTTTGTACACAAAAGGTTGTGTTTTAAAAATGTACTTGTTTCGATTTTATTTTACTAAGCATAATGATTTAGCCCATAATAAAATTTGCCTCGCAAATTCGCAATTATGCTATGCAATGAAATTCCGATTGGCAGGTTGTGTGCTGCGTACATAATAGGATGTGATTGGTTTGTCGGATTAAGTCCGGTTGCAATAATCGACGGATTTACGGACCCGTCTTTGGTAACAATTACCGATTATTTTTCCTGATTATTTTACTTATAAATAAGACATCGTCATAACAATCTAAGCTGTCCTAGTATTGACGTAACAATATTAATGGTATTATATTAGCTTGGTTGAAACCGATCATTAGTTGCCATATTTATAATATTAAAACATCAAAACCACTGTATACAGGTTATAATTATTCCAAAGATTCTAACTTCTATTACAAATTTCGGCAGTGTTCACAATCTAATCTCAGCAAAACTGAAAAAATGGAAGGATATACTCTTCACGGCAACAGATGAGATGCGCGAAGATTTTATGATGAGCATGAAGAAAGCCATTGTCGATTTCGTGCTCAAGGATCCGAATACGGTATGTTTAATTTAGATAAATTGCTTTCTCGTATGGGGTTGCTGCTATGTGACGGGTGACGAGATTTTGATATAGGTTAGCGTATCTTGTGTTAATAATTGATGGTAAAAGTAGTGGACTTTGAATTGTGATATATTTAGTCTTAAGGCCCAAAAATATAATAATCGCTCAGATTATTATATTTTTAAGTTCTGTATTTAACTACTGATAAGCTATTTGAGATTGGTGATACGGGCCCTTAGGCCTTACCTACGCTCAGAAAGGTGGCTTGCTTAACCCTTAGAGGTGTCGTCAGGGAGCCTACATAAAAAAAAACCTATCTGATAAAAAATAGAAAATGAAAACTCGAGGTAATATGCATCTCTCTCAAATTTGGTCGGACACAGGAACCTGCCAACTCAGTAGTTGGCCAATAACTTTTTTTTTCTATCCTCTAACACCTCTATCCCTAACAGAGACGTTTTTTTCTATTTTTAACCCTCGACCAAAAAAGAGTGGTACTATAAGTTGACGTGTCTGTCTGTCTGTCCGTCCGTCTGTCTGGGACATCATAGCTCCCGAACGGATGGAGCGATTTCAATGTTGTTTTTTTGTATGAAAGGAGAGTTTGGCCCTGGTTTTCTTAGACATAATTCATGAAAATCTGTTGAGCCGTTTAAAAGTTATGGGAGTGAGAGAAAGATCAAATGAAAGATCATCGCGTGCACATTACTAAAAATTATGGTGTTTTTCTTTTAAGGAAATTAAGGCATTGGTATCAGGGGCTTCTTAAATTTTAAATTTAGATTTATTTCATAAGGTTTTTATAAATGAAATTTTGTATCATTCTTCTCATTTGCGCAAAAAGTGCCAACTTTAACCGCGGCCGACCGTGAGCAGTTGAATACTAAAACCCCAAAACCTATCAACAACGAGTACCTAGGTATCAATTAACTAATAATTGAATGAACGTTCTGGAATGTTTCAGTCTGACCACATTGTTTTATTTTGTGACGAGACACCAAGCAACCTACAAAGTTTTAAATCAAGCCACAAGGTTCTTAGCAAGCCCTTTGTGCATACTTTGTCTCAGACGATCACTCATCTCAAAACTCCTGAACAAAACAATAAATAATTGTGCTAAAGTACTCTATACCCAAGAGTTCGATATCCATATCTACGCTTATTTGAATACGGATGTTCCATACATAAATGTACCGATCCCGCTCTCTTCAAACAATAGCTACTAACTAGATGCCGAGGTAGGGGCCGTGGCTGTACCTGCCCGTAATAAAATTATGCCCGTAGCATAGCAACTCAGTAATATTGGATGGAAAATGGAACTTTATCAGACTATATCTATAGGCGGCGTAGCTATCACCGTACGTTTGATGTGTGGGGGAACGTGGGGAATTTAATCCCTGATAGCCGAAAGGGGTTTCAATGATTCAATATTTCAGTGGAGATTATTTTAGGTATTTATTTTGTAGGCATCATATTGGATTTTAACCCTCACCCTCTCTGTCTGTGTCATTAGCGAAGGATTACTCGTATTTCATTTGGTTAAAAAAATTTAAAGCTTTATGTTTTATTACAGTAGGTAATTCTAATTTAATTGAGCCCTCATGTTATTTACGTTATAGGTTTACTTTATAATTTTCTTTGAAGCAACTGCTCCTAAATTTCGTCGGAGTTCGATTCATGGAGTCGCATACAATTTTCATTATGTGAGGGTGAGGTTTTATGTTAATTTTACTGTGTTGTCAACATAATTAGTTCAATAAGTTTCAAGAAGATGATCATAGGATTGTACCAAAGATACAATTAACTAAATCGAAACAAACCAAGCATATAAACATTTGTGAAAATAGGAAACTGCTAAATTACTCGCATGGACCTTGCGATTATTATTGTGCTTATATTGCTTGATACCCATAGTTTTCCTATCCCTATAGTTTGCCTATCCCATTTAAATAACGCTCGCAAAGCTGTATCATAAAAATCTTTTATATTATGAGAGCTACATCGTTCACTTGTTTATCTCGTAGGAAGAGTCATTAGAAGAAGAAGATACTCCGCTGAAGCAGGAGCTGTCTAAGAAAGACGACGCGTGGCGCGCTCGGTACGCGGCCGCGGGCAAGCACCTGACGAGGCATCTGCACAGCGTGAACCCCTGCATCGCTCAGGTGCTGCAGATCTGGTACAAGCAGTTCAAGTAAGTTAAAAGCAGTTCAAGTAAGCAGTGTGTGTAAACTATAAGATAGGAATAAGTTCGATAAAAATTTGGATACTACTGATACGGAGAGGGCGTTAATATACGCGACACAGTTATAATAACTAAATGCGTATATTTTCGTTTTATTTGTACCTTGTTACCCTATGTTTAAGTTTTCCAAATAAATACATTTTTATTTTTTTTATAATTAACCTCTAAATGCCTTGCCTTAATTCGTCCTTCGAACTCTTCAAAGTTTTCAAGACATGCCATTTTCCTCATGATGTCTGCCTTCACCGTTAAAGCAAGTGCTTAAAGAGCACATCAACTTTTCAAAAGGATAATCCAGAAGTGCGCTTCGCGGTTTTGAACCCACGACCTTCGGAATTAAAGTCGAGTAAGTTCTAGTAAGTGCTAATTATGAGACTTTCGACATAGCCTAACCAATAACAAGACTAGCTTCATTCTAGTATGTTTTATTTATACATATGTTCCAACTTTTTATTTTGACCATGCCCGTTTACAGCAGCTTCTATTTCAAATTTGATGCATTTAAACAGCAGCAACAATTTTAATAATCTTCACATGTTTTAATTATAAGTAAGAATCATTTGTACCGTCTTTCTGTAAAATAAAATATAATTTAGAATTTTACTTTGGTCCCTTATGGTGTTTCCATTGTATAAAAGTTAAGATTTCATATTTATATTTAGTTAAATAATTCATTATTGTATATTTTAGCATTATGTATAACAAAGTTGACAAGACCTCTTTACAGCTGCTGCTAAAAGCGACTGTTCAGCTGCACTATTTATTAGTTATTTTAATTCGTTTTTAAATAATAATGTATCTATTAATTAACTGACGTATCTAAGTGTTCTTTAATGTCCCAAAAGGTTAACGAATGAATTGAATTAAATTATGACTATGCTACGGGCCGCCTAATTGATGAATCTAAACCTTCCTTAAGAATAAATAATTAAAAAAAAACTACTCGCAAAGCATTGACAAAGTGACACTGTTAATGCTTAATAATAATAACACAGAACGCACACTAAAAGCACGGTAATACTATTAATATTACCGTGCTACGGGTACCTAAAGTTCAAGTGGCTAATTGCTAATTATCAGAGCACCTATCGACATTGCCTAAATAAACCTAACTCGTCTACCTAAACCTTCCTCATTAATGCGTTAACGTTTCCCAAAATTTTGTTTTGTAATAAGCATGTTTTACTCAGAACCTCTCATGTTGCCAATATTTATAATGTTCGCTGTCATTGCAAGCTCGAATGTTGCCAACAAAATAAATGCGAATAATATTGTCAACGTTCCATAAACTAATTACAAAGAGGCTTTCCCGGAATCAGTCCTTTGACCATCCGGACCACACTTTCCAAGTATAGATTGCACCGATCGATTGAGCTCGCCCGGGCCACTCGCTTGTCACTGTGTTAAACTCTATCTGCATTAAAACACGGCTTAAATTTGAACGGTTCATTTAAACGCAAGCTCCACTAATATTTTATACCTAGTTTATAGCAATTTCTTTGCGACCGAGAAATTTGACGCATCTTCATAAAGTTTGAAACTAAAGAACGTTTAAAGAGGTTCTGCTGCTGAGGTAGCTTTTTAAATTGAGAAAAAGTTTTGTTATGTTGGAGTTCTTAGTTTAAAAAGGAAAATTTTACTGGCAGCTTTATTCTGTGCCGTCGGTTATTATAAGTTTCAAGCACCATAAAGATTTTTCTAAGAGAGTACGTAGACTGTATACCTCAGCTTTCATAGGATTTTCAAGTGGAAAATCAATTAAATGCTATGCATGCATACCCTTTTATTTGAACATATTATATAGTGAGTACGAGTAAGTAGTTTAGTTGTTAATATTTATAAATTTATTGAATGAGTTGTAAATTAATATGAAAACGAAGTTGAATTTCTATTGGAAGACTCTATACTATATACCTAGGTAGTTTGCCTACTTGCTGAAATGGCATATACATATGTTATAATAATGAGGTCTCATTACTGCACTAATTAAGTAATTATTACAGTCACGGTCGAATTACCTGCGGTAACCGTTCTATATCTACACATAATGACTGAGTAGGGATCCATCTTAATGAGATCCTTTGATCAATGGACGTGTCTGATTGCTATTACCAGGTGTGGTATGTCTATATCTAGATTCGGTGATTAAGTTTGTCGTGATTAGAGTGGCCAATATGATTGCGAAATAATAGGAGCAACGAATCATCGTTTTTTTAAATGACTGATGTGAATATCCTTTAAAATATATTACAGTAACTATACTTAATTTTAGTGGTTTAGGTTACATCGGCGGTGCAAATTGTACTTGCTATTATAATTACATCAAAATTAAATTTCTCTCATATTAATAACTACCTCACATCTAATAAATAAAAATGTAACTGAATATAAACAATAATAAAAATAATAAATCAATATTTCCGGACTATCCACACAACAACATCTAGTACCGTGGTAAAAGCTCTAAGCTTGTGTTACGGGTACTAGACATCTGATATACTTAATATAATAGGCGTACATATAAATATTTTTATTATACATATTAAACACCCAGACCAAGGAGAAAAGTTATTTTTAATCCTAGGCAATGATCAAGTTTTTTTGTTGTTGTGTGAATGATTTTTTTCTTTTTTTTTAAATTTAGGAACCATGCCTTAGATAAATCTAAATTTAAAATTTAAGAAAAACCCCCGATTCCAATGCCGTAATTTCCTTAAATGTAAAACAACATAATATTATGTAATGTGGACGCGATGCGTTTTCATTTGATACCCCACACTAGTATATTTGCAGATTTTCGGTTTTGCTTCCCCACTCTCACCCCCATAACTTTTAAACGGCCCAACCGATTTTCATGAAACATGTCTAAGAACACTCGCGCAAGACTCACCTTTCATACAAAAAAAACTAAATTAAAATCGCTCCATCCGTTCGGGAGCTATGGTGACACAGACAGACAGACAGACAGACACACAGACAGACAGACAGACAGACAGACAGACAGACACGTCAAACTTATAACACCCCTCTTTTTTGGTCGGGGGTTAAAAAAAATCTTCTTATGTCTTATATTTTCAAACCTTCCCATACTGACCAAAAATTTGGTTAAACATTTTATACATAATTAATGTCTACAGTGATCTACGGCTGATCAGTATGAAAGACATGATGACGACGAACGAGGCGTACGAACTGCAGGACTTCTCGTTCATCTGTAAGCGACATATCGAGGCTGCGACCAACGTGCTCCGGCATCAGTGGATACCGGCCGTACAGGCTGTTTTCATGCAGGTATACCTTTGACAAATTTAATTATAGTATATATACAGTATTTAAAATGATTTTTCTAGTCCGTTGTAATTGTCATTAATTTAGGTGTGAACGAAAGCCACCGACAGTGATTACGCCACCGCCAAGGGGGGTTGGTGTAGCGTAAGGTCCGCTATGTCAAATTAATAAAAAAAACTACTTCCTCGTCTGAAATAAAAATGGTTTTGTTTCTCTTGTTATGCGAGTTGTTTATTCTAAAACGAATATTGTGAAACGTTGTATAAAATCATAGGTTAGTTAATTGACTTCTTTTTTTCGCATTTCCTGAGGTTTACGAGAAAGCGAGTTCAAGCAGTAATTAAACTTCATAAGTAAAATGGATAGCAAACTCATTCTATTATAGCATTAATTTTGTCTCTTTCTAACAAACACAATTATGATCGACAAGGACAAGCGAACGCTAACGGCATGTTATCTTCAAATAGGTTTTGTTAACTATTTCGCATAAGAGGGTAAGAGCTTAACTAAGAATCACAAATTAAATTTTGAAGTATTAACATAAATATTAATTAAAAGATGCGATTACAGGGAGGGACGTACAATAACATTTTGTTAATCACTGTATCGCATGTTAATTTGTGATATTCGATAGACCGAATCAAATTCGGACTGACTAATTGGATGAACCCTTTGAATGCGGGCCGTCTGGTTGTGAGGCTGCACGCTACTGGCGGTACGTACCTATACGTGCGACCCTGCATGCCGCCCCTGCAAGTAATTGGATGTCAGATTCATTGCGTGGAGTGGCTATTGTTCAGTTTTAATATAGTTGCGATATTGAGACAGGGACGAGTACTTTTTAATAAAAAGGTCATAATTAATACGTCCAATAAAATATGCCCCTGAGCTTAATAATTTTACTAGGTGATAAACCTCACTTTTTAGGTTAAACTTTTTTTTTATTTTTATGCAGAAAAATATTTAGACACATCCGTAACCAGGATCTTCTTCTGCATAAAAAATTAAAAATATGCCCATTTAAAAATTTTATAATATGATGTTTAAAGTTTTAGGTGTTTTTCTTGCAGTACATATCTGATGCTAGTTTATAGATAGGTATACCTATCTATACCAGTATTGTTAGATTATCAAAACATCTATACATACATATTAAAAGTTAAATCCCCCCGGCGCCCGCGTCTGTCTGTCGTTATGTTCGGGATATACTCAAAGGTCACAAAACGGCATCTTCATGCAGTTTTCAACAATAGGTAGAGTAATTCAAGAGGAAGGTTATGGTGTCTAATGTGTTTAGGAAGTGTGCTAAATCGTTGAATTATTTATTGATTTATTTTATTGATGATAAATATTAAGGAGTCGACTAGGGTAAAAAAACAATGATTGCCGGGTCCGTTAGTAGATAATATTTTACGCTAGATAATAAGACGTTACATGAGAAAATCAGTCCTAAACATAAACTCTTATTTTTAACCCCCGTCCAAAAAAGAGGGGTTGTTATAAGTTTGACGTGTCTGTCTGTCTGGGACATCATAGCTCCCGAACGGATGAATCGACTTCAATTTTTTTTTTGTATGAAATGTGAGTTTGGGCCGGTTGTTCTTAGATGTTTTATGAAAATCGGTTGAGCCGTTTAAAAGTTATGGGGTGAGAGTAGGGAAGGAAAACAGAAAATCTCCAAATATACCAGTGTGGGGTATCAAATGAAAGCGCATCTCGTCTACATTACATAATATTTTATTGTTTTACATTTAAGGAAATTAAAGCATTGGAATCGGGAGTTTTCATTAAATTTTAAATTTAGATTTATGTATGCATGCGTAATTTAGATGGTTGTGGCAAACAATAATATGAATAGTAAAGTAAAAGTTTGGCTACTTATATTTTTTTGTGGAATGATGTTAATTGAGTATGTAAGGAGAAGACTTCCCTTATTTTAAACTATAAAATACAGCAAAGTTATATAAACAATTAGGACACAAAAAAAATTTTTTTTTTATTGTAAAGTGGAACCTGCATTTTAAACATACAGTCGTGGTCAACTAATTAGGGACATGCAAGATAGTGAAGAACAATAACCGGTTATGTACATACAAATATAAAACCCTATTGATTTCTCAGTAACTATTATTTGCATAATTTGGTCCGATTATTATGCTTTAAATGGCTGTAAATAAAAGAATAAATAAATAGAAAAAAGTATTTAATATCAAAGGTTGACCATGTATTCAATTTTAAGGTATAATTCTGTAGCTGGACATTTAATTAAGGACAGTAAACTATAATGAAAAGTAGAGTTAAACAAAACTAATAATCTGCAGTATTATAATATCTTTAACAGCTCCATTTTATTACGTGTAAAATCAGTACCCAGTAGCAAAACCTTTGTTAGTAATTACCGCTTGACACCGATGTGGCATAGACATTATCAGTTTCTGGCATGTTTCGACAGGAATGTTTGCCCATGCCTCACAAAAAGCTTCATTAAGTTCATCTAAAGTTGTGGTACGATAAGTGGCTACTTTTTTCTTGAGTTCGTACCAAAGGTGCTCGATTGGGTTAAGGTCCGGGCTATTTGCTGGCCAATCTAGCACCGATACTGACTGACTGGTAAGAAACGATTTGACTGAACGGGCGGTATGTTTCGGGTCGTTATCATGCTGAAACGTCAATATAATAGGGAGATGCTCCTCAGCATAGGGAAGCATCGTTTCCTCTAATATTGCCTTGTATTGATGTTGGTCTAAGTTACCCTGAACTTTCCTCACAGGTCCCACTCCACGTCCAGAAAATGAACCCCACATTTTAATGTTTCCACCGCCATGTTTCACCTGCTTTTTTGTGAATCTTGATTCATTTCCGCTTTTACTGGACGCCGTACGTATTGCCTTCCATCTGAAGAAATCAAATTAACCTTGGTCTCATCAGAGAATAATACATGTTGCCATTGGGCGTAGGTCCAATGTCCATATTTACGTGCAAACGCCAAACGAGCATTTCTATGTTCTTTCTTCAACAACGGTACTTTGCGAGCCACTCTTCCGAACAACCCTGCTTCTACCAGACGTCGTCGAACGGTTCTCGCTGAGACACCAGCTCTTTCGTCTGTCCCAAACACTTCGTGTTTAATTAAAATAGAGCCTAGAAACGGATCTTTCTTAGCTAACCTGGTTATCATTCTATCTTCTTGCGGAGTTGTTTTTCTCGATCTTTTTGTTCTGGGCACATTTAAATCTGTGTTATTGCGTCTGACATGTTGCACTGCATTGTATACCATAGTTTTTGAACAATTTAAATGTTCTGCTATCCTTCGGTATGGCCAACCATGCTCGACAACAAACTTCATGATAATTTTTCGTAGTGTTGGATCGCAACTTTTATTTTTACCCATTTTTCTTCAAAATATTTTTCAAAACTTAAAATAAATATCGGGATTGCCGCCAAAACTACCACGAAACAATAAGAGAAGAAGTAAAAAAGTATTGAGATTCAAATTTTGGAAATAGAACGCAATATCTCAGTGTCCCTAATTAAATGGCCAGCCAGCATTATTTGAACAAATAGCACTACGATAATCTATCAGCTATACTGTAAAGAGGTTTAATGTTTAAGAAGTTGTTATTGTTTGTATAATCGGGCACATAAATTACTAATTATACTTACATGTAAGAGATATGGAATATGCTTTAGACTCGTTGGAAAATAAAAAATAAATTCACAATTCGGTTTAACCAAAGAGTGTCCCTAATTAGTTGACCACGACTGTATATAGGTACAGTTTAGTTTGATCTGTATTTATAATTATAAAAATAAAAATACCGGCCTTTTAGTAGCCCGGGCAGCTAAAGTTGAGTGTATTACGTATACTTACATTATTCCATTCCACATAATATTATAGAGGTAATATATTTTTTAAGTTTATGGTGGAACTAAGTGACATGACTCACCAAACCACATCGGACCTGATCGGTGTGGGTTTATGGTCTTACCTCTCATATTTTGAAGGAGCCCTGTGTAAATTCTGATTCATTTATTATTAAATTATAAAGCTACATTTGCCCATCGAATAGTAACGTGTCTTTCACTCCGACAGGGTAGCAAAAAGAAACTGATTCCTGAACCGAAGCAGACGTCCAAAATGAAACACTTCTACAACTGCTTGGCTTGCATTATGACGTACAACCTTCAGACTCTGTGCCTGAAGTCTATGAGGGAGTACAATGACTATATCCTCGATGTTGGGGTACGTGAGTTTTAATATATACGTATAGGCATTTTGTCTGTTTGTTCTTGTGTTGTTCTTGTTTCACCCGAGGCGGTACTTTCGAGATATTAACATACTATGGAAATGCCTCGAGCATGCAAACACATTTGTCGGAAATAATGGAAGAATATCGTGCTCGGTAAGTCGTTAGTAAATAAAGTTCAACCAATCAAATTATTCAGTTATAAAAACAAAAGAAAGACAAAAGTAAACATAATTAACGCGGTCTTTAGGATTTTACCTCCTGTGCTAGTTAGAAACTGTGTTACAGCAAGGTAATGCCTCGGAAACCACGTATACATATAAAATACCATACAAAGGCATATAAATAAATACCTTGCAGACGTACGTATACTATGAAATATAACTTAAAACTAATTAGGGAATTTTCTTCGTGATCGAATTCCTAAAGCGTCGGCATACGACTTCTCGAATCAAATGTTTAGCCGGATGTTCAATATCAATCAAGCACCCAAAGTTACATGCATTAGGTACCATGTAACTTTGGGTGCTTATACATGACAATAATGCCTAGAAAATATTTGTTGGTTGTGCGCACATTCATGGACTTAAAGCCAAACTAGCAGATTTCATAAAAGTGTGTCTTAATTTTGTTTTATTTTCTTATGCAGATAAAGATTATGACGTAACCTTCGCACACAGGATTCGAACCCGCATTTCCGGGAAATCTCATCTTCTGAATAAAAAAAGTTTAATCTAAAAAGACAGGTTTAGCGCTTATTAAACATCATTAAGAATGTGTCGGAAACAGGTAAAGGTAGTAAAATAACAAAGTAATGTGCTTGACTTTATCATAGAGCTGTGAAAATCTGTTGGAATTTTTTATGACATGAATAGATTTCAAAACATAATTTTAGAAAAAAAAGGAAAAGTATGATATGGACTCGTACTAAGGGTTCCGTGAACATTTTATAGACTTTTTGCCATAAAATTAAAAAGTGGAAAGATGCTATCTGAGCGCTTAACATAGTAAATCACGTTTTTTGTGTGGGAGCCCCTTTAAATTTTTACTTAGTGTATGATTTAGAATTTGTTAAAGCGGCAAAATGTTTACAATCTAACTTACACTTATCACAGTCCTTGAGATACAGCCTAGTAACAGACAGATAGACAACGACGAAGTTTCAGTAAAAGGGTCCTGATTTACCCTTACGAGTACGGAACCCTAAAAAGCTAAGCATTTACTGCCTAGGAAGCTAGAACCATGCAAATTACAAAGTCATTATGAGCATGAGACTTAATAGAATTAATAAAACAAGCTGAATCAACACTGGTTCGAGAATAGGATGAGAACTTTATTGCTGTTTAAGTTTGTATGAATAGTTGAACTCTAGAGTCAGGCAAATCTAAGTATAAGCTAACAGATCGATCGAGCTAACTCTGAACCCGGCAGCCCGGGGCCCCAAATAAAATTCAGCTTAACTGCCATCGCAACAGCGTTCAGATTTGCATATTAAGCTCTCAGCCATAAGCTCTGTTGGCTTATAAAATTGGATAAATAGAGAGCTTCCTCTTTTGAACGAAGCGGATATCGTATTTTATAAAATTAATTCAGTTTATGCAAAAGCTTTGATGGGTAATTTATTTTCTCGGTAAACGGCGAGAGAGAGAATATAATTATGATCCGAGGTTGAAAATACGAATGTTTTGCAGGTAATTTTTAGATTGATTTTAGATTGGGTGAATTATACTTTTTAATAATTTGGTTCTTACAACAAATCTGCCAATTAATAAGTTTTCGCTGGTTCTTAGAATTGTTGACTTTCCAAACGGAGGTTTTCATTTCTTCGTATAATTTAAATTGTGTACTTTATAAGGTCTCTGTAATCGGATTTTCATGATTAGTTTTTATTTGAAAGGCCCACCGCCTTTTTAAATTCGTTTCGCGTCTTATTAGAATAACATTTTTAGAATTAAATGATGTGCTTATTAAGCTGTCTCATATGCTTGCGTATCCTACTGAAATCTCGATAAAAACCATATACGCTTCGGCATGATAATCAAAATGTTTAATGGTTTGATAAAATTCATCCTATTTTTCACAATTTCAGTGCACGAACCAAGGATTTGTGACCAATTTGACGTTCGGCCCCGATGGAATAGAGTTTGAGCCAACCTTCAAACAGTTTAAGGATCAAATTTCTTTGCTCTACGAATTTCTCATAGACGCCTGTAGGTCCTGTCCACGCCTGGAAACGTTACTCTACCAGGATTATGTTGAAACTGGGAGGGCTACATTGAAGGTTTGTAGATTGTCGATCTATCTTTTATATCCTTTCGCTGTGCAACTTATTAGAGAATTGTTTGTTGTTGCTGTTTTACTGTCTTTCGTCATACTGTGATAATAGGAATAATTATTTAATATATTATTTTTATCCAAAAAATAAATTAACTTCAAAACGGAAACTAAGAAGTAAAAAATAAATTAACTTCTACGAATAATTTCGACTTATAAGAGATTAATTAAAAGAAACATAAACAATTAAAAAATTAAGTATTAATTAATATAGAAGTAATTTTAAAGTTGTAAGGCAATTGCAGCCTTACAACTAGGATGTACTGGCTACGAAAGAAAGCAGAATAAAAATACTAATTTTAGTGTTTTACATACATGGGTACTTAGCAATCTGCTACATGAGGTACACATTTTCAGATAACTAAATTATATCGGATAGGGGAGGCCTTTGCCCAGCAGTGGAACAACATTGGATAAAGAAAATGATAATTAATCAGTGTTGACGCCCGAGACACACAATTATACATCAATACAATAAGTATAGGAATACTTCAGGTTGAATTACTAAATAGTTAAACTATCTCTTTGGTGGTTTCAGACCGGAAATAAAAACCTCTGTATGATATATATTTTATTTTATAGCCGATCATAGATGCTGATCTAGTGGATTCATATAAGCAGAAAGTAGCGGATTTAATCGCTGAACAAAGAATTGGTCCAGAGATGAGGGTCCGAGATTTTGACGAATACGTATGCTTACTGGATGGAAGAGTAAGAACCTCATATTTATTTATCATGTCCAAATCAATATAATTTTCATAAAACCTTGCATCGAGTGTTACTTTTTATCCCAGAAGCGGAATTCTACTCGTGAAATTAAAAACACCCTGTATTCATAAAAATATGTCTCTTTTTATATATAAATTATAATAGGTACCTTATTAGGTTACGTTGCCATCTGTATTGGTTGCTATCATTGTTGGCGTGCTATATTATACAGGGAATATTACGATTCAATGTATTTTACATACATTTAAACTTTGCAAATTATTAATACAAACAATAAGATCAATAGATAAATAATATTTTGAGAATAGTAGGATACATAAAGATAAATTTGAAAACTACCGAATCATTTACCTCATGCTGACCCATATTGTGATTGACGTGATTTATCCCTTAGTCCAGCGAAAAGGTGGAAGCCTTCATGGTATCTAGACCCGAGAAGACATTCGAGGAGTACTGCGCTGAAGCCGTTTACTACGTGGACCTCGCCAAGGAGATCCCGAACAAGCTGGAGGGAACCGTTGTGTCAGGCATGTTTAGGTAATAATTGAAGTGAAACTTCTTTAGAATCGTTGTGATTTCAGACCGGATGCAACGGAAATACGTCAGGTAAGGCAATCTTAAACGCTAACAAGGTTAAGCAACTTTCCGGAACGCCAGTACTTGGATGGGTGACCGCCCGAACAAATCTTTTTGCACAGTATTTTTTTTTATTCATCTCATTCTTTTGTCGATTTACTTAAGTTTCACTTCTTCCGTGTGTGAATCGCACACACACCTTTTTTATTTTGGTTGAGTGTGTTTTGTTGTGGGAAACACAGTATTTTTGAGAAGTAGCTATGTGTTCCGGGGCTTATTACCTCAAACGTGATATTCATATTCATTTATTTGTTGATTCATGTGGTTACGAATGGTGCGAAGTTCTAAATATACCCTTACATGAGCCCCGTTGGGACATTACAACTGATACAAAAATAGTCTTAGACTAAAGTAAGTAAGTAACTTATTACATATTCAATATTTATCATTATGATAAAAATTAAATAGCGCCTACGAGTATAAGATATTTTGTTTAGATTATGTTGGTACTTTTTTATATTTTTAAAAGGTAGTTTAATTCAGTACTGATTTTTATTTCTAAATCTACCTGTTTTGTTTGGTAATCGAATGGACTTAAGTAAGTAATAGTGTTGATGATTTTTAATATTTGATAAACCTCACTTTTTAGAAAAAAATGTGATACTTTAATTACATTTTTTTCATGCCAAAATAGATCAAAACACATCCGTAACCTTCGCACACTGGATCCTGTGATGATGACGACTGACGTTTTTATTCCCCATCATCAGTTAAGCGCATCGCACTGACTGCGGGATTCTTAGCATTCAGCACTTGACTAGAAGAGTGCGGACCCGATTTCAAAATGAAAAGTTAAACCGTTGTTAACGCTTTCACAGTATGAGTGTTGATTTTATTGACAGGATGCAAAGAGGTGACCTGATCCAGACGATGAGGTCGGCGGCCGCGAAGCTGGCCAACCAGCTCTTGCGGAGGATGACTGATGACTATCAGACAATGATTAAAGCGTATGTTTAAACTTTATCTTCCTTTAATCAGGTTTTTAATTACAAGATTTAAAAGACAAAACAATGAAATCTTATGTTATGTTACATTTCATGTTAACCATCTACGCGATTTTATAAGCTATTAGCGGTCCGCCCCGCTTCGCACCTATATAGTTGACCGTATTTTGAATCTAAACTATTCTCGAACCCACTTAGACACACACAAATAAATCATCAAAATCAGTCCAGCTGCTTAGGAGGAGTTAAATGACTAACACACGTACAGATTATTTATTTATATAAAGATACTGAAGTTTAAAAAATTCTAAGTAGATAGATAACTCTTTAATGTACACCACAAATAAAATACAAACTGCAAACAATAACAAGACAATACATTGGAGTACAAAGGGCGGCCTTATCGCTGTGAGCGATCACTTCCTTCAACCTTTGGATGGACAGGAATGAAATAGAACGACATAGACAGTGGCGTAGGATACATAGTCGTTTAACTTTATTGTTCTTTAAGTAATAAATAACTTCTGGTTGATTAGAATCTATGACGAGTACAGTCACATAGCCAGCACGCTCCTGACGCCCCCAGCGGACACCGCGGCGCTTATGGAGCTCATCGACTATAACAAGAAGGTGGAGGACATACTGCTCACAGAAATGGAGGACAAATTGAGGAACGTGTTGAAATACATCATGTTCCTCGGCGACCACACCACGTATACACCGTTGGAGATGAAGGCTAACAATCAGTGTTTTCATTGGTGAGTGTACTGCCATACAGGTGGTCGTTAAATCAATTCACAGCTTTTAGTAACGGCTTTCCGTTCGTCAACGAATTAACTGTTTTTAATTCGTTTGCAATTGTTTCAACTGCTGTTTTCATTGTCAGAAAATAATAGTTTAAGATATGACACCGATCGTTAACGGAAAAAGCTGTTGATTATAATAATTTCCGTCAACGTTTTAGGCGCTACTTCCTAATAATATCGATTCGCTCGCTCGCTCTTCGGCTGACAGCTTATCTCGCGCAAAAACAAATTTTAATAATTACTTATAGTGCATGCTTGGTACATTTATATTTTTTATGCGTTGAAATTGTCACGAGCAACACACATTACAATTAGGTATCTTAACAACTACAAAATAAAAAATAAAATAAAATACATGAAGATAAAAAAGGTACGATAAATTACTCGTGTATAATATGGAATTAACTTTCAAGCGCGCCTGAATGTCTAACATAGTGTAATATGAGTACCTAATATAAATAATAAACCGTTTGACACTCAGCCACCAGCTAGTCCAAAACCTAGAAATGCCTTTTATTGATATTAAACGAAATTCCGAAAACGCTTACATAACATAAAATTGATGGCATATACACCGACGTGACGTATATGTCGCACACCGTTGGAGATGAAGGCTAACAATCAGTGTTTTCATTGGTGAGTGTACTGTCATACAGGTGGTCATTAAATCATACAGCTTTTAGTAACAGCTTTTCGTTCGTCAACGAATTAACTGCTTTTAATTCGTTTGCAATATTTTCAACAGCTCGTTGGTTCCCTGCGACACAGCCGCAATCCAAAAATGTCCAAAATCGTTTTTATTGCATAAATGCTCCTATAATTGATCGGTTTATGCGTTTCAGCGAAGACACCCATGCTTTTATCCATAGTTTTCACAAAAACACACAAGCGCCCTTGCGGTTTTACCTAATTTAGTCGGTTAGTTCGGAGCGATACGGCCATTTTTTTAGTTGCAACCAGGACTTCCGAACAATTTCAAGGTTTTGTAATAAAAATTATAATCGAAAGTGCCGTATTTTGAGTTATGGCTGCTTTGATCTAAAAATTCAGGTGAGTACCAGAATATTTTATAAACTAAGGGGCCTTATTTTGTGTTGCGACCGCTTTAATTATAAATTTTAGTAAGTATGTAGTGATATTTTTGAATGTGACCGCTTTGAATATAAATAACAAGGCAAAGTCTTTTCTGTTCTTCTAATCAAAAGAGCTGTTTTTGAAATGCGACTGTGTTTTATATAATATTACTGTCATATGAGGAATAACTTTTAAAGCTAATGGCTATTTCAAAAACTAGCTTCTACCGGCAGCTTTGTACACGTTGTTCTTGGACAACAAGCAGCCAATGTGATTATCCTGGTCTATATCTATAATAAGCGAAGTTAATGCCTGATCACTACTCGTTGTTTATTGCTTTGAATAGGTGACAAACATCCCATAAATCCAAAATACCTACTTACTATTTTTTTTTAATCAGTGGGATTGGCTGTTGTAAGGCTTTCACGTTTTAACTTTTCTTCATAGCTTTTTTATCACAATGTAAAGATGTAAAATAATGCCTAGATAGGAAATTATAGATAGAAACTACGACCTTAGACTTTGTGGTTTAAGTAGAGTGTTGGTGGTGGTGGTTTCTTTATTTGTATAATGATTTACAGAATGGAAAGAAGAACTCAAAGAATCCTTAACATGGTAGCAGAAAACCAAGCTTTGCACTCATCATCAACATACCTAACTTTGTTGTGGAAGAAAGCGTTTGCAAAAATGATTCAAGTGCAACAGATTTTTCATCAGATGATAGCGTCAAAGATCCCAATTTCCAATTAATTTCAAAGAATAAAATATATGAATCAATCTCTGATGTAGCTATTTTACCAAAACCGGTCTGGATCCTATCCTATCCTGGATCTGGATGGGCCTATCAAGAGCTCCAACATTACCAACTAAAACAAAAAAGCCACCGAAGGTCGGAAACTAACGCTCAGCAATATGCCCCAGCTACTCAGTGTTAATTCTCAGCAATACAGCACTATTCAGGAAGAACCCACATACCCTAATACTGACATCTGATATTAATAACCATACTCTTAGCTTCGATTCTCCGGCTGCCATTATTGATTCTGCACCCCTAGCGTTGATTTACCTAGTGTGGAATCGATAACTATTGATGAGGTTATGCCCCGGAGATCACGAAAAAGAAAAACGTAAAGCAAGATGATACATTTCAGTGTCGAAAAATATAAAATATAAAAATATATTCAATAAGTACATAGCTAATTTTAATATAAATCTGACTTAGTTCCTACAATAGTTTGTAATAATAACTTACGTAACTTAAAAGAATAACATGACTGACTAGGCACTAAAAAGATGGTCACATTGCTCTATCATTACAATTACGAGTACAAGAATAAGTACGCAGTTTAGAGTTATTATCTTTGTCTCTAAGTATTTACCTAAGTTATAAAATATTAATTGTAACACAGATAAATTAATTTTTGTATAATTGCTAAGCATTTGAAAACAAAGTTGATTCATATCTTTTAACTAATGGTTAGGTAAGAATACTCATTCTCAAAGTAAGAAGTATTTTATAATTATACATAAGAAATAAGACTTGTTATTGAGACTGGTTGATTAGCTAAGCCAAGTTATTTAGTAATTTCTATCTCATTTTATTGATTATAATGTTTCTTTTCTGATAATAAGTATTTAAACAAGATCTCAAATCGTAATTTATGATCTTAAAAGTATAATTTAATTAAAGTTTGAAAAGTCGTTATTAGAAAATAATGTCTAAATGACTTAGAAGTAAAAATTTAATGACAAGAGTATTTCATAGTGTAGCATGCTATTCCTTTCTTTGATTACTTGTTAATTTTTCAGTATATAATGTTTATTTTTTTTAAATAAACTATATAGATTTCGTCAGTTGCGCCGTTTTATTCAATAATTTCATCAACAAATCTTAATATTTTTTATATTCTAAACGGACTTATCTTGCTTTATACGTGTTTGTGTTAAAGCTACTCTTAAATTAAAAATACATACTGGTTAAGGGGCAAAAGACGCAGGTAACGTTATACTTTAATCATATAATTTAAAACCATAACCATCCGAAAAATTAAAAAAACCTGTTGCAAAAACTTTGACCGGCTCTACTGAAAAAACAGAAATTTTGGAATGCGGCTGTGTCGCAGGGAACCAGCGAGCTGTTTTCATTGTCAGAAAATAATAGTTTCAAATATGACACCGCTCGTTAACTGAAAAAGCTGTTGATTTTAATAATTTCTGTCAACGTTTTCGGTGCTACTTCCTAATAATATGGCTTCGCTCGCTCGCTCTTCGGCTGACAAATTTTAATAATTACTTATAGTGCATGCTTGGTACATTTATATTTTATATGCGTTGAAATTGTTACGAGCAACACACATTACAATTAGGTATCTTAACAACTACAAAATAAAATAATATAAATGAAGATAAAAAGGTACGATATAACTTATCGTGTGTAATATGGAATTAACTTTCAAGCGCGCCTGAATGTCTAACATAGTGTAATATAAGTACCTAATATAAATAATAAACCGTTTGACAGTCAGTCACCAGCCAGACCTAAACCTAGAAATGGCTTTTATTGATATTAAACGAAATTCCGAAAACGCTTACATAACATAAAATTGATGGCATAGCTTGTAACGAATTATAACGCTTTTACAATCTGTTGACCATTGACGAAAATCAGTTTAAATAAATAATTATTTCCAGACAGCTCACACAACAACATCTAGCCCTGTGGTAAGCTCTAAGCTTGTGTTACGGGTACTATAGGATATCTGATATACTTAATATAATAGGCATACATGTATAGATATTTTTACTATACATATTAAACACCCAGACCAAGGAAAAAGTGCTTCGAATCGAACCCGCTACCTTTAGCGCCGCAAGCAGACCCTCGCCCACCGCGCCACTGAAGCAGACGATGTTTCGCGTGTCCTTGGAGCACACGCCAAACATCGTCTTCGCCCGAATACATCGCGTTGCAACGATATATCCGGGTCACACACATCGCGTTTACACGAATATGGCCGTAAGCCGTTAATGTAACCGCAAGATACAAAATCATTTATTTCCATTGTTTCGTTTTACAAATCTTAGAAACGTCAAAAATAAAATACTAAATCTTAAACTAATTGAACATAGGTACTTAAATACACCATTAGACATTGACTTCGTAGCCATTAGGTTTTACAGAGGACCAATATTATAACGATCAGTATCCTGGTTGGAGAGGGTTATCATAAGTTTTTCTAATTGGTTAAGCGAAAGATGGAAGTATATAATTTTTTCAGGTATGCTCGTATGCCCGGCATTTTAGCAGAGTCCAAAGCCATATGTGATCAAAAGAAACTCGAGTACCAGGAGTTACTCAAGGTAAAGTAATTAAACTAATAATTGAAAATATCACAGAGATTTAAATTAAACTTTCCTATACTTTAATATGTTTTTGTGTAGGTTCGCATCGCTAAATTCATTGAAGATTTGGGGACTTACGATTTGCAAAGCCTGGAGCTTCAGTATTGGGGAGAAATCACGGAACTGCCGAAATACGTTATGCGTTCGCACCATTTGGATGAAAAGTAAGAAACATTAATTTAAGTTTTACGAAGTAAAATACGAAGATTATATAAATTACTAGTCGACCCGACAGACGTTGTCCTGTCCCACGTCTCAAAAAACAATATCCAGTTGACCGTATTGTGAATCTAAACCATTCCCAGATCCCCTTGAACACACACAAAAAATTTCATCAAAATCGGTCCAGTCGTTTGAGAGAAGTTCAGTGACATACACACTCACAGAAGAATTATATATATAAAGATATGTAAACATAAACGATTGGGAAATTTCCTAAGTCTGACTGACAAAAACTTATTTTAACCCCCGACCAAAAAAGACGGGTGTTATAAGTTTGACGTGTCTGTCTGTCTGTGTGTCTGTCTGGGACATTATAGCTCCCGAATGGATAGAACGATTTCAATTTAGTCTTTTTTGTATGAAAGGTGAGTCTGACGCGAGTGTTATTAGACATGTTTCATGAAAATCGGTTGAATTGTTTAAAAGTTATGGGGATGAGAGTGGGGAAGGAAAATCAAAAATCTGCAAATATACTCGAGTGGGGTATCAAATGAAAGCGCATCGCGTGCATATTACTAAATATTATGGTGTTTAACTTTTAAGGAAATTAAAGCATTGGAATCGTTGGTGTTTCTAAAAAATTTAAATTTAGATTTATAGATAAATTACGGTTTAGGTAATTTCGATGTTATCATTCATGAGTAATTGTTTGCGTAATTTTAATAATAATACAGATATTTTTTTATGAATAGTGATAACGAGCTATTAATATCTTTAATAAATTAATTTTATCATAATAATTACAGATAATTTATATTTTTTGTCATCATCATCACCATATTAACGTTCCCACTGCTAGGACACAGGGACTTCTCTCTTGACCAGAGAGATTAGGCCTTAATTCACCAAGTTCACCGACTCTTTTTTTAAAGTTCTCAGATCATGCCGGTTTCTTCGCGATGTTTGCCTTCACAGTTAAAGCACGCGTTTTAAAGCGCACATAAATTTCTCAAGAAGAAAAATCCAGAGGTGCGTGGCGGGGTTTAAACCCGAGACCTTCGGAATTAAAGTCAAGTGTCCAACTTAGCCAACACGGCTTTCAGCAGACATATAACTATTAGACTATTATTTTGCTTTTCGTTTTTGTCAGAAATGTACTCATCGCGCCCTATTCGCATTCAAGTCAAACAATGTTTTTAAAATTACTTCGTTGAAAGACAGGTTCCAAATTGCCATCATGGCCAAATTGCCATCATCATGTATAATCTTTTTGTAGATTATCAAACGCATTACTGAAGATCGACCAGTTCAACGAGGAGGAAATATCGTTCGGTTACGAAATGTCGCAGTACCCGAAAAGAAAAGCCATATTCGACCGCATCGTGCCGTTCAAGAAACTTTTCGACGCCGGCTTTGATTTCCTGGAGAAGCATAACAAATGGATGACTGCCAAAGTAAACTTGTTTCCGAATACAAATATAATAACGTATGTGTAGTTACGGTTCAATGCGAATGTCGAGAAGCGTAGCCAAATTTCTTGTAGGGTATAGGTAAGGTTATTGTGTAGAGATGTTGCTTAGATTTTATATGAATTCGACCATAATGATGACGAATTTTGTTAAGGTTGACGAACTTGAACTGTGCTGTAACGAATCACTTGTTCCTCATTCTTATGTCAATTTTAATTTATAAAGAGTTTTTAAGAAGTATACTAGTTTTTAAGAGAATGAGGGAGTGGTTTATCTACTGGTTGTTGAAATACGAGCGTCCATTATTTTGATCTTGACCCCGGTAACTTACGCTTGAAAACGATTTATGGCCGGTTTCATTGAATCTAAAGGTTTGTTAAAATCCTACGACGAAGACTCATTTCAGTATAGAGAAAATCAGGCGTACCTGTTACCATCTACGGCCAGTTCAACGAGCGTTAGATATATTTGTTCCCATAATTCTAAAAGTACTGTTAATGCCATGATACTTCAAATTAAAAAAAGGTGTAGCTGGCATAGATCAATCTTAGTAGATCCATATTCCAGAACCATAATTATAGTGAGATATTATTTCTTAAGTCGATCTAATTATTGACAGTGTGGATCTACTGAGAAGATCTGTTAACCAAACCACTGGAAAAATCCCTTATTAGATGTTTTTCTTCGCTAGATCTATTACTGGATCTTAAGTTTGTTTACAGTTTTAAAATCATTAAGCATAAGTTTTACTCAGAGGCCAAGAATAAAAATAATGCATAAACCACGAAGAGGTTTCGAGTCTCGTTACCTTGATTCTGTGACTCTACGTGCCTCATCATCGTATCTGCCATTCTGGTACCTGATATCGATATTTCTGTTCTAATATTCATACTAAGAAAATAATATATATATTTTTTGTGTTGTATTGAAGCTACTAGGTATGCTTAAAGTTATTGGAATTATCAGTCTTAGTAGTTCAAATTCATGTCGTACATATTTTTTATGATTATGTCTTGAAACTAACTTGTTAGAGTAAAACTGCCATAAATATTAGGTCCTTACATATGAAATTGGCGTTTTTCGTACTGGCCACTTTAATCACAAATTTCTCCTCTTTGGTAAGGAATTCCAAATTCAAATTTGTACAGCTATAGACTCATGTATTTGTGCTTCGATGATCGTCATTCATTTGTTTTTTTTCTTCTGTTTTTTTCTGTTTGCGTCACTCATTTTACAAAATGGAAAACTTAAAATATCGCATTATTTACGAGTACGAGTTCCGCCGTGGCACTAGTGCTGCGGAAACAACTCGAAGGGTGAATGATGTGTATGGCGGTCGTGTTGCAAAAGAAAACACAGTTCATTTTTGGTTCCAACGTTTTCGTTCTGGAAATTTCGACTTGCAGAACAAGCCCCGTGGACGGCCTGAGACTCAAGTTGATAATGAAGAGTTGAAGGCTATTGTGGAAGCGGATCCATCGCAAACCACGTCCGAGTTAGCTGCAGGCTGCGGTGTTAGTGATAAAACTGTTTTAATTCACTTGAAGCAAATTGGGAAGATTAAAAAGCTTGAAAGGTGGGTACCTCACGAATTGACTGAAGCAAACCGGCAAACGCGCGTCGACTGCTGCGTTACATTACTAAACCGGCACAATAATGAAGGTATTTTAAACCGAATCATTACCTGTGATGAAAAATGGGTTCTTTACGATAATCGGAAGCGCTCAGCGCAATGGTTGGATCCTGGCCAGCCAGCCAAATCCTGCCCCAAGCGAAAATTAACCCCAAAAAAGTTACTTGTAAGCGTTTGGTGGACTAGTGCCGGTATTGTTCATTACAGTTTTCTCAAATCTGGCCAGACTATTACGGCTGATGTCTATTGTCAGCAATTGCAAACCATGATGGAAAAGCTAGCGGCTAAACAACCTAGGCTGGTCAATCGCTCCACGCCACTGCTGCTTCACGACAACGCTAGACCACACACTGCGCAACAGACGGCTACTAAATTAGAAGAGCTTCAATTGGAAAGTCTAAGACATCCTCCGTACTCCCCGGACCTTGCTCCAACAGATTACCATTTTTTTCGAAATTTGGATAACTTCTTGCAAGGGAAAAAATTCAACTCCGATGGGGCAGTCCAAATCGCCTTCAAAGATTTTATTGATTCCCGTCCGACTGGTTTTTTTAGTAAAGGGATCAATGAACTACCTATAAGATGGCAAAAGTGCATAGAAAATAATGGTTCATACTTTGATTAATTAAATATATTATATTAAAAAATATTCGACTTTTTGTTCCTCCCATACAAAACGCCAATTTCATATGTAAGGACCTAATATTAAACGAGAAAACTTAATCCCCAAGCGGTAACCGGTTACCGCTTACCTGACCTTATTACCTGAGGTGAGGGTCAAGGAGTTTAAAAGCTAAGTAAATTTTCAGGTAGGAAGTTTCGATCCTGAAGACATTGAAGGAGATGTGAGTTACTACTACAAAATTGTGTACAAGTTGGAAAAATCCTTCGCCGAAGTGCCTGAAACCTACAGACTTGCCAGTTCGGTTAGGTGAGTTATCTTTTACCACTGTTACAGTTACACTTAACAAAGTCGTTTTAAAAATATTAAGTAGTAGATATGTACAGGATTATAGTCTGCATAATTATTGTTTTATTTAAACATCTAAAGGATGGGACGGATTATATGATTAAACACAGTTTGTTGTGGATGTAAACAGAAAAATAAAGCGATATACATACATTTATTATACTTGTAATGTTCATATTGTAATTTAGATTGCAAAAAATATGTTTTTATGATTAATGTTTTTTTTATATCACAGAATTATTCCACAAAAAGGAGCATAGACTCCTAAATAAGTATAATATGAATACAAGTACAATGGAAGGACATATCATAAAATATCAGAAAATACAAATACTGGTTCCTCAGCTAATTATAAAAATATTATGTAGTATTCTACAAATTTCAGAACGAAAATGGATGAATTCAAAGAACACATGCCGATTATCCAAACATTAGGTAACCCTGGCATGAAGCCGCGCCATTGGGAGAAAGTGTCGGAGATCGTCGGCTTCCCGATAGTCGTGGACGAGGAGCTATCACTGGAGAAGGTGATAGACTTCAACCTCGTCGACTATATCGACAAGTTTGAGACTATCTCCGAAGCGGCCACTAAGGAGAACAACTTGGAGAAGGCGTTGGATAAGATGATGAATGAATGGGCCAATCTGTCGTTCGAGATTCTGCCGTACAAGTGAGTTTGTTAGATCACTTTGAAGTTAGTGTTTATGTTATAAGTTTGCAGTCGTATTGTGCTAATAATTTTACTGTTTTTATTTATTATGTTTTTATGTTTATTTATGTTTTTTTTTTTTACTTTTTGTATCTAGTATCTTGATATAGAAAAGTGGCTAATAAGGGACATTGTGCGAAACTCCGCGCAGATGGCTCCAATAGCACAGACGGTTAACTTCTGCTTATTTAAAGGGTTTTATGGCATTTATAACCTCTATGATCAAGAAACTCTTTTCTCGATGCTTCACTACTTTGACTTTTTTTGTGGGCATAAAAACTCTGTCGCGAATTTGCAGTAATATCCCCTATTGTTATAAATAACTAATGTTTTAGGGATACTGGAACGTATATCTTGTCGAGCGTGGACGACATTCAGCTGCTATTGGACGACCATATTGTTAAGACACAGACAATGAAGAACTCGCCTTATATCAAGCCGTTTGAAGACACTATTTAGTAAGCTATCTTTTATTAATTTAAATATCAAATAATACATTAAAAATAAATGCTTAAATTTTCTGATACGAGCAGAGCAACTTTTTCCCGCGCTTTTTGTCCTTTACTTTGAAAACACCTATTTCCGTGCCAAGACCGAGAGTTCAAGAGTTTACGCAAGATACAACGAAATGTTAAAACGAACAAAGTGGATAATATAATTAGTTGAAAAACTTGAGGAAAGGTTTTATAGTCTAAAACGACCATATCTATGTCTATACGTGTATGTTCGCGATAAACTCTAAATGCCCGCTGTACACACGCGCCGAGACCCTCTCGGCGAATGTCTCGGCCGAGAGGGGTCTCGTCGAGAGCATGCCTGTACACACGCGTTCTAACATTTGAACTGAAGACTCACGCGACAATGGACGTAGAAATTGCTGCTGCTATTTGTGTTTGTGCCATGAGCTATTATAATTTTTTTAACATTTACTATAAAAATAAAATTCGTAAACCATGAAGAAATAAGAAAAAAATTAATTTTATTAAATTAAATTAAAATTAAATTAAAAAAATATTAAATACTATTAGCGAGCAAGTAAATGAACGAGTGTGTACATGCTCGCTCTCGTTTACCTCGCGAGAGCCAACGAGACCCTTTGACTCGGGCGCAAAAAACCGACAAGCCACCGAGAGCGACCGAGACGAGAACGAGACAGCGAGACGAGACGAGAGCGCCCTGTACACACGCGCGTTCGGCCTGTCTCGGGGTGTCTCGGCGCGTGTGTACAGCCAGCATAAAACAAATGAACGGATCTTGACTACCTTAATGGATCGGTGCCGGTGGGCGGAGGTCCGCCTGAGGCGCAAGAGGTTGCGGGTTCGATTCCCGCCGAAGGACCAGATTTTGTGCGATCTACAATTTCGTGATTCGAGTCTGGGTGTTTTCTATGTATCATATGTATTTATTAACAAAATAAATGTATCTATGTAGTGTATCAGTCACCTAACACCCATATATACCTCTAGTACAAGCTCGGCTAAGTTTGGGGTTAGGGGATGTTGTATGATTAATCCCGAAATATTTATTTTATCTTTAGGTAAAATAATTAAGAGGAAGGTTTTGCCTACGTGCAATGCCGGAACGGGCCGTTTTGTGTAATGTTGATGTTATATATTTTGACTGCTTTCAGTGATTGGGAAGGAAAGCTGATACTCCTACAAGAGATTCTGGACGAGTGGCTGAAGGTGCAAGCGACTTGGATGTACCTCGAGCCAATTTTCTCGTCGCCCGACATCCAGCAACAGATACCCGAGGAGGGCAGGCGATTCAGTGCTGTTGATAAGGTATATTAATATTGTGTTGTCTAAAATTAGTTTTCATAACAAGCAAATAAATTTTAAAAGTATGAGATGGACTATGCCTAGGGTTCTGTGTACAGTTTAAGTATACACTTTTTGAAATAAAATAAAACCAAAGAAGGTCAGCCAGAGCGGTCACTCATCCAAGTACTGGCTTCGCGTAACGTTGCTTTACTTTGAAAATGAACTAAGAGTTTGAAATTTAATTTACGATCGTGTGATTAGACACAAAAATAACCACCTGTTTTTCAAAAGTAATTAATTTACCGCTAGCAATTCATACCAACAATATTAAATTTTAAACATTTGCTACTGAATTTCATTACATGGCTAGCGGCTCCCTTTATGAGTTTTGGAATTATTAGGTTAGTTTTGTTTTCTTAAAAAAGCACTCGAAGAGCGGTTATTCTAAACTACGATCAATTACTCAAAATTTTGTTAATTCGTATAGATGTGGAAAGAGATCATGAAAGCCGCGTACTCGGAGCCGCGCGTGCTCGACGTCATCATGATCGAGAAGATGCTGGACCGCCTGAAGAAGTCCAACAACCTGCTGGAGATGGTCCAGCGCGGCCTGAACGCGTATCTGGAGAAGAAGCGGCTGTACTTCCCGCGCTTCTTCTTCTTGTCCAATGATGAACTTCTCGAGATATTGTCGGAGACGAAAGACCCTATGCGGTGAGTGATAAAGCTGCAGAGAAAACAAATGAAAAAAAAAAGGAATATGAAAATGTATTTATTACTACTAAAAGATACAATTATATCTTAAAAAAACATAACTAAACTACAAATACATCTGATCGTAGAGCAGTTTAACATCTATTAAAGAAAATATCTGACAGTTTCCTCACTAGGCTAAGACTGTATCAAGAAATTTTTTTTACGACAATAAAATAGGGAGTTGTATGCCTAGTAACAGTCCATACCCATTTTTGCTTATTGATAGAATTTTTAAAATTATTACAAAACATATTTTTTTAATTATAAAATACGTACCTCGCTCCTCCCTAAAAGAGTAAGGAAGCATTCTTATGGTCAAATTCATGCTATAAAAAATATTTGGTTTTCAATCCTGAGTGCTTAGTCTTTAACTTAGAATACACTATCTAGAGCATTTCTATATAATCCGTCATTATTGCGAATGTTCGGCGTTTTATTCGGCCTTTGACTGCCTCAGTGGCGCGGTGGCCGAATGTCTGATTACGGCGCAAGTGGTAGCGGGTTCGATTTCCGCCGAGCTTCAATGTGTAAAAGCTGCTGACGTTGATGAAAGAAACCCGTATAAACCCTTAAATCTTACATTCTTCAGTAATAACAATCTTATTATTTTATCGCAGAGTCCAACCTCACCTGAAGAAGTGTTTCGAGGGCATCGCTCGACTCACGTTCACAGATGAAATGGTGGTCACTCACATGAAGTCGTCCGAGGGAGAGATTGTGAAATTAACTCTTACTATCAACACTGTCGCGGCTAGGGGACAGGTAAATTATTACCTTATTTTACCCGAGTCCAACCTAACCTGAATAAGTGTTTCAAGGGCAACGCTCGGCTCTCGTTAGGTATTACATGCTATCTAGGTTATAAGATAAGAGCTAAAGAATTCAGTTTTCAAGTCTTATCTAACTCTGAGGGCCTGTTTCACCATCTTCTAAAGGCCCAAGAAGCTAATCTGGAGTTACGTCTAGAGCTTACGTATTTTTTTATAATGTGTATTACTCAGATTATTATGTTCCTGAGCGAGAAATCTCTAAGTATATTATATGTGTATGCCTATGTTTACGTAGTACATATTACTGCAAATAATTTTCCTTTCATTAATATGTAACTGCTGATTCGGTACTTGGGACTTTGCTCGGAGATTTTTAAACAGGTTCCTATAGATGTAAAATGAAAAAAAAAATAGATTTAATTCGGTAGGTACTTGTCATGTCTAGGTAGAGAAATGGTTGTTGGAACTGGAGAAGTCAATGAAGACGTCGGTTCACAACGAGCTCTCCCTGTCGTTCTACGATTACCTCGTCATCCCGCGAGAGCAATGGGTGTTGGTGTGGCCCGGACAAGGGGTACGTGAATTTAAATGCTAGAAATAGCTATTGTATCAAGCACTTATTAATTATTATGCAAGTTGACATAACATTCATAATTATACCATCTTGTCATTGTTGTTGTAGTAAAATTTTGCTATTCTTGATTTCTTTGTGACATGCTCAATGGCTATATTTGACATACCTAACTTATACTATTATTTGTTTATGTTTTCTCCCGATTATGTGGCACTGGTAACGACAAAAATAAAACAGTTGTGACGTATCGTTGTTTTATCAATAAATTACTATAAATGAATATGTAAATTGCAATTGTGTAATTGAATATTTCAGTGCAACTAAGATCTATGTTAATATAATACTCTAAATCGTTTTTGTTTAGAATGCTCGTTTGTTGCTAAGATAGAGAAGGTGTTGTAGGTAATTAATGTTGTCAAATTTTCGTATAGGTATTATGCAAAGTAATTTTGGCTTCAAGTAAAAAAAAATACATACAATAAACTGGAGTTGATAGTGCTAATGTTTTTTTTTATAGCGATTGCTTGAAGGTCTGAAATATTCGCATTTATCATCAGGTGAAATTGAAGACAAATCACACATATCACCAATATTTATTTTCTTTACCTTTACATATACTTTAAATTACTAAACAAATAAAGCCAGCGTACATTTTCCAGGTGCAATGTATTGCTATGACGTACTGGACGTCCGAAGTAACGGACGCGATCCACACGAACGTGAAAGCTATGCGCGCTTACTGGGAGAAGTGCAACTACCAGATATCGAAAATTGTCGATCTGGTCAGAGGAGATTTGAGCTTGCAGAACAGGATCACACTAGGTACCTAACATTTTAGGCATTTTAACAGATCTACATAAATATTTTCATTATTAACCCCGACCAAATGGAGCGATTTCAATTTAGTTTTTTTATGAAAGGTGAGTTTGGCGCGATTGTTCTTAGACTAAGGGTGTTTCATGAAAATGTTGTGCCGTTTAAAAGTTATGGGGGTGAGAGTGGGAACGGAAAACCGAAAAATCTGCAACTATACTCAAACGAAAGCACATCGCGTGCACATTACATAATATTATGGTGTTTTACTTTTAAGGAAATTAAGGCATTGGAATCGGGGGTTTTTCTTAAATTTTAAATTTAGATTTATTATTTGATTTGTAATGAGATATTTGACATGATTAGCTAATTTTTGATAATTCAGTTGCCATGATTGTGGAGATAGATGTGTCCATCGGCTCATAATATGTTTCAATTTCATATTTATCAGATATTTTTCTTATGGTAGCCGGCATCATTAAAGCTTTTTTCCCCTGCCCGCGTGTTTGATCTCGTGAAAAGGGGTTGTTAAGATAAGCAGCAAAAAAATTGACAAAACATGACATGTACAAACTATTGTACTTTTTAACCCTAATACACATTTCAAATTTAAAAACATACAACTATTATTACAATGGTAAAGCACCATGGGTATTAAAAAAATATGAAAACATAGGTGACCAACTAATTTCAAAGAATGACAGGTTCTATTTCATTTTAAAATGCTATTATATAAATATCGCGAGTAAATTAAATTATTGCTAACTCGGTCCTTTTTGTATCCTGGCTTATAGAATTTATAAAAAAAAGCTATTTTGACCTTTATAAAACTTTATTTTAAACTAATCTACAATTTTTCTAATTTGCCATTTGCTCTTTTACACATATATTTACGGAAAATTGCTCGTGTAACAAGTCCAGTATATTGTTTATTTTCTAGTGTACAATAGCATACCATAAAGGTAAGTTATAAGGTAATTAAAAAAAAGGTATAACTGAGCTAACTGTTGATAGAGTTTTTTTTCTGAACGGTCATGAGTTGTGCAAGTGCACATTAAGTTGATCCCTGTATAACAGGGCCTAAAACGCATTTTTGTTGTTGTTGCTAGGTGCATTGGTTGTACTGGATGTCCACGCGAGGGATGTGCTGATGTCGTTGATCGAGCTCAACGTCACCCAGGACAACGACTTCAACTGGCTCTCGCAGATCAGATACTATTTCGAGGTATGTTCTATTCACTTGTTTCATATATGAGTGACATATAACTAGGTGCGATGATGGTATTGAGACGACCGACGACGACCTCTGTGGCTCGGAGGGCGAAAGCCCGCCTGAGGCGCAGGAGGTTGCGGGTTCGATTCCCGCCGCGGGACCAGATTTTGTGCGATCTGCAATTTCTGGTTTCGGGTCTGGGTATTTTCTATGTATAATATGTATGTATTTACAAAAAAAATATGTGTCTATGTAGTATATCAGTCTCCTAACACCCATAGTACAAGCTCTGCTTAGTTTGGGGTTAGGTGATGCTGTGTGAGTAGTCCGGAAATATTTTATATTTAAATATACATATTTATTTATATTCATAAATATGAGTGACATATAACTAGGTGCAATGATGGTATTGGACGTGCACGCGAGGCATGTGCTAATCTGAATGCTGATCTCAAACCTTAAACTGCCTCACTGGCGCGGTGGGCGAGGGTCCGCTTGCGGCGCAAGAGGTAGCGGGTTCGATTCCTGCCGAAGCTGAAAGTGTTTGTATGTTCTGCAAGCACTTTCTCCTTGGTCTGGGTGTTTAATATGTTAAATAAATAATATCTTTATATATGTATGACTATTATATTTCAGATATCTATAAAGTAAATCAGATATCTAGTACCCGTAACACAAGCTTAGAGCTTACCACGGGGCTATGTTGTTGTGTGAATTGTCTGGAAGTATTAAATATTTTAAATATTAAATATTACTTTAAATATTATTTTAAACGACCTCAAAGTCACAAGTCATCAACTGGCTCAATGACTTCAAATCAGATCGCTGCAAACCTGAGTTAGCAAGGCTATTTCCACAATTCTATTTTTACCCATCTGTGTTAGATGGAGGGTTATGTTATCGGAAATATTTATTAATGTCTAATTGTTTGGGACGTTTTGTAGCCTGATCGGCTCAATGAAGTTTAACTGAAGGTGTCGTAAGATTCGTATATACTGTGATAGTGACACTGGGTATATCAAAAAAAGGTTGCGGAAAAACGGCCAATTAGGGTTATGCTTCGAATTACTTAACGGCATTAATAGTCAAAACCCCAATGACATAAAGAATCACGATTGCACTAACAGACCAGTCAAAATAAATTCACCTAAAGCTTAAATATACGAGTACCAAACTTTCGGTTATAGAATAAACAGATGTATGCGCCCACGAGCGAAAAATGAATTATAAAAATAAACAAAATTTCCATATGAAAATGTTTGCATAACGTATCCGGGGTGTTGTTCAGAGTTTGGGTTTTTCTTCATTTGCAAGTTTGGTTTGTATTTATTCGCTGTAATTTTTTTTTTTAAACCCAATCATTACTTTATAATATGTTCATAAATTGTTTGCGTTTTTGTTTGACCGTTAAAATTGTTTATGTAAACCATATTATAAAGAAAAAAAAATTGTGTGACAACCTCTTTGGATCCCGAGTAAAAATGCTACTCTATCAGACTAAAGCTCTGCTACAATCAAACGCAACATTCAACTAATAGTTCTACAATGCCCTAAAATGACAAAATATTGGAATTAGTCTATTCCTTAACTTCGTTATTTAAATACGAATTAGTACAGTAGTGGTTACAAATACTTAAACTTAGACTAGCTTTACCTCCTTTCAACCCAGTAAGTTAAAATTAAAACCTTTTGTCTAAACTGGCTACGATTTACTTACTTTATCAAAAGCACAGTGTTTTAATTACATTATCGAGTATTACAGTTGTATTGCTTTCGAACAATATATTGATAGTATTCATATTTACAAATTGTAAAATTGCCATCAACAACAGTGTCAACATATTCATAGTATCGCAGATGCACCATTTTTATTTGTTAGGTCACGCCTCCCCACCAATCACGTCCAATCGCGTTGATGGCGCGTCCCTTACGAGCTATACAACCGTTATGTGGATGTAGCGAGCTGTTCGCGTGCTCGAAATAGTTTACAGAAAACGCCAAAATTAAATTAACTTGCACTTGGTCAAGATATAAAATTGAAACTATGCCGAAACGTCATTTCCAAATACATATAGTCATTACTTTAAGGGTATGTGTTTGTTGGAAGGTGACAAAATTTATTGTTGCTTTATGTGCACGCTAATTTAGTTTTATCTTATGTATAAGATAAAATGCATGGGAAGTTCAATTTGTAGAGGTCTAATATACATATGGTCTTATTAATAAAATACCACATGGACTTTAAAGAAAATATAATCACTTGTACTCAAATTTTGTTATCGCTGTTAAGCTTTCTATTTTTCGACCTCTGTCGCTCTGTGGGTATGTTGATAGTCTGCCTGAGGTCCAGTAGATGGCAGGTTCGATTCCCGCCGGGGTACCAGATTTTGTACGATCTACAATTCCTGGTTTCGGTTCTGGGTGTTTTGTGGTTTCGATAAATTTACAAAAAAAAATGTATCTATTGTAAGATCCATTGTGCAAGGTCTGTTTAGTGCGGAGTTAGGTGATGCTGTGTAAACAGTCCGGATTATTTTTTTTTAAACACACAATCTATCTATATAAATAAAAATGAATTGTTGTTCGTTAGTCTGATTAAAACTCGAGAACGGCTGGGCCGATTGAGCTGATTTTGGTTTTAAAATGTTTGTTGTAGTCCAGGGTAGGTCTAAACGGTAAGCAAATAAGGACCCGTGCGACGCCGGCCGGGGCGGGCCGCTAGTATTTAATAAAATCATAATATTTTGTAACTTTAAAAGAAACTAGATTTAATGTATTACGGAAGTAAATTTTCATAATTGTTAATTTGTTGATATTACTTTCGCATATTAATGTTATTCTAAATTTGTTTGCATTTTTATTGGCCGAAATCTAAAAGGAAAAGCCTCCACCTCCACGTCCAACTGTAAGTACAAATACAATTGCAAAAAAAATTACTGTGATGCTCTTTTGAAATTTCTTGATGGTTTGAATATATAATATATATCTACTTTGAAAAATCTAATTATTTTGTTATTCTCAAATCATATTAAAAGACTCAAGTCTCTTGGTGAAACTAATACATTGTGAAATCGTCTCGTTATGTTTCTTAGCGTTTTGTATATCTAATGCACAGAACGATTTAATTACTAATAAACTCATTATAAGCAATACAATTATAAACGGATTTAGGCTTTTTTATATTCATATGTATAGTAAGTCTTCAAGTTGATGATTTATCTAAATTTAATTGTATTTTCAACCAACGACAAACAAGGAGCAAACTTCTGGTTCTACTGTAAGTATAAAACGTGCCTATTTTGTCTTGTGTATGTAATTTTAAACCCTTCGTAATTTTGAATTTGTATTAAAATATGATATGAATATCATTGTAATTTGATATGGTTACTTATTCCAAATTTAATTGCATATTAACCATCGAAAAGGAGTCTCTGGAGGCCCCTGGTTCGGGTTCGACTGTGAGTATTATTTAAAATTTAATAAAAATATTATATTAAATTTAATTCGAAGTCTTTTATATCCTTTTGTAGTAGAATTTATATAATACATATATGAACTACTACTGTCTCCCATCAGTAGAAAATGAATATATGAACGTAAAATATAGTATTTATGTGCAGCTAAGAAATTATTAATGATTCCTATGATTTGTGCGGAACGGCCGAACTAAACAAGCGTCCAAAAACATAACAAATATTTTTGTAAAAGTGTATTTAAAAATAATGAAATTATTATTATTAATGTTTTGATATAAGGCAGAAACCTTGATAAAAACGCAAATGCATGGTGGTTGCAGACAGCTTCCAGCCACTACTACCTTCCTTAACACAGCCCATCCGTCTATCCTTCCACTACCTCATCCCACATGGCAATGACTTATCGAGTATTATTTGTTAGGAACAAGAAGATAAGACATGGCAGATTGCAACTCGCATGATAAACTCTCAGCTGATGTACGGTTATGAGTATTTGGGCAACGCGGGTCGTCTCGTCGTCACCCCCCTTACTGATCGCTGCTTCAGAACCCTCTTCGGAGCTTTGCATTTGAATTTGGGTAAGATGTGTACAAAGAATATCGTTTGACATAGTCTTTGCATTATACACATACACCTCTATATACACATAGTATGTATTCGAATGGCACCGCAGGAAGTTGTACAATTTTATAAAACTGCAGAAACTAACCAGATATGTTAACTGTATCGTCTCTACACAAAGGATTTCAGTGCAACCTTAATATAACATCAATATATAATGTCGTTCTATTTCTTTCCTGTCCATGCAAAGGTTGCCGGAAGAGATTGCTCACAGCGATAAAGCCGACCTTTGTACTCCGATGTATTGTCTTGTTACTGTTCACTGTTTGTTTGTGGTGTACAATAAAGAGTTATCTATCTATAACGAATCGGAAGGGAACCAAGAAAATATTCAAAGATTTGTAAAACAGGATTTCAGTGCAACCTTAATATAACATCAATATATAATGTCGTTCTATTTCTTTCCTGTCCATGCAAAGGTTGCCGGAAGAGATTGCTCACAGCGATAAAGCCGACCTTTGTACTCCGATGTATTGTCTTGTTACTGTTCACTGTTTGTTTGTGGTGTACAATAAAGAGTTATCTATCTATAACGAATCGGAAGGGAACCAAGAAAATATTCAAAGATTTGTAAAACCAAAAAAAATAAATAAATGATTTTGTATCTTTTATCTATCTTCAAGTAATTAGTTGAAGTAAGGTTTGTTATATTGAGGTTAGGTTGGTTTAGAGTTCGCTATAAAGAAGAAATTGATATATTGAGGTTGCACTGTATACATATATCCCAAAATGTTCTCATATCAATCTCCGGAAAGGTGATTCAAACAAAATAAATAATGCATACAATTTCTGTAGGTACATTATTGTATGATTTACAACCTTATTGTCCTATTTTGCGATAACTCTCGCAATTAACGGGAAAAATGAGCTATTCTAGTTTATATACAGGGTGTTACACGAGTTTCGGTCAGCATGGAAAGGTCCAAAACTATAAGACATAAGAAGATCTGTTCTTAGGAGCAATGTCATCGATTTTAGTCAAATGATAAATTGAATTAACTCATTTAAAAAAATATATTTGTAAATAGCTTATGAATCATATCATGCTATTAAAAATATAAGTAACACTATTTATATTAAGATATCGATTATGTAGGTTACTGACCGGAACTCGTGTTACATCCTGTATAAGATAAATGTTTATTTCACTTTCAAAACTAACACGTCGGAGATACTATATATAATATCGTCACAGTTTACGTGAATAAAACCCGTTTCAAAATAAAGTGATACGTTTATATTTGTAAAATTCCGCAATAACACTCCACAATTTCCAGAAGATGAACGGTGTGTCTTCAAAATTTATAAATATACACAACAGGTGGAGCTCCTGAGGGCCCAGCTGGCACTGGTAAAACGGAGACCACGAAGGACTTGGCGAAGGCTGTAGCCAAGCAGTGCGTCGTGTTCAACTGCTCCGACGGCCTCGACTATCTGGCTCTCGGGAAGTTCTTCAAGGTAAGTGTAATATATTCCGCATTGGAATACATTTTTTGGCTCAAAATTTTAGGGACAGTATACTATTTACTTTTATTATTTTTGTTTATAACTGTCGATTTTTTTTAAACCATATATGTAACTGAAATAAGTCTAGCAAACAACGTATCGAGTACTGATGTAGATTAATACTCTTATTACCGAAAACAGATCATTAAGTAGAAATATTATTTTGGGTAGCTTAAGAGAGGCTAAGCCGCATAGCACATTGATGTGGCGTCTGGCGAGGACGTGGCGCGAACATCATTAAGTTTCATTCAAATACACCGCAATAGTCCAATATGTATATACAATACTTACTTACCATCATTGTAAGGGGACGCAGAATATCAGCGATCGGCAGCTCTGAGCTGCTGGATCAAATGCTATGCTGAGCGTCTACCTTTTTTGTTGCCTAATTGTGTTAATTTTACCCATTTCTAGTTTTAAGTTTTTCTATTGTGGCACAAAATAAATGTTTTTATTATTATTACTATTACTTAAATCGTCGTATCCTACGAAGAAGGAAACAGTTGCAAGCCACTAAATTTACAGGAGACGGTTGTTTTTATGACACTTGCATATTTTTTGCATCTGAATCGTGTTACTATATTCCTAGCTTAATGTGATTAGATTTCATAAAATACATTTTCCTGTGTTTTTATTAACTTTGCAGTCACATTCCCTATAGCAGCGTGTCCCCGCACCCTCGAGTTTGTTCTATTCGCCGTGAAATCCGCGCAAAGTTTGCATTTCGCGAAGAGAACAAAAGACCCGGTTCTAAAGCTGTTTTTGGCGTAGCGCATCTATATTATTGTGCCTCATATTTATAATCTTTATAAGTTTTTATTTTAGAAATTAAGGACATTTAAATGATTATGGTGATTCCATAAATACAATTAAATAAAAGGACACATTGGCGACTGTGACCTTATTCATAGGAAACGACGAAATATGTCTAAACATATCTACAAAATCAGAGTTATATGTATTCTTTGCTTATTTTCTTCTAGATAAAAACTTAACACCTACAAATAATTACAGGGACTGGCCTCTTGCGGTGCCTGGTCGTGTTTCGACGAGTTCAACCGCATCGACCTCGAAGTGCTGTCCGTAGTGGCTCAGCAGATCCTCTCCATCCAGCGAGGCATCAACTCTGGTTCTCCGGAACTGTTGTTCGAAGGCACATTACTTCAGCTAGATCCTACTTGCGCTGTGTTTATCACCATGAACCCTGGTTATGCTGGTCGGTCTGAGCTGCCGGACAACTTGAAGGTAGGACCTGTCTCTTGTAGAGTAGGAGATATAAGTAGCAATTCACAACATGCTTAAACTTAAAGCTATGACTTAAATGAAATTAGAGCCATATATATATCTTCCGTCATTTTAGTCATATGACGTCATCTTAGTTAGGTTTACGCACTTTGTGAATTGCCACTATTCGTCCACTTAGCGATGCATCAAATCTGTCTAATTCAGCACGGCATAATTTCTGGCTATCCAGGTAGTAACTACAAATCACTCACATTATGCGGTGTTTCCTGGAACACACCTTACATAGTTCTAAAATTATCAATGAAAAACGTACAAAAATTGTTGGGTTATAAAACGGTTAATTTAAATTCACATATCTATCTACACATATATTTCACAGGCCCTATTCCGCTCCGTGGCTATGATGGTTCCGGACTACGTGCTGATTTCCGAGATCGAACTGTACGCGTTCGGATATTTGAACGCGAAACCGCTCGCCGTCAAGATTGTGGCCACCTACAGGCTGTGCTCGGAACAATTGTCTTCGCAATGTCATTATGATTACGGTGCGTAATAGATTATTACACTAAAGTTTACTGAAACATGTAATAAACTACCTTAATATATCCATTGTGTAAGTCATTAGTTTTTCAAAAGTCCGTATTTTTAATCAGTCCAGATATTTTCACATAACAGCAAAATAACTTATTCAACTTATTTCGATTACTCCGCACCGGCGGCGCCGAGCATTATCCGGCCGCGGCACACCTCTGTTTTCGCATTGAATTTTTTTATTTCGTACTTTTATAGCGTGTTTTTAGTAGTCGGGTTTTAGTTTTCAAACTTTCTTTTTCACATCACTCCAAAATGAGTTATTTAACTTATTTTGCTCGGTTAGTGAGGTGAAGGCGGGAAGTGGATACGCATTTTAAGAAGAATGATTTTGGAAAACCATACTACGCACCGTATTATAATTTATCAAACTGAGCTGAACAAATACAGTAAATAAAAAAAAAGTGTGTGTGTGTCAGCTACGACGCACGATTGGAGTTTACTCCTTACGAACGATAATTATGATATATATCGAATAGAAAAAAAGGGTAAATGAACGCATCTGCTAAAATGATAAGAGAAACAAACATATATCTGTAATTATTCGGATTATTTATATTACTTCAATAAAGCGTATTACGTAAAGTATGTTACAAAACAATATAAATAATAATAATAAATAAATTAATAAATTTATAGATACGCTGTGTAATGTATTCCATCTCATTCTTTTACACGTTAAATCCTACAGATATATATGTTTGTCTCTTTCTACGTAACGCCTCAACTTTTCGTGTTACACTTGATTTTACTCCTCATAACATTTCCGTAGCGGGCCTTATAACTCAAATCGTTTCTTAAGGAGTAAACTCCAAAAATCACATTGTTAAATTATTAGTATTTATTTGTACATGTACAGGCATGAGAGCCGTAAAGTCGGTGCTCCGTGCGGCCGGCGCGCTGAAGCTGCGCTACCCCGACGAGGTGGAAGATGTCATTCTACTGCGCTCCATCAAGGACGTCAATCTGCCCAAGTTCTTGGAGCATGATGTACCTCTGTTTATGGTGAGGGAAAATACCTTTATAATACAAACCAAAATTGATTTTGCGTCACTAAATAAATCATCATCATCATCATCCGCAGTCTGACTTCACCCACTGCTGGGTATAGGCCTCCTCTTGCTCTCGCCACTCATTACGGTCCTGTGCCAATTGCATCCAGGTGCGTCCTGCTACTTTAGCGATGTCGTCAGCCCATCTCGCTGCTGGACGACCGACGTTAATAAATGAAATAAATAAATATTTCCCGACAATCCGAACACACACAATCTAGCCCCATGGTAATCTGAGTTTGAAGCATCAGTGCTTCAATGAAACGCAGAGTTCAATTATAAGAAATTAAATTGAATTGAATTATATTTTGAATATTTTGATTGCACTAATTTTTTATGGGTAACTTTTCTTGGATAGACAATTTGTAGTCCTTGAATTTCAATTTCATTGTAAACAATTTATTTAACCCAGTTATCCGGAAAGCTTAGACCCTGGATATTGTTACAGAGATATGACATGACGTGTACGGAATCCTTTCTGTCATCGCGAGGAAACCCTTAGCTTAACACTTCACGTATTGATATGATGATCCACATGTCCTCTATAATCGTTCTGGATTAACTTAGAATCAGGTTGAACTCCAATGCTTTAGGTTAAAATTCTAACCAACTTATATAAAAAAATAATTTTGTTCACGTTGTTAAAAAAAACCCTTATTGTTTTTTTTATTTATAAAGCTTTTTAAAAATAGATAATTAAGAGTTACGACACTACTACATTGTACATGTAAAATACATAATATGACTTAAATTGCTACGTAGAGTAAAATAAAGATGGTGTCTATTAACACTTTTCTTACTGTCTCTATTTAAGGGGAAGGCACAGCTATCTACACTCACTGCACTAACGTTGACACAGACTAATTTAAAACACTAACTCAAGTTAGTTAATCCCTTATTCAATAAATATTCTATCTATCTATATGGCCTATTTTCACTAGTAGCCGACCCGAGGCTGAAAATATAATATATAAATAGTGCATTGAAGTTTCACGTGACGTAACGCTTTCGTGCGATAAGTACAAAATTTATATGTCACCAGCCGCCCACTCCGAAACTTTGATGCTCTATATATTGGCACTTTCTTATTAAACTGTATTCCCTCGCAAAATGTCGTATATAAACATAAGCTTTTCACGACACGGCGTAGTTTCTGACATTACCGCTTTCAAACAAGGCTTTTCAACTTTTTAGTATTAGTATAGATTGGATAAAGCGAAAAATAGGTGTCATTACACAACTATTACAAGATACAAAATCATTTATTTCCATTGTTTGGTTTTACAAAACTTAGACACGTCAAAACAAAACTTAGACACGTCAAAACAAAACTTAGACACGTCAAATGTGTCGTCAATATTATGTGATGGGCTAACATACGGACTAAACAGTATACCTATATTTTATGACTGCTTCAGTGGCGTAGTGGGCGAGGGTCCACTTGCGGCGCAAGAGGTAGCGGGTTCGATTCCCGCCGAGGGTGAAAGTGTTTGTATGTTCTGCAAGCACTTTCTCCTTGGTCTGGGTGTTTAATATTTATAATAAAAATATCTATATATGTATAACTATTATATTAAGTATATCAGTTATCTAGTAACCGTAACACAAGCTTAGAGCTTACCACGGGGCTAGATGTTGTTGTGTGAATTGTCTGGATATATTTATATTTATTTATATTTTATTTTTAAGTATTTTGCCTATTGTTATCTAGGGTATCATCGGTGACTTGTTCCCTGGCCTGCCTCTACCGATGGCGGGTCTGCCGCACCTTGTCGCCGGTCTGCGCGAGTGCTGCGTGCCCATGAACCTGCAAGCCAATGACTTCTTCGTTGAAAAGGTATGTTCTCATGTACTGCAATGAATGTAATAAGGTGGATTGTAGTGTCAAATATTATGGTAACTGACGTAGTATAACGGACTTAAAAAAACATAAATGAAGTTAATAATATTCGTATAAAAAGTTGTATCTATATCTTCTGTAATATAATAATGAATCGCAAAATTTGTTGTTAACCGCATAACTCAACAACGTCTGGACCAATTTTGCCAATTGTTTTTTAAATGTTCGTAGAAGTTTCTAAGCGAATAAATAAAAATAATTGCCAGGAAAATAATTTTAAATAATTACCCGTGCGAAGCCGGGGTGGGCCGCTAGTTAAGAATAGTCCGACTGGATTCGGCCATGGCAACAGTTTTATCCTTAGATAAAATAGTTGGAAACTTTCTACCTGGAATTCTATGGGGAGCCATAACTATGAAATGGCGATAAAATCATTTCGTGTAAACAGAAGTATGTGGCTCATGAAGATTGCGATATTAATAGCTCCTAATTTCAAGTTCTTTTCTGTTTTTTTGCTAGCGCCAGGCGCCTAGCCACCTTGTATATAGCAAGCGGAGCCATTGTGCTAAAACGTTATAGTTTCCAGGTTCTTCAGCTATACGAGATGATCTTGGTGCGACATGGTCTCATGCTGGTGGGTTTCCCGATTTCTGGGAAGACTATGTGCTATAAAGCGCTTGCGGGCTCTCTGAAAATAGTTCATGACAGGGTAAGCTTCTTTTTGTATCTTAGATTCTCCTATCCACTTGCGCGTCCATTTTGACAGTTTGGACACCGCTGAACAGTCCTGGTTTCGTGATTTAATATTGCTCTAAACGTCCGGGCACCAACTGTTAAGAAGTTAGAAGTGCCTCTCGTTTTATTTTTATTTTTGGTGGCATTGAATGTTAAGAGATGTCGAAATCTTCACTAAATCATACGTGTTTACAATTTTTTTTTATGATCCGTAATCCTTTATTTGACCACAATCTCACCTGATGTAAAGTGACGATGTGGTCTAAGATGGGACATGAAGACCTAGAAGGTTACGAAACACGAAAAAATCGCTTCACGCACTGGCCCAGCCCGGAGGGTGGTGACAAGCCGCGGCCGAAGCCTACCACCAGAGACTGTTCTTAGCACCACCCGGAGGTCACGTGTAAGGATTCAGAGGATTACCACTTACGGACGTGAACAGACAAATCCTCCAAAAAAGTTATAAAAACCTGCAAAAGCACTCTATGAAGCCCTTAGTATATTTTGTAGTAGACACCTTTTAATTGGCCTTCTATTTTTTCATATTTAGCTTATTATACTGCGCATTTTTTTTGTCGGAGTCGCACATTAACACGACATAGACATGTGTTAAACAGTTGTTTAAAAAATATTATTGTGTCATTTTTGGTAAACGCGAACGCGAACGCGTGTCGAATGGGTGTAAATGTGTTCGCGAGAATTTCATAGTTGAAATCCTTGACTACTAAATGTCTACGATTATTTTTACAATCTAAATTATTTAGGGCTTAATGGCGGAAAACCCAGCCGAATGGACGGTGATAAACCCGAAGTCTATCACTATGGGTCAGCTGTACGGACAGTTCGATGCAGTTTCCCACGAGTGGTCGGATGGGATTCTCGCCGTCAGCTACAGAGCCTTCGCCGTCTCTACCAACGAGAATCGGTCTGTATGATGTTTACTTTATAGCTTATATCACAGGTTGATATATTGACGGTTATAAACCCAAAGTCAATCACTATGGGACAGTTTTACGGGCTCTCCCGTCTGATTTGTTCTAAGGGTTGCCTGCGGTTAGCGATAAGGCCGCCCACTGATTCACTGTAATTTTGTAAGTTTTAAAGGATTATGGTATTGTATTACTTCTAGCTGTCCGAATTAAGCTCTAAAACAAGCTATTTTTTACCAGGAAGGTAAAAAAAATAAAACGAAACTAATGCTGTCGTGCATTTATTCTCACGACTCTCTAATAATCGCTGTTATATGTAAAGGTACAAGGGTATAGGGTGAGAATAAATGTGAGTTGAATATAATTCGTACAGAAAATGGCTGGTGTTCGACGGGCCAGTCGACGCGATTTGGATCGAGAACCTTAACACTGTGTTGGATGACAACAAGAAGCTGTGTCTAATGAGCGGCGAGATCATCCAACTGGCTCCTACCACTAATCTGATCTTCGAGCCTATGGATCTGGAGGCAGCTTCGCCGGCTACTGTAAGTAAGATACAGACTGTAGTAATCATCATTTAATATAAAAAAAAAAACCGATTCCAAAACTTTTTAGGCATTAAAGTATCATATTATTTGATCATGTGCACGTGATGCGCTTTCATTTAACACCGTACTCTACTACAGAAAATTAGATCTTTTTTCTCCCTTTAACTCCCATATTTTTCAAACGGCTTAACCGATTTTCATCAAGCATGTCTAAGAAGTGTTCTTAGACATGTTTGATGAAAATCGGTTTAACCGTTTAAAAATAAGGGAATTAAAGGGAGGAAAAAGATATCTGTCGGAAACAAAATTGAAATCGCTTCATCCGTTCGGGAGCTATGATGAGCTCAGACATACCGACATCAAATTATAACACCCTTCTTTTTCGGTCGGGGGTTGAATAAGACGCTCCTTGGGTACATATTATTTTATACAGCCTGACGCGCCCGATTTTCTAGTGACAAAATTTTGATGCAGCTTCTAATATATAATAACCAGAGTTCGAAAAAAATTGCGACGTTGCTCCCCATAATATGGAAAAGACTCAAAACTAGTTTATTGAGATTTTACTGAGTACCTATTACTATTTTTCTGAAATTATAATATCGTAAGTCCGTCTGCGTCGGAAGGGGCAGTAATTAGTTATATTTTCAATTATAGCCTCAAACTAATATTATATGTCCAAACAAAAGTCTAAACAAGAAATTACCATCTTATAAACTAAGCTATAGTTTTAAGACCTGACATTTCTGTACCCAAAATTCTTAATACCACCAGTATGGTGGAATTAGGCCAATAAAGATATTTTGTATAATTTCTATGTGGAAACATTAAATTATGTAATTTAATAGTTTTTTGCACAATGTTCATGTAGGTTATTAACTTCTAAGTATTTTTGATAAATAGGTATCATAATTTGGTTGTTGTAAGTTCTAATTGTTATGTTAGTTGTTATATTGTTAATTAAGAATCACGGGGATGACATAGCCATTGTTTGGCAAAACACCCATGAATTAAATAAACAGAAATAATAAAATGAATCTGGGGGCACGGCAGTGCCCCCACCAAGTCGAGCAAAAAAGCGGCACGGCCGTACCATCCTTTTCTCGAAGCAATTCAGGCCATTTTCGACCCCCTGTAACTTCGTTGTGGATAAAACTAGAAGACTGAAATTTTCAGTAACCATGCAGGATTGTAAAGACACGGTATATTTCAAATTTCATTCAATTTGAACCAGTATTTTCAGAATTATAACGGGTCAAATTTCGTAATTTTGTCACTCACTGACTGACTCACCGATCATCAAAATTCTAAGGCACTTCTAGCAGACCTAGAAGCTTCAAATTTGGAATATAAGCAGTGTTTGGTGTATGAATTAAGGAAAAACAAAAAAATCTAGAAAATACCGGTATAGAGAGCGCTGTCGCAACGCCACGTATATACGAAATATGTACTAAAGTAATAACAATGCAAAATATAAATAAATCCAATCTAGACCGGCAAAAAGAAAATTATATGGACATAATATACAATAAGTAGAAGGTACCGAAAAGGAAAAAAGTAGAACTGTCTACAAAATACAAAAAGAAATGAGATCCCATCAAAAACAATACTTGTCAAAAAAACCAAGTCGCGCAACTCAGTTGTTCTGCGGTAAAAAGTTGTGAGATCCAAGTAAATTCAAGTCTTCAAATTTCGTCTCAAAATTCTTTAATGTTTTATATAAATATATTGAGACTTGGCCATCGCACTAAATAATTGAATTTACACGTGTTTTCAGGCGATTGAATTAACGCGTGTTTTCAGGCGATGGCCAAGTCTTAATATATTTATATAAAACATAGAATTTTGAGACGAAATTTGAAGACTTGGATTTACTTGGATCTCACAACTTTTTACCGCAGAACAACTGAGTTGCGCGACTTGGTTTTTTTGACAAGTATTGTTTTTGATGGGATTACTATTACTATAAGGTAAAATTGTTTGTATGTTGGTCTGGGTGTTTTATATGTATAATAAAAATATCTATATATTTATGTATATTATATTAAGTAATATCAGATATCTAGTACCCGTAACACAAGCTTAGAGCTTACCACGGGGCTAGATGTTGTTGTGTAGATTGTCCGGAAATATTTATTTTTTATTTTATTTTTAAGGTATCGCGCTGCGGTATGATCTACCTGGAGCCCAAAGGCCTCGGTTGGAAGTGTCTGCTCGAGTCGTGGATAAGCACGCTCCCGCCGTCGCTGCACAACGTGAACAAGGCGCTCATCAGGAACCTCTTCAACCGGTTCACATCTCCTCTGCTCTGGCTTGTCGAGTACTCCGGACTGGTCAAGGTAACTTCTTATAATATAAAGTTCTCGTGTCACAGTGCTTGTAATCTAACTTCTTCAAAACGGCTCAACCGATTTTCGTCATCCGAAGCATGCATATCGGCCAGGGCGGAGAATCGGAACATATCTATTTATAATCCCCCTAAATGTTAAGGGTGGTCGACTACTAAATTTGTTTTTATGATATTATATACAAAAATACATACAACTCTATATTTTCACCCCTCTACGATCTACGATTCGTATCTAGGTGATACGAAGTTCACCGGGTCAGCTAGTATTTCTGTGTATTTAAATTTATAAGCGGAAATTATTTTTATTTGACAACGTTAATTTACGTCGACCAAATACAATACAAAAACACTTTATTGTACACACAGGAAAATAGAAAAAAAAACAAAAGTGCAATAAGCGGCCTTATCAACATTTCAATCAATTTGGCAACCTTTTTAAACCCCCAACCAAAAAAGAGGGGTGTTATAAGTTTGACGTGTCTGTCTGACTGTCTGTGGCATCATAGCTCCCAAACGGATGGAGCGATTTCAATTTAGTTTTTTTTTGTATGAAAGGTGAGTTTGGCCCGGGTGTTCTTAGACATGTTTCATGAAAATCGGTTGAGCCGTTTAAAGTTATGGGGGTGAGAGTGGGGAAGGAAACAGAAAATCTGCAAATATACTAGTGTGGGGTATCAAATGAAAGCGCATCGCGTCCACATTACATAATATTATGTTGTTTTAAATTTAAGGAAATGAAGGCATTGGAAACGTAGGTTTTTGTTAAATTTAAAATTTAAATTTATATGAAAAAGAACTTAGATGAAATAATTAGTAGGCAAGGGGTGGATCATCAATCATCATCATCATCTTCCTGACCTTATCCCACATTACGTGGGGTCGGCACAACATGTTTTCTGCTTCCATTTCCCTCTATCACCCGTCATCTCAACCCCCACCTCTTGGGGGGATATTAAATAAAATTATGTCTGCTTGTAATGTAATGTTATGAATACCTGTACCTTACATGCGTCAGAGATAACTGACCCCAGCAAACGTTGTTTTGCAAAATGAAAAATAGATAGATTCTCAGACTTACTGAATACGTGTGTAAAATTTGGTAAAAATCGGTAAAGCCGTTTCGGAAGAGTACGGTAACCATTGTGACATGAAATTTCATATAATTGATATTTTTCATATCATAATGCCACAAGCAAACTCTTGTTGTGAAACTCGTATTTAATCTACGTATTTTGAAGGAGGAAATCGGCAAGTGATTTGTTTAATTAATTGACGAATAAAACAATTAGCCAACTTTAGGAAAAGGAGCCTATTACGTAAGTGGAACTTGGGCAAAGAAGGCAAAACTTGAGTTTGTGATAATGTTTTAGAAAAGTTTTGGACATAAAAGCTTCTATCAAACAAATGGTAATTGAAAAGTGTAAAATAATAATGTAATTACTTTTTATTTAGTTAGCCAGTTCACTTGTGTGTTTCAGAATTTTCATTCCTTATGCAAAACAATTACAATTTTCGTTTAAAATTATTTTTTCCCAAAAAATACAATCGTATAATTTTTATTTTAAGTATAAATTAAAGTCCCATGTCCTGTCTGTCTGTCCCTGTGTTCACGATGAACTCAAAAACTACTGTTTGTTATGCAGTTTTCGGGAATAAGTAGAGTAATTCAAGGGGAAGGTTTTAAGTATAATTTGGGATGTGTGAGAAATAGTCTACATATATTATGATGATTAAGAGTTTGTTTGAACAAACTAATCATAGGAGCTATTGGTCTAATTTGAAAAGTTTTTTCAGTGTTAGATAGCCCATTAATCGAGGAAAATCCATTATAACGCGGGTAGTACCATGGGCATGAAATCTGTGTATTTTTTTAGAAAGATACAACATTCAATTCTAAATTCATGGTACTTATACAGTTTCGCCATCTATTATGCATAAAAAGGTAGTATCTAAGTATTTCACGTGAAGCGACCACTTGTGAGCGAAATAAAACAATACAATACTTATAAAAGATTTAGGCACCTCTACTCCAAAATTTTATTAAAAACAAAAATTATTTACGAAATAATCAAATTATCTCAAAGCCTCATTGTTTTTCCACCTGTGCAACACTTAAGTAATAACTTAATAAGTCACCGTAAAGTAATTTATTATTAAGTTTATCAGCCTCTTGTTTTCCACTTTCAAATATATTTATTCATCATCATCATAACGTTCCGAATTGCTGGGGACGTAAAAATTCGAGATAAATCTCTGTGGATTTATCTCTTGAAGAAAGAGTTAACCACTTCACCAAGCTTGCCAAGTGTGGGTTGGTGAATGTCACATGCCCTTCAAACTCGATAAAGTTCCTAGAACTTTTATTTTTCCCTCACGTTGTTAAGTCTTCACCGTTAAAACACGTTTTTGATATTTATTCAATGATAATGTATATTTCTATTTACAGCAAATGTACGTAACATCCCGGAGCAACATGCTCCTAGCGTGCATGACTATATTCGACACGTTTATGGACGACTTTTATGATGAGAAATTTATGGAGCAGATATCGGATTTGGACATTCGAGCCCAACTTGAGGTTAGTATATTGTAGTATACTCTTAATCAGACAGCTACCAATAAATGCTTTTAACTATAGTGTAATGGCAGAGTACCCCAGTTGTTGTTTCTCTCGTACAGTGCTTCAATCTAAACAAAGATATAAAAGTGAGTAGGCATGATGACTACATTAAAAATAAGTAGGTATTCTGTTTAGTTCGGCAAAAATACTGGACGCCTATTTTTAAATATATATTTTTATAAGAAAATACAAAGTTTTGGAGCATCTAAGTTCTGAAGTGGGGGCTTGTTATGTACAAATTTAGAACAATTAGCGTCAACGCTACGACACACAAATTTGGAGTGCAATGCATTATCTTGATTTTTCGTTTGAAAGAAAAAAAATAGGTGTTAATTTATTTTCATGATCTAAATTACGGATTAATTATTTTATTTTAATTTGTACCCAAAAACAGAAATAATATATTTTTAATGTTTACCTGTCTTTGTATTTTACAGTGTTTTTAAATTCTAATTCTTTCTTAAAAGCTACAAATGTTGTCAACAGGGAGTATTTTTCTTTTCGGCAATCTGGTCGCTGGGAGCCACATTAGAAGCGGACGGTCGACCCAAGTTTGACATTATGTTCCGTGGACTTCTTGAAAAAGAATTTCCTCAAAAGGTAGTATATAAGTTTTGAAATATTAAATGAATAGTGATTCTTTAGTAACCAACCTGTAAATTTTCCAGGCCAAAGACATTTTGAACTATCCACGCAACATCCCGAAACCTGAGAAAAATTATATTTTCACAATACCCAAAGACGGGCTTGTGTACGACTATCGTTATATTAAAGAGGTAAGAACCGTTCTTTCATTAAACATGTTAAGATCTAGGTATCATTAATATACTCTGATAGATATCTACAGTCGTCCTGTAGATTTTTTTTTACATTTATATGTTGGGATTTCTCTGCAGTTCTGTTAGGTTTTTGTACTCTAATATTTTTTTCTCTCTTCTCCTTCAATGTTTCACAATTCTTAATTACTATGCAACGTAGGTTACAGGCAAATGGAAGCCATAGACGCCGCTGTACCAGATACTATTTACTGCAAGCAATTTTTTTATTTCTTGCGTGTACTATTGGCTATAGTATCACTGCGGCCTAAAATGTGCAACTTTTCCTTGGTTCTCACAAAAAGTAGCATGTTCTGAGGACTTTTAAAAGTTTGAAGGTCATGTGTCATTCACCAACCAGCACTTGGCCAGCGTGGCGAATTAAGGATTAATCTATCTCGCCAAGAGAGACGTCCCTGTGTCCCAGCAGTGGGAACGTTAATAGGGTGATGATGATGAAATATTACTATTACACTTGTATAAATGATTACTTTGCGTCGTAGGGTAAAGGCAAATGGAAGCCATGGCACGACGACGTGGTGGCCGCGCCGCCCATCAGCAGGGACACGCCGCCGAACCAGATACTGGTGACCACGCTGGATAGCGTCCGCTATTTAGCGCTCTTCAAGCTCCTCGTCACGCATCACAAGCCGGTCATGATGGTCGGACCGACCGGCACTGGCAAATCTTCTTATATTATTGTAAGTGCTTTAGTATAATGTTACACCTTTCCACCCGCGGGACAATATAAATAGATATTTCCGCGTTTAAAAGACAACAGCTGGTGGAAGACAAGGTGTTTTTAAATTGGTATGTATATAAAACGGAAAGGGTGTGAATGGCACGCACCATTTTTGACATATTTTGTTCAACGATTTTTCGATTCGGAAGCCAATTTGTCGAAAAAATCTGTAAATCCAATTTTATCGTGAGTGATAGCTTCAAATTATTATTTTTTATATTTTATTCAGAGATTACCTTCAGAGGTAATTAAAGTAAAAACTATCGCAACAAGTACTAAATTAGTAATAAATTACTAAATGTAACTCTTGCAGGACTTTTTAGTGAAAAGGGTTGATACAAAAGTATACAAAGCGCTGATAATGGCTTTCTCCGCCCAGACTAACTGTAATCAGACTCAAGATATCATTATGGGCAAACTCGATAAGAGGCGCAAAGGTAAGATATTTTTATGAAATAACAATAACATTTAAGCATGTAACCAAAACTTGTTTCAAGACTTCTTTTTTTAATGCACAATGTTATATCTTTATATATATAATTCTTCTGTGAGTGTGTATGTCACTGAACTCCTCCTAAACGGCAGGACCGATTTTGATGAAATTTGTTGTGTGTGTTTAAGTGGGTTCGAGAATGGTTTAGATTCACAATACGGTCAACTATTGTAGATATTGTTTTTTGAGACGTGGGACAGGACAAAGTCTGTCGGGTCGACTGGTGTATTGTAAATATGGACAGTAGGTAGGTTTGCGTAATGTGTGTTTTTTCGGTTTACATCGTTAATGTAGAACACCCGGCTATTACCTTGTATTTTGTGTCCCTAATACAATCTATCATCATCACTGTAGGGTACTTATTTGTCAACAAGTGAAATAAATACGGTTCACATATAAATAATTTTGGATGAATCGCATAAAATAATCATGAAATGCGTTTTCTTTTTAATTACTTAAAACATTTATTTTTCCTAACAGAAAGACTTTTTAGAGAGCTTAAGCTGATAAGTTTGTTTGTTTGCTTTTACGCTATCATCTGAGAAACTATTATATATATTAAAAAATCCTACTGTAGAATAGCCTTTTTATAGAATTACTTATACATTTTTCAACAGATGTCACCGCGAAAAACACTTTATTCGTACCTAGGCTTAAAAGTATTGTAATACGTATATCAGATGCAAGTACCCGTAACACAAGCTAAGAGCTTACCACGGGGCTAGATGTGGTTATGTGGATTGTGCTGCAACAACAATATTTAAAAAAAACCATACATCGTATTTTACTTGAAAATAACAGTTTTGGTAAAAATAACAGGTTAATTATAAGGCTTCTGGTGTCCAGGTGTTTTCGGTCCTCCAATCGGCTGCCACGCGGTGGTATTCGTGGATGACGTCAGCATGCCCCAAGCGGAGACGTACGGGGCGCAGCCTCCCATCGAGGTGCTCCGGCAAGGCATTGACTTGGGCCTGTGGTATGATAGGAAACTGAACGTGCCTATGTACCTTATTGATGTACAGGTAAGGTTTATTATGGCTTGAATATGATGTTTAGCGATAAGTTGAATATATGCGGAATAAAACTACATATATATTTTTTTCATTTGTATTAATTTACTCTGTTCAGTGTAACAGAATATGCTGTTGGTTTAACCTATTTGCATAAATAAATTGTTTTATTAAATTGGCAATCCCGCTGAAAACTGGCGGAAAAGTATAGCAACTTTAAACCATATTGCCACAACCAAGTAAGCCACTGGATTTCTATTGTGTAAAACCATTACCGGTGATTAATAATTATAATATATGTATTAATTTTACACCAAACGTCGAAACAGGAGAGACTACCTATCATTATCATGATCACTTTTCTTCTATATTTACTGCCCATGTATTTTTTTTAGTTCATGTGCGCAATGGGAAAACCGACTCCAGGCGCGAAACTAATCACTCCCAGATTTTCAAGACATTTCACATTCTTGTGTATCGATGAGTTTGATGATGAAACACTACGTGTTATTTTTGAAAGGATCATGCTTTGGCATCTTGATACCAGGTTAGTAAGAACGCCGGGCAAAGAACCGATTTTTTAGCCGGACTTACAGTGGCTAGTATGAGCGTGATACACCGGTGTATCACGCTCATACTACCGGTTATTTCATGTGTTAACACATGAAATAACATGATGAACAGTCCATTGACCGGTGTAATAAACGGACGTCTACTAGCGCTCTCAGGGAATAAAGTATCGAAAGTGTTATTTTATAATTATTGAAGTGAAACTTCTTTAGAATTTCAGACCGGATGCAACGGAAATACGTCAGGTAAGCCAATCTTAAACGCTAACAAGATTAAGCAACTTTCCGGAACGCCAGTACTTGGATGGGTGACCGCCCGAACAAAATCTTTTTGCACAGTATTTTTTTTTATTCATCTCATTCTTTTGTCGATTTACTGAAGTTTCACTTCTACCGTGTGTGAATCGCACACACACCTTTTTTATGTTAAAATTACTATACTTCAGTCAAATCCGATTTGAGATTTAAGAAAGAAGACAATTTATCGAATGGATCCGCGGATCGGTAAGCGCGCAGCGTTTGACGACCACCAATATAATTGGTGGAACTGGATTCAATTAGCTTCCGACGGAATTAATTGGTCCAGCTGGAGATGTACCTAGACCTAACTATGTCTGAAATGATGTTAATAATAATAAAATCTGCACTTAGTCAAATCAAAATGCACTCAAAATTTACTAAATTCTTTTAAATCAATGCAATCAAATTTGTATTTCCAGAGGATTTTCGAAAGATTTCGATCCATGTATAGAGGAAATAGTAAGCGGTACTTTAGAAGTGTACAAGCAGTGTCGCCTGAACTTGCTGCCGACACCTTCCAAGTCACATTACACCTTCAATTTGAGAGACTTCTCAAGGGTTATTTTGGTAAGTTCTGGTGATATTATGATGACTTTAATCAATCTAGGAGCTTGTGAGCTAGCTAACGTAGTAGGCGTAGGGTTGGCGGTCTTAGAGGAATAAAATAAATAAATAGAATGGATGCAGACCGCATCCAACCATTAAAATCTTTGAAAAAGAGAGCTGCTTGACCCCATGCCCGGGTTGAGATGGACATAGGGATATAGAAAGAAAGAAAAAAGAAATATTTATTTCTACACAAAAAACTTACAATTAAAACATTTACAAAAACAGACTGCTGGGTTGTCCTTCGAGCATTTTTTTTGCAATTCAGGTTGATAGTTTAGATTCAACAGAAAGAGGCAGAAGATTAAATAATGACTTTTTATAAATGTAGACTTCGTTGGTACCAAATAGGGAGATAACCAACGAATTCCTAAGGATAAATGTCCGGTTTACATAATTATAAAATAATACAGTAGATAAATTATTTTCTTAGGGTGTGATGATGTCGGTGCCAGAAGTAACCCCAGACCTTCAGTCCATAAAGCGGCTTTGGGTGCACGAGTGCCTCAGAGTGTTCGCGGACCGCTTAGTTGAAGATTCGGATCGGCAGTGGCTGGTGCAGTGCCTCAAGGAAGCCACGGAGAAGTGTTTGAACGACGAGCTTGATAAAATGCTGTCTAGGCTACTGGATGGGAAGGATGATACCGTAAGTTGGAAATTAACTAGCTTTTGAGGTATTTCTTTGTTATGTAAGCAGACTGTTTGGTTGACTTAAGACTCGCGAAAATTTGGTTAGTTAGATTAATTATGCCCTAAATGATAACGTATAAGTGCTTATATAATTCACATGCCTATGATAAGCCGTATACAAAGCATCTTCTTGTACTAGGTAAAAAATATCTTAAGACGTCACTACATTATTTCTTAATATGATGATTTTACAAGAATTAATGTCGAAACTGCGTTTCTTATTGCCTTATTATTGTAGATCACGGATCTCCACCTCAGGAATTTGATATATTGCGATTTCGCTAATCCTAAAATCGACACCCGGTTCTATATGGAAACGACCAATATGGAACATCTGAACTCAACTGTAGATGCCTTCCTCGTAGAGTTCAACAATATGTCCAAAAAACCAATGAATCTTGTCTTATTCAGGTGAGTTTACTTTTAACGAGTTTTTCACTTTACTTCGTTATACATATCACTTTAACGCTGTGCCACTTTTAAAAAATCATTATTAATAAAGGTAAGGATTAACCGCATAAATCAATTTTGCTCCATAGGACTTATATCCATTCAAACCATTCATTGTTATTATTTAATAAAAATTCTGTACTACAATGCTTTCAACATATATCTATCTTTAGTACCCCGTATTCATACTTATTACACCTTTTATATCAGACTTATAGTAGGTCAATAGAACGTTTGAAAAAATACGTTATTCATAAAAACCTAAATAAGTTTAAATCTATAATATATAATAATCTATAATAACGGGTAAATGAAAGCTTTTCACCCTTGTATCTCCGTAATAGTCGCAAAATAAGGCATAAAGGGTCTTATTGTGTGTTTTAACCATTTCAGTTATATTAGCCAAAAATTTCGTTTGTCTCAATCTTACAGATTGGAGATTGTATTTATTATTATTATACCACAAACAGATATGTGACACCATTATTGGCAATTTGCACAAGAACAACATTATAAATATAATATCTTTCAGATTTGCCATTGAGCACGTATCTCGGATTTGCCGGGTGTTAACGCAGCCTCGCTCCCACGCCCTGCTCGTCGGACTGGGAGGCTCCGGGCGACAGTCGCTGACGAGGCTATCGGCTCATATCAACGAATACGATCTGTTCCAGGTTAAACATGCTTGTGTTTTACCTGGGATGTACCGTAGCGTTTGGTAGAATTGGTAGAACTCATGGTAGAAGTGTAGAGGGAAATTCGACCATTCTCGTAACTGGCGCGCTAGTGTAACGGTACTTTGTTAATGCGTATACATAATAGGAGGTGCATTCAAATTGGAAGCGAGTTACGGGATGCGTCTTATTTCTTTTCTACACAAATTTGAATAGATAATTGGTACAAATCATCGCATTTGCTGACTACATGGTAACATGATAACTTATCCATTTCAAAGTATGTTTCTAAGTGTAAGTAAATCTCTCGCCCTGCTCGTGGGACTGGGAGGCTCCGGGAGACAGTCCCTGACAAGGATATCGGCTCATATCAACAAATACGATCTGTTCCAGGTTAAACATGCTTGTGATTTGCCTGGGATGTACCGTAGCGTTTCAGAATTGGTAGAACTCATTATAATTGTTGGTAACATAATCTCAATGCTCATCCACTTCAATGTATAAATCTAACTCAGAAGGTATTCGTTGGTAGATGTATGTACTTACAAATGATTATGACGACTAGTTAATGTTAAGTAATAAATATGTCTTTAACTTATTTAACAGCAACGGTCCACTGATTTTAATTTATCTTATAGATAACCGATTACCGACCAGTACAGTGCCAGTTTCATTAAATACTCGAAAAATAAAGAACTTTTTGTTATTAACGTTATTATTATTAATGTGGTATTACAACTTTCATAGGTTGAAATGAGCAGAACTTATGGAAAGAACGAATGGCGTGAAGATTTGAAAACTTTACTAAAAAAGACTAGCACACCTGATCTCATGATGGTCTTTCTCTTTATAGAATCGCAGGTAAGAAGTATCTAATGTGGAATTGTTTCTCTTCTCCAAGAATACACTCCAATATTCAAATTTAAAAACTTTTCAAAACTGTTTCAAAAAATCTTTCCGGTAATTAATACTGAAATACATTTATTTTCCGGCACTATCTCTCGAGGGTCTCGTTTGTTTTGATTGATTATTTCAAGATAAAATGGATCCAATCCATTTCATCTTGAAAATCTAATATGTAATACCTAGAGAAGAATAAAGTAATACCTATCGAATTGTGTGTAAAACGATTCGATGAGTGTAGATTGTTTCAGTAGTTATTACCTAAATATCCCTAAAATTTACGCTCTTTGTTTAGATCAAAGAAGAAGGTTTCCTTGAAGATGTTAACAACATGCTCAATTCAGGTGAAGTGCCAAATATATTTGGTGCCGATGAGAAAGCAGAACTGTGTGAGAAGATGAGAGTTGTAAGTTAATAATGTTATTATTTACTACGCATTAGTCATACTACGATTACCATAAACATAACATATTTTGAATAATTTTATCAAAGAATTGTAATAGGTAAGTAATCACCATTTTTGTGCTCTCCAGTGTTCTCTCACCCTCACCCCATAGCGGTGCGTCTGGCGGCCATTTCACTCAATCAATTTGCGAATTTAATTATTGTTCATGTTTTGCTTGAAATGATGTCTTACTATTTCACACGTCACAAATAACTTTCCCAAGTTTAGAGATTAAATAATAAAAATTGCAGTTTTAAATCCTAGCGAACTCCTATTCTACGCTTATCAATAGGACAAATATAATATCCTATAGTTAAGAATGTTAAAAATACTAAATATATATTTTTTTTCAATTTTTACCTCTACCATATCTACATTTATACTGTTGTTATTATGTTAACAGGGTGCATATTTGTTTATAATGTTTTTGTAGTTCGAAGTAGAACAAAATAGTGTTATTAATAAGAGCTTTAAATCCGTTCCTAGATTGATCGCCAGCGTGATAAATCCTTGCAAACGGACGGCAGTCCAACCGCGCTTTACGCGTACTTCGTGTCGATAGTCCGCGACCAACTGCACATAGTGCTGGCGATGTCCCCGGCCGGCACCGCGCTTAGGACGCGCATACGGAAGTTCCCTTCTCTGGTCAATTGCTGTACTATTGACTGGTTCCAGGTATACTTACTAATGTCTATTCGCACTAGAAAAACTAGAAAGAATTTCCAAAAAGTAACGCCTGAGTTTAACAGTAAACGTATCTTATCTTGTTTTAAATTATGATCTCTAATAGGTTTTGACGAGACAACGTCTTATAGTTCGATTGAGCCGGCTGCACGCACGACTCATGCGGCGTTACCTCGCTTTGAGGCGTTCCATTTAACGCTTGAAGTGCAAGCGAAAGCGCGGAACGAGTGACAAAGAGGCACAATCGGCCGTTGTCACGTTCAACTATCGTCAATAAATCTACTTTACAGACAACGTTTCTTCAGACAGACGTTTTTTGTTTACACAACGAAACTGTCATTTACTTCAAATTTAGTTAATCTTACTGTAAATAATCATGAACTTTAACAGGAATGGCCACCAGATGCCCTCCTCGCTGTAGCAACTCGCTTCCTCAACGACATAGAATTAACCGACCTAGAACGTAACACCGCTATTAAGCTCTGCCAAACCTTCCACACGGACACGCAGTCTCTAACCAAGCAGTTCCAACTCAGGATGAAGAGATTCAACTATGTTACTCCTACGGCGTATCTCGAACTGATCAGCACTTTCAAGACTTTGCTGAATAAGCGACGCGTGTAAGTATTATAGTTGATCGCTATGAAGTTCTTTCAAAGCTTACACACGGACACGCTCATTTTTTTACTTAACACGTTCATCGCCTAGCGAAATACACAGATTTTTGAGACCCGTGCGCCAACGCTCTTTTAGATCTGTCGTACCAGGATGACTGGTATTAATAGTGTCCAAATTAAATTGAAAGACGACCCGCCTGGCCCTAAATGTCCATGAAACATGGTTTCAAATATCTAACATTAAGTTTCCGAAAAATATTGATCCAAGTGAAAAAGGCGCGAAAGTCCTATTTTATTTGTTCATATGAATTATTAATTTATTTCCGATTTTGATATATAGGAATAATTATGACATTAGTTATTATATTTTGAATAAGTTATGGCATTGGGGAACCACGTTTAAAACCATATTGTTACTTTAAATTTATTTTATCAATAAATGACTATTAATCTACAATACCGAATTAAACGTTCAATAACCTACTTTCCATGGTATGATAATACGAATTATAATAAGTCCGCCATCCAGATAATAAAATTAATCATAATGCAACTGTGGATTTTTCAGTTTTTTTTTTATTTAAGGCCTTTTTACGCTTTGAATGAAGCACCGATGGCATCTAAATGTGTCAAAAATCGGTAAAAAAAATATATTTTCAAATTTTTTTTTTAATCTAATAAGTCTATTTATTAGCTATATTAATAATAATAACGGTGCGTTAATATTTACTTTTTCAAATATCATTAAAAATTTGCTAGTTTAATGACGCATTTATGTTCCGTACCGGCATGAAATCGAGTTGTGCTATTAACATGATGTAAAATATGCTTTGTTGGAAGGGGTTTATTCTTAAATTTTAAATTTAGATATAAAAATAAGAGAGCACGCGCAGAGCACCAGAGTACGAGTATGTTTAATTGCTTAAAGGGCGCGGCCACACCCAACAGGAAATCGCGACGGAAACTGTAACCCATAGCCTCGATATCTCAAGAATACACATTGAAATATTGCCTATATCAAGGAGAAAGCATTATAATTTTAGTTTATCCATCATATTTTTAAACTAAATGATTTTAGTGCGGCATTGTAGGAAAAGTCTAGTGACTGGCACCGTTTACCGACATGGCGATGAACGTGTTAAAGATTTTTTATGAAAAAACCCTCTTATTACTTTGGGAGCGTCGTCGGTAGTTGGGTCTTTGCCTTCTCTCGAGTACTCCGAAAAGGTTGGAGATTAAATAATTAGGTGCCTTGATAATAATTTATATAATAAATTGCTGCTTTTTAGGATAACCTACCTAAAGGGTTAATCGGGCCATATTACTGAGACGTCGTCGCCTGTCTGTTACCAGGCTGTATCTCAAGAAGTCAAGAGCCGCGATAGATATAGGGAGATTTGAAATTTCGAGGCATGATGTATTTCTGTTGCCGTGTTATCAACAAATATTAAAATCACATTATACTTATGTGATTTTAAAGGATTTAAGCAACGTGGCGCGAGACCAGTTCTTTGGTTTGTGACCGCTCAAACTGCATCTTTTTGCACTTTAAAAATAGTAAATTTTTTTTAGTGTTCTTAAGTGTATTAACTGTATACGGAACCCTAGGTTTAGTATAAGTCCATCTTATACTAAACAAATTTATTAATAGTCGTATTTTTCCTAGTGAACTATTAAGAGGCGAGAAGCGCTACCTCACCGGGCTAGAGCAGCTCGCTACAGCTGCGAGCTCTGTAGCAGCGTTACAGCAGGCGCTTGAAGTGCTGCAGCCGAAATTGGCGGCGGGCGCGGCGGCAGTTGCTGAGACTACAGCTAAAGTGGAGAAGGAGAAGGAAGGGGTTGCTCTTATAGCTGCTGCGGTGGCCATCGACCAAGCTGCGGCTGAGGAACAGGTACAAATGAATACCTGCTAAATGAATAGCACCCATCGATTTACAATTTTTGTACATTTTTCTCTTTTTTTTTGTAATAAAGAGTATTGTATTGTACCTGCTGTTCATCTGTGTTGCAAGCGTTTGAAATGCTGCAGTTGAAGATTTTTGTGGAATCAAAAGCGATTACCGAAACCTCAGTTAATTTGATGAAGTTCTAGCTCAGCAGCCGCAACACGTTTATCATTAAATTGTGGATACAATGACACCTTTTTTAGGCACTAAACTTTCACCTTGAGACCTATACCCTTGCAAATACATTTTCCTTCATGTACATATATCTTGAAAAAGATGCCTATGCCAATATTCGATAAGGGGTAGGAGTGCATAGAGTTATGAGACAGGCTGAGACAAATAAACTGCTTTCGCATTTTCGCATCTCACCAGGCCCTACGAATACTGTTGTCAAAATTTGTAGGCTTTATTGAGTGTTGAATTATAGTTTCATGGAACAAAATTAGTATATTTTGACAAATAACTTATTATGATAGGCCGCAGAAGCGCAAGGAATCAAGGACGAATGCGACGCGGACCTAGCCGAAGCGATGCCTATCCTCAACGCTGCGCTAGCTGCGCTGGACACTTTGACCCAAAACGATATCACCTTCATCAAAACCATGAAGAGCCCTCCGAGGGGGATCAGATTGGTCATGGAAGCCATATGCATCTTAAAGGTCAGTGGTAAAGTAGTTCAATTATCGAGGTTAATATGTTATGTTATTATTGAGGATAATGTGTTATTATTTTTTTATCTATATAATAATTCCTGTAACATTATACTATAAATTAATATATTCAAACGCCTGTAAAGGTAGATATCGGTAGAGCAGTATTTTCATAATAAGACCATAGTATAACCCGAAATGTATTGAATTAAAATATTTGATTTGATTTGTCCGCTGAGTTAGTAAAGTAGTACATACATATTATTTAATTACATACAATGTTGAATGAATGTAAATATGTATATTTCGTTTAAAATTGCATGATTTTGGCGTAATTATACCATGCAATTTTCCCACCGTCCCTGTTTCTACTCTCAGGATAAAGTAGAAGCATGGAAATGCGAATTCCTACTAGCTTTCATAATGAAATCCTAAAATTGCTGTTGTATCATACTATTCTCGTAACTATGACTAACGAGATACGCGCTACGACTAACAAGGCGTCTCGGTACAGTAAGTAGATCGCCTGTTCCTTGTTAGAAATAATGATGCAAATTTATTTTCCAACGCTTGCCTGTAGCATGACGATCCGGTGAGTACTTCATGATGCTTTTGTGACGATGGCATCGCAAAATTTGCATGTCTGTTTATTTAGAATGTTGTTATTAATGTGCTTCTTGAAGAAAACAGTGAGTGTTGAGATGATGGGTGATAGAGGAAATTGGAATACATGAACGCACGTGAATATTATTTGGCATAGAGATGAGGGAGGATGTAAAGTATGGGTAACTAATAAGTAACCCATTCTGCATATATACCACAACTGCGAGGTTGTGACTAGTTTGCAACGCATACTGTACCTAGTTTGTGTTTTAGTGAGACTGCACGAGTAATCAAGAGCACAAATGACGTTTACCCTTTATGTATTATGTTGCTATGTATAATTTGTTGTGTTACGAAAGTGTCTCACTGTTCGAACATAAAGAGCCTGATTTACAATATCCGAATAAATAGTGGTTAAAATAAAGATAAATCTTGGACCGTCAGATACTGACAGTTGTCATTTGACTTGATCTGATTCCGCTCTATTTTATAATAACCATTGAATTATTTACTCGCAGATTGTGAAACAAACATTTCAGTTAAGTATCTTGTTTATGTGACGTTTAGGTTTCCATAAATGTATACGTTTTTTTTTGAGTAGGTTTAATATAACATATATTATTGTCATATTTAAATCTAATTATGTTCTTCGACACTCCCTAGGAGATAAAACCCGATAAAGTCCCGGCCCCATCAGGTGTGGGGACGATTGAGGACTACTGGGGTCCATCTAAGCGGGTTTTGAACGACATTAAATTTCTCGAGTCGTTGCAAAACTACGATAAGGACAATATTCCTCCGGCCGTCATGAAGAAACTTATGGCGACCGTGATGCAGGACGAAGGCTTTGTGCCCGAGAAAATCCGAACCGTCTCGGTGGCTGCTGAAGGTATTATAATTACCAGAAATGTAGTTTAGAAATATAATAGTTGTGACGAGGATTTCACCACTTCCAAGTTTTAAATTATGTAGGTTTCCTTATTAAAAGCCTTTTTTCTGCCAATACGTAGTCACAGATAAGGGTTGTGGAAAAGATAGAACAATGTATTCTTTAATAGTAACAAGAACTATTCTATGATCTTACCTTAAAATTTTCTTATTTTAAAGCCAATTAGAATAATTATTACTTACATATTGGGTAATATGTACAATTATTAATTTAAAATATCGCAGAAAGCATAAGGAATTCAGTCTATGAAGATATGTATAGTGTACCTACCTACGCTAATGGTGATAAATAAATAATAATAAATAAATAAATATTTCCAGACAATTCACACAACAATATCTAGCCCCGTGGTAAGCTCTAAGTTTGTGTTACGGGTCCTAGATATCTGATATACTTAAAATAATAGTCATACATATATAGATATTGTTTTATTATACATATAAACCACCCAGACCAAGGAGAAAGTGCTTGCAGAACATACAAACACTTTCACCCTCGGCGGGAATCGAACCCGCTACCTCTTGCGCCGCAAGCGGACCCTCGCCCACTGCGCCACTGAAGCAGTCGATGATGAGTTATTATTATCATTCTCAATATTTCTCCTCAGGTATGTGTAAATGGGTGATTGCAATGACAAAGTATGACAAAGTGGCCAAAATAGTGGCGCCTAAGAAGCAGAAATTAGCCGCTGCGCAAGCTGTCTACGATAAGGCCATGGAAGCGCTCGCTGTCAAGAAAGCACAACTCAAGGAGGTGAGATTTTTCCTTCCAATCATAATTAACTTTGCAACTACGGGATTAACGAAGCTTTTCTTGAGGAATATGGTATAATTATGTGGTTAGAGTTAATTCGGAGTTTTATGGAGTAATCTATTATTCACTCGGGATTTTTTTTCATGAATAGATTTCTCTACCACGGAAAAATACTGTTTCCTACATACATAATCCAAACAAGAAGGTATACATTTTTTTAAGGAAATATCAACTTTTTTAGGGGTAAGGTTTCCTGTCTGTCTATATTTTATAGGTTACATTTCGGAGAATGTTCACAGGATCTTCATGACCTAACTCCACCATCTCCCTTCCACTCCAGGACAAGCAGACGCACAGCGAATTACCATCCTTACTTAGTGGATATCCCATCCACTCGGACCAAGCGATTCTCATCCACCTTCATAGTTCGCACTGCAAGGATTTGGAATTCGCTCCCTGCTGCTGTGTTTCCTAACACCTACAATCTGAGTTTCTTCAAGTCAAGAGTGAATAGGTACCTTCTAGATCTTTGTGATCCATCCTCGTCCACATCGACACTTACCATCAGGTGAGATTGTGGACAAACAAAGATCTATCGTCCATAAAAAAAAAAAAAAAAAAAGAGGTGGGGAATCTGTCATGGGAATTTGTGTCCATTTTTATAAGCTTCCGCAGTTTATAACTGACCTTCCTATGCTAAAGTGTAAGCTTTTGATTAAAAGATATCTTCTGAAAAAAGCTTTTTATTCTACAGAAGACTATATCAAAGATGATAATGCTTGGGCAGATGTAGCTTGGTTCCACAGCAGTAGGATAGACAAAATAGCTGATTTTTATTCTGTTACTAGACCCCAGCAAACGTTTTTTTTTCCAAAAAGAAAAATACATGTAGTTGTTGGCCAATTCTAAGACCTACTCAATATGCTCACAAAATTTCAAGAGAATCGGTCAAGCAGTTTCGGTGAAGTACGGGAACGAAAACTGTGACACGAGAATTTTATATATAAGATTTGCATGTTTGACTAGGATTTGTTGGTAAATGTTAAATGTGGTGGTTAGTATACACTCAACATGTGTACACCAATACTGTTATAATAACGACATAAGAGATGAAAGCTGGGTTGTTTTATTCGCTTCTCAATACAGTGTAAAAAATTGAAGCGAACTGTCAAGACAATGTTATTTCCTTGATTATTTTTGGTTTTTATTAAAATCAACTTTAAGTTGACCTGTCCATGTATGCCCTATGTGTTTAAGGAAACAAACGTTTTGACTGTCGAGAGATCATTATAAATACACCATAAAAGTATTTCTTTTAATTTTAATTTCAAATGTTCTACTCTGTTCATTATTTTCCTTTTAAAATGTATATCATTGTACGGGCGTTCATTAACTTATCCGACATCATAGGTGCAAGACAAATTGGATAAGCTGGAAGAAGTGTTGGCGGAACAAAATCGCCAGCAGAAGATGCTTGACGACGAAGTACTAGACTGCAGCAACAAGCTGAAAAGGGCTGAGATGCTGATATCTGGGCTCGGCGGTGAAAAGACACGATGGACCGCCATTGCTAAGGATCTCAGAGAAACTTACAACTCTCTTACAGGTTTGAGCGCACAGTTTTCACTTCAAATTAGGTTTTTGAAGTCAAAACTTATTAATAAACGAAAAAATATCTTAATATATATAAATCTCGTGTCACAATGTTTGTCCTCAATGGCCTCCTAAACCACTAAACCGATTATAATAAAATTCGCACACCATGTGCAGTTCGATCCAACTTGAGAGATAGGATGGTTTTTACGACGAGAAATATTCGAATAATTTCCGGGAAAATTTGATACCCGTGCAACGCCGGAGCGGGCCGCTAGTAAGTATATATTAGGTCCTTACATATGAAATTGGCGTTTTTCGTACTGGCCACTTTAATCACAAATTTCTCCTCTTTGGTAAGGAATTCCAAATTCAAATTTGTACAGCTATAGACTCATGTATTTGTGCTTCGATGATCGTCATTCATTTGTTTTTTTTCTTCTGTTTTTTTCTGTTTGCGTCACTCATTTTACAAAATGGAAAACTTAAAATATCGCATTATTTACGAGTACGAGTTCCGCCGTGGCACTAGTGCTGCGGAAACAACTCGAAGGGTGAATGATGTGTATGGCGGTCGTGTTGCAAAAGAAAACACAGTTCGTTTTTGGTTCCAACGTTTTCGTTCTGGAAATTTCGACTTGCAGAACAAGCCCCGTGGACGGCCTGAGACTCAAGTTGATAATGAAGAGTTGAAGGCTATTGTGGAAGCGGATCCATCGCAAACCACGTCCGAGTTAGCTGCAGGCTGCGGTGTTAGTGATAAAACTGTTTTAATTCACTTGAAGCAAATTGGGAAGATTAAAAAGCTTGAAAGGTGGGTACCTCACGAATTGACTGAAGCAAACCGGCAAACGCGCGTCGACTGCTGCGTTACATTACTAAACCGGCACAATAATGAAGGTATTTTAAACCGAATCATTACCTGTGATGAAAAATGGGTTCTTTACGATAATCGGAAGCGCTCAGCGCAATGGTTGGATCCTGGCCAGCCAGCCAAATCCTGCCCCAAGCGAAAATTAACCCCAAAAAAGTTACTTGTAAGCGTTTGGTGGACTAGTGCCGGTATTGTTCATTACAGTTTTCTCAAATCTGGCCAGACTATTACGGCTGATGTCTATTGTCAGCAATTGCAAACCATGATGGAAAAGCTAGCGGCTAAACAACCTAGGCTGGTCAATCGCTCCACGCCACTGCTGCTTCACGACAACGCTAGACCACACACTGCGCAACAGACGGCTACTAAATTAGAAGAGCTTCAATTGGAAAGTCTAAGACATCCTCCGTACTCCCCGGACCTTGCTCCAACAGATTACCATTTTTTTCGAAATTTGGATAACTTCTTGCAAGGGAAAAAATTCAACTCCGATGGGGCAGTCCAAATCGCCTTCAAAGATTTTATTGATTCCCGTCCGACTGGTTTTTTTAGTAAAGGGATCAATGAACTACCTATAAGATGGCAAAAGTGCATAGAAAATAATGGTTCATACTTTGATTAATTAAATATATTATATTAAAAAATATTCGACTTTTTGTTCCTCCCATACAAAACGCCAATTTCATATGTAAGGACCTAATATATTTCGAACAATCCACACTACAACATCTGGCCCCGTGGTAAACTCTAAACTTGAGCTACGAGTACCAGACATAATAACGAAAAGCTGACTGCCTGACTGACAGACTGATTAACTGACTGACGAACTGACGGACTGACGTACTGACTGACTGAATGGGTGTCTGTCCACTGACTGACTGATTCCCCCTGATGAACCTGGATTACCCTTTTGCGAAAAGATTTTGTAAACAAGTGTTTCATTGAAGATTATCCATACGTGAGTTCGTATGAAATTCCTAATTTAAGTAAGAAACATGAAATTTGTATCTTATGCATTAAAAGCAGATTTTTTAGAGCAAATAAATAATACCTCTATGCCTACAAAGTCGCGTCCGTCCGCCAGCTAGTACCTCAGTCGTACATTTATTGATTTTTCTTATACACTAGTGGCCCGCTCCGGCTTCGCACGGGTTTTTATTTAAAAAAAATCCCGGCAATTATTTCATTTATTCTCGCCTTTTAAACCTTCCCTAGACCTCCACGAACATTTCAAGACTATGATAAGATAAATCCGTTCAGCCGTTCTCGAGTTTTAATCAGACTAACGAACAACAATTCATTTTTATTTATATAGATTTATACATATTAAACACCAGACCAAGGCGAAAGTACTTGCAGAACATACAAACACTTAACTCCTCGGCTGGAATCCAACCCGCTAACTTTTGCGCCTAACTTACCGACCTTCGCCCACAGCGCCACTAACACTTATTTATTTACACAATTTTGGAAAACTAACAGCTAGCTTATAAATTACGTATCAAATTATATTATAAATACGTAAGTGGCTTTGTGCACTTTTAGGTATAAAATGTAATCTCGCGTCAGGACACTTGACCTGTTCGAAAATTCGTAATAACATTTATACTTTAATAGTTTTTAACATTGTTTTCTTGTTTTTTAGGTGACATTTTGATTGCTTCTGGTGTTATCGCATACCTAGGACCTTTCACTGCCGGTTTCAGAAATGGACAGGTAAGTGGTAGCCGTGTTTATATTAATGGAATCTCGTCAATAGTTTTGATCTCTATTTAATAACTATATGGCAAGAATCCTTATTGATTGATTTCAAACTTGTTCTCTTAGTTATAATATAATCTCACTACTCGCCTTAACTCTTCTTCTTGATATGAGGTACCGTTATACCTAGTAGTAGTACGTCTAGTAGTTGATAATTATTATGTCATCATCGTCACCCTATTAACGTTCCACCTGCTAGGACACTGGGACTTCTCTCTAGGCGAGAGAGATTAGGCCTTAATTCACCACGCTGGCCAAGTGTGGGTTGGTGAATGTCACATGTCCCTCGAAACTCTTTTAAGTTCTCATAACATGATGGTTTCCTAACGATTTTTGCCTTCACCGTTAAAGTACGTGTTTAAAGCGCACATAAATGCCTCAAGAAGTAAAATCTAGAGGTGCGTGGCGGGGTTTGAACCCACGAATTCCTTCGGAATGAAAGTCGAGTGTCCTCCCAGTTTGACGGCTTTTTTATATATTATTATGCACACATAATAAATTTACTATTTATTGTACAGATCAAGTCATGGGCGCAGGCGTGCCACGACTGCGGCATAGTGTGCACGTTGAACTTCAGCCTGATCAAAGTACTGGGAGAGCCGGTGACGATCCAGCAGTGGAACATCGATGGGCTGCCGTCCGACGACTTCAGCGTCGAGAGTGCGATCATCATCATGTTAGAACTCCTCTATAAACTACTAGCTCTTAGCATCTTGGTTTAAAGTGCTAAGGGAACCGGTGACGATTCGATAAAGGAACATCGACGGGAACCAAAAATGGTGCTAGTCCTATGTCCTATAAATATGGGTGCTTATACACCCATATTTATTTTCCCACTGCTGTGGCACAGGGACTTCTCTCTTGCGGAGAGAGATTAGGCCTTAAATCACCAATCTTCAATCACGCTGACCAAGTGCGGGTTGCTGAATGCCACATTTCCCTTAAACTCTTCCAAGTTTTCAGAACATGCCGGTTTCCTCACAATATTTGCCTTTCACGTGCGCTTACAAAGCGCACATTAATTTTTTATGTAGAAAAATCGAGAGATTTTTGCGAGTGTACTCCTACTTTGCCAACACGGCTTTTAAATAAAAGGGTTCAATTGCCTCATAATAATAGTTTTACACTGTAACAAACTTATTGATTTTGTTAATTTGTGTTTCTCTTTATCTCGATCTATCGAAAATATTAAGCATTTTGATTCCAGGACCGCCCGCCGCTGGCCGCTCATGATTGACCCGCAAGGGCAGGCCAACCGCTGGATCAAGAACATGGAGAAGCCAAACAACCTCGGTGTAGCCAGACTGACCCAAGCCGACTTGGGACGAGTTCTCGAGAATGCTGTTCAGTTTGGACAACCTGTACGTAGTAACTTAATTGATTGACTCATGATATAAGTTGGTAAACACGTGCTTTAACGGTGAAAGCAAACATCGTGAGGAAACCGGCATGTTCTGAGAACTTTAAAAGATTTTGAAGGACATGTGACATTCACCAACCCGCACTTGGACAGCGTGGTGAATTAAGGCCTAATCTCTCTCGTCAAGAGAGAAGTCCCTGTGTCCCAGTAGTGGGAACGTTAATAGGGTGATGATGATGATAAGTAGGTATCGCAGACTGACCGAAGCTGAGTTAGAACTAGTTGTCAAGAATGCTGCTTGGGCAACCTCTACGTAATAACTCAGTTCATAGAGCCATTATAGGTATCGCTGGATAAATAGCATCACGAAGCCAAAAAAAATCTAAGTGTATGCAGATGTTTAAAAATGTAGGTATTTGTAGATTTTTGCAAGAGATTGCCAGTTTAAATGCCATCAATCATTTATTTCGAAAGTTTTGTTTATTTATCTACGGCAACTAACAGTAACAGTCAAGTTGCTTTGCGCATGTAGCAAAATAACAATTGCCGCTTTTTTTAAATACATATATTCTAAAACGCTTCCAAATGTGAATGAACCCCACTCAGTAGCTTCAAACGAAGTACGCCGAAATACGCAATGAAAAACTCTACAGAATGCCTGATTCAGGAATAAGGAAAATAAAGAATCACAAAGGTCTTTGTAATAAAAGTAAGCCGGTGCAAAGTTCTGAAGCTTTGTTTCATTGTTCTTTATACTTACAATAATTCACGAAACACCTCACGAAGAACGGCACAATAGGTACACAAATCGTGTGTAATACAGAAAGTACACTCGATGTATTACATTTTTAATATTATTAATTTGTTGGGTTTGGTGCTGGATAATGATATATTTTGTCCTAAAAACCCTTTTTCAAAACCTCTTAATTGTACACTGGCTATATTAGCAAAATGTTTCTATATCTGGACTTATTTGCGCAGCCAAATTAGATTTTGATATAATTGAGAACGTCTTTGAAGCAATGTGATGTGTATTTTCTACCAAAGTAGATGTAATTTAAAAATTCCTAATACTGTAATGTGTTTTATCAGGCACCCCATTAATCCACCCCAGTAACGATTTTTTTTAATGGAACAACGTTGGCTAGTCGTATAATTTAGGTAAATAAAAAATAACTCATCATTCGGCTATGAGACGTGCACAGCTGGGCAGAGGCCTAACTCTTAAAATATAGCTTCTAATATGAAAATATATATTAAGACCTCCCACTCTGGTCATTGTAAAAAGCGGGATTTACTCACGTAATGAACTAGACTTGATAAACTCCACTCTGGTTCAATGCTTAATCGTTGTTCAGCAGGCCGTTGCGTTGTCTGAAACCCCATATCACCCCAAATTCCAATTAAATAAATAATAATAGCTTAATTAGGTACTTGCTATTACGCAATAACAGTTTCTACCAATACACCGTACCTTCTGAGTAACTCCCAATTTGTGAAGCTTTTTGTTCCTGGTTCAGGTGTTGTTGGAAAATGTTTTGGAGGAGTTGGACCCGATGCTGGAGCCGCTTCTCCAACAACAAACGTTCAAGCAAGGCGGCGCTCTGTGCATCAAGATCGGGGACGCCATTGTGGAATATAGCAAGGATTTTAAGTAAGACTTATCTATAAATGGCAAAACGGATTATGTGCCTCTTGTTTAAACTGTGTATATATTTATATGGCAATGGGGTGGCTTTTGCCCTGCCGTCAGACACTATTCCTTACATTATATACGGTAATGAAACTTAAATATTAGGTCCTTACATATGAAATTGGCGTTTTGTATGGGAGGAACAAAAAGTCGAATATTTTTTAATATAATATATTTAATTAATCAAAGTATGAACCATTATTTTCTATGCACTTTTGCCATCTTATAGGTAGTTCATTGATCCCTTTACTAAAAAAACCAGTCGGACGGGAATCAATAAAATCTTTGAAGGCGATTTGGACTGCCCCATCGGAGTTGAATTTTTTCCCTTGCAAGAAGTTATCCAAATTTCGAAAAAAATGGTAATCTGTTGGAGCAAGGTCCGGGGAGTACGGAGGATGTCTTAGACTTTCCAATTGAAGCTCTTCTAATTTAGTAGCCGTCTGTTGCGCAGTGTGTGGTCTAGCGTTGTCGTGAAGCAGCAGTGGCGTGGAGCGATTGACCAGCCTAGGTTGTTTAGCCGCTAGCTTTTCCATCATGGTTTGCAATTGCTGACAATAGACATCAGCCGTAATAGTCTGGCCAGATTTGAGAAAACTGTAATGAACAATACCGGCACTAGTCCACCAAACGCTTACAAGTAACTTTTTTGGGGTTAATTTTCGCTTGGGGCAGGATTTGGCTGGCTGGCCAGGATCCAACCATTGCGCTGAGCGCTTCCGATTATCGTAAAGAACCCATTTTTCATCACAGGTAATGATTCGGTTTAAAATACCTTCATTATTGTGCCGGTTTAGTAATGTAACGCAGCAGTCGACGCGCGTTTGCCGGTTTGCTTCAGTCAATTCGTGAGGTACCCACCTTTCAAGCTTTTTAATCTTCCCAATTTGCTTCAAGTGAATTAAAACAGTTTTATCACTAACACCGCAGCCTGCAGCTAACTCGGACGTGGTTTGCGATGGATCCGCTTCCACAATAGCCTTCAACTCTTCATTATCAACTTGAGTCTCAGGCCGTCCACGGGGCTTGTTCTGCAAGTCGAAATTTCCAGAACGAAAACGTTGGAACCAAAAACGAACTGTGTTTTCTTTTGCGACACGACCGCCATACACATCATTCACCCTTCGAGTTGTTTCCGCAGCACTAGTGCCACGGCGGAACTCGTACTCGTAAATAATGCGATATTTTAAGTTTTCCATTTTGTAAAATGAGTGACGCAAACAGAAAAAAACAGAAGAAAAAAAACAAATGAATGACGATCATCGAAGCACAAATACATGAGTCTATAGCTGTACAAATTTGAATTTGGAATTCCTTACCAAAGAGGAGAAATTTGTGATTAAAGTGGCCAGTACGAAAAACGCCAATTTCATATGTAAGGACCTAATATAATGGAAGTCAAAATCTTGGTTACTATTTTGTGCAGAATTTTAGAGGTGTCACAAAAAAATTGGATATACAACTCCAATAAACTATTATGTGACAATGTAAATTTCCGTTATCGCATGCAGTCTACAAGTCCGTGAGCTATTCTAAACACTCAATTATAAAATAAAAAAACAGGCAAATATACAAAAAATATTCTGTTTTTACAACTTAATCACAAATACAGTTAAGAAACATCTTTAATTTATATTACATTTATTTCGTAATTTAGTGATTCTATAGGGTGGTCACTTCCCACATTGAGGAACACGAAGCTTGGAGGAGGATTTCGTAATTTACAACAAAAGTAGCATTCTATTATATTAACATCTTAACGTGTACCAAATAAGTTTTAATAATTCTATACCAAAACAGAGAACGACCTTAAGAGTGTAATAAAATTAGTCTACACAATTAACACATTTTTTCAAAGAAATAATTTTAAAAGTATATATTATTGCCATTTCTAACGGGTGGTGGAAGATTATTCCAACTTTTCAATGCAATGCGTTCGTTATGACAGCTACCTACTATCTATATAAATAAAAATGAATTGTTGCTCGTTAGTCTGATTAAAACTCGAGAACGGCTGGGCCGATTGAGCTGATTTTGGTTTTAAAATGTTTGTCGTAGTCTAGGGTAGGTCTAAACGGTGAGAAAATAAGGAAAAATTGCCGGGAACTTTTTTTACCCGTGCGACGCCGGGGCGGGCCGCTAGTCTATAATAATTATTTTCAAAAACTTATTATATAAACCTGTGTTATATTTTGAAACTAGGTTTTGACCCAATATTGATTTTGAATTGAATCCGCGAATTAATTGCCAGCTCTACAACTTGGTTCTCAATCTAAGCCTGTCCTACATACTGTTACTTTTAGGTATCATAATTATACATATATACATAAAATCTCGGAAGCATAGTGGCCATATTTTCTTGCAGGCTCTACATTAGCACGAAACTAGCCAATCCACATTACCTCCCCGAAGTGGGCGTGCGAGTAACATTAGTAAACTTCATGTTAGCCAAAGACGGGTTAGAAGCGCAACTCCTCGCGAGAGTTGTTGCAAGGGAGCGGCCGGACTTGCAACAGGCCAAGTCAGATCTGACGACACAAGGGGCCGAACATAAAAGGCTACTGCAAGAGATTGAAAAGAAGATTCTTACTGTGCTGTCCACTTCGGAGCAATTGTTGGAGGATGAAGAGGCTGTGCAGGTATGGTAATTGAGTTTCATGAAGCGTACTAAAATAAATATTTAAGTAATTTTTGACACATTTTACCCCTTATATTTATAAAATCTCCTATTTTTGGCTCATATAACCAAATGTTGGAGTGTATTTCTATCAAAAAACTATTACGAAATACTTTTACCACCGGATTCAATAAAACAAAACGGACCGTTTTTTCTACGGACCTTCAGTGTTATATGGCGAAAACACGTAACTACTTCACTTCTGAAGATAGTTTGTTTTTTATTGAAACCGCCCATTGATCGTTATAGAAATAATCCGATCATGGTGTTTTCTTACCAAAATGTTATGCAGTGTTAAGTGATTAGGGAATGCCAAGGGATTACTAATTACATTAATACTCGCTGTGAGAGTTACATCCTTTATTCAAAAGTCCCTGGAGTATCTTTCGTTTGCATTTAATAACAGGCTCTAATTAAACATTACTTCCTAGGTATTAAACTCAGCCAAAGACATGGCGAACGAGATCAAAGAGAAGCAGGAAGTGGCAATGGCCACTGAGATAGCCATCGACACAGCTCGCAACGACTACGTGCCCATCGCGGTGCATTCTACAAACTTGTTCTTTCTTACTGGTAAGTTATTTAACTGGATTTTTGTAATTTATTACAATTTACCCGCCAAAAGACATTTATTGGAAAAAAAAACTATTTAAATACAGTTTTTTAAGCATTTTAAGTATTACGCATTTATTTGATTAGATTGTATCTAATATTTTGGTTTTTGCCCATAAATGTTTAGTGTTTCTTTAACATTTTTGCAAGAAAACACATTAAATAGGCCTTATGTTAAGCTGTGCAAAAAATAAAACCAACAAACATTAGGTCGCTTTATAACCACAAATGTTTATTTAATAATAAAGTACATTTTAATTATCTTTGTACAAATTTATTTAATTAATACTGTTAACTTTACAGTCTATAAAGGCTTTTGAAACTTTAAAACAAGAGGCAAATTTAATTTTCGGATGTTTCAAGTGTCTTTCAAGTGCTTGTAGAAGTTATAATTTATAAACTTGGAAATTACGTTTTACGATAAGTGGTAGAAGTTGTTTCGATATTATATAATATATACAACTTATATACTTTTATTCTTGATGTCTTTGCTAAAATGTTATGATTTCCACCAATCAATTCAATTCTCCCTGCATCATTTAGATTTAAAGGTGTCTTTACGATGCGTCCATCAATCCGAATAAAGTAAACGTCTTCCAAAATATTTAAGAGAACGTGAAAAACATATGCTATTTGATCAGGTTTGGATTTCCAAACGGATTGCTTGCATTCTAATGCGCTCATGGGTGGAGAGACAACAGTGTTTAAGGCTAATGATATTACGCGCACGAAGACATCTATACAAAGATTTTAATTAATTGAAGTCAATCAATCAATTAACACTTTATTGTACACAGCATATAATAAAAGAAAATAAAAAATAAATGACAAGTACAATATGGGCTGTCTTATCGCTGATTGCGATTTCTTCCAGGATTTATTTTTAAAGGTTTAGTACTCGTGTATTATTTTTTATTTCTGTTTATAGTAATTACTCTTACAACGATTTATCTATGTAATTACTTGTTCAGCATCACTGGCCCACATCGACCCAATGTACCAGTACTCGCTGGGCTGGTTCGAAGGACTCTTCACGAGCGCCATAGACAACACGGAGAAACACGACGAGATACCGGAACGGCTCAAGATCCTGAGAGACTATTTTACCTTCTCTCTGTACTCTAATATCTGCAGAAGTCTGTTCGAAAAGGTTAGTTTTTTTATTTTGCTACATAGGTTCAACTAAACTAAGCTTAAACTTTTAAGTTTTTAATTGATATTTTCATTATCAACTTTAAAGCTCATTTTTAAGTGCTCATTACTATTATAGGAATGAGCCTCTATTCAAATTCAAAATTCAAATTCAAATATTTTTATTCAATAAATTTCGGGTAATACAGTGGTCTTATTATGAAATACTGCTCTACCGAAACCTGCCTTTACAGGCGTATGAATCTATTAATTTATATTATAATGTTACAAGAATTATTATTAAGACAAAATTAAAAATTTACCTCTACATTCCCACTGATGGGACACGGCGACTTCTCTCTTGACGAGACATAATCCAGTAGTGCGCGGCGGCGGTTTGGACCCACGGCACCCAACACGGCTTTTTACGGAAACTTACAAGGAAACATAATTATAAATTAGACATTTTTATTCTATGTACAACAAAATTGACGCCTAATATTATTTATCGATCACAATGTATAACAATACAATTGCAGCTGGCTAAAAACTCCCAATACATTTATAAAAAAGTATCATGACAGATTTTAGACAGTTTTTCATGGAAAAAATCTAATGTAACAAAAAAATAAATATACGTCGAGTTTGAGTCAGTTAAAAAGGTCAAGTCTGACGTAATCTTGACGTCAGTCTCACAGATAAGGTATAATAAATTGTAGTATGCTGGTAACTTCTAAGAGCCTGTAACGACGTAACCTTCCGATTTGATGCTCCAATAAATGATTTAATAAAATGTATAGTCATAAAAAACAGCTCGCAGTATTTATTTAAATTTCAATTTAAACCTAGATATTTTTTTGCCAATTAGATATACTACAAATAATTTTAATTTAGATTTAGCCTCGATTTCACCAATAGCTATAAACACGATCAGGTCAGGCTAAACGCGCCGCCTAACTGAGATCCAGTTGACATTAAATTGTCGTTTTGTAGCATAAAATGGTGGAAGTGAGGCTTAAATAAATGCTGCAAGCTACCATATAGTAGCTACGTAACAATTGTATTTATTTTAGGATAAAATGGTGTTCTCCCTGCTACTAGCGGTCACGATCTTGGTAGCGGAAGGTCATTTGGACCAGCACCACGTGTTGTTCCTCTTCGGCGGCGGGCACGCCAAACACGTGCCGCATAACCCGGGTTCTTTCCTCAGTCCTCAGGCTTGGGCGGAGTTCTGTGCGTAAGTTCATATAGATACTTAAATATATGGTACTGTTTAAACTTAACAAGGTGATTACCAGGTATCTAAAGCCGCTTGTATTTTTATTGTAAGAAGCTTTTTTTTATAGAATTTGAATTTTTTACCTCAATTTCACTTACTCGGAAGTGTTAATGTGGACGAGGGTGGATAACAAACACCTAGAAGGTATCTGATTAGTCTTATGTTGAAGATTTTCACGTTGTATCGTGAAATGCAACAGTATTTCAGCTTTGTATTCCAAAGCTTTTATTTTATTGATGAAATTAAGGAAATTATGTTTAGGGCGGTCACAAGTTTGGTAAAGGAAGATCACATTCCATTATCCATCCAAAGATATATGAAAAAAAATTATTGACTGAATCCGGTTATATTTTGTAAATTTAATTGCACGATGCATTATGCTTTATCAAATGTGTTAAGTTATGAACGCTATAGATTAATGCAATCAAATGTAATTTTATTTTGCAAAATCAGTAAAAAATACTGATTTTGCGAAACAAAATTACGTTCAAAGATCATTTATATCGTTTCAGCAGACGTTTCTGTAGTAGCAAGCATAACTTAACTTTGTAAAATTACAGGTTAGATGAAATAAGTGATTTCCAAGGCATCCTCGAGCACTTCATGAAACACACGGATGTGTGGGAGACGTACTGCAACCTCCCGGACCCACACATGCATAACCTGCCGGCACCGTATGATAAACTAGACGAGTTCTCGGTAAAAAGTTTTGTGTATTTATTCTTTGTTTTGTGGTCTACGTCACCAATTGAGACAGTGGCCTTACCTACTTTCGGTCGGTTTAATCCTTCTGGTAGTCCGTCCAAAAACTAATGGACTCCTATTATTTCGCTTTATCGATTTGATATAAATAGAGTCAAGATATAGTACATCAAAGCTACTGAGGGGGTGCTTGTGAAGTATAAAAGTACATATTGCACGGAAGCGTTACATCACGTGCTCAGTGAACTGTATCATGTTGATTTTACAAGAACAAAACAAAATAAAATCGTAAATGACGGACTTATTTTTTTTTTAGTAAGTAATTTAGATTATTATTATATTAAACACAAGGGTTAAAAGGCGTTTAAGGTTATTATGCGTGTTCATGCGTCGTATAGGTGAGTATTGAGTGACAAATTCAAAAATAAATAAGCCTCAGCGTTAATTTTTTAGTATCTTGCAGAAAATGTTGGTGCTCCGATGCATGCGTCTTGATATGATGGTGCCAGCTATTCAAATGTTTGTAGAAGGTAATCAACTTATATTGTTGTTTAGCGTAAGCACGTCTATTAACGTCCCACGTATACGTATTGTATCCCAGTTACACGGACTTCTCTCTTGAAGTGAGTAATAACGCCTTAATTCACCAATTCGCTGGCCAAGTGCGGGTTTGTGAATGTCACAAGTCCATCAAACTCGAAAAAAAATATTATCCACTTTTCTGAAAACTAGATACTTTTTTGGAGATTACTCCATAAGAAACGATTTGAGTTATAAGGCCCGGTACGGAAATTTTATGGGGAGTAAAATCAAGTGTTAACAAAAGTTGAGGCGTTACGTAGAAAGAGACAAACATATATATCTGTAGGATTCAACGTGTAAAAGAATGAGATGGAATACCGTCGAAACGTCACGTTCGAAATAAGAACTTTAACGCATTTTGATTGTTTGTTTATTGTGTCTCTGGAATGCGAGTTACCATTTTTGACATTCGAATACGCGTTCGAAAAAGTATTCGTCTAGCATTGTTTAGAATTTCTCAGTGAGTAGAGGTGAGAGTGCAAAGTTATTCAGTAAAATCATCAATATTTACAAAAAAAATTTGGCCGGACGTTTCTTTTTCACTTGGATATCGTCTTACAAAGATAGCTTTTACGTTTTTGTGCAGGGAACTAAAACAATTGACGAATTTATGGTCCTCTCAACGCGTTTCGTTGGAACATATAATAAGTACCTTCTGTTATTTATTAATTAAAATATTATAAAGAAGCTATAGTTTCGACACCTAATTAATTTGTTCTTTGCAGTATTTACGAATGATATTATAATTCAAAGTGAAAGAAATCAATCATCCTAAAATTGGATTTGTATAAATTGAACACAATTATTATTATTTTGTAACATACTTTATGTAATACCTACGCTTTATTGAAGTTATTTAAGCAATCCGAATAATAACAGATATAATGTTTGTTTCTCTTATCATTTTAGCAGATGCGTTCATGTACCCTTTTTTTCTATTCGATGTACATATATCATAATATCGTTCGTAAGTAGTAAACTCCAATCGTGCGTCGTAGCTGACACACACACACACTTTTTTTTTATATTAACATATATCTAACGATAAGTCCTCGTTTGACCACAATCTCACCTGATGTAAAGTGACGATGTGGTCTAAGATGGGGCATGAAGACCTAGAAGGTAGATGGCTTCTTCGGACCACATTACGAAACACGAATAAATCGCTTCACGCACTGGCCCAGCCCGGAGGGTGGTGACAAGCCGCGGCCGAAGCCTACCACCAGAGACTGTTCTTAGCACCACCCGGAGGTCACGTGTAAGGATTCAGAGGGTTACCACTTACGGACGTGAACAGAAACACCTCCAAACTGGACTTAAAAGATTAAATCAAAACTAGAATATATTAACTGTTCAGAATTAAGGATTTACCAAAACCCCAGCCAGTATGTATAACATGTCTCGTATTCGCAGCTCATTATTTATTATTTACACTTATTCACCCACTACCATTCATTAAATAATAAGCTTACGCTACCCTGATAAATAACATTTATCCAAATTAAGTACTAAGTCCGTTCTCACATATTTATCATCAGCCGTAGGACTTCCACTGCTGAACGTCCCTCAATGATTTCCAGTAATTTCGACTGGCAGCGTCAACCGTTAGGCCGCGCCCACATATTTATGCCTCAATATAAAAAATATTAATATATAACATATATGAAATTCAAGCGAGCTTAATTCACCATTAAGTTTCGGTGCTCAAAAATGAATTTGAGACGCATTTACGTCGCTCTAGACATGTGTTGCAAAATGTGGCTGCACATTCTCCCTAATCTATTTGAAACTTAGAACCATGAATCATAATTAATGTTCCCGCTGTGAGGATGTAGCAGTGTACATCCTATTTGATTATTTTATAGAATAAAAAGTGTTTACACATGATTGACGAGTCATAGCAACGCCTGGTACAGTATAGCATAATGTAGATTAGGCCATATGCAGAGATAGTCATGTGTCAGGCTTGTCCACAAAGTCCTATAAGACGACATCCATTAATCTTCTTAAATTAACGGGTTTTGCATACGCGTGGAGTAAGATAACTATCAACATTTCTACTCTGGGTACAGAGGAGTCATCTCTAAATAACACTTTTGAAAAACGCTAATGCCCATATTTGCGAACCGGCAAATTTGGGCAATGTGCGAAAGACAGCTTCCGGCGGATTCGGTTTCTACTGTAAGGCTAGTGTAAATTGCGTTCTGCAAGTTGATACATATTCCTTGGCTTAGTACAAGGAACTGGTTTTACAATTTGTATATCTAGAAAACACAAGTGTCAGATGTTTAGTTGACAAAAAGTCAAGCTCAAAGAGCACGGGGGCTGGGATGTACGTTAACTTGTCATGAGTACATTTTAGGTAAAATGGGTCGTCAATTCGTGGAGCCGCCACTGTTTGATCTGGCGTCTTCGTACGGCGACTCGCACTGCTGTATACCTCTGCTGTTTGTGCTGACCCCTGGATCTGACCCCATGGGCACGCTGCTTAAGTTTGCCGACGACCAGGTCAGTGTGATGCTTCTTGTGACCCAGTGCAAACATATATCATTTCCTGTGAAATTTTCTCAAACTTATTTTTTTACAGCAATAAATTCGACAAAATTCTAAAGGAAATAAATCAAATAGTGCTGTTTAAAAAAATCACTACATGTCGATATCAAGTTGTCGTAATTAATTTACTGCGATTTTTATTATTAAATACCTATATGATAGTATTTTCGGTAAAATGTAGCCTTTGTATCTACTATCTTCAACCAAATTAGAAAGTTATTAGTTCACCTTTCACTTTTTGAAACTATTGATAAATAGGGTATGAAAGAAAACCTTTTTTAATAGTAGTACCTAATAATATGCTTACACATCTACTTTACATCTCCATCAAAACTATGAATTTATGATGTGCCACACTAAAAAGAGCTTATTTATTTAAATACGCTGATGTTTTATTTATGCGGGGTCGGACGTATGTACAACGACTCCATAATATGAACCATAAAGCCACTTAACGCCTTAGAAATGCAGACTAATTGCGACTCAGGCAGTTATATCGCGAATAATCATGTTCGTAAAGCAAGTCATAATTGTGCATAAAAGTCTCAACATTCAAGGGAATAAAAACATCATGAACTAACTTCCCAGCGGAAAAATATTATTATTTTGTTAGCGTACTTGTAAACTATTCCAACTTGATCATAAGTTTATTTGTCCAACCCTTAAATTTGTATAAAACCGAGCCCTCGCTTCAAAAATTTCAGACTTAAAGAAGAATATTTTATTCAGCAGGTGCTATCAAATGCTTGATTTATTGCTCCTATTTCGACCACTGAAATGTTGCAGGGATTCGGTTCCTCCCGTCTGTTTTCGTTATCCTTGGGTCAAGGTCAAGGACCCATCGCCGTGAAGCTGATCGACGAAGGCATCCGCAGCGGCACGTGGGTGGTGCTGCAGAACTGCCATCTGGCCAAGAGCTGGATGCCTATGCTGGAGAAGGTTAGCGTCATTGTAGTGATACTTAGATATAATAGCAGTTATTGCAGAGCGGTCAGACTGAGCAGTGATAGTCTGCTTGTAGTGTAATAAAATTATTTTTCATTAGGTTTATTTAGTACCATTATTTGGTTGCTCGCAGCGGAGTTTCCCTCTTACTAATACTTAAAATTATAAAATGGTTATTAAGTAATAATGATGATGTTTATATACCCTATTGCTCCAGTAGTTTTGGTGTGAAAGCGATAAACATATTTACTTTCGCATTAATAATATAAGTAATCTGATTTTCTGCTAAATTCGTAATCTTCGTAATTATTTTAAAATATAAGATTTTTGTCTGGGCTTTGTATACAGATTTGCGAAAGCTTCCACCCCGACAACACTCACCCCGACTTCAGGCTGTGGCTTACGTCGTACCCGGCCGATCACTTCCCAGTGTATGTGCTGCAAAACGGCGTTAAAATGACTAACGAACCACCTCAAGGTAATTAAATTTACCATATAGATGTGATCTCATATTGTGATTAATTGGGAGTAAGAAGCTGTGTGCCTCTGTTGGTGGCTCCTGTGAAGAAGCCATGTGATGCGGACGGCTACACTGAGGTTGAAAATTGATGAATTTATTATGCATCCGAAAATAAAAGTCTTGTTTCGATCCGCGGCAACCCAAAATGAATCAATTATAATAATATTTTGGCCTAACTGATCTTAATAACTAACCTGAATGTCTTTCCCAGGTCTCCGCGCGAACATAACTCGCTCATACCAGAGCGATCCCATCAACGACCCGGAGTGGTTCGAGAACAACAAGCAAATGGAGCACTTCAAGAAACTGCTCTTCGCCCTCTGCTTCTTCCACGCCGTGGTACAAGAGCGGCGTCAGTTCGGTCCGCTGGGCTGGAACATCCGCTACGAGTTCAACGAGACCGACCTCAGGATCAGTGTCACGCAGCTTTACATGTTCCTCAATGAATATGAGGTGAGGAGTTATTCCTACTTGCACCATGCGGTTTCATTTTTACTTTAGGATAAGTGTCTTTAATTATATACTTGTAGACTTAAATAAGAACATGTAGGTCTAAGCCTTATTCTGTGCTTCATTGCCTAAAATCTTGAGACCAAAAGCATGAATCAAACTGTCAATTGATAAGAAGAGACTAACTTTTTTTTAGGTTACATCAAACTTTATACAAATTATAAAATTCCATTGTGAATATTCACGGGATAGAAACAGAAAACCAACTGTTTGTTTACCGGAACGCTATCCCTCGAAAATAAAGGAAAAACTAATTGAAAACTCCCCTTAAACCCGTGGAGACATGCATATCACGTTATTAAAACTTGTGTCATTTGACATTGCGCCCGCAATCCCGCATCCAACTCCGACCACAATCCGTAGACTGCTACGAATCGTAGCAATTTACGTAGCAGCTTACACACCGCAACTGCTACGGCGTAGCCGTCATATGGGTAGACCTACGAGCGTTGCGATGATGAAAGTTATTATAAGTTACTGTGAACATCTGTAAATCTAATAATTATTGTGAATGTAAACGTTCGTAAGTTTTAAGATGTGTGTTGTTCCTTCACAGCAAAACGTGTAACCGATTTACCTGAAATTTAAAAACTAATTATTGCTTTTACCTTGATTATTGATTAGGTCATTATGCTTCATTCAATCCCAAAAAAAGAACAAATTGCTTACGGGAATTCAATTGTTGGGACGGGGACGGCGGGAATAAACCCCGTTTTTGAAATAAATAGTCTTGTGTCAGTTTTATTGAATTTGAAATTATATATCGTCAAGGCGAAACTTTGCCCATAGCCCATGCCCCAGAACAATGTAAGGCTGACTACCAGACTGCATGCAAGTCTACCTAAAACAATGAAAACGGGGATTATCTTCTCAAAATAGCGTGTTCCGGTGCATTTGAACCCAATTAAAAGTTGAGAGTTGCGGTTACGATGTCGCCTGCACACCGCGGCGTGTTACCGACGACCAGATCATGTAATGCTGTAAACGACCGGTTAACATTCTCATATTTTTTCAATGTTATCTTAAAAAGATAATATAATAGAGCAAAAGAAAATATTTATTCATAACACGTATCATATATAAGATAAGCTTAACGCTGATTTGTTTTTAAATGATCGCAGATATTTTTAAATCTAGCTGGTCATCTGATATAACCATAGATTATTTTACATGTTTATTGATTTTGAATAAAATGTAGCTAATTTAATATAGGATATTCGCAATGACTATCCGTCTAATCGTTGAACCTACGATTCTACCTTGTTTTTCAAAACGGCCAACCCAAATGTAAAGCGGTTGATTATAAATACAATCTGACTTTCACAGTTGCATCAATTTCTGGGAAATTTAATGATTCCATCAAATTACCATTCATTTAATTAAGTGAAAAACATGCAAGATGAAGCAGTTTTACGACAGGAAAAACTTTTTTTTTTTTGAGGTAAATCTTATTTCAGGTCCTGAGTTTAATATTTTGTTAAAACCTTTCAGGATTTCGAGCCAAACACAGCTGGAGATAAACACCCGTAATTAATTAGTGTAATGAGATAAGGTTTTGTATAAAATCTACCCAGTCCCGATCCAAAGGGATTGTTATGCGACGGACCGCGTTTTGGCTTAAGAATGGGGAGATTATTTATCTAACAATAATTCTCTATATTCTTTTCGAAGCCTGAATACGGATATATTAAGTTTGCTTGTGTCAAAATAAAAAAATATGTTTTGACAATCGAAATAATAAATGGTTTTATGTTTTTTTTCACCTAGGGTTACATGATCGGATTTTTTTTAAAAACTAAATATAGCCTATGGCTTTCAGGGATAGTGTAGCTTTCGAATGGTGAAATAATTTTTTAAATCGGTGCAGTAGTTTCAGAGCCTATGCGAGACAAACAAACAAACAAAAAATCAAACCTTTCCTCTTTATAATATTAGCATAGATATAACATTTTAGTTACTTTATGTATTTAAATGTATAAAATAGCTTGGTAAAACTGGTAGATTAAGTCAATTGCAAGCAATAAAAAGATTTTTCAAATTTAATTTATAATCTTACCAACACATCTTACTGGTCAGTAACGATGTGATCTAGGATCACACAGATCTGGAAAAAAATAATTCAAATTAAACTTTTTTTGTCTTTACCTTTTCTGTGCTTTTACTCAATGAAGTGATACGAGTATAAATTGATAAAAATCTTCAAAATTTATTAAAGGTTAGATAGTTTACAAATTGCTATAGCTTCTGTTATCGGCTCGTGGAAATTCGGTGGATATTCAATTTCAGTTTTACAACGTCAGATTATTTCTATGCGCACATTCTGTAATTAAAAGTTGGGTAACGTGTCGCTTTGTTCGCTTTATTGGAGCCGGCGGGCAATGCAGTATAGCCAAACTTGAGCCTTGTCAGTACTCGGCTCTGATGTTTGGTTATGCTCCGTAATTGTATTCGAAGCTTCATCACGCTTGTAGTCAACATTTTTGGTCAGTTTGTAGCATAGTTGTCTGTAATGTTTGAGGTTAGTTTGTTTAAATAAATTTTAGAGACATGCGCCAATTTATGAAATTATTATAATAATATGATTTTTGGATATCACTTTAAAAATCAAACAGAAAAGCATGGCAAAAAGTAGAGGGATCGAGAGTTATCTAAGAAATGAGGGGAGGACTATACCCAATTTGGGATAAAAATGTCACAATTTTTTAGAACGAATATATCTCGAATTAGCGGATTAGCTCGTTGAAGTGTCAGTGGGCGTCCTACGGCTGAAATGATAATGATGATATCTATATAAATAAAAATGAATTGTTGTTCGTTAGTCTGATTAAAACTCGATAACGGCTGAACGGATTTATCTTATCATAGTCTTGAAATGTTCGTGGAGGTCTAGGAAAGGTTTAAAAGGCGAGAAAAATCGAATAATTACCAAGGAAAAAAATTGAATAAAAACCCGTGCGAAGCCGGGGCGGGCCACTAGTCTCCAATAAAAAAAAGCTGTGTGTGCGGTTCACACACGATAGAAGTGAAACTTCAGTAAATGGACAAAAGAATGAGATGAATAAACAAAAAATACTGTGCAAAAAGATTTTGTTCGGGCGGTCACCCATCCAAGTGCTGGCGTCGCGCAACGTTGCTTAACCTTGTTAGCGTTTAAGATTGGCTTACCTGTCGTTTTTTCCGTTGCATCCGGTTTGGAATCACAATGATTCTAAAGAAGTTTCACTTCAAAAAAATTCATTCAGGACGTTCAATTCGTGGCGTTGCGGTACCTGACCGGCGAGTGCAACTACGGCGGGCGCGTCACGGACGACTGGGACCGGCGCACGCTCAACACCATCCTCTCCAAGTTCTACAACCCGCGCGCCATCTTCGAGGACAAGTATCCACTGGATCCGACTGGTAAGTAAAAACATTACTATTTGCAGCCCGCGGAGTAGGCTGATATTTTTTGGATTAAGACAAAAAAAATTTTTTTTGCCGTAGTAAAATTGGCCCAAGTTAGTCATTAAACTGCTCATACTGGAAGCACCATTGACGCGCGCACGTCGCACTATTCTAACTAACATCAGATCCTGAGAACTTGATCTATTTCATTGTACCCTTAACGAATTTACTAGGATAACAATGTATATTATGCGATAATAGAAATAAATAGATATGTTTAAATAAGCACACTATTGCAAAACATAATCAATGTGCTTGTGAAAGCTCGCGTCCAAATCGGTTCATAAGTGTCAGAGATTAGCTGGAACAAACTGACTTACAAACATTTTGGTAAGATATTATTGCCTGGAAGAGATCGTTCTTCAGCTTTAAGGCCGGCCTTTGTACTTATTGCTCATATGCGATTGTTTTGTTTTAGTGAACAATAAAGTGTTATAAATTTTTAAATTATCATGGTTTTTAACAATATTATGATTTAAAACGGGTAACATACCATGATTTGACGGTTTTTGAGTTTTCCGATGTTTCGACGCTGTTGCAAGCAAGATCGGAAAACTCAAAAACCGTCAAATCATGGTATGTTACCCGTTTTAAATCATAATAAAGTGTTGTTATTTTTTTGTATTGTATTGTACAGAGTATTTTTAAATACTTTGAACAGACACTCCATCATATGAATAAATATTGCTGGTTATTCCATTTAGATATAATCTCTAAGCTTGTGTTACGAGTACTAGACATAATACTTAAATGCCAAGATAAACTACATCTTGATAAAGTCGTTCAATACAAAATCCCGCAACGTTTTGTTCTTCCTTTTTGCAAACGTAGGTACTTTCATGAAAGCTCGCTATAACAACTACACACACGAATTGCATATTCTCCCGCTTGTAACTAGAAATGAGAAATTCCGTCGCCCCGGGCTATGTTTACTCGGCGTGTACGTAGTTCTTGTCTTACTTAATTAGTGAACAAAGCCGCGCTGTACAGTGTGTAACAACGTTGCAGAGACGGAGTAAGTAGGTATTCATTAGTGAGTAACCTTTGTGTGTTACGTTTTCTGTTATGTTATGAAATTTTACAGTAATTGCATTAAATGTTTTAGATATTTTTCAAACACTTAGGTAAGGGCCTCACGTAACGCAATAGGGGATGGGCGTTGAGATATTATGTTATTTAATCTAAAATGTGCCCAAAAACTGTTCATGTTTGATTCTAGAGGTATAATGACTTATCTATCTTTATTAAATAAAAAAAATAAAATAAAAAGGTTTTATTTCAGACAACACAATAGTCCATATTTTTACGAGAAATTACAAAGAAAAAACACAAAATAACTTAGAAAATATAAAAATAATAATAGAAAATAAAATAAAAATAAAGTTGAGCCCAGGAAGATCAGCGCAGGAAATATTTTCCCTCACTGATCACCCTTGACACAAAACATTTCCAGAGTGGGGATGTCAGCCCCTCTGCCACTGTCCGCAGGATGCTATTGCGACTAACCCGTATTCGGCTCATCAAGGACGCGGTTTTTTTGCGCATAATTGCGGGAAAACCATCCGTCTGGTATTGCGCAAACATCTCAGACGCACTACAAAATCGGGGGAGTCTCAACATCATCCGGAATATATTATTATATTGGATACGTAGAGCATCCATGGACTTTTTAGTATGCCGGACCCACAGACATCCCGTGTAGAAGCTCTGACAGTACGCTTTGAAAAGCGTCACCTTAACTTCTTCAGTACAACGAGAAAATCTGCGAGCCAGCATATTGCCACGGACCTATAGAGCCCTACGCTCCCTTTCCACATCATCATCATCCTTAAGGTCGTCTGTAACTAGATGGCCAAGATATTTAAATTTAGTGACGCGGTTAAGGTTTATGCCATTTAAAGTTAATGGAAGTTCACCATCAGGGCATTTACCGGCGGCCTTAAAGATCATGTATTCAGATTTCTTTACATTATATATTAGGCCGTGATCAAAAGCATAAGTTTCACAAACCTCCAAAAGCTTTCTAAGTCCACCTACTGTAGGGCTCAGCAACACCATATCATCAGCATAACTGATATTATTTATGCTTACACCATTCATGTGGCATCCTATGCGCATATTGCTGAGCCCACCAATAAGGTAACAATCATCCACATATAAATTGAAGAGCTTCGGAGACGTCAGCCCACCCTGTCTCACTCCACTCTCCAATCTATATGCTTCCGACACAGAGCTAGTCCACTTAACAAAGTTGGTTTGATTATCATACCAATACTTAAAAACATTTAAGACTTCAACCGGTACACCCCTGTCCCTCAACTTTCTCCAAAGTACATCGTATGACACGATATCAAAAGCTTTGGAGAGGTCAAGGAAACAGGCATACACCGGCGTCCTGCGGTCCGTATAATACTGGATCGTGCTCTTGAGACTCACTATAGCGCTTTCAGTTGATAATTTGGGTCGAAAACCAAACTGCGCGTCGCTAAGATGAATAAACTTGTCTAGGTAAGTATCAAGGACACCATCCAGCACTTTTGCAATAATGGTCGCCAAAGAGATAGGTCGGTAATTGCTTACGTCAGAGACATCCCCTGTTCTGTTTTTCACAATGGGCACAACTATTGTTTTCATTAAATCTAATGGTAAATGTGAGTGACTAATGCACATTGTGAAAAACATAGCCAGCACATTCGGAAGGTGCACCCCCGCATGCTTAAGGTGTTCAACACTGAGTCCGTCATGGCCAGGTGACTTCCCACCACTCATTCTACCCAGGACCCTCCTCACCTGTTCTGCAGTAAAATGGACCACAGGTTGACCACCCCCCCCGACAGACACCGCATCGATCGACCCTGCAGAAGGACCCAGAGGGGACTGCACCTTGAAATGCCCCTTGAACAAGTTAGCGATGTCCACTGCCTCACTCACTCCACCTACACTCACCGGAAGACCAGGCCTGACCTCTTGTTTTTTTGTAGCTTTCCAAAACTTACTAAAATCTTTTGAAGATCTATGTTGAGCAAGAATGTCCATTTTAATTTGATCTTGGTTTTTCTGGCACCAACTAAGTCGGCTCTTAAAAATTTTACGGGACTCTTGCATCTTAGTATAGGTTGCACCAGATGAAGGTCGATTTGAAAGCACCCACATTCTAAAATCAAGCCTGGCCTCACGATGAGCTTCACTCACATGCTTATTCCAGCCACTTATATGTCTGGTCTTTTTAGCTTTACTATTCGGTCGACCACTCGTGCTTACAGCCGCGTTACTAAGAATTTGTATGATATCCCTATACATCTTATCCAGGATAAGCTTATGCTCCCGATCACCGCATGAACCGCGACCACACCCGATGAACTCATTAGGAAAGACAATATCACGCAGTCCCTTATGACACAGTTCGAGGTACCCCTTTGCCTGAGCCTCGGTTCTCTCCCCCCATAGTACCGAGTCGCGGGGATGATCGCGGCTCATGAGCTTAGGCCTCACTGTTTCCAGATTGCACTTAACTAAGAGAGGTAAGTGATCAGACACAAAACTATCTTCAATGACATCTATTTCAGTCACGGTTTGCCAGGCCGACAAGGTTACGATACAGTGATCTAGCCATCTGCAACATCCGTGGGCCTCACTGATAAAAGTGTACCTATCTGACTGCCTCCCTAGCATTTCAATATCAGCTAACTTCCAAGACTGATCACTGCAGAAGTTAACTAATTCTTGATGAAACAGTTCGCCCGGGTGGGCGTTATAATCCCCCAATATATACACACATTCCGCGGTTTGACTCTCCACAATAGCACTTATTTCTCCAAGTACCTCTGTAAAAATAGGTAAATTTTCAGACGAATCAGTAGGCATATATACCGATAACAAAACAATAGAACGCCCACCCGTCGACGTATTAATACCTACTAGACGCGTACTGTTACAATTTAAAACACTAATGTTATCAAAAAGACCCTTTCTCCATAAAATGGCTACTCCTCCAAACGGACGCCCCTTTAACAAGCCCGCTGAAGTATCAACTGCAGACTTGCCAGTATACTCAAAATCGGTAGATACTGTTCCCAGCAACGGGATGTCGTGGGGGAGCAGCCAAGTCTCCTGAAGAGCAACCACACGCAGAGAAATCGGTGACAAACAGAAGTACTTAATCTAATTGTTAAAAGTAGGTTACAACAATTCCAGTTTGAAATACTTGGTCCTAGTTACCTTTATGATTAATTATTCAGTCGTACTAATCGTATGTTTCATAATATTATTTGATAAATGTAGCACACAATAAAATATCATTGAAATAAAACATCAATAATTATTGCAACTTATACAATAATTATGTTAATATGCATAAAATGTATTGTATGTACTAAGAAAAAGAAATTCGCATGTAATAAGTGATCGAGTTCCGAATAATGATCTAACGTTAATTGTGGACTACATGTTTGTTTGTAATCTAAACAATTTTTTTTTTATTACAACTATATTATTGTGTGCAATACATATTCTTCCAAGTATATTATACTATTCGTTTAGTTTGGTTTACTTTAGAACAGTGTCATTGGTTTTACCAGAATATTATAGTAAAGATTACTCCATAAACAGTAAACACTACAATGTATGTATTATTCTATGCTATTCCGTTAGTGTGTTTTAAAGTAACAAATGTTTTTCTAAACAAAAAAAAACTCGCACAACAAAACGAACAGTTGGATAGCCGCGACTCCCGCGCCCCGGCGCCGCGCCGCTCTCTGTCTCTGACCTGTCAGTGATCAGTGTCAGCCGCCATTGTGATTTAGACCGCGCTCAACAAAGTACATGATTTCACTTTGTAATTTTATTTAACTCGACACTGGCAAATTGTCGCGCAGTCCAGTTACAAGAAACTGAACTGAACAAAGTAACAAGTTACTTCGTATTTGCTATCTAAAACAGTTTTCTGTGTTTTTTTTTAAATAATAATTGGTGATAGTTCACAAAGATGGATGGGGACGAAGGTGGTGATATCCCGCAGTTATTAGGTACTGCAGTGGGGTTTACCTCAATATATCAATACATTTGAAGGTAAGTTGTAATATAAAAGTGTTTTGATAGTTGTTGTCCCGGCAGTTTTCGGCATCTTTAATTACATATTATTATTTATGTATATTTCAGTAAACAATGTAACAATATCAACACTGGCGATGCTAGACAACAATCTAGTCAAAGAATTGATCGCTCCAATTGGAGACCGCGCCAAATTTTTGAGAAACCTGGAGAATTGGAAAAAATTAACTAGTAACCCAGAAGAGTGCGAAATGCCACCTACCAGCAGCAGCCCCGTAAGTATCTTCTACTTTTAACATGCTTCTATTAGCTTCACCTCAAAGTAATTGGAACAAATCTTAGAAGGCGATTTTAACCAACTTAGAATTGTTGTATTGATCAGAAAATTTGCAAATGTATTGCAATCCTGATGATATAACAAAAATTGGTTTTATTTTTTACTTTACTTTACTTTACTTACTTTACTTTACTTTATCAAGCTGCAGGGCTAGCTTAACTTATGAACATACAGAATGACATAAGAGCTTGGAACTTTAAGATCCGTATGAACGCCTTGCATGTTTTTGTCTTTGGAAAGCGGTGTGAACTAAAGAGCAATGAACGATTTAAACTTTTGATGATGAACTAGTATTTCCTTTCGGTCTGTGATGGGAATTCATAAATTTTCATTCTTAGTTCCTGACCGACTCTAGCCTATTTATTTTACATAGGCTTGTGTTGTGTAGTACACTTATATAAGGAGTACGTACTTTTAATAACTTATAATTGTATTTTGCAGGCCCCTATGTTTGAAGACATGCTTAATCCCAAGCACAAACAAATACATAGTATTAGTGAATTTCTGGTCCCTCTAAGTAATAATGATACCTCTACCCAATCAAATGATTCCAACATCATCATCGTAGCAACCAAAAGTGAGGATCAGATGGCTACATCTAATGAGCATGAGGTGGCTACCACTATTGGAGATCAGGATATGACAATCTGTAATGAAGATGCATGCTTGGTAAGATGAATACTTCAAATAAAGACTACTTGATCTAAAAATAAAACAGACAGACATTATGTGCAAATAAAACTTCAATATAATTTCCTACCTAATTCTTTTAATAAATAGGTATTTTGTGTTCATTTCAGCCATTGAAAAATCTCCTCCTAAAATCAAATGAAGGACGAGGCCTGCTAAATTTATACTCTGAACAAGGCAAATTATCAAATAATGGGCGAAGAAAAATTTGTAATATAATAATCAAAGATCTTATGGATTATTAGAAGTTAAAGACATACTGGAACAACTGCAATTCTTGACAAAGGCGAGTACCTACCTAGAATTTATAATAAGTATTTTATATGGGTACAGGCTGTATTTTAAATGAGTATTCAAATTGTGTCCAGGCATTAGACTGCGCCGACCGTCAGTGGCGCCCTCATCTGATTGTCGTTTATTTCTTAAAATCTAAAACAAATACCATAATTTTATAGATTTCATTTGTGAAAAAAAATCATTTTTTTCAATAAAATAAGATTGACAGAAGTGTTCGTTTTAAACGTCATTTTTTTGTTTTTCATCCTCTTTGACTATATTTGCAGCACGCATTCAGTCAATTCTATGTCAAATGTCTTGAGGTTACATTTAAAAAGGTTACATTCGCTAGATTTTTATATGGTGGTTAAGAAATTTAAAATTTTCTAATTTTTCGCGCAATTTCCTTAATTTTTTCATTCATAAGAACCTTCTGCTGATAATAACGAACAGAACAAAAAAAGAATTAGCGAAATCGGTCCAGCCGTTCAGGCGTGATGCCGTGACCAAGGGAAATAGGGATTCATTTTTATATATGTATATAGATTATTTATGTATATTTCAGTAAACAATGTAACAATATCTACACTCTCGATGCTAGACTGTAATCTAGTTAAGGAATTTATCAATAAACTAAATTATATTAATTAATAAACTTGTAACTTGTTTTATTTTATTTAAATGAAACTATGTACTTTATTTGTTTTCTGATTTTTTATTTATATACGTGTATCTTTCCAGAAAGTGAAACGGATGAAGACATCCAGTGGCGCCAAACTGTACGGAACCTTGGCATTTAGTGACAGAGAAGTGGCATAGTACAGCTAAGAAAATATTTAAAGAAATAGAAACTACGGAAATGACCATTGATGCATACATAAATAAATATTTCATTGTATTTGACTTTTGTATAAGAAGTAATAAAGATATGCGCTGATTAAGATTATGACAATATTTTGAATGATTGTGATGATTATAAAATAAATGTTATTTTTCTATTTACCTACTTAATACTTTTTATTATTCCAGGAAACCTCAAACTACATAATGGAGCCGAAGCACGTGGGACGTCCTAATAACGAAAATGCCGTTAATCTTAATTTCTTTGATTTATTTTAAGTTAAAACTAGATAATCGAAGACAAGTAGTATTTATAATAAAAACGGGCATTTTTCATTAAAAGGCGTCACACTTACTGAAGGCTCTTTAGAGTTTAGATGGAGCGCTCGCAATCCAGTGTACTGGCAACACCAAAAATGGATTTCTATTGGGTTTAATAATTGAGAAAAAACAGTTTTGGTTGCTTATACTAAGACGAACAAAATTGTATTTTTGTCCATTAAAAGCCTGAGAGGATCCGTTAGTGCTGCAAGTGCACTAGATTGCAGGCTCCACCTAAGCTAGTAGGTATTAAGTATATACGATACGAAACAGTAGCGGTAACAATACCTAGAATGCTACCATTACAATGTGTATTGTGCATGTTACAAAAACATAAAGTTAACATAACAATACTAAAAAGTTAGTGTTACGATACGAATAGTTAATGTTTACTAGATTGCTTAGTAGTCCATACAATCAGTCCGGTCATCTCTACTACTATGTAAGGTTACATTTACATGGGTACTGTAACAGGCGCGTTATTTACCTTGTAGTGAGTATTACATTGCTTGGTCAGTTGCACTAAACATCTAGTTGTCATTAATAAATCTCTGGTAGATATAATAACAGAATGTTTTTTGTAAAGTAAACTCGTGGGTCTTGCTGTCACGACTGCAAACAGAAGTTCTAGTTGCAGTAGGGTTTTTTCTTGTATTGGTAGCCAGATTTTTCTCTGCGTGCACATCTGCATTATTACAAATTAAACGAATGTCATCTATAGAACGCTTAAAAGATTTACAATTAAAACTAACAAACTTGCAATATTTATTCGAACTTAAATCCATAATAAAATAATTGATTAAACTTTAACTAAATTCTCCCCCTTAGGCTTATTGTACATAAAATGTACAAAACGCCTAAAAGTAATGCCCATAGGCCACAGATTATCATTTAAAAATAAGTCTAATTTAAACTTAGGAACATAAAGCTTATAAGCGTGATATTTCCTAGGTTTTTTCATTTTAATCTATTTTAATGTTACAACCTCTTGTGTTTTATCCTTTATATAAGAAATAATGTCCTCTTCACTTGTTTCCTTGCAAACATTAGATATTAGGAGCGGCACGTTCACGTCGGCAGCTCTAAACTTGGCATCGAACGTTGCACAACCTTTTTGTCCGATTAATTTACGTTTCACCGACTTGTTTTTAACTACTTGCCACTCCGATTTACATTCACCTAACTGGCCACAAACTTCACTCATAACCGGCAAACATAAATCCCTTTGCCTATATAAAGATTCATTTTGTGTAATGAATGTATTTATTATGATTTATTTGATGATATTATGACTTATTGCTTTGCTGTTTTTGTTTACATGAAAAAGCCTATAATTTAGGCCACTTGTCCACGTTTATTGAACGTGATGAGGTTGGTTTTACGAAGGAGAATGATGAAAAGTTAATTATGAAATTTTATATTATAGGGTAGATGACTAAAAAAATATAATTAGGCTGTCATTTTGCTTAATAAAAAAAATCGGCTGTTATTCCAAACAAAAAATGAAGTCGACATAAAACAGAAATTTCGTGTTAAAAAAAAATTACAAATGTTCTGAACGTTAGCCCGTAATATTTATGTGACGTATGTCACAACAATATTACGGGCTAACAGGCGGACTAAACAGAATACCTATTTTTTTACGTTGATACATAAAAAATATTAATGTTGCCCGTCTAAAAATACTGAATATTATTGCTCTATCAATATAAAAATAAAGTGCCAAGATTTAGAGCATCAAAGTTCCGGATCCCATTGTACCATTAAGTCAGTTACAAGACCCTGTAACATAAACTACTGTGTAGGGGTGTACCATATCCCGAGTCTGAAGGAGCACTCTGAGTTCATCGCGTTCGCGCGCTCGCTGCCGGTCGCCACGCCGCCCTCCGTGTTCGGCTTCCACGCCAACGCGGATATCACCAAACACTTCCGCGAGTCCGAGGAACTGCTCAGCACGGCTATACTGACGCAGGTATGTGTTTGTTATTTATATGTTCAACTTGTTAAGTATAGTAAATTTTACTTAAATAGATCTGTCAGTAATTGGAGATTAGCTCCTTAGTAACTGTAAACTGTAATAAAAAAAATCCGGTCTGCGGTGCGTGCGGAGGCGGCTGCAAAAGCAAAGTTGTTGTTTTAAGCATAGTGATCGATCAAATTAATTAATACTTTATTTATGTGAAAACATTAAACAAATTGTTAATACATATAAGTAGTTTTAATCTATTTATTTATATTCTACGGTTTGTAAAATCAAACAATGAAAATAACTTATCTTGTATCTTGAAATCGTAGAAAGTTATGCTTTTATTACATAGACAACTTGAAAATTTTAGTTATATACCATACTAAGATAAATAAATGTAGTAGTATTTTTGTGTAAACTAATATCTTTTGTTTCATCCACCATCATCATTTTGGACATTCAGGATCGTATGGTAAGTTATCAATAAAGCATTTGGTGTTGTGGTTTGGATTGATCTATAGTTTATTGTATACATTAATTGTATTTATTTATTTTACACGCTCTCAGGATCTGTATAACAAGTATCTGGTAAGTAAACTTTTTTCGTTGCTTGTTGATACACTTGCGGTAAGAATAAAATCATTGTTCAAAGTTTCGACCCCGAGGAAATAACCCATTCCTAATATTTATGGCTTCTATCACCTTTCATATTACGTGGATATTTAATCCTCTGGTATTTATGGGTTCTTATTCACCTCATCTTTTGCACCGCAGTGGTTTGGAATCAATAAATTAATCATGTATTAAAAACCAAAGAAAGTATTACATAATTAACGCGGAATACGTTACCTACTGTTTTTTCGTCCTTGTCTCGTCCACATCGACTATATGACGCAAGATTCTGGACAAACAACCTAATTTCTCTAAATATATGTTTCCTTACAGCCAATAACTGTTTCTGTATCATAGCTTTGCTTGCTTTACTATGTCCTAACCTGACAATCTGAACAAAAGATTGCAACAGCATCATTTCTCTGTAGAATACAATGCACTCTGGTACCGGCGGCGCGACACCAGAAGAACAAGCGATGGAGATCGCGGAAGACGTCTTACGGCGTCTCCCAGCGAATATCCTCGAGGGCCCATCTCATGAAGGCGAGATCAGGCCGCAGGACATGACGCCCATGTCCATAGTGGTGATACAGGAGGCCGCGCGCTACGACAAACTTGTCAACGTTATCAGATCCAGCTCGAGGGCTGTCATTGGCGCTGTGCAAGGTATGACCACAGATTACTAGTTTTTGAAGTAAAAGCTTCTTTTGTTGCACAGTACACTGATTTTTTTTGGGCGGTGAGTTGGGCTGATCCGTCACGCTCTCAGGTGGAAGGCTCGGTCGGATGGTGTCGGATGATGGTGTATGGTGTATCTAACAGCTTGAGGGCTGATATTTGAACCATAGGACACATGATGCCTAGCCTATAGCTATAGCGCTAATCTCTGGAACCAGAGATAAGCGTGTTCTAACAAACTAACAAACTCTTCAGATTTTTAATATAAGTATAGATTGTCATTATTATTAATTCAATAATTTTCGCTTTTACCATAAGGTCATATATATTTTTAACTAGGAACACAGATATATTTAACTAGCTGTATAAAGTAGTTTTTGAGTATATCCCAAAAATAAAGACAGACAGACGCGGCAGGGGACTTCATTTTTTTATTTTTTTTTTATGTTAGATTTGAGAGAGAGACTGTTCTTAGCACCACCCGGAGGTGACGTGTAAGGATTCAGAGGGTTAACACTTACGGACGTGAACAGAAAAAAACCCTCCAATAACCTCCGATTTATAATAATGTATGGATTTATGCACTTTTGTGAACTATATTGACGAATATATTCATGTTTATTACATTGAGTAGGTTACTTATTGAAGTTCCATGGTGACAGGTATCTCCGTTCTGACCGACATAACGGAGGAGGTGTTGACCAGCATGGTGCGCGGGCGCATCCCCGCGCTGTGGGCCGGCGCTAGCTACCCCTCGCTCAAACCGCTGGCGGCCTACTTCAACGACTTGCTGGCTAGGCTCGACTTCCTACAGGTTTTATATCTTATAATTGCTGATTTTTTTGTTGGAAGAGTCTCAAGTTAACCCTCATTGTCTTGTGGCAACCCGCCGAACAAAGCCGTGTTGGCTAAAGTGGGAGGACACTCGACTTTCATTCCGAAGGTCGTGGGTTCAAACCCCGCCACGCACCTCTGGATTTTTCTTCTTGAGAAATTTATGTGCGCTTTAAACACGTGCTTTAACGGTGAAGGCAAACATCGTGAGGAAACCGGCATGTTCTGAGAACTTTAAAAGAGTTTGAAGGGCATGTGACATTCTCCAACCCGCACTTGGCCAGCGTGGTGAATTAAGGCCTAATCTCTCTCGTCAAGAGAGAAGTTCCTGTGTCCCAGCAGTGGGAACGTTAATAGGGTGATGATGATGATGATGAACCCGACGAACAAAGCACCAGTATGATGATTGAGACCCTTATTCCCCCTTATTTAACAAGGAATAGGAAAGCCATGTATGCTAAGTGGGAGGAAACTCAACTTTCATCCGTCGCAGGTTCAAACCCTGCGTAACACCTCTGGATTTTTCTTGAATAATCTAAGTGTGCTTTGAACACGTGCTTTAACGGTAAAGGTAAAACATCGTAAAAAACCGGCATGTTCTGAGAACTTTCAAGAGTTCGGCGGACATGTGACATTCACCAATCCGCACTGGCGGCTAGCTGGCCAGCGTGGTGAATTAAATCCTTATCCTCTTTCCTCTTTCGTCAAGAGAGAAGTCCCTGTGTCTGTGGAACGTAAATGGGGTGCTTATGTTTTATGATGTAGTAAAAGAGTGATTGTTTGCCAGCACTGGCACACGCACGGGCCGCCGCTGGTCTTCTGGCTGTCAGGGTTCTACTTCCCGCAAGCTTTCCTCACGGCCGTGCAGCAGGGTTACGCCAGGAAGTACAAGATTCCTATAGACCAGCTCGCTTATCACTATGAGGTAAGTTTAGTATTTTTTTGTAGTGTACGGACTACTTTAACAGTTTGTTTTTCAAAAATATAAATAAAAAACGCACAAGTGAGTCTACTGTACTATTCTGACCATGACCATGTTAAATATGAGGACACTCAGGTTCCAAAATACCAGTAATCTGGTTCAAAGTCTGTTTTCTCAGAATATTTCGCAAGGCGGACAAATCTTCATCTTTACTTAGCTCTAATAAACTGCTCGCCTTGCGAACGATTTTTACTTTTTGCAAATGGCCAAAAGATCTGGAAATAATATTTTCAAAGATTTTTTAAAAAGTAATTTCTTAAAACTGAATATCGTTACAAAAGCGCAATATAAATTCAAGATTAGAGAAGAACAAAAGAACCAACTACTCGATTTTTACAGCTTAATTGAACAAACTATCGAGCTTTTGAGTTAACGCAGGGTACAACGAAATAACCAGTATATGTAACCTTTCGTAACAAACAAACAAACAGACAAAGCGCCAAGGATTCGCAATAATATTAAATAACATAGAAATGCTCAGGTTTTACCTAAAATATCCATAACTTCTCTTGCATATTTATTTTGTAGGTGCAAAAAACATTCGACTTGACCGAACCTCCGCCAGAGGGCGTGTTTGTAAAGGGCTTGTTCATGGAAGGAGCGCGCTGGAACTGGGACTCGCAAATCGTTGATGAGTCTCAGCCTAAAGTACTGTACGACGAGTTTCCACCGGTAAGAATTTAAATATTCACACAGTATCATCACAAAGTACTAAAGTAAGCTCATTTGCACATAGATATAATTTATTTTAATATAGGTACGTACATATAATACGTAGAAAATACCCAGACTAGGAAACAGAAATTGTATATCATACAAATTGTGAATTAACGGCCCTTGATAGGGCTGCTGCAGTGAATTAAACTGCGTCAGCCATCGTCATTATAAAATGTGTATTTTTAAAGTATTTTATAATTGATCATATTATAAAACATTTATAATGGCTAATTATGTATACATTCATATATTAAATATCTTAAAACATGCTAAACAAGTTAACCGAGAATTTATCATGTTGACAAAACAAGCATCCTAAAAATGACGAAAGGTAATCCGTACGTACCTCTGACCGATGTCTCCTTTAAACAAAATATGCACTTATCTTTAACAATAAGATCTTTTGGATACAAATATAAATACTATTTTTACTGATTGATTGAGATATTGTTGTGGTACAACACAGCTTGCTATTTTTTTAAATCGGATAGGATCCTGTTGGTCTAGTTCTTTAACAACCAGTGCAACTTAAGCCCTGAATAAATATTCTATGAATAGCACATACGCAATATTGACGGCTCAAGATACAAGACACTACTAAATCAAACAAAATAATACCGTGGTCGGTGTTCGATGTCTGATTTATTAGTCAGGCGTGTTGTTATAAAATTTTCGTCTTGATTAAGCGTCTATTTTGGCTCTGTGGTCGAAGGTGTCAGCCAATATTCTGTTAATTTTACCTTACAGAAGGAAGACTAAAGGTTCTTTATTACATAGAATATTATTGGAGCTGAATAGTGCTCAAATCATGAATGGTTAACAGTGGAAGCATGCCGATTTCGACCGAAATAGCAGTAAATCTATTAGGGAGTCCTAGTTATAACAGTCCGCCTACTCTCAGCTAAACTGAAAGATCATTCTAATAATTTCGACCACAGAGCAAAAATAGCCTCATTAAGACAAATAATTTGAAACAACACGCTTGACTAATAAATCAGACTTCGATCACCAACCACCGCACCGTATCTGATTTAATGATGCAAAATTGCATATGTGCTATAAGATCATCTTATGTGTTGATCTTAAAAGTCAACTTTCTGCACATATTTTCTGTTATACTCAAGAATATCCATTTAAAGTGTTCATCTTAAATCCAGCTATAAACATGCTTCGCTCTCAGGTTTGGCTGATACCGCTCAAACGCGAAGATGTCCCAACAGACGTGTTCTACAACTGTCCGCTGTACAAGACGGGTGACCGGCGCGGCGTGCTATCCACCACTGGACATTCCACCAACTACATCCTCTTCATGAGGCTTAATACGATGAAAGACCCCGATCATTGGATTATGAGAGGCGTGGCTTTACTTACGCAGCTTCCTTTCTAACTGCAGCTGTGAATAGGGAACGTGCACATCAAAGGTGCTGCTAACTGGTGTCATCAATTTGAACTTTTGACATGTTTTGCACTAGCAAAGGAACATGCATACCTATAGACGGTGCTGCCAACTCCAATGTCGAGAGCAAATCCGTAGTTCCGTTCCTCTGACTGATGTCTCGTTGAAACTATGTGCTTCTCTATAACATTAAGATTTTTTGGATACATATTAGAAATAGTAGTTTTACTATTCGTTTTTTCACATAGACGGTGCTGCCAACTGGTGTCATCAATTTGAATGTTTTACCATATCGGCCTATAGTTCCTGCACGTTCCCTATCTAGTGCAGTGACCGACCACCGACCGGCTTAGCACGGCGATTGTAGAGAAGAAACGCTGTTTATTTAACTTCTTGTCTATATAGAATAGACTAAGGCCCTTATTAATTACCCAAACTCAACCGCAAGTTCGATTGCAAGATCGACCTTAGAGTTAAGTTTGGTTTAAAAATACGGACTTATTGTCTTGTCATATTTTTTTGTAATGTCTTCTTAATTTACGTAGCTCCCGTTCTAATAATTATACATATTTATTCAACTTGTGATTATTATTATTTTTTGCCATATTTTAGAGTATTTCCATAATTTTGGTAAAATATAAAATTAACATTAGCATTTACTTAAGATTTTAATTTTTTCCATAAAAGTATTTCAAAGTCAGACGTCATTTTGTTGATTTTTGACATATAGTAGATACGGTTTCTGCACGATTCAAAATTAGGTTATTTAGATAAATTAGGTAATAAATTCAAATTAAATTAGGACAAATTACGCAGATTTCCTACAGCGCCAGTAGTTGCGCGAAAGAAATCGTGTATACTCGTATCACTTTTCCTCTGAGGCAAAATGCGTATGTCCTTGTCTATTCTAGGGTAAGGTTCCATATAAAGAAAATCGCCGTTGTAAGCCGGCTGGCTCATGAGTCGAGACCTCACAGGCCATGAACTCGGTTAGATTTGAGCTGAGCAAGAAAATGCCTTTCATCGTCTATTCGACCTAAGTTCACGATTTTTATTCATTAAATTATTATCACTTTTATTGGACATGTAGATGTTATCATTTGGTATTTATTGTATGAATCATGCTGTTGTTGCTTGACAAATGTTATTTTGCATCGGTTTAATTTTAATATTATGTTGAAAGTACACATTATTTATTGTGTTGAAGATTATGCATATATTGTTTATTTGTTATGTTTTAAAAGTTTGTTGATTAAAGTTCATCGATAAATTTGATTACGAAGAGAAATCTATTTAACTTTTATTCAAAAAATGTTGTTTTGTCACACAATGAATAAGATATAGGTTTAGTTAAGTGGCAGTTTTGCATTACCTGCGTTGTTTAATTTGTTTTAATGTTTGTTGTTAAAAAATACTGTTTGTTTTTTTAAGCATAATGTTGAAGTTAAAATTAATATTGCGTAATTATATAATTTGCTTGTTCCTATATGTGTTGTCTAGTCACCGTGTGATTTCTTATACGATATATGAACTTATTTCTTTACTTATGTTAATTGTTTTAGTCCTAAAATTCTAATAATTGTATTATTTTATTGATCCTTATCTCATATTAAATGTTTTTAATTTATCACATACATAATTTTATTTGAGTTGAAGTCGGTAGTAGACTTTAAAGTCAGGTCAATACAACAGGCTACATTTGACATTTGCTTATAATGAGGGGGGTCACATTCTGAATCGAACTAATTCCAGTGAATTAAGTAATTGTGAAAAAGTATAATAATGGTGTTTCACTGAAGAAAATAACTAATAAAATCTATAAATTATTATTATTCTGTATCCTTACAAAAATTATGGCAACAAAATATAACCGATAAGTAAATTGACAAAAAAAAATTAAATAGATCCTGAGTCATAAATGTCTAGTTTAAGAACTGATACTTATTCATTCAAAATAAATATTTTGCTTTTTGACTGCAATCAATTAACTGACGTCAATGCTGTCTGCCGTCAGCTATATTAAATATAATAATGAATATGATGAATATTAATTATAATTATGGTAGTTATTTCACAATCAGACTCACGCTTTAATATTCACGAATATAATAATTTACAATCATTACATATAAAAGTTAATTATAATATTGTTAATGTCTTTTTTTGTGAATGTTAACTACTTATTTTAAGGTGCTATTATTTTCATTTTTTTGGCTTTATTTTTATGTGTTGAACAAAAAATCGTTATTTCGAACAACTCCGTGGAAATGATTGTGTGTATTTACCTTGACTTTCAACGAAAAAAGGAGCGAAAAAATTCGTCGATCGTGTTTTTTTTTGTTCGATGATATTTTTTTAAATAAAAGCAGTTGCTGGCAAGAGTTTCTGTTTGTTTGACCGTTTTTCATGGCAAAACGGCTGAACCGATTAGCCTGAAAGTTAGTTAATCAAGAATTGTGTATTAATTACAATTTATTATTTTAAAGGATTTATTAGCCAAAACAAATAGTAACCTTACCTTATTTCATATTATTGCAATAAACATTTTAAAGAAATTTTGCAGTTGAGACTGAAAAATATGTTCTCCGTTCAAAAGGTTACATCGTTGAATTTTGATGAACTGTCAAATGTGGTCTGTTAAATTGACCCGACTATAATTTACCAGTTTATCTTAAACTATAACTATTACAAACAAAATACTATGGGAGGGTAAGAAAGATGAAACGAAACATATAAAAGTAGTGAGAAAATATTCCACAGAAAACATACTGAGCGGCTCATCTAGAAAGAACTTGGTAAAGTAATGCAGGCGTCCTTTCTCTTTGAACTGGCTCGAAGTCCTACAAAATTTAACTAAGAAATAAAGTCAAGCTCTCGCAAAGGAAGTCTGACAAGTTCCACCTTTGTAACTCGACTAGATGAACTTAAGATGAGCTAATTAAATTCCTTGTAAATGTTACTTTTCAGTAGCTTTGTCTAGTTAGCAAACAATTTTGCCGGCAACTATTTATGCTCCAGCAGGTTTGTCTTACTGCGAATATCTTTGAAGCTCTTTGAGGTCCTACATTGAGGTCCTACATGCTTCGTTTGGCAATATTGTAAATTATTCGATGGATACAAGTTTTCTCAAGGGAAAGGGGTCAATGTCATCGGCACCATACACCGTTGTACAGATTGCGTGGGGAGTCTATAGTATCTAGTAGAATTTTAGCGACAGATAAACGCCTAAATGATTTTATTATCCGAGCAAGATTTAACAAAGAATGATACCTACAACAGAGTAGGTACTATATTGGACATTCACTCCCTTAAAATGTATTTATTTGTGAGCTCACGGCTAAAACTGCAGTATGGCGAAATGTCAATTCATTGTAACTCTTTTTTGTGAAAGCTTTTGTCAAAGGTTTTAGTTCAAAAAGCTTTTATGTCTGATATTAAATAAGCGAGTAGTGGGTAGAGTGGGCGGTCTGGTCGGGAGGCACTCGGTCTGGCGGCGTCGCTCGGCAACCCGAGATATCGATCTGCGCAGGCTCCGGCCCGCGCAGCATCCCCCCCTCCCTGGACCGCGGGGCATCCCCCCTCACGCCCTTGATTCTGCCGCTCGACCGCGTCACCTCACAACCACCCCACAAATACTTATTACATTCGCACTACACACACCACTCTACGTAATCCGATGAAAAAACTCCGCTCATGATTATAACAGAGACGAGCGTTTGGTCTCGCTGTTGCTGTGATTTTAACTCTCTCGTGAGGATTTACCGTCTGGTGAAACAATATTTTACGTTCAAATTTTTTGTACCTTTCACAGCATATTGTGAAACATACGAATTTTTTTGGCAAAAATTAAAACAAAATTTATTACAAGCTGTGCTTACGGTAAAAGGTAACATTTTTATCGTACCTACCTACATGTACTTTCGTACTGACCACAAAACACCTACATTAGCTCTTTTCATAATATTATTCATAAAAGCGTACCCTATCGCTTGGCTTGGCAAAAAAATGTGTGCCAGTCTGATCCCAGTCGAGCGGATGCCATTTAATATATCAAGATAGCCTGCGAGCGTGCCCCACGTGACTCGCCTACGTACATCGTGGAAGCTGATCAGTAGCGCTGGGGCAAATTAAATACCTAAATAACAACCCCTATGATACGTGAATCCGAAAACACCCCTTCAACAAAATAGGTGATTATTTCGCCAATGATTGTAGCATTGTTTAAAAGTTAATGAAAGAAACTGACCGAGTTCTTTGTTTTTTCATCATTGACATAATCAATATTTTCCAATTTTTATAATGTTAGTTGTGTTAACCATTTTAAGTCAGTATAAAGTAACACAGTTTTAATTTTTAGTGCATGATTTATTCCCGGGCTCAGCCTCCCCGCCCACACCTGCCACAACCTCCCCCTCCCGTCTTACATTGTAGGCACCGACTGTTAACGCTCTCACAGTTCACTATTTTCCATGTCGGCGTTGCCATGACGAGAGACGAGATCTAATATTTCACGGAGCAGCCTCCTATATCCTCCGCTGATTTTCCCAAGCAATCTACAACAATTAATGTTCAGAGCTCTCTTGTTTTTGCGACCTGAATTTTCAATATCTCGGAACCCAATTAGTAGCTAACTTTGCTCGCTCGATCGGTATAATTAAATATTACATAATTACGCCCGAAATAAAATAGAAGGGAGCTTGTTAAATCACTTATTTTATGTCTATGTAGGTACAGTTTATTACGCCAAACCTGAAAGGTTATCAATATAGGGACGTTTATTCTTTAACGACACAATGTCCTTTGTCGCGTGAGTAATGAGATGTGTCAACAGCACGCCGAACACGCCGATACGCCGCTTTTTGTAACAAAGCGCTTTGTCACAACTCGTGTTTTAATTTACGCCATGAAATTTAATCTTGAAATGAATAATATGAAGTTTCCCTCTCACTTGCCGAGTACACCTTGTATTTTCATTATCGCAATGGGAGAGTTACCTTTCTAGTTTATAAATAATTATGTTTAATTTTGCTAAGCGAGAGGAAATCGCTTGTAAAAAACTCGGTGTATTTGTGGGAGACTTATCTCTGGTAAATGAGAATTTAATTAAAACGGTACTCCCTCGTACTCTGACCGGCTCTCTACCCACTCGTTCTAAATTGAGGATCTGCTTCTTCGTGTCTACACGGCTGTTAACAGAAATTGAAATGATATTTATTTGCCAGAATATAGGTTGTACAGGTTCTTGAGTTTAAAGTAATGATCTCTATATTCGACTAGGTAAGTCGTGCAAATGTTTTAGTTAATTAATAGGTATGTGTCTATTTGATTCAAAATTAAAATTAAGCTAACATGTCACAATATGTCATAAATGTAGTCAAATTAAAGTAAATAGCAATACATTCATAAAAAATAAGTAATAATAAGTCAAATCATAATTAATTATTCATATATCAACGAATTACATGCAAATTTGTATTTAAAATATTCTTCCATGCAATAAAAACATGAGTCACATAGAAAATTATACATTTTGATATTAAATTCAGTATCGTGAAGTTGCCTAAGTTTATTTGGTAGCTTATTATATATCTTAACTGCCATCGCGTAACAGTTCTTTTTTGGCAGTTTTAACTTGTAATATGGAACTACTAGCGGTTTTTGAACCAAATTTCTCTTAAATTTAGATTTTTCGTCAATTTCAAATAAGTACATATGTTTCCTAACAAATTTCAACATTTCAAAAATATATAAGGATGTCAACGTTAAGAGTTTTTGCTCTTTAAATATAGGTTTACATGAATCCCTTCTCTTTAGTCCAAATATAGCACGGATACATTTTTTCTGTGTTATAAATGCTCTCGTTATGTCAGTTGAATTACCCCATATTATAATACCATATCGTAATACGGAGCAGACATGACTATGATAAACCATTAATGCTGTTTCAATGTTCGTAAGTGATTTTATTCTTTTCAATGCAAATATAAATTTATTTATTTTGATGCAGACATTTTCGATATGTTTTTTCCAATTTAAATGGCGGTCAACGGTAATTCCCAAAAATTTAAATTCGTTAAGTTCGATAATGTCGTTATATTCGTAATGAATGTCAATTTTAGTTTTCAAATATTTATTATGGTATGTCAAAAATCTCATAAAATTAGTCTTTGTGGTATTAATATTCAAATTATTACTATCAAGCCATTCAATTATGTCATGTATCGCTTTATTAGATATCTCTATTACATTTGGAATTGTTTGTTGCCTTGTCAGAATTGTAGTATCATCCGCAAACATGATTACATACTGATTTGTAACTCTAGGCAATTCATTAATATAAATAATAAATAATATTGGGCCGAGTACACTACCCTGTGGTACACCGTATTTAACTATAGAGTACTCTGAACGGTAAACTTGCTGAGTGTATGTTTCATTGCACATTTTTTTTATTTCAGTACATTGTTTACGTCCTCTAAGATAGCTTTCAAACCAAGTATATGCAGGACCTCTTACTCCATAGCACTCTAGTTTATGGAGCAATCGGTCATGACACACAGTGTCGAAAGCTTTGCTCATGTCCAAAAATATAGCTACAGGAATTTCTTTTTGGTCAACAGATTTAACTATTTCTTTAATTAATTTGAAACAAGCAAGAGTTGTGGATCTTTGACTAATGAACCCATTTTGTTCGTCACACAGCACTTGATACCTCTCTAGAAAAGATAATACCTTTATACTCATAACTTTTTCAAATATCTTTGACAGAATTGGTACTAATGTTATAGGCCTGTAATTGCTCATGTCAGATTTAGTACCTTTTTTATAGAGAGGTTTTACAACAGATGATTTTAGTTTTTCAGGAAATATACCGTTCTGCAATGATAAGTTTATAACATGTGTCAATGGTTCAAGTATAGGGTTGATATTTTCTTTTAGTAATTTAGTTGTAATTTCGTCATAGCCAGCAGAATTTGTATTACGCAAATGCATTGTTATTTTTAAAACATCATTTAAACTAACGGGGTCAAGAAATATTGATTTGCTCAATCTCCTTTCATTAGTAACGTTCTTGCTTTTAGATTTGTCATTCTTATTTGCAACATTAACAAAATAATTATTAAAACCTAATGCTATTTCATGACCTGTTTTTAATATTTCATTACCATTTACTATTTCTTGAATGTCATTATTTGCAGTTTTATTTTTTAATCGTTTATTTATTATTCGCCACGTAGTTTTGCATTTATTAGAAGCATTAGCAATTGTTCTTTTATTTTTTTCCCTTTGCAATTCAATGGTACACTTTTTAAGTAATTTACTATATATTAAATATATTTTTTTATTGATTTTAGATTTGGTTTTGTAAAAAATAAATTGTAATTTCCTTTTAGTTTCAAAAGAACGTTTCAAACCCTTTGTGATCCATTTTGGATTACTAGAATTATTGTTGAGTTTTACTTTTATGAGTGGGAAACAAAGTTTATAGGATAAACAGATCCAGTCATGAAGTTTCGAAAAAGCTTCATTCACATCTGTTTCAGTTAAAACATCGACATAAGATACACTACCTATGCAATATCGAAACTTTTTTATGTTTTCAAGGCACATGTCTCTCCTGTAAGCGAACCATTGTGTATTTGTACCCGTATTGTTTGTGTTTATTGTCAATGTCTGCGCTGTATTATGGTCTGATAACCCCAGCTCATGTGTTTCACCTATTACATTACTAATATTGCTAAATATATTGTCGATGCATGTATTTTGCCTAGTTGGTAAGTTAATATGTAGTTTCATTTGATAATTGTACAATGTATTTATGAATTCATTACTTATTTTACTGTTATTCAAAATGTCAATATTAAAGTCACCACAATATATATTAGAATAATTTTTTTGTATGTCAGATTTATCTAATAAAATTTTCAATTGTCTAAAAAATATGTCTAAATCAGAATTTGGCGTGCGATATATACAAAACACATTTAATTTAAGTTTTCTAATTACTACTCCGCATATTTCAAAATGCTTCTCTATTGCAATCTTATTCAGCCACTCAATTGGTTCACAATCATAATCACTATTTTGTCTTACTAATATACAAACTCCTCCGCGACGTTGATTTTTTCGTGTGTAGCTATTCGCCAATTCGTAAGAAGATAATTTCATATTGTCTTCGTCGCCATAACTTAAGAAAGTCTCGCTTAAGCAAATGAAATCTATTTGGTAACTTTTGCTTTGCAAGATACTTAGTGCTATTTCAATTGCATCAAGTTTGTTTAGTACTCCTGCAATGTTCTGATGCATTATAGCATAACTGCTTCTTTTTCTATTAGGTACGAAAAAGATTCTTATTAACGTGTGCGTCGTCAAATTGATGTATTTCGTTGATGAGATATTGTAACTCTTTAAATATTGTCTGAAGTCCAAAGTCATTAATTTCTCCATTATATCTATTGAACATCGTAAAGTCATATCGTAAATTTAAATTAGAATCAATTAAGTACACATGTTCATGAGTCAAAACGTCTAGATATAGCAAATTATTAAAAGTTTCTACTCTCCAGTTGTACATGTTTGCCAGTTCTCCATATTTGTATGTCGGCATGCACACAATAATGTTTGTGTGGTTCAGCTCTATGGTAAGGTTTCTTAAACATTTAATCGTGCTGAAATAATCGTGTGTAGTCCTAAAGTCTTCGTCTCCAATTAATATAACACAGTAGTCTTTACGGTCAAATTCTGTTATTTTTGTTTTAATACCATCTAACATATTTTTTATTTCTGCATTTGGTTTTGTGTAGTGGCAAATACTTGAATACTGAAGAAATTTTTCCGCCGTGGTCAAGACGTTTCCATTCTTTTTTGTACTTATTATACAGACTTTAGGCTTTTTGTAATTTAATGTTGATGTTGATGTTTGATCTTGTGTCCTATTTTCAAGCGAATTTGTTTGCGTGTATACGTGTGTCTTTGTTTTTTTTGTTGTTATGTTAGTTTGGATTCCTATGTCATTTTTCGGAAATGTGTCGGTTTGTGTGTGTATTCCATTATTTTCTTGTTTAGCTGACTTCGGTTTTTCATTATCTGTTTGTGTTTTTTTGTGTTTTTGTGTAGTTTTACGGGGTGTCGCGGGCTTCGCCCTTGTTTTTCCTACAGGACTTCCCCCAAGTTTTTTGTAGAGATCATTTTTTTTCGACAAAGCGTCAATATTTTTTTTTAGCGTCCTATTTTCAAGGGAAAGCTTTTCAATCTCTGTGTGTGCACTATGCAACTCTATCTGAAGATTTTTTAATTTTGAGGTAAGATGTGCGACAGCCTCATTATTTCCTGATAAATCTGGTAAGCTACTGGTGCTAGTGTCTAGTGCATCTATACTCATATCTGATATATTCCTAGATTTGTCGAAGGTAAGTTGAGTACGCGTCCTTCGCATTGTAATATTATTTTCTGCCATTTCCATGTAAAGTAACAAATAATAATATTGTTCTTTCCAAAAAATCGATTAACTTTCGAATATCGATGGTAGTTTTTGGTAGAAATTGCTGTATGTGAGCGCAACTCTAATCCGTTAATCAGTAGTCAGGTGTCAATGTCAAGTTGTCAACGTTAAAGATTAGATTGACAGTTATCTTGTCAATTACCAAGCGAATGTATGTATTGTTTACGTTTTGCTTTGAAAGTATTTATTTGAGGTATTAACAGAATTCCAAAGTTCAGTAATTGGTCCAAATTTCAAGAAAAGTGAATGTGCATCTGTGTGAGTGCTGAATTTGAAAAATGGAACGTTCATGCAATCACCTTTCAATTGATATTTCTGTACATAAAACAGTTTCAGTGTCTTGGGAATACCTGTTTATGTTCAGTGCTTCGATGCTCTTCAGCTTTCAGCTGTTTACAGTTGGTAACGATGCGTTTTTCTATTTTATTCTTTGAATTTTAGGCAGAGGATCAACATATGGATGTTTATTACAAAACCACACACACACACAGAAAACAAAAATCTGCTCGCCCTTTGTAACCAGCACCTAATTAAATGATAAATACCCACCGTGCCATTGCTGTGCATTTTCTTTTATTCATAAGAATACTTTGAATCGATAGACGAACACAGTCTGATGAAAAATAGATAATACAGTGGAATACCATTCCGGAGAAAGGGGATCCATATTTAAATAAGCTATTTCCAACAGTTACTGGTCTGTCTGCGGCAGTTGCCAACCTGAATAGAATCAAAACCAATAATTGGTTATTGAGATTGGAAGCACTCCGATAGAAGGGAAGCTTCCAATTGAATGTTTGTTGCAAACAAAATATCTTCTCATTTCTCCACTCGTTTGCGAGCAAGTCCAAATAACCATTACATCGCTCCGGTTAGTTTGTATAGGTAAATATTCCTTGTATTGGTAAAATAACAGTAGGTATGTTATAATTAAAACGCTCATTGAAGCTGAAAATCTGATTTAAATGTGGTTCCAGACTGGATTTGTTAGCCTGCATATCGAATATAATTATTAATTACTGTTGTATTTGGTTTGTTGCATATTATTATTTACATGCATGGTATACGCTCTTTACCTATCATATTTGCTTTCGAGTATAATTTAAATCTGAATAGGTAATGATTTGTATTTCTAAGTGCATGTGTTCATCATACATGTTTTACCGAGAAGTTTGTTTTTAAGCTTTGCAGAATCTTTCCAACTAATAAACCAGAGGAATAAAGCCATCAAAACAAAGATGAATCTATCTAAACCAAAATTTGCCATTCAAAAACTTCTACTGGTATTCAATTCGATTGAGAAAGAGTATTCGACTTCGTACTTATTTCTTACTTCAGTACCAACTTGAAAGTTCTCATTCACGTCAGGAATCAGCAGCGGAAGTTCCTGGAAGTTGGCAACTCATTAGATACCATCTCCGAACTTGTAACTAGCTACTTGTTTGCGTCTATCGGTTCTAATTAGTGCAGCTCAGCGAAAAACAAACGGATTATACACTCTTGAATTTACCCCAGATTTTTCATGTTGACTGAGAAAAATCTAAGATTTTAAACCAACATTTTACGTAAAATTTTAGTATAGTTGCCATCCATGTGGCATTCGATTTTTCCACCCTGTATAGGAATCTTGCCTTGTATAATTATCTATTCAAGTTATTTTTATATTGCCCCACACCGTTTCACGAAGCTAAGTAATTCCGCCTGTGAAAAGGGACTGTAAACAATTGTAATTCTCATAATCTCAATGAGAAACAAAGCGGAAAAAGTTAAACTGGCCTTTGAAGCAAGTCCATGGTTTTAATAACATTTTAAGCAGAATCAAAAAAAAATAGGGAAAATATCCACGAGCAAGTTGTTACTGTATGTAGCTATGCTACAACACAAATACAGTAACCACATATGTGATACATTTAATGAGGTACTGAACCATATCAAGATTTCAGGTTACCGACGTCATTAAAATTTGGTTCATGTTTTCTGTGAGTGTTCGACATACATACTGCAGTTAAGTTTGTCTCATAGTTACTAAAGATTTAGGTAATAGGTAATTTAAAAAATTATGAAAAAGGGGTTAGTTTTAGAGAAATTTGAATATGAAAAGCGTACAATCATTCATATCGAATTGAAAATGACAACTTTTACTACTGCAACTGTTATTACAAAGACATGACGATACGAAGTAGTTATAATTATTTTTAGATTAATAAATAAAAATAATATCCCCTCGGATAGATGGTTTTATTTTGCTTTGGGGTTTCTTAATTATCTTCCGACATCCCTTGAACTGGTATAAAATGCAAAATATTGAAACTTAAAAATTGCATTTAATTAGCTTTGTTATTTTTCTAAAAAGACGGCTAAAGGAAACAGTAATTACAACCATCAAATATTGAGTGACGACATGAGTCATGACTCAAATTACAAATATAAATTTGTGGCTTGCCGTAATATATTAAAATTATTATTAATCGTAATTGTTAGATGATTAGTAATATTCCCACACGCGTTAACAAAAGATTAATTAAATAATGTGCGTTCAGCATTGTCATTGTTCCCCTAGAGCTCGTGTAACGTGACATGAGGTGCTCAAACGATTTCCAGCTCGTTGGCTCTGCGCTGCGGGCCGGTGACACAATGCTCTTTGAGACAGATCCTCTTGCATCTTAGAATTATGTGACTAACGCTAAGCTCTGGGGTTGTTCCAAAGTATAAGCATCCTTCCTATATCACTTCTCCAAAATAAACAAATACAAAAACACCTCTTTTTTGACACAGTATTAGATTTACAACAACACGTAACATACAAATGTAAATTGGGTGGCCTTATCGCTTTAAAGCGATCTCTTTTAATTGAATGTCTTTACTTCGAGACAACCTTTGGGTAAAAAAGAACTTAGATGAAATAAATAGTTTACCTATCAAATATAAATTGATTTAGGACTCTACTACCTACTGCTGCAATATACACAGGACTATCTTTATATACAAAATTCCTTCATCCACATCGCTACTGAGTCAAATTTCCAATTCCTGGGATATTAACTATTTATATAGCCGCTAGACCACATTTTGTACGATCTACAATTTCTGGTTTCGTGTCTGGGTGTTTTCTGTATTATATGTATGTATTTACAAAAAAAAAGTCTATGTAGTATATCAGTCAGCTAGCACCCATAGTACAAGCTGCTTTGGCGGTTTCGGTTTGGTTTGGAGCTGGTTTCGGGGTAGGTGACGCTGTGTCCGGTTTTTTTTTTACAAAATTGGCCCTATTTTTTTAAACTTTCCTTGCAGTGAAACACTTCACAACTCGACCAAGCAAATCAAATCACGGCACCAAAGCCTGCAATCAGGTCTGTGCAACAGAGCATAATTGCACGGAGGATTGCGAGAATAGACTACCTACTGTATGTACCTAGTCAGGTATCTTCTGACTAGGCAGTACAATCAGCGTCAAATTGATATGTGCTTCTGGAGTAGTCAAAATAATCTGAAAAACATAAAGCAATTTGGTAGTATGCCTGTCGAATCGTATCTATAACACATAAATATTGTATTTTTGTAAGCAAAAAATGTGTTCAAAATATCTAGTCGTTGTTTCACACGGTGTTCAAAATTATCTAGGCAAACAAACTGTCAAAGTCAAAGTCAAGGCAATCAACGAGCTTTGTTTTCTGAGATAATTTTGAACAACCTGACTGTTCTGAAGATAGTGAAACAATGAGTAGTAAGATATGAATACTTGGGCAGCATACAACAATTTGATGATTCGAACTACATAGGTACATTAAATTGCTTTTATGTTTTGCATATAATTTTGACTACACTCACTAATTTGAAGCTGATTGTACCTACCTAGGCAGCACTAGGGAATCCTACACGTTCATCATCAGACGTGCGAATCATTGTTTAATTGTGGTGCGGGGGAGCGCGGGCTGCGGGGTGCATCGATCGTCTCGCGTCGCCATGACGACGCCGCCGCCCCCTCCCGATTCATTTGTAATCATTTGTTTCGCGGCCGTCGAATCATGGCGGGACTCGAACGGCGCGAATTTGATGAATTACTATTGAACGTGTATCACGTTTTGATATAATATTTGTTTTTATGATGCAAGAGCGGTGATGGAGCATAAATAACGTTTTTGACGATGGTTCTGCTTATCAATAAACTGACACTTTTTGAATTTCACACCTTTTTAAATACCTATCTCAAAGTACCTACCAATTATTTGATGAAGAAGTACCTACTTTATTATATCAATTCGAATCCGCGAGAAAAGCCAAGATATTTGCCTTCACCGTAGCACGTATCAAAAGTCCATAACTATATTCCAAATATGAAAGTTCCTATCTACCTCTAAGATCACAGTAATTTCACATGAATTATTTATCTAGGTAAAACTAGAGATACGCATAAATATATATATATATATATATATACATATATATATATATATACATATATATAAAATATAGTTATAAACATCATCTTCCTGACCTTATCCCACATTACGTGGGACATAATAGTATACACTGACTTAACCCTCTCGATCGTCGATAATCGTCAAAGACTTGGTAAAATAACCAAAAATGCATACAAAATTATATTTTCCAAAAAAAAATGTTAAAAAATATATCAACTACTCAGGTGTGCCGATCGGCACTGTGCGAGTAAAATATGTGAAGTATCTGAAAGAGTAACGGCCGACGGTCGTCTAATATTTAAGTTATATATCCATACCAAGCATTCATAAATATTTCCTATTTATATCAATATATGACTCTGACATTAAATTTAATGAAAATATGATTGCTGTTGTATGATGTGTTGCTGACTATACCATTTATTCACAGTCTTGTTATTTTGAAACAAGTTGTGATCTGGATACCCGTTTCACAATTAGGTATGTGAACAAGGATATGAACCGAATGAGTTTTCCGCCATCCTTTTTACGCAAAAAATACAAAATTGGAGCGCTCAAAAGGCTCTCCAATTATGCCGTCGATATCGAACAAAAGATCTACGAAGTATAAAACATAGCATAAATTGGAGCGAGCGGATGGCGCAAAGAGGAAGCGCCGGCAGAGCAGTGTTGGGTTTTCTCAAATAATTTTAATAGATGTCCGTCTCCCCGGGTGGGTGGGGGAGACTCGAAATGAGATTTCCTTTGAGCACGACGCTGACCGCGACACCCTCTCTTTGAATCGTATCCCTCATATATCATGCAAGTCAGAATACTGCCCGATCCGACCACGCGTGTCTTGTATATTTATCATGCGTTTATTTTTTGTCAGTGACTGAAATATGAACAGATTCGGAGCAGACATAAAGGGATACTGTCGAAAAACACGTTTCGACTGTTTGATGTTAATATTTGTATGTGGCTGACCAGTCAAAATCCGCATGGATTTTGAATATGGACTGGACGACAGAGTAGGTACCAAACTGAAAGACTTCTATTAAAATTTCAGAAAGATAATGTTATAAACGTATCTATTAAATGAAGTGATTTATTAAGCACTGATTCTTCTGAACTTCTGACTGATCTTCTATAAAGTACCCATATGGTCCACATAATGGCCTGTTTGCGTAACTTTTTAGGTATTTATTGATAAATAAATAAATATTTCCAGACAATGCACACAACAACATCTAGCCCCGTGGTAAGCTCTAAGCTTGTGTTACGGGTACTAGATATCTGATATACTTAATATAATAGTCATACATATATAGATATTTTTATTATACATATTAAACACCCAGACCAAGGAAAAAGTGCTTGCAGAACATACAAACACTTTCACCCTCGGCGGGAATCGAACCCGCTACCTCTTGCGCCGCAAGCGGACCCTCGCCCACCGCGCCACTAAAGCAGTTATACAATACTTGTGACGCATTTGTGAGAAATTGAATTCATACTGACTCTAGTAGGATAACTTGGTACTTTGGAGAAGTTATAGTTTATTTTTTTAACCGAATGAATTCGAAATACTCGTCTACAGAAGTCTATAAAGTACATTTGAAAAAGCTATATCATTGTTCTGTATTTTCCATGACGCTAAATTTATTTATTTATTTATTCACCTATTACAATACAAACATTTAAAAGTTTTACAAAAGCATAAAACAACAGCTTTCGATAAATTAAAAGTTCTGATGAACTAAGTATGTCCTAACAAGCATCTATCAACCAAGAAAAGCTCGATGAGCAAAACAACATGCTTATTTACCGTAATATTGCCAGTAAAAAAAAAGCATGTAAGCTGGAGGAAGAATGGAAGTTGACGTCAAACCCTTCGCTTAGCTGAAAGCTCTCAGCCGAGGGTGCTTGTGTTCATGAAAACTAACGATCGCAGTACTGCTACTGTGCTTAATATGTTGGATTATTTTGTGAGTTGCTGGTTTTTTAGATGGGTTCTTAAACTAAAACGCCTAACCATTACCAAGCAGATACATTGTTGGACTAATTTAATAAAATCCGAGTAAGCGAGTTACTTTATAAGATTTCTAAAACCAAACAATTCAAATAATTGTTTTTTATCTTGACTCGGAGATGGTGAAACAGGCCCTTAATCTATACTAATATTATAAAGCTGAAGAGTTTGTTTGTTTGAACGCGCTAATCTCCGAAACTACTGGTTCGAATCGAATAATTCGTTTTTATGGTACCTAATTTGGTCGAAATAATTTGTTTAAGTTATATCAACATAATAATATTAATCTTTATTCAAATAAATATGTTGTTGGTTAAGAGTACGTCATCCATTATAACGCGGGTAGCACCGCAGGGCACAGCTAGTGTATTGACAAAATTTGAATATGACAGGCTAGAGTTACTTTTAATTCGAGAAATCACACCTTGTAGACTCTTAATACCATTTAGAATTTGACCATTGTTACCTCGATTATATCAACACCATCCAAACGGTGACATTTTAGTCAAACACAAGGTACTTTTAATATAATAAAAAAATACTATTATCATTTCTATCGATACGCCTAACTATTGTTAATATCGTCCCCTGGCGACATTTACCAGAAGCTGACACCGGTCCCTTCGTCATCAAGAGACCCATTAGGGCTTCTACCGAGGGCCTCACTCAATCACGCCGAACGCCCGTCAACTTTTATACGCGAGCCAGTGGCTATTCAATACGTGGGTCACTGATTTTGAATGGTAGGTACATAACACAATTCCATGGAGTTTTTTTTCCTTTTTATATAGGTGTAAAATAAGGCACAGTTTACAGACTTTTACTTTAAATGGCAATGATATTAAAAATATATACCATATCACAATCCGTTAAGGGTAGATAGATAGAAATCTATATTGCACACCAATGCTTACAGACTACACTAAAAATTACACGGGTTTAAGGGGTCTCAGAATGTTTGAATTTAAGATGTATTTCAGTTAACTTATTAATAAGTTTATTAATTAATAAGAAATCCTTGCTTAGGTTGAGCTGATGTTATTTATATCTGACACCCCGTAATTAGGGATCCCTTGGTTCACTCAGAATCCCGGGTGTGGCTTCAGTTACGAGCATACATTTTTTCAACATAAACTTTTTATATTAAATCATCATCATACATTTCAGATATATGCTGTGAAATATGCCTCCATGTTTAATTTCTAGCTATTTCTGCCGTATGCGCTTAAAATAATAAATAAGGTGTAAATCCAGGCTTTTTATTCACCTATGTTGCAACAACTATATTGCAGGCTAAGACATATTTATTATCAAATTACAAGCTGTCATGTAACAAGAATTAAAGAGCTCTTACTAACTTCCAACAAAAGATGAAACTAGAAGCCGGATTGCAAATTTCACACTGGCATGAGCTGGATGAAAGTTGTACCGAGTTGGGAACTTGCTCGTGGGTCCTAAGGCTTAGCGGGGAGTAGTACCCACCTAACCCTCCCAGGCAAGTACAGAGCACGTTTTATATTACGTTACGAGTTACGTGGCACCTGACAACACGTACAGCAAAAAGCCTCGAGAGACTATCTCTCGCATTAACTGTGTAAGGATTAAAGTTTGGTCTGGAAAGTTTCATTGCATTATTTTATTTATGGGCGGTTTAAAGGTAAATTGCCCGGCCATGTTGTTTTCGTAATTTATTTATATATTTGGCCATATTTGGACTGGTTGGTTTAAATTACTTTTAACTTTTACTTAAACAAAAAAAGTGTGTGTGTGTCAGCTACGACGCACGATTGGAGTTTACTCCTATTGATTTTAATAATATCAGAGTGCTGAACTAAAAATGGCAAGTAAATTTAACCGAATGAACTTGCGCACGTTGCGCACACGCAGTGTGCTTATAGCTTTTGACCGATACATCATAAATATTGATTATATTTATAACCGACCATACTCGTAAAATAACGATATTATGCTTAATATGCTCTATGTGTATATATATAAATGTAATGGCTATGGAATATTTTTGCATTTCACTTCAGAAATATAACAGTAGATGAAACTTAATAAAAAGAAACTTAATTAACTTAATATAAATAATTATATTAAGTTAATTATTTCTTAACTTAATAGAAAGTTTCTTTTTATTTGTCATAAGCAGGCAAAAGTCACTTGACCATAAAGCCAAGTGATATTATATTGCATACAGCCTCGTGATCTGTTTTCAAAAAGTGAAAGAACCTTCTTTATTTCTAAATATCGTAAGAACAGCATACAACCTTTTTAGTTTTAAATGCCGTCATGGAACCTTTTTACAAGCAATACTTTTTCGAACGCGTATTCGAATGTCAAAAATGGTAACTCGCATTCCAGAGACACAACAAACAACCAATCAAAATGCGTTAAAGTTCTTATTTCGAACGAGACGTTTCGACGGTATACCATCTCATTCTTTTACACGTTGAATCCTACAGATATATTTGTTTGTCTCTCACACACGTAACGCCTCAACTTTTGTTAACACTTGACTTGACTCCCCATAAAATTTCCGTACCGGGCCTTATAACTCAAATCGTTTGTTAAGGAGTAAACTCTAAAAAAACATACGCAACGAATTGAAAACCTCCTTTTTTCGTTGAAAGTCAAAACATTTTAAAATTAAGAGAGGTAGAGAGATGATATATAGAGGTCCGTTTTAGGGTTCTGTAGCCAAAGGGTAAAACGGGACCCTATCTATAGCTGAGACTTCGTTGTCTGTCTGTCAGTCTATCACCAAAAGAACCGTTGATAGATAGAGATTTAATTTGAGGGATGATGTATTTATATGTTTCCTCCATAACACCAAATACTAAAACATATAATAGATGTATGTATGTATACCTAACGGGCTCCCATACAACAAAAGTGATTTAATCAAAAAGATAAGTAACGTTGCGCGTGATCAGAACTTGGATGGGTGACCACTCTGACTGCAACTTCCTGCACTTTTTTATTATGTATTTTTTTAATTTGTGTGTTTCTTTTTATTACTAATAGTATGTACACTTTTGAATTACACGGAACTCTCATTGTAGGAGCCTTAATCTCATTCTAAAATCTTGACAACTGTATGAAAATTAATAGTTCACAGCAGACACGTACAAAACTCGTTGCTGCAACACGCGTACCATCACAAATGCGGCAGAGCTAGCTATTCCCATTTGACAGCGAGTGCGGAATGATGTTGGAAATGTTTGGTGAATCCATGCGAGCATTGCTTGCTTCCTGCGATTTGCATGAATGCGCCGGTAGAGAGCGGGACACACGGGCGGGGTTAAGGCAATGACACATGGGACAAGATTATTAAAATAAAATAAATATTTCCAGACAATTCACACAACAACATCTAGCGCCGTGGTAATAGCTCTCTGAGCTTGTGTTACGGGTACTAGATATCTGACATACTTCATATTATAATAGGCATACATCTAATATATAACATTTCCATGTCACAATGTTAGTTACCGTACTACTTCGAAACAACTTTACCGATTTACACCATAGCATAGATATTTTTACAATACATATTAAACACCCAGACCAAGGAGAATGTATTTGCAGAACATACAAACACTTGACCCCTCGGCGGGAATCGAACCCGCTACCTCTTGCGCCGCAAGCGGACCCTCGCCCACCTCGCCACTGAGGCAGTCAAATTATACTTTTTGGTAAACATGGCTACTGGTGACATTAATGTTGTAACCTCCTTATTGATTTATATTCTCTTTGGTTACCTATTATGGAGGAAGATTTTTATTTTTTTTCAGATTTATTCTGTAGTTCGGAGCTTATTCATTACAAACACCTTTTGACGACCTCTGTGGCTCGGTTTTCGAAGATCCGGCTGAGGAGCAAGAGGTTGCGGGTTCGATTCCCGCCGGGGGACCAGATTTTGTACGATCTACAATTGATCTACAAATCTACTGGTTTCAACCCAGGTGTTTTCTATGTACCACAAGTAATAAAAATGTATCCATGTAGTTTATCAGTCACCCATAGTACAAGCTCTGCTTAGTTTGGGTTTAGGTGATACTGTTTAATTAGTCAAGAAACATCTATTTTTATTTTTATTAAATTAAAACAAATCTGAGCTCTTTATAATATTAGTATACATAAGAAAATGTCCAATCCTTGGAATAAAACACCAAATCCAGTCGGCATTCTAACCCACATTCAAATACAATAATTTGAATATACTTTGCACAATGTGCCCCAGACCTCCGCATTAAGCCACTATTTCCCGGAAGGCGGCCCCTGACTCGATCAATGTTGCACACGCTGCTCAAACATCCTCAGTTCTGTGTATTTTCTACAGGAAATTGCAGACTGGCTTATTTATTAGAAATTGTGCACTGACTCGAATGACCTTTCCTAGCTACCTCGATCAGCAAGCGACAACCTCCGACAGGCAGAAAGCTAATAGTGTGCATGCGCTGTGAGTGTTCTTGCCGCAGATCTTCATGAAAATAAAGGATTTAGTAAAAAATTGGCAAAACCTCTAATGGCCAAATAAAAATTTGTCAAAGTAAAATAATAAAGTAAAGGAGAATTTAAAGAAACACTTATGTTTTGAAAAGTCGTTTTATCGTTAATGTCAGGTTCTGCCGTACCAATTTAGTTCATTATATGCAGCGTAATAAAGAAGTTCTTTTCTTCGTTAGGTTTCCACAGAGTTATAGCAATTATCAATTTTGAATCTGAGTGTTCCACGGTTTGTACTCTATCTCCTTAACACGATCTCGTATATAAACTGGGGCTACAAGCGGGGGGACCGTTTGATTGAATGTCAATTTTTTTTTACAATATTTAATTTAATTATTTTTTTTATTTGTAGAGTCGATATGATTTTTGTTTTTGTCATCATCATTATTTTACCCGTTAAAAGCCCACAGTTACAAAAAGTTCCGCGGCCAAAGTTCACCCAATCCTCACATATTTCCGTGAAGATCGGGGGTACGAATACTCACAGCGCATGCACACAAGCTAATGGACGCGATTATTATTGCATTATTTCAGATGACGAACGCGAGTCGTTACTGAATCTGAAAATAGGTTCGAATGTATCCGGAGTACAAATTTATCAATTTAAGCAAAATAAAACCATGGTAATACTAGAGTTGATAAACACTATGTTTTATGTTAGACTCATATTTAGGTATACTTAGAACTGAAAGTACGTCGAAGAAAGATAATAAAAATGTTGAAAAAAGGGAAAGAAATCGGAAAGCAGCAGCTGTATTATCTGATGATCTGTAGGACTTGATTTGGTAAAATATATTATCTTAACAATGATCTTCTTTTTCTAAGAATGAGTATGATTTAATGTATCTATTATTGGACTAAGTGCTATAAGGTTTCATCTTTTAAAATAATGGCTACTACTCGCCATTATTTTAAAAGATCTAAGCATTTAGCCCGCGGAAGCAACTGCATTATACGTGATTTGTATATACATATATACGATCTGTTTTTATTTAGGACAAACTACACAGGACATTTTGCCCACGCCTTACGTAACTGAAAATATTCAAAGAATTGTATCTGACAAAAACCTATTTTAAAACAAGAAATAGCATTTTCCGTTTTGACAAATTTAACAACATCAAAGCCCTACCTAAATCCGTATAAATCGCACCAAATAAATTATACAACCACAAAAACCGGAGTTTTTCAAGCTGCGATTCAAAACCCCATCGGAGATTCTTATTCAAATTTTAATTAACATCCAATCTCGCAGTACGTACACCTACTAGCCGTAGGTAATTATTTTACTGTACAAATATTTGCTGAACGACCACGCTACCCGCAGGGCTGAAATTAAACGGGTTTCAAACGAACTTCAATCTAGCTTTGAAGTCAGAGGTATTTGTTCACTTTATTTTTGTTGTTGTAACTATAAAACCGGACATAGGAATATATAGAGGTATATAAGTTAAATATTGCTGGATAATGCACGTGGTAAAATTTAGTAGTAGTTCGTAGTCAGCTCTATACTACTGTTACGGGTACTAGACTTGAGACATTTACTTTTATAGTTATTTATTCCAATTGTAGGTGTGTGAGTATAAGTAGAAAGTGTGATTGGTCTATGTTTATTTTATCTACATATTTCAATAGACACCATCACACAACCTCTTGCTGGCGACCGTTGCGAAGGCAGGTCATTTATGGTGGTTATTCGAGATGTTCTCTTATGTATCTCTTCTTTTACCTCTCATACTTCACACAATTCTTCCTTCTACGCCTGCTTATTCGTGTTCACTTTATTGTGTTACTAGCTGGTCCGATTTGGCTTTGCATGGATACAAAAACCATTCTAATGAGATACTGTACCTATTGCAGGAAACCGCATAAAAAATAAACGTTTTTTCCCGAACATAAGGACAAAAAGAGGCCGTGGGGGACTTAATATTAAATAAGTATAGATAAATTATCACTGTCGATTATAACTACTCTGGTGTTAGTCATCGGTAAATCAAACGCATTTAATGTGTTGGATGTAGAATAAACAGGTGGTATAAATAATCACCCTTGGTCTCCTCTCCCGAGCGGCTGATTTACCCGACGCCCGCAGCCAGTGCTGGTTATGCTTTGATACGAGCTCCAATACCAGCCGATAATTGCTTTATCCGGATTTAGATTAACTTTGAATATGGACGACGAGAGAACAAGTATTGTGGTGTAGCTGAAATGAGGTTTTGCTATTAGATTTTACACTATGGTTGTTCAATTAATATAAAAATTAAAAAGGTAAAAGTAAATTTTCCAAAGTTTTCAATATGTGTTTGGAAAATTTATCTTTTTGGTTTATGTTTTTAAGGCATCCAATCAATTTAAGATACTTAATTATGAATGTCGAAAAATCTGTACATATCAATCCGAACATTTATATTTAATTTGCGTACAAAACATATAATAATATTACTAAATAAAATTTAATACAAATAACCCGGTTACCATTTTTCTGTTAGCAATATATTATTTTACTCTAAATTTCCTTTGTCTACTGTATTTGCATATTCAAAAAAAGGTCTGCTATCTAATTAAACGCAACTCTCACGAACAATAGACCTTTTATACGGATAAAGTATTCAGCTGTCGGTTTCAACGAAACACAACAAAAACCCTGAAAAAAGGATTAAAAGTAGGCCAATGGCGGAATTTAAATTCTGTTCAGGCTCGCGTAGGCGGGGCGAGTCTTCCACATCGCCACGCGGCTACGGAGCTACGCCGCTACGAGCTACGCGCTGCTACGAATGTGCTACGAAATACAGATTAAATAAGGCTTATAATTTTGGTTTATTTTTATTGTCATCATACACATTTTTTCTGATTGCAGAATGTTAGTTGTCTAAGTAAACAATTAAACTAATAAGCGCAAGCCAACTAATAATTTTTACTCGTGATTTAATTTAGCAGAGATGAATGATTGGGCGTCTTTTGCTAGCAAATATTAGAAGAAAAACAAAATTGAACTGATGAAACACAATGATATAGTACTTAAATAAAACTTTTGGATGAAATTTGCATTACATACACGCTATTTGTAACTAATCATCGCAGAAGAGGGTAATGAACTTTGTCAGAATATATATCATAGGACACTAATAACTCAAACGTAATAATGTATCTAGGCAGGGCTTTGTACCAGTGAGCCTGTGTGTAGGTATTCATCATTATTGGGTTCCGGCGGTCGTCATGGCAACGAGGTCTCCCGGGCCGCCGGGAAGCCAGCGCGTGCTAATTCACCTGAAACGCACACTCGCACACCGTGATATGCACACACAGATCTGCATCTCACTGCACGCCATAAATTCATAACGAGCCTTATTGCAGCGCTTCAAGGTCCCGTATCGAATCGGGCGCGCCGTATCAGCGGCGAAGCCTTCCGATTTGGTCTACAATATATAGAGGCGGGCGGGCTGCTCGGCGTAGCCTGCCGGGCGCCGCGCGGCGGAGCGCCCGGTCGCTACCTGCCCGGATCCCGGGAGACCTAAGCCTCTACTTTGATTCTTTTCAAGCCAGTTTCACCCCGTCGCCCGCTTTCGAAATGTTTCGAAGTGGAAATCCGATTGGAATGAGTTCACGAGTCGCCGCGCCCGCGTTGTGAACGATGCCACTAGATTTTCTCGTGCACGTTGTGGAAATTTCCTTTATCCGGTCGAGTTGCTGCGAATGTAGCTATCGGGAATGTTAAGACGATCGTTTCCCCAAACATTGGCGCTGCGCCAGCCCTCACCTAACCCTCGGTTGGGTTAAAATGAAGATACTAACGGTAGCGATTTCTTAGCTTATTTTTTAGTGCAATTTAATACTTACAACTAATAATAATGTTTGAATGTAAAGCAATTTTAAATTAAATTCGAACTGTGAGTGGTTCCAGCCGGCAAATGTGTTGCAGCCGGGAGTCTGGTACGTATTAGAAGACTTCGGAGAGATGCAGGTTAGTGGTTAAAAACGGCTCGACAAACGTTACACTGTACGACAGTGTACGATTGTTTTCCAATTAAATTTTGCTTCGTTCCACTTTTCTATGTTATTCGTATTAAAGGTATCCATAGATTTTCAGTTTGATTTGATTAAGTAAATTGAAAGTTATTTAGGTACAATGCTATATTAGTTTGACTATTTTGAAACGACAATATTAGAATAAAAATACTAGGCATGTATGCACTAATTCCGTAAAATCTTAAAACATAAGATTAGTGCTACCTTCTTCTCAGACCATTTGTAATCACATTTTACTAAGAACCAATTATCCTTGTTCTCTCATTTCCGTATTTTTTTTCGACGCGTTCTAACTATGTGTGGAGACGTCAGTAGGTTAATACAATTACTACAGTTCCGGAGAGTTGGAGTGTGGACCCTCTTCAAACGAGCCCCTTTTAATTCTCCCACTTAGAAATTACTGTTGCGTAAGTGGTCAAACAGAAAAGTTAAATAATCTTGGTTCTCGAAGTAAGGTATGGGTTTAGTTACAGAAACTTGAATTAGGTATTGTAGTTGAGGTATTGTATGTGCTTCTAAAAAAGCACTTACATCAAAATAACGGCCTGCCCCGGCTTTGCACGGGTGATATTATCATCATCATCATCAGCCGTAGGACCTCTACTGCTGAACATAGGACTTCCTCAAATATTTCCAATTGTCAGTCAAAGCGGCTTGCATCCACAGTGAAATCGCACCCTTTACCGAGTCATTCTTTCAGGTTTTTTTAGAAGGCGGACGTCCTACGTCGTGCCTGCCTGAACTCTTCCAATTCAACGGTCATCCGTTCTACGCTTTAAGCGGACTAATCCGCTTGGCTATGTCAGCGAGCCACACCCTTATACGTATATCCAAAATATGATTTAGTGACCCATGTCTCTGCATAGGTAATATCTGGCAACACGCACTGGTCGAAGACTTTTGGTCCTCATTCACTGAGGTTTGCCGGACAAAACGACTTAGCGAAGTTTCCCAAATGTAACAATAAAAAAAAATCCGGCATATTGTTAAGTTTTATTATAAAATACCACTTGCTTACCTACTTAATATGACAGACATTAGATGTGAATAAAAATAGAATGAAATGAATATGTGTCCCGTTAATAACAATCGGAGACTATTAAAAACTACTTAAAGATGTAGCAATTGCTTTGAAATTAATAAAAAAGGAATATTAAAATAACCTTACGCGACAAGTAATTTAGACGCAAAGACGTTTACAATTTGTATAGGTATGCAAAGCTTACATGTACAAATTAGTATCCGTAAGTAAGTACTCGTAAGTAAACCACAGAGTAATATAATAGTAATAAAAAGTCTAAAAACACCGTATAATTTATCACCCACTGTACCAAAATTTTCTCAATATTCCGAAGTTAAATAAATTCACACAAAACTTTTTTACGAAGTAATATACAAAAATGCCTGGAAAGGTAATTCCGTATCGTTATCATCAACACTAAATTTCACGGGCAGGCCTTAATGTGCCTTTTACGGCTCGCAGCATCACCTAAGAGCAATACAAGCTTAGAATTAGTGGCAATTCTGCAATAATAACGACCTTCCAGAGTGTTTATGGTTTCCTAAAACCAAACTTGCTTACCCTTCACCTATTTTATGTGTTTCCAGCAAGTTAACAAACTTGTCGGTATATTTGTGAAAGCTCAACTCTCGGGTGCTGATCTCCTATTATCATCTTATTTATTGAAATATATTCGATGTCGTCCGAAAACGTTCAAGATGGTCAAATGCGTGGTAAATATATGGGAATTCATTTCATCAGATGAGTGATCTGTATTCTACATTTTACCCTGTAAAAATGTATCTCGCGCAAACTATTCAAATTATAAAAAAAATATTTAAGAAACTTCAATATCATATTTAAAGAATATTTATTAATTAATATTATTATATTATTTTTTTTAGAATATCCCACACGTATGGGTTTTATTAAAAAAAAAACATTTAGTTAATTTCAGTTCTGAGTATGGGGAACCCCAAAATTTATTGTTTTGTCATAATAATAATAATAATAATTTATTGATAATATAGATTATATATAAGTCACAATATGGGTTCTAGTGTGGTTGCCCAATGCCACAACTTTTTTGTTTCTATTTTTGGGTGAAAATCCCAATGCGGTTCAGAGAATACTTCTAATAACGAAGATTCAACAGTAGGACTTATTGTTTCTGAGAAAAGTGGCTGTGACAGACAGAGTGGTTTGACAAATCTATAAGGGTTCCGTTTTTGCCATTTGGCTACCCCAAAAATGGCGTACGATAAATCCGGCACCATAGAGGTAGAAGAAATTTGGTTTTATGATGTTTCGGAATAACTGACTTAGCGCACTCTATGCTCTGAATTAAAAATGTACTTTAACCTCTAAAAAAATAAAATAAAAACAGATTTCGCGATGAATATAAATAATTTCCTGCATAGGGGGATAAAATATGTATTTATCATAAAAGAGCGCATAGTATTTTTTTAACCGCGAGCTGGTCATTTGATGACCGAGCATAAAATAATAATCCTGGGCGTTAGCGAGGGAATCAAAAGAGCACAAGGAAAAAAATCTTTGCAGTAGAATGCAACACGTATTTTGTTTTTTTTTTTTTTTTTTTTTAATTTGTTTAATGTGGCTATTGTGTCACTGCGGCCTGAAAGGCCTATTGTGATCGCCACTTGTCATAGGTTCTCCTCAAAGTCTTAGCGTTACAGTTCGCCACTTATCCTTGCGGCTGTTAGGAACCGAAGGATTTTCTTTGGGGGGAGGTTTCGTAGTTCATCTGGACATAGCAGATGCTTGCCCAGGTGTGTGCTACGTTTCTGCATCAGCGCTCCACATTCTCCTAGCAGATGGAGTGGCGTTTCATCTGCCTCCTCGCAGAATCTGCAGGTTTCTGTTTCGCATAGTCCTAACCTGTACATGTGCTTGTTAAGGCGGCAGTGTCCGGTTAGGACTCTTGTTAAGATGCGCAGGTTGTTTTTGCTTAGCACTATGACTTGGTTTGTGGACCGTTTGTCAAAGGCTTTCATAGTTGATTTTGAGTGGCCCATGCCAGGAGATTCGCTCCAGATCTTTATGGATTCCTCGTAGCATAAGTCAAGCAGTGTTTTTTGGGCCAGGCTTTTCGGTACGCCGCAGAACGGCTCGGGTCCTAGTTGAAAGCCCATTGAACCCGAACGCGCGAGTTCGTCGGCACATTCGTTGCCAGCTATCCCTGCGTGTCCCGGTACCCATCTTAAGATAACCCTGTTGTTTGAGCCCAGGGCGTTCAGACGCTGGAAGCAATCTTCGACTAATCGGGATGTAATTTTCTTTGAATCCAGGCTAGAAGCGCCGCTTGGCTGTCAGAGTTAATAATTATTGTTTGGTTGGAGTAGCGCTTTTGCAGATTGATATTGGCGCATTCTAGAATGGCGAATACTTCTGCTTGGAATACGGAGGCGAATTTTCCTAGGTGTATGCTGGAGTCATGCCTAGGACGCTCTCCGTAGACTCCGCAGCCTACATCCAGCCCCATCTTGGAACCATCTGTGTACCAGATAAGGTTGGCGACCTTGCAGAGGTCCTGGCAATTCTGCCAGTCCTCTCTGGTAAGCAGTTCCACAGAAAAGTGTTTTTCAAACACGTATTTTGGTAACATGACGTCAGTCGTCATGCTCAGGATTGGGTTTTCCAAAGTAGAGTCTTTGAGTGATCTCAGTTTCTGGGAAAGCCAGTTTGTCTTGCCCAATGAGCCGGCCCTATACATGCTGGACTTTGCCTCTTTTTGAAGAAACAAGTGAAGAGGAGGCAGACCCAGCATTGCGTTTAGCGCCAACCCAGGGCAAGTGGACATTGCTCCCGTTGCCATAAGGCAAGCAGTCCTCTGGAGGCTGTTAAGTTTATTTAAATGCAACACGTATACTATTCATACTCACCAACTCACCATACCGAAGACAAAATTTCAGCTTAATCGAAAATCGGGAAGTGTGTCATATTTAATTTATAACAGGTAAACCATTTAATTAAGAAACTCTTTGAAATGATTAAAAAGAAACCCACGAAGGTTCCGAGTCTGAAGTTTACATACTTACATCAAAAATAGTTCGATTGTAAATTCGGCACCATAAAGGTACATATACATTAAGGTACTAAATATAATTTAGTCGATACTAAATGATATTTAGTTGTGCCCTGCAGTTATACTGGATTTTCCCAGGAAATGTCATTTTTCCGCGGTAAAAACGAGCTTATGAACTTTCTCTAGCTCTAATCTGTGTACCAAAGCCAATTTAAATTGATTCATTCGTTTTTGAAAGAGGAACAGACAGAGTTACTTTGGCATTTATAAAATTTGTATGGATTCAAATTTACTTTATTCTCTACAGGATAAAAACGGCTTTTGCGCTCAGATACCAAAATACTAATACCCCTTCTTCGGAATGAGTAAAAATACTCATTCCGAAGAAGGGGGATGAAAAGTATTTTTCCAGTTAATAATATTGAATTTATTTGCTACGCTCAGACTCGCAGAGTGACGATTGGCTATTTTACCAAGTCATAACGATCTAGCGATAATTTGTAAGTAGTAGAATTACATAACAAGTAGATACGTAAGGTCTGTATGAGAATATATTGAATTGACCTGAAAATTATTGCAAAGTCTACAACAGTTTCAGTTTTATTAAAAGGAAGTTAACCCCGAACACTGAATTTTAAGCCGTATAAGAGTAGCTGAGTTATGAAGAGTAAGATAATTCAATTTGGTATGTAATTTAAAGCGTGGAAATATGAAATTAGACATCCCAACCGAACTGTCTCCCGGGGTTAATTTCATTTACAAATACAAAACACTTACATTATTGCTTACAATTAAATCTTTATTCCCCGGAACCTAAAGATAAGGCCATTATTTCCCGAAAAAAATTGTGAAGGACAACAGTTTGTCCATTAACCGATCCGAAAATACCGATCTAAGTTTTTGAGTTTATCGCAAACATACAGAAAGACCGACTCGGCGAGAAATAATATATGATATGTAGTGGCCCTACGCGTGCTTTTAGACTAGTAAATTACAAAATAGAATATACTAATACATAGTCAGGATTTGATTTAAAAAAAAGTAAAATTAAATATAGCACTAAGCCGAAATACAAGCTTAACTTAGAATCTCGTGTCGACACGACTTAAATTAAATGAGAGGAGTTCCTTCATCTAGCAATCCAATTACGGTGTTCATAGAATTAAACGGTTATGTCGCTGGCAGTCTCTTAGGAGGCATAACGAGTCGCCGCCGCAGCGCGCTCGCTTCGCTCTTATGACGCCGTTACTGAACACAACGATCTTAATAACACCATTATAGAGCCGTTCGCTCTGTTATGGTGTAGTCTAACGCCCTGCACTGGACCGCCCTTTTGTACAACATCTTTAACAGTTTCCTTTTGTTAATGAAGTCGTCAGCCTTTTGTACATCGTATCATTTTTATTCGTTTTCCTTTTTCGAGTATATTGCTTGTCTGAATATTCATAGCGCGTTCTAGCAACAAAATTCAAATTTAACGCCAGATACAGAGGCCGGGGGCCAATAAGAATGACGGCTACATGTAGAGGACTTAATGAAGAGCACTCAAAGGAGAGTCCGGCCCGGGAGATGCACCGAGCCCGGAGCGGGCTTTAATTGAATAGCCCGGGGGCAGGGGGGCTAATCGGGGCTCAGCTGAGCGGCGCGGTGCAGCGGGCGGCGGAGCCACGCGGGCTGGCCGCGCCCCCTGCGCGCGCCGCCCGCCCGGGCCTCATTCAAGTAGCGAGCGCGCTTGCTGCCAGCCGCCACCCTCAGGTATGTCCATTTTGCTTTTGGTGTTTGCACGTAACGTTCGTCTACCGCGCGCGGTCGCGAGTGTCGGTCGTGCTGTGAGTGAACCGTGCTGACGCCGCGCCGCGTCGCCGCCGGATCGCCGCCGCTCAGGTACGTCGCATGACACGCACCGCCACGCTCGCCCTAGCCACCATCACCTTTATACAACTACCCGTTGTAATTGCACCTTACACTTTACTCAATTCGGATAGCTTAGGGAAGTTATCAAATTGTTCCGGCTAAGTCAGGAATAGGTTTATTGTTTTAAAGGTGTTATAGCTATTTTACACCGTCGATGAAGTTGAAGATATTTCTTATAAACTTTCATCATATCAAAATACAACTTGCTTATGTGTCGCATGATATAAATGTACGCTTTTAATGTTGTCGTAGGTAAAAAAACATCAAATTAATTTAAAAAATCATTAAATAAAAAAAAATACATACTTTCTTGCTCAGATATCCGTACCTAACTGAGTAAAGATCATAAAAATTCGCGCAAAAAAACTTGAGTTAGATGTTTACCATTTTTAAATATCTTTCAACGTCAAATCATATACATAATATATCGGAAAATATGTTTCAAAGACAGTAGTACAAAATGAGTGAAATAAATCACAATACCAAATTCAGATAACGTTCATTCCAAAGGATTTAGATAAAAGCTCTGCAATCGATAGCATTTACGACCACCATGAGAGGAGATGGGGTTAATGCGAATTTCTGACGTCATTGACTGTGACTTCAGATATTAGGGATGTCTAAGATTATGAGCATTTAGTTCACTTTTTTCCATTTGAAATATTGAGAACTTACGATTATCTTCGATCTCACACGGAAATAACGATCACTTATTTCAAAACTCGGATTTAGATATAAAATCTTCTTCTACAAATAAATAAATTACCAAAATATTCAACAAACTAAACAGTTTAATAAGAAATTATTTAACTAACTCAAATTATTAATTTAACTAACTAACATTTTTCTTAAAACGAAACTTTTTTCTTATTTATAATATATATTATTAAAGCGTCTTATTTGTGTCACTGATTGATTGTTGCATTGTAACTTCATGGAATAAGTTTTGAAGTTTACTTGTGGAATATAAGAAAATACGTAAAAGGTATTTATGATACTTTGCTCGACTCGACTCGATCAATTCATAATTTTATGCTTATTGTTAATTTAAAATACTCTTATCAAGTCAGCTGTACGTTCTTTTTAGAGCATTTTAAATAAAGATCTTTAAACCGATTCATGAGGGAAAGTTACTCTATCACCTTTTCTGTTACCTCTACGCTTGGGCATAACAGATTGACATGAACTTAGATTGAGTCTAAGGATACTACAAAAAGTTCAGCTTTTCTTATGAAATACTATTTAATGGATAAAATAATAAAAAAATAAAGTAATTATTATAACAGTCTCCTGTACTTTAAAAACAATAGCAATGAAACTGTGGCAGTAATTAAAAACAAAAGCAGCGCCGGACCAGGCAGCGTATTACGCATCCCTGCGACGGGTCGATATTGCGCGTTTGAGAGCTGCCTCGGTGGTCGGCGACTTTCTCCGTCGCCACTTCACCTTGCGCTGGCGATGTGCCAAGCTCCCCCGACCTCCTCTCACTGACTATTTCACTTTTGAATGTTATGTTTTAGAACTTTAGACCCGCGTGAGTATTATATTACTCACTTTAAAAATATTTTAGATATTGCTGTGTAAATGGACAAATTCGGTTGACTATAATGTAATGGTAGACGCATATAATGTATGCGATTGGAGAAAGATATAAGCGCTCACAGGTCTAGGTATATCACATAACTCATAAACTATCAAAAGCAAAAAAAGAATATTCAAGTTTTTTTTTAATCAACTACAAATTGATTTAACTACAATCAGTTACTAAATTCGTCCAAGAAATATATGATTTAGTATCGATTCTAATATAATAATAATAATAACTTTATTCAGTGATAAGCTTAACATAATTCACATTGTTGAAGACACCTTATATATATAATAGTGATAATAGAGTACCTACTTGTGTTAGGTGCCTTCGCTCTTCCTCTACTGATTATAATATAAAAAGCTATTAATTACAGAAAAATAAATGAATATCCTTTATTGATTCGTAATAAGAAAACCAATTATTCGTTTTATTGTTCGTAGCGCGTGTGTAGCATCTCTACGGCTTTCGTAGCCGGCCATGATTTACGGTAACGTCTATTATTACTTAACCAGCTTGCTCCCCGAGGCTGCCTTTTATGAAATTTCTCACGAATACATAAAAACCTACCTCTTTATCAGATAATAACTTAATATACCTAAGACGACACACATCAGAAGCTGCTTAATTTTACACCATGCTGCTATTTCTTAGTGTAGCAGTTTTTTTGGAAGGAAGAACGCACTTATCTCAGTCGCCAATGTCCCGATAAAAAGTTGTTGTATACATAAATATAAGAATCCCGCGTAAATTTCCAAATACGAAATGCGGCGGGACCAAATAGAAGCTAATATCTCAGTATAAACTGCTCTTATCCTTTTTTATACTTAATCTAAAATCAGAAATATATATTTACGTTCAACAATATAAAAATATATTGTCTTTAAAATACTATCAGATCGGTTCGGTTTAAACAAGGTACATAACGGATACTTTTGCTATATTCAGGAACTTTCAAGTATTATAAGTATCATTCAGAACAAAAATTATATTTAATAAATGTATGATTTTCACTCATGCAAAGCCGGGTTTGTAGCTTGCCATTATTAAATACTTAAAATTTATTAGAACTCCTAAACTTTTCCTGCCGAAAGTAAGTTTTTTACACGTGTCATTTTAGTCCAAAACCATCCCTAACGAATTCAACTAAACAAACTTTTCTGCTTTTAAAGATTAGTCATTATAAGTTATTTTTAAAAAACCGTTACGGAAAATATTATCTGCTAATACAACAGAGAACTGAAAACATCCAACTTTTGTTGATAACCGTTTATTAAGAACTATATTGCAATAAAACTCAAAAGCTTATAAATAGGTTAATGTTAACCAAAACATTCAACGATAGAATCGACTGATACTAACAATAACAACTCTTTTAAATCGACACGCAATAATATAGGCAAGTTATTATACTGGTAAAATTAACCCGTACTTCACTAACGATATCAGTCTTCAAATATTAATATTAAAACCTCACAGATATAACGAGAAATATCACGGTTGTAATTACAATCATTTTTAGGTAGAGAGTTTTGTTAGAACTTTGAGGTTAGAACCAAAAGTAAAATTACCTAGTATAATGATTTATTAAGGAGCCATTATATTTATATTTTAAAACATATGTTATATTTAACTGTTAAATAAATTAATTTTCAATGACTTAAATGCTAAGTTTGTGCAAAGATATTTTGGAAATTAAACATTGGTAGCAAAAAGGAATTAAAATTTGTGAAGCCATAATCAAGAAAGTATTAACTTACACATTTGTAATGATTAAAATAAAGGAATTGTACATCCACGTCACCCCAATCCACGACGAATAAAATAATGTGTATGATGTGTATAATTCAATTAACTTTTGAATAATAGACAATCTTTTTGAATATTAGACTGGTGTAGAACAATATGCTTCAACAGAATCAATGCAAATTAGCGATAAATATTGTATCGATTGCTAAATTGATGTCCGCTTTCGATATCGTCTAAAGATAAAATTCACTGAACGATAGTATTATTGATCGTAGATAAAAACATTAAAGAATTTCGCAACACCGCGTCAGTTTAATATAGGATGTTCACATAAAAAATGGCAATATCTTTTAAATATCATCAAAAAAAATTCGGCTTGATTGCATATAGCAAACCCATATGTATGTCTGTTGAGATTATGTATGGTTATGATTAGCCACTGTTTCCACCTCCCACCTCATGCCCACCACCTCATAAACAGTTGAAAAATGTCGTCTGGAACTTATCAACACTCAAAGATAAAACAAAAAGAAAAATTGTTTTATTAAATATTAGCATTTCCCACCACAGCGATGTCCGTGTTTTACGGATTTTACCGCAGTAAAATAGCCTATCTTAATAAATACTAATATATCTGAAACTTAATCATAACTGAATAATTTTTCAAATTGGTCCAATAGTTCCTAACCTTAACGCGTTCAAACAAACAATCAAACAAACTCTTCAGCTTTATAATATTAGTATAGACATAAATTTGAAATTGTAGTCTCTATTTACCATAAAATATGAAAATAATTGAATAATGCCATTAGAAGTTAAACATATCACTTAAAATTAATCATCTACATCTACTATAAAATAATTATTATAGTATTTCTTGCCAGCTAATTTAATATTCACCCACACTAGCCACCCTCCATGTTGCGTGACGTCATAGGCGCACGCGCCGCGACATGTGTGCGCTATCAATTTGATCCGCGGCCGCGCAGCTGCGTTCAACGACCCCCGTCTATTCAACTATCGAAAAAATTCTACTCAAAAAATCCCCCGAATTGACTACCATTAATCCAACCCGCTTTGTCTAGGTTTGGAATCCTTTGAATAATTCGTGTTATTTGCAAGTAGCGATCTGCATATGTAATAGTGCACATTATAATGCACCTATTGTTGGGGCTGGAGCGTGGCTGTCCGGTATTGATGCGTGTGATCCTCGAACCGGTTTCAAATGGCCTGTAATTAATACAGAAAATCTGTGTACATATAACAACAATGTTCAGATTTTGTAATTCCAATTATTAGATTAAAAACGATTATCGAAATACTTATTCGAATTTAAATAACTTGAATATTTTTATTTTATTTGGAACGTTAAAAATGAATTTGAAAGTTACGAGACCGGAATTTTCTATATAGGAATCTACTCGTACCAGTAGAGATGCAACATATACCACATTTTTTTTTGTCCCCTTTGCCAACAAAAAGGGCCACCTAAATTACGTACATTACATGCTCGTAAACGGTTCCCAGTGGTACTACCGGAGTCCCGCTTCGTCCACACACTGCTCCAAACAATCCAGGAACAATGCCTGTCGAAACAATCGATGAGAAGTCGATTCCACTATCACGACAGCTGGCAACCCTCTCCCACGGTACAGTACCCACGGTCACCCCTGCCTTTTTGCTAGACTATTGTAGACTATTGTCAAAATCACAGTGGAGAAATTTTAGAATAGCCCTGAGGAATAGCCAGTTTGAGCAACGGGTTAATGCTTTCAATTGAAATGTCTAAAGTTGAGCCATGTCGACATTTTGACCGGCTACTTTTGTATTGTGATTAAAAAATATAAAGTCGCATCGGAAACAGGTTTGGACATAATTATCATGAACACCGAGCACAGTAACAAATCCCTCAAACTAGACTTGATATAACGCCTAAAATTTTGTATTATATTTAGTGTTTAGCTTCAAATAAATAGAAAAAATTGGAACGTAATGTAATTTTGCGACAGACTCCATTTGCGTTCTTCTCTGCTAGGAAATTTTACACGACATACGAAATACTCATAAGCTAAAATGATGATACTGGAATAACCTTATTTCGCATTCATATGTTAATAATAAATATTCGGTCATCCATTAAAATATTCAAGATTAGACCATTCAACTCATCATCGGTTCAACGTCCGACTAAAACCAACGCCACGCGACAACCCCTATTATTATTTTTATTACTCTCCAAAAAGTTTGAATAAGTGTGCTAAGGTCGCCTCCTATTTTCGAAGGGTTCTTTTGAATACGAATTCCAAAATGAAATGAATTTATTGGGTGCCGATTCGAGGGTTCTGCAAAAAGGTCCACAAAGCAACACACGAAAGTATTGTCTAAACTAAAACGGTAATAAACCTTAGGAAGCCCTTATGAACTGTTATTGTTCTTTTTCGCAATTTATTAAATTAAAACGTTTCCTTTGTAACTTAATTATTAATTAGGTGTTTCAAAGAATATGTATTAAACTGTTAGGTTAGGTTAGAATCTGTTCTTAGGCACATATTCCATCTAGTAATGTCCTAAGTCTCTTCTTTGTTTTCGGCATTACAATCAATAGGACTTACCTAAGTAACTATTCTGGTAATTTGTTTTCTATAGAACTAACTTTTTGAAATCAATAATAGAATATAGAATGTAATGAATGAAGTGAACTTAAACACTATAGCGTTCATTCACGTCCATTGATGCTAGTTCAATGATCTACTTAGGGCGTACTATTAGTAGTGACGTCAACGGAAATGCTGTGAAAGGGCTTCCCTCTACCAACCCCTGTGAATTCAACGATACTTGTTAATTATTCACTCCTAATAAGAAACCCCATAATTTGGAAAACACCTATCATTTTTTACATTTTCATAATCAATTTTACAGATCTCATTGGTTGCCACTAACATTGCACCAAAATTTAGCAAAAGTTCAGCAGTTACCAAACGTTTCAAACTTTTCAATGCTAGCTTAAATTGCCTGAATACCTTCCAAATTAAATATTTTGTACAGATCTAGTAATTTCTAAATTAAATATTTTGTACAGTTCTATTGATTAATAGTCTGGTACTAGAGTTATATTTCCACATTACTTCAATTAAATGTTTGATTGTGTTTGAACAAATGTTTTCTTTCAACCCTGCAGGAAACAGTTAGTTGGAATTCCCCTCGAGGCTTATAATGTGGTCACCTAGGCAACTCCGCATAAACTTTTCAACACCGTGCAGTGTGCAACATTTAGTATAATTCCAAGAAAGCAATAATTTGATAGGTAGCAGCATAAATAGTGTGTCCATGTCCAATGGGAAGTTTACGAAAAATAAAAAAACTCTCGAGAGACCCAGTTTTCAAGAAAAATACTTTTGACTACAGTCTATCCAGAAGGCTGAGACGAGGTTAATAATGGAACAAGTTTGCCCAGAAAGAGCTTACTCACTCGGGTCCTAAAAAAAACTTATTCTTTCTTGTTATAAAATGTAGAGCGGCCTATAAACTTGTTGATTGAAATTAATAAAATTAGAAATTAAAATTTGGTTAATATAGTCTGAATTAAGGTATTTGTTCTGTCTAAATCAATGTACAATGATAAATGTGTACCTTAGCTTGTAACAACTCATGAAAACATATTTTAATAAAAAAACTTGAGAGGTGTCAAGGGACACCCGGATGGAACGAAGTTCCTTCCGATTAATTAGTGAAGGAATTGTAATTAAATTTTAATTTTTTGTTTCAAATGTAATTTGAACTAAAAATAACTAACAAATAAAACTGAATTTTACCGAAAACTAAATTTTGGAAACACAAAAAGAATTGACCCCGATGTCATTTGAACACGCAACCTTTTGATCTGGAGTCAGACGCGCTACCGTTGCGCCACGGAGTCGATGACGGGAAGCGCGAAATTAAGCAGCAGTTTATCAAAATATGTTGTTATTCAAAAAGTGTCGTGTCGTGACAACTTTTCTAAAGAATTTTTTCCGTCTAGCCCCCTTTCACAACGCGCGATAAGGAACTTCGTTCCAATATATTATTATTACTGGACAGACCATACCGTAACATCTAATTCTGTGGTTAGCTGTGCGTGTGTCCCGGGTACATGATTGACTAGATCTAGCATTATTCTTACACAGAAAAGAAATCCAACTTGAAGCAAATACTCGCAGGTCATACAAACAGCAAAGCCTCAGTTTGAAATGCACCCTTGCTTCATAATCCTCCTCATATCGAACAAAATCTTTGACATTCTACACCTCACTAATTCTTTACACCATTCACCGACACAATGTTTGCGCTAGTAACATAAAATAGTTCGTAAATAATGATTGAAGTACAATCAGGCCCAAATCACCTCAGGTGCCGCCCTCCGTGTTGACCTGGCCGCTAACAGTGTTTACGTTCCTTCACCATGGAGAATGCAAGTGATTAGCTACCGACGACTCACTACCGATCAATCAACTGGTTGGAACTTACGCTTTTTAAAGGTGGTCTTGGAGCAAAAAGCTCGTGGTTCGAGCAATTATGAAAGGCCGAAAGTTTTTTAAGTTAAATTGTTGAGCAACCGTGATATTTTCTGAAAAAAGTAGATTGCCTTATTTCTGGTTTATCCCGAAAATAAAGACAGACAGACGCATCGCAACTCAACCATTTTAGACAGAACCATTGTTTTATTTTGCGACTCTAATTTTATCAAAGACGTAGTAACATAAAATCGAACGTTTAAAATATATCTTAATAATATTTATACAATACCTAATCAGCGTTACCATATTTAAGAATTTAAAGCTTAAGTAAAGCCAAAAACGGTTTATAATGGGTTTGCGGAAAACTCAATGGCAGAATAAGCCAAAAGTTCAATGTGTAAGTTGAACGGAGATTTCTATCTCTTGGCACGGCGCGTACGCGATGGCACCGACGGGTCTAATTCTGGCACAATTGATGGCTACTAAAACTGAATTCATAAGCCTGAGACTGAAAGAATATAAGTACCTGAAACTTAACGAAATATAAAAAAAAGGTTTTATGCTTTCTCTATCTAGAAATATAGAAAATCAATAAAATTTCAGTGTACTCTTTTAAAAGCTCCAATTTTAATTAATTAATAGAATCATTTTTTCGTGAATTATCTTTTGTGTAAGGAGCGCCCTCATAACATTTTCAATAAAAAATCTTGTATTTTTAATGTTGAGAGTAAGTCATTTGAGTACCAACAGTAAAATTTATGAAACCAATTTATGAATTGAAATGTTAGTGATGTAACCTGAAACATTACTAACTGTACCACCCACCCATAATCAGACGCTCAACATAGCAACTATATTATAATTCACAATTCAGACCTTTGCCCTGCAGTGGGACAGTGTGGGCTAAATAATAATAATAATCATAATGACGACTTCTAATTAATGATCACTAATTAGATACGTAATTTCTCAAACTATAAAACCTAGATGCTTGGAATTTTGCAGGCAGGTTTTTTGTATGTCGTCTACACTAATTTCTGCTAATCAACGGCAATGTTGCTGTAAATGTTAATTCATTTTTCCTCCAGGTTTAATTATTTTGATTGATTGCTATAGTAACCAATTCTTTTTTTCCTTAGTATGAATATTTGTCTTTAGGTTTACTGTATTTTTAATTGTTTTAATAGTATAAGAACAACGAGCTCAAGGTGATCATGGAAGAACAGCGCTGTGGTTTGAATTGCTCAATCACAGCATAATTCTGAATGATCACCTTTGTCACATTAATTCTTGTTTTTTGTTAACTTTAAGGTATATATGGTTTTGATTCTGTGACAAATAAACATTTCTTTTTTCTTCTTCTTCTTTCAAATGTATATTATTTTAAATGTATGATAAACCTCAGATTTCAATTTAAGTTTTTATTTAATCAATTCTATTTATATTCTGTCCCGATTTTCATTACATTAGGCCCGTAGAAACTTGACTTTTCAGACATTAGCCCACTGAAGTACGAAGGTCGACTAATCCCTCCAGAGCCTTCAATGAAACATGTGAGAATGTAAACAAGCCTAGATACAAAATAGAACTTTGTTTAATAATTCATTAGACATTATTTATTCCCTTTTACTTGGACTTGTCTATGCTATATAAATTTAGCCCTATGAATGCTAATGTCTTGTTAATTAATTGGCTTCTGTTATGAAAGAGTATTTTAAATATCATGCGCATGACTTGTAGGGCATCGAAATAAGGCTTATTTAGTTTGGTGGAAGCTTAGAGGATTGGACTATGAAATAAAAAAAACAAATGTCAAATGAAGAATACAGATTTTGTTTATACCTACTAGACGCGCTACTAGACTAGAAAGTGTTTGATATAACTTTCAAATGGGATCTGGCAAGAATATTTCACTAGTTACAATGAGACCTTTCACAAAAAATAAAAACTCCTGAAAAGTTATATTTTCAAAACTTGTGACATTGATCATAAACGATTCACCATAAACTAATGTGTAAAACTAAACCATAAAATAAGTGTGTGACTGCAATAAGCATTTATGAAAAAGGTTATGTTAGTCTCATTGCCTTGATGGTAAATCAAGCAGGCTAAGGTGTAATATGTCTAGATTTGATTATAAGTTAGGTCCAACAGGTAGTGTCAGTGCCCTAGTTGCTACTTTTCAAGTTTGTATTAAAGTGTTTCGTTAACGCAACATAACTAAGAACTAGGTTTAAAGTCACCACGATGTGACTAGCTATTGATAAATCTTGCTAATTCTTGATTTGATTGAATTTGATCGGTTCAGGTATCGTTAAGTTATCTTCAATTACTAGTAAGTACCTTATTAATACTTTGGATGTACTTACTCTGATATCGGAGAAGAATACATAAAAAAATAATAAAAATGTTTACTATGAGGTTATTAATATTAATATAGTAATTTACATAGCCTAAAAAATTACATAAAATAAAATTGCCTTTTTCACTCAAACTAATTCATTAAAAAACATCAAAAACATGCACAGAGTGACGGAGGACAAACATTACAAATACAAAAACTTTTATTGATAACTGTTGTACAAATAGGTGTTTTATGAATAGGGTACATGTTTTTACAGTTTATCCTCAATAGGACGTACAATATATTTACATACAAAGTAAAATTTTAAGGCTTAGCTAATTTATAAAATTTAATTAACTAACAAAACACTTGGTGTATTTTTAATTAACTTAGCTATATCAAAAGCTATATTAAAACACGCGTTGGATTGTGAACTTTATGAGTCGACTGAAGAGACTTGGATGATGCTTAAAAATTCATAGATGATACGGCGTTGTCGTGTGTTGTCATGTTACTACGAAGGGAGCGTAGCCTAGTAGATTTTATCAGACAGATCGATATCGTTATTCACTCAGCTGACTAATCATACTATTCATGATATTACAATACTTTTGTAAGCTTTATGACGTCTCATATTTGCACAACGTTACAAAAATAGTTTCTTGAGCCATTGTAGTAGCCCATTGGCATATCACATTTATGTGTTAAACGGCTAAAGTGATTTTGCTGTTGAGTTTCTATAAAAAGGATACAGTCTAAATTATGAATTGGGAAAGAGATCTTATAAAACTACTCTTTATTAAAGATTTGCTAGTACAACTTATGTAAAAGCACTGGTCCGATTTGAAAAAGTATCAACCAATACATAATAATATGTATTATCGAGGAAGGATAGAAGCTCTTTTTACTGATGGGATAACTTCTTCCTGTACTAAACCTACAAAACACACGTCGTGGCGTCGAAAACTAGAACGTTATTTATAAAAATATGTCCATAGTAAGAGAGTCATATGCCCCATTCGAGTGTACATCAACTCAAAACTGACCCAAAAAGTAGCGTTATTATTGTAATAGACGTAACTAACGTGGCGGGGCCGGTGTACATGACAGCTGCGTCCCAAGTCCCCATTGTCCCGAAGCAGCAAGCACCCCGGGCTTAGCAACGCTGCTGCGCTTACACGAACTGCACGCGTTTTTATCGACTGCATTTTGGTGCAAGCATAAATACAGTAGAGCTTGAGAAAGTTTAGGTATCGCTAATGGAAGAAAGTGGTGTAAAAATTGGCGTGATAAAACGTGACTTAAAATATTAGGGATGTTTCGATTTGTTTAATGACATGAAGAGTGTAGAGCGTATAAAAACATAATCTTCAAATTTTGTCTTTATAATTGTTGGTGAAAATACTATCTTATTATTCATATAAGAAGTGTCAACATTTTGGAATGTTTAATTAATTTACAAATTATATCTAAGGTTAAATTGCATTTCTGCGGACAAAAATACATAAACCCCTTATTACTTATACCCCATAAACCCCTTATCTTATAGCTACAAAACTTCAAGTAATACATTTCATCCGTTTCCGAGTTACCCAAAAAAACTCAAATAACAGTCGATCGCCCGCGGTTTTTAGTATTTATTCATTATGCATAATAATTAATTAATACTATATATTTAAAATTCATTTTATAAGTATGTATATCTCGTGTTCATGTAAAACTTTATCGTATATGTTTTGGTTTTATTATAAAAACATAGAAACAAGGAACTTTTTTCTCTTAATAAAACCAATGAGTCTTTGTCAGTTCCTGACATTTAAAATAAAGACAACAAATTCAATTGCTGAGACAAAAATGAAAGGGTGATAAATAAGATTACCTTCTACGCTGTTAATCTGCAGGTCAAGGTTATGATCGTCGATACCTGTAGGTGGAACGAAGTTACCTTGCTTATTATTGTGTAATTTTAGATTCTACTTTTTGTTCCTTACTTACGATATAATTTGAAATGTTAAAAAACGTAGGTATCTCTACCAAATCATAAATAAATAATTTTATGAAATTAGCATTTTTAGATCTTATAAAACTTTTTCGTAGATGAAGTTAGGACTGCCCTAACTTCATCTTCATAACTTAAAAAAAACAATAGATAACAAAGTAGAAGAATTGATACAAAACTATTTTAAGAATTATTGTTATAAACAACCGTAGAGAATCTTAGTTTATCAAACTGTCAAATTAAAAAGTATTATGAAATCATAAGTATCACTATTGTGTGTGCGTTCATATTTTAGAAGTTTAGTACATTTTTTATTGACTTATCTTTTTATAACCACCTTTACAAAATAATAGAGCAAACATTCATGTAAAATATAAATTTATTGCCATTTTATAAAAAATACAAAATGTTTATTTTCATTATCAGTGTTTACAATTTTGCACAACAATATTGGAGACCTTCTGTTAATTATGGGATTACTTGTATATTTAGAAGGCACCCTGTTCCGTAACTAACAATTATGTTCACTTAAATATAAAGCACCACGGAATTATATGAAACTGCTATTTATCTGTTTTGTTTTAATTACTACTAAACATCTGGATTTTTGGAAACTGTATGATAAGATTTAAAATTACACATCGCTTACCTTTTACTAACAATAAGATAAATAGGTACTAATATTACTGAAACTTTTACTTCATTTTATGTAACTAATTATAAAGTAACAATATTTTTGAATGTTATAAATTATAATTGATGTGATTGTATACTGCCGTGAAACTAAGCAAGAAGAAGGAAGAAAATGAAGATAAAACGTCTTACTCCTCGTGTTCACTCCGTTGCTTTTATGTTCTCAACATTCATAAGGCACGCGGTGAATGCCAAGAGCGGACTTAATCTACAGGTCAGAAGAAAGAAGAACGGAATAAAGAAGAGAAGAATAACAAATAAAAATAGGTTAATGTTAGGCCGGACACGCGCCCAAAGTGTATTTTTGTATGTGCTATTAATTTTAGTTCAATTTTTTTTTTTTTTTATTTATTTATTTATTTATCAAATACTCCAATGCATCTTGGTATAGTATTATGTCGATGGAGTTCATCATTTCATAATTTTTAAAAAGATAACTTAAATTTTCGAAATATTTCATATTTATTTACAAAATCTAGTAATAACTGTTATGAAGACAGTTTTTAATAATTGTACCTATAAATACTTTTATAGCAAACCTCCGGCAATCCGCTAGGCTAGCTAGTATTTTAATATTATTAAACAGAAGTGGCTAAAAAAATATAGATCTGTGAAAACTGCCAATTCTCTCTCTGATTGATCTTTATAATATCCTTAAATATCTTAAGACCGAACAGCACTGTGACTTTCATCTTCCATCCGTCATTTCAGAACCACTGATAATTTTGTCATTTTCAGTTATGTTACTTTGAAATACCATCGATGGATTACATACTTACAAATAACTATCTTTACACGCCGTTTGCCATGTTAAACGTATTTTCTTGCATTAACAAAGCATTTTCTCACTGCAATGTTAGCCTATATCCCTGCTCAATAAATACTCTGCACCTAAATGTTTTTTTTTTAAATCAGACCATTAGTTTTTGAGATAAGCTCGTTCAAACAAACAAATTCTTAAACTATAGATATAACGGTGAGAGAGACTAGGCCTTAAATCACCACGCTGGTCAAGTGCGGGTTGTGAATGTCACATGTCCTTCAAACTCTTTAAAGTTTTCTGAACATGCCGGTTGCCTCACAATGTTTGCCTTAACCGTTAAAGCACGTGTTTTAAAGCGCACATACATTTTCAAGAAGAAAAATCCAGAGGTGCGTGGCCGGGTTTGAACCCACGACCTTCGGAATAAAAGTCGATTGTGCTCCCACTAAGCCAACACGGCTTTTATGTCTATAACATTATGTTATTTTGGCTTATCTCAACAATATTTTTGAGTCACGTACAGAACGTGCAATACATAGGTATTTCAATACTGATAAGACCCTCCAGATGGCATCGCTATTCTATCTGTATATCCAAATTCAAATCTTAAAACAATCATATAAATTTACCAAGGTAGTATTAAATTATTACTCTCTTTTAAAAATAGGATGCCGCAGCTTATGGACTAAGAGCCAGGGCCTGCCAGACCTACGTGTACACTGGTGTAGGGAACAATGTTTGAGGGTTACGAACCTGGAGTAACGGTGCCTTCAGTAGGTATCAGGCAATCAAGGCGTGAGGCGTGCAGTACCTGAGCTCTCTCACGTCATATTATAAAAGCTGAGATTTATACACAATATTCTAATGACCATTTTAAGTCATTATTCTAAAAGCCAGACATATCCGAAGTGTCTAACGCTTCCCCAGACACCGAAGAAAGTCTCGTAACGTAACGTAGGTCTGGCAGGCCCTGGCTCTCCCTCTATTATAGAGACTAATGAGAACTGATTATTAGCTATGTATAGAATTTGGACATTCAAGTCGTGTAGGTACATAAATAGGATATTTCATAATATGGTATTAAATAAAGTCGATTCTAATGGACGCGAAGGCCCATCACCATCAGATATGCTGGCACGACATTGTAACTCTTTTGTAAGTCCTACTCCGGTACATCAAGAAGTTGGGTAGGTTAGGGCCTAGCTAGACATGGGGGTAATGCACAATACACTCCGGGGCGAGAAGTCTGTGCAGTTTTTAGTTCCCCAACCAAGAATTAGAATAAGAAGTCGGTTCCGCTGTTTAGTGCAGTTTTCAGCAATAGATGCGAGATGCGATAGAGAAGATGTGATCATTTTTGGTTATTATTTGCACAAGTGCGAAGTCATAACTGGTCGCATGTAAGGTATAATTGAGTGATTGAGTACTTTACAAATGCATAAACATTTTACAAAGATAAATATCACAACATTCAATGTTTATATACATAAATTTATATTAATGTATTATGGAACAGTAACATTCTAAATGTGAAAATATTTTGACTACAAGAACCAATTCTACACCAAAACCAATTATAGTATAATCTTATCATAAGATAAGATTCACATATAAATGTGTTCATTTTTTTGTATGTATTTTTAAGTCACTTCGTATTATAAGTATTTGTATACTGGGTACCTTCTCTAAGTAGCCACCACCTTCGACGATGCGAGAGAGACAAGGGGAATTGGAGAAAGTTTATAAATTTATTTATTTATTTATTTATTTATTTATTTATTTATTTATTTATTTATTGGAAAACCAAAAACTTACAAATATATAGTAAACAAATCAATATAACACTAGAAAGCTTAATTAAGGTTTTCACGGATACAAAACACAATATAAAAACAACAACACTGTGAACAAAAACAAACAAAACCGCATCAAAGTAAGAACACACAAAGATATACAACTAACATTATCTTATAAGAAAAACTCTCTGTTCATCCGCCGCCTGACCGTAGTCGCACTTGAACAGAATAGATCTATATCAAATTGCTTACAAATACTATTAAACATATTGCTTGCGCGACACAAAAACGAATTTTGACGATAGTTCGTACCAGCGTATGGAATATACATTAAATTATGAGATCTAGTAGATTTACTGGGAACATTAAGCTTAATCTTCTCAAGTAAATTAGGACAATTAATATTATTAGAGGTAATGTTAAGAAGAAAAGACAGGTCAGCAATTTCACGACGATTGGAAAGAGGAAGAATATGAAATTGTTTGCATAGCTTAATGTAGCATGTGGAGCTATAAGGGATTTTGAGACGGAAACAAAGATACTTGATAAACTTCCTTTGAATACGCTCAATCCTACTAACGAAAGTTTCGTACCTAGGGTTCCAAATAGGTGAGGCATATTCCAAAATACTTCGTACATAGGTACAATATAGGATCTTGAATGTTTTAGCACTGTGAAAACTAGCTGCACTCCTCATAACAAAGCCTAACGCTTTTGATGCTTTGGCAACAATGCTATTAATATGCGTGTCGAAAGTTAACTGTGAGTCATGGAGCACACCAAGATCTCTTACAACGTTAACTTTATTCAAACTTTTTGATTTTAATAAATAAGAATATATTAATGTGTTTTTTTTACGGCTAAATGAAACAACTGAACACTTACCAGGGTTTAGGTCGAGCATGTTAACGTCGCAGTAAAGATCAAGCCTAGCAAGGTCAGCCTGCAAGTCCAAAGCATCTTTAGTAGAATTTATTACTTTAAAATTTTTCATATCGTCGGCAAAGCAGAGTAATGAACTATTTTGAAAACAAGTAAAAATATCATTGACAAAAATCAAAAATAGAAGGGGACCAAGCAGGGAACCCTGTGGCACACCGCTAGGTATAGGAACCCAGCTGGAAATGTAATTACTGACTACAACAGCTTGAGACCGATTTGATATATATGAGGAAAACCACCTATGGAGGTCACCATGAATACCAAACTGGTTCATTTTTATCAAGAGCAGTTCATGGTTAATCCTATCAAAAGCCTTACTGTAGTCAGTATAGACAACATCCACCTGGTGACCATTATCCATGGATTCAGTCAAAAAATCATTCAGCAAGGTGAGGTTGGTAGCAGTTGATCGACCTCTAAGGAAACCATGCTGAGATAAATTAAAAGAGTTATGGAGGGCAGTATAAACTTGATCATAAACAACCCTCTCAAAAATCTTAGCTATGATGCACAGCTTTGATATAGGTCTATAGTTAGAAATTTCTGTCTTTGGCCCCTCTTTATGAACCGGTGACACAAAAGCTGATTTAATGTCACTAAAGCTGAAATCAGCTAGGTATTAAAGTCAAAATCAAAACATTTTTTTCCTTAAAAGTATAGGGACGTATATAAAAAGGATACTTAAAATAATTCAAACTATTGAGGTAATAACCTTATCTTGTCGGTTCGCTTCAATTTAAATACTTATAATCTATAGGTAGACTATTGGGAACGCAAAATGGCGTTCATCTGAGTTACATCTTTTTTATTTTTTATTTTTATTTAACTCGACACTGGCAAAAAAAGCTTCAATCGCAGAGTCCACTTACAAGAAATTGAATTGAATATATAGGAACAGAAACGACCCACCCCACCAACCACCGACTAAACTTGATTTGGGTAGGTTTTGGTGAAAAACTCTATCATAATTATCATATCATATCTCTATTATTACCAACATACACGCATATTGTATCGCTATTGTAATTCCGAAAACAACAAAGACAACGTTGTACGAGTATTAACATAATGCTAGTAGGTTAGGTACATATGGTACCTTATCCAATCCATTTATCTTATCTAATCCTTCTTTTATTCTACGTTTCAGATACACACAAAAACATAAACAAAAGAAAAACAGACAAAAATCCATCGGAAACATCGAGTTTTTATCGATATAAGTATCATCATTATCATCAAATTTATTTATTTAAATTAAAGTCCCTGTCGCGTTCGTATGTATGCTATAATCTCAGATTCTATTGGACGGATTTTAAATGGTTTTCGGCAGAAGATAGGAAAAGGGATAGGTTCTTGTCTGAAATATAGGCTCTGAAATTCCTGAACGGATCTGAAAAATTATTTCACCAAAGCTACACTATCCCGAGTAACCCAGTAAGGCTGGGTTTATTTTATTTTTAAAAAGCATAAGGATCCTAATAAAATCTTTAATTATACCCATGGTGTACAATTAACTTTTTTAACCGATTTGCGTTTTTGAGTTCTAAAAAATAGCATCAAATAACATAAAAAGTTAACATATATATTTACCTCTTTAAAGTTCTTATTCAAAAAATAAATTTGCTGTAGTGACGTTTTGTTACAAGTATATTTTAAAAGCGCCTTATTTTGGGTCACTTTGTGGATATTTTTAGACTTTTTTGATACTTATCAAAATGTGACATCTATGAAGATTACATAAAAGAAATTTATAAGTACATTTTAGGATTTACAGGCTAACTAAAAAATTAAAAAATAGGCAAACAGTTTAACAAAGAACAACTATCTAAAAAAAAACTATAATATAGACTAGATTTTTGTTTAATGCAACATTTTCCCTTAGGCCTAAGCCTCACGTAGGTCTATTAATCTTTGAGTACTGTTATTATATGTTTATTTTAATTTGTTATTCCATTTTAATCTATGTTCTCTATTTAATTATTTTGTAATTTTTTTATCAGTATTGTCTTTCTTTAATTACCAATGTATTGTGTGTTATTTATTTATTTATATTATCTATCTATCTGTTTTTTAATTTATATGTGAACACAGTACACAGTTACAATATTCTTACATTTCCTCACCTACATCGCGATAATCTTCACCGTTTATTACCAATATTTTTATACCAAAACAGATCATTATTCGTCCTTGCGGACCTTGCGGCCCTTGCGGAGGCGGCTGCTGCCCATGCATCACCATATACACTTGCTGCACCAAGATCTGCTAATTCCAGTGGGCGCAGAGCCGCAAACAAGCCATGGTGTTTACGGATTCTGCGTTATATTTTCGTCTTTATACTTAGTGCTGTAATGTGAAAATATAAGAATAAGCGTAATTCTCTCCGTATATTTTTGCCAGCAATGACGCGACGTCATTCATTTTAGAACCAATGACACGCTCAATTTTCAAAGTTTTTAAAGAAATATTATTGTACGATATGCATCTTGTGAGCAAATTTATTATTTTTATTATTATTTTTAATAAATGTTACTCAGAAGTAAAGATAAAGATCATTTATTTGCAGAAACATGTGTAAATGTATGGTTTACAGTAAAATAATGTGAATCACCAATGTTTTACCAATTTCGGTGTACAAATTATGAGAGATGGCATGCAAGTCACTAAAATATAACCAAATCGATCAAGAAATTATACAATAATAATTAATACCTACATGTTAGTCCAAAGTCAAAATTTATCATTGAAAAAGTCGTCAATTTTATAATAACATTTATGTAACTATAATTTTCTTAGCACTCCGCTCTACTATTTCACCTGAATTGATAATTTTCTTTTATTATAATAGATATTTACATATGTGATATTACTGATAGGAAGTTGAGACTTCTTAAATGTTTTTAGGGTTCCCGAAGCGAAACCCTTATAGGATCACTTTGTGAACCGTCTGTCTCAGGAACGAGTGGATGTATTTAGCTGAAATTCATATGAAATACTTTGGTCTACTGGCCCTTATTAGCTACTTAAAGTACCTAAAGAAATCAAAGTGAAAATTATGTTACTTAGATGAACGCCAGGTTTAACCCCCGACCAAAAAAAGGGGTGTCAGTGTGTCTGTCTGTCTGTCTGGGACATCATACCTCCCGAACGCATGGAGCGATTTCAATTTAGTTTTTTTTTGTATGAAAGGTGTGTTTGGCGCGGGTTTTCTTAGATATGTTTCATGAAAATCGGTTGAGCCGTTTAAAAGTTATGGGGGTGAGAGTGGGTAAGGAAAACCAATAAACTGCAAATATACTCGAGTGGTGTATCAAATAAAAGTTCATCGCGGGCACATCACATTATATTATGGTGTTTTAAGGAAATTAACGCATTATAATGGAATCGGGGTTTTCTTAAATTTAAAATTTAGATTTTATGATACTATAAACAAACATACCACAAGATGTTGGAAAAAAATGACGTTCGACTGAGTAACATAATTTTCACTTTAAAACTTTATTTTACTTGACACTGGCAAACTGACGCTTCAAGCGCAGAGTCCAATTATAAGCAATTGAAACAAAATAAATGTAGAAATTTTCATTCAACTTGAATTATAACTATTTAATTAAAAAAATAGTAGAAGTTTGACTTTGATTCAAAATAATGAAGATGAATATCGTAATATTTGAATGTGACCTACAATCAGGAGGTGGAACGATGAACTGGCTAGGTCATAGCATGATGAGTTCAATAGACAGTAAAGTAATTTTCATGAAATGCAACCACTTAATCAATTCTTACTAATTTAGCATTTCATTGTAATTCTATGATATGGCCATGACAAAACTCCGTGCTAACTTTTTGCCTTAGATGATGGTGTATTTGTCATTTAAAAATGGCAATAATTATTAAATTACGGCTTTTTAGTAGAATGGGCCCGCTCAACCCGGCTCCTCGGGCCCGGTCGACGTAATTTAAGTTTTGTATTAGTTATTAGAATAGACAATGAGAAGTGTTTTTATACTTCTTAGCCTACAAAAAAAGGTAGTAGAAGATTCTTAATTTAACGCGTATGTTTTTTTTTGTGATTTCGATGATTATTATTTTAACGGAAAGCTGTTGCTTACAAGTTGGTCTTATATAACAATAGGTATAGTAGTTCTCGTATTATATTAAAATTATATGTCCTCATTTCAGACCGAGTTTGTTCGATGCCGGGGTCCTAGGTGAGAATTGTTTCAAATCACAACTTTGTAATATAGTATGTAATTATTTTCCTTTTAATGAGTATTATACTCTCATGTATTTCTTAAGTTTTTTTTTTTTTTTATCTGGTTTTGATTCATTTCAGTTTAACCGTTTTCAAAAAAGGATTACACATTTTGCGTGAATTTTAAGTTTACGAGTTCTTGAGATTGTTTTGTTTTTAATACATATTTTTCTTTTTATTAAAAATGTTGGGAAATTTTATTTCAATTATTTCATTCTTACGCCGAAACCCACAGGCCTTGTGAAGGAATTAAACAAGGTTGTTTTTGTTAAAAATTTACTTGTTATAAAATTACACAAATCACAACGAAAAAATCTGCAGTATTCAGTCAGCAATATTAGACTTGTGTAATTAAAATCAGGTGACCCGTTTAAAAGTTATGAGGGTTAAAGTGGGGCAGAAAAACCGAAAATCTGCAAATACGCTCGATCGGGGTCCCAAATGATAGCGCATCACATGCACATTACAAAATGCTATGAGTTCTTACTTTTATGGGAACTAAAGTTTTGGACTCATTTTTTTTTATTTTAAACGTAAGACGATCGTAGCTAAATAATAATTAGGTAGGTATATTGCTTATGCTTGCCCGATTTCCAAGTGTGTATTTGTGTGTATGACTAAAGAGCCTATAAGATAATTAAGTACTATAGGTAGGTAGAATATTTTTATTGTTTATTTTGTTAAGCGCTTGATTTGCATTGACCGACATTCGCATATAGAGGTATACCTACTTGCAATCAGGGCCGGATTTAGGGGAGGGCAACCGGGGTGGAAGCCCCGGGGCTTCCACAAACTGGGGGCCCCAAAATAGAGACTTCGGAAAATTTTTGTTTCAAATTCCAACTAGTGAACACTTATTTCAGAGAATTCTTTTTTTCGTTTATAGTTATGTGTTTGTTCAATACTATAGGAATCTACTCGGTTTCACAAAAAATATTAATTGAAAAAATTGAGTGAACAAAAATGGTTTACTTTATTTGGAATATTATTTGTTTCATACAAAAATACTTCGTCGCGGGGATGAAGTTTTAGGCATAACAAGTTTTTTTTTTTTAAATATAGGTTATTTAATAGATTTACTTGCCCAATTCTTTAACTTCAAAGCACAAGAAAAGGAGTTTTGAGATTACAAACATTAAAAGTACGAGTTGAATTAAAAGTTTATTTTGAAGTGATTGTAAATGGTTAAAACCCAGAAAAATACCCACATCCAAGTTGCGCAACGAGGTGAGGAAACCTTGTAAAAATCACGTTTGTAGTATGAAAGCGAACTTATTCACATTTAAAAAAAATACTTTTTATTTATCTTTGTTTTGTTTATTGCTTTAAATTGTACACGGATGCCTCAGTGCAGTATGAGTCTATCTGAATCTTATCAAACTTATTAATTACTTCTGAGTTAATACTCAGGTCATTATTTTAATGTAGTCTGTGGCTATTTTGCTGGGCATGTGTACAAGTCGGACTCGATTTAAGACAAACCCGATGTGACTGTGACACCGACGCCTTTGTGACGCACTCCTCTCACGTATTTGGGACTTTGCCCTGCGTAGGTATGTACTACTTCTTGCAGCTTGTATGCGTGTACTGATCGTCGGCTAGTGAGTTGAAATTCAACCATAACTTATTAAATAAATATTCATATATAAATAAATAAATATTTCCGGACTACTTACACAACATCACCTGACTAAGCAGAGCTTGTACTATGGGTGTTAGGTGACTGATATACTACATAGATAATTTTTTTTTTGTAAATAGAGACATATGATACATAGAAAACACCCAGACCCGAAACCAGAAATTGTAGATCGTACAAAATCTGAACAGAACGGAATCGTACGGAATCGAACCCACCGAGCCACAGAGGTCGTAAGTAAGTAATTATTAATAGGTTCTTCTCCACAATAAAAGGTATGATAACTGCATAAATGAATGTATTCTGTTTTCTGTTAGCCCTTTAAAAATACTGGAGACCTATTTTTCGCTTTACAATTTATTTAGAAAGTGCCAAGATATAGGAGAATAAAAGTTCCAGACTGGGGGCTCATGACGTATAAATTGTATAAAATCACACGAGAGTGTTACGTCACGCGAAACTTTAATGTTTTGATTTTTCGTTTGCAAGAGAAAGCAAAAATATACTTAATCACATTTTTTTAAATAATATAAATGACGGAATAAATATTTTCGTATAATCTTTCGGTTGATCATCGGTTCTCGCTATTTCATTAAAAAGGGATACAAAGTCTGCGTTATTAATTATCATGTATATGTAATTATATAATAGATTATGTGAGATATTTTTTGTAGCTTTGTTTACTAGTTTTTAATGATCAGAGCTTGGTAGTCCCATTTACATAAGTTTTATTTACAAACGCAGCGTTGGAAGCTCAGATAATCTGCACTTAACAAACCTGAGATTGTCTTCGACGGACGACGTTTTTGAAGCTGCAAATAATTGCACTTTGAAATAATAGAGCTAAGCTAAAAGAGTCGATTATCTAAATATTTAATTTTTAAAGATTCGTCTTTAAACCTCTCCGAGTTTGCAATTTTGTTCTCGATGGATGTTGGAATATGTGATTGAAAAACCACTTTCCTAACGGAGGTTCTTAAATATGTTTAAATAAATACGAATGTTATGATGTACGTTTCAATTTCTACTTCCCTGTCCACCTGTCTGGCTATATCTGACCGTCTGAGAGACTAACAACTGATGTCGAGACAATACAAAATTCGGTGTTTTCTACAGTTTTGTTACCCAAATACGAATAAATGTAAGTGGTCATCTACGTATCAGTACTAGAAGTTATTTACAATAAGATGACTCATTTCGCCAACACCAGTCCAGTTTTATCTCGGGGGAATTTCGCTTTTGTCGACTTTTGGCGACAATTCAACAATTCTCGGTATGCTAACTGGTTCTTTAATGGAATAACTAAATTAGGCTACACTATTTAGTTCTGAAAAAATGTTAGGTTGTTCTTTGGACTTGCATCTTTTTGTAAATATTAGGTTTTAAGGGATTTTTAGCCGCGGTCCCCGTACTTGTACCCTGGGTACCGTACCTACCCTTAATTTTTTTTATTTAAGTTACAGGAATAACTTTATTTTTATTATATTTAATCGCTTCGTAGGTATTTGTATAAGCAGTTCGGGCAATAGCCACTATAAGTCGACCACTTTGCTAGATCCGCGCGCTTGCAATACACAGGTCTCTATAGTTTAGTACTATAGAACACTGTATCTTATTCGGACATCTTTTTATTTTAGCATTACACGGTATAAGTGTTTACCGTAAAGACAATAGGGTCCTGTGACGAAAACAAATACTGTAACATGACATACAGTGTACCGCCTTAACACGGCAGAATAATTATTTTATTCTTAGTATTATGGAGAAGCAAAAAGCCGTGTTGGCTAAGTCGACTTTCATTCCGAAGGTCGTGGGTTCAATCAAACCCCGCCTCGCACCTCTGGATTTTTCTTCTTGAGAAATGTATGTGCACTTTAAACACGTGCTTTAACGGTGAAGGCAAACATCGTGAGGAAACCGGCATGTTCTGAGAACTTTTAAGAGTATGAAGAATATGTGACATTCACCAACCTGCACTTGGCCAGCGTGGTGAATTAAGGCCCTGTGTCCCAGCAGTGAGAACATTATAGGGTGATGATGATGATGATGATTATGGAGAAGTACGTCTTTTACTTAATTACTCAGTTTTATAGCCCAGTTTTATACTTATTAGGCCTATTACCTTCATGAAACCGAAAAAACAGTAACAAGACCTTGTACGAAATCAAAACGTTTCACGTGAGAGCAATTGTGTTTTATTTTTAACCGACTCCCAAAGAAAAGGGTTTATCAACTGCCTATAATTTTCAACGTTATTTCTCAGACATTGGTACTTGTATACTTATGAAACCTTTGTAAAAATTCATAAATTTATGAGCAAGTCGGTATCACGCACAAAATTAAGAAAAATAAAGTGATTTCTATTCAGAAGTAATTACTTACTGTTGAAAATTTATGAGTAGTTTGTGTTTCCCAAAGATACATCTTTGGTGGTTAAGTGTACCTATCGAAATCTTTATTCTTACATCCTTAACATGCACTTTATGATGTAGGTATTCACCTAAAAAGTAAAAACTTCTTTATTTGACACAAAATGAGGTACAGTATCAAAACTAAGGTCCCATTCTAAGGTATTCACATAGAATAAATTGAAGAAATTTACAGTCAAAGCTGTGTTGCGAAAACGGACAAAACCGTTTGAGTTAGTGTCTTAAATTAATTAATGTCAATGTTAGTGCAGTGAGTGTAGATAACAATTATAAAGAACACAAGAACATAGTGTCTGCCCCTTAAATAGAGACAATAAGCAAAAGTTGTAGCATCTTTATGAAGCATTTAATAATAATAATTCTTTATAGCGCACACAATTATAATACAAACACAATAATATTCTTAATACTATGCGACAATCGGCGGTCTTATCGCTCAAGAGCGATCTCTACCAGACAACCTTGAATGGATGGCATTTTAGAAACTTTAAAAAAAAAGCTGTGTACAATTATTGTTATAACAGGAATGGTTTGAAGATCTCCGATTTACAGGATATTACAAAGTACTCCGTGGAAATAGATAGTAGAAATTTAAAAAATTGACTTTTTTGGAAGATAGTCTCATTATGAAAAAAAGGTTTGACGTCAGTTTATTGCAAGCATAGACAAAATTATAATGTTAAGTCAACGACACAGATCTCTGTAAACAGGCCACAACTGAAATTGTATATCAGCAAAAAGAACGTGACAAATTCAAAACAAATGCTTAACCTCGATGTTTTTACGCAATTTTGTCGGTAATCAAATATATTATGTACACATCGTAGTTTTGTGTATGCCTATAGGTATGTTCCTACCTACCTACCATACTTTTCTTTATTTTTAATGTATGTTCACTTATGTGTGTAAAAAAGATTTTTCTATTGTATTCTATTTATTTTACATGAGTAATATCACGTAATATGTAGTCCAAACAGTCGTTACTTATTACATATATATTTTCTCTCATATTATAATAGTTGTGTGTAATTGTGTGAATAAAAACATTTTACCTTTAAAATATAAAGTTAAAATTGGGGTTGTACATCTCAGAAATAGTCTCTACAATATATTTTAAATAATTAAGCTAAACTTAGCATCCCTTTGTAAAGATAAATAACAAAGCTCTTTTTCTTAAAAATGAATTTGAAGATAATATTTCGACCATTCTCAGAGAGTAACGATTTGCTGAATGATTTATTTTATAAAATAATAATTAGGATAAATTTGTACAAATGCTTTCGTATTATTATGAGCTCATAATTATTTACATTGAAGTTATTTTTTTAAAGAGCTATGTAAAATATATTTTATGACGAAAATATTAGCTTATTAATTTAATACTTGCCTAATGAAGGATTTCTTTGTTATTTTTTACAATATCAAATATTTAAGAAAATTAATATAAAAGTAGGTAAAAATGTACAACTCCTCAAACATATCTTTATATTATATAAATCTTCTGTAAGTGTGTTAGTCATTGAACTCCTCCAAACGGCTGGACCGATTTTGATGAATTTGTGTTTAAGTGGGTTCCTCAATGGTTTAGATTCACAATATGGTGTGAAGCGTGGGCGGAACGCTAGTATTTTGTAACGAAATAATGCAGATTATTAAATATTAAAAATAACTTAATAATATGACAAAATAAACAATTAGTAACTGTATCTACGTAAGTTGTAATTTTTTTTAAACCTAAATAAGAAATTATTACCCTATACAATAAAATAACTCTGGGGGTTTTAACCTACATTCGTATAAATTCATCGAATTGAAGTCGTAATTATGGAAAAAACCAATGATCAAGTTTAACCTATAGTTGTTTGACTTTCAAAATTAATATGGCAATCAACTGAGAAATCTCATTTTGCAATTAATCTAGGCTCCTAGGAAACTTTCCTAGAAGTAGGTACGATGCTTCCCTATTGAAAGTAATTTGCGGACTAAGTGATAAAAATGATGATGATCCTGCATGCAGGCATTTCTGATGCATTTCTGTGAAACTGTGACATTGATACAAATTATTTATATATATAAGTATAGAAAAACGGATCGAATTATTCAAGTCAATTAAAATTAACCATTTATTAAAATAACCCTCTTTTACATAAAAACCGTATTTATTTTAGTTTGTGTCTTGATAAAAACTTAAAATAGAGAGAGTATTTCGAATTAAAATTAAGAAAGGAAGAGTCACACATAGATTCATTAAATAGATTATTAGTTATAATTATAGCAATTCTTAATAACGAAGATAATAGCGTAGATGAAAATAAACTAATATACAATTTATACGTATTTATACATTATGATGTCATAATGTCATTCTAAGTGCATTTTAATTTGATGGTTAATTGATAAGGTCGTTTTGATGCTTTGTTATCAACTGAAGAATAGAACTAATAATAACACTTACGTAGACCGAGTATCACTTTTACTTTTTTTGTTTTTACATGTATTATGTTTTCCGAACGAAACAAAATTATACTTGTCGAGAACATCAGAAAGAAACAATGACTTGTTGAACCAAACCTAAAAAAAAACTAGATGACCTATAAGGCCTGGCTAGTTAAGACTTTATTTGCTTCTCTATTATCAAAATGTTTACAAATAGTCGACAATGCTTCCATCACAACTAAATTAATCAATTTCGAGTGCAATGACTCATAGAGCACTCGTTACGTCGACGTGACGACAATTCTACGACAAAGCAAATGACGCGCAGTCTTAATACAATTTTATTGGCTAGTGCAAAATTACACCTATCATATCGGTAGATAAACCCAGGTTTTCTTACGAACGACAGACAAAGGCAGGATCTAGATAATTAGTTGAGGACAAAAATAGTCGTCTGCGTCGGGCCCTGGGCCAGGTGACGTCACACGTCAGGGCCGTCGGCGGGGCAAGACGGGCCCCGCGCCAGTGCCGCGCGCGCCGTCAGCCGGCCCGCACGTACCGCCGCAACCAGCACTGCGCTGCCACCTGCCTGCCTGCGCGCCGCCGCCCGCCTGCCCACCCGTCTGCCCGCTGCCCTCTGCCGACCACCACCACGCACCCACACTACTCCAGTGAGTACCCACCTTCTATTCACTCATCTAACCGTTTCTACACACTAATCATGTGACGAAAGCTATTGTGTCTAATTGCAACGATGCACCGCGGTAACGACCGATGCAGATTTCACTTCTATCGCGCGAGACGTTCGAGGCTACCTTAGCACACATCGTCACGCATACTTTCTGGTGACATTATCCATTGTTCTAATTAAGGTTGACGTTGTTTTGAAGCGAGAGAAGCGAATCAACCTTGGCGCATCGTGCATTGCAGCGGGGACCTTGCAAGTCACGCGTCAGAGTAACCTCGACTCACGCCGTACTCGCGCACTTACTACGTTTCGGTTCTTGCGAAGCTATAGAGTCGGTCGTCGTTGTTCGTGAACCATCGCCGCTTCTACAAGCAGTGTCGGAATGCGAGCTACTCAAATCGAGCAATGGTTATTGCTTAGGTAGATTCGGTTGTGTTGTTGAGTTTGTCTTGGTGCCGAGGCCTGTTGATAGACGCGTTATGGAATTAACACAAACAGCTGACCGCTGACGACGAACTTCTTTTTTTGACTGATAAAAAATATGACACGGTCATTCAAGGACGGTCGGCGCCGAGCGAGATGACTTCCCGTTTTGAGGTCGCAAGATCGATTAACTCGTGAACAGTTTATTCAAAGTTGGACTAGTAAGTAGGTAGGTATACACTGCATACCTAGTTGAGTTTCGTTTGCGAAGGTTTATGTTGATGAGTTTCGAAATAGGCCGGTGCTACTCAACGCGGCATGCAAGCGGACGAGGGGCCTCGTTTCCAGAGTTATCATTGGAAAAACACACTGGGTACGTATTTGTTTTATCGCGTTGGCGTTATGTGCGCTATCAGTAGTAGGTATGGCTCGATTGCGAGGCCCGCGCGCCGCGCTCCCGTCAATGACAAACCCACTTCGACTCAAATAATTCACACTTATTCTGCGATGTGTTTTTGTTTGTTTTACATCACTCTATAGTACCTACGTACTTTTGTTATGGTAAATTTGACTTTAGTAATACGGTGAAGGCCATGTTTGATGGTACCTATATGTTTTTATACGTATAATTCTCGTTTATATATTTAAAAGACATTTCTGAGGTTAAATATATAGTTATTATTAAGTAGGTATATAATATTAAACTACTATTATAATTATTTGTTAAAGCTATTAGTGCAATATCAATTTGTTACTTACCTTTCTTAAGTCTTTACTATAAAAGTATGGACTTAATGTTGTCTGAAATAAAAATTAATTTATTATATTTATTTATTATTTTATATTAAAATTATTAGGTTTTGTTAAAAGCACTGCGTTGTAAGCAGGCCTAATAAGGTTCAGCTCTTCCTTAATGGCCTTTTTACGTTTCCTCGTATTGCACAAACAAGGCAAATTTGAACAAATCCACTTTTACCGTACCAAAATAAACTTAAATAGTAATTAAATTCACCTCGTTCTCCCGTAACTGTGTAGGTATTTATTAAACCGTTGTTTGTGTATTCTAGAGGCGCTTGAGTTGTATTTTTTCACCTCGAGTTGGCATTGATCGTGCTGGAACCGGTAAGGCTGCGGTTACCCTTCGACGAGCACTCTGCGGCCGCAGCCGACCCACCAAAGTATTCAAATTAACCCAACAATTACAAAACAGCTAATTAATTAAGTATTCATTATTCGAGCCCTCGAAGAATATCTTGCGAGCGCAAATATTATCATTAGATAAGAACACAAAAGTAAAATAAACCTTTACGAAAGGTTGTTCCAAGAAACTTGAAATGATTGCGATCGTTGTTTTCCAGAAATGGTGCGAAAATACGAGAGACTGAGCGGACGACAGTCCTGGAGCGAGGAGGACATGGCGAAGGCTGTTGCCGCCGTTGTGTCGGGGAAGATGGGCTACAAGCTGGCCGCTAGGACGTTCCACATCCCGCGGTCCACGTTGCAGCGGCGGGCTAGCAAGGTGCGCTACCAGCTGGCCGACGACTCCAAGCCGCTGATGGGCCAGTACCGCCGCGTGTTCACCGTCGACCAGGAGAAGGACCTCGTCGGCTACATCAAGAGCATGGAGAAGTACTTCATGGGCGTCTCGCGGCGCGACATCCGCGAGCTCGCCTTCCAGTACGCCGAGGACAACCAGCTCAACCACCCCTTCGACGTGAACAGCCGCATGGCCGGCGAGGACTGGGTGAGGAACTTCCTCAAGAGGAACCCCGAGCTCCTCGACAAATCCGACACCGATATGGGACTGGAGCCCGTGAACTTTGACCAATTTTATCACTTTATGTGCCAATTCTCATGATATTTCGTCACGGTGTTTAGTTCAAGCTAGTCGTAAGTAAAAAGGTCATATTCGTGGGACTCCCGTGAGAGCCTCATGATTTATGTATGTGTGCGTCCGAGCCGTGCGCGAGAGCAAATCTCATTTGCGTATATATTTTGGATACTGAATAAGTCCTTAACCTAATATAGGTGATTTAAATAATGATGGGCCTTAACCATCATGATAGGTATTAAGTAAAATAACCTACTTATGTTTTCAGAATTTTATTTTTATTTAAGTTTTATATGTCTGAAGTTCACGACTTGTTACCTATGAGTTTAAAATTGAATTGTTTCATGAGGCCTGATTTCCTTCACTAGGAATTCAAAAATAACAAATATAAAAGAGTTATAATACGAAAATTCGTAAGTTCGTTTTATAAGAAACAACTTTATTTAATTGTTGTTCTTAAATGGTAAAGGTTAAATAAGATAAGGGCTGTGATAAAGCATGCTGTACTTTTAAACATATCTTAACTGCAGAGAGTTACTTACTCTTAGGATTTATAATCTAATTAACATCTAATTGTAATTTCTACAACACAGTCAATTGTCTACAAAGTTCATAACTAAGTTGTGGAATGTATGCGTAATAATTATATCTACTTTAACCGAAAAAACGTTAAAATCTTGTCTTGAGTTATTCTATTTTTCTTTATTCATATTTTATTAAATTTTGCTCATTGACTGTAAGAAATGTGTAGCCAATTTAGCTTTGTAAATTCTATAGCACTTTGAGTGCGCGGTAATAATCGTTATTTTTCTAATATTCGCTAGCATAAGCCAAGATCAATTTTTTCAGTCAAATAAATGGCAAAAAGTATTCTGTAAACCAGCTTAAACAACCACTACAAAAAACTTTTCACGCAAGTATCTGAATCAAAATCAGAATACAGATTGCTAATATGACATCCCGATGAGTAAAAGTTAAGTTGAGTAAAGGAAATAACTGCGATTCCAACAGCATAATACAATATCGCGTGTTACAAAAAAAAACTTATAAAACTGCTCCCAAAAAAATCTTTTTGAATTTTAATAGCGCACATGAAGGAGACTTAGGAGCTACTAAAATACTGTTGCGCAGTATTTTTTCATTTGAAGCATATTATACAATTAATTTATGGTCAAATATTGTTATATAATTGCTTATATCATTTTACGTTACTCAACACTATTTTTATATAAAATTCCGTCTCAAAACGGAGGTGAGTAGAGAAGTTTCACTAAAGTCCAAAGTTATTAATTGATTTTAGCGTAAGGACCGGCCATTATTCAGTTATGTTTGTGCCAAAAATCACGACTCTAGCATGAAAATGTTTCTCTAAATATCAGTTTATGGAAACCACGTCGGTGATTAAAAAAAATTTGATCCGCCGACCGCGTTACACCGTGTATTTTAAATATAAAATAATAATCAAAAAATGTGTATTTATAGTAACAACGGCAAATTATCCGTCACTTTGTGTAGTGGTTGTTTAAGCTAGCAATAAGTTCAGAAAGCGCCGGAACTATTTTAGAACGTAGACTAACCAAATTGTAAGTACATTTTGTGATAATTATGGTGATTGGTGATATTAGCGGGAAGAAATTTGTATAATTACGGTTACCAGTACCTACTTAGTTAATTTGTGATTGGTTAAATTAAAACGTTTATATTTTTCTATTGTGTTAAGACAAAGAGTTGAAAAACGGTCGTGCAAACGTTACCTGATTAAAGTTTGATCTCTTATTTATTATTGAAAATAACGTTATCGGTTAGGAACTCAATCGTTGGTTCCTTTGAGTACCTTCCAAGTGTTGGTTTTGAAAATTTTAGCGAAACAAATTAGTGTAATGCCCATGCCAAACTATTATATTATATCTGAGATTTAGTTGGTTTAGCGTTACTATGTGTGTACTTATTTAATTAAAGTAATATAATATGGTTTATATATGGTGTTTTATTCTATGGTCAACACATAATAAATACGTATTACGTATAGCAATATTTCCATGGATATTGCAAATATTGCTAGATTTTGCCATGCGCCTTTAGGAAAAATCTTACTACACATGAAACAATGATCATCCACTGTTTTCGCACTAATATAATAGCAATAGCAACCTAGTGTGAAAAAGTGACATAAAAAAATTTGTGAAAAGGTTGCAACAAATTGAACTAGGAATCTGATTCAATTTGTTGCCAGTTTGTTGCGATTTGTTGTTGTTTTGTTAATGTTGTGGCCAGTGATGAAACGCATCACAAACCACAGAGTAAATTTCTAACAAACAAAAATTGTTACAATGGCTCTGTAATCTCCAAGTTTTACGGTTTTTTAGAAATTTCCTTTAAAAACTATAAAAAATCTGCTCCTGCCCATTTTCAAAACCGTGTTTAAAAAACTCATGTCAATACAGACATGACAGAGTAAGCGCTAAGTATTAAAAGTGTTAAAGAATAACATCTCATAATTATACGGTTTCTGAGATATTTAAATAAATATATATTTCCGGACAATGCACATAATAACATCTAGCACCGTTCTAAAGCTTGTGTTACGGGTTAGACATCTGATAAACTTAATATAATAGACGTACATACGAGTATACAGATATTTTTAATTATAAATATTTAATACCCGGACCTAGGGACGATAGGCTCGGAGTCGCTCAAAGAGCTATGGAAAGGGCTATGCTCGGGGTTCCTCTACGGGATAGAAATGAGGAGATCCGTAGAAGAACGAGGGTCACCGACATAGCCAAACGGATTAGCTCTTTGAAGTGGCAGTGGGCAGGCCACATAGCACGTAGAACAGATGGCCGTTGGGGCCGAAAGGTTCTTGAATGGAGGCCGCGGATTGGTAAGCGCAGCGTCGGACGCCCACCAACAAGATGGACAGATGACTTGGTAAAACTTGCTGGCTCACGGTGGATGCAAGTGGCGACCAATCGGAATAATTGGTCGTCTTTGAGGGAGGCAGCATGTCCAGCAGTGGTCGTCTAATGACTGAAATGATGATGATGATGAATACCCGGACCAAGGAGAAAAAGTTTGCAGAACTTACAAAAACTTGATCAAACCCGCTAGGTACCTCTTGCTACCCTCACCCACCGCGCCACAGAGGCAGTCAATATTCAATTATATTTAAGATTAAAAATTATTTTAAAAAAAATAGACTCAAGTAACTCAGAAACCGTAGAACTTAGAGGTTTAGGTCATAACACGTTTTGTTTATTATAATTAATTGACTGTGCGCTTCTAGCTGTACTCCTCACATTTTAAATTAAATGAAAACGAATATTCACAACGGTAAAAAATTTAAATGAAATAGTGAATCAAGTAAAAAAATAAATTCTCATTATTATTTCGGCGTTATAGCTATAGTTTAGTGAGGATTATGGTTTTAACAAGCTGTAATCCTCATTTCTGGTGCAGGAAAACGGTAAAGTCCACCATTTGTACCCTGTTATTAATTGTATTAAGTTTCTTGTTACGTTTATTCTTTTTTTGTGTGGACATTGTGTTTTCTAATCTAAAGTCTATCGAATTGGTTAAGGTTTCAAAAAATAGTCATAAAAAGTCAAAACGACATGCCAAATCTCATAAATAGTCAAAAGATTCCAGTGATATAATGGTATCTTTGTGAGGATTATGGCTTGAACATTTGAAAACTTTAAATTTCTCTGAAACGACTACGATTTTCGTAATAAAGGTCATGCCAAAAAATAGTCGTATGAAACGAAAATAAATTTGATATTATTTAATTTGAATATAAATGTATTGTTTTATTTCCCCTCCATTTTTTATTGTGACATCTACATGACTTTGTCGATTGACATGCGTTTTGAAATTAGCCGCGAAATCACGTTTTTTCAAAATGGCGGATGCTAAGCTCCATACTAAAATGTTGGAATTCCATTGACGTTTATATACAAAATTATGATTCCACTATTTCCTTTTACGGACTTTGCCTCTTACACCCGCTCTTACCTTCAAAATATTCATTTAAGCGTACCTACCGTACTGGTCCTTGTTAACCTTGTTACATTGTCTTCTAAACCACCATATAAAATATAAAACACTAGTAAATAAAAAAAAACAGTACAACAAAACGTAAAAGCAAAGAGAATATAATCACTACACTACGCATAAGTTAGGTTAGTTGTGTAGAACGGCAACTATCAAGTCTAAATAAAAAAACATTATTCTCAAGACCATATTCGATATTTAAAATTGTAACATAGCGCGGGAAATGTCAGTGTGATGTCCTACTCCCCAAGCGGGTCTTTATTCAAAGCACGCTTATTCTTTTTCCAATTGGCAACGCGAAGCCGAGGCTCAACTTTCAAAGTAACATTTCAGAAAACATTTTGAGGCAACATTTTCTCGTGGCGTTTTATTATTTGGTTTGTAGTTTCAAAGGCAATTTGCGGAGGCGACAACGCGAGAGAGCAAAAAACAATCTAGAGTTTTCAGAGACTTTCGAGAGGACTAATGAACAACATTCTATGTTAATTAACATATAATGTTGTTGGTTGGTGATTTGATTAACTTGGACGTAAGAAGCTTCATATATAGGGCCTGTTTCACCATGTCAGAGTAAAATTTAACAATATAGTTAGCTCTTGACATAACTTACCATTGACACGTGTTTATTGACATAACTACCAAACTAATCATTGCTTCATTTATTTGGATTTTGTGAAATAAGAACTAAGAGCCTGTTTCACCACCTACAAGTCAAAAAGTCAATGATTAAAATATAGAGCAATCTCTATCAGTGAATTGCTGAGAGTAAATTTTTTATACCATTGGTTTTATTTGGAATTTTACCGAAATTCAATCCAGGAACTCGGTGTCGAAAAAATTCTTTATAAAATGAGGACATTTTTAATATAACTCGAGAAAAACTTTACCGATTGTTATTGAATTTAAATGGGAACAATTTGCAAATAACAGTTATTGATCAAAATCCGTTCACGGAGCCCAAAGTTGTGAGGTAACAAACATAGGTAAATAAAAATCAAAACAATCTTGTCGTACAGACATAGATAAACGATGTATTGTATGTCGTACTTTACGCATTGTAAAGTACATCTCAATACAAAATATGTAATAACTCTACAACCGTACCATATTTTATTATTATGTTAAAAACAATATACTTATTATATAGCTTATCTACCAGACAGCTAAAATATAGCGTTTTGACAAATATGATATTAGTTTCACATGTTTAAACATTGGACATAATGTTGCAGGGTGTTTCACTAAAACATGCATAAAATTTAAGCTAATTTATGCTCTACCTTCTCCTTACACAATAAATTACCATCATATATTTGACATTAACACAGAGAGAATTATGAAGATTACGCTTACGATTAGTGCTGTAAACAGTCTCAGAAAACTCTTTTAAGCATGAATCTGCTCTTCCGTAAAATATTCCAGCTATTTTACATTAAACTCATTTCAAATGCATAGAAAATAAAATATTTCGGGCCCGTAGAGAGCTGGATAGTTGTGCCAAGCCCGTCGATACCATTATTTTCCAGTACATCGATGAAGCAAGTTTGGGTACGCCCCAAGTTTCGGCGATAGAAAAGTTTTGGCACCCTTAAGCCAACGGACTCGAGGTTTTTATAGCACGACATTTGGGATCAGTATCTGGTAATGTCTTTCAACGATACCCAGCCACCTCAATAATTATTTCGATATAACTTATGAAACTATCATGGTTATCAATACTATTGAGAATTATAACGGGATATTTACCATGATTACAGTTTTATATAAATATATTTTATATATTTATATATATATTTTTTATATATATTTTTTTTTTTTATTTTTTTTTTTTTTATTACATTTTACAGTTGAGTTGTATAAATAAATATTGCGCTTGCTGTGACTACCTGTAATTTAGGAAGCACTAGTATATAATTTAGTGTCTATTATGAAAGTGTATTTTCTAGTTGGTGGTCCTATTAAAATAAATAAAAATAAAAATAAATGATCATGCAGTTTCATTTTACCCGTGTTCATGGAGTACTGTGCCGAAATATCGGGAAACTCGAAAGACAATCAATCATGGTAAATATTATCTTAAAAGCATTATAACCATGTCTCTCATCCCCCGTATTCATAATAATATTCTATTTGTTGTTATAGCGTCCCTGCAAATTACAACTCTCTATCACGGTTCTTTAGATACATCCTGGTGACAGACAGACAGACACTAATAGGGTCCCGTTTTGTACGGGATCATAAATTAGAATATGTTAAAGGTAAAGTATTAAAATAACTTATAATATTAATGTAACTAATTCGTACTCATATTTTAAATGAACCTGTTGGTTCTTTTTGAGTATTAATAAAGTTCTTTAAACCGAAAAAGGCCTATCCCACACACTGAAACAGCATCTAAGATCTATTGAGGAAATTCCACGTTATATGTAAGTCCGCGTCGTGTGTTGTTTACTTGGAAACGAGGCAATCCAATTATATCGGGGAGGCTGCCTCTCAAAGGAACTGAAAGCGTCCCCAGGCTAACAGGAGTGGGGGTAAGTAGGGACTCAAAAAACTGTCTCATAATAACATTTTTCTAAGCCTGCGTAAGTACCACGTAAGTAGATTGATAAATGCCCCTGAGTATTGCTTTATATCTTATTAAAATAAGAAAAGGTAGTGATGTTGCTGAGATGAAAGATTCTGTGAACTTTGCCAGTTCTTTTATACCTTTTATACCTTTGCCAAATATATATTATTTTATAATACTTACACAAGGATTTTCATTTAAATATTAAAAAGAAGTTACTTATCTTCCGTTAATATCTTATAATGTGTAAAAGAAAAATGTTGACACTCATCAACATATTTCCATGCTGGCAACACACAAAAACTTAAAAAAAAAAAAGTTATCATACAGAAAGCAGATTTATGTCCATAACAACATAGTTGCTTTAGCTATAAGCCTAGACATTTTTATTTATTTTCTGTTAGTTGCTTTGCGAAATTCTGTGGCGTAGACTATTTGCAATTTCATTACGTCACGTTTGAAGGAGGCAGGCGAAGTTTCAGCCTTCAGTTTCCAGTGTGCTTAGAGTCACAGCAAACTCACAAACTTGGACTGGGCTAACACTGCATAAAGTTATGGATTTTATTTAGTGTTAAATTAATATGACGACCTACTTCTGACTACTTAAGTGAAACTTTTTGATGAAAACCCAATATAACTTTAAACGACATTATCGGATGATTCGATGATTCGACTGCCTCAGTGGCGCGGTGGGCGGAGGTCCGTTTGCGGTGCAAGAGGTAGCGAGTTCGATTCCCGCCGAGGGGTCCAGTGTTTGTAGAACATAAGCATTTTCTTTTATGTATAATAAAAATATCTAACTATGTATGTCTATTATATTAAGTAGGTATATCAGATGTCTAGTAGACAAGCTTAAGCTGTAAGTGAAAAAGATGTTACTCCCTAAAATAAGTTATTTTGGTTTGACTGAATAAATAAATGTCAATATCAAAATATAATTGAATAATAGTCAAAGATAATGTCATAACAAAAAATGGCATTATCTCATCATTATTTCAAATAATAACCACCAGTAACACGAGCTTAGAGTTTACCGCGGGGCTAGAATGTTGCCGTGTGGATTCTCCGGAATATTTATTTATTTACTAGCTGACCCGGCGAACTTTGTTCCGCCTTAGACGCCATAAATGAGCAGATTTTTGTATTGTCTATCGATAAAATAAGATTGACAGAAGAATCCGTTTTAAACGTCATTTTTTTTTCATCCTCTTTGACTATATTGAAGCACGCATTCAGTCAATTCTATGGCAAATGTCTTAAGGTTACATTAAAAAGGTTGCATTCGCTAGCTTTTTTTATGGTGGTTAAGTAATTTTAAATTTTCTATTTTTCCGCGCAATTTCCTTGATTTTTTCTTTCATAAGAACCTTCTCCTGATTATAACGAACAAAACAAAAAAAGAATTAGCGAAATCGGTCCAGCCGTTCAGGCGTGATGCCGTGACCAAGGGAAATAGGGATTTATTTTATATAGATTAGCACGGGATCATGAACACCTTTTTTTAGAACTAGGAGTTTTGGCACAAGTAAACAATTGAATTGGCTGATAAAATTGCAAAGCTTCATCTTATCCACAAAGTACACATTTGGCGAGTGCCCAGCAAACTTTAAAAAATAATTTAATTCAAACGCGGTCCCAAACAATTTGCATTTCGGGCTTACTTCTGAAAATAACATGTTCGTTCTGTAGCCAAAGAGTATTGAATTTTTTAGAAACACAACCTAGGCACTGAAAACATTCAACTGATATTTACACTAGCACGAGCTATTACAAAATATTATACACCACAGTATCTGAATAAATCTATAAAGTATAGTTAGTTACCTATATATTTCAAGATTGCTGGACTGAATTAGGTATGTGAAGTTGAGAATGAATGCAAAAAAATACAATAGCTTTGTATAAAATTAATAGATCTTTTAGAATTACCGTAGCCTATTCTTTATAATGAATATTTAATACAGTTACAAAACTTATAATTTAACTTTATTACTCTACTAGCGGCCCGCCCCGGCTTCGCACGGGTTTTTATTCAATTTTTTTTTCCCGGAAATAATACGATTTTTTCTCGCCTTTTAAACCTTCCCTAGACCTCCACGAACATTTCGAGACTATGATAAGATAAATCCGTTCAGCCGTTCTCGAGTTTTAATCAGAACGAACAACAATTCATTTATTTATATAGATTATACATGCCATTTTCACAAAATAACGGAGTAGGTACCTATTTTAAAAAGGTATCTATTAGTAGGGGGAAAATAGCATAGGTCGATACAATAATCGTTAGAATTAAATTTTACCGACTGATCAAAAATCTTTAAGGCGCATTTAACTGAAATATTCCAAACATTGGTATAAGTAAAACGTGCCTCACGAAATATTTGCAATTCGCACTTAAGGACGGGCAGGCGGTATTCGGCGACATTCTCGCGTCCCCTGACTGGTGCCCGAGCTGCCTCCACGAATGTTGAACGCGTACATTATCAAGAATGCCTCAATTTATTCCATCAAGATATTATTTTCTGCTGAACATTGTGGAAGATTTTGTTTGTACTGTGAACATTGTGAGATGCCACTTCGATACATACATAGGTACTCATTCACCCAAGAACTTATATAATATACCTCCTGGATAATTTGGTAATGAGTTGACGAGAACCTAGACATGTATCGAAATTATAATTATATCGAATCCAACTTAATATGTTGTTCTTCCGATTCTCAACATTAACGTTGAAGAAAGTGATGCGCATTTTCAAGACAAAAATGTTTCCAGTATTTTATTATTATAAAATATCTGGAAAACTTTAAATACTAACTTATAGTTTTATAGGATAACTCCCGGATTCAACCTACAATATATCTTTCCCTGATAAATTTACATTATCATGTAAAATTAATTCCTAGAGTCTTGGATAAGACACTAAGACACGCATTGCGAAACAAAGGGTAAGACGAATTTTAAGGAGTCGGTAGGTACCTAACCTACAATATATTAAAGATATTTTTTTAAAGGCAAAATCTTTGTACTGAAACTTATAACTAGCACCTCGCGGGTTACCCGTGTTAAATTGAGTGTTTAAGTATCACATATTTTCCCGCGGTAAAGTCTATTTCACTCTTCAAACTTTAAAGAATCTAAAATTTAATTCTTAAATTAAATTCTAAAATTTTATTCTTAAATTTTATTTAAACTTTTTCAGTAGATAAAGAGATTACCACCTACATACAATGTCAGACACATTCTCACATTCTGATAAAATTTACCTCTCTATAATAATATTAAAGCATAGATACATTACTCGCATAATAAAATAATATTCAGAGTAAACATGGTTATCTATGGACATTATCATTGCTCAAAATTTTTGTTAGATCTTTTCTTGGAAATATCTCGTACATTAGTAGGTAAATAATTAAATGACATTTACCAAAAATGACAGAGAAATAAATCGGGCCTGCTACGTTCTTGTCTTACAAGGGCTAGAGTGTCTTGCCTTGCGTATGAATATAATAAGTACAGTCAGCACAAAAGTTATTTTATTATAATTTAATGTTTTGATATATTAGGTCATATAAAGCTTTATTTATTTATTTTTTTTTTTACTTTTGTAATAAAAAATCTAAAACATTTTCATTTTCACTATCACCATTTTAACTTAATACTTAGCCGTCTGAGTTCCAAAATTTCTAATTAAAAGTAAATTTATATAATCAATTTTTAAACTATATCCTTAGAACCCAAAAAATAGGTACCTACCTACCAAAATAACATTCACAAAACTTCACTTTGTGTAATTTTTTTTAAGTGTTGAATCAATTGATGATTATTTAGAACTTATTATAAAACCACATAATCTACATTAACGATTTAGAATTATATATTAATTCGTTTCCCAATAATGGACAAGAACTACATTTAACAGCGGGAAAATTTATTACTACAGGATATTTACCATGATTAATTGTCTTTCGAGTTTCCCGATATTTCGGCACATTTATACATTTACGAATTTCACAAAATAATGTTTACTTTTACATAAACCAGACTGTACCTGCATGAAACATTAGTGCTTGCTTCAAGGAAGTTGAATGTAAAGAGGTAGGATGTAAACGAGATATGATTTACCCTCGTGTTTTAAGAGTCGTTCATGAATAAGTAAAGAAGCAGTCTCAAGTGCTGGAGACACGTTAGTATTATATGAAAACTGACTTTAGCTATGGAATTACGGGTTAAATAAATAATTTTAGTATCAGTGCCTTTCAAGTCATCAGTTCTGATCGGTTTTTCGTTGGACCCTTCAGCTTAAAGCGACAGATTACCAGTCTAACTTCTATAACTTACCTACTTTCAATAAATAAATAAAAATGTATCATGTATGAGATAGACTCAAACTACAACCAGGGTTCCGTTTACAGTTTATACACATTTTGCAATAAAAAACCACAAAAATACTTATATACCTACATTTTTTTAAGTGCAGGCAGCTGCGATCAGGCCTGTCACCCATCAAAGTAATGAACTCGCTTAACGTTATCGTCTTCAGGGATACCTACAACTGTAAAAATAAAAAGTTTAAAATAATCTAGTTGAGAAACAATGAAATGATCTTTTGTGGATCCATAGTTTTAAAATAGCTAGATTTTATAGCTCTCGGCGCGATTCTTTTATAAAGTCTGTGCAGACACGAAGCTGACAAGCACTTAGAAACTCCATTTGCTTGCTCGGGCTTATGAAATAAAACGTCATTTCCGGTGAGATGCAAAGAACCTATTTAGTGATGTGCCTAAGGTTCTTTAGTAATTTAATTTTCTTTTGAATTGTGCTTCAATACAGTTTCGTAAAGAAGGCAATTAGACGTTTTCTTTTTTTACTCTCAATCGAAATGCCTTTCACTTTATTTATAGAAAATTTTGAAATTTTTTTGAAGACATGCATGATTTACTACTAATTGTTATTGGAGTTTACTCCTTAAGAAACGATTTGAGTTATAAGGCCCGGTATGGAAATTATATGGGGAGTAAAATCAAGTGTTAACAAAAGTTGAGGCGTTACGTAGAAAGAGACAAACATATATATCTGCAGGATTCAACGTGTAAAAGAATGAGATGGAATACCGTCGAAACGTCACGTTCGAAATAAGAACTTTAACGCATTTTGATTGGTTGTTTGTTGTGTCTCTGGAATGCGAGTTACCATTTTTGACATTCGAATACGCGTTCGAAAAAGTATTCGTCTAGCATTCACTTAGAATTTCTCAGTGAGTAGAGGTGAGAGTGCAAAGTTATTCAGAAAAATCATCAATATTTACAAAAAATTTTGGCCGGACGTTTCTTTTTCACTTGGATATCGTCTTACAAAGATAGCTTTTACGTTTTTGTGCAGGGAACTAAAACAATTGACGAATTTATGGTCCTCTCAACGCGTTTCGTTGGAACATATAATAAGTACCTTCTGTTATTTATTTATTAAAATATTAAAAAGAAGCTATAGTTTCGACACCTAATTAATTTGTTCTTTGCAGTATTTAAGAATGATATTATAATTCAAAGTGAAAGAAATCAATCATCCTAAAATTGGATTTGTATAAATTGAACACAATTATTATTATTTTGTAACAAACTTTATGTAATACGCTTTATTGAAGTAATATAAACAATCCGAATAATTACAGATTTATGTTTGTTTCTCTTATCATTTTAGCAGATGCGTTCATGTACCCTTTTTTTGTATTCGATGTACATAATATCATAATATCGTTCGTAAGTAGTAAACTCCAATCGTGCGTCGTAGCTGACACACACACACACTTTTTTTTTTATTACACTCTAAGTTTTATTAATATACCTATATAAGAAATATTAAGTAACATAACATATGTACTAGTGCTAGATGTGCTGTATCGAAATACTTTAAAGGCATGTTCGGGTCGAAAAGTTCTTGAACACGTAGGTGCAAGTCATGACAGATGGTCGTATGACATATGTAGTAAATACTGCGGGTTCAAGGCCATATTCAATCAAAATAACTGCAAATATTGGGGGCAGGCCTTTTATTATCAAAATTATATCCCCAAACTCAACATTAAATAAAATCATAGACAAAAATTAAATCCATTCTGATTCAAAACTCTATAAAAACAAAATAAAACGTACTCATGAAAGTGCCACCCGTCAAAGCAAACATTCGCACAAAGCGAAAAATATTTGAATTCAAATTCTATCATTCGATATTTAAATCCGAGTGCGATGCCACAATATAGTCATGAATTTCCAACCAGAAGGAATACTTTCATCAACCTACAACGGCCATAACCTACATCACAATTTTATAGATTTTCCTTTTATAAATTTGAATGTGCAAAATATTCCCGGTACGTTCGTATTGGACATATTTGTTTTGATGTTTACATTTAAATTTATAGTCATAGGCTCGCTGGCACATGGGTGCTGATGTACTATGTAACCTTTGTTGCTCCCTCAGAAATAACTTTTTAATTGATTAAAAAAAACAAAATCAGTTCAGTAATTTCAGATTTATTATAAAAAAAATACTAATATCATTCTTAATATTATTACAGTTCAGCCTCACTCTGTCTAACTCACGAGCGCGAGGTAACACAAAGCTGAAATTCAGTGTAGCAAGTGAGACAGCGATACGAGGCCCCAGTTTTTATACAGAGTGAACCTACTAGATAGCGTAGCTGATATTCTGCGGTGGGTTTCCGCGGCGAGGGTGGGTGGGGAGCGGGAGGGGGTAATTAGGCGGGAGGTAGGAGGCTGTATCGATCGCCGTTGCCTAGCAACGAGGGAGATGGCGGGCGGTACAAGTTTTTTGTTCAAGCTCCGTCCGGGCTAGGTGAGACCGTTTTGATGTAATCTCCTTGGAGATGATTCAATTCTTTGCCGCACCTATTCAGTGAAGACTGTTTGGGGTTCACGGAATTACAAGCTGTTACGTACAAAAGCCCCTTTAGAGAGAACACTTACGCTTATTAAGGTTAATTGATGAGAAAAAAAGGATTTGACTTGGTAGGGACGATTGCTTTAATTCGAATTTGCGTTGTCCTAAAAAATATTATACAATTAATTGGGATTCGTTAATTCAGATAATTAGTTTATGTAGCTTTTGTGTGACTATTTCAGTTTTAAATTCCTATTTAAAACTCTAATCACAAATTAACTGTCTAGTTATGTCTTAACGAGTGGATTTGAATGCTTTTATTGAAAGGAAATTACTTACTAAATTTACGATTTTGCTTAGGAAACTTATTACTTTTAAGATATTATTTCCCTATTTTTTATTTAACATTATCCCCTGGCGTTGGAAGATATATTATGTATAAAGTAGAATTTAGCAATAAAATCACGCAAATTTATTATGCAACATGGATCAAAGTGGACCATGGTACCTAATAATTATAAATGAGATATATAAGAGCGTTTATCTAGGTAAATGTAACATATATGGTACAGACCCTGCGGTTCCTGTTAGACCCTTAGACTCAATGTTAAAATTACTCAATGTTAAAATGACTCAATGTTAAAATGCTTGTGACGCTTGTATCCTTGATAAATTAAATGTGATGTATGTATGTATGTATATAGTTAAGGCAGAGTCTTGTTATTCAATTTAGAAGATTATAAATATCTTAAATTGTCCTGAAATGTTGTATTCACGGTTACGTTCGTATGCAAACTAGATAGTAGAGCTGTCTGGTCTGGATGACAATACATAGTACATAAGTTGCGGAATGTCATTGCATGAGGATTATCTGACAATTAATATTTATTTATTATTTTATGATATTGTGTGTTTATACTTAGTGTACAATACACAATGTACAATACAATACAATAACATCTTTGTTTAATGAAATGGTCATATCAAAACAAACGTGGTTGACAAATAGGTAACCGTTCATAATTTACGTTTAATTTTTTTTACCGAATTTCAACGAAAAAAGAAAGTTCTCAATTCGGCGCGTATATTTTTTATTTAAACCGACTTAAAAAAAAGGAGGACTAATTCAAAAATGTTCCAATTGCTTGCGTCCTGTCCACGGGGCAACATTCTTATGCCGATCCGGCGGCGGCTAGCTCTTATTATATCTCATTTGTAATCATTAGGTACCATGGTCCACTTTGATCCATGTTGCATAGTAAATTTGCGTGATTTTCTTGCTAAATTCTACTTTATACATAATATATCTTCCGACGCTAGGGGATAATGTTAAATAAAAAATCGGGAAATAATATCTTTAAAGTAATAAGTTTCCTTAGCAAAATCGTAAACTTAGTAAGTATACTCAGTAATGAATTAATATTTTCCGAAATAAAAGTCGGTAGTTTTTGCGTTTAAAATCTAGTTGTTTATCTTTCTATTTTCTAACTAATTTCAGGACCACTTTGTAATGATAATCACGTGACTCACATCGAAATTAACGTGCATCAGCATGTAAGTAAATCAGCTGATGGATGCATCAATCTCCTTCAACTCAGAACAGCGCCTCCTCCGGGACAAATTAGTCTTCCATCCGCGAATATAATGGCCTAACTTATTGGTGCTGTCTCTCGTTTGAGAATTAAGGAGTCTTTATTCAATCACTTATTCTTTGATTAACCCCCGACCTAAAAAAATGGGTGTTATACGTGTCTGTCTGTCTGCTGTGGCAACATAGCTCCCAAGCGGATGAAGCGATTTTAGTTTAGTTTTTTTTTGTATTTTCATACATTGCGGTTATTTTTGCGCGAGTGTTCGTAGGCATATTTGATGATAATCGGTGAGACACAAAAGGGGCACTTTAAAAGGAATGGGGGTGAAAGTGGGGAAGAAGAACTTGCAAATATACTCGAGTGAGGTCTCAAATAAAAGTGCATCACGTGAACAGTACAAAATAATATGTTTTTTTACTTATAAGGACTAACGGTTTATTATATTTTAGATTATTTATAAACATATTGTACCTAGTTTAATATTTTTGAATTGCATTTAAGTGTTTTAGGATGGTATTAGTATCTATTTATGTTTTTCACCAAGATTCCTGACGCGTCACTGGCAAACGCGATGTTCTTATATACAACCAGCTGACCCCAGCAAACGTTGTTTTGCAAAATAAAAAATAGATGTTGGCCGATTCTCAGACCTACTCAATATGCTCACAAAATTTCATGAGAATCGATCAAGCCGTTTCGGAGGAGTACGGGAACGAAAACTGTGACACGAGAATTTTATATATAAGAATATGGTGGACTAAGATCTTGAAGTGTCGTAGTGACCCAAGCGAATATTGTCGCGGTAATTCCGACAAAAATCGTCTTTGCCAAATGCTTCGGGTTGCAACGATGTAGCGGCCAGAGTGGCCGGACATCGTTGCAACCCTAAGCATTTGGCAATGGAATTGGTATTTGCCGTATATAGGCCCATAATAAAGCTATCATAAAAAAAAGGTTATTATTTCTAATGACATTAACACCATGACGTCAGTTCCACCCCGCCCAAATTAATTAATATCGACAATGAGAAGCGATTTTCGATCTCTTAACCTCTGCAGGTTAATTAAAACTGTGTGGTCCAAAATGAAATGGGTGCACCTAGAAGTACTTGTGCATAACTGTTATTACTGATAAATTCAGTTTATACACTGTTACCATACATATAGATAGTAAGTAGATACTTTGTAGTTCCCGTATTTATAATAAAGACTAGCGAACACCGCGTCTTTTTACGGGTGATCTATCGATATCTTTGTATCTACGCTTTATATGTTGCTTAAAACTGCATTAAAGTCCGTTTAGTAGTAATAATAATATATATTTTTTACTACACACCAAGATAAAACAATACAAAAGGGAATGAAAGCTTAATAAAATGCGTAATGGGCGGCCTTATTGCCAAGGTCAGGTAAGCGGTAACCGGCTACCGCTTGGGGATTAACGAGTTAAAGCAATTTCTTCCTGACAACAAGGTATAAAATATCTAAGCGAACAGACAGCAGCAACGACTTCATTTTATACTATAATAGAAATGCAAAACTCTCTCTCATTATGAAAATTTCACTCTAAGATGAAATTCTAAAAACATTTCTCTAAAACAGACTTCAAAGCAAAATGCAAAAGAAACTTTTCCATGGCAATATTTCCTTATTAAAATACCGGACATTTCGTTTTGAATAGCAAAATACTGGACATGCGGAACATCTGAAAGGAATTTGTAATATAAATACTCTGGCAGACACCCGCTGTGACTGATATTTTATAAAGTAATTTAGCGATACATACATAACATATTTTCTGAATTCCGTCCGCTATCAATGAAAGGAAGTAGACGAGCAATTTAATACCGTGTAGCTCAATGCATCTCATTTATCTACCTGCAAGTTTAAAAGACTAAAACATTTTCTCTTTTATAATTATTGTAGGAACGAAATCTCAGAAACTGTCTCATGCTCAGATTATATCTTTACCCTATTAAAGTTCCCAATTAATATTAAGCCTTAATTTAATTAATTCACCACATTGTCTAAATGCGGGTTGGTGAATGTCACATGTCCTTCAAACATGCCGGTTTCCACACGCTGTTTGCTTTCAACGTTATTTAAGGATGTTTTTTACTTAACCTAGAATCACAACTGTCAACTGTTCTAGGTGTTCTATTTGGACTGCCCACTGACTTATTTCGGCCGAAAGCAACTTGCACTAAATCATCCGTCCATCTTGACGTGGACCAATATGCGGTCTCCATAAATAAACCTTTTGACCCCAACGGCAATCTGTTCTACGTGGCCTAATATCTGCTCGACTGGTAAGCGAGTGATAATCGACTAGACTTCATACTTCAGTTAAGCACCAATAGGTATGTGCTCAACGACCGTGTGCGATTTATAGAACATTTTTATATTAACATTCCTGTTTGCATCGCCTGTAAATGTAATAAAGTTGAGTTGGCACTCCCTCCCCACGGTCGGAATTGCACTGAAATGCGTCCTACATTTCTTTGACACGCTCGACGCGAGAGGCGGGCGCGAAGATTGGGATCGGGTGGGAGAAACTAACGTAAAATGGGTAGAGTTGTGTTTAAGGGTGTTACCAGCGACAATTTGCTAATAATAACTATCTTTTAATATTCCTGTGTTTTCCTACACACTGTGGGCACCGTGACGTAAAATAGGAAAAAGCATATTCATGATGTGTCAATCGTTTTTGTTTTTATAAATTTGAAAGAAAAACAATTATACATTAAACATTTTTGTATACTTACAAAGGTATTAGTTTTTCGTGTCACCCATTTGGTGTCTAAGTATTAGGTATAGATCATTTTTCCGCGTGAATAAATGAACCCGGAGACTCGTCTAGTGAACAATTTCCATTTTTATGAAAACGTATGTGTTTCCGCCATTTTCACACGAGCTTCCTTGTTGAAGAGTTAGAGGTTGTAATACAAATGTATGGAACAGTGTCTCTTTATTTTTATTAATCTATGTATATATATATATATATATATAATATATATAAGTAGTATTTTACTTGCATTACCGTATTTAATCAGTGTTTTATGTAGTGACGTTACGTAAAATGATTGTCATTTACTTATAACAATTTTTTCATGCCTAGTTAGGAGCTGAAGAGAATAATCTTTTAACGGATTATTATTTGCGACTATATTACAGTCATTAAATTTTACTGGAAAGTTTTCTGGGAGTATTTAGAAAACTTTCCATAGATTTTGATGAGCTCTTTCGAATTGCAACTTTGCTGAATCTATATAACTACAATTTATACTCAATGACTTACGTGATTGAATATTTAATCAGAAAGATCCAAAGCAGACCGACAGTAGTGTTCGCGCCGTTAAAAATATAACTTCGCAATAAGTTTCTGTTTAACATTGGTCCGCTAACAGCCCTGATGTTAACCCCAATAGAGCATCTTTGGTGAAAAATAGTTAAAATTTACAGTGTGGCAAAACGAGTGTTTAGATATACGTATATAGCGTTCGTACGCCAAAACTATTGACTTTATGTAAAAAAATATTAAATGTAAACTATAGGTAATTAATTGCACATAGTTTATTATTGAAATAACTAATTTTATCGTTAAATGAGTCGGAAAGGAAATAATGCAAAAAAAAACTGCTTCTGTTGTGAAGAAAAAAATGTTCTGCCCATTGCGGCGCGAGGGGCTAAAGTATGAGGTGGCAAAGTTTAAATTCGAAAATCTATATATTTACAAAATTCTCAAAAATATTGCAAGTACCTAGTATAGTAAATTGATGTGACCACTATCTTTCGAACCAAATTACTATACTACTATGATTTGAGATCATAATTTCTTTGGCTTTACTTTATCTAACATTAAACTTTATATATCCATCAAGCATAGCATAACATTCTACAGTTTATATTTATAGCACTTTCCAAGCTGACGTTTGCAGAGTTGCGTCGCCATCTAACCAAGAAATATAATTTTATTTGTTTGTGTCATCAGAACTTATTTCATTTTCTAGACTGCGATAATATCATGGCAGTCATACAACTTCATATAAAGAAAACGTTTTAAAAGAACCAACATAATAATAAATTCCTAAGTTCTCTCGCAAAAGTTCTGGAAGTCGTGACTGAGCAAAAACACCTTATTTTCTACGTAATGCATTTTACAGAAGACGTCTGCTGAAAGGCTCTGAATGTTTGAGAACAAATTATTTTACTTGAGCAATGTTTGCAATTACTTAGAAAATGCCTTAAGGATGTAATTTTCTTTACGAGACTCAAAGAAACAGTTTTTAATATGTTTATTATTAACTCTGACGTTAGGAATTTATCAATCTATATAAATAAAAATGAATTATTACACTAGTACAAAATAGTTATTTTCTTGGCTTTCAAGTTGGTAGGATCTGGCTTTTTAAATATTTTTGGAAAACATCTTGTAGGTACATTTCGACTCCATCTTAAGTAAATTGACTTCTTAAAAAAATCATCATCGGTGACTCTAAATTAAAGTCATCACAAAACATCGAAAATTATCACAACTGATTAAATTCTTTAATTTAGTTGCAGAAAAATAAGAAAAAAAGGGTTCTAGTTCCATTCCAGAAACAAACAAAGAGTTTTATAAGGGCGATTCAAAACCAGAACAAAAGAACTTTTGAACATCACTTTAAAAAACAAATTTTAGTAGTTTAAAATAACTAATTTTATTGTTAAATGAGTCGGAAAGGAGATATTGCGAAAAAACTCCTTTTAGACCACATTTTTTTATTTTCAACAAAGCAGTTTTTTTGTAAATAGAAGAGAATAAAAGAGGTTTTGAACATCTCTGGTTAAAAAATCCCAGTAACTAGACTTTCTTTTTCTTTGAAAAATAATCTTCAGTTTAAGCCGGCATCTAATATAGGTACATTTTGATACCGCCATTATCACAGCATGGTACATTAACCGACCTCAGGAGTCATCTGTTATGCTAGTTGGACGCGCAATGTGTCATGTCGCTGAAATATTGTGAACCGTAAAACATGCCTATGAGCTCGGATGAAATATCGTCCTAGATTCTGGTTCTGGAGCGTTTAACTTTGTGTACTTATAAGATATTATGTTGCAGAACCTGCATCAAAGAGACAAAAACTAAAAGTTTCTTCAGAACAGGGGTATGGTGAACAATACAAATTCTGTAAAATGTAAGGGAGATAAATATATATCTTGTATTGTAGGATGATTTGGTTACATTTACCTATAGCTGAAATAACGTAGATGGTAGATGATGAATTTCCGAAATGAATAGCCCCCTTTTTTCAATTGTTTGTTTTGACAATTAAACAAATAGCAATCCACACAAAAAATGATTGTCTGCCGCATGGAGGAGCGGAATACAACATCGAAGCACAATCAGACTCAGTTCGCGGCTTCCAACCACAACCATCGCACTCAATAAGGCCCGTGTCCCCCTTCAGACAAAACAAAACCAATCGCAGACCTCTTAATTGGTACCTGCGCCTGCCAATGTCCGCTTCCGAACGGGAAATGCCCATCACAAAGGTAGAATTAATTATCGAATCCAATATCAAATGGGTTCGATGCAAAGTCCCAGTATCTGTGCGGGGGGGGTCCACTCTCCACGTAATTACAACACGTCAACGCTGTCGTGTGCATTCACCATAATAAGTATTAAGGTGGTACAAAGCGACCGACAAACATCCAGCCCCGGCGGCATCAGGTACCAGGGAGGTAATGCAATAGGTACCTACGTCTAGCCAGCATCATATAAAGCAGCACGCCATTCGCGACCTTATCGAGTAATGATTTAGATGTATAGTGGTTCACGGTAGTGTGGCCCGGGCGACGTATCTGTGTGTGCAATTGCAAACGCCATCGTCCAACCCAGCACCGTTGCCAATGGTTACATCTGCCCGCCGGGCGGTGGGAGGTACATGCGTTATACACAGTTAATATTTGACGATGGATGCTCTACGAATATTTATATAGCATGGCCAGTTCCTAGAATTCTAGGGAGATGGATGAAAACCGATGGGGTTTGGGATGACAGTATCCACATAGACATAATAAGTCCATACTGCAATGGGCGGGCTTCAATATTGGACACCTACTAAATGTAAGCTAGCATATAAAATAAAAAACGAGGGCTAAAAAACCTACATGTAAAAAGTTTTTTTCCTAATAGAGACTTGGCAACGGGCTGTATTTTTTTACTACATTTAATTACCTCTACCTCCATTGTATCATAGTGCTCTAACAGTTATCTTTTTCGTTTGTGTATTTTAATTTCCAAATCATTGACTAATCTTTTAACATTGTTTAATAAAAACTATTTAATTGAATAAAACCAACCAACCCAAAACACTATAACTACCCCACTGGTTTTTTTTAAACTTTTTTCAAGCCTTCTAAGCTCAAAACAAACAAATTTCCGCGATATTATATTATCCCTCTTTTTATACGGACTAAACTGTTTATACTTGAAAAATGTTATGAATTAAAAGAGCTTAAAAGGAGGCCTTATAATGTTCTACGCCATTTCTCTGAGAACTAGGTACGTATTCGCTACGGAAAATTCCAGCTATTTCACCGTATCTCTAGAAAATAAGCAGTCATCTAATTTTAAATGTTTGCACTAGCGGGAAACCATCAAGGGTAGAAAATTATTCATGATCGTTGAAACTGCTGTCTGCTTGCCTGAGCGTAACTACCAGAATAATTAGGTTTATATTAGCGGAATGTTAATTTCGTATAATTAATAGACGAAGAAGTTTGTATCCTGTTTTCATGTGAAAATGGAAAATTTGGGTCGAGCTATATTTAACTTAGAACATTTTTTGATGGATGGACAACTTTTACAAAATACTACCGACGCATTACCGATTATTAAAATAAATCGAGATTCACTAGGGGCGGTCTTTATGAAATTTATATGGGACCAACTTCAAAGTACTTTCATAACAAGCCTACATGACCTAAAAAACAACCCGCACTTGGCCAGTGTGCTGAATTAAGGCCAAATCCCGAACGTGATTGTGTCCCAGCAGTGGAAACGTATATTAGGGGTGCTAATTATTATTCAACAATTTAAAAGTTTATCTACGTAGGTACATAAAGGTTTACTTAACGGAAAATCAGACAGTATTTTAAACTTAAATGACGAGCTGAAGTTAAAATAATTGATGCAGGATAAGGCAAATATTATCTAAAAATAAATTATCCAGTCTTTTTCCGCAACATAAACATACAACGAAATGGAAGGCTACTTTAACGAATGATGATGGCTTAAGCTTTAGATCGGGCTCATGCCCGCCATTTCGCCGAGCCAATGTACCTTGCGCCGCCGAGATAAAACAGGATTGCCACCTGACGATAATCTTTCACTCCAGAATTGAAGGGTTAATCTACGAACCTTTGCTACAGAATTTTTGTTTTATATATGGATATACTCATGTAAGTTGTCTAAGAAATTTTTGAAAATAATGAAACAATTAGGTAACATGTTTGTTTCAACAAAATTTTCGAGAAAATATAAGATTTCTTTTAAATGTAACCTAGACTGATATTAGAAATACTCCTTCTCTTAACTCTTTTATAAATGTAGTAAAAAAATCGACCTTAATAGTTTGGCATAAGTAGGTATTATTATTATATATGTGTATATTTACTTATTAGCACTCTTCATTTTTAGTATTGGCAATAGTAGTAATGGGATTAATATAAGTTAGAGTAAGTTTTTGTTTCTATTTTTGTAAACTTTGTAGGTATGTTTTATTTTGTCTACTACCGCCGTCCACAACCTTCCTGATTTAAATTATTTCCATACAAAGGTTGTCTGGAAGAAATTGCTCTAAGCAATAAGACCGCCATTACGCATGCTAGGTTTAATTTTACTATTCATAATTTTGTTTATTGGTGTGTGTAATGAAGAATTTTCTCACTATCTAAAATGATGTAAAAAAATCCACACAAAAAAAAACTTATTTTCTAACTAATAAATAGTAAGAAAAATCTTCAGCTTAATAATATTAGTATAGGTATATTATATAATCTGTGGTATAGACTAAAAATGAAAACAATGAGATATAACGAGGGGCAAGTTACACGTCAACGACAGAAGCACAGCCCAGCGGGCAGCCCTACGCGCGAAGGAATCGACGCTATAAAACTGATTGAATATTTTCTTTGACATTACTTACAAGACTGCCAGCCTCCGGGGCCCGGCTTAGGCGGAGACGTGGGCGGTCGCTTTATATTGCCTTCGCTGGGGTCAGTTGTGTGGAAATTGTTTGTCAGCAGTTGGTTAAGTAGGTTACTATTATGACGCAATCCCAGTATTTTACTGCAACGTCAAGTGAATAGCTACTTTCTTATTCTTAGAATACTTAAATAAAAATACTTTCATTTTGCATTTTTACTTGAGGCAATTAAAACATTAGAGTATTTTCAGACAGATTTTAACACACATAATAAGGTATTAGGTACTGAGGTATTACCCACTCGTAGCTAATTAGTTCGGTAATTTATGTGAATGTATACCTATTTAAATAAGTAAGTATACTGACAAAGTTATAGGTAAAGTGGTAAAAACTAGAATAACTAATAATTATTATAATGTCAATGTCATAAAAAGATAATGTGGCCCATGAATTCAACATTTTTCTGACTTTTTTTCAATTATATTTATATTAACACTTAATTGTAAATAAATTAAATGTACAATGGGCGGCTATATCGCTGATAGCTATTTCTTCCAGGCAACCAAACCGTAAAATATGAAAAATAAATGTGACTAAAAATAGGTAGTGCACAAAAACTATACTTACATAAACTACACGATAGGAATTTTCTAAGGTCTTAAATAGATCAATACAATGTTATTATCATAATTGATACAGTCAGCGAGAGTGAGAAAATATCTTTCAGCTTAATCTGAAAACTTTTTAATGATGAAGCGTTTTTTCTGTTTTTGGTAAAGGATTCCATAGGCGGACAGCATGGACGGAGAAAGATAAAAGAAAGAAGATTGCCATAAAAGCATTATTTTTTTACCTTTTGTATTATTAATATTCATTCACCACGTTGCCAGTGAAGCAAGACTAATTTAAACTAGCGTTAATTTATAAAGATAGCTAATGCCCCAAATAAACAATTGCAATACTAATGTATCAGAGACAATAAACATAAGCGCACCTGCCTTAGTTAGTATTGTTCCAGCCCATAATGCCCTGGCCGAGTGCCAAACTTTGCACAAATGATCGCAATCTGTTCACCGGAACGAAGCAACAAAATGAAACAGATAAATATTACAAAGAAAACGATTACAGAGCTACCAACTTAAACTTTCCGAGCGAGCAAAAGAAGTTCGGTTTAAATCGATGGCTACTTCGAGCAAAAAGGTCTACTAACAATATTCGCCCCTGCACGCGCAACTTGGTGGGTAGAATAAAAGGGTTGTGTGACGTAATGAGGAGACCCCCCGTTATCTTAGCGAGGGTCGAGCAGTCCTCAGGGATTAGGTATGCCAAGCGCTGCGGTGTGTCATGACAAACGAATCTTAAACTTCTTAGCTAGTTCACGGGGATTTCGGATTAAGGGTCTTGAAACTTTGCTGGAGTAGGTGCGAACTAATCCTTAGCTTAGGTTTAGGTTTCTTGCTAAATTGTTGTAAATGTATGCAGGATAGTAACTTAAGCTAACGTTATATAACTAGAAGATGGATATCTTAGGTTGAGTCAGATGAGATACAAGTATTAATAACAATTCAAAGGGACCGTATAAATATGTACCGAAAAATGAGTAACATAGTTTAAACTCGATCCGTCTCTCTATCTTAGGTTAAGTACTCTATCTCACATAGGAACCTCACACAAATTTCTCACCTACCTATAGGTACGCTAAACCGATTAAAAATTTCATATACCTACCTACTTAAATCAATAATCTAGTTAATTTCGTCTTCGTCACCCGAATTATCTATACATCTTTAAGTTTCAGAAACTTGTTTATAAATATTTTGGTTTATTTTTGAATTTTTTCTTGGACATTGGTAAATATAATTTGGAACAGTTATTTCTTTTCAAATCGTATCTCCAACTAGCCACCCTCACGAACACAAAAAAGCTTTTCGATAACATTTTAAAATTGGAATTCATGAAGTAGGGGCAAGCGCAAGACTTCAACTGTCAAATTAAGAACTGCCCGAATACTAACTGAAATGGAAAACGTAGACAAGAGAGGGGACGGAAGCATTGCCAAATTGAATTAGGGTCTAAATCGCTGAACAGAATTAGGAGGCTCCGACAATATGCCGACAGATAAGTTTAAATTAGGACAGAAATGAACTGGAATTCATATATTAGTCCAGTGATGGTTTAAATATGTAATAAATTTGACTCATAAATCTGATGCCGATGCATCGATTTATAATGAAAATAAGTATCTACATGTAGGTATGTAGAATAGAGGTATAGAGAATCGTTAGAAACACAATTGTGTGGAAGTCAAATTGTAAAACACGCCATTTTACATTACGACTACTTAGCTGTATTTCTAGGTCTTCATGCCCCATCTTAGACCACATCATCACTTTACATCAGGTGAGATTGTGGTCGATTAAAGACCTATCCAGCATAAAAAAAAGGCTAGCTGTTTTATGAAACAGCGCCGCTGTGTATTGCGACAACTTCGGGTAGGTATATATATATCTATTTCATACAAGTTTAATCACAATTATAAAAATAATTCATGTTTTAAAATCTACTATGCATGTTTTTGGCAAATTAAGCACATGTTTTTAATTTGAAATTAAGGAATGCTATCATTTATCATTTAACTATATGCTGAAACTAAAACATCTAGCAGGGTTTATATTTTGCTTGGAGACGAAAGTGGGGTTTGCACATTCAGACTGAGTTTCGTTCCGAAAATACCGGATTCCAACAGGAAAAAGGTAAATTAGACAAAACTTTTATGACGCTACGTGTAACTAAATAATCTCTGAACTCAATAATCAAGGTTAGGGTGGTGTCTTTTAAAAACTTAAGTTGTTTTTTACAAGGGTAAAAAATAACTATACTTACATTTTTAATTATGACCCTAACAACTAAAATATTATCGTTTTCGGATAACAATAGCCCGTACCGCTACCGACATGATGCCAATCTTATTAGAAACGTGTTGTATAGAGTTTTGTAGTTTGTACATTTTATAACTATTTTACCTAATTTAAACATTTATAGAAATCATTTTTTTAGAGATAAAGACATCGATGTCTTTCTCGTATGGTGAATTACACAGCTCTATTTGACGGGTTATTTTGAGGGAATTAAAAAAAAACTTATGTTTAAGGGTCATCCTCTAGATATTATTGTTCATTTTTACAAATCCTTATTTTCATACCGAATTATATATTAGAATTACAATAAAAATACAAAATAAAATAGTTAAAAGGCATGTTAGGCAAAGGCAAACAAAGCCCTATAAGAGTATTGAGACCTTCAGTGTCATTTGTCATTTCAGTCATATATCTCCGACCGAAAATGTCCCATCGGTCATGCCGTTGGCCATAAAACTGGGAATCGCATGTAAAACATGGACGAGCCATGTCCAAGTTTTTTGGTGAAAATCATGTATTATGGAACATATGTAGGGGTTGAGGTCAAACGATTCCCGAACGGGGCGCGTCGATCATCACTATCTTGAACGCATACGAAACTCTTTTTTGGTCATAATTCAGCTGTTTGGGCTTTATAAACAATATAATATACAAAGTAATTTATTGTTCTGTGGTACCTACGAATATCTACGAAATAGTAAATTATATAATATTTGGTAATAGTATCAAAAACAAATCAGTGATACAGTGTTTGAAATAATATTATTGTTAATGAAACCAAAAAGTTCTGCATGCTTCTTTTCTCCACGATATCGGTAATAATAATAACAGTTAATTTACTAGTAATTAACGTACTTAGTAATTTACAAGACGGTGTGGTCAAAGTCAAAGTCAAAGTCAAAGTCAAAACGTTTATTTCCTTAGAAGCACATAGCCTACATGGACAGGTCAACTTAAAATTAATAAAACTAAATTGCTTAAATAATAAATATCAAGGAAATAACATTGTCTTGACAGTTCGCTTCAATGTTTTATACTGAGTTGAGAAGCGAATAGAACAACACAGTTATATCAGTTATTACAATTTTGTAGTTATTACAATTTTGGAGTTCTTATTTATAGGTAACTATTATAAGTTTAACATTTACAATAAAAAAAAATGTTTGTCATTAAGGAAGCTATTATAACATGAGCATATCAGTCCTGGTCAACCAGAATTATTAGAGCCTGTTACTGTGGAACTAAGCAACATCTATCCAAGCTGCATCATCCTTTATATAGTCATTTATAGAGTAATACGCTTTTTTCATTAGACTTCTCTTAATAAATGATTTAAATTTTCTAATAGGAAGCTCTGTTACATTATGAGGAAGCTTATTATAAAAACGTACAGAGTTACCCATAAATGATTTGCCTAGTTTTTTTAGTCTGTAAGTAGGAATTAGTAATTTTTCTTTACTTCTCGTGTTAATACTATGTACGTCACTTTTTCTTAAAAACAAGTGCTTATTCTTGTGGGTGAACATCAAGTTCTCAAAAATGTACTGTGAGATTACAGTTAGAATGTTAATCTCTTTGAATTTTTCTTTGAGGGAGTCACGTGGTTTCATTTTATATATTGCACGTACAGCCCTTTTTTGCAGCACGAATATAGTTTGAATATCGGCTGCAGCACCCCAGAGTAGGATACCATATGACATAATACTATGAAAGTAACTAAAATAAACCAGTCTAGCTGTACCCTCATCTGTGATATATCTCATTGTTCGCACTGCATAAGCGGCTGAACTAAGTCTACCTGCAAGGTTTGTAATTTGGGGTTTCCATTGTAGACGAGAATCAATATGTAAACCTAGGAACACTGTTGAGTCAACGAGCTCGAGAATTTCATCGTTTAATATGATTTTTGTAGGAAATTCTTTAACATTAGGGAGTTTGAATTTAATACATTTAGTTTTTTTTGCGTTTAGCAGTAAGTTATTAACCGTAAACCAATTTAGTACTAGTGACAGTGAGTTATTTACATCGTCAAAATTATTTTTATTCCTATCAACTTTAAATAATAAAGAAGTATCATCAGCAAATAAGACTATGTCACAAAGGTCTTTAGCAAAATACGGGAGATCATTTACATATACTAAAAACAAAAAAGGCCCAAGTATTGATCCTTGTGGAACCCCTAATTCGATTTTTGATCCTGAGGATCTTTCATTACCTACTTGAACCATTTGAATTCTATCGGTCAAGTAGGAATGTAGGAGCTCAAGGGCTTTGTTGTGAATGCCGTAATGCTTTAATTTATTTATAAGTGTTGTATGGCAGACACAATCAAAAGCCTTGGAGAGATCACAGAACACGCCGATAGTATTTTGCGCTCTATCCCAAGCCGCCAAAATGTGCTTTATCAATAGTGTTCCAGCATCAGTAGTTGATCTACCTTTGGTGAAGCCAAACTGATTGCTATGCAGAAGTCTGTTGCGATCAAAGTGATTAATTAATTGTGTTAAAATAATTTTTTCAAAGATTTTACTCATTACGGGAAGAACTGAGATAGGCCGATAATTTGCAGGATCAAATTGAGTACCAGATTTATGAAGAGGGACAAGCTTGCCATATTTCATGAGATCCGGAAAGATACCAACATCGACACAGCTGTTAAAAATGAAGGCCAGGAGGGGGGCAATATCATTAATAATATTACCTAGCACTTTTGTTGAGATATTCCAAAGATCTTCTGTGTATTTGATGTTGAGAGATTTGAATGTTTTCACTATGCAGTCGGCAGTTACATGAGTAAAGTAAAAGACTTCAGCACATGCATCTACGGATGCCTCTAATAGTTCCACAGCCTTAGATGTAGATGAGTTTAATGACTGCGTTATAGTTTTCGGTATGTTACAGAAAAAACTTTCAAAAGCATTGGCAATGTCAATGTCTTTGACTAAGATATTATCATTAATTTTTAACTTAATCTGTTTACTACGGGGTACTGATTTGCCAGTCTCATTATTGATAAGCTTCCAAGTGGCTTTAACTTTATTTGAAGAGTTAATTATTTTATTCTTGTGAAAATTTGATTTTGCTATGTTGCATACTTGTTTAAACAATTTTCCGTAATTTCTGACATATGTTATGAATTCATCATCATTTAGTTTAGATTCTCTTTCCGAATACAGATCATATAACTTATTTCTACTTTTATAAATACCAGGCGTAGCCCAATCTGTGAATCCTACTTTTTCTTTAATTTTGCAAGTTTTCTTTGTAAATACTTCGTTATTTTCCCTTGCTATTGTTTCTGATAAAAACATAAACAATTCATTAGGGTCATCACCAGTAGGTAATGTTAAAAGTCTTTGTTCTACTCTACTTTGAAAAGCTAAAATACGTTCATTAGTTATGGGTCTGTATGTAAATTCTAATAACTTATTATGACCTCTTTCTAAAGAAAACTTAATACTCTGACCATAGTGGTCTGAATTAAAATGTTTAACTACTGATTTTACTGTTGGTGACTGAGAGGAGAACATGTTATCTATGCATGTTGCAGTAGTTGATGTTACGCGCGTGGGGTCATGAAAATTATTTCTCATATTAAAACATTTAAATAAATTAATTAGTCTGTCTGCAAGAGGATTACTAATGATATCAATGTTAAAGTCTCCACATACAATAATAGTTTTATTACAAGTAAATATTTTCAGTAAGGCATCCTCCATGGTAGACTCGAAGGTTGCCTGATCCGCAATCGGAGGTCGATAAACGCAAACACAAATATGTCGCTCAAGTTCCACACAAGACAGTTCAATGCATCTCTCAACACTTAACTTAGCAATATCTTTACGTTCTTTAAATTTAAGATTATTTTTAACCAGGATAACAGTTCCGCCTCTAATAGCAGTACTTCTTTTGAAACTACTAGCACAAGAATAATTACTGTAATAAGGTATTGACTGATTACTTGTGATCCAGTGTTCTGATATGCACATAACATCTACATTAAAACTATTTAGAAATAATTCTAATTCCAGAATTTTGCTGGGTAAACCTTGAATATTTTGGTGGACTACATGTAACTGCAAGTTGTTACCCATTGTCGGCAAAGTCAGTTTAAATTATGATAAGCTGACTTTGTTAAATCTACACCCTTATTAGCAGAATAACTAGCTAAAGATATAGGCTCGTCAGAAAACTTTGTTATAGAATTTATAACTGTGTCATTAATATTGTATGCTAATAATTTAGCAAGAACATTCTTGTTCTGGTTGTTAAGATACAAAGTATCTCTTATCAAAAAACTTTTACTAATAAAAATATTAGTGTCTAAAAATAAAACGTCACTATGACGACATGTCAAGTTGTAAAGTAGTAAATTCATATTACTTAAATGTCTATTTTGTTTTATACTCAATGACTTTGAGTATGGGAAGGCACATATAATCAATTTACCTAGACCACATTCTAATTTATGAAGCAATACCTCAAAAAGTTGTAAAATATCTAACCGCTTAACATTTATTTCGCTTAACTGTACTATTAGTGAGGTCAATTTATCAAAACTAACATCCTTATCAATAGAATTTGTGATAGTTCTAGTTGCAGCATTTATAAAGCAGTTATTAATCACACTCTGTGACAGAAGGTCATTTAAAAGTGAGCCCATTCCGTTGCCAATCCTATCTGAATAGATCACAGTTTTCCGGGTCTGACAGCAGGTGTTCTGCTTTACCATAGACTGTGAAGATGGTAAACCTAAGCCTTCAGCCCACACCGGAGAAGGCGAAGGCGCCGCCACAGGAGAAATGGCTTCATGTTCCAAAGGCGGCGCCAACTCCTGTCCTGCGCCAGCATGAGAGGCTGAGTGTGAGGTGTCTGGCTGGTCCGTTTGAGTGCTGCTGCTATAAACTTGCACATAAATGGATGTATTATTGACTAGGTCTTCATATTTACTTAGTTTATGGCAATTGTCTTTAGCCTCTGTCATGGCTTGCTGATATTTACAAGACACATTTTGCAATTCCTTTTCTAAGGTTACAATTTTACTTGACATATAATCTAATTCTTTTGTATTTCTTCCTATCAAATTGTAGCAAGAGTTTAATTCTTCCTGCATGTCCCATTTACACTTTTCTTTGCTTATCCTAGTATTATTTATAAGTAGCTTTTGTTTTTTAAGCTTTTTTTCTGATTTTTTGATAAAATTATTTAATTTAACATATTTTTTAATTTTTTTGCTCCCTTTTATGACCGGTGTTTGGCTCAAGCGATGAGGAGAAGTAAGATCTACTATGGGCATATTAAGTGAGCATTGTAGCTCCGTTTGCAGATCCATGCTAGCAAAACTCATCGCTGAAGTCAATGGCTTAGATTCTAACCTATCAATTTTTATCCTGCACTCGGAGAGTTCTTGTTGTAAGTCCTTGTTTTTTCGTAGCACTGAGTCATATTCTTGATGGCAGCTATCCACAGAATGTAAGCAGGATTTCAGTCTGTTGATATCAAGGAGGGCCTCTTCATAGTGGGAATGAAGTTCAGCGAGTTCATTTTTTAGGGTTTTCATTTTCCCAAGATTTGCAAGGAACTCAGCTTCACATTCCTCCCTGTCTTGTAGAAGCCTGTCCCGGTCCTCTTTAACTTCCTTCAGCTGAGCCGTAACTTGTTTTAGCCTTCCCTCAAGGTCAGCTTGGCATGCCTTCCTTGTCATGGTCATTGTGATAGTTTCTGAAAATAGCAATATGAAGTAAGATTATGTAAGTCAGACTGAAAAACAAGGGTGTACAAGGGAGAGAAAGGTAAGTACAGTAGAATGTTATGAAATTAAAATGAAAGATAAAAACAAAACAAATTGAGGAAAATAAAGATAGAGAGGTTGTGAGCCTTCGTGGTCACCCTCTGTGATTATAGAGGTATGGTGAGTCTCAGACCCTGTGACCGGTGATGAAGGTTGATGATGATGAGCAACCAGAAATTAAGATAGAAAGACAGAGTAATAGTATTTAAGGGTAAAAGTGAACAAAAGTATTGCTTTGAATTAATTCTTTATGTACTTTTGGAGCTAAAATTAATTTATGTAGTTAATTAGCACAGCTATTTATTCTACTAGGCCTTATTAATGTAGGTAATTATGTACCTATGATATATATCTTATGACTTTAGGTAGGTATGTGTTTATTTATAGTGCCCTATCTCAGATTATAAAATTAAATGGTAAATCATTATGTCAATAGTTATTAGTTGTTGCATGTGTAGTCTGATAGTAGTATAAAATTGTCTGTGGCTAGGTGTTTAGATCTTCAACTGGACTTCCACTTTTTGTCAAGTCAAGAGAGAAATAAACGGTGCCAGTGTGTGAGAAGTGGCGAAGCTCAATCAAAGTGAGCTGTGTTATTTATGTATTGTAAGGTATAGTGAGTGTAGATATTAGTAGCTATAAAAATACAGTAGTAAAATTATAAGATTTAAATAAACAAGGTTTGGCAACTCCCCGGGTTTTTGGTCGTAGTTGTAACTCGTAACTCCGTTGCAGTTTGAATCCCTTGTTTACGTCGTTTCCAAAACCGTTGATGAATCCTCTTCCTGGCAAGGCTTACTAGGATACAGATGATTTCATATGTCTTCCAGATACGTTAAACAGTACCAAGCGGGTGAATAATTCTATAGCAATCACAGGCAATGTGTAAATCCCTCTTGTTTTCAAATTACAACAGCCAGCGTCCAATGGCGGTTGTCAGTAGTAAATTTCTTAGTCTTGCACTTATTTACAATAAAGTTTCACATTAATTATAACACAATATACTTAGCACAACCGAGAGTAACACTTTACACGTTATATTTACAATTTTATAACGAAATTAATTAAATAAATCAGCACAGCTGATTTGAACGTCTACTCGCGCCAGTGTTGCACGCTCAAAAAAAAGACTTAGGGACAAATCCTTTTTCCTTGTCTTATATAAAGAGACTAGCTAACTAGCTGATCCGGCAAACGTTATTTTGCCATACTAAAATGGCTATTAAAAAATAAGGGTTGATCGTAGAAGGGTGAAAATTGAGGATTGTATTTATTTTTGTATGTCATAAAAAAAAATTAAAATTCTGTCAAAAGAATTAAATAAAATTTTTGGGGGACTACCCCTAACATTTAGGGGGATGAAAAATAGATGTTGGCCGATTCTCATAGATACCGGATAAGCACAAAAAATTTCATCAAAATCGGTCAAGCCGTTTCGGAGGAATTCGATTACGCACCCCGTGACACGAGAATTTTATATATTAGATATAAAAAGAACTGTAACCATACAATATTTCGTACGTTTCTATGTAAAATCGTCAATTTACACGTTGCGCGTTAACGAAAAGTACAAGGTAGGTTAGAAAGGAACTGCTTTGTAAAATTGGGGGAAATCATGAACAAGAAAAGAAATGGTAATCGGGAATTTTACTAAAAACAATACAAATATCTCGATTTATTTCGTCAGTCAATGATTGATATAATTGTGAAAATAATATCATCAATAAGAGTCATGAGTCCTTACAGCGATGCCCAGCCTCGTTTTTAGGGGATCTCGCAGATGGTACCTATCAACAGAATTACGAAACTTTTAGCTCAAGTTTGTCGAGAGTTTCAAAAATATTAAGTGGTTCGATAAGTCTTGAATGTTTTATCAGCTTCGTTCATAGGTTGAGAAATACTGAAAAACTCTTTATAAATCGTTATTCATTTATATCACATTTGTATACTAGAAGTGCGCCGCGGTGTAACCAACGTTATAATGGAATTCCCGCAGTAAAAAATAGCCTATGTCCTTTCTTAGGCTCTAACGTTAATGTGTAACAAATTTCATTTAAAACGGGACAGTAGTTTTTGCGTGAAGGAAATTAGGTAGTTACCAGAGAGAATATACTTAAATAATATTGAATCGCTTTGATTATTTATTTATTTATTTATTTTCAAATACATAAGAAGATATTATATAACAATAGATACCAACGTATCTATACTAAATTGAATTTTACCTCTAATTTCACAACATTTCTGTGAAATATACTGGCATTCGATTTATCATAAATAGTTAATTTATTTTGAACTACCACTACTGCACAGCTCACCAATCGGGGAGGACACTTCAATCTAGCTTCAGTTTCTGTAACACCAACTTCTGTAGAACTTCCCGAATGTCTTTGAGAGAGGTAGTTACTGGGGGTGGTGGCGCTTTGGGAGAGGTAGTTACGTATCCTACAGAATTCCGATGAATTATTATTTAATATCTGATCTCCGAATAATTGCTGTGTAGGTTAAGTTTAAAGCGACAGAGGATTGCTGCGGGTGTTTACTGCTGACTTGTTTAGATGTTTTGCTTCAGCTAAGCTGACACAGCAAAACGAATTGGCAATGTAATAGTTTAATTATGTTGCTACGACCTACCTAGCTACCTTTTGGCCTACGTACGGTACACATTGTATATTTTTAGTTTATGTTTAGTTGACAGTTGCGCACCAAAAACATAAATAGTACCGTAATGAGCGCAAAAAGAAGAGAAAATACGATATAATAAGAAAAAAACAACCATCATTGGCTACGTGGAAATAGTCTTGAGTCAAAACCAGTTTTTCCAAAAACATCTCTGTCCCTGAATAACTTCCCTACACGGTTCAGTTCTTTGGCCACAGATACAAGAAAATCAACCAGCCATGCAAAATATTAAATTAAGAAAATTATTTGTTGCAGAAATAAAGAATCCTAAAAAACAGACTAAACTTCAGGGCGAGTAAATCACAGTAGCACACAGTATTCCTGGCGAATGAAGTGTCAAAGCAAAGTAGGGCGCATCCCGGGAGCTTCCGACCGTTCCACCAGCTCTGTTTACATAACCGTTCAAACACCCGGTCCAGATTATTTCAGCCAAGTAAATCACATTTAAAAATCGCACCTAGCATTCTATGAATTTCAAACAGCAGATACCTACCTCCTACCTAGTTATGGCGCGATAAAGCCTTATTAATATTCCCGAAGCGCAATTTCAGTTCTTTGTCTCACAGTGTTCGCAATAAAGAGGTAGACGTAGACACAGACGGCTGGAAATGTGCTGCATTTATACAGCTTTTATAGAGCTTGTAGATCTTGCTTTATTTTCCTCAGCGTTCCTTTGCGAACGCTTTTATTACTCGCAGCTAAGACTAACAAGATTTTTAATTATTCTCCTTTAATGCTACTTTGAAGCGTTGTACAGCCTTTGTTTTAGAGCCTTTGCAACGCAAAATTGCTCTGATTTCGTTTGCACGTTTAATGCGAGCCTACAATCGATCAAGCGTATGGCAAATGCAGCTTTTGATTATTACTTAACAGTTACCTATATACATACAAGTTAGATATAATTAAGGGCATTTTTATAAATATATTTAATGTTAACTTAAAATACTTACTTACTATATATGAATTCATAGTAAGGTAGGCAAGTATAATTCTTATTTTCAATGTAGGTACGCATTTATGTACTGGGGTTAAATCTTTCCGTATAATAATCGTAGTAGGTTTCTATACATTGGAATGAGGGTTAATGCGTGTGTGTAGTTAGCATCCTATCCATTGTCCTAGTTAACATTACCCTAGCAGCTGGATAGGTAAATAAAACCATAGTAGTAATAATCCCCTACGAGTTGCGAAATCCCTCGAAACAACGTGCAAACAATGATAACCATATTTACGTGACGTAGGTCGTCATCTCATTTCATCCCCTCATCTCGCTAACTTACGTCAGCAATTTTTGAAAGTAATAGGCCATTTCTGTAGAAAATCGATGTGAATTTCCATACAAAAGTGTCTGAGAATAATGTCTGTGTGCCACGAGAGCAGATGTAAACGCAGCGGTGGCGCCAGGCGGTCTGCCAAGATGGCCGCGCCGCCCCCGATATTTGCAGCCCTCCTCCGCTTTCCATCAACTTTTACTCACGTACGGATAATAATTTATTTTTACAACTTGCTTTCTTTATTCCGCCTATAACTGCCGTTTAACTTAGCAAATCTATGCCGCTCAGTGCGCCTCGTAAGGTCAATCAACCGCAAAAAAATCTGCATTACCAAAGATCTTCAAGTAAAATTGAAGGTGACTCTAGCGAAACATAAAACCATTAATAAGCCTCTTACCCTATCCGTCTCAGTCAACATCGGTGTTCTGAGCGGGATGAGAGGGGTGGCCGGGACCGTCGCCATGGCAACGCCCCCTGGACCCGAATTTTATCGATTCGGATACAGACAGCAGCCGGGCTCTCGCCCACACTAACGCGATACCGTGTTTGCGAATTCAGAAGTTTATAAGGGCGCTTTGACGATCGGAAACACGTACACTGTTTAAATATCCACGTACTCTACCAGTTTTGGTGCTCCCACTTTTGGAAATAGAATTGTTGGCGATCAATTTGAACTGTTTTATTTAAGGCGTCGTTTTAAACGGTTATTTGCGCTCTATTATCAATTTAACCTAAAATAAATAAAAATTATATCAGACAAATATTTTAGACATCTAGTATTATTTTACTAGTTTATTAACAACTAGTTCAGCTCAGCCAGTTGTGTTAATTAGAAAACAGCGTTTTTCTATGAAAGAGCTCATAACTGCTAGTTGCTAATATTAATTTTTAGTTCCTACATATAGGAAGAGTAATTTACTACTTTTTCAAATCGATTAGGAATAGATACATAAATCTAGATTTACTTAAACTTCAATGGCGTTGAATATCAATTCAATAACCGCATTTTGTAAATCTTAGCTACACCCGTTTACAGACTTAAGCGTCTATTACAATAATCACATTAATTTAATTTATGTCAGTAATTTATGTTATATCACGGACGAATACTAATTTGCACTACTTAACCTTCTCAAAAGTATTTTCATTAAAACCGATATGTACCTCTATTTTACAGGGATATATCTAAGCAATTTTCAACGTCGATTTAACCTAGATTACCTAGATTATTCCGAACACATATAAAAGAAATATAAAGGCGACATATGCGTTTACTTGCCCCAGATCCTGTTTTCTCTTGGAATACTTAATAGCGGCAATACAGCTCATCCTCACATGTAAAATACGGAGTTCAATATTCCCATCCACCCTCGAACAATGCCAGAAATGGGAGCAATAGTTACCCCGAAACGTAAACACGACATCAAGAAGAGTATTGAGGACTAATGCGAATATAAGTAATTTTATAGGGTTGTTCAATGTTTTATTTGGTTGTTATTTTTGGCTAGGCTAACTAATTTAAGAGATGTCGAGGTGAGAGGATCTAGAAATGGACCGAATAATGTTGTAATGCAGGGGAATAAAAACGTATTTTCAATTTTAATTACACACACCAATAAATAAAACATTACCGACAAACATTCTAAAAATTAAACATTGAGTGTCAGTCGTCAAGACTTCCCCAAAAGAGGCAAACTCTCACCAATACTGAAATAAAAATACTTCACCTACCATATTCATACGTTTTATTTTAAAACTACACTCTCAATCCATCTCAACATTATGTATTTCAATTCAACGGTCTCAGGTCTGTATAATTATGTAGGTATAAGCTTTTTTCAATACCACACATTACTGGGATCGTTCCATTTACCGAGATTTTTCTTGTGGCCTAGACATACTACTCTATGACGTGCAACGCTGCACAAAACTAGGCCGATGGACGGCCTAAGCCCGGTGACGATATTGTCTATGTATGTCGCAGGAATATAACAAGATCCGTTAATTTATACATTTTCTAGAAAATCATAACTTTCGTATGATGCTAAAGATTCTTATAAATTTTCTAGGAACTTTATAAATTTGCGGTGCTTACTATTTTATATATACTCAAACGCCTCTGGAGAAATCTTACGACGGGATGTACCTATACGTAATAAGAATCGTAAAGAAAGATAATGGATTCTGTAAGTCGTAGCTCCGTAGCGTTGCTACGCCGTAGGCTATCTACGAGATCTGCCTGGGTTACGAAATACCTACTAAAATTTAACTATCACAGGACACATCACTCTCAACAAACACCTCTATAACATGGGATCCACGGACAGTTCACTCTGCAGAGGATGACTCAAAAAAGACGAAACAGCTGCCCACGATACCCTGGAATGCGAGGGAGTAACAGCACAACGACGTGAAATCCTCAAGAACCCAAGGTCACTCCGAGAAGCCTGCGAAGACCCCAAGAAACTTCTGCGCTTTTGGTCGGAGTTGGGTTGGTTACACTAGCGCCCTCTCCACGCACAATAGACCACCATTAAGTGCGGAAAATCAGGGCCCCCCTAACTAACTAACCTACTCAAATTTGGTAGGTTCTATGTAATATCGAAGGACTACCTACACTTAATGGTATGAACTATAAGTAGATCGAATTGCTTACGTTTATCTGTGCGTATATATTTGACGTCATAGATACCCTCTAAGAATGCACCCCTTGTCATTCTTCCCCTATCAATAGTTACTAGTTGCGCATATTTTTTATCCCGCAAATGTACCCTGCTTTAGGAACGGTCACGGTTTTGTTATTTTTATAGCATAATAATAAATTTCCATAATATTTTCTTTATCTTTGCTTATTTCAGAAGGGATGTTTGTTTTTTAATTTTTGTGAATTACGATTCGTGTCACTGTTAATAAATTCATAAAGGTACATCTCGATGCGGACGGAAAAAGTCGATATAAACCATTAATATAAAATACTGAGGTATGTATGATATTGCCTTCAGAATTTAAACGAAGGAAGCTTATAGTATGGCATGAGCATAAAATTATAGGTACCTACCTATGGAGGTACTTACCTATAATTTTATAATCTCAGTAGGTAGGTGCCTTCATACAGTATCTTAGCATTATCGTCCATCATTACATCGAATTCGAATTCAAAGATTATGACGATGAACAGAAAAACCTAGTTTTAATTTAAGCCATAACCTTACAATCTTTTAGCCACGTCTGTTTTTTGCGTGATAGACAAATACTTACATTTCATATACCTTCTAGCGGCCCGCCCCGGCGTCGCACGGGTATAAAATTTTCCCGGAAATTATTCGAATTTTTCACGCCGTAAAAACCATCCTATCTCTCAAGTTGGATCGAACTGCACATGGTGTTCGAATTTTATTATATTCGGTCCATTGAGGACAAACATTGTGACACGAGATTTATATATATTAAGATTGACTGTTAAATAGATAAAACTTTTACTATGAGATAATAAAGAACTGAACCCATGTTGAAATGAAAGTTTTAGCATAAATACCCAACCCTTACAATTCTCCGTAATATAAGTACCTAAACGTCATAGCTATGTTTGTGAAATCAGCTTTCGCGAAAGCCCAAACAAGCGAAAGAAAATCCTATCCCATACACATCTATTCAAGCAGAATTCCGTGGACGTAACTCACAAAAAATATAGCAGGGTCCGATTAACACAGTATCCTTGAGGATGTCTCTCGCAAAAAGGGGCATTGAGGACACAAGAGGGCGAAACATTTCTCACCGAGGGCGGGGGAGGCCGCCCGTCTCCAACCCGGGTGTTCATAATTTATGCTCTCGAGCAGACCACGAAAAATAAATGAGTGTTTCGAGCAAGTAACAAGAGGAAATGGAAAGCTGTGTATTTACGGTACAGCACACATGTGGCAAATAAACAAACTGCGACTAAGAGTTGATTCGAATGTTTGTTTCTGCCTGAGCTGACAAATTACATTTAATTCCTCGATTCAGTTTGTCTACGAGTTTTAATACCTAGTAACGTACTACGTAGTATGGTGGTAGTATTCAAAGATTCATGAGGTCTGGAACCCAGTTGTAAATTTAGAATACACACTTTGGTAAAACGTAGTGATTCTCTGATTGAAACTTTAGTTCTTTTATGTAGTCTTATTTGATAACTACCTACCTACGCCAATTTTTATAGCAGTTTTAACAAATTGGGAAGGATATGAAATTGTATAATATGATACTTACATATTAGACCGTGCAATTTTATTTTTCAACGACTATATCATTTTATCAATCAAATCACTCCAGCCGTTCAGACGTAAAGAAGTCACAAACCACACATCTAGAATCGTATCCGACATCTATGTAACAAACACACACACACACTCACAAACTTTCGCCTTTCTTATATTAGTGTGATTGTCACCAGTTATTCATAGATTAGTTCAGTTTCTTGTAATAGGACTCTGCGCTTGAAGCAACAATTTGCCAGTGTCGAGTTAAATAAAATTATAAAGTGAAATACTGGATGTTATGTTACTCAGTTCAACGCCATTTTGCGTCATTTATAGATTAGAAACTGTACCTATTAAACAAATCGTTTTGCTACTTGTACAAACGATGACGAATTCTTGGTCCTTCAAATGAATTGTTTAGTATACAAAATGATAGTCACCCTATAAAATAAAACTTGAAAGGCACGATACCTACGTAGACAATGCCACGGGCATAGAATGATTAAATCGCAATTATGAACGCGCATCTCGCCAGGCTGCGATGTGGACGATGCTGTGAAACGAGGTATTGTCTTTTTTTTTCTTTATTCTCAGATGTTTTATTTACTGTCCAATCGTGTCCGCTTTTAACAACATCGGATTTTCAGGTTTTGATGTTTTAGCACCATATTTGTTCCCCGCAGTGTTACCCGTGTTTAATGGGTTTTTCCGCGGTATCAAATATTTTCCCGCACTAAAAGAATCTGTGTACCAAGTTTCATTCAACTCAAACTTTAAAACAAACTTAAACTATTAATTATATTTTTAAAGATTATAATATTTTAGTAGGTACAAATGTATTATGTGTCAAAATTGATCCTTGGACTTCCACAAACATTAACAAAAAAATTGGCCAAATTGGTCCAGGCGTTGCTGAGATATGCGCTTACCGCCACATTTTGCGATTCATTTTTATATTATACTAGCTGACCCCAGCAAATGTTGTTTGCAAAATGAAAGTAGATGTAGGCCGATTCTCAGACCTATCATGAGAATCGGTCAAGCCGTTTCGGAGGATTACGGGAACGAACATTGTGACACGAGAATTTTATATAAATAAAATAAATAAATAAATATTTCCGGACTAATCACACAGCATCACCTAACCCCAAACTAAGCAGCGCTTGTACTATGGGTGTAAGGTGACTGATATACTACATAGATACATTTTTTTTTAATAATACATTTAATATGTATCATGTGTATGTATTTACAAAAAAAAATGTATCTATGTAGTATATCAGTACAAGCTCTGCTTAGTTTGGGGTTAGGTGATGCTGTGTGAGTTGTCCGGAAATATTTATTTATTTATTTTAATATAAGATATTGAAGTCCCTCGTCGCGTCTGTCTTTATGTTCGGGTTAAACTCAAAAACTATTGATTGGATCTTTATGTGGTTTTATGTAGCTAGTTATTAATAATTTGGTGTTTGAAGTGGCCTTAAATTTTTTCAACCCGCTTAACAACTTTGTTAAATGAAAGTCATTTATTTTGTTCATAAATTTATATTAGAAAATTATTGTCTATATTGGTGGGTGCATATCCTAATATTACAATAAGTAATTATAATTAAGTAAAGCTAACATTTCATTTTTTCTTCTTGAGAAATTTATATGCGCTTTAAACACGTGCTTTAACGGTGAAGGCAAAAATCGTGAGGAAACCGGCATGTTCTGATAACTTTAAAAGAGTTTGAAGGGCATGTGACATTCACCAACCCGCACTTGGCCAGCGTGGTGAATTAAGGCCTAATCTCTCTCGTCAAGAGAGAAGTCCCTGTGTCCCAGCAGTGGGAACGTTTATAGGGTGATGATGATGATGAACATTTCAGGCACATAATAATTAAACATTACAATAGAACAAAAAACCAATTGACATTGTAGTAATCAATTGAAAAATTAATTTTACCAATTAAAACTAAGACTTAACATACTGCATTTGCAACCACAACACAAAAAAGATTGAAAAAAATACTTTTTTGCCATATTCGTTCAATCATGTTTTTTAACTTTTTCTCCGTCTCCTTACGTTAGATGTTACTGATTTATATATTTTTCATAATTTAACATTTACAAATCAGACCATGAATGAAAGTATCAAAAATATATAATATTTTTCTAAACAGACAAATTTGTGTCACTAAAAGCTTGATCTATTTTGGCAGTAAGTACTTCACTAGTGCAAGAAGTATCTATATAACTTACCTTTAGAAAATATTCCGTAAAAACAATATGCAATAATAAATGAGGAAGGAATATGACCAGCAGCGAACGAGCTAAGGCTGAATAATTGATGTCACATATCCAGCTCAATCACCGCAGCTCAGCCACCGCCTTCTTCAAAAGCTTAGACAAGTTAGGAAACTCCGGATCTATAACGGTTCTGAAGCACATCATATTATCAGTGTCCTTCACATCAACAGCCGTCAGCCTCGTGTAAGGGGAGAAGGCCACGTGGTTCCTCAGACTGAACTTGGCGTCTATATCCGGGATGAGGTCGGAGAGCTTAGATACGAGCTGCGGGTGCAGCCTCTGGAATATGACCCCGTTGTTCCGGCCGCTGAGCGCCTCTTCGCTGTAGAGACAGTTGAGCATGTCTGACATGAACCCACTGCATAATGCGATATGCTCCTCGTTTTTTTCCTTTGTCGCTGATATGATTTTCTTGTAGCTGTGAAAGAAATATGAATTGTAGTATGACTAGGTATAACGAGGAAAATCTTATGGCACTTTAAATACACATCTTAAATGGATGGATGTGTGCAATGTTTGCAATGTTGGTAAAGATTCGAGGAGGTATGCTATAATTCACCTGGGTTTATTTAGTCAGTGCATTAAGTACACTTTAAATACTTTATTCATCCAGCTGTTTCCGGGTGAATTAAGTACACTACTTTTGAGAATTTTGAAATGTAAGACATTCCATAAAAATAATCTTGAAGGAACTTTCGAGTGAATACACCGTCGGGGGGTCTGTCTGGAGGTATAAAATAATTTATCTCAACAGAACATGCACTTGAGTGCAGTACTCACAGTATCATGAGCTCCGCGAGGGTGTCGAGGAGTCCGGCGGCTACGCTGATAAGAGGAAGGGCCAGAGTCAGCGGCCGCGGCAACGCGCCGACGCTCGCGCCGTGCCTCAGCTCCGACACCGCGCGTCTCTCGGCAGACCATAGGCTTGAGTACATTACTCGCAGCTCGTCTGTAACATTGGATAGAACTCATTTCTATTGCCCAACAGTGATCTGAGTGGCTTAGTAGCTATAACTAACTACTGAGCATCAATTGTGGAGGCTTGTGACTTTTAATAATCATTCTGTTGTAATTTTACCAACTTTTTTAACCATTAAGCTTAGCTTTTTTAATGTAGCTTAGCTTGGGCTTTCCATTATATAAAATATTAAAGAACAAATTGGGAAAAACCCAGCGGCTTTGCTCAGGCAATATATAACAGGCAATTTGCCATCTTGAACTAGAGAAGCAGAAATGTTATCTATTGAATAGAGAAAGCGTGTCGACAATAATACATCATAGGAAACCTAGATCCTCTAGATTAATATAAGCAGGACCTCACCTGGATTAACTTGCAGCTCATTATTGCACAGATCGCTGATTCTGGCCGCGATATCGGGCAGTACGAGCTTGTAGTTACTCTGGGAGGGCACGATGCTCAGGAAATGATAGCGGGTCTTTGTGCTAGCGTACACCTGTTTAATTAAAGTTAATTGAAATAACTGTTATGCCCTAGCAGGGTTCCGTGTTATCCGAGTTTATGGACCACCCAGCAAATAATAAACGGAAATATTTTACCGAAATAAAAATAGAGAATGACTTGACTTGTTCAGACCCTCGGAAGTGCCCTCTTATAATTACGAAAAGGATTTTATACAACAAAAAAGAGTTGTCTACTGTATATGCTAGTGGCGCTATCTGTGCTAAGTTTCGCGTCATACCCTATTCTGTTCTAAGTAAAAGGGAATACGCCGATATGGTACGGGAGCTAGCAACGTTTGGAAAGTAAGAATTTTAGGTCAGCTGACCTAGCTAGCTCCTATACTAATAGGTCTGTTGCCAGCCAGTCAGTTTAAAATAATTTATGAAAGACCAACCAAGTTAGTGTACATAGCAGTGAGACTCCTGAGCACGGCGCACTGTTCCATGGGCTGCGCGCGCCGGTACATTCGCGTCAGGGCGTCCACGATACACTCGATGTGCTCCGGGCATAGTATACTGACCCATTCTACTAGTTCCAGGATCTAGAAAAAGAAAAGTTAAAATATACAGGAAAATTTTAATGATTTGATACATGCTATTTGATCGAGAACTGGTCAGAGCTAGCGCAGGATAGAGACCGGTGGAAGTCTCTCGTTTCGGAGGCCAAGACCCACTTTGGGTCGCTGAGCCATAGTAGTTAGTTTTTTTTTGTTTTACATGCTATTATATCACTATTTTGTACAGCTGAGATGAAATAATAATCATTATAAATAGTCAACTCTGTCATTTAACGCTATGTTGAATATCCAAAATAAATTATATAATCAAAGAAGGGAAAGGTAGATCATCCAAGTATTACCAACAATGAGAACAAATTATGGGAGAAAAACAATAATTTACGAAGGGGTAAAACAATCTACCTCATAACATCGAAAATGCTGCTACATTTGGAATATATAAAACAAAATATCGACACTATATTTCCGAAGACATAAGTCACACCTTCACAATGAACGACGATAAAATTGTACCTATAAATACTACTATTACATGAGATATATCATGTGAGTAACTATAAGTTGTAATTTTCGTCTTATTTTCTTTTTTTATTAATTCATCATGATTCTCGTAACAAAAAGATTGTTCAAAACGCCATTAGGTAAAAAGTTTAAACTATTGGATCCTCCCAGCAAAGTGGATCGCATTCAGAGTGCTCATTGTCTGCATTTAACTAGGGCCGTAACTTTCCCACGAAGATAATAAGGATTCAAAAAAGGTTCACACAAAGAATAATCCTACCTCAAAGAAATAATCTCTTTCATTCCACAACGGCAGATACTGCGCCAAGAACCTGGTGATCACAGGGATGCCCTGCAACGCCGTTTTCTGGAGCAATGCAAGACGGTGCAGAAAGTCCTGCTTTTCCGCGTAGCTATGGGGCGAAACGTCCAGGAAGCCTAGAACAAAGAGATTGTTATTAAGTACTTAAAATAGTACTTATTTATTAAACTTAGGTACAAGGTGTTAGACAACTTGGCAAGGCAATAAAGGTACATTATACCGCGTGAAAACTACTGCTGTAAAATCCGCGACAGGCTTGGACCAGTTATAAACCTAACTTTTTAACTACATTTTCAAAGTTATGTAGGAATGATGCTCCTTATTATCGGATATCGCATGATTTATCTTAATAAGTTAGATAAATACAGAATATCCCGTTCTTAAGTCACAAAACTCGACTAATACTCACAATTTTGCAGCAAATGGTGCAGATCATGCGACAGGAACGCTTGCTGCTGATAAGACAGTACAGTCAGCATTGTGATCCCAGTCTCATTGCAGAGCAGGGATCTTAATCTCGCCGGCCGCATCATCATATGGTGGAGACTGTACTGGACCAGGGAAACCGGCCTGGAATTAAAATGAATGCTATCACTTTGAGTCTTATAAAAGATACAGGTTCAATAGTTAGTTTCTATTTTCTATTAAAGACTACATTGTTGAGGCAGACCAAAAAGCAAAAAAAGCCAAAGAAAGTTTTACATTTTTGCTAATAGAAACCTATTATGGAACTTACTCAGAAAAATCCAAATGTGTCTTTGATGTTAACTTTCTGCTCTCAACATGCAGCAATTTAGGCACTAGTGGTTCAGCTTTCTTGTTTTTGCTGCGATCCTAAACAAAATAATTTCAATATTATCATATTTAAATAAGTTTTATATTTATAGTGCCTGATTTGTTTTCTTGCACGCCCAGGATGACTGGTAGAGAATGCTTCTAGCATTAAGTCCTCCTCTGTACATTAGTTTTTTGTGCACAAAGTATAAATAAATAAAAAAATAAAATAAAATTAAGCGGAACAGTTTGTTTGAACATACTACTCAGGAACTACTGGTCTGATTTGAAATATGTTTTCGGTATAGACCATTTATCGAGGAAGGTTATACTTAGGCTATTTTACCGCGTGAAATACGTTGATCCTGCGGGAAAGTCCAAAAACACGGGCAATAATTATTTAATGCATTATTGAAAGTGTATACCCTCTCTAAATGTATATGATTGGTCAGCGTGCGGCGCAAGAGGTAGCGGGTTCAATTCCCGCCGAGGGCTCAAGTATTGTATGTTCTGCTATCACTTTCTCCTTGGTCTGGGTGTTTAATATGTATAATAAAAAATATCTATATATGTTTGTCTATTATATCAAGTATATAAGATATCTAGTACCCGTAACACAAGCATAACTTACCATGGGGCTAGATGTTGTTGTGTGGATTGTCCGGAAATTTATTTATATTATCTATTTTATCATATACATTGTACAAACACATACACAATATGACATAATCTTTTGTGACTTCTTATACAGCCAGTGTTAATTAGTGTGTTTATTAAGATACCATGTTGATATGGTTTTTTATAATAGACACATATAGTGTTTAACACTACATAATTATTTTCTATGGCTTTCATTACAATGTACTGCAATGATAATACTTACTGAACTGAGAGGGTTTGTCCATGTTAGGTGGTGCCTTTCTTTACTCAGTCTATTACGTTTTTCCTGAAAGAGCAATGTTCTATTAATTGTTTAGTTAAAATTAACAAACAATGATTTTAATTATTATATTCTCTTAATTATGAAAATAAGTAACAAGTAGAACAATGTGGGTCGCGACATAGGTCAACAGATCAGCTCTTTGAAGTGGCAGTGAGCAAGCCATATAGCACTGGGAGCTGATGGGATAGGATGTCCACCAACTAGATGGATGGCTGCAAGCTCACAGTGGATGCAGGCCAATGACAGCTGAAATACTGGAAATCTTAGAGGGAGGCATTATGTCCAGCAGTTGATTACAATAAAAACTTTTGCAACTGATACTTTTCTCGGCTTAGCATTTTATAACATCTTTGTATTTCATTCTACATATGGCAGATATTCTAAAGAAGATATGAATTACAACAAGAGTTTGCAAAGAATATACTTGATTCTTTTTGAACCGGGCCAGCAGTGAAGCATTCAACTTGATGAAAGCAGCATGTATGGAGATTGCAGGCACATCCTCTGGAACACAGTCCGGCTTGTAGGACTTGAAGAGTCCAAGCAGCACTTGTAGCTGACGGTACATGTTCTGAAAATATACAAAATTAATATATTAAAATACAGACCTCCAACCAAAAATTACCATAATCTTATTATCTGTCATCAGACTATTGAAAATTTATATACTACACAACAAAACAAATCTATTTCATAGCATATGAAAGAATAAATAATGGTATTTTGTATCACCTTTTTAGCTTCTCGGATTTTTGCATATGATTGTAGTTCTCGAACCCTCCTTCTTGTGACATCCGCAGGTTTAGTCAAAGTGTACACTAGCCTCAAAGCATGGGCAGTCTAGAAAATAATAAAAACATGTATATTTATATGAATTCAATATTAATGGATTTTAAGGAACTATTTTTAAGTGATACTCACCAATCCATCATATGTCAACATATTATAGAACACTTCATATCCAGTATCTAAAACTGCCATATCAATAGATTCACACTCCATGGCAGCTGAAAAATAAAACACAAATATTAAGTCAAGTCTCACTCAATGCATAATTATATCTCAGCATAAAAAAAAGAGTTACCAGTCAGCCAGTCAAGTAGAAACACAAGTCTGGAGTAATTTGACTGGTTATCCATGTTAGCAAGCAGCCAACGGAGTGCGTATTCCACTGTCCGCGCCTCCACGGAGTCAGGAGGCACCAAACATGATCCTAGGCTAACCCACTTCGAGATAGCTGCAAACGAATTAAGTAGATAATTCATATAGACAAATAATTAACTTAAATATATCGAATACATCAAGTGTATTCTAGTTAAATATACTTACGTATGGATAAGTTCAACCATACTTTGAAAAGTGTATGGAAATCATCGTACACTAATCCATTCGTGTCAACAACATACGCTAACTCATCGATTTTGCTCTGGAACAAATCCTTGTCAAATCCTTTTTTTAGAGATTTTATGAAGTAAATAATCTCATCGACGTCCGCCATCACTAACAATTTACGACAAAATTAAATTTCACAAATGAAATTCAATCAAAACAAAATAAACAACCACCATTCTCACAGAAAAACTAGGTACACAAGATTTTCGTTAATTTTAAAAAGTTTTGACACTCGTCTCCGATCGACAGAGACATTTCATTCCCAAAGATACTTTATGTTTCATTCAATATGCTGAAGCATCCAAGAAGTGCCAAGAACGAGAATACTTTGGTTTCGTTCACAATGGACAACCACAACCAGTGCAATCCACAAAAAGAACGCAACGCACGATCAATATCGGGATATAATTCATTATCAACCCCCTTTATCTTCGTTGTTATTATTTATAATGACAAACTATTATTTCTATATTAATAACTTTATCTAACTAGTTGTTCGTCTCGATAAAGAACGCACGAACAGATTTTGTAACGATTGGCTTGTCTTTAAAAAGGGTAATAATTTATATATTATATGTTTTTATTAATTTTCATTCAAGAAACAGAGTGTATATTTCGAAATACCGATATTAATGACCAACAAACTTTAAAATTCTATTGACGACAGTTCCTAGTACATACTGCATACGAAACATTCCAGGTATACATAATCAAAAAAAAAAAAATTGTTTTGCCCTAACTTAAATTGTAAATAGGTAGGACAGATGCAAATAGCTCGCTCCAAGAGCAATTCATATTAATTTGATATGTGAGTGTCAAATTGTTATTTGATATAATAAAGATTTTCTGAGATTCAGTTGTTTTTATATATTTTTATAAAGTTTATGTAATGGAAACATGCTGGGAACGGACTGTACAAGTTGGGCCAAGCCCTTGGTCCAATGAGTAGAAGGCTACTTGGCAGTTACTTGCTACTAAGTTCTATGACATACTATCCGTTGATTTAGTTTTTAGGATTTTTGCCGCGGTCAAATCGATATAAAACGGTAAAAAATAACTAACGCTACCAAATAATAGATGGACAAAATGTAAACAAACAATAAGGTTTTACTAATGAACCAAAATATGGGATACAAAGCAAAGGGATTCCATCTCAAAGCGGACGTCCGTTTTCAACGAGCCAATACAATGAATGAAAAGTCTCCAATGTGTGTGTATATACTACTAGTTTCATTAAATTTCTGTCAAAAGAATGGCCCAATGCTTTGCCATGCCATAAACAGCGGGCTTTAGAGCCATTTTTATTTTTTCACTTTGAGACTTTAACTTGTTCAAAACAATTATATTATTAATAACATAACAGAATGGGCGATACGAAAACTATATTCCATGTAGAACGTGCTCAGTGTTTCCGTCAGTCAGGTTGACGCTTGTCCTGTATATTTAGGAAAACGATGATAAACTGAACTGAACAACGTTATTTTTATGCGAGATTGCTTAGCATCTAGCTGCTAGATGCTACACGTTTTGCTAGATTCTAGCAAAACGTAAAAGCTTATTATTCTTCCAATAAGATATTCTTTAGAGCGAAAGTTAGAAAAGATTGACTGACCGTCAAGAATATTATTATTGTATTATTAGTATTTTTGCTACACGCATGGAATAATAAAAGTGGGATACTATATCGTATTAGAAATTATGTATATATCCTTAACTAGCTAAAATGTACCTACAGTAAATTATACATTATTGTGTTGAATCGTCATCAAATCATTATCTACTTCAAAACCTTGCAACAATATATTTACACCTTGTTTTATAATTAACTTTAATCTTTAAATGTATAAAATGGGGTGTCGAAAAAATCACAATCACATCACATGATTTACAAAGATGGAATGGAAAATATTTTGTTGAGCTGGAAACACTGATACAGACTCTTTTTGAAATGTCAAAATGAACGAATTGTCGTTTGAAGTAAACAGTATGGATATTTGCCAATAAAAGTTTTGTGGGAAATATGGATAAAATAAAATAACTTTTACCAGTTCTATGTGTACAAATACAAGCAATAAAAATGTGGCCCATGCTCCTGAACATGACTCGCGACGAATGTCGCCTTACGCTTCGTAGACTCGGTATAAATTTAGTCCTAGAAATGGCTTGCATTTTCCCTCCTATGAATTTCTTCTTGCAAAATCCATAGGTCGGGGCTAATTTCCTGCTTATAACTTAAGAATTTGCCTAGGAATAATAGTTTTATTCATTTGTTTGTAGAACTAGAAGCCTACTCGAATATGATCAATGTGCTTAGAGCACAAGGGGCATTAGAAGACAACAGAAAAAAGCTACTTGAAGAACTACGCGCTGTACTACACATAACCCACGATCGACACAGCGCTGAGGCACGCCGCGTGTCAAATGATCAATTATTAGCTACAATAGCTGAAAGGTAAGTTTGAATTTATGTTTAGAATAGGTGATAGCTTTAGCTTGTTGATTTATTTATAAACTGTACAACACAAAGTCAAAGATGGCTGTGATTGCTGTTGTACAAAGTTAGTTGTGAATGTTTCTTGGATGAGTGACTTGATTTTATTCCAACTAGATTGTTTATTTCACGTTTATAGAATGTTTTTGAATTTCTCAATACTGAAATAAGTATGCAGAATCTGTATAGTAAAACAATGGATTTTATTATTTACTACTTGGATCTTGATCTACTTGGATAATTTTGTAAGAGATTGCTTAAAACAAATCTGTAAATAAATTGTGTTAAAAACTATTAGTATTATTTTGACAGATAACCTAATCAAAATTGGCAGTGACATTTAAAAACATTTTTTTTCTTTTACTAGTATTTTTTAAGTGGATACAGAAATTCAATTATTTTGTTCAATAGAATTGATAGTTATTATTATTATAAGATACTAATTTTGCAATAAAACAAAAATAAAAATATTATTCTATCCTAGGTTATCTGGTCCTAACACTGGTCTAGGATGGATCTGCGAAGGTCGGAGACGTGTACCCCTCCTTCCTCGGGGGATACCACAGACCATGTACACAGAGATTGCGGATAAAGCAGCCGAGGCTGCAGCTGCCGAAAATAAAGAAATCCAGAAGCGGCTAGCAGCGGAGAAACTCAGCGCCTCCCGGATGAATGAGCAAGAAATGCAAGATGTGGAAGGGTATAATGAGGAGATGTTGCGCTCTGCTGAGGCAGAAGAAACATATCCTATTGCTAAGGAAGATATGACGGCTAAGGTATTAATTAAATTGATTGAACTGCTTGTTGGGCTTGATGACCACTGCTCTAATATTGTATAACTGACCCATAAATATTTGAAAATAATGTCACACCTAATGATTGTATAATCTGCACATACTCTTCACTAGTAAAGACTTATTTCTACATCTGTGTATCATCCCCCTTTTTTTAAGATGCAAGGCTTTCACAGTTCAAGTAGCACTAATAATCAACTATACAATAGAAGAGTAATTAAAATATTTCATCAACTTTATACTGAGAAAAAGATATTTATTTGGAAAAAATTTAATGTTTCTTATTTATATTATATTCTAAATGCTACTCACAATGCTTTTCCATTTTTTACAAGTACTAGAAGTTATTTTTCTAGGATTCATTATTATTATTTGTTTCAGCTATGGGAAACTGAACTTATCTCCCGTAAAAGAAAGCCAGAAGGTGGTGGAATTGACAATCCACCTCCAATAAAGAATATAAGAAATATACCAGCTAACACTAATCAAAAGCATCTTAACCTATCACAGTTGTATTCTAAGTTCTCACAGCCTACATCAAGTAAGTCAGCGTTTTTATTCATGGAGTTTTGATTAAGGACTTAAGATGTAAAAAAAAAATGTATATATGAAAGAAGTAATTTAAGGAGAGGTTTTTGTTTTGATAATACATTTTGAAGTTAGGTCCTTAATCCAGTTCCAAAAAAATAGTTACCCAACCAGCTTGTTGAAAAACAAAATTATAATTCCAAACCACCAATATGGAATAACATCAATAATTTGCCGAATATCGAGTTTCCGCTTATTACAAATTATTTCAGTTACAAATTTTGTCACGGGAAAATATCTTATATTCTCAGTGAAATACATAGAACTCGCGAAGCGTCGAGCTAGTTGATTATGTTATGGATATTTAAATTTATGATTAGGTTTTTATTTGCGAAATTAATTAGCAATTTGTCTTGCTTGTAGGTAAACCAGGAGGTCATTCAAAACATTCATACAACCAAGTAAGCAAAGTTTCAAGTAAATCACAGTCCGCGCCTCGCAAACCGCGAACACCTAAGGCTCCTAAACTAACAAAAGCCCAGAAAAAGGCCCAGGCGAAGGCACAAGAGGCTCTTCTCGTTTCGCCCACGAAGTATAACACACTGCCTATGGAATATGCAGGGCCGCCAAACACCTTCCAAGCTAGCTATGCACAGGCTGTGTTGGGCGGGAAAACGAAAGCTGACTACTTAGACGAAATGAAGACCAAAAACTTGACAGACTCGCCAACAATGCAGCTACTCACACAACCAACGCCTATGCCCCACGATGAGCTTACAGAGCACGCTCATCCTGATGATCATTCTATACAAACCGCACAAAGAACAACTATTAAACAATCAACTCCCAGCAAACCGCCTCATCTCATAATCAAACATCGAGCCGACACAGTCTTAGACAAACCGCATAGCGACATGAAGATCGTACAAAGACCCTCGGATATCAAGCTATTATCTAATCGACAAATGGTTGTTGCACCCTCTGCTCAAAAAGCCCCTATCCATACTCCCGGAAAACTAGTTACAACTAAAGTTATAGGATCCATACCTAAAACCCGTGGGACCAACACGCCCGCCATGACAGAAAAGATGATAGTCGTGTCGAAACCAGTGTCCGAATCTAAAAACCCGCCTAGTGCCAAGGTTATTGTCACATCGTCAGCAAACACTCATATACCAGCGCGGGAACGCACCTTGAGTACAAACAACCCTGTCCATAGAATATCAGAAGCACTCACGCCAAAAGGCTTGCCGGCCACAGACTTAAAAGTATCAACAAAAGCTTTAGTTCTTAACCCCAAGTCCACGCAAAAAATGGTTGTTGTACCTGCGTCGAAAGCGCGAACAAAACCAGAAGGGCAAATGCCGCTGATACATTTCAAGGGCATTTCCACTGCTATGAAGTTATTACCCGTAGGCTCGCAATCTCAAGTAACGACGTTAGGAAAGACGGCAGCAATTCAGGTTATATCGAAACCGACCGCGCATACGAAAGTAATGGGAATGGAGAACACAGTTCCTATCAAGACTGCTAATCTCGCAGACATCGTTCCCGTAAAAGGAATGGCGCCTTCTACACCTAAAATTACAAACCCAATTGTACGACCTTCCAGCGCAAAAGGGAACGTTATAGTCGTCCAAAAAGGGACTCCAATAGGAAAGGCCTTAGCGTTTGCTAAAAATGGAAATGACATGTCTAAAATAATCATGGGCAAAAACGTAACACAGCTATTACAAGCGTCGAAGACTGAACATACTGACGCTGCAAAATCTGCTGGGAACGTTATAGTGCTGGAACTCAATAACGAACAAAGCGGGCGCCCGACGACGATGTCGGAGATACTAGACAGCCGGACAAGCGGCAGTGCGAGAGTCACGGGGGAAAAGAAACTAACACCGATCACTCCTGACACGCCGGTGCTCTTCGACAGTCCGATGACAGAGGAGACGTGTAATGCCAGCAGTCTTGATTCCAACGCAGAGAGCTTAGGTGGTATGGCAGGGGACACCGGCCTTGGCATCATGAAAGATGAAGTAAAGTCTACTTATAGCAAGGACTCTGATAACGCGAAGGATTCGTCGAGCGTCACTGACTGGGAAATGGAGTTAGACACCGTCGTCGAAAGGAAGCACAAAGACGATGACGACGATAAATTAAACTCAATGCATCTCGATCTCGGCATGTCCAGCGACAGTGATACAGAGTACATGGCCACCGGGCGCAAGTCCAAAAGCAAACACTCGCAGAGCCGACAACGCGCGACTACCAGCGGTAAGACTGCGGTCTAGATTTTACTATATATTTTGGCATTTATTTTTCTTTTTTTATTAAAATTGTCAATGCTATTTTAGGAGAAACTGGTGAGGTATACAGCAGTTCGAGCGCGATGTCCGTTGCGACACGGACGTTACTTAGTCAGCTACAAGATGACGGGTCTTCAAGCAACGACTCCTCGTTTGCGCTGCGGGCAAAGATCTCGCGGATACGTGAGGACCCAAAAATGGATCGAGCGGAGTCGGACGAGCTGACGAAAGCGAAGGAGAAGCTGTCGGAGAAAGTGAGGGAGGCGCGGTCTCAGCAGAAGCGGATAGACGTGTACAGCACGGCGATCACTCCGTCGGACATAAACCTGGACTCGTTCGCGTACCTCGAGGACGGCATGCTCGCGGGGGACGACGTATTCGCGGAGGAGAAGCGCGAACGGCGCGCCGACACGCTTGACGACCAGCTCAGCCGGCTGCTCGGCGACGACTCCGCCAACTCCAACGACTCTCAGCCAGTAAGTGAACATATGCCTTTAAGTAAATAGTGAGCAATAACTCTCCTAGATTAAGATGTGATTGTCGGATAAGATATCTAAAATAATGAACTTGAATTGTTGAAGGCAAATTCATGCTTGTTTAATAATAAAATTATACATTGTTTTAAAGAATGAAACTGTACAATACATTTGCTTGAGCAACATTTTTCAAAATTGAGGCTAGTTGATATGAAGTGAATATTTGGGGACATTTCTTGTAAAATTGCTGAGATATCTACATATCCAAGTGTAGAGTTAATGATGCTAATATTTTAGCCAGTTTTGTTGGCTTATTTATATAATTATTTGAGTACAGATTCTTAAATATTTACTTATAGTAAAATTTACTCATGTTATACATCATTAGAATGTTTATGAACAGACAATCGTTTATTTACTTAACTATAATCGTAAGAGTAGATAATTTTAATAGTTGAATTTGATCCCGATATAGTAAATTGTAGTACAACAATGAGAATTTTAACTAAATACGTTACGAACCCAAATACTCATGTAGAAAAGACGAGAAAAGTAAATAACAGATTGAATATACGAAAGTTGCAGTTTAGTAGACAGATTATGATGCCAAAATGCAATAAGACATAAACATCTTGCTATTTATCTATCTGAGCATCATTTAATACCTTTCCAATACTTTGTGAAACAGACCTACAGTACATTAACAAGTAACACAATCAAGACTAAGTTGTCAAAAGGGTTTAAGCATATGTTAAAGTTTCCTGTTAACGCACAAACTATACTTTTAATAATAGTAGTTAACTATTATAATGAGAGAACCTATTGTATTATTTAAATGTTTACATTTTGTGCTTGTTTAAAGGCATGCATTTATTAAAATGTCGTGTGCATAATCATTAATTGATTATATATCCACATAAATACGTTATATTTGTATTAAGTTTTATAGGTATAATATTTATATTTGCAAGTTTACTTGAGATGTTCCCATTTATGTACCTTTATTGCTATATCCGTTATGACGGCAACTCCGAGATACATACATGCGTATCTATGTACATTTGATGAGTTAGATTTTTGTTAAAATAAGTAAATTGAATGGGCTTGTCAGTACACAGTTGCCTCTTTCGGTAAGCAGCAGCAATAATATATGTTGGTAGGTTTAAATGGTACATATTTTATCATGGCTAGAATGATCCATCATTCTAAGTTAATAAATAGTGCCATGCAAGAAGAGTTCATCGTGTGACAAATTGTACATAGTATTTTTTAATAAAATTCATTGACAAACGTCAAGGTTTTTAGAATGTATTAGTATATTATGTATCATAATAAAACGTACTAGAAGCGCATTGTGAGAGTGATTGTACATCGTAGATTGGTAAATTGTTACTAGTTCTAAGTAGATGCAGGTGAATATGCTTAAGATTGTTACCGCAATGCAATGTTGTGGCAGATGTGTTCCCATTACTTATAAGTATCCTAAGAGGACTAAATTTTGTACATTTTATTAAAAAAACGTTGTTTTAATTTTTAAGCAATGTTAACGATTGACCTGCATCCATTATTTTGCAACATAGAATTAAGATGTTCTTTTCGTTTGTCAGCTGTACATATTCGCGTAATAATAGTACAATAGTTGAATCACCACATACCTGTTAATACAATTCTGTGTTTTGGCATCAAGTTTATTTTATCTACTTATTTTAACAAATAAAAGTTTAATCACAAAACTATACCTATCTTTTTACTTACCACTCGTCCATCAATCATTCATACATGAAATAAAAAACGTATTTTAAAACAAGTGATATTTTATATCATATAAACTAAAGATACATTGATTACTTGTACACGGATTTTTTGTACATAATATATTTTAATACAACACTTACACAGCTAATACAAAATTCTATTCAAAATTTAAATACTGTGCTCTTCCGGTACTATGTGGCGTGATTTAGTGAGGTTGAATGCATTAGGCATTAGAGTTGTGTTGGTGATCTATTTAGTGACCTTGTGGATGGACTCGGCGACGTATTGCACATTGTTGGAAGACACGCCGGCCACGGAGATACGGCCGTCCTTCGTGAGGTACACGTGGTGTTCCTTTGTTAGGCGCTCCACCTGTAAATTAGGTTTAAACGGTTTTAATTTATTGCTACTTTATAACAGTAAACAGTAAAAGTTTAACTAAATGCTAAGAACTTTGTACCTTAGACGAAGTGAATAAAAAAAATATATCTTTTTATTAGTATTTGATACTAAACTATCATGTTTTACATAAAACTCCAATAAAATAGGTTAAATATTTAACTTATTCAAGACAAATAGAAAGGATTAATTAATACTAAGTTCATTTCAATAAACAAAGATGAAAAATAATAAAGTTAACACTGTCAAAGGTCGGGTAAATTCAGTTCTTATAAAGAAACTAGTCGACCCGACAGACGTTGTCCTGTCCCACGTCTCAAAAAACAATATCCAGTTGACCGTATTGTGAATCTAAACCATTCCCAGATGCCCTTAAACACACACAAAAAATTTCATCAAAATCGGTCCAGTCGTTTGAGAGAAGTTCAGTGACATACAAACTCACAGAAGAATTATATATATAAAGATAAACATATTTTTAATTAATAGATATCAGAAGTTATTAATCTTTTTGTTTACTTATTTTTTTCAATTCAATTCAATTAATTGATTCAAACCATAGGTACATTACAATACACTTAGTTTAGCCATGCTGCCATGCCATTTGCCCATGTAACATAATTAAAAGTAATCTGTAATTTTAATTACTTAAGGTACACACAGTAAAATATAAGAATAAGAAAATTTTATTGTAAAATTGTGTTGCATATATACAGGATGTCCGTTTATGATTGGATAACTTTGAAATGGGTAATAGCATAGCTCATAAACTATGATAATAAAAATATTGGGACATAGCATTGCTCATAAACTTTGATGATAAAAATATTGAAAAAAAATCTATCCCAACAGGTACCTCATCTATAGCTTTTTTATATAAATGAACCAATAAAAGTAACCTTGTACTACATTCTTGTATACTAAATAAATCAATATTTCCGGATACCCCGCACAACAGCATCTAGTCCCGTGGTAAGCTCTAAACTTGTGTTATGGGTACTACTACATAATCTGATATACTTAATATAATAAACATTCATAATATAGATATTTTTCATAATGCATATTAAACACCCAGACCACGAAGAAAAATGCTTGCAGAACATACAAACACTTGACCTCTAATTGTAAATTAAACCCGCTACCTCTGTCTATTATGACCATTGATGTGTTTTTCATGGATTTTTTGTTGTACAATTATTATGCGATGCTTTCGCGCAGGCGCCAGCGCATGGGGGAGATATGCCTTACCTGTTCAGGCTTGAGACCAGTGTAGCAGAACATGCCGATCTGGTCGGTGATGTGGTTCCACGGGTGCGGGTTGCCGAGACCCTCGATGCCTTCGCGCAGTTGCGTGCGCATGGAGATGATGCGGTCAGCCATCAGCTTGACATCCGCTAGCCTATGGACAATCAAAATGATACATTTAGGGTGATTGAGTAGGATAAGAGGTTCAAATACCGGCCTAGAGACTCAATCAACCTTACTGGCCCGTGGATTGCCTGCCTGATTCCCTGCCAAACAACGGACAGGCTATGGCACCCACACAAACTTGCATCAGACCAGGATGGGGTTATGTTCTGACCCCTCTATAATTCTTGAGAGGCCAAGTTTAACAGTAGACATTCCATCCATGGCAGTAATTATGATGATGCATGAGTAGGGTGGTTTGGACGCGTGATCACTTAGTAGGTACAGCAGTTACATCATTTTAATTATGCAAGTCGTGGGTTTGACCGGCGCCGCATACCACGCTACCATAAGTAATTCTTTTCGAACAAACACGATTTTATTTCACTACTAGTAGTGCCCCGCGGTGTTACCCGCGTTTAAATGTATTGTCCCGCGGAATTACAAATTTTTTTTCCGGGATAAAAAGTATCCTCTATGTTACTTCTAATACCTCAAAGAATATGTGTACAAAGTTTCATGATGATCGGTTGAGTAGTTTTCGCGTGAAAGCGTCACAAACAAACTAACATTCACATTTATAATAGTATAGGATTCATCTTAAGTTTATATTATTACTTGCTTTAACCGCGTAATAAGGGATTTTGTCGCGGTAAAAAGCAGCTTTGTAATTTACTGGGAAAGCAGCTATGTTTTTTGCCAAATTTAATCTAAATCGGGCTTCACTCGCAATAATTGATTTTCCCGCGAAAACTGATATTTTACCGCGGTAAAAAGTAGCCTATATGTTATTCTGATGTATAAGCTATATTGTGGTAAAGTTTCATTCAAATCCATTCAGTAGTTTTTACGTGAAAGGGTAACAAACATCCATACATCCATACTTACAAACTTTCGCCTTTATAATAGTAGTAGGATATTAAAGACGTCTGGCTAGTAGGACACTCACCATTGCTTCTTGAGCGAGGGGTTGGATAGGATCTCCTGCACCAGGCGGGAGCCGTACAGGGGTGGGTTGGAGTACATGGTGCGGACCATGATCTTCACTTGGGACATCACCTTGGCGGCGGACTCCGCGTCTCCGCAGAGGAAGGTCAGGGCGCCGGTACGCTCGCCGTACAGTCCTTGAAAAATGTTTACAGCGGTCAAAAACATGTTGTAGTACGTTTTTCTTGTTTGAAATACATAGCCTTGTGTTAATTACACATTAAGTAATATAATAACTCTATTTATTTCAAGATACAAGATAGAAAATCAGTTGTTTCCATTGTTTGGTTGTATTTCTACATTTAGTCTTATAAGTATTATATTTCTTTATTATTAGTTGTACTGACATATCTATCGTACATATCCTCATCCTAAACAAAAACAGTTTTAGTTTTACATGTAATCCCTTCTAATGGATTTTTTTTACAGAAAATTCGATCTGTATAGTGTTGCAGAAGAACAGAACATAAATAAACTGATAAACACATAACCACTCCTTTACGTCGCGCAGTCGGGTAAAAAGACATAGCGCTTCGTTAAACGGTAGGTAAATTTTAATAAATACAAGTAGTTTGTTTATAGTCGTGAACCGGCGAGATAAGGGAGTCAACAACAGCATTGACGTAAGACCCACACAGCGCGCCGCGATAAGATAGAGAGGTCACAAATACTAGACTATTCTTAATAGACGGAGCTGTCTGAAAAACAGGTCCATGCATCAACAACAGGTACTTAAAAAAATTTATTAGATGTAACTCTATTCAAAGAGTTTCTTCCATAAACATAATAATAGCGTATCTTTTTTTTATGCTAGCTAAGCCTTCATTTGACCACAATCACACCTGATGTGAAGTGACGATGTGGTCTAAGATGGGGCATGAAACCCAAATAAACAGATTTTTTTGTTGCAGTTTAAGTGCAGTGGAACTAACTCTTTCCATAAGTATTAGGTCCTTACATATGAAATTGGCGTTTTTCGTACTGGCCACTTTAATCACAAATTTCTCCTCTTTGGTAAGGAATTCCAAATTCAAATTTGTACAGCTATAGACTCATGTATTTGTGCTTCGATGATCGTCATTCATTTGTTTTTTTTCTTCTGTTTTTTTCTGTTTGCGTTTTACAAAATGGAAAACTTAAAATATCGCATTATTTACGAGTACGAGTTCCGCCGTGGCACTAGTGCTGCGGAAACAACTCGAAGGGTGAATGATGTGTATGGCGGTCGTGTTGCAAAAGAAAACACAGTTCGTTTTTGGTTCCAACGTTTTCGTTCTGGAAATTTCGACTTGCAGAAGAAGCCCCGTGGACGGCCTGAGACTCAAGTTGATAATGAAGAGTTGAAGGCTATTGTGGAAGCGGATCCATCGCAAACCACGTCCGAGTTAGCTGCAGGCTGCGGTGTTAGTGATAAAACTGTTTTAATTCACTTGAAGCAAATTGGGAAGATTAAAAAGCTTGAAAGGTGGGTACCTCACGAATTGACTGAAGCAAACCGGCAAACGCGCGTCGACTGCTGCGTTACATTACTAAACCGGCACAATAATGAAGGTATTTTAAACCGAATCATTACCTGTGATGAAAAATGGGTTCTTTACGATAATCGGAAGCGCTCAGCGCAATGGTTGGATCCTGGCCAGCCAGCCAAATCCTGCCCCAAGCGAAAATTAACCCCAAAAAAGTTACTTGTAAGCGTTTGGTGGACTAGTGCCGGTATTGTTCATTACAGTTTTCTCAAATCTGGCCAGACTATTACGGCTGATGTCTATTGTCAGCAATTGCAAACCATGATGGAAAAGCTAGCGGCTAAACAACCTAGGCTGGTCAATCGCTCCACGCCACTGCTGCTTCACGACAACGCTAGACCACACACTGCGCAACAGACGGCTACTAAATTAGAAGAGCTTCAATTGGAAAGTCTAAGACATCCTCCGTACTCCCCGGACCTTGCTCCAACAGATTACCATTTTTTTCGAAATTTGGATAACTTCTTGCAAGGGAAAAAATTCAACTCCGATGGGGCAGTCCAAATCGCCTTCAAAGATTTTATTGATTCCCGTCCGACTGGTTTTTTTAGTAAAGGGATCAATGAACTACCTATAAGATGGCAAAAGTGCATAGAAAATAATGGTTCATACTTTGATTAATTAAATATATTATATTAAAAAATATTCGACTTTTTGTTCCTCCCATACAAAACGCCAATTTCATATGTAAGGACCTAATATTTTAAATTTATAATTATAATTTAGTCATGTGCTTGGTGAAGACCACCCCAAGTTAAAATTTAAGAAGACAGTAACTAATTCATTGATATTTTGCTATTATGTTAAATCCTAAGTTCCAGTATATAATAAAGGTGCATACACTTAATGCGAAACAGAAGCTCAGATGATGCGACACAATCAATTATTAGACATTAGGGCATGAAGACCTAGAAGGTAGATCTGCCATATGTTGAAATCTTACCCATGTTCTTGGCGAAGCTCTGGGCCAACATGACCTGGTGGCCTTCCTTGACGAAGAGACGCACTGCGAAGGCGTCGTTGTCAACGTTACCGGTGGCGAAGCCCTGGTACGCCATATCGAAGAACGGGAACAGTTTCCTGTCCTTGATCGCCTGAAAGGAATTTATAAAATAAGTTTTTTTTCTGATCAGTGTGTAGAAGTTTTTTATCAATGTATTATGACAAAAATCTATTGTACCGTTATTAAAAGTAAAGGAACAAATAACGTGTCTTAATTGATTAAATTTATTTTGAACCTTGGTGTTATGATCAGTTATTTTTGAGTAATTAAAACTTTAGTATACTGACACTTTGTTATAACTTTTGTATATCTGGCACGTCATAAAATAACAAGACATAAATCCGTATGACACTGCTGTTCCTGCTCTCACATTCCATCGGATCAACATATTTGTATATGTCCTGTATAAGAGAGCTTATGTGCCCATATGTGAATGCTTTCGGTCGTGCCCCACTGCCAGACTTGATATTCGTTGGCCAATGGGTTGGCAATACAAATAACACTACTAGAATTGACAATATTTGTTCACTTCTCTCTTAATTTACTTCTAGACAACTATACGCATTATTGACGGAATATTACCAAAATGCCAATTACCTGAGATAGCTGCTTCCATTCGGCGGGCCTGGGGTCTACTCCGGTAGGATTGTGCGCGCATGCGTGCAGAAGGATAATGGAACCTTCCGGGATTTTCTGGAAACAAGATAAAATTAAATAAATAAATCTAAATTTAAAATTTAAGAAAAACCCCCGATTCCAATTTCTTAATTTCCTTAAAAGTAAAACACTATAATATTTTGTAATGTGGACGCCAAACTCACCTTTCATTCAAAAAAAAAACTAAATTGAAATCGCTCCATCCGTTCGGGAACTATGATGTCCCAGACAGACACGTCAAACTTATAACACCCCTCTTTTTTGGTCGGGGGTTAAACAAACCCCAACGCAGCAGTGAGTGAATTCATGTTTGTCATGATGATGAATGTTTTGATATACAGTTCATAAGTTTATAGTAATTGCACTGTTTTTATCATGTATGGTAATTACTTTCAACTTTATTATACTGATTAACGGGATACGAACCTTATTTATTTAAAATATTTATTGTATATATTATATTAAATGAAATATATTTATATTTTATATAAATATATTTCTGAACTAATTAATTTTTATTTTCTGTGAGATAATTATATTTTTTTATAAGTTATGTAATGTGTTTATTTCAATTCAATTTCAGCTTAGGATAATAAGCACGTTAACATGACGAAATTTAGGATAAGTTTATTGAGAAGCGATAAAATTTAATTTAATTAGACTATTTGGGTTTGTCCTTGGGGTGACGCGCTGTACTTAGATAGTATTATCCAACACTATTAGTTACATCACATTACGTGATAAGACGGAACGAAAACATGTAATCTTGGTATGCTTGGATAATCTTGACCCTAGATAGCGAAAGGAACCAGTGGACAAAATATCTTCAATAGAATACTCTGAGGATACCGTTCTCAATTATGGATTTTATTGTATGTTGTGTTCAATAAAGAGTATTGTATTAAGAATACAATACTCTCTAATGAACACAACATATTTGTCAATGAATGTCAAAGTGAGAATGTATTCAGTAAAAACTTAACTATGCAAGTACTCAAGTATGCAGTTCAGTCTAGTCTCGTAGTCTCGTTAACAACGTCAGAAGCATTGTTTGTTGATTGCTATGTACTTAAGTTGATTATTAGATACACAGATATCGTACTGTTAATACAGTGGCTGTGAAAGTCGCGTGAGGGGTAAACTAAATTTAGATGCATAATACAGAGATCAAGGTTAGACTAGCCAACGCGTTCAAAAAACACTGGCATATTTTTTTCAGAGCTGAAATAATGTGCGGTTTTATTGAACGCGCGTCAACAGAATATTTGTAGTTATGGAATTTATACTTAACACAGGCTAGATTAAATATTTCTCATTAACAAACTTCAATAATATAGCATGTTTGCTGTCGTCGGCGTCGTTTAAATTTCGTATATTTGAGGTTGTTTTAGATTCATATATGCATAATAGGATTTTGTCTCCTCGTTCCATAACTTTATTTATAAAATAATTCGTCATCGATCGAGTCATGTAAGTAGGTATTTAACGTATTCAATAGTCGCATCTGTATAATGTTCAAATTGTATTATTCCAGTCCATCGACTAAAGAGGGCGAGCGTTTATAAGGTAATCAACATCAATCATCAATAATGCATCTAACGTACCTGCCTAACCGTGTTCAACTGAAGCGACCACTTTTCTACAAGCACCGCATCAATTTGTATTATATTCAATCTTGAGATTATTTTTTGGACAAGGCACTAGTCTATTTAACCGCGATAATATAGCGCATTGCGGCTTGTCTACCACAGATAGGAAGATATAATATTAGTTCTTAGAGGCAACTTGAAACTCCCGACTGTCTTATAATCATCAGGCCCGAATTCAAAACGCAACTAATCGAAACGGGGGTGAAACCAGCAAACCCAGCTTAATTTTTCAGTGACTAGCACTATCATCTCAATATTCTCTAGAGGTAATTCTAATTCTAAGTGGAGGAACTGAGATCTGCACTGACATCTCGCCTAGGAGTGTTTTGTGCATTGTCCCCCTGCCTAACCATCAAGAGGTAATTAATGTTGGATAAACATAATATTGTCAATAAATAAATAAATATTTCCGGACAATACACACAACAACATCTAGCCCCGTGGTAAGCTCTTACCTTGTGTTGCGGGTACTAGACATCTGATATACTTAATATAATATACATAGATATTTAAACATAAGAAAATGAATATGAATCTAGCGTAATACCCGTTTGCAAAACGAATACTCGGTACTTACAGAGATATCTTCAAGGGCTCCCTGGAGGTCGAAGCCGTGAGTCTTGCTGTCATAGTATCTGTACTTCTTGTGGGGGAGGTTCAGCATGTTGCAGATTTGCGGGTGGTTGCCCCAGGTGGGGGTGGGCATCCAGATCTCCCTGACTTTGCCATAGTGCTTGGTGATGAACTCGAGCCCCAATCGGAGCGCGCCAGTACCAGATAGGGTCTGTTGGAGAAGTTGGGAGACATTTTTATACAAGTTTGATAAAGGAAAAATAATTATGATTCTACTGGTTGATATGAAGGTGTTTTTATATGTAACTAGCGGCCCGCCCCGGCTTAGCACGGGTTATTATTCATAATTATTATCCCGGCAATAATACGTTTTTTTGTCGCCGTTAAAACGATTTTTTTAATTCTATGAGCATAAGAAAAAAAATTGGCTAAATTGGACCAGGCGTTGATGTGTTATGCACTTAGCAGCACATTTTGCGATTCATTTTTATATAATAGAAAGCATTTTCTTATGTTTAAAAATATTGTCTTCTTCTATTTCAGGAACAAATAAGAGTTAAGTGACTTTCTAATGACTATCATTAATATTTATTGGTGATTAATGTTACCAGTAGACTAGTACTGGCTTACAGCGTAAGGTAATCTCCACGAACGAGCGATTATTCTGCCAGCGTATAGTTTCGACTCCTATCGGAACGCGGCGCGGCCGGCGTGCGCGTAGCGACATACAGGATAGCCGAGATTCCCTCGTTTGTGGAGATGGCCCTTTAGATAACTTATTTTGCAAGAATGAACGATGTTTCATAATAATTTGCAATTCTGTTTTTGATTAGATATATATATTTTATACAATGATAAGATATCAACATACAAATATTCTAAAATTGATAAGCTTTTTTACACACCATTAAAAGTCATTATTTTAAAGCACACTTTTTTTCTCAATATTTTCATGGAGAAAAAATTATAATTATAAGAAAATTTTGCGATTAGAGATTGCAATACACTTCACTTAATTGATATTATTCAGAATCTGTGTACTTAACACAGATACTAAACATGAATTATATGTATTTGCAAACTGATACTATTAATATGGTTAACGTTCTAGATAACACAAATAAGTCGCTTCTATTTTAAGTTGCACGCACCTCTGGATTTTTCTTCTTGAGAAATGTATGTGCGCTTTAAAACACGTGCTTTAACGGCGAAGGAAACATCGTGAGGAAACCGGCATGCTCTGAGAACTTTAAACAGTTTGAAGGACATGTGACATTCACCAACCCGCACTTGGCCAGCGTGGTGAATTAAGGCCTAATCTCTCTCGTCAAGAGAGAAGTCCCTGTGTTCCAGCAGTGGAAACGTTAATAAGGTGGTGATGATGATGATGATGATTTTAAGTTGAATTTAAACTAGAAAACAATGAGAATAATTTTCTAGTAGATAGATTTGTACTAGAAACTAATAAGTTTTATTGAGTGTGCAGCATGTAATTATATACAACAGAATAGGTAAATAACCTGAAAAAATAACTCCTTATAACTGTATATGTATAGGGAAAAGTAACAAAAAGCATTATGATTTTATATATTCAATTGAATTCTGAATTTAATTGACATTATACTTACTTGAACAGTGCAATTAGATTTGTTCTTGATGACTTCAGCATCATCTCCGAAAGCCAACTTAGCCACTAAGTCTGTGTAGGAAGCCTCACCACCGATGGGTGCATACTCATGGTTCAGGCCCTTCTTATGCAAGCTTTCTTCTGCCTGGGATTGACATAAATCAGGTATAAACTTAAAATCATAAATAGTTATAATAAGTTTCGAGTTTGGATGTTTTCTATTATAGTATTTAAAAAAATCTATATCTGTCACAGCACTCATAGTACAAGCTCTGCTTATAATAAATTTATTGGTAAAAAATAAGTTTATTAGTCAAAAATAAAATATTTATAAAACATGTTTAATCAAATATAAAACCATATTTAAAAAATAAATTAAGTTTAATGTCAATACAATACAATTAAAAACAACACAATTATATTTTAATGTCAAAAATGTAGTACCTAATCTAAGTTTGGGTTGTGGTTATGTTGTGTGAATTTTCTGGAAATATTTATATTTATGTATCTACCATGTAACTTAATGTAAAAAAAGATTTGCAATTGCTAAATTGTTACTGTTATATCAAGATCTATTGTTATATAAACAGATGCAAAGATTAATTTGTTGGAGTTAGACAGTTAATAGACATGTTTTGATTCTGAGTTAAGTATTTCATAAAAATATATAAAACAGATTAACAATATTTACTAACCTGTCTCACTGAAGGCAGGACAAACGGTTTACCCTCATCATCCCTGTAGGCTCCTACACCAAGGTTGACTTTTTTGGGGTTTTGGTCCTTTTTGAAAGCCTCAGTGATTCCGAGGATCACATCTGGAGGTCCCATTTGCACATTGCTCCACCAGTGGCTTTGGGAAATATAATTAATAATTCAAAAATAATTATTGTAATCACATTGTTTAACAAGTTACTCAAATTTCAGGTACAGTGGTATAGTCATTATAGTACTAATTCATGTAATTCTCTCACTCTACTGCAGTACAAATGAAATCAAAATGCCAATCCCTAATGTAATTTATTTATTTAACTAATCAATTGCTATGTGTTTGTGTAAATTAGTTAAGGCTGGAGATTTCGAGCTTAGGATTTATTTACGTTATACATCAATTTCTAGATAAAGCCGGTGCACTTACCTGGCCCTGAGCGCATTACAGCCGACGATTGAATCCACATGGGAGTTTCTTAGCACTTGAGTGCTTAATTTCTTCAATGCCTGGGCCATGATTTTTCTAATAGCCGTCAATTTAAATGCTTAACTAAAAGACTGCTAGTCGGGCACTAAATTATTACCAATAGGTGGAGCAACTACACCAATTTATCGAATTTCCTTCCGCAGTCCAGTCCCGGCAACCTGCGACAACGAGCACGGCTTTGCAAAGCAAGAGAGTAGGGAGGGGGAGGGAGGAAAGGCAAATCTTGTTTTCATTTCGTTCGTTCGGTACCTATCTCATCTTTTTATCTCTTATGGTTATATCAGGTTTACCAGCTGAGATAATAATTATTTCCCATTTAATCCTATTATTTGGTAAAGTCTATTTATTTAGTTCAATATTTTAAACCATTTATAATAAAAAACTGAACTGAACTGGCAAGTAACCTTTTAGATTATCATGGTTTTTAACAATATTATGATGGTAACATAGAGTCGAACCAGAGAGTATATAATCACTACGTTTTAAGAGACGGGACTAGGAAGGAAATTTTTGATCTAGGCAAAATGTCAAATCGAAGTTTACTATAATTGAAACACCAACATAATAAATAATCTGTTAGAAGTTTAAAAGCAATGGTACCAACATAAAGATAATTTTAAACCTTAAAGAAGAAGAAGGTATATAGGGTTGCACTCGTACAGAATCGAGTTTTATCGATATCGATGATTTAGGTTTCTCTCAATAATAGGTTGGACCTACATACTGAAATTGGGAACAGGGAGGAGGATACTTAGTACAAAAACAAAGTGTAAAACAAAATATTTATTTATACAATATATTACGTACCCATTATTTATGGCGAGATGTAAAACATCATCACATGATCATGATGATAACATGATCTATTGAATTGAATTAAATAATACATAGTATTTTATAATGTATTTTGAGTTACTCTATTGCACTAGGAAACATGATGTAAAGAATGAGAAAGTAATTTTGTTGTTGAATAAATAAATAATTAACTTTTGGTATTATGATCAGATAAATCAAAGAAAATGTTCCGCTATTGCAAAGTGTGTTAAAACCGCAAATTATTTTTCAACACATCGAGATGAATCTAAGAATATGATACTCCTCCTATAATGTGTCATTTAAATGAGGTTGACCAAGCATCATCTGAAAAAAAAGTTTAGTTATATTCGGAAAAACAGCACAACAACAAATTAATTAATATATAGTATTTAAACTCCTGATCATATTGATGGTTAATGGTTTTAGATTCCGAGTGTTGAACTGAGGATGTGGGAGACAAATTCGTTATATTTATGTTCAAATAAAGAAAAAAATAACAGGTCATAGCATATTATCGTGTTATAGATACAATTTTGAAATGAGGCTTATGTCCTATAATAAAAATGATGATGAATAATTCATATTTAATTTGTAGCATAGAACCATTTAGGTCTGGTGGACTTGCAATTTTGTGGTATGAAAATATATCGATGATAGGCGAGCAAACAAAACGCCTGTTTAAAGAAGCAATAAATAACATATTGGTAAATGTACTCACCGATCTTCATCCAGGGCAAATATTTGGTATAAGCTTTTTGTCTTCACTTGTCTGCTGTATGAGTTTCTTGCAAATTTCGCATCGAATAGAATTTTTATGAATTGTTTTGTTATTCATAATTTTCACAAATTTTTACAAAAGTGGTTATATGTCAATTAAAGGTCAAGTACTAGACTGATGGGTGACAAATTGACAATGATCCATGAAGAATAAAACCTATTTAACAAGAAGAAGAAGAATAATAATACCACTTATCTCAGAAGTAGCAGTTACAAAAAGATTTGCGAACCACTAAAGCGTATTTAATATTTGGAAGTATTATAGTCGCGATTAGTTTTATTAAGTTGGCATTTTTTTTTATTAAGGTGGCATTTTTTTCAAAGCAATGCCTTAGCAAAGTTTTATGTCAGATTCTATCATAGACACTTGCACCAGCCTGAGTCGAACTATCGGAAAACTCAAAAACCGTCAAATCATGGTATGTTACCCGGGGTGCGGTTAATGCCCGACCACGGAATGCCCACCCCAGAATTTCATGTACAAACAAAGCGTTGTTTATTTGTACATGAAGTTCTGGGGCGGGCATTCTGTGTCGGACTTTACTGGCTGAACTTTCTCAGCACGGACTGGGAAAGCTCGACCAAGAACTGCTCAGCCAAGAATGCCCACCCTTGGAATTTGAGACCAAACAAACGAATCTTTGTTTGGTCACAAATTCCAGGGCTGGTCTTTCTCTGCCCGGTGCAGAAATGTCCGACTTGGAAAGCCCACCCAAGAACTTTCTGACCAAACTCGATACGCGTTCAGACTGAGTTAGTGACCATAGACAAGATAGTTACTCATTCATTGTTATTTTACCACAGATAAGAAATATAACGTATTTATTGATCTGTGATATTATGACAAATAAATGTACCAGTCCACCCGGGTAAACTAGGGAATGTTTTATATTTTCCTCGTTTAGCTTCTTACATAATAACGTGCCTAGATTACCATGGGTGACGGTAATTTGGTAGATAGGTACTGGCTGTGATAATACTTTCGTGCAGCCACTTCACATCGACGGACGTCTGGAGATGAAACAGAAAATGTCTTTCGTCTGTCGACGCTGACAAGTATGATGCATCCGGCCCTCAACGGCTCATCCTCTTTCTGTCGGTTATTAACCGGCTTTTAACGGAGAAAGTTCAAGTTCAGTTTAAAAGAAGGTTCACTCATTCGTAGTGTATTTTTAGATCACGAGGTATTTGTGATAGTTTTGCTTAGTGTTCGCTTTTTTTGTGCATTCCTCATTTTAACTGACTTCAAAAAAGGAGGAGGTTTCTTCTGTTTACGTCACTCTGCATCCTTACACGTGACCTCCAGGTGGTGCTAAGAACAGTCTCTGTTGGCAGGCTTTGGCCACGGCTTGGCTTGTTCGGGCCTGAGTTATATTCAATCCATAGTCATATAATAAATGGGACACTTTCCTATGTGTGTGTCTGTTGTTTTGTAGGTACGTATTTTACGGCAAAATGGCTGAACCGATTAGTCTAAAATAGAAATACATGGGATTTGGACATAGGCTACTTTATTTCTTTTTCTTATTCATATATTTTAAGGCTGGGATATCGCAACATCCATCCATTTAGCTCTGTCATGCGCCTGACACTAGAACGTAGCGACATAGTATAAAACTAATCAATAGTATAATTTATTTTACTTAAGAAATGGATTGATTTTGATCAGACAAATAATTACCTATGCAATGTTAATTTTATATAATAAATATTTTTTATTGATGTCTTGGTCTTTATTTGTTTAATTATTTCAAATCTGTTTGGCATAAAAGTTAATTGAAATACTACATTCAGCTTGCACTTCTTAGAGAACACGATTTTCTTTTCGTGATGTGATCTAAAGTTTTAATATTTTTTTCTGTTTAAAACGTTTTTTATTTGTTACGTAGTTCAACGATAAAAGTAATAAAATAAATATCGGTTCTTTATTGCTATTGATATTGTTAAACTTCTAGAAGGGAGAAGTCTAGGCATCAACCTCAATGGCGAGTACACCTTCGAGTAATTAAATAACTAACTTAGTTATAAATTATAATGCTTGAAGACATTAATCGAACAGAAATGAACAAGATGAAAGTCATTCCCAATGCCCATGTAGCTCCTGCCTCTATGAATAAAAAAAAAATCCTGAAATTTTTCATAAATATATATACAATATACCTGGGGCAGACGGTCCAATTAGGTCAGTCTAAATACGGGTAGGGGTACTAGGGTAAGGGATATAGGACATTTTTTGCGAGTTTGAATCAGAATTGAAGAGATAGGTAAACAAGTAGCTCGTTGCAGAGGCAGTGGGCAGGTCACATGGCCGTGATAAATATGAGAATAGTGAATGTTTAAGATGAGTTCCAGAGATAATTTGTGCATTGTATAGATATATTTATTTATTTTATATTTATTAATAGTTTTTATTGAATTTTTCTCTGGTGGTAGGCTTCGGCCGCGGCTTGTCACCACCCTCCGGGCTAGTATGAGTAGTTTCAGAGATATGACTGTTTCTATTTTGACAGCTGTCACTGAAAATGTAGATCTCGTCAACGCCTTTCATGTGAACCCAAGGTGAAGTGTCTAGGATTAGTTTTTGAGCAGCTTTGAGCATAGTCTGTGGATATGATCCGACCATTGCAGTCCTCTGTCAATTAGAAAACCAAGGAATCCTGTGTTCTCAACCTGGCCGACCGGCCGGCGTGCCGTCTACTGCCACCGATAGTGGACGCACATTACGCCCCGACAGGCGGAAGTGAATGAAGTGCGTTTTAGTGAGATTTAAAGCAAGACCGTTCACTCTAAACCAGTCAGCTAGTTGTGCCATAGCGATGTTCAAGTTAATTTTCAAATTGGTCTAAGGATTGTGCATTCACTATGGCAGCAACGTCGTCGGCGTACATAAATACCTCCGCCACAGCGACAGCGTCTGCAGCAGCATAGTGCGCGAACTACAATAAAAACAATTCTGATCGACTCGCTCGGAACGCGTATCAGTGAGTAATCAGTGATAATCTCAAGAATATCGCCAAACGCAACTAGCAAGTCATCGTCACCGGCCCACCGTACCACGAAACCCGTCGCGGCCAAAACGATACAACGACCAGTCCGCAATGCGCGCGCGCATACAGCCCTCGCTATCGCTGAACTTGTATACCCAGAAAAGAAACACAGCAATGTAACCGCAACTGTTGCGACAGTGCCGTAATCTAATGACAGACTAGATACCAGCGGTATCTTCTTTAACGAATGCAAATATTTCGGAGATAAACGTGACCTCGCGATGTTGTATGTTTGAGGTACGTGTGGGCTGGCCTTCATTGGAATATAATTTTGAACTGAAAACAATCCATGCATCTCTGAATATAAATTATATTTTATTTTTTAATGCTCTAATGTATTTTACTTACAATCTCTGTGTGATCAATACATACTGAAATTGTTTATACTATGGTATTATGACTATTATCACTTGATTGTGGCTCTTTCTTTTCATATAACTTTAATTTAAATTATGATAATTTTATATGTTTAATATGTATAAAAAAAATTTCTATGTATCTATATATCTATTATATTAAGCATATCAGATGTCTAGTACCCGTAATACAAGCTAATAGCATACCACGGGGCTACATGTTGATGTGTGGATTATCCTGAAATATTTATATATTTTATTTTATTTATTTAGTTATGATTTGAACTTGAAACCTCTTAGATAGTAAAGATTGTTGAAAAAACAATTCAGTGTCATCTTTAACACATTTTTTTACCGAGAAATTTTATATTATTTTGCATTTTATCTGTTACAAAAAATAGCTTAATGTTGAATTTTAATAAAATAAAAAAAACGTTCAAAATTTAAATTCAAATATTTTTATTCGATGAATTTCGGGTAATACAATTGGTCTTATTATAAAATAATGCTCTAACGAAATCTGCCTTTACAGGCAAATATTAATATTTATGGAGATAAAGATAAAAGTTGTTTGAAAAATTTATAATTCGAGCCGGATCGATAAGCTGGTTGTTTTTGTTAAAAATCTACTCTATCTGTAACACTTTTATAATTTGTTACTTCTTCTTCTTCTTCTTTTAATAGATGGCGTTCGTGAAATTTGTTACTTCAAACCATTGAGATATTTAATCTGTGTCCTAACAAGTGACGTTGACATCACAAATTGGCCGGACAGGTGACGCAAGGATTGACAAGTCACGCACGCCATCAAATAAAAGAAGAAGAAGACGCAAGGATTGTCTTATTAAAAAATGGCGTTCAGTTCAACTTTTCACCATAAAGTTTTATTTTACAATACAAATTAAACAATAGGAATGTGACAAAAGGCGCATTAACGTTGTACTGGCCAGGTATCCATGGCCACTCAGGGATCTTAAGGTGTAGTGAGATGGCTGATGTTTCTGCAAAAGAAGCGATTCAGATCTCATGAGCGTTTTCAAACTTATTGTCATGATAGGTATATGCCTTCTTCCTAATTTTTGGGCAACCCTATGAGCCCTGGACGTTTGAGTGGCTAAAGCGTATTTACACTAATCTTGGATGGATGTGTGGAATACCTCAAAGCGTATTTAAAGGGAAATATTATTCTGTTATTCAACCAGATATTCATAAAAATCCATGGTTCTTCAAATTACGCAAATTTAGCAAATGTGTAACGTCCACTGTCGAATTAGATTAGGGTTTGCATGTACACCGGTGTTTCTGGCGAAATTACGGATTCGGATTCATTCAATAAATGAATGTGGACTTGATGAAGGTACTGTTCACCATAATATTCTTTTACTGTCCGAATCTTCATTAGGTACTCATTGTATGATATCTTGCCTCCATAAATTCCTCGTTCTACCTAGAGGTAGAACGAGGAATAATAATAATAGATAAAGACATTGCTTTCTCTCACTTCCTATGAAATGATTTATAATAAAATTTATGTAAATTTGTAAAAGTTAATAATATTAAATTATAATAATTATCCTACTAGGTACTATTTTATAGGCGAAAGTTTGTAAGTATGGATGTATGGATGTTTGTTACTCTTTCACGTAAAAACTACTGAATGGATTTGAATGAAACTTGGTACACAGAATCTCTAGAGCCTGAAAAATAAAATAGGCTACTTTTTACCGCGGGAAAACGTCATTCCGCGGGAAAATCCATTATAACGCGGGTAACACCGCTAGTGTATTATATTGTAAGAACTTGATTGACTTAAAATTTAATTTATAACACTTGACACTGGCAAACAGACACTTCAAGCCAAGAGTCCAATTATAAGGAATTCAATTCAATGCTTTCTCTTTTCGCTTGCGCTTGTAACAGACTTACTGAATTTAACAATCACTCCTACAATTTTTATTATAATTTCTTTTTTATTTCAACGAATAATATGTGCCTTAAACCCTAACTTCGGTGGTGTATAATTCTAGCTGCTTGTGAATAATTGTGTATAATCTTTAATTGGTTGACAATATAAATTGGGTGATAATAGCCTAATTATAGATCTAATGTTGATCATACTCACCAAATTTCATAAATATCTCTTCTCTCGCAACATGATAATGATCACTACACATTATCGACTTGCCACAAAGCCTAGAAGGTTTTGAGTTCGGATGTTGCAGTCAAACAAAGCTAATTTTTCACATTGGCTGGAAATATGTTTCTGGGTTCGTTCTGCTGGGTTTAATAGCATTGTGTTAGGCTATGCACCTTATCTGCAAACTACTTGCATGCTACCTGCGCCCGCCTGCACACTACGCGCACTGCTTCACTAGATTTGCTGAAGAAGCCCTGCCGCATTCCAGCATCCATTCTATCGGCCACTGCACCAGCCACGCTGCCTACTCGGACCATCTACCTCTCTGGCCGAGTGGCATACTAGTGGAACTTTGAGTAATACGGATACAACACCTTTGTACTCACAACCCTGATGTTTATTAAATTTATTGTAACAACTTATCCTTCTTTACTTTACCTACCTACCATTAACTAGGATATGTTTCAGTTGTGGCACAGATCTAAGGCATTTTGTGTCCAATGAGTAATTGCCAGAAAAAAACTTTTTTGGTTTCATTTCCATTCACCTCTTGTGAACAAACGTAAAATTAATTATTTTTATATTATAAATAACTCAGCTTATCATGCTCAACATATTATGTAAATAAACGAAATAAATAATAGGTAAAGATTTAAGTATGAAATGAATTAAAATCGTTATCCTAATAAAATTTTAGTCAAAAATTAATCTCATGGTCAAAATCATTACCTATTACAATTACTAAGCCCTAATTAAAATTCATACGATTTTTATAACGGTCTGTTATTATGGTTATTATTACAATATTGTTTTCCCTCAACAATAAAGTGTTGATAGATTTGGTAAAATACCTACCCAATTAATTTACGTTTCTTGTATGAGGGCGCCACTGAAAACTTTACTTTCCTTTCAAGATCGCTTGCTCCCACAGCCGGAAATGGATGTTTGCTACTTAAAACATTTGTTTGCTTGAAAAAATGTTTCCGTCTATCAATAAATGTTGCCAACAACATATTCTGTAATTTCCAATTTAATGCTTTGTTTCTAAGTACCTCGAGAAATATTTCTATTAATAATTGTTTTGTAATTGAAAACAACTATTATTTCGATAAGTATTTACAATAAAACTTTTTTGCCAAAAATTAAACCAACTTCAAACGAGAAACTGAAAAGTACAAAATAAATTAACTTTACAAATCATTTCGACATTATAAGTGATAATTAAAAGAAACATAAACAATTAAATAATTAAGTATTTAATAATTTTGAAGTCGGTGCCAAGTAAAACAATAACTATATAAAAAATATACGGTCTATAAAAAAAATTATATACGGTCGAATTGAGAAACCTCCTTTTTTTGAAGTCGGTTAAAAAGTACCTCCTTTTCTTACAATAATAATAAAGATTTATCGATTGTACGTATAGGACGTTTCTGTCGTACCTATTACCCTAACACTCTACTAGTATGCCATATTAATGGTATACAACGATATAATTTAAAGTAGTTTAATTGGCCAAACCAGTTCTAAGTAATAATTATTTTATAAAATTTTGTCAATTTTCTTGACTACACTACTATACAAATATTACCATAAGTCAACTAATTCTCATTATACGGATAAATGAGAATTAGTTGACTTATGGTGATATTTGTATAGGGAGTCAGGAAAATTAATTAACAAATTATACCTATGCACATTAAACTTCCTCATGAATTACCTATTCCTCAAAACTGCATGATAATCCATTTTGTAGCTTTTGAGTATATTTCGAACACGAGACGCAGCGGGGAATGTATAACATGTATAAGAACTATATGTTTATATACACCCTGATCCGACCTCTGGTAATAACATTATACGTGGCGATGCGACGACGTATCGTTAGTAAACGGTCTTACTCCTTATTTTTGCAGGAGGTCTATGTTCCATGGCTGAAATTGTTTGTCTGAATTTGCTATTGACTGTACCTTCCATATATTCACATGGATTAACTAGTAGAGCAAAACGCTTATTTATTTTATTTTTATTGTTGTAGACCCGCTTGGTAGGTTAATCAATGCCTATTTTAGAGAAGAGATTCGTAGAGGAACGCGGGTCGCTGACATAGCCACATGGGTTGGCTCTTTGAAGTGGCAGTGGGCAGGCTATATAGCACGCAGAATCGATGGTCGTTGGGGCTGAAAGTTGTAGGATCGTGATCACGAATGGGAAGAATGCGGGGGATCTTTCAGGGAGGCCTATGCCCAGCAGTACATGATAATGATGATAGGTACTTACGGGTGGGTTAGTCTAGGTATATTTATTACATACCTACATAACATGAAGAACCGCTGCAGCAGCCATAAGCATTAAGTAAAAAACTGGTTACCTATTTTAATATGACAAGCAGATACTCACAGATTAAATATAACATTCTTAAAGATAGTGAGCGGCTCCGAATCAGCTCCAAAATCTGGGGATAGGCAAGATAAATTGATAAAACTTATGTTAACTTCATCCTTCTTGATATACCTAGACATACCCAGCTATAGGACCAACAAGCACATGCCTAAAACAGTTTTCCCTAACCAAATTCAAAATGGTTATATGTAATAAGTAACCAAACAATTCTATGTACTTAGATTTAGTAACCAACTTAGGAACTTCAGACTCAATTCATCTTTATCATACAACTAGCCTTGCTGACTATAAGCTTGTTCAATATACTTCTCATTAAAGAAATGGTAATACTAATAATATAGGAAAAATCTTTCTGGACACATACTTTTTTGGTAAGAAGACTGTTTAAACTGCCAACCTAGGTATCTTATGTATTAATTAACTAATAAACATCAATTCATTTTAATGTTTTATTAATTATTCTTACCTATTTATATTGTTTTCTACAAGTAAGTTGGTTATCTGGTTTTCTTATTCAGAGGTACTAATTTATAGGTATTGAATGATCTACAAGAAGAATACACTCATTTTATTCAAATTAATTTTATTCCGTGGATGTACCTAAGCACATTTGGTGTGATGTTTATGATTACTTATATAGGTACCTATATATTAAAAAGATTACTGCTGATTTTAATAAATATTACTGAATCTGGTTACGTGCTAAATGCAATCAATAATCTCCTACCATGTAAGAAACATTTATTTATTTGTTTTGAATATTATTCTGAGTAATCTTTTAAACAAATGTTTGAAACTAATTAAGTAAGGCACTATCTTGTTTAATAAATAAATAATAAAAATAAATCTTCTATTTCAGACAAAAATGTTTACTAACAAACTATGACCTATTATTTGATTTTACTAACCCTAGTCATAATCATATCATTTATTGCATTCATGTATACAATTGGTCTTAAAATGAATATGTGCTAACAACATGAGCCCAGACAGGGCATGGCAATATAAAAATCTTATATTTAGATATCTTTATACATATTATTTGAATCTTATTCTTATTATTGTTTACATTTAGTCATGACTAGGGTTAGTAAAATCAAATAACATAAATATTTAACAATTAAATTAAATAATACATCAAAAAACATAATAACATTCAATCAAATCAAATGTTAATGTAAATTTATAGTTCTTATGCATATTAAGAATTCCATTCCAGCATAAATACAGTTGTGTTTAAATAAGTATATGAATAGTGTCTGTATCTAATGATTGCAATATTTTTTTCTTCTTCAATTATAGTAGGTACATAACAGCAGCATATTCTTTTTCATATTGACTTATCCTGCAAACAGAATATGTATGTATAAAACATTATAAAATAATATGTATTTATCATAGTAATACAAAAATTAAATTAAATGTTGATAGTCCTCCTTTTATTGAACATTTAGGTTAATATTAATAATTGGTTATGGCCACACATTACAACAGTGCTATCCATGGCTACTAAGGTGATGTTTAAAGACCAGATTAATATGCTAAACCAAAAGAACCTTCTCTAATAGTGAAGGCTAAAAATATGAAGTCATGTTCTGAACATTGAAGATTTTTAAAGACATGTGGCAGTCACCAACCTTCACTTTACCACTGTGGTAAATTAAGGTCTCTTGGGCAGATACTGCAATAACATGAAAAACTATATATGTTTATGCATAATATTATAATGAAAGCCGAGAACAGCCAGAACTTTATTTTTTATAATAGTAGTATAGTAGTTTTTTATATAGTTTGTCTGAGCATGACATGTGTGCTCAACACAGATAATATGAACAACCAGGAATTGTGGAGTTCGGTTACTTTTGGATATGTGAGTTAGTAAAGGTGCTAACATTATAACCTCATCATCATCACCCTATTAACGTTCCCACTGCTGGGACACAGGGACCTCTCTCTTGTAGAGAGAGATTAGGCCTTAATTCAACACGCTGGCCAAGTGCGGGTTGGTGAATGTCACATGTCCTTCAAACTCTTTTAATGTTTGCCTTCACCGTTAAAGCTCGTGTTTAAAGCGCACATAAATTTATCAAGAAGAAAAATCCAGAGGTGCGTGGCGGGGTTTGAACCCACGACCTTCGGAATGAAAGTCGAGTGTCCTCCCACTTAGCCAACACGGCTTTTTTTAACCTACTTCAGTTTAAGTATAGTTATTTTATTTGGGATAACAATAATCACGTTAATCATTATTATCACTTTATACGGTGCACATAGAACCTAAGTGATCGCGACTGGATTTGTAAAATTCAGAAACCTTACTGACTCATATCTCCAGAAGTAACCACCGCCCAAACTCCACCAAGATTATATTCTTACCAACTATTATCACTGCAACAGATGAACAATGATTTCATAATTTTCATACACATTCAATGTCTGCTGCGACCTTTATATTTTCATATGGTTTTCACGTAGTTAAATTAATGAAAAAGGAAGGTTTACGTCTATCATTTCTACGCCGTGGAGTTTGAATAGCATCTAGATAAAATTTGGCAAAAGTAATGACATGAAACGCCTATCTAGTATCTACCTTTAGGTTGTCTGAATATGTAGTTTATTATTTTATAGGATAAATTGCATTTTTAGCTGTTTTTTGTAAAATCAAATCTCTAAACCATAATCTTTCTGTTTGTTTACTTCCAATCATAGATTTAATAGAGCACATCAAATGTTGCGTCTCTTTTATTCTTCATCAAAATGTATTTCTTTCTCTTTTACTCATATTTTAGTATTCACTGTCTTGTGCAAATGCGCAAAAAAAAAAAAAGTGGTTATAAAGTTCTGGGGTGGGCAGTTTACGGTCGGGCAGTTCATGGCCGGGCTTTATTGACACGGTCTGGGAAAGCCCAACCAAGAAAAGCTCATCCTTGGAAAGTCCGGCCGGGGAATCGGTATCCACTTTGTATGGTCACAAAGTTCTGCCCCGAGCAATTATTGCTCACCCTAGAATTGACCGACCAAGGAATGCCCGGCCAAAACTTTATGACCATTGGTCATGAAGTTTTGGCCGGGCATTTCTGGGTCGGGCTTTCTTGGTTGGTCAATTTTCGGCCGGGCATTACGGCCTCCCTGTTACCCGTTTTAAATCATAATATGAAATGGCAAGTAATTAATTTTTTTTGTATAAATCTATCCAAATATTCTAATAAGCTAAGAGTTAGTTTGTTTGTTTGAACACGCTAATCTTAGGAACTATTGGTCCGTTAAATAAAATAACACTAAAAAAAATATTTTTGAAACAACTTTTATCCCTAGGAAATGTTAATAAAATTTTAATCAAATCAGCCTATTCGATTAACCTTAATTTAATAGTTTATAACGGCGTTTATATCTAGTATTCTGATATACCTACCTATTTTCAACAAATAAAAAGAACATTACAACTAAAAAGTGTACCTATTAAATAGCTCTAAACACAAAATAAATGAGATACTAACAAAGATGAAGGAAATAATTAATATCCAAACTTCAATTACTTACCGAAAACATCCTATCCCTTAGTTACATTATTAACATTTTCTACAACACAAAAAATTGCTATTTTAGTATGAAAACATCCTATCCCTTAGTTACATTATTAACATTTTCTACAACAAAAAAATTGCTATTTTAGTAAAGTAGTTACATTTTATAGATGTCGTCCACTTTTGGATTTCAAAAAGGATTGATTTCTAAAGGGTTTATCAGTAACAAAATCATATAAATATTTTAGCAAAATACAAACGGCTGTTCGCATCTACAGCCAAATACGTTAAAAAAAACATAATACGCGCCGAACCTCCTTTAATGGTTGAAATTATAAATCTTATCGAAAATAAATGAGGACCCTTACATCCAAATGGAATGATGTCAACATGCCTTTAACTTAGAGGATATCCATAAGGAAGTATTTCATACCAAAAAGACCTCGTGGATGGCCACCTGTCCAAAATTAATTTGAGGGTATTTAAAAATATATAAACAGACAGTAGGGTGAACAAAACGTGTGGTAACATTATACTGTCACAGCTGACGCTATCAAAGTATGCTAATCGGAGTATTTTCGTTGAAAATTACGAAGGTCAATCAAGGTCACTACAGTATTGAAGGGTAAACTATCAGATTATTGACTAAAACAAAAAAAAAGATTTAAATCTATATTAAAAGGTACATACATTCTTTAGATTTTGATTAATTTTTTTTATGAATATTGTGTATTAAAATGAGCGAACGAGAAGACGAGAACAAAATTTTAAAGTCAATCTATCATCGTTTGTCACTGTCAGATCTTTATCAATGACGTTTTCTTTTTGCGAAGGTAGAAGTTTCATTGTATTTCGCCGTTTTATCCCATTTTTATCGTGAAAACAACAACTATGGCTGCTGAAATTAAACCTGCCCCTAGAACACCAAACGACAGATTTTCCACAGTTATGAAACCGGCTCTCTTGAATAAACTAGAGGGCTGTACTGATGATGTTAACGCCGCGGTCGTTATTCCTGGCGAGGACGGTGTAATTAGCGTTTGTGATGATAAGTAAGAGTTCTGAGTCATAATTACCTCTCTAATTGTTTGATCTATTTAATTATGACCCTTCTGATGTATATAAATCTTGCTAAGAAGTACCCTCAAACAATCAGTGACAGTAAAGCTTTAACTAAACAATAAAAAATATTCATTTACTCACAATGATTCTGACTTAAAACTGTTCTATTTTTTGTCTCATTAGATTGATATTTGCTTGAAGAATATCTATTTCATACATTTTATTTGTTTCTAGAACAGTAAGAGTTTGGCTAAAGCGTGACTCCGGACAATACTGGCCCAGTATTTGCCAGTATATGCCGTCTGGATGCACCGCCTTGTTCTACACTCCAGAAACTAGACAGTTATTTATAGGACAAGAAAATGGCACAGTTTCGGAGTTTACACTTGCACCTGACTGCAATAGAATTAATCCTGTAAGTTTAATCATTTTATAGAACCTACTAATATTTATGTAAAAACTTAATTGCCAAAGTTTAAGAATATAAAAAGGTACTAAAAGTACATTTTCATATCAATGCATGAAAGCGGCAGTATGGGGTACTGTCGCTGAGTATGTTTTTCTTTTCATGCGTCAATATCCATTGATTATAGAGTATTGTTGCAGCACACTTCCTTTTAATCACAAATCTTACAAGCTTTTCGTTTTACCTGTACTTTGTCTGTATTCAAATCTTGTTATAATGAAATATGTCTGGCATCATATTTAATAATTGAAGCTGATTTGATAAAGGAGTATAATCTAATTTGATTTGTCCTTAGACTTGCTTTCTAAGGTATTTATGACATATTAATATCAATGACATCTTGAAATTCTAGATCATTTGATAATGAAGTACACACATTATAATTTTATGCTTCAATTTTATGGTCACATCAGGATGTTCTTACCCTGGACCAATATATAGTATTTCAAAATAGATAAATAAAGCAGAAAGAGTTAAAGGTGAGCTGAAACAAGTATTTTCCAGTTATATGATATTGACAATGAAAAAAAAATTTTATTTTATTTTCATTGGTGGGATCAATTACAATAAAACCTAAAAGATATTGTTTGACTTATCTCTACCAAAACCAATTACCTATACTATAAATAATATACTTACTTACATTTTATGATTACTTAAAAAATATACTTAATATTTTTTTAGTATCTAAAAATTGCAGTTTCATTGTTCTATAACCATATCACCATTAACATGGCTGCTTCATAGTAAACTCTAAAAATCTATTATTTATATAATGTTTGCCATTGTATTGCTATGGTAGACTCTGCCGCGGTACACTAGCTACACTTCCTCAGCTTTTGTTTGGAGTTAACCTATTCCAACCTATATGTTACATCTGAGTGATTTTTTATTTGCCAAAATGACCATGACCAGATGACAAAATCACTTAAACATACACTGTTTAACAATCTTGTAAAATTTTACCTTTCTACCTACTTATAAGAATTTGATTTGGTGATGATTCAACTAGTTATGTGAGATAGCTTATCTGACATTAAGCTGTTGTCTTGGTGTCATTTTGTTTACAGTATTTAAATGATGAAAATCTTTGATATGACTGTAGTATGGACATTTGAATAAATGGTCATGTCCTTTAATGTTTGATAAACCTATTATATATATTGTTACATATTGATTTGTTATAAAATAATGTTCTGGTATGTATTTACGCCAAAAGAAAAATTTAAATACTTGACTTTAAAAATGCTTTTGGGGCCAGTGATAAAATCACAGGTCTAAATTGTTTTGTACATCCTTTACATCTTTGGATGAAAAGCATGTCATGTTATAGATTTTAAACTTAAATAAGGCTAACGTTCCAAAGGCCGCATAAGCACGTTTTTCTTCAAAATGGCTGATCAGCAGTAAAATTATGTTTGGGAAGGAAACCTGTTCAAAATGGCGTACTATTAGTTACGCCAGACTCCATACAAAAATGTTTGTATACCATTACAAATTTACCATTAAAAATTAAAAGTTATTACTGTGCATATTTATGTGTATATTTATTGTCTACAGACACGTGAATACCTGGCACACACGGCTCGAGTCACAGCAGTGGTTTTCTCACTGGCCTGCGAATGGGTGCTGTCCGTGAGTCGAGACAAGTTCTTCTCTTATCACTGCAGCGAGACGGGCCGCAGGATCGGCGGGTATTCCTTTGAAGCATGGTGCACTGCATTGCAGTATCCTTTTATACAAAAATACTGAAACTAACTGGTTTTAAGTTATTTAAAATATTTTTAAGTATCCGATTAGGAATTGTTGTGATCGTAGGGTTTACGTAAACAATTTATTGTACAGAAGAATATAAGAAGCTAGATTATTAAAATTAGTAATAGGGAAGTTTAGTAAGAAAACGTAGACAAAACAATTTGACAGTGATCTATGAAATACGATCTACATATACCTATGTAAGATTATGATGGATAATGATCTGAACAATAATCATGTTCTATCTCGTCACAATACTCGCATTCCCTTGCGTATTAGTATTAGGTATGTGTGATATAACAAACATTTCTTGTAAAAACACAAAACTTTAACAAACGAGTTTATATAAATGTACCCATACACTGGTCAAAAATATGTAAATAATGATGATAGGGCTAGATTTTTAAATTGTGGAATACAGTAATAATAAATCTAGCTTCTTGATAGTCTCTGATATTATTATATAACGGCTTTTAAAAATATCATTTAATCATTATAAACAGGCAATGCTTTACGGTGATACCCTTGTTTTTTTTTCCACGGAATGATATGTTTTCCTGCGGCCCTGTGATGAAATGCATGTCAATCGACGTACAAACAAAAAGTGTAAAGAAACTAAACCAGAACGGTTTCTCAGAAATTTGGTTTTAAAAAATATATGTGTTTGTTTTATGTCGGAGGATTGGCTTTCATTTAATGACATTGACAAGAGTTTCAGCACTGGCCGCAACATCTCATTTTTTTTCAAAATGTCGGACTAGATTATGCTAAAATATTGGAACCGAATTTCTATATTGCTTTTGTTTATTCTCATTCCTTAATTATCCATTACACGTATTACCTACAGACTGTCAAAGATCCGTCTTTATTTTTATTATAATGCTTGTGACATCCGAAACTAAGATAAGGTAATGGTTTCCTGAGCCAGTGTCAGGTTCGACTCCCAATCGAAATATGCGTTCGTGGGCGACTACAGCGGCCAGATAACAATGCTGAAGTTAGATAATAATGGAGCTGCGCTAGTCACTACACTGAAGGGGCATTCTGGGTACGTACCTATCTGATGTCATCTGATAGCACCATAATAGCTTGACGTGCTTTATACTTCTCTCTTCCTGTGTAACTGTTGTTTTGTTTTGGTGTACAATACAGCCCCAATTTCACCATTCAATGCTACGAATCGAGTATTATTGAACCTTGTTCAACCCGTAGCCCTCTAGCCGTGTTTGCTAAGTGGGAGCACACTCGACATTCATTCCGAAGGTCGTGGGTTCAAACCCAGCCATGCACCTCTGGATTTTTCTTCTTTAAAATTGTATGTGCGCTTTTAAAACACGCGCTTTAACGGTGAAGGCAAAACATCGTGAGGAAACCGGCATACTCAGAGAACTTTAAAGAGTTTGAAGGACATGTGCTATTCACCAACCCCCAATTGCCCAGCGTAAAAGTAAAGTAAAGTAAAAAAGTTATTTATTCAACAAAAATACAGTAAATTGTAGTTATTGGTAGTATGATGAGGATACAAAAGTTAAAACTATGGAGTATCCTCATCGCCCTCCTCCAGGCGTGGTGAACTTAAACCTTATCTCTCTCGTCAAGAGAGAAGTCCCTGTGTCCCAGCCGTGGGAACGTTCATAGGGTGATGATGATGATAATGAACCTAGTTCAGCCATTGAATTAGATTTTTCAATGGTTTATCAATTTGATCCCAGTTGGGCGGTAGAACGAGCATAGCCTGATCTTATCGCGTTTATATTGGTGAACTATTGCTAAAATTTAGTTATTGCCTTAAACAAGTTCATTTTAATACTTTGTTATGGTTTTTAGTATACAAGATCATATCATACATATTAACTATGTAATTTGATTATATAATATATTCTATTCTATTATTGTTTCAGTTCGGTTCGAGTTCTAAACTGGGCAGCAATCCCTCAGTTATTATTTAGTGGATCGTTTGATCAAACCATTATTGTTTGGGATATTGGTGGACAGAAAGGAACGGCATATGAACTGCAAGGTCACAGGTTTGTTAAACAACTACATATTTACACTATTTCATAATACGTAAGTTAATTATTAAACTAAATTTAATTGTGTCAAAATAAAAAGTATGTCTGAGTCTATAGTTCTTCCACAATTTTGTCAAAGCATAATCATAATCACACTAATTGGCGAGGTTTATGTTACTTAGTTATAAATAATTGTTTCAGCAATAAAGTGACAGGTCTATGGTACGTCGGCGGCTGCGAGCGACTGATCTCGGCGGGCGAGGACGGAGCCCTGGGGCTGTGGGAGATGGGCGTGAAGCGGCGCGAGACGCCCGCGTGGAAGGAGAGCGACATCTGTCAGATCTGCCGAGCGCCTTTCATATGGAACGTGCGCGCTATGATGGAGATGAAACAGCTGGGTATGTATACTAAGCTTATACAGTGTCAGGCTACTTAAAATGCTCAATAAATATAAAGAAATAAATCAATATTCTTTCTGGACAATCCGCACAATAACATCTAGCCCCGTGGTAAGCTCTAAGCTTGTGTTACAGGTACTGGACATCTATATACTTAATTAGACATTCAAAAAAATATATTCTTGATTGATACATATAAAACACCCAGACCAAGGAGAAAGTGCTTGCAGAATATAGAAAATATAGGATCATTTTCCTAATTAATTGCTATAAATTGTCGGTTGAGTTAATTAATGTATTGTCTCCAGGTCTTCGCCAGCATCACTGCCGCTGGTGCGGCGCGGCTGTATGCGCAGCCTGCTCGCCGCACCGCACGCCGCTGCCCGTCATGGGCTTCGAGTTCCCGCAGCGCGTCTGCACGGCCTGCTACGAGCAACTGCGACATGAACCGTACGTTTCTCTATATTTACTTAGCATGTCTGTTAGTACAACGCGGCGGTTTGAGCAGCCTGCCCGTCATGGGCTTCGAGTTCCCGCAGCGCGTCTGCACGGCCTGCTACGAGCAACTGCGGCACGAACCGTACGTTTCTCTATATTTACTTAGCATGTCTGTTAGTACAACGCGGCGGTTTGAGCAGCCTGCCCGTCATGGGCTTCGAGTTCCCGCAGCGCGTCTGCACGGCCTGCTACGAGCAACTGCGGCACGAACCGTACGTTTCACTATATTTACTTAGCATGTCTGTTAGTACAACGCGGCGGTTTGAGCAGCCTGCTCGTCATGGGCTTCGAGTTCCCGCAGCGCGTCTGCACGGCCTGCTACAAACAACTGCGACATGAACCGTACGTTTCTCTATATTTACTTATAGTACTGCGCGGTAGTCGACGAAACATGCCCGTCATGGCTTTGAGTTCCCGCAGGGCAACTTTGGCTTTGGCATGGCTTGCAAAAATAACCACGGGTCGGACACCGGCACCAAGTATATATGTCAGGAAATTATCATTCCAAAGGCTAATTACCTTATGGAACCTGCGTCCTCATGGGATCTAAGCAAATCTGGCTCGACCATTGGGCATTACAACAAAGTGTGACAGCAATGTACAACGAAATGTTGGGAGTGTGTATGCTTACTCGCAGGGAGCATTCAATTATATTACATAACAATACACAAAGGAGATCTAAATGTCAACATGTACATTTACCGTGCTAAAGAGCGTATTCCATTTCTTGAATGCAAAAAATTACACTCAAAAGGGTGATAAGCTCAAGTTTCTATAACAAATTAAAATGATTGTCTATGAAGAATGGTAATATTTGCACAACGCAATGTTTTTAATCGAATTGTTTTTTACGCAGACGTGAATCGCTGGCATCATTCCACGATATGAAACACGCAGTCTCCTCTCTGTTTGTGGACGAGGCGACGGGTCGCATGTGCACGGCGGGACGGGACCGCGTCATCAAGGTATAATGTTATTAACTCATTTTACTATCCATAGGGAACGAGCGGCAACTACAGCTAATAAATAAATACATAAATATTTACGGACAATCCAAACAAAAACATCTAGCCCCGCGGTAAGCTCTAAGCTTGTGTTACGGGTACTAGACATCTGATATACTTAATATAATAGATACACATATACAGATTTTTTTAAAGTTTGTTTACATATAAAACAAGGAGAAAGTGCTTGCAGAACATACAAACACTTGACCCTCCGCGGGAATCGAACCCAAATCGAAATATTACATTTTGAGTGCTGCCACCTATCGACAGCCTCAGTTTCCATCGCAAGCAGTCTGTTGATAGGTGGCAGCACTCAATATGTCAAAATGTTAGGCTGATAGGGTAAAACATTCAAATTGATGGCATCAGTTGGCAGCACCGTCGATGGGTATGTTCCCTATCTAAATGTCCGTCCACACCCACAGCTGGGTTAGGTGCCTTAAGCACGCCAACTAGCCTCCAGCAGTGATGACGTCATCCCTCTTGGAAGGTGATCTGCCTCGACCCTCTGCTACGCTTCGCATCCACTGGTCACTCTGATTCAAATAGGTTTCATACTAGATTGCCGCCGGCGACTTTGCCCGCGTAATAATAGGTTTTCCCGCTTAGGTATGTATTATTATAATATGTAAGCTGCAATATTACAGTTAAGTTTTATCAAAATCCATTCAGAAGTTTTTACGTCAAAGAGCAACACACTCGATTACATAAATCCTCACGAAAGGTTAAATCTGTGGTGAAAGTCTAATAAATAAAAAATATTAGTAATAATCCTCACTAACTTCATATATACTTTTACACGAACTTTATTTAGCATATAATATAAGTAGGATAGTTTTTTTCATTATTATTTTATTTATATAGGATTTTGTGCTTTCTCAGGTTTGGGATATAGGCCAGTTACTTGCGCCCGCGCCTAGACCGGCTACCTCAGCGGCTGGAGCCAGTACGGCGAATTGATGTAAGTTCAACACATTTTTCCGCCATCTTTGATTTCTGGGAAAAATTTAAAGAGTTAGACTGTATTTGCGTCAGATATAATTTTGGTATTATAAACGCGTAACATACCTGTTTGATTTGACATATGAAATGCCGGAAAACATATAAGCCGCCAACCGTCAACTTTGTGGTATGTTAACTGTTTGAAGTTTTAATAAAGACCCTGGTAATAGGGTTCTATAAGCCTATTAAATGAGAATGGTTAGTACGCAACTTCATATAGATATATCTTCATTTAGACAGTAAACCCATATAGATCCTAAATGGTGAGTAGGATCAATCATACAATTTTGAAACAAAAATATTCTTTGAATATAACAGTCGGGTAAAAAAGTTTCTTGATCATAAGCTCGCAAATGTTATAAACCTTAAAAAAGGAAATGTTTATGTATTTGTATGTGCCAGTGTCGCCATCTGCGCTGAGTTTCGCATAGTATCCCGTATTATAAAAGTAACATTTTCAAAGTAAGCAAGGGCTGTGCTCGATAAAAATATGCATAGAAACAATATTAGAAACAACAAATAGTGTTATCAACACTATTAAGATTCATAACGGGATATAAAAAAAAATATTGTCAAAAGAATCAATAATAAGCAGGTATCCCGTTTTAATCTAGATATGCAAAGATGTTACAGAAACAATAAAAACGAACAATATGATTATTTCGCTAAACAAGTGTTTTCTTCTCTTTCAGATAAAAAAAAAACTTAAATTATAATCATAATGGTGTCTCATAAAGAGGTAAAAATGTAAAAAAAAAGTCAAAATATATTAGAGATCTGGATCTCGCGATTTATTTAAAATTTACTAGTGAATTGTAATTGTTGTTCTTCCGTTATTCATTATAATGTAAAGTGTAACTGGGAATTATAAATTTATAATCTAATTACTATTCGATAACAACGATTTCTGCAACATGTTATGTATTAATTTAAGTTATTGGGCGTAATGTATTTACTGTGACTGATATATCGTATTTTGTAACTAGTTAGGGCCACCACTAGCTGCTAATAAGTTCTAATCTGAAGCAATCATGTGCCTTTTAATGTTCTAGATTTCATACGGCACTAATGTTTACCTATAGACATTATTTGCATTTATTTAGCTGGCTTGTTATTGGGTAAAGGGTTTGATGTCTACATAAAAAAGTATTTTGTTTCGTCTGTTAGCTTGTCCAAAAATACTGGACACCTATTTTTCGCTTTGTCAGTTTATAAGCAAAAAGCCAAGATGCTCTTTGCATGAAAGTGCTGGAGTGGGAGTTTGTTTTGTACAAAGAGCATTAGAAGGGAAAATAAATTAAATAATGTAGGCTATTATCATAAAGGTTTGATCCTTCATGCCCAATTTCCACCTTAATTTCAAATATTTGATATTACGTTATTTCGGACGGGGTTATAAGTCGCAGGAGCTATCATGCCATCCCTCTCAGTTTGTTTTACTTCAGAGCAGGATAGCAAAACAACTGCTGCTTTCAGCTTTTAAATAAAACCTTACCTTTTGTACATAGATATGCCACTTTAGGTACGATTACAATTTATTCTGTTATGTCAGCGAAATAGTTCTTTCGGGAGTTTCATTAAAAAAAATTGTTGTCTATCGCTTGTCTTCCCTATCTTATCATGCTACTTTATATCATTGATACTTGATTTTTCTTAAGTACTGAAATACGCATGATTTCAGTTCGTAATAAAAATCAAGTATCTAACCTCTAAACTATATACATAAACTACTGCAAGTGTTAATTCGTAATACGTTGAAAATGTAAAAGCAGAAATGAAAAGACTTAAGTTTACATTTCTGCCTATACATCTAAAGCCGGCTCTACACTCGCGGCGCGAACGGCCGCGAAAACCCGTGATAACTGCGAATCACGAGTGTAGAGGTTATTTGCCCGGTTTACCTGAACCTACCGCGGTTTTTGGCGATGGATTCGTGTCATCCACCAACGAATTCTTCATCTCTTTTTAAACGACTCCAAAAAAGGAGGAGATTTCTCATTCGATCGTGTATAGGTTATTTTTTTTTAAATCCTATCTTTAACTCAAAATTGTAACACGCAATGGCAATTTGTGTGCCGTGTTACTACTTGCCACCCAGAAATCACGTCGTAAATCATAATCGCGAACAAGACCGTGTTGCTTTCACGAGTGTGGAAGGACACTGTTCAAGCGGAACACGGACTGATCACGGCATTTATTCGCGGCGCGACGTCACACGTTAGTGTAGACACGGCTTAACGCTAATCGTTAGAATTGTTAGACACTAGAAACAATCGTTCCAAAAATAGTAGCAGGTTGAATCGAATAGAAAGCAGTAGAGTTCGTAAAGTGTTGATTAGTATGTACGTGGTGGCCATTAGTCATTGTATTTAGGTATTTATATCATAGTTCCATTGCTTTAGCATCCTTATAAATTAACTTCATGAAATAGAATTATAATTATATAAAGTAAATATGTTTATTTAGTTTTATTATGTTATTTGATTTGACTGCAATAAACGGGATCAAATAATGAAATTATCGGTTTAAATTTTGTATTATAATTATAGCTTTTTAAACTATCATAGTGTTTGCTTTTTACTTTAACAGGGAATTGAGGTTCCCGTTGTTTTTCTTAAGACTTGTCAGTAAAACAACACTTATTGTTACTTTTCTGCCGTAATCATGGCTTAAGAAACTGCGTCGAAATAATATTATTATTGTCGGAAAAATCGTTAAAATCTAAAATCTTGTTAAATATCTCATTTTTCTATAAATATTTTTCATTACAACAACCTCACGATGAAGTGAAACGTATTGCACCGTTCTATAAGGAGTTACTTGAGAGTTAATATTCGCTTTTTAATTGAGGCATAAAAATATTTGTAGTTGGTATTTATGAAGAATTTTGAGGATTATTTGGATTTTATTAAGAAAATTGTGAAATTAATTGTCATAAATAGTCGTAAAAAGGTGTATTGTGTATATAAAATTAATCTTATTTGTTTATCACAAGAATATAGAAAAGTGTAGAGAATTGAATAAGAAATGGAGAATTTATTACTATGTCTATCAGATTAATGACAATTTAAGCCAGGCAGAATTGAGTTTCGGCCAAACCTGCGCGTTCATAGCGACTGCGTAGCGGCGGACGCAAGCATGGCCCTACTATGGCTCTTTGTCCAACAATGTCCTAACGTTGCTGACGCGTCGGTTCGGCCGCAGCCTTAAAGGTAGTCCGATATTCTCAAGTTCAATAAAACTAATTATAATAAACCACATTTCTCCACTTTTCAATGTATAAAATATTTATACGACCTAAATGTAATTTTCGGCTGGCTCGGTGTACTTGAGCTCGCAGAGTCACTTGTTTGTTATTTATAATAGAGATATATTTAGTATAACTAAATATTTTAAGCACATTTATTTTTAAATTATTTTTTTATTTAAGAGTAGCCTTGGCACATATTGAGATCGAAATGCTGTCTTGTTTTTCTGTATGATAATTAATGTATTTTTATAAATTTTAATAGTCGATATTAAAAACTTATGTATTCTAAAATGCTGAGTATAAAAGATTTTTGTTGATTTATTTGCTTGATGAAGTTTGCTTTAACTTGTCTAAATTTTTAAAATAAGCTTAGTATGGTTATCTATTAGGCAACATATTATTTTAAATTCAAAAAATATATAATTACCAAGGCAGCATTTCAAACAAAATATATATATGATATGTATATCATCCGAGTTTAGAATACCTATTTGCTTTGTAGCAATGTTTTTGATTAAATGTTACAGATATAAATATTAATGTTTGTGTAAATTATTTGTATGGGACAATAATATTATCTACGTTACTCATACATGCCACACATTACATGCCGTAGTGACATGTTACGTACCACGACCCATAAATCGAACTGCTATCTTGTAAAAAGTATGGATACATAAAGCATTATACCCTTCCCTGTCATGCAAAATAATTAGCATGCCCATTTTAGTGAAAATTCCCTCTTTCGAACAAGCACTAATTTCGAAGTTCAAAAGACAAACGAATCATACCTGCATTTTAGCTAAAATAGGTTTAGTTCAGTGTAGGATCAATATTATGTTAAAGTAGTGGTTTTATTATCGGATATTAAATCAAATTGTTTCGAGTCTGTACTTGTTCTTTATTTACAATTGAAGGTAATTATAATTACTGCATAATAATTTACTTATTGCTACATCGTGTTGTGTCTTAATTAACATCTTGGTATTTTTCTTCTCGAACATTTGTAATATATATGTATGTCACCGGATACTAATACAAATCGTTAATTGAATAATTTCTTAGTAAATTGACCATCTTACCAAAAATCTTTAACGGCTGTTGGTATGTGTAGTAATATTAAACGTAAAATAATAATAATAAATTCAAACAGACGTTGATGATTTTCCATAAGTTGATAAATATACTAGGAAATTGATCAATTTACGATTCCTATTATTTTCCGGTGACACAATTATAACAATGATACAAATAGTATAAATTTATCAAATAGCGATCTTATAAATATCTCTATACATTAGTACAGACTCTTAAAATCAAAACACTTAGACTAGATTATGAGTATTTGCCAAACGAATTGTGTATAGCCTATATCTTTGATACATTTGTGTATTTAATGTATAGGATTTTATCTATGAGTCTAGATAATATAGTATTGATTTATAGGCAATTATATGGAGCAATCTATTTGTTATACGTTTGTGCTATTTCATACAATGGTATAACTTGCTATTTTTGTACAAGTGTATAATTTGTCGTAAAAAGTGTCATCTAACAAAGCTATTTGGGTCTTTTAATTATATAATTTAAGTATAGATATAATGGCGTGTAATGTCTATGTAATAAATAAATTAACTATTCTTTTATCACTCTTGGGTTTCATTTCAGTGTTCCCATATATAAATGTTCTTGCACACCCCGAATGTTCTACAACACAAAATAAATTAGTACTGTTAGGGGCGACTTCTATCACTTCAAAGCTAATGTAGATCAGCTGGGGACTTCAAGACATGAAAGAGTTCTAGTATCCCTCAGCCCGGGCATTCGTACTGGTCACGTGACACACAGACTTGCCCGTTGAATGCCTGGTTCGCTGCACATTTTAGCGCAGTCCTTGCTCCCAGCACACAGAAGTAGTATTTACTGCAGGATGTTCCTTGTTGCACGAAGAAGCCGTCCCGCTCGCACTTCGTAGCCTCGGCGACGGCCTTCCGCGAGTGCCCGCACTCGTGCTGGGAGGCCTCCACGCACGCCTGCCCGTCGAAGATCTTGCCCCCGAGGCATGACAGTGTCGCTAGGCGATCCCCGCCTTCGCAATAGAAGTATCTGGGAAACAAGGATCGTGTAGGTATGTCGTCTTGACCACAAACAATTTTCATTGAAAATGTGTCTTAGAAATTAAGTTGTAATAATATTACCTCTTGCAACCCGATTCGACCTCCGCGTGGTACCCGTCGGAGAGCCCGTCGCAGGTGTTATCGTTATCGGGGCAGAGGCCGGGGCGCAGGTGCACGCAGCGGTCGCCGTCGAAGGCGGAGCCGGCCGCGCACGCGTACACGGCGCGCTCGCCGTTGATGCACGCGTAGTAGGAGCGGCAGCCTTCCCCGCGGTAGCGACCATCCGCGCGCCCGAAGCACGAGTCGAGACGCAGGCTCGGGCACAGGTAGTCCCGCGCCGGCGCGCACCGCACCCCGTCGAACACCTCGCCCTCCGGGCACGCCAGCACCGTGCGCATCGCGCCGCGGCAGTGGAAGTACTGCGTGCAGTTCGACTCCAGGTCCTGGTACGTGCCCACCGGCAGCCCCTCGCACTCGCGCGCCGGCGCCGGGCCCGCGCACGGGAACCGTTCCGGCGTCACGCAGCGCGCGCCGTCGAACACGAGCCCGCCGCCGCAGGAGCCGCGCGACACGACGCGCTCGCGCCGGCACTCGAACCACGCGTCGCACGCGCGCCAGTCGCGGTGCAGCCCGTCCGCGCGGTTGAAGCATGGACTCAGCGCGGGCGGCGCGCAGGCGGCTCGCGCGGCCGGCTCGCACGCGCCGTTCGCGAACAGCATGCCCGGCTCGCACACGCCGCGCCGGATCGCGCGCCGCTCCTCGCACACGAAGTACTCGTGGCAGCGCGTCGAGCGGTCCGCGTACGCGCCGTCCGCCGCCTCCTGGCACAGCGACGAGCACGCCTCGTCCGAGCAGAAGTCCGCGTCGCCGGCCGGCAGCGCGGCGGCGGCGGAGCGCGGCGCGGGGCAGGGCCGATCGCAGGCGGCCGCGCGGCATGGACCCACGCCGCGCAGGGCGCCGCCGCGGCAGGCGAGCGCGCGCCGGCACTCGTGCGAGGGGTCCGGGTGCCAGCCGTCGGTCAGGCCGGCGCACACGGGCTCGTAGCATGTGCCGGCGCCGCGCCCGCACGCCTGCAGCTCCGCGTCGAACCACGAGCCGGAGGGGCAGGCGCGCTCGACGGCGGTACCGTTCTCGCAGCGGTAGTAGTGCTGGCAGGCGGTGCCGGGCGCGGCGTAGGCGAGCGTGTCCTGGGGCGCGCACTCGCGGCGCACGCAGGCGTTGCGGCGCGAGGGCACGCAGGCGCCGTGCGCCTCGCTGAACATGCGGCCTGGCGGGCAGGCGTAGCGCCGTGCGGCGCCGCCCCAGCACTTGGTGTACTCGCGGCACTCGCTATCGTAGTCGGCGAACAGCCCGTCCCGCGGGCACTGGAAGGTCCCGGCGCCGGCTCCTGCTAAAAAACAATGTTATCTACTAGCAGCGGCTGCAGCTGAAACGTGCGAAAACTGGTTCTTGAACTTAACGGTTCGGATCGGCGGAAACATTTAATTATATCATTGGAGGACATTAAAGTGATGCGATGCGAGTGTCGGATGAGTTACTCACGGAGGCTGGGCGCGAGCGCCAGCGCGGCGAGGGCGAGCAGGCAGGCGGGCGCGCGCGCAGACATGTCGGCTGCGACTGAGGCGGCGCGAGGGTTCCTTGACATTCGCTCGTCCCCGTGCCCGAGCCCCGCCGCCGGCCCGGATGCAGCCTCCGAGCTAGGAATCTAGACGCGCCTTATTTGTAGAGCGCCCGCTGCTCGAGTGAAAATCGCCGGCCGTGAACTTTGCCGTCTTACGTAACGACCGCGAAGAATATTCGATGAATCAACTAATACGACGTTGTCCTTTGATCAATTAACACGTTACGGTTCCATTCACATCTGTGTTAAAACTGCGAGATTCCTCTTTTAATTTTATTGCGCGTCGACAAAAGTTCCCGCCAGCTGTTGCTTGACTGTCGGAAGCCAGCGTTCCATTATTCGTTTGATGACTGAACTGTGGGAATCTGCAATAAAAAACTGAATAAAAACAAACAGATCATGTTGAAACATAATACATTCTTATTACCGAGCCGGAATCTCTGAGAATCCGCCTTAAAGAAGCATTAGTTTTTATATTGGTTCTATATATAGATATTAAACCACGAACTTGTGTACTATTTACGTATACTAAATCTCATCGTGATGTGTTATCTAACGGTATAGATGAAGGCAAAGTATAAAAAGATCACGGAATTTTTCAACAGCGACAATTGATCAGACGTTATCATAGTTTTAACCCAAATACTTAATCGAACTAAAATATAAGCAGAAGGATCATAATTTTATAGCAGCCTTTGCTGGAAAACAAGGTCGCAAATAGGAATTCTCTTCCATCGAAGAGGATTTACATTACAATTTATCGTACACAAACTAAGCCACATTGTGTTGTTGATATTGTATTGTAATCAATTACAGTGTTTTGATCGTTATCTCAAGAATTACAATAAGCTTAGCCTCGAGATCTGTTCCGCATATTCTTCGCTTCTTTGACCTACACGACAACTATACACTATTAAGATTCTAGATTCTCTAACATTTTATTAGGTAGGGAATTATTTAAGGTTTAATTTTTTTTTGGCCTAATAATGAAAGGACTGCGAAGACGATAAATATGAAGACTGATTGTACTTAATTTTGTCGTTTAATCTGTGTTCTGTCTGTAAAGATAACATTATGATGAATAATCATCCACGACCTTCCTGAATTAAATGATTTCCATACAAAGCTTGTCTGGAAGAAATTGCTTTAAGCAATAATACCGCCCATTACGCATGCTAGGTCTAATTTAACTATAATAATATTTGTATTTTTGTTTATTGGTGTGTGTAATAAAGAATTTTCTATCTATCTATCTAATCATTATAAGATTTTGGAGGGTTTTTTCTGTTCATGTCCGTATGAGTAATCCTCTGAATCCTAACACGTGACCTCCGGGAGGTGCTAAGAACAGTCTCCGGTGGTAGGCCTCGGCCGCGGCTTGTCACCACCCTCCGCCTGGGCCAGTGCGTGAAGCGATTTTGAGTGAAAAACAATAATATAGTTAATCATAATCTACTAAACTTGACCTGACAAATTTGATTTACGGACCTGCAATTAACTCTAGCAAAATAAACTCACAATGTTGAAATAAAATATTTTAGACAAAAATGCTCTTGAACTAAATATTTTTATGTATGTAGGTACCGAGTTCTAACATATCTTAAGCAGGAGTATAATTGCAACTTTGTCAACAATTTATGCCATGCGGTTCTAATGTCATGTAAAAGCTGACATTGTTTTGACCGTGTTGTTTTATTAATAGCTAATAACATTCAATGCAAAGAATAATACTGCTATATAATTAACTAGCTTTGCACGTGATAGTCTATTCAGTACCTACTGTATAAGTAATTACTGTTAATTATAGTAGGGCTTAGCATTCAATCACAATAATAGCTCATTCACATTTTGTTTCTGAACAATCTACGCAAACGTCTAGCCCCGTGGTTAAGCTCTAAGCTTATGTTACGGGTAAATAGTCTTCTGATATATTAAATATAATTGACATACGTACATATATAGATATTGTAAAACTTTTCGGGCACATAGGTTCATTACCATAATCTTCAGCTACTTATTATAATTATACAAAATGAAATACATACCTACAATCATAATAACACTTAATAAGATCCGTAAGAGTCGAGTGCTAAATAAATTTCCCGATATAATTTGATATTTGTTTTACCTTTGGATTTCCCATTATGGAAAAACCTGAATTGTTAGGTGCCTGCCCAGTTTTTGCAAGTCATTCGTCATTCCAATTACTTTTTAACTTTTAAAATTATGCCAACGGTGGTTTGTTAAAAATAGCGCCGAGAGACAAGACTCTGACACGTATGATAGCGTGGTTTCGTTATGAAAAAATCTTAGTGTATATATAATAAAGGTGCTAAACTTTATTTCAACCATGGGTGCGGATGTACTACTCATAATAAAGATTTATTAATTCAATTCAATTTCTTTTATGTGGACTATGCGCTTGAAACGTCGTTTTGCTTTTGTCGTGGTAAAAAAAGTTATAAAGCGAAAAAGATGTTACTCAATTAAACACCATTTTGCGTCTTAATTTATTTATTAAATTAAACGTTGAATAACTATAACCCCTTATTAAACTAAAACTTTGATGTGGTTTCGTTCGATAAGAGTTATTTGTCAAGATAAAATTCTTCTGTTTTTTTCATTTGGTAACCTGAAGGCAAAAGACTCACGACCATACAGCCATGACTCTTTCTAAGTGTCCAACATTGTAAAATTAATTATGTTACCACTTCTGAAACACCGGGACTGCTCTCTTTGACGAGAGAGCAAAGTGCGTAAATGTCACATGTTCTTCAACCTCTTCCAAGTTTTCAGAACATGCTGGTTCCTCCTTCACCGTTAAAGCGAAAAATCTAGAGGTGCGTGGCGCGGCGTTTGAACTCAGGACCATCGGAATTTAAGTGGAGGGTTCTCCCACTTAGCCAACACGGCTTTTAAATCGTGTAAATATACATATGTTTTCCTTAGCTATCAATCTTTGTATTGCCGTTTTGTGTGTCGGTCCATTTTCATAATAAACAAACCAAATATATAAAAGCATGCGGTTACAAAATGATAAATGTGATGTTGACCCGTGGATGTTAGTTATCCTCCAAGCCGAGGTTTCACATTCGGCCGCAGACAGCCTGACTGCGAAATAAAGACCCAAACGATAACCTTTTAAAAACAGGTTTAAACAGTATAATACATAATTTTAACGTATTTTTTAGAATATGGCGGATATAGGGTTTTTATTCTTCAATTATTCAAATTTTAACATTCTCGCATGTTGTTAATATTTAATTATTAATGGTTTCATTTGAGATCCTGTTTGTACTTGGGTTTTAGAGAAATTTTATAGCTCCACTTAAATTAATATGACTGACTAGTTACCATTTAATAATTTTATTGCTTTATGAATTTTCATAATTCAATATTAATATTAAAACACATGTTGTTTATCTAGTCATATTATAAATTATCTCTCGTCTGTCTGAATAATTGTTAAATAATCTCAAAAAGTAAATAGGTACCGGTTTACATCAGCTGTAATTGTGGTCAAATGAAGACTTATCGATATTATAAAAAAAAGAAAAAATAATAGATGAAAATTTTCATATCATATTGTACAGCATTTTCAGGCTTATAATTGTCTAAGAATTGTCTGGCCTTGATAATAGCGGAATTATTGAATCTTGTTATATATAAAGGTAATAATCACAGTGTGTCACGAGATTACAAGTAAATTGGTTTAATGCGACTCACGCGCACGCGAAGTCTGTTAGAATTTATGGTTAATAAACATTTCACATAACATTGTTTGCTATTATTTATTGCACTCCTAATTCAAATATATAACATAAGAAACAAAAGCCTGTGGCGGGCAAATGTCTTAAGAGCTATCAATGTACCTATAGTATTACCGATATAATTTTCCACCGCGTTCGATTACTGTACAGATTTGAAAATGAGAATTACTCTATGAATGTTTCAGTGAGTTGAGAAGCAAAATGTAATATAAAAGAAGAACTTACGAACATAATATAAAAGAAGAGGCAGAGTCGGCTCTCTATATCAAATGTGTGGAAGGTATTTTCTGTTTTTAAAAACCTTATGAACTTGTATCCGATTGCTCTGATCAGACTTGATTGGTAACTTGTAAACATTTAGAAACTCATTATAAATCCATTTTATTTTTCCGCTAAATAATAAAGACCTGCTTTTTCTCGGTTAATGCTATGTGCCATTTTGGTAATATATCCGTGCGATACTTTGATTTCGAATTATGTAAAAAGCAATTTTTTTCGTTGTTTATTTCACAAAAGGTCCAGCTGACTCGCATTTTAGGTTTCATGCGGAAAAAATCCTACTGTGCTGAATGTAGTAGAAATACACCTTCTTATCGGCGTTCTGGAGATGTGAAAAATCTACAGTAATATTGTGACAGTTAAAAACATTATATACATAGGTCAAAAGTTCAGGAAAATCTGTTTTTCAGATCAGATGTCGCGACCTGTCGCTCGGAGCTCATAGATATCTGAAAATTGTTTCAGCGTGACATTATCGTATAAAAACGCACCCGCGCACGCAGCGTCAGGGCTAATGAAGTTTTGTTGCCTAAGTATAAAAACAACCTTTAGACGAAAAATTTTATATACTGATCCTGAGTAACAATGAAATGAAAGGATATTTCCTTTATTACCTAACGTAAACATAAAAATATTTTTCTGAAACTTTTTACAAATTAACACTATAACAATAGGATTGAACTACCTACTCGAAAGTTATAAAAACTGTGTTGAAGTATCAGCGCCCTCCTCCAAATAAAGGTACATAATGTAGTGATAGGTACCTACCAAACATATACATATATTATGCTTACGTAATTGGATATTTAAAATTAAAGTGACGTAAACACTATAAAGTAGTTTGAAAAATAACCAATGCAACCAATATTAAGGAATAAAATAAAATATCAAGGGACTCAATGCAAAATACCTACAAGAATAAATCCGGGTACATCGCCTATAAATTGCTGTAAATTTAAACTCGGAATAAAAAATCGATTCCAAGTTTACTTTACCAAGTTTAGCTCATCCGGGTTAAATCGAGTAAAAGTATTCAAGGTCTGCCAAATATCGCGGCATTTCTGTTGGCGCTTCTAATGTGAAACGTGACGAGCTTTGAAGCAATCGAGATTAACTCGATTATAAATCGATAATGATGCGGATTTTAATGATAGTGAGGTCGGTATTTGATTCGTGTCCGTGTTTGCTAACGTAACGAGGTATCTACTTACGGTACACAACCTTCGAGCAGATTCCACCTTGTTCTATGTGGATCCGTGAACGAATTGCATGGTAATAAGAGCTCTTCACCAACATCTGCTTAAATAGGTGTTTACATAAGTTTGTTCATTTTCAAAATTATCTGTCTTTTGTACCTAATTGGTATAGTATTTCAGACTGAAAACTAGCCAGATATTGCCAAATAAATAGAATAATTTTGATACCTACTCTCAAAAAGTCTGCCTGAACTTTGGATCGTCGTGATTATAGCAGTTGACAAATATAATAATGATTATTATAATAATGCTAAACTGGAGCTAAACTTAGAAAAATCTGTTACTCATATTATGACCGACCAAATATATAACACATTTCACAAGCCACGGCCTTATCCGTTTTTTTTTCCACGGGAACAACATATTTTCGCGTAGTAAAATGTATCCTATAACCTTTCTCGATAATAGAAATAATTTTAAAATCTGACTAGTAGTTAATGTGACAAGCGCTTTCAAACATACAACTTTAGAGTATTAGTATAGAAATAAGGTAATCTCAAAGTTCCTAGGTAGGCACTCAGTTTTATCAATTTCCAATATATCGATGTTGAGTCACCGTTGCCTTTCCGTTTCCGAGCAAAGTTGTACAAAGACGGACATGGCAACGTCAGAGCTACTTTAAAGTGCATTAAGATTAGTCAGTTCTGTTTAAGCAAGGTACAGTCAGTCGTATTCATATCAAAGTCTTACATTATAAAATATGTTACATTATACCTCTAGAATAATAAATTACCATTGCTGTAATTATAATTCTGGATAAGGGAACCAAGATCTGAACAAACAGCTCGCTTAGGAGTTTATTGTACAGTACAGTTATATGAACAGTAATATCAGTTTTTATAATGAATTCTCTTATTGAAATACACCAAGATAAAACTGACTTTCCTATGAAAATGCAATTACATAAATACAATACCAGAAATAAATGGAAACTTAACATACCTTACAAAAAATTATAAACAAGGCAGTGGCGTAGCTAGGGGAGAAAGGGCCCTTGTGCATAGTGAGAGAATCGGGCCCTATCCCTCTTTCCGAGTAGTTTTACCTTATTGATATGAGAATGAGTGACATCGAAAATGTAGATCTTGTCAACACCTTTCATTTTAACCCATAGTGGAACGTCTAGGATGTGTAGTTTCAGGCATATATTTACTGTTTTTGTTTTGACAGCCTGTCACCGAAAATCTAGATCTCATCAACATTTAAAAAAAAATACGCAACCAAAATGTAACCAAGCACCACCAAAGCTGGCGCGACACCATTCACGTAACCCCGCGATGTTTTGTGGTTGAGGTACGTGTGGGCTGGCCCTCATTGGAATATGATTTTTAAACTGAAAACAGGAATATCCATCCATCTCTGAACAGAAATCATTTATTAATTTTTGCTTTAAAGGGTTCTTGCTTACAATCTCTGTGTGATCAATATATACTGAAATTATTTATACTATGCTATGGTATGACCGTAAGGTCACGTGATTGTCGCGAGAAACATGATCCGTGAAATGGTCCGTCCTCCGTGAGCGCCAGAGAGCGACTGATCGGTTTTACGAAACGAATTTTCGTGCATTTTGTAAGTATTCTTTCACAGGCATTAATAAAATCCATATAATAATTTTTTGTACTTAGTACTAGTAACTCATTTACTAAGTAAATGACGAACTCTTTCTTTTGATATAACTTTTATATGTTTTGAAGTTGAAACCTCAGTAAAGTTGGTTTAAAAATCAATTTAATTAATGTCATCTTTTACACATTTTATTACCGTGCAGATTTATATATTTTTTAATTTTATCTTTAACAAAAAATAGCGTATTAACAAAAAATTATGAATTTTAATTTTATTTAAAAAAAACGTGCAAATTATTCATATTTACGGAGATAAAATCGTTAGAAAAATTGATAATTCGAACCGGATCTAGCTTTTGCAATTATTTTTTACTTTCTTGACGTTATTTCCGCTTTGCGGCTCCGGTACGTTCCTTTTTTCTTTCCATAATTTTCAATTGGTAGCCATCGAATTTTTAGAAATTTGGAGTACTTACTGAGATTTTTCTTTAAACAGGAAGCTCAACAGAAAATAACCATAAAAAAGCTTGTTTGGTAATGATGCCGTAAAATCAATATTAATTCTGTCAATTTGAACTTGCTTCTTTTTTTTTGCGAAAATGAGTTTTACCATACTTTCGTGCCAGATGGATGGATGTGCAGAATAGAAATCATATCATTAGTAGTGGTGACACTTGATGAATAAGGCTGTTAGTAGGGAATTACTCTCGATCTAGTTCTGTGGGAATTACGAATAACAACAGTCAGCAACAAACAAACAGTACGTTCCAGATCCAAGATAGTTGAAAACATTGCCGGAAATATCATAAATAAGAACAAGGCAAGAACGAATTAAAACATCTCACGACCGTGAAGCACGTGAGCTGATCTTTTTATTTTTCTTTTTTTTTCAAAGATGTGGCTAGAGGGCCCCCTGAGCTCAAGGGCCCTTGTGCACTGCACAACCAGGCCCTATGATAGCTACGCCACTGAAACAAGGTAAACCTATAAAACTAGCTATGTACAACAAGTTGCCATTTTAAATTATTCAACTTCCCTTACAAATATTCAAACATAAATTAAAAATATTTTTTCAGTCACATCCTTTTTATAGCGTTGCTGAATACATGAGTTGTTCATTTTCAAATTCTTAGCCAATCATTGTGTTTAAATATAAGTATGTATAGTATAACTAATCTTTATAAATATAATCCTTCTGTAAGTGTGTATGTCACTGAACTTCTCTCAAACGACTGTACCGATTTTGATGAAATTTTTTGTGTGTTTTCAAGGGGATCTGGGAATGGTTTAGATAAACAATTTTGAATAAAATTTTTGAAAAAAAATTGAATAAAAACCCGTGCGAAGCCGGGGCGGGCCACTAGTGTAAGTATAAATGTTTTTATGTTGTATGTTTTGACTTGCCTGTTATGTAATATAACGTTATGGTAAATAAATAACTTGAAATATTGTGGGTTATCTCCCTGTCTAACTAAAGTCCTAACCAGCCCAAGTTCACTTCACTGTTTACCTTTAGCATAGAATAATAAATTACTACGTAATAGAAGCGTCATCCCATTCAACGAAACTCGACTTTGCTAGCGAACAGGATTTGCGAACAGGGGATTTAGTCAACACCCTGATTAAATAATACCAACACGTATCGCAAGATGGCATAGATCTGTATTACTGGCTACTCCATACTAGGTGCCGCTGCTAGTATAAATCGAACGTAATTAATGTAATTTTATAGAATTCAAAATAGCGACCTCTAGTAGTGAGTGAAGTAGTTAATTATTGTTAATAAAATATCAGTAGATGGCGTTTGTTATAATTATAAACTAAGTTGTGTAGTTAAAAATATAACTCATACTAACTTTCATGCAGCGCAAATAGGGTACATGACTAAAAAAATAATAATTAGTCTCACTTTTTACTATACCAATTCTCTGTAATATTTTCATATTGTTGGTGTTTCAATAAAAAATATTGTATTGTATTGTACACGGAAAAATAAGTACCGCGAAATAGGTGCATATTTTCTGGCGGTTAAAATATCTTTTGTTTTTTTTGGGGATTCGGGATGAGAATCCGTGTATCAAATGTCAGTGCCCTAAATATTTTGCGTTAGAATTATTAGTATTACCATAAATCTATAATTAACGTAATTATATATATCAACTTAATTTAAGTCGGATATTTTAAGAAATTTCACCAGTTCTTATTATTTTAGACTGTTTTCTAGTCACTATGTTTAGTTTTCCATCTATTTAAATGTGTGAATGTAAGTTCTTAATAAGATTTTCTTATGGAAGTTGCAGATAACAAAATCAGGCTTTAGAGATACCTAATTAAAAAAAAAAAGGTGTGTGTGCGATTCACACACGATAGAAGTGAAACTTCAGTAAATCGACGAAAGAATAATAAGAAGAATAAAAAAAAGTGTGTGTGTGTCAGCTACGACGCACGATTGGAGTCTACTACTTATGAACTATAATTATGATATATATCGAATAGAAAAAAAGGGTAAATGAACGCATCTGCTAAATTGTTAAGAGAAACAAACATATATCTGTAATTATTCGGATTATTTATATTACTTCAATAAATCGTATTACATAAAGTATGTTACAAAATAATATAAATAAAATACAGCAATACCTCTTTGCGCGATACTTCGTAGTCTCAACTACGAAGTATCGCGCAAAGAAATTTAAATATAGGATTGTATTTGTGTCTCTTACATCATTTCCGTTTCATCTTTTTGCATCCGGTTTGAAATCACTACGATTCTATAGAAGTTTCACTTCAACAACAAAAAGGAGTGCTAACAATTAAGTGCAGATTGATTCGAATCTGGTGCTTAATTGTTCTTTTCTTTTGAGACCCCACTCGAGTAGGTATTGTTGAGGATGGAGGTCGCTGGAGCACGAAGGTATTGAGTAAAAGAAATGTTTTACGTTAAAATGCAACAGATCTCGAAACTTTTTGGAATATGGCGGCGGGCGCGCCGGTCGGTCGACGTAGACAATCGTCACCCAGTTTTTTTGAAGTGAAGTGAGGCGCGTTCGGGTTGCCTGCAAAAATGCCTCGCCGCTATATTCTCGCGGTTCGAAATGCGTTTCATCATTTTATTAATAAAAAGTTTTTAGTAAAAATAATTAAAGCTACATAAAATAAAGGTGAACATACAATGTTAAATTAAAATTAAATTAGGCTTTATATTTTTGAGCAGCGTGCGCGTCGTCAACACTTTCCCCCCTAGTGTCGTCATAACGACGCTCAACGTCGAGCTGTAGTAATGCTACGCGCGCTGCGGGACGCTTCATAACTGACGTCCTAGTCCGTATGTCTACTACTCTTACCCTTCCGTCCTTTCCTGGATATACCTTTTCCACAATGCCTTTAGGCCAACAGTTGCGATGTAAAGAAGGATCAACCACAATCACTAAATCGCCTACCTTAAGCTGCTGCCCTTCGCGGTTCCACTTCGCCCGAGGAATGAGAACAGGTAAAATCTCTTTTACCCACCGGTTCCAGAATAAATCAGCCAAGCGCTGAGCAGTGCGCCACTGACGCCGCAGGTACAGGTCCTTGTCATCGAAGACGCCGGGGAGGGGTAAGTTAGAAGAACTTCCTAATAAAAAATGGTTAGGGGTCAAAGTTTCCTGACTCCTAGGATCCACTGATACGTGAGTAAGTGGTCTACTATTAACAATATTTTCTACCTCAGCGAGAAGAGTAATCAGTACTTCTTCTCGTGGAGCTCGCTCTTTTAAAACTACCTTAAGTGCCGTTTTCACGGTTCGAATCAAACGTTCCCACGCGCCCCCCATATGTGGACTTGCAGGCGAAATAAATTTCCACGTTACACCTTTGGTTAATGCTTCATCGATGATTTGCTGCTGGTTAAGTTCACGGAGAGAGTTCCTCAAGTCGACATTGGCCTTGGTAAGATTTGTTCCATTATCACTCATTATTGTGTGTGGCCATCCGCGGCGAGCGGCCATTCTTCTAAGTGCCATGATAAGGGAATCAGCGGTTAAGTCGTTAGCAAGCTCAATGTGAACCGCGCGCACCGTTAAGCAAGTAAATAACACGCCATATCGTTTAGGTCTTTGCCGTCCTACTGTGACTTCAATAGGCCCAAACAAATCTATGCCACACATAGTGAACGGGCGCTGGTGATGAGCGAGCCGTTCAGGAGGTAGGTCGCCGAGGCGCGGCGGCCTAGGATTAGCTTTTCTAATTCTACAAACTAAACATTGCGACGCTACTGTGCGGACAGTAGGTCGCAGATTAACTATCCAATATTTCTGCCGAAGTTCGTTAACAACTAATTCGTTGAACGAGTGAGCTACACGTTCGTGATAGTATTTAACCAAAAGGCGAGTTACGCGGTCGCGCCCGTCTAGGATGATTGGGTTTTTCATCTGATCATCTACATGTTTCGCGGCGTCAATACGCCCGCCAACTCGTATAAGCCCGTTACTATCTAAAAACGGCGTTAAAGTACGTAAACGACTATCTATATTTATTTCACAACTATTATTCAACAAAGTTATTTCGCGCGAAAATGACTGTGACTGTGAATGTCTTATCAGTAAGACTTCTGCCTTATTAATAATCTCGCTATTAATAAGGAGCGTTTTATTATTCCTACATTTGGAAATGAACAACAATATGGTCGCAGTACAACGAAGCAGCCTCAACCATGACGAAAACCTATCTGGATTGGGGACCGGTAAAATCAACGTATCGCTGTAAGTATGAAAAACTGATTTAATTTCCTCTAAATCATCATTATTAATTATTTTCAATGTTTCATGTTGCTGCGGCCAGCTTTCCAAACGTTCGTACAAAAACGCGGGTCCCAAGAACCAAGAACAATCACTACGTAAGTTGTAATCAGTTATTTTAGTAGCTAAGTCCGCCATATTAAATTCTGAGGGAACGTAATTCCATTCATTAATTTTTGACAATTCATCAATTTCTCCTAACCGGTTAGCTATAAATGTTTTATAATTACGATGTTCATTTCTAATCCAATGCAAAACAACCGTAGAATCAACCCAGTAAAATGTTTTATCTGGTTTAATTCTATGCTCTTTTTTTATTGTTTCAGCTAGACGGCAAGCTAGGAGAGCGCCTTGAAGCTCCAGCCGTGGGATTGAGACAGATTTCAATGGCGCGACACGATTTTTACAAGCTATAAATGACACGGAAATTTGTCCATTGTTATTAATCTTACGCCAATATGCCACCGACGCAAATGCGCGTGGGCTAGCATCCCCGAATACATGTAATTCTAACTCGCTTACACGCGTGCCGCACGCTTTGTCTGTCTCACTCGCACTACCGAAGTACCACCTAGGAATGCGTATATCAACAATTGTTTGTAGTTGTAATAACCATTCTTGAAATTGAATAAATAAATTACATGGAATTTCATCGTCCCATTTTATACCTATTCTCCACACTTCCTGCATAATTATTTTGGATTTTACAGTAAAAGGGCTTAAAAATCCATGCATATCAAAAATAGACATAATAATGCGTAATAATTCACGCTTTGTCGGCTTTCGTGTACCGTTACGAATATCAGGAGAAATACGTTTCAATGATAAATCAAATGCAAAAGTATCACTATCGGGAAACCATAACAAACCTAAAGTTCGTTCCGGCTGATTTTCAACATTGAACCTTACGGCTCTCTCACTAAGGATATCGTTTGGTGTGTTGCTCAAAACATTAATATTATTACTTAACCAATCTCGCATTGTAAAACCACCCTGTTGATTAATATAGGAAATGTCTTTAATCAATTTTGTAGCGAGGCCGATCTCGCTCACACTATCTATGTAGTCATGCATATATTGACTTTTCCTAATTGCACATACAGCTTCCGGACGCTGTGTTTTTTATTTGATTTACATATTGAGCTATAAACGGAGAACAATTAGCACCAAAAATGAGTGACGTCATGACGTACTCTTTAATAGGGGTCACCTTCGATGATGATGATGATGATTTTTCGAGTCCATCGTCAGGTACCTCGCTGGTTAAGAAACCTTCCTGCCATAAGAAACGCAACGCGTGCGTATCTCTATCATGTATCTTTATACGCAAAAACATATCTTGTATGTCGCCTATAATACCTATAGAATTTTCCCTAAACCTTAACATTATTCCCAATAAAGATTGCAACAGATCGGGACCTTGTAAAAGAAAATCATTTAGAGAGCAATTATTAGACTTTGCAGCCGCATCAAAAACTAATCGTACCTAGTTTTTTCTTGTTCGGGTTATCGACACCGAAGTGCGGTAGGTACCAAACACGGCCTTCGTTATAGCTACCTGTTATTTCTTTAGCGAAGCCGTTAGAAAATAAATGAGAAATTCTTTCTTGATAACGTAATGAGTAATCGTTATTACATAACATTTTCTTTTGAACCGATTTTAGACGTCTAAAGCATTAGAGTAGGAGTCAGGCAAACAATGATTATCCGATTTCCACGGTAAACTAACGTACCATTGTCCCACGCGAAGCTCGGCAGTTTCCTCTAAAATAGAGATAGCGCGTAAATCATCAGGATTGACGCGGGGCTTCGTACCTACTCCAATGGCATCTAACATAAAAGATTTGCGCACTTCATTATGCAGCTGAACGCACCGCTGTTCGCAGTCCTCGGGGTGAACCAGGGCTACGCGGGGGGCGGCGATCTCAGTGGTTGTATCAGCTGGTTGAAATTCACACAAATGGAAAACATTTTCTTGTGGGCAGGTATATCCAGAACAGTCGTGAATAAGTGAGACACACAGATTAGAATTAGAGTTATGCGACATATCACTTACCGAGGTCCCGTGTACACACCAACCCAACGCTGTCTGTGCTACGTACGGCCCACGCTGCTCGCTACGATAACACTGGAAAGGTGTTATCAAATCATGGTGATCCTGACCTATCAATAACATTGGTTGCACGTCACATTTACACATATTTATTTCAGCGAAATCACTCCCTAACCCGTATTCTTTAAAGTTTATATTTGGCAGCAATTGTACTGGTAAATTTAACGAGTTTATTTTACGTGCACACAACTTATAATTTTTATTATTGTTATTTGTAATTCTAAAGTTCAATATTTGCGTTTCACACACTAATTCACCGGAATCCCATGCGCTGCGAGCTCGCATCTTCTCGTTTCTCCCGTGAAGACCAAGTTTATCTGCTAATTCGGCCGCAATCAGGGTCACCGTCGCCCCGTCGTCCAGTAGCGCGTGCGCGTGCATAGCGCCCGCAGGACCGTGCACTGTCAGCGGTACGATTTTGAGAAGTACTTTAGGGTGCAATGACCCCACTGTATGGTTCACAGTCTCATGGGTAATCTCGGTGTCTGCGAGGTCTTCGCTTTCTTTAGTACTCTCGTTCTTTTTATCGTACGGCTTGGTCCAGTAAAGTAGACGATGGTGCGGCTGGTCACAGCCCTCGATGTTGCAGTTTCTTGCAGTGCAGGAGCCGGGGTTCATATGAAGGGTTAAACATTTGTAACACAGCTTGTGTTCTCTTGCAAATCTCCAACGATCTCTACGCATCGCACGTTTGAAGCGCGGGCAGTCAGGTAGCCTATGTCCAGTCTTGTGACAGAACTTGCAGTCATTATCTTTGCTGTCATCATTGTTGTTTGAGGCATGTAATATTGTAGCTCGGCTGTGTTTGGTGAAATGTTTACCTTCATGCTGCTCTGGCTTCCTTGTAGATTGTAGATGTATATGACTAACACCAGAACTTGCTACTTTATTTGCTTCTAAGTATAAGAAGTTGTTCAGTAACTCCAATCTTGAAGTTTCATTATATGCTGGTGCGGTGAGTTGGTTTTCATAAACATAGTCTGTCCATTTGTTAATAAGTATGGTTGGTAATTTAGATAAGATGACTGAAACCAGCTCGGGGCTGCGTAGATAATCAACCTGTTTCAACGCTATTGCAGCTGTAACATAATTCTTTATTTTTACTGCAAAGCAAATAAGCTCGTTGTGGTATGACATTGGCAATGGCTGTATTTTCTTGAGTTGTGTCACTATTTTAGTCATTATGTACTCTGGTTTACCGAAGCGTAGTTCAAGTGTATCCATGATAATGTCAGGGGAAACACCACCAATAAGCAAGGATGTCACCGCTTCTTTTGCATCACCTCGCAGACATTTTCTTAGCCGCCATACATTCTCTGGGTCAGTGTACTTACAGAGTTTGGTGGACTCATGATATGATTCCTTGAATTGTAGCCAATCCATAGGGTCGCCTGAATATGGAGGCAAGTCTTTAGAGGTAGACATTCTGGTAAGCAGCTGTTGCTGATGCTGAGGAGAAGGAGAAGCGGCAAATGCATCTCTCAGTGCTGAGGCAAGCATCTGGATATCAGTTTGGCCAGAAGCAACATTCATGCGTGGCAGTTCAGGTGCAGGCGCAGGCTGTAGCTCGGTAGATTTCTCCAACCAGTTATGTACTTTACTTGTAATGGACGAGGCAGATGATTTCATAGAGTGCTGTGATTCCAGGTCAGCGACGTCCGCGGCGAGTCGTTTCTTGAGTAGTTCGACTCGGATTTCTGTTTTCATTCGAGCAGCCTTCGCTTCTGCTTCGACGGATTCTATGCGAAGCTGAGCCTGAGCTGTCTCGGCCTCGAGCTCGAGTTGCCGGCGACGCGCGGAGGTGGATGACGTTGTACTTCTCTCAGACTTCTTGCTAACGCTGCACAAACTAGCGTATACTTCAGCAGGGTCATCTTTCGGCGTCGGGGGAGGTAAACAAGCGTCTGTTGCGTTTTCATCAGTGCAAACCGCATTGGCGCCACGTGGTTTTTTCATTTTGCGCGGCGTGCGCGGTGAGCGGAACATTTTACTACGAAAATGCTTCGGTGCTGAGCGTTCCGGTTCGAAGTGACCACTTTTGTTGAGGATGGAGGTCGCTGGAGCACGAAGGTTGAGTAAAAGAAATGTTTTACGTTAAAATGCAACAGATCTCGAAACTTTTTGGAATATGGCGGCGGGCGCGCCGGTCGGTCGACGTAGACAATCGTCACATTCGTCACTATTCGTCACCCAGTTTTTTTGAAGTGAAGTGAGGCGCGTTCGGGGTTGCCCGCAAAAATGCCTCGCCGCTATATTCTCGCGGTTCGAAATGCGTTTCATCATTTTATTAATAAAAAGTTTTTAGTAAAAATAATTAAAGCTACATAAAATAAAGGTGTACATACAATGTTAAATTAAAATTAAATTAGGCTTTATATTTTTGAGCAGCGTGCGCGTCGTCAACAGGTATATATGCAGATTTTCGGTTTTCCTTCCCCACTTTTACCCTCATAACTTATAAACAGGTCAACCGATTTTCATCAAACATGTCAAAGAACACTAGCGCGAAACTCACCTTTCATGCAAGAACTTAATTGAAATGGCTCTATCCGTTCGGGAGCTATGATGTCCCAGGCAGACAGACAGACGCAGACATACAGACGTTTGTCTGTCCCCACCCCTTTTGTGTCGGGGGTTATAAAATGTTGCAGAAAACAAAACTTAATTACTACATTAATAGGACAGGCCTTATACCGACGTAACCAAACATTTTATATGTAGGGAAATAAAAACGATATCAAAGTTATAAAACATCGAATATATTATACGCAAAATGAGGTCAACCAAACCACAATGAACCCTCCAAAACAATCGCAATTGTAAAAAGTAGGTAGTTAAAGAGTTTTAAAAAATGGTTCTGTCATGTTTTTGCATAAATTAAATAAACAGTGAGGCTAAATAATATCATAGATTGTAAGCAGCAAGACTCAATATCCCCGGGCTAGCAGTCCATGGAGTTACTTCATTTTTGTGTTAAGATAATGAACATAGAATCTCAAGTACTGTTAGGGACGCTTTTGCACTGTGATACATTCATCGCAGGCCAGCTAAGGTACTAAATCAGCAACGTTCCTTCTAAGCAAGCAGTGTATAACATTGCCTTGTTTAGTCGACAAGAATCGTAACAATGAGTAGGTACCAACTTCTGGATAAATGAAAGCATCTCAATAAAAACATTATGGCTGAATATTGATAAATATTGACATGTTATATTTTATACTTAATTAATTACCTAACTTAATTTTCATTTTTTTGCATTATATCTCAAATTAAGTGATACTTAATTAATGTGTAAAGTAGTTTTAATTTTTTATTATATCTAGGATGATGCTACTGCTCCACCTGCGTTAGCGTAAAGGTTAGCGTCTCTAAGCGCTATAATTATTGCACTAAAAATTGCGCGTTAAACTTGTAGCCACATCAAAGGTACTACTCTGCCAAAAGCTAATTTCAGGTGAGTTAATGTGCTTACAGCAGCGTTCCAAAATAATATCATCAATAATATAAGGTAATATCGGCTGGTCTAGTGTACTACATGAGTGTTCTTAATCATTATATGCATCTAGTTAATCTCGAAAAAAAAAAAGATTAAAAGAAGGTGGTGGATGATTCGAATGCATCGCCGTCGAACAATGTAAGTTGTTTTTATTTTTTCTATGATGTGTGTTAGTACACGGGGAAAGGTACCTTTTGACCGGTATTGAGTTATTAGATCTCCTAAAACTAGATAAATTTTAAATTGAATTTTATAACTTTGTACGAATGTCGGCTGAATGCGGCGAAGAGCGTGCCTGTTGCGTGCGTCACAGCAACTTCAGTCTCGGTGCCTACGGACTTCGGGCGCGATCGGGCAGCCTCGGCTTAAGTCGTGAATCGCAACGGCCGCGGCGCGGCACGGCACGCCCGGGCGCCCGCGCCCCGCGCGCCCCTTCCAGATTCCGGCGCCTGAGCCGAGCACACGAGTCCCTTGTTTTACGCAATACAAGTTCATATATCATAATCAGCGCTTTTTTATTTAAAACTACTTCACGCCAAGAACATCTTCTACTTCAGTACCGTTCTGAGCGAACACCTCAGTGACCTCAGCCAAAATTCGAATTTCGCTTCAGTTCGTCGGCGGGGCGCGGGGCGGGCACGGCGAGGCGCGTTATAATTCGCGCTGTAGTAACTTTTTATTATATTAACTGCGTTCGCTCGCAAAGTTATATTGGGTTCACGCGAAGTCAAAAGAATCTCATTGAAGAGTTAGTTACAATATTTTTGTCTAAAAGCTAGGTACCTAAATATTGCTAGATACCTACTGATACATGAAACCTATATGGATAAAAATGAATTGTTGTTCGTTAGTCTGATTAAAACTCGAGAACGGATGAGCTGATTTTGGTTTAAAAATGCTTGTCGCAGTCCAGGGTAGGTCTAAATGGTGAGCAAATAAGGAAAAATTGCCGGGCACTTTTTTTACCTGTGCGACGCCGGGGCGGGCCGCTAGTTATCAAATAAATATGTAGGTAGGTAGATAGGTACCCAATGCTTTTTAGTAGGTAGGTAAGTTTGTACCTTAGTAGGTAGATACGTACTACTAACTTTGGGAATATTACTAATATTTTTTATTGATTCGTTCTTATAGATAATCGTTTGTAGTTGATTGTTATGATTTATTTTTGGTTTGTAGTAAATCCAAAAAAGAGTACCTAGGGCAAGTTTGAAGAATTGTATCCTATTAATCTTTGGAGAATATTATTTGGCACTGGATTATATATGATTTTCTAGAAACTCAAACTTCAGGTACCTAGAAAAAAGTACTTAGGAACTAAATAGTCAGTAAGTAAGTATGTAAGAAAATAAAAAATAATTAGAAAGAAAATAAAATTACCTGAGTGTGTCGCTAGGTAGTGTAGAAAATTCGGGGCGAATAATAAAATACTGCTAGAATTGTAGGTATAAAGTATATTTTTGTACGCAACAGTTAAGTCCGGTTACAATCACTCGTGAGGGTTCCGTAACATATTTTAAGCTTATTTTTGTTTTTTTATATTTACATTACAATAGGTACAATTCAATCCTAGCAGAAAGCTAGAATAGAATATTCTTTATTGCACACTTAAATATACAGGGGGTAGGTCACCTCGCTACGCATCCATGCAGGCTAGCTATTACCTTAGTCCAATGTCGACGAATTCCGAGTTATCATAATATCCATGATTTTTTTAAAATTAACCAAAATATGCTTATTCATTCATACTAATCAAACAGACAGTTACTTAGTGCCTATGAATTTGTTTGCGTCCTAGCATAATGTGTATTCAATCGATAAACACCAAAACAATCATCCGTATCCAAATAACTGACTAAATGGGAGGTATTTAATAAAGAAAAAAAATTCAAAAATTAAAATTACTTTTTGAAATAGGTAGTTCTTTTTTTTTAAATAGGGAAGTCTAAAACATTCGAACATTTTTAAAAACATCCAGTATTATTGCCCTTTCGATTTCGATTGGTGTATCATACACGTTGATGCTTGCCTATTTCTCAGAACTATAGTCTGTTCGCGGAGACAAACTAATAGGGAAATCATAGACGGCACGTTATTGGTCGCAGATAACGAACATAGGGCACGTGCACACTGTGACTAAAAGTCAGTCTCATCTGTCTCTTGTGCGGTGCGGACGTGCCGCGTTTAGTGCTCGTTACATTGTGTTCTCGGTATTGTATTTTACGTTGACCTGGCTTGCTTTTTGGACTGTTTCCTGTTTACTTCGTGATTTTGCGTGACGTACTGATTCTTGTTTTATTGTTGACCTGGCTTGCCCATCGGACTGTTTCCTATTAATTTTGTGACTTGGCATGTATATAGGACTGATTCACTGTTATGGCCGCTACAGCCGGTAGCCCGGTTATTAAAAAGCGGAAACGACCTTTTTATAAAATAATAAAAAAATATAAATCTTTCATTTCAGACACAGGTCCATAAATTAAATTAGTGTGATCATAAAATAACATAAATATAGAAAACATAAACATAAATAACATAAACATAGACAGATACTGTCTTGTGCAGAAAGCGATCAATCTAGGAAAAAATATTTTTCATCAACGGAATAAAACTATGATATACAATATACCATACCAAGGTTCTCAGTACCATAATAAGTAGGTCAATTATCAATAAGCCACTCATCCTCAAAACCCCGGGCGAAAACCTAATAGTAGCTAATACTTTGAAGTGAGCAATCTAAACATAGCTTTACATTTTTTAAAACGGCCACTCCCACTGACCAATCAAAGTCTCCCACGCTAGTAGTCCCGTCCTTTTCACTTTCATACAATTGTGCAAGAGAGCGCGCGCTATATTAGCTTGTCTCCGCGAACAGACTATAGAGTAGGTACATAAACCCAACTTAAGTCCGGTTTCAACAAAGAATTTAAAAAAGTCCTAATTATAGAGGTTAATTAAACATTTTATTAATATTCAAATCGTTTATTATTAATTTTCAAAATGTGAACCTTGGTTTCTTATACATTTTCGGGCCCTATTTCGCACTTCAGTGGTTGTTGTTTTTAATAACATCTCGTGTTTTTTATTGTTTATATACTTATAAACAAATATAATCGTGTTTTCGAAAAGATGGAATCCAAGATAAAAGTTCGAATTATAATTTACCTAAATATGTAGGTGATAGATTCACAGATTCTGAGATAAATAACGATTTCTAACTATAAAATTACATAAGGTACTCAGGAGACATTATTAAGTAGTTTAAATAAGTTTATAAGCATTTAAGTCTCATTTAATTGTGTTATTGTTAACTTTGATTGATTCAACTAATAAATGGAATGGTGGACACTTTGAGTAACAAAATAGGAGAGCATAAGTGCGCAGGAGGTGTTCACCGGATACTACTTGTACTATTATGTATTCTGTGCCGATACACAAAGCCAGCTATCTACGTGAGTCCATTCAAATACGCTCCTCATTCATTCAAAATACTCAGAACTCCGGTTGGATAAGCCAGGGGTCAACTTAATTTGGACGGAAAGCACGTTTGTACTAATTTGGAAGCTAGAACCAGTATTAGAAGACCCGTACTCACACTGGAAAAAACTAGACCCCAACCCCGTTAAAACGATACCAAAATAATAATTCAGACTAATTCAGAGGAAGTATTTTAAATAAATTTATCAAAATAGGTCTTCAAATCTGTCTAAAAATGCTACCATCCTATGTTTGATAATTTTTTAGTATATGAAGATGTAGGTACGATGATTCATATTATTATTCAAGTTTATTTAGTTATAATAAAGAACATAAATACATTTTTGGTTTTGAAATAGGTTTAGTACTTTTTAGGTGATAAATAGTTTTATCGGGAAGATCGCGCAGCGTGTTACGCAATGCTTGCGTGACGCTGGCTGGGAAGTTACGTGGCTAGTTACGCTGAGGGCGCTGGACGTTACAGTGGTTATGTTATGTTGTTATTATAACAATATTTATGTGGTTACCACATATAGATTTAACATTAACAAACAAATGCTTGTCAAACATGCACATAACAGAAAAAAAAACTAAATTCAGATATTTTGCCCATTCTTTGATAAAGTCTTCTGTAGAATAAAAAGCTTTTTTCAGAAGACATTTTTTTATTAAAACCTTAAACTTTCGATTGGGTCAGCTCAGTTATAAACTGCGGAAGCTTATTATAAAAACGGACACAATTTCCCCTAAGAGAGTTCCCAACCTTACGTAATCGAAACGTAGGGATTTTATCGAAGGCAGATCCAAAGTCCAGTGTGAGTTGTATGCAATTGGTCAATCGAGTATAGCGGTATCGGAGTCCATAAACGTAGCAAGGGTCAAACAATAAAGCAGGTAATCGTCCAATATACAATCCGAGGTCAAAAGAATTAAATGAATTTCAAGAAAAACACTCAACAAACAGCGCAGCAAAGAAGTAGGTAACTACAACCTTACTGTACCTACTCGGCAATAGCAACCGCAACCGGCGAGCTGTGCTGCCAGCTATATTTTTACGAATACGTAAACTAACAGAAATCCAGGCAAATTATTTTTGGCATTATAACAAATATTGTAATTTTCATATATATTTATTGTAATGCAAGTTAAATTTGAATGTTAATTTTAACCTAGTTCTTGTATCGTTATGCCTGCCTCGCGTAATGTAAGATAAGGCCAAGAAAATTATGATGAACTAGCGGCACGGCCCGGCGGGTAATTATTCAAAATTGTTTCAAAATTATTCGAATTTTTCTCGCCGTAAAAACCATCCTTAAACTCCAACGAACATTTAAAAAAATAAATTGGCTAAATTGGTAGAGGAGTTGTTGAGTTATGCGATTAGCAACACATTTTGCGATTCATTTTTAAACCCCGACAAAAAAAGAGGGGTGTAATAGTTTGACGTGTCTGTCTGTCTGGGACATCATAGCTCCCGAACGGATGAAGCGATTTCAACTTAGTTTTTTTGTTTAAAAGGTGAGTCTGGCGCGAGTGCTCTTAGACATGTTTCATGATAATCGGTTGTGCCGTTTAAAAATTGTGGGGGTTAGAGTGGGGAAGGAAAACCCAAAATCTGCAAAAATCTCGAGTATCAAATGAAAGCGCATTGCGTGCACATTACACATTAAATGGTGTTTTACTTTTAAGGAACTTGAAGGATTCGAATCGGGGGTTTTTCTTATATTTTAAATTTAGTTTTATGATTTATAAGAAGATTAAGGAAAGGGAAAACATACTATTGATTGCAATCTTCAATTTGGTGTAACCGACAACAAACATAAACTTGGTTCGGGTCAATTTGTGTAACGTTAGTTTTTTGAAGAAAGTTGGTTTTATATTGGTGTATGTGTGGTTATAATTTTTCGTTCAAGCTAAGAATTAGTGTAAGAGCAATGCTGGTTTGCCAAGATACATACACCAACTTAACCTTCATCGGTCATAGGAATACAACAATTCGACTTATGTAAATGGATCACATACCTACTCAGTTACAACATAATTTCGACGGAAGTCTGCAAAATTTACAGTTAAAATGTGTAGCGTAACTGTATTTTTTTAAAGCTAGAATTATATTATTATGCTATTCGAAAGAGCAGAAAAAAACTAAAAAAACTGTATACTCAACTTATTTTGTTTTGGTGGTTAACCCAATTGAACCTGCAACCGACGATAATGTACAATATCTATGCTATATGCTAGGGTTTAGTTCTGAAAATAACTTTTTGAATGGGATTAGTTACCTGTTAACGAATTATTAACTACTAACTAAGCGACAAAATATTATCAAGCGACAATTTTTTTATTTCCGCACACGACCATTCAGTAGGGAGCCGACCGACTCGCGCGGCAGATTATTTCGTGATCTTAACCCCCCCCTCCCGTACCTTCGTGCCCGAGTGACGCCTGCCACTCCACAACGCATAGTTAGCAGTTATTTAAAAAAAAATTAACTCGTGATATCTTTTGAATGGAATGTCAGAATCTAATAATTAAAAATGTTATATAAAGGTTTTAAAGCAATCTTACATAATAAATAATTTATTTTGTTAAGGATTAATACCAAGATACAAATAAAGAGCCTTTTAAAACAGTGGTATTTTAATTTTTTTATATAAAAAATCGCTTATTGTCACAAAACTATAATAGTTAGAGATATGATGCAACGACGTTTTTTGTAGATAATGATAAGTTCTACAAAGTTGTAATACATCACTTTGTTATATATTCAATAGTTTTCGCAGCATTCGCGATTAAAGAAAGATTTTAGGTTTATTTTTTCATAAAAATCGGTTATTGTCACAAAACTATAATAGTTAGAGATATGATGCAACGACGTTTTTTGTAGATAATGATAAGTTCTACAAAGTTGTAATACATCACTTTGTTATATATTCAATAGTTTTCGCAGCATTCGCGATTAAAGAAAGATTTTGGGTTCTTTTTTTTCACCATGGGTTACATTATCGGAGTTTGGTAAGAAATCATATTATTTTTGAAAACTAAATATAGCCTATGTCACTCAGGGATAGTGTAGCTTTCGAATGGTGAAAGAATTTTTTAAATCGGTGCAGTAGTTTCAGAGCCTATTCGGGACAAACAAACAAACAAACAAAAAATCAAACCTTTCCTCTTTATAATATTAGTATAGATAATTAATTTATGTACTCTAGTAGATAGTAAATTGATCATCTGTTATAAATCTATATCTGCTGCCATTTTAGATTTTGCACAATTTCAACTATATAGCTATGTAGCTTATTATCGATATTTAGAGAACAAGATATTTAGTTACGTTAAATTAACATTCAAATTTAACCCCTTAAATTAATATTAGATAAATAATTTTAATTATTACAATAATTAGCTATAATAACATGCATAAACATGTTTTACATGCATAAAAATAATGTATGTAACTAACAAATAAGTTAATGTATTATGTGTAAAAAATAAATTATTGCAAAAATTTGAAAGACCTAGCGCATTTGTCGTAACACTTGTTGGAAACACCGGAAGCACCATATAAAAATTATGATTGTTCAAATGTTTCATATTTTATTATCAAAAGGGTTAAACGGCTGAAATTTGGAGTAACTTTAAATTCTGAAATCTATCCTTTGTTTTTAACAATATTTAAAGCAAATTTTCTGCATTGCGGACCTGTGTAATGAATTTATTAAATACTTTGTTTGACGTTCTTTGAGTCATTTAGCACAGATTGGTTCAAAGTTTGAACCAATCTGCTTCAGTTTAATTTAGCTACTTGGCAACAGATTACGTGACTAACGTTGCACGCCATCTCTGATCGAGTAGTTCTTTTTTATAACTTTAAAAAATCCGACACTGGTAACAATAATAGTAAGCCTAATGAGTAACTAGTTCCACAGTTCACCGCTAGAGTGCATTGCATGCTTTGCACAACGCGGCATTTCTTCTGGATAACACCCCATGCCTTTAGGTAGTCATTGTTTGCATTTATATAGCTGGATTGTTATTAGATAAAAGGCATGATGCCTATATAAAAAAAAAATCTATTTATCTGTTAGCCTATTCAAAAATACTAAACAAATATCCGGAGTGGGGGCTTGCGACATACAAATTAAGTACAAATCCCACTAAAGACTAAAACACGCAAAACTTCAATGCACTGTTTCGTCTTGATTTTTTGTTGGCAAGAAAAAACTAAAATACGTGTACATTTTTCTTATATATTTTAAATGACTGAGATTATTTTTTGTAAGCCATCGATCCTTTTATTTGGTAGTTTGACGACCTACCTTTACCTTTTTGGTAAAGGCATTTAAAGATTCGAGGCTTATTAACATTCTTGTCCAATTAATTAGTGAACTGTCATTGATTTTGTAATTACCAGCTGCCACTATTGCGGTACTATCTACGTAGTTAATAATAATATTATTCAGGATTTTCTATTATATTTTGGCCGGAATTTTGTGTCACAAACATACCGCAACAGATAATTTATTTCTTATTTACTTTGTATCATATCTGACATTTAATTCGTCTATAATCCAGCCTCGGTTTATGTGCCTTTGTTAAGAAATTTGTTATAAACAATAAAAATATCACTGAAATGCATCTGTGATATATTACCGTTCAATCTCATAACACTACCCTAAATAAGGCTTTGCATAAAGATAAGATGTAGTTTGTCAAGTAACATAATAGCAATGGTATCGAAGCTGAGTGTACCTATAAAAAGGTTAAATGGCGGATATTATTGACGGGGGCTCTCGTAGCGTGAGGATAATATCTATATTTTGCTATTTTTATCATAATTAGAAGCTCATTGCTAGGCGGAACTGGATTCTCAACATTAACGTGTAGGTATTTTATATATAAACATCATCTTGTTTCTTTTTTGTTGCTAATACCTACCTTATTAATATTACAAAACAATGTTATAGAGAATTCATGTTTGTTAAAAAAAACCGTTAGAATCATACAATAAATAGAAAAAAAAGGTGTGTGTCCGATTCACACACGATGGAAGTGAAACTTCAGTAAATCGACAAAAGAATGAATAAAAAAAAACAAAAACAAAAATACTGTGCAAAAAGATTTTGTTCGGGCGGTCACCCATCCAAGTGCTGGCGTCGCGCAACGTTGCTTAACCTTGTTAGCGTTTAAGATTGGCTTACCGTTCGCATTTCCGTTGCATCCGGTTTGAAATCACGACGATTCTACAGAAGTTTCACTTCAAAATAAAAGAATTAAGTACCGTACTAGGAAAATTCTGTGTCGCTTTACATCCAAAGCTTGTGTTACGGGTACTAGACATCTGACATACGCGTATAGATATTTTTTTATACATTAGAAACATCCAGACCAAGGAGAAAAGTCCAAACAAACGCTTGACTCCTTGGTGGGAATCGAACCCGCTACTTTTGCACCGCAGGCGGACCTTCGCCAACGCGCCAATGAGGCAGTCAGAAAGATTGAGGTTTAGAAAAATTATAAAGATTTTTACTTATACAAAAAATAATCAAATGATATTATCGTTCTTACTTATTTTGTAAAATCCCAGATATAAACTGTCATAAAATATCCAATGCGGTGTCCAATATTTCAGTCAATAAAAGTATCTTCCTAATAAAGATCCATATTAAAAAGCCGTACTTCCCATACGGGTCAGCTTAATTGCTACCAAACACTACACATAAAAAAAACTCTAATCTCTAAACTCCAATACGAAAACAAACGAAATGATGTCATGCCTCGAAACAATACCCTAGTTATGGCTAGACTAGTAGTCTTTATTTATAATCTAGTGTCACACATGTTTGGTCTTGACATGGTCTTGCTGGCCTCAATCCTCGTATCTGTGCTAATTTACATTCTCACTTCATATTTCGGCTTTACATTGAATATTTTGATCCAAGTGCACCTGTGCTAGATTTGAATTTTATGGCATTTTGTAAACAAAATAAAAAGAAGTTGTGGCTTTACACGATCATTTGGTGTGATTTATGACTGGTTTACAAGGATGCAAAGTTATTTGGGAGCTGTCAATTCTTATTTTAAGAATACGATACGCTTAAAATGGTTATCAAAACAATGATCTCAATTAGAGATCTTACATTATCTGTTCAGTAATTAACTTCTATGCTAAACAGATTTTTGAAAAATAAACAATAAAATAATGCAAAAGTCCCTTAAACTATTAAAGTTGATCCTTGGATGATTGCAGTAAAAACTATTATAACAAGTTGTTACTATATTTTAGCGCGTTTAAATCTTTTGCATGATAACATAATCGAGATATTTTCTGTTATTTTTTTTGTAGCTACCTTATTTTACCTTTTTAAAATATTATGATTATCATTCATGAATTAAATTTCTTGTACTTTATAGGTCCACTATGGTATGAACCTTAGGTAGGTCCATTATAAACAACTTTCTTACACATAATAAATTGATCGCTATAGTAATTACCTGATACCTATACGAATCTCAGTTAGATGCTCAATTATTTTTAGTCGACCCACGGCGGAAAATATGGTATTGAATAACTCTAAACTGATATAATTATAAAATAAAGAGATTGTTTCTATATGTGAACGCACAGGCAGGTTTTAGGGTGGTACCTACTACTTACCTATTCTATAAAATGATTCCATTGCTGGATACCTAGTCCTTTTATTGAGAAACGCATTTTACCGTGGTAATTTGTTTGTTGTTAAGCAATTTAGTTTTATTAATTTTAAGTTGACCTGTCCATGTAGGCTATGTGCTTCTAAGGAAATAAACGTTTTGACTTTGACTTTGACTTTGAGTGAGATAATAATATGAGCGCGGTATGAAAAGCCGTATCATGTAGAACATTCGACGATATGATTGCGTCGACATTGTACCGTAAACTATTAATAATGTGTCACTATCAACAGGAATTGATTTATTTAAAAAAAACATAAGGCTTTTAATAAATTATTTCCGCTCTTTTAAATACTCCGTTATTTATTAGATTTAAGCAGAAAATTCACTAAGAAGTCTGTTTGTCAATACGAACTTGACTTTTCAATGATAATTTACAACCTTAAATATAAAGAGGCTAAAATAAATTGTATACTTGTATGAAATACAATTTGAAGAATTAGAGTTAAAAGAAGTAGTTTTGGATATAAAATGTAAAAAGAACTATTTGTGGTATTTTTATTGATCACTTAATCCTATTTCATTCATAAATTAATTTATTAAATTCATAGATGGACTCTAGTTCTATGCAAAATACTTTTATATCTACTTCTTTAGTACATTGTAGTAAGTGATCAATAAGGTGTAGTGTTAAAGCCTTCAATGTTCACGTAGCTCCATCTAACTACAGAGATCCGAACTAAACTGTTATCTACCGATCGATATTATAGAACCTTCGCCAATCGTCATGTGGTTGCATTGAATGCTGAGTATTGAAGTATCTGTCTTGACAGTTCTAACCTAAATATAAATTTATTTGAAACACCTACACCAGTACTAGAAAATCCACAAGTATTATGAACAATCCATAGTTACGTTAAATACACGAATTTAATCATGATATGGCATGTAAAACGAGAGTTAACTTTAACTTAATAATGTTGTTATCAAAAAAGTCCGATAGATGGCTACATCATGTCGATATAACAAGTTAAGGCTTTCGCGCTCATGAAAAATGATGAATTTTTAGTTTTCGATATATATTTTCGATGATTGTATTATTAGATTATTATGTGAGTTGTTTTAGTAACTTTTAGTATAGAAGATGATTACTGTTGTAATGTTTTGTTCAAGTCAGGAGGTTGTTTTAAAGATGGCGGCGGCTGCGTCGGTTGCGCAGTCTCTCGGTCGGGTGCGCGGGTGCGCGGCCGGAGTGTCGACACGCAAGCGCCACAGGTAGGTTAGCATTCACGCTCCGCCGCACTTGTCCGTCCTAGCGCTCGCAGCCCTCGCGACAACCGACGAAATGTACGCGAACCATCGGTGAAGTGAAGTGCATACAGTGATTATTGATAAATCCAAGTGCCTGTGTGACATGAAGGCCGGCTGCGGATTCTGACCCAGCGCAGCAGATCTAACGGTAAATTCCAGCAGTTTTATGACCTGTCGATGTTTACCCGTCACGTCATGGCACCGAGCTTCTCCCTGTTCCCTAAAGTCCGGCAAACCGGCAAACCTGATGTACCGCTTTCGTTCCACATTCAGGCGCTGCGATCGGTTCCACGTAGCTATAGCGGTGTTTACACGTGAATTATGACACCTATATCCGAGCCGCTCTGCACACTAAACATCTCGCAAACCTCTCGAATAACTATTATTTTCTTCAAGAAAGTTGTGCTAATGGTGTTAACATAACTTTAAGTTGGGTTTACCGTTGGTTGTAGAAGAAAGTGGAGAGCAGTAAATATGTATGTGGGTAAAACTTCGATGTGCAATAGATCGGCTAAGATTCCTATTGGTTTTTAATTGGCACTTAGTGGCTTTGTTTAATGCTTGCGTTAACAGATATGTGTTTAATGTTTTTGCTTATTAACCGTTACTGTACGACCATTCTGGTATTTGAATTAACATGTTCTTATTGACAATGCAGACAAGAAGAATATTTAAAATAGCAGGTGCTATGTTTATGTCCTATCACAACTACGCATGTATCTAGCTTGTGACATAATACTACAAAAACTACCTCTTAAAAATCTACTATTTCTAGATCATCATACCATCAGAGGTAACATCATAAAACCTTATGCATCAGAGGTTAAAACATTCACAATCGCCAACTAACATCCATAGCATTTAAATCGATATCGATGGAGCCCCACATATTTTGTTTACAACTTTCTATGGGAACCGCTATTGTGTGACCCATGTCATCGCTACTGCTACATGCCATTCAAGAATGCAGGCAGGTGCCGCATGCTGTGGGTTCTTCTCAATATCTTGGTCAAATTAAAATTCATGTCATTCAGTTATTCTATGACATTCGTTATTAAATTCTCAGAACTTTTCAATTATACTTTTTTTGACAGTTTAGTGCGTGGGTTTTAAAGTTCCCGCATTAGAGAGAGAAATTAAAATCTATATAGGGTCACCTACGGAAAGTCGTTAATTATTTTATGAGATGGGTTATTATAATAATGGAAAGTACAATGAAATCTGTCATAACATTTATTGATCGCAGAAATTTAAATGCTAAGTTAGTCGTAAATTATAGTAAACTAGCGGCCCGCTCCGGCGTCGCACGGGCATAAAATTTTCCCGGAAATTATTAGAATTTTTCTCGCCGTAAAACCTATCTCTCAAGTTGGATCGAACTGCACATGGTGTGCGAATTTTATTATAATCGGTTAATTGGTTTAGGAGTCCATTGAGGACAAAAATTGTGACACGAGATTTATATATATTAAGATGTATGATTGAATCCAAAGTATGGGTTACGTAATAAAGTTTATTGTTGGTATCAGTAAAAATCTAGGAAAATACAATAAACTCCGTCAACAAATTTATTGATCGCAAAAACGACTTTTTTGAATCGTGACATATACATATATAGTTAGTCGGTTAAATTGAAAACGCATGATGTTTCGTAAATTTATCATAAATTACACAAAAGCATAGTTGGTACCTACGTGTATATCTTATGACATAGGAATAATTACATAAGAAAGTGATAATATGGGATGTGCACGAATGTCACTTTTCGTATAAGTGCAAATTCGTCAATTGAATGTGCCATTCCGATTTTGTTCAATTACCTATGTCAATAAGAGCGATCGATAGACACGACTGTCGACGATTGTCTAGTAATATGATCGATAAACTTATTTGTTGTCATTAAAGTGGTAGGTAGGAAAGTTTATCCAATCACATAACTGCAATGCACGATGACAACGAATGAGCAACCTATGTAAGAAAACTTTGAATTGTCTAGATCTGATTAACAATATTAGAAGAGAGAGAGAGAAATTAAATATTATTCGAAATAATTAACAAAAATTGTTTACCATGAGTATCAAGTGCACGACATTAAATTTATTCCTTCGTGGAGATATTTTCGGGATAAAGAGAAGTCTATTGTAGCTTATGTTACTGTGTTGATGTTATTGTGTTGTTACATACTACCTTATCTCGGATCCTAAACTAAGGTACCCCTTTGCTTAGGGTAGGGTATAAGCCATCACCGTTAATTTTCAATCACATCTGATTAGCCGTTTTGCTCTAAAGATCAACAACCATTAAAGATATGACTGAGTATCAGACATAAATCAAGTACAATGGTGTACAAGTTCTATGGTGAAATTATTTATAAAGTGAAATTTTGATAATATCGGTACAAACAACAGTTTGACTTTATTTACACACTTGTTTTGTATCGCAAGGTTCGTTCTTTCCTATATCAGTTGGTTTCGAGTAAAATATAATTTGTAAAACAATGAGTCTGTCAGTTAGCCTTCGAGAGAATGATCTTCGATCTTTACCTGTTCTAACATATCCATTAACTATTGTTTATGATGACTAAAAGTACTTCTAACAGACCACATCACCTCAGAGTTGTATAGTCATTATCGTTGTGGTTTTAAATTTTTCTCAGTGTTATAACTGTTTCCTCAGATAAGTAAATTCTACTACTTTTGTACAAATACTCAACTAAAATTAAACTAAGTTATAAAAGGTAAACTTTTGATAAAGATTGAATTCATATTTCGGCCTTTAAACTTTTTTATCTCAATAGATTACAATTCAATTTTGGAATTATACCTACAGAGTTTTTCACTATTAAATCACAAGATCAATATCACCTTAACAAGTATCAATCAAAACCTTCAAATGTATTGATTTGTTTGTGGAATTTATTATGTCATTCTATTAAATATCTTCTATAAGATTCTTACCGTTAACAAAAGATTTCAACGCAGTCCCTTTTGCCTAAAATGTGGAAGAAATAACTTTTTAAATTATCAGGGTTTTTAATGATATTACTACCTACTAATAACTGGTAAAATACCATAATTCAATAATTTTTGAGTTTTCCGATATTGCAACAGCTTCGAAATATCGGAAATCTCAAGTAGTATTATGGAAGAAATCTTATAGAAAATAATGTAGATAGAAAAAAGTCAAAACAAATTAATATATTAGAAAATATGTATGTACATACATATGTGTATACTAGCTAATACAGACCCAAATATGTATTATGACAGATCGTACGTATTTATATATATATGCTTATAATAACATACTTATTATTTCTGCCTTACACAAATTACATTCCAATGGTAAAAACCTAGCTTAACCAATTCAATCGGTATTTCAATGGACTATAGTTTAAAATAATATACTAAAACCTAGTTACGTTTTCACCGAATCACGGTTGCGTTCAAGCCCGTGACCGACTTTGAACTTGAACTATGAGTTTCTTACAATACGTCAGCGTACACTTGCTTATAGATTTGAGACTACGAATAAACTTTTTAGTTATTGTAAAAAATAACATTTTTTTACTAACCACCAGACTCTCAGAGTACCTACACCTGAGTAGGTGATATCATCATCATCATCCTATTAATGTTCCCACTGCTGGGACGCCGGGACTTCTCTCTTGACGAGAGAGATGAGGCCTTCATTCGCCACGCTGGCCAATTGTGGTTTGGTAAATGTCACATGTCCTTCAAACTCTTAAAAGTTCTCAGAACATGGCGGTGTCCTCACGATGTTTGCCTTCACCGTTAACGCGCGTGTTTTAAAGAGGACATATCTACATACATTTTTCAAGAAGAAAAATCTAGTGGTGCGTGGCTGGTTTGATTTGAACTCAGCTCCGTTTTAAACATGTACCTACTGCCTGGTGTTAAAATTTAGATGTTTATAAGAGAAATCTATACTTATGGAAAATTTAAAGACAAACACAGTTTATTCTCGTGATGTTCTCAAGTGTTAAATAGTAGAAATCGTCTATCAATTCAACCTTTTAACCCGAAGAGAAAAACTTAATTTTACTTTCTTATTGCCAGTCAATAAAACAGTTGAACACTTTGTTGTTTTATTGGCTGCCAATAAGACACTTTAAGATAAGTCTTTAACTTCAAGATAAGTTTGATGTTATGTTATAAGTTTGACGTGTCTGTCTGTCTCCCAGACAGACACGTCTTTTTGTATGAAAGATGAGTTTGGCGCGAGTTTTCTTAGACATGTTTCATGAAAATCAGTTGTGCCGTTTAAAAGTTATGGGGGTGAGAGTGAGGAAAGAAAACCGAAAATCTGCAAATATTATACTCGAGTGCGGTATCAACTGAAAGCGCGTCGCGAGCACATTAAAAATATTATGGTGTTTTTTAATTTTAAATTTAGATTTATTGTCAATTCATTTCTTGAATTTTAATTTAGGTAATAAAGGTTTCACAGATTTTGAACGAGTATGTTACATTGTTTTAATTTTACTTGGCATTTGGCTTGGTGTGTATATGCGGCCTATAACGGACGTGATTAGAAGTATAATCAGTTTTATTTTGTCGACTTTCACTCGCGATGAGCATGCGAGGTCGACATTTCGTTTGCTTTGGGACAAACGTGACTTGATTGACGAAAGTATTCGCTAACTTTCGTCACTTTCCTTGTTTTGTATAGATAATATTTTTAGGTACCTAAATCATCTAACATCTAGCCACGTGGTAAGTTCCAAGTCTGTGTTACGGGTAGGTAGTAGACATCTGATATACTTAATAAAATAGACATAATTTTTTTAAATATTTTTAATAAGTGATAAACCTCACTTTGTAGGTGAAACTATTAATAATTTTATGCAGAAAAAGAATAAGACACATCCGTAACTTTCCTCCTCAACACCTCCTCACAATCCTGTGCGTGCGAAAGTAACGGATGTGTCTTATTCTTTTTCTGCATAAAATTTGTAAATAGACATAAATTTATTTTTTATTATACATTTTAAACACCCAGACCAAGAAAAAGGGATTGCAGAACATACAAACACTTGATCCCTCGGCGGGAATCGAACCCTACCTCTTGCGCCGCAAACGGACCGTCGCCCACCTCGCCACTGAGGCAGTCGAATGATAGTACCTGTTTTGCATCATTAACGGTAGATATGAGATTATTTTCACATTCATGTACCTGTAGGTATCAATGTGGGAATATTCGTCTAATATTTTAGCAAAGCTTACAGTGTTACATTTTACTGTGACCACTTCCGGGTCTTCTCATGATACAACCATAAATAAATAAATATTTCCGGACTAATCACACAGCATCACCTAACCCCAAACTAAGCAGAGCTTGTACTATGGGTGTTAGGGGACTGATATACTACATAGATACATTTTTTTTTGTAAATACATACATATTATACATAGAAAATACCCAGACCCGAGACCAGAAATTGCAGATCGTACAAAATCTGGTCCCGCGGCGGGAATCGAACCCGCAACCTCCTGCGCTTCAGGCGCATAAATTGAAGAACATCTTTGTACATGCAATTATGGTTGCAATTAAAAAAACTAAACCTTCCAAGCGAGGCTAGTATTGGCAAACCCCGTTATACACATTGAGCAAGCCCTATGTGCTGCAGTAGACTTCCTGCGGCTGGAACAAGTCTTAACTTATATGGTATATTATTTGATACCTTATTTCAAAATAAAGATATATTTTTAATTTCGAACTTGACTCATAATAGGGTTTTACTTGTAACTACAACGGTTGATGTAAGTAAGTACCTACCCTTATGGTCCCTTCTCAAAATCCACCCTGTTTTCATATTAATGAACTCGACTGTTTTTTTATAGATAGTATATACAATTTATGTAAAGTAAAGTAAAGTAAAAATTTCTTTATTGACATAAACAAATGTTTAAACAAAGACCCATAGGCTCCCAAACTAGTGAAAAACTGTATTTCAGGAATGAATCTAATATAGTATATTATTTCAAGTCAAAGATCTATTTTTAAGTTTCAACTTGCCTCAAATTGGGCACTGTCTTACTTGTAACTACAACAGTTAATGTAGTTACCCTTATGGTGCCTTCTCAAAATCCATGCTGTTTACATATTAATGAACTCGACTGTACTCCTATATACTAAATACATTTAATGTACTGAAGTGGGTTGATAATGTTTTCCTTGCATTGGAAATGCAAGTCGCGTGGGGCTATCGATTGTCGCATTAAGTCGATATTACTGCTCACTGCAGTCATACGGATTCTTCGTGACTTTGGTTACAGTTTAGTGGATACTGACTTGATTCTGTTCCTTAGAGAACTTCTGATATTTATGAGTTTTTAGTTTATGCATGGGCATCCTGAAATGCACGTTTGTAGGCAGCATAATGAATGTTGGATATTGATTGAGCAATTTCGTGCCGATGTTAATCTCACGTCGATGTGTGTCATCAAACGAAGATCCGGTGGCTCGATTGACGGTTGGCTTTAATTGCGTAACAGGTTATTAGGGATTATGTTTTAATCCCTGATTGAAATCCATATCCATATCCATCTATTATAAATGCGTGACGAAAGTAACTGTGACTGTCTGTCATTTCCCATTTCACGCAAAAAACACTGAACCGATTTGAATGAAATTTGGTACACACATTCTCTAGAACCTGAGAAACGACATAGGTACTTTTACCCCATGAATATGTAATTCCGCTGGAAAATCCATTATGCGAGTATCACGCTAGTGACACCGCGGGCACTACTAGTGGGTATTATAAATTTATTTGCTATTATTTATTGTCTGTTTTTAGTGTAGAGTATTTTACTAAATTGTTATTGTTTACCAATTTCAGCCGACCTTGGAATCAATGCACTCAGCATTGATTTGAAATGTGGTTGGTTTGTCCGTGAAAATAATCGTAGTTATATGAAAAGATTACATATTTGTGCAGCTGAAAGTATTGTAGGTAAATGTCTATACAAAATTGGCAAACAAAAAGAGTTGAATCATTTTTCAAATATGTACTTACTTACATTCAAAAGAATAAATTATTTATATTACAAATGCTTTAATAACGTAACATGTACGTAAAGGTAAAGACAATTTTGACCCTTGATGCAATTATGCTTGATCATCAATTACCTACCTCAGGATCTGATAATTATCTTGCACATAGAATATGCTTAGTTAATTGCTCACTCAAGGTATTAAAATATTATGTTCAAAGTAAACATTAAATTAAATTATTTACACTAAAATTATCACACTATTTTAATTGTAATTAAAGATTTGTCTGAAATTGTTATTTGTGTGTCATATATTTTTTTACTCCAATACGTACAGCTTGTTCATATTATTGGTTTAATTTTTTCCAATTTTGTTATATTTCAATTTCGGAATTTATTTTTTTGTAATGTTTTAGTCGGTAAATGAAAATTGTAATAGTTAATTAAATGCTAAGACAGAGCCAGTTTTTCTAGCAAATAATATTTTAAGCTTTACGTGTCCATCTAATTTTGTTTTATTTTACGATAGAAAAATTAAAATCTTTCATCTTTAACTTAAATTCTCACAGAGCGGTATGGCACCCACAGAATTGTAGTTGTATGATATTTGCATTCAGTTCCTACATTTTAAGGTTTAACAAATTCCTCAGCTTTTATAATGATAGATTTTGCGTTCCGTCTTCTCGTTTCAAAACCCTCAGGTAGATGTCAGAGTGGCATTCTTGGCTGATAATTAACCCGTCTCGAATGCACCAGCTTCCGTAGACCTTCCAGCTGAGCCGTTCTAAGGGCCCACATGGTTCATTTTGAACTAGACTACAAGATTGCTAAAAGGTACAAAGTAGACAGTTTGTTGACGTATCCTATTTTACACGGAGATAAGAACTGCTAACAATGACGTCAAGACAAACAAACCATTGTGTTTCTATTTTCATCTTCATGGTTTACCGACCTTTGTAGGGTTCCGTAGCCAAATAGCAGAAAACGGCACCCTTATAGATTCGTCATGTCTGCCTGTCCGTCCGTGTACGTCACAGCCACTTTTTTCCTAAACTATAAGAACTGTATTACAATACACTTAGTAAGTAGATGTATTATATGTACCAAATTGGGATTTTTACAAAAAAAATAGAAGAAAAACACATTTTTAGGGTTCCTCATACTAAGAACTGAAACTCAAAAATATACTTTTTTCCATGGTACCTATCTATGGAAAGGTCTTCAAAAATGATATTGAGGTTTTTTGAACCAGATTGTTTTTTGAACCAGACGTTCACGATGCGAAGACACGCTTTTTTCGTTTTCAATACCTATGTTTTTTAAAAGTTCTGCCTAATCCGGTTAAATACTATATTATAAAACGAACAGCTTTGAGCAAACAAATGGAAAATGCAGATAATAGCTTTTTTAATATTTTCTACGTTTGGAAAATGACAATTAATTATTTGGCCTTGGAAAATTGAGGCTGTCATGTGGGATTGCAAATTATCGGACGAAGCAGCGTGTCAGGGCTATTCTAAAAGTTGGTTGTATTTGCCCATTCATGGCCCTTAGTTACGTGAGATCCATAATATTAATATTTTTTTCAAAATGTTTGTTGAGTAAAGAAGATAAATAAATTAATAGAATTATCGATTAATTAGTACAAATAGATAACAACTATAAAGCACACCATTTCTTACGAACTAAATTCCAAAAACAGTATAACTATAGATTGATAGTAGTAGTGATACAACCGGCGGCGCCGGCGGTCTCATCGCCAAAACCTTTGGTTGGATCGGATCTTTTAGGAGCAAGAATGACAAAAGAGTATCTGCTATTCTTACAATAAATAAAAAAAGAAGACAAACAAAAAGGTCAAAGTGTAAGGTGTACAAGAAATAATAAAAAGGCCATGGAACTATAAAATAATTATCAGTCTAATAAGTAATAATGAAGCAACATAACGCCCAGCAACTTAACGATAGACCTACCCAGCAGGCTATTACCTAGGCTTTATAATTACAAATTAAAATGTTAAATAACCAGTGGTATTTGATAAGTGTATGCAAAGCGCTGAGACATGCAAACGATCTTGGCTTGACACGAATGTGTAAAGCCGTTACCTAGGTACGTGCTGAGTTTGGTTTGCTCACTGTAGGTGTGTAATTTTTAGATTGTCATCACGGAAACCTAATGAATTCGTCTATCTTTCTGTCTGTTCGTATGTCATAGCCACTTTTTTATTATTATTGTTTAGAATACATTATTGCACAAGAAAATACAGAATTGGACAAAAGCGCTGAGACATGCAAACGATCTTAGCATGACACGAATGTGTAAAGCCGTTACGTAGATACGTGCTGAGTTTGTGTGCACACTTTAGGTGTGTAATTTTTAGATTGTCATCACGGAAACCTAATGAATTCGTCTATCTTTCTGTCTGTTCGTATGTCATAGCCACTTTTTTATTATTATTGTTTAGAATACATTATTGCACAAGAAAATACAGAATTGGACAAAAGCGCTGAGACATGCAAACGATCTTAGCATGACACGAATGTGTAAAGCCGTTACGTAGATACGTGCTGAGTTTGTGTGCACACTTTAGGTGTAATTATCGTCTACTATTTACCGACTTCAAAAAAAGAGGAAGTTCTCAATAAGACGTGTATTTTTAAATAAGATGACTAAAACCCATAAATACCTAGGATTTTGGTGTAAAAAAAACAAACATCTTATTGCATCAAGCATCAGACCATGACCTAGACCCAAGACCAGAACGTAGATTTTACGAAATATGTTCCTCGACATGAATATAGACTGTAATCTGTATGCTACAGGAAGACGTGAACCTAGATTCTAGACACAACAAATCCCTGAAAGTCATCTGAGGATGTTTATTGAATTGATCATAGAACATAAGTACAATGAGGTAGATGACCAAAAAAAGTTTTTCCGACGTTTTTCTTGCAATCGAAAAATCAAGACGATCCAACGAAAAATCAAGATGATAAAATTATAACTTTCTTTTAAAATTGATAAAAAAACTAAAAATAGGTGTCTATTATTTTTGGACGGTTTATATCTATTTATTTTGACACAATACATATAATGTTGTTATCATGACTATTCCCATAAATATTATTATATTTCGTACATTTCCAATTGTTCTTGATAAATTATAACATGATTATTTTCTTTTTAGCGACTCATAAAAAAGAAAACCAGATCTGACAAGATTCTCTTTGGTATCATATTATATTTACACTCAACGAGTCGTACAGATGTGCTACGTATCGTTATCAAGCTATTATCTAAAGTATGCAAATATAGATAGCATCGAGTAGGCTTAGTTAATTAATTCGGCTGGATGCGCGAGTGCGTTACGTCTGGCTTCATCTGCGTGAGAGATGTTCCATTACTGGATGTAGATCTGCAGACAAACTTAAATACCGGGAATACGTTTGTATTCTATTGTTATTTCAGTTAGCGAGCCTTATTTTATGGCATACATCGCTTGGTATGTGTAGTGTGCGTCGCCAACCCCCCTTCTGGATACTTATTACCACTGCAAGGGGGTTACCAGTTTAGCGACGCGTACTATCGTCTGCTTGACTATTTTTTTAATAAAGTTAGAGATTTTTTCACCATCTCCGAGTAAAATAGTCAATGGTTAAAATATAGGGCAATCTCTGTCAGTCACTGACAGTTGTCAGTTGACTTATAACTTTATAATTTAACCATTGGCTATTTGACCAGGAGATTGTAAAAGAGGCCCTGTCAAAAATATAATTAGGGCGGTTTCATCGTTCCTTTTTGTGGGCAAATAGGTAGATATACAGGCAATATTGAAGACACAGAACAATATTCTGTGTTCGGCGAGGTTTTGTGGCCGAGAATAATATTAAATTAATAGATAGATGTATAGATAGATAATGTCTTTATGTAATATCTATATTCTAACTTAAAAATAACAATCACATTTGTTGTACAATCGGCTCCTCTTTCTCTGTGAGGGCAGCATTTATGGAACGCTCTTCCTGTCTCTATTAGAAAAGCGAAATCCCTAAACATCTTTAAGGACATGGTTCATCAACATTATCTACTGATGTAGTGGTATATAAATTATACATTTATCGTATATTATACTTTGTTAATATTTAATTAATGTCAGTTTTATCTTTACACTAAACAAATAATACATTATTATTTGTGTACAGTAGGTATGCGTCGCTTACTGGTAACACCCATGCAGAATAGATTTTATATTTTTGACTCGGTTAATTAAAAAAAAAAAGTGTGTGTGTGTCAGCTACGACGCACGATTGGAGTTTACTCCTTACGAACTATAATTATGATATATATCGAATAGAAAAAAAGGGTAAATGAACGCATCTGCTAAAATGATAAGAGAAACAAACATATATCTGTAATTATTCGGATTATTTATATTACTCCAATAAAGCGTATTACATAAAGTATGTTACAAAATAATATAAATAAAATACAGCAATACCTCTTTGCGCGATACTTCGTAGTCTCAACTACGAAGTCAGTTGCTTGAAGCAGGAAGCTTGTTCGTAGTCTCAACTACGAAGTATCGCGCGAAGATGAAACCCCGAGAATGAGATACGCTGTGTAATGTATTCCATCTCATTATTTTACACGTTCAATCCTACAGATATATATGTTTGTCTCTTTCTACGTAACGCCTCAACTTTTCGTGTTACACTTTTTGATTTTACTCCTCATAAAATTTCCGTACCGAGCCTTATAACTCAAATCGTTTCTTAAGGAGTAAACTCCAAAAACAGTCAAACAGAAATCCTGATAAGTTAAACCAGGTTACAAAAAGCCAAGCGGATCGTTTTAACTACCGACCGTGAATAATTCCACGTGTTTTTAGTCCCATGACTTAATGGTGGTTAAGTGAAAACGAGGCGTGACAAAATACAGTACTCCAAATATTAAAACAGATTCTTTAAAAAAATATTTCGCGGATTGGCCCCAATCGGTAAAATTTATCAACCAAGTGCATCGAGTACACTTTTTAGTAAATGATAGTTTTAGGCGTTAATTCGCGGAAATCCATTCTAAATACTTATATGAAACGTATATCTAATACAAATTCCGCACACACTTTTCACTGGAAAGATTCTTCGAAATGAACACGTACACTTTCGGTAGACTTTATTCACCCAGGAGTTTTGAGAAAGAGTTTTTACTAATCTAAAGTAGTTTTTACTGAGTATAGTAGACATACACAGTTTCTCGTATCGTGACATACCGTAACACGTGTAACGAGGGTGATCACGCTCGATCGCGCACACTTCCAACGGACGCAGGAAGGCTGGTGTACCTACTGGAGCAGGAAGCTTGACCACCGCCCCGTGACGTAGCATCACAATACATCGATAAAAGGTGTATACCGCTAGATATCCACTTGAACGTCCAGTGGTACTGTAGTGCCACAAAACTTTATGCCGACTAACGTCCATGGTACTAGAGTGCCACACGAGTTTTTGGTTTTTTTATTTCGGATTTTCTTTATTTTCTAATAAGACAAGTTGCTAGTGTCAATGTCAGATGTCATTGTCAATAATTATTCTACTAAATTCTAATTAGAAAAACCCATACCTGGCAACAAAAATTATAAAAAAAATTATTTTGACAATAAAGTGAGAGAAATTTTCCGCCATTTTCCTATTTTTCGCAAGTTAATTTCTTTATGAATTACTTGTGATATCTGTATTAAAATTAAATATGTTATTGAAAAAACTAGACTCCAACCCCGTTAAAACGGTACCAAAATAATAATTCAATGTTCAGAGGAAGTATTTTAAATAAATTTATCAAAATAGGTCTCCAAATCAGTCTAAAAATGCTACCATCCTATTTTTGATATTTTTTTAGTAAATGAAGATGTAGGTGCGATGATTCATATTATTATTCAAGTTTATATAATTATAATAAAGAAAATAAATACATTTTTGGTTTTGAAATAGGTTTAGTACTTTTTATGTAATAAATAGTTTTAACGGAAAAATCGCGCAGCGTGTCACGCACCGCTCGCATAACGCGGGCTGGGACGTTAGTCCCTAGTTACGCCGCGGGCGCTGGACGTTACAGTGGTTAATGAACACTATAGAGGTATACTTAGGTAGGACTAAATAGGTTGTAAGAAAAAAGTTGTAGATTAGGCGTCTATTTGTCTGTCTGGCATCTGAAGCCGAGGGTAGGTATGCTCTTTGTAGAGTCAAGCATATTCAACGGATAGCCACAAGTAAGTCTATAGATGCTAAGAATCTAAAGAAAATGCTAAGAAGCATTTCGCTTGTTTTTACTGCTATTCATTGTTACTGCACGATTATACATTAGCATTAAACATGTGACTAGAGTTAGTGGACACTACAGTTATTACAATGAAAGTTCCACCGTGAGCTTTCTTTTAAAAACTTGTTTTAACTGAGACTCTCTTCAATGCCTTTATTAATTTGTAAAGTGAATTCTTTTAACTCTATATAAGGAATATCAAGAAACCTTTCTATTACCTATTGAATTATAATAATGGAGTTTTCGATCAGTGGTTAATTAGCTTATAAGCACAAAGTCGATAATGGTTAAGTTGCTGATAAATAATAAAATATAATTATTTGGTTTACTTTGAAGTATGTTTAACAAAATTTGAGATGGTCTGGGATTGTAAATGTTTACTTATTAGGATTAAACGTATAAAGGCCTCAAGCTCTTTATGTAAATAACCCTAGAAATGTAAGTTTACCTTTTTTTTACCCTCGAACCGAGAGTCACGGCTCACACTTGTTTAATACTGGTTTCCATGCACAGCCTGTAATCCCGTCACGTATAAATAATACATACATATATGTACCTATAATATCATATAACTCCTTTCGGTGAAGGTCGAGTTCCTTTCAAGATAAATGGCATATTTAACTCTTGTATTTATTATAATTGCCTTGGCTAAGGAAGGGCCAAAGTTTGAAAGACTTGGGACTGATAAACTATCGTACAATAAATATAGTATACCTAATACGAGACATTTTGCAAAAGGAAGAGACTATTAATTTCTTTGATTTGTTGACAATAAAATATGAGTCTATTGAATAAATACGTTTTAAAATTATAAAAAAAGATTTTACAAGAAGAAATTTGTTAAAGTGACGCAGAACAGATTTTCAACAAAGTTCACTTTTACTGATTTTGTTTCCTATTATTTAAAAGCTCTGAATAACTCTTTAACAAATACAAATGAAACCCGAGTACTAACTTAACTTAAACTAAAAAAATGATATAAGTTTTCGGTTAAACGATATTTATTATCACAAGAACAAACAATTTCACATATAATGAGAAAATAAATTCGTTTCTTAATTTAATAATGCTCACCGCGAGTCTTAGGAGGTAGGTATTTCAGTAAACAATACGATAAAAAAAAAACAATAAAAACAAATATTAAACAATGCAAATTAAGTAATATAACATAGCTTTTATCATCAACAAGTTTTTAAGACATACATTAAAAAAAATATTACGAATGTAACTTTCCTTACAATCTCTTTTGAGTTTCGCCTCTTTGTTTTCAGCTAGCACCGAAATATTGAGTGTTTTATTAATATTATAATTATATATCTACTGAATTGATTCTTACTTTCTCGTCAACATATTATTTCACTAAACCTCTGTTAAACTGAAAACCCATTATGTAACGTACCATTTAATGTTTTTTAATCACAAACCAATGTTTGAAGAGGAAAGCGTTTTCTCGATACGAGAAAGTGTTTATAAACAATGCGTTCCCATCGACACTGCGCGAAGGTATTGTGCAGATATGAAACGTTTGCAATAAACCATAATATTGGCGTGCTCAACAAATGGACTCGCGAGCACACGATAACCCATCTCATAATAAAACTTATAGCACACGTTATTTCACATAAATCGCTATTTTAAACACAACCGAGTACATTTCCGTTCAGTTCAGTTCCTCTTCATGGCTCTGAGCTTGATACGGTACAGTTTGCCAATGTCCACGTTAAGGTTTCGTAATTGTGTTAAAGATCTATTATAAATACACATATTTAAAATAATGGGCGTTATAAGTTTGACATCTTATTAATTATTTGCCAGATCAATTAAATATAAATAAAAAATAAATATTTCACAATTAAATCACAATTATATTTTACTTACTGTAAACAGGCGTTTTCACCATCATAATAATCAACCTTGACATAGTTTTAAACAAACAATTAAGATAATCTTAACACTTAATTTTTTTGCTCTCCATTGTTATCGGTTGTAAATTGTAATAAAAAGGTAGGAAAACCGTGCCGTGTTTTAAGCCACAAATAAGTTTTTTAAGCAGACTGCAGCAATGTGAAATCTAATCTGATGCTGGACCATGCTTAATCTGGGTAATGGACGACTATTAGTACCTATATTGACTATGCTATTAAGTCCCGTTCGCAAATAAACGAACATGACATTCCAACAAATTACTCGATTAATGTATTATTATACCGGGAAATACTTTATTTACTTATACTTAGATTGGCTAAGTAGTTTGATTTTTTCACGTCTTTATGGAACAATAAACCTGAGTATTTCATATGAAAATCAGATTGATACTTTTATGCGTTCCTGAGAAATAGGCCCTTGATAGTCTTACTTGACAGACAGATAGACAACAAAATTATCCGGGAACCTTATAGGTTCTGTTTTTCTTTTTAGTCTGCCTACTAATCATCCAATGCCGTGTGTCTGTATGTTTCAAGACCGAATCAGGAATGAGGCGATAAGTAGAAAAACGCAGGTCACCGACATAGCCAAGCGGATTAACTTATTGAAGTGGCAGTGGGCAAGCCGTATGGCACGTAGGATATGTGGTCGTATGTGGGGCCAAAATGTTATCGAGTGGAGGCCACGGACCACCGCTTCCATAGTAGCTGGACATTTTTGAAGGAAACCTGAGTTCAACAGTTGACGGCTGATGATGATGATGCTGTGTGTCCATCTGTATTATTTATTTCGCATAGTCCGAGGGATAAAACAGTGTAACAGTGTAACTATAGTCTGCCCCCGTTACATAGCGGCTTTTCCATGGTTTGTGACAGATATGGCTGAAGCAACTGCTGATACTAAGAAAATGCATGCTGGAAATTGACTGGCATTATGTATGATCGTGGATTCACGGTGTATAAGTATTGTTTATCTTTATCTTTACCAATTATATGTTCATAGCTCTGGTTGGCTGTGACCCTAAATTAGCAAAGTAATGGACCTACTTAAAAAGTACCCCTAAAATGCAGATTATGAATTAGAGATACATTCTAGTTGTTTGATTAGTTCGATTTAACTAATTCTAGAGTTCACCACTCTGAGATCCGTCATAGTACTGCCGCGACGACCCGATATCCCAAGCTTGTATAGAATTATTTGATTTAGGCCATGGGTTAAAGAAACCTCTTACGTCTATGGCCACAACATGCTGTGTTTCCGAGACCCAGTACTTAGTAGTTTAAGAGGTTAGCAGGACACTGAGAGCCGTCACGAGTGAATTTGCCACTAGATGCGCTTGTGTAGCGTATGGTCCGAAATGTCAACAACATTGTTTCTATGGTTCCGCAGATTTATATCTGAATGAAATTGACCTGAAAAAAACCTGAAAATCTCATTCTACATTAGAGTCTACTGGTGAGCAGAACCACCTTTAACGAAGGAACTCTTTTTTTCCCTTTTTGACGTTATCTGTGACAAAAACGATGACTTTAAAATTGTATCTATAGTTTACTGTGGTCAAAATTATAGAACGCATATCCATAAAGTAAATAAGGTAGCTCTGGAGATGAACGGCCTGGCATAAAGGACTTCCGGCTCGATTAGTTCCGCTGCTCACTTACACGTGCGCCATTATGTCACGCTGTGATGTGCGCGCACGCATACCGAAACTGAAACTGTTATCAACCTTTGCAAGACAATGGCAAGGGCTCAGTTCGACACGAGTCGTAATCTGTTTATAATGCCATCTTCGTGAGATCAGATCAGATCATACATGCGTGTAAAGAGTCATCATGCCCGAGTTTTGCGAAAGAACATAATGTGATATCTGTGAGATCGTGATGGCAGTAACCTTAGAGTATCTATCTATGGTAAGAATAGAGTGAGCCTATTGAATTGCGAACATTAGACACGTCTAAGAACAACATGACGTTGGCGCAGTGAGCATTCGCAGTCGTGGATCGAGCGCACCGCGCCGACTGTTAAAAGTATAGTGATGGGATGCGATCGATTGTAGTCGATGTTTTAAAAAAATATATGTTAGTTGGGAGTAGGGTTTTTCTTCGATAATTTATATAAGATAAAAAAAATACCACATTTTTATCTTCTTATTATTATCGGTAATGTCAGAATCTTACTACTATGTAACACCTAAATTAAGCACACCTTTCGGACCTTCGTACCGTACAGTACAATTATTTATATTCTTGTGGTTACATTTATAATAATAATAAATGTAACCACTTGAAACAACCAGAAAATGATTATGTAAATGGTAGAACTATCATTATAATTGGGTAAATTACTAGAAGTTTTATATAATGAACCAGAGAACAAGTAAATAACATAATGAGTGTGTAACTAATTACCTAACAGAGAACCTAATTAATGTAATTTATCGATAGCTTTTTCCCCATCGGCACGCCCCATCTCTACCTGTCATTCATTTTTTTTCGTTTGTCTATGATAGCTGTCCACGTTCTGCACAATGAAGTTTTAGTGATACGCGCGCTCTGTTTACTATAGATACTCTAAGGCAGTAACAGGTAATAGCTAGATATAGTTCTTTTTCAAAGGTTTTTCTTATACATGTATGTGATTACATTTTTGTAACCAAAATATACCGCCTTTAACAATCTGTTAATAAACCGCAGAATAAATATACATATCAGTAGGTAAGTATTAAGTTTAAGTGGGATCACATTAAATAATTTCCATCATCAACTGCATATAAAAATTATGCCGATTAATATAAATGTTAAATATATTTTATAAGTCCAGAGGCAGAACTGTTCACCAAGTCAAAATATTTTAATCTCATTGTAAATGTACTGTTTTTAGTTTTTAAGAGAAATAAATAACCTTTAAATTCTTTGAACCTAAATATGAGATAAATTTTAACATATTGGAAAACCAGGTATTTTGACGAAATCGCTCACTCTCTCTGAAATCCATCTTACATTAAATATTGAGAAGGTTTTTGCACCTGCGTTTTTGCTCCCTTTGCCCAAACCTTGGGCCCCTTTGTTCTATTTAATTCAACCGCTCCATGCCTGGCTTCTGTAAACACAGGCTAAACAATGGACCTGCTATTCTTGACTTGTTTTAGAAATACCCAACTGGCATTGTTTGGATGGAACAATAAATAAAAAAGTTGCGCAAACATGACGCAAATAATTTCAAAAATCATGAATCGGGTATTGTACGTGAATTCGATAGGTGCTACGATAATACAAAGGGGCACATCACTATAACTTGCAAAACTTAACGTAACTTATTCTGCGATTCGTAAAGGACACAAATACCGTAACAGCCTACTCTAGCTGTTCTCGGGATATAGTTTTTAAACAAACAAGAATTTGTTTTACAATTGCATCCATATGCTGTGTCGGGCCGGGATGTTAGTTCTATGACAAGGATAAGCTATTATTTACAATAATAATTTGTTATCCTTTTTTCAATGTAACTTTGCCTTTAACAAGGTAGTGCCCACAGGGTAAACAGCTTAGTTCTTCTTTTACACCCGACTTTTTTATCTCAACTTGAAAGGAAAGATCGCAGTCTTAATGATATCGCAAGCCCATCGCATAAAACAATGCTTTTCTATAAGAACACGACGCGAACAATGGACGCCGTTTCAAAATATCATCGGCTATCGACCATCGAGCCAGAGAGTATATAATCACTACGAACAACAACCAGGCAGTAGACAAAAACAAACTCATCTTATGTCTACCAATAAACCAGGGTATCTTAATCTAGTAGAAAATAACCATTTTACGAAGCGACACTTAACAAAGTTTTAAAGTGATTTATATTCTCTTTAGAAGGTATCAGTAACAAAACCATGTCTAATTCTATTTATCTATGGTTTTTCTGGGTTATACGCCAAAATCAAAGACTATTAGTTGAGTACAGAAAAACCATAGACAGATGTAGATAGATATTGGTCTTGGTTTTGTTTTTGTTACGCAGATACTAGGAACAATTTACAACATGCACTAAATATAATTATTTAAATGACATACAGCGTAGCTGCGCAGCATTTGTTATTTTAAATTATTTAAATTTATTTTAACATAATTAAGCTTATTGTGACATGACCCGAAATCTTTTTTTTTCAGTTTCTTTTAAATGGTACTAATTCGGAAAACTTTTCTATCCAACTTCCCAATCTACAGATTTTCTCGTGAGAATAAATTATTTTTTTACGGTCAAAAGCGAAATCAATTGATCGTATCGAACTTTATTCGTTTTTGAATTCAGTTAAAATGTAACTTAACTTTTGACAAGGCGCTTGATCAAAAGCTAGTAAAAATTTCGAAAAACTAATATAATAAGTATATTAGTTTACTGAGGTTTTACTCGAAAAACTACAGAACAAACGAATGCTATTGATTGATCTTAGTCTAGCTGAACTGCCCGACGCGACGGCAGAGTCGAGGACATAATGATGATGATGACGCACTTAAGGTTGATTTTGTTTTTTGGCACTGTAATGTAACATTTTATTCACCATGTAGAAAACATAAGTCATATAATATAAAGGCTCAAGAGTTCCGTATCGTTTGGGTCAATGGTTGCATTGCAGAGCTAATAGTACAAACTTTCTACTGTTGCAAAAAGTTAATCCTATTGTTCCTGTCTTGCCAATAATTAGCAGTGCATTAAGTTTGTTTTGTAATTTCTTGAAACAGCTGGGGCGTGCGTGATGTGTTTATACGAAAATGTTTTACAAAATAGCTGGATTATTTCCTGTAAATTGTAGCATTCTAACATTGTATTAAATATTAAAAAAACATGTCAAAATGTGTGTCAAAATTTTGCAAGCATTTGGTCTGGGTGTTTATATAATTAAAAAAAATCTAAATATGTATATCTATTATATTAAAACAGATGTCTTGGAACCGTAACACCAGCTAAGAGCGTACCGCGCGGCTAGATTTTGTTGTTTGTGGATTGTTAGGTTTTTTTTTGTAAAGTATTTAAAATGTGTGCTTGTCCTCAGATCGGCCGGTGACCACATGCCGCCTTCATCATGGTGATTGTTACCAGGGTAAGTTGATAAATAGTTCTACATTTTTTTATGGAAGATAGATCTATATTTGTCCACAATAATAATATCACCTATGGGTAAGTGTCGATGTGTGAGAAGGTGGATCACATAGAACTAGAAGGTTTTCACTCTTGTCCAAAGACACTCGGGTTGTAGTTAACAGGAAATACGCAGCGGGAAGCGAATTCCAATCCTTTGTCATGCGAATTATGAAGATGGATCAGAATCGCTTAGTGTGAGTGGACGGAATAACCACTTAATAAGTATGGTAATTCGCCTTGCGTATGCTTGTCCTGGTGCGGAACCGAGATGGTGGTATCAGGTCATTTAATTAATCTGTGAACATTCTCTGAAATGTAATCTATAAAAGACTGAAAGAAAAATTAAAAACATTTCAGGAACCTTTGCGGCGGTGTTAGCTGCAGCATTATATTGACCAAATACGCTCCCTTGGGCGCTCCAAGGTCAAGGGGAACGTTTGCATGTTATTCTTGATTTCGTACATACATATCAATTAAATTATCTTAAGTTACATTAAAAAAGACGCGATCGAGAGAGACATGCGCGCGATCTGGAAGAAGCTGGAGCTTGCGCCGACGCCCGATGCTGGACTTCTCTTAACTTAAGTACGAAACGTTTTTCAACACTAGTTATATACGTGAGTAAATCCCGTATTTTAAATTAATAAAATTAACATGTTTTTAGTTCTTACAATATGTCATCCCGGTGTTTTCTCGCAATAATATGTTATTTCCTGAGGTAGAAAGCAGTCTTCACATCAAATTATTGCCAAAATCGGTGCATAAATTACTAAAATTGGCGACACCCAAACAAACAAATAACTAACCAAACTCATCACTTATAAGCAGTATATGTATGCGGTAACATAATCAAGTCTAGTGCCCATTACCGCGGGCCTACTTATTCCCAAAGCGTACATTTCTCGGCGCGGGCGCAGGTTCCGATCATTGCGTTTGGCAACATTCCGTCAGCCGGCCTCAGAATCCAGCAATCTGAGGGCGTTCACCTCATCTATAGACATACATAGTTTATTCTTTGACATGATATCAGACCATTTCTTTTTGAAACCTTTGTGAGGTTGGCAGGATGAAAGTACCTTGGCATTAAGCCAAGTGTTAATATTTAAGTTAATTTTCTGGAACTTTTATATTAAACATTGTACAGATTTTTTGTAGACCTAGATATATAATTACGTATATGATTTCGCTCACATTGCTGCTTCAGCTTCAAAGATCTTCTATGTTGTTTTGTGATTTTTCGGCTATTAACATTTTATGGCTTTTTATAAATTGTGGCTCTAAAAAGAGCAAAAGTTCTGAAAAGAACCTTTAATAAAATCATTAACTATCTTTAATAAACCTTGGTTATACAATTTCAAACTAACACTGATTGGTTAATAATATATATTCGCGAAAGTGCTTCAATGGCACATGACTGTTTTTTATAATATAAGCGAACGTATCAGCCGATAAAATTTACTTAATTCATTATTTAACATCATCATTTCAGCCGAAAGACGTCCAGTGCTGCACATAAACGTAATTAATGTATGTAAAAAAAATTCATGAAACTTGCAACGAACATTTTTTAATTTTAACAGCATAATAATCACGTGAACATATTCGAATTTAATTTCAGTATGTAGCCTAAAAAATGGCCTACGTAGAAATCTGACTGTCTTACCCACATGTATGGGAAATGGACTAAGAGCCAGCGCCTGCCAGACCTACGTTAAAGTATAAAAGTTGAAAATTTTTACACGTCTTCTCACTGATGTAGGGAACAATGTTTGGGGGTTACGATACGAACCTGGAGTAACGGTGCCTTCAGTAGGTATCAGGCAATCAAGGCGTGCAGTACCTGAGCTCTCTCACGTCAAATTATAAAAGCTGAGATTTATAAAATGGTCATTAGAAAATGACCATTTTAAGTCATTATTCTAAAAGCCAGACCTATCCGAAGGGTCTAACGCTCCCCTAGACGCCTTAAAAAAACATAGATAGTCAAATAGACTGTTTTTGTAACTATAACGGATAATGTACCAGCGCTGATGGTCCATTCTCCAAATCCATCCTGTATATAAAAAAATACATCAAATTTTATAAATAATTACAAATTACGAGCACAAGTTTTTAAATTACAGGTTCGTGTTACTGGTTAAAGCATAACTATTATTCAATTATATACTTATCGTAAATCCGTTAGCGTTGCCTAATTCCGTTAGTTAGGTTTTTATAAAAATACTTCTTAAAAATGACGAGAGAAATGATTTGCAAAACCGTTGTCGGCATTAGATACCGTTATTTTTACTTTAGAATGATTTGTGAAGTGTGACTATAGACAATTTACCGATTATTGTTCTAGGAAAGGCAGAATCAAAATGAGGAGTATTCTGAAATTCGTGCACAAAGCGCAATTTCAAGAAACTGGTTGTTGGACTACCTACGTTCCTATATGCACCTATCCCTGTTCCTTGGCAATTAGTGAAGGCATGATAGTGAGACCTATTGACTGCTACTCCTCCTATCTTTATGGACCTGTATGTATGTGTTATGTAGCAATGTAGTATATTTATTGAGTTACCTTACCTATCTCTACAGATCTGAAGGTGACGAATGTACACTACTCAGTCCTGTTTGATATTCTGCCCCACCATGCTTAACCGCTACACTTATATGAATTTTTTTTTTCATTTGTTATGTAAATTTTAAAATAATGATACAACTATTACGATTGGAGGAGACTCTACTCCCTAAAGTGAACATTACAGACAAAAAGTTATGCTACACTTTTATGAATTTTTTTTTTCATATGTTACGTTAATTTTAAAATAATGATACAACTATTACGATTGGAGGAGACTCTACTCCCTGAAGTAAGTAAAGAACATATACAGACAAAAAGTTATAAATAACCGATAATTTACCCAATAACAACAGATCTGCCAAACGAAACTTTAACGTTCAGTAATTATCGTGTGTAAACAGGTTTATCTAGCCCGGTCGGTCATACTTCCGTACAAACCATAAAAGGTTTTCAATAATTGGGTTCAGGTGTATTGCAATACCTAGCGTAGTAGCGTAGGTTTCTCCTAGTCCTAGATATTACGTGTTGCTGACTAATCGACAGTAATAAATAATACACCTAGCCGATTTCGGCTACACGGACCTTTTTTTTTAGCAATGTCTAGATCTTGTGTGATGTTGTCTAATGTACCCAATTCTAGCGACAAACGTGCGATCGCAAGATGCATACGTTAGGGTACCATTAACATAATTTTGTACTGAATATTGGATGTGGGCTTGGCTTTGAGGAGGTCACGTTTAAGGCCCAGTTCCGGTCTTCTTTCTTCTTCGAACACATATACTTTATCTTGCACGCGCCGTCCACTCAGCTCTTTTTTCACCTTTAGGTAAATTAACTATTAAGTATGGAGTCCATGTTAAGAGTTAAAGATTTCTCTGGGCATGTCTCTGCTGGGCATAAACATACAATTAGGTAGGCGATACTCGTGTTTATGCATAACTAGCTTTTTCCTGTGGTTTCTCTTGTAAGTTGCAGGTGGAATGTCTAATCTGTTTCCACAGCTCACACAAGGATTTATGTTCTCAGATATACTGTTAAACTTTAAAATATTTTCTATATTTACAGAAAAATCTAACTTTCTTTATGAAATTCTCACAAAAATACTTATAAGACTTAATTAAAATTAAAATTTGTGGCAATGAGTATGTATTTGGGTACTTCTACGACAAATCCGTCTGACTGGGAATAGCCAATTTGCAACCTTCAGGCTAAATGAGTAATAGCACAGATTACCTATTCATTTTTAATAATTATATATTTTTAATTTATATTTAAATTACAATTAACCATATAAACACATAATTAAATAATTATAATGCTCAAAACATCTTTAATTAAAAAAATAACGGAATTTGAAGGTCTATGCTGTAGTCTGTTTGTTTATAAATTTAATGTTACACTAAACAACGAAGTCTAATGAAGTTTTCTGCAATCTATAGAGTGTTTCAAGTAGAAGGTTTATCTGAACCCGGGCGGATCACGTAATTGAATTATCCAAAAACAGTATCGGAAACATGTCCAGATTGCACAAAGAGCTATTGTAGAATTCCATTCTAGGACAGGACAAGTTTCACAAGGTTTCACAATGTCACTATTACTTATATAGTAAAACCAAATTAGTACTTAAAACTAGTTTTGTGCCTCACAGATTTGCCCACGTTGGATTAAATTCTCCCGTTTGTGTTTTTCCTGCAATTATACGTAAAGATATTTATAATTTGTGCTGTAATTAACCACTTGTTTAACAGTAGTCCGTTAATAGTTTATATCTTTGAATCAATCAAATGAGGTGTCCATATAAACATTTTAGGGGTTTGTTTATAAAAAACAATGTATAAAATGTATTTATTATTTCAATTTAGTTCGCATTTGATACCATTGCTACGATTTTAAAGAACTCTTGAAACTGTCTAACGTCATATATTATGAAGCTAAAGAGTTTGATTGCTTGAATGCGCTAATCTCAGGAATTGAATAATTATTTTACTGTTAAATAGCCAATTTATCAAAGAAGGCTATAGGCTATTTTTCCGCGAAAAAATATGTCGCGTTCACAGGAAAATCCATAAAATAGATGCAACGCCGTGGGGTGAAAAGCTAGTCATGTATACCTACATTAAAATATGTATATGTAATAAGCATATTAACTTTGGCACCAAATTTTACTTTTGAGTTTATTTTACCTTCAGTGGTATTTTATTACTTACTTGATAATTTATTACTTGAGCGGTAATAAATAAATAAATCAATCAGTCAGACATGTTTAAATTTATTATTAGGACTTGTTGTTAGGATAATGATGTGACTAGAATAATAATGTTGCCTAAAGAGTTCGAGATACATTTAAGTAAATAATTATTATTTTTCCCATATTTTTTATTTACACTGAAAGAAAAAACACGATTTGATGATTGATACACATTCTAATTATATTCCAATTCAAATAAAAAATACAGATGTTTGTAATTCTAAATCGCATTTTATTATGAAACAAACTTTCTTTAATCATATTACATTAACATTCGAATGTATAAATTATACCCACGGCCTGCTGCTGACTAAAACCGGTTTAATATAGCCAATAATAATGAATGACAAAATTTGTTTAGTCCTAGGATGAATTTGATTCTCTGATTGATCTATACATTTCTCTTATTTCTATGATTAAAAATAGTAAAGCGTTAACAAATTTAGTTAAAGTTTGGCATAATAAAAAACAATGAAATTTAAGTTAAGTTTATGATAGATAAGATTAGACAAACACGGGGGTACACCTGTTTGTCTAATCTTATTACCTGCCCAATTTCATTAATTACCTAAATTATAAAAGTAAGTAAACCTATTACGCACAGGAAAGTAAATTATACAAAGGTACCGATGTAAAAAGTTAATACTTAGACAAATATTTCCGACTTAATCACAGAACATTATCTAACCCCAAACTAAGTAGTACTTGTAGAATAGAATACACGGGGCAACGGATAAATTATAACTAACAGTTTCTACTATATAAATCAATATTCACATAACGTCCTTAAACTATTCTGAACCTGCAGAATGTTGATAATCAAAATAAATCATCAATAACAAAAACGCAAATCGATTTACAAATGTTTCGACGAACTATTTCAATAAAAGGTAAAAAACAGATACCCGACCGACCTATCTCCGTTGCGGTCAGCGGAGATAAAAGTTGTTGATATTGCTTTGTATACTATTATCAATTCTGTGATATCTCATTCCACTCAATACTAATAGAGTTATAACTCTGTATTCAGTGATGTCATGGACTCCAGTTTCTTCTTTGAGGTAAGGCCAAATCATTTTCTAATAAAATTTGTAGAAAGTAGTTTTTAACTGTCTTACTTCATTTCTCTACGCGTTTTACGAGGTTATGCACGTTTAAAACCTATTAGTCTTTTATTTTGGTGATAAATAAGTTTTACAGTTTAAACAATTTAGAATGTAAGCAAATATGCGAATACGAGTAAGATAGTGCAAATAAAATGTCTTATTATTGAATTTGTAGAAATGTATTTCCCTGCAAGTATACTTTTTGTAGGTAAGTATCTAACATATTTGTAGGAGTTTATAATATAATATAATAAAGTACATCTGACGTAATTTGTAAGCAGCAATGCGACTATTTTTACATTACACACATTACACACATACACACACATAGTACATTGATAACTAACTCATACTCCATAATGTTTTAAATGTAGTCTTTTATTGCTAAATAGTTATCGTAGGTAAAAGTAAAACATGTGATTTTTAAAATCATTAAGTCTTATGTCTAATTACCGTACTGTGTGTCGTTAACAAAATATACGATCCCGTATATTGTCAATGGTCCAGGTCAATCACCCTAGATCTAATATGGCTTCCGAGCTACATGCGGGTGTTGTAAGTTAACTAATACAAAAAGTTAAACCATTAAAAAGTTAGCCAAATGACTAATTGTATATTACATGGGTCTACTTAAATGACTCTAAAGACAGAAATCCGAGGAAGTTATCAGTTTTGAGCATATCGTTAAAGGCAATATAAACATGATAGTTGTAGGAGTATATTTTATATTGTTAACTAGTTTTTAAGCTCCCTCGGCTTTGCCCATAATAGATTTCCTGAGGTAAACCCAGTAATTTTTGTCCTTTACTGGGAAAACAGTTATCTCCGTGCCAAATAATTGATTTTCCGCGAAATGTGGTATTTTATCGTGGTGGTGGTGGTGGTAAAATAGCCTATGTGTTATTCTGATATGTAAGCTAATTATTGCATGATTCTTCAAGGTTTTTCGTGAAAGTGCAACAAAGACACTATGTAAGTGTCTTTGTCAACACTAACATTTTGTCCTTACAAAATGTTCGTGTTTATAATATTAGTAGGATTAATTTGGTATGTAAATCGAATTTAAAACTGAGTATAATGGAAGAGAACGTGTATTAATAATGTTGCTGGACCTAAACAAATAGCAATTATCAACACTCCTAGACTCAGACCTGAGACTCTACCATCTCTACATATTAAACAAAACTACCTAACGATATGAACTCAATCTTACCGACACACAGTTATAAAAAATATCACTCATACTATATAACTACTTTCCTTCAACAGATTTCTTTAATTTCCAGGGCGATTACATATGGATCGAGCCGGTGTCGGGGCGGGAGTTCGACGTGGCCATCGGAGCCCGAGTGCTGGCCGCCGAGGGCCGCCGCATCCGCGTGCGGGACGACGACAACCAAGAGCAATGGCTGCCTCCGGAGCGCCGCATCAAGGCCATGCACGCCACGTCTGTGCACGGCGTCGAGGACATGATCTCCCTCGGGGACCTGCACGAGGCTGGCATACTGCGGAACCTGCTGATTAGATACAGCGAGAATCTCATTTACGTAAGTGTTCTTTAGCTAACGCTCACTTAGTATAATCCGCGCGCTAGAGGATGAGAACCAGGAGTAATGGCTGCCTCCTAGCGCCGCATCAAGGTCATGCACAAAACGTTTGTGCACAGAGTCGATTACATTGTCTCCCTCGGGGACCTGCACGAGGCTGGCATACTACGGAATCTGCTGATTAGATACAGCGAGAATCTCATTTACGTAAATTTAACACTACATTAAAGTCCCTCGGCGCGTCTGGGGTTTTTGAGTTTATAATGAACATACAGACAAGTTTGATATAATCTTAAAATCTAGTGAACTAATTTTGATATTCAGCTAGATACAGTGTTTGACTTGCATCCCTGCGAAGTCGGGTCGGGTTGATAGTTACGATCTCTAAATTTCTGTAACTTATTGAATCGCCACATCTAAAAGTACATAAGTTATAGATATCAAGAGACAAATGGATACTTTTATTGACTAGGTTGCCTAACAGCACTCATCCATGCGTCAATTTTGGATTGATACATTAAATATGAATCCATCATTAACGAACTTTTTATTAAAAAAACTGTGTGACCTTTGCAGTATGCTCACAAAACTGGTATAAATGATGAATGATATTTAACATTTACCACCTTTTTTCTCTAAATAGTTATCGATAACGATCTCTCTTTAGTTAAAACCTGGTATAGAAAGATACTCCAATTACAAAACATATATCACAGAACACAGTTGTTTAAAAAACAAGCGCACTGCGCAAGAACGGTAGACGATTGACAAGCCGGGAATATTTTAATGTTTTGATCTAGTTTTTGTCCGCTGTATCGAATGAACAACAATGAATCTTCGACGTGAGCTACGATCTTCATACTGAATTAAATGGTTTGACGCATGAATGGGTTCGGCTATATCTTTATTTACCTTTCATACTGACTGAACATATGTTAGACTGATTCCGTTACATTTTTTTGCTAGCCAGTATCTGACCGAGCCTTGAACCATTATTACAACGTTAAGAACTTACGATGTTATAAGAAATTATAGATATTATCAAGTTATGGCTTTAGTTAGCTCTATAAAAATACTTCTAAAACATATTTTTTTAATTTACCGGCATCTGTTGTATAAATTCTAATCGTGAAGACCTATATTTGGCTTCTTATTATTATATCCTATTTTGAATTATTTGTTATAAGCTGTTTTCCATGTAAATAAATACGGTTTTATGGATTTTTTTAAAGTTTGTACTTTTTTTGTACTTTGTAAATAAATAAATATGCATAGTTATTTATGTAACGTTATCTATCACACTACTCTTTGCTATTACGTTATAAAACTGTATTTAAAATTGATATATATTAATCCTATCAATCGGAAGGTTGCCTCGAAGAAATTGTGCTTCAGGTTAACACTAGTTTTTTTTAAGTTCTGTATTGTTTATTTTCGGCAGTTTTTTTTAATATTGTATATACATTTTTCTCATTATTTTCAGACATACACCGGTTCAATATTAGTAGCAGTGAACCCCTACCAGATATTACCAATCTACACCGCAGACCAAATCAAGCTTTACAAAGAACGCAAGATAGGAGAGTTGCCGCCTCATATATTCGCTATCGGGGACAACGCATACGCGCACATGCGAAGATATGGCCAGGATCAGTGCATAGTCATCAGTGGAGAATCTGGGGCTGGAAAGACGGAATCTACGAAGCTGATTTTGCAGTACCTAGCTGCTATCAGCGGGAAACACTCTTGGATAGAACAACAGGTATGGAAACTTACCGAAACTTATTTTTGCTCCTCCATAAGGTAATGGCTGAGAATTATTTGGAAATTGGTCTCAAAAATGCGAGGTTACCGTAATTTTGGTTGGTACCGTAACTTTTATGTTTATGTAATTAATAGCCTACTCAGCAATTAGGTATTCTAGATTAGTTAATACTTTTTGAAAATGTTTTGTTTTTTTGAGAAGGGATGAATGACATGTGACGAAAAGAATGTTAGATATGTGTGTTGATGGATATGTGGGAAGAGGTTGGCCAAAGAAAAGATGGATGAACTGTGTGAAGGATGACATGTGTAGAGATGACGAGTGACAGAGGAAAATGGAAGGAAAAATCATGTTGTGCCGACCCCACGTAATGTGGGATAAGGACAAGAGAATGATGACGATGAACTGATTTTTTTACCTTTATGAAGTAAATTAGTTTTTCAGCCGTGAAGATCATTTATTTGTTTGTAATCGATATTGTATTTCATAATTTATTTATAAGCTGTCAGGCTTCCTAAGAAAATAAGGTAGGTGCGAAGCGGGGGCGGACCGCTAGTTATTATTAAATTTATTGCAGTTCATTGCATTAAAGATCTACTTTAAAACTTTAAACACTATGTACACCTGTACTGAGTAGATATTTTTCTCATTCTAGATTTTGGAGGCCAACCCAATTCTGGAAGCATTTGGAAACGCGAAAACTGTGAGGAACGACAACTCATCACGTTTTGGAAAATACATAGACATTCATTTCAGCAATAATGGTGTCATCGAAGGTGCTAAGATAGAACAATACCTTCTAGAAAAGTCTAGAATAGTCTCCCAGGGGCCGGACGAACGAAACTACCACGTGTTCTATTGTTTGCTGGCTGGATTGTCGAAGGATGAAAAGAAGAAGTTGGAATTAGGAGATGCTTCCGAGTATCGATATTTATCGTCCGTAAGTCACTACTACTTAATGATGTTCATAGAAAATTAATGGTCACATATTCAACAAAATTTTCAAAATCCCCTTTTTAGCTTAAATAATATTTGACACCACTACATAATCGTTACATTTCGTGTTGTTGTCCCTTTTCTACTTATGTATGACACTACTACATATTGGCATAATATTTTATTTCAGGGAGGTCAATTCTCATGCGATGGGCGAGATGATGCCGCCGAATTTGCAGACATAAGATCTGCTATGAAAGTCCTCTTATTCAGTGAATCCGAGATTTGGGAAATACTAAAACTTCTAGCGTCGGTTCTACACTGCGGTAATATCAAGTATGAAGCTACAGTTGTAGATAATCTTGATGCTACTGAAATCATAGAGCAAGCAAACGTCAGAAGAGTGGCTACATTGCTAGGAGTTCCCGTACAATCGCTTATAAATGCACTTACAAGAAAAACATTGTTCGCTCATGGTGAAACCGTCATATCCACTCTAAGTAGAGACCAATCAGTGGACATTAGAGACGCTTTCGTCAAAGGCATTTACGGTCGACTCTTTGTAACAATTGTAAAGAAAATAAACGCTGCCATTTACAAACCTAAGTCTACAATGAGAACAGCAATTGGTGTTTTAGATATATTCGGATTTGAAAACTTCGATCAGAATAGCTTTGAACAGTTTTGTATAAACTTTGCAAACGAAAATCTTCAGCAGTTCTTTGTAAGACATATTTTTAAATTGGAACAAGAGGAGTACAACCATGAAGGCATCAACTGGCAACATATCGAATTCGTTGATAATCAGGATGCATTAGACTTGATTGCTCTTAAACAGTTGAATATCATGGCACTCATTGATGAAGAGTCTAAATTCCCGAAAGGCACTGACCAAACTATGTTGGCTAAACTGCATAAAACTCACGGTCTACACAGAAACTACCTCAAACCAAAGTCAGATATCAACACCAGTTTCGGTTTAAACCACTTTGCTGGTATTGTGTTCTATGATACGCGGGGTTTCCTCGAGAAAAACAGAGATACTTTTAGTGCTGACTTACTGCAGCTGATTCATGTTTCCACAAACAAATTCTTACAGCAGATCTTTCACGAAGACATCACAATGGGGTCAGAAACACGAAAAAGAACTCCAACTCTCTCGACACAGTTCAAGAAATCCCTTGACCTTCTAATGAGAACCTTAGGAAACTGCCAACCGTTTTTCATCAGATGTATAAAACCTAACGAATTTAAAAAGCCCAAAATGTTCGACCGTGGTCTTTGCTGCCGCCAACTGAGGTACTCCGGTATGATGGAAACTATTCGGATTCGAAGGGCGGGCTACCCAATCCGGCACAGTTTCAAAGAATTTGTTGAGAGATACAGATTCCTTATATCCGGTGTTCCACCAGCGCACAAGACTGACTGCAGGTCAGCAACGTCAAAAATCTGTTCTCAAGTACTAGGGAAGTCAGACTATCAACTGGGCCATACCAAAGTGTTTTTGAAAGATGCCCATGACTTGTTCCTTGAACAAGAACGTGATAGGGTTTTAACTAGGAAGATTTTGATACTGCAGCGGTCTATTCGCGGTTGGGTTTATCGGCGACGATTCTTGAAGATGAGAGCCGCCGCTATTCTCGTCCAGCGGCATTGGCGAGGAAAGCTGCAAAGAATTCGCTACCAGAAAATGAAGGTTGGGTACGCTCGGCTGCAGGCGTTGATCAGAGCGAGAGTATTGGCTCATAGGTTCAGGCACTTACGGGGGCACATTGTTTCTTTACAAGTGAGTCCTTTTAGAATTTACTTTATTTTATTTTATAACAGGAAAACGGTAAAAACAACTTCTTCTTTACCTTTCAGGCTGCAGCTCGCGGTTACCTTGTCCGTCGTTCATACGGTCACAAAATGTGGGCGATCCTCAAGATCCAGAGTCATGCGCGTCGCCTAATTGCCATGCGCCGCTACAAACGCATGCGTCAGGATGCTCTCGCACACAATGAGGCGCTGCGGCTGCGCAGGCAGGAGGAGCAGAGGCTGCAGCACCAGGGCAACACGCGCGCTAAGGAGATTGCTGAACAGAACTATAGGGTAAGTTTGAAACGCTTCTTGGTCATCTTAGCCCCTTGACACGTAAAATTAGACAGCTATTCATCAAGCGCACTCTTAATTGGCATAGTTTCGTAAAAAGATTATCAAATAATTCCTTATTATTCTAATCCGATATCGGCACATTTTAAGATTTAATAAAATACATAATTGTAATGACAAATTAAAATTTATAATTTTGTTTTCCTATTTGCTAGTACTAGTGAGATTCACTAGTACTTATCTATACTAATATTATAAAGAGGAAAGGTTTGATTTTTTGTTTGTTTGTTTGTTTGTTTGTTTGTCTCGAATAGGCTCTGAAACTACTGCACCGATTTAAAAAATTCTTTCACCATTAGAAAGCTACACTATCCCTGAGTGACATAGGCTATATTTCGTTTTCAAAAATAATGTGATTCCTTACCAAACTCCGATAATGTAACCCAAGGTGAAAAAAAAGAACCTAAAATCTTTCTTTAATCGCGAATGCTGCGAAAACTATTGAAAATATAACAAAGTGATGTATTACAACTTTGTAGAACTTATCATTATCTACAAAAAACGTCCTGACATCATATCTCTAACTATAATAGTTTTGTGACAATAAGCGATTTTTTTGAAAAATTAAACCTAAAATCTTTCTTTAATCGCGAATGCTGCGAAAACTAATGAATAAATAAAAAAGTGATGTATTACAACTTTGTAGAACTTATCATTATCTACAAAAAACGTCCTGTCATCATATCTCTAACTATTATAGTTTTGTGACAATAAGCGGGGTTAAGATCACGAAATATTCTGCCGCGCGGGGTCGGCTCCCTACTGAATGGTCGTGTGCGGAAATAAAAAAAATGTCGCTTGATAATATTTTGTCGCTTAGTTAGTAGTCAATAATTCGTTAACAGGTAACTAATCCCATTCAAAAAGTTATTTTCAGAACTAAACCCTAGCATATAGCATAGATATTGTATTATATCGTCGGTTGCAGGTTCAATTGGGTTAACCACCAAAACACGTAAAAAAGTTGGTACCTATACAATTTTTTTTAGTTTTTTTCTGCTCTTTCGAATAGCATAATAATAGAATTCTAGCTTTAAAAAAATACAGTTACGCTACACATTTTAACTGTGAATTTTGCAGACTTCCGTCGAAATTATGTTGTAACTGAGTAGGTATGTGATCTATTTACATAAGTCGAATTGTTGTATTCCTATGACCGAAGAAGGTTAAGTTGGTGTATGTATCTTGGCAAACCAGCATTGCTCTTACACTAATTCTTAGCTTGAACGAAAAATTATAACCACACATACACCATTATAAAACCAACTTTCTTAAAAAAACTAACGTTACACCAATTGACCCGAACCAAGTTTATGTTTGTTGTCGGTTACACCAATTTGAGCATTGCAATCAATAGTATGTTTTCTCTTACCTTAATCTTCTTATAAATAATAAATCTAAATTAAAAATATAAGAAAAACCCCCGATTCGAATCCTTCAATTTCCTTAAAAGTAAAACACCATAATAATGTGTAATGTTCACGCAATGCGATTTTTGCAGATTTTCGGGTTTCCTTCCCCACTCTAACCCCCACTATTATTAAACGGCACAACCGATTTTCATGAAACAATTTGAATAATTATTACCCGTGCAAAGCCGGGGCGTGCCGCTAGTTTTAATAATAAATTATAGATTTAACTACTACGGAAACATATGCTTTTCTGCGGTAAAAAGCTATATTTTGTGCCTACCAATAATCTGAGTTCCAGTCAAAATCGTTCCGGCGTTTAAGAGTAACAAACATCCATTAAAATTTAGGAAGTTTAGTTTTAATGAACAATAAAAGTCATTGTATCTTTTTGATTGTCAGATAAAGTTTTACTTATAGATTCTTTGTTGCCAATAAATTCGGACCTTGTTCAGTAGATATGCTGCCTTTATCTTTGTCGGTGATTTTATAAAATATAATTGAATCAAGATTAAAACTTAAATGTTATCTATGTCATAAAATAGATTGAATTTTCTAGTAAAAGCAGAGATAAGATTTATCGAATTGAACTGGCTATATTATTGTTTAGTTTTTATCGTCAGATGAAAATGATGTTAACATCTTGTTTGATGTAATTTTCTTGAAATTTAATTGCCGATTACTGGAACTGCCACTGTGTTACTCGAATAACTGATAGTATAATTGGTTGAATATGTGATAAGATGTAGGTAAACACTAGACATATAAACACTAGACCTCCAAGCTCGTCGTTATACTTAGGAACTGTAACTATATTCAACAGTAATCTAAATAATGCATCAAGGGGTATTTACCATTATTTATTTTAACGATTTTCAAGTTGCCCGATATTTCGACGCTTTAAGGAAGATGACTTAAAAAAAATAGCCTGTTATTTATGATTACTATGATTACTTTGAAGTATTTTGATTACTTTAATAGCAAGGCTAAAGTCTTTTATTAGCTTTATTATCTAACACATAAATCTACTTAGACCTAAATAAGTGATAATTCCATGAACAGATTGTTTAATGACGTACGGCGATAAATCGAGTAATCAACTGAGATTGAGTTGATTAGTAAATTTCAACTCGCTAACGACGAGGATGTTATCAACGTATCAAGATGATGTTTCAGATTTTTATTACCTTTATTCGATAGAGCAATTTTGTCGATTGAGCACGTGAAGTTTTGCCAAAGTGCAGTGAAAGTGTGAAACATGTTCTTTTTGAAAAGGCTTTCTATATTTTGTTTGAGGTACATTTTTTACCGTTATTCAAAAGCTAAGTAGATTGGTATATCTATTAAGAATGCGACGATACGGCTAGTTAGATAATTCGCTGTTTTAGTTTTAATTTAGTGTAGGGCTTTAAGAAAAGCTGACAAAATGATCATGCATTTTACAAAGCAAAACAAATAGTACAATTATACCTGATTTTGAAAAAGGACAGGCAAAATAATCTTTAGTTAACCCACCTTTTTTTAAATAAAATATATTTAACTTTCTATAATGCTATGTTAGGCACTATTAATATCTTAAACAGTCGAAATGGTGAAAACTGAAAAACCTTAATAGGGTAGATGTTTAAAAACCAAATAAAAAGTCCGCCATTTAGATTATTTTTTCGAACACCTATTTTTTATTGTGTCTTGCGAAACGAACAATCAAGAAGATAATAGTGCATTGAAATTTCGCGTGACGAAATGCTTTCGTGCGATTCGTAACTACGTAATTTATACGCCTCAAGCCCCTACTCCAGAATTTTGATGATATCTTGGTACTTTCTTATTAAATTGATATACCTAAAAAAATTACCAGCATTTAAGACCGGCTTATAGAAAGACTATTGTGTAACGGAGCTCTTGACTAATTTCCATAATGAAATCCCTTTAGCCATACTTACAAATGCCTTACTTTAGCTGTATCTTCATCGCACCTTCGTTCCGCGTCACCAGGCACCGTCATACATACCCGATCATGCGGAGACGTTGTGCAATATTATTTAGGAGCCGGTCAGTGGCAGGCTGCATTGAATAACTAGCATAATCCCAGTGTATACTCGTAATAGCGGCGGAAAAATGTGGATTCAGTGTGTTTATAATGATCTGGTGTTTGGTTCCCGATATGTCAGTATGATGGTATTTATGTTAAATTATAAAGATAGCGACAAACCATTTTTTTTATTAAGCTTATTTTAACGACTGCTGGGCAAGCCAATATTATTTAACGTAAACAATTTAATCGATCAAATTAAAATTAATGCATTTAGTTTTTGGGCCATTTTGATTGTGACCTCATCATTAAATCAATGTTTTTTTATTTCGGCTTAGAGCAGTCGTCTTTGCTCTTTAACATCTTCTCCAACATTAATTGTATTTAACAGAAAATCTGCTATTTAAAAAAAACATGAAAGATCTCGGTTGGCGCGTAAAGGTAGCATTGCAATGCATTCAACGTAACCCTTACTATTTTTCCCCACAGCATTTTCGAGAACTTTTTTATTTATATTTTGTAAATAAAAGATAAATGGTTAAATCATAATTTCTCCAGAATTCGAAATTATGTATAATAAGATAGCAGCCAAAGAGAACTTATCAACATGCAATTCATAAATTATTTATTGTACACGAAATAGATACATGAAGGTTTTGTTACAATGGTCATGAAACATTTTCGAATTGTGTGATAATGTAATTGTCGAACAGAATTTCATCCAACCCGGTTTCGGCTATGGCGACATATCAAGCCACTGCATCATCCAAGTTCAAACAATCTAATGTATGGTCAACTTTTCCAGGAGCGCATGTACGAATTAGAAAGACGCGACGCAGAACTAGCATTAGAAGAGAAGAGGCAGCTTGAAGCGAAGAGAACCCTTCTCCAAGAGGCGGCTCGCAAGCAAGACGAGCCGGTGGATGACAGCAAGCTGGTGGAAGCCATGTTCGACTTCCTGCCAGACTCCAGCAGTGAGGCTCCTGCTCCTAAGGATACTTCGATGTTTAGCGACTTGCCGCAGCAAAGAGCCGACCAACAAGAGGTAATTTTGCTAGTCATTTTCAGAGTTGATATCCAAAAAAAAAAGTGAAAAAAAGGTGTGTGGAAAAGTGAGTGTAGAGATGACGGATATATGTTGTACCTACCCCATCTTATAGTGGCCCACGCTAGATGGGGTACACGCTGCGTGGGTTATGGGATAAAGAGGATGATTCAAAGATGTGTACTGAATTGCATTTACCCCGGCTGGATTATTTTAGAGTTTTCCAGTAATGTCTCTGCTTATAAGGCAGAACCCTACCTAATACCTACCTAATACCCTACAAGGTATCGTGCAGTTTGCCCATGGTTTTCGGAATTGTAAATTAATTACTTAAGAAAATATCTAATTTTATGATATTTAATATCGATTAACATGATAACAAGGCAATAAATAATAATGGGTCTTACAATGTACAATGGAACTTCCATGAATTGAGGCACTTGATTATTTCCATTAAAAACGAATGTAATTTATGATTGCTATAATGTAATTACCTCTTTTTATGAACTTGTATGTACATATTATGTACCGTACTTGCAATTGTTATAAAAAAAAGTTTAATGCAACGACTTACTTTGCCAAACCAGTTATGCAAACAAAGATATGGTAAGAAATTTAAAATCAATAGGTACTTACTTGATATAAGTGATAATGATTTAAGACCGCTGTATGTGATTGAATTATTAACTGATTATCTTCCAATCAGATGGTGACACCGATGCAGACCACGTCTGAAGATGAGGAGGATCTCTCAGAGTTCAAGTTCCAGAAATTTGCCGCAACTTATTTCCAAGGAAACGTCACTCACCAGTACTCGAGAAGACCTCTAAAACATCCACTCCTGCCGTTGCTTACTCAAGGGGACCAGTTGGTAAGTTTCGCCATAGATCAAAATAAACCATTAGCTTTTATTATCATAAGTGATCGATTTTTATGGTATACAATTAGACAGATAAAATGCCGTAACAGATAACAATGCCACACCTATCTAATGCTAATACAAATACTTCTATCAGATTATCGGCAATTATCATTATACCAATGACCATATACGTGAAGAAACTTTGAAAAATAATTTAACACTTATTTAATTTTTTTCGATAATATTATATTTTATTACAGGCTGCACAAGCGTTATGGATCACCATACTCCGGTTCACGGGAGATCTACCAGAACCCCGATACCACACTATGGACCGAGACAACACATCAGTCATGTCCAAGGTCACAGCAACGCTCGGACGAAACTTCATCAGATCTAAGGAATTCCAAGAAGCACAAATGATGGGCGTTGATCCCGACGCGTACACCAACAAACAGAAGCCAAGATCAATCAGACATAAACTAGTCTCTTTGACATTAAAAAGGAAGAATAAAATGGGCGAGGACATTAGAAGAAAGTTGCAGGATGAAGAATATACTGCTGATAGCTATCAATCTTGGTTAGAATCTCGGCCAACTTCTAATTTAGAAAAGCTTCACTTTATCATCGGCCACGGAATTTTACGCGCTGAACTGCGTGATGAAATATACTGCCAGATTTGCAAGCAGCTCACTAACAACCCCTCAAAGTCTTCGCATGCAAGAGGATGGATTTTACTGTCACTATGTGTCGGTTGCTTTGCCCCTAGTGAGAAGTTTGTCAGTTACCTTCGTGCTTTCATCAGGGAGGGCCCCCCTGGTTATGCGCCTTACTGTGAAGATCGTCTCAAGCGGACATTCAATAATGGAACTAGGAATCAACCACCATCATGGTTAGAACTCCAAGCGACGAAGTCGAAAAAGCCCATTATGTTACCAATAACATTCATGGACGGTAATACGAAAACATTATTAGCAGATTCGGCTACAACCGCCAGAGAGTTGTGTAACCAGTTGTCTGATAAAATTGCTTTAAAAGATCAGTTCGGTTTCTCATTGTATATTGCCCTGTTTGATAAAGTTAGCTCATTGGGTAGTGGTGGTGATCATGTAATGGATGCGATATCACAATGCGAACAATACGCAAAAGAACAAGGTGCTCAAGAACGAAACGCACCATGGAGATTGTTCTTTAGAAAGGAAATATTTGCCCCTTGGCACGATCCTACAGAAGATCAAGTAGCAACAAATCTGATATACCAACAAGTAGTCCGCGGAGTAAAGTTTGGCGAATATAGATGCGACAAAGAGGAGGACTTGGCAATGATTGCAGCTCAGCAATATTATATTGAATACGGTCAGGATATGAACAACGAACGACTCTACACGCTGCTGCCAAACTACATACCGGATTATTGCCTAACCGGAGTTGAAAAGGCAGTTGATCGCTGGGGTACTCTAGTGGTGCAAGCTTATAAAAAGAGTTATTACGTAAAAGAAAAAGTGGCTGCTTATCGAGTCAAGGAGGACGTAGTGAGTTACGCTAAATTTAAGTGGCCATTGCTGTTCTCTAGATTCTACGAAGCTTACCGGAATTCTGGTCCTAATCTGCCTAAAAATGACGTTATTATAGCCGTAAACTGGACTGGTGTTTACGTGGTCGATGATCAGGAGCAAGTTTTACTAGAACTATCTTTCCCTGAAATAACAACAGTATCGAGTCAGAAAACTAATAAAGTATTCACACAGACTTTCAGTCTCGCCACTGTACGAGGCGAGGAGTTTACATTCCAAAGTCCTAATGCGGAAGACATACGTGATCTAGTAGTTTATTTCTTAGAAGGCTTAAAAAAGAGATCTAAGTTCGTAATTGCGTTACAAGATTACAAAGCACCAGGAGAAGGTTCTAGCTTTTTAGCATTCTCTAAAGGAGATCTAATTATTTTAGAGGAAGACAGTACTGGAGAGGCTGTCCTGAACAATGGCTGGTGCATCGGGCGCTGTGAGAGGACTATGGAGCGGGGAGACTTTCCTGCGGAGACCGTCTACGTTCTCCCGGCTCTAACCAAACCCCCTCCGGACATTCTCACACTGTTCTGCCAAGAAGGCGCCTCCCACGGTCGCCGAGTGCCAACAAACACCTTGAACGGCACAGAAACAAGAGACAAACCACACACTTTGCTAGAATATGCATTAGATCACTTTAGATTACCACCAAAACGGACAGTATCTAAAGCATTGACGTTATCAACAGCGAAGAGAGGTGGTTCTGAAGAATTGTGGCGACATTCTAGAGAACCAATAAAAATGCCGCTTTTGAAAAAACTTCAAGCGAAGGAAGAGCACGCAGAAGAAGCGTGTTTTGCTTACACGGCTATACTAAAATACATGGGGGACCTTCCATCTAAACGTCCACGTATAGGAAACGAGTACACAGACCACATATTCGACGGCCCTCTGAAACACGAAATTCTTAGAGACGAGATCTATTGTCAAATTATGAAACAATTGACTGATAACCGGAACAGAATGTCGGAAGAGAGAGGGTGGGAGCTGATGTGGCTGGCTGCAGGGCTGTTCGCTTGCAGCCAGGGCTTGCTCAGAGAGTTAACACTATTCCTTAGAACTAGAAGGTATCCAATTGCTCAAGATTCGCTCCAAAGACTTCAGAAGACATTACGCAATGGTCAGAGGAAGTACCCTCCCCATCAAGTGGAGGTCGAAGCTATTCAGCATAAGACAACGCAGATATTCCACAAGGTTTACTTTCCTGACGATACAGACGAAGCATTCGAGGTTGACTCTTCCACTAGAGCAAAAGACTTCTGTCAGAATATAGCGCAGAGACTGAATCTCAGATCTAGTGAAGGCTTTAGTTTATTCGTTAAGATAGCTGATAAGGTGATCTCTGTGCCGGAGGGAGACTTCTTCTTTGACTTCGTGCGGCATCTGACTGATTGGATTAAGAAAGCTAGACCTACGCGGGACGGCATTACTCCACAATTCACTTATCAGGTAAATAAACCATTATTATTTAATAATAGGAGATATCAGACTAATAGCTACTCCTCATCCCACGGGATGCCCGTGTTTTATGGATTTTCCACGGGATAACGTATTTTCCTGAAGTAAAAAAATAGCTAATAACATTCCTCGATAAATGGGCTGAAGAACAATGAATAACATTTTTTTAATCGGTTCTATGGTTTAGCACATTCAACCAAATTAACAAACTAGTAGATATAGATTTTATAGTTACCTTCTACAACACGTAAATTCTCATACAACTTCACTCCCAAATCTTGGCAGGTATTCTTCATGAAGAAGCTGTGGACAAACACCGTGCCGGGCAAAGACCGTGCAGCTGACGTGATCTTCCACTTCCACCAAGAGCTTCCGAAGCTGCTTCGCGGGTACCACCGCTGCGGGCGCGAGGAGGCCGCGAGGCTCGCCGCGCTGGCCTACAGAGCTCGGTTCGGAGATAACAAGCAGGAGTTGCAGGCTATACCGTGAGTTTTCTCATGATTGTTAGTATGTATTCCCTAGTTCATTCCTTAGTTCGTTTTCCGGGTGATGATGATAAGTATTCTATATCATCATATTCAGCTCAGCAAAATTATTTGTATACAAGCTGACCTGACGATAAAAACCACTCCCACTCCCAGTTTTCGAGGGCTTCCATGTATATGTATAAAAATATTATCTGAAGAAAAATAATTGTGACTACAAGCATTTTGTTCATTATTGATTAATCGTTAACCTATCCTGGCAAGACTTCCACAATAATTTAAAACCAAAATTAGCGAAATCAGTCTAAGCGTTCCCGACTCTAGAGTTAGCGAGACTTACGTACAGTACCTAATTGATATGATCTAATGATATAATAAAAGAAGAATATAAATAGATTGAGAAGAATTCGCCCTTTAGGCAGTCACTTGACCATAACACATTAGACGAAACCGGAATACGTGACCATAACTTGACATACAATTTACTTTTGCCTACATATGTCTACAGGACGTATTAAAATATGTTTAAATATACTGTAGATTTTATATATCTAATTTAAACAAAAATATTTTATATTATGTTAAACATACCTTAAAATAACAAACATATTCAAAAAATAAATATCAAATTTGGTGTTGTAGTTCGTTGCGGAAGTTATGCGCGTACATACATTTGGGCGATCCATTTTCATATTCATAGAAGATTAAACACTGGCAACATATCAACATAATGAACGACTCAGTACGAAGCACGCGTACTCGCTACTGACTACCCGCCACCTTGCCTCACTCCTTTCTTCTTTGATTTGATGGCGTCTCTCACTCCTTTCATCACTTTGACACATAGTGTGACATGACGCATAAAATCTTCTGATATTTAAGTGTTCAATCGCAGAGTCCAATTATAAGGAATTGATTTGATATTTATGTGAGCCGTATTATAAAAAAGTGGACCTCCTACGGCTGAAATGATTGAATTTTCTATTTATATTTACATAATGTAAAATTATACAAAATAACTGTAACCAAATAACTTAGATTAAGATTTATTTATTTATAGAGCCTGGAGGAGGGCGATGAGGATACTACACAGTTATAAACTTTTGTAACCTCATCGTACTACCAATAACTATGATATTACTGTATTTTGATAAATTAACTACGACATATCGTTTTAATAGTTTAATTTTGTTCCAGTCAAATGCTTCGAGAACTAATCCCAGCAGACCTTGTGAAGATGCAGAGCTCCGCGGACTGGAAGCGGGCTATCGTAGCGTCCTACAACCAAGACGCAGGGATGACCCCTGAAGACGCCAAGATCACCTTCCTGAAGGTCATCTACCGATGGCCAACGTTCGGCTCTGCCTTCTTCGAGGTCAAACAGACTACAGAACCAAATTATCCTGAACTGCTCCTGATCGCGATCAATAAGCATGGAGTTAGTTTGATCCATCCACAGTCAAAAGTAAGATTGATTGTATGCTTAAATATATCGTATCGAAATTAATGATCTTAACATTATTTAAAAGTACTTACCTAATCGATGTTCAATCTAGATAGATAAAATTTCCTATTTCGTACGGTTGCAAGTTATACACACAAACCTTTCTGAGAGTCATTCTGTCAATAGACGATAGCCGTTAGTACTTTTTGTGATTATCACATACATACAGAATGACAGACGCGGCAAGCTACTTCAATGTATGCTAATGATAAAGCTAAAGAGTCTGTTTCATGCGCGATATGGCGTTTATTTATTTTATTTATTTATTTAAAAGACCAACAGTATATCTTAAATAAACTTATAAAATATAATAGTGAATATAAAATTGCCCAATTATAGGTCTTTCTAAATTTTACAGATAAGTTAGCGACTGAACTGTTTAAAAAATAAGTTAAGAATAAGTAAACAAAATAAGATGGTTACAATTAAACTTAAATCAAAACAAATAAACTTTATAAGCATCTAAGAAAAGGTTATACTTTTATTATTATTATACATCTAACTGCTTATTCAGAATAAGGTCTATAGTACCTTTTCTGAATTGTTGCTTAGAAGAGTTAAAAATATCTAGAGCGTTAAAAATTAATTAATAATATTAATTAATTATGAATTTATTTTAATTTTATGTAGCGTTTACGACTAAATCTAAGGCATAGCCTGGCAACTCTGACAAGTACCACTCAACGTAGCTGACATAGTTAACATACTGTAATCTAATCCATAATCTCTTTCAGGATATCCTGGTCACGCACCCCTTCACAAGAATATCAAACTGGTCATCAGGAAACACGTACTTCCACATGACAATAGGCAACCTAGTCCGAGGGTCCAAACTCCTTTGCGAGACCTCACTCGGGTACAAAATGGACGACCTCCTGACTTCCTACATATCCCTCATGCTGACCAACATGAACAAGCAGAGGTCAGTGAGGGTCAAATAAGTACAGTCATGCCAATGTCAAATTCAGGAATCTTCAGTTGTGAATCGAGCAGTCTGACTAGAGCTAAGCTTTACTGTGGATATTATGGTAAAAACGCAGTTTTCTGTAACGTTTGTACCTTTTTGGGTATTTAAAAGATAATAGATGTATACATTTAAATTAAAAAAAAATACATATCCACTAATTTTGGGTCATTGGGTAAACTATCAGAAAGTTCTTAATAGTAATCAGTGCACAATCTATTCAATTTAATATAATACGAAATTCCGTCCGTGAAGAATTATAGTTTTCCCTATTAGAGCATCATATATTATTTTTGATATTAGTTTAGTTATAGGAGAATGTATTACAAAATGTAAACGTAACTAGAAATTACGGTCAAATGTATGTTTTAGAAGAATATGTTAATATGTTAACTTTTTAGTAAGGTTTTCGTAGATAGTAACTAGTTAAAGATCTGTTAACTTAGTTAAGGTGAACGGTTTGCTGTTATTTTTGATAATAACAAAAGTGTTTAAGTATCCGATCTTATTCAGTTACTAACATGATTTTGCAGTGTTTTATATAACTATTTATTAAACCTATTATGCATGATAAAACGTAAAATTATAGTTAATATTAAAAAAGTGCTTATTTAGCTTGAAATGAACTTACATTGCACCAACCAGAAATCCAAGAAGTTAGTTATTTGATTATATACGTAATCCTTATTCCATGTTTTATACATTTTCAATTATACATATTTCAAAGCTTCAGGTAATGATAATGATAACATACATTTATGTTGCTGTAACGATTGTATCAATTTGTATTAGCTTTTAGAAGTATAATTAAATACCATTTATCTCATTTTAACTCAGCCTAAGCCCCAATATAAATTGTTGATAAATATTTATTAAATTAATAATATTTAGGTAAAGGTTATGTAATGTATGTATCTATGTTATGCCATGAGAACGGTGACTATGTTGATTTATTTAATTTTGCTTAAAAGTCAAAGTGCATTTTGTGAGTGGTTATAAACATGAGTCACAATTATATACAGCGTTTTATTTTCATCATAATTTTGTTCTTAACGGACAACCGTTCACCGCATTGTGTGTCGGCACATCATGTATTCGTCTTCCATTTCCCTCTATCAGCCATCATCTTGACTCTTCTCACACTATCATTATCGATGCTAACAAAATTAATCTCAATTTATTTTCAGATAATGATTTAAGGGGTTTTATCATTCTGGCATACTTACCTAGTAGTTTGCTTTTTAAAAATAATTTTGCGTAAGTGATGTAAGAATTGCCAAAATTTTACATAGAAAAATGACAGAACCTCTTGGGTTATTTGTAAAGAAGATGTATTGTGTTATGAACAATATTAAAATACCAAAAACCAAATTATGACAAAAGTTTTCACACCTAGGTACCTATTTTCTCAAATTATTCCTGGATACGCATATCAAATAGAATCATATACATAGATATAGAGAAGTAAAGTATGTCTTCACCTTTACAGCTATATTACATTTGAATGCATGTTTAAACCAAGAACCTCAAGCTCTACAAAAACAGATATAAATAAATTGCAGAGCAATTAATACGGGGCAGTATACATAATTTACCTGAGCTTATTCACCAAGGTGCATTAAGTATACTTTTAGTAGACTTTATTCACCCAACGATTTCAGTGTGACGGCGGAAATATGAATCACGATCTTAACGCAATAATACGCCTAAAATTTCCTCAAAAGGAGGAAATTTTTGTGCAAACAATTAAAGTAAAAGCGGGTTAAAAAACTGTTAATTAGAACAAACAAAAAAATATCCGTAATAAAGTCGTGGGAGAGTCTCACGCCCTATTCTACGTATAATGACGACTCCATTGTACCAGCAGGAAGTAATTTATCTAACATCAAGAATATGAGTGTTTAGAGCAATTTCGTGTCTGATTTCTCATCCTAAACTGTGCAATTTAAGGTGACGGAATCATGTACATTTCTAGAAGGATCCATTCCGCCATCTTGTTTTTCAAGATTTTTAAGACGGAAGTAGATTTATCGGCGTTAAAAAAATCTCTTTTATACACTGGCCTTTAAAAGCACTACATTTTATAAAATAATTTCTTATCTACTGAAGATAGATAATTATTATGTGATGTAAAAGCAACAAATATACAGATCTGATAACAATAGAAATACCGTTGAGTAATCAGTAGGTGGATGGATGGGTGTTATTAAAGAAATTGATTTCTTGTTAGAAATTACACGGGTTAAGTACCTAACGCCAAGTACGAATAACGAACGAAGGTTCCAAAAATAGAGACAAGGAAGTAAATATCTCCAGAACTGTAAAAGTTATTTTATTTATTTAATACAAGTACTAAAATGAAGAGATGAAAACCAGCAAAAACACAATCATAAATAAATTATAAAATTTTATAGAAACATATGACTTAGGAGACTTACCTACATACTTTAGATTTGTTGTAATCGAGATTGTGCACATATGTTTTATTTTAATTTTTATCTTTATATTATAATTAAATTTTCAATTGAACAGTCTTCGTTTCATTAGGATAGCGTAGTTCGTGATATATTCGGGCTTATGTGACTGACCCGTTATTTTTGGAAACGAGTGTATTTACCGGAGATTATTTCAGTAAAACTACCACTTCATTCATTTAATGCAAATTCAGTTCGTTGTTCTTCATTATAAAATTATAACCCAGCAAGGTTATCAAGATCATTAACTGCAGTAAGCTGAAAATATAGGTAATGCAGAACCTACCTACATTGTAAGCTCCGCCTAAAACGAGTACCTACTGAAGCAACGCCCCAACTCCCAAATTAATTGTGTTGAGTGGAGGTATGTAGTAGGTATTACCTACCTCCATTCACCGTGAAGTTAAGGCATCTTATGAACGGCTCTTTAAAATCATAATTACATTTTAAGATCCTAAACCCGCTGTTCGTAGGTAGTGCTTGGATAAGGCCGCTTGAAGTGCCAATAACAAAAATTCTTTAAGGCCAGCCAAACTTTTAAGATAATTTTATCAAATCAGTCATGCATATTTTCGGACATTAAAAATCTTCGGTAACTACATCAGCAGCATAACCTTATAGCAGACCGTATACTGTTTGTAGTTTAGAAGTTTTTTCTGTTCACGTCCGTAAGTGTTAACTCTCTGAAACCTACACGAGACCTCCGAAACACGTGCTCCGGGTGGTGCTAAGAACTGTCTCTGGTGGTAGGCTTCGGCCGCAGCTTCTCACCACCCCCGGGCTTGGCCAGTGCGTGAAACGATTTTTTATTGTTTCGTAATGTTTTCCAGAAAAGCCATCTACCTTCTAGGTCTTCATCACTTTACATCAGGTGAAATTGTAGTCAAATGAAGGTTTTTTTTTTTTAATGCTAGACAATTAAAAAAAAAACCTACTTACTCTATATAAATCTATCCTGTAGCATTGTACATTTGATTAAATGTCGGATAGTTTTAGAGATACAATCCTGATCAACAAAGTATACTTCCTTGATTTCTTCTAATTACCTCAAGATTCAAGAAGGAGTGTAGGTATTCTATTGTTTACGATAGTACACGAGATTATAGTTAGGTTTAATATACTTTACAATTACTGATAATACTATTCTATTCATTCATAAAACTAATTAGTTCTAGAAGAGGATAATAATTGTATGCGTCCGTGCATCCGTCTTAGCGATTTTACTGTCAGCAGATTACATCCTAGTTGCGGATGTGAGATCATTATGTTGTGATTTCTTGTTAAAGGAAATAATTCTAGATTATTCTGAGATTCAAATCTAAACGACTCCTACCTTTAAAACTAAATTCCTAGGGCAGACCTATCAAATAGGTAGGACATAAACGTAATTGTATAATTATGTAGTTGGTAATTTTACTGGCGTAAGGAAGTGCCTTTAGCCAGCGTCAAATTGATATAAGTAGTGAAAATAATCTGAAAAATATAAAGACAAATTAATAAAAGGAGTTCATCATATAATTGTATGCGCACAAAGTGGTCTAACGACAACGAGAATAAGATGACACTAACACACAACAATAAGACGTGTTAGCTATATTTATAATGCGGGTTCCAACTCAACATCTGTCGGCGTTCCTGAATGAGCAGTTTTAGACGCAAGGGGTCAAGTTTCGACGGTGCATCGGTCGCCTACACTGCAAGGCGACACCGCCGTAACAGAGGATCCACGATGCTGACATGACACATTAGTTTATAAGATTTATATTTTTACATATGTTAGTCTATAAGGTATATATTTATATGGACCTTTGATGCCTGAAATAAATGATGTATTATTATTATTATGTCGGAACACACTTCTTGAAAAATTGTATGTGCGCTTTAAAACACGTGCTTTAACGGAGAAGGCAAACATCCTTCAGAAGGGAAACCGGCATGTTCTAAAAACTTATAAGGGTTTGAAGGACATTCACCAAAACGCACTTAACCAGCGTGGTGAATTAAGGCCTAATCTCTCTAGCCAAGAGAGAAATCCCTGTGTGGGAACATTAATAGGGAGATGATGAAAATGGTCAAAATATATCACTTCTATTGTCTCTTATTTATCTAAGTTGGCGATGTTTTCAAAATGATATGTGCAAACAAAACAAAGTTTTATTAAGCCGTAGAGGACATTAAATTATTGATTTTTATTTTATACATTAATTCTGACATGACATTATTTCCCTTGACATTTGTAATTTTTCCGATAACGTAATCAAGTTTCTATGTAATTTAATATCAATTCAATTTAAGTGTCTAATTAGGTTAATTTATATCATTGTAATTATTTCAAATACGATTATAATTGTTTTATGAATAATTGAATATGAATATGAACCCTAGTTGCTAGTTATGTACGTATCATTCAAAGGGCAATGTATACGCTTCTACAACAAGATTCCCAAAGAATTGCAACAGTTGTCAATTACTAAATTTAAGAATATTGTAAAAAACAATCTTTGTAAAAAGGCGTATTATAAAATATCGGATTACCTTGAGGACAAAACTGCTAGGGACTGAATCTGCTCCAACACAATCAAAAACAAGACTAACAAATAATGATTGTAAAGTTTCAATACAAAAATGAGCTAGAGTTTCTAATCGCTTCTTTGCTCTAGTGTAAAAAAAGCGAAGCGACCTGATACCATAAATTTATTTCCTACTTATTTTTAAGCACCTATGATTATTTTTTTTGTTTTTTGTATTTTATTTTTACGTGTCTAAGTTTTGTGAAACCAAACAATGGAAATAAATGATTTTGTATCATCATCACTAGCGAAATACACAGTTGAAGACTATCTGTTTGGATAGTTTGTAATACAACTTACCTAACTGACTTGTGTCTTAGAGAAATGAGAGAGATTAATGAGATGAGATGAATACCCTCAAGAATATCGCGGCCATGGATATGAAAGCTTTATTACATCGTTGGATAAACATAATTGACGTTTTTCGATGTTATATTGAAGCCGGGTCAGATAGGTGCCTAGGTTTGTTAAATAGGTAGCTATTTGCCCTCTCAGCTCTTGTGCAAAATAAAAAAAAATCCGGACAATCCACACAACAACATCTAGACCCGTGGTAAGCTCTTAGCTTGTGTTACGTGTTAAAGTACTTAATGCCCATTTTTCCTTCAACCAAAATATCTGCATTGAACGAACAAATATTATCTGCTTAATCACAAAAACCGGCAAAGGTTTACCCAAATATGTATAGCAATGGATTAAATAAAGTTTAAACCAAAGACGTCTCAGACGCCCGCAGTGATCTAGAACCAGATTATCTCCAATCTCTGTTTCGAAAACAATTGGTTATAAAATTAAATATACTTTAATTGCGCATGTTAATTCAGGTGGCGTCGCTCCCACGATGGAAGATGACATGAGGGAAACACGGCCATCGCTGAACATTCCCACACTCTGCATATCTTGGCCCCATAGATCAACCTGGCAGAATGTAAAAAAGTACACAATGATTCAATTGTGTGCACATAGCTTTCTCACGTCTCGGTACAGATTTAATCGTCATAGGTTTAATTATAAGGGGTAAATGACCAACGGTGCTGATTACTGAAATTTGGGAAAAGCGCGCTTTTGCCAGCTCAAGCCGCCCACGGATTTTGAGGCGCAATCTGCTCCAAAAACTAATTAAAAAATGACTAACAAATGAGTATTGTAAAATATCAGAACATAAATGAGCTAGAATTTCTAATCGCTTCTTTGCGTAAATAAAAACGAACCGACCAGATACGATAAACAGATTTCCGTATCAATAAGTACCTACTCGTATTATTAGAAGATCCGAACCTACATCGACATTCACCGGGTTGATAATAGAATCAAACGTATTTTATAATAAATTTCGTATATTAGAAAATATATTTAAAATTGGTTGACAACAAAAATACTAGACAGAATATATGAAGGTATTTTTGAAAAAATATTTTTTTATTAAATATTGCAATATGTAAGTCGATTAGTAAAAATCAATTGATTTCTTTATCTCTAACCATAAGTGTTAGAAATAAGAAATCATTTTGAAAATCTCCTACAGTATGAAATAATGTGTATATAATTATATGAAACAATGATAACCCACATCTTGTCACGATTATGACGTCTTTGGCCAGCCGTCCACGTCATAACGAGAAACGGCGTAAACTAAACATGATATGGACAAGACACTGAAACCTTTAGAAAGTGAGTAATGTTATGTACGGGTAACATTTTAAACAATATTTTCGCATCTATTCATTACTGGCAATATAGCAACACACTGTTTGAAGAATTAAGACTATTTTGAACGAGACATTGGATTTTCGTTTTGATTTTGAAGTACATATTTGGAACGAGAAGAGGGTTGGGGTAGGAGCTAAAAAGTTCCCGAACGAAGATCACGCATCAGCAAACGCAGCTTCCGACGTCCACCAACAACAAAGAGCAATTATTTATTTATTTCAATGCTCACACAGTTACATCTTAGATATACAATCTAAGACACAGATCCACTCTTTTTTTTAATGCTGGATAAGCCTTCATTTGACCACAATCTCACCTGATGTAAACGATGTGGTCTAAGATGCGACATGAAGACCTAGATTCTAGGTCTTAGAAGATAGATGGCTTCTCCGGGCCACATTACGAAACACGAAAAAATCGCTTCACGCACTGGCCCAGCCCGGAGGGTAGTGACAAGCCGCGGCCGAAGCCTACCACCAGAGACTGTTCTTAGCACCACCCGAAGGCCACGTGTAAGGATTCAGAGGGTTACCACTTACGGACGTGAACAGACAAAACCTCCAAAACTCTAAAAATCCTTAAGGCTTTAGAATGATAAGTTCATTCCTTACCATAGTAACTCAAAGAGATATAATAAAAGATAAACTTCATGCTGATTAATATGCTTAGAAATAAATACATTTAACACGTACGAAACTGTTACGAAATACGATGAAGTTGCTAGTTCACGGTGGATGGTAGCCGCTTCCAAACGAAGTACCTGGATATAATTGAGATAGGTCTATATACGGCGGTCAACGTTCTAAGGCGAAAAATATAATAATAATTATAAGTATAATTAACATAACAGAAAAGTGGGCTTTCCCAATTATCAACCAGGATGCAATTCAAAGATCCTGCAGCGTTTTTAACAATGACATTTTTTATGAGATCATGAATGATCGGTTACGTCTTCGCTGTAATCGCGTCATTACTTACACGTCACGGATTGAGATATAATAGACGTAGACAGGCAAGTACCGAACAATATATAGGACACGCTTCGATTGTCTAAGGGTTTTTTGTGATATCTTTAATAGATATCATTTTTAACTGAAGAATCTATTAATAGTAGTATTATACCTATGCTAACTAATTAATAAAATGTAATAGGGTATTTTAGCCAATGTTAGGAAAAATATAAAATATAACGTTTATGATAGATTCCTGAAAAGTTCAATGAGAAACATCATTATTTTTTATTATTCAATTTTAAAAATCTTCGTTTTAATTCAGTCAGCCGTGTTGGCTAAGTGGGAGGACACTCGATTTTCATTCCGAAGCTCGTGGGTTGAAACCACGCCTCGCACCTATGGATTTTTCTTATTTTTTTTTTATTTTCGTTAGGAAACCGGCACGTTTTGAGAACTTTGAAGAGTTTGTTGTTGATGATGATGATGATGTTTTTAATTTATTTTTTCAAATGTTTAAAACGCTATAAGCTATGTCTGATATGGCTATAGCGTCACTCCGATAGTACTCAATGTATATTTCTGCCATTGTCCATGTTCTGTGTTCAACTACTGTTACTTGTTAATGCCAAAGAGTCGGACGCCATCAAATAAAAGAAGAAGAATGACAAAGAGCATTCCTATTGTTTACTAGCGGAGTGACGACGTCACATAGCCAGTCACGAACGCCATCTATTAAAAGAAGAAGACGACGTCACAGCCGAAGCAGCATGGCAGGTAGTGTTTTCTCGCTCAAATTCAAAACCATATTTAAAATCAATTTGATAAGTATGTGATGTATCCATATACATACATATTTTGCAACAAAAAAGTTTTTATCTTTTTTAACCCCCGACCAAAAAAGAGGGGTTGTATGAAAGGTGAGTCTGGCGCGAGTGTTCTTAGACATGTTTCATGAAAATCGGTTGAGCCGTTTAAAAGTTATGGGGGTTAGAGTCGGGAAGGAAAACCGAAAATCTGCAAATATACTAGTGTGGGGTATCAAATGAAAACGCATCGCGTCCACATTACATAATATTATGTTGTTATACATTTAAGGAAATTAAGGCATTGAAATCGGGGGTTTTTCTTAAATTTTAAATTTAGATTTATTTATTATTGATAAGCCTTCATTTGACCACAATCTCACCTGATGCAAAGTGACGATGTGGTCTAAGATGGAGCATGAAGGCCTAGAAGATGTCTTCTCCGGACCACATTACGAAACACGAAAAAAATCGCTTCACGCACTGGCCCAGCCCGGAGGGTGGTGACAAGCCACGACCGAAGCCTCCCACCAGAGACTGTTCTTAGCACCACCCGGAGGTCACGTGTAAGGATTCAGAGGGTTACCACATACGGACGTGAACAGACAAAACCTCCAAAAAAAAAACACGTTTGTTGTCTGACGTTATAATGTATATTGATTTATTATGTGTGTTTATGACAGAATGACAGATGACAGACGGACAGACATACAGACGGCGAAGTCTTAGTAATAGGGTCCTGTTTTACCCTTTGAGTACAGAATCCTAAAAAGTGTGATATAGAGCATCAAAGTTGGAGTGGGGGTTTGTGACCTAAACATGCAGTACAAATCGTACCAAATCATTACGTTACGCAAAACTGTCTATACGCTTAAAGTATTGATAACTTTTCAAGAAAAAAAAGTCAGTCATGTTTTTTTTTGTCATCTACCTATTTTAAACTATAGTATTTAAAAATCTAAGCTTTACTAGCGCAGTTTAGTATTTTACGTACGTTTGTCCTTACTTTAATAGTTACGTACTTACGTTTGTCCTTACTTTACTTAAGTATAATAAGTAGATTAACGTTATCGATTGAACACTACTTACTAACTTAACTACTTACCACTTAAATTACTTTGCGTGGGAATGAATCCATGTGTTTTCTTAATACCTAATTCATTTAAACAGACATAAGTAACATGTAATCAGTAAGATATTTAATATCTACGTTCTTTATTTCTTGATCCATATTTGTTAATCTTAAAGGTGGTGTAAGACTTGGGCATTTACGTGTAATGGAACTACAACTCGCCTTATGATTTGTTACACGTAACAAGTTACAAGGGTGTAACATTTACATATGGACTTTGCGTTATTGCGGGAGATGTACGAAGGTCGACGAACCGGCATTTTGACAAAGAGTGAACGCAAGGTACAACGCAATAGCTACCGGGCTAGGCGGGACTGTACCCCGGGCCCTCAAACTCTGGGAGCCCCCAAAGTCCTATCGAATTAAACAAAACTTCAACCAACTTCCTCTTAAAAAATCTTAAATAATAATTAGCAAGTTCGGAACGACAGTCATACATAAAATATATGTAGGTATTTTACTGTTTTTAACCCCCGACAAAACAGAGGGTTGTTATAAGTTTGACGTGTCTGTCTGTCTGTCTGGGACATCAAAGCTCCCAAACGGATGAAGCTATTTCAATTTAGTTATCGATTTCGCGCGAGTGTTCTTAGACATTTTTGATGAAAATCGGTTGACCCGTTTAAAAGTTATAAGGGTAAAAGTGGGGAAGAAAAACCTAAAATCGGCTAATATACTCGACTGGGGTCTGAAATGAAAGCGCATCGCGTGCACATTACAAAATAGTATGATTTTTTACTGAAGGGAACTAATGTTCTGAAATCGGTTTTTTTTTATTGTAAATGTAGATGATTAATCTAGGACTTTATCTGCAGGCGTGATACCCACGAACGTGAAACACCAAATTTTCAAATTCCGACTTCTAATGGTGAGGAAAAGTTGGGCACAAAAGGTAGAGGGTTCTAGTCTCGCCATAGGGTTAAGTGTTTTCATGATCTGCAAGCATTTTCTCTTTGATCTGGGTGTTTAAAATGTATTATAAAAATTAAGTAAATCAGATATCTACCCGTAACTCAAACTGAAAAAAGGTAAATATAACTCAGCTTACCACGGGGCTAGCTGTATTTGTGCGGATTTTCCGGAAATATCAATTAATTTATATTATTTTTATTATATTAATAACTCGAGGAAATATGGTCTAGTTCCCACTTTATCATATATCTAAAACAGTTTTGGTGCCATTGAAATAAGTTCTCAAGAACTTCCTTGAACCCTTCTAAAGAAATACATTACATCTTACTCGTATCTACAATAAAATTGTCAACTTTCCTATCATCATTAGCACACGGAAATAGAAACAGGACATGGGTCGGGATAAACCCGGCCATTAGCCTATAGGATATTATCGCCTGTGCTCAGATTGCAGCTTTTCACGCGATTTGCCAACACTTGAATGAGAGAGCAATTATGAGTGAGTACTCGTTCGTGGATTATCAACGCTGATGTTATGCAATCTTTGCATCCTTTAGACTCTTTATCCTACTTCTGGGTCGTAAAACTTCATTACTGAAGGTCGTGCCCGTCCAGGAGACTTCACGAAGACATTGACGAATTGCCATCCAGCTCTATCTTCAGTCTGTCTCAAAGCATCAAACCTTTTTATCCTACAGCAAAAACAAAATGGAGAGGAGCGTAAATGCAACAATAACATGTAAAGTTATTCATATTATATAGTATTTTTCTGCAATATGACTTAAAATAATTATTAATCCGTTCTTTAGATTATTTAAAAACATTGCACCCGTACATCATTCTTCTTGCAAACGGAAAATCAAGACGTTGCGATGAATTGAAGTTTTTCGTGACGAAACACTTTCGTGACATTTGTACTAAATTTCGCAGTCACTCCGGATCTTTGATGCTCTATATCCTTTCCAACTACAATATGCCCTATGTCCGTTATGGGATTAGAGGACATCGTCATAACCTATAAAACTGCCAATTGTGCTTAATAATTAACTTTAAAGAAGATAGTGATTTAAACAACCAAATTATTCGCTTTTATCATTTACTTTGCACTCTAACAAATGCAGTCAAATTATATTGTTGACTTCATAAGACAAACGTCTTATCGTTTCTATATTTTCTCTACCAGCTCTCAGTCTTGACCAAATTAACTTGCACTCGTTTAGAAAGCTCCAGCATCCTAGGCTAGTATCAAGTTGAATTAGCCAAGCTGAGGTGTGATTTATTACGTGTGCAAATTGTAGGGAAGGGATAAGCTTACGTCAACAAACTCCCACGCACTCAAAACGCCTCACTTTGTCTGACAACGGAGTATTCTGCAATGCTTTATCGTAACAGTGTTGCGACAGTACTCTGTAATGCATCTTGAATTAACTTTGAATTGTTGTATCATTAGTGACTGAAAGGGACATCAGCTTTGAACACCTATATTCACCGAAGTCGGCTTCGGCAGTTAATATTTGAGGTAGTCGCATTTAGTCCGTAATTTTATTGGTAACATACAAAACCTAACATACAATAGAACAAGAACATACAATACAAAACATACAGAACATACAAAATTAAAATGAACAAAATTTACCAGTTAATGATAGTGGGCAGGTACCATGTAGATCCAATCGCCAATGGGGTACCTAAAGTTCCCTAATAGAGACCGCGATAGAGACGCTCGACTCGATATGGACGGATGATTCGGTAAATCGGGTTGCTGTTGAACGCTGTTCGCTAAAATACAGGATTTGGAAGTTCTTTGCAGCTGATCTGTTCAGCAATGATGGATGGAAGTCCTATAGATGAAATGATGATGATGTATATATTATATTACCAAGTTACATTTGTCCCATAGTTGATTCACGGCCCACTCTAAGCAAATTACTAACACGAAGCATTGGTAAATCTCAGTTAGTGTCTGCATGAACAGATCTATGACCGGCAAAGTTCGAAGAGCAATTGCCTCAATTGCGTGCCAATTTGCCTCCAACTCATCCACGTCAAAAAATAAAGGCAAAACACACTGAATCTCTGCTTGGAACAATAGATGATGGGTATAAAGTTGATAATTATCTGAGGTCGCAGTCAGCAAACCGGAACGGTATGTAGGGGAAGTCAAGACACTCGTTATTATCATGTGAAGAGTTTTTGAAGACGTTCCCACAGAAGTCGGCAGAGCACTGATTCTGATTCATAAACAGCTAATTACACTTGACCCTCTGTTAATTAAACAATGATCGGGGTAAAAATATTGTTTTGCTAATCTGACTGTGGGAAAACTGCGCTAGGCGACTCGAGTTCTCGAAAACAAACACGGTCATATTTTGAGAGGTTTAGCTATTTATATTTGATGATACGATGTGGAAAAATTACCCTTTGACGAGAAAAAATATTTAAAATATTTATGTTGCAATCAACTCCAAATCACCCATTCGTCCTTTGTCTACAACTGGTAGGAAAACTTTAAAAACAGATACAAAGAACCTACAAATAACAAAAGTGGAATATTAGTTGATCAAAATACACTGATCATATTAAATTTCCATAAACGGTTTAAACAGAATGAATAAAAAACTATTTTTTTATTTTCCTTGAAATTGAGGATCTTTTTTAATTTCCCGGCGACTTGTAATGGAAAGAAGACAAAATCTTAGTCACAATCATTAAACTATAACATTACTCATGATCTGTTTTTGTGATATTTTCATAAAAAGCAAACGCTAGGTGTTTGTTCTTACGCGTTTCTTAATAGACCTAAAGTCTTAGATATCATTTAACCTTTCATGCCTCGTTGGTTTACGATAGGGTGTAAATTCTAACACTTAACTTACACTCTAATTCTTATTCTAGTAATAAAAAAAACAAATATGATATTCATTTTTTATTAAAAATAATCATATCTCAAATTGCCCCGCATACTGTTTATGTACATTTTGTACGATATTGACAATTCCAAGAGCAAAACTTATTTAACCATTTTCCAATACAGAAATAGGTACATTTATTATAATAAAAAACGTAAGAATACAGGTTAAATGATGCTCAGTATCATTTTTTTTATACAAATTGACTTTATAAACGTCCGATAGACCGTTAATACTAATTTCGTTATAATACTGCTTCACCAAATCCATTGAAAAACATTACGCCAAATGCTACAAAAATATTTAATAATTCTTTGTACTTTTTTTTTACATTTTCGAATGGAATGTTCAAAATCACACGTGCATCCATGATAGACAAATTTCACAAAATAGTTAAAAAAAATATGTGTCAATTGTATTTTAGCTGATCAGTAAAACTATATTAGAAACTAAGAACTATCAAAATTGTTCACCAACTTTGCCCGAGATTAATTATAAGAAGACTTAGTTAAAAGATTATTGGAGTGTAGAAGAACTATAATAAAGAGTAGGTAATCGGAACTAGAGTTTAGGAGAATTTCGGGCAAAAGCTAGTTCACAGTTTTAAAATTAAGGTATATACAGACCGCTTAAGGGTGTACTTCCTCAATTACCCTGGTTATTAAGATAAAAATAGTATATTGACTTGCGTGTCCTTGAAAGCAACAAGCAATTATTATTGCACTAGTGTCAGAATGAACATATGTGATTTAATTATTCCATTAATTATTATCAATCATGGTAAAAACAATAAGCAAGATAAAGGAGCCTACTCTGCAAAGCGATTTAAGAAATATAAGAAATGTTTTATTTAATTGAATAATATAAATTTAATATTTTGAAATATGTATTAATAATACATGAAAATTTAAATGAGTAGAGTAGACTTCAATATTACATTGCTTCGCTATAGCTTTATAAAAATAAATATAAGCGTGTATTAAAATTTATACAAACGCTTTCAAGGAGATCTTTAAAAAAACAGTTACATAATTAAAATCCAGGAAATAATTAAACTTATTTGGTGTTTTCACTTACAGTATAATATTATATAGGCCCCTTTCATTTCATTCAAAAAACACCTGACACTTTATTCAGATATAAAAACATTTCAGGTAAAAAAAATACCTGAAAAGCTTTTTGATTGAGAAATGAGCAATCATGCTAATACAAAAAGTGAATGGTAAAATATTTAGGGCATTATATTATTTCTAAATAAAATATTTTTTTCACCAGTTTTCAATGATTAGAGGCCATTTTAAAGTCTACTTAAAAATAATGATTTAAAAACAATTATCGGCAATCTCAAAGCAGGCTCAAGCCCACATCTTAAAACTAGCTGCTTCACTTATAAATACCACTTAAACCTCAGCAAAATCGTATTTGACACATAGTTTTTATGTCACATCAGATTGTGCCTTAAATAAGTGTTTTATAAGTAAAAAAACATTTGACTTGTCATGGATCTTTATACCTATTTGGCCCCAACAAATAAATATCTTAGAATTAATTGAAATGAGAATGAACGCGTGATAGACGTGGACATTACATGCCGTAGGAACTACCTATAAAGGATCTCAATAGGAATTATTACAGATGAAAATTCGACTTTAATAAGCTTAATTCAAGGTTAATTTTAGCATGCATCAGTCCCGTTTAAATCCTACGTTATTGCTGTTGTCACCTTAATATTATTACAGTATTTTGGTGTCATAATCTCTTAGATGATAAATTATTACTAAATCCGCACGTAAGTAGCGCACTTACGAATCGCTAAGCGTCATTTTATAGAAAGCAAATGCTTATAGGATACAAAAGGATACATTTATAAAGTAGGGTAGTTATTTTAAATAAATATTCTTTTATAAGTAATTTATGACGCAACATTGACGACAAATCAATCAATATCTTTGTTCCTGTGACTTGGTTAAATATTAATACCACACGATGGTAATAAAAAAGTTTCAAGACATCATACAACATATAATTTAATTCACGTGGTTGTAAAGGATTAAATATTTTAGCAGAAACAGAACTGCAGAAGTACTTTCTAGTACCTTCTGGGCTTTTTCTCATATAGTAAGTAGTATCGTTAAAATTTAACTTTATATACAACTCAGGCAAGAATTCGTTTTGCATATGTCAGTGTGGACCTATATCTTTATACCTGTTGGTAAAAATTATACCTATTACCTGTTTGTAATAGGTCTACCGATCATTGCGTACTTGAAAAGTAAACTAAGCACAAATTCATTTATTAGGTAATGCATCAATTGCCAGATATATTAAATTAATTTGTCGTCAAACCAAGCCGAACTTTACAGTAAATCCGGATTAAGACACCCCCGAACCGGCAAATAGAAAAACTGCCGTTCAAAAGTGATTTTAAAATCAAGTATCTACATTTAATGTAAAAAAACGATTATAATTACCTGAACTAGCACTGACCGAATCCCACTGAAAAACTTCTATGCTAAATTCCGATGCTAGAACTAACAGGCACTATACAAAATCATCTTATTTTATCGAACCTTATCAACCGCATAGTCAATGGTTGTTACCAGACCGATCGATCGATCGATCGTCGTTCGAATTCGATTAATTGGATTTAGTAAGAGCTATCGATCGACGAAAACCATTCCACTAACCAACTGATCGAATGCTGACGTTGGTCCATAGATCGGTATACACGTCACTTCTTCAATCAAAGCCGTCGAAAAGATCATTTCCGATCGGTCTATTAACACCCTAACATCCAACCACAATCACATGTCCTCATCTGAATTGATCATCACTTCACTAGTTCACGAAAGTGTAAAGTCTTTCACTCACCACTAATGAGTTAATTGCAGGTGTTCATGGAGCCTGCAAGCGCCGGGCTATTGCAGCGTGTTGTCCGGGAGGCGCGCGTCGTGGTGCCAGGTGCTGGCGGCGTCGGCGGGCCGCATCACGTCGGCCACGGGCGGGATGCTGGCCCGCGGCCCCGGCTCGGGCGTGTACGTGAACGTGAGCCCCGTCGCGTAGATTATACCGTCGTTGCGGACTAGAGACACGGGGACCTGTGGGGGAATTACAATACAATACACTTCATTGAACACCAATTTGCAAAACAAAAAATTTAATATACATATAATAGTGTCACAATGGGCGGCCTTATCACTAAAAGTGATCGCTACGAATTAATACGTATAAATATGTATTCATATCTACCATCCATACAAAGAAGTAACTTTGAAGAGTTTGAGAGAGTTTGAAGAGTTGAACAGTAACTTTCGCATTTATAGTAGGTATGTATAAAATATATTTTTAGTAGTTTTTGCATAAGAGCCGAAGAAGTAACTTTGAAGAGTTTGAAGAGTTGAACAGTACTTTCGCATTTATAGTATGTATAAAATATATTTTTACTTCTTCGGATTTTATGCAAAAACTACTGAATCAATTTAGATCAAACTAGGTACACAAACTCTCTAGAGCCTGGGAAAGGACATAGGCTTTTTATCTCGAGAAAATACATCACTTCGACGGAAAATCCACTAAACTCAGGTCACACCGCAGAGCACTACTAGTATATTATATTTGGTGGTGTTTAGAACAGCATCTTAGAAAATTAAGACAAACACACCGGCCCGTTTTGGTACTGAAAAACAAACAAGGCTCTATTATGAATGTGAAAGAAACACTATCAGTTATAAAGACCGACGTGAATGCCTATTAAATATGAAAACGACCGCAATTGCGCCCCATTCCACCGTCTTTAACCTAATACAAATTACCTGTTATTAGATATAGAAACTTTTCAGTCAAAGAGCCTTTGAAATGACTTAACGACTTTATTAATAAAGAGGAAAGATTTGCTTGTAATGAATAGGCTCAGAAACTAATGAGCGGGTCTGTTTTTTTTTCAAATAAATATATATAGAATACTAGTGGGCCGCCCCGGCTTCGCACGGGTTTTTATTCAATTTTTTTTCCAAAATTGTGAATCTAAACCATTCCCAGATCCCCTTGAACACACAAAAAATTTCATCAAAATCGGTCCAGTCGTTTGAGAGAAGTTCAGTGACATACACACTCACAGAAGAATTATATATATAAAGATATTCGTGACGTTTATCCATGGTTCGTATATTATTATTATTGAATTTAATTTTAAGTCATTCAAATACGATTTTTTCTGAATAAACTTCAATTGAAGTTTTAAAGTGTACTAGTGGTATGTATATATTAGGTCCTTACATATGAAATTGGCGTTTTTCGTACTGGCCACTTTAATCACAAATTTCTCCTCTTTGGTAAGGAATTCCAAATTCAAATTTGTACAGCTATAGACTCATGTATTTGTGCTTCGATGATCGTCATTCATTTGTTTTTTTTCTTCTGTTTTTTTCTGTTTGCGTCACTCATTTTACAAAATGGAAAACTTAAAATATCGCATTATTTACGAGTACGAGTTCCGCCGTGGCACTAGTGCTGCGGAAACAACTCGAAGGGTGAATGATGTGTATGGCGGTCGTGTTGCAAAAGAAAACACAGTTCGTTTTTGGTTCCAACGTTTTCGTTCTGGAAATTTCGACTTGCAGAACAAGCCCCGTGGACGGCCTGAGACTCAAGTTGATAATGAAGAGTTGAAGGCTATTGTGGAAGCGGATCCATCGCAAACCACGTCCGAGTTAGCTGCAGGCTGCGGTGTTAGTGATAAAACTGTTTTAATTCACTTGAAGCAAATTGGGAAGATTAAAAAGCTTGAAAGGTGGGTACCTCACGAATTGACTGAAGCAAACCGGCAAACGCGCGTCGACTGCTGCGTTACATTACTAAACCGGCACAATAATGAAGGTATTTTAAACCGAATCATTACCTGTGATGAAAAATGGGTTCTTTACGATAATCGGAAGCGCTCAGCGCAATGGTTGGATCCTGGCCAGCCAGCCAAATCCTGCCCCAAGCGAAAATTAACCCCAAAAAAGTTACTTGTAAGCGTTTGGTGGACTAGTGCCGGTATTGTTCATTACAGTTTTCTCAAATCTGGCCAGACTATTACGGCTGATGTCTATTGTCAGCAATTGCAAACCATGATGGAAAAGCTAGCGGCTAAACAACCTAGGCTGGTCAATCGCTCCACGCCACTGCTGCTTCACGACAACGCTAGACCACACACTGCGCAACAGACGGCTACTAAATTAGAAGAGCTTCAATTGGAAAGTCTAAGACATCCTCCGTACTCCCCGGACCTTGCTCCAACAGATTACCATTTTTTTCGAAATTTGGATAACTTCTTGCAAGGGAAAAAATTCAACTCCGATGGGGCAGTCCAAATCGCCTTCAAAGATTTTATTGATTCCCGTCCGACTGGTTTTTTTAGTAAAGGGATCAATGAACTACCTATAAGATGGCAAAAGTGCATAGAAAATAATGGTTCATACTTTGATTAATTAAATATATTATATTAAAAAATATTCTCCTTTTTGTTCCTCCCATACAAAACGCCAATTTCATATGTAAGGACCTAATATTAAAAAAAAACGTCAAAGGTATTACTTTATCTAGGTTACTTTGTTCGACTACCATTTCATAATTTTAAGCTCATTATAAGATAATTTTATATTATAAGATGTAACATAATTTTAAGCTAATAAAAGCTTAAGTTTTTAAAATACTCCTATAAAGTGAGCTGTATTTTCTTTTTTGAGTATTTTTGAATAAAGATCTTTAAACCGAATTCGATGTTACGATAGCATTAACCGCACCATTCGACAGATAGGCAGTAAATACCACCACTTAACACTCGCCGGGTCCCGTGCCACTGTATTTTGATAACTGACATCCTCTGTCGCCGCCCGATACAATACCGACTATTTGTTCTCATCCATTGATACAAGTTAGCGTTGTTTTTTTCCCACAGTCTGAATTTAGGATGTCCCGTCATTCTTTGGGCGACTTGCGAATGCGACTACCAAAACGGTTAGTGTTTGTTTTGAATGCAGCCTTTATTTTGAGTACGTCTGATAGTTATTGTCTAAGTTGAGGTATATGAGATGTCGTTAGTCGGGGCTTCACCTGATATTACAAAGTGCAGAAGAATTTCGACCTATCACGTTATTGACGCGTTGGTGTAATTGGTAGCACGTCGGGGCGCTTTCCCGGAGATGCAGGTTCGAATCCTGTGTTACGTGCGAAGGTAACGGATGTGTCTTAATCTTTTACTGCATACAAAATTAAAATAGTTTAATCTAAAAAGTGAGGTTCATCACTTATTAACAATCATTAAGATTTAAGTTGAGGTGATCTCACATCTATAATATACTAGCTTTACCATGCGTAGGGACGTTATCACTCGACAGAAAAGACCTAAATTCAATTCTCTGCTATACAATCCACAATGTAACAAACAAATTTATAAAAAAAATGTTTACAATATGTCTATTGTAGTCTATAATAAGTTACCTGAAGCCTTAAAGGAGCTGAAGGGGAATATTTTTAAGACAAAACTAAATAGTTGGCTGCTTGACAAATGTTTTTATAGTGTTAGTGAATATCTAAATTGTAATTTATAATTATTTAACATTTTTTCTATTCATTTTTGTATTTAGATTGTAATTTAAATTTTATTTTTTGTTTATTATTTAATTTATTCTTTATTTTGTAGCTTCATAACATTGACATTTGATAATATTTGCATACCTGCTTGCGGGTTGAATACAACTATATCTAGTCCTTAAGTTCTTGACATGTTTGAAAAATTGTATTCTGCAAATAAACATTTGATTTGATTTGATTTGATTTGATTAAACGCAACAGCTTTGCCCTTGTTTTAGGATTTTCTACGGGAACACCGTATTTACCGCGGATAAAATCAGCCTATAGCTATCTAACAATGAAAGAATTTTTCAAATCGGACGGGTAATTCCTGAGATTAGATAAGCTCAAACAAACTCTTTAGCTTTATAATATTTATATCGAGTAATTGAATGAATTGAACTACGTTACTTAACTTACAAATATCACGCAAAAGGCTGTTTAGACTAATTTTGGAAACCCATTTTAATTGATTTCTTGTTTCATTGTACAAGATACAAAATCATTTATTTCCATTGCTTGGTTTTATAAAACTTAGACACGTCAAAATAAAATACAAAAAAAAAAACAAAAAAATATTATCATAGGTGCTTAAAGATAAATAGGACAATGTGACATTATTCAGTGAAAAAACAATGCATTATATTAAATAATTCCATAATAATAACTAATACCACTGCATATACGGTAGGTAAATTTATAATGGTATTTCATGCAAATTATAGACCGCATTCCGTAGAATATAGAATATAAATACGACTGGAGTATACAGTAAAAGTGAATTACTCATATTTCATGCAATTTAGCAGGTGCGGATCCAGGTATCAAAATAAGTTGTGGGAACAGCCAACAGACATTCGGCGAGGTGAGAGTCGGAATACGTAGGAATACAAAAATGAACTTGAATAACTTTTTAAATTGATTATTTCCTATTCCTGTTTATCAGGTCTCCTGCCTAAAATCTTAACTAAGTTTATGACAACGTAACCAAGAACTAACAATTTAAATCCCTGCAACTTCAATTCAACCGTGATCATGGCGCATGTAACCGAAATATCGGGAAATTCAAAAGACAATCAATCATGGTAAATATCCTGAAATAATTAGCCGACTTGATTTCAAAAAACCGTGAAGTATAACGTCACATCTCAAATAAGGATAAGGCATGCCCAATAGTAACTAACACTGAAATAATGTACTATGTACTGTAAGTTATTTTGTGATTACTTACTGTGAAAGAAAGAAAGAAAAGAAAATAATTTATTAATTCACACACATTGAAATCAATAGATGATTTGCTTTTCTTTCTTTCAACGGTGGATCCGCGCATATCCACCGTTGAAGCGTGCAGTCAAATACAAAACATTTATATCACAATTTTTTTCACAATGGACAAGTCAACCTCAAATTAATAAAACTAAATTGCTTAAACATTTATACAAAAATTATCAAGGAAATAACATTGCCTTGACAGTTCGCTTCAATATTTTATACTGAGTTGTGTAGCGAATAGAACAACAGTTTTTACAATTTTGTAGTTATTAGAATTTTGTTCTTATTTACCACTGGCTATAGGTGAAGTCATGCTGCGAATGATGATGATGATGTTTTAGACTAAAATCCAGTAGAATATAGTTTGTAAAACAGTGCTCACTTCGCGTACCTGAGTGGGCTGGCGCATCCACAGCCACTGGCCTCTGAATTGCGAGATGTCGGGCACCACGCACAACATGGACTCCGCGCATCGGTACATCGTCTCAGCTTCCACGTCGCCGAACCAGACCTGGCGGAATATATATTGAAACATCAAATTTGTAACAAATAATGGAAATCAGTATAGTTGTCACAATATTTGTGTCGACAGTAGCCATGTTTCTTCTTTTTCGTTACGCTCTTGACAGAGCGGTCGTGGTCGTCATGTGTCGGCGGTGTGGGCAGATGATATGAGCCATGTTTACATTATTCTTTTTCTTTATTCGCAACAGCCGTTAGCAACTTTTTAATCATGAACGTAATTACTTAAGAAAAAAAAAGAAGAATGTAGTGCCTTATTTCCTCTGGTCATCTGATAGATAATGGAGCCGGGGCAGCCTATAAATCGAGTGCGTATGTGTTTTGTTTTTATTAACAGTCAACAAGAAAGTAGGAAATTTTACAATATTTTATGTTAGCGAAACACTAGAAAAAAAATAAAGAAATTACGAAATCCTGACAAATTCAATACAAAAAAAAACATTTCTTTTGATAATATTTTAAAAACCCGTCTCGCAATATCCTTTAAACATTTAACTCAAGCATAAACGGTTAGTAAGTTGCTAACATAAAAAAAAACATAGTACATATATTATATTGCAAGCGGATCCAACTTAATTCCTCCATATTAAGTCCATTAACATATTCATAAACAAATAATTAGTGCTAATTTACCTGAAGCGAAGGTGTGAAGTTGTCCCCAGCTAATTCGAGCATAGCTACGTCACTCCCACCATTCAGGTTTAGCGAGTGAACCAGCGGGACAGGAGTAACTGGCGACCTGAGGACAAAGATGTAGGTTATACATTATACACACATCAACAAAGTCTAGGGTTTTTTATGGACGATAGATGTTTGTCCACAATCTCATCTGATGTTAAGATATTGATGGTATAGATATAGTACATATACATACTTCATCAAATATCCAATAATCTAAGGATATTTTATTGATACAGTCAATGGAAGAAGATAAGGTTATTTACAGACGTAGAAAACTCTATTTAAAAATCGTGATGGTTTTTGTTTTAAATAAAAATACTTACTTTTAAATATCTACCCTAGAGATGTTATGAGTAAAATATTTCATTATCCTCTGAGTAAACATTCAATTTAATTAGGTAAATTGGGAAATTATTATAAGATATTTTTATTAAACTGGTGTTGCCAACTTTTACATTAATTTTATAACGACAAATACAATTTAAACTTCAATTAAAGGTTTTCAAATGTTCGTAAATTTGTTCATCGTAAATTTTGGCTCAAATCAAATTTATAGTTCTTCGTTGTAACATGCTTCAGGCGTGCATGATATGAATTACGTCGATCTAACAAACTAAAATACTGGAGCTATGATGTCCCAGACAGACACACAGACAGACAGACACGTCAAACTTATAACACCCCCCTTTTTTTAGGGGGTTATAAATAGAGCATACATAAAAGGAGGTAGAATAGCCCTGACTCTTTTTACTCGATATGCTAGGGGGCTTTATCCCCATAATGCAAATTTAGGCTGACTCCTGAGAGCTCGGCGCGAATCTGTATGGACGCTATAGAATACTTTTAGAATAACGCCGACCGTTCTACGCTGATAGTGGTCAGCAGTATTTAAATACAGATTGCTACGCGCCGAGCTCTCAGGGCCGATGGTCAGCGCGACACTAAAATCAGCCCTAGGGTAATTGGAGAGAGTACGTTGCTGGCCGGTGTTACGGTAGCACTGCGATGCTTATATTCGGAGATGCAGGTTCGATCGATTACTGCGCGTTAGAATTTACGGGATGCGTCTTATTGTTTTTATATACGGGAATATTATTGGTTCAGCCTAAGTGAGGTTTAACAAAAAACAACATAGATTAAAGGAGATGGGATGACTTTCTGTCTTTGTCCACTTAACTAGTTAGAACTTAACTAAGTAGAATATGTTTGCTGTGATGTTTCTATGCATAAATATCTAATAATTTATACAAATCAGAAAATTATTTCATAGTTCGAATCGATCGAAGATAGCAATGATGGGAAGTCCATAAAACACAACGCAAAGCTGTGGAGTGAACTGTTAGTATTAAAAATGATATGCAAAGATAATTTTCATAGTTTAAAAAAATTACATATTCTAGGAATCTTAACATAGTATATAAATCTAAATTTAAAATTTAAGAAAAACCCCCGATACCCATGCCTTAATTTCCTTAAACGTAAAACAACATAATATTTTGTAATGTGGACGCGATGCGATTTCATTTGATACCCCACACTAGTATATTTGCAGATTTTCGGTTTTCCTTACCCACTCTCACCCCCATAATTTTAAACGGCACAACCGATTTTCACGAAACATGTCTAAGAACACTCGCGCCAGACTCACCTTTCATACAAAAAAAAACTAAATTGAAATCGCTCCATCCGTTCGAGAGCTATGGTGACACAGACAGACAGACAGACACACACACAGACAGACAGACAGACACGTCAAACTTATAACACCCCTCTTTTTTGGTCGGGGGTTAAAAATGGAGTCACTTCCGCAGTGTGTTAGATCATTTTTAAGTACTTAACGGATTATTTATGGTGCAATTTTCAGCCATAGATAAATATACTCTTAAGCAATAAAATTTCTTCAAGAGGAAGCTTTATAATTATGTAATTTATATTTTATACGTTTAAGTTTTTGTATTGTTTGGGAAACAAACAGTACATAATACTTAAAATCAATTAACTAAAAATCAACCAATAACATTTCCACAGTGACATATAAATTATAGTCGTCATTAAAATAATTGGCATTTAATATTACGACTTGAAATGCCTCAATAAAATCCATAGCCTAGAAATTATTTAGTAGAAACAGTGATTTACTGTAATCTGTTAACTCTAACCAACGAGTATCAGACAAACTCACACTAGATTTACTCTCATCATAAAATAAATTGGTAGATCTAGACAGACCATTACGAGCGCATGAACTGGCGATTTTTTTTACCCAAGAGTGAAATAATGGCGTCGCGATGGAAAATAAATTGCTCTTAAGATTTAAAAGAGTCGTAAACACTCAAGTTTGAATTGATACAAATATTTGCATGTCACGCATAATACTTTTTCTCTGAGAATATGTGAGTGGTAATTTTCACATGTTTAATTGGATCTGGTTGAAATACATTGCTGTTAGATAATGTTTAGATAACACGATAGCCATTTCAAAGCTCTAAAATTTAATTTTATATGAGATTAATGTCTTTTTGTATCACTCGACGAAGATAGTGATCTGTTACTATTACAAACAAATTTTTAAAAACGGTAGAATACTTTTTTTTTTCAAATATTCATAACTCCTCAAGCCTTTTAGAAATCACTAAAGTACATGTTATTTCAACATGTAGTTATCATACCTGTTGTTCTAATAAATTAGAAAATTAAACTAATAAAATATACTGATGTAAGAAAGGAGTTAACTGTATAGAACTTAAATAGATTATTGAAATAAACATTAAAGGATGAATAGAAATCTGTAATTTATCAAATACAATTAGGGCAGGGATTTTGGGGTTTTACATCAGAATTTTATAAATTCGTCATTCAAATAGTTTTTTGCGAATTTCTCACTTTCTATTCCTTAAATGCGATCGCACTCGTAAGGCCATATTTCCTTCCACTCTACCCCAAAAACGGTCAATCGTATGAAAAAAAAATTTAAAAGTTTTATATAGGTGCGAATCGCATTTTATGACCTTCAAAATCTTAAGACGCGGACACGATGAGATGATAGCATTTGTGACTTTTGAGACAACATTTAGGATGACAGAACAAAGGTTTATACAAATTTACAGCTTGTTTATCGTTCATTCCGACGCAGACCCCCTATTTTACCTAAGATAATTGGGCTATAGCCGCAACGGGAACGGTCCGGTTTGCACAGATGCATCCTTCCTCTTGAATCACTACAAATTGCCGAAAACCGCATAAAGATCCGATCAGACACTTTTAAATATTTTCTTAAATAAGGACAGTCAGACAGACAAAACGCGGTGTCCGACTTACGAATTTATAATAAGTAGTTATAGATAATAGACGCGAAACCTATTTTTACTAATATATTTCGCGAAATTTGCAGTAACACAGTACTAGAACAGAAGGTTAAGTCCTAAAGTTTGCGTTACTCATGTAATACTTTATTTGATTTCTAATAAATGATTGATTGATTGAAACTGACGACCTCTGTGGCTCGGTGGGCGAACGTCCGCCTGAGGCGCAGGAGGTTGCGGGTTCGATTCCCGCCGGAGGACCAGATTTTGTAGGATCTACAATTTCTGGTTTCGGGTCTGGGTGTTTTCAAAAATTAAGAAGAAATTATTCATTATATATTTTTGTAAATAATTCAAGAAATTATTTACAAAAAAAAATGTATCTATGTAGTATATCAGTCACCTAACACCCATAGTACAAGCTCTGCTTAGTTTGGGGTTAGGTGATGCTGTGTGAGTAGTCCGGAAATATTTATTTATTTATTATATTTAATTAACATACCTGACTGGCCCCATTCCTTCATAAAACTGATATTCCGCCTTATCTGTAGAAATGATCGTCCAGCAAGCGCCATCGTTGATCATCTCCTTGTTGGGTTCCTTGGGGCACGGCGTCGCTTGGAACTGAATGATCCTCTCCTGCGACAGGCACAGGTACATTCTCTCCGTGTCTTTCATGAAGAACGCACACTTGTGCAACTGTGACACCGGGTCGTCTGCTTCTAGGAGGGCCATTTGTTTGTCCACCTGGAGATATTAGGTTTTATCAGTCAACTTGATTAAAACGCCACGTCTTTGCCTGTGTTTTTGGATTTTCCCACGGTAAAAAGTAGCCTATGCCCTTCCTCGATAAATGGGCTATGTAACACTGAAATAACTTTTCAATTCGGACCAGTGGTTCCAGAGATTACGCGTTCGAAATACAAACTCTTCAGCTAATACTATTATAGAGTATAGATAAATAATTTGCCGCGGGCTCCGGCGTAAGAATGTTGCCCGCTATCTCCTTCCGCCGTAGAACCCGGCCAAGAGAAACTAAAGATGAGATGGCTAAAGGGCTAATGGGCAGCTGCGTCTCAGCGTCAACACGCCTGCAAGGAGTGGCGAGTATTGGCAAACCCCCTTCATTGTGATTGAGGAAGGCCTATTTTAGCCTATATTCTGCTGTGTACTTCCTACAGCCGAAATGACGCAAAAATTAATGTTTTAAGTATAATAATAATAAGTATATCAGATCTCTAGTACCCGTAACACAAGCTTAGAGCTTAGCACACTGCTAGATGTTGTTGTGTGGATCGTAGAGGAATATTTATTTATTTATTGGTTGACTAAGTCAGGCAACCCATACACCATTATTTACTATGGTAAAGTAGTCGAATTATAGGAAAACTCAAAAACCGTCAAATCATGGTATGTTACCCGTTTTAAATCATAATATTGTTAAAAACCATGATAATTTAAAAAGTTATATGCTAAAGTAGGTAACCAATATTGTGATATTAAAATCTTTAGTGTTAATTTAATTTCATGGAATAACTTGGGTTGATTATTAAATTCAATTAGTATTTTGTGATGTGAAAAACTAATTTATGTAATGTAAAAAAATACCAATTGACAGTTTATCACATAGGTATAAGTTAAATGGTTTAAATGGTGTGTGTTTAATTAATGTGGTTAATCTGGCTTCCGAGAGTTATCTAAACATCAACAAGGAACTTAGGGATTACTAGAATATTCTGCTTCTTTTTTTTATATAATATTAGCAGTGCCCCGGGAAAGTTTATTATAAGTGCGTTATAATAATACATCATATTAACCACGTGACAATGAATTTTCCATCTGAACGCCATATTTTCCTATGCCTATGTCTTAATCTCCTAGCCCATCACCATAACAAATTTCAGAATAATGCAGCCATTCGTTTATCCGTTTTATGGAAAGTGTATCCTTTCTAATATATATTCGATTTTCTATTTTTTTTATTTTTATACCTAATACTTCTCAGTTAGGTATGATGGAAAATAGAAGTGCTATGGGAGAGATAAGCTTAATCTAGCCAACACTTACCACTGCCTAAACCACAATTATATCCACACATAACAGTAGGCACCTACTTAAGTAATTTTTTATCAGAAAATGAGTTTGAGCAAATAGTTCATACATATATTTTTTTAAAGTTTGTTGTTATGCTTGTATTATACAAGTTTTTGATTTTGTGTATATTTGGGTCTAAAATATTATTCGATATTTTTTAAGCCAAAAGAAAGTATTAAAGAATGAAATCTGTAACATAACAGTTTCCGAGATATTTTGGAGAAAAATATTTTTAATATCTCAGAAACTGTACATGTTATGTTTAGTTGCTTAAAGTTATTCTTGTAATATGAAATTTACCTTTCTTATTATCAGTCTTGGCAAGGCCATGCCCGTGACAGAGCAGACTAGCTTCACAGTAGATCCATAGTGGACATATCCATCTCTCACTGCAAACTCCTCAGATTCACTCTCATTGTCATCTAATAAGTGTATTGTAAATGCTCCCCATTGGGTCGATGAAGCATGGAAGTTACCATTCTCCACATGAAGATACCTTGTAGAAACCGTTTGAGATCTTAGCCGATTGAAAAGGGCCACTTTAGTACCACTAGCTATACACAAATCCGCATTCTTTAGAGACTGCTTCTTCTTTGATGGTTTTGATATTACTTTTATTCTTTTACTATTGAATATGCCAATATCATGTCCATTTCCATAAAACATTTTGACAGAGAGCATAAAATGTTTTCTTTTGTCAGAGTCTGATATGTAGAGGGTTTTGGCAGCACAGTACTGTTTGCCATTGTTGAGGTCGAGCTGTTGCATGTCCTGGTCAGAGTTGCCTATGCCGATGAAGGCACAGAGCTGTGCCGCCTGCTCTGTCTCGCCCTCACGCAGCATGCGCTCGCGTCGCAGCCGCCAGCCATCGCCGAACAGATAGATACAAGGCGGTGGACAGAAAAACCGCTTTTCATTGCCGTATGACTTTTGGGCGACTTTCGCGTGCAAAATGACCACTATCATATCGGCTCGGTCGCGGAGGTAGCGCTCCATGGCCTCGCGCGTGAGGCGGCGCTCCTCGGGGCGGTAGGCGCCGGCTCCGGGCCCGGCCGCGCTGGCATAGCGGCCATACACCGCGCCCGGCGACGTGCCCTCGCCCGCCGCCCCGCCGTACTGGTGCGGCATGCTCGCCACGCTGACTGCCTCACCTCCGGAGGGACACCATACTCCTTTCTGGTACTGGCTGTATCCAATGTTTATTTTCCTAAGTTTGGTCCAGTACACATTTTTCACTACTGTTTGGTGGTGGTCTACGGCGTCCCCTATCGAGCCACCCTTCGTCAACTGGCCGGTGGGGTGCGGTGATTATCTCCACGATCGATAAAGTCCCGTATTATCCACGGCTCTCAATTTTATTAATGATGGGAACCAGAACACATTTCATTAAAAAACACCTGTTCTTTGACGTTATTTTCAGATCTTCAGAATTACTTTTCTTAGTTATCCTTCTCGTAATTAATACTAAAAACCATTTGAGCTCGGTGAAAAGCTTATATTTGTGTATTTTTATTTAGAATTTAGTTTATTAATTATCAAAACTTCTGTTTACTTCGGTAAATACGACAACGCCAGATAGATAAACGAGCTGTCAAATTAAACCATAGACGACTTGCGAAGCAAAATGCTGCTACGAAGCAAGCAAGAAGCGTGTAGTTGCAGTAGTTGAGCTGGGGTTGCTCGCAATATTGGAAAAAAATTGGTCGATTATCAATCGAGTTGAATGAAACTCTATTTTTCTAAAATCACACGCGCGGTGTGCAGCGTCCTTGCTGCTGAGCGCGAGTCACCGACTGACAGCAAACAGCCGGTCGGATGTGGGGTTACGCATGGGGCGTGGGAAAATAAAGTGTGGGAAAGAGTGGGCGGCGTTTGCTTGCGGCGCGGCGGCGGCGTAGTAAAACATTGATAATGTTGTAGAACACAAAATTATAGCAAGCGCTAGCGCCCGCGCCAGTAGCAAGTCAGTACATTTTTATATGTGTGCATGGTATGTGTGTGTGCCCAATAAATAATAAACTCTATCATCAACAAAAAGGCTGCAAATGTGTGAGGAAGAGACCGATGATTGACCGGAGATCTCGTGGGAATGGGAAACGACCTTTGTTTGTTGTGTGCACAGACTATATGTATTTACATGTAAATAAAAACAAAACAGTTCTGGAATAATAAATCGCACGCAATGGGAGTCACTGGCCTGTGGAGACTGATCGAGCCCGCCGGCAAACCAGTGCCCGTGGAGACGTTAGAGAACAAAGTATTGGCTGTTGGTAAGTTCTTAACTCAATCGAAGACTCTCTCAACTTAACCACTTTAGGAAATAAATACAAACCTATATGATTTTGTTACAGATATTTCAATATGGTTGCATCAGATGGTGAAAGGTTACCAGGACGCCAAAGGTGCTCCATTAGCAAATGCACATCTTATGGGCCTCTTCCAGCGGTTGTGCAAGTTACTATACTTTAGGGTAAAACCCGTCTTCGTTTTTGATGGAGCGTTCCCTGCTTTAAAAAGAGAAACAATTGTAAGTTTCAACAATAAGATTGTTGATATTAGGTAACTTGTATATGAAGTTCTTAGGTGCTTTAATGGATTTCAGAGTAAAAGGCAAGATGCTAAACAAAAATACAATTCAGAATCAGAAAGGATTAAAAGGGAGTTAGCTATTTTACTCACTAAGAAAACAGCAATCAGCAGTTTATTGGGAAAGCAGATTTCTCCGAAGCAATCTAACAAGGGCTCCGTTCAAAATGATGATGACTTATTTAAATTGCCAGCAATACCTGCTATACCACAGAAAGATGATGAAATATCTGAGTAAGCATCATACCTTACTTAATATTATTATGGAATTTATTATCAGTTAAATTTGAATTTGACAATATTTTTATTATATGAGGTGAGGGTGTCACCTTATATTTTAAATTTGTCTTGCCACTTAGGGCCTGTTCTACCATACCATGTGTAAAATTAGACAATAGTTAAAATAAAGCTTATTAAAATTGAGCTATTTTGCTCAGTCATATGTATTAAAGTGAGGTGGGGAGCTCTTGAAATAACTAACCATAGACACATTTTATTGATATAAATTGCCTTTGCTTAGTTTATTCGGATTTTTAAGAAATAAGCCCTATTTGTTTGATCCATATTGCGCCACTATTTCAACTTTCCTTCTTGCTACCAGATATCACCCTATTTTTCTACACTGTACTTCAGCTGCATGCTAGTTTTCATAATTTCCTGTTTATTAGCAGAAAAAAAACTCTTACCCTAGAAACAAAGTAGCCCCTAGCGGCGAATCTGCTCGCGGTAACCCTCATTGATTCGTATTTTTGTCAAAAAAAAAAAGACTTAGGCAAGTAGGTGTATAACAATTCGTTGACTTTCAACATTTTAGGTCAGATGATGAAGAAAGTTCTACTAGTAGTTCATCGGTGGACTTGCATACTGTCGACTTGGAATCACAAAACTTCAAAACATTGCCAACTAAAGCAAAATATGATTTACTTTTGGAGCTAAAAGAAACGCGGAAAATGAACTCTTGGGGAAAACTTCATACACTGCCAAAAAAGAGTGATAACTTTTCAGACTTCCAGGTATTTATTACCAGTAGAATTCATATTTATAGTTTTTTAAATTTATATTATTACGTATTTTTAATGTTTCAGTTGCAAAGATTACTAAAAAGAAGAAAAGTTCAAGAATGTTTAGAAGAAACTGAAAAAGAAATGGGTGATTCAGGAATGTCGTTAATTGAATTAGAATCCTTACTTAATGAAGAAGGAATAGACACTAAAATCGAAAACATTCCCACCAAGCGCATAGCGTCCAATAATTCAACAAGATATCTACTCATAAATGATGTAAGGCAAGCTCTCGAAGATGCTAAAAAGAAGAAACTAGCGGAAAATCAGGCCAGTACTAGTAAAGATGAAGACAAAGCGAGCATAGAAGATAACAAATCAAATATAGAAGGTAACAAAAAAGATGAACTTGAGGAAGACCTAGAAAAGGCAATAAAAATGTCTCTTGAATATTCAAACGAAAATGATGTCGCAGGAACATCTAAAACTGATGATTCATGGACGTCATATAAGAGTGATGAATCTGAGTATTTCGAGTCCGACTCTGAAGAAGAAGAAGGATGTGATGCCCCGGACATGACGTCAGCTAAAGCATACATAATGCAATACAGTGATTATACTAAGAAAGCTATTGACAACCTAACACGAAAATCGACACGAGCAAAAGTAAAAGACAAGAAAACGACTAATGTTGATGATGTCCTAAAAGAGTTAAACTTTAGTAAGTCCCAATTGGTTGGAGCTGGTCAAATTCTTTCGTGTAGTGATGATGAAGCAGATTCTGATGTTGTGGAAGTTGATACGATTGAATCCGATAGTGAGTCGGTAAATGAAACTCAAGCATCCGTGATTGTTTTGGAGAATCCAACACAAGAAATAATTAATCTAGATTGTTCCTTGGGTACTGAACAAACGCCAGAAAATAGTAACGCTAAAAAGGGCATTCTTGAAAATAACGTAGAAAAGGAATTAAGTTCTGATGATGATATTGTAGAAGTTGCTGAAATAGAACAAATGATTGAAAATAAGGAATCTAGCAATGATATTCAGAAAACCGTAGAATTTGCCACAAAATCAAATAATGAGTATGGTGTGGAATCTGATTCTACAGATAATGATTTTGAAGAGGTCCCTGATGAGGATAATAAAGCAGTTATAGAATTAAATTTCAATGTGGCCGAAAATTTGGAAGATGATATTTTTGCGGACGTATTTTCCCCAACCAAGAAAGATAAAAGCGAAATTACTGCTTCACCGAGTCTCGAAGTCAAAGTTGATCAAATAAATCAAGACATCAATGAAGATGATGAACTTCAGAAAGCCATTATGATGTCTCTAGAATGTATTGATGAAGCTGTACCTGAGAAGGTCAACACAAAAATAACTGCTAAAGAAGTAACTCTAACTGCTGCTACCCAGAAGACCAATGAAGAAATTACTGCTAAAGAATTAGAAAACCCTGCAACTACTGTTAAAATATTGGAATCCAATGAAAAACCCAGAGTTTCAAAGACTGCAGAAAGTTTAAATGAACTCCTAAGAACAGAAACAGCTTCGGATACCTCAAAAAAACAAGCACCTAAGAAAAACGTTGTACCGATTTCGGAAGAACAACTTAACAATATGGTGGAGGAAATACAAAATAAGGAACAGGGATTGGAGCATGAAAAGGGACGTCTCGATAGAATAGGAAGAAATATTACTGAGCAAATGACAAAAGAAGCTCAGGAATTGCTACAAATATTCGGTATTCCGTACATAGTGGCTCCGATGGAAGCCGAAGCTCAGTGCGCATTTCTAGAAAGCGTGAATCTTACTGATGGGACTATTACCGACGATAGTGATATCTGGCTGTTTGGAGGCAGAACTGTTTATAAAAATTTCTTCAATCAGAAGAAACACGTGCTCCAGTTTCTGGCTGATAGGATTGAAAAGTCATTTAGTAAGTTAAGTTTTATTTTATTTTACAAATAAAACTCTTGAGTACTGTTCAGCTTAGAGATCTATTCTCATATCACTGTCCATTCTTATTTTATTTTTCAAACTTTTCTACATGTACACCAATATTTCCATAATACCTGAAAATTTCATTTGTAGACAAAATAAAGGAAATCAGATATTGCTATCTTTTCAAAGTGCAGTTTTTTGATAAGGAATAACTTGTCGCGTAGGTATTCCTACACCATTTAATTACCTAAACCTCTTTAATTTCAGATTTGAGTAGAGAGCAGTTGATTTTACTAGCACTGTTAGTAGGCAGTGACTACACCACCGGCATCGACGGTGTTGGTCCTGTCACAGCTATGGAGATCCTCGCCTCGTTCCCATACCGACGTAAACTGAGCGACGACAACCAAACACGCTACTCTCAGATCATCACCGGCCTCCAGGAATTCAAACAGTGGGTACGAGCAGGGAAAAGAACGGATAATGTTACCCTAAAGAAGAAACTGAAGAATATTACTTTGAATGATGATTTTCCTAGTGTTAGAGTAAGTATTTTCATGATCGCCATAATAAGTTAGTCTATAACTGTCCAGTTTTTCTTATCGAGACATGAAATACACTTAAGTCTACATTATCTAAGGCAAGAATTCGCTGCCACATTGTTTTCTTCCGCGTCTAAAACGGCCCTCTTACACAGAGCAGGAACAATCTGTGAACAGGCTAACTAGGCAATCGCTTTATCAGACTCTAGCAGTAGTCACCATCATCATTGATCAATTAATGAATCTGAAATTTACCTTAATATATTTTTGTTATAGGTCGTCCAAGCATATTTAGATCCAAACGTAGAAAAAAACGAAGACAAGTTTTCCTGGGGTGAAATAGACATCACAGTAGTAAGAGATTATGCTAAGGCAAAATTCGGGTGGTCTCAACATAAGCTAGACGAAATAATCAAGCCCGTTTTGAAGAGGATAGTTGAAAGAAAAAGTCAGAAGAGTATGCAAGATTATTTCAAAAGGAAGACGGACTTTCAGTCTCTTGAGGACCAGATGAGTAAAAGGGTCAAGGCTGCAGTTCAAAAGATAGGAGATCCAAATCCCGAAACTGGAGAAGAAAATATTATTGGAGAAGTAGATAAAGAAAAGAAAGGGAAAAGAAAAGGCAAGAAAGTTAAAGAATCAGTGGCGGGACCATCTAAAGCTAAAAAGAAAAAGACTGATGATGATGTACTTAATAGCCTTAATGTAAAAGTAGTTTCTGAAGATCAAGATGGTAAATCAGGCATAGTAATAAAAATAAATAAAACTGATAGATACCAGGAAATAATACCTCAAAGAGAGAAAGATAAGCAAAGTCTTCTTCAGAACAAAATGAAAGCTATAGAGTTATTTAGGAAAACAAATATTGATAAGAGAAAAAAGCTGACGAAACGAAAGCCGTTAGTCCCAAAAGACAAGGCTGAACTTTCTGAAAGCAGTGATAGTAACTAGTAATCAGTTTAGACCAAGGAGGGCCAGACTCAATGAATTCGCCGCCAGAGGCACTGGTGCGGCGTGAGTACCGGAACATCAATTAATCAACTCTCGTAACCATAGAAACGATAACTTAGTGTCCATGGTGACATATGTTTTCTGAATGAAAATCTAATCATTTTGTCGGACAACTGATGTGTGAGTACCTCAGTCTATATTGGCACCCACTGGATCTGCAAAAGTACTTGTGTTATACCAGTACAATATCATGTTGTTTTTTAATATTTATTTATTATCCTTGTGTGATATTTTGTTAAGGCAAGAATAAAATTGCATTTTAAAATAGTCAATTTATTGTTTACATTTAAACTAAATTACAGTTTTCAAAAAATCCTAGGATAAACAAATTGTAGATTCTTGCACACAGAAGAAAGAGTAATCATTATTACATGCAATTAATATCCTGAATAAACACCTAATCATTTGTTTATAAATACTAAAATAATAATTGTAAATTGACAGCACATTCAGTTTAAAATAACAAATAATCGAGGAGGGGCTTCCCTTATAATAAGACGTAAATAAACTTTGACAACATAAAATATACCCCACATTCAATACATTTAAGTAAGTACATACTATTTCTAATATGTATGCATAATATACTTATTATTATACTTGCATAAACAGTGCAGCATTGATTTAATAAATAAATCGATTAGCTCTTTCACAAAGACTTATTTACAATACGACTAACGACTATAGATTTAAATTACACAAAAGGCGACAGTTGGCTTGAATACACAATGCGAACAATGTATCTCGCCTTAACAAACTGGACAACAGAAGTCGATTCATTGAATATCTCACAAAAGAGCGAATTATCACATAAATTAAATTTATGAATGGCCAATAGGTACATCCGGCTGATTGGCATAACCACTGACTCAATGCAAATATGTACTCCTATTACGAGTAAAACACAAAATAAAGTCGTTCTATTAATTAGTTGATTAAACAGCCTCTACTCTATCTAATCACGTCCTAGACAGTCCCGCTTAGCACGGCTACACTTTGCTTGCGCATTGAAAATAATTCCAAAATTTATATTATTATAATAATTCATATAATTATCATTTAAATCTATGTTAGGATGTGGTGTCCCATTAATGACATTCCTGGGCAGCTCCTACAAGGATACACTATTCATATAATCCAAAATAAACGGTAAACCAAATTGAGAACTAGATTCATGAGACCAATATTAAGCATCTCTGATGGATCTCGCTGCTACGCTCTCGTTATGTTATATTTACGGGTCTTGCAAGATAGCTATTGACTCCAACCACTTGTCTATGGGTATCAAAAAACTCGTAAATCTATGGTCAAAGTCATCCATGACCATTATGTAAAACGTAATAGACTTTGGAGTAAATACTTATTAATTAGTTTAAAAAATACAATTTGTAGCTTAGAAATTAATAAAGATGGACAAAAATTTAGGATATTTAAAAGTCTAACATTTCGCCGATCATTGTGCAAAATTTAATCAGAGTAATCACTAGGTATTCTATCAGTTGCCTAAGACTTATCAGTTAATTACCCCTATTCATGTCATGTCTACTGATATGACCACAACAATTCAATTCCATAGACAAGTGTTGAATTAACTTAATCAACTTTGACAACACTGTAGATTTTTCGGACAAACCAGAAGCAAGCCATGAATCCGATGCTGCCAGTGAGGAGGAAGAAAAGGAATACCATGATGAGGGTGTATCCAAAGTAGAGGAAGGTGGAGGCGGCGTCATCGATGTTAAGTTTGGTGACGAAGTAGTGGCAGCAGTAGATGAACAGGTAGCCGGCGGTGGAGCCCGAACTGAGGAAGGCGCGCCACCACCAGTGGTAGTCCTCTGCGCAGAGGTGGAAGTAGCAGAGCAGGATGGTGGTCTCCGAGCATGTGATGACGAGGATCACGAAGACAAGAAACAGGAATCCGAACATGTAGTACATCTGGAAGAGGATTTTTGATCATTGATGTGTAGTTGAAAACGTTAAGTATTACAGATAGACTTGTCTTGATAATTATCAATTAACTACTTTATTCTGAATAATTAAATGTCACAAGTATTTTAGTAGCGCCCTCGACGATATTCTCTACTGATGTGTTAGCCGCAATATAATTGGGGCTATTTGTTAGTCAGGGATAAGTATTCAAGGTTTGAAAATGCAAAAATCCGGGTTATTTGGGATGTATTTAATCTCGGCAGTCTGGCACTAGTCCGGTAATGGTTGGAACTGTTAGTACACTGTAGAACACAGTACTAACCTGACTGGACCACAGCGAGTTGAGGATGAAGAACAGTTGGATGAAGATACAGCCGAAAGGCAGCACGCCGCCCATGATGATGCCGGGGATGGGCTGCGTGTAGAGAGATTGCTCCGGGATCTGGCGAGGAATCTGGTTTGTGCGCACAGGGTGGTCGAGGATCTGAAAAGAACAATAATAATATTAATATATTGATAGACAATAAGGCGTGCAGTAAGTAAATACATACATTAAATTAATTGCAGAAAACAAATAAGATGAGAAAGTCAGGGCCTAATGCGCCAAATTCAGCGCAGCCGAAGTGGGACTTTGGCGCGTACTCGTCAGGTTAAACTCCACGTCAAGTGGCCTCAGCAGTACCAAACTTCATACTTATAACAAAAACACAAAGTTCCGCGAATGAGTTCGTCGCCCACTCCTAAGAAGCCAGCAGCATACGGTTAGCGCCGATATTATACGCCGTCTTATTTGACAACGCGTCGACTGCTAAACGTAGCGCATTAGACCCATCCTCCATTTAAACACACCCTCACTGCTGCGTTTTTCTCAACGCTGAGGCTCAACCCTTCTGCATCATCATCTTTTTTCCACTATTTTGATTGGAAACACATACCCTCTTCCTAAATCCAAAGTATGCTCCAATGAAGGTGAGAGGCACCGACACGCCGAACCACAGTGCGAGCAGAGCCACGAGCGTCGAGAACGGGATAGCTGCGGACGAGCCCTTGCCCCACAGCACTAAGTTCATCACGAAGAAAAGAGAGAACACCACTCTGAAAGGAAAAATATTAATTCAATAAAACTTTAGTCGTTTGTGGTCTATTGGGATAATCTATCGAGATAGATAAAATGTAAAAGGTATTAAAGTTTCCAGATATCTGTGCTTTTATTAGACGACTAGCTTTTCACGCCACGACATTGGCCGTGTTTCTGTGTTATACCGCGGGAACGACGTATTTTCCCTCCAAAAATAGGCTATATAACAGTGTAATAATTAAAATCGGACCAGTAGTTAATGATATTAGCGCGTTCAAACAAACTCTTCTGCTTTATAATATTAGTATAGATTAGATATAAGCAAGCCAGTAGTTTTTAAGTTACTTTACGTTATTCTATCGGTTCTACCTTCTTAATACGAGTAATATTGTTTACACATATGTGTGTAATAAATAAGTCTAGTTTCTAAGTCTAAGATAGTTTTAATTGGCCCCTAGCTGTAAAATAACGATTTATTTTAAATAAATTATTATTATTAATAAAATATTGCATAATGTCTTATCACTTACCCAGGGCAAACCATGGACGTAAGCAGTATATTGCTCTTCCACCGCCGACCGCCGAAGCTCTTGTATAATCTAGCGCTGACATAGCCGGCGACTGCGCCGAGCAAGACCCAGGCAACGAGCGCACAGGTCATCAGAGCCCCGCGATTGGCCGGGGACAGGAAACCGAGGCAGGCAAATGCTAGCGTTACTAAGGTCATGCCGAATACCTGCAAACATATAAGGGGAGTTGATTTTGTATCAAGCGACGAGTTTTGGCCGTCTTTGAGGCTTATGTCCAACAGTAGGCGTCTTGTAGGTGAAATGATGATGATGAAGAGTTTTACTCAAATTTCGTTGTCTTGCGTTAACAAATAAGTACAAAAAACCAGCTTGATAAAATATGTAGATGGTTAAAATATAGATCCATCAATTCCACCGACAACTGCCAGCGACTGACTGACCGAGATTGCTCTATTTTAACTTCTAAGACTAGCTTTTTAAAACCTATCTCGACAAGCCTTCCTCGACAAATAGGCTATGTAACAGTGTCATAATTATTTACATCGGAGCAGTAGCTCTTGAGATTTGCGCGTTCTAACAAATAAACACTTCAGCTATTTTTGAAGTGAAACTTCTCTAGAATCGTTGTGATTTCAGACCGGATGCAACGGAAATACGTCAGGTAAGCCAATCTTAAACGCTAACAAGGTTAAGCAACTTTCCGGAACGCCAGTACTTGGATGGGTGACCGCCCGAACAAAATCTTTTTGCACAGTATTTTTTTTTATTCATCTTATTCTTTTGTCGATTTACTGAAGTTTCACTTCTACCGTGAGTGAATCGCACACACACCTTTTTTATTAGTATAGATTATTGCTAGCATAGTGACAGGCAGATGCACCGGGGGACATTAATAAGTATCATATGTACAGATAGGCCTTACTGATTACGATATGATAAGCATTAAAGTGATGTCTTGTTCGTGAGTCATGAGTCATGATCATTATCTTTTCTAATTCAAGAGGTTTATGATTAAAAAAATACACATATTTTGTAGAAATCAACTTCAATTTCTACATATTTCTAGTCTCGGACATGACGCTAAGATGACCATTCTCTTAAGATAATCCTAAAATATAGACCGGACTGTCTGCCTACGTCTTCACGCTTTATCTTCTCAACCAATCATCTGAAAATTTTGCATACATAATTGGAACTTTTGAAACTATCATGGTTATCAACACTATTTAGATTTATAACGGGATATTTACCATGATTGATAAATCATGGTAAACATACAATAACAATCATGTTCATATGGTATATGTATGTATTTTTTTACCTGAGCACCAGATCCCAAATACACAGCCAACAGCATACCACGGCGCGGAGGACGGAACACATCTCCGTGAACCAACTTCCATCCAAACTCCTCCTGCAATTATTTACACAACAATGCCGCATACTTCCAAATAACGCTTATCACTAAACAACCCATAGTTAGTACGATATCGTAAATATTTAAACTTACTATAATGTACGAAGGTTAGCAATAAAATTTGGTATTTTGTACATTAACTACACGATACAGGTAAGTATATACCAAGTGAAGTTTTATGAGACACGTTTATGTTTGAATGATATGAGCTCGTTCCTATTTGGCGTTGTTGTTTTCGGATATAATTGGTTAAGTATTTTGAGACGGTAAATCTCTTTTTCGAGCATGGGTGCAACTCATTATTTTGTTACCCGTTACCGTGTAAGGTACTTTTCTTTTTAACCCCCGACCAAAAAAGAGGGGTGTTATAAATTTGACGTGTCTGTCTGCTGTGTGTCTGTCTATCTGTCTGTGGCATCATAGCACCCGAACGAATGTAGCGATTTCAATTTAGTTTTTTATATGAAAGGTGAGTTTGGCCCGGGTGTTCTTAGAAAAAAAAAGCCGTGTTGGCTAAAGTGGGAGGACACTCGACTTTCATTCCGAAGGTCGTGGGTTCAAACCCCGCCACGCACCTCTGGATTTTTCTTCTTGAGAAATTGATGTGCGCTTTAAACACGTGCTTTAACGGTGAAGGCAAACATCGTGAGGAAACCGGCATGTTCTGAGAACTTTAGAAGAGTTTGAAGGACATGTGACATTCACCAACCCGCACTTGGCCAGCGTGGTGAATTAAGGCCTAATCTCTCTCGTCAAGAGAGAAGTCCCTGTGTCCCAGCAGTGGGAACGTTAATAGGGTGATGATGATGATGATGTTCTTAGACATGTTTCATGAAAATCGGTTGAGCCGTTTAAAAGTTATGGGGGTGAGAGTGGGGAAGGAAAACAGAAAATCTGCAAACATACTAGTGTGGGGTATCAAATGAAAGCGCATCGCGTCCACATTATTTAATATTATGTTGTTTTACATTTAAGGAAATGGAGGCATTGGAACCGGGGGTTTTCCTTAAAATTTAAATTTAGATTTATTAAGTATCTAAAACAACAAAGAGGCGTCCTTCTACTGTCGCCGTGTATGAACATTTGGTAGTAGTCATTGAGGGCAACTGTTTACGTGGTCACCAGGACCTCAGAACATCACACTGTAGAGTGTAGGAATCGCTGACAGAATTATTATTCTCATTAATTAACTCGCGTATGGAATCAACGATATTTCTATGGATACGCAAGTTAATATATTTATTTGACATTTCGGACCTCATGCTACACCAGCGCCTCTGGCGGCAGATTCTGCTCGTGGTTAGCCCGCGTGAGACGAATAAATCCTGGCACAACAATCGACAAGTAGGAATGGCTCTAGAGTCAATAAAGGTATTTATATATAGGTCGTATCTCCAAATATACTTGCCAAGAACATGAGTTAGTACTAATTTACTTTATATTTATTTAACTAGAATCACGAGTAAGTAACAAGAATATTTTTTTTCTCAAGAAATATTGTGATTTTTAGTGAAGGTTTAATGACTTAAACGACTTAAAACAATTATCAAGGACTACTAGTACAGAAAGATGGTGCTATCTACAAAGAAAGTGAAAGCATACACAAACATAGATGAAGTCGGATAATAGCTTGCCATCAACCTGAAAAATTAAGAATCTTTATAGATTCCAAAACTTCACTGATTTTTATCCTCCCTTAAATCAATCAAAACAATGAAATGAGATTGTAAGTTGTATGAGTCACTTTCTCAGAAGTTAAGGATTCAGAGAAACAAAATATTGATTTTTGGGGGATAACTGTGTAGCTGATTATAGGCAACCTATATGGATCGGTAGGAGCACCCACCATCCTAAGCGCGAAATGTCGAAGATTCTATACCCACGGTAATAAAGATTTGGTATAAGCTACAAATAAAAAATAAAGGTTGATTCCCACTTCAAGGCACTTGTAGAGTGTCTTCAACCTTTTTTTGCATCACATAGGCTTTAGAAACACCTGACTAAGTAATATCCACAAGAAATATAATTATTTTTGGGAATCTAAAAAAAAAAGATCTAGATAATAAACAAAAAACATTAGTTGGTTAATAAGAACATTTAGGGCTTATTTCACAAAATCTGAGTAAGTGAGTTATTTCAATAATAGGTGTCAATGGTTAGTTATGTTAAGAGCTAGCTCGATTTATCAGATGTGACTGAGCGAAATAGCGCTACATTTAAACCAGTCTAATTTTACTTGGAGATGATGAAATAGGCCCTAAAAAGAATAACTAAAATGCAATAATCAAAGCATACCTGAGCATCCTCCCCGCATTCCATCTGATTATATCTGGCTATATCCTTATGCAGGGTCCTGAGCAGAATCATAGCAACCATTCCACTCAAAAACAGTACTATCACCAGCGAGTTTAATATAGAAAACCACTGGATATTGGTCTGCGGCATCGATTCCAGTATATAGTCCCAGCGAGATGACCATTTTATTGTGTTGTTCTTAATAAACGTCACCCGGTATGAGTATGTGATAGTGAACTCTTCGTCGTTCTCGAGTATGGTTGGTATTTCCAGAGGCGAGCCGCGGGCGTCGCAGTTAGGATTGTCAGGGCTGGGGTGTTTGATGCTGGCAGGCTTGATCTGGAACAAAGGAAATCGACTGATCTTAGGATGTTGATGACTTATTGTAAATATTTGACCTTTTGAGTTTATCTACCTACTTGAGAATTGTCTATCAAAGTCTTCGTAATTTTAGGTATCATTAAGTGATAGGTGACAATTTATAATACTTCTGCACTTTTTAAGAATGTACCACTCCAGCATATTTGAAGACTACGTGGACTTTGTAGAAAGTATATTAAAATTTCGATTTTGTACGCTATTTAAAAACCCATTTGTATAGGTAACTAACTATACACGGTGTTTTGGTTCTGGTATTTTAAGCGGAAATGGTGTGAATGGCACGCACCAGGCAAACATACTTTGTTCGAAGATATTTCGATTTGCAAGCCCATTTGTCGAAAAAAAATCTTTAAAGAGTAAATCTGTAAATCCAATTTTATCGTGAGTGACAGCCTTAGATTATATACCATATCCAAATCACCTTGTTTAAGCAAAAATTACATTCGTAATTACAATTCAGCTGACGATTTTTTAAATGGAAACAAAAAAATGCCAGTCTTTCCGTTTGTAATAAATAACAAATAGTTTTTGAAAAACGTGTTTTATGTAATCTAAGCTATAATAATGTGTTTCGTTTATAAGGAATATAATAATGTAGTTTAGGACGTAGGTAGTGTTCATACCTGAGACGTGCGTTTGCGGCACAGTAAGCGGTGCGTTTGACGTACGTCTCGAAACGCCTTATTTGAAAACAGTGTAAGATACCTACCATGTAAGCCCGTATAGATCTAACAGCTATATAAATAAGTGACGTAGAAATTTTTATTAAAGTATACCTTTTTTTTTTGAAGTTACGCAAGGAAATTAAGAAAAAAAGCCCTAATTAGTTTTAAGTTACATTTCATAGTTTATGTTCGTCTGTAAGGTATTTATTTATATGCCTTTGTATGGTATATGTATACGTGGTTTTCGGGGCAATACCTTGCTGTAACACAGTTTCTAACTAGCACGGGAGGTAAAGTACTAAAAACTACGTTAATTATATAATACTCTTCGGTTATTCATAAATGATTGGTTGATTGAATGCAATGGAATTTAATTAGAAATTCTCATGTTCAAGTAATTGTTACTTATGATATTATAGATAATTGTACATAATTAATAGGTATATGAGTGAAGTGAATAGGTAATATTTTATACCACAATATTAGAGAAGCATAAATTTCACAGTACAAGCGCTTAACAGATCAAAATCTAAAGCTCTGAGTGCTAGATTATATAGTTATTCATGAGTTTAATAAATAATAATAAAAATCATTTATTCAGGTCATATTATTATTTATTAGCCATCCTGTCCCACTGCAGGGCAAAGGCCTCCCTTTTCTCTTTCCATTCGCCTCTATTGCTGGCTACTTCAGGCCACGATGTTAGGTGGGCGTCGAGCTCGTCCCGCCATCTCATCCTGGGCCTTCCACGTCGCCTTCTAGCGTTGGGTGGGCTCCACTCAGTAGTAGTCTTTGCCCACAAGTCGCTAGCCATTCGGCAGATGTGTCCAGCCCAGTTCCACTTAAGGCTGCCCGCTTTTTGACCAACATCAACTATGTTCGTTTTGGAGCGTATTAGGCTGTTTTGTATGCGGTCTAATAGATTTACTCCTAAAATAATACGCTCCATATTTCGCTGGCAAACTCCGAGCGCGAACTTTTGACGGCTAGTTAACGACCAAGTTTGGGCGCCGTAAGTCAGGTCATATACAGTGAACTTAACTAATACAAAACGATGTCACTACCGAAGCTTTGCAACTGTGTGGTAGTGTCAACGCCCGACTCCTGGACAAATTATCCTGGTTTTACTAGAACTTAAAATTAAATTTTGACCTAACTTATAATTAGATTACAATAATAATATAAATGGAAACAAGGTAAATTGCTAAAATTAAATAATAAAATAGTTTCTGTTGCTGTTTTATCAGCATATACCTACCTACTTCCTTCCTAGATACAGTAATATATTTGGACGTTTTAAATGACTTATTTAACTACGACTGGTGGTAAGACACAGCGGATAGGGACATTTGGGCTAATTTGGGAGGGACTTTTACCCAGAATTGGGAAACCTTACTGTAAAAAAATTTACTACAACTATTAATATTTCCATACTAATTCTAAATCAGCTTGAATAAAGAATTTACTCAGCTAGTATCTGAGTAATTTGTATTTTTAAACTTCTATTTGCAAACTTAAAATGAACGAAAACTATTTTTTGCAATCTACGAGTATCACTGACACAAGACAAATTGAAGGAATAAACTTCATATTGAAAAAACCTTTTACCAGGATAAATTATCGTTTTTAACTAAAGCCAACAAAAACATAGGTAAGGAAAGGTATACAGGCATATTTGATTGATTGACTACATATGTTTCTGAGAGGTTTATATTATTATAAGATATGTCATTGGTCAAAACAAATGGATAGGTATTGTGGCAAAAAAAAATATGATTCTGATTCCACAGCATCAAATATTTCTATGCCCAAACAGGCCCAAACATATTTTATTGTATTAGTATGTTTGATAATTTATATATACTAATATTGTTAGGGTAATTTTGTGAATGTTTTATTTGAAGAGGTTGTAAACTTAGCGCAAAAACTATTAAAAAATATTTAGGATTTGCCATTATTGTGAAAAAACATACACTCAGGTACAGTAATTCTAAATTTAAAAGGGGGAACTGGGATCTGCACTGACATCTCAACTAAGTGTTTTGTGCATTATGGCCCTGTCTAAATAGGCCTAAGGTACAGTACTCATAGCTAGTTTGCAATAAATAATTTAGAGATTTACCTTAGCAGATATGATGCGACCTCCATTGTCACCGAAGCCAACTCCCCACTCTTCTTCACCCCCACTGTGATAGGTGATCTCAATGTCCACATGGTTGAACAGGTAGTAGACGCCGACTAGGTTGGGTGACACGCTGACTATAGGCGTACAGGTATCCTGGATAGATAAAGCATAATATTATAATATTATAAATATAATATTCTTTTATTTACCTACAGTGGCAAACTGTAGGTAAATAAAAGAATAAAAATAATGTTGTTAGGAACAGTGGCCAACCTTAAATGTCAATTATAGGAAAAAGGCGCGATTATACTTTTAAAGCCTCATAGAAGAATAGAAACAATAAACCATAGACAATACAATACTCTTAATTGAACACAGCATTACAAATAAATCTAAATTTAAAATTTAAGAAAAACCCCCGATTCCAATCCCTTAATTTCCTTAAACGTAAAACAACATAATATTATGTTATGTGGACGCGATGCGATTTCATTTGATACCCCACACTAGTATATTTGCAGTTTTTTTTCAACAATTTTCCTTACCCACTCTCACCCCCATAACTTTTAAACGGCACAACCGATTTTCATAAAACATGTCTAAGAACACTCGCGCCAGACTCACCTTTCATACAAAAAAAAACTAAATTGAAATCGCTCCATCTGTTCGGGAGCTATGGTGACACAGACAGACAGACGGACACGTCAAACTTATAACATCCCTCTTTTTTGGTCGGGGGTTAAAAAACATAAAAAAAGAGAAAAATGTACAAAATTTGTGAATCTATAGGCGGCCTAGTAATATTAGTTTCAGATTATATATAAATAACTTAAATTAACCTGATAAAAATAACCAATGGATTTTAATGATCACCATTTCCTTTGTGTACACGATTATGCTTTATAGTGTGGTATTTCACGTCAGAATTAGTGTGGTTTCATAAATTTCAGAAAGTCAATTTCATTAGTGTGTATGTGTATGTTTTGTTGTTGTTTTAATATATGTGAGACTTCTTAAAAATATATGTTTTTGCAACGGATAATATTAAATAATAAAACATGGCTTTTAAGTAAACAACAATTGAAAATACCTACTGAAAGGTGTTTTTACAAAGCCCAATGGGGTATCTCAATGTCATCAGTTAGTATAAATCAGACATCAGTCTACAATATTACTATTGTATATGTTTTTTTCAGTCACCTAACACTCATAGTACAAGCTCTGCTTAGTTTGGGGTAAGGTGAGGCTGTGTGATTAGTCTGAAAAATATTGATTTCCTCGTAACCAGCAAAATTTTATGATAACAGATCCATTTTTATTTTCCTGCAAAAAATAAACCTATTTAATGCCCTAATTTAAGCAAAACTTTACTCACCATATCTCTCCTTACTTGACAGCCCATAGGGAATCCAGTGCTACAGTACATCTTGCCACCCTCATTCACCAGATAACACCAAGTCACCGGCATGTTGTCCAATATCCAGTGATGCTGGTAGTAGAGTGCCATACCCATTTTTAACAAATTAATCTTCTTAGCCGATTCTGTATCTGACCCCTTGTACCTCTTAGTACACAGAGCTTTGCACTCTACATTTTCCAAGAAGTTGAGCTTGTATGGGCTTGGACGTATTCTCTCGCCAAAAACTACTTGACCAAGATTCTCAACTGGAGATTGGCTTTCGTCCGTAGTGCAGAAATCAAAGTGATGATACTCAAATGGTATAACGGACTCTTCTGTGTTCAGCCGATTAACATACAGAGGGATTGCATTCTGTAATAAATGGTGGTTATGGAAACTGATTAAAATGCAATTAATCGAAGTTAGGTTTATCAAAGCTTTTTATTACACTGTATGTTTGTAATAACTGGGTACTTGTTAGTCTTCATAATACAAGGACCTACTCATTGTACTTCTTGGGTTCGGAGTTACGAACCACCATGCAAGAAAATTATCAACGAGACTAGCCTGTTGGGCTTCAGGTCTGAATTGATGATTTCTTATATTTAAATGCGTTTACTTACTTTGCAGGACTTGCCAGTGTCTTCGCCGGCTTTACAGTAATTAACAGGAGCCAATCCCGGCAGATAAAACCCTCTAATAGGAGATATTAGTAGCAATGCGCAAACTACATACAATGTACACGACATGATGTTTTTACGATATTTCCGCTGAAATATTTACGCGATAACTACACAATATACAAATTCCAATATAATGAAATTCACATAATAGAAGTATTGATTGGAATTTCAGTCGAATGAGAAAATAAAGCAAGATTTTTTGTTTTCCTTGATGATGATTCGACCGTCGCAATCCAAGAAAACGTCACCATATCACTAAAAAAAAACACTAGCTAGTGCTGCCAGCTGGCGTTTAAAATAATCTGTCAGATAGAGTGCATAAAGAAGAAGAAGACAAGTAACAAAACGCCGTACGCTGGTGAATAATTAAAAATAAATATTTCCGGCGTGATTGCAATCTTAAACTCTAGCCCTTAATATGCGCGTTTCATCAAATTTTTTTAGTTTTAACAATGCTTATTTCTATTTAGAAAAATCTGATTTCAGTTTTGAGATTGTGTCCGTGTCTCATCAACTTACATAAGTACATAAAGACAAACTAGGCATAATTATACCTTGGGGCGCGAAGCTTAAGCCTCCAGTTTATAGTGGCCCAAGTTAGCCCACTACAGGCCATCGCCATTGTGTACAGGGGGTAATTGCATATGTTGGCGGACAATTATTGTTAATCGTGGCGCGCAATCGGAGAGTTGTCGGTTTTTTGAGCACACTTCAATGGAATCGTGGCGTAGCGTGGCCTGTGGTGTTTACACAATCGGCCAATGTTTAGTTTAGGTCATTGTTTTGGTCAGCATCCACTAACGCCTTTTTCGCCATTTCTTTTTAATAACTAAGAATAATAATAATTAATCATTTATTTACTAGAATGCAGGTACATTTGGTCTTACACAAAATAACAATAGGTCCTTCACATTCTGCCTCATAAAGGCGTGCAAATCATAATAAAATGAATCAAGTTAATGTCATCTCTAAAGAAAGAAAGAAAGAAGAAGGTAAACACTTCTGTGATACTTCTATACAAATAAATATTCGCAGTCGTAATTTTTTCGACGTCCATCGCAAGTGGTTTGCGAGTTGCCAGGCAGCAATGAGCCATGCGCCATTGTGTGAACACCAAGTAATCGTGGCCTAAAATTGTGCATTGCAAAGCGTGGCCCAACACAGGCCACCGTGTACTGGATGCTTTACTCGTAAACAAGGCGCGCGAAGGTGCAAATTAAGGCGCGTAGGCAGAAAATAAATTATCTGTTGTAACTTAGTAATCGACTAATTACTTGCTTCTCACTCAAATAAATTATAATTGTGTATTTATGTGTTACTAGCGGCCCGCCCCGGCGTCGCACGGGTAAAAAAACTTCCCGGCAATTTTTGCTTATTTGCTCACCGTTTAGACCTACCCTGGACCACGACAAACATTTTAAAACCAAAATCAGCTCAATCGGCCCAGCCGTTCTCGAGTTTTAATCAGACTAACGAACAACAATTCATTTTTATTTATATAGAAAGATAGATTAATCAGACTACAGAACAACAATCCTTTTGTATTTATATAGTTTATAAGTATTGTTTCAATCTAAAACAAAAATTATCTTAATAATTAGAAAATCTTGAACTAAACGATAAAAGCGCAACCTTCTTTCAAAGTGCTTTGGTTTTTTAAGTAAATTTAAACATTTCTGTAATACACTCTGAAGATTGTCGCTTCTGTTTTTACAAATTATGTTGTCGGCTATTTGTAGAATACTAATAAATGATTATGATTACTCAGTTCAAAACGTATAGGCTAAGCTATGTTTGCGCTGTACCTGAAGAACATCACCCTATTAACGTTCCCACTGCTGGGACACAGGGACTTCTCTCTTGACGAGAGATTAGGCCTTAATTCACCACGCTGGCCAATATAAAACTTTTTTGACAAAAATTAAACCAACTTTAAAAGAGAAACTGAAAAGTACAAAATAAATTAACTTTACAAATCATTTCGACATTATAAGTGATAATTAAAAGAAACATAAACAATTAAATAATTAAGTACCTACTTAATAATTTTGAAGTCGGTGCCAAGTAAAACAATAACTAGATATAATTTAGGTAGGTACCTAACATCAATCTTTTTCACAACTCAAGCCATAAGATATTAGTAGGAAATTAACTCTAAATATCAGTCCATTCGCGGTATATCCGCGCACGCATTTCAATTTGGGTCCTAAATGCTGTTAATTAGTATGTTATTTTGACATATCTATTGATATTGTGTATAGTGTAGGTAAAAATGTATTTGTTACTGCATTAAGTTTTTTGTAGTATTTACTTGGCACCGACCTCAAAATTATTAAATACTTAATTATTTAATTGTTTATGTTTCTTTTAATTTGTTATCACTTATAATGTCGAAATGATTTGTAAAGTTAATTTATTTTGTACTTTTCAGTTTCTCTTTTGAAGTTGGTTTAATTTTTGTCAAAAAAGTTTTATTTCACGATTTTTAGTGATTACTCTACTAAAATATACCTTATAGAGTTCCTTTGACTGTCCTTCATTTTCATCATCAGACCCCTAATATCAGTCAAAACCCATTTAGATGAACGGTCTCAGTAATATAAGTTAATCAAGCCCAAACACAAAGTACTTGCTGTAAATCGTTGAGGAGTTCCCTCGACAGCCTTTCCCTCCATCATCAGATCAACACCAGACCCTCATTAATAAAACGGCTTTAAAATTCATTATATTGAATAATATTAAGGAACACACAAGTCGGAAAGACAATATTTTCAAGAGTTTCCCTCAATTTCTTCAGGATTCCACCACCCGATCCAGGTTTCCTTACAATGGGACCACCCTTGGGATACTCCCTTTCCAACAAAAAAAGAATAATCAAAATCGGTTCATAACCGACAAAGCTATCCGCGGACATAAATAAAAAAAAATATATGGTCCTCCTTTTTTTTGAAGTTGGTTAAAAAACCGCCGATAAAACAATGTCGTTCAGTTTTTCAACCGACGCGACGTAAAAAACATTGACAAAGGTATTAACTACATTACAGTACAGTTTTTTTTTATGCACTATAAGCCTTTATTTGACAACAATCTCACCTGATGTAAAGTGACGATGTGGTCTAAGATGGGACATGAAGACCTAGAAGGTAGATGGCTTCTCCGGACCACATTACGAAACACAAAAAAAATCGCTTCACGCACTGGCCCAGTCCGGAGGGTGGTGACAAGCCGCGGCCGAAGCCTACCACTAGAGTCTGTTCTTAGCACCACCCGGAGGTCAAGTGTAAGGATTCAGAGGGTTACTACTAACGGACGTGAACAGACAAACCTTCATTACATGATTACTTTTAAATAGTGTAAGCACTTGGTCAATATGGTTTTAAAAAACGACTTTACTTTTAAGTATCAGGGATTTCAGGTTTAATTTTCTAAGCATTTTTAGAACTCGAATTGTATATTGTAACAATTTATTATTTTCATTCAAATAATTTATTAGCCAATTATGTAGTAAATTTTTTTAATTTGGTCATTATTGCAATAAACATAATTTTAAACTACTGAATTTTAAGCAAATTTTGCAGTTCTGACCTTGAAAATATTTTATTCCTCCATTACAAAGGCCTATTGAAATGACACGATTAAAATAATTTATATCTTAGCAAATAATATTTCAATTGCTCTTTATTTTGTCAGGTAGGTATTGAAATAACAATGAGAATATAATCAATAGAAATAAGTACCTATAATATTCAAACGGGTACATAACAGTCATGCTTACCATAATTAGACGGTTTTAAAGATTCCCGACCTAAAAAAAACGTACATAGTATAAATTTTCCGTAGTACCTAATATTATACGGCAGCCACATTTTACAATAATGGTTCCTATTATTATTCTGAGATGAAATTATTGCACTATTTTATGCACGAAGTAAAAAACCTGAAAATGTTTTAAATTATATAATTATTAACGTAAACTTAAAGTTACATTTCATTCACAGAAGATTCAGCCGTTCTCATTCAGCAGGAATTTGGTGTTTTCGAAGTAAGTTGTCCTCTATGTGGACGAGATCCCCCGTATCTTTGTCGAGCGAGATGTCGCGAACGAAGGCAGAGATCAGCCCGAGAGATGCTGCGGGCCTGTCAGCCGGCACCATGTGACCTGCACCGCGTATCATCACCTCTGTTAGGTTACCGGCGGTTTTGTAATAACTGTAAGCAATAAACAACACAGTCAATGATGTTTTCGGAAAAATATTTACTCGGACTGAAATAGCTCCTAAAGAACAGAACTTGTAGTTCAATCTCTACACTCAGTTGGAAGCAGCGCAAAGATCAATAATTGTAACTTAAAATAATAATCAAAAAAAATTATCAATATTTCTGGACAATCCACACAACAAAATCTAGCCCCGTGGTAAAACTAAAAACTCTTAAACTAAAGTACTCTTAGCTTGTGTTACGGGTACTAGACATCTGATATACTTTATATAATAGACATATACATACATCATCGTCATCCTCACCCTATTAACATTCCCACTGTTGGGACACAGGGACTTCTCTCTAGGCGAGAGAGATTAGGCCTTAATTCACCACGCTGGCCAAGAGTGGGTTGGTGAATGTCACATGTTGTCTTTCAAACTCTTTAAGTCAGAACATGCCGGTTTCTTCACGATGTTTGCCTTCACCGTTAAAGCACGTGTTTTAAAGCGCACATACATATTTGAAGAAGAAAAATTCAGAGGTGCGTGGCGGGGTTTCAACCCACGACCTTTGGAATGAAAGTCGAGTGTCCACTTAGCCAACACGGCTACCATACATACATATAAAGATATTTTTTATTATACATATTAAACACCCAATGATAATATATATAAATAAAAAATAAATAATTTTTACTATCGTTGCTGCCAGTAGAGACGATGGCACAATTTCGTTTTCTAATAAAAATCTGTATTTTGTATTATTCGGTTAGGTATGTATTTTTATTGGCTACGTTAAAATAGGTCTACTCTTTAACTAAAGAGCCCAGTTGGGAGGCACTTACAGTTCGTTTGAAATACCTTAAAATAGTCTTACCCTGCTAATTCATTATTATGATACCAAGGTTTTCTCTCTGCGGTCTTAAAATCAGATGAGCCGGAGAAATCCAGGGCATTGTAAGAGTTGACCGAAGGATGGTAAGCTACAATAATGTCCAGATGGCCGCTGAAAATGTAATAAAATGTTTATTGACGAATTATAATAATGGCAAGCCTATGCGCAGGCGCAGCAGTGGGCAAATACAGGAATGATACTGATGGTGATGAGAAAGATAAATTTCACTTATTAAATCAAGTTTTATTGAACCAAGTTCAATAATTGCAAATTGGCACAAGTGACAAGAGCTTTAGGGTTGTGATGAACTGTGAATCCGTGTTTTAGAAAACGTTTTAAGAAACTCATGTATCTTCACCATCTTTCACCTAATCATCATTACCATAAAACAATTATCATTGATGTGGAATTCCATCATAGAAGTAGGTAATTTCGATCATCATAGTTTATTGGAAACATAATTTACAAACGTATTTTACACAAGGCACTCACTTGTATAACATGACTCTATAGTTCTCCAACAATTCTTCCAACCACATCTTCGCGCTACCCATGAAGTCAGGCACAAGTTTCCTGTACACCACGCCGATCGACGTGAAGTTAGTGCTTCCGACATGGAGCGCCTTTCTGACGTCATCCCTTTCGATGTAGTCCATGTAAGCGCCTTCCAAATGGATCTCGTCTTGGAGGTAATTATAAAGGTTCGATAGCTTGGACTTTGACAGGAATAGACTGAGGAGGTAGTTGTAGTACTGGAATTGAAAATGATACCAAGTTATATTCAGGCTCCATCTTCGACAGACATCGAGTGGGTACAGTTATAGTCTAGAGAATCCTATCCACTGTCAACAAAACAGACCAGCAAATTGCGTACAACGGAAATTGGTCAATTAAATTATTACTTAAGCTAGATAAAATAAACCCATAACAAAAGTCTGTCTTTGCTGTCATCTGTGGTGGTGTGTTTGTTGTCTACGCTATCATCTCCTTCATCATCACCAGACCCACCTCTCGCCAGAAGTGGCTGCAGCGAGAGTGAACCGCGGGGTGTGACTCTGTTGGTTGTGTATGATAGAAACTTGTACTCACAGCGTAAGCCTTCACCATCTCCTTCTCCTTGATGAACTGGACCACCGCGGTCTCCAAGTGGCCCATCATATCCGCCACGCTGTCGTCCACTAGACCCACCTCCCGCACGAAGTGGCTGTAGCGCTGCAGCGAGCGAGGGTCGGTGAAGCCGTTGCCGATTGCTAGTCCCTGTAAGATAGTAAATATATTATTAGATGAAGACAGAGTAGTGAACCAGGCCTGAAGACTATATTCATCATTTCAGCCATTAGACGCCCACTGCTGGACATAAGCCTCCCTCAAAGACGACCAATCATTCCGATCGGTCGCCACTTGCATCCACCGAGAGCCAGCAAGTTTGACTAAGTCATCTGTCCATCTTGTTGGTGGTCGTCCGACGCTGCGCTTGCCGATCCGTGGTCTCCATTCGAGAACTTTTTTTTTTTTTTTTTTCGAGACTATATTATATTCGTTAATACTTAAGTAATTATTTTTGCGTTCAGTAACATGGTTGATATGAAATTGAGAGGCTTTAGCGACGGTTCCTCTTGATTGGAACACAAACGTCAAATATACGTTATTAATAAAAGTTATAATAATTAAAAAGGAAAAACTGAAGACATAACTGAATTAAAAAGGAAAGCGTTGACGCTTTTTAAAACATCTATGGCATAAATCGAATAGCGTCATACTATCCCATGACTTGACGGTACCTACCCAGAAAAAACTCAAAAACCGTCAAATAATGGTATGTGTTAACTATATCATTTATTTGTTATGTCGTTTCAAGTCTTAAAAGTCTTACTTCACATTCCGTTGTACGAGTAGGTACTTAAATATGTTTGCATACCTGTAAATTGATGGGTTCATCCTCCTCCCTGTGCCAGAGGATCTGCACCCCGAGCGAAGGTATGTGTTTCCCCGCGTACGACTCGCCGGCGACCGTGAGCGGAGCCTTGCGCAGCTCCGGGAACATGGTGAGGAACTGTTGCAATCCGCTGTATAGGTTTTCTCCAATCTGAGAGTTAAATTAAAGCAGTTCAGCCGTGATAGAAACGTTAGAAAAGTTCTAGAATTGAGATCGCGTTTACCAAGCGCAACGTAGTGTAAAACTTAATGATAATTTAATTTGATACTGAATATTAAGGTATTTTGTATATTTTTAAGTTACATAAACTTAACATTATATAAGTACCTATGATAGCATGCTATTATTTTGCTATACTGCTATATTTTGCCAATCTGGGTCATGTTTGATAATTAACGTAGTAGGTTTTTAGTGATAAGAACATTTTGTAAAATAACATGGTTGTAAATAAAGTTTGAGGTCCTATGCAGAACCTAGTACCTAAATGTCTTAAGTTGCTATATGGACGCATGACTTGGTAAAGGGAATCTAAGTCGAACTGCGAAAGTCCTAAAGCTAATATGAGGATACAGGCGACTGGGCCCATACATAACTCGGACCGCGGTCCCAGTTACCTGATCACATTTTTGAATCGGTCGACTGGGACCATATTATGATGATGCTGTTAAAACCTATTTAGAAACAAAAAAAAACAAAAGATTGAATAGGGGTTGCATATGTACCTACAAAGCCACTTATTAGCAATGATATATTACAATTAAAATATGTAGAGTTGCTTACACCTTTAAACCAAAAATACTGACCGTAGTCTGATTTGTTGCGTAGCCGCGGTCATCGTCGGTGAAGCTGAAGCCAGTTCCCACAGGGTTGTCTATGAAGAGCAACGAATGGTTCTTTCCCCACGAGTACTTAATTTCTGTGGACAAAGACAAAAGTTATGCCTCAATTATGATGTTATCACTAATGCTTGGGACGGAATCTGTTCCAACACAAAATCAAAAACAAGACTAACAAATAATTATTGTAAAGTTTCAATACAAAAATGAGCTAGAGTTTCTAATCGCTTCTTTCTAGTGTAAAAAAAGCGAAGCGATCAGATACCATAAATTTATTTCCTATTTTATTAATTTATCTTTAAGCAACTATGATTATATTTTTTTGTTTTTTTTTGTAGTTTATTTTGACGTGTCTAAGTTTTGTAAAACCAAACAATGGAAATAAATGATTTTGTATCTTGTATAAAACCAAAATTTCGATTCAGATTTATACATAGAAACATACGCACATGTGGATATTTTGGATGGTAGAGAGTTTAGAGCATTTATCATGGTGTGTAATAAAGAGTTATATAATTATTGCTATTATTATAGATATGCATAGATATTTTTTTGGTATTCATATTAAACACCTAGACCTATCTTTCTATCTATCTTTAAGCTATCTTTAACCTATTATATTTATAATAATAAATTACTACGCCCAGACCAAGGAGATAGTGTTCGCTGAACATACAAACACTAAACCCCCGGCGAGAGTCGAGCCCGCTACATATTGCGCCGTAAGCTATTTTATCATCATCATCAACACCCTATTAACGTTCCCACTGCTGGGACACAGGGACTTCTCTCTTGACGAGAGAGATTAGGCCTTAATTCACCACGCTGTCCAAGTGCGGGTTGGTGAATGTCACATGCCCTTCAAACTTTTTTTTTAAGTTCTCAGAACATGCCGGTTTCCTCACGATGTTTGCCTTCACCGTTAAAGCACGTGTTTAAAGCGCACATAAATTTCTCAAGAAGAAAAATCCAGAGGTGCGTGGCGGGGTTTGAACCCACGACCTTCGGAATGAAAGTCGAGTGTCCTCCCACTTAGCCAACACGGCTTTTTCACATATTATTAAGCTATTATTATTAGGCTATTTTTATATTGTAGAGCTAACTAACCTTTCAAGTCATTGTCCTCTGTGACAACGAAGGGTCCTATTTCGGTGAAGAGGCCGTACAGTGAGGAGGCACCAGGCCCGCCCTGCAGCCAGATGATCCAAGGAGTCTCTTCGACAGGCTGTCCTTGCACAGGGAAGTACCAGAACCAAAGGTTTGCGTTGTATTCCTTGTTCACCTAGAAAAAAGATAAAAGCTTAAAATGTAGAGTACCTATATATTTAGATATTTTTGTAAGCAATCCACATAAGCACATATTAAATCTTAATTAAACTCTTAAAATGTAATTAGGTAGGTACTTTGTCATCTGGTATTTACGGGTAGCTACATTTCACATTTAAAATAATTACAAAAGTTGCAAGGCAAAAAACTTCAATTTATAAAATTATATAGCTAATAATGTTAACAAAATGAATTAGGCTTACTTTTAAGTAACAACAAACAGAAAGCAAAAACAAAATAGTACCTTTTTTAACGCCTTGTTTTTGTGATATAATATAGAAATGTATTGCTTAGCAGTCATTTGGAATAAATTATTGTATGGAAAACCAAACCAAACCTTTCTTTTCAATCTAAAACGATATTAAAGATATTAAGACCTATTAAAATATAGAGTTTGTTTGTTTGGTTTATGTTGGGAAGATTAATTTTAGGAATTATGGGACCTATAGAAAAATGTAATTTAATTCAATATGTACTTATTATTTTCCATTGTCGCATTAGTTTTGTACTGTGATGGCAATGTAAAAGTGTGAATAAATAATTAAATAAATGTATTTAATTGTTATACAGACCATTTATTGAGTAGGTAAAGGCTAAAAGGCTAAAAGGTAAAGGTAAGGTAAGGGTTAAGGTAAGTAACTCTTTACCGCGGTAAAATACGTTATTCCCGAGGCAAAATCCATAAAAGGCAACGCATCGGCTATTAGAAGAGTTATGACCAAAGCTAAAAATTGGATAGTCAGTTTTTTTTTGGGTTGACTGACTCTACGATTAGATAGAACATAATTTATCTTATCATTATTGTGTATAAGTTCCTTCAAACCAGTTTTGACTGTTACAAAAAGTTGCGACTGGGCGCCCCCGCTGGGTGCCGTTATCTTATTAGATAGGTAAATAATACAGACAAATACAAAAATAAAAAACCGGATAAAAGAAGACATTTTCCAACAAACCTATTCCAACTTTATTCTATAAGTTTTAATGTTTGAAGTGTGTACATTATGCTACCATGAAATTCTAAGAAATATTATTTATCATCCCTACCTATAGTTACGTATCAATATTACGATGTACCAATACTTTACTACAAAGTACTTACCCGCATTAAAGATGTGGATAAGCAAATTTAGTACCTAACAACCTTTCCAAACCCTACAAATGAAAAAAACAAATTCGGCCAATTATTAGCTGTGCAAAGAAAGGAGTTAGTGTTGAGATGACGATTAATAAACAAAAATGGAAAAAACACATGTTGTGCCAACCCCTGATAGTGGATAAGGGCAGGAAGATAATGAGTAGCTTTGCAAAGAATAAATACAAGACAAGACAAGACAAGACTCCCGTTGCAATTCCGATATAGAAAACCACAAAATCGCGCATCGCGGAGGCCCAATACCAACATTATTTTTCGTTTCAAAACAACAAAAATGTCTTCAATTCATTTATAAAACAATCTCACCCGGTGCCAAGGTCAAGTACTTCCAAAATTTTTGCAATATTCTGACATTTTGAGTGTGACATTAAGAAATTAATGTAAATAAATTAAATTACTAACTACAATAATTAAAAATTCCTGGTATACTAAAACAATTTGTCCAGGTTTAACTACGACGGCACTTATCTAAGAAGTTGTATCACCTACCGTCAAATAGCCAGCATAACTGTCCATATCAGGAAGCAGATAGTCAGGGTCCACGTAAGCCGCGTCCCTCGCCTCCTTCAGCTTTCCCTGCTCAATGAACGGCGAGAGAAGGAGCGGGGCGCCTGCATCATGAGCTGATCGGGCCCGCCCGGTGGCATAGGTTTGCTCCATGAAGCTCAGGATGGGTTCTGGAGCCTCGCCTGGGGGCAAGTCAGGTAGCGGAAGGGAACTCCTCTCGCCGCTTAGTACATGGTGTACGCATCTGGAAATAAAGTTATTGAATATTTTTGTTAAGTATTCAATTGGTCCAGATAGAGAGACTCACGGTTTGAGCTTCAAGAACACCCGAGACGTTAGACTGATTCTATTCTCACCTTCCCTTTTTATCTAAGTAAGTATACCTATTAACTTAGTTCTTTCCAAGATTAAAACTTTCGCATTTTGAAAGAAGTATACCTATTAGTTAATGTTATTTAAAATACTACAACTATATCTTCTAGCTTAATAAAGCAGGATCTTTCAAATTTCCTGCAATACTTAAAATGATTGAGATCACTGCGGCTGGGGCGAATTTTATTCATCCTTACAAGCGCATAACACTAAAATTAATAGATATTCTTACCGAAACAAACAAAAAATAACGAAATAAAGCATAAGTTTATTGTCTTTTACCGAAATCTTCGTAAAGGTACACTAATTATAAAATCAAAGGTATCGATCAAGTTCAAACTTGGTCTTGGACAACCTATATTTTTGTAATTGGGTTTGAGAGAGGATGATTTTAAAAATATTCCTACAAAGTACAAAAATGTTTATAGATTTATTTTAGAAAAAGAGTTGTATGTATGCTTTTTAAAATTATTTCAAAGTAGAATAAAAACCCACCCTTTTCTTTCTATAACATACTGCAGCTACTTACGACAATATCACGATAGTCCCGACAAATCCCATGGTGCCGAATGTGCTGCGCCCGCGCCTTGCGAGTTCCGACTGCGGGTCGGCTAGGGCGGGCCTTATACAACCTTACAGCGCGTTACGCCTTGAACTTAGATTTATCTCGATCACTCATACAGGGTGTTACAGATTCTTTACACACAAAGGTACCCTGTCTAATGTTATCAAAAAAATAGATTTTGCGTGTGATTTTGGCAGCTTGTATAAAAAGGACACGTATGTACTTAGTTCTACGAATTTAATTATGAATTAGTGACCTATAAACGAAGAGTAGATCTAACTAAATAATCATTACCATAAGTACCCATACTTACGTTCTCTTAAATAACTCTCACTGCTAGGACACAGGAACTTCTCTCTAGACTAGAGAGATAAATCTTTTCTCTCTAGACTAGAGAGATAATTCACGCTAATATCGCACTTTTATTTTAGATATAGAATGGTGGCTCTTGTAGAAGTACCTTTACAATATTATAAATAAATAACTATCCATATATAGTTATTACATACAAACATACATATCTATGAAATGAGCAGCTTAAGGCGTTAGCAACAATCAATTATTATGATGTAGGTCTTACAATGTTATACCACTTACTGAATTCCTCAATTTTCCTCAAAATAATAAAAAATACGAAAATGCTCAAGATAGCCTGAAAAATGTTTTTGACCAAATTGTGGGTTTGTTTAATTGATAAAACTTCACAATATCAGAACATGATAAGTAAAAATCGCAGTAAACTATTCACACCTTCTATAAAAATACATTTAACTTCATTCATACCCACAACATAAATTTTAATACCCGTATGCATACGGAATCCAAAAAACTATTTTAGAGATAAGAAAATGGGCATACTTGTTGGAATGCAGGTAGCCTACATTTTTAATTATTCACGGTAAACAAACTAGGTATATTTGAATTGTAATATACTTACGTAATAATTTCTTACGAATTAATAACTACAACATGTTATATATTACAAAACAGTACTAAAATGTTAACATATTACTTAATTTTTTTTGTATGACTGACAGAATTTAAAGGAATTAAAGTTTACAGTAAATAAATCTAAACTAGGCGAGTTAAAAAATACCCAAAATTTACTCACAAGGAAAGATAAACAAGATAGATAAGAGCGAAAGATATAATGGATTCCCTAGTATACATATATGTAACGCTAAAATATTTATACTTATATTTAAAGCTGACGAGTTAGCTTGTTTGTTTGGAAGCGCTAATCTCAAAAACTACTGGTCCGATTAGAAAAATATTAGTAAAATTATAATATAAAAATTATAAGAATAAGAATAAGAATAAGAATAAGAATATTTATTTGCATCAGCATAATGTAGATAACAAAGGTGTTAAGAATAATGAGTCTCAATTATGCTCTACTTAGGCTTAAGCATGCAAAAATTTATTACATAATGTCATTAAAATATATTATTCCAAGATGTCAAACAATTAATACGTCAAGAAAATTATGTTAATATGTCCATTAAAAAATCATTCAAATTATAATAACACTTGCTAATTAATAATTGTTTCAATTTGTATCTAAACTTTTTTTCTTCGAAAGCTTTAATGTCTTTCGGTATTTTGTTGTACACCTTGGGTGCTATGCAGACAACACTCTTACGCAGCAGTGCTGTTTTGCGGCTAGGCATAAGCAGTCTGTCCTTGTCACGTCTGTTGCGTGTTACAGTGTCATTCAGACGTTCAAAAAGCATTGGGTTTTTTTTCACAAAAATAGCTACTTCTAGTATGTAAAGCGACGGAAATGTTAGAATTTTATGCTTAACAAATAGTGGTTTGCAACTTTCAGTCATAGGTATGCCAAACATGGACCTAAGACATCTTTTCTGAGCCCTAAAAATACGATCTTTTTCCGTTGAGTTCCCCCATAATATTATTCCAAATCGAAGTATCGACTCTACTGTTCCATAATATGCTGTTAGCAGTGATTGAGTATTGACTAAAGATGATAATTTATAAAGTGCATATGCTGAACTGCTCAAGCGTTTATGAAGTGTCTCAATATGATTTTTCCAGTTCAGTTTTTCATCAATCTGGATGCCTAGAAACCGTGTAGAGTCAACTTGGTTGATCTTACAGTCATCAAAATCACAATTCAATACTATATCATTTTTCTTTGTTTGAGTAAAATGTATAATATTAGTTTTCTTAAGATTAATTTTCAGATTATTATTGTCAAGCCACGATATAATTGAGTTTAAAGAATTATTAATGTCAGATTGATAAGAATTAATGTCATTACATTTAATAGTTACGGTACAGTCATCAGCAAATAATGTCATTTTGTGTCTAATTGTATTAGGGAGGTCATTAATATAAATAATAAATAGGAGTGGTCCTAACACACTTCCTTGAGGGACTCCAAATTTAACATCTCTAAATGATGACTGGTATGAAACTTCCGTTTTTATATCTTATAAAAAAAATTATAAGATAATTATTTTGAACAACAATTCATTTTTATTTATAGATATAGATGAGTTAAAACGGGTAACATACCATAATTTGACGGTTTCTGGGTTTTCCGAAATTTCCGATAACAATATAGATATTCATTTCTTTTTATTTATATTTTACCGCGGGAAAATACTTTGTTCGTGGCGTGTAAAGCTAATGAAATTATAAAAATAAAATTAACATCTGTCCCATAACATTTTCTCACTTTTTTCCTCTGCATAAATCCCTGTAATATTTTTCATGTTGTTGGGGTTTCAATAAAGAATATTGTATTGTATTGTGTAACATCGATATACTTATAGACAAACATTTTACGCGATCTGAGTAAAGTTCACCCATGTGTACCTAACTACATACCTAATTAGGAATATCAGTTAAAATATTTGTAAAGTTTTGTTAAGTAAAAAGAACACTGGTGCTGTTCAATACGTTAATTCTCTAATCACCCTGTGAAGGTGAAGAACAGGTCCAGGGTACCAACGACCTGATTAGCATAAGGCGGCTCCCACGGCCCTATAGATTCTTGCACGCTCCTCTCGGGATTTGCTCTATATTTAGGATGTAATAGTAAAACAACATTGATGCTACATTTACTACGTGGACGGCGTGGGTGATTGTGTTACCTGGAGTTTATAATAATAATAAACCATTTATTTCAGGCATCCAAGGCCCATATAAACATATACCTTACAGACTAGCATACATAAAAATATAAATCTTATAAATTAAAGTGTCCGCATCGTGGATCATCTGTTACGGCGGTGTCGCCTTGCAGTGTAGGCGACCAATGAACCGTCGAAACTTGACCCCTGTGCGGCCAAAACTGCTCATTCAGGAACGTCGACAGATGTTGATTTGGAACCAGCACCATAAATGAACCGAAGCTCACATTACTGCGAGATTCCAACCTTTCGACGCGAACCAAAAATTCAATCTTGTCAGTTTATGGGTTACTATCAAGATATAGGTACAAGGTAAATAGCGGAAAGAGTGTGAGTGTTCGCCTGGTGTGTGCCATACACCAGGCGAACATATTTTGTTGCAACAAACTACTATTACAAGGGTGTTACCAGTTAGCGACGCATACCATACATAATATACACCCAGACTGAGGAGAAAGTAATTGTAGAACAGTTAAACACTTGACCCCACGGCGGGAATCGAACCCGCTGCCTCATGCTTATTACGAGTATAGTATGAGATTTAAGAATAAGTACTGGAGCACTTGAAGTGTCTACTTAAGATATCGGTTATCGTTTATTTTGCATCTTTATCGACAGTGCTAAATTGCGATGTTTATGAGGGATATATCGAATGAAATTGACTTGAGTCCCCACTTGAGTAAATTTGCGGATTTTCGGTTTTCCTTCCCCACTTGTACCCTCATATCTTTAAACAGGTCAACATTATCTACAAAAATGTCATACAAAAAAAACTAAATTGTTATAATAATAATAATAACTCCATCCGTTCGGGAGATATGATGTCCCAGACAGACACGTCAAACGTATAGCACCCCTCTTGTTGGGAGTTAAAAATGCAGGGTCGTGAACCACCGGAGTCACGTGCAAAAAAGATGCATAAGGTAAAAAAAACAACATGCGGACTCGAAGCCAGTTTTCCCACGGTCGTAAAAATATTCGCAAACTTACTATAAGTCCTGCTCGGCGGAGTGTAGCTTGTTATGCCTGTAGTGATCTAATTAATTTCGCTCGTGGACCGAATTCTAATGTGGCGTGGGAACTTCCAAATATTGATGGGCGGTAGGTACTCGTACCCAACGGTTTTATGAACACGGTTTTTGATAAATGGAATTAGGAATTAACATTTTATTACATTTTTAAATTAGCTTTCCACCAGTGGCTTCGCCCGCGTAGTAATAGATTTTCCCGTTGTAAAAAGTAACCTCTTTTCTTCTAACCCGTGTCTAATTTGATACAAAGCGGGCTCCGCTCACAATTAAAAATAGCCTATGTGTCATGTATGCTACATGTCAGAATAGATAGATAGATGGATAACTGCTTATTGTACACCACAAAAAAAAAATACAAATAGTAAACAATAACAAGGCACTACATCGGTGTACAAAAGGCGGCGTTATTGCTGTGAGCGATCTTTTCCAGGCAACGACATAGACAGTGGCGTAACGGGCTTGGCTTTAGAATCCAGCCGCAGGATTTTGGGGGTGCTGATGCGCGATTTAAGATGGCATTGGTTTCCCCTTTCCAAAAATACCACCCCCTCACCGCGGAGATGCGTACTTTTTTTTAATAAAAAAAAAATTTGTTTTCGTGAAATGGAACGTTATTTTTGTATAAAATTTTATAATATGTAATGTTTTTACCTTAAAATTACAATGCAATCATATAAGTAGCGTCGACGAGTCGCGGGGAAGGTGAACCAATTCCATCGGGAAGTCAAGAAGGTAAGAATTACAATTAGATAAGGTTAGATTGTACCTTTATAACCTCACTTCAATTTGCAAATCCGAATCAGTGCACACTACATTGGGTTGATTTAGGTCACTTTAAGTTGCAAATCCGAATCAGTGCACCCCTAATTCCACGTGGTCTTGTCTGTCACACAACTAGAGTGTATATAAAAAGCCGGAGGCGCGGAGGGAGAGCAGCCCCCGCCCGCCGTTACAAAGCGCAGGCACCCGTTCGAGCCGGAGCGGCTGAGGCTGGTCGCCGAAGGCGACCAATAAGCCGAAGCTGCGGAGGTGAGCATGGGTCACTGCGCTTTGTTACGCAAGGGCGAAGGGGCTGCACTTCCCGCAGCGCCGGAGCAGTTTATTAATACTATTTTTTTTTATAAAGCGCCATTTACTTCGGAAATTGTGGCGATGTTTAATTTGGCTCGTCTGATACGACAACTTGACACTCGCCAACTCGAATCGCATTTGCTGAAGAGCATGGGTTAATTTTATCAACAAAAGAGTGTAGAGTGCACCGTAAACCAATAAGGATTACTTAAATATTGTTTTTTATTTAATATTTGTAACTGAGAAGCTAAGAAATTATTTAAAACCCTATTTTTGAGGTTAGATTTTATTGAATTTCAAATTGCTATATCTCCTAAACTACATATTTCCGCGGGGGGGGAGTGGCACAGGGGGTACCTCCCCCTCCTCCCCCCTCCCCCCCTCCACCTCCCCCCCCCCAAAATCGTGCGGCTGGATTCTAAAGTTTTACCGCGTAACGTAAAGAACATATAACAACACAGAACGTATGTGTATTGTGAAGTTTTATCAAAATCCCTTCAGTAGTTTTTGTGTGAAAGAGCAATAAACACACTTACCCACATCCTCACAAACTTTCGCGTTTATATTATTGGTATTATTTTATGAAAAGACATTTAAATACCATTTTTTTTATAGTAATAACTTGGGAAAAATGTAAGTTTTTAAAAATAAGGGGAGAAACGCTTTTAATTCCTGTCGTATTTTAAGCTTTTTGTCACTGGTGTGGGTGTTTTCTACTTAAAGTAAATAAAAAGTTTGTTGTAAAGAAGTCAGACCGGAACCGCTGTTCAAGATGCCTATGTCCGGCAGCAGTGGACGTTGCATGGCCCAAATAGAGATTACGGAGTGATGATATGTATTCTATTATTGTACCCGATGTCTATAATTCGGAACAAAGCAGCTAGCATGCATTTTATTATTTGACATTAGTATTTTTTTAAATGTGACTAAATGCTTTTAAACTTGAATGACCCAATTAAACTTACAATGGGATTATTAATTAGAAATACAATGTCACTGGCGTATTTTATTCTTCCCCGTTGAAGATCCCCGTCAACGGACAACAATGAACTTTCTGTAACTAATCAGAGAGTACCTATATTATCACTACGTTTTAACTACTAACGTTTTTTTTTTGTAACTAATAACTAAAAAGTTTATTATTCCCGTTGTGTCAAAAATAAATACTATGTTTTAGAATTATGTTTTTATCTATTTATAAGGTAAAGATCAATTATTTATTACTTTTATAATCATATTAAATTGCCGTGAAAACTATTTATTAAACTTTTTAATCAAATCAGATATTATTTAGATTTATAACGGGATATTTACCATGATTGATTGTCTTTCGAGTTTCCCGATATTTCGGCACAGTTACATGCGCCATGATCACGGTTGAACTGAAGCTGCAGCGATTGGAGTAACAGTTTTATTGGCAGACAAATCGATCTACCCTCTTTCTCACTCTTTTATTACGAGTCGATGTATCACTAGAGCTGGGACATGTTTCACACCCCACTAACACACTATCGCGACACACAAAACTGACGGTGTCCGTTTGGACCTCCCTTGCAGGCTTTTTATGACTAGTACACATCTTCACAACAGGGTTCCAGGTTCCAGATAATTGAAAACCATCTTCTCGGTTGAAGTTCCTGTGTTTGGTAATCTCAATAGCCTCCTGTACCAATCTAGGTATATAGTGTTTTTCTACTGAGATTACTTGTGGTTTGTGTAGCTCAATCCAATAGTTAGGCCCCGCCTCTAAAATGTGTTCCGCTATAGCCGATTTATGAATGTCCACATTTTTTATAGCCCTTATATGTTCCTTTATTCGGCAGGCTATGGTCCTTTTCGTTTGACCTATGTAGGACTTGCCACAACTACAATCGATCTTATACACTCCCGGTGTTTCAAGGGGTAATCTATCTTTAGGCGAGCGCAGGTAGTGTGAGATCTTTTGTAAAGGAGTAAAGATGGTTTTGATAGAGGATTTTTGAAACTCGAAAGACAATCAATCATGGTAAATATCCCGTTATAAATCTAAATAATATGAATAACCATGATAGTTTCAAAAGTTAAATCAGATATTTTCCTTACTTTTTTTTCTATGTTTCTTCAATAAAATCACAGGAATAGTGAACAAAAAGTTTATTATTCTCCGTTGACGGGGATCTCCAACGGGGAAGAATGGAATAAGCCGCCACGCTTGGCAGGAGCGTTGGTGAGCGCAGTAATTGTACTTGTGTTCCAGGAAGACGCTTTTGCCCATCTTTAAGTGATTTTCCGATGGACAGGATCTACTGCGCCCACGAGTAGAAAAGGAGTAGATAACATTCTTACGCAGGCCCCGTGGCGAATGTATTGTACCTGTAGAGTAATGTCGAGTTCTTTGATGGCTTATCAACGCTTCAAAAATGTATTCGCGTGAAATTCACGGTCCAAATTGAATGTTTTAAATTTCTAAAGCGAGGAGATGGATAAAAGGTGATGTCTCTAGTAAAGATAATTTAATCTTACTTACCAGGTCCACATATACTTTGTATTGTATGTAGGTATAGTTGTAAGTTATTGTATGATTTAAATAAGATATTAGTAACTAATATTTATTTTCATCGGTATAAAAAGTTATATTATGTATTTATTGTAAGTTGGTATTGCGAGTATTGCTTGTGTTGCATACACACGTACGAACAATCCCACAATATATTAAATATTTTATAGGTAGGAAGGTAAATTAGTTTAGCGGTGATACATAATTATAATACAGGATGTTTTTATAAAGGAGCTCGTTCACATTTGTCGGATGTAGGATCCGTATATTAATCGGAGGTTCCAGCGGCATATTTTGTATGAAAACGAGTCTGATTTTTATATCGGCGCCGATAAAATATGTCTGGTATTTTACCAGCTCCCTACTCTCGGAAAATATCGGGTCTTACCTTGCACGCGTATGAGTATATAGAGTTGTTTAACATAATATTATGTCGGATGTCGGGTTTCGTATGCTCATAAATGCAACCTGAAATAATACTTTTTTTTAACACACCATACAAACACTTGAACTTGAATGAGGTAGAAATCACAAAGCACCCTGTTTCTAAAGACTATATATCACAAGTGAATTAATTATCTCGTCATGTATATAAGTTATAGGTGTTCAAAGCCTCGTGTAATTTAGTCATGAAGGGTATTTCAAGTGCACTACTGGTCATTTCACTGTAAGAGAAACATTTATTTTACAATATATTAGTAAAAAACAAAAGTTATAAAACGTTATCTGAATATGTAGAGTGGTACGAGTTTTATATTGTTTCAATTTAGAGATGTTTCAAACTCAGATTAGACTCTTGTTTTATTTTCCTTAATAAACGGTTTAGGTAGGTATCAACATCATCATCTCAGCCGTAAGACGTCCACTGCTGGACATAGGCCTCCCTCAAAGATTTCCAGTAGTTTCGGCTGGCAGCGGCCTGCATCCACCGTGAGCCCGCAGCCTTCACCAGATCGTCCGTCCATCTAGTTGGTGGACGTCCTACGCTGCGCTTGCCGATCCGTGGTCTCCACTCGAGAACTTTTCGGCCCCAACGACCATCTGTTCTGCGTGCTATATGGCCTGCCCACTGCCACTTCAAAGAGCTAATCCGTTTGGCTATGTCGGTGACACGCGTTCTTCTACGATCTTCTAAAGTGGCTGTAAACAGTTTCGGAGATATAACATCTCCCTGCCTAACTCCTCTTTGCAAGGGAATCGCTTTTGAACTCTGTTCCTGTACTCGGACTGACATAGTGGCGTTTCTGTACAAGCACTTCAACACTTCGTTGGTATATTTGCATATAACAGATAAAATAGTATGATTCTTATTTGACCTGAGGTAGCTTTGAGTCTATTAATAATCATGAATTCAGAAAACCGTTTCAGTTATATGAAGCCGGTCTAAGGGTGCGCATAGGTAGAAGGGGAAGGCTTATTTTTAACCCATTACTTATGAGTATGTACTTATTCTATATTATAACCTTGTCCTAGATTAATGACATGCATCACGTCAGCCACAAAATGCGAAGGATGCCTCCTTCTATCTCCCCACATCTCGGAATCACCAGAGCTCGCCAGAAAACTCAGTGAAGTCGAGCCAAAACTTTTCCACGGTCTGACAAGCCACTCAGGGTTCATTAACGTGAATGAGAGATATGGCTCCAACATGTTCTTCTGGTTTTTCCCTGCTGAAGGAAGTCACGTGGACTTAGAAAACACTCCCTGGCTGATATGGCTGGGCGGGGGACCTGGCATTACGGGGCTGAAAGGACTTTTTGAGGATGTTGGACCCTTGCGAGTGGTAGACGGCCAAGGTACTTGTTACAAGAAGTGTGATTGGTCCCCTATATAGTCTTCTACGTTAGGGCTAAGAGAAACTAGGACATTTTAGATTCTGCATAACTATGCATAATTGACTGCACCACCTATTCTAGTTATTAGTTGAAGCCAGAATTCCGAGTAGTTTAGCATTTCACTTTGACATTTCTGATAACTTATTTGTATTATCTAGAAAAAAATAATAACAACAACTCCAAAAGAAAAAAGAGCAGGAAAATAAATATGATTTATGCGTTAGATAGATAATTTAGATTTTTTTCTGCGAATTGTGTCTTTACCTATGAGATACTTTGAACCTTTTATGATTAGGAAAATAGTGTTAAATAAAAATATTTATAAAAAAAAATTGTATAATTATACTAGTTGACCCCAGCCAACGTTGTTTTGCAAAATGAAAAATAGATAGTAGCCGATTCTCAGACCTACTGAATATGCAAAATATAAAATTTCATAATCTTTGGTTAAGCCGTTTCGGAGGAGTACGGTAACTAGCATTGTGGAAATTTTATACATAAGATTTTATAATTTCAGTTTTGTCCAATAATATCTCGTGGGCCCGAGACTACTCCGTCTTATTTTTGGATAGCCCTGTCGGAACTGGCTTCAGTTTTACCGCCTCTGATGAAGGAATCCCAAATAATGAAGATGACGTAAGCGCCAGATATTATTATTTTCACAAGATAATATTTTTATGCCACTAATAAATTAACCTATTTACTAGCATAACACTCGAGGCGTTTCTCGCGTTTTATTGTTTTTTAATCACAGCGTTAATTTGGTCGGGTGACCAAAAAATAGGGATGTTATAAGTTTGACGTGTCTCTCTGTCTGTCTGTCTGTGTGTCTGTCTGTCTGTCTGGGACATCATAGCTCCCAAACCCTTTGTATGAAAGGTGAGTCTGGCGCGAGTGTTCTTAGACATGCTTTATGAAAATCGGTATTGCCATTTAAAAGTTATGGGAGTTAGAGTGGGGAAGGAAAACCGAAAATCTGCAAATATACTGGAGTAGGGTATCAAATAAAAGCGCATCGCGTGCACATTACAAAATATTATGGGGTTTTAGTTTTAAAGAAATTATGGCATTAAAATCGAAAGTTTTTTTTTAAATTAAAATTTAGATTTATTTACCGTATTCTATTATCATAACTTATAATAGTTATAATATACTTGGCTACTTGTCAACTATAAGTGTAATTTAAGTAGCCAATTCCTCTTTAACATCAACTATCTGCCAGTTAGGTACATTTTCTGTCGAAACAAATAGAATTGTAAAAATTCAATACTTTTATAAAGTCATGCGATAAATCAAATGCGGTAATTTTAATATTACCTCCATACAAATTTTAAATAACGCCATGTTCAAACAAGAATAAAATGTAGTTAGGAACTTACCTAACATTCTAGCATAATTATGATAACCAAATGGTAGGTATCCACTGTGTTATATGGCATACATATGCCCGCATTATTTTTTATTTTCCCTCAATACTTTCGTTTTAAATTAGCATGTAGGTAGAAATTGATAAACGGGTTATTCTTAACTGTAATATTGTTTCAGTATACTTAGGGTTTATTTCACAAAATCCGAGCAAATTAAGCAATGGTTAGTTATGTTAATAATGCGTGTCAATGGATAGTTATCTCAAGAGCTATCTCGCTTTTTCACATGTGACTAGCTCTATATTTTAACCAATGTCTAATTTTACTCGGACATGGTAAAACAGGCATTTAAGCTTACTACCAGATAATCCATTCGAGATAAAAGTTTACAAATCAAAATACAAAAAACATTGAACATAGGTTCTTAAAAATAAATAGGAAATAAATTTATCGTAGGTATCTGGTCGCTTCGCTTTTTTTAAACAAGAGCAAAGAAGAGATAAGAACTCTAGCTCATTTTTGTTTTAAAACTTTACAATAATTTATAACAATGTATGTAGTAACAGTAATTAACACTATTGCAACGTCTTAGCCTCTTGAAGCAAAGATATTATTATATGACAGCCAGTAATCTAATCATATAAGTACCTAAATACTTAATGTACTAAGACCAAGTACCTACTTGATTGTACCTACTAATAAATATTTGTTATCATCATTATCATCATCATGTTTGTAATTGATTTGATAAGGTAGATTGTGAATCTTAATTTATGTGAATTTATTAGTGTGGAAATAAATAAATTAACAAGGTAAACTAAAATAGGCCCTTTTTTTGTTTTATTGATGTTTTCAGTAATACTGCTTATTAGTTTGTTTATCTAGAAAATTATTATTATAATTATGGCGCGCGTATAAACTGAGATACAGGATTACCCTAGTTCAGGCTCATGTCATCCATACCTGTTTTAACGTTTTATGCCTATTATCATAAGTGAATTATGTTAATATTTTGAAAAACAATTATATATTAATATTAATTATTACTTACGTGAGGTAATTTTGGAATTGCAGGTTGGGGCCGAGTTACTAACTTTCCTGCAGCAGTTCTTGCAAATGTTCCCAGAACTGCAGACGGCACCTCTCTTCGTGACCGGCATTTCTTATGCTGGAAAGTATGCGCCAGCGCTTGCCGTGCAAATTCATAGGAATAAAGAGCGAATACCTATTAACTTAAGGGTGAGAATTTCTAAGCGAATGCCATTGGTGACATTTTAATCAAGAACTCGGTCAATCAACTTAATTTCGATATAGGTTGTGGATATAATAATAACCATTAATTTCAGTCATCTCAGGCCCATATAAACATATACCTTACATACTAACATACATAAATATATAAATCTTATATACTAAAGTGTCCGTATCGTGGATCATCTGTTAAGGCGGTGTCGCCTTGCAGTGTAGGCGACCGATTAACCCCTTGCGTCCAAAACTGCTGATCTATTATAAGCCTAGGAGGTTTATAATACCTTTACCCTCGTAGATAAAGTTTGCTGTTGAACATCATACATAGATGATGGTGGATAAATGGAGGTACTCTACCATCCTAGGGTGCACTGTTTATACACCTTATTCAATTAATAAAGAAAAATAAGTAAACAATAATTTTAAATGTGCAAAAAGATGCATTTAGAGCGGTTACACTTTCAAACACTGGCGCATTTGTTATATGGTAGCTTCCTGTATTTGAAATTATTATGTGTTTTTAGTATTTATTGTTTTAGCCGCAAGAGATCAACATCTTTCCTCAGAATTTCAATTATCTATCTATCACGTTCTTGAGATATAGCCTGGTGACAGACGGACAGACAGACGACGAATAGTAATTGGTTCCCGTTTTACCCTTCGTTTACGGACCCCTAAAAATGACTAATAGCGTAAAGCTGTATTGTTCTCCAGCAGTTAATGTCATGACTTTTAAATTCGATCAAAACGTGCCAATGTGTTTTTCTGTAAATAAATTCCTTATTCCAGGGTATTGCAATTGGCAACGGGTTAGTAGAGCCCCGAAACATGATGAACTACAGCCGGATCTGTAAGGTTCTGGGCGTCCTGGATGAGCGGGGGCTCGAGGAGTTGAGGGGTATCGAGGAGGCGGCGGTCAGGCTTGTTGATGAGGGGATGATGGTGGACGCTGCACAGGTTTGCGTTCACAGTTTTAATTCATAAAGGAAAAACACATTTCTTTTTAGGTAATTGTATATTTTAGTGTCTACCTTTTTTAGTCACAGAGCCTTGGTCACCTTCTCCGCGTGAACTCATCTCCGATAGGCTATGGATATAATCAATAATAATAATTATTGCTTATGTTTCTACTGTGTTCTATGTTCAACTTGTGTCGATGCTATTTGAAATGTACTTTGAACGCGTTGAGATCTTTCTCAAATGGTGGGATCATTAGACCAATAGACCACGCCTGAATTCATAGTCGCCAATAATCCCTGATTACTTTCAATCAATGATTGTATCTATAAATTGATCAGAATTGACTATAGGCATTACAGATGTACCTATTATGTTAATTAATTTAAGTTATTAAAGATTATTTGTGATTATGCATTCCGACTTTAAGCGTGTGAACATTTACAAAAGAGACTGCGGAAGTAATTCACAGTTATAAATGAATTTGTTTATTTGCGAAAATACATAATTATGAATAGTACAGCTATAGGGTTGGTCATTCAAGCGACGCTAGTACTTATCTGCCAAAACTCGTGCGCGGGAAATCAATCAATCAATGATCGATAAAGTATCGATCTTAAGGTTGGCCCCCGCGACCGCTCACAGTATTCGATTAATCGATACATTGATTGGATACAAATAATAAACAACTGGGGGATGCTGTTGCACCATACAATGTATAAATAAATATATAAATACATAAATAATAGTTTATGTCAATGTATTCAGCGTGAAGCAGGCGTGCAAATATTTAGTCAAATTTATATTAAAGTTGTCATTGTAAAAAAAATATATCTATTTATATATATCGAGGGTGCAGTGATAATACCCGATAAGTGTGGAAAAATTACTTTACGTTAACTGTAAACATCACTAGAAAGAGCAATAAATTCTGGCTATTAAAACGTATTTAGGAATTATTTGCATTTATCGCGTTTTAACACTGCACCCTCGATATCTAATGTAATAAAGCATTTTTTGCAGAAATTCAACGAGACCTTACAGTACATAAAGAAGAACACTGGAATTAGTGTGTACGACTTCACAAAGGACAATTCGCCCCACGAGCCCACGTTCGAGAAACTCGTGACCTCGCCCGAAATCAGGAATCATATTCATGTTGGCAATGCGACGTTCGACTATAATAATCAGAAGGTTCAAATTTTATTGGAATTCATAGCTAAAACTATAGGCCTATTTTTCAATCCATGATACTCAATCAATCAATCAATGCTATCTTATCTACTTAGGTACTAAAATAAAGCCAATTAAATAGTGCTGACAGCTATTTAGTCAGCCCTTAAGTACCTAATGGTAGAAGGTACATAATAACCTTTCTTGGAAATGGTAGTCACATAACTCGATTTTTTTTTTGCTACGTCCTACTTCTATGGTAAAACCAGTATTACAGTCACTTTCTGTATTTAAACAAACAATTGAATTTTCGTCTAAAACAAAAAGTACCTACCGTTTAAAAAACTGAAAAGATGAAAATTATGAAGTATTTTTATTAACCCTTGAAACATTGAACCGGCGCGGCGCCGAACAATCCAGGATCAAAGCACACAATTAGCTAAATTTAAAGAAATGAATTATCAAATCAAACAATGTTACATAAACATGGTACCAAACTAACCTTTCCCATTAAAAAAAAAAGAAAAAAAATACTAAAAACATGAACTACTTACTAAAAATTATGCGTGGTCATACTTAATATATATGTATATGTACGCGTTGAACCTTCTTTCATCGGTCGGTAGTTAAAAATGAAATAACTCTATGTTACATTATCTTAAATTTTCAGGTCTATAACGTTATGATGCCAGATATTGCGAATACAACAAAACCATTTATTGAGGAACTTTTGGAATCATACGGAGTATTGAGTTTCAGGTACTTAAGTTAGTTGGGGTGTCGTTGGGGTAAGTGTGGCTATGCTACAAACCGCCACCATAGCCATGATTGTAAAAAAAAATGTTGTGTGCGCCACTATATAATACTAGTATATGATTTGGCGCCAATCAAAATCTCCAAATAAGATAATAATAATCTCAAAAAATGGATATAACTATGGTTAGAAGTTGACCAATATGTGCATTTCTAAAAGACTTATGTCTAACTTATGTCAATGTATACTCAAGTTTTATATTTATGCTTATGTTTCATTTGTATATCATCAAAATACGCTTCAATTAAAAAAGCCTCAAACTGAAGATACTGTATGGGAAAGTACGGCTACCGTGCTTGAGGCATGTGGGGCACTAAGTCGCACTTGCCCAAAGTCAGAAGTTGTAAAAACATGTATTTTGGTTCGTGTAATTTTGTAAATTTGCTAAATATTTTTTATTTTAACTGCCTCCGTGCCAAAATTTTGTCATTTGACATGAGGCTATATTAACCTAGAGATCAGATGAGGCAAAAAAAAATAAGAGGCCTTAACCCAACCCGACATATTTTAAGATCAATTTCTTAATCTTTGACTGCCTCAGTGGCGTGGTGGGCGAGAGTCCGCTTGTTGCGCAAGAGGTAGCGGGTTCGATTCCCGCCGAGGGGTCAAGTGTTTGTATGTTCTGCAAGCACTTTCTCATTGGTCTGGGTGTTTAATACGTATAATAAAAAATATCTATGTACGTATGTATATTATATTAAGTATATCAGATGTCTAGTACCCGTAACACAAGCTAAGAGCTTACCACGGGGATAGATGTTGTTGTGTGGATTGTCAGGAAATATTTATTTATTTAATCGGGGCATCCAGTTTTAGATTGTTTTGTATTTCAGTGGTCAGAAAGACGTCATGGTTGCATACAGTTTAACAGAAAATGTGTATAAGACTATGAACTGGTCACGACGAGCTGAATACGACGAAGCACCCAGGCGCCGTGTACTTGATCGAAACGAACATGTTGTTGCGTAAGTGCTGTGCTATTTTAGTGATAAATTCATTACTAAGGGATTTCTTCTTATTATTATTTTTTTCATAATTGTAATAATGAAAATGCATTTTAGTGTAAGAGGTTATTATTTACCGTTCTAATTAATAATAATAAATAAATAAATTTTGCTCACTTGCCGGATATGATGGTGTCACGCGTTTGGTGTGTCTTTTAATATAAAACAGCTTTCAAAACAACGAGCGCTATGACATTGTATTGCCCTAACTCTCAGGGGCCTACAACCACCCTACTCAGTAGTATCAGCAGTCATCTTCAATCAACAAAAACTTATAAAACAAGCTTATCTGATTGGCGTCCAAGACCTTAACTTAAATCTTCTTCATATCTCATTTGTAATTTAATAAGAGAATAAGACATACCAATTCAATAGCATAACAATAATGTTTATTTTTCAGTTACGAGAAGAATGGAGGGAACTTCGTGAATGTGCTGATTCGGAATGCGGGCCACAGCGCAGCCGCCGACCAGCCCGAGGTCACCAAGTATATTCTTGACGACTTCATCCAGAGATTCATATAACTACTAAATTAATTTATTGTGTGTTTTAATAAGATCTGATCGATTCGTCTAAAGACCAGCACGAGTACAGGGTCAACTCGTCCAAAAAGCTACTCGTCTATGGTAATGACCCGTCTAAAGAGCATCTCGTGAACAACAACTTTGCAGCCACTTCAAATATCAACCTAGTTATTATCTGGCTGGGGGCACAGTAATAGTGCCTCCACCAAGACGAGCATGCGAAGCGTATGGACTCTACCTACCTTTTCTCGATACATTTAAATTATATTTAAAGCCCTCGTAAGTTATGAAGGTTTTTTGGGTTTGGTATATTTGGTATTCCAAACACAAGATATGAGGGCTTAAAAACCGACGAAATGGTTCAGTGCTCGCCATGTGGTCTCGCTCTCAACTTAGCTACATTTTACACGAAAATTTTTTTGGTGAATAATTATTTTCACAATCTAGAACCTATATTCGCAGACTTTAATTGCTCTATTGATTAAATCAGCTTTTAGACGAGTTGATAAGTAAACGAGCAGCGATGAGGACGACTAGCGTTTTGGACCAGTTTAGCCTATAGACGAGCTGCTCTTTAGACGCATCTATACTCGTTGTGCGTGTATAGCAACTAGTAAAGAATGATATTGAATTTAATGGTCAGTCTCTTATTCAACTACAAGATCATTTAAGCAATAGAGACATAGTCAACGTATTTTATTAGAGGTATTAAAAACTCTCATATACTAATGTTACCAGCTACTTAATACTTATAATTATATATATAGTTAATAATGTTATAATTATAAACAATGAAATAAAAATGCTTTCACACGGAAACACTTATTTAATAGGAACACCATATAAAGGTCTTAACATCACGAGTTTTAAAATATACTTAATCTTTAATTATAATACGTAATCTCTATTTCTTAGATCTATTTTATTCACAGGTTTAATCGGACTGGTTAGTGTTGTTGCGCCACAAAATAAAAAAAAAAAGCACAGACCTATCTATATAAATAAAAATGAATTGTTGTTCGTTAGTCTGATTAAAATTTGAGAATGGCTGAACGGATTTATCTTATCATAGTCTTGAAATGTTCGTGGAGGTCTAGGGAAGGTTTAAAAGGCGAGAAAAAATCGAAAAATTGCCGGGAAAAAAATAGAATAAAATCCCGTGCGAAGCCGGGGCGGGCCACTAGTTTTATATAAAATTATCGTGTCACAATGTTCGTTCCCGTACTCCTCCGAAACGGTGACCAATTCTCATTAAATTCTGTGAGCATATTGAGTAGGTCTGAGAATCGACCAACATATATTTTTCATTATGCAAAACAACGTTTGCTGGGGTCAGCTACTCTTCTATTATATAAAAATGAATCGCAAAAAGTGTTGGTAAGCGCATAAATCAACAACCAATTTGGTTAATTATTTTATTCAAATGTTTGTAATAGTCCAAGGATGGTTTTTACAGCGATAAAAATCGAATATGATATTTGAATTACCCGTGCGAATCCGGGGCGGGCCGCTAGTTATGAATATAAATTTTGTGTTGCATCAGTCTAATCTAAACGGTACCTTTACACGATTTTATAGCGGAGTGCCATGCCGACTGCCAACTTTTTCAGTATGTATGCAATATTGGTATTAGCGGAATGATGACTTTTGGAAATTTCTTTAAAATTAATCGCTTATGACAACTTTCGCATAATGCCGACTTTATTTAATTTGTATACAAATATTAGCGGACGACTATTAAGATACTAGACTTTAGTATAGTTTCGCGGACTGTCAGAAAGATTAAGATCACTATAACCTTATTATGCTTAGTCTTTCTACGCAGTAGGTACGAGATGTGTTTCGACATAATTGCAAAACCTATTAAGTGGATCTGAAATGCAATGTATTCTTTAAGTACATTCGTTCCATTTGACAAGGAAGCGTAAAAAGCTGAATAATCACGATTAGTCTTGTCCTTTGTAAAAATTGCTGATGTTTTAGTGTATGAAAGTAATAAGTACTTACCTATTTGTTTTTATTTTACTTTGTAGCATTTAAAAACATCGGTTATGGCCAGGAACTGTCATCATAACATAATGTCTATAATTGTCTTTACAACAATATGATTTTTGTTTTATAAAATGGTCTGGTTTTAAAATTCAAAATAGAAATTACCCGGAAAATTGTTTTGTAAAGTGTTTAAAAATTTACGAACATTTAGGGCTTCAAATGGTGTTAAATACTTCTACAAATTAAAAAATCGATGCCTAAAGGCGATTGCCTATATCGCGAAGCGTTCTAATATTAATGAACCGATAGTAGGTAGGTATTGTATTGTATATCTACTACTCCAAATTAAATTAGCTTATAATCCAGGAATGTAAGGCATTTCACAAGTCAATTTGCGAAATAATTCCTACTGAGCTTACTTACACCTTTATAACGGCGCCGGCGTTGCGATGCCGATGTCAAAAATCTAAATTGATATCGTGCCAGCTATAAAAGTAATAAAAGTCAAACGATCACGGAAATCAGTTTTTCGCAAATATCTTTATATCTATTCGTTAATTTTTTTCATCTTCAGAAGAACGCCGTTATAAAGGTTACCTATTAAAGGTAAACGCATTACATTTTTTCCGCAGATTAAAATCTAATTATTGTTCACAAATAACAAAACAAGTATTAGAGAGAGCACATTAAAGGAAAATATGTTTTATAGTCCATAAGTCGCTGACCTCAAATATCGTCAGCTCATACTCAAAACGCCTTCAGTTATAGAAGTCTCCTCAACATTATTATAACTGAACATTTGCACTCTATGTCTCCACCTCAAACTATACACAACGCCAGCGACCAACGCTAATATTAAAATCACGTTTATGAATAGACTAACAAACATGGCCGCTTTGGTTCCGGTGTCACTTTGAGCTGTCACTGTCAGTTGAGGAGGGGTTTCCTCCGGTGGTTGGTAGGGCGGGGTGTCGTTGACCCCGACGAGGTAGTTCTGTGGGTAAGGCATGTCGAGGCCTCGGATGAAGTAGTCCATGAGCTGGTGGAGTTGTTCCGGCTTGTCTGCCGGTACGAGGTGGCCTGCGCCTCGGACCAGGACTTCTGTGAGGCTTCCTCCGCTTTTAACGTATCTACAAATTATGAAAGAGTGTTAAGTGAAGACTATGGACATTTGTAGAACAATTGGTGTTGTAAGATATTTCTCTTACAAAACAATACCTAGCATAGCAAGTTGATAGAAGTCATGGTTAAACATTTCTTGGAACCTTTAATAGCGACAACCACCCTACCCTATATATATACTTGTATAATCCTGTTGCAGTCTCGGAGGAGCTAGCTAAGCGCGTCAATCATGTCATTTAACTATTAATTATATTACACCATACCTACTGGGACCATACTAACAATGAAGTAATATTTTGCTGAAGTTATGAATCTAGGCGACGATACAATAAGTTTATCAGTAACATAACGTGTTGTCGTTAGCCTCAGTAGATTTGTGATAGAATAAGTCAACGAAAAGATGATTTAACTTTTTAAATTTGCTTTTATTTTATTCAATCGAGCTGTACGTTTCGCGTCCTCATGTTAATATTTACTCGATTTAAAGTACAACTATCGAGTAAAACTATGTATGTACTGAGCTTTATAATTAACAGTCATCTTCATTTCATCTCTTTAGTCATGGGACGTCCACTGGACAAAGGCCTCCCTCAAAAAATAGGTTATACCAAGATTAACAGTAGAGTAAGTGCGGCATATTATATGGACCGGTTCTGTGATATCGACCACCGGCGTTTTTCAAAGGACATCCTTTTGTATTGAGCCGGTGATCAGCGCTAAGCATCACTCCCGCGCTGCTCGCCAGTTACTTGCGGACCGACGCGGCGCGGTTTTTCACGGGAGCAATTTTAATTTTTGACATCTCGCAATGTAATTTTTTTAGCTAACTGTGTAAGCTCATAACTTCAGGACAATGCTTATCAAGAATGAGTTCGTAGAGAAAATGCGATTCATTTATAATTGTGCGAATTGTGTACCAATGATTAGTAAAGCCACAGTATAGCCCAACTATAATGGCGGCTGCACACACTCGCCGAGACACCCCAAGACCGGGCGAGAGCGAGTGTGTACAGGGCGCTCTCGTCTCGTCTCGCTCTCTCGTCCTCGTCTCGGTCGCTCTCGGTGGCTTGTCGGTTTTTTGCGCCCGAGTCAAAGGGTCTCGTTGGCTCTCGCGAGGTAAACGAGAGCGAGCATGTACACACTCGTTCATTTACTTGCTCGCTGATTGTATTTAATTTTTTTTTAATTTTAATTTTAATTTAATTTAATAAAATTATTTTTTTCTTTTTCTTCATGGTTTACGAATTATCTTTTTATAGTAAATGCTTAAAAAATTATAATAGCTCACGGCACAAACACAAATAGCAGCAGCAATTTCTACGTCCATTGTCGCGTGAGTCTTCAGTTCAAATGTTAGAACGAGTGTGTACAGGCATGCTCTCGACGAGAGACTTCTCGGCCGAGGCTCTCGGTGAGAGGCTCTCGTCGAGTGTGTACAGCCGCCATAAAGACTAATTAATAATAATTTCAGGTCATACGACTGCTTAGTTTTAATTATATTTTTGAAACCAAGTGACCATGGTCCATATACTGTTCACTATTTAAAAAATGTTTATTTATTTATCAATTGTTTGTTATGAATTTTATGACTCCATTTTAATACGAAATAAACATTGAACCATTTAAAATTTAATAAGGCTGATTATACGTAAGATATATGTAAGCCATACTTACTCTATTCTATAACTAGAATAATGATTTAAATCTCTATTGCATTAGGAATATCCTGTAAATATAGAGTAAACAATAATGTTGAATAAATAAATAAATAAAATAACTCACCCAGCGACAGAGTTATTGAACCACCAGGGAGTCCGAGGAGCCTTGAGGAAGTAGTCGCGCTGACTCCAGAACCACCGTTTCCTTCTGTCCTGGGCATTCGGCACGCACGGAGCCGTCAGATCCAACTGCCCACTGGAAAATACAAACTACGAATTATCATTTTGTCATCAATGGACTGCTGTATGACAGCAGTAGACTTCCTCAAAAATAAAGACTCGTTCATCATCATCACCCTACTAACGTTCCCACTGCTGGGACACAAGGAATTCTCTCTTGATGAGAGCTTCACCACGCTGGCCAAGTGCGGGTTGGTGAATGTCACATGTCCTTCAAACTCTATAAAGATGTCAGAACATGCCGGTTTCCTCACCATGTTTGCCTTCACCGTTGAAGCACGTGTTTAAAGCTCACATGAATTTCTCAAGAAAAAAAATCCAGAGGTGCGTGGCGGGGTTTGAACCCACGACCTTCGGAATGAAAGTCGAGTTTCCTCCCACTTAGCCAACAAGACTCATTACTAGTTCTTAATTAGTATATTTAATCTTACACCCCATAGAGTGGTCAGTGTACCTACCTAATAGAAAATATTCGCTAAACTCAGTGCAGATGGCGCTACTAGCTACTATGATTGCCTCAGTAGCGCGATGGGCGAAGATCCGCATGCGGCGCAAGATACAAGTTACAAAATCATTTTTTCCATTGTTTGGTTTTACAAATCTTAGAAACGTCAAAAATTAAATACAAAAATACATAAACAAATTGGACAAGAGACAGCGGTTTCGATCGCCGAGGGTTCAAGTGTTTGTATGTTCTGCAAGCATTTTCTCCTTGATCTGGGTGTTAAATATGTATAATAAAAAAATGTATGGCTATTATATGAGATATATTAGATGTCTAGTACCCGTAACACAAGCTTAGAGCTCACCACGGTGCTAAAACTTGTTGTGTGGATTGTCCGGTATTTTTTTTATTTGGTGACGTTTTAAGGGATTATGGTATATGTGTACCTACCTCTATGGTCAAAAACTTTTTACTCTTAAAATCTGAACTGATAAAACTGCTAACCTAATCAGGAAAATCTTCTCTGTACTCTGGCGCGAGCACAATGCCGTAATATCCACTATTGTTCAAGTTAACGTAAAATAATGCAATATCATCATCAGAAGTTTTTATCAAGCACACTACATGTTTTAAAAAACCCGTTTAAAGAACTTTACCACGTCGTTGATTAAAAAAAAACAAAGAAGCGTCATTAAAAATAACTAATTAAATATTCGTTGGAGTTAAATTGGATTGTAAAACGTTTATTAACTATAAAAATATATAATCCCTATATAAATTTATGCATCATAAAAATCTGCACAAAAGGAGGAAATAACGTGCACGACTATACAGAGAAACAATTAGGTATTCTAGGTTTTATTTTAGAATTTGCTGTCCGCCCGTTTTGCCCGCGTTATAACAGAGTTTCCCGCGGTATAAAGTATAAAGTAACTTTTGTCCTCTATGAAGATCAGCTAGGTCCGTGCCAAATTTGATCCAAATCTGGTTTGCTCGCTATAATTGATTTTCCCCCGAAAAGTTAAGGCATTCTTAAGGGTAAATAGTGTTCTGATGTGTTAGCTCAAGAGGTTCAAAAACCTTTTAAATCCTCGACGCGACGCATAAGTTCAGTTCAGTTTCTTTTAATTGGACTCTGCACCTTAAGCGACAATTTGCCAGTGTCGACTTAAATAGTGAATAAATCTAAATTTAAAATTTAAGAAAAACCCCCGATTCCAATGCCTTTATTTCCTTAAACGTAAAACAACATAAATAATATTATGTAATGTGGACGCGATGCGATTTCATTTGATACCTTACACTAGTATATTTGCAGATTTTCGGTTTTCCTTACCCACTCTCACCCCCATAACTTTTAAACGGCACAACCGATTTTCATGAAACATGTCTAAGAACACTCGCGCCAGACTCACCTTTCATACAAAACTAAATTGAAATCGCTCCATCCGTTCGGGAGCTATGGTGCCACAGACAGACATACAGACAGACACGTCAAACTTATTACACCCCTCTTTTTTGGTCGGGGGTTAAAAAGGTGTTACTCAGTTGAACGCCATTTTGCGTCCCCCGCGATGCATAAAAGAGAAGTGTTATAATTATAAGTTTGACGTGTCTATCTGTCAGTCAGACTGTCAGATATAAGCTCCCGAACAGATGAAGTGATTACAATTTTTATTTTTTATTTTAAAATGTTTATGCAGAAAATGATTATGACACATCCGTAACCTGTAATCCTGTGTGCGAAGGTAAATAATCTGACCTAAAACGGTGAGGTTTATCACTTAATAAAAAATCATACACTTTTAATTATTTTTGTTTTAAAGGTGACTTACGTGCGCGTGTGTTTAGACATGGTTGATGAAAACCGGTTCAGCCGTTTAAACGTTTTGGAGGGTGATACTGAGGAAGTATAATCGGTAAATGGCAACTTATTGATAACTACGCTTTAGGGATGCGTTCACGAAGAATCGCTAATTAGTTTCTAATTAGTTTTAAGTTTAACACTGTCTAAAAGTCTGAAAGGTATTTTATATGTATACCTGGTTACATAACCACGTGGTTTGCATTACCTTACTGTAAAACAGTTTCTATCTAGAACAGGAGGTAAATTCTTACAGACTGCGTTAATAATGTAATACTTTCTCATTCAATAAATGAATGATTGATTGATTAATTGAACTTGACGATACAAGTGGTTATTTTTAAAATTAATGTTATCTTATGGGTTAACATTAAATTTCAAAACTTCAAAACTGCGCTTAATATACATCTTATGAATCCACCGAAACCACCAACAACCTGTTGTTTTAAAATTGGTAGGGTATAAAGCGGAAAGGGTTCGAAAGGTGAGCTCATGACGAATTGTTTTTTTTTTATTTTTATTTATAAGCCTTTTTTGTCCACAATCTCACCGTGACATGTGGTCTAAGATGGAGCATGAAGGCCTAGAAGATGACTTTTCCGGACCACATAGTTACCACTTACGGACGTGAACAGACAAAAACCTCCAAAAGTGTTCTTTGTTCTAGGTTTTTTTTTTAAATTGGAAGCCTATTTGTCTAAAATAACAACAAATATCATTGTCTTGACAGTTAGGTTAATTTTTTACACTGAGTTGTGAAGCGAATAGTGCAACCCAGCTTTCATCTCTTATGTTGTTATTATAACAATATTGGTGTACCTACAACTTTCCCTTATAAGATTTACCCTACGCTAAATGAAGGGGATAATGTAGTTTATTCTTATTTCTAGTACTTGTCCTAACATTATGGAAAAAAGAGTGCTTGGTTTTGTGTGTGTACAGCAAATTCTCGTAAATATATTGTGAAGCAAAAGCCATAATATTTATTTCCTTAAATTATAAGTACTTACCAATAAATGAGTACTCTGTAGTGGTCCAGCAGCCGACTCATCTCCTTGGCAGGCTCGCTGATGAAGTCTCCTCGGAGCTTGTCGTGGACGGTCCCGTTGCTGAAGGTGAAGGCGATAGAGCCGACATGCAGGGCGCTTCGGGTCGCAGGTTTCTCTATGAATTCTACGAATCCTGGAATGCATTTCATTATAAATAAATAAATATAAATATTGACGAACAATCCACACAACAACATCTAGCCCCGTGGTAAGCTATAAGCTTGTGTTACCGGTACTAGACATCTGATATACTTAACATAATAGACATACATAGATAGATATTTTTTATTATAGGTACATAATAAACACCCAGACCAAGGAGAAAATGCTTGCAGAACATACAAACACTTGACCCCTCGGCGGGAATCGAACCCGCTACCTCTTGCACCGCAAGCGGACCTCCGCCCACCGCGCCACTGAGGCAGTCAAACTATATAGTTTGTCTAATAATTCCATATTATTTATTTATGTATTTTTGGACCCAGAACATAGGATACACATGCGCATTGCTTTACTTTTAACACGAACACAAATCATAAGATGAGTGATTTCTCAACTATGCAGGCCACATCAGGCACAATTTTCATTCAATACAAGATCCATCCAAAGGTCGCCTGGAAGAGATCGCTATTAGTGATAAGGTCGTACTAAAACTAAGTATACATTAGAGAAGTATAAAACATAACAATTACAAGTCTGTTCATAACAGCTCTAAGTATACATTTAGTTCGTTAGCAAAACGTGTATTTTTTTAATACTTAATCTAAATGACGAACTTAATTTTTTTATTCGTTGTTATACGAGTATACTGCTTAGTATTCTAACATCGTGTTTATTAGAAGATAAACTTCATAGGCCAGGAATATTCGCTTACCTTTTAGCTCATTCTTCAGATCGTCTCTAAGCAGGTTGAATATCTGCTGCTGCATCGCTATCTCGCTCAGCTTATCCAGGAGTTGATTTCGAAGCTGTAAAAAAAATGTAATTAATAATGGCTAATTTTAGTGTCACGCTGACCATCGGCACTGACGCTAACCGTAGTTAGAGGTGTCTAAAAGGAACCTGCAGTAGCTATAGGTGGCAACACGAATGGGAAATTCAGATTGTCAAATGTTAGGCCAATATGGTAAAACATTTAAATTGATGCCACCAGTTGGCAGCACCGACATTGTGTTCCTTTGACTGATATGACAAAATATGTAAAACGTTCTAATTTATGGCACCAGTTAGCAGCACCGTCGATGTAAACGAACGTAGTGATTACATAAATAATACTCTCTGGTAAACGTTCCTACAGACTGATACGCGCCTATCCGTCACGATTGTCAGCGTAAAAGGCGGCCTCTAAACGGTCAATTATATTGCACAATATTGCGAATTGTGCAATTTAATTGACCGTTTAGGGTTAATATTGAAGATTGCACAATGATTGGCCGAAAGTTTGAGCGAGTTTAATTTTTATTGCACCATGTTTTTCGCACGGTGCACATGGGATCAATACTACTCCGACTGAACGCGAAAACATTGTGCTGTTCGTATTGTTGTGCAATATAATTGGTCGTTCGGATCAAAGCGCCTTTCAATCTTATTGTACAATAAAAGTATTGTACAATGTTATTGTAGGTCTAGAGGCCTAACACGGAAATCAGCAGGTTAACAGAGAACAATTTTGATGGAATCTCATAAGGAAAATAATTAGTTATGTTATAAAACCATTGATAGACTTCACAATAACCTTGAATAGAATCATCTAAGGCAAATAGTCAAAGCAAAAAGATGTTTACTAAATTACGTGAGGCAAATGTCAATAAATTAACATAACCGATCTCGAAGCTATCGATGATTAAGCAATAATAGAAACACAATAGGCGTTCAATAAGCGTTTCCGCGAACGTCAGCTGATGATGTGGTTAGGAAGGCGAAAACGTTTTTTCCTTGATATTTTTCTTAGATACCCAAAGGGTACTACTGAGACTTCGTCGTCTATCTATCTGTCGGTCTGACACCAAAATCTCTGTATCTCACTCAAGACTCGTGATAGCTAGGGAGTTAAAATTTTGAAGGATGTTGCATTTGCAAAAAAAAATTGTTTATATGTTCTATAAAGTGTATAAAAACTGTTCACCGAACCCTAAGTGTAGTGTGAGTCCATCTCAAACTTCAATATATATATTTTTTTATGAATTTCTAAGGATTGCCACATTATTAAAATGCGACTAATTTTAACTGTATGTCCGTCTGCTTAAAGCACGAAGATAAAGAGTTTTGGGGGGTGTAATAGTACTTAAACTATCTTATATATTTAATTCTCGTGTCACAATGTTCGTAACCGTACTCCTCCGAAACGGCTTGACCGATTCTCATGAAATTTTGTGAGCATATTGAGTAGGTCTGAGAATCAGCAAACATCTATTTTTCATTGTGCAAAACAACGTATGCTGGGGTCAGCTAGTAGGTTATGATATATAAGTGATACATATACAATGATGTACTATGTACCTAATTACTTACTTTCCCAGGACGCATTGCTACACTCGTACCAAAAATAGCGGGTCAGTCAAAATACGAAATATCTCTGGAACATATTTTTTAAACTGTTGGTAAAAAAGGTTAGCATTGGCTTCGACATTTGGTGTACAGCATGCCTAATCCCCTGGAAGCTGTCAGAACAGCTTTTGGTGCCAATACAAAGTACCTACTAAAATGAAGAAAGTGATGAATACACAATCGTAAAAATATTTAAATTTCAGAAATTTATGGCTAACTTTTGTTTTTTTTAAACGATTGTGCACATACTAAGTTTAATATTTACTTTTTATCATTATAATTAATTCTCAATTGAACAGTCTTCGTTTTATTAGGTTAGCATACGTAGTTCGGGAGATATTTGGGTTTGTGTGACTGACCCGTTACTATTGGAACCGAGTGTACGTTTTTATTGCGGTTTCAAATCAAACAAGCTATTCAGTATTAGATATACATATAAAGATTTATGTTACTACACGGAAACCGAGGTATTTTTTGCGATAAGTACAATATAAATTCCAAGAACGCGTGCCTACAACCTTATCTAACTACGCTCAAAAAAATCCTGCAATTATAACAATGTTAATGGTATTATTATATCTCATTTTTAGGGTTACGTACCCAAATGGTAAAAGGGACAGTTTTACTAAGACGTCGGTCGTCGTCTGTCTATAAGTATGTCTGTCTGTCACCAGGCTGTATCTCTAGAACCGCGATAGATAGAGAGCTGCTTTTTTATGCTTGATAAGTCTTCATTGACCACAATCTCACCTGATGTTAAGTGACGATGTGGTCTAAGATGGGACATTAAGACCTAGAAGGTAGATGGCTTCTCCGGACCACATTACGAAACACGAAAAAATCGCTTCACGCACTGGCCCAGCCCGGAGGGTGGTGACAAGCCGCGGCCGAAGCCTACCACCAGAGACTGTTCTTAGCACCACCCGGAGGTCACGTGTAAGGATTCAGAGGGTTACCACTTACGGACGTGAACAGACAAAACCTCCAAAATTCCTATTTTGAGGGAAGATGTATTTCTGCTGTCGCTATAACATGAAATAATGAAAACACATAATAAATAAACATATACCCCTTAAATGATCCTCCCTCCCATACAAAAAACTTAATTTTATGATGTTAAGCAACGGATGGCTGACTGCTTTCTTTCGAATCTTTTTTTTGAACTCTATTTATTATTAAGTTAATTAACTTAATAAGTTTTTAATAAAAAAAGTATACCTATATTTATATATTTTTGCCAGTTTTTCTGCTAAATAATATTTAAACATTCTGTAACGACAGAGTAACAATTGTTGTTGAATAAATAAATAAATAAATTTCAGTGTATTTATTGGTATTATTGTTTAGTAGAAAAATAAATATCTTTTATCTTTTTTTTTTATCTTTTTTTTTTTTATTACCTACACGGAGTCCACGGTGTATAAGTCTTACTCAAACTTATCGAATTTATTATTTGTAATTGCAAGGTAAGGCAGGATCATTCACGAACACAGTTCACATGGCCACCTGCAGGTACTGCAAAATAACAGGAATGGCAAGTTTATTTATAATGGCTGCATCTTCCGAACGTCATATTGAATACATTATTGGCAAGAATTTTTTTAATTTTATTTTCAGGACTTAGGCTTAAAATTTGTTTCAAAATTTTAAGCAAGATTTTAGGATAAATCCCATACTAAAAGTATTTGAAGTAGAATATAAAGTATAATTATGTAGTTTGAAAGTTCGAACATTCGGTTATTCTTCCCCAATTTCACTCCACAACTTTTAAACGGCTCAACCAATTTTAAACACTTGCGGTTAAATTTAAACTCAGACTCGCACAGTGCCGATCGGCACACCTGAGTAGGTGATATATTTATAAATATTTAATTATCCTTATTACATTTTTTTGTTATAATGTCTTTATTTGTGTCCATGTAATTAATATTTATATTATAATGGTAACAAAAATATTTCTTAAATAATTTTTTTTTTGTATACTTATCCTGTTTTTTTTTTTTTATCATGTCGGTGACGATTATCGATGATGATCGAGAGGGTTTTTTTATGCTCGATAAGCCTTCATTTGACCACAATCTCACCTAATATAAAGTGACGATGTGGTCTAAGATGGGAAATGAAGACCTAAAAGGTCGAAGGCTTCTACGAACATTACGAAACACGAAAAAATCGCTTCGGTCGGTTAAAAACTAACAGGTACTTACATCTTCTGCCCGCCAACTATTGCGTTCGGCAATAGCCCTGTTGTAAGCGTCTTGAATAGGCTTCACGGCTAGGGCCCCCTGGCTGTCGATGATGCCCCACTGCTGGTAGATCGCCGTGTAGTTGGAGATCGCCTCGCGACGTAGCACGGGGTTCCCCATCATTACTCCCTGGACAAAACATTTTGGAAATTAGCATGGTAAAGATAGCGTAGGAATTGCTTTATTGTATTTTTGTTTCCGTCGAACATAATTTGTTTTCTAACGTCGCACGTCGTTGGTCGTCTAAAAGTATTAAAAAATTACTCAATCAGAGCAATTAATTAGGTAATAAAATATTTTATAATGGAACTATCAATCTATAAAAATGGAATAAATGTCTTTCTCTATAATAAATATCAGTAGATAAGTTTATGGTATAATTTTTTAAAGGAGAGATTTCCTTGAATTAACGAAAACCGGTTATAAAGTCGCAACACAATACCCGGTAATTCAAATAAATTATTAAGGAAAACAAGACGTGTGCGAGACACTGAGAACACTGTTCTACATAAATTAGGAAAAAAAATCCAACCAATCCTATTTCACAAGTTTATGTGAGATGTTTTTAATGTCATAAAATTTGGCAAAGAAATTTGGGATAGCTTGCATGAACATTCGATACCATTCAATAATTATTATATCACCAGTATTTTCAATAAGTATGTATACCATTTAGGTACGGTAATCTCAATAAATAATTGCCACTAACCTGGCATGGGATCTCGACAATTTTGTATTGTAAATTGAAGATGCCAAGGTACCTCGACTTAAAAGTATAATGTTGTTTTCTTGTTTGGGCTTTCGAAATAACTTACTTAAAAGGTATAAATAAAAACCTGATATGACGAATCGATGCAATTAATCTAGGTATCAGTGGGACGTCGACCGAAGTTAAAAGTAGTTCTTCTACAAAAAGTAAAAGCTAGAAGTAGCTTTGGGTCATCACAGCTGGACACAGGCACATTTAAAATGATTGTAGGTAATTAATACTTATTATTATTAACACCCAGCGGCCTGTGTCCTTGTCCTGCTCAAGGATCTTCAAGCAGCGTAAAATGACGTGACCTCCGGGTGGTGCTATGAACAGTCTCTGGTGGTAGGCTTCGGCCGCGGCTTGTCACCTTCCGGGCTGGGTCAGTGCGTGAAACGATTTTTTCGTGTTTCGTAATGTGGACCTAAGAAGCCACCTTCTAGGTCTTCATGCCCCATTTTAGACCACATCGTCACTTTACATCAGGTGAGATTGTGGTCCAATAAAGGCTTATCTAGTTTAAAAACGCACGAATCTGCCATCACTTTTAAATTTCCGACAGGTACAATAAGACTGATCGAACTAGAGCTCGACAGTTCTCACCTGCAAGTTAACATCCAGCGGCCCGCTCTCGGAGTCCTGGTCTAGGATCTTCAAGGCGAAGGCAGGAATGTAGCGGCCAGCGTAAGACTCCCCTGCCAGATACAACGGAGCGGACTTCAGATCGGGGAAAACAGTCGTCAGCTGCTGTAGAACTATGTAGAGGTGGGTCGAGCACTGTGGGGTGAGAAAATGTAAAATAATATTATTGGGTTTTATTGCATTATAGCTGCATCTGTCAGGTAAATCCAAAGCTTTTTTTTAAATCATGATGTTTACTGCTAACGTTGCTTAAATCATTTAAAATTGACTAACAAGGCTTAGGTTTTTGACCAAAAAAATTACAAGGTTGACGCCCGATTGACACACTGAATTCTATATCGCAAAAGCTTAAGTTTGACATAGACAAGGGAAGGGTCTACGAAGTTTCCCCTAATGACAATATAATGCCATGAAGTGGTAGCATCTATACTCAGTATCAAGCATTTACGATAAGAGTAATTAAGTATTTAAATTAAAATATACTTTGTTAGAACTTTATAAATTATCATGGTTTTAACAATATTATGACTTAAATCGAATAACATACACGTTGACGGCTGATGATCACGGTATTTCTGTTATTGCCCGTTTTAAGTCACAACTTTGTTCGAAATTCTAAAATCAAATAAATAAATAACTAACCATAGACATATTCCTGGCGAGCCCCTCCTCGCTGTTGGTGAAGCTGAAACCAGCCCCCACAGGGTTGTCGATAAACACCACCGAATGCGCCTTCGTCCATGATATCTTCCGTACTGTAACAACAGTGACTCATTATAGATAGTATAAGATGTTGTACCTATATGAGAAGAAAAGGATTTTAATTAATAGAACGATTGATTCAAACGAACTTATCGGCCTGAAGTGTCGAAAAATTTACAAGCCTCCCTTTTTGTACCTTGTAATTTATTTTATTTATATGTTGTAATGTCTCTCGCTATGTTATAATGGCTTTCTGTTTTGTTTTTTTCCCACGTATCATATTTTATGTTAGACACATGTATATAACCAACACATCAACTTAGGTAACCGTGGAAGACCAGTGCTGTGTTTTGACCCGTTCTGCTGCTTATGCTGAGTGTTTACTTTTATCGTCACAACATGTTAATTCTTGCATCTTGTTGTGTTTTTTTGCCATTGTTTCAAAATAAATGCTTATTATTATAATAGAAGCATGTTTAATATTCAAGTACCTACTTCCTTACTCTGCCAAACACGCTGTTGTTGCTTGTCTATTCAAACACTCGAACACTTTACCAATCTCTTGGCATTGACTTGTTTAACAATTGTAGATGCTTATTATTCAATTTGATACACGGTTTTTACAATTTGTAAATTAATCAAAGAACTACCAATAGGCAAATACCTATTGAGAAACCTACAAAACCTCTTACAAAATATTTTCTAGGATAAACAATATCTAAGAATTATGTTGCTTCTAAGAATAAAATTCTTAGATACCGTTAAAGCTTCTAAGAATTTTATTGGATGTCATGGACATATGGATAAAAAATAATATCATTGTATTAAAATCCTGTTTGTATATCATTAGAGCTGTCAACGGTATATCAACTATTTTATCATAAGATCAAGAAACAGTTATGCTGGTAATTTATTCAACTTAACTGTGTTCGGTAGGTACAATGTTATAATTCTACCACGGTGATAGTTAGGTACTATTACAGTTTTATAACTCGGTTATACGTAGGTATAGGTATCTGTATCGTTCCAATTTTAGTATATGTAGGTACTGCCGATAACTCTGTAACCTAATCAAAACTTATATAAGTTGGTAAGTACCAAAACATATACCAACAACCAACCTACAAGTAGAAAAAAACTGGAAATTATCATCGAATCGATTTCCAACGAAATAAAATTATAAGGGTATAAGTCGGGAGGCCCTTTATACATTTATACTAAATTCGAATGATTTTTAATAAGTGATAAACCTCACTTTGCAGGTTAAACTATTTTTGAATCCTGTGCGCGAAAGTTACGAGTCAGTCAGTCGAGTGGAATCATTATAATCTCAATTGTTTTATTTAATATTGTACACCCCTGCCTACTAATTATTTTATCAAAGTTATTTTTCCATCCAAAGTTTGCCTGGAGATCGCTTTTTAGCGATAAGGCCGCCCATCGTACATTTGGTTTCCTACGTGTTGTTGTATTTTATTTCGCTGTGTGTGCAATAATGTGTTTTTGTATTTGTATTTGTTACAGATGTGTCAAAATTATTTCTGCATAAAATTTTAAAATATACTAAATTCATTGTGTTTTCAGTATTTGTTGTAACAGCGGCAACAGAAAAACATCCACCATCCCTAAAAAAATTTAATATCTATCACTGTTCTTGATAAAAGAAAAAAAATAAGTATTCAAATAATTATCTAATTTCATATATTTTTTCCTTGTTTTTTCTATTGTAGATAAGTGCATGAATAGGTCTTTATAATTACTTATTTATTATGTTTTATTGCCCTAAGGCTATAGGTTCGTAAGTAATGTCACATTGCTAGTTAACATGATTTATATAAATCTACTATAAACAGTTTTCCGTGTTTAGTATATAATTTATTATTCTCTATAAGTGTAGCTAATCAAATCATTCCTCAATGGGAAGAGAAGCGACGATTAGCTTAGTTTATGGGGCGAAAAGGACAACATTATGTAACTTGTTTTTTAATTTAACTGCCAATATAAAAAGCCTGACGCGATCCTACAGTTACAACTTGTCAGGTGTTTACTTTTTGGAAAATGGCTCAAATATTCAGTCAAATAACAGATTTTTTACTTATTTTTCTACTTACACTGTGCGGAAGATAATGGAGAATCTTAGGAGATACGCACCAAAAGCAAAGAATTGCCATATTGTTAAAAAAAATAAGAAAATGAAGCTGCTGCCCATCTTAAGTCGTAATTAACAGTCACAAGTTAGATTTGATTATTTCCAATCTATGATTACATCTGTAATTGCTAACAATTGACTATAGGCAATAACCAATGTAAAAGTAATCAGAGATTATTTGTAAATATGAACCTACAACCACGGGAAGAGAAGAGACGGAGGCCGGTTAATTTGGTCCTATTACATTGAAAGTCTTAAGACTAGATAGATAATTAAGTCTATCCTTTATTCTCAAACTGCTTCACATTTTGATAAGATTCAAATACTACTATAGGATTAGTAGTATTATAAAGGCGAAAGTTTGTAAGTATGGATGTATGGATGTTTGTTACTCTTTCACGTAAAAACTACTGAACCGATTTAAATGAAATTTGGTACACAGAATCTCTAGAGCCTGAAAAATAACATAGGCTACTTTTTACCGCGGGAAAACGTCATTCCGCGGGAAAATCCATTATAACGCGGGTAACACCGCGGGGCACAGCTAGTAAGTAATAACTCTTTGAAAAGACTAATTTTAAAACCCGTTATTTGGGACTTAACCTACGTACCTAACTTCTTACTTAATATCAAATACCTAGGAGTTTTTTGTAAGTCCGTTACTCAATACCACCAAATTAGGTATCTACTCGTACTACCTACCAACTAGTACGTGTTATTAGATACAATCTAATCAAAGATGCATTTATTCAATTGAGACGTGACAGAATCGTGATCAATAGCAAAATAGCAACATTGTTATGTGGACTCATTATCTTGACATGGCTTATTATGTTTCTTTAACAAGTTCTGTGAAATCATTATAGGGTTAGGCACCGGGAAGTTTACCATGAAGACGAATGAAGTTATATGGAGCCAGCTATTACACAATGTAGGAACCTACACAGGTATTTGAAATAAATTTGATAAATATGAGATGGACTTGTACTACAGCTAATGGTTTCGTGCTTGTACACATTTAAAAAAAACAATAAGTATAAAAACTATTTTTGTTTAAAAGTGCAAAAGGTACAGTTAAAACGGTCACCCAGCCTAGTACTGGCCTCGCGCAACGTCGCTAAACTTTATAAATATCATGTAGGTATGTAAATTAAAATGGAAAAGCCATCTGGAAATGCATTTCACATTGATTTAAGCAACACCATAATTACCTCATATTGTATGTCCGAAATGGCAAAAATTGTTGAAACCTTTTTGACATTTTAAAATCGTATGTTTATGCAACACAATTTAACAATAAAGTTTCTTATTCTAATTATCATATTGGAGTAAAACTAATTCTAATTACAAACATGTTGAGATTGAAATAGGGTACTATTTTAGGTTCAATTCAATTAAATTTCTTGTAATTGGTAGCGTAATTTTGCCAGTGTCAAGTTAAATAAAATTATGAAGTGAAAAATAATGTTATTTTGTTGATTGTCATTTTGCATCTCCCCATTTTAGGTTCAGTTGAGAATAGAACGATACGTCATGCGTTGAATATGGAACAACTCAACATTTAGTTTAAAATGTCCCTGATTAAGTTCTCATTAATACTGTTAAAATTAGCTGCTAATAATTAATAGATACCTTGGTCATTAACACGTTATAATAAAATAAGTTAATACATATTTCCGGACAATCCACACAACATCGAGCCCCGTGGTAAGCTCTAGGCTTGTATTACAGGTATTAAACATAAAGGATAAACATATAATAATAGACAAACATACACTACATTATTTTTTGTACAAAGATTTTTTAATAATAGAGTAGGTAGATTTACTTAGCCATTCTCTATTCTAATATAATAATATAACATTAAAAAGAATGAGCCATTCTTGCCAGCAATTTCAATAGATGAATGTATAGTTATGGTTGAATGACAGTTTACATAAACTAATCGAGACGAGAAAGGATTTGTGAAGGATTTCTCATGATACAATAAAAATAAACAATGGTTTCGTAAAGAATGCGACTGGTGACGTAAGATACTGTCTGGCGATGTTGCGTTGGCGCATTCAATTTTTTTTCTAGGTACGTAGACGTTTCCTAATTATTAATTTTCCTTTTTTTACTGTATATAAATCAATTTACCCGTAATACTGTAACTAATGATTTGTGGCGCGGTTAATTTTTTTGCGTTTTCTATGTCCTGCGGTTGGAATGGTGATGATGATGATGTCGCATTATAAATTGATCCCTACTTAACTACGGGTCGCACAGTGTCGAACTTCGACCTTAATTGACCTTATCTTATTAAATGCACCCAAAGAACTTAACTTCCACTCCAAATACACGTATTACGTTCATTCATTCCCTAATTTCAAAAGGGGCTTCAAAAGCTTTCGATCGTTTTATACATAACTAGCGACCCGCCCCGGCTTCGCACGGGTGCAATGCTGATACTAAATACACTACAGAATAACTGTGCCATTATTTGTCCTAAAAAGTAAATGACAAAAAAAAGTTATTGTGAGTTATCCATATGAGATAGGCATATACCATCACGGACTTTTCTGTAGACCTTTTCAATGTGTACAATACTTAGTACATTATTTTGATAAAACTCGTAGGATTCAGCCTGCGTTTGCAATGTACGCGGAAAAAATGCAATTATCACATTAGAAACCCCAAAAATAACAGTACTTTTCCAGTATATAATGGATGTTTTATACATATAAACCCTCCTCTTGAATCACTCTATCTACTAAAAAAAAACCGCATCAAAATCCGATGCGTAGTTTCAAAGATTTAAGCATACAAAGGGACATAGGGACAGAGAAAGCGACTTTGTTTTATACTATGTAGTGATTACTGTGAATAATGACTTGAGGTACGGTATAAATGCAGCATTAGTGCATTCAATTAGTTTCAGCGCTATTAATTAATTTATATACAGTGCCTTATCGTTTCAAACTACACATTTTCAACTCACATTTCAATTGCCCATCGATATATTCGAACGGGCCTATCTCGTCGAAAAGTCCCGCGATGCTTGAGGCCCCTGGACCGCCTTGTAGCCACACAATCCATGGGGTATCTTGGACCGGTTTGCCCTGAACAGGAAAGTACCAGAAGAAGACATTGGAGCCGTGCTTCTTATCCACAGTCAGGAAGCCTGAATGACTGGTGGTGTTGAGGAAGTAGGCTGGGTTCACGGCGGAAATGTTCCTGGCGAGGTCTAGCTTGTTGCTTTTGATGAGGGGCGTCAGGAAGACGGCTGGGGTCATTGGCTGGCTGGCTACTGCTGCGCTGAAACAAACCTGGTGGTCAGCTACTGAAATGTAGGATCAACATCAGAAAAGATAATAAATACACATTTTTAATGTTCTACCTTTTATCCACAAAAAATACCAACTTCATGTGTAAAATATGCATGTTTGAAGACAACTACCGGACTGATTTCGATAAAATTTAAATTTAATTTAAACAAACTAAATTACAAATTCATAAACGGTCCAGGATTTCTCTAATACTTCTGCCAGACAAACTTCGGATGTTATTACAAAGGTTAAATCGGATCGGAAATTATTACAAAGGTTGTGTACGTTAGTGTTACCATTAATCCTTATTAAATTACCAACAGTCAACAATAATACTACTTAATTTTATTACCTACTTGTTTATGGTCCAATAATGTATTGTTATTAACCGACGTTGACTTGACCTTATTGACTGATATGGCCTAGTTATAATTTTAAATTATACAGATATGTCACACAGGCTTAGTAATAAATATATTGTGCCCAGAACGACCTCCATGGTCAATTACTAATTCAGACAACTTGTAAAGCCGGTTTTAATTCAGAGAAAGTGTGGGGATTTCCTCATCATAGTTTATTGTACAGTATTATAACTGCGGCATTGTGTGGCTACCAATTTCCCCTATTGTGGTTACTATTTATCTACCTGAATGTCTTTTAATCTGCAATTATATTTAACCACTAGGTACAGTTGATGGAACCCGATACCTAGTGTACAGGTGCTTTAATAATTGTATGTTTCTGAATTTTTGCTTTAGATAGATAGATAACTCTTTATTGTACACCACAAATAAAATACAAACTGCAACAATAACAAGACAATACATTGGAGCACAAAGGGCGGCCTTATCGCTGTGAGCGATCTCTTCCAGGCAACCTTTGGATGGACAGGAAAGAAATAGAACGACATTGACAGTGGCGTAACGTAAAGAAGATATTTATATCTTCTTACGTTACGCCACTGAACTATAAGGAGGGATTTATTTATTAAATAAATAAGAAATAAACTATTCAAAACTATTTTTATAGCTTTAGCCGTTTTAGTAACAAAAATGCCTACTGTCTAGCTCACGGTTCATGTTATAGGTACAGTCTGGTGACAGACGGACTGCGGACTTTTGGGCTAAAAAGAAAATGAATGAAGATGTTATATTTCAACACTAGACAAAAGGGTGTTAAAGTGTTGAAAAATAACATCTATCTTTTATACTTAGATATATAAAAGTCCAAGATGAGATGGCGGGGCGAACTGGACACTCACATAAGTACGTGGCCTGTCACAGCGGTCAATCGCGAAGAGAAGAAGAAGGGTAGGGAGGCTTTTGCCCTGCAGTGGGTCAGTATGGGCTAAATAATAATAATAAATATAAAAGTCCCCCGCCACGTCCATCTGTCTTTAGTGTGGGGATAAATTTAAGTATATTTATAAAATTTAGTAATATCTGAAAAAAAAATTATTTAAAGTCGACATTATGTTCAAAACTGGAACATAGCCCTAAGGAGACTTATAAATACATTACAGTTTGGTCCGTTAAACTCGTAAAGGTCCAAGCAGGTACCCAAATACAGGACTGCCGACTCTGATTAACAAATCAAAATGTAACATGCTAACCTGACCGAAAAATAAACATTTACTTAAATGTGAAAAATATTGCGATATCTTTTTCAAATAAAAAAAACCTTATAAATTTCAATAACCAACATTGTCGCATAAAAAAAATTATTCACGAAATAAAAGATTTCGTTTGATTTTGAGGTTAAAGACAATAAACTAACATGTCATTTATCCGGTTGACCGGTCTAAATCAAATTATAAAACCATTCTCACTTAATAGGCATATCTGTATATTAATCTTTGTACGTGTGTTAGTCATTGAACTCCTAAGCTGGACCGATTTTGATGAAATTTTTTGAGTGTTTTTGCGAGAATGGTTTAGATTCACAATACGTCAACTAGGTGCGAAGCGGGGGCGGACCGCTAGTAGACTGTAAAAATTCTCAAAAAAGTTTGTTTAAAGGTTATATTTTTTTTTATTTCAGCGTGTTAGTGTTTGAAAAGGACAGATAACAACAGCCTTCTCTACAATCTATTAACTGTTTCTAATTACAAATTAATTGTTACAAGTATACTTACACCACACGACATCGACATCATAACACAATGCGTAAATACTAAAGTTATGGAATCGGGTTTTCTTTTATTTTTATATTTCATTTAAAAACCTTGATTCCAGAACTTTAGTTACCTAAAAAGTAAGAAGTCAAACTATTTTAAAATGGGCACAAGATGCGCTTTCATTTGAGACTGAGACCCCACTCGAGTATATTTGCAGACTTTCGGTTTTCCTTCCCCACTTTTACTTTCATATCTTTTAAACGTGTCAACAGATTTTCATCAAACATGTCTAAGAAAACTCGTACAAACCACACCTTTCATACAACCTAAATTGAAATCACTCCATCCGTTTGGGAGCTATGATGTTCCAGACAGACAGGCAGACAGACACGTCAAACTTATGATACCCCTCTTTTTTGTCAGGGATTAATAAGTATTGTAGAAAATTGCTATTTAAAAATCAGACTGATCACACAGAAAATAATTATCCAGCGATTATTACCAAAAATTAAATTAATTACCATTGTAATAAATTATTAATGCTATGGGTGCATCAATTATTGTAGCGATGATCTTGATGGTGTAGGTTTATGTTGATGTGGAATGCTAGTTATGCTTAAGGGGGTTTCCCTTATGCATAACTAGCATTCCACCCGCGGCTTTCCCGTAGTAAAAAGCAGCTATTGTCCTAATTTTTTTATGCTCGATAAGCCTTCATTTGACCACAATTTCACCTGAGGTAAAGTGACGATGTGGTCTAAGATGGGACATGAAGACCTAGAAGGTAGATGGCTTCTCCGGACCACATACGAAACACGAAAAAATCGCTTCACGCAATGGCCCAGGAGGGTGGTGACAAGCCGCGGCCGAAGCCTACCACCAGAGACTGTACTAAGGAGGTCACGTGTAAGGATTCAGAGAGTTACCACTTACGGACGTGAACAGACAAAACCTCCAAAACCTCCTATACCTGTATACTGGCAAAATCAGTTATGTCCGTGCCAAATGTCATTGAAATCGGGATTTGCTCACAGTGATTGATGTTCATGTGAAATGTGGTAAACTAACGTGGTAATAAATCTAAATTTAAAATTTAAGAAAATCCTTCGATTCCCATGCCTTAATTTCCTTAAACGTAAAACAACATAATATTTTGTAATGTGGACGCGATGCGATTTCATTTGATAACCCACACTAGTATATTTGCAGATTTTCGGTTTTCCTTACCCACTCTGACCCCCATAACTTTTTAACGGCACAACCGATTTTCAAGAAACATGTCTAAGAACAATCGCGCCAGACTCAACTTTCATACAAAAAAAATTAAATTGAAATCGCTCCATCCGTTCGGGAGCTATGGTGCCACAGACAGACAGACAGATAGACAGACAGACAGACACGTCAAACTTATAACACCCCTCTTTTTTGGTCGGGGGTTAAAAAATAGCCTAGGAATGTGTTATTCTGATATATTTCTGATACTTAAAATTATTTTATGTTTTTAATCCTTTAGCCAAAGGAAGGTTCAGTTCAAATATTTTATTCAGACACGGGGAATACCTCATTCCATCAACGAAGGGGAAAAGCCGCATCGCACATTTAGTGTTTATTGTTATTATAGTAGTTATGTAACTTATCTCCATATATCTATATCCATATATCCTCTACTTATAATAACTACCAAAAATATTTATGACTCTAAATTACAGCTAGCAATAGCAATTTAGTAATTTTATAGAGCAGGTAGGTATAATGGGCGGCGGTAAAGTAACTGGATTTTATGCTAAAATTTTAGTATCCTTTTGACATGTTATTTAAATATTAACCTAGCCTATAACACAGATTATATAATATACCTATATAATGAACCTAAAATTAATGTTCTGCGCATTAGCAGGATGGTTCACCAGAGCTGAGAGGTTCGACTGCCGCCGTGTGTCCAGATTTTATACAATTTTATCTCGATTTTACTTCAGAATGCCGATCGGCACACCTGAGTAGGTGGTTTTTTTTTCTTTTTATGTCAATATCATTAGAAAGATAACAAAGGTATCTTGAAATTTTAACAATTTTTTGGAAATATATTATTTTTTGACATTTTTGCCTATTTTACCAAGTTTTTGACGCGATTCGCTCGATCGATGTGATCGAGAGAATGTAGTTACGGATCAGTTATTGTATATAGATCAAAATTAAGACCATTATTGAGATGTCTTTACTTTAATTTTCTTTTTCTTGACAATAATTTGTAGGAAAACCGTTTTGTAAAAAAAATATCTTTCAACAACAGGGGTTTATGCTGTTTGTGGAAATATAGTTAAGTTTCATTTTGACAGGACATACAGGGATGAGCGCGATTACCCGGCGAGCACCTTTACGCAGTTTGATTAGTTGATTTTGTATCCTGAAACGTTTATTTCTTCTATAATTGTAGCTTTTTGTTATAGACACCTATTAATCTAAGTTTAAATGCGATGTCACTTTATCCACAGATAACAGCATCCTACTAAGTAATACCTTTTACAAGCGCGAAAGTTTGTAAGTACACGTATTCACGTACAAACTACTGAAGACATTTTGATGAAACTTCACAATAATGTAGCTGATAAAAATCAGTTTCTGCGGAAAATCAATTATTGCGAGTAAAGCCAATTTGGCACATAATAATCGATTTCACCGAGACGCATCTATCTGGCCCTATATGATAGCGATAATCTAAAAACTACTGAAAGGATCTAAAGGTGATTTTCAGCATTGGGTATAATAAAGAACATCAACAAATATCTATCGTTGTTCGAGCCCAATCACATTCGGAATTAAAGCCTTGTGTCAACTGTCAATGTACCTATCTTTATTAAACAAACTTGACTGTCATCTTTTTCAATTTATAATTATATTTAACTTGACACTGGCCAACTGATGATTCAAGCTCAGAGTCCAATTATAAGGAATTGAATTGAATTGACCAACCGACATAGCCAAACGGATTAGTTCTTTGAAGTGGCAGTGGGCAGGCCACATAGCACGAAGAACAGATGGCCGTTGGGGCCGAAAGGTTCTCGAATGGAGGCCGCGGATTGGTAAGCGCAGCGTCGGACGACCACCAACAAGATGGACGGATGACTTAGTCAAACTTGCTGGCTCACGGTGGATGCAAGTGGCGACCGATCGGAATGATTGGTCGTCTTTGAGGGAGGCTTATGTCCAGCAGTGGACGTCAAAAAGCTGAGATGATGATGATGATGACCAACTGATGCTTCAAGCTCAGAGTCCAATTATAAGAAATTGAATTAAATTGAATTGTTCCGGCACAGAAGAAAGGAAAGTCGCGGCTCGGTACGGAAGCATTTAATGATTCCAGAGGAAGGGTTCTGATTTTTTCTTGGAAATAGTATAAAAAGAAGATTTCTTGCTAAGGGTTCCCTAACCGAATGATAAAAGTGACTTTTTGTCCGGTTGTCCATCAGCCCGTCTGCCTGTCACGAGGCTACGATAGCTATGATTGGTAAGTTACTGCTTAGTTAGTTGACAATATTTTTATATATACATATTTTAATATTGATGTAGTTCAAAAAACAGTACCTAACACACTGAATTTATCTTTAACAATAACTAGGTAAACAGAGTTGTGGCTTCCTAAATAACAAACGACACTTTTCTGAATATAAAGTTATAGATAATAAGGTCCCTAAGGTGCGATAAACTCACTTGATTGATTATTTTTGCTATAGTTGGCGGTGCATCGGTGAAAGCAAAATATTGTAAGTTTACATCAATCAATGGTAAATTAGATTAATATGATGCCACATTCTCGGTGACACCGCTCCATAATAGCGTAAAATTAAACATAATATTGTAAAATTAATGAGTTAGAATCTATTTTGACATCAAATCAATTCACAAAATTTCACTACTATGAATAAAACCATTAAAATACACACTTACCATAGAAACGACAGAAATCCCCACAAATAAAATTTCATTTTGCACATGTTTTTATTTAAAGATTAAAAGATAATGGATAGGAACAAACGCGCGTGTAGACGGCATAGCCTGCGCGAGCGCACTAACATATTTATGACGGTACGTGTAGTTCCAGTTTAACTCTCACTAGTTGGTACTGCTGTCAGTTCTGTTGTCAAAAGGGCATTATAAAAAAACACGTCGCACTGTAGTGGCATGCAGGAATGTTAATTTCGTATTTTGCTAAACTCAACCGAATTCAAAGCACGTTAACGCATTCAAATTGAGCGTTCCGAAGTTACATGCCTTTTTATGGGTTTTTCGTAAATGGGGACCCTATTTTTAAGACTTCGTCGTGATAATAATAATAATTTATTTAAAATAAATAGTTATTTTACAGCTTGGGGCCAATTATAACTACTGTACTACTATCGTCGTCTGTCTGTCACCAGGCTGTATCTCAAGACCGTGATATATAGAGTGTTGAAATTTTGAGGGATGATGTGTATAAGACGCCATTTTTAACCCCCGACCAAAAAAGAGGGGTGTTATAAGTTTGACGTGTCTGTCTGTCTGTCTGTCTGTCTGTCTGTGTGTCTGTCTGTCTGTCTGTGTCACCATAGCTCCCGAACGGATGGAGCGATTTCAAATTAGTTTTTTTTATATGAAAGGTGAGTCTTGCGCGAGTGTTCTTAGACATGTTTCATGAAAATCGGTTGGGCCGTTTAAAAGTTATGGGGGTGAGAGTGGGGAAGCAAAACCGAAAATCTGCAAATATACTAGTGTGGGGTATCAAATGAAAACGCATCGCGTCCACATTACATAATATTATGTTGTTTTACATTTAAGGAAATTAAAGCATAGGAATCGGGGGTTTTTCTTAAATTTTAAATTTAGATTTATGTAGTAATAAAAAAAAGATAACAAACTATTTCATGTGGGATATCGTTGAGTAGGAATTTAAAAATAATTTTCAGTTTTCTTTCAACATTATTCGATCCGACTGGTCTTTTAGAATCTATATCGATTTTAGTTGCGTAACAACTAAGTATTCTCACTTATAAGGCTTAAAGACAGTAAAAATTTCCAAAAAAGTTAAGTCGCCGTCAGGTTCTATTATTTTTTAATTTCAGCTTGTTTTAGTAATCCGGTTATTAAGCAGGCCATCATCATCACCCTATTAACGTTTCCACTGCTGGAACACAGAGACTTCTCTCTTGAGTAAGTAGGTAATATATGAAACCTCACCTCATCATACTACAATAAAATTGTCACCTTGCCTAATAATAAATAGATAAGTACCCACTCACCTAGAACTAAACGTTGTCATAGCTCAATATTTTGGTGTCCTTGCGTTCTATTAACAGCAAAATACCTATCCGCCAGTACCTTTCTAGTGACCAATAAAACAAGTATTGTCTTAGGTACTTATTGATTTGCTTGTTTAGTTTTCATGTATCTCCTAGTAAGTACAGTCGACAGCAAAAAGAACTGATGAAATAGGGTCTCAAAATAATATATAAACTAAATTTAGTCATAAGTTACTGACTGTAGTTTGTTAGAAGAAAAAGGAATCCCATCAAAAACAATACTTGTCAAAAAAACCAAGTCGCGCACCTCAGTTGGTCTGCGGTAAAAAGTTGTGAGATCCATGTAATTACAAGTCGTTTATTAATTTATTCGGTCTCTACTTAAAGCGACTTTCTGTCTTATTACGTCCAGTCTCTTAGACCACGGACGTGGTCCATAACAATTGAAAATCAATTGTGTCTGGAATCTCCGTATTCGAAGCATGAAGTTGTTACGTAATAATTAACAGCATCTTATAGTGACGCATATCAATATTAAAATTCTTTCATGTTTTATATAAAGAATTTCTTGTTTGACAGTTAATTACGAAACAGTGAAAAATAATTCTTTTTTCACAGTCAATTGTGAAACTACCATTGCGAAAACGGACTAAACCAAATATATTAAGACTTGGCCATCGCACTAAATATTTTTTTTTTGTACCTATTTTGTAGACTAGATAGTTCTACTTTTTTCCTTTTCGGTACCTTCTACTTATTGTATATATGTCCATATAATTTTCTTTTTGCCGGTCCAGATTGGATTTATTTATATATCGCATTGTTATTACTTTAGTACATATTTCGTATATACGTGGCGTTGCGACAGCGCCCTCTATACCGGTATTTTCTAGATTTTTTAGTTTTTCCTTGATTCATTCACCAAACACTACTTATATTCCAAATTTGAAGCTTCTAGGTCTGCTAGAAGTGCCTTAGAATTTTGATGATCGGTGAGTCAATGAGTGACAAAATAAAGAAATTTGACCCGTTATAATTCTTAAAATACTGGTTCAAATTGAATGAAATTTAAAAAATTTACTGTGTCTTTACAATGCCTGCATGGTTACTGAAAATTGCAGTCTTCTAGTTTTATCCACAACGAAGTTACAGGGGGTCGAAAATGGCCTGAATTGCTTCGAGAAAAGGTACGACAGCGCCCTCTATACCGGTTTTTTCTAGATTTTTTAGTTTTTCCATGATTTGTACACCAAACACTACTTATATTCCAAATTTGAAGCTTCTAGGTCTGCTAGAAGTGCCTTAGAATTTTGATGATCGGTGAGTCAGTCAGTCAGTCAGTCAGTGAGTGACAAAATTACGAAATTTGACCCGTTATAATTCTTAAAATACTGGTTCAAATTGAATGAAATTTGAAATAGACTGTCTTTACAATCCTGCATGGCTACTGAAAATTTCAGTCTTCTAGTTTTATCCACAACGAAGTTAAAGGGGGTCGAATATGGCCTGAATTGCTTCGAGAAAAGGATGGTACGGCCGTGCCGCTTTTTTGCTCGACTTGGTGGGGGCACTGCCGTGCCCTAGATTTAAACCTTAAAGAAGAAGAAGCGTAGGTATAGGGTTGCACTCGTACAGAATCGAGTTTTATCGATATCGATGATTTAGATTTCTCTCAATAATAGGTATATGACCTACTTAGTGAAAATGGGAGGAGGATTTAATAAGTACTGAAACAATGTGCAAAACAAAATATTTATTCATAAATACAATATTCATAGTTCTTACACATTATTGAACGCAACACGTTTAACATAATTTAATAATAGACTTTTGGTATTATTTAGATTATTTTGTTATAGATAAATATATTAATTTTATTCTGTGACTAGCACATTATAACACTTAATAAAAGCGATTCAAGCAAATAAAGGCAAAGCGTGTTTGTCTTTTGTTTGTTGTATTTACATTACATTATTTTGCAACCCCTTGCTGTTGGTGCTTTTTCATTATTTCGGCAGACGATCCCTCTGTCGCCGAAAATGATTTATTTAAATTGTAACAATAATTTCTTATTAATAGATGACTTAGGCGACGTAATAATAACTCAGACATTACATGCATAATGTTCACCACACATCCATGTTAAATCACATTGGGTCATCATTAAAGTGACGCAATATTGACTAATGTTTTTTTTGTATATAATATGTGAGCTCGAACAAATTTCTCAAAAATGTTGGTTGCATTAGCTATTGTTTCACAAAGTCGAATGCTAGGCTATGTAAGGGACGCTTTGTCGCTCCACCACTCCCTTAAGGCAATGTAATTATACATTGAATTAAGTTCTGGATCTGAAACTTTTATTTTTTTATGGCAATTTTGACAGTTTTGTTTTTTTAGAATAACCTTAGCCAAATAACCACTAACATATACAGTTGGTTGTTTATCAAACATGCTAAATAACTCTACTAACCGCTCGTCAGGTTCTATCAAGTCATCGTCTTCATCAATATGCAGAACAGGCAGATCTTCGTTTGATGTTGATATTCCTTCATTTGTAGTAGAAGGTAGAATAGAAATTTGATTTTCATCGTCAGTAACCGTGGATTTGTTGTTTTGGAAAACAATATCATGAAAATCAAACAATATTTCATTAGCATCCTTTTCGCAATTTGATCCTCTACTCAGGTATGAACTGAGGCGAGTTATAATGCAAGATTTTAAGGCCGATTCAAAATGGTAGCAGGTTGGATTTCGATTTGTAGGGCTGTGTTGCCTTATTAGCCCAAAAAGGTTCTCAAGAGAATCTTGATTAAGTTGCCTAAGAGTCAAATATTTGAAATTCTTGCTCTCAACATAATTCCAAATATCCTGAAGAGATTCCAAAGTTATTAGGTATCCCTTAACACACCTCACATTTTTTAATCTAAGATGACTATCAGATTTCAGAAAAGACAGAGTGCTTAATTTTCTTTTATATTCTATCCATAATCGATGATGAAAAAAAACAGCTTTTTTTCACATTTTCTCATATGTTTTTTTTATATCTTTTCCAGATGAGGGTCCGTTTGTACAATCGAAAAGTCTATCTAAATCTTCAATGACTACTCCGGTTTCCAAAATTTCACTACTGTCTTCTTGATGGTCTATACTTTGTGAACGCAATTTTATTATGGCTGCGACTGTATTACTTAGAATTTGTGCAGCTAATTTCACCTTAATTTTAACCGAAAATTAGGTTGAACATGTAAGTATGCATTTTTTTTAAATGTAGTGTACTTTTGTTTTGTCTCTCTAGCTCAATAAATGACTCCATTTAGCCTTTTTATTGTCCATTATCATTACACCACCTTGTAAAAAGTTGTTTCAGATTGATTTAAAAAGATGTGGTACATCATAAATTATGCACACCTTTTCGTTCAATCAATTGAATTACCACAAAAACGCTTTAGCAGATTTAAGGCTCCGATATTTGTTGGACCGTCTCACTGTTATTATAATATTTTTAATAAGGCAAGCTAGCTTAGAGCTTGAAATTGTACCCTTAACGAAATAATGGGCTATTGGTTGTTTGAATTTTTTCCTTATGCCTTGTAGCATAAACACTAAAGCATGATCAGCTATTTCCTCAGTTGTACGCTCTTCATCTCCAATATCCACGTAGCCGTCAATTTGATCTGAAGTAACATTATAAATTAATCGTTTCTTAAGTGCAATTTCGTCAAACATAAGAACACATATTTTATTTTCTTCCGATAATTTTAATTCTTCCTTTTTTAAATGCGCCATTATAGAAGGATATACGCCTGGATTCATTTTGACTTTTTGTAGAATAGTTTGCAGTGTTCTCACAATTGGTAATGGAATTATTTGTTTAATATATTTGTATGCTTTAGGCGATCTTTTGTAAATTGCAATTGCTAAGCTTTTGTCTTCTTTGGTCCAGCGTCTACCATGTGGATTGCGAACTTGGTTTCTAATTGTAGCAAGAATAAGAGTTTTCAATGCTGGTGAAATTATTTTATCAATCATTGCAACTCTTTTCAGCAGAGTTTTGATTCTAATTTTACTATTTTGGAGTTTTTTAAGGAGTTTTAACTTTTCAGCGTCTTTTTTTGGAGTAAATGGAGCTGAAAGTAAAAATGCGATGAATAAATTATTATTTATTTTTATTATTAGGTATGTTGTTATTGTTACTATAGTATGTAAAGTAATGCACTCACTGGGTTTGTGTGATTCTTTGCTGTTATTTGATGTTGATGGAGCTAAAAGTAAAAATACAATTAATAAATAATATCACATTTTCTAATAATGTTGTTATTATAACAGTAAGTAAAGTAACTCACTGGGGATGTGTGCTCTTTTCCTCTTAGTAGACGTTGATGGAGCTAAAAGTAAAAATACAATAAATGAATAATATCACATTTTCTAATAATGTTATTTTTATAACAGTAAGTAAAGTAACTCACTGGGGCTGTGTGCTCTTTTACCTCATAGTAGATTTTGATGGAGCTGAAAGTAATAAGTAATTTTAATAACACAGATCACTTTTTTCTGTCATAATCTAAATTAAAATTTAAAATAACACTGATTCCAGAACTTTATTTCCCTTAAAAGTAGAAAGTCATACTATTTTGTATATTCCACTCGAGTATATTTTCAGATTTTCGATTTTCCTTTCCCACTTTTACCCTCATAACTTTAAAACGGGTCAACCGATTTTCATCAAACATGTCTAAAAAATTCATATAAGAAACTAAATTAAAATCGCTCCATCCGTTCGGGAGCTATGTCCTAGACAAACAGACACGTCAAACTTATAACACCCCTCTTTTTAGTCGGAGGTTAAAAATAAAAAATAATTAATATTTAATTTGTAGCATTTCAGAACTTCATTTAAGTTCTTCAGTCAAGAGGACTTGCAATTTATCGATATAAAATATATCGATGATTGCCTACACGCCTACTGTTTACTGAAGCGATACATAACACAGTAAATGTACTCACCGGTGTTCATCCAGGGGAAATTTTGCCATAAACTCCCTTTTTTTTTAGTTGTCTGCTGCACGAGTTTCAAACATATTTAGCAACAAATAACATTTTTATACATTTTAGCGTTTTAATAATTTCGAATATTCGCGTTTTTATCTCAAGTACAAGTCAAATATTAGACTGACAGGTGACAAATTGACAATGATCCATGAAGAATAAAACCTATTTAACAAGAGAAGAAGAATAATAATACCACTTATCTCAGAAGTAGCAGTTACAAAAAGATTTGCGAACCACTATACTACTATATACTAAAGCGTATTTAATATTTGGAAGATAGTCGCGATTAGTTTTATTAAGTTGTCATTTTTTTTTATTAATTATTATATTTAGTTTTTTTTTGTGTTGCTTATGTAATTTTCGCTTGTTTTAGTCAATACTTCAACCTAAGTTTGACATAAAAGTATTCAAATATTAAATTTTGTCTTAAAAATTTAATTTTTATCTGGAACTTATTTGGGCATGTAGTTGTGTTGAGGATAGGTTGCATGTGCTATTTTTTTGTTTCAGAATGCCGAATAAATACAAAAGAAAGACTGTTCGGGGTATGGCTAGTGACGAAATCTATGAATTAGCCTATAAAGAAGTAACAATAAGAAATTAGTCTTCGAAATGCCGCAGATAATGATTGTTTTTGCTTGTGTTGTCTTGAATCCTATGCCAGTAGCAGATCCAATGAGAAGTTGGTTCAGTGCCTGGAATGCAAAGGCTGGTCTCACGAAGATTGCACTGGGGGCGAGCTGCAATACGTCTATCATAATTTTTTATCACATTAGATTAATATTTTTGACTGATTTTATAATAACTGATCTCGTTTATTGCCATAATTTACTTATACAAGATTTATTGCTCTTTATCTTTATGTTTGTATTTCCAACAACTATGCTCATTGACAATTTAAGTATTTTTAATAAAAAATAATGGTATTTTGTTTATAAAAGTAATTTTGTCTATCAAGTATAGTGTAGATACACAAATGTCACAACTTACCCCGGTACCTGTCACAACTTACCTCGGTGTGAGGAGAGTTGTGACATTGGGAGTTGATTCAATTTTCGTAGATTTTCTGAAAAACTATATAACTTTCATTAACTTTCATGACTGTTTTTAATAAAGGAAGAATTGAGGTATCTTTAGGCATAGATTTCATAATCGTGGTATGAATATCTAGTGAGATATGATCCTTTAAGTAAAAATTGTCACAACCATCCTCGGTCTCCCCTACTGATTGCAGTGTGAAGTATGAGTGGTTTTTATGCGTACACAGTTATTATCTTGACAATTAAGCTGTGAGTAGCGACGACGCGCCACTATATCATAATGGGTACAGTACAGATAATCTTGAAGAATGGTATTTGAGCCCAAAAAATTAGACTAATTAAATAAGCTTTAAACATTTATTTTACTATCACATATAAACAAGAATATCTTGAGTAAACGTATCAGGAATAATATTGTCACTTGTCTTATTCGTAACTGAATTATCGATATCATTTTCTACTTTACTAATATTGCTAATACGATTTGTATCTGCGACGTTGCTTATATTTGTATTAGTGTTATTTTCGCTAATACTATGACTAGTTTGGTTAATCCCTCGCCTTTGTAGTATTTCTGCGACGAATTTGTCGACGGTGCTGCGCAGGATGGTTGGGTGAAGCAGGCCCATGAGGGATCTGGGGCTGACAAGGGAGTGGTTGTGCGTCCACAGCGCTATCAGCTGCTGGGCAGTCGCCGGCCGGTCGCTCGGCACCATGTGACCCGCGCCGCGGACTACCACCCAAGTTAAGTTGCCGCCGCTTTTAACGTAACTGGAAAGGAATTCAAATATTCTTATTATAATAATAATTAACTAATCAGGTAATATTTCACAGACAAATCACATTTGTGACCAAATGCATTGTGCCCTCTCAAATTTGCACGCCAGGATTGGCAAAACTTGTAGAACACTTTTTTTTAACTTACTACCATGTATTGTATACACTTATGTTTTATGCAAATAAATTATTCTTATTCTTATTATTATTATATTTAGTTATAAGAACTCTAAAATTGTAATAACTGCAAAATTTTAATAACTAATAAAGCTTTGTTGTTCTATTCGCTTCTCAACTCAGTATTAAACATTGAAGCGAACTGTCAAGACAATGTTATTTCTTTGCTTTTTTTTAATTTTATTAATTTTAAGTTGTCCTGTCCATGTAGGCCATGTGCTTCGAAGGAAATAAACGTTTTGACTTTACTTTTGAAACTATCATTGTTATCAATATTATTTAGCTTAAAAGCTTTTATTTATTTATTTATTTTATTTATATTTATTATCTTTTGGCAAGGAGCGCGCTATGTTAGTGTTCAAAAATATGAAAAGGTATAGCATAAAAGGGTACGGACTCATGTAAGTAATGTTTCTTAATAAAATAATATTTAAATAATGCTGTGATGATATGCTAGTGTATTTCTGTTTGTTAGTTATTTACTTATAATTACTATTACTAATAGTAGTAGTAATATTACTTTATTTATAAAGACTCCAATTGCGGGCTCAAAAACTGAATAAGGTAAACTCACGGTTTACTTTGCGACTATTAAAAAAATAAACAAGGGTGAAAAGCTTTATTGAACTGTTATCAAACAGATTCGATAACAACCTAGGTGTATAAATACTGTCTTTTATCACCTTTTATCAAACGTTGTATCTCCTATATCATTCTGATTTATAAAGTGAAATATTTTTATCAATACGGTGGTTAGACGAAAGGACTCCATGGCTGAAATCATCATACTGTTTTTTATATTGATCTTTTACAAGGGTCAGTTATAGTAATATAGTTCAGAAATGAAAAGACTCGCTCGAAATGATGTCGCGCAAAATGCATGTCAAGCGATAGAGTGGGTAAATGCTTAATAATAATAAAATCTAAATTTAAAATTTATGAAAACCCCCCAATCCCAATGCCTTAATTTCCTTAAAAGTAAAACACCATAATATTTAGTAATGGGCACGCGATGCTCTTTCATTTGATACCCCAGTCGAGTATATTTGCAGATTTTCGGTTTTCCTTCCCCACTCTCACCCCCATAACTTTTAAACGGCTCAACCGATTTTCATGAAACATGTCTAAGAACACCCGGGCCAAACACACTTTTCATACAAAAAAAACTAAATTGAAATCGCTTCATCCGTTCAGTAGCTATGATGTCTCAGACAGACAGACAGACAGGTAGAGACGGACAGACCGTCAAACTTATAACACCCCTCTATTTTGGTCGGGGGTTAAAAAGTGTTAGGGGGTTGAACGTTCCTTAAGAAAACTTGGAAGCGGAGCGTCGCGACGTCCCCTTTAGTAATCAAACATTTAAGTGAAACGCTTTAAGAGATATTTGGATCTTAAAGTTAAAAGTAGCTAGAGATTACCCAGCGTTGATCTGATAGGGCAGCCGCAAGGAGCCCCGGAACTGAGACGCGCCGCCCCACTGCCACAAGTGCAGGCGCTCGCTCGTCGTGGCGCACGGCAGCATCTGGTCCAGGTGACCGCTGTTATAAATAAATAAATAAAAATAAATCAATATTCCCGGAAAAAAATAAAAAAAATACTTTCGTACAATCTACACAACAAAATCTAGCCCCGTGATAAGCTCTAAGCTTGTGGTACGGGTACTAGACAGCTAATATCTTATATATAAAATTCTCGTGTCACAGTTTTCGTTCCCGTACTCCGGCTTGATCGGTTCTCATGAAATTTTGTGAGCATATTGAGTAGGTCTGAGAATCGGCCAACATCTATTTTTCATTTTGCAAAACAACGTTTGCTAGGGTCAGCTAGTAAATATAATAGTCATACATACATAGATATTTTTTATTATACATATTAAACACCCAGACAAAGGAGAAAGTGCTTGCAGAACATACAAACACTTGACCCCAGTTGGAAGGATGTCATGTGACATTAATCAACACGCACTTGGTCAGCGCAGCGCGGTGAATTAAGGCCTAATCTCTGTCGTCCAGAGAGAAGTCCCTGTGTCCCAGCAGTGGGAACGTTAATAGGGTGATGATAAATATTTCCGGACAATCCACACTGCAACTGCAACCATGAGCTACACCTCATGGTTAGTTCTAAGCTTGTGTGACGGGTGCTGAACATCTGATATACTTAATATAATAGACATATGTGTATATAGATATTTTTATTATACATATTAAACACACATGTGTAAGAGTGCTGAGATGACGAGTGACAGAGGAAAATGGAAGAAAAACACATGTTGTTCCGACCCCACGTGATATGAAGATTAGGCATTACACTCATGAATGTAATAACTGGCATGCCGATGTTATTGAGTAACTTTCTGGTGACAAAAAATGATTATTTTTTTATTGACTTGTTGTATTAAATTTTAGAAAACATTTGCATGCTATTTTTAGTAGAAATAATTGATACTATATTTTTGTTAACATCTGTGTGACCTACATTGTGTTCAAGCAAATAAATTATCTTTATCTTTTACTTATTTTACAGTCAAGTTGGTTGCCGTTTATACTAATAAAAATGTGGTGACAAACAGAAAAAAATCATGATTAGAATCGACTCACCAATACACCAATACTTTATAATGTTCCAATAATTCCTCCAGCAGGGGCTTGGAGCTGCTGAGGAAGTCTGGGGCCAGCCTTGCGTTCACAGTGACATTTATGAAAGTGAACTTTATGTCACCAACATGTAGAGCTCGTTTTACCTAAAAACGAAGTTATAAAAATAACATGAAAAAAAAAATCATTACTACATATTGGTCGGTTCATTTCATTTATTTATTTCTCAAACAATTTATATTGTGACGGAAAGTCACAAAATTAAAAATTAAGTTAAACCCATATATTTATTATTAAAAGCAGCCCTTATTAACAGTTCGTTATTTTTTCTTTCTGTCTCTCACCTATGCATTATATATAATGTTTTAGGGCAATAAAATACAGCGCGTACAAAGTAATTGAAAACTTTCAATAAAATAAAAACAACAATAAAATATTTTAAAGCTTGTAGTACATAACTTTATTAAATTAACTGACTTGACAGAAATTTTACTCACCTCAGATGTGCTCAGAAATGGCATAAACTTGCCAATGTCCAAGGAGTTACTAAGGAAGTTATATCCATGTCGCTGATAAGACGCACTCAGTAAAATGGAAACGAGTTGTCCCCACTCCTAAAAGAAAAAATAAATAGTTGATAGCAAAGATATTAAGGATTATTTCTTAACATTTTCGATTGTTATTATTATTATTATTTTATGTTGTATTATTATTTTTATATAACTTGATTGTAATTATTGTTATTGTGTTTTGTTAGAACTTAGATTAGCTAGAGTAGTTGGATTATCTGTACTAGTTATCAAATAAATAAATAAATTATGACCTCTATACAGCCAATACATTGTTAACAGTGTAGCCAAAGAATATTTCAAAACTACCTTTATGTGTAGCCAAAGAATACATAAATCAAGTGATCAGCGTTTTCAAAAAGTTTCATAAACTAATGAATATTTCCAGACAATCCACACAAAATCTAGCCCCGTGGTAAGCTCTAAGCTTGTGTTATGGGTAAGACATATGATATCATTAATATAATAGACATACATAGGTATACAGATATATTTTTTACTATACATATGAGACACCCAGACCATGCAGAAAGTGCTTGCAGAACATACAAACACTTTTCCCCTCGGTGGGAACCGAGCCCGCTACCTCTTGCGCCGCAAACGGACCTTCGCCTACCAAGGGGCTAGATGTTGTTGTGTGGATTGTCCGGAAGTATTTATTTATTAATCGTTATCGCATTCAGTGGTGGATTTACCAGCAGGCTGAGTAGGCTCGAGCCTAGGGCGGCAGATTTTAGGGGCTGCAAATTTGGGAATCGATTTTTTTTTTACCTCACAGAAATCATAAGATTTTTTAACGTTTACCAAATGTTCATTATTGGTAAGTAGCATACATTAATAATTGTTATTGCCCATAAATGATTGTTGAGCTTCGATTGGTTAAAAAAATACCGAAAAATTATTTTACGTGCAATTTCAACGAAATTGTTGCATTGTAAAAATAATGTATGGTATGAATAAAGAATAACAATCATTTATTTGCATAAAACATGAGTGTGATATATACATGGTGGTAAGTTTAAAAAAAAAAGTGTGCTACATGTTTTGCCAATCCTGGCGTGCAAATTCGAGAGAGCACAATGCATTTGGTCACAAATGTGTTAAACTTTATAATTGGCCTTCAGTATGCATGTAATTTTCCATGTATTTAATTTGTATTGTATTATTATTGTATCTAGCTGTAAGTTTTCCTAAAACCTTAAAATAAATAAATAAATGTCTGTGAAATATTTCCTGATAAGTTTATGACAATTGATGAGCAAGGGCAATTGGCAAGGCCGGCAAAAACTATTCAGCCTATACCTTGAAAATTTGTAAGTCCGCAACTGATCGCATTACCTGTTTAACTTCAATACTCCTATTAGCCACAATGTCCGACAGGTAGAGATCCACCAGCGGCTGAATAGCCTCGACCTGATCCTTCTCCAGCAAGCCTAAATTGTAGTACATGTCCAAAGGCCTCATGATCTGAGCTGGCTCGATGAACGCATTACCTAACATGAGACCCTGCGAACAAATAAATTCAATCAATCAATCATTAATTAAAAACAACATAGAAAGTACAATACAACACAAAAACACCAAATTATTAACACTAAAATGAAATAATAGTTACAAAAATCACATACATACTCGTATGAGGAAAAAGTACAAAAGGCGCGGCTATCGCTAAAGAGTAATCTCTTCCAGAAAGTAATACATAATTAACGCAGTCTTTAGGACTTTACCTCCAGTGTTATACTCAGTTTAGTTCAGTTTCTTGTAATTGGACTTTGCGCTTGAAGCGACAATTTGCCAGTGTCGAGTTAAATAAAATTATAAAGTGAAAAAAATGTTACTCAGTTGAACGCCATTTTGCTTCTCTGTGCTAATTCCACGATAAAATTAATTAAAATTAGACACACAATTTAAATTTAAATAAACATCAAAACATTTTAAATACTAAATTCAAACACAAAATAAAAACAAAACAAATTATTAATTTAATCTATAATATAAAAATTAATCACAAAATGTGTTGGCAAGCGCATAACTCAACAACGCCTGGAGCAATTTGCCCAATAATAATGGTAAAACGGGACCCTATAGCTGAGATTTCGTCGTCTGTCTGTCTGTATCTCAAAACCCGTAATAGCTAGAGAGTTGACATTTTGAGAGATGATTTATTTTGGTGCTGCTATTACAAAAATACTAAAACATACAAAGAGTTTTTTTTTAAAGTTGTTATCTGTCTACCTATTATTTATATACCTTGAAGTTGATATCGGTGCCGGGGGCCTGGTTGTGGCGGTGGATGCGCTGGCCGAGCGCGGGCACGTACTTGCCGGCGTACGACTCGCCGGCCACGTACAGCGGCGCCACTCGCAGCTCCGGGAATATCTGCACCAGCTGCTTTACGGCTGAGTAAAGGTGATTGCCGTACTGGAATAAGAAAGGTTGAATTGTATTTTTTGGTATAAGAAAGGTTGAATTATAGTTTTTTAACCCCCGACCAAAAAAGAGGGGTGTTATAAGTTTGACGTGTCTGTCTGTCTGTCTGTGTGTCTGTCTGTCTGTGTCACCATAGCTCCCGAACGGATGGAGCGATTTCAATTTAGTTTTTTTTGTATGAAAGGTGAGTCTGGCGCGAGTGTTCTTAGACATGTTTCATGAAAATCGGTTGAGCCGTTTAAAAGTTATGGGGGTTAGAGTGGGGAAGGAAAACCGAAAATCTGCAAATAATTATACTAGTGTGTGTATCAAATGAAAACGCATCGCGTCCACATTACATAATATTATGTTGTTTTACGTTTATGGAAATTACGGCATTGGAATCGGGGGTTTTTCTTAAATTTTAAATTTAGATTTATGGTATAAGAAAGGTTGAATTGTAGTCTTTGGAATAAGTATGCTTGAATTGTATATTTTGGTATAAGAAAGGTTGAATTGTATTTTTTTGTATAGGAAAGGTTGAATTGTAGTTTTTGGTATAAGAAAGGTTGAATTGTAGTTTTTGGTATAAGAAAGGTTGAATTGCAGTTTTCAAGCTATCCGCGCTAGCTAGATTTGATGTAATAAGTCATTATGGGAAGGTAAGGGATTCGTTACGTAAAGTGTTACGGCATCTATCTGGTTTCCCTTTTTCTCAATGTTTACGGAAGCGGTAGGCAGGTTTCGTATCTCTTACTGTAGCCCATCAGCATCTTACTGTAGCATATCTTAGTCACAAACTGTCATGATGGGGAAAATTGCCGGAAAGCGCATAGTTGGTGGATGTACAATGTCATGCCTTCGGAACATTCTACATTGGACTGGCATTAGAACTGTGGATCAGCTGTTCAGGATCGCCATGAACGAACAAAATAAAATTAAGGAACTGTCTGCCAACCTTCAGAAATGAAGACGTCTCGAGACTCGTTATTTGGTTTAAGCTTGTGTTATTAATCATTTTCTATTTTTTGAATCAAATCGTAAAACATTTTCTTACATCACAATCTCTAGGGAAAAAGATTAGTTACTTTATTGCAACTACTATGATTTAAAACGGGTAACATACCATGATTTGACGGTTTTTGAGTTTTCCGATATTTCGACGCTGTTGCAAGCGCCATGATCACGGAAACAACTCACCGACTCACTCTGAGTTGTTTCCGTGATCATGGCGCTTGCAACAGCGTCGAAATATCGGAAAACTCAAAAACCGTCAAATCATGGTATGTTACCCGTTTTAAATCATAGTATTGTTAAAAACCATGATAATTTAAAAAGTTTTATTGCAACTTCCTCGTAATATAAAGCTGTACCAGAGACCCGTTCGTTGTTCGGCAGGAGATGCCGATGGGGAAACCACTAGACGCCCCAAAACTTACGGTATCCATATCCGTCGCGAAGCCATCTTTGTGCTCCGTGAAGCTGTATCCGGTGCCCACGGGGTTGTCGATGAACACCAGAGAATGGTTCATCAGCCATGTGTAAGGATTAACTGGAAATAAATCATATCAAATACCTTTAAAGTAATCGTGTATTAAACTATTTATTTAAAAAATAGGACAATGTAACTTTGTATGAAAAGTCTGTGCGATGTACGGCAAACGCACCGTTTCGGCACCGCAGCAGTCCGAAACAAAACGCTTTAATAGAATGAACCATTCGCGCGAATGAATGAAGGACTTCTCTTGCCTTTGAAGTCCGAAACACTAAAAGTTTATAACCTGATGTTCTAAAGTACTCAACCTGAATATATATCGTTTATAAAATGCATAATATAATAAGCTTACATTATGACTGTACAACATATCTTTATGATAACCAGTTTGTAAATACATATTACTTTAAAACCGCAATTTTGGTCCACCCAACACCCAAATAAACATAACTTTGTCGAAGGTTAACGAACGAGGTCTTTAAATAAATGGAAATACCTACTCACATTTCAATGTCCCATTCTCGCCATTGGGATCGTATTTGAAGGGTCCAAGCTCATCAAAGAGGCCCGCCAAGCTAGACGCGCCCGGGCCGCCCTGCAGCCAGACCAACCACGGCGTCTCATTCACGGGCTTAGCCAGCGACGGAAAGTACCAGAAGAACAAATTAGAATTATATGTACTATTCACTGTCAAAAAGCCGGAGTAACTCTCGAATCCCAGGAACAATTTGGGATCAACCCTTGACGCATTCCTCGCCTCTTCCACTCGGCCTTGCTCGATGAATTTAGTCAGGATCAAGGCCGTGCCGTTATCGACCTTAGCTATATGATTACAAGTCTCATTGTTATCTGTGGTATTGCACGTCTCTGCTCCCTCTGGAGGCGTGATCTCGGCGATAAGTCCGTCGTTGGTGACGTCATCGTGTTCTATCAGTTTACTGTTGCTTGGAATCTTGTTTAGGTCATCTTCGATTACTGCTACTCTTGCGTACACCCTGAAACAAATAAAGAGAATATTAATTAATTGTATATTAAGAGTCTGTTTTACCATTTCCGAGTAAAATTAGTTAAATATAGAGTTGATTCGCTCAGTCAGTATGTGACAAAGCGAGATGCCTCTTGTTATAACTAACCGTAATATTTGACGTAGCTAACCATTGCTTTGTTTACTCGGATTATGTGAGAGCCACGTGCACCTAATTAAACTCTTTAATTTAAAGTTCTCTGTTATATTTTTGTACACAATTAAATATTTTTCTGTCTTTCTTTTCTTACCTATGTTACTCTTTAAGATATCAGTTTTCTACTATTTACAGTCTTGTCAAAATCAGTCCAATTGTTTCAGAGATTAGCCGGATAGACAAAAATAATTTAAAGCTATTTTGAAATAATAATATAATGCATATTGTACATTCAGAGAGATGATTCATGAGGCTATTTCAAAATTACAAACATATTTTTTATCATTCTGATAGAATAACTACAAATTTTATAATTATAAGCATATCTCTAGGTCATCTCTGTTTGACTCTAGTAATGAACAGTTAGTTAATTGATTAAGTACTGTTATTAGCAAGACAAGTGTATTTGGAATTTATTCTGTAATAGCTGGACCGTTCCGGCTTTGCACGGATACTAAAACCTTCCTCTTGATCTTGAAACACTTCTCATTGCATAGAGATCCGTTCTGTGGTTTTTGAGAACATAAAGACACAAAAACACGGCGGGGAATTTTAATTTTTATTTATTTATTTATTAAGAAAGGACACCCAAAACAAGGTAACACAAAATACAAACATGACTAAAAGGATTAAATGCGATACGTTCTCGTAATAACCGGGCATCACATCGAATACAATATAAAATGGCAACAGACAGTTAAATAGCAATAGCACAAAATAAAATAAGCAGTGGACAAAGAACAAAAGAAACGAAATTTAAAACTATTATACATACTAAGAATAGACCAGATAGTCAATAAGTAGGTATACATATTAAATACAAGTTTAACACACATCACGGCGTTGCCCGTTTTTTTTTAATTTTCCTGCGGGCATAACGTATTTTTCCGCGGTAAAAAGTTACTATAGCATTTCCTTTTTTCAAATCGTAGTTCCTGATATAAGCGCGTTCAAACAAACAAACTCTTAACTTTATAATATTAGTATATTTGCACCCATTCAGCATTATTTCCTTACAAACAATAAGCTATGATGCAATATTTTCTTATTATAAGTGAACAGATCTATTGCCTATTGCTGAAAAGAGTGATTAAAGTATTGAATATATTGAAAAGTTTTTCGTATAATTTAGAATTTTTTGTATCAATAATGTATGATACAACATTTTTTGTGATTGCCACATATTCAAAGATTATTAATTAGCTACACTAATTATTATTAAGATCACACGTACATATCATGTCTCATAGTTTAATAGTGTTGATTTTTTAACATTATGTTCTGTTGGTGTGGCCTTTTGAAATAAAAAAAATAAATCTTTGTAAAACAATACTTAATGCATTTATATATTATTTTCAACACTTCATATTGTATAAGAAAATGTGGCTGTGACATACGGACGGACAGATAGACAGGCATGAGGAATTTAGAAGGCTTCCGTTTTTTGCCATTTGGCTAAGCTAGAACAATAAAAACCTTCCAAAAATCTAAACTGAACCCCGAAAACAAATAAACCTTAATGGAAAAAAAAATCGAGAAAGATGAATTATATTTACCCGTTCACCCAGTATTACAACACAATATAGGTAATAGTGAACACTGTAAAAATAAATACGTAGACATTAAATTTGTTCGCATGCTGTTAGTATCTTATAAGAAACTCTGACATTCATAACATTAGTGAGTGAGTACCTAAAGGTTGTTTTTTTACAGGTTTGGTTTTAAGTTGCCAACATTTTTTCTAGTGATTGACAATTTGACAGTTGGCGGTATATTTGTAGTCAGTACGGTATACAATAAATAGACTTACCTACTCAGAGGAACGCATGCAAATTTAGCAAATTTAGTTTGAAAATCGTTCGGTTCGCCAAACTTACGATTCCCTTCGTTAATGTTTCGGACGACTTTATCTTTAATCAGAACAAGTTATTCGGAATATAGTGGATTGCAATGAAATGCACCTGGCTCGCCCCCACGATTGTGTTAAGTCTTATTTTCTCTGAGGATATGTAAAGTTAAGCGTCTACGAAGATAATTCAGATATTGGACTTAACGATATTTATGACCCAGAATTACTCTAAAATTATTGATATTTGAGCTATACTTCCGAAATCATAAATGGAATAATTATATATTTCAAACTAGTGGCCCGCCCCGGCTTCGCACGGGTTTTTATTCAATTTTTTTTTCCCGGCAATTATTCGATTTTTTCTCGCCTTTTAAACCTTTCCTAGACCTCCACGAATATTTCAAGACTATGATAAGATAAATCCGTTCAGCCGTTCTCGAGTTTTAATCAGACTAACGAACAACAATTCATTTTTATTTATATAGATAAGCCCAATACTCGTACTATCATAATAAAATTAATGTTAAGGTGTTGTATTTCATTCTGTAGTTGTATTATTAAAAAAAAACACCCTATACATATAATTAACAATTTTGCACACCATTCATCAACGCTGCCTAAAACAATAAAATAGACAATATTACACAATCGATAAGGCATCAACTTTAACCCCATTTTGTCTGTTGGTAACGTGCATTGATAAAAAGCTTAGTGATTACGCAAATAATTGCTCTCTTGTTGTGAGACTGAGAACAGTAAGCAATGCGAAACATGCAATTGTAGACGGGACCTTATTACTCAGGCTTCGTCGTCTGTCTGTCTGTGAACAAGCTGTCTCACAAGAACAGTGATAGATAGAGAGTTGAAATTTTGAGGGATTTCTGTTGCTGCTATAACAACAAACACTAAAGGGGCTCCCATAAACAATAAGTGTTCTTTCGAAAAAATTCGTTGCGCGATGCCAGATCTTGGATGGGTGAACGAACTGACTGACCCTTAAAACTATTAAAAATGTTTTTTTTTTTAACTTTTTGTGGGTTTTTTATTACAAAATATATGTTAACTGTACACGGAACCCTATGTTTGTATGAGTCATCTCACACTTATCAAATTTATTGTTAACTTAGTTTCACGTAACATTATACTCATACTCGTACCACCGACTCAAAAGAGGAGAGTACTTATCATAGATTTATTATATTGTGTTTATTGATTTATTTATCATCTATTTATATATGGTAATGTTGCTTTAAAGTTGGTGGAGCATTTCGTTTTTTTATAGGAAAGCAAGTATTTGTTATTTGTAAATAATTTATTGTATATAAAAGTCGGTTATACAAACAATTATTTTTTTTAAAAACTCATATCATAGATTATTGATGCCGAAGGTATCAAATTAACTTCCTGGTGCCTGCTAAGGGCACTAAGAGCATTAAAGCTCTAAGCGAGGGCACAATAAGAAACTAATTTACACTAAAATGTGAAGAAAAAAGAACTATCTACTGTGAAGTCAAAATAGTTCATTATAATCTACGACAACTCTTAATCAGCTAACATTTAATAAAATTACAACGAATATCTACTCAAGAACCCTCCTCGTTCGAAAATCTAACTTAGAATGCTTTATAGGAAAAGACAAGCATTTTTCATTCTTTAGTAATCTAAACATTTACATGTACATACTACACATAACAATACTAATATTTAAACTATCTTAATGATATTTATGATGAAACGAATTAAATGTTTCATCATTGTTCCATAACTGAATTGAAAAATGATATTTTGTTAACATCAAATATACGAAAATTCTTGCGATATTTTTTTAAACTATATTAACAAATTATATGTACTTATAGGTAATAATAAAAATTAAATATGTATCTAATTTATAAAATCAATAGGATACAGGACAAACTGCAAAAACGCTGTTCATTTCTTTTAAACATAATGTTCAATTATTAAAAATCCTAATTAGAATTAATTTCAATTAGTTGACAACTATTGATATAATATGACGATAAATATCTGAATTTTATATAATCGAATTATTATTTATTTATATTTTGGTTAAGGGCGAAAATATACCAACAATATCATAAGGCCTGGGACAGCATTTCTGAATTAAAAATGACAAATACTTCAACCACATCCTAGCACAAAACAAAATAAGCATTTTTAATAAGTATTCAATACATACCACGCTATGCAAAGAAATAAATAAAAAGGCGACATGTTAACGCGTGCGACATCACACAATCACACCACTACTATTCGCCATAAGCGAATGCTGATCTGGGCACAGATATACATACAGATACGCTGTGATCTGCTGACCTTCTCTTTATTATCGGTTATTTCTCGTTGTAAAATAGAACACAAGCATTTTATAAGTAGGTGACGGTGATTTTTGTATATTTTGTCATTTATGGACGAGAATGTATGTGCGCTTTAAGCACGTGATTTAACGGTGAATCAAACATCGTGAGGAAACCGGCCTGTTCGGAGAACTTAAAAAAGAGTTTGAAGGCATGTGCCATTCACCCACCCGCACCCCCTGTTTTTTTTAAGCTAGGTAAGCTTTAATTTTGGTCTTTAGATGGGTCATAAAGACCTAGAAGGTACCTATTTACGCTTGCTTTGAAGATACCCAGGTTGTAATCTAACGGAAGTCAGATGCATTTATTGTTAAGCATTCTGTGCAACTGAACCCTGAAAAATCCATACCACGGGAAGTATAAGTACTCGTATTTCTACTGACATATTTTATTATTCATAGAAAACAGAGTTTCCCCTGCGAAGGGGATAGTTGGTTTTACAAACAAAAAGCCCCAAAACGCGCGTCACCTACGAGTGGTGGTAGAGCATTTAGACTCGACCACGGCGAATCAAAAAGAGGGTTATGATTTTGACCTGTTATTTAGATGTTCCTTCATGAGGAAATCATAATTAGACTAATGCAGTGTCTTTGAAAGCCTCCTAACCGTACTTTTTTGAGCGGGTTTCAGTAGTCGGGTTTTTGTTTTCAAACTTTGTTTCTATTGGAATAATACCCTGATACATTTTATTAGGTACAGTATGCGTCTCTAACTGGTAGCCCTCTTGCAGTAGTAGTTTCTATGCAAAAGGGGTTACCAGTTAGCGACGCATACTGTACAATATTGCTTACAAAACGTATACAATGGTTTTTACACTTGAACTTGAAGTACGGTTATATTTGTTCCTTATGAACTTTACGCGTCGGTCGTCGTGCTCAGTTTGGGTATAAGGGGACGTCCCCTAAGCTGACCACATAAGTACCCACTGTAAGCTTTAGGCGACTAATATAATACACTAGTTTTGCACGCCACGGTGTTGCCCATGTTTTATGGCTTTTCCCCAGAAAACAACGTATTTCAGGCGGTTAAAAATTAGGCCTATAGCCTTCCGGGATAAATGGGCTTACTAACACTGAAATATTTTCAGCAGCAGTTCCTGAGATTAACGAGTTAAAACAAACAATCAAACCAACTCTTTAGCTTTAAAATATTAGTAGAGATTCAATATTTTATTGTAATTACATAGATAAAACCCCTTCCCCGGAACTAGAATCTATAGATCATACAGAATTTAAAACTTCGGCGGGTATCCAAGAGCCACTGGAAGTCGACAGAGGACGACAGTGAAGGCTTATTAATAAACCTTTGACCGGGTACGAAACTCGAAAATATAATGCCAGTAGGGCCCATTAACTACGAGTAATATGCACATGCAGATATCAATTGACAGATGAAACCTTCGGAATGCTGCTGTATAAATTGTTTACTTTTTATATCAATGGCGGGGCCAGGTAAAATTTTATTTTAACCTTGTTTTTGCGATTTCGAGTATTTGCGAATTCACCTCTATCGTAAGTGGTTTAGACAACTTTCTTTCTACTGGAAAGTTTTTAGGGCATTCGTGATAAGCATGAGGTTGTTTTGTTTGAAGATATAATTTGTTATTGATGCAACCCAATTTTAAACATTGTTATCTAAACATTAAATGCTTAGCTAATTTTCAGTCATGATACTGCACAGAATAGTAAGTATGTAGGAACCTATATCGAACCTACGTGTGTTCAGTAATTTTCGATCACCGATTGATATGTTGTTAGCTAAGTTTTAGTTTAATTGGTCACTAGTTACGTACAACCTATCTAGACCCTTCCATATTGGCGCTCTTTGAGGTTTAATTGAGTGCTTACCCGTTCGACCCAAGATTTTTCTACCCAATAGGTATTTTGCTCCGTTCAACCCAAAACAATAGATTCAAGTTACCCGTTCTACCCACACCTACTTATTCCTAATTTCTATTGTTTGAATTCAAATAAATGTCATAGTGAAATACTAAAGAAGCAGGGTCATTCATTACATTAGACAAAAAATCGCCACGGCGTTGCCCGTGTTTTTGGATTATCTCGTGGGATCATATATACAAAATCAACAACTACTAATAAATTGAAAATTAATTAAATAAACATTGTCCAGCGGACAAAATTGTGAATCTAAACCATTTCCAGATCCCCTTGAACACACACAAAAAATTTCATCAAAATCGGTCCAGTAGTTTGAGAGAAGTTCAGTGACATACACACTCACAGAAGAATTATATATATAAAGATATACAAATTACGGTGTCTGTACTATTTAGAATACACTGTGACTCAGATTTTTGCTTTGGGTAGAACGGGCCATATGTTTTGGGTTGAAGGGGTAAAAATATTATTGGGTAGAAAAATCATGGGTTGAACGGGTAAGCACTCGTTTAATTTTACATATTAAATGATAAAAATGAGTTGGTATATAGGTACTTATTTTTTGTTGATTCGTAGATAGGTGCACTATCTGAGAGTATTAACAAAAATAATACTTGCAAAAGCATTCTGTTTAATAACCGCATAGTTTCCTATTGATTTGCTCGCCTACACAAAAATTAAAAACGCAGAAAAGTAATCCTTTTTCTTCCAACCACAATAAGTTTTTAAATCTCTTAACTTAGTGATTGTGATTTGTCATAAAAATAAACATAAATTCATACAAATATTTTTCAGTTTGATGGTAACATAGAAGACCTTATCAGAATTTCTCTAATATCTATATATATTAATAAAATCTAAATGTACATCTAATGCGCCATTCATTTATCGTATAGGTAAGTGTATTTTTTTTATTTTGATGTAGGTACCTTAAAACATAACGTGGAAACACCCACGAAAATATAAATCGAAAATAAATACATTTTAACTATTTTAACCCTCAACGAAAAAGAGTAAGTTAATATAAGTTTGTGTCTGTCTGTCTGTGGCATCATAGCTCCCGAACGGATGAAGAGATTTCATTAGTTTTTTTTTTTGTATTTAAGTTGAGTTTCGTGCGAGTTTTCTTAGACATGTTTAAAAGTTATGAGGGTAAAAGTGGCGAAGGAAAACTAAGAATCTGCAAAAATATACGCGAATGCGGTCTTAAATGAAAGCGCATCACATGCACATTACGAAATAATACAGACTTTTTACTTTTAAGGGGAAAAAGTTCACGAATCAGAAGTTTTATTTAATTTTAAATTTAGATTACTATGCTAAAAACTATTAGCAGGTAGCAATGTTATAATAATCATAATGTAAAGGCTTTAAAGTATTGGTAGCCATTTGTAAGAATACAACTTTTTTTTTTTTATTTTATTAGTTTTAATTTAGTGTTTAAGTAAGTACCTACCATAAAATCGTGATCAAGTTGGCTGGTAAGGACCCTTTAAGCGGTAGGTATGTACTCGTACCTACCTAGGTAAATAATTTGTCGAAGATATTGCTTAAGTTAAGCAATAAAATACTTATGATTAAGATTTTATGGTACAGAGAGAATATCAAGTGCAACTTTAAAATTCATTAATAAGAATAATTACTTCGACAATTATTTTGTTAACTCATAGACTGAATAATCTATTCTTTGGTTTACTAATTAGGGTGCTGACGTACTTAGCACAATTCAGAATATAATATTCACACTGGGACCACTTAATTCACTCCATGTAATCCTACTATGTAATCAGGATTATGGTCCATCTATGATATTGCAGTACCTTGATACGATATCGTTATAAGTATGTATATTAATAATATTTCCTGACTACTCACACAGCATCACCTAACCCCAAACTAAGCAGAGCTTGTACAATGGGTGTTAGGTGACTGATATACTACATAGATACATTTTTTTGTAAATACATACATATGATACATAGAAAACACCCAGACCCGAAACCGGAAATTGTAGATCGTACAAAATAACCACAACCTCCTGCGCCTCAGGCGGACGTTCACCCACCGAGCCACAGAGGTCGTCTAAGTATGTTTCTAGCGACTCAAAATTCAAAGTTCAAGACATTTATTTCCATAAAATCCTAAGGATATTCGTCCGCGTAAAGTATGGCCATTCTTCTTCGTCGGTATCATTCTTGACAGAGTGGTTTGCTCAACATTACATATTTATGAAGTTTTCTTTTAATTTCGTTTGGATATTATGGGTAGGTACGTAAATTAATTATTCCCTTATAATTCTGAAAATCGGAGAGCTATTAAATTGCTTTATGTATTCCTTGTTAATATAGGTATGCATGTAGTTTATTGTAGTCTCAAAAAATATTATACAATGTGTTTAATTTTTAAATAAAGCTTAAATATATATTTCATAAACTTGTGACTCGCAGCACAGAATCAGACATAGGTATGACATAGTCCACCATAAAACTTACTAATAATAATAATAATCAATAATAATCATTTTATCAAGAATCCCACAAGTCTTTACTCAAAAGAAGAAAGGGAGGATTATTATCCTGTTTTTTAACCTTTTCCATAGAAAAGGAGGAGGTTCTCAATTCGATGCGTAATTACCTATAATTATTTTTATTATTACGTTAAAACTTATTTCTTTGCGTAACTGATTTCATCTTCCTATATAAAAAAACCTAGTGATAAGTATATGTGATTATACTCTCTGTTTAAATTTTAATTATCCTCGCCTTTCAAGAACCAAAAAAAAAAAAAAACAAACTTTTATTTGAACATTATCTCGAATCGTATTTTTATCGTAATAAATTTATCAAATGGTAAGTTACAGAGTTATTTCGATTAGTATTTCACATCTTCGGTAGTATAGTGGTAAGTATCCCCGCCTGTCACGCGGGAGACCGGGGTTCGATTCCCCGCCGGAGAGATTCTTTTTGCATTACTATTTTATATTCTAATATGTATTATGTGTCAAAGTTTAAGCTTTACCTTCAATTTCAGTAACACCATATTCTTATGAGACATACACACATCACAATAATTTTAATCAAGCAAACAATACGCTTTAATAATCTTATATTATGTAAACTAAATATGTATGTTGTGTGTGTGTGAAGACAGAGTAAATAAAGAGGATTAATTTACTTTGTAAATAACAAGAATATTATCAAAAAACTTACCATTAGCTATTTTTTCATTGGTTAGATAGGAACATATATTTTCAGCAAGACTAGCAGGAATTTCCTCAAAATGGTTCTGAAATGAAATAAATATCTCACTGAATTTCCTGAGATAATCTTGTAACTAAACCATTTAGCTTTTGACCAGATGCAGAGTATGATACAATGAGTTAGTTTAGTTTCTAATGTTAAGGTTTTTACCATGAAGATAGCTTATTGTAAAATCCTCTTCAATGATGTCCAAGCCGGCCGGTCTTCTCATAAGGTGACAATTAAGTTATGGCCTGCCGCCTGGAGGAGCTGTATTTTATGCTTCACAGTTTTTAATTCAAAAAAATGGCAGCACACTAAATATTTCCTGTCATAGCAGTTATTCTATGGTAGAGTGGTTGTTTGTCCTAAAATGTTTTTTAGGACAATATGTAAATAATATTTTTATACATATGTATACATATATAAATATTATACTTAATTATGTAAGATTATTTTTAGTATATTTAAGATACTAGATCTAGTTATTAAACTGTGATATGTTACTTCATACAATAGAAATACATAGGTAATATTAATATTAAAAAAACACTTAAAGATTCTCACTAGCCATATTATTATTATAAAAAAAACTTTCCTTTTAAAACTATACCTACTATAATTTACCTACTATAGTCTAAGACTATTTTTGTATCAGTTGTAATGTCCCAACGGGGCTCATGTAAGGGTATATATAAAACTTAACACCATTTGTAACCACAAGAATCAACGAATAAATGAATACGAATATTTATTTATATTACTATTTACATGCCACGGTGTTGACTGTGTTTTTGGATTTTCCAGCAGTAAAATTTGGCCTATAGCCTTCCTCGATAAATGGGCTAATTAACACTGAAATATTTTTTCAGTAGTTCCTGAGATTAGCAAAATATCTAACAAAAAATTTATTCAGCTGTAATATAAGAAGTGAAAATTTTTATTGAAAAAATTATAAATACTGCCAACCTAATACCTATGTGAGATTTACTTCGAGTTGTCATAATATGACTTGTAAGATTAACTGGTACTACTAACTTAGTTAATAATTATTCAGCAAAACGTAATAAACACTCTCTAATTGGAAATCCAGAAACATAGCAGTTGTAGGAAGATATAGTGCAATGCAACAGTTGTAGTTTCCACTTCGAAACTAGGTACGTGTGTTGTTTGTATACAATGTACTACTTATTAAAAACTTTTGATTTTGAAATAAAGATTTGAATCGAACGAAAATCGAAATCAAATGTTTTTGTATTTCTTGCTTTGTGATTGGCCACTACCTAGGTAGGTACCTGTTGGTCGTCTTCGACTTCGACAGTTTGGATGATAAGTGTCATGACAAAGTGTGACAGTGACATTTATAGAGAACTGCGTGGCTTGCTGCGCGACAAATTCAAGAATGCGCGCGCATCTAACCTTGTGTGATAAACTAAAATATCACAATCAATACTGAAATTTTGCTGACAAACAAACAAACAAATCTGAACCAATTCATTTTACAATATTTGTAAGGGTATTTTTTAGCACATGAAAGGAAAACGAAAAAGTGTTTGTAGAATAATAATACATCATTTCTAAGAGGTTTTTATGTGTCACAAAATAAGAACAGGTGTTTCGTTTAATATTTAAGTTCGGATAAAATAGTTAAAATCGGTGAACTATCTACCTAAGTACTAGGGACACCAGATGCTGCTCTCGCGCTTCCGAAAAGTAAGTTCTAAAAACAAAAAACATTAAACAAGTGGGTTTGTTGACACTGGTTAAATTTAAATGGGACTGGACTGTCTATGTAGGTATCTAAATACACAAAGCACACCAATATTATAATACAAAAGAACAATACTTAAAGCCTTATCACTAAAACTAAAAGTATCTAATCTCTTCCAAATTATCTTTGGATGGACTGGAGAAAAATTAAACATATTTAGGTAAAACAAAACAATTTCGTTGTAGTATTTATCGCTTAATTATACAGAGTGGATTCTTGAGAACAAAAGGGCAGATACAATAACCGTAACTATAAAGTTACAAGAAAACGTTCTTATGAGACTATACCAGGGCATAACCAACCACTAAACAGTATTCCAAAATCATACAAACGGTAGAAAAGCGAGCTATACCTACGTGCCTCGTTCGAAGGTTACACGAAGGGTACAGGCAGTCGCGACTGTGCCGCAGTCACGAACGTTAAAGTTTGCATAATATAGCATTTCGTATATTCCAGTCGAGGAAAATTATATTTGTCACAAATTTATAGACCAACTTGTTGTTAAGTCTGAAATAAATCTAAAATATATTTTATAAAGACGCTAGCCCGCCCCGGCGTCGCACGGGTATAAAATTTTCCCGGAAATTATTCGATTTTTTCTCGCCGTTAAAACCACCCTATCTCTCAAGTTGGATCGAACTGCACATGGTGTGCGAATTTTATTATAATCGGTTAAGTGGTTTAGGAGTCCATTGAGGACAAACATTGTGACACGAGATTTATATATATTAAGAAGAAATATGGGAATGTAGTTGTAGTGCTGTTTATGTAGATAATATTACCGTGCTATTACGGTTAAAAACGACAGAAATCGATATCCAAATTGTTTGGGCTGTCTGCAAAATTTGAGTAAAATAAAATATTCTTTGCAATTACGTAATTACTTTATCTTTTGTGAAACTGCCTTATAATCCGATATGTAGATTAAAAGATATAATTAAATCGGTAGAACGAGTCCAGAAGTTTTTTTTAATTTATAAATTTTAATAATGTTTCAGTTATCATTTATAATTTCTTTTTCTTTTCACGTTTACTGTGAATAAATTTTCTTTTTTTCCTCGGTTCAATAAAAGAGAGTAGGTATTTTAGCGTACTCTATTAGTGTATAACACTAATATTATACCTACTAGATTTTAGAGTTCGCCTACTACGTGAAATTATAGAGTACAATGCTCTATTTTAGAGTTGGCAACCCTGTTCACCCCCATAACGTTTAAATGGTTTAACCGAATTTTCATCATATATGATCAAGAACATTCGCACGAATATCAAATTTATTACAAAATAAAACTAAATTGAAATCGCTTCATCCGTTCGGGGTCTATGATGCCACAAACAGACAAGACAGACAGACCGACAGACACTCCTCTGTTTCCGTCGGCGTCGGGATTAAAATTCTAAATTTTAAATTTAAGAAAAACCCCCGATTATAATGCCTGTATATCCAAAGTAAAACACCATAATATTTTTTAGTGTGGCGCGATGCTTTTAAACGGCACATTTAATTTATTTGGTTTTGGGTCTGGGTGTTTTCTATGTATCATTATGTATGTATTTACAAAAAAATGTATCTATGTAGTATATCAGTCACCTAACACCCATAGTACAAGCTCTGCTTAGTTTGGGGTTAGGTGATTCTGTGTGAGTAGTCCGGAAATATTTATTTATTTTATTTATTTTCATGAAACATGTCTAAGAACACTCGCGCCAAACTCATCTTGCATACAAAAAATTAACTAAATTGAAATCGCTCCATCCGTTCGGGACCTATGATGTCCCAAACAGACAGACGTCAAACTTATAAAACCCTTTTTTTTTGGTCGGGGGTTCAAAAGAGCAGTAAACATATTTGTTTCTTCTATGTGTGTTCCACTGAAATGTAATTAAGTAGTAAGTAAATGTATTACTTAACATTTTTTTTCATTTTTTATTATTTTTTTTATATCATAATAGGAGCAAAAACACCAAAGAAATATTTAACTTTAAATTACTTAGGTCGGCACCCAATTTAATTCTCAATAGATTTACCTAATTGCAAACAGCTGTCCCAATACAATTTACTTTATGCAAATTACGGACTGTATCGAAAATGTACCTACTTAAAATTTTATTTAGATATTTAAGGTAAAATACTTAAATGAAATATTTTCAACCCTTTTCTAATAAGTATATAAAATTCTTCTGTCACGGGGTGCGTAATCGAACTCCTCCGAAACGGTTTGACCGATATTGATGAATTTTTTTGTGCTTATCCGGTATCTATGAGAATCGGCCAATATCTATTTTTCATTTAAAAAAAAAAAAAAAATTGCAAAACAACGTTTGCTGGGGTCAGCTAGTCATACCATAAAATAAAATAATTTCCGCTGTCTGTTCATTTAGAACTTTTGAACTACCTACCTAAGGTACCTACTTACGAACGTAGGTACAGATTTTGGTGGAGTTTTCATCAACAGACTAGCTACTAGTGGCACCGACCTCAAAATTATTAAATACTTAATTACATAATTGTTTATGTTTCTTTTAATTATCACTTATAATGTCGAAATGATTTGTAAAGTTAATTTATTTTGTACTTTTCAGTTTCTCTTTTGAAGTTGGTTTAATTTTTAGCAAAAAAGTTTTATTTCACGATTTTTAGTTATTACTCTACTAAAATATACCATATAGAGTTCCTTTGACTGTCCATCATTTTCAGTATCAGACCCCTAATATCAGTCAAAACCCATTTAGATGAACGGTCTCAGTAATATAAGTTAATCAAGCCCAAACACAAAGTACTTGCTGTAAATCGTTGAGGAGTTCCCTCGACCGCCTTTCCCTCCATCATCAGATCAACACCAGACCCTCATTAATAAAACGGCTTTAACATTCATTATATTGAATAATATTAAGGAACACAAAAGTCGGAAAGACAATATTTTCAAGAGTTTCCCTCAATTTCTTCAGGATTCCACCACCAGATCCAGGTTTCCTTACCATGGGACCACCCTTGGGATACTCCCTTTCCAACAAAAAAAGAATAATCAAAATCGGTTCATAAATGACAAAGTTATCCGCGGACATACATAAAAAAAATATATATACGTTCGAATTGAGAAACCTCCTTTTTTTTGAAATCGGTTAAAAATCATAATGATTTTAGGTTTTGATATTTAGATTTAAGGGATTTTTAAAAATTTATATTATGAAAACCTAAAAAAAAAAGTACTGACAATTTTATGTTTAAAACGTATGTCGCGTTTAAGTGGAGGTTCGACTCCTTCGTGCGGGATGCGTCTGTCACTTTATATAGAGGCACAAATTGAAATTAGTACTAAAGTAGGTAGTACCTTAGTTTACCTTTTTTAAAGGTTGTTTGATTAATCCTAAACTCCTTTTCATTTAAACAGATACAAACCTAGTTTTGCTATATTCCCTATTTCAACTCTATCTATTCATATCATTTATTTGTTGCATCATGTGGTTACAATAAAGGTGTTAACAAAATAGATTCCCTGACATGAGCCCCGTTGGGGCATTACAACTTAAACTTAACTTATAAGATGTGTTGTATACTATATTTACTTAAATAAATTATCTTAATATTAGGAACAATTGGTAAGTAGGTATTTAACATCAGGTATTTAGACAATTTTTGTAAATAAGGTAAGTATAGAAGATTCTGAAATTTAACTGTAACTAGAATTTTACAGTTTATATCTAATCTAAAGTGTGTCTTTTTAAAGTTATTTATAATAATGTGGCTGAAATCTATGAAAGTATATTTAAAATTATATTATTATATGGCTCGGAAGAACAACATAATAAGGTCCTGCTACGTAACTCTAGCCCCACTAATTACCCTAAAGGGACTATGACTATGTCCGTACCTACTTATTTGACTAACCGAGCGCGTGTATTACTTAGGAAAGCCTTGCCCGATGCGAGCTAGTTTTCCGCCAGTCGATTGACCGATATTGAAGTGACCGCGCGTCACCTATTTTCCCGGTAATAGAATAAACCAGTTTAAATTTAAGTGATATATTATTATTCAATTCAATTAATTTATTTCACTTTTGGTACATTAAAGAACACTTAGTTACGTCAGTAAATTATTATATACATTATTATTTAAAAAGTAATTAAAATAATCAATTAATAGTGCAGCTGAACAGTCGCTTTGTCAAAGGTATTCTGTGTGATATTCAGATATAGGGATATCAACTGCATATATTATGCAAGTTACTGTTGAAGTGGTAAGTTTGTTAGGAGTAGTTTGTTTAAGATTTATAAATATTAAGTGCCTAGTGGACTAGTAGCCCAAAGGTCGAAATTCAACCATTATACTTAATCAAAAAAGCGTTAAGCACTTTTCTGCACATTATTTCAAATTTGACTTTCATTCGACAGAAAGTTTTCTTTTCCCGAATCTCCGCAGAGTTTGCATGTTTGTGATAATTTATTATTAAAAAGTAACGATCGCATCTATAAATTACAGATGGGTACACTTAAGTAACTTAACTGATTGTAATAAAGGAAACTATAGCTCTGTTTTAGATTAGCCAAAGCTTTGTGTGTAAAACAACTTATCGAACGCTCCGTGTAAACAAATTAATTTAGCCCTTGTGATGGGTAATTTACTAAATTAACTTGTTGTCCTATGTCTACTCAGCGACTTTGACACCGGCACGCTAAAACATCATTAGTGTATATATATATGTAATTGTTTGTTGAGGGCGTACAGTACAGTACACGATGTGCAAGCTAATCACCAACAGTGTACATGTTTCCATTTAAAGATTAAATAATGTATCAACTTAAATCTCTTTTTAACCCCCGACCGAAAAAAATGGAGATATAAGTTTGAAGTGCCTGTGTTTCTGTAGATTAGGTGGCATCATTAGCACCTGAACGGATGAAGCGATTTTAATTTAGTTTTTTGTATGAAAGGTGATTTTTAGCGAAAGTTATTAGGGATGTTTGATGAAATTAGCTTGAACCGTTTAAGAGCAATGGAGGGTGGGTGAAAGTGGGAAAGAAGAACCGAATTTCTGTAAGCATACTTGAATTGAAGTGCATCACGTGCATATTACAAAATAATATAATTTTTACTTTTAAGGAAACTAAGGTTGTAATTGGGTTTATTTTAAATTTAGATTATGTTTTTGAAATAGTTAAAAATACAACATGGTCACTCTGATCAAGGACTACTAGGTGGAATGGTATTAAAGTGGCAATGGGCAGGCCAAATATCTGGTCAGATGATTCAATGGTGGATACAATTTGATTCCAACAACGATCTTAACAACAACAATTAACAGATCATCATAAGGTCTATGACTTTTTTTTTATTAAAAAATAAAATAGGTAATACTCACTGCTGGCATAATTCGTCCGTACTCTTAATTGTCCGGATGATCTATAGGGATCTTGAGAACATCATAAGACTCAAAGCTCAATAACGCAGCAGAGGTTAAGATGAAAAAAAACTCCTTTAAATTTCATGCTACCTCGTATGCTACCTCCAAAGGGCTCCTATGCGTACATAAAAGTCGTATGACCAACAGCTGAAATGATGATGATTATGACCAATAAAGAAAGAGGTACCTACTTGATTGGTACTTTTTGGTCGTAAGTAGATTTACAACCTTTTTATGCTCGTGGGAGGGTAAGTTTTTGTGGACGTGTAGAATGTAAACAAAACACGCATACAGAGTATTTATTTAGGTTATACATGTATATGTATATAATATGGTAATTATATAGGTTAATTCGAAAACGTTAGACGAATATCTATTTATGTGCAGCAATAAATGAATACTTGCTCTATTATTAACAAGAAACTGTTTTAAAAATGGAATTCAGTTGCAACATAAGTATTAGGCGTATTATAACCCTTAATAAACTAATGCATTTCGTTTGTTGACACATTGGTACCATTTCCATATTTGTACAATTGCACATTGATACTTTGTCTCTCTCTATTACTTTTGTAGGCAAGTAATCCGTTGAGTTGTTAAAAGCGTTAACTTCGACTTCGCTTGGTTGCAAATTATACATAAACCTTAGGTATTGAATTATTCTAAATTAATTATTTTCATTGCAGAAAATTACATAAAAATCCAAAGATCATTGCAAACATATAGCAAAATCCTCTTCATTGCATACATCCTAAGGTTGCCTGGAAGAGATCGCTTTTAGTGATAAGGCCGCCCATTGTCTCACTTTTTACAATGCACGATTCTTTGTAATATTTTTCATGTTGTTGGTGTTTCAATAAAGAATATTGTATTGTATTGTAATGCAAAGGAAATAAGAAACAGCTATCGGTCCATTAGGTAGTCCAATGAAAATTGGAGGTAGCAAACAGACACGATTGATTTTTATAGTGAAACACTTCCCTTTAATGTCGCGGGAACTCCAAGTCACAATACAGCCAGTTGACTTGCGTGATAGATGATGTATCATTCATTACCAATTTGCCACGCCTCAGCTAATTACTAACAGTATAATAGAAATATTCACTTAGATAATCAAAAGTAAACTTTCATACACTTCAATCGTAGAAGGTGTCCCCTGGGCCCTAATTCTCTTACGTAGTCTTACGATAGTAACGATAAAGGTCCGTATACTCTGCATTAGAAAATTTGGTTTTATGTGTTTTTTAAGTAAAAACATCCAATTAGATAAAAGAAAAGGCTGCAATTATCTGTGGTTTTCATTGGATGATTTAAGAGATCTTTCTCAGCCTAAGACAAAGCCCGTGTAGAAGTATATGCCACAAAATGTAAACAATAATCTTTCAGTCTCTTAGGTGTAACTTAAAACTTTAGGTGTACATAATTATAATAAGTAATTTCAAACAGCCAGCGGTTACATGCACAGAAAAAAAATCAAAAATCGTGAATTGTAGGTAACAATTTAAAATTGGTTTTATTTTATGTTCTTCAGATTAGGGAAAAAAAACAAATGAACACTTAATGTCTCTTCTCTGTATTTAAAAAGCATGCTAAGGGAGATGCATATACATAATATGCACCAGAATATCTCTTCCCTAAATATATTTAATAATCTACCTTAGTCTTTGAAATAAATAAAACGATGTTTTAACACATAAGAATCAATCTAACAGGTTTTAACTTAGCCCCTATAGATTCTAATCACTAACAGCGAGGCCTCGCTACGCGCCATTGCCTTTGAATGCTGTGATTTGAATACGAAAGCACCATTAAGCGCTTTTAGATCGTAAACAATAATAATGGTTGGACAGAGACGCAATATAACTTTACAGCGAGCCTTTTATACTGACGAATAAAGTATCTTTCCTATACCATCTTTAAGTTATAATTTAATTTTCAAAGCTATAATGCTCTCATTTCGCAACATACTTAAATTAAACAACGTCTTTCGTGTTCCTAGTAGTTCCTATTCATACAAAGGTTGAAGGAACAGATCACTTTTAGCGATAAGGCCACCGATTGTACAACTAGTAATGTGGCTATTGATTGTATTTTTTTAGTTATTCTGTAAGTATTGCAATAAAGAAATTAGCTCTCTATCTAAATAGAATTATAAATTTATTAAAACATTGATGGTATAGGTAGGTTCTGTGGTAACTTTTAATAATAAACCTACTTATTAAATATGTACAACAAATGTGGCTATTGATTGTTAGTTATAATAGAAGTTATAATAAAGATATTACCTATATTTATTATATCTTTTGACGACTTCTGTGGCTCGGTGGGCGAACGTCCGCCTGAGGCGCAGGAGGTTGTGGGTTCGATTCCCGCCGTGTGACCAGATTTTGTAAGATCTACAATTTCTGGTTTCGGGTCTGGGCGTTTTCTATGTATCATTATGTATATATTTCCAAAAAAAAATGTATCTATGTAGTATGTATATCAGTCACCTAACACCCATATTACAAGCTCTGCTTAGTTTGGGGTTAGGTGATGCTGTGTGAGTAGTCCGGAAATATTTATTTATTTAATTTATTTATCTATCTATCTATGCTTCGGCCAAACCTGCGCGACTTTAATCGACTGTGAAACGGGAGTGTCTGCCGTACAGCGGACGCTGTCATGCTTTCCTATGGACCTTAGGACACGTCCGCGACAACAAAGAGGAACAATGTTCCCGCGTCGCAGTCGCTTCCCGCGTTGCTGAAGCGTTGATATGGCCAAAGCCTTAGCACTATTTCTTAAAATGCTAATCAGGATTAGCCTTTTAAATTTATAGCGATTCACCGAAGGCCTTTGGGTCGGACAAGATTGGATGGTAGTTAAGGTTTGTTTATGGCAATTGACAACAAATTAAAATAATACTGATATTGCTTAGTTACCGAAAATCTAATCCGTCGATCGCAGACAAGAAGGCAGAGTGCTAAGCATGCTGTATAATAAAGTATAATCTACTAATCCATAGTGATCAATTCTGTCACAGCTACCGGGTCCAAACACGCCTCTCAACTATCTGTCAGCAGAGAATACTCAGTATTTCGGCCACTTAGAGAGGAGGGGCGATGAAAGCCTGAAAAAGCTGACCGTAGATCTATAAAAAAAACTGCTTGGTTGTCCACAACCTGTGATGACCACGATCCTCAGCCATGAGGGAACGACCCCAGAAAGAGAGAGTACTTAGAGTACAGTACTAATCTTTACTACTCTTTTAGACTCGCTACCTCAAATATCATAATAGGATCTTAGCGTGCGTGGTTCGTATCGCTTATCAATGTCAGTGTTTATTAAACTTGAAAAGTATGAGATCTCATACCCAGAGTAACTTGTATTTACACTCGAGAGCAATGAATCCGGGTCACTCAAAGAATCCAAAAAATCTCGGAAAGTAAGAATGCTAGGTTAATGCAATAAATTGTATTTAATAGACAATTTAATACTCCTTAAATGAAAGGATTAAAACTTCTTAGTTATTGTAAAGTTATATCATAAAAAAATCAAATTTGAAAAGGGAACACTGTCGAAGATGGAACTACGAAATTACAGGATTTGTTTTTGCTTTTGTTTGTAATCTGTCATTTATGTTGGTACATAAACCAGGTTGATAGTGCTCAATATTCATTATTCAAGCTGAAATCATGTCGCTTACACTTGAAGAATGCACCAGAATACTTACATTGGTGGAAACCGGCCGGAGTCAGCGCGATACAGCCAGGACTGTCGGTGTGTCGCTGTCAACAGTACAAAGAGTTCTCCGACGTTACGAAGAAACTGGTTCTAACCTACGCAGACCAGGAACGGGCAGAACTAGGTGTACCACAGCACGAGAAGACCGATACTTGGTGAACACCATGCTTCGAAATCGCTTTCTCACAGGAACTGAACTCACAAATCAGTTTCGACGCCTCGGAGGAAGTAACCCAAGTGCATGGGCAGTAAGACGTCGGCTTGCTGAATCTAACTTAAAACCCCTTAGACCTGCAAACGGCCCTAAACTGGAGCGTGGCCATCGTATTTCAAGACTAAGATATGCCCAGAACCACGTAAATTGGAGTATTGAAGATTGGTCGAAAGTTATGTTCTCCGACGAATCAAAATTTATGCTCTACAAGCACGATGGAAGACACAGAGTGTATAGAAGACCAGGGGAAAGATTCAAGCAAGCATGCATCGAAGAAAAAGTAGCCTACGGTGGTGGGTCTGTACTTGTGTGGGCCGGAATTTCCTCTGAAAGTCGCACAGAGCTGGTGATCATAGAAAACGGCTCTTTAACTAGCGAAAGATATGTGGAAGAAATCCTCAACGAACACGTTGGTCCATTTATGGTCAATTTGGGTGAGGATGCTATATTTATGCATGACAATGCCCGACCTCATACAGGTAGGATTGTGAATGACTACCTTCAAGAGATGAACATTACTTGTATGGAGTGGCCAGCGCGCAGCCCGGATATCAACCCGATCGAGCATGCTTGGGACGAGCTAGGGAGATGCGTAACACAACGAAACCCTCCCCCAATCACGCTTCCTGAGCTAAAAATTGCTCTCACAGAGGAATGGGAGAATATTCCCCAAAATCGTATAAGGAACTTGGTGTACAGCATGCCAAACCGCGTAAACGCAGTAATGGAAGCACGAGGAGGTAATACGAAGTATTGAAATTCAAGAAAATCGTCATAAAGTTCAAAAATTTCATGTTTCCTATTTTAGTTTTAAGGAGAGATCAGCAGTTTTTTTTCTTTATGTAATTTTGTGTAAATAAAATGTATGGTGACTCATATTTTTTTAACTTTCATTTAAGGAGTATTAAATTGTCTATTAAATACAATTTATTGTATTAACCTAGCATTCTTACTTTCCGAGATTTTTTGGATTCTTTGAGTAACCCGGATTCATTGCTCTCGAGTGTATTTACAATAGGTACACATTTTTTTTAAAGAAACAAATTTAAAATAACAAATAAAATTGTGCTAAATGTGGCAGTTAGAGCGGTCACCGGTTTAAAAAAAACTTTTTGATAAATCTCGTTAAAAGCAATTTTTGTTGGAAGTTTGCATGATTTTAGACATTTGAATACTTTATAATATTTTTTCAGATTCATCATTCTCTTATTTTAGAAGTTACATATGACCACTTTGGAAGTGTCTCTCGTGCAAACTAATTAGTTTAGAAACCTCAATAATATAAAAAGATCTATTCTATTGAAAAAAAAGTTTCTGTTCTAAGTAATTATTTTTGGGTTTTTGGGGGGAACCCAAAATATTTTGTTTTTTTTTCTCTACTTTTTGTGAAAATCTTAATGCTGTTCAATTAATTACTACTAAACATACCCTGTGTTTTATGGCAATAAGTTTTACTTTGACTTTAAATACTTGGCATAATAGATCAAAAGATACATAATAGCCATATCCCATAGACTAATGTATAATCTATAGCTATACCAAAATATAATTAATCATGACTTCAGCTGACCTCGCCATTTACGATCCATAATTCCAGCAATATCACTTTGATATAAATATCATAATAATACTCATAAACGTATCGTATCTTTATAGCATGCAGTGCACCCCAGCTCGCCGAAAGTACAAGCAAAACCGGACAATAAGGATGGTTACGGCTCGTGGTGTTCTCCTGTCGTTTCACCGATACGGGAACAAAAACCGTATGTGTTTTCAATTAATTTTAAACCTTATTATGTAATTATTTTTAGTATGCCGCATATTTTCCCAAAAGCTTTTTTTTCGAGTAATTATTTTCGATTCCTATAATTTGCCATTCTTAATTTTGTCTTAAAATATAGTTTCTTGGATTTTGTTTTAGATTTATGCAGAAGTCGAATTTTGACTTGAAAACGGATATAACAGATGAGTAAGTGTCTTTTATTTGATTACATAAATACCTAAAAAACAAACTTAAATGATTGATTTTGACTATTGATTTATTAAAATGAAAACATCTTTATTGCTATGTGATAAAATATTTAATGCTATGAGTGTGTTTTGTGTTAATGACGGACGAATGCCGTTAAACAAGGAATCTTAATTATTTTTTACATAGGTAACTAAATATTTTCTTTAATACAACAATACAATACAAAATGTATTGAATTTTAGCCTGATATAATGTAATGTCCAGCCTACAGCGCGATGTTACGAATCCATTTAAAAATTATGCTCTTGTTCTGCTAGGTTTCATTTGTTTCAATTTATTTTTAAAATTAAGTAGGATTTTGCTATTGTGCCAGATCCTTACAAATAAACAAGATTCAACTCTTCAAAGAGTCACCACCGATGAAAAGGAAAATCTTGGATGAGGTCCGTAGCGCGGCTACGGAGCTGGCAGAGGTGGTGAAGACCACGGCATCCGAGCTGGACGGTCTCAGGAAGTCTTTGAGCAGGAATGCTTCTTCTACCAAGTAAAATATTTTTTAATTCTCTCTATAATATATGTAAAATACATATGGAACTTATGTTTTGGAATTGAGTTGCTTGTCTGTTAATTGATGACTAGAAATTATTTTTAAAACTAATTAGGAAGATTCTTAAAATAAAAACATATGAATTGAGCACCTACTTTATTGTTGAAAGAAGGTAAAAAATATTCTTAAAAAACAAGGTGATCTCTAAAAACTAATGCTATCAACCGAAGGTGCTATAAGGAGAATAAACAAATGGTATTTTTTGTTCCCATTCGAGCACCACGTTTTTTATAATTTATATACTGAAGCTATTTATGTACATTATAATAAAACAAAACCGTTAGGTACCTAATAAATTAGCCTGAACATTTACAGGTCATCGTCAAAGGGTGACATCACTCCAGAAATAGACACGCCTCAAAGCCCTGTTCCTAGCTCCCCGACTCGAAGCCCTGAAACGAAGGGGCAGTCTAAACTATCCTATATCTTCAGTCTGATTAGACCTATTGACCCACAAGGTACATTTAATGATAAACATCAATTTATCTTATATATATACTAGCGGCCCGCCCCGGCGTCGCACGGGTATAAAATTTTCCCGGAAATTATTCAAATTTTTTTCGCCGTAAAAACCATCCTAGCTCTGAAATTGGATCGAACTGCACATGGTGTGCGAATTTTATTATAATCGGTTAAGTAGTTTAGGAGTCCATTGAGGACAAACATTGTGACACGAGATTTATATACATATATTAAGATGTATAAGATGTTAAGTATGTCAATCGTTATTAATGATTTACTGACGTTATTATTATACCGTTCCGATGTTGAACTGTGATCGCGACTCGCGAAATGCAGTTTGCAAGCACAGATTTAATTTTCTTACTTTGGTGTCCATTCTACTTAGACTTTAACTCAGATCGTAATGAGTAGATTCCTATATAAGACAGGCATCAGAGTCCTATAAAAACATATACCTTACAGACTAGCATACATCATCACTACATAGTATAAAACAAAGTCGCTTTCTCTGTCCCTATGTCCCTTTGTATGCTTAAATCTTTGTAACTACGCAACGGATTTTGATGCGTTTTTTTTTAATAGATAGAGTGATTCAAGAGGAAGTTTTATATGTATAATAACATCCATTAAATAGTAGAAAATTACTGTTATTTTTGAGGTTTCTAATGTGATGTCGTTAATAATTTCATTTTTTCCGCTTACATTGCAAACGCAGTTTGAACCCTACGAGTTTTATCAAAATAATGTACTAAGTATTGTACACATTGAAAAGGTCTTCAGAAAAGTCCGCGATGGTATATGTCTATCTCTTATGGATAACCCACAATGGCGGTACCGGCCGGCCGCTGGGTGTTTTCTATGTGTTATGTGTATGTATTTACAAAAAAATATATCTATGTAGTATATATCAGTCACCTAACCATAGTACAAGCTCTGCTCATTTTGGGTTAGATGATGCTGTGAGATTAGTCCGGAAATATATATTATTTATTAATGAATTAAATTTTAGGTCAATTATACATCAGCTGGCTCCTCCTAGTTACGTTCTGCTACAGCTACAACGCCTGGTGCATTCCCCTTCGCGCAACTTTTCCTTACCAAACACCAAACAACATTGCCATATGGATGGTCATCGACTACTTGTGCGACGTGGTATACCTGATTGATGTAGCGATGGTTAAACCCAAGCTGATGTTCTTGCATGAAGGGTTCTGGGTCGATGACCCTGCTGCTACGAGGAAGAATTATAGGCGGAAGGCTCAGTACAAGGTAAGTGTAGTGTAGAGTTTAAATTGTGTGATAGCAATCTAGGCAGGATAATTTTTGACTGTCTGAGGCGATGTGGTCGAAGATCATCGATTTACGCAATTCGTCGAATGCTTTGGGACGATTACTTAGGTAGAATCTTCTGCTGATTATTATATTATTTTAGACTAAAAATTAACTTAGTTACTGCTAATGTTTATACTTTATTAATACATACCTCCATTACAAGAATTATAAATAAATTACCTGTATTTTTGTACCTTCTCCCCAAACCAATACTTGACTTACTTATCCTTTTATTTTCCGAGTCTACTGTCTATACGATTTTACCCAATTACTACATTATCAATCATATTTTATTAAATTAGAAAAGTGTTTTGCATATCGAAATGTTTTTTTTCAGTTTGACGTTTTATCACTTTTACCATTGGACATCCTATACATATTCTTTGGGCCTGAGAAGGTGATTCTCCGTTTTCCGAGGTTGTTCAAACTGCAGACATTCTGGGAATTCCATCAAGCTATGGATCGTGTGTTATCATCACCGTATGTGGTAAGACTCTACTAGTCAATTGTTTATGTTATAAGTGTTTTTATTTTTATTTAAGGTCAGTGTTGAATGCAGCCATCTGTGTTTTATATTACAATATTTTTTATTTATCTTTTTATAGCCGATATTGATGGATGTTGTAAGAAATTTGACTTTTATTTTATTTAGATTTTCATTAAATTTCACTTTTAAGATTTCAAATCTATACTAATACCTACTAGCTGACCCCAGCAAATGTTGTTTTGCAAAATGAAAAATATATAGTAGCCGATTCTCAGACCTACTGAATACGTATATAAAATTTGGTAAAAATCGGTAAAACCGGTTCGGAGGAGTACGGTAACTAACATTGTGACATCATCATCAGCACCCTATTAACGTTCCCACTTCTGGGACACAGGGACTTCTCTCTTGACGAGAGAGATTAGGCCTTAATTCACCACGCTGGCCCAGTGCGGGTTGGTGAATGTAACATGTCCATGACATTGTGACATGGAAATTTTATATTATATTAGATATAAAGCTGAAGGGTTTGTTTGTTTGTTTGTTTGAACGAGCGTGGCGTGAAACGCTATTTCAATATAAAGAAGCAAAGTATTTCAAAGGAGCTTCAACTTTATACTATTTCCAGGTCCGCATCGGAAAAACCCTCTTCTACATCTTCTTCCTAATCCACCTCAACGCCTGCGCGTATTACGGTATGAGCGCCTACACCGGGCTCGGCTCGAACGGCTTCGTCTACGACAACGAGGGAAACGCCTATATCAGATGTTTCTACTTCGCGACCAAAACCGCGACGTCCATAGGGAAGAACCCCAAGCCGGAGAGAACTGTCGAGTACCTGTTCATGACGGCGGCCTGGCTGATGGGGGTTTTTGTGTTCGCGTTGCTGATTGGACAGATCAGGGATATCATTGCGACTGCTACGAGAGCTAAGGTGAGCGAATGAAGAATGCTTTGAAGTCAATCCAGCACCAGAAATAAATGTTTCGGTTTTTGAACAGAATGTAGTCCTAGATCATTGTAACTTAATTCGGGTCGGGTTAAGTCAAAAACTTAATTATAAATGTTCCAGGCATAAATCTAAATATAATATTTAAGAAAAACCCCCGATTCCAATGCCGTAATTACCTTATATATTTTGTAATATGCACGCGATGCGCTTTCATATGACACCCAACTAGCGTATATTTACAGATTTTCGGTATTCCTTCCCCACTCTCACCCCCATAACTATTAAACGGTACAACCGATTCATGAAACATGTCTAAGAACACTCGCGCCAAACTCACATTTCATACAAAAAAAAACTTAATTGAAATCGCTATATCCGTTCGGGAACTATGATGTCCCAGACAGACAGACACGTCAAACTTATAACACCCCTCTTTTTTGGTCAGGGGTTAAAAACTGAGATAATCTGAGTATCCAAAAGGCAGCCACCCGAGCCATATCTTATAGTTTAGGCACGGTTTCGTTTCCCAGCTGCCAGCAGCTGACAGTAACGTATGTTCCAGGCGGAATATCGTAAGAAAGTGGACAGCTGCATCCGCTACCTCCGTCAGCTGAACATGCCCGCCTGGCTGCAATGGCGGGTCACTTGCTGGTTTTACTACACTTGGAGCAAGCAGCGCTGTTTCGGTAAACATAGAACTCAAAACTATACATGACATTTTATAGTACAGTCAACAGGAAAATAAACTGATGAAATAGAGTCTCAAAATATAATAATAATAACACAGTAAATTAAGTGAAAAGTTACTGACCATTTATTTTTATTTATTTATTCGGGCACCGCCAACAGAACATATAACAATATTTCTTAGAAACTAGTTAGGTATTAATTATACAATGATATCGCGGGTGCAGTGATAATACCGATAAAAGTAAAATATTTGTTTAAGTTCACTGTAAACATCACTAGAAAGAGCAAATAATTCTGATTCTAGTAGGCTATTAAAACGTATTTACGATTTATTTGCATTTATCGTGTTTTAATACTACACCTTCGATATGTGCCTACAATTGTAGCTTGTTTTTGTTGTTGTTTGTTTAGAAGTAAAGGAAAAAATTACGTGTTATAAGTACCTAAGTGATCATATTTAGGTGTTCCTAGGTGTAATTGTGACTAAAAACTTCATTTGAAATTGAAACTTTGGTATAACTTGCTACATCTGGCAGGTCCCACTAGAAGATGTTTTGCAAGGTTGATTTTAATCACTTACTTTCGCTGTTGATTGTACACCACACTACAACAATAGGTTAACATTGAAGGAATAAATCCTATAAAGATAAATTCACGTTTATTTATAAGGCACTATAATATTTTCTGTTTTCAGATGAGGAAAAGATTCTGGATTCACTACCGTTCAATATGAAACGCGATGTGGCTTTGGCTGTTCATATGAATAGTTTAAGCAAGGTCAGCAATATTCATAATTATTTTCATAATATATTGTCACATGCTTGAAATAATGTTTTACTATTATTATTATACTACGATTTGTCCGAGAATATAATAACAGTTATTTTAATAATGAACAATAACTTGAACAACCGTTTACAAATTAAAATTCACTAATTTGACGTAACGATGGATTCATTGCCAATATTATGAATACATATATACATAAGGGTCCAAATTTTACATATACATATTATGTGTAAGTTTATTTATAAAATATCGGATTACCTTGAGGACAAAACTGCTTGGGACGGAATCTGCTCCAACACAAAATCAAAAACAAGACTAACAAATAATGATTGTAAAGTTTCAATACAAAAATGAGCTAGAGTTTCTAACCGCTTCTTTGCTCTAGTCATAGAATAATAAATTACTACGCTCTAGTGTAAAAAAGCGAAGCGACCTGATACCATAAATTTATTTCCTATTTATCTTTAAGTAGGTACCCATGTTTTTTTTTTGTATTTTTTTTTGACGTGTCCAAGTTTTGTAAAACCAAACAATAGAAATAAATGAATGATGTATCTTGTATCTAAAACAATGTTTTTTTTTATGTGCAGGTGCAACTATTCCGAGACTGCTCAGAGTCCCTCCTGCGAGACTTGGTGCTCCAGTTAAAGCCTGTCTCATTCCTGCCGGGAGACATCGTCGTGAGGAGGGGAGAAGTGGGTCACCACATGTACATCATACAGTCCGGACAGTGTTTTGTAAGTAACATGTATTCCGAAATATGGTATTTATGTATTTTCTTGGTCTTCATGTCCCATCTTAGACCACATCGTCACTTTACATCAGGTGAGATTGTGTCCAAAAAAAGGCTTCTCGATCATAAAAAAAAAAAAAATTTGGTGCCCAAGTTAAGCCGTAGTGTTTTTTTTTAACTGAACTATAAAGAAAACAAATTATAATTATTATAATTGGTCCAAATCAAATGCATTCGCACAAAATATCTGTTTAAAGTATATATTTTTTTTTATGCTGGATAAGCCTTCATTTGACCACAATCTCGCCTGATGTAAAGTGACGATGTGGTCTAAGATGGAGCATGAAGACCTAGAAGGTAGATAGATGGCTTCTCCGAACCACATTACGAAACACGAAAAAATCGCTTAACGCACTGGCCCAGCCCGGAGGGTGGTGACAAGCCGCGGCCGAAGCCACCAGAGACTGTTCTTAGCACCACCCGGAGGTCACGAATTACTTGAATTAATCAAAAATATATGATTCTGCTATCCGATTACTATTTACTATACTATTTTCTTTCTTTTATAATATAAATTCTGGTATTATTTCGACGTGTTTTTCTTTATAGGTAATGTCTCCGGATGAGAATGAGGTGTTGGCAACTTTGAAGGAAGGTTCAGTTTTTGGTGAAGTGAGTCTTCTGGGTATTGACGGGCTGCGGCGAAGAACAGCCACGGTTAGGTAAGCACTTAACTTAATATTACTTTATCAACACATATCTACTTAGGAATAAAATGTACTTATCCGAAAGAATAAAAATATATATTTTTCTTCGTGTACAATGACATATTATGTATGCATATTTCTCCAATATGTGTTATAATTACTGATAATACCTATATGGGCAATGGTATAACAATCTTAGATATTTGCGCAAATATTTGTGACCTGCATGCGCAAATTTTGGCGAAACTTTGCACAACTTTGTTATGTAGTTGTTCCAAATCACCCCAGGTCAATGGTTTAACAATCTTAGGTAATGTGTACAAATATTAATCACCTACATGTGTAAATATTGGCGAACCTTTGCAAAACTTTGTTATGTGAATAAATAGGCGAGTACTTTAGTATTATTCGGCTAATAACTAGCTGGACCGTTCCGGCTTTGCGCGGATACGAAAACCTATTTGCTGAAAACCGTAGAATAAGGCGTTCCGTAGTTTTTGAGTTTATCCCGAACATTAAAGCAGTCAGATGCGACGGGGCACTTTTATATATAACTAGTGGCCCGCCCCGGCTTCGCACGGGTTTTTATTCAACTTTTTTTCCCGGCAATTATTCGATTTTTTTTCGCCTTTTAAACCTTCCCTAGACCTCCACGAACATTTCAAGACTATGATAAGATAAATCCGTTCAGCCGTTCTCGAGTTTTAATCAGACTAACGATCAACAATTCATTTTTATTTATATAGATAAGTTTAGCAAACTTCCTTACCCAGGTCTCGAGGCTACTCGAACCTGTTCGCGTTGTCCCGCCACGATTTGAACTCGGCGTTGGCGCACCACAAGGCGGCGGCTCAGATCCTGCGGCTGAGGGCTGACCAGATCATAAAGGAGAACGCGGCTCGCCAGGCTAAGCAGAAACTGGTTGAAAGAGCTAGAAGAGCTGCTGCAGGTTTTTACTTATATTTAATCATCTTAGTTAAATTTAAGCTTATTAATAATAATAATTATGGAAGCTAACGATCTGTACAAGTACCTAGGATACAAGCAACTTAAAGGGCTTGATCACACCACCACCAAACAAAAACTATCACTAGAATATAAAAACCGAGTCACTAAAATATGTAAAACACAACTTTCTGGTAAACATTTAATTAAGGCTATAAATACGTATGCAATCCCAATTTTAACATATTCGTTTGGTATTATTAAATGGACAAAGACAGATATTGAGAACATAGAGCGAACCACACGCACCACATTAACAAAACATAACCACTTGCATCCTAAAGCGATAGAAAGACTCACTATTAAACGACAAAATGGAGGTAGAGGAATGATAGACATCTATCGTCTCTGGAAAAAACGAGAACTTAACCTTTACACATTATTTCAGACAAAATCACAAACTAGTAAGATACATAAAGTTATAGTAATGAATGATAATAACTACACACCACTTAATCTAACACAAACAATTCAACTAGAAAATCAGGACACCGCTTTACGTAATTTACAACAACAACGAGTAGACAACTGGAAGAAAAAAGTGATACATGGACGACACCCACATGATATTGAACAAGCGCACATTGATAGCGAGGCTTCTAACAAATGGCTAAAAATAGGCAGCCTATTCCCTGAAACAGAAGGATTTATAATAGCCATTCAAGATTAAATTATAAATACAAATAATTATTGCAAATACATTGTTAAGGATCCTTTAGCTTTAGATGATAGATGTCGTAAATGCCATGTTCAATCAAAAACAATACAGCACATAACAGGAGCTTGCGTAACACTGACTCAGACAGATTATACACATAGACACAATCAAGTTGCCAACATAGTTCATCAAAGTTTAGCATATAAATACAATCTCATACAAAATAATCGGACCCCCTACTATAAAAACACACCAAACAATATTTTAGAAATCGAAACACACAGGCTTTATTACGACCGTGCCATACTTACAGACAGACCATACATTATAACAGACAAGATATTACTATATCTTACTGATAAAATAAGAAAAACCACTTACCTAATAGACATTGCCAATAGACAACATACAGAAAACCTTAGCAGAGAAAATGTCCAAATATATTGATCTGAAAGATGAAGTAACAAGAATATGGACACAAGAAAAAGACTACGTCATACCGATCGTTCTGTCTACTACAGGAGTGATACCTAAACACCTACATCGCAGTATGGAGCTATTAGGGCTACATTCATCTCTGTATATCACATTGCAAAAGGCTGCTATTCTTAATACGTGCAGAATTGTGAGGAAGTTCATGGACATAGACCCATCATCCACACCAGTAAATTAAAACACAAAACACGCTGTATTTACTTGGTATATAAACCCGTAAATACAGTTTATACCAGTCTTCAAGGCTGAGAAAAAAAAACCTCTTCGATAATAATAATAAAATGTTAATTTTGTTACAAATATACAACATATTACACATAAATTGTTTAGTACATAGATTGTAACAAAAAGGGCTTCCACTCAGCATTATGCTACAGCAGACTAATCTGCTGTAACGCTGGTCTTCCGTGGTAACCGATTGGTGCAGAGCATGAGTGCACTCTATTTACAAAAAACTTAAATACTACTTACAACTTACTTAAAAAGCTTGTTTTGATTTGGCATCATTAGGGATCTCAGTATTTTGAATGTTACACAGTATCTTAAACGTAATATTTGTTAGTATACGTGTTTTTACTCAGTACAGTTTTCTATTTCTTCTTCTTTTTTTTAAAGCTAGATAAGCCTTCATTTGACCAAAATCTCACCTGATGTTAAGTGACGACGTGGTCTAAGAAGATGGGGCATGAAGACCTAGAAGGTAGATGGCTTCTCCGGGCCACATTACGAAGCACGAAATAATCGTTTCACGCACTGGCCCAGGCGGAGGGTGGTGACAAGCCGCGGCCGAAGCCTACCACCAGAGACTGTTCTTAGCACCACCCGGAGGTCACGTGTAAGGATTCAGAGGGTTAAAACTTTCAGACGTGAACAGACAAAACCTCGGGCAAAACTACAAAATTTCAGTTCTAATTTCCACCTATCCATTCACCTTTAGAACTGATACCTATTATGTTCGTGTATATCGTCCGCCTATTTTGAGTTAGCACAGTTACTATAAACTAGCCCAAAAACTGAAAATCACCTTCGTTTTTTTTAGCAAGCTCTTAATACATTATTCCTTAACCACGGCCTTTCCCAATAGCAGGCGAAGACAGGCCTAACTCCCGAAGAAGGGGTTCCTCAAACGCGTCGAGTCTCAAAATGGACGGCAGAAGGCATCGGACGCACAGCTCCCTGTCGAGGGTGTCGAGGCGACGACTCTCCGTACTGTCTGAAGATAAGGTGGGAATTTCATACGTTACTAGCTGACCCCAGCAAACGTTGTTTTGCAAAATGAAAAATAGATGTTGGCCGATTCTCAGACCTACTCAATATGCTCACAAAATTTCATGAGAATCGGTCAAGCCGTTTCGGAGGAGTATGGCAACGAAAACTGTGACACGAGAATTTTATATATTAGACTAGTGGCCCGCCCCGGCTTCGCACGGGTTTTTATTCAATTTTATTTCCAAAATTAACCACTCCCAGATCCCCTTGAACACACACAAAAAATTTCATCAAAATCGGTCCAGTGGTTTGAGAGAAATTCAGTGACATACACACTCACAGAAGAATTATATATATAAAGATGTATTTTAGGGGCAGTACCTATACTTAAATCACCTGGGTTTATGCACTCAGTTGCATTTTAGTAGACTTCATTCACTTTATTTTAGTGTCAACTGGGGTAAAACCAGCTGTTGTATTATGTACAAATACCTTACTACCGCGTCTTATTCTTTTTCTAGGCAAATTTCAATAATTCTACTTAATTAAGGATCACTTTTGAAAAGTAAATAACTCAAATACAGGCTCTCAAAAAAATCTCAAGTTGCCCATCTCAAGTTTGCTCATAACTACTTTATTTGTATTTGATTCTTTTATTTCATGTGAGTATTTTTTTTCAGCGCGTCTCAAACACTTCTATAGCACAACCTGAGAGCTCGACGCGGACCGTAGAGTGGGTGCGGCACAACCAGGAATCGAACCCACGACTCCGCACCGCATCAAACCCTGTACCAACTATTGTACTATCATCTGATTGAATAACGTTACATATTAATTTCTAAATATATTTTTTTTTTATATACTTATAATATGTTTGTTGTAAATGTTTGAATTCGCTTGAATATCGCTCAAAATTCTTCAGCAATATTGAATGGTCAATGTGTTTTAAATCTGTTTTATTGTTATGTTCCAAAATGTGCCACTAAGTTTTATGTAGAAAAAATAACTTAAGATAGGTGATTGAATACGTGTTATTGTGATGTTTCAAAAATATATTTATATTGGACGTGTGGTAGCACAATAAATTATTCTAGTCCTCTATTAGCGTAGGTAAAAACTATAATTAAGTTAAATTATAATTAAGTATTTTATTACATACCTATATACCGAAAATTATGTTTGTTAAACAATAACCTAACAAACTATAAAATATATTTTACAGCATGACAACCATGTTTTATTGAACATTATTTTACCTCAAAGATACAATCAAAAAAACCTGATTATCCCCTCTAGAGGTACCTTCCTAAACAAATACGAGACTACGCTGAAGGTTGAGTAGATACAAAGTTCTAATTTGTTTCCATGAACCGCTGATCCAATTTCAGCCAAATAAAAACATTGGAATTCGTCCTTTGTCAAACGAATGCATTAATTAAACTAATATTGCGCGCATGCGACATCGTAGAACAAAGAAGCAGACGATATCTAACCTTATTTCTTTACAATAAGGAAATTCTGTTTGTATAAAAAGTTAAATATTGCAATTAGCTGAATGAAGTTGAGTGTACAAAATATGAGGACCGTGTTCTGTGTATATTTTATCTCAGATTATAATTCTGGATGTTGCCAGGAGATTTGTTGTTCCATTTATTTTATATCCCTTAGTTACATAACAAATGGACTAAAATATATATTATCGTATTTTTAAAAGCCTATACCGATTTCCATATAAGTTGCTGTATCGTGATCTATCATTTTATCATGGCAATTTAGAATGCTTCACTCCTCATCTTTCAAAAGGCCGTTTATTATAAAACATACCTAAGAACACTTATGACTCATAGAATAATAAATTACTACTAACCCATCTTTTAAACAAAATAAACACAATAAAAATCGGTTCATCAGTTCGCCAGAAGAAGGGCGGGGAAGGAGACCAGAACAACTGCCAGAAATAGGGTTTTTTATTATCGTATCTCACCTCAGCTGTAAGAATTTGCGAACATTTCCCGGTCCTCACATTTTGCATGCTCAAATTCTAAGCGCTTCCGCTAAATGATCCTTGCGTGATATTTGATTAGTGGTTTGTTGATTTAGGGTGGAAGGTAACGTTGATCACAAATTTGTATATCGGAAATTGTAAAGATAAGAAAGTAGGTACTCGTAAAGTCAAATAAGCACAGAATATTTTCCTTAAAAATGTCCTTAGGTACTACATTTGGAGAGCTTTAAAATTTTTATTGCTAAATGTAATAGTTAGGGCGTAGTAATTTATAATTTTATGTTATATTATATATTATGTTGTGTAGGTATCTTATGTATCCCCACTAATCAATACTTTTTTTAGGCTTAAAAACGGGGGATAGAAGTTTACATTTAAGACCTATGTTTTAATAAGATCCCGTCCAAGAAGCACCTACATTTATTATTGTTGTGTTCATAATTGTAGTGAGGAAATTGTTTCAATTATGGCAAATTGAAGGAAAATCCAAGTAAACTGATTTCCTTTCGTAGTAACGTGTTTATTTCAATAAAGAAGCGAATCAGCAGCACGCAAAGTCTATGAAGTCTGTAATGGCTGAGCCAATATTTGTGGAACGAACTTTCTTTGTCATTTTCTTGAACAATCTGGGTAACGTCAGCGCTGTGGGTTTTATGACGAGAGCCTAATGATAATTTCTCTCAAAATAATGTATATATAGTTATTCCTAAACAAAGGTACCTACAGCTGTATCTCTAGATACTAGATATGACATTTGTCGGATACAGGATGGGAAAATAAAATATAAAACTTTTGAAAATTTTAGAAATTTTGGTGTATAATAATAGTAAACCTTTATTACATACATGATCCATATTGTAATAATAGGTAAGTTGAAATTAAAAATAGTACAACATTCAACAGAACTGTAGTTAATTATGATATACATTTGTAAATATGTACAAATTTTAGGTAGCAATGTCTACCCAACGTTTAAAAGTCGTTTATTTCTTAGTTTTTTGTCTATAAGTCTTTTCGCCAGACTCTTTATGATGGTGTTTAAGTCTCCTCATTTTTAGCCGATTTTTTCCGACCGAAAAAGAGGGGTGTTAAACGTTTGACGTGTCTGCATGTCTGGCAAGATCAACAACAAAATCAAACTAAGTAGTATAACTTTTTTAATTAACATGGCTTTTAACAATATTATGATTTGAAACGGGTAACATACCATGATTTTACGGTTTTTGAGTTTTCCGTTACTCTTTGTCAATTAATTTATTGCCGCTTGCAACAGCGTTGAAATATCGGAAAATTGGAAAACCGTCAAATCATAGCACATACCCGTTTAAGTCATAATATCAAATTACAAATTAGTAGGTACGAATACCTTATACAAGAGAGCAAGATGAGCAATATATACACAAGTGTGTAAAGGCTGCCAAAGTAAAATGATTGATAAACAAACAGCAAAAAAAAATCATCAAATTTTAAAACGAGATTTTTTTGAATTTTTGTGCTTTGAACTGTACTGGTATGCAATGGAACCAACCCTTCATTATGGGGTAAGTAACTCGATCCAACTAGTTGCTACCTCAGTCTGCAATCGGCCTCGCTCGCGGTTCATCCCTTAGCGAAATGGAAAAAGTTTATTTCTATTTGTACTGTGGGGCTCAAAAAGTTCGTAATGCATTTATTGAGAATTAGGTAGTCCATAATCATTTTAGTTTAGCCGAATGGTGATTTGGTCTATGCAAGTAAGTACTATATGCATTTAATTTAAACTAGCAACTTCTACCTTCTACCTTGCACGAGTGTAAATTTTAGACTGAATCATTTGTTAAATTACTGGACACTATCTAAGTATATATATACTGGACAAAATCAGTTCGGTAGTTTTTACATGTTTGACGAGACGCAACATCCTGCTAATTAATATAAAGGTTATGTTCGTGATGTCTATTTTCATTGCTCTACCTCGGAAAAACGATTAGATTAGCTTAGACTTGCTTAGTACATAATATAATTCAAATTCGAAAATTTAAAGTTTCAAGGGAATCACAAGTCAATTTCCAGGAATTAGATTCCCAGCAGATGATATAAGTTGATCTGCCTATGTATACCTCTATGGAAATAAACGCTTTGACTTTAGACTTTAAGCGTGATCGTATGCGATTGGCGGGATAAACTAGATTAATTTAAGAAAGCTCCGTTAGCTTTGGAAGACAAACCGGATGTAAATTGCAACTAGAATAAACGTAAACAAATAATATTTTAAGTTAGATTTATATGTTTTATTTACATAGGTACACTCAATTTTGAATTTCACAAAAGTGGATTAGGAATAGCTATACTCTTCTCCTTTTTCAATAAGTGGGTGAAAAGAAAAACAGTTTTTGTTTAAATTTATTTAGTAGTTACTTAGATAAGTAATCTGCAACCTCAAACTTTCAATTCACTATCTTTGGATAGGTACCTCTTTATCGTATCAGTATATAATATATAATTAAGTACTTATTTATAACAAACAATTTTATGAAATGCCTTTTTCTTAGATGGTAGATAGGTGTTGGTTTACGGTGATAATTTATACGTGCCTGGGACAAATACATGGTACTTCACAATAGACCTTATGTATAAGCTCAGAGTCGCTCAAAGAGCAATGCAAAGGGCTAGGCTTGGGTTTCTTTAAGAGGGTTACCGATATAGTACAACGATTAGCTCGTTGAAGTGGCAGTGGGAAAGTCATATAGTCCAACGACTGCAATGATGATGATGTTCTATCCGTCCTCTTAGCATGTTCGGCCGTATCCAGCAGATATGTAAAAGTAACGGTAAAAAGCGTACCTGTATGTACTCGTTACTGTATCATTACTTTCGTATTTACTTTACTCGTTACTTTTGATACAATTATGTTCGAGTAACGAATCAAACAGTTATAAATCCTTATCTAAATACACATATTAATAGCTACTAACCATTTATATGTTTTCGCATATTGAACCTAAATAACACACGAAAACTTTCAAATATCAAAATTAACAATAACTTTAAACTTAACAATTACTAAAAATAAATACAAAGAGAATAAAAATGAAAAAAGAAATAAATGAAGATTGAATTTGGCAAAATATATAAACTTAAAGAAAAAAAAAAACAAATTACAAAGAATTAAACCACCTACTAGCGAAAACATTCTTGACCTTGTGAGGCTTTGTGTTAAACAAGTCTAGGTCCGAAATGTCGGCCTGAGCATTGAAAGATGATGTAGCTCTACAGAAAAATGAGTTTTGTCTATAATTAGTGTGACTAGATGGTGTGTCTAAGCGAATGGGGTGTCTAACTGATTTTATTGGGATTTTAAGACTAATTTTTCCAGTAGTTGTGGAGAATCTATGTAACTTTGGGCAATTTTAACAAGAAACATAATATCTGCTATTCTACGCCTCTCAAGCAACGGTAGCAAGTGATGACGCCGGAACTTAGCTGCTTATTTAGTTTGATTTAAAAAGTATTAATGTTAGTAAAATTTTGACGGATTTACTAAATTAGCAATGGATTTACTATTTTAAAAAACGACTTTGAGTTAATTTTAGTCTTTAATAATAATCACAATCCATTATGTATCAATGTATCAGTCGATACCGCATCAACGTTACTTGCGTATACTGAAACAGTGTTGATACCGATAATACGAAAAATGCGAGTAACGAAATGTTTCGCTTCTCGGTACTGGATGGAGTACCCGTTACTTAGCACCGAATATATACGTTTTGCCAAAGCTTTTGTATCCAGAGAACTCGTTAATGCATCTGGAGCCGACTTAATGTTCACTATCACCGTTAACACGTCTTTATTTAGTTTAATGAATTAATATTTATGTACCTAATAGTGCTTAAACTTAATTAAAATAACGTTATAATGACTAAAATGGCAAAAAAAATATGGCTATTTTAGTCTCTTGCTTTAAGTTTAAGTGTGTTGTAGTCACTATTGTGCTTTAATAAGTCAAAAAATATTTATTGTACCTTTTAAGTAATTGTTTAACATAATGATTGATGAAAATCATAAACATTTACTGGCATAACCGTCGTTAATTTCATTATTTCTGCGATCGTAAAACCGAGGTATTGTGAGTTCGCGTGCTCATGACTGCCATTTGATATCTATTTCACTATAATCAAAATTTGCCATGATGCTAAATCATTATTTGGTTTTACCGAAAAAGTTGGCAAGCACAATACACTAGAAACTGTCTCGTAAATAAACTGCGCGCGATTATGCTGGCTTAGCATGGACATTTTTAAACGGAATTATAGTATTATATCTACCTATTAATAATTCAGTTTAGAAATTTCCAGTTTAAAAGAATGCATATGCATTAGATGCTTCATGGTATTAAGATTGCAATCGACCAAAAGTTATTTTCGTGCAGAAGCCTTCCTCGATAAATGGGCTGTTATTCTATAGTAGATCTACAGGTCAGTAGATGGGTTCTGTAATTCCTGAGATTTGCGAGTTTATCCAAACAAACAAATTCTTCATGATTATAACATCTATTTTTACGAACTATTAAACAAGGTGTTAAAACTCTATGTTTATGTAGCTAAACGTAGAATTCCTAATTTAATATGCAAAAAATTCAATATCACGAAATATTTTCCTAAGACTGAAGTTTGTAGAGTTATTACACTGGTTTGTAGAGATACCATGCAGAATCGTAGAGGTCCTACGCAGGTTCGTAGAGGTACTACGCTTGTTCGTAAAGGGACTACGCTAGTTCGTAGAGGGACTACGCTAGTTCGTAGAGGGACTACGCTTGTTTGTAAAGGGACTACGCTAGTTCGTAAAGGGACTACGCTATGTTGAATTAGAGCTACGCTGATTCATATACGTTTTGAGTGTGAATTCGTAAATTACCTAATAAATATATAAAATGTTTTTAACAAAATGCATGTTGTAAAATCCAAGAACAATGTCATCGCTAACCCGCACTAACGAAATAGCTGAATAATTGTAAAAACCAAAAAATCATAATCATAACTAAGCAACGAACAACTCCACTTGTACCAAAACTTAGAAAATGTCAAAAGTCATTAATTTGTTTTAATTTTTAACTGCCACGCGATGCACTACCGACCCAACCCCCTCGGCCACCCCTGCATTATGGCATGTCGTGTAGCATGAATAATTCGAATCGGTAATGAGAACCGATGCCAAAGTTATGACAGTCCGAATGAGGTTTTGTTTTCGTGTAGTAACTCGGTGGGGGTTGTATAAGTTTTGCAGTTTAAAATGTCGTTGCTAAAACTAATTCATCATCATCAGTAGTCTATAACAGTGGGAATACATTGAGCTCGTCTCACCAACGCTTTTTGATAAATATTGCAATATTGCAAAATCAGCATTCGAGCCTCTCTAGTTTGACTAAAAACTAGTAGGCTTAGCCAAAAAAAAATGCTCTACAATTATATGTATTTTGTCCAGATTGTATTCACCCTCCTGCTTAACAGTAGTCAACACCCATAAACAACAATTATGTAAATTACCAGTGTAATATTCACTAGTGCAAAAAAGTTAGGTATTGCTGCTATGATTTCACCTGTAAAAAGTTACAAGAGTTAAATGGTACCTTTAACCTTTCCGTTTCGGTACGTCTACGATTTCAGTACCTTAAAATAAATTATGCACCCTAAACTGTCTGTAGGTAAGGCAATGATGTCATTGAGGATACGCGATAACCACAGATAAATAGTCTAACATCACGGAAGGACGCCAGGTTTGTGGTCGTTACCGCTATCTGATCATGCAGAACGGAAGGCATTGGTTTTCATTAACATACCAGGGTTATGAGGTTTGAGAGTTTTACCTGGATCTAGCTAGTTTTAGTGGTACATTAAGAAGAGACCATGTTAGATATACATGGCATAGTGGCTTCATCGTCACATCATACCATGTATCAGTATGTATGTACAAACCAAGAAAGACTTTACAAGTTTAAGGTCTGAGTGGTGATAAATTTCTTTAATTTGCGGTCATAAACACATTACTATTTTATTTAGTTGCTGGAATGTCTAGACAATTTGGCTACAATCTCACGATTGTGATGGTAAGTAAACAAGAAAAAATCACATAGATTTAAAATAAATATTTTATTGACTTTTGTCTTGATGAGCTTCTTCTAGTTATTAAGGAACATATCAGTTTGAAACTTTTATTTTGTTTTTTAAACTTGAATTCAATCCTGCTGTTGTGTAAAGTCGCTCCCTCACATGCAAGAACGCTCGTCAGTCAGGAAGATGGGCTTGTAATGTTGTATGCTCAAAGACGAATCCAATAATGTTCATTACACGCTAAAGCTCCCAGTTTAGGAGCTCCATGAGGAGTGTAAATTACAGTTTGAGAGACGAATTATTCACTAAATTGATTAAACTAATAATGTTATACCTCAAAGTAATATTTATTGGATAGAGACAAAGAGTCTCGTCCAAATAAATGTTAGAATTAGGAGAATATGGTATCAAAAAGTTAATTGCATAGTTAAGTAGGTCAATGATTTTTTTTTCTGAGTAGCTTGCCAATTACTCTGGTCTAAGTACGTACTAGTTTCTCTGATCCTATTTGAGATGTGAAATAAAAAGTGACCAAAGTACCTTAATTAAGTATATTCTTTATAGCCTAAGTCTATATCTGTAGCAACCCTTGTTTTATGCATAACAATCCATTCATCATAGATGCTTGGTTTAGTAATGTAAATGTTTGCCTAATCCATTGCCGATCGGTAAATATTTGGGGCGGTTTGTATGGCATTTAGATTAATGGTTTATTTGGGGAGGGCTAAACCTATCCTAGAAAATGTTGTAATGCCTTTACTTTCATTAATAACTTTTAGTAAAACGCCGAGAGTTATTATCAAAAACTGTTTGAGAAAGGATGTTATTATGGTATCTATACGTGTCATAAAATCGAGGCTCATCAAAATAAGAACGAACCCTAGTTCTATAAAACTGGAAATGGGCATATTGGCGCGATCAGAGATCTGCAATTATGCGCAAAGCGGGATTATTTTTTCTGCCTATATTTTAATTGGAATAACTTAATTGATTAATTAAGTGCAATGGCGGTATAGCCATACCCCCCGACTGGGAAACCTTTCGGAAGAGGCAGCGGCGGCCTTGGAGTCCAAATAACTCCGAAAATGCATGGGGCAGAAGGCAACGGGAAACCACTGCTACTATTTCCCAAGACAGTCATCATGGATAGCAACGTAATGGATGTGAGTTTGTCGTGCAATCCGGCTGACGCCCGGCGCCACCCTTCCGGACAGGGCGGTGTGAAATCTGCTACCGGCCATGCCTTAGTGACACATCAGGCTACGCATGGAAATTCAGTTACTGGTGATACCAACACCATCAACTCGAGACACCCACATCGAATCGGAACCTGGAATGTACGAGGGTTGAAGCAACCAGGCAAACTGCAGATTGTAGAGAACGAAATGCAAAGGAAAGATTTACAAATTTTGGGACTCAGCGAGACTCACTGGACGGGACAGGGTCACTTTTACTCCAAGTCACGGAATAAAGTGTTATTTTCAGGACCAGATGATGAAAGCAGTAAGGGAGTTGCCTTCCTTGTTCCACCTCAAGTAGAAAAATGCGTGTTGGGATACAAACCGGTCAGTGACCGTATAATTACCATAAGGTTGAACACCAAACCATGCACGCTAAATATCGTGCAGATATATGCGCCAACATCTCAGTCCAGTGAGGAGGAAGTGGAAACCTTTTATGGCAAGCTTGCAGCTACTTTAAAAGAAATACCGAAGAGGGAAATAACTGTCATACTAGGGGATTTTAACGCTAAAGTTGGCAAAACTACGGATGACAACCACCTTCGTCGTATAGTCGGTAGATATGGTATTGGAGAACGGAATGAGCGAGGCGAGCGCCTGTTGCAATTTAGTAGCGAAGAGAGTCTCTGCCTGACTAATACCTGTTTTAGACACCATATTCGACGGCTGTATACGTGGATTTCTCCTGGTGACAGATACAGAAACCAGATAGACTACATTTTGATTGGTTCACGGTGGCGTACATCAGTTATGAACACGATCACATATCCCGGTGCAGATTGTGGCTCTGACCACCAGTTACTGGTCACAACGCTGCGGATCCGACTGAAGAGCCTGGTCAAAATAAAAGTGAACCCGAAACTACAACAAGTGGATCTGTCAAGATACAAGCAAAGCATGACTCAGAGGATCGCAAACGAATCTTTTAAAGGATCAGGATCTGTCAAATGGGGTCTCCTAAATTCGGTGATAAGCGAAGTAGCCAAAAAGCATTTGATCAAAAAGGAGTCCATGAAGGATTTCATAACACCAGCGACAAGCCGCGTAATTCTGGAACGCCGAGAGTTGAAAGAGAAAGGAACTAGCTCCGCTGAAGATCAGGCAAGGTACGCAGAGCTAAGTCGCGATGTCCAAAAAAGGTGCCGCCAAGACTATAACGCTCACATCAGAACCATATGTTCAGAACTCGAGCAGCATAGCGTTCGGAGCGAAACGAAAGATCTGTTTCGCAAAGTGAAAGAGCTGGCTGGTTCGCGTAAAACCAGGACATGTGTAATCGAAGATGAAAGTGGAAACCTCTTGACAGACACATCACAAGTTCTGGAACGTTGGAGACGGTATTGTGCAGCGCTCTATGACACTGGAGATTCCATTGGACGGAGCACACGATGGGTACCTGATGAGCCCGACATTCTGCGTTCGGAAGTGGAAAACGCCATCAAGGCACTCAAATGTGGCAAGTCGCCTGGAAAAGACGGAATTCCTGCCGAGTTGTTGAAAAATATGGGAGCTGAAGGAACATCGATCATGGTAGAAATATGCAATGATGTCTGGAAAACTGCAAAGTGGCCTGAGGATTGGACGGAATCTGTGTTCATCCCATTACACAAAAAAGGCTCCACCAGAATGTGTGATAACTACAGAACCATTGCATTAATTTCACATGCCAGTAAAATTATGCTTCATATCATCAACAAACGGCTCCAGCACTTTCTAAGGAGCCAAATACCGGAGGAGCAGGCAGGTTTCGTGAAAGGTAAAGGCACAAGGGAACAGTTGCTTAACATCCGTCAAGTCGTTGAGAAGAGCAGGGAGTTTAATAGCCCGGTTGTCTTGTGTTTTATAGACTACACTAAAGCATTTGACTGTGTACAGTGGGATAAGTTGTGGACTGTATTACGCGAGATGGGGACTCCTGAGCATCTCATCAACTTAATCCAAAACCTCTATGCTGAAAACCGCTCTTTTGTCAGACTCGGCACCGATTGTTCCAATGTGTTCGAAACAAAAATGGGAGTTCGTCAAGGATGCATCCTGTCCCCCGGTTTATTCAACATCTACGGGGAATTTATTGTCCGGAAGGTGCTCGAAAACTGGGATAAGGGATTTCCGATAGGCGGGAAACGGATATCAAACCTGAGATACGCAGATGATACAGTCCTTCTAGCAACGTCTGTAGATGATATCCAGGTACTGTTTCAGAGGCTCGAGACCGAGAGCAACTGCATGGGTCTCGCAGTAAACAGGAGCAAGACGAAGATCATGGTGATAGACCGTGCCGGAAAACTAACCCCCACCACCAACATCATCCCAGGAGTTGACGTAGTAGACCACTATGTGTATTTAGGCGCATTAATACACAGTGATGGTAGCTGCGCACCGGAAATAAAGAGGCGTATTGGAATAGCTAAGGACGCCATGACCCGACTTAACAACATTTGGAAGAGAAGGGGAATTACCAATGCCACCAAGATCCGGTTGATACATGCTTTAATATTCCCAATATTCCTGTATGGGGTGGAAACATGGACTATACGCGCCCGTGAAAGGCAAAGAATCGAAGCATTCGAGATGTGGTGCTGGAGGCGTATGTTACGGATTCCGTGGACAGCCAAGCGCACCAATGCATCGATTCTGACACAGCTACGGGTCCAGACACGCCTCTCAACTATCTGTCAGCAGAGAATACTCACGTATTTCGGCCACTTAGTGAGAAGGGGGGACGAAAGCCTGGAGAAGCTGATCGTAGTTGGAAACACGGAGGGTAAAAGAGCCCGTGGTCGGTCTCCAACCAGATGGTCCGATCAAGTGAAGGCCTCTTCCTCATCTAAATTCTGCTCGGTTGTCCGTGACGCCATGGATAGGCACCGTTGGAGGCAGATTATTAAATCCAGGTGCACCACAGCACCGTTGTCCACAACCTATGATGACCACGATCCTCAGCCATGAGGGAACGACCCCAGAGAAAGAGAGAATTGATTAATTGAATTAAAATTATGATTAAGAATTGAAATGAAGAATTGAATTGAAGATTAATTGAAGGTGATATTTTTACCCGAGAAAATCCTGCATGGCTATTTCCTGACCCCTAATGGGAGATATGTCAGACTCCTACTGACTAAAAACCAACGGTATCCATCGTACACATAGAAAAGGGAGCGCAGGAACTAAATGAGTGCTTCCGCGAACCCAACGACGCTCATTTTGGAGCACTTCCTTACGGGGTTCTACAGATGTTAGTGCGAGTAATTGAGTACGCGAATCTCCTAATGCCAGTTCTCAGTGCGTTATGTTACGAATGAACAAGGGCAGTGAGGAGTCTTCCCTTTGCCTCTCTGCCGCTTCTATATGCAGCAGAACTTATTCGGAGGACACAATAATTGCCTACCAATAATCTTCTTTCTCAACCATACATTTAAATATGTACATACATTTAAATATGGCCCCTGTGTTTTATGTTATTATGGAAGCATATAACAACAGTCCAACGTAGGTACTATAATATATGTACTACTTCTGAAGAGATAATAAATCTAAATTTAAAATTTAAGAAAAACCCACGATTCCAATGCGTTTCTTTCCTTAAAAGTTGACACCATAATATTTTGTAATGTGCACGCGATGTGCTTTCATATTATGCGCCACTCCAGTATATTTGCAGATTTTCGGTTTTCCTTCCCCACTCACACCCCCATAACTTTTACAGGGCACAACCGATTTTCATGTCTTAGAACACTCGCGCAAAATACACCTTTCTTACAAAAAAACATTAAATTGAAATCGTTACATCGGTTCGGGAGCTACGATCTCCCAGACAAACAGACAGACTGACAGATACGTCTAAACTAATAATACCCCTCTTTTTTAATATAATTAAGCTGTTTTGGCTTATAATTGGTTTGCTACCGCCATTTTACCCCTAGGCCCTAAGAATTTATTTCATGAAACATAGCAATGACGCATACGAATGCCGCATGATTCATTTACACTTCACAACTATAAGTTTCACATAAATTCTATAGTTGGAATAATTATTATTCATTTATGGGAATTTATAGTCGGTTGACTTTATTCTTAGTTATGACTAAAATTCTGATTACTTAATTGGAGGGAGGCTAAATTGAAATATCGTAAAAAAAGGAAAAATATCGCCTTATAGGCCGCAGATTGACGGTAATAGGCAATTGCCTGTTTTCGATCGTAATCCCTGGAATATTTGAGGCTTTACTTCAACACTAATCGTCCTGTAACTGAAACTATTATAGCGAATGATAATTTATATTGTTAAATATCTGTATTTTCAGCATGGGCCGAAATAAAGAGCCGGAACTGCCAGTCAGCAATCCCGTCGAAGCGAAGAAGCATCGCGACGAAAGCTTCGGACACTTGAAGAATGGATACTATAATCGAGCACTCAATGCATTAAACAAGGTAAACTTTAATCTGGTAAAAGATGAATTCGAAGTAAAATATTTATTAAGTAGAAAAAAAATCCTCCAAAAACTGATCATTTGAAAATAATACAGTTTTTTGTAAACCAATAACCAAGTTCTGAACACTTAAGAAAGTATACCCAAGAAACCTGACCTGGCGCCAAAAATTCCAGGATCAAAGAACAAAAATTATATTAATTAAGTAAGTCATTAATTATCAAATCTAATATTGTAACAACACATTAAACATGGCACCGACTCGTTGGATTTTTCCTTTTCGCTTTCTAAAACAACACAAAACTCGACAAATTCCTTAAATGGTATGGATACAATCATGTAGTGCCGACCCCACGTAATGTGGGATAAGAAGCTAAAGAATGATGATGATGAGTATGGATACATCATATTTCTTAAAAATTGCTTCCAAGCATAATAAAGTATTTGTTTAAATATTCTATATTCCTCGAGGATTGTTGACCACATTGTATCGAAAGAAATAGAAAAAAAAATGAAAATCATGCGTGCATTCCTCAGCTCGAATTGAACTCGACTAGTGTGAGCACTTTGAACATAAGGTAAGTGCCAAAACACATTCAGTCACCATGACGACCACAGCTAAGGCGTCGATACTGCCGCCTCTTCACACACCTCACATCACGTTACGTAATCGCGAGCACCATGAACAGCAGCGACACTGCGAAGGCCCAGGCCAGGTCCATCCTTGGCCCAACGATCGACGCTGGCTACCTCCAGAGCTTTGTAAGAGTGGGCATTGACGAAGACGAAGAAGAAGTAGACTCAGTGGTAAAGGAATCCATCAGCAAGCGAGCCCCGCAACATGCTGAAACGGCCGATGATAAAATTAAGGATAGGAAGGAGTTGGTCAAGCCAAAGAGAAGGCGGGAGAGGAAGCCGAAGAGAGAGCGGCGAAGGCGTGAAGAAGAGGTGTATACCGACAAGGATAGGGCGGCTGCGGTGCTCATGGGCTCGAGGGATATCAAGACCTCCATGCTTCTTAAGGATAAGGCGGAGAGGAGCAGCTCTCTGCAGTTGCCGGAGGAGACGGATGCGGCCACGCTGCTGGCGCTGGCCCGAGCTGAGATGATGAGGGAGCGCTATAGAACCGCAGCACAGTTTGTTAGCAAGGTAAATTGGAGGAAAACGGTTGTAAAACAAACATCTAACTCAAGGGTGAGACTTTTTTAATTAGGAACTCTGGTGCCCTGGAAATGACTTACGTATACTACTTACATAGGTTAAGAATGCAAGTCACACCTATGTTTTTTTTTTGTGACGCTTACTTAGTTTTAAAGTCAAGAGTAACAATATAAGGCAACATAAGGTCAACCTCAACTCAGCTTAACCAGTTAAATGCAAAATATAATCTTAATACCTTCTGAGAACGAAATTAAACAAACACTACAATTATTCTGTATTGCAAAACCAACGATAAGTAAATATTCTTGATACACAAGTTCCATTAAGTCATAAATATAGAATCAAAGGTCTTAAAATCCTTACCTTGTTTCAGGCGATAGAGTTAGCCCCGGAAGAGAAAGCGTCCTACGTCGCCCGAAGCAAATGCTACCTGCTTCTCGGTGAACCACACCTCGCTCTGGCAGATGCAGAGGAAGCTCTGAAGATCGACTCCAAGGACGCCAAGGCTCTGCTGAGGAAGGCCGAAGCGTTGTACTACTGCGGCGAGTTTGAGATGAGTCTGGTGCATTTCCATAGAGGATTGCGTGCGCGCCCGGATCTGAGCGACTTCAGACTGGGCGTTCAGAAGGCTCAGGTAATTAAAATTATTTATGGAAGGGCAGATTTTTTAATTGTCAGATAGGCTCTATTTATATACTACGTAAGTAGATATTTATTTAACACTAGAGCTACTTATTATAGAGAAATATATATATATATGATATATACCAACAAAGAAACAGGAACATATAATTTAAATTATTATTTTGACATTTGGAACCTCTCGCAACACCAGCGCCTCAGGCGGTGAATTACAGTATTAACTAAATAGTTTCCTTGAAGAGTTTTTATACGGGTTTTACTTTCTTTCCTGAGCCCTATTAACACGTCATGATTTGACTGAAATACTTACCGCTCTTAAAGGTATAATAAGTGCCTTAGGCTAAATACCTATTTCTTCATATTTATTTCAGGAAGCCATCGAGAACACAATAGGCTCTGTAAAGCCGTCAGCCAAACCTCCAAAGAAGAAACCAGAACGGGCCTCTTCTAAGGCTTCCAAGCCCGCGCTCGGCCAGCTTATGTCAGACAAGATATATTTGGAGAACTTACTGAAAAACCCAGACTTGGCCATCGCTGACAAGAAGAACGGGATTGTGATGCAACAAGCCGAGGAAGCCATCAGGTTCTTGGAGAACAGGGAGGAGTTCTGGAGGCAGCAGCAAACTCAGTAGCACCACGGTTCTAGGCTGAAAGTACTGAAATCATGGTGTTATTAGGCTTCTACTGGTCTCTGTAATTGTGACACGAATGGAATAGTAACAAAATTGGAAGATCGAATTAAAAAGTTCCGTTCCGAAATACATAAATAATTATCTGTATGTATATCTGTATAATTATCATCGACATAATTCGAAAGTGTGTTTTTCGAGTTGAGGCACTGATGTTGTTTATATTTTTGAACACAAAGACAAATTGTAGGTGAATGTCTCATACACAAAATTATAACTCTAAGTATCTACAAATTGTTATGTTGCTTATAAAATACAATGCAATTGAAATAAACACACAAGTTCGTGCATGCACTTTATCGTATAATTTGTATTGTGATCGTGCTCATAATTAACAATAAACATTAAAAATTAGAGTAATAAATATTGATAGGTAAATAAAAATTTTGTTAATAAAAACGGCGTAGTTTACTTAAGTTTATCCATTTAAATCCATCCCATAGAAGAATATAAGAACATCTTTAAAAAAACCTACCAACATAAAGTATGTTAAAAAATATTTTTAACAATTATTTTGTCGTTATCGCGACTAAAGGTGCTCCTCACTCTCCGAGAGCATTCACTTGTAAACAGAGTGATGTACCTCTAATGCTCAAAGTCGAATCTAAAAACTGATTATATTACCCATGCATTATGATTTTAAGATTTAACAGCGCCCAGCGACAAAATGTTTGCATTTTAGCTCGTCACAGCTTCTATTAATATCGACGAATTCATCCATTTGATTGCAGCATGATAATATCATGCTTTTTTTTAAATACTCACAGGATTTAACAATATTATTGTTAAATCCTAAATAAACAATATTATTGTTAAATCCTGTAAGAATTTTAAAAAAAGAACAGAAAATCTTTTCCTAACTTAAATATTAGCTCAGAGGTGCAGTGGGCGAAGGTTCTCCTGCTTCGCCAGAATACAGATTTCCATAACAGGACCACTGTTCGTTTTGTAACCAAATAATAATAATACACAGACCCAGGGATTAAATTTCCTTGGGTCTGTGTATTTTCTATATAAAAATACCTATTAATTGTAATAACTTATATTAAGCTATAACCAATCTTACCTCTCTGCCTGTTTTTCTTAATAAGAGAACACTAATAGTTACGATAGAGCCTTTAGATCGACAACGTAAAACGTATTTTTTTTTACATGTTTTAAATAAATAAATAAATATTTCCAGACAATGCACACAACAACATCTAGCCCCATGGTAAGCTCTAAGCTTGTGTTACGGGTACTAGATATCTGATATACTTAATATAATAGTCATACATAATATAGATATTTTTTATTATACATATTAAACACCCAGACCAAGGAAAAAGTGCTTGCAGAACATACAAACACTTTCACCCTCGGCGGGAATTGAACCCGCTACCTCTTGCGCCGCAAGCGGACCCTCGCCCACCGCGCCACTGAAGCAGTCAAGTGAAGTTTTTTTACATAAGTACCTTAAATATTGAAGATAGAAAACTCCTGACATCCTTCATAATAGTTTTAGGTATAGCTATTGAAAATAATTATGAAACGGAGGTACCTGTGGTTGATATAAGCTTTGACATGCCTCGGTGTACGGAATTTTGTTCGCAAGAGTCTCCTAAAACATTAATTTTAATTTTTATGCATTTCAGGTCAGTAAAATAATTATAAGATTAAGCCCTTGATAAACTATTAGAAGACGCGACGCCATGCGAAAAAAGGAAGTTCTACGTAGACGCGTATGTTTTATTATTTCACGTTCTTGGCTTCTTTCAGGGTTGTTTCAACTTCAACAAAAATATCCCCAAATATAACATTAACGACAATGTCCAAGCGTGCTCCTGCAACATAGATTACTACTACAAACACCTGACATCAGTCGGAAAAGGTTGCAACTACTGACACCCCACATTTCGTTGAAGCTTATGGAGACTTTAAGATTAAATTTTCAATACATCGTTATATTTCGAAGCCGTGTTGGCTAACGGTGAAGGTAAACATCGTGAGGAAACCGGCATGTTCTGAGAACTTTAAAGAGTTTGAAGGACATGTGACATTCCCCAACCCGCACTTGGCTAGCGCGGTGAATTAAGGCCTAATCTCTGCCGCCTATAGAGAAGTCCCTGTGTCCTAGCAGTGGGAACGTTAAGGTGATGCTGATTTCGAAGATTATTCACCAATATTTTAATTATGAACATGAGAAATAAGATCCACTTTATTTGGTGAATTTCATACATTATTATGTTCAAATAACAAAGTTTTGTTTCGCTTTGTGGGAATGAATATATTCAACTATCGTTGTTAAAGGTCTTAAATAATAAAAGTGAGTTTATAAAAGAAATATTTTATTTGTTCCACCGGCCATTGCCAAATTGGCGCAATCTAACCAACAATTTTGCATTCAACGCTCCAGTCAATCTTACAATTAAAAATAAAAATATCTACTCATCGCAGCTCTCGTTATTTACAAAAATATTTACAAATCACATAATTCTATGAGATTAGCATCTCGCGACCTCGACGTATAATTTCATAATCATAATCAAGAATAAGGGCAACGTAAGCTATTTTACGTTAAACATAAAATATGTTAAATAGGAATTCTTCAATTCTTAGCAGAAGAGCGTTGTCAATCTTAAGATAACTGTCTCAATTAGACGACTTCGGTAGGTTACACATATCTGGTAGTATAATATAAATCTAATCTAGATTAAAATTTATAAATAACCATTAAGTTTAATTGTTAAACACTGATGAATTAGAATATAATAATCCTATGACAACTAATGACTCAATCAATCTCAATGCCTGCAATGGAATTTCACAACGAATTTTTGTACAAAATAAAAGATTATGAGTGTAACATATTGACTGTGTACTTGTAATACTGCCTATTATATCTATATATTCGGTATTCGAGCACACACAAAAAATCCCGATAGAGATCATAGTGCAATAAATAAATTCACATTCGGTGAACATATCTCTACTAAAAAACACTTAAATTTCATGTATGGAAATACAAGACTATTAAAACTATTAAACTAAATACTTGCAATTTAAATACAAAATATTTACAAAAAAATCACTAATACATAATTCAAAACCTTGCACTGGTATACAAAAGATACAACTATGATATAAAATGTAAATATAGCTAAATAATTTTCTACATTAATTACCACGACTTGTAGCTATTTCTTTGAAAATAAAGAAAAATGTCTTTAATTGCATTAAACCGAATCGCGGTAATGTTTATAAATCATTTTAACCAATTAACTCACACATTTCCGATTTGACTTTAAATAGTAAACTCGTTTATGCAGTATTTTCCTACAGCTTACTGGTAGTTTCGAGATTATTTTAAATCTCAAAATCTGCAGAAATGAGATAGACTATAAATCACAATATAAAATCATTATAAAGTTACAAATTGTCATACATTATAGTGATTACTGCTATTTATAAATTAACTTTTACATCATAAGGTAACCAAAATTAGACGTTTGTAAAAAGAGTTGCAACTTTAAGAGTACCTATAATTTTTCTAACTATTTTTTTTACTACTTTGAATGGTCTTGAAATAAACCAAACACATTTAACGCTCTCAAATTGTCGATTATTTTAGTGTACTGTACATAAATTTTATAATGAACGACTTAGTAACAAGTCTTACATAAAAACATCGTTTAAGCATAAAATTGCATAATAAATATCCGAGAAATATAGTCACGAAATCGGTCTCAATTCAAATTCTAAAATGCTATAATAGCATTCACTGGTTACCACCGTAGAGAAAATACAAAGATGAAACTGCCAATGTCTAACAGATAATTTAGCAATAAAAAATCATGATTCTTGAATCTCATTTTAGTTAAATTTTAGGCTTTGGCTCCATTACGGGTATTTAACCGCAAGCGGTAAACCACGAAACTGCAAAACCAAAATATTCGGATATTCGCGGAATAAAACTATTTTCCTTTAGTCACAGAATCAGGCGGTGTAGCCGTAGAGGAGCCTAAGCCTTGGAAGTGGCTCGATGACACCATTTCAAAATATTTATTTTAATGAGGTGGTAACAAGTTCGAAAACTTTAAGATATATTGGCATTTTAATACACGCCCGCGCCCGCTTAACGCGGCGTCTCAGGCCCAAAACGATATAAATAATAGTTTTAAAAACCACATTGACCATTAGTACGACGTTAAGTTACAGTCGTAATAATAATAAGTCATACAATTTATAATATCTTACTAAGACGTAAAGGCGCGTTTATTGTTTTAAAAACCATTAAAGTTATACTAATCGTGTTCGTGTTATCATAACAAATACTTAATTGTATGTACACTAGGATTAATGTCCTAAAATAATAAGGAACACTCAATAGCAAGACTACGTCCATAGTAGATTTACTTTTAAAAAGCAGATTCGAAATAAACATCATAAGGTACCTAAAATAACATAATCATAGACAAAAGAACAGTTTGTCAAGTTTTCAATTACGAAATATGTAAACGAAAATATAATATCGTATGTTTTTATCACAAACAAAACTATATTTGTCTATGATTTTATAGTTGTTCTGTAAAAAGCTTAGATCAAATGTGTCTTCTAATGGTGGCGTCTCAACGACGCACAAAATATTTCAAATAACAATCGTCAGGAGCAGCTCTGTCTACCTAACCTCTTTAGACCTTTATTAATCTATTCGTATCTGAATCAAAGTGTTATCAGAGGCATACTCATATACGGGGTGATTAATTTCAAGTAGTCCAATATTAAATGCGCGATGGGGGAGGTTCTTGAGCACCGATTTCACTCCCGTGTGTGTTCTAAGATTTTTGATATTGGAGATATTCAACTTTTTTAGGTTATTTTTGGATTTCCAACTTGATTCACTAAATTGTTTAAAAAGTTATTTACATTAAGTTTTGGTATATGTATGAGCATTTGTTATAAAGTTTCGGCTTTAATATGGGGTTTGCGACACCGCAATATTAAAGCCACTCAGGTTATTTTTATATGAAGTAATGCACACATGCAATATATATAACAACAACATATATGAAATATAATATAACTACAATAATGCATGTGATTAGCTAGATTACTGATTTTGCAATCAATACGAAAAAAAATATCCCGCGTATTTATTTCATAATTTAGTCTTGAAATTTGAACTTAATACTCGCTGAAAACCAGCGCTGTGCCTGCTCCAGAGCAGTCGCAGCAAATGCTGAGTCGACGACCCTTTTGTGATTCATCTGTGTTTTTATTTTTAATTTAGTATTTTTAATATACTTTTGTAATGCAGATGTTTCATAATAAACTTTTCTTTATCTTATAATTACTTTTTTAAAAGATTATCGATTAGGTTTAAAAAAAATCGCAGACATAAAGGCTAAATGTATGTTTCAGCTAATTCAGTTACATTGGCCAAAAATAATAGTTTTTATGAATACGAGCGAGAAACTATAATCATCCGTTTTTCGTCGTATGGATAAATAAACCATACCATTGACTGTACTTTTTAAACATAATAATGTGCAGTGAATCATCTTATTTAGGTACAATGGCTACACCAAAACGTTCTAGAATGTCTGGAAAAAGTCATATATAACTATTTGGTGTTTGACAGGGCCGCAAATTTTATATTGACAAGTTGGTCTTATGGCCTGACAAGTACAAAAGTGATCCGTCGCGGGCTTCACGAAGTAGCACATTTGTATAAACAAGCGCCCGCGCCTGCGTAACGCAGAGTCAGGTCTTAGACGTCTGTTTACTGTCTGTACTGCCAATACCAAGGCCTAGTAGATTTTATGCCAGTTGATAGGTAGCGACGTAAAACGACTAGACGTTTTAGACCAGTTGACCTAGTAGACGAGCTGCTCTTTAGCCAAATCGACACTATCCCAGTCAATATGACTGGGATATCAGCACATAAGCATAACTATAACGGTCATTTATATTTATACAAATAATAAAAAACCGGCATTTTGATTTTGAATGAATGTGACATAAAATGGCGGATCTGTAATATAGCATAACACGGTAGAATCTCTTACACCATAGACCAAAACCAACTTTAGTAGTCTGAAAACTCTACGACATTGAAATATTAACATTACCACAGTCATATCGTTTCTGTTTTGTCAGTTCACTTAGGGAAGAGTCCTAGGAAGGTGGTGCGAGTGACGTCAGCGGTTGCAGGAACCGCAAGCATTCGCTAGTCAACTTCGTCCGCGGGCCGAACGTACACCGGTCCGAACTTCATCATGTAGCGTTTGGTGAATGTCTTCGCTTTGGCTTTCACGGATTCGGTGACTATGAGCTCTTCTACGGAGCGGCAGTGTTTTAATTCTTTCAGCATCACGAAGTGGGTTAGCTGGGGAAGAGAGAGTTGAAATAAAAAATAGAAATAAATAAATAAATGAATAAATAAATATTTCCGGACTACTCACATAGCATCACCTAACCCCAAACTAAGCAGAGCTTGTACTATGGGTGACTGATATACTACATAGATACATTTTTTTTTTGTAAATACATGCTTAGGATACATAGAAAACACCCAGACCCGAAACCAGAAATTGTAGATCGTACAAAATCTGGTCCCCCGGCGGGAATCGAACCCGCAACCTCCTGCGCCGCAAGCGGACGTTCGCCCACCGAGCCACAGAGGTCGTCGAAAGAAATATGAGTGGGATTAGATCCCTCCTTAGTTATTTGTTTTACTGTTTTTATTATTTGATGAACTTCATCCACCGTCGTACAACAAGCTATTTCGTAAAACCCGCGGCTTTTACCAAGACATCCGTTCATCTAGCTGGTAGAAGTCCTATGCTGCTTTCACCGATGTCTGTATACTATAAATTGGGCTAAAGGATATATATATATATATATATATATATATATATATATATATATATATATATATATATATATATTTCCGGACAATATATATATATATTTTCGGACAATCCACACAACAACATCTAGCCCCGTGGTAAGCTCTTAGCTTGTGTTACGGGTACTAGACATCTGATATACTTAATATAATAGACATACATATATAGATATTTTTTTATTATACATATTAAATACCCAGACCAAGGAGAAAGTGTTTGCAGAACATACAAACACTTGACCCTCGGCGGGAATCGAACCCGCTACCTCTTGCGCCGCAAGCGGACCCTCGCCCACCGCGCCACTGAGGCAGTCAAAGGAGATACCAACCTTCCTTGCCAAATGCTTGAAATCAGCTGTACAGGTAATCTTCCCGGTCGGCGCGTCGGACTTCCGATACGGACTCAACAATCCGACCATGACTCTCGCCATGTTGCTTCTAAACTGCTCTTTAATCTTCCTCGCGACCTCAGCGGTGTCTACCGGCATGGGCGTGGTCTGTTGCACGGGAGGTTCTGGAGAAGGTTCTTCGATTGGAGAAGGAATGGGGATGGGAGCTGGTATGGGAGGTGGGATGATAACTGGTTCTTCGATTTGTGGCGAGTCAGAGGAGTCCGTGTCGCTGTCTATTAGTTCGGAGAGCTGTAAGGAAAAATGTGTTTAATGTATTGTTAATACTTCCTCGCAGACTTTTTTCTTACAAACTATTCAGTGAAAAACCCCCGATTTCAATGCCTTAATTTCCTTATAAGTAAAACACCATAATATTTAGTAGTTAGGGCACGCAATGCTCTTTCATTTGATACCTCACTCGAGTATATTTGCAGATTTTTGGTTTTCCTTCCACACTCTCACCCCCATAACATTTGAACGGCTCAACCGATTTTCATGAAACATGTCTAAGAACACTCGGGCCGAACTCATCTTTCATACAAAAACTAAATTGAAATCGCTCCGTTCGTTCGAGAGCTATGATGTCCCAGACAGACAGACAGACACGTCGAAACTTATAACACCCCTCTTTTTTTTGGTCGGGGGTTAAAATAATAAATAAATAAATAATATATCCGGACTAATCACACAGCATCACCTAACCCCAAACTAAGCAGAGCTTGTACTATGGGTGTTAGGTGACTGATAAACTACATAGATACATTTTTTTGTAAATACATACCATACATATTATACATAGAAAATACCCAGACCCGAAACCAGAAATTGCAGATCGTACAAAATCTGGTCCCGCGGCGGGAATCGAACCCGCAACCTATTGCGCCTCAGGCGAGCTTTCGCCCACCGAGCCACAGAGGTCGTAAAAATAGGCAAGTTAAACAGGAAATCAATATTTGGCAATTTCAACTGGGTATCTATGAGTACTATGATAGCCACTGAGCGATATGAGGGATGGTTAACCTTAAGATCGAGATCAGCCCCCCGGCGGCCCCTGGCGGCGAGCACGCGCACCCTCTGGATCTGCTTCTCCTTGCGCCGGCGCAGCTTTTCTTTGGTTTGCTTGTACCGCTTCACTTCCAGGCGGCCGGCTAGCTTGTCTTCTTCCGTACGCGGCTGTATACAAAATACAATAAATATTTTATGATTTTTCCTCGAGTATATAAAGATAAAAATACTAGTGTTTCACGCCGCGGTTTTGCCTGTGTTTTATGATTTTTTCGAGTGTATTAAAAACGAATTAAATCATGGTAAATATTCCGTTATAAATCGAAATAGTATTGATAACCACGATAGTTTCAAAAGTTATACTATATTCTTATTATGCAAGAAACGTATAAACGAGTTTTAAGTAATTAAACGCTTACACTAATAGGTCTCTCGGCGACGAGCCCCGGCCGCCGCTTCCTCGGCTTCACGGACAGCAGCGCGTGGTCGGGTATCAAACCGTTGATCAAGTCCTTGTTGCTCACTAAAATCACAAAATAAATATCTATATAAATAAAAATGAATTGTTTGTTAGTCTGATTAAAACTCGAGAACGGCGGAACGGATTTATCTTATCATAGTCTTGAAATGTTCGTGGAGGTCTAGGGAAGGTTTAAAAGGCGAGAAAAAATCGAAGGATTGCCGGGATTTTTTTTTATAATTACCCGTGCGAAGCCTGGGCGGGCCGCTAGTAATAAATATTTATTTAGACGACCTCTGTGGCTCGGGAAGGTCCGCCTGAGGCGCAGGAAGTTGTTGGTTTAATTCTCGCCGGGGGACCAAATTTTGTACATTCTACAATTTCTGGTTTCGGGTCTGGGTGTTTTATATGTACCATATGTATGTATTTACAAAAAATATATACTACATAGATATATATGTAGTATATCAGTCACCTAACTAAGCAGAGCTTGTACCCATAGTACAAGCTCTGCTTAGTTTGGAAGTTAAGTGATGCTGTGTGATTAGTCCGGAAATATTTATTTTTATTTATTTATTGTTGGACAATCCACACAGCAAAATCTAGCCCTGTGGTAACTCTAGCCGAATTTGTTAACCAAGGAATTTAAAAATTCCATTGAGGTTTAGTTGAGCCTTTTTAAACTTTGTATCAGTTCAAGCATCTACACAAAAAAAAACAGTTTAGTCTATTGCAAAACTTCTAGACACCGATTTTTTGCTTTACAAATTTAATAGGAAAGTGCAAAGATATAGAGCATCAAAGTTTCGGAGTTCTGGCTTCTGACTGCGAAATTTAGTCATGCGAAACTTAATTGCACTGTGACATCTTGTTTGCAAAGAAAATTTAAAAATACGGGTTAATTTTTGAAAACGGATTTAGCTCTTTTTTTTTTAGTCATTGTACCATATTGGATAGGTATATCGATTGTAAATTCACGCAAGGGCGCGGCTAAAAGCTAGTTGCTAATATTTCATTTAATCCTTTTAGTCATATTTATTTTTTATGTCTGTATTTTGTGTTAACTTGTGTTGGGTGTCCTTTCTTAATAAATAAAAAATAAATAAATAAATATTAGTGTTCTACCTTCCCGAATTCCCTTCAGGCCCTCGACGAACCGGCTGCTCTGCACGTGTCGCAGCACGGGGCTGTCGAACGTGTTGGCCGGTTCCTCTTCCTCCTCTGATGAACTTTCATCTATAACACACGAGGTTTGCTATTATAAATCTAAATTTAAAATTTAAGAATAACCCCCGATTCCAGTGCCTTAATTTCCTTAAAAGTATAACACCATCATATTTAGTAATGTGCACGCGATGCGCTTTCATTTGATACCCCACTTGAGTTTATTTGCAGATTTTTTGGTTTTCCTTCCCCACTCTGACCCCCCATAACTTTTAAACGGCACAACCGATTTTCATGAAACATATCTAAGAACACTTGCGCCAAACTCACCTTTCATACAAAAAAAAAACTAAATTGAAATCGCTCTATCGCTTCGGGAGCTATGATGTCCCAGACAGACAGACAGACACGTCAACTTATAACACCCCTCTTTTTTTGTCGGGGGTTAATAACAAACAACTTTCAATAAAGAATATAAAAATATTTAGACTTCCATAGACAAATTTCTATTGGATATTGGCTGATGCCATGGAGCTATGGGTTCAGTTGTGGCTCAAATATAGCAGAGATCAGTGGTTGTACGTTCTGCACGTACTTTTTCCTTGATCTGGGTTAATAGTTCCTCTTGCCTCTCGGCTGTCTTAGAGAACGGACGTGTGACTGTTGCGCTCGTTAAATTAAAGTGTAGTTGGGGCTCACTTGCCCGGGGCTCCGTCGCGTTGATAATTATTGGACGCTGACCTGTGGAGTCTCGAGTCGCGGTTGTCATAGAGGAGCGGGTGCCGTAGGCTGCTGACGACCTGACGGTGGTTCGAACGCGCTGCCTCTGGCACGTAAGGCGAGGGCTCTAACCAACGAGCTACGAACACAGTGAGCGTCACCGCCGAAATTACGAGTTACAAGGTGAACCCAAGTGCTACGAGCGAAGCGGCTACGGGTGTGTGCTACGGACCTTGCTACGGAGCGCTACGAGACTATCCGCTACGCACCGTGCAAGCTGTATTGGTAATTCGTTTACGCGAAGTTAAACCTTCTGTTCATAGAGCTTGAAATGAATTTTGCAAAAAAGGACGGCAAAACTCATCGGACACCACCAAGACCTCTTAGCGAGGCTGTTTCTCAACCTGACATATTTCGTACGCCCGATGTTTATGACTCAGATACGAATATTTCATTAAGAAAACGAAAATATGCAGACGACAGTGAACAGTCTTTGAATGATATGTTTAACAATGTTCTCCAAATGTTTAAAGAGTTGAAAGCAAGTCAAGATACGCAATTTTCTGTTCTAAGGGAAGAAATTGGGTCACTCAAAACCCAAAATCAGGAATTACTTACAGTTAATGCTGAAATTAAGGAAACATTGGTGTCCCTTACACAGGAACAGAATGAATTAAAAAGCAGGGTGGAAGTTCTTGAGCAAAAAGATTCCTGGACTGAAGAGCATGTCAAGAAATTGGAATTAAAACTAGAAAACTTGGAAAGAAAATCTTTAAACAGCAGTATTGAAATAAATAATATTCCCATCGAAAATCATCAACAGATGTTCTATGCGATTGAACAAATACATAAAACATTAAAGTTGGACTTTGCAGCACATTACGTACGTGAAGCTTACAGAATTCCGACTAAATCTAATCGTCCAAAGCCTATTATTGTCGAGTTTACAAATGTTCAGATGAAAAATACATTGTTACGATCCGTCAAGGAATACAACAAAAATCATAAGGGTGACCAACTTTCTACCAAGACAATAGGACTACAGGGTGAAAATCATAGATTTTTCATTAACGAGCTCCTGACGACGAAGGCAAGGCATCTCCACTACCTGGCTCGAGAATTCGTCAAAAAGTTTGGGTGGAAATTTTGCTGGTCAAAGAGAGGAAAAATTTTAATAAAAAAAAGTGAGAGCTCAACTGCTATTGAAGTGACAAGTGAAGAGCAGTTACGTATTTTGGAGATTGAAGAGCTGCCAGCGCTAGGATAATTAGATCGTTAAAGGTATTAACTTTATATTTATTTAGGTATTTATTCATTGAATATTTGTTTACATACACACTTTATTGTAAAAAAGCTTACATTAATCTATAAAAATAGACAGTGTCCATAATTTTTTTACCAGAATAGATTTCTCAGGTTGGCCAGTGCATAATAATCATGTTATTATATTGATTTCATTGTTTTTATATGTACTTTACTGATTACTTACTGTTACTCTTCATTCCACATAAAGGTTTACAAGTGCTTTGGTAAATATTTGACAACATAATAACACAATATTAATAACTTAATCTATTATATATGTATTAAACGAGTAGGTATGCATTGATTATTAACATATTATTTTATTTTAAAAGTACAAAATAAATTTGAAAGGTTCTATCTGGCGTTTTTAAATACTCAAAAAAGCTACAAGCCACAATGGTTTTCAACTCTAACAAGTATTGAGTATCTATGAAAAATAATTTGAAATTATAATATTACTTATCTGAATTATGTTTAATTGCATAGCATAATGTCCAGTGATATTGAATTTGTGACAGGAGATGTAGATTACGTCATAAAACCAGGCGAGTCGTTTTTAATTGATGATCCAAGTGAGATTAACGATTTACGTAAAAATAAACAATGTCTTACCGTTGTATCACAAAATATTAGGAGCGTAAATAAAAATTTTCTTGATTTTAAAATAACTCTATCCAGAAACAACTTTGAATTTGATATCATCGTTCTGTCTGAGTGTTGGTTAAAAGGCTCTGATAACATACCAAAACTGGATGGTTACACTGTTTCTCACACCCAAAATCAGTCCAACCAAAATGGTGGGGTATTGGTGTATACCAAGTCTGACCTGCTAAACGTAACTACGTATGAACCTCAATTCCTAGATGCTGATTGCCTTGTAGTAAAAACAAATAACTCTGTCTTTATCTGTATATATAGATCACCATCTGTTCACTCGATTGATAGGTTTTTGTTGTCTCTGGACAACTTATTGCACGAACCTAAACATTCATTGAATATTTTCATATTTGGCGATCTTAATATCGATATAAGTAGCAACTCAAGAGACAATAGAGCTGATGAATACCTGGATCTATTAGCGACACATGGTCTTTTGCCTGGACATCTGTTTCCCACGCGCATAGACAAATGTATTGACCACTGCATGGTGAAGTGTAGGTACAAAGTGGCAACGGCACTATGTCAAACTACCACCACAGATCATAGTACTTTATACGCGATTATTCCGCAAACTCAATACGCGCCTCTCAGACGCGATAAAATAGTTAAAAAACTTGATTATAGGCTTGCTCGTAAACTACTAGAAGAAACAGACTGGAATGAAATTAATAACATTAGTGACGCGAACCAACTAGCTGACAAAATTACGGAAACGATTACAGATGTTATCAACAAAAGTACTCGTCTGTGTAAACCGCCAAATAGAAGAGTAACTTTGCAACCTTGGGTTACTCCAGGTCTATTACGCTGCATGAGGTTCAGGGATATACTTGGTAAACGGCACAAAAAATCACCAAAGGATAAAAATCTGGAAAAAACATACAAACGTTATAGAAACTTCTGTAACAATATCTTACACCAACTAAAAAATGACAATGATAAAGTGGAACTACAAGAAGCTAAACATGACATAAAAAAAACCTGGACTGTAATCAAAAGGGTATGCAATTTTAATAATAAAGATGGTAATGCAGCGGTTGATATTTTAGATATTAAAGAAACACAGACTGATTCTATCAACACTGTAAATAAATATTTTGTAGAAATAGGCAAAAATCTTGCAGACGATATACTTAAGAAGTTAGGCTGTTCCCAAGAAGACCTAATAAAGCAACACAATCCTGAAAATACGTCTCTGAAATCTTTTGTGCTGCTAGAGGCCGATGAAGGTGAAATATCTTTAATAATAAAAACCCTTAAAAAATCGTTCTCATGCGGTTGGGACGGGATATCATCTCTTTTTGTTAAGAATAATGCTGATATTCTAAGTGGACCTATAACTGGACTAGTGAATAAATGTCTGAGTACTGGGACTTTTCCTACTTGCCTAAAGAAGTCGCTTGTGGTTCCTATTTTCAAATCAGGCGATAAAACCTCTGTCTCTAACTATAGGCCAATATCTCTTCTCCCAACCCTGGCTAAAATTCTTGAAAAGGTTATAAATAAGAGACTAATTAATTACCTAGAGCAAAATAATTTAATTTCATCTAATCAATATGGTTTTAGAGCAAAAAAATCCTGCATCGATGCAATTGAGTGCCTTGTTAATCAGGTCACTGATACCCTGGACAAACGTGAAAAATGTATTAGTGTTTTTCTTGACCTAACAAAGGCTTTCGATACTGTTTCGATTCCTTTACTATTGTGTAAACTAGAATCAATGGGAATTAGAGGCGTTCCTTTGAATCTGTTAACAGATTATCTGAGCATGCGCACCCAAGCGGTTAAAATAGACCATTACTTCAGCGATAAGCTTTCTGTTGATTTTGGAGTTCCACAAGGATCAGTTCTTGGTCCCACATTATTCTTGACCTATATTAATTCTTTGTGTGAACTCAAGCTTGTCAATACTACGATAACAACTTTTGCTGATGACACTGTTTTGACCTTCAAGGGGAGCACATGGGAAGAAGCTAAACAAACCGCTGAAAGTGGTCTGCGAACAATAGTATCATGGCTCAACAAAAATCTGTTGACACTTAACTTAAATAAAACAAAATATATGAGTTTTTCTATCTATAATAACAACCAACCAAGCTGTGACTTAAACTTAAAAGCACATGAATGTAAATTAAACAGTGTCAATTGCAATTGTCCAGCATTAAGTAATGTCGAAAACATGAAATACCTGGGTGTTATAATAGATAGAAACCTCAATTGGAAAAATCAAATAGACCACTTAAAAGGTAGAGTGCGCAAACTCATAGGCGTTTTCAAAAAAATTAGACATTTGAGAGATACCAACACAAATAACCTGGTATATCAGAGCTTATGCCAGTCTGTATTGACGTACGGTATAACGGTTTGGGGATCGGCTTGTAAAACAAGCCTTATCAAGCTGGAAAGAGCTCAACGATCCATCTTAAAAGTTCTTAACTTCAAAAGATATAAATTTTCTACAATACAACTCTATAAAGATACAGGGATGTTAACAGTGAGGCAACTGTTCTGTAAAAGTATTATAATAAGACAGCATTCCTATCCTCACCAAACTGTAGTTGGACGTTCTAGGAGATACTGTGATCCTTATAAAATACCATCGTGTAGAACTCGTTTTGCTCGACGTTGTCCTCGTATTGTAGGTCCGTTTATTTACAATAGAGTATGTAAAGTGTTTAATATTTCCTTTAACGATAAAAGTAAATACATTTGTAACCAAATATTATATGAGAAACTTCAACCACTATCCTACCATGAAACTGAACGAATCCTTGTTACAACACGTTAATTTAAACTCATATTATGCTACTATATTTATATCATAAGTAAATTAACATCTTTTGTAGTAACTACTAAAAAATTATATATGTGTATATATACACATATATAAATATGTATATTATCTGTAATAAACAAAATTTATTTTCGTGTTTATACATATATATTTTTATAATAAGATACATATTTATTTTAGGTTAGTTAAGATAGTAATAATTTGTCATAGTTTTAAGAAAGTTATTAATTATTAAGTTCTGCTGTCATGTACAAATAGCTTAGTAGAGAAGCCGAGGCATGTAGCAGTACCTTGCCGTAACACAGTTTTAAACTAAAACGGAAGGTATGATTCATTGCATCAGGCCTTAGATAGTAAGTCGCAACCAAAAACTTAGTTATAAGTTTATATGTTTTATCATCTAAGGCTAAAATATTGTAATTTTTTGGAAAATAAACTTTATTTTATTTTATTTATTTATTTTATAGTTCAAGAATGGAGATCAGAATTGGCAATCGCAGCGTAGGACACCATGACAAATGGACGTATAACTTGGTGTAATTCATTCCTTGGCTGCTTCTTCCTTAAAGATGTTTCAAGGTTGTGTAAAAGACCATTTTATAGCACTCGCTCACTGAGTTTTTTTTACTTTATATGTGCACTAACAAATTTTTAGTGACTTTAAGGTTTGTACATGTAGTCTGTAATGCATATATTGTATACATTAAAATGTTGATTATCACTTTGAAGGCCTTTGTTTTATATTAACTTTGTTCTATGTTTAGAACATCGACAAACTGAAGTTACCATCTATCTTGTATTTAATATAAATGTTCTAGTTACTAAGTTCACCATTGTAAAGATGTTGGATACCCAAATAGAATTAAGTTTTAGCAAACAATAAATACATTCATTCATTCATTCATATAGGTACTTATAATGTATGAGGTATGTACCTGGTATCTGCGGCAGAGGCGGCGGCAACCACTGCGGCCGGCGGATCTTCACGTGGTAGTAGTAGGTGCGGCCGCGCGCGTCCGAGGCGCTTCGCCACATGGACGGTAACACTACCTCGTTGGTCACCGGGTCTATCGTGGGCCCCGGCACCTGAACATGGGAAATCATTAATATGTTGTTCAAACTATTTTTTGACAGACTTCCAGAACACGTTCTCACTCAATTCAATATTTTATATGTATTTTCGTTGTTTTGACACGATTTTGGTATTTCGTCTCATGATCGAAAGAAGGTATTGCGAGGATTATACGTCCATGATATGGAAACCAGGATCTGATGATGGTATCCCAGAGAACAAGAATGAAACCTTCGAAAATCCTAGGGGCGAAGGTAGTAGTAAATGTCTTGTTATTTGAAAATCGATGTCCCCAAATAGTTTCGTAAGGTTTCATAACAATGTGGTCAAAAATTTCATAAGGTTTTTGAAGCCATAACTTAATCCTCATGAAAGGATAAGCCGGTTCGTCGAGTAACCCGACAGTCTGTGTGGCATCCTGATGGCGATAGACAGTCTCCTCTTCTCGTTTGTCGGTTAGGGTGAGAGAACTCAAACTACACCTACCTAGGACTCAAACTACACCTTGGGTTCCATGTTGCTACGAAATATTATAAGAAATAAAATAAACATAAAAGTCCAAAAAGGAGCAGTTAGAGCTTTCGCCCATCCGCGCAACGACGTTTAAATTCATCTCCCAAAATATCAACTCCCTATCTATCACGGTTCTTGATATAAAGCTTGGTGACAGACAGACAGAAAAACAACGAAGTCTCAGTAATAGCGTCCTGTTTTACCCTTTGGGTACGAAAGCCTTAGAATAATCTAGCCACATTAATAGCCGATATTTTTTTGTTATATTGTTACTTGTTACTATATAAACAATAGTACTTACAGCATTCATAGCTTGGTTGGGCTGCATCGGCGGCGGGAAGGCTCCGGGCGGCAGTTGTTGCCCGAACATGTAGCCGTTCACGCCCATACTGAATCCCATCATGCTGCAAATAGATATTAATTTATTTATACCTACGTACCTATGTTTACCAATTTGTTATATACCAATTTGTTTATGTTTTGAATCCCCGACAAAAATAAGGGATGTATAACACCCTGTTTGGCGTGGGGGAGTTTGACGTGTCTGTCTGGGACATCATAGCTCCCGAACGGATGGAGCGATTTCAATTAAGTTTTTTTTGTATAACCGTTCGGGAGCTATGATGTCCCAGACAGACATACATACAGACAGACACACAGACAGACACAAACTTCAAACTTATTTGGTCGGGGGTTAAAAATAGGGCAAAAAGGGCTACTGGCACTTCTCTGCATTAAAGAAACAATATATTTTTTTAATTAACAAATAATATGTTGCATTTCTATAAAATCCTTGATCATTTTTACCCACAAATATTATCCATCATTAACAAATCACTTACTTCTGCTGCATAACAAAAGGTTGGCCGGGCTGCATCCACGGCGGGCCGTTCTGCATCCACTCCGGCTGCATATCCCCCATGCCAGGCATCATGCCGGGCATCATGTTGGGCGGCATCATGTTGCCGTGCATCATGTTCCCGGGCGGCATGTTCCCGTGCATCATGTTGCCGGGCGGCATGCTGCCGGGGAGCATGCCGCCGGGTGGTAAGTTGCCGGGCATGCCGGGCATCATCATTGGCATGTTGTTGGGGCCCATCATGCCGGGTGGGAACATCTGTTGGAGATAAGTAAGATGGTCACGGCTTTTTTTTCAACATGCCTTAATTAGGTCTAACGGCTGATTAGTAAATCAATCAATAATTTATTAAAAACCAAAAAACGTATTATATAATTAACGCAGTCATTAGGACTTAGTTAGAAACTGTGTTACAGCAAGGTAATGCCCCGCAAACCACATACCCATATAAAATACCTTACAAAGGCATATAAATATATACCTTACAGAATACAGTATACATATAAAAAAAGCTAATTAGGGATTTTTCTATGTGACGCGTCGCTGTGTAATGTGAAAAGAAAAAATGCGGGAAAAAAGTAAATCAAGACATCTATGGATGAAGAGAGAAATATATTTAAGTAAAGCGACGAGAATTAACATTAACATCCTATTTATCTAAGTTATTGTTGAATTGTGACCTTTCCTAACCTAACACCTATAGTTCAAGCTCCGCATAGTTTGGGGTTAGTGGATGCTGTGTGATTAATCTGGAAATATTTATTTATTTCCAATTTTTTTTTGTGTTACCTGTTGGTAATGCTCGGGCTGCGGCCAGAAGGGATAGCCTATGGGGTTGACATCCCTCTGCCTTCGAGATTCGTCCGCCGCGGCCGCCGCTTCAGCGAACGCGCGCCGTCTCTCCTCCTTGCTCATCGGTGGTACCGCTGCTAATACTCTATCGCTTAACCTGAGGAGATTATAGATAGATAGATAATATCTTTATTGCACACCAGTGCTTACAGACTAACTTAAAAATAACAATCAATAGCCACATACGTTGTACAATCGGCGGATTATATTTTTCTTTACTAAAGGAGCAAAGATAAGGGGTCTCTAAATCATAGTTTATTTATTGATAACAACAGGTGACCCAGAAACAAAAGGTTGTCACAAATGATTAAACAATAACATAATAATTTTAGTTGCTACAAAAAACCGTTAATAATTAGCAAACACTCATATTGTCTAGTTATGTTATATTATAAAACTGTTTTACAAACATTTAAAATCATTGATATTGAACATTAAAATAGGATTTTAAATAGGAGTCAGATAAAAAACCATAAAACCTAATAACGCTTTTTTTACGAGACAGTTTTTAAGTCGTGCGTAAAAGATTGCATCGATGGAGCACTAGTGATAACCTAAAGATCCACCAATCTGACTTAACCAAACAACGAACGAGGCTCTGGTATACCCACAAACCCGCATTGAAACAGCGTTTTGGATTATTATGGTTATATTTGTTCATGGGAGCCCTAAGTCCAGTAGTTTCGACAACCAAAATAATAGTTTTTTAACAACGCCATTTGATTGAAGTCAATTGTTAGTCTATTTTTTGATTGCCTTAAATGTCGCTAATATTTTCGAACATAGTCCTAACCATTGAAGCCATAAAACTAGTTTTGAGTCGGCGTTGGCATAGATCTAGGTTATAACAATTATTTTAGCAATCTTATTTTAAAATTGAAAGTACATTATTATTCTCACCTTATACTCCGCCTTCCATCCGGACTTTTCCGCCGTCTTCTATCCCGCTCATCTCTCTCCTTTTCGCGCTCCCGCTCTCTTTCCCTATCCCGATCCCTGTACCTATCCCTGTCTCTCTCTCTATCCCGCTCCCGGTCTTTCTCACGATCACGTTCCTTCTCGCGGTCCCGCTCGTCCCGGCGGTCTCGTTCCCGGTCCCGGTCCCGGTCTCGGTCTCGGGAACCGCTGGAGTCTGCCGCGCGGCGTTCTACGTTCGCTTGGCGTTCGTGCTCTTTCATTTGTTGGATACGCTCCTTTTTGGGTATTTTGAATACTTCCTGAAATTTATTATGATGTTATACGTCGTTAGATACGTGCTAATAAGTATAAATAATTACTATTCATAGCAATAACCAGTAAACATTAAAGGAATACTGAGACTTAAAGATAACTATAAATAACGTATAAATTCAGTGTTGAGCGAGGAGAAAGCGAGAATCAAGTAAAATTTAATTCATATTTTTTACAAAATCCCAACAGAATCTTGAATATATTACCTTCAGACTGGACCACCTTTCAAGTAATTGACTAGAGAGATCCTTAACTTTCTGCAAGATAGCTGCAAAATCCTTTGTCTTTTCTGGGCTTGTTGTACTTTCTTGATTTCCTCTATTAGGTATATCTGTAGGCAAACCTGAAAGAAGTAAGGAACATTACAAAAGCTTTTATAATACACTAGCTGTCCCGTTCCGGCTTTGCTCGGATGCGAAAACCTTCCTCTTGAATCAATCTACCTATTGTAGAAAACTGCTGAAACAAATGACATACAGCTTAAGATCCGTTAGTTTCTGAGTTTATCCCAAAACATACAGATAGGTTGACAGACATACGCGGCGGGGTACTTTTATCTGTAGTAATATTATAAAGTGGTTAGATTTTGTTTGTTTGGAACAAAATTGATTTTTTTTTCAGGGTTCAGTTCAATATTTTTCAAACTTCTTTCACCAATGGAAAGCTAAACTTATACCCGAGTAACATAGGCTATGTTTTATTTTCAAAAAGAATAGGGATCCTCACAAAATCTCCAAATAAGTAACTCAAGGTGTTTTTTTTTTGCCATAAAATGATTTTCATTGTATGCGCTGAGGAAACTATGAATGATAGAACAAAAATATGTTCTACAATATGAAAGAACTAGTTATATCTAGATTTTTATTTTTATTTAGGGACTTTGAGGTATGTTTGGATGAGTTACCTGTTGCTTCATCTATAAAAACTTGTTCGGCAGGCGTTTCGGTTGAGCTCATCCAGCGCTCAAAAATTGTAAAGAATCGACTCTCTTGCACCATGGATTTGTTCGGGATCGGCAGGCGGTCTATCGTTTGTAGCATTTCCAATCTGAAACAAAAGGTATGGTTGTTACTCAATACAAAGCCGGGGAAGCACGCATGATGCAGCTGTGCACGCCTAGCAGTGGGACAGTCATCATCATTTCACATCCACAGCTGAACATCAACGTCAAACTTATTTTTGTATGTTTTTTTTGACATTTCTAAGATTTGTAAAATCAAACGATGGAAATAGGTGTTCTTGTATCTTGTAAAGATTCCAGTTTCAAATTATATGTGTGACTGGAATCTTGAATCATGAAATTTTCATCTGTTCTACATTCTATATGGACTGCTCACTGCCATTTCAAAGAGCTAATCCGATTGGCTATGTCGGTGATCCGCATTTGGCAGTGGGTCAGGTCAGGTCAGTACTAGCTTTTTGCCCGCGGATTTGCACACGATATAAAAAAATCTCGAAGTAAATAGTAGCATATGTCCTTTTCTGGGACAACAGCTATGTCCTTGTCTAATTTGTTCCGAATAGAGCATTGCTCGCAATAATTGTTTTTCCCGCGAAATCGGGTATTTTACCGCGGTCTAAAGTGGCCTATGTGTTATTCTGATATGTAAGCTGTATTACTGTGAAGTTTCATCAAACGTCATTCAGTTGTTTTTGCGAGAAAGAGCCAAAAAACACACACTTTTAACCTCACAAACTTTCGCGTTTATAATATTAGTAGGATAGTAGGTTACTGTGAAGTTTCATCAAACTTCATTGGTTTTTGCGAGAAAGAGCCAAAAAACACACACTTTTAACCTCACAAACTTTTGCGTTTATAATATTAGTAGGATAGTAGGTTACTGTGAAGTTTCATCAAACTTCATTGGTTTTTGCGAGAAAGAGCCAAAAACACACACACTTTTAACCTTACAAACTTTCGCGTTTATAATATTAGTAGGATAGTAGGTTACTGTGAAGTTTCATCAAACTTCATTGGTTTTTGCGAGAAAGAGCCAAAAACACACACTTTTAACCTCACAAACTTTCGCGTTTATAATTTAAGTAGGATAGTAGGAATACACACTTGAAGTCCAACGGAGCGTCAGAGCACCAGGGCGCCAGCAGCCGCAGTCCACGGTAGTCGAGGAACAGGCGCCGGCAGGGCAGGTCCGCGTCCCGCAACAACCTCAGCAGGGCCACCTGCGCGGGCCGCGACTTCGCGCGCACCACCGTGCGGGACAGCTTCAGTGTGTGCGACTGGTTCTTAACTCCGGTGCGATTCAGGGTCTCGAGGTCTTCTTCAATCTGCGAAGAGATTTATTTATTATTTACAATACAATACAATACTCTTTATTGAACACAAAAAAGATAAAAATGTACACAAATTGTCTCTCTATTGTTCTATTTATTATTTTTATTTATTTATTAATATTAATTAACACGGTTTGATACCAATTACATTAATTAATTAAATAATAGATTAGTACATAAATTCGTAAATATCATAATCAAATAATTATTATAGAAGAGAAAAATTATATAATACTAGATACATTTTATAAGTAAAATTAAAATATATATTCATCATAATTCTAGATTAAGTTCACAGAAACATAAACAAGCTTTTATTAGATATATAAACATCCCAATAATAACAGGAATATATTTTATTGAGATATATAAACGAGTTATTTAAGACGGTACGTGATGGGACGCATGATTTGTTCGAAGCGGCAGGTGCCTTGCCGAAGCAACTGTATCTACGACTGACTGAGGTGATATGATGAGATACAAATAACTACTCAATGTACCGCCTTAAACCACGCGATTGCTTACCAGTCAAGTAATGAAGGGTATTTTATGGCCCAATCTGCGGAATAATTCCTACTGAGCTGAATTTTCGTATACGCCTTTATAGTACGTTGTGATGTGTCAAAAAATACATTGACCTGTATGTTGGAGGACATGGAGGTCTTAATAAAAGCTGTTAATTGTTCTAATATTATCTTCAGAAATGATTTTATGTAAAAATAACCGTTTTCGGTGCGCTGAAAACGAAATTAGATTTAACTCAATTAGGTGTTTTAAACTAAACACCAAAGCGTAAAACATTTTGCTTGATAACCAACTTTAATTTTTTTCATTTGAAAATTAAAATTGGTTTTTAATTTTGAAAGTTGGACATACTATTTGTATATGTTCTTGTTTGTACGAAAACAGTTCCTATTATTAATATAATTTATTGAAGTAATTAACCTAATATAGGATATGTCTATTCTATATTTAAATAAGTTTTATATTGATAAATATAAAATTAAATTGTTAATAATTATTAATATTTATTTAATTTAATTACTTTATATTTTTTTTATATAGGTTGGCAGGTAGAAAATCCTTTGGCATTAAGCCCACCTTTTGTACAACTCTGTATTTATATTGTGCAATAAAGTATTCTTAATAATAATAATTGATAGTGCCTAATTTATTTTCTTGCACGCCCAGGATGACTGGCAGAGAATGCTTCTAGCCTCCTCTGTTCATTGTTTTTGTGCACAAAGTATAAATAAATAAATAAGTTAAAGTTGTAATGCCCCAACGGGGCTCATGTCAGGGTAACTATAATATAAAACCTTAAAGCAACAAGTAAATGAATATAACTGGCTTCAAATAAATGTGTATTAATAACTCACATCAGCATCCTGTACCAGGTCCTTCTTAGGTTTGTACTTGCGCTCCTTCTTGGGGCGGGGCTTCGGTCGCACCACCTCCGCGGCCGTCGCTGCGGAGACCTCCGAGGCGTCAGGGGCGCCGGTCTTCGACGTGGTGACATCCTCATCCTCCTAGAGACAATACGTGACATTAAAGCCATATCTATACATGGTAAGGCACAATATTGAAACAAACAGTCTTACCTACGAAACTATCATCGTTAATTGCTTAAGAAAGGTCAACTTCAATGATTTTTAATAGACATAAAGCACAATGGTATTTAATTCCAAGATAAGCTCAAAGAGAATATAAATCACTTTTTTTAAAGTAGGATTTGAGTCCCAGGCAATAACACTTTTGTATGACGTGGATTAATGCATATATTAAGGTATCCGAGCGAATTAAAATAATGAAGTCAATTTACCTCTTCATAATCCTCGTCATCTGAGTCAGGTTCGGCGCCAATCCAACCTCGGCAGTTCTCAGCGCCACAGTAACACCGCTGAGCTACTTTTCTGCAATATCAATTGTCTATTATCGTAACATACATTTCAATGGCCTAGTACAAACTTAAACAATATTAGAATGAATCAGTTTCGAACTTAAGCTAATACTTACGAATATTATTAATGCGATAGCGCGTTTGCTTGTAATTAGTAAGTTTGTTGAAATATTACTTTCATATAGGTTGGGTGTACAAAATAAAAGAAAGACTACCTGTTATCTATACGTAAAAAAACGTACTGTTCTGCAGAATTTACGAAAAAGGATTCTGTAAATTCAAGGTTTCATATAACTGACGCCTTGTAATGATGCCAATCATTAAAATTATATGCGTTATAGGTATGTACCGCATATAATTCATCATCAATAACTCGTCCAAAATAGATAGCAAAGCTGTTTACTATAGCTATAATAACGATGTATGAATTTTGTCTCCTTCTAACATACATGAATTTCACAGTGAGTAAGTTCACACAAGTTCACACAAGTACAAACGAATGCTAACAACTTCCATCTTATATTGGGTTTAATTAACTATTTCGGAAAGGAAGTTTTAGGAAGTTAGTTGATTCCTTTTCTTGTTGGAAGAATTAATATCTCGTTATGATGTATTTTGTATAAAAGACGACATAATGTTCTTTTCAGGCAATTTTTGTAGTCTACAATACTTAAGGCAATCTAAAACACTCACCCAAACCGTTGAAACTGGTAATCAAACGTAATCTCCTCCCCCGCAACAAGGTCGCGCTTACTGAAGAATCCTATTCTTAGCTCGCCATTGACCGTCCACTTCTGAGTTTCAGCGTTAGGTTCACAGGAGTGGTTAATAAACCGAGATATGTTCCCCTTTGAGGTCGCGTCGATTACAGTGTCCCCTTTTAGCGACATGAAATAGTGGTGAAGATTGTTCTCGTCTGAGTACGCTTGAGCTCTCTTGTAGAACTGATCGTAATCGAGCACTTCGCCGATGTATTCCATTAAAAATTCGCCCCTGCAAAAAAAAATATTTACATACATACATACATACATACATATTTCCGGACAATCCACACAACAACATCTAGCCCCGTGGTAAGCTCTTAGCTTGTGTTACGGGTACTAGACATCTGATATACTTAATATAATTATACATACATTCATACATATTTTTTATTATACATATTAAACACCCAGACCAAGGAAAAAGTGCTTGCAGAACATACAAACAATTTTACCCTCGGCGGGAATCGAACCCGCTACCTCTTGCGCCGCAAGCGGACTCTCGCCCACCGCGCCACTCAGGCAGTCAATTTAAATTAGAATATAAGTAAACTTTGTGAATATGTTATAAGACGTTAAATTAGCAATCATTTAGATTAATACAACAATAAATTATATGTATGAGATAGACCTAGAGTTCCGCACAATAAACATTTTACAATAAAAAAACAACCACAAAGTAAAGAATAATAATTTAGTGCAATAATTATACATAGATACTGGTACAGTCATATAGCATATAGCTTGTATACAATTACCATGAAACACTGCTTTTTATCATGCAAATTAGAATTTTTATATTTTATGCAGAAAAACATTAAGACACATCCATAACCTTCACAGGATTAATCTTTTTCTGTAAAATAAAATAAAAAAAAAGTTTAACCTGCAAAGTGAGGTTTATCACATATTAAAACTAATTAAAATTAAATTAGTATTGATGGGTCATAAAAACCTAAACAAAGACTGTGCATGAATAATATAATTTCTAGATATTTATAATATAATTTCTAGATATAATTTCTCTTTAGGCTTCTTCTAAAGAAGTGTTTGTTTTTAAAATCAGATTGTGCCAATCATCATATCATCTCATTATTATTGCAAATAAATACAAAAGTGTATACGCCAACAATATCAAAATCGCAAAGGATTAAAACTCACATTGAAATATCACTGGCAGCTTCAACGCCACATCCTTTCTTGTCAGCATAAAATACTTTGAGTGGCCCATTTTCTTTCTTCTGGAACCTTCTGTTTGTACATCTATCACCTACAGGGCATCTTGAGTTACTGAAAAACAAATAAGCAATACACCTTTAAAAGCATTGAAGAATATTAAAATTCATGATCATCAATAGAGCCATGGGACTACAGAGAAAGGCCTCCTCAGAATATCAAGGTTAGAATGTAACCCATCATGTTGGTCCAGTGCAGATTGGCAGGCCAGAGCCTAATTTGTAGTAAGACAAGTAAATATACCTGTCTAAGTAAGAATGTAACTCATCATGATGGTCCAGTGCAGATGGGCAGGCCAGAGCCTAATTTGTAGTTAGACAAGAAAATATACCTGTCTAAGTAAGCCCATCTTAATAGTACCCTGCAGAGATGGGCTTGAACCTTTAATATGCATTATAAATCATAATTCTCGTCACTCAATAAAATTAGATTGAAATACTAACCATTCTATCATGAGCAGTCTATTTAAGCAATCTTCCCCGCAGGCCATCTCCCCCCGTTCCAACTCCTCTTTGGTCAAAAAACAATCACATATCATCTTCTTGGTATCCTTGCTAATCATTCTGTCACAAAGATATTCATTCTCTTCTAAATGCAGATATTGGTTCATTCTTTCCTCTATGATTTTATCATAAGCCTCTTTAGTGAGTGGAGGACATTGTTTGTCTTCAATTGATTCCGCTAGAGGGGGCATCGCTTGCTGTAGATTCGGACTGGCCAATGGTGAGCAAATAGGAGAATTAGCTACCATTTCCAGTTCGCTTGATCGCCGCCACCGAGATTTTACCTTTACTGGCATTTCTGACGGAACAGGAAATGAAGGAGAGTTTGGAGTTGGGGAATCTACCAACTTATCCTGACTATCTGATCCCAGTTCTTCTAGTTTTAGCTTAGTTTGAGTGATCAATGCTTTCTTTAGTGGAGTTTTGACAAGACCATAGCCTTTTGTTTTCTGTTTCAAGTTGCTTATTGTTTTAATACGGCTTGATCTTCTTACCCCGGAAGGAGAGGACTCAGCTGAATCATTTTGGGTCTGCTCTGTAGCCCTTGAGGAGTTGCTATCATCTGACAATATTGAACTGGGTGTTAAGCTAGGGTCAGGTCTGGACATCATTTCTTCTTTTTGAAATGTTAGGTCTGGTGTATTGCATGGCGGGGTACCAGCATCAGTTACTTCCATAAAATCTAATGGAGAAGGAACATCAGATGAAGAAGCCAGATGTAACTCTTCAAAATGCTTCTGTATATCAATGTGTTGAACATTTCCTTGTTCTGCATCCCCATTTTGGTTTAACTCTTCAGGACTATTTAATTTTATATCATAGTATAACTCAGGGTTGTCAGTATCATCTTCAACAATTTGTACTACAGTGATGATTTCATCATCGTCCCCAGCATCCTCATAAACAAGTTGATCTTGCTCTTCTTCCAATGGAATGTCTTGAATTTCCTCCTGTGGGGTTTCAGGTAAAGGAATTGAGTTTTCTCCTATTTCTGGCATAGGAATAGATTCAGGGTTTGACTCAGGCAAAGGAATCAATTCATGATTCATTTCTGGTAAAGGTATTGACTGACAATTCATGTCTGTTAAAGCCATAGATTCATTAGATACTGCCTCAAGGCTTTCCAATTTGTTTTCAGGGCCAACATCATGCTCCATGTGATGAGACAATGATATAGTCTCAGATTGATCACTATCTAATAGAAATGGTACTCCGGGACCTGATTCCCTTGTAATGGCAACAGGTGAAATGTCCCTAGAATCAGAGAGTGCTGCTAAAACACTGGGGCTGTAGCAAGGTGCACTATTGGAATCTGACTGATTGTCCAAAGCCGCATTTGAATCCGATTCTGAACCAGCATTTGGATCTACTACTTTGATATCCATACTATTACTAGTTTCACTATCACTACCCATTTCATTCTTGGTGAAAGATGCATCATTGCTGAATAGTCTGTATTTGCCAAATTTCTTGTGAGTGGCAACAATATTGACTTGGCAAGGTTTTAGATTACTTATGTCTGATTCTTCTGTGTTTTGTAGCTCAGAAGTAGTTGTGTCCTGTGGATCTGCTTCAGGAGGAGGGGGTTCAGAGGCTGGCTCTTGACTAGGCTGTTCCGACTGAGCTGTGTCACTGGCAGCAGAAGTTTCGCCTTCAGGCGCTGCCTGCTTTCCCCGTCGCGAAGTCCGCCTAGGAGCCGCCGGCTTCGTTCCTGCTTTGGTCTTTCGCTTCGCCATCGTGTTGGAGAGCAGCAGCAATTAACCTAAACATGAAAACACTTGAATATCGACATGGTCGGATGATTGAGGTAAGCATGACCTCTTTTGATGTGTCCCTCCCCAGTGTCAATGCCACCTTCATGTTATTTACTAAAAAGTAGATGCTCCAAGTAAATTTTATAACATTTTCATTTATGTTTAATACCTTGGTCGGAACAGAAAATGTAAAGAAACCTCTAAAATGCAAAAATCATCAACTCCACCGGTTTGTGAATGCTGAAGACCATATTTCTCACTCACAAAACAACACGGACTTACCATTACTTTTGTAATCCACCTAAGAATAACTACACAATTATCCAAACAAAACTATCAATAGTGTAATAACTTTCACAATAAAAATGTGTAAAGTAAACGAAAAACAAATTCATAACTCTTCCATTTTCAGTTCAGTTCATTGCATTTTTCGTTTATTCGCTCGGAACAACTCGGAAGTCGGAACCATGTTAATTGATTGTTTCGAACATGTTCAATCTGTCTGATTATTTGCTTTGCTTGCTTCCCTGACAGTACAGTTAAGAGTTACTTTTTAAAGGTTCATAAAATAATTTCGCATTAGTGGGCTATTTTTAGATCGGATCCAATTCAATCAAAAAAATAAACAAACACCAGTTTAATTTAAAAGTCTAAACATACAACAATTTGCCTAACTCGCTAATTCATCTCTTTGGCATTGGCATTTGATAAATTACCATTTTCTCAACTCTAGTCTTTGTTTTTTTTGTGTGATTGATTGAAGATCTGTGTAACCTAAAATGTTTGTTCAGTCAATGTCAAAGTTCTAGAATGTCAAACTAATCTCGATGAAACTGTAGTGAAGCAAAGATAATCGACCTATTAATTTATCGATACCGACTACCTACATCAGAAAACAACCGAAACACAATCGACACAGTATAGACATTGACATAGACAGAAAAACTACTGCAGGGCCTTAGTAATAATATTAATTTAAATTTGATATAAATTGTAAAATCGTAGTTCCAGTTAAATTCCAGAATATACCATACTTACCAAACATAATTTTTTTTTTTGTTTTTAATATAATGATGTTAAATACTTACCAACTGTTCCTAGTAATAAGATAGTTTATTTAAGTTACTTACCAACTGTTCCTATTAAAAAGATAGTTTATTTAAGTAAATATAGTATAGGATACATCTTAAGATGAAGTTGTAATGCCCCAACGGGGCTCATGTCAGGGAATTTAGTATGTTAACACCTTTATGTAACTACATGATGCAACAAATAAATAAATAAATAATTTTACAACTTGAGACCGTTAGAACATCGAAGTTAGTGTTGTTTAAAACTATTGAGCTCGAATCGACTGGGTCTAGCTGTATTATACATAAATATATATGTAAATCAATGCCTTGATTAATTATTAGAGCATAGAACAGAGTTAGTAAGTGGTTAGAACATTTTTGTTTGGGCCATCATTGTGAAAATTAAAAAATCGCTTAATAATTGTGGCATATTTAGGTAATTTCGATACAAACAATATAGTTGTATACTACTTTAAAAAAAACTAGGTATATTTACTTTACCTAATATTTATTGATCTGGAAACTATAATTGATGGACAATTAAGTTTTGATTGTATTGTATTTTTTAATGTAATTTTAGCTCATATTGGGGCAACTATAACCCGTGAAAAGGTGCGCTATGTGCAAATAATTGCTCACACATAAATTGTATTCATACATTTTTGGTTCGATTCATTTCATACCGTTTCAAGCACCTAGGTACCTTCCTAACTAATTTCTAATCACCCACTCTTCATTGACACACTTTTCGGGCTTGTCCATTTCGTTGCCTCTGTACAACAAAGCCTTTTGGAGGCCGGATAATATCGTTCAGTAATTAGCTCATCATCACGTGCCCATCCATATTTATTATTGTATTTATTTCTATTTTATTTAGAGAAAAATGTTTTAAAATTATTTCGTTAAAATTTATAATATAATATTATTATTATTGATCTTTAGCAATATCTTAAACTGGAGGATTGAATGGAGAACATATAAATCTGTATTTGGAAGACAATTGTGGCGCTGAGTTAAGATAACATCGTGTAAATACCTTCAAAATGGGCATTTCTGTTATTATTACTGATCTTCACGCGACAGAAAGGGAGTAAAAGTAGGATGATGACTTTTTTTCCAAATAAAATATAATGGATTTTGGACGGATCAACCGATTTTCATCAAAATATATAACAACACTCGCATATAAGTCATCTATATTACAAAAAAAAGCTAATGTAATATCGCTTTATCCGTTCGGGGGCTATCATGCCATATATAGACAGACAGACACGTCAAACAAAACACCTCTCTAAATGCGTCAGGTCTGAAAAAAATAATAGTGCATCAACATAATTATTTCTTTTTGATGAAAAGTGGTTGAGCTGTTCGAAAGCTATTAGACTTTATTTGAATTTTTATTGCTTCACCCGAACCATATAAAATAAACATTACTGCTCATAATTACTACGAACTAAATAGTGTTACACCTTCTTTTTAATGGAGTCATTATTATAGTATTCAGCAGTAGGGTAAACTTTTCGATTTATAGAAAAAAATCGTGAATATGTGTGTGAGATTTTTGTGTTATCGATTTTCTGTTAACACTCCCTTCCCTAGTGTAGCTCTCTCGCCGTGCGTGTCGTGTTTCTGTTTTGTGAATAGCAGGATTGGCACAGGCTGGTGCAAGTGTCTATGATAGAATCTGACATGAAGCTTTGCTAAGGCATTGCTTTGAAAAAATTGCCACCTTAATAAAAAAAAATGCCAACTTAATAAAACTAATCGCGACTATAATACTTCCAAATATTAAATACGCTTTAGTGGTTCGCAAATCATTTTGTAACTGCTACTTCTGAGATAAGTGGTATTATTATTCTTCTTCTTCTTGTTAAATAGGTTTTATTCTTCATGGATCATTGTCAATTTGTCACCTATCAGTCTAGTACTTGACCTTTAATTGTCATGACCGCAAATTTGTGAAAATTATGAAGAACAAAACAATTCATAAAAATTCTATTCGATGCGAAATTTGCAAGAAACTCATACAGCAGACAAGTGAAGACAAAAAGCTTATACCAAATATTTGCCCTGGATGAAGATCGGTGAGTACATTTACCAATATGTTATTTATTGCTTCTGTAAACAATAGGCGTTTTGGTTGCTCGCCTATCATCGATATATTTTCATACCACAAAATTACAAGTCCACCAGACCTCAATGGTTCTATGCTACAAATTAAATATGAATTATTCATCATCATTTTAAATATACTAGGACATAAGCCTCATTTCAAAATTGTATCTATAACACGATAATATGCTATGGCCTGTTATTTTTTACTTTATTTGAACATAAATATAACGAATTTGTCTCCCACATCCTCAGTTCAACACTCGGCATCTAAAACCATTAACCATCAATATGATCAGGAGTTTAAATACTATATATTAATTAATTTGTTGTTGTGCTGTTTTTCCGAATATAATTAAACTTTTTTTTCAGATGATGCTTGGTCAACCTCATTTAAATGACACATTATAGGAGGAGTATCATATTCTTAGATTCATCTCGATGTGTTGAAAAATAATTTGCGGTTTTAACACACTTTGCAATAGCATAATACCAAAAGTTAATTATTTATTTATTCAACAACAAAATTACTTTCTCATTGTTTACATCATGTTTCCTAGTGCAATAGAGTAACTCAAAATAGATTATAATATACTATGTATTATTTAATTCAATTCAATAGATCATGTTATCATCATGATCATGTGATGATGTTTTACATCTCGCCATAAATAATGGGTACGCACTATGAACATAATATATTGTATAAATAAATATTTTGCTTTGCACTTTGTTTTTGTACTAAGTATCCTCCTCCCTGTTCCCAATTTCAGTATGTAGGTCCAACTTATTATTGAGAGAAACCTAAATCATCGATATCGATAAAACTCGATTCTGTACGAGTGCAACCCTATACCCTTCTTCTTCTTTAAGGTTTAAAATTATCTTTATGTTGGTACAATTGCTTTTAAACTTCTAACAGATTATTTATTATGTTGGTGTTTCACTTATAGTAAACTTCGATTTGACATTTTGCCTAGATCAAAAATTTCCTTCCTAGTCCCGTCTCTTAAAACGTAGTGATTATATACTCTCTGGATTGGCAGGCCAAGTACTGTTGTTGTTGAAGTACTCAAAATTGTGGTAAAAATACAAAATACGTTTATTCAACTACAACTAAAGGACCTCATAAAAGACTGAACCATGACTGAAAGTCCAGAGGTATAACCAAGTATTTATTTCAATATTTCATCAAAACGCCGATTCGTGCGGTGTTACGGACACGTCACGTAAATTATGTACGAGCAAAAATTTTATTTATATCACGACTTTATTTTCACAGACAGTGAAGATTAACAAATGGGATGGAGCTGCTTGTAAGAATGCCATTGACGATGCTATCAGAGAGGTATGCCCATTTTAAATATCCGTACGTACTTGTTTACGAGTATAAATAAATATTTCCAGACAATTCACACAACAACATCTAGCCCGTGGTTACGGGCGTTGTGTTACGGGTACTAGGTATCTGATATACTTACATAGATCGATATTTTTTGTTATACATATTAAACATCCAGACCGAGGAGAAAGTGCTTGCAGGACATACAAACACTTTCACCCTCGGCAGGAATCGAACCCGCTACCTGTTGCGCCGCAAGCGGACCCTCTTCCTCCGCGCCACTGAAGCAGTGTAAAGAGTATGTCTAACAAAAATTACAGACAGTCTAAAAAATAAATCCTTTACTTATCCTGTCGGGAGTTGTGAAAAATGAGGGAGTCCTTTGCCCAGCAGTGGAAGCAGAGGGCTTATAATAAATAAAAATAAGTACTAATGTTACCCCAAATTTTGCCTCTTACCTGCAAATATCAAAGTAAACTTGAACACTCTAAGTCTATAGTAAAGATACTATGGAGACATGAGTTGTCTTATAATGTTACTTTTTCTTGCAGGTTCTGACCGGAGATCTGAAATGTAAAGAGAGCTTTGCCCTTATGGATGGAAGGCTCTTCCTGTGTGCCCTTGCTGTCGGAGTAGCTCTGTATGCTTTGCTCTGGGATTATCTTTACCCATTCCCTCAATCTAGGTAAGAATAACTTATTTGAGAGCTAAAGCTGCATTGTGAAACATATTAAATAGAAAATGATGTCTTTAAGGTTGAAACTAGTGAAGCCTTTCATGCAATCACATCATAAATTATTATCTTAGGCCACAAAAACACTTCAATATCTGTAATTTAGTGCAAATAATGACTAGAATTTTATTGTTCTACCAATTTTTATATTAGTCTGTTGATCAGTTACTTCTGAGGATCTGATATTTCCTTTTTTTTTGGGAATTATTACAGTTTGTAATTTTATTTATCAAAGGTCCTACTCTGGTACATCAGGGGGTGGGGCGCTCTTATTAATTATTTATTTATTATAATTAGAATTTAAATTGATTTACCATAATATTATGTGAATCTAGATTAGGTCTGTCTTTATTTTATTATATATTTCCAGCTTTATAATATTTTTTTATGTGACTAAATGTTGGTCTTTTGTTATTTGCTTTCAGATTGGTTCTTATTATCTGTGTGTCATCTTACTTCATTCTCATGGGCATCCTGACTTTGTACACCACCTTCAAAGAGAAGGGTATTTTTGTTATTGCCAAGGAAAAAGTTGGAAATGTAACCAAAGTTTGGGAAGCAAGCTCCTATGTAAAGAAGTAAGTTCCTTAGCAAATCTAAGTATTCTTCTTCATGTATATTACTAGTATTAATGTAGTAAGTAATAATTATACAAAGTTAAAGTCAAAACGTTTATTTCCTTAGATGCCTAGGCATACATGGACAGGTCAACTTAAAGCTAATTTAAATAAAAACTAAGAATAATCAAGGAAATAACATTGTCTTGACAGTTCGCTTAAATTTTTTTATACGAGTTGAGAAGCGAATAGAACAACCCAGCTTTCATCTCTTATGTTGTTATAACAACAATATTGGTGTACAACATGGTTACAAATATACATTTAACAGTATCAAACAAATACTAGTCAAACATGCACATAACAGAAAAAAAAAAAAATCAGCTATTTTGTCCATCCTAGTGGAACATAATACATACTTAATTGGTCCTAGTTCTAAAATCAAAATTTCTCAAATAAATATTTTTCAAGTGAAATACATTTAATAAATATGAGATAGACTCATACCACGTCTAGACATACAGTTTTATTTAATACAATATCAGTATATTTTTAACAAAAAATAACACAAAAAAATAAGTTTTTTTAGTATATTTGAGTGCAAAAAGATGCAGTTGGAGTAATTGCTCATTCAAGTACTGGCTTCGAGCAAAAATCACGTTTTTTGTTTGAGAGACCCCTTATATAATACTTATTAAGTATTTTAAAGTATGTTAAAGACTCACTACACCTAGGGTTCCTGTACAGTTTATACATATTGTGTAAAAACACTAAATATTTTTTTATTTTGAAGTGCATAAAGACATTTAACGATGTTGTTATGGGGGCAACAGAAACACATCACCCCTCAAAAATTCTATTTTTATTTTTATTTTTTTTATTTAGATAGATATATAGAGATAGAGCCAGGTAACAGACAGACAGACATCAAATTCTCAGTAATAGGGACCCGTTTTACCCTTTGTGTATGGAACCCTAAAACCTATTATACTTGCTTTTTGATGTTTGCTAAACTTGATATTTTTATTTCAGACATGACGATAAATACAACTTAGTCCTCTCTCTGCGTGACACAAACGGCAAATACCGTGAAGCTTCCATCACAAAGTCCTTCGCAAACTTTATAGACACCAACGGAGCTGTCACACAGAACCTGGTAATCAATGAGATTACCAAGATATACAACTCACTGTCTTCAGAGAAGAAAGAAAAGTAATGTTTAAGTGTGATGTGCTTGGGCCTGTTTTGCATTCGCTATTCTAATAAAAATCTCACACAAATTTTATGCAGGTTTATTTCTTTCCGTGATACATCTTAATTATTTTTGGAAATGTAACTTAATCTTTAATAACTATTAAGTAATTTAAGCTTTATAGTACACCAACTCATGCTCATATAAATAAAAAATATATATATTTTGGTCTAAGCAGCTGTAGAATGAAGATGTAACAAGAAGTGGAGGCGGAAAGACAATCTGTTACTTTCTTTCATTTTATGTAATTTGATGAATATTAAGGATAGGGCATGTTCTGAGAACTTTAAAAGAGTTTGAAGGACATGTGACATTCACCAACCCGCACTTGGCCAGCGTGGTGAATTAAGGCCTAATCTCTCTCGTCAAGAGAGAAGTCCCTGTGTCCCAGCAGTGGGAACTTTAATAGGGTGATGATGATGATGAAGGATAGGGCTTTAACCCTTTAAAGATATCCACAAATCTAAATTGTTCCTAGAATGTATTACTTAAGTTTACATAAAATAGTAAGGACCAGTATTTCAACCCTCTGAAATAATTATATGTTGGAATAAGATAATAAGGCTAGTACTTATGTTACTTTGCACAACATCTGTGAAACCTGTAACAGTTAATTATACCACTCACCAACAGATGGCGTTGCTTCAACAACCCAGCTAAACTGAGAATGAATGCCGCCATATTGCGGAAATTATTGAAACTACATCAGTCTAGGGAATAAGGTTGAAAATTCCTACACACGACAAGTGGCGCCTCTAAACTGTTCGTATAGTATTTTGTCAGGTTATAGCATGTGAAGTCAGTGGGGTGCCGCCGTGTCAAGCGAACAATGACTCATGGGATCGAAGGAAAGCTAAGGTCAGTCAGTAGGTCGCTTCGTGAAGCGCCGACCGTAACACCGCGGTATAATCAGCCAATGACCTTGTAGTTAAGTAATTCGTAGTGTAATAGAAATAAAAAAAGGAAATTATTCCTTTAGTGATGTTTTACTGGATTAAAATTTAGATTACAATTAAGATTTCGTTACAGAAATCGTGTGAAAATTATTTGCAAAACGTCGCGCCTGCCCTTGCGTACTAAAATTAGGTTTTGTGAAATAGATTACATGCATTCTTGGTTGAATTTGCTTGGATATTGTTAATTTCGGGTAAGCTTAATATAATAAGATGAAATTTGAGTAAAAGATGTCCACTTTCTGTAAACAAAATGATCCCAAATGATATTTACAGGGGCTTCTTTATTTTACGCACAAAAGTAATTTGAATTCTCATTTACCAAATTTTATTTTCGTTAAACGTACCTTCTAATCGGATTTTTTTTCTATAGTGCTTAGAAATAATATCGCGACATCGAGTAGGCATGGTAATTATCCTCATGCATGGAGCTATTATGTACCACATATTCGGATAACCATGTTTCTTGGTTAATATTAAACCACTGGATAACTAAATATTTCCAAGTTGTATGAAGGAACTTTTTTAAAAAACATCATTAATTGAATCTCATTAAATAGTTAACTTTAAGATAATAAAAAAAAATGTTAGAAACATTTATGCGATTATTTTTAAAACCTGATTTTATTTACACTAACTAGGTACGTACCTATTAATTCATAATATTCATAATCTATGGGCCTGTTTCACGATCTCAGAATTAAATAAGTCATTGGTTAAAATATAGAGCTATCAAGACAACTGTCATAGACTGACTGACCGAGATTAATCTATATTTTAACCATTGATTAGTTTACTCGGAGATTATGAAACAAGCCCTTAATGTTTAAATATTAAAAAAAACTTATAACTTAATAAAATTACTGCTTGACTTAACGTACAATTTTAAGTAGGTACTACCTAATTAAAACAAATAAAGGAATGTAATTGACACATTTGTCCGAAGGTAATGGTTACAAAAACCTCACTAGATTCTAGTCAGACCCATTATACCTATTATGACATCATTGTAGCAACCTGATTCAAGGATTTGCATCTATATGCCTATACGCTGCTGTTATCTATCATATTAGAAGATTGTAGAGTCGTTATTTTATTCATTAAACCATCTAAATTGTTACCTACGAACAAACACATTATGATGTTATTATAAAATGATTGTTTCACGGTTAAAGATGCTATCATCTAAGACTATGACAGAAGAGTTTAACATAATTCATAACCATTTTAAAAGTTGTTGTGTTTAGTGAAGCTACACTAAGTGCAAAAGTAATTTAAGGCTTAGAAACTTGTCTTGAACACAAATGTGCGAAACATATAGTAATTAATGGGCATTAATTGATTAAAAGGCACTTTAGATTACCAGTCGCTGTCAGGTGACTAAATCAGTTGTCTATACCGTGCTAAACTAGCTAATCTATTTCGGTACTGGCTACAATACGGTTATACAACTCGGGTACAGCGTGAAAATCACGTTGCTAGTGGGACCCGAGTATAATTGGAACAAGCGCGAGTGTAGAGCGATTGCCAAGTATTCGCAACTATTACCTGCGAGCGTGGCTGACTCTACTTTGTATTTGACAACTGCTATGTAGAGACAGACTATGACAAATTCGGAATTCTTATAATACTTGGTTTAATTTAAGATATATTGTATACATACTTTATTTTCAAACAAAGAAAATTATTTATATATTTACCTAGATACTTATTACTTACCAAGCAGCGTTGCCAGTTTTTTTTCGATCGAAGTCGATAGATTTTTACACGATTTTTTTAATTTTTGTGTAAAAAGCAAGAAAAGTATTTTTTTTACCAAAGATTTAGCCTGTCGTTAAACAGTAGAGTCGTATTCGTCATCAAATAAAAAAAATCTTTTAAAATATATAGGTTACATTAATTAGATAGAAATATTTATGGTTTCAAACAATAGCCTAGAGGAATATACGTGTTGTAACACTCACTCCCGGGACCAATCCAGTCTAACTTTTCATTTTTTTATATTGGGACGTCTGGAAACGCTCATACCTAGACAAAAAATACTAAAGGTTGTTTCTGATTGATTCGAGATTCGAAGAAAGATACGCTAAATGGGCTAACGGCATTGTCTTTTGATGTTACAATAATAAACTTTAATAGGTGATAATGAAATGCGTAGCGATAGAGAAATGGGTTGGAAAATTATGCATACACATAGGCATTTGAAAGTTATTAGAAGACATTATAAATTTGTAAGTGGTATGGTAACCTTGTCGTGTAATGTTAGTTCTTATCATGTCGGAAGACAGTACGTAATTGATAGATAATGTTTAACGATTATTGTAGCGTAGACTGATAGATAGTAGGTATTATTTTTATCACTCGCGTAGCACCTACTCGAAAGATTATGTCTAGACTTATAATGAAAAATGCAGACATTTTTTGTAACCTGGGTAACGGATATGTTAATTATCTTAAGATTTTGATTGTGATTTGTTTGATGATAATGGTTATCCGTGCATGCACGTGTATGACAAATCAAAAAGTAATCTATACAGGGTGTCCCACGGCCATGCCACATGGAGGGGAAGTACAAATTATTTTCAAAGTTTTAAGAGTTACTAACCTATAGCCTATAGATTAAAAATTCAATATTTTTTTATGGTTCACTTTCATACGTGTTTAAATCAGTCGTCATTAATATTATCGGCATAATTTTACAAATGAAATTAGTGTTAACAAACAAAATATCTTCCGTAAAAATTGAGGAGGATCTATTTAGATGTAGATATCTCAGAGCGATACCTTGATAAGAATTCTTTCGTCTTATGCGAATATTTTGGAAAATATCAATCAAACCATATCAGGATAACCTTTTACCGTAAGTTGAAAAAAAAAAGAAAAAAATAAAAAAATAAATAAAAAAGAAGCCACCTTCTAAGTCTTCATGCTTCATCTTAGACCACATCTTCACTTTACATCAGGTGAGATTGTGGTCAAATGAAGGCTTATATAATATAAAAAAAAAAAAAAAAAAAGTTGGATAAGTATGGAGTGGTTGAGTGAGTTGTCTATCTAAATTAGGTCATCATCATCATCCTCCTGACCATATTCTACATTACGTGATGTCGGCTCAACATGTATTTTGTTTCCACTTCCCTCTATCACCTGTTATCTCAACACTCACCCTTTCTTACGCGTATGTGTGTATAGGCGCGGTTATCTTTTAAACAGAATTCCAACTCGGCCGAGACTTGGAAATAAATGCCTACAGCCGCAAATATAAAAATAAATCGCAGAAAATATTGTTACAAGCAAGATCGGGCGGATATTAGTCAAAAACTGTTCGACACTGCGGCACATTCGCGACTGCCTGTATCCCTCGTGTAACCGTCGACCGAGGCGCGTAGGAATAGCTCGCATTTCGACTATTAGTATGAAGTTGAAATACTTTAAATAGTATTACCGTGGTATAGGTATTAAAAACTGCACCCCTTTTGATTACGATACCGCTACCAATAAATATGTATGAAAATGATACAAACCTTGACTCCAATCTTTAAAGGGCCAATTACTTTATCCGTGTAAGGTCAATTTAACGCAAGAATAGACCATAATAATAGCGTTATAAAAATTAAGTAGCTAAGTGAAGTTTATTATTCACTATGTAAAAAGTTTGTTGAGAATGAGTTTTTTAATGAAAAAACTAAATTGATCCAATTACACGCCCAACCAATGGCGATCAACCGTAGAATTTGTTTTCCGCAGATCATAACCTTATTTTAATACTCACAAAGTTAAAACATGATCTACTAATACTACAAAAAAAAAACTCTCAAATCATGGTTTGTTACCCGTTTCAAGATGAATATCCCATAAAACTATAATAACTTATAAAGTTATAAGAGTAATTATATCTTTTGTAAAATATAACACACATTTAAACTTTGGGTGTATTGTATGTACATCTAATACGTAGGTGCCTACCGTTTCAAGTTTTGATTTATTACTTTATTTTATTGTATATATTTTCTATTTCCAATTAATTTCAGCTCAGTCTTATAAGGTACCTATTATGTTATCTACTTATTATATCAGCTTTGAGTTTATTTTATTTGACACGTTTCTTTAAGATTTCAAAGAATATTTTTGCTCTCCTGGAGAGATTGATGAAAAGAAATGCGTTCTTTTGGAATTAAACACTCGATATGTACTCTTTGTTTCACTATGTTTAAAATAATACCGCTCTGTTGTGTGTGTGAAAAGTAAACCTGAAAAAAATACCAACTCTTATTAGACTTTAAAGAGTTACGACGCGATCTAATCTCTAAAGAATATCTACGTAATATACCTAGTAAATATCACGCTCTGACTGGGTGATTGCGTTGTGATTAATTATGACTCGGTTTTTGTTAACTGTATTTTTAGCAGCGTTTTGTAAACCAAATGACATTTTTCTCATGAAGTAAATAATAAATCTCCAAATAACTTGATTATTATAATTTCGTCCAAAGGTTAAGGTTTTTTTAATTGAGGAAATACTTACCCACCAAATAACGAATAGGCCGTACCTAAATAAATAAATAATAATAAAATTATGAAATAAAATGTAATTTTCGAAAATGTATCTATGTCCCTGTTCGTTTTTTTATTCTGAACTAGGTACTTTCCTTTCTTATTTTTTAATAAAAACTTAAAAGTTAGGGTACGTATTTTATCTACTATAAACTGGATAAGATTATAATTTTATTCTATTACATCAGAGTTAATTTTAAAATGCAGGTAGGAAATTAACCTAGCTAGATAAATCGCACGATCACTTGTCTAAGTGATGCACAGAACGTGAAAGGAATCGACAGCTATAGGTATGTTATAGATAAATATATGGCGTGAAACCTCCAAATAACTTGATTCAACATGCATACGTAATCAGAACAGCTGATACTCGTCTACACGCGCGTAGTCAACTTGGGTTATCGTCGCCGTGATTAGAAGGATGGATAAAACACAAAATAAACATCCGTAAACGCATACTCATCTATTCTGGTTTTCCTGGCTTTATTTATTTATTGGGGGCACCATCAACATTACATAAAACAATCATTTTTAAATGCAGACATTTTATGTGACTATAATAGGCGAGCACGACACTTATTCAGATTCAGATCATTTATTGTCACAGAAAGAACACAAATAGAAACAGGTACAGGAAAAAAAAAATACAAATACCTACTAAATCTATTGCAGTAACTATGACTCGTCAAACAGAAATATGCATTATCAATATGTGCTGTGAAGGGACAGTCTACAAACGAATGAAGTTCTGGTATTTTTTAAGTTACAAAACTTAACTCGTTTACTTTACCTGGTAATAATATAAGTCATTTGCTAGTTCCCGGGATGCGAAATTAATTGTGTTGCCGACGTGAAAAAGCTATTATGGCGTTATTACGAAAATGATCATGAAATTTACGTTGTATAATTGTTTTTCGATAAATCATCATTATAATTTCATCTTATGGAGACTTTACATTCACTACCGGTTATAGCCTTTCCTTCGATTTCCGGTTATTTCGACTGAAAAGGCCTGCATCTTGTTAGTCGATGGAATTCGTACGCTATGATGCATTATCCGATATTTTTTGGCCCCTTTTCAATATGTTTCATGGCCGAACTTCTGTCACTGTAAGGAGCCAAACCATTTTTTCATCCAATGTTTTGAAAATGAATAACCGGCTTTTAACTAAAAGATAAGGTCCTAATTCGACGCCTTTTTTTTTAGTTAAGTGTTTTTTAAAGACTTTTCATTTTAACCAACTTTAAAAATGGATTAAGTTCTCGAGATTTTTTGAGAAAATTATCCAGTTTGAATATTTAAAAGTTTAAATGTTATTTTTTGTGTGCGGTCATCTTTTTGAAATTTTTTATTTTAAACATCTTAAAAAAAGGAGGTTTAAATTTGGCGTGTATTTTTAGTTCTCGAGTAATCAAGTAAATTAATTTATTATGATCTAAAAATTTCGGAAATGCTTGGGCCCACAGGAGGAGATGGGGCAACATTCTTATGCAGATGCCCGCGGCCCGAGTTATACTGAGTAATTTATTAATATTACCAACTTAAAGAGCAGTTTTTTTAATTTACTTCTGCTGTTAGTGGATTTGTGAACAAAAGTTAACTGTCAAACAATTTTTAAACTGAAATTGTATAACAATCGAACTCCAGTTTGAATGTATCATTTCCGCCATTGGACTTCCACTACTGGACATTGTCCTTCCCCAAAGCTTTCCAGTTATTTCGGTTGGCAGCCATGAAACCTCACTTTCTCTTTGTAATAGAATTAAAAAACTATGGGTACATAAAATAAGTAGGTACTTATGATTGTCGTTCTTCTGCTAAAGGCTTACTTTTCATTTCAATCTCATTGCGCGATCTAATATTGTCTTTGCGATCAGTTCATGATCACGCATCTACAACTTTGTTTATAGATGATAACACGATGCCATTGACCAAATTATTATGCAAATCAAAGCAAAATATACGGTCACGAGAAATATAAAAATTAAGTGCCTATTTTATGTAGGTATAGTGAAATTTAATGTTTCTAGGTATATTCAATTTCAAGCCTAGTTCATTTTATACGCTGACTATTCGTAGACATTTAAGATCCTCTCAATATCTATAAGTACATACGAAACCTTTGTTTTATTTTCTGTATATCTCCGCTAAATGTTACCGTTAGAAGTTAGGCGGACTTAATTTAATTAGACAACAAAACATAAGATAAAAATATGTTTCACGTAAAAAATCTGTTTAATAATAGAATCACTTAATCTTATTAACTTACAGTTGTTTAATTGGAAATTAAGACGAGCGGCGGCATCAGCCTTATTTTTCTTTTTTTTTTGTATCATCAGATATTATCTATTAAGATAATATCTGATAATCAATATGACAATAGATATTTAAGCCTGTGATCATATGACTTAGGTAATTATCTAAGGCAAAACAGCGGTTTAAGTAAAATACCGAACTTTGGTTAGTAATCTTTATCTCTGCAGTAGGTAGGTTACATAACTCTGGTAGGTAATACCGAGTGTCATCTTTAGCTGAATCCGCCGTGAAAATCATTGCAAATTGCGTATTGCTTGTTTCGTTTCATGAATAAAACATGACGGTCGACGGCGTATTGATTGTTTTCGTATCTGGCTTGTAGGCTTCCCTGCTTCTGAACGGTTATGAAAATATACTAAACTTGTAAAATTAAGAATGAATTATGGATGGTCTACGTGCCTAGGTGCCTACACATCAAATAATTGTTAAACGGACGGGTATAGTAGACTAAGATAATTTATTTTGATAGGTCAGTGCATTTCAAAATAGTTACCTACCTCCTAATTAACGCTTTTCTCTCTTTATTTCGATACTAAATTTATAGGAATTAAGTAGAATACTTGATAAAGTAATTACATTTTATTCGGAAAAGTTACTGCTAAAAAACGATAACAAGGACAAACTCATTGGAAATGTTAAAAGGTCCACGCATATGAAAAGAATAATTCTTGATATCACGACATCATAATAAACTCTAAACTCTTAGATAAATAAACATGAAACCTACTCTTGCGAACATCATTCTCACATGCACGTAAAGTAGTAGTTATACATTATATTCGCCCCCTAATTCCCTTTAAACGCAGATCTTGCAGCCAAGAACATCCAATTATTATTTTTTAAATAATGATCTTCAAACGAATTAATAGATTTACATTAATACTTAATTTGTCTATTTCAGAACATGTCCCGGAGACGATTAATAGCGGGCACAGCGGGCGTCGCCGGCGCAGCCGTGACGGCGTGGGTCCTGTCCGCGAATGATTCACCAGTCGTGAGTATTGCTTTATTATATAATCTACACTGTCGATTACACTACAGGTACTCTATATTGTTCGAAGTAAACGTATATTATTGGAATATCCCTCCTCTAGCGTCAAAGACACGACAAGTACGCGACAGGAAATATCAATAATTATTAATTATTACCTACAAAATTAGGATTTATTTACGGCTTTAAGTTTTTTCTATACATGGGCATACCGATATTAAAATGCTTTTTAAAACAGTTCCAGAGATTTACATCACGGTTAGTTTTACCCCTAAGAAAGTTTAAATTAATTCAGCAATTCTCCAAATCTCCAATCATATTAATAGTGCTATTAGTAAAGTTGTAAGAAATATTTAACACTTAATATTCAGTAACATTTAATTTTAAATTATGAGAAATCTTTTTATTATAAAGGTTAATCTTATTACACTATTATTTTAGTTTTAAATTTCCACTTGGGCGTTTGCATGAGTATTGACAAGTAGCGCCATCTTTTGTTGAGTTACTAAAGCTAGTATAACACATAGCTAGTAGGTATAACAGTTTTAGAACCAGTTTTCAGTTAATAAAATGACGTATGCCCACTTTATAAGTTAGCGAAGTAAATTAAATAAATAGATGTCAGTAAAAACGTACACAATAGTAGAACCTTTTTTTATATATTTGGCGTTCGTATTTTACAAACAAATGAAATAACAAATACCTATACGTATTTGTTTTTGGTTTTATAATATCATCTTTTAAAATTATTACATTTTTTACTTAATAGTTTAACACGAGTCAATACTTCAATTTATCAGGAATGGTTCAACCCTAAAGTAGCAGCGAAAACAGAGCGCAAGAAGCGCCCTCTGCCGTCCAGAACGGAACAAGTGAAGAACCTGCAAGGCGGACATGAGTATGACATCCTCATCATCGGTGGTGGCGCCACGGGCGTTGGCTGCGCGCTTGATGCTTGCACCAGAGGTAATTAAACTTTATGAACTAGACTCCTTGACCCTTACTTCAGGTAATAAGGTCAGGTAAGCGGTAACCGGCTACCGCTTGGGGATTAACGAGTTAAGTCCACTTTTGAATCAGAAATCTTTTGACAGAGTTGTATATATGGCTGGATATCGTCAAGACAAAAGTGAATAGGCTCTGCCAACTTAATCTTGCCATTATCCCTCTCCAAGATGCTTGGTCGGTTGCGTGTTGAAGGGCTGCTTTAACCGGCTTATCCAGGACTCTGACACTTTTTGACCCATCGATCGTTACAATTTTCAGTTTTGTCTCTCTGGCGGCTCTTATTGATAAATACTTTCAGTCCACGACATTGTGTCTTTCTGACATTGAGCTAATATCTATATTAGTTCAATGACAGCTATATATATATATATATATATAGCTAATATATATATATATATTAATAGATATTAGCTCAATGCTTTCTGTACAAAATATTATTAAAACAATTAAAAGGATGCATTTGTTTCCAGGTCTCAGAACCGCCCTAGTAGAAGCCGACGACTTCGCCAGCGGCACATCCAGTCGCAGCACAAAGTTGATCCACGGCGGAGTTAGATACCTTCAGAAGGCGATCATGCAACTCGACTACGACCAGTACAAGATGGTGAAAGAGGCGCTACACGAGCGAGCTAACATGCTTGAAGTCGCGCCGCATCTAACGCGGCCGCTGCCGATCCTACTGCCCGTGTATAAGTAAGTACGCCACTGACGTAGCTGGACTACGTCAGTTTAAGATGAACGAGGCTATATAAGAGAACTTACATGCTGGAGGTCGCACCGCATCTGAATCAGCTGCTGCTGATCCTACTGCCCGTGTATAAGTAAGTACGTCACTGACGTAGCTGGACTACGTCAGTTCAAGGTGAATGATAGCGCCGCTAACATTCTAATTCTAGTTCTAAGTGGAGGAACTGAGATCTGCACTGACATCTCGCCTAGGAGTGTTTTGTGCATTGTCCCCCTGCCTAACCAGGCCCCAACCAGCCCAACTCCCTGATGTAGCGGAGTAGGACTTTCGGTGTTGTAACTAATTGTTTGAGCAAGTCTGCGGATGTAGATGGGGTCTTCGCGTCCATGAGACGCCTCAACCCCGTCTCCTTTCTTATCTCTTCTGTGGCTTTGCAGTGGATCACTACATGTTCCACCGTCTCCTCTTCCACAAAGCAGCCGCGACACAGACTGCTATCTGTAGCTCCGGTCTTGTGAAGATGATGATTGAACTCGCAGTGACCAGTAATGACTTCAACCATCGTGCGGAGGTCTTCACGTCGCATGTTGAGTAACGTGTTCGTTGTTTTCTTGTCATTGAATTCATATAACAGTTTAGTATGTTTGCAGTCTGATCTGCGCTCCCATAGTGTTTGATGTTCCTTTACGGAGTAATGCTTTAGACTTTGTCTGAATCCTGCTGTAGAGGGCTTACAAAGAGTTTGTCACGGTTTGTGGGAGTTCTTCTCGATCCTTCCTTCGCAAGTTTGTCAGCCTCTATATTGCCTTGGCAAGACATCCTTTCAGTCCAGTGTAATATTACTTTACTGAGTTTTTGAAACTCCGAGAGCTTCTGCAGAGCGTTGAAGCATTCTGCAACCGATTTTGATCGTGTTTCTGTTCTCTTAAGTGCGTTTATTAGTGCCGCACTATCCGCTGCCGCTAACATGCTAGAAATCGCACCTCATCCGACGCGGCCGCTTATCTTTTACTGCCCGTGTATAAGATACAAGATCATTTATTTCCATTGTTGGATTTTACAAGTCTTAGGCACGACAAAAATAAATTACAAAATACGATAAAAAAACAAATTGTATATTATAGTTAAGTGTTTAAAGAAGTAAGAAACCGCTTCTCCTTTGTTCTTTCTTAACAATAGTGGATAATTGTTTAGCTGTTAATCGACTTTGCTGAGAACTCGAGCAATATACAACCGCGTCAAACCAATGTTTTGGCTTACCAATATTCCAGTTAGCGCGGTGCCACAGTATGTATGTATAGTATATATAAAGACCTATAGAGCTCGGCTGCCGAGCAAACCATTATACATGGTTTGCCATGCGTCCATACTAAGAGGTTAACATAAGACATGTTAACCACTAAGTATGGACATAATTTATTTTCGCAGATGGTGGCAAGTCCCGTACTTCTGGGTCGGAATCAAGATGTATGATCTCGTCGCGGGAGATAGAAACGTGAAGAGCTCCTACTACTTGTCCAAGAAGAATACTCTCGAACTTTTCCCTATGCTGAAGTCGGATAACTTGTGCGGCGGCATCGTGTACTATGATGGTATGAGCTAATTTCAAGTACTTTTTAATTGGTATTATATTTTTCTGTTTGGGATAAATATGTCACACAATATTTCTTAACTTGAGCACCACCTATAGATTATAGATTGTTTGATTTATCAAGATAGCGGCAGGAACTTACTCTAAGTCCAATGGAAAAATGTATTTATTTATTTAAAATACGGTATTGAGCTCTATCGTTACAGGTTTTACCTAGTTCAATAGAGCCCATCAAATTCCATGATAAAATTAAATAAAATTAGGCATAAAATTTAAATTCAAATAAACATCAAAAACTCAATCATTACCATACAACATATTAAGAACTTAATTCAAACACAAACAAAAAATACTTTTATATAAAAATACCTTTCAAATGAATATAAAAAACAATACAAATAAAATAGATTTAATTATGTCACAAATCATGTTCAAAATGTTTGAATTATACGTATTTAAACCTATTATTTATTTCGCAACTTTTTGTGTTCACCAAGTGTGTAGGAGTGGAGCCCTCAGGCATCAATGTCAACGACACTTGACACTACCAGTACACAGTCGTAAAGCTTCGGTAGTGTCATCATATCTTTATGATTATTTTTTTATAATTTTCTTTTAGAAAACTCACGCAATCATGCGAAGACAATTTATATATTTATTAGACATTTCGGACCTCACACTACACCAGCGCCCCTGGCGGCGGCTATCAATGAGTCATAGACTACAACTTTGTAAAACTTACCGACCCTATGTAAAAGTTTTGTAAATCTTCCGAGGGCAGTTCAATAATAAATAATCTATCCTCAGGTCAGCAAGACGATGCTAGAATGAATCTAGCTATAGCATTGACAGCTGCCCGGCACGGCGCCACCATCGCCAACCACGTCAGCGTCACAAAACTGCACAAGACCGCCGGGAAACTGAGCGGCGCTAGGTTACGAGTAAGTGTTTGAATTGCCAATAAACAAACTTAATGCATTTTGGTATATGTCATTAAGTCGTCTGAATATTACCAGTTTGCGTACGATCTTATTACGGCCGACGCATCTTATGTATTGATAGCTCCTTCTAACGTAACAATAAAAAGGTATCGTTAGAGATTGGAAAGCAGCGGCGCTTGCCTCAACCAATATATAGAATAGATATTTTTTGATAAACAAAGCAAACTGTGCTGTTTTTATGCCATGAGGATTATATTATAATCGTAATTTTAAATTAAAGAAACCCCCAATTCCAAAACCAGAATTACATTAAAAGTAAAACATCATACTATTTTGCATTGTGCACATGATGCGCTTTTATTTGATATCCCACTCAAGTATATTTGCACACATTCGGTTATTTTTCCTCACTTTAACCCTCATAACTTTAAAACGGCACAACCGTTTTTCACCAAACATGTCTAAGAACACTCTCGCGTAAGTTACCTTTAAAACAAACAATAATTATAACAGCTTCATTCATTCGAGAGCTATGATGTCACAGACGAACAGACACGTAAAACTTATAACAAGATTAGATAATTTACCAAGTTTTTTGTATCGTTTTTTTTAAGTAGATGTAGTTCAAGTTACATAATGCAACGTGTGCAAACGTTGCATATGTAGGTAACTTTAACTACATCTACTAGTCTAGCCCGATGGTTTTGTGTTTGACGATCACCATTAATGCCATTTCCACAATATGCAGGCTCTAAAAAACTCAGAAGACACCAATATATAAATATATAATAAAATTGTTTTTTAGGACGAGATGAGCGGCAAAGAATGGGACGTGAAAGCGAAATGCATCATCAACGCGACCGGCCCGTTCACAGACTCCATCCGCAAGATGGATGACCAGACCGTCAAGGATATCTGCTGTCCCTCCTCCGGTGTCCACATCGTCTTGCCTGGATACTACAGGTATACTTAGTGCTTTAATACTGTAGGTAATATTAAAGTATGGGACGTGAAAGCGAAATGCATCATCAACACGACCGGCTCGTTCACAGACTCTTGACTTTAGACTCCTGTGCTGTTTTTCATCTATACTATATACTATAATATTAGGTCCTTACATATGAAATTGGCGTTTTGTATGGGAGGAACAAAAAGTCGAATATTTTTTAATATAATATATTTAATTAATCAAAGTATGAACCATTATTTTCTATGCACTTTTGCCATCTTATAGGTAGTTCATTGATCCCTTTACTAAGAAAACCAGTCGGACGGGAATCAATAAAATCTTTGAAGGCGATTTGGACTGCCCCATCGGAGTTGAATTTTTTCCCTTGCAAGAAGTTATCCAAATTTCGAAAAAAATGGTAATCTGTTGGAGCAAGGTCCGGGGAGTACGGAGGATGTCTTAGACTTTCCAATTGAAGCTCTTCTAATTTAGTAGCCGTCTGTTGCGCAGTGTGTGGTCTAGCGTTGTCGTGAAGCAGCAGTGGCGTGGAGCGATTGACCAGCCTAGGTTGTTTAGCCGCTAGCTTTTCCATCATGGTTTGCAATTGCTGACAATAGACATCAGCCGTAATAGTCTGGCCAGATTTGAGAAAACTGTAATGAACAATACCGGCACTAGTCCACCAAACGCTTACAAGTAACTTTTTTGGGGTTAATTTTCGCTTGGGGCAGGATTTGGCTGGCTGGCCAGGATCCAACCATTGCGCTGAGCGCTTCCGATTATCGTAAAGAACCCATTTTTCATCACAGGTAATGATTCGGTTTAAAATACCTTCATTATTGTGCCGGTTTAGTAATGTAACGCAGCAGTCGACGCGCGTTTGCCGGTTTGCTTCAGTCAATTCGTGAGGTACCCACCTTTCAAGCTTTTTAATCTTCCCAATTTGCTTCAAGTGAATTAAAACAGTTTTATCACTAACACCGCAGCCTGCAGCTAACTCGGACGTGGTTTGCGATGGATCCGCTTCCACAATAGCCTTCAACTCTTCATTATCAACTTGAGTCTCAGGCCGTCCACGGGGCTTGTTCTGCAAGTCGAAATTTCCAGAACGAAAACGTTGGAACCAAAAACGAACTGTGTTTTCTTTTGCAACACGACCGCCATACACATCATTCACCCTTCGAGTTGTTTCCGCAGCACTAGTGCCACGGCGGAACTCGTACTCGTAAATAATGCGATATTTTAAGTTTTCCATTTTGTAAAATGAGTGACGCAAACAGAAAAAAACAGAAGAAAAAAAACAAATGAATGACGATCATCGAAGCACAAATACATGAGTCTATAGCTGTACAAATTTGAATTTGGAATTCCTTACCAAAGAGGAGAAATTTGTGATTAAAGTGGCCAGTACGAAAAACGCCAATTTCATATGTAAGGACCTAATATTATAAAGAGGAAAGGTTTGATTTTTTGTTTGTTTGTTTGTTTGTCTCGAATAGGCTCTGAAACTACTGCACCGATTTAAAAAATTCTTTCACCATTCGAAAGCTACACTATCCCTGAGTGACATAGGCTATATTTAGTTTTCAAAAATAATATGATTTCTTACCAAACTCCGATAATGTAACCCATGGTGAAAAAAAAGAACCTAAAATATTTCTTTAATCGCAAATGCTGCGAAAACTATTGAATATATAACAAAGTGATGTATTACAACTTTGTAGAACTTATCATTATCTACAAAAAACGTCGTAACATCATATCTCTAACTATTATAGTTTTGAGACAATAAGCGATTTTAAAAAAAAAACCTAAAATCTTTCTTTAATCGCGAATGCTGGAAAAACTATTGAATATATAACAAAGTGATGTATTACAACTTTGTAGAACTTATCATTATCTACAAAAAACTTAGATTGCTTAAAAACCTTTATATAACTTTTTGAATTATTAGATTCTGACATTCCATTCAAAAGATATCATGCTATCAATTTTTTTTTAAATACCGCTCGGCGGCTAACTATGCGTTTTGGAGTGTCAGGCTATTATAACCACACATACACCAACATAAAACAAAAAACTAACGTTTCACCAATTGACCCGAACCAAGTTTATGTTTGTTATCGGTTACACCAATTTGAGCATTGCATAGTATGTTTTCTCTTACCTTAACCTTCTTAAAAATAATAAATCTAAATCTATACTAATATTATAAAGCTGAAGAGTGTGTTTGTTTGTTTGTTTGTTTGAACGCGCTAATCTCCGAAACTACTGGTTCGAATTGAATAATTCTTTTTGTGTTGGATAGTCCAGTTATCGAGGAAGGAGGCTATATAACATCACGCTACGACCAATAGGAGCAAATATATAGTGGTAAATGTGTAAAAAACGGGAGAAATTATTTCATCTTTGAAGCCTTCCGTTGCGTGCGCCGTGAAAACGGTTCAAGATAAACAAAAAATAAGTATTAAAGAATAATAGCTCTTTTAATTATCTAAAAACAGTCCGTGATAGTATATGTCTATCTTTTAAGATTAACTCATAAAAACCGTTTTTATGGTACCTAATTTGATGGAAATAATTTGTTTAAGTTGTATGAACATAATAATATTAATTTTTATTCAAATAAATATGTTGTTGGTTAAGAGTACTTCATTGTAAATAAAATTGTCTTTGACATAACTTAATTTCAACAAAAAACTTTAAAAATTACCGGGAAGTTTTTTTTACCCGTGCGACGCCGGGGCGGGCTGCTAGTTTCTTTTATAAAAATGGAATTCTTTGTCAGGATAGTCTTCTTTCTCAGTTTAAACAATATCAATTAAATCTTAATCTAACGATACCCCACATGACATAGTTTGTTTACATTATTTGTATTTTTACAAAATGGCGTCCAAAAGTCGCCTTATTGAATTAACACTAACGTCATGTCTTTCACGCTGGACTAAGAGGAATCGATCGATGTATGAATCATACAATCGGCCCAGGCGTTTGGGCTGTATAGTGCTACAAAGAAACATACATACATAAGCAGAAAAACACATTACCTCTCCTTTGCGTCGCGCAGTCGGGTAAATATTATATCGTATTGATACGAGTATGTGTGGATGAACAATGATAAATCTAAATTTAAAATTCAAGAAAAACCCCCGATTGCAATGCCTTTGAATTTTCTTAAAAGTAAAACACCATAATATTTTGTAATGTGCACGCAATGCGCTTTCATTTGATACCTCACTCGAGTATATTTGCAGATTTTCGGTTTTCCTTCCCCACTCTAACCCCCATAACTTTTAAACGGCACAACCGATTTTCATGAAACATGTCTAAGAACACTCGCGCCAGAATCACCTTTCATACAAAACTAAATTAATCTATACTAATATTATAAAGAGGAAAGGTTTGATTTTTTGTTTGTTTGTTTGTTTGTCTCGAATAGGCTATGAAACTACTGCACCGATTTAAAAAATTCTTTCACCATTCGAAAGCTACACTATCCCTGAGTGACATAGGCTATATTTAGTTTTCAAAAATAATATGATTTCTTACCAAACTCCGATAATGTAACCCATGGTGAAAAAAAAGAACCTAAAATATTTCTTTTATCGCAAATGCTGCGAAAACTATTGAATATATAACAAAGTGATGTATTACAACTTTGTAGAACTTATCATTATCTACAAAAAACGTCGTAACATCATATCTCTAACTATTATAGTTTTGAGACAATAAGCGATTTTAAAAAAAAAACCTAAAATCTTTCTTTAATCGCGAATGCTGGAAAAACTATTGAATATATAACAAAGTGATGTATTACAACTTTGTAGAACTTATCATTATCTACAAAAAACTTAGATTGCTTAAAAACCTTTATATAACTTTTTGAATTATTAGATTCTGACATTCCATTCAAAAGATATCATGCTATCAATTTTTTTTTAAATACCGCTCGGCGGCTAACTATGCGTTTTGGAGTGTCAGGCTATTATAACCACACATACACCAACATAAAACAAAAAACTAACGTTTCACCAATTGACCCGAACCAAGTTTATGTTTGTTATCGGTTACACCAATTTGAGCATTGCATAGTATGTTTTCTCTTACCTTAACCTTCTTAAAAATAATAAATCTAAATCTATACTAATATTATAAAGCTGAAGAGTGTGTTTGTTTGTTTGTTTGTTTGAACGCGCTAATCTCCGAAACTACTGGTTCGAATTGAATAATTCTTTTTGTGTTGGATAGTCCAGTTATCGAGGAAGGAGGCTATATAACATCACGCTACGACCAATAGGAGCAAATATATAGTGGTAAATGTGTAAAAAACGGGAGAAATTATTTCATCTTTGAAGCCTTCCGTTGCGTGCGCCGTGAAAACGGTTCAAGATAAACAAAAAATAAGTATTAAAGAATAATAGCTCTTTTAATTATCTAAAAACAGTCCGTGATAGTATATGTCTATCTTTTAAGATTAACTCACAAAAACCGTTTTTATGGTACCTAATTTGATGGAAATAATTTGTTTAAGTTGTATGAACATAATAATATTAATTTTTATTCAAATAAATATGTTGTTGGTTAAGAGTACTTCATTGTAAATAAAATTGTCTTTGACATAACTTAATTTCAACAAAAAACTTTAAAAATTACCGGGAAGTTTTTTTTACCCGTGCGACGCCGGGGCGGGCTGCTAGTTTCTTTTATAAAAATGGAATTCTTTGTCAGGATAGTCTTCTTTCTCAGTTTAAACAATATCAATTAAATCTTAATCTAACGATACCCCACATGACATAGTTTGTTTACATTATTTGTATTTTTACAAAATGGCGTCCAAAAGTCGCCTTATTGAATTAACACTAACGTCATGTCTTTCACGCTGGACTAAGAGGAATCGATCGATGTATGAATCATACAATCGGCCCAGGCGTTTGGGCTGTATAGTGCTACAAAGAAACATACATACATAAGCAGAAAAACACATTACCTCTCCTTTGCGTCGCGCAGTCGGGTAAATATTATATCGTATTGATACGAGTATGTGTGGATGAACAATGATAAATCTAAATTTAAAATTCAAGAAAAACCCCCGATTGCAATGCCTTTGAATTTTCTTAAAAGTAAAACACCATAATATTTTGTAATGTGCACGCAATGCGCTTTCATTTGATACCTCACTCGAGTATATTTGCAGATTTTCGGTTTTCCTTCCCCACTCTAACCCCCATAACTTTTAAACGGCACAACCGATTTTCATGAAACATGTCTAAGAACACTCGCGCCAGAATCACCTTTCATACAAAACTAAATTAATCTATACTAATATTATAAAGAGGAAAGGTTTGATTTTTTGTTTGTTTGTTTGTTTGTCTCGAATAGGCTATGAAACTACTGCACCGATTTAAAAAATTCTTTCACCATTCGAAAGCTACACTATCCCTGAGTGACATAGGCTATATTTAGTTTTCAAAAATAATATGATTTCTTACCAAACTCCGATAATGTAACCCATGGTGAAAAAAAAGAACCTAAAATATTTCTTTTATCGCAAATGCTGCGAAAACTATTGAATATATAACAAAGTGATGTATTACAACTTTGTAGAACTTATCATTATCTACAAAAAACGTCGTAACATCATATCTCTAACTATTATAGTTTTGAGACAATAAGCGATTTTAAAAAAAAAACCTAAAATCTTTCTTTAATCGCGAATGCTGGAAAAACTATTGAATATATAACAAAGTGATGTATTACAACTTTGTAGAACTTATCATTATCTACAAAAAACTTAGATTGCTTAAAAACCTTTATATAACTTTTTGAATTATTAGATTCTGACATTCCATTCAAAAGATATCATGCTATCAATTTTTTTTTAAATACCGCTCGGCGGCTAACTATGCGTTTTGGAGTGTCAGGCTATTATAACCACACATAAACCAACATAAAACAAAAAACTAACGTTTCACCAATTGACCCGAACCAAGTTTATGTTTGTTATCGGTTACACCAATTTGAGCATTGCATAGTATGTTTTCTCTTACCTTAACCTTCTTAAAAATAATAAATCTAAATCTATACTAATATTATAAAGCTGAAGAGTGTGTTTGTTTGTTTGTTTGTTTGAACGCGCTAATCTCCGAAACTACTGGTTCGAATTGAATAATTCTTTTTGTGTTGGATAGTCCAGTTATCGAGGAAGGAGGCTATATAACATCACGCTACGACCAATAGGAGCAAATATATAGTGGTAAATGTGTAAAAAACGGGAGAAATTATTTCATCTTTGAAGCCTTCCGTTGCGTGCGCCGTGAAAACGGTTCAAGATAAACAAAAAATAAGTATTAAAGAATAATAGCTCTTTTAATTATCTAAAAACAGTCCGTGATAGTATATGTCTATCTTTTAAGATTAACTCATAAAAACCGTTTTTATGGTACCTAATTTGATGGAAATAATTTGTTTAAGTTGTATGAACATAATAATATTAATTTTTATTCAAATAAATATGTTGTTGGTTAAGAGTACTTCATTGTAAATAAAATTGTCTTTGACATAACTTAATTTCAACAAAAAACTTTAAAAATTACCGGGAAGTTTTTTTTACCCGTGCGACGCCGGGGCGGGCTGCTAGTTTCTTTTATAAAAATGGAATTCTTTGTCAGGATAGTCTTCTTTCTCAGTTTAAACAATATCAATTAAATCTTAATCTAACGATACCCCACATGACATAGTTTGTTTACATTATTTGTATTTTTACAAAATGGCGTCCAAAAGTCGCCTTATTGAATTAACACTAACGTCATGTCTTTCACGCTGGACTAAGAGGAATCGATCGATGTATGAATCATACAATCGGCCCAGGCGTTTGGGCTGTATAGTGCTACAAAGAAACATACATACATAAGCAGAAAAACACATTACCTCTCCTTTGCGTCGCGCAGTCGGGTAAATATTATATCGTATTGATACGAGTATGTGTGGATGAACAATGATAAATCTAAATTTAAAATTCAAGAAAAACCCCCGATTGCAATGCCTTTGAATTTTCTTAAAAGTAAAACACCATAATATTTTGTAATGTGCACGCAATGCGCTTTCATTTGATACCTCACTCGAGTATATTTGCAGATTTTCGGTTTTCCTTCCCCACTCTAACCCCCATAACTTTTAAACGGCACAACCGATTTTCATGAAACATGTCTAAGAACACTCGCGCCAGAATCACCTTTCATACAAAACTAAATTAATCTATACTAATATTATAAAGAGGAAAGGTTTGATTTTTTGTTTGTTTGTTTGTTTGTCTCGAATAGGCTCTGAAACTACTGCACCGATTTAAAAAATTCTTTCACCATTCGAAAGCTACACTATCCCTGAGTGACATAGGCTATATTTAGTTTTCAAAAATAATATGATTTCTTACCAAACTCCGATAATGTAACCCATGCTGAAAAAAAAGAACCTAAAATATTTCTTTAATCGCAAATGCTGCGAAAACTATTGAATATATAACAAAGTGATGTATTACAACTTTGTAGAACTTATCATTATCTACAAAAAACGTCGTAACATCATATCTCTAACTATTATAGTTTTGAGACAATAAGCGATTTAAAAAAAAAAAACCTAAAATCTTTCTTTAATCGCGAATGCTGGAAAAACTATTGAATATATAACAAAGTGATGTATTACAACTTTGTAGAACTTATCATTATCTACAAAAAACTTAGATTGCTTAAAAACCTTTATATAACTTTTTGAATTATTAGATTCTGACATTCCATTCAAAAGATATCACGCTATCAATTTTTTTTTAAATACCGCTCGGCGGCTAACTATGCGTTGTGGAGTGTCAGGCTATTATAACCACACATACACCAACATAAAACAAAAAACTAACGTTTCACCAATTGACCCGAACCAAGTTTATGTTTGTTATCGGTTACACCAATTTGAGCATTGCATAGTATGTTTTCTCTTACCTTAACCTTCTTAAAAATAATAAATCTAAATCTATACTAATATTATAAAGCTGAAGAGTGTGTTTGTTTATTTGTTTGAACGCGCTAATCTCCGAAACTACTGGTTCGAATTGAATAATTCTTTTTGTGTTGGATAGTCCAGTTATCGAGGAAGGAGGCTATATAACATCACGCTACGACCAATAGGAGCAAATATATAGTGGTAAATGTGTAAAAAACGGGAGAAATTATTTCATCTTTGAAGCCTTCCGTTGCGTGCGCCGTGAAAACGGTTCAAGATAAACAAAAAATAAGTATTAAAGAATAATAGCTCTTTTAATTATCTAAAAACAGTCCGTGATAGTATATGTCTATCTTTTAAGATTAACTCACAAAAACCGTTTTTATGGTACCTAATTTGATGGAAATAATTTGTTTAAGTTGTATGAACATAATAATATTAATTTTTATTCAAATAAATATGTTGTTGGTTAAGAGTACTTCATTGTAAATAAAATTGTCTTTGACATAACTTAATTTCAACAAAAAACTTTAAAAATTACCGGGAAGTTTTTTTTACCCGTGCGACGCCGGGGCGGGCTGCTAGTTTCTTTTATAAAAATGGAATTCTTTGTCAGGATAGTCTTCTTTCTCAGTTTAAACAATATCAATTAAATCTTAATCTAACGATACCCCACATGACATAGTTTGTTTACATTATTTGTATTTTTACAAAATGGCGTCCAAAAGTCGCCTTATTGAATTAACACTAACGTCATGTCTTTCACGCTGGACTAAGAGGAATCGATCGATGTATGAATCATACAATCGGCCCAGGCGTTTGGGCTGTATAGTGCTACAAAGAAACATACATACATAAGCAGAAAAACACATTACCTCTCCTTTGCGTCGCGCAGTCGGGTAAATATTATATCGTATTGATACGAGTATGTGTGGATGAACAATGATAAATCTAAATTTAAAATTCAAGAAAAACCCCCGATTGCAATGCCTTTGAATTTTCTTAAAAGTAAAACACCATAATATTTTGTAATGTGCACGCAATGCGCTTTCATTTGATACCTCACTCGAGTATATTTGCAGATTTTCGGTTTTCCTTCCCCACTCTAACCCCCATAACTTTTAAACGGCACAACCGATTTTCATGAAACATGTCTAAGAACACTCGCGCCAGAATCACCTTTCATACAAAACTAAATTAAAATCGCTCCATAAGTTCGGGAGCTATGATGTCCCAGACAGACTGACAGACAGGCAGGCACACAGACAGGCAGGCACACAGACAGACAGACACGTCAAACTTATAACACTCCTCTTTTTTGTCGGGGTTAAAAATAGCTACCGCTGTCTACAGAGTATTTTCTTGTATTTAGATCATTAATTTTAGCTTTATAGCATTCCATTGCAAGTATGTTTATTTGTTTGTTCTATGATGCCCTCTTTGTTGTCTCGTAACTCGTGTTTACACACAACTAGTTCCACTTTCACAATGAATATTTGACAGAGAGCCAAATGGGTTTAATTCATCTATTGATAGACTAATTATTTCGATAGTGGCCAAAATATTTGATGATCGATAAGTTCGTGCAATTTGTACACTCTGCCTTCTAAGTGGCATTCATCACATAGCAAAACAAATGCAAGTGGTAATTAATAGGTTTCAAAGTTATGTATTGGTTACCTACATAATACTTGCTGCGAAGTTGGGACATCTAACTACACGGTTGCGAATCTATACTTATAGATTAAATTGGAGTGTTGGCCGTATTATCAAAATAATCGGTTTACATCAGTGAGTTATAACATAACCGACGTACGATATACATAAGGGTGTGATTTATGCACTCCCTCACCGCTTATTTCATTTGGTACCAAACAGTTTGAATGACCCTGTATAGATATCAGATGTAAAATAAGCTAAAATCTTACTGCGGGGCTAGATTTTGTAGTGTAGATTGTCCCACAATATTAATTTAGTGTCTAAATAAACTCATATTAAGACTTAGAGCGAGTAAAATTCCATGATTCGACAGTTTTTGAGTTATCCGATGTTTTAATATTTTCGACGCAGTCACTAGTGTTTTTACGGAATCACTATCACGATTTACTAAGCGTTTGTAAAAAGAAAAGGGGTACTGGGGGTACAAAAGTTATAACTGATACCATGTTTCAGCCCCGAACACATGGGTCTCCTAGACCCAGCGACCTCGGACGGGCGCGTCATCTTCTTCCTGCCCTGGCTGAAGGGTACCATTGCCGGTACCACGGACCTGCCCTGCAAGGTCACGCACAGCCCCAAGCCCACTGAGGACGAGATCCTGTTCATCCTCACGGAGGTCAAGAACTATCTCAACCCGGATGTTGAAGGTGGGTGGACAAAAGTTGAATATTACATTTACATTTTTATACATTGGAGATTTTGGTTTGTTAAGAAGAAATTGCTTTTAGCAATAAGACCGCCCATTACGCATTCTAGGTTTAGTTTTAATTTCATATTGTATTGTTCATTTGGTGTGTAATAAAGTATATTCTATTCTATTCTATTCTATCATCATTGCTAATCTAAACTTCAATCCTTATATTATAGAGGTAAAGTTTGTGACGTTGTAAGTGGTAATCCCTGCATCTAGTAAACCGATTTGAATAAAATTTTGTACACAGATTAACTAAGGGTCTAGACAGACGGACTGCAATTCAACTGCAATCCAACTGCGTGCAGTTTGATTGCAGTCGAGCCAACTGCATTCCAACTGCATCTGATCTGCCATTTTGCAGTCGGATTGCAGTTGAATTGCAGTCCGACTGTCTAGACCCTAAGGCTTGAGAAGTGACATAAGTTTTTACCGCAGGAGAATCAATTAAACGCAGGTAATACCGCGGGGTACTGCTAGTGTTTGAAATACAATCGCTATTAAAATATACTTATTCCGATTTATTTTAAACAACTTACAAAAGGGACCGACTAAAATAACATCCTCTTCCAAAGTTTAGTCAAATTCTGTATGAATGTAAGTAGTGTAAAACTTATGCATATGACGGCGCGACGTCTTGGTTCTTCATTGTGGTGCGTATGTACCGAGTGGAAGTAGCATTGAATCAACTTAAAATGTCCGATGGTGTGAGCGGGCGCTCACGCCACTCGATCGCGCGACGTTTACCTGCGGCCGGTACCGGTCGGTGTCAGCCGACCGGGCTGTAACAACCAATCGGGTGACTGCAGGTGGAAGGGTTGTTTAGGAGGTGCACTGCTATTTAAAGTAGAGTTCTAATAGTGGGGGGGTAATTCTTTCTTTGGCTTCTGCTCTGTGCAAACGCTCTTCGTAGGAGTTATTAGTTGACTTTATCTATATCTTTGTTAAACTGAGCTTCAGATTATTTGTGTGATTGATATTGTTCGATTAATCCCGCAATGAACTACTATTCAATGCTATAATCTGTTTAAATCACTATGTCAAACCTTTCACCTACACATATGTAAAAATAAACTATCATCAATATGTTCTTGTCTTTCCAGTCCGCCGCGGTGACGTCCTCTCCGCGTGGTCCGGCATCCGGCCGCTCGTGTCCGACCCCAACAAGCCGGACACGCAGTCTCTCGCCAGGAACCACATCGTGCACGTCTCCCCGTCCGGCCTCGTCACCATCGCGGGCGGCAAGTGGACCACCTACCGCGCCATGGCCTACGAGACTATCGACGCTGCTATCGAAAGTAAGTACTGAACATACATACACACACACGACATACACACACACACACACACACACACACACACACACACACACGCACGACATACACCCCAAATACACAAATCTATTGATAAATCTCGCAAAGAAAAATTACAAATCTAGAATCTTTCATCATGATTGTCAACCGAAACTTTTATGTCGTAGGAAGAGCGAGGCATTTCCTATACTACACAAGTGTCTCTTGAGTACTTTTAGGGCTATTGAAATGTAAAATATTTATCGGAAATAAATACATTTTAATTTTATTTTTATTTTTTACATACCGGACATGTCATCTAATTAATAGGGAGGCACTGGTGACAAAATTTAAATTAATTAGATTTGACCTAGGCACTTTCATTAATATCTTATCAGAACCAAATTCACTAGCAGCAATTTCACTATTCAAAATCTTTATGCATCACATCAGTGACTTCTTAAGTATTTTGTTTTTGTAAATACATATTGTTTTATTTGTTAATAATTTAGAATTAGGTTATGATGGGACTGTCATACTTTTAAGGTAAAAGTCCTAAATAATAAAAAAGATTAAAAAAAAAATATCTAATTAATATACTTCATACGTTCAAACTTTGTTGAAATATCGGGCCTTGGCGCACTGCTCTCACTCGCGCACAAGTTCAATGAGATGTTACATCTTGGCGCTTATTGGTTTATTCGATTAACGAACTTTTTCACCATCTCCGAATAAAATTATACTTAGAGCAATTTCGCTCAGCCACATGGGACAAATTGAGATAGCTCTTGACATAACTAACCCTAACACGTTTTATTGACCTAAACTTACCATTGATTTGTTTACTCGGAATATGTGAAACAAGCACTTACTGTAATAAATCGACCTCTAGTGTTACTTGAAAAGAGACTTATTGTGTTTTGCAGGCGCCGGTCTAAAGCCACTGTACAAAGATTGCCAAACCGACGGCTTCCTAATAGAAGGCGCGCACGGCTGGACCCCCACTATGTACATCAGACTCGTGCAGGACTTTGGACTCGAGATGGAAGTAAGTAAATCAATATCTAAGTATGTCTGTTCTGTTAGATTACTTAGATAAGGTCATACACCACGTGTACAGTGTACCTACACACATTTTTTAATAAAAAAAGCTCAAATAAATGTGATAAAAGTAATAAATGTTTTTTAAGTGCAGAATGATAAGAGTCAGATCGGTCACCCATCCAAGTACAGACCTAGCGCAACATTGGTTACCTTTATACAAATCATGTTTGTTGTATGGGAGCCGTCATATATAATTATTTATTATGCGTTTTTAGTATTTCCTTTTATAGCGACAACAATCAACTCTCTATTTGCATCATCGGTTCTGAGATAAAGCCTGGTGACAAACAAACAGATAGACGACGAAGACTTAGTAATAGGTTTTTTGTTTGCCATGATTGGTCCCGGGTACGGAACCCTAAAAACGAGTGCAAAGTGTGTTTGTTACAAGCATAGAAAACAAAGGTAGCTTTAAAATTTTGACATTTCACGCTTCTTGGTTGGCAAGTCGAACATTTTAAAACATATGTCATATTTTTCACTTTAATTCAGGAACTAATCTCCTAATTAATTACATATTTATTGACAGGTGGCGCAACATTTATCAAAAGCATACGGGGACCGCGCGTTCGCCGTCGCCAAGCTAGCCGCCATGACAGGCAAGAGATGGCCCATCATTGGCAAGAAGGTCCATCCAGAGTTCCCCTACATCGACGCTGAGATCAGGTGAGGAATTCATCAATACTCATCAACAGACATGCGTTATCTTTTACTTGCTACTTTTGCAATTATTACAACCACCTACCACTTTTTTCAACCACCGCAAACCAGCAGCTTTTACTAAATTATCCTTCCACCTTTCGGCCATTTGGCCATAACGAATTATATGGCCTGCCCTCTGCCATTTCAAAAACTTATCCCCTTGCCTATATTATATCGCTGACCCTTGTTCTTCTGAATATCTTCATTTCTGATTCGATCTCAAGAAAAGCCCTTCACAAGCTCCCTTAGCATATTTATAAACCATCAAGTTTCGACGGTTGTATCTACTGCTGATTCCCTTCGCTGAGTCAGTCCCTCCTGTACGAAAATATATCATCATCACCCCATTAACGTTCCCACTGCTGGGACACAGGGACTTCTCTCTTGACGAGAGAGATAAGGCCTTAATTCACCACGCTGGCCAAGTGCGGGTTGGTGAATGTCACATGACCTTCAAACTATTTTAAAGTTCTCAGAACATGCCGGTTTTCCTCACGATGTTTGCCTTCACCGTTAAAGCACGTGTGTAGAGCGCACATAAATTTCTCAAGAAGAAAAATCCAGAGGTGCCTGGCGGGGTTTGAACCCACGACCGATGAAAGTCGAGTGTCCTCCTACTTAGCCAACACGGCTTTTCGAAATAAAATTTCTCTCTCTCGAAAATATATAAATATAGGTAAATAATCATCACAATTCATGTAACAGGTACGGTGTCCGCGAGTACGCGTGTACTGCGGTAGACATGATCGCGCGTCGCCTGCGCCTCGCCTTCCTCAACGTGCAGGCGGCGTCCGAGGCGCTGCCCACCATCGTCGACATCATGGCCGAGGAGCTCAACTGGAGCGAGGCTGAGAAAAAGGTAACACATTTTTTTTATGACAGATAAGCCTTTATTTCACCACAATCTCACCTGATGTAAAGTGACGATGTGGTCTAAGATGGAACATGAAGACCTAGAAGATGGCTTCTCCGGACCACATTACGAAACACGAAAAAATCGCTTCACGCACTGGCCCAGCCCGGAGGGTGGTGATAAGCCACGGTCGAAGCCTACCACCAGAGACTGTTCTTAGCACCACCCGGAGGTCACGTTCACGTGTAAGGATTCAGAGGGTTATCACTTACGGACGTGAACAGAAAAAACCTCCAACACGTGACATTATTTTGTTTTTATTTACCTATTTTATTTTATAGTTTTGGGAAAACTAACAGCTAGGTAACTAAACACAGTGTGTAACTAACGGCTAATTATAAGTTTCCACAGATATGTACATTAGATACTTAAGCAAACAAAAAACTACTCAACCAGCGTTTAAGACGCTTGGTTGAGGTATTAAATTAATCTAAATCTACTTCATCGTTTCCATCATAAAACAAAGTATTTGCTAGGATGTTATTGAATGATTTGCATGCCCTACATGATACATATTTAGACCTACCACGAGACCTTAAAACTGTTGGAGATTATAACATGTTGTTATCCTTTACACTTGACGGATGAAGTTATAATTTTAGAAGTTAAAAATCTGTCAGTTGCATGAGATTACAACATGTTGTAATCTCCAACAGTCATTCGTGGTTGGGCTAATGATCACGCGTCGCTTGCGTCTCACCTTTTACCCACGCCACGCAGTACTGGGATGCCTTAGCAAAACATCTTACGCCTTGGCGTTTTATGAGAGGGATGGCCTTCTATGTGAGCCGATTTGTAGCCTTAGCAAAACATCTTACGCCTTGGCGTTTTATGAGAGAGGGATGGCCTTCTATGTGAGCTGATTTGTAGCCTTAGCAAAACATCTTACGCCTTGGCGTTTTATGAGAGAGAGATGGCCTTCTTTGTGAGCCGATTTGTAGGCTTAGCAAAACATCTTACGCCTTGGCGTTTTATGAGAGAGGGATGGCCTTCTATGTGAGCTGATTTGTAGCCTTAGAAAAACATCTTACGCCTTGGCGTTTTATGAGAGGGATAGCCTTCTATGTGAGCCGATTTGTTGCCTTAGCAAAACATCTTACGCCTTGGCGTTTTATGAGAGAGGGATGGCCTTCTATGTGAGTCGATTTGTAGCACCGTTGCTCCTAACCGGGTGAACTAATTCAAATGCGTTATGTTTTTATTAGTAATCTGCTTTTCCAACAATGGTTCTTAGATACATTTTATTTAAGTCGGCAAGTTTTTTCAAAGTTTCTCAATATATTTATGATTGACTTTGTAAGGCATCAAATGAAGTAGTATTACGAAACTGAGAAATTGTTTCAAAAGGTCAAATATTAAAATTTGTAGTCAAAAGACTAATGTCTTCAAATGTAAGTGAAGTCAAGTCAAATCCAATATTAAACTTCTCATCGAACATTCCAGAAACAAATCAAAATGGCCGGCGAGTTCCTAGCTAACGAGATGGGTCAGATGGTGAACCGCGCGAGTCGCGACAAGATCCCCATCAATCTCTCCAAGGACGAGATCCAAACCTACATCAAGCGCTTCCAGATCATCGACGCGGATAGGAAGGGATACGTCTCTATTAATGATATTAGGAGGAGTCTTAAGGTATGAGTTTTTCATTTTTATGTGCTGCAACATTCAAGATTCTTTATTGATAACATAGGTTACAGTTCAGGTTAGTATAAAGGTATGTTCTTAAAGTTTACATACACAGTTTCAGTTATATCTACGTTTTTCCAATTAAATAACAAATAAAATGGCTGCGTACGGGACTGTCAAATACTTTGTTTTTACAAAGTGATAAACCTCACTAAGGCTGGTTTTGCAGTAACGCTTTCCGCCCATGCGGGAGCTATGAGCTGTCTGCCCGTAAGACAATAGCGGCGGGTGGAGAAATTTAAGTTAATATGTATGTATTGCTAGCTAATATGATTAAAATTATTGAGGGAGGCCTGTTTCTAGCACGACGACTTATGGCTGATGAAGATTAATGGCGAAGCAAGACTTTCCAACGAAGTGTTGTTGGTAATAAATTTAAAGGAATTGTGTTAGATATTAAGAATTAATACAAAGACACAACATTGATGCTTAAAAAGTTAAAAGCACGGTCTAGCAGGTCCAGCAGTGAGGCCGTAGATGAGAGAGGTATTGTTTTTTTATATATTTCGGACCTCACACTTTACCAGCGCCCCTGGCAGCAAATAAACTTGCAGTGACCTTCAATCCTAATCGACATGTGTATAGAATACCCGACTTCCGATTAAAACCGGAAAATGTCAACACAAAGGGAGAATCTAAAAAAATTGTGATTTCTGCTATCAGTTATCTATGACAGGTATTTACCAACAAAGGGCCATCATGAAAGGAGTGTATTCTTAAATAACCTCTGCCGATTCTAGGAACTAGGCGTGAAACCGACAGAAGACGAGATCAGGTCTATTCTCTCAGAGATAGACGTGACGTACCACGGCCAGTTAGAGATACAGGACTATCTGCAGGTGAACCCGGCCGGAGTCGAGTCCATCGCTTCTAGGGTTTATGTTTAGATGGGCGTCTATGTTGTTAATACTTCTCTGGGTGTGGGGTTTTCACTATGTCTTCGTGTAGTAAGAGTACCTAAGAAAATAAGAAATTTTATGTTCTATTAACTAATATAAATAATCGGAGTTTGTGAAAAATCCACACTCTCACCCACATGTCACCAAAACGGCCCAAAACTGATCTATTTACGCTCTGTTTGAGGTTAATCAATGACAAGACAAATTATCGTGCTAAAACAAGCATCCAAATTTCAAAACAACGAAATACTATGTCAGAACAGTACCTATCATGAGATCCATATAGTCTAAGACAGTATTCCATACTAAGCTTTATAGCTTAGTATGGAATACCCAATTTATCCCCAATTACTGAGAAGTACTTATGTACTTCTCAGTAATTGGGAATGAATTGGGTAACCACTGAAAGCTGTGAGCGATTATATTTCACGGAAGCACGCTGCCATAGATTAGGCTTATTGGGGTAAATTTGAGTTACCAAAACTTTGAAAAAGCTCGACCTAATCCTTTGAATTAACTTACTATCTTATCTTATCAGAATAACATTTAGGCTACTTTTTGATGCAGTAAAATCGCGGAAAAATACAATTATTGAGAGCAAAGCCCGATTTGAGATAAATTTGGCATGGGTATAGCTGTCAACCAGAGCGAATAGAACAGTCCAAGCTTAAGTAACCAATCGACCGTTACCCATTCCATACTGTCAATGTTGCCGCTGTCCACAGAACTACGGCGAAGAGGTCACCGGCGAGCAACTACACGATATTCTCAAAGAGATCGACACAAACATGAACGGGCAGGTCGAACTCGACGAGTACTTGCAGGTGCATAACGTGTGCCTTTTTTTTGGTTTTGACTGCTTGTAAATAGAATGATTTGATTTAATCCTTTAAGATAACTCTTGAGGGCCCTATCTTAAGAGTGAACTGCTTCGTAACATAAACCGTTACGGTGCTAGTTTGTCTGGCGTATAAATCTAAATTTAAAATTTAAGAAAAACCCCCGTTTCCAATGCTCTAATTTCCTTAAAAATAAAACACCATAGTATTTTGTAACGTGCACGCGATGCGCTTTCATTTGATACCCCACTCGAGTATATTTGCAGATTTTCGGTTTTCCTTACCCACTCTCACCCCCATAACTTTAAAACGGCACAACCGATTTTCATGAAACATGTCTAAGAACACTCGCGCCAGACTCACCTTTCATACAAAAAAAACTAAATTGAAATCGCTTCATTCGTTCGGGAGCTATGGTGACACAGACAGACAGACAGACACACAGACAGACAGACAGACACGTCAAACTTATAACACCCCTCTTTTTTGGTCGGGGGTTAAAAATAAATAGACTTGTGGCGCCATATTGGCAGCTATAGGTAATATAAAATTTTGCTCAAAAACATATAAAAAATGGAATTAATTCTCTTCTGACGGCAATCATTTAGGTTATAAAGAGATTTTTTTCGTACCGATATCAAAACTAAACTAATCATTGTGACGGTATTTAGGAATTTAAATGAACAACCAGTCAAGACTAATATTTAATTACGGTTTGTGCTTTTGTTTGCTTTTTGTGTTCTGTTTGCATGCGATTGTCCTGTCTATTTCCTAAACTATCTTACTAATTACACACTTATTCATCTACTCATGACACAAACTAAAATTTCAACTTATTAACTGCTTACTTAGTTTAAGCTTTATAATTATAACTAAATAGATAATAACCACGTTGAACAAAAGTGTTCATTATTACTAATTTTAACTTGTATTTGGAAAATAAATAATTAATTTAAACCTGATTAAAATAGAGCCTTAATTACTTAGATAACAATCTTTTCATTGAATGAATGCATGCTTAAACTTAATGTATCTAAAATAGTTTCTAAAAGTTTTCGTTTGCATTTCCTGAGAAAATTGTTCTTAATCAAACTGATTAAAATAAGATGAACAAGAGACTAATATAAAAAGACAAAAAAAAACGAAATGCGAAATAAACCTTACTGACTAGGATCCGTAAATCGAAAGATTTAGGTACCTATCGCATTTCTGACTTTATAAATAATCTTTATAAATATATATATTTTTTAATTTTTAAAAAAATATTTAAAAAAATAAATTTATAAAGTCAGAAATGCGATAGGTACCTAAATCTTTCGATTTAAATAATTTTTTTTGATATACCAATAATACCAGTAAATCGACTGCGCGCAAGTGCTTATTCTATTCTCGTTAAACAGATGATGTCTGCGATAAAGTCTGGCCATGTCGCATACTCGAGATTCGCGCGCATGGCCGAGATGGAGGAGGAGCATCATGAGAAAGAGGCTCTGCAGAAGAAGATCACAGTCGAGAGGAGCGGCGGTGGCTTGTAGAGCATACTAGAGGTAATATAGGAACACGCTGGATTTATTTATATTACACATTAGAGGCCCGGTTTAGCACGGATAATTTTTCAAAAATTACATTAGAATTTTTGTCGCCGTAAAAACCATCCTTTGACTTTTAACAAAAAGGATTGGCCAAATTGGTCCAGGCTTTGTTGAGTTATTCGCTTAGCAACACATTTTGCGATTAGATAGTTGCGCAATTGCTTTGCTCGTTATTTTTATGAACACACCTAGCAGCAGCCGTGTTGGCTGGAGCACATTCGACATTCACATGATCTTAAAACTTCAAGAGTTTCAAGGACATGTGTGACATTCATCTACCGCACGTGGCCAGCGTGGTCAATTACCCTAACCTAGCTTTCACGTCCATCACAAATTTAATTATACACTTCTGAAATCTCTAAACTTTTTTTTTTCAGATAACTTCGAATAGACCGCAACGGTACCCGCACCAAGTATTAATTCTCCAGAGTACAAGAATAAGAATGTCAAAATTTACTAAATTTTAATACACTCTATTTATTTTATACCAATAGAATAACGAAACATAACGTCGATTGTCAATTGTGTACAAATTTAGGCAAATATGTATGACCGTTAATTACCCGGATTCAATAAAACAAAAGGTTGTTTCATTTGAAATTAAATGAAATGAAACGATTTATTTGCAAGAATACAAAATAATTAATACATGTCGGATCTTCAAAAGTAAAAGTTTAATGTATTCAGCCTACAAGTAGGCGTGCAAATGTTAAGTCAAAATATAATGAATTTTTAGTACATGTCATAATTTAAATACCGCTTTAAAACACTTTTCGAGCAACCAACTACATAATTTTGTCTTATAAATTTATCCACCCGTATTACCGACCGTTTACCAAAACACGTTATGCAATTATTATTGGTTAAAGAAGACGAATCATAGCTGTTACCAGTTACCACTGACCATTCGTTGACTATATTAGCCGGGCATAAGGAATATATTTTATATTTTGAAAATACGAACAATGTAATTTTAACACAAAACTAAGATCTAAAATCAATTACGCTTCGTTTTTGGAGAATGCGAATCGTCATTCTTTCGGTACTAATAAATCGGTCATAATGAGATTTCTTAAAATAGTAATTCAATGCTACTTTTAAATTATTAATTTATTTTGTGACGGTACACTCAACATTTTGTTTAAAAACGAATATCTACTTAAATTTTGAAACTCGTATATCACGGAGCTAATTATATATCCAAACAAAACCTCTGTTAAAGTTATTGTTTATAAATGTAATTTATTTACAAAGGATTTGATATTGTGATTATTTTAATTTTAAGAATAATTTATTTATAAATGTTGTAAAGCAGTGAATAGACATCTCACTTTATGAAATTATTTAGTATTTAGTAAGATTAATAGATGAAATTGAAAATAAATCAATCGGAGAGTTGCAGGAATTTAATATTGTCACAGTAAGAAAAATACCAGCCTTTCATAAAATCTATTTTAAAAAGTTTTGGGAACAGTCTGGGAAATCTATTAAAAACCTACATAACATTTCTTCGTCTATCCATTATACTTACCCATTGAAAAATATAATCTCAATTAATTTCATTGCATTTAAAAATTAAATGCAAATGAAAATTATGATTTATAATTAATTAATAAGAAATGAAGAAACTTATTTCCAATACACCTTGAAACCAAGAAAATAAAGAAATACCTATAACCAGTCATGATATATTATTAGAGTAAAAAGAAACAGAGATAAAAAAGGATTAGGGGATTCTGAAACTTTTTTTTCCACAGCCATTAATTTTTTTTTTCTTCTAATTATTAAGACTTCTTAACTTCAGTCAACATACATACATCGAAACCGGAATGATATTGAAGAACATGTTTAAATGTTATCGTTTTCAATAAAATTCCTAAGAACACAGATGCTTTAACCACGTACAATCTAAATATAAGTATTTTGAAGTTATTTCTGTATTTACTGTGCAATAAATTCTTTTGATCGAAATTTGTATTTTATTTCACTTATTTTTTTGGAACGAAGTTCCTTATTTTCTAATATTAGGTCCTTACATATGAAATTGGCGTTTTGTATGGGAGGAACAAAAAGTCGAATATTTTTTAATATAATATATTTAATTAATCAAAGTATGAACCATTATTTTCTATGCAATTTTGCCATCTTATAGGTAGTTCATTGATCCCTTTACTAAAAAAACCAGTCGGACGGGAATCAATAAAATCTTTGAAGGCGATTTGGATTGCCCCATCGGAGTTGAATTTTTTCCCTTGCAAGAAGTTATCCAAATTTCGAAAAAAATGGTAATCTGTTGGAGCAAGGTCCGGGGAGTACGGAGGATGTCTTAGACTTTCCAATTGAAGCTCTTCTAATTTAGTAGCCGTCTGTTGCGCAGTGTGTGGTCTAGCGTTGTCGTGAAGCAGCAGTGGCGTGGAGCGATTGACCAGCCTAGGTTGTTTAGCCGCTAGCTTTTCCATCATGGTTTGCAATTGCTGACAATAGACATCAGCCGTAATAGTCTGGCCAGATTTGAGAAAACTGTAATGAACAATACCGGCACTAGTCCACCAAACGCTTACAAGTAACTTTTTTGGGGTTAATTTTCGCTTGGGGCAGGATTTGGCTGGCTGGCCAGGATCCAACCATTGCGCTGAGCGCTTCCGATTATCGTAAAGAACCCATTTTTCATCACAGGTAATGATTCGGTTTAAAATACCTTCATTATTGTGCCGGTTTAGTAATGTAACGCAGCAGTCGACGCGCGTTTGCCGGTTTGCTTCAGTCAATTCGTGAGGTACCCACCTTTCAAGCTTTTTAATCTTCCCAATTTGCTTCAAGTGAATTAAAACAGTTTTATCACTAACACCGCAGCCTGCAGCTAACTCGGACGTGGTTTGCGATGGATCCGCTTCCACAATAGCCTTCAACTCTTCATTATCAACTTGAGTCTCAGGCCGTCCACGGGGCTTGTTCTGCAAGTCGAAATTTCCAGAACGAAAACGTTGGAACCAAAAACGAACTGTGTTTTCTTTTGCAACACGACCGCCATACACATCATTCACCCTTCGAGTTGTTTCCGCAGCACTAGTGCCACGGCGGAACTCGTACTCGTAAATAATGCGATATTTTAAGTTTTCCATTTTGTAAAATGAGTGACGCAAACAGAAAAAAACAGAAGAAAAAAAACAAATGAATGACGATCATCGAAGCACAAATACATGAGTTTATAGCTGTACAAATTTGAATTTGGAATTCCTTACCAAAGAGGAGAAATTTGTGATTAAAGTGGCCAGTACGAAAAACGCCAATTTCATAATGTAAGGACCTAATATGTATGGTGTACTTAGTAGTATGTCCTTTTGAAAAGAACGTGATTTCGCGACGAAACGTTTGTCGATCGACAGAGTAAAGCTTACAATTATAAAGTGTTAAGAAATCAAATCACTATCCAGATTTGATAACTAAACATTTTTTGCAGAGAGTAATATAATCACTTTTGTTTATATTGTAGTTCAGTTCAGTTTCTTGTAATTGGACTTTGTGCTTGAAGCGACAATTTGCCAGTGTCGAGTTAAATAAAGTTATTTAAAAAAAACTAACTATTTTGGCTCAGCGACCTAAAGTGGGTCTTGGCCTCCGAAACGAGAGACTTTTAGCGGTCTCTATCCAGCGCTAGCTCTGACCAGTTCTCGATCCCGAGCTCTAAAATATAAATATGTATATAAAAAAATAAGGGGAAAAATAAATTTAATCAGTTGAACGCCATAGTTTATGTTGTATTTCTTCTTAGTCTTATATTTGATGGCGTCCGTGACTGGCAAAATCAATTCAATTTCTGCTTCTTTTATTTCATTGATGGCGTCCGTGAAATTCAATGTCTTTTAATGGACTCTGCGCTTGAAGCGTCGCGTCGGTCGTCAGTTTGCCAGTGTCAAGTTAAAAAAGACGTGTGCCACTCGGAGACTTTTATCAACTTATGCAATTATAATTATATATTTATTTTATTTATGCAGTATTTTTTTTCTTTGATATTAATTCAAGTTCAAGCCGAAACTCTAAGCAGGCATGAGTCACCAGATTGCGGGGCGCAGAAGGGGATTACGCATGCCCAGTAAGGCCGTTACAACCAATGCCACCTAAAGGCGGGTTGCTGAACTAAAGAGATAAGCGTGAAATTTCAAAAAGCCATTAAAAGTTCTGCTATTTATCGATAGATGGAAAAACTAAAAAAAGTATAGGTGTAATGGGTCTGAAAAGGTCTCCACGCTCAAGGCCCGCGATAGAAGCTTTGCAATAACTTAATAAAATTAAAAATAGAAAAAGCTGTTATTCAGTTGAACGCCATTTTCGTATGTTTTCTAATTTTTTGATTAATTTAATAAGACGATTGACATGAGTTTTTATTTCAAAATGGCGTTATGAATGCTAGGTTTTATAAGTTCTATACAAAAATATCGGAAGGCTCCTCAATGAGTGGCGTGTAAAGTTCATTATAACCTATTGAAATACCTTCCTGAAACCTACCTACCTTCCTTCCCGAACATAATAAAAATCTGGTCTTACCTTTTTGTTCCAATAGTAGTATAATTTAATAGCGGTGGGATAAACATGCATCGTTCAGGACATCTAATTAATTACTTACAGCGCCATCTAGACAAATATTTCAACACCTCAAGTTTGCGTTCTAAGGTTCAAACAGAACTAGGAGGCGCTGTGCACAAAAATGCGTTGACATTATTTGGCGGGAATTTTCGCGGGTAACGAAGCGAAAGTTTGATTTAGTTTTGTTCGTTTCGTCAGTGTCATTAATTCATTATTTAGAAGTTCAAAAGACGATTATCTTTATAATTTTATTTTAATTTGTCACTGGCAAACAGTCGCTTCAAGCGCCTAAATAATTGGATATGAAATTGAATTGAATTGAAGATGATTATTATTACGAACCCCGTGTGCAAGTCACTGGCTGACTTTGACCGTTGAGTCGACACGTACACATTAAGACACCCGGGGCCTAGGGTTTTTGAAGCAAGACACCAAAATAGGTTCGTATACTACAGTCTCGTATCGTATACTACTACCTGCTGTACAGTACTAGAACATTATTTCTGTAAAGTTTAAATCCCCGTTTTTTTTTGATGTTATGCATTATTTCTTGAGTGAAATAAAATTAACTCACGCTGACGTTGATTGATGATGATGATGTTATCATTCAACTCATGATGTCGTCATGCATCTTAATAAGGTGTTGATTTAATTCATAGGATTTTCGTCATTTAAAGTCAGAAGATTTTCCTCAAAAGATTATTTTATTTAATATTAACTTAAACAAAAATAATAAAAACGCCTCATCAGCGTTCCGTTATGCATAGAATGTACAAATATTTTAATAAATCATTGTATTTACTAGCTTGACAAGGACCCCCCGCGGTAAAACAGCCCCAATTAATACTCCATCAAAAACTGAAAGAATTTTTAGTTTCTGTGATAAGTGCGTTCAAACAATCAATCAAACAAACTCTTCATATTTAAATTGAATGTGGTATAAATAAACCACGAACAAATTAACGAATCTTTTATAGTTTCTTTTTTTCACCTTGTGCTGCATTATTAATTTCATTCATTCATTCTGCAACTAAGTTGTCATTTTAGGGTTAAAATTTCAACTTCCGTCCGTAAAAGAATCTGTTTTATTTAAATCTATCTTCATAGATCGCGGCAAAAAGTTGTGATAACGCGACGTGGCCTCGGGCGCGGCGTAGGGCGGTTACGCCCCTGCGGGCCGATGCGTTGTCGCGGGCGGGCGGTGGGTGGGCTTTTCTCTTCCGCATTCTTACGAATTTGTAAATAGGAGTAATTGTAACCTTTTTTTAAAGACGCTCTAGATTTTCTCTGTAGAATAACAGATTGATTTTAGGAATTAATCACAGGAGCAATATAGTAGAACTATTACTAAGTTATAATAAGGTGAAACTTTGATTATGTACATATAAATGTTTGACCACCCCTTTACGAATGCCTACTAGACAACCTGTCGGAGTCTTCTATCGGGCCAAAATATTATTAATATAAGTGTGAGCATGATCATTTAACTCAGCCCGATTTAACGATAAATCGATAAGAATAAAATCGAGTTTGAGTAAAAAACCTACTTGCTTTTTTAAAGGGAGGCCAATGTCTAGTCGTAAATGTCAAGAAAGTTGGTAATTTATAAATTTAAAATATATAGTACTTATTAATAAAAAAATTAATGAAATACCTAATCAAAACTCAAAAATGTCATACCATTTTGTATTTTAAGCAATATATCACACACACACAATAGGTCAAAAACAATAATCACTAATTGCCTTATATTTCATTTAAAAAAAACGGATGTTGATATTCACTATTAGTGATTTTTAACTATGCTTCAACTGCTGCTATAATCAACAAAAGTGGTTTATGATTACCTACCTACCTTAATTAAAAGAACTCACACACTACATTACACAGAGATAAGTCTTTATTGGGCAAATTAAATACCTACACCCAAATTACCAACACAGGGTTTCGAATCCCGGAGCAAAATATACGCGCTACTAACACTGCAAGTTGAACTATATACGCTCACTACGCTAACGATACATTATTTTTGATACATTGTTCATTTTATATTTGCCCTAGTCATCGTATCATCATTCAGTGGTCGGTAATTTTATGCTTAAAATCTTAACTCCAGTAAAAATGTGTTTTTGGAAAGCTCAGAGATTCAATGTTATCAATGGTATACTTACAACACTCGGAAGTGTGAAGTAGAAAAAATAATGCCATTAATATCTACCTTGCCGTAACACAGTTTTAAACTAAAACGGAAGGTATGTTTCATTGCATCAGGCCTTAATTAGAAAATAACTTTTTTTTTTAATAATATTTTTCTTGCTTTCCCTCTAATTCTTATATCTATCCTCTCTTATGGGGTAAGGACACTAGGTTAATTACGTTATTACCTTAAACACTACGCTTGATAAATGTACACGAGATCGAATTAAGCTATTGCTAGTGATAGCGGTAGGTAACCTAATCCGGAGCACGGATTGGAAAGCGGAGTGTATTACTTCCACCAACTACATAAGCGGACGATTTGGTAAAGGTTACGGGTTTACGGTGGATGCCAACCACACCCAACCAAAGTAACTGGAAGACTGACTACTTATGTTCAAAAGTAGACTCAGCGTAAACCGTTGAAATGATGTTGGTGAATAACCCAATACATTTTTTTTATTGCATTTAATATAAATACAGGGAAACGTCGTTACTATTACGACTTGACAAACGAAAATGCAAGACAAATAAATCTTGCACGAAAAAAATATAAAAATAATTACATACATATCCATACTAATTTTATAAATGCGAAAGTAACTCTCTCTGTCTGTCTGTCAGTATGTTACTTTTTCACGGAAAAACTACTTAACCGATTTAAATGAATTTTTCTGCACATCAGATTCTCTAGAACCTAAAAAAGGACATGGACTACTTTTTGCCGCAAGAAAATCATTAATACGAGGGTAACAGGTAATTATTTATTTGAATGAACTGGAGTGCTGTTGTTTTTCATAGGGAAGCTGGTAAGCAAGAAAAAGGCATTCCAAGCATACTTAGCATTACCTGTTGGGATAGGTATTTAAATTAAGTTTCAGATGGTTAGGGTTTTTTTAATGGAAAAATCTGAAGAAGATAATAGTTTCTTAATTAGTGTAAGATGCAACATGACTTGCTAGGGCGTGTCAGGTTGCGGGGCGGTTGACGCGGGCGTTTTGGCCCGCCCACTGTGACTTCCGCTTCCGTCAATTTATGTACTCTAGTCACCATGATAGGACCTAGATAAGCCAAAGTCTCTAAATACTTTCTCTAGACATCTACCACCAAACAAAACGTCGTCATCTGTCGAAGTCTTGCGATGACGTATACAGTCGAACTTTGGTTCACCGATTGATTTCATATTAAATACCTCTGTTTTAAGTAAAATCAGAACGCTGTTATTTAAGTGCTTCTTATTAATATCGCTAAATTTATGATTGTGCCCATAGGTCGCAACATGATAAATAAATAATAAGAAACAAATCATTTATTTTCTCTCGCAAAACGTTACAACTTATGCAGTAACCTTTTGTCTATGTTATTGTGGAATGATGATATAGAAACTTGTAACATTATTTATTACATGGCGCTGTTTCATCTATTTTGTGAGAGACTGGTGACAATAAATGGGCTTATAGCCTGTATCACTAATCACCAGGTCCGCACTCCACGAAAAAAATGAAACTAATTTAAATACAGAAGTAAATAGCAGAGTGATGGGGGTACCTTCATTAGCCAATGTCAATACTCGAATACATCTACTTAGATATAGTTGATATTCATAGTCATCTTATTATGGGTAAAAAGTTGAATTACATTTTCCTGCAGCATGAGATTGTAGGGGAAAGATCGATGTCATGCATGTCCCAAGCACCGTATTTAATTATGTCAAATCTTGCAACGACAGATCGTACAGAAACCTGTTCAGAATTTATTCCATCGGAACGAATACAAATGCGCAAGGATTTATGAGTCAATATTTACTTTAATGTTCTAGTGCCTCATTATTAATAAGGATGATTCACAGTTATATATAGGTGCTTTTATTACCTACCGAGTCATATGAGATTTTTTTTTTCATATAAGTACTTATCTTAATTAAACGTTATCAGTTTAAACATACCAATGAAACTAGAAGCGTCTCATTATTACCTGAGACCATGCTAAATTATAACGTCGTCATTCAGACAAGTGACGCGCCACGCCAGCGCCACAGCAGCGTGTTTACACCCATATTAGTTGTGTTGCACTAAAAAACCTAAGTCCACATTCTGAGTTAGGTGATTTCAACCTACAGTTAATGACATTTAGTCACAAAGTTCAGTGTATAATTCAGTCTAATTTTGTTACCGTACACTGCATAATTTTTATAAAATTTTATTGGATTATAAGCCTTAATATAAAGCATTTAGGATGAGAATAGAATATATACGCAACACAATTAAGCAGGGACACACGCTCTCTCGGGGCGGCTGCTCATTCGTTCATAATAGACTCAGGCAGGGCATTGCGTTGCGACCGAGACACCCGGCAACGACGCTTGACAAAACGTGGTACTTACTATGAACTTTCACTCTCAGACAGAACACGTCTGAAAAGCTAAAGAGGACCTACTTGTACTATCTTACTGTAAATTATCTTTTTATAAAAAATAATCCAATTCGGCGATGACATTAGTTTTCTCTACTTTTATACATATAGGTACTATTTTCTTTACATGAAATAATAATATAACTCCTTATTTTATTACGCACCAAAATAAAAACAGTACAAAAATAAACTTAATATCAAATTTAAAATCAATAATGCGTAAATGTAAAGTCTTATTGTTTAAAAGCAATTTCTTTCAGACAACCTTTTTTATGCTAGATAAGCCTATATTTGACCACAATCTCACCTGATGTAAAGTGACGATTTGTTATAAGATGGGGCATGAAGGCCTAGAAGGTCTGCCTGGTCGGCCTGGGTGGAAGGAACTTTAGGATGGAGAGGAAATTACACAAAAACAACGTATTCATATCGAATTATTTATCTACATTAATTTGTTTGCTACATGATAAATATTTATAGCAAATTTGATGCAGCAGTGATAAACCTCTCAGATAGGTAAAATGTGAGTTGTAACGTAATCTAACACGATACGTACAAAGGAGTCATGTGAACAAAGGCCGGCAAGTGCAGCAGCGGACCACGCCACGGTAATACTAAACGCTTATCGTTGTTTACCGACCACCTTTTGTAAGACGATTCGACTGGTACGACGACCGACAGGCACGACATGTGTGCATTTTTTGCCCGCCCAAGGAGGCCGCGGACGCGAGGTTATACACCCATTATTACGTCCTTCCTACTTTCAATTATTATTATCGGGCGGCAGCGTCGCGCCAGCGACGGGGAGGAGGAGAGAGGCACAGCTGCTGCCTACCAATAATCAAGACCAGTCTCGACTAGAAAGGGACGGGGATAGAGTACGTATTCCAAAAAAGATTTACTATTTCAGTTTAAGTTGATCCTCTGGCTTCAAGAAATTGTGTATGAATTGTCTGTATACTATAATATTCCAAGCAATTCTTGTTAACCTCCTGAAAGTTTCAAAAGTTATGATAAATCAAATAATACTATCCGAATCTGAAAGCGATGGGAGGCGGATCTCCGAATATTGCCGAGTGGGTTCGTGAAGTCTCGTCAGTTTGCTCGCCGCAGTTTGGCGGCCGGTCGTGAGGATGGTGCGTTCTGTGCGTGTACAAGGAATTTATTTTGTTTTCAAGTGTCTAATAGATAATGTCGCCTGAGCCCGCGAAAATACAGGTGGAATACATAAACGAGGACAAAGATAATAAGGTAATTAGTACCAAGTGAATGAGTATATTGTTATTGTGTAACATATCGGACGCCAGCGGGCAGCGGTCTCGAGCCAGCGCAGGGGGAGGGCGGGGCGAGTGCGGCCCCGGCCGTGTGGGGCCCGCCGCCAGGCCACACGCAGGAGGTTGTGACCGCGTCACAAGTAACTCCCTTGCCAAAATAGCTGCAGCATCCTCCTCCTGTATTGCCAATTCTTTAATATTATTGCACACGATCCTCTATAGGCAGCTGCTCTAACATCACTTGGGCATGATTACAGCGCCGCCATTTTATTGTGTCACCAATGTTCTGTTCAGTTATATTTTATCAAGGTACTTAACATGACACTTAGAGAGAAGGTGCTGTTGTAATTTGTACCATCAATTTCGTTTAGACAACTAACAATCTTATTATGACTGAATCAGTCCTTTGTTTAGCTGCTAAATGTTACTCACGCGAATTGAGGTGGGTGGATCAAAGGGCGGCAGCGGCCTTGCGGACGACGACTCCCGGCACTTGTTAGGAAAAGGCGTGTCGATATTCAACTAACTATAATGTTTATACTGCTACAACTTTGGCACCGAAAACTTTCTTTTAGTTACTGTTCAACATGGAACACACTTTTTAACATATTATACATAATATGTATTCACTAACTTATCATTTATTATTCATCATCATCATCATCACCCTATTAACGTTCCCACTGCTGGGACACAGGGACTTCTCTCTTGACGAGAGAGATTAGGCCTTAATTCACCACGCTGGCCAAGTGCGGATTGGTGAATGTCACATGCCCTTCAAACTCTTTTAAAGTTCTCTGAACATGCCGGTTTCCTCACGATGTTTGCCTTCACCGTTAAAGCACGTGTTTAAAGCGCACGTAAATTTCTCAAGAAGAAAAATACAGAGGTGCGTGGCGGGGTTTGAACCCACGACCTTCGGAATGAAAGTCGAGTGTCCTCCCACTTTAGCCAACACGGCTTTTAGCCAACACGGCTTTTAGCCAACACGGCATTTATTATTATGATTCAATAATAGATATAGTGATGGTACGAAGCTGACACTTCATAAAATGGACTAAGACTCGAAACTCGATGAACGGAAGTAGTTAAACGGACGGCAGTTAATAGAACTTCTTAACCCTTTAAAAACCGGATTTGGAAATCAAACCAAAAGCCAAAATGTATTTTGTTTGAGTGAGTGATCAATCACTGATTATTGAATGAATCTAAATCAAAAAAGATATAAATTTTGTGAATCTGTGTTTTTTGACACTTGTTAAACTTGTTTATTTTGCTTTTTTATTGCTGGTGTTGGATTAAAATGTATTTGTATAATTCAAGGAATCATAATAATAATGGACATTGTTTCAAAACAATATTTAAGCGCAAGCCGGATGTAATGACCGCATTGCCTTCTGTAGCATAAAAACAAGCCAAGCGCCTGGCAAAGCCCGCCTTTTGAGTTAACAAAAAACCAAAAGGGTTGCTCTATCCTTCCCCTTTCGTACCTCGGCACTCGAAGCTATTGTAAGTAAGCCGCACTGTGCCGGTTCACGCTACCCAGTACGGACTATTGTTATATGTATTGTATAGTTCGTTTTTTTTCATAAGTTTCTCTGTGCCACATCTGTCTAGGATGGGATTTTACCAGATTCCAATCCTTGCTGGGACAAAAGTAATAGAATTCAAGAATAACTGTGTTGAAGTGTGAGACATGTGATGAATGCAATAAACAGTTTGTCTTTGAAATTATTTGCTAATAAAGTGCTATGGAGGAGAGATGGAAAAAGATCTGTTCTGATGTTGTTAAAGAGGTAATTTTTTATTCTACTTTACTTTTTACTTTGATATTCTATGTTTTCTGCTTATTAAGATGGTTTGTTCTCGTTGCAATTCCAAGTCATTGGATTCTTAATTCAGCCTTTAGTATCCTAGGATTGTGCCAGTTCTTCACAAAACAGAACTAACTTTACAGCCTGAATTATTATTATTTCAATGTGTATAACAAACTTTTCATAAACTATTTTGATTGCGATCAAGATCATAATACATAAACAAATGATGATGGCTGACAGTAAAATAACTATGTGCACATGGTCCAAGCCATGAACAAATCAGTCTTCAATTACTAGTTATGTACTTTGAATAAAAGTGCTTTATGTTCTGAGTAAGACTATGCTTCTGTTAAAAGAACCAGTTTGTTTACTCCAATAAAGCACCAAAAGTCCTACTCCGCCACCTCAAGTTCGGCCAGTTAGGTTCAGGCAAGGGATAACGCACAATATGCAAGATGTCAGTCGAGATCTCAATTCCGCATCCAAGAAGAGGGGTCGAGGGAGAGAAGTGGTCACAAAGCTGATGAGACACCATAGTCATGTCCCTCAGTCATGAGGTTACGACTAAGAAGAATAAGAATTATACTTTTCAGATCAAAAAAACATTATTATGTAGGTCATATTAAATTTGGGAGCAATGATTACATTTTGAGACCCTGAAACCTATTGAGTAAATATGCATGCACTGCACAAATTTGACAGTATTGCAAAAATACAGATTAAATTGATAACCTTCTTCTTTAGTTTAGTAAAACAAGGTAATGGGAGATATTTTGTGTTTGAAATATTTTATTTCTATATTAGTAGGTATTATTTAGTAGTGTCCTGAATTGAATTATTGGGCATGTAAAATAATATTTAATTTTATTTTTAATCTATTATTAAAGTAGTGAACATAAATCACCTATTTTTTACATTTACATTATCAACCTAAAATTTTTTTTTTATATTGCCAAGTTCTTTATGAATATCACTCAAATCCTCTATTGATAAACATGCTATATACACTGCCTGGTAAAGGAGTGTACAAAATATCATCCATAAATAAAGCTCAAACTGTGCAAAATTATAACGGCATTGAAAATATATTTCACTCAAATACACTCCTCGCAGAAAAACGAGGGAAAGCCACCGGGGGCGCCAGCCGAGTCGTGACCTTGCACTCGCCACCCCTCACACCCAAGCATCCAACCCAATATTCCCTAACACATCCCAAAACATACCTTATCTCAACTAAACAGAGCACATTTTCATCAGAAACTTTATCAAACTGTTATCTCTTCGTTAAATTTTAGACTTTAATGGTTAGTAATAGAGCACATTCGAGAGGCTCGCCGATATGAGACTGTCGTCACAGATAAGTGAGAAGTTGTTATTGCTTAATGTGAACTTACCAGGCAAACAACAGTTTGCTAAAGAATGTATCGGAGTTATGTCTTCGTTTTTGATCATGAATTCTGAGACAAAATATTAATAAAGGACCTATCTAATTATTTTATGATATTACCTGCATTGCATTAGTTTCAACATAACATTTCAATGTTGTAAATATTAAGGCTAACATGTTTGTAATCTTACTAAACACTGCTTGCCACCAACAAAACTACCAAATTGGTAGTTTTGGTAGTTTCTCAGACCTAAAATCCGTTTTGCGTAAAACTCGTATTCACAGCTCGTAAAAGATTTTCATACTGTAACAACCCCAATGAATAATGAACTCTATCAACTAAGAATAGCACCTAATATAGAATGAACGTCGAAGTTGCGAGGTGTAGTTTCAACGCTATATTTTCTCGATCATACATTCTGAACGTTATGTACAGGATCATAGAGTTTACATTACAATGAAATGTGGAAATTAAGTTAAATTTACCTTAGTAGGGAAGATTTTATTTCACATTTCTGCGATCTTTTGTGTTTGAGTTTACCTTTGATCGTTGATTTTCTCTGCGAAAATGTAATACCGTTTGGTAGCTCTCGTGAAAGGTTATGTAGAATAATTAGATTCGTTGAAAGCTTCAGAAATGCTTGATACCTTATTCTTGTGGACTTGTTTTATCGGGGGCTATCGGTTTACTGACGTAAATGGCTCTAAATGCTCATAATCTTGCTTACTAAGATTTCTCCAACCTTAGGGAGGAGCGTAGATAGCACAATTTTTAACCGACTTGCTAAAAGGAGGAGGCTGTCGATTCGGCGCGTACCTATTTAATTCTGTGTTTCAAAGTCAAAGTCATTTATATCTTATTTTCCTCAGAACTATTTTCACCGTGAACTGATTTTGATAATTTTCAAATAAGCTGTTGTAAAATTTTATAGGAATCGGTCCAATAGCTATCGATAGATATTCAATTACCGGTGTCCCAACTTTAAATACGATAAGTCTTTCGACTTTTAATTAATAACTTTTAAAGATTTTTGTTAATACATTTTTTGTGCCAACCCTACTCGACGACACTACACTAATTTGTGATCATTACTTTCACAAACAAGCCGAGAACTTTTACCAAGCCGAGTGCAGGACTTCTTTAAGACGTCATCATCACAGTCACAAAACAGATATTTTCTATAATTCTAGAACTGTATCAAGATAGAGTAATGACTTGGTAATCGCTACGGGATCATGGGTGATGCTAGTCGCTAACAACCGAAATAACTGGAAATCTTTAGGTCCAAAGGTCCTACCACTAAAGTTATGACGACGAAGGATAGTAACCAATATTTAAAAAAATGCGAAAATTATGCGTTGGGGCTCGGAGTATAAACTTCGCTGAAGTCCGATCAGCCGGAACAGACTTGGCGGAAAATGTAAATGTAAATATGTAGATTTTGACTTCAAAAAACACATTCGTTTTATCCTATATTCGTGTTATTTTTATTATGACCAGTGACACAGTCGCCATAGCCGAAATCGGCTAGGACACAAATCATCATCATTATCCTATATTATTATTAAGCTAAGTCCGTAGTGCTCAAAGACAAAAAACTAGTCTAGGGCCACGCCATACTTGTTGTTGTGGTGCCTCATTTAATTGATTCACAATTCTAGGTAGCCAGGAGAAGTCTATGCCTAGCTTTCTCTCTAGTTCTCGATTTGACGATCCGTCTTTTGTTTCAATTATGCAATGTGATCTCTAGCATACCTAGGCCGTTCTAAAAGGATAAAGTTAAGCTACAGATTTTGAATTGAGGAAACACATACAAAATCCACACGACCAAAAAAAAATACCCTACATTTTTAAGATTTTAATTGTGTCAATAAATATTGTTTACAAATCTTTATCAAAATCTTATCGGAAATCTATTTCTTCGCCTGCTTGTTTAATAATACGTAGCGTGTTTGCTTAGCAACTAGCTACAATATAATTTACGTCGGCAAAAGTCGGTGCCCTATCACTTTTACTTGTACATGGAAACTGGTAGCAAACACCAAAGTCAATTACGAATCAATCAACGGCAGGCATCTGCAAGTTACACTGCAGTGCCTTTCACTACCACCTTGCACAATCATTTTCAACTCTATGCTATCAACTCTAGCGCATATTATACCGTGAATGGATATATTGTTTATTAGTGGCTGGGTAGAGTTCGCATAGAAGTCGGATCGTGGCGGTTCGGAATGTGTTGTGTTAAAAGCGAACCATTTTCGCTTAATGACACTGTTTTCATTTTAAGTAGTGCTTTTTTTGTAAGGTGGAATGTTTCTACGGACACAATGTTGAGTTTTTTAACCCGTTTTACTTCTATCTTGCAGATGTGATCATTCGCTTCATGATACTAGGGTTCTACTAAGTTAACCAAAAATTTCAAAATTCAAACCTAATTAATATTTAGATAGTAGTAAAACCTTAATATACTCCTATAGCTATAAAGTTTTCATTGCGTGCGACAGAAAAAATACAATAGGTACATAATAAGTAAATAAACTCATAACAACAAATAAGTACATAATTATTTCTTCATAAAATTAGTCTTACTTCAAACTGTGCTTTTGATAATAGGCAACATAAACGTAGTCTGTATTAAACGTCAGGGGACGAAGGTGTCTTATTAACAGCGCTACCAGGATGGGAGGTTGAACGCTATTCCAACAACACAGAGCCAACATTCCCTTGCTTATTGCAATCGATGGCGTCTTAAAACAGCAGTACCATAATGGGAGGTTGAACGTTATTCCAACATTACAGAGTCTATATTTAATTGTATATTGCAGGAGGGTTCGCAATCGCCCCTGGCTCTTCTCGCGGCAACTTGCAGCAGACTTGGCGCCGCCGGCATGGGGCCCGAGCAGCAGGATAGTAAGGAGCAGGTGTTCAGTGAGTATCCACATTTGTCATTTTAAACATAGTATACATTGACCCACGTTACAAAGATCACGTTATTACCATTCATTAATTGATTGAGTATATTGAAGATGATGTACTAAAATGTGAATATTAAATGGAGATTATTAAGTAGCCCTTATAAGATATCTTTATGGAGGGCTCAAATGCAAAAGAAGACATTTTGAAGCAAAATATTGTCTTATTTTCATGTTGTTTTTTATTAAAGGTCGTGTTTTCAATGCTTTTATACTGTCTAACTGACGCATCAATGTATCATTCTAATCAAAGCCTATCAGACATTCAAAAAATCGACCCTAAATATCGAAATGTGCAGTAGCGTTCGATCTCCAAACTTATAAGCACCTGCCATTCACATGCTGTCGGTAACATCCACCGTAAAGTGATTATTTTGGCGGGGCTGCAGCTACAGCGGTAACATGCCTAGGGTTAGGGTCTGAGTTGTGGATGTCCGAGAGTGAACTATTTCCTTATATAACCTTCGCCCCCCGCTTATTAATATCGATCGTAGCCGGAAGGTCTTCTAAATCTGTCCAAGCTTGTATGGCAGACTGCAATTTTTAACCCCCGACCAAAAAAGAGGGGTGTTATAAGTTTGACGTGTCTGTCTGTCTGTCTGTATGTGTATCTGTCTGTCTGTCTGTCTGTCTGTGGCATCATATCTCCCGAACGGATGAAGCGATTTTAATTTAGTTTTTTGTGTATGAAAGGTGAGTTTGGCCCGGGTGTTCTTAGACATGTTTCATGAAAATCGGTTGAGACGTTTAAAAGTTATGGGGGTGAGAGTGGGTAAGGAAAACAGAAAATCTGCAAATATACTAGTGTGGGGTATCAAATGAAAGCGCATCGCGTCCACATTACATAATACATATTATGTTGTTTTACATTTAAGGAAATGAACGCATTGGAATCAGGGGTTTTTCTTAAATTTTAAATTTAGATTTATACTGCATAATATCAATAGTGTATTAATTTCAAATATTTGAACGGCGTGTTATTCGCTCGACTTTGGTGCCTGAGCTAGACAAACTAATTGAAAGTTCTCTAGTTTCCGCGATCTTAGTTTAGAATTCTTCAAACAGGTTCCGTTTTGTTCAAAATGTTTTCATGCGCCTCTCACTATTCTGTGATCACTACCGGTTTTCACCCAGTGAATTACAGAAATAACATTTCATATCTGTTTCTTGCTAGCCCAAATGATGTCTTGCATGTAGTCTCATTCTTGAACTGTCATAAACAAGTTTGCTCTTGACAAAGGACGGATTACGGACAGATTGTGTTTGGATCAAAACTAAACTAACGAAATGACAAGGTACTAAATTTATATTTGACTAAATATATTTATCTTGTAAGAATGCATGCAATCTGCAAAAAATCTAAATCGTAAGAAATGCCGACGAAAGCTGATACCATTCTCGGATTCCCAATTACGTCAGCAAGTCATTCATAAGCGCGTGTGAAGTGTTCACGCATCTACATAACTAACTGCGTACCTACAAGACTGCGACCCGGCATTGAATGGGTTACGGACGCTTTAAAAAAGATCCATTCGAATTAATACTAAGAGGTTAATGGTCGATTAAAATGCACAGTCTAGTCATCACACCAGTATTATTCTGAAGCATGAGATTGCATGTAATTTTATAGGACAAAGGTTTCATAGCCTTACGTTTTATGCCTTGAAAGCAATAAGGTAAGCTATGTTAGGCTATTGGATCGTCCGTTTCGGATCAAAATATTCACAGTATTTCGAGGTATTGTCGCCGATCGTCATTTATTATTTAAAACAGCGATGTGGCACTACGAATGCTAATATGCTGATGCCATTGTTTGTTTGTTTACCATAAATTTATATTGCTGTTCTCAGATCTTCACTAAAGCACATAATACAGAAAGGTACTAAAAAAACCTAAAAAAAGAAATACCAAAATATTTATACTAAATTGCTTCTGTACCGTTTTGTTCGGCTGACTAAGTTATTTTGTGCTCCACTCGCGAGTTTGATTGCACTTCATCAGCCTTTAATTTGTAAATATAAGGTCGCTTTAAGTAATTGATAGAAAAACAATGCGAATCATTGTTTGACATATGTTGATAATTGAACACTTTCCAAAACTTCTATATCGTGAGCTAGCAACACAAAACGATTTACCTTTAACCTAGACCAGACTGTCTCGTTCGAATTTATAAAGTCGTCCGATAAACCAAACCCGAACGGTAAAAATCGATCATAACCCCAGGGCAGTCCATCTGTATAGCTGTATACTTCGGCAATAGGTAGGATAATATCGCTATTATGACAGTTCTGTATATGCGGCCCATATTTTACCCTTTTTCCCGACTACGCATAAACAAAAAGTCCTGTTTTTGAGTGGTATGTGATTTACATACACACAACTATACTAATTTTATAGAGCTAAAGAGTTTGTTTGATTTTTTTTTGTCTTGAACTACTCCGATTCCGGTCCGATTACAAAAATTCTTACAGTTTTGGATTGCCCATTTATCGAGGAAGGCTATAGGATACTTTTTACTGCGAGAATATCTTTAAAAGACAACTCAAATTACCGACAAAGATATGTCAATTGATGCATAACTTACAATCTTTTTTTGCATTGGTTTTATAAAAACTAGAGTTGTAAGGTTTTGAAGACACAACCGTATGGCTGACGTCATAAATTCTCACTTAAAAACTGTAGCGTGTTTTAGCTATTAACTTATTTTACTAACTTCACTACCACAATGAAACTAGTGCAAATCTCTGTCGTTTTTCTGTAAATGTAAAAGCGATTCAATACATTTTCAGCTATAATATAAATTGTTTTTAATAAATCCAATTATTTTTCATAAGAACCTTCTTAATTAAAATCTTTATACTCTACAATTTTTAATTTTAGGTTATACATTCCTTCTATAATAATTTGAGTTACGCAAATGCAAAATTATTCAAATTTCCTTAACGTACACCAAGCTGCAGACAGACATATCATCGCACTTCAATGACCTACATAAGTAACGCAACGAGGTATGCTATAGTCCCGTGCTATAGTCGAGGTATGTATACCCGATCGATGCGAGCCGGGAATATCAGCCGCTGGGATAATGATTGAGCTAACAGTAGGGATGCTACCTCGTCTGTGTCAATGATACGGGTCTGATGAAGGGATAATAAGAGTTGGTTGGAAAATTTCTTCGAATTATTCTTAATTTAGAATTTTACTGTTTTGTGATCTTTTCGTATAATAACGATAAATTTAAACTAGCTGAACATATTATTGGATAAAGCTTTTTCAGTATTTAGTGGCATAGTAAGGAAGGGCTTTGTGGATCAAATGTCATTGAGGCATAGTCTTCATATCTTAAGTTTGTTTTTGTAAAATGTTCGATTATCATATTTATCATTTACTAAATGTTTTATATGGCTCTCAAATATTTTAATGGAAATTCACATGTGTAGAAAATAAGCGATGATCTCGGATAAAATATGTACTTGTGAGAGTTTTTTTAAGCTCCAATGTTTTTTATTGCTTGCACGTCATATTTTTTTTGTTCCATTCACTGTCGCAACTATTATCAATATATTATTAATTATTACAATATTATTAACAACAATATTTATCATCGCACAAAACAAGCACACATAGCATCGAACAAGGTTCAATTGTTTAGTATTTAAATAACGACATTGTCCTTATCTCAATACTAATCAAAACCGAATATTAAAATTTTTATCACGCATATCATTTACACAATCAAATGCATTCCTGATAAAATCTGTAAACCCCCTAAATCCCCTCAACGGAGACGTAATTCGTATTATTTGGGCAACACGTCCAGTTTTGCGATCCGATAGTTGGCGGGTCGGCATCGGCATGGCATGGCATAACAATCGTGCAGTTTTAGCCTTGTGCAACGCATTTCCAGTTTTAGCTCAGAGGTCGCGCGGGGTTTGATATGCTGATTAATGTAATCAACTTTCACATTTACGTTTCACTACACACATTTGATAGTCAACTAGCGACACTAACAGAATGTGGACTACTTCACTTACGTCTACTTGCGAATGCGTACTATTTAAATCGAGTCCAAATGTCATCCTTGTCGGGTTTGCAGTGATAAGAGTCGTACTGACAGTGCATGCCCATCGGAGTTATGCAGTTGAAAATTAGAATTTGATTGAAACAGTTAATTTTAGAATCTCCTTTTTTAGTAAATCACGTTCTTAAACAAATTGTTGTCGTTAGATAACTCTGACATCAAACAACTACTATGACTAAGTCGAAATATAATGCCATAAAAAATAGTAAGACATGGCAATAGATGAAGATTTAAAATAATGCTATGTTATTTATGCAAAAGTTTTGTTATTTTGCGAGGCGAAGGACATTTATAATTGTGTCGTGAACACCTTAGACGTTAAGTATGCTAGTTAAATATTAGAATCATGTTTATCTCGAAACTGGAAGCGATATTGCGAGTTTGTTATAATAACGTGATTACTAATTGCGTACATATATAAAGTAAGTGGGAAGTGAGTGAGTGCGTATGAAGTGATCTTTACTCACTTAGATTCAAATATTTTTGGACAAACAGAATAATTTTAAATTCCTTTTAAATATATGTACAGATTTATTACACATTTACAAATGGTATCTAATTATCAATGAAATAAAAAATGTTCTGACATTCCGATACATCGAACGAGGACGACACTCGTTCAATAGAACTGCACGCGTTCGCTATTTCCATTGACTCGCTCGCCGCGAGAAAGTAATGTGGTAATGTCTAGAGCAGGCGTCGTCGTCGCGTCGGCGACCTTTAGGAAACTGGGTGCCCAGCCCGCCCACGGCTCTACGTCACCGCGCGTAACGTGCTCTGTAGGATTGTAGGAAGGTCGCTTTTCCACTCCTCTGATTTCGCCTAACTGTATGAATATAAAGTATTATAGAGACCTGACAATTTAATATATAACAATTTTATTTTATTTGTAAAACTTGATATTTTTGTTTTTTATTATAATGAACAATGTAACATTTTAAAAATAAAGTGATTTATGACTGATATAGATGTATGCTGTAACTCATTTTTCGAATATGTTATTTATTTAAAATATCATTATTGTACATCAATGATTAATTTGTAAAATATGACGTACCTTGAATAACTGTCACTGTAATTATATGGTAAATAAATAAATAAAACTATATAATCGGCTCTCCTTTACGGCTTTGTACTTCAAAAGAAAAAAATAATCTATTAATTTCTAAGTTACTTTTTAACTGTAGTGTACTGGTATTCGTTGCATTCCATATTATGTGAAAGGGGCTGAATTTGTAGATAATATTATTTTTTAAGCCTTAATAATTTAATTGCTGTATATTTGATAACACTCCACAAACAAATAATTAAACAAATCTATTTAATTGAATAGATTATTGAATAATATTTTCGTGTTATTGTTTGGGTTGTCCGATACTATCAAGTCCTCGTATTATCAGTGCCAACCGAATAAAATCTTCCTTGGTTTTTATCAGCACACTGTTTTAGAAAAAATATCGCTTAAGTACTGGTCTAAATACCTATGGTTATATGTAGAGTATCGAGCGATGAGCCATCGGGTGTCGTGCTGTCCCGCCCACGTCCGACTTTGCTATACTCTATACGAGTAAGTTCATTTATTGACTATTAGCTAATCGCCCGCGGCTTTTTTTGCCGCGGTAAAAAGTAGCCTTTGTCCTTTTCTGGCACAACAGCTACGTCCGTCCGTACTAAGTTGGACTCAAATCGGGCTTTGCTCGCAATAATTGTATTTTCCCGCGAAAAGCGGTAATTTACCGCGGAAATAAGTAACCTATGTGTAATTCTGATTATGTGAGCTATATTATTGTGAATTCAGTAGTTTTTACGTGAAATAGCAACAAACACACTTACATTGTCACAAACTTTTGCGTTGATTTAATAACTAATCGTACTGTACATATGGATGTTGTACCAAACGTATTCGTTTTCCTGATGCTATATCGCTAATTGACTTAACGGCTGACTGGCTATGATTGTGGAGTGTAAAGGTAGAGAGGAAAGGAAAATTACGCTCCACACTTCGATTTATCGGAGGGTATGGTAATGGAGGCCATTTCCAGACTTTAGTAACGTAACTTTAAAAAAATTTTTGTAAAAGCATGCTTAGTCAATGAAATTAAAGATTGTTGCAGTTCTTAGTGTGAAAAACACAATAATTATTGTTTTTTTTTATTTTGTGTGATAATCTTAATGCGGTAAACAGAATACTTACAAAATTTCAAAAGTTTAGTTCGTATAGTTTCGGAAGAAAGTGGCTGTGACAAACGGACGTTAAGGCAGACCGACTTGACGAATCCATACACCAATCAAGAATAATGGCGGTCTTATTTATGTTCCTCTTTTATTTTTTCCCAATAGGCCCAACGCAGCAACAGCAGCAACAGGCCCAGCAGCAGCAGCAGCAGCAGCAGCAAGCGCAGCAACAGGCCCAACAGCAACAGCAGCAGCAGCAGCAAGCGCAGCAACAGCAGCAACAGCAGCAAGCGCAGCAACAAGCCCAGCAAGCGCAGCAACATGCCCAACAAGCACAACAAGCGCAACAACAGGTAACAATATTAGAAATGTGTTTAGAATCCGATTTTTCGTCCGATAGGCTTTATTTAACCGTATTTTCATATATTCCCACGGTATCGGAGGGAATGAAAAATGAGATCTAAGTCAAATCAGAATATTGCTGGATAATCTAAACAGTATTTAACAGATTTACGTACGAAAGGCTGAAAGACACCATTAGGATGGACCTGGTCAAAGGGCTACGGGCTTACAGGGATTTAATTAGTATCAAAACGAAATTTCTGCGAGGCCTATATTCAGCAGTGACGACCTACGCTGAAATTATGATGATGAATAGCTTTTGTAGAAAGAGACGGTTTTCTCTCTTCTCTAACTCACATAACTTTGACCTTAAATGATTGTTTATTAAATAAAAACACATAACTCCAGTAAAATTATCGTGGCCTTTTCCAGGACTTAATTATCTACATACTTACCATTTAATTCGTATACAACTTGTATAATGGTTTAGGTAGAAAGCCTTGACAAGAAACAGTCAGGCGGAAACATTCGAATATATAATCTTAGTACTATTGTGGAATAATAATGACAATAAAACCCAGGTGCAACAAGCCCAGCTAATACAAGCCGTACAGGGAGATGCAGCCACCATGGCAGCGATACAGCAACAGTACTTGCAACAGCAGCAGCAACAGCAACCGCAGCTGCGCGTCATCAGTTCAGCGGTGGTGCAGCAATTGCGAGCGCAGGGATTATCGGTAAGTTTTTTTTTCTAAATAATCTATTTTCTCTGTTTTCTCCTAATGGTATTGCTTGCGTTATGGGAGGTTATGTTTCAAGTTTATTAGGTATGACTTTTAAAAATGTACATACATAATAGTATAATTAATACAATATAATTGTTTAATCTGGGATCTTTGCTTAGGAAAATAAAAATACGAACAAAAAAGTATCTATGACTGATTATACTATTTAATTGGGGTTTCGTCCACTGACGCAGTCAAACAAGAAGTCAGTGAAAGAAAGGAGTCAGTGAGAACTAGATGCCAAAAAGAAGAAGAATATTATTTATATGTCTAGTCTATTTATAAGTGTAATAAAATACTATGCAATTCTGACAATACCTACACTGCACTGGTTAACTGGTATTACTCGGATGTTTATCAACAATAATCATACTAATCGAAATTCCAATTATTCTTTAGGGCAACGAGCTATCGGCCGCTATAGTGAACGCGGCGAACCAGGTCCCCAGCGGCATTCAAGTGCAACAACAACCTCAGGTAATATACATTGCACGTCTGCGACCTTACAGCTTCCGGTGAAGAATACAAATGTGCAGCAATTACTGTTTTCCTGCGTACTGCGTTGACTGTCCTGTATTACTGGTTACTGCAGGTGACTGCCCCGTATTACTGGGTACTGCGTTGACTGTCCTGTATTACTGGTTACTTCAGTTGACTGCTGGTGACTGCGCCGTTTTACTGGGTACTGCCTTGACTGAATAGTTTCGTCATAGCTAATCAATACGCCATGTCTTGCTGTAATATTTTCTAGTTTTCAGGATATTCAGTTTGCGTTGGGCTGTAATTTATTGCTTACTTCTAAAAAGGTCATTTTCAATTCTACGCGTATGTTTTAACCTTAAAACCTTCTCTGTGTAAGGATTACGCTGATTCCTTTTTCTATGAAAGTTGGCGCTTGACAATTATTGTTCATTGTAGATTTTTTTAAGAATTGATTATATTCACTAATCCATATTTTTTATACTAATAGTCTTATTTATATTAAATGGTTGACTTTGTAAAAAGTTTTTTTTGTTTATTTAAACTCTCTTAAAGGATTTTGAGGACTATTTACTAAGTTTTACTCCCTTTGACTCATCAATTCCTCGCACATTACACTTTAGCAATAGATGTCAGGTTGGCAGGCATTAAGCTGTATGCTGAGGGTGGGAGGCAATTCGCTCTCTATCCAATCAATACTCGCATGTCTACCGTGATTGAGATACACCTCAAACGCTGTTTGACGTTTTGATTGGATTTCATGATACGCATAATGGTATGTATGATGTTTAATGTACATAGCAAAATGTAATTAGGTATAAAAAAATAATTTTATAAGAATTAGATGAACTCGTCCTACAACTGGGGTTCCGTGCACAGATTATTCACATTATTCAATAAAAAAAAATGATCTTTTTTTCGAATATCTCCCATAGGTGCATTTAGATCGGCCACCCATCCAAGTATTGGCCATGCGAATCGAAGCTTAACTTATAAAAATCACGTTTGCTGCATTGACTTCTTTTTAACCCCCGACAAAAAAAGAAGGGTGTTATAAGTTTGACGTGTCTGTCTGTCTGTGTGTATGTCGCGTGCACATTACACATTATTATGGTGTTTTAGTTTTAAGGACATTAAAACATTGGCTTTGACAATAGCTTGATTGAGGAGCTGAGGAGTACCAGGGTGGGTTGTTATCTGGGTGGAGTGTGCGTGAACAACCTTAGCTACGCTGATGATATGGTGCTTCTCAGCCCCTCAATCAAAGGTCTGCAGAAACTACTGTTAGTCTGTGAGAAATATGCACGTTCTCATGGCCTAAAATACAATGTAAAAAAAACAGAAATGATGGTATTCAGGTCAGGTCGAGGTCCAGATATAGTGCAGGATACCTATATAAATGGTGCTACCATTAAAGTGGTAAAGGTGTTCAAATACCTAGGACACTTGCTCAAGGAGACGCTGAGAGACGATGACGACATGGAACGTGAGCGGAGAGCCCTCGCCGTGCGGAGCAACATGATCGCGCGACGCTTCGCAAACTGCAGTACTGACGTGAAAAATACGCTGTTCCGTGCATATTGCCTTAGTATGTACACGTGCCAACTATGGACTACGTATACCAAAAAAGCGTTCCATAACATAAGAGTTCAGTACAATGATGCCTACCGCGCTCTTATGAGACTACCGAGGTGCTGCAGTGCGTCGAACATGTTCGCAGAGGCGGGAGTTCCGGACTTCTTTGCTGTTATTAGGTCACGGGTAGCGTCCTTCTGGGGCAGACTGAGTCGCTCGGGTAACAGCATACTGAGGGCTGTCTCTGACACGGTATATAACAATCCTATTTTTAAACACTGGATATCTGTCCATTTGGACGGCAATAAAAAGTAACGGACCAGCAACTTGTGCTGGTGACTTGTTATGATGACATTACATTACTATACACATGGTGTATTTAATTTTAAGTTTATTCTCTATAACTGTGTAATTTTTACATTGGCTATTCTCTTTGTGATATGGGTTATACCTGAAATAAACGAATTTTATTATTTATTTATTATTTATTGGAATCAGGATTTCTAAAATTTTTTATTTAGCTTTAACATATTTATTTTTAAGTATGTGTTAATTTATATTAGTAATAAATAGAAGGAAATACATCATCTCTCAAAATTTAAACTCTCCATCTATCACGGTTTTTGAGATACAAGCGCGTGACATACGGACAGACAGGCGATTCTCAGTAAAATGGTCCCGTTTTAGACTTTGGGTACGGAACCCTAAAAAATACGGTACCTTGTTATCTTTCTTAAAACAAGTAAAATATTAATTTATATCAACTGACATCCAGTATGACAAATGTGGATTTTTCAATATAACTCCAAAACTACGGGGCCGATACTTATACAATAGCTTTCAAGGAAAATTCTATACAGAAAAAGTTCTGACATACCAAGCATAGGCATCGAATTCTTGATCAATATTTTTGAAGTCAGAAACTTTTGTAGTGATATAAAAATCCTTATCGAAATAAGTCTCCAAATTTATCACTACCTTATTATAATCGGACACTTCTTTGTTTATGTATTAGCATAAACCCACAGTAAAGAGGACAATGCGAGGATATACAATTGTATGGGCCGTTGCGGTTTTATGACCTCTTTCCACAAATGGGTTTACCTTTTAGTAAAAATCGAATACTTGACTATCGGCTTGAGTTTACAAACAGAAAATACTTCTGGCTTAAAAACAAAAAAAATATATATCTAATAACCTTAACGACATCACCTATGATATGATTTAATTGATAATTATAATTGACATACATACCTCTAATAGATAATTATTCAAGTACTATTTAGATTTATAACGGGATATACAACCGTGATCATGGCGCATGTAACTGTGCCAAAATATCGGGCAATAAATCATGGTAAATATCCCGTTATAAATCTAAATATTATTCAAGTAGACTCAAACTCTTTGTAGTGTCCCAACGCACGGGGTGACTTAGCTAATAATAACCTATGCTGTATAAATGTATGTATATGCAAAATAAATACCAATATTTAAAAAGATAAAAGATCTGGAAAATATTATTATTTATTAGCCATTCCGTCCCACTGCAGGGCCTCCATTTTTTCTTTCTTTTCGCCTCTATTGCTTGCTACTTCAGGCCACGATGTTAGAAAATATACTTACTTAATTATATTATAGGAATTATATAGAAGTACAAAGTTTACTGCATTTGTTACATTTCATACAAAAATATTTATTTACCAATACACGGATACAGTTTTGTATTAAGCGGTGTTACCCTCGTGACCCCTCACGAGCCAAGCCAGTATCGCTGGGAGGCCTTTTACTGTATGTCCAGAGAACAGTGTATAAAAATACACAAAAATAAAATCGTTTGATTGTTTGTTTGAACGCCTTGCTATCAGGGACAACGTGTTCGATTAAAAAAAAATCACTGTTCAAGAGAGCTTTTATTAAGGAAGGTTATAGGTATAGTTCTTGCGGGAAAATCCATAAGTCATGGACAATGCCGTAGCGTGTAAAGTAAGTGCAATATTAAATGTAGGTTCTTTTAATCTGGAATGAAACTCGAGACCACTTAGCCAACACGGGTTTTTATACGATTACTTGAATACAAAAATGCCTTAAGGCAAAACCACCCAAAAGCAGAATAACAAATTAGTAAAATTGTTTCTATTCGAGTCTTTACTCCACTGTAAGAAAAATAAAATATTATTCGCTTTCTATCTATAAGTTCTTGTAAATGTATTTGTATATGTGCGACCTGTGTATATCACGGGCCGGTTAGATGGCTTGGATATCATAATCATAATCATAATCATAAAATGTTTATTTTGTTACAAATATACAACATATTACACATAAATTGTTTAGTACATAGATTATAACAAAAAGGGCTTCCACTCAGCATTATGCTACAGCAGACTAATCTGCTGTAACGCTGGTCTTCCGTGGTAACCGATTGGTGCAGAGCGTGAGTGCACTCTATTTACAAAAAACTTAAATACTACTTACAAATTACTTAAAACATAACAGAAACATAGCATAGTGTTCAATATCAAAGATGTTAAGATAAAAAATATATAATAAATGAGAAGCATAAAAGTATTAATCATTAGTATAAATATAATTATATTTTATAAGTAATATAATTATTTACAATAATTGCAAATACTATAACACGGACACGGTACAGCAAAGTACATTGGTTAGAAATAAAATTAAGTTAGATTATAGAACGGAAATGTTGCATATTGGTGAGATCTATTTGTGACTCTAATAGATATTTTTTTATATCAAGGATGGTGTTCGAATCTCTTTACCTCCTCTATACAAGGTATTTCAAAATATGTATAGTATAAAGTGAATAAATAGTACGCGCATTTTGGTTCTACAACTTTTAAATTCTATGACTTTTTTTTCGAAAAAGAAACCGCTTTATTATTATTATAATATAATTAGATACGTAATTTAAAACCTAGCTATTAGTTTACCAAAAATTGTGTAAATAAATAAATAAATTGATACCTTTCAATGTAAAAAAAAATACAAACCAATAAACATCTATGTATATATATAAAAGAAAGTCGCGTTAGTTACACCACTTATAACTCAAGAACGGTAGAACAGATTTGGGTGAAAATTGGTATGGAGGTAGCTTAGAGCCAGGAGACGGACATAAGATACTTTTCATCCCGTTCGACAGTTGGTATGGAGGTAGCTTAGAGCCAGGAGACGGCCATAAGATACTTTTCATCCCGTTCAACAGCGTTCCCGTGTGACTTGACATGAAACGTCAGTCACTATAAAACGTGTTATAACAAAAAATAATCTGACTTGGAATAACAAACGCAAATGATTGAAATAATTTTTTAGGTGAATTGAAGTGAAGTGAAGTTTAATTAATAATGCCGCGAGCAAGACGATCGAATCTTTCCTGACAAAGCCGTAATGCAAGAAGAATACGAAATACTGCAAATGAAAGGAATGAAGAAGAACAAGAAATTGCACGTGAACAGCGCCGCGATAGTATGGCTCGACTTCGTGCTTCTCAATCACGAGAGCAAAGTGAAGCAGCACAAGAATCACGCCACTTTTTTTACATAAAATAAATACTCAATATTAAGTACCTACAACAATCATCCAAAATTAAATATGAATAGTAAATATCATAATATTTTAAGTTAGATTGGTATTTGGAAAATAATAATCTACATCTACACTAATATTATAAAGAGGAAAGTTCCTATTTTTGTATGTTTGTAATGAATAGGCTCGAAAAGTACTGGCCCGATTTAAACATACGTAAAATTTGAACAATGTAACCGAAGGTGTAGAAAAATGAGTCTTAAAATGTCGTCGTCGAATGCGCTGCCGAAACTATTAGCGATAGAACAAAATAATGTACCTACAACAATATTGAAGAACATCTTATTGTCTACAAAAAACTCCGCGGTAGCATATTATATGTCCAACTATTGTAGTTATGTCACTACAACAACTTTTTTCATTTTAAACATTAATCTTATATATAAAATAAATCGCAAAATGTGTTGCTAAGCGCATAACTCAACTATTTTTAAATGTTCGTTGGAGTCATAGGATGGTTTTTACGGCGAGAAAAATTCGAATAATTTCCGGGAAAATTTTGTACTTGTGCGACGCCGGGGCGGGCCGCTAGTATACTAATATAATTTAAGACTAAAAATAGAATTTAGAGATTTTACTTTAAAGATTTTATTTTGACAAATTGGTTTTCAAATCTAACTCGTCATGAGCATACTTTTCGAACCCCTTCCGCTTTATATACCAATATTTAAACAACCTGTATACACAATATACATAAGTTTTTTTTTTTAATGTTTTTATTTTTTTATAAACCTTTGCAGTTCAAAACTATTTTTAAATTTTATGCAGAAAAAAGTAACACCGATTGTGCGCGAAGATAACGGATGTGTCTTAATTTTTTCTGCATAAAATTAAAAAATACATAAGTATTATTTTAAATAAAACTAAATGCACTTTAACCTTTATAATAAGCAATTTCCATCGCAATGTTTTTATTAGTTTGAGCATGTACTGAACATTCAACGTTCACATTACAGGTGATATCGATGCAGCAACTGCAGTCGTTGCTCGGCGGCGGCGTTGTGTCGGGAGAGGGCGCCACTTACCAGAACCCGCAACAACAGTTGTTGCAGATTCACCCGCAGTTGTTGCAGGTTTGTTTGTTTGCGTAAAAAGTTCCAAAGTTATTTATCTATCTGTAATATCGATGCAGCAATTGCATTCGTTGTGCCGAGAGAGGGCGAAACTAGCGCATTTTGGTTGCTTTTTTGTTAGGTTGTCTGGAAGAAATTGCTTTAGTCAGTTTAAACCGTAATCATAGCTCTTGAAATATCGGACAACTCAAAAACCCTCGAATCATGATATTTATTTATTTATTTCATAATTACAAATAGGGCAATATTATAGGGCTTCGAGCTATGACAATCCTGTTACAACTATTCAATAAAAGTAATGATTATACTTAAAACTAGCTATGAAATAGTATTACATCATGATATGTTAACCGTTTTCAGTCATTATTAAAAACAAAACATAAAAAGTAACGCCAAAACTTATAATTGATGTGTTATTCCAGCAACAAGCCTACGGCAGCTGTCTCGTGGGCGGCGTCGGCGGAGTGGCGCCGATGCAAGCTGTCACTGTCGACGGACAAGATGCCCTCTTCATTCCCGCCCAACACGCTCAGGTATAACCTCAGCTTAGTGCTATCCTGCTCCTGATATCTGTGTTGGAAAGTAGGCTTCCATCTCTATCCTGCTCCTGATATCTGTGTTAGAAAGTAGGCTTCCATCTCTATCCTGCTCCTGATATCTGTGTTAGAATGTAGGCTTCCATCTCTATCCTGCTCCTGATATCTGTGTTAGAAAGTAGGTTTCCATCTCTATCCTGCTCCTGATATCTGTGTTAGAAAGTAGGCTTCCATCTCTATCCTGCTCCTGATATCTGTGTTAGAAAGTAGGCTTCCATCTCTATCCTGCTCCTGATATCTGTGTTGGAAAGTAGGCTTCCATCTCTATCCTGCTTCTGATATCTGTGTTAGAAAGTAGGCTTCCATTTATTTCTTCTCATTAGCGTCAAACAACTCAGCGAAGGTGTCAAATATACCAGAAGGTATATTTGACGCCTCCTTGGAACACTAAAAGGGATATGATGTTAAGTCTATAAGGTCTCAAGTCCAATGTTGGACATGCTTCGGCTGAAAATACTGGTTCTACGTACCTTAAACTACACAGTATGGACACAAATAATATTTCAGCATGGAGTTTGTCAATCACTAGCTATATTTATTTACTTATAGGCTTTTTATGAGTTAATATCATCTAAATCTTATATATTTAAATACGTTATTAAAAAAAAACTTTGTACTAAAATGTGGGTGTTCTACCTGCTAACCTGTATTGGTTGCTAACATTGTTGGCATAAAAACAGTCTACAATACTAAAACCACTGATTTTATGTGTTTTGGAAACTTATCTCAAATGATAGAACTCTCACTATTGAAATTATACTAAAAAAGCCGTGTTGGCCAAGTGGGAGGACACGCGACTTTAATTCAGAACGTCGTGGATTCAAACCACCTCTGGATTTTTCTTCTTGAGAAATTTATGTGCGCTTTAAAGACGTGCTTTAACGGTGAAGGCAAACCGGCATATTCTGAGAACTTTAAAAGTGTTTGAAGCACATGTGACATTCACCAATTGCACTTGGCCAGCGTTATGAATTAAGGCCTAATCGCTCTCGCCAAGAGAGAAGTCCCTGTGTCCCAGCAGTGGGTACGTTAATATCGTGGCGATGATGATGTTTTTTTTGTAACTGTTTACTGCTTATATTATTTTTGTGGTGTACAATAAAGAGTTATCTATATCTCAGTTATGGTTCTTGAGAACTTGTATCAAATTTGACAATTGCCTTTGTAGAATTTCTCCGGGATGGGCCAAGTTAGCCTGGTCAACGGGCAGCTAGTGCGGACGCCCGTGCTGCCGGCGGGCTTCTTGCAAAACGTCATGCATTTGCCTACAGGTAATTTTTATCTAAATTAATATAAGTAGTTCGTTTTTAACTTCACACATACTTTTGAATGTACCTGTTAGAAGAAGACTTAATTTATTTATTAATTGGAAAACCAAAAACTTACTTACACAAAGTAACAAATCAATATAACACTTAAAAGCTTTATAAAGGTTATCACGGATATTAAACAAATTATAAAAACGAAAATAAAAAGCCATCCGCAACCGCATATAAGACATAATTTAATATGAATACTGACGGAAAATCAACTTAAGAAGCGATAATCCATATTTTTTATTTTTCATGCAATTTCAATAAACAGTCTACATTATATAATTTAGTTAATTAATACACAATGTGTGTATACCATGTGCAGATCAAAAGATTATGAGGAGCGGTTTCAATAAGGTTTTCTACTACATATGTTGAAGATAGTCAATATTGAGTTATTTGTTCATTGACAAAACGATAGGATTTTTCTTATAACTAGATTTATCAAATCAATAGCTAGATGTTAAATTACTTTCTAAGTGATAAATACATTTTGTTAATATTTTGGTAGTATATTGCTATAATTACATTTTGGGTTAGGAAAGAAATTTAATATATGTGCCTTTTTTGGTATCTATGAGTCTAAATTATGCAAAAAAATATCAAAATAGTAACAAACCTGTGTCAGAAGTATGTGTGAAATTCACAACTTATCAATTTTCAATTCAGCTGAAATGGGTTCAAATTACTTTAAGACTTTTCTAATAATCACGCTTCTGTTGAAAAACCACTTAGCTTCGGGATTGCTTCGGGAATAATTTTCCTTTCATTTGCTTCGCTTAAACTCACATAATGTCATACTCATACCACATAATGTGCATGGTATCTTTCTATGTCACAAAACTACTATGTACATAGATTAATTTTTCTGTTTTAGTAGACAAATTTCATGCAAAAGTGGGTGACTACCCAGAGTATTATAAACTACTGGGCTCCATTTCATCTACATAGTTGCTTCTCTACATCATTAGTATCATAATAAAATAAACATATTAAAACTCTTAGACTTACTACTTGAGACATAGTAGAGGTAGCTATGTAGAAGCCCACCTGCATGCAACGCTTCTAACTACTTCCATACTAATCTGTGTTTTTCCGCCCCCCACCCCCCGCTAACAGAGCAACAGGCGACAGTGAACATTCCCGGCACTAACTTGCAAATACCGTTGAGTGCGCTCACTGGCGGCCAAATGTTCGGCTCGAATATAATACCGGGGCTGCAGAACATTCAGGGCCTACAAAATCTGCAGACACTGCAAATCCCGACAAGTCAGGCTGTGGTTAGCACGAGCTCTGCGCAGGCCAATGGGGGGGATAAAGAGGAGAAAGAGGATGTCAAACCGGCAACGACGACGGCTGAAGGTTCGTTTCAGGTTCACTGGAGAGTTTTCTGCTGGGGATTGGAGTTGCGTTACTGTTGTATTTTACTACGTAATTATCAGTTTATGCTGTTACCCTACATAGTAACCATATTTAAAATGATGTTTTCTTGTTAAGTAGGCGGTGTGTGTATCTTGGAATATCTTTACACAGTATTATACTGAATAGAGCTAACATCGTTGTATTTTTTCGAGATAAGTAACATAATTCCAATCCAATCAGAAGGCTCTCCTCAGTTTTCACAATCCCACTGTTCACATCCCAGCTTGTTATAATCTTGCGATATGCTTGGTGTTATGATTTCTAGAGCACTCATAGAACTTCTAGTTTAGAAACATATGTACATTCATTAATATAATCACCACTTTTTTACCCTGTTAGTTAAGTGACTTAATATATGGAGTAGACAATTTGATTTTAAGATGGTAGAACCCTACCATCCATATGCTACCTGTACCTGAGCTTAAAATTCATATAAAATCTTAAAATAATTAATATTAAATTACTTACTGGTACTTAGTGGGAATCGAACGCGCTAACTCTTCGCGCAGTAAACTTCTCTATAATTGTTTTCAAATATTAATCTAAATCGTCAGTTTAAGATATTCTGTTAAAATAAGGAATGTTCTATTCTATCTACTTTCATTCACACTACCATTTCATTAAATCACGCAAAAAGCAAGCACTTTAAATTTTTGGTTGCGGTTTAAAAATGTTTTTATAAATATATTTTACTTTTGATTTTTTTTTCAGTTAATATTATTGTGGAACTTTGTTACAACATTAAAATTTCATCTGTACCTAGACTGCCTATTGCATTAACTATTGACGAATCTAATTTAAGCAAATTTGTGATTTTATACACAATTAACCGTAATGCAATAGCAATAAAAAGCAAAATAACAAGTTAAATTGTAACATAGTTTTTACCTAGTTTATAAATGATTAATCAAATGTCACTCTAGTCCTAGTCCTACTTGGGCGATCAAAATATAAATAGGAACTAGTTACAATAAACAAACAGTTCTCATATAAAAATAATAATCAAAATCGGTTCATGAAAACTGAGTTACCTGACAAATAAAAGAAAAAAATATTTTTGAATTGCGAACTTCTCTTGTTTAACTGGATCAAAAAGCCACATATCCTCTATACAACTAATAAAACGCAACATATTAACGTAGGTGGTGGAGTAGCAGTACAGAGAGGCGTCAGCGGCGTTGGCGGCATGGGCATGGTGCCGGTTCAGATCCCGATGAGCACCGCCAACGGGCAGACAGTGTACCAGACGGTACATGTTCCTGTCCACGCGCCGCAACACTTACAAATCATACCGCAACTACAGCAGGTAATATATGTTGCAGACCACCCCGGCTCCACACGGGTATCAGCAGACGCATTCTGTATAAAATCGAATCCGAACTCGAAATCACTCAAGTGACCGAGCTCACTTCGAACGCTCGTCACTGAGGCGCTACAGGCGCTATCGAGTTTTACAGAATACAAAACTTTAAACTCACCGCGGATTCAGCTTAGTAAGGATCGAAATAAAAGCTCATTCTGGTCTTTTAGGAAATCGCTAAAATATTACTTGTTGGAAACTCAATCTGGAATCACTCCATAAACAGTCGTTTTGAGCCGCTTTACTGTAATTTTTATTATTCACTTTATTATTAATTTTATTGATTTTTGTATATTTTTTACTTGATCTCAGTAATTTTTGTAGTTATGTTTAGTATTTTCTTGTTTGACATGTTTTTTATTATTGATCTCATAGCTTCTGATAAATTAATAACCTTGTTTTAATTTAATTTAATTTGTAAGAGTTCACTGTCGCGTACACCATCATTGCAAGGGGGCGCAGAATATCAGTGATCGACAGCTCTGAGCTGCTGGATCAAATGCTGAGCGTCTACCTTTTTTGTTGCCTAATTGTGTTAATTTTACCCATTTCTAGTTTTAAGTTTTTCTATTGTGGCACAAAATAAATGTTTTACTTACTTTTTTTTACTTACTAAATGAGTTTACAGAATGCGTCTACAGATAACCAGAGAAAGACACTACGTTCTTCTCTTTATCTCAAGGCATTACCCCTGAGTATAAAGTTGTTAACTGCTCGAAGAATAAAAACAATTCAATTCCTTGTAATTTGACTCTGCGCTTGAAGCGACAATTTGCCAGTGTCGAGTTAATCTATACTAATATTATAAAGCTGAAGAGTTTGTTTGTTTGTTTGTTTGAACGCGCTAATCTCCGAAACTACTGGTTCGAATTGAATAATTCTTTTTGTGTTGGATACTCCAGTTATCGAGGAAGGCTATAGGCTATATAACATCACGCTACGACCAATAGGAGCAAAGATATAGTGGTAAATGTGTAAAAAACGGGAGAAATTGTTTATCTTTGAAGCCTTCCGTTGCGTGCGCCGTGAAAACGGTTCAAGATACACAAAAAATATGTATTAAAGAATAATAGCTCTTTTAATGATCTAAAAAACAGTCCGCGATAGTATATATGTCTATCTTTTAAGATTAACTCACAAAAACCGTTTTTATGGTACCTAATTTGGTCGAAATAATTTGTTTAAGTTGTATCAACATAATAATATTAATCTTTATTCAAATAAATATGTTGTTGGTTAAGAGTACTTCATCCATTATAACGCGGGTAGCACCGCAGGGCACAGCTAGTTAAATTATAAAGTGAAAAAGATGTTACTTAGTTGAACCTTATTATTGGCATCGCGCTTGCCATATGCTACGACTTGCCAGTGTCATAGAGTAAAAACAATAATGTAAACATGATATAGCCAGTCACGGACGCCATCAAATAAAAGAAGAATGTAAACATGGCTACTGTTGACATAAATATTGTGACAACTGTACTGATTTATATTCTCTTTGGTTACAACCTCAATCAAGGTACTCTTTTCATACTATACCTAACTTGTGGTTACAATTTTAAAAGTAATTCGAGCTAACTAATAACGGGCCGTTAGCGTAGATATTGTTTTTTAGGTATTTTTTACACCATGTGTAACATAATAAAGCTTTTGTGAGGATCCCTATTTTTTTTAAATATAACATAACCTATGTTACTCGAGGATAATGGAGCTTTCCATTGGTGAAATATTTTTTTCGGATGCGTTCAGTAGTTTTCGAGCCTATTCTTTATAAACAAACACATCTTACCTCTTTACAATATAAGTATAGATAACCGATAAGTAAATAATCCTAGAACTTGCTAAAACCCTTGCCAAGCTAAGTATTGCAAATAACTTTTGATAAACAATGTTCATTACGCTAACCTGCCTGTCAAGCGTGGCGAGTATTGGCCCCGTAAACTTCCCTAAATATGAGGTGACTCATAGTATTTCTTCTAGCAGGCGAGCGAAATCTCTAAACTAATGGGCGGGCAGTGATTAGCAATTTATAGTTTACGCTCGAGAATCACCCACAATCATTGGAATACGCCCCTCTCCTCTTCCTTCTGTAAAACATAGACCTTATCGAATACCTAAACGATTTATCTCTTGTATTCAACATCTCAAAGAAATCCCCGACAAAATTAAAAACGTTTTTACCTCGGAAAACTTCTAGACAATCCAGTATTCTAGACAAATAGAACCTGTTAAGAAAATGTTTATTGTTTATTTCAGATGCAAACGCAACCTCAAATGGCGAACGTGCTGACACCTAACGGGCAAATCCAGCAAATACAGATTGCGCAGCTCGCTAATGTTCAGGTAAAAAATCTTAAAATACTACTAATATAGACTAAGATTTTAAATGTTAATACATGCCTAATGTTATATATATTGACTTCTGGATTAAAATTAACATTATTGTTTTCACACCTGAACGAATAAAAATTTACTATTGAGAGTTTTTTCAGGGTGCTACCATACCAATCGAATGTTCGTCGATATCGTTAGCCATGATCTAATCGATCAATTGTCGACATTAGATCGATTAATCGAACGGTACCCATATATAGCCATTAATTGACCCTCATATATTAATAAATCGACTTCAATCGACGATCGATTGATTGGTCTGGTAACACTCTAAGGCAGAAAAACGACACGACCAAGCGTGAGTGTCTAACTTTAAGCTTGCATTTGCTGTATATTAATGCTGGGTTGGTTTTGGTGCAGCAAGGCAACGGAACGCAGACTGCCTCGAGTGGGAACGCCACGCCCACGACCATCACTCTACAGGTAAGAGGAAGATAAACCTAATATCATAATAATTATGATATTAATGTACAATTATTGTAACATTAACACCCGTATCTTTAGTAATGAGGGTCAAGAGAGGGGTGGTGTAGCGTGAGGTCCGAAATGTCAGTTGACATTTTTTCTAACTACGTTTTCATAATTTATTTATTAAAATGAAGAGACGATCTCCAGAAATTCTAGGAAAACTGGTGGCAAATGGCTCTTGATGGGACTGCTGGAGTGAGTTGGGCCTTTCCCTTCCCCCTTTGCCCAGCAGTGGGAAAGTATAGGTTAGCAAAAAAAATATGATGAAAACTTTAACGAGTAGTCCCAAGGACTTCACTCTACAGTGGCGCAAAAACGATGGCCCTCGTTTCCCTTATTTGACTCAAACTCTCTCTAAGGCATCTAATGTCAAGCCTATGTCGCTGGTCTATGGTACTGTGGTCCTGATGATACTTTGCCAAAAAGCGAAACTACATAGTTGACTTGTTTGGTTGCATAACTCTCTCTAAGGCATCTAATGTCAAGCCTATGTCGCGATTTATTTAAATTTTACAAATGTTCCAAGACAAGGCAAGATAGACCTTAAATTTTTTGAGCGCTGCAAACTACAACTGCCTTGACATTGACACACACCTTATTTTACGAGGTTTTTATTATTATAATACGAAGAGTTCTCATTATATGTATTTTTTTTAATAATGTATTTATATATGTATTTGATATTGACGTTTTAAAAAAAGATAAGAATAATAAAATAATACCCCCTTACCCAAAACAAACAATAAACACGGTTGACTGAGACTCATTTGAATAAACCTGATTGGTAACAATAACATAAATTCGAGTTCTCAGAATAACAATGCACCCACAAAACACCCAGCTATATTTACCTAGTACTCTAGCGAATTAAGTTTCGTTGTTGTAATGAAACATTTCTCCCACGCTGCTCACGAAGGCGGTATCGAACCCGATGCAAACGGAGAGCGGTATCCAACAGCAGCAGCAAACGATCATAACGACGACGCCGAACGGCCAGCAGGTCACGGTCATACCCGCCTCCAACAATGTGCGCTCGGCTAACATCGTGCAGGTTCGGATATCTTCGGAAATTGTAGCTTAAATGTGCTAGTATTTGTGTAAGCTTTGTAGTGCGTTCGTCAAATTTCCTGCAGGTTCGGTTAATTTCGTATTTGTAGCTTCATACAGGTTTGTAGTAATGTAGGTACTGATTTTTGCCGTGACAACGTCTTAAAAACATGACTCATGCGGCGTTACCTCGCTCTGAGGCGTTCCATTTAAGGCTTGAAGTTCAAGCGAGAGCGCGTAACGTGCGACAAAGAAGCACAATCGGCCGTTGTCACGTTCAACTATCGTTTGTAAACCGACTTTACAGACACCCTTTATTTTTGTGAGCGCTCATCATCATGCAAACATCGTGAACGTTCGTATTACTTCGGAACCTGTAGTTTTGTGATGACATTATTACGTTTTGTAGTGTTATTCGCTCGGCTAATATCGGATAGGTTCGGATAGGTTCGGATAACTTCGGAACTTTTGTTTTGAGATACAACACTATTTTGTTGAATGTTTTATGCGCTCGACTATTAATTATCGTGCTGGTTCGGATATCTTTGGTAATTGAAGCTACTACATTTAAGTAGTGCTACTCGTATGTGCTTAGTAATATTCGCTCGGCAATCATTGGCTAGGTTCGCGTATATGCGGAACTTGTAGTTCTATGTATCGTAGAAAAAAACTACCATAATAACGACGCCAAAGCTTGTAAGCTTAATCTTAGCCTGGTCTGTAATAATATCTGTTTACTTACCATCGTGGAATAGGGGATATTACGGCAATGTGTTCGTGCCAGAGTGTAGCACTAGCGTTAACAGTAAACAATGAATAATACAGTTTCTTGATTGTAGGTTTTTATCTATTGTTTTTATGTATTGTTTGCATTTTTATCTATGCCGAATCTGTCAAAGCTTGATGAAACAAACAACAGTTTCTTGACTATAGATTTCATGAGCGCTGTGTGTGCTAGTGGCGCCATCTGCTCTGAGTTTCGCGTACTATCTCGTAATATTATATTTTGAGCTAAGCCAGTGGTAAGCGGTCTTGGTTACATGCGATATCGGTTTCTGGCTTTCTTTATGTTGCCTTTGCTTTTGTATCGTCTCCTCAGTTGTAAGTTTGTACTTTATGTTATATAGTGAACAAGGCACAACTTTTTCAAGATCCATCCTGACAAACAAAAGAACTGACAATATGTTTTTTTAATTTGGTTCTGCCCAAATCATATCTGTCTTTTATAAAGGAGAAATTTGATTACAATACTACCTTTTTCTCGACTATTGATCCTTACTAAGGGATTGTAGATATTGTATAATAGTGATAAAGTAGATACTTAACTAGAGTTTAATTCTTCTACTAGGAGTGAGCGTCCTCCTGATGGAGGATTTCTCTTAACTATTAGTTGTCCGAAACTTGAAAGTAGAAAAATTCAAGTGTAATACGTCAGTAAATCCCGTGTTTTTTTATAAATGAACTCACGACAACGTTGAAAGTGAAAAACTGATGCTCACGTTTGATATTTAATTAAATAACGTATTCCAGGTTCCAACGTTAGGAGTAGGCGGTCTCGGCGGCGCTGTGCAACTAGTCCCAGCGCTGAATCTGCCAGGCGTGCAGCTCGCGCAGTTGCAGCAACAGCAGCAGCAACAGCAGCAGCAGCAACAAGCGGCGCAGCAACAAGCGCCAGTTATTGGTATGAGCTTTAAGTTTGTTTTACCCGTGTCTATGTGATGAAAAAGTTATTATCTTAAAGGAGTGTCAAGCTTTCGTGGCCGCAACTCGCGACAATTGCGATTTAGTTCTGACGACCATTAGTGTTAACATCGCGTCAGCAATACTCGATATTTGTGCGCGGCTCGACGATTACTATTTCCGCGCTATGTTTGTAAAGTTTTGTATGTTCTTTAAGATAGGTTTTCATTGTGTTTTTAATTAGATTCTCATTCTTCCACTCAATCCTACTAATATATACAAGAAAATTTGTGCTCTTGCACGCAAAAGTTACTGAGTGGATTTCAACGTAACCTCTCAATAATAAGTACAGCTTATATATCAAAATAACACATAGGACCCTAACCTTTACCGCGGTGAAATAGCACTTTTCGCAAGATAATCAATATACCGAATTTGATTGAATTTGGCACAGACATAGCTGCTTTTCCAGTAAAGGACAAAATCTACGTTTCACTGCGGGAACATATATTATTACGCGGGCAAAGCCCCGGGTAGACAGATACCAATAATTATATGTATACTGCAAATAAAGCCGTGGTGACTAAGTGGGAGGACACTCGACTTTCATTCCGAAGGCCGTGGGTTCAAACCCCGCCACGCACCTCTGGATTTCTTCTTGAGACATTTATGTGCGCTTTAACGGTGAAGGCAAACATCGCGAGGAAACCGGCATGTTCTGAGAACTTTAAAGAGTTTGAGGGACATGTGACATTCACCAACCCGCACCTGGCCAGCGTGGTGAATTAAGGCCTAATCTCTCTCGCCACTAAAAGTCCCTGTGTCCCAGCAGTGGGAACGTTATTTATAAGATAAGATAATGAATGATGATTGATTTGATTTAGCACTTCGAATAAAAGTGTCCATCACTCCACAGGCCAGCAAATCCAGCAAGACCCGAACGAGCCCGGCAAATGGCAGGTGGTGACGGTGAGCACGAGCGGCGCGTCCACGCCGGCGCCGCCCGAGTGCGAGGCCAGCAAGGCGCGCTCCGCCTCGCCCTCCAACAAGCGCCTGCTCAAGCGCGTCGCCTGCACCTGCCCCAACTGCGACCAGGGAGAGAAGTGAGTCATCTGACAGAGAGAGAGAGAGAGTTTCTTAGACATGAGCAAAGCATTTGATTTTGTGGACCATAAATTGCTACTTATGAAACTTGAAAAGTTTGGTATAAGGGGAAAGGCAAACAGCTGGATAAAAACTTACCTAGAGGAAAGGCAGCAATGTGTTGAGATCTCCAAAATACAATCAGGGAGTAAAGTAATCTCTAGATCTAAGGTTAAAATGAATAATTTCGGTGTACCTCAAGGAGTGTTTTAGGTCCATTCTTATTTTTACTCTACATAAATGACCTACCTAACGTAACTAGACATAAAACTATCCTATTCGCAGACGACACCACCTTATTAATTAATGGTAAAGATATATTGACATTTGAATCTGACATAAATGATGCTCTACAAGATGTAATTAAATGGCTTGGACATAATAATTTGCATATTAATTTAAATAAAACGAACATTATCCAATTTAGAAATTACAGACGACAAAAAGTAGAGCTAGAAATAAAGTACAATGACACTGATTAACCAAGTAGATTCAGCAAAATTTCTTGGAATTATTATAGACGAACATTGTGATTGGAAGAAACATGTGTCCCAAGTATGTGACAAATTAGACCGGTTTGTGTATGCAATAAATCGACTAAGATTAATTGTATCAAGGGAAGCAGCTATTTCGGCTTATCACGGCTACGTTTCAAGTGTCTTATCATATGGTTTACTGCTGTGGGGCAATTGCGTTGAAGTAGATAAAGCTTTTAAAACCCAAAAAAAATGTATAAGGGCTATATATGGTGCATGGGTAATGGATAGCTGTAAACCTTTATTCCAGGAACTTAAGATCTTACCATTGCCTTGCATGTACATTCGAGAGCTATGTATGTTTGTCAAGCGCTATTTTACTAAATATTATAAAAAATATTACGATGTACTGCCAAATAAGTTTTGTAAGAGATATCCAAATAAAATATATATACCGCCCTGTAAACTTGACATATATAAAAGAAATGCGTATGTCAATTCAATACGTATTTATAACAAGCTACCTGATTCACTTAAAGATCTACCATTATTATTTTTTAAGAAAAGATTGACCAACTGGCTTTTAAGTAAATGCTTTTATGACGTTAAAGAATTAATGAACTCAAATTATAATGATCTTTAATTGTTTTGGACATCTACATTATTCTGAAACTAACACAATATAATTTTAATTGTAAAATAATTTTGACATTTTCTTTGACATAATTTTAATAATGCTTATGTGATTACAAATAATTGACTAATACGTGTTTGACATTTAAGGATTAATATTTTTGTGTTCTTTTTTATATTGTGTGTTTAATCCAATAATCTAATAATGAAATAGTTAATTAATATTTTTTTTTTGTGTTTTGCAATATTCATACGCCGAAAGAAGGCAGATTTCAGTGTAACTTAAATATTTTATTAAGAACTTGGTACAAACCTGAATTTCTATGAATAAATGATTATGATTATAATTATGAGAGAGAGTTAGAGAGAGAGAGGTAGTTGGGCCCTGGCGCATATAGGATTTCGACGGCCTCTGTGGCTCGGTGGGCGAACGTCCGCTTGAGGCGCAGGAGGTTGCGGGTTCGATTCCCGCCGGGGGACCAGATTTTGTACGATCTACAATTTGTGGTTTTGGGTCTGGGTGTTTTCTATGTATCATATGTATGTATTTACAAAAAAAAAAAGAATCTATGTAGTATATCAGTCACCTAGCACCCATAGTACAAGCTCTGCTTAGTTTGGGGTTAGGTGATGCTGTGTGAGTAGTCCGGAAATATTTATTACGAACAATCAACACAACAAAATCTACCCCCGTGGTAAGCTCTAAGCTTGTGTTACGGGTACTAGACATCTGATATACATAATATAATAGGCATAAATATATAGATATTTTTTATTATACATAATAAACACCCAGATAGTGCTAGCAGAACATACAAACACTCGACCCCTCGGCGGAAATCGAACCCGCTACCTCTTGCACCGAGAACCTTCAGCCTGTCTTCGGCCAATAATAGTTAGTTAAGTTTTCTATTCAATTTATTATATAACTTTTAACTCTATAATTCACCCCCCTATCTATAGATATACCTAGAATCCGTTGTAATGCGGACTTGCTCAAATCTGATGCATATTTTAACACCGGTCCGAAAAAAACGAATAATAATAGATATTTTTCTTTCTTTTTTTGCTCCCTAATCTGATGTAAAGATTCAAATTGGATCTTGTCCCTCGACTACTATCAAGGTAGATTTTTCTCTAATACTTTATATATTAAAAATATTTTACAAGTTTGTTAAATACATTAACTTAGCGCAATTGTGTCATGATCATGATTCTTGTTTTGTCTGTCGTAATTTTAAGCAGTCCCTTCGAAAATATTATAAAAACACGGAAGATGTATTTTAACTTATCAAATCAACGACAAGTATGAATAGTAAATAGCTTGTTAAAGTTTTTCATGACATAAATATACAGTTAATTAGTTAAAATACTATATAAACTTAAATTCAAAGTCCTGTTTCATCAGAGATTTGTCCAAACTGCCTGCGAATATACCTCTATATATTGCTGATTTATTTTAATTCTCTTGTATTTTTTGTTTTAGCCGACTGGTGGATAGAAAGAAGCAGCACGTCTGTCACATCGCTGGCTGCAACAAGGTGTATGGGAAAACGTCGCATCTGCGCGCGCATCTTCGCTGGCATTCTGGGGAGAGGCCATTCCTCTGCAATTGGCTGTTTTGCGGAAAACGGTGAGCCTTAGTAGTATACTCTATATCGATACGATTTGTTAGTCATAAGTGGTGAACACTAGTGAATAAATGAAATAAATGGGTTTGTGTCCACCGATCCCGGGATCAGAATTAATTGTCCACTGATACCGCCAAGTTTTATCCACCGATACCGGGATCGGTTTCCTTTACTTTAATTCCGAAGGTTCTGGAGTTTGAACCCACGACGGGTTCAAAACCCGCCACGCACCTCTGGATTTTTCTTCTTGAGAAATTGATGTGCGCTTTAAACATGTCATTTAACGGCGAAGCCAAACATCGTGAGAAAACCGGCATGTTCTGAGATCTTTAAAAGAGTTTCTAGGACATGTGACATTCACCAACCCGAACTTGGCCAGCGTGTTGAATCGAGGCCTAATCTCTCTCGCCAAGACTGAAGTCCCTGAGTCCCAGCTGTGGGAACTTTAATAGGGTGATGATGATTTAAACCTATCATGCCTATTGGTTTTGTATTATCTAACTTAACTAGCGGCTCGCCCCGGCGTCGCACGGGTATAACATTTTCCCGGAAATTATTCGATTTTTTTTGGCGTAAAAACCATCCTATCTCTCAAGTTGGATCGAACTGCACATGGTGTGCGAATTTTATTATAATCGGTTAAGTGGTTTAGGAGTCCATTGAGGACAAACATTGGTGACACGAGATTTATATATATTAAGATTTACATGTGGTTTTTAAATAATCTACAGATTCACGCGTTCGGACGAGCTCCAAAGACACCGGCGGACGCATACCGGCGAGAAACGCTTCGAGTGCCCCGAATGCAGCAAACGGTTCATGCGCTCGGACCATCTCGCCAAACACGTGCGGATACACACTAAGAACCGGATAACGGTATGTCAGTTATAATACTGAGGCCTGAAATAGCTAAGAACCGGATAACGGTATGTCAGTTATAATACTGAGGCCTGAAATCGCTAAGAACCGGATAACGGTATGTCAGTTATAATACTGAGGCCTGAAATCGCTAAGAACCGGATAACGGTATGTCAGATATAATACTGAGGCCTGAAATCGCTAAGAACCGGATAACGGTATGTCAGATATAATACTGAGGCCTGAAATCGCTAAGAACCGGATAACGGTATGTCAGATATAATACTGAGGCCTGAAATCGCTAAGAACCGGATAACGGTATGTCAGTTATAATACTGAGGCCTGAAATCGCTAAGAACCGGATAACGGTATGTCAGATATAATACTGAGGCCTGAAATCGCTAAGAACCGGATAACGGTATGTCAGTTATAATACTGAGGCCTGAAATCGCTAAGAACCGGATAACGGTATGTCAGTTATAATACTGAGGCCTAAAATCGCTAAGCCCTCAGTATTATATTTTTAGGGATTCACACTCAAAGGATATATGCACTCAAAACCACATTCAATATCAACTATCATAATATTCAAAACTATTTTGATTTGTAACGGGATATTTACCATGGTTGATTGTCTTGCAATCAACCGTGATCATGGCGCATGTAACTGTGCCGAAATATCGGGGAACTCGAAAGATAATCAATCATGGTAAATATCCCGTAATAAATCTAAATAGTATTGTTAACCATGATAGTTTCAAAAGTTATATTATATTCAATATGCCAATCTATGATAGGCGTGAAGACTACAAAAAAATATATGTTAGTCTGTCTGTTAGACCATAATATAGACACTGCCACATACTTTTCAGTGTAACGATTTTGTAATCAAGTACAGAGAATTAAAGCAATAAAGTCCGAGAGTGGAGCTTGTGGCGCCACCGTATAATATAAATCGTACAAAAGCATGACGTCACGCGAAACTTAAATTCACTGAAAAGTCTTCATTTTTTCTTTGAAAGAAAATAGAAAATAGTCGTCTATATGTCTACTTTTTGCTCCGTTAGGTTATGTGTCCCGTTTGTACTAGTTAAAAGGGATCGCGCAGAAACTATAGGTGGCAGCACTAATGCGACAGTCAGAAAGTCAAATATTTACTTAAAAGGGCAAAACATGACGCCAGTTGGCAGCACCGTGTATGTGCACGTTCCCTATAATGCCTGTCTGTTGCATGCCTATCAAGACAGACAAGACGCAAGACTTGATATCGGGAAAAATACCGTAATGGAGTGGAGCCCACCCAAGAGTAGGACACGACGTGGAAAGCCAAGTTAGGGATGATGAGTCAAATTGGCGCCATCAACGGCTATAAAACAAGAGAGAAAGGAAGCCTTTGTCTAGTAATTCGACATTGGATGAAACCCACATTTCAGTATTGGCCTATATTATATTCAATGTTTTTTTTAGTGACAGTACAACATGTTTTGCCAATCCCATTGAATTAATGGAAATAAATGTCTTTATTTTGATTATATTTTCGTGACTTCGCAAGGTTCCGAATAACATTCGTTTCACCTTGAATCACTCTTCTAATTGCTAAAAACCGCGCAAAACTCCATAAGCGAGTTAATTTTACACTGTGTAAAATTAACTCGATTGATACATGTTATATTATTGTTGTTGGTTGTTATTCATTACCCCCGTATTCATAAAAATAATACACTTTTTAGACAGGGTCTCTTTCACTATCTCTGAGTAAGGTTAGACAATGGTTGAAATATAGAGCTATTTTGCTCAGTTACGTGACGAAGTAAGATAGCTCTTAACATAACTAACCAATTGCTAAGTTTACTCGGATTTTGTGAAAGAAGCCCTAGTATTTAGCGCTAACACTGACACTTCAATAACAGTTCCATAAAATCTTTTAACCCTTGTTTAAAGTCGTATAATAAGACATTAATGGGCTATTGTGTGTATTAGCCCATACAGTTAATTCCGAAATAGCAGTTTATGAATACGAGAGTTATATACCTTAGTGAGTTTTTAATTTCTAATTCACTTTGACTGTCACAGTTGATCGACGGAAGGACGCGCGAGGCGAGGCGATTCTGTGACGACATATCGGTGGGTATAGACTGGTGAATCGAAACATGTAATGAACTCGAGGAAGTAATATTCTATCAATGTAGGGACGTCTTGCAAAAACAATGCGGGTAATTAGATGAGCAATCAGAGGGTGTACTTTTTTCATATGATCACAGACGTAAATATAGACTCTAATTTAAATAAATATGTTTTAACAATAACAGTAATTTCTTTTGTTGCGCTTTTGAATATAAATAGAGTGAAGAAATATGAAATATTTGAAATTAGAGAATTCAGACACTGCGTTCGTTTAATTACGAGCTATCATTGATATGTGCCTTTTTTTAATGAACGCCGACGTCAATATAAATACTTTTATTTACTTATTAAGAAAAATAAGTTTTTACTATTTATAGTAATTCCAATTCTTGCTGGTATTTAATATATATTAGAGCGAAGAAATATGAAATATTTGAAATTAGGAAATTCATTCACAACCAGGGTCTCTTCAAGAAAGGCCAAGTAATATAAATGCGCGTAACCAACATAAAGAACAGAATGTTACATTTCATGTTACGTTTCACCAGTCTGTACCTACTTTTAATGTAAATATTTCACAAGTATATATAGTATATGTACATATATAGTAGAATATGCGTTATAACTAGAACCACAAATTGAACGTAAAACTGAAGACAGATTTACAGTATTCGTTACTCGGTTCTAAGCATAATTCTTTGTTTAACTTTGGATTTGTAGAGTAATATTCAAATTCTTTGTTTAACTTTGGATTTGTAGAGTAATATTCACCAATTGTCTGTTAAAGCGTAAACGCCTAGGACACGACCGTATTAGATAGCAAAAACTCTGAAATGTCTGATAAAAAAAAAGCCGTGTTGGCTTTTATTCTTTCTTTATTCTAAAAATACGTGCTTTAACGGTGAAGGCAAAACATCATGAGGAAACCGGCATGCTCTGAGAACTTTGAGAGTTTGAAGGACATGTGACATTCGCCAACCTGCACTTGGCCAGCGTGTTGAATTTAGGCCAAATCTCTCGCGCCAAGAGAGAAGTCCCTGTGTCCCAGCTGTGGGAACGTTAATAGGGTGATGATGATGATGATATGTCTATGACCAGCAGTAGTCTAAGGCAAGCATTTATATCACACTAAGTATATCACATGTCTAGTACCATCAAGACAAGCTTAATGCTTACCACGGGGATGTATGAATGGCCTAACAATACTCAATCAATCAATCAATTATTATAAACTAAAGATATAATAATACCTTTCAAATGCATATGAATACCTTACAGATTAACATTTTTAGTTTTATACTGTGATATATAACTTAAAACTCAGGGATATTTCTTCGTGAATACACCCCAAAAGCGTCGGTATACGACTCCTGCAGACTCCTGCAGTCGAAAAATACTAATTTATTTTCCATTTGTCCCCAGGAGGTGACAACTTCCACACAAATGTACTCAGACTCCGGCGAAGATAGCTGCGACGACAAGATGATGCTGACGATAGAGACGATGCAGAACGACGGCGACGGCGACGGAGAGAGCAAGCTCATCATGATCCGCCCTAACACCAAGATCGAGACCGACCACATGGACAGCTAGGGGGAAACTCAGCCTGAGCCCAGGCAGCTCAGGCCAAGGAAAGGTAGACCTTAAGATAAACACTTAGAGTCGCTTTTCACTTATGTTTTCTTCTTGGTCCAATGGTACTAATGGTCTTTTACTTATTATGTACCAACGCCAAGATGAAGGCTGATCACATGGACAGCTAGGAGAAAACTTTGCCTGAGCCTAGGTAGCTCAGGCCGAGCAAAAGTAGACCTTAAGATAAACTCTTAGAGTCGCTTTTCATTAATGTTTTCTTCTTGATCCAATGATAGGTTAAGTCGACCTTTAGATATCTGCTTGAGAGTGGCTTTTCACCAATGGTTTCCTCTTAGTCAAATATTGATAAAATTCAACCATAGGAGAACTGCTTATTAGCCACTTTTCAATGATGGTTTACTTCTTGGTCCAATAATAAGTAAAGTTGACCTTAAGGATACACATAAGAGTAACACATTTCACCTTTCAATAATTGATTTTTGATTAAATTGTTATCATGTCAACGATGACTTAACTCATCAAGTAATTTAGGTTGTAAATAGTATATAGATTAAATGCCCATTTTCTGATGTAGACAGCTAAATTTAACCATATCAAATCAATTAACTATTCTGTCACCTACATTTATACAATACTATAATTATGGTAAATAGATGAATTAAGTGAAATTAAGTTAACGTGGTGGGAGCGGTCGTCGAAGCGCTAGGAAGACAAACACAATAGCTTAGTTCGCATAGAATATACAATAAAAAAATCACCGCCATGTTGAAGTTGATACAGAAATACCCCGTAATGCAGTTTTGTCAAGTCAAATAAATTAGCTCAAATGCAGGTGTTGACCTGCATTTGTCCTTATCAACAACTTCGACGTTTGTAGTATAGAATACTCATCATTAGAACCCACAATTAATGCAAGCTATTGCATAAGTTAAATAAATAAGTATATGTATATTATAGGTAGGACTATTTGTCATGAAAAGTGTAGTTACTCAACAGATTATAAACTTACATTTATGGAAATACCTAATAAGAAGCATATATTTTTATTATGTATTTTAGAACTTATGTTGGAAAACACCGATTGCCGAGTGTTTAATTGGAGCACGGATTGGTGTTTTTCATCATTACATAACTTATTATAGACTCTTCAAACACTGTAGGTGAGCCTACAGTGTTTGAATAAACACTGTAGGTGAGCCTACAGTGTTTGAATATACTCGTATATCATTGAATTTCTAAAATTAATTTAATTTGCGTTTACCATAAAGAAAAACTGTTCTGTCAATTTTTTTAATATAAAACCGCCTGTAAGTTATTTTAGAATAGTATTTAATGTGGTTGTGTTAAATGTCAGAAGTTATAAAATTTGGGAGATAATAAGTTAGGTACTTAAATTTTGTTTGTTATATCGTTTTTTTTTGTAATATAACCTTAAAGTTGGGTAAGGAGCTATTATAATAATACTAGTGATTTTAACAATTTACATCTGTATAAATATTTATGTTTCTAAAATATCAAAGCGGGACGAATTAATTAGCTTCAAAGAATGATCACGTGCAAATATTATATTCATAATTATATTTTTTATAGTTCTATGTACAAAATAATAAGTGTATTAGTTGTACTACGAAAAAAAATGTGTCTGAAATAATTTATATGTATGTAAGTAAACCGTTTTAATGCAATTGTAATTTAAATTGCTTTATATTTATTTGTTTTGTAAAAATACCAACATCCTACAAGGATTTCATTCTTATCTAGCAAAACTATAATTGATTTTAAGCACTTTAGTTTAATACAGCATAATTTAGTACCTACATATCTTAAGGTTTTACATTTAGTAGATTTAGACACGAATCCAGTGAAAATTATGTAAAAAAATATTTGTCTACCATTTATGAAACCGCCTTTTGGTTATTGGATTAAATTAACTTATGAATTAGGTATGTAAAAAGAAGGTAAAAAGAATAATTGTTATCGATAAATCATTTTTTGTTAAATGTTTGGTATCGCTAGATAAATTGTACAATTTTAAATAAGGAGAAAGTCATGTAAATAGTTTTGTACAGTGTATAAATTACGTAAGTTGTAAATAATTTTATCGTTGAAACAGTTAATTAAATATTTTCACATTTATATGCTATATAATTTTCCCACTTAAATGCCTGGATAATTATAAAACGTTTATTTCCTTAGACGAACAGGGGTTCTAAAACTAATATTAATTTAATATACCTTAAACCTACATAAAATTAAACATTGTGTAATAAAGGGTACCTGGCTCAGCATAATGCATCTGCCATAGGGACCGCAGGAGCAGTACCAGTAGTGGGCCAGTGCGTGAACCTTCTAGGTCTTCAGCCAGCCAGGGCCCGTGGGGGTGGCAACACCACAACTTAAATTTAAAACAAATATCCACTAGTAGAGTGGGATCTGACAAGAGTGATAAGTTGGAGTGTCTAATGATTAGTTCCTTAAGTGCATTTCTAGTTGAGCATGACAGTTACCATCACGTGACATCGTGGAAAACAAATATCGTCCATAAAAAAGGGGTTAGATGCAATTTGATACTCCCAATAAGTATCCAATTACTTCCTGTTACTTAAACATCTAAAATTATCAGTAAAACAATAATTTCTCGTTCCAAGAAGCGCATTCAAGTTTTAGCATTGTCACGAGAGGTGTTATCAGTAAATCTGGTACTATGGAGAGAACGTGGTAAATATAAAGCATATAATTAGTATTTTATTAGGCCGGAACGATCTGTAATTACGAGATCATGGCATGCTCAGTAACCTTACAGATGCAATCTGCTGCTTTCTCGTAAAACCTGATTTAAGAACTGTCTAGATGTACATAATGTCGGTAGGTGTTAATTTTTTTGCCTTTTGGGGCAGGAACCGCGGGCGTGTGTCCACTTTGGAATTTATAGGTAGGTATATTTTATGGGACTTTCAGGAGCATGGTAAGAGGAAACAACTCAGTTCAGTTTCTTGTAATTGGACTTTGCGCTTGAAGCGACAATTTGCCAGTGTCGAGTTAAATAAAATTATAAAGTAAAAAAGATGTTATTCAGTTGAACGCCATTTTGACAATCGAGGAAACAACTCACTAAAGTAGGTACTTGTTGCTAATGACAGTGACACAGTCGCCATAGCCGAAATCGGCTAGGACACAATCATCAATGACAGTTCGTTTTTAATGAGACAGGGCATAATATTAGGTAAACGTAGTGATTATATACTCTCTGCGGTTGGGTTTAAGTTCCTTGCTCTCTGCTGACTACATAAACAAATACTTTACTATTTTACGCTTTATCAATTTAATAAAGTACCGGAGGAAAGCGTTACGACGACATGAGAAACTTCTTTTAAAAAAAAATATTTAAATAAAACAAATGCTCTGAATCGTCTTGATTTTTCGTCTGCAATAAAAAAAGAAATAGTAAATAGGTGTGATTTTTTTTAAATACTTAATCTTAATGTAGGTAATTATTTCTGTTTAGTCATCTACTCTATTGCATTAAAATTTGCATAGTTTCAAGTTGTGTTTTTCATAAACCTAACCATAATTTCAAAGCCAAACAATAAAGTTTCACCTGTGTTCTACTCTCGTCTAGATCATAACTTCCACGGTACATGGTTCCATATTCTTCCTCTTGATTCAGACCATCTCTGCTGGTCATTATAACATTTATTCCATTCAAATCGAAGCATGTTCGTCACGAACCGCGGGTCGTCGCCCGTTTGCTGTGCACAACCGTCTAATGGCTTCTATAACCGCAGGTGTAGGCTTGGGACATGTCTGGAAAAAGACGGATAACTATTCTAGCTTTTTAGTAGATCTTTAATACAGGTATAGATTTTAACTGTATCAATCAATATACAGTTAGATAAGACCCAAGGTTTTCTCTATAAATGTAAGTCGTAAAAGTGTAAGATGATGAACTTGGTACTTGATAGGTATAGGTATAGGAAAGGAGTTCTAACATTCAGGTATACACATTTTCGTTCACCATTTTGAATAAAACGTGACACGGTCAGTGATGAAACCTTGATGAAACGCTTATTATTTGACAAAGTACAAACAAATGTCTAAGGGCCTGTTTCACAAACTCCGATTAACATAGCCAATAGTTAAAATATACAACAATCGAGTCAACTGACAACTGCTGACTGAGTTAGCTCTGTATTTTAACCAATTACTATTTTACCGAACATGGTGAAACAAGCCAATAGTCATACGGCTTCTGAGATATGTTGTTTTTATAATACTTCTGATGTTTCTAAAAGTCGGAAACTAAGAGTAACATCTTCAAACAGCTCTACCGGTAGATTAAGCAACGGTTACCTCCATTACCACTCCCGTGAAATCGTGATGTCGACCGTTGCCCACAAAACCGAGCATTCCTCTATTTTTCATGAGACGCCGTGATTGTTGCTATGTCGGTGGAATAGACTACTTAGTTTCATTATACCTCATTGCCTGGTCAAGGCGAAAGAGGATTAGCATCGGTAAAACAGAACATTATTTTAACACGAATCAACGTATTTTTAACTTTGCTAAAATAAAGAATACCTCTAGATTCAGGTGATACTTGGCCGAACTCGGATGAAGATTATTATATTCAAAATAATCAGGAAGTAGTTACTCGAACCATACAAAATTTTTCTTTGGAAAGATATTAAAAAAAAAGGTTAATATGCAAGATCATTTAAGCGAACATAGAATTGTCAAGATACTTTAACACCAACTTAACACTGAAAACTAGCGGTTTAAATGGCTTGAAACTAGCAATAATTTGTTTTATAGATGAAAATGATCTTAACAAAGCAGTATGGCAAGATGTACCGTTGATAGGAGAGTGCAAGAAAGCACAACGCACCGCTTCGCTGCCCGCTACGGCCCCTGAGCAAGCTTCTAATGAAAGATAAGCGATAAATTTAATTACCTTCGTACATAGTCTAATTATGGAGTTGCTTTATTGTAGGTACACTGCTTATGGATATGGTCAATTTGAGTGATCATGGGTTTCTGTAATTGTGATGGTGCTGTACTTCAACCGTAGTGTAGTGTTATTTTTGCGGCGAAGCAAAAAGGAGAGTTACATTTTTGTATTTATATATATGTAGGATAGGAGAATTATATATATAAAGATAGCCTATATATCTTAGATTCATTATAACAAAATAAATCAATGTGGCATACGACCACGGCTATCCTATAAGAATATTATTTATCGTGTTTTAGTAGTTGGGTTGTAATACAGATATAATTAAGTTATAATTTTAAATTAACTGGAACGGGAAAAACTTTGTACGTACTTAACATGCTTTTAAACAAAACTTTTATTTCAATGACAAAGTTCAAAGATTCTTCTATAGAGTAAGATTGCGAACATTCATCCTATTATAAATAAATAAATAATAATAAATCATGTTGTAAGTCATGTTGAGACGGAAAAGGAAGTTGCAATCCGTATAGATCATAAATTATGAAGACATTCTATTACATTCATTTGTGAAGGAGGTAAGTATTTGTTTGTAGGAATTTCTAGTAAAATATAATTTTTCGTATCCGCCGTATCGTAATTATGAAGCGGATGACTTGACGTCTATTATAATTACAGCACTAATTGTAATAACATAATAGAAATTATACTTACATACTGTTTGTACTTAGATTAACCTGTAGACTCGTGATATATCTTAATATATATAAATCTCGTGTCACAATGTTTATCCTCAATGGACTCTTAAACCACTTAACCGATTATAATAAAATTCGCACACCATGTGCAGTTCGATCCAATTTGAGAGATTTACAACGAGAAAAATTCGATTTTTTTTCGAATCGGAAAATTTTATACCCATGCGACGCTGGGGCGGGCCGACTATTACCTTTATAAATATTTTTTTTATTTAACCATACCTACCAGACCTACGTGAATAACACTTAAAATACAACAGTTAATTTTGTTATGGGTCTTATCTTAAAGAGACTCAGGATTTACCTACCTAAAATTATGAGTCTTATCTGTCTAGAAAAAAATATGTAATTTCTTCTTATAGACTAATTATCTTGATGACTTGAATGACTAAAAAATAATAATAAGGCCGTCATTTAGTTATTATTTTTTGACATAAAATATATACATATTATTTTTTTCTTGCAAAGGAATAATTAAGACTATAGATCAGTATTGAAATTTCGCGTGACGCAATGCTATCGAGCAAAACTCCGGAACATTGATGCTCATAAAATAGATGTCCAAAATTTTTGGACGGGATAACCACAGGGATAACAGACGAACTAAACAGCATAATAATAATAATTAAGCCATATACTCCAATATTCAAACTTCTAGAACATTTTTTGCAATTAAATTCTAATTTTGAAATGATATATAAATTAACAGCATGCCTATTTTATGCAGTCATCATGCCTATTCTCAGTATTTTAGAGATCTTGTCATAAAGAAACTCTGGTTGTATTTATCTACCGAAAATTACCAGGGAAATCCACCATATCCGATCTATCGAACTAGTCGGGCTGTACCTTCCGAAAATTACCAGTGCACGTGCATCGAACCCTATCCGTCGAACTAGAAAAATAATAAGGCACGTTAGCCTTTACCTCATAAACCTTCTTAGGTAATTCTCAGGTGGAAGGCAGGTGGACGCTCACCTGCAGTGTCATGCACCTTCGTTCCAGGGCATGCGCGCGCGCCGACGCGTGGCCGCCGCGTGCCGGGCTTATCGTCCATCTAGACAAACAACTTCTCACTGATTTATTTTTGGATGCTGACGAAAATACTGTAATCTAGATTTTTGATTAATTGGCTGGTGAGTTTAAGGATGATAATAATCATTGATCACGTTTCTCTAAATGTTTGCTTTGAAACTGATTTTAAAGAATATATAACAACTTATTAGTGATTTATTTTTGGATGCTGATGAAAATACTGTACTTAATCTAGATTTTTGATTAATTGGCTGGTAAGTTTAACTGATTATAATCATCGATCACGTTTGGTGAACTGCTTGCTTTGAAACTGTTTTTAACCCCCGACCAAAAAAGAGGGGTGTTATAAGTTTGACGTGTCTGTCTGTCTGTCTGGGACATCATAGCTCCCGAACGAATGAAGCGATTTCAATTTAGTTTGAAATTTGTATGAAATACGATACGAAAGTGAGTTTGGCGCGGGTGTTCTTAGACATGTTTCATGAAAATCGGTTAAGCCGTTTAAAAGTTATGGGGGTGAGAGCGGGGAAGGAAAACCGAAAATCTGCAAAAATACTGGAGTGGGGTATCAAATGAAAGCGCATCACGTGTTCATTACCGTTTATTATGGTGTTTTACTTTTAAGGAAATTAAGGCATTGAAATCGGGGGTTTTTCATAAATTTATAATTTAGATATATCGTTCATTCCGTTGAAAACTAAGATTATAGTAGAACACAATCCTATTATAATCTTTGTTTCAAATGAATGGTTCTACTCTTACCTCTTTGTGTTTTGAACATAACGTTCGTTGTAACATTTAAAGTATTACAGAATCCCGAGTATTCCTGGCAGCTGATAATTACTGCCACAAAGGTTACGAAGGGTGCATAATGTGCCCTCATGCCGTGACGGCTAGCTACTTACAGTTTTCCTTATAAGAAAACTTGGGTAGGTTAAAGTGGCCATCGGAAGGAATAGTGCGAACCGTAAGCAATGATTTATTTTGAAAACTGGTACCTTTTATGTAATAATGGTATTAAGTGAAGCTGTGCAATGTATGTATGCCCTGTGCTTCTAAGGAAATAAAAGTTTTGACTTTGACATTACTCTCGTAAACTGTAACGATATTATATGATAATGTAGCGTTTATTTTCTATTCAAGAGGAACCATCAAATAAAATGTGCAGTTTGCGTTAGTTTAGACAAACAACATAAGCAAAGATGTTGGTAGAAAATTCGAACGAATGAAAGAATGTGCGTTTAAAGCTAATTTAAATTTTTGAAAAAAATTATTTATGACAGTATTTTAAAGATAATTTCTTAGAGGATTTAAAAAACAATCTGAAGAAGCTACAGCTGATATGGTAGAACAACAAAAATCCTTATCTAATTATTAATAGATCCAACCTGTTTACATACTTCGTCCTCTTTTTGAGTCGCTTAGCAATAATATTTTTCGATTTATCAGCTCCGACGCACAGTTAATGACTTTTAATACAATTAACAGTCAAATAGACCAAATCAGAGTTTTGAAAAAATCGACCCACTGATACAACTTGCGAGAAATTAAAAAAATTGTTTTAAAAATTCAAAAATTTTCCTAGTCAAAAGGGCTAAGATCATCCCTCTGTGGCATACACTTACATGAGTTCTATCCTAGTTTTTACCCTGGTTTTTGTGAAATGTCATATAAAACGTTAGAACATTTTCCGTTGACTTTAACGTCAACAATATTTATATGAACAGGTTGAGTCACGCGATCGTAAACAAATAAAAATATTGTTGCTATTCAAGTTAAATTCCAAAAATATATTGACTCCTAACGTAGGTTACTAATAGTAACTTGGTGTAACTTTTTCAATTAACTTAATACCATCTGCACTGATCCCGTTCACGTAAAAAAAATTTACGAAGCAACAAAAAATACTCGTATTATTATTAAAAAATAGTGTATCAGCATAATAAATCTACATATCTATAGTTTATTTCTAGAAATATTTTAAATTCCTGGTAAGACCTGTTGAAATATATTAAAATTTTCACAATGAAATACGTTTCCTGTTATTTCAATTAAATCCAAGTAATCCGGTTATGAGTTCCAAAATCCTCGAATAATTGTTGGAAGGTGCGCGCATCAGCCCGTGACGGCGAATGACCGCGCAACTACTTCATGGACGAAACGAGACGAGGTATGGACCAAATTGTAGCATTTTTAACGATTTCGACGGTTCCAAAGGTTATTATAAGGATTTCGTTAGCCTTTGTAAAGGATATTACGGAGTATGTCATGATTAAGCCAACTACTTCGTGGATGAAACGAGACGAGGTATGAGCCAATTTGTAGCATTTTCAACGTTTTTCGACGAATTCATTGATCATTATGGGGATTTTTAAAGTATAGCTCAGTATTGACATTATTTCAGCTGCAGATCAGCCTAAGCCCAAACAAATCCCTTTTGCATAACCTCACATTTATTCAGATAAAATGTTTTAAAAGATATCATAAAGACCCAAGCCATGCTCCCCGTTCGAGGTCAGTATTCCCTCCCTGCCGAACAACGATAGAGGCTTGAGTATCGAAACATAGGGTAAGTGTGGTCTTCCTTTTATATTTCGAGGGTGGACTATAAGCAGCAATAGACATTATGAACGAAATGATTATGAATGACCTACTTAAGTACGTTCGTGTATTGACTCATTTTGCTCTTTTAACTCTGAGTAAAACGTCAAACTTTCCAGTAGAAAGTGGCCAGATTCGAGGCAATTCCAGGCACGAATTCGTGATTCTCGCGAGCTCAGAGTTTTGATTTGTCCCGCCGTAAAAACGTACACAAAATGTCGCCGGCCACGGACGAGGCGTGAAGCGTGACGACGGAGATTAGGAGGACACAAGCTTTGAAAGTTGATTCAAGAGCTAAAACACAACATTTTTAGATATTCTCCGTTAGGATGGATCTGTCCGCAGGTTTGCCCGCGTAATAATATATTTTCCCGGTAAAAAGTAAAAAGTAGCTTTTGTCATTTACTGGGAAAACAGCAAGGTTCGTTCTAAATTTGATCCAAATCTTGTTTTACTCGCAATAACAGATTTTCCCGCAGAAACTGGTATTTAACCGCGGCTAGAATCTCTATGTGTTTTTCTGATATTTAAGCTATACCTATTATTGTGAAGTTCATCAAAACCCTTTTAGTAGTTTTTGCTTGAAACAGCAACAAACACACTAACATCTTAACAAGCTTTCACGGTTTTAATATTAGTAGAATAAATAGAACTTCCTATATAGGTAGAACATTTTGCCAGTTTAGTTATACTTATTTAAAACTTCTCCATCAACGGATTTGGATGATTATTGTTTTATAGAGAAATGGAAAAGTTTTCGGTAGGTATATACATAAGCGAGTAACTAGTACCTCAAATTATACTCTATATCTAAATATTCCGTTACACGTTACAATGTATAGGTACCTACATTACTGAAATAATTAGCTCCCGTGCAAAGATGGGATAGGCTATTAATAGCGTCAACAACCTTTGCAAGTAAATAAAAAACAAAGAACTTAGAAACAAGTTCGTTCTATTTCTCAATTAGAAGGGAAAGCGTCTATTTCCGACGGTCGCCTGAATTCACAATAGAGAAGTTTTGGCTACGCGTCAGTAGGCCAGCACTACCAAACTTCCTTCACTAATTGTTTGTTTCCAATAATGAGAGCGTGCTTGCTTTTATCATCATCAACAGTCTACTGAGGCTCAGCGCAAACAAACCACTAACCACAACCACTTGCAGTTCACGCGTCCTCATACATTTTGTTAAAACGCCAACAGTCTCTGGTGGTAGGCTTCGGCCGCGGCTTGTCACCACCCTCCGGGCTGGGCCAGTGCGTGAAGCGATTTTTTCGTGTTTCGTAATGTGGCCCGGAGAAGCCGTCTACCTTCTAGGTCTTCATGCCCCATCTTCTTAGACCACATCGTCACATTACATCAGGTGAGATTGTAGTCAATTGAAGGCTTATCTAACATAAAAAAAACGCGTCGGCTTTTATGTATTTTACTACACTGGAGAACACTAACGATAACGCCACAAAATTGGTTGAAACTTGCAATATTCATAACAAATTACTATCAACCATAGGTGTATGTGCCAAAAACAGGACCCTACGTATAAACAAAACTCTGCTATCCGTCTATCACAACAAGAATGTAAATAGGTAAATTATGAACTAGACAGTTGACATTTTCAAGTAAAACATAATAAATCTAAATTTAAAATTTAAGGAAAACCCCCGATTCCAATGCCTTAATTTGCTTATAAGTAAAACACTATAATATTTGGTAGTTAGGGCACGCGATGCTCTTTCATTTGATACCTCACTCGAGTATATTTGCAGATTTTCGGTTTTCCTTTCCCACTCTCACCCCCATAACTTTTGAACGGCTTAACCGATTTTCATGAAACATGTCTAAGAACACCCGGGCCAAACTCACCTTTCATACAAAAAAAAAACTAAATTGAAACAGACAGACAGACAGACACGTCCAACTTATAACACCCCTCGTTTTTGGTCAGGGGTTAATAATATAAGGTGGCTCCCAAACAACAAATTTTATTGTTGTATAATTAAATTAAATGATAAAAATATTTGTTGTCTTCATACAACCTGGCTTTCCTTTGGCTGATTTTTCTTATGTATATTATGAACATGCAGTCGTTGTTTTGCTCTTACACTAATACCCGCACATAATATTAAATACAATATATTTTTACGGAATAGAGAAGTAAGCAGCGATGCGAAGGGAAAAACGGCGGGGGCGCGGTGGCGGCGCGGTGGCAATATTTTACAGCGTTAATAAGCTAAACAACAGTGAGGGAATTTTACAAATCGATACTGAGGTTTTTGTTTTGTTTTACTTATTTGGGAAACAAACAGTACAAATAATTAATTAATTTGATGATTATGGTCCCTGTGATTAGTGAGTTGAAACAAGCAAACAAACCCATCAGATATTATTAGTTCAGATATAATATAATTATTAGGTATTGGATATCAACTTCATTTCCTATGTAGATTTATTTTTCAGAGCATTATATTTCAAGAACACCATGCTAGATAATTATTAGCTTCTCGTTATACACTGGTAAGATTCATTTAGATCTCATTCGTTCACCTCGGAAGATTTATGCTTTGTATAATGAAAGTATAAACTGGGCCTACGAAGAGATAACTTAATTACTTGTGTCGTCATTGACCCCCGACGCAAAATGAATGGAGCTCTAAGTTTGAGGTGTTTGTTTGTCTGTCTGTCTGTGTGTGGCATCGTAACAACGTGTGAAGCGATTTAGACTTAGTTTTTTTTTTTGTTTAAAAGGTGATTTAATTGAGCGTGTTGACGTTTGACCTGATGCATTGCTTGATTTAAATCTGTTTAGCTGTTTAAGAATAATGCGGGTAAAAGTGAGAAAGACTAACCAAATGTCTGTAAATATATTCAAGTACATATTTTTTGTGTAATGTGCACGCGATGCGCTGTCATTTGAGACCCCACTAGACATCTGATATACTTAATAATAGACTTACATAGATAGATAATTTTTTTTTTCTATACCTATTAAAAACCCAGACCCAGGAGAAAGTGCTTGCAGAACATACAAACATGTGAACTCTTGGCGTCATGGTAGTCATAAAATAAATCTAAATTTTAAATTTAAGAAAAACCCCCGATTTTAATTCCTTAATTTCCTTAAACGTAAAACACTACAATATTTTGTAATGTGGACGCGATGCGCTTTCTTTTGATACCCCACACAAGTATATTTGCAGATTTTCGGTTTTCCTTCCCCACTCTCACCCCCATAACGTTTAAGGGGCACAACCGATTTTCATGAAACATGTCTAAGAACACTCGCGCTAAACTCGCCTTTCATACAAAAACTAAATTGAAATCGCTCCATCCGTTCGGGAGCTATGATGCCACAGACAGTCAGACAGACAGACAGACAGACAGAGACGTCAATCTTATAACACCCCTCTTTTTTGGTCGGGGGTTAAAAAGGTAAGTAGCATACAAATAACACATCAACCATTTTGCTCAATCCCTAATATCTGAACTGAACCTATCGTAAGAGCGTCGCACGGTGGCATGCAATGACTTGATGGAGATAGTATTACCAGTAATGCCGTCCTATTTATTATGTCTCATTAATCACAGCGCCTCAGCCTGCTCATAATCTTCTCGCTGATGAAGACGCTCGTCTTACATCTATTTACTTTAATTTATATATGCTGCGGCGTTTGACTTTCGCTGAGTGAAGTTTAATTGGATTTTTATAAAGAAAACTACAATATTGTCTGTCTAATAACTGTAGTAAATATATTGAAGTCAGTAATCGAAAATGGCTAGCTACGGCTAATAGACGAAATATAGCAGTTGTAGATTTTTTTTTTAAATCTACAAAACTTACCTACTTTCTTTTATTTTCTTAATGGCTATATAATATTACTGTACATTAACAAATCCCTAACGGTATAGGTAGCAGGTAGGTACCTATGTTTTTCGGAATTAAAAGTATCCTGCAACTATTATATAAGTACATACCTACTTATGCGAAAGTTCGGGAGTTTGGTTGAAAAAAAGATGAAATGTGAAAAGGTACAAATCTCATATTGAGTATAATAGTAAGAAAAAAGTTCCTTGTTCTGAGGTAGAGAGAATCAAATTTATTTTCGCATTTTAAATATTGATGATCCTCCTTGACCTTTGACATTTCTTAGCATACCCTGTGTATTTAATTTAATTCATTTTTTTATAATTGGTCTCTGCTTGAAGTTAAATAATTTTTTTTAGTAAAAAAGATGGTACCCACTTGTTTGACTTTGACTACCCACATAAATAAATATTTTGACTTTGACTTTGGCTATTTGAGATAGCACTGGCTATTGAGAGGCAAGAGAAAAAAGAAATAAAATGTCTATGGTTCAATGCCCTGCCGCTTCGTATCGCGACGAATTGATTGAGGAATCGAATGCCAGGCTGTCCACAGATCGAATCGAGATGATAGCGCTGGAAATACTTCACATAGCTCTGCACACTGTACGTAAAATAATGTTTCCGGCCCTGGAAACAAGATCAGCTAAACTGATTTATTGCTTACTGAATTCTGAAAACACTTAAAAACTAATTAAGCTATAAGCTTTCCTGACGCGATATTTTTTTACGCGTATGCTTTTTCGCTGTTGTTTGTTGAGACTGAAGCTTTATTTATACGTAACTACTTTATTATTGTTGCGATCACTTATAGGAAAAATAATTTTTATTTCGGTCTTCGCAACACAGTATCTAATTCTAGTACGGGAACCACAAGTAAATGAAATGTTGTTTATGTTGGTAAACACATTGTATATTTAATAAAATCCAAATCGGCTGAGGTTGAAGAAGACATCGATAGAGAAAATGATTTCATTTTAGATTGATTAAAGAAATCCAATCAAAGAGTATTTTATACCTAATTCAAATCAAAAACACCATTTTGTGCTAGAGAGGTTTTATGCAACTTTCTTTTAGTTTTAGAGTTTTTTGAATTTGGAATGTTCTAAAATTAAGCTCTAATTCTTTGTGATTTCATTTTCATTGTCATTTTCAAAATTGTTATTGATGAAATATAGTTTGACTCTAGACCAACAAACTAAAACTAAACGTAAGACCGTAAAACTGGAATGATCTTCGGTTAACTCAATTTGATTTTAAAAGCGTTTCATCAAGGCACATATCAATCTATATACTAGAGAATGCAAAGGCTCCGCAGCAAATGAGACATCAATGGAGCCCCACAGCCAATCTACGGATTTCCAATAGCACATCGATTTACTCGTATCTCGTAGCCGATGACAGATTGACCACTTCCCGCGTAATGTCTAGCTTATGGATTATACGGACGAGCAGATTCAACTGATGCGATCGGATGTAAGGTTAGTATTTGAAGTAGTTTACTTCCGTGTCAAATTTAAACCATTTTAATCATTATTATCATAATCGTTAATTAAAAACCAAAGAAAGTATTTACTATGTCATTTTGTAGGTACCTTATTATTGCTCTCTCTCCTAAAATAACTTGTTTCAATGCAACTGATGTAAGTAGCAAAACAATTACCTAATCTTTTAGGATATGTGTTTTATACAGACGGCAAACAGCTCCAAGCTCTGTAATTTGTAATTTTTAACCCCCGACCAAAAAAGAAGGGTGTTATAAGTTTGACGTGTCTGTCTGGGACATCAAAGCTCCCGAACGGATAGAGCGATTATAATTTAGTTTTTTTTTATGAAAGGTGATTTTGGCGCGATTGTTATTAGACAGGTTTAATGAAAATCGCTTGTGGCGTTTAAAAGTAATGGGGGTGAGAGTGGGGATCGAAAATCTGTAAATATACTCGAATGGGGTATCATCACGTGCACATTACAAAATATTATGGTGTTTAACTTTTAAGGAAATTAAATCATTGGAATTGGGGGTTTTTCTTAAAATTTAAATTTAGATTTAATGAAATAAATAAATGTATCGTTTCCCATTGTAGAACATTATGCCGGTCTCAACCCTCATAGATCTCCATTAATCTGCATTAGGTAAATACTTTATTAAGAGAAACGGGATTAACTCGTGTAGAGAACAAGAATTGATAAGGTGACAACATTTCCTCCTCATATCAATAAATCACAAACCCGCACTTGGCCCGGGTGGTGAATTAAGGCCTAATCTCTCTCGTCGAGAGAGAAGTCTCTGAGTCCCTCACATAACGTTAAGTTAACGTTAATAGGGTGATGATGATGACGATGATCAATAAGAGAAGTATTCATTGGGCAGAGTGAAGAAATACAGCTCTAGAACTGGTTTAAAATGGAAAACAATATTATTAATTATTGTTATATGAGTAATTTATATATTTTACTGCCGGGCAAAGCGGCCTCCCAAGTTTACAGAATTAGATACCTTATTTCTTAAGATTTGCCCGTCTACACACCCAAGAATGCTGCGGCCGCGTGCGCAAGTGATCTATGAATGATGGCGGTCACATTACGGGAACGACCTGAAAGAATGTGTTGAAAGCTCACTCTCCTCGTCTATGTTATTTTAATGGATGTCAGAATGGTCATTTTCAGTGTGAGCTTCTGGTTGCTTAGATTTTCCTTAATCATCTGTAGAATAGGTTTACTAACTTAAATAATGTGTTGAAAGCTCTCTCACTCATCTCTGTAATTTTATTGGATGAAAGATAGAAATGGCTGTCCTTTTTATTGTTGCTCTTTCAACTTTGTTTATTTCTCAGTCTGTATTGTCCAGTCAATGTCATTAAAATGGTAGGACAATATTTTTTTTGGGAAACTTTTTTTTTAGTCATTTTTTGTTTTTTGAGCCTTTCTTTCAGAAAATAAATTATTTCATAAATATAAACGAATATTCCCTATATTTATACTAATATTACGACTTATACATGCGTTCAACAGTTGTTTAGCATAAATGAACAATAGATATTTTTTTAAACAACTGTTTCAAGTTGTGTTTATGTATTTTTGTGTTAAGAACGTACCTACATGTCTGATGTTATTTTCATATATTTGATAGTCAGAAGATTTTAGATTAAGTCAAACCTTGTAAATAATAAAGTAACTTTATCCTAACGCATTTGGGCCATTCGCCTTTTCATTCCATTTAATTTTGAGTTATTTACGGCATTTTTTATGTGAGTTGCATTATAATTTATACCCAGGTATTGACGGGCAGATGTCTAATGACCCCAGAGATTTCTATTTAAGTGCCAATTAGCATGCACCAATGACTTAGATGATTCGTCATTACTTGCTCAACCGGCGAAGAAAATTATCGGGAAACCACAGAGAGGGTAAGATCCGTTTACCGCCACCGAATAAGAACTTGACTTGGTTTGTTTGTATGTGACTACTGTGCATGGTCATTATAAAATAATAATTAATAAATATTTCCGGACTACTCACACAGCATCACCTAACCCCAAACTAAGCAGAGCTTGTACGATGGGTGTTAGGTGACTGATATACTACATAGATACATTTTTTTTTGTAAATACATACATATGATACATAGAAAACACCCAGACCCGAAACCAGGAATTGTAGATCGTACAAAATCTGGTCCCCCAATTATGAATCCCTTTAAAGAATTAATTGGTTAAAATAAATATTTCCGAACAATCCACTCAACACCACACAGCCCCGCGGTTAGCTCTAAGCTTTTGTTACGAGTACTTCCAATAATAAGCGGATATTTTAATCTTTGTTTCCGTATTGATGTTAGGTATATCATAACTTACCCTTTCTGGGTTCAAACCACAAGAAGAGTTCTTGGAATTTGTCTTTCACTCAAATGACATTTACTATAATCAAATTATATCTAATCTAGGTATATTATCTAGTTCTTGGTATATAAAATGATCATGGATTTTAACAATATTATGCGCTGTTGCTATTTTGTTTTCAATTAAATTCATCGGAAATATCGGAAAACTCAAAGACCGTCAAATCATGGTATGTTACCCGTTTTAAGTCATAATAATAGCTATTGCTATATGATCTAGCCATAGGATCTACACCACTACACTGTCCAGCTCGTTTATAAATTAGACACTAGCCATAAGGAGAGATATTGGCACGTCCTCGAGCACTCACTGGAACGAAGTATCGATATCATATTATCTACGTGAGCCACCGTGGGACCGCGCTTTGCCTATGTTTCCGTTTTAACTTTATGGGAAATGTGATATAATATACTACAACTAACTAAGCAATCCTTAGATTGATTATTCAGGGAAAAATTTAGGAATTAGGAATATCTGGAAATGATAAGGATAACAGAATGACGGTTCAAACTTAGCACAGACAAATGTTCAAAAGCTGTCGTCATTTAATATTTAGACTCATACACTGTGTGAGTTTTCTACATTTTAAATAAATACTAGTAGAAATACTGAGAAAGCTCAATAAATTTTATACTACTTTTGTGTAAAAAATCTATCATAAAATATAGTAAATGATTTTCGATTAAGTTGCGATGTATTTGCAATACTAATTTGAGTTTGTTTGTGTTCGAGTAGCTTCCACTAAAATAACTGAAATGTTTGTAAAAATGGCTTGAGAGCCATTATTATTTGATTATACTACGACGGGTTATTATTAGTTTCATATATAGACAAATGTAATTGCAGCATACTAACTGAACAAAAAATATTTTAAAAGTAGTTTATTTTCCTACAATAAGGAAGGTTTATGTAAAATTTTAAGAATCCTTTATATGCATGTAGCGAAAAACTACAATACATAACTACATACTTAACATATACCTAAGAATGATTAAGTTTGTTTCCGCATAGCAGCAGGCGTCCAGTAACTCATTGGCCCCAGATAATACGCAGTCTGATAGCCATTGCGTAATTGTGCATTCCAGCCTTTTTTACATGACGCCATCCACCGGAACCGATCTTTGGTATTCTTCCATCACCGGTATTGCTACTCGACTGAAGTTATAACATCCAATACAATATGTTTTGTTTTGAGCTTGTAGATGCGGTGTGTGTATAGTAGACATCTCAGTAACAATTCTAAGTTTTTGTTAAAAATCAAATGTAATCAACTTTTGTTCAAGATAGTCCAACAACAACCCGTACTGTGAGCGTACCCTTAAATTAAAAAAAAGTTTTCTTAAAAAAGTATTAGAAAAATCGATAATAATTATTAACCGCCAAAAACTAATGTTACGCAGTAAAAAATCGGACTAGTTTCTGAGATTATCGTGTTCAAAAAAGCAATCAAACAAACTCTAGCTTCATAATATTAGTATAGAGGTAGATTATCTCCACCAACAAAGTGACTTGGTGAAGCTGGTTAGTAAGATTTATGGTAGGTGCAAGCTGCTTCAACCTCTAATAACTGGAAACCAATAAAGGGGGTTTGCCCATATCCATGAACGTCTTATTGCTGATGTCAGATACACAGCTATTTTTTGCCTCGACAGAAATTAAGAAATTATGTCGTATTCATTTTGATGCATTTGATTCGTTTAAAATATGTGAAAATTATTATTCAGCGATATTTATGTATATGTTCACTTCCTTACCAACCAACGCCTTGCACAGCGCAATAAGTTTCTCCGTAAAAGTTCACAGAAGTCTTTAGTGGTTACCGTTTTTTTCTGGTTACCGTTGGTCCACGTTCAGGTAATTTGTCCAAGCGTGTCAACAATAAAATGAAATCCGTTAATTGCTTGGTTCTCACCGTTAAGATGGCTTGTTTACTCACCTCACCAATCTTTCTTGACCCTTGATCGTTTGCTGATCTGCAAATGTTATTTAAGAACCTAATTTAACTTTACTTGATTGATTGCATATGCGGATTTTGTTGGAATCGTAGCTGAATTTAGAGTGACTTGGGTTAAGACCCAATATTAACTGCTTTGATTTTTTTCTTAAGATTGAGATCTTATTAGGTAACTTGGTTAGTGACTTAATGTATATTGGTAAAATTATAGCATGTATGTACATCGTAAGGAAACCGGTGTACCCAATATATCTCGTCAAGAGAGGAGTCCAAGTGTCCCAGCTGTTTACTTGTAGTACAGTAGAGGTTTACGTGGGTAAATGCTTGTTTAATTTAATAAGAAAGTTCGAAAATATAGAGCATCAAAGTTCCAAAGTAATGCATTTTGTACTAATCAATCGAAAGTGTCAAGTCACGCAAAACTTCAATGCATTGTATCGGGTCTTGATTTTACGTTTGCGAGAGAAAAGAAGTGATAAAAAATGGTGCATTACTTTTTTAACGATCTAAAAACCGGACTTATAATTATTGTTTAGTCCTCTACCCTATTAGGGTTGTTTATTATTGTTTGTTTTATAATCGTGAAAAAAAAAGAGAAGAATTGGCTTTTATGAGTAAAACGCACCAAAATGTTGTATGAAGTAAAACTCATCTTGAAACTCTGAAAATATAATATTCTTTTACATCAAATGCAAGTCTAATCAATGCATGAATGCAATCATCACAGAACGGAAATCCGAACGACCAAAACTATGTCCCTGGCTAAGAATTTATTTCGAATCCTGAGAGGAGATGTTGACTGGAAATTTTGTGATTTAAGCGTGGAATTCTACACCATTCAGACGGATGGATGGTGGGAACTCTCAGGATCGTCAGGCTGATTTTAATTAAATACCTTTGTGTTCAGAGTTTTCGAGTATTTGAAGTGTCTATTTGAAACTTAAAGTTATGAAATTATTCAGGGATAAGGAACCACAACAAATAGCATTGACAAAAACATATGATGTAAGATCTCTCATGTCTCACTCAAACAAGTTATCAGCACTTCGAAGAATTAAATTGACGGCCTCGGTGGCGCGGTTTGCGATGGTCCGCTTGCGACGCTAGAGTAGCGGGTTCGATTCCTGCCGAGGGGTTAAGTGTTTGTAAGTTCTGCAAGCACGTTTCTCCTTGGTCTGTTTGTTAAATATATGTTATAAAAATATCTTTATAAGTAGGTATGTCTATTATATTAAGTATATCAGATGTCTAGTATATGGCTAGATGTTGTGTGGATTCTCCAGAAATATTTATTTATTTATTATTCACTCATTCAAGTCATTTAAAATCCCAGGAGTTGAAATGCGTCTATTATTAATTATGGTGACCGTGGACTAAACCACATGATAGGCATCATACACACCTTCTCAACGGAATAGTCATGATGCCCACATAAAATAAATCTGAATTAAAAAATTAAGAAAAACCCGATTCCCATGCCTTCATTTCCTTAAATGTAAAACAACATAATATTATGTAATGAGGACGCGATGCGCTTTCATTTGATACCCCACACTAGTATATTTGCAGATTTTCTGTTTTCCTTCCCCACTCTCACCCCCATAACTTTCAACAGCTCAACCGATTTTCATGAAACATATCTAAGAACACAAGGGCCAAACTCACCTTTCATACAAAAAAAACTAAATTGAAATCGCTCCATCCGTTCGGGAGCTATGATGGAACAGACAGACAGAAGACACGTCAAACTTATAACACCCCTCTTTTTTGGTCGGGGGTTAAAAAATGGTTGTCTGTATAGTCCGTCTGTTAGCGTGTCCAAAAATACTGGACTGGACTGGACTAAAATGCTTTATCAATTTAGTAAGAAGGTTCAAAGATATACCTCTAAACATCAAAATTCCGGAGTGGGAGCTTGTGACTGCGAAATTTATTACATATCGTTACGCGTTACGTCACGTGAAACTTCAGATTACATTAACGCTTTGATTTTTCGTTTGCAAGAAAGCATAAAAACGGGTTATTACAACTTTTTTCAATTATCTAAACAACGGACTAATATTCTTTTTTAATCATCTACCCTATTGCGCCAACTGTCATAGTGACATTTGTTAGCCTTATCAAATAAAATTAAATATAATAGCATGGAATTTATTAACCTATTCATAAATAGCGCAGTCCTGCAGTAATGAATATAAAACTGATATTTTAAGGCAACAACTGCGTTCTCGCTTCTGCATCAGCTGTTTAGAGGCGGCATCTTGCTCCAAGTTATTAGAATTACTTTTAGTCCCAGTTCATAAAAAATTACACCTGAAGCTTTTTTGCACACCTGAGCCATTTGAACACCTGAGCTGGACATAAAATATATATAGACACTACCCTGTCGATTTATATTTATGTCCAGCTCTAAAATAAAAAAAAAACATTCATATCGATTCAAGTCCTTACATTAAAAAATGCCTAAAATGACTTGTCATTTTTTAAGTCGAGTCAAACTCACAAACCTTGGGGCCTGTTTCACCACCTCCAAGTAAAATTAGACAATGGTTAAAATGTAGAACTATTCTAAATATGTATTATCGCAAAGCCGCTCAAAAAAAAAAAAAGCTCTTGACACGTATTATTGACATAACTAAGAATTGCTTAGTTTTATCGGATTTCGAGAAATAAGCCGAAAATTGTATTGAAGTGAAACTTCTATAGAATCGTAGTGATTTCAAACCGGATGCAAAAAGATGAAACGGAAATGATTTATGAGACACAAATACAATGCTTTATTTAAATTTCTTTGCGCGATAATTCGTAGTTGAGACTACGAAGTATCGCGCAGAGGTATTGCCGTATTTTATTTATATTATTTTGTAACATACTTTATGTAATACGCTTTATTGAAGTAATATAAATAATCCGAATAATTACAGATATAATGTTTGTTTCTCTTAACATTTTATCAGATGCGTTCATTTACCCTTTTTTTCTATTCGATATATATCATAATTATAGTTCAAGTAGTAGACTCCAATCGTGCGTCGTAACTGACACACACACACGTTTTTTTTTATTCTTCTTATTATTCTTTCGTCGATTTACTGAAGTTTCACTTCTATCGTGTGTGAATCGCACACACACCTTTTTTTTATTAAATGTTGTAAGAGCTAATTATTATAAGACCAAAATTGTACACATGAATGTAGGTAATAAATGACTTTGAATTCATCATAATAATATCTTAGTTTTGCCCACGATTCATTTGCTGTTTTAGATAATACCAAATTGCTAGAAGAAAAGAGAGCACGCTATAACGAAATATTACCCCAAAACTTACTGAGATAGAACACAGTTAGTCGTTGCAAACGGGTTACATTTGTCTTCGCTGCTCTCTCCGCCGCGCCGCGCCGCGGCGCCGGCCGGCCGTCTCTACTAAGTCTACTCTTTCTGTCTGGACGGATTTGAAAAAAAAAACGGATTTAAGTAATTCTTTTACTGCTAGATAGCCATTAATTAAAAAAAGCTATTGAATATATCATTACGGTAGAAAAAATTTGAGCGGAGCACCAATGAAAAATGATTCAAAACGGGTTGGTTTTTTACTTCGCAATAGCTTCCACTGCATGAACTGCGAAATCGGGTGAAGTTTCGCAAAAATGATGTATGACAGATTTGTTAAAATCGAGATTTTTCTACGGATTATCTCGATTTAACACCGTCTCGTGGATAGCTAGTGTTTTTATAACAAGTTGTTTTCAGCTACCGTATGTCAAAGATGTCAATATTTTTTATGTTATAGAAATTATATGCACCTATTCGAGTTTGTTTAGTGTAGGTCTGGCGGTAGATATGCACTATAACTTTTGAAACTATCATCTTTTGAAAGACAATCAATCATGGTAAATATCCCGTTATAAATCTAAATAATAGATATGCACTAGTATTTATTTCATCTTTTTTTGATAGGTATTCAGTCCACTTGCACCAAAAGCTAGATGAAGAGAACTTCTTAGCTAGTTTCATCATCACATACCTTTGGAAAGTATAAAACTTAAAAAATAAAATGTAGATTTTTTCTCAAACGTATCAGGAATCAATCAGGAACTACAGAACCGATTGTTTATTTATTCATTGTATACAACAATGAATCGTTGTTCTACTAACACATCTGAGATTTGCCGATGACATTGTACTGTTTGCTAACTCTTCTGATAACTTACAAAAAATGATTAACGACCTGGCGAAAGAAAGCGAGACAGTAGGACTAAAACTCAATCCAGAAAAAACTAAAGTTATGACAAATGGAAACCAATATACCATACATATATCAAACACTCACATCGAATATACAAATGAATATATATACCTAGGACAGCTAATAACTCCAAAAGATACAATACACAAAGAAGTAGAAAGAAGAATAACCAATGGATGGAGAAGGTATTGGAGTCTACGTGAGGTAATGAAGGATAAGAAAATACATACAAACATAAAAGGTAAATTATTTAATACATGTATACTTCCAGTACTTACATATGGCTGCCAAACCTGGGCGTTAACTAACGACAACATAAATAAACTTTCTACTTGCCAATATGCAATGGAAAGAAGCATGATACACGTGAGGAAATCGGACAGATGGAAAAACAGTGATATAAGAAGCATAACTAAAGTTCAGGACATAACATACAAAATAAGAACACAGAAATGGAGATGGGCGGGACACATGATACGTGGGAAAGACAAATGGAGCAAAGCCATTACACAATGGTACCCCAGAGAAAATAAAAGAAAGAGAGGAAGACCCCTGAAAAGATGGGACGATGACATTAGACAAGTAGCAGGAGTATCTTGGAATAGAGTAGCTCAAGAAAGGAAAGAATGGAAAAGGTTGGAGGAGGCCTTTGCTTATTGGCAAACAGATCTGCAGAAGCTAGGGAAATCAAAAATATTGGAATAGCAACCATTTTAAAAAATCTGTTTCCATAGTTTATATTAAAATAAAAAGAAATTAGTTTATTTAAGTTTATGTATTGTTCTGAATATAAGGCTATTACATACAACAATGAATAAATAAACAATCGGCTCAACAGCCAATTTATAGAGGAAGATTGAAGGCTACCTAGAGAAGTCTTACACATAGACAAAGCCGTTGCTTGAAAAGCAAGTTTAATAATAAAATTGCTCGTTTCCCACCCATCGTCCGCGTTGTCAAGTGCATCGACCGCACGAATTTTATATTTTACGCTACATTTTGACGGTTAAAGAGTTTCGGCACGGATTGAAATTTTAATCAGTTTTTGAGCGACTCATGACGCCAGGGTTTTTGTGGCTATAGGGTTGTCACCGCGACGCTAACGGCGGCACCGCGAGCGTGGGAGCATTTTCATAATCATATTTTGTTATTGTTTTGTGGAGCTCTTGTCTTCTAAATGATGTATTGTTTGCTATTGTAGCTGCTCTTAAGGGTTCCGTAGCCAAATGGCAAAAAACGGGACCCTTACCTATAGATTCTTCATGTGTGTCTGTATATGTCACAGCACTTTTTTCCGAAAGTATAAGAACTATATTGTTGACACTTGGTAAGTTAATGTATTCTGTAAACAGCATTGAGATAATCACAAAAAAAAGTGTTGTCATAAAACCAGTATGTGTCAGGTATTTATGGGTATCTTTAAAAATGAAGAGGTTTCGAACATACTTTTTAATTAAACTGAATAGTTTGCTCGGGAGACACTGCCAAAGTGGTAAAATGTGAAATATATATATATGAAGAGGTTTTTTTTTCCTCTGCTATCCCTACTACTACTACTACTACTTATTTCTTACGTATTTTCAAATATGAAAATGATAAGCTAAAATACATACCTTTTATATCATAACCCTCATTTTTGCTTCACAAAGGCAAATAAGGTTGGTGACTAACTTAACTTGAAAACGGGTGATCGGTGGTAAATATATCATTGTTCTTGTATTGGATTAATTAAAGTTAACAATTACTCAATATGGTAAAGTCATAGTATTTAAAATCGAATGCGATAAAGTTTTGCAAAAGAAATACTCCAAGACCATTGTGTTCTTTAACTTTGTTATTATTTTTAATATATTGTGTTTTCCGTAGTTTTAAATTTTAGCTGTTTTTGTGTTTATTTATTTATTTAATATGCACGGCACAAATTAATAACAATAAAAAAATAAGAAATAGCTACAACACAATATTCTTAAAAATTCAAAACTGTGACCTGTTTAAATTAATTTAAACAGGTCACAGAAACAAAAAACTAACATTAAATCACAAATTATACAATTTTCTTATCAATTTACATAAAAATATTATCAATCTACACAACAAAAAAAAACGTGTTAAAATGATTCATGTAAATGCTGTGCCTAACTGTTATTTGGGTATATTAAATCAAAGTATTATAATGAATGTGTTTTTTTTAAGTGTTTGTTACATATTATGTTGGTGTGCCTTAAAACAATAAATACGTATCCAATAAATAAATAAGACTCCAGTACAATATACCTACGCTATGCATATATTTCGACAGCCCTATTCTAAAGACCCTTTGCGAATTTTTATCGGGCTCTAATTGAAATGGCGAAAACAATTGAGGTTGGATGATCTGCTAATTCAATTCGTGTGTTGTGTGATTCCAGATTACTTAACTTAACGAGCCCGTCTGGTTATACATTAATGGACTATTACATAGTGCCTTTTTGTAATTTCTTTCGAGTTATCGGTGGTGTGGGACATTTTTGTAGCATACGAGTCTAGGGTCACAGACTTCCTTAGGATCCCTCGGATTTTATGCATGTAAGTGTCTTGAATTTTGTTTTTTTTTATTAGCTAATGAATACTCGGTCTGTCTGCAATCAATATTGTATGTCAACAGCCATGATAGATATAATATGTTCTTTTTTTTTCAAATGCCGCTATGATAATGAATATGTAAATGAATCTATGTAAGATTTTAAAAATCAAAATCATCATAGTATCCATAAAAAATTGCGCAATTATTTATTGACACCCTAGGATTAAATTTTCCGGACTCTTTTCATTTTGGAGATGGAAAATCAGGAAAGCATCAGGAGGCTTCGAATAAAATAGCATATGAAGGCTTTTATTATTTTATTTTAATGTTTTTAATAAGTGATAAACCTCACTTTGCAGATTAAACTATTTTTATTGTTTTGTTCCGTAATATTGCCTGTTTTGTTTCGTATTTTGAGATGTCTGACAAATCGATTTACCGATAGATATTTTGAAATACCAGATTAACGGATAAATCTTATGAAACATGCTTCAACTGTTCCGGGCTATAAATCCTTACAGAAAAACAATATAACTTAATTATTTAATATCATCACCGATCAGATTTAATCACGAAATTGCGGAAACTCTTTGATGAAAATTCAACAGTTGCTTCCATTCAACATTTTCTCGATTACGTCTTGCAGCCCCATACCACCCAAGACATTACAGGCCGAGTCGAGACCCTCACGTATCTTTTCATAGTATAAATGAATTGGTTTCCGCGTTCTGTGCACTCTTTGAACCACCCAGCAGATTTCAATTTAGTTTTCAGCAAGTCTATAATGCGTGAAGTGCTAACATCACTTTATACTAGGGTTTATAAACAACAGTTATAGTTTTGGGGCATTGGCAGTGGCGCGGTGGGCAAAAGTCCACTTGCGGGGCCAAGCGTTCGTATGTTCTGCAAGCACTTTCTCCTTGGTCTGGGTGTTTTGTTTAATATGTATACTAAAAATATTTATTATACATATAAAGTATATCAGATGTCTAGTACCCTTAACACAAGCTTAAGAGTTTACCACGGGGCTAGATGTTGTTATGTGGATTGTCAGGAAATATTTATTTATTTATAAGAGGTTTCTACTTCTTCAACTTCGTCCTAAAGCCCTAAGTCAACCTCCAGGCTGAAATTAATCGTATTGTTACAAAAACGGACAGACAAAGAAACCTACTTCAGTCCAAACCATGTAAAGATTATTTCTAAATGATCAATAATTTATTTTCAGTCATAATTCCTAGTTTTATTGTTCACTTTGTCTTAACTAATGCTTGGTTTCGTGACTTCTTAACGTACCTAACTTACAAAGAGCTAACTTAGAAAGAGAGGTCTTGACAGATGCTTGATTTCGTGACTTCTTAAACTTACAAACTGAGAGACAGGTCAAAGACTCGTTACTCCGAAGCAGGGAAAAAAGCATGATGTACATAGATATGTGAAACAGGTAGAAACAAACGTGAGAATATAAACTAGAAACACGGGTTACAATGCAAATTAAAACGTTCGCGAAAATTCATGAAACCTCTCGCATAACTTGATTCACACTACATCATAAAAAGTGGTTTTTTTTCTTGGTAAAATTGAGTCAATCGTTTTACTTCAAGGTTGAGGATGAATATAGATAGATATTGCTAGACAAGGCTCGATGACCTATTTTTTGCTTTATCAATTTAATTAGAAATTGCTAAGATATAGAGAGCATCGAAGTTCCGGGTGCTTGTGACTTATATATATGTACATTTTGCGTCAAGCGAAACTCCACTGCACTTGTCTTGATTTTTTTTAATGTTTGCAAGAAAAAACAAAAATATAATTACAATTTTTTAAAGTAATCTAAATGACTGATATATTATTTTATAGTCATCTACCCTATTGACAAAACAGCATATGGCAGATGATCATTCTGTTCTCAATTTATGGTATGCCCACTGATCTTTCAAGATCATCAAGAAGTCATCATTTTCAATGCAGTCGTAGGTCACTTCTCCCTCTTTCATTTGAAAATGTTTCCCAAATGTTTATGTTTTGGCTCCTTTTTGGCAGGTGGTTTAGTTGACGGAGTATTTGGTGTTTTCCAAAAAGACACTAATGGACCAGTAGAGTATCCAATAGAAGGGTCTTCTGGGCAATTTATCTCGGCGGTAGATATGTCAATTTGACGAAATGTAAAAATTCTCGCCTGATGTTGAAGAAGGTGTCATTAGTCATTACATAAGAATTGCATCACAGTTCGTTGCTCATTGCAATGACGATGCTTACGCTGCGAGCATTGTGGCAAATGTTTCGAGAAGTCATGACTCTGTATTCTTGAATTTGTATGGGTTGTCCTATACTTATCCACACAAGAGCAGCATATAATATATTTGACTACAATCTCAATCAAAGTGTCGATGTGGTTTAAGCTGGGACATGAATACCTAAAAGGAAGATGGCTTCTCCGGACCACATTACGAAACACGAAAAAATCGTTTCAAGCACTGGCCCAGCCCGGAGGGTGGTGACAAGCCGCGGCCTACCATCAGGACTGTTCTTAGCACCACCCGGAGGTCACGTGTAAGGATTCAGAGGGTTACCACTTACGGACGTGAACAGACAAAACCTCCCGTAGTACCTAGTATTAATGATCATCAATTGGCACGAGACGTCTACTGATGGAGTTTTCCTTAAATTATAAAGGATACCACCACACCTGACTACCCACTTTTAATAATAACATACGAGGCTTGTAAATCTTCAAACCCCGTTTTTTTTTTAAATTTATGCAGAAAAAATTAAGACCCATAATCGTTACGGATGTCTTATAATGTCTTAATAGTTTAACCTGCAAAGAAAGGTTTATTATTTATTAAAAATCATTAAAATTGTATACCCCTTTTTAGAATAATAAGAAATTTATATATACAATGGTTTTGTAGTAATTTAAGTCTTCAGAAATGTTCAGAACCGCTATCTGGAAATTTTAAATACAAAAGACACTTCATTGAAATCTACAAGTTTAATTGGACAAGAAAACTACGTAAGAACCAAGCACTAGGCTATAGTGTCCAAAATATTGATATGTACTTTGAATGGACTAGATCAGGTGCGATTGTTGTAGGTGCGATTAGCCTGGGAGCTGTAACTGGACTACTGCCCCAAACATAGTAGATCTAAAAAACTATTTGTAGGTACTCCGGGAGTGGGGCAGACAGAAGTCACAACTTAAACATTAACGTCATGGCAACATACATTATAGTTTGAGGGAAAATGACAAATCTCAAACATTACTTTATGTAATATAATATTATTTATTATTATTTTGCGTTATCGTGTTGATAAATTGAATGCCAATTACATCAACAAAATAAATTGTTGATGTAGTTCAGTAGTAAGCACGAAAGACTACAATAACGCAGCTTACCAATCAGTTGCTATTGTTTCAAAAACTGCTGATAATTCGTTGGAAGAAAAAAACTACCAAATTGGTAGGATACGGCTAAAGTGATTGGACAGAAAATTGTATCCTACAAATTATTATCTACTTAAGTATAATAAAGGTCAATAGTAAGCCCAGTAATTATTAACACAAGTTTTACACACCACGGCGTTTGACAGTGGTTTTGGATTTTCCAGCGTTAACAAAGTAAAAAAAAGTAGCTTAAGTGGGCTATCTAACCACCAAAGAATTGTTAAAATCGGACCAGCTACTGAGATTTAAACAAACAAAAACTCGTCAGCTTTATAATATTAGTATAAATAAAAACAAAAAATCCCAAGTAATAGCAGAGAAAACAATAACAATTACATTTAGTGCCTCACTCAAATTATTTCATTGATATTCTAAATACAAACATATTCCAAAAGTCTGCTCGCAATTAATAACAGCAAAATGCCGGGAGCCACTTAAATTTATGTTTAGTATTGTTAGGATTTGATTAAGCCATTCACTGCACAGAGATATCAATACAATTAGAAAGTTCAGTTACTCGTACAGAGTCTGCTTCAATGGAGCCGGCCGCGCACCAATGAAAACTAAGTGGGTACTAGCTACCGTAATAAATACGGCTACTTACAAAATTTAATTAATGTAATTAATAATTATTGTTGTACAACAGAGTGCGAAAAGAAATCTGCTGCTCGAATGATGAATGGTAACTTCGCTATGACTGACAACTCTAAATTAAAGTTAATCTTTTAAATTTGTGTAATTTGTACATATCTTTTGGTGTTGGATAGATTATTTGTTCAGGCAACATAATATCCAAATAACTCGGGAAAAGGGGAAATTTATAGAAATCTAAACTGTGAGGTGAAAAACTATTACCACTTACCTAAAATATACCTAAATTACTAACACAGGGTATTTTTATTGTACGCTTTATTTCATCTTATCAAAGATTTTGTGTAATTAATTATACAAGATGTTTAAAAATTGGTACATACCTATATAATACCATATTAAAAACGGAAGGGATGTGAATGTCACGCCCGCACCAGGCAAACATATTAATTTATTTGTTCTTACTACATTTAGATTTTTTTTAGCATAATCTAATCTTTAGGTAATGTTTAGCATCGATAAATATTTGATAAATGTTTTTTACCCCTAAAAAAAGTTTAATCGTTAAATCAAATCTGTAACCACTATTTTATTAGCGGTTTTTATTACTATATAGATTATATTTATCAAAAAAGACTATAGGCTATTTTACCGTGAGGAAGTCCGTTAATGTCGGGCTATGCCGTAGCGTGTCAAAAAATGCATTATATACATAAAACTATTACACCATATTACACATGTAAGAGCTTTAGATACTTTCCGTCGAACAGGCAGAGTGTAATGACTACCTAGTTCACAGTTCGGTAGTTGGCATACCGCACAGCAATTAAGCCTGCGCACCGCCCGTGTCCAAAAGATCGTTCACCTTGGAGAAGCTTCCAGAGACTTCCATTAGATGTCTGTTTTGTACACGGAATTACAAATGGTTCAGTATAAGTCTTCAATTTTATCACTGAGCTGCGGACCATTCAGATTTTCATTACGTCGCGAACGTCTTGAACTGCGAAATATTCCTGTAGTATTAGGCCTCAAACAGAACACTGATCACTGGTGAACAATCATACTTTTGTGACTTATTGAGTTTGTCATAACATAAACCAAAGCACCTCTATTTACGTTCTGCAGGGACACAGGAGATTTTAGGTAAATGTCACCATGTTCTACAAACTTGTCAAAGTTCTTAGAATATGCCGGTATTCTCACGATTATTCGGGCGATGACGATGTTTGGCGTGGGCGTAGCTACATTAAAGTACACTTAAGAATCTTGTAGCGCGCAACACGACAAATATTTGCCGCTGATGTAGACAAGAACATCGCATACCGCGTGTTCACGCTAGCGCGCCAACGGAACACGAATCTTTGCCTTCTGATGTAGCAGCAACATCAATAATTTGAAGTATTATCTACATATATAATAATACAATAATATAAGGCGGCTAAGACAATACTAATATACCTCCATAGGGAAGGAATTAAAGAAAAATTAAGTCGTCTACAAAGGTTTTTACTGCTATCAGGCCATAATCAGACGGAATAATAAGACGGTTGAGTATCTAACTAGTCTATTAGACGTTAAGCTTTGGTCCTTGATCAAGCCGCTTACCGCAGCGTTGTGCGAAATGATCGAAAGAAAGACCACAACTTCCTTCTCGACTCTGACTACACCGTTGCGGCCACATGACGCTGCGATGCGACATTATGATCAAGAAACCAAAACGATAGGTGCATCAAACTCAGTCTGTAAAGCTTGAAAGTTTCAATAAATGTAATTAAAAGTTCAAATAAATATGCTAATCCAATCTGAAAGCTCATTACCACTGCGCTGATTACGTAATGTAGGTAATTATCAATACAGCACGATTATGTATGCGATATAATGAAATAGGTTTGTAAAACGTATTTCTACCAACGGTTTTAGTACGTAAAAGGACATGTAAAATGTTAAAAGACTTGTAGTGTAAAATATGGATTACCTGTTATTGAAGACAACTTGGAAACTACTGGATCGATTCTTACCAAATTTAAATGAGACCATCTTGCAGGCAACAGCTTTTATATCATTTTTTATCATGACAGCTTAACATTGGGTGAGATTGTAGTAAACTGGGTAACGTCTATTTATAAACAGGTAGCAAATATTAAAATACGGCCGTTTCGTTGACAACTTCCTCTTGTTTTTGAAGTCGGTCTAAATGCGCATTTACCACAGATTAAGAACTTTGAAATTAAATAGAAAATATATAATACATTTGTATAGAATAACATATAATTCCTTAGTTACCAAGTCGGTTAAAAACCGGATAAAAGCCGGCGCGTGCGCCAGTCAGCTGCGCTGGCAGATGTCTTGTACAATAGGCATCCTTTTTTATGAGCCAGTTGCTTGCCCAACACTACTGTAGGTATACCGATTTCTTATTGTCGGATATATCTTTTATTTGGAGTAACTGAATCAGTTAGACATCTGGAGTTATAGCACTGGTAGAGATTTGAACACATGGTTTGAAATAGTTATTCTGATGAGGCTAAATCGTCGGGCGAAGATTCATGTTGCGTTAGAGCTAACTCATCATCATCACCTTTTATACCATATTAACGTTCCCACTGCTGGGACACAGGGATCTCTCTCTTGGCGAGAGAGATTAGGCCTTAATTCACCACGCTGGCCAAGTGCGGGTTGGTGAATGTCACATGTCCTTCAAACTCTTTAAAGTTCTCAGAACATGCCGGTTTCCTCACGATGTTTGCCTTCACCGTTAAAGCACGTGTTTTAAGCGCACATAAATTCCTCAAGAAGAAAAATCCAGAGGTGCGTGGCGGGGTTTGAACCCACGACAATGAAATGAATGAAAGTCAAGTGTCCTCCCACTAAGCCAACACGGCTTAGAGCGCTAACGTGAACGGGTATAAGCGATGTTCTCGTCTACTTTAGCGGGTAAAGTTTTGTCGTGTTGCGCGCTACAAGATTCTGAATTGGCGTTATTGCAGCCATACCCAAGACAAACATCGTCTTCGCCCGAATACTTGGCGATGCATGTACCCGGGCACACACATCGCGTTAACACGAATGTACGAAAAATGTAATGACAATATGAAATAGATTTATTCGTCATCATCATCATCATTCTCCTGCCCTTATCCCACATTACGTGGGGTCGGCACAACATATTTTTTCCTTCCACTTTCCTCTGTCACTGGTCATCTCAACACTCGCTCCTTTCTTACACATGTGATCCTTTACCGAGTCCATCCATCTTTTCTTTGGTCTACCTCTTCCCAAATATCCATCAACACATATATCTAACACTCATTTCGTCACATGACATTCATCCCTTCTCATAATATGTCCATACCATGTCAACCGATTTCCTCTCAACTTCTCTGTCACTGGTGCTACTTTCAAGTTTCCTCATAAAGGTATTATTTCTGTGAAAAGTTTTGATTTTATCGGCAAGGCGACAACTCGGAGACAAAAAACTCGGACAATTTCTCCGGGTCTTTATCGGGTGACTACCTTTATACCTTTGAGGATATCCTCAATTTTAAACAGCACGAATAACTGAGCTTGTTAGATCAGGGTCACAGAACTTTCAAAACAATCATAGTCATTAATTTAAAAGGGACCTCCTGAGAATTACCTTTGAAATAAAGTAAATATCAAAACGTGTCATATCATAGAGCTTTTCCAATTGACCGATCAAGAAATATCTCTTTAATCAGAACAATATCATACTTAATTACATCCAAATCGATGAAGCGTTGTAGAGAAAACAAATATTGTAGAGTTACTTATTCACGCATTTCTAATTATATCTCACTTAATTCGCATTAATAAAATTATTTAGGGACCGTTAACATTCACCATCTCTAATTTAACCATAAACTATATGTCAAAGATGACCTTTATTCACAGCAGGTGTCTGTTCTAACTGACTTTTGTAAGGTCATTCTGGTCCCATTGAGCGAATTGTGCAGATAATTATTAAAACGACATTTTAAAGGTTATTTTTTTTTAAACCGTAGAAGGTTCCACAACCTTTGCCAAGAAATGTGACAGTAGTAACGGAAATTAAGCTAGCAAAAATGAGTTTAAGGGTGCTTTTTCATCAGAGCTGGGCTATGCTATGTTGGAATGGATTCGTATTTAGTATTTTACATCCATGCTAAGCTGGAACGGGCCAATAAGTTTTATAAGCATACATACTCTGACTACACAACATTTTACTGACTTATCAGTATCAGTACGATCATAATCGGTTTACTATAATCTGTACCATATCTTCTTCTTCTCTGTCGTTTCACTCTTGACAGAGCGGTCGTGGTCACTTTCAGGCATCATTTGGTGTTAGAGACGGAAACAGCTTTCTCAAACCTTTCTCTGTACCATACACACAAACTAAAATTTAGTCTTATTATTTAATAATAACCTAGTTTTCAAAATAGATAAAAAAATTTTTTAGAATATAATAAGAATCAATATTAAAGTTCATATTCGTAAACATGGAATTTATATTATGATTGATTATAAATAAAAAAAAAATACTATATAGAGACGTCGACAGACGTGCAGGAGTATTATGTTTTTAAAACTTTATGTCAAAGTCAAAACTTTTATTTACTTTGAAGCACAGGGTACATGGACAGGTCAACATGAAATTAATAAAACTAAATTTTTTAAACAAGAATTATCGAGGAAATAACATTGTCTTGACAGAACGCTTACATTTTTAATACTGAGTTGAGAAGCGATTGAACAACACAGCTTTATCAGATTTTACTTAATCATGTTTTTTAAGGTTTTTTTTTAAACCTCACTTATAGGTTGCAATTTAGAATAAGTAAAATCATGGTCGTGGTTAAAATGCTACACATGAAAGTGAACAAAACTATTGTAACGAACGTCTACGAGTCAATGTGATTTTATTAATAACTAGCTTTAAACGGTTTTTTTTTGATTTTCCAGCTTTTATTTAGCCGTCCTCGATAAATGGGTTATCTACCACTGAAATATTTTTTCAAATCGGTTAAGTAGTTTCTGAGATTAGCGCATTCAATCAAATAAACTTCATGTATTAATCCACAGATTTTATATTTCTTGACACTTTGACATTGATTTATTAAAACTTTTTCAATTATCTTAGATTTTATCAATATTAAGACTTATAACGGGTAACATTCCATGATTTAACGGTTTTTTGAGTTTACCGTCGTTCCATTTTTTAATCAATATTATGTTTCTGAACCTCATGATTCTTTAACCCCAGTTATTTAAATAAATAAACATAAGTAAACTGTGATATGTTTTTTTAATTAGCGTGGTTTTAATCACCAGTTTATGCCGTGTCGCTTATAACAGCGACAATTATCGAAAATCTCAAAAACCGTCAAATCATGGTATGTTACCCGTTTCAAGTTTTAAACTGATAAAAATATCATTATATATTATGTGTAAATATCTATGATAAAAATGAAAGATAGATAACTAATCTATAGGATCAGACTCATCACTCTCAGGCTCGAGAGTTTTTACCCTCGGCCGGACGTGACGGCTATCCGGCCGGTAATGACGCCTCGATTACCGACAGCCCGACAGCCTTGCAAATTATACTATTATAGAATTCAAATAACATTGTTGAGGAGGTTTGTACTTTGATTATGATTCCTATACTCAAGCGACCAACTAATGCCCCGTTTCAACAGATAACAGTTATTCAGTTACGTTTTACTTCAGGGAATTACTGCATTTGGGAAACTCAGTCTTACAAATCCTTACCGATATTTGTTAGATGAGTTTCGCAAAAGTTATACCTTATGCAGTTAAAATAACGTAGAAACTGATTGTTCTGTGCCAATGTTATAAGATAAATATTCTTTATTGCACACATAATTAAAAACAAAAAATAAGCACTAAATAAGACTAATTGACTAATGGCGGTCTTATCGCTGAAAAGCAATCTCTACTAGACAACCTTGAATGGATAGGATTATTGGGAAAAAGAAGGGAACCTGTGTGCTAGATACGAAAGTATTATAAGGAGTATTATAATAAAAATACATTTACCAAAATATAAAAATATACATAAATACTATAACTACTTAACTGTTATAATATTAGCAGAGCTAAAACATGGTTATATGGTCTGAAACTTAATGATAATTTATATGATTTAGCAAAACCATTACCAAATTTTACTTGATCTCGTAAAATTTATGTATTATACATTACCCGCATCGATGCGTATGATCGGAGAACCAGGTTCTAGTCCTGGGTGTGGCTGCAATTGCGGGATGCTTCTTATTCTTATCTTAGTCTAAACGACTTCAATGTTAATATTCATAATCCATCAAATCCAATGAAAACAATTTCAGTTTTCCCAGAACTCTGCTGTTTTAAAACTTACAAGTCTTGAATTTCTAATTGATAGCATATGAGAGCAGTTCCTCTATTTTCAGGTAAAACCGTATCGAAAACCCGTTATCGCAACCTTACATACACATTAAGAAAACATGAAATATGTCACCTGGTACCTACTGACATTGTTATCGCTATGCGCAGGCGGCGCTATGTCGTGGCAATCGAAGCCACCGCAACATTTCGGCTTAACAGTATTTTTTCTGAAATAGGATGTTTCATATTAGTCTCAACAATGACTGAATGTACGAAACCAATTAACGGACCCAATTTGATTATGATTAGTCCAATACTAATCTTAAGGTAGGTAATTGATTAATAAATAGGGTATTGAAATTTCGAGAATTAAGGAAAATAATGATAAGATTAAAGACACTTGAAAATATTTATGGTTCAGAAAATAAAGAGAACAAATTGCCTTAGATTAGATAATGATAGAAAAGGCAAACAAAAAAGTGTGTTTCAACGTTTGCAGATGGCAGTTCCGTGATTAGATCAGTTGAAATCACGATCGTATTCAATTACTCAGCTATAGCCCACTGATAAGAAACCATATCACAGCCGATAAGCGTGGAAACCGAACCGAATCCATAGGTTTACAAATAACACAGGAACTTACTTATAAATAAATTACAACGAAACCAACGAAACCCAATCATTGTTTAAAAAATCGACAAATCCGCCTCGGATATCCACCGCCATTGTTTGTGTTTACAAGTACCGACAATTAGTAGAGCAATCGCTTTACGATCGAGCGCATTCAGCAGGTGACGGAGCGTCGCCTGAATCGACGTTTTCTTTGTGTTCATTATCGGCAGCGACTAGCTGAATTTGCATCGAATGTCTTCTTAACCTAATTGTCGCGTTACGACAACGAGGTTCATCGTGCGCGTGTCGTCAGTCATAATCGTGGAGGGCGGCGCGCGAGTCAGGTGCGTCGCTCCCCCGGGACCGGCCGGTGGTGAACATTCGCGGCACGTCCTTTGTTGGCCGTTGTTTTGGAGCACCATCCGGTTCCTGGTGGCGTGGAGGGGGGGACAGGTGGGCGCAGGTAGCGCGCGCGCCGCTCGCCAGTCCGCCGCGGCGCGTCCGCCTGCTCGTGCGCCTCGCCGCGCTCACGCATCACGCTATGGAAATGGCCAGTCATTCCGCGACAGGTGCGCTACCGTGCACGTGTGCTGTTAGTGAGTGCTGGCGCTGCTTCTCCACCCTCGCAAGCTTCGCTCGGTAAGTGAACCACCTTCATGTAATAAACTTTCTCACGAGCCTTGAATCGAGGAGTTTTTGCCGGTACTGTAGCAGCGTCCGTCGACGCGCATCTGCCGTTCCGTTGCGATGCAGCTGCCGTCGAATGAATAGGTGCGGACGAGGACGGTTATGTCTGATTGTGTCGTAATCTTGGCTGCCCTTTGGTTGTCCGTCGTGAGGAAGTGGAGGGCCGCTGCCGCAATTAGCGCGGCTGGCCCAGCGTTCACACGGTCACCGTTTCGCATGTTGCTGCGACTGTGTAAATATTGGTTCGATAACGTAGCGAGTGCGTGCGTGTTCGCTCGGTCTCCTGTTATCGAATCCACGCAGGCGTCAACTTCGATAGTTATCATCGGCGAATCTGGGTCATTGTTATTTTCTACTTCATTTTATAACTTTTCACTGAAATTAAATTCAGTATGTTCCAGCGCATATCTTCTTAGTTTCTTATCCTAAAAACTATAAATATGAAATTACATGGTAGTGCTATGTGCTATAACCACGCTTTTATTGCTCCGTCGAGTGTGAAAACTCAGTTGCTTAAATCTGAGTAAACCGCGAAGAGAACATGGCATTTTGAATAATTCACAACCACGTTTTATAGAAGCTCTATCTATTCCCAGGAAAGCTATGAATATAATTACTCCTAAATCCGATATTCATGTTAGGAAACGACTCTGAATCGTAACCAATCAATTTTACCATGTCAGAATGAACAGATACAATTCCCAAAAGTCGTTAACAAACAGGCCGATATTGTAAAACATGAACCTGGTGTTAAACGCGAAGTTCTACAGTCGAACATTGAGCATCCAAAAAAGTGTACTTGTTATAAGAATAGGTAGTAAAGCTACTAAATGATTGGAGTCTGGGTAGAATAAACCGCCCGGCTATTGTGTGTTTTTTCCCAACGGACTCGCTTCGTCGCGTTTCATTGTACCTACCTAGCTGGAGGTACCCATTTGAACTAAGGTAATTTCATGAGTACGTCAATTGAAAATTGAAGCTATTCGTGTACCTATCAAGACATGGGCATGTCATCTCGATGCTTTACAAATCTGAAGAAGATACTTTACATTTTATGTGACCCTGCATAGCACTCGTTAAGTGGGGTCTTTTACATTTAATACAGCCATAGGCACTTTTAACATATGCTCGCAAGTCCTCTTAAGGGCTAAGAGGGATATAAAGGGAGTTGGCTGGTATTTGCAGCATTCATCGGAACCACGTTGGTTTGAGTGTTAAGTATGATTTTATGATATTTCATCTCGTATTAGGTACCTCAAACACGCTCTCTTGGGTCCCGACAAGTTATAGGCGGTAAAGAATCTCTTTATGGGTGCGACGTTAACTTTAATATGAAATACATCCATAAATATGAAATAACCTCTATGGGATAGCTTAAATAGATAATTGTCTCAAGACTCTTAGAAAATTGATTATTTTCTGTAGAAACTTCTACAATGGATGTATTCAAAATGTGCATTCTGATAGCATTCCTTAAAAAAATGTTGATAAGTGGATTTTCCAAGTTGCAAGTTTATCGCGTTTATCTAATCTTCGTAGATTTATTATTTTTAATTGAATCCCCGTTCAGATTTTCTTTATGAAGCGGGTTAGTAAATGTTAAGTTAACAGTACCTTGTATTTGTATTGACCCTGTTGGGGCATAATGAACGTGCCTTATAAATTGCATTTGGATTGCAACTGCACAAACTCTTCAATTACAACTTTAATAGCGATATATTTATTACACTGGACTTTCTCAATTCGTTCACAAATGCCACAGGAAATTAATTATAAACAATAACTTATAAAACTTTTTATGGTGCTTTTCAAAACTATTTTAAGCAAATAATAACAACTTTTTACAAAAGCTTTATTGTTGAATGATATTGATAAGTAATTAAATCAATGTTTGTTGTTTAGCAATTTCTTTTAACCGAATTTTGAATTAGTATTTTAACTTTTGTCACCTCTTGGATTTGTTTTAGGTTTACCAAGCTGTTGTTTGCCAATTTGTAAGTGCTGTGAATACCTTTTTTTTTGCACACATATTATAATTAAAGTCTGATTAAGTAACTGATTAAGTGTTTGTTATGTGTGCTATTGGCTTGCCTTGTGAATGAAATAAATAACTATTAAGTCATAACTTTAATGGTAGGTATATACAACATAGAGGAAGCTATTTTCTGGAACCTGGTATCCGCCAAATATGCAAATGCGCTGCTTAGTACATGTTAAAAATAACGCTGCTTAATACATGTTAAAAATATTGTAAAAACTTAAATTAATTGTAAAAAAGGGGTAAGGACTCCTCTGTCTGAAATGTTTTAATGTGTCTCAGAGAGTATATAATATAATCACTACGTATGTGTCTGAATAAAAAATTACTCTATATTGTAATTCCAAAGCAATTTGGACTCGATCATTCTCTAGCTTTTGAAAAACTTTATTCCAACAAACCATGGAGTATTTATTCAAACGTACCATAAGTACCATAAATAAGTATCACAACTCCATGAAAGCTACTGTAACTTATTCTAGAAACTGTTGACCTTGCCAAACATGAATATCTTATTTGAAACTTGATGCTTCCATTGCCAAGGTCAATGACTTTATTTGGCTTTGTACTAGCATGAGAATACCCCTTATGTTATAATAATCGTGTCCATAGTCTACATTATATGTATATTTCGGTTCTGTATGCATATTCAGTATTATGCTGGTTCGGACATTCTTATATCTATATGAGTATTATTAACCTGAAGAGTTTGTAAGAGCGCTAATCTCAGGAACGATACGATCGGATACGAAAAATACTTTCAGTGTTAGATAACCCATTTAACGAGGCGATAGGCTTTTTACAGCGGGATAATCCGAAAACGTGGGCAACGCCGCCGTGGCTCGTAAAGCTTAAACTAGCGACCCGCCCCGGCTTCGCACGGGTGCAATGCTGATACTGAATAAATAAATAAATATAAAGTAAATGACAAAAAAAAGTTATTGTGGGTTATCCATAAGAGATAGACATATACCACCACGGACTTTTCTGTAGTCCTTTTCAATGTGTACAATACTTAGTACAATATTTTGATAAAACTCGTAGGGTTCAGCCTGCGTTTGCAATGTAAGCGAAAAAATGAAATTATTTACGACATCACATTAGAAACCTCAAAAATAACAGTACTTTTCCACTATTTAATGGATGTTATAATACATATAAACCTTCCTCTTGAATCACTCTATCTATTTAAAAAACCGCATCAAAATCCGTTGCGTAGTTTCAAAGATTTAAGCATACAAAGGGACATAGGGACAGAGAAAGCGACTTTGTTTTATACTATGTTGTAGTGATAGTGATTATATGCAAAAAATGGTCGCGCGGCCAAACTAAAATTTAGATGAATTACTGACCTACGAAGGTGGTCAAATGAAGTTATGGTGTTTTGCTTTGACCGTTTTTGATAGAGTCTTACAAATGCGGGGTTATATTGAGGATTCATTAATATGTTTATTAGCTTCTGTGATATAGTAATAATTTTTCAAGTGTGCTAAGAACATAATGTTTTATACTGTGTTGTATAATGTCAAGATGAGACATGGTTGAGGAAGTTTCTAATGGATTTGAGGTTCCATTTATATTGTCTGTGGTCCCACCGTGCGCTCGTCGTCGCTGGAACGAATTAGTTGATAACTATCGACTGGGTTCTTTCCTAGGGCTGCATTTTAATTTACAAATATAAAATGATAAATAAAGATTTCCGGACAATCTACACAAAATCTAGCACCGTGGTAAGCTCTCAAACTATACAAGATAAATTGGTCAGATAATTTAGTTGCAATGCTAAACAGTTTATGAGTTGAACAATTTGATGACGAATACTAGCTACTTATAAATGAGTGGCGGACGCTTCATATTATCTTTGGCTTATCTTCCAATCGACATAGACATACAAATAAAATGACGTTACTAATGAAAAATCCTCTATCTCTGAATCAATATTTTCATGTACAAGGAAAATGTCTTACGGAGTGTTGTGACGATATCTCGTGGCGAACAATAAATTGCTTACAGGTATTATTGTTTGTTTAGTATGACACATTCACCAACCTAATGTATTAATTTCTATTGCCACCTATCAGTACTATAAAGATGTTGCTACTTATTGACAAGACCTTAGAAATTCCTTTCCGTATCACGCAACGAAGAATGCACCTTATTCCTCTCTTAGGGTTTTTATAATCGTAAGATATTCGTATCTTTCTTATCTCTGTTTTGGCTGAATATCATGCCTTGTTATTGGCAACTTAATAAAAACATCTGCGTGGACGATAAATAACAAAATACTTTAAAGAGCAGGTAGCGACAGCCCTAAGAACCGTAAAAAGTAATCGTGATCCGCGACAAATCAAACAGTTCGACGTGATGACTTGACAATCTCATCTTTCAACCAGAGTTGATTGAACTTCAGAAAAAACTACTGCACTCTACCAAATCATAGGAATAAATCAAAGAGCACTCATAAAGTAAATTGAACGGAGGAGGAGGCGGGCCGTGCCGGAGCCCGCGCTGGTATCAGCAAGCCTTCGAAGCCTCCACTCATGCCATTGATAAATGCCGACAAAAAATACCAATTACAACAATTGAATAAAGCCCCGATGTTTTCGACACGCATCAAACAGTCATTAGCTGGATTTGGAGCAATTAATTAATTTAATCTACAGCTTTTCGTGTGTACTGGCATTGATGGAATTATGACGAATCTAGACTGTTCTTTAGAAGTCGGGGCATGAAATTGTGTGCACGAGGCGTATCGGCAATTTGCGTCAGTTTTTTTTATCACAGTCACGACAAGCCGGATTCCTCGGAGATCGGCCAATCGCGGGCTAGAGACGGTGTAATTGGGAGAAACTACGCCACAAATGCTTGAGATTCGTTTTCGTCCAGTTGACGGAGACCTCTGAAATATCATCTATTTACCCCTCATTGTGTTAATCGGCCTAGCTGTGGAGATCTGGTTATGTTTGCTGGCACGTAATGACAGTCTTATTCTGGTCGGTTGCAACAGAGTGTAACTGTTTCGGCCCTTTTGTTCGGTGATGATTGTTGAGTGATGCTTCACAAAGCCTTAGCAGGTAATGCATTGCTATCTCGTATCACCGTTTCTTTTGTTTGAATGATAGTTCTTCCTATTCTATAATTTAAAATGTCCGTTGTAACTTAAAATACTGGATTACTTACTTTATTAGGTTAAGGGACTGTTTCACCATCTCCGAGTAAAATTGGACAATGTTTAAAATAAAGAGCTCTTGCGCTTAGCCACATGACATGTGACAAAACAAGATAGCTTATCTTTAATTTATTCAGTAAAACGTAATCTATCAAGCCTGTAAATAAAATAGATCCCATAAACAACGGAGCTCTTGTGTTAGCATCCTTTAATTGCTTTTAGAATTGGTTTCAGCAGTCGTAAATAGTCGCAAGCGCAGCCTTTCACTAATTTATCACGATTCGATATCGGTGCCATGAAATAGGGTATCGATATCGCCTATGCTATCTTATCGTTTGTCTTCTATTGTAAAGGAAATAACACGTCATAAAGGTAGAGAGAGCACATTTAGCTATTTATTTTAATGCTAAGAAAAAATCAAAAACTACCAATTATAAAACAAACTTAAAATAGTGTTTGTTTATATTTAGCTCAAAATATGATTATATTTATGGACATGAGTTGATATTTTATTTTTGTGGTCGTCCTTTTATAAGGTTTGTGGTTTTATTCATGAATTCATGATTATCAATCTGTGGCGTTTATTTTTGCTGTTTTCGCTTTGGCTTTGACCAACCTCGGTGTTCATTCTTTACCACCCACAAGCATGATTAACCTCTTTTCATCAAATTGCAAACTCAGCCCATGACTTTACAAAGTCGTAAATAAGTAAGCATCAACCACAACTATACTCAAAGACTAGCAACCGACTGGTTTGACAGTTCTAAGGTTGCATGCTCCTTTGTTCGAAAATCAAAGTCTCGAAACGCCAATGAACTGATTGGTTATCTTTATATGTACTAACCACAGATAAAGAATACACTAAAGAATCACAGACTAAAAATTTATGTCGAAATGTCGAAAAAGCTTACCAACCATAGAGAATAAACGGCATACACTTTTTGTTTGTATATTCTATGGTAATGTAAGTATAAACCGCAATAGAAGGCTGCAGAGGCTATAAGGATAATTAGGGGAAGCGGCCGCTCAGGTCATTGAACCTATGCGAAGCCTCCGTCAGTCATTTTGTCTCCTATAAGTAACTAAGTTTAGTTTCATTTTAATGTTGTACTATACGAAGTATTTGCTTAGGTAATTTGATGAAAATATTTTCTTTCTATAGGAGGTTGGCAATAATAGGTCTATTATGCTATTTAAACAAATTATAGGTTATTTCTAATTAGCCAGCATTTGACACTTGGCGAACAATGGCTCAATTACATAATATGCCTATAGATGCCGATAGTAATTCAGTAGATTATGATTATGACAGTAAAAGGCATAATTAGGCAATTATTAGATTATAATCTATTGTAATATAGCTTCAACGAAACTATTTGCAAGACGTGGGAATTAGCGTGAGTGTAATTGTAAAGAGAATATTTTGGAAATTATCATTCTACTTATAGATCCGGGTTGTTGGCTTTCTTTAGTTGGATAGAGGCTTTAGAAATGATATTTCTTTAATATGTATGTTTAAGAATAAAATTAAAATATATTTTGAATACTGCAAATAATATTCTATGTGGCTTGCTGTTTTAGTTGAAGCGAGCAAAGCTTTGTCCATAATATTGAATTTTTTAATGTTGTTTTTATTTATTTTTTTGTTTTAAACCGAGTCTAGACTAATAATTATAAGGATTCTAAAGGGTGTATTTTGGAAAGATTCTTAAAAAACCAAACGCAGAAGTCAATTTATTAAAAATTATGTTTTATAGAATATGTTATTTTAAATGAGTCCTAAATAGATTTGAAGCAGATCCCAGTTCAAAAGTGGAACGCTGATGGAACGCGGTCTGTGATTAAGCATTTTTTGTCCACTCCCTTTTCGTTCTAAGCTGTCCGAACTCTATAAATTGTCTCTGGTTTCGTGTTCTCGTAATGACAGAAAATGTCAGCGTCCTCCGGCACTGTATAATGAATATTTAATTGCACGGAAATATTCTGAGACCACTATTCACCTACCTAATGTCTAGCATTGTTGTCCAAATTGATGTTGATTATGGAATAATGGGGCTTGAATTCATATAAGTCTGAAAGTACAGTTATGTTTCAGTCTAGATATTTTTATGTGATTCGCACGCATTGTACGCATTCGTTAAAAAATAGGTTTTGATTATGGATAGATCCATACTCAAGTAGGTACGTCAAAAGGCTATTGGCTTCACCTTCTCTCCATCAATAGTTCTAATCAGCGTTCTTTGTCTTCATCATATAATGCAAGAAAATCCATAAAACCCGATAAAACCTCGTCTTTACGCCAAATCAGGTATACCTACTACTAGTATACCTATGTATAGACTTAGACCTTCCGTATTATGATTTCAAAATAATGTCCCAAATAATTAAAGAGCAGATTTATTAATAAGTGGAGGTATCTTAAAAATAGAAACTCATACCCGTTAAAGCGGCTCAGCCTTGGCTGTAACCGTTTTACACAGTTATCAAATTACCGATATGTACGGGAGTTTTATAGTTGCGATACAAGGAGAAATCACAAAATCACTCTAAATAACATGCAAAATATCATTTCTCTGCTGCACATATATTTTATGATTATGACACAACATGGACCGGTGTCTTCCTCTTGTCTTTTATACATATTGGTTCAAATATGTCTTTGAGATAACAAATTCAATTTATAGGAGTATATTTTAATTATAAAATAAAACCGGGTACTGTTATGTTCATTAACATAGATACATTACAAATACAAATCGTCAATTAAAAAGAAAAAGGAAGAACACCTTGCTATGAATAAAATTCATTTAATACCTTAAATTCCAGATCACTAATATCTTAGTAACATTAAATTTTCCTTCCATCACAGAAGTAATTAGACGATTTCATCTAACCTTAAAAAATGAAGCATTAGCATATTTCGCGTCAAAGAATTTCTGCAATTATCTTCCTGGAGTATTTCTTCGCAAGGATTCCTCAAAACAAAAGAAAGCTCAATTATCATACCTTCCGCTGGGACAGGAATAAAATTAATATTCTTCCCAGGGCCCGTGAGAATGTTTCTATTCAGTGCAAAAAGCGAGCGTTCGGAAGCGAGAGGTCACACGAGAAATTGCACCTTTAATTTAGAACTAAGAATCGCGATAAAGCTCATTGTAGAATTCCTGTTTCTTGAAATTCCCATGACACTATTGGTTGACACCACCTGTATGTATTGTATTTGTGCGCGTCGTTTTACCGGCAAGAATCAAAAATAGAATAGAATACAATAGAAAATTCTTTATTACACACACCAATAAATATAAATACAACATTATTAATAGTAAAGTAACATTTAAACCTAGCATGCGTAACGAGCTGTCTTATTACATAAAGCACTTTCTCCAAAAAACCTTTATTTAGTTTGTAATCATTGATCATATGAGTGAGATTATTACATATGAGTGTTACATATTTTGTGTTGATGGATATGTGGGAAGAGGTAGGTCTAAGATGGACTGTGTGAAGAATGACATCTGTAAGAAAAAATTACTGTTGAGAAGTCAAAGTCAAAACGTTTATTTCCTTAGAAGCACATGGACATGATGATGATGATGACATGGACAGGTCAACTTTTTTTTTTTTTTTTTTCTATTTTTATTTAGGGACTTTGAGTTTACAAAACTATGTCAGTCCCATAGGAATATCTTAAGTACTATTACATCAATTACTATTTACAAGCAGCTTGTGTGCAGACTTAAACAGAGTGACCGCTGCAACAGAAGTCTGATCCACCAGGACACCCTGCATTGAGCCCACATCCAAGGCATTTAATTTACATTCCTTCAGTAACTCTTGTCTTAAGGATGCGCTCCGGGAACACTCCACCAAAAAGTGGTAGGTGTCTTCCACTACCTCACATGACAGGTCAACTTAAATATTATTTAATTATTTAGTCTTGCCAGTGCAGTAATCTATCTTCTGATATTTAAAATTTCCATGTCACAATGTTAGTTAGTGTTAGTATTCAGTAGGTCTGAGAATCAGCTACTATCTATTTTTGATTTTGCAAAACGTTTGCTGGATTCAGCTAGTTGTATTATAAAATTGGGGTTTTCAATGCAATTAAATTTACTATCTTGATAATAACGTAACGACTGGTTTGTTTTACCTATGACTTTAGCAGTAACGACTGGGTCTTTTGGTATTTTATGTGTTTGTGTTCAGATGGTGAAAATCGTTAAATTGTGACTCGATCATGTACTCCATCGAGTGTATTTATTATAATATAATCTAATTAACTAAACAAAGCAGAATGCATGTACAGATAATTAATATTTTTTAGATAAGATTAGATTAAAATACGACTTCGGACTTTCTACCATCAGATTTATTGATAGTTTTGGAAACCTATCTTTTTCCTACTTATTGTAAACAATGTACTTATTTTAACAAGCTGACGTCTACGCCAATGGACGTCTACGCCCGGTTTTCCGCCCATTCTCATGGACGTCCTACGCCAGATTATTATCCGTTATTCTACACGATAGTTGTGAGATAACTGTTTTATGAAGCTGCTTATAACACTAGCTCAGGCTATATCCTGTTTCATATTATCCAAGTTAATCTAAAATACACATTTCCTAGATTGAATATTGATATTAATAGGAGCTTTCTAAATAAATTTGGCGAATCACAGTGTTTCTTATATGTCGATAAACAATATTTACATTGCGATTTACTGTTTGTTGTATGCGTACGCGCACCTAACAGGGTTACTCCCAAGCGCTCCAAGAAAGTCAGTTCTTTATTTCAAACTATTTGCAAAACGTCTTTCTTTATTCGGATAATCACTTCTATAATCTTATAATACTAAATTCAAAAGGCTGCTCTCAAATTCACATACACTTATTCTTAACATTCCAATCAATCCATCATCAACCTATTTAACTGTGGGCCTACTCGATAGAGAGCAAGACAAAAAGTAAAATTTATTTAGTCAATCTTAGATCGAATTTTCATTCAAGTGACACTTGCGGCGCCAGAGGTAGCGAGTTTAATTCCTGCCGAGGGTTTGTTTGTTTAGAAAGGACTTTCGCTGTGTGTGTGTAAAAATATAATATCTGATGTCTAGTACCCGTAACACAAGCTTAGAGCTTTCAACGGGACTATGTTGTGTGAATTGTCCGTAAATATTTATCTAGTTTCAAACATCGGCTCTTAAATGAAAGCACGCTTGGGAACCAACCTCGCAATACGTAGCTAATCCAAAATGAAGTAGAGATTTGTTAAGCAAAACGCATTGTTAGGCGTAAGTTATTTATTTGAATAGTATTTCGAGTTAGCGACTCAACGTTATCTACGTCGGTAATGCAATGTAAGCTTTTGAAAGCATGAGATATGCTAATTTCAGATAGCGCTGGCTAAGTACAATACACGACCAATTTAAGCAGCAAACAAACGTGGAACATCGATTTTCTTGCCATAATTATACTACAATAGATGGTATTTACTGAAAACGCTTAGTGGGGCTTAGGCCTCGCGACGCGGTAAGCTTGCGCGGGCGCGTATTTATCTTCTCCTTTTATTTCGATGGCGTGGCCGTTTTTATATCAAACTGGTGTGTTTGTGTGTCTTATTTGTATTTATATAACGCAACGTCGCAGACAAAACGACTGAATACGCGCTCGCGTACGGGTATCGTAGTGTCAGGCCTTATACGCCAAACGTTGTAGGGTAGTCGAAGTTTTGCAGATGTTACCATGGTAACTGTTTGTTTTTCTTCTTCTTTTCATTTATTAGCTTTCGGGTAGTTGTTTGTATTCTATTGATAGGTAGTACTACTTCACGTCTAGTGGACTAATCATACCTGACAGACTAACATATACTTTATATAAAACATAAAACAAATTAGGGATTTTTCTTCGTGAACGCGTCTCTAAATAAAATAAATTCTTGACTTGGAAGAAGTTGCTGGCTCCGGGTAGATTTCGTAAACGACGCGTCTCTAAAAAAAAGATCTTCGCTTAAATTCTTGTTGCTGGCTCACGGTCGGTATAATTGATCGGCTTATGTCCAGCAGTGGGCGTCTAATAGCTAAAAAGGTGATGATGAGTAGGTAAATTCTTATCTATTTTGAAGTTTTAGCGTAGACTAAGGGTTTCTCTATTTAGTTTCCCGTTGTGAACATCGTAAACTCCTAAACTATAGATAATCGTGAAATCAACTTTATGCGCTGTGTTCTACTACAGAGTTCTACACGAGAAATCAACTAACTATAGTTTAACCTGATGGGTACTTCGATACAGGTAAGTCTTGAGAAGATAATTTAATTGGACACAAATATTATTTATCATAATTAGTAAACTGATTGTTAATTACACGTAAAAAAGTCTGTACGTTTGCTTGTCAACATGCTTGTTAAGCATAAATAACAAGTGTATAAGTAACCTATTATCTTGATTTATTAACAAACAATATCTGTGGTTCAGTAAATTAGTTATAAATAAATAAATAAATATTTCCGGACTACTCACACAGCATCACTTAACCCCAAACTAAGCAGAGCTTGTACTATGGGTGTTAGGTGACTGATATACTGCATAGATACATTTTTTTTTGTAAATAATAAATATTTCCAGAAATTTTCACACAACAACATCTAGCCCCGTGGTAAGCTCTAAGCTTGTGTTACTGGTACTAGATATCTGATATACTTAATATAATAGTCATACATATATAGATATATATTTTTTTATTATAACTTAGTGTATTGTAATGTACCTATGGTTTGAATAAATGAATTGAATTGAATTATAGATTAAAACTAACCTTCAATAAATATAATAAAAATATAATTATAAAAAAAGGTCTTCTAATGGAGTCAACTCAGGTGAAGGCCAATCGGAAGACTTCTGATCTTCTGAGTGACGGATATTAATAATAAAGGAAGAAGGTTTTACACAACAGTATCTTTACAGAGACCAAAACACCTTACGAATTGTATTTACCGATTCTTTCTTTCTTTCTTCTTTCTTTCTTATTCATATAATACACTTTTACAATGACAAAGTATCTTCAAACCTATGTCAGGTCTATCAAGACTCTATTGTTAAATTAACAATCATGCATCTAAATACTATCTATGTACGTTCTAATTATTAAAATAACTAACACTAATAACCCCAGAGAGATAGTTCGAACATAGGTGGTAGATATAGATGGTATAGATAAATTGATGCCATCCGCGGCGTTATTTAGTGTAGATAATATATGCGCCTAAGCACAGCAAGGCAATAGAGATTTAACCAATACTTAGCCGTCATTACATAGAATTGAAATTTATCGGCCATTATCAAGAAGCGCCAGAGGCAGTACGAGGCGCCTATTGTTGCGTGCGCGCATCTAGGGATCTTTAAGTTATCCGATATCGACTTTGCTTTGATTAAACCCGTTTTAACTAACATTACTTAAATCGTAACCTAGCTTAGCCCTAATTTCACCATTTTATGTAACGAATCGAGTTTTATTGACCCTAGATCAACCATAGATGAATTACAATTTTATGTCAATTTGATCTTAGTTAGGCGGTAAAACAAGTTTAGCCTGAACTGATCGAGTTTATAGCCAATGGTGAAATCGGGGATTAGTAAGATATCCTTTTCTCTTAGTCTTTTGTTCTTAGTCCCGTCATAAAATGCAAACCAAAAACAAACATAAAAAAAAACATTGCAACTATCAAAACTATAGAACCGATTTTTACTAAATTTAAATGGGACGAACAACTTTCATTAAAAATAATCATCATTATCCGACTACGGAGAAAAAAGTACAAAAAATACGCTATTTATTGGTTTTTTTTTTCAGTTGGTTAAAATGTAAATACTTTTGCATAAGTAGACGCGTAGGTTTATCCAAAGCCTTAGGTCAACTCATCTCTAGGTACCTAGTGACACTGTGACACATCACAGAAAGTAAACTTGTTGTTCTATAATATCACAGTCAAGTGATAAGTGACGTTATACTGTTAATGACGACACGATTATCGTATCGGATAGTGAAGCCGCTAATAAGCATGTTTGTACTTGCTCTGCAATCTCCGTTGATTGTAAATGTAATACGTTTGAGAGTCTCCATTGTATAAGCCTGGTCGAACACTAAAGCACTTCTCGTAATGCCTATAACCTATGCTATATTACATGTTGTACAAGTTCCATGTGTGTATTACAACGTTGCAATCCATCCATGGAATGCAATCCATTGGGCTTATGAACAAGCTTAGGATGATATTCTAAATCTGTGTAGAGAAAATTAAGACGAAGTAACATAGCTAACCAGCTAGATGTAGGACTCTGACCCACGTCTTCCATTAAACGCGTGGATTCTGACCGCTAAACCAACCTCGCCACTACGTCATCGCTCGTGTAAGCTTAGAATAGCTTAAAAAAGCTATTCTCGGCGTTTCTCTACGGGATCGAATCAGAAATGAGGAGATACGTATAGATCGAGGGTCACCGACATAGCTGAACGGATTGTCGTTGGGGCAGAAAGGTTGCAAAATGGAGATCACGGCAAACGCAGCGTAGAGCGTCCACAAACTATTTTACTTCCATGCAATTTAATCCATGGAAATATTTATGGATATTTATAGAATTCGATTCCCACCGGGGGACCAGATTTTGTAGGATTAACAGTTTCTGGTTTCGGGTCTATGTGTCTTCTACGTTTTATTAAGAATTAAAAAAAAACTATGCATAATAGTGCATAGTTTTTTGTAAAGGGGGGGGGGGGGGTAAGGTGATTATGGTCAGTCCGGAAATATTTATTCAAAATATTATGTTATTTCTTCTTGGAATCATACATAACTTAAATAAAAAAAAAAAGATTTCTATTATATATTTATTGATTTGTTGGATAAAAATATTACAGACAAAGGTTTCTTAGAAATTCGGTACACATAACTTATTTCATCACTTTGTAATGCGTAAAAATGCGATGTGGTCGAATTTCATGCGTAGTGTCAGAAAGATGACACAAGAAAATAATAACCTACTTTTCTTTTTACATAATTAGTTAATTAAACCTTTATGTATTTATAAAGTGATAAACCCATCTTTTAGGTTAATGCTAATAAGTATTCTAAATATGTATAGAAAAAATTGGGAATAAGTAATTTGATTGATCTTTCAGTAGTAAACGGTTGGAAGTGTAAAAAAATAACATATTTTTCTTTCTTACAGGTTAGAGTTTGGCGTTTTAATCATCAGAAAATAAATGAATATATTTGGTAAGATTTTTTATACTAATTACTTTTCTATTTTATTATAACTATACATGATCCAAATTTGGCTAAATTAAGCTAACAAAATTATTTCAGTATTAGATACCCCATTTATCGAGAAAGGCTATAGGCTACTTTTTTATGTAACGTAAAATACGTTGTTTACGTGGCGTTCTAATATTCCTTCTATATACGAAACCTGTTGATTGCAAGTTGGCCCGTTTTCATTATTATACGAAGGTCAGTAAGTAGGTAAGGTACAACTCAAGCTACCGTCATTTCAAATTTTACACGAAAAATCGTTAGATTATATAAAAAATGTAGCTCGTTCAAAAACGCTTTGTTACCATGTCAGACTAGACTACACACAGTTCTTTTGATGGTTCAACGCAAATGACAAGCACAGGTGATAACCGTGACGTGTTCTCCATCGCCCCGTCACGCAACGCTGCGCCCCCTACCACAGCCGTACGCTGCCACCAACCGACCGCCTCACTCGCGCTAGTTACATCGCCGGGAAAACACGTGTTGTTCTGCACCCGCGCCTATCCGCCCCGCAATGGATTGTAAAACACCAATAGTGTGACTGACTGGTTTTTTTTGTGAAAATGTGCCGCTTTGCCACACCGAAGTCCAAGGTCCCTAGTTTCCGTTTCAGTTCAAGTAAGTCGAGGAAATTTATAGATTCTTGCTTATTTGGTTATCGAGTTTGGATAATAATAATAATTGTGTATTTAATAAAACATTTACTATAGTTTTAGTTAATTCTTAATTTAGAAATGGAACGGAGGAAAGTTTATGAATGCAATATCATTGATAGCAAAGTATGTGGTTAATATTAAATTAGATTTTTAAAGTATTGTACGTATTACAAGATTTGTAGTGCTGGCTGTGAGAGGTCGATGACTCGTATAATAAATAATTCAGTTATCAATAGTTTGTTAATATACTGAATACATGCATAGATTTGAAGCTTATAAATTATAATTAATTAATTTAGTAGTGCACTAACAGAGTTCGGGTTTTGATAAGTAGTTATTAGGTACCATTTTATAGTAATAAGTATGTTTGCAATATTTATTATTTCATTATAAATTCGAGCAGCATTCTTGACTGATATGAAATTAAAAATAAATTCTAATTGAAAAGATACATTTCATAATTATCATTATATATGATTATCAAGTTATGCGTAGAATTGAGTTAAATATTTTGTTGGCGATTTTAGATTAATATTTTGACATACAATGGATGTAAAACTTGCCACTGTTAAAATATTAAGTCAAATCGATTATTGACCTAAGTTATTATTTTCAACTACCTACTTCTTAAACTAAAACATAATCAAATACATTTTTAGACATCGATCTAAGTATATAGGCCTATTTCAACTATTTCATCACAACCAATCAATTTAATTATGTCCCTTAGATTTTATGATAACTGCATAGAAAAATTTAACTTGCTGCCTAAAAAATAAAATTTACTGCATTTATGATTATTCATATTGCAATAGTTATAATAAAGTGTCAAAAGAATATATTCGCTTAAGGGCCGATTTTTCAATCGTCAGATAAACAGTCAGATAGCCTTTATTCGTCGAATAGCAATATTCATGGTTTTTCAATGGTCAGATAGTAGTTAACTGTCGAATAAGGTCCCTATCAGAGGAATAAAGTTACCTGCTACTTGAAGGACCAGATAAGGTTCTATCCCGCCGATAAGTTTGACGTTTAGGTTATGTTGTAGGTATAGTTTCGTTCGTTTTATTTTGTTTGATAAAACCGTAAAACGACAAAGGTTCTTCCCATGATTTGTTATAAATGGATGTATTATGATGATGGATAAAGCAATTGACCACATATCAATCGAGGAAGAACAAGAAATACTTAATTATCTATATCCTTCTGATAGAAAAACCCGAACTTTATGAGAGAGGCCTGATGATTTAAACACATGGAACGACACTGAATTTTAGAGAATATTTCGGTTGAAAAAAGAAACCATAGCCTACCTACTTACTTTCATTGATTGAAGAAAAAAAATCATTAGTTAAATACTGGTAAAAATAAAAGAAAGAAAAGTTAGAAGTATACATATGTAGTACATCTGAAATACTGATTTTTTTATTGAAAATCCACAACCTACTTGCAATATTATCACTGTCATTACGTGGTCTAATATTCTAGTCCAGATGTATTGGAGCATATTGCCAACACTTTATCTTCAACATCATTGATATCGGGGGCAGTAGAAGTTCGGCCACCTGTTCTATACAACTCCTGTCTAAGGACAGTCATCTTTTTCTTTGTAATTTTTTACGCCTTAGTACTTTCATTTTAATGTTGTAGCCGTGCGTACTGCAGTTTCACTAGATGTCTCATTAAATGCTGTTGCAATTTTGGTCCATGCATCATCTTTGTCTTTGTTGGTTACGGCGTCGGTTTTCTTGTTTTCGATTACTGACCGATATTTAGTTACCAACTCGGTCAGTAAACGTACTTCTGAACTACTGAAATTAGTAGCACGTTCACGTTTCTTGGATAATTCCATTTTCTGATTCATTTTTAATTCGCAAAAGATAATGTAGAAATAACAAGATTTGAACTGACTGAACTGTCAAATACAGTTTTGTTGCTATTCTTCACTAACACTTTGAATACAGTATCTGTGTATCTCGCTTGCACACAGATGGTGTGAAGTTGGTTTGGATAAACCACTGATAGTTATTCTCTATATAATAGACGATTGAAAATTTGAAAATACTTATTCGCCCGATAAACAGACAGATAATTTTATATGCTAAATAACTATTTGACGACTTAACTGAGGATTGAAAAATTGGCCCTAAAAGAAATTGTTTAATAAAATCATAAGCAAAGCTAAACATATTATTATATATTAAAGTTCCGTGCCGCGTCTGTCTATATGTTCGGAATAAACTCGAAAACTACTGAACGGATTTTGATGCTATTTTTTGAAGGTAGAGTGATAAAAGAAGAAAGGTTTTGCATTAAAAATATAATTCATATCAAATAATATCGCCGATTACTATTCTGAGTCAGTTCTAGACACAGAAATCTTATTAAAAATGTAGTATTATTTGGATTTCTGTGATTCTAGATATTCATTCTTAACGTAGTTTTAATTTACAGTTTGTGACTATTAATTTGGCACCTTTTTGATTTTGTCTAAGTATTTAGATACGAATTGAATAATTAATAATTCAGTTTTTTAAATTAAAAAAAAATATTTATGCCAATTAGTTTTCCACGAAAAATCTTAAAAGGTTATAATTTATAATACAGATAGTAGATATAAATATAATTTTACGTTGAAGTCATATAATACTTCATAAGTTACAAAGTTTATGCATAACCTTTATAAAACATTGCAAGATTTTTTTACAACTTACTTTCTTAAATGCAAATGGAATTAAAGTTTATTTATGCAAGGTAAGTTAACATATGCGGGCACGTGCATAGAGGGCGCTGCCGTCATGCATGACAGGTGCGCGCGCACATGTCCGCCAACTGGCCTTTCGCGCCCTTTTACGATACGATGAGTTTATAAAGATGCTAATATAGTTTTTGCAGGGTGACAGTTTTGTAATGCCAAGGGTTATCGAGGTATAGCGTTTTTTATAGGGTAACAGTGTTTGTACAGTGTAATGTTATAGTTGTAGACATAGCTGTTATCCCTAGGAAGTATATGAGTAGATGTTGATATAGTTTTCAACATAATACTTTCCGTTAATTTCATAAGAAAATTTTAGTCATATGACGTCATCCTTGTGAGATTTCTGCATGTGTTGAATTGCTACCAACGTTTGATTAATACTTTAACACTTCATTTCATAGTGATGATGAAAGTAAGGAACCTATTTCAACGAAATGGCGTACGATTCTGATACACCACGTAAGAAGTCATGAATATTGAATTGAAAGTGACATAAGCCTTTCATAGGTAGGTAAGTTACCTACATTTTCACAACCCACGTCATCAGCAATAATAAGTGAGATAGGTATTAATAACATTTTTAAACAGTGCATTTCAGTATTGACTCTAAAAAAATCTACTTGTTATTTACGTTTTCACACACACTATAACAGTAATATCACAGATTATATAATATTATATGGTAATATGTAAACTTAAGGTACTTAAATAACATTCTTAAAAAAAAGTGTCGGTACTCGTTGTTTCGTGGAAGCCGTTACTGCATTGGCAACTGCATCAGACACCTGGTGGTTACGTGACCTGCCTACCTCCAGGACCACCTGCAATGATTAGCAATTAGCCGCGCGCGCGGCCCGCATGGCACAATGCCTGCCGACGATCTACTTTTAGTTAGCGATTAGCCGCTTTGCATTTTAACGAGGACGGATGAGGTCACAATGTGTCAAGAGGTGAGGCGTGTACTGTAAACTGTTTATTGTCATTGGTAAATAGGTTTTGATTTATTTGTACAGTACGATTCAGATCAATCATTTATTTATCAAAGAAAGTATTACATAATTACCGCAGTCTTTAAAACTTTACCTCCTTCTTAAATTTTCAGATTTTTCATCATTATATTTATGATTTATTTATGCATTAAGGTCTGACGCTGCATTAAGCGTGCGCGGGCGCGGTTTTGGCCAAACACGTACAAGTGTATTCAAAATATTATGTGTAAGGCAGGTACATATAAGAGCGAATTCAACACCACATGTTCTCCTCTATCTAAATCTGGCATTATTTCCACACATTTGACAGTAAGACGATTTCGAAGAATTAAAAACTCGACAGAAATTAAGTATAGGTAATCTGTGTAAAGCTACGTAGTTATTAAACCCGCAATGTCAATATGTTAGGTCAAACTTCGTAAATATGTGCAAACTATTAACATGGCACAGTCATTTGTAATGTTCAAAGTACAGTGTTTGCGCTGCATATTTAAACTTACACTTGTGCCTACTACAATGTTATATTCTATCACTTCGGGTCATCACTTTTATAGCAGGTGTTTACGAAATTGCAGTTATTTTTAAACAGCTACGTATTAAATTCAATAACTACTAATTTGTGTGTTTTTCTGGAATAAGGAATACTATGTCAATTATATCAACGAATGAATTTAAAATAAAAATGTTTGGTTGGAGGTGGTAACACATTCTAACACTTACATATACGGGATGCGTTATGGGCCTATTTTACCATCTCCGAGTAGAGTTTGACAATGGTTATAATAGAGAGATATTTCGCTAAGTCACATGTGTCAAAGCGAGATAGCTCTGCACATAACTAACAAATTCTTAGTTTATTCGTATTTTGTGAAATAGGTTCCATTAGTAGATTAGTCTTTTTCCATCTAAATAACCTAAAAGAGGTTTATCACTTTGAATAATGTGTTGAAATGACATGTCACGAAAAAAAATTCATTGTGACGACAACACAAAAATCTTATAAACGGTAACGAATTGGGAATCGTCCTCTTATTTTGAAGTCGGTTAAAAATCATTAAAATAAATCTGAAATAACGTTCTAAAAATAGCCTATGCTACACCTTTGTCTGATTGTCTAGCAATATTTACTATACTAATGTGTATATCACTAGGAAATCAATTGTTTTATTTTCCTATATAATGTACAAAGAACACTTGTGCATGGTCTCGAGTGGTTCTTGCGCACCCTCCAACCCCGCTGGGTTGATCGAGATGACGTAGAACTAGAAGGAGGTGGCATTCAACAGCATACAAATGTATTGCCAACTGACTTCCGGCTGTGAATCACATTCCGTTGTTTGCAGTTTCAATTGAACGTTCTTTATTTTGTGAATCTGTAATTGAATTTATACTATATTGTATGTACGATGTAAGTACATGACATAATTTCAGACTGTAGTCTTGTTTGTTAGAAAGTTTAAAACTTTTTAAAATAATAACATGTGGGCAGAAAATTTTACAAATATATTGTTTTATGTTTCCTTACCCAAAGGAAAAATCCTACCGTTTTGTCTATAACGTAAAATTTTGCAGTATCGATATGGGCAAGAAAATGATTCAAATGGGAGCATTTTGTGTATAAACTGTACATGGAACAAACTGATTTAGTATGGATGTTTGTTGTTCCTTCACGGCAAGAAGCTAAACTAATTTGTTCCAAACTTATATTGGATTAGACTACAATTTATCCCGAAACAAGACTTTCTTCGAGACTATTCAACTTATACGTGGGTGAAGCCGCAGGCAACAGCTAGTCGATACATCAGAAATAAATTGCCTCCCCCAAGCTTGTAATACCGCGTAAACCACGTTAAGAAAATATGTCGAGTTATGAGAAGTTATTGATGGATTTAAGCACTCTCACGATTTCACGAACCTCTCGCTATTGTCTGCGGTTCCCACGTATTCAATTGATTAATTTTAATTGCCGTTGTAATTTATACTATATAAGCTTGAGTGAAAGTTTATATTGCAATAAGTAAATATTTGGTTTACTATTTGCATTGTTTGTTGCAATTTATGGTGAAATTTAGCATTGCTAGTTCAATTTGCGAGCCGGCTGGATGTCTCGTAAAGTATTTTGTTCGATATGTACTAGAGGCGACAACGGTTTTCTCGAGGTATAAATTTCCCGTTCGATTAAATTAATTCTCAGCGTTAGGTTAGCTAGTTGGTAAAGTTTTTTATTTGTAAAGCTGTTGAGACTTTGTTACGCCTTCTTTACTTATTAAGGGGTTAAATTAGAAAAAAACTACTTGGTTGGTCACCATGGAAGATCAGCGCTATGACAGGACCTAGTTCTGCCATAGCACATGTTGAATGGTTACCATTTTTATTATTAATAATACTTTGTAACATTTGACAAATACTTGATTTGACATCTATATGATAACATAATAAACGTTTTTTAAATATTTTATCTTTAAAAAAACACATGCTCGCCACACAATGAAGCCAGATTTCTTTTTAAAGAGGCATATTGAATATTAATCGAATCGATAGCTCTATATGAACTATTTTACAAATTATTCGATTAATATTATGTACAAGAAAATTTCGAGATTATCTAAATAATTTTCAGGTGAAGCTAACAAAACATGAACACGGATTATTATTTCGTGCATGTTTTCTTCGAAGCCGCTAACTACATACAAACCGGTGCTGTCCGTGAAGGCGTGTGAACAAACTCATTTAGACGTTGAAATGCTCAGATAAGTCTATGAACGTGACCGCAGTGGAACACTTCAGGGAAGCATTCTAGGGGTTAATCTAAGTTGTTTTAATTTTGCATAAAATATTTATAAGACGGTAACATATTTTTTTATAAAAGTTATATTTTGTTAAGGTACAAAAAATATTACATTATTTGGGTTAAAAGCGACAAAGTACTAGCTTTTGCTTTAATTTCGTAAATCCCACGGAAAGAGTAGATACGTTGAAGTACATATTATATGATACCTATTCACTTTAATTGAACAACTTATAGAAAATTTCGCATACATAATATAGTTTATGATAGTTGGAAGTAAGGAGAGAGACATGGGCATTAAGTTTAGAAAAACTTAGGTACTACTTATTCAAATAAAGACTCAGCAAATTTAGACGGACGCAAAATCTAATATTTATTTCCCTACTTAATATAGTCTATGGTGCGTCCCTACCCTATATGTAAACGGTGCGTGAAATCCAAACCCATTTCTACTATATTATACCTCTACTAACTACCTGCATCTCATCTCATAATAGACACTATACTTACGCTTTTGGATATAGTATGTACTATATTATTTACTACGTTAAAGAACTCCTTGGTAGGTACATCCCTATATGTAAAATCCGCGTGAAATCCATATTTACATAGCTGTCGCCATATATCGCAGACCTTCTGCATAATGCGCGTTCCGTACTGCATCGTATGTACATAACTATCACTTTAATACTACATATTTACTATAATATTCTTTTTAAATTTAAAATCATATTTTATTTCTTGATCTCGATCATAACTGTCTCTAAGCGAGTATTGATTATCTAAGCGAGAATATAAAAATAACATCGTCGTTTATAAAATTAGCAATTACATCTGTGGTCATAGTGAACAAGAATAAAACCATAAGGAAAAAATAATAGCTAATATGCGATTTTTTTCTGAAATGTTATATAAGCCGTGCTGTAACCCATTTTAAGGTTATCAAGTCATTACCGGCCACCCTCTATACTATAGTATATTCATCATTAATTAACTATTAACGTTCCCACGGCTGGGACACGCGAACATCTCTCATGAAGAGAGAGGTTAAGCCTTAATTTACCACGCTGGCCAAGTGCGGGTTGATGAATGTCACATGTCTTTCAATTTAAATATTTAAAAGTTGAGTGAGCTCCCTAGCCAACACGGCTTATAATATATTACCTATCTTTAATAGTGACAAGGTATATCCTTAATCTGTGTAGTACTAAAGCCGTCGAAGGCTAAGTGTATTCAGATTTCCATGTCTCTCTTATGTCCTAATTTCCACAGTGCCAGAGTCATAAACATGCCACAATATTGCATAAATTCCTCTCTATCCCAGTTCAATCAAAATGCATGAAGGTTTCGTGCATTTCCCATAGTTGCTACACTGGCCATGGCCATCCATAAGATATAGTCCGTTTCGAGTGGCCGCTTTCACACGCCTTCGGGGCACGCTCCTAACATGGCTCCAGTACACGGAGATTATTTGAGATAGAGTAGTCTCTATTTTAAATTATTTCCGTGTACTGATTTCAGTAAATAAAATATTTTTATAATAAAAATAATGATGTGTAAATATAGTAACAAATACCTTACAAAGGCATATAAGGCTTAAGGGAATAAAGCTTTATATGCCTTACGAGGTAAAGACTTAAATATTATACTGCGTTATGCAATACTTTATTAAATATTTAATATATTATTGATGAATTATTGAGAGAATCGTATGAGTTGACTCGGCGAATTATTAAAAATAATTCTGTAAAAAAAGATGTAGAACATTACGATTTTTTCTATGAAATAATTTTCAATTGCTGAAGAGCAGATATTATATATTTTTTAAAAACCAAACAAATTAGTGACGAGTTTTACCGCATTTCTACTAGCAACTGACTTTTCGGGCAGTTTTTTACCTCAACGGTATCTATCTTATCTACCAGTAGTTTGGTTTCAAAAAACGAAGGTAGAGGAATAAAAGGTTCTAGTCAGCTTGGGAATAAACCGTGGAAGATTGCCTACTCGCCCGTTGTGATTGATAGCCTAGCGAACTCCAAGCGGATTATACTGCGCTTTTGTCTATGCTGCTTTGTCTATGGATTAGGGCTGGCAGCAGGATTAGTAACGCCACTAATAAATGAAGTTTTCCTAATTTGAATTCAATGTGTTGGTTAGTCTTATGTGGTCTTATTAATGGTAGAGCAGATTAAATAGACTTTTCCCAAAAATATTTAAGTAGAAATTATGAATAGTTTATTTTAATTAGTTTAAAGGGTAATAAGAATAACAGGGAAACGTTTTAAAATGATATTTAAATAAATGTATTATTGTTCTGGCTGTTAGCCTGTTTAGTAGAAACTTCCCTTATACAGACAATAATGCTTACAACCATTTAACTAAACGTAATTATTTGATATTAATTATTTGATAAATAAGCTTATTGGTTCGCTACATATGACAGAAAACCGCATTAAGATTAATTCCGTAATTTTTGAGTTTTATCTTAAAAAAAAGAAAGGTAGACAGTCAGACGCAACGGGGATCTTTAATTTATAATAAGTACCTTCCTATAATAAAGCAACTAAACATATTCCCAAAATGTATCCATTTTTTGACAGCCCTGACTGAAGCGAGATAAACTTAGGCACCTACTAAATTAATGAGTTACTATGTCTTTATTAAAGCTTCAATTATAACTCGGGTTTTTCTCGAACAAATCGTGATCATTATCAGTTATAGCCGGTACAGTTGAGAGAGAAGATCGTTTTGATTTTATCCAGCCTTGCCTAGTATTTATCATCTTAATATTAATATTTTTGCCAGGAGTTGACTAAACATTGGTAATCTTTAACAGTCAATTTGGCATCTTTGTCTCACTCACGCATAGGGGCCTACCCTATCGCAGGCAGGCTCTCCCACTCTAACTAACGACCGACGCAAGAGGTATTTTTGACTGGGATGTACCTGAAACCTAGTTAGTAAAAACCCGTAATAAATACCTAAGCAGGATCAGCTTTTAGTCAGACTGTCACAGATAAGAAAATTCTATAAAACATTATTGTTAAAAATATACATTTTAGAACCTGGATGCGGGTTATAAAGATATTCCCGAGTTAACCCCGTGATAAACAAATCCAATGAGGCGTAATTTAAAAAAAAAAATTAAAACATTTATGGCGACTTGAACATAAAAACATTTGAGGTATCATCATGTTCAATATTAAGAAGTGCCTTCTTCAGACAGTTGTATATATTTTTTATATATATGTTGACTCTGAATTATATCATATATAACACCTACGCGTTTGTTTTTGTTGTTACGTATGGGCGTCGAAAAGTCATGGATTCATTGAACCTTTGACGAACTTACCCATCTCTGTCAAGAATAGGCGGACGTAGATTATTTCAAGTACTCTGACGCAAAATGGTGTTCAACTGAGTAACATATTTTTCACTTTATAATTTTATTTAACTCGACACTGGCAAATTGTCGTTTCAAGCGCAAAGTCCAATTAGAAAAAACTGAACTGAACTGAACTGATTATTTCAAGGTTACATTTAAGTTAACTTACGTACATGGATAGTATTAATCTACCTTTTCACTCGTTTTTAGGGTTCCTTACCCAAAGGGTAACACGGGACCCTATGACTGAGACTTCATCGTCTGCCTGTCTGTCTGTCACCAGGCTGTATCTCAAGAACCATGATAGATAGAGAGTTTAAACTTTAAGGGATGATGTACTTCTCTTGTCGCTATAACAACAAAAACTAAAAACATAATAAATAAATAAATAAAAGGGGCTTCCATACAACTACGTACATACGTGATGTTAATAAGGTTAAGCGACGTCGCGCGAGGTACTTGGACGTGTGATCGCTCTGAACTCAGCTATTAACAAAATTCTTATATAAAAAAAAATTCTTTATTATAGATTTTTTTATTGCGAAATGTGTATAATTTGAACACGCAACCCTTGGTGTAAAAGCCCGTCTCATAATTATAAAATTTATTTGAAAAACACTTTGATTGTGTTCAAAAACAGACAACATTACGTAGCCAGAGAGAGATGGAATTTTGTACCTCCGCTTGTACTTGAGTGTCCATTACAACATACTTTAATAACTTTTAATCATTCTATAGTACCTATGGAAAAATTTAATTTAACTAGCGTAGAATAAAATTAAATTTCATACACTAATAAGTTATAGTAAAGACGACAAGACTCCTAAACTTTTAAGTAACAAATACGTTTAGCCTCACTTTACCAATAATTGTTCGCAACTCTGAATACTCATAAACTCAAACCCTGTCCCGACTTTCCATCACGTAGTGTATTATGAATACTCGGTTTAGTGATTGAGTTTAGTATCTCGTAACTTTCAAATCATTTTGTAGTTTTCTCCGGCTATTGATTACTCGGCACGTAATGTTATTACCTAACTAATATCAGTGGCTAGAAAGTCATTCCTTTCCAGTCTCTCTTATTAAAAATATAATGATTATTTTAGTCTTCAACATTATTTTTGTGAGGAGGCGAGGCCTTAGCTTCACGGCCCTTGTTTTAGGATTTTACCGCGGGAAAAAGTAAATAAATAAATAAATAAATATTTCCGGACAATCCACACAACAACATCTAGCCCCGTGGTAAGATCTTAGCTTGTGTTACGGGTACTAGACATCTGATATACTTAATATAATATACGTACATACATACATATTTTTTATTATACATATTAAACACCCAGACCAAGGAGAAAAGTGCTTGCAGATCATACAAACAATTTTACCCTCGGCGGGAATAGAACCCGCTACCTCTTGCGCCGCAAGCGGACTCTCGCCCACCGCGCCACTGAGGTAGTCAAAAGTAGCCTAGAACCTTCCTCGATAAATAATCTATCTAACACTGAACTATTTATTCAAATCGGACCACTAATTCTTGAGATTGACGTGTTTAAACAATCAATCCAATTAACTATTATATTAAAACATTATAATAGATTAATACTTAATAGTCAAAATCTTAAGATCTTAGTGATCAAAAGTTGATACTATAGATTATTAATAAATTCTCTTTTTGTTTCAGATTTGTGATTTACCAATAGTGTGATTTGAATAAGAAATGCCTAGCTAGAGAGAAGACATCATAAATTGGTGAGTTTCGAAAAAAATATACTACATACTAATACTGCCTGTCCCTCTTTGACAGGTATCAAAAGACGACAATCTATCCAATCATGGTACCCCAATTAATTTGATAATATCGTGAAAGTTGACACTACAGTAAATAGAATAGAATAGAATATACTTTATTACACACCAAATAAACAATACAATATGAAATTAAAACTAAACCTAGAATGCGTAATGGGCGGTCTTATTGCTAAAAGCATTTTTTCCAGACAACCGTGGATGGAGAGAAAAAAGATTACATATTTTATGTAATAAGTAATAAATAAGTAATGAGGTTCTTTTGAGATTGCCTAATTAATATTGTCCTTTCGTTTTATTCAGTTTCTCATTCGACCCAACCACTTCGCTTCTTGACATTGTCAAATTAATGTTTAATTATTTTAAATATCTTAAACCAACGCCATTTTCAACCAGTGTATACTAATTATTGAGAAAAATAATGTTTTAAATAAAAAATAATCTATACACCTATGAATATGCTTCTTGCAAACGAAATTCAAGGCACTGTATTTGCGTGACGTTAAGCTTTCGTGAGATTCGTACTAAATTTATAAGTCAAAAGCCCCCTCTTCGGAACTATGATGCTATAATATCATGGAACTTTCTTATTAAACTAGCTGTGCCATGCGGTGCTACCCGCGTTATAATGGATGAAGTACTCTTAACCAACAATATATTTATTTGAATAAAGATTAATACTATTATGTTGATACAACTTAAACAAATTATTTCGACCAAATTAGGTACCATAAAAACGGTTTTTGTGAGTTAATCTTAAAAGATAGACATTATACTATCGCGGACTGTTTTTTAGATCATTAAAAGAGCTATTATTCTTTAATACATATTTTTTGTGTATCTTGAACCGTTTTCACGGCGCACGCAACGGAAGGCTTCAAAGATGAACAATTTCTCCCGTTTTTTACACATTTACCACTATATCTTTGCTTCTATTGGTTGTAGCGTGATATTATATAGCCTATAGCCTTCCTCGATAACTGGACTATCCAACACAAAAAGAATTATTCAATTCGAACCAGTAGTTTCAGAGATTAGCGCGTTCAAACAAACAAACAAACAAACAAACTCTTCAGCTTTATAATATTAGTATAGATTGATGAAGCAATAATTGTTATCCATTATTTTTGGACGGGCTTACAGACGTACTAAAAACCTACTTTATTATGTTGTCATCTTGCCTATTTGTAAGATTCATTCTGCCAAAAAAGTTACAACTAAGCAACAAAAAAATATAACTGAAAAGTACTGTAACACTCATTACGAATGCCATAATCAGTATTAGCTGTAAGTCCCCTGATCCACATTTCCGAGAACACTGAACATTAGCGCCGTTCCCACGTATGCGCCTGCGCATAAAAATACTCGGGTCGTGTACCCGCCTCCGTTCCGTTACATGCGCTTAGTTTTTAGGCTTTCTTTGAGAATAAACTGTTTTCACATATCATATATGAGAATCATCATCATCATTTTAGCTGTAGGAGCCCACTGCTGGACGTAATCCAGCCTAGAATTAGCGTAATTTCGGTTGAAGACGGTTATCAGCCACTATGAGAATAATTGAATAATATTATTAATATTCTATGTATAATAATATAACTCAATTAAGTTGTTTCCGTGATCATGGCTCTTGCAACAGCGTCGAAATATCGGAAAACTCAAAAACCGCCAAATCATGGTATGTTACCTGTTTTAAATCATAATATTGTTAAAAACCATGATAATTTTAAAAGTAATATTATTTATATTTTTGGCGAAGATTTTGATCGTCAGTTATCTATTATGCTGAAAACAAAATTAAGATAATTATATAATAATTTACAGTCCGTAAACTCCTATCGTGTTTTATTAAAAAAAAACCTTATTTGCTTTTATTGAAAGAGTTTAATTTTAATTTTATTACCTATGTTTATGTTTATGGTTTAACAGTTTGAAAATGTCAAGTACACAAGTAAGTACTTAATAAATAATGACATTAGGTAGGTATACCCAAAGTGTCAGATATTTCTAATGTTGTCGAATAATTATTTTCAATGACATCAGACTGTAGGTAACGTATTGTGTTAAATACACTAAATGTTGAACGTCATATTACTGCGTCGAACATCGCGTGCGCGTGCGCATCCCTATTACCTGTAATTTAACTTTAGTCTTGGATATTAATTGGAAATCTTTATTCACGTCATAAATCTTTTGATGCAACTTTTGTACGCAACGGATTAGAAAACTTACACGGGTCCGTCTTAGTGAAATCGTGAGTCAAGTATCTAATATTACTGTATTTGTAGTATCTATTATTCTAATGGTTTTTGCTGTTTTATATTCAAGCCCTTGGTTTTCGCCAGTTTTTAAACTCTTATGCCCGTTTTTACCAAAGTAAGAATTCCTTATCTTAATACGTTTCGACTCTCTTTTGTTGTTTGTTCCGGCGGAGAGACCTACATTTTATGTATTTTCAGGCTATCTAACAGTGAAATATTTTTTCTAATTTCACCAGCAGTTCCTTAGATTAGCGCGTTCATACAAACAAACAAATTCTTCAGCTTTATAAAAATTAGCATAAATAAGAAGTAATCTTTGTTATTTTGTAGTAATGTATTTATGTAGTACCTATATCAGTCACCTAACACCCCAATCCCATCAAAATCAAATTATGTACAAGCTCTGATTCAGTTGGGATTAGGTAATGCTGTGTGTTTAGTCAGGAAATATTTATATAAATTTCAAAATTATGTTAACGAATGCTATTAATTTTCATGTTTTAGAAATAATCTTTGAAGAGCTGAAGCTGGATCTAATATTTATGAGCCTATTTCACTATGTCCGAGTAAAAATAAAACAATGGTTAAAATTTAGAGCTATTTTGCTCAGAGTTACAAGTGACAAATCGAAATAGCTCTTGACATAAATTTCACAATTCGACAGATTTATGATGCATTTTTTGTTTCATGCTACAAGTTGACAAAAATATTGTACTTTTTGTACTCATATGTTTAATTTTCAATACCACCAAAAAGGTCGGATCAATCATACAGGGCCTAAAACATCACCCACACATTTTATTCGAATTAAACCAGCGTGAGAACAAACATGATTCATACATCACAACGGGCAAGTGAGGAAACAATAAGGCTCTTGTAATGGAAAAACACCTAATTAGTTCTAGGATATTTCAAACACTATGTAGTTTATTTTTATGGTATGGTATGCTACAATTTAGTATTTCCTTGAATATTTCCTTGTCGATTTTTATAGATAGATAGACTTCAGTTGTTAAGTTATTTCTATTTCTTTCCTTTTCATCCAAAGGTTGCCTGGAAGAGATTGCTCACAGCGATAAGGCCGCCCTTTATACTCCGGTGTATTGTCTCAACTATTGAATTAACTCTGCTTAAGGTTGCATTTCTAAATGATATGCACGGTAGCCGAACAATTGATATTATGCCATTATGCGATAAGAATCAATAGATATACTTTATTTACCTAGGCTCTAGGCAATCGATTCTAATATAATATTATTATATTGTATTGAATCTCGATAAAAATAGAAGTATGTGTCTTCATTTCGAGTCTACACTTTTTTGGCACATTGATACAACACATTATTGTCTATGTAGTGATATGTAATTAATACGTTAAAGTTAACTATTTTAACCAATTAAGGAAATAACGAATGTCTGGTAGGTACGGAGACTTACATTGAACAGGGAAACGGAAGCACGCCCAGCAGTGGAATATAAGACATATTTTATTGATTTATCTTTGCAAAAATTAAAGAAAGAGTTCTATATTTTTATTCTCTGATTGTTAAAAGTTATAAGATCATGGTAAATATCCTGTTATAAATCTAAATATTTTTCTAGAATCTTCTTCAAAAAACTTGTACCCGTATAAAACCTTTTTTTTTACAACAGTTTCAATAAAAGTTTCAGCATATCAGTATTAAATAGCCTTAACAACTAAAATAAAAGTCAATAACCTTTAGCAAAAAATACGCGTATAAACGCATAAGCATGTTTTAAAATGTGTTTACGTTGACAATGTTGCCTAGCAACGATACCACACACGTTATCAATGCCTTCAGTGGCACTTGACTCGGTCGAAAGCCTAAGTAATTATACCAACAGCAAATATTTCTCAATTCTAAGTAATTTAACGTCAGTATTCATTAATAATCATAAGATTTCAGATACCTAGTTAATTTTATTGGGTTTGCAGACATTAGTAGAACTATAAAGTCGCATTTGATCTCATATACTTACACCTAATACGATAAATAGAGTTTTATGGAGATTAAAATTGAGAAATATAATTTTATGTTAACATCATGATGAAAATGTTCAATAAAGTGTAAAATCGCTCCCAGAAGTCAACACAACATAAGCTTAACCTAGACTTACCAATGCGGACGGATAGGGTGTTAAACGTATAGATAAAGTTTATTTAATTATTATGGTCAAATTACCACCACGAAGCGACTTCTCTCACCAATGTTAGAACTAGTTAAACTTAACTGCCAAGAGAGTCAAGATACTTCAATACTACTCAAATTTTTTTTAGAAAAAAAAACAAAAAAAAATATTTTTGTTATGGTGCGGCTTCATCGACGGGCGACATTTCGGGTCGCGTTGGCGAGCTAAAATTATCATGAACGGGTAAACGCGATGTTCTTGTCTACATAAGCCGTCTAAGATTTTATGTCGTGTTGCTTCATACAAGTTTCTGAAGTAAGGTAGACACGCCCACGTTAAACATCTTTTGCATTCTTTTGTCTTCGCCTGAATACTTCTAATGAAGCCACACCATTACAAATGATTCACAAAACATTCGCTGAGATATTATTAAAATTAGCCCGTGTTAAACAACTAGATTTCTAATACCTACCTGTGCATTAAAATTATGATTGCGCGGCCATGCGCATGTTAATCACGCAATAAATTTGTTGAACAAATCCGAAGTGATCATGCGAACACCCATTAGGTTATTCTACACCTTTTAATCTGTTCATCGCGGTTTCATAATATTAGGTCCTTACATATGAAATTGGCGTTTTGTATGGGAGGAACAAAAAGTCGAATATTTTTTAATATAATATATTTAATTAATCAAAGTATGAACCATTATTTTCTATGCACTTTTGCCATCTTATAGGTAGTTCATTGATCCCTTTACTAAAAAAACCAGTCGGACGGGAATCAATAAAATCTTTGAAGGCGATTTGGACTGCCCCATCGGAGTTGAATTTTTTCCCTTGCAAGAAGTTATCCAAATTTCGAAAAAAATGGTAATCTGTTGGAGCAAGGTCCGGGGAGTACGGAGAATGTCTTAGACTTTCCAATTGAAGCTCTTCTAATTTAGTAGCCGTCTGTTGCGCAGTGTGTGGTCTAGCGTTGTCGTGAAGCAGCAGTGGCGTGGAGCGATTGACCAGCCTAGGTTGTTTAGCCGCTAGCTTTTCCATCATGGTTTGCAATTGCTGACAATAGACATCAGCCGTAATAGTCTGGCCAGATTTGAGAAAACTGTAATGAACAATACCGGCACTAGTCCACCAAACGCTTACAAGTAACTTTTTTGGGGTTAATTTTCGCTTGGGGCAGGATTTGGCTGGCTGGCCAGGATCCAACCATTGCGCTGAGCGCTTCCGATTATCGTAAAGAACCCATTTTTCATCACAGGTAATGATTCGGTTTAAAATACCTTCATTATTGTGCCGGTTTAGTAATGTAACGCAGCAGTCGACGCGCGTTTGCCGGTTTGCTTCAGTCAATTCGTGAGGTACCCACCTTTCAAGCTTTTTAATCTTCCCAATTTGCTTCAAGTGAATTAAAACAGTTTTATCACTAACACCGCCTGCAGCTAACTCGGACGTGGTTTGCGATGGATCCGCTTCCACAATAGCCTTCAACTCAGTCTCAGGCCGTCCACGGGGCTTGTTCTGCAAGTCGAAATTTCCAGAACGAAAACGTTGGAACCAAAAACGAACTGTGTTTTCTTTTGCAACACGACCGCCATACACATCATTCACCCTTCGAGTTGTTTCCGCAGCACTAGTGCCACGGCGGAACTCGTACTCGTAAATAATGCGATATTTTAAGTTTTCCATTTTGTAAAATGAGTGACGCAAACAGAAAAAAACAGAAGAAAAAAAACAAATGAATGACGATCATCGAAGCACAAATACATGAGTCTATAGCTGTATAAATTTGAATTTGGAATTCCTTACCAAAGAGGAGAAATTTGTGATTAAAGTGGCCAGTACGAAAAACGCCAATTTCATATGTAAGGACCTAATATGAACATGGCTGTAGGCGCCAAACATTAGAGGTGTTAACTTATAACGGGATAAGATCGATTAAACTTTTAACTGTTCTATACAAAACAGCAATATTTTGGTGTGGATCGTCCAGTTTCTTAGGGTTCCGTACCCAAAGGGTAGTTAGTTAGTTAGGGGGGCCCTGATTTTCAACACTTAGACTCAAGGTGGTCCATTGTGCGTGGAGTGGGGCGCTAGTGTAACCAGCCCAACTCCGACCAAAAGCGCAGAAGTTTCCTGGGGTCTTCGCAGGCTTCTCGGCGTTACCTTGGGTGCCCAAAGGGTATAACGGGACCATTTTACTGAGACTTCGTCGTCTGTCTGTCACCAGGCTGTAACTTCAAGAACCGTGATAGTTAGAGAGTTGAAATTTTGAGGGATGATGGATTTCTGTGGCCACTATAACAATTAATAGTAAAAACACATAATAAATACATATGTAAGTGATTTTTTCGTGTTTCGTAATGTGGTCCGGAGAAGCCATCTACCTTCTAGGTCTTCATGTCCCATCTTAGACCACATTGTCACTTTACATCAGGTGAGATTATGGTCAATTGAAGGCTTAGCAAGCATAAAAAATGTTTTCTGTCTTAGGTAATGATTAGGTAACATAACAAATATGTATGTTACCTAATTATTTTGTTTCAAATCTTATTGAATTGATAAAGCGAACAATATCTCTCCAGTATTTTTGGACGGGCTAAAAGACGATTTTTTATGTAGCCATCATGACTATTACCATTTAAATGGCCAACACAATTTTGTGTAAAACTCCCTCAGCACTTAGTTTAGAACTAAAAATATCTACAGTACTCATAAAATGCTAGGCACCTGCGTTTAAAGGTATTATAGCCCGCATCCGGAAACCCTGAACTTAGTCGACCGGCGGGAAACCTGTTGAGAACCTCACCGGACCGGTACGCTGATTCAAAACGGAACAATCATTGAACAATAACTTGGACAGCCCATAACAGCCCATTCTGTACCCTGTTTATTTATACTAGCACCTGCACATGGCAGTAGCAAACAAGCGATATATTTATGGCTTTCGCATAATAATGGGATGTACAGATATTATGGGTTTCCTTATTTTGGTGTTGAGTGTCCGTTTTTAACCGAGTGCGCGACGCAAAGGAGTGTTAGTGTGTTTATCAGTACCTATATGTATGTTTTTTTATATTCCTGTGTAGCACTATGCAGACATAGGCCGATTTTTATGATTCATACGTCAATTTATCCCATTCAGTCCGGCGAGTGTCGCTTTAGACATGACGTTAGTGAAAAATTATTATGGCGATTACTGGTGGCCATTTTGTAAATTAAAAATTAAAGTGAACCAACAAACTATGTCATTGTATTGTTTAGTTTAGCGTGTACCACAATTTCCTTTCTGAACGATTGAACAGATTTTACAGAATTCTGCATAATAGATAATATCTAAGCAGCCGAGAACTTGAGTTTACTGCATTGCATTGGGTATCGTTGAATACGTATTTAAAAATATTTTTTTGTTTTAACTGAACATTTCTAAAAAAAATAATAATTAAATTTAATTTCTGAACACACAACAACAACACCGTTTAGTATCTATATTGATTTAAAGTTACGTAACAACCATGCTCACTTACAAGGCTTCAACTGTAAAAATTCACAAAAAAGTTAAGTCGTAGTTGAGTTTTTTTTGTAAATTTTAGCTTGTCCCATAAGTCCAGTTTGCACGATGCCTGCCTTGCTCATGTCAGGATGCGTGTTATTAGCTAGTGCTCTAGCGGAAAAGAAAAGCACCGTCGCGTCGCCGTCGGTCGGGACGCCCGCGGGTGTGTTGGTCCAAGATTGGTATAAACGAGTCGTCTTCGGGTGGGCTTGACTATACTGGTTGTTAAAACCTGGGAATCCTTATGTATAAAACCCATCTCACATACTAAGAGCTCCCGTAAAGGCTGTTACATATAGCTGTATTCATAAAAATATTTCACTGCGAGACGGATGAAAAACGTTATTCAAAAGTCAAAGACAAAACGTTTATTTCTTTAGACGCTTATGCATATGTATAGACATGGATTCATAAACCTAAGTGAGTGCTAAATCTGTTTAATAACAGTTTAATAAAAGCTTTTCACCCACGTTTATCTCTATAAGAGTCGCAAAATAAGGCGTAAAGATGCTTATTGTGTGTTAAAGCCCATTCAGTTATTATTAGCCAATAATAACAGTTTTTATGAATACGAGCCTTCATCCGAGCCATGGTGTATATCATATAACAAATTTTAAGTTATGCGCCATTATTCGATCTCTCTATATATATATTTGACTCTATCTCTACTCTCTTTCAAGATCACATCGATGATCGATTAACGAACGAAACTTGTCGACAAGCAGTTCTCAAGATAAGGCTATTTTAATTTTGACAGCTGTCAAAAAAGGCAAAGTCTAGAGGCGCAGACAGATTTTGCCAGATATGGCAAATATTTCCGGCTCTTTAAGAATGCAAATACGACTTAATATTTTATTGGTATTTACACTACGTTTTTTCAATTTCCGTAACGTCATGGCTAGATCGATCCTACAACTTTCCCATCGGATCTCGAATCATTAACACGGCGTAGGTAGCAACCCACGGCTGTCAATCTCAGAACAATTAACTCCTAAGAAGAAAATATGGCCGGGCTGAACTCTGACCTGACGTCACTCACTAGTGACGTAATCGATAAATGATTTGTCGATAAAAATCGATTTGCGTAATCAGGGAATATTGTAATGGAATTGCTTTTAGATTTTCTTTATGTGTTAAGCCTCATTGTGAGCTTCTAGTTAAGTTGTATTTAAATTTATTTTTTATTTATTTATTTATTTAAAGTGTTCGTCGTACATTTATTCATAGCTCAATAATCGATGCTAATCCGGAACAATAAATTTGTCTAAAAAGCTAAATAATAGGTTACTGACAGCAAATATTTAAGGTGTTCCAACAGACGTGATAATTTTATGTTAAACAGGCAATAAGTTTTTTTTTCACATTTCATTCGGCCCACTGTTTTTTTGGTTTCTATTGATCAGAATGAATGAGTTTCTATTTAGGTATGATATAACTATTCTATCACTTTATCTCTAGCGCACTAATCTAGAGAGAAATGACGCTCAAATACTAAGAGATTTATGTTAATAAAAGTACCTATTACTTTTTGCATGAATTGAGGTTACCACTGACTTACCAGCCCTCATAAAAAGTTTAAATTATACAAAATACCTACTCGTCGCATATTAGTCATGTACATGTATCAGCTCACACGTAAAGTAGTACTTAGAAACATAAGTACATTACAACATATACTTAAGCAATGACAAGCCAGTCAATTTGTAGTTGACAGCTGTAAAATCTTTATTTATATGACCAAACTCTAGTGGTTCGTGAGTCACCGTTCCTCAGTGTATTTTTGCAGAACCGGTTGCGAATGAAGAACTATGAAGATTGAAGATATTGGATGTGGCATTGATCACACCTTTCAGCAATAGTTCAATGACCAGTACTTTTATGACATAACATTAAAGGAAGACTTAGCAAACATTTAGCATACTATTCTAAAGTTGTAAGACTGTTTTTGTTATTAAAACTTGAACAAAAATACAGATAAAATATTATTGGGAATTTATTTTTCACGTTGCTTTTTTATGATAATAGAAAAGCTTATTAATATCAATTGTAATTCAACATACCATACGAGTATCGTCTTTGGATTGTAATTGATTTTTTTTAAACTAGTTTGTGTTTAGTAATTTAAATACAAGTGGCCCGTGTTTAATGGGTTTTGCCGCGGTAACAATTTATTTTCCTGAGTAATTCCTGGGATAAGGGCGTTCAAAGAACAAATTATTTATAATATTTAGTATGGATTAAGTATAATCGATGATTAACTACATAGTTTTTCGCTCACTGTAGCAAGTATAATGCTATAATGTTTTAGTAGAAACCGACTCTTTAATATTTCAGAGCAATTATGTATAAATTCAGGCATTCCTTCAAACCAGTATAATAAACCTACTTAAAAATTTAAATAACTATTTACTCATTCATTAAGGTTCGTCAAATTACATCGATATTGGAGGAATCCACATAAAAATTAAGATAAACACCTGATTATGCGGATTTTGAACCCTCGGAAACATGTTTACGACTCATTTCAGAAGGACCACACTTCCAAGGCCCAATTAACAACATATATCGATATAAAAAACCAGTAATACCACCATGTTTGTGTGTTCTTTTTATTTCAGTGAAATTTATACTTATTACGAGTGTTGACACCGTTTAAGTTGATAACAGACACTTCGATGTACTTTTTACGATTGTCATGCGGGCTGTCTCTGCAAGTAGCTGCGAAGGAATAATTAAATAGGAATTCTTTTTAAGTGCTTATTATTGGCGTGTATTTAGGTTCTTAAAAAGAAAGGAGAAAAAAGGTCCGAATACCTACCTGTTATCTTTTAGAAGAACGCGGCTTTTTGGTAAGAAAGAAGTTATAAAATACATAATGTAGTTCGACTTGACCGAATAGTGTGTTTTACTCGTAGGTACAGTCGCAGAATGAATCACCTTAATATCCATTATTGCTTGCTTCTTCTATCGGCCAAGTGTGATACATTATGTGATAATGTAACATGTCATTTCTAAAACATAGTGACTTTTATTCTCTTTGGTAATTTCGTCAATTAACTACTTGGCCCACAGATAAACACTTCCGGACACCATTCAACAAATAAGAAGGCAATACGTCTAGTAGTAGGCTAGGCGAACATATCTTGATAGACGACGAAGTTTCAGCATTAGGGTGCCATTTTACCATTTGGGGTACAGATCCCTAGAAATAACACTAACATTAATGTACTAACATTAGCTATAGGTACTTACCATAAGTCAAACACTTGGTAGTAACTACTCGAGTGAACGGTGATATCATAATAACCGTCTATGCATCAGAAAAGACAGGTAATTTTTATGGTGCTAATTAACGAGTTATACATTTTAGCGAAGTCGCGCTGATTCCCTTGATATATCGATACTTCCACGTGATGTATGACTGTCCGCCTCTTTCTTTAGTATCGGTATTTTATGCCGAAGATAAGGACGGATTATAAACTTTATTTACACTTTGAGATAAATTACGAGTATCAATTACATTTGGATTCGAGGGATAAGAAGATTAAGTGCCTACTTGAGTGTACGTGGAAATTAAAATGCCTAGGTTTTTATTCCGCATTGTTTAATTAATTACGCCATGTTCGGTATGGTACTTTTCTAGTCACAGTTGGAAATTTTCTGTATCGAATGTAACCTTTGATAAATAAAATCCTATACGGTATTTGATATCTGACGTTCGCCAAAATTAAATTAGGAGACGTAAACTAGTGCATATAAGTAAATATTTCAGCATTATTTTAAAAATATAATAAATAGACTGTAGCCGTTAACACCCCAAAAAAATGTTTCCCTAGTATTTCAATGGCCCTTTTTTTACTTCTTATTTTCAATACCGTCGTCTAGAACTTGGTCTTTTCAATACCGACTTGAGTCTGTCCTAAGAATTCCTTGTCTGTACAAGCAATTCTTAGGCAGTACTAAATGTGAGCACTCCAAGTTATGTGTCGTTGGTTGGTGATAACTTTATGTCACAACAAAGTAATGGCGATGCCGGCCATAATAAAATATGTTCATAATTATTTTTGCACAAACGTTCCTTCAGAGTATTTCGTACCTCCACGTTTATGCTCGTCAAGAATTTAACGCATGGTCTGTGGCCGTGGCTGATGTCAAAACTCATCAATCATGGACGCCTCTGTCGACTATTAGTTTACAATGACAATATTTTCAGAAAAATTTTCTAGAAATAAATCAGTTATGTTCAATTTGGAGAAAGGAGAGCTATAATTATATATATTCCCCGACAACCCAGTAAACAACCACCGGTATGTGTCACCGGTACTAGACATTTGATATATACCTAATATAATAGACGTACATATATAGATATTTATTTTTATACATATTAATTATGAAAGAAAAGGAAATATGTTGTCTAATTTATAAATAAAGGTAGATTGTTAACTTTCCAAATTTTCTAAAAAAAAAGAATATATTTAAAAGTTAAAAGCATTATTTGTACCTGTACTACTGCAAAGCAAATAAGCTCTGAATATTTCAGAAGAGATAAGTGCAAGTTTCAATCAACAAGCCATCTGTAAAATAAACTTGTTTTGATATAACAAATCTTCTCATTCTAAAAACAATACAGTAATCCAGTTACTTTCTATTAAACTAAAACTCAAGTTTAAAAACAAATTTATTGATAAATAAATGCATTTTTGTATGTAGACATTTTAAATACTAAACTATGATTATACTTTTATAGGCGAATACTAATAAAATTAGAAGTCGTGCTATTGTATTCAGAATTTTTTTTTTAAATTTTTTTTTTCTGTCTTGCATCAAGCAGTCTCATTCTTTGGTTATAAACCACAGCCTCTACCATGTCGACGTCAGCGATTAAAGGCAGAGACACAAAACGGGACGCAGGCTTATGATTTATGATTATTACGTCGTCGGTAGAGCCCATTAGGACAGCACTCGGTCCATTAGAACTGCGCTTCAACGAATCATGCTCTTTTATTTTTCAGTAGTTTTAAAGTTTAATTGCGCTGATACCTGAGGCGTGGTTCATTTGTTTTCTTTTCATATACTCGTTATCGGTTTAAAGACCGCATATGAATGATTTGTAATGGTTGAATTATGGTTATTTTCAATAAAAATGTAGATCCATTTGTGGGATGAAGTATTTTTCTATAAAAAGCAGTAGCTATATAGCCATCATGGGAATGAGCGATAGAATCGTAAATAATTTAAATTGGTCGTAAATAGTAAGTCGTTTTTGATTTAAGCGTTTTAAATAAATCTATACTAATATTATAAAGAGGAAAGGTTTGATTTTTTGTTTGTTTGTTTGTTTGTTTGTTTGTTTGTTTGTCTCGAATAGGCTCTGAAACTACTGCACCGATTTAAAAAATTCTTTCACCATTCGAAAGCTACACTATCCCTGAGTGACATAGGCTATATTTAGTTTACAAAAATAATATGATTTCTTACCAAACTCCGATAATGTAACCCATGGTGAAAAAAAAGAACCCAAAATCTTTCTTTAATCGCGAATGCTGCGAAAACTATTGAATATATAACAAAGTGATGTATCACAACTTTGTAGAACTTATCATTATCTACAAAAAACGTCGTTACATAATATCTCTAACTATTATAGTTTTGTGATAATAAGCGATTTTTTTTTAAAAATAAACCTAAATGTTTCGTTAATCGCGAATGCTGCGAAAACTATTGAATATATAACAAAGTGATGTATTACAACTTTATAGAACTTATCATTATCTACAAAAAACGTCTTTACATCATATCTCTAACTATTATAGTTTTGTGACAATAAGCGATTTTTTATATTAAAAATTATAATACCACTGTTTGAAAAGGCTCTTTATTTGTATCTTGGTATTAATCCTTAACAAAATAATTTATTATGTAAGATTGCTTTAAAACCTTTATATAACTTTTTGAATTATTAGATTCTGACATTCCATTCAAAAGATATCACGAGTTAATTTTTTTTTAAATAACCGCGGCGGCGGTCGGTCGGCTCTCTACTGAATGGTCGTGTGCGGAAATAAAAAAATTGTCGCTTGATAATATTTTGTCGCTTAGTTAGTAGTTAATAATTCGTTAACAGGTAACTAATCCCATTCAAAAAGTTATTTTCAGAACTAAACCCTAGCATAGCATAGATATTGTACATTATCGTCGGTTGCAGGTTCAAATTCAAATTCAAAATCGTTTATTGCATTCATGTGTACAATTTTGGTCTTAAAATTAATTAGCGCTTACAACATGAACGTTCAATTGGGTTAACCACCAAAACAGTACAGTTTTTTTTAAGTTTTTTTCTGCTCTTTCGAATAGCATAATAATAGAATACTAGCTTTAAAAAAATACAGTTACGCTACACATTTTAACTGTGAATTTGCAGACTTCTGTCGAAATTATGTTGTAACTGAGTAGGTATGTGATCCATTTACATAAGTCGAATTGTTGTATTCTTATCCTTTGACCAAAGAAGGTTAAGTTTGTGTATGTATCTTGGCAAGCCAGCATTGCTCTTACACTAATTCTTAGCTTGAACGAAAAATTATAACCACACATACACCAATATAAAACCAACTTTCTTTAAAAAACAAACGTTACACCAATTGACCCGAACCAAGTTTATGTTTGTTGTCGGTTACATCAATTTGAGCATTGCAATCAATAGTATGTTTTCTCTTACCTTAATCTTCTTAAAAATAATAAATCTAAATTTTAAATATAACAAAAACCCCCGATTCGAATCCTTCAATTTCCTTTGATACCCCACTCGAGATTTTTACAGATTTTCGGTTTTCCTTCCCCACTCTAACCCCCACAATTTTTAAACGGCACAACCGATTTTCATGAGACATGTCTAAGAGCACTCGCGCCAGACTCACCTTTTAAACAAAAAAAAAACTAAGTTGAAATCGCTTCATCCGTTCGGGAGATATAATGTCCCAGACAGATACACATCAAACATATGACACCCCTCTTTTTTTGTCGGGGGTTAAAAATTAATCGCTAAATGTGTTGCTAAGCGCATAACTCAACAACGCCTATACCAATTTAGCCAATTTATTTTTTTAAATGTTTGTTGGAGTTTAAGGATGGTTTTTAAGGAGAGAAAAAATCTAATAATTTTGAAACAATTTTGAATAATTACCCGTGCAAAGCCGGGGCGTGGCGCTAGTAATAAATATTTTCAATGAAATAAATAAACAAACTCGTCAGCTATTCAAATATTTAGATTACCTTAGTGGGTTATGTGATATAGAGAATTCCAATTTTATTATAGGAATAAATTTATTTTTCGTTATTATTATATCTATTTTGACGGATTTACACGAAGTTGGTACAATCCGGCGCGGGCGCATCCACTTGTTATGTCAGCGGCCGTTGCCCGCTCTATGAATATGCAACCTGCCCGACCGGTTATATCTGACCTTAAATTTATGTACCTTACATAAATAATAAATGGTTTTGTCTCCGCAAGGCACATAGTATTGAAGAAAGATGCTTTAAGCCTTTTTGTTGACAATAAAGTGTTATTTCAAAGTATGTTTTGTTTACAGCGAAATCGTTTTAGCATTCCTTCGGCTAAATACTTTCATGGCTAACAATAAACTATACTTAGGCTGTTAAACTATGCGCATTTTATAACTTGATAAATTAATCCTTAAGTTCATAAATAACTAGCTGTGCCCCGCGGTGTTACCCGCGATATAATGGATTTTCCCGCGGAATGACGTTTTCCCGCGGTAAAAAGTAGCCTATGTTATTTTTCAGGCTCTAGAGATTCTGTGTACCAAATTTCATTTAAATCGGTTTAGTAGTTTTCGCGTGAAAGAGTAACAAACATCCATACTTACAAACTTTCGCCTTTATAATAGTAGTAGGATTATAATATTATAATGACAGATACTACGTTAGTTATAGCTAATGAAGACTTATCACGTAGACAAATTTATATTATTTATATGTCTTTTAGAAATTAAACTACTGCGGGAATGAACTTAATATAAAAAATAATGAAAAAATATTCCAATAAGTACAGGAAAAGCCCTATGACGGAAAGACAGTTAAAAATACTTAGTCTTTTTGCACGTTGCGCAAAAGGTGTGAAACACAGTATATCATATTTCACTGACGTTTAAAATGTCACTTGCTCAAAGGCAATTAATGTGGATGTAGGGTCTGCGCGTGGGCTGTTACTGTCACAAATGACATGTGTCAATGACAGAAAACATGGCGGGCAGAATTTGAGCAATTTTCGCATAGCTCTGTTATACCGCAATATTGCTTTATTTTTAGACCTGATCATTATATTTATAGTCGTTTGGAAATGGCCCTAAAACGTTATTACGTATGTAACATTGTAGACATTTTGTAATTCATTTATCATATTTTTTTACCCCACTTTAGTAGCCCGGACGTTTCAGTGGATAAGATATTTTGTACCTCTCTGTACTAAAAATATGATTTATTTTATTTAAACTACATAATATACTTAACAGACTTAGTTTATTTAAACTGATATTTCCACTAAAAATAGTATTTTTGAATTTTCCTGAATATTATTCAACAGTATCTTTCCTGATATAATGTATATATCTACGAAAGTATATGTGAATGTTTTTGATGTGAAATATCATTATATCAAGAAATTTGTCTACATCATGAAATAAACAATTCTTCAATATGACAACAACATATACAAAATAAACATGTTTCCTATATTGCACATACACTGATCACTTATACAAGATGCCCCATAACTAGTCCACAAAATATATTTCTATCAACAAAAACTTTCTAAACAGATAAGTAACTTCACAAACCACAAGTCACAGGTCTTCAAGCCATGTCAAAGCTCCCATGTTTACAGCGCAGTATTTCTCAATCAAGGCCCATAACCATTATGCACGGCACAGATTAAGTAAGCTATCGCAGTACTAAAGCTTATGAATGGTTATACTCTGTGCCCCCGTGTTAGCAGGTCTGAACACCTGGACCTTACTATTTAAATGGTACATGGTTGGATATAGTCTACAATTCATTTTAGATGAGAAAGCGCATCTAAAATAGAATAGAATAGAATATACTTTATTACACACCAAATGAACAATACAATATGAAATTAAAACTAAACCTAGAATGCGTAATGGGCGGTCTTATTGCTAAAAGCAATTTCTTCCAGACAACCGTGGATGGAGAGAAAAAAGATTACCTACATATTTTATGGACGGTGAATAGATGGTCGGACGACTTGTTAAAGGTAGCGGGCTCGCGGTGGTTACAGGCTAATACCGACAGAAGTTACTAGAAATCTTTGAGGGAGGCCTTTGTCCAGCAGTGGATGTCCTACGGCAGGAATTATGAATATGAGCAAGTGCAGCGAGTTTTTCTTAAAATGTTTGTGTACTCTGTCCTTGTTTTACGTAATGGACGTATCTATTATAAGAATAATATGAATGTTTAAAGAAATGAAATTGTTTACAAATTAAAAAAATGATGACGATGCTAAATTTAAAATAAATTTAATTTAACCATTAAATCTGGATCGATGTATTCAGCATCCATCCCGATATTTTAAATGGTACTGGTTGGCAGTTGTATTTGTTTCCCTTAACTTTACTTCTGAAAATGGTTTCATAAATATTTTTGATATGAGGCTTAAAGAATAATCTTTAGAGTAATCTTTATCCTAACTAATATTAAAAATCTGAAGTCTGTTTCTTTATTGGTTTGATTGTATAATTGAACGCGCTAATAATTATTTCACTGTTAGATATCCTATTTACGCGGGCAATACCGTGGCATGAAAAGCTAGCTAGGGTCTTAATACAAATAAAAATATATGCGTTTACAACCGTTGATTCGATTATAAAGTCAGTTAATATTATTGTGCTGCGTAACTCGCTTGCTAATATTTATCGTTAACAAGAGAAACACAAACCGTTATATTTTGCATAAATTTTGCAGATTATTTATTAGACTTATATAAATAATTTTGTTGTATAATTTATGAGTGATATAACAGTAATATGGGAGAATATTTATGCATTTTAGCCTTTATATCTATAGAATTATAAACGCATTATTGTTTAATATAGAAATCATTCAGCATCTCTGAAATAGGTCCCTATATGGTGTCACCTCGTATATCCAACTATAAGATATTGGTAAATGAAGATTTATAGTTTACTATGTACTAAATTGTAATAGTAATGCTTTTATAAGTTGTAATATTAAATTTTTATTATTAATAGTTGAACAATAATATTCTGTTTTAAAGAGATAAATACTATTTATTACCTATAGGGTACAGCTATTGTTTGACATATCGCGATTGATGAAAAATGTATATCTGCAGATAATATTGAAAATACATAAATGATCAATATACATACCTTGTGCTATTAATTAAAACGTAGTGATTATATACTCTCTGCCATTAATAATAGGAGAAATTATGCGATGATGCCACTAGCACAATAGTAAACAAATCGTTGGTTCTCTATGGTTCTCGTCTATGGTTTAGTAAACAAACCTTTATGGCACAACACTATGTGTGGTGTTGTGATGTTTATGTTTACGAGACACCATGACTCTTTGTCTATGATATGTTATTGGTTTATTTGCTTTGAACGAGTCGCCAGACCATAGATTATACTTATTGTTTACCGCTAACGCTAATGCTGCCCTCTGGCGCGAGTATATCACAGTAAAGTATTTTTACACAGAGCAATTCAATATTCTAAATTGGTGTATATATGTCAATTTAGACAGTTGACTTCCGATAATAATTCAGTCAGTTAATTATTATTGATTTGAATGTGCACTGATCTGTAATTCAAATTTTGACCTAAAATGTATTATTGTTGGGTTTGCTGAACTACTGATTTGGTTTGTTGATAAGCATGATTTATTTCAAGATTTTCGGTTATTTATTACATTTGTTAATTTTTACTAACACAATAAATATGCAAATCTGTCAGTTAAATTGACAGGTTTCAAAATGGGCGCTTAACGGATATTTAAACTTTTTAGTTACTTTACTAGTACCTCTTCTAAATTTATTTCTTATTTATCTTTAAGTAGACATCTGTTCAATTTGTTTATGTTTTTTTGTATTTGATTTTTGACTTTTCTAAGATTTGCTACAAAACGAAGTGATTATATACTCTCTGATTTGCTATACCAAAAATGCAAAAACTAAATGGTTTTGTCTCGCAATATTTATATGTTACTATTTTAGATCGGTACTCCGGATTCTTGCCAGTTTTGCAATAAAACTACATATTCGGGAGCCGGCTTCCGGCCGGTTTAAGAATTACTTAATGGTACTAAACTTTTTTTTTCTTTTTTTGCAGGATGCTGTGAATCATACCAGTAGGTAGTTTTCAACCTTCAGGCCGGAAAAAGGATATCTAAAACGTCTTACAATGTGTGCATATAGGGTAGGTACATTATTTTGTATTAATTGCATATAAGTCAATTTCAAGTAGTTCTTACAAGTCCATACATTTAGTTCCATACTGACAATGAAGATTACAAGCACATTCTTCGACACGCCATAAAATAATTTTCATTCTTCATTTTATTTTATTTATCTAACAGTATCAACAGCCCATAAATGTATCATAATATTTACCTGACTCATCTATCTTACGGCCAACTATAGATTTACTTTGTATAATATTGTAGTAATTGACAGTCAAACTAAATTAATTAAGCTAAGTATATACAGATTACCTACTGACTGCCTCAGTGGCTCGGTAGGCGATGGTCCGCTTGCGGCGCAAGAGGTGGCGGGTTCGATTCCCGCCGAGGGGGCAAGTGTTTGTATGTTATACAAGCACTTTCTCCTTGCTCTGGGTGTTTATTATGTATAATAAAAAATATCTATATATGTTTGTCTATTATTTAAGTACTTATATCAGATATAGTAAGTACCTGTAACACAAGCTTAGAGCTTACCACGGGGCAAGATGTTGTTGTGTGAATTGTTCGGAAATATTTATTTATAACAAAATAATCTAATGTTTTATAAATGGTATTATATTAACAAACTAAGTAGATTAGGTTAGTCCGTAGTAATTATAGAATACCCAAGACATCTTATCAAATTAAATATTCAACAATTCCATGTTATTTGACAAGGCGTAGGTCGGTAGTATAATTAATATCCCCTGTCTTTTTATCCTGTCAGTGCATTTGTACAGCCATTTTGGCTCCTGTACTCTGTCGCATACAAAAGGCTTTTAAGCTTAGCGTCAATGTCCGTATTTCACGGGATGATTTTGGCTTAAACAAATATTTTATGCGATTTCAAAAGATCAGTTATGCATTAAGTTGAGAATTTGTCTTTTTTGGGACGGTTCAATTTACTTTGAGGATCGTTAAACTGAGGAGTCAAATATCTGACGAACAAAGAAGTAAAAAAAAAAACGATTTCTCATTGTGTATTTTAAGGATTAACACTTTGATTTTAATGAAATCACTTATTATTTGTCACTTAAAAGGACAATTATTACAAAAACAATATATTTGTAATTGTAATAAACTGACTTATCTCTACTCTGTAGCCAAATACCATACCTATAATAATATATATGCCTTAAAATATAATCGAAAATCTATCACCCCCATAAGTACGTAACTTTATTTAACCAATTTTGGCCCATACTTACAAATCAGGAAGAAAATATACACAGTTTAATTATTCACATTGCCACTGGTAGCAAAACACTAGACGATCTCTCGAGAACGACTGGACATCCATTCTCACGTCCGGTGATCATTACTCAATGACTGGAAGTATATCTACAATCATCTATTATCCTACGGATATCTTTTTTTCTTTGAGATGTTTTTTGATGGCAAGGACATAAAATTATTCGAAATATTAGAATGAAACTTTCAAAAATACGCACATAAAACATTCTTATTCTGTTTACTATGTCTGTTTGTCCAAAAATACTGGACACGCGGAACTTAAATGCAATATAACGTTTTTTTCGTTTATAATATAAATCTAAATTTCAAATTTAAGAAAAAAAAAACGATTTTGACGCCCTTATTTCGTTAAAAGTAAAACACCATAATATTTTGTAATGTGCACGCGATGCGCTTTCATTTGATACCTCACTCGAGTATATTTGCAGATTTTCGGTTTTCTTTCCCCACTCTCACCCCCATAACTTTTTAACGACGAAACCGATTTTTATGAAACATGTCAAAAAAAAAAACTAAATTGAAATCGCTCCATCCGTCCGGGAGCTATGATGTCCCAGACAGACACGTCAAACTTACAATACCCCTCTTTTTTGGTCGGTCGTTAATTTTTTTAATTATCTGAATAACGCTCTAATTGTTTTGTAGTTATCTACAAGGTATTTAAATTTATGCATTATTGTATTGAAGAATACAAAAATAGATATCGTTTTTTGTAAATCCAACGGGAACACTTCGTTTTTTCGGGATGAAAGATAGACTATGGTGCTTCTTCGTGTACCCAACTATTATGTAGGTTTATACATTTTTTTTGAAGATGCTTGAATCTTACAGTGTGAAGGGGTAGCTAACAAACAAATAAACACACATCATTCGCATATATATATATTTAAATACTAGCCGCCCGCCTGGAAGAGATGTTTTTTAGCGATAAGGCCGCCGATAGTACAACTAGTAATGTGGCTATTGCTTGTTATTTTGAGTTAGTCCGTAAGTATTGGTGCAATAAAGAAACGATATATAACAGGCGGACGCGGCGGACGTTGTACATAATAAGATTAGTTGTTAATATGTAGTTACTCTAACTAGTGCAGTCTACCAGGTCATGAAAGGTATCGAATTTCACAGCAGTAGAAAGGCAAACAAGATGAGTCTAGTCGTGCGCGTGAGTGCTTACTACATTATATGTAACATGTAGCCTGTTCGATCCCATGGGAAACGGACCGAACTATCGAATTGCTATTTTATTTCATTGGTGTCAGCCTGTTATGGATGTTTTTTTTTTAATATTGTACTTTGTTGTTATTTTTTTGGATTTTTTTTGGCATACAAATATGATAGATACTCTTGGAGCTACCACGGGGCTAGATGTTATTGTGTTAATTTTCGTATTTAGCAAATTGTTTTACTACTATCATAAATAGGAAAGTGTATGTGTGTCTGTTTGTCCTTTCACGGCAAATAGGATATATAATATCGTCACAGTTTTCGTGAATAAAACCCGTTTTATTTATTTTTATTGATTTATTTTATGTTTCTTTATTCGGAGCAACAAACAATTATACTCTAGACTCGTTAAATAATCTTAGGCGGCCTCTAGACCTACAATAACATTGTACAATACTTTTAATGTACAATAAGATTGAAAGGCGCTTTGATCCAAACGACCAATTATATTGCACTACAATACGAACAGCACAATGTTTTCGCGTTCAGTCGGAGAATAGTATTGATCCCGTGTGCACCGTGCGAAAAACATGGTGCAATAAAAATTAAACTCGCTCAAACTTTCGGCCAATCATTGTGCAATCTTCAATATTAACCCTAAACGGTCAATTAAATTGCACAATTCGCAATATTGTGCAATATAATTGACCGTTTAGAGGCCGCCTTAAACTAACATCCTTATTCTCTAAGCATAACCAGCACCGTTGCCCGCAGATTACTATATGCGAATAGCGGCGTAGCTATTGTAAGTAATACAAAAATTACATTTATGATAAGTACAAAAATTTTAACACTAATAATTAACAACTACAAAATTTTAATTTCAATTCTATATAGATACATATTATTGTAGGTATGAAGTTATACAAATCAATTACTTGCTAATATTTATGTTGTAGTTACAAAAGACTCAGACACAATAGTATGTATGATCGATTTCTTGAAAGAAAAAGGTGTGGTAGCAAAAATGTCCGCATTAAGTAAATAATCAAAATAAATAAATTTAAGCAATTTAAAAAATATTAAGCGATATCTCGGTTTGGGTGTTTAATATCTATGATGAAAAATATCTATAAAGTGTATGTATCTATATTATACATATGAAGTACATCAGATTTATAGCACCCGTAACACAAGCTTATAGCTTACCGCGGGGCTTGATGTAATAGTGTAGATTTTCCAGAAATATTTATTTATTTATTTTTATTTAGCAAATTGTTTTATTATTTTAAGGCAATTATTTTCTGCACTATTAAATAATATAAGGGGAAGTCACGATTCCCCTGATAACATCACAAGAGCTGTATCAAAGATCTAGATGTAAATAGATGAAAGATCCGATAGTGTGTGTTGAATGAAGATAGCTACAGATGAATTGCTCAGATTTCATTTCATGATAGGGATTTAAATGAGGGATAAGAGGATATAGAAATTAATGAGAACCCTAACTTGAAATGTCGCATCATCATCATTAGTCAATCGCAAGTAGGCTTCCTGGAGTTTCAATTGTATTGTTAAGTTTTAAGCGAATAAGCAATAGTTCTAAGGTTATTTTATTTTAATTAAATCACCATTTATGGGTCCGTAGAGATATTTATTGATCAGTTAATTCATGGATAGATTACGGTAACATAAATAAAGCAAATTTACCGTAAGTAAATGAATGTTCTGGGGTCTTCATGCTCCATCTTAGACCACATCGTCACGTTACATCAGGTGAGATTGCGGTCAATTGAACGCTTATATAACATAAAAAAAATCATTTAAGTTAGTAAATAAATTAATTTTGTATTTGGCTTCTGTAGACCTAACACAAAAATGATCAGAAGAAACCAAATAATTTAATTCAACATAATTTTATCTTACTCGTCCGTAAAACTATAGGAAATAAAATTCTAGCTATAAAAGTAAGTAGAAGTCGGTCCAACAAGATAAAATTGCCCTTTCCGTCCATCCGACTTAACTGAGATAGGCCCTAGACAAAAACTGAATGTATCCAGCATCCAGCATTTGCATCTACGTAGAATAAATTAAAATGCCTGAGTTTTTCATGTCCTAGTCTTTATATGCCGGGTGCTGTGACAATTTACCATCACAATTACCATACCACGTTTGTAGAAACTCGTCTTGGAAAAAATGGTGCATTTCTGAAATTCTGAGGTGTACATGCAAATTCTATCAGTGGGTCTGAGGAACTAGTTTATAATTGTAGACAGACGGTCAGCAAAAACGTATACTTTAAAATTTATTTGCTGCTTCTTGATAGACCCCAATGTTCCTAAGTTATATGTACTTGTTATAGGTATTTACTACAAAAGAACTTATTTCAGTAAATATATTGAAGATGTTTTTCTAATTCCAGCAGTTTTGGAAATAATCTTGGATTCTTTGAGTTTTAAGGTTTGAAGGTTGTTTTGATTCTTCAAGCTTTTAAGTCATGATCGCCATTGCCAACAAAGAAGAAAATGGCATTTTTATTACAAATAATACTATTAATTAAAGTATAAAAGTTGTCAGTATCTTATCATAAGTAAGATTCAATTTTACATAGCTCAACACAGTAAAATAAATCATTCAAAACTCTTATCCATACGTGATTGATTAACCTTTTCAATCGCACATTCCAAAGAAATTTTCACTTATTCACGCATCGTTAATTTTGCTATCAGTACTGTTACTTACGGACAGTTAGTAGTAAATTTATTTAAACCTGTACTCAAAGTTGCACCTACATTATTATAATTACCACGTGCCGAAGCAATATCAATACACTGTCATTTCCTCTACTTATTATCATATCTGTTATTTTTATCTTTCTAGAACTATTTAACATTTACATGCTTTTCAAAGTGTTTATGCAAATCATGAGGATGAGGAATATCGAAGTTATTGTTGTCATGCAAGTTTGGTGCGGCTATATAAGCGATCTACCGCGAATATTCGTGTCAACGCGATGTGTTGAGCGGGGTACATCGTTGCAACGCCAAGTACCTATTCGTGCGAAGACAATTTAGAATCTTGTAGCGCGCAACTCCACACAAATCTTTGCTCGCAAATGTGGGCCGCACCATAAGTGTATTTTGACAAAATACGACTTCGGCCTAGCCTAAGTATGTTACTTAGAAAACCACACCACGGATCCTTTTCAAATAACTTTAGGAAAATTATATTATTTTATTATTTATTTAAGAAATATATTATGTGTCAAAAAATGCTTTCTAATTTTTTGTATGGAGAAGATTGTGTATTGATTCTTCGGTAGAAAATTAGAAAAAATAAATTTTGACATTTGAGTTCATCACACATCACTAACATAAATAAAATTTAAAATTTAAGAATAACCCCAGATACCAGAAACTTTTTTCCCTAAATGTAAAAGGTGTATGACCTTTTTTACTTTTATTTTGTAATGTGGACGTGATACGCTTTCATTTGATACCCCACTCGAGTATGTATGTTTGCAGATTTTCGGTTTTCCTTCCCCACTCTCACCCCCATAACTTTTAAACGGCTGAACCGATTTTCATGAAACATTTCTAAGAACACCCGCACTTATAACACTCCTCTTTTTTAGTCGGGGGTTAAAATGAGCGGTTTACCGTGTTCAATGAGGCTACTCTTAAACAGGTATATTTTTAGTACACAAGGTGTTGTATAAGACAAGACATTCATTTTTAAACAAATACAATATCTCTAACGCCTTTTGGTAAAACACTTTTCATTTCGTAGTCTTCCTAAATTTATAACTTAAGCATTACTCCACTTCTACTCCCGGACAACTCCATCGTACAGCACGTAAAAGAAGATTCTACGTCGTGAAGAGAAGAAGAAAGAAGAGAAGAGAAGAGCTCGCACAAGCACAGGCAATGGCACTGGAAGAATTCACGGGTCCGATTTCGTACTCCCGTGGTCTCTTAGTGGCATCACTGGTGCTGGCGATACACAGCCTATGAGAACAACTCCAAGGAAATAACCAACCAAGTTTAAGAACGAATGCCTTATTACTGAGGACATAAGGTCTTATTCCTATTTAAGATAATGTTCGACAATTGTATAAAAAATCTGGTTGTTTTCTTTGTATAATTAGAAATAAGTATTCAATGTGAAAACGGATATTAAAGTTGTGACGTTTTATAATTTTACTGCCAAAATTGCCTGCTAATTTGACTGGCTCAGTGGCGCATTGGCCGAAGGTCCGCTTGCGGCGCAAGAGGTAGCGGGTTCCATTCCCGCCCAGGGGTTAAGTGTTTGCATGTTTTGCAAGCACTTTCTCCTTGGTCTGGGTGTTTGCATGTATAAATATATCAATAAATGTATGTGCGTCTATTATATTGTGTATATCAGATATCCAGTTCACAAGCATGTAGCTTCGTAGTAAAGCGCTAGATGTTGTGTGGATTGGCCGGAAATGTTTATTTTTATGAATTATGTATTAGACATATATAACTTTTAAAACTATCATGGTTATCAATAATACTATTTAGATTTATAACGGGATATTTACCATGCATTAAAAAAAGCCTGCAAGGGAGGTCCAAACGGACACCGTCAGTTTTGTGTGTCGCGATAGTGTGTTAGTGGGGTGTGAAACATGTCCCAGCTCTAGTGATACATCGACTCGTAATAAAAGAGTGAGTAAGAGGGTAGACCGATTTGTCTGCCAATAAAACTGTTAGGTACTAAAATCGCTGCAGATTCAGTTCAACCGTGATCATGGCGCATGTAACTGTGCCGAAATATCGGGAAACTCGAAAGACAATAAATCATGTTAAATATCCCGTTATAAATCTAAATAGTATGTATTAGACATCATGAACCTCTTGTGAGACCTCGCGCTTAGCGTACGAAAATCTTGAAAATTTACGTGTGTGATAAATATTTTTTTAATTTAAAAATACATATAGATTTTTTAAATGTCGCGCATGAATCTTCATTCAACATTTTTCTTAAAACTTTGGTATCAAGTCGGCACGGGTTATCTTTAGGTCTATTTGCACATATAATTTTTAAGAATTTAAACTTAAGAGTATGGGGTAACCCATTGAGACTAATAAAGCGACTACAAAAATTTTATTTAAAAATAAAATATCTTACCTATGTACCCGTATCTATTATTTTTTCTTGCAAACTAAATATCAAGATGAGGTTCGCGCGACGTATAGCTTTCGTGCGATTATACAAGTTTAGCAGTCACGATCCCCACTCCGAAAATTTGATGCTCTATACATTTGCACTTTCTTATTAATTTGATAAATATAAAAATAATGTCCAGTTTTTTTTGGTCAGGCTACCAGACGGAGTAAACAGAATAATTATGTAGTCATCATGCCTAAATGTTTAATAAAGGTAATTGCCATCCATGCTTTTTAGGCGGTTCGGCCTTATGTAGGTTAGGTATACAGCAGAATTTACATGAGCCTAGAATTCTTGCATCGATAGCAAGTCTTTTACACCTTGTGCAAACATACCTACATACTTAAGTATAATAACTTAAGTAAAAATGCTTGTGCAAACAACAAAAAAAATGTATGAGATGGACTCATACTTCTCATAGGGTTCAGTGTTCAGTTTAATCACAAATTTCCATAAAAAAAAGAAAATGGGTATTTTTTTTTAAGTGCGAAAATATGCAGGTGTTGCTGACACACATCCAAGTACCTACTACTCTCGTGCAACGTCGCATGGATGGTACGTCATGTACGGATTGTATTCCTCAAAACATTGACCATTCATTTAAGTATAAAACTTTTTTGCCAAAAATTAAACCAACTTCAAAAGAGAAACTGAAAAGTACAAAATAAATTAACTTTACAAATCATTTCGACATTATAAGTGATAATTAAAAGAAACATAAACAGTTAAATAATTAAGTATTTAATAATTTTGAAGTCGATGCCAAGTAAAACAATAACTAGATATAATATAGGTACCTAACATCAATCTTTTTCACAACTCAAGCCATAAGGTATTGGTAGGAAATTAACTCCAAATATCAGTCCATTCGCGGTATATCCGCGCACGCATTTCAATTTGGGTCCTAAATGCTGTTAATAGGATGTTATTTTGACATATCTATTAATATTGTGTATAGTGTAGGTAAAAATGTATTTGTAACTGCTTTAAGTTTTTTGTAGTTTTTACTTGGCACCGACCTCAAAATTATTAAATACTTAATTATTTAATTGTTTATGTTTCTTTTAATTATCACTTATAATGTCGAAATGATTTGTAAAGTTAATTTATTTTGTACTTTTCAGTTTCTCTTTTGAAGTTGGTTTAATTTTTGGCAAAAAAGTTTTATTTCACGATTTTTAGTGATTACTCTACTAAAATATACCTTATAGAGTTAGTTTGACTGTCCTTCATTTTCATTATCAGACCCCTAATATCAGTCAAAACCCATTTAGATGAACGGTCTCAGTAATATAAGTTAATCAAGCCCAAACACAAAGTACTTGCTGTAAATCGTTGAGGAGTTCCCTCCATCATCAGATCAACACCAGACCCTCATTAATAAAACGGCTTTAAAATTCATTATATTGAATAATATTAAGGAACACACAAGTCGGAAAGACAATATTTTCGAGAGTTTCCCTCAATTTCTTCACGATACCAACACCAGATCCAGGTTTCCTTACAATGGGACCACTCTTGGGTTACTCCCTTTCCAACAAAAAAAGAATAATCAAAATCGGTACATAACCGACAAAGTTATCCGCGGAAATACATAAAAAAAAAAAAAATTATATACGGTCGAATTGAGAAACCTCCTTTTTTTTGAAGTCGGTTCATAAAAGTTAGAAAATGAGTATAATAAGAATATTTCTACCACAGATCAATTCAATTATTTGGGCAAATAACGAGTGCTTCTCTGTGAATATGTAATTTGTTACACGTTGTATACAAACATAACAAAGTCAAAGACAAAGCGTTTATTTCCTTGAAAGCACAGAGCATAACATGGACATGTCAACTAAAAGTTTATTTAAATAAATGACATTGTCTTGACAGTTCGCTTCAATTTTTTACACTGAGGCTAGAAGCGAACCTAACCAACATGTATAGAGAACAAAGCTTTTTCCAAATATGAATGAATGAACGAATGAAAAATGTATGACAAGGGGTTCGCCTCAATCTTTTACACTGAGTTGAGAAGCGAACCTAACCTACATGTAACGAACAATGCTTTTTCCAAACATGAACGAATGAACGAATGAAAATTAAACGACAAGGGTCACTAGTTCCAAACAACAAACCACCACCATCCAGACTTGTTTTAATTACATGTCATTTCCGTTTCGTGTATAGGATACCTAAAAAAACGCAGTTTCCTGTGAAGGCAAAAACTCGAAGAACTTGAGCATAGCTGTGATGGACAGGTTGTCTGTCCATTGGTGCGGGGCAAGACTGCAAAACCGATATTTTTAGCCGACAAAAAAAAAGGATAAGCTTCTCAATTCGACGCGTATAATAAATACAATATATAAAAATAGTACGCATATTTCTGCTTTTAAAATTGACAACTGTCTTCCAGTCGAATTTAAAACGATGCCAAGGGAGCAATTTAAAAGTAACATGAAAAATGGCTAATACAAAATGCTTTTTATAGCCTAACTGAATATTTTGAATATAAGTAGGTATATTGAGTAATATTTTCGAGAGCTATATCTATTATCATTTTATAAATATAAAATTGTAATATTTTATAATTATTGTTCTCATAGAACAAGCAACGCCCAATTTGGGCAAACTGCTGTTTCTCAACTCTACTTTAAGACTTTTGTACACAGTCCTAACAATAAATAATATCTTATTCATATTCTTATTCTTAAGAATGTGAATAATGAGAGACGCTCTCTCCTCCGCCGCGTCTCTCTGTCTATATGTTCGGGATAAAATTAAACATGTACAAGTTATGTTTGTATTGTGATGTAACTAGTAAGGACAACTGTTTGTTTACCGAATAAGATAAAATAAATTAAACTACTGAACGGATCTTTATCCGGTTTTCAGCGAACGGACAAGCTAGTTTTATATACTTTACACAGGTACAAGCCCATAATAATTTAGTAAGGATTTTTATGTATTTTCGTAAATTTCCTAATATTTTTAATAGTGTTTCTGCTTCCGAGGACGGAAATAAACCCATCTTATCGTACACTATGCATGTCGTCCAGCCATTTTTCAGTTATAAGTGTTGGACGCAATCCCACTTTGCTTGCTTTATTAGTTTTTTCAAGGTTTCCTGGGAAACTCCACTGTTAGTGCCTCTCAGTATTCGTTTTTATATTACAATACAATACACTTTATGGAACACCAATTAACAAAACAAAAAATAATAATATACTATCACAATGGGCGGCCTTATCACTAAAAGTGATCTCTACCAGACAACCTTTGGATGGACTGGAATAAATTATAAAAGACGGAAGAGGCAAAATTGGTAATAACAAAAGTCAAGAGATACGAAAGAAAATAATTCAAATTATACATATAAATAAATATATAAACATATCTAATAAAAATTATATAATAAATAACACATATGTGATTTTCACATGAATAAATATATGAACATATAATAAATATATACATACAATAAACCAGCAACAAGCAAGCTTTATAATATTAATAGTAATTTCTGCATATTTTTATGTGGTGTGCAAAAAAGTGTCTTACAATCTAATATATTTTCACTGGTTATCATAAGAACTGCTATGTCTGGCTAATATATTTGAATTGGCTAAAATATAAGACACAATAAGCCTATTTCTGCCTTAGTTTGCTATTATTATAGAGATAAACAAGTGAAAAGCTTTCACCCAACAGTTACACAGAATTATAACTAATAAATGATTATGCATAACGTTTTTTATCAAAAGTTTTATTAAAATACGGGGGATTATATTTCCAGGGAGAGAGAGGACTGAGATTTCTTTATCAGATTGAATGGGGAATGGGCTACCGCCAAACGAAATTAGCAAGTAGAACAGAATGCCGTTGGGGCTCAAAGATTTAAGTACCTGTATAGCCAAAAGACATGGTGGCCGCAAGTTTTCGAAGCAGTTGTCTTCCAACCGATTTAATTGGAAATCTACGAGGGAAGCTTATGCTCAGCACTCTACGTCCTGGAAGCCAATTCTCGCACCTATGATTTTGATATTATAATGAATACGATAAATAATCTAAGGTTGGTATATATATTATTATATTATGTTGGTATATATATATAATTAAGTCTGCGATTGTCCAATAATTGGCTTTCAGAGCGCAATCCCTGTGTCCCAGCATTGGGAACGTTAAAAGGGTTTGATAAATACTATTAAAATGCGACCATATTTAATTTTTCGTACATTAATATGCGTAATGTGGACAATATCTATATATATAAAAGAAAGTCGTGTTAGTTACACCACTTATAACTCACGAACGGTAGAACAGATTTGGGTGAAAATTGGTATGGAGGTAGCTTAGAGCCAGGAGACGGACATAAGATACTTTGAGGTTGGAGGACTTGGACTTGGAGGTTTTGGCTGTTCACGTCCGTAAGTGGTAACCCTCTGAATCCTTACACGTGACCTCCGGGTGGTGCTAAGAACAGTCTCTGGTGGTAGGCTTCGGCCGCGGCTTGTCACCACCCTCCGGGCTGGGCCAGTGCGTGAAGCGATTTTTTCGTGTTTCGTAATGTGGTCCGGAGAAGCCATCTTCTAGGCCTTCATGCTCCATCTTAGACCACATCTTCACTTTACATCAGGTGAGATTGTGGTCAAATGAAGGCTTATCAATATTAAAAAAAAAAAAAAAAAAAAAAAACTTTTCATCCCGTTCGACAGCGTTCCCGTGTGACTTGACATGAATATCTTAATATATATAAATCTCCTGTCACAATGTTTGTCCTCAATGGACTCCTAAACCAATTAACCGATTATAATAAAATTCGCACACTGTGTGCAGTTCGATCCAACTTGAGAGATAGGATAGTTTAAATCTCAAATTATAGTCGCAATTTTATTTTTTGCTAATTATTTGTCTGTTATTATCCAAGGTTAACAAAAGTGAAAAAAAAATGACTTTTTATAGGTTGTCTATGATTTTTCTTGATAAGCTATTCATACGTGGTTGATATACACTCTTTGAGCTTTTGTCTATGTCTCGAAAGTTCAATATTCAACATAGTTTTCAATCATTTTTTTCTGACATGAGTTTGAAGTACTTAATTATTTTATTTTTATTTTTAATTTTTTTGTTATAAGAGTCCGTGAAATAGCGGAGATTATCTATATTCTATATAAATAAAAATGAATTGTTGTTCGTTAATCTGATTAAAACTCAAGAACGGCTGGGACGATTGAGCTGATTTTTGTTTTAAAATGTTTGTCGTAGTCCAGGGTAGGTCTAAACGGTGAGCAAATAAGGAAAAATTGCCGGGAACTTTTTTTACCCGTGCGACGCCGGGGCGGGCCTCTAGTTATCGATAAAATGATGGTACCCAAAATGTGAATAGGTACCTACCGATTATAAATAATTTCCATGATTTAATTCCATGGTTATTGGGTCGTCAGTCTCGACTTTCGTCCCATAACAAATTACTCATATACAAGACCATTATTAAACCAATCTGGACATATGGCATAGAACTTTGGGGAACGGCCAGCGACTCCAATATAGAAATTCTGCAAAAGGCACATTGGTTTATCAAAAACACAGAAATCCACGAACACCTTAAAATGCCCACCGTAAAAGAAGCAGTCAATAACTATTGCTTAAAATATAAAGACAGACTAAGCAGACATAGCAATCTACTAGCTCAGGCCCTCCTTAAAAACCAAAATGACATAAATCGTCTCAAAATATGGCAAATCCTTACACTGGACCAAAGAAACTAATAATATGACTATGTATTAAAAACCTACAGATGAGTTGCTTAATGGAGTCTACTTGTCTACATCCAAAAATTTCCAACCCAGAACTCATTTAATTATGGCCAAAAGGTCGATTGCAGATAAACAAAAAAGGAAAAAAAGAGAAAAAAATGATTTATATTATTTAGATTTATAACGGGATATTTACCATGATTGATTGTCTTTCGAGTTTCCCGATATTTCGGCACAGTTACATGCGCCATGATCACGGTTGAACTGGTAAATATCCCGTTATAAATCTAAATAATATGAATAACCATGATAGTTTCAAAAGTTATATAAAAATGATTTAATTCAATTTTTATATTATCTTTGTTTTTTTTTTGGAATTTATAAGCTTACTCTCAATTCAATTCCTTATAATTTGTCAGTTCGTGAAGCGTCAGTTTGCCAGTGTCAAGTAAAATAAAATTATAATTTGAAAAAGATGTTACTCAGTTGAACGCCATTTTGCGTCTCTTAAACTTTGGTGAGACGCAAAATGGCGTTTGACTGAGTATATACATATACCCTGTGTATTTTGGAAATAAATGTTTTGACTTTGACTTTGGGATTGGAGTGTCGAATCAACATAGTACGCTAGTTATCATGTCACAGTCCAGACCCACCTAAGACATTGTGATATATGTGATGATAATGATTTTACTTACAATCTAAATCACATTGTGATTTAGTTTGTAGGTAAAAATGTTTGTAATACGATTTAAAAAAAAACAAGGATATAATTCTAGATACGCCAATGAGCTACTGTGCGAAACAAAATCACTGACATTCATAACTTGTAGCAGGTGCAGTAATGCGATAGCTGCTTACCGTGGAAAGTATTGCGGAGCGCACCGACTGTGGCCCAAGACAGAAGAGATCCAGTACTGATAAAAAAATTATTGGTGAAAAGGTGTATAATAAATGTTAATCTTCTTATGTTAACTTTCATGTTTCTGGTTTCGGATCTGGGTGTTTTCTCAGTATCATATGTATGTATTTACAAAAAAAATGTATCTATGTAGTATATCAGTACGACCCATAGTACAAGCTCTACTTAGTTTGGGGCTGTGTGAGTATTATAATCGAATTATTAAGTAGTTAATGAATATTTTATTTTTTGTAATATTCGGCTTATAGGCCGAAATTTCAGTGTCCCTACAATATTTTTAAGAACTTTGTACCATACTCAATTTATATGAAAAAATGATTATAAATAAAATAAAATAAAACCAACCTCAACCTCTTGCGCCGCAAGCAGGCCTCGGCCCACCGCGCCACTGAGGCAGATTATGATTATAAACCAAGTCGGTTTATTTATACGAAAAAAAAATAAAAAACAAATGAGCACACATTTAAAAGTAAGTTAAACTTAATCAATTTTCAAATTTACATGTTACTATTAATTACTGATAATTATATCAACATTTAGAGCGTTTTTGACCCACAAACGTGATGCCTGAGAATTTTGGGTACATAACTGTGCCTCCCAAAATAAGAATTGAGCTTTATTGTCACTTTTGGTAGATATGGTAAATAATTCGTTCATAACTGCCAAATCCATCGAGTTGCGAACCTGGACATACATTTATGTCTGCAGATCATTACCACCATCAGATTGAGAAAATATTAGGCAAATGAAAAGTTTATGACTAATGATAATTACATCGGTATATCAAGTAGATTTTGCTCAGCTATAAACAAACTATATGGACTTAGTAATCATAGTTACAGTATGTTTTTCTGCCTTAATATTCTTACAGTAAGTCACCTTCTTGCTATAGTTATGCTTAGGAATGAAAAAAATAGATTTATTACATTCCTAAAGATAAATAGTTTTTTTGAGGTTTTCTATATTAATAATTTATTTATTGACTAACTTAGTCATTCCACTTATAAGGCAAACTACTTTGCATAGTAAAAACCAACAAAAATAAAAATATGCCTAATATTTGGACCATGGTAGCAAAAACCGTAAAAAACCTTTAACTGCCGTTTATTCGAAAATGTGCTCGGAGGACTTACTGTGGTTACCTTCGTGGGGCAGTATTATTAAGTATATCAGATGTATTAGTACCCGTAACATAAGCTTAGAGCCTACCACGGGGCTAGATGTTGTTGTGTGGATTGTCCAGCAATATCCAATCGTTTGTTCTATAGAGTTTTGTTGATAGATATTTACCGCGGCCGCTTATAACTTGCAATCGAGTAATTGTTGCGGTTGGTAGAGATTTCTTCAATTATATGCCAACTACTCGTACACGTCCCAGATAACGCCAGTGCATGTCAGTTTAGAAAGTTACACTGTTTAGATCACATTTTTACAATCACAGTCTTTTGTTTTCGTCTGGATGTTGTTGTTGAAGATTATACTTTGTCTACACATATAATTTATCATTTTATTACTAGCGCTCGCATTCATATAAATCCTATTTCTGGCTATAATAACTCAATTAGCTAAAGCGCAAAATAAGCCTAAATCTGCCTTATTTTTCGATTAATAAAGAAATAAACAAAGGCAAGCTTTTAGGGAACTGTTATTAAACATATTTGACACTAATTCAGGTTTATGAATCACGTTAAGCCTCAAATAAAAAGTGAAATAGTTTTATGTGTACGGGGGCTAGAATTTATAATTTTATTATTCTGACCTTAACTTTTCATCAGACTTAAATTTATCATACGTTTCGCATGCCAAGAAATTTGTAGGACTAAGGATTAATTTTCAACTAAGGATTTTAGCTGATATCAACTATTAATCCAATATCAAACTGAAATTGAAAGTTAAAACCAATGTAAATCAAAAACCTATTTGAGGTTGTCAAAAGTTTCGTTCAAAATTATTAATGTAAACTTTTTTTTTCATGACAAACTTCTTATATCTGACTCGAGTTTGATGATGGTCTGTGACCTTTATTGTTCCTGTGTAGCATAAGAACCCGAGAATAAGCAGCATCTCTCCCTTAAAGAGATAAGTCCCTGTGTCCCAGCAGTGGGAATGTTAATAGGGATTGAAGATGCCCCCTACTTACGTTTCCACTGCTGGGACACAAGGACTTCTAAAGATGACAAATATGACATGTCCACATAATCTATGATTTTACGGACAAAAACTGAATCAATTTAGTGTAACTTACTCATAAATGCTATCACCAGAACCGATTTCACCAAACCTTTTCAACACTTACAAAGCTGACACCTTTTTTGGCGCCAAAAAGCGATTAACTTTTTGCTTGCCAGTGAAACCGACGAAAGAGAAAAGAAGGTATTTTCTTCATTTAATGCACCGTTGAGTTCGCGATTCTAGGTTAAGTTTTTTATAATTATTATTTCAACTTTACTTTGAGTTTCTTGTGGTCACTTCATAGGTCGAAGATATTATAATCATAAATGGAGTCATTTTACTGCTTGAATTCATTTAAATATTTTTTTTATGTATAACCTAGATCGAGTGCTGGGTGCGAGGTCTATGTTCAATTTGTTTGTGTTTTTTGTATTTTGTTTTTGACGTTTCTATGATTTTACAATAAAAAAAAATGATTTTGTATATTGTATCAAATGAAAGCGCATCACATGCACATTACCAAAATAATAAGTTTTTTTTTATTAAACACAAATGTATGGAATCGTTTATTTTTTAATTTAATTTTTGGAGTTTACTCCTTAAGAAACGATCTGAGTTCTAGGGCCCGGTACGGAAATTTTATGAGGAGTAAAATCAAGTGTAACACGAAAAGTTGAGGCGTTACGTAGAAAGAGACAAACATATATATCTGTAGGATTGAACGTGTAAAAGAATGAGATGGAATACATTTTACACAGCGTATCTCATTCTCGGGGTCTCCTCTTTGCGCGATACTTCGTAGTCTCACTGTATTTTATTAATAATATTTTGTAACATACTTTATGTAATACGCTTTATTGAAGTAATATAAATAATCCGAATAATTACAGATATATGTTTGTTTCTCTTATCATTTTAGCAGATGCGTTCATTTACCCTTTTTTCTATTCGATATATATCATAAAATTATCGTTCGTAAGGAGTAAACTCCAATCGTGCGTCGTAGCTGACACACACACACTTTTTTTTTGTATTGTAGTTTTTTTTGAATGAAAGGTGAGTTTGGCCCGGGTGTGCTTAGATATGTTTCATGAAAATCGGTTGAGCCATTTAAAAGTTTGGGGGTGAGAGAGGGCAAGGAAAACCGAAAATCTGCAAATATACTCGAGTGGGATATCAAATGAAAGAGCATCGCGTGCACATTGGTAAATAGTATGGTTACTTTTAAGGAAATTAAAACATTAGAATCGGAAGTTTTTCTTAAATTTATTTAGATTTATTGAGTCCAGCTGAGTACACATGAAAATTCAGCAAAAAAAAAACTGAAATCCTGCCGGATAAATAAATCATCTACCAAAAAAATACATTTCTTGAATCCTGAAAATATCGTCTTCAATACTTCTACCCATTAAACATGGTACAGTGTTCAGTTCCATAAAGCACTGTACGGCGTTCAATTAATTTAGAAAGTAAGATAAAGGCAGGCCGTTCGTTAGTGCCTAATGGAAATTTATCACGTTTTACGTTACAGTTCTTAGTAATAAAATCTTTAGACCAAGATTAAGGTGTCTTATATGTTTATTGGGTAAATTCCATGGTTAATTGCTATGCAATAATTAAAGCGTAGTGTAAATTGATAGGTAGGTAAGTTAATTTAATGGAATCGCATTTCAATTGCAGGGGTCTAATTGAAATTTCAAATTTAATTATATAATTGGTACCTATATAACAATTTACAAGAGTCTGTATCTAATTACTTAAAATCATTCATAATCTGCGACCCGCCCCGATCGCACGCCTGCGAATTGGCTTGTTTCAATTATTCCACATTTTGAAATATCAAATAATAGGAATAATTATTTGTATTATTCGAACAAAAACATCCGTTCGATATTCGAACTGATCATTTAGAATGCGTCCGTTCAAATTCAAATTCACGATGGCGCCACATTGTTCTGTATTAGGCGCGCTCCCCAGGGCGCTCCCGATTTGTAAAGGAAACTAGAAACTAGTGTGGACAGAAAGGAAGCTTACTTGGAGTGAAATGAACAGCAATTTATGGTAGGTTTTCCCTCCGAAAAGGATTTCAGCAGGCTCATCTAGAGCCTCTGTAAAACTACTTAACGCGTCAATCATTACAAATTTCATGAAAAGCCGTAACGGTCATAGGTACTCTTTTAATGGAATCTATTATAAAGCTGAACTACTGCACCGAGTTGAATAATTATTTCGACTGTTCGATAGCCAATTTATCGGAAGTAACGCTTTTACTGCGGGAAAATCCAGAAAACACGGCAATGCCGTGGCGTGAAAAGCTAATGGATAATTTGTACAGAAGTCGGACGTTGACACCACACAGTTGTAAAGCTTTGGTAGTGTTATCGTATCCTATTATTTAAGTGCATTGTTTATAAAGACCTGAATAAATGATTTTTATTTGTATTAAAATTTCAATATATTTATAGGAAAATAAACGGACATAACCCTTGTGCCCTTATCCCATATTACGTGGGGTGCCGACCCCTTTAATTATTTTTTTTGCATAAAAATTTCAGACGTAAAGACTTTTTCCAAAAAAAACTGGCCCTCACCTGCAAAGGGTTCCTACAGAAAAACACACTACAAACTTCTGTCAAGATCTGATTTTAAAACAAAACCACTCTAGCATTCAATATGTGGCTAATCATTTTATATAATGATATAATACATATTCCACGCATTTATCGGATTGGTAGAAATAACAGAACGCTAGAGTGGTTTGATCTATGATCAGATCTTGAGAGAAGAAAGATCTCAATCAGCTGTACTGAAGGTTATGCGAACCAAGACGCTACTCTACATTGTGATGTACTGTCAGTTAGAGAAATTTTCATTACCGACTACATTAGCGGCCTACAGCGAATATTTGTGTCAACGCGATGTATGTGGCTGGGTACTAATCTTCGCGCGCTGATAACACTTTCAGCTCGAAACGGTATACCGAGTGGTGATCGAAACACAAACAATTATGGTAAATATCCCGATATTAATCTAAATAGTAACCTATAAATTTTGTATTGCAATATCTCACATTATGTGTATATTTTGTTATTTTTAACCCCCGACCAAAAAAGAGGGGTGTTATAAGTTTGACGTGTCTGTCTGTCTGTCTGTCTGTCTGTCTGTCTGTCTGTCTGTCTGTCTGTGTGTCTGTCTGTCTGTCTGTGTCACCATAGCTCCCGAACGGATGGACCGATTTCAATTTAGTTTTTTTTGTATGAAAGGTGAGTCTGGCGCGAGTGTTCTTAGACATGTTTCATGAAAATCGGTTGTGCCGTTTAAAAGTTATGGGGGTGAGAGTGGGTAAGGAAAACCGAAAATCTGCAAATATACTAGTGTGGGGTATCAAATGAAATCGCATCGCGTCCACATTACAAAATATTATGTTGTTTTACGTTTAAGGAAATTAAGGCATGGGAATCGGGGGTTTTTCTTAAATTTTAAATTTAGATTTATTATCTATGTGGATGTTTAAGAACTCATGGCCGGTTATGGAATTCATCATTCTTGTTGCGTATCCTTGACTTTTTGTAGAATGTTATAGTTTTCCAACATTTTTTTAATGAATGTTTTTTTTATGAAAGGTGAGTTTTGCGCGAGTGTTCTTAGACATGTTTGATGAAAATCCGCAGTAAAAAGTTCCGAGGGTAAAAGTGGGGAAGGAAAACCGAAAATCAGAAATGAAAGCACATCTAGGCACTTTACAAAATAGCACTTTATAACTTTTAAATTTTAAGGTAACTAAAGTTCTCGAATAAGGGTTTTTTTTTATTTTCAATTTAGTTTATGTAATAATAGGATAGGTTAGGGCATCCCTGTAGACATCAGAAGCCATCGTTGAACCCATGTTCAGTCGAGGTAGCTTCCTGAATCAATGAAGATATTCAAAACTATGTGAATGGTTTTAGCGATTATTTATTAACTTAAAGTAATTAGGCATTTGCATTTAAATTAGGCAACGCACGTCAGTTCCTTTGCATATTGTTTTATCCAGTCGTAGAAATAACCAACGTCGGTGTAGATGACAATATATCTTGATGAAGACGGAATCTTATAAGAGACAATTCCGATCTGAATGTAGTCTCTGACAACTAGCGCTGAGCCAGAATCGCCTCTGCAATTGCAAAAGATTTAATGAGCCAACAATCCTTCTAACTTGGGGGATAAGTCACAGAATTCTCATAGAAATGTTTCTTTTTTTAATGTTAGATAAGCCACAATCTCACTTGATGTAAAGTGACGATGTGGTCTAAGATGGGGCATGAAGACCAAGAAGGTAGATGAAGGTAGATAGTAGATGATCACGGGCCCAGAGCAATTTCAAAAGGGTATCCTGAAGCGCGATTATATCTCTGATGATGAAGGCCTCCTGAGCCTGCAGTAGCCGCTATCCATCAGGTCGGTCGCATCATGTCTGCCACCTTTGAGTTATTTATTTGAGTTATTTATTTTTTATTTATTTAACCAGTACTTTTACTATAAAAAAAACTTTTTGGTCCAAACTTCAGCATCTCCGAGTAAATACCCAATTAGCTTAAACGCATTTACACATTAAGCTGTCCTTATGATGGAAATACACAAATCTACTGAAATCCAATATTGTCTTCTTACATGTGATATAGCTCGTATTTGAACACAAAGAATAAACTGCTAAAAATAAATCATCAAACTGCTGTTCAACATCGTTTTTTAAAGGTAAGAATGTTCTCAAATGCCAGCAATGCGAACGAATGTAAGTTTGTATTGTATTTCCTAACTGTAAATAATAATTATTGCAATCGATGAACTTACTGTGATGCATACTGTTCCTTACTATCGGCGCGAGCGCACAGTGTCCCTTTGGCTAAGTATCGGTATATTTTCAGGCAGTCAGCTCGATGAATAACCTTCTGTTGTAGAAACTTTAGCGTATCTCCTTGATGCCCTGTAATTTCCTGTAAATATCTAAATTTAAAATTATAAAAAGCCCCGATTCCGAAACTTTAGTTCCCATACAATTAAAAGTCATACTATTTGGTAATGTGCACGTGATGCCCTTTAATTTGAGACCCTAAAGTATATTTGCAGTTTTTAGGTTTTTCTTCCCCAATTTTATCCCTCATAACTTTTAAAGTAGACACCATCGTTCGAACTGTTTGTAAATTACCTGTTTATGTCCAAATAAAAGATTATTGATTTGATTTTTTTTCATTGATACCCATAAAAAAATGATAGCCTCATATTTATTTTTATAAAACTAGCAAGTATTAAAGCATTTTTATAACACTCACGTTAATCATTCCCCAACCAGCTACTTTAGCTTTTTCATCATACGGAGGGTTCTTCATCAGAGCAACCCGTTTAGTTTTCGAGTTAAGTGCCAGCTGTCTCTCAATTCGTAACAAAGCAATATCATTCCGGCTCGTCTTCGGGTCATAATTCTCATGTATCACAAAGCTGTAAGCTCTATACTGTATTCCCTTCCCCCTTCGTTCGTTGCCGAGGTGAACCACGACGCGGCTATCGAAGCCACAGCCGTGGAGACAGTGTCCAGCAGTGAGGATGATCAGCTGATTGACAACAGAAGCACCGCAGATCCATGAAACCTTTTTCCTGCGTTCATCAACGCATTGCACGTTGAGTAGTACAGAATAGGCGTAGTTTTCTATCTCAGCTTCTTGGCCTCCTACTATGAAGCCCTCCATTTTGCACTGAGCAGAGACAACCAAGCTTAATAAGAGAAAACATATTTGTTTCATCTCAGCACGACTGTGAACTTTTAATTTTGTTATCTGATTATTAGTTATGTTCTTTTGAACATAACTCGCTAATTGATCGCACAGATGAATGAACATTAATTCGTATTAATTGCTCAGGTTTTTTCGAAAGAATTTGAGGTTGCTATTGGCACTGAACAATAGAGTACAGAAAGGTAACGCAACTAGGAATTGGAGTAGATTATTTTTAATTAATAAATAAAAATGTTCATTCACAAAAAAAGAGGTTTTATAAAGCATGAATTAGGCCTAAAAAGTTATACAATAACAGTTATATAATAATAGTTTTATAATAAGTTCTTAAGTATTTGAATAATTCAATATAATACACACCCTGCCTGTAATAAATAAATAAATATACCCATTGCCTGGCAATCCAAATATTATTAATTTTAATAAATATTAATAAACTTGCTAGACATCCGATATACTTAATATAATTTACATATATAATAATATAGTTTTTTTTATTATACTCGAACCAGCTATCTCATGCACCCCTCCGCGCCACTAGGTAGTCAAATATCTTATAAGTTGGTACTACCACAAGCTTGGCTAGTACCACAAGCTGTTATTTGCAGCATCGCCCGCGTGGAGTTCGAATTGGTAGGAGAATTACTGCAACGGTATTTAATTCTCTAAGATAAATATAGTCTATGTTACAATTACCAATTCATCACAATTTCCAATTTCAGCCAAATCAATTCAGCCGTTGAGAAGATTTTTGTTTTATTAGAGCAACACTAACTTAAACATTATGAACTAAAGTGAGGTTAAAATTCATCAGATTGGTCATTACCATTTGTTTTCCCCTTCTTGACAACACTAATAATGTTTAAGTTTTTACAAATTGATAAACCCCATTTTGGTTGCAACTATAATATTCTTAATTTGTGTAGAAAAAATGAGACGAAGTAACGTAGCTTGCTAGGGAAATGAGGGACTTCCGTGTTTAAAAAAAAATGGGTTCGTGTCCCCCATTTGGCTAGTAACGAATTACTTTACTTGGCCTTAATTTTTCTACACAATTAAAAAAATAAATATTGTTTGTTTCTGACACCGAGGTAGAGGATCTGTTGCACTCCAAGAAGTAAAAACCTGGATCTTTGGAAAGCTATATATTTCCGAGTTCAGAACCGTTTACCAATATTTTGTCTCGAACAATAACCCGAATATTAATTTAAGTAAAACACTGTTCATAGATTTTTGTATCACAGAAAACGTTTTATATAATTTTTTTTTATGGAGTTACTAGCTGTTGACCGCGGTGTTTCTCGCATCGTGTTAGAATTGTCATTCCCGTGAGAATCTATCATTTTCCTAATAAATGTAGCCAACTCAACTTAATGTAACTTACCAAGGTATAGGTGGGGTGGACCCACACCTATAAAATGTCGGGCGAACACTAGTATTTATTCACTAATATTTTGTTCTTCGATGGTTACTATAATTATATGTCATTCTGAGGTTCGGGCAAAAATGCATTTTGTATGTAGGCATCCGGGGGGGAGGAACATTATATAAGTAAAAAACTTAATAATTCGTTTTTTATTTTATTTTATTTATTTTCTTCCACGATTCACGTTTCATTATACGAACAAAACATTCGGTATACATTTTGCTCAATCCAGTTATAATAATATGCTACATCAGTATACACAATAATTCCTGTCCTGGGTTCTGTCAGTAAGTAAGACACGATGCCGATTTGTATAAAGCCTTTCACTACCAAAGCACTCCCGGAGTCTCCACTGAAATATATACACCATGATAATTATATTAATACGTAAGCACCCGTATTTACGTTCCAACTATAATAAATAAAATAAAAATAATAAAAAGTTTTATTTCCAAAAAAGGTCTTACAATATTTATAATACTTATTAGTTTAATTCTAATTATGCAATGACCTTGGCCAACCAGACATTTGGTTCGACACCTCGTACTAAACTAAGTTCTAGACTTGTAATATAGTCACGAGGGCATCTCTACCTCGACTAAGTTACCTGAGGTTAATATTACATACATTACAATCTAAACGTACAGTAAAGAAATAAAAGAGGTGATGAAATATTACAAAATTGGGAATCCTTATTTGATGCGATACAAGTTTAGTGTTCTTTTTACATTTACGAATAGGAAATTATACTAGTGGTAACTTAAAAGTTATTTATATACAAGTTTATAAATATATAAGTTGAAATATATAAATCTAGATACAATATTATGTACTATGTTATATTATTAAATACTTAAATATAAGTACAATATTTATATATATATTTACACATAAAATTAGTTACAAATTAAGTAAATATTTAACATTATATTATTTTAGGTTCGTATTGGATTTGTTTTCTATTTGCTGCTGGGACACTGCTGGGACTGCTGGGACACAGGGAATTCTCCCTTGACGAGAGAGATTAGGCCTTAATTCACCACCGCACTGGTAAAGTTGAAGAATGTCACGATATTTGCCTTCACCGTTAAAGCACGTATTTAAAGCGCACATACATTTTTCGAGAAGAAAAATCCAGAGGTGCACGGCGGAGGGGGGGGGGGGGGGGATGGGGCACGACCTTCTAGACTTACTAGACGTCTCATTATACTTAATATAATATATGTCTAAGTTTTGTAAAACCAAACAATGGAAATAAATGATTTTGTATCTTGTATTTTCTATATAATTGACATACTTATATTTTTTATTTTTATTTGTTTAATGTGGCTATTGTGTCACTGCGGCCTGAGTGGCCTATTGTGATCGCCACTTGTCATCGGTTCCCCTCAAAGTCGTAGCGTTACAGTTCGCCACTTATCCTTGCGGCTGTTAGGAACCGAAGGATTTTCTTTGGGGGGAAGTTTCGTAGTTCATCTGGACATAGCAGATGCTTGCCCAGGTGTGTGCTACGCTTCTGCATCAGCGCTCCACATTCTCCTAGCAGATGGAGTGCCGTTTCATCCGCCACCTCGCAGAATCTGCAGGTTTCTGTTTCGCATGGTCCTAACCTGAACATGTGCTTGTTAAGGCGGCAGTGTCCGGTTAGAGCTCTTGTTAAGATGCGCAGGTTGTTTATGCTTAGCACTATGACTTGGTTTGTGAACCGTTTGTCAAAGGCTTTCATAATTGATTTTGAGTGATACAACTAGAAGACTGAAATGTTCAGTAACCATGCAAGCATTGTAAAGACACGGTATATTTCAAATTTCATTCAATTTGAACCAGTATTTTAAGAATTATAACGGGTCAAATTTCTTAATTTTGTCACTCATTTACTCACCGATCATCAAAATTCTAAGGCACTTCTAGCAGACCTAGAAGCTTCAAATTTGGAATATAAAGTAAGTAGTGTTTGGTGTATGAATCAATGAAAAACTGAAAGAATGAAAAATCAGGCCATCGCCTGAAAACACATGTTAATTCAATCGCCTGATAACACGTGTAAATTCAATTATTTAGTGCGATGACCAAGTCTCAATATATTTATATAAAACATTAAAGAATTTTAATATTGATATGCGTCACTATGAGATGCTGTTAATTATTACGTAACAACTTCATGCTTCGAGTACGGAGATTCCAGACACAATTGATTTTCAATTGTTATGGACCACGTTCGTGGTCTTAGAGACTGGACGTATTAAGACAGAAAGTCGCTTAAGAAGAGACTGAATAAATTAATAACCGACTTGGAATTACATGGATCTCACAACTTTTTACCGCAGAACAACTGAGTTGCGCGACTTGGTTTTTTTGACAAGTATTGTTTTTGATGGGATATTATATTCTACCGTACTAGATAGATCACAATAATATACATGCCCAGCAGGGTGACTGACTTCAAATGGATCTTTGGCGCAGAACACTCCGACTGGTAGTTTGCCGAGAATGTATTCACATTGGTTTCTAGCGATTATAGTTTGATACGTATTTTTCAACTTGGTCGCCAACATAAATGGTGATTTCTGAAAAACAATAGTTTGCCCATTGAAAAGTTACATATTGGATTGATTTTCTTAAAGTACCTACACAATTATTTTCATGGTTAGTAAAAATTAAGTTTGATTTTGTTAGCTTAGAAACTTATTTTCTTTGCGCGATACTTCGTAGTCTCAACTACGAAGTATCGCGTAAAGAGGTATTGCTGTATTTTATTTATATTATTTTGTTACATATTTTATGTAATACCAGTAATACGCTTTATTGAAGTAATATAAATAATCCGAATAATTACAGATATATGTTTGTTTCTCTTATCATTTTAGCAGATGCGTTCATTTACCCTTTTTTTTTATTCGATATATATCATAATTATAGTTCGTAAGTAGTAGACTCCAATCGTGCGTCGTAGCTGACACACACACACTTTTTTTTTATTCTTCTTATTCTTTCGTCGATTTACTGAAGTTTCACTTCTATCGTGTGTGAATCGCACACACACCTTTTTTTTTTAATAAAAGATACAAGATACAAAATTATTTATTTCCATAGTTTGGTTTTACAAAACTTAGACAAAAGGCTGTTATGCTACATATTATTAAATTAACACCAACGATTGTACACACCGCATTTTAAATAAAAGAGGCCAAGTGCGAGTACTCAAGCACCGAAGGATCCGTACAAGCCTATAGTTATAATGAAATAAATGAAAAAACTTATATTTTTGTAGTAACATGTTGCTTTGTACCAAATGACAAATTACATTCTATGTAGACTGGAAGAACACTTTAGGTTTTGGTTTTAATAAATGCGGCTTAAATTGCTGTTTTGTTTGAGTGCATTGACTTAGAACTTTGTTTTTTTTTACAATTACAAGGGGAAAAAACCGGAGTATAAGAGATTAATATCAATTAAATACCACAACGAATTCAAAAAAATAAATAAATTTCTAGTTAGTTTTAATAATATGATATTTTTGCAGCTTTCTTATATTTTTTAGGAAATAAATTAAAATCTAAGATGATTGGAAGATCCTATAGGTTTTCATTCCTTTCAGAGTATCGTAAGTTTGTGGATTTAAATTCTATGATTGGAAGATCCTTTAAGTTTTAATTCCTTTCAGAGTATCGTAAATTTGTGGATTTTGCGACATAAACGGCTGTGTCTTTTATTAGAGAAAAAGGGTCTTAACAGTCAGACTGAGGGACAACAAAGTGATCCAGTAAAGGGTCAGTTTTTATCTTTTGAATTACATATTTTCTCGCCATTGAGGTTAAACATTAGCCCAAAAGCCCTGTAAGCTAAGTCCAATTTAGGACAATTTTGTTCTTTCTAAATACTTTATTTCTTTGCTGTTTAGCAAAGAAATACTTTTTAATATAGTACAGATGTAGGTACTTACATCTTTCGTATAACCCCAACCAGCGATAGCTGCCATTTGCCCATTAATGGGAGGATTTCGGCTTATGGCGACACGACTAACTTTATCACTTAGCTGCATCGGTTCCTTCATCAGAACCAACGCTATATCATAAGCCACACCAGCATCAACATACTTCTCGTGTGACTTAAATACGTCCGTTCTCATCTCAACACCGTTTCCTTTACTCCTATTTTCATGCCCAATTTTCACTCGAATAAGTTCCTTCCCGTCACATTCAAGAGGCATACAATGAGCCACTGATAACAAAACCCTTTGGTTCAGAACAGACGAGCCACATATTGCAATCTTCTTATGAGCACAAAATGATTCTAGGTAAACAGCGTAGGGGAAATCTTCTATTTTAGAGTATTCACCATTTACAATGAACCCCTTAAATTTACTCAAACACCTGGTACCGTAACTTAGGCATATTAAAATCTCTAACCAAATTGTAATCATAACTGGTGTTATGAGAAATGCATTCAGGCATAGTTTTAAATGCCAATTATTAACCTATTTTCTAAACTTTAATCAACAGTTGGATATAAAGAAAGATTTCAACAACTGGTTTGAAGTTTCGCATGGCGAAACGCATTCGTGCGATTTGTACTAAATTTATGCGTCAAAGGCCCCCGCCAATTTGATGATGATGAATCGGTGGCTATTTTGGCACTTTCTTATTACTTAAATTGATAATGCGAAAATATATACCCAGTATTTTTGGTCAGGCTAACAGACGTAATTATATTATTTAGGTCTTTAAAACTTTTAGGCCAAATTCTCTACCAATTCAAACAATATTATTGTTTTTTTCTGACAAGGTTGTTGACCATTGCATGCATTTATAATAGCAAACTAATTTGTAACATAATAAAATTTTCTTCGTTTCGGTTTTCTTCCTTTTTTCTGACATAATGTTAACTTGTTAAAATATATCTTATATCGAGAAAAAAGTATAAAAGAAATTGTCTTCCTTTTTGTTTTATGCCCTATATCTCATAATATGCTCATAAAAATAAATATAATACGGTAATAGAAATAACACTTAGTGTGACTTATGTATTTTATTTAAATTTACTATTTCTTATTGAATCCTTAAATCAACTTTAATATAAACCAACCTATCAATCTGAACCTTTTATTTTTTTTCTTTAGATTTTCCCTTTTTTTCATTTCTTGATCTTCTTGTCGTATTCTCATTTTTAAGAATACACAAGTAAAAAGCGTTTCTATATATCCAGTTGTAGAAGAAGGCTACATCGGAGTAGATGATGATGGATTGGCTGTGGTTGACCCTCTTGAAGGAAACAATTCCAACTTGGATAAAGTTTCGGACCACGAGGGCACTGCCGGAATCGCCCCTGTAACAGACAAAATACAACTCATTACATTTTTACTAAAGAGAGATAGAGAGAGCATTGTGTGTCAATGAATGCTCTCTTTCATACATATATAACAAGAAAAATACAATTAAATAACATTAAATTAAATATTTATATTAAAATGAAACAAAACAACATATAGCAAAATAAATTTATAGATGAGGGTTACAATACTGAAGGCAATAATACAATTCAACAAAATTCAAGTCAGAACAAATTTCAGGGCAGAATACAGAATATGTAGCCTTACTAGTGAGAAGCCGTTTCATCTGCTGTAAATTAACATGTTTTAATCCCATACATTGGACAGATAATTATTACATTTTATTTGTGAAAAATTACATATTTTAAAACATTCGATAAAATGGCAACTCATGGTAAGGCTAATGTTTACCAGTCCTTCGAAAACAAGAGACGAGGGTTTCAATAGGGAATATGGACGTATATGTATGACTATTATATTAAGTATATCAGATATCTAGTACCCATAACACAAGCTTAGAGCTTACCACGGGCTAGATGTTGTTGTGTGAAATGTCTGGAAATGTTTATTTTATTTATTTATTTTAAGTGAAAATAAAGAAGTAGCTACAACCAGTAGCTATTATAATTTAAAAAATATCGAGAATTATGCTGTTAAAAGTCTTTCAATTACAAATTTTATATGTTTAGTACATAATATGATATGTATGTACCTTACCTACTTAATGTAGTAAGTACAATAATGGATGAAATAAAATTGTTGAAATGTAGTGAAAAGTTCCATATTATTTCTGTTCTCTTATTTCCATTACCTTAAAATGTATAGGTTGTTTTGTGATATAAAACCATTTTTCGTTCCATTAATATGGCTCGAGTTAGCAAAAAAAGCTATAGTTTTAGCTATAATTTTTTACCTAGAAGGGTAACTTTTATCTGTCACTCTGCCTGCACAAAGAGTGCCAACGGGCAAGTATCCGATTTGTTGCTCACATTCAGGACGACTCAGCAGTTTTTGTTGTGTGTACTGTAGCAAATCACTTCCGTCGTCTGGTATGAAGTCCTGGAATGAAATAAAGTGAGCCAGGCACTCTGAAGGATTAAGGCCTAACGCTGTATATCAATCACGTACAAAAGTGGCCCCTTGACGCGAGTAAACACATTTGCATAAAAACCCGCGGCCACTTCGGGCTTTCCCAGAAAGACCGGCCCGGTTTGATTCCATTTTGTTATCCGTAGAACAAAACAGAAAAAGATGGAAAACTGGGTCCATCGACCTGTCATCGATGGGTTATACATTGAATTAGGAACCTATGTCCTTATAAACCTTCCTATGACTTATATTATAACCGCGAGATAAATATGTATTGGAAAATTCAAGATCACGCGTTTATCACCGCGGGCCTAGTCTTTCCTGTAGTCTGTGTTAGATACTTACACTTAAACATCCCCAGCCTGCAACTCTAGCCCATTCATCCTTAAAAATATACGTTGTAATAGCCACCCTGCCAACCATATCACTGAACTGCACAGGACTCTTCAACTTGATAAGTGCTATATCCCAACCGACATCGTCATCCTCATACCTATCGTGCACAATCAATTCAAAAGGTTTCACCAATTGCCCCTTATCTCTACTTTGGTGTCCGTATTTCACGTAAACTTGCTCCGGTAGGGTTCCGAACACACAATGCGCAGCCGTCAGTACAAGATCCTGATTCACTATCGACGAACCACATATCCACTGCTCTGTATCATTTATATAAATGTACAAGAAAGCTACGTAAGGAAAGTTTCTGATATCAGCCGTTTCTCCTTTCACGATAAACCCCTCAAATGTGTGATTTTTCTCGGTTTTGCTCAAGTGGAGTACCATTAAAAGCAGCAAACTAGATTTAAGCATTTTTGGATCAAGTCGTCGTTTTTAATTGGCGTTATCGATGGATCCAAGTTATGGTTGGGGTGATTTTGATTGCAGTTTTAATTGACTGTATGCGGCTATCTAAATCTGTTATCATGCTTGCGTGCGTAAAAACCATCAAACTTCATTTCACTGAGAATGATTGAAGCAGATTCTAAAGAAATCAAATATAAATCTATCTTTATAGACCATGCTTTATTATCGTACTATTTGGAATTTTAGAAGGCATTTTTATTTTTTACTAGCAGCCCGCCCCGGCGTCGCACGGGTAAAAAAATAATCCCGGTAATTTTTAAAGTTTTTTGTTGAAATTAAGTTATGTCAAAGACAATTTTATTCAAAATTCACAACTCTCAACCAACAGCATATTTATTTGAATAAAGATTAATATTATTATGTTGATACAACTTAAACAAATTATTTCGACCAAATTAGGTACCATAAAAACGGTTTTTGTGAGTTAATCTTAAAAGATAGACATATACTATCGCGGACTGTTTTTTAGATCATAAAAAGAGCTATTATTCTTTAATACATATTTTTTGTGTATCTTGAACCGTTTTCACGGCGCACGCAACGGAAGGCTTCAAAGATGAATTAATTTCTCCCGTTTTTTACACATTTACCACTATATCTTTGCTCCTATTAGTCGTAGCGTGATGTTATATAGCCTATAGCCTTCCTCGATAACTGGACTATCCAACACAAAAAGAATTATTCAATTCGAACCAGTAGTTTCGGAGATTAGCGCGTTCAAACAAACAAACAAACAATCAAACAAACAAACTCTTCAGCTTTATAATATTAGTATAGATTTATGTAGGTACATGGTAAACCAACAGATTATAACAAAGAATTCAGAATATTATTAGGAAGCCAATTAAAGGCCTTTTACAAACTCAACCCAAAAACAGAACAGAACTAACATTCCTGTGGCTCGGTGGGCGAAAGTCCGCCTGAGGCGCAGGAGGTTGCGGGTTCGATTCCCGCCGCGGGACCAGATTTTATACAATCTACAATTTCTGGTTTCGGGTCTGGGTATTTTCTATGTATCATACATATTAAAAAAAAAGTATCTATGTAGTATCTCAGTCACCTAAAACCCATAGTGCAAGCTCAGCTTAGTTTGGGGTTAGGTGATGCTGTGTGATTTGTCCGGAAATATTTATTTATTTTACTTATCCTATTTAAACCTATAACTGCTCTCTCATCGGGAGCATTCGCGTGTAATTTAACATTATAGATTTGACTTTGCGAAGTACATTACAATATTATCTCTCTCACTGATGCAATTCTCGGATCGTTAATGTTACATTAAACGCGACTCCCGGTAAGGGAGCACCTTAACAGTACTTATAAAATTATTTAGAGAAAGAATAATTAAATCTTAGATTGCAATTTTTGTATTTTATTGTGATTGTGACAAAATAAATACTTCTTGTTCTTATTCAATTTACTTTGAACAGTTTAATGAATGTTAGCAATATCCAATAAACAGTTGAATTAACAGAGAGCTAAAAAAAAAACCCAAGCTAGAAAATCGTTAACCATCGCAAACACGTTGATGTAAGTTGTATTTATTGTATTTTATTGTGATTGTGACAAAATAGATACTTTTTATTCTTATTTAATTTACTTTGAACAGTTCCATTAATGTTAACAATATCCAACAAACAGTTGAGTTAACAGATAGTTAAGAATAAAACGTTAGAGAAGCTAGAAAACCGTTAACCATCGCAAAAACGTTGATCAAGGAAAAAGCAAACACCGAAACACTTTACTTTTCTCGAGGAACGAGGGCCTGGTAACGGTGCTCAGTTATTGAAGATTTTACGATACAAAACTGATTTATACTGGCCAGTATTGCCCGAAGGAGCCATCTATACATTACTTAAAGTGTAATAACTTAATTCCATGTGCTAGACTGCCAAGTAGTTTATTATAGAGCTTGATCGTAAACATGTTTGATCGCTTCAAGACGGATATTTGTATAATTTATGGATAACTAGACTATTATCGCTATCTAGTACATAATTACCAAGTACGAGTTTGTTAAATGTAATTTTTATTTAAAATCCATTTAACCGATACGTGTTATTATATTTAGTTAAGTTCTTAATTAATACTTTTAATAAATTAAATTCCCACGCAGCGGATGTGCGTTGTTCACGATAATATCGGAAACTACTGAACGGATATATTATAAGCTGTTTTCAACGCTGGATAGAGTGACTTAAGAAGAGGGTTTTTGAATCCGTGCAAAGCTGAAAGTTAGTATTTATGTAAAAATAAGAAAAAAGTTGATTATGTAATAAATAAGTAAATGGGATCCATGCCAGATCCATTGGCAGATGAATTATTTATTAGGTACATAATTACCTATGATCAACTTTTCTAGACTGAATCATTATAATAAAAAACTCTTAAGCTTTATAATATTACTATAGATTCAAAGAAAGAAGCACAAAAAATGTTTTAACAAGAAACGCAACTGTAGTTTAGAAAACAGCTACTTTACAGATATTTAGAGAGCGTGACCAAATGTAAAAAGCTTAAAATGGATTTGTTGAAACGAGTCAAAAGATCCATCCTCAATACCTCATTGTCAGTGAACGAGCATGGCGAATGCATTTCTAGCGGTGCCACTACTGATCAACTTGTTGATAATATTTTATCTGTGTTATTATACGATGTATTCAACTTATGCAGATTGATACATCTGAGATTACTAGTCTATGATAAAACTATATAAAACTATGATTGATTTTTCTATTGTCTATAGTGTAGAGTGACCCTTGTCTCTGCCCCTTTCTGCAACAATTCGTCAGCAAAATTACAAAAATACAATACCATAATCTTCGTCTTCTTCATAAATCATATTACGTGTGTAATAATTATTCACGCAATAATGTAAAGTACTATAATAAAGTACTTTATTTTGTAACAAGATGATTTATTTATCATTGTAATTATTACTGTTTGAAATATTTGTTCTATAATTTAATATTTGTTTTTATGTAACTTGTGTATGTTCTATTGTAATTAATTTAATTTACTTGTTATTTTCCACTGTCGCATTGGTGTCAAACTGTAATGGCAATATAAAAGTGTTTCTTAAATAAATAAATAAAATACTTGGCTTGGACATTAAGTATGTGGTGAACGTTTAAACGTTATTTATTTATTAAAAAATAAAAAAAATAAAAACAGTACATAGGTACCTTAAATTATATTACCATTGATATCTATGTGCCTGTGTGTTCGATGAGTCTTGCCACTTCGCTTGTTTTCTGTCGTGTTTCCACAGATAATATAAAGCTGTGTTGTGTAGCTGTGTAATTTCAGGGTGAATGTAAACAACACCTTAAACTCGATTACACATGTATCAAAGGAAACTAGGAACCTTATCTGCAAGACACGATCGTAATGCGAAAGATTGTGTAGATACTACCTTACCATAGATAAAACAAAGATAGAGTAAAGTAACCTAATATGGCACCCCAAAAATTATTCTTCTTACTAAAATCTTTTTTAAATTTCTTCTTTCAAAATTAATGTTTAATTTTTTTTTTACTTCTGTGATTCAGCCGATTTTATAAAGAAACAGAATGTATGATTTTTTATTATAACTTAACCACCCTAATTTATGTCAATCATAAATTCAAGTAAAAAAATGCATTTTTCCACATCCTAGCACCAGCACCAAATAACTGGTCATAAGTACTTATTATTTGGCATATATATTTAATTATGTTTATAAATAAATAGGAAACTACTTTTTACCACTCACTGTTTATTCATGAAAACTCAGAATTTAATTGATAAACTTTGAGCATTACGGTCTTCAAATCAATAGAATTCTGCATTGAGAGAATTGAGCTCCATTATCTAATTTTTCATCGTTTATTCTAAAAAGCTTATAGGTACAATTTACTGTTACCTAACTAAATAAATAACATGCCTAATTACTTAATAAGTTTTATCTACAATAAGTAGACTCTATCTCAATAAAATATACGTATCTAGCCACTGGCTTCTACAGAATGAGTGTATTTGTAGGACAGAGTTAACACTGTTTTCAGGACTTACCTCAGCAACCCCATGGAATGAAACTTATCATTTCAAATTTTATTTTTATTATATATTAAATTAAGTACTAAAATTGTCTAATACATAAATTAAAACTGTTTAATAGTTGTAAGCTAAATTTTGTTATATTAAATCACTCTTATTTGCGTACCCTTTGCTGAGACACAGGGAATTCTCCCTTAATGAAAGAGAATATGTAATATGTAAGCTCAATACTGTAAAGTAAATTATTAAATAGGAATGGACATTAAAAAAAACTTAATGCAACAGCAGCAAAATGTTTGTTGTGCGAATTAAATGTATCATTTGAGACGTGGTTAGATATATTTTAGACGACTTTATCTCATTGTTTGTTAGCTCAGAAAATATTCCCGAAACAAAAAATGTTGATGATTATTTTTTTGTAAAATTATTATGCCCGGTTTTTTTTAATTTTCTCAATCATCCGTATATTATCCGTCAAATTGAGTTGGATTTTTTAATTTACTTGGATATATTTTATAGGAAAAGAAATGGATTTATTTTTAAGAATAGAATTATGTAGTTGGTTGCTTGACAAATGTTTCTATAATGTGAATGAGTATTTGAATTATGATAATAAATGTATGTAATTTTTAATGTTGATCTTTAATATAATTTTGACAAAATATTTGCACGCCTGCTTGCAGGCTGAATACAGTGACATAAACTATTATTTAAGATCTGACATGTATTATTAATTATTTATTCTCGCAAATAAACGATTTCATTTCATTTTTATACAACGCTTCTGTGTGTGTGCTTCTGAGATTCGTTGTAATAATATAAATTCATACGTCCTTCAGTTATCTTCATCCGTAAAGTTGAGTCCGATTATCAAATTATACTCCTTTAAGACAGTTTAGAGTAACTGTGATCCGATGTTATAAGTCACGCACACGCAGTACTTCTTCAGCTGTCGTCAATCATCCGTAACCATCCGGCAGGATTTCGGATTTTCTCGTATTTAAAATACTTCGGTGTAACCTTAATCCGCCGTAATATATCGCTTACGTGCTAGCGTTCTCGTTGCACCCGGTAATGAGCGGTTGTATTTACGGGCCACCTAAATGCGTCCAATCCGATGTAACCGGTAATTTACCCGATATTGTCTGCAATCGATTGCATAGCCGCGATTTAAATTGGTGTTTCTCTAGGAAATAGTAAGGTGTTTCAAAGGGTCTTTTAAAAATTCCTTGGGAAATTTGTGGTCCTATTAATATTGTACTGTTGGATATTCTAATAGAATCACAGGATTAGGAATTGGGTTTCATACATATTAGTATAATACCGGGTAAAAACCCTACCACTTAGAGTTAGGTTTTTACTTAGGTCTTAGTAATGGGTTAAAACTTCATCATAACATCGGGGCGCAAATTATAGATCGGCTGAAAATCTGTCACTGTCAGAATTCTAACGTACAAATTGTTTTTTGGCCTTTATGGCTTCTGCACAAGTAGCCGCCACCGTTTTCCCTTCGCGTCTCTGCTTCTTAGCTATTTATAACAATGTAACTTTTAATGTTCTTCGTAACTATCAACACATTACTAACAGCTGTATGTGGACCGGTCAAATTAGTCTTTGACGTGCGGCGTGTGCAGGAGCGCTTAGGTATTTTTGACAATCCTCGCGCAGTATTTTTGTAAGATAGGAGGAGCACTCACTGGGCATACGCTGTGGTTGAGAAGAAAACGGTTAAGGCGATTTTGTTGTAACACACAAATTAACTGGGTTAACTCCTTATCTACTTACTACTACTTGCTAATATTATAAATTGGAAATGGTATATGTGTGTTTGTTTGTCCGCCATTAACAGCGAAAGGGCTGAACTGATTTGCATACACCCTTTTTCAAAGTTTTCAGAAGGCTTATTATTCTATAGACAGTTTAGTTAACTTTTATCCTATCACAAATTTCCAGCATTTTGTAATGACAGGCATTTTTATTGATATGATCTTTCTCATTTCAACTCCCGAAACTCATATAAGTAAAGTAAAATTAAAAAATAGTTAATTTTTTTTAAATCTATTTTGCTTGTTTATTTTAAATACCTACCTTGACATTCTATACCAGCATTCATAATTATTTTTCTCTTAAAATTCATTAACTGGGCTCCTTTGGCTTATTCAACTACCTAATTACTAACAACGCGATTCAAAGCACCTCATAAAATAAATCAAAATGGATGCTTAGCAGTCATTTTCCATGATAAAGCTATTTATAACTAGTTCTTAGTCGTGCGTTGTCCAATTTATAACCACCTACTTCATGACATAAGAGAATGAGAGGTATAATTTAGACCAATTTTGTATGCGTCATGTCCTATGTCATTTGAATGAATGCTACCTTAGTTCGAAATGCAACGAGTATTAAGACTATGATACTCAAATTGACTACCATGGTTAGCAGCAGAAATACAATAAGTTTAACCAATATACGGGCTTTACAGTGACCAAAAGGTACCAAGAATAATCTTAAAATGAGACAGAACAGATAGTGTGTATTGACTGTGGATGTGGAAGTTTGCGGTACCGTCGATATGGTATATAATATAATATGATGAGCATCAATGTCTTCTTTAAACCCAACATCAAATAGGTACTGCGGCCACCAACCTACCTGCCAGTTGCGAGTACCTATAGCCACGCTCTATACATATAGTGTTTAGTATATAATGCCTTCATGGTATTTTCTGAGTCTAATAATAATCTGTGCATAATTTAATCCTGCCCTACTTCAAACTAAGTGACTTAATGCAATTAAACTCTATGATGCGACATCCTTCCATCATAACCAATTAGGGGGCAGTACTGCACCTGTTAAGATCGCGCGCTCATCGGAAGTTGCCCGTGCGCATCGAACCGAGCCATAGAAGCCGTTATTTATGTTTCAATGATTCTGTAATTGTACACTTGTTGTACATTCATCATAGGAGTCTTGTTAAATTATACTTTTGTAAAAAAAAGATGTTTTAAAAATCATTGATAGCTAGGTTTGCATTAAAAAATGTTGTGCAAGAGCCATTATTAAATGATTCTTTTTTTAATAAAGTAAAAAATGATAGGGAGAAAATAACTCCTAGCTCTGTAGTACATAAGGAAATATGATTTACATTTTAGAGAAATGTAACTCATATAAGGATGCAATGACAAAAACCTCTTTTGCCGGCTGTACACACGCGCCGAGACCCTCTCGGCGAATGTCTCGGCCGAGAGGGGTCTCGTCGAGAGCATGCCTGTACACACTCGTTCTAACATTTGAACTGAAGACTCACGCGACAATGGACGTAGAAATTGCTGCTGCTATTTGTGTTTGTGCCATGAGCTATTATAATTTTTTTAACATTTACTATAAAAATAAAACACGTAAACCATGAAGAAATAAGAAAAAAAAATTTTACTTAAATTAAAATTAAATTAATAAAATATTAAATACTATTAGCGAGCAAGTAAATGAACGAGTGTGTACATGCTCGCTCTCGTTTACCTCGCGAGAGCCAACGAGACCCTTTGACTCGGGCGCAAAAAACCGACAAGCCACCGAGAGCGACCGAGACGAGAACGAGAGAGCGAGACGAGACGAGAGCGCCCTGTACACACTCGCGTTCGGCCTGTCTCGGGGTGTCTCGGCGCGTGTGTACAGCCAGCATTTCGGCATATTTTTTTTAGTTTTCAATTATCTTGTGAGACAAGAAAGTCGTTCACCATTCACCAATTAATTTAGTTCGCATAAATAAGAAAGCCATTAGAGTAAGTTGTTTGTGTGTAACGCCCTACTATCTACGCTTTTACTAACTCAGTTACTTTTAGGTAAACGAATTGTGGTACTGTTTTGATGGAAACTAGCTACCCTGGGTCAACTCTGCTTTCTATTATCGACTTCACAATTTTATAATATAAAATTTGATATTATTCTTTTGAGCATCTGCGGTATGGCAGCTTCTAGTGATGGAGTTTTGTAATAAAACATAATTCAACGTGTGGTTAACGAAACCTTATCTGTTTATACCACATAGGTGACAGACAAGCATGCGGCTTACTTGGAGAAAATTTGCTACCGCTGCCTATTGGCACCTTATAAATGCTTCATACCAGATTTGCCTTCAATGATTTGGGTCTTCAATAGGTAGTAGAGTAGAGCATGCCCTAAAGTATAGCTATTTGTAGACAATTAAGTCTGCTATAGCAGAAAGCGTTACCTACCCAACTTTTCTCTGGTAAACTATATTGTACACGACTAAGTTTGAATGATATGATTAAACAGAACCCTAGTAGACCATTCTCCTTCTTATGCCAAAATGTGCTAGAAAGCATAAGTAAACATACTCTCAACTAAACATAAACTTCAATGACAGTTCGTCGTATCTACAAGCTCTCTAACGCTTGTGAAAAGCTTGCGTTCACGTTATCTTGATCTTGGAAGCATACGAGATATCTTCTATCTCAGATCCACCTGCGTCTGAAGGTGGCTGACCGAGCCAGCGGAGCGGAGCGGAGGGCGTCACGCTCTGCTGGACTCAGGATAATGACATTGCCTTCTTCAAGCATATCTCACAGCTTACCTCAGGTTAGTAACTAACTGAGGCCTGACATTATATTGTAATGGCGTCGTCCGAAAACACCTGAGGCACTTGCGCATTCTCTATCTCTCTCTCTCTCTCTCGATCTGTCAAACCATATATTTCGTCCATGGTCAAACGTACGGTATGCGTCACTAACTGGTTACCCATCCTGCATACAAACCACTACTGCAAGGGGGTATGAAACTCAAATTGACTACCATGGTTAACAGCAGAACAATAAGTTTAACCAATATAGGTAAAGGCTTTACAGTGACCAAAATGTACCAAGAATAGTCTTAAAATGAGACAAAACAGATATTGTGTATTGATTGTGGATGTTTGTGCGATGCATACTGAACGTTCTTCATTTTAACTTGGTATATTGAATTCAGAATGAACCAATTCAGTCCTAAAATATGTCGGCTTCTACTTTATATTAAAATTTATATACTTCCTCTTACTCTTTGTTTTGTCTATTCAACATGAAATACGATCAGACAATTAAGTAATAATTTAAAATTACTAAGCCTTATAAAGCCCAATAACCTCTTGGTCTCATGAAGGCGTGTGACATTTGCCAATTCAAAACAAGAGGTTAAATCTTAGGCAAAACATAAACCACGTAAGAAATTAAAACAAAACTTTCGTGTACGGCATGCTCGACCTAATAGTAGTACCTTTGCCCATTAAGTAATCTAAATCAAAATAATAAGACGCGCTTCAAAGTAATCATGTTCGCTCACGAAACAGAGGATGTGATTAACATTAAAAATAAAATTTGGTCGGTTTCTAAAGTGTTGGTAGCATGAGAAGTAACAGAGCGGAACTAGAGGCTCCACGGTCTGCTGCCTGCGCCGGCCCCAGCGATTTTATAACTATCATTTAAAATCATAAGAGAATCGTGATTTAAATCTTTGAATCCCCCCTGTTTGAAGGAAAATGGCAAAGTACTCTGCAGCCTTTTCTTGGTAAGTTAAAGGAAATGGATACTTAAATAAAAACAGGTTATGATGATGTTACAATGGAACATGGAACATCACATGTAGAAAATTGAAAATTATGAACAGAGAAAGCTAATACCTAATATGAACATCGACTTTATGAATTTGTATTATGTTACCAAAATTGGATCTGCCGTATGATTGTATCCCAAGAAAGTAAGACAAAATAAAGGAACTTATATAATAAAATATAGGAAATTAGAACTTCTCCTATATTTTGAGATTAACTTTTTCTAGCCAAGCGTAAATTGTTGATGCCATCACCAATGAATGCTTGTCCAAAATTGTGGCCAAATCCATAAGATTTTATGGAAAAAGTTGATGAGAATTATTGGCACCTTGTAAGTCTTAGATGGACCTTGTCAACATGGGAAAGAATTAACAGAAATTCTAAAGAAACATGGAAACATCTCCTGGTGAATCTTGCCATCAAGATAATGAATTCGCTTAAACGCTTCCTCTTAAAAGAAAAAATAAATATCGCATTGAGGCTCACCAAGATCTAGAAGTACAAGCGAAGCGAAATCAAAACGATGCACTTCTGCGACATGGTGGTTAGGGACCATTTTCTCGTCAGAATCACATTTTACCTCCATAGTATAAAGTCTATATACCGAACAAAATATTAACTGAAAAACTATGTATAATATTATTTTATTTTATAGCCTTTAATACTAGTAATATTGCCCAGGCCAAGGCCAGTTAAAATCAGCCTGAATTCTGGTTTCTGCTTCTGATTAGTTATTCTTAAACCTAATTAAGATGACGTCATAATGACTAAAATTACAATGGAGCTTATATTAATTTTATCTGTAATTTTAATCACTTATTTTACGTTACTTAGCAATACACAGAATGTTGTGTTCTTCTACTTAACAATAACTGTTGGTTTTCCGAAAAAAAAAAAAATGAATGAATAAGATGACGTCATTAGACTTAAATGACATAAGAGTCATAGATTTATTATCTGTTATTTAAATAATTTCTCGTCACGTAGCGTAGACTACAAAATATTCTTAAACCTTATTAAGATGACGTCTTAAAACTTAAGCCTAAAGATTATTTATCCGTCATTTAATCATTTTACGACTCATAACGATACACAGTACATTTTCTTAAATCTAATAAAGAGGAAGTCTGTTGACTAAAATTACATTAGATCTGTAATTTTTATAATTTTACGTCACTTTATTTAGTTGAAATATGTCTTCTGGTATACCTGTGTATATTAAATAAAACTCTTTAAATTATCATGGTTTTTAAAAATATTATGACTTACCCGTTTTAAGTCAGTAATATAAAATAAAAATATAAAAATAATTATTTCTGGATAATACACGAAGCTCTAAGCGAGTGTTACGGTTTCTAGACGTCTCATATTATCTACTTAATTTTTATATATATTACATACCAAGGAGAAAGTGCTTACAGAACATACAAACACTTGACCCGCGGCGGGAATGGAACCTGCTACCTCCCGATACCGCTGTAGGTACCACTTACCTTACAATGCCTGTACTTAGTGCAGTTTTAGAACCAGTTCGAGTATTGAATGAATGAATGAATGAACACTTATTAAATACAAACACAAAATAAACATACATACAAATAACAAAAGAATTATCAGAAAATAAAATTAATAAACAAATAGATACAAATTCTTACTATTATTCGGTCAACGAACCGCTTTTGTAATTAAACATGATCTATGACATTGCCTTCCACGTGAGATCTACATTAATATAAGAGGAAGCGACAATTGAATTAGTGTTCGTCTTGTAAAGGTCTAGTTCTAGGGCTGCCACTCGAATATATTATGATTATGATCACCATTATGATTATCATCATCATTACATTCTTAGCTTTCTGCTAGTACCTTTTTGGGTCAATGCTGAACTTGGGCGTCCCTTATGGATTTAGGGGCTTGGAACCGTCCTTAAATATACATTCAGAAACAAAACACTACAAAAAAAACTAGGGAAAATGTGTTCTAGACTTATTCGGTACTAGTCAATTTGCTTCTTGGTAGATAAGAGTGTTCGACTCTTTAAGCAGTAGTCACTTTTAGCTCTACACAAAAATCAAATGTAGTCAAACAATGTTCTAGGCTGACCCTTGAATCAACTCACTTCATATCATCTTTTTTCCTTGTTGTCTGTCCATTTCAGATAGCAAATTCTTTTTCTAGGTTATGTTGTTCTTAACATTTTCTTATCAGGTTCTTGAAACATGAATGAATGAATGTCAGCCTTATACCCTAACCTGTCTCTCGCTCTTTGCCCTGTCGGGTCGCACACACAGACTGTGTGTGTATTTTTAACAAAGATTAAATAATGGAAAATTTATTTCGTAATATGCCCCCTGAAACATTTTCTAATTTACGTTAAATTACAATAATACCAAATCCATATTTTTTTCTGAGACTATCGATAAACAATTAAAATAAGTAAAATTCATCATCATCACCCTATTAACGTTTCCACTACTGGGACACAGGGGCTTCTCTCTTGACGAGAGAAATTAGGCCTTAATGAATTAAACCCGCACTTGGCCAGCGTGGTGAACCACGCTGGCCAAGTGCGGGTTGGTGAATGTCACATGTCCTTCAAACTGTTTAAAGTTCAGAGAACATGCCGGTTTCAAGTAAAATTACATATACTCAAAATATATGAAACGTTTTTCGTCTCCTGTAGGTATAATCGCCATTTACGCTTCTTCTGTAGGTAGGGTAGGGTTTAGGTAGGAACATACGAGTATATTAGGTCCTTACATATGAAATTGGCGTTTTTCGTACTGGCCACTTTAATCACAAATTTCTCCTCTTTGGTAAGGAATTCCAAATTCAAATTTGTACAGCTATAGACTCATGTATTTGTGCTTCGATGATCGTCATTCATTTGTTTTTTTTCTTCTGTTTTTTTCTGTTTGCGTCACTCATTTTACAAAATGGAAAACTTAAAATATCGCATTATTTACGAGTACGAGTTCCGCCGTGGCACTAGTGCTGCGGAAACAACTCGAAGGGTGAATGATGTGTATGGCGGTCGTGTTGCAAAAGAAAACACAGTTCGTTTTTGGTTCCAACGTTTTCGTTCTGGAAATTTCGACTTGCAGAACAAGCCCCGTGGACGGCCTGAGACTCAAGTTGATAATGAAGAGTTGAAGGCTATTGTGGAAGCGGATCCATCGCAAACCACGTCCGAGTTAGCTGCAGGCTGCGGTGTTAGTGATAAAACTGTTTTAATTCACTTGAAGCAAATTGGGAAGATTAAAAAGCTTGAAAGGTGGGTACCTCACGAATTGACTGAAGCAAACCGGCAAACGCGCGTCGACTGCTGCGTTACATTACTAAACCGGCACAATAATGAAGGTATTTTAAACCGAATCATTACCTGTGATGAAAAATGGGTTCTTTACGATAATCGGAAGCGCTCAGCGCAATGGTTGGATCCTGGCCAGCCAGCCAAATCCTGCCCCAAGCGAAAATTAACCCCAAAAAAGTTACTTGTAAGCGTTTGGTGGACTAGTGCCGGTATTGTTCATTACAGTTTTCTCAAATCTGGCCAGACTATTACGGCTGATGTCTATTGTCAGCAATTGCAAACCATGATGGAAAAGCTAGCGGCTAAACAACCTAGGCTGGTCAATCGCTCCACGCCACTGCTGCTTCACGACAACGCTAGACCACACACTGCGCAACAGACGGCTACTAAATTAGAAGAGCTTCAATTGGAAAGTCTAAGACATCCTCCGTACTCCCCGGACCTTGCTCCAACAGATTACCATTTTTTTCGAAATTTGGATAACTTCTTGCAAGGGAAAAAATTCAACTCCGATGGGGCAGTCCAAATCGCCTTCAAAGATTTTATTGATTCCCGTCCGACTGGTTTTTTTAGTAAAGGGATCAATTAACTACCTATAAGATGGCAAAAGTGCATAGAAAATAATGGTTCATACTTTGATTAATTAAATATATTATATTAAAAAATATTCGACTTTTTGTTCCTCCCATACAAAACGCCAATTTCATATGTAAGGACCTAATATCTATTAATTAGCTTAGTTTACTTCACATGTTCATAGCTGGATTTGCAAATTAATTAAACTAAAAGCCGACACAATAACAAGGCAAACAATGTAGATAGCTAAATAAAAACAAATGATAAAATGGGAACAATACAAAGAGATGACCCTACTTTGTTATCTACTAGAACATTAAAGTGTGTCATGCCAGCTGCAGGTCCTGTAATCACGAGTTAGCCGCCAAGAGGACATCGCGCGTGTGTTCATTGACATAAAAACTCCTTACATAATAAAAATAAAAAGTAAATAGAAAAAGTTTAATATCTGTTTCCGATTATTAACGCGCGTAATTTACATTTCGAACGCAGCTTCCAAAGAGTTGCGATCGTATTCGCACTGTGGAGGTTCACAACAAATTGCTTGGATGTGGAACTTTTTGGTTAAAAATAAGCAGGTAGCTGCTATGTTGGGAATACTGATTGCTGCGGCAATTTTAGTGGTGTGCTTAGCCACTAAAGGAACCAGCCATGCAACATCCAGAGACCCGTTAGAAGAAACAGAGGATATCAGCGAGAAAGCTCATATATTTTCTACATATAAGTGAGTATACAGTTCTGCACAGTAAAGAAATGAACCATTGTGGGAAAATAAAAGAATTCTCCGGGCAACGGTTAATTTTACAAGCTTTTATATTATGGCGAGAATGGCGTCGTCAGTTTATTGCCCCTGTAAAGGATCAACGGGTTTATATATGATTTTAATAACAATTGATTACGCATATTTTACAATTGTCTTATTACCTAAGCCTCAATATCTGTTAAATTTACTTTTGTTTGACACAAACAAAAATAGCAATACAACGAGTACCTACATACATAGCTTTGTATTAGATAAATGATAATATGTACATTGGTACCCATCTACAATTGCTATAATTTCTATAAAAAATTGCGTAAAACTGCATGCTCTACCAAGCACAGTAAGATACTGCCCGCTATTTTATGTTACCGAAGTCATAAAAGTAAACAGGATCTAGTAATTACTTTATTGTAAGCAATGGACGGTTCTTCTGATCATTTTGCTGAAGCGGTGCCTACCTGTTTAATTATGGCAACATCGTCTGGGCTATATTAAAATGTTTAAAGGCGTAATTACACTTTGTAGGAAACGCGACTGCTGCTAAAATATAATGTTTTACGATAATCAGACCTCCCTCGGCTTTTATGGCCCGGAAAAGCATTAGTAATGTAGTTGATGATTAAAATTAGTAGATTATTCGTAAATAGTGTAGGTATTTGATGATTTTAGGTATTAATAAACATAAACAGTCACCATGTCATGCCTAAGCGCCTAGAAACTGTCAGAAGAGCTCGGAGGCAATAAAAAAGTACTAAAATGAAGAAAGTAATGAAAAGTGGCAAAAAAATATATTTATATTTACGAAAAATATGACTTACTTTCGTTTTTTTTTATTTCGAGTTTTAATTTATTCGCCTACATTTAATGATAAAATCCCTACGATATATCAGTTACTTCTACTATCCCTGTATAGTATAGGTACTGGTAGTTTGAATCAACCTGTGAGTCTCATAGCATTACTCAACCATCAAGCAATAAATGAAGACGATTCTGCAGTCAAAAAATTGCCTTAGATTAAAAATTATGACAAAATTGGCTTAGATCTTTAAACTAGGCAGGTATCCAAACTTCTAAATTGCTTATCCAGATGAGTTACATGAACAAGGTGCTTCATAGTTGGTATATAAAGCAGAAGGGATATGAATGGCACGCACCAGGCTAACATATTATGTTCATTTCGATTTAAAGGTTTTTTTTCGTACCAAGGTCTCTTATTTTTTTTGTCTTATCGAATCTCTAAGTCATGTTTAGCCTCATACATATCAGATAATTTAATTGATTTACCCACGAAAGTATTTAAAATAAAATGAATAACCACTGTTTTGTTTGTGATTATTATTATATTACTAAATGAGGTTAAACTTTAATGTGAAACCTCTCAAGGTAAACAATAAAAATAAAAGTAAAAAAATGGACTTACAGATTTACACTTAAATATTATTTTTCGATAAATGGTCTTTCAAAGCTGAAAATCTAAAAATAAAAGAATCTCGTCATGAGCTCGCCTATCGAACCCCTTCTGCTATATACCAATTTTGAAACACCTTGTATAATATGAAAACATCACTATTACTACATAATCTGTGCACATAATCTGTATATTATATGTCTGTTCACAGATTACCGTCAAATGAGCGGTTCATGCCGTCGATAGGAAATGGACACGTCGCCGCAAACATCTTCAGTGATACTGTGTACATGAACGGGCTCTATAGGTAAGTCTTACATGGCTAGAAACTTGTTCGATTATGGCGACGGACGCGTTGACGTCAGTGTTATGGTCATTTTGAGCCTTTTTATAACTAAATTGCTATTTTTTTATTGTGACTTCCTTCTCTTCGTGATCTTTGATATGACAATCAAAGGCTTGATACATAGATAGATAGAAAATTATTTATTAGACACACCAATAAACAAAAATACAAAGTTATTAAAAGTATAATTAAACCTAGCATGCGTAATAGGCGGTCTTGTTGCTTAAAGTAATTTCTTCCAGACAACCTTGCCCCTTGTTAAGCTCTTAGCTAGACGGGTACCATACATCGATATACCTACTTAATATAATACCCGTAGAACTTCATGTATAGTTATTTTTTATTATATAAATTAAGAACCTAGGTCAATGAAAAAGTGTTTGCTGAATATAAATACACTTGACCCCTGGGCGGAAATCGAACCCGCTACATCTAGCGCCACAAGCTGATCTTCGCCCAACGCGCCACTAAGTCAGTCAATGTAGGTATAATTTATACATACTCAAGTAGATATGTTTTTTTTTTAAATTTAAATATATCGCTTGTGCAGTTGCGCGTTCTCAGATATAAAAGAAAAGATTAAAATAATATACATCGGCAAGCTCTACTTTGTAATTATCTTGAATGCTCCTAATTCAATGTATATACATAATATTAAACATGGTGTAAATTAACTGCTATCGTTCACACTTTATTCAACATTTCATAATGCAGCGGCCGAAAAGGCAACAGCCACCGGGCTCGCATCCCCAACTGGGCCAACATCCGGCTGAACTCCACGCTCACCAGCCTCCCCCACAGCCCTGTCTACTCCCTGGACACCAGAGAAGGCGTCTTCAAGGTCCAAGTGGACAGAGACCGGTCCGTAGTCACCCACAGGGTCTACGCTCACCGGTACTACACGAGGGCCATTGTCAACCAGATACAAGTGGTGTCGAAACCACACGCCGGTGAGTTGGAAGGGAACGACACCTGTGATAGACAGGATATGGCTATAAGACAATTGTTCATTTTGAAATGTACTTAATGGGAAAAATTGGACTGGGACTGAGATTTGGCACTAATTCAGGTTTATACACAGCGTATTTTATAAACTTCTTTAAAATAAAAGTGTAATTTTTTTGTTAAGACGGGAGAATTAGAAAAAGATAATATTGTCGAGCCACTTTTAAAGTCTAAATTAACTTAAGTTAAAATTATATAAATATGAACAATGCTGTAGAAGACGCAGGCTACAGCGATTGTTTTTAGTGGTATTGTATTGTTGGTAACGTGTGTAACCTAGGCGGCGCGTGACAGACGCCGCACTTAGTAATGTAATAAAATCATTAATTATTAAATTAAACTATTAGAATTAATGAAATAATAAAATATAACGTCAGATAAAGGTATATAATAAAACAACAAAAAAAAGCATAAAATAAAAGCAGACATAAGATTATTACCTACTCGTATTTATTCACTATTATTGAATTGAACCAGTTTAAGTATACGTAAAGTTTATGTATGTACTACAGTTGAATGTAACACCAAGATTAACTAATTTAACTATGTTTAATTTTGTTTCCTTTTTAACCCCCGACCAAAAAAGAGGGGTGTTATAATAATTATTATTTTGTTGTTTGTGCCTTACTTAAATATCAGTGTTGTGCTCGCCTATTATAGGCACATATTCCATAGTAAATAAGTATTAAAAAATGTCTACAAATTTTTTTTTTGTTATATGTGCTGTTGGCGGTGCCATAATAAATAAATAAAAAAAAAAAATAAATGATTAGGTTTGACTTAAAAGTGTTCCCGCAATCAAATAACTTGTGTGTGAGTGACTTGCACTTAACTATTGGAAAATCTTTTAAAAGATGCGCTGAACCGCGAGTAATAACACTTAATATGTCAATAGGCTTGATGATAAAACGCCCTTCCAAAAATAATAGACACTTCCGCTTTACCAATTTTATAAGAATATTCCAAGACTTTCCTGGCCTATTCTATGTATATTATGAATGTATTTACAAAAAAAAATTATCTATGTAGTATATCAGTCACCTAACACCCATATATATCTGCTTAGTTTGGGGTTAGGTGAAGCTGTGTGAGTAGTCCAAAATTATTTATCTATTTTTTTATATTCTTGGCTTTTTTACTCCACAGAGCATCACATTTCTTTAGTGGGGGCTTGTGATGTACAAATATAGTTTGTAACGTAAAGTTTGAAACCTAGTTTCCAACCTGCAATGACCACGTAAATAATTTACATTAAGAAGATAAGAATAATAAGAAGTTCGCGATCAATCTTACGTAGAGTTCTAAAAGTTATTTTTAGCCTGTTACTAGTCTCCTAATATAATAAAGTGAGCTATTGCTGGTGATTGCTGTTTCAAAACGAGCAGGCGTAGGCGTTTGAATTTGGGTTGATGGAAGTTGTTGGTTTCGTCCCACGCTAAAGACCACCAGCCAGCGACCGTATTTAGGTGTCTTGAAAACATATTTTACACGTCCTTTATGAATCACATCTGTAAATTAAAACGAGAGGGCTTAGGTACACTTTACTAGCTGGCATAATGTTCCTGGTTGTTTGCTCGAATGCGAAAACCTTGAATTACTACTACTCTACATAATGCAGATTCCGTTCAGTAGTTTAAAGTTCAGCCCGAACATAAAGACAGACAAACTAAACAAAGGACTTTATTGTATAAATATGTAGGTAAGTATATATTTGGTGTCAAATCTGGGTTTAATAAACAAATATAAAACCAAGATTTGATTATATAATTATATAGGTGATATAAACTCCTTTATTTTTTTTTGTAAAATGTTTACCATATATAGTTTAGTCAGATTGAAAATGATTGACTTTACTCATTTAAGACCAGCTGATATAATCGGCGGGGAGCTCTGTAGCAGTCGAAAGTGTCACGAAGACAACATAGGGATGCGCAAACAGTTACATGAGAATTGCAAAATTTTTGGCATTAGCACCTACAACATTTTAAATAGCTGAAGTTCACTTACTTGACACTGGCAAACCGAAAATGAATTGAATTGAGGTGAAGCTGGCAATACCTTTCAAATATTTCAACTACGCTCCGACTGTCCTTTGCTTGGCACAATTTAAGCCACCTTATCTGACCGCAATATTTTTAACCCCCGACCAAAAAAGAGGGGTGTTATTAGTTTGACGTGTCTGTCTGTCTGTCTGTGACATCATAGCTCCCGAAGTTTGGTTGTTCTTAGACATGTTACATGAAAATCGGTTGAGCCGTTTAAAAGTTATGGGGTCGAGAGTGGGGAAGGAGAACCGAAAATATGCAAATATACTCAAGTGGGGTATCAAATGAAAGAGCATCGCGTGCTCATTACTAAATATTATGGTGTTTCACTTTTAAAGAAATTAAGGCATTGGAATCGAGGGTTTTATAAATTTTAAAATTAGATTTATTATCGCCTTTATTCCGAACTCTAGTAAGTCAACCATAACTTATAATTACAGGTAGTACCTTCCTAACTAGTTTTAATAAGAAACTTTTTTAACAGATCCAAACTTAATATACAAAGAAATATGGATTGCTCTGAACCTGATGCCAGGCGAGATGTCGGAAGACGTTATTTTCCACAATCCTCATCCTGAGATTATAGAAGGACGAACCGTGTGGACCACTTGTGGACAAACTGCAGAGAATGAAGATGAACGTATGTTGTACCTATTATAATTACCTCTATAATATATTTTTGGAGGTTTTGTCTGTTCACGTCCGTAAGTGGTAACCCTCTGAATCCTTACACGTGACCTCTCCTGGTGGTGCTATGAACAGTCTCTGGTGGTAGGCTTCGGCCGCGGCTTGTCAACACCCTCCGGGCTGGGCCAGTGCGTGAAACGATTTTTTCGTGTTTCGTAATGTGGTCCGGAGAAGACATATTCTAGGCCTTCATGCTCCATCCACATCGTCACTTTACATCAAGTGAGATTGTGGTCAAATGAAGGCTTATCAATAATAATAATAATAACTAAATAAATCCACATAAAAATTACTTACTATAAGTAGCACTAATAATAATCATATTCATAGACATAGGCAGTTTTCACGTACAATAAATGTGTGTTTGATATTATATTCGGATGTTTTAGTAGAACTGGTCAAACATTTATTCCAAAAACAAAACGCCAATTACAAATCATTACACAGAATATAAGAAGTATAGCTAAAAACTTTGACGATTTTATTGTTATGATAGAACAGTTTGAAAGGCAACCAGAAATCATTGTTCTAACGGAGTGTTGGTTGCAGAAAAACTGTGCTCTACCCGAACTCGATGACTATGATGTGACAAGTACGAAAAATAATATCCTGCAGAATGATGGTGTTGTCGTCTTTATAAAAAAAACGTTAAAATACTCTCAGTTTGAACCAAATCTAAGAGATGGAAACTGTCTTGTCACGTTAATAAATAATTCAATTGCTCTTATATCAATTTACCGTTCACCATCATACCACAATCTAGATAATTTTAATAACTCGTTGAATACTTTACTAATAAATTTATCCAAATATAAGAATATTATTCTAGTTGGTGACATAAACATAAATATAATACCGGAGTTAGTGGATCCGAAGGGTACTGAGTATTTGGAACTTTTAGCTTTTCACGGTCTCCTCCCTTCACATACTTTGCCTACGCGCCTTGAAAACTGTCTGGACCACTGTATTGTAAAGACTAATCAACATGTGATTACTCTTGTAATACAGAATAGTGTAACAGACCACCATAGCGTATTATTAGTTCTCAAAAATCAAGCATATGACAACAATGAAAGTTCATACAACTATACTAAAGTTAATTTTGCAGCTATTAGTAAAGAGTTAGCTGAATCTGATTACCAATTCATTATGACAGATTCAAACTGTGATTCGGCGACTGAAAATTTTGTAAATTACATTACTAATATAATTCGAAAACATACTCAAACTATAATTCGACCACGGCGAAAAACACCTCTTAAACCCTGGATAACAACTGGTTTGATTCGCTGCATGAATCACAGGGATAGGCTCCATCTAAAATCACGTCAGTTGCCCAATGACGAATTGCTGAAAGTAACGTATAAGCGTTACAGAAACTTTTGTAACGCTTTATTGCGGAAACTTAAAACAAGGTATGAAAAAGATCTATTGAACAAAGCCGGGAAAGATATGAAGAAGACCTGGAAAGCAATAACTACCATCTCTAATTTTAAGCAAAAAAAGACTCTTCCTCAGGAATTAATTCAAAGTGACGACCCACAAAATTCTATAGACTCCGTTAATAATTTTTTTGCAAATGTAGGTAGATCCCTTGCAGAAAGAATAATAAGCGAAAGCAATCCTATGCATTCCCAAATGGATCCAAAAATAGTTAACTCATTTGTACTTGAACCCATTTCGGAATATGAAATTTCAGATCTCATTACTACGTTAAAGTCTGATTGTTCAACGGGTTGGGATAATATATCAGCGCAGATAATAAAACAGAACAAATATAGTCTCCTACCGCCTTTAACTTATATCTGTAACCTGAGTTTTTCTACAGCAGTATTCCCTAAAGTCTTTAAAAAATCTGTTATTTTACCTATCTACAAAAATGGTGACAAATCCGTAACAACAAACTATAGGCCTATCTCTATCCTGCCTGCTCTTTCAAAAGTACTAGAGAGAGCAATAAACTCACGCTTAGTCAAGTTCTTGGAAAAATACAACTTATTATCTAATAATCAATATGGGTTTAGGAAAGCGAGGTCAACTGCTGATGCTGTGTCGGAACTAAACACATACATTGTAGATTCTCTAGATGCAAAGAAGAAATGTCTAGCTATTTTTTTAGACTTAGCAAAAGCGTTCGACACAGTATCAATAGAACTACTCTTGTGCAAGCTACAGAATTTAGGAATACGTGGTAAACAGTTGGATTTGTTTGAAAGTTACTTAAATGAAAGAAAACAAAGTGTCAGGATAGGAGGTTATAACTCAAAAGAAGCAAAGGTAACTTACGGAATACCACAGGGTAGTATTTTAGGTCCAACTTTGTTTTTAGCTTATATAAATGACATATGTAGAACTGAGCTAAAACACGGAAAACTTATTGCATTCGCGGATGATACTGTGTTATTATTTCAAGGTGATAGCTGGGATAGTGTTTACCGGAGAGCTCAGGAAGGTTTTAACCTAATTAGTAAAAAACTATATCGTAATATTCTTACTCTAAATGCTACTAAAACAAAATACATTGCATTTTACCTGAAGAAATCTAACAAACCCATCTCTTCCCAACTTAGTCACCAAATAATATCCCATAACATAAAATGTCTTGAAACACCATTAGCCAACTGTAACTGTTGTGCTCTTGAATGCTGTGACAAGATAAAATACCTGGGTGTTATCATTGATTCAAGGATGTCGTATGTGCCTCATGTTAAAATCTTATCGGGTAGGGTAAGGAAGCTTATAGCAATTTTTAAAAAAGTAAGACATGCCACTGAGGAGTCTCATATACTCACAATCTACTACGCCCTCTGCCATTCGATACTTACATACTGTGCTACAACTTGGGGTGGCTCATGTAAAACTCATTTGCTTACTCTAGAAAGAGCTCAAAGAGCTGTGCTCAAAGTAGCTTACTCTAAACCTTTCAGGTACTCTACCAGAGAATTATATGCAGAGTGTAAGCTATTGACAGTGAGGCAATTGAGCATACAACAAATCGTATTGAGGCTACACCAAAAACAAACTGCACCTAAATGGAAATCAACCGACAAACGACGGAAAGATCTTGTTTACAAAGTACCATCATGTAACACTGCACTGGCTCAAAAGCACTTTGGTTTCCTTGCTCCATATCTATATAATAACATAAGTAGTATTATGTCTTTGCAGGAATTAACCCAGGTAGAGCTTAAAATCAAACTAAAGAACTACCTACTTACTCTAGATTACAATAAAACTGAAATACTGGTTAAAACAATGAAATAGAAAACAAATCCAATACGAACCTAAAATAATATAATGTTAAATATTTACTTAATTTGTAACTAATTTTATGTGTAAATATATATATAAATATTGTACTTATATTTAAGTATTTAATAATATAACATAGTACATAATATTGTATCTAGATTTATATATTTCAACTTATATATTTATAAACTTGTATATAAATAACTTTTAAGTTACCACTAGTATAATTTCCTATTCGTAAATGTAAAAAGAACACTAAACTTGTATCGCATCAAATAAGGATTCCCAATTTTGTAATATTTCATCACCTCTTTTATTTCTTTACTGTACGTTTAGATTGTAATGTATGTAATATTAACCTCAGGTAACTTAGTCGAGGTAGAGATGCCCTCGTGACTATATTACAAGTCTAGAACTTAGTTTAGTACGAGGTGTCGAACCAAATGTCTGGTTGGCCAAGGTCATTGCATAATTAGAATTAAACTAATAAGTATTATAAATATTGTAAGACCTTTTTTGGAAATAAAACTTTTTATTATTTTTTTATTATTTATTAACTGTTCACAATTGTTTCAGATTATCAGCCGTTGCCCGTAGAGGTGTGCGCGTGTTGGACATCGGTCCCGGACCATCTGGTGGTGCCGCAGCATGGAACGAAGGTCTTCACGTTCGTCATGACCGTCGACAAGAACCGCACTGTCGCAAGGAATGAGCTAATCAAAGGTTTGAATCACTCAAATTTTCCCTTATAGCCCATATACATTTGACACGTATAAAGTGACATTGTAGGAACATTTTACATATACGAGTTGCTCTTTAGACGTAGCGATACTATCCTACATACACATTCATTAGATTCCACTTATTACTGACATATGGGTCTGGTCGTTTAAGAACGAACGGTCGGCAAGCAGCCGGCTGACATCGATGCCATACGATGCTATGTACATTCTTAGATGTTTTGTATTCTATTATTATGTTCTGATGAACTATATAAGAAGGTTCTAAGTAGATCAGAATAGAAAGGACCAGTAGGTCTGTGGCCACCCTAAAATAACGTTTGACAGGGACAATGCGCGAAATACCTTATCCCTGATAAAAACCACTATTTATAGCATAGATTTAGGCAGAAAAATGTATAAACGTATACATAGTTTTGCAGGAAGACGGAGAAGAACTATTCGACAAGCATGCAGAGGAATGGCTGAAGTCCTACCAACAAGCGATCATCATCGAAGGAAACCTGCAGTTAGCTAAGATTGTGAACGGAATCTGGTACTATTTCCTCAGTTCCCTGCCTTCTCAGAATTCCTATCATGCGCAAGAGCGGTACTTTGGACTGAGTCCGACTGGGCTGGCTAGAGGTGGCACTTATGAGGATTATGAAGGTAGGTGTAATTGTTTATCTATCTAGTAATATCATAATTGGGTAAAGTTTGTGAATTGTGTATTTATAAGGTAATGGAGACCGCTATTCAGCAAGTGCAAGCTATTCGCCATTCAGTAAGGCGCTTAGGTGAACGTGGACGCCGTACTTTGCCATTGCTAGATGTCCTGTTGATTTGGCTGTTCGGGGTGAAGGAGGGCCGCTTGCTTATTTCTAGCTAAGATTTGTAGCTATTTGGTAATAGCTTGACTTATTTGAGGAAAACTTAGGACTAGCAGTGGGTATCCTACAGCTGAAACATTATTATTGCAGCTGTAGGGGTAATATTATTATTGCAGCTGTAGGGGCTACCACAAGGCAGCATCTTAGGCCCCAGCCTATTCTTAGTTTTTATAAATGATCTTTGCAATTACATGCCTGACCATGGAAGAGTTTTTACATTTGCTGATGACACAGCCCTAATATTTGAAGGATCTACCTGGAGCCAAGTTAAACAAGCTGCTGAGTCATGTTTGAAAAACATATCAACATGGCTTCGAAATAATCTTCTCTCTCTTAACATCAGCAAGACAAAAGTTATTGTTTTTAATATTGACAAGAAAAAATCCTCTAATTCTAATAGTGATCTACATGATCTTCAAATAAAAGTACACAAATGTCAAAATGAAACGCGAGTACAAAATGATGACGATGAATGTCTAGTCCTGGAAAAGGTTGATAAAATAAAGTATCTAGGTGTTATACTAGACAACAAACTAAACTGGCTACCACAAATTGAAAATCTTACCTCACGCACCAGAAAAATGATTTATATATTCAAAAATCTTCGAAGAGTAGTTGATGAAAAACTCATTAAAACTATATATTTTGCATTATGCCAATCAATTTTGAGCTATTGTATAGCGGCGTGGGGTTGTGCGTCTAAAACGCACCTACTAAAACTAGAGCGAGCTCAAAGGTCAATAATAAAGGTTATGTACTTTAAGCCATACCGCTACTCTACCGAACTATTATACAAGCAGTCTGCACTTCTGACGGTTCGTCAGCTCTACATTAGTCACGTAGTACTAGTAGCCCATAAAAATACACAATTTGAAAAATTTTATAGTGGTAAAACCTTGCATATACGATCTGCTGGCAGAATTTTAAGTGTTCCTCAGTGCCGCACAAAATTTGCGTCACACCACTCACTCTTTTTGGGGCCCTATTTATACAATCAAATAAATAAAGTTATTAATATTAGGTCCTTACATATGAAATTGGCGTTTTTCGTACTGGCCACTTTAATCACAAATTTCTCCTCTTTGGTAAGGAATTCCAAATTCAAATTTGTATAGCTATAGACTCATGTATTTGTGCTTCGATGATCGTCATTCATTTGTTTTTTTTCTTCTGTTTTTTTCTGTTTGCGTCACTCATTTTACAAAATGGAAAACTTAAAATATCGCATTATTTACGAGTACGAGTTCCGCCGTGGCACTAGTGCTGCGGAAACAACTCGAAGGGTGAATGATGTGTATGGCGGTCGTGTTGCAAAAGAAAACACAGTTCGTTTTTGGTTCCAACGTTTTCGTTCTGGAAATTTCGACTTGCAGAACAAGCCCCGTGGACGGCCTGAGACTCAAGTTGATAATGAAGAGTTGAAGGCTATTGTGGAAGCGGATCCATCGCAAACCACGTCCGAGTTAGCTGCAGGCTGCGGTGTTAGTGATAAAACTGTTTTAATTCACTTGAAGCAAATTGGGAAGATTAAAAAGCTTGAAAGGTGGGTACCTCACGAATTGACTGAAGCAAACCGGCAAACGCGCGTCGACTGCTGCGTTACATTACTAAACCGGCACAATAATGAAGGTATTTTAAACCGAATCATTACCTGTGATGAAAAATGGGTTCTTTACGATAATCGGAAGCGCTCAGCGCAATGGTTGGATCCTGGCCAGCCAGCCAAATCCTGCCCCAAGCGAAAATTAACCCCAAAAAAGTTACTTGTAAGCGTTTGGTGGACTAGTGCCGGTATTGTTCATTACAGTTTTCTCAAATCTGGCCAGACTATTACGGCTGATGTCTATTGTCAGCAATTGCAAACCATGATGGAAAAGCTAGCGGCTAAACAACCTAGGCTGGTCAATCGCTCCACGCCACTGCTGCTTCACGACAACGCTAGACCACACACTGCGCAACAGACGGCTACTAAATTAGAAGAGCTTCAATTGGAAAGTCTAAGACATCCTCCGTACTCCCCGGACCTTGCTCCAACAGATTACCATTTTTTTCGAAATTTGGATAACTTCTTGCAAGGGAAAAAATGCAACTCCGATGGGGCAGTCCAAATCGCCTTCAAAGATTTTATTGATTCCCGTCCGACTGGTTTTTTTAGTAAAGGGATCAATGAACTACCTATAAGATGGCAAAAGTGCATAGAAAATAATGGTTCATACTTTGATTAATTAAATATATTATATTAAAAAATATTCGACTTTTTGTTCCTCCCATACAAAACGCCAATTTCATATGTAAGGACCTAATATATATCCCATGTCCATATTTAGGTTTCGACATTCAGTAAAGTTTTGGCTACTTGATTTTAACTACAATCAAACAGAAAACCTGATTAAAGTTTTGGCGTAACATTGAAATTTAAAATTATTAAAAAAAAAAAAAAAAAAAAAAAAAACAACATTTTGATATAATAGTAATAAAATTTGGTATTTAAGTCCTTAATATGTATTATGTATAATAATGTAAATAATGTCCGGCGGGGGGTATAGGTACGCCATCACACAGGCTCTCCTAGTTTGGGTACCTATGTCATCCATCCTGGAATAGTATTATCTTATCTAGATAACATAATTGTTACTATAATTAGCTTAGTAATGTTTGTAGTTATAAAATAAATATTTTTTTATTTTTTTCATTTTTCAATATAAAAAATCTGATAAACCGATTTAAGAAAAATAACATTGTGTTGGATGGCCATTTAAGTACTTGCTTGAGCTTAGAAATGTATAGGTACCATTTGAAATCCAGGTCACAATTTCTGGGACACCGAGACCTGGATGTTCCCATCGATCCTACTCCTGTATCCTCAGTACGCGCAACAGTTGCTCCAATACCGCCTAGACACGGCTCACGTGGCGGAACAACTGGCCAAAATAACTGGACATAAAGGATACAGGTAAGAGAAACGCTTCAGGATTTTTTTTAGTGTATAGGGAAATCAAATAGGAACAAAATTTCAAATAATATACTTTAAGAATATTTATATAAAGGTTAATAATTAAAGAAGTTTGGGGTCAGTTGCTTCCGAAATCATTGTAGACTTATGCAAGGGGAGAGGTGTAAAGAGTATTTAAATACAAAAATATGTTATAAGTAATCTACAGTCACACGTAGCAACAAGTGGAAATGGCAGTGGACAGATTAATTCATACGAAGAAGAAAATAACTACGTATGCCTAACGAATATTTTGTAAAGTATTTTAAAAATAATCGTTTGATCTTATATACTCAATTTGATTCTTAAAACAAATGATAAATTAAGTAAAATCATTACCAGATTTCCATGGGAGAGTGCATACACCGGCGTGGAGGTGACTCAACCTTGCTGTCCTGAAGTGGCTGAGTTCCAGCAGCACATCAGTGGAGACATAGCCTTCGCAGCCAGGCAGTTTTTGGCCATGACGAGAAACGAGACGTGGTTGGAGGTTTGTATGATCAACGGAATGATTAGAAATATACAGCATTTTCAGCCCAAATATCAGATACAATACAAAAACTTTGAAAAATTAGAGAGGAAAACCAAATTGACAATTATACAGATGACAATATAGTGGCGTTAAAACTTTAAGGCGAGTAATTTTTAACAATCGAAAGAAAGCTCCGTTTACATTAATAGCAAAGTCAAAGTCAAAATGTTTATTTCCTTAGAAGCACAGGGCATACATAGACAGGTCAAATTAAAATTTATTTAAAAAAAATTTAACAAAAATGATCAAGGATAAACATTGTCTTGACAGTTCGCTTACATATTAAGGTGAGAAGCGAATAGCAGCTTGGTATGACTGCTGACTCCAGGGACAATATCTTGCAATCTATCACTTCTGTTAATTCTATATTGTTTGAGGCAGGCCACCAACTAGGTGGAAACGACACCGCCAGGATAGCGAGAAAGCATTGATTGAGGCATGCGCAGGATCGTTAAAGTTTACAGTATTCAGAGTACTTACACTCAGTAGTGTTACAAAGGCACAGAAATAGATAGATTCCAAAGTTATCTCTGTTTTTTTTTCCATTATTGGCTCATTGAACAACCAATGTTATTTTACGCCCAATTTGGGCAAACTGTTGTTTCTCAAATGTACTTTAAACCTACAATATTTTTTTTCTTATTCTTATAATGTAATGTAACTTGATTTGAATTCATGTTATAGCAACATCGGCATAAAATTAATTAATAATGTATATAAAATATACTAAACTTGTGGAATATAATTTTGACTAGCGACCTAGTTTATGCCAGAAAATCTGGATTTTTCTAGTTCAGGCACAATAATATATCGTAGTTCTATAAGTGATATTATTCTGAATAAATATTTTGTATTTTTTAGCACGGAGGATGTCCACTTGTTACGCACATCGCAGATTTCTGGGCGTCTAGAGCGGTTATCAACTACAAAACGGGACTCTATGATATTTCTAGTAAGGACATAATTCCTTTAGCATCTTCAACATTGAAAATGCTATTTTTTTTTGACTTTCTAAATATTTGAATTGATTTTCAGATGTCATGGGCCCGGATGAAGATCATAGCAACATTTCTAATTCGGTTTACACTAATGTAATAGCAGGGTACTCACTATATTTAGCACAGTAAGTACCTTTTTCAAATTTGTTAGATATTTAACGAGTATTAAGTTTAGGTTCTTTTCAAAAGTTGTAACATAAATAATAAGGTTGTAAATAGTTCAAGTGGCCTGAGTTATCTTTTTATCTCTCAGGAGTTATTCACACTTTCTTGATTGTATTACTTAAAAATAAATACTACACTTTTACTACTGCTACTAATTTAATGCATTTAGGATGGACTTTAGATCATCTGATATCGTCTAACTGACTGTCGGATGTATGAAAATAAGTCAAATAGTGCCTGACCTTAGTCTCTTAGTCTTAATTTTCTTAGAGATACAATAATTTCAAATTACCTTCTAGATACGTGTCCTGCCTATGCAAGTCTTACTTCAGAGCCAAAGACCCGGAGCACTACGCCGATATTGCCTGGAGCCTGGCCTTGCCTTACAACAGTGTGTTCGACTACCACCCTCAGTTTTCGGGTTACCGCCGAGGCGCTGGTATCAAACAGGCCGATGCTGTGTTACTGGGATTCCCACTGCAATATCCTATGAACATGTAAGCTTTTAGCAAAATAAGTGTTAAGAAAAATGGGTAAAAAGAACGAGAATTATTTTAAGGTCTTTTATATAAAATGGAATAGCGTATGCCGTAAAACCGTGTAGCTGGTATCAAAAAAAGTCCGATGCCATGTTACTAGAATGGATTTAAAATGGCGAAATTGATGGTCCTATAGAGAGAAGGAATAAAATAGGACCGTAAAGAGCTCCTTATATAATTTATTTTACACTTTGTCGTTGCATTAGTTGCATTTTCATCTATAGAATATATATTTTCTAGATCAACAAGAGCAAACGACTTGGCCTATTACGAATCTGTAACGAGAAGCAACGGACCAGCCATGACTTGGAGCATGCATTCCATTGGGCACCTCAAGCTGGGAGACCAAAGAAAAGCTGAAGCAAATTTCAATAAAAGTTATCAAAATTTTGTAAGGGAGCCATTCAAGGTAAAGTAAATAGCTTTTTATAACAGAACGTTTTTTTAATATTAAATGTAGGTAAATCTGATATGATGCCTTACCGACACGTCTAGCCCAATTTTATATGTTGAGTTTACTGATAGTGCAACATGTGGCTGTTTAGTAAAGCTAAGTTATTAACTTTATTAAATTCCACATTATGTATTCTTCATGCTCGGCATAGTTACATGGTAGCTCCACCGACCTACCTTTTATTTGCTTTACCTCTGCCCACATATACATCAACACTCATAGATCTAACACACAAAAACAAGTAAAAAGTAAAGTAAACAAGAAATACCTACATACGAGTATAACATAGAACAGCACAGAAGACAGCAATGACATAATGACACACAAGAAATACAAATGCAGTAAGAAAGAAATCAGTTGCCCAACTGAGCTGTCATATAATTTGGTTTTATGTTATTCAGATTTTTTTGATTATTCGAGTCTTATACCATTTTGACGGTTGCTTTACCAAGGGAGCCAACAACCCCAAGTTTATTACCACTCCATTCTCCCGTTGAGGGAATCTTAAAGTTACAACCTACTTATATGGTGTAATATTCTAAATAAGTTGAAAACATTAAGACGAAGTAACATAGCTTACATAACATAGCCACATTTAGTAGAACAGTTTCAAACTATAAGTCAGGTTTATCACTTTTTAAAAACATAAAGGCTATATTATGGTGTATTTCAGGTGTGGACGGAGCTAGCCCGGCCTGAAGTCGGGGCAGTGAACTTCTTCACAGGCATGGGAGGGTTCCTGCAAGCTCTGATCTTCGGCTACGCTGGCATCAGCATACATCTTGACAAGCTGCTTATAGACAAACCACATTTGCCTCCAGGAACCACGCACTTTAAGATCAAAGGTAATCAATAAAATATATGAATACTAGCTGACCCCAGCAAACATTGTTCTGCAAAATGAATAATAGATAGTAGCCGATTCTAAGACCTACCTGCGTATTCAACGCATATAAAATTTGGTAAAGCCGTTTCGAAGGAGTACGGCAACTAACATTGTGACATGGAAATTTTATATATAAGATGTCCGGACTTATATGTATACTACTAATATTATAAACGAGAAAGTTTGTAAGGATGTGGGTGAGTGTCTTTGCTCTTATCCGTAAAATCTACTTTAGAATTTAAATAAATCTTGATAAACTTCTGAATCTTAAAATCAAGTGCAGAACAGAATTAAACCGTGTTTGCCAAATGTTCAAACTCGCGCTTTTACTCGGACTTGGTAAAATAAAATAGATATCAAAGAAGACATCAAAGAGAATATCAAAGGGTGAGACCCTGAGGACAATTTGTGTGACACTTATTTCAATAATAATATTATTTCAGTACTAAGTTCTTTTGCGTACATACTTACCAATAATTGAACTCGATGTGAACAAGCATCAATAGATGAGTAGTAAAATCTTATCTAGAGATTTAATTACTGATCTATTAATAATACTTCATTCATAATGTTATCTAAGAGCTACATAATTCAACTAATTAACCGCATTAGAAATCAAACGTAATCACCTTCATGTCATTTGACCCGATAATGAAGATATCAGAACTGGTCTGCGCAGAAATGGAGCCATACCTCTCGGCAAGAATTGGGGGAAATTTTATTTAAAACACAATTGATCTCGACATCATTTGAATTCAATGAATATTTTATGAGAGATATCGCAGTTTAAAAATATCGACAGCAAAATATGATCAATGTAGATATATCATTCGTGATGTCAAGGCGCGGGCAGTGAGGCACGCCGGCGGTCGGTGGTCACAGTTACTCTACGAGTTACTATACCGCGCGGCTCAGACTTGGTCGGCTCCTTACGGAAAGACCACACTCAACAATCTACTTTTTTACTTAAAAAAATCGTATAAATCATCTTATGTATAAAATTCTCGTGTTACATTGTTCGTTCCCGTACTTCGCTGAAACGGCTTGACCGAGTCTCATGAAATTTTGTGAGCATATTGAGTAGGTCTGGGAATCGGCCAACATCTATTTTTCATTTTGCAAAACAACGTTTGCTGGGGTCTGCTAGTAAAAAGTCCCCCGTCGAGTCTGTCTGTCCCTATGTTCGCGATAAACTCAAAAACTACTGAACTGTTCGTTATGCAGTTTTCAGAAATAAGTTGAGTTATTCAAAAGGTAGGTTCTATTCTATGTATAATTTGTAAGGGATGTGAAGGAATTCATTGAATTATGATGATAAATTGTTGAACGAGTAGAGAAAAAAATCAAACATTTACATAAAAAGTATTAATATTTGTAAGTATCAATTGCAACTGATAGAGGCAGTCGTCAAAACAATGTTTGCCGGGTCAGCTAGTAAAGATTATAAGTTATGTAATCTTAGTAAAGCTAAATACCTATTATACATTTATAACCGGATATAACAACTTTTTCCGAATTTCCTGAAATTTTATTTAAATACGTCTTGTTCCTATTTAAAATTGTCTCGTGTCTATTGAAGGGATCAAGTACCTTGGCTCAAAGCTAACCCTCGAGCTGGATAAGGAAGTGGCAACACTGAAGGTGGCATCCGTAGACGACAATTGGCCCCTCACGATGTACAATGGGAAGTACAATGTCACGCTTATTCCTGGAATTAACGGTAAGATATTTTCCTGCGGGAAAAACGTAAATACGTTGTTCCAGATAAATAATAATAAATAATTATAATAATAATTAATGTTGTTCCTGAGACAAGCGCGTTCAAGCAAACACGAGGCAAGCCTGTATTGCGAGAGACCTATTACAACTTGGTTTAACCGGGTATATAAAAAGTGCACGAAAACAAAGGAAGTGACAAAATAGGACAAAAATTATAAAATAACCTAAGATTAAATTTGCAATAACATCAAGACATTTTTAATTTATTTATTTTAATTTATGAGAAACACCCAATAATACTCACTCAATATATAAGTACTTATAGATAGTTTATTTTAGAACATCATGATAATTAAAATCTAACCTACAACTTCAACTGACCATCGAGTAAGCTGTGGACTGAGAAGACATCACTAAGGTATCATTATCGTAGTCAAAGAAAGATTTACTAACCTGTAAATAAAAGAAACAATCAAAGTCCCTGATGGTTGTCTTGATATCTTTCTATATTCTCTATATCTTAACCATTGTCTTATTTACCTCGGGGATGATGAAACAGGCCCATAATGAATTAAATTTTCCGTTTCAGTGGAACTAATGGGCGAAGGTCCATTTCCCATCACATCACGGCCTTGGAAAGACTGCAAGATACCACTAGACATCATAGGAAACAACTATCTCCGACCTATAGGACAATAAGTGTTGAATAAACATAAATAATTGCTTTATTTATTACAAAATTGTTTTTTATTTCTGCTCTGTAGTAATGTTAGGATTTTATATATTTTTTTGATAATGCCACCATGCGGGAAAAATGTTCATGTGTATAAAAAAATACTCAAAAGTTTGATAATAAAAACAGTGCTTACAGCGTAGAATAATAAATTACTACGTAACGTACAGTAAAGTCTTTATGTATACAATAACATTAGACATTAACTATTATGACTATTATTATTAGTTGTTATTTCAATCAAAATTGCCAAGTGATTATATCATAGGTGTAAAATAATCACTTCGCGTCTTTGAAACACGGGCAACATCGTATAGAGCCGTGGTATCATAGATATATTCAGTAATTTTTTTATCTGTTACCAAAATATTTTTTAATTGTACTAGTTTTTCCTGAAATATTGGAGTGGATGAAATCTGCGAACAAACTATATGACGTCACGATTGCTCACTATTTATGTGAACTTTGAAAGCCTGTTAAATCTCAAGAAAATAACGAAATTATTTTTTTTTAGCAGTAACTTCATAATATAACAACCCTAAGCGCGGTTGTCTGTGTGCTTTGGTGCTGTGTTGGCCCGGACAGACAGAGACCAGAGACTGTAAAAAATTTTAAATCGTTAGTTTTTTCCAACAAAATAACGATTTAAATTTTTTTACAGCACTATAGATATCTTCAGCACTATAGATTTCTTCAGTACTATAGATATCTTCAGCACTATAGATATCTTCAGCACTATAGATATCTTATCTATAGTGCTGTGTGTTCACTACGCATTTGTATAAAACGGATAAAATTTTATTACTTACTGTTATTTTATGCGAATTAGATAAAAATAATGGCACCTAATTAAAATAAACATAATATTTAGGTACAACGTAAGTACCAACATTATTGATTAGGTTAATTAGGCTGGTTATTATTTTTATGATCACATTTATTTAAATAATGAAACTAAATTGATAACATGCAACCAGAACATTTTATTTAATATAAAACAATTTTGTTTAGAGACGTGTTAGAAGGTACTTATGTAAAGAACATCACTATGTACGATAAGTATGTATGTCATCATCACCCTATTAATGTTCCCACTGCTGGGACACAGGGACTTCTCTCTTGGCGAGAGAGATCAGGCCTTCAGTATGTATGTATGTATTTACATACATTATACAGCTTCTTTCTATTTTTTTTTAAACTAGAGTCCCCGCCGCGTCTGTCTGTTTTTAATCGACTTCAAAAAAGGAGGAGGTTTCTCAATTCGACCGTATATTTTTTTATGGTTATAAATTACTCAAAACCTACAAATCGGATCTTCATGCAGTTTTCAGATGCATAGAGAAGTTCAAGAAGTAGGTTCAACTGTATATTTTGTTAAGGATATGTGGGAATTATTTGAATTATGAAGATAATTGTTAAAGGAGTCGGGAAAACTCTAGCATTTACTTTGAAAGTTTTATTTATTTTATTTTATAATTTTGGGAAAACTAACAGCTTGGTAACGTTAACTAACGTCTATTTATAAGTTTCCACAGATAAAAGAAAGATACTAGCTAAATACAACAGGTATCCATGTCACCCATCTAAGTACTTTCTGCGCGCTACGTTGTTTAACCTGGTGAAATGGTTTGTTGTATAACCCCCTTAATATTTATTTATTTTAACATACAGATAGACGACGAAGTCTCAGTAATAGTGTATCTTTTTACCCTTTGGGAACAGAACCCTGAAACCCTTAAATTAAATTTATTTTTATGGAAAAATTTAATTTTAGGTAGGGTTTCTGTTCACATCCGTAAGTGTTAACCCTCTGAATCCTTACACGTGACCTCCGGGTGGTGCTAAGAACAGGCTCTGGTGGTAGGCTTCCGCCGCGGCTTGTCACCACCCTCCAGGCTGGGGCAGTGAGTGAAACGATTTTTTCGTATTTCGTAATGTGGTTCTGAGAATCCATCTACCTTCTAGGTCTTCATGCCCCATCTAAAGTGACGATGTAAAGTGAAGTGACGATGTGGTCTACCACATCGTCACTTTACATATGGTTAGATTGTGGTCAAATAAAGACATATCTAGCATAAAAAAATGCAACCTTTAAAAAATGATATTCAAACAAACACTAGGTTATTAATGCACTTTGGACCATAACCCACATTGCATAGTTATTTACTAATCGCTGATAACGTTATTAGTTAAAAATATGATGACGCAAAACTAAATTAGCACCTGTTTCAAATCAAAGTCCAACATTATGATGCAAGATTTTTAAACAAAAAAACGACTTCAAATTTTAATGAAGTAATTGCCGGTTTATTGAGGACTAGCTTAAATCCCACGGCTTCGCCTGGGTAATACATCGATTTTCCCGCAATAAAAAGTAGCATTTGCTCATTACTGGGAAAACAGTTTTGTCCGAGCCAAATTTCATTCACATCAGGTTTCGCTCGCAATTACTGATTTTCCCGTAAAATGTGGTATCAACCGCGGTAAAAAGTAGCCTATGTGTTATTCTAATACCTATGTAAGCCATATTATTGTGTAGCTTCATCAAAATCCATTCAGTAGTTTTTTCGTGAAACAGCTATAAACTCACTTAAGTACAAACTAATGTATCACAAATAGCAAGTTACAAGTATAATCTGTTAATTACGTTTCTATGTCATTAGCTCAAAATTATTTGTCGTATCCTCGTTTAAATTGTAGTTTTGTACACTAATTATCAAAGTAACAGAATATTAAGTTATCAATACAATAAACATACGCGATATCTCATTATACCGTCATACCTACTGTAGGACAATATACAAACATAATTTATCAAGACAAAAATTTAAAGAGGTCTATAAAGTCATAACCTATAATAGTAGTGACCACATGAATTGTATTGTAATTTATAGGTATACAGGGTGTAATCGTTAAGTGTGCACAGGCGATTATTCCGTAACTATTGCAGATATCAAAAAACTTTAAACTGATATCGAAAGTACTTTACCTAATGAGTAAAAAGACATTAATAACTTTTTAAAAATAAAACGAGAAATATCCAAAAAAATTACATTAATCACTGCCATACATTTTATTTCTTAGTAAGTACAAAATTTTGTGTTCAAAGCATATGTTCGAAGTGACGTCCTCCTTGTGCAATACAATGACGAGCTCTATTTACAGTTTCTAAATGAACTTTCCTTAACATTTGCGGAGTAATTAAAGAAGCAATTGCACGACGTACACGATTCTGTAACTCTTCTAGGCTGTGTACTCTCTCAGCGTACACGTGGTCTTTGACAAATCCCCATAGGAAGAAATCACAAGGCGTGAGATCCGGGGATCTGGCAGGCCAAGGGGTTGCACTATTATTGGCTATTAAGCCATTATAATTGTTTCGTAAGAAATTCATTACAACATTTGTATTATGTGCAGGTGCTCCATCTTGTTGAAAAATTATCGACCTTCTTTCATCGTCTGGAATTGGTTCTAAGAGACTTGGCATATCGTTTTGTACAAAGGAGAAATATCTCTGTCCATTTAAGGTTCCACTGTAAAAATATGGCCCAGTGATCCGATCTCCAAGAATACCACACCACACATTAATTGAGAATCGTACCTCAGCTCTAACTTCAGTAGTTAAGCGAGGATTGTCAATTGACCAATAATGCGAGTTTTTTCTATTGTAAATGCCGCAGTTTGAAACATTACTTTCATCGGTCCATAAAATTGACCTTACATTGACATAATTATTGACTAGCCAATTGCAATAGACCAGCCGACGAGCAGGATCATCATTGTGCAGCGTTTGAGTAGGTTTTATCTTAAATGCTTTGAAGTTGTGTTTTTTTAATAACTTGTGTACATAATTGTGGGACACTGGAAATGATCGGGCCACTGAGCGCGTTGATTCTTGTGGATTATCTACTACGTAGTTAATAATATTGTTATCTAAGTCATTATCAACTTCCGGAGCTCTTGTTCTCGAACCTTTTTTTCTGTTAAAAGATCCATAATTTATCAAATTGTTATCCAACTTACGTAAATACGTACCAGAAGGAACTTCTCTATCTGGGTAATCTCTTCTTTAGGCGATAATGGCCGCCCTATTGTTACAATCATGTTTGTAGTACATTTTTAACATGTCCCTCTTTTCTGTATTGGAATATGCCATTTTTCAATCAATAAATGCAACAATCACGATTATTAACGCAAATTGAAAAATACAATAAATTGGCGGGAACGAGAACCCGCGATAAATAATTTGAATTTAGAACGAACACCAAAGAGTATCTTTCTTTTTGTTTTTATTTAGTATGTTGCTTTTCAGCTAGTTCAAATCAATACAATATTGAAACAGGGTTTATTATAAATTTGAAGTGGTAAGATAATTAATCTACACGTGTATCTACTTAAAATTCATTAATACCTTCATATCGTACATAATTATAAAATGAAAAGGGTAAAATGAGTAGGTACTATTCCACTTAAAATAAGGAAACTAAAACCTTTCTACTATCTCATGATTTTTGGATATTTCTCGTTTTATTTTTAAAAAGTTATTAATGTCATTTTACTCATTAGGTAAAGTACTTTCGATATCAGTTTAAAGTTTTTTGATATCTGCAATAGTTACGGAATAATCGCCTGTGCACACTTAACGATTACACCCTGTATACTGAAATACTGTTTTTTTTATTGTAAACTATTATAAAATACGTAAATAATAAATACATATGTATGTATTTTTATGTGTTTATTCGACACCTTTACTATGTAGTAATGTAGTAAAGGTGTCGAATAGTAAGTTTTGGTAATATCGTTGAAAGATTTCATCGTCATCATTTCAGCCGTAGGACGTCCACTGTTGGACATAAGCCTCCAACAAACACTCCCAGTAACTTCGGTCGGTTAAAAGATTTATAGGCGGTAATTTTGGTGTGACGCCTGTTCAAGGTATCCGAAACAGTAGAAACTATTTTATTTGCTTAGGAGTTTTAACGTTCCCATTAAATGTTAGAATGATATGAAATAAATAGATTTTCCAGCGGACGGACATATTTTTCCACTGTTCCAATGTATAATAAATTATTATTATTATTATTTAATTATTATTATTAATAACCCAGTACCGTACCAAGTTTCGGTCTTATTATTTCAGCCGTTTTGCCGTGAAAGACGGAGAAACAAACAGACACACATCATTCCGATGTTTAATATTATAAAGAATGGATTTAGTAATAGTTTTGTTATGTATGAAGTATTAAAAAATTATAAAATTTAGGTTAAACAACTAAAGTTTTTTAATATATAAGTGGCTAAAATTAGTTCATTACAAAATAATGAATGACGGAGGTTACAGGTACATAGCATTTATAATTTAATAAACTTGTTTACCAAAGCACATTTGTATGGGCAACCAATAAAAACATAATTTGGAGGTCACTCTATTAATTGGAACGGGCAATTGTTTCAGGCGTAGAAATTAATTTCAATTGAACCCGTCAAGATAAATCGTCTATTGTGGCTAAAACGATGTCTGCCAGAAGAATTGATAGATTCTAGAATTCCATTTCTTTCTAAGATATATGAAACCTTTCCAAGATATTTGAACTAATTTTACGAAACTCGACTATTCACATATTAGTGAAACGGGAGTTGGAAGTTTGTATGAAAGTCATAAGTTTTTGAAGTAAGGGACTAAAAAGCGCGTACGAAGTCGCGAGCACCAACTAGTAACTATAATAATTAGGGAACTTCATGTTCATAATGTAAAATCAAACATTCTGAATGCTCAACGAAACTAAATGCTTGGTCGGAGACCGATTTAGCATAAAATTCCTTATATTTAGCTTCATTTCATCGGTTCGACCTTCGGCGAATATTCGTGTCAATGCGTAGTGGGTGGCCGGGTACATCGTTGCAACGTGATATAGTCGGGCATAGACGATGTTTGGCGAGGGAACGGCTATAATTGCGTCACTTCCGAATCTTGCAGCGCGCAACGCTACAAAAATCTGTATCCGCGTATCAGTTTAGGACGATTTTAGCGCCCAACGCGACAAAAATCTTTTCCCGTTAGTGTAGCCGCCCGCTCCATGGCCATACCACTTTAATAATGCGATAACAACTGAAACAAGTTTTGTTGTCTATTTTATGTATGCCTGGAAGAGATCGCTTTTTAGCGATAAGGCCGCCCATTGTTCATTTAGTTTCTTACGTGTTGTTGTATCTTGTTTCCCTGTGTGTGCAATAAAGTGTTTTGTATTGTATTATGTATGTATTATCATCATTATAATCGCTCACTTAATAAGTTTTTATAGAATTTAAACTTTTGACACAACTATCCCTATACGATAGATACAACGGTGAGTTTTTGGTGGCAATCGCTCTACTCGTAAATGCACAGATTTTGCCTTGGGTATACGATATACGTACCCAGGTACCTATATTTTTAACATTTTAAATAACCTTATCGGCCAAGCAAAGACATACGGAACCAACCATTCAAACATAGAAATTGTGAATAAATTTTGATTGTTTTGAGTGGTCTCAAAATTCTGCATAAGTTGGGACTGGATTATATGACGTGATACAGTCACGCCACATTCTAGCACCTGAACGTACATAAAGCCAGACACACGGTAATATTACAGAGACCTTCACAGTATCTATTTAGTTTGCCATAAAACAGGTTTGGCGATATTCAAAACTCATAAATTATCTGCGATGGTACCAGACATGACGTAAGACGTTATAATAATTACCTACCAACAATGGCCGACTTGGTTTCGGCAACAAAAAGTAGGAACAGAGTGTAAAAACCAAAGCTTTAAGTGTAAAAAAGAGGTAGGTATATCGTAACTGTAAAATAAAAAGACGATGTACAGAAAACTCAAGGTACCTAATCGTATTATTTTATTAGTCCTCTTTCATACTTGCTTTTCTCCCTGTCACTCGTACCGTACAAGTACAGTACAAGGTTTTAGCTGAAGGAATATTTTTATGTTTCGGACAGACTTTAAGTATGTACTCAATTCATGTATGAGGCACGATGTTTTTTTCATCATCTCATGTCAATTTGATTGGATCAGCAATAGCACGCGTAAATATAGATTTACGCGGTTAGGTTAGGTAGCCAGGCCAGGTTGTAGAAATAAGGTTATTAATAATATTTTAATGTAAGTTTATCACATAATGTTGACGCAATGGATATTTTTATATTGCTAGAAAAAAAGTGATTACCTTCTTGCAAAATTAGAACTTTACCACTTATACCTAACTCGCTACAAATTATATAAATATCGCTACAGATAAGTAATAAGCCTTTTTTGGATAGAAATTTTTTTTTATTCTTAGAACAAACTCTGCTTTGTTCGAGGCTAGACTTAAATATCATAGACTAAGATACATTTATTGAGTATTGCGTAAAGGAATAAAACCGGAACCCACAAAGCAAAGAAAAAAACATGATACATTCGGCTAAACATCCGAGGACACTGATTTGGTTAAGCAAAGCTGATAAATGGAAACCTTGGTGACGCAGATCGTGAGATTGACGCAATACTTAATGATAATAATAAGTCGCAACGTCTCAAGATGGTTTTTGGTTTTTAATTGCGTATTCATTTAACATTTACCTATTATTTTATGTTTTGTTTATTGTTTTTTATATTTAAAGAATAAAAAAAATCTGCGAAATATCACGGAAAACGAGTTTTTATGTAAAAATCGCGTCCCACAAGAAACCTTTCGGTTATAAATATATATAAATAATTAAATATTTCCGGACTCATTATACAGCATCACCTAACAAACTAAGCAGAGATATACTATATTTAAAGATACATTTTTTTGTAGGTAAATACTTATTTATGAAACATTGAAAAGCGGGAATCGAACCCACAGGCGGACTTTCGCCCACCGAGCCCTAGAGGTCGTCAAAGGTGACTAGGCGAGATCATTATAAATCGCACTAGCATAATATAAATCAGATTTGATGTAGAAGCTGTGGTAGAAATAAGCTTTTAACACTACACTCCCTATGAAGGCCTGACATCTTAAATTCTTCACCGAAGTCAAATGTGGCTAGGGGTTCAATCCAAAACTCGGTTCTCTGAATCGTATGTCTGTAACTCTGGTCCATTTATGGTGCGGCTTCAACAGCGGGAAAAGAGTTATGTCGCTTTACTCGCTACATGATACTGAAGTGACGACGTAGGTGTGGTCACACCCCCACGCTTAACATCGTCTTCGATCGAATACTTCGCGTTTCAACGATGTACCCGGATACACACATCCTTAGAAATTCAAAGAATATTCGCCGTAAGTCGCTAATGTATCCATACCATTAGAAAATTAAATAGAGAGTAATACCTAAGTAGTTCTAATTCAATGTAAGAATGACAAACTGTGATTCCCTCGAATCGGCAATATTTGAATCACAAATTTACCTTGCAGGTGATCTTGTTACAAAATTAATTCTTTGTAAAAAGCTTGGCTGAGTACCTATTACCAGAATCCGGCTATACAAGGTTAAACCAAATTAATAACATTTAAAAAAATTGATATTAAATGCCATTATGATAATTGGCTCCCAAAGTTTTAATGAATCAATCAATTTAGTGATCGGTGATTTGCTAATTCTATCCACATTATACATTATTAACAAAAATAACGTCTAATAAAAAACTCCGAGTTCTCATAGGTTCTACGACGAAGTAGGAATGTCTTGGCCTTCTATATATTATTCTTTGCATTGCATTATTACGCTAAAGCGCAAAATATTAGAGCTCGCCAGGTTTGTCATAAAAACAAAAATGTACTGCAATGTATTTTATGTACTCAGATAACAGTACACAAAATTGACTTTTGTCTTTATGGAAGATAGTTGAGCTCAAAGCTACGAGTGCAACAAAGACATAATGTATAAAAGTATAACGAAAAAAAAAGAAGTTAGGTACTTCTCTTTTTTTCGTTATCCGCGATAGAAAATAGACGAATATACTAATACAGCTGAAGAGTTTCTTGGTTTGTTTGAACGCGCTAATCTCAGGCACTATTATGCAGTTGATAGCCTATAATTTATCGAGAAAGGATATAGACTTTTTTTTGTTATTTGTTTATTATTTATGCACAGCGCAACTGTGTAGGCCGCTAGTAGAAAAATAAAATATGAAATATAGGTACCTACAATCAAAACATGGACACCCATTACTTATAATATGTTGACTAGCGACCCGGCCAGGCTTCGCATGGAAATCACAATCACACCACTGAGGGTTTGATTTCCGCCGAGGGGTCAAGTGTTTGGTTGTTTCGCAAACACTTTCTCCTTTGTCTGAGTGTTTAATATGTATAATAAAAACCTATATATCTATATTATATGTAGGTATATCCATTATACATATTATGGATATCGGATATCAGTACCCGTAACATAAGAATTACAGCTTACAACGGAGCTAGAATGTTATTGTGTGAATTGTCCTGCAATATTTATTTATTACTCACGGCTCGCCCCGGCTTCGCACGGGTAATTATACGAAATTGTTTTCCCGGCAATTATTCTAATTTTTCTCGCCGTATCCTTGAACTCCAAAGAACATTAAAAAAAATTGCCAAATTGGTCCAGGCGTTGTTGAGTTATGCGCTTAGCAACACATTTTGCTATTCATTTTTATATAGGTACATATAAGAATTTTTATATACCTATCATTATATTATGGCTGACAACTTATTGTTTTAAGTAGTGTATAAGATCTAAGGGAACAAACAGAACGAATGCGAGTTTTTTGTACTTACCATGTAAGATGTCTAGTTAAACTCTAGAACGAAATCTAGTTAGGAGTCTAGAACTACGAAATGGGGTTAATCATTGAATTAAACACGAGCACGCATTTTGAAGCGATTACTTTGAATTTTCGACAACATTATAACAAAAGGTAATTGAACTGCAAAATAAAGGTTTTTGAGTGTTTATAGCACACAATTAACACTTGGGCAGTCGCGCCCTGTTTTGATACGCTAGGAGTCGCTACCGTGTCCACCGGACCCGGTTTAATATTTCTGGATTTTTCTATAATTACTGAATTTAATGTTATTGCGTATTTCCTAACGGTAATTATATTCTAAAATAAAATTACAAATGTGATTAAACATCTATATTTATTACTTTTATTCATAAAAAAACGCAATCTAAAAACATACTAAAATTCAACTAACTTTAACGACACATTTTAACTTTTATGTTATATCTTAGTAAATAACGAAAATAACATTAAGTTTCTTTATTTTTCTAATACTACTATAATGTACTTATTCGAAATCACAATAATAGATCCATCATTATTTGGTAAAAAAAACTAAAAAACTTCTCTAAAAATCAACAGTCTAAAAATACCTTCTTTTGTCACTTTGCAAGTCAAATATTGTAATTGCAGTTTACACATATTGCTTTAGTGAATTTTCAATTTGCTGCACAACTTAAATCCTTTAAGTGCTAGCATTTTTCTTAAGGTTCCGCTGCATTTTGCATTTCTTCGTCGTCATCTTGTTCGAAATCAGTTTCGTGGCATTTATTTCTAGAAAGTCTGTTTCTGAGCAGTCTTCTTTATCTATTTCTTAGTTCAAGCATTCTTCAATATCCCATAACCTCAAGGGCCTATTGGTTGCCATTTTATATAATAAAAACAAATTTTAAATAATTAATAAGGGTTATAAAGTTAAGAAAAAGCACTAACGTATAAAGTCGCTACCGGGTCCAAAGAACCCATACGCAACTTTTAAGTCCTTAGCACTCGAACGCAGCGCGCCCACTGACTGCTGCGACCGTTATTCGCTGTCTCAATCCAACGTCGGAAGGTACTAAGAGCGGCAATGTTGCAATCCTTAAGATTCAATAGTTACCATGCAAACAATGGACGACTGGGTCTGATAGACCCATTAGCGACTGCTTAAGTGTTAAACAATACAGGTGATTTTAAGAATCACGTTTTAGTTAAATCATATTGATAAGCAGATTTCTCGCGGTGGCCTAAGTCAGCAAGTTCCTAAACGGTACACACGTGTAGGTAGGTACTATTATTTTACGATATCCGTTACATGACAACGGTCAATACTGGTCCTTAGTAGGTACCAGTGTGTTTAAGATAAAATTATGTTCGGACTTTGTAATACCATTATAGGTAAGTTACAGTAAGTAAAATATTCAAATGATCCTTTTTAAGGGTTCCGTGGCCATTTGCCGTTTACCAAATGGCAAAGAACTGACCCCTTATAGATTCGTCATGTCTGTCTGTCCATCCGGATGTACTTATACTATTGAAACTTCGTAAACAGGTGTATTCTGAAAACCGCTTTAAAATTTTCACTCAAAAATATAAAAATAACATAAAGTTTTGGGATATAACTAGTTATGGCTTTAATTGAATTGCATTATTCCTGTTTTGTTAGAATTTAAAATAAGCTAGTTATTTAAGTGAGTCGCCATTTCTTGGCTACCCAACATAACCATACTGAACCCTTCAAATTTTTTTTCTCCCAGCATAAGAAAACGTAAAAGGTTTTTGTAGGTAAAAAGGTAAAAGGTATATAGTTTGAAATAATCAAGCACAGTTATTTGTAATGTACTGACATAGAAAGATACCTCATGAATTGTGATAATGATGATCAAAGTTCGTCGTCATTTCCTCCAGTAGTTGTAATTATATTCAAATAAGTAGCAATGAATGATAAAGCCTGTGTTATTGGTTGAGTCAGTATTTTATAAGAGGTCATTACTGTTATGCGCTTATGCCTAATAGGGTATTTGACTATCATTAAAATATGAAACAGATTGTTACGTAGGTACCTACTTACTAGATTACTAGTAAATAGAATAACGAATCATTAATTTATGAAACCGAAATAAATAATACAGGATTTAAAAATAGACGACTTTTATATCTGCTGACCCCAGAAAACGTTGTTTTGCAAAATGAAAAAAAAATTGTAGCCCATTCTCACACCTATTGAATATGCATATAAAATTTCTAAATAAAAAATAAAAAAAAACCCCGAATTTAATGTCTTAATTTCCTTAAAAGTAAAACACCATAACATTGTATAATGTGCACGCGATGCGCTTTCATTTGATACCCCACTCGAGTATATTTGCAGGTTTTCGGTTTTCCTTCCCCACTCCAACCCCCATAACTTTTAAACGGCACCACCGATTTTCATGAAACATGTCTAAGAACACTCGCGCCAGACTCACCTTTCATACAAAAAAACTAAATTAAAATCGCTCCATCCCTTCGGGAGCTCTACTCATACTCTTTTCCACAGGAAATCGTTTCGATTGTTCATAAAATTTTACTTGTATCATCAGCATAAATAAGAATTTCAAGATTCAAAAAACAATTTATTAGAAATAAAATAACAATTTGCAATGAATTATATATAATACGAAAATCACAAAATGCTTAATTCTAAATTCTTACGAAAGAACACAAAAGTTATCTACATATTTTGATATTATACAAGCGTAATGGATGAAACAAGTAATTAAAACCTATGAAAATAAAAATATACATAGTATTAAACATTACTATCACAGGATACTTTGGAATTATCCGGGATTAATGAAATAAATATAAAACTGCTAAAATCTACGTTAAAAATAAAATTATAGATGTACATTTGTAGAGCATATAAATAATTATGACACCATAATAAACAACTTAATTTACTTTGTTGGTAGGTAATGCTATGAGATTAAGCTCATCTTTTTGTACCATAACATTAAAATGAATAAAAAACATATAAAAGGGTAAACTTTAAATATAATAATATATTTAAGTATTTATTAATGGTTTTTTTAATAATTCATGATATAAACTCTGAGATATTATCTGAGATATATTATTAAAAAAAATACAACAATACATATTAATAACCTGTTCCTTGCACCTATTAGCACATGCGTATTGACTTGTATTAACTAATCGCTGAAGAGGTTTTACCCGACTGCGCAACAAATATGTATATTCCTTTCTCACACTATACAGACCAAACGCCTGTGGTGTCTATGATACACATGTCAATCGATTCCTGTTGGTACGGCGAGTGTCACATGACGTTAGTGAAAATCTAAAATAACGACTACTGGACTTTTTGATTATTCAAAGCGATCAATTAAGAAGTAGTAAAGATCTCTATTTTCATGTTAGTATATCTACACTTCTGTGCTTATGAAGCTCTGACGTGGACGCTGTCAAACTGCGACAAACCAAACGCAGTAGCCATTAATAAGAAACTGAACTGAACTGTTCTAGACGTTTTGTAAAAATAAAAAAATTCAGTCATCAAACTTTGACATGTGGGGTATTGTTGAATAGGTATTCAAATATCACTGATAGTGTTTTTTTAACATTTTTGGATAACTGACGGTTTAGGACTTATGTCGATTAAAAGCTGCGTAATAACCATTCTTACTTATAAGGCACAGTAAAATATTTCAAAAAAGTTAAGACGCAATCGGGTTATATTCTCTTAAATTAAACTTGTTTTTCAATAATTTTATGATACGTCACACCATCAGAACCAGTTTCTAATCAAAGTTAAACATTGAGACTATTTAAAAACAACATTCTAATGTACTTACATGATTTATGATAAAACAACTTTTTAAAACTAGCAACGAACTAAATATGTACTTTTTTTTAACGTTACAGCAAAAAAACAATACAACAAACAATAGGAACAAACATGAAAAAAAAAACAACAACTTACCTAAAATGTACGGAATGCATTGATTTTTTAACCCCCGACCAAAAAAGAGGGGTGTTATAAGTTTGACGTGTCTGTCTGTCTGTCTGTCTGTCTGTGTGTCTGTCTGTCTGTGTCACCATAGCTCCCGAACGGATGGAGCTATTTCAATTTAGTTTTTTTTGTATGAAAGGTGAGTCTTGCGCGAGTGTTCTTAGACATGTTTCATGAAAATCGGTTGAGCCGTTTAAAAGTTATGGGGGTGAGAGTGGAGAAGCAAAACCGAAAATCTGCAAATATACTAGTGTGGGGTATCAAATGAAAACGCATCGCGTACACATTACATAATATTATGTTGTTTTTTACATTTAAGGAAATTAAGGCATTGGAATCGGGGGTTTTTCTTAAATTTAAAATTTAGATTTATAATTAGATTTGTTTGTTTGTTGTTCCCAGACCACCAAAGACACAAGACTCATTAAGAGATTCAATAAAAGTCTGTATAAGTATTGTTTTATATTTTCTGAAATCAGATACCCGTAAAAAAACTGTATAAATATACGCTGTGGGGTAGTAATATTTTTACCGTTTTATGCCAGCAGCTGCAAATAATTATTTATATTTAATAAAACAAAATATCATATCTGTGTATATAATATATACACCAGATATGATATTTTTTTACATATAATGTATATCTGTCGAGTTTTGTTCGTAGAAATATTTGTACATTCTTGCGCGCCAACTTCTTATCTTAAACCTGTTTGAGGTTGGCAGGTAGAAAATGCCTTGGCATTAAGCCCACCTTTTATACAACTCTGTATTTTCTCGTGCAAGAAAGTATTCTTAATAACAATATAATCTGACGAAAGTAGCGTTTATATGTAACACGGCGTCGAGCTTTTGAGCGAGCGCGGGTGATGCGATATCGACATTTCAAGAGAGTGAACACAAGATACATCCACCCACATTTATATTTGAGCTCATCGATATAACTGTGTCCATAAACTCTAACGCCGTAGTCATGTCCTCGTCGTAAAGTGACATCCCAGGAATTTCTTTCAATATAAGATATCCCAGTTATCGAAGAGGAATATAGGCCACTATTGACTGAGGGAAAAGACGTTGTTCCCGCGATAAAATAAAACGAAAGTAAACTAAACATAGTTATGAATTAAAAAGATCACTGTTATAGATCTAATAACACAAAATACTACCCTAAATCAAAACCAACTATATTATCAAGATCATAATCAAACAATCTATAGTCATACTTATACAATTTGTACAGTTTTCGTATCAACGGCAGATCTAATTGCGAGAAATACTTGTGGAGTTTCTCCGAGGTGCCCGAGGTTTTGGTCAGGCGCGGGAAGTGTACCTGGGACTCGTTGATGGTGTGGAGTGCCAGTAAGGAGTCATCTAGAATAGTCTCGTACTTTCCTGCAAATAATATTCCGGTTATTTTCGGGATTTATGGCTTGATGTTGATCACATGGTCGTTGGGGCCGTTCTTGAATGGAGACCACGGATCGAAAAGCGTAGCGTAGGACCCCCTACAACTAGATGGACGGACGATTTGGTATAGGCTGCAGGTACAAGGTGGATCAGGCCGCCTCTAATCGATATAACTGGAAGTCTTTGAGAGAGGTTAATGTCTAGCAGTGGAAGTCCTACAGCTGATATGATGATGTCGATCAGTAAGCCTGTTACATCTGTTATATTTTCTAGAAACATCGCGGCTTTTGGATCTTAAGTCTTTTTTTGCTACATATACATTGACAGGCGGAATTTTTTTGCTACATAATCATGTATTTGATTAAAAAACAATTATTAATTTTATAGCTAGCTAGCTAGTTATGTTGGCAAAAAATCTCTAATGTCTGTTACCTTTGAACTCATATATTAATAGTTCTTCATCTTCGTATAACTACAACTTACCATTATGTAAGTATAGTAACAACTTTTAGCATGTCAAACCACAAAGGGATTATACGTGGGTTTATGTAGAGTTTAAAGACATAATTACTTAATTATGGGTTTTATAAATAATCAAGTAAGCCATTAATATACATATGTAATTTGAAATGGTTAATGGATTGACATAGTTAATATCTCATTATTGGTGAAATGGCCGAAGTCCGTCATATTTCTCTATAGTTGTAATGGCGCATTTTCATTAGATAGTCGATAACTCGTTCGATATACAGCATGCGGGGACTCCCAGCATGCGAGATAACAACCAATGAAAGTTGCAAGTCGATACGCGTTCGGTACAACGCCTGCGGGGATTCCCCGCATGCGTTATACCGACCGTGCTATCGACCAATGAAATTCATCAGTCGATATACACAGCTTGTTTGCGGGTCTTGCGTCAAATATTTCATAATACGTCGTGTGCTTGTTGGATTAGGACACTGTTCAAAATGGCTGATCGCTTATCGGATTCGCAAATGTTAAAACTTGTGGAAATCTATCAAGATTACGATTGTTTATGGAATGTGACTAGTAAGTTGTATAGAAACCGAGATGCAAGAGAATATATATAGTTTCTTCTTCAATAAGCCACATACAGTCAAAATTCCTACACATAACATTAATTGATGATGCATGGCAAGAACGTCTGTCTCAGTGCCACTCTCGTTAACAACTGGCGACGATGTTCTCTCCCCGCATGCGAACTATATCGACTGATGAAAACGGTTCCCCGAATGCGGGTCCTGTGCCACGCGTTCCAGAAATCTCTCGCACTCCGCATGCGGACCCTATCGACTAATGAAAACGGTTCCCCGAATGCGGGCCCTGTGGCATGCGTTCCAGAAATCTCCCGCACGCCGCATGCGGACCCTATCGACTAGTGAAATTGCGCCATAATTATGTTCGAATAAGTATAATGAATGATAAATTATGTTATTTGTTGACTCTTTCATAACAGGTCCATAACATTAACATTTTGAGATTATTGTTTTAAGATAAGATAATACGTTTAATCGTAACAACGTCGTAACAAACAAGTAAATTTTTCGGCTTCGTGTTGCTTCCTGTATTAAGTTAGGGTAATTTACATATCATTACTAATTTATATCAACATGTGGAAACTGTTTCTAGCTTTAGTCAAGCCACTTCATCTATATTTATTATTTTTAACCCCCGACAAAATAAAGAGGGGTGTCTGTCTGTCCGGGACATCATAGCTACCGAACGGATGGAGCGATTTCAATTTAGTTTTTTTTGTATTAAAGGTGAGTCTGGCGCGAGTGTTCTTAGACATGAAAATCGGTTGTGCCGTTTATGTTATGGGGTTAATGGTAATAAAGTTATGGGGGTTAGAGTGGGGAAGGAAAACCGAAAATCTGCAAATTTACTCGAGTGGGGTATCAAATGAAAGCGCATCACGTGCACATTACAAAATATAAACGACAAAATGAAGTAGGTATGTTATACCATAGAATAATAAATTACTAGGTACGGTTATAATAAATTATATATTTGGATACTGTTACGGAGAGGGCGTTAATATACGCGACACAGTTATAATAACTAAATGCGTATATTTTCGTATTATTTGTACCTTGTTACCCTATGTTTAAGTTTTCCAAATAAATACATTTTTATTTATTTTATTTTATTATGTGTATCTGACGGTTTGTAGTCACGGTCACACCGTAGCTCTTTGTACATTTCCCAAAAATATTAGGTAAAATATAAAGATTAGAAATGCGACCATTTTCAAAATAAACCTTAGCAGGCTATGCTGGCTGCAAACTACTAGGAGAGATGATGATAATATCCTATCTCTAACCCCTTGAAGGATTCTCCACTTGACTCGATCCTGTGCCGTGTCTCCGAGTTTTTTTCCAGAATAAATAGGCCAGAATTAATACATTTACCTGCTTTTCGCCTTTAAGCGTTTAAAACTAACGAGAGTTGTACACTATACATTTTGAAAACGAGTTATTCTTAAGTCAGTCAGAAAAACACGCGACGATTTCTTATGCATAAAACGTTGTGTTAACAATTGTGTTTGCTGCTCTTTCGCGTAAAAACTACTGGAGGGATTTTGATGAAACTTAACGATAATGTAGCTTACATATCAAAATAACACATAGGCTTATTTTAACCACGGTTAATCAGATTCCGCGGGTAAAGCCCAATTTGTATAAAATGTGGAACTAACATAGCTGTTTTTCCGGCAAATGACAAAATCTACTAAATACCTCGGTCGGGTGGACAGCTAGTGTTATTATAGTTTGTAATCATTTACGAGAGTAATGGGTTCCTGTTTTAAAAATGAATATTGACTGGGAACTTAATGCTATTTAACTCACCAACAAGAGTGTATTTAATGAGGCACGGGTGGCAGAGACTTGTGATTGGCTGCCAATGCTCATTGCTAACAATATCAGCCAACTCCTCAGACTTGTTCGTGAGGAACTGAGCAAACTCCTTGAACGTCACGTCTCGGCCTAGTTCCAGAGACTCATTGGAGGGATTCGCTCGAAACGCCTTTATAATCCGTCTGCCAACACGATCCTGTTGGAGTGAGTTGAGAGTTAGTTAACTTAACAAAAAGATGATTTTAAAATTTTATTTATCCATGGCTAGCATTGTGTTAACACTTAAAAGTGTATATGACTTAAATTTAGTTGTTCAAACTTTAAGAAGGTCAATCATCGAATCTGTTGAGAGTTAGTTAACTTAACAAAAAGATGATTTTAAAATTTTATTTATCCATGGCTAGCATTGTGTTAACACTTAAAAGTGTATATGACTTAAATTTAGTTGTTCAAACTTTAAGAAGGTCAATCATCCAACCAATCTAATAGATTCGTCTTGTACTACTACCTACTCTTTGACTTTTTTTTGCCAACATTGTCTGATCCCAGTGTGTTTAGGCAAATTTTATTTCATGTCAATAACTTTGTGTATTGCCTCATAACGAGGCTACAATATAATGTCAGAATATGTAAGACGTAGAACAATAGAGAATTTAAACAAAACTTTGAAGACAGATTTTCTAAATAAAATAAAATCATCATAATAATCATCCAACTCACATAAAGTGGAGATGGGGGGGGATGACAGAAATTAATTATTATACAGAAAGCTTAATTCTACCATGAACTAATAATAAATATACATTCTTTTAAAGTCGGTATTTTCTTCAAGCCTCTTCAAACTTTAGAAAGTTAGTAGGATACATATGTATGTACATACAGAAATAATTACCTGAAAATACCTCGCACTAGGCAAGTCTCCTTCAAACTTATTTCTAAAAGCCGAGAGCAGTCTCTCAAATGGATTCCTCACAACTATCATTTTATGATAATTCTCCAGCATGTAGTCCCGTTCAGGTTCCCCAACAGAACTCAAGTTCCGGAACATTCCGGGAGTGTGTGCCAGGCTTGCTGGTATTGCTAAGACATCTGTGCCATTCCATTTCCCAGAAATAATCATAAGAACCCTCTTCCAATTTGTACAGGCCACCTGATAATTGAAAATAAGAAATTATAACTGTGTTGTGTTTGTATGATTACAGGTTGGTATTATGTCATAAACTATAGATGAGCATTTGAAAAACTTTTTATGACACTGGGTAGGTAAATCCTAAATGAGATGAACACATAACATAATTTCATGCACACATTATAAATAATAATGAATTTCAGTAAATATTTCATACATCAAGGAAACCAGTCATTGAATGTGCAAGGCAAATGTTCTAATTCAAGATCATAGATAACAAAAACAATTTGAACCATCCACTCAGGAAGCTTGCAGGAAACAGAATGTAAATAGGCACAGCACATAGGTACGTTCTGTTCATCAAGGATGCAATTTAAAATTTTGAAAAACGAATTATTATCAAAGACCGACCGTCAATGACGACTCAAACTCATTATCGTATCGAACACACAGCACAGTAGTTTGCCTTGGACTTACCTTTGGCACATAACAATAGAGCAGTCTATGCTCCTCGTCTATCAGTATATGCTCAAGATGTGAAGGAGGTATATCTTCAAAACTATTCTTCAAGGGCAATCGCCCGCATTTCTCCGCAATCAACTCTTGCCGAGCCAAGTTCAAGGACTGGGTCAACTCCAATGAATGCGCATCCTGAATATCATTCTCACCTCCGTTGGCGACAAATAAAAATAAGTAGAAACACAAGCACGAAATATTTGTACGCATCTTAGCTAAAACTCATCACAGACTTTCTTTTGAAATTAACCTAGAGTAGGTATTCAGGGCACATGCTGTCGCAGTGGAACTAATTTTCCATAGCACGGAATGACAAGCATACAGTAGGTATTTGCTCGGTTCCAATATTTGTAGCAGGAACGGAACTCCTAATTATATTTCAGAGTACGAAATAAAGTTCCGTATTTACTTTTGAGAAGCGGTGTAGCACGACTACTCTTCGCTCCATCGAAAACAGAACTAAAACTAACTGAATGAAATGAAACTTACTGACTGACTGACTTGTCTTCAGTGTGACCACTTTTTCATCAGTCGATCTACCAAAAACGAGGCTAAAATCTACCAAAATCTACCAAGTTCTATTTATAATTCTACATAAATTCTTCCTTTAATATCTATCACATCTAGGTGGTTAAAATAATACATAATATGAACAAAATCTAGTATTTTGATTTATTTATCGTCATAATCATAATATTTTTTTATATTTTTTTGGAATTTTTCATGACTTGTAGCATGGATGCTTCAAGTTTAAAATTTTTGCAATCTCTAGCGTTTTTTAACCTTCTTTGGCATGTAAGATTGCACAAACATTTTTGTTACAGAATCTGTTACGATCATCAGTCTTGATTCTGTTTCTAAATGAAAAAACGAAAAACAAAGAATGTGTATCTTTGTTTAGCGCATACAAATCTAATGACTGACAGAGATAGCGATTTCCTAACGTTTTGTTTGCTTAAGTTACGGGAAATCCCCTGAAACAGATTTCTCGTCGTCCTGTATTGCCAGCTTCAGTGACAAAAAAGTATAAAGTTCGTTTTTTTGGCCTGGATACAATAAATTGCATAATGGACGACCCATTAATTAGAATGTTCGTAAAATACCAATTTTCTACCAAAATCTACTAAACGATATCGCACTACTAAATCATCGTTCTCTTTGCCTCAAATCTACCAAAAAAGTAGAAATCTACTAAAAGTGGTCACGCTGCTTGTCTTGACTGAAAGAACTAGAAGAACGAATGATTGAGTTACATTACAGTCACACATTATTCTTGAATTATGAAATAAACACAAAAGCGCACAGTTTCTATATAGATAGGAAGTTGCCTAAGTCTATAGTACCTAAGTATATATAAATATGTAGTAAAATAAAAAAAAAAAACAAAATAAATTATGATTATTATAATTTTTAATCTTTGTTTAGTTTCTCTGGCAGATTACTCTGAAACAATAAATAAATAGTTACTTACAATAAATAAATAGTATTTTGATAATTATTTTTCTTTTGGAAAACTGTTGCTCCCAAGTTGGTCCCATTATATTTATATAATAATGGGTTAAGTAGTTCTCAAATTATCTTTATATATATAAATCTTCTGTTACGTGTGTTGTCATTGAACTCCTCCTAAACGGCTGGACCGATTTTGATGAAATTTGTATGTGTTTAATACGGTCAACTAGGTGCGAAGCGAGGGCGGACCGCTAGTAGGTATTTAATATAACTCGAGAACTACATCCTCATTTCATGCCAAATTTGGTTGATCCCAGGTAATAATTTCGAAACTCTGTGTTTTTAAATATATATTTTTAGATTTTTGTGATTTGTTTTAGTTTTTAAGGTAAATGATCAAAAACATTTCAGTGTAACTGACTTCAAAAAAGAAAAAGGTGCTGAATGTAAATTCAAAGTGTATTTTAATTCTCGAGTCATTGTTTTGTATTGTGTACGAGCATCTTTTTGGGCATTTTTCATTTTAACCTAGGTACTTCAAAATAGGGTTATGAATTTTTCGTGTATTTTTGATTATCGCGTAAATATTTAACAAAAGTAGGCAACATTGTTGTTCTCAATTTGTATCGAAAATTTGGGAAATGGTTGCAAACAAGAGAGGAGATGGGGGCAACATTCTATTGCCAGTGCCCATTTAACCGTATGTTTGTCCGTCTTTCACGACTTTTAATTTGTAGGTATTTCGTTCGAAATTTTTGATGGTACCTATATAAATTAAATAATTTCGTTTACCAATGTTGCGTGAAATTCTCTTATTTGTAATTGTCTTATTTGCTCTTTCTTCACTTTTGAGTGAAGAAGGGCAACTTACCCTAAGATGTTGAATATAGCAAACTTGATGGTATTGATGAATTTGAGCAAATGCTTCTTCAGCAACCGGCAGTTGATGATTATGCCACGACAGCACCGCAAGACACGCCCATAAAGTTTCATCTTCTACTGTTCGACAAAGCTGTAAAAAATATTATTTGGCGTATAAAATTAAGCAAGATAACCAAGTAACTAACGGTATTATTGAATATTACCAATATCATTTTACTACCTGCAAAGCAGCTTGCCATAGGTTTGATGCTACATGCTTAAGTAGTTTTTCAGGAAAGGTAGCTATCGATATGACCAAAATAGATCCGTTCCCGCGGCAAACTCGGGCTACACCATCTTCTACGCTCAAAACGGACGGATTTCGGCCTAGATCACTAAACAAAAGGATATGGCGATGTAAACAAGTACGAATCAGATTTAAAAACAAAATGTACTTTTGTGATACCAGAAATTAAAAAAAGGAAACTTACTTTATTTCCTTACTGACAGTCGTAAGTGCAAGCCAATCAGGCTGCACTGATGCTCTGGGACAGCACCAAGCAATGACGGAATTTGCACGCAGCCCAACCAAAAGCTCTGTTTCATAACTCCAGGCGATGCTTAACACTTGAGAACCTTAAGCCACAAAGAATATTATCTTACTTAGCACTTTATAAAACGAAAGTTACCTACCTATAGGTAATATTAATATTTTATGTTAATAAACCGGTATTTTTTTAAAATTAATATTTATATTTTTAATGTGTACTACATAATTCCTTACCTAGTTTGACGAATTTGGGTTTGCTGTCCTTAACGGTGATAACATACAAATCTCTATTATAATCTAATAGAGCTAGTTGTCTCTCATTCAAAGGACCAGACTGGCTGAGGGCAATGCTCGAGATTGTCATTTTGTGATATAATTTCGACACTGTGTTATCGGTCGAGCTGCGTACAATGAGACCCGTTGGTAAGTCAAAAACGTGTATCACTGAAAATATACGAGTTTTATGAGCGACTTCAACATGACATGTAAGACAAATAAAAAAAATCCTATAAATCTGTCGGCTGCGCCAAATTAGAAGGCAAGTTAATTTATAAGTTGTGACATACATTTTCTGTCAGTATGGTCAATGACCGCCAATGTGTCTGGTCCCAAGGTTATTGCTGCTCTTCCTAAGGTCTCTGGCCTAGCACCCCACCGTGGACTAGCTAAAAGTCGACCCATGTAACTGTAGACTGATAAACCTGCCCTTTCTACAACGCACATACATCTGAAAAGTTAAATATATATTTCAGTTGAGGCTATTAGGTGTTATATTCTTACTTTTAATTAAAAACGTAATTTAATATGATAAGCTTCAAACCTTTCTGACAACAGGATCATACTGATAGTGCCCTCTTTCAAATCAAATGTAACAGGTGTGTTCCAAGAGCTTAACTTGTGGAGGAAGCACTGCTTTACAGTGGCAATAACAAGATGGTTAAAACCTAGGGCAATTTGTATTACACGGTCTGGATAGTCCAGTTGGTCACTCTGATCTGTGACTATATCCTTTATAGAAATAACTTTGCGTCCAGTTTGTGTGCATGTATAATTCTTCCATGTGTACTCCCTGAAAGTGAAACATGGTAAATTTTGGCAAAAATCTATCTGTTCCGAATCACTGCACTGCTATGTTCAAAGAGCTATTACCTCTCAATGATATGCGCAAATAAAACATGACCGTTTGCACATGCAGCTGCTAGCTGGGTACCGTCTGCTGACCATGCTATACTATAAATGCTGCCAGTTGCTGGTCGGTCTAAGCAATGAGACCACTGAAACAAAGCTCATGGTTTTGAATGCATAAATTTTAACCTAAATTCCTACATAAAATGATTCGGTAACATTCAAGAAGTATATTACAAAAGGTTTCAAGTTGAATGCAAATAATGATAATTATTATCTCCAATCATCTAAGCAATAATAAAACAACTTCATTGTTTAATTTTTAAAATAATCAAGTCTAGAGTAAGTCTAAGTTGATTGTACGTACGCCATTAGAATTACATAGTCTGATTAGACTGAAGCTGCCAATCACAAACATGTCTCCTGCAGGACACCAACTGACACTTGTTATTGGCTGGTCATGCTTGACACTCACTGAAATTTGCTGTCCAAATGTGTCCCATATCTAAAATATTATAAAAACATTCCTTTTCAACTTTGCCTTTTAATATGCCAAAATCATTAAGATACACTACTATACTTGTTTTCCGTACATACCTTCGAATATCCATCTTCAGACCCAGTTATAATCAAATTGTTATTCGCATTCCAAGCTGTGCATAAAATTAGTTCATCATGTGCCTTCCACTGTAACAAAAACTCACGGGTTTACGAGATCAATGATAAGTGTATTTATCACTAAGAACCTTCACCCACCTTGGTAATTTTATTACTTGAATTCAAGTGTTTGATGATGAGTAAATTCCCTTTGGTATGCAATATAGCAGAACTGTCGGGGCTCCATACGGCGTTGAAGCACGGCACGTCAGACTGAACTATGGTTGATCGGAGGAGGCCATTGCGTGACCAAATTTTCACGAAACCATCCTCTCCAGCTGATGAGTAAATGGTTTTGATATTTATTTACTGTTGTTTAATCAGCTTCAATTTTATAGGGGACTCACTTTGCAAGCTATGTAGTGGGTAGGTATATTAAATATCTAATGGTCAGATAGGAAATTTTAATTGATTCGAATAAGCATAACGATAAAAATAACGAATTTGGTTCTCAAGCTTTTAAGGCGTAGGTATTGTGTATAATGTAATGAATATGCGATATGTAAATTCAGAAATTGCTCACTGTCTGACTAGGAATTATATTATGTAATAGTTTGATGGATTTTAAAATAAATATTTAATTTACCTACCTGTTAGAAGTCCAGCTCCGTCGGGACTCCATTCAGCAGCAAGACATGCTCCCTGGTGAGCATTCACAGTTTTCTCAATACGGCCATTGTGATTCACAATGTGAAATCTGTATAAAATATTGTAGAAGTAGTAGGTGACCGTTCAGGGTAAAATTTCTCGAGATTCAACAGCGGGAAAAATCGTATCCTTAATAGTAAAGAACGAAATATTAAAAAAGCGACTTCATTTTAAAACCACATTTCCAGTGACCATTTTAAACTAGATATTACCTACAGTGCAGAGTAATAATACCTACTTACTTTCCATCAGCTGATGATATCAATATAACATCATGCTGGTGTTTATTTCCACCGATGTTAGATTTTGGGAACAAGTGCATACCAGTGGGATAAAAATCTTCCGCAAATGTTGTTACGACAATACATTCATTGTTAACCAAGTTCCATTTCAAGAGTTTATGATCATCCCTGTAATGAATAATTTGTGTAGGTTAAGTACCTATTTATTAATATATCCATAGATACTTATATTATAAATGAATGGGAAGGTGTGTAACTTGCATGTCCGTCTTTCACAGCAAAACGGCTGAACGGATTAGCCTGTAATTTGTGATGGTGAAGGGTTACCTATACAATGAACTTTTTAGTACGGTAATATATGTCGTTACGCGGGAAAATTCAGTTTAACGCAGGTAGCACCGCGGGGGACTGCTTGTTTTCTATATTTTTATTGTATGTTCCTTTCGAATGAAAACAGTCTGTACGGCCGAAGTACGTCAAACAAACGCACCACAGATCTAGAATTCTTTTGCTACGCAAAAAGATACACGAACTGTGGGTGGGGGCAAAAATTTTAATCATGTTAAAATCCGGTCGTTAGTAAAAAGACAGTGAATGACGTACTAAATACCGGGAAAACAATTTGAATTACCCGGAATAATTTAAAACGGAACCCCTAAAGGTACATGTAGATTCGTCACCTCTGTATGTCCGTTCAACTGTCCATCCGTACCTATATAGGTACATAAATCACAGCAACTTTTTTCCGAAATCATAAAAAATCTGTACCTAGTTATTAAGTACTTATTGGAATTTGGTAGGTTAGTATTCTGTATAATAAACCGCATTATGATTATTATACAAACAGAAAAAAAAAACAATAAACTTTGAGGGTTCCCCATACATAGAAATGAAACTCAATAATGTGTTTTTCATGAAACACATACGTTTGGGGCATCCCGAGCAGATTTAGGGCCTATGTCACCAGATCTGAGATAATATATGGTATGAATAGTTAGTTGTCAATACATATACCTAATATAATGTCAGTTCAGTTTCTTGTAATTGGACTTTGAGCTTGAAGCGACAATTTGCTAGTATCGAGTTTAATAAAATTATAATCTAAGTCATTGGTTAGTTAAGTCCAGAGCTATTTCGCTTTGCGAAACCACGAGACTATTATTTTAATCATAGTCTAATATTTCTCGGACATGGTGAAACAGGCCCTAAGTGTATCTGATTATAATTATAAGTTCTTAACCGTAACTGTACTTAGTGTACGTTACGAAATTTTTGTTAAGAGGTAGAGCTACAAACTGCTAGGTAGGTACTCACCCACACGAAAATACATCTTCCGTATTATTCCAGCTAACACAAACCACTGCTCCAACATGCTTGGGTTCCTTGAAAGAAGAGATTTTTAATTTCATGATAAAAAGTTAATTCTTCAAGTCAGTGTTTTAATTTGTTTTGTATCATAGAATAATGGTTGTCATAGCAACCAAGGAAAATATTTCTGCAAAGTAGGTATGTGTGTACCTATGTAGGTACCTAATGAATGAATGGATTCAAATTGACATAGACTTTTTAATTAGGTATTTGTACTATGATTGACAGTGACAGTTACACAGAAGTGACTTCACTTAATTTTCATTTCACACATGGTACGGCACGGCATGCAAATTGCAAACAGTTCAAGTTTGTTGAAAAAGTGCTTTTGGAATACCTGAATAAAACTACAGAATAATGTCGGACGTACCAGACCTCAGCAGCGACGAGGAGAATTTCGTGGAGGACGAATGGCAGGAAATGGAAACTAGTAGCGAGCCTATAACTTGCTTGTTTTGCAGCTCGGTTTTACCATCCGTGGATGAGGGAATATCCCACTGTGAAACTGCCCACAGCTTCTGCTTGAATAAACTAAAGGTTAAATTCAATATGGACTGCTACTCATACATCAAAATGATCAATTATGTCAGAACTCATAAACCTACACCTGATTCAATCATGAACGCAAAACAACCTCAATGGGAAGATGAAAAGTATTTAAAACCCGTAGAAAACGATGAATGGCTAACATTCGACTTCGAATCATTATCAGACAAACCCAGTTCTCCCAAAAGTTATCACGCAAATGTAGAAAATGGATTAGTAACCTTATCGCAAGCTCATTTCTTAGAGTTACAAAGGACTATACAAACTTATGCTGAAAAGTTAAAGGAAGGTGAAACGCATCTTCAAATGGCAAAAGAAGACATTAATCAAATGAAAGAATCAATAAAAACTCTAGTTGAAGGGGGAACTTCAGTTGAAAATTACTCAGAAAGTACCACAATTGTTAATTGTGTTTCACATGTGCCATTAGAATGTGATGAGGGGTACTTTAGCTCTTACGCTCACTTTGGTATACACTATGACATGTTATCTGACAAGGTCCGCACTGAATCTTACAGGGATGCAATTTTAAAGAATAAGGAAACGCTAAAAGATAAGGTAGTTTTAGACCTAGGTTGCGGAACAGGAATCCTTTCAATGTTCTGTGCTACAGCTGGTGCCAAAAGAGTTTATGCATTAGATCAATCTGAAGTAATTTACCATGCAATGGATATTATTAGAGAGAATAACCTTCACAATGTTATAAAAACTGTCAAAGGAAGGTTGGAAAACACAAAGTTAGAAGAAAAAGTTGATATAATTGTCTCAGAATGGATGGGATACTTTTTGCTGTTTGAGGGTATGTTAGATAGTGTTATTTATGCTCGGGACAATTATCTAAAGCCTGGTGGGCTTTTGTTACCAAACAGATGTAATATAAGCCTCGTTGCAAACGGGGACACAGATACTCATAGAAAAATTATTGAGTTCTGGTCAGATGTATATGGATATAAGATGAACTGCATGAAATCTGAAGTGACAAGAGAAGCGAGTGTTGATGTTATAGCTTCCCAAAATGTATTATCTGAACCATGTGTGATTAAAGATATAGACATCAATACTTGTACCACTGATGTAATGGATTTTGAATCTGATTTTAAACTGCATATTACCAAAGATGGATCAATAACATCTTTGGTTGGTTATTTCGATACCTTTTTCGACCTGCCTCAAAAAATCTCTTTCTCTACCGGTCCACAAGTAACTCCAACACATTGGAAGCAAACTGTTTTTTACTTCAGGGATTGCAAAGAAGTGAAAAAAGGTGATGTTTTTTCAGGTAAAATAGTGTGCAATCGGCAAAAAACTGATGTGAGATCATTGTGTGTTGAAATCAATATATTCGATAAAACTTTTAAGTATATTCTTAGCTAATCTGTTTTACATAATTGTTACTATTTGATATTTTAAGCCTGTATATGTTTGCAAAGCAATTTATATTCTGCTGTACGCAGCAACTTTAAATACATAAATTAAAGAAGACCTTTTTCTACGAAAATCTTTATTTTTATTTTACATCATAATTAACACAAAGGTGAAATGTATTTACAAAATACAATTAAACTAGGATAAAATTGAGATTTCTCAAGTAAACTTATTGGAATAGTGAAGTGCACTGTGTGTGTAGTGTGGATTACTTAGCTAAATTTATTTCAAACCAAATCAAAGAAGCTAGGTTGATAATGATACTATGCCTTAGCAAATGGTAAGTATTGAAAAACAGTTTTCAATCACTAGCCACTTTAAACATGAGGGTCTTACCATAAAAAACAAAAACACAAAGAAGACATGTGTTTAACAGTTGTTAAATAAAATATCCACTTGGAACCCCTTTGCTAAACAACTATTTAACGCGTCTCTAAGCTGTGTTTATGTTTTTGTTGTAAGACAGGAAATCATTTATGTTTAAAGTTGTCTTAAGACAGATATTATTAATATTTTAAACTAAATTAACAAAGATTTATGTAGGAAGGTTAAAACTTTTAGCATAATATTTTTTATAGTAGTTAATTTTGAAATACCTATATAATATCTATGGATCTGTATTTCCATTTGCTTAAAAACTTTTACAGAGAAAATGATTTATAAATGAGCTGCTGCTTAAAAAGATTATAGTACCTACTTTAATACAGCTTTAAGCAGTTTTGAATACAACATCAATGTAAGTATGTAAATAATGTTACATTAAGGCTTTACTGATTTACTCTAATTCTACGTTTATAAAGCTGCTCTCCCAATTAAAACAATAGCACTAATCTAGACCTAAAATAATTATGTTTTAGGTACTTAATTTAAAAATATTAATTCATAATAGATCTAACACCTATAAAGGTACACTAAATGCATAATATACAGATTTTTAATAAATATCTAATCAATTAATAGAAGTTAATTATATAAAAATCATGTTTGTCTACATTAAGCGTCACCAGTTAGTCAATTATTCTATTCTTAATGCCCCTGGAAAGAAATAGGGACTAGTGTTTAATCATGAGTATGGTTAAATTTTGATTTGATATTCAATGAGAATGGTCCCACGTACCAATCTGAATATTCCTTGATAACTAGGCCACAGATCAAATATATACAATATAAACTGTTTGATTAAAAAGGTAAATTTTCGAAGACTCATGATGAAAATTTGGCAGCTGTGAGTAAAACACGTGGCCGAAATCCTTCAGTATTATTTCATAAATTCTTTCCTTCATTGTCTAAATTGAAGGACGGTATGATTATGTTAAGATCATCTTCAAAGCCAAAATCTAGGTTTTCCTGTCTGGCATTTTGTTTATTACCATCAGTCTACTAAGTTCACAATGATGCCTCCAAACCCTCAATTAAGTACCTAATGAAATCTACCCAAGCAATTGTAATGTTAGGAAGAAATATGATTTGAAAGTATGATACCATAGGTACCAACTTCAAGGTAGATTTTATTTAAGCAAAGATGATGTGATGTGTTTGCGCTATCATAAAGAGAAATACATTATTATATGTATTATGCAAATCCTAAAGCATGAGGAACAAAATTTAACATAGGACATTTTAATAGACTTAAGCTAGGCTTTTGTGTGGATAGATATTAGATACACATTTGTGAAATTTCTATTAAATATAGTTTACATAAGTAAGATTTCTTAATCTAGAATTTGAGATGCAATATATTATTTAGAAAATAATTTTATATTAAATAACATTTGGTCAAGAATATCAAGACTCCAATTTAATCGGAAATATTAAAATTAATAAGCGTATTTTTCATGGATTAATGCTAGACATTATTAATAAGTTCTACTTTTATTTAGAGATATTTATGCGGATTAACTATAACACCTAAGACTGATTACAGGTATAAGGTATATAATTAGCCTAGTGATCATTAAAGAAGTTTATTTAAGTGTGATGGTTCTCATACACAAAACAATGTTTGCTCCATATCTAACCAGCATTTATTTATACCATACATGTGGATAAATTTCACTTAATCTATTATAAACTATTTGAAATGAGTTCAGTACTTTTAGGTAGGTAACTAATGATGAGTAAAAAGCTATACACGCATATCATCTAAAACAAGAGAAAAATCTAGTAAGATGGTGTGCCTCGTGAACTTTTCAGTCCTTCTCTTTATATACTACTCTATATTAACACTAGAGGGCTCGCGCGGGTGACATATGTCACCCAGGATGTAAGATTGATAAATAACTTTTGAACGAATCGCGCTACAGTGCTGCTCTCTCAGGTATTCCTCAAGTATGGACCGACCAACACACCAGTAGTGCGCCATCTTGTTAGGAGCAACGACGTGTGCACAGTGTATTTATAAAGTACGTGGGTGACGCATGTCACCCGCGCGAGCACTCGAGGAAGTTTTTGAAACCTTACCATCGTGATTGAAAATCAAGTATATCTTCATGTAAGTTATTTATTACCTACTTGATTAACATGTTTTATGATCAATTTATTCTTTTTAACTAATTCGTTTTGTATTCGTAACCAAAATGTTATATACCTATTCATTTACGGGTTAATTCTATTCTTTTAGGTTCTAATGGCGTCAACTTCGAATGATTTGACTATAAGTAGGTGATTAGAGGATGCAGAAAGCAGCGGCTCAGAGGACGAGGAAGGGTACAGTGATCCAGAGGAAGAAACAATTCCAATTCGTTCGCCACAGATTTCTGACACGGATCAAGAAAGCGACAATGTATCTGATGAAGACGAAGATAATGTGCCTTTGTCACAGCTTGCTGTTTATGAATCTCGTAATGGGACGAAATGGAGTAAATTTCCACCAGCTTCTACTAGAACCAGAGCCCATAACATTGTGACGAGAGGTCCAAAGGTATTGCCAGAGATGCTGCGAAAACGTTGCAAGAGGTCGGATTCGAACTTGTGAAACCGCTTATTACGCGACGTATTTCCCAAGAAAATATCCCCAAAGCTATAAAATTAAAAGCTAGGCTTCTTCTGGGGCCGCCGGAGAACCCGCACGTACATAACGTGCCAATACGCGGTGGTATAGGGCGATGCGACTCCTGCAGTGAGCGCGAGATCGCAGCACTCGCAAACGATGCGGTTAATGTAAGAGGCGTATTTGTCCGGATCACCAAATCATAGTATGTCCTAGCTGTGATGAAAATGTTATTGAATAGGAACAATCTGTTCGTTAATAACTTTGTAGATGATTTCTTTATCATATTAATGTGTTCCAAATAATAAAAAACTGTTTTGATCTCAATAAGTACAAAATGTGTTAAATTTCAGAGAGGTTAACCATTTGTTTTATAATTCATATAAGTTAAGCAATTTTTGACTTTTGCTTAAATATTAAGTACGAAATAAAGTTGGCTTGTATCATTATACCCTTTTTTATTATCAAACATGAGTGGTAAGAAAAAAAAACCTCTGTCATAATGGGTGACACATGTCACCCGCGCGAGCACTCTAGGACTATTTTGACGCGCGAGTCCTCTAGTGTTAAGCATTACATCTAAATCGTTAGGCTAGGCTTAGTAATCTTAGCTGCGAATAATTATTATATCTACTGGCGCTGATACACCTTCCGAATTAGCTCACTGTGTTGTCTTCCACATAGAGAATCATTATAATACATGCACATTGTGCTATCAATTCGCGATTTGTGCGCACACAATTTTAGCAACAATTAAGCGTCCGTAACATTGCACACTATTTTAAGTTTTCCTCACGAGTGAGTTAAACATGTTGCTGCAAGTACTCCTAAGGCTATTTACAATGGAGGCTAAATATTATTCTTCTGCAGGTGGCGGTGGTGGTGGAGTGTCGTTGACTTCCTCTTCCTGCTTAGCCCTTGCCTCAGCATCTGAAAAGTTGAAATACATTTTTAAAACGTGAAACATCGTGATTATTATCATCTATTCAGCGCAGGTGTTCACTACACAAGATACCACAGTAGTTTACTTTGTTCTAACTACTTTCGTTTGTAACTTAGTATTAACTGAATATTTACCTTTGGCAGCTTGCTCCTTCCAGATCTTCTTATTGTCACTGAGGCAGGCCACCCAAGGTTTTCTGATCTTGAATTTCGTGACTTCATTAGCTGAAAATTTATTTAAAAATTACTCCTAATGTATTAATTTATCAACGAAAAATCTTATGCTTAGATCTGTAGGTATAAGTACCTATACCACAGCAAAGTTTCACGATTTTTGTGAGAAAATCTCGGATTCATCAGTTTTCTTGGATTTCGTTGATCGCACGGCTTCTAAAGCTATTTAGGTAACTATATTTTTTATTTGGCTTCAGTGGCGCATAGTTTTTTAGTGGCGCTAGGGGTAGGTACCTACCTAGCATGTTCGATTCTTGCTAAGGGATCAGTGTTGGTAAAATCTGCAAGCAGTTTCTCTTTGGTCTCTTTTTTTCCATAAGAATGAAAACTTACGGGTATTATCCTCGTTTATAGTCTCGCTGCCCTGGGACGCAGTGCCCTTTGGCCCGGAATGCAGAGGGCCCAGGATGCACTCCAGCATGTCCGCACAAACCCCCATGCTGGGCTCGACGATGAACTCTATGAAACCGATCTGCGACTCTGCGACGAGGGTGTTGTTTCTGTCGCAGAGCGGACTGAAGGGCAACCCGAGGTCGCGCTCCTTGTCACCTTGGAGGAAGAACTCGTCAAGCAGACTCATTGTCCAACGGTGGTGGAGATCCCATCTCTGGAATTACGAAAATACTAAGGTTATGGTAAGGTTATTGATTTGAACCAGCTAAAAGTTATACAATTTAGTTACCTAGGATCCTATGTTGGGCATATTCCGTGACTTAACATCCGGTTAAACTTTCAAGCAGCTTAGGAAAACCTCTTATCTATAAAAACGCAGGTCACTAATTTACCTTAAACATAAAACTAATTAGGTAGGTACTTATAGGTACTTACGCAATGTTCATTAGAACGAAGTTCTAAAAGGAAATTTATTATTATTTATATACTCTTTTAAAATATATGAGAACAGAACGTGGACCATGTTTGGGCACTACAAAAATCTAAATAGGTACTAATCTTAGCATAAGTACATAAAATAATTATCATAATAGGAATTATTACTAATCTGACTAATTTAAAATTATTTATTATAAGGGGCTTTGCAATTAATTAAATTTGCTTGCTTGATTGCTTGGGGATTATATCAGAATACTTCTAATAAGTATGTTAAGTAAGTACTTAGGCTATACCTACGTGTAAACTGTTATGTTATTTCGTTGCATTCGAGCACTGTTTATTCTGTTGATAATTAATTAAATGCCCTGAAACTACGAAAAACTAATGTCCAAAGAGGAAAAGAGATACCTTAGCTGGATGGGAGATGTCACAGCAGTGCAGCACCATAGAAGCCGCCTTACTCTTGTCCACGGTCGGCTCAGCGAGTGTCAGGAGAGATCGCATGTTCTTCAGCTGTTGGAAGTGGAACGACATGTCCGTGGCCAGCACCATGTCGATGACCAGAGTCCGGAACTCGCGGAATTCGTCGCGGGACAAGTTCTGGAGAATGTTGCAGTCTTCATCTTTCATTACCCTGGAATTGAAGAAATCAGCTGGTAAATAAAATAACCTAGGTATTTCGAACCAGCCTTAACCTTTAGGAATGAGAAAACTTTATTGTAAAATTATGTTGCATATTATAAGCTAGATAGGTGTTTCATTTTCATGCATGTCACTTTTATACAGCAGTTTTTACCATCGATCTGCTTTCTCCATTAGAAATTCTTCGAACGGTTGTCTTACCATATGCACACGACTATCCCAGATCCAGATTTTTTCCTTTAAGTTACTTCATAGATGGATATGTATTCATTAGATTAGCATGTATTATCTTAGTGCATCTGCACAGTTCCGAATTCCAATAACGTAGGCGTTAGTAGCTAATAGGTACCTTACAATTAGTGCTCAAAGCATTTGCTTAGTTCAATGGCTATCTTCTAATTGGAGTTTAATTAGGATAGATTGTATTAATAGCGTTTAACTACTGAAGGATTAATTTAGGTAATATCTACAATCCACAGAGCTTCACCTAATAACATCATATTAATTAGATAGGAATTATGTATACTTAGGACAGACGGTGAACTTTGCGAAGGAGGTTAATTACCGAATCCAACTCAGGATGTTGGTTGACGTAACGTCCAAGAAACTTCGCAAATTCTTTTCGTTCAAAATAACTCCAGACATTGCCTCCAGACAGACGAGTCTTCAACCATTGTGTGTTAGAGATGACATAAATACGTACCTACATGAAACGAGGTGTGGAGATGCTTAACGCGGCGGCTCACTGTATGCGGAAAGCGCAACGTAGGGCATCCATTAACTAGATCAACAGATGACTTGCTAAAGGTCGCGGGTTCAATGCCGCTTCCAACTGAAATAACTATCTAGATAGCTTATGTCCAATAGTGTCCGTCCCACAGATGAATTGAAGATGATGAATTATTATGTTCGTACGAAATGTCAAGCTGGCAATTCTACTTACAAACGAAATATTCTAGAAAATCTCACTAAAAATATCTTATACGCATTGAATTACTTTATCAGGCAACTGTCACCATCAATCATATTTGATAATAGATTCGAGGTGGATGGAGGTGGTGTTTTACATAACTCTATAGAGGGACTTTAAATTATGTTTGAACAATGGAATAACGTCGAAGGATTACAATCATTTTTACTATATATGAAACAAACAAACTATTCGAAATATGAATGAGCCATAAGGATAAAAAAAAACAAATAGGGACCTACCTAACAAAATCTAGAAAGAACCTACCGAACAACAATCAACATTCGGAAAGAGCACAGGCCGCTTATCTAAGAAATACTGACGCCACCAGCCAAGTAGGTAGATACATATTCCCAAAGGAAATTATATCTAAAATATCATAACGAACCTCTTCACTTTCTTTTGTGTGAAAAAATCCCGAATCCCTTCAACATTTGGCCATTGTTACCAATCTAGGTAAAGTCAGTAGAAAAACTGGATTAAAGTATTCGGGGCGTCGAAACTCATCTCGTAAATTTATGTTGCAAATTTTTAACCGTCATTGAAAGTTTATATCGTTGAGTTTTTGTGAACAAGGGCTTAAATACAATTTAGGTACTTTTTTTTTTTTTTTTTTTTTTCTTTATTGATTTAAAGAGGGTTGGATCAGATTGATCATGTCACCCTCATTGTTTACATATAAACTTACAACCTACGCTTCAAACTTATCTTAACTAAATCGTATATTTTTTTAGCCTCGTCGGACAAAGGACGAGACAGAATAACATTGCATCTACTAAATTCGTTTAGATCTATTCCTAATTGTTTTAAATCTAGTCTTTCAGCTTCGGTCCGGGCACATTCAATCAATACATGATAAACATCTTCTAGTATACCACATTCTACACAATTGGGTGAGTTTACTTTTCCCATGAGGTAAGCAAAGTTATTAAGTGGGATGTGACCGGACCGAAGTCGCAGAGCCATCACAATGTCGTTCCTGGTCATCAAAGATCCTGCAAACCACGGTGCTCGCGTCAAGTTCTGCTGTATAGTTCGGTACCATATGCCCTTAGTCAGAGATCTCTCATCGAAATGTTCCTTCCACATTTCTGTACATCTGTCTCTGACTAGTCGCAGCTGGTCCGTGTACAGAGGTAGGCATTGAAAAGGAATACCATCTCTAAATGCATTGTTAGCGAGTCGGTCAGCTTCTTCATTCCCAGGAACACCAATATGAGACGGAACCCATTGTATTTTAATAATTTTATTATTTTTAGACAAATTAAATAACGATTCCAAAATGCCATAAGCAATCGGTGTACCTCGAATATTCGAGGTGCAACGAGCTAAATGTAAAATCGCACTTTTGGAATCAGACAAAATTACAAACTTTTTTTTGTTTACTGACTGTGCATACGATATAGCTTCAGCTATAGCAATTAATTCTAGGTACATAATTGATATGTTTACATCGACGCTCAGTTGAATAGAGCATTGCGCCTGAGGATCGTAAAATGCTAGACCAGCATTTTCGTTATCTATATTTTTCGACCCGTCGGTGTAAATGTGATAAAAATCTGAGTAATTTTTATGTAGGTATTCTAAGCATGTTTTTAACAACTCGTCGGTTTTATATTGATGTTTTGGCTGGCAGACCATTTCAATATGCGGTGTTATTATTGATGCTAAATCTACATTGCTCATCCAGGTTTCAAGAGAATACATATCTAACCGATTACTCGTTTGTATAGGTATGTCTTTATAATTATTATGAATTAAGATTAAAAGTGGTAAATTTTTACGTTTCCAATAAGTTCTACTGTTACAATATAATGATAAGATTTCGAATATTCTAATAATTTTATTATCTGTAAATGACTTATTTTTGAGCCAAAATTTCCCAGCCAAATAGTACCTACGCCCATGCAATGGCTGTAAATGTAATTCATTTTCCATTACGTGAATTGCAGTACTTTTAATAAAACCTCCAATGACTCGCATGCATTGATTTTGAATTTTATCTAATTTTCCAAGATTTGTTTTACAACTATTTCCATACAAAAAGCTCGCGTAGTCTAGCCTACTGCGAATTGTAGCTATGTAAATCCGTCGTAGGTAAGTAGGATGAATACCCCAGCCTGACCCGGCCAGGACTTTAAAAACATTAATCATTCGCAAACACTTTTCTTTTATTTCATTTATGTGTTTCGACCATCGTAAAGACCTGTCAAGCCAGAACCCTAAGTATTTCACTGTATCAACAACTTGCAATTTCTTTCCATTCATGAATAAATCTATTTGATCATTTTTAAACCCCCTCTTAAATATACATATCCTACTTTTGGAACTCGAAACATCTAGGCCTAAATTAAAAATAATTTTCACAAATTGATTTAAAGCTATTTGCATTTTATTTTTACCTTCATTCATGTTACTACAATTTAAATATAAGACAAAATCGTCCGCGTATTGAGAAATTTGTACATTATAAATACTTTTGCATATGTTGTGAGATGCTAAATTGAAAAGGAGGGGGGAGATGGGGTCCCCTTGAGCCAAGCCACGGGATGAGTACCTACACAAAGAAACAGATCCTAAATTTATTTTTAAATGACGTTGTTTCAAAAAATTCCAAATATATCTGCAAAGCTTAGTACCAATACCCAGCTGCTGCATAATGTTTATTAAGCCCTTAACATCGATGTTATTATATGCATTGTCAATATCAATAAAAACACCTATAGTACTTAGATTATCTGAAAAACCAATTTGTGTTGTCGAGACTAGGCATGATAAATTGTCTAAGGTTGAGCGATTTCGGCGGAAACCAGTTGTATCTTCAGATAATATTCTGTTTTTTTCGATAAACCATTCTAAGCGCCTTATCAACATGGAGTGAAATGTTTTGCAGATGCAAGAAATCAACGATATCGGTCTTAGCGAGCCGGGTGACCCAGGCTCACGTCCCGGCTTAGGTATAGGTATCACCGAGATATCGCGCCACTGATAAGGGATGTGGCTTAGTTTATATATTGTGTTGTATATTTCCAACAAAATAAATTTACCTTTATCGGGCATGTGGGCTATCATTGAATAAGATACCTGGTCACTTCCAGGAGCTGTGTCCTTGTACTTTAAACAGCAATTAAGCTCTTGTATACTAAATGTAATATCCAGATAATTATAATTAGATGTAAAGCTAGGTTCACATGGGACTGTAAAATCAGGAGTTAAGCTTTTGAGTAACTCTTCGGCATTTTCTTTGGTTATTTGAGTACTAGAAATGTTGTGACCTTTGAACCATTTCATTTTACGCCACATTTCGCCATGTGAAACTGAACTATCTAAAGAAGAGCAAAGCTCATGCCATGAATTATCCCTTGCTTTTCGTATTAATTGTTGTGCCACACTAACTTTATTTTGATAATTATTGAAATTATGAGGGGTCGGATTACGTCTAAATATCGTTAAAGCTAACCGTCTCTCAGCTACTGTTTTGCTGAGCGTCGAACTCCAGTATGGTTTAGGCCTGAATTTACTTGTAGGATTATGATTAATTTTTATATTTGGAATATATTTATCTGCAGATAAATTTAAACATTTCACAAAATTATCGTATAAAGTCTGTGGTTCGTCTAAAATATTAAAATCGTTGAATAAAGTATCCAAATATTGTTTATATAAATACCAGTCAGCTTTTTTATAATTACGCCGCTTATATGTGTTCATATAATTTTTCGGCAACTCCGTAGTTATCTTTATTATTACATGATCGCTGCCTAAGGTTTCATTGATTGTTCCCCAATTAAAACATATAGCTATGTCCGACGTAACCATTGATATATCGGGAGATGACCCTTGAAGGGTATTATTGACCAAACTTAATCGAGTAGACGTGTGATTGTCATTAAGAGTGATAAACTTGCTGTCTAACAAAGCATTCTGAATCTGAATCCCTCTTGAATTCATTTTTTGTGACCAAATTGGGTGATGTCCATTAAAATCACCTAAGATAATAGTATTTGCATCTACGAAACTAAATAAATATTCCCAGTCATTTTGGTGGGTATGTACCGAAGGGGCACAATAAACAGTAACTACAAAATGAATATGTTCACAGTTATATAACTTTACTATTAATATTTCTATGCCTGAATTAATACTATTGAAAACTACTTTACTACTTTTTATACTATTATGTAATAACAAAGCTACTCCTCCACCGCGCGAATCTGATCTGTCTTTACGGTATGCATAAAAGTTATTTACCTTTAAACTGGTATCGGGCGTCAACCACGTTTCGCTGAGCGCAGCAATGTGGATTTTTTCGTGTTGTAGTAATTGAGACAATGATTCTAACTTAGGTTGAATACTACGCGCATTCCACTGAATGAAATTTAATTTAATAAAATCTTGGTACTTGTTAGAAAACATTATGGACAAAATAAGTCCAATAGTGGCCTTAATATCGGCCAATCTGAGATATTTTCAACAACCACCAAGATTATCCATTGTACGCAGCATTTTATCACATTGTGCACCTTATTAGATATAGTTTCTCCTTTGCATAACATTATTTCTTTTAGCCTACTTAGTAACTCACTGAAATTAAGATCTCTTTCCTGCCTATTCTCTTCTTTTCTGTCGCTCGTTTGTGGTTCCTCTAACTTTTTATTAATATTGCTGCCAAATGAAAATAGCTCTTCGATTTTATGTGTAGGTTGAAAACTGGGAGAAACGTTTCCTGTTTTTCTCTTCGATTTTGAATGTATTATAGCTTGTGTGACTATTCTAGAATATGATGGAATTTCTGGTGTCTGAGAGGGTGATTTTGTGGATGTTATCGGTGGGATTTTTTCTTCTGTATATGAGATCGATTCTATGTATTCTTTTGGTTTCGTGATTTTTTTCTCGTCTTCTTTAGGTGGTACATAAATAGTTAGCGCTCGTCGGTATGTACAGTTGTATTCAGACATTATTTCCCTCAGTCGTCTCTCTTTTATGTACGCTGGACATGATTTTAAAAGTGCCATATGTTGACCTCCACAATTTGGGCATTTGTAGTCTGTGGTCTCGCAATTCGGATGATCTTGACTGCACTTAGGACATGTTACTTTTGTAGCAGAACATCTTTTTGTAGGGTGACCATATTTCCAGCACCGCGAGCATTGTGAAACTGGAAAAATATACGGATGCACTATTATTCGTAACTCGTTCACAGTGATGCTTGCTGGCCGAAAAGCTCCTTTAAAGCATAATCTTATTGTTTCACTAGGTATCCACCCTTTTCCGTCAGCTCTCCTCCGAGTGAGTCTATTAACCGATAAAAGTTTCGCGGGTTCTGAGCATTGTATACTGTTAAAAATTTCTTCCTCTGATAAATCAATATCTATATCTTTTACCACTCCATAGCTTAGATTTACTTCCATCGCATGTTGTATTCTCCAACCTTTTTCAATGAGTGCTTTACAGTTTTCAAGCCTTTTCGCGCTGAATTCATTCGTCATATCAACTCTTATCTTATATCGGTTAATATATCTTATTTTTTCTATATCTACAGCTATTTCCTCTCTTTGGAAAATTTTTGCCAAGGCGAATTGTTTAGGCATCTCTTCATTGGACGAAATATATACTTGGAATGTATCTATTATATTATTTTTCGAAAAAGTCAAACTCTCTGGCTGGATCTTACTTTTCTTCTCTTTATTTCTAATCAAGTTCCAAGAACCGCTGTCATCTTCTCTATCTCTTTTATTGTTTCTATGCTCCTGATATTGTTGTTCCTCGCTTTCTAAATTGTATAGTTCCAACAAACTTTCTGCATCCATCTTATCTTCAGTATAAGAATTTCTTCTACTACTCCTGCTTCTCTCATCGAACTCCAGATTACCTGATTCGTTCATTGTCTCTAATGGCCGGCCGCGTCCCTAGTACGGGGACCGGCTGCGCCGCACGGTTAGCAAACACAATCAGTAGGTAAGCGTTCACTTCGCACGAGTGCCGTAGCGAGACTGAATTTAGGTACTTAAGTATCTTAATCATTGTTCGCAGTTAAGATGATAATAATGTTAAGATTATAGTTTTGATAAATAAAATGAACACTTCTTAGTAATTTTAAACAAAATTGCGTTTGAAGGCTATCCATCTTCCTTGTTTATTTCATGTTTCGTTGATTTCGAACACAAAAGTCTAATGTCGATAAAATAAAACGGGAAACCGGTTAAAATTATGGTTTCCAATCAGTTTTCTGCCGACCCTACATTATGAGAATACATTCATAGCGACTTACGAATCGAACTTGTTATTTTTGGCGTTGAAATTGGCACAATGTTGTTCGTTAGCACGTTGGCTAAAATAATTTACAGTGTCGTTTCCTCTCAGATTTACGATTATGATTCCTTACCTTGGCTTCTCAAATTCATGCTTTGGTTATAATTGGGAAATGTCAATAATATAACCTTAGAGTATCTATTTATTACCTTAGGTACCTACTCTAAGGATATAACGAACTGGGGAGACCCCTGCGCGTTATACCCCCGTGGCAATGGGGGGGGGGGGGGGGGGTTTCTGTCAAGTTGACATGTGTGTCAGTGGCAAAGAAGGTTCCATCCACTGAATAGATTTTGATTTTCTTTCTGCGCTTTACTTCAATTCTGTTTCTGGATGAAGATAAAGAGAATGTAAATCACTACTTTTGCGAAAAGGCACAAAATTCGATGGCTAAAATAGAGGTAAGTTTGGTTATTTAATAATAACCAAACTAAACTCTAATTAAGTCTATCTATTAAACTCTATTTTAGATTTTACTTAACTCTATTCTTGATTTTTTCTATTTTCTCTATTTAACTCTATTTTAGACGCGATGGACAAAACCCAATTCACTTTTAATTGGTACACCTACATAGGTAATCCTATGTAGGTGTACCAATTAAAATTGATTTGGGTAAGTAGGTACCTACTCTATCAATCACTTGAGTTAAACCTTTTAGGTAGGCCTAGTTAGATTAAGTAGCTGCTGTGTAAGCGATCAGTTGATTTTCAAAAAAGATTTATGATAATTTTTTTGTTGGATTTTAAATAAAAGATGCACAGTGCTCCAAGATAAGATTCAATTTGCTATCATATACAATAACCGATGCGAACACCGCAATTAATATTATTTTATAAATAACATACGTTGAAGCGATTTCAGACCACATACCTACAAAACACCTTCAAAGTTACCAATATGAAAAACGCTAGAAAAAAAATAGCAAGGAAACAAAAGGAATTAAATAAAATGCCTTCGCCCAATAACAGTACCTACGTGTTTATAATCGGAATAAAACCGTGTTATCTCCTGTAAAGTTCAATATATTCGCATTTTTCAAATAAACGTGCAATATCCCTCTGACGAGACGGTGTATTTGATTAAAATGCAAATCCGAGGGCCTAGCCATGCAGACGCAGTCCGCTCAGACCTGTTTTAAATATTACACAAACAGGGTGCTTTTGCACTGAAAACTAATTAATTAAATTATTATTTACGGCGATGAATATCTGAAGCAATAAATTCCAGGTGAATTCCAAATTCGAGAATAGTTAGTAAGCACGTATTTTTTCGATTTTTTACCATAGACAATCGGTCGGATCGGGTGGTTGGAATTGATCGTGTATTTGCCGTTTAAAGTTTGTGAGTTTAGTAAAGGAGTGGCCATAGAACTACCGAACGATTTCAAGCGCTGCTGCGCTGGATGGAAATTGCACCCTAGAAATGTTAATTAAATATTATGGTTATATATAACTTTTTTTTTCTTAATTTAAGAATTTATTAAGATTTAATAATTATTAAAATAATTATGGAACATTTGTCTGAAACAAAAGTATAATAAAATATTAATTATTATATAGTTACTAGCTGACCCCAGCAAACGTTACTTTGCAAAAGGAAAAATAAATAGTAGCCGATTCTCAGACCTACTGAATATGCCTATAAAGTTTCATAATAATTGGTAAGCCGTTTCGGAGGAGTACGGTAACTAACATTGTGACATTAAAATTTTATAGGTAGGTATATTATATTATTACCAAACAATATTTTGCTTTGTAAAGGGAAAAAAGCACAAAAGACGCGGCGTTAAATGAAGTGATAGTACGTAGAGTGAAGTTGAGAGAAGATATTCTGTTTCCTGTAAACACTTACTTAGATCACCCTCTGTATAACTGTAACCTACGCTGCAGATGTTGGATTTATTCAGAGCAGTGAGTTGTTATTCCAAAACTTTATTTTGCAACCAGTGTCGTAGCTAGGTGAAAAGGGGCTATGTGCCAAAAAAAACTGGGGCCCCTTAACTGTTAAACTCTTAAACGTGACCATTAGCCCCTACCACGAGTTGCCACTTACGGATTATAATATGTTGTAATCTTCAAAATTCGTAAGTTCGTGGTAGGGCTACTTGTAGGCATGGTTGTATTGTTGACGTTCCTGAATGAGCAGTGTTGGCCGCAAGTGCCAAATGAACCGTCGAAACTTGACCCAAGTTTCGACGGTTCATCGGTCGCCTACACTGCAAGGCGACATCGCCGTAACAGATGATCCACGACGCTGACACTTTAGTTTATAAGATTTATATTTTTATGTATAAAAATATAAATATATATTTTATATATTTTTTTTTGTCTCTAAGGTATATGTTTATATGGGCCTTAGATGCCTGAAATAAATGATTAGTTATTATTATTATTATTGACATTTTAACGATTAACGATCTCCCCAGTAACGGAGCCTACAACAAACGAGATTTTATAAAGCTACGCATCTTCGAAATTCCCAGTTTTCCCTAGTGTTCAAAAGTTCGATTAGGTTAGCTCGTAGATAATGCTTTAGCATACTCGCCTTTTTATATCATACCATATTATGTTAAATAAAAAATAAAGTTGTGTGTGCGATTCACACACGAGAGAAGTGAAACTTCAGTACATCGACAAAAGAATAAGAAGAATAAACAAAAAAAAAATACTATGCAAAAAGTTTTTGTTCGGGCGGTCACCCATCCAAGTACTGGTGTCGCGCACAGGCTGCTTAACCTTGTTAGCGTTTAAGATTGGCTTACCCGACAGGTAAGCCAATCTTATTTCCATTTCCGTTTCATCCGGTTTCAAATCACAACGATTCTATAGAAGTTTCACTTCAAAAATAATAATTACCTACTTTGAAAAAAACATTTTTCTCATTCGTGGAAATCACGTCCGCAGTATACGCGCTAGACCCACAATGAAATAACTTAAAATAAGTATAACTTGTTCTATGATGTTCTTTGCAAGTCACTTATTTTATCTAGATTCCGAAGTTTGATAGGACTTTGCCCCCGCCCCCCACCCCACTAGAGAGCCCCGGGGCGCTGTCTCTCCTAGCTCGCCGCTAGCTACGGCCCTGTTTGCAACGGAACGTTAACAGTTGGTTAAACAGATCCTATTATTACGCTAATGAGGGCCGGTTGCCGCTTTAAATTAAGTGCTTGTCTGAAAACTGCATGATATGGTGCTTAATTCAAATAAATAATACATAACAAAAAAAATTAGCACATTAATTGTAAATGCTTACAAAGTTATGATATTTTCCTCATTAGCCCTCGTATTCATAAAATCCCCTATTTCTGGCTTATATAACTGAATTAACTAAAACACGAGATATAAATAAGGGTGGAAAACTTATATTGAACTGTTATTAAGCTGATTTTTAACTAATGTATGTGATGATAACAATAGAAAGATTCTAAGGACGCCTACTTCAAATTTCGTAGATTTATATGCAACTATATCACTAATGGTGTATGTTAGAACTTACAAATGCTAATCGTCACTGTATCGTATGTCACCCATTGTATTTATAAATAAATAAATATATCCGGACAATCCACACAACAACATGTAGCCCCGTGGTAAGTTCTAAGTTTGTGTTACGGGTGCTAGACACCTGATATACTTAATATAATAGACATACATATAAAGATATTTTCGATTATACATATTTAACACCCAGACCAAGGAAAAAGCGCTTGCAGAACATAAAAACACTTATAATCCTACTACTATTATAAAGGCGAAAGTTTGTAAGTATGGATGTATGGATGTATGGATGTATGGATGTTTGTTACGCTTTCACGTAAAAACTACTGAACCGATTTAAATGAAATTTGGTACACAGAATCTCTAGAGCCTGAAAAATAACATAGGCTACTTCTTACCGCGGGAAAACGTCATTCCGCGGGAAAATCCATTATAACGCGGGTAACACAGCTAGTATTTAATATTCTTACCGGAAAGCTGCGCTGATATGATGGTTCTCCAGCACTGCTCTGTCGTTGTACAGCAGCGCGGTGTCGGAGCCGGACATCACGTGGAAGTTGTTGGTGGTGCCCGTGTGCTCGTAGTCGTGGACCACGGCCGCCACCAGTGTGGCGAAGATCTCCAGGTCAGATAGCCAGTTCTGAAATAATAAATATGTCTTGCACTTTACAACTCTGATATTTTGAGGATACAGGCGACTGGGCCCACTACAAAACTGGGACTGCGGTCCCCAGTTACCTGATTAGTTTTTTCTTGTTAATTTTGTTGGACGTGTGGGACCACTCGTAATTTTAACCACAAATCTATTGTTTAAAGTACAGTTGGCATTATGTCTTATTGTCTTCATCATCATCATCATCTCAGCCGTAAAACGTACACTGCTGGACATAGGCCTCCCTCAAAGATCTCCAGTGGTTTCGGCTGGCAGCGGCCTGCATCCACCGTGAGCCCGCAACCTTCACCAGATCGTCCGTCCATCTAGTTGGTGGACGTCCTACGCTGCGCTTGCCGATCCGTGGTCTCCATTCGACCGGTTCAAAAATGTGATCAGGTAACTGGGACCGCGGTCCTAGTTAAGTATGGGCCCAGTCGCCTGTATCCTCGATATTTTGCTTCATCTGATTTATTTGACAGCCTATTACAGCTAAGCAATATAAATGATGGATTGAAAAATAGATAGATAAATAACTCTTTACTGTACACCACAAAAATAATACAAACAGTAAACAGTTACAAGACAACATCGGAGTACAAAGGACGGCTTTATCTTATAATAGTGAGCGATTTCAGACATCGCCATGAGACTGGTGTCAATAGACATAGACATTATGGTATGTATTAGAAAGTCAGTGTCTTCGAAATTGGATTACCATTGTTCTATCCAATGGTAGAAGTTCTTCAAGAACTCATTATCAGGTCTGATGTCTGCGCAACAGTCGATTGCAGATTGTTGTGGTACGGGTTGTGGAACTTGCATACGCCTTCTTCTATTCGGCTGAGGAAGTTCCTAAAAGACTTGAGGAAGAACTCACCATCAGGCCTGATGTTTGCGCAACTGCCGTTTGCAAATTGTTGTGGCACGGGTTGTGGAGCTTGCAGACGCCTCACTCTATTCGGCTGAGGAAGTTCTTAAAAGATTTGAGGAAGAACTCACCATCAGGCCGGTTTGACACAGCATGTAGTGGACAGTTTGTGCCACATCAGCCGCGTGAAGGTTGTTGTGGTACGGGTTGTGGAACTTGCAGTACCCTTCCTCTATCCGACTGAGGAAGTTCTCCAGTATCGTTGATGGGACCTGAGAATAATGTAATATATTTTTTTTTTTATATACTTAATCTAAATAACAATAATTTATTTTTAGTCTTCTATCCTAAATTTTGGTACAAATGTTATTACAATGTTCATACAATCTTGTAGTATCTTGTAATAACGAGAAATAGTACTTCTTCGTGGTATCATTAATGGGGCGAAACAATAGGACCACGAGGAAACAAGCGGTGTTATCTGCGGTTATGGTACTTTTGTAGTCAGTTTACTTTAATAGTTCAATATCAGCTTTGAACCTGAGAAGTTTACAATTACTTTAGAACTCCTGTTGAGCTGCAAAGTGCGCTTAAAGGTTAACCCAGAAATTGCAGTTGCTCTGAGAATCCTCAATTTTCGTATCAAAGTTTAAGCGAATACAAACTTTGTTGTGTGCAGAGTAGGTATCCGTAGATTATAAACTGAATGGTACGATAATAATAATGCTATGAAATATATATATTTTTTTGTACCTTCCCCTGATGATTTTGAATGTTTTTCATCTATCTACCTATAAGAACTAGTTGGAGTTTATTCGCACATCATTATTCTACCTATAGATTAGCGATAAGTTATTTTAGATTATATTACAAGAGATATTTTTATGGTATCCAATTATATAAGAAAAATATACACTATACCCAAATGGTATTATTTTATAATATTGGTAAATTCTAATATTATGATTTTATGAATGTGAATAATACGAACTTTATTACAATATTGTTTATTACATTTGAATTCAAGTTAGGATAAACTCCAAAAATAACTTACCTACCTCCTTTCATAAGTTATACCCACATGTAACGTTTATAATAAATAGAAAATAATAATGAATACATATTAAACAGAACGAGAACGAGAACGAGAACGAGGGTCTTTTTCATTTTATCAGAGGCTATACAAAAACTGCAGCATTGCAAATCGTGCAAAGACTTGGCCCTTCGCATTGCTACATTAATCCAATTTAAAGTTTCTTTCACCCAATAAAGAAACTCCAATCATATCTACAATCATAAATTTATCTCCAATCTAGTTTTCATCTGTGAATAAAAGAAGACAGAGTTGGTTGGGCAAAGTCAAAGATTGGACTTGATAGAAATTGCTTTGAAATACAATTTCATTTCCACTCGACGTTATTGTGATTGTAAGAGTAATAAAATATATCAAAGAATAGGAAGCCGTGTTACAAACTTGGGTTGTTTTCGATGTTTCAATCCAAAACAGTATCCAATCAGTTATTTTACATGGAAAATTTAGAGGGTGTTTATACTTGGTTTTTGTAGTCTCCAGACGTATTCATGTTGCTTTGTCTCGTTACCTCATTAGTTGTTGTCCTTGTTTCCAAGACACTTATTTTTTTTAGTTTAGCTTGTTGGGCAAACCCACTGCTGGGCAAAGCCCTACCTAAACACCCTCCAACAGTCCCTATCCAAGGCCGTTTGCTGTTAGCTTTCCCAGAAGTCTTGGAGATCGTCCCGCCACACAAAATAACAAAATGAAAATAATTTTATTTGCCTAGAAACATTAAATAACATTATTTAAATACAAATAAGTTATCGCTTTAGAAAAGAGAGAATTAATGGTAGAAACAAGATAGTCTTGACTAGTGATAAATATTCTCTTTTGTCCTATTAATTAAATTCTTGGCACAACATTTTGGCTATTTTGGCATTGTGGAGGTTTTGTCTGTTTCGTTCGTAAGTGGTAACCCTCTGAACCCTTACACGTGACCTCCGGGTGGTGCTAAGAACAGTCTCTGGTGGTAGGCTTCAGCCGCGGCTTGTCATCACCCTCCGGGCTGGGCCAGTGCGGTGAAGCGATTTTTTCGTGTTTTGTAATGTGGTCCGGAGAAGCCATCTTCAAGGCCCTCATGCTGCATCTTAGACCACATCGTCACTTTAAATAAGGTGAGATTGTAGACTAATAAAGGCTGTTCAAACATAAAAAAAAATTATATATTGGCCTATAAATAAATAAATATTACTACCTTTTTTGGACAAATTCCTTTAATTCATTTCAAAGCCAAGATCCTACCGCTGTTGATATCATTTAGTAAAGTTAAATGAAAATTATGCTACTTTAAACACCCACCTGAGCAATATTTCTTAATAATCTAAGAAATCTCTTTAACAAGTTTAACCTTGACTTAAGATTCCCTTCAAATTTCTCTGTCAACTAAGTTGCTGCGAACTTTTAATAGACCCTCTTTGATAAGGAGTTTTAGATTGCCTTGTGTTGTGAATTTAAAAATATACCTGAAGGTATTTTTTTTCAGGGACACAAAATGATATCGTCATTCCGTAGGAAAGTAAGTAGATACTTTTGTATTTTACTACCGAACAAAAAAACTCTTCAACAGAAAGAATTCATCAACAGAAAACAAAGAATTATTATTTCATTTATTCAGAAGAATATTTATAACATTACCTATTCCAGTATTACATAGTAATTTATTATTTTATGCCTATTCATTTATTATAGTGAGCCATGAAAAATTCATATGAAATTTGCATTTATAAGCACTACTTAAACATACCAAATATAAATTCCAAGACTGTAAAGAATGCTTTATTCTGAGATCTAAATTCTAGTCTAGACAAAGAACAAAGGATTTCTGTTTCAGGTCGAGATCTAACTCAAAAGCTAACTGGATGGCTAATGATGCTATGTAACTTTGTTACAACCCGGGATTCTAACAAGGTGAATTATTCTGAAACGTTAGCTAAAGATAGCCGTTGCTATTTGACATTAGTTTTGTTTTTTTTCATGTGGACTATATGGCGTTACATTATGAAGAAAGAAATGCACAAATTCGTGAAGTGAAATATATTTTAGTAATAATAATAATTCTTTATTGCGCATACAGTTAAAACAAAAACGTAACAAAAATATTCTTAACACTATGCGACAATTGGCGGTCTTATCGCTCAAGAGCGAATTCTACCAGACAACCTTGAATGGATAGGATCATTAAGACACTAAAGGGAAATATGAATTGATTATAGATACTTGCAGGTTTATAAATTTATATACATATATGTATATATGCATTCTATATCCAATAAAATCTACATAATACTGAAATAAATACATAAATAAAAAACTACATAAATATAATGTCAACATCAAGATTGGAGATAAATAATTGAAACAACAAACAACCTTCCTAGTTTTTGGTAGAGCAGAACAAATCTCTGAAATGATCTATGAACACGGTAAAAGGAGAAAGACTATATTTATTCTCCTTTCAACCGTAGAATGTCCTGACTTAAACCTTCCTTATAGACTTAAGGGTTATTATAACAAGATCAGAGTAAATAGTGCTGTCAATAACGTCAATAATACTTGTTTGTTATGTCAAGAGCTATCTCGCTTTGTCACATGCTATTAATGAAATATATATGCTTTATATTTAAACCATTGTCAAATTTTACTCGGAGATAGCCCAATAACATCATAATTTCTATTGGAGGTAACTCTATTCGCAACTATTCAGTGAAGCAGCACCTAATCCCTTTTTCCTTAATCTCTCCCGATAAACGTTTGTTTGTCGCGAAAATAAAGTTTTTCCTCATACTTATATTGTCATAACGTCTCTTCAGGTTAGATGAATCGGCATAAAGCTCACCGAATAGAGTGAAAGTGTAAGGGTGTCTCAAGAAAACAATTTTATCCCAATAAATGTGACGGTATTGAAGATATATCTTGACAGAACGGTTTACCATAAGTTTCTACGTTATCACAGATGAGTTAGATGTGATTTTGTATTTTGTAAGCTCCTATTTGGTAGTCTCAACGTTTGTACAGGCGAATATTGCATGTTTTTGACAAACTTACTTATTTTCAATTGAGCTAGAATTTTGTACGCAGACTATTCATCGCGTGACAATGCGAAACCTAATAGTTAATTTATTTACTTTTGTACTCCTTTTTGGGCCATATTTAAAAGTAATTTATGGATAGAGACACTCATTGCAACTGAATAACTGATTTTTTAAATAGTCATTATAGTATAGGAGCTAGCAACGTTTACGAGAAAGAATTTCAGGTCAATTGATTTTGTGATATGTCGGTCCTTCTCGCTCTTTCGGTTAGAGTCTGGGCTACCTAGCTGGCGGTAGCGGTAGCGGCCGGTCCAAAGAGCAAGTAGCACGACATATCACAAAATCAGCTGACCTAAAATTCTTACCTTCCAAACGTTGCTAGCTCCCGTACCAGTAAGGTATAATGCGATAAGTACCTAATCATTTAGTTTATCAAGAGGCGCCATAATAAAACCGTTACACACAAGAATGTGTAAAGCGACTGACAGCTTTGTTTACGTTTAAATCATCTGTCGAAGATCCGAAGTAAAGCCGGGCAAACTCATTTTATGTTTATGTTAATACCTCTACACTACTGTGCTTATGAAGCTCTGACGTGGACGCTGGTAAACTGCGATAAAGCAAACGCAGCAGCCATTAATGAAAAACTGAACCGAACTGAACTGAAATTCAAATATCCGTTTCCAATCCCACGTTTTTTAAAATTCGGGTTTAGATGTTTTTTATTACGTGTCAGATTTTCTTCGTTTTATTGAAAATTGAAATAATTTTTATACAGAATTGTAGAGGGTTGATTTTATCGTATCTACTTTCCTGCTATCGATATGATGACTTAGAGCTGATCTTATGTAGGAGGCCTAAGAACCTCTCCTCTGTTATATAAGTACCTAACTACATACCCCCATCAAGTTTAGGGCTACATAATTCTCAATGAGAGGGCATGTTGTCTTAAGATAACTTCATAGTAACAAGTACCTACAAAGCTTAAGCTTTCAAAGCTTTTTAAATAATAAAACTAGTTCCATAAATATCGCTCACATCTTTCTTAAGAGTATTTATATCGCATAATCCCTCTGCCTTACCCGGTCTTAATGAGCCGAAATCTTTGAAGTATCAAATGTCTTTGGTGTATTTTATGTATGTAGAATTTTGTCCTTTATTTACATTAATAATAAAGAGCCTTAAAAGCGCTCCTCTTTGAGAAGCTAAGACGCTTAGACAGATACCTCATATTTTATTACTAACGCCTTAAATTCAATTTTATATGTAAGTACATATATATAAAATATATCATATAATTTTTTTAAAGACAATCTTTGCTAGTTGGTATAAGAGTTTTATAATATTATTATAATTATAGAATAGACTAGGGTCACAAATCACAAAAAGTCTGTCATTAAGATATATTAAAAAAATACATTTATTATTACTATTTTCTTTCAAATGAAAAATCAAGACAATACAGTGTAATGAAGTTCACCAGCCCCCACTCTAGTATATCTTGGCACTTATTTAATAAATTAATAAAGTAAAACTAAGTGCACTGTATTTTCGGACGGAATAATTAACAACATGCTTAAACTTTAAGATATGACTAAAATTACATTAGAGCCATACACCTGTTATTTTAGTCATAAGACGTCATCTTAACAATGGAAATAAATGTTTTTGTATCATATATCTTAGTTGTGTTACTTAAGTTTAGACATGTTGTGAATTTTCACCAATGTAGTCGTTTAACCTATTGTTATTCAATTCGAGACTGACCTGCACATGTACTTTTTTCACAATAAATTTACAGTAATTTTAAAATAAGAGCTGACTGCTAAACAAACCTTGAATTTGTGTATCATCCCGTAGCGGTTCAGTAGTTCGTAGCCCAGGTACTTGACGGGGGCTCCGCTGCTGGCCTCATGGAGGGCGAACACGTCGAACGACCACTCGTCCAGGGTCTGAAACACAGCTTATATTAGAAAAAACATCCTCAGAAATTCAGGCAGTGCTAGACATAGATTTTTATCATCTCAGCCGTAAGACTTCCACTGCTGGACATAAGCCTCCCTCAAAGATCTCCAGTAGTTTCGGCTGGCAGCGGCCTGCATCCACCGTGAGCCCGAAGCCTTCACTAGATCGTCCGTCCATCTAAATGGTGGAAGTGTAATTGAATGTAAGCCTAAAACCTTTTAAGCATTCATCAATTTTGTGGGCAAACTACTCTTAACTACTCTGTGCTTGTGTGTTGATTCGATGTCCTCGAGAATTTTTCGGCCTTTATGTCCTCCGTGTCGTATCCGACAAAGGCGAACGGACTGTGCTAATGTTGTCTATTGTTGTCTATTATTTGCTCGAATGTGGCTAACGAAGAAAAAATTTTGTAATAAAGTAGGTACGTAGTAGACGCTCTTAGGTCCTAAGGACATCCATAGGCAGGCCTGCTTGCTTCTACTTCATGGAACTAATCCGTTTAGCTAAAAGGTAGACTCAGACCTCAGGGCTACAGAGAAGCACCACGTTTCGAATATATATTCCGATTCACTTGTATCAGTCATGCTACGCTAATAAATGAGGTAAAATTAGTTCTCAAATGATGGCCGCGAAACGGATGAAAGGGACCAACAAAATGAAAGGATGATTGGTCAAAGCCACAGATTCACAATGGATGCAAGCAATTTGAGATAATACTGGCTACGGCGCAGTCGCCTCCTGCTAGCTGATTATTTTTCTACGTAGGATTCAACTGTTTATTCCCCCCCTCCTTAAGTAATATGATATATTTAAAAATTAATACAGGATTGTTTTTTTTTTTTTTTAATCCTACATCCTAGTTCTACAGATTAGCTATAGAAGTCGTTCGTCTCTAAGGCGGGAACTTTTAATTCTGTTATTATCTAGGCTAGGCCCCATATTCTAGGTAGTATAAAATAAGAAAATATCTATAAGAAATGTGAATTATTTTATATTTTCTGTAAAGCTGAAGCTAAAAGCTAATTTTAACATTTTCCTTCTACATAATAAGGTTATCTCGACAGCAAAAAGATTATACTTTCTTGTTGCTTTTTTAAGATTCCGGTCAACCTAATCCCACAAACTTTACCCAACAAAAATAAATGATTACATCGTTTTGACTCTCCAAAATATATTTAGATCCAACAAGTCTGTACAAACAAAAACGAAAGATTTATTTTCATTCGACTCACAAAGGAGTCTGTCGGAAAATGTTACTTAATAATAGTCCGCGCAGTAGTTCCCCGCGGTACCTAACTCTTTGAGGTGAAATCGCGTTTACCCTCACAGGATATTAAATTACGTACGTGTCTGTACTCGTATTATTATTTACTGTTTTCACTTTGTGGGTTTTTTTGTGGGTTAAGAAATTTCAGCAGGTACAGTCAACAACAAAAGTAGGTCATCAAAATATTCTAAAGTGACGTGTCAGATGTTACAAGTTATACCAAAGTGTCAGTTCTAAATGAAGTTTTAATAAGTCAAAAGTGAATGATCAAAACAACACCAAGGTTCAAAATAAATGTAGTTACTTACTTATGACATGTTATTAAATTTGTTTCTTTACTTCTAATAAGCAACAATAGTCAGTAAATTTTTACTTCATTTATATATTATTTTGGAACCCTATTTCATTTATCTTGACTGTACCTACTTATAATATAAATTAAGTATATAATTTACCATACTATTTTAAGTTTTACTTAGATCCTATTTAATCCTGAAGCTAACTCCCTTAGTACTTAGCACAGGGATTTTCGTCTAGAAAAGAAATAAGTTTCAGGACTTGCTCAAATGTTGGTTAAAACCCCTCAGGGATTTTAATCAACATTTAAGATAACCTTTATTAGATAACCTCTTTATTAAGGAACCATGTAGGTCACTTTATTACCGAGATAAAATAGAAACCTACCTACTTAATCACACAGATTCATATAACGCAAGGGAAGCCGCGCTTAGAGTATTAGCATAAAATGAGGCTTTGTTGTATGGGTCCATCAAACCCAGTTTTAACCAAAATCTAGATATTTTCTTAAAAATGTCATAACTATTTATATATATGTAATTCCAAGAAAATATATATGGGAATATGTAGTTTAAAACTATCCTCGAAGCACTCAGTGCAATCTTTGTTTTGAGGTTAGGTATTATAAATTGTGAGGGTGAATAGTACAGAAATCATCATAATTAATATTGGCTTCTTGAACCCAAAATATGGGAGAACACTCGACTGCATTCCGAAGGCCGAGGGTTTAAACCTCACCACGCACCTCTAGTCTTTTTTCATCTTGTGCGCTTTAAACACGTGCTTAATCGTTGAAGGCAAACATCGTGAAGAAACCGGCATATTCTGAGAACTTCGAAAGAGTTTGAAGGACATGTAACATTCACCAACCCGTACTTGGCCAGCATGGTGAATTAATGCCTAATCTCTCTCGCCAAGAGAGAAGTCCCTGTGTCCTAGTATTGGGAACGTTAATAGGGTGATGATGATGACCCAAAATATTTATTTATAACTTATTTATAACAAACAGCAATCTGAAAAAAAAAAATTCAGCCCACAAAATGTTTATTTCAAATATAATTCAAACATCACAATTCCAGAAAGTTTTTCCATATCAACTCTCAAGGGAGTGTCTTCGCCGTATTAGTTCAAAGTGGTCGGGAAGTCAATATTTAACTTAGAGTATGATTAACATGGATGACAGTTTCCCAAGAGGATTGCAAACAGATAGATTTAATGGAACTGGTAAATTCTGTTGGTATCATATCTTTGAGGAAGTTAATAATGCGGTCTGGGAGTTATTTTGCTTTGCTTATGTGAGACTGTGAATTAACAAGAAAAATAAAAATAAGCGACGGATTCAGACGAGTTGACACCAAAAACGAGTTGCACTCTAGAAGTAGTGGTAATATCCTATTTAATACAAACAATTTGCAAGCGATAATGAATTATATAAATATCCGTTCACAAGAAAGGGTCCGGACCCTGAAGATACATACATAAATAAAACGCATTGATTTCGGAGCTACTTTTTTTTGGTACTCGGTCAAAATTAGCAGTAAATTTAGCGGTATAGCAAAAAATAGACCATTTTGGAGGAGTCCAAAATTTTAACGTTTTGCCGAACGCTAACAAAACATACAGGAAACCGCATATAAATTATTAGTCCGATTAAGCAATCTAAAACACCCTAAGAACAAATCAGGGATTAAACTCGCCAACTTAGATAATATTTTAAAAGTCATTCTCAATTCATGTGGCGTGCTGGATCAGTAATGATAGTTTATGTGGCATGTAATCCCCTGTAGCCGGTAAAAGCTATAAAACTTACGTACCCAGTTCTCACACTTATTTCAGTTGAATTCAGGAGATATCTATTTTCTGTCCGTAGAATTTAACAGCGTAGTTTCTTTATTATTATCTGACCATTTGTGGTTTTGCTAAGATACTTTAAGAATGGTTTTGTATATTCCTTTTTAAAACTTCAAACACCAAAGCTTTAAATGTGTATGCGGCTGATAAGTATGAACCCATGATAAGAAAATAATGAAGGTTTTTTCTGTTTACGTCCGTAAGTTTTAACCCCCTGAGTCCTTACACGTGACCTCCGGGTGGTGCTAAGAACAGTATCTGGTGGTAGGCTTCGGCCGCGGCTTGTCACCACCCTTCGGGATGGGCCCGGTTTCGTAATGTGTTCCATAGAAGCCATCTACCTTCCAGGCCTTTATGCCTCATCTTAGACCACATCGTCACTTTACATCAGGTCATATTGTGGTCAAATGAAGGCATAAAAGAAAGCTCAACGAAAATTACCACTTATTCGTTGAGATTTCGTTACTTACATGTTGTTTGTTACTCAAGATGAAAAAAGAGTTATTTTCAAAACACTCCTAGGCGAGATGTCAAAGTAGATCTCAGTTCCCCCAATTAGAATTAGAAGAGTGTTTTTTTTTAAACTAGGCTGTTTAAAATATATTAATATTATATATATATATATACTTTACGGTTATAGTGTATGATAATAAACAATACTGCTTGCTACCAACTTCTTAATTACATAGAAATGAAATGCCTTCCAAGTAAAAAACAACCTTTCCACTTGAAACGTTTTCAACGTGAATCCAGATGGTGAATATTTGATGGCAGAGTTTTATGGCTGAAGAGGTTGGACTTATGGGGTAATATAGATTTATTATCGTCAGAAAGCTCGCTTAACGTATTATTGTTTCATCCGGTTAGGGTGGCACAAGGACCGGAAGCCCTGAGGGCGCTACTTAATATCTTTTATACGATTGACGTGACATTTTAACTGGGGTATAAAGAATCAAGAATGGTGAGGAAAGGTACTTCGCGGAGCGACAAAGTACAGAAATCGAGGCGCTGTGTGTATCGAGGCTATTTTATTTTATTTTAATCGGAAAACAAAAACTTTCACTTACTAACTAAATCAAAATACAAACAAAAATATAACCATTTACATGTTTCCACATAGCGTGACTAAAAAAAAAAGAAATCACGTAGTTAAAGCTAAATTTGAAAATATCTAGAGAGTAATAAAAACTGAGAACTGAGAAAACAAATAATAATAAGAAAATTATGTACAACAACAACAAAATTAGTAGAATAAGGAATTCCTACGATTAACAGAATTAAACCAGCGTTTTGTCAATAAGCTACTAACTCTGCTGGCACTTGTATCAAACAAGTCTATATTTATTTATTTATACTTTGTGCACAAAAAACAATGTACTGAGGAGGACTGAATGCTAGAAGCATTCTCTACCAGTCATCCTGGGCGTGCAAGAAAACAAATCAGGCACTATAAATATAAAACTTATTTAAATATATATACCTGAGGAATATTTATACATTTATCAATATATACAGATATACCATAAACAATACAATTAATAATATATCGGGTATATAGGCTACTTTACCGCGGAAAAAATACGTTGTTCCCTAGGGGAATCCCCAAAATCACGGGCAACGCAAAGTGTTACGTAAATCTAGTCAGTATCAATCCTAGGTTACTGAGTATCGCCATTTTAGTTGGATGTAAAAGAGTTTTAGTTCATCTTCTCTTTTAGCCTTAGAATGTTCACTTTGACCTGAGTGTCCCTTATAGACTAAAAATCTAATTACTTAATCCCTTTGTGATAGATATAAATACTTTTTCCTACAGGGAACGCCATATAACATGAGCAAAGCTGCGGCACTAAAACTTAGTGCGTACTGCCGTACCGGTTGGGCATTATAATCAGAATTTACTGTGCAATATCTCTTATTATTTTTGGTGAAGAGAAGGTGAGTCCTGAAACACAGGTTATTGTGTTTGGCCAGACTATATACGATCTACAATTACAAGCAATATCCAAACTCGGTACTAAAAATCTAATGCCTTCTCGCAATAATTATATAAATATACATTGAAATAATCTAGTAATTATAATCAGTTTAGCAAGTGTCTCTTAAATCGTGTTTGATTCACCGAGATATATTGATTTATCGTTACAAAACAACCTGAATTGCTCGAGTTTCAGCCCACAAACATTGCTAAAGTTTAAATTTCAAACTAAATTCACACACGACAATTCCCTGAAAGTTTTTCCATATCCACACTCTGGGGAGTATATTCGTCATACAAAGTGGTCGGGAAGTCAATATTTAACTTATTCTATGGCTAGCTAGCTATTATATTCGGATCACTGCTGTTAAGCGTGTTTTGTGAATTTTCACGCAGTAAAAAGTAGCAAATAGCATTCCTCGATAATTACTACTATTACTATTTAAGAAATTGGTTTAATAATAATAATAATAAATCATTTATTTCAGGCATCTAAGGCCCATATAAACATATAGCTTATAGACTAACATACATAAAAAATATAAATCTTAAAAACTAAAGTGTGTCACATCGTGGATCATCTGTTACGGCGGTGTCGCCTTGCAGTGTAGGCGACCGACCATATAACCATTATATTAAGAAAACAAACTCCACAGCTTTATAGGAAGATCACAAACAAATGGATTTCATTGATCTCCTATAACATTCTGTTGGTATTTTATCTTTAAGGAAGTTAACAATGTGGTTTGGGAGTTATTTCGCCGATAAAGTGACTCATTAGTTAAATAATGTATCTAATATTTAATTTTGTTAAATAATAATTTTTGTAACATTATATATAAATTAATAGATTCATACGCCTGTAAATGCAGGTTTCGGTAGAGCAGTATTTCATAATAAGACCATTGTATTACCCGAAATGTATTGAATATTTGAATTTAAATTTGAAATTGGCAATCTGGAAAAAAAAAATCTATTATCTAAAGATACTCGAAAACGTCAATATTTAATTGCTTTTATTAAGTGTGTGACGTAGAGAGTCGCCGTCTTCGTTAACCCTCAGCTAATAAACCCTTGCTAATAACTCCAGAACATACAAGATGAATGGCGGTTATCCGGCATGTAGCAATCTAGGAAAGCCCCAGATGTTTCTACACAATACAAACTGTGCCCAGGGTAACAGTATTTCAGGGGAAATTGTGATTGAAAGAAAACTGCGATGTAATTATGTACAATCTAATCATATCTGATATGAGTGTCTCAGGTAGATGACTAAACAATAAAATGAGTCCGTCATTTACATTATTAAAAAATTTTGGCACTTATTAGAATGATAAACAAAAAATAGGTGTCGAGTATTTTTTGCATTAGCCCATAGACGGACTAAATAGAATACCTATTTTTTTATGTTGTCCTCATACATATTGTTACTTGTACCAAAATTGTAATAACTGATAAAGCTGTGTTTTTCTGTTCGCTTCTCAACTCAGTATAAAACATTGAAGCAAACTGTCAAGACAATGTTATTTCTTTGATATTTTTTGTTTAAACAATTTTATTTTAAGTTTTATTAATTTTAAGTTGAACTGTCCATGTAGGCAATGTGCTTCTAAGGAAATAAACGTTTTGACTTTCACTATTATGTGTGTGTTTAGTAAAAAATAATTATTGAAAGCATTTCGGAAGACAGATTTAAATAACCTACAACTATTGAACTTATTATAAAATTAATGTTGTATAAAAATCTGCGAATCCATTAATGTGTTAAAGCTAAACATACAGACCTAATGCCCGTTTGTCATCACTGTCTTATCAACGTAGAAAAGGTATATACCACTAATAAGGTCATAGCAACAGCGTGATTTTATATCTCCCATGAAAAGTTAACATTGGCACAATCATTGTTTTTCGATAACTCGATATCTTTAGTCCCTACAACGCTCCATTTGAAATCCTTTTTCTCACCATTCGCGAATCTCTATACCCCAGTTTAAATGTCACGTCAATCGTATAAAAGATATTAAGTAGCGTCCTCAGGGCTTCCGGTCCCTTGTGCCACCCTAACCGGATGAAACAATAATACGTTAAGCGAGCTTTCTGACGATAATAAATCTATATTACCCCATAAGTCCAACCTCTTCAGCCGTAAATCTCTGCCATCAAATATTCACTATTTGGATTCACAATGAAAAGGTTTCAAGTGGAAATGTTGCTGCCTTACCTGGAAGGCATTTAGTTTCTATATAATTAATTAGTTGTTGGCAATTGGTTTGGGTTGTTTGCCTTCTTTGTGTAATATTACGATTTCAGAGTTTATAATATATCTATGTAGTGTATGAGTCACCTAACACCCATGGTACAAGCTCAGCTTAGTTTGGAGTTTTTTTTTTTAATAGATAAGCCTTCATTTGACCACAATCTTACCTGATGTAAAGTGACGATGTGGTCAAAGATGGGCATGAAGACCTAGAATGTAGATGGCTTTTTCGGGCCACATTACGAAACACGAAAATATTGCTACACGCACTGGCCCAGCCCGGAGGGTGGTGACAAGCCGCGGCCGAAGCCTCCCACCAGAGACTGTTCTTAGCACCACCAGGAGGTCACGTGTAAGGATTCAGAGAGTTAACACTACGGACGTGAACAGACAAAACCTTCAGTTAGGTGATGCTGTGTGTTTAGTCCGGAATTATTTATTTATTTATAAAACCAGCCCTCAAAGATTTGTCTATCCCACATACGGAAGAAAAAGGCGAAACTTAATGTATTATATTACGCTGCTTAATTCTACGGACATAAAATTGAAATCTCCTGGAATTCAACTGAAATAAGGGTGAGAACTGGGTACGTAAGCTTTTATAGCATTTACCGGCTACAGGGGATTATATGCCACATAAACTGTCATTTCAAGCACGCCACATGATATGAAATTTTATAATCTGAGTTGGCGCGTTTAATCCTTGACAAGGTTTGTTCTATGAGTATTTTGAGATGTCTTAATCTAAAATAAATTTAAAATATGATTAACCGAGTGTTTTGCGAGTGTTTGTTGAAATGACGAAGAAATATATGTGTTACCAGCTTTTCGTGTTAAGGAGTTGCCAGAGTTTTTTGTATTTTCCTACGAGAGCAACATATTTTCCCGCCTATTGTCTTTCTTGATAAATGTGCTACCTATAATGTGCGAGAAATAATTTTCCACGTCGAACAAGTAGTTCCTGAATAAACAAACTCTTCAATTATAATATTATTATAGATTTGATGGAACAAAATCTCCATTCTCCAATGCCATTAGAACTGCTAAAAGCAACACGTTTAACTTCTAGATGTTATTTGTCACTTCACAGTTATACTAGAACTACTATGAGATAAAACTTTAGTTATCTAGTTAACTAGTTATTAGTTAACTGTTCAAACAGTAAGTAATATAATGTAGCATTCACCTAAGTTCTACGTCAAAACTAGTGAATTGCTAAAGTTTCTTTGAGAAGTTGATACCGAGTTTGTAGAAATGCATTTCTAATTTTATATTATATGAGGAAACTACAGCCACTGCTCGGTTTATATGATAATATTAAACCACTTTTCTTTACTTAGAGTATTTATTATTTAGTTTTTTCTCTTAATGAAGCTTTTAGTTTAAAATAATTAATCTTGGCTGCCAAGAGGTTGCCATTATATTTAACTGTACATTGTTGACACACATTACAATTTTCTGATTGCCATAGACATATTATTATGATAATGACGTTTGATTTATATGATACTTGCCTTTAGTCCCTATCTAAGGTGCTAGAGACAAAGAAATTCTACGAATTCGGTGAATCTGCACGTAAACTTATTAACATCAAAAGGATTTCGAATTCTCATAATAAGCATCCTACATGAGCGCGGATTGAACCGTGACCAGAAAGAACAAATATACCGCAATTTTCTACTTACTTTCTACCCACACGTACAATAACGCATCAACTTCGCAGCCACAAAGTCAGTGTCAACACACAGTTGTCTTGTATTTCGAGGCCCTTTCAAGTGACAAGTTCGTGTGACATAATAACATACCTACACTTTCCCATCCCTAAAATCATTAGCGAATTTATTTGACTGCCTCGGTGGCGCGGTGGGCGAATGTCCGCTTGCAGAGCAAGAGGTAGCGGGTTCGATTCCCGCCGAGGGTAAAATTGTTTGTATGTTCTGCAAGCACTTTTCTCCTTGGTCTGGGTGTTTAATATGTATAATAAAAATATCTATATATGTATGTATATTATATTAAGTATATCAGATATCTAGTACCCGTAACACAAGCTTAGAGCTTACCACGGGGCTAGATGTTGTTGTGTAGATTGTCCGGAAATATTTATATTTTATTTATTAAGTGGAAAAGCAATAAACCAACCTTTAGAACTCTAACAACATCTTGTGGGAACTGCATAAGCGCCGTACTCGTGACCCTCCTGTAGATCCGGTCCACGAAGATCCCGGCTCGGATCGCATGCGCCACCGATCTGAACTTCGGCTTCTCATCCGACTTCCGCTTCGCCGTCGCCAGCTGCCGCGTGAACGTAGACGCGAGCCACTCCCTAACTTCAGGAGGCACCGCATCCGGCTGAACTTCAGACAACTCGTCATCTTCATCAGCCAATCTCCTAAACAAGAAACACTCATCAGTCATCAACAATACACCAGTTTTGAAAGCTTCTGGTTAATTCTGGAAGCTTCTGGAAGCCGCGAAGCTTCGACACGGTTCGTTAGTTCTATAAGCTGAAAACATGTTAAACTTACGTGATAAAACATCTATTCTATTTAACTAAGCTATCGGATTGTTTAGTTTTGCATCTCTATTTCTATATTCTCAAGTGTCCAGATTTGAGTAAGCTAAAAAGTATTAAAGAGAATGTATCTGAAAAAGAAAATGTTATTGAATGCCCCATTAGGATGGAATAGTAGTCAAACATCGAAATGGGGCTAAGTTTCAAGTTTTTCGAACCATTTTGTTGGGTTGTCAATCGTGATGAGAGGAAAGATGTGTTAAGATAATATTTTATAATAGTGTGATTAGTATACTAGAACATGCCATAAGGCTAGGGTATTGCAATCATGGTACATGCGTCGTGCATTACATCCTATATTGCTTTCCATTGGAGCCCATTGATTGCTCATAAAGCCTGTACCTAGTTATTTTTTTCCCTTCTATAACTATTTTATATACTGGTAGAAGCTCAAGATTCTGCACCGTATGGTTCTAATGATTTAGTAGCAGACTGCCGTTTTCCTTCAAATATGAAATCTATGATACATATAGAACAATAACACCTATATTGTCATAGAGTTTGTTGGCAATCTATGAATAATAAAATCGTCATCTTTTATGAAGATTTCTTTAAACTTCCATGCATTAAGCGACGTCGCAGTTTGACTCGTTAATCATCTTTAGCATAACACTTACAAGCGTATTCATAATGTTAAATATTTTTTATAATAAAAGCCATATTCAATAGAAAGCAATATAAAACAACAGTTTCACAATAAAGCGGGAAAGGAGACGGGATTCTGGATTCTTCTATTGCCACTTTAACTCAAATGTCAGTTCAACGCATTCAAGTGATATTTTTGTGATATTGCCATCTTTACGGACGGGATAAAAGATTTATCACATTCAAACGTACGAGATAGAATTGCGAGATAGTTATTTTAGAAAAGTTAAAGTGAATCTCGTTCTGTCATTTCATTTTCTCGTTCTGTCGTAAAAACTTGGTTCTGTCATTTAATTTTTTAAAAGAAATGCATTATAAATAACAGTCTGAATCAAAGTTGTATGTAGAATCTTTTGTGACTGAACATTTTAAGAAAACAAACTATTTTGCTGGTTGCTTATATTTATAATTATTCTAAGGACCTATTTTACAAAATTGGAGTAAACTGAGCAATATTGAGTTTTGTCAATATTCCGGTTTGACGTTAGTTAGTTAGTTAGGGGGGCCCTGTTTTTCCGCACTTAGACACAAAGGTGGTCCATTGTGCGTGGATTGGGGTGCTAGTGTAACCAGCCCAACTCCGACCAAAAGCGCAGAAGTTTCCTGGGGTCTTCGCAGGCTTCTCGGAGTGACCTTGGGTTCTTAAAGATTTCACGTCGCTGTGCTGTTACTCCCTCGCATTCCAGGATGACGTGGGCAGCTGTTTCGTCTTTGTTGAGGCATCCTCTGCAGAGTGAACTGTCTGTGGATCCCATGTTATAGAGGTGTTTGTTGAGGGTGATGTGTCCTGTGATAGTTCCTATCAGGACTCGAAGGTCCGTTCTTTTAAGGTTTAATAGGCGTTTGGATTGCCTTGAGTTAAGGTCTGGCATTGCTGTTCTTGCCTGTCGGCAGTCTGTTAGATTATGCCAGCGATCGTTGTGTAGGTCTTTTATTCTAGTTCTCATCCAGGTGCGCAGTTGTGAGAAAGGCAGCGGCAGGAACGGAGACGGACCTTCTGCTTTCCTTCCTGATCCTTGCCGTGCTAGTTCATCTGCTGCATCATTCCCGAATGATCCACTGTGACCTTTGATCCACTGAAGGGTGATCGTGTTATTTTTGGAAGCCTCCTGTAACACTAGGTGGCATTCGTATGTTAGCTTAGAGTTACTCTCTCTGCCCATTAGGGCAGTGAGTGTGGCGGCACTGTCTGAGAGAATTCTAATATGGTACCCATTTATCTTCCTTCTCATGATTGCCCTGGCCGCCTCTGTTATTGCTGCACATTCACATTGGAATATAGAGCTGTGTTCGCCTAGTGTCATGGATATGTTAATGTTGAGGTCTAGTGAGTGGGCCCCTGCACCTGTTCCGGTCTTTGTTTTAGAGCCGTCGGTGTATATTCTCACTTCCTCAATGCCTGATTCGTCCTTAGGACCTTCAGATAGTTGTATGTGGTAAAGTTTGTCTTGGATTGGTTTCTTGAGCATGAGGTCGCACGGGGCTGCTATTAGTGGTTGGTATTCCAGCGCCCTTTCAAGTATACGTGCGTGTGGACTTGTGGTGGTTCCCCATATTCCGAGATTGTTTAGTCTAAGGGCTGACATGGTCGCCTCTAATTGTATATGTAGGTCGAGTGGCGCTAATTCGAGAGCAATTTCGAGTGCAGCAGCCGGTGTTGTTCTCATGCAGCCCGTGACGGCTGCGCCTATCATTCTTTGAAAGCGCTGCAGCTTCGTTCTGGCTGTGCTCAGTTCTGTTCTGATCCACCATACTATGGCTCCATAGGTTAGTGTGGGTCTTACGACGGCAGTGTAAAGCCATCTGGTTACCTTGGGGGAGAGTCCCCATGTTTTCCCTAGCATTCTCCTGCATTGGTAAAATGTAGTACATGCTTTGTTCAGTTTGAAGTCAAGATGCTTGTTCCATAGAAGCTTGCTATCTAGTATGACCCCTAAGTATTTGACTTCGTTAGTTAGTTGAAGTTCTGTGTTGAAGAGCTGGGGCAATTTTAGGTGCCCAAGTTTCCTTTTGTTGGTCTCCGGTTTGACGTAAAACATCCTATTCACATGCCGTCACGAATTGAGAAAAATAAAATTCCCATTCGCATTCAGTTCTATTCACGTGTAAATGGTTAGTTATATCAAGAACTATGACGCTTTGTCACATGATTGTGACGAAATAACTCTATATTTTAACCATTGTTTTATTTTACACAGAGATGGCGAAGAAGGCCCTTAGTAATTATTGGCCAAGACAAGATATTAAATACCTATCGATATTTTAATTTTTGTAAAATGAGTTTACCCTCATAATTTTTACTGATATTTTATTTTACTGATAAGGATTATCTTTTACAACTAATATTTTCAAATAATATAGGAATATTTTCTAAGAAAAAAATTCATTAATTAAAGAAAACTGTACTTAAAGCCACATTTAAACAGTTACTTACCAACAGAATATATGTCCTTATTTTATTAATTAACTTAAGTAATCTGCACCCGAGGTTAAATGTTAAAATGTGTCAAAAATACTAGCACTTTCATAATGTAAAAATGAAAAAGGAAAAACGATAACAAAGCTCTTCCTTTGCGTCGCCGCACGTATTAATTAATAATCTAAGGAATTAAACTTGGCACACAATTCAATAGGTTATATATAAATAAAACATTTTGAATAAAAGTGGCATTAGAATCTATTGTAGTTGGCAACATCGACACACCTAAACACCAGGGTGGGAGCTGACTGCTGGCGCGCCACGGCCGGTCTAAAATGAAATACCTCGTCAGTCGGGTTCATAGGACGAACGAGCAAAGGACAAATCAAAATATACACGGTATGAGGCCAGCTGTTGTTTATTAATACACAGATAACGTTATAATAAAATCCTGAACAGAACATGAACCTGATATCAAAAAAACAAAACAAAAAAAGAATTCATGGCTTAGATCATGTAAGTGCTGATAAGATGTCCAAGCTATAGTTATAAAAGTTATCTGATATTAATAATAAAATTCCAAGCCTCAACCAAATTATATGTATAAAATAATGTACAGAAGGAAAGTCACTAAAATAGAACCTAGAAAACAAATCTGTCAAAACAGGATCAAAGCCAAAAGGATCAAATCAAATGCAGTGAACAAAACGTATCCGAAATGAAGACAGTAATATTTGACATAATAAAAAGCTGGATGGATTTAAGGTTCACCCATAAACATGCCTAAGGTAGACAGGGATAGATATAGATGGAAGAAGTAAGAGGGACGAGCACAAGACGAGTCACACGAAGACTGTACATGGGCTATAATCCATGACTAGACTAAACGGAGAACTATGCTACTGAAACCGGGTACGCTAGCAATGTTTCTTAATGGAATGCTCGAAAACCCCCCTAATAAGCTAAAAGGGATATATAGTATTAAAATTAAACTTCGTCTTATTTCATCCTCGTACCTCACATGAGATAAAAGTGACTTAACTTCTTAAGGTAAAAGTTTTGAAGCGTACCTAAGCAACATGGAGTCATAATTAATTAAAAATGCAATCTAAAAATTGTTTTCTTTTTGTTTCTACATAAAGGTTCTTTCTAGTCTAAATTATAGTTACTGAGTTATTCGTAGCTTCATTCGTCATTTTCATTTATCTATGATAATTTAAAAAACATTGATACAACATTAGATGTTAAAAATAACAATTTCAACAAACCCAAGGACTGGGAAAGTCACAGAGCGTAGCGTACCACTTCGACAGATACCTAAAACCTTACAGCAAAATAATCCAGGAAAGTCTATTCTAACAGGACAGGTTAGAAGCAAAAAAAGACCTAGCAGCTCGGACAGAAGGGTTGAGCGACTACTTGGCATAGCCGATGTTTTATTAACTTTGCTTCGTTCGGTTTCGTTTTCGCCCAGCAGGGGGTGTGGAGTCGCCTTGCTGGTAGAAGTGACTGCTGCCGCGGCTGCTCGGCATTTCTGCTATCCCTGTGTGAAATATTATCACTGGCGACGCGACGCGAACCGCTCACGAGCTTATGCCATCGCTACAGCCGTGATTATAATGAACATATATCGAAACAAAACAATGTGAAATAAATTGTTAATATTTGGATGTCGGAGCGTTCAAATTTTGTTTCAATTTTTTAAATATATAATAATATAGTACAAAACATGTATTACAGACTTCGCACGGGTAATTAATCGGAATTGTTTTCCCGGAAATTATTCGATTTTTTCTCGCCTTTAACCTTTCCTAGACCACCACGAACATTTCACTACGACTAAGATAAGATAAATCCATTCAGCCGTTCTCGAGTTTTAGTGAGACTAACAAACAGCAATTAATTTTTTTGTAATTATATAACCGATCGTGTATAAAAAAATAAATTTGCCGTTAAAAAAAATTGAATACCATGGAATCAAGCTGTTTATCTTGCAAACGTTGTTTTTTAAAATGAAAAATAGATAGTAGCCGATTCCCAAACCTACTGAATACGGTAAAATTTGGTAAGAATGGGTAAAGCCTTTTCGGAGGAGTACGGTAACTTACATTGTGAATTGTATATTTTAATTTTTTTTTTTTTTTTTTTTTTACTATTCACACAGTATCACCTAACCCCAAACTAAGCAGAGCTTGTACTATGGGTGTTATGTGACTGATATACTACATAGATACATTTTTTTTTTGTAACACATATGATACATAGAAAACACCCAGACCCGAAACAGGAAATTGTAGATTGCACAAAATCTTGTCCCCCGGCGGGAATCGAACCCGCAACCTCCTGCGCCTCAGGCGGACGTTCGCCCACCGAGCCACAGAGGTCTTCGAAAGAGAAAATGAAAGAGTTTAGAAGTATTTAATATTCAAATGTTACCGATAAACATCTTCACTCGAAATATTCCACTCATGGAGTTCTTGTGTAAAGTGTAGGTACTCGTATGTAGCAAATCAAAACATTTTATTTGTTTCGCTTCGCAGTTAATTTTGTTTGAAGATGGTTCGCGTGCTTATGTTTTCAATTTAAACGAGAAATTCTGTAGAAACCTTTTGTTACATTTTCTTTTGAACATTGCTGAGTGGAAAACTATATTTGGTATTTTTCATGACAGTTTTTTATTATTTGACTCTTAACAAATGTTTTGATGGATTTAATTAGCAAATGTGTGAATTCATAATTATAATAAATAAAAAATCGTTTAATTAAATGATGTGACCTTTCTAATCTAGGGCCTGTCTCCGACTCACCGTTTAGGTTCTAATGTATGTATATTGATTTAAATTTTCATAGCAACTAGTCTCACTTTATAGGCTCACATAATAGACAGCCGAAATTCCCAAAAAATATATATTTTATAGTCTGGCCGCTCTTAGATTGCGTTCCTGACAGCTCTCATTAAAATCACGCCTAATGAATGAATTTCTTAATAGTACAGACGCTTAGAGTATCTATCTATGGTACAGACGATAGCAGCTGTCATTGTAATACTTAATGGGCATGCCGACCTATCTAGTGATGGGAGATGAATCATCGTGCATGCTGGTTTATAAACTGTATTAAAAAAAACGTATTTTGTGCCATAGTGTTAAACTAAAATTTAGGTTTAAAATATTATTTACTGGCAAACTAAATCTAAAATAATAATAACTACCTAAATAGAATCAAATCTAGTCTGGCTTCTTAGATTGTGTTTTTGACTGGTCGTGATCGAATGTAACGTGTAACTTTGAACTGTCGTTCAATTTACTAACTTTAATAAATATATAACTTTTTAATTATCATGGTTTTTAACAATATTATGACTTTAAAACCGTCAAATCATGGTATGATTAAAAAATATGCTTTATAAATGCAATGTTACAACGTAAGTAAATCTTATTAATAACGTTACTAAATGTTATAATGAGGTATGTACCTCACTAGTCATAGCAAGCGGACAAGTGTCAAAAACGCAATCTCTCAGTGGCCATACTACAGTCGCGGGTTATATTTTTTTCTTAATTTCCTATACATATTTTTCTTATTGAAATAGTTTTTACTTCCATTTAAATCTCAAAGCTTTGTAGTTGTTGTCTTTTCGACGTAAAATTTCAGCAACTTCGACGGGACTTCATCATTTATTATTCCTTTGTTTTGTCTATTAGTAACTCCAGCGGATACTTAAAATGGGTTACCTTTAATCAAATTAACCCGACCCATCCATTAGCTTGAGTAATTAGTAAAAGCTTCCGACTGTTCAGTAAACTTCACTTTTCATATTAAGATGGAAGGAAATTCAATGTAACCTAAAATTCTTTAAAAGACATTTTATTTTATGCAATAAATCAACATATTTTGAACAGATGTAACCCCTAGATAACTAGAAAAAAATTGAATAGGGTAGATAGCCACAAAGAATATGAGTCCGTCACTAAGATTATAAAAAATATATAACACCGTTTTTTTTCTTTTTATGCCTTAAAGTTTCGCTTAACATAAGGCTTTCTTATTTTAAATATTTACTTAATTTGTAACTAATTTTATCTGTAAATATATATATAAATATTGTACTTATATTTAAGTATTTAATAATATAACATAGTACATAATATTGTATCTAGATTTATATATTTCAACTTATATATATATATGTATATATATATATAAACTTTTATATAAATAACTTTTAAGTTACCACTAGTATAATTTCCTATTCGTAAATGTAAAAAGAACACTAAACTTGTATCGCATCAAATAAGGATTCCTAATTTTGTAATATTTCATCACCTCTTTTATTGCTTTACTGTACGTTTAGATTGTAAGTATGTAATATTAACCTCAGGTAACTTAGTCGAGGTAGAGCTGCCCTCGTGACTATATTACAAGTCTAGAACTTAGTTTAGTCCGAGGTGTCGAACCAAATGCCTGGTTGGTCAAGGTCATTGCATAATTAGAATGAAACTAATAAGTATTATAAATATTGTAAGACCTTTTTTGGAAATAAAACTTTTTATTCTTTATTCTTTTATTCTTTCGTGCGATTTGTACGTCAAAATCCCCGACTTCGGAACTTAGATGCTATAAATCTTGTCACTTTCTTATTGAATTGATAAAGCGAAAAATAGATGTCCGGATTTTTGGACAGACTAAACAGAATACCGATTTTTTATGTAGTCATTATACCTATTGAAAGACTGTTTGTTAAGCTTACAAAAATGTTTTTTTCGGGTCTATACAAAATGCTCTGTGATGTATAGAAGTAGAAAAAATATATTTTCGTCTTAATAATTTACTGATTATTTTTCTACTTTAAAGCTAGAGGCCAATAAAGCTCTAGCACAGTGAATATGAATGTCGATAATTAGGATGATTATTAATAATACCTATCTACATAATTTTCTTTTACAACTCCAATTTCCGGGTCAGTGCCGCTATGCTCGAACTTTGAGTTGTATAATTAAAGTTCCTATTCATTACACCGAGTTATGCCGCCATCTATCGTATGTACATTTGCTTAATGAATTTGTACCAAATTAAAGTGACTCTATCTACCTAATTCATTACACATTTCGTAATCGGATTGTGATGCTTGTATGTAATGTTGTTCGCTGTAAGCCCCTTTTGTAGGTACCTGTGTGCGTGGTGACAGAGACAGCCATCAGACGGATTATTTCAATTGAAAATGTTTATTATTTTTATGGTTCTGAGCTCTACCTTGGTAGAGTTTGTTTTTAAGTAAGTGTTATTTCATAAATAAATAAGAAAACGTTCAGAGAGAGACTATAGGGGATATTTATGTGTTTTAGAATTGATACAGAATAGAAAATCTCTTCTTCTATTCTTTAACAACGATGTTGATGATTTTATTTTTGTTTTTTGTGTGGAAAAATATTGAAGGTGCCTATATTATCTCTGTCCTCAAATGTGTGATTTAACAGACATATAAATGCAATCTATGGGGTAAATAGCTGATTACTCCTTTTTGATATAATCCGTATTTGGTGAGCTTACAGCTGGTAGTATTTTATAATTATGAAATTTGAAAAATAAATATTTTACACCACCAGCTTCACAAAGGAAAATAACACCGTTGGGAGACTTAGGTTTAGATTTTCAAACTTGTTATTTGATCTCCCACATCATGTTACAAGTAAAACAAACGAAGACGACTCTACCACGCGAACATTTGTGGATTTATTTAGAAGTACCTTAATTTGTAAACAAGATTTTCATCAACCTGGCCTTTAAGCGAGTCGACAAAGAAAGTAATGAGTCCCGTTTCTGTGGAAGTGAAGGTAAAATAAATTACTGGGATACGGGCCGGTTAATTAAAGAGAACCGCCTTATTTTTTGCTATTCTGTGCTGATTTCGGTCGTGATTGCTTAAAGTAGCATTAAGTTTAGTTTTGTGGTCATAATATTCAAGATTGCTATATAAAAAAATAGGTACCTATTCTGTTGAGTCCGTCTGTTTGCACAAATCGAACAACAGCGTTCTGTCACGCGTAACTTCAATGCACTCAATCGTCATGATTTTTCGTTTGCCAAAAAAAGAAAAAAAATACTTGTACAATTTTTCAATAAATTACGTGATAAACTAATTTTACGGAGAAGTAATTTAAAATGTCTCGATAACTCCTTTACCAAAAATAAAAATATGTAAATTATTTTCCGTCTGCCTGTTTTATCTTTCTAATGGCAATATTGCATTAGTTTTTAATATTCTAATTATTTAAATGTTGATTTTCATAAATTTACATTAATATAATAATTTATTTACAAACAAGCAAGGTTGCTCCGACATCCAAAAAGCATTCTACTCTAATAAAAGAAAACGAGCATGTTCTATACAATGTTTAGCTCGAGTGAATAAAACCTATACATTAAAACGACATTAAAATTCCGCTACAATCTGAAACATAAAATTTATGAAAGGATTTCTCGGTTTTTATCAAAATTTTATGAGGTCAACTCCGCTTCACAAATTAGAACAAAACAGTTTACGTTTACAGAGAGTTTGTGGATGATTTTCATTTTATTTTAATAAAACTGTATAGAAATCTGTATTTTTAGTTACTGGCTAAACTGAAATAAAAAAGTATGTACTAAGTTTAATTAAATGCTATAAGTTTTGGGTTCTTTAACATTACAGATTCTATAATGATTTCTAGGAAATAAAATCCCTAGATTTTTTTAAATAATACTAGGTAGGTAAGTATTCTATCTATCTTTCCAATACCAAGTAATACCCTAGAAATGTAATTAATGAAACGACATCGGGACCCATTTAACTTTATAGCTACGTAGTAGTTAGAGAAATAAACATATTTAGTCTGCTCCAACAAACAAATTGAGTTAAATTATCACAAGATGTAGCAGTTATGGTACATTTAACAGACAGACTGAAATATTTTGTGACCATTATGGAATTGTCCCTTAGCATACAATTTATGCTGAAAAAGGGACTCTATTATAAACGATGCTCGTTAGAACCGTTTGAAACAGTATCTTTACGGATAGTTAAGCGGGGCTAGACTGTCATTTTACAATGCTGGGTTTCTTATTCAAGTCACTATTATTCAAAAAGCACTCCAATAACAGGATGTTTAATATATTTAAATTCCAGAACACAGTTATCTAAAGTGTATTTCGTAATTCCAATTTTACGTAAACCTTATTTAAATTTACGCAAGCCACCTAAATCGCAATATTACCATATTTAGCACTTTGGATTTAATCCCATATTTAGCACGTCGCAGAGAAAATTTGTAGGTGAAAATTAGCTTGACTAAGATCAACATTTTATAATTATATGCATACGTTTGTGAAGCAAAGTCTCTCTCCTAACACAACACTATTCAGGTACCTAATTGCTTATGTACATACTTGGTTTCATCTATGTAGACAGCTTCTAACACCTTTGCTGCATATTGTAGGTTCTTTTGTAAAGTCTCAGCCGATATTTCACCTCTATTTAATTGTCTTAAGAGGTATCGTAATCTGTGGACAAAGGAAAGAGATGGTTAGATTTAAAGTAAAAACATTTTTAACTTAGATTTATATTAATCGATATAATCACTTTGCTGTTTAGATCAAGATATAAAGATAAAAAAAAATGGGTAAAGAATGGGCCCGCCACGCGGCCGTCTTTGGCCATAGCATTTTTTAAGGTTTAAAAAAAAAATGGTATGGTTATACATATTTAAGAACAAATCATAGCAGACAAAATTTTTTTTTTTATATTTGATTCTTCATTGATTTAAAACATTTTGTATGACAAATTTGAAAGCTTGAAGAATATAGAATAAAACTGAATGATAGAAATATGTTGTATTTCAAATAAACGTTAAATAAACTTACTTATGAAATCATACGAGTATATTTCAATATTTGTAATCTACTTATATATTATGCTTAATATTTAAGATTTTTAGGTTAAAATGATTATGGGTGAATAGTCAACAACATTTATTTATTAGGTGTCTACCTAACCCACTACCCATTTTAAAACAATTCTAAACTAAATACATTTAGTTTTAAGGTAGCATAACTCAGTTAGGAGTAGCGGTGACGCCTAAAAGCGAATAAAGGTTAGGGCGAGATTGCCGCCCGCCCAAATTGGATTGAGTGCTTCACGCGCCCTCAGCTCGATAGCAGTCATGTTTAGATATCAAACGGTTTTGGATTCACCCTAAAAGTATTGGTAATGGGTGAAAATAAGATATGATTTCTACTAATGGGAATGGTAAGATGTTATCCAAGATTATCCTTTTGCAAAGCAAACTTAACATTGAAACTTATTTATTCAAGGTACTTAAAACCATCCTAACTGTCAAATTGAAAATAGCATATTTTTAGAACGCTTACGATCCTGAAAGATATATGAGTTTGGGTAGAGCTGATGTGGTCGAAATTATAATAAAATGATAAGTTGATAAACATAGATTCAGTCTGAGGAAGTAAACCCTTTTCACCGCGACATAACCTTACACAGACAAAATTATGTCAAAATGTTGTAAAGGAAAAAAACAGGAGAAAATCCCAAGCGATCCACGATAGGTCACTTTCAAGAATTGTTATCATTACGTGACAAAAACGGACTTGTAACGAAGGTCCCGAAACATTTCCGACGAAACGAAATCCGTTTGAACGTACCCAATTTGTCATAACTTCATAAGCCTGATGAAGCGAGAACTCAAAGAGAAGGGTGAACCGCACTGAAAGAATGTAAAATAATACAAATGAGTTCAATTCGCATGCAGACGGCTTAGTACAGCAATTTACTACTTTCACTATAGAATAGACAAGGACAAACTGAACAAAAAAACAATCACATTTGTTTGGTTTGTTAAAACTGTCACTGTCTGCAAAAACATTATTAAGATTAAATTTTCTTCTATAATCCAAGAGGTCTGCCAGCTTAGCGCGGCGATTTTCTTTGTATTCCTTATAGAATACCTCTATAAGATAGAGAGCGACAAAGGATACGCCTTTTGCATTTGCAGGAAAGAGATACAAGTACACTCGATCTTTCCCGCAACTACTTTCGCGGCACGAAATCTACGTTGTTTGTCTTGTTCTCGAAGTAAAATAACTGTTTCTATTCTAAAATGTCAAAAATAGGCAAAATGGCGTCTGACCTTGAAACATGTAGACTTCTCTCTAGGGCATAATTCAAAACTTTATTATATAAATGACAATATTTATGTTTACTAAAATTAATGAAAATACAGTTAAATAAGCAAAATATATATAAAAAGAAGAAATACGATATGAATAAATTAAAATTTATAAGACATAAAAAATATATCACCAGATAATTAGCCTAAGCCTTTAGAATAGTCTATCTATACTACATAGACTGCGTTTTTTCTCTACCTAGACAACAGTCGCTGTATTAACCCAACAGGCTAGTTATTCGAACTTACTAAAAACGAGGAATAGATACGGGAACAAAATAAGCCAGAAGACGGAAAGAAAATGTGGAACAAATATTTCTTTGTGTGAAATATGCAGGATTATAAATGTAATTATTTTATGTTAACGCTGAAACATCTGTTGGCTTATTATTTTGGACATGTTTTTGTTGTTACAAATTGTTTTTGGTTTGAATTATTTTTTGGCAGGATATTACCTACGTGTTACCATACTACAATATATAATAATAATAGCCTTTTATTCAGAACAATGTGTTAACATAAACTTAAATAAACTATTTTATTTATACAAATTAAGGAAACTGATCATAAAATGGTTATAATTCCAAAATATGTTTTTTGCTTAGCTTCTGCAGATTTGTTTGCCAATAAGCAAAGGCCTCCTCCAACCTTTTCCATTATTTCCTTTCTTGAGCTACTCTGTTCCAAGTTACTTTTGCAACTCGTCTAATTTCATCATTTTATCTTTTCAGTGGTCTGCCACTCTTTCTCTGGGATATTAAAAGAAATGATTATGTTAGATTAATTAATGAAATTCTATGTAATAACTGACATGCCAATGTTATTGTATAACTTTATGGTGCAATAAATGAATTTACTGAATTTACTGATACCATTGTGTTATCGCTCTGAAGAGTATATAGGTATATTCATGATATAATTTAATCTTAATAATGTTAGTGACAGTGTATAGGTATATTATTATTTTGTCAGTCTGAGTCAAGAAATTAATATTGTAGACCGATACTGTAGGTATTAATTTATCACTCTGGCTCAACTGAATTATATATAATACATGAAATTTTCTTGAATTCGCAAAAAATGTCTAACCATGAAAAGTTTATCATTACTTTGAATATACTTTCCCCGAACCAAAATACATCTCGATATTCATAAAGACAGTCCGCTATCTCGAAAGCTCTCGTTCCGACACAAAAGAAAGAAAATACTGGAGAAATCCCCGGGATTAATTTGAATCCAGAGATAAATTGCGCCAATCGAGACGCTTTGCTGTTACATTTTTTTTATTATTGATACTCTCTGTTAGGTTTGAAGTTTATACACTGTTTTTGAAACAACCTAAAAATCATTAAAATTCAACTTCTTACCTTTTTATTAGTATATTATGTATCGTGCCACGTATAACCTGCTGGAAAAAGCTTCCTTTTACTTTTATAGAGGCTAGTCTTAGCAATTTTATTAATTTCTTGAATCAAAATATTTTGCCATATAACTGCTCCATAAAAAAGAACGCCAAAAAACTGAAGAGTTCAAAATAATGAAGTTGTTTATACAAACTCATATATTTTCCCCTTCATAATATTAGTTATAACATTTGTAGTAATATTACTTAAAATATCACCGTCACGTACACAAGCCTTCCTCAATAGTAATGCTATTCCAATGTGCCAATATTCACGCTTAGCAGGCGGGTTGGCGGACGCATTGTTAAGTGTTGTGGTCGTAGAAGACGCTTTTAGATAGCTAGATAGATAGGTAACTCTTTATTGTACACCACAAATAAAATACAAACTGCAACAATAACAAGACAATACATTGGAGTGCAAAGGGCGGCATTATCGCTGTGAGCGACCTCCTCCAGGCAACCTTTGGATGGACAGGAAAGAATTAGAACGACATAGACAGTGGCGTAACGTAAAGAAGATATAAAAGGAAAATAAATAAATACCAAATAAACTATTCAAAACTATTTTCATATAAAATTAACTTAAAAATAAAAATAAACTTACATAATTCATAAACTATTATCCTAATAAGAGCGATACTGGCCCTTGACTTTTGCCCGTCTTCTGGTTAAATCCCCTAAATCGCCCATGAGAGGAGATGTTAAACGACAACCTAAGAGGTTCTAGATAAATCGCTTAGCGTAAGCACCCCTAATTATGTTCCGACTGCTGGGACTCTAGGAATCTCTCTTGGCGAGAGAGATTAGGCCTTAGTTAACCACGCTGGCCAAGAATTTCTACAATATTACTTCCATCTTTGATTTAAGATAGATAGATACATAATTGTTTATTGTACACCACTAAATTCAAAATTAAGACAGCACACATTAATAAATAGAGATATTATTATAAATATTTTTATAAGCTCATCATTTCAATTAGAATTCATATTTCTGTACAAACTAAATACAGCAATATCTCTAGAGCTCATGGTTGTAATATGCGTACTTGACCTGATAAACTTAGTACCTAAGTATAATATTTTAATGAAGAAAACCCTAAGACTAAGGAATAAAAGCTTGTAGAATATACGACGTATGTATAATGACGTATTTATAAACGTAAAAAGCCTATTCCGATACCAAGTTACAATCTATCCCCATTTCAAACAAAGCGTATCAGTCGTTTTGCCGTGAAATACCGACAAACAAACAGACATTTTCCCTTTTATAATATTACTTCTATTGTATGTATAAATGTCATTGGGGCGAGTACAAAGTGAAAAAGCACTTTGTTTTCGCCCCAATGACGAACATGGCTTTTTCTAAGCTGTAACACAATATATCTCGGAAGGGCAAGACTATAGATATAACTGGGTCTGATTTGTCTCATAATCGTTTGATCCTTGTCTAGACGGGCCTCGGGGAGCGGTGATTGATGATGCGCTGTTATTGCTGAAACTCTTAAACAAAATACTCCATCGAGACTTTATGGGATCGGGTCGCACATGTGATGTGTTAAAAGGTTAAGCTGGTAGATATTTGGATGAATAATTAAGTACCTAGTATTCTGTCTACCTACTAGCATTCACGCCACGGCGTTACCCGTGTTTTATGGATAGTCTCGAGGGAACGACGTATATATTTTCCCTCGGTAAACATACATATTATATTCCTTAATAAACAGGCTATCTGACGGTGAAAGTATTATGCAAATTGGACCAGTAGTTCCTAAGAATAGCGCGTTCAAAAAATCAAACAAACTCTATCATTATTAGTTAAAACTATATCATAAACGTATAGATATAACAACCCGTTTACACTGCTAGATAAAACCTTTTTACTTTTACAGAGACAAGTTTTAGTAATTATATTAATTTCTTGATTAAAAATATTTTGCCACAACCGGAGAATAAAATGCCATAAATCCTAACTGCTACCGGAAAATAAAAAAGAAATCGACAGGAGGCGAGAAATGTGAAAACTGGTTGGGTAGCTGAGCTCACTGTAAAATATTTTGCTACTATTTATTTTTAACCTACAGTTTTGATAAACTCTACCCCCAAGTGAAAGGTGAGGAAGAAAAACTGGCTTGAGTTTATTTAACAAATCTTACTATTAGTAAAGGTAAATTAATGAGGTTTTAATGAAATATGTTTGTTAGCAGTGGATAGCAGAAAACTTCATAATCGTAATAATTTATGTAAATATTACATAATTAACGAAGTTTTTGGACTCTACTGCCTGTGCTAGTAAGAAACTGTGTTACAGGTAGTGTCCCGAAACCACGCAGTCATATAACCTTACAAAAGCATACATCTAAATAGATACCTTATGAAATAGCATAAAATATTTTATATAAATAAAAATTAACTAAGGTTTTTTCTTCACGAACGTATCCATAAAGCGTCGGTATAAGACTCCTCCAGTCCAAAAGTCGGCGCGGGGAACATGTCCATAAACTTCTTTTGTTATAGGTAAATATTTATTCTGTACTTGAGCTTACTCTAGCTTTTGCCTGCAGTATGTAACTTACCTTAGGAACTGATATGGGGTTCTCCAAGATTGCTGATATAAATTCAAACAGTCCAAATGAACCTTGAATTACCATACATTGCGCATAACGTCGCTTACCGGATACCATTCCCATTATCACGTCATTATCCAGGTACATGTATTTACCTACTAAGATTTTTATCCAGAATCGTTATAATATAATTGATTAATTAGTTTCACATTTTTCTCTAAAATTTTTCTTTCTACCTTATTAATTTGCTTCCAGCAAAGTTATGGTATGACCTTGTTATATTATGTATGTGAAAAAAAGGTCTACTAAAGGGAAGTCTACTGAACTGAGCAATGGTAGAAAGTTTATAACCCTTTTATTTTGAAACTAGTGTCCAAAAAGGGACGGATACTTTAGTCTTTTGTAATATTTAAAATGAAACAAAAGTTACCAGTTGAACCGCCTTGAATCAATCGACATTATATATATAACTAGCGGCCCGCCCCGGCGTCGCACGGGTATAAATTTTTCCCGGAAATTATTCGAATTTTTCTCGCCGTAAAAACCATCCTATCTCTCAAGTTGGATCGAACTGCACATGGTGTGCGAATTTTATTATAATCGGTTAAGTGGTTTAGGTGTGCATATAATATGTATATTGTTGAAATAAAATCCGTTTAAATTTTTTAAAGGTGTAAGTGAACAGACAGTCAAATTAATAACTAAATGAACAAAGCTTAATTTAGTTATTAATTTTGAAAAGGGGTGGAGTTTGTGTATAAGATAGAGGAGGTTTTTGCAACATCAGTTAAATTAACAAACCAATAAAAGATGGCGGAACACTATTGGCCCTTACCATTAGATTGTTTATCATTGTTCAATTTGTCCTGACTTTTCAAAATATCGGCCCTACGTCTGTAATATTCTGGAGAACCGACGGAAGCAATAAGATTTTTATTAGTGCTCAAGACAAAAGTAGAAGCTAGCGTTTTTTATTGAATAGGAAGCTAGATAATAAGCTCCTAGTACGATTTGTTTATCATTTGCACATCGTCATGACATTTCTACTTACAAAGAGGACCAAATAATGAAGTTCATTATTTCAGTCCTTTGTTCCGAAAGATTAGCCTTCATAAACATTTTGTGTGATAGAATTTGCATCTATTTTCTTTGGGTAAAAATCTCCATCGTTTAAATTTCGTCTCAACAAAATGTTATTAAAAGGGTGGGCATAATTGGGTGGGACTCGCACGGGACCGAAAGCATTGGCTAACAATAGAGGCCCATGCTCAGCAGTGGATGCAAACGGGCTGAGTTTGATGATGAAAAGGTTATTGTCACCAAGTATATTTCATATTTGAATATACCTAAATGTAACAACAACACATTGAAAATAATTATTCAACATAACGTTACCACTATAACTATAAGCAGTATTTGTAAATCAATGCAATATTTTCTTCAATTTTACAGTTCGTTCCGTACATTAGTAGGTTATTTGTTACTACAGAGTTTTTTATCTCTAATAAAACTAGTAACAAACAACCTTTAGTTTAGTCCAATAGCTTTACATAACGAACTGATTGTTTTTTTTTTATTTTATAAGTCTGAAGAGTTTGTTTAAACGCGCTTTTTGTTTTTTTTTTGTTTGAGTTTGTATCTCAGGAACTACTGGTCCGATTTTTATAATGCGGCTAGCGGCCCGCCCCGGCTTCGCACGGGTAATTATTCGGAATTGTTTTCCCGGAAATTATTAGATGTTTTCTCGCCTTTTAAACCTTCCCTAGACCTCCACGAACATTTGAAGACTAAGATAAGATAAATCCGTTCAGCCGTTCTTGATTTTTTGTGAGACTAGACGAACAGCAATTCATTTTTTTAATTTAAGATTTGAATATCTTCAGTGTTAAATTTATCCATTTATCGAGGAAGGTTTTAGGCTACTTTTTACCGCGAGAAAATCCATAAAAACGGGCAACACCGCTGTAGCGTTTAAAGCTATAGTTAGAAAATATAGTCCGTTGACCAAATCAAGCCAAAATCCGTTGACAATTTGGTCAACATAGTTGTTTTTGTTTTTCGTTGTGAAAATATATATTGAGCTTGCTGTAATTTAAGAAGCACTAGTGTATCATTCATTGTATCGTATTCTTTAGTATATTTTCTAGTTAGACATAAATCCATTACCAGTATGTAAATCAGTGTAATGTTTACGCCATCCAGTGTGAAAATCTATTGCGGGCGTTACGAACAGTCTGACGTCGGAAATAGTGAAACGTGTTTCCTGTGTTCTCGACAGAGCCTTCATTTATCCATAACACACACGTTAGGAGCAATATTAACGATGCATCAGCTAACTTCAATGGAATATTGCTTTGGATGGAAATTCGACTAATGGAATGTTTCTATAGCTATCTACAGAATAGCATTCATCAGCATTCATCTATACATGAATACTGAATAGCCATTTCAAAGCAGAAATGTAAACGGCGGATTATAATTTTCGGCTACGACATATATTACTAAGGTTATTGTCCACGATACTTGAAATTTCCTTGGGAAATAAACTATTTCTAAGGTTAAATGTAGCCTACAGCGTTTTAAATGGGCTGTACAAAACTGAAAGATACGGCGAATAGACGATTTTTTGACACTTAGATTTTTTTTTAAGCCTTCATTTGATCACAGTTTCACCTGATGTAAAGTGACGATGTGGTCTAAGATGGAGCATGAAGGCTTAGAAGATGGCTTCTCCGGACCACATTACGAAACACGAAAAAATCGCTTCACGCACTGGCCCAGCCCGGAGGGTGGTGACAAGCCGCGGCCGAAGCCTACAAATTACACAATTTACAATTACAATCTACAATTTACAAATTTTATTATTTTTATGTTCAGCATAGGTACTTATACCGTCCGACTGTTAAGGCCAGCTTTACCACATATCGCGCTGTAAGGTAGCTGCTTACACAGGGACTTCTCTCTTATTGGCTAAAGAGATTAGGCCTCAATACACCACGCTGGCCAAGTGCGGGTTGGTAAATGTCACATGTCCTTCAAACTCCTTTAATTTCTCAGAACTATTCATGTATAATATTACTAGTAATTAATTTATTAAAATATTTAAATAACACCTTTACATTGCCATTACAGTTTGACACCAATGCGACAAGTAAATTAAATTAATTCTATTTATAATCTAAATTCATCTATATTTATATCTATTTAATACATTTAAACGTACATTTCAAGCACTATGAATGTACATGGTCAAATAAATCAAAATATTCGTCTACTATTGTAATTTTTTTAACTTTCTAATTGTCCTGTGTCGTTTTTTAATAGTAATACTCAATTTCTTAGTCAGTATTTTGGTTACATAAATTGGAAGGCGTTGCAAACCGCGGCACAGTTTTATACTTTTTTTATGCTTGATATGCTGTAATTTGTGCATATTCTCACCTGATATTTTTCGGCAAGCATCGTAGGTTGAGTACAAAACACAAATTCTTAGAACTATATTCTAAGAATTTGTGTTTTGTAAATGAATAAATGGAATGAAATTGTACCTAATTAGGTACATCACATGTCATGTAAATCGTAGATCAATCGTACTCATAACTACACGTACAACGTACCCAGTGAACTGCACGAAATCACGTTACGCTTCTGATCCAGCCTCCATTGTTAGTGGAAGCATTGTCTGATATAACCAGCTTTATCTTGTATGAATAATGCGAGAATTATGGTCCTATTATTAAAATGAATAAGGTTTTTAATATGCAATTGTTGGACTATAAGACGAGATAAAACATTTATCACCTCAGTTATAAGACATTTGTTTTCATTTCCCTTTAGTTCTCATCTTGACAATCTTTTCATATACTAACAAAATACATTTAATATTTAATAATTAATATCATTACATTTTGAATATCAACATTCACTAACAAATCATACAAAAGATTAAATTTTGATTTTGACTGCCTCAATGGCGCGGTGGGCGGAGGTCCGCTTGCGGTGCAAGAGGTAGCGGGTTCGATTCCCGTCGAGGGGTCAAGTGTTTGTATGTTCTGCAACCCTTTTTCTCCTTGGTTTGGGTGTTTAAAATGTATAATTAAAAATATCTATGTATGTATATCTATTATATTAAGTCTATCAGATATCTAGTACCCGTAACACAAGCTTATAGCTTACCACGGGGCTAGATGTTGTTGTGTGGATTGTCCGGCAATATTTATATTTATTTATTTAAATAAATATATACAAACACAGGAAATAAGAAGAATGGCTACGTCTCAGCATGCGCTTGATTACCAGAAAACTAGTATCAGCGCTGGTCTTCCGACATGACATTCATCTCACAGAACATCGTTTTATCTTTGGTCTCCCTCTCCCACAATGATATTGATAATGCATTCCTCCAAGACATGTCTGTCATACTGTATTTTTGCCACTCACAACTTTCATTCAGGGGCGAATTACTTTACTCACCCGGGTGTATTAAATGCATTTTTAGTATACTTTATTTACCCAGGTGTTTTCGGTTGCATTCAGTCCATTATTTTAGTAGACTTTATTCATCTTAAGCGTCGTGCCAATGCCACGATAAACTATTAAGTACTCCTCAACTTATCCGCCTCAGGTGCTACTTTAAAAGCATAATATACCTCTACTGTCTTCAGAACTTATTCATTCTCAACTACATCTCATAAAAATTGCTATAAAGCTAATGAGTTTGTTTGTTTGAACGCGTTTATCTCAGGAATATCAGGAAATACTTTCACAGCCAGATAGAGTAGATATTTATTGAAGAAGGCTATACGCAATTTAACCGCTGGAATTACGTTAATAAAATAAAATAAATAAATATTTCCGGTAAATCCACACAACAACAGCTAGACCCGTGGTAAACCTTAAGCTCGTTTTACGGGTACTAGACATCTGATATACTTAATATAAGAGACAAATAATACATAGATATTTTTTTATTATACAGCCCAAGGAGAAAGTGCTTGCAGAACATACAAGCACTTGACCCCAAGGGGTAACTCCCGCTACCTCTTGCGCCCACCGCGCCACGGAGGCAGTCACTTTCCGGTATTATCAGTAAGGAAAATACTGGTAACCCCAGTTTATAATAATAGTCACCGTGACCTGATAATAGTCAACCGGGCTGGGAGTTTAGCAAATGACAGATGATTACTATAATCCTAGGCCCACTCCTGACAGCGTCGTTGAAACAATGTTATAGTACCTTAGTCCAGTGTCGTTGTCACGATTCGTGCTGACTCATATTGCGGTCAGTTGAGTAGGGTTCTGCTAAATATTATATTAGTCTGCGAACTAAAATAGTGCTCGTGTTTCACTTGAAATTCTTGTGTGCTAGTCATGTTTCCCGTAGCGTTTTGTAAAAATGTCAAAATGTCCTTTGTCCGTATCGCTGTCATTCCCATTCTTCCGTTCTTATTTTTATCGTTCCGTACCCAGGGTAAAATGGACATTATTGACACTTCGTCGTGTATCTGTCTGTCGCCAGGCTGTATCTGAAGAACCGTGATAGATAGAGAGTTGAAATTTCTAGGGATAGCTCTCTTGCCACCATAACAACAATTACTTATATATAATAAATCTGAACTAATCACTGATTAGTTCAGAAGGATCCGTAGCCTTGACTGTATGCAAAATATTACTTATACTTGGTGCAATTAAACCTAGTCTAGTTTAGTTTTAATGTAGCATAGGTCGACTGTAAGACATCTTACTAACGATAAGATGTACCTTTTGTAATTTTTTACAATAAAACCATTTTTATTTATTTATTTAAAATAAATATATAAGAACAAACGTGATTTTTATCAAGTTAGGCGATGTTGCGCGAGGCCAGTACTTGGATGGGTGAACGCTCCTTGAACTACAAAAAATTGTTACTTTCATTTTATTTTTTTTATTGCAAAATGTGTATAACTGTACAACCTGTATATATCTATTATGAGTCCATTTCATAAAATCAAATTTATTTAAACCTAAACGAGGCACCGAGGTGTGTAATGAGTTTTTCTGCAATGTCTGCATGCTTGTCTATCGGATTAAGCGTTTGCTTTTAGCGCTTTAATGAGTGGTCGAATTTGAAATGCTTTGGTCGGTGCACGATATTAAGCCGCGACGGGTCAATATTTATCATAAACATTGGCTCTTTTCACCATTTTTTCATTGCCGTTAATCCAGGAAACATGTAGTTTGTGATGATCTTTGCCCACTGCTTGTCTGGTATACACCACGTTCCGCCTTGTCCTTTTCTAAATTGAAGACTCTAACATAATCTACAGACTTAGGTAATATTAACATTTAGATCGCAACGTCAGTTTTTTATATTATCACGATATTCATCATTTTTTCCATAATTTAAATTATGTAGGGTCACACATGTATCATATACTTATGTAGGGTATGCACAATATTTTTTTAATTTTTACAATCTCAAAGGGACAACTTTAAAGTATTTGTTTTTTAATTTCTCTCCCTATCAGCTGTTACCTCAAAGCATACTCCATTCTCTTATTATTCCATCCGTCACACATACCATTTCACTTTTTTAAATTACACTCTAAGTACCGAATAGAATACCTACATATTATTTGAAAACAAATATAAAATTTAATAATTCTAGAAATACTTCATCAAAAGGCTTTACATCAAGCGTAAAGTAAATTTATGTTTAGTATTTAATCGTGTCCCAGCAGCTTAGGTCCTATAATGTGACTTTCAGATTACTGATAAAATATTAACTTATAAACTCGTTGCCGCAAAAGTTGAAGGCTTACGTCATAAGCCATCCTAAGCTAACAGCAATTTGCTACGTTCCCCGTGTCCGAAATATTCTATTTGTCCTCGTGTATTTTGTCGCTTGAGGATGTTCAAATAATTTTATTGCCTGTTTTCTTGTCGTCCCAGTATTTTGGCATTGTGTGTTATCTATATAGTCCTGTTTGTTAGATAATTAAAATGTGATAAACCGCTCTCGTTTTGCGTTCAATTGCTGAAAGTAAAATTAAATGTGATAATTACTTAAAGTGCTGAGTGTACTTAAAAATATTTCGTCTGATTACCTATACCTACTTTTTACTATTTCGTATTGATAATGTTAAAATCAGTTTATGTACCTATAGATTACAATTTAAAAAAGTAACTCTATAAAACAAATGGATTATTTTACCTACGGACTATAAAATATTGCTTACACAATAATGCTACGGCGATGACACAGGAAGAATACAGTAGCAGTATTCAATTACGGTATTTTGTATATTGCAAACTAACCTGTATATTTTGACATTTCTTGACCGCGCCATTCAGTTACTGCGTTCGTCCACAAACCGTCCCGTTAATATTGTTCATAATTAGTTCAATGCGTTTATCAAATCAGATGTTTATCGTCTCACATCTTGCAGTATTGATGTTTAGCATCTATTGTCGAACTTAATCCGATCATGCAAACATACATAGCGCTGTTTGACCCAGAAATTCCAAGCACGTAGCGATGGGTAATACGCACGTATTGCTGCAATTTGCCTTTAGCTATAAAGCCCTCTAGTACATCTATGATCGGTGCTTTCGTAGTATCTACGGGACGTGTTCAAGAGATATTGTACCAATAGATGTGATCTGATATACGACTGTCTTTACGTCTTGTTACTCCTTGTATAAACATCCAAATTGGTCTGCGATTTTATACTTTTGAAAAAAAGTTTTTCCACCTTTCTCCGATTCTGCATAGACAATCAATTTTAAACTAGCGTAACATAGCCAGTTACTACTTGAAACCTTATGATAAGTATACTACGAAAATTCTCAAAAGCGTTTCAATTATTTTGTGACGTGTCACATTTCCTTAACCTTAAAACAACCAGTATATCGTATCAATCGGCCGGATACACCGCACAAATACACCGCGAGATATGAACCGTAACACCCTGAACGAAGTCGCAGAAGAGATCAGCCACGAAGTTCGTAGGCGTGACCTCTACTTTCGTCGGACTGTAGCCTTACCATAACTTGCCATTTTATTTGCTGTTAATTTACAACATTTTGTAATCCAATACACTTGACAGATTTTTCACAAATTAACTTAAACTTTGTCTGTTATGTGTATGGTGTTACAATATTTTGTCGATTCTCTGACAAAAGGTACCGACTACAGAAAACCTGAGGGTAGTGGAAGGATTTTCGATAAGGTATATAAATAAATAAATAAATATTTCCGGACTTCTCACACAGCATCACCTAACCCCAAACTAAGCAGAGCTTGTACTATGGGTGTTAGGTGACTGATATACTACATAGATACATTTTTTTGTGTAAATACATACATATGATACATAGAAAATACCCAGACCCTAAACCAGAAGTTGTAGATCGTACAAAATCTGGTCTCCCGGCGAGAATCGAACCTGTAACCTCCTGCGCCACAGGCGGACGTTCGCCCACCGAGCCGCAGAGGTCATATCTTACCTTAGAGCGGCTTTGTCGCAGGCGTCGGGCGTGTCGACGGCGGGCAAGTGCTCAGTGTCTAGATCCAGCTGGTCGAGCTGCTCATCCGTGGGCGTCGGGCAGCTCTCCCGCTCGGCCTTACTTCGGCTCGAGGAGCGCCGAACGATCGTGAGGGCGCCTTGTTCTGTGGAGATAAGACATAGTTAGTATAATGCATCTGTGAAGGCAACACTGTCGGGCCAGTAGGTATGTAGGTAGGCTTCGGCCGCGGCTTGTCACCACCCTCCGGGCTGGGCCATAGTGAATGTGGCAAGCAAGCATTATAAATTTTCCATTCGTTAAATATTAATGAAAGACTCAGAACTGTAGCGATGACATTCAATTCAAGTTATAAATATAGGAACAGTAGAACACACAAAAGGCCACAAAATTAACCAATTTACTTCACAAAGAGTAAACGAATGATTATAACCGCTACTCAGAAGTTCTCAAGTACCTAATTTTAGGGTAAGTTAAGGTGATGAGGGCAGTTCATTTGGTTTTGATATTGAAAAATAGGCTTAAGTAGGTATAAATGAGACTCGTATCTATACTGATATTATAAAAAGTTTGTTTGTTTGAACGCGCTAATCTCAGGAGCTTCTGATCCGATCTAAATAATTCTTTCGTTTTTTGATAGCCATATCATCTATCGAGGAAGGCTTTACCTCTATACTATAATATTATTATGGGAAAATATCGTGTTTCCACGGGAAATCTATAAAACACCGAGCGTGAAATGCTAGATATAAAAATTAAACGCAAAATGTTAGTAAGCGCATAACTCAACAATGCCTGGAACGATTTGCCCTATTATTTTATTTTTAACTAGTGGCCCGCCCCGGTTTCCCACGGGTAAAAAAAGTTCCCGGAAATTTTTCGCTCACCGTTTAGACCCACTACTACTACACTGGACTACGACAAACTTTTTAAAACCAAAATCAGCTCAATCGGCCCAGCCGTTCTCGAGTTTTAATCAGACTAACGAACAACAATTCATTTTTATTTATATAGATGTTCGTCGAACGAGACAGAATATAATACTTGAACTTTGATAAGCTTCGTTATCCCCATTTTTTGTACCCAACAAACCGTTGCAATATTATGTATTGCTCTGCTAGCGTTGGGTTGGTACAAGTTGGCTCAGATTTAGCTAACACATTTTGTAGAAATAATTATCATAAAAATGTCTTCTTACATACTTTATTATTTCTGGGTTATTCATTTTTCTGCACTTGTGATTATAGAGCGACGTTGCAATGCAAAAAACGTACATTGGAAAAATATTTGAATTCGTTTTATACAATGTAAAGAACGCAAAAATGCATTGCTATTTTAAATTTGCAAGTATGACATAGCCAGTTAATTATTAATGCATAAATCGTTAACCGATTCAATAGCATATCTATTAATTTTCTTTTTCGAAAATAAGGTGGTTCTGCCTAAATTTTACAGCTACTATCAGCCAACTTATTAAAAAGCTATTACGGATTGTAACAAATTACAATGGTAACAGTTTTCTGATTAATTACTATGAAAACTATTCCATTGTTACCAGAAAGTTTGGGGTTAGAGTAATCTTTAGAGCCTAATTGTGATGTTGCCACAGCCAAACGTGCCTCTCATACAAATAGCCCATTCATTCATTACGAATCATTTCGATCATTAGTAGTGCAATTCAGTGGAACCTAAAATAGAGAATCCTAGAATAGAGGGTACAAATGTTTGCCTCTGACATTTGAGCACGCTGAAGTAAGTATAATTGGTATGACATTTTTGCAACAAATATTATTCATAAATAAATTTGATAAGTATGAGATGGACTCATACTCCACCTAGGTTCCGTATATAGTTTCCGTATACAATTTGCTATAAAAAAAGCAAATAATGGTAAAAAAATAAATTTTTAATAGTGCAAAAAGGTGCAGATGGAGTGTTCACCTATCCAAGTGACAATAAGGTGAGTACCATTTATTTATTTATTTATTAATATTAATTAACTAGCTTCGATACCAATTACATTAATTAATTAATTAAATAATACATTAAAAATACATTCATAAATATCATAATAAAATAATTATTATACAAGAGATAATAACATAAATGTTATGTTATATCTAATATATAAAATTCTCGTGTCACAGTTTTCGTTGTTATACTCCTCCGAAACGGCTTGACCGATTCTCATGAAATTTCGTGAGCATAAATTGAGTAGGTCTGAGAATCGGCCAACATTTATTTTTTATTTTGCATAACAACGTTTTCTGGGGTCAGCTAGTAATTTATATAACCATAGAGCAACATCGCTTAACTTGATGCAAAGCACGTTTGTTGTATGGCAGCCCACTTATATATTTATTTATTGTGCATTTAAGTATTTGTTGTTATAGCGGCAACAAAGATACATCATCTCTCAACATTTAAATTTTGTATCTATCACGGTTCTTGAGTAACAGCCTGATGACAGACAGACAGACGATGAATTCTCAGTAATGTCTCTTCACCTTTTTCTATGCCCAAAGGATAAAATGGACCCTATTACTGAGAGCCTAAATCATATAATAATATTAAACAACTAGCTAAAAAGAATTTTCAATTTTCTGATTGTTACTGATCTCAGTAACAATATAGAATGAAATTGATAAAAAGCATTTTTTTTTGTAAAAAAATTACTTGTCTATTCGTAAAGCGCAGGTTTTACACAAATGATAAATCTAAATTTAAAAATTAAGAAAACCCCCGATTCCAATGCCTTTATTTCCTTAAAAGTAAAACACCATAATATTTTGTAATGTGGACTCGATGCGCTTTCATTTGATACCCCACACGAGTATATTTGCAGATTTCGGTTTTCCTTCCCCACTCTCCCCCATACCTTTTAAACGGCACAACCGATTTTCATAAAACCTCTAAAAACACTCGCACCAAACTCACCTTTCATACAAAAAAAAACTAAATTGAAATCGCTCCATTGGGGAGCTATGATGTCCCAGACAGACAGACAGACAGACTCAAACTTAATATGACACCTTTTTTTGGTCGGGGGTTAAGAAATTACTTATAACAAGAGTGAAACATATCGGCTTCCTAGAGATCCAGTTGGGTACTATAGTATTTTGTGGCTACAAACACCTGACCGGTACCTGTACCTGTATGGACGCGGTCGGTGTCCCCACACGAACGTGGCTGTGTTTGCTTGAGGGAACAACACTGTGGTTTGGCACTGAGGTGTACAGCTTGGTTTGGACTAACCAACGCATTTTATCAGGATAATTATGATTACAATAGTATTATAAACGATGCAACCGCAATTTGTTAAAGTTTGCCAACAGCTTTTTTGATATTTTTAATGATGTTCCCATCTAAATAAAACGTATATTTTCTTAAGTTATCATAATCTGTTGATGTTAGTACACATAACAGTTTTTTGCTACTCAGTTACGTCACAGACCGTCACACCAACGCCAATTTGTAAAGAAAAGAAGCAGAAAGAGAAGAAGAAGTTACAGTTTCGTGTTTTCGTTTCAAATATTAAGTTTGGAAAATAATGTCTTATAAACATTTTCCTTCGTGAGTTTAAATCTAGTAACAGCTTGTTTGATATTTTAATGATGTTCCCATCTAAATAAAACGTCTATTTTCTTAAATTAAGTTCAAAATCTAGGTATTGAAGTTTCGCCTAAAGAACTATCTACAGACCATTAACATGAATATTTTATGCAAAACCAAATTACCATGGTAATTATTCTCATAATAGCTCAAAGATAACTCAAGTGATATTAGAATTATGAATTCTCTCTGTTATTTTCATTATGAGCAAGTGTCTGTAGCAAACTGAATAAGTTATGTCTTTGACTGAGCGGGACAAAGCACCTCTCGTAGGGTTTGTTGTGATAAGGAAGGGACGCAATGTTATTTGAGAGACACTGTTCTGGTGCTAAGATTTTTACTCGACGAGGGTCAGGTTACAGTTATCTTGTAGGTTTGTCCTGTATTACCACAATGACATGATATTGAGGGACTTGAATACGATTTTCGTATTTACATAAGTTTAAATGGCTTTTGATGTTTTAATGAGCTATAATGGGGCCCTGATCTCAACCCGTAATTACTTGCTGAAGACTTAGAATTAGAAAAATGTATCAGATATATAAAAATTTAGATTTTTTAAAATAATCTCAAGATAAATCATTTAAGTTATGAATTACTAATAGACATATACTAATTAATAGATATATAGATTATACTACCTAGCGGCCCGCCCCGGCGTCGCACGGGTATAAAATTTTCCCGGAAATTATTGGAATTTTTCTCGCCGTAAAAACCATCCTATCTCTCAAGTTGGATCAAACTGCACATGGTGTGCAAATTTTATTATAATCGGTTAAGTGGTTTAGGAGTCCATTGAGGACAAACATTGTGACACGAGATTTATATATATTAAGATTTAATCCACTCGAAATAAAAATGAGTTTTCGTCACTGGATTTTTACATGATTTGTAGAACATGATATCAACATACATATTAATAGCTGTTTAAAGCCAGATGTTATTCTTTATTTAAGGATTTTCAGTTAGCAGGTTCCGTTACATCAAGTAGTCCAAGCAAACTCTCCTAAATAAACTTACGCTTCATAGTGTTTTCGTACCTTTATAACAAATAATAATAATAAAGTTTAATACGAACGCCATTTTTTCAAAATTTATAATATAATGATGATATAAAGAAATTTTAACAAAAAAATGCTATAGAACAGAAAAATAAAGCACAAAATTACTAAGCATTTTTTTATTAAAAGCATTTTTAACAAAAAATCCTTTATATCATAGCATATTCTGCAAGCACTTTCTGTATTAGTCTGTATTATTTCTTGTATAATAAAAATATATCCAAAGGGTTCGCCAATCAACTTATTTTTTGAAAATTCTATAAAAAAAAGCTACTAAATATTTCCTCAAATTTCTTTTTTTATTTGAAAGTGCAATCCTTCCGGTTAATAATGGAAAATAATTTCATTCAAATGGCTGCCTCGGCTGGCTATGCAGTAGCCTACACGATCGGTACAATTTTTAAGCACATTATCGACTGTGTGCAGCTGTATTTCATCAATGGCTTCACGAATATTGTCTTTATATGTATGTCTATCATGTTAAGTATATCCACACAACACCATTTAGCCCGCGGTAAGCTCTACGCTTGTGTTACTGGTAATAGACATCAGATATACTTAATATTATAGACATACATTTATAATTATTTTTTTACTATACATATTAAATACCGAGACCAAGGAGAAAGTGACTTATAAGTATACATATGCGTCAATATAATTCATAAATTCTCAATTTCAAAATCAAGAGGTATTATTATTGCCTTTTCTGACTGTTTTGGAAATAAATATCACGATAAGTCGTTATTCAAAATCTTTCTATTGCTGCAGTTCTGTGGATGATTCTGTTGCCATGGAAACTGACTAGAAACAGGAATCTAAATCGGTAGCAATATTGATATTTTTGGGAATCCAGTTTTGGAGTTTGTTATATCCATGAGTATATAAAAATATTTTGAAATAAATATAATATACTAAATTCATTGTCCATATTAATTTTAACACATAATAAAGGATTCACTCACGTAAAGTAAGTAATAAAGTTGAAAAACTTTTAACGTTAAAAAAAGTTTATCTTTTTGAAGAAAACATTTTATTATTAAAAACTTTTAATTGCCTAAAGTCTTACCGTCTGTAGGTATATTTCCCTCGGATTACTTATCCAATGTGGTCAACTTTTCGTCAAAAAAATCCTTATACCACTCAATGCAAAACAATAACTTATTAGAGAAAGGACCTGAAAAATAATATTTGGTACACTTACATGCATAATAAAATTAAATAGACAAGTGCAGACAACAATTACGCAATAGTGATGAAGTGAAAAAGTATGTATATAAGACGCATTCCGTTACTGAAGCGATACTCAGATTTTCTACAACGGATCATCGAAAATACGCATTGTGGTACTACCAATCACACCAATGTGACATAACGTAATTGGAGATCGTTAATATTCCTAACGATTGAAATGAAAGGGTTAAACGCTAAATAATAAAACTAAATGATGACTTACGTAAAAAAAAGGTACTCTGCTTAGTCCGTCTTATAGCCCATCCAAAAATAATATAACCTACTGTTCGTTTTATCAATTTAATAAGAAACTGTTTATAACGAGTTCAAAAGTGGGCCCTCACTTCGACTAGACATTTAAATTTAATACAAATCTCCCGAAAGAATAATGTCAAGCGAAACATCAATACAATGTACTTCATTGACTTGATTTTTAAGTTTACCAGAAAAAAAAATTGGTCTATACCTAATTTTTTTAATAATCTATATAAAGGACCTATTATTTTTTACACTATTTAAGAAATGTAACGGGCTGTTTATCTTTTCAGTTTCCCGATATTTCGGCACAGTTACATGCGCCAGAATCACGGTTCAACTAAGTACAATTAATAAAAAAATATGGTCCCAAACGTTATAAGTCTTTTAAACTTTTTTTTTGTCGAAAACCAGCATGTCCAATACCGGCTGCATATTCAATTGCAAGATGGATCAAATTATCTATTACTACACTAAACAGTGAGGTTTAAAACTAAAAAGTAATTGAAATATAACTAAACATCGAGATAGAGATGCATATTAAGTATAAACAAATCAAAAATGTTTTAAGTAAAAACAATTTCATATAGAAAAAATAAAATACATCAAACGTGCACGTAGAGTAAGACAACAAAATATCGCAATTATACATTTTGCTACTATTGTAAAAATTTAAAAGTCTAAATGTAAAATGCCAATATAGTGCCTAAGGGCTGGGCCAGTGCGTGAAACGTTTTTTTCGTGTTTCGTAGGTCCTGAGAAGCCATCTACCTTCTAGGTCTTCATGCGCCATCTTAGACCACATCGTCACTTTACATCAGGTGAGATTGTGGTCAAATGAAGGATTATCTAGCATAAAAAAAAAATTAAACGTACTACGTTGAGGGATGGTTAGTTGTTTATGATAGTGATTGAAACCCCTTACGGCCATTTAATCACGCGAAACATCAAGGTACTGTAATTGTCGTTTGTCGACTGTCGTCTTAATTTTCGTTTGCGTTTCGTTCGTTTTTTTTTTTTTTTATAATGTAGCTGACAGACTATATATTTGAACCGTCTCGACCATGATGAATGTTATCTAATAGTATAGCAGTTACCATAGTACAAGCTCAGCTTAGTTTGGGATAAGATGCTGTGGGATAAGACCGGCAATATTTATTTATTTATGTAAGTGTAACTGGTGCCCGCGACGTCGCCTGCGCAGAGTTACATTTATGTTCCAGTGGGAGTATTGAATTAAGGCCATTGCATTCTATGGCTATGCTTCAAACGCAACGTCAACGCAATTTGTAGTACTAAGCAAAGAGTTTTTTACTAAGCCCACATTGTTAAATCAACCTCAGATCAAGAAACTCCTTTCTTAGTATAAGAACCTCTTTTCTTATTATACAAATCTGAGCGCATAGAACATTGCTGGAATATTGTAATATTCCAATTTCAAAATACACTCCAATTATGTATTATTTTGGCTCGTTATTTGATTTTTCAGTTATTCTTATTTCAAAAATAATGACAACATTTCCATGCATGTTTGAGAAATAAATAATTATAAAATGTTGAGTGGGATATTTGGATTTTTCAGAATATAATGTAGCCTATATCCATTTTTGCATTTCAAATTTCAGTAATTTAATTATTTTTACATTATCTGTCACCTAAGATAAGATGTGTCACTAATTTAATATGAACTTTATTGAATATTTCAAAACGCGCAAAACGCAAAACGCGCAAAACGCAAAGGGCTGTTTTAAAGGTTTCCTGGCAATTACTCGATATTTTTCTCACCTTAAAAACCATCCTTCTACGAGCATTTATAAAAAGAAATGGCCAAAACGGTTCTGGCGTTGTTGAGTTATAAGCTTACCAACACATTTTGCGGTTCATTTTTATACTTATAGATGAAGTTATTGTGTTGAGTTATGTATGCTGGATAAGCCTTCATTTGACCTCAATCGCACCTGATATAAAGTAACGATGTGGTCTATGATGGGGCATGAAGACCTAGAAGGTACTTAGTTTAGATGATAAAAGCGAACATAATTATAGCGGGAGCGACTTTGTTTTCTACGTGTATATTATGCAACTTTTATAATAAAGATGGATCATAAACACCAAGTCTGTTTTGTACAATGGGAGACATTTGTAGTTAAATGTATAATTGCGATGTATGTATGTATTGCTTACTGGGTGGGGTGCCATTGCGGGGTGCAGGTGGCGGCGGGTGCGGGGGGTCATCGCGTGGCGCACCCGCGCCCCCTGGTGGGCTGGCCACTGCAACATCAATACCAACACAGTTATAGCACTTTATTAAACATAAAAAAACGCGTCGACGAATTTTGGTATTTTCAATTATATATATTAAGCATAAAGCACTAAATCGATTAAAATTATTAAAAACGTCTTTATGATGTACGAGTAAAGACGTTTTTAATAATTTTAATCGATTTTAATCGATTTAGAAATGAGCTGACACTCTAACACTGATGGACAGATATTAACTAGATATACTTAAAAACCACAAAAAGGAAACTAGCTTTCCTATAAAAAACTGCATTTAAATCGGTATGCCCGTTTAAGAGTACGATGCCACAGACGTAGGTACATAGACGTGAAACTTATAACAAATATTTATAACTGCGATTCAATATAGGTGATAGTTAACTATTGTCTCCATTCAAGAACAGTCCCAACAATTAAAAAAATATATATGTCCGGACAATTGTGTTACCGGTAATAGACACCTGATATACTTAATATAATAGGCATAAGTACTACATAGATATTTTTTACTATACAATATATTAAACACCCAGACCAAGGAGAAAGAGTTTGCAGAACATAAAAAAACCCTTGACCCTCGACGGGAATGAAACCCGTTACCTCATAATAAAAGTTCCTTAACATCTCAATGCCACTACTAACCACTAACCAGCTCGCATTTTCGACAAACTATTTATAAGCTTTTATCTGTTATTTTAGGTACAGTCGACAATGAAAGTAAGTGATTAAAATCATCGTTTCTAAACATCTTTTTCATCTAGTGTGATAAGTGTGCTAGATGTAGCAAGTTATACCAAAACGTCAATTTTAAATGAAGTTTTAATTAGTCAAAAGTAAAGTGATCATAATAACTCCGAGGATCCAAATAAATGGAATCAATAATTACTTATGACAAGTTATTTGTTCTTTTACTTCCAACAAACTACAGCAGTGAGTAACTAGACTAAATATACTGCTTAAAGATACAATATTATTTATAAAACACACCAATAAACAAAAATACAAAATTATGAATAGAAAATTAAACCAAGCATGCGTAATGGGCGGTCTTATTGCTTAAAGCAATTTCTTCCAGACAACCTTTGTATGGAAATAATTTAATTCAGAAAGGAGCGGACGGCGCCGGCGGTGGTAACATGAAACATACTAAATTTACAAAAATAAAAACCAAAACTTACTATTATATTGTATATATTTAGTAAGTTTTAGTTAGTATTACTTTGGGACCCCATTTTATCAGTTGCTTTTACTGATGACTGTACCTAAAACGTTACAAAATCCAGCGTCAAAATAACTAAACAAAACAACGTTCATAAAGCGATGAACAAGTCGTAAATACTGTGCGGTGTCATCTGTAAGCTCATTAATAACATGTCGCTCGTAATTTATCAAGCTCTTCTGTTACCTCGCCGAGAGTAAATATGGAAGCTGTGTTTTGAATTTGCCTGGATTATAGGTATAACCTAGGCAAATATATTTTACTAACGTGTGACGCATTGCGGAGGATTCTAAAGTTTTTTAAAATGAAGATTCTGGGTTGAAACCGATTGAAACACTTGGTAACAACAACACCTTTGCTTAGGTTACAAAAATCTAAGAGGTCTGTTTATATAATCGGTCCTTCTATTTATAATAGATTACCAGGTTGTATTCGTGACGCAGCTTCCGCGCCTATTTTTAATAAATCTAAATTTAAAATTTAAGAAAAACCCCTGATTCCAATGGCTTAATTTCCTTTAATGTATAACAACATAATATTATGTAATGTGGACGCGATGCGCTTTCATTTTATACTTCACACTAGTATATTTGCAGATTTTCTGTTTTCCTTCCCCACTCTCACCCCCATAACATTTAAACGGCTCAATCGATTTTCATGAATCATGTCTAAGAACACCCGGGCCAAACTTACCTTTCATACAAAAAAACTAAATTGAAATCGCTTCATCCGTTCGGGAGCTATGATGTCCCAGACAGACGGACACGTCAAACATATGACACCCCTCTTTTTTTGTCGGGGGTTAAAAATGAATCGCAAAATGTGTTGCTAAGCGCATAACTCAACAACGCATATACCAATTTAGCCAATATTTTTTTTTAAATGTTCGTTGGAGTTTAAGGATGGTTTTTACGGCGAGAAAATTTCGAATAATTTTGAAACAATATTGAATAATTACCCGTGCAAAGCCGGGGCGTGCCGCTAGTATTTATATAATTTGTGTTCCTTCATCCTGGATTAGTTAGCGCCGGGCCAAAATTTTTTGACTTTATGAAATGTAAGAACTAGTTTAATATGGTTTAAAAAAAAACTTCAATATAAATATTTTTTTTTGTGTTGAATTAAAAAAAAGCGTTACTGGGTTAATCCCATTTAGCAAGGGAACATTTTGTACAGGCTTTCCGTTTGGAATATTTCGTGAAACCTTATTATTAGAACGGAAAATTCAAATGACGAGAACAACGCTGGTTAATCTAAATTAGCAGAATAATTGAAGTTTGTTGTATTAATTTAGTAATTTTCCTTGCTGTTGATTTTTGTAATTGACTGTTGTGTGCTACTATAAATACAGTGTTTTTTAACCGTTTACAAATAAGTAGCTTAGTGAAAGTAGCTTCGCCCAAACCTTCGCGACCAAAGCGACTGCGAAATAGGAACGTGCGGCGATCGCTAGCTGTACTTTATTATGGCTCTTTGAACGCCTACGCGACCACAAAGCGGGACGTTTATAGATAAAAAAAACTTGAGAGGTGTCAAGAGACACCCGGAAGGAACGAAGTTCAATAATAAGCTTGTGCGGAAACACTGTCAGGATTCATTATTATTATTTACTAGCGGCACGCCCGGCTTCGCACTGGTAAATATTTTTTTCGTAAAAAATGTTTAATAAAAAGTATCCTATGTTACTTCTAATACCTTCAAGAGTATATGTGCAAAGTTTCATGATGATCGGTTAAGTAGTTTTTGCGTGAAAGCGTAACAAACAAACTTACATTCGCATTTATAATATTATTAGTAATAAGTAAAACCTGTATACACTCAACAAAAATAATCGTCGCGACACCATACTGTTCAATGCGAAATAGAAATGAAAACATCTGGCTTTTTTTATATATGAGAGAGAGAGAGACAGCCAGAGAAACATGCGACGCCGCCCAGCTTACAATAGCTTTACTATAGCAAAAAGTGTCGTGACAACTTTTCGTAAGATTTTTTTCCGTCTATCTAGTTTCACAACGCGCGATAAGGAACTTCGTTCCAATTTCCCGCTTCCCGTGTTGCTGACGCGTAAGTGAGTGCTTACCCGTTCGACCCAAGATTTTTCTACCCAACAGGTATTTTGCTCCGTTCAACCCAAAACAATAGATTCAAGTTACCCGTTCTACCCACACCTACTTATTCCTAATTTCTATTGTTTGAATTCAAATAAATGTCATAGTGAAATACTAGAGAAGCAGGGTCATTCATTACATTAGACAAAAAATCGCCACGGCGTTGCCCGTGTTTTTGGATTATCTCGTGGGATCATTATATCCAAAATCAAGAACTACTAATAAATTGTAAATTAATTAAAAAAACATTGTCCAGCGGACAAAATTGTGAATCTAAACCATTCCCAGATCCCCTTGAACACACACAAAAAATTTCATCAAAATCGGTCCAGTAGTTTGAGAGAAGTTCAGTGACATACACACTCACAGAAGAATTATATATATAAAGATATACAAATTACGGTGTCTGTACTATTTAGAATACACTGTGACTCAGATTTTTGCTTTGGGTAGAACGGGGCATATGTTTTGGGATGAAGGGGTAAAAATATTATTGGGTAGAAAAATCATGGGTTGAACGGGTAAGCACTCGCGTAAGTTTGTCCGAAGCCTAACCCGTGCGACCGTTGTAAATACTTTTTTAAGTATGTAATAAACACTGCAATTTTGTTAATTTGATATGTGTTAATGACTCATCTATTCTAATATTATAAAGCTGAAACGTTTGTTTGATTGAAGGCACTAATCTCAGGAACTATTGGTCCGATTCGAAAAATTATTTCAGTGTTACCTAGCCCATTTTTTGACCATTAATTTTTTCTCGCAGGAAAATACGTTGATCCCGCGGTAAAATCCAAAAACACAAGCAACGCTGTGGCGTGAATCATCATCATCATCATCATCATCATCACCCTATTAACGTTCCCACTGCTGGGACACAGGGACTTCTCTCTTGACGAGAGAGATTAGGCCTTAATTCACCACGCTGGCCAAGTGCGGGTTGATGAATGTCACATGTCCTTCATACTCTTCTAAAGTTCTCAGAACATGCCGGTTTCCTCACGATGTTTGCCTTCACCGTTAAAGCACGTGTTTAAATCGCACATAAATTTCTCACGAAGAAAAATCCAGAGGTGCGAGGCGGGGTTTGAACCCACGACCTTCGGAATGAAAGTCGAGTGTCCTCCCACTTAGCCAACACGGCTTCATCATCATCATCACCCTATTAACGTTCCCACTGCTGGGACACAGGGACTTCTCTCTTGACGAGAGAGATTAGGCCTTAATTCACCACGCTGGCCAAGTGCGGGTTGGTGAATGTCACATTTCCTTCAAACTCTTTTAAAGTTCTCATAACATGCCGGTTTCCTCACGATGTTTGCCTTCACCGTTAAAGCACGTGTTTAAAGCGCACATAAATTTCTCAAGAAGAAAAATCCAGAGGTGCGTGGCGGGGTTTGAACCCACGACCTTCGGAATGAAAGTCGAGTGTCCTCCCACTTAGCCAACACGGCTTTTTTGTGGCGTGAATAGCCAGTTTTAATATGAAGGTTTTGTATCAAACTTCTCCACGTTAAGATCTAATCGAAAATGGGTCTTGTTCTCTCAGAAACTTTCCTGTATTTGTGGTTCTAACAAATTACAATCCTCTAAGCCAACCTACTTCCAAATCAATATTTGTGATAACGACAGCTCATTGGATCGATCAGTAGCTCTTATAATCGGGGGATTAAGGTAGCTTATCCTCTATCACAACATTTCTTTGCTCAGGGGACGGAAGGCAATTTTGGTTCCTTAAGTTTTACTTAGCAACTTAAAGGGATTATCGAAGACATAAAAGGTAAGGTATACGGGCTTACGGTTCATTTCGATAAAAGCCCTTTTTTCTCGATTAGGTACTTATTTGTCTTGTGATCTGACTGTAGCTTTGATACGACAGTTTAAAATGTAATGGTTACCGTTAAATTAATAAGTTTACTTACACAAATTTATTTATTTTTCTTTAAATTAACTAATCGTTATTTTTGTTTATGTCACTAATCAGTTATACGTACTGCTGGCTGGGTTAAAGCCTTTTTCCTATCACGCCAGTATTTTCATTATATCGTTTAAATTAAGATTATTATCAGACATACACGTTAAATTAATAATACCCCTTCTTGCGTTGGACGTAAAAATCAAACTTTTTAGGTTGTGGGCTGTAATGATGAAAAAAATATAAAGGGCATAAAAGGTGAATGATCGAAGCCCACAAAATGACGATCGTGATGATATATAATTGAATCGAGTTCTGCGAAATTCTCACTCGAGTGTGAAGTAGGATGTAAGGAAATTATGGGAATGTTCGTCACCATGGCAACGGTATCCATTTTCAATCCCAGAGGACTAGGTAATAATAATCTCAGCTGTATTTGATTCTGTAGAGTTATTACTCCACATTATCGTGAATAGTACAAACTATGTAGATCTTTATTTTAGTTTTAATTTTAATCTTAATTAATTACTGACTTCTGACTATTTTTTTTTATATGATTTTATGAAAATATTGAGGACTATAGAATTAATTTAGTTATAGTAATTGTAATTAATGTATTTTATTATACTATAGACATTCAGATACAATGTAAAAATTGTGAAAAATTGTGTCTAAGTTTTGTAAAACCAAACTATGGAAATAAATGATTTTGTATCTTGTATCTTGAATTGAATAAATTTTATGAATTAGCGTTTAAGCTCATATTTTACCACTTTGGAAGTGTATATAGCGCAAACTATTTAGGTTAAAAAAATATGTTAGTAACCTCAATGAAATCATTTTAGATGACCTATCTACAGATAGATAGATAGCCCACACATACGGGTTTCATAAAAAAAACGTGATGTTAGTATGGGCATATAATAATAAATTACTGGTATGGGTAACCCTAATAGTTTTTTTCGTGTTTTTTCTAGTTTTTTTTGTGCGGTTTACAGAATACATTTATTTACCAAGTTTCAACAATATAGTTCTTATAGTTTAGACAAACAGACATTTGGCTACAGAACCCTAAAAATGACGACATCAAAATGTCAAAGGAAATGTTTGTACAGCAACTGGGCGGATTTTAATTCAAACTGTACCAAAAATAGGTTAAGTCCGAACTCAAATACTAACCGTAATGAACTTGCCATCAAGACTATTTAAATTTATTTGTTTGTGAATCGCACTTTAGGTCTGACGTAGGTGTGACTGAGGGAAACCGAGAGAAGATACATGTTTCGAGAAAAACAACTTTGTTTAATCGGGTTTGTTATTGTTTTGTTGTAATTGTTATTTATTGAGTTAACACGTGAATAGCGGTATTTAGAAGTGAGTGGTCAATGTATAGGAGATTTTTTGATGGCATTCAGTTAGGTAGGTTAATATGTACTCGTTTAGACAATTGATAATTCAGGCGTTAGGTACTTTGCGGAAATTAATTTTTAAATACTTATTAATGAATTAAATATTTAGGTAGTACAAATTTACTTATTTTCTATTTTTTTTCTTTTAAAAAATCGGTTACTTACACGGCCGATACATTTATTTTAGTTCCAACCAATTCACATAATAAATAAGATACATAATTTAATGTCATTAACAACATTCTGAAAATACCCTCAAGATATAAAATTATTTATTTTCATTGTTTGGTTTAACAAATCTTTGAAACGTCTAAAATAAAATAACAAAAACACCTAAACAAATTGAACATAAACTTAAAAGCTACGGGAGCGTACCTCGCTATGGGCGCACCATTTCAGTCGCTGGGCGTCTACTCATGTCTCTCATACTCACACTCTACACCAAATTCTAATCGAATTCTTAAAGTCTAGCACATTTACATTTTGGTTAGAATTTGGTTGGAATCGGCCTGGATCCACTGTGAAATCCTGTCTTTCGCCAAGATGGACGGATCGGTGCCTTAAACATAGTTACGTATCAGTTCTTTAAAAAAATACACTGTAGGTAATTATTAAGATGCTCAGGATGTGAGAATGAGGAACTATATGCTAACTTAGCAATGCTTAGCAAAAGCTTAGGTACCAAGAATATTATTTATAAGATCTCAATTTATTCGCTCAACAAAAGGAAAGAGATTCCTTGCTGCACGATAAGCAATTAGGGTACCACTATCTAAACGGGTGGTTAGAGCTTCCCGTTAATGCAGGTTTTATGTCATCGTAACTTGATCAACGTTAGTTAGAAAACCAATAAAGTCTAATCTAGAACCTGCACTGTTCCTCAACAGCAGATTTTTATCTAAAACTATTTGAATTTCTGATTAAAAAATATATATACCTACATTATTTTATTCAGATAATTTCTTTTAAAGATACAAAAAGTTACAACGTGTGTACAAAAATTCTTATGTTAATTTGACATTAACTTTCATGTTGATCATTAAGTACATAATTATGTTTATCGGTATGGTACCTTTACAGCTGCTCTTAATTTTTTTTAATAAACATAAACGCAAGCTTTAATAAAAAAAAACTGATTTTTTATTTTTATTTTGGTTTAGTGACAGTCCAGCTCTGTGTGGTATTTTGACTATAATCAGCTTGGACGTCATTTATTATCAAATATCTAAAAAATAGACAAGTATGAGATAGGCTCATACTATACCAATGGTTCCGTGTACAGTTTATACATACTATATATATAATTAGCAATAAAAAAAACAACGATAGGTAAGATTTTTTTTTAAAGTTGCTTTTTTTTAGATTTTAAGTAAAGATTTTAAATCACTTTTTGGTATGGGAGTCTTTATTAATTATATATTTATTTATTGTGTTTTTAGTTTTTAGTTAATCCTTGATATAGCAGCAACAGAAACACATCAGATATACAAAATTGTAACTCTCTATGAATCACGGTTTTTGAGATACACCTAGTGACAGACATAATGACGACGTAGCCTTAATAAAATTAAAAAAAACTAAAATGACAAAAATAAGAAACCAAAAAAAAAACCTCAGCAAATACGCATTGTAAAATGTAGAATATGAGAAATTGGCAAACAGACATTATTTTATCCTAGCCCAAGAGATAGCGCAATATTTTACCACTGAACGAAAGGGGATGTTACGGTCTGCCCATTTGCACTCACGTTTCGTCTTTGATACGACTCGGTGCCCATTATGAGCAGTCTTGCAGGAGATAAAGTGTCTGACTGGCCTTGTGGCTCGTGGGATTTATAGCTCCAGTACTAAGCTACGATTCTTATGGCCAAGATAATCTCTGACCCTTTGCGAGCTTGGCGCCCCTAAGGCAATTCATTCCGGTTCTAAATAATGTGTGGCTACTTCTGAGCGCATCTTAGAAGTATATTATCAGTATTGGTAGCATCTCTGAAAACGATACTACAGTTCTATTATTTAATGGATGTTTAAACTGGCCTTTATTTTGTCATTACGATACTAATTGGCCTTCGCAGCTCTCAAATGACCAAGGTAAACCAGAAATAAAGGAATCCTTACTTTTAAAATGATAGTAGCAAAAGTAATTGTCAAAATGTCCCATAATTGTCAATCAGACTTTATATTAATTTAGACTACATCTCGGTATATTCCGATCTGCAGTCAAATCCGTTGGAGCGTTAAAAAATGAAAAATAAATTGGAAATGTATGAGACAGTGTCATATAGAGAGATACACCAAGGGTTCCGTGTATTTTAATCTAATACATATATAAAATTCTCGTGTCACGGGGTGCGTAATCGAACTCCTCCGAAACGGCTTGACCGATTTTGATGAAATTTTTTGTGCTTATCCGGTATCTATGAGAATCGGCCAACATCTATATCTCATCCCCCTAAATGTTAGGGGTAGTCCACCCCAAAATTTTAATTTTTAATTTTTTTGACAGTAATTTTTAATTTTTTTTTTAATGTTACAACATACAAAAATACATACAATCCTCAATTTTCACCCTTCTACGATCAACCCTTATTTTTTAATAGGCATTTTAGTATGGCAAAACAACGTTTGCCGGATCAGCTAGTAGTTTTTATATAGTTATTGTAATATAAAGAGACGCTATAATAAAAAAAAGGCAAAAATTTACCATGTTAAGCAAAGCGGCCACCCACCCATCCAAGTACTGATCTCATCATCACCTTATTAACGTTCCCACTGCTGGGACACAGGGGCTTCTCTCTTGGCAAGAGGGATTAGGCATTAATTCACCACGCTGGCCAAGTGCGGGTTGGTGAATCTCCTTCACACTTTTTAAAGTTCTCAAAACATGCCGAAGCAAAACATCGTGAGGGGTTTCCTCACGATATTTTCCTTCATCGTTAAAGTACTGAAATCACTTAACTTTATAGGTGAAAAGATAAATTGCGGTTTAAAACGTATTTAAAAAAAAATACGAACTGGATCTCGTTCGAACCAATTTTCGTTTGCATCGCAATGGACATTAATATATTATTTTCAGATTTATCACTCTCTTATTTGTTGTTTTATGTTTTATGCGATAACTAGTTAAGTTGATATTAAAATGATGTAAGAGGCCTCAATATAATTTTTGAAGACCTATCCATACATATCCCAAACATATGGATTAAAAAAAAAACAAATATTTGAGTTTCAGTTCTAAGTATGAGAAACCCCCAAAATTATTGTCTTTTTACTGGTTTTGTGAGAAAATCTCAGCAACTATATTGTTAACAACTATTACTTTCTTTTACTTTCGAAAACAGTGATTGTGTCATAAAGACGGACATAATAGACAGGACGAATCTTTAAGGTTTTTAGGCATTTGGCTACGGAACCCTAAAAAATAATTTTGCTCAACGCATGTATACAACTTTCTCGCCTATTATTATAATCACTATCACTACATAGTATAAAACAAAGTCACTTTGTCTGTCCCTATGTCCCTTTGTATGCTTAAATCTTTGAAACTACGCAACGGATTTTGATGTGGGTTTTTTTATTAGATAGAGTGATTCAAGAGGAAGGTTTATATGTATAATAACATCCATTAAATAGTGGAGAAGTGCTGTTATTTTTTAGGTTTCTAATGTGATGTCGTAAATAGTTACATTTTTTCCGCTTACATTGCAAACGCAGGCTGAACCCTATGAGTTTATCAAAATAATGTACTAAGTATTGTACACATTGCAAAGGTCTACAGAAAAGTCCGTGATGGTATATGTCTATCTCTTATGGATAACTCACAATAACTTTTTTTTGTCATTTACTTTTTAGGACAAATAAAGGCTAATTTTCGAAGGGATTTTAACCTTAATCAATTAAATACCTTGAATACACAATGTATCATTTAATATAGATCTATAGATATATAGCCCTTTACACCGTATGATTTTAGTGAATATTTTCGAAGATATTACAGATTTACGTGCGAAGCCGGGGCGGGTCGCTAGTTATACATATATTTTAAGAATACATATTGAAGATTATTTTATCATAGTTAAACATAAGCCGGTCATTCGTTGTAATATTCAGTCACAATAAAGTCTTCACGTAATAGGGACATCAACTCAAATTTATTATGGACAAAAGTGAAGTCGAGTAAACCGCAACGAAACAAGGGTTGCTTACTTGCTGATTGCAGCTTAAAATGAGGGTACGGTCGGAATATCAGCGAGAGCTTATCAGCGATATTCATTTTCAACGGCACAACTAGCCAGCCAGTAGTGTCGTTACTACCAGTAGTGTCGTCTACAATTGACGATACTACCAATCCTGATTTGGATGAATATGTACAGTCATCATATCAAAGTAATGATAATTGTATTAAATTGAAGCAATATTTGGCTTATCATAAATCACCTGGAAACAAATAAAACTACTATAAAGATTTCCAAGATACCAGAAATTATACAGTTCGCTTTATAGCTAAGTAACAGCGGTTTCAGGTTAGAAGTGATTTCTTGAAAGTGGACTACATATTTCAATACAGAACCACGCTTACTTACTTAATTTAATTTAAACCCTATTTTTCTAAATAGGTGATCGACGTGGTTGTTAAATGAAAACGAGGAACCAATAAAACCAAATAATTTTATAACATAATCTCACATGCATGGTGTAGTAACTATTTTTTTTTTGACCTGACATATTATAAAAACAATTTACTGCTAGCATTCAATGAGTTAACATTGTGTATCTTAAGGTAAAACCGCAATGAAATCGTTCGTATTCCGACCACAGCCTTAGGGTCAAGTCAATTTAAAAATTAATCTCCCCTGACGTAAACCTGAGCAAGCCGTAGGAAAGTAACATTGTTTGCTGTTTTCAGGTCTCAAAAATGGTGTTTATAGGCTACCGATGTGTTTTTTTTTTAATTTTATTTACACTCATGTTTTAATTAAGGTTTTTATTCAAAAATGTAATATTTTGTAAAATTACCCACAACTACGTAGTATAAAAAAATCCAAATAAAAAAATTAATTATTATATAAAATTTAAATTTAAAAATTAATTATTATTAATTATTGTAAAATAAAAATACGAGTAATGCGAGTTAGGGACACAGAAAAGACTTTGCTTCGTCAAAGTGAGGCATACAATAGTCGTTTGGATTAAAAAAAAATTGAGTACTGCGGATTGGCAATCGACAACCGACTAGGAAAGTGGACGGATGACTTGATAAAGATCGCAAGCAGCTTCCAATCAACCTGTAAATCTATGATGGAACTGGAAATATATGATGGAGGCCGATGTCCAGAAAAGGCTGTAAAGATGGGATGGATTTAATGGAAACTCACTGGTCTTCCGTTACTTAATCCAGTTTATTAACAGTAACTAATCAGTTACAGCACAATCTAAGTTATACCGATCAAGATCGAGCATATGAATCGAATGTCCGGGTAATCCAGTCTTGTCCGATCATAAGATCGATATTGATAATCCTTCCCTATATCAACTGTCCGAGTGGTCCGGTAGTCGCAAGATAGCATAGGCTCTCTAACACTCGATAGGCCTAAGTAGTGGCTCGATACAATGCGATTTCAATACGGGCTATATGACAGAGTACCGCGTGTTTTTGTCAGCTTACTTATGGCTCTAATGAGGATGATACCATAATACCTATAACCTTCTCTCTCTCTCTCTCTAACAGCCTGTTTACACCCACTGCTGAGTAAAGGCCTCCTGTTCCCAGCCCAGCCCGAAGGGTGGTGACAAGCCGCAGCCGAAGCCACCAAAGCCTAGACTGTTCTTAGCACCACCCGGGGGTCAAGTGTAAGGATTCAGAGTGTAACACTTACACGACGGGAAGTGAACAGACAAAACCTCCAAAAATCTTCTCTACATTGCTACTCGGAACACGTCAGAAATAGAAAGCTAACCCCATTTCTAATTAAACTTATTCTTAATGCATAGTGTGAGCTGAGGTGTTCTTTCCGCTCAGCTATATCTCACACATTACCGTTTCGCAAAGGAAGGCGGTCATAAAATCGAATATTCAGACTTCTCCGGATAATTTCAGCGAAAGCAAAAATTCATCCATAATTTACGAGCTCAGACATAATAATAACAAGAAAGTTGGGAACAATAATTCTTGTCATGAAACTTATGTTACGTTTACGACGTGTTTCCAACAGGTGGTTGGCTGTTTGTTGGCCAAAGTTTGGGCTAAGAGATTGTTCGTGATGTACGTAGAAGCGTGATGATATTCGCCTTTGATGGACTCGTAATATGACTTTTTCTAGAAGAAGATCACGTCAGGTTTGCCAATGTAAATGTCATTACATTTCTTGTATTTCGGGTCTGGGAGTTTTCTATGTATCATAGGTATGTTTTTACAAAACAAAAAGTATCTGTGTGGTATATCAATCAACTAACACTCATAGTACAAGCTCTGCTTAGTTTGGGGTTGCTGTTTAATTATTCCGGTGATATATTTTTATTATATTAACGTAAAGGGGTGACTGTTTAGATGGCTAATAATTGCTTGGTTTCGGTGATACAAAAGCACGAATTTAATATTAACTACCTATTTTATAATTTCTTTTCATCTTTTAAATATATTTGTTTATTTAAGTATTCTAATAATATTAAAAATCGTGTTGGCTAAGTGAGAGGACATTCGACTTTCATTCCGAAGGTCGTGGGTTCAAACCCCGCCACCCACCTCCGGATTTTTCTTCTACCCGGCATGTTCTGAGAACTTCAAAAGAGTTTAAAGGACATGTGACATTCTCCAACCCGTACTTGGCCAGCGTGGTGAAATTAGGCCTAATCTCTCTCGTCAAGAGAGAAGTCCCTGTGGAAACGTTAATTGGGTGATGATGATGATGATGAACTATTCTAACTATTCTTAAAATTTGTTATGTAGAATTTTATTGGACTTTACAATCTATTTCAATAAAGATTATCATAATCAATGTTGTTTACTTATTCAGAAACGTAATAGAAAAAAAGGTGACTGTCCTCAGCAAAACGTTAAAGTTTTTAAAAACAGTAGAAACAACTTAGAGCTAATCAAATTCCAATCAAGAGAATGCATCCTTCAAATTAGCACACAAGGCTTCCCTAATCGCCGACACGGTGTCAAAGCCATACCGCACCCTTCGTAGATGTGGTGATAAGACAGGCGTGACAAAGTTTACCGACACTCGACCTTATTATACTCGTGTTAGTTCTTCTAATCTTCGTCAAGAAGATGAAAATGAGTATTTACTATATAGAACAGACCCAAAAAAAAATGTGAGGTCCTTTGCAAAATGTGAGGACCGGCAAATAGGTTCAACTTGTTTAGTTGAGAAACTAGAGAAAATAAAAAAAAACATTTTTCCGGCTGTTCTGGTCTTTATCCCTTCCTTTTTTAGCGAACGAATGGACTTATTCCAATCCTGTTTCCTTTCAATTTAGATTAATAACGGGAAATATAAATTTTTTTCCGTTTTCTTTTGTGCCCGTTTCAAAAATCATCTTGAATTATATAATTATTTCTGATCACCGCATAAACATCCATTCAGTAGTTATTGAATTTATTGCATACAAAGACAGAACCGCAATTGCAACTGGCTGGCATTAATTACTAAGTACCTATCTATAGATATTTTTATGACTAACAGTTTCGTGTTTCTTTGTAAAACAATTTTAACAACAAAATTAAATTAGTAAAATTATTTTTGCTTAAATTATTTTTTTTTTTTTTTTTTTTTTTTTTTTTTATTATTGATAAGCCTTCATTTGACCACAATCTCACCTGATGTAAAGTGAAGATGTGGTCTAAGATGGAGCATGAAGGCCTAGAAGAATTATTGTATTACTAGAGTAATTTCTTTTATAATTTTTCGCTGATGGGGATAAAGTTTATCTTGCCTGTTTCGAGTTTTAACATTTCACAGAAGTGGAAATAAACGACCAAATCTACCTATACAGTGGTTTAAAAAAAAACTAAACAATAAATACAATAACAAACAAAATCTCCGTTTTAATATAATGATGTTAAATCATAAACACACGAAACGTTTTTCGATAGAATCAACAATCAATTTAGATCTAATTGGATACTGGTACAGTAATTGCTTTAACTATTCAAATCACTGTATAAGTAGGTAGGTATTGATTTCACTACTCTATTATTCAAATGAGTTTGGGCCGATGCGTAACTACTTAATTATTTCATAGGCGTACCAATTAATTAATTGCTACAATTATTATTAATTTCATCATAAAGAGTGGGTTTCTCTCCCGAAGTCTGTTTTTCCGAGTTGATACAACCCAAAATCTAATGGTGTGTGAATATGCTACTTCTCGGCGAAATTATTCCATTGTCAACCCCGTTTATGACTTTAGGGTGGACTGCGGATGCAAACTGCTGTTTAAAAAAATGCAATGCGTCATATACAGCACTAAGCATAGCTTAATATCTAAATTGTAAAATAAAATATATAAATATTTCCGGACAGTCCACGCAACATCTAGTCCCGTGATGCTCTAAGCTTGTAAAGGAAATAACTTCAACACTTTGATAACCCTATCATTGCGTATGACCCGCTGTAAACGTGAAATAAAACCTCCATAAATCCTGAATCTAAAAGCCATAGAGATTTATAGCTCCGACAAAGGCTTGTTGCAAATACACAATTTCCATAAAAATGTAGGACGCAACCTCACATTTCATCCCCGGCTATAACATTCGTCAACACCATATAATCTGTCCAGGTAAGGCCTTGTCTACATTGGATATTACACGCGAAAATGTACGCTAAAGCAATTTTGGTAAGAATAATGATATTGAGATAGAGCCAGTGAAGTTCTATTCCAGCCTGGCTAAAAATGATACACATAAGTTCAACTCTTCTGTAGTGAAGAGTCATGGTAAAATTGAAAGTGATAGTGAAAATTATTCTTTATGCAATTATAATATACTTAAATGATCACAATAGAAAAAAAAGTATTTCGTTGTTCTTTTTATACATTAAAAACAATTACTACATTTCGTAGACAATCACAGATTTGCTCTTTTGTTTCTTTCGATGTATTTCAGTGCAAAACTGAAATATGTACATCATGCAATGAATGCTATCTGGCTTTTAATTGTTATTAGGATTTTTTTCGATAATACTCAAATGACGCTTCGAAAATAAAATTTTCTGAACTTAAGTAATATTCACCATAATAATTAAAAACTGGAAACCCGTTGAAATGGCCGGGCAACGTTCCGACCTACGCAGACTTATGCAGGGAAAATCTAATATGTAGAGTTGGGGCCGCGCCACGTCTGTCTACGTGATCTGCTTAGAGAGCCGGCTATCTGTTCATTTGGAGAAACACGTCCTACAATGAATTATATTATATGGAACGTTGCGGCCATTTTGCAAAGGAGTTTTTAATAGAATTTGCCTGACCTAAGGACTGAAGTTTTAGTTGAATTTGCAAAGTTACCATTTTTAGCGTGGGTTACTTTTTGGTGGGTGAGATAAAAATTTGCTTGTTTAAACTGCTGAAGCTGTTGATTTTGTACATGGCAGTAATTTTAAATAAACTTACATTCAGAGTTTGAAAAAAATCATACAAATAGTTCCACAGGCTTTATTTTCTTTTCAAACACTTTTTTTTGTATTTAAAAGAAAACTATAGAAACACTACAGATAAGCTTTTAATGTTTATATTTATATTATTTTCTTTTTATAAATTATCACCTTTTGAGCTAGTGAGCTTTGGCTTATAAATACGTTTATCGCAATTGTTTTCTATGTAGACAAAAAAAAAACATGTCAAAAACAATACTTACGGAGACGGAGAGTAACTCACTAAAAAGTTAATTATTTTCTAGTAAAAGAACGTTCAATATCAATATTTTTATTTGATAAGTGTGTTAAAAACAGATAGTGAACTTATGTATAATTAAGCTCTAAAGACAGAAAGGAATTAATCCTTTAGTTCTACCACGAGGTGCCACTTACGATGATTGGAGATTACAGTACGTTGTAATCCCAAGCATTTGACATATTTTACACAACTAAACATTTTATCTTTTCGTCAAATGTGTGGGATAACACCATGTTGCAATCTCCAACAGTCGTAAATGGAAACTCGTGGTAGGGGCCACTTGTAATTTTGCTCGTCGCTAAGCGTTGTGATATTCTGATATTGAAGCTTTTATGTTCTATAAAAGCTTAGAGATAAATAGGTATAGAAAATTCTCGTTAATTGAACTTTCAGATTATGATTAATAACTTTGACATTTACAGCCTTCATCACAATCACTGGGTAAAATAACCAATGGTTAGAATATAGCTATTAAGTCAACTGACAACTGTCAGTGATTATAGCTTATACCATATTCAAAACTTTAGCATAGCTAAACAATTTGCAACAGCGTCGAAATGTCTGAAAACTCAAAAATAGTCAAATCATGGTGTAACATATCAACCGTTCAAGTTTTAATAATTCTTAATACATAAATAATCTTTATTTGAATTTAACTCCACATTATGCGAAAGTACAATTAAAAACTTACAACTTCACTTAGCAGCTACATATAATGCTACATACATATAATATTTATGTTTTAGTTTTTAACTGTAAGTGAATCAAAAGAGTATTTTATGTGTCTATAAATATGGACAGTTTCCGCCCACTCCTCTTCGGCTTCCTATACAAATACATATACATATACATGTGTGTATGGTTTGTAATACAATAATAGGTACAATAATATCTTCTTGAAACATCTACGAGTAATAAGCTGAACAGCAACAATAAGCACCAATGATCGACCATTATTACTTATCAAACGCAACATATATATCGTTCCTAATGCATCGGGATAGAGTTCAAAATTGTAAGTTAGAAGTCCGCAATAGGATCTTCGATGGATATCAACGTTATAATGAAAACGCTGACCTATATAGTGGAGTAAGGCGTGTTTATGTTGTGGGAATTACTCTAGATAGGAAATTGTGGTTAGATAAAATGATGTTGACTGCCTCAGTGGCGTGGTGCGCGAAAGAGGTACCCTTCGGATCTAGTAATATTGTCCTTGTAAATACGTAGGGTTAGATTCTAGCCGAGGTGTCCCGTGTTTGTATGTTCTGCAATCACTATGTCCTGGGTGTTTAATATGTATAATAAAAATATCTACGTGTGTCTATTATGTGTAGTATTACTCAGTTTATCAGATGTCCGGATCCGAGTCCGGAATGGATAATATTTTAATATTTTGCAAAACAACGTTTGCTGGGGTCAGCTACTATTTTATATAAAATAAATTAAGCAATAAAATGTGAAAGCCACATTTGATTTTTGCCTAGGCCTTAAACTGAAATCTTCGAAAACACAATGTGTTGCGTGCATACCTTCACCAAAATTTGTTTTTATGCTAGTAAAGTGATGATGTGGTCTAGGATGGGGCATGAAGACCTAGTAGGCTGTTTACACGAATCTAACGTTTTATACAATAACTCCTAAGGTCGACGGTACTACTAATATTACTTAGGACAAGAGACCGTATATTATTTAGCTGTGTCGTGGAAGAAAATTGCACATAATTACCACTATACATCATCATTTTATATAATAACACTTATCTTAAAATGTTATGTTGTTATTGTTTCACAAGTTGTTGGTATAAGCCATGACAATATAATATTAAGCCCTTATTGCAAATTATCTGAAATTACATACTGTCTTTGCTTAATAGGAAATTTATTCAGTCTATTAAATTATTCATACTTGTACGCGGTACAAAATATAAAATTGTTAGGTGTTATCATTTCTATAGTAAGGCCGCTTACACGACGGTCTAAGGTCAGAGTGTATTTATTAAAATACCTAATACCTAACCTAATTGTCCTTATCTCGGGATTAGAACAAATGTTGCAAATAAAGCATAATTTATTTTCTTGACTTTCTCTCGTTTCTCTTTGGGGTATCTAAATATATATTGTGTCACCACTATCTGAACTGATATGGGTTGTGTTGATGTGGTTGTGTCATTTCTTTTATTTTTTATAATTAAATAATAAATACTCGTTTCCAACGGAGTTTAATTCCATGATTAAACAAAACTAATTTATTGTTATAGTTTCATTACACGCGAATGCTCCCGGTGAGGGAGCACCTTGCACCACAGCACTGGAAACCATTAAGGGAGGCCTATGTCTAACAGTGGACGTCCTGCGGTAGAAATCATGATGTTGATGTTGGGCGGGTTGTTGTGGGCCAGGAAGACAATGCTGTTAATTTTCTGGTATCTTTTCCTTAACTAAATAACGTCAATTACCTACGTATATTAGAAAATAGAGTCATATTCAAAACAGTCACAAGGAACAATAATAATAAATGTAATTCCATAACAGTTTCAATTTTCGTACCTGTGTTGGTACAGACTACGGAGCTACACAAACACACGTAAGAAATAACGGGACATCTACTCACTCGTTACGTATAACGGTTACGTGACTATAGAGCTAACGACTCCACGTCACTTACTGTAACGGGACTAAGGAAGACAAGTTGCACAGACCTGAAAATTTCGGGAATGGTCAATTTGTGCATGCTGTGGCCTCTTCTAAGGAACACTCAGTATCTCACATCTATCTTATATTTTTCTTTTAAAACTAACTCCAGTTAAATACACAATTCATTTTAAAAACGGGTATAACCGTCCTAAGGGAAGTGGCAGAGCCTATCCTCATAAACTATTTATAGCGGTCATCTATCTTATATTCATAATGATAGATTAAGTAATTCATTGTGTATTTTTTATTGGAAGTCCTATGATAAATAAAATACTATTATCAAAATATATAACTTTGTTATTTCCTTATTCGTATAAACCTGAAAGTATTGTTCAAATCTATTACACTTTCAATACTAACGCGAATTACACTTTTCATATTGAAAACGGGATATATATAATATCGCCTTAATACAATTTACGTGAGTAAAATCCCTTTATTTAATGTATTGTTACATCGCTCTCTTGAAGGCAGTAAGGATTTGTGAACATTGTTTTGCAATATAATTTACCGTTTGTGAATTATTTATTTTAACCAGGTTTAATACCAACCGAAATAACTAGAAGTTTATGCTCCTGCATAGACTTCTATCTAATGGCTAAATGAATAATGGAGGCTAATGTCTATCATTGTAAATACCTACCTTTGTAAACTGCAAATGCTTTGTAATTACGAGAACACATGATTTCCTTAATAGAAATTAAGGAAATCATGTGTTCTGTCACCAGACAAAGGAACAATACAATAAGAAATTAAAACTAAACCTAGAATGCATTATGGGCGGTCTTATTGCTAAATGCATACAACCGTGGATGGAGAGAAAAAATTATAAGTGTTACGGACGATGGCTTGTACAATATAAATACCTAATATCTAATGCTTAACCTAAAACTAGCCTATACTTAATTAAATTAATAATTAATGTCTATGTTAGGCATGTATCTAGTGTTATCTTGTGTTGGGTGTTCTTATTTTATTTAATAAATAAAGTTTAATATATATGCTCTCAGTTTTCATCAGAAATGAGTGCATCAGTTGCATATTTCCATAACTAGACATCGCTGCCCGAGTCACGTAGTGTGACTATGATGCTACATCTACGTCGCTTGGCTCCAATGGGACTACGTAACGAATTAGGGCTAAGTGCTTCGCTTGCCACATTATACTTTGGGGATTAGCTCAGGTTAATAACGGCTTGTGATAAGTTATGAGAGGTGAGCATTACAATTTTAAGGAGATTAGATAATAATAGGATGTTTATTACATATTATATACACGAAATTTTGCTGTATTTCGAGGTCACTTTAAATTTACGGAAAGTTACTTGAAATTTAATCTATTATTTATTTCCACACTAGTGTCCCGCCCCGGCTTCGTACGGGTTTTTATTCAAATTTATTTTCCCGGCAATTATTCGATTTTTTCTCGCCTTTTAAACCTTCCCTAGACCTTCACGAACATTTCAAGACTAAGATAAGATAAATCCGTTCAGCCGTTCTCGAGTTTTAATCAGACTAACGAACAACAATTCATTTTTATTTATATAGATAGATATTATATTGACTTTTTTGACGACCAAACGTAGCATTAGCCAGTAATTTAATGAATTGAAAGAAATGTCATCATCTTTCTGACCTTTTCCCACATTACGTGGGGTCGGACAAGATGTTTTCTGCTTCCATTTCCATTTCAATTGAAGAAAATGTATGTGGTTTGGAGCCTGCAAGTTATGAGCGGTATCACCTTGCCGTGGGCTCTCAGCTTAAAAAAAACCCAAAACAACCTTTTAAATAAATTATATTATTATGATTACCAAGCGATAACACATCGCGCACTCAAGGTCGCAGGTAATAGAGATACTCGATCTCAGAACAATAGTTGTAACAAAGTAAGTTTATTTTGTGGTAATGTGGCTCAGTGAATATGACAAACCCTTTGTATTCGTTACTAAATACCTACCTGATATTAATTTAAGGTACATAACATCTGTTCATATACCAATTATTCCAACAAACATCAAAATGATCTCCAAATTAACCAATATAACTAGTTACCAAGTAATTTCAAGCCATCACCCGAATGTGTCTAACAGTTCAATTTACATCTATCAGAGGCAGATTAACTAATTAACAGTTTCGATCCCTGTCAGTTATGCTAAAGGTAGGTATTTCTGATATTGAAATGGCAAAGCAGGTATCTTCGGTGTCGAACAACATTTACCTACATCATATTCTATACTAGCTGTGCCCCGCGGTGTTACCCGCGTTATAATGGATTTTCCCGCGGAATGACGTTTTCCCGCGGTTAAAAGTAGCCTATGTTATTTTTCAGGCTCTAGAGATTTTGTGTACCAAATTTCATTTAAATCGGTTCAGTAGTTTTTACGTGAAAGAGTAACAAACATCCATACATCCATACTTACAAACTTTCGCCTTTATAATAGTAGTAGGATCTACATATCTATACGTATTATAAATTAAGAACATCTGTCGGTACAATATGCAATAGGTAAAGCAGTTAAAGAGGAAGATTTTTAGTGTATAAAGTGTTAAGGGTGTGTAATAATTAGTTGAATTATGATGATATTGTTGAAGGAAAAATGGAGATACCAATAAATAAACAAACCTTACGAAGTAAATCTTCGTAAGGTTTGTTTATTTATTGGTATCCATGGCAACTGACAGTGCGATACGCATAATGTCTAAGCAGAGATTTCCGGATCAGCTGTTTATATCTACACTAATATATAAAGCTGAAGAGTTTGTTTGTTTGTTTGTTTGTTTGTTTGTTTGAACGCGCTAATCTCCGAAACTACTGGTTCGAATTGAATAATTCTTTTTGTGTTGGATAGTCCAGTTATCGAGGAAGGCTATAGGCTATAATAACATCACGCTACGACCAATAGGAGCAAAGATATAGTGGTAAATGTGTAAAAAACGGGAGAAATTGTTCATCTTTGAAGCCTTCCGTTGCGTGCGCCGTGAAAACGGTTCAAGATACACAAAAAATATGTATTAAAGAATAATAGCTCTTTTAATGATCTAAAAAACAGTCCGCGATAGTATATGTCTATCTTTTAAGATTAACTCACAAAAACCGTTTTTATGGTACCTAATTTGGTCGAAATAATTTGTTTAAGTTGTATCTACATAATAATATTAATCTTTATTCAAATAAATATGTTGTTGGTTAAGAGTACTTCATCCATTATAACGCGGGTAGCACCGCAGGGCACAGCTAGTATCTACATAAAGCATTGCTCTGATGAATTCGGGAAATCGAATGATTTTCAGATATAATATTACGATACTTCCGTAATGTGATCGATTTTAGATCTTTGTTTTTGTTTTAACATTTTATTCTTAACTGATATACTTCTTTATCCTGGATCTGTTTTTAGTTTAATATACATTATACAATAGCCTCTTAAGTAGGTACTGCTATATCTAATAGCTTGGCTTTAGTGATGATGAATTTGAATAAAATTCAGGCATTTTAGCTTAGCCAGATTTGGGTAAATATACAATTTATAGAGTCACGTGCCCAGGGGCTTAAATACGTACCAAGAAAAAAAAAACACTTTAACAAGTACTCAAACAGACCTTCAAAAAAAACAATACTTAGTGAAATAGGTAATTACTTAATTACTTTAATATTTATTTTCCGTATTGTTTTAGTTCTTTCCCACATGAATGCTTTGTTTTATTTTAAATTACATTTTAGCTATTCAGTCAACAATTTAAGTTCAATCTTAAATTCGTAAAAGTAATAAGTTCTATATGTTTACAACAGGAAAAATGACTAAAAGTAAAAAAGTTGTGGTGTCGTGGAACACCAGGTATGAACGAAGTTCCTTCGGCTAATGTAGAATCTATAATGGCTAATCTATAATGTGGGTATTCGCCACGTGCTTGTCCATGAATTCATGACTATATACTATGCATTGGCGGGGTGGAGTGGTAATAGAGAGAGAAGGGATGAGACAACAAAAAGAAAGAAAGAGAAAGGTATTTATTATACACTACTCGCTTGTGTATACGACTGTCGCGCCTGCGCACGTCTCATTTAACGGTTTTATTCCAAGGTTTTCTTACGGTTTTATTATCACATTTTTTTTCAGTTCGGTCGCGCAGCAAAATCCCTATCTCTTACTTCGAACTTCGTTACAATAATAATGGTGAATGGTGAATGAGCAGTGTTGGCCGCAAGGGGTCAAGTTTCGACGGTTCATTAGTCGCCTACAGCACTGCAAGGCGACACCGCCGTAACCGAGGATCCACGATGCTGACACTTTAGTTTATAAGATTTATATTTTGAAGTGAAACTTCTTTAGAATCGTTGTGATTTGAAACCGGATGCAACGGAAGTGGAAATAAGTATTGATATATAAGAATTAAACGCTAACAAGGTTAAGCAACTTTGCGCGACGCCAGTACTTGGATGGGTGACCGCCCGAACAAAATCTTTTTGCATAGTATTTTTTTTTATCGATTTGCTGAAGTTTCACTTCGCACACACACCTTTTTTTATGTATTTTAGTCTATAAGGTATATGTTTATATGGGCCTTAGATGCCTGAAATAAATGATTATTATTATTATTATTAATAATAATAACTCATTTAGAAAACCTACAAAAAAAAAAAATTACAATATTTTAATCTTTTTTCTTGCAAAACCAAAATCAAGACGCTACTTCAATGCACTTTAACATTTTGTACTGAAGTTCCGCGTGTTAACGCTTTCGAGCAAAATTAACTTAATGTATAATTATGTGGACATATTATATTTATTATGTAATTTACCCTATTAATAAAAAGTCTTCTTGTTAAAATGCCTATCCAGTGACGCAGTCACCATGGCCGAGATCGGCTAGGATATTATTATTATTATGTGGCAAGCCCCCACTCCGTAACGTTGAGGCTCTATATCATGACACTTTCTTTTTAAATTGAAAAAGCAAAAACAGGCATTCAGTATTTTTGGACGAACTAACAGTCGGACTAAACAATATACCATTTTTTCATGTAGTCAAAATGCTTATTATGCGGACGGAAATAAGCCAAAAGCAAAAAAACAAAAGAGGTAAATTTCTCAAGTCGTAGTCAAGAATACAAAAAACACGCAGCTGAAAATACAATTCGCTGTTTATACCATTCCAGTGAAACAAGAGTTTCAACTTTAATAGCATTATTATTCGACCTACTTCGTCTTCTTTAAATTCATGCTATAACTACCGTCAACACTTGAGTACAAAGACCTCGCATCGATTCTCTACGGTAACAGTGCCAATCTCCCTGAGAGCCTGATCTTAGTCACACTGAAAGCATGTTTCTAAATATTTATTTATTTATTTATACTTTGTGCACAAAAAACAATGTACAGAGGAGGACTTAATGCTAGAAGCATTCTCTACCAGTCATCCTGGGCGTGCAAGAAAACAAATCAGGCACTATAAATATAAAACTTATTTAAATATTTATATATACATATAAAATGATTAAGTATATAATATATATACCTATTGAATATTATACATATACTTATCAATATATACAGATATACCATAAACAATATAAAAACATAAAAAATATATACCTAGCTAAGGATACAAAAATCGCAATGACATGCTCATAAACTTTTGAAACTATCATGGTTATCAATACTATTAAGATTTATAACGGGATATATGTATACCACGAGTTTCCCCATATTCAGTTCTGCAGCGTCAGTTCACCGGTGATCATGGCGCATGTAACTGTGCCGAAATATCGGGAAACTCGAAAGACAATCAACCATGGTAAATATCCCGTTATAAATCTAAATAGTATGTATGCTCATACACGTCTCGGGTGCGATGTTATTATTATTTTTGTGCCAACAAAAAGTTAATGTGTATTTTGTTGGTCTGTTCATGATTTATCATCTCAGTCAATCATTTGCAAACATAATAGGGTAGATGTATCATCATCATCACCCTATTAACGTTCCCACTGCTGGGATACAGGGATTTCTCTTTTGGTGAGAGAGAGAGAGGGCCTTAATTCACCACGCAGGCCAAGTGCGGGTTGGTGAATGTCACATGTCCTTCAAACTCTTTAAAGTTCTCAGAACATACCGGTTGCTTCACGATGATTGCCTTCGCCGTTAAAGCACGTGTTTTTAAGCGCACATACTTTTTTCAAGAATGAAAATCCAGAGGTGCGTGGCGTTTGCACGACCCTCGAAATGAAAGTCGAGAGTGCTCCCACTTAGCTAACATGGCTTTTTAGATTGCTTAAACGCATCTTTTCTGCCGATAAAAAACGCGTCAATCCCTTAATGACCTATTTTTGGCACCGCAAAACATAAAAAATTTAATATTAAAAAAAAAAAATAATACTTCATTTTGAAATTACCTGTTATAAGTGTAACTGTTAAAAGGGAGGTAACAGTGACGTGTATGGTAATGCATTTTTAATATTCCAACAACAACGTTAGACTGTCAACTTGTTTTTAGGTTGAAATTTTGAGGGATGATGTATCTCTCCTGCCGCTATGCCTGCCGCAAGATTAAAAACTAACTATAAATAAATATATAAGGGGGCTCCTATACAAAAGACGTGTTTTTTAACAAGTTAAGCGACGTTACGCGAGGCCAGTACTTGGATGGGTTACTGCATTTTTTGCACTACATTTTTTTTCTTATTTAGATTTTTTTAACTTGTCTTTTTTTTATTATTGTATAATGTGTTGTGTATTAACTGTACACGGAATCCGTGAAGTAGTATCACATTTATTTAAAAATAAAGTCGAATGAAGTAGGTAACACTTTCGAATTCAAAAATATATTATTATCTTATTGGCTTGTCAGTGTATCAATGTCGAGGACAAAACTTCGTTGTGAAAATGATAAAATGCTACGTTTTACTTTGTAATAATTACAGCTATCGAGCCGTTCATGTTTCTTTTAACAAGTTAGTATTATTTAGATTATAATGGTTTTTAACAATATTATGACTTAAAACGGGTAATATACCATGATTTGACGGTTTTTTAGTTTTCCACAAAAACTCAAAAACCGTCATAATAACGATATTGTAAAAAAAAAAAATTATATGAAAAACAACAAAATTTGTAACTATCTAAAATGAGCACGTTCATGTTTATATTCGTTCAATTCAAAATGGTTATTAGAGCTTTAAACTATCGATATAAATGAAAGAACGAAACGAACGATAAAAAAATTAATGAAAACTGCTTTGTCTTGACCTAACGATGTTTCGATTCGATTTCATGTAAAACTTATATAATCTTAGACTAAACAATTATATAATTTGAATTATTTTCTTTCTTATTTCTTGATTTTTGTAATTACCAATTTTGCCTCTTCCATCTTTTATCATTTATTCCAGTCCATCCAAAGGTTGTCTGTTAGAGATCACTTTTAGTGATAAGGCCGCCCATTGTGACACTATTATAATATGTATAATTAATTTATTGTTGATTTTTGTTTTGTATATTGGTATTCAATAAAGTGTATTGTATAATCTCTTAATGGACAAGAAAATGGATGACTACATTCAAACGTTGCTACATCCCGGTTCAGTTTAAAGTTTTTAGTATAGGCGAAAGTCTAATGCTCAGGGATACACGACGACACTGACACTCATCACAAATGTCGACACTAGTGTAGATTGCATTGCCACAACAACTGCAACTAAGTGTCGCGGCAGTGGACACACACAGACATTCGATATATACATTGAGTGTCTAATGTAAATTGTCGCCGTGTGTCCCGACCATTACGAAAACTCATCGTAAATTAATTTCTCTCACGTTGATTCAGATTTCAGCCGTTACGTTAAAGCAAGCGCCGTCAGTCTGTCAGTCACACGCCAGCTCCAGCGCCACACCGAAAATCGTAGCGAGAATAATGCACACATAATATAAAACATAATTAGGAATAGGTTTATACCGATATTTATCTCGATCTCGAGATTATCTCGGTTCCACTAGGATGGACAAAATAGCTGAATTTAGTTTTTTTTCTGTTATGTGCATGTTTGACTAGCAATTGTTTGTAAATGTTAAATGTATAAGTGATAACCATGTTGTACACCAATATTGTTCTAATAACAACATAAGAGATGGAAGCTGAGTTGTTCTATTCGCTTCTCAACTCAGTGTAAAAAATTGAAGCGAACTGTCAAGACTATGTTATTTCCTTGATTATTCTTAGTTTTTATTTAAAATAGATTTAAGTTGACCTGTCCATGTAAGCATAGGCTTCTAAGGAAATAAACGTTTTGACTTTTTTTTTTTAAGTATAAGTTAATATGCATTTTCATCATTAACTCATTCAATCACCCTATTAACGTACTGCTGGGACACAGGGACTTCTCTCTTGGCGAGAGAGATTTGACCCTAATTCACCACGCTGGAAAAGTGCGGGTTGGTGAATGTCACATGTCCTTCAAACTCTTTGAAAGTTCTAAGAACATGACGATTTCCTCACGATGTTTGCCTTAGCCGTTTAATAACGTGTTTTAAAGCGCACATACATTTTTCAAGAAGATAAATCCAGAGGTGCGTGGCGGGTTTTGAACCCGTTTTTGACCTTCGGAATGAAAGTCGAGTCGAGTCCCACTTAGCCAACACAGTTTTTCAATATGCATATATTCGTTTAGTGATGTTATAATATTAAAACTTATATTTCGGTATAAGTGATATCTAACTCACATTTATAATGCAAGAAATATCACTGTCATGACTGTGTAAAAAGACAATCAAAATGGGAATATTTTTGGCGAATTTGAACCTGATACATTTAATACATTGCTTGCTAATATTGAACTTATTATTTTATTCGAGCGATTAATATTAAAATTATGTGTATGACCGAATTTTGCTGGGAATTAAAGGACTTATGTAATTATTGATCAATCGTGGTCATTATATCGACTAAAAATCGGTCAACCTTTGGCCGAAATGTTGAAGATTATGATTCCCTCAATGCGTAAGCATTCACTCAATAACCCATTTTTTTCTGATACATTTCCAATAGCTACTACGGCACTTATCTTAAAAATGGAAACGGTCTCCGAGCTAATTAACTGTATCAGTGAACTGCACTGCTAATGAAATGTTTCATGAACTTTCCACTAATTAATATTTTCATTGCAGGGGCGCTGCTTCATCGTCATGAAGTTGACTGTTGCCGTTAGTGTCTTAACAGAAAGGTTTTCCTGGAATTATATATAATATTATGAAGTAGTTTTATTTAGACAAACTGAATTCATTAGTAAAATACACAGCAGATTGAAGAAGTTTTATTTCTAACTAGTGGCCCGCCCCGGCTTCGCACGGGTTTTTATTCAATTTTTTTTCCCGGCAATTATTCGATTTTTTCTCGCCTTTTAAACCTTCCCTAGACCTCCACGAACATTTCTAGACTATGATAAGATAAATCCGTTCAGCCGTTCTCGAGTTTTAATAAGAATAACGAACAACAATTCATTTTTATTTTTATAGATTTGATTTTTTGAAGCCCCGAGCCTTCCGTCACGTTTCACAACTACTCAAAAAACGACGCAACCACATCGCAACGACAACGCAGATACGTCGCAACGATAACGCAACTACGTTGTCAGGCTTCTTTTTGACGAGACTACATTTTCAATGACAGCTTTCGAAATGAAAACAGACATATCTCTGAAATGACTCATCATATCCATCTTGGGTTTTAGTGCCATCTAGAATAAATTCTATTATTATCTAATTGGAAATTTCAGATGAGTTTTTGTAAACAAACCTCAATCAAGATGAGAAGCAATGTTGGAGACCTAAGTCGAGCAGTGGGTGGACACAACTAACGCGGAAATACTAAATTGTCGATTAGGTCCTTTATTTCCCGAAAATCCCTGGATAAAATCTTACGAATTTTCTAGACTAATAAAACCAAAACTTATAATTAGAACTAAAACCAAAGGTCCGCAAAAGCGCAACCTCCGTTCCCGACAAATCAGGGATCGTACTTGTCTAGGGGTAAATAGTACATATAATTGAATTACTTAACTTTTCAGACGATACTAATTATTAGAACTGCGCTAGTCACAGTAGATGTGGATATACAAATACTATTATTATTTACTATTTAGATTTATAACGGAACATTAAAAGACTGAAAAAGAGGATTTGTCTTTAAAGACCGCTTAGCCAATAAAACTGTAGCTTCAGTTCAACTCAGCTTTCTGTTCAATGATCATTGCGCATGTAACTGTGTCGAAATATTGGGAAACTCAAAACACGATAAATATACCGTTATCAATCTAACTAGTGTTTATAACCGTGATAGTTTCAAAAGTTATTATTATTTCTTGACCAACATTACCATATAAAGAATACGTTATTAGTAAAAAAAATAATTAAATAATTATTTGGTCATGTTTTGCTGGTTCTGAAATTTTGCTGGGGTTGCAAGTAGGTTCCTACTGCAATAACTGTAGATTAAAGAGCCTGTTTTATAGAAACAACAGTGTGGTATGGTTTTTACCTATTTATTGAATCTTACCGTAAATTATACATTGAATTTTTGGGTGCACCATTGAACATTATATACATAGTACCACAAGTTGCCACTAGCGACTGTTGTTGAAAAGAGATTAGTTATAATCCCATACATACACAAGCAACTTATCAATAAGTAAAACAATATGGTTGGACAAATCATTGGACCACGGTTATCTTGAATAAAAATGTGGTCAAGTTTTGCTCGTTCGCTGAGTTTAAAAGTTTTTTCAGAACTTTTAGCTCTGAAACGAGGCTGATAACTTGATCAAATTTTTAGTCAAGACTAGTGGACTAGTGGCATTTCAAGATGATTCATAAGATAAATCCGTTCAGCCGTTCTCGAGTTTTAATCAGACTATCGAACAACAATTCATTTTTATTTATATAGAAGAAGATTACCTCAGTCCATTGATTTGTCCAACCATATTGTTTTACTTATTTATAAGTTGCTTGTCACCAAATACATGGGCTCGCGGTGGTTACAGGCTACTCTCCGAAGTTACTGGAAGTCTTTGAGAGAGGCCTATTTCCAGCAATTCCTTTTTTTATTTTCCGAAATAAACACACAGCATCACCTATCCCTAAATTAAACAGGGCTAGTACTATGAGTGTTCGTATGTTAGGTATGATATACATTATGCACATACTACATCGATATATATTATTGCAAATACTTAAATGATACATAGAAATTTATCATTTGTAGTCTTATCAGAGATTTCCAATATTTTATTATTTAAAAAAAATATCCTACCTAATCAGGACGCCATGGCGACGTAGTTGAAATCATTAGTATCCATAAATTTGCATTTTAACTGCTTGGATACGCAGCCAGGCAGCGACTTGGCCTTGGCGGCCTGAGGCAGGCCGTAAATGATTTTTCTCTTTTATGCGAGTAGGACGTCCGGTAATTCATCTACAAAAATAAGTGTTTTCAAATCACTCGCATTTATTCTGCCCTGAACATAATGAAAACTTATTGCTTGCCTCAGTGGCGCGGTGGGCATAGGTCCGCTTGCGGTGCAAGAGGTAGCGGGTTCGATTCCCGCCGAGGGGTCAAGTGTTTGTATGTTATGCAAGTACTATCTCCTTTGTCTGAGTATGATATAATATGTTAATTAAAAAAAAATATTAATAATTATGTATGTCTATTATATCGGAGTACCCGTGACACAAGCTTAGATCTTACCATGGGGCTAGATAGATATAGATATAGGGGCATGTAGGTTGTTTCTGTCACGTCCGTAAGTGGTAACCCTCTGAATCCTTACACGTGACCTCCGGGTGGTGCTAAGAACAGTCTCTGGTGGGAGGCTTCGGCCGCGGCTTGTCACCACCCTCCGGGCTGGGCCAGTGCGTGAAGCGATTTTTTCGTGTTTCGTAATGTGGCCCGGAGAAGCCATCTACCTTCTAGATCTTCATGCCCCATATTAGACCACATCGTCACTTTACATCAGGTGAGATTGTGATGAAGACTAATCGAGCATAAAAAAAAAGAAAAGTTGTGCATTTTAAAAACTTATAAAGCTGTGTTATTCTATTCGCTTCTTAACTCAGTCATCATCATCACCCTATTAACGTTCCCACTGCTGGGACACAGGGACTTCTCTCTTGACGAGAGAGATTAGGCCTTAATTCACCACGCTGGCCAAGTGCGGGTTGGTGAATGTCACATGTCCTTCAAACTCAGTATAAAACATTAAATCGCTTTAATGTTTTATAATGTCAAGACATTGTTTCCTTGATTATTTTCGTTTAACAAAAGTAGTTTTATTAATTTTAGATGACCCGTGCATCTAAGGGAATAAACGTTTTGACTTTATGTAGATTCTCCGGCAGTATTAATTCAAAAATATCCAAGGAAAATATATTTCTGCAATTTCTGCTTTATCTACAATTTAAAACGTAACCCTAGACAGCTTTAACCCGTTCAAAGAACGGCAACGCCTAACTTCCTTGATGCAAGTTTAGATAGGGACATCGAATTGTACGTATTTTATTTGCACGGAACTCGAGAATTTATTCATGTTGACACAGTTCAGATTTATCGAAAGGTTGTAGAGGTGTTCGGGAGTAATGGAGGTCGGAAATCTTTTTCACGTAAAATGAAAGGTTGTTCTATAAACATGATGTCAGAGAGTATTTATTATAGCATAATAATGATAGGTGTAATGGTAATGAAAACTTGATTTTCACTGAGTTTTATTGTGATTGCTTATTTGATTCCATTCTGTATACGTTGGTGGCTCACGAGGTTTTGGATGTTTATTCATTTATTCTTAAAATAATTATAATTTACTAGCTGTGCCCTGCGGTGCTACCCGCGTTATAATGGATGAAGTACTTTTAACCAACAACATATTTATTTGAATAAAGATTAATATTCTTATGTTGATACAACTTAAACAAATTATTTCGACCAAATTAGGTACCATAAAAACGGTTTTTGTGAGTTAATCTTAAAAGATAGACATATACTATTGCGGACTGTTTTTTAGATCATTAAAAGAGCTATTATTCTTTAATACATATTTTTTGTGTATCTTGAACCGTTTTCACGGCGCACGCAACGGAAGGCTTCAAAGATGAACACTTTCTCCCGTTTTTTACACATTTACCACTATATCTTTGCTCCTATTGGTCGTAGCGTGATTTTATATAGCCTATGGCCTTCCTCGATAACTGGACTCTCCAACACAAAAAGAATTATTCAATTCGAACCAGTAGTTTCGGAGATTAGCGCGTTTAAACAAACAAACAAACAAACTCTTCAGCTTTATAATATTAGTATAGATATTGAAAAAACACGTGTTTCAACGGTGAAGGGAAACCATCATGAGAAAACCGGCATTAAGAGTTTGAAACTTGTGACATTTACAAACCAGCACTTGGCCAGCGTGGTGAATCAAGGTCTCATCTCTATCGTAAAGAGATAAGTCCCTGTATCCCAAAGACACTTGATCTGATGAGAATTCACACGTACGAACTCTAACTAAACCAAGTACTATTCGTTCATAAGGTAAATAATTAAATAAATTACTGAAAAAAAATGTGAGCTTAATTATTTATCACTCACTGTAGTAAATCGTAGTTTGACGATGTATTATTTTTAATATGAATTGACGTTTTTTTAAAAAGCCATAAGATTTAATGGAACGAATACTCTTAGAATAATAACTCAATCAAAAACTTTTTCAATAAAGATATTTTAAACAAAAATGCATAGATTGCTATTGATTCTTATATCGATTTATAGTACCTAATTTGACAAATGGAATAGCCAACACTTTATAGCCACCATTTGCGATCACTTTACATCAATTTGCTGCATGCGATCGCTATCTGAATAAAACATGGACGAAGTTGACTTGTGGATGAAGAAAATACGAATAAGTTACAAAAATCGATCATTTTCCGGAACATGGTACATTTTCCGAGGATGTTTTGTTAAGTTTTAACTGTCCAGAAATTATTCTAGTGCTATTGAAATTGAATAGGTCATAGAAAACACATAATATTATTAGCCTGATGTATACCTACTCTTCATTTAGATGAGAATGTTTTGTAATAGACAGCGTAATTATATTTTAAAGAAAATTTTAAAATAAGAACCGATATAGGAAGAGTGTCAAAATTAGCTCAAACAACTCACATTTTAATAGTCTTTTACAAATTTTAGCTCAATTCTGAAGCTTAGAAATAACCATTGTCATGCATAAAAATGAGACCATATAAGTTGACTTCAATTCAAATATGATACAACCAGCATTAAAATATAATATAATCATTATTACTGAATTTAGAGACAACACTTTATACTATGATAGTTTTGTTGCAAATATAAACACACGAGTGATGTTTTAGCACTAACATTTTTTAGGCCGTTTAATTACATTATAGGTAACAAACATATTATTATAAATTTAATGAAACTGTTTTTTTGCCGATAACTCGCACAATATAATTTAGGTTAAGTTTTAGAACTACCGGCAATTCAACTTCCTTACTCTTAAACAAAAATTTAAGAAATATTTCAAACTTATTAATGTTAGAAGCTATGTTAAATTACTTGATTTCCATTGTTTAGTGTATGCAATATCTTATTGTTTACTAAAATAAGAGAATATTATAGCGGTAATCATTATTTATTTAAGAAATTTACGTATTTTTCATTTTAATTGAACTTGTTTTTTCTTCTGAGAATATCTTTAAATCGAAAGTATGATTATGAACTCAAACTATTTATACTTATTGTTCGGTTTAAAGTTAATACACTTTTTTAAAAAAATATATTTTTACGTGGCTTTTTTTTAAGCGGCAAAATCAAGAGTGTTTTATGGACCCCCATAAATATGTATCTATTGTATGTTTTAGTACTTGTTGTTAAAGCGGCAACAGGAATACATTATTCTTAAAAATTTCAACTCTCTAACTATCATCTTTTTTATAGTGTTTTAGTTAAGGCCTTTTATTTCTTGTATATGTTTATTATGAGTGTGTGTTTTTTGTGTGCAAATAAATAATTTACTTACTTACTATCACGGTTCTTGAGATACAGCCTGGTAACTGACAGACAGGTAGACGACAAAGCCTCAGCTCAGAGTCCCGTTTTACCCTTTGAGTAAGGAACCCTAAAAATCTATTGAAATTCTCATTTCATATTAAGTTAGACACAACTGCAAAATGATAATAAAGAGTCTCACGAAAATGAGCCCTATGCTGAAACAATACTGTTATTTCTCTATCAGGGCCCGCAGATGCGAATGGTGTGGTTAGAAGCGAGGGCCCTTGCTTTTGTGCTTACGAGACAGATGTGAATAGCTGCTCCACGCTGGCCCAGTTATTCCATAAAAAAACATGGTTTTATGACAAAACACAATGGAGTGAGTGTCTGGGTTTAAAAAATGTGAAATAAGTTTACCTAATATATCATTTTATTTTAAATAACTATAATATATTATCTTTAATGCAGACACACGATCTATAACCATCTTGCTCTCCTTTCGGTGGTGATTAACCCGTTTTGTGTTGTTATTTCTCATGACCTATCTCACACATTCTGTTTACTCCATCTTTTGTGAGCCCGTTTCAAAAATTCTGGACACCTATTTTTGTTTTATCAATTGAATAAGAAAGTGCCAAGATATGAGTTATAAATTTCGTTGAAATCTGTACGTAACGAAACTTCAATGCACTGTATCGTATGGATTTAAAAATCGTTTGGTTTTCGTGCATCAAAGAACCGGAAGTGGAGGCTTGCGACGTATACGTATCATTTTGCACGAAAGTATAACGTCAAGCGCAAGTTTATTCCCTATTGTGCTATCCAAGAAAATACAGTAAAAAAAATTACTTGAGGGTAGTAACTCCCTTTAAAACTACATGATTACTCCTTAGTCTTACCTAATCCAGGAATACATTATTATACATAAAAGTCCTCTACCGCGTTTTTCTGTTTTCTTTATGTTCGGGATAAACTCAAAAACTACATGCTTTTCAATTAATCTTTTGGACTTTCTAAAATAGCTAGAGTTATTTAAGAGGAAGGTTTTCGCATCCGAGAAAAGCCGGAACGCGTCAGTTTTAGTATAAGATTCGGTTAAGGCCGTTGAATTAGAAGTCGCCTTCAACATAATTCATTGCAAAACCATAATAGAGGAATTTGCCCTGCAGTGATAATACTTCATTTTAATAATGATGATGATAATGAATAACTGAAAAAACATAATGAAATGTATGTTATATTTCCGTTTTTAAAGTAAATAAACAAGAAAATTCCGTTTTCAAAAGGAATTTCACATTGTTGACAATTCACCAAACACTTTATTCAGCAAAAATAATCAATTGGGATACAGAAATACATTTGCCGATGTCATTTGGAATTTTTGCGGAAGTGTTTTTATTTAGAATGGAATATGCAGAGGATAAAAGTAGGATAAAAGTGTTTATTTTTTAGGAATGTTTATCCATTTATTCATGCGTTGAATTGTCAATTTATCTGTTTATTTGAACACTGAGTAGAAATAGTTTTGCATTTTATCATGAAATTGTTAGTTGCTATGTTTCAACGTAGGTAACAATAATAAAGTATTCATAAGCAAAGTTTCTAAATGTAGCTAGATATTAAAACACGTACATCCTTCAAACTCGTAACAACGAAGTTCTCCTGTATTTGAGTAGAAATGGACTCGAACAAGTCTTAGATTCATTCAACTTTTTCATTTTACTTCTTTCAAGAAATTTAAACAGAAAAGCTATACACATTTAACGATTCATATTTTTGCAAACACGCCCAGTTCACAAGTTATCTCGATTCGAGTGCATAGTCGAATACTGTTACAAATAAACGTTAATTAAAGCTCATATGCTACAACAACGAAAACAGACAAACGTTTAAAGCAAAACAAACTGAAATTTTACCGACAGATAATATCCAAAAACAACAACACAAAGTATCACCCCTCACTCTTACACAATAAAGTTCAAATTCCGTATCCAGTTAAGACTTGCGTGTTTGAATTGTAAAAATACCCTCATTGTGAAATAAATCCAGGAATCCAGGTTTGCATGCCGTGTTCCCCCGGGGCCGCAATGCGATTGCTTTTCTAGTGAAATATTATCACGAAATGGTATTTTAAAACAGAGTTTACCCGGAATTTGTAGTTTTAGTCTGGGTCGTCAACCTTTTATTGAATTGCGTGATTGTGGATGTAAGAATGCAGATGAAGAAAGGCTTGGAGTTTCCTAGTTGCACTGACGCTTTGCAGAAAATGTTTACAAGATATGTAGGTACGTGATAGTATACCGTATACATAATATGTATAGCTTAGTGGATTGATTATAGTATAACCCCTTGATTTTTGGAGAAGGCCTATCTAGGTCGATACCCCAAAGCAGAAATTATGATTACACTAATACAGGTTGTGTACAGTTAGTCTGTGATTGTTGTCTATTGTTATGGGTGTTTTTTTTTAATCTAGACATAATCTGGTTTTTGCGGAAATTTAAAGTTATTTTAATACATTGTTGCATTCCAATAAAATAGGCACAGCAAAACTTTGGGGGACCAGGTTCTGGTCAACGATGGTTTAGGAAAGGTTTGGTTCATATAACGTGAGGCGAGCATACAGACAAAGATACTCACAGTTCTAATATCCCAGACTGCCTACTCCGCCTTGCGTTAACAACACTGTTTATTGTTAGCACAACACACACGATACTTTTCACAGTCTGGCCAGGCTATTTTGTATTGGATTTTGATAGGATTATAGATTTTGAGGTGAGCGCGCGCGGTTCGTGTCAGATCGATCTAGTTTTCTTCTTCTTGTGTTCTTGTCGCTGCTAGCGCGCTCCTGTTTTTTGACATATAAAATCTGTGCATGTCGTTCATGACGTTTCGATGCCTGATTTGTCGATACACGATGAATGAACCAAAATAATTGTTAGTGAAGATAAAACACTTGAAGATCACAAAAATAAATAAAAGCTTACAATACAATATAATACAATACTGAATGTTTCTAAATATTGCCGGACAATCCACACAACAACATCTAGCCCCGTGGTAAGCTACAAGCTTGTGTTACGGGTACTAGACAACTGAAATACTTAGTATAATAGACATACATAGATATATATTTGTCGCATATCCAGTCACGTCACCTGGTGGCTGAAGCTTCAACTACGCCTCGTTGTTACTAGTATAGCGCGAGTGGCGCCTCTGATGGCAATACTATAGAGTTCAGTGTTGCTACATTAAAATAATTCGTTTGTTAGGATATCGAAATGTCAAGTGAATACTTGGGTAGAATCGATCTTGCGAAATGGCAACACTGGTATTGATTGAGTCGGTCGATCATTCGTTCTTATTTGAAGTTTAAGAGAGCAGTTCATTCGAAGGGGAATGACGGCTGCTCACTTGTTGATTGACCACGAAGCCATTAGCACGTTCGCGTCTACCGCATTTCGTAATCCATTTTGATCCGCCATATTGGAAGTGTTTATTGGGATTTTGTGATTCCGTTTGTTAGAATAATACCAACGAATCAAGCGACGGTTTTATTTTCAACAAAAATCATGAACACCGAGCCATCCGATCCTGAATTACCCACCGATGCGATATATTTTTTATTATACATCCTAAACACCCAGACCAAGGAGAAAATGCTTGCAGAACATACAAACACTTGACCCCTCGGCGGGAATCGAACCCGCTACCTCTTGCACCGCAAGCGGACCTCCGCCCACCACGCCACTTAGGCAGTTAACAGTTAAGGTCTTTTTTGCGTTTAATTAAACGCAAAAAGACGTAACTAAACTCTGCAACAATAGCTTCTTTGCCCCTAATTAGGACAAGCCCGAATTGTAAGAAAATATTTGCAAGTTTTTTACTTAATATACAAAAAATACCTCACCAGAAAAACCAAATCTGCAAAAATGCAAAGCTGATCCAATTCACGGGAAGCACAGTTAATGTTAATTTATGGTAATTTTAAGCGGTTTCAGTAACTGAAAATTTAATATCGCTCTGCGAAAAGTTTCGAAACGGTTAAAGGCAGTAATTATGAATGCTGTAAAAATAGGCAGGTATTGTATCTGTTCGGATTTTATCATTGTCTCTAAACTTTTTTAGGATTAATTTATTTCTAGAGTGAAATAGGCAGCCATAATCATAATTAGTCTGTTCAACATCATACTCAGATACTTAGTGTCTGAATTTCGCCATTTCATTATATTTATTTAAAATGGTGAATAGAGGTAGATTTGTGAAAAATTTCCTGATTTTGGTTTTTCTAGAATGAAATAGAAACGTCGGATATACATAATAACTTCACAGCGTGTTATCACGAATCCAATCTTCAGTCAGTACTACATTTTATAGTAACTTTTAGCATTTTGATGAAAAATAAATGTTTAATTATTTTATCAATTATTTCACGCCCAGGATGACTAATGACAATGCTTCTAGCATTAAGTCGTCCTTTATACTTTGTATTTTGTGCACACAAAGTATAAATAAATAAATAAAATAATGATATCCGAATCATCAAGAAATTCAGCAGAAATACAGCAACACATCCGATGAAATTAACGGATTTTCCTTTTCTGTGTAATTAGTAACCGGAGCACCTCCGGCTATTAGAGGAACAAGATATCTGAACGAAGTTAACATTTGTATAGAAATCAGGTTTCGTGTAAAGTTATTTCAATTTGGCAATAGGGAATTATGCAGGAGACTTAAAAATTGACTGTTTCTTTTTTTTTTTGTAACATTTATTGTTTTTAAAAGTAATCATTCTAATCAATTTAATAAATTTAAGAAAACCCCCCGATTCCATTGCCTTAATTTTCTTAAAAGTAAAACACCATAATATTTAGTAATGTGCACGCGGTGCTCTTTCACTTGATACCCCACTCGAGTAATTTGCAGATTTTCGGGTTTCCTTAACCATTCTCACCCCCATAACTTTTACACGGCACAACCATTTTCATGAAACATGACTATGAACACTCGCGCCAAACTCACCTTTCATACAAAAAAAAGCTAAATTGAAATCGCTCCGTTCGGGAGCTATGATGTCCCAGACAGACATACAGGCAGACATACAAACAGACACTTCAAACTTATAACACCCCTCTTTTTTGGTCGGGGGTTAAAAATAATTGTATTTATTATATTTTAAGCTATACAATTTCATAGATGGACTTAGTCTTCAAAATGTGACTATTTTTATGAAGTAGCATGTGTTGTTACAGTCTATTGGATTCCATGGCATTAAACTGATTTTATTGTTTGAGAATCAAACACTACGTTACTGACGTCACATGCCACGCTCGTCGAAATGAGCGCGTTTTAGTCGCCCGAAAATGATAGTAATTTAATGTACATTATTTAAGCTTATTGGTTGTTATTTTGGATGTGTTATATAATTTTTTTGGTAATGTAACAACTAGTATAAACATAGAAAGCTGTAAAAAATATGTACATAATTCCCTATTGGTATTTTCAAAATCGGCAGACGTAGTTCCGACTTAGTAGCGTAGTGCCAACTATCGCATTAAGCCAATTTTTTTGCCTTCACTCACAACTGACAACTTATCTATTTACTACTGACGACTTCACTATTTCGCTAAACCCTACAAAATTGCCTTAACGGACGAGTATCTACTTAATTTTCCGATAAGAAGACAAACTTTGTACCTTTTTATCTTCTAAACATTTTGACTTCATGACAAGCCTTACTTGTGAACGTGTTGTTGATAAGTCAGACCATGAAGAAGCAAATTGGCGTTCAACTGAGTAACATGTTTTTCACTTTATGATTTTATTTAACTCGACACTAGCAAATTGTCGCTTCAAGCGCAAGTTCCAATTACATGAAACTGAACTGAACTGACCATGATTTTGTGACAGTTATCTCACAAAACTTGAACCATAATGTAACAAATAACAATAAACAGCATAAATTTATAATGCTAATTTCCCATAATTTAAAAGATAAATATTTAAGAAAAACCCTTAATTATTATTGCTTTTATTTCCTTAAAAGTAAAACACCATAATATTTCGTTATGTGCACGCGATGCGCTTTCATTTGATACCCCACTCGAGTATATTTGCAGATTTTCGGTTTTCCTTCCCCACTCTCACCCCCATAACTTTTAAACGGCACAACCGGTTTTCATAAAACATGTCTATGAACACTCGCGCCAAACTCACCTTTCATACAAAAAAACTAAATTGAAATCGCTCTATCCGTTCGGTAGCTATGATGTCCCAGACAGACAGACAGATAGACAGGGCATAGGCAGACAAGTCAAACTTTTAACACCCCTCTTTTTTGGTTGGGGGTTAAAAATAACAATACAATTCAACTTTAAAACGTGTTTATGTTACGCGACTTTTTATCTAAATGCGGCCATGAAGAGTGCACTTTGTTGACTTAAAGTACCAACTATTCTTGCCGCAGCCTCCATTTGCCTTACTATTTTCATCTTTACGGGTTATATCTCATCAGGACCACTCGTAATCCGCATCGTATTAACTCATCACATCACGTGGTATCTTTTATCGGCATTGTCTATGCGAGTACCAGTAAAAATTTACTGGTCATGTTACTCATGGGTTCGATCAGCGAAAACGTCGGCGACGAGGTCAAACGTGTGTTTAGAACATTATTTGTTTATTTACCTAGACAACGAGAAGAGAAATTTTCGAATTTCCGAGAGGTTTAGTTGTTAGCATTAGATTTACACGATTCACTTTCAAATGTTAATTTGTGTCAACATAAGGGAACGAAAAATAACGTATTTGGCTCTTATGACGCAGAATTAGTCAACGATGAATTAACTTACGACTGTGATGACCTTGCGAGTCATTTCAGGGGTATATGTGAGTGTATATAAACAAAAGTATTAATAAATAAATATTGCCGGACAATCCACACAACAATATCTAGCCCCGTGGTAAGCTCTTAGCTTGTGTTTCGGGTACTAGATATCTTATATACTTATTATATTAGACATTATATAGATTTTTTATTATACATATACCAGACCAAGGAGAAAGTGCTTGCAGAACATACAAGCACTTTAAACCTCGGCGGAAATCGAACCCGCTACCTCCTGTGCCGCAAGCGGACCTTCGCCCACTACGCTACTTAGGCAGTCAAATAATGTTACTAACCACACCACATAAAGAGTGTGGCAGTGTTGATGCCGGGTGGCTCTAATGAGTGGACTATAACGACACAAAGTAGCGACAGTTTCATCCGCCATCTCCAGAGAAGACGCAATTCCCCAAAGAGCGAAACATACTTCGAAAATTCATTAAAGTTATTATCTAGCATGTGTACTTGGCTCTTAATATACTCCAAGAGTATATTAATATACTCCAAGAGCCAAGTAGACAAACATGCTTTTAGCATAATATACATATACCTAATTTAATGTTTCGTCTGTGTAAATAGAATCAAGTTAAGTTGGCAGCGGAATCAAATAAATGACTAGCTTTTCTATCCATGGTTTATTTTGTATTGATTTTTTCATAAAAAAAACAAAATTAAGTCAATAAGCTTCATTGTAACTAAAAAGAAATAAATTATTTTAATGTTATTTCATGAAACATAGATCATTTTACCACTACATCTTCAAAAGGATCGTTTATAAAAAATACATATTTTAGCATCTTTTAGATAACTGTAACATTTCCAAAGTCTGTGAATTCGGTTCTGAGCATCCTAATTAATTGTGAATCGTGTTCTAAGAACGTTTTATTTTATGTATAACGGTTTATTTATCTGCCTGTCTCAAAAAAAGCATTCCATACCTATTGTACTGTGTTTATTAAAAAAATATTTACATCAAAACCACTGAGAGACAATAAATATGTTTACAATATGAAATATAGCTTTAGCATAATATATCTAGTCTTAGAAAGGAACCGATCGAGCCGTTCCATTCGGAAACGGAAGTTGTGGTTCCGTTCGATTCCCGCACGGGATGTTTACGACTAATTGTGGTCGTTCCGTCTGACTGCGTGTGCAATAGTGCATATAACTTCCAAGCGAACATGGATGCACATATTATATCTACCTTAGCAGTGTCCACGTTAAAATGGATTGGCGAAATAATATATTTTCAGAGACAAAAAAAGGTGTGTGTGCGATTCACACACGATAGAAGTGAAACTTTAGTAAATCTACAAAAGAATAAGAAGAATAAAAAAAAACAAAAAAAAAATACTATGCAATAAGATTTTGTTCGGGCGGTCACCCATCCAAGTACTGGCGTCGCGCAAAGTTGCTTAACCTCGTTAGCGTTTAAGATTGGCTTACCCGACAGGTAAGCCAATCTTATTTCCACTTCCGTTGCATCCGTTTTCAAATCACAACGATTCTAAAGAAGTTTCACTTCAAAAGTATGTTAATACAAACGGAATGTTCGTGTGAACTCTAGTATTGTAATACAGTTGCCACTGACCCGGATCCTACAAAAAAAACAGATTTGACAGAGTAAGCCACGACTCCATCCTCCAGTAGCGCTCGAGTTGTTTTTGCGTGAAAGCGAGACAGTGTTAATTTCGTATTTATAATTTTGAAGTAAGGACTAGCAGTGCCCGGGTACCGATATTAAACATGGAATGATATTTTTCTCTGCGGTATACAAAGTAATCTACATACTCGTATGTTACTACTTTTATTTCGAAGAATATTTTAAGTTGCATGAAGATTGAAGTTAAGTAGTACTCGTATTTGCATGAAAGCGTATTAAACAGACTTACATTCACATTTATTTTACATTATATAAAATTATTAGAACGGGGGTCTACCTCTAAATCAGCTCTCAGATTGGCACTGAGCAGGCTATTGCTCACTGAAAAAATTATTCATTAATTAGGTTTGTTGGGTGATTATATTTACTCAAGCTAAGAGCTTACAATGGGGCTAGATGTTGTGTGGATTGTCCGGATATATTTCTTTTATTTTTATTATATCAGGCTTTGACGAAACTCAGTTTGAGATACGTTGAATGATTTCAGAGATATTTACAATTTTTAAATATGTCTGCTGCATGGAGTAACAAAACTAATTTTGTGGAATCAAACCCTCTAAGGTCTTGAAAGCCCAATTCACACGAAGTTTAATTAAGTGTGTAACCCTAGAGTGAATCTTGAGGTCTTCCCTAAGCTCAGAATAGTTTACGATCGAGAAAAGGATAGTCGTCAAAGTTTCTGTTAGATACGTCGAAGGGTTAATTGAGTCGGATAGAAGCATGTTCCACTATGAAAAAATTAGATGAGATGAGAGAAATGACCTGGAGTCTCTAATCGCTTCTTTACTATGGTTTAAAAAAGCAAAGAGCCCAGATACAATTTTTTTTTATTTATCTATTAATTTGTTTTGTATTTTATTTTTGACATTTCTCAGATTCGTAAAATCCTGGCCGTAGGCCCTGTTTTAAATTATTTTAGGAATAACTATATAGAGATGAGTAGCGGTGCGGAAAAAATTTGATGGATAGATTAGCCGATTCTGTCTCTCTTGCGCCAGCGCAAATATATTGCTATCTCGCTCGGACTTTGCCTTGAGAGGGCAAGATAGGCATGTGTCATGATTATTCACGGCGGGAGTAACAGAGACAGGAAGTAAGGTCAATGCACGAAATTCTTTCTTAAAGAAAATTGTGGTCCTTTAACCTTAATTATAAACCGCTGTGTGAATCTGTGATTTTTTTAACGGTAACTCAGCACATAATTTTGTGAACGAGGTGTGTAAGCTTTAGCTATGTAATAAAATTTACTTAAAATCTTTGGATATGAACCCCTAAACCAATTTATATAGAAATTATTCACGATTAAATGAAAATATTTACTTGTTCGAAAAATTAATGGATAAATTTAGGTTTTTTTATACATATAAATAGTTTCGCTAAAACATTATAAGGTAGAGTGTTTTTACTTACGGTAAGATTAAAATATGTTGCACATTATTAGCAGCTTACCTGAAACAAACAAGACAAATTAATTTTATGAAAAATTTAATAATAAGTTATAATATATTTTTAAATCAGTCCCATTTTATGATTTTATATTCAAACCCGTTAATTTACCTTCAGTATAGCCCGTAGCGAATGAAAAGCTCTGCAATTTGAAAAACTAATAACTAGTGAACTTTAATAATAACTTATTAACCATTATCTATTAGTAACATAATGTGAAATAGAATTACCATCTTAACATAACATACTTGTTATCATATCTGGAGAATGGATATTTTTAAACAAATTTTACAATGCATTGGCCTATGTATAAAGCGACTGGATGCAATATTTTCTAACAGTTGGTTAGGAAAAAAGGTTTATAGTGGTCTAGGTAGAGGATATATTTGAAGTGGTGGGAGGAGTAATATTATTCCTATTAATGTGGCTTTGTTATATTGATACAAAGGTTTGTTCCTAGTCATATTTTGTGTTTCCTACGATAAATGCAGGTTGGTGAAATTTGTTTCAGTTGTAGGACATAAGCCCCATGTTAAAATTTTTCGTTCCATTCTTCCCTTTCCATTCCATACATCTATAATTATTATAAACTAGCGGCACGCCCCGGCTTCGCCTGGGTAATTATTGATCCCGGCAATAATTTGTTTTTTTCTTGCCATAAAAACCATCCTAGGACTTCTACAAACATAAAAAGAAAAGAATTGGCCAAATTAGTCCAGTCGTTGTTGAGTTATGCAAGCGCATAACTCAACCAACACAGTTTGATATTAATTTTTATATATAAGATTAAATTGCCCCACCGTCTGTCTGTCCCTATATTCGCAATAAGCTCAAAAACCATTCGAATGATCTTTGTGCGGTTTTTAGCAATAGGTAGAAGGAGCAATATATTCAGGAGGAAGTTGTTCACATCAAGATAAGCCGGAACCAAGTGTTGATAAAACTGAAGAGAGAAGAAGAAGAAAGAAATGAGAAACGCCACCGGGATGTTGCTGTGTGGATTCTCGGGCAATATTTATTCTATATTTATTTATATGTAAATTTAAGGCTTAGGTGAACCCCGGACTTATGTGCCTATACGTATACTTTGTAAATGCTTAAAGAACTTTTTCTGCAGGAAATCTCAGGAATGAAGATGCTGTGGTTATTAATTTTCGCGGTGGCTGTTCACGGCGAGTACCAGAACGGAAACGCTCAGCAGGACTGGTGGGAAACCGCCCTAATATACAAGATCTATCCTAGGTCCTTTTTGGACAGCGATGGGGACGGAGTCGGTGATATTATAGGTAAATGAATTAAGTAAAATTATCAGCTATTGTGTACGTATCTTAGCCAGTCCGAGGTGCTCACTTACATTTCGTTGACAATTTAATACTAGAATCTTCTAAGTGCACATTAAAACTATAAAGTTACATTATTTTGATAAAAGTAATAGAATGCCTTTAAATTAACTCAGTCGCTTTGCTCTAAATTGCTATGGAAACACTTAAACAGGTTGCCATTGCCAGAATTAATTTGCAAAGATTCTGCCGAACGCATTTCAATGTTTATTCTAGAATATTTTTTTTTTCATTTATGCAACATATTTGTCAAATTACATCCAAATAAAAACAAAACTCTCAATTTACTCGTTAGGAATATCATCTAAACTGGAGTACTTGAAGGAATTAGGGGTAGACGCGATATGGCTCGCCCCGATCTTCAAATCACCGATGCACGATGACGTCACAGACTTCTACGGGATCCAGCACGAGTACGGCACTATGGAGGAATTCGAGCAACTGCTGAAGAAAGCCGACGACATGGGTAAGCTCATACATATTCATTGGGAGTTAACGCAAATTTATGCATGGGTAGGACAATCAAAATTTTCTCACCATGAGTTCGGATATTGGGTGCTGAGATTGCTTTATTGTGTTATGGTTTGGAATAATTCACACTTTTTTTACTAAGAACGGACATTTTCACACACGTATTCATTTCTAAGGTAAAATTTTTAAGGACAAAGAACAATATCGTTAAAATAAATCGTTTGAGAAATTTGTATATTAAATAGATATAGAAAACATAAAAAGATGTTGGTCTATCATCTACTTTGCTATTCAGTATGCTAGGTACTATCAGTTATCCCTCTGCTCTTTTGCTTTTGTAGATGGTAATCTACAAAAGCGCTATTTAATTTATGTGCAAAAAACAGGAAGATGGGGGAGGGAGTTGGGCTGGTTAGGTAGGGGGATAATACACAAAAATCTCCTAAGCAGTCAGTGCAGACCACAATTTAGAATTAGAATCAGCTAAAAACACAGATAATCCTTCACTAGCCTTCGTTCGCTATCGTATAACTGGCGCTTATAATTATAATCCATCCATCCCTTCAGTATCTCCTTCTCATAGAGATTTTCACGATTCATTTTGCTCACATCGACCTATTTCAGGCCTAAAAGTAATATTGGATTTCGTGATGAACCACTCGAGCAACGAGAGTGAGTGGTTCCTAAAATCAATGAACAAAGATGAATACTACAACGACTGGTACATTTGGGAGAACGGGTACCTTGAACCATCCGGGCAGCGGCTTCCTCCTAATAATTGGGTATAGTTTATTGACCATACTAAGTTGTGACTCATTTTTGTACGTTATAAAGTACGTGGTTGTAAAAAAATCTGTTAAATAATAGTGCCATTGTTCTTAGGATAATAGCATAGCTTCAGATAAACGTATCTTGAAATTTTATTATTTCTAGAAAAACATTATTTTCTGACTTTTTTGGTTATACTACCAAGTCTAGACGATTTAACGGTAAATTAAAAAATACAGTTTTAAAATTGGTAATGTTAACAATTTATATACCACATGATTGCCCCATCCTTGCCTAGGTATCTTCTGGAAATTTTATAGAATTTATAGAGTAATGTTAATTTTCAGGTTAGCAATATCCGAAAAAGTGCTTGGACTTACTGCCCGAATAGGGATCAGTTTTATTTCCACCAATTTAGTTCAGCTCAACCTGACTTCAATTTCAGGAACCCCGTAGTATTTGAAGAAATGAAGGTAAATACTTTAAATTATCTTAAATACTGAAAATCTTTGAAGGAGTCCAAGGTCCAGTGGTGGACGTCCTACGGCTGAAATGATGATGATGATCGTTAATTGATTGGTTAAACGCATTCATAAAATCATTAGTATTGATATTTTTAACTGCAACAATAAGTGATTAGGTGTCGTAGTTCACTAAAGTACTCGACCCAACAACTCTTCCCATTCTCTTCCACTTTACCAATGAAATTCAACTTAACCTAAATATAAAACCCCCCACAAATGACATCAGCTGCGAGATGGGATGTCGCCGTCCTTAGAGGTCGTTGGACGCACATGGATGTAATTGTAGAATTCAGCGGGAGCAAGAGGAGGCTTATACCCAACAGTGGGTTAAGTAAGACGGATGATGATGTTGTTCAAATGGCAGCTTGTTTTTGCCGTTATGACGTTTTACTATTGTATTAAGTACAGTAATAAGCCTTTTCGTTGCAGAATGTCATTAAATTCTGGCTAGAAAAAGGAGTGGCGGGTATGATGATAAACTCTGTGAACCTGCTGGTAGAGGTTGAGAAAGAGTTGTACGGTGGAAGATACCCCAATGAACCGCTTACGGGGATACCAGGATTAAATTCTGATGACTATGGATACCTCGGTCATATTTACACCAGGGATTCCGAAGAGACTTATGAGATGGTGTCTCAACTGCGCGATGTTTTCGATTCTTTGACCGTTCGAGATAATAAAACAAGGTATTTATTATCTGCTGCAAGATCTTAACATAAGCATAAGCATCAGTAACCCTATTTACGTCCCCACTGCTGAGACACAGGGACTTCTCTCTTGACGTGAGAGATTATTCCTTGATTCCCTACGCTAGCCATGTGCGGGTTGGTGAATATCACATGTCCTTAAACTCTTCAAAGTTCTCAGAACATGTCATTTTCCTCACGATGTTAAAGCCGTTAAAGCTACACGTTCACGTTTCACGTTTTAACTTAAAGTCAATGTTATTATCTAAAAAACTTATATCAGGTTGTTGGGGGCATAAGATCAGATTGATTAAATCAGCCACGTGATCAAGTAAAAATTATACTCGTCCTGTCACCACATCCATCACAATTTACCATAATTTATTCCTGCCATCTCTTCCTGGGTATTCCACCATACGTCTTATTTGTGGGATATCAATCAGTGCTATGAATTGCCAACAAATCTTTCCACACGCAACAGCAATAAGCCATAGAGGAATCAACTTTATATTTCGCCAACGTTTCAGAGTTATGATGACAGAAGCGTACACGGACATCAAACACGCAGTGCGGTATTATGGACAAGGTGTCCACAGAGGGGCCCAGATACCGCTTAACACATACCTCATCTCGAACATAGACAAGGAGTCTGACGCCAGGGACTTCAAGCATGTGATTGATACCTGGCTGACTTACAAGCCTTTGAGGAAACCCGCGAACTGGATGGTAATGTTTGGCATTTTAGTAATAAATAGAATAGAACAAAATTTATTGCCAAAACTATGTACACAGATGATGGTTTAACAAAATAATTGCAACAGTTTAACCACTCGCGTATAATTTGGATAGTGAAATCAACGTAAATACTCAAATCTATATAACATTTTTATATCCTAAACACGTGGAAGATAGACAGCACCAGTTATAGCACTGGTTAATTATATTAAGAAATTATCAATATCTAAACAAGATATCATGTTATTATGCACTGTAGCAAGTGCATAATAATTGACTGAGAACGCAAAATTATAAAAATACCAACCAAACTATCCCTTGGCTACCAAAGGACCTTAACAAAATGATTTATTGCTTCTATTCCTTGTAGACCATAATCTGGCATAGCTCCAAAATCCAATGCACTTACTTCTCTGTGTAGAAACGGACTCCCCAGTCATGTAATTATGATATGATTTCAGTTCGGTAACCAAGACACCGGACGCGTGGCCTCTCGATTCCGACCTGAACTGGTGGATGCCATCAATATGCTAGTTCTATTACTGCCGGGGATTGCACTGTCTTATATGGTAAGAAGCTTGACAAATTGTACTTCTGCACAAACATTTTTGACTCAATGATATAAATAAAATTAGGTGTAATTGTAAAATAATGTATTATGAAAGATACCTACAGTTCGTATGGACTCGGGGGGTTAAGTCAAGCTCGTCAGTCACTTTGTCTCGAGGGACGGAAGAAATGATTGGCTCGTTTTTTTGACTCTGACATCTAAGATAAATAAAACAAAATAAATCTTATGTCAACCACAGCAGACCGTGACTGTGTTTAACTTGACGAGTCTTAAGTGCCTATAATTTAGACATGACTGTGGGACCCACGCGATTATTTAGACTACATAGTAGAGAGAGGCGCAGTAACGGACTAACTGCCTGGTTGTGTGTGTACGATTAGTAATATGCCATAGAAATATCAAATGTAGGTAGGAACGTATTGCAAAAAAAAAACTCCACGCATTTTCACACGATTTTGAAAAATCTCACGTTGACAGCAGTTTCTAAACACGAGCTAAGTCTAATAGAACATTTACTTGAAATTCTCTCACATATCTTGGTATGCTAATCCAAGTAGTGGTGAAGGGACAATGACACCTCTTTGTTTTCGTAGAATTATTTATACCGTGTCCACAAAATAATGTTCAAGTGTGCTCATTGTCTGTTGAAAGCGCATATTACAAAGTCTGTTAAGGAATTTGCGGACTTGCAAATTCTTTCGTGACTCAACATACATAGCTATCCTGTATAACATTTACCTATTAAGTACATTATATGCGCTTCCACTTGGCAAGCTAATAACAAATAAATTAATAAATAAATAAATTAAACTATTCAGTTTGAAATACCAAAATAAAACCAAATATTTCCACTTCTTTTTAGGGTGAAGAAATTGGTATGCAGAACGGATTTGTGCCTTGGACCGAGACGAGAGACCCACTCGCTTGTAACACAGATGATCCTATCAACTTTGTGAAGGTATCCCGTGACCCTGTGCGAACACCTTTTCAATGGGCCAATGCTAGACATGCGGGTAAGGATAAATGCCCAATCTTCAGGGGTAACTGATAACCGATACCTGTCTCATATAACTTTGTCCACAAATTATCGTCGTGTCATTAAATTTTCGCCATCCATAGCGGCTGTTATTGTAGCAACATAATTATTTTCTTACCATCCCGTTATTTAGTGCCCGAATGCAATATTATAGACCACTCTCAATATAAAAGCGGTCTCGTTTCGATAACTTTTTATCCTTTGAGTGTCATTGAAACGCTGCTGTAGGAAAAATTTGTTGAAGCCTACTACCATTCAAATGTAGCGTTCGTTTGCTTGCTCCAGCGAAAGAACAGTGTGTGCGGTTAGAAGAACGTTTTTATCGAAAACTGTCCCGGTTTCAATTTCTTCTATTGTATGGGAAAAATAGAATAGGAATTACTTTAAAAACTCTAGATAATACCGACATAACTGTTATAATGACCTAAAACTCGTTTATCCGTTAATGAGTTAATTATTAACGTTTATTAGTTTTGACGTTAATTCACGTGCGAACTTTAATCTTTTTCATTACTTTAATAAATCTGTATAGCCTGTAATAGAATAGAATAGAATAATATAGAATAGAACTTTATTACACACCAGATGAATAAGACAATATGAAATTAAAACTAAACCTAGAATATTAATGGGCGGTCTTATTGCTAAAAGCAATTTTTTCCTGTAAAGTATATTTGTACCAACATATTATTATCTATTTAAATTAAGTCAGAATAAAACTTATAATAGAATGGGGTTTAGTTACATATCTCAGGAACCCCGTCCAAAGAGGCGCCAGGCACAATGGCGCTCCGTATAATAAACGTACTATTCCAGAACCAAAGCTTATTATCAATTCAAGAAATACTGCAGTGCGGACAAATTCAAATATCACACAATAGTCCTAACTCCTTACTACTGCATAAAAACCAAATAAAATTGGCACAGGGAATACTATAAAATGCAAGCTAACTGTTCCTTACGATCAAATTGTATGGGTCTTTTTGCTGACCTGGCATTAAGTATGACGTTAAGATTAATAATAATAACTCTTTATTACACACATAAAGATAAAACAAAACAAAAATGGACTAAAAGCTAAATACAAAATGCGTAATGGGCGGCCTTATTGCAATATAAAGCAATTTCTTCCAGACAACCTTTGGATGGAGAGGAAAATGCTCAGCAAATACGGAGACGGTGCGATGACATTAACAAGATAACAAGATATTTCTTTTAATATTAAATGTTAGATAATCCTAAATAGTTAAGATTTGCAAACACTTTTTACTACCTAGTGGATAAATCTTTGTTTAGTCGTAGTCATTCATACCAAAAATAATTTAAATCTTAGTAAACCGATTAGACAATTATAAATATATCCAAAACGCCATGAATTCTTAAAATGCCACGTGGGCAGTTTTCTTCGTGCGTATACCTACTACATATTTTAATGTAGGTATGGTTTTTGGTAAAAACTATCCAATTTCTATAAATGGGCTCTGAATGATATATATGAAGTATTATTACTGTAATTGCAGATCAAATAACAAAATGGTCCTTGTAAATAAATATTGCAGTGTGTAAATATACATTTATGACAATTTATCAGTATAATTGGAAACACAGTAATGATACGAGTAGGATCTTTAGATTATGTTTTCATATAAGTACACAAATAAAATAACGTTACTTCCGTTATTTATCAATCTACAGTAAAAAATATTTATGTTGCAGCTAGTTTTAAAATTAAAAAGGAAACTAAAAACAATAAATTTGAAAAAAAAGTTTTACAACATTGAAGACTGATTACTGTCAAAATAAACTTTCTTATGCAAAATAGAACACAATAATATGATTATTTTTATATTCAGTCTTAAATTTAAAGATGACAACGAAACAATATTTAAACCTTTTTGGAGAAGAATTAAAGATTTAAAAAAATAACATTCCAAATTCAACAGTCAACGGTGGACGAAAACTGTTTAGTCGTGTTTTGTTTTCACATTTCCAACACCAAGCTTGAGAACACGAAACTTGTAAAGTAACCTAGTACTAAGTTGTCGCCTGTGTATTCAATCAGTTTTAGTTGATTGCTTCGTTTGCGAGTTTCTAACACAATTTACAGACGGGAGAAATCTCAGGTGCTGAAGATGATAAAGGCGAATAAGTTTAGACCTTTCGGGATGGAAGGAAAAGGATGTTACGACACCGAATTTTAAATCTAGACTAGGATTAATAACTATTGTGTTTGTTTTATTTTTGCTAAGTATTTTAAACTTCGAATATCTTGTGTTGGAATTCCGCGAGTATAAATATTTTATCTACAAATTCCGGGCTTCCAACTCTATCTATAACACACGCCCAAATAAATTATCCATCAAAAAACGTCCGGCCTAGTACATATAATCTTACAAAGAATTAAATGAAGGCCTTTAAGAATCAACATATTTCTACATTTTCTAACAAAACAGAATAGTTAATTGAACCGTACAGTTCCCGCCACCATTTCATTATGTAAAGTATCCAAACACAAAAAACTTATGCATAATGAATGTATCCGTGTAATAGGTAAATTTTAAACAAAATGGCTAAACATAAATTTAATTACCTACATCCTACTTATTTTATTAATATTATAAATGTGAATGTAAGTTTGTTTGCTACGCTTTCACGCGAAAACTACTTAACCGATCATCATAAAACTTTGCAAATATACTCTTGAAGGTATTAAAAGTAACATAGGATACTTTTTATCGCGGGAAAATATGTAATTCCGCAGGAAGATCCATTTAAACGCGGGTAACACCGCAGGTCTCAGCTAGTAAAATATAATTTCAAGCTATTTTGTACTATCAATATGTCATGCTATTTAATTATTTAACAAAGAGCATGTTATGGTTCGGTAATTCCTACGTGTCAAAAACGTGATGCAAATTTTTACGTTTCAGGTTTTTCCACGGCTCAAAAAACATGGCTTCCCGTGGCAGATGGCTTCGAACAGCTAAACGTGGAGAGTCAACGGGCGGCTATACGCTCATATTACCAGGTTTATAGGGCTCTGGCCGGCTTGAGGACGCGGCCCGCATTCAGGGTCGGACGTTACGCCTCTCTGGCGCTGAATGTTGATGTGTTCGCTTTTAAAAGGTACGACTTTTAAAGATGGCGATATGTCCAACGTTGCTTTTAGATAAGATAAGAATGATTTATTTTGTCACAATCACAACGTAATATAACAAATACATAAATTAACTAAAATTACTTGGTAAGAACTATATAAAAGATAACAACAACATGTTGCGACAAAAAAGGTAACCATTCAGCATAAGCTGCGGCAGAACGGATCCAACCACAGCGCTGGTCTTCCATGGTTTCCTGAGTACGATTACTTAAACACGATACGATACGATTGTTAAACTTAATTAACAAATATTTGGTATTGATTAGGTTTTCATCAGAAAAGGAATAATATTATGTGCCTTGAAAACTTTAAAAAATATAATTTTATTGCTTTTTTTTTTACCAGTCTTTGTGAGCGAGGGTTAAACGATATTATATTTTTTGAGTAAAATGCCCGTACCTAGATACCTACATATGGAAAAGAGCGGATCTATTTTAAATTGAGAAATTAAATTGAAGCGAAATAATCAAGATAACGCAAAATCATACTTATCGGAAATCGCAAACGTATTGATTAATGGAAAAATAATTTTGAAGAACACTGTTTTAGATGGTACAGAGACGACACATACATAGTAGTGATGAACCTCGGGAGAGCATTCCGTGTCGTCAACCTGACGGCTTTCGACCTGGTCTTTGGGACTCTAGAGGTAGAAGCTGCTAGTGTTTTATCTTCAAGAACTAAGAAGTAAGTTACGGGTTTAACACCTGTCAATTTTAATAAGCGGTACTTAATTCAATTCAATTTCTTATAATTGGACTCTGATTGATTGGAGTTTGCCAGTGTCAAGTTAAATAAAATTATTAAGTGAAAAAGATGTTACTCAGATGAACGTCATTTTGCGTCCGGTATTTAATTTTCTGTTGTCTATATCTTTGGCATTTTGTTTACAAGAAAGTAACGAAGCTAAAATCTTAAACGGGTATGCTATGTAAATAAAGGATTACAGGAAATACAATTTCTCCCAAAACAACTCAAAATAACGAAAGCTCATAAAAAGTATTTCAAATAAATTAGATAAGTATGAGATAGACTGATGCTACACCTAGGGTTCTTTTAACTGCTTTTATTCATATTACAATTAAAAAAAAACAAAAATTATTTATTTATTCAACAACAACAGTTGTTACTCTATCGTAAAAGGATGTTTCCCAATTCAATAGAGTAAAAATATGTGAATATAAAAGTTTGTCGTATAGTAGCCCATTTATTTTGTTTTTAGTACTTGTTGTTATAATAACACCTCATGAGAAATATATCATCCTCAAAATTTCAACCACCTATTACGGTTCTTGAGTAACATAGAGAGGACGATGTCTCAGTAATAAAGGGGGTGCCCTAAATATCATGTATTTTCAATTCCTACATCAGGTAGTACTACTATACCTATATCAGGTACCAGAACATTATCAGCAGACTCTACTTAGATAAAAAAATAACATGAACTAAGTACGTCTACGTCTGCTTAAGTAAAATGACTTTATATTATTCTTATCATGTCTGTATTTCGTTCGAGCATGTCTTTATTTATCTCTTTGTGATTTCAGTGATAACGTACAAGCGAACTATTTGGATTTAGCTGCAGACGAGGTCCTCGTTCTACGGATGCAAGTCTAGAAAATAACTATAGTCTAGCGACTATAAAAATAGCGCTCTCGAACAATAGCTAACAATAGCTTTTGTAATATGGAAGACAACGACAAAGCAACTTACAACCATGTCGCTTTAAGTTATTTTGTTTTGACAGAGCTGCGGACAGCGAAGTAAACAATTTTGTATTTTGAAATGGTATTTAGCTGTTGTTATATTTGTTCATGTTTTAAATTGTATGGAATGATTTTCAATAAATTTATGACCTTATACTATATCCAGCAAAATAACATGTATCGATATCGAATCGAATCAGTTTTCAATTATATTTTATTGTAAATACTTTAAAATACAATAGAACCTTATTAATTATAATGATTAACGATTGTCTTAAAAGCATACTTATTTAAATTAGAATGTAACTTTAAAAATAAACATGGTTCAATATTGCAATATGTATTTTTGATTTCTTTTGCCATCGTTTTAAATAACTAACCTCCATACATCAGATTACACCAATTATATAAAAATGCATAAATAACCTTTTGGTAAGTACGCATTCAAAAATAATATTTCATTATCCATTCATGGAGAAAAAACACTTATGAAATAAAAATAACAAATAATAAGTACTAACCAATATGAATTTTCCAACAATCTTGGTTTTCAATACTACCTATTTAGATTTATAGCGGGATATTTACTATGAGACACTTGACCGTTTTAAATCTAATTAATAACTACCTAATTACCTAATTATCCGATTGTCATGATTATGACAACATTGCAATTCACAGTTATTACAATAAATTTTCAGAAATACATATTTCAAAATGGTACCTACAGTACATGTGATATACACCAACCCGCACTTGGCCGGCGTGGTGAATTAAAGCCTAATCTCTCTCACCAAGAGAGAAGTCCCTGTGTCCCAGCAGTGAGAACGTTAATAGGTGATGATGCTGAACGGCCAGCAAATGATGTACTAGTTAAATAAATAGGTATACTAATAAGGTTTAGGAACCCCCGGGCTTGGCCTCGGAGTATTGCCCCGTCTAGCCCGCCGATAGCTATACTGACTATATACTAACCTAACCATTGCTTAGTGTACTCGTAAATTTGGAATGAGCCCTATGAAGATTATTTTCACTCGGCATACGTCATAGTTTATAGTAGATAATGTCTTAAAACTTAATTTATAATTACATTTTTCAAGATTTCAATTCGCGGCAAGACACTAGTTTGGTGTGTTATTTGTTGTTTTTCAATTTCATTAGCTATCTTATCTGCATGTCAGTCAAGTTATGCTACCTCTTATATTGGGAGGATGTCAAGATAATATTTAGCTGTTTGCTAGTGGTTCGCTATCAGTGAGACGATATTGAAGGTTCAAGATTATATTCAAGGCCACTATAATTCCGCTGTCCCTATTTCTACTAAAGCTATGCTATAATATAAGTGTCGAAGCGATATGAAGTGGAGAGGCCGCTGATTAGTATAAACCAAACGTTATAAAAAAACATAGCATAGTATAAGGTATTTTATTCTTTTTGTGTTAGTAAGATAAATCACAAGTGTAGGATCCAATAAACATACTGTATCCAATATATATGCATATTTCCACTTGATTCTAATTCAAATAAATGCAACTAACCAGGGGATACACTACTGACCATGCAATGCACAAAAACAGTGTCAGTCCGATTCCTGTGGCTACCTAGCCGCACAGCCGCCACAATGAGAAAGCACGTTAAGTTTTGGCAATTAAATACCAATATCACACAACAAAAAGCACCATTGAAAAGTCAATTTTATGTTAGAAATATGATTCCTGCGTACTTTACGCAACAGTTTTTAATAAATTGAAATATTTGTATGACTTCTTAGTCGGCATTCAGCTACTCAATCTTAATCAAACTCTTTTGTAATGCCCTAATAGGGGTGCATGTCCATGTTGACCTTAGCTAGTAATAGGACATTGCTAAATATCTGTATGGAACCAAATATTTGGTACTAATTCCGGACCCACATCGCCCTTGCACACTTCACGATTCGATACGATTTAACCGTGTACTTGCCCGATATTTCTTTAGAATCTTGCCACGGAGATGTGGCTAAATATTTGGTTCCACTTATAATGGATGTCCGCAAAGTTACGCCTGAATCTATCAATTAAAGAACTTTGCTTTATAAATGTATGTGTAAGCAAAATAAATAAATTTAAACGTAGCACACTTGCTAGATTTTGAAAAATGATTGGAAGAATCATCGCATAGTGTTGTAACTGCTGAACATTCAACTAGAACAACGGACTACGAGCTTGGATTACCTACATGGAGATTGATATTGTTGTTGTGTCTAGATTCTCTGAACATACTTTCAAGATAGGATTAAAGAAATGATCCACTGACAAGCGGCATACTTTTTATTTCATTATCATATATTATATTTATTTATTTTTATATATTTATATCATCACTACAATCACATCGGTCTGTTGCTACGTGTATTATAAATTCCTTAAGATAATTGTTTATTTGCTTGCAAACGTTGGGTAATCGACAACAAGCTAAATCATCTAATTTAATTCTTCAATTATAATTCTTGGTTATGCAATTGACAACAATGCATTATATGACATAATAGATCAGATTTTCCATGGTTAATGAATGAATTAATACATTTGATTAGACGTTAATATAAAAATAATCTATTACCAGGATAGGATACAATACCTACTTGTATTAAAAATCTTTGGGATCGAAATAAAGAGACTGTCGTATCAATAACATGTAATGATAGTTGAGATTACTTAATATACCTACCTACTTAAATCGTTTACTAGATAATGGGGCATATTATTACGTGAAATATATGTATATAAATCAAGGTTAAAATAATGAAATAATTAGTTATACACGAATATGGTCTCCAAAAGGCATGACAAGACAAATCTTGCTTGTTAATTTCAAAGATTATCAATTTGTTCCGCTACCATATAAAATTGGTTTAAATAAATCCGAACATAATTTACATTCAAAATTCAGTCGACTTTTATAGATTTTACATAATTGCATGACTAATTAGCATTATTGAAAAAATCTTATTTCATGTTGTTTTTTTACAAACAAGTGACCAATATGTAGGTATTATGAGATTAATCTCTTATCAAACCTCTTGGTGGTATATGATAAGTGAGATAAACAAAAGTTCATTTGTATAAATCTGTTGATTGCTGCAATACCCCACATTGAGTTTTGCCACTCAAAAGAGGTTGTACCATGAAGGTTCTAATACTGTTGGCTGTTATAGCTACCGTTTGTAGCGGGGGTGTAGTAAAACAGGGGGGTGAAAGGGAATGGTGGGAAGATACGATTTTTTACCAAATCTATCCAAGATCTTTTGCGGACAGTGACGGAGATGGTGTTGGAGATCTGAATGGTAAGTTTCTACGATTACATAAAAATGTTTGGGTGCATGGAATTTCCATGGAAATGAATGGAATTCTAGGTAATGAACTATATCGTTAGAAAATGTACTTGAACCTAGAATTCTGTTAAAAAAGTTGGCCACCCATGTTTTAGTTTTTTTATACCAATGGTGCAAATAAACAAATAAACATTGTAAAAAAAAATCGTAATTGAATGTTGAATTTCAAAATGTAATAGATATAAATTATTTGTAAGCAAAATAAATATATTTTGTTTGTTTTAATATTTTTTTCTGAACTTTCCTGACCTGTGCTATCACCATTTCAAGGTTATAAAATAATTACCGAACACCTGTAATATTTATTGACACATTTGACTTCCAGGAATAACTTCAAAATTGGAGTACATCAAAAGCCTAGGAGTAGATGCAGTATGGCTGTCGCCGATGTTCCAGTCTCCGATGTATGATTTTGGATACGACATCGCTGACTTCTACGCGGTCCACGATGAATACGGAACTATGGAAGATTTTGAAAACCTACTCAAAAGTGCAAATGAAATTGGTGAGAAATCACTTAATTCCTATATATGTATAACGATTTTCCGTGTTTCGGTTAATGTGGTCCGGAGAAGCCATCTTCTAGGCCTTCATGCCCCATCTTAGACCACATCGTCACTTTACATCAGGTGAAATTGTGGTCAAATAATAAGCCATTATTTGACATATCTAGCATTAAATATTTATATATTTAGGTTTTGGATATTATTTAATGTATGTGTACATTTAATGTAATGTTCCTTTCAAAACTAACTCGAGATACACTATTTAATTTATTTTAAAATATTAATTAATGAAAACTGGTATAACGCTTATTGTTATGATATTATTAGACGTTTCAGTTTGGAATTTTGGAATTTTTTTTAATGTATACGAAGAATATTAATTAATTAGCTATAATCTAAAAATACATGAATAGTAATAAAATATTACACTTTCTTACTCCATTAAATAGGTACTTACTTAAATACATTATATTGTATATTCCACTAGAAATAATATTAACAAATTTTAAAATTTATATTCTATCCTAGGTATAAAAGTTGTTTTGGACCTCGTTCCTAACCACACCTCAAATGAGAGCGTTTGGTTCCAAGAAGCACTGAAAGGGAATGAGAAATATTTGGACTACTTCATATGGGAGGACGGAATTATCGACGAAGATGGCAACATGCAACCTCCTAACAACTGGGTAAGATTATATCTATAGTAAATAGGTTTGGAGACTCTGTTTGTAGTAATAAACTAACCGATTTTTACTAGAAGAGAAAGAGAGAGAAAGCGAAAGAGAAACATTTATTGACACATCACAATACAAAATACAATAAAACAAAGAAAAACAACAAATACTTAACATCATAATTTTGTGATGTGTCAAAAGGCCCCGTCTCAGCATAATGCAACCCCACACTTAGAGCGCGGAGGCGCGCTGATTTTCAGACGAGACAAAACACAAAACATACTAATTGCGATTTAGAATTTTAAATTATAACTTGAATCGTATCGTGAATTGACGGTTTTTGAAAAACAAAATGTATCTTGTTTGGCAATCAATCATCCGTTAGGACACGGCAGTGTTGTGTGCCCTGATCGAGTTGCTTACAGAATCAAACAAGTAGTAACAACACTAGTGATATTCGAGCTCGTGATAAAAGACTTAGAATGAGGGTAGATCGCTTCTTTTGACAATGACTGTCTATCTTCTCACATATCTCTCGTGATCATGGCGCTCACATATCTCTCGTGATCATGGCGCTTGCAACAGCTTCGAAATATCGGAAACTCAAAAATCTTGAAATCATGGTGTGCTTCAAGTTTTAAAATAGCTAAAACAAAGATAATTTAAAAAGTTATATTGGATGAAATTACTCAGTACATAATATATCAAATTTGAGATTTTCTCAAACATTCTTTGAGATTTATTTGGTCTCTGTTTCGATTAATATCTGGAATGATTGCACTTATTTTGCCAAGACTACTTACTGATATAATGTTGTAAGAAAAAAAAAACTATTTGTAGCTTTAGGGCCTACTTTTACCGAGGGAAAACGTAAAATTATAGCAGTAAAACCCTTAAACACGGGTAACGCCGCGTTTTTTTGCGTGGGTTGAAAGCTAGAAAGAAAATAAACAAGTAAAGAAAAGATTTTTCCATTAGTATCTATTCTATTTATGTTACAGCTGAGCCATTTCTTCGGAAGCGCCTGGGAGTACAGGGAAGAGGTCGGGAAATATTATCTGCATCAATTCGTCGTCGGGCAACCGGATCTGAACTACCGCAATCCTGACGTCGTCCAGGAAATGAAGGTAATTTTTTATTTAATTGTAGAAAATATTATTATCTTTCTCATCATGTCTCTAGGATTGGTTTCAAATACCACCTATTCTTATTGAAGAATAGGTGCTACCGATTAAGTTTGATGATATCTATTATACTATATAATTATTACAACAAACTTGTTTCCGCTGTATGCACCAAAGTATGCTTAGATCTTTAAAAACTACGCAAAACTACGGATTTTTTTTATTAGATGGATCGATTAAAGAGGAAGGTTTATATTTACTTTTACTGCGGGATACTAAATTATTTGTTCAGGAAAATCCATGAAACGCAAGCAGTAAATGAAATTTAAGTCGTTTGCTGCGTCTCTCTGTGTTTATGATCGCAATAATCTCAATAACTACGGAACGGATCTTTATGCGGTTTTTAGCGCTTAAGTTGTGACATGTTAAAGAAGATTTGCCACAGTATAAATTAAAAACGAGCATCTGCCTAGTATACAGGATAGAAAATCTGCTGAGATAACTTTTTTAATACCTTAAAAGGTAAAAGACAGAGTTGCAAAACATAAAACATTTCAATAAAAAACAATTTTTTTTTAGGACATTATCCGCTTCTGGTTAGGCAAAGGTGTGGCTGGATTCAGAGTGGATGCTGTAAACTGTCTCTTTGAAGTAGACAAAGAACTTTTCAGAGGCAAATACCCCGATGAACCTGTAGCAGGAAGAACAGATGTAGCCCCAGACAACCACGATTATCTCAACCACATTTACACAAAGGAACAAAACGAGACGTACTACATGGTTTACGAATGGAGAGATGTCTTTGAAGAGTTTACTGCTATTGATGGTGAACCTAGAGTGATGATGACTGAAGTCTACGCTGCTGTTAAAGACGTTATGCGGTATTACGGCGAAGGAGAGAGGAGAGGAGCTCAGATGCCTTTCAATTTTGACTTGATTACCGATGTTGATGCGTCGTCCACCGCTGGTGATATTAAACGAGCTGTTGATAAATTCTTGACGTACAAACCTATCGATAAGGATGCGAATTGGGTGGTAAGTTGATTTATAAAAACATTTATTTCTATTTCATGTCATAATAAAGTAAAAAGTCGCGTTTAGAAGGAAGATATTGGGCTTGAGCACATCGTTTAAGAAATAAAGAGTCACTAGTTTACATACCTTTTTTCTTAATCTTGAAAATAACATTATTTTTCAGGTGGGTAACCATGACAACAGCAGAATGGCGACCAGATACAGCCCATATTTGGTTGATGGTATCAATATGATGGTCTTGCTACTTCCTGGCGTCGGCGTCACTTACATGGTACGTAAAATTAACTCAACATTTTTAGGATAAATGTCTTAAAATAAAAATATCTATGTATTTTGAATTTGATTAAGTACGATTTTCAAACATTTTGGATGCAGTAAGACCTTAAGCATACCTAAATTTCGATTGCGATAAAGATAAGAAAATGGAGCTCGTATAAATAAATTAATTATATATATACATATTTGTCCAAATTCTGCATATCATTTTCAAAATATTGTTGATACTTTACACGTTACATTTACTAAAAAATCTCTGTTACTATTTGATAGGGTGAAGAACTCGGACTTGTCGATGGATACGTGAGTTGGGAAGACACTGTCGACCCATCTGGTTGCAATACCAATGATCCTATCAACTACCACAAGACTTCAAGAGACCCTGAACGAACCCCGTTCCAATGGAATGCCGAGAAGAATTCTGGTACGTTAAACAAAGGAACTAATATCAATTGTATGCTACAGCACACATCCTACTTAAAATCCCATCCATATGAGCGAGTTAAAATTTATAATACTGCCTCAATAATTCAACCATGCTTAGTATTTTTTTAAAGAAATATAGTTGGATAGAATTATTTTGCATACTAAAATTTATGAAAATCGTTGGAGATTTTTCTGAGGTTCCGATTTTCCAAGGTAGGAACTCATATTAAAAAAAGTGAACGAAGGTTGTTTGTTTTGCTTTCACGCGTAAACTACGATTATCATAAAACTATATACACATTTTCTTGGAGTTTTATAAGTAACTTGTAACTCGAAGGGTGAAGCATTTTTAACTTACAGTGAGATGTGTCGAAATGGAATTCTAATAATTAGGGAGGCCTTTGAACAGCTTTGAAACAATATGGGTTAAAAATAAATAAAATATAAGGAAGAAACAATGAGTGTTCAGAAAAAAAACGGGTTAAAAAGAATAGTCAAATACAACGCGGCACTGCTAGTAATACATGCACCGTATAAAAATTATTAAATTCGAATGGATCGAATTGGATTAAAAAATGTACATTTCTTTTCCAGGTTTCTCCACAGCCGACAAGACCTGGCTGCCAGTCGCCGAGGGTTACGAGACCTTGAACGTGGAAGTGCAGGCTGCGGCTGAGCGGTCTCACTTGAAGGTGTACCAGGCATTGGCTCAGCTGCGTCGCGAGAAGGTCTTCAGATTAGGCAAATATGAGTCCTTGGCGCTTAACGATGGCGTTTTCGTCTTTAGAAGGTAATTTTTCTATGCTACCTTCTGACTCATAAGGGAGACACATGACGTGTACATAGAACTTACCTACCCATTTGAATATACCATATAAATGGATTAAGCTCACCTTTTTAAACACAATTTTATTTTGTATTTTAAATGAATAAACAAATAAAATATTGATGGAAACTTCACGGCAACATCTAGCACCGTAATAAGCTCTAAGCTGTAACAGGTACTGGACATGTGACATACTAAGCATAATGTATGCATATTTATAATATTACTTTTATAACACCCGTACCATGGAAAAATACAAAACCAATAATCAAACTGTAACGATAAGATGTTTTTGCATTCGAGATTAAGAACAGATGTTTTGGGACTGTGTGTAGGATGAATGTGTAAGAAAGAGGTGAGTGTTGAGATGACGGGTGATAGAGGGAAATGGTCGCAGAAAACATGTCGTGCTGACCCCACGTAAGGTGGAATACGGTCAGGAAGATGATGACTGAAGAACAGATATTTTGTTTTTTTCAGATGGTACAGCGATGAGATCTATCTGGTCCTGATTAACATGAGAGATGAAGAATACGTGGTTGATCTGACATATTTTGAAAATGTTGTTGGGGACGTCTCCGTGGTTCTCAGAAGCATCCAATCTAATAAGAATGAAGGGTAAGTTGTTGATAGTACTATCCTATGGTATGCCCTCTTATAACTTTTATGCTACATAAATCTAAATTTAATATTTAAGATAAACCCCCGCTTCCAATGCCTTAATTTCCTAAAAAGTTAAACACCATAATATTTTGTAATATGCACGCGATGCGCTTTCATTTAATACCCCACTCGAGTATATTTGCAGATTTTCGGTTTTCCTTCCCCACTCTCACCCCCATAACATTTAAACGGCACAACCTATTTTCATGAAACATGTATAAGAACACTCGCGCCAAATTCACCTTTCATACAAAAATAACTAAATTGAAATTGCTCCATCCGTTCGGGAGCTTTGATGTCCCAGACAGACAGACACACAGACGGATATACACGTCAAACTTATAACCATCCCTCTTTTTTGATAGGGGGTTAAAAAACCAAATGTAACGTGAGGAAATGAAATGGCAAGCGGAGAAAACAACGCTCTTTATTTCCAAGATAGAAAACATTTATTTTAATAAGAGAGCTGACACCAATGTTTGGAAAGGTGCCTATTTCGAGGCAAGCTGAAGAATCCCGTCTGAATTTAGACTCTGGCTTATTTTTTTAATTAATTGCTTATACATTCATAAATTATATTGTTTATATACACATTTTGGAAAAATAAAGCTCCAGTGCCATTTTGGGGCTCTTTATAGAGGTAGTAAGAGGAACATGGAACAAGTTTTTAGTCTATGGCCTCAAATGCATACCTTTCTTAAAATTTGTACCAGTTGTCTGTCTATCTTGACTAATGAAACTGAAGCAAATTAAAATATTTCTTATAAATACACCTTACTTTTACCATACTTTTTACCGAATCTTACACCGACAATAGTGGCGACTAAATAACGATGAATTTCTCTTTTGATTTTTTATTTTCTATTTCAGGGACACATTCAGCGCGTCATCTGTACCTGTGCTTGGACATGAAGGACTGGTTTTGGTGCTTAACAATTAAAACGACCATGGACCGAAACTGCAATAAAATGCTATGACTGATTATTTAAAAAATAAATATTTATTTTCATTTGATCAAGTTATTTGAATGTATATTATCCGTTACCGCCCAACCCGTCATTAACTACGTCCCAGACTAAATGATGAATGATGATCGATATTTTCGTAGAAGAGAATGCAAAGTCAATGCATTAAATTTTCAGAAGTATTTTCTGGCGAAGGCTTACGGGAACCTTATGGGCATAAGAAGCCTTCCTCTCAAGGTCAAGTGAACGTACATACAATCCCTATTTAGTAGATATATCACCCATTCGCACTAAGCGGTTCTTTTCCTATATCATTCACACCGAAAAGGTTTCTTTCTGCGACATAATCAGACAACTTGAGTGTAGCCAATACAAAGTGACATGGAAGTTTAATAATTTAAATGAGTGCTCAGTGCCCTCTGTGTAGTTTTAGATTTTAATGAGTGGAGTTATTTGAGTAAGTGATTTTCACCAATATTTCTATGTAACGTTCTGTGGCCGAAGAAAAGACTATTCATAACGAAAGAAAATTCTGGCAAAATAATTATACAAGTCCGATTAATTAACAATTAATATGATTTTTACCTTTCTTAGTTCGTCTCATGTCCCAACTGAATTCAAACCTTTGATTTGTATCTAATACAACTTTAGAATATGGAATGATATAATTTGAGTTTATAACTTTGTCGCTGACCTATGCATATAACTTTCGTTAAGTTTCAATGGAAATTCAAAAAGTTTTTTGAATGTTTTCAGTCCTTTGGAATTTGACTTACTTTTAACTTATAAAAGTATGATTGAAAGTTGTTTATTTGGGGAGCATTGTACAATATGGAACCTAGTAACATAAAAAACAATTTGTCGTATTTCGTACCTTCATTAAGGTCCCTTTGAAAGTGCCTATTTTGTTTTTACTTGTATACAGGCTGCATTTATTTTCCGGACTTTTCATACAGCATCTTTTTAATCTGAAACTAAGTAGAGCTAGGTATGGGTATTAGGTATCTAGTATACAACATTAAAAAAAACCTAACAGGTGTTTTTTTTCTGTAAATATCACAATAGTATAGAAAAAACTTGTAGCAACCAAAAATCTTATCCCTCCCCTGTTTTTTTTTTGTTTATTTCTTGAGTATTAAGCAAGTAAGTTACCATCAGTCAGATATCTTGTAATAAGCCTTTTTATATAGAACTTTAAAATTTTCTTGAATTTATGAATGAAATTCATTGGGAACTTTGTCTTAAAAATTAACACAGAAACACACGGAAAAGCAAGTTTATCTTTATTTCGAGTGTTTACACTATGTATGTATATCTATAATGTAACATATAATTTTTTTATCCTATATTTATTGATAAAATTATGTCATGTATCCGCACATTTCGTTTGATCAAGATTCAAAAATACATATTTTATAGACAAGCTTATCAAGCCACAAGTAGGGTACAACTGTTATCCATAAACATGAAAATTATGATAAATTTACACTTCAGATGCTTCTCGAATCAAATCCTTGAACTTTCTAGTAAGATGATTGATAACGTTTCTGATAAAACGATGCTAGGAACTCGATTCATATTGCTGGTATAAGGTCACGTACGTAGATCCGCCCGCGGTATTGACAGATATAATAGAAATATATTATACGAGATAACTAAAACACGTGCTTTAACGGTGAAGGCAAACAGCGTGAGGAAACCGGCATGTTCTGAGAATTTTAAAGAGTTTGACAGACATTGGACATTCACCAACACGCACTTAGCCAGCGTGGTGAATTATGTACAAAAATAAATATTAAAGCAGTTCTTAATAGGACTGAAATACACAGTTTATTTTACAATTAAAGTTAAGCTTCCGGTCAAACCTGCGCAACCAAAGCGACTGCGAAGCGGGATTGAATTGAATTTGAATTTGAACATCTACCACTAAGCGGACCATTTTCGGGCAAAAAGTTTTTTTTTTTTTTTTGAAGCCTACCACCAGAGACTGTTCTTAGCACCACCCGGAGGAAGGATTCAGAGGGTTACCACTTACGGACGTGAACACAAAAACCTCCACAAAAGTTCTTCGTTACAGTTTCGCGACACTGACGCGTAGGTTTGGGGAAGCCTTAAATTGTAAAATGAAACTCTGTGTTGACTAAATGCCATTGTAAATTAAAGCCACATCAATCAAAAGATGTCTGGTTGGATTATTTATTTAAGCAACAGGATGGATAAACTTAGTTTAAAGTTTGAGCATAATTATTTCTAAGATATTAAGACTTCTAGCGGACTTGAAAATTCAAAATTACATAAATTTAAAAACAAGCCCCGATTCTTAATTTAAGCCTTAATTTCCTTAAAAGTAAAAACCATATTATTTTGTTATGTGCACGCGATGCGCTTTCATTTGATGCCGCACTCACGTCTGCGGAAAATTCGTAAATATATTAAAGGAAGTTATTTAAAAATAGTATTTATGAATATCATATTGGTTTCAAATAACTTGCCAACGAGTTTAATAATGAAATTAAAAAACTAGTTTTTTACTCAAAATGGCCTTCTTATACATGCTTATATATATTATGCCATTCTTTCTAAGGCCAAAATGTTCCTTAGAAAGCCTACATAGCTTCATGTCTTCCATTTTACACTCGCCACATGCGTCACAGTACCACTCCTTCTCTGCATCTTCTGCACTTTTCTTATTCTCTATTTTCGATCTTTTACGTTTTGTTTTTGAACTATGTATATTCCTTTGAGCCGTTTTACGGAATCAGTTTTATTTTTGGTTTTCTTTCTTTGTTACACTTACAATGTTCTTTGTAAGGCCCATGTACCATTGTAAGGCCAACGGTCAAATTTTTTATTCAGTATTTAGTCGGAGAGTTACGCCTTTGACAGAAAAGCCGTTACATTTTGGTTTTCTCTACCATTGTGTTGCGGAATTCCGATAAAAATATTCTTATACGACAATTCACAGTAAAAAAAATTGAGATATTAATAGGTTTTCGACTAGAAACTTACATTTTGCAGTGCGCGCGCATAACAATTGTAACGTCGTCCATATTATGTATATGGATACAAATACAAATATACTGTTACCAGATTCGAATTTAAGTTTTATTTAGATAAGCCTATTTTTTTCCTATTCTCGGATAAACTTTTCTGACGTTGTAACCAACTAGTCTTTTTCTAAAACATTACAACACAGAATACAGACAAAACCGTCCATACTATTTTTGGCTTATTAATAACATTCCTAATATTCTTTCTATTCTTAATATTACATTAGAACATAGCCAGCTGTGAAGTTGTACAGAGCTATATCTACTTGGGATCTACCATTTCTAATGCAGGAGGTTGTGAAGAAGAAATTAAAAAACGTTGCGCTATCACACGCTCGGCCACAGAAAGACTCGCAAAGATTTGGAAGGATCGACAGAAAACCAAAGCGACCAAAACTCCACTGATGAGGAGTCTTGTCTTTCCAATTCTTCTGTATGGAGCTGAGACTTGGACCCTGAGACTTAATGAGCGGAGGAAAATAGACGCGCTGGAGATGTGGTGCTGGAGACGTCTTCTGAGGATTCCGTGGACTGCACGTCGAACTAACGTCTCCATTCTCGAACAGCTTCATATTAAGGAGAGACTATCGTCGACTGTGCAAATACGAATACTGAAGTTCTTTGGACAGGTGGCGCGAAACGAGAACTCCATGGAGCGCCTAGTTAAACAAGGCAGAATGGAGGGAAAGAGGTCTCGTGGTCGCTCTCCAACAAGGTGGTCGGACCTCATCTCAAAATTGACTCAGTCCACCATTACCGACTGCTCCCGCAACGCAACTAACAGGGAACAATGGCGGCGCATTGCAAAAGCAGCAACCCAATATAAGGACCCCCCATAACCACGACCACTCTGTCAAGAGTGACCGACTAAGAAGAGAGAATATTATTTGTGCAAGATGGTTTTATGATTTTATTGTATTTTTAAGTTTAAGATCTAAGGTTTTTAACCCCCGACCAAAAAAGAGGGGTGTTATAAGTTTGAAGTGTCTGTCTGTATGTCTGTGTCATCATAGCTCCCGATCGGATCTTGGAGCGATTTCAATTTAGCTTTTTTTGTATGAAAGGGGAGTTTGGCCCGGGTGTTCTTAAACATGTTTCATTGAAATAGGTTGAGCCGTTCAAAAGTTATGGGGGTGAGAGTGGGGAAGGAAAACCGAAAATCTGCAAAAATACTCGAGTGGGGTATCAAATGAAAGAGCATCGCGTGCCCTAATACAGTGACAAGTGGTAACGAACAGTTTAAAGTGAAAGTTGGGAATAGTGAACAGTGAAAAGTGATTAGTGTGAAACAGTATAGGTGTTCAAGTGATATAAGGGAAAGTGTTAAAGTGAGTTTACTGGAACAGTGTTTTAGTGTATAAAGTCTCTTCAAGCTTCTTCCAATAAAGAAGTATTACGGATAAAAGTGTTTTCTTCAGAATCTTCCTTTCCAAGAGTACCTATGCCAGACAGACAGAGACAGAACCCCCATCTAGTTCATTATTACAAAATACAAATCTCTTAAAAACGCTCCTTTTTACTAGAGTAAGGAAGCATTTACATTCCAACATGCGATATAGCTGTTCGTGTAATAGCGGTTCCGCCATACATGCCACCAAGTGTTGTAGAAAATCAAAATTGGACTGGCCCATAACAGAAACTAAAGTTACTATAAATATACATATATATAGACCCATAAATATAGCCTTTCTCTTCCAAAACTTGTTCTAATAATGCTCAATTTTCCAAAATTTGCTCTTAATATCCTCAATTTTCCAAAACTCGCTCTAAATATATCTACCACACCGTTCTTATTAGGATTTTCTGATTAGGTTATCTCTATCTTTTTATCAATCATTATCTCCGTGGGAGATATGTTAAACTATAAAATGAAACAAACATTGCACTTAACTGATCGAGAGACCATTCTTCTGAAGGTAAGCTATTTTATAATATAAGTATTCCAATCTATGTATATTTTACACTGTTACGTGTGCATGCACTGTGAGTATTCCTACATCTAAAATTCTGTTCAATTTGTGACACTATTTTTTTCAGAATTTTCAAAGAAAATTATATGTAGTCTAGGGTGACTATAATTCATGATTGATTGCAATACGAAAGTATCAAAATTAATTTATTTTTTGATATACCAGGAAATCATTCTATAAATTTTTTAAACCAGGATCGATTTAATATTTACAATTTTTTTTAAAATGTCTTCTTTTTGAAAAAATATTTTGTTTAGTCACTTAATACATTTACCATTTTTACTATAACAAGTGATACCAGAATATTATAAGAGTTTATCATTTTGTGACTTTTTTTTAATTTGCCAAATTTTTTATTTGGTTACGGGATTTTTTTAAACTAAATTCTAACAAATTTTTGTGAAGATAGTTTAGTTGGTAAGAACACTCACAGCGTATGTACACACTAACGGATATTATTGCAAATTATTTCAAATAGATAATAAACTGGTTTCGACGATGGGTCTAGTTTAAAATAGAAAAAGATATTTTGTTTCCAAACTTTGCCGGTAGCGGCGAATATTCAGTAAGAAACGTTAAATTGTTACGCTAAAACATTCCCACAAGGAACATGAATTTGCAAAGGTTTTTATGAAACGTGTGAATACAAAAATAATACAAACGAAATATTAAATAAAATTTATTTTTTCACTTTTAATCACATCAAAAAAACATTCTATGAATGAATGAATTATCAAGTTGTAGATTACATCCAAATATTGTTTAGAAGGAATTTATTAACATTTTCATTAGCGTGTAAAAACGGTAAGGACAAAACTTAGTTATTTTTGAATAGGTATATTTGGTTGCACTTCAAATCTTATTTTTTAGCACATACATTTTTAGGAGATACATTTAAATTTTCGTTTTTATTTCAGGATGCGGACTATCGGCATTTTACCTTTAATATTAGTTTTCGTGCCATTTTTGGCTGCTCAAGAAAGGGAGCTAGAATGGTGGGAGACAACAGTCTTTTATCAAATCTACCCAAGGTCGTTCAAGGATAGTGACGGAGATGGCATTGGTGATTTGAATGGTAAGTAAAATAACAGAACTTTGACCACCAAGATTTACAAATAATTCTTTAATTTTATTAAGAGTATCATAACTATATATTGAACTTATAACGGGTGAACTTTATAAAAGTTTCTGGTTTACTCAAGTTTTATTATATTACAGGAATAACGGAAAACTTGGAATACTTGAAAGAACTCGGCGTTGGAGCAACATGGCTATCTCCTATGTTCAAATCTCCCATGTACGACTTTGGATACGATATTTCCGATTTCTACGCCATTCAAGACGAATACGGTACTATGGAAGATTTTGATCGTCTCATCGCCAAAGCCAATGAACTAGGTATTAAATGTTTTTCACAAACTTCGTCATTTTCAATCGAAAAACGTTATTTACAACATATTTCATATTTTCTACAGATATTAAAATAGTTTTGGACTTTGTACCGAACCACTCGAGCAACGAGAGCGTATGGTTTGAAGAGGCTCTTAAAGGTCACGAAAAGTATTTCGATTACTTTGTGTGGGAAGATCCTGTTGTCGACGAAATTGGAAATCTCCACCCCCCTAATAACTGGGTATGAAAAGCCTTTTATTTCAGAAAAATATTATCAATTGAAGTGTGCAAACTATTGCTAAAAGATTTGTGATTTCAGAATAGTGTTTTCCGTAAGAGTGCTTGGGAGTACAGAGAAGAAGTGGGCAAATACTATCTTCACCAATTTGTTATTGGTCAGCCTGATCTTAACTACCGCAACCCAGAAGTCGTGGAAGAGATGAAGAATGTTGTAAGATTTTGGCTTGAGAAAGGCGTTGCTGGCTTTAGAGTCGATGCCATAGCGCACTTGTTTGAAGTTGACAAAGATCTTTATGGAGGTAAATACCCTGATGAGCCTCTATCTGGAGACCGTAACGCAGATCCTGAAAGTCATGGATACTTGAACCATATCTACACAACAGATCAAGATGAGACTTTTGATATGGTTTATCAGTGGAGGGAAATTTTCGATGAGTACTCGAAAAAAGATGGTTTATCCAGAGTTATGATGACAGAAGCTTACTCAAGTCCACAAATGACAATGAGGTATTTCGGTGAAGGAGACCGGCAGGGTTCACAAATGCCCTTCAACTTTGTTCTTATCTCAGATGTAGATGGTTCCTCATCCGCTGCTGATATCAAATATGCTTTAGACAAATTCATGACCTATAAGCCGCTTGATAAATATGCTAACTGGGTTTCTGGGAATCACGACAACAATAGAGTTGCGTCACGGTTCAGGCCAGAACTAGTGGATGGGATAAATATGATTGTTCTTTTGATGCCTGGTGTCGGAGTAACTTATATGGTACGAGTTTGAAATTAGACTAGTTTTATTCGGGGAGAATGTGATTACTAACAAGGATTTTTTTATTTCGATAGGGTGAAGAAATCGGCATGGTTGATGGTTTTGTCAGCTGGGAAGATACAGTGGACCCAAGCGGATGCAACACAGATGATCCTATCAACTACTGGAAGGAATCTAGAGATCCAGCACGTACGCCTTTCCAGTGGAGTGCAGAGAAGAATGCTGGTAATGATGATAGACAATATCTTTATAAAGATAAAATGCAACAGTGTATTAAAAGGTTCGAAAAAGGACTGTCTGCTGCACTGATGCAAACAGAGATAATTTTCAGTTACATCCTTTTTCTGAGCAAAACACTCACAGATTTAAAATACGAGTATAATTTAAAAATTAGGCATATTGTTATAAAGTTACCTAAGATTAAGCTAATTTGTGATTATCTGCTACTAGGATATCGCATGTTGTGTGATTTATTAATTATTTATAATAATCGAATTAAAATTGCGAACTTAATTCGTTTTATCAAATAAATACGATTAGCTTTTAATGAATGATTTTTAATAAGTGATAAACCTCACTTTGTTGGTTAAACTATTTTTAAATTTTATGCAGAAAAATTAATACACATCCGTAACCTTCGCGCACAGGATTCGAACCTGCATCTCCGGGATAGCGCCCCGACGCGCTACCGACCTTCAGGGCTCGGGCTCGGGGCTCGGGGCTTCATTTATTATTTTTTATTATATTATATTTTATTATTTTTTCAGGCTTTACCACCGGCGACAAGACTTGGCTGCCGGTAGCAGAAGGCTATGAAACCTTGAACGTGGAAGCGCAGAGATCAGTCGACAACTCCCACCTGAACGTCTACAGGGCCCTGGTTCAGCTGAGAGCTGATCCAGCCTTCAGATATGGAAGATACGAGTCCTACGCGTTGAACAAGGATGTGTTTGCTTTTAGAAGGTAAGATTTTTATCAGTTTTTTGTAGCAGAAGACCCAGTACAAGATGATAGATAAACTAGGCAAGCTATCAGAGCTTAGGGTGTTAAATGATATATATACTACATATATATTTTTTTGGAAATTCAAATATAATTATGATACATTAAAAAAAAATTTTCAAGACTCGAAACCAGAAATTGTATATGTACAATACAAAATCTGGTATTTCATTTCTATTATATATATATAAAGATAAAGATAAATGCGTTGAATGACAAAATTATGTGGACGTGGGAAGAAACGATCACTCCTCAGATGTTGAAATTGCGTGTGGGTTAAGTGATATCCGCTGAACTTATAAATTAAACCTTTGTCGTTTATAGATGCATAGTTGTTAAAACCAAAGACATGTAATGTAAAACAAGCAAATATTTAACCATCAACGCGTACAAGCACGCTTCAGGTTGTTAAAACGTAAACGTAAACTGGAAATACCGTATATATTTTGACTTTAATTATTTACATATTGTTTTGAGCTACAATCTTTCACAAAGATGTCACCTAGCTACTTATGGATGGTAGTAAAATTATTTAAGTGATGAACGAGGAGTAGTCATTAATAGTAATTTATTGATAATATAAATGATTCGTCATAGTAACAGTTGGTTTTTAGTACTAACACAATCATATCAAAACAAATACTATAATATCAATAAAAATGTCACGGCAAGATCCAATTTAATTAATAAACATGACAAACTGCAAATAGTCATGTCAAGTTTTAAATAATAAAATTACAGGTCAACACAATACAAACGGAATGTGAAAGCATGCAAATAAATATAAAATGGCGGCGAATGCCGATTTTTGAAGTGGAGCGAACTTTTGCGGGACTAATACGGGAATCAAATAGTTATCATTAAATATATATGTATTTTGATATTTCAGATGGCTTAACGACGACATTTATTTGGTACTGGTCAATATGGGAGACGATAAATACTCGGTGGATTTGAGTTGGTTCGAGAACGTTTCTGGTGAGGTCAGCCTGATTCTGAAGAGCGTGCAGTCACCGAAAATTGTCGGGTAAGATACTTATGTAGTTAAATACACTGAATTTACTGAATAGATTCCGTAAGATCTATTGTAAAAATTTGGTAGGATAAATTTGGGGGAAGATTTGGGGAAGATAACATTAAACAATCTATAAAAAATATATTATATAATTTAAATTAAATATTTTTGTTAATTATTATTGGTTATGATATATCAGATTTAGTTAATTATATTATTAAGAGATTTTTAATTAAATTTTCAGAGAGACCTACGTCACATCTGCTGTGCCCGTTGCTGCTTACGAAGGAATTGTACTGAAATTAAACTGAAAACTAATTTATGGTTAAAAATAAAATCAAATATATGTTATTCTGAAATATGAAACATTATGTTGTTTAATTAATCAACTTCGTAATGTCCAAAAATAAAATGGTTTAACTAAGTTCCTGAAATACCTATTTTATAATTTTTGAATCTATATATTTTAAGATGTATATCTAGATCTAAGTAATTACCCACATTTCTGTCCCGGCACCTTTCATGGGTGCAAAATATTTTACGTAAAACATCCTCACATTGCCTCCATTTGACAACTCGTTTGTAGTTTTTTTTCAACTGTGCTCAACATTTGATTAGCGTTGCCAAGAACCTTCGCTAGATGGCACTTAACCAAATTCTTATTTCAAATAAAATAAAACAAAACTTTGTCTTTGTCTGTCATTCTTTGTTTTGGTAAACAATGGTGTCCGTTGGCTTCTTTTCAAAGTGATTAAAAAAAGGGTTTTATTAGTGCTATTATCAAGTGTTGATAACCTCAGATACCTCTAAATTATGTTTAGGATTAAAGGTAAAGAATTAACATTAGTATAATATCTTGTGTGATGGTGATTTTTGCAAAAAAGGTTACTCAAGCATTGTAAACTTCGGCGGCGGTCTCTGTTTACATTGTTTTTTTAATAAATACTAGCGGCCCGCCCCGGCGTCGCACGGGTATAAAATTTTCCCGGAAATTTTCAAATTTTTCTCGCCGTAAAAACCATCCTTTTTTTTTATTTTTTTTTATTATTATTAAGCCTTCATTTGACCACAATCTCACCTGATGTAAAGTGACGATGTGGTCTAAGATGGAGCATGAAGGCCTAGAAGATGGCTTCTCCGGGCCACATTACAAAACACGAAAAAATCCTATCTCTCAAGTTGGATCGAACTGCACATGGTGTGCGAATTTTATTATAATCGGTTAAGTGGTTTATGAGTCCATTGAGGACTAACATTGTGACACGAGATTTATATATATTAAGATGTAATTATCTGGTAGTAATTACTTGTAATGAATAAAACATATATATTTTTCGAAATAACATAATGATTTTATTGGTCTATTTTATATTTCGTTCGATTTTGCATGTTCAAATCTCAATCTAAACTTAAAAAATATATATATATTTTTACTCAGAATAGTATAGGTTCATTCACATCATGAATGCTTTTGAATTGATGTTTTAAACAAAGAAAAATATAGACAAATTATGTATATTTTTATTATTTGAATTTAAAACTTTATAGTATTTTTAACTTAAGAATTGTATTTAAAATATTCTGAATTTCTCCACAAAGAGACGCATTTTTTTTTGCAAGTATTATTTTTATAAATCTAAGTTTAGTAGAAGTCAAGTAATCTGCCGCGAAATATCCTGCGCAGGCGCGCGCATCGGCGCCAGCTGGTGCCGGTGGGGGGGTAGGCGGCTTCGGGCTTGTGGCCCCTTGTCGCGGTCCTTGGCTGGTCCCTTTTGGTAGGTCTATTAAGTCTATTATTCGGTAGGTAAGAGTCAGGCGGGTCCTAGGTCTCCTTTGGCACCAATTATCTTGCGTAGCCTCGACTGTTTGTCGGCCTTTCCCACATTGGTGCCATATTTCTTAGGCAAAGGCGTCGCTACGGTGGAATATGTTGTTTGTGTCTAGTCGATAAGAGTCTAACACTATGGTGTTAGACTAGTGTTAGACTCTTATCGACTAGACACGGAGTTTAATTCATGCGTACGCAACCGAAGTGGAAACGTAAGTGCACTGAATACTGAACTATGGGCACTTACTACTATACATATAATACTGATAATAATATATACTTACAGCTTATGTTTATGGCTAGCAGTTAAATTTATTAACTCTTAAAACATTTACTCTTATTTAACATAAGTACTTATTACGTCCATCTAGTTTGTGGACGTCCTACGCTGTGCTTGCCGATCTGTGAATTAATGCTTGGAAAAAATATGGCAGGATAGCAAAGTCTATTTTTTTTATATAAAATATTCAACAAAGGCCTACCACTAAAAAAATCGGCTGTCTCTAAGAGCATAGATAATCTTTGCGTTTTAACAGACAGAGATTAGATATGAATCACGCTTTCTATAGCTATTTGAGTTATCTATGTCTAGGAAAACCACCGCGGAAGATTTTCTGTATATTATCTTATATCTTAAAATTTAGATAATATATCTATCTAGAGATACGTACGTTTACTATATATATATCAATTCAGAATCTTATGTAGAAAATTTTACCGTAACGTCGTGTCTTTGGGTCATTATATTTATTTATAAACTGCGTAAGTGTTTAAGTTATTTTTTTAATTATATACAACCATTTCGATGCTGTAGTAATCGAAAATTGGTATTTATTAAATCAATATTTTTTTTTCGTCTTGGATATAGTTTATATTTAGTAGTTCAATTTTCAAAATGAAAATTAAATTTAATATTGACTTTGACTTGCTTAAATAGTTAAATGGACTAGGTATTATTTTATTTTTTAACTTTCACTTAAGTATATGGATAAGCTAAACACACTCTTTTATAAACTGAGTTTTTAATTTATAATAATCTTAAAAAAGGAATAGTTTCCAATCTTGCGTATTGGGTTTTGATTTTTTGGTCGAGATAAATAATTAAAATTCATCGTTTTGCAACGGTATTTTAAGTCTACAATTCGTATACATATTTATATAATATATTTATTTTTTAGTATTTATGTAATGTGACTTCGATTTATTTGGGTAAATATGCCCATACTCTTAAATTCATGTTCAGTTACAGTGACATTTGAAATGAAGACGATACAGATAATATATTTGCTGATGCTGGGAGTGCCGTTGATGGCAGCTCAGGAAAAGGAGTTAGAATGGTGGGAGACATCAGTTTTCTACCAAATATATCCAAGATCTTTCAAAGACAGTGATGGGGACGGAATTGGTGATTTAAATGGTGAGTTCATGAATCTAGCTTTAAATGAGACATTTTCTTTGAAGGTGAAATAGTTTTTTTTTGACTGCCCAGTTTATTACATGAGTAGTCTTCGTTACTATCAAAATTATTTCTCAGACAATGTATATGTCGCAGTCATCTGGTTGTATCTGCTATTTGATTGTATGACTGGCGCGTTCATTTAATGACGACATTTAATTGAATGACTGAAGGACAACTCGTCAAATTGTTTAATGTAACGTTCAACGTCTTGAACGTCATTTAGCATAGTTGTTGAATGGGATATAGCTGACTTCGTAATGTTTGGTTAGGGTGACCATAAGTTCGCAACTTAAAAGGTAACTTACTTTAGATAACAAAAATGAGGACATGACAAGACACACCATATTATGATTTTATGTTGTATTTGAAATCTTAAGATAGGCTAAAAATACGAGTATATCATAATTGTTTCAAAGGTAATTTATTAATATATGGTAGTCTCTGAGACTCCAGAAAGTTAACTTAAGTCTTTGTCACCTTGTGAAATGAGGGATTAGTAAGTAGTAAGTACATAATATAATACTGAAAAAAAACATAACAAGTATAACAACTTTCTTACATATTATTTAGATAGCAACAATGAACTTCCTATAGTCGAATTGCTATTAAAAAAAAAATTATTATATATGTCGCAGTCATCTGGTTGTATCTGCTATTTGATTGTATGACTGGCGCGTTCATTTAATGACGACATTTAATTGAATGACTAGGTCTGAACGTTCATTGAACAAGCGTCACAAAACGTCCAACTAGTAAGCGGATTATAACATAGCTCTTTGAACAGAGCGGACGTAAAATCAGTCAGGTGATTGAATAATATTTTTTTATATAATATATTTTTTTTTAATAGCAATTCGACTATTAGGAAGTGCATTGTTGCTATCTAAATAATAATATAAGAGATGTGACTGCTATTATTGGTACTACGTGCAAGTAAAGATGTTATTACATGTAAGAAAGTTTTTATACTTGTTATGTTTTTTTCAGTATTATATTACTTAAATTAATGAAACTGTTTTTTTTTGTTTTTTTTTTATCTAATCCTTCATTTCACAAGGTGACAAAGACTTAAGTTAACTTTGTGGAGTCTCAGAGACTACCATTATATTAATAAATTACCTTTGAAACAATATGATGTACTCGTATTTTTAGCCTATCTTAAGATTTCAAATACAACATAAAATCATAATATTATGGTGTGTCATGTCATGTCCTCATTTTTGTTATTTAAAGTAAGTTACCTTTTAAGATGCGAACTTATGGTCTTCCTAACCAAACATTACAAAGTCAGCTATATCCCATTCAACAACAATGCTTAATGACGTTCAGTCAAGACGTTGAACGTTACATTAAACAACTTGACGAGTTGTTCTCCAGTCATTCAATTAAATGTCGTCATTAAATGAACGCGCTAGTCATACAATCAAATAGCAGATACAACCAGATGACTGCGACATATACAAAAAATATTATTCAATCACCTGACTGATTTTACGTCCGCTCTGTTCAAAGAGCTATGTTATAATCCGCTTACTAGTTGGACGTTTTGTGACGCTTGTTCAATCAACGTTCAGCCCTAGTCATTCAATTAAATGTCGTCATTAAATGAACGCGCCAGTCATACAATCAAATAGCAGATACAACCAGATGACTGCGACATATATAACCCATTTTTTTTTATAATATAAGTTAAATACTCGATGTTTTATAATGAATTGTAACTTTATCAAAAGGTTTTCGAGTGAGTGTTAAGATAATTGACGTTACTTTTAAAAAAAGCCTTGATTATTACAAGATAAAAAATCATTTATTTCCATTGTTTGGTTTTACAAAACTTAGACATTAGATATTATTATCACCAATGTAATTGTATAATATACACTATACGTTATAGGTATGTTTTATTATCGTTAACACCTTTACTGCGGAAGAGGCCTCCGGGTGGTGCTAAGAACAGTCTCTGGTGGTAGGCTTCGGGCGCGGCTTGTCACCGCCCTCCGGGCTGAAGCAATTTTGTGTGATTTTTTGTCATGTCAAAAAAAAAGGTTAATAAATATGGACTTTCCACGGCATTTTAGCTGGTGTGGACTTACAAAAATGATTATCTCTGTTGTTGGACGAATTAGACAAAACATCTAATCTAATCTAATATAAATAAAAATGAATTGTTGTTCGTTAGTCTGATTAAAACTCGAGAACGGCTGAACGGATTTATTCTATCATAGTCTTGAAATGTTCGTGGAGGTCAAGGGAAGGTTTAAAAGGCGAGAAAAAATCGAATAATTGCCGGGAAAAAAAATTGAATTAAAACCCGTGCGAAGCCGGGGCGGGCCACTAGTATATAATATATTTCATTTTATAGTTAACATTATAGTTATTCCCTATCACATCACCGTAGGCGCTTTTAGGCCTACCACGCACTGACGGAAAAATACAATGCCACAGAGCGTGAGCACCTCCAGTTAGTGTTGTACCACATAATAGTAAATTACTGTAATGTACTAGCTGATCAGACGTCCGTTCGATATAATCAAAGATGCCAGCAATGGAAGACAAAATACAAATTTTGGATAGAGAGGTAAAATAGAGTGATTTGCCCTGTAGTATTGATAAATGGCGGAAAACATTTAATAGTATCGAATTAAACAAAAGTAAAAAAATATTGCAGGAAATGTAATCAAAACTTTTGCGTGGTAAGTTTCAAAAACAAGCATAAATTAGAAATATTTTCTCTTACGATATTTTTTCATTTATTTTCTACTAAAAATGCATTAAAGCAGATATCGACCTGAACCCCATTCAGGTCGATATCGGACTGCCGGTTTCCCTGGTTCATTTCTCATATCCAGTTTGGTGTTTCCCGGGGCTGATCGAACCTACGGTAGTTGGATTTCAAATTATTCTAATGGTACAAAAAAAATGCATACATATCTTGTTTTCGCAAAGTAATAGCATTCCATATCACACTTAAAACTAACGAGACGTACACTATTCATTTTGAAAACGGGTTATAGCATTCCAATCTACCCTATTGAGGAGCAAGAAAGACCTGCCGTGCAATGGCAGAATTACATTAGGGGCGCTAGGGGCGCACTTCGACCCGTCGCCGCACCGGACGAAGGCTTATAATTTTACTTGCCGTAGTCAAGGTGTTAATTTAAATCGGTTGGAAGCATCTGCAGTTCTGTGTTAGCATGTAACTACATTGCACATTGGTTAAAAGTTAGCGCTGCGTTTGCCAAGTCAAGGCACTATTTCAGAATCTTTCGAGCTATAATGTACTTTTAATAAGTAATAAACCTCCTTTAGGTTAAGCTATTTAAGTTATTTATTTAGGTTACGGATGCGTCTTAACCTTTTTCTGCATAAAAATTTAAAAACATAATGTAATGTTAAACAATGCATCCTAAATTTATGTGGTACTAAAGCAAAGAAGAAGCTTTTATATTTAACAATTTAAACATTTCAGGAATCACGGAAAACTTGGATTATTTTAAATATTTAGGAATTGGAGCGATATGGTTGTCACCTATTTTTAAATCTCCCATGTATGACTTTGGATATGATGTAGCTGATTTCTACGCTATTCAAGAAGAGTATGGTACGATGGAAGATTTTGATCGTCTTGTCGAAAGAGCCAATGAGTTAAGTAAGTACACTTAATATAATTTATTAAATTGAAAAGAGTTTTAAATTACATTATGTAAAAATAAAAGTAAAAATTAATTAAAGATCCAAAAAACGTAATCTTCATGAAATATTGGTATGAAAAATATATATATTTTCAGATATCAAAGTTGTATTAGATTTTGTGCCTAACCATACAAGCAACGAAAGTGTTTGGTTTGAGGAAGCTCTGAAGGGACATGAAAAGTATTTAGATTATTTCGTATGGGAAGATCCAATCGTTGACGAAAATGGAGATATCCATCCGCCTAACAACTGGGTAAGGATTATAATATTAGAAAAACACAATATTTTTGGATGAAGCTATAATTTAAGTTGTAAAAACCCTTTAGACTTAAACCCATGAGAAGTGCGCGGGCGAACTGTAGAGGGGTACTAATTCGATCACTCCAGATGAAGATTTATTTGATTTATAAAATAGAGAAAAATATTTATTCAGTACACATAATCAGACACAGTTATAAGTACAATAAACACAGGCAAAACAGAAAAGAATATTCAATAAAAAAAAGCACAGAACAGAACAGATAAAAAATTACATCAAAAGTCAGATAACAGTTAAAAAAAAGTACAATAACAATATAAACATTAAATATTTAGTAGTAACTATAGTACAAAACAAAAGAAATAAAATTATACGAAGGGATGTGTCTGTATTGTGTAATGTAAAGAATGGGTCTAACCCCAGAATTATGCTGCCCTGCACTTTGTCCAGGGCAACGCTGATTTTCAGGTCAGACCCTGTGTGGTGTGTACAATAAATACAATTAATATATTATGTGTAAATACTACTAACATAAAATTATATTGATTTGATGATCAAAGAAAACTAACTTAACCGTCATTTTCTTACAAATTGGTATTCATTTTGTTTAAGCTAAGCATTTTCCGCGACAGTGCATGGGAGTATAAGCCAGAAATTGGAAAATACTACCTTCACCAATTTGTTGTCGGCCAACCAGATCTCAACTTCCGAAACCCAGATGTAATTGAAGAAATGGAAAACGTTATCAGATTTTGGCTTTCCAAAGGAGTCGCCGGCCTTAGAGTGGACGCTATCATTCATTTATTCGAAGTTGACAAAGAGTTATATGGAGGAAAATATCCTGATGAGCCATTATCTGGAGATGTAGAAGCAGATCCTCAAAGCCATGGATACTTAGATCATATCTACACGACAAACCTAGACGAAAATTATGGAATGATCTACCAATGGAGGGAGCTACTTGATGAGTTCACAAAAAAAGATGGTCTTATCAGAATAATGATGACAGAAGCTTACACAACACCTCAAAAAAACGTCAAGTATTTTGGAGATGGGGAAAGAGAGGGTGCGCAAATCCCGTTCAACTTTGTTCTGGTATCAGAAGTTGACGGAAATTCAACTGCTGCTGATGTAAAATATGCTCTAGATCAGTTCCTAACTTACAAACCTATTGACAAACCTGCCAACTGGGTTGCCGGAAACCATGACAATAAACGAGTAGCCACAAAATTTAGCCCAGAGCTTGTTGATGGTGTCAACATGATTGTACTGTTGATGCCTGGAATTGGAGTTACATACCAGGTAAGCAAAAACACCTGTGATATTTGAAATTTTAAGTTTACTTGCTAATTTCGGTGGTTGTGAGCGACTAAATCAAATAATATGACATAAAACAGGCCTATGACCTGAGTAATGGATGTACCGCGGCTGTAATTACGATTGTCATGATATATTTTGTTGTTTATTTAATAGGGCGAAGAGATTGGTATGATTGACGGTTTTGTAAGTTGGGAAGATACAGTTGACCCTAGCGGATGCAACTCCAACGATCCTATCAACTATTGGAAGGAATCTAGAGATCCGCAACGTACACCATTCCAGTGGACCTCAGGGGAAAATGCTGGTAAGATTATTGAAATTTAAATTTTTATAGATACCTGTACATCATACCTATATAGGTATCCTTCATTTGATTTATCAAAATACCCGACAGATTAATAATGCTGTCGGCATATTTTAATTAGTTTTCTAAGTTTAGTACCTAACTAAAAACTATATCGAATGGGTCGCCTGGAGGGCGGTGGGACTTTGCAGTGGGAAACCACAGCCTGATAATATCAAATGTTTCTTTCGCCGACGATAAATTAAACCACACTGGTTAAATTTTTGCAATTTAAAATTTATTTCAATAGCTTAATAATGCTCTAACGGGATATTTTTGTTCCAGGATTTTCATCAGGAAATAAAACATGGCTACCCATAGCAGAAGACTACGAAACAATAAATGTCGCAACGCAGAAGTCCGATGAAAGATCTCACATCAACATCTACAGAAATTTAATTCAACTGAGAGCTGACCCAGTATTCAGATACGGAAGATATGAGTCCGTAGCCCTGAACAAAGACGTGTTGGCTATCAGAAGGTAATTACAAGATACCTATTTGTTGATATTACACCAATCGTTTTGACAAACCATTAGAGCGTAAAGCGGAAAATAATAGTTATTAGATGGAGAATATGCCGTAACCTCAATGTGGTATGACTTTTATAAAGGTGGACGTATGATTTAGTTAAGTAGATGTTAGCATTGATGGATGATTGTGTTAATCTACCAGTGTCCGTTACAAAGCATTGTGGTCGCCTAGCAAAACATCATGTCATAATCATGTGATGTATGCAATTTATCGAGGTGAACGATATTCTATAAGCCGATAGATTAACCTACGCTTTAGTAAAGCCGCGTAAAATCAAATTAACATGATATCTAAGCCTTTTTTTGGTTTTAGCAGAATATTATAAATTATTATTATCAATCATGCCAACTGCACTTATTTAATGTCTACAAAACAACTTTTAAAAGACTTTTATTAAAGTAACAGTCGTTTTTTTGTCTCTGCACAAAAATATCTTCTACTTTTGTTACTGATTTAATTAAATTCCAAAGTATAACTTTTTTCAGTAGGTTTACAAATTTTGTCACTGTGCAAACTCTAAATTATAACTTCTTTTCAGAAGGTTTACGTGTGTGGCCGTAGAGTGAAAATTATAAACCAGCATTTCTTTTAATTATTCTGCCTTTCGGTTTTAATTAAGAGACCCTTTAATTATGAAACCACGGAGGTAGAAGTGATAATTACTGAAAATAAAGCTTTTTATTATTTTTCTTGGAATTCGTATAACTGACGAGTTCACTTCACGGTTTTAATTAGTCTTGATAGTCTTGGTGTTGGTGCTTTTCATTTATTTCCAATCAAGCTTCTTTGCAAAGCTAGTTAGTAATTTGATTTTATTCAAAACGAACAACATAACAAATTAAAGAAAAAACAGTCTTCATACAAGACATTCTCTCTTTTAAATTGCACAGCAGTATTTTATAACATTATAATGATTATTATTATTATTTTAACGGTGTTAGTCTTAGCTTTAACAAATACTATCACAAACAATATTTTTTTTTCTTTATAAGCAATGTTGAAAAACCTAAAAACGAAGAGCTTTTACTCGCAGCTTCGGCTCTTTGGAAACAAATAACCTCAGTTTCAAGTTTATAAAAGTATTAATTGGGATTTACATAATGATGAATCATTAGTGTCAGATAAGTCAAGTTTAACCAGACTTCTTACTACTAAGATAACTACGGCGCTATTCCATATCTAAATCTTTTCAATTTGGGGTTTGTCAGACCCTACCAGGATCCATCAAGGAACTTTTCTTCCACTAGGCATACGTTAAATATGCAAAACCCCAAAACCCCAACAGGTATAAAAAGGTGATACGAACCAAAGCAATGCAGCAGGCTGTAATAAACGAGAGGACTTTCTAAAGAAAAATATTCTATAAAACCTTGTTAAATAGACTGTGTCCAATCATACCCAGCGGACATTTCATCCATCACGCTGCTAAGCCTAACGCCGCTAAATTACCATGCTAATACGATTTGACAGTTCGTAATTTATAAATTGGTTACGCGGATTATGTTGTTGTGGTGTAAGTTGTGATTAATTTGTGTCAACTGGTGATTTCTAGGGATTAATCGTTTGTAAGATACTTATTGGCCTGGTTTTTTGTTTAAAAAAATACAGTTTTATAAAGAATGTACACTTAAAAGCAGGAAAAATAAATTTGAATACAAAAAAATATATAAAATGAGCCAGTTTTTATTGTATATGTAATGATGGTTTGACAATGTCATGAATCGGTCGGGAGTTTGTTATTTCAACAATTACTTGAAAATGTTTTGTATAATCAATTTGACCACCTTTTAGTCACTTACAATCAAATGCTATAGACATTTTACTGAACAGTATACGCGGCTACAAACTTAACACTTCCATTTTTGTTTCCATAAAGAAAACTATGCAATGCAATTTTATTTACGTTTCCACTAAGAACACTGTACTGTACAGTAAAAGATTAAGAAAGCTATTTCAAAGACACTTGCACCCTTATATCCTAAGATTTCACAGAGTGAAAATCTGGAAAACGGGAATGCATATCGAATTTGCATTATTAGACAGCTGATCGATTTTCAATTCTTCCAGATGGCACAAGGGCGATGTCTTCATAGTTGTGGTGAACTTCAGACAGGTTTCGTATTCAATAGATCTGAGCTACTTCGAGAATGGTAGCGATCAAGTGCAAGTTGTCGTCAGCAGTGGCAAATCGCCCAAGAGGGTTGGGTAAGCACTTTAAGAATATATAGACTCTAGCAGTCTAGAGTCTCTGGTCTGGATTCTAGTTGCTTCGGATTCGATTGGCGTTGGAGGGTTAATTAACTTTATTCTTTGGTTACTTATTCAATTCCGATTTTCTTTAGTGCAGTAGAATTTATTTTAATGATTTATTTGAAACGGAAAGCATTAGAACTTTGGGGACGTTGAAAATATTCCCGCAAGGGTATTTAGGAAGCATACAAAAGTTATAATGCATCCGAAGTTTCCTATTTATTAATGTTCTTTGAAATATGCATTTTTGATTTCTTGTAAAACAAAGTTACGACTAAATCCGATTATTTCGTATATTTGAAACCAAGATGCCGCTAACTCCTAAAACAAGACACACTAGCTTTTCACGCTATATCGTTGCGCGTGTTTTATGGATTTTCTCCCCAAAAAACTAATTATTTTCCCACGCTGAATAGTAACCCATAGTCCTCCTTGCAAAACGATTGTTCAAATCGGACCAGTTGTTCCAGAGATTGGAGAGTTCAAACAAACAAACTCTGCAGCTTTAAAACATTACCAACTTTTTTTTTTACAGGGAAGTGTACGACGCGACAAAACTGGAAGTCGTCGGAAGTGAATCTTTAGTGATGAAACTGTTGAAACCAAATGAAAAATAAAAAACATTCTCAAACTACCAGCATTCCTTACTAAAATATCCTGAATATTTCCCTCGCAAAGAAATTGGCTCCCTTTCCTTTTATTTCGCACTGGAGTTGTTGCAGACAACGCTTTGTCTTAATGTAAATGTCGGAACAACGATGCATATTTATTTATTACCCAGATATTATTCTTTTCCTGTGTCTGTTGGGAGAACAAATAGGTAGGTTAGGTAATAAAACAGGATTTAGTTCGCTTTTAGCAGTGTGTTAATAAATATTGTTGTGATGAAGTGGTTCTGAACGGTTTCTTGTGCGAGTAATTGGTATGGCATAAAGACTTTATAGTCATCCGAAACTTTAATCTCATAATACATTATATTAAATTCAACATATAACCATTGGAACATTTAAAGAAGAATGATGATGACGAATAGGATGAAATAAAAGGTACATAATTGTATTTATAGTAAGTATCATGCGGTTCAAACTAGCTGAAACATAAAATTAATATATTATAGAAGAGGTCTTTACTCAACAGTGAGCGAACGGCCTGAGAGAGTGATAGATTCACATTCACATATAGGGTTTTCACGATTTATGTTAGAAAACAACGAAATGGAGCTACGATACCTATCTGTATGTATCTTAGGTATCTATTTAAATATAATCGTTCCATTTCAAAGTAGCTTATTAAAAAATATTCAAACTTTCGAAATCATTTTCGATAACAAGCAAGACGAATCTACGTTTAAAAAAAATAAGTTTTATTTATTCGTTTAAATGTAGATTTTATATGAAATATTTAAAGAAAACATTTCGAGATAGATCAAAGCTTTATAATGGTGTGAACGCTCGTTAAAAGTTTCGGTTTGTTAAGCCCTGTTTACGATGCCCTTGTGGATAAGGTGACGATGGAGACACAGTATAATAATCAAAGGGTGTATAAATGCGACAAAGTTTTTAATATAACCTATGATATTTGTTTTGTACGAATAGGATCAGAGAGCTCAAGCGGTGAAAAGGACGTTTATAAAATTTTCTCGGAGGGACCGAATGTAGATAAAGTAGAAGAATGAGCGCTCTAGTGGAAATTCACTTTTATATTAAGTTCCTTCCAGACTAACCTTGTGCATATGAGTTCGCTAAAATTTACAATAGTGTAGATCACTATAAAAAATCGTCCAGTATTTAGATTAAGTGAAGTACCCGTTCATTTAATTTTTCTTGTGAAAAGTCAAGACATTAAAGTTCATTGAAATTTTAGGTGACGTAACGCTTTCGTGCGATTCGTACTAAATTTTGCTGTCACGAGCCCACTCCTCAACTTTGATAAATAAAATAAATAAATAAATATTTCCGGACTACTCACACAGCATCACCTAACCCCAAACCATAGAATAATAAATTACTACGTAAGCCAAACTAAGCAGAGCTTGTACTATGGGTGACTGATAAAATACAAAGATACATTTTATCAGTCACATAACCTTTTTCTTTGTAAATACATACATATGATACATAGAAAACACCCAGACCCGAAACCAGAAATTATAGATCGTAGAAAATCTGGTCCCCCGGCAGGGATCGAACCCGCAACCTCGTGCGGCCTCAGGCGGACCTTCGCCCACCGAGCCACAGAGGTTGTCGTTGATGTTCTAAGATATATCTTTGCATTTTCTGAAATTGATTAAGCACAAAGGTGTCCAGTATTTTTAGACAGGCTTAAAGACGGATTAAACATTATACTAATATTTGTATGTAGTCATTAATAATAATAATAGTCATTAATAGTCATTTATTGATAATATTATTATAGTCATAGTACAGACGTGGTAGTGGAAGTTTAGCCACCATTTTAAGAATAGTAGCAGCGTCGGTCAACCGGCTTTTTGGGTTTTCGACGGCCTTTCGGACTTAGGAAGGCGTTTAGGTTTTTCTTCGTAGAAATTTATGGAAGATATAGGAAAAAAACAGAGTCTATTATGAAGCAAGATAATTGGTTTATAAGTAGTTAGTAAGTAGTTATACCTACCTACTTATAAAAAAGTCTTATTCAGCCCAGAGGAAATAATTTACCGAAATGTTGCCTCATTCGTAACTCGATGCTTCCATACCACATTCCCCGGACCGTGTCGTCTCCATCACGGCGCAAACCCGTCCCGGAGCATTATAAACCATCCTATTCCGTAAATGGTACAGCCCATCCTGGTCTTGCCCAAGGGAAATTATTAACATATTCCATATTTAAATGAATACTTCTGTTTATACATACTGGCTCATACATTATTGATAATGTTTTGAAGTAAATGCATCAATCAAATAAGTACCATCATTTACGTCACAGCAGCAGTCTTGGACAAAGGAATACCAATTATAATAAAACGTGTTTAACTATTAGTGTCTCCGGACAATCGAGATAGATAGAAAATGTTATTTATTGTATTTTATGATTGGTTATGTTTATTACGTAATATTACGCCAAATAAATTATGTCCCATATCATAATAGTAGTAATACATAATCTTAATTTCTTTGAACTATCCAAGCACGTCATTATATTTTACGTTCCCACTGCTGAGACACAGGGACTTCTAGGGTAGAAGTCCTCTTTTGGTTTATAATAACATACAAATATAAATGTTTGGATTGAAGAAGCTTTATTAGAGATACGATAAACTAATAATTTAATTTTATCAGTTTACTGGACGTAATAAACATAAAAATGTAGGTATTGTCTGTAGGTACAACAGGTATGTAGGTACAACACATTATTGACGTTTTATGTAATTCAACAAAGACTGATCACTCATTTAATTTCTCACTACCCTACAATCATCTATTTCCAACAACACTAACATTCTCTAGAAATGTTATATTAAAAAAAGAAAATCCTCCAAGAAGAGTAACTCAAACATAAATTGCATTTCGTATATTTCTACAAATAAGTTTGTTAGAATACGGCGTGTTTCTGAAAGGCTGAGGCCGGGATTAAAGTGCAGTCTAGAGGTTCACTCGAGCTACAAAGCTCTTAAGACCTCAGTGTGGTTATTATAAGACCAGTTATATACAATACAATATAATACAAAAACGCTTTATTGTACACAACACAGGAACATAAACACGTAAAACAAAATAAATAAAAAACAAGTGGTACAATGGGCGGCCTTACCGCTAAAAAGCGATCTCTTCCAGGCAACCTTGGGATGGAAAAAACTTTACTTAAAATAGAAAGGAGGTAAGGGTGTACAATATTAAAAATATAACAATATCATCTAAATATCATTATCATACAGATATTTACATAAAAATATAGTATAAAACATATAGTACATAAATAAATATAAATAAATAAATATATATTTAAATAAATAATAAACATAAATAAATAAATTTATATAGTACCTGGGTTGATCAATTTGAGAATTTCAGTTATCTTTAAACCTGAATCGTATGTTTTATTTTTATAATTTGTTGGTTTACTAGTTGGCTTGGTGGGTGACAGTTTGCCTGATATTAGGTTGCTTATAAAAAAGCTAAAAACGGAATTCTCTACGAGATTGAAAATAGATTTGAGATACATAGGAAAATAAAGCTCTTTGATATAGGCAAGTACATGGCAAGTCATACAGCATACACGATCGAAAAGTACTCAATATTATAGGCATGATGACTACATAAAAAATAAGTTTTCAGTTAATTCCGTCTAATTACACCCATTTTTCGCTGTTTCAATTTAATAAAAAAACTGCCAAGAGTATCACCGTCCGAAGTGGGGACTTTTGAGGCATAAATTTAGTATAACCTATAAATAAGAACTCCAAATTGTAATGACTGATAAAGCTGTGTTGTTCTATTCGCTTCTCAACTCAGTATAAAAAATATTGAAGCGAACTGTCAAGACAATGTTATTTCCTTGATGTTTTTGTTTAAGCAATTTAGTTTTATCTATTAATTTTAAGTTGGCCTGTCCATGTAGGCTATGTGCTTCTAAGGAAATCAACGTTTTGACTTTTGACTTTTGACAAGTCGTACGAAAGCCTTAATGTATCGTCTTATTTTTGTCTTAAAATGAATGCAAGAATTAAAAAAAAATATGTGAACAATTACTTTTAATAATAATCTACTAATTGGACTAATTTTTTTTTTAGTTAATTAAGGTATTCCATGTTTTTCTGGATCTATTTTGATCCGGAATAAATAATATTAATTACATTAAGTACAACGTCCATCTTCGAACACATCCTACTACTATTATAAAGGCGAAAGTTTGTAAGTATGGATGTATGGATGTTTGTTACTCTTTCACGTAAAAACTACTGAATGGATTTGAATGAAACTTTACCACAATATAGCTTATACATCAGAATAACATATAGGCTACTTTTTACCGCGGTAAGATATCAGTTTTCGCGGGAAAATTTATTATTGCGAGTGAAGCCCGATTTAGATTAAATTTGGCACGAACATAGCTGCTTTCCCAGTAAATTACAAAGCTGCTTTTTACCGCGACAAAATCCCTTATTACGCGGTTAAAGCAAGTAATAATATAAACTCAAGATGAATCCTATACTATTATAAATGTGAATGTTAATTTGTTTGTGACGCTTTCACGCGAAATCTACTCAACCGATCATCATGAAACTTTGTACACATATTCTTGGAGGTATTAGAAGTAACATAGGATACTTTTTATCCCGGGAAAATATGTAATTCCGCGGGACAATACATTTAAACGCGGGTAACACCGCGGGGCACTACTAGTTTAATATAAATCGCAAGGCCAAGATGGCTTCTAGTCACCATAATAAAAATGACTATATAAGGGACGCTGCATCAATTGACGGCAGTTGTGATTAAAATAATAACTTATACATAGGTACATATATGTATTAGTGTTACAGAAGTAAATTTCTAAAGTAATTGTGTATAAAAAAATTAAAGCGATTTTCTAAAATTAGTTTTTTTATGATAAAAATGTAAAAATTATAATATGAGACCAAGCTCGAAACTTAAGTCCTACTAATGTTAATCCTCTCGAAGACAAGCTGTAGAAACCTCTGCCCTTTACATATACAGCATTTTGTACAACAGTTAGCAATAAAAGTTTCAGTATTTCTGTATAATAATAATTCAAAAGTCAAGGTCAAAAGACGAGATACACAATCGATATAGATGAAAGTAGCCGCCATGAATAACCATTTCATCCGTATTTAAAGCCAATTTAAATTACAAAAATACAGTTGCCTTCCAGAGTGTTCATAAAATTTCAGTTTGAATATTAAAATTCATTGAAGCCTTGGCGTCTTCAAAGGGACCACATATTTTATATTCTATTTGTTTTCTTTGTGAATTTTCATTTGATTTCAATTGCAAATCTGAAGACTTATGTTTTAACTGTTTTTAATTGTTCGTTTTTGTGTTCCGAGCAATGTTCTTAGCTTCATCATTCTCTTGCCCTTCTCCCACATTACGTGGGGTCGGCAGAACATGTTTTTTCCTTCCATTTTCCTCTGTCACTCGTCATCTCAACACTCACTCCTTTCTTACACATGTCATCCTTTACACAGTCCATCCATCTTTTCTTTGGCCTATCTCTTTCCACATATCCATCAACACACATATTTAACAATTTTTCGTCACATGACATTCTACGCTTCTCATAATAAATAGCTTCTACGAGTATATTTGTTTTTTTTTTGTTGAACTTAAAGTTTAAGTCAAAAATGTATATTTCCTAAGAAGCACAGGGCATACATGTACAGATGAACTTAAAGTTAATTGCTTGATCCTAATCTTATTTAAGAGCAAAGATAAACAAAACAATGTTTTTTTTTGTGAAATTCCTTATCCACTCACCTCAGTGGAAGAAAATAGTAGTCAGTTTTCTAGCTGAAGAAAAAAATCATAAGTTTTCCGTCCTTATAAAAGACACTGTGTATTATGTCTAGACAATAAAGATACGTGACAAAGCTGGAACACAAAGGATTAGGATTGGAAGTCGAGCATTCTTCAAGTAAGGCACCCCTAACCCAAGTATTCATATAATAACATTAATATATTACGTCGTCTCTTATCTATTCTGAACTATATTCATATTATGTAGGTGCCTCAATATTATTAAAGATAATGATTTGATGTAAGCTACACACTGCCATGGGCATTGGCATTAAAATGTTGCCAACAAGCTCCTCCCTTGGGTGCCGTAAAACCCAGCCAAAGGAATGTAACCACTGTATTCTTGGACCATAACACTTATTACTGTGCTCGCCAACCCGCCAGCCAAGATTGACGAGTATTATTGGTAAACATCCTCACTATGGTTGAGATAGACCTATTTCCTGTAGTGAACTTCCTGCTGCCCAAAAGAAACGATGCCACACAAGTTCTCAAAAAAAGTTATCAAAAAGTTTGTAGCGGCTAGGTAGCTACATTATTTGGGCTGACGCGTAGTTATTGTGCAACGGTGTCGTCAGTCGTCTCTCCCCGCTCATTAGGTGCACTCATGTATTAATATTGTAATCAAGTGGAAATATAAAGTATGTATGATGGAACCTGAAGTTATACATGACCTTCTCTCCTCAATATAAAAGATACAAACAACATTATTCACACAGTTCTCTCGAAAGTTCTGGGAAATCAGCTATTTTACCGAGGAAAATGTCGTGAAGGAGATTTGTGTGTCATATATCACCAACCCTTAACTTGACCGGGGCCTAAAAATTCTTGGCAATGTTAAACTGAACGAAAACCGTAAAAAACCCATCTCATTTTACGACGGCTCTAACACCCTGCCAATCGACATGAGAAACCACTTTATTTTAAACCTTATTGCTTAGATAATAACGACACAAAAATTGCTCTGACGACACACAGAGTGTGTTCATGATATACGGGAAAATGCAAAATGTTTGAAAGGAACGGAGTACTTAATCATATAAGGCTCGTTTAAAATAGAGACTTGTATAGCTTCATTTGCTAACTTAAGTATGGTACGTAAGATCATTTAACGAAAATATTAAAAGATCTTGACGTTTACTCAAACCATATTTGATTGATTATAATTTTAGGTGTCTGAAGATTAACCTAAAGTAATCCCTTTGTCTCCACCAAAATTAATATCCATCAGATTTGGTTGTATCAAAATATATATTAACTGCCCAGACCTTTTTCTAATTATTCTCCTTTAATAAGTAACAACTTTAATTATTACTATGAAGGCAAATAACGCTATTCAAGGGATCTCTTGACACTTTCAAAAAGCATGGTGATAAGAACAGGCTGTTTAAAAATCCCTAACAAAATATGTAGATAACGCTTTTTCAATTTTATAAAATAAAAATAACTTCATATCAAAAAATGTAACAGTCAGAAATATCTGTGTATCGTGCTATTTTTAGGATTTATTTTTCCCCGACCTTTCCTTTTTTTCCAAATGTTTGAAGGACCTACGAAGTACTAGGTCTCTCCCCTTTGCATTAAAATTATAATCACAAAACTGGAGTACAACTCTGTTATAAATTAGAATTATTGAATGAACACTGTTATTTACTGTTTTACTAACCGTTTGATTGAATTATTTTTTAATTCTGCTTAGACGTGCATTTTTACCTTTTCCAATAAAAAAAAATATCAAAATCGAAGCTTCTCTGTAACACCTATGCGCCGTAATAAAAAACATACATAAAAATAATATACACGTTGAATTCTAAACCTCAGTTTTTCGTCAATTGCTAATAATCCAAAACGACTGTCAAACATGACACTTAACGTCAAATCGCGTACAGTTTTGATCAACGTCTTTTAACTATATTCTGAACAAATCAAAACACTGGCCGGCTGGTCTTTTTCTAAGGCTGCAGAGCATTTCTAGGCTACAGCGATCACGGCATAACCTCGTACCGGTTTCATCAATGAACAATCTGTTACCATTCACAAATCTTAATTGACATTTCGTCATATCACTTTGGGTGTCAGCTATGCTGTTATGACCGCGATTAAGCCAAATAGGCACTTTTGGAATTAAATTAATCTTGTTATCTCTCTAGATATTTTTTTAATTTAATTAAAATGTTATCTTTGCTAATGTTTTACTGATGAAATATTTGTTGGAAGTAATAAATTGGCTAGGAAACTACTGAGCGGATCTGAAAAATTATATCACCAATGGATAGTATCATTTAGGGAGCTATATTTGATTTTTATAGCTAATGTAACTGCATTATCTGTACAAGTTAATACATAAACAAATATTTTTTAAAAGAATAGGGATCTTTACAAAATCTAAACCCAAGGTGTAAAAAATAACCTAAAACAAAAGATAAAATAGCGGGATAACATAATGTCAGAGCAAAGAGTTCCTTGATCTGAGGTCGGACTACTTTTTTACTTGAAACCACAGATTAAGTACATAGTTGTCATAAGAAAAGAGTTCCTTCTTGATTAGTTGTAACTAATCGTAGTGATTATTATTCTCTTTGGTTTAACCAAATAGAATACGTCCGTATGAGACACCAAATAATTAAAAAAATTAAGCACTGTAATACCCTTGCGGAGATGGAGAAAACTGCTCGTTTTTAATAAAACTCAGAGACCTATTCTTATTAATAGAGAACATTTAATTTTCTTTTCTTAAGGAAATTTTATATACGCGATATTAATTAGTCTGAGAATAACTTGTTGAAGCTGGAATTCTCGTGCCTTCAATTTCTTTGTTAATAACTTTGTAAATTTTAATAATACCAACCAAGATTTCTTTAGAGACTAGATAAACGCTTTATATTAAATACTTTCGGGTTTTTAATAAAAGTTTATTATTTTACTGTCGTATAAACTGTAGTTATATTAGAAGCACGCTTACCTTGATTCATGGCCCACATTGTGTGCCGACTAGGATTGTCGGTTGGGTACTTTGATAATTGTAACAAAACACTACACGAAACCACAACAAAACAGAGTCCGGTCTATGCGGCTAACCAGTAACTTAAACTCTTGTTGAACCGGCTTCACCTTTCACCGTTTGACGTAAGTGTAACCCGACCATGTTGAGATGTATCGGTTTGACTGGCAATGTCAAAATATTTTTGATTGTCTATTTCCATTGTATCATGACAGCATGAGTGACATTTGACGAGGCGTGACAAAGTAATTAGTTTTTTCTATAACATTAAAAGAGATTCTTATAGCGACAACAAATGACATGTCTTTTTGGCTTTGTCATAATATAACAATATTGATTACAAAATTTAGTTTCGTTAATGCTACTTTTTAGGCCCTAGTTTTTGGAGTTCTTATTAGCGAAAAATACCTATAACCGCTTGAAATATTCAAAAGATATATAAATTCTACGGCAAGTTGCAAAGGTTTATTCAAATTTCATCTATATTATTTACCCACTTCAAATTTTCACGAAAGCAGCACAATGTACCCTCAAGACACAATACAAGGACACTTATTATTAATTTTATCGTCCAGTCAAAATACTTGGGAATATAATGCCATTTAAATTGAGTTGTTTTATTTAAAGGTGAAGAAAACTGATCACAAGACGAATTACCCTTATAAAAATTTAAATACCTAAAGAGTCTCATTTAGATGTCATGAAAATATAAGTAGTAGGTACGTATTGTCAAGAGACTATGAAAATATTGATAGAGAAGATTGTATAGAATGTCGGAGTAACGCTTCGATATAGGGGTGCTTTTATTATGCTATTTATATTAAGTCAGACAAAGAGAAGACCTTCAAAATCGACATAGTATGGAATAGCATGTATTGAAATTGATGTAGATACTGATTAAACTGTCTGGACTGACCAACGATATATTTATATCTTCCTATATATTTCAAGTCTTACTATTCACAACCGGTTTATAACAAGTGTGAACTTTTGAATTTATCAGGGTAACCATCGAGCCGCACCTCGGGTTGCAAAACGTGTATCTACTTCAATTAGATCCATTAATGGTACAGTGTTGAAGCCATTCATCAATATAGACTTCGGATAGCTATTGATTATACAGCAAAATAGATGGGAGCACATAGGGCATGATGGACAGAATAAGTCGAAAATGGAGCGTCCAAGTTTGCTCAGATTTTACCCGTACAACGAGTTGATTAACGTAGCGAAAATGTATGCAAATTACTGGTTTTACATTGTTGCAGTCTAAGTAATGTAAATATTTTTTTTTAATTTAATACTTTACACACCTACAGGCAATGAAGTCGTAAGTAAGTACCCGTTTTTGCTTACTTCCGAAAATTTATAAATTTTATACAAGACATTTATTTAAACTTGTAGCGAATCTTACAAAATAAGTTTTTGTACGTAAATAAATAAACTAAATGAAATTGCGTTTTACATAATAATATGAAGGCATTATTAGTAAAAATACTAAGGCCATCAGATTACTGATGTAGAGAATACACCAGTCAGATCAGTCATCCGAAGCAAATTTTACGAGTTTATCTGCGACGGTTTTAGGTTAAGGGATATTGAAAATTGGAATTATACAACCAACCCAACAAACTGAGCATTCTCAAGTAAGACCTTCGTCCTATGCACTCCTGAGGCAGTCAAGTCAGTTAAAGCCTCAATCCAGTACAAATAGGTATATTTACATTCATGTTATTCGAACAGCCGCAAGGATGTTGTCGTCGTTGACATTTCCCGCTATTTTAGGTCAGCCTCACAGCGGCGGGTCACGCTAGATTGACAATCACTGGCGTTGTTTTGTTTTGCCAGAGATGACAGTTTGGGAAACTGCCTCTGCATTTTGGTTTATGTCTATGTATTTGTCTATGTCTATGTTTAAAGATATATATTTATCAGAAGCACAATACAGTTGACTAAACAGAGATTTTTTTTCTTACGCTTACTTCATTAAATTTACATAAATATAAAAATATATTATGTAATGATCAAGCTTACCTAAACATACAACAAAACAACTTTTTTACGCTCTATCATTTAAGAACAGATGGGCTGTTTAGGTAGGTCAAGTATTTAAGGCAAGGTTTCGCTTGATTATATTAAAAGATTATATAAAAAGATATATTATTTAAAAAGAAGCCAATTATTAATTTTAATTCTACATATTGCATTTATCGATATTGTATCATTACAAGTTTTAATTCTTAATATCGTTAAAGGCCGTGATACTGTAAAACTTATGCTAATAGATACATCATTATTCAACTTCGTTCTAGTAAAAAACGTATTTATGAACATCAGTCTAAAAAGTCAGAGAGTCTAGTTTTTTTAAGTGTGCTAATTGGATTTTATAATAACATTTTTCAAACAACCTTTTATATTCTTAAAGAAAACATACACGATTTTAACATATTAAAACTTTTCCTTTGACATCGCTCGACGGTACGATAATCCTTTTAAGTTGCCAAACGGAGCATTTTTATTAAAAGTTTACCAAAAGCTTCGAAAATTATTTAGTGTCTTAAAGAATAAACATATTATTAAACTTTGAAGTCTTAAGCTTATTTTTAGGCCGAAAAGTACGTTCTTTAAGAAATTCTCTAAGCCCATATGAGTGTGAAATATATTTAAATGCAGACATAACGAAATTCCCAAAAGTTTTAAAAGTTCATCAAGATTCCCGCCGGGCGACCAGATTATGTACGATCTACAATTTTTGGTTTCGGGTCTGGGTTTACTATCTTAATATATATAAATCTCGTGTCACAATGCTTGTCCTCAATGGACGCCTAAACCACTTAACCGATTATAATAAAATTCGCACACCATGTGCAGTTCGATCCAACTTGAGAGATAGGATAGCTTAAATCTCAAATTTTAGTCGCAATTTTAATTTATTGCTAATTATTTGTCTGTTATTATCTACTATTACTTTTACTTTTTATAGGTTGTCTATGATTTTTCTTGATACGCTATTCATACGTGGTGGTAATATACTCTTTGAGCTATTGTCTATATCTCGAAAGTTCAATAATCATTTTATAGGCTATGATTTTTCTTGATAAGCTATTCATACGTGGTGGTTAAATACTCTTTGAGCTATTTGTCTATGTCTCGAAAGTTCAATATTCAACATAGTTTTAAATCATTTTTTACTGACATGAGTTTGAAGTACTTAATTATTATTATTTTTTATTTTTGTTTTTTTTTGTTAAAAGAGTCCGTGAAATAGCGGAGATTATCTATATTCTATATAAATAAAAATGAATTGTTGTTCGTTAGTCTGATTAAAACTCTGGGACGATTGAGCTGATTTTGGTTCTAAAATGTTTTCGTAGTTCAAGGTAGGTCTAAACGGTGAGGAAATAAGGAAAAATTGCCGGGAATTTTTTTTACCCGTGCGACGCCGGGGCGGGCCGCTAGTGTATTCTAAGTATTTATTTACAAAAAAAATGTATAGGGTTAAGTTATGTTGTGTGATTAGTCCGGAAATATTTATTTATGTATTTATCCTTATATCCTTTAATGCACTCTGCCAACTATTAGAGTTAATTTATGTATCTTAGAATTTATATTTTAACTGGAAAGATGTTTACAACATTTTTGGAATATTTGAGAACAATTTATTCCGCTTCAAAGAAAATATTTAACGGGCATTTACTCAATTAACTTCAAGTACGTAAATTACAAACGGGCTTCCTCGTCTGACGTTCATTTGTAATTTAATTTTTTATTTTTTTGTCGGAAAATGTAGAAACTCTGATAACTTAAGATGCTGTCTTTGTCCTGCAGTGAGGGTAAAATAAGCACAATGATACTTTGCCTTTTTATTTGTTTGTAACATAACAAAAAACACACGCAAAAATAAAAATATATTAAAATAATAACTTAATCACGAGAACTGCGAGGATTTACTTCTTCTGTGGTTAACGTAATCTAAATATTTAATAATGTTAATGCAATCCATTGTAAAATAATGTAGTTGATTTGGTTGGTTTTTGGTTTGAAAGATCCTTTAGCTCTCTTCCGAGATGCAATAAGTCCATACTAAATTTATGCAAGGTGAAATAACAGGTACGCAAAATGGCGTTTAACTAAGTAACATATTTTGCACTTTTTATTTTATTTAACTTTACACTCACTGACGCTTTAAGCGCAGAGTCCAGTTATAAGAAATTAATTCATTATTTATGCAAAAATGACATGAGTAAACTTTCTTTCCCATGTATAAAATATTTTACTTTCGATTTTAATAACAAATTCACTGAGCGGGGCCAGTTGACCGATTAAAAACTTACATTACGTTATCCGGGCCCGAGGGGCATGACTAAGCGGGCCCGGTCTACAAAAGAGCCAAGATTAGGTATATTAAAACTTTTGTACTCCAATGTATTGATCTTGTTAATGTTTGCTGTTTGTATTTTATTTGTGGTGTACACTATAGAGTTATCTATCTATCTAATCTGATATTTATATGTCATAGACGAACCTCCAAAAGACTGGCCGGTAAACTATCATCAAGTATACTAATTATATTATTATATAGCTATTAAAAGCTATAAATAGCAACCAAATAACAATATTTGTGCACTAGGTTGCACAAATATTGTTATTTGGTTGCTATTTAGTAATTGGTAAGCCGACTGGTTTATCATAGGCGCACGCGCACGCCAATATTGCCTTATACGGCAACCAGTTCCAATCCAGCAGAAATTTATAGAAACATTACATGTGTTTTGAAATTAATATTGCATGACCATTTAAGTCCACTATTTAGTAATTAAAACGCTTTGCGTCATAGTTGAGTAATTAGTTGATGTGTTGATTTGAACAATTGTTCGGAAACTAAAGTAAACTGCTGATGTAGAAGCGGTAAACTGTACAAACAATTTTAAGGCTGTTTATTCACTCTTGTGACGGGTATAGCTAAAACTATGCTAAGATTTAATATCAAATACAAACATCTTGTTAAAATACAAATAAGTAATCTAAATTTAAAATTCACTAAGACCCCAGATTCCTAGACCTGAGTTTCATTAAAAGTAAAAAATCATACAAAATTACAAAAAAAAAAAGACACAAGGCAAAATATTTTCTCAAACATTCCCTAGAGGCTATAGAAACCTTTTCTTTCGAAAGGCTTCAAAAAATTATATTATTCAACAAAGTTTTTTTTTTATGCTGGAAAAGCCTTCATTTGACCACAATCACACCCGATGTAAAGTGACGATGTGGTCTAAGAAGGGGCATGAAGACCTAGAAGGTAGGAAGATTCTCCGGGCCACATAACGAAACACGAAAAATCAGCGTTGTTTTGACATGTGTCACAACATTATGCCGAGTTGAGGGCCATTTTGGGATAATATCGTTGTGTTTATATGTTTTAGTTATATTTTTTGTGTCCTATTAAAATGTGTTTATTTTCTTTCTTCATCTTTTAGAATAACGCCGAATACGGTCAGCACTGACAGTCATCATCAACCTGCCCTTGTCCCACACTATGTGGGGTCGGCACAACATGTGTTTTCTTCCATTTCCCTCTATCACCCGTCATCTCAGCACTCACTCCTTTCTTACACATATCTTCTTTCACACAGTCCACTAGGGTCATCACTGACAGTTTACCCATATAATTTGCTACGCGCTGAGCTCTCACCGTCGATACCGCCTTACTCTTTACGTTATAATATATCACCTGAAGGTAAGTGTTGAAGAAGACCAGGATGGACCACATAGATCTTGAAGCAAGCTATTCACTGTCTTGAAGATACTTTGTAGTTAAAACGCTCTCATCCAAGCAAGCCGATATTCATCACAGGGCTCTAATTGCTGTCTTTACCAAACATCTGTGGCTGACATTAAACTGAAACTACCTGGAACCGGCAAACCTCAACCCCTAATTGTTCATTGACCCCGACTCATCACGGTAATGGTTCATCATCATTTTAGCTGTGTTAACTTTATTATAATCAATTATTATTTTTTAAAATATTGCGGTTATGTTTTTAGAAGATGAAGAGGCTTATCTCGTTTTGGTGGTATCCCCTCCAAAACTCCATCACTTCACCTGATGTAAAACGGATAACGTCAAGTACAAATTTGCAGAAAAATCTTGATATTACAGTAACGATAACCTATTTTTAACGCCCGACTCAAGAAGAGAAGTGTTATAAGTTCGACGTCTGTGGATGAAACGATTTCAATTTAGTTTTTTTGTTAATATATTTGCGAATATTATAAGATATGTATAAAAATCGGTTGAGACTATGGGGGAAAAAGTGGACAAAAATAACTGAATGTTTGCAAATATATTAAGTGGGGTTTCAATTGAAAGCGCATCACGTGCACATTACAAAATAATATGTTTTTTTTTACTTTTCAGTGAATCAACGTTTTGGTACGTAACGGTTTTATTTTAAATTTACATTATTTCCTATGCATTTTACTTGTTGGTATGTAAAAGAGGAAAAGGCTTTATAATTTTAACTACTTTCATTGTTTAAAAATCATACAAATATGGTTGTAGGGTGAGTAGTGCGTGTACTTCGACTTTATTATATACGTACGTGATTGACGTTTTTGAATTTATTTGAACGTAACGTTACCATTACTCATTACTTGGTTTTAATACTGTACTGAAAAGGCGTAAATGTAAGTCATAGAGAAAACTCTTGAGTTGTGGAAACATGTGAACTCTGTAAGTTTTAAAACTCAGTAAATTAGTGAATTATCAATTCACTAAATCAATTATCAATTATCAAAAAATATGTTAAAAAATATCGACTTTAATTACTTACTGAAATCAAATCAATATAATAAAGTTATCATATAAAACATATTCCTAACACTTAACTCTCATTTAATGCTTTAAATTTAGTATCATCACAATCGGACAGCACTGTAAATAATTATACGTGGTCATACAAAACAAAATATTAAATTGAATATTCCTTCTTTTTTTCGTCGGTTAAAAAATAGTCGCGGCTCTGAACTAGCCTCATTTATATTACTGCTTTATCTCCACTCCAAAAAGCTTCAATAGAGGCGTGTTATGTTATAATTTTTGGAACAATTTTAATTCTATATGCCGAATTGCACTGTCATAATAAGCATTTTCTAATCCATCCTATGTCAGTAACCTCATTCTTTAAACAAACAGATCAATACAATTTTATCTGTAAATGTAAGTGCAAAAATACAAACACTTTCGATTAATGATACATCACTTGATGTGCTGATGGTGAGATAGCGCTATCAGCTTATCTCGGGAACATGACGTCATAGCTGTAACATCATAACGACGACATTGTTAAATGTGGTTTTACTGTAGGGATGTACGAAGCCGTTTTTGTGGATTGGTTTTAAATAAAGTGATTCCAAGGAGGTTTTCAAGCGATTAGGTACTGTGTGGTTATACTGTCGGGTTGCTAAGCCGTTTTTATTGAAGTGAAACTTCTATAGAATCGTTGTGATTTCAAACCGGATGCAACGGAAAAACGACAGGTAAGCCAATCTTAAACGCTAACAAGGTTAAGCAACGTTGCGTGACACCAGTACTTGGATGGGTGACCGCCCGAACTTGCACAGTATTTTTTTTGTATTTTTTTTTATTCATTTCATTTATTTGTTCGTTTCAAGTGTTTGTATGTTCTCCAAGCACTTTCTCCATCTGGGTTCTTCCTAGGTGTTTTATATGTATTTGTAATAAAAAAAATCTATATTATGTTTGTCTATTAGATTAAGTAGGTATATCATATTTTATATCTAGTACCCGTAGCACAAGCTCAGAGCTTAACACGGGGCTAGATGTTATTGTGTGGATTATCCGGAAATATTTATTACAACATAACTACATATTTCTTTGCAACTGGATTTTTACCAAAGTAAATATTCAAGAACCGTTGGTGAAAACGTGATTTAGTGTTTAAGATTGTGTGAATGCCTAAACGTAACTTCGATATTAACCATTTCATTTTTATAAATGTCAAAAAAATCAACAATTCCGTCTACCGGAAAATTGTGAAATTTCCAAAGTGATTATTATTTTTCATCTGCGATTAAAAGTAAGTCCAAGGAGAGTGCTCCATCAAAGCTCTACCAGCGTAATCCAATAATCGTCGCTGAACATTCATCATTCACTTTACAGGGAACTTAGAAGCTTACGTCCTTGTTTTTACAGTGGTTTTGCTTGATTAAAAGTTAATTTACTGGATATGCTATTCTACATTTCTCTTTATACAATGGCATAATGTAATTTTACATAATATTACGTTTGTAATACACGTATTAACATTTTTCGACTTGTACCAACTTCTCACGCCTAAGTTGGTTTTCTCGTCCAATAGAAATAACATTGATATTTTTAAGAGCGAACCGGCAACCATGTATTCGTTATGACAAAACCACCAAAAGGTAATTGTAGTCGAAATCGGTTAGGTGTCATATATAACATTATACAGTGTTCCACGGACATGCCACATGGAGGTAAAGTATTTTAAATATTAAGGATAAACAATAACCTGAGGGATGACTTCATTTTAGCTCTGCTTCGTTTAGGGTTAGGTGATGCTGTGTGATTAGTCCGGAAATATTATTATTATTATTATTTTACATTTGGTAGACCGATTCCCGGTTCAAACAGGCCATTTTCTTTAAATCTTATTATGTTGATTCAATCGTTTTTAAAATCAAAATGAAGTTTTCTAGTAAATTTCTTTGTTCAATATTTTACGTACTTTCCCTCCATATGGCATAACTGTAGGGCATTCTGTATAATACACGTAGTTAATTTGATTAAGTCAGAATTTGATTTAACAGCGTTTCGTAATGTGGCCCGGAGAAGCCACCTTCTAGGTCTTCATGCTCCATCTTAGACCACATCGTCACTTAACATCAGGTGAGATTGTGGTCAAACGAAGGCTTATCTATCATAAAAAAAGAAGCAATCTAAGGTCCTGTTTCACCAGCTCTGAGTAAAACGAGATAAAGGATAAAATAAAGTGCTATTTCGCTCAGTAACATATGACAAAGCGAGATTGCTTAGTTAACTCGGATTTCGTGAAATAAGCATTTAAACCACAAATATTTATACGAAATATTTATCTCCTTATGTATAATAAACCTATACTAACAATAATGAAGGACTGGCATTTGTTGTGGTAGATAAATTTTGTCATTTGTGTAAATTTTAAAGTGAATTTTAACAAACATTCGAATAAAATATACACTGCATAATCCAATATTCATCTTTAGTTAAGTGAATGGGTAATGTTCTGTCATCATTCACTTTACATGTCACTTTGAAGCTTAAGTCCTTTGTTTTACAATGGTTTTGCTTGATTAAAAGTTAAATTACTGGCTGCTGTGTATTTTCTTCATCTAGGTTAATCAAATGCTGATATTTCACGTGTTTTGATGTCATATTGTTTTAGCTTACGTGAGTAATAATAAATACTTTTTATTTTAAAATTACTTATTATAAAAGTTCTGTGGGCCGTTTGCCGGCTATGGCAGCCTTGTTTGCCTTGCCTTGCCTGTTTACCAAATTATTATACTTAATATTAGCTATAACAAGCATTTGCAAGAAGAATATTAATTATTACGTAGTCGCGCATAAATTGATGTAAGTAAACTATTTACTTAAGTAAGATTAAGTATGCAAAGCAATTTTACACTATTTTATTCTAAGTTCGCAAGATTCTTAAATTTTATGTTTAAAGAATCAACTGGTGTATGTGTAACTGCTCTGCGAATGGACAAAAGCAAGTATTTTTTTAAATAGAAGCATATTTTATCTCTTTACAAAACTAACATTTCGTATGTTATGATGAGTATATTAATATACAATAAAATGACATTTTACTTAGATCTTAAAAACTACACAACGTTTATGATGCGATGCGGGTTTTTTAAAAGATATAATGATTTCTGATGAAGGTTTATATCGTCGGCTTATTGCAAGAAGTCATTAACCGACAAATCCAAAAGTGTGGCAAAATCAGTTTTAAACTTTTTATGACTTTACGAGCCCATATCATCAAAACTACGGCATTTATCAATATAATTTAAACGCCAATATATAGTGATATTTAATTTTTATATAAACAGCTGAAATCAGTCTAAATTTAATCATGGCAATTTTTTTAAAAGCTAAAAATGCAAAGATAATTATTTCTTGCGATAAAAAGTTTTGACTAAACTGGAGTTAAGTATTTCTGCAACAAAGTTATTAGTGGCCTCTTTCAAGTAATAAAAGACAAAATAATCTTAAAATAACGTCTTTTATTACTAAAAACTTAAGGAATTGCCTTGTTTGTTCATAAAAACTTAATAAAATAACTAAAATGGCCACAGAAATCAATCAATCAGGAAATATTGATATTTCGGTAACTGTCACCTCATCGCTTCCTTTTTTCCCATCAACTTCAGACCACAGGTAGGTTCGCTAGGTTTAGGAGCCTTGGGTCGTTGTTCAACTTTTTTGCAACACGTAAACAACATAAATCTTCGATTGCTTTATCGTTAATATTCGTATTAATAAAAATAGAAATACCTACTTAACTATTTAATGTAGAATTTGAAACCAAGATAGATTAGCTCATTTCTCAAATTGTAACGAATTAAACAAGTTGGTATTGAAACTTTAAATAGGTACCTAACTGGGTAGTAACCTAGGTATGTACTTACATTATTTTATGTAATAATCATCTATTAATGAGAAACCAATATTCAATGTAATTATTACTACCAGTTTTGAATTGCATCTCATAGCTCTAAAATCATAAGTGTCTAAGTTTTGTAAAACCAAACTATGGAAATAAATTATTTTGTATCTTGTATCTCATAAAACTCGCCGGCAACTTATAAGTAAACAAGCATTACATGTTGGCTTAAATGTATGTGTGCAAAAGTCATTACATGCATTTTCCTGTATAATTTTACAATAACAAAAATCACTAATAAAACAATACACCATTCAGGCGATTTCAGTCTTGTATTAAGTTGTTTGCCATGTTTCGGCAAAAGTAATTAATGTGTATATAATGAATTCTATAAAAACGTTACTCGTTTTGATAGAAATCATTAAAAACCGTTAGTATTTTTTTTCCCAAATAGTATGATACGTCAAATCTAGTTAAGTGCAAATAATGAATTCAAGCAAAACTTAATCCACGGTTTGTAAACGTAAAAGCATTTTTAAAATGTTGATATGTCACATAAATGAATTATGTATGAAAATTAAAATGACAATTGTGTTTTGTTTTCTTTTGGTAAAATATATTAATGTAAGTTAATGAATTTTATGAAACCAGATTGACCAAAAATGCAGTTATTGACTTTATTACCAAGCCATAACTTCTAAGTTTGAAGAGCTACAAATTAGTGAGTTTTACCAAAATGTAGAGCTCATCGAGACGAACTCATTGGTGTATCTAACGCAGTTAGTGACTTCTTGCGACTAATGACTTCTTGCAGTAAGCCGACGATATATTATGTACTCTTACCGCGAGATTAAATTTATAAAACGCGACTTATACCGCAGGGAGTCTCTACTGAGCATGATATAGTTTGGGAAAAGTAATATTCTAATAAATACAACGTAAAGTTCGAAATGTTCAAAATCGCCTTGCATTTGCAAAAGTGCTTCATTTCACTTTATACTTAAATTCAATTCTTATTTTTTTAATGAGGCTTTGAACAAATAGTTCTGGCCAGTTGTTATCTGGGAGTAAGCAACTGTCATAGACAATAAGCGAAAAAAAGGTCTCGTACGCGCCACTAATGCAATGTCCCATTATATTGTGGACATCCTCAACGAAACTGAAAATAAATGACCTCTTTTCACAATAACGTTATGCCACATAGTTATGCCACAAACAGCGAAACACAAACAATACGAAATTCCTCTCGGAGATTTTTCTCATGACAGGAAGTAGTGTAAATATGGTTAAGCTGCCTCATATCATTCAGAGGCAGCTTCACCATATTGTAACTTGAATCGATCTATTCAATTCAACTAATCAGATACCTAACACCTATTATGAATCGTCATATATTCAAGCCACTCCGATCGCTTTACTTTTATGATTGAGTGATTACTTCATGCAATCAGATACCTAACATTTATTATGAATCGTCATCTATTCAAACCACTTCGATTGCTTTACTTTTATGACTGAGTGATTACTTCATGCATCTAAGAGCAAGAGTCCAGAGGCTAGCAATTTATCAATTATTTTATAAAATAAGTTAGTTTAACGATTTTGTTCGAAAGGACCACCACTAAAATGTTTGTGAATTGTTTTCAATTTAACCTAGGTTTATTATATTCAGATGAATGCTTTACTTTATAACCTACACCAGATAGGTATTTATTTATAATAATAAAACAACTGATTTAGTAAGGTTATAATATTTATTATGAATATACCACTTATTCAAACATACTTAATTACATTTTAAGGAATATTATCTCTTATATATTATCTATTTTAATAGTATCTAATAGTTTAGTCTAATCTTAAGGTAAGAAAGTGAAATTGAACGTAAGCAAAATAGCTCTTACAATGAGTGTTCCATTAAGTTCCTACATATAAGTTGAATTATATCTTTTATACGAGCATAAATATCATCGCTAGATACGTTTTCGACAACATGTTGGGCACAAATCTCTGCAGAGCAGTTGCATATTGATTTTTCAACGTTATCAAGTTGATTGGCATCAAAAACTTGTATCCTAATGAATTTTGTACCTCTTACAACTTTTTTAAACATTGTAGTGATTGGCTTATTTTGCTGGTTGTTCTGAATGGAAACTTCAAGGTTCTCTGGGCTTCTTCTGATGTAATCAGAAAGATTTTCCATTCTGGTTGGAGTTATCGGAGGTGTCACCGGGTATGTTGGGAACACGGGTGAATAGTTCCAGTTCGACATCTGAAAACAAACCATACATTAGTTACAATCAAAACATTTGAAATGATAGTCTTGTTGAATAATAGAATAAAATTCAGATTATCTCTTTTAACTTTTAATTTAAAATTAAATATGATTTTTACTTACCGACATTTTTTACAACTTCACGGTACGAGAGCTCCCAAAAGATAAAACTATGATTTACATCTGCAGGGGTTCTTATTTATATAATTTTTCGTTAATTTTGAAATTTGTTTTAAAGTTTAAAATCGCACATCATAATCTATTGAATGATGCAGTTTTTTTGCTGTGTTGGCTTAATGCACAGGGAAGGCGAGTGCAATATGATTCGTCTGTTTAAGAATTATTATGATTATCGTTTACCTCTGACTTCGTTTGCGTTTCATCCATGGATATTAATCATAGCTTTAGAAGAAACTAATTATAAAACCCTAATAAAATAATGGCTATCGATTGGTACAACTTTTGTTTTTTTTAATTGGTAGTTGTAGGACAAACAAAATAAATATTTTCTGTAATAATATTTTTGTGATAAAATCTATATAGGTAACGATTATAGCGCGTCGGTTTTAAATATTTAAACAAAATATAATTTGATCATTCTGTCTCTACTTGAGAAATGCAAACTAAGTAATCATATATATCATTATCTACCTACCTAATTTAATTTAAGCGAGTGAAGTTTTACGAAAGTAGTTGTATGATATTGTGAGATATGCACTAGCTGCAAAATTTTGCATCTATTCAGATACAGTCATCGTCACAAATTATCGGTATGATATTTTCATACTATAGGTACTCGATATTCATTGAATAGAACACAATTCTTTGCTCGTGAGTGTACTACCCCAAATAAGGATTACCAATGCTGATGCTTCATGATCTGTGTATGGATTTTTAGCACAGTCAGCTATAATACAAAGACATCATCCTGTTAGTATACAACACACACAATGAAATTTGGAGCAATAAATACCGCAAAGGTCTGGATCAAAGTTATCACTCGCAACAAGCAAATCAACCGAGCAACACTCCTGAAAAATCTACTTGGACCATCCCAAATAAAAAATGTAAGTATTAAAGTTTATTTTATTATTAAATGTACTCCAATAATTTCATAAAACAGTTGATCTCATACTTTTCATCATTAACAGGTCGAGATCGATGCCACTGCTCGCAGACGACCTCTTCCCTCAGTCAGACGATGAGGTGCAGGTGGAGAACAAAAGGATGGACACAAAAGAAACGAAAAGGTGAGTTATACTCAGATGCTTAAATAATAACTGTGTCTGTTTCTCTTTCGAAACGACCCGTTCGTTTTCATTAAATTACGATGACAAATAACGGCTAAGGCTAATTGAGTGCATGTAATTTGAAATTATTTCACTGCTGGTTTGTGTAACTTTTTTTTTTTTATAGATCACCTGCATCTGCTACAGTCCGTGAAGAGCCGCCGATGAAACGTTCGCGGACCCCTCATTCCTCGAAGACAAAGCCTGTTATCAAGCCAATCACACCGGTTCGAGTGACGGCGCAGGATCTCTTTGGAGATGACAGTGATGGTGAGATGCCTACCCCTTCTTGTTCTAACGAAGCTCTGCAATCTGTTTTTATAAATAAACTTTCGAGTGGTCTTTCGAAACAGATATTACCTGATAAGAAAGGTTCACACTATATAGAAATCAAAGTATTTAGAACAGATGAAGTCGAAAAAGTTTTGCCAATAAATAGATGGCGACACTCTGTGTCTGCTTTAAAAATAAGAACGGATGCTAATGGCGAGCTTTGGACACATTTAGCCAATGTGATGAAAGCTGCAAGAAAGGAGTTTAGAGGCGTGCCTAACCATTATTTATCTAACTATAGTGTGCAGTTGTAGTGTGCACTTTGTAAAGTAAAAATATTTAAAGCTTATATTTAATAATAATTACATGTCTTTTATATTGAATGTAACTTTATAATCGTTTTGTCATATCCCATACTTGTAAACATTGATGTATCAATAAAGAAATTAATAACATTATTTACTTTTCTTTTCTTTACAGTCAACATCAATGATACAAGAGAGCTAATGAGTGATGAAAATGTTGTTAAATGTGCCCAATGTGATTTAAAAATAAACAGAAAACAGTTTCAATATCATTTGAGAACAGAATTACATAAAATGAATAATATTGTTGCAAGCGAATTTAAAAATATTTATATAATTAAAAGTGCATTTAAAAACCGAGTCATTACTTACTGTGTGAAAGTTGAAAATGAAATGTTTATAACACCAGAAGAGTTTTTATATACTTATGAAACAAATATTTATAGAATCATAGAAATTACATTACAAAAACACAAATGCCTTAAGATTCAGTTTGAATTATTCGCATTTTATATGTTACCAAAAACGAAAGAAAAGGAATTGAAATCATTTAATACGAAATATGAAATATTGTATGATATTAATGGATTCAACGAGACCTATCGAAAGAAAACAGTTGAAACATTAAAAAGAAAACTAACAGAATTTGAGCACACAAAGTCCGGTTGGACATTTTTATCACTCAGTCATTTAGAAATTAATATTAATAAATATTGTCCATTGCGAGGAGGTACATATATAAAGCTACCTCCTTACGTGGCAAATACCAAAAGCTGTGTTAATGTAAAGAATAATGATGAATGTTGTTTCCTGTGGAGCATTATAGCCGGGCTTTATCCGTGTAAAAAAAACTCAGACAGATGCAGTTCCTACCCACATTATTCGAAAGTTTTAAATGTTAATGGAATGAAATTTCCTCCATCATTTCATGATATAAAGATCTTTGAAAATAATAACTCAGATATAAGTGTTAATGTGTATGGTTTCGATAAGAGAAATAAATATGTAACTGGTCCTCTATATATGACTGCTAATAAAAGAATGAATCATTTCAATTTAATATTTATTGAAAGCGATAAAAAAGGTCACTATTGCTTGATAAAAAATTTGAAGAAACTAGTGCGAAGGCAACTAACACAACATAGAGGTTCTTTTTATTTGTGTGAAAGTTGTTTGAGTACTTTTATGAATAAAGAAAAATTTGAAAAACATAATTGTTCCAAAGTGTTACAAGTATTACCGAACCCTGATACATATTTAAAGTTTGAAAATTTTGACAGACAACAAAAAATTCCTTTTATTATATATGCGGACTTTGAAAGTTTGCTAGTGAATTATTCAGATATGGCTCAAAAGTCGAATACTACAAAGTTTAAGATTCATAAACCGTCTTGCTTTGCTTATTACATATGCTGCTCATTCGACAGTTCTTTAAATAAATTGGTTTCATATAGAGGTCCAGATGCAGCTGAAATTTTTATTAAAAATTTGATGGAAGATGTGAAATATATATATGATAAGATCAAATATAATACTCCTATGAAACAGTTAAACGAAAATCAGCAAAATGAATATAATTCAAGTGATTATTGTCATATTTGCAAACATCTATTGTTCGGTGATAAGGTTTGCGATCATGATCACATGACTGGAGAGTATAGAGGTGCCGCACATTCATATTGCAACCTCATGTTCAAAGTCTGCCCGTTTATACCAGTTGTATTTCATAATCTATCTGGTTACGATTTACATTTATTTATAATGGAGCTAACAAAATACGACGGTTCAATAAATGTTATTCCTAAGACTAAAGAAAAATACATAACAATCACAAAGTCATTTAAAATGGGTACTGAGAATAATTATTCTATAAAAGTAAAATTTATTGATTCTTTTCAGTTTTTGAATGCAAGTCTAGATAAATTGAGTAAAAGCTTGAATGACAATGATTTTAAACATACTTCAAAATTTTTTACCACCACTTACCAGTTTGAGTTGATGAGAAAAAAAGGTATTTATCCTTATGACTACATGGATTGTTTTTCCAAATATGAAAATAAATACCTGCCTTCTAAAGAGTTGTTTTATAACAGTTTATTGAAGCAAAATATTTCTGAAATCGAATATGCACATGCAAAAAATGTTTGGAAGGAATTTAACATAAGCAATATGGGTGAATACACAGATTTATATTTGAATTGTGATGTATTATTGTTGACCGATATATTCGAGAACTTTAGAAAAATGAGTTTGCATCACTTCAAGTTAGATCCAGCTTATTATGTAACTGCTCCTGGCTTTAGTTGGGATGCGATGCTCCTTTATACTGGCGTTCAATTAGAATTAATAACTGATCTTGAAATATATCAAATGTTAGAAAAAGGAGTTCGAGGTGGTTTAGCGCAATGTACATTGAGACATGCTCAAGCAAATAATAAGTACTTACCAAATTTTAATCAATCGAATCCATCCAGTTTCCTCATATATCTTGATTGCAATAACTTATATGGTTTTGTTATGATGAAAAAATTACCCATAGCTGATTTTAGATTCATATCACCAGAACAAATAAATTGTATAAATATTGAAAACGTTTTGGATGACAGTGATTTTGGATATATTTTGGAAGTCGATTTGGAGTATCCTAATCACTTACATAATGCACACGGTGAATTACCTTTTTGTGTTGAGAAACTCGCTCCACCAGGCAGTAATTCTAAAAAACTAATAGCAAATCTGTATAATAAATATTGTTATGTGATTCATTACGTCCATTTAAAGGAATGTTTAAAACAAGGGCTAGTATTGAAAAAGATTCATCGTGTCATTACATTTAGACAAGAAAGTTTTCTTAAGAAATATATAGATTTGAATACAAGTTTGCGTCAAGCCTCAAAGTCAGATTTTGAGACTTAGACGAGTGTTATTTCAAACTGTTAAACAACTCAATATTTGGTAAAACTATAGAGAATAAGCGAAAGCAAGTGAATGTTAAGCTGGTATCTCATTGGGAAGACACCAATAATGTGACCAATAAATCGATCGGTGCTCGAAAACTGATTGCCAAACCAAATTTACAATCTGTATCCATTTTTTCAGAAAACTTTGCTGCCTTTCAGTTTAATCTAGAAAAAATAATTTTGGACCGACCAATATATGTCGGATTTACTGTGTTAGAGTACGCAAAACAACATCTGTATCAATTCCATTATAATTATATCAAACAAAAATTTGGCGACAATGCAAAACTTTGTTATACTGATACTGATAGTTTGTTATATTTAGTTTATACAGATGATGTGTATAAAGACATTAAGAAGGATATTCAAAAGTTCGATACCAGTAATTTTGCTGAAAATAATGTTTACAGAATGCCGAGAATTAATAATAAAATACCCGGTTTATTCAAAGATGAGATGGCTGGTGAATTAATAACAGAATTTGTGGGGCTAAGAGCCAAACTTTACTGTATTAAGAGTGCTAAAGAGGTCATAAAAAAAGCCAAAGGTGTATCTAAGTCTGTAATTAAATCTTTAAATTCACAACATTACACAGAATGTTTGTTTGACGATAAAGATTTGAAATTTAAGATGAATATGATTAAGTCATTGAAACATACTTTGTATTCACAAGAAGTAAATAAGTTAGTTTTAAATCGAAATGATGACAAACGTTATATATTACCAAATCAAATTGATACAGTAGCATGGGGTCACTACGCATACACTTGACTTATTTTTATCTAATTCGTGTTATATTAAATGTGAATAAAATGTATTCAATGTATTTATAAGTTAGCGGTTGCTTGTTCTTAATAAATGAATATAAATATACTGACTTTTAAATTGTTTATTTTACTCATAAAATTTTACTCTATAAAATGGGTATAACATAGCAATAATAATCATTTGATAACAATGAAGCTTATGAAACAAACGTTAAGCTTGGATATTAGCCCTATTAATTTGGAAACAAAATCACGGCTATCAAAACATGGTGAATTGTTACCTAATAGCATTCGTTGTTTGATTTGTGGGCCATCTAATTGTGGTAAAACTAATGTAATGGTTTCTTTATTGTTACATAAAAACGGTCTTAGATTTAAGCACTTGAATTTATACACAAAAACCTCATTCCAAAGTGTATATTGTTTTCTCAAAGAAGTTTTATTAAGAGTTCCTGAAATTAAGTTTCAGGAATGTAGTAATAATAGTGAAGTTATACATCCAAATGATGCATTACCGAATACGGTGATGATTTTTGATGATGTGGTTTGTGAAAGTCAGAGCAACATTCGTAATTATTTCACTATGGGTAGACACAATCAAATAGATTGTTTTTATCTTTCGCAAACATATTCAAGGGTACCGAAACAGTTGATTCGCGATAATACAAATTTATTATTGCTCTTCAAACAAGATGAAATAAACTTAAAGCATATATACAATGAGCATGTAAATTCAGATATGTCATGGAATACATTTAGGCATATTTGTCATAATGTTTGGCGAGAAAAGCATAGTTTCTTAACTATAAATAAAGACTCTGAATTAAATAACGGTAGATATAGAAAAAATCTAGACACCTTTATATACTTATCCTGAAATAAAATATCGTCATTTGCAAGAGTTAAGTGAAAGCATAAAGACAAAAGATGAGTCTTAATATTAAAGAACAGATAATAACATCATCAAATATCATAAAAAATAAACTCAAACAACTTAGAAATATAGAAGATCAAAACAACCATGAACTCAATAAAATGTTTAAACCTGTTACAGAACCTTTAACACAATTAATAGAATCTAATCAAAATAATGTAAAATGTGATTTTAATGTGAATACTATACACATGCCGACCAAATTAAATGATGCCACTACCTCCACACCATTAAAGGTATATGATTCATCGGATGCAGATTCAGAAACAGTACATTATGCTTCGGGCTCTGAATATTTTACTGATGTGGAAAACAATGATAACAAAGACGTATCTATAACAAAAAAATATCTGAGTGGGCTTTATGATATAAATATTCCTTTCGGTGTCCGGAAAGTAGGTGATCAGTTAATGATGGGTAACTGTCTAGTTAAAATAATTTCCTCAATCGATGGTGACATGGAACCATGTAGAATCAAGATTGATAATGCTGAATATCAGTTGACTGAAGGACTTAAAGAGGTGTTATTACATAAAAAACCGAATCTAGAATTGGTTACTGAAAATGATAAAAATGCTTATAAAAACATCTTGTTAGAAACGAATGCTCATAAGCGTGATTATGATGATAATGGTCAGATAAAGGGAGACAAAGGTGAAAAATATAAACAAATTATTAAACCCATGTTCATCACATCAGCAGTTGATAATAGTAAAAAAGTTGGTGGTAACATAAACGTATTGAAGAAATATAGAAAAAATACGGATTTTATCTATTGGGATGACCCTAATGAGCTAGTTGAGAGATTAAAACTTCTCATTGCTTCCAAACAAGCTGGAAATACAAATCAAGATAATGAAATTATTTCCATCATTGAAGAACTACAGGAAGCGGGTATAATAAAATCATAAAAACATAGTCATGATAAAAATTCGTTTAGTTGTTAAACGGTTGTCAAGGATTAAAGAAGCTAAAATGAGTAAAGAAGATGTAGTGAACGAAATACACAAGAATGCAAGAGTAAATTTTCTCCGAAGATGCGTTGTACTCAAAGACATAGATGATCTTTGGCAAGCTGATCTCATTGATGTACAAAAAATATCAAATAATAATTCAAATTATAATTTTATACTTATCGTTATTGACTGCTTTTCAAAGTACATTTGGGTGAGACCCTTAAAAAATAAAGCTAAAGATTCTGTAACAAAATCATTTCAATGCATTTTGTCTAATGGTAGAGTGCCTATAAACTTGCAAACAGATTGGGGTAAAGAATTCTACAATAAAAGTTTTAAAAAGCTTATGCAATTGCATTCTATAAACCATTACTCAACGTATTCAACTAAAAAGGCTTCTATTGTCGAAAGAGTTATACGAACTGTAAAGGGTAAACTTTATAAGACGTTTAGTTTGAAAGGTAATTTTCAATGGGCTGATGGAACCTTAGATAAAGTTGTGGATGATTACAATCATACTCAACATAGAACTATTCAAATGAGTCCAGCCCAGGTTAATAAGGATACAAAACAGATTGTGATGCATAAATATAATGTTCTGAATAAATCAATAATTAAAAGAAAAAGCCGTTTTGCTGTGGGTAATGTAGTACGAATAAGTAAGCACAAAGCACACTTTGATAAAGGATACACTCCAAATTGGTCGACAGAATTATTTAAAGTAGTTGAAGTTCAGAATACTAATCCACCAACGTATCTGCTGGAAGACTCTAGAAAAAATAGAATTTTGGGGTCATTTTATGCTCAAGAGCTTCAGAAAACAAAAAATCCTGATGTGTATTTAGTTGAAAAAGTACTAAAGAAAAAAGGGAGTAAAGTGTTGGTTAAGTGGTTAGGATTACCACCTCAAGAAAATAGTTGGATTAGCAACACTAATATATTATAAATATCAAGTGTAATTTTGTCATTCTTCGTTTACTTATGGAAGGGAAAGGTCTTGTGAATAGTGTTATAAATTATCTACCGTTTGAGTTACATCTTCCGGGCTATAATTATTGCGGACCAGGTACAAACTTACGGAAGAGACTTAACAGAGGTGACAAAGGTGTTAATCAACTTGACGAGTATTGCAAGCAACACGATATTGCATATATGAAAACAGATAATTTACAAACCAGACACGCAGCAGATAAGATTTTAATGAAAATGTCTAAGAAACGAGCATCATCATCTTCAAATGCGAGTGTAGGAGAAAAGCTTGCCGCGAATATTGTTAACAAAGCAATGCTGACGAAGCTTTCAAATGGATCGGGCTTAAAAAAAGGTTTTAAAAAAGTTGTTGCATATGCGAAAAAAAATATCCGTAAAGCAAAACCGAAATGTAAAAAGCTGGCTATCGATTTAGCTATTGCTGCAATTAAAGATCTTGGATCTGATTCTGAGGTGAAAATTCCACGTGTGATACCGCTACCGAAGACAGGAGGATTCTTACCACTAATACCAATAATTACGGGGCTATCTGCTGCTGGTGCTCTAGTTAAAAAAACATCCGCTATATCACGCATGGTAAAAACATTTCAGGTGGCACAAAAAACATGGAATGTGATGAAAAGTCTAAATCAGAATTTTGAACCGGTATGTCTAGGCAATGGATTACAGCTTAAACCATATAAAGGTGGTTTGGGTATTTACGCCTCGACAAAAAACTGAATAAACAGCTACCTGATCGTCCTCTTACCAACATTGATATAATGAAATATTCAAAAAAACATATTCCGTATTTTAGAGGAGTATTCATGAGAGATCAATTACCTAAACAACCACGCAAAATTGAATGTGGTATAATTAATTTGGATAACTCTAAAAATCAAGGAACGCATTGGGTAGCTTATGTTAAGAGAAATGAACATATTGAATATTTTGATAGTTATGGTGATCTTAAACCACCGACAGAATTTATAAGGTACTTGGGTGACAACATTCGCTATAACTATATTAATTATCAGGGCAGTCATCCATATAACTGTGGTCATTTATGTCTAAAATTTCTTGAAAATCGTATGTTTAATTTCAAATAAATTGTATGATTGAAACATAATAGTTCAGTATTAGTCTATACTTTGAATAAATAAGTAGCATTATTTACTACAAATATTAAATATGATTGATTTCAATGTTAGAAAACGTAAGAAAAGTGGTGGTACATCTACAAAAACGAATAGTTTAACCCGTGATTCCATTAAACGCGCACGTATCGTGCCAGCTCTCAGTGAGATTAATAAAGAGTTTTTAAGAAATTTGGGTTTTAAACTATGAGTATCTTGCAAATTAATGAAGCGCCTCATTTTGACAACTCTATCGAGGGTTATGAAGTGCATTCCTATACTCCATACACCAATAGCTTCAAAGAAAACGATGAAATACGAATACCAATTAATCAGCAAGACACTTATCTACTCCCTGCAAGCAGCTCCATTTACATTGAAGGTTGTATAGAAGTATATACGAAGGATGCTGCGGGTAAACTTATAAGAAAGGAGAGTCAGCTTAACAATAACCCTATACCGTTTCTTTTTCATGATATAAGATATGAGATAAATGGCGTTGAAATTGATCGTATTAGACATGTCGGTATTACTTCTACAATTAAATCTTACATTTCAATGAATGAGGGAGAAAGTAAACAGGCTGCTCTATGGGGATGGAACTTGAATGGAACCAAATCTGCAAAAGGTATTTTTAATGCAGTATTGCCTCTGAGTAAACTATTAGGATTTGCTGAAGACTATAACAAAATCATATTAAACTGTAAACACGAATTAATTATAACAAGATGTAAATCTAATCATGATGCTCTCATACTTGATAATAATAATCATGTGACCGTAAATATTGAAAGAATTCAATGGCGTGTACCTCATATTAAAGTTTCCGATCGGGAGAGATTACTACTCTTAAAACAGTTAGAAAAAGATAAGCCAATACAAATAGCATTCCGAAACTGGGATACATATGAATATCCATTGTTACCTAAAACAAAGAAGCATTCATGGTCCATTAAAACTGCCTCTCAACTTGAAAAACCTAGATATGTAATATTCGGTCTTCAGACAGCTGAGAAAAGTTTAAAGGATAGAAATTGTTCACTGTTTGATCATTGTAATTTAACTAATGTTACATTATTTTTAAATTCACAAACATATCCATATGATGCACTTAAACTTGATTTTGATAATGGAAAATACCGTATATTATATGAAATGTACATGAGATTCCGTCAGTCTTATTACAACTCTCCAGTTGACCCGCTGCTTGATATCACGCAGTTTAAAGAAAAGGCGCCTTTGTTTGTAATAGACTGTTCAAGGCAAAATGAAACATTAAAAATTGGACCAGTTGATGTAAGACTTGATATAGAAAGTGATAAAGATTTTCCTGACAAAACGAGTGCCTATTGTCTCATTATCAACGATCGTATTATAGAATATAAACCTCTCACGAGTACAGTTCGTAAGATATCATGAAGCTAATAGTCGATGTTCAAGGTTTCAAAACTGAATCAAATCAGTTTATACCAAAAGAGATAGCTATTCTGAATGGTGAAGGAATACAAAGTTTTTTACTACGTCAACCTTATCCATTTTATGATCTAACCAAAAAAGAAATGAGACAGGTTGACTGGATTGAGAGAAATAGAAATATATATTGGAAGGAAGGATTCATACCTTTTTCAAGTTATAAACATCTCATTTCACCTCTACTAGAAAATAAATGTATTTATGTAAAAGGCGATGAAAAAGTAAAGTGGGTAACAGAAATGTTTAATAATCATAATGTGGTAAACTTAGAAAATTTTAAATGCCCAAACTTTTATACTTTGTACGATCATTATAAAAACTGTAGTGATGTCTATAAATGTATCTATCATAAGAATATCTGTGCTTTAAAAAATGTAATTTGTTTGAATAAATGGTGTATTGATAATAAAGTTGTAAGTTAACTCAATTAGATGTACTCATTATACATAAGATCTTGTGTAGTCCTTATAATGTTACTAAGTAGTTTTAATAAGTGTTTTTTATTTTTAATAAAATTGTATCCTTACTGAATAAGTTGTTTTAATATGATAAATACATGACATGTCTACTGGTAAGTATCAAAGTATTTTTCATCTGAATATAAATATAAAACAATTCACAATCATATCGGTGGTCCAATCATAATTTGTTATTTGATTCTGAGTAGATGATGGATCTGATGGATTGAACAGAGTTAAAAGAGACCAGTTGCACAATGAATTGAACTGAGTAGGGATCAGTTATCAATTCACAATCAGGTCGATAGTCCGATCATAAATTCTTTATTTGATTCTGAGTAGATGATAGATCTGATGGATTAAACAGAGTTAAAAGAGACTAGTTGCACGATTAATTGAACTTAGTAGGAACCTGTTACCAAAAGTGGTTTGAATGGAGCACAATCAAGGAAACCAGTTGGAGTAGAACGATTCAAGTTACAGTATGGTGAAGCTGCCTCTGATTTAGGTATCTGATTAGTTGAATAGAATAGATCGATTCAAGTTAAAATATGGTGAAGCTGCCTCTGAATGATATGAGGCAGCTTAACCATATTTACACTACTCAGGACCTTCTGTTGGTCTCTTATTGCTACGAATATTGTACATGTACTGTATGTTTTTGTTTATCTTATTATATTAATGAATAGTGAAAGTAAATATTAACAATAAGTAAATCTTCGTTTGATCATGCCAAATCAAAGTTGTATGCAAGAAACTTTTATGCTTACAAGAGAGAAAAAAACAAAGAAATGAAAAAAATATATGTTTCAACACAAAACATTTATTTATTTTATTTTATGTTAGATAAGCCGTCATTTGACCACAATCTCACCTGATGTAAAGTGACAATTTATTTATTAATAAACGGTCCTGGCTCAGCATAATGCATTTGAAATAATATGATAGAACCCAAATGGGGTACTATGACAGAGCGCTGGTTTGCAGCCAGGGCCCGTGAGGCTAACACCACAACTTTCAAATATCAACAAAAAATATGTCAAATTTACATCGATACTAGAAGATTTTCTACATAGCAAACTGCCAGACCCATAAACTTGAAAAGCTACGGACGGATGGAAGAGCAGCGAAAATTAAACCCTTGCGCTTCACACAAGTGAACCTCGAACATTCGTCGCACAAAGAATTATCTAAAGTATATCAATTCCATCTATAATAGTTATAATATAACTATTATAGATGGAATTGATATTAGGATATTATCCTAACCTTAAACACTTTTTTGCTAAGGCTTCTCTGTCTTATCTCGGTTCCAATAATTACGGGTCAGCCAAAAAACTAAATATCACCAGAACTGTATAAGATAAATCAATGAAATAAAAAACAGAGTAAAGACTTATTAATTACTTTTCTACAACACTTGTTAAGGAAGTTGTTGGAAAATGGGAAGGTTATCCTCAGCACCGGCTCCGAAAGTTGGAGTACAGCATGCCTAATCGCCTGGAAGCTGTTAGAAGAGCTCGTGGAGGCAATACAAAGTACCTAAGTAATAAAATGAAGAAAGTGATAAAAACTCTATCATTTATATTTTTTTAATTTTTAAATTTATATTTAAATTCTAAATTGAATAGTCTTCGTTTCATAATGATAGCATACGTAGTTCGGGAGATATTCGGTGTGAGTGACATATTACTTTTGGAACCGAGTATAGATTAGTATTTAACAGCCAAAAATGGCTAAGTAGTTTTGGTATTATCAAATAGTCAACACTTTCCTGACTGAGATTCTTTGAGTTGTACCTACCTAGGTACCAGTTGTTTTTTTATAATTAACTAGTGGCCCGCCCCGGCTTCGCACGGGTTTTTTTTTTAAATTCCCCGGCAATTATTCGATTTTTTCTCGCCTTTTAAACCTTCCCTAGACCTCCACGAACATTTCAAGACTATGATAAGATAAATCCGTTCAGCCGTTCTCGAGTTTTAATCAGACTAACGAACAACAATTCATTTTTATTTATATTAATTAAATAATGAATTATAAATAAATACAATTACTAATTACTAGAAAGCCAGTGACTGTTTATAAATCCCAGTGTTCCCTAATGGGCTTCTCGTAATCCTGTACAACCTTCAAATCCTTTTAGTCGGCCTTTGTAGCTCTTTCTTCTGAATCTTTAACAAATTTGCATATTTCCTGTCAACGGAAAAATCCATTGCGGAAAGCTTTTGAAATCCAGTCAAGATTATTAGTCTCATGTTTGTCTGTTTAGAATTCTAATGTTTGAAATATTTTAAATTTAGATAAGTGCGTTATAAAAAAATGGTATAAATAATTGTTTAAAATAAAAAAAATGTATGTATATTTGATATATGTTATTCCTGAATGTGCATCCGCAATATACCAAAAGAGTTAAAACATGTTGTAAAAAAATATTGAATTGCCGTATCACGTGTTTCCACAGTCGCAAAAAGCTAGGTTTCAGTTATTTTATTTTATTCGGGTACACTCTAAGGAACCTTTTACATACCTACTATATAAAAATGTCCATAGTTCAAGTAAACAACAGCGACTTAGCACGTTTACAAGTTATGTAAAATGTATAAAACTGTCTTCTTCAATCATATACCTACATCATATAAAGCCAAGAGTTAATCCCATGAACTTCCTATGGAAGTAACTGTATTTTATACAAAATATTCTAAAGAATTAGTTTTAAAAAGATGCTCACCAATGACATAAGAGTATCCATCAAGAGTCAGTACGCATTTCCTAGGCGCCCCCGACGCAGATCTATGCCGAATCGTCCTCGGCAGGGCCCCCAAAGCCCTACCCCCTCCAGGGTCACTATGACATTTGTGCACCAGCTCCTTATCCGCCACTGCCTTGCCGTCGACAGACCCTTGCCGGCTGCCATCCAGCAAAGCCTTGCCCCTACGCATCATTGTACGATACCTCCTCTAAACATCACTTGATCACGTCAGAACATCACTTGATCTCGTCAGAACATCACTTGATCACATCAGAATATCACCTGAGCACGTCAAAATATCACTTGATCACGGCAAAGTATCACCAAATCACGTCAAAGCACTAGTTTACGGACGTCTTGCTTACAGAGAGTGATAGAGCTATTAGTTTCTGAATAACAGCGTTCATTTTACGGATGAAAAATTTACACTAGTTTCGTGACTTGTTACAACACGACACTGCATTTTTCACGTCACAAAACACGCTCTGACCATCCATCTTTACTCTAATTCCACTTTTAACATCGGAAAAACTCGGATATGTTCGCGTCAGATATGTTGCTTTAGCCGTAAATTAATGGTTTTCATTGCTCCGCTTGCCTTGAACCAGTAGGTAAATTGGTTGTTTTAGTAATAAAGATAAATGATAGTACTTTATCAATGACCGTGTCCCTGTCCGTACCGGCTCCGATGGAAAATTAGAAAAGTATCGTGTTGGAATTTGATAAAATCTTGCTATAGAAGTTTTAAAGATAAAACCGAATCGATAATCTTCAAAGAAATAATCAAACGATAACGACTTTTAAATCAACAACGAGTTTGTTTTGGTTTATAAATCAGTCAACGTTACCGTTACCGAAATAGAATTACGATCCACTTAAAGAAAGATCGATTTGAATTACTTTTTAAATAATTCGCGAGTTCTTGTTTTGATTTGAAAATAGCATTAAAAGAACTCTGTTCATTATTCTCCGTAAGTAATTAGTATTACCGGAATAATTTACGAAAACTCGAGTAAAGAGCGTCTTTGTTTTGTCCATACAGCACCGCGCATAGTAAATTAGACTCAAAATAACTAGACTTCATCTTAATTACGAAATAACTGTTAAAATTATTATACCTTATGACCGGCATGTTGGTTTTTTACAAGTCGTAATTTACCCTGCGGTTGTAATGTTTGCTTTATGGTTTAACGCAGGTAACACAGAATTCTATTTTGGAACTGCGACTGTTGTTTTTCCGTCATGGTAACGCACGGGGCGCCTATAAAACATTGCGTCATTACCCACGGCTTAGGGTGGCTGGCGGTCCCCTTGTAAACAGATCGCTTGACATGTCACCGGACTGTGCCAAATCACCACAGCCAACAGGTGGTTCTAGTAAATAAAAAAAAAAATAAGGGAGCTATAGATAGTTTGGATTCATAAATGAAATGTTTACCAGGTTTTGAGCGAGCGCGGGCGTTTTGTGCTAGTTCAATGCGACATAAAACAGCGCACTACCGGACCGCGTGGTAGGCTGCGCGCGACTGACGCCTCCAGTCTATAGATGCTACAGGTAGCTGATTAGTTAACTTCCAAATTCAAAACCCCCTGGAATTCGGAAATTTCTTTTTGATCGCCGATTTATATTCAGCGGGTGGCTTGCCGTCTCCAATTTATGACAGCTGTCAAAGCCTATTGAATAGCAATTACCAGAGATTATTCTAAAATGAATTTGATTTATTCATTTGACTGATTGTGATGAAACTGTATTCAGACTGTTACTTAGGCATATTTTTATCAAATCAAAGCAATATTAACAATATTTTAAGCTTTTAACATGTTTTGAAAAATAAATGCGGTAAATCATTTAATATTAGAGTCTCATTGGCATATTTTAGTTATTGAACCTTTTAGAACCTTGTAACTTCAAAAGGAGTGTACATAAAAAGGTTGTATTCTTTATTTCCGGCGGAGCCATCCATCCGCCCTAATTCAGATGTTTACTAAAGCTTTTTATTTGAGAGCCTTTCCGGTAAATATTAGTATTGAGAGAGAATAAGACGCAAGCAGGGTATTTCGATAATAGTCTAGAATTTTATTACTACAATGATAAAGTAGGTTGATATACGAATAACTTGTCATTGTCATTATTTTCGCATGAAGCCCTTAAGGCTTTTTTCCATGAATAGGGCATGGCATTATCCCGTGATAGTTCACGATGTGGTGTCGTGGTTTTTCACATTTTAATGCAGGGTTTATGGCGGTGGGGTGTTAAGCGAAGGTCTGCTTGCGGTGTAAGGAGCGGGTTTGATTCTCCAGTGGGTGGATAAGTGTTTATTTGTTCTCCATGCAAAAACATGGCATAGTAACGAAAGTTGGCATTGAGCACCATAAGCCCTTTTCTCTTGGTCTGGGTGATTTCCATGTATATAAATAATAGTACATTTTCATATTCATTTGTTTTAACATGTTTTATTGTCATTAATATTATCAAATGTTAAGAAGGTACAGGCATATAATAATAAATTACTACGTAAGTAAAGGTAACCCAATCTTCGAGCTTACCATGGGGGCATAAATCCTTGAAGCGATGATGTAAAAATGTGTAACAAGGGCGAGAAAATATGAAAATGATCTTGAAATACCTTTAACGTATTGAAAAATAATTAAATAACTGTGGGATGGAATCATACTACTCCTAAGTTTCGTACAGTATATAACCATTTTATAATAAAATAATTAGAAAAAAATGTTTTTTTACCTTGAAATAAGTTGCATTTGGAGCAGTCACTTGTTAACCACCAGAGACTCTTCTTAGCAATACCCGGAGGTCACGTCCGGAGGCTTTTATGAGAATACCTCCATTCTCACACAAACGATACTTATAAAAGGTAAATTCCAGTCAGATTTTTTATACTATCCTGCTAAGCGTGAGCCTGCCAGTTTATTTATAAGGACGGCCTGATACGGCTGACAAGAAAGAGAGAAACGATTCAAGAGAGGGAGATAAAAGAGAAATAGTACACATGCATGCCATGCACTAAGAGAAAATTGTCTACAAAATTAAATTGTCACTATACATAACTATAAAACCTTCGAAAGGAAAAGGCGATCGCATTATCCGTATTAATTTCATAGAATCTATAGTTTTTTTTTTTCTGCGCAATAAATACTTAATACTTTTCATCTATTTGAAGTAGGTAACACGTAAACTGAATCAACTCGCCTTTTCAGTGAGCACAGTTTGAAACACGACACCATCAAATGCAGAGTTCGTTTGACGTCACGGCTTAACCCAACGACTTATGAATTAGAACGTACTCAAGTCGATCTGACAACATTAGACAAGTACCGATTTCATAAACAAAAAAATTCCAACAACGGAATCTTTCTCAAAAAAAAAAATTTTAAAACTCTGTAAATTTTATATCATCATCATCATGCGCAGCCTGACTTCACCCACTGCTGGGTATAGGCCTCCTCTTGCTCTCACCACTCATTAAGGTCCTGTGCTAATTGCATCCAGGTGCGTCCTGCGAATTTAGCGATGTCGTCAGCCCATCTCGCTGCTGGACGACCGACGTTCCTATAGGCGTTCCTTGGACGCCACTCAGTGATTGCCTTACTCCACCTATTATCATTTCATCTCGCCAAGTGTCCTGCCCAACTCCATTTTAGCTCTGTGATACGATTCCCAATATCTTTCACCTTCGAAAGCACATAACAGACAGTCTTGGCATAACCTGGAGGAAGCCCATACCCAAATAATTTGTTATGTAAAGATTGGAGTTACTAAAGGCTTTATTATTATTATGTTTATAGAATAATAGTTAGAATTTATTATTATATATATAAATAAATTTCAACTGAAATAGCATTTTGAATTTAAAATGTGGGTTTATGAAGAAAGAGAAAGGTTTTGTTTTGGTTATGTGTTTAAATAAAAATTCTGTTATAATTTTACGGCTAATAACAAGCCTGAACTAAATATATACGGTCAAATATCAATTAATTAATTTTTGATGGAATTATGTATGTATCACAGCCAGAGGATCCCTAAATATAATGAGAATAAATTTCTTGAATTTTGAATTTTGTCTTTTACTGTGTTGTGAATGCCACTGGTCTACGGTAACTAATTTCAAGCTTTGAGACAAAATCTCCTAAATTGGATCTTCTTGAGACAACAAAGCGTGACTGTGGTTCGAATTAATATTTCAAATGAACAATTACGGCATTTCGTGTAAGTAAAATGGCAGGAATGTTGCTAAGGTCTCGTATTAATTAATACGAGAAACCTACTTATAGATACTATGATTTAAAGCGGGTAACATACCATGATTTTACGGTTTTTGAGTTTTCCGATATTTCGACGCTGTAACTCGCTACTTATAGATGTTTCGAGGTTGATATTTTGTTGAGAAATTTAATATATTATTATTTGTTAGTAAGTAAATAAATAAATATGCATGATGCGTTATCGCTTTTTTTTTGCGCTTGGCGAAATAGATTCTAAGTAAGGTACCAAAGGCTATACTTTTTCTGTGTATTTTAATAATCAGTTTATCTATTTTTGTATCCCTTTATTACTGAGGAATGAACTTATCATTTAAAAAACTCCTAAGGGTTTCCAGATTGTTTTAATTTATAACGTATATGTGTGAACTTATGAATAAAAAACAATTATATCGTTGGACTCATTTTATCATTTTGGTAGACATTTACAGCAACGGTGGACTTATAACAATTTAATCTTCACTATGCCTGATGGTCTGTGTCCATCCCAAGGTTGCCTGTAAGAAATCGCTATCAGCGATAAAGCCGCTATTAATTCACACATTTTGTACTTTTTCTCTTTTTTGTGTTTCGTTGTGTTAATTAAAGACTAAAAAAAGAGGGGTGTTATAAGTTTGACGTATCTGTATGTTATGTGTCTGTCTGGGAAATCATAGCTCCCGAACGGATGTAGCGATTATCAATTTAGTGTTCTCAGACATGTTTCATGAAAATCGGTTGTGTGTTTAAAAGTTATGGGGGTGAGAGTGGGGAAGGAAAACCTGCAAATATACTCGAGTGGGGTATCAAATGAAAGCGCATCGCGTGCAAATTACAAACTATTATGGTGTTTTACTTTTAAGGAAATTAAAACATTGGAATCGCGGATTTTTATAATTATAAATTTAGAATTTATTGTATCTATGTTAGTTTTGGAGATATAAGATTTCCATTGACGTACATGTTAGAAAAGAAGCTTAAGTTTTATTTATCATTCATTTTATTACATTATAATATAAAGTAAAAAAAAAACACCAACATGATAAAATATGATTTTAGATGAAATTTATTACCCATATCAAATAAGTACATTTTTTTTATGAAAATAACTAAATTTCATTTAGGGGCCATCAGAAAAACTTTTAATACTAATTTTGTAAAATACTTTCTTAAAGTTTAAGTGGAAGCTATACCTCTAATGAAGAACCTTACATCATTTGATCTTAAGGGAAACTTTGTTAACAATGTTTAGGAGGACCTAAGCTCCTTATAACATGTCCCTACAAACTTTTAATTAGACGATACGATATCGCCTTAGTATACGATGTCGTATCCCTCCAGATGACCTCCAGACTCTGGAGTCCAGAGTCCTTATTAGATTTTTTTTTACAAATTTAATTCTCAATGTATACATTTATAAAAAAAATTTTTTTTTTTTTATTGCCACAATACAGTATTGCCTTTTCCGTCTTTATCTAGTAGAGATCGTTTTTAGTGATAAAGCTGCCCATTGTAACACTACTGTTTATGTATAATTAAATTTTGTTTTGAAAATTGGTGTTCAATAAAGTATGTTTTATTGTATTGTAATACTCTCTAAATAGTACAACCTTGTATTTATATGCCTTAAAACAAGATTATCCTATTAAAAATCCTGAAAATCAGAAAACGCATCACGTGAAAACAAATCACGTGTAGAAGCAAATTTTTTTTCTTTTTTTTTTCTCTATCTGCGATGAGACTTATGGCTATAATCAGATTTGTTGTTGGTTTTTTTAAAGGTATTTTGAGAGAATACGTCCAACGACGTTCCTCCTCTATTTTTATTTGCTAACATTGCTATGTAGGAGTAATAGTGTAGAAGCAAATAACAAATATAATAATCGTAACATACTGGGCTTAAAATATACAATATTTTATTTCAGTTATTATTGAATAAGTACCACAATTGGATAAGTATGAGATGGTTCCGTTTATTTCAATTGTGTACACACACGTTATTGTAATAAAAAAAGCACAAAAATAATTGTGCAAAATGTTACAGTCAGAGCGGTCACCCATCCAAGTAATGACCTTGCTTAACGTCATTTAACTTGGTAGATAAAAAAGTAAATTGCGGTTTAAGGACGTATTAAATTAAACTATTTACTATATTGTTCAAACCAAGTTTCGGTGGAAGTTTGTACATCACATATTTTTAAGTATAGTAATCGTTTCTCGCGCAAACTATTCTGTTTAGAAAAAAATATCGGAATATCGTTTTTGAACACATAATCAATATAATTTTTGATTGCCATTACATATGGATTTGTTAAAAAAAATGATTAGTTTCATTTCCAAATATGGGGAACCCAAAACGTTATTGTATTTTTTTACTAGTTTTGTGTGAAAATCTTAATGCGGTTCACAGAATTCATCTACTTACCAAGTTTCAACAATATAGTTCTTATAGTTTCGGAAAAAAGGGGCTGTGACATACGAACGGACAGACAGACATGACATGACGAATCTATAAGGGTTCCGTTATTTGCCTTTTATCTACGGAACCCTTTAATAAATGATTGATTTATTTAATCATCATAATATAATGTATAGATTTAGTAACTGAAATAAACCATTTTTTTTTAATTTATTTTTATTATTTTATAATATCAATAAGATCTTTTCAGTATACTCGTAGAAGTCGTTTCGATATCTTCGTAAAATCGTCGAGTGTAAAACTTCACCAAGGAAAGTTATTCCAAGTGAAGTGTAAGTCTGTTTTGGGTCGTGACCTCTTTAATGCTGTTAGATCGTTCCTGATATTATCTGTGGACTTAGGACAAAATGTTAATTAATAATTCATACCGTTGTCTAAGTACTGTAATTTTGTGCTTAAATAATGGAGGTATGTGCCACTTTGTATTATATTTTTTTAGTCAACGTAATCTACACTGATGAAATAGATCGAAATACTTCTGCACTTTGTAATATCGAGTGAAGCATCGACTAACGACATCTCGTAGATAATCTTGTGCGTAGGTTACGAATATGCCTTCATCTTTTTCTGCATAAAAATGTATACATAGTTTAACCAAAAAAGTAAGGCTTATCACTTATTCAAAATCATTAAGATTTGATAAAATAGAGTCTCGAAATAACAGTAAATTAAGTCAAAGACTTAGAAGTAAGATTTTTAGTAGTAAAGGAACAAATGACGTGTCCTAAGGTCAGGATTACATTTACTTCGATTATAGACTTATCAATTTAACGCTGACTGTACATATGGCTACGTTAATTAATAAGTAAATTAAAGATTATAATTACAGTGGCCTTGTATGACATTATATACCTTGGCCATAGGCCGTTACATAATAGTTAAGTCGATAACATAGTAAGAAAAATGAATTACGAAGACCAACGAACAACAATTCATTGGTTAAGTGGGTTCGAGAATGGTTAAGATTCACGGTATAATGATACGGACAACTAGGACAATTGTTATTTTTACAGTTGTTATAAATTAATAGACATTTCATGACTTATTTAATAACCAATATTTAATGTTATTTCCATTTTATTTGTTATTTTATTGGAAAAACGGAGATATAATTGAAACTATGTACCTTTATACAAACCTGACCTGTAACCTATGTTATCAATAAAGAATCTTGAATCTTGAATCTAGGTGCGAACCGGGGGCGGGCCGCTATTATAAATTAAAAATTAACAACATTTAAACAAATACGGGTGTTATTGAGAACTTTCTTTTGAGGTAGCGTACCCAAAGGGGCAGGACCCTATTAGTGAGTCTGCGCCGTGTGTTTGTCTGTCCGTCTGTCTGTCCCCAGGCTGTACTCAAGAATCGGGGAATTTTGAAGAGTGATATTTTTCTCATGATAATAATATAACTCTTTATTACACACCAAGACAAAACAATACAAAAATGGACTTAATGCTAAATACAAAATGCGTAATGGCTCTTATAATAAAAATAAAAATATAATAAGGCTCCATAGAACAAACGTGATTTTTATAGAGCTAAGCAACGTTGCTCGAAGCATTTGGATGGGTGACCGAACTGACTACATCTTTCTGCTCTTTTAAACTTATTTTTTTTTTTTTTTACAATTTTGTATTAACTGTACCTACACGGAACCGTAGGTGCAGTCCATCTAATTCCACATCACATAATGTTTAGAATGTATGTTAAATTCTACAAATAAACAATAATACGCAATCCACCAACTCGCTCATACAAACTCAAGATTAACCCAATACATTACTAAAATGAGTTCGGAATGTACATAGATCGGTGTCGCACAGAACAATATTGTCTATGACGCAAGAACACAACTCGTAGGACCAGCATAACTGACGCATATGCGGTTAGGAGGTACGTACTTGCAGTCTGGTTGAATTGCATACTTATGCCATACTAGTTTTACGAGTAAACTGTGTTTAATTATAGCCTTGGGAGATGGGAAGTGAGGGAATTAAGGTTGCGAAACTTAAATAGTTAATAGTATAGTTTAACAAAGCCGTGTTGGCTAAGTGGGAGGACACTCGACTTTCATTCCGAAGGTCGTGGGTTCAAACCCCGCCACGCACCTCTGGATTTTTCTTCTTGAGAGATTTATGTGCGCTTTAAACACGTGCTTTAACGGTGAAGGTAAACATCGTGAGGAAACCGGCATGTTCTGAGAACTTTAAAAAAGAGTTTGAAGGACATGTGACATTCACCAACCCGCACTTGGCCAGCGTGGTGAATTAAGGCCTAATCTCTCTCGTCAAGAGAGAAGTCCCTGTGTCCCAGCAGTGGGAACGTTAATAGGGTGATGATGTTGTTGTTGATAGTTTATAACATTTATATTTGTATTTATGCTAGTCTGTAGGCTTCATGTTTATATTGGCCTGAGATGCCTGGAATAAATGTTTTATGTTATTGTAATTATTCAATACGCTTAGTTTTATTTACACACTTGTGTTGGTAGGTATGTAACAATGTACCTACATGTACATGTATGTGGGGGTTTGTCATCCAGTTGACAAAAACATATTTTTAATCTCATTTTATCTTATGACGTGTTAGAATCGAGAGTTCATAAATAAAATTGGGATATTTCCCAGTTGCGAGAATCATTCACCGGCAACAAACGTATATATATAACTATAATAACCTAGCCGGACAGTACCTAACCTCAGATAAAATATGAAAACACATTCAACGCGTTTAAAAGGAATCTATCTATACATATTATAAACAATCATAGTCTTCTAAAAAAATAAACGCTTTGGTTGGTGTTATACGGTAATAGGTAATAGACCGGTATAATATTTTTATAACATATATACAGGGTGGAAAAATCGAATGCCACATGGATGGCAACTACCATAAATATTGTTATGAACCTTATCAGTAACCCTTTCAATCTGCATCATAAAATACAGCACATTATTTTTTGTCACATTTGACCGGTTCGAGTCCCGACCGAGGCAAGCGATTTTTCATAAATCCTTAAATGCAGTATTTTTGGAGGTTTTGGCTGTTCACGTCCGTAAGTGGTAACCCTCTGAATCCTTACACGTGACCTCCGGGTGGTGCTAAGAACAGTCTCTGGTGGTAGGCTTCGGCCGCGGCTTGCCACCACCCTCCGGGCTGGGCCAGTGCGTGAAGCGATTTTTTCGTGTTTCGTAATGTGGCCCGGAGAAGCCACCTTCTAGGTCTTCATGCTCCATCTTAGACCACATCGTCACTTTACATCAGGTGAGATTGTGGTCTTTTTTTTAAACAAAGGAAAGTCTCCCTTACACAAAATGTGCTATTTACAATATTTAAGGTAGTTGCCATCCATGTGGCATTCGATGTTTCCACCCTGTATATAACTGTACCTGTTATATTAGGTCCTTACATATGAAATTGGCGTTTTGTATGGGAGGAACAAAAAGTCGAATATTTTTTAATATAATATATTTAATTAATCAAAGTATGAACCATTATTTTCTATGCACTTTTGCCATCTTATAGGTAGTTCATTGATCCCTTTACTAAAAAAACCAGTCGGACGGGAATCAATAAAATCTTTGAAGGCGATTTGGACTGCCCCATCGGAGTTGAATTTTTTCCCTTGCAAGAAGTTATCCAAATTTCGAAAAAAATGGTAATCTGTTGGAGCAAGGTCCGGGGAGTACGGAGGATGTCTTAGACTTTCCAATTGAAGCTCTTCTAATTTAGTAGCCGTCTGTTGCGCAGTGTGTGGTCTAGCGTTGTCGTGAAGCAGCAGTGGCGTGGAGCGATTGACCAGCCTAGGTTGTTTAGCCGCTAGCTTTTCCATCATGGTTTGCAATTGCTGACAATAGACATCAGCCGTAATAGTCTGGCCAGATTTGAGAAAACTGTAATGAACAATACCGGCACTAGTCCACCAAACGCTTACAAGTAACTTTTTTGGGGTTAATTTTCGCTTGGGGCAGGATTTGGCTGGCTGGCCAGGATCCAACCATTGCGCTGAGCGCTTCCGATTATCGTAAAGAACCCATTTTTCATCACAGGTAATGATTCGGTTTAAAATACCTTCATTATTGTGCCGGTTTAGTAATGTAACGCAGCAGTCGACGCGCGTTTGCCGGTTTGCTTCAGTCAATTCGTGAGGTACCCACCTTTCAAGCTTTTTAATCTTCCCAATTTGCTTCAAGTGAATTAAAACAGTTTTATCACTAACACCGCAGCCTGCAGCTAACTCGGACGTGGTTTGCGATGGATCCGCTTCCACAATAGCCTTCAACTCTTCATTATCAACTTGAGTCTCAGGCCGTCCACGGGGCTTGTTCTGCAAGTCGAAATTTCCAGAACGAAAACGTTGGAACCAAAAACGAACTGTGTTTTCTTTTGCAACACGACCGCCATACACATCATTCACCCTTCGAGTTGTTTCCGCAGCACTAGTGCCACGGCGGAACTCGTACTCGTAAATAATGCGATATTTTAAGTTTTCCATTTTGTAAAATGAGTGACGCAAACAGAAAAAAACAGAAGAAAAAAAACAAATGAATGACGATCATCGAAGCACAAATACATGAGTCTATAGCTGTACAAATTTGAATTTGGAATTCCTTACCAAAGAGGAGAAATTTGTGATTAAAGTGGCCAGTACGAAAAACGCCAATTTCATATGTAAGGACCTAATATAATAACCTAACCGGACAGTACCTAACCTCGGATAAAATATGAGAACACATTCAACGCGTTTAAAAGGAATCCATCTATACATATTATAAACAACATAGTCTACTAGAAAAATAAACGCTTGGGTTGGTGTTATACGGTAAATAGGTAATAGACCGGTATAATATTTTTATTGTATAAAACTATTTCCATGTATACACAATGAAAGAAAGTCTGCTCCCTTATCAAGCACTTTAAAAACTTTCCAACACAAAACACTTAAATAATTGATAGTTCTACCAACGACAACGCATCAAGATAATTGGATGAATGTTCGCAAAGCGCTCACGTGCGTGCTCACTTTAACTCGGCCTATGCTAACAATTTGTTTTATCGTGAAGATTGCCTAGGGTGTCCAAACACCCCATCGGCCTACAAGGGGTTAAGGGGGTGGAAATACCCCAGCTGTTTTTTTTACACTCGTAATGGCCGGGTAGTGTTTTTATGACTGGCCATTACATTATTTTATTGTTTTTGTTTAATAGGTGTCTGGAATGCTGTAAGTATTAATAAAATATTCGTTCCTTCATTATTTGCGAAGGCCTAACCTGCATAGGTTACCTTCTTAGATATATTTTCAAAGGCAATTTAATTTGATTACAATTTTTGCGTTAGTAATTAATTAGTTTGTTTAAAATTAGGCTTAGGTAATGGAAGTTTGGTTCTTATAAATATCAGATTATCTGTAGTAAGTTTACAGCAAGTTCTGTAGTGTAGAGTATAAATGCTCTTTATACACTCCTGTATAAAATAATGTAGCTATATCAGTAATCGATTAAGATCCGGCTGCAAGATCGCGCTTATATAAATATGATAATACATTTTTTGTTTAAAACTCAAGTTAGTTTTTATAAAGCTTGCGGCCACAATTGTTTTAGCAGCTGTATTGCGCTGAGTGTATAATATCCTAATGATAAGCATGCCGAAAATGTGGTTTGGAGCCTGTACACAATTACTGACTGATCCTGCAACCGGAATTCAGCCTATTTTAAATCTCACAATCTAATTTTTTAGTCCAGAAAAATTACGTTCAAATCCATAAAACACTAGCGCCATTCCACACAACGGTGAAAAACCCAACTGATATGAAAAGCTACTCACCAATGGTGTAAGTGGCGCCATCTATCTGAAACGTAGCGCTTTTGCACTTCTTGAAAACCTTCCCGCTAACGACTTGCCGCATCGCGCTACCGTGGGTCGCTGGGATCGACACGATCTCGCGTTTCATCATGTGCGAAGAGATGGCGGTAGTATCGAAACGGTTACGAAGCTCCTCGAAAGAAAGTTCTGACGACAGCCCCGCCAGTTCCGGCGATTTTTCCGCCAGATCTGGAGATTTTTCTTTTCTCCTCACTTGCCCGCTTAATCGGCCCTTAGTTTCAACCGCTTTTTTGTCCATCTTGATAGTCACTTTTGTTCTCGCAGTAGACTCACTTCATTGTTGCCTTTTAACACCTCAAGTCACTTTCACATCACTCCACACAGTTCAGTTATCCTGTTGAAATAGAACATAATAAGTATCCCGATACTTTTAGCATACTCATTATGAATTGGATTGATTTTCAAAGGCGGCAAGTAAAATAAAACGTATGCTTCTAAACACTCAAGAATATTTCCTCATTTTCAACTATGACTTACTGATACTTCATATTAATACGAAGCACTTTAGTATGATAGCCATTCCGAATAGTCCATATGATGATCACAACATGACGATGACGGGCCACTATTGAAATCAATTTTGTTAATGCTTCGTGGTAAATTTACACAATGACTGACATAAAGCTGAATTATCAACCCTCAGAGAGTTTGTATAGCTCTCATGAATATAATGAAGTACTTTTGTTTTTATTAAACTAGCTGACCCCAGCAAACGTTGTTTTGCAAAATAAAAAATAGATAGTAGCCGATTCTCAGACCTACTGATATAGTTATACGAATATAAAATTTGGTAAAAATCGGTAAATCCGTTTCTGAACAGTCCGGTAACAAACATTGTGACATAGAAATTTTATATATAAGATATATTAGCTGGCCCGAGTCGGCTTTGCACTGATTTTAAAACCTTCCTCTGGAATCACTCTACCTATTGCTGATATCCACATAAAGGTCCGTTGTGAGTTTATCACGAACAAAGAGACGGACAAATACAGCGGGGGTCTCAAATTTATAAATGAATTATTTATAGGAAACTATTGGTGTAAAGCTGTTATGTATAAAGAACTAGATTGTCTATATGGATGGCTTTTGGGAAAAATTGTAGGTTTATTTAATTGGTCTGTAATTGAAAGTGAAAATGGTCGTTTGAAACTTATCTAATCTCTCGGCACACCTACGCGACCAAAAAGCCGTTTCAAACCGCCGCGTGTCGGGATGTTTTCAAGCCATCATATCCCGCCTTACGTCTAGGTTAGGCCGAAGCCTTAGACACTTTTATTAGTATACATTATACAGTTAGGTGTAAAACAAATTCTACAGGATTCCATAATACCAAAATTCCGTCTAACACTTCTAAAAATAAATGCTTATTATGCGACAGCTTAAGGTGCAATTCCAGGTGGCGTAGAGGAGAAATTGGACGAAACGTAAACATCGTTAATACTATTTGCATAGAAACCCGACTGTAATTCCAATTATGATCCCAATCAAATCTTAAAATACCATCAATAGTGAGCGACGAATGCTAAGCCAATAAAAATGTTAATTCCGTTGAGAAGTGCGGTTTTCGTATTCAATCAGTGCCGATGGAAATATCAATAATCTTTTTTGAAGGAACTACAATACCCTAAATGATTTCACAAATAATAATATCGTCTGCAAATGACCGATATTTTAACATAAATCGCAATAATAAAGAAATCGCTTCTATATCAATAAATAAGAAATTTTAATTTGGCTGACTGGCAAGTAACGTTAAAATAAAAGAGTCATCAAAATCCGTTCAAGAAAGAAAAGTTCCAAGATAATCAACAGAAAAGATAAGAATTAGAACCTCATTTTTTAAATAGATAAAATAGGTTTTTACTTTTAGAAATTCTTCATCGAATAGAGTTCTATGGAATTAAAAGTCCAACAAATGTCATTTCTAAGCCACAATGATTTCAGAAATCCCGAAATTAAACCTTAAGCTGATATTTGTATCTCTGAATACGAGTATGATAGGTATCCGGAATAGCTGTGTGCAAACGTTTGCTCAGCATATCAAACATTAGACATGCAATTTCCTACGATGTTATGGTATGCCAAAAATGCAGATTCAAATGAAATGCTGTAATATCTTTCATGGATACACAGCATTTCATAATTTGATTTCTTTTATCGTATTTAAACTGTTGTTAATCAGAATCTCACACATGGTAAAAATCACGACGGAACATTTATATTTTTGCAGAAACCTAACCTATATTTGATATTTTACTTTTCAATGTTAAATAGACCAAAAAATAGAATGTGTAGTAAAAATTGAGATGTCGGGTGACAGATGAAAATGGAAGGAAAAAACATGTTGTGGCCGCGGAATGGGAGAAAAGGGCAAGAAATTGGTGTTAATGATGAAATATACCATTCTTATAAAATGTTCTATTCAACAAGATAATATTTTTTCTATGTTATTTTCCTCCAATTTTGAACTAAATAGCGTTCAACGCAAATACTTCTAAAACCCAATTCCAAGTCGGTTTCGTAGGTTTTAGCATTGTATAAATCTAGGGCAGATCGCTTATCGTACCCACCAAAATAAAAGTAATGCATAGATTTAGCATAAAACAGAACATCTCGTCGTGAACAAAATTTTAATTCAAGCACCTGCTTAACTTCTCAGCATAACTTTCTAATTTGCGTAATTATTATCAACATTTTCAACTTAGCTTAAACCATTTAGTTATTTTGAAGTTAATTAGTGTTTTGCTGGGTTGCCAACATCATGGGATATTAAAATTAAGTAATTTTAAGATGTCTTGGGCGATAAATTGTTTAATAATCTTCTAGAGGCTATTACATTACATTATTTAAAGTGGGTGAACCTACTTCGCACTACATTCTGTTTAAACATGTTTACTTCAAACCTGCATAGATTAAAATTGTTTCTCTGTGATAAATTTATAAAATGCATGGTTTAAACTTACCAAATTCCCTGCTTATAATAAGATGTTACCTTGATTTATTCGGTTTTCACAGTTAACTATTTACATCCCGGCCAAATTTTCATTTAATTTAAAAACTAAAGTTTGTTAAATTGGTTATAGATATTTTTATTTTATTTAAAAAGTTTCTTCAATTTAGTGAGCATTAACAATTTTTAGAATACCCCTTTATTTTACTCAGACTTTAAAAACTCTCTTTTAATATCAAACTGATAAAAGTTTAAAGTAAAAACGGTCTAATTGAGAACAAAGGATTTTCTTTAAAAAGGTTTCTTGTAGCGTCGTGTCGGGTTACAAATCAATTATCTGACATTTGAACTTGACTAAACAGAGCCTACGGGTAAGGCAAATTGAGATAGCAAGCTGACCTAAATAAATGGAGTAGGAATATATTTTATAGAATAGCAGATTTTTTTTTCAAAAATAGCAATTTTAATTGTTTTTCTTTATACGAGTATACTTTAAAAAAAAATCGTAAATATAGTTAATCATGATCAATATTATTTCAGCCGTAGGACGTCCACAGCTGAACAAAGGCCTCTCTTAAAATATCTACTTTTTAAACTACAAGTTTTGTACTATTGGACATTTTTCAAAGTCGTCAAAAAAGTTTATGTAAAGTTTATTTCCTTAAAGTTTATTTTAGACGTAAATAGCATACATGGACACGTCAACTTAAAGCTAATAAAAAACAAGAATAATCAAGAAAATAATGTTGCCTTGATAGTTCGCTTAAATTTTTTACACCGACTTGAGAAGTAAATAGAACAACCAAGCTTTAATCTCATCATCATCACCCTATAAAAGTTCCCACTGCTGGGACACAGGGACTTATCTCTAGGCAAGAGATATTAGGCCTTGATTCACCACGCTAGCCAAGTGCGGGTAGGTAAAGCACGTGTTTAAAGAGCACATAAATGTCTTAAGAAGAAAAATCCAGAGGTGCGTGGCGGGGTTTGAACACACGACGTTCGGAATGAAAGTCAAGTGTCCTCTCACTTAGCCAACACGTCTTTTCATCTCTTATGTTATTATTATAACAATATTTGTGTAAATCACAGTGCCTTGTATTTGCAGAGAAGCGCAAATGCAAACTGTATTGATTTTGTGCTGAAGGCGCAATCCATCAAAAGGCTTTGTTATCAGCCCCTTGGTCTAGAAATGTCAATTCACAGGCTGCTGTCACTATCTTGTCAGGTATATAAATGTTTATTCTCTGCAGGGTTTTTTTATCAAGCAACAGATAAGTTTGCATTGTTCGATAAATCACAAAAACGATATCAAAATTTTTGCTAGTTAATAAATAAATAAATAATAAAATTCGTTTATTTCCTCACACAAACCATAATGATTATGGATATAAGTAGGAATAAGGTAACATTTAATATAGGTTTGTGGGAGACTGGTGCCTGAGGTAGGTATATCAACCTGTATTACAGGTCACCAGGATCTCTCACTCGCAAATAAAAGATGTAGGACATTCTATTATACACGTATCATTTTTAAAGTTTAGATTAATGGGACTTAACTAGTTATTTACTATGTCGCCTATTTTTATTTATCTTATTGAGTATTAAAATATTGTTTTATGTTTTCGTGTCACAGTTCGTTCCCGTACTCCTCCGAAACGGCTTGACCGATTCTCATGAAATTTTGTGAGCATATTGAGTAGGTCTGAGAATTGGGCAACATTTATTTTTCATTCTGCAAAACAACGTTTGCTGGGGTCAGCTAGTTATACCTCTATAAAAAAATAAAAACGTACACCGATTTCACATTTTTATTTAACTTGTAAGTGTACATTTTTTACTTTAAATATTCCTTAAGACAAAATCCCGAAAAATCAGAAATCTATACGCGTACTACGAAAATCACAAAATGTAAGAATGTGTGGATGTACGAGTTAATGTAACCACACGTTCGTAAAAAGGTAATAATATAATATGATAATTATAATTAATAAGGTAATTGTATGAGTACCTTAAAAATCGTGACGAAGTTGGCTTTGTTAATAGTAACTGACAATATGATGATACTAGCTGCGCGCCCTCGGCTTTGCCCGCATAATAATTAATTAATAATGTCCATGCCAAATTTAACTCAGCTTGGGCTCGCTAATAGTTGTGTTTTCCTCGAAATTTTACGAATTTGTTAAAAGTACCTAGTCTACGTTTTATTCTGATATACATATGTATAAACTATTATATTATTGTGAAGTTACATCAAAATCCACCCGAAATCAACCCGCGGCTCTCAAATTGCTCGTTCTGAACGGTTTTTAAGTTAACTACTAATAATTTCATATTCAGTTGTATTATTACTAAGCCCTGGGAATATCCCTGTCTATATTTTGATAAGGAACCTAAATTACTCATCTCAAAAGGGCTTCATATCTAACTCATACCCTGACCATATGAGCCAAAGATTATGAAACGAGATCCCTTCGCAGCAAACTTTTGAATTTAATTAACTCGGCTGTATGATGTCATGATACCTTGTTTAAGTTTGGATCAACAGTGCTTAAAATCACGGGTGAGACCTTTATTGTTATATGGAAAATCTAGAGTCCAAAAAGAATAAAAGGTTCCGGGTAACTGAGTCCCATAATCTTATTATTTTATTGTAGGCTATGGAAACTTAGATTGTTAAAAGGCGACTGTAGCCGAAAAGCCGCCCCAAAGCAATTTTTTTTTTTTATTAAATGACTGACAAAAATGTTTCTAAGATAATGATTTTTCAAATTGTCTAATAATTAGTTTTATGACTCTGAATTTTGGCTTATGATGATTACTCTGTTAATATTTATATTATATATGTCGGAGGCAGTTATGAGTCGAGTTGATTGTTGTTTACATGCATAGCAAATAATATTATCTGTTTACATTTTGATTGCTTGTAAAAATCATAATTCAATTTATTTTGATTTGTTACATTTTTGAAATCATTAATAAAGGTCATTTAATTTATTAAGTTAAAAATACTGTGAAGTACGTAACGACCAATCAGAGCAGAGCACGTCGCTCGAGTGGGGTCGAGGCGCCATCTTTACTTAAGAGTGGCTGACAGTATTTTTGGGAACATTACTTAGTGAGACACCAACGGATCGAGTTGGATCGTTGGGTGTATTCGTTGTTTAGAAGTGAGATTGGTGCCTTGAACTCGCTGCTCGGTTGTTACAGTGCATTTTATTTGAAACATTTGTAAATAGACAAATTGTCGATTAAATTCTTATAAAACAGTGAATATTGTGTTTTGTGCTCGCATTTCACCCTGATGACGCCCACTAAACACGTTACCGCTTATGACGATCTCGTTAGGAATAACGATTCTCCGACATCAGAAGTGGGATCGGTGCAGGCACAAAACGTGAAAGAGCAGCTATCGGCGAACTATCGCTGACGTGCGCTATTCGAAGCACAACAATTCGGCATGAGGCTTCTCGTGAAGGCACTTTCCAACCCACTGAAGCACGAGGACAAGGACATCACGCTGCCTACATTTCAGCCAGACGAGGCAGAAAACGACGCGCGGGCCTGGTTGGCGACGGCTGACATCTGCTTATTGGATCGCAGCATACAGGGAAGTAAAATTAATTATCATTCTTAGTAAGGTTATGATAGGTTCGGCTGCAACGTGGTTTTCTCAAATAGCGTTTCCAGATATGAAATGGGTAGAATTTACGAAATTTTTCTCTTGCGATTTGAGACCTTAAAAACGCGTGCTGAGTCTGCGTTAAAAATTATTAGTGGTAAACCACATGTCTTGCTGCATATGCAAGCCGTTTGTTTACATTACTTATGTCTCGGTGGGGTAATTTAGGTAAAGAATAAATGGTGTTATCCTTAATACTAGCACTAACAAGCCACGGTTACAGCGTCAACATTTTTTTAAAGAAATATCTACCCGCAGCAAAATGAAACGTGAAATTATGGCTTTTTCTTATCGCAAAACGTAGTTAAACAAGATAACGAACGCCCTAGTTTAAGTTCAGTGAATTTGATGTTTGGAAAACTTGATCATAAATCTTTTGAATGTTTCAGCCGACAACATGACAATCAGCAAACAACTACGACCCCTGATCGCTCCAGAACAGCCGTTGCTACGAAGTTCCCTGTGATTTGCTACAAGTGTGGAGTTGAGGGTCACGTCACATCGCGTTGCACAACGCGCGCAGCCTACTGCCGCTACTAGTACTGTCAAGAGAGAGGACGTGTGCGGTATGAAACCTATCTTCGGTACAATTGCACAATTCGGTGAGCAGTTTTCATTTTGTTTTGATTCCGGGGATGATTGGTCATTAATTAAAGAAAGTATCTCTGGCAGACTTGTTGGTACATTGCAAAATGCAATTGTTACTTTAATTAGTGTAGGAAAGACTAGTGCGTGTTGTCGAGAAGCTAGATGGCCTCGATGTTTACATGTTGATGAAGTCTTTTTTTTTTCGCGAGCTTCGTCATAACGTTTAATGGTAGTTGCGACTAGGTCTACTTTGAGATCCCGATGCATTTCTTATGTACCACGGAGCGTTTACGATACTCCGAAGTGCTTTATTTTAAAATCGTTAGACAATCTGGATATTGCTCTGTTTGGTACTGCCCCAAAGCTAAATACCGAACGTCCATATTGGCACTAAGACTTGCTTATATAGCAGTAGTTTATTGTTCACTGATAACGCAGAGTGTTTTCCAAGTAACCAGTACATCTTCTTATAGCGAAGCCCTAATTCTTCACATATCTTCTTGACATGAGCTTTCCAGCGAAGCCTTGCATCTAATAACATACCTTAGTATTTTGCTGTATTTTGGTATGGTACTTTATCATTGATGTACACCGGATTATAGTTTGGTCTTTTATTTGTGAAGTAAATGTGGACTGACCTTGACTCATTTAATTTAATTCGCCATTTCTGTGTCCAGTTCAAAACAGTGTTCACTGCTTTTCTGCCGCTTTTGCATGAGTGACCAGTAGCCATTATGGCTGTATCATTAGCAAATGTGGCAATGATATTGTTTTCTAAATCTAGAATATCTGCAGTATAAAGTAAGTACAAGACGAGGACACTTACTTGTGGCACTCCAGCTTCAATTTTCCTTAGATCTGAGTAAGCGTCATCTTAAGGAACTCTAATCTCATTCTTTGGGTAGACAAGTCTCTAATGTATCTCTAATAACAATAAACAGAAAATTGCTTTGGGAATATAATTCGTATTTTATGTAAAAGCCCTTTATGCCAAACTTTATCAAACGCCTGCGCTACGTCTTTGAAGACTATTGTCTTCTGTGCAGACTTTTCTTTCTTCAAAAGTATTTTGTATTATTTTCGTTATTCTTTGTACATGGTCTAAGGTGGAGTGTTTTGCCTGAAAACCAAATTGAAAGTCCGGGATCAACTTTTAATGGGGTTAATGGGTCTGTTGAGAAATAGTTTGGGCATAATTAGTAAAAGAGAAATAGGTCTGTATGATGTTCTTTCATGTTCTGGTTTTCCCGGCTTTGGAAACATAATGAATTCAGCAACTTTCCACCTGGTACATATTTAAGCCTAAATGCCGCGTTTATGAGTGTGGTAAGCTTTATTATGGCCTTTCTATTAAGATTTCTTTAATTATTCACCAGTGGTTAGATCATACTCCGGAGTTTTCTTACGGTCAAGCATTTTTATTTCTCTTTGTACTTCTTTTGGCGTTACTCGTTGTATTTCCAGTTCTTCACAAAATTTATTGAGGCTCTTCGTGGCTTTTCAGAGTGAATAGTCTGTTTGTCAGGCATTGTTAAGCTAGCTTAAGTAAGTTTTCATATTTTCATCATGGAAGATTTTATTATCCTTCTGAGTCTCTATTGTAAGGTTATAAAACGTGATTTTTCTTGTGAACACCTAGTTTGTTGCCATTTCTTCCTTTTTTTGAAGTAAAAACATCCTTATCTCCATCGGGTACTGGTAACCTCTCGGTCTTCTGTTTTTTTTAAGGGTGTATTATTCCGTGCGCTTTGTTGGATGTTTGTTATAAAATGTCTTAAGTCTTCGTCGAATTGTTCTCGACTCTTCAATGCTTTAGTTCAACAACAGTGTCCAAGTCAGACTTGAAACTCTCCCAGTCAGTGTTTTTGTTTACAAAAATATCAGGTATAAAGGTCAAAATACCATTATTTTGACCTTTGGGTTATTATGGGTGAGTGATCTGAACTCATATCGAAGCCTTCCTCTATGTAGGTACATGAAGTTGGATGATACATTTTTATAAACGAAAAAAAAAAAAAAAAAACAATTAGGTCCGGTATCTCACAATGCATCTCTTTAGATGTGTATTATGACAAATATTAGCTAGATTAACTCTTAGCAGTCTTGACGCTAGTAGTGAAGGTCATGGCGCGATGTTCCTCCAAATACCTGATACAAAGCTACATCCAGTCGAATATTATAGCAAACGCGCAGCACATGCAGAGTCCCGATGCCACTCCCTCAGTCATTATGTCCCAACCGAATTGGATCCATTCCTGTAGAATGCATTCATACTATGTTTCTTTTGATTATGTGTCGAGGTAGTATAACGGCGAGTTGGCCGATATGTTATGGCGAGGTGGCCAAAATTGTAACGGCGAGTTGGCCGATATGTTATGGCGAGGTGGCCAAAATTGTAACGGCGAGTTGGCCGATATGTTATGGCGAGGTGGCCAAAATTGTAACGGCGAGGAGGCCAATTTGTAACGGCGTGGTGGCCAATTAGAAACGGCGAGGTGGCCGATATGCAATGGCGAGGTGGCCAATTTGCAAAGGCGAGGTGGCCAATTTGCAAACGCGAGGTGGCCAACGTTGGAGGGCGAGGTGGCCAAATGTAAAAGAGGGCCTGTTTTGATTCGATGGATTTTACTTTTTACATTTTGTTTGAGGCTAACATCATGAAACTTTTCTATAAAGGCAGTTGAAGTTATTTGATCAGGAGTGGCCGAACGTTACTAAAATGTTTTGTTTTTTTTGACAGATGATGCGCGGCCTTCATTATCACACGAGGGCGTGTGATATGTCAGGATGGCTGTGTCGGAGGCAGTTATGAGTCGAGTTGATTGTTGTTTACATGCATAGCAAATAATATTATCTGTTTACATTTTGATTGCTTGTAAAAATCATAATTCAATTTATTTTGATTTGTTACATTTTTGAAATCATTAATAAAGGTCATTTAATTTATTAAGTTAAAAATACTGTGAAGTACGTAACGACCAATCAGAGCAGAGCACGTCGCTCGAGTGGGGTCGAGGCGCCATCTTTACTTAAGAGTGGCTGACAGTATTTTTGGGAACATTACTTAGTGAGACACCAACGGATCGAGTTGGATCGTTGGGTGTATTCGTTGTTTAGAAGTGAGATTGGTGCCTTGAACTCGCTGCTCGGTTGTTACAGTGCATTTTATTTGAAACATTTGTAAATAGACAAATTGTCGATTAAATTCTTATAAAACAGTGAATATTGTGTTTTGTGCTCGCATTTCACCCTGATGACGCCCACTAAACACGTTACCGCTTATGACGATCTCGTTAGGAATAACGATTCTCCGACATATATATATATTATACTGTTAATTTAAAGATAATAATAATTATAAAAATTTACAAAAATATTTAAATAAATAAATATTTCCGGACTACTCACACAGCATCACCTAACCCCAAACTAAGCAGAGCTTGTACTATGGGTGTTTAGGTGACTGATATACTACATAGATACTTTTTTTTTGTAAATACATACATAATTATGATACATAGAAAACACCCAGACCCGAAACCAGAAATTGTAGATCGTACAAAATCTGGTCCCCCGGCGGGAACCGAACCCGCAACCTCCTGCGCCTCAAGCGGACGTTCGCCCACCGAGCCACAGAGGTCGTCAAAAAAATGTTTATTACAGTATTTTTGTTAGATTTTATCAATTATTATTTTAGTTTATTCAATAATGTAATGCTAATTTTATAATTGCACACCTGGACAGGTAAAATACATTGATCCATGTAATATTTAAGCCTTAACATCGCTGTAGCAGGTATTTGCGCAATAAATTAACTTTGAACTTTAGATACAGATTATATGGTAACTTGTAAGAAAACTTGAGATATGAGGCTGAGGGTGATGATGAAAAATAAAAAACTGAGCTTTTCAGGTAATTATAATTATGAAGGGACGTACGACTTAAGTTATCACATAAGAATTTTTCTTAAAAAATATAAGGTAATTTTTTTTATTCGTTGTAAATATTTTAAATTTATGTACAAATCATTAATTGATAAAATTGTTTTTTAACCTATTTAAATCAGTCACAATGGCAACGTTGTGATTGTAGTGTGGTTGGTTGTGGCAATAACTGCCAGAATTGTGATCTTGATGATAATGATAATTAAGTTGCTCAAAATGTGTTATTGTTACCAACAGAAAAATTATGAATATCTAAACAAACGTTTAAAAAATGAAAGTATATATCATTACAGGTGGATTGACCAAAATAGTATATAATGTTACACTTTCAGAAGTAACATTTACTTTTACAAAAGTACGGATCCAATAATAACCTTTGCGAGCTCTTCATCTGCAAGCTACCGGGCCGGAAAACTTGCGACGAAGGTGAAGATAGTGAGTTGTTGAACTGAAAAAAATGATCACAAAAGCGTGAGATTGTGATTTTTTCGCGTTGTTGCTTGATTTTATTTGCTCCAAGAGCCATTTTTTATGCAAAAAATATTATTTGTAAAATGTAAAAGTCTCAAGGTGTATAGATAGTTCTCAGGGCGTTTGAATTAAAGAGTTCGATGCACGAAACAGGTATATTGATTATAAGGATTAAAACACACGGAACATTAAGTAATATAAGAAAACACATGGAAAACACGCATAAAGTAAAAGTTCTACAAAATACATCCTACGCGTGCCGAGCGTGGTCCGGACTGACTCGCTTGACCACTGAGAAAAGCTGTACTAGGTATTATGAAATGAGGCCTGATTATTCCTAATTTTTTATAGGAAAGAGTCTAGTTACAGCACACAACACAATAATTATTTAATACAAGCATTAAACACGCGGCTTTTACCGTTTTATAATAGTATTTTTTGGATGGATTAAATGCATTTTCACGCGAAATGGGATATTTCACCGTGGTATAAAAGGGCCTATGTGCTAGTCTGTTACAAATTTTCGTGTTTATAATATTAGTATGCAGTATGAGAAACGCATGATTACTACAAAAAAGATCAGCTGTGTATAAATTACAATTTTAGTTTCTTTTTTAGATATAAAACGATTAGTTTTTTTTCATAAAAGTTTCTAACAAGCCAGCGCAGAGAAATTGTAAACACAGTAAAAGTCAAGTTCAAAGAAAACAATAAAAACACCACATTCATTCAGTTTGTATGTTCTTGAATTGCTAACAAATCGTTTTGCATGTCAAAACAAAATGGTGAAAGACGGTAACCAGGTATGAAGGTAAACAAATCTAGTTTTGTGTTATTTTTTGTTTTGAAGAGAATTACTGTTGCTAGTCATGCAAAATTTATTGAAACTAATGGTTGCATAGATCTCGAAATTTTACCATAGTCATTCAAAAGATAGAAGAACGCGTGGCACCGACAAAGCCAAGCGAATTAGCTCGCTAAAGTGGCAATGGGCAGGCCATGTAGCACTCAGAACCAGATGGCTGTTGGCTGGAAAGTTCTCGAATGTAGACCACGGATCGGCAAACGCAGAGTAGGACGTCCACCAACTAGATGGACTCGCGGTGGTTACAAGCTGCTACGGACCGAAGTCACTGGAAGTCTATGAGGGAGGCCTATTGTCCAGCAGTGTACGTCCTACGGCTGTTATGATGATTCAAAACATAATATGTTCCGATAATTTTATACACACAGACATACCTACACATAAACAGTTTCAATATTACAAATTCGGGTAGCATTACCGGTGTGCTGTAATGATCATTCAAAATTTTTATACATGAAATCCTTTTTTTTATTTAAAATAGTTTATTTGCACTAAAACTTTGTACAAAGAGGGTGAGCATATTGCCAAATTCATGCTTAATGCCAAGTTTTTAGTTGTATATATGTTTTACAAATCCTTGTTTTTACTCTTCTGCAAAGATGAACAGGAATAGAGAATACTTTTATTGCAACGTTGTTTAAAAGCCGACACTGGAAGCCCGACACAGCTTACTCGATATAAAGAGTGCCTATAGAGTGGCGGTGTCGTTTCGTTCCACAAATACCGTGGCCGAAGCGAACGGCACGTGCGTTCTTTTTCAATTTCCAGTATTACCATACAGCTATGCAGAATGGAGCGTATTTTTACTTTCTTTCGTGAGATTATGTTTATTTCTCCTACTTCAAGACGTTGTCGCTTCAGTTTAGATATGTTATTCTATTCAGGCTTCTATTGGGGAACATAAATCTAATCGCATTAATTTGATCTTATGTAATTATTTTTTAAACATTACACACATACAGGCAATGGAGTCGGTACCTACCCTTTTTCAAATATTAATAAATATATTAAAATATTATTTTAAAACTTGTACATACGTAGATTGATTTATATTTACAATAGAAGTAAGGAGAATCATTTCTGTAATTTCATAATGGTAGGTTGCGTTCTTAGTAAGATATTCTAACTTATTTATACATAATAAAGCCAACAATTTTTTTTTGTCTTGGCTGCCGAAATTTTATATCATCAGTCAATAATTCAAATAGTTTTAAATAACATTTGCGGCTTCATATTTTATAACATCCTACTAATACTTATTATATAATATTTGGATACTTTTGATGATTTTATACAAAAACTTACATACATTATTTTTTGTATCACTTTCCTTGTTTTAAGTTTGACAATGCTACTCTTTAACAAAATCAATGTTTTTCATATTTTTTAACTAACTTCTTGTCTGTGTCTTGCAGATTGCTTATTTTTAATAATTTTTAAATTACGTTTATATAATACTAAGTTATAAAGAGGTAGATTGAAACGAAGTCAAGTGTACAGAATGTTACCTACGACAAATAAATTACCAATAAATAAATAAATATTTCCGGACAATCCACACAACAACATCTAGCCCCGTGGTAAGCTTTTAGCTTGTGTTACGGGTACTAGACATCTGATATACTTAATATAATATACATATACATACATACATAGATATTTTTTATTATATATATTAAACACCCAGACCAAGGAGAAAGTGCTTGCAGAACATACAAACACTTGACCCCTCGGCGGGAATCGAACCCGCTACCTCTTGCGCCGCAAGTGGACTCTCGCCCACCGCGCCACTGAGGCAGTCACCAATACACCAATATACCAATAATATAACTTCTCTTAGTTACTAAAAGACCTACTTAAAACGCATTTAGAGTATCTTATTTCGAAACGATTACGAAAGTGAAAGGGGAGAGTAATTTTGTCCTGTCATCGGCAGGGCTCGCCCCCAGTGATTCTGACTGAAATGGAATATAAACTTTAAGACTTATTCTATAATAGAAAGAAAAAGAGATATTAACTTAAAAATTTGTTTTTTTAACTACCTGATGCCCGGGTTGGATGGACTTTTTGATTATATTGTTGTAAAATAAATACGATAACCAGAGGTTGGTTTTTTGACTTGGCTTATTTTTTTCACAAAAACAATTATTCAACACCAATACCATTTACTTGCAAAAAGAGCGCAAAACTTCAAAACGCTTTTGTTTTAGTGAGGCATTATATAGGTATAGATATATATATATTTATTAGCCTATGTGTTCTCCCACTGCTGGGCAAAGGCCTCCCCTAACTCCCTTTAACAATCAATATCCAGAGCTGTTTGGCACCAACTTTCATTATAAATACGATATATTATTATATAGGTAGGTATTTATAGTATACTAGTCGACCCGACAGACGTTGTCCTGTCCCACGTCTTAAAAAACAATATCCAGTTGACCGTATTGTGAATCTTAACCATTCCCAGATCCCCTTGAACACACACAAAAAATTTCATCAAAATCGGTCCAGTCGTTTGAGAGAAGTTCAGTGACATACATACTCACAGAAGAATTATATATATAAAGATTATTATACTCGGCATTACTTACTCCGAAGACTCCGGTACTTCAACTAAGAACTAATGGAGCAAAATAAGTATATCTGAATAACAAACGGCGTATTTCAAACTACGTGAATAGAACTTGAAATTTTTGAAAACAGAATTCTTCGCATATTTCAGTGAAGTTTTGAATATTGGAATAATGATAGGAAATTCTATTCGAAAACTTGGAAGAAGGAAAAATGTTCAGAAATAAATTGAATGACAACAGAGGGTTTTATGGAGTTAAGGCATAGACATTTCAGCACTTGGGCGAGAGTAATTAAATCTTTGGTGTACCTACTTACTTAGTTTTTATGTAATTTAAAAACTATTTATTTAAAAGTCATCACATACGTAATGATCAGAAAAAAGTTTTTATCCAAAAAAACTTTTTTTGAAATGACAATTTGCAGATTGGGACCACCATCCAATAGCAAATAGGTGTCGTTGGATAGTTCTTTTTACTCAAAGAGCTATGAGCTAGGTAAGGTCAATGGTCGGGGTTTCTCTACGGGATCGAATAAGAAATGGGGAAATACCGTACAAGAATTTGGGTCACCGATATAGACAATTAGCATAACGGATTAGCTCTTTGGTGTGGCAGTGGGGCTCGTTAGGGCAGAAAAGTTCTCAAATAGAAGCTATGGATCGGTAAGCGCAGCGTCGGACATCCTCCAGTAAAATTTACAGATGACTTGATCAAAGTTGCAGGCTCACGGTGGATGTAATTAGTGGCCGATCGGAATAATTGGTCATATTTGAGGGAGGCATATATCCAGCATTGAGCATCCTATGACTAAAATATAATAATTATTTATAAATAAAAAATAAATTATTTGTAACCGTAGGAGGCTTTTGTAAAAATAGTATATTTTCTGGTACAACTTAGATTAGTCATTTTGTCCTGTAGCTAATTTGCTTGCTAATGTACACATTGCGCACAAAGCCAGGCCAAATAAAAATAAAGCGATCATGGGATAAATTTACGATTATTAAAATAATAATAATGCCAACTATAATTATATAAATAACTTAAATACCGCATTTATTAGGGCTACGATGACCAAAAAATTACACAAAAATACTTAATTTGTTGATATGTTAGTCGATTGAAAGGCCGAAGAAGCTAAATTAAAAAAAAAAAACTAAATACATCACGGAGAATGTTCACAGGAACTAAATGATCTGATTCAACCCTCTCCCGTCCACTCCAGAACAAGCAGACTCACGGCGAATTACCATCCTTATTTAGTGGATATTCCCTCCACTCGTACTAAGCGATTCTCATCCACCTTTATAATTCACACGGCAAAGGTCTAGAATTCGCTCCCTGCTGCTATATTTCCTAATTACTACAACCTGAGTGTCTTCAAGACAAGAGTGAATAGGTACCTTCTAGACCTATGTGATCCATCTTCATCCACACTGACACTTTCCATCAGGTGAGATTGTGGACAAACATGTGGACAACAAAGATCTATCTCCAATAAAAAACAACATTTTAACACTGTTGGTATAAAAAATGAATCATAAAATATGATAATAATATTGTAGCCTGATATCTGGACTACCATTACTTAACGAATTATCCGTTATTAACGACACACTCATATAACCTAACTATGGATAAATACGTACATTAAGGTTATATTTTTGGTTTCAATTTAACTTCAAGGATAGTAAGAAAGGAAATTTAACATTACAACCCACATTTTTGAAGTGAAACTTCTTTAGAATCGTTGTGATTTGAAACCGGATGCAACGGAAATGGAAATAAGATTGGCTTACCTGTCGGGTAAGCCAATCTTAAACGCTAACAAGGTTAAGCAACTTTGCGCGACGCCAGTACTTGGATGGGTGACCGCCCGAACAAAATCTTTTTGCATAGTTTTTACATTTGCATTATTTGATTTTTATGTGAAATTTTAAGATAAATTTTAGTTTTTAATATGATATGGATTGACATTATCTGAAATAAATGAATATAATAATAGTATTTTTATTTTGTTTAAAAAAAACAAAATAAAAATACTATTATTCTTCTTATTCTTTTGTCGATTTCAGAAGTTTCACTTCTATCGTGTGTGAATCGCACACACACCTTTTTTTTATAGACTATAGATTTTTTTTTGTCCACATTATCACCTGATGGTAAGTGTCAATGTGGACGAGGATGGATCACAAAGATCTAGAACGTACCTATTCACTCTTGACTAGAAGATAATCAGATTGTAGGTATAAGGGAACACAGCAGCAACTTAACTATGGCAAGTATCGATAACACAAAATCCAAGAAAATTTTCGTAAATTCTCGTCCACGAGTCCCTAGTAATTGCTTTATTAAGGTAAAGGTTAAGCAACGAGTATATATTTCGGATTACATTTTAAAAGCCTTTTTACTAAGCAAACCTAAATAGAGTTTATCTTAGGAGCAAATCTTTATAAGTGAATTTATATTGTCTATACCAATATTATAAAGCTAAAGAGTTTGTTTGTTTGGAGTTTTAAACGCGCTCATCTAATCATCTTAATTAATTGTACAACAGTTATCAATAAAAGTTTTTGTATTTTTAATTTTATATTTGTATTATATTTAATCTTAGGAACTACTGACTCGTTTTGATATGTTCTTTCAGTTTTAGATAGAGCAATTATTGAGAAAAGGTATTTTAGCGGGAAAATGCATAAAGTACTGCAACGCCGGCCGGTAAAAGAAGAGTTTATTTAAGCTTAGGGTAAATTTAAGTATACAAGGTGTTTGGTATATCGTTTGCCAAATAGAATAGGCCAAAAGTTATTTATGTATTATAAAAAAAAGAATAAAAGTTCATGCCAATGATTTAGAATCCTTGATATGCCGATACCTTACTGAGCCCGCAAAATGTTTGAGTTTTAAAGAGTAACCTAGTTGCAGTACATGTGCACTAGAGTACACATCTTGATAAAAAAAGGTGACAGGATATGTTAAACTTCGTTTTAGCTTTAAATATCACAAAATAATATCGTTTGCATTTCGCAAGTATAATTAATCTAATTTACAACCGATTCCGATGCCTTAGTTTCCTTAAAAGTAAAAAATCATAGTATTTTGCAATAATCATGAGACATTTGAGACCCTACTCGAGCTTACTTGCATTCACATACTCCAATACTCTAACATAAATTAGTTAAATAGTAAAACTCTAAAATAAAAATTTTACACAAAAATAATTCCGACAACCTTGTTTCAAAAGTAAATTGTGAGTAGCCCTCTTCGACCGCAATCCTACAAATCGAATAACCGAACAATTGAATTTTCTCGATTACAACTCGATTCTCGTTTGATAGTTTTGCACAAAGCGGCATAAACTAGTTACGAATTCAAAGCAGGCAAACTGTAATTTCTTGTTTCTAGCTATATCAGAGTACGCATTTGGCGAGGTAATTACAATTTTAATATTCCCTGTATTTGAATGTACGAATTACTTTTACAAGTATCTAAGACTCTAACAACTAAACACTATTGAGTTGCCACAAAAGGAAGAAAGAGTATTATTATTTATTTATTTAAATGGAAACTTATCCAAATTTAAGTGCTTAGTTAACTACTTAAGCTTGGTTTACTAGAATAAGTTTTTAATAACAACCAAAGACAACGAACTTACCCCTCGTAAATATTATAATATTGAACAGATAGCTGATTTTCTGCCTTTCTCAATTCTTTTTAAAGCAGGGAGTTATCGTCATAAATAATCTTTGATTACTTTCAATCAATTTTAATTACTTTAACGGTAAATGTGAAGCCATCGTGAGGAAACCGGCATGTTTTGAGAACTTTGACGAGCTTGAGGGATATGTGATATGCACCAACCCGCACTTGCCACTTGAATTAAGTCTTAATATTTCTCGTCATAAGAGAAGTCTCCGTGTCCCAGCAGTTGGAATGTTAATAGAAAAAGAATGAAATTAAAATACATAACCACCCATGTACATCTTTAATTGCCTATAGTAAATTGTAAGTAATTACATTATGTATGTAATTATTGATTGAAAGTAATTAGAGATTATTTGCAACTTTGAAATTCGGCCTGAGGTTTAAATTTGAAACCTAGAATGCGTTAATAGGCGGTATTTTGCTTGAATCTGTACATGTATGCCCTGTGCTTTTAAGGAAATAAACGTTTTGACTTTGACTTTGACATTGAAGCATTCCTTCCAGACCACCTTGGATTACGAGAAAAATTATAAGAAATGTCCGTGATAAATGCAGATATAAATCCAAACTGTTTTATCTTAATAAGGCATCAGCTTTACCTTTCTTTGGCATTCATTTTGATGAGTCTTAAAGAATTTATAGACCGCGGATATTTTAAAGGTAATTTGGCACGTTTTCAATTGAAATTCGATTGAATCCAGGCTACTTTGAAAAAAAAAGGTTATTTAAAAACAGGTTTATTTTGTATAAGAACATCTAGATTTATTTTAATACATTTATAGAAAAGATTACACAAAGAAATTATAAAGATCTGTCGGCAAGATCTTGTGCTATCGTACTTTAAAACCTAAAAATCTAGAAACTAAGTCGTTGTAAATAATTTCCCTAAATTAATAGACTATAAAAATCAAATATGAAATAATTCAATGTTGAGTTGTATCAAAATGTCTCTAGTATTAAATAAATACAAGCTGCTGATGATACAAATGCTTACAAACATACACAAACACTATCATCGTAGAAAACTTGAAACTATAATATAGTTAGCAGTTTTTTTTTTAATTTCTACTAATTTGCAGATTTTAGTATAGTCACCATTAACTCACTATGTATTCTGGCCCATTTAGCAAGCTCATTGTCAAAATCAGTTAAAAAGTATAACCTTTATTGCTAAACAATGAAAAACTCAGTAAGGCTTCATCATCATAGCCTCAGGCTACTGTCCAATGCTATACATAGGTAAAGGCAGGTAAAGACTTCCAGTTATTTCGATCGAAAGCGGCTTGCAACCCCCGTGAACCAGCAACCTTTTCTAAATAATCAGTTAAACTTTACAGAGTACAGATCCGACGCTGCGCTTACAAATGATATGCACCCACTGCTGGGACACAGTGCCTTTTTAATTGACGACAGAGATTAGGCCTTCATTCACCACGCTGAATGGTGGATGTCATATGTCCTTCAAACACGTCAAATATCTCAGAACAAGCCGATTTCTTCACGATGTTTGATTTTATTCTTAAAGCACATGTTCAAAGCGCACGTATATTAACAATAAGAATAATCTAGAGGTGCGCGGTGTCGTTTGAACCCACGACCTTAAATATACTGGGACCCTAGAAATGGGATTAATTCATGAATTTTCGGCTCGAACAAACAACTGTTTTACGTACTGTATAACATGCCCACTGCCTCTTAAATAAGCTTATTCGTTTTGCTATGTCAATACTACAGTGCTCCCATACGGACTTCCTCATTTCTAATACGGGCCCTGACAAGAACCCCAGGCATAGCCTTTTCTACAGTTCTTCGAGTGACCTTGTAAGGCCAAGCTTTATTTGCAATAAACACGAAGCCACGCTCTATCTTCGAGATGCCAGAATAATTATTATTCATGTATGCAATCTGGATGCTTGGCACGTAAATCGCATTTGATGGCCCAGCATCCACGCTAGTTCAAACAATGGAGTCGGTATATAATGCCAGCATGGCTTGATGATGGTTAATGCTATGTATGGGAGCAAATTCAATTCTGCATTCACTTTAAAATTGAGAATTATTCCTACATTTTATTTAGCGGCATTTATCCACGCAAATAAGTAGAATTGGAACCAACCAGCCAGTTACTATAATACTATCTATACGACTTTACTTTGTGCATTAGAGAATGCAAAACTTTCGACCAGCCCCTGTATGCTAAAGCTCGAGAAATTGTATCAGCCGCACCTGAGGGCTCTTTGGGGCGCTAGGTCGGGTAACCTTCACGTGTGGCTATGGCTATCATTCCTTCAGAATCCAAGATTAGGCGGGAAGGTTAGCCCGCTTGCCCTGGTGCGTCCTGTTTAACCTGACCAATAATATCCTCGGGTTAGTATTGGCCAGGAACTAGTGACCTGACACGGTAGGGATCGGGGGTGGGTAGATCAGTAAATTCTAGTGGGTTCTTGGGGTAGAAGGGTTTTTAGTAGAATCAGGGGTACATAAGAGTGTAGGTTAGTGTGTTTTCATAAGGGGACTGCTATGAATTCGGGGCTAATTTCAGGCAGGTTCGGCATCGGGGCCGGATAGAAAAGCTTCCCCACGTGTTTGTGCCGTGCGTGGCGACCCGTAAGCAGGAAGACGGAGTCCTGGAGTGTTGAGGAGTACATCGGGCCGGGTCAGTTGCCTGGTGACTTCAATACGCATTCTTTGGTCCCTATTTCTGTGTAGACGGGAGGTCCCAGAATAGCCAACAGGGATCAATCGGCTGTGGGTGACGACTGCTAGGTACACTGATGAAGTATTCGCCAAATACGGATTCGGTTCGGGTCACTAGGCGAGGTTTCCTACATGAAGGCGGACAGACGGCGTGGCGCGGAACCCGGAGCGACTTCGTGGGTTGCTCTTGGCCCCCGGGAGCTTCGGAATTCTTCGCAACGTGGCGTCTCGTCTTGCTGACGTGTAAGGGACCTATATTCTCCGAGGTAGCCTTAGCGGACGTGTGCGGTAAGAGGCCGACGCACGCCGTTCCCCTAGTCGGGCTCTGTGATGGGTGAGGCCCGTCGGAGAATGAATACAAAAAACATAACAAATGGCGAACACAAGAGACACCTTCTTCAACACTTCCGCTGCGTCTTTAGATGCGCGTAACTCCACATCGGCTGCGTCACTAGATGCGCCAACAACAACTCCCAGACCGTCTACGTCCACGGCTGCGTCCTCGGATGCGCCACGACGTAACTTAGTATCGACCGGATCCGACATCGGAGCGCCATCAACCAAGGCTGCGCCGAAGGAAACGGTCATTGAACTGTCTGCTCTTAAAGCAGCAATACCAGCAGCCGGGTCTAGCTGGAATCTTGTTCCTCCTCGTAAGAAGAAGAACAAGAAGATAGCTAAGAAACCTCCTCCTCAGCTGAACACTGCAGCATCCCAAAAGGTGAGGACACAGGTGGGGAAGAAGACCGCTGACTGTGGGCCACAGCTCTCTAGAGCTAGGCCTGTAGCCCCGCCTAGCGGGGCGCCAACTTCGGCGAAGCCTGAGGCAGAGCCGTCTTTGTGCGTCAGTGGACCGAAACCTCGCCGATCGTCCAAACCCCGAGGGAAGCGCGGAGGGAAGCCCGGAGCGAAAGCCCAGGCTGCAACCAAACACACCACCAACCCAACACCAACCGCTCAACCAAAGAGCTCTAAACGGTCCCGGCCAGAGGACAGCACTACACCTACAGGTGATAGTAAGCGTCCGAAGCCAGGATCGTCACAGAAAAACAGAGCCTCTTATAGCCACGCAGCAGCACAAGTTCCTGTGAACGACCTGATGGTGGCATTAACGGTTGAGCCATACCAAGACCTTACCGAGGAGCAAGCCACGGAGATGCGTGAGAGGATGGAGGCCAGGTTTGTCAAGGAACTCCTTGACCCGATCACCACGGCCCAAACCTCCAAAGTCCGTTTCCGGGGCCGAGCACACCTATACGATGGCGTCCTCAAGCTGTGGTGCGAGGACGACTATACGTTAGAGTGGCTCCAACGTATGGTCTCACAACTAGAGTCGCCGGTCGCAGGAGCGAAAGTTGTCCTGAAAAGGCAAAAGGAGCTCCAGCGAAGAGTCCTGTGCGGTCTATTCGTCCCAATTCAAGGACAAGCGGACGACATACGCAGGATTCTGGCGGCTCAAAACACGGACCTCAACGTCAACTCGTGGAAACCGATCCGCGTCGAGCAACAGGTGCAGAAGGGTACACCTGGAACACACCTGGTGCTCCGCGTTCCCGAGGCTGATGTCGAGAAGGCGAAGCTACAGCAGCGGCGCCTATACTGGCTCTTTGGCAACATTTACCTCCGCCTTTTAGAGGAGGAAGATCCCAAAGAGCAGGAGGTATGCGACAACGCGAGCAAACCTCCAACTCAGGACCTTGGACCAGCGGTCGAAACCGAACCTGTTCCTGGTCCCAGCTCCATCCCTACTACATCTCTGGCGCTCCGCACATCCCAAAGGACGCCAGATCCGATGCCAGTCCAGGGTCCTCAAACTCCCATGAACGAGGACTGCTTTCTCGACGAGGAGGGGAGTGATGTCAGTGACAGCTGTCTTGACTCCTCCCCCCTTAAGCGCTCATAAAACAGTCCTGCCAACAACCCCTAATCCCATCCCCTCCCCTCTCCAAATCCCCAAAACCAACCTCCCCAATCCCCAAAAACAACAACCAATACCAATCATTCAAGCAAACCTACAACACAGCCTCACTGCCACTGCGACCCTACGCAGGGCGTTGGAGGAAAGACCCGATACTGTGGCTCTGATCCAAGAACCCTGGATCAGAAAAAGCCAAATATGTGGTCTCAAAACACCGGAAAGCCAACTTCTCCTGAACGCCTCTGTAAGCAATCCTAGAACTTGCATTGTTGTTCCGAAGAACATTAGGACATTTCTAATAACCGAACTCTGTTCCAGAGACCTAACAGCTGCTAGACTATTTCTATCTCCCCAACATAGCACACAGCAAATAGTCATAGCATCAGCCTACCTACCTAGCGACGAAGCGATACCAACTCAGGAACTGATGTCACTCGTTGAATACTGCGAAAGGGAGAACGTGGAACTCATCGTTGGCACAGACTCCAACGCGCACCACACACTTTGGTGCAGCACCAAGAGTAACGACCGCGGAGAAGAACTGGTAAGCTACCTTGTAACTACTAACCTTCTACTCCTTAATAGGGGCTCGGAACCGACCTTTGTCACCTCTAGAGCCCAAACCATAATTGACTTAACACTTTGCACAGAACAGGTTTCAAGCTTCACCAAAGACTGGCACGTATCCAACGAGGCATCGTGCTCAGATCACAGATGGATAAGGTTTAACCTGGAAATGACAATCCCTCCACCACAACCCCGACGCTGTCCACGTAAGACTGACATAACAAAATATAATAAATTAGTTAGATCAGAACTTGACAGTTTAGGTGTTAAAGCAAACATTCAAACAGTAGCTGAACTAGACAATTACACTAACCAGCTAACGCAAATTTTAACCCACAGCTATGAACAATCATGCCCACTTGTCGTGCCTTCACGAAAGCCAAAACGACAATGGTGGGGACCAGAACTGCAGAGGCAACGAAGCAAAGTAAGGAAACTGTTCAACAGAGCCATGAACACCCGGACACAAGAAGACTGGGACAAATACCAATGCGCAAGGATTTCCTACAAAAAATGCATACGTTTGATGAAAAAACAGTGCTGGAGGAAATTCTGTACCGCAATAGAAGATACCAGTCAGGCGGCTAGAGTCAGAGGTCTGCTAGCAAGAGACCTTGATCGTACACTCGGCAGCTTAAAAAAACCTGACAATACCCTTACAAAAACGGACACGGAAACGAGCGAGGTACTGATTAACACACACTTTCCTGGCTGTCAGGTAACTGACAACAACAAATGGGAAGAACATCAGGAGTACATCGCTGACGAACATGACTGGAACACAGCTCAAAATATGATCAACCACGAAAAGGTTACTTGGGCAATTAACAGTTTCCTCCCATACAAATCGCCAGGCTTAGACGGAGTCTTTCCGGGCATGTTAAGATGGTGCAATAAGGCACTGGCAGAACACCTAGTGCCTTTATTTAGGGCATGCATTGCCTATAAATATGTACCTCAAAAATGGAGAGAAGTCAAAGTAGTTTTTATACCAAAACCAGGAAGAGGTGACTACACTGAGCCTAAGTCTTATAGACCAATAAGCCTCACGTCATTTCTCCTGAAAACACTTGAAAGGCTATGTGACAGAGAGATACGTGAAAACACACTCAGCCTTATACCACTCCACCCTCAACAACACGCCTACAGCAAAGGCAAATCAACGGAATCCGCCCTACACCAAGTCGTATCCCGTATAGGTGCAGGATTGACGTCAAAGCAATCAACCCTCGGAGCATTCATAGATATTGAAGGAGCCTTTGACAAAACAAAATTCACCAGTATCAACAAAGCCCTGATCAACTACGGCGTTGAACCAACACTGGCTGAATGGATTAACAACATGCTCGTAAATAGAGCCATTCAAGTAACGATAAATAAAACAACCCGAGGCATAGTAGCGAGAGGATGCCCTCAAGGAGGCGTTCTATCCCCGCTACTTTGGAACATAGTAGCAGACGAGCTACTGAGAAAGCTCAACGGTCGAGGTCTTGTGACAGTAGGATATGCGGATGACCTCGCTATCCTGGCGACCGGATGCTTTGAAAGCATACTATGTGACCAAATCAGGAATGCCTTCAAAACCATTGAAAGCTGGTGCAAAGAACACGATCTATCGGTTAATCCAGCTAAAACAGAACTCATCATGTTCACCAACAAAAGGAAACTTGGGCACCTAAAATTGCCCAAGCTCTTCAACACAGAACTTAAACTAACTAACGAAGTCAAATACTTAGGGGTCATACTAGACAGCAAGCTTCTATGGAACAAGCATCTTGACTTCAAACTGAACAAAGCATGTACTACATTTTACCAATGCAGGAGAATGCTAGGGAAAACATGGGGACTCTCCCCTAAGGTAACCAGATGGCTTTACACTGCCGTCGTAAGACCCACACTAACCTATGGAGCCATAGTATGGTGGATCAGAACAGAACTCAGCACAGCCAGAACGAAGCTGCAGCGCTTTCAAAGAATGATAGGCGCGGCCGTCACGGGCTGCATGAGAACAACACCGGCTGCTGCACTCGAAATTGCTCTCGAATTAGCGCCACTCGATCTACATATACAATTAGAGGCGACCATGTCAGCCCTTAGACTAAACAATCTTGGAATATGGGGAACCACCACAAGTCCACACGCACGTATACTTGAAAGGGCGCTGGAATACCAACCACTAATAGCAGCCCCGTGCGACCTCATGCTCAAGAAACCAATCCAAGACAAACTTTACCACATACAACTATCTGAAGGTCCTAAGGACGAATCAGGCATTGAGGAAGTGAGAATATACACCGACGGCTCTAAAACAAAGACCGGAACAGGTGCAGGTGCCCACTCACTAGACCTCAATATTAACATATCCATGACACTAGGCGAACACAGCTCTATATTCCAATGTGAATGTGCAGCAATAACAGAGGCGGCCAGGGCAATCATGAGAAGGAAGATAAACGGGTACCATATAAGAATTCTCTCAGACAGTGCCGCCACACTCACAGCCCTAATGGGCAGAGAGAGCAACTCTAAGCTAACATACGAATGCCACCTAGTGCTACAGGAGGCTTCCAAAAATAACACGATCACCCTTCAGTGGATCAAAGGTCACAGTGGATCATTCGGGAATGATGCAGCAGATGAACTAGCACGGCAAGGATCAGGAAGGAAAGCAGAAGGTCCGTCTCCGTTCCTGCCGCTGCCTTTCTCGCAACTGCGCACCTGGATGAGAACTAGAATAAAAGACCTACACAACGATCGCTGGCATAATCTAACAGACTGCCGACAGGCAAGAACAGCAATGCCAGACCTTAACTCAAGGCAATCCAAACGCCTATTAAACCTTAAAAGAACGGACCTTCGAGTCCTGATAGGAACTATCACAGGACACATCACCCTTAACAAACACCTCTATAACATGGGATCCACAGACAGTTCACTCTGCAGAGGATGCCTCAACAAAGACGAAACAGCTGCCCACGTCATCCTGGAATGCGAGGGAGTAACAGCACAGCGACGTGAAATCCTTAAGAACCCAAGGTCACTCCGAGAAGCCTGCGAAGACCCCAGGAAACTTCTGCGCTTTTGGTCGGAGTTGGGCTGGTTACACTAGCGCCCCACTCCACGCACAATGGACCACCTTTGAGTCTAAGTGCGGAAAAACAGGGCCCCCCTAACTAACTAACTAACTAACCTGAGGGCTCTGTATTATCAAAAATCATCATCAGACTTGGAGGATTTCATTAATACGATAACAACTTTTATAACTTTTTGAATCGTTATATCTCAGAAACGGTGGCTCATAAGAAAAATAAGTATTGATACATTTTTTTTTGATATTTTATGAGCTACAATTTTGTTTGAGGTACTTTAATGATACAACTTACCGTTTTGCTGAAAATCGCGAAATACTCATTTTTTAGACCTTGAATATTTTTTTTTCTTACACGAGAATGATGGTGAACTTCTAGATAATGTTTATAATTATGTTTTGAAAAATTTCACAGAAATTCAGCTTGTTGGGACTTTATGTAACTTCGAATGTCTAAATTGACCGATCAAAAACGAAGATTGCCTAGAATAACTCTATGGTATTAATTACGTTTTTGGAAGGGGAAATAAAATGCTTTACTATCCAGTATTTCCACTAAAACTGTAGGTACCTACTACCTATCTATTCCAAAGTTTAATCTCGTAGCTAAAGTTGAAAGAAGCCCGCATGGCGCTTTGTGAAGAAGCTTTTGAGACAAAGTAGCTTTGCAGTTCTAGAATAGTATAAGCCAACTTACAGACACTAACTATTATTAAGGAAAGTTGAAAATGAAAATAATTTTATAATGCAATTACTTTTTTAATATTTTCCTTCTTTGAGTTTATAAGGAAAATATAAAGTGCGTTTTTCTGTAGGCTTACGTACCTATTATTATTAATTATATTAATTATTATAAATTTTGACCTCTTTCAAACATTAAAAAATCTAAAACATATTGATGCAATAACGTAATTTGTATTGTTTCTTTTTTTTGTACTCATCAATATTTCTTAGTTTTTTTAATTACATAGGAGATTAATATTACATACAGTGACACAATGGGCGGCCTTATCACAAAAATTTCAAAAATTTATGAATTTTTAAGCTGTCATGATATTTTCATCATTAAATAATAATAATCATTCTTTATTGCGCACACAATTATAATACAAACATAACAATAATATTCTTAACACTATGCGACAAAATAATGATAATGGTTGACCGCTTTGTATGCCGATAAACCTATTATTCATCTTGTAGTACAAAATTCCGTGAAACTAACTATAACTACTAAAATAATAATTCATGGGCTTATTGAAATTCAATCCCTGTGTTTAACAAAAAAATGTTATCTGTATTAGGTAAAATATTTCCGGTCAATCCACACAACACATCTAGCAACGTGGTAAGCTCTGAGCTTGTGTTACTAGTAATTGACATCTAATATACTTGATATAATAGACAATTTAATTAAAAAAAATCCATACTGCGCCGCGAAGCCAGTGGGTTAATAGCCCAGACCAAAAAGAGGTTCTAATAAAGATTAAAAACGAATGCAGATTGTTTCACTTTGTCTGCCAATAAACTGTCATCCGATTCATTGCAACTTCAGTTCCACCGAGATGAATTAATCTGGGTCGTAATATCGAAATGTCAAAAAATATTAAACCATTGTAAATATTCCGTATTATTTCTACACAGACATTAGATTATTAGTTGACCTTATTAAATAATTTCCAAATCTATATGTATATATTATATAAATAACAGGTACATTTATAGCAAATCTTTAAGTTTGAGTGATTATTATGTCCACTTCAAAAATGTGATTTTCATAATAATTTCCAAAGAAATACTTATTCTGCGGAGTTTAAAACAAAACAGCTCATTTTGTAGCTCTCCTCAAACTACAATAATGTTTTTCACGAACAAGAATTTAATATGAAGCTATTTGCATTATTCTCTGTTCTGTTTCAGTAAAACAGTTGAATAATATTTGCATAAAAAGACACTGAAATGCATATAAAAATATCTAGTGGTGACAGTTATAGGTTTCAATGATTTATATTATTTACTTTTCATAGGATTTATTATACGTAGAGTCATTGTTCCACACCACAAAACCATTTCGACAAAAAAAAGATTATAGATTTGGATTCATTACGAAATAATGTTTATATTTTTATAGTATTTCCCAGAATGTTGAAATATGCAGATAATTTTTTTTAAATCATATCAAATAAATTTTACTTAATGATCGTGTTTGATAACATTGTCAATTTATGTTATAAGATCTTTTTACATCATGTTTCAAACTAACATTTTAACTGTATAATAAAATATCATCTTCCTTCTAGGTCTTCATGCCCCATCTTAGACCACATCGTCACTTTACATCAGGTGAGATTGTGGGCAAATGAAGGCTTATCTAGCATAAAAAAATATCTGTGCTTATAAAACTATAACATAAACATATTACTACATATTACAGATACTCTGCGAAATAAGGCAGTAATAATAATTCAAGATAATTTCTACAATTTCATTTTGTCCTCCGCCTGTCGCTTGCAGCTTCTGCCGCTGACTGTCCGTAATTTCCAAGGAACCTTATTAATTTGCGTACAATAAAATATACAGTTGTCCCTTAGTACCTATTTAATATTTGTTTAAATATTTTTTATACTACATGAGACTTTTAGCTTAGGTTTCGACCAAGATTGCTTCGTTTAAGTCAAGTCAAACACATTCAAAATTCATATACCTAATATACAAGGTATGTAGAATAGGTATGTGAATTTTCAAACATATACTATTTTTAGCTTACTTTTTTTCTTGAAAAAAAACGAACTAGAATCTAGTACGATTGATTTTAATGTTGCTATATTTTCTCGTCGAGATATTTTTAAGGACTGAAACAATTATCCTGTTTCCTCCGGTTTTTATACCGCTCCTTCAATGATCCTCCTCAGATATTAACCACCTGTGCTTTTAAGCAAAAAATAAACAAATAAAGTTACAGTTAAGACAAACAACTGAGGCTTAGTAAAGGGATTCACCGTGGGAACTTCTGAAATTAAATAAATAAACGGAATAAATATATTCAGTTCACGAAACCACGACTTACAAAGGTGTATAAATAAATCTAGAGAGGGGTGTTTTGTAAGAGGTACAAAGCAAAGAAAACACTTTCACGATTTTACAAAAGGTATTTAAGATAAGGTAGGTAAGGTGAATTTTACGAGGGTATCCCTTATAACATTATGTTTGAAAGGTTGACTTTATAGAGGCACTATTTCTGGATAGTATCGAAAAAGATCTTAAAATTTCTGACAAACTATAAAAACAGCTATTTAACATATTTAGATTGTATTTAGTAAATCAATAAAATTAAAAAGAATCAACAAACTCTTTCTAAGCTACTCGTTTAGATATCCACGTTTTTTTTTATAATTGTTTATCTTCATAATGCATAAGTTATACTTTCCAATACCTTGGAACTTGTTAACTTAAAACTCTTGAAGAATAATTTTAATATTTTCTGTTATATTCTCTTTGACAACTAAAGTTGGAAAACTTGTAAAGAAACTAGCGTGGTCTCCAAGTTTTATAAGACGATTAAAACTTGATATGCATTGGAAATCTATTTCGTTATAAAGAAAATTTGAGACTACCGAAACTTCCATAACTGTCTGGCAAAACTGACCTCCAACAAAATCCATCAATAATTCAGGTCAAACCGATTGAAACATCACTTTTTATAAAAGTTATAAAGCTGTTAAATAATTCTTTTTTATAAAGATTCAAGAAGAATTTTTTAAATAATAGATTTGTGAATGAACGAATGAAAATTCAACTTAGCGAAACCTCATGCTCCGAGCGCCGACTGAATCACAATGGATTTAGTTCAACTGTAACAAGCAACTTTGTTCAAACTTTAGCCTCTATTTTTTGGTCGAGGCGTTTTCAAATCCTTAATTTAATCAATTACAAAATGGCGTGGCTTCATTTATTAAACTACAAATAAAAAAAAAAGTTTTTTCTACTTTTTCTTTTCAGTTGTACACATGAATGTTGATTTTGGATATCCAGATCCAAATATTAAAAAAAGATGATAAATAATTGGAATAGTTTCGAGGTCGTTTCGAGAGATATAAATCGCAGTTTGTAGCATTGACAGTCTTCTGTATTATCTCAATATTCTAAGAACCAAATATTCGAAATGGCTTAACTAATTTCATCCATACTGCCGTCCTTATCATAAGTGCAATAACTAGGTAAAAGCTACTTTCGAGAAAAACGCGCATAAAGTTTTTTTTTTTTGTTTTTCATGTATCTCAATTTCTATACAAGGTATCGACTTGAAACTTTCACAAGGCTATAGATTAAAATGTGTAGAATATTATGTAGTACCTTGAATTGGGTAAAGTGTTGGCTTAGTTACCTAAAATCACAGAATTTTACTTATGTTTAGTACTTTAATATAAATAGATAGAATGATTACTAGTCATAACCGAAATAAGTAGTAAAGTTATTTCCCTTATCATTAGCAATTTAACATATTTCACTTTTGAGTAGCAGGCAATCCCTATTTTTTTTTGTATGTTCAACCGATTAGTGCAATAAGTGTCGAACATATTTCGGTTTTCATTAGTAAAACAAGCTTAGATGTCAGAGTTGTCCTACATTTATTCTGTATAAATAAAACAATTTGGTACGTAATTGAATCTTTATTGTATGTCATACATACATAATCAAACGTCAAGTAAAAAAAAATTATTTGATTCTTTAGCATAATATGGTATATATTTATACATTGTTAATATTATAATATAATTATATTATATTGTATTATATTATAATAGGTATTTATATGTTATTTTTATGAGTATCTATATATTTATTTATATGTGGAGTAATATGTAAGTCTATAGTATAAAATATTTGGATATAATTTTTTTGTTGTATTACTATTATAAATTTTTATTATTATTTTTAAGTCACCGTCCAGTTATTTGCTGTGCATTTTACTCTCCATCCAAAGATTGTCTGAAATAAATTGTTTTTTTTTTTTTTTTCTTTAAGCAATAAGGCCGCCCATAACGCATTTTGTATTTAGCAGTAAGTCCCTTTTTGTATTGTTTTGTCTGTTAAGTAGTTAAGGTTACAGAACTTTTATTTGGAACAATAGGAAATGTTTTTTGTTAATTTTTATTTGAAGGAATTTCAATTCTTTCCATTCGCTATTGCCATGTTTCTCTTTGTCCTTTAACATGAAAGTTTCCCTTTTAACCCTGACCACCATGATGATCTATCTATATAAATTAAAATGAATTGTTGTTCGTTAGTCTGATTAAAACTCGAGAACGGCTGGGACGATTGAGCTGATTTTAGTTTTAAATTGTTTGTCGTAGTCCAGGGTAGGTCTAAACGGTGAGCAAATAAGGAAAAATTGCCGGGAACTTTTTTTACCCGTGCGACGCCGGGGCGGGCCGCTAGTTTTAAATAAACTCTTGGTACCGTGTTTCCGTGTTATTTTAAGCTGAGATAAACAGTCTTCATGGTCATAAAAATCAGACACTGTCATGACTTTAACGGTATTTTTTTTAGTTTGACATTTTCACAGAATCTATGAAGTCATCAAAGTCGTAAACTTTTTTTTTTAAGTGACAATTCGACTTGGTGGTGAAAATGATCAGAGGACATAATGGTGTGTCCAGGCTAAAAGTACTTTACTGATGATTCATCAGCAGCAATCAGATTGCTATTTATGTCTAGCTCCCCCATAGCTTTTAAACGGCACAACCGATTTTCATGAAACATGTCTAAGAAAACTCTCGCCACACTCACCATGCATACAAAAATTTGAATCTTCTATTAAATTAATTTCTTTCTTTCATATTAAATTGAAATCGCTTCATCCGTTCGGGATCTATGATGTCCCAAACAGACAGACAGACACAAAGACAGACAGTCAGAAACGTCAAACTTATAAGACCACTCAAAGTCAAAGTCAAAGTCAAAGTCAAAACGTTTATTTCCTTAGAAGCCTATGCTTACATGGACAGTACACTCTTTTTTGGTCGGGGGTTAAAAAGGATCTGAATGCAGAAATGATGTCTTCTTGGCTTCGTCCAGACACAGTTTCGTTCCATCATAACCATACTTATTGCAGTTATCGTTAGTAATTCAATGAATTATTTTAGGTTACCTTGCCACAACTCAAGTTATTTCACTCTTGATAAGTAAAACAAGACCAAATCCCTAATATATTGCGGTTATGCTTAAGAAAAAAACGGGAATGGTAATAGATACGTAGAAACTGTCAAAGAAGAAAACGTAGATCTCATTTTGCTGATCACGAATATGTATATAACTCTGTTTGGCCCAAAACTCGAGTTATTGCACTTATGATAAGGACGGCAGCATAGTAAACGTTGAATTTATTTCCGTCCCATTCAAACTAGTGAAGAGATCCCAAATACGGCACTGGAATATTTATGAGGGTGGAAAAGTTATTTCACTTATTTACCTCCTAACAGTTTTTAGCTGGGTACCTAAACGGTGATTTTGCAGAGGTTTTAGTTTTATGATTTATATAACGAATATTTCAACTTTTATTAGTGGCCGTCCAACTTTGGCAATATTCTCTTTATAACTGAGATGAGCTTGCTACCTCACCTCAATTTTGTGGGTTGAATATTTTTACCTACACGTGTAATACCTAAATGAGTATAAGTATTTTAGTTACAAATGTAATAGCCCACTATTGATATCTGATATAGATGTATGTTTTATAATAAGTATTTTAAGAAAACACACACACACGAGAAGATATTAATTGATTTTGACATTTTAAGTCAAAATCAATTAATAGAACAATTAGATGACTAAAAAATAGTGTACAGTAATTTAGATTATTAATTTATTTTTTCTTGCAAACGAAAAATCAAGACAAATTGCATTGAAGCATTGCGTGACGTAACGCTTTCGTGAGATTTGTACAAAATATTGTCCGTACAATAAACCTCCAATCCAGAACTTTGATGGAGCAGCTGGCATTTTCTTATTAAATTGATTAAGCGAAAAATAGGTGCCCTGTATTTTTGGTCGCATTTTTTTAACATTATGCCTATTCTTCCATTTAGAATATTTTCTTATAACCAATTTTTCAATCGTTAGTTTTACCGAATTAAATATTCATAGGATCAATAAAAAGAATACGAAACTATGTAACTGTCATCGCAATTGGTAAAAATTCAGGGGGTTTTTGCCGAAAATAATCACTCTGACAAGATGGAAGCTTCAAAGATATTATTGTGTTCTCTCAGGGATAGAACAAAGCACACAATTATTTGTCAGTTCAAACAGATCTTATTGTTGCACAAAACGGTTATAGTCACGGAAAAATGAAACTCAAATACATAATAATTATATTTATAATAGGTACTATCATTTTATAAAGGATGTCATTGACATTTATGAGCGCTAAGTGTATCAAGTGCGTCTCGCTTGTAATAGAAGTATTCCAGTTGGAGCACCAACTTTAAAGTGTACCAAGCCAAAGAGTAACAAAGTTATTCCAATAGGAGCACCTATTTTAATTATAGGTCTAGTGATGGGGTTGTACATAACTAGTGACCAATAAACGAAAACCTAGCTGAACTATAATATGCTGTCAAGATAAGATAGATTAGTACCGAAGATTCGGTGGATGGATGTTTCAACAAAAATAATTGATATAACTTTATAAATTATCATGATTTTTAACAATATTGTGTCTTAAAACGGGTAAATACCATGATTTGACTGTATTTGAGTTTTCCGATATTGCAAGTGATCAATTCAGTTGTTTCCGTATTAATGTCGATTTAATTCATAAAAATAATTGAATTCTAATAAAATTAAAAAAACTCGTAACGTTTTGAAAATTAATATTATGCTACCTACTGCTCTATTTTCGGTAGATATCCTTATAATATTTAACATATATAACCTGACGGCAATACAAGACAAAAGTGAATAGAAAGATACGCGTAGTGTAATCTATCTTCGTCCACTCGTAACTTTCCATCAGGGTTTTTTATTTATATTATAATTGATGGGTTCAATTTTGACCGCAGTTTTTGTTCAATGGAATCCATTTATCGTATTTACAATTTTATAGAATTATTTAAAATTAGTCGCTGTCAAATAGTGTGTGGGTGTGTGTGTTCGACTGATTTCGATCACGGCGACAGCTTATATTCCTTGATGCAACTTGATGATGCATGTGGATATACTTAGCCTATTTTCTTTAAAAGTACCCTCAAACACTGGGGATATGTGAGTACATTGTTAACATAATTGTAATTGATTGCCACAGGTGGTCGGGCTTTCAATTCATCGCGCCTTGAGTCAAGTTTGGCGCACCGTCTGTACTCAAAATTGCGCACCTTTTCCATAACATAGGCCCTCCATTCTGGTCGCTGTTCGACCTGTTTTTTCCATAAACATGGCTTTTTGTCGAAAAAACATTGTTGAAGTGTCTTGATTATGTTGAAATCAATGAAACTGTAATTGCAATTTGCGAAAATTCAATAGAACGGTTTGCCTCAAATACGAGTATAAACACTTCGTTACACTCTTCCAAAATGGAACAAAGCTCACAATTATGTGTCATTTCAAACAGAAAAGAGGTTATCGTCGGGGAACAATGTGACTCAAATACCTATTGTATTTATAATATAATAGGGAATATGATATTTTTATAAGACGTTTATGACATTTTATGCCGTCGATTGGCAAATGTGTCTTACTTATATGCTAACATAAACAATAGATAATGAAAGAAGAAACAAAATCAAACTGGCTATTTTGCTAAAACGACATGTGGAAACTTGAACACTAACTTTGTGCACTTTTTAATACAAGAAATGCCTAGGGAATAATACAGAACATATTGCTATACTTATCGGTAGGAATAAACGTAGGTAATATCAGCAGTCAGCATCCATGGATGTGCATGGCAGGCTTTAGAAAAAACACACTCGCGCAAACAGCAGGAGCAGGCATACATTTTGAAAGAGGAGATATTACATTCTCCTATGCCGTGCCGGCGTTCTAATCTCCTTCAGTTTTACGTCTGCCGTTCCTGAGGCGAGGCGAGGTGATATTTCTCAAATTCAAAAAAGTATTATAACCAATGTTAATTTATTTTTAACAATGCTGAGGTATAAATTTGCACAATTTTTTTTTTTTAATATTGGAACCTGAGATAATCTATAAAACAACTTTTCAAAACATGCCGTAAGAGTGCTTTTAAATCGAATATATCATTTATAAATTTAGTGAGAATTTTTATTTAAGATCTATGTTAGGAATACTCACTGGGCATCCAAACTACAATTTTCACCTGTATATATCTTCAAAACAAGTTTAGCGGGCCAATCATAGTGTGGTCTTACACTAAACCGGCCGACATTTCGGCTAGCTGTGGTTTGGCTTCTGAATACGACTTTATACAGACATTAAATCAATGGATGCAGCTGGTATTGGAAACAGGACTGTAACTCGGTAGTAATAAGATGCATTTTGTATGTAAGATAAGCTGGGCTCCATGAAATTCGAACGGATTTGTAAATTCATCAATGTTTATATAGCTAGCTGATTTTGGAACGGGCCTTGCTTGTCTAGACTGCCTTGATTTTCAACCGAAAACATGAAAATGGCAAATTTGATGTTATTTTTTGTGTAAACCCTCGTATATTGTGTAATTAAACGACGCGATTATTTGAAGTCCATCCGTTTCCACTTCCTTGCCGTCCGTTACTTCAACTTGATTTGATGTAACTTTTCCCTAAAGAAAACCAACTCGATCACTCTTCAACTAAAAAAAGGAACCCGTAATCTTCCTCTAACAGCTTCCGAGAGTTTTCACGAAACTAATTCCAACCCCAATATAAGTCCTCGGAGTTACAATTCACATCGTAAGTACTTACCAGTATTGGTTAATAGATTATTAGCTTTTCCTCCACGCAAGAAAGTTTTAACGGATGTTGTGTACAAAATATATTATTTTCAACTTATTGATTATGGTCTGGAAAAAGGCTAAAAAAAACTTGAAATTTAACTACGATCCGACTGTAGCAGTAAGCTTACTATGGTTACTGATTATGGTGATTATAAACTCATGTAAATCACGCTTATTATGCGGATATTAGTGGCAATTCACAACATGCGTAAGCCTAACTAAGATGACGTCATATCACTAAAATGACTGAAGACGTATATGTCTTTAATGTCATTTTAGTCTTAGCTTTAAGTTTAAGAATGTTGTGAATTGCAACTATTGCCAGTTTAAGTCTATGTCATCAAGTGATCTCTAATACGAGTAAGTAATATCAAATTTCATAGCTTAACAAAAAATCTGAGTAGATTAGTTCAGCTCGCGCGCTTCTAAGGGCCAGCCCACATGTGCCCAAAAACACAACCCCGTCGCAATGTTGTTTTGCCATTCGGTTGTGATACTTGTGTTTTGGCCCTAAGTTGTATCGTAACCTTTCCATGTTCTTATTCGACTACGCTTCCGGTGTTATATTATTATGTGGCGTATTCTTGAAACAGAAAAGACGCGTTCGACCCGCATTAGATAATGTGCAGTAGTAAAGTATTCCAAGCTTAATTATGTTAAAAAAAAATTATTTTTTTATTTATTCTTGATAAGCCTTCATTTGACCACAATCTCACCTGATGTAACGTGACGATATGGTCTAAGATGGGGCATGAAGACCTGAAAGGTAGATCGGACCACATAACGAAACACGAAAAAATCATTCACGCACTGGGCTAGCCCGGAGGGTGGTGACTTGGTGACAAGCCGAGGCCGAAGCCTACCAAAGAGTTCTTAAAGATAAAGTCTGTTCCTAGCACCTCAATTTATCTCATCAATAGAATTATAGATACATTTCCTCAAAAAAAAACTTTTTATAATATTCTCCTTGGTTCATTTCCACTAATCTATCAATGACATTTATGGTTCATAAAGCTCTCATGCGTAGGCATTCGTTCGCGAATATGCTCCATATTTGGCCGTGGGAAGAAACAGGTGTATTGAAATACAATATTGAGGCAATTTCTGTGAGAGTATTCAGATTACTTGTATCACTTTACCAGTAAAAATAGCAAAGTATTTTTTTTAATTTAACGGTTAATTCTTAAAAATGAGTTTGATGCCTGTTTACGATTCTTTTTTGTCAAATAAAACTTGCTATTGCAATTATAGAAAAATTAAAAAAAAAAGAAAATACTTAATTGCACACCAAACAAAGAAATAATACAATAAGTAATTAAAACTAAACCTATTAGAATGCGTAGTGGGCGGTCCTATTATTTAAAGCAATTTCTTCCAGACGAGACCTTTACATATTTTTTTCACTTTGATTCAGGAAGTGTAAAAGTATAGTAATAAATTAGAAAAAAATACAAAATAACGGCTTTCAAATTAAAGAATCCTTGTTGTTTCATATTCAAAGGCATTACGACTTAACCTGTATTTTTTTCTTACTTCATCCAAACTTCAACCATAGTCTAGCTACAATAAAAAAATATGTTATGTTCCATACTCAACCATAGTTTTACCTATTGTGAATCCACTTGAAAACATGAAAATGCTCTTCATAAATCAATACGAGTATCTACCGGTAACTGAAACCCAAACCTAATAAATTCATAATCCTCAACTAAAATGAATAATGAAGTCAAAGTTACCTAAGTTCAGCGCTAATACGGTTGAAATGACTTATAAACCAAGATTAACTGGCCAGTTACTTCGAGAACTTTACCCAGATCTGGCAGATTTGTCTCACTATAACCGAGCAAAATAAAATAAGGCTTCGAAAAATGTTTCTGAAAAAAACAACAATTGTTGTGTGAGAGAACGCTTATTGTAGATTAAAATGAAATAAAAATTTCAGTTGGTCAGATTATTTTTAGTGTCTAAGTTTTGTAAAACCAAACTATGGAAATAAATGATTTTGTATCTTGTATCTTGTATTTTGGCAAATGACAAAGTATAAAAAAACAACTTGAAATTTGATCAGCTTAAAAAAATAAAAGTATATTTTAGTCGCTTAACTAAAAATTCTTTTAATTATGCGATTAACTACTATTTTGTGATTGATAGATTTGTTTAAAGAGTTCTTTTGTCGTTTTAGAGACTATGACGTAATTTCGTTCATATTGATTCTGCTGATTTAAGTTTGAACATATTATATATCCAAAATAATAATTTTGATTATTGAATAATTAAATAAAAATAAATATTTTTTTTGATTATTGGACATTGGCACTGTCCAAAATCATAAAAATACATTAATTAATAAATAAACTCCTTCTCAAGTAAAAAACTCATATCAACTAAAGAATAAATATAGTTCTTTCCAAGTAAAAATCACATACCAACTAATAAATAAATAAAGTTTTTCACACGTAAAAATCACATACCAACTAACATTAACTGCCCAGTTTCTTTGAGAACTTTCCACAGAGCCGGCAGATTTGTCTCACTACATCTCATTTGTAAAATGTTTCTGGTTGATCCGACCCAAATAAAGCAAGCAACTAAATCCTTAATATCCGCTACAATTCATTTGGGACATTGCTGTAGCTAATATTTGTACTAACTTGATTAGAATATTTAAGAAAGGTAATATGATATGACTTGAAAAGATCGACCTAAAGCTACAACGTTAAAACTACTATTAATAATAATGTAACTAATTTATACGCATATTTTTAGTGGAGATGTTGGTACTTTTGTGAGTATAAATAAAGTTCTTTAAACCGAAATCTCTTTCAACATGTTTTGTCGCAACATGTTGTTGTTATCTTTTATATAGTTCTTACCAAGTAATTTTAGTTAATTTATGTATTTGTTATATTGTTGTATTTGTGACAAAATAAATCATTCTTATTCTTATATGATGAAAGAGATTTCGGTTTAAAGAACTTTATTTATACTCACAAAAGTACCAACATCTCCACTTAGAATATCACCCTATTAAAAACCGAAATCTCTTTATGGAAGTTTATTAATTAATATGTTCGGATAGGTGCCAGTTCTACTGATCAAAGTTATAATGAGCTTAAGTTTTGAGAGATATTTGCTTTAGCCGGAAAATGTTTTTAATAAGGTCATAGAATAATAAATTACTATAAGGTGATAAAAATTTATGAGAATGATAAGTTAATTAGATATCGAAGAAATAGATTATAGTCAGCATAATTATAATTTCAGTTGCTTTTGTGAAGGAGAACATCTTAAGGAAACCAGCATATTTTGAGAACTTTGACGAGTTTGAATGGCATGTGACATTCGCCAACCCGAACTTGGCCAGCTTGGTGAATTTAGGCCTAAGCTGTCTTGTAAAGAAAAAAGTCCCTGTGCCCAAGCAGTGGGAACGTAAATAGGTTATTGATGATGATGATGATTACAATACAATACACTTTATTGAACATCAATTTACAAAACAAAAAATTATCAAAAAATGAAATATACATATAATAGTGTCACAATGGACGTTTCAATATTCTGATTGACACCTTGATTACAACTCCATAAACTGGGTCCGTGTATTTTTAGGAATCATCATGCACTTGAGTTTACAAAATAGTTACAATGTGTATGACGAACATTGAACGTAGAAATATTATAAATCTAAATTTAAGAAAAACCCCCGGTTCCAATGCCTTAATTTCCTGATAAGTAAAAAACCATAATATTTAGTAGTTAGGGCACGCGATGCTCTTTCATTTGATACCCCACTCGAGTATATTTGCAGATTTTCGGTTTTCCTTCCCCACTCTCATCCCCATAACTTTTGAATGACTCATCCGATTTTCATGAAACATGTCTAAGAACACCCGGGCCAAACTCACCTTTCATACAAAAAAAAATACTAAACTGAAATCGCTCCATCCGATCGGGAGCTATGCCACAGACAGACAGACAGACAGACACGTCAAACTTATTTTATCTACAACCAATTAACCTAGTCATGTTCTTCATAATTCATTCCTAACATTGTTCATTATGACTTACCATGTAAACTGACATAAAACAGTTTAATAGTCAGAAATAATGTAACCACACGAATACAATTAAAACTAACTTGTGTTTAGCTAACATTGTTAAAAGAATATCTAACAATGAACATAATGCTGCTAGAAACTTGTTCAGAACTGTTAGAATAGCTAGGAACGGTTTTTATTATTTTCGTTACTTGCTTTTTGATCGTATGTTGATAGTATATCGTCAAAAAAGTTAAGTTTAACTTTTTTCTTTCTCATTCAGTAGAAACATCATCATCATTTAGTATGCAGCAGTAGTACGTACATAGCTGGACATAGGCCTCCCACAAAGATTTGCAGTGATTTCGGATGGCAGCGGCCTGCATCGACCGTGAGTCCACAGCCTTCACCAGGTCGTCTATCCATAATCTAGTTGGTGGACGTCTTACGCTGCGCTTGACGATTCGTTGTCTCCGTTCTAAATCTTTCGGCCCCAAATACCATCAGTTATGCGTGCTGTATGGCCCTTGAAAAAAACTTCAATTTAAACTTGAATAGTGGAATAAAATTGAAAATGGCCTTATCACTTTTATGTTAATAACAAGGTTTCGCATCAGGTTTGTCTTTGTTCTTTGCGTATCTTGTTTATTGAGACCGTAAATTTGTAGTTCCCTCCTCAAATTTGGCGGAAAATCTCTCAAAGCTTATCGTTGTAACATGCCTGGATTGAGTTGGGCGTCCAGTTAGTCCTAGTATAAGTATTGTAATAACCTATCATTCTTCCATTTACTGTATTGCCGGTATACATTCTTTAAAAATAAGATGTGCTTTATTTATTCCACTAGGTTTAAGGCTGGTTGCAAACGGGCCACCAACCACAGCGACCGGTGGCTGTTCTTCATTTCATTTCAGGGCTTGCTTGCTTCTGGCACTTGAAAATCCATACAGATGTATCAGCAGCGTACGAACGCCACCGGTGACTATAGTTGGCAGACCGATTGCGCCGAGCCTAAAGATCCAAGGTATGGGAGTCACTGGTCATGGATATTAAGTACATTAAGTTTATTCATCGTCCGTTGCCTACCCTTCATATTTCGTACATTGTTCCATAACTTATACAAAGTAATATCTACGAATCAACCAGCTACTTAAAATTTTACTGGAAACGTATAATCGTTTTTAGTTATTATGCAGTTGAAACGATGGGTCGGTAATTAACTAAAACTTTGTAGTTACACCGAACAGATACTTTGACGTCGCGGTACTTTGAATAATTGCTTTGAATAAACGACATACTACTAAGTTAGGTGTAACTAAGTTCATTGCGACCTCTCGTATAATTTTTATTGAATCACGACATGTATATTGTGTTTAGTAAAATGTATGGTAGTAAAATCTTAAATACTCTCAATCGCCTTAAGGGTCTAATCTGGTGACACGGTACCTTAATCGAGAGATTTAGACTTATTTAAAAACAGCAGAGCAGTCGCGGCGTTAACCGCGACATGAAATGTTTTTCTTCAATTTCAAACTTCATATTTTCCGGGGGTGAAAAGAAGGCTACAAACTACTAGAATGCTCTTTATCTTGGCTATTTCTAATCAAGTCGATAAAGCGAAAAATACATAATTTTTAATACATATTTTAACGGGCTATCGGATGGAATAAACAAAATACCTTTTATTTTGAGAAGTCATTATGCCTATTAAAGTATGTGATTAATTATACTTATATGGCGCAAGTTTTATGATTTGCAGTTTGAGTTTTATAGAGAACCCCGATTATCTTTAATTTATTATTTTAGTTCCTATGGTTTGCACAGATACGTAATAAGTACCAAACTGTAATCCTTAAATAAAAACCTGATCATCTTGTACCTACAACTGAATTCACAAGAATAATATTACTCAGTGACCAAGTATTTTACCCTCCTAAAATGGCATGTTCGTGATACTTACAATGATACGTTTATCAACCAACCTAATCTCCTCAGCCGTTAACACTTAATAGATAAAATTTAACACGCCCCGTGTCAACTGAACAGCGAAGGCTTAGAACCGAAAAATATATCGACTGCAAAGATAACGGCTCTGAGTGGGTTAGATTGCTGCCGATAAGATGGATGGAGCCGACACCAACATAAAAACCAAGGGTCGAATCGTCTTACAAGATTTACACATATTCGAAGCTTTGACGTATTGCCTTGAGGTTATAAACGGAACGGTTAAGTAGGTACTGCGCTGTTTTTTTAACCCCCGACAAAAAAGTGGGGTGTTATGAGTTTGACGTATCTGTCCGTCTGTATAATAGCTCCCGAACAGATGAAGTGATTTCAATTTTTTTTTTTGTATGAAAGTTGAGTTTTGAGTGAGTGTTCCTAGATTTTTTGTGAAAATCGGTTTACCGGTTTAAAAGTTATGAATATCGGGTATAAATGGGGAAAGAAAACCGAAAATCTGCAAATATACTCAAGAGGAGTCTCAAAAGAAAGCGCATTACATGCACAATACTAAATAGTATGACTTTTTACTTTTAAAGTAACTAAAGATCTGGAAAATCAGAATTTTATAGATTAAGATTTTCGTTAGTTTTGTACTGCTTTTCCGTAAAATATATTAGTTACGTAGTTTATGATGTGTTGAATTTTTCGTAGATAAAAATGTAACAAAGATTGCTTAGAGGGTAGATGATTGTGTTCTACTAATATTTTGTGTTTTAAGTCGTGTTCAAGTAATATTTGTTTTCTAAGCGTTACAATAGGACTGGCGGTTAAGGCTTATACCAGTTGCATATTATAAAAAAACGAACACTCTTCACATCGTAAAATTATTTAAGAACGAAGTAAACAATTGGTATAAAATAAATATAAGGTATTTTACGTAATAACAGCAATTTCCAAGTTAATATAAAATTATTATAATGAAAAGCGATCCATATTTTACCTCTTTACATAACGTTTAAACTCCTTGAACTTCGCAATTATACTCTTGTTAACCATTTGCGTAATAATTACGGGAATAATTAGAAATACGGGGCGTTAAGAGTTAATTACTCGCTAAGAAGGTATAATTTGATAATTTTGTAGTCAGACACCTCGTTTAAGTGAAAAGGTGTGTTACATAATACTGACTGTTTAAATTAAATTTGTTTTGTTATTTATTTATTTGGATTTACAGTTAGTGCCGAAAGGTTATTGAATAGAATACTTAGATTTGGAAAGACCATTCATCCACTTGGTCAGCGCTTACATGGTGCAGTCCTGGAAATCTTTGAATGAGCCTATGTTCAGCATTGGACTTATTCGTCTGAAATGAGCATGGTGAAGACGAAAGAAAGAAAACTAAGCATTTTGAATGTTAAACTAAGCCAGCTTAGCTAAGCTAATCTAAGATAAACTAAGTGTAACTAAGCGAAAGCTCTGTCTCGCTGTTGTGAAGTTTATCGCTTGCCATGAATACTTGTTATCATCGATATCAAAAGTTCCAGTTTATGATAAATTGTTTAAAAATGTTAATTCTATTTTATTTAACTACTAGAAAAGGCCGTGTAAGTAGAAGAATTCATGAAAAAAAAAATTGACGGTGGCGTTGCGCGTGTTTTATAGATAATCCTGCGGGAACCAGGATAATTATTATTGATTGTTTTTTATTTTTTTATTTTCCCGTAGTAAAAAGTTCGTAGCCCTCTCACGACAGTAAGGAAAACATAAGAGTATTGTATGATTTTTTTTCTTGTTTGGGAACTGTAAATTTAAAACATTCAGCAGATAATATGGAAACGCATAGTAAAGCACCGGTTGCTTTTACAAAAGAAACACAGTATATTGAAGAAGCGGAAAAAAGCTGTTAGCTATTAATACTGTCTAGCAATTCATCTTTGCCTTAAAGCCGTCATCTGACAAAATGTCTCGTAACTTTAGAACACATCAAAGCTTTTAAACCGCACATTCTCTAAACAAAGCAGTATGAAACAGTGCACTCTAAATCTAAACTGTATTGCTAAGCAAAAATAAACTTTCTGTGCAAGGAAATTATCATCGACATAAGCCTTAGGCTTAGACATGTCTATAGCTGGACATAAAGCTTCCCTTAAAGTTTTCCAGTAATTTCGGCTGGCAGCGGCCTGTACCACAGTCAGCCCGCGCCCAACAGGGAGTCTGTCCATCTAGTTGGGCGACGTCCTACGCTCCTACTTTGAGACCAAAACTATCATCTGCCATTTCAAATAGCCACTCCGTTTGGCTTCTGATTCAACCCCTTACAAAAATTAGGAAATATAATATATTATTATTCAATTATAACTGAAACAAGTAAAAACAGTCAACTTAAAATCTACAACATTAACGTAAAACAAGATTATTTATAGTCGTTAGGTTTAATCTTCTGGACTGGATGGTACTGGACCAAATCTTATTAAATTTAACTACTTCGGAACTCATATAAAGCTCCAAACATTCTAGTGTAATAAATATAAAAACTACTACACGAATTAAAAACCTTCTACTTGTGAAGTTAGGTAGTTAAAAATATTTGAGAAACTGAGATCAAATTGACAATAAATTGATATTTTCTTTTTTTTTTTTTTTTTTTTTTTTTTATTATTGATAAGCCTTCATTTGACCACAATCTCACCTGATGTAAAGTGAAGATGTGGTCTAAGATGGAGCATGAAGGCCTAGAAGATGGCTTCTCCGGACCACATTACGAAACACGAAAAATCGCTTCACGCACTGGCCCAGCCCGGAGGGTGGTGACAAGCCGCGGCCGAAGCCTACCACCAGAGACTGTTCTTAGCACCACCCGGAGGTCACGTGTAAGGATTCAGAGGGTTACCACTTACGGACGTGAACAGACAAAACCTCCATGGTTCTATGGTTCACCTTGGTTCGATTTGCAAAATAAAAGGTGCAATTAGGATTTATCTATCGATTGACATGCGTTTTATCCCTGGCCTCCATATAAATCTTTATTTTTTGGCAAAATAGTGGACTAGTTATCTCCTTAGTCATCCATATTAAAAGTACCGGGACCCCATTTAAGTCATAATGTAATTTTTTATCTAAATCCAGCAGCTTTATGGCCTCCTTAAATCATCTAAAGCCTCCATATTTGTTTTAGAAAATAAACTCTATAATTTATGGAAATTAAATTCAAGGTTAAATTCTGATTCGATATTCAGAATCCAGGCAATTACCCTATTGCCGTCACTTGCACCATTTCCTTCATTAGAGAGCCAACTCAGCTGGAACCGAATTGATCAATAGATTGTAGCTGATAATACACAGGAGTTTAAGTCGTATCGCCCAGAGTTACAGTATACATTGGTAAATATATCGATGGCTTAATTAGTTATTCTAGGATTGAATTGACGACTTGGGTAACGCTCGAACGTGAATGAATTTAGCATATAGATTCAGCTTATCAGAAGAGTTTTGGAGGTTTTGTCTGTTCACGTCAGTAAGTGGTAACCCTCTGAATCCTTACACGTGACCTCCGGGTGGTGCTAAAAACAGTCTCTGGTGGGAGGCTTCGGCCGCGGCTTGTCACCACCCTCCGGGCTAGGCCAGTGCGTGAAGCGATTTGTGAGATTGTGGTCAAATGAAGGCTTATCTATCATAAAAAAAAAGTTTGAAGATTTTTTCTTTTATTGAAATTATCGGTATCACAATAAAAATTCTCTCGAGGGTAAATAGTTGTTTCTTTGCGATTTCCAGCAGGGGAAAAAAGTAGTATAAGGCCTGACGAATAACACTACGCTACGCGACGCGCTTGGGATCTGGCCCGAGGTCGTTCGCGCTTCCCGAATGACTGTTCATTATATCCGTTGAAACAAAAACGTCACATAATTATACATCCTATATCTATATAAATAAAAATGAATTGTTGTTCGTTAGTCTGATTAAAACTCGAGAACGGCTGAACGGATTTATCTTATCATAGTCTTGAAATGTTCGTGGAGGTCTAGGGAAGGTTTAAAAGGCGAGAAAAAAATCGAATAATAGCCGGGAAAAAAATTTGAATAAAAACCCGTGCGAAGCCGGGGCGGGCCACTAGTGTGTAAATAATATCGTTTATATTTAAATAAATAAACAAATAATTCCGAACAATCCACACAGCATCATCTAGCCCCGTGGTAAAGCTCTTAGCTTGTATTACGGGTACTAGACATCTGATATACTTAATATACTCGTAATAGACATACATACACATAAAGAAATTATAATAATACATATTAAACACCCAGACCAAGGAGAAATAGCTTTTAGAACATACAAACACTTGCCTCCTCGGCGGGATGGCTAAAAAGAGTTCCAAATTTATTAACTTATTTCTATATTTTAGTCTTAAGTGAATTTAAACTTTATCACATAAAATATAAAGTTGATAAGCTCTTGACACGCGTGAAATTCAAGCACAATACTCTATTTGGCTTCGGATGTCTTTGAACCTGTGGAAGCCGGCCAAATTTCGATTTAGGTTTACTCTGGTTCCAAAACATTTGGCAGACAGAGTTTATTCATCACGAATATTCGGTATTTTATCAACATCTAAAATATCGTAGCAATTATTTTCTTATATGTAGCATATAATAATGTCTTAAGGTTTAGCATTTATACCCATTTTAAGTCAAAATTTTGTTAAAAACCATGATAATTTAAAAAGATATAATTGGTAGGTAGTTCTCATTTTAGAAAATGTTTGTGGATAACAATGACCTCAGTGGAAGAAATCGTTTCCAGCGTTTGGTTATTTCTGGGCCTGCCAATAGGCATGATGATAACATAAAAATTTGGTAGGTGTAATGTTCAATCCATCTGATAACCGGCCGGATACTGGAAACCATTTTTTCAATTAAATAAGAAAGTGCCAACTTATAAAGCATATAGATAAATTACACGCTTTACATTAGCTTCACTAACTTGGTATGTAACCGACTTCTTTGGGCGCGATTCTGACCCACTTTTAACGGCCAGATTTCGTTCAAACTTTGTAGATTTATCGAGGACCGACGACAATACACTATTTTGAAAAAAAAACGAATAAACGCGCTTTTTATAGAAACCGAACTGTTTTTTTTTTTACTTTTTTTTTTATTACGAATTGCACGTCGTACGTCACGTGAAATTTCAAAGAACGGCATACGAGTATTTTTGATTATTCATTTGTAAAAAGACGAAAAAAAAATAACTAAATGACGGCCTAATTTTTATTTAGGTCTTCTACCTACCCTTTTGCGAGAGAACCTCACGAATCCTCTTGCTAGAGTCAGACTATAATCTTAGCATAAAAACGTTAAAACAACGTCCATAAAATAAAGTCGAAGGCCCTGAGTAAGTTTATTTACAAATCGTGAGCGTTATCAAGTTGTTAAGTTTCCAGGCATCGCATGGTGCGGCCTACTTTAAACTTACAGCGATAACCCCAAGTGATTGACTTATTTATACACCAACCAACTTGACCAGGAATCTTCCAGAAATTATTTAAATCGATGAAAATATATACAAGGGGGTTCCAAATATGTGATTCACGAAGGTTTTATTGTGAAGAGTCCTATGAAAACACACATTTATTTTTTGTCTATCTTGTAAATAATAACACAGTTAATTAAATGTTTATACTGGTGAGGGGCTTTGGTGGGAGAAAATGGAATAATTCATTAGATTTAATAGAAATGGAACATTAACTATATCTTACTGATGATAGTATGATTATAATTTGTCTTTTATGTATCATATCCGCCACAGAAATGGTTCTTACGGAAGACCAGCGTGGGTTGTACTGCATACTTCCCGCATATGCTGAGTAAGGTCTATTTTGCAGTGCTGAAGACAAATTATTTGTTGAACCATGACTTACTCATTGACTTATTTTATGTTGTATAATTTTATGTCAATTTAATTTGTGTTAAGCTGCAAATAAATGATTTCTTATCTAATCTTATGTACCTAAAGGTTCTTGGAGGTGGCTTTTAGTAATTGCATTAGAGAAATAAACTATTGTTAAAGTAGATTTTTATGACGTTAAGAGGCAACGTTTCGCCAGGTTAGTACTTGGATAAGGACCGCTCTTACTATGTATATATGTATTTTGCACTTTTAAACATATTTTTTTTTACATAATTATAAAAAAATATGTTACTACTTTACACAGGACCTGAGGATCTCATACTTATCCAAATTTAATATGGTTAATTTTTACTATCAAAATATTTGCTAGGTAGAGAAGTCCACCGACTTTATTTCATTCTATTTATTAGGAGGTATTATGAACCTCCCAAGTAGGTAAAGTTATAAAGTATACTTAAAAAGAATCAAAAGTTCCAAATTATTATACGGAGTTCTAGTTTCAATAACGAGACTTAGGGCTTATTTTACAATCTCTAAATGATAGTCAATAGTTAAAATATGGAGCAATAACGGTAAGTTAGTCACTGACAGTTAGTTGATTTGATAACTATATTTATACCATTGACTAATGTTACTCGTATTTTGTGAAACAGGCCCGTATATTTTATTAAGGATTTGATTGATTTCTGTTTTGCATACTATTTAATAAATAAATAAGTAAATACGTATATAATTATATATGTATACTCTAACATTAAAACAACATTTGAAATCTATCTTTCAATTTAGTTTGCAACATAATTAGTTAGCCTGTGTCTAATTTGCCAGTTTTTAATAATCTCGGAACATGTCCTTTTTTATCAGTGGAGCCAAGACTTTTTGTCGTCTTCTATTAACTTTAACTTGCCTTCTTTTATTGGGTTTGTGAAGTTTCCTTTTAAATAAAAACACCTTACTTTTCTAATGAAAACCTTCAAACTAAGCCAGCTCCTTGAAAAAAATTATAGTCGTTATGAAAACTATAGTTATGTTTTAGTTATACCTCTTATCGGCGTCAGTCGTAAAATTGACTTTATCTCAATCTGTTTCTCTATACTCTCTCTATGTATAATAACGGCTAAATCTAGACGAATACTATAATAACCCTATATTCTTGCAAATACATGATACATCATTTTATTTTAATAATACCTGGCTGAAGGCTTTGCAGAAAACTAGTATCATAGCAACCTAAAGATGAGGCAAATACTTTTTGTACATATCGTCAAATCTGTATTTTTATTACGGAAAATGCAATGTACCTAGTAAATTAACTTTAATTCAGACCAATCTGCGTGATCGTTTTATTATTATCATAAGATAATTAAGTTTCCACTGCTGGGACACAGATACTATTCTCTCTTAATCGTTTGTATTATAAAGCCAAATCGTTTGTTTGCGTGTTTGCTTCAACGCGCTTATCTCAGGAACTAAACAAGTCTGAATTACAAAACTCTTTTAGGTTTAAGCTAGCTAAAGCTGGTTAAAGATTTTTAACCGCTGAAAAATTCGTTCGCAAAAACATAGGAATCGCCGTTACGTAAAAATATAGTATATTGATAGAGTTTGCCGAATACGTGAGTCGGTTTATTTTTGACCTTTTCGTTTGAGATGATATAGTTGTATCATCATCATTTCAATTTATTCTTTCTCAACATGGTTATATGATTTACCAAATGTGTGAATAAAATTTTTAACCACGAAATTATTTTGGTCACGTAAATTTGGAGTAGGTAAGTAGTGGAATTGCGTATTTACGATCTTTTTTATGGACTCTGCATTCGGTTAGGCTATTTTTAAATTTTATGGTTCTTTCCGTTCCTACTTATGTCAACCTTAGGGTTATTAGGGATAATATGGGTCAAGTCTAATCAATCAAGATCACTTAGGCGCATATTTATAAACGAAACGCAACTCTGAGTGAGATTTAGTGCGCATTTGTTAACGGTAAATGCACCTCTACAGTATGCGTCGCTAACTGGTAACCCCCATGCAGTATTCAGAATGGGTTACCTATAATTATATGTATTTGTCTAAACAAGTGTACACTCAAAATCTTACTTAAGGTTGAGTTTGGTTTATTAATACGGGCACTAGTCTCGAAATTATATTTTTTACTGCCAGACTAAAATCATCGTTGAACCTAGAAGTCTAATAAATTAGTACCTACATCTGAAGTCTACATGTCTAAGTAACCACCATGACAAATCAAAATAGTGTTGTGTTGATAACCATGATAGTTTCAAAAATTTAATAGTACCATACCGCCCAGTGCAAGACTGAGAATGGACGAAAATCTTGCAGAACATACCAACACATACTGATCCGGAATCTTAGACTCTAAGACCACATCGTCACTTTACTTCAGGTGAGATTGTGGTCAAATAAAAGCTTATCCAGCATAAAAAAAAAAACGAAACTTCTACTTTATCACCGTTAATAAAATCAAAAATAGGAAGTCTATCATTTGAGTTCTTTATAATCTGAATACTTTTACTTTACTTACTTTAGTAATTTTGGTGAAGGTTACATCAGTTTCAGATGAGATCTCAGGCCACTCTCCAGAGATTACTATTGCCCTTCACGTAATCAAAATTGAATTTCTACTCAGATGAAATCAGTGTACGGGATACACTTTGGGAGTGTTAACACTTAATTAAAGACGAGATTATTTTTATAGCTTACATTTGAGGTAGGGTACAAATACAATACCTATGTAAGGTACAATAATAACCTTTATCTATGGATAGCGAAAAGTTCTCGAATGGAGGCGAAGAAAGATAAGTTTATAAACTGTAGTAACTAAATTATAGTACAAATCGTACGAAAACGATACGTCACGAAAAAATTCAATGTTCTCTGTCGTAATTGAATATTCGATATTAAGAAAAAAAAACCGTATACTTTTTATAATAATTTGTCATTTAGATTATTATAAACTACTTAACTACTACTTTTTATGATAAGATAAGATAAAATATTTTATTTTCCTATAAAACAATAACTCAAACAGAAACAGACACAAAGCTTAAAATATTATTTGGTAGAAAAACTGGTATGTGTAAATTAATAAATAAATTAATATTTCCGGACAATCCACACAACATCTAGCACCGAAGCTTTAAGCTTGTATTGCGGGCTCTAGACTGTTCTAGACGATCTGATATATTTAAAGTAAGAAACTTTTATAGATAGATATATTTTTTATTATGCATATTAAACACCCAGACCAAGTAGAAAGTGCTTGCATGTAGCACAAACACTTGACCCCTCGGCAATAAATAAGTTAATATCTATGAGGTATCAGGCTCAATAACACTGCAAAGCATTATGCAAAGTTGTATCGTAGCAAATAAAAGTAATCAAAATCGAACAAAGTCGTACCTATTACGGTTTACCAAAAATATTGCTAACAGCCTCTCTTTTGTACGCCAAGTTGTATTCTCAAGTTTTTATTATCAGGATATAGCTGGCAACCTTTTTTGCGTTGTATTCTCAAATTTACAATATAATATACTATTGTTAATATCTACAATACCTTCCGGAAGACTGAAATGTGACAAAGAGATTCATTTCATAGATAAAATGGACCCTCGTGAAAAATGTGCTACTTGATACCGATGCGGGGAAAAGAATTGGCATAGATTTGTAAACTGACGTCTTTAACAAGATTTGCAAGATTGTATAAATGCGAAGGTGAAATAAATGGACTGACACTAGAGAATTGTCCGGAAGTACTTATTTAAATGTATTTAATATAAGTAATCTATAGACGGATTTATAATATTTTTTTAGTCATTTTACCTATTGTATGGTAACATATTGTTTTACTCGCATGGAATGGGTTATGTATATTAAAGTAAATCAAATGTACTAAAATTATTAAGTACCTTAGACTGCAATCAGTTCCTTCTTAGTTTATAATTGTTTTTTTTGCCGAAACTTCTACGCGCTGCCCCTTCAACGAAATAATTTCTTACTAAATTTAATCTTTTTACGTATAATAACAATTATAATTTGATTGTTAATAACCTCAAAATCCCCTTTCGACGCCTTGTTCTATGAAAATAAGCGGTATCTTTTACTTAAATGCCTGTTATTTAACTAATTCTAAAATAAGCAGCAAGAGCTAGACTGTTGTGTCAAAAATATTGACATTATGCTGTAAGTGGCCTACATGGATAAAATGGATTCATGCAGGTACGATTCGACTGGGTGCTGTAAATGGACTATACTTCTTCATTCACTTCATCTCTCTCGCCATGAGAGAAGTTCCTGTGTCCCAGTTGTAGGAAGGTTAATTGAGTGATGATGATGACTTCATTCACAAGATTAGGGAATTGAGTTGCATCATATTTCGGATCCGTATATCATCACTAGCAACACACACTGCTTCAACACCGGATACATACAATTAATTCTTGTAAGCTTATATACTTTTGTTCGCAAACACTTTATTTACCTTATTGTCATTGTTATATTTACAATTCATTACCATTGATGTTTAATATCTATGTAAACAATAACATTTCAGTTGCTTGAGCTCGTGTAGATTGAATTGAATTGATTACTAACTTAAACAATATGTTTCCCAAAACAAACATATCTCACTTGCAATTAACAGAACACTGTTATTTGCATCTCATCATCTCAGCCGCAGGACGTCCACGGCTGGGCCTCATCATCATCTGTTTTATTATTTGCATCTATTTAGGTTTTAATTTGAATGTGTTGATTTTTCACGTGTTTGTGCAGTAAGTGCTCCTATCTCTTATCTTCGGGATAGAGAATTGTCAAAACAGCTTATTAAGTACATATATGTATAACCCTTCTTTAAATTTCCAAAGAGTTCTAGCAATGATCAATTTTGCGTCTGAATGTTCTACGCAAAGTCTTACTTATTCTCCCTTAACCCGACCTCGTAGATAAACGGGGGTTACATATAAAATTGTCAGAAAGTTAGATGTTTTCCTTTACAACAAAATGCTTTTATAATTTGGACTATAATATCCTGATCAAATCCTGACACATACAAACGATTTTTCACACTAATTTGCCTAAGCGTAAATAGTTGAGAATCAAATTCAGGCAGGCAATAAAATACTTAATTTAAGAGTTCGTTTTTTCGATGCGGTGATGTATGTAGTTTATCATAATAATTATACATTTATCATAGTTCTTATAGGATGATATCGGGACCACCAAAAATAAAATTATCATTTCACAAATCCCTATTGTCTTCTATATGTAATGATTAAGATGAGCAATAATTTGATCCCAAGTTAGAAACAGACAAAAGGATAGATAAACCAAGTTTGGCTTTGAATAAGAGAAACTAACCCATGTTTGCAATCTCGAACCAATGGGTTTAAGCCAAATATTATTAGTTATCATGTGAATGATTCAGGATAAAAATGTATCTTTATAATTTTAATGATTTCATTGAAATTGTATGTCTATTATATTTTTACATGAAACACCAATTTCGTGATTAAAATATGTTTATAAATTGTACGCCTATAATATTTTAACATTTCACACTAAATTCTTGGTATACTTTATTCACACTTATCTATATAATATTAATTAATAAGCCGTGTTGGCTAAGAGGGAAGACACTCGACTTTCATTCCGAAGGTCGTGGGTTCAAACCCCGCCACGCACCTCTGGATTTTTCTTCTTGAGAAATTTAGGTGCGCTTTAAACACGTGCTTTAACGGTGAAGGCAAACATCGTGAGGAAACCGGCATGTTCTGAGAACTTTAAAAGAGTTTGAAGGACATGTGACATTCACCAACCCGCACTTGGCCAGCGTGGTGAATTAAGGCCTAATCTCTCTCGTTAAGAGAGAAGTCCCTGTGTCCCAGCAGTGGGAACGTTAATAGGGTGATGATGATGATATTAATTAATTATCTATAAGTGCTAATAGAATATCAAGGATAATTTATTTTTATTACTTTTATGTTATAGCATATCTAATCTGTGGTTATAGTCAAACATGCTAAACAATATTCTAAGTATAGTATCGATAAAATGAAAAATTATGTCCGCATATTTTTCTTGTCCAAAGTATTTCAACTTTTATGAAGCAATTTATAAATGCCACTCTCTCGGAAAAAGAGTTAGAGACCTTAATTTCTCTCAGAGTTTTCCGGAAAGATTCGAATACACGGTGTTTTAATCTATACTAATATTATGAAGCTGAAGAGTTATTTCATTGAAAGACAGCCAATAGAGGAAGGCTATAGGCTACTTTATACCGAGGGAATTTAAGTTTTTCCCGAAATCCATAAAAGATGGACAACGCCCTGGCGTTAAAAGCTAATATTTGATAGCAATCATGGAACATTAAATAATAATTATTTCATACCGTTCCAATCTCTATTAAAAGTTTAAACATTATTTGGGTTATATGGTAAATATAATCCCTATTACCTGAATCTCACAATGTGGTAAGTATCAATGTGGTGGAAGATGGATCACAAAGGTATAGAAGGTACCGGTCGTATTGACCATTGTATCAAATTGTCTCAGGTTGTGGTTGAGGGACTATGAGTACAGCTGAATTGTTAATTCCATATTCCAAACAATACATTTAAATGACATTTGGACTTCTAATTTATTTAAGTTTAACTGATTTTACAATTTTATATGACGCAAAATATATTTATTTTCAACCTCCCTTCTCTCCCTATCTTTACCTACCTGTACGTAAAAAAGAACCCCGCGAATTTTAAGTTTGATTCTTTAAAAATATAGCTAAAGCCGCTCGTTTCTCAACAACTTGGACTTGAAATTTCTTTCATGGAATTTTCCAAGTAAATAACTAAAAAGAGTCAGCTTCAGTAATCCCTCTGAAGAAACTAGAAACGGACGTGACTAAACGGAAACTCATTTCCTGTACATTAACTATTTATTTATTTTTAACTGTACTGGAAAATAAAGTTTTATAAGCTTTACGATATTTATTTTTTTCAGGCAGTAAAATGTGACATCAATGGAATAAAAATATGTCATCAGTGATTATAAGATTAAAAATAGATGTTATATACCATGTGACAAGATAGTGAACGAAACAAGAATAATCTATGGGAAATATACATACATTATGTAAACTTATTTAGTTTTTTCAATCATTGTATGTACTTACATACGTAGGGTCTCGTTATCAATACTATTAAAATTCTAAAAAGAGTACGTATATATCAAAATCAAATTTGGTTTACAAGTTGGATAATACATAGAATAATTAGACAAACCTATGAATCTTAATGATTTTTAATAAGTGATAAATCTCTCTTCTTAGGGTTTTTCTGCATTAATTTAAAAAAAAACATATGAATAATAAACGGGACACACATTATAAAAAAATCAGCCTGGCAGCAAAATCAAGCATACATCCAGAGACACGCAACCTTTTCATATTCTAGCGGTTGGCGGTTGACCGTAGACAACACCATAAATAATAGATCTAGAATATTTCTCACTCCTACAACCTCCCTGGGGATAAAAGAGGTCTTCCAATTTCACGCTCACTCGTTTGTAGACCTGCGAATTCGCGGAATGGGGATTTCAACTGCTGTGTGTTTGTCACACCTTTCTTGTGGTATTTATTTTTATCTATTGTTAGTATGAATCACACAATCTTTTCTACAATACATAAAAAGTTAGCTTTATCAAAATACTACAATAGCATAGTAATTACTAAGTGTTATTCTGTACGCTATTTTACTTGATCGATAAAAAATAATTATAGTAATGTTGTTTATTTACAGTAATAATTTTTACAGATGGACGTATGTGCGGTAGTGTATGGTGCGCTCGCCGATAAGTTTCCAGTCAAGAACTTTTCCAACGGTCATAAATAAAATATAAATAAATAAATATTTCCGGACTACTCACACAGCATCACCTTACCCCAAACTAAGCAGAGCTTGTACTATGGGTGTTAGGTGACTGATATACTACATAGATACATTTTTTTTTTGTAAATACATACATATGATACATAGAAAACACCCAGACCCGAAACCAGGAATTGTAGATCGTACAAAATCTGGTCCCACGGCGGGAATCGAACCCGCAACCTCCTGCGCCTCAGGCGGACGTTCGCCCACCGAGCCACAGAGGTCGTCTGTTTTACGCGCTTTAATATATATCTACGTTTACAAATATAATAACGTAATCTGAAAATCCAAAACAAACTGTATTTACTTACCAATTTCCATTAAAAACCAACTGGTTTTGGCATGCAAGATCTGCAATGTATCTAACGTTGTTTGGCATTAATAATCAAGTCTATTTTATATAAGTAATAATAATAATAAGATAAATCAAAATATACTGTTAAAGAAAAAAAATGCAGATGTACTTATTGAAAACAGTGAGATGTATCGACATTGAATTATCTTTATTGGAAATTCCTTCAAAAACTTCATCAGAGCATTTCTAATTTCTTTTGAACCTAAAAGACTAATTAGTTATTCGACGGCCAAGCTATCAATTAACAAAATGTCGATATTAATGAGAAAAAAGTATCAGGAATGTTAAATTAAAATTGTATCTATTGTAATTTCTCGTGGAATTTTCGATTGCAAAAAATGAGGATAATTATTTTTTCATTTGAGCAATGATAATTTATTAGAATCGGGATACCTTAGTCTTTATGACCAATATTCTTCTTTCAATTAGTTTCATTTGAGATTTTTTTTAAATTATACTGTTAGCAACCCTTAAATATTTATTTAAAATATTCCGGAAGTTTTGTAAGCGCCTTCCGGAATCCACATGATTAATGTTGTTACCCGTCGATTCCTGCGGCTCACGAAACGGTTCTCTCTTGATAGATGTTTGTCTGTTTTTCAGGCTTTGATCATAAAAGAACATTTTTGTTTTACGCAAGATAAATTGTTTCTTATCCGAAAGCTGGCTATGCCCAAATAAAATATTTAATTAGAACGTTTTCTGCAATTTATGATTTGCTTTACTTTTATTGATAAAGCTGCAATTATAATATAATTTTAAATAGCAATGCTTAGCTTTGTCACCCGAAATGTTTGAGTTATCTCGTTAAAGTTAGATTTCCGGTGGAAAATAGCCTGTCAGTTATTTCAGATTATAAATAATGAATGTTCCGAATTTCAATATTATCTCATTCCACCGTTTAAAAGAGTAATTGACATTACATCTACTACAATTTTATTATGATTTTATATAATATCTTTTATCATACCTATTGAAGTTCCTCTGCTTAGGTGGTATCAAATATTTCGTTGATATGTCATTTCAACTACAAATTCACTCGTAACTTGTAAATATAATGTTGGCGTTGAAGCATCGTCTTTACAATTCCGAAAGCGTAGCAACACTACATTGTGAGATGGTTGTGCAAACATGCCCAGAAAAGTAAATATTTGAGCTTTCGTTGTGTAAATAAGAATATATTTTTATAAAGTTTAACTAAACACAACATTTTCAGTTTCTTCAACGACTCTCAAACGAGGACTACTTTTGTTGCCAAGTATTCTCGTATTTACCATAGATTTGTGTATTATGTATCGGTCCTAGAACCCAAAATCTACAATACAAACCATATCGATAGCTTAAAAATATACAGCTATGTTCTGTTTTTATAAAGCTGCAGCTACGAACATGGTGAAACTTATGGGTTTTTTGTTTAACTACGGAATTTGTATACCAAGTGGACTGGTCAATTACATAAGATTTACAGATTACAAGTAACACTCGTAAACATGAGAGCCAACAAACCGCTTCACTTTATGGAAGCATAATGAGCTGAATTTATGAATTTTCATTTTACCCAAATACTGATCTTCAGTTGAGCCACGTTGTGTGTGTGAGTTTAAATAGGTGGATTTATAAAGTGCCCTCTTTAGAATTTTAAACAGGTTAAATGTAGAGGTTCTTTTTGTGTGTACTAAGTTATGATTTCACAGCATTTTTCTATTTTCTTATGATATTTATATAAACACTCCTATTTCATGTTCCGACACTGGAGCACGGGGACTTCTCTCTTAATTCATTAATTCACCACGCTGACCAAGTGCGGGTTGGTGAATATTACATTGTATAAGACTTATTATTTTAGCATCTAGATAAAAAAGATTCTTCGTAAGACAGTCATGTCACAAAATTAACATAACCAAATTTTAATGTTTCCACTTTGCCTTACAGCCACTAAAGTCTCGTATTCAGGAATTGTTGCAGTAACACTAGGTATATCTTGATATCGGTGGTTCTAATGTTTATTAACAAATTTTGCAATTTTATCAAGAAAACCAATCAAGATCAATCAATAGAACTATGAATAACTTAATTTATGCTGAAGAGATTAAGACTTTGATTTATTAAAACCATAAGGATTAATGAATGACTTAATAAGAAAACATAATTTTAAAACAAGTTATTTACCATTATCAAATAGAAGCAGAAATCGTCTTCGTATTTGAACAAAATATAAGCAGTTATTTTATTGTCTTCATATCTTACTATAGAATACATCTCATCTTAAGGGTACACAAGTTAGTCATGCTTAAGGAGGCGTGGTGCGCAATACGTCAATGTTTCTTCGGTGATTAAACATTCCTTGTGCCTTAATGTGACGGCTCTATTTTAAGAAGCCTTAGATGAGCCTTGGATATTGGGATTCGGGATACGTAATATGGCCATTAATATTGAGTAGTACTAATTGTGCGGAGTACTTCAGAACAGGAAATAATATAATCTGTCTGGATAATGTTCTGACTTAGATCCAAGTAGAAGCATTTTAGATTTTGACTGCCTCAGTGGCGCGGTGGGCGGAGGTCCGCTTGCAGTGCAAGAGGTAGCGGGTTCAATTCCCGCCGAGAGGTCAAGTGTTTGTACATGTATTGCCGGGAAAAAAAAACGAATAAAAACCCGTGCGAAGCCGGGGCGGACCACTAGTACTTAATATAATAGACATACATGGCAGATATTTTTATTATAAGTACATACTAAACACCCAGACCAAGGAGTAAATGCTTGCAGAACTCCAAACACTTGACTCCTCGGCGGGAATCGAACCGGCTTGCGCAGTTAAAACTAGTTTTGAACTGCACGAGCCGACGTCTACATGAGTCGATCCTTTATGCTGCAGCGTTTATAGCTGGCACTTACTAATGCTAGAAAAGATTTGTTCCAGTGTATGCCGTAGTTTATCTAGGCGGAGTGTTTTCTGCGTAGTTTTATTTGCCTGTTATTTTATAGGGTTCCGTAGCCAAAAAAGGGGATTCATTTTCGATTCGTCATGTATATCTGTATGTTTGTTGGTCTGTCTATCTGTCCATCCGTATGTCACACGTTCTACAAAACTATACAACTATACAGCATTAAGATTTCATTACAAATATTAAAAAAACACATGTTTATTTACGTGTTTTATCTTCAAACTTGGTATCTAGGTTTCTAATATAGATTTCGGATTTATTTATTTCACCTTATTTTAACAATGGTTGCTATACTAGGTAAGTCATTTTATACATTCTTTCTTAGTTAAATTATCCATAAACAAATTACAAAAAAAATCAGGTGTCAAATAATTAAATACATTTTCCAAATAAATGAGTTCAACGTAAATAATGTAAATAGATTAAATCATGAAATTATTTTTATAAATAATACATTTTTCTAAGTATTTTATTCTTCCAAAAGTGTGTAACTTCAATAATGATAAAACAATGTTTTTGCTTGTAGGATGAATAGGTAAAAGAGAGACAGAAATGTTGAGGTACTTTCACATTTTCAATATTATTAAGGACTCTCTCCTGTCTGTAATTTCAGAGATTTACACTAGGTTGCCAGGAAGACATTTTAATTTCCGATCGCTTAGCCACAAGGACAAGTTCTTGATAAAACGAATGCGGGTTATATATCTCAAGGATTGCCAGACTTTGGCAAATGTTATGTTAATAATTTTAAGATTTTTTTGTGTGTAATGTTTAATAGGTTTTGGCATTTGTTTCAGTACCAAAACTAGGCTGAGTTCCAAAATAAATGATAGTTTAAATAAATTTTTAAAAAATGTGTGTGTGTGTGTTAGCTACGACGCACGATTGGAGTTTACTTCTTACGAACGATAATTATGATATAATTTTTTTCTATCGAATAGAAAAAAAGGGTAAATGAACGCATCTGCTAAAATGATAAGAGAAACAAAAATATATAATAAATATATATCTGTAATTATTCGGATTATTTATATTACTTCAATAAAGCGTATTACATAAAGTATGTTACAAAATAATATAAATAAAATACAGTGAGACTACGAAGTATCGCGCAAAGAGGAGACCCCGAGAATAAGATACGCTGTGTAATGTATTCCATCTCATTCTTTTACACGTTCAATCCTACAGATATATATGTTTGTCTCTTTCTACGTAACGCCTCAACTTTTCGTGATTTTACTCCTCATAAAATTTCCGTACCGGGCCTTATAACTCAAATCGTTTCTTAAGGAGTAAACTCCAAAAGATAAGATAGCTTAATCCATGGCCATGCGAGTTTATTTGTGTTAAGCCTTCCAGAATTTACTTTAGTAGGTATTAACTTAAATTCGCTCGAATAGTTCCGTTTTACTCAGGTAACTTTTAAGAAGGGAACTCTTTTGGCAACTTCGATAAAATAGGAATAGAATTTGCCTTTCCTATCCCGACTCTTGGCCAAAAAAGGAGGAAGCCCAGATTCATCTACGATTTTCTGAAATTCAATACATTTTTTAATATTACAAATGTACATAAAAAGTTGCTTGGTAACGTAACTCTATACTAATACTAGCTGACCCCAGCAAACGTTGTCTTGCCATGTAAAAAAATAGATAGTAGCCGATTCTCAGACCTACTGAATATGCATATAAAATTTCATAATAATCGGGTAAGCCGTTTCGGAGGAGTACGGTAACTAACATTGTGACATGGAAATTATATAAGACTAGCTGTGTCCTGCGGTGCTACCCGCGTTATAATGGATGAAGTACTCTTAACCAACAACATATTTATTTGAATAAAGATTAATATTATTATGTTGATACAACTTAAACAAAATATTTCGACCAAATTAGGTACCATAAAAACGGTTTTTGTGAGTTAATCTTAAAAGATAGACATATACTATTGCGGACTGTTTTTTAGATCATTAAAAGAGCTATTATTCTTTAATACATATTTTTTGTGTATCTTGAACCGTTTTCACGGCGCACGCAACGGAAGGCTTCAAAGATAAACAATTTCTCCCGTTTTTTACACATTTACCACTATATCTTTGCTCCTATTGGTCATAGCGTGATGTTATATAACCTATAGCCTTCCTCGATAACTGGACTATCCAACACAAAAAGAATTATTCAATTCGAACCAGTAGTTTCGGAGATTAGCGCGTTCAAACAAACAAACAAACAAACAAACTCTTCAGCTTTATATATTAGTATAGATTATAAAACAAAAGAGTGTGTTTGTTTAAACGCGCTAATCTCAGGAACTATTTATTCTATTTGGATTCACTGTTCTATAGCATATAATATCGAGAAAGGCTAATAGCTACTTCATATTACGTAAAAATAAGACGTACCCGCGGTGAAATCTACAAAACACGGGCGACGCAGTGGCGTGAAAGCTAGTATAACATAAATTAGTAGAACAGTGGTTACAACAGGTGTTTATACGATAAATATTATCGATCATAATCTCGTTACGGGTCTGTTACCCGTCAGGATCGATATAACTCGACTAAATGTCGAAAGCCTCCCAAAAAGCTAGCACGATATAACGATAAAAAGAAGTCATGCAAATAAGTTTACACTCTGAAAAGTTAAAGTTAGTTGCAAGCACACCATTTATTTTGAAACCAGGTTTTACTCATGTGCGTTTGTTACGGAATTATGATATAATAACGATTTATTTTGCCTCAGGAAGGAATCATCTTGGGAGTGCCTCTCCCGTGAGCTCAAGTTTTTTTTTTTTTTTTATTATTTATAATCCTTCATTTGACTACAATCTCACCTGATGCGAAGTGAAGATGTGGTCTAAGATGGAGCATGAAGGCCTAGAAGATGGCTTCTCCGGACCACATTACGAAACACGAAAAAATCGCTTCACTTCATGTGTGTGAATGTCATGATTTCGTAACTAATTGTTACGAGATTAATTTAAAATTTAAAATAAATAAACCCGTTTTCAAAATGAATAGTCAAATAAGTTTTTTTTGTATAATATAGATTATTGTATTCCCTACTGACTTTTAATTATGGATCATATTAGCATGTATATTGCCTGATATATACATACATAATTATGTCTATTCAGGAAAGCGGTCTCGGTCTAGCGGCAATTATATCTTTAACCTTCTGGAAATATTTAATTTTCATCCCATGTGTGATAGAATACGATATCCTTGAATACCAAAGGAAACAACAGATAATTGAATATTATTACAAAACAAGTAATGTTTTATATGAAATATTAAAATAACCAAAATACAATTATTGTGAAATTTAGTTTAAAGAGTATCTTATTAATTATAACCGTAGGCAATCGCTAAAACAAGACCCTGTTCGACTCTGAAACTCTAAAATGTGGTAAAATAATATATGCGAGTGTATTTTCTGTTTACCACCATACTGTTCTACGGACTGAAATTGAGAATCCTTGTTAGAAGCCGATGTGATCTGTCGCTGAGTGAAATATGGAGATGATAAATCAGCTTCTATTTGCCAAAACGAGCTAACTATGTTATTAAACGAATTTACGGTAAAGGCTTCAGTTTGCCTTCAATTATCAGAAAAAGGAGTGCTTTCTATGAGGATTATAATATAAACATGAAAGATGAGAGATGGTAATATAAACATTGAATTGCATCGTTAAATACGGCAATGGGTTTCAGCAATATTTAATAAATTTACATAAAGCATTCTCGTTCCGGTGTGAATATGTTAAAATGCATTTATTTCAAAAATGTCTTTACCAATCTTAGAAATTTAAATTATAAACATGATTGAATATTGAAATGTTTACGTGATATTGAGAAAAGAAAGAAATATACATTTAGTCTTTCATAATTAATTAAGTGAAGGAAACATTCCGACAAATTTCTCAAATCATTTCAAGATTGAATCCAATTAGCAAAAATTTCCTAAATGTTATGCTACAATAATTATTTTATTAGGTAGGTATAAACACCAGCTTTTGCTTCAATAACGTTTGATGGAGATAAATAAAATTAGTTACAGCTATATGCGAAACCAAGGCTAAGACTACAAGATTTCATTTGTATTTGTAATATTGAATGCATATTAGAATCTAAGAATTGGATCAACTTTTTATTGTTTTCTCGTTATTTCTACTATTCAAAGTCAAAGTCAAAGTAAAAGTCTGTTATTTTCACTTCACACACATTCTTACTTCAACCGGGAATGACCCATTAATTTTTTTAAAGATTTAAACTAACACATAATTTATCTTAATTTATTATTAATTACGTAATAGATTGGTTAAAGCTTCTGTAAGGCTGAGAGGTAACACGAAATTTTCGACTAAATTGTTTCTGAAAGAATAAAATTTATGGTCAAACTAAAGATGTAGAAAAAATATCTTTATATTCCATTTATTTATGTGCAGCGATTCTCTCGATGCATCTTTATAATATTATAATATTTAGTCGTATTTAATACAGATAATTCAAACGAACCATAGAAACGAGGACCTTATAAGTTTTTTGATAAGGTGTGGAGCACAAAAATATGTCAGTTACGTTTTCCAAAAATAACATTAGTTACGTTCTTGTTAAGCTAGGTACTTGAATTAAGATAAATTTACAGTTATGACAATTTTAATCAAACAATTTAATAATAAACTACGAATATACCTATATCACGAAATGTTGCAGAAACAACTAAATTACCGTGTCAAAAGGAAAATACCAACCAATAAGACTCTTACCCATAACCGACGTATTAACATAATTTATTCCATTATTGTCTGCAACCATGATGAAGGAATATTCAGATTAATAACAGCAGCGAGATTAATAAAATTCATGCCCATCTCATAACGAATGCTAACATTCATAATTCGCGGCCAAGATATTTTCATTTTCATCTCACATTATACCCCAACCAAAACATCTAAATGATGCTAAAATATTTGCCGCCTTTCGAAAAAAATCCGCCGTAATCCAATCCAATTCATAATTTAAACTTTAAATATCAAACACAATATTCACCAAACTTTCAACACATTCCACTACAAACCTTCACAGTCCAACTCGGAATTCAAAAGAGTTCACTAATTGCTGTCCGAAGTCTATGGCACTCGCGGAGTTCCAGAGAGAATAGACGAAAGAGTCTTTACGTAACCGGTCCCGGATTCAGGCGTGCTTTCTCTGAAGCGTTATCGGCCCGTCTGGTGAAATCGCCACCCGCCCTTACTGAAAATATAACTGCATTGCGCCGTGCCGGCCTATTCGACACTGTCCCTTATTTCCTACCAGAATCGTTTAATTTTCTGGAAGTAGTTTGAAAAAGCTGGCCACTATGCCAACATTTCATAATACAAATTTAAGTATAAAATTGTTATGTGAATATTATTTTGTAAAATGAATTTACTCGTACATAGAGATGTTTATCTCTATATATATAAATCTTCTGTACGGGTGTTAGTCATTGAACTCCTCCTAAACTGCTGGACCGATTTTTATGAAATTTTTTGTGTGTGACTTTATGGTTTAAACTAGGTTGGATCTAGGTGCAAAACGGGGGCGGATCGCTATTATAACATTAAAATATGTGGCCGTACTAAAGATGTACAAACTCTTATCAAAGTCTTATTTGGAGCTTTATCTACGAAATGGTATATAAAACGAGCAAAAATTATATGAAACTAAGAAATGTTTTGTGTTTCAAAGAATCCAGGTCACTATGGTTTTCCTGCTACTTAATTTAACCTAAAAACTGATGAGAATAAATCATCTCCCGCTTTCAATCTGCCAAGATTGTGACGTCATCACAACACAAGTTTATAGGTACTTCCAACTCCCATCTTCCCGCCTTTTGTGGTAATTTAATCGCATCCTGGATTAGGGTGAATTAATGTCGAGATTTTTGTTGGAAACTTTTTAAAATGGAGTAGGTATTAGTGTTTTTTCGAATTGAATTCGTTTGCTGAATTTTGCTTTTCATTGGGTTCAAGTTCAAAACGTTAAGGGAAGTAGTTTTATCAATGTTTTGCTAGTATTGAACCGAAACAAAGAAAGATCTATCGTCCATTAAAAAAACAGTTTTCTAAATTTTAATTCTTAGTTATTCTTATGCACGAAGCTAAAATTTTCAACCCAATAAATACAACGGGTGATATAGTGGACAAAGAAAAATCTATCGTCCATTAAAAAACAGTTTTCTTAATTTTAATTCTGTATTTATTCTAATGTAGGAAGCTAAAATTTTCAACACAATAAATACACAATGTTGACTACAGCATTTTTATACTGTGGTTCAGAAACGCCTTGTGTCAACCGAATCGATGACAGTTTTTATTTTATTTTAAAATAACTAAAATTTGATGATGAAACACAAAAACTAATTCATGTCAAACGAGCAACAAGATGACTCTCACAAACTTAGTAATAGGTCATCAGGACATTCAAGTAGACAAGTTATTTTATGCATTTTACGAGCAGGTTGAAACCATTGTGGTGGTACCATTTTTACCGTGGTCGTAAAAAGAACAACCTCAAATGGTATTAGGGTGCTTTCCCACCAATGGTGTCATATGCTTGGTTGCAGTAGATGCGTTAGATCCATAGAACTTGATTTTTTTTTTGCTACACATTATGAAAAAAAAGGGTGGGAGCGAGAAGTCCTAGTAAAGTTCAAATTGCCAGACACAAAAAAGACAGTAATTAAATTATTGAATGTGTCAATTCATAAGTAATTTTAGGCACGGTGAATTTTGTGTATTTTTAAGTTTTACATAGTGGATGTATATGTTCAGTGCAAACTATTGATAGTTTAATTTATTAAAATTATGACTATTAGCCGACTGGAATGTTACAAAAACAAATAATCTGTGTATGGATACCGTTAACAAGTAATATTTTGAAATTGTTAAAAAACTCTTGTACAAATTTCGGCTATAAAAAAGATGAGTGAACATGTGTCTGAAAATGGTGTTCTTTGCACAGAGAGAACGGATACTATGGTTATATCCTCAATAATTCTAAAGTATGTCAATTGTCGTATTCGCTGAGGTGGAAAACAGCCAAGACTACATTAGAGGTATTTATTTTACATAACAGCGTGGAGGGCAGTAACTGTTATTTGATTTCTACCTCTAGTTTTATTCTACCTTTCATTTATTTATTTTTGCTGTTAAATATGTTCTTTTTGTGGAAGAGAACCCTATTAGACCGTAGCACGCCGTAGCGGTCCGTACCATCCTGTCAGTTATCACACCGATACGCTGTTTGCGCAAATATTTACGTTACGAGCTCCTAATAAGCACGTAACCGAAGATATTTCACTACGCAACGAGGTTAATGATGTTTTTATTTCGGTATGCTGATGTTATGAATTTTAAGAAACAGAGCTTACTATTGTGGGTTTTCTTGAAATCTTTAAATAATTCACTTTATTTTATCTTAAATTTATAATTTATTTATTGTACAGTATGCGTCTCTAACTGGTAGCCCTCTTGCAGTAGTAGTTTCTATGCAAAAGGGTTTACCAGTTTGCGACGCATACTGTACACAAAAAAGATACATGAAGGTTTTGTAACAATGGTCATGTACAATAGTTATTGCATAACATAGGTAATGTTATAATTGTTTACACCGCGTATCTTTTATTCGCTCAGTACGACTTTGTCCACTTCCTAACTTGACTTGTCCACATCGCAAAGTGGACCACTTCCTTATTCGTCTTGTTCTTTTCCTTTACACTTTTTTAATACAACTTTTGTCTACTTCATAAGCAATAATCTCGTACTCACCAGTGTCAAATCACCTAGAAACTCCGTTTAAAAATTTCAGACGACATTACCTGAAACAAAACAAAACACAATCTGATTAGAATACACAACGTGGTCTATTAAAAGCGCGGATCATTAATAGCTTTTATGACAAACTTTCCGCAATAAGCTGAAAGGAGTTCCATTTGATAAAATTAGCTAATTTGCTACATTGCCATCAATTTAATTGGTTTTACGTGCGGTCCATGTAGATTACGTATGGTACTGTTATAAGCAAAAGTGAAATTTTGGAACAACTCGTGAAAATCAACACTCGGAGAAACGGATATTTTTCATAATAATTATCCCGTAACACTTCTGATATTACTGAAAAAAAAAGAATAACTAAATTTGGATACCTTTGGATTTTTCAACGATTAAAAAACAAGTTTTGTTGGTGAATACAGACCACTATACCCATTTCTTTTTGTTTCTTAGTGATACTTCAAATATAACGACATTTTGTTAACAAAATAATTGAATTTATTAGGAGTGACTTTCCAAAGGTATTTGTATAAATATCCACAGTAACGTATAATTATTTTATCAATAAAATGACGTCGTACTATAGCTTCGTATGAGTATTCGCAAGAATAACATTAAAATATTCGAGCAAATGCCGTAGTTTTTTACCTTCCGCACTGTAGATTTACCAGGAGTTGCCAATTACTGTTGACTGTTGGAGATTACAACATGTTGTAATCCCATGCATTTGACAGATTTTTCACAACAAAAATGTTATCTTTATTTGTCAAATGTATGAGAATTACAACATATTGTGAACTCCAACAGTCGTAAGTGGCAACTCGTGGTATGGCTACAGAGCAGTAGTTAAAGAACTACGGCATCTCTTCGAATATGTGATTCTTGCGAATGCTCACAAGAAGCTAAAAAGGCAACTCGTGATACTGGTTAGAAATATTGGCAGGTGAGAGTTTTATGCGAATAGATTTTTAATGATATACGATATGACTCAAGAAAACTGTCAAATGCAATGTATTTTGTTGGCAACTGTACCTCGCGTATAGCTAAAACGACATGTGTATGGGATATTGTAATTCAAATGGATTGAAGACAGAATCCCAATACTTGGGATTTTAATGTAACTGGTGAGAATGAGGTTGAAGTAATTTTTTGTATTACAATATTAATTCGGGATGTGAAGGACAAGTTATTCAAGAAAAACCCTGTTAACTCAAGCTTATGTTAATTTGTCAAATAAATACCAGTTAGAACCCTCTATAACCCGGGTTATTTTGTGTTTTTGTTATGTGGTAGGTAGCACTTTAAATTTGGAAGTTAAACGTTATTTTGGCTTCTTATTAGACTGGGCCCTACGGCTTATTGGGCCCGGTTGACGTTATGCAAGTTTCGAATCGGTCAACTGGCCCCGCTTATCGAATTTGTCATAAGACAATAGAATAGTGTTTCTACTTCTTAACCGACAAAATAAAGGAAGTGGTTCTCAATTCGTCGCAACGACAACGAAATCATAAGGCAAACTCATCAGAACCATAACGTTGCGATGTTGCATAGAAAAACGGAAGACTAAACTTTTACATTTAGCCGAAAAAAAAACATTTCAATATGGGCTACATTGCCAATAAAAAATCTATAAAAAAAAATAACAAATATTTCCGAACCCTTACACATCATCACCTAACCCCAAACTAAACAGAGCTTGTACTATGAGTTACTAATTATACTAGAGGTACATAGATACACTTTTTTTTGTAAATGTAGATACCTACACAAAAAACACCCAGACCCGAAACCAGAATTTGTAGATCACACAAAATCTGGTCCCCCGGTGGGCATCGAACCCGCAACCTGCGCCTCAGGCGGACGCCCACCAAGCCACAGATGTCGTCAACTGACAAATGACAACGGTTACTTTCATCCAACACTTCGTTATTACAATAAAATCAAATCCATATCTGAATGCTACCAGTTTCCGATTGTATGGCATATTCTGTTGTCACAATACATACGTGTATACAATAGCGATATCACGGAAGCTTCAGTTGCCAAGATAAACACGCCGCCCCTCGGAGACCCGCCGTACGGGCGCTTTATTTTGTTAGAGTGTTGCACTTTCGTCTCATAGGTGAATAATCCACCTACCTATCTAGGTCAAATACTTGACCAATATTCTTTTTAACCCCCGACCAAAAAAGAGGGGTGTTATAAGTTTGACGTGTCTTTCTGTCTGTCTGTGTGTCTGTCTGTCTGTGGCACCATAGCTCCCGAACGGATGAAGCGATTTTTTTTTGTATGAAAGGTAAGTCTGGCGCGAGTGTTTTTAGACATGTTTCATGAAAATCGGTTTTGCCGTTTAAAAGTTATGGGGGTAAGAGTGGGTAAGGAAAACCGAAAATCTGCAAATATACTAGTGTGGGGTATCAAATGAAATCATCGCGCATCGCGTCCACATTACAAAATATTATGTTGTTATACGTTTAAGGAAATTAAGGCATGGGAATCGCGGGTTTTTCTTAAATTTTAAATTTAGATTTATAATAATTTTCATAAACATGCGACCGCCAAGTACCTATTGATATTTACAAATTAACTGTATGTCGGTCCGTACCATGAGATGCCTCGTGCGTGCATAATTAAATCCTAAGTTGTTAAATGTATGAATTTATGAAAATGGTTTATTTTTCGGGCTTTTACCATTAGGGTTTGGTAAATGCTAGGTTAAAGCCAAAGCCGGCATGAAAACAACACTCAATTGTCTATTTTTTTTTTCATAAATTATCATGACTCAAGGATTGCTGGCGCTTTCCTGATTACATTTCCTTAACTTATTATGTATTAAAATTAAAACTAGTTTCTAAATTAAACGAGATTTTCCTAAAGGGTACTTTTCATTTAATTCCCAAATACAAAAAAATTTAACAAGTAAAATAATGTTCTCACAAACACAGGATCGGTAAACTCGTTACAAATATCATTTTCAACATTTAACGTGGCTTTAGTTAATGGTGGCAATCAAATCCCAAAATCATTCGGCCTTTTACTACTCAGAGTTGGTAATTCTCGGAACAGTACTAAAAAAAATACATCCTATATATATTAGTATTATAAAATGTGATTACATTCACATTTTATAATAGTAATATATATAGGATAGTTTGTTTGTTACGCTTTCACGCGAAAACTACTCAACTTTTTATCCCGGGAAAATATGTAATTCCGCGGGACAATACATTTAAACGCGGGTAACACCGCAGGTCTCAGCTAGTATACATATTATATGTACCTAAATCCTCAGTTACTCAATAAGTTTGTAAACTCTCCGTTCTATTGAGTCTGAGCTGCTGATGATTGAGCCACCAACGTTTGGGCAGCAATACTCCAACCTAATTTTCAAAAACCTATCAAGCTTTGCACTTAATATGAATAGCTTTCATTTTGTATTCTCAACTATACCGATATCACGGTACTTCAATACTTTACAAGATAAATATCTGCTGACTGCTTCAGTGGCGCGGTGGGCGAGGGTCCGCTTGCGGCGCAAGAGGTAGCGGGTTCAATTCCCGCCGAGGGTGAAAGTGTTTGTATGTTCTGCAAGCACTTTTTCCTTGGTCTGGGTGTTTAATATGTATAATAAAAAATATCTATATTATGTATGACTATTATATTAAGTATATCAGATATCTAGTACCCGTAACACAAGCTTAGAGCTTACCATGGGGCTAGATGTTGTGTGCATTGTCTGGAAATATTTATTTTATTTATTTATTAATATCCCTCTATAGGGATCTACATGCTCCGTTTGAACTAGCTTGGTGGTTTTCCATCAGGGAAACTTTACGCTGTGGCCCTTAATATTAGTTAAAGCGAAGGGTTATTTGATAGGACTCGTCAGGGGAAATACCGCTTTCTGTTGGCTCATTGATGTATGAAAGTCTGGGAAATGATAGGAATACTTGACTTAATATCTATTTAAAAATGTAATAGTTTTCAAGAAAATCAATTGCAAATTTAACACGAAAGAGATAAAATTCTATAAAAGAACCACGCATTATTCTAGCACATCATGACAAAGCTAAAATAAGATCTGTATCGTCCTTACAACGTCCACTGCTGTCCAGAATAATCCAGGAAGAAAATTTTTGGTTGTTCGATATATTTCGAAGCAAAATCAAGAATTCATGATTATAAATATCATAATCGAAAATTCATAAAATCATTAAACTCGCTTAATTATGTAATTACAAAAGATATCACTTAATTTGTTCACTCATCACAGATGTTCTTAATTTTTTTCCAAGATACGCAAATTACATTGTATTTGCTCACTGTTAGGATAACAACTTTTGTTTTGGTTTGCATGTTCACCTTTAACAAAATTCTACAAAGCACACAAAGCGCTTAAAACCCAGAGAAAAACACTACTACCCTCTGTTCTGGCCATAAAATAAGTAAGTAATAAGTAATTCGTTCGTATAAATGTAAGTCAGTACAGCCTCTGGTTGTAGGCTTCGGTCGCGGCTAGTCACCACCCTCCGGGCTGGGCCAGTGCGTGAAACGATTTTTTTTAACCACATCGTCTCTAAACATCTGGTGAGATTGTGGTCAAATGAAGGCTTATTTAACATTAAAAAAAAACGTTTTATTCTAAACATTCGAGAAAATCTGTCGAGTTCATAAATCGTTTTCGTTACCTCAATAAAATTCTCTGTAAAAACCATGTGCAAAACTTTTAAATCTATTCTCAATATATCATTAAGAAGAGCTTACGCGCAAGTGTCTAGCTGTGACTTATCGCATATCCCTGTTCGCTGACATTGATGTCCCAACGATTTGACACAGGGCGCAGGGCTGCAAACATCCCCCGAGGTAATAAGGATTAGGCGCTGCTCCGACCAAGATTCAACTTATCTGGTAAGTGTGGAGTATTGTTTATTATAATTATGATAAATTGACATTTATATTTCCTGTAGTTATAAAGTAGACATTATTATGAATGTTAATGTATTTTAGGTTTTGACATTTAAGAATCATTATGACATTAGTTATTATATTTTGGATAAGTTGTGGCTTTGGCCAACCACGTTAAAAAAATATATTGTGACTTAAAATTTTATCAATAAATGACTATTTTATGTCTTCTTTGGCAAGTGACAATATAAGGTAATTTCACTGGTTGGGGATAGTTTAGCGAGAAAGGTTCTCAATGTGAAGCTGATTTGTGTTTGAAAGGTTAATTATATATAATTTGGAAGTGATTATATACCTGTTTTAAATTATTCTTAATACGGACAACTGAAAGTAACTCAAAAGCGTTTTGAAAGTTTGCTTTTCTTAATTTTAAATGTAATCCCGCAAAGGAACTCCCTACTGAACCTGAGCGTTATTACTAATGTACACGTTAGCTTATTCCCGTTTTCACGTTTCTTAAAGAGTAAAATTTCTTATCTAAACTCTTTTGTTTTAGGTGAAACCAAAATTTTTGGAATCGTTGGTAAAAACGGGCATTATTCAACTAAACGGCAAAAACTATCTGGGAGCATAAAATTGATAAATCAGATAGGATCTGATTTGCAAAACCAAACAATGGAAATAAATGATTTATATTTTGTATCTTGGCTCGTGTTATCTTGTTCCGTGTTTCGTAATGTGGTCCGGAGAAGCCATCTACCTTCTAGATCTTCATGCGAAGTTGGAATCTTAGACTACATCGTCATTTAACGTCAGGTAAGATTATAGTCAAATAAAGGATCATCTAATATAAAAAATTCTGGGAACAGCAGTGTCTAGCTGTGACTTTTCTCGTGTCCCTGTTCGCTGACATAGATGTCCCAACAATTTGACACAGGGCGCAGGGCTGCAAACATCCCTCGAGGTAATTAGGTTTAGGCGCTTCTTCGACCGAGATTCAACCTATCTGGGAAATGTGGAGTTTATGTGTTCATTAGGAAGTGACAATACATGGTTAATCTTACATCTTACTTCTGAATGGGTATGATTTAGTGAGAAAGGTTTCAATTTAAAGCTGAATTTTGTTTGAAATTATGTTTTTTTTTTAGAAGCTAGTGCTAACAATTGCCTGGAAGATACACAAAACCTTCGCAGGCACCATCTTTTTTTCTTAAAGGAAGTTTGTTAGTACCTTTGAAGTGTATGATTTTCTAAGTTTTATTTACTCAGAGTTGTGAATTTTCTTTTTTCATCATTTTAAATTGAATCCTGTATAAGCAGGACCCTGCAAAAGCAGACTTGTTAATCTTTGTTCAAATATTTTTTCTCTGTCTTTTACTGTGGCTACAGCTATGCTTGCCAAATTTATTCTAAATCGTACTTTGGTCGCTATAATTGATTTTCCCGCAAAAACTGGTATTTTACCGCGGTAAAAAGTGTTATTCTGATATTAAAATTATATTTTATATTTCATATAATGTATTTATTAATAATTCATCATTTTATATGTATATATTTACATATTTAAATAAGTTTTATATTTATAGTGCCTGATTTGTTTTCTTGCACGCCCAGGATGACTGGTAGAGAATGCTTCTAGCATTAAGTCCTCCTCTGTACATTGTTTTTTGTGCACAAAGTATAAATAAATAAAACTAATTTTTTTTACAATATCATCAATTCCATTTAAAATCCATGTTGAAGTTTATTGCGTGAAAGAGAATCAAACATCCACACACTCACATCATAATATTAGTAGGATATATTTTGCACCTATCGTATATTGCAAAAATGGAAACAACAGGTTGGTTAAAAAGCTTTTATTCAGATTATTCCAATTTTATTACGACCTTTTCCAATCGAAAATGAAAAGAACTGCTAAAATAAACCTACGTCGTTATCGGAAATAGAACGATGAAACGAATTGAATGGATTCACCTGCACTCCAAATGTGAATACCAAAACCCCTATCAAAATGGGAATGGCCAACCGGACTTGAGAAATAAATGCGAATGCTATTCTTCATCTAGGTTGTTTTTATTTTAAAATATCTTTATTGAAACATAACTTAAATAACAAATTGTATAACTAGTGTACTTATCCTGGTTTTACAAACAATGTACAGAAATAAATATATTCACTAATAACCACCCCTATTTACGTTTCCACAGCTGGGACACGGGGACTTCTCTCTTGATGAGGGAGATTGGTGAATGTCACATGCCTTTCAAACTCTTGAAAGTTTTCAGAACATGCCAGTTCGAACCTCACGATTTTCACCTTCACCGTTTAAGCACGTGTTTATCCGCTCATCAGTTTTTCGAGAATTGGTTTTTATCATGCTAGTCACCTGATATTATATTTTCTCAGTGATATCCATCCATACTCGCTCCACAATTAGTCACATAAACTGTTCCAGCAAAACTAAATGAACCAAGTATTGTTCGGTTTCGCTCTCGAATTGCCGTGCACTGACGAATTATGTCCACATATTGCAGCAATGCATTTGGCTTCCCTATCTCTCACATTAAGGATATATATGGAGCCAATGGTCATTACGAAGCTCCATTACGCTCAAAAGCTTTTCATTTTCACTAATAGCTTCTGTATATTATTCGTTAAATACTTGGGCGGTATTAGAATCCCTACAATGATGCTAAATTGACGACATAATTGACTAATTAATTATATCCAAGTTCTCTCTTCGCACTTGGTCAGCGTGGTGAATTAAGACCAGTGAGTAGTCCCTGCGTCCCAGCAGTGGGGACGTAAATAGGGTGCTAATTATGATCGGAATGGCTTATATAGCAACGCGACCATAATCAGTACGAGTCAAGATATTGTTTTCGTAGGCGCGTACGACTCTTATCTCTAAAATATTCATAAGAGATGAAAGCTGGGTTGTTCTATTCGCTTCTCAACTCAGTGTAAAAAATTGAAGCGAACTGCCAAGACAATGTTATTTCCTTGACTATTCTTAGTTTTTATTTAAATTAGCTTTAAGTTGACCTGTCCATGTATGCCTAGGCGTCAAAGGAAATAAACGTTTTGACTTTGACTTTGATTCATAATCATGCAATAATCTCTTAAATATATACGGCTTCGGAATACGCGTTTAAAATGTGAGAATCTAAACGCCTTTATCGTCAGCAAATTATATCGTTCACTTTTGATTTAACGGCGATTCGTGGTCATGGTACAGGAATGGGAACTCATTGCTCGACGTTAATCAAGTCCCCTATGGGTAATGATATGATAAAGACGAAAGTTATGTACCGCATGTTCCTAGTGCCAGATGCTGTCCAACAACCTTCCTTGTTACCGTTAGGGCAGTTCGCGCTTTCGAATGGAACTCTAAGACGTGTCGAATTTTCATGGGTCGAATACGGCATAAATTGTTATCTATACTAACATTATAAACCTGAATAGTTTGATTGTCTGGCCTAATTTAAAAAAAAATCAGGGTGAAATAGCCTTGCCTTTTGACTGCCTCAGTGGCGCGGTGGGCGGAGGTCCGCTTGCGGTGCTAGAGGTACCGGGTTCGATTCCCGCCGAGGGGTCAAGTGATTGTATGTTCTGCAAGCATTTTCTCCTTGGTCTGGGTGTTTAGTATGTATAATAAAAAATATCTATCTATGTATGTCTATTATATTAAGTATATCAAATGTCTAGTACCCGTAACACAAGCTTATAGCTTATCACGGGGCTAGATGTTGTTGTGTGGATTGTTCGGCAAGATTTATTTTATTTATAGCCCATTTATCCAGGCCACTTGATCGTTAGTCTCGCGGACTCGTTAGGGATTTTGTTTGGTCCAATAACGATTATTACGCAGTTACTTCTATGAGTACCTAAGTATTATTATTACGTATTGAGTATTACTTATAATATTATATAATCTGTGATTATTACCTAATATTCATAAAACTATAAATTCAAATTTCATGGTTTTCTTTAAATTTACTATGTTTCTATGTTACTATGTTCCTGAGATAGTAAAACTAAATTTGAAATTTAAGAAAAACAAGAGCTATGATGTCCTAGACAGACAGACAGACACACAGCCAGACAGACACGTCAAACTTATAACACCCCTCCTTCCCCCACCCTCTTTTTTTGTGTGTTAAAAATAATACTTAGCGCATTTCGAAGCATACCAATAAATGAGGGATGTATTTGTATTTTTTAATTACGCGTGTTTGATTGCCCGGTCCAATTAATGCAGTTTAAATTGTAATTAAAATGAAATAAAGACTTCTTTCAGTATAATGCTTTATCTAAAATATTGATCCATGTGGCATGGCCGTGGGACCTGTAACCTCCTGCAACCACCGTAACGTACGTAACTCTACAATTTACCAGAATAACCTACTGCTCGTTTGGAAAAGTTCTACGCTTGACCTATTGCGTATAATATCTTTCTTTGGTTTTTTCGTAGAATAATGAAAATGTTTTATGCAATAAGCAATTTCTATGCCCGTCTCATCAGAAATCTGGAACGCCTCCAATCCCTATGGTCTGCTTGTTATTATGTCAACGATTTTGTAAAGTGCCGCTGATATTTTCTTTACGTAGTGCCTAAAAAGAAGTCCCTTTGGGGTTTTCGGGAGAACTACTATTTATGTCTATTTGATTATGTTAAATGGCCCAGTATCAATGCGCTCTTTGTGTACAGCGATTAAGCACATTTTTACGTATTTTAAATTGTATCGCCTCATTGCTACTAATTCGTGTTATCTCGAAAATATCGAATTATCAGGAGACGGTTTTAAAACTATAAAAGTACTGTAATTATTCAAATAACCGTTATTTGAATAATTACAGTACTTTTATAGTTTTAAAACTGCACTTTGCACGACTTTACTGATATTTATAAGTTCAAAATTGTTGTTTCTTACTTCAACATTACCCGATTTAACCTTTAAAAATGTTTATATATAATGTTAAATACTTACCAATTTGTTCCTATCATTAAGATTCGTTTATTTAATAAATATAGTATATAATATAACTAAATTTGAAGTTGTAATGCCCCAACTGGGCTAATGTCAGGGAATCTATTATGTTAACTCCTTTTCTTGTCCCCACATGAAGCAACTTGAGATTTTTGATGTAAAATGAACTGATCACATTGTTTGATTAGTTTTTTTTTATTATAATATCAACAAATCGCAATCAAAACGTTACAAATGTATTATCTAATTAAATGGCTTATTAGTATGTGAAGAAGTGAAATTTAATTATTTCTTTTAAAAAATGTACAAAAGTTTGATTCAAACGATTTTAGGTGCGTTCATAAACAACAAAATATACATGTGATATATAAAATAATAAAAAAATATTATTTTGCTAAGATTGACGATTACGGAAGTAAATGGTCGTAATAAAAGCGCATCACGTGTCCTTTAAAAATAGTATGACTTTTTAGTGTTACGGTTATCTCGAAAATGTCATAAACTAGTTAACTCCGTGTTTGGAAATACTTGCTAACGCGAACGAATGCTAAGTTCTGAGAAACGTTACAAAGGAGAATGGTACCGCTGTATTTATTTTAAATGAGAAAAGTTTAGATTAATCGAGTTTTAGATCTTTGAAGATAAACAGTAGCAATTTGCCTGAGTTACTTTGGTCTGTACAGGTCAAATAGCTTATTTGGGGTCAATTCAAGTATTTTGTATAATTACAACGAAAGTAGAGCTTATCACGGGGTTTGTGTTACGGGTACAAGGTATTACATATAACTTTTGAAACTATAATGGCTATTAATACTATTTAGATTTTTTATGTTTCCGTGTCCAATGTTTCGCAATCTGGATGTTTTATTTAATTTTATTTAGAAATATAATATATAATTTTAAATAGCAAATTGTGTTGCTAAGCGCCTAACTAAACAACGCCTGGACCAATTTGGCCAATTTTTTTAAAATGTGCGTCTGAGTTGGATAAAAAATCAAAATATTGCCGTGAAAATAATAACCCGTGCGAAGCCAGGGCGGGCCGCTAGATAATTAATAAACATAACTTTTTATACATACAAAAACATTTTTGTCAACATTATCTCATCATCATCATCATCACCCTACTAACGTTCCCACTGCTGGGACACAGGGACTTCTTTCTTGACGAGACAGATTAGGCCTGCATTCACCACGCTGGCCAAGTGCGGGTTGGTGAATGTCACATGTCCATCAAACTCTTTTAAAGTTCTAAACATGCCGGTTTCCTCACGATGTTTGCCATCACCGTTAAAGCACGTGTTTAAAGCGCACATAAATTTCTCAAGAAGAAAAATCCAGAGGTGCGTCGCGGGTTTTGAACTACAACCTCCTCACACTTAGCCAACACGACTTTTTTATCTAATGGCTAGTAATTAAACAACAGCAAGACTTACAGCATACGGCGCTGCGTTTTTGCTGCGTGAATTGTTCAGATGCAGTATTTATATATTTTCACTCCATTTAGCCACAAACCCTTTATTACAGGTGGAAAATCCTTACACTTAGTAATCCGGGTGAAAGCTTACAAATACAACATCCTTTGTAAACGCGAAACCCGTTAGCGACTATCGGGTGGCCCAAATACAGATGTGGTCGTAATAGGCCTGATTACGGTTTCCAATTAGGAAACAGGTGGCGGGTTACTGGCCGGGGGCCCCAGGCGAGGCGAGGTTTGTCTTTTCACATTATAATTAGTGTTATAATGTCTCTTTGGGCATTTCATGACGTTTTTATTTGGGAAATCATAAAACAAAAGAAAGCAACAGAACTAAGCAGAGCTTGTACTACTATTATATCTAGGCGGAGTTTTAATTGATTTGGTACCTACCTACATACGTATTAGTTAAATTTTTAGAAAAATAATTATTAGGTTACATTTTATTATCATATTTATTAGGTATTTAATGTCTGATCTACGTTATATGGGCTTATAGCTTACGAAGTTACAAGCTGTGTTTTTTTTCGTCTTATTTATTTACAGGACTTTTCTAGTTAAATACTTATCAGTCCTATTTAGACAAACGTTTTGTCTTTGACTTTGACTTAACAAGATGTGTTAGTGTCAGGATGTTTTTTATTTTACCACTATATATAACCAAAATTTTTAACTGATCACATTGTTTGATTTCCAGTAATTTACCAGATACTCTGGTAAATTACTGGTACACTCGGAGGAAACCGACTAGAAATTTGTTATAAATATATCATCCTTTGTAAATGTGAATCCAGTTAGCGACTATGGGTATACTAATTACAGATTTGGTCGTAATAGGCCTGATTACGGTTTCCAATTAGGAGGCCGGTTAAAGACCGGATCCCAGGCGAGGCGAGGTTTGACATTTTAACGGACTTTAAAAAAAAGAGGAAATTATTATATTTAATTACTGTGAGCCTAAAATTTTGGTATTGTATCCAACTCTTTGATTAATAAAAAATAAAGGTTCAAAATAAAATAAGTTAATTACGTTAATTAGATATAATAATTTCCGAACTCTTGATTACGTTTGATGGGATGACATAATTAAATACATATTTCTAGACTAGACTATAGAAAATATGTAGCAACAGAACTTAGTAACAGTACCTACTATGACTGGGTAAGCAAACCGATATGGTAAAAAAATATCAAAGCTATTAAATTATTCTAAGATACGAACGCTTTATGAACTTACAATACAATACAATATTCTTTATTGAAACACCAAAAAAAAAAAACACAAAGAATTGTGCGTAGCAAAAGTGAGACAATGGGCGGCCTAATCACTAAAAGCGATCTCTTCCAGGCAACCTTTGCAACTTATTTTATTTTGAGAATTTATTTTTTATTAATCAAAGAGTTGGAAACAATACCAAACTTTTAGGGCTTCGTTACCAAAGGGCCGACGACTTTTTTTCATTTTTTAATTAAGTGTTTCTTTTCTAAGCTATTGCATAGCTCTATCCCGGGCCTTGAGCGTGGAGAGCGAATCCGGAAATTCCGTAACGAAATAACGAAAAAAACCTGACACGCCGATCGGCACAGCGGTGATACTTTTTTTCTTTTATAATTAGATGTCGCTACGCTAAAAAGGGCTAGCTCTAGATCGCGCTGACGAAACCTCAAGGTTTGGGGTTGTATAGTTTTACATTTTCTTGTATCGTTGATTAGCTCAAGGTAGCTACATTGTGCCATAATACCAATAAAACTACGGAAGCCAATTGAGTGGTATTTTTTTCCATCTATCAAGCCATTTGACAAGCCGCGGCCGAAGCCTACCACCAGAGACTGTTCTTAGCACCACCCGGAGGTCACGTGTAAGGATTCAGAGGGTTACCACTTACGGACGTGAACAGACAAAACCTCCATGATATTTATCTGATATTTTAATTACTTTCTAAAATATCACGCTTGTCTATTTAGTGCATTTAGGTGGCATTGGTTATATCGGCGTAACTGCGCATACGTAATGCCCTTCTTCGCTCCGCAACCTGGTCACTCATGCCTGCTTAGAGATAAAAAATGATCACTATTCATCAACTTTGTGATGCAAAATATACTGCATAAATAAAATAAATATAAAATTGTAATTATTGATATTATTAGATTTGTGTTTTTATTCTTTTTATTATTGTTTTAAATTTTTTTGTGTTCATACTTAAGTCGTTTTTTTGTAACTTTGTTAACATTTTTTTTTTTTTAAATGTGCAATATACTCTAACATAAGTGTATGTAGTGTAAGTCAGACTCGCGCCGTCAATAAAGTACCACTAAAAATCAGCGCTGTCGCTACTCCCTGAGCAACATGCTGAGTGGCAACCATTTTGTTTCTGTAGTGTTTTATTATTTTTAACTAAAATTATGTATGTTATATGTTGGAGAAACAAATAAAGATTTTCTATACTATTCTATTCTAATTGCATAAGTTGATAAAAAATGCTATGGAATAGCTTTACCGCGGCAGTCTCCGAGTGCCACAAGTCTTTTTCTCAACATTTTCTGCGGGAAATAAAATAACTCACCATACGCCAGAATTAAAGAACAATACTCCAAAACTCTGCCATAACGCTTGTTTAGAAATTACCAACCTCTCAATGCTTTGACTTGGATAAATGCCAATCAGTTACTGTTAGAAACAACCAACGCTGTTCAAATAAACACAAACTTACTCTCTTTGTACTAAAGTTAAACACTGCAGTGTTATTTTAGTTGAGATGTCTAGTTTGTCTATTTTAGTCTAGATGTTTGATTGTCTGTCAGAAGTCGGTAAGTTTCGTTGTGAACGTCCAGAACGTCAGTAAATAGGGTCTGATGGTTTTTATTGTAAAAAAAAACAAAAGGTACATCTTATCGCAAGTACGATGTCTTACAGACGACCTATGCAACACTACATATACATAATATAATATATGTACATAGACGAAGTTGTATGCCCTTGCGAAATAAAACCCCTAGTTCGAATGATGGCCTTGTGAATGCGAAATCTGTTTGATATATAATCTATAAATATTATAATAATAAATTATATTATATCTTATATATAACACTAGCTGTGCCCTGCGGTGCTACCCGCGTTATTAATGGATGAAGTACTCTTAACCAACAACATATTTATTTGAATAAAGATTAATATTATTATGTTGATACAACTTAAACAAATTATTTCGACCAAATTAGGTACCATAAAAACGGTTTTTGTGAGTTAATCTTAAAAGATAGACAATATACTATCGCGGACTGTTTTTTAGATCATTAAAATAGATATTATTCTTTAATACATATTTTTTGTGTATCTTGAACCGTTTTCACGGCGCACGCAACGGAAGGCTTCAAAGATTAACAATTTCTCCCGTTTTTTACACATTTACCACTATATCTTTGCTCCTATTGGTTGTAGCGTGATGTTATATAGCCTATAGCCTTCCTCGATAACTGGACTATCCAACACAAAAAGAATTATTCAATTCGAACCAGTAGTTTCGGAGATTAGCGCGTTCAAACAAACAAACAAACAAACAAACAATCAAACAAACAAACTCTTCAGCTTTATAATATTAGTATAGATTTACATGTCACAATGTTAGTTACCGTACTCCTCCAAAACTGACAGATGTTTACCAAATTTTATATGCATATTCAGTAGGTCTGAGAATTGGCTACTATCTATTTTTCATTTTGCAAAACAACGTTTGCTGGGGTCAGCTAGTACATTAAATATAATAAATACAATAACCGCAATAATTATTACACCGTCAAAACGTTGTAAATAGTATAAAAATAATTATTCTAATTTACTAACGATTCTCTTCTTTCAAGTTAATAAAAGAGTGCAATAATTTTATGTTCAATAATGAAAAAAAAAATCATAAAATAGACGTGGAAATGAAGTCTAAGTGAACGTTAAATTAATAAAAAATATGTATACAATTATTTATTTAGGTATTTGCTCACATGTAAATTTATACATTATATTGATTTATAAATTGTTACATCTTATGTCGATATGTACATACATGCCACCCCGAAGGGACACTGCAAATTGGGTTGCGTCAAATTACATTAAATACAACCAAGACCAAAATTCAACAATATTCTTATGTCATTCAAACTTTTCATCAATGTCAATATAAAAATCAATTATTCATTAAAATTAAATGATAAATAAAAATTATTTAACAAACCGATAGTCAGTTGTGAACGTCCTACTACCTACCTATTTAAGTATATAAGTTTTATATTTGTATTTATGCTTGTCTGCCGTCTAGTCTTTTTATTACCCCTTCACTTGAATATTTTAATTGGCAAACAACACAAGAATATTCATCTCAAATGCAACCGACAAAAACGCTTAAATAAATCAAACTTTACAAGTTGTATCAATAATAATACAATACGCACGTCAGAAACGCTAAGATTGCGTCCAGTGGCCGTACCACGCGTTGCTACACACATACATTTGACAGATTTTTCACGACTCAAATTTTATCTTTAACTGTCAAATGTATGGGAAAACAACATGTTGTAATCTCCAACAGTCGTAAGTTGCAACGCGTGGTAGGGCTACATAATATCTCAGATATTCGCTTCTGTATGACGTCATAGCTACGTCACCAACAGTGGCGTAACGTGGGGATGGAACCTGTGATCAAGTCGACCAAAGCCCCGCTGATAGTGATAGTCAGTGGCTGATAGTGATAGCACGATCTCCTTGGTCTGGGTGTTTAATATGTATATTAAAAAATATCTATATTATGTATGACTATTATATTAAGTATATCAGATGTCTAGTACCCGTAACTACCCGTATCACAAGCTTAGAGCTTACCACGGGGCTAGATGTTGTTGTGTGAAATGTCTGGAAATATTTATTTATTTATATTTAACTTCGGTCACATTGCAAGGAAAGACGGGAACAACCAACCGCTCATTGTGACTGGTAAAGTGGATGACAAGAGGCCACGTGGACGCAGTCCCTTTCCTTGGTCCGACCAGATCCGCACCACTCTTAACTCGTCAGTTCACAACGCTCTTCACACCGCTAGAGACAGAGACAGATTTGATAAATCTTTTCTCAAAATTTAAGGAAATCCCCCGATTCCAATGCCTTAATTTCCTTAAGTGTAAAACAACATAATATTATGTAATGTGGACGCGATGCGATTTCATTTGATACCCCACACTAGTATATTTTCAGATTTTCGGTTTTCCTTACCCACTCTCACCCCCATAACTTTTAAACGGCACAACCGATTTTCATGAAACATGTCTAAGAACACTCGCGCCAGACTCACCTTTCATACAAAAAAACTAAATTGAAATCGCTCCATCCGTTCGGGAGCTATGGTGCCACAGACAGACAGACAGACAGACACACAGACGGACAGACAGACAGACACACAGACACGTCAAACTTATAACACCCCTCTTTTTTGGTCGGGGGTTAAAAAAGATCGTGAGAGAGAAAGTGATTCTTAAGCTTTTGAGTCTCCAAAGCTTTTGATCTTGTATCGTATGACTTGCTCTGGAGAAAGCTAGGGGACAGGGGTATACCGGTTGAAGTCTTAAACATGCTCAAATATTGGTATAGCAAACAAATCAATTTTGTGAGGTGGGGTAGTGCTCTATCGTAGCCGTACAGGTTGGAGTGTGGGGTGAGACAAGGAGGGATGACATCGCCTAAGTTTTTTAACTTGTACGTCGACGACCTCATCAGTGAGCTTAGCAGAATGCATGTCGGCTGGCGAATGAACGGCGTTAGCATCAATAACATCAGCTATGCTGACGACATGGTGCTGCTGAGTCCGACCGTTGGGGGCCTCAGGAAATTGTTAAAAGTTTGTGAAAAGTTTGCGATCAAACATGGACTTATTTATAATGTCAATAAGTCAGAATACATGGTCTTTAAGGCCGCCGGGGAATGTCCAGATAGTAGCTTAAATATAACCCTAAAAGGCTTGAACATCAATCGTGTAACAACATTTAAATACCTTGGACATTTTATTACTGACGACCTTAAGGACGATGTTGATGTTGAAAGAGAGCGTAGGGCTCTATCGATTCGAGGCAACATGCTGGCCCGCAGATTTTCCCGTTGTAGCGACGAAGTAAAAATTACGCTCTTCAAGGCTTACTGTCAGAGTTTTTACACGGGAAGTTTGTGGATCGGGCATAGCAAAAAATCTATAGACGCCCTACGGGTGCAATATAATAATATTTTTAGATGTTGTTGCGACTGCCATGGTTTTGTAGTGCATCGGGGATGTTTGCGCTACACCGCACGAATGGTTTTCATGCCATGAATAAAAACCGCGTCCCTGATGCGCAGAGTCCGGGGCAGTCGAAACAATATCTTGGAGATGACATTTACTCTCCACTATGGAGGTCTCTTGTGCAGAGAGTGATCACTGAAGGAACCTTTTTCCTAGATTGATCGCTCTCTGCGTGGGACAGTAACTGTCTAACTTTTTTATGTTTTATGTTTATATTTATTTAATTTTGTTATTGTTTCTGATCACTTTAATTTATGAACCTGTGTCTGAAATAAAAGATTTTTATTTATTTTTTTTATTTAAGGGTGGTCACGACCCTCAGCATTGAGGACCACGAAGCTCGGAGGAGGAGGAGTTATAAACTATTTAATACATGGTACTCTATGTATGAGACATATTACTTTTTAAGTTAATTCAATAATATTACAATATTGCAAACACAACAGCAGTAAGTATGTCGTCTAAAAGAAATGAGCCGCTTTTGATACGGGCTCAAGGAAATGCTCTTTGAAAACTCCCTTTGAGAGTTTGGAAAGAAATTGCGCGCGACAGAAAGTAAAGGATTATGCTGAACTTTCACATTGTTTGTTTTTTTTAATAAGATTTATGAAACACACTGGCAACCTCATTATTCGTAACAAGTTTTATCCGTTGTTAACTTTTTGGGTTTAACATTTTTTGTGTGTTGTTGAAAACATTTTCTTGAAAGATATTTCATTAAACTTGAATTGATACTTGTTCTCAGTTGTTAATTAATTATATTGACAATATTGGACCACTGAAACTCGGTACTCATGAAAACTCTTATTTCCGTCTTATTTAAAACCGAATTAGCTATAACATTCAGTAAGCATAATAATGCCTTATTTTGCGACTATTATGAAAATAAACAAGCTTCTATTGAACTGTTTTGTAACAGATTTGGGACTAACCAATTACAAAGTGATTTTTTTATGTGATTAATGATATTTGTCCCTTATAAATCATCAGTATTTGCATGCCTTTCGGATATTGGTTTTAAACAAATCATTCGTTCTTCCAGCTTACCAAAATAATGGATATTTTAAAATTAAACGGTTGTTTAATTTTAAAATATTCAGGACCGCAAGGCAGTAATTATAATATAAAATTTGAAGCCGTCCATTGTACAACAAATGTGGCTATTTATTGTTATAAAAAAAGTTTGCAATAAAGAAATTATCTATCTATCTATTTACTTTGAATCAACAAAAGTCAAAAATATATTTCAGAGAAGTAAAAGTTACCCGCTGAATCATAAAAACATTTTCACTACCAAAACTCTTTACACTCTTTATGGAGGAAATCACAGATGTTTAACGACATAGTTCGGGATTGGCAATTTTCGATAATTCGCTTCACGAACACCAAATTGAGATGGAAAGCCGTAAATGTAGGTACCATTCTGTGCCCATACGGGTTCACGCGAGGAATTGAGTAGGTATACCCAACCCTTAGCGATAACTCGTAACTAGTTTTCGCCGGTAGGTTTTAGTCAGAACATTTCAGATTTTTGTAACCCCCGACAAAAAAGAGGTGTGTAAAAAGTTTGACGTGTCTGTCTGTGTATCTGTCTGTCTGGGACATCATAGCTCCCGAACGGATGGAGCGATTTCAATTTCGTTTTTTTTTTGTATGAATGGTGAGTGGTGAGTGAAAATTAGGCGAGGCGAGAGTGTTCTTAGACATGTTTGATGAAAATCTATTAGCCCGTTTAAAAGTTATGATGGTAAAAGTGGGGAAGTACAACCGAAAATCTGCAAAAAGTTATGTATTTAAAATAATACTGAATTTGTTATGTTTGTTGTTGTTGCGAATGTTAACTTTCGATGGCATTGGCGATATTGGTTTTAAGCGAGTTTAACGACAGTCTACCCCTAAGTAAAGGTATAACAGGGGTTCAAAATTTGTATGTTAGTTTCTAAAGTTGATTAAAAAATATGGACGTGTTTTTTTTCGATATTCATCCCCTTAGGTGATAAAACGGGGGCTGTTAGTTTGTCAATTCAATTCAAAATATTATTTATTCCAGAGGTAAACATAATGGTGCACTTAGAATAGACACAAATTACATTGCATTTTAAAATATAATGTTAATAATAAATTACATTAGTTTGAATGTATTATGTTTTAGAAGTTCTTTTTAATGAGACATCCGTTAATAAAGTAATTTAAGAAACTCTACCTCTAAGAGGGTAAAACGCGACTTGGAAGTTTGTATTAAAAATCTTGAAATTATAATATATCTTTTTAGTTCAAAATCTCTTACTTTGAAATACGTTTGAGATCTACATAGATGAAGTGAAGGATACTAATTAATGTTCCTTTATAAAAAACACCTAAAATAAATACCTATTTCTTTTCTAAGGTTTGACCAATGTTCTTTAATTGTGAACTATAAGCTGAATAACAAATTCCATACATTTGAAGTCGTGGGCGCCTTGTAATCTAGATATAAATTCAGATTCAGTCAGACATTACGGTAAGCTTATTATACTAGTAAGAAGTTAGCTACAGCTTTTAGTAGAGTTCGAATTTATGGAGTCGAAACGGTTGCTCCCCGCTGAGCGAACAAATAGCTATATCCTTCTACTTAGGGTTCCATATTTTTTGTGTAATAACGTAAACATATGAAAAAATGTGGTTTTCAAAATATTAGACAGGTACACAGTCTGCACTCCTCATAATAATACGGACAGTAGGAACACAGAAAGGGGGGGAAATTGAGCCTGATGTTATTTTCATTATCGTAGGTATTATTTTCACTTTATGAAGTATGTTTTAAAGACTAAATGTCTTCATACAAACAAAAATATTGAATAGCGTCTTTCTTGAAATTATGATATACATTTAGACCGCGCTTAAATCGCAATACAAACGAAAGCGTGAAGCGCTCGCCAATTTAATAAGAACGTTTGCTTGATGTGGTATGATAATGACTTAACAATCTTCTCTCACTCGTAAATTGGTCTATCCAATAAATTCGCTTATTATAACGTCTTTTAAAGCAGTTCTAAAGCTAGCGAAGGCAGTGTCGTCTCAACCTACGCCTTTGTATAACAGACGAATCTCTGATTAACAAAAGTAGGTACCAGCTTCCACAGCGCTTCTGTATCGCGATCTTCATGTATACGCGCAGTAGATGCGCGATTCACGATCGCTCTATGTGCTTGGGTTACAAGGTAGCATTTAAAGCTCGCATGATGTGTGTATACGCCAGTCATCTGTGCGACGTTTGCGTGTTTAAATTAAGTCATGTGTTCGGGGCCTAACGACCGATTTTCCCAACCTCAGAATAAAGTTAACAAATCAGTTCAGTTCATTTTCTTGTAATTGGACTCTGCGCTTGAATCGACAATTTGCCAGTGTCGAGTTTAATTAAATTATAAAGTTAAAAAGATGTTACTCTATTGGAGTTCAAAATATAATTCAAGTTAACAAAACAGTTGTCTGACGTCTCCGGTCAATTATTGACTGATAAGTGTCAATTTTATTCTGATATTGGAAATATAGCCTTCTTTAATAAAAGACACATAAAACTAAAATTTCATTGCAATAGCCTTTATAACCTATTCATAACGTTGAACATAACGTATGGGCGCCGTTGCCTGATTCGAAGGCAATGAAAATTTTATTTGGCCATAAAATACGTGAGAGCTTTTATGAAATGCTGCATAGGCAAAGCCTTAAGTATAAAACCAAATTCTATTATTTACGATTACTACTTTGATTTTTGAAGGGATTGTTCTAGATCATCATCACCCTATTAATTCCACTATATACTTATACTATCCGAAAAGGAAAGTGAATATAGACGGAAAAACAGCGAAAAGTAAAACCAATATTAGGGGCCTATTATTGAACGGAATTCTTGGTAAATGAGTACAAAGCTCAAAGTACAAAGTTCTAAACATAGTGGGAATTGTTTTTTATTTGAATTATTTTAACCAAAAACATTTTTATGTTCTTATTTAATTCTTAAATTATTTTTTTAAATTATTTTACCTAAGGAACCGATCATTCGTCTATTTGCCATTACAGAAAAGGCTTTTAAGATTTTTATACCTATATTTGATTAATTGTAAAATATGTGATTTGTAGACCGCATTGATTGTAGATGTTTATTTATGTAATATGTTACAAAGCTAGCCGCATCTGTAATTTTTCGCAGAGCCCGGCTACTCAGTTTAAGCAAGAAGCTTATAATGTCATTTGAGGCTCATAACATTTCCTGATGCGATGCTGCTTCGACAAGATAAAGGAGATTATTCCACTTCGCTTGGCTTTAGGACGTGAGAACGGACAAGGGAGATTGTTTGATATACGTTTTTAAAAATATTTTTTGGTTTTATCGTTTTGTTTGGAGGTTGTGTTGTATGTCCGAAAACATTTATTTATTTATTTTTATCCATAACATACCAAGCTGGTCCAATACAATGGTTTGGAGGGTGTGCCAAAGCCTTAGTTTCGAATATCGTGTTTGAAAAATAAACCCTTATCATCATTTTCATTTGAGGCTCATAATATTTCCCGATGCGAAGCTGCTTCAAGAAGACAAAATCAATAATTCTGCGGCGTTTGGCTTAAGACATGAGACTGATCAAAGTAGATTATCTGATAATATGATAAAAAAGAGAATAATATTCGTTTAACAAGATTTTTTTTAATGTTGTAATCATAATTAATAATAATAATAAAAAATGAATTTATTCACAAAAAAAATTAGGTTTTACAAATCACGAAATTATATAAGTACATTGTACTTAAGTGTAAAATTAGGTTAATATTTGTTAAAATAAATAATATATTTATTTATATATATATTTTTCTTCCTTCTCCGCTCTTTCCCAATTTTCAGCATATTATGACTATTCGCGTTGATTTGAACGTGAAATAAATAAACAGCATTAATCTCTCCTCAAGTGGCCTCTTCAGCTTAGTACGTCAGAAACAATTCAGTATACGCATACACACAGGACAAAAGTATGTATGTATATAAACTGAGCTTAGAAGAGGATGCTGGTCAGTGGGACACTCGAGATGAAATATGGCTGGATTACAGTTGCTGGGGATTCAAGACCGCAGAGACATATAGAAGTAAGTACATTTCACTATAAATGTACCAGCTGCTTGCTCGCGGCGTTGCCCGCGTAATAATAAAAGTGTAGCTTTTGTCCTTTACTGGGAAAACAGCCATGATTTGACCGTGCGAAATTCAACTAAAACCTGGCTTTGCGTGCAATAATCGCATTTTCCCGCGAAAAGCGGTATTTTACCGTGGTAAAAAGTTGCCTAAGTATTATGTTGATAAGTTAGCTGTAATATTGTTAAGTTTTGTCAAAATCCATGCAGTAGTTTTTGCGTGAAATAGCAACAAACGCACACTTACTTAAATCCTCAGAACAGGATCACCTACTGCATATCACCAGTGCTGTATGAAGTTCTCAAACAATTATGTACTAATATGTGCATTTATATTTATTAAATTTATGTTTTGTATTAGTTCTGTAATTTATAAAATTAATTTGAATAGTTTCTAGAAAAATCACGATTACACAAAGTTTTTAACAAAATTCGCTTAAAATACCTCATCATCATCATCATCATCCTGCCCTTGTCCCACACTATGTGGGGTCGGCAAAACATGTGTTATTATGTGTTTATTATTTAGCTTAAAATACCTAATAATCCAATAAATTGTACTCTTGTGTATACTAAGTCTATGTTTATTTTTTGTGTATTTTGTGTGGTGTGCAATAAAGTGTGTTGTATAATCTTATCTATAGTTAGGTATTGCATATTTGAATAACTACAGGGGCAATTATTGCCACACTAATAATATATAAGTAGGTGTAGATTTAATTGTATTGATTGCTTATTTTAGAATAATTGGCAACAAAATGATTAATTAATTTGTTGTTGGTTTGGTGTTTTTGTGATAAAGTTTATTCAATTGTAGTAATAAGATTTTAATAAACTAGTGCTCATAAAATAATCATGAGAGAGATAATAAACGCGTAATGGGTTCCGTACTTTTTTATAAGAGTTCTCAGTTGGATATATTTTTTAACCCCCGACCAAAAAAAAGGGGTGTTATAAGTTTGACGTGTCTGTCTGTCTGTGTGTCTGTCAGGGCTCCCGAACAGATGGAGCGTTTTCAATTTAGTTTTTTTTGTATGAAAGGTGAGTCTAGCGCGTGTGTTCTTAGACATGTTTCATGAAAATCAGTTGTGTCGTTTAAAAGTTATGGGGGTTAGAGTAGGGATAGAAAACCGAAAATCTGAAAATATACTCGAGTAGGTAAATGAAAGCCCAGCGCGTGCACAATACAGAATATTATGGTGTCTTACTTTTAAGGAAATTAAAATTAAAATTAAGATTTATATAATAATTATGGTGGTTCACTCCACTGTTAATGATACCGAGTCTTGATCAAGAGTTTGTATGTTCTGCAAGCACTTTCTCTTTGGGTTTAATATGTATAATGATAAGTTTGGGTGTTTAATATATATAATGATAAATATCATTATATTTAGGGTGCAGTGTTAAAACCCGATGCAAATACACTAGAATCAATTTTTGTTACTTTTTGAACTGATGTTTCTAGTTAACGTAAACTAATTTTGAACACTTATGGGGTATTATCACTACACTTTCAATATGTATGTCTATTATATTAAGTATCAACAGATGTCTAGTACCCGAAACACATGCTTAGAACTTACAACGGGGCTTAGCAGATGTTGTTGCGTGGATTGTCCGGAATTAATTATTTATTTAATTTGTTTTAATTGCATTTTAATCTGCAGTTATACCACAAACAAACAAATTAAAGTTGTAAAGCGCACATATTTTTTCTAGAAGAAATAATTTATTGGTGTTAGGTTTGAACTCACGACCTTCGTAATGAAAGGCGTGTGTGCACCCACTTAGCCAACACGGCTTATAGGGAACTGCTGGACATTGGTTCTTCTTCTTTAATATCCAGTTTTTGCGGTTTAAAACTTACATTGATGTAAGTACGCTTTATATTATATTAGGTATAAGGAACCATAAATAAAATTAATAAGTCCTCGATTTATCAGAATTATTACATGTATAAAAAATTTGATAAGAGAAATTCAATAAATAGTCAATCGCTTCAGGATTTGGCCACAAATTAAACATCGCGCCATGAAGAGTCTTGCGGCTATCGTCCTTTTATCGTGAGTAGAGATACAAAATAAACAGTTCCGTTCTTAATATAAACCTAATCAGGGATGCGCTCACACCAGCTAAATCTCACTAAAAATAACATTATTCCTTTTTATTTATCTTGATTTTCCTCCGAAAAGCTAGTCTAGTTTACATATCAATTTATAATTGAAATGTGAATTATATATTGAATGCAGCTTTCCGGATTCCTAGTTTATTATAAAACTTTTTGATCTGACGAATTACTCCGTTCAGATATGAAGGTTACCTGTTCATAAACGTAACTCCTCATTACTAAATTGATCTCGTTGAATTACCCAAAGATCAACACAATGTTAAACCCCAGCCAAAAAAAGAAACTAAAGATCTTTTCGCAACAAACTAAGCTTAACCTTTTACAGATGTGTGATCCAGACGTTATGCGGACAGCCCAAAAAACTTCACGGCCTGCCACAAGGCAGTAACCATTACTTCCCAGCTCCAATTGCAATCCAGTGGCAAAGGCAGTTACAGCGCTCCCACAATTCAGAACGAAGCTACTCAACCGATGATGTAGGATCTCCACTACTCCTTACGCCGTACATTGAGCAAGGGAAACTAACAGAGGCTAGGGAGGCGGCTTATGTAAGCCCCGATGTCTTACCTGGTATAAAGAGTTATGCGGGATATTTGACGGTAAGTGTTAACTAGAAATTGCTTTTTTAATACTTATTTTCGTACAAGTGCAGACACAAGCTGCTCTCGTATGAAGATGCTAAGATGCCCATTTAAACTCTCCATGAGGCTACACATACGATTGCGACCCGAGGGGCAGGGCACCGAATAAATTCATAGTTTGGATGGACAGCACTTTTATTGTATCCAATTGTCAAAACTTAAGCCAGACCCCCAAAGAAGCACCTTGAGAGAAATATAAGCGGGCATGACGTTTCAATGGAAATACAAACAGTCGCTACAAGTAGCTTTTGCAAGGTTCTTGGCACGGACCTACAAGAGTGGAATCGGCATGACTGCCAGCCGTCCACACTCTCATTGTAATCAGTTTCCAGTGTCAGTCCCAGACTTGATCAAAAACCTATAACGAGAGAAGGCAACCGATGGAAAACTAGGAGACTCGAATGGTGTACTCCATTGTTTTATATTTCCAGGTGAACAAAATATACAATGCAAACCTTTGGTTCTGGTACTTCCCTGTACAAGGAAAGCCTGTCGAAGATACTCCTTGGATCATCTGGCTACAGGGCGGACCTGGAGCTTCATCACTGTTTGGTCTTTTTACTGAAATAGGACCGCTATTTGTCACTAAGGGCAAAAAATTAGAAGGTAAAGCAGGTTATTTTATAAACTGATCATCAAAACAGTCTGTGAAGGCAGGCTTTTTGACTTGTTTCCAGCCTGAGGTTTGACCTTGGACTGAGGCTGAGAGTTTCCAGAGGGTGGTGACGAGCCACTTAACCTTACAAAACTGTTTTTTTTTTATATTTGTTACTGCAACAAATGACAGAGCGTAATGGATCTCAATGTGACTAGTAGTCGAAAATTAAATTATCACCATACAAGCTTTACTTAATTAGTCCTTTAAAGTGTTTTTAATTATTATTTATTTCACAGAGATGAAGTACTCCTGGGGAAAGAACCACTCGTTGCTCTTTATCGACAACCCCGTGGGAACTGGCTACAGCTTCACCGACGATAAACGCGGCTACGCCATGAATCAAACCACGGTTTGTGTTTAAACACTTCACACCTTCTTCATCTTGTCTAAGGCTTGTAACCGACAAGACTACTACTCGATTTGACAGTAATTTGTTTAAAAATGCGTCAGAGATATCTGTTAGAAGAGAGCAGCAATACAATACACGTTATTCAACACCAATTAAAAAAACAAATAATTAACAAAAATTAAATATATGTACATATAACAGCAATGTTAGCGAGCTAAATATAACCGTGCTTCATTGCAGCAAGAGTCGTTTTTTTTTATGATAGATAAGCCTTCATTTGACCACAATCTCGCCTGATGTAAAGTGACGATGTGGTCTAAGATGGAGCATGAAGACCAGAAGGTAGATGGCTTCACCGGGCCACATTACGAAACACGAAAAAATCGCTTCTCGCACTGGCCCAGCCTGGAGGGTGGTGACAAGCCGCGGCCGAAGCCTACCACCAGAGACTGAGAGTTTTAATTTTATACAATTTCTTAACTTATTTTGCGCTCTTCGTGTTCTATAGATTGGAGAGAACTTGTACAACGCGCTACAGCAGTTCCTAACAATATTCCCGGAGCTGCGCAAGGCCCCGCTCACGATAGCCGGAGAATCGTATGCAGGCAAGCATATACCCTCTATAGGGGTCCAAATCCTCTGGCACAAAAGCACAGACGAACCTATTAACTTGCAGGTAAAACTATGAAATTGTAATACACGTACATGTAAATAATTTTTATTTTAATACTGGATTTATAATTAACTAGCAAACTAGTGCAGTCTCTGTACTACATGACATGTAGTACAGAGACTGCACTAGTTTGCTACACATTGTGTATAATATAGACTATACACATAAATAATATCAGCGTATTCTTCGTTGGTGAGTTCGGCCATTGTGACAATAACAATGAAACAAATAGATTGATAAAACAAAATAACCGTTCCGTTAAGAAACGGTAAGAAAGTTTTACTCCATTTCCCCATAAATGTATTTTTTTTTGCAAATTTTTAAACTTTTCGGCTCTATGTGGTATACTGTTGTAATTAACCATGATCAGAGAATTTCCTCGGTATGCGATTTTTTTATAACGATGCAAATTAGACAAATTTATTGTACTTTGAGAGATCATTACTAATTATTTACTCATTCTATTTAATTAATAACGTCTTCTATAGAACAAAAACAAAAAAAAACTGAATCGAAAACATTAAAAAAAAATTATGGTTGAAGGTTTTGTCCTTCAAATTGTATTTCGTGATACTACTAGGTTATTTATTTCTTTAACATAATATATCAAATAAAATAATATATTTAATTTGTTTTATATTATATGGATGTAGGTACTCGTATATTATTACGGATTTGAATATGTTCAATTATGATATTATGCCCCAATTTCACCATAATTATGCTACAGATTGAGTTTTTTTATAGATAAGCTTTCATTTGACCACAATCTCACCTGATGTAAAGTTACGATCTGGTCTAAGATGGAGCATGAAGAAGGTAGATGGCTTCTCCGGACCATATTACGTAACACGAAAAAATCGCTTAACGCACTGGCCCAGCCCGGAGGGTGGTGACAAGCCCGGCCGAAGCCTCCCACTAGAGAAAAACCAAATAAAATTGAACCAAGATCAACTATAAAAATATTATAATTTGATCTCAGTTAAGCGGTAAAACGAGTCTAGCCACACTTGATCGCGTTATAGCCAATGGTGAAATCGGGGCTATGAGCATGAATATAAAAACTTATAAATGTTTTCTAGGGTCTTGCAATCGGTAATGGGTACATCGACCCTCGGTCCCTGCAGCGACTGAGCGCCTTCGTAAGAGAAGTTGGTCTGATAGACGACAGATTTGCTGATATGATGGAGAAGTTAGAGACCCAAGTGGTCAAGTACATCGATGAAGACAACATAAGGAAGGCTTTAGTTGTAAGTTCCTTACTTATAGGTATTTCTCGTTTTTTTTTCATCAGAAGAGTAAAACATGGGAGCAATATACTTAATTCACCTGAGCTTATTCAATCAGGTGCATTTTCCCTATAAAACTCTGTGATTTTATTTGATAACTTGGTCTTGTAGTTTGAACTAAATACTTAAAGTGTTGTTGGTACGTATTTACTATGGACCTTGTACGTTTATACCGTGTAGTGTGTAGCGCGCAGTCATTGTCGTTTTCACAATGTCTGTAAGAGCAGTATTTAGGTTGCATTTATTTATTTTTACTTTATATATATACTTTAATTAAGAACTAGTCTATCATTAAACCTTGTTTAAATAAAAAAATATAAAAAATGTGTTTTTGGTGAGTTAGGAAGATGTCTGATGGAGAAGGTTGATAAATTTTATTGAATTTCGAAACTGGTAGTTACTATAACCTAAAATACCTGAATTATATGTGATTATCTACAATCTATTAATTTTTCAGTACAGCTTCGAAGATTTTGGTGAATTCCGCGACATGTCCCAAATTCCTAATGCTTACAACTACCTACAAGATAATGATCCGACTGAAGATCACGCATTTGAGAACTTTATTGATATGGATGAAGTAAGAAAAGCTCTTCATGTTGGCAACACTGACTTTACGACACACGGAGAGGTATATTCCAGACTTCAATTTGATATGATGACAAGCGTAAAGAAATGGTTAGAAGAATTATTGGAGCACTACAGAGTTATGGTTTTTAGGTGAGAACTATGCAATTATTCTCGCCATGTTCAGAATTGGTTCTGGAATCGGAACAAACATTTTGCCATACAAAGTTGCCTAATTAGACTGTATAGACATATAATTTATGTATATGTTAACGCATTAATTTGCTAACTATGCGAACTAACTCTATTAATGCAAAGTTTGGTTCTAATCTAACCTACAGCTAGGCACGATAATACAATACAAAAGACAACTGCTGACAATTAACAATCCCAACTTTTAGTTGGGATTGTTAATTCGTTTCGAATTATTTGAAAGTTGCTTTCAAATAATTCGAAACGACTAATTATTAGTCGTTTCGAGACGTACGGCTGCGGTGCCGAAGCGTTGCGTTTGACGAACGCTATACGTACGTAATAAACAACTTTTGGTGAAAAAAATACTTAAAGTGATAAGTAGTTTATATAGTTTATAGTGCTGCGATTTTTTTTCATTTAGATGGCATTGGTATATTATCCTACACAAGATTCTCATTACCTATACTTGATTGTATTTATTAAGTTTGTTTGTGACCTTGTAAAGGGTTATCTCTGGATCTAATGGATTGATTTGAATGAAACTTAAATAAACAGTTTTTTAAAGCTCAAAAAGTGACATAGGGTATTTGTTAATTTATTAATTGTGTAAGTATATATATTAAAAATAAGGGAATCATATGTTTTTTTTATTTCAGCGGCCACCTTGATACTGTAGTGCCATATCATGCGTCCGTTAACACTTACAAGTCCCTGAACTTCTCCGGTGCTAAAGAGTACAATTTGACTGAGAGAAAACTATGGATTCATGATGGAAAGTTGGCTGGGTAAGGTTAGATGGAGTAATTCATCTCTATCGTTTCACTCTTGACAGAGCGGTTGTGGTCATATTGAGGCATCATTTGGTGTAAAAATGGTGACGGTCACCCATCCATTTTTTTGTATGGGAGCCGACATAATGTTTTTAACACTTATTGTTTTAGCGGTATCATCAGCCCAAATTGTAACTATCACGTTTCTTTAGATACACCCTGAAAGAAAACGAAATCTTCGTATAGGGTCAGTTTTACTCTTGAATACGGAATCCTAGATACAAGATACAAAATCATTTATTTCCATAGTTTGGTTTTACAAAACTTAGACACGTCAAAATAAATTACAAAAAAACAAAAAAAAATCATAGGTTCTTAAAGATAAGTAGGAAATAAATTTATGGTATCTGGTCGCTTCGCTTTTTTTACACTAGAGCAAAGAAGCGATTAGAAACTCTAGCTCGTTTTTGTATTGAAACTTTTAACCTAAAAACATGATTACCATACTAAGACAGAATTGAGTTAATGATTCGATGTCGGCGCGGAGTCTGGATTCGCAAGCATAATAAGCATCGCTCAGCGAGCTGAAGAAAGAGCTATGCTTGGGGAAATGAGGAAATACGTTGGAGATGGCAAGTCATCGAAAAGCATTACGTATAAGTTCGCTTAAGTGGCAAAAACATATATACAGGACAGGACAGGCCATATAGCGGATTGACGGATGCCTTCGGCCACGGTGGTTGGAAACAGGCTATTTCGAAATTAAATAACAAGAGATTTTTTGGAAAGTTTCATGTTTCCTATGCAGTGGCATAAATAGTGGCATAGCTAGGTAATTTATTTATTTATTTATTATTTAATTAATTAGCACGACTTACACATCAATTACACTAATTAATATATAAATTAATAAAGATAAAATTGAATTTTTAAAAATAAAATTAAATAACAAAATAGAAATTATCACAAGTTAAACATATTAAAATCCATTCATTCATTAAAACAATTCACATTCACTCTTCATTCTCACAAAATCTCAAACAAACAGCAATAATGTCCTCCCATTCATCGGCAAACAAATCGGTCTCTATATCTTGGTCAAGAAGTGTGTTAAGGGCTTGAAGGGTGCGAGGAAGAGGAGATCTGGCACGCGCAACCGTCCTACTTGACGGAACAGAGAAGAGTCGAAGACGTCGGTGGCGAATATAACTGTTGGGTACAAAAAGTCTAATCGAAAGGTTGAGCAGATCAGGAACATCTATCATGCCGCGGAGTACTTTTAGGATAGTCGCTTTCTGCTCAAGTGATCTTCTTGTTTCCAAAGAGTTATACCCAAGGGAGCCTTGCAGGAACTTCGTTGGATACATGTAAGGGTAGTAGCCGAATACTTTTTTATACAGGAACCTGAGAAACGTTTTCTGTATCTTTTCTAACATTAGAGCATAGGTACTTTCATAAGGGTTCCATACGCAGCTACTAGCCTCGAGCTTGGTTCGCACAAGAGCTCCATATAAGATTCTCACGATACCATAGGTGATCAATGGTCCTGGTGCAAAAAGACAGGGGGCCCTAAGCTGTCTTCAGTCGTCAGCGGCTTTTTTTTGGATTATTTATAAATTTATTATCTCATGGAAATTCCACATTTCATGTAAAACTAGCTTATGTGACTCCCGCCGAAGTTTTTTTAATTGTCTGCGAAAATTAGACATTATAAAACAAGATTTTATTTAGGTTACATCCCTCCGGGCTGGGCCAGTGCGTGAAGCGATTTTTTCGTGTTTCGTAATGTGGCCCGAAAAGCCTACCTTCTAGGTCTTCATGCCCCATCTTAGACCACATAGTCACTTTACATTTGATAAGATTGTGGTCAAATGAAGGCTTATGTAACATAATACAAAAAAGGTTCCAAAGGCCAGTAAATTATTCTTTTTTTAAAGGTTTCGGGCCTTCCATGCTTGTGGATCCCGGGGCGCTGCCCGCCGATAGCTACGCCACTGGTCCTTTGGCTGAAATTATGATGATGATGATGGTTTGTTCCAGTTACTACAAAGTGGGGGGCAACCTCACAGAGGTGATGGTGCGAGGCGCCGGCCACATGGTGCCCACGGACAAGCCGGCGGAGGCTCTGGGGCTCATCTCGGCCTTCGTCCGCGGTGTACCACTCGATGAAGATACGGGAAACTTTATTAGTGTATAAATTAATACATTTTAATATATATTAGTGTGTATTTTTATCTTTTTTATTATTTATTTATAAAAATGCGTTTTTCTTCTTATAGTGACTGTGACATACGAACGGACACACAGACGGACATACACGACGAATCTATAAGGGTTCTGTTAAAACTGTTCTGGTGGGCAATTCTCGCGCCCATAATATTATATTATAACGAGTTTGGTATATAACCTAAAATCAGAATTTATTTCGGTTTTCTTACGAATTCGTCAAAAAATAACATCAAATAGATAGAAAATCACCAATCAGCGGGTCACCGACATAGCCAAACGGATTAGTACTTTGAAGTGGCAGTGGGCAGGCCATATAGCACGAAGAACAGATGGTCGTTGGGGCCGAAAGGTTCTCGAATGGAGACCACGGATCGGCAAGCGCAGCGTAGGACGTCCACCAACTAGATGGACGGACGATCTGGTGAAGGCTGCGGGCTCAAGGTGGATGCAGGCCGCTGCCAGCCGAAACCACTGGAGATCTTTGAGGGAGGCCTATGTCCAGCAGTGGACGTCTTACGGCTGAGATGATGATGATGAGATAGAAAATTCTTTATTACACACACCAATAAACATAAATACAAAATGATGAATAGTAAAATTAAACCTAGCTTGCGTAATGGGCGGCAAATATCTACCTACTGACATTTCGATATGTTTTGAATTCGTTACAATATCATAGAGCGAGAACTACCTTCACGTACAAATTATTCTCATTTGTCTCAAAATGGTGATGGCTCGTTATCAATTCCATCATAACACCTAATTTCCAACTTTTGAAAGTAAAATTTATGGCTTCGAAACAAAGCTCTATTTAGGTTTTCGCATCATTATGAGAATCACGTTTCGCCCCGGGGTGATTCCGCTTACGCTCGTAAATATTCAAATCAGTATTTTTCGCTGGTTTATTTATTAGGAGAGTTTTTGTGATAATCCTGTGGTTGTTTGATGTAATGTTTCAATATTTAGGTTTATTATTTGAGTACTTTATGTGTTTTTTTTTAATATTTTTTTTATATTTGTTTTACGCCGCTGTCTTTTCGTCCCTTTTATTTCCGGTCCATCCCAAGGTTGCCTGGAAGATAAGGCCGCCCTTTGTACCCTGTTTTTAATTAGTTAAGGTTTTTGTAAAGTTTATTATTATTTTTGTGTGGTGTACAATAAATTGTTTTCTATTCTATTCTACTTTTAAGAAAAATAAATTTCGATCATTCACATAACCCTATCTAACTTTGTAAGCAAAAGCTGTGTTAACTAAGTGGAAGCACACTTAACTTTAATTCCGAAGAGTGACGTGACGTGTACAACAAATTACCGGAGAGAATAAGAGCATTACCACTCTCGTTATTTAAAAATAGGTTAAGGAATATATTGGCTGACAAATGTTATTATAGTTTAAAAAAATTTATGGACGATAAAAAAAATTTAATTTTCATAATTTCAATTATTTTGTCATTTTTTATTTATAAATAAATTTTCTATGATGGTAATTTCAAGTGTAAATAAATTCAATAACTATGTAACATGACATGGCACGCCATATATTGGTAAAATACATTGTTCTATGTAATTTTGAATTTTGAAACAATCTGTATAATCTGAGGAATAAAAAACCTTGTTAAAGTTACGTCTATAGAACAAGCGAACATTTTGCAAGTCGAGCAAAGTTAACACTAATTACTATTACAGGTCAGTTGCTCTTGCTTAACCGAGTGAGACTATTTGCGCGTACTAACTTGCAGACTTTATTTTAATAGTAATTTAGTTCTGGGTTGTTAGCATTTTTGCAGTGCGGACTATGTTTTAGCAGACAGTTTATTTTTGGTCTGAATTGAGTTTAATACTTGGATAGGAGAGAGTAATTTAGCAAAAATGATTGCTGTTTTGTCTTATTTAAGCGCACATTTTATTAATTAAATTAAATTCTTTGCCAGTCACTGATTTGTCACGAAATCTTAGATATAAAAATAACTAGAATCTTGAAGTTTGTAAAGTATATGTTTAATGATGTCACGGATATTACGGATATTACAAAACTAAACATCTAAGGGGTAATACAGGGGGTGGGAAATTAGTAAATAATCAAGTCCTATTTTTTGGATCTGTGAGACTTAAAATGTAAAATGCATGCTTTATAGATAGATGGTGTTGAAGTGTCCTAAAAATGTATCTTTATATAAACTCCGATTGATTTACCTATGTGTTTGAAGTTTTAAAGAAAAATCTTAATTTTGGTTTACAAGACCAATGTTTTATTTAAACTATAAAAACTAATGATAGTTATAAATATAAATATTATTATTATTATTATATTTTTTGTTGGGTACTAATAACTAAATAACAAACTCGCGTACGAATGAGGGAGCGCCCACTAGTTAATTTAATAAAACACTCTTAATAAATCTAAAAGCCGTGTTGGCTAAAGTGGACACTCGACTTTCATTCCAAAGGTCGTGGGTTCAAACCCCGCCACGCACCTCTAGATTTTTCTTCTTGAGAAATTTATGTGCGCTTTAAATACATGCTTTAACGGTGAAGGCAAACATCGTGAGGAAACCGGCATGTTCTGAGAACTTTTAAAGAGTTTGAAGGGAATGTGACATTCATCAACCCGCACTTGGCCAGCGTGGTGAATTAAGGCCTAATCTCTCTCGTCAAGAGAGAAGTCCCTGTGTCCCAGCAGTGGGAACGTTAATAGGGTGATGATGATGATGAATAAATCTAATATTAATTCTTAAAATTCTCAATAAAGCTTTCGCCATAGTAAATAAACTATTTTTTTTTAAATAGTTTGATGAAAATGAGAATAATATGAAATAAAAATATGAAAAATATGAAACTTTAAATCTCTTATTGTATCTCTTAATGGTCAGTAAAATCACAAACAAGTTTAAGCAATGTTATTCGGGGATACAAGCAGAACAAAACATATCTCCTTAACAATGGCACTTGATTGATAGAAAAGGGTCAAGCCTACATCAAGCTGCTTTGTCACATCTATTACTCTCTCCCCAACCATGATATAACTTTATTCAGTTGTTTAAATTAAATCAAATTTACAATATTGAACCCGAAATATATGACCTGTAATTATATGTAAAAGAAATATTCGTCTGAAGTAAAAAGGTTGAATGTGTTGTTATATAAAAATTAACGGGGCACTTCATGGGTTACGCCATCACGCGCATGGCTGAACTTTTTATGATTTTTAAAGGTTTATTTGTGCGTTGAGTTTGTCATTGTCAGCGGTAGGAAACGTAGGGTGTTATAAAAAAATTAAGAAAATAACGCGGTATATTTGAAACTTAAATTAGAAGTTAGAGTGGGTGTAAGATAGGGAGTGTAAGTCAAGCATATAAAAAATACTTAAAAATACAACGCTTGCCGGGTCAGCTTGTTCTACATTTTTTTTCTTTATCCCCTTTTTTATTTTTATAATTTATTTAAATGTCATCTGTGTAAATTGATTATTAATCCAACTATGATTTTAGCTTATAAGAGTAAAAACATGTTGAAATATTTCAGTCCGTCTTAAAACCACACAATCGCAACCTGTATAAAGCATCTTCATCCAGGTCAATATGTATTAAAATTACGATCTAAAAATTCCCAGAGGTATCAGCGGGCGAATTTCCCATAAATTACACTATCGTAAAAACTTCCTTCTAAAATGAGCCGTACTGGACTCGAGGGAGCCCTAAGCTTTACTGTCCAAGGGTTTTGTCCAAAAATTAAGGTGTCATAATACTATGTCCACATAAAACCAACAGTATTTTGTAAAAGTATTTTTACACAACGGTCGAACAAACAAGGATTAATTTGTTTCATGTTCCAATTTTTTTTATAAAGTTGGTTTGCAAATTTTCAATTCAAATTCATTTTCTTATAATTGGACTCTGCGCTGTAAGTGACGCTTACAGCGCATTTGCCAGTGTCAAGTTATATAAAATTTTAAAGTGATAAGATGATAATCAGTTGTTCGCCATTTTGCGTCCAAACGCCTTACAAATCTTTATAAGCTTTTCTGTGATAGATGTTTCGAGTAGTGATTGTTACGTTAAAATTTTGTACATCAGCAAAATATTTCTAGCCTTCTTATTTTTTATCAAAATAATGAGGTATTGTCATTTTTATACTTTTGCGATTTTTCTGTATAGATTATATATATATATTTTTTTTTTTTTATTATTGATAAGCCTTCATTTGACCACAATCTCACCTGATGTAAAGTGACGATGTGGTCTAAGATGGAGCATGAAGGCCTAGAAGATGGCTTCTCCGGGCCACATTACGAAACACGAAATAATCGCTTCACGCACTGGCCCAGCCCGGAACTACTATACTTCACTACTAGCATAGATGACATTATTTGTCCTATAAAGCCGAAAATATTTAAGATCAACAAACAGTTTAATATTAATTTTGACTTACGATATAATAACGCGTTGATTCTTTTACTCGTATGGCGTATGCCAACTATTGAACTATTGGAAATAGCAAATATTGCTATTTCCATGTTAAGAGAATTTTGCAAACGTGCCATAAAGAATAAAAGAAAATATTGACCGAAAGCATTTCCAAATAATCTCTACGTAGTAGAAGCTACGACTCGTAGAGCCGCTACGAAAATCCGCACCCCTCTAAACTGGCGTAGCGAAAGGTTTCGTAGCTGCGGAAAGAAATACCAGGGTAACATAAACGAATAAAAGGTTGGCTCAAACTGGGTAAAAGGTTTTGTCTACATAGCTTATCCGGCCAGTATTTGTAGTAGAAGTTGTAAATGTGTTATTTTATTGCCTATCGCCATCATAGTTATAAAATAAGAACTATAAATGGAATCCAGGGAATCAGAGTTTTTATAGTACATCTAGTTATTTCAGTTGAAGTAATGTTAAGGTATGTAAAATGACGTGAATTTAATTTGGTTCCAAGCTTAGCTATATATTTTTTTTGGGAACAGGCTATAAATTATTTCATAAAAACTCCCATAAAAATAAAGTACACGACACACTTGGGAGCCAGTTAATGATTTCCTGTCCGAGTGTTAGGTCAGAAAATTAAGATGATTGTCATAATAATTATACCCATATTTTTAAATACTGGAAAATTTTGTTTCGGGCTAATCTAAACGGCCCAGGAGCAATATTGTAATCAGTAAAATTGATGTATAAAAAAAATAATCTTATAGCAAATATAATTAGAAATAGTTTAAGCATGCTACGTGAAAGCTATATTGCTCGTTGATACGACAATCCATAGTCATCTAAAACCTCAAAGGCTTCGTATCTACGGAAAAAGGTATCAGGATATCATAAACGCATGAAAGGTTTGTGAAAACTGAAGGGAAATGAGTTTCGCTTAAACTAAGTATTGCACTTTAATCTTAACGTTGAAAAAATTAGTCTTTTGGTTGACATCAATATAATATGGCCATATTATATTGATATAATAATGGTGGCTCTTTGGCGCATCTAAAAACGATTACAAATTCTAAACTTAAAGTTACTTAAAGTAAAGCTTACTCAAGTTAAGCTAACTTAAAGTTCCAAGATTTCGGGAAAACCTAATTATTTTTTACGGTAAATAAAATTGAGTATTATTACAAAAATTTAAATGAAAATAATATCAGCCAACAAAAATATTTTTCGAAATGGTTTCACAAAGACACGCTACAATGCTACGTAAAAGCTACGGACTCGTAGACCCTCTACGAAAATTCGTAACCCTCTAAGCCCGCGTAGCAAAAGGCTTCGTAGCTGCGGAAAAAAATACTAGGGCAGCATAAACAACCAGGAGGTTTCAGAAAATTGATGGAAATGGAATTAGCTCCCCTAGTTTCTCCCGTCTGCGCAGGGAAATGTGGATAAACGTTTTCTAACTCACTTCTATCGGCTGGATAGTGGATAGGATTTGTGGAAATCCCGATTAGAGCGGAAAATGTCTACTTTGTACCAGGCAAACAGAGATCTGCAGGAGTTCAACGGAGTAATAAACGAGGGAAGATAAGGAAAGCAAATGTTAGAAACGGTGCGATTTCCCGCATGCGCAATGATAACCAGTTAAGTGCTCACAAGTTAGATAGACTCTTTGAAAATAATTTGTTATGCAAAGAAGGAATAACTATTCTCAAACTTAGTAAGTGTAATCATATTTGTTAATTATGTTCATTAAAGGATGTCTAAAATTAATAAAGGTACCCTAGAAAAGCTTAACTTAATAAATAAAGTACAGCGCCATCTCTGATGTAGCATTCGAACTAAGCTAAACACAGCGCTCTGTTGCTAGTTTCTGGTGCTACGTTGAAGTTGGTTTCTATTTCGTTCGCCAAAGAAGTAAACGTTGTCTTCTTTTACTGATAGGTGACGCTTTAGGCCTAAAGCCAGAGGCCCGATATCAATAAAAAAAAATAACAAGATTTTATGCAGTTTCACCTTGTCCCTGTATTTGTAATCACATCATTAAATTTATGCTTAACGGACTTTATATTGTTCTTCACATTTATATTGTTTTTTGTTTGAGAGTTTTATTTTATTAATAAACTGAAATAATTTAATTTAGTTAAAATCCCGGCAGCCAACAAATAAATTATACGAAGTTTTCTGCAAAACTGGATTAATAAAACATCACTGTACCTGCTAAAACTCGAGGGTTAACCCAACCAACCTAAAAAATAAAAATATTCCTTCATGGCTTTCTGAGCAACAAGTGCTCTTTCAAGTTACGGTAAAAATTCCGCTAGGAAGGTTTACCCGTTTTAAATATACGGCGCCCATTTCCACTGAAATTAAAGTAAGGTTATATGCTTCTGAACTTTAACGCGTTTTCAGAGGAAATTAAAAATTAGCTTTCGGTGACGCGGTTCACGTCATTTGTTATTTACACCCGAAAAAAAAGAGGGTTGTTATAAGTTTGACGTGTTTGTCTGGGACATCATAGCTCCCGAACGGATGGAGTGATTTTTTGTATGAAAGGGGAGTTCAGCGCGGGTGTTCTTAGACATGCTTCATGAAAATCGGTTAAGCAGTTTTTTAGTTATGGGGTGAGAGTGGGGAAGGAAAACCGAAAATCTGCAAATATACTGAAGTGGGGTATCGAATGAAAGCGCATCGCGTGCACATTACTAAATATTATGGTGATTTACTTTTAAGAAACTAAGGCATTGGAATCGAGGGTTTTTCTTAAATTTTAAATTTAGATTTATTATAGAAAGTGTAGTAGAGCTTGAAGGACATGTGACATTCACCAACCCGCACTGAATTAAGGCGCGTGGTGAATTAAGGCCTTATCTCTCTCGCCTAGAGAGAAGTCCCTGTGTCCCAGCAGTGGGAACGTTAATAAGGTGATGATGATAGAAAGTATATTGACATACTTGAGCGAAGCCTGTGATAGTAGTAATCATCATCATTTCAGCTGTAGGACGTACACTGTTTGATATAAGCATTCAAGGTCTTCTACTTATTTCGGTTAGAGGCGGCCTGTATCCACCGTGAACCTGCGACCAATACCAATACGCCCGGACATGTAGTTGATGGACGTCCTAAACTGCGCTTGCCAATTCGCAGTCTCCATTCGAGAACTTTTCGGCCCAAACGACCATCTGTTCCACGAGAGATATAAAATAACAATTGTGTATTGTGCACATAATACTCATAAGGCCTACATGATAAAAATAACGCATATTTAAATGTAATATATATAAATTATTTGTTAAGAAAATATATATATTTTGTTTGTTGATTTTCATGTTAAATAAGTACCAGCCCTGACTGTAACAGCTAGCAATGTGAATATGTATATAGATGACATACAAAACATATTAATTTACTGTCCCTTCTATCCCTTACTATTCCGAGAATACCTCAATTCCAAATCAAACAGTGACACTACACCTGTGTATGTGAACGTAAAATTAATTACGTTAATGGGAAAGCTGGTTAATTTGATCACAAGGGTTTACCTGGCAGAAGGTTTGCCAAAAATTAAGTGAATTAAATTGCTGCATCAAAGTAGAACCAATTAAGACAAAATGAATATACATTTTAAAACATTACAATATATACATTATATAGAAACTCAGAGTGAGTAGGTACGTGTGTGCTTCAGCAGTAATATGGCAACGGCTCAGCTCTATGTCCACTGGTATTAATAGTCATTAATAGTCATTTACTGATAATGTAATTATGCGGCACAATTACATTTTGGTTACACTATTTTTTTAGTACTAATAAATTGTCATAACAAATAAATCATCCAATTCAATTACTTTATAAATATATCAAATTGCAAACACTTAGTCAAAAACACTTATTAGGTCAAGTTTTAAATAATATTTATTTGTTTATACTTTGTGCACAAAAAAACAATGTACAGACTTTAAACGTAACAATGGACTCAATGCTAGAAGCATTCTCTACCAGTCATCCTGGGCGTGCAAGAAAACAAATCAAGCACTACCAATATAAAACTTATTTAAATATGTATATTATATATACATATAAAATGATTAAGTATTAATAAACACATATAATATATATATATATATATATATACCTAAGGAAATCAATCAATTACAATTCAATACAATACAAAAAGGAATTCAATCACTGATATTGTCTTGATAATCACTTGAATTATCAAGAGAATAACAGTGATTGCTGATATTCTGCCGCAACCATAATAGTCACAAGACTTTGCATGAATAATGCAGAAAATAAAATAAGTAGGTATAATAATAAATTTCCCTTCTGTAGACACAAGATATATCACGATATTTGACGCAGCGGTCTCTACTTTTACCCGAATGCGCGACGCAGAGTGGTAATGTGTTTATCAGTCTATGTATGGTTGTATGTTCCTTTGTAATACTTATACTATAATAATACCGTGACATGTACTTTAATTGAAATGTATATGGTAAATAAATGATTGATTTGATTTGATTTGTAGCAGTGTAACGCCAAGGCCGAATTTTATGATTCTATGATTATGATTTTGTGATGAAATAGGTTAATTTATTTAAGGTATGTACTTATTGTTATTTATTGATGCATTACCTTGACATAAATTATATTGAGATGAAAGAGGCCTTGTCAAAGATGTCACAAAAGATGTTCGAACAATTTTAATACATTAATTTCATTACACACTTATTTATAGGTATTGATACAAAAATTATACATTTAATACAATCACAGAAACACCATAAGGGACGAGGGTCAAAAGCTTAATTTTTATCAAGGCGCATAATGCATTTTTAATAAAAAAATTACAAGATGTCACAATAAAAATAAAATATTATAAAAATGTCTCAATTAATATAGTTGCTGCTATAAATGGGCAATGTTAAGTAAATAAGATATATTCAAATTATAATAGCAGCTGTAAAGAGGCCTTGTCTTTGTCATACAAAATGCTGGAATATACAATAATCAATTATTTTAACTAAATATAAATATGAAAACCTTTTATATAGGAAACAACATTAGGGACCAGAGTAAAAGTCGCAGTCCGATTATATTATTTATATTTAAATTATTTCTGTATTCTATATTTATAAAAATAAAAATTTATTGAACACAAATTATACACACATATTAATAGCAAAATAAATAAACAGAACATAAAAATTCGACGAGTACATGAGCTGTCAATTATCATATTAGTTCATAAAATTTGGCTTTAGATAAGAGATTAAAATGATTTCCGTAAAATACTTAGCTAAAATAGTTTTCATGAAAATGCGCTAAGATTTAGAACTTTGAGAAGCGTCAAAAATATACCGTACGACGCTAACTCACTTTTTTTATGTATCTACTAACATCTGATCCGAACCCTTAGGGAAATCTCGAGCAAAGCGACTGCGCCTCTCCATAAGACTATTAGTGAAACACTACGTCCTAGATACATATATCATATCTGGCAATACTTACAATGCAGGGTGGATTTTTGAGACAGACTTCACATTTATTATTATTGCACGTATCACGCAAAACCGATGGTCGCTGGGGCTACCAACTAGATGGATGGATGACCTGGTCAAGGCTGCGGGCTCACGGTGAATGCAAGCGCGTCCTGAAATTACTGCAAATCTTTGAGGGAGGCATATGTCCTGCAGTGAACGTCCTATGGCTAAAATGATAATGTTGTATATAATTGCAACGAAAAACTTTTTGGCAATATGTGTAATTCCTAGTACTTGTACCTAAATGGTCTCGTAGTCTTTTGATATAAATTTCGTTTGGTTAAGATACATTTTTTTGCAGTCTTTAACTTTTAACAAAAAACATAAAAGTTATGGATGGTCTAGTAAGAGGAAGGTACGTTTCTTTGTAACAATAACGGTTAATCGGTACGTAGGTATACTAACCGTAGTCCTACTCAAAATCCTTCCTGCGTTAATAAATATTTTACATAAAGAGTTATTTATTTTAATACAAACCTTTTTTAATTAACGAAAATATCATGCTTCTAAACATAAGTATGAAATGCCGAAGGTTGTGCGGGTGCTATATGTAGATCGTGTTAGTGTGAATAATTCATTTTTCATGCATCACAGACGAGCTTTCGAGAGCGCTTAAATTAGTGGAAGAGTTATGGAAGCCTAACCCGCTCCTATATACTTATAATCTCCTGGTACCTAGTCAGAAATATGGGTTACTGTAGTGCCCGAGTTATAATGGATTTTCCCTGGGTTAAGTGTCAATGTCCTTTCTCAGGCTATAGAGAATCTATGTACCAAATCATATAAAATAAAAATAATAAATAAATATTTCCGGACTACTCACACAGCATCACCTAACCCCAAACTAAGTAGAGCTTGTACTATGGGTATTAGGTGACTGATATACTACATAGATACATTTTTTTTTGTAAATACATACATATGATACATAGAAAACACCCAGACCCGAAACCAGAAATTGTAAATTGTATTATAAGTCGGTTCAGTAGTTTTTGAGTGAAAGAGACAGACAGAGTTACTTTTTACTACGAGATTCGTTACGTGATAAATTCAAAGAAATAAACATATTGACCGTCATTTGTCAATATATTTATGAAGCCATTATGTATACGCATAAAAATATTAATTTGTTTACAAAAAATAGTGATAAACACAATGTAAATACAAGAAATAAATATAAACTCGCTTTGCCCACCACTAGGCTGCATAAGGTTAATGTATCATTTAAAGGGCAATGTATACGCTTCTACAACAAGATTCCCAAAGAATTGCAACGGTTGTCAATTACTAAATTTAAGAAAATTGTAAAAAATAATCTTTGTAAGAAAGCTTATTATAATATATCGGATTACCTTGAGGACAAAACTGCTTGGGACGGAATCTGCTCCAACACAAAATCAAAAACAAGACTAACAAATAATGATTGTAAAGTTTCAATACAAAAATGAGCTAGAGTTTCTAATCGCTTCTTTGCTCTAGTGTAAAAAAAGCGAAGCGACCAGATACCATAAATTTATTTCCTACTTATCTTTAAGCACTTATGATTATTTTGTTTTTTTTTGTAATTTATTTTGACGTGTCTAAGTTTTGTAAAATCAAACTATGGAAATAAACGATTTTGTATCTTGTATCTTGTATCTTTGCATTTATTATATTAGTATGGATTGATACTTTGCCACAAACCAGAACAAATAGCACAGACTTAGAAACAGGTATTTGCAGCATAATACTTGTTATATATTTTAAAATCGCTAATATTATGTTTATTTTTTTATCTTTCAGGTTCTTCTTGTAACATTTTTAGGTTTTCGTTCCCGCGTTTGCTTTGGAAGTTTGATTTGACCTTGTCTGCTAGAAGGCGCTAAGTATCGGAACAAGCGATACTGTCGCACATCATTTCGACTTCATAATACAGGTAAAAGTCTGCACGCTTGGTTTCTATACAAATCGTGATACTTGCGTTATTGCGGTAGACGTATGTCTGAGGAGACTGCTCAAGCCAAGGGTATAATTGAGGCATCCCTATAGAAATGCCTCAATAAACCGCTTTTGATTTAAGGAACACATCTTATTCAATCTAACTATGTATCCCTTACCCCAAGCTTATCAGAGCTTGAACTGTCGGTTATGGATAACCACTTTCTACGCCCTATAAATAGATATATGTATACAGAAAATTCACAAAAAATATCTATAAACTTTATATTCGAATATGAGCTGACCTTGAATGATTTTTGTGTCACGTTCATTATCATTAGCTCGGCGCGTAATATCTATTCGGTTTCTATGCGCCGTTCTGTCAGCGCCGTTGATCAAAGTGACGAAAAATCAGCCATGATTATTGGATATCTTATCAAAATAGGTATAATCCTTAAAACGTCCAGTAGTAAAATTGTATTATGTTTGAAACAGTTTTGCGATCTAAATAATGAGATGGTTTTTGGATTTGAAGGCAAGTAAGAAGAAATAGTTAATCTTTAATCACAATTTCCCAAGCAAACATAATTTAGACTTCATTGAATCAGCTGCTTGAAATAAGGTGACTACCGTAGCTTTGCTATGACAGTGATGAATATTCGTCTTTATACCAAAGTTTATACGTTTTATATTCGCTTGAGAGGTAGCAGTTGATCGTACGGTGCAATTTAAAATTAATGATGTGAAATATTCGAGCAGTTTGAGTGGAAATGGGGTGTGGAAGGAACATACACAGTATTTTCACAGAGACTAAGCCCTTTTTCACAATTTTATACTACAAAGTGGGTTTTACTGCACTTAGTTCAACCATTGAATACTGACGATTTAATGTCAATTCGATGTCACTTAGGCGGTAAAACGAGTTAACCATTGGTGAAATCAGAGCTTAATTTAAAATAAAAGTTGTAGAGTAACAGTGAAGAATTTTGAATGAAATAGTTCTATTATCATAACAATCACATTATTATTGTTTTTGGGTGATATGATCTGCGGTAATCTTAAAAAAGTAGTATATTTAGGAAATTAGAATTACGGGTTACTAATATAAATAAAATTGTAAAATAAATTTGATAAGTATAAGATTTTATTACTACGCCTTAGATTTGAAAAAAAATTGTATAATGCAAGGTTAAGAGAAGTAGTCAGGCCCCTACAGTATGAGGAACTAATTTAATTAATTTATTATGTGAACTCGCTATTTATCCCGGTTCTTGAGACTTTCTCGCGTGACATACAGACATACAATGTCGTTTTAGTTATAGGATCCCATTTTACACTTTAGGTACGAAACCCTAAAAAGGTTTCTTAAGAAAATATTCAATGATGTTCCTTGACATAATGACTTTAAAGGACAAAAGGGCAGGTCAAGCGTCTCCTAAACCGAAGTATAGAGGGCTCTTCACGTTAAGTGCAAGAAATTTTATAAAGGGTTTGAAATTTTCATTTTCTAAAACCACTTATATCGTGATTTTACAGTTTTAGTACATAATATTGAGGGTCGAAAAAGTCACATTTGGTAACTATAATTATTATTTTTTTGCGAATGAGATGATTTACAGGGAACTGTACTTTTTCATTTCAAAAGCTTTTTCATGAGTTATAAAAAAAAAATTTTTTTACTTTTTCGACGATACCTTAAATGATGGTGCAGAGCAAAATATTTAACATATTGTTATAAGATTTTATGTTTAACTTCATAGTTCACGCCAAAGTACAATTCTCTGAAACTCATTTCATTTTACGCGAAAATGGTCGGGACGGACCACAGTCGGACATGACAAACTTATGTGGTTAAATTTAGTTATTATGTATTAGTACGGGTATACAAAACGTACTTAAACGGAGACTCAATGCAACTGAATCGTAAACTTTATGTCTATTAATTTGTATTTATTTTAATTAAAGTTATATGATTATACTATATTTTATAATCTGTGATTATACTTTTTACCCATGAAAATCCACTTAATAAGTCTGTAGAACCCCCTACAGACCTTTTAAGTGTTTGAAACGTCTCTAAACCTATGCTATCGTTGTTGTATACTTCTGTGCATACTTGTTCCTCTCCCCACCTTCTCACTTAACGGCTATTAAATTATTATATAAAAAAATATCGTCATAATAGAAAACTCGCAACTGACACAAAACTAAAACTTAAAAACTTGTGTAATATTAAAGCAAAAATCTTATATTGGAATTTTCGTGTGATGTCTGGAAATTCTTTCGACGATAATTTTTAGTTAAGCCATAGTCATGAAAAATTACCAACAAGCCTCTGAGCGGATTAAAAAAAATCTTATTCAAGTAGATTCCAGTTTAATTGAAAGCGACCCTTTACCAAATTAAACCTCAGTTCATTAATTTACATCCACCGCGGACTGGATCCGTCCAGGAATTAATTCTCAAGATTATCTCTTGTCAACCAGTAGGTAGGTAGTTAATTTTGTTACTACATAATTTTGGAGGGTTGAAATTCTAGATGTGACAGTTACTTAATCAAAGGCTTAATACATATTATCAGGTCCAATAACAATAATAATATTATTAGTCTCTCTAACAGCCCTCGTCGCCGGTCACTTGAGCCTAGCTTCGCGGCCGGTGATTGTTCGTTTGGATATATTTTTGACAGTAGATAGTTTTATAAGACTTTTTTATGTAAAAAACACGTTAAAAATATATAAAATATAAGTTGAAGTGGGACTGGGCTGGTCACGTCTGCCGTATGCCAGAAGAGCTGTGGGCAAGGATAGCCACCGAGTGGCGCCCAGACCCAGCGAGAAGGCGACGCGGCAGACCACGGCGACGATGGCCGGACGAGCTTGACAGTTTTCCTCATGACTGGCGAGAGGTGGCTGGAAATTGGGAGTTGTGGAAAAAATGGGGGGAGGATTTTCCCCAGCAGTGGGACGCAGGGGGCTTATAATAATAATAATAATAAAATATATTGTTGACGTGTTTTAAATGAAATAAAAATAATAATACCAAATTATAACTGTTTTGATCGTAATATTTTAATAAGTTAAATCAACATTTATTTCTATGTCTTCTTCTTCGATACTGGACTACCCTAGTGAAGAAGTCACCAAATATATGTACGGTCTGCTCTATAAGTTATCTGCAAATAACTGTAGGACACTTTACTTCTATTTTAAATGTATTCGTTTTATTTCGAAGTGTATTTAGAGTATAAGTCTTAATTAATATTTTTAATTTAATTTATATGTCGTGAACTCAGGCTAATTTGTCTGGACAAATTAGCCTGAGTGCCTGTTTGCCTGTTTTGGCTTTACAGATGTGGTGTCAACGTCCGACTCCTAGGAGTCGGACGTTGACACCACATCTGTAAAGCTTAGGTAGATTCATCATCATCATCATCATCACCCTATTAACGTTCCCACTGCTGGGACACAGGGACTTCTCTCTTGACGAGAGAGATTAGGCCTTAATTCACCACGCTGGCCAAGTGCGGGTTGGTGAATGTCACATGTCCTTCAAACTCTTCTCAGAACATCCCGTTTCCTCACGATGTTTGCCTTCACGTGCGCTTTAAACACGTGCTTCCGTTAAGCACGTGTTTAAAGCGCACATAAATTTCTCAAGAATTTCGGTATATTTATCGTATCCTATTATTTAAATGCATTGTTTATATTAACCTGAATATATAATTATATAAATATCTAATCTTAATCTTTTGTGAACGAAAAGAAGAGAAAAGCAAAATTACCCATTTCCTAATTATTAATTAACACTACCCAAAGACTTGAAGACATCCAGTGACTTTAGTCAGCAGCGGCCTGTAACCACCGCGACCAACATTCACCAAGTCCATCTATCTAGTCGGTGGACATCCTTCATCACAATTGCCAATTCGTGGTCTCCATTTAAGAACTTTCTATCTAATACTTTTTTTTATTAACCCTGTTACGTCCCACTGCATGACCTCCTCCTATATTTCCAAAACATAAATATAAAAATTACAAATTATGTTACCTTACTGACCCTACTAATTAAAATCTATTTCGCTATTCAAGCGCGTCGATAACAAAATATGCCCCGCCACCGCCGCATACAATTATCACCTAAGCCGGCCGAGCGGACGAGCGATAACAAAGCAATCACCGATCATATGATGTTGGCGTGCCGACAGAGTATCTAGATCGTCTACATCGTTCTTAAGAAGAAATAAAAACAACAATTCATGGCGAGGCCTCGAAGTGCCATCAGCCTGTTCAATAATGTGGTTCATCTGTCCAAAGTAGGATTAAATGGAACAATAAAGTAGACTGTAAACACTTTGGATCCCTAACGAGATGCTTTATTTGTGCTATAAAAGGGATTCGAGTTTAAATTCTTCAGTGTAAAGTATCTACTGGTTTGTGGGTTCACAGATTTTTGAAGTGAAACTTCTTTAGAATCGTTGTGATTTCAAACCGGATGCAACGGAAATGCGACAGGTAAGCCAATCTTAAACGCTAACAAGGTTAAGCAACGTTGCGCGAGACCAGTACTTGGATGGGTGACCGCCCAAACAAAATCTTTTTGCACAATATTTTTTTTTATACATCTCATTTTTTTGTCGTTTTACTGAAGTTTCACTTCTATCGTGTGTGAATCGCACACACTCCTTTTTTTTATTTACTTAAGTATAATTTATACAATACTAGTAGTGCCCCGCGATAGTACCCGCGTTATAATGGATTTTCTCGCGGAATGACATATTCCCACTTTATAAAGAAGTATGTAATTTTTCAGACTCTAGAGAATCTGTGTATTCAGTTTAATTTAAATTGGTTTAGCAGTTTTTGTGTGAAAGAGGAACAGACATTGTTACTTTCGCATTTATAATATATGTAGGTATGGATTTAAAATAATAATAAAAAAAAACTGTTTTAGTTTTCTTTGTACAGTAACCATTCCTATAAAAGTAATTTCTTATTGAAAGCGTTCAAGTTTATAAAAAGAAAAATATCGTCTCTATTTCTAACTTTTATGTGTTTTTTTTTGTATCACATTACTTTATTTTTTATATCAATACAGGTTTGCTGTAAGAAAACTCTTAAAGGGATAAGCTCGCCATTCGTAATAATAATACCTCCATGTATCTATGTTTGTGTACAGTAAATAATTTACGAATTTATGTTAAAAAGTTATATTATATGATAATAATGGCTCTTTAGTAAACCGGCCCCGCTTAAACCGGCCCTTGGAGCCCTGTAATGAATATAATTATAATATCAGAGAGTTTTGGATGAATTTCAAAAATGAAATATTTAATGTTACAATTAGAGCAAATGATTTTCCAATTTCAGGTTTCACTCTCATTCAAATTTCTCACATGTTTTTTACACTATGTCACATTTGACATACTATAGATTACTGTTTGGTATAGTTTAAAATTATAAATAAAAAAATAAAATAAATAAATAAATATTTCCAGACAATTCACACAACAACATCTAGCCCCGTGGTAAGCTATTGTATTACGGGTACTAGATAATATCTAGTATTACTCATCCAATTATTCAAATCCCTTAACACTATCGCATTCGTTTTTTGTAACACAAGCTTAGAGTTTAGATATTAAGTATATCAGATTTTATCTGATATACTTAATTATAATAGTCATACATATATAGATATGTTTTATTATACATATTAAACACCCAGACCAAGGAGATCGTGCCTGCAGAACATACAAACACTTTTACCCTCGGCGGGAATCGAACCCGCTACCTCTTGCGCCGCAAGCGGACCCGCGCCTACCGCGCCACTGAAGCAGTCAATTATATACTTAAGTTTTATAAAATACCCTAAATGTTCTAGAAGATTCGTCTAACATGTTGAAAGTACACTTGAAACTTCATCCAGCAACCTGACTCCATAATTCATCCACTATGAATGTTATATCACAAACTTGGCGGGTCTGAGAGGCTATGGGGTGCACTTTCGCGGATGTTGGTAAATATTTAGCCGATAAGAACTGATCGTGTTTCTGCAAGAGGCTCGATACGCCAGTATTCTGTTTTTATGGACTAAAATTTGTCTTATAGGTAATTTAAGTGATGTGATTTTATGTTGTATTATTTTATGGTAATTTAATTTGTGTTTAGCTGCAAATAAATGGTTTCTCATCTTATTTTATTATTCTATATTTTGTACGAAATCGCTCTGAAATACAAATAACCTAAATGAGAAAAACGAAAGGTCGATCGTAGCTCGGTCATTAAATAGAATTTAATAAAAGTGTGAGATATACATACACACCTAGGGTTCCGTACATTTGAACAGTTTATACACATATTGATAAAAAAACTTTATGAATGAAAGATAAATAGCGGTTTACGAATTATAATTTATTGAAACACCTACTTAGTAGATCACGTTCTCTCGTTCAACTTTACGACAACAACGTTTACTTTTTTTTTTTTTAATTAACATCACATTTATGTTAACCAACCATGAGTTTGATGAGAAAAAAATAAATTGTGTTGATTATTTTTCTGTTTTTGTTTAAATATCATAATAACCGTTTTAAGATATTAAAACAAAAGCAGTAATAAAAAACAACACATTTACTTTTTTTCTCATAAAATCGAGACCTTTGTTGTGAACCGTTTGTTTTGCTTTACTTAATAGGTTTAGTAGACAATTTTTTACCTATTATTTATTTATATTACAGTAATTGGAACTGTATCGTAAGGATTTATAACACGTCTAAAAATAATTTTGTTCTTCTGTTCTGTTAAAAGAATTTTAGTATTATTAAATCTTGTCTTTTTATTTTATTCTAATACAGATAACTTGCAGGCATTTAATTACAACACTGTTTATGACTTTTTTGTACATAACCTCAGAGCAAATATAACCTCGGGTGTAAATACAAGCTTTAAGCTTAGTTAGAGCGAGGAGAACATTTGAGCTGATTAAGGTTTATTAATAAGTACATACCTAAGTTTTTATATAAGATCTAATTGTATTATACATAAGTGCTTTGTAAACCTTAATATATAATAGGAATAAACTTTATTATTATTATTATTACATTTAAAGATCAATTTCTGCCAAAGTTTATCGAACAGCAATAAAAAATGTATCACTTGTTGTCTAAGGCCACGCGGATTGAAGTCATTCACACATTTTCCACCGACTGTACGACATTTACAAGAAGTGTGTCAGTTTATTAAATGATGCTATCAGACCAAGTAAATTCGTTATTGAGTAATTATTCTATATCTACATTGTAAGTGACAGTACTATTGCTGTCAATTTGGACTGATGAGATATTCAACTAAGCTTCATTATTGTTACTCGTTAAGATAGGACAAGAAATGCCCAGAGCCTGTATCACTATCTCCGAGTAAGATAAGACAATGGTTAAAATATGTGATAAAGTTAGATAGCTATAAATTGCTTAGTATATTCGGATTTTGTTAAATACGCACTTAGGCTGTTATAAACATTGTTATTGTTATGAATTTGGGAACTGTAACAAAATGAAGTAGTTCTTGTTATTTAAATTAATTAAAAAAAAAACAGACAGAAAAAGCTATTTTTAAATTAAGGATTGTTAATCAAAGGTATACTGCGCTTAATTTATATATTATGCCATATTAGGCCGGCCCACTTGCGGCCACCGACCACAGCGACGGGTGGCCAGTCGCTAGCTGCTCACACGTGGTCGTAGGCGGTCACGTGCTACGGTCGCTACAGTAGTGACCGCGACTTGCTATATGTGGTCGCTACCGGCCGCACAGTCACCAATACGAGCCACTTTGTATATTGATCTGGGTATATGGTATGTAAAATAAAAAAAAACGATATATTCATGTCAATTTTATTAAGTATATCAGATGTCTAGTACCCGTAACACAAGCTAAGAGCTTACGCCGGGGCTAGATGTTGTTGTGTCGACTGTCCGGAAATAATAATTATTATTTACTTTCGTGCTACTGCACTCGCCCCGCGCTTACCGGATTATAAGTGGTGGCCTTCGAACACCGGTGCCTGACACTCGCTTCCGACACTCACAAAATTATACACTTGTAGAGGTAACGCGCGACCGCGGTAACCAGTCGGTTACCAGTTTGCACCGAGCCTTTATATTGCAGTGCTATTCTGCAGTCTACGAACGAATCGATATGAGCATTCATTTTTTTGTAGTTTACTCCTTTAGAAACGATTTGAGTTATAAGGCCCGGTACGGAAATTTTATGAGGAGTAAAATCTAAAAGTGTAACACGAAAAGTTGAGGCGTTACGTAGAAAGAGACAAACATATATATCTGTAGGATTTAACGTGTAAAAGAATGAGATAAAATACATTACACAGCGTATCTCATTCTCGGGGTATCGGGGGCGCGATACTTCGTAGTTGAGACTACGAAGTATCGCGCAAAGAGGTATTGCTGTATTTTATTTATATTATTTTGTAACATAATTTATGTGTAATACGCTTTATTGAAGTAATATAAATAATCCGAATCATCATCTTCCTGACCTTATCCCACATTACGTGGGGTCGGCACAACATAAATCATCATCATCATCATCATCTCAGCCATAAGACGTCCACTGCTGGACATAGGCCTCCCTCAAAGATCTCCAGTGGTTTCGGCTGGCAGCGGCCTGCATCCACCGTGAGCCCGCAGCCTTCACCAGATCGTCCGTCCATCTAGTTGGTGGACGTCCTACGCTGCGCTTGCCGATCCGTGGTCTCCATTCGAGAACCTTTCGGCCCCAACGACCATCTGTTCTTCGTGCTATATGGCCTGCCCACTGCCACTTCAAAGAACTAATCCGTTTGGCTATGTCGGTGACCCGCGTTCTTCTACGAATCTCCTCATTTCTGATTCGATCCCGTAGAGAAACCCCGAGCATAGCCCTCTCCATAGCTCTTTGAGCGACTCTGAGCCTGTTTATGAGACCAATAGTGAAGCACCACGTTTCGGATCCGTATGTCATCACTGGCAACACACATTGATTGAAGACTTTCGTCTTGAGGCACTGCGGTATATTCGATGAAAAGACGTGTCTTAGTTTTCCGAACGCTGCCCATCCGAGTTGGATTCGGCGACTGACCTCTTTCTCGAAATTGGACCTACCTAATTGGACTGTTTGTCCTAGGTATACGTATGCGTCAACAACTTCGAGAACCGAATTCTCAACCATAACGGGGGCGGGCACAACATGGACATTAGACATGACTTTCATAAATAATCCGAATAATTACAGATAATTATATATGTTTGTTTCTTTTATCATTTTAGCAGATGCGTTCATTTACCCTTTTTTTCTATTCAATATATATCATAATTATAGTTCGTAAGGAGTAAACTCCAATCGTGCGTCGTAGCTGACACACACACACTTTTTTTTTCTGTGATTTGTAGGACAGTTTTTGAACGTTCGCATTATTTTATGCAAAAATTAAAATGTAATACAATTATATTTATATTAAGACCACATTGTAATTTTATTCTTATCAAAATGACTGAAAGTGAAATGAAAGTTTAACTTTGATTCCAATTAAATTAAAAAGTCTCTACTTTGTCATACAAATGGCAATCTAAAATGGAATCTGGATTTTAATTTTCTAGTTCATTGATATTCAAACGACGCCTTTAGAGTTGCACAGAATTGAAATGGAAGACTCAGAAACGTTTAATACCAGAGAACATTTTTACCTTTGAATTTTCACGGTTGAAAAATATTTTTTATTCGTTTTCTTTTTTTTTCTTTTTTCATTTGACCACAATCTCACCTGATGTAAAGTGACGATGTGGTCTAAGATGGGACATGAAGACCTAGAAGGTTAAATAGTAAGTTTAAATGTTCCATAGTCTAAAAAAATATTATAGATTCTCAGTGGTGCATCTTCCAAATACTACCAAAACTTAAGTTACACAAAAGTATATTTTAATATCAGCCATAATTTAATTTACAGGCACTAGTATCTTTTCACAAAATTAACATTTGATTAGGTAGTTTTGCTTAGTTACAAGTTTTTTTTGCGAACTTAAAACAATTGTGGTAACTTTATGTGGACTTCACTCATCCAATTATTCAAATCCCTTAACACTATCGCATTCGTTTTTTGAATACAAATATCTTACGAACGAAGAAGGCAAACAAATGACTCTCGAAAAAAGGGTTCTATCTCAAATATCACGGCAAAATGGGGCAAAGCTTCGGGCAAAGCCATTTCATCCACTTTTTACGGCATAAACCTATCTAAAGGAGGTTTTTCATTCATTTGTAGCTGTCAAACCGTGAAGCCGTCGCAATCAATTGAGTTGTCAAAATCGACTGACTGTTCAGCTCATTAGTTTCAATTGACACGTTCCAAAATTGATGTGACGGTGGCAATTATAATGTTAATACTTTTGATAGATTAAAATGCATGAAAATTTGGCAGTTTGTTTTCATAAATTATTTGTTGCTGAAATTACACAAATTTATCATCATAATATTTTGCATATTTGCCACAATAGCAATTTTGTTCGTTGCATGGGTTAAATAATGATATTCCAATATATAGCCAATTATATACATATACTAGTCTACCCGACAGACGTTGTCCTGTCCACGTCTCAAAAAACAATATCCAGTTGACCGTATTGTGAATCTAAACCATTCCCAGATCCCCTTGAACACACACAAAAATTTCATCACAATCGGTCCAGTCGTTTGAGAGAAGTTCAGTGACATACACACTCACAGAAGAATTATATATATAAAGATGTATAACTAGGAAATTGTATAGCAGAGAACATTAACGTCTCATTTATCATCAAAATATTTTCAATATTTGGCACAATATAAATTTTGTACGTTGCATATATACTATAATATATATAAACTAGTAATTTTAATAGCATACCCATAGCATGATTTACGTCTCAAAGTAAAATATTTCATACCTTAGCGCGGTTTTCCCTACGTTCTCAGTTCACTTTTGACGTAGATAACGATTTTATTCACTTACCCGCCCCTGACACGAATCAGTCATGTGTACGTTCAGTCGGCATTTTTATTTATCTACCGGAGGCGGAAAATGCCACTTTGGTTGAATTTTATGCCAGAATAATGTAATGATACATTAGGGATGTTTTCAGCACATTTGCTGAGATTTATTGAGCATGATAAATTAATTTAATATTTTATTGCTAAAATTCTTTATTTTAAGTAAGGATATACTAGAAAGTGTTGTTTTTATAAGCCATTTCAGCCAGATTTTGATATTAATAGTCGATCGTCGTTTTAAATGTACTTTTACACAATTTTAGCTGTTGTACGTGGTCTTGGAAAATGTGGCTAAGTAACTAAGGTCGACACAGTGAACACTTTAACGCAGTTTTTAAATAAGTGAATGATCTGAGAAAATTTACATTATATTTCCGTCTCAAATTAAATGATTTAAGAACACAATATTGAATTCTTACAATATCATGTCAAATATTGTAAGAAAAATTTGCAAAAAGTTGGATTCCTCAATATACAGTTCAACAGAAGTACAGTGGAGTCGAAATTTAATGAAGTTGCATAAAATTACTTAAATGAAATCCTTGAATCTAAAAGAGTTAGAGGTAAAAATTGTGTTCTCAAGGCAAACAGCCTACTTATGAAAGCCGCAAAATGTTTTGCTTAGAATAAAGTTTAGCACTAACACAATAGCTTCACTTCTTTATGTTAGCTTTTGGGCTTGTATGAAACCGACCTTTTGCACTCGATTCTGCATTAAACGGACAGATTGAAGCTCAATTTCGAACATATAATCCATGACAATACAATACACGTGACTGGCGCACTCTGCTACTACGCTTGGCATGCGCACATCATGACCCGCTGGTGGTGAAGGTTAAGAGCTAGAACGCGTGGCAGGCGCACTCCAATTTTATTAGCGGCAAACACACTCTGCAGATATGCTTGGCAGTAGCAGCAGTAGCTTTGCACCAAGCTTAAATACTTATTTATTATTTACTACTAACTAGATTTTTAGAGTTTGAAATATAGATTTAATATTTATATCAAAACCTTTCAGTTTTTGTGACGAGATATAGAAATACTCACAGGGCTTGCACCAAAATAAATTAAATGTGAAATATTTAGTATGATATCTGCATCACAAAGGCAGTCAAGTCAAAACTAAAAAGAACCACGAGTGCAGTTTTCAACAGAAATATTTCAAGTTTCAAAGAGAATTGTTAATTTCACGTTTGAGAAGTTCGCCTCAAACACTAACAAACTAAAAAAAGATATTATTTCGTACGTTCAAGTTCCTAAATCTTTAGAAATGGTTCACAACTTTCAATATCTCGTTGGTTTCACCACGAAAACAATTGAATAATTTGTTAGGCATTTAAACTGGTACCTAAAAAGGAACTCCGTAAACAAGTTGCAAATTTTTTTTTCATGTCTCTTCTTTGTATAGCGAGTTAAAATAAGTAAGGTTTTACTTGTAGTATTCACAACGGCAAAATAATCTAACTATGTATGTTGTCCTATGAATTTAACTGTAATAGTCATAATTGACATTTATTGATAATATAAATAATTAAAAGTCACAATATGGTTGTAACGTGTTTCCCCAATGCCACAACTTGTTCAAAATATAATAACCAATGTCATATTTATTCTTAGACATTTAAGAATAAATATGACAAATCTTAAATATAGAAATAATGTCAATTTATCATAATTATTATTAACAATGGTTACGAATGTAAAATATGCTATACTATTAAGATAACGTATTTTATCAAGGTAAAAGAATCCTATTCTTACCCTGCCTTTCTGGGATTTAGCCCGAGGTCCTATTTAGTGCAAACAAACTTAAAAAATATCAAGATTTTCCTCTTTATAAATAATTATTAGTCTAGTTTTAGGATGATAATTTTAAAGCAGTACTTGTTCATAATTGCTTGATCAACTCATCTGGAAGTAGGCCACTTAATTATCCGAGCGCTGACCTGAAAGTTTTCAGCTTTTTACATATTTTTAAATTGAGGATATAAAAGTAGCAGGTTTTCAATTCATCGTAATTTTTCATGTTTGTCACCTTGGAACTAGTTCTGCTCCGTGAATAAATTATTTATATGATTTTTTCTTTAGGTTCAATTCTAGTCAAGTTTTACTCATAAGTATCTTGAACTATTCAAAAAAATATAATAAATGTGAACTTCAGAACGAATATAGTATTATTGAGTTTTGTTTTCTTTGGCATTATGGAAACGTTAGTTTGTTTTAGTATTTGCTTTACACCTATTTGCGCTCTTAATTAATAATTATGACATTATGTATCATAATTAAAGATAAATAGACCATGCAGGCAAAAACCTATATATTATTCAAAAACTCCATATTTTACAAGCTTTTCAAAAGTTGATTGATTTTCTACGGAAATACATTTCATGCATCAAACAATCGAGTAGGTATGTTGTTATTTTCGATGATATTTTAGTATATAAGATTTAATTTATTTTAATCGGAAAACAAACAGTTTTAATAAACTTATTACTTTCACTTAATAAAAATACATATGAAGCATTTACATGTTTTCACATATGATAGCGAATTTATCTAAAAACCTGTCAAACACTCAAACAAGAAAAAAGGTAACAAACAAATTATAAGATATAAAATAAACATTTGTATGTATTTTAGTCTGTAAAGTCAATGTTTATTAAGTAATGAAATAAATATTATTATTACTTCGAAACCGAAATGTGCCTAAAGACAATTTATAGGCATGTAGCTTCCTTTTTTACGACTTGACCACGCACACGTGCGAGAGAGTATTAAGGAGCTCTCACCGGGAGTATTCGCGTGTAATGTAAGGTTAATGATGCCAGCATTGTATCAGTAACATTGTTAAGTATTTTAAAATTTTATTTTATGGTAGACTAGCTGTGCCCTGCGGTGCTACCCGCGTTATAATGTATGAAGTACTCTTAACCAACAACATAATTTATTTGAATAAAGATTAATATTATTATGTTGATACAACTTAAACAAATTATTTCGACCAAATTAGGTACCATAAAAACGGTTTTTGTGAGTTAATCTTAAAAGATAGACATATACTATTGTGGACTGTTTTTTAGATCATTAAAAGAGCTATTATTCTTTAATACATATTTTTTGTGTATCTTGAACCGTTTTCACGGCGCACGCAACGGAAGGCTTCAAAGATGAACAATTTCTCCCGTTTTTTACACATTTACCACTATATCTTTGCTCCTATTGGTCGTAGCGTGATGTTATATAGCCTATAGCCTTCCTCGATAACTGGACTATCCAACACAAAAAGAATTATTCAATTCGAACCAGTAGTTTCGGGGATTAGCGCGTTCAAACAAACAAACAAACAAACTCTTCAGCTTTATAATATTAGTATAGATAAGCCTTAAATTGACCACAATCTCACCTGATAAAGTGACGATGTGGTCTAAGATTTGGCATGAAGACCTAGAAGGTAGATGGCTTCTACGGGCCTTTCCTGTGGGTAAATAAGCAGACGCTTGGCTTCCTGACATGCGATATGTTTAAAATAAAGCCCCTCTACTCCTCAGATGAACTTGCTTACAAGGTCTCCATTACCAGTTGCCTTTGATCTGATACTTTCTACAGGAGTTTTAAATATTAACCTCATGTTCGCGTAAAAAATATTCATGAGACATGTTTCTTGTGCCGTCATTTCTTAGATGTAAAAGAAAAATACGGTCCCCAACCTCGGTAAATATAAACAAAACCGGAGAGTCATTTATTTAATTGTGTTTTAAAACGGGTCCAAGATACAGCTTATAAAAACACAGCCAGTTTTTTTTAATGAGGCGCCTTTAAAAATCAAGAAGCAACATCAATATTAATTATATTATGACTTAAAACGGGTAACACACCATGATTTGACGGAAACAACGTTGTTTCCGTGATCATGGTGCTTGCAACAGCGTCGAAATATCGGAGAACTCAAAAACCGTCAAATCATGGTATGTTACCCGTTTTAAATCATAATATTGTTAAAAACCATCATAATTTAAAAAGTTATATCAATATTACGATCTAGCCATTACAAAGGCTAATCAGTAATTAACGTAGTATTAGTTTAGTAGTGATTTGACATTATGACTTCAATTGCTACTTAGAAAAAAATAAAGAACGAGTCCATTAACATTTTTCTTACTGCTAGGATCAGCTTGTATATGCAGTATTAAACGTAGTACAAAAACAGTGGAATAGTTGGCTATTCGGCCCAATAAATCAAAATCTTGGATGAAGATCGTTTATCAGCAAGCGCAGCGTAGGACGTACACAAATTTAATGGGCGGATTATTCCTTTAACCTTGACTTAAAGAAAAAAATAGTTGAAAATATACAAGGGTGGCCTATGTCTGGTAGCCTGACTCAATAGTTGCATATTTGAAATCCAGTACATCTTTCAAACAGCAAATCAGTTTTTTAGCAATCCAGGCAGCAATTACAACCTCAGCATGTTTACCTGAAACAAATCATATATTGTTATTTAAACCATTGTTCAAAGTAATGCAGTTTTATTTAACGCGTTTATGTATATGTAGAAATGTATGTATAAGTTCCGAAAATCACCGAATTAGATGATTATTTATTACATGTGTTTGTTATTTTTAGGACAATGTTTGTATAAAATATAAGACTCACTCGTCACTAAACAAAAAATATTTCATCGATTTAATTAGATTTTTTTTTATTCAATCTGGCATTTAAAATTAGATTTCAATCTGGCATTTAAAATTAGATTTAAAAAGTCCTCTTGAATGTAAGAATATTTTTTTATTCGTCTTAGTAAATTAATTACTTATATTCTATTAAAATGTATTTGATAAAACAATGTTTACATGGTCAGCTAGTTTTTAATAAGTATAAGCGTTTATCAGAGTGGCTTATTGTTAATTATCTATAATATATGCTAACATTAGTGTTTGAGAACAAAGAACTTTTTAAAAAACAATCTAAAAATGTATGGACAACGTCCCCACCATGTAGCACTTTTAAACTTATGATAATGGAAGGACGTAAGTCATCTAAGGATAACTTTAAAACGTATGAAAATAATGGAAGGTCCTAGTATGTCATCTAAGGATATCGCAGCATCATAAGTGAGACTGATTCCAGTTTAACTCGACAACTTTTTTCGGATAAGCATTTGAGATTCAATGTCGTACAATAAAATTATGAGATTACTAAGGCTTTTCCGTTAACATAGGGCTTAAAGTACCTACTAAAAGGTGGGGACTTTTTGAGCATTAAGTTTGTTTGTTTGTTCTTTACGAACAAACAAGCTTACGTTTATAATATCAAAGATAAATGACAAAAAAAGTTTGCCCGTCATTTATATTATAAATAAAAATTACATCTTTTAACTTATTATTATTTACAAAATAAAAATCAAGATGAACAGTGCAATGAAGAATCGCGCGACGCATTCGTGCAATTAATACTAAATTTGTAGGTACATCCCAAGCCCCCTCCAAAACTTTGATGCTCCATATTTTATCAGTTTTCTTGTTAAATTGATAAAGAAAAAAGGTGAAACAGACTAAACAGAATTTCTTATGCCATCAACATGCCTATTCTACAAGGATCGATCGATCTCTCCCTAACAGAGAAGTGGTCCCCAGACATTTACAGATAAACCCTAAACGAGCTAACTATCTGTTCCTAAGCTGTGAGTGGTCCCATTGTCTTCATAATGAATACTTGAGACCGTGTACAAGCCATTAGGGAACGCTTACAGACCTTTCCTTGTTTATTTCACTTTCATATTTTTATTCAGGACAAACAATTTTTAAGTCTTTTGTTGCTTTTAAAAAGCCACTTACTTTTTTATCCTGGTTTGTTTCGCCAAAGCTGGGTTAAAGAGACAGTTTTCCAGCAAAACGTTTGTTTAAATAAACCAGTCCGCTGCTATTGTTGTAAAGCTGTGGCACTTTAACATGCTATTAAGTATTTCAACTCCGTCTATCGATTTCAAGAGCATTTAAAGCGCTTTAACGGATTATCGAATAGCTCAACAAAAAGCATATGTCTCAGTTTGAAGAGGAATTTCGTTAATCGCATGCTAATTCATGCATCTAAGCATACTATTAATGGCAGTAGGTACCTTCTGTTTAAGTTTCATAGGCTCGAAGGATTTTCAAACACAATTCACTTTTGTATTGGGGATTTTTTCCGATTGTCTCGATGTTTAGAGCTTTCTCAAACTGCTAGATCGCGCCTTATAAAATTTTGCTATAAAAAAAAAGACGTGTGGCACTCGGAGACTGCCGCGGTAAAGCTATTGTATAGCATGTTTTATCAACTTATGCAATTATAATTCAACAACATATATATACAACATATATATTTATTTTAATTTTGCAGTATTTTTTTTCTTTGATATTAATTCAAGTGACAATTTGAGCGTGATGTCAGAAACAAAAAAAAAATTTTTTCTTTTATTTAATATAAAATATGAGAAGTTAATAAATGTTCAAAATATTTTTAATATCTTTCAATACATGTCGTCGGTTCTTCTGGAATATTTACCATTGAAACTATAGGTTTATGGTGACTGAAATAAGAAACATAAGTTTGAGACTTGATAATCTTATAAGATTACGCGTGCGCAGTAACGCCGATACAACCAATGCCACTTATAGGCGGGTTGCTGAACTAAAGAGACAAGTGTGCTATTTCAAAAAGTCCTAAAAAGTTCTGCTATTTACCGATAGATGGAGAAACTGAAAAAAGTATCACCGCTGGTGCCGGTCGGAGTGGGGGGTAAGGTTTTTTTTTTGTCAATACATCATACTAAAAATTTCTCTATCACGGTTCCTGAGACACCTATGCCTGGTGTCAGATGGACAGATATACAGACGACGAAATCTCAGTTATAATAAAACCCGGTATAATAGCGTCCCGTTTTACTCTTTGAATACGGAACTCTAAAAAGTAGATGATACCTGTAGCAAATCAGCCAAGGAACACTCACTGAAAGCACTCTAATGTGTTATATATGTATTAGTGCCCCGAATGCATGGTAATTATGCTAATACGTCACAATCACGAGCTCGGCGCGCAGTATTTTATTCCGGTGAGAACTAATTGGCATGTTTTGTCAAGCGGGGCTTGTTAGTAAAGTAAAACGGTCGCTAACAGTTTTACAAATAAGAGAAACGTATATTCGATCAATGTTGTAGCTTAAAAGTGAGTATCATTAGATTTAAAATACATATCGCACCCGCACGTCACCTTTACAAAAATGAATAAATGAGTAATAAGTGGCCTGAAGAAACCCTTTACTTGGTGCAATAACGTTACTTTCGCAGTACTACCTCTAGACATAGTTCCTGCAATTTATTCTTCTTCTTTTTTAACCCCCGACCAAAAAAGAGGGGTGTTAAAAGTTTGACGTGTCTGTCGTGTGTCTGTCTGTGTGTCTGTCTTTCTGGGACATCATAGCTCCCTAACGTATGGAGCGATTTTAATTTAGTTTAGTTTTTTACACTATCAAGCCAATGTTTAAGACCTGCTTGTTTTGAATTTTGCCCGTCTCCGGGTTACATTACGAAACACGAAAAAATATCTTCACACACTGGCCCAGCCCGGAGGGTGGTGACAAGCCGCGGCCGAAGCCTACCACCAGAGACTGTTCATAGCACCAGCCGGAGGTCACGTTTAAGGATTCAGTGGGTTACCACTCACGGACGTGAACAGAAAAACCCCCAAACTTTTAGTACAGGTACAAACACCCAGACTAAGGAAAAGTGCTTGCAGAACTTACTAACATCTGGCCCCTCGGCAGGAATCGAACCCGCTACCACTTGCGCTGCAAACAGACCTTCGCCCACCGCGCCACTGAGGCAGACAGATAGCAAATAAAACATAGGAACACCAACAGAAAACGCTCTAATGTGTTATATTACATTAGTCTCAGAATAGTCGGCACTTATGCTAATACTCGTCATTATCACGAGCTCATCGCGCCGAGATCTCTAGCCAGTATTTTATTCCAGTGAGAACTAAACCATGTTTTGTCAAGCGGGGCTCGTTAGTTTTTGTGAATGTTTACCAAAATTTGCAACTCAATCGTAAGTTTGACCACAGCACCTATCCAACTAGCAAACAAGCGATAAAACAACATGTATACATACAGTGTTTTTAGATCGGTTTCATTGAAGTGTTCAAATACCTATAGCAGCAGCGGCTATAGGTATTTGAACACCTTAAATGAATGAGTTTGAGTCATGAGTTTGAGCTAGGTATTGTAATACACAGCTGCTGTGTATTACAATACCTAGCTCAAACTCCCCTATAACCAAAAAGAGATCTACAATTTTCTGGTAAAGGTTATAGATTACTTCAATTATTAACACAAAAACTAAACATCATTAGTTAAGACTAATTTTGCGGATCTATTCTTCTAAGTATTCTTCTAAAACAACTATTAACTATAATTTATACTAATATTATGAAGGGTTTGGTTGTTTGTTTGAATACTCTAATATCAGGAACTCAACATCAAACAGATTTGAAGAAAGGCTGTAATTCCGCATAAAAACCTATTTTAAAATTAGGCGGGCGGCTTAAAAAACTTCATAAACAACAATCTAGGTAATATCAGAAAAACAAAAGAACACCCACAGAAAGCGCTCTTATGTGGTATCCGTTTTAGTCTCAGAATGGTCGGTATTTATGCTAAAACGTCATAATCAGGCGCGGCGCGCCGCGATCTCGAGCCAGCATATTATTCCAGTGAGAACTAAGTGCCATGTTTTGTCAAGAGGGACTTGTTAGTCTTGACACATTGGGGTTGTCAAACTTAGCTTACGCTTAGCATGACATGTGTAATATGTAATAACTTACCTACATTACATTGTTTTTGTTTCTTAAATACGTCATCTTTCTAGAGTGAGTTTAAAAACAACCAGAAGTGAATTCTGTGTAGAAAAGAATGGATAAAATGTCATCCATTTGCTTTTGTAATATCGCACCTTCGGTAGAACAAGGGCCGAACTACCAAATTTTCGAAAAATGACTTAAGTATGCCAAAGTGCTTTTAAAACGTATTTTTACCCGGAGGAACAAAGACACTCGTTCAATTCCATCTAATTTCGCCAGAGGGCGACAGTGCCTTTGTCACATTGAAGCGTTTTTTCAAACGTATTGGCGCGACAAAATCATATTGGTCAGTTGCGGCTCTGTCAGCGAGCTGAGTGTTTGTCAGCTGGAGCGTACAAGTCGTTATGGTTAATATGCCCTTTTAATTTCAGATTTTTGGAGAAACAAAGTCTCACTTTCTTTACTTGTGCCCATTTCTTAGAAGATAATTTGGTGGTACAAAGTCGTTCGAACAGTTGTGCTTTTGTATGTACAAAATATAAACAATCTCGCAGTTGTAAAATCTACACTTATTTAATTATTTGGTCGTCATAATTTAAAATTTCCTTTTTTTTCATTCAGGTTCGTGTTTGTAATGTTTTATTTCGCTATAAATACACCGGCAATCAAATCATTACACATAGGTTCCTTATTGGAGGACATACGCAAAATAAAGCTGACTGTTCATTCTGTAATTGAAAAGAACAACTGGACCAATTTACTGCCCAGCAGAATACAGAAGCCTATTATGAAACGCCAAAAAAACAGGCAACGGCTTTATTGCCAATGACATGAACTTTGATTCATTATTTGATCTGAAATCGCTGTCGGTTGAAGTAAATATTTAAACCTAAACAAAGACGTTGATCGAAATAATTTAAAACTATCTGAGCTAAAAGTCATTAAGCTCACTTAAAGTTTAGAGACGTACCAATTCCGATATAGCTATCAATCAGATTTCTGGACAGAAGCTAATGTGAAAAGCCACACCGGTAACAAAAAAGTATTAAAGCTCAATGTGCTGTACACCAATCCCTGATCGGAAGAGAGATGACATACGAAATGATTCCATATTTGAATGAGTAGGTACAGTAAGGTAGTGTATAGCAGATTTTTGAAACGTTTATTTTTAACTTTAATCAAGATGAGAACGATCTCACTTTTCGAATAAATAGGTACATTATTATCAGCCGCACTCCGAGATGTCAATGATTGCTTAAACTACTAATATGTTTAACTAAGTTTTTCTATCTGTAATGATAAAAAAACTTAGTGGTAGTTTCGACTGTAATTACTGTTCCTTGTTTTGATTTTAGAAACTTTTATTTTGTTAGAATTTTCCACTCAGATACGTTCTATTGCCATTAAATCTGAGTGAAAATATACTATAGTCTTGTTTTCGTCTCTATATTTTATATAAATATAATAAAACTTTTATAGTTAATAATTTAAAAGTTAAATAATTGTTATTTTTATTGAAAAACATCCCATAAAAATAAAGAGATAAATGGACATTATTACTATTCTTCTTTGAATGTTGGTGGAACAAAGGCCTAAGTGTAGGTTAGGTTTTATATATATATGAAAATAATTAAAACTATAAATATTTTAGCATTACAGAGAGCATGCCATTATTCACAAAACTATAAGGTATATTTCACACTGAGGAAATTTTACCTCAAGGTCAATATAAGAATATAAATTGACTCTAAACACAAAAAAAACTTAAAATGTCTCTCCTGTAAAATCACAAACATGGCAATTAGGCCCTTGTTCTACCGAAGGTGCGAATATGTCATAACTTACCTACATTGTTTTTGTTTTTTAAATTCGACATCTTTCTAGAGTGTGCTTAAACACAACCAGAAGTGAATTTTGTGTAGAAAAGAATGGATAAAAGTCCATCCATTTTGCTTCAGGCAACAAGCCTTTGTGTTTTTGCTAAGCAAACTTTATCCCACGCAATGTCGTTGTGGAGACAGTAACATTCATTGTTAGACTGCATTTATTGTTTTAATAAATATTTTCACTGTAAGTGTGTTTATTCATTGCATACCCACTTGAACGTCCAGTGGTACTGTAGTGTCACAAAACTTTTTGCCGACTAACGTCCATGGTACTAGAGTGCCACACGAGTTTTTGTTTTTTTTATTTCGAATTTTCTTTATTTTCTAATAAGACAAGTTGCTAGTGTCAATGTCAGATGTCATTGTCAATAATTATTCTACTAAATTCTAATTAGAAAAACCCATACCTGGCAACAAAAATTATGAAAAAAATATTATTTTGACAATAAAGTGAGATAAATTTTTCCGCCATTTTCATATTTTTCGCAAGTTAATTTCTTTATGATTTACTTGTGATATCTGTATTAAAATTTAATATGTTATTGAAAAAACTAGACTCCAACCCCGTTAAAACGGTACCAAAATAATAATTAAATGTTCAGAGAAAGTATTTTAAATAAATTTATCAAAATAGGTCTCCAAATCAGTCTAAAAATGCTACCATCCTATGTTTGATAATTTTTTAGTAAATGAAGATGTAGGTATGATGATTAGTATTAATATTCAAGTTTATATAATTATTATAAAGAAAATAAATACATTTTTGGTTTTGAAATAGGTTTAGTACTTTTTATGTGATAAATAGTTTTAACGGAAAAATCGCGCAGCGTGTCACGCACCGCTCGCGTAACTCGGGCTGGGAAGTTAGTCCCTAGTTACGCCGCGGGCGCTGGACGTTACAGTGGATACTGAAAAACAACTAGAAACTACACAAAACAACAGAAACGTAACATTGCCACGATTTTAAATTTTACATATGCCATTTGTTTGACAGATTTTTACACGCTTATTAGCTTAACTTGTATGTTACCGACTTCTTTGGGCACGATTTTGACCCACTTAAAACTGACAGATTTCGTTCAAACTTTATAGATTTATTGAGGACCGATGACAATACAATATTTTGAAAAAAAAAACAAAAAAAAGATTAATAATTTAAAAAATAGTTCGTTTTCTATAAAAAGCGTGTTTTTTAGTTTTTTTAACTATTATTTATTATTTACAGTACAGTTAGTGAACTATAGAAACGTTAATAGTATATAATACCAAATAAACAGAGGAACACCCAGAGAAACAGGTCTAATGTGTTAAACATTAGTCTCAGAATGGTCGGTAATTATGCTAATACGTCATAAACACAAGCTCGGCGCGCCGAGATCTCGAGCCAGTATTTAATTCCAGTGACAACTAAGTGGCATGTTTGTCAAGCGGGGGTCAAGCTTCTTAGTAGTGACACTTTTAGCCCTAACAAATCTAGCTTATAATATATTTTTATTACAAAATATGAAGATTTGAAACGACTTGTATTTTAACTCTAACTTTTAATTTGTTTACAAAAAATAGTGATAAACACAATGTAAATACAAGAAATAAATATAAACTCGCTTTGCCCACCACTAGGCTGCATAAGGTTAATGTATCATTCAAAGGGCAATGTATACGCTTCTACAACAAGATTCCCAAAGAATTGCAACAGTTGTCAATTACTAAATTTAAGAAAATTAAAAAAAAACAATCTTTGTAAAAAAGCTTATTATAATATATCGGATTACCTTGAGGACAAAACTGCTTGGGACGGAATCTGCTCCAACACAATATCAAAAACAAGACTAACAAACAAATAATGATTGTAAAGTTTCAATACAAAAATGAGCTAGAGTTTCTAATCGCTTCTTTGCTCTAGTGTAAAAAAAGCGAAGCGACCAGATACCATAAATTTATTTCCTACTTATCTTTAAGCACCTATGACCTATATGTTTTTTTGTAATCTATTTTGACGTGTCTAAGTTTTGTAAAACCAAACTATGGAAATAAATAATTTTGTATCTTGTATCTTGTATCTCTTTAAGCACTTAAGCGTCCACGGTTACTACAGTCACCAGCCGGTCGCCAGCTGACTTGGTTCAGTTTTATCGACATTTCAACGAATGCGGCCCAAATTAGTTGTGCGTTTAGTTACTAGATGGCTCTGGGTTTTTTAAAATATAATCACTTAAAACGGGTAACCGTTAACCGTCTGCCCAAATCGCATAGACAAAGAAAACGCAGTTGTTTCCGAGATCTTGGCGCTTGCAACAGCGTCGAAATATCGGAAAACTCAAAAACCGTCAAATCATGGTATGTTACTCGACTTTTATTATTAAATATTCGCGAATTATTGATTTAATCAAAGATGACTATAGTTCTACGGATTCCAGTACATCATAAGATTCAGCCTCAGCTGTAATCGGATATACCACAAAATATCTAGTTTGCAAGAACGACGTTCTAAAAATATTCAAAATCATAAAGCCCGATACTTTATTTTTATTTGGAGCGAAACAGCCCTCTCAGTTTTTATTTCAGTAAGTGATAATAAACAACTTGACTTCGAGTACGTAGGTAAATACAATTTTTTTTATCTTAAAACTTTTCTATCTGTACCTATTTATATAATAATATATTTTTATTACTTTTACAAATTTGTTGTATGAGATAACTCAGATTCCATGTGTACATTGATCTCTATCCATCCAAAGGTTGCCTGGATGATATCGCTTTCAGTGATAAAGCCGCCCATTGTTTCTCTCTGTACAGTGCACATTTCTATGTAATATTTTCCTTATTATTGGTGTTTCAATAAAGAGTATTGTATTGTAAGGTCAAAGTTTTAACAAGTTTCCATTTTGTGGATTTATATGCGTTAAACCTGTTTTACCTGGAGATAGGTAACGGGTTACATATTAAATTATTTTTTTTCCTTTAATAAAATTTTACTCCTATGGGAATATCAATTAAAACAACTCGGGTGAACCCGCGCGAAACGGCTATCATAGAAATATATTTAAAACATAACTATTTTGATGAACCAATGATATGTTCTTCAGTAACATTGTCTTTGGTTTTATGACAGAATATAAAATTTAATAGCTTTATCGTATGAAACTTCATATACGACAAACTTTATTAGAATATAATCATAACTTGTGAATACTGTATTTAATGTACCTTAAAGATTAGTCTTTAGTACTCGTACTTCTTATATCGAGACAATTTAATGTGAAAATAAATAAAAGAAAACAAAATAAAAAAAAACGGACAATCCACACAACTACATCCAGCCCCGTGGTAAGCTCAAAGCTTATGTGTTACGGTTACTAGACATCTGATATACTTAATATAACAGACTTACAAACAAAGATATATATTTCTTAATAATATAAAGTAAATGCAGCAATGCCAAAGAAAATTTATATTCTACCCGACTGAGGAAGTGTTCCTTTGAAACCATACAGGTGTAACAATAGATTCGGCCAGTATGGGAAGGTCTAAAAATAAGACATGGGATTTTTTTTTACGAACCATGTGATCAATTTTAGAGATACTTTTACTTTGCTTGGAATCGAGCCCAACTTTTTTCAAAATAAAACAACACAATTTATATTTAGATATTGATTGTGTTGGTCATAAATACAAAAAAAATATGTGTGAATGCAATTTTTCCTTTTGCTAAAATCGATGATATATTTTGACCGATCGAAACTTTTGTTGCACCTTGTATTGTAAAGACACTATAAACGCCAGGCATTAAAAAAATATATATTGAATCTTTTAAGAAAATAGTTTGGAAAATTAAGTATTAAGATAATTACATAAAACTGCACCAGACAATGAATTTATATTTTATTATCTAAATTTGTGTAAAAAATATAAAGATAAAATAACGAAGTTACATTTTGTAAGTAAACCTATGATGCAAATCTATAATACCAATAATTAAAATTATAAGTTTGTTGATTCATTTTTTTACTGGTCCTATTTAAAAATTTATTTCAATGTAATATAATATAGTGTAATCAGTGTATAACCTATTTATAAAGAACGACTACTGCTACATTGTTCCCGGAATCCGGGAATACCTAAAAAACCATGGGAAACGCCATGGCGTTAAAAGCTTCTTAATCATGAATAAATAAACCATACATTATTAATAACTAAATATTAATATATCAAAAACACCACAATTAATCGTAACATTCAAATTATTGTGATAAAACCCGTTATTTTGATACCCTAATTTCCCTTAAAAGCAATTTTAAGGCTCAATTCTCGGAGACCCTCTAATCATCGGTTTCACCATAAAATTGCGATTTGTAAGCCCAATAGCTTTGGACTTTTCACTAATGGAAAATTTATTGTGTACGCACGTTATTGGCGAATTCCTAAAATAGCGAGCCGATTGTCTTGGAAGATCCCTCTCCATTCGAGGGCCTTATTGAATTCTAGGGGAATGTTTAGTAGGTACTTGATTCCCTACAATGGGAAGACCTTTTCGTAGGTATTAAGTGTATTGTATATACATATTTGTAAACATAGTGTATAAAAAAGCCGTGTTGGGTAGTGGGAGTACACTCGACTTTAATTCCAAAGGTTGTGGGTTCAAATCCCGACACGCACCTCTGGATTTTTCTTGTTTTCAAAACATTGTGACGAAACCGTCATGTTCTGATAACTTTAAAAGAGTTTGAAAGACATGCGGAATTCACCAACCCGCACTAGGCCAGCGTGGTGAATTGAGGCCTAATCTGTCTCGTCAAGAGAGAAGGCCAACATGATGATGATGATGATAATATTATGATGATACATAGTGTATAGGTACATATTTTTTGACACATACCATTTTCATCGACATTTGTAGATATGTGAAATAACTATTATAATATCACAATTTCACTTACAGATTTATCGTGTGTTCTTTAATTTATTTTGTCTCCGCGATAGCCAATTCCGCCTGGTAGAATTAGGCTCTCGCGGTTTCTGGAGGACGGTTCCTCTTGACGTGTCGTCCGCCGCGGAACCAGATTTTGTACGATCTACTATTTCTGATTTAGAGTTTGGGTGTACTGCATTTACAAAAAAAAACTACGTATTATATCAGTCACCTAACACCCATAGTACAAGCCCTGCTTAGTTTGAGGTTAGATGAGCATCACCAAGTGATTTGTCTAGAAATATGTATTTATTTTTCGGCAAGCGCAGCGTAGGACGTCCACCAACTAGATGGACGGATGATCTGGTAAAGGCTGCGGGCTCACGGTGGATGCAGGCCGCTGCCAGCCGAAACCAATGGAGATCTTTGAGGGAGGCCTATGTCCAGCAGTGGACGTCTTACGGCTGAGATGATGGTGATGATGATGTATTTATTAGATTATTCATAATTTGTCAACTGAAATGAGAAATAAAAAAGCTTTAAATATACAATTGAGAGCTCAAAAACATAACTGTTATGAAAAATGTTGATTTAATTAAGTGATATGACCTTTTTTAGTTTTAATTATCAAGCGTTTGTGAAAAAGTGGCAAACTATTAATATTAATTTGCATGACACCGTTTATTTATGCTCTTAGGCCGGCCTTATACAACCAGAATTGTTGTCATAATCTGAATATTATAGTGCATATGTCCCTTCCACTCCCTTGCTAATAAATTGTTATTATCAGATCAATTTAAAAATATTTTGAGATACGTATAACTCGTTTAATGAGATGGTTAGTAATTCCTCTTTCGATAAGAATGCCCCATTATATATTTTTAAATTTCGATTCGGCTCTATGTTTCCCAAGATTCGACACAACATTGAATGATAAGAAAAGAATTTCCGCTTCCTCATAAATATCTCAAGGTAACTTTCAAAATCCTATACTTACAGGAAAGAGAGAGATAATATCCCAAACGCCAGCACAAAAATATGAAACTGCCGCAAATTCTATCGTCGTTCCTCGTTCCATAATCTTTCAAAAGATTTCCCCATCGATAAGCATCGTTCTGAAGTGCCTAGAAACACATCTGTGTTGCCAGCGATGAAATTCAATATTAACTTTGAAATTAATTTGTATGTTCGGTAAATAATGGTAGATTTCAGAAATGGGACGTAAATATATTGATCTAAATACTCTGGGTGCTTTTGCGTGTTACTGGAAATGAGCGTGGTGGAAATTTTATGGATTGAATTTTACTTTTGATAGTGGACCTTTTATTTCTTACCAAAAAGATAAAATACTTCTCACTTCACAGAAATAATCAGAAAATGTTTAATAGGAGAATAAAGCGTGACGGAGGTCCAAACGGACACCGTCAGTATTGTGTGTCGCGATAGTTTGTTAGTGGGGTGTGAAACACGTTCCAACTCTAGTGATGCATCGACTCGTAGAGTGCAAAGAGTGAGAAAGTGGGTAGATCGTTTTGTCTGCCAATGAAACTGTTACTCCAATCGCTGCAGCTTCAGTTCAACCGTGATCATGGCGCATGTAACTGTTCCGAAATATCGGGAAACTCCAAAGACAATCAATCATGATAAACATCCCGTTGTATATCTAAATAGTACATCTCAGGATCTGTAAAAAGTGCCTCGTCGCGGCTGTCTGTCTGTCTGATTGTTCGCGATAATTTACAAAATTACTTTATGAATTTTCATGCAGTTTTTTAGCAATGGATATAATAAATTAAGAGTAATGTACAATTGGTTCAGTAGATCTTGACACGCATCATTATAATCAATAAAAAAATCTTATTAACTTTAAACATTTTACTTGGGACATGTTGTAGTTTACGGGGATATTGAGGCTACCAGATTTGTAAATTCACACAATTTTGGCAAACAGCAATGATTGGATCGGGAGAGCACCAACCGTGTCTCGTGAGACGGCTCAGGTTGCCTAAATAATTGTCCAAAAAGCATTCTGATTTCCGATACGAGAATCTGAAAGCACGGTGTTAAAGGTATATTTTAAATATTGGTATAAACTTGATATTTTGTAAGCGGATTACTAATATTGTAATATTATTTCATAGCTGGTATTAAGAATAATAATTACTTTTATTTCATGGCTGTTCTAGGGCTATGACAGCCGGCGAACTGCTCAAAGCCCTATAATTTGTAATTGGAAATAAATAAACGAACTAATATTGTTTTTTTTTTGTGTTTTCACATCCTATTTTCAATTTACCAACCCCCAAACCAAGACGCTACACCAAAGGAGAGTAGATATACATACATATATAGTTAGTGTTACATTCAGTAACACTTTTTGGATAACGGTAAAAAAGTTTCTTGTAATAAAATAAAAATTAAGCTGCTTTTAGGCCTATTTGTGTAAAAGGAGTTGCTCGGATTAAATCTATGATGACTAAATCTGGTAGATGACGTCATAACAAGGGAAACACCAATAATTGGGTGAGTGGGATCGCCGCCCGTGTCTCGTGTTAACGTGATAGACGGCTCAGGTTGGTTTCAGGCTAAATAATTGCCCATAAGGGATGATTGACGCAGTATCCTGATTTATATGAGAATGAGGGTGAAAGAGGGTTTATTTTTAATTATTAAATATTTTTTTTAAGCGGCGTGCTAGTAGAACGGACTTTAGGTATAAGAAAATAGGATGTGTAAATACAATATTTTTGTTTTGTTACCATTTGATTCCTTAATTAAGGTTGTCACTTTCATTCAATATTAACGTGATGAGATCTTCTATTGTGTTGTGTGAAGAGAAATAGCTAACGCCATCGCTCACTACTCCCGTTAAAAGCTAACCTTTGTTTGAAGTTCGCAACGTTTATAGCTTATCAACTCCAGTTATTTACGTCAAACTAAACTCATTTTTTCCAATCATAAAAAACGTTGCACAGAGCAAATACGCCAGTTTTCCAGCAAAAGATTAAAACGTCAAACTAGTTTTTAAAAACAAACTGTTCAAAAAGCTACCTAGATCTGTGCAGTAAAAGTTTCCAGGCCAAAACCGGCCAGTTTCTGGCTTCAGATAAATGCTAACAAACAAGCTAGGTGGCTCGAACTGGGCCCTGGGGCTGAATTTAATTTGTCCACCTCGCCGGTTTAGTTAACCCGGCGAGGTGGACAGACACACAGAGAAAAACAGCTGGTTCGTTTGTCGAAAAACTACTTCTAAGTAAGGTATGTCCGCTGCTATAAATGTATCAACACAGAACATCCAGAAAAGCTCTTTATAAATAAACTAGGTAACCACGACGTTGTACACGTGGAGTTTGTTATAAAGGCACATTATTATCACCTCGACTCCTACAGATAGATTATATTACATACCTTTATATATACCTATACCCGTGCATTTTAAATATTAAGTGTCTTACTTTTAAAACATAGGACTTGGATTTAAATATTCAAACCTCCGTTTTACCCCATAGAGTTTCGTGAAAGCCGGTCACCCTTTAAGGAAACCTGCCAAATTTCTAACCTGCAAAGTTTCTTACTTCAAAAACATTTATACACTTTCATATAAATAGAAAGGAAATATAACCTCTTAAATTTTAACTTCCTAGGTAATATAGTTTCAAATAATTCGTACCTAAAGTCGGCGTTCTCTGTAGATTTTTTTTTGTACTATTAAATGATGTTATTATCAGGATATATGCATATTTATTTGTTAAGTATATGATAGACTAATACTACACCTAGGGTGCCGTGATATGCTTCCAAGTATGAAAACCACGTAATTATGTTGTAAGTGAACCCCCGATTTTTTTTACGAGAGTATTGAGTATTGACCACAATCTCACCTGATGTTAAGTAACGATGTCGTCTAAGATGGAGCATGAAGACTTAGAAGGTAGATGGCTACTCCGGACCACATTACGAAACACGAAAAAATCGCTTCACGCACTGGCCCAGCCCGGAGGGTGGTGACAAGCCGCGGCCGAAGCCTACCACCAGAGACTGTTCTTAGCACCACCCGGAGCACCACTCCATTTATTTATTTGTTGTGCCTTTTTAGTATTTGTTGTTATAGTGGTAAGAAAAAATATATATCTATCATGGTTCTTGAGATACAGCTATGTGACATATATAGAGACAGACGAAAAAGTCTCAGTAATAGAGTCCCGTTTTACCCTTTCCGTATGGAACCCTAAAAACATATCAATTATTAATATAATTAATTGATAGCGTAGTTTACATTTCTGTGGATTTTGTTAATGAGCCGCGCCGCGGCAAGTTCAAATATGAGGACATCTGCATATTCTCTTATTATTAAATCAATAAAATCAATAATCATCATTTATTTGCTTCAACATAATGTAGTTTACAAAAGATCTTAATATTAAATGTGTCTCAATTATGTTCTACTTGTTAGCAAGCAAAACACCATTATATGTCAGAAATTTATAAATGATACTTTAAAAAAAATTCAATAATAATATGATTCATTTAAATTATAATAATAAATTAAAAATAATATTCCTTATAAATTCTACATTCAAATAGAAAATTAAAATTAATCATTTAAAAAGTCATGTATTTCATAGTAACATTTTTGCACTAAGAATTGTTTAAATTTCGATTTAAATATATTATAGTTGTATATTAAGTAATCTTAGTAAATACATAATGTGTGTGTGTACACTGTCTTTAACAATCTGTGTACCTCTATAAGCCATCTATGCACACAATGCGTTGAAACCATACTTAAAAATAATAATCTTTACCCAAGAAAACTTGTTCTAATTATTTTAAAACCTTGCTAAATAAGTAGCACAAAAAGAATACAAGGTTAAATAACGTTTTAGCTATTTCATCTGAGCTGTGCCGTGTTTACCGGGCAGACACAATTAGTACCCACCTGCCTCGTTACGTCGCTGGTCAATTCTACATCATCAATTATAATACCTCTATAACACGATATGATAGATGGCCAAAATTATTACAAGATGATTGTTAGACAAGCAAAGACATCATAATCATCATTATAGCCATCAGACGTCTACTGCAGGAGATAAACCACGACAATGATTTTCAAAGATTCATATTGAAGTTCATAAATTGACGACCTCTGTGCCTCGGTGGGCGAAGGTCCGCTTGAGACACAGGAGATGTGGGTTCGATTTTCACCGGGGGACCAGATTTTGTAGGATCTACAATTTCTGGTTTCGCATCTGGGTGTTTTCTATGTTTCAGTGAAGGTAAAAAAATATTATTTATGTAGTCACCTAGTTTGGGGTTAGGTGATGCTGTGTGAGTTGTCCGGAAATATTTTTTATTTTATTTATTTTTATTTAGTAGCTCAAACACTCATTATCATTTCAGGCGTAGGCCGTCCACAGTTGTACATAGGCCTCATATTTAAGGGTTTATTCCAATTTCTTGCTTCGACAGTATATTTTACTACTAAAGTTGCCTGATTTAAGTTTCCACCCTTACAATCTAGGGCAGGCCACAACTTTCAAATAATTATCTTAACTAAATACCCCTTTGGAAGTATGTTCTATATTATAAAATATTCAGGCTAAAACTTGAAGGAATACCTCGAATACCTCATCTAATAGTTCGCAAGGGCAAACATCGTAACATCGAAACTTTACCAGTAAAATTACCATATTGCACCCCTAAATGGGGTAAGTTTTGGGTGTTCGAGTGATAATGTATCTTGGGATCGTTACCTGTTGAATAGTTTTCAAGTGTGGAGATATATTGCCAATTTTATCATACTTAAGGTAGCGAAGACTTGTATTGGATTTGATAAGACAACAATTTAATGCACATCACACAAAAAACACAAAAAATAATCATAGACTTAGTATATAACCATAATATTGGAGTACAATGGGCGGCCTTATCGCTATGAGCGATCTTTTCCGGGCAACCTTTGGATGGACAGGATCAAGAGTAACAAAAAAGACAGTGGTTTATGAAGGTTTAAACTTCATCTATTATTTTTAATTTCTAGTCTTTAATGAAAACAAACAATTGCCATTAAATAACTGACTGATTGAAAACCCCTCTAGACGACTGATTGAATGACAAGAATAATGAAAATAATGCACTGTGGTGGATTTCTTCCAAACTCAGACTCTTAGGTATAAGCCAGTACGCAATTTGAATTTGTTTTTCTATCTGGTTTTTGCCAAAACAAACATCAACTAATCAAAAATCTTTAATAATGCCATGTAAAGCAACCAACCATTTATTTTAAGAGAAAAATGAAAAATGTTTGAACACGAACCCCTCGTTACGGTTAATGACCCTCTTTATTATACAGAAATTATCTCTAATAAATGAACTGTTTGAACTTTGCAATATTTTACTCTGATTCATGTAAAATAAGTGTAATTTTTCTTTTAAAATTCAATCGAATGTGATAAAATACAGTGTTTTATCTGTTTTTGCAATAGAATCAAAGCTATACCTTTTTACTGCTGCCATCTCTATGAAATGAAAGAAACTTTGTAACGAAAAGTACACCTTATATGGGTTTATGCTGCCCTGGTACTATTCACCGCAGCTCCGAAGCCTGACTACGCGGCGTAGCGACTACGGCCATATTTTACGTGGAGGCTCTACAAGCTTTTTCAATTAATTTAATCTTCACGTTTATGTTGCCCTGGTAGTATTCTGTAACAATGAAACTTATCTTCTGGCAAATATGTAATTGATACTTTATTTTCAGCGAATGATTTTACGTTGGTTTAAAATATTTTGTTACAAATATGTTCTTTTCATAGGTTTCATATAATGTTAAGCAAATGATAGAGCTGTTTGTGTTTATGTATAGAGCGGCAATTCGTTAGTGGGTTTGCTAATGGGATTGTCGTTTTGTAGAGTTGGTTCTCAGATCTTTCATATAAGTTAGTCAAGACATTCAAAGCAACTAAAGGGGTTAATGTTTCAAAAATATATGTACTCTATACTTATTAATTGAAAGTACCCCGCCGCGACTGTTTATGTCCTTATGTTTGCAATTAACTCAAAAACTTATTATGCAGTTTCAAGCAATATACATAGTTAGAGTGATTCAAGACGGAATAAAGAAGAATGATTTTTTTATTTTATTTTTATAAATATTCCTGCTGGAATAAAAAATGTTTGGCGATTACAAGAAGCCTTTAACCTTTCACAGTTCTGTGGTTCCGGAGATTACTCCTTATGATACGCATTTATAATGAATACCCTCTTAAGCACGTTTCAAACCATCAAAGGTGACGTGCCAAATTTGACCAAATCGGGGTTAGCTTTTCTTTTCTTGATTTTGCTGTGAAATGTGGTATTTTACCGAGGCAAAAGTAGCCTATGGGTAAATGTGATATATAAGCTAAAATTATTGTGAAGATACATCAAAATCCATTTAGAAGTTTTTGCGTGAAATACAAACATATTATTATACACTTTCGCTTTTGTAATATTAGTGGGAAGCAATAATATTTGTTTCTTTATTGCTTTAATGTACAAAAGGTGGGCTTATGTTAAGTCATTTTCTACCTTGCAACAATTGCAGGCATTAAGATAATCAATTATAAATAAATCCTTACAGAATATTATTACTTAATTAGAATTCTTTCTTATAATATATCGTGCAGAAAAGCTCTCTTTCCAAAGATTTCCTTGAATGCGAACTCGTTGGCAACTCAATGATAGAGCTTTAATGATAGTCTTGCAAAAGCGAAGCTCTTCACAGGAAATTAACGTACTTCCTCCAATTTTATGAAGCTCGGGTACCTCCTACCGTTTTGCTACGCGGGGTAAGCTACGTTTCGTAGAGGCCGCTACAAACCTTCGTAGCAAATCTCTGTGCTACGTCGTTTGGTCGTGAATGATTTGAAGTTAAAAGGTAACGAATAGGCTTTTTTTTAGTGACTGCTTTATTTAGTTTTGTATTGTTATTTTCGATATTATTTGCTTAGTGTCGAGAGTGATGTTTCTACACGTTGGATTTTGTATGTGTAATTAATTTCTTATTCAATAAAACACTCTGATTTTAAGAAGCAATGAATTAATACTTTCGAAACATACAAGTCACTGATCATTCAACGGAAATCACCCACTAACCCTAGCGCCACGCGAACGAATCTTTGAAAATAAAATTTTTAGCGTATTTTTTACGTTAGAGCGAATATAGTTAGAGCGATCTACTCTACTAAGTGTATAAATTGGGGAAACCATTTTCAATTATCGCTATTTTCGTTCACTTCGTCATTTGATGCCACATGCCCACTTTACTCAGCAAATACGCCTACATACATCTTCATTACATCACAATTCACAAGGTGGTTAGAAACAGGGAACAAATTTGAATTACAACAGCTGCTGTCAGACAGCCAACTATGTAAAGTCGTTTAATCATTATACTATCAAAGATCATGGAAAGATTTTTCTATCCTTCTCAATACTCTTAAGACTGCTAATACATGTTGGCCAACCAAGTGAAGGCCAACACTAAAGTATATTTTTTAACTACTTCAAATTCAAGTCGGTTGGTCAAGTAAAAAACGTGAAGAGGTAACGAATAAACAAACAAACAAAATTTTTACACATTTGACTTATGGACGAAAATGTTATATTGTTCATTGCCAGCATAACTGACTAAATTGCATGCAATTTTTTTTACTATTGATTTTTTATTGATTAATCATTGAGTTTCAGAAATCTACGGGTAAGGGTAAGATAAAATTTATGCAAGCTAAAAGTTTGACGTTTCGTTGATGTAGCTTTCGAGTTAAATGAAAAGTTCGACAACTGACGGATCTCCGTCGAGTTTGCCGTTAAGTTTCAGTTAACTTCAAGTATTAATATCAAAATACTTTTTGAAGTGAGTTGGTTGCTTACTTCACTTTTAACATGATTATGTGAGAGGAATAAGTCTTTTCAATAAATCTCTTATTTAACTCTGTATTCGTGTTTCAATTATTATTAAATATAGGTATACAAACTCACTTTATGATTTTCTAAATTTGTGTAGAAAAAAATAAGATAAAGTTACGTAGCTTACTAGCAATCACCTTGTGATCTGTTATGTTTGCCTCATAATATAGGCTTGTTTTGTGTATGTTTTTAAGATTTTCGTAGACGTATGTGTTAAATGACACGAATATTATTATTTTTTTGAGAAGATTAGTTATGTACTACTTCTGATTCCCAAAATATCTGTAATTTAGTTTAAAAAACAAACATTTCTGCATTTCTAATGTTAGTTGAGATGTTAATACATACAAGTACTACTTACTTAATGACTCCTACCTCCCACATAAATAAGAGAAATAAGAAGCTATGTCATGGCTCTGAAATTGCAATATGTTCTGGCACTCCCTATAAACCTCGGTTGTACTTGGTATAATGAATGGAAGATTAATTGGGGCGAGATAGAGCACGTAGGCAGATAATTAAGCAGGCTTATTTTTACGTATTTTCCTAAAAACTGAACATGAGATGCGAGAAGACTCGAATATGCGTGCGCAAGATTTTAAAGTCAAGTAGTTTCGTGATAATTTTAATAAAAGCAAAATTTTATTAAATAAAAAGTATTATGCCTTTTTGTTTTGTTAAAATAAATTACTTCTAATCCATATGCCCCGTCATAAATATAAATTAATCTATATACCTATTCATAAATTCACTTATATTTTCGCTATTACAGCTTTAAAGACACTAAAATTACTTTAAGTTATTTAGCTTATCTATTGGTGGTAGGTCATCAGAGTCTTACAGTATCATCAAAGCCTAAAATGAAGGTCCTATATAAACAGTTCAGAAATTCAACCTAAACTTTGACTTGCCATCTTATCCCACTAAATCCCAGAATCTGTGGATCCAATGAACGAGCTTTTAGTCAGATTGCCAATTCAGATGAAGAGGAGGCCCGGCGTCTCATTTAATGAATAATTAAATGCAGTTTTGACCCTACTTTGGTGAGGTCAATGACATACTTTTTTTAAAAAAAATTCTTAGCTTTAGCCTGTAGGGCAGCTCTGATTTGAATGGAATGATTAATTCGAATGCATTTATTATTTTCTAATCAATATTAAATATTATTATTTGGTGTAATTTTTGGAGAAAACGGGTTCTACTAACCCTTAAAACCTATGTTTTTGATATATATATAAGTATATATGATATGTATATAAGTAAATAAGTATACATGAACTATTTACACTATTTAACATTAGCTCAAACTGAGTAGAAACACACTCGCGTCAAATACCTTATTTCTCCAGAACTGCAAAAGTTAGATCAATGTTACAAAATTTTCCAACTAAGTGCAGTACCATGATAACATTGCAATTGTACTATTCAGTTTGCTTTACACTGACTGATATAAACAAACCGTTTAGATTTTGAGATAATTGCATGCAACCAAAAAAAACATAGTCTCTTTATAATCATATTAATTGTTAACCCACATCCACAAAAAGGTGCGGTGACACCGTATCCGTAACCATTGCTTAGCCAGAATTGAACGCTGTGATGTGGTGTGGTTGTAATGATTAAGTTATCAGGAACTTAAGTACAGCCTGTCTAATTTTTATGTCAAATTATCTCTCTTCCATCCTAAGGTTGCTTGGAAGAGATGGCTTTTAAGCGATAACGTGTGAGGAATTAATACAAAGGACCCCCTTTGTATTTCTTCCTCATACGTGATTTCTGTAACATCTGTTTTGTTTTGGTGTGCAATAAAGTGTTTTTATATTGTAATATTAATATAATACTTAATATTTCCGGACAATCCACGCAACAACATCTAGCTCCGTGGTAAGCTCTAAGCTTGTGTTACGGGTTCTAGACATCTGATATACTTAATATAATATAAATTCATACATAGATATTTTTTATTATACACATTGAACACTCAGACCAAGGAGAAAGGTCAGGCTGAACATACAAACACTTGACCTGCCCTCCACGCCACTGAGGCAGTCAGCAGCCATTGTATTGTATCGACATTCCTCCATTTTACTCTACAATATAATAAGTAAAATCTTTGTTCACTATAAATCTTATATTGGATCCAATTCGTCGCAAATGTAAGTTGAACTATCTTAATTTGGGCTAGTGAACTTTTTAGCTAACTTGTCACGGCTATTCGTAGCCACTGACCCTTAAACTTACAAAAGCAGGGATCCTATTCACTGGCCGTCGAGTCAGCTCATTGACTCATAAATTACGTATATTTGCGGTTATTTGACCATGACTAACATATTTTGTAACGACGTGTTATTTAATCTTAATATATATAAATCTCGTGTCACAATGTTTGTCCTCAATGGACTCCTAAACCACTTAACCGATTTATAATAAAATTCGCACACCATGTGCAGTTCGATCCAACTTGAGAGATAGGATGGTTTTTACGGCGAGAAAAATTCGAATAATTTCCGGGAAAATGTTATACCCGTGCGACGCCGGGGCGGGCCGCTAGTAGTTTATATATACTAATAGTGGAAGCCGTGTTGGCTAAGTGGGAGGATACTCGACTTTCATTCCAAAGATCGTACAAACCCCGCCACGCACCTCGGGATTTTTCTTCTTGAGACATTTATGCGCATTTTAAACACGTGCTTTAACGGTGAAGGCTAACATCGTGAGGAATACGGCATGTTCTGAGAATTTTAAAGAGTTTGAAGGACATGTGTTACTTACCAACCCGCACTTGGCCAGCGTGGTGATATAACTTACCATTCCATTATCAATGTGAATGGTAAGTTATGTCAAATTGTAACTAATCATTGTCACTTATTATTGACTGCTTCAGTGGCGCGGTGGGCGAGAGACCGATTGCGGCGCAAGAGGTAGCGGGTTCGATTCCCGCCGAGGGCGAAAGTGTTTGTATGTTCTGCAAGCACTTTCTCCTTCATCTGGGTGTTTAATATGTATAATAAAAAAATATATATATATACACCTATTATATTAAGTATATCCGATATCTAGTACCCGTAACACAAGCTCAAAGCTAACCACGGGGCTAGATGTTGTTGTGTGAATTGTCGGGAAATATTTATTTATTTATTATTGACCTAACTAAAAAGTGCCTTATTTACTCGGAACTTGTAAAACAAACCCTTTTTTACCTCAGTATTTTTAAAAAAGTGTAGTGACACAGATTAGCATTAAAGTACGCGGCGCAAACGCGTTTCGTTAATTCAGCTTTTTAATAGTTATGCGGAGCCTCGCCAGTCACTCTTCAAACCTCAGCCGTGTTTAGACATATCCTAATAAGGATTAAATAAATAATATAATTGTAATAACCTGTAACGTGTTAAATGAATAGATTCAGTATAGTGCAATAACTCTTTTATTTCAACCAACCCACATACATAATCACTAAAGACTAGTTTAAATACTAAAAAAGGAAGAGAGATAAAAAAATAATATGTAAACACAATTATTTACCTTTTACTCTGTGTGGCCCAAAGGTTTTGCCTCAGCCTAATGTTGGTACGATGCAAGATACGTAGCAACGACGTTATCAGTCAAATCCTTCGGTAAGTGTGGACACGGATTACACATACAAACTAACAAAACAAAGAAAATGTATAATATCGGTCAGCTAACATACGGTATTATAATTTTGAATCAGAAAAACAATATGAACTGTATCGTGATATTTCACCCGCTTCCTTTATTGTCCGCAGTAAATAGGTTGGCGCTAATGGCTGGCATAAAACAATTTGCAATAAAATGGCACACCGCCTTATCTAGTATAAGTTCTCTATCGTAAAACCATCCGAAGAGGCCACACCTATTTATTGCTTTTCATTTATAATTATTTCGCAGTGGAAACTTCTTATGGGACTTATAGCAAAGCAAAGCCTATGTATATAATTATACAGTTTCCAAAATACATTACCTTCTATAATCTATTCTGACAGCAACAAGTTGTCCAGACTATAACAAATAACTTAATCATAACTTAAAATAAACATATTTTAGTTTTAATTTCAACCTGTTTTCAAGTATCAATTTAACATTTTGTAATGAATAAGTCATCCAGTCATTTGTTTTAACCCCCGACCAAAAAAGACGGGTGTTATAAGTTTCTGTCTGTCTGTCTGTGTGTCTGTCTGTGTACATTATAACTCCTGAAAGGATGGAGCGATTCCAATTTAGTTTTTTTGTTTGAAAGGTGAGTTTGGCGTAAGTGTTATTAGACATGTTTCATGAAAATCGGTTGTGCCGTTCAAAAGTTATGGGGGTGAGAGTGGTGAAGGAAACCCGAAAATCTGCGAAAATATACTCGGGTACTAGATATCGGGGTATCAAATGAAAGCGCGTCGTGTGCCCATTACAAAATATTATTGTGTTTTACTCTTAAGGAAATTAAAGCATTAGAATCGGGGGTTTGTCTTAAATTTTTAATTTAGATTTTGTTATACTTGGGTATCCTTTCAAACGCATAGAATAAATAGCAGTAATACGGTATGATTCAGAACAGCAGAAAATAATTTTATTTTATATAACTTTATAATTTAATTTGTAAGTAATTATTAATTACTTTATTATAGTGTGTTTTTGACCTGTCTAAGTTTTGTGTATGCAAACTATTGATTAAAATAAATGAATATGAATATGAATATTCTTATGGATATCCAATCGTTGTGATTTGAAACCACGCAAACATGGATGATGGCATGGATGATTTGGATGCAACGGAAATGGAAATAAGATTGGCTTACCTGTCGGGTAAGCCAATCTTAAACGCTAACAAGGTTAAGCAACTTTGCGCGAAGCCAGTACTTGGATGGGTGACCGCCCAAACAAAATCTTTTTGCATAGTATTTTTTTTTTGTTTTTTTTTTATTCTTCTCATTCTTTTGTCGATTTACTGAAGTTTCACTTCTATCATGTGTGAATCGCACACACACCTTTTTTTTTTAATTATAAATATTAATTGATATCATATGCCTCAAGTAAGCTCACAAGCGTTAGCTCTGATCCCCTTCAGCTCCACACGATTATCCTCGAGAAGACGCGTCATTCAATGTTATCCCGTCTGACAAAGAGATTGGAAGCAAATCTCGTGCTACTAGAAAGAAAGCTTTGGACTTCATTTTTTACGGCCTAAATATGTATGGGAGATGATATGGGTTAAATATCTTCCACGTGTCATCGTAATTTCAGCCGAACATCTTTACTGAATATAAAAAAGCGTAAAGGCTCGAATTTTAAGTATCGTACGTACTGTTTGTGTTAGCCAACGAGTCGCCACTTACGACTGTTGTAGATACAATAGTGTTTTATTCCATACATTTGATAGATTTTTGTGAAAAAGTTTTTGTACCTAAGAACACCAAATTAAGAAACAACATTACCCAGACCCTAAACCAGAATAAGTAAATTACACAAAAGTGGTCTTTAGCGACTCAAGCAGACCGGCACTTGTCAAGTCAGGTTATCATTTATAGAATTGATTCGTTTTGGGCCCACTAATTTATCTAACAATTAATGAACTTATTACATCATTTTGAAAAGAGTGTTGCAAGTTAAAATTTTCGCTGTTCAAGACATCCTAAAATCTTGAAACATATTTTGACATCGAAAACCGGTAAAAATTCAAAAAAATACCTACTATGGATAAATTTGGCCAGACTGCAAGCGATCTTATTTGCGCAAAAATTGCCAAGTTAAGCCGAGCCTGACCAAAGACACTTGAATCTACCAAAGGTCGGGTAGCCTTACTTAAGCATTTTAATTTATTTTTTCAGGAAAGTGTTTTTTGCTGTTGGTACCCAAACTAATTTTTATACGATATATAATTATGAAGACAAGAATGTAAGATTCGTTTATTACAATATCAACATTGAATTGTCTGTCACTGGGCACCAATATATTCACTTTCTGCAGAGATGTTCAAAAGTATCTACCTAACGGAAACCATAAATTGACAAGAAGTCTTTTAATAAAAACAACACCAACCTCGTTAGAAGACAAAATCAATTCGTCAAAGCGAACGAGAAAAAGAATATAAAAACTTCAAAATCATCACAATCACAAACTTGTAAAATATTTCACGGGTTTCTGGCTGGAACATGAAAAAAGGAAAACAAAGCAAATAAGAAAATACATTACGGTTCGCGGCGAAATAATTTAACTTTTTTGTGTCTGGTAATTTTTATTTCATGTTTTTGCTTTTCATAATTTTTATTTTGTAGTTTGCGATATCATTTAGCTTAGAGTTGGTTTTACGCTTGTCGAGAAATGAAATATTCATTGCTGTTCAACTAGGTGGTAATGAATACATTGATTTTATAATATATCTATATATATAAAAGAAAGTCGTGTTAGTTACACCACTTATAACTCAAGAACGGTAGAACAGATTTGGGTGAAAATTGGTATGGATGTAGCTTAGAGCCAGGAGACGGACATAAGATACTTTTCATCCCGTTCGACAGCGTTCCCGTGTGACTTGACATGAATATCTTAATATATATAAATCTCGTGTCACAATGTTTGTCCTCAATGGACTCCTAAACCACTTAACCGATTATAATAAAATTCGCACACTATGTGCAGTTCGATCCAACTTGAGAGATAGGATAGTTTAAATCTCAAATTATAGTCGCAATTTTAATTTATTGCTAATTATTTGTCTATTATTATCTACAGGTTAACAAAAGTGTGAAATAAATGTCTTTTTATAGGTTGTCTATGATTTTTCTTGATAAGCTATTCATACGTGGTGGTAATATACTCTTTGAGCTATTGTCTGTCTCGAAAGTTCAATATTCATTTTATAGGTTGTCTATGATATTTCTTGATAAGCTATTTATACGTGGTGGTTATATATACTCTTTGAGCTATTGTCTAAGTCTCGAAAGTTCAATATTCAACATAGTTTTCAATCATTTTTTTCTGACATGAGTTTGAAGTAATTAATTTTTCTATTTTTTATTTTTTTGTTAAAAGCGTCCGTGAAATAGCGGAGATTATCTATATTCTATATAAATAAAAATGAATTGTTGTTCGTTTGTCTGATTTAAACTCGAGAACGGCTGGGACGATTGAGCTGATTTTGGTTTTAAAATGTTTGTCGTAGTCCAGGGTAGGTAAACGGTGAGCAAATAAGGAAAAATTGCCGGGAACTTTTTGCCGTGCGACGCCGGGGCGGGCCGCTAGTATTATTATATATCTCTAGTCTGTCTTTCGGAAAGCGTTATCATGCACTGAAATAATACCAATAATTATGCAATGTCAATATATTTTTACATAGACTTTATCATTTAAAAAATCTATAAAATATTCCTTTCATACAAAAAAAATAATCAATTAATTTTTAAATACTGTCAAATTATCGTGATACTAGAACATTTCTTTAAAGTTTTAAAGTGTTATTTCCGCTTTCTGAATATAACAATTGATTCTACAGGAAAGTTTCTAAATTTTGGTTGAGACTCTTCATGGTTGGTCGTTTACTGACATAAACTAACCAAAACCTACAGGCTTAACTTTTTAATTTATTTTAATGGTATATTTTATTACTTCCAACACAGGATACCCTAAATTAGTTATAAACTTTAACATAGCATTTTAATACTAAGTGCTCCTTAACTTAAGGGTATGGATTACTCTAGAAATGTCCTGCGAGCTTAGTTAAAAAACAACAATATTTTAGTTTTTTATTTTTATTAAATTTTCACCTCATACTTAATGTCCATGTCTTTTTAATGGACTAACTTAATATTAATGAGCTTAGAATTATCTTGGTTTCATTTTAAAAGGTCCAATCAATATTAATCCTCTTTTTTACAAGAAAAAAGTATCTTTCACCAAAATATGAAATAAACACTATTCTTATGCAAAAACCCAAAACACGAACATTTTATTCTGAGATAAGGTTTGAATCAGAATTTTCGAAGCTATGGTGCTATATGCACATAACGAATTAATTATATTATTAATATTATATAAATATATAACACCCGACGTTTTGTGTCAAAGGTTGAATGTCCATCTAAATTAAACTTGTTCAAATCACTTTCTATATGTATAATTAACTAGCGGCCCGCCCCGGCTTAGCACGGGAGTTTACACATTTACTACTATATCTTTGCTCCTATTGGTCGTAGTGTGATGTTATATAGCCTTCCTCGATAATTGGACTATCCAACACAAAAAGAATTATTCAATTCGAACCAGTAGTTTCGGAGATTAGCGCGTTCAAACAAACAAACTCTTCAGCTTTATAATATTATATAGATTTAGAATTATGTAGCGGAGTGCCGACTTTCGCTTTCTGACAACTTTTTCAATATTGAACACAAGTATAAGCGGTGTGCCGACTTTTGCGAATTTCTTTACGTTCATCGCTTTGTGACGACTTTTGCTACATCATCATATTTTATCCTCACTTTGCTACGTCCAAACTCAGCCGAGCAAAAACATAAGCTATCTTAAACTGCACTCCAAGACAAAAGATAAATCTTTCATGGTTTACGATGTGAGACCACTCCCTTTAACGATGATATACGGTCATACATTAAACTGATGTACACTTGGTAGTGTTCCTCACATGCCCACAACAAAATAAGACCTTATTCTATAGCATTATAGTCGAAATTTAAGGCGTTTGTTCTCGTTAACGATGTACTACGTGTTAAGGGTCCATATGGGTTGATTAGTTTGTGAAAGCTTATAATGAGTCATTACGTTACGTCATTAGATTATTTTTATTTCATAATTTTGTTATATTCTGGAGAGGAAATAATGACGGACTTGTTAGTCACTGGAGCAATTTGTTCAGTATTTGGATACAGGTAATTTAAGAAAATAGTTTTCATAAAGGAGAAATATTAGTACATTACATTACATACATAACATTTTTTCCATAAAACTTTAACTGCAGAAATTGTATAATTTCTTATTGGTGCAGCGCAACGACCCGAAGTTAATCTTGGCCTCCGACACTAAAAACGTCAGACTAGAACTATTTCAGCCCAATCGTCTCTCGGCCTCAAGCTCCTACAGATCCGCGGGTTGACTAAATTGTATAATATGCCTATAAATATTAAATTATAAGCCCTAATCCTTATACACGTATATAAGTTTGAGACGACCTGATCTATTTTCTACGTGATCTGACGTAACTAATGCAGCTAATAAAGCTTGGACTTCGTTAGTTTAGCCATCGACACCAGAAAAAGGTTTTGTCTTTCAAAATGATCACGATATTTTTTCTCCGAAACTCGCGCTGGATTTTTCGAAAAGTTTTTGGTTGGTATGTGGTCTATGGTACTTATACCATCCGGAACCTGGCTTGTACGTGTGGCTGGAAGTCAATAAGCCACGAGGATTAGCGATAACCCTGAAAACTAGCTTATTAACTTGGCTCAAAAACGAGAGAGAGCCTGTAGTTCTTTATTAAGGTGTTTTAACCTTTCTTAATAAACAACACCACCTAGCTTTTGGTCCATACTTCATGCTTAATTCCTCAATTTTTTTTGCATATTTAATTTAATTGTTCAATTAGGATTTACCTACAGCGGATTTAAAGGTAATGGATTGTAAAGATAATGTTAAAAAAGTATACACAAGAAGCAATGTTCTTGTTAAAGCTAAATTGAAACAAGACACTTCAATAAAACGGGTATCGTAATATTAAAAGTAATCGCCACTTCGGAAGAACGGTAAACACAATTTGTAAGCCCACAGGCTTACCTTAAGGTAATTTGATATTCTCTCTAAGAATGACACCGAAAATTCAATAAACTACCGTTGTTTTGCATAGTAACAAAATTAAGTCGGTTCTCAATATGACAATATTTTGTTTGTTACGACTGACGTTTTTCAAACGAATTTGATAGACCATTTTGAAAAAGCATTTTCAAATTTACACCTTTCGACCCCCTTCCGCTTTATATCACAATTTTGAAGCACCTCGTATTAATAATTAATTTTAAAGATGCTTATGTTTTGTTAATTTTGTATACATACTCGTAGTTTTACTACGTTTTACTAAAATTCAACCTTATTTCGATTTACAAAAATTGCAATATCATTAATCATAGATTTTTCGTACTATTTAACTGTTCTTTTCATCAGTTTTACATTTCGCATTATAACCTAGTTATAAATAAAAATACCATAACTACGCTACTGCTTCACAACACTTGACTTATAAAACTTGCCTGTAAAGTACAATACATTTGGTATCAAAGGAAAAGGCGTATATAGAGAGAACAGGTATATTTAATAAAAAAATAGAGGTAAAAGGTCGACGAAATGAATTTGATGAAAATATCCAGGATATTTGTATCGGTTTCATACTGTTTTGCTGACCTATATTTCTTTTTAATATTAAACAGGATACTTGAACTTCATCGATGATGGAACGTATACATAATTAAATGTGGTTTCGTAAATGCAGTACATGTTTGAAACGTTTCATTTGACATATTTTATGAATAATAAATCTAAATTTTTAATTTAAGAAAAACCCCCGTTTCTATTGCCTTAATTTCCTTAAAAGTAAAACACCATAATAATGTGAAATGTGCACGCGATGCGCTTTCATTTGATACCCTACTCGAGTATATTTGGAGATTTTTTACAAAAAAAAAACTAAATTAAAATCGATACATCCTTTCGGGAGCTATGATGTCTCAGATAGACAGACACGTCAAACTTATAACACCCCTCTTTTTTTGTCAAAAAGGAAAATTTTGGAACTGGTAAAATTTTACTCAAAACTGCTACAATCACAAGGCTTAAAATTTTAAGCGTGAGCCTTCAATATACATAAATGTATGCTTAATAGCCGTTTACGGAGAAAGTTGTTGTGAGATAACACAAATAATCTTCCAATAGCGAGCTGCTTGATTTACTTTTATGCAGAGTTTTGTGAACATGTCGCCCTAGACTAGTTCTTAATTAAAAATCAAAATAAATAAATACATTATAAATACTGCTCTTACAGTCATTGAGTAAACGACAATGGAGCCTGCTTGTTATGTTTGAGTTTGAGTCAAATATCACAATAGATTTCGGTAATATTACCCTTATTCTACGGAACTAATTGAAAAAACTTAGAACAGTTCATTTTCGTTGTAAAACAAAATGTTTAAGTATATTTTTTAGTTCTATGTGTTGAATTTTCATTTTATCAGCTATTCAATCAAAACTCAAAAAACAATTGATTTAATCCTTCCCATTTTGTTACTTGAACGTAAACAATGCCACACGCAAGCTCTAAAGCCGAGTCTAAAGTTAAAAACCAGATACACTAATTTATTACTAACCACAAAACTCCAAGCAAGTAGTCCGTGCTGAAAGAGGATTTATTACAAGAATAATTTCACACACACTGCCCTTACAAATAGGACAGACCCAAATGGACCGATATGACCGGATTCTGCTGACTTGCAAACATGACCCTTATATCGAAACACGTAATGGTTTTATTATCCTGTACGTTGTGTATGAATACGGATCACACGCTCACTTGAAAACCATAATAGGCTATTATTAGACTTGTTCTCGAGTTAGTAACTTTCTTCGGTTTTGGTTTCTTTGGACTTGGAGTTGTTGAATATTTGGAGTTTAATAGAGTTCTTGTAATTGGATCTTTCATCATTATCATTTTACAAGTGGACGAATTGTTGACAAAAGAAATACTCCTTTGTTTCCACTGGGTGCAGATATTTACGATGGTAATACGGCTATATTATATGTATGTTTTTATATTGACTGTGGTCCGCAATAAATGTGTCTTATTCTTATTCTTATATCTTCTGATAAAAAGTTTTCTACCGTATTAAAAAAAAACTACTATTTCGGGCTTTATTTTTTAACACACAATATTTATTTTATTTATTTTTATTTATTTGCCATTTATTTATTATTTTATTAATGCCTCATTTTGTGCATATTAAAGAGATAAACAAGGGCGAAAAGCTTTTACTAACCAGATTTAGCACTAGATTAGGTTTATGTTTAACGTTTTTCTATCAAATGTTCTATTAACCTTTTATTAGTCTTACATAAAAAGTAAAATATTTAACAATACGGGAGGTTAGTCTTTTTGGCACAGGTAAGTAGGCTCATGGGTCTTAACTATGGACAACTATAAGAAGAATATGCAATCACACGTAATATCAAAAAAAAATATGAATGCAATATTAAAATACTTGACTATTTAAGCTGACATTGAAATATAAATTAATAAATAATGTGTGAATGTAACATTCACTATTGACTTGTAAATATATTTTAAAGTTACGTAGTAAAAATGCTTTTTATTTATTTATTTTATTTATAAGTAGGCTCATACAATTATCACTAGTTATAGATAGTACTTTTTAGTTGATTAACCAATATGCATATTAAGAAAACAATCGGTATAAAATTATCTAGTTTTATTACATGGCAATGCTGAACGTGATGGGGGTCTGTCTCTGTCTGGCGTAGGTACTCGTCAACTCGCTCGTTTGCTGGTGGAAAGGAAGACTTTGGAAGGAAACACTTTATCCGTAATACTTCTTTATTGGAAGAAGCTTGAAGAGACTTTATACACTAAAACACTGTTCCAGTAAACTCACTTTATCACTTTCCCTAATATCACTTGAACACCTATACTGTTTCACAATAATCACTTTTCACTATTCCCGACTTTCACTTTAAACTGTTCGTTACCACTTGTCACTGTATTATTCACTTTCGCACTGTAAACCACACTTTTATTCCTTATTACTGTTCACTTTCACTTTTAAACAAAAACTAACTATTTCTTTTAAATCTTAAAATCCACCCTTTCCTTCAAAATAATATGCTCACTGTATTCCTTTAAAGTGCACACTCTTTCTTTGTTGTATACAAAACTAACCTACCAACTGAACTGTCCGCGCCTTTTATACCAAGTCGAATATTCTAGAGAGCTATATCCGTCCTTGTCAAACATTTGCTATCTCTATTTATCTATTCGATTCGTTCGAGAACGTACCAGAGAGTTTATTATTGCTATCTATTTCGCGCAACCGCTATTTTGCTATGTCTGTCGCGCGATATTGCTGTCCCTTTTTTTACTTACTACTCAAAACGATAACATTCGAGAACGTTCTGGATTCCAGATAATGCGTACTACGATATCCGAACATTATTTAAAGGACGTTTAAACTAGAATGTTCGATTGGTAATACAATGAATTATTAAATAATAAAAAACCTTAGAAAATACAATTAAATCATAAAACCGTCTTGCACAAATGCAATATACAAAACTTAGTATGATAGCTAGAAATAATTACTAATAAGCTGTAAGATTTGTTAATCACTTAGTGAAATAATACGCCATAATTCGTAAACCTTAATAGTTTCACTTCAAACATAAAAAGGGCAAAAACCTAAATTTATACGACCAAAAAAGTGCATTTCATTCAATTTTACCCGCAAAAACTGTCTAAAAATCTCGGGGGCTCCATTTTGAATTGAGCAAAGCCGTGGCGCGGTGAACTAATAAGCTTATCTCCCTGGAATCAAGTATTAAGTACTTAACTTACTTTTCAAGTAGCTAAATCTAAATGAAAAGTAGCAAGAAGAAGCTTCCTCAAAATGAAAACGTCGAATAATGCTATACCTATAAGCACCCCCATTTAAAAGCGCCTAGATACAGAAAGCTTTCTGAATACATGTTTAAAAATTTACATATTTCAATGAATAAAAAGTTAAAAATAAATAAAAATCATAAAATTTTTGCTCAAAACTGCTTTATACTTAAACTTAAACGCAAATTTCTTTTAGTTTAAACTGCAAAGTAACCGCAAAATTCGTTAAAGGAGAAAAAAGCTTTAAGATAATAAATATAAACGACAAATATTGAAAACGAAAAAAGATCACAATAGATTTGCAGCTATTTTTGTAAAAATATTCCTTTTCTAGATAAGAATATTAATAATTTTCCTATTCTTATGAGTATATTTTATGTGTACGAGTAAAGCAAAATGTCTCATGAGATTTCTTTCAGTTCTGTATGTTAAATTCTCATTTTACGACAGTAAATATTACAATATTTTCATATTTGATCAGAATAATTGAAAAACAACCTACATGAGACCAATTATTTAGTATTAATTCCGGGCCCAACTTCTCGATGGCAAGATTCTACAAAATTATCATGCAACTGCACCCGCCCGCCCGCCCTCCACAAACACTTGCACAGGTTTACCGGAAGATGAACTAATACTAAATATTTCCGCAGACCCGAAACCAGAAATTGTAGATTGTACAAAATTTGGTCCCGAACCCGCAACTCTTGCGCCTCAGGCGGACCTTCGCCCACCGAGCCACAGAGGTCGTCAATAATTTGATTCAATATAGGTATTTATTAAATAAGAACTCAAAAGACAGAAATTCACATGCCATGCCTAAAAGTACCCTCTACCTTAAAAGCGCCTAATAAGATACAAAAGCTTTTTGAACAGTCTTGATCCTGATAGAATTATTGGAAAAGTATTTGGAAACAATCTGTTACATTCTTGGGCAGATCTTTTTAGAGGGAATAATGAATAACTTGCGTTATTTGGTCGGCCTTACATATAAGGGGATGTAAGCTATTCTTACTTAAGCTACTTATGGTAAATTTTGAAGTGTAAACAATATTTGGACTAGACTTACTTTATTATTAACGACTAACGTAATTTGGAAAATCTTACAAGAATTTCTCTAGTTAATTTGAATCTCGGAAACGGCTACGACTTTATTCATGCAATTGAATATGAAGGAATTTTGGAGATAATAAATCGATCAAGCTAAGTTTTAATGTAATAGTTCCGAGCAAAGTTAGGCACCCAGGTTCTTAATTATAAATTTTAGTGTTGCAACTGGTTCCAAAACAATCATTATTTTTTGTAAAATCAGTGGTGGTCTTAACTCCTTCAAAAGATTTTCAAATGCCATTCGTTTTTCTAACATGGTGTCTGTCTTTGGTTTTTATGTTTAATTCTAGAGTTTAATAAATATTTATTTTATATTATTTCGTTAAACTACCAATATCGTATTAACTATTCACATAAAACATAAACGGAAAGTTTCAGCTATTTTTCATGTAAGTGATAAATGGAACTACGTTCATTTTACAAGCCAATGACTCGAATAATAACTTTTTGAATATATGTATGTATATGATTTTGTTCATTTGCATGAAGGCTTTGTATTAACTTTTTGTTTACTTCTTTGTGGTATTCCAATTTTTGAGACTTTGGTTACACTCCCTGAAATAAGTTTGTTAAGTTTTTTTCCAATATAAGTATAGGACAAGAATGAAATGTATTTTTATAAGATTTTCCTGCGATAAAATGTAGCCCTTAGCCTTCGTCGATATATATAGGCTATCTAACAGTAAGATAATTATGCAAATCAGACCAGTAGTTACTATGATTAAAGCGTTCAAACAATAAAAAAAACATTAAGATTTATATTATAAAATTATGCACCGCATATTCAGTAAGTATTCGGCATGTTCAGCACTATTCGTGTTCGGTCGAATTATTTGGTTTTGCCGCCAATTTTATTCGGTTCAATAGTTTATAAAAAATACCCTATTAAACTACAACTGTTTACGATAACTTTTGAAGAAGCCTTCGGATAGAAATTCCTTGATAATGTATGTAGCATTTTAACGTCGAAAAGCCGAATAATATCGTTATTTGGCAATATCGTTTTTCGGCGCATCACTATGTGATATAATCTTAATAACACAGCTTACTGCTTGCGAGTCAGATTTCATCAAATCCTGATATTTCAGTTAAAGTTCCGATTAAAGCAATACCCTATTAAGGGTACCGATTAAAGCAATACCCCTTAATTGTTTTTTTTATATATTAATTTTTAATTAATATATAAAAAAAAAGTTTTAATTAGATATTTTAAATATTGATTTATTGTAACGAATGAATGTTCTATATAACGGTTTTTTTTTAATACGGTATTTAAATTTTTGCATGTAATTAGTTAAGTGTTTATTTTTGGCAATGACGTTTGTATCTGTAATTAAGGTGACATTTGCAAAGTCAATTGCATTTGCAATTTCAATTTATTTGTCATGTGTTTGTGTTAATATTGAACTTTGTTGAAACAACTTATAAATTAATAAATAAATAAAGCAATGTGCTGGAAAATTTACGCGACTACCTCCTTAGATGAAGTTTGAATTACGACTTATTGGTCGGGACCATGGCGTCCTGAAGTTCGACCAAAGCTCGATGCCTGGTCGGGGTACGGACACGCGAAATACTTGCATTTGCATAATCTAGGTAGATGCTATGTATGTGTATGCCACCTTATTTCAAACATTTATTTATTATCCCTCCTCGAAAAAGGTTCAGTTTGACGCGTATTTTTTTATATTGATAGCCAGTATTTCATTATTTTTTCTATATTTGACACATTAAAAGTAAAGTTTAAACTCTGGCGCCATATCGACATGTTTTTGAACGTACTGAGAACATTGTGGCATTACTATCATTGACCTGGGATTGATTGAATGTGAATGCGTTCAAAGAGAATGGATGATAACTTTATTTTGCACTGAAATTGTGCCGTTGCAGTGTCGGAACTGATCACTGATATAATGCGAATCAAAATAAAATCAGTTCACTGATTCTAGTGTTTAATACCAACAATTGAAGGCGATTGTGTTTGTTAATCATTATGTTGTATGAATGATTGTTTTTACAATAACGTTGATGACATCGCAAACCGTCTAATTTCAATATTTAATGATATTTTTGACGAGATTTTCCATTAGAAAATTTGGTTAACACTTATTAACAGACTTAAAAAGATATACCATAATTTTATGGTTTTTTGTAGCTTTCCGATATTTAGACACTATACAGTATTTGTTAGTTTTCCGGGAGTTTATCTATTTGGTAATATTAGATTTTGGTCTTTTAAAATTTCAACTATGACAGTTTTGCCGCTCCCGACGCTATATTTAAAAAATGTTGCCTAAAAGCAGGTGTTTGAAAAAATCTCCTTTCCGTATCATTTTACAATACAATTTGTTACTACAAAATGAAACTACAGATGACAATTAATGTACGAGATGACAAAGTCAATAGAATTGTGTACTACTATGACCACGACTGAATAGGGTAAATCTTCCTATGATATTTTTTGAAGAATCTATACCAATAAAAAATAAAAGTCCCTGATTTTATGTATGGAATAAAGTCAAAAGAACGGACCTTTATGGTATGGTATGGTTTTCTGTAATAGGTAGGTGATTCCCGAGGAAGGTTTCCGCATCCGAGCAAAGCCGGAACGGGCCAGCTAGTATTCAATATTTATGGTTCAACGTAAAAACCACAAAGCATTTGTGTATCTCTGAATCACGATTTAACTTTGTTTAAAATTATTCAAACGTAAACCCCGTGAAGTCTGCTGTCACAAACAATCATTGAATGTTTTCCTTTGGTTCAGCTCTGGTTCAATTAATTTTGTTCACTGTTATCGTGAATTTTCATATGTTGTTTGATCCGCAGGTTATATAAAAATACTATCTGACCCCAGCAGCGTTGTTTTTCAAAATGATAAATACCTCTAGATAGTAGCCGATTCTCAGACCTACTGAATACGCTATAAGTACATAATAATTAACCAATTATTATGTATTATGTTACTAACATTGTCACATGGAAATTTTATATACATATAAGATTTAATTTATTGATGCGTTTTGGCAAACCTTAACGCATAAACCGATAAATCAAACTTCGAAGATTACTCGAGAACTAATAGGCGGAACATTATGAAACTCCAAAACGAATTGAGTGTTACTAACTTTCAAATAAAATTGTACGTATTATTTTGACTCTTAGTATTTTTAAAAGCTCGCTCCGGATTACTCCGGGATTTAAAAAATAAAACCATCAGGTTACATCCAATAAAACTCCAATTTATAAAATTTTCAGAGATAGAATCTTAGAGTATCTTCTCTTAACTTTTATTTCAAATCAATTTTTTTAATATGGTTCCCCTTTGTGTACGAAAATTATCTAGGTTTCTGAATTGGAGTATAGTAAGAAATAATTGTGAAACAAGTTTTTTATTTTGGAAGTCTGTTATATAACTTTCATCTACATAAAAGTCTATAATTTCTAGATGAAGGTCAAAAATTCAGTTAGCACAATTTAGTTTAAATCATCATGTTTTCGCTTTAAAATTAAGAGTTTAATGACTTTTATATACTTCAACTGAGTTCAACACAACACGCTACAAAATAAACAAACAAAGACTATCTGAACAAATTCATCAACGACAAATGCACCTATCCCAACAACAAGGTGAGTCGGATGTAGGTCAGAATTGGATTTACCGAATTAACGGATAAAACGCCTTTTCCCTCGTGAATTGAGTATTCGGACATTTCAAGTAAGGATTACAGCTGAGAGGCCGCAATAAATTGTATTTGAATACCGTGGCAGCTGTGTGGTGAAGAATCTTTTAAATAAGTTAAATTTTAACAAAAACCATCAAACTCCAATGTTTAACATTATTATGCGTTGTAGAATCGTTTACGTTCTTATTTATTTCGCTTATTAATAAATAAATATTTTCGGAAAATCAACACAACAACATTTAGCTTGTGTTTCGGGAGTATATATTTTTACTATACATATAAAACACCCAGACCAAGAAGAAAGTGTTTGCAAGACATACAAAATAACTCACACACCTCTCGGCGGGAATCAAACCCGCTACCTGACCTTAAGCTTTACCTAATCTGACCTTTACCCACCGCGCCACTGAGCAGGCAGGATTCTAAGTACTAATTATTAAAATAATTAATTATAATAAAAAATTGAGAAGCACAGCTGCTCACGAGATCTATATAATATAACCTGATTGTGGTAATTAAAATTCCTAATCTCTGCATTCGGTGATTGACGTCTTCGTCAAAGTTGGTTCTATTTAGTATGAATCGTATGTTTCTCTACAAATTTATCTGACACGTAAATGCAGACGTGCAATAAGTTATCAAATAAGCCTAACCGCTTAAAAATGAGTAAAAATTATACGACTTCATATTACAAAAAAGAGCGATACGAGCATTATACAATCTGAGCTCAAGAACTTCACTCCGCGACTTTTTTAAACAAATTAAAATCATGACTGTTTATTCACTTTATATATACGAAAATATTATGTACACGCGGAAAAATATAAGCCATTTTAAAAAACGAAGTGACATTCACAGCGTAAACACTAGACATAAAAACAAATTGATGAATCCCACTTACAGGTTGCAAAAGACAAGTAAATGTTTCTTGGGAGTAAATGGTTCTCTGTAAGGTTCTATAATAAAATTCCAAATCATATTTTGACTCTTTGTGAAACTAAATTTAAAAAATATATTAATTATCATCTTACTGACAAAGCCTACTATTGTACCAAAGACTACCTTAATGATAACGATCCATGGATCTGTGACCCTGGCAATACTAAAATTATTAATAGACAAAGCTCTGTGTAGCTGCAACAATCTTTACTATTTATAATATATTTTTTATTGACATTTTAAATTATTATTAATTAATATTATTGTAAATCGAATGAATCAATTTTATACAATATGACAAGGCCACTATACAGCCTCTTAATTAGATGTTTGGGTTTTATAGTTTTTGTATTACTGTATTTTTTGACGAAACTAAGTCTATGGTTTGAATAAATAAATTGAATTGAATTGACTAACTATTTGACCCCTGTCATTTCCAAAGTAAAAACTAAAATTTCCAACCTTATTCAGTTGAAAAGTCAAATACGGTATTGTTTCATGTTGCGCCGACTGCAGAATTTATCAAGCACTTGCGATTGCACGCCCTACTTTGTAATTCTTTTAAAACGAGGCTATGCGTCGCTAATGCTTAGCTTCATTGCAGTTGAAGCTTTTGTGGACCTACTTACATTCTTTGTATTTACTCTGTAGAAGAGATAAGAAGCAAGGTGAAAGTTTTACTTAAAACAGCTCTCAAATATGTTTTCTGGTACAATTAAGTAAAATATCTATGTTCAATAATTTATTTGTATTAAATGAGGTGTGTGTGAATGACTAACTCGATCCTCTATCACTGTAATTAGATTAAGTAAACGAAATAAGTAATTTTGATTTTGATAATCAATCTTACTTATTACAAAATCAAAATTACTTATTAACACAACTAACACTGTTTGTTTGAATATACTATGTCGTATCTTATACCTTTTATAAGCGTTAAAGCTTATAATTAATTGGTAGCACTGAGTATTTTTAATAGTGTATCAATTGTTATTAAAAATTGAAAGGAAAACCTGTTTAAGTATCCTAAGCAAGATAGCTCTAGTTATACCATCATCATAATCATAATCATAATCATTTATTGCATGAAATATGGTACATATAAGATATTACATTTCAATTCGTTTCACATATTTCGCCAAAAAACATTGGCATGCAAAAATTTTGTACATTAAAATTTAATAAGTCTAGATTACATTAAATGTCAATTACAGCTACTCAATCATGGTTCATTCCATCATAATTTTAAATGTCAATTAATATAATAGTCAAGATTTAAATTCTAAATAGTCTTTGACACTGTAGAAAGCATTATCTATTAACCATAACTTTAACTTTTTCACAAATAAATCATATGGTAAATTTTGATTGAATTCGTTTACTCGGAGATGGTAAACCAGGTTCTTAGTATTTAGAAGGGCGTGCCTTATTATTGTACCGTACCGTATTATAAAAACTCTATTTTAATGATTTTTAAAGTTATTTATTTCTCAACTTCAAAAAGCGGCCTATTTTCATCCGTAAACGATATAGCGTACCAATCGCAGGGCAATATCCGACGATATCTCGCATTCCGGAACTCTCAATGGGCGATGTAAGGAGAATTGCAGAGACGCGCGCTAGATTGCCATTTCTATTGAATTAGATCCTTGTTGGGCGACACGTGGAGTAGGTATCGTGGAGTGTTTACCAGAAAATGGTGGCTTTTGAAGAGACAACCTCAGTAAACAATTCATTTAATAACTAATGTTGGCTGCTTAAACCACGAACGTTTATTTAAATATATTTTGGATATTAATTCTTATTTGAATATAAATATTGGTAGGTCTACACCAGACGATTTGTTTTGGACCGGTTCCCCGAACCGCGATACCGGATCACAAAGCGTGGATCGTGGATCTTGTTAGAATGATTCTGTTTTGGATGCATGCGCTCCAAGCGATCCAAAGGCGATCGGTGATCCAGTATGTCTTTGCGAGATATCCACGGAGTGGTAAACTGATCGCTTTATCCACACATAACCGTCTACACTAGAACCGACACGCCGCTAAGAGCTTTGAGGCTGGCAAGAAAACCGACAACGTACGAATCAGGCGGATCAGGGTAACGTAACGCGGTGAATCGTCTTATTAGAGACCGGCTATTGAAAATATAAAACAATTGAATACTAATAATAAAAAACCTTGTTTCTTAACTTTTTTTATACACTTGATAATATTTACATGGTGTTTTAGAAATCACCCAGAACCGTAAACAAAAATTGTAGATCTCATGAAATCAGGCTCTCCGTGAAATCGATTCTACGCGCGCGTACCTTCTAATGAAGCTATTGTGGTCGTCAAATATATTTTTAAGTCATCTGGATACAGAATATAATACTTATTTTGTAATGAATGTAATTTTAATACTGCAAATGTATTAACAATACAGACAATTAAGCATCACTTACGAGTTCCTAACTCGACATCAACTCTCGTTAGTACTAAGTTGCAAATAGTTCGACGGATGACACTAGATCGAAGACTTGCTAGTTATTATCATTAGCAGCATATCAGCTGTAAGTCGTCCACTGCTGGATATAAGCATCCTTCATAGAATTCCAGTTATTTCGATTAGAGGCGGCCTGCATCCACCTTGTACCTGTAGCCTATACCAAATCTTCCGTCTATCTAGTTAGATTTGGTATAGGCAAGCGCAGCGTATTACGTGGATGATGGACTGATGGACGTAATACGCTGCGCTTGTCTCCATTCGAGAACTTTTTGGACATTATAATACTTGATCATTCGGTAACTATACTCACGACCTCAGGTCGACATCAATCTTACAAATATAATAAATAAACCGATTTATTTCTGCCAACGAACTCTATTCAAAGTACTTATAATATTTCGTTCGTAAAAATACCTTTCAAGTATAAATTGTTTGTTCAGAAACAAATTGGGTACTACGAAAAACCTCAAATATTTCATTCGTTACGTCATCAATCATTGAACCATTGACGGGTTATTTTTAGTCACGAGAGCTATATTTTAATAAGCGGTTTAGCTCGTATTTTGCAAGGCTATCTAGAATTTATTGCTGTTTTGATATTTCAGTTTTAGTAAATGTTTCAGTTGTTGTTATGGTACAGATGGTCGTTGGTGCCGAAAATACTTATCTAAATAATTAAATTATTAAGTTCTATAAATCGTTGTTGGTCGATGCTGTAACATTTTTGTGTTTGGTTTGTGTTTATTTACATGTATACTTAAGTATATATTTAAATAATATATAAGCAGCTAATAGTCTCTTAGTGGAATAACAGACTCGGCTAATTTGTTTTTTAATTTGATCAAGCAAACCATACTAAGAAAATTCCTTAATCTCGCGGGATAAGCCTTAAAACACGAGTAACGCCTTCAATTGAAAAGCTAGTCATATAACTATTAATCAGCAACAAAACCTTATTGTTTTCTTAAAAATAAAAAAAATATAGTATATTTAAAATATTTTTTTAAATTAATCAAAGTTTAATAAAATACTATGAGTAAATATGTTGTATTACCTACCTTTATGAAAAATAAACTTACATTAAAGCCGTTCAACGCCACAACATTTTGGAAAATAGCTACATACCTGAAACAATCAAAATACAGAATTAGTGGGTTGATTCATATCAAGATTGTTTTTAATATTATATGTATAAAGACACATACACGCCGTAATGTACAAGCTGTGTTGGCTAAGTGGGAGGACACTTGACTTTCATTCCGAAGGTCGTGGGTTCAAACCCCGCCACGCACCTCTGGATATTTCTTCTGAGAAATGTATGTGCGTTTTAAACACGTGCTTTAACGGTGAAGGGAACATCGTGAGGAAACCGGCATGTCTTAAAACTTTAAACAGTTTGAAGGATATGTGACATTCACCAACCCGCACTTGGCCAGCGTGGTGAATTAAGGTCTTATCTCTCTCGTCAAGAGAGAAGTCCCTGTGTCCCAGCCTATGAGCCCGTTCCGAACCTTTATCAGGTTTGGAATTGATGTAAAAGAAAACCTATTTAAGAATTGATGTAAAAGTTTTAATTAAAATTAATTTGTTAATTCTGTGTTTCATCACCATATACAGGAGTATAACAACTACGCCGTACTCATCTCCAAATACGACCTAATTACTATTAAATTTGCAAACACAAACCTGTCTAAAGATATTTACACAGAAATCAGCGAAATGTGAACAACCCTCAAACACTTTAGAACATTAAACACGAGATAAAACCGCAAAGTAAAAGCTTCTAAATGTAATCTAAAACGAACCCTTCCAGCCTAAAACAACAAATCAGGCTTTCTCAGCTCCGGAACGCAATTTCGATGTAAAAGTAGGCTTGCTGAGAGCTTTCCAGTACTCAAGACATTTGAGACATTCAAGAAAGGATTAGCCAAATAACCCCGTTTGGTCTATACTAATTTTCTGATATTCCGTTTGGTTTAGCGAAAGCGGTTCTTTGAATTATGCAGCTTACTTAAGCGTATTAAACTATACGATAAACTCTGTCAGTCAGTCACTGACAGTAGTTGGTTCATTTTATTAGTTCTTTATTTTAAATATTGGCGTTTTCCCGGAAGTTGTGGAACCGGCCCTAAGTCTTCTCTTGAAGTTGACTTAACGTGATTTCCTTAAGAAGACCAGTGTTGACCAGACTCACAATATTTTATGAAATTACAGTCATAGATCAATTAGCTGATTGATGCTAAGTAAATTCAGTATTACTACAATATTTTCAAAATTGGTATTTAAAGCGGAAAGGGTGTGAATGGCACCCACCAGGCGAACATTATTTTGTTCAACAACATTTCGATTTGGACCTGTTTTTAACCCCCGACCAAAAAAGAGGGGTGTTATTGTTATAAGTTTGACGTGTCTGTCTGTCTGTCCGTCTGTCTGTGTCACCATAGCTCCCGAACGGATGGAGCGATTTCAATTTAGTTTTTTTTTATGAAAGGTGAGTCTGGCGCGAGTGTTCTTAGACATGTTTCATGAAAATCGGTTGTGCCGTTTAAAAGTTATGGGGGTGAGAGTGGGTAAGGAAAACCGAAAATCTGCAAATATACTAGTGTGGGGTTTCAAATGAAAGCGCATCACGTCCACATTACATAATATTATGTTGCTTTACGTTTAAGGAAATTATAGCATTAGAATCGGGGGTTTTTCTTAAATTTTAAATTTAGATTTATTTTAGATAATGTAATCTCCGGGTCATGTTTAGACCCATATCAGTTAATAAGATTTATTAAAATCTTTAAGCACTGTTTTATTAGTGATTAATATTATAATATAATGATACTTAGTGAGATAGGTTTTACTTTAATTGATATCTTTGACTGTTTCAGTGGCGCGGTGGGTGAGGGTCCGATTGCGGCGCAAGAGGTAGCGGGTTCGATTCCCGCCGAGGGTGAAACTGTTTGTATGTTCTGCAAGCTGGTTCCTTGGTCTGGGTGTTTAATATGTATAATAAAAAATATCTATATATGTAGGCATATTATATTATGTATATATCAGAGGTCTAGTACCCGTAACACAAGCTTAGAGCTTACCACGGGGCTAGATGTTGTTGTATGGATTGTCCGGAAATATTTATTTATTTATTTTGTATCACTTAAAAGCTTTTTATTTGACAAATTGGCATCCAAATCAAAAAATCGTTAAACAATAAATACGTCGTCATGAGGTCACTCACCTTTATAACCTCTACTGCTTTATATACCAATTTTGAAACTTCCCGTATAGGTTTGTATCTACAATAATATTATCAAGCTGAAAAGATTTTTTAACGCGCCAATCTCAGAAACTACTTCTTCTTCTTATAGTGCCTCTCCATTACTGAAGGTCGGCAGTCATCTTTTTAAACTTTTCCTTATCCAGGGCTAGCCTGAATAGGTCTTCTGCCTTCTCTATGCCCGTCCATTGCCTGATGTTACGCAGCCAGGAAGTTTTCCTTCTACCAACAGCCCTCTTGCCTGGTATTTTCCCCATCATAATAATAATTGCTTGCAGCAGTTGATAACGGCCATGTCGTAAGATATGACCAAAAGATATGCAACTTTTCTCTGTTTGATGGTTCTTACCAGACTAGGTCTTATGATACCCGTTCGTTTTAAGACATTTATGTTGGTCACCTTTTGCGTCCAGCTTATGCACAGAAGAAACTACTGATGTGATTTAATAAAATATTTCTGTGTTAAATAGCCCATTTATCGAGATAGGCTAAAGGGTACTTTTTACGGAAAAATACATTGTTCCCGCAAGAAAATCCAAAAAACGACAATGTCGTGACTTGCAAAGCTATCCGGGCTGGGCCAGTGCGTGAAGCGAATTTTTCGTGTTTCGTAATGTGGCCCGGAGAAGCCATCTACCTTCTAGGTCTTCATGTCCCATCTTAGACCACGTCGTCACTTTACATCAGGTGAGATTGTGGTCAAATGAAGACTTACAGAGAATAAAAAAAAATAATCCTTTTGTTGCGCTTCTAACATTTTTATGCACAGGGTCAAAGCCACTGGTAGCGTGCTATGGGGTTCTCTACAGATACATACGTAGAAGACTTACGAAAGAGAATTTTCTGTCCAGTTTGTGGCCATATTTATTAATTTATTTATACTTTGTGCACAAAAAACAATGTACAGAGGAGGACCTAATGCTATAAGATTTCTCTACCAGTCATCCTGGGCGTGCAAGAATTAAAGGTAGGTATGTCCAAATAAGTGTAGGTATTAGTTATTTGATAATAACTTCTAACAATCGGTATATATAGAACTTTTTCTAACAGACTAAATATGTTTCTTCGAATTTCAAACAAAAGAACTTGACTTTGAATTCCAAAAAAAATTAAAACATACTTAGAACAAGTTCTCTTTGTTTACAAAGCTCTACAAAACTCGATCTCTCTCAAAATATTCCATCAAACACAATGTAAAGATTCTCTCAACCTTACCTACTTGTAATAAAGATCAAAATTACATAATCCCCTTTGATCTTGTATACTTAAATTCCGACAAGATTGTGAGCCCCTTGTTATAGTCACTTAACATGGACTTAATAGCAAATGAATGCTTAATGATTCAGGAGAAATAGTGGTTTCAGATGTGGCAAGATTTGAAGACAAGTAATTATTTTCCTGTTAGGTTATTCCATTTTGCGGTTTAAATGAGGTCATGGGGTTGATCTTAAAGTTCATTATAGCATGTCTTCTTATACTTACTGTCATGTAGGTATACTTATTCTTTGTCTTGGTAGCCATAGTATCACAATAGCGAAAGGTGAACCGGTAATTATCGTTAAATATAACGAAATACTACTTAACGGATTTTTATTTGCTTTTCTACAATAGATAGAGATAATCAGTATGTATATTTTATGACCCCTTCAAAGCCAACAATAGTGTTCTTGTAAAATTTATTTTTTACAGAACCTAAGGCAATTAAGAATTAAGCTACTGAAATAGCCAAGTATAAAAATTGTTAAAGCTACATATCGGTCAACATATGGCCATTGTTCCCAAACAATTCCAGAAAGGATGTCCACCAACGGATGTTTGACACAAATGGATATTTTAATAAAACCTTAAATCTGACTTTCGTCCATGCTTTACAGCCAGGTTCAAAGTCAAAACATTTGTTTCCATAGATTAACTGATCTTGCTTAGCCACGTCAAACCACTTAAATATAATTACAAAATAATGATTTATCCTAATTAATGAATAAACCAATAAAATACACTAAAATAAATCATGTTAATAACGGTGTATTTTAAAAACAATAACATTATCTTTCAAGATGTTGTGGGAAATCAACAGATGTAGAATGTCCACTATTATACAATTCAATAGAACAACACTTTATTGTAGAACCAGGGAAATAAAATATAATTATAAGCTGTAGAAACTTATTCTCTTTACTGTAACCACCCTTGTACTATAGCTTAAGCTAAAAGTTTCAATATTTCAGTAAACCATAAGCCATATCTAATACTACTGATGATAGTATAAGTTTCAATATTTCAGTAAACCATAAGCCATATCTAATACTACTGATGATGGTACTAGGAGATACGAGAATATTTTTAGTCAGATATAAATCTCTTTCAATTTATTACCAGAACAAAAACATTCTGACTGTTGGTTTGTCCGCGTAAGCTTCATCCCAAAATAACACGTTTTTATATTTCAAAAATATTTTATAATATTTTCTTTAGCCCGGAGCAGAAAATGTACATTGAGGTTGACAGCGTCACTGGTTTTTGTCTCAGAATCCAGTTATCTGTTAATCAGCCAAGATTTATTTGTGAATTATTAATATTTAACATTTTTACATCCAATATTCACTTAGGAGAAGTAAAGCCTTCTGGGAGGTAAATGTAGCCTGTGGTGGTTGATAAGAATTAGGGTTAATTTCACAACATACGAGTAGAGAAGCAATTGATAGTTAATAATACGTGTCAATAGTTTATTTTATAATTTTAACATAGGAAATGAGGTTTTTCACACAAATCATTAATTAAAAATAATTTTATGGTTCAATTATTTTTTTTAATAATTGGACTCTGCGCTTGATGCGTCAGTTTGCCAGTGTCGAGTTAAATAAAATTGTAAAGTGAAAAAAATGTTACTCAATTGAACGCCATTTTTTAATTTTCTACTATAGATCAAGTCAAGTCAAGTCAAAACGTTTATTTCCTTATAAGCACATAGCCTACATGGACAGGTCAACTTAAAATTAATAAAACTAAATTGCTTAAATAACAAATATCAAGGAAATAACATTGTCTTGACAGTTCGCTTCAATGTTTTATACTGAGTTGAGAAGCGAATAGAACAACACAGCTTTATCAGTTATTACAATTTTGTGGTTATTCCAATTTTGGAGTTCTTATTTATAGGTAACTATTATAAGTTTAACATTTACAATAAAAAAAAAATGTTTGTCATATAAGGAAGCTATTATAACATGAGCATATCAGTCCTGGTCAACCAGAATTATTAGAGCCTGTTACTGTGGAACTAAGCAACATCTATCCAAGCTGCATCATCCTTTATATAATCATTTATAGAGTAATACGCTTTTTTCATTAGACTTCTCTTAATAAATTATTTAAATTTTGTAATAGGAAGCTCTGTTACATTATGAGTGTAGGTGTTGTATCAATAAAACATAGGTTTTGTACCAAAAAGCAATAGCGAGCGAGAAAACGAACGTTCGCGCGAGCCGTCGTCATGCACACTGACTTCCCCTCCCGCGTACCTCACCGATCGTCGCCCCGCGCGCCACAGCATATATCTTTATTTATGTTTAAGGTCTTTTTTTTAACATAAACTAAAGAAATGAAAATCAAATTAAAACTTAAAACTATGAAAAACACTACGCGTCGCTTACAATGAGGAAGCTTATTATAAAAACGTACAGAGTTACCCATCAATGATTTGCCTAGTTTTTTTAGTCTGTAAGTAGGAATTAGTAATTTTTCTTTACTTCTCGTGTTAATACTATGTACGTCACTTTTTCTTAAAAACAAATGCTTATTCTTGTGGGTGAACATCAAGTAAAGATACTCTCTTATTATGGTTAGTTGTGTCAATAATACATGCCAAGGGTTAGTTATGTTAAGAGCGATCTCGCTTTTACCTGTGACTGAGCTAAATAACTTTATATTTTGAATAGATAATGTTATTCGGATAATGTAACAATCAACACAACAGTATTTAGCCCCGTGGTAAGTAAGCTCTATGCTTGTGTTTCGGGTACGAGACATCTGATATACTTAATATAATAGACATACATATATAGATGTTTTTACTATACATTATGAAATACCCAGACCAAGGAGAAAGTGCTTGCCGAACATACAAACACTTGACCCCTCTTCGGTAATCTGCCTGGTAACTGATAATACTTAATAAAGTCTCAATGAGGTCAACTTAATTGTACTGTTTATATAATCTACCGCTTTTAAATTTGAGTTTTGACTTTAATTATATTTTACACTGACACGATTCTAGATGGACCAAAAATAAAATGGGGAGGCAGAATTTAACTACGAAAAATCAGAAGAGGCAAATTTGAAATAATGTTTTACATAGGCGTTAAGTATTTGTCTTATACTAAAACATTTTTTTTCACTTGATGTAATAAATAAAATGTAAAAAAAATAAACTGTAGAAGTGCATGAAAATTTGCCAATAGTATATTCTTAATTCTTTATCGCCATACCTCCTATGAATCCATTTTTATTGTTCCATACACAAAGGTTGAAAACGGGATCCTTTTTCTAAGACACCTCTGTACGTCTATCACTCACTGCGATTTTTTTAATAGTAACAAATAGACATCAACTTTTAAATAAAATACGTTTAATTCTATGCCCGCTATAAGAAAAAATAGTAAAAATCTACGATCCCATACAAGAAACATGTTTTACCATATTTGTCTAGTAAAACAAATACTGCAAATTGTAGAAGCGTGGGTTGACTTACGCAAAATTTTCGGAGATTGATATCTTCATACAAATGTAAAGATTTCCATGTCAACGACATCTCTTCAAAATATTTCACGGAATACTGTTTTGTATTGAGGAAACACTCACAAAATACACGGTACAAATCTGTCTCAATCGTGAACGATTTGAAAATAGGTTATAAATACTTAAACAATGCATACTGCGACGCGGGGTAGCAAATGTGATACCAAACCGATTCTTACATAGTAGGGATTCTAATTCAATTGTGATTTTTAAAATTCATTTTATGCCAAATCTTATGACATGGACCCTTCACATTCATCGATCTGCGTTATACTATTTATACTTTTAAAAATACGATGAAAAGAATGCTTCTTGATTTTCAAAGAAAGGGCCAGCCGTTCTGTCTTCAATAGTTTAAATAACAATAATTTTGGATTGTGAATTGTATGCTGTATTGTATTTTTGGTATTAGATGTATAATTTATTTATTTTTTATTTTTAGTTTCTCATTAGTTGTTTGTATTGTATTTTAATGTGTATTTGATTTGTTTTCATTATATTAAATTATAATGTTAATGCGAGTGACGCAGTAGCCGCATCTCGCAAGCCAAGGTCACCACGGAAGACCAGCGCTATGGCAGAGTACTGTCTTAGCAAATGCTGAGTGGTCGCCGTTTTTGTCATTTAGAGTCTTCATTTTTCCGCAAATGTTTGTAATATGTGTTTTAATTGTAAATGGCAAAATAAAAGTTTTTTATCTTTATCTTTTTTATCTTTATGCCCCAAAAAACATATTGTGGGAAAAGAAAAATTCAGCAGCAAAAGAAAATGTATTCATTCAGTCTGTATAATTTTCCAGTTATTTGAATGTTGTTGCTTTATGCTTACAACCTCACTTAGGTAACATTTGTCTTCAATTGTTAATGATATACATAAAGTTGAAATATCTGTTTGTTTTATGATTTTATTGTATAATTTCTGACCCAAAAGCTCCGTACAATATCACTGGTTTTTTTTAAACTTCTGTCTTTCAGTATACCAAAATTAATTACATATGACAATCATTTTATGATTGTCATATGTAATTAATACACATACATACACATACATTTGGTACATAGTAACTAATAAAGTTATTAGGTGTGTATGAAAAAAAACTTTACAAAAGCTCCTTTCAGCATGCAAGTTTCGTCGTGATTTTTGAAAAGAATAACGCTTCTCTCCAAAACGGTTAATAAAGTATACTTGATGTACCTGGGTGAATTAACTCGGGTGAATGAAGTATACCACCCCATTAATTCTACTTAAAAACGTATACATATCACTATTATTTCACAAATAATCACTTAGTTAAAGACTTCTACGATATCCGAGCCACAGTTCGCGCGAATTTTCAGATAAACAGATTTTTGTGAACTTTTGATATTTATAACATTTTAGTCGGCACAATATCGTCAATGTCGATTTTTGACATCTTCATTACAACGCCGTCATAAAGGTGTATACAAAAATTCTGTAGTAATTATTCCGGAAATTGGGCTTTAGAATACCTGAAATGATTGGATTATACCTATAACTAGTGTAAACAAAAAAAAAATGTCAGTAAATAATGCAAAAGGAAGCTCAATTTCGGCGGAAATGTGTGAATTCAATATTGCATTATGAATATAATGTCGCAATAATTATGAATATAACAATTATCGCAATATTTAACGTTTTAACCGCGGAGACCGCAAATAATTTATGAATCGTGGTTATTTTATCAGTGTTTGTTTAAATGTTCTAATCAACTCCTAAATAATTTTATTTTTATATGATTTGAAATTTGCGCTATATAATAATTATGTATTTCTAGCAAGAAGAAGTTAGTGCAATTGTTCACGGCAATACGCCAATTCATTTATTCAAAACTCACATGAATAATGAATTTATGCTAAAATGTTAACATTTACATTAGTATGGTAAAGAACAGGTTTAAAAGGGATTGAAGGCGAGAAAGAGCTGTGTAAGAATATTCAAAGCATTTTTGAAATCATTCCTTATCGGATATTTCCAATGATGGCGAATATACACGAGGAATTTAGTTTCTAAATTAGGCTCAAATTAGAATTTTGAAATAATAACCTAATTTAATATTTCCAACATAACTATTAATACAACAGACTGTTTCTACTAGATGGCGAATTTGCATAAATTCATAATTCATAAATAAATAACATAATTCATTCTTTATTGCACACAAAAAAACACACACAAAAATTGATAACTAAACCAGAATGTACAATAGGTGAGCTTTACAATGAAAGAGTTTTTAAAGGCGAACCTAGACATACAAGAGACATGCTAAAAAGAAGGTAGGACGTTCACAACTGACTATCGGTTTGTTATAATATTTTTATTTATCATTTAATTTTAATTAATAATTGATTTTTATATTGACATTGATGATGATGATGATAAGTTTGAATGACATATAAGAATACTAGCGGCCCGCCCCGGCGTCGCACGGGTATAAAATGTTCCCGGAAATTATTCGAATTTGTCTCGCCGTAAAAACCATACTATCTCTCAAGTTGGATCGAACTGCACATGGTGTGCGAATTTTATTATAATCGGTTTAGTGGTTTAGGAGTCTATTGAGGACAAACATTGTTACACGAGATTTATATATTAAGATTGTATAAAATTGTTATTCTTTTTTTAATGTAATTTTACGCAAACCCAATTTGCAGTGCCCCTCCGGGGTGCATGTACATATCGACTTAAGATGTAACAATTTACCTATATCTGTATAAATGTACATGTGAGCAAATAAATAAATAAAAAAGAGTGGGTTAACAATGTGCACATACAATATAAAATATTCACACAGTAGATAGGTAGTACTTATCCGCTTAATTCTTAAGATAGGTTATATATATATATATATACTAGTCGACCCGACAGACGTCGTCCTGTCCCACGTCTCAAAAAACAATATACAGTTGACCGTATTGTGAATCTAAAACATTCCCAGATCCCCTTGAACACATGAAATTTTTTAACAAAATCGGTCCAGTCGGTTTAGAGAAGTTCAGTGACATCTCACAGAAGAATTATATATATAAAGATATATTTTTTCGGTTTTGTATACCATGTGGCAACCATAATAATAATAATACCTAGATGTTTAGTTTGATTATAAAGTTTTGATGTAGTTTAAATTAATTATTTTATATTTTCCTATTGACGATGCCCCTTTACAGCAGAAAAATAATTTTATAAAACTTTATTATTTAATTTGTAAGTAATCATTAGGTAATTACTTTATTATAGTGTGTTTTTGACACGCGATGGTTGGAGGAGCGAGTGGGGGAAGTAGGAAGAAGTGGTTGGATGGAAAATATTAAAATACGAGAAGAGAAGGAATAGTTTTACTGTTTCCAGTATCAGTTTTCCCGTGTTTTCCAGGTGATTCCAAATAGTTTTCAGAGAAAATTTTGTAAATAATAACACTACACTTATTATAAAACTATTTTTTTTTTAGATTTAAAAACAATATTCTCGAATATGGGTTTAATAAAACTCAAATTAATTATAGTTGTTTGTCAAAAAGGTTCTATATTTATGCAATAATAAAGTAAACTTCAGTGTGGAAATTTAAGAAAAATATTTACATCACTAATATTAACAGTAGTTCGTATTGGGCGACTCGATTCAATGTTATGATAACAAGAACATCTGTCGAAAAATATAATATCATTCTCGTTACATTGTTAATAAAAATATATATGATCTGTATACATTATCTCCACTAATTATGTTACATAAATAATCCAGCCCAGCGATAATTAATGAGAAAAAAACAAACAAGTTTCCTTTTGCTTCCAGTACATAAACATTATAAGGGTTTTTACTAATGAGGGGAATATGTTGACAAAAAAATAATAATTATTTCCTTGATATGAAAATGTTTTTGTCAACGAAAAATAAGAACAAAACCTTCTTAGCCCAGTATAAAAAATTGAAGAGAACTATCAAGAAATGTTATTTCCTTGATTATTTTAAGTTTAATATTAGCTCTATAGATTTTAAGTTGACCTGTCCATGTATGCTCTGTGCTTCTAAGGAAACGTTTTTCGACTTTGACTTTGACTTTGACTTTAACCGCAAGTGCTAATCTCCAGTCCCCAGTTTTATCAATCTCGAGGCATCCAAACGCAGGCAAGCAACAATGCACCTCAGTACTTGACCGTAGTGGTCTGTTTGCTTCCCAGCATTTTCCTCAAGACCTTTCCAATTAGCAGAGCGGCTCTAATGATGCAGTGGACGAAAGGGCTTCCGTTGTTGGGTGGCCCTTTGATGGTGCTCAAATTCACTAACTCAGCTGGGTGACGTCATTATAATTATGCTCCGTACGGCTGATATTCTGATCAGGTCTATATATTTGAATATCTATAGTAAGTTTTGAGTAAGTATCCTGCTATAAATATATTTTTAATATTTTGATTAGATTAGACAAAATAAATGTTGTAGCTAAAAATAATTTCGAACGTTTTGGGTAAATAAAAACATGTACTTACCTCAATCAATTTATGTTGTATGAGTACAACATAAATTGATGGTGTACCTACAAGATGTAAATTTTGAAAATACTTTTTAATTTAACGTTTTTGAGAAATTGGCTATAAAATAGAATTATTCATTTGAAAACTTTTTAAAATCTGGATTCCTTCAAAGTTTCAAACTAGCAAAATAAACTTGAAAATTCCACGTTCTAAAATTAAATTTAATACGGGTGGTATTTGCTGAATGCATGCATATTTTAAAGTTTTATTTTACTTTGTGATCTTACATCGTGAGTTGGAAACACTTCGAGATAAAGTTTGAGAACACTAATTACGTTTATACGGGTTCTTTTGTGAAAGCAAAATTTTATCTTGTGTACAAAATGTAGTGTTTTTCGTTTATTAGCAATGGAAAAAACAAGATAATATTTTAATACTTTAACTCTAGAAAAGAATGCTTAAAAGCAAAAAGAAAAAAATAAATGTTTTTGAGATCTTTGCTGGTAAATATTATTGGCAAACCTGTATTGACGAAGAACCTACATCATCATCATAATACACACCCTTATTTTCCCACTGCTGGACAGAGGCACTTCATAATCTCGAAGAATATTATACTGTCATTTTTGACATTCAATAATTCAAACAATATTAACATGATCATTTTATTGCAATTCCATTAAATGATAAATATTTAACTTCCGATAATTAAAATTTAAATTGACTTAACATGTTTCATTATTTAATTTTCTTGTATATTTTTAATATTACATTCTTTGTTTTTTTTTATGCTGGTTAAGCCTGCATTTGACCACAATCTTACCTGATGTAAAGTGACGATGTGGTCTAAGATGGAGCATGAAGACCTAGAAGGTAAGATGGCTTCTCCGGCCCACATAACGAAACACGAAAAAATCGCTTCACGCACTGGCCCAGCCCGGAGGGTGGTGACAAGCCGCGGCCGAAGCCTACCGCCAGAGACTGTTCTTAGCACCACCCGGAGGTCCCTCTGAATCCTTACACATAATAGTCATAATAGTCATTTATTGATAACATACATTATAAGTCAAAATATGGGTTTTAATGTGGTTGCCCAATGCCGCAACTTTTCCAAAATATAATAATAACTAATAACACTCATATAATTAATTTACATGTCAAAATCTGAAATAAGTACATTAATAAATTTATATAAACAATTAAAATAATGTCTTATTTATAACTAAGTATGTACACGAAATATAAATAATGTCAATTTATCATAATTATCGTTAACAATTACAAGAATGACAAGAAAACACACACAACAAATGTCAAGAATTAATTAGTATTTAAATTACATGTCAAATAAATTAAAATAATAGAATAAATAATAAGGTAATTTTATCTTATTTTTCAAATTAAAAATCATTCCCATTTATGAACTCGTCATAGTTATAAAATGACTTTTCTATGAGCCAGCGTTTCAATCTGGCCTTGAATACACGTGGTAAGGATTCAGAGGGTTACCACTTACGGATGTGAATAGACAAAACCTCATGTTTAATTTTATAACATTTTAACGTTTATATGCGTATCATAGATCCCGGCGTCGGTGTGTTTATTATAATAAATTTAAATCTCACAGAACGAATATATAATTTTCCAATGTTTTCCGAGACAGGCTATAAATGGGAACGTCTTATTTATTAGCCCGTAAACGAATTGCGCTTTTCTCTGCAAGAGTTACGGCGTATCGGTGGGTTATGAATCTTACAGGAATTTCATTACGAAATTTTAGATCAAGGTGTATTGAGTTTTTTTTTTATTTACACGCCCCTTTGCACGTGTTTCTGGATTTTCCCGCGGGTTCGCGTTAGGTAAGTATAAAAAAAAGAAGCTTGGCCTTAAAAATAAAATAAAATAATAAATCATCAACACCCTATTAAAGTGCCCACTGCTGGGACCCAGGGACTAAATTCACCACGCTGGTCAACTGCTGCGCAGTGTGTGGTCTAGCGTTGTCGTGAAGCAGCAGTGGCGTGGAGCGATTGACCAGCCTAGGTTGTTTAGCCGCTAGCTTTTCCATCATGGTTTGCAATTGCTGACAATAGACATCAGCCGTAATAGTCTGGCCAGATTTGAGAAAACTGTAATGAACAATACCGGCACTAGTCCACCAAACGCTTACAAGTAACTTTTTTGGGGTTAATTTTCGCTTGGGGCAGGATTTGGCTGGCTGGCCAGGATCCAACCATTGCGCTGAGCGCTTCCGATTATCGTAAAGAACCCATTTTTCATCACAGGTAATGATTCGGTTTAAAATACCTTCATTATTGTGCCGGTTTAGTAATGTAACGCAGCAGTCGACGCGCGTTTGCCGGTTTGCTTCAGTCAATTCGTGAGGTACCCACCTTTCAAGCTTTTTAATCTTCCCAATTTGCTTCAAGTGAATTAAAACAGTTTTATCACTAACACCGCAGCCTGCAGCTAACTCGGACGTGGTTTGCGATGGATCCGCTTCCACAATAGCCTTCAACTCTTCATTATCAACTTGAGTCTCAGGCCGTCCACGGGGCTTGTTCTGCAAGTCGAAATTTCCAGAACGAAAACGTTGGAACCAAAAACGAACTGTGTTTTCTTTTGCAACACGACCGCCATACACATCATTCACCCTTCGAGTTGTTTCCGCAGCACTAGTGCCACGGCGGAACTCGTACTCGTAAATAATGCGATATTTTAAGTTTTCCATTTTGTAAAATGAGTGACGCAAACAGAAAAAAACAGAAGAAAAAAAACAAATGAATGACGATCATCGAAGCACAAATACATGAGTCTATAGCTGTACAAATTTGAATTTGGAATTCCTTACCAAAGAGGAGAAATTTGTGATTAAAGTGGCCAGTACGAAAAACGCCAATTTCATATGTAAGGACCTAATATAATACATCACTGAGGTCATCCAAGGTACATCTTTTGAGGTTTTTCTCACGTCCGTAAGTGGTAACCCTCTGAATCCTTACACGTGACCTCCAGATAGTGCTAAGAACAGTCTCCGGTGGTAGGCTTCGGCCGCGGCTTGCCTCCAGCCTCCGGGCTGGGCCAGTGCGTGAAACGATTTTTTCGTGTTTCGCAATATGGTCCGGAGAAGCCATCTTCTAGGTTTTCATGCCCCATCTACGACCACATCGTCACTTTACATCAGCTGAGATTGTGGTCAAATGAAGGATTATCTAACATAAAAAAAAAAATCTTACCATCAGGTCAGATAGTGGACGAGCAATCTATCGTCCATAAATAATAATAAGATAATATAATGCGTTTCTTTGTTTAGAATATGCTACAGTGAACTTACTAATCTTAATTATTTACATGTATGAATTTTTCGTTTGTTCTTTAAAATAATCTGAGATGACGGGTGATAGAGGGAAATGGAAGAAAAACACATGTTGTGCCGACCCCTAATAGTGTGGGACAAGGGCAGGATGATGTATATTCTTTAAAATAATCAATTAAGTAATCATAATCGTTATCGTATCGTTTACAGTTTAAGCTTTTGCATAGTTTAAACGTTATGTTCGAAAATGAGTCGTTTTTATAACCTCGCCCTAGGGGTTAATTAACTCCGCTCATACAATTTTTAATGAACCGCCTGTGTTGCCAACTCTACGCTTTCAATCTTAATATTTTTTCTACTTAATTCTTTCAATTTAATAGCGTATGCTCAAAATCAAAGTTCATTGTTATAATGCATCTTTATTTTTTCACATTAAACATTTTATTGAGTATAATTATTATTTATCTATAAAAAAACTTTTTCTTATAATTATATAATATCAAATAGGATTCCTTCTTCTTACTCCTCACTGCAGACTTATCTTGTCGAACAGGTACATTTAATTATTGATTATTAAAGTTCTCAGTATGAATAAATTTTTATAAAAAAAAATATCTTTTAACTTTAAATAACGGAATTAACTCAATAGCTGAAATGATGGTGATGATTAACCGCTTACTTATTCTAAAATAAAAAATACCAGTTGGAAACACAGTCTTCATACAACTAATTAGTCCTGAAGACAGAGCAGACGGCTTATTTGCTCGTTTTCATGAGTTATCAAAGTTTTAAGGATTCTTTTAATATATTTTGCAGATGAAATGGAAGCTTATTAGTTCAAAGGCATGGCAAGGAATAAATACTTGAAATGTATGTATAATTCCTGCCAAATAATGGTTGGTTTAAAAATGTTAATCTGTTTCTTTACAGATTCATATTTGGGTTTGAAATAAAGTGTTAAAATAAATTTGATATTAATGAGATGGTCTCAAACTACACTTTGGGTTCTGTATTAAGTTTTTGCGGGTTGGATTCCCAAACTAAGATTGCACGCACGGGTACGAGATAAAAATCTTGCAATTAAAAATACTAGAACTTCAAAGTATTTTTTTCATAATAACATTTTGCTCCTCATTCCTACTTAAAATTACAATTCAAAATCCTGGTTTTTTTTCCGTACTCGTAATTGCAAGCCGTGGTAGGTATTCTATTTCGCAAGTAGGTCTTCTCCCTACTATATTGAGTGTGTGAATGTTCACTACATTTTTGAGGACAGATGCACCTGCAAAGTAATCAGGCAGTGGAAGCTTCACCCTTGACATTTTAAGTAGGTAGCTTCCAAAACTAGAGGCCTGTGTAATTAGGCTGAAATGACGTGGTACTGCTAGCAACATAATGTACTGTGCTGTATAAATAAATATTTACGAACTAATCACACAGCCACACCTAACCACAAACTAAGCCGAGCTTGTACTATGGGTGTTAGGTGACTGATATACTACATAGATACATATATATACATAAGTATGTCTACGTGGAAACTAGGTTGGGATCACTTTGGATTTGTTTTGAGAGTTTAAATTGTTTTTAAACCTTGAAATAACAATGTTGGGCTGACTTTGGATGCGTTTTCAGAGTTTAAATTGTGTGGAGAAATTTCGTACTACATACTAGTGCAATAATGCCTACGTTGAAACAAAAAAGCTGCCCGCCGGGCTGGGCCAGTGCATGAAGCGATTTTTGCGTGTTTCGTAATGCGGCCCGGAGAAGCCATCTACCTTCTAGGTCTTCATGCCTCATCTTAGACCACATCGTCACTTTACATCAGGTAAGATGGTGGTGAAATGAAAGCTTATCAGCATGAAAATAAAGAAAAAATCGTACATCAGACATTTATAATATCAATAGATATGACGACGACGACGAACTGGTAGTCTGTTTAGTCCGTCTTAACCTGTCCAAAAATACTGGACACTTATTTTTCGCTTTATCAATTTAATAATTGCTAAGGTATACACATACAGCATCAAAGTTACAATGTTCAAAAGGGGGCTTTTGACGTACCAACAAATAGCACGAAACCTTTGCGTTACGCGAAACTTCAATTTCACATATCATCTTCTTGGTTTTTTTTAATTTAAAATAATCTAAATGGAAGAAAGTGATACCTGTGAACAGTTATAATAGAGAAGATTCGTTATGATATGATGGGCATTTCAAGATAAAGTTAAAGAATAAAATTAATATTTTATATAAAACTAGCTGACCCCAGCAAACGTTGTTTTGCAAAATGAAAAATAGATAGTAGCCGATTCTCAGACCTACTGAATATGCATATAAAATTTCATAATAATCCGTTAAGCCGTTTTGGAGGAGTACGGTAACTAACAGTGTGACATTGAAATTTTATATATAAGATTAATTTTTGTATAATATTTATTTATTTTGGCCACGTCATACAACTAAAATCCTCCTTTACGATTTGAACTGCATAGCAAATTGAAAGGCGGTACTTATTGCTTGGGCTGATTGTACCTGGTAAGCCTAGCTCCGGACTTCGTGTCAGCGACACAACTTTAGCCTCTATTTCAAGAACATAAATTCGTTATGAAAAGCCGCAGAGACCCAGACCAGCGAATTGCATCGTTAACTTTTAAAGAAACCTGCAAGATTGTTTACCTTTGGTGTTAACACTACAGTAAATATCTCATATTTTCTTTAGAGAAGCAGCACTTTCAATTTGGATCACGGCGAAAATAAGAGACAAGTAATGCGATTCGATTATTTTTATTTTTACTATTTAGTATAATAATAATAGTATATTAACCATTTCTTTTGAGTTCTTAATTTTAAAAGAGTTGTTAATCTATCATAGTTTCAGAAGTGATATTTTCATTGTATCCCTTCTTAAATTAAACTAATTAATTATAAAATGAAATAAATTATTCTTAAAAATGTTGTTATAAGAACATCTCGTTAAAAATAAAACAGGCTTTTCCTCGAAACTAATTTATCCCGAGGTCTAAGATCGAGTTACTGGGGGAGTAAGCTATAATTCAAGGAACTCTATTTCTGTTTGTAAAGTAATAAAAATAACATTATTTTATTATTTAAAATTGCCAATGAATAAAAGGTTTAGGTCCTGTTTCACAATATATACTTAGAAATTCATAATTTTAACTACTTGCAAGGCACGCTAGGTATTTTAGAACAATAACAAGTATATATGTATTTAATAAAAAAATACACAAAAAATTGGGTTCTTTCCTAAAATACTATTAATCATGATTATTTAATGATTACCTTTTTATTATTAAAAGTATTGCTTCATCATCATCATCATCCTCTTTTACCGTGCGTGCCATACACTTATGGAATAGTCTTCTGATTTATATCAGGAAAGCCAAATCTGTCCCTATATTTAAAAGCCTTGTCCATAAGCATTTCATTTCCCCTGACTGATAAATTATCCCTTATTTATTGTATGTATATATGTATTTATTCTATGTTTATATATTTATTTATGAAGTTTTTTATTAGATATGTTTATGTATTTATTTATATGTATAATTTGAATTATTTACTTTCTTATCTCTTGACTTTTTGTTATAACCAATTTTGCCTCTTCCGTCGTTTATAATTTATTCCAGTCCATCCAAAGGTTGTCTGGTAGAGATCACTTTTAGTGATAAGGCCGCCCATTGTGACACTATATGTATATTTAATTTTTTTTGTTAATATTTTTGTTTTGTTAATTGGTGTTCAATAAAGTGTATTGTATTGTATTGTATCATCACCCTATTAACGTTCCCACTGCTGGGACACAGGGACTTCTCTCTTGACGAGAGAGATTAGGCCTTAATTCACCACGCTGGCCAAGTGCGGGTTGGTGAATGTCACATGTCCTTCAAACTCTTTTTTAAAGTTCTCAGAACATGCCGGTTTCCTCACGATGTTTACCTTCACCAAGCACGTGTTCAAGCACGTGCGTTGTGTGAAAGCACGAGTTTAAAGCGCACATAAATCTCTCAAGAAGAAAAATCCAGAGGTGCGTGGCGGGGTTTGAACCCACGACCTTCGGAATGAAAGTCGAGTGTCCTCCCACTTAGCCAACACGCGCCAAAGTATTGCTTTTATCATTTTTAAATATTTCTCCAAGTTGGACAAGTGCTATCATTACAAAGCTATATGTCAACCTCAAGGAAACAGTGAATAATTAATAATTTAGGTATACATTTAAGTACTAGCAAAACCTAGAAGCTAGAAAATCTGTCATCTTATTTATCTCTAAGCAATAAGCTTAGCAATGACGAATGTAACGAGTTCTGATTCCTTGCTCCAGTTCGTCTAGTTTGAGTTAGACAAACATTTGCATGCCACAGCTGATGCCTAGATTAGATAAAATGACTGCTAGCTTGTTTGCAGGCTGATGTAACCTCTGAAAAGGTTTCCAGCCTACGATTAAGGGGAGAGGTAAAGTCTCTAGCTTTAGTCTCTCGTTAGTTTGAAGAGTTTAGCTAGTTGATATAATTAGCTTGACTATCTAGCAGTTAATTCATGCTTGATTTTAGAATTTGATATATGATTTTCACAGTATAATATTTTTTCCTTACATAATGAGGTTAGTATACATCTATAAGTTATATATATATATATTTTTTTTTATTAATTGCTTCATAATTTAAATAATACAATATGAGAACTAGTCTGTACCTAAACCCTACTTTTGTAAATCCAGGGCCGGATTTAGGGTAGGGCAACCGGGGCAGAAGCCCCGGGGCCTCCACAAACGGGGACCCCACAATAATAGAGACTAAGGAAAATTTTTGTTTCCAATTCCAACAAGTGAACTTATTTAGATTTATAACGGGATATTTACCATGATTGATTGTCTTTCGAGTTTTCCGATATTTCGGCACAGTTACATGCGCCAAGTGAACTTATTTCAGAGAAATATTTTTTCCGTTTATATTTATATGTGTTTGTTCAAAGGAATTTACTTCTTCTTCTATATTTAAATTATTAAAAATATAATTAATAATAACATTACGGTTAAATAATATTAATAGAATCACAAGCGTTGCTAAATGATCCGGCTTGGAGTTAATCACGCAATTAGTACACCCATTATTCTAATGTGCCTTCGTTATTAACGAGACAATACCACACATTACTGCCTCGTAATTGTCATAGTAACAAATTAATTGTTGGCCTTTATTTCTCGTAGGCGTAATAACTTTCAAAACGTTTCTTAATTTCTTTAGACTTCAAATATAGTGGAGTCTTATGAATGTTCAGAGGAGAAAACGGCATAAGGATTTGCATCACAGCGAGTCGAATGCCGAAAATTGTGTATAAAATATAGTTGTAGTTATTATGGTATGCTTCGAAGGACCATTACTCATTTTCCCTCAATGTTCATTTTCCTCGAACGTCCAATACTTCGAATGGCCATTTTGCAGGCTTGGCATCGCTATCTTAAAAGTGCGCGACGCGTCGCGTATCAACGCGTCTGTAAAACGTGTTTGTTATATCAGTCACCATATTACTGCCCACTTTCAGGCTTTCAAATATATTATAGATATGAAGTCTTATCTTTTTTCTTAAAGATCTTCCTCACACGTCACAATCAGACCCTGATGGTCTGACGGTGTAACTACAGCCGGCACAATGCGAATGAACAATAGACAGAACCCGCAGTAATGACGTGGAAATCTTACACTATTTTCATTTATAACGGGATATAAACCATCATTTACTGGTTTATAACTTTCTTGATATTTCGGCACAGTAACTATGCCGAAATATCAGGAAACACATAAATCAGTAAATCCGGCTTCGAGTTAATCACGCACGCGAGATGAGAAGCCTACAAATTACTGCCTGGTAATAATTATAGTTACAAATGAGTTTACAACGGTTAGCTTCGATTTCACCATTTACTATAAAGGCGATGAAATCGGGCTAAACTCGTTTTACTGCCTTACTGAGGACATTAAATGAACCTGGGAAAACTCGATTTGTAACATAAAATGGTGAAATTGGAGCTAAGTATATGACTTTCCCGATATTGATATTGGCACAGTTACATCGCCATGATCTCGGTGATGCGACTATGGCAGTATATCAGGAAACACATTAACCAGTACATTATGGTAAATATACCGTTATAACTCTAAACAGTCTTTACAGCAATGACAGTTGCAAAAGTTATAGGTGAAAATCTGCATTACCCTTCGATGGAATTCTACCCTATAGGTATCTATAAATCAGGTGAACAGAGTTCAAATCTCCTCATTCTTGAACGAAAAACTTGAATTTGACTATAATATGTAGCCTGAAAAGGAGTTCGCATTAGAGAATGTGTCAAAGAACACGAAGAAAATACTCGTACAAAGGAGATAACTGTCTATGCTTAACAAGATTTCTAGTTAAATCTCATTTCATATGGTCTATTCCAGCTTTGCTCAGATTTGAAAACCTTCCTATTGAATCACTGCGTTTTTCCGAACGAATTAGGAAGACAGGCGCGGCGAGGGATTTTAATTTTTAATAAATATGTATACCTAGTTCTGAACTTGATTGTGACATTTGTTGTATTAATAATAGGATTACTTATAATACATATTTAGCAACACTAATTGGTAATAAATGGCTTAAATAAATAAATAAGTAGTTTTTAACCTAGATCAATTTATCAATGCTCATTGCTCATGCCCCTAAACCGGCATGTTTTGAGAACTTTAAAGAGTTTTAAGGACGTGTGACATTCACCAACCCACAATTGGTCAGCGTGGTGAATTAACGCCTAATCCCTTTCGCAAAGAGAGACACTGCTGGGACACAAGGACTCCCAGCAGTTGGAACGTAAATAGGGTGATGATGTTGGTCCTAGATCAATGAGGATTGTGTACTGATCGTCATATACCTATCCTTCTCTTGACAGATATACCATTCATCATTAGGTATTGGTTGCATTATTTTCTGCACAATGGTCTCCCTCACACGTCGCAATCAGACCGTCGGCGGTGTAATTGAGGCCGGCACAATGCGAGCGAACAATAGGCCGAACCCGCCGTAATGACGTGGAAATCTTAGTTGTGACCCTACCTTCCACGAGATGCAGGCCTATTAGGGTAGCCTCTAAAACCAACTTAATAGGGTTTGATACTTCATCATTTTGTTTTTGTAAAAATATATTTACTAACTGGTTTTAATGATAAACTTGCATAATGAAAGATGTAAAAAAAAAGAACAAATGACAATAAAATGATGCATTAGACTAAATTCTCACCATGAAGCATTAGACCACAGTCTCTGGCGGTAGGCTTTGGCCGCAGCTTGTCACCACCCTCCAGGCTGGGCTAGTGCCTGAAGCGATTTTTTCGTGTTTCGTAATGTGGCCCGGAGAAGCCATCTACACTCTAGGTCTTCATGTCCCATCTTAGACCACATCGTCACCTTACATCAGGTAAGATTGTGGTCAAATGAAGACTTATTGAGCATAAAAAAAAAACAAATATTATGGACACAAAATACTTGTACACAACCTAAACACGAGTTGGACTCGTGTTTTACAGTTCTTAATAATTTTATCTATCCATCACCTTTGCTAAACAACTGCTGAACGCGTATCTAAGCTGAGTTATGCTTTTGTGGTAAGGCGGTCAATGTTGATCATCATTTTGAAACTTGGAAAATTGGTAACGCTATTCTATATATTTTTTACTCATGCAGAAATTTCAATTTAATTTCGTCTCAGTAAAATACATATGAATACTAAATACATAAAAATACGTATGAATACTGACCTTGAACGTTCACGCGAGCAAACCGTTCACACGGCTATATCGTTCTCATGGCAGAGATGAAATTGACATCTTGTATAAAATATTATAAAAAGCCGTGTTGGCTAAGTGGGAGGACACTCGACTTTAATTCCGAAGGTCGTGGGTTCAAACCCCGCCACGCACCTCTGGATTTTTCTTCTTGAGAAATTTATGTGCGCTTTAAACACGTGCTTTAACGGTGAAGGCAAACATCGTGAGGAAACCGGCATGTTCTGAGAACTTTAAAAGAGTTTGAAGGACATGTGACATTCACCAACCCGCACTTGGCCAGCGTGGTGAATTAAGGCCTAATCTCTCTCTTCAAGAGAGAAGTCCCTGTGTCCCAGCAGTGGGAACTTTAATAGGGTGATGATGATGATAAAATATTATTATTAAGGAAACAAACACGTCCTTTAACGGGGACGGAAAAAATCTTCAAGAATCTTTGAAGAGTTTAAAGGACATGTGACATTCACCAACCCGCACTTGGCTAGCTCCTCAAGATAGAAGTCCGTTTGTCTGGGACAAAGGGACTTCTATGTGATGTGTGCCACATGGGAACGTAAATTGGGATGCTTATGCTTATTATATTCCTGTTGCATTATCTCGTCTTGCACTCTGATGTGATGAGTTGACTGCCTCAGTAGCGCGAAGGGCCACTTGCGGCGCAAGAGGTAGCGGGTTAGATTCCCGCCAAGGGGCCATGTGTTTGTACGTACTGCAACCACTTTGTTCTTGGCCTAGCTGTTTAATTTAATAAATAAACTTTAATATTCAATGTTTATTTATTTAAATGTCTGGAAATATTTATTTATTTATAAAGTGCCAAATACTCGTCGTACATAAGTTAACTGTCAATATTTTTAAAATATTTTAATGCAGAAAAAATTAAGACACATCCGTAACCTTCGCGCATAGGATACGGATGTGTCTTAATTTTTTCTGCATAAAAATATTTTAACAATAGTTTAACCTGAAAAGTGAGGTTTATCACTTATTAAAAACATTAAAAACTGTCAATATGTATTGAATAAGTAAACATTTTTTAATCTCTAAACGTAAATGAACTGTTTGTAGTTTTTATGAGAAAATAAATATTTTTCAACGTAATATGTTACAAAATTTCGCATCGGAACATTGCCTGTTAGAGTCGATAAAATGTGAATTGAGTTTTAATCCTTGATGTGTGCCGAATCCATCATAAATAAAATCAACATTGATCCATGATATATTTTAGAAGAGAGCTTAAAGGCTTTAGGCGGTTTAGATGGAAACTTCATTTAATTCATAAAAAAAAATTTGGGAAATCGGCAAGCTTCATTACTTGTTACTTCCTACTAATATTTTACTTACGCGAAAGGCGTTATAAATGTTGTTTGTTATTCGTTATGGCACAAAATAGCTGAACGGCTTTGTCTGGATCTCAAAATAATAAATTGTTGCTTATATAATACTTGCTGACCCCAGCAAACGTTGTTTTGCAAAATGAAAAATAGATGTTGGCCAATTCTCAGACCTACTCAATATGCTCACAAAATTTCATGAGAATCGGGAGAGTTTCGGAAGAGTACGGGAACGAAAACTGTGACACGAGAATTTTATATCTAAGATATACTGGGTAGTTTTTAATTGGCTTCGCCGGCCACATTCAGGCACATTATAGACAAAATTAAAACAGTCTCGGTTCGCCTTTGACGGATACGACGCGGACTATATAATATACAATGTTAAAACTATTTAAGCATATTCGCGGGTAACACTAGCATCCGCGAGCGCTGCTGTAGCATAAAATAAGATGTCATTGAAAATGTTTCAAGAAACTTGCTCCTTCTAAAGCTTAGGAGCAAATTGGTATGGTTGCAATGGCGCTTTCGCAACAGTTGAAAGAAACTCATTCAGTTAAATTCTTTTGATGCAAGTTTTATAAAAGACCTCAGTTTACTTAAACAGGTTTCAAAAACTAATTGGATAAGAGCACTATTCTTAATTTGCATAAAGGCGGGATTTTTATTTAAGTAGATTAAAGATAACTGGAGTAGGTAAATCTCGTTGTTTTATACAGGTTTTTTGTTAGTAAGGTAGGTTCGGGTCTGGGTGTTTTATATGTATGTAATTACAAAAAAAAATATGTATCTATGTAGTATCAGTCACCTAACACCCATAGTACAAGCTCTGCTTAGTTTATTTATTTATTAACATTGAACTGAAAAAGGAGGTCAATAATTAAGTTAATTATTTTAAGTATTTTTGTTTTTTTTACATTTCATCATATTTATATTTCATCGTATAACCAACATTAATGAATACAAATTCTATTTCAAATTAATAGGCATCTAACACCAGTTCTGTTTCAGTATGAAAGACGCCCCTGGCCCTGAAGCAAAATGCCAATAATTTACACCCACCAACATCCCTTCCTAAATAATTTTATCAGAATTTAACTGGTTCAGTAAATTTACTTCAGATTCGTTCAATTCAGGGCAAAGAAGGCTTCGATATTGAAGTCTATTGAATTATCGAGGTCAATAGCCGAGAGGCTGGAGCCCGCTGATACTGTTCTGATATGCCGTGCTTACAATGTACTACGTAATATTTGGATAGAAGGTCGCACGAGCCGAAAAGATCCCGCTACAAGTTTGTCTCACCTAAGAAAGCTACAAAGATGTTTACTTGACAGGGTAGAAAACAATACACTTCGCTACATTACGGTTCAAAAACACAAGTTGACATGGCGTGTTAAATATTATGTAGTTATCGGGCCACTAAATGAATCGAGAATAAAAAATAAAATTAAAAATTGTTGAGTTTCTCAAACTTATTAAGTGGGTTACAGGGTTTTGATTTCTCCTTTTAAACAAGAAAGTTTGCTTGTGTTCGGAGAAATTGCTTTTATCAATAAGCCTAGCTACAGATTTACTACTTTATTACATTTTAATGGTAGTAAGAAAAGATAGTAGGATGGCCAATACTTGTACACATTTTACTTAAGAAAATTCGTATCTCGTGGCAATAATTACAACATTTTGTTTTATACGATTCTTAAAAAAAAACATTGTTTATAAATCAATATTTAATCTAAATTTAAAATTAAAAACCCAAAATTTCCTTAAAAGTTATGTGTTTACTTTTAACCCCCATAACTTCTGAACGGCTTAACCGATTTTCATTAAAAAGTCACCTTTTATACGAAAAAAACTTATTGAAATCGTACTTTTGGGAGCTATGATGCCACAGATACATTAATATTATAACACCTTTTTTTTCAGTGGGGGGTTAAAAGGACATTTGCGTTTCATAACGACTTGTTCATCATTCAGAATTCAGCGCATCGAGTGTTTTGGAGACCGAGTTGGAATCGAGAGACTACAAATGAATTTTAATTACATATTTGGCATAATTATGAAAATTGAGAATATTTTGCTTAGTCAGCGCTTATTAAGATTAACTAGCTCATTTATTTTGTGAAGGAGCTCTAAATATTGCATTAATTACTAAATAAAGCACGTAAGCCTTCACGGTTTATTTTGGGAGTAAACTGGTTATTAAAGTAGATAATTATTGAATGTATCTTTGGAGTAAAAATAAACAGTATATATTTATGTAAAAGGTCATTATTATCAAGTGTGCGTAGTGTGTTCATACACGTGTCGTTGCAGTTCTATATTCAGAGTTAATAATATTCTACCTATTGATAGGTCGTTCCATCGGGAAAATCCATAAAAGACGAGCAACGCCGTGACGTTAAAAGCATGTATCAATAGTACTAATATTATAAAGCAAAAGAATTTGTTTGTTTGAAGGCGCTAATCTCAGGATCCACAAGTCCGACTTTAAAAAATCTACTTTTTGTCTCGTTAGGATATAATGCCCAATGTCATCTAAAAAAATAATATTTCAGACCTATAAAGCTGTTGCTTTTTTTAAAGCTTTTTTTTATTAGTGCAGTCAGCCGACTTGTTGCGCTATTTTTGCGAGGTATTGACTTTTTTTTATTGTTCCAAGAGTTAAATACCAAAACTTAACCGATCCTACAGTTCCTGTAACAAGAGTTGAATGATCATTACCAAAATCAATTTCCTAACAAAAACCTCACAAAACTAAGATAATCCCGATAAATCTTCCAAGATTTACTATCTGAAAACTGATTCATCTAAAAACTGGGTTGCTGCTAACCACCGCTAACTTCCTCGGCCGTGATTGATGAGTGGCCGATGTATTGGACTTTCCTGACCTGGATAAATGACCCATTTCTTTTTACAATTGATTTCATTAATTAAACGTCATTTGTTTTTTGATAGATACATCTTGGCTATAAAATAATAATGAAAAGAATCCATTATATCTCAAGGGTTCTGTGTTATTCAATTGTTTAAACACTTGAAAGGCAATACTTGTTGTATAGAACTTCCCTTTATTTTATTATGTTGTTATATTAGGCAACAAAAAAAAAATGACAACCTGCTTCTATAAAATATTCAACCATTTAGCTATCATTCGCATAGTCGGTTCATGATATACAGCTTAGTGTCAGGAAGACTACTGGAACGGACGGAACGATAGACAGACAGAGTGCGGAGGCTTAGAGTCTCGCTTCTAGCTTTTTTGAACCTTTAATTAACATTTTTTTTATTTACACTGTAAGTGTTATTAATTTCAAGCTTTGCTTATCTGAGCCAAACAGATGTTCGCTAAGCATTGTGATAAGGGATAGCCGGCGACATTCAGCAAAATGCATAACGAAATAAATATTAAAGAAAATCGTTGTTAAAAGTTATGACTACCCCAGAGGCGCAGTGGCGCACCGCACTCTTAGGCAGTAAAAAGCAAATTTCGCACAACCTGATTGCCATAAAAAGGCTAATATTTTGCAGAAGAGCCATTTGGCTTTTAATCAAGCGAGGAATTCAATATTCGAAACGTGTTAATACTGTTTTTTTTTATCAAAATTGTGCTTATTTTTGACTGCAGTCTAGCCAGACAATGAACCAGAGAATATAATAGACCAGAGAAATGAACAACGATGGAACAAGTTTGCCCCAAAAAGCCTATTAATAAATATTAATATTATTAAATTTCCTATTCACTCTGGTCTTAAAGGGGGTCGCGAAGTATATATATAAACAGACTTCGGGAGAGAATTCCACTCAGTATAATATAATTCTTAACAATATTATAACTTAAAACGTTGTTCCTGTGATCATGGCGCTTGCAACAGCGTCGAAATATCGGAAAACTCAAGAACCGTCAAATCATAATTATTTAAATTATAATGGATTGGTAAGTATTTTAAAAAAAGGTTGTACTATTCTTATTTTGCCAGTTAAATTGAGGTAAATTCCAAATTTATATTGATGTTAGATTATTGATAGGAGGATTGAAATTTGAAATCATATGACAGAGCTCAGAAAAAAACCACCTAGATGACAACTCCTCAAAACATTTAAATTTATTCCATATCCAATTCAATTTTCCTATTATAATACAAGTTGAAGAAACCTCGCGTCATCCGAGGAATTTTTCATAAACGTCCATTAGCTTTTATAGTTATGGGTCCACTTCTGAGTCGGGGCTGGAGCGAGGCATCAGCGGTGTGGTACGTGACCAGAAATTATGAGTGGTTATTACGAATGGTACTTCATCTGCCAACTTTCTTGTTAGGAAATATGGTAGATAACTATAATGATTTAACTTCTATCTAGGCTTTATTAATGGAGATGAATAAATCATGTGAAATTTTATTGTAAACAACAGATTTGAAACGACTACTGACTCAAATGAAGAAGGTAGGTAACAACATTTTGTTTAAATAAATATAAAATAAATATTTCCGGACTACTCACACAGCATCACCTAACCCCAAGCTAAGCAGAGCTTGTACTTTGGGTGTTAGGTGACTGATATACTACATAGATACATTTTTTTTTGTAAATACATACATATGATACATACAAAACACCCAGACCCGAAATCAAAAATTGTAGATCGTACAAAATCTGAAATAATAGTACTTAACTTTCAAAGTAAACAAATTTGCATAAATACCTTTTTTGCTTTAAAAATAATTATCACTATAAAAATCTGGATTTACTCACGTATTATTTAGATTAAAATTAATTGTTTAACTTTGTAGGACTTGTAACATGTAAGGACCTTGATTGTATTTAGCTTTAACCTTATGTTAGTTACTTGTAAGTTAATGTTAAGTTTGAGTGTTCTGTATAGTATAGTGTTTAATAAGTAAATGTGTGGGTGTTGAAGTTGCAAATAAATCATTTTTTCTTACTTTGAAAGTGAAATAATGATAACTTTCTCACTTAACACTTTTTTATATGTAAGGCCATTTAATAATACCGCTTCTAGTTTAAGGCGATCGTCTTATATTCATGAGCAAGTTCAGCAATTTCCGAAGCGGAAGTTGGTAGCATATTTTCTCCATATTATGAGATATTAAAATTAGGCATATTAAGAGTCAACAAGTAATTTGACTAAACCTATTTAGCTAAAATGCAAGTACTATTCGTTTGTCCTCCTCGAAATCACAAACTTCGAAATTTGTGTTTGGTAGAAAGCGCCATATATCGTTTTTTTTAAAATGGGCCAGCTATTTTTTTTACTTGGCATGTCAGCCCAGCCCAGCTTTTGGTATTAATAAGAAATTAATTAATCTTTTTCGTTTATGTTAAATAAAAATTAATCATATATATAATTTATTATTATCTTTCAAATTACATGAAACTTTGTTTTACAAATTTACTGATAATATCCTTTTCGAGATAGTTAAACAATTATATCCTTGCAATAAAAACTCAAAAAAAAGAAATCAGGGGTGAAAACCAGTAAATTCTACTGCCAACTTACCAATATTTAACCCCGTATTTATAAACTTGATGCAACATTTTTAAGAAGAAACACTTGAATGCACGACCTAATACTACTAAAAAATACTAAAATAGTGTCACAAAGGCTATCTGACATTTGAAATCTCTAAAAGCTTTATTCATTAAGAGCCGATACATTTTCAAACTGAAAAACTCGAATGCAAATTTGTCGAATCCAAAAATAGCGGACCAAAGCTAAATCAGATTGTTTGTCAATCCAGCACCTGCGTCACGGATCGTAAATAACGCTATTTTCAGTTCTACCGTAGACTGATCCGCCCAATATCCGCTTCAATGATAACTTTGAATATTGAAAGCCAATGTAGAGCCAAACGAAACAATGCTGTACAAATATTACACTCGCGCATAATCTGTTATGCTCATTGTTCACGTGAATAGCGTTTTGTACTAGTTATTGGGTATACAATTAATTAACGATCAAACAGCTGAGATATCATTACAATGTCGACGCTCGCCATAGGCTCTCTCAAATATCATAGATATGAGGGCTACATTAAAAAAAGGTTGAGGTAAAAATTATGTTTAGTTTATCTGTAAGCCCGTCCAAAAACCATAACATTTATTTACCGCCTAATAAATTTAATAAAAAAAGTGCCACGATATAAAGTATCAATGTTCCGGAGAGGGGTTACAGACGTATAAAATACAATACAATACAATACAAAAATGCTTTATTGTACACAACACAGGAACATAAACACGGAAAACAAAAATATAGATTTAGTACAAATTTCATGAAAGTACGTCAACTTCAATGCACTGTATTGTCTGATTTTTGTTTCCAAGAATATATTTAGAATACGTGTTTACTACTAGGACTAATAATTTTTTTAGTAATCTACCCGATTTTGTTATTATATTTTCTTATTATTATATTTATAGTTCTTGCCAATTCGCGACCTCCATTCGAGAATTATATTCAGCACTATGTTTCTGACCCCAATGTTATCACTGGAAACCCACTCTGGTTGAATACTTCCGTCTTGAGGCACTCAAGTATATAGAATGAATAGACGTCCAGCATACAAAATGGATTATTTTATATTCCGCATCTTTTCATACAATAATTTAAATATTTATTTAGTCGCTTTTCATACCAAGGTTTTAATCGCCCAAGGGCTCATTTAGAATTATAATAAATATATCCGGACAATCCACAAAACAACAGTGGTAAGTTCTAAGCTTGTGTTACAGGTTCTAGACATCTGATATAATAATAATATTATATCAGACATCTGATATAGGTATTTAATATAAATAACATATAAATATAGAAATCATTTATACATTTAAAACACCCAGACTAAGGAGAAAGTACTCGCAGAACATATAAAGAGTTAGCCCCTCGGCGGGTATCGAACCCGCTACCTCTTGCAGGCGAACCTTCGTCCACCGTGCCACTGTGGCGATTCTAGGAATAAATATAAAGGGTCGTTTCTTTCATCGTTAAACCAAGAGTTAAAACTGAACATACAAATATCAAAAATAAAAATCCAGCAAAGTCTTAGAACTAATATAAAGGTATGTTTCAATGTATTCTACAATATTGTTCTAGTGTGACAATACTCTAGAGAGCGTCTGGAGCTGGCAAGCCAATACCACTTGAATGGGTATCTATTGAAAGTAGGTCGTATGTGCATTAGGCGCTAGCGGGCGCGATTCGCGTAAAATATTGATTAGATCGAAGTAGTTTCTTGGAGAAACCGACCGTTTTTTGGGATAAGCAGGCGCATTTTGTAATAAATTGTGAGATTTGGGTTTGTTTATGGTTTTGCGAAGACATTGGCTCACGAACGCGTAAGGTCTTGTAGAGATAATTTACAGGCTTACGTATAAATAAATTCAAATTCAGATTGGCAAAACCCTTTGAGAGGTTATTTTTACCAATTTTCTACAAAACAATTAGATTTTTACCAACCACAAACAACTTTCAATTTACAATATTTTTTCGTGGATCGATATGTTTTCCCGTGGCTAAAGTAGCCTATATCAAAATCCAATATATAACCTTTACCATACAAATTCGGTTCTATCACGGCTATACAGCCGTGATAGACAGATTAAAAAAGCCTGTATTTCCTTCAATATACATATTACATTTTTATTTAAAATAACTTTAAGTTAACCTGCACATGTACGCCCTGTGCTTCTAAGGAAATTAACGTTTCGTCTTTGAGGCAATTTCTCAATATTTAATATAGGTAGACAATTTTATAACAATCGGTAAATATGTTATAAAATTTAAATATACTAATTTGCAAGCACGCAAAAGAATCTATCCACGGAGATAAAAGTCATAAGAACCTCCTATGAAAATATATATAAACTGAAACCATAGATATATGGTTTCAGTTTATATATAAAAAAGCTAAAAAAAGCTACATAGGCTAAAAAAGTTTTTACTTAACTGGCAAAAGGAGCAGGAAATTCTCAGACACGATACGAGTGCTATTTAACAAACATAATAACTAACTGATTAATTTTATTGTAACACCATGTTGTTTTTCTTTTCTTTATAAGTAATGTTATTTAATTTGATTTGTATAATTTTATTTTATTTTTTTCCCTTATTTTAGTAAATTATTGTATGTTTTGTAATTGTAACACTACGCTTGAAATAAATAATTAAACCATGTGAATCGGTCCCATTGGCCCCAGCAGAATACCAGCGCCGGTTGCAAAACCTGCAAAAGCTGAGCTGGGACCCTTTTGTATCTGAATAATTTATATTTCATATTTATTAATGTATTTTTGTTTTTGTTGTTTGGTTTTTATTTTTCCATTTATTGAATATGTATAATGTTTTTTTAGATACAAATAAACTTTTTGATTTGATTTGATTTGATTTGATATATTTTTTATATATATTACTGTAACAATCTCATAAAGAAACGATGTAGCTGAATGTGATTCTGTGGGCCGACTTACCTCAATGATTGCCGGCTGGTTCGTCCAAATGTCTCCAGGAGTATCGCTCACGCACAGCTTCCTACTAAAATTAGAATCCCATAGGATGCTGTTTTAGAGTGATCATCTGGATTGGTGTATAGGGACACAAAACGAAGGAAGGACCTAGGTATATTATGACGTTGCACTGAGAATATAACGAGAGAAGCCGCGGCCGCGTGCGTAGGTGATTTCGAACGTGTTGTACCTGCTCCTACCGTCTGTTGGAATTTCACAAACAAAAACAGTGAGCAAATATCATGATCTACCCTCAAAATCGTATATTCTTGATATTAACTTGTTGCTTACCCACACAAATGAAGTAAATAAAGTGAGAGATCAGTCCCCCGGAAACTGTGATTGAATTCAACTAATATTACAAAAAAAAGTACCTAAGTATTCCGCTACGGAACAAATGAATAACATTAACGGTCACCGCTATACCAACTGCCAACGCTCTCTCTCTGCCAGTGGCAATATCTGTCATAGAAAATAACTTTGAAAACTTCAGAAGTATTTCTTCAAAGTTGTTCCATTCTAAGATCCATCTAATATCACGAATAGCTTTCATTGCCAATAGTTACCAGAATGGAATTAGTTTATTTAAAATCTAACCAGTATGATATAATATGTCTTTATTAATCTGCTAAAGCTGTAGCAAGATTACATGTATAAACAATGGCCGTTAAGAACGAGAAGTCCTCGAATAGCAAAAGTGAACTGCCTGCTACAACTGGCAAGTCGAAATAATTGTTTTGTTCTGTTTACGATTTTTTGTGTTACGTAATGCTTAGCGCTTTTCGTAAGCCATCTACCTTCTAGGTCTTCATGACCCATCTTACACCACATCGTCACTTAACATCAGGTGATATAAGGTCAAATGAAGGCTTAACGAGCATAAAAAAAATTAAATGTTCACTATTAATCTTCTTAAAATTCTTTTTAGACTTTATTAGACATAATAACTCAGTGTAACTTATTGGAGAAGCCTAGTTCCTTTACCGTGCCTCCCATTGACAATGTTTATAAACAAACTTTATAAAATAATAACCAAAAAATGCTAGTATAATGTAAATGACTTTTTACTTAATAATGACATTAAAATGGAGTAATTGGTTAAAAATTATTTAATATGTTAAATCTCTATTTTCACATTGACATTTTATATTATAATATTGGAATTTATGTTAAAAATACCTGATGACTTAGATAACAAAGATTGATTTAATAGATATATAATTTAAATGTTTTTTTTTTTAATTTAGTAAAATCTTGCATTTATGTAATTTGCATGCCCTAGACTAAGGCAATACATGTATGGTGCTTATAATATTGATAAACAAGACCCTGTATGTAACCCATGTGTGCAAATAAATGATCTGTATTCTGTATTTAATACAGCTGCGGCTAGTTTTGGTACCATGTATTCATTTGTGACTTGTGTAATTTTATTGTGTCAAATAAATGATGGATTGATTGACTGATTAATTATGTTAGTCACCCCTAACCACCCATTGTAAAAGTTCTGTTTAGTTTGTAAGTTTTGGGTTAGGAGATGCTTTCTGATTAATCCGGAAATTCATTAAAATATAATTTAAAAAAAAAACAACTAGCTGTCCGCCGCGGCTTTGCCCGCGGAATAATAGAGAATATATTTTTAGAGATGGTGTTTACCATTTACTTACTTAAAAAACAAAAGCCAACCCTTCTGCCTAGCGTAGTATTAAAAACACCCCGATATTCAAACAATGAATCTGTTTTTTTTTTCACATTTTATTGAGTTTTAATTTTTGTTTTCAAGTAACATAATTTCACACATTTAACGTTTGTATTATATCAGCTTTTTTATTATTTTTTTTCCTTTTAAGCAGATGTACGATATTATTTTCATTTTATAATTTATTTGCTACCTTTATTTTTTTCTTGTTAGAGTATTTGACAGGTTTTTAGATAGATTCGCTATGCGAAAACATGTAAATGGTTCATAGGTATTTTTATTTAGTGTTAGTAATAAGTTTAATAAAACTGTTTGTTTTCCGATTAAAATAAAATAAAAATAAAATAAATGAGAAAGAGAGAAAGGAGAAGCTCATGGTCATCAACCTATCAGTTTGATTGTCTTCAAAATATACCTTCTCCTATTTTTGATCTTCACCATTTATTTAAGGAAAATCAAAAGTGGCGTGGTGAGTATGGCAACGCCCGATATTCTAAGGCTGAAGAAGGAGATGGGAGAAGTTAATTTGTTTTCAAAATGTACCTCCTCTTTTTTTGGGCTTCACCTTGTGTTTACGTCAATAATACAAGTCCATATCTGGCTATTCTAGTCGAGAACTGAAGGGCAGATATTGGTCATCTATTTTGGTCGTTGTTTATTTTGACTCCATTTTTCGCGCTTGATTGAATGGAAAATGATGATTAGACGCGGTGGAGCAGATTGTTTACTTTATACTTATGAAGCTTGTTGTAGGAACTGTCTATTCAGGTTTCGTCATCAGATGATGATCATCGTCATTTGAGCCGATCGATGTATAGATAAGATTAGACAAAATGAAAAATAACTTTTAATTAGGTTTATACAAATATAACATAACTATTTTGATGAAAATTTATTTATCGCTTATCCGAGATACACAAACAATTTAGGTTTTAAGCTATCTCTTAAAGGTAACTTTTAATTTATTAAGATCTATAAGAGCAACAGTGCCAGTAATTATGCAAATTATTGAGTATAGAACACCCTTATTAAACTAAATTCTTCTCTTTCCTAATTTTTACCGTAAGCCATGCAATTATTAATTAAACGATAACATATCGACAAAAAGAAGTACATGTTGGCCTTATCGCTTAAGAGCGATGTATTCCAGGCAACCTTGTTATACTGAGTTCACACGGAGTCGTTTTTTAATCTATCGAATCTGATTTGAGCATTTGGTTCGGCTTGGATCTTTTTACCAAATGCTCGCATGAAATATTGTTTCTACTGAACCGGATCTTACAAAAAATCAGATTCGACAGATTAAGAAGAACCTACTCCGTGTGAACGCAGCGTAACTGTTGATAAAAATTTGATAAGTAGAGATAGACTCCATACTACACTAAGGAATCCGTGTACAGTTATATGGCATTTAACATTAAACAAAACATGAAATATGTTTTTCTTTTTAGCTTAAAAAATGCAGTCAGATTTCCATCCAAGTAAGTCAATTCAAGTCCAACGTGCTTATGCTTAACCTTGTAAAAACCACGTTTGTTGTATGGGAGACCCCTTAAGTATATTTATTTTTATATTTTATTATAATTTTTCATTCTCTAGCTATCACGGTTCTGGAAATTCAGCCTGGTGATAGACAGACAGATGACAAAGTCTCAGAAATCAGGGTCCGTTATAACCTTTGGATATCTAACCTTAAAAAACATCAATGGATCGAATGAATGTGTTGTCTATAAAAAAATATTTTAGTATTAGGTAGGTACAGATACAACTCAAAATATTAGCAAACAATGAAGCAGGCTGGCATGGGTGCTAACTGGCTAATATGATATTAAACGGGAACATAAAAGTATCTAATATACCCACAAATAGCTTAGTTCCAGAAAGTAGAGCATCATTAGGGTCGTGTTTTCTGTACGTCTGCCAAACAACAGTACGTGGATCATGATAACAAACACACATAATGTATATATATATAATTTTATTTGTATCACATAATGTATACCATGATGAATCCAAGTTAATATTATAAATGCGAAAGTAATTCTGTCTGTATGTTCCTTTTTGCATCAAAAACTACTTAAACGATTGAAATGAAATTTAATATACACATTATCTAATAAGAAAAAAAAGAAAAATAAGGACATTATGTTACTTCTCACCGCAGAAAACGATATTCTTCAGGAAAATCCATTATAACGCGGGTAACACCGCGGGGCACTACTAGTATTTTATATAATGTTCCTATTTATGAACAAAAGATACCATATTATCACAACATTTTATAAAATAATAAGGGTTTCTCAGTTTACAAAGTAAACTATGAGAAAAAACAATATAGTTTTAGGGATCAGTCCAATCTTGAGACAAAAAGAAAAAACATCACACGAATTATATTATAATTTTAAATAGTAACTTTAGTTCAGCGTCTCGCAACCTCTTTTCTATCCCAACACAATTTTCCACTCGAAGTGAAATCGACTATAAAAAAGTGGTTACTTAGAAGTTTTTATTTATAGAATGTGTAGGGGAAATATTGTCTTTCAGAGGCTGTGTGTGGCTAAGGGTTGTCATCAATAAATAGTGAGGACAAAGTAAAAGAGGCTTTATTCTTGACAGATGAACGAGTGATGTACTTAACCTCCTCGGTATTTTGAATAGGATACAATAAAAAATAGTTTGGTTTTGAAAATAGAATAACAATTTTACTGAATCGGGATCAATCACAATCACATTGTGAAAGTACTTTATAAGCAAATTAGAATGTATTCTTCATCCTTGTTTACTTAAAAATTTATTACGTTTCTAGGCTAGGTACTTTTAAATATTTTACTTTTTATTTTTTTTATCCTAGATAAGCCTTCATTTGACCACAATCTCACCTGATGTAAAGTGACGATGTGGTTACTTTACATCAGGTAGATGGATTTTCCGGGCCACGTTACGAAACACGAAACAATTCCGAAACAGCCCGGAGGGTGGTGACAAGCCGCGGCCGAAGCCTACCACCAAAGACTCTATCTCTCTCTATCTATAAGATATCTTGGCAGCTTAGCTAAAATTGATTTCTCACAAACTCGTAACAAATCTCTCAAACTGTTTGAACTGTCCATTTATCGAACAACCTGTATTTAAAAACGTGGTTACCCTAAGTTGGAAATACTTCACAGTGAAACTTCGACTTCGACCTATATAAATTCGTGAATGAGTTTCATCTTAAAATATCTGTAAAGTTACGCCTCGGGTTCACTGAAAGGTTGTCTTTATGTGTGAAAATTCCTTGATTACGTCACATTATTTATAGGAGTTAGGACATTTTAGGGTCTAACCTTTCGTATAAAAGACATAAAAACTTTTTAGTTTATAGGTTTCACAGGTCGATTTATGGCCTTACGGAAAAGGTATATCAACCTAAATGTACATATTATATTATAACTTTTATTTAAGGTGCTTTGGCAACGAAATATAAAATGCTAGCGGAATAATGCAAAAGCACGTAGCTCACGTACATATATTTCAAAACATGCTTACTTTATGCAGCTCTAAAATTTTAATGCTCGACACTTGCTAAAAGAAGATAATTGTAGTCGTCCTTTACGATACTCAAAACATTGAACATAGCTAATATTCTGACTGCATCCAGTGGCGCGGTGGGTGGGTTCGATTCCGCCGACGGGTCAAGTGTTTGTATGTTCTGCAAGCACTTTCCTTGGGCTGGGTGTTGTATGATAAAAATATACATATCTATCCATATGTATATTATGTACATCAGATGTCTAGTACCCGTTCAACAAGCTAAGGGCTTACCACGGGACTAGATGTTGTTGTGTGGATTGTCCCAAAATATTTAGATATACATAATTTAATTAGTTGTAGAAAAGTTATTTATGAAAATCAGCCATCGCGCCGTCGCGTCGATGCCAAGTTTTAGGTAAACCCCCATTCTGTACGGGTGTTAGTAAAACATTGCTAGTTTCTTAGAACATTCAAAGATACATTGCATGTTTGGAATAGATAAGCAGCAACGCAGTGTAAATGGTTATAAGTTATTTGCATTGTGATTTAGTTAGTTAGTAAAACGGTTTGATTTCCGAATAAAATAATATATTTTAAGAAATATATCCAAAATAAAAGCGATGTACTCGTAAAAGCATAATGGAAAATATATTTCTTACTTTGTGCGCGTAATCTCGAAAATTCAAGATGGCGCTCGATTTTGAATTAGATTAAAAGTGTGCTCGCAATGGAGCGACGTGGTCAAACCCTTGAGGCCAAAGAAAAGTAAACCGGAGCGTAGTTATCTATTATTCTATGACCGGGGTTAATAATACGCCTATTTATTACAACTAGATGACTTTGAACTCACGAAAGTACAACTAAGTTACTTTGAACTCACTTCTCGCTTCCGGGGTCCGAAAAACGACTCTTTGAACTTTCCACTCCAGGGAAAATTAGGAATTAATCAAATAAATACGCACCTTTGTAACTCTATTAAGTATTTATCCTTAACGTAATGGAAAATGTTGAGTACAAGTTGAATATATGCTTCATCTTACAAATATGTATTTATTTATATTTAGTTTACTCATATTACATTTAACTTTAGAAGCCCACATATAATTTAATCTAGTTCTAAGATCCAATTGATATTTCATAATTATGATGATAGTTCATAAGTTTATGTCCTAGACTCTACAAATCTATTATTGTATACAACATATACTAAATAGGAAGTTTCTGTTCATCTGTAACACAGCTTTAAGCAATTTTGTGTAAACATCATCTGTTATTAGTAGAAAAGATAATGAGTATAAAAAGTATCTAAAACAATTTTAACGTTTCCTATTAGAGATTTTCTTAGTTAAGTAAGTGCACTCAACAACGCCTGGATCAATTTGGCTAATTATTTTTTTAAATGGGCGTAGATGTACAAGGATTTTTATTAAGGCGAGTAAAATTCGAATAACTGCTGGGAAAACAATTTTGAATAATTACCCGTGCGAAGCCGGGGCGGGTCGCATGTAAATAAATAAATATTTCAGGACAATCCACACAACTATATATAGCCCTTTGGTAGCTCAAAGCTTGTGTTACGGGTACTAGAAATCTGATATAATTTAATGATTTAATAAAAATATAAACAAAGAATTTTAGTAGAATACATTTTAAACACAAAATAAAATTAAGAACATACAAACTCCTTCTTTGGCTTCTTGGCAGAAATCGAACCCTCTAACTCATGCACCGCAAGCAGACCTTCGTCCATCACGCCACTGAGGCAGTCAGATACAATTAATACATTAAAACATAATGTATGGTGTTTACTTCCGCGTTTATACCAGTTAACATTTCAATATAGCGAAAGTAGTTCCGAGGTGAGAAATAGTCCTCTGAACAACATATCTTAATATATATAAATCTCGTGTCACAATGTTTGTCCTCAATGGACTCCTAAACCACTTAACCGATTATAATAAAATTCGCACACCATGTGCAGTTCGATCCAACTTGAGAGATAGGATGGTTTTTACGGCGAGAAAAAATCGAATAATTTCCGGGAAAATTTTATACCCGTGCGACGCCGGGGCGGGCCGCTAGTATAAATATAATTTTAATAATAAACAAAGTAGCAAGAAACAGTTCTTCCACATTGGGACAATATTATTTAAAAAATATATAATCGTTCCCTCCAAAAACCTTGGAAGTACTTATCCATGGATAATATTTATTTTTTGTTATTTGGCTTTCTTAACGAACCTATTGTGAGCGTATTTCAATTTATTAAAAAGGTTGAAAAGTTTGAATGTAATTTTTTTCTATTGTGGCTGATTATTTCAAAATTGAGTGTGCCGGAAAACCGGTTGTCTTGAAGATAAAGCTTAATTATTTAATACTTCAACAGTAAAAATATGATCATCAAATTACAGGGCATAGAGGTACAAAAATGTATAAATAAAACATTATACCAAGATACGATAGAAAACTTTTATTTACAAGTGTTAATAATCAGGTCGTTCAGTAGTAGCGCGCGTACGGGAAAGGAGCAGCAAAGCGTTCATATCCGTAAGGGTATCCGAAACGAGCGATAGGGGCAATGGGGGCAATGGGGGCGATAGGGGCGATGGGGGCGGCAGGGATGAGCGCGGGGTCCTTGCGCACGACGGCGTTGAATCCGCCGGCGCCGGCCGCGTAGTCCACGGTGCGGCGCGTGCCGTCGGCCTCCAGCAGCGAGTACTGGCCCTGCACGTCGCCGCCCGCGCGCGCCTCCACCTGGTTCTTGAAGTCGCCGGTGTAGGGGTCCGCCACGCTGTACGCGAACTTAGAGAAGTCCGAGGCGGAGGCCACGGCCGCTACGGCGAGGATGACGACGAACTAGATCAAGGAAAAGTAAAGATCATTAGAAATATTTAATTGGACCAGTTAAATATGACCCTATGGTTAGAGTGACTAAGATTTGTAACAGATTGAGCGCTACAAAATTCTAGGGCACTAGATAAAGATTTAGTAAATTTTAAGTTAAACATAAAACTTGGCAACAACCAGCAACAGGATAGTAAAATATTGATGAGGCTTTTATTTTAGATAAAAGACTACGGTACTACGAGTAATAGTCGTCGACTGCAATAGACTGGTCTTGTTCAGTTCTACCGTGATCAGTATTAAGATATACAAAAACCTATCAGGAAACTTATAAATATTAGGTACTTGTTTTTTTTTTCATTTAAGAAGACCTTAAAACATTACTATAGCTGTACTTCTCATTTATTTCCCATTAGACAAAAAACATTCCAAAAAAACAATCTCATCAAAATCTCATTACGGTCCTTGTCACTACAATTACCAATAGTTATTTTATTAATTAAATAACATATTATATTACCTTCGCAACCATGTTGATTTGTTGATTAGCTGTTGCAACTACGTCGAATGATGCCTTGTTTCCCTCGCTCACCTATTTATACCACTGGCAACTCCGAAAACCAGAACAGCGATAAGTTGCGGTTAACTTCCCAATCTTGATTCGGTCCCGTTCAATTACTTTCGACGATTTGTCGTAAACAAACCTTGGTAAAGACCGATCCATTATATATTGGAGACGTTTATTTATTCGTAGAATTTGGTAATTGTATTGGGTTGATTTTTTAATCCTCTAATATCGTCGAAGTAGTCCAGTTACTCCCCAGCTAAATCGCACCTGCACGGATTGCACCTACATTTACTGGACCAGTATTTTTTTCGAATAACAGTTGTCTATAGGCAAATAACGTCAGATTTTAAATTTAATTTAATAAATCGGCTCATTGGGCGGTAATTTGGCATTAATGCTCTGGCGCGCGCGGTTATAATGTCCAACGCATACAAATGTGCTCCCGTCACGGGCCCCACAGCACTGCAATATACCGTTCCAAAATTTTGGTATAAAAACACCTAATGGCTTGTAAAAGTAAAAGAAATATTTTTTTCTGTAAAAAATGTTATGCATAATGTTTTACAAAGGGGTTTAAATAATTATAATTACACACTATCGTTGGTGTGCAGATAGATCGTGTGGGATTATGAGGGTAAGGCTAAGGACTCACAATGCGGCTTTCAACGCGCCCGGCGTCAAACACTCATTTTAAAATAAAAAATATGTTCAATAGAAATATAATATTCAAATCAATCATGTGACTGGGCTTCCCAGTGCATCATCATCATCATCATCTTCCTGACTTTATCCCACATTACGTGGGGTCGGCACAACATGTTTTCTCCTTCCATTTCCCTCTATCATCCGTCATCTCAAAACTCACCTCTTTCTTACACATATCATCTTTCACACAGTCCATCCACCTATTTGTGTGATTGATATTGTTCGATTAATCCCGTAATTAATTACTATTCAATGATATAATCTGTTTAATTCACTATTAGATATCAAACCTTTCACCTACATATTTGTAAGTTTTTGGTTTTCCAATAAATATTAGGTCCTTACATATGAAATTGGCGTTTTTCGTACTGGCCACTTTAATCACAAATTTCTCATCTTTGGTAAGGAATTCCAAATTCAAATTTGTACAGCTATAGACTCATGTATTTGTGCTTCGATGATCGTCATTCATTTGTTTTTTTTCTTCTGTTTTTTTCTGTTTGCGTCACTCATTTTACAAAATGGAAAACTTAAAATATCGCATTATTTACGAGTACGAGTTCCGCCGTGGCACTAGTGCTGCGGAAACAACTCGAAGGGTGAATGATGTGTATGGCGGTCGTGTTGCAAAAGAAAACACAGTTCGTTTTTGGTTCCAACGTTTTCGTTCTGGAAATTTCGACTTGCAGAACAAGCCCCGTGGACGGCCTGAGACTCAAGTTGATAATGAAGAGTTGAAGGCTATTGTGGAAGCGGATCCATCGCAAACCACGTCCGAGTTAGCTGCAGGCTGCGGTGTTAGTGATAAAACTGTTTTAATTCACTTGAAGCAAATTGGGAAGATTAAAAAGCTTGAAAGGTGGGTACCTCACGAATTGACTGAAGCAAACCGGCAAACGCGCGTCGACTGCTGCGTTACATTACTAAACCGGCACAATAATGAAGGTATTTTAAACCGAATCATTACCTGTGATGAAAAATGGGTTCTTTACGATAATCGGAAGCGCTCAGCGCAATGGTTGGATCCTGGCCAGCCAGCCAAATCCTGCCCCAAGCGAAAATTAACCCCAAAAAAGTTACTTGTAAGCGTTTGGTGGACTAGTGCCGGTATTGTTCATTACAGTTTTCTCAAATCTGGCCAGACTATTACGGCTGATGTCTATTGTCAGCAATTGCAAACCATGATGGAAAAGCTAGCGGCTAAACAACCTAGGCTGGTCAATCGCTCCACGCCACTGCTGCTTCACGACAACGCTAGACCACACACTGCGCAACAGACGGCTACTAAATTAGAAGAGCTTCAATTGGAAAGTCTAAGACATCCTCCGTACTCCCCGGACCTTGCTCCAACAGATTACCATTTTTTTCGAAATTTGGATAACTTCTTGCAAGGGAAAAAATTCAACTCCGATGGGGCAGTCCAAATCGCCTTCAAAGATTTTATTGATTCCCGTCCGACTGGTTTTTTTAGTAAAGGGATCAATGAACTACCTATAAGATGGCAAAAGTGCATAGAAAATAATGGTTCATACTTTGATTAATTAAATATATTATATTAAAAAATATTCGACTTTTTGTTCCTCCCATACAAAACGCCAATTTCATATGTAAGGACCTAATATATAAATCTAAAAAAAATATATCTTATAAATAAACACAAGAGAACAACTGTAACTACTCTCTCCTTTTAGAAAACAATTCGTTTGGTGTTAAATGTAAACAAAACAATAGTTAATTAAACATAAAATGTCCTATCATTATCACTCATCAGCAAGTCATGTTCTTATTAACAAACATAATTCCGTAATGATAATCACTTTCACGACTTTTATGTACCTACAAACGGCGATTTTATAATGTTACAAATTAAATTCTGTAGGCCCAGCAGGCTCGCAACTTCTGAACAAGAGATTAAAATTGCAAACAAACTTTTATCTTGTTATGTCGGTATAATAAATGGGGTCAACGAATTAAATATGCTGGCGGAAGGTTTGTTTGAAGTATTAAGAATTTTTTGGCAGAGTTGTAGCTTTCATGTTATAATTATTCAGGTGACTAGGTGTTAGTGGATGCAAACTGATGTTGGTAAGCACATCTACGAAATCTTATATATGTCGGAGGCAGTTATGAGTCGAGTTGATTGTTGTTTACATGCATAGCAAATAATATTATCTGTTTACATTTTGATTGCTTGTAAAAATCATAATTCAATTTATTTTGATTTGTTACATTTTTGAATTCATTAATAAAGGTCATTTAATTTATTAAGTTAAAAATACTGTGAAGTACGTAACGACCAATCAGAGCAGAGCACGTCGCTCGAGTGGGGTCGAGGCGCCATCTTTACTTAAGAGTGGCTGACAGTATTTTTGGGAACATTACTTAGTGAGACACCAACGGATCGAGTTGGATCGTTGGGTGTATTCGTTGTTTAGAAGTGAGATTGGTGCCTTGAACTCGCTGCTCGGTTGTTACAGTGCATTTTATTTGAAACATTTGTAAATAGACAAATTGTCGATTAAATTCTTATAAAACAGTGAATATTGTGTTTTGTGCTCGCATTTCACCCTGATGACGCCCACTAAACACGTTACCGCTTATGACGATCTCGTTAGGAATAACGATTCTCCGACATCAGAAGTGGGATCGGTGCAGGCACAAAACGTGAAAGAGCAGCTATCGGCGAACTATCGCTGACGTGCGCTATTCGAAACGCAACAATTCAGCATGAGGCTTCTCGTGAAGGCACTTTCCAACCCACTGAAGCACGAGGACAAGGACATCACGCTGCCTACATTTCAGCCAGACGAGGCAGAAAACGACGCGCGGGCCTGGTTGGCGACGGCTGACATCTGCTTATTGGATCGCAGCATACAGGGAAGTAAAATTAATTATCATTCTTTGTAAGGTTATGATAGGTTCGGCTGCAACGTGGTTTTCTCAAATAGCGTTTCCAGATATGAAATGGGTAGAATTTACGAAATTTTTCTCTTGCGATTTGAGACCTTAAAAACGCGTGCCGAGTCTGCGTTAAAAATTATTAGTGGTAAACCACATGTCTTGCTGCATATGCAAGCCGTTTGTTTACATTACTTATGTCTCGGTGGGGTAATTTAGGTAAAAAATAAATGATATTATCCTTAATACTAGCACTAACAAACCACGGTTACAGCGTCAACATTTTTTTTAAAGAAATATCTACCCGCAGCAAAATGAAACGTGAAATTATGGCTTTTTCTTATCGTAAAACGTAGTTAAACAAGATAACAAACGCCCTAGGTTAAGTTCAGTGAATTTGATGTTTGGAAAACTTGATCATAAATCTTTTGAATGTTTCAGCCGACCACATGACAATCAGCAAACAACTACGACCCCTGATCGCTCCAAAACAGACGTTGTTACGAGGTTCCCTGTGATTTGCTACAAGTGTGGAGTTGAGGGTCACGTGACATCGCGTTGCACAAAATTGGGGCCTAATGCAAACAGCAGCGCGCAGCCTACTGCCGCTACTAGTACTGTCAAGAGAGAGGACGTGTGCGGTATGAAACCTGTCTTCGGTACAATTACACAATTCGGTGAGCAGTTTTCATTTTGTTTTGATTCCGGGGATGATTGGTCATTAATTAAAGAAAGTATCTCTGGCAGACTTGTTGGTACATTGCAAAATGCAATTGTTACTTTAATTAGTGTAGGAAAGACTAGTGCGTGTTGTCGAGAAGCTAGATGGCCTCGATGTTTACATGTTGATGAAGTCTTTTTTTTCGTGAGCTTCGGCATAACGTTTAATTATTTTTAACTACTTTGAGATCCCGATGTATGTCTGCATTTCTTATGTACCACGTAGCGTTCACGATACTCCGAAGTGCTTTATTTTGAAATCGTTAGACAATCTGAATATTGCTCTGTTTGGTACTGCCCCAAAGCTGAATACCGTACGTCCATATTGGCACTAGGACTTGCTTATATAGCAGTAATTTATTGTTCACTGATAACGCAGAGTGTTTTCCAAGTAACCAGTACATCTTCTTATAGCGAAGCCCTAATTCTTAACATTACTTCTTGACATGAGCTTTCCAGCGAAGCTTTGCATCTAATGACATACCTTAGTATTTTGCTGTATTTTGGTATGGTATTAATTTATCATTGATATACACCGGATTATAGTTTGGTCTTTTATTTGTGAGGTAAATGTGGACTGACCTTCACTCGTTTAATTTAATTTGTCATTTCGGTGTCCAGTTCAAAACAGTGTTCACTGTTTTTTGTACCTTTTCTGCCGCTTTTGCATGAGTGACTCCAGTAGCCATTATGGCTGTATCATCAGCAAACGTGGCAATGATATTGTTTTCTAAATCTGGAATATCTGCAGTATAAAGTAAGTACAAGACGAGGACACTTACCTTGTGGCACTCCAGCTTCAATTTTTTTTAGATCTGAGTAAGCGTCATCTTAACGAACTCTAATCTCATTCTTTGTGTAGATAAGTCTCTAATATATCTCTAATAACAATATCAGCAAATTGCTTTGGGAATATAATTCGTATTTTATGTAAAAGACCTTTATGCCAAACTTTATGAAACGATTGCGCTACGTCTAAGAAGACTATGGTCTTCTGTGCAGACTTTTATTTCTTCAAAAGTATTTTGTATTATTTTCGTTATCCTTTGTACTTGGTCTAAGGTGGAGTGTTTTTCCTGAAAACCAAATTGAAAGTCCGGGATCAACTTTAAATGCGGTTAATGGGTCTGTTGAGAAATAGGTGTGTATGATGTTCTTTCATGTTCTGGTTTTCCCGGCTTTGGAAACATAATGACTTCAGCAACTTTCCACCTGGTACATATTTAAGCCTAAATGCCGCGTTTATGAGTGTGGTAAGCTTTATTATGGCCTTTCTATTCAGATTTTTTTTAATTATTCACCAGTGGTTAGATCATACTCCGGAGTTTTCTTACGGTCAAGCATTTTTATTTCTCTTTGTACTTCTTTTGGCGTTACTCGTCGTATTTCCAGTTCTTCACAAGATTTATTTTGCTCACTATTCATAGCCCAAAATCCATCAGATTTTTTTAATGGGAGCAATATGCATAGTTGGCTTCTTTAGGCTCTCCGTGGCTTTTCAGAGTGAATAGCCTGTTTTTCGAGCATTGTTAAGCTAGCTTAAGTAAGTTTTCATATTTTCATCATGGAAGATTTTACTATCCTTCTGAGTCTCTTTGTAAGGTTATAAAAACGTGATTTTGTGGACACCTAGTTTGTTGCCATTTCGTCCTTTTTTTTGAAGTAAAAACAACCTTATCTCCATCGGGTACTGGTAACCTCTCGGTCTTCTGTTTTTTTTAAGGGAGTATTATTCCATGCGCTTTGTTGGATGTTTGTTATAAAATGTCTTAAGTCTTCGTCGAATTGTTCTCGACTCTTCAATGCTTTAGTTCAACAACAGAGTCCAAGTCAGACTTGAAACCCTCCAAGTCAGTGTTTTTGTTTACAAAAATATCAGGTATAAAGGTCAAAATACCATTATTTTGACCTTTGGGTTATTATGGGTTAGTGATCTGAACTCATATCGAAGCCTTCCTCTATGTAGGTACATGAAGTTGGATGATACATTTTTATAAACGAAAAAGAAAATCAATTAGGTCCGGTATTTTGTAAGGACCTGTTGGCCAGTATGTCGGCTTTCCTGTTGATGAAACCTCACAATGCATCTCTTTAGATGTGTATTATGTAACGCACAAATATTAGCTAGATTAACTCTTAGCAGTCTTGACGCTAGTAGTGAAGGTCATGGCGCGATGTTCCTCCAAATACCTGATACAAGGCTACATCCAGTCGAATATTATAGCAAACGCGCAGCACATGCAGAGTCCCGATGCCACTCCCTCAGTCATTATGTCCCAACCGAATTGGATCCATTCCTGTAGAATGCATTCATACTATGTTTCTTTTGATTATGTGTCGAGGTAGTATAACGGCGAGTTGGCCTATATGTTATGGCGAGGTGGCCAAAATTTGTAACGGCGTGGTGGCCAATTAGAAACGGCGAGGTGGCCGATATCCAATGGCGAGGTGGCCAATTTGCAAAGGCGAGGTGGCCAATTTGCAAAGGCGAGGTGGCCAATTTGCAAAGGCGAGGTGGCCAATTTGCAAAGGCGAGGTGGCCAATTTGCAAAGGCGAGGTGGCCAATTTGCAAAGGCGAGGTGGCCAATTTGCAAAGGCGAGGTGGCCAATTTGCAAAGGCGAGGTGGCCAATTTGCAAAGGCGAGGTGGCCAACGTTGGAGGGCGAGGTGGCCAAATGTAAAAGAGGGCCTGTTTTGATTCCATGGATTTTACTTTTTACATTTTGTTTGAGGCTAACATCATGAAACTTTTCTATAAAGGCAGTTGAAGTTATTTGGTCAGGAGTGGCCGAACGTTACTAAAATGTTTTGTTTTTTTTTGACAGATGATGCGCGGCCTTCATTATCACACGAGGGCGTGTGATATGTCAGGATGGCTGTGTCGGAGGCAGTTATGAGTCGAGTTGATTGTTGTTTACATGCATAGCAAATAATATTATCTGTTTACATTTTGATTGCTTGTAAAAATCATAATTCAATTTATTTTGATTTGTTACATTTTTGAATTCATTAATAAAGGTCATTTAATTTATTAAGTTAAAAATACTGTGAAGTACGTAACGACCAATCAGAGCAGAGCACGTCGCTCGAGTGGGGTCGAGGCGCCATCTTTACTTAAGAGTGGCTGACAGTATTTTTGGGAACATTACTTAGTGAGACACCAACGGATCGAGTTGGATCGTTGGGTGTATTCGTTGTTTAGAAGTGAGATTGGTGCCTTGAACTCGCTGCTCGGTTGTTACAGTGCATTTTATTTGAAACATTTGTAAATAGACAAATTGTCGATTAAATTCTTATAAAACAGTGAATATTGTGTTTTGTGCTCGCATTTCACCCTGATGACGCCCACTAAACACGTTACCGCTTATGACGATCTCGTTAGGAATAACGATTCTCCGACATATATAAAATTCTCGTGTCACAGTTTATGTTCCCGTACTCCTCCGAAACGGCTTGACCGATTCTCATGAAATTTTGTGGGCATATTGGGTAGGTCTGAGAATCGGCCAACATCTATTTTTTATTTTGCAAAACAACGTTTGCTGGGGTCAGCTAGTATGATTATAAAAAACGAATCCGAGAATTCTGATGTATAGAAAAAGCGAATAGGGTCCAACGAGTGTATTATTATATGACTTTCAACGAAAAACTGAGGTTGTCAATTCTATTGTTTTTTTTTTGGTAACTATTTTTGTTCCTTTTTATACATAACAGTCAGAATAAAAATATTTTTAAATTTTATCTTGTAAGACAGATTAATGGCCTGATTATAATCTTTTGAAAAATAATTTGTAATTAGCCTTTTACACTAGGTATTTACATAATTCGTTCTTTGGCTTAAAAGTTCCGTGCACTAGAATAAGACCACTGCAAAAGATTGCTCTAGTTTCAGTTTTATTCACTTGTGTTACAAAGTAAACAATGACTAACGATTTAAACACGATTTTATTGAGTTAATAAAACCGTTGGAAGATAAAAATAAAATGTTTAGAGCTTAAAAAGTTGCAGAACTTGAACTGAACGACAAACTAACATACCAACCGAAAAAATATGATATACATAAAGAATAGGTATTATGTTTAGTCTACTGATATAACTATTGGCTAAAAATACAGGACACGTATATTCTTCACTTTATTAATTAAATAAGAAAGTGCCAAGATAGAGTATTAAATATCGAACGAAAGCGTTTCGTTGCGCGAAACTTCTATGCACTGTATCGTCACCATTTTCAAGAAAAAAGCGCTTGCAAGAAAAAAGTACAAAATACTTGTACAATATTTGTCAATTAACTAAATGACTTACAAATTATTATTTTTTGGTCATCTACTAAAAAATATATATTTTATTTTTTACTATATTTTTTTAACATCCAATGTTTCTGAAATATCGAAAAGGATTTTATTATAAACTAGCGGCCCGCCCCGGCGTCGCACGGGTAAAAAAAGTTCCCGGCAATTATTCGATTTTTCTCGCCTTTTAAACTTTCCCTAGACCTGCACGAACATTTCAAGACTACGATAAGATAAATCCGTTCAGCCGTTCTGGAGTTTTAATCAGACTAACGAACAACAATTCATTTTTATTTATATAGATCATTATTTAAATCGTCTAGTGAGTATATTAGAATTTTCATCTTTATCATTTTATTTAATTTTGAAGAATAATTTCAAAGAGATATGGTAACCTTTATTCTACAACTAATATTAAATTTTGAAAGCCAATATAGGATCCCTAAGCTCAAACCACATTCCGAGACAAGTGGAAAATAAAGGCATTTCTGCACTTTGCATTCCGAGGTTCGTATGAGGTCTTACCACAAAGTCAGACCGCACGTTTCCATTTTCAGCATAATATAATATAGTTAATGATTGAACTGTATAAGAAAAGCTTTGTACCTTATAGCTCTACCGCTCTAGCTAGAGGGCTAGAGCGCTAGAGAGGTTCGATGATAAGAAGGAAGATATGGTTACAGTGTATATGGTCAGATAATAGATGTCTATGGGGCAGAGAATGTATGAATAAGGCGTCGTGTATATTAACTTGGTTGATGCATAGATCATCCTATAAAACGCAGTGATATCTAATGAATCATATCTAATATGATAAATAATTATATACGCAACAACATCTTGCCCGTGGTAAGCTCTAAGCTTGTGTTATGGTACTTAACATCTGATATACTTAATGTCATAGACATACATGTTTTATTATACATATAAGACACCCAGACTGAGGAGAAAGTGCGGGCAGAACGTACAAACACTTGACCCCTCGGCGAGAATCAAACCCGCTACTTTTGCATCACAAGCAGACCTTAGCCCAACGCGCCACTGAGGCAGTCAAGATATTAAGTAAATTTTATATACCTATAGCCAAATACAGGAAGATATTATGCTGCTCGCATTCGTATTCGTATTCGTATTCTACGTTCTATTCGTTACGTTTCGAATTACTCGTACTTTCTCATATTGTTAAATTTCATCATCATCATCACCCTATTAACGGTCCCACTGCTGGCTCACAGGGACTTCTCTCTTAACGAGAGAGATTAGGCCTTAATTCACCACGCTGGCCAAGTGCGGGTTGGTGAATGTCACATGTCCTTCAAACTCTTTTAAAGTTCTCAGAACATGCCGGATTCCTCAAGATGTTTGCCATCACCGTTAAAGCACGTGTTTAAAGCGCACATAAATTTCTCAAGAAGAAAAATCCAGAGGTGCGTGGCGGGGTTTGAACCCACGACCTTCGGAATTAAAGTCGAGTGTCCTCCCACTTAGCCAACACGGATTTGTTAAATTTAACCCCAACAAACTAAATTACTTGTTATAAGTACTTTTGTACAACAATAAATCTTGAAATACAGCACAGAATTCCATTTTGTTTTATAAACCTTAAAAAGACACAAGAGAAAAAGGTCCCACATATCTCAAACAAACAAACACACAGATGTTTTTAAAGGATAAAATGTATGTGCACGGGACCGCACAATAAAATAAATTAGCGGATCTTTTTGCTGCATTGTACCCTTCTGATACAAATGAGGAACGCAATCCTCCTTTATTGCTCCGCTTTGAGGCAATGTTCTCAACTTGCGACAATTGGGACACGACATGCGAAAAATCCCACAAAGGAAACTTTGCTACGGACGGCGAACATAGAAGCCCAACTTGGAAGATGCTATTTCATTTCTGTTTTCATCGATAGATTGTTTTTTAGTCTTTGACAAAGGAACTTCCTGAAACTGCATTGTTATTGAAATTATTTTGAACACAGACACTATGATATAAATAAAACAGCACATTTTCATTTTATATTATAACTAGCTGACCCCAGCAAACTCTGTTCAGCAAATTGAAAAATAAATAGTAGCCGATTCTCAGACCTAGTGAATATGCATATAAAATTTCAAAATAATCGGTTAAGCCGTTTCGGAGGAGTATGGTAACTAACACTGTGACAGGTGAATTTTATGTATAAGACAATAACGGATTTGCTAATGTGCCTTGTTTTGATTCTCGATATACGATCGATGGAAACTTGAATGTTAAAGATTGACATTTTTAAAACTACGCGTAGTTGTATCGTATTAATAATGTGTCATTGTAATTGAAATTTTAATTAACCCTTGAAAACGATACTTCGCTTTTTATTATTCAAATTGAATATCTGTTTAAACAAGCCACTCCGTAACATCTTATCTTTTTGGAAATAACATACCAGCACCCCTATTAGGCCTTAACTCACCACACTGGGCAAGTACGGGTTGGTGAATGTCACATGTCCTTCAAACTCTTTAAAGTTCTCAGAACATGCCTGTTTCCTCACGATGTTTGGCTTCGCCGTTACAGCACTTATCAAAAGCATACATGAATGTTTCAAGAATAATATATCCAGAGGTGCGAGGCATAGTTTGAATCCACGACCTTCGGAATGAAAGTCACGTCGAAGCTCTCAGTTATCCAACACGGCATTTTAAGTAAAAAAAATGTTTTAAAACATCAAAATGATTAGTAAAATTAGTCGCAGCGCTGAAGACGTCACCTTAAAGCGACTGCAAGAAATATTACTCTCATCTACGAGTGGGGCGTTCTATACGCTACAGCCGTTCTCGAGTACCAAGCTTACATAGCAGGAGTGTTCTTGTAAGCTGCAGTGCGCTCTGGCGGAATGAGATCATTTCACAATGTCAGCAATGTGAAAGAGTTACCTGTGAGGTTGTTGGATGAATTAATTAAACGTATTTATTAAGGAATAGGATTTACTGTGTGAATAACTTGTTTGGTTTTTTTTAAAGAAGACATTAAGAAAATCTAGTCAATCAATCAGTCATTTATTAAAAACCAAAGTATTACATAATTATATACATTATTTACTTAATTCATTTTAAAATGGGCACTTAGGTAAATATATTCGTTCATATTCTTTTTAAATCAGACTTATATAGAGGATAATATAATGTTTGACAAAAAACTATATTCATAAACTTAAACTAGTGCCAAGTCTGTAATAACAGTACAATAAAAAACTTTTGATTAGTATTTTTTTCTATAGTGTACGGCTATTCTTTATGCTGTTTCAGTGGCACGGTGGGCGAAGATAGCGGTTCGATTCCCGTCGAGGGGACAAGTGTTTTTATGTTCTGCTTGCAATAATAAATAATATATACGTCTATTATCAGATGTCTAGTACCCGTAACAAAAGCTTAGAGCTTACCACGGGGCTAAATGTTGTTGTGTGGATTGTTCGGAAATATTTATTTATTTATATAAAACTTATGTCTCTCAGTAATTTTCTTGTTTTAGAGCTAGTTTTTAGCAGTCGGGTATAAGTAATAAAATAAATAAATAAATAATGCATTTATTCAGTAACTTACATACTATTTTACAATTTTGTGGTAGTTGAGACCTTCTTTTAGATTTATTTAAAAATCTGTGATAGAAGGCCTCGCTCTTCCTTAACTAATTGGTAGGTACAAACACATTAAATATTTTAGTTTACAAATAAATGCAATGCAATTTCTATAACTGTTTTTTATATTTAAATTTTGTAAGGTAAGCGAGTATGACTTTATTGAGAGAGAGTGTGTGTGTGTGTGTATGTGTGTGTGTGTGTGAGTTAGTGTGTGTGGTTGTATTTTACATGATGGCATTTATGAATACTAATAAATAAATAATAATTATAAATTATGTATATGCAAGGATAAGTTTATTTTAATAAATTTTCGGTCGTATCATAGTCTAACGTTTTTAACCACTTATTATTAGTGCTACATATATCCTCGTAAAACAATTTCGTTTGAAAGACTGGCTTCTACCACAAACACGGTAGTCCCGCCACCCATCCCCGCCATTTTCAGACTATATTCAGCTTCAGCTAATGCTCAATTTGTCGCTGTCTCGTGTCAAGCAATTATCTGATAAGTCATCGACTGAACGTCAGACACTAGCGAATGGTACAAGAGAGAAGATACCTACTGATCTATAAGTACACAGTATATTATGAATTTAAATAATATGTTATTTCGACCGTAACAACTTTGAAGACCAATGAGAGAGTAAACAAATCTTAACTACCTATAAAAACGTAATAAAACATACAATAATTTAGTCAAGGTGATTCTTTAGATTTTAATAGAATGTTACAGAACTAAAAATGACTGTACGTATCTCTACCAGAGCTACCTCAGCAGTAATTGACAAATTTCCGAGCCCTGATAGGTGAATAAATAATAAATACCCTTAGCGCTTGTAGCCGGATATAACGTCTTTGCTTTCGGGTTAGACTGTGGTTAAGGCTGAGCTATTTTAGAATGTATATACCAATATGAAGAAAATAGTGTAGCGATCTAATGCTCAATAGAACGCATGACCCATCCTTTTTCGTAGACGAGTTTTGAGCTTCCTGCACATGTCATGATGCCACCATAGCGTAGCCCCACCGCGCTCCCGCCGTGTCGCAGAAATTTGTCTTGAAATTTTCTTGTAAGCAGCAATTTATTAAAAATACAATTATTTACTGAAAGCAATTTATTTACTAAAAGCCGTATAAATCGTTAAAATTAGGCTTTGAAGGCGCGGCGACAGACTTAGGCCGGAATTCTTACAACATAATCAGAGATTATTTGCAACTTCATAGTTCAAAATAATCTAGGAATATATTATAAATATACATTCAGCATCTGCAAAAGCACAGATAACCTGAGATAATTTTTAAATTAAAACAAAATAAAGCATTATCCTTGTACCAACAAACTCGTACACCCTAGACAAGTTGCCTGTCAATTCAATTAGCGATATCAACTTCATAACTCACACAAAAGTTATTCTGTTAATCCAACACCTGAGCTTCAAGTTTTGCAGTCGAATTGCTCTTTCTCACGAAAGTTTTCTAAGGAACCGTCACTGAAACTACGAAGTATTGGAAGTATTATGATGCCATACAAAAATCATACATCGAATCAACGATATGTATAAGTTTTTGGGACTGGTTTCTCAATAATAAAGACTTAAAACAGGTAGCAGACATAATGGTTTTGAGTTTTCCGAAATTTTGAGGCCATCTGTTGCTAATCAAAACAGATAAAGTTTTCAAATTGTTAAAAACACAGAATTTTTGACTTGTTATGATAAATAAATAAGACATATATATATTTTTATTTGTTTAACGTTCACCACAGACTTATTAATTGTCCATGCCTATTTTATGAAATAAGGGGTTCCTACTTCTTATGTTAAAAGCCAAAATAAAGTTAAAAAAAAGAGAATAATAATAAAAAAATTACATTACAAACTAACTGTTTCCTACCTTAAAATGTTCTTCAATATCACCTCCAAGAAACCAGTTCATAGTTTTATGAAAAAATATTACACAGCGCCTACTTGAATAAAAGACTGTTTACTTTAAGCTTAATACAGAAGTGCATCAGGCGTGTTTTATATTAAAAACATTACAACATCAGTAACCTTTTTTGCTTAGTACTTAGAAAATTAAGTAAGTTAATATTATATTAAAACAGACAATATTATTTAAAATTAGTTTTTAAACACTTATGAAATATGAAATTATACAAAGGATTAGTTCGAGTATATGGGTATTCATAAAAGTCTAGCAGTGGATTATGGATTTGTACAAAGGGCGTGTAAAATTATAAAATGTTTAAGTTTACAATTATAATTAAATACCGCAAAACTATTTTTTCGTGTTTCGTAACGTTGTTTCGTTTTCGAGGTCCGGAGAAGCCATATTATAGTTAGTTCTTCATGCCCCATCTTAAACCACATCGTCGCTTTACATCAGGTGAGATTGTAGTCAAATAAAGGCTTAGCATAACTGACTAAATATATGCTTGATTTTTCTCCGAGCCCTTCAACAATTATCATAGTAATTCAACTAATTGACACACATCCTTACCAAATCATCCACTTAACCCTTCCTCTTGAAATTATCAACCTATTTGTTGAAAACTGCTCGAAGATCCGTTTTGTAGCTTCCGAGTTTACAGCGAACATAAGGACAGACAGATGCGGGACTCTAATAGGTATATATAATTTGACGACCTCTGTGGCTCGGTGGGCGAACGTCCGCATGAGGCGCAGGAGGTTGCGGGTTCGATTCCCGCCAGGGGACCAGATTTTGTACGATCTACAATCTCTGGTTTCGGGTCTGGGTGTTTTCTATGTATAAATATGTATGTATTTATAAAAAAAAAAAACAAAAAAAATATATATATCTATGTAGTATATCAGTCACCTAATACCCATAGTACAAGCTCTGCTTAGTTTGGGGTTAAGTGATGCTGTGCGAGTAGTCCGGAAATAATTTATTTATTTTAATTTATATATTAATAAAAGAAGAAGGTGTATTCTCTGTACAAAGTAAATTATTAATATTACACCGAGAGTCGTTCGACGCGCTCGTCGTACTGTAGAGCTTTCTGAGCAGTTATTGTAGTCCCAAGTGTTCTGCTTAAAGCCATTTATCTTATGAGTCAATTTCAAATTAAATAAGGTAAATCCTGATTTATTAGTTGGAAAATGTATTATATAAAATTTCATACTTTATTAGAATATAAAAAAATAATAAGAAAATGATTATTAAGAATTGCAGAAAGTTTTTTTTAAAACTTTGGTTTCAATAAAGTTGTATATTAAGACATATTTAATTTAAAATATTGTGGACCTTCCGTGGGACAAAATCCCTGTTTAAGTAGAAACACACTTTACTACCATTCCATAGGTTTTGGGTTAACTTTTGGATGACCTTTATAAATTGTGTGCATTTTAAATAAATACGTGCTTTAACCGTGAAGGTATCGTGAGGAAAACGGCGTGTTCATGTTGTTGTTGTGGTTGACGACTTTGAAATACATGTGACGTTCACCAACACACACTTGCCCAGTGGTGAATAAAACAATCGCTTTTTTTTTTAACGATGGATATGCCTTCATTTGACCACAATCTCACCTGATGTAAAGTGATGATGTGGTCTAAAAAGCATGAAGGCCTAGAAGATGGCTACTCCGGACCACATTACGAAACACGAAAAAATAGCTTCACGCACTGGCCCAGCCCGGAGGGTGGTGACAAGCCGCGGCAGAAGCCTCCCACCAGAGACTGTTCTTAGCACCACCCGGAGGTCACGTGTAAGGATTCAGAGGGTTACCACTTACGGACGTGAACAGAGAAAACCTCCAAAAAATCTCTCTCGTCAAGAGAGAAGTCCCTGTGTCCCAGCAGTGGGAATGTAAATAGGGGTGATTTTGTGCACCTTCAAAGTTCACATTAGCGCCCCTAATATTTATTTGCATCAGCATAATGTAGATTACAAAGGACTTAGGTACACTTTGTGAGATTACTGTTTTTTAAAGTAAAAATCATTTATTTGCGACTTCAACACACGTACATTCATACACATTTTTTATATATTTTGATATATATCTTGTTTTAAATTTCCATTTATGAGAAACCTCATTTTAAAACTCATTGTTGTGACCACGTATACCTAGCTATATTAAAATCATACAACATTTTAGAAATAAAGAAAGTTTAGAATCATTTCTCCTATTTTAAATATAATATTTTCTCAAATCGTTTATCTCTCAAAGGCTCTGCCAAAAGCATAATGTTGCATTCCAATAAAATAGGCACAGCAACACTTTGTGTGACCAGTTATGGTCAACGATGGTTTAGAAAAGGTTTGGTTCATATAACGTGAGGCGAGCATACAGACAAAGATACTCACAGTTTAAATATCCAAGACTGCCTACTCCGCCTTGCATCGACAACACTGTCCTTTGTTAGCACAACACACACGATACTTTTCACAATATGGCCAGGCTATTTTGTATTGGATTTTGATAGGATTATAGATTTCCGGTGCGCGCGCGCGGTTCGTGTGAGATCGATCTGATTTCTTCTTCTTGTGTTCTTGTTCTTGCTGCTAGCGCGCTCCTGTTTCTTTGACATAAATAATCTGTGCACGTCCTTCATGACGTTTCGTTGCCTGATTTGTCGATACACGATGAATGAACCAAAACAATAGAGAGTCGGAAATTTGAATTTAGAACTACAATTTTATGGAAAAGAAACACATCATCACATAAAAATACCCAAAAATCTGAAATCCTTTGCTTTAGATTAAACAAATTTCAATCGCAATACATCAAAAGGAAAATTTATGAACACTACATGTTCTGGTTCACCTTTCCTGGCAATGCTCGCCGGCTCAAATATTTGAACAAATTAATTGGAAATTGCAAAGCGTTGTTTAGAGTTGAAATGGGTAAGAGAGATAATATATCTAGGAATATGAATATTGTTTTGATAAAGTAATTTGAAATGTGCAGAGATGTTTGTGCTTGAAACAGCGAAATAAAATATCAAAAAACTTAATAAATATTCAAGATTGCCTTTCAATAAACTTACTTATTTAGCTTGGATTGTTATTATTATTAGTAAGAAACGCTTGATATTATAAATATATTAATGCAAATTAATAATATATATTAAAATTAATACGTTAGCTTAAACAACAAACGGATTTTAGAGGTTTGGTCTGTTCACGTCCGTAAGTGGTAACCCTCTGAATCCTTACACGTGACCTCCGGGTGGGGCTAAGAACAGTCTCTGGTGGTAGGCTTCGGCCGCGGTTTGTCACCACCCTCCGGGCTGGGCCAGTGCGTGAAGCGATTTTTTCGTGTTTCGTAATGTGGCCCGGAGAAGACCACATCGTCACTTTACATCAGGTGAGATTGTGGTCAAATGAAGCCTTATCTAGCATTAAAAAAAAACGGTCAAGTGATTCTTTTGTTTGGGTATATTCGTTTTTTTTTTGTTATGGGGTGTGATTTATAAATTATTTGAATACTTGTCGCTGAAAATAAGCAAAATTATCACTTACTGTTTCAGTTCTGTTAAATCTAGCTGCTGTATATAACAGTCGCTCAAATATTAAAGGAATCTTAATACGTTTCTCCCCTTAACTTATAAAAGCCGCGCCATACGTCTCAAACTTAACTACTTAGTTTCTGTGTTATAAATTTTACGTCTTCAAAGACGTTTTAGTATTCATAAAAGTTTATACGATAATCTGCACGTTCATTCCCGTAATTTTATATATATCAGTCGCAAATATCAGAGCAAGTTAAGCAGATTGATTTTATATTAGTCAAAGTCAAAGTCAAAACATTTGAAGCACATAGCCTACATGGACAGGTCAACTTAAAATTAATAAAACTAAATTGCTTAAATAACAAATATCAAGGAAATAACACTGTCTTGACAGTTCGCTTCAATGTTTTATACTGAGTTGAGAAGCGAATAGAACAACACAACTTTATCAGTTATTACAATTTTGGAGTTCTTATTTATAGGTAACTATTATAAGTTTACATTTACAAAAAAAAAATGTTTGTTATTAAAAACTTATTATTTACGGTATCGGCCAAACTAGCGCGACCAAAGAGATAAGTGCAAAGCGGCAGCGTCTGCCGCGCGGTGGACGCTACCCATAAATTAATATAGCTCTTTGCGCACCTACGCGATCACAATGCGGGACGTTTTCACGATAAAATATCCCGCGTGCAGATTGTGTCTCTCCGCCGTCTGTGATATCCAGCGCCTTGATTTATATATCGTATTGAGGCGTAAAATGTACAAATAATAAGTGCTTACTACTTTCATTTGAATTGAGGGTGAAATGAAGCCTTTCCGTTGTCGGTCAGCTTAGTCCGTTTAAACTTATCAACGGAGTTAGCTTAAGGTATTCGACTCAAAGGAATGGTTCATTATTAGCGAATTATGCATGATGACTTCAAGATGACGCTAAGTTAAGCAACGTAAGATCAGTAGATCATAGAGAAGAACAACCTTATTTAATATCCCTATTATTATGACGTTTAAAACATTTCACACTTTCATTAAACCATATCCGACGTCGGCAGCCATCACGTTTTATTGCGAATTCCTAAATGTTCTCGTAAAAATATTTAAGATAGTCTGGGTAATCAATCCACCACTAGGTTTAAGAGGTCGTCAAGCCCTTTTATGAGGCAGACAGATTGATGGGCCGACGCAATCCGCTGGCCTGCGCAGATTTGCATGAGGGTAGATGAAAAATAAAATTGTGGAATTGTATCCGTGGCACAATGGAGTATGAGTTTAAATATGTAGTAAATGGGATTTTTTTGGGCAAACTTTAATTTCATCGTTTCGTTCCATCGTTGAGCTCGTCTCTTCTGGTTAGACTAGTTAAAAGAAAGCCAATTTTGTAATAAAATAATGGTAGGTAACAGATATTTATGTGTAGTGTAACATATGTAGTTTAAATGTTCAAGTACATTTATTTATATTTCTGAGGAAATAAATTCAATATCATATGTAGTATCTATTTAAATAAACAGTAATTTAAACGTGGCGACAACACCCCAATCTAATATATAAAATTCTCGTGTCACAGTTTTCGTTGCCAAACTCCTCCGATTTTGATGAAATTTTTTTTGCTTATCCGGTATCTGTTAGAATCGGCCAACATCTATTTTTCATCCCCCTAAATGTTAGGGGTAGTCCACCCCTAAATTTATTTTTTTATTTTTTAGACAACATTTTTAATTTTTATTTTTATATGATACAACATACAAAAATACATACAATCCTCAATTTTCACCCTTCTACGATCAACCCTTATTTTTTAATAGCCATTTTAGTAATTTAATCATTTTTCCTCTCTGGTCGAAAACTGATCAATCGTCATTTAATTAGTTATCCCCGCCAGATGTCACAGGTGTCACTTCTAATTAAAAAAAAAAAGCAAAACAACGTTTGCCGGGTCAGCTAGTATTTTTAAAAAAGATACAAAACCATGTTTTTGCATTGTTTGATTTTACAAATCTTAGAAACAGTAACAGTACTATTTTAATTTTTCGATTATCTATTGATGTGTAAGAATTTTATGCATAACATTTAAAATAGTTTAAACAAAGTGAGGTTTATCACTTATTAAACAATCATTAAGATGTAACAATACTGTACTGTAACAGAAAAACCGTTATTTAAAACTATAAAAGCATAACGAACCAAACACGTATATTTTATAACGTAAATTCTCATTTTAATTCTCATAAAGCGAACTCATTTGAAACATTAACAGCTACAATCAACATTTTAAAAGACCGTTATGTGCTTTGATCTTGAAATAACATTTAATTATGAATTATTCACTGAACCGACGCAAATAAAGAATGTTTTTAAAGTTTAAATGATATGTTTTATTGCAAATACAATGGTTCTGGTCCTATTTATAATATTATTTTATTTACCCATGGGAGAAATTTCAATTACTTGTTAAATCTTAATTTATGCTCATTTCTCGCAAGGATTTCTGGGTAAGTGTATAAGTTTGTTGGTATAAGTGTCGTAATTTTGACACTTCGTAAAAAAATGCAATGGACTAAAAACTCATCTGTGCTGTATTTTTGTTCTTTATTGATAATGTTTCGACTAGTTTCAATTTCTAAATGATTTTGTTTATTTAATGGCATGCAGTGACTCAAAGGGCTTCCAACGAAAGATCAACTTTGTCTTGTTACATACAAGTCAACAAATGCTGAGCTGGAAGCCTTTTTGGGATACTTTATGTGACCTTACTTATTAATTTTACTTCTATTTATAATGTATTGTGTCTCAAATAAAATATATTTCATTTTATTTCAAATATTTTAGAGGTATTATAAGTGTGTATACTAGTGTTAAGAGCAAAGACATTATTTCTATCACATTCTTACCACGTAGCTAGATATTATTTACAGTCCTGGTAAATACTTTACTTAAATAAATAAAATGCAGTTTATTTTATTACTTTAATCTCTCTTTTTTATCTTCAAAGCTAAAAAGCACTATTCTATAACCTTTCTCAACTCTAATTGAAAACGTCGACGAAAAACCATAAAATTTCACCTTCAGCCTTTTTTCGACCATCAAATGCTCAAGTTTACTACGAAGGTTCATCTTGATTCTCCGAAAAGACGAAACTTTGCTGGAATACTGATATCTCATTAAATTGGCTTATGTACATCCATCATGGTCTTAAAAATACTTTCATAAGTAAATTTTCTATGATTACTAAGACTTTAAGAACGCGGTATGGTTTCGCCGCGGGCAGTGACTTAATAATAATGCCACAATCTTCTCCCAGGAGCAACAAATATTAACCAGAAGAGAACAGCATCCTTTCTAAGCGTCCACAGTTCGGTATCGTGCGCAACGGACGCATCGAATGAAATTGATCGTTGTATTCTTTATATAAAACTTCATATAAGGGAGTCCACCTGTCCGCATCGTACGCAAAGGATTGTTGCATTCTATACAAAGAATACATCTATCCTTTGCGTGCGATGCGTGCGTTGCGTATTTTACCGACATCTGTGTAAACGCCTCTTGATAACAAATTTGAGGTCCATCCGAAACTTGCCTGGAAAAGATCGCTATTAGTTATAAGGCCGGCCATTGTGTCATGCAATATGTATCTCCTATATTGTGGTGTTGCAATTAATATTTTATGCATTGTACCGACTTGTGGACACTTAACTTTATACAGTAACAATAACAGTAACACTTAATTTTTTATATAATGAGAACTTTATTGGTATAGATCATAGGGCGAACGGCCCTATGATCGATTCGGCTTCTTAAAATGTTTATGACAAAGTGTACCTAATAAGTACTTCCACATATTAATTCATGCATATTCTCATATTCAGCTAAATCCGATCGGATGTTTTGATGATCCGATAAAACTTGTAACACTTTTTTCTAGTTCTTCTAATAACATATTCTGTTTTCGGGGCGGCGCTAGTCAATCAATTCGGACTTGGGGGCCAGTTCAAATAGGTCTAGTTCAGTTCGAAAATGTTAATTTGTATGAAATAATTAAAACTCAAAGTTTCTAGGCATTCGATATACCTACACTTGCTAGGCCCGCGACTTATTTTGCGCGGAAAAAGTTATTTTGATTAACATTTTTATTTAGACTAATATAATATATGACAATTATGGCATTTATTACCGAACCACACAAAAATCGAATATGGCCTATATTTCCTTTAATTTTCTCTTAAGGGGTTTCTTTATATATACCACAAAGGAAACACCTTGTATATAGAATTATCAATACGTTGTCAATTTATGCAAACAAATACATTTCAATTTTAACTTTTTCGTTTGTATGTAACTCATGAAATATGCATAACATTTTCCTTATCTTATCGTGTTTTCTTAGGACATATTTTTGTTAACATTGAATGCCTCATTACATAAGAGCCATTGTTTGTACATAAAGGATATTTATACGTGAAGTTGTTTTGTTTGTTAATATGATTTTATTAGGCTGATAATAAATAATAGTATTATGAAATATTTAATGTGTAAGATCTTCAGGTACGAATTATTGGGAATGCTTATAAATGCAAAAATAAGTTTGTTTAATTGATGCTTCATAACTTACGAAATTCACTAACTATTTCAGTGAAATTTACAATTATGCACTCTGCAAATTTACTGTCAGTTCCTAAAAGAGTTTTCGCCTACTTTTTACCTTCATACCATACTTTATAACAACAAGCTTGTTATGAAGTTATGGTATGAGGTAAAAGTATTAGAAAAATGTAATAAATAAAATTTCCATGTCACAATGTTAGTTACCGTACTCCTCCGCAACGGCTTTACCGATTTTTGCCAAATTTTATATGCGTATTCGGTAGGTCTGAGAATCGGCTACAATCTATTTTTTATTTTGCAAAACAACGTTTGCTGGGGTCAGCTAGTTTACTACCTCTATATAGATTCTAAGTAAAACTTTTTAATTTATCATTGTTTCAATTTGGTTAAATAAAGCTGGATCCACATTTGTATAATTTCGGTGTATCACGATCAGGCGTATCGTATCGAGTATCCGTATCATAAGTATGGACGCTAATTTTATCCATGTCGTATCGTTAAGGCATATCTTGTAAAAACGCGTCCATACTTATGTGAAACTGTCACCGTATCGACTTTAACTTTACAAATACGGACGCTTCATTTTATCTTCCGATTCCTGTTCGATGCAACGCGTATCCCCTTTGATGATCGCGGAAAAACCGACACAGGATGGTTCGGGGTGTATCACGTATCGTATCACGATACAGTATCAAAATACGTCCATACCACCGATTGTGATACGCGTATCGGATACGGGGTGTATCAAGTACGCGATCATTGCGGATCGGGCCGTATCGGATACGGCATGTATCATTAACGTGTATCACATTGCGTCCAAACTAGCGATCATGATACGCGCCGAGGCCACGCGACGGAGATACGATACAACGAAATGATACAAGTGTGGACCCAGCTCAATATAAGTATTTTAATATTTAGATCAAGAACTACTAAAAGAACATTTTATTTTGAGTATCTTAATTATACTTAAAATAATGTATCATGTTACATTTAATTTATATTAGCTTAAAAATAAATAGTTGTTAATATCAACTGTAGTCAGCTTAATTAAAACTCACATTCAAGAATTTATACAAAAATGACTCGGGTATAAATATCGCATTCTTAGGCAAATAATATCGCGTGCGACTTTTAGCCCAGTTACGAGAATAGAGCTCGTGTTAGCAGTCGAGATGTTAATATTTTACAAGCAAACTGAAACACTAAGCTGAGTAAATACTGAACCTTACTTTATTCAGGTTGGGTAAGCGTTTATGTATACGCGAAGGTTAGCTAAGTTTTATTTAAACTGTTTGAAGATTATACATTTTTGATGCGCAAGTGTGATAAATGTGTCTATAAGCGCTGAAGGGAAATCATTGGAAAATCGAAATAGCACATAAGCACCCCTGTTTACATTCCCTCTGTTGGGACATAAGGACTACTTCCAAGTTCTCAGATAATACCGGTTTCCTTACAATCTATTTATTGCCCGTCAAAGAACGTGCTTAAGGGCACATACATTTTGTTATAACAAAACTTTATTCTTTTTTTAAATCATTTGGAAACATGTTTTCAAAATGATTCCATTTAAATTTTGTATAATTGGTTCAATGGTTTTGTGGTAATCAGTGCATATAAGTACATACATACATATAAATCACTGTGTGATCTGACTGTGTGCTCAAACATTAATAATAAAACAACAATTTACAACAATTTATAGGTTCAAGGGAAAGTTTTAGGTGCAAAAACTTGCAAATTTGGGGCAAATGTAATTGTGTTGCATAAAATCTATAATTTAAAAAGTTTTTTTTTTATTGTATCAATCATTAATTTCATAATACAATGTTCTACATTAACATTTATAAGATTTGTTTATAGAAAATCCGAGTGAGCTAAACCTTATTGCAATCTGTTTTCGGTACCCAAACGTCACAGTCACTTGCTCACCCCAACAACTCTGACAGTAAGATTAACAAAGTTTCCACTGAATCGGAATCTTTGAATCGAAATACAGAAAACAAGAACATATTAAGCTTCTGCTTGGTCCCTGAACTTAAACGATTAATCAAGTGGTTTAAGGATTTTTAGACAGGATTGAGGTTTTAAGAAAATAAAAAACAAGATAGTAATAGTCACCAAAACTGCTGAACAAAGTATTAAGTTCAAGTAATATTATGCAAAATCAAAACGTTTATTTCCATGTATTGCATTCATTCATGTATTCCCCTGTAGAAGCACAGGAAAAAAATAGTTTAACTAAGTTGACCTGCCCATGTATTGCATTCATTCATGTATGCCCTGTAAACTATTTTTTTTGAATTAACATTATCAAGGAAATAACATTGTCTTGACAGTTTGTTTAAATTTTTATACTGATTTGAGAATCGAATAGAACACACAAAATGCATAAGCGAATGGATTATGCAATAAAACTAAAAAGTGAAAGAAAACACATACCATTTTTTCTTTATCATCATCATAATCGTATTAAAGTCCCCAATAATGGCACACGGACTTCTCTCTCGACGAGAGAGCTAAGGCCTTAATTCACCACGCTGGCCAAGTGCGGGTTGGTGAAAGTCAAATGTCCTTCTAACTCTTTAAAGTTCTGAGAAAATCCGGTTTCAAGCACAAAACACAAAAAAATATGAAATATTGCATAGATATAAATCTGTCTATAACTTAAGCGATTTAAACCAAATAACATTATAATCTGCAAAACTTCCTCTGAGGTTATCCTAGTAAAACAAGCAACTAAATATTTAGCCGTAATTACAAATTCTCTCTAACGATATTCCAGTATGCATCTTGTAGTGCTGAGTTCGGAACACAATCCCCCTAGGGATTTGGAGGGTTTAAGGTAACGTGGACGGAGGCGAAATTAGCTGGCATGTTCGAAATTTATGACAAGAGTTTTTTTGGGTCGCAAATCAAAAAAGGTTTTTTACCTTTTTTGACAAGCAACAGTTTATTTCTTTAGGTACTGTTAATTTTAAGTATTGGTATTTTCCGCCCAGCAGCTTAACAGGCGTTAGTTCTGTCTTTACAAAATAAATAAGTCTTGTTTAGTTTGTAAGTTAGTCTAAGTTAATATTTAATTTGTATTATAATAAATAATTGATTCAAACTGGGAAATAAGTATTGAAATTAAATTAATTATTATTATTATTAATTTACGGCGGCAAAATATACCCTATTATACTTTCCCAAAATATTATTATTTCGATAATTATCGTTACATGAAACTCGATTACCCTTTTACATAAAAATCTAAATATTTTTTCATAAAACGGAAATTGTTTCCATCAATAATTGTTAGATACACATATCACTTTCGTTGAAAGCCAATATTTGTTCTGACCGATAGAGTTGTCGTCTCTCAATGATTGATACAGCCTTCGGTCAATCATCGATCAATCAACGTCCACTCTGCATAATTATACTGAGCAAACTATGTAGCTATATAACTTTTGCCAATAATTTTAGCTTTTGTATCGGTGAATCTGTGAAACTCAGAGTTTCACAGTTTCACCGATCACGCGATCTAGTTTCAGGATAAACTATTGCGAGCAAATCAGCAGTCTACCTAGAAACTAGTTTCTAGATTGACTTCCACAATATTTACCTGTGTTCTGGTTTTGAATTATTTAAAATGAGGTTTCACTACGCAAATAAGTTCGTCAATTCCAATGTGTAACAGGAACAGCATGACATGACAATATCACCATCTCCCTTCCTCTCCAGAACAAACAGACGTAGCACATTAGTATTTAGTGAATGTTCCATCTAATCGCACGAAGCCGTGATCCGTCCTGCTAGTAAAATCTGCGTATCTTGAAGAAAAGAGTGAATAGGAACCTTCTAGAACTTTGTGATCCATCTTTGTGTCCACATCGTCACTGACTACCAAGATGACAAGATGATCATTGACTTAACTTCAGTCCAAGCGATTTTTTTTAATTTGATGAGTTGGTATATTAGTCTGTAAACGTCTCAATGTGTCGATACAATGAGAAATTAACCAGCCTGTTCTGTTAGGTACTTGTTAAATACATTTCATCGTGTAGATAACCACTATACACATTTATTTACCACGGATAACGATAAAATTATTCCGTGGATTTAATATTGTGGTGCCTGAAACGAACTCGATGCAAAATTCAGAGAGAAAATTAAATTTTACCGGTCTAGAAACTCGAATCGCAAAATTTGAGCGGATACCACTTCCATCCGACCAATTGCAGCGCACAGCTATTTTATGCATTTCAATTTTAGAATTGCATTCAAATTTAAGAATTTAGCTTCGAATGCAAAATCTTGTTCTGAAAGGAGTTCGGATTTCAAATCCAAAGAGGTGAATTGTGAGATTATGTATTTTTAACCCCCGACCAAAAAAAGTGGTGTTATATGTTTGACGTGTCTGTCTGTCTGACTGGGACATCATAGCTCCCGTTTGCAAGTGTTCTTAGACATGTTTCATGAAAATCGGTGGGGAAGGAAAACCGAAAATCTGCCAATATACTCGAGTGGGGTATAAAATGAAAGCGCATCGGGTGCACATTACAAAATATTATGGTTTTTAACTTTTAGAGAAATTATGGCAATGTAATCGGGGGTTTTTCTTAAATTTTAAATTGTGATTTATTCATCATTACCATAATAGATATAACGGCGTTGTGATTTAAGGATTTCCCTCGGGAATGACGAAAAAAAACGGGTAAAAGCCCGCGGTAAAAGAAGTTTATAGCCTTCCTCGATAAATAGTCTATCTAGCATTAAAAAAATAAATAAATTGGAACATCGGAACAGATAAAACCCTTATAATTTAGTATAGATATTCGAATAAGTATACATTTATAGAGATCTTCCTTGAGAAGGTTATCCTAAACCTTCAATTTTTTTTATCACATATTTGAGTATGGAGTAATGTTGTAATTATTAGTATCAGTAACTACCTACCTACAAGGCTATTTTATCGTTAAGGGACACGATTTTGGACAATCTCTATATAAAACAAAGTAAAAAGTCGATACATTTTTTTTGAGTTTAATGTTTTCGTTTTTGCCCAAACCATCCATACCTGTAAGAATGCTGTGTCTGTACCCAAATATTTTCGATTTTAATTAAATTCTAATATACAAGGTGTTTCAAAATTGGTATATAAATCTGAATAAAAAGGCACACGTACCAAGCGAATTTATTTCTACAACTTGTCAATTTGGAGGCGCTTTATACGAGCTTTATAAACCAATTTTGAAACTCCTTTTAGAAATCGATAATCTTAATGAACACTCTCAAACTTATATCAGTATACGTAACTTTAAATGGAGTATTTGAATGGTAATCTTAATCTTTCGATTGAGTAGGGTTTTGGTTTACTTAGCTAAGTGGCGCTAAGCTGAAAGATCTAATGACAGGTCCACCATTAGCGTCAGGCGAGCCTTATTATCAGTAGAGAATACCGACCGCATCCATGAAAAAGGTACTTAGGTACTTGGAAGGGTAATACGACTTCCACCTGAGTATAATGTACCTTTGTATAATGCTTTTCAGCTATTTCCTTCACAATGTATTCGAAAGCTTTGACATTCTGTTTTTAAATATTTGAAAATATACCAGCTATTATTATTTTGCCGCCTTCTAGTATAATATTCGAAATAATGTCCTTGTCATTCTGTTCTGTTTGTCAAATTAGCCAGTCAAAACATATGCCGTAAACCATTAACAATAAGGATAAAACAACAGTATCACGAACACATAAATAAAACTTAGTTTTACAATTTTGCTTTTTTGAATATGGAACAAATAAAAATAACTCGACACGGACTTCATTTCAAAATTTCAAAGTATGTGTCCAAAGAATTGATTATAATATAATACAATATCGTCGTTTTTCTTTCCAATTCAGCTGTTCATCGTCGTCGGCGATGTAAATAGTGGTTGCATATAAAATGTTATAAAAACAAGGTTAATGACCATTATATTAGGTCCTTACATATGAAATTGGCGTTTTGTATGGGAGGAACAAAAAGTCGAATATTTTTTAATATAATATATCCACTGTAACGTCCAGCGCCCGCGGCGTAACTAGGGACTAACGTCCCAGCCCGCGTTACGCGAGCGGTGCGTGACACGCTGCGCGATTTTTCCGTTAAAACTATTTATCACATAAAAAGTACTAAACCTATCTCAAAACCAAAAATGTATTTCTTTTCTTTATTATAATTATATAAACTTGAATAATAATATGAATCATCGTACCTACATCTTCATTTACTAAAAAAATATCAAAAATAGGATGGTAGCATTTTTAGACTGATTTGGAGACCTATTTTGATAAATTTATTTAAAATACTTCCTCTGAACATTTAATTATTATTTTGGTACCGTTTTAACGGGGTTGGAGTCTAGTTTTTTCAATAACATATTAAATTTTAATACAGATATCACAAGTAAATCATAAAGAAATTAACTTGCGAAAAATAGGAAAATGGCGGAAAATTTATCTCACTTTATTGTCAAAATAATATTTTTTTCATAATTTTTGTTGCCAGGTATGGGTTTTTCTAATTAGAATTTAGTAGAATAATTATTGACAATGACATCTGACATTGACACTAGCAACTTGTCTTATTAGAAAATAAAGAAAATCCGAAATAAAAAAACCAAAAACTCGTGTGGCACTCTAGTACCATGGACGTTAGTCGGCATAAAGTTTTGTGGCACTACAGTACCACTGGACGTTCAAGTGGATATTTAATTAATCAAAGTATGAACCATTATTTTCTATGCACTTTTGCCATCTTATAGGTAGTTCATTGATCCCTTTACTAAAAAAACCAGTCGGACGGGAATCAATAAAATCTTTGAAGGCGATTTGGACTGCCCCATCGGAGTTGAATTTTTTCCCTTGCAAGAAGTTATCCAAATTTCGAAAAAAATGGTAATCTGTTGGAGCAAGGTCCGGGGAGTACGGAGGATGTCTTAGACTTTCCAATTGAAGCTCTTCTAATTTAGTAGCCGTCTGTTGCGCAGTGTGTGGTCTAGCGTTGTCGTGAAGCAGCAGTGGCGTGGAGCGATTGACCAGCCTAGGTTGTTTAGCCGCTAGCTTTGCCATCATGGTTTGCAATTGCTGACAATAGACATCAGCCGTAATAGTCTGGCCAGATTTGAGAAAACTGTAATGAACAATACCGGCACTAGTCCACCAAACGCTTACAAGTAACTTTTTTGGGGTTAATTTTCGCTTGGGGCAGGATTTGGCTGGCTGGCCAGGATCCAACCATTGCGCTGAGCGCTTCCGATTATCGTAAAGAACCCATTTTTCATCACAGGTAATGATTCGGTTTAAAATACCTTCATTATTGTGCCGGTTTAGTAATGTAACGCAGCAGTCGACGCGCGTTTGCCGGTTTGCTTCAGTCAATTCGTGAGGTACCCACCTTTCAAGCTTTTTAATCTTCCCAATTTGCTTCAAGTGAATTAAAACAGTTTTATCACTAACACCGCAGCCTGCAGCTAACTCGGACGTGGTTTGCGATGGATCCGCTTCCACAATAGCCTTCAACTCTTCATTATCAACTTGAGTCTCAGGCCGTCCACGGGGCTTGTTCTGCAAGTCGAAATTTCCAGAACGAAAACGTTGGAACCAAAAACGAACTGTGTTTTCTTTTGCAACACGACCGCCATACACATCATTCACCCTTCGAGTTGTTTCCGCAGCACTAGTGCCACGGCGGAACTCGTACTCGTAAATAATGCGATATTTTAAGTTTTCCATTTTGTAAAATGAGTGACGCAAACAGAAAAAAACAGAAGAAAAAAAACAAATGAATGACGATCATCGAAGCACAAATACATGAGTCTATAGCTGTACAAATTTGAATTTGGAATTCCTTACCAAAGAGGAGAAATTTGTGATTAAAGTGGCCAGTACGAAAAACGCCAATTTCATATGTAAGGACCTAATATTTTAGTCAGACGATCCTTATTATCAGAAGAGAATACCAACCACAATCATGAAAAAGGTACTTAACTACTTGAAAGGGTAATAATTACGTAGGTACACCTTCGTATAATGTACCTTTGTAACTTTGTATAATACTTTTCAGCTAGTGTATTTCTTTATTCGAAATAATGTTCGTGACATTCTGTTTTTAAATATTTTAAAACATATCAACCAGTCTTATATACCGTAAACCATGAAAACGAAGAAGAAACAACAATAGTATCACGCGAACTTAAATAAAACCTTTTTTACTTTTTCGTTTTGAATTTAGAAAAGCAAAAACAAATGATGTTATTTATTTATTTATTTATTTATTTATTGATGATACAGTTCTTTCGAAATTTAGATGCATATGAGCAATTATACAAATTGACTATTTGTTTATTTACATACCTATTTCAACATTTCTAATTACAGCGCTTTGATGCATTTACTGGCCATGACATTATGACCATACAATAAAAGTAATAATTATTATACTTTTTACTTACTAAGAAATAATATTACACAACAATTTATAAAGTGATTTGGATAGACAATATTAACGTATCTTTTTAAATTTCAGCTGATCATTGTTGTCGACGGTCTAAGTTGTGGTTGCTTGTAAAAGGTGTAAAAAGAGGATTTAATGACAGGTCTACCATTAGCGTCATAAACAGTAGCGGACATCAACCGCATCCATGAAAACGGTACTTAGCTACCTAAAATAGTAATTAATATGAAGCCCACCAGTCTAAGACATTGTACCTTTGTAAAAAAAATTTCAGCTATCTGTGTCAGAATTTATTAAAAATAGTTTAAACTCGATATATTTTTTCTAAGCTACTAATATTAGGTACGATATATTAGGTAAGTATCACTTAACAAAATGAAACCTATTTGAACCTTCATTATTTACAATTGGTCATCTCAAAAGTAAAAAATATAAGTGATAGTGTTTTATTTGTTTTTCTTTTAAATTCAACTGTAATTTTTAATTAATAGAGTTTTGTTGTGCCTAGTTTAAAATAAGAATTTAATTGATATTAATAACTTACCTGGTACATCAGTATATCGCTTCATTTCGGGACTGTTAGCAGAACAACAAGCAGCTCCTCGGGACACCTGTGACACTCACTGCACTATGCACTCCTGAATAAAACACTGAAAGATTAACAAACCATTAGGAACTAAGCAACTACTCGTAAATACCTACAACAGACAAAGATTTCAGAATTAAAAGGAAAGCAACTCTATATCATTGCGAGATTCGAATTTCCCGCCTAATTACACCACGTGCGCGAATGTTTCCGCCCGCCTTAAAACGGACCGTTTCGTAGGCTGTCAACTGCGCTTCTGGGCGGGCAGCGCTAGGGCGGCTGCTGTTGGGCGGCGGCGGCGGCGGCGCGACGATGCCGCCCTAAGCGCGTCTTGTACCAGGCCACCAGAACCGCCGAGGAGTAATCACAGCACGTGCGCCGGGACGCACTGCGCATGCTCCCGGACATTGGGGAAAGCTAAGGAAAGCTGCAGGTGCGAAGGAGACGGATATACGCCGAAAATAGGGGAGCGCGAGGCAGAAAGTTATATTGGGAAGCGTCAAGCGGTCTGAAAGTCGATGTGTGAGTTTGGCGCACACATGCTTGTGTTAGCTTTGAAACTTTCAGATACTGAAAATGTGTTGAACTAGAAAGCGTAGGTAAGAGTTTCCGTGGTCTGACTTAGTTGCCCAAATCTCCTTGAGAGTAGAATCACAGTATTAATAACTTTATGACATTTGTGAAACATTCTTGCAATCCCCATCGTATTTCTACTTTGATAGCATTGCAACATTGAACAAAATTCGTTCCATTTTAATCAGGTGGTTGAAACGTCCGTACAGTAGTTAATTATTCCTCTACCAATTACCGATGAAACCCATTTGCAATTTTAAGGAGTTAATTTGTTGCTATCACGAAATGTGTATTTTTATTAAAACTCTTTGTGAAACGTTGTAGGTAGGGGACGTTATTGAATAGTAATTATTAGAATTATATTTCAACAAAAAAGATTCTTGAATTACGAATATTATTATGACATGTTTAATAATAACCTACTCTATACCGCAACAGAATATAACCATATAACTTTTATCGCACTATAGACGGGTAATCAATAAAACTGTATCGCCTCCACGGAACGATTCCATTGTACATAAATACTCAATTTACTTGAACGGGGCGCAACAGTAAGCAATTAAAAACTCGTTAGCGAATCCATCATGCAATTGGCAGTTTTCCCGCAAAACTTTGAATCGAAAGTTTCCAACTAAATTTACAAACTCCCGCTACAATAATATCCGTTTATTCATTCGTAATACCAATTTCAAGTTATAACCAGTTCATAACTTATTCGCGTAATTTCTAAACATCAATTTGTTATCTTGCGGAGTGTTCCAAACACATGCGTAACACGCACACTTACGCAGTTTCCAGGTGTGCAGACACGTTTCCTAAACACTTGGTCCCTTCTCGGCTATGTTGCCCTAGTACTCCTAACCTTATTCCTGAAGTTTCAAGGCATCCGGATATCCGGTATCCGGTGATTCCGGATAGGAGCATCTTGAGTTAGAATGTTTGTTGTTTCTAAATATTGTTAATGATAGGATTCCTGATTTTAGTATCTAGTTTCATTATTATGGGTTTCCGAGAAAGTAGAGTTTTTTAGTATACTTATAAGTAATAAAATGTTTTAATTAGTTAGTTTGTATTTTAATTTAATACATAATGTATATTTAAATAAATACATAAGATATTTTTATATATTTTAATTTATTTTTGGTAGTGGTAATACTAACAGAAACAAAACAATGAAAGTAGCAGTCATGGAACTTTATTTTACTAAAGTGATAAATACTTTTTTCATTTTACCTCAATCTTCTCTTTCATAATTTCAGCTGTCATGAAGTGACGTGACACTGACAGCGCATGTCCATTACGTCACCGCGACGCTCCTGCCCCGTAAGTACCAGGCGATCATGAGTTTCGAAGAGTAAACGGTAAATCACAGGTGCTAAAATAGACTGCGCTCCCACGGGGTACGAAAATAGCGCGCTCTGTGTTCCCCATTTAGAACGCGCGAGCGGGTTTGAATAGCGTTCGATGTTAGAATTTGACAGAGCGTGTCAATCTTTTTTAGCAGAAAATTGATTCATATTTTTCGAAGGAAACGTCTTTTCCGTTTTTTTCTTAGAGGTTGCTGTTTTTAACATTGGGTGGGTAGCTTTATGGTGTTTTTTTTTATAAAACTTTTTATTTTAATTTATTATGGGAACCAGGGAACCTACTTTGATGTTTTAGTTTGTTATGGGATCACAGGTATATCGTTATTCCACGATTAACGCTACCCATGGTAAAAACGTATAAATGTTCTTTTTGCTTTAAATTTAATGTATTAAATTAAACATACATATTACATATGATAATGCCTTAAAAACATAAAATACTCGCATTATTTTTATGAATTTTTTCTTATTAAAAGTCTTTGCTGAAGTGAACTAGAATTAACAAAAAAGTAAAAATATCTGTTTGTGTAACTTTCTTCGTCGTCCTATTATAACAGTTTATTTTCGAAGTTTTAGTGGGATACGTATTTATAAAAAAAGAACATTATGTGTCGAGTAATAAGTCTGTTTTCTGGTTACTAGGTCATTGTAGCGCCCGAAATGAAATAAAAACAGGTATTTACAGATTTACGGGGCGCTTTTCCTTAAGTTCGAATCCTAAGTGCGAAGGTAACGGATGTGTCTTAATCTACTTCTACATACAATTATATATTTTATATTTAGTAATAAACAGTTTTTTTGTTTTTAACTGTACCTTACAGATGGATCAGATGTGATATAAGTACTTATTTAAAGTACGGTATCAGCGGTGATGCTGATACATTGAGAAATATTTGAGAAATATAGGTACCGAAAAAATATAATACTTTTTCGTAACAGAAAATTGTAACGCTCAACAGTTTAGGTCGTTATAACAATTTTCATATGTGAATATTGTAAAAAACTCGTAAAATATAGGAAAATTCAATATTTGGCAGTGATCATGTATGGCAAACGTGTCTTATATTATTATATGATGGATAACTAAAACTTTTATAAGTATCTATTTCCTTTAAAAAAAATCTGAAATGTAACTAAGTTAACTATGGACTCTATGTTCTATAGAGGGAAAATCGTGTCACACCCGAAACTAATACTGTTATAATATACTAATATAAGTTGAACAAATGTAACACCCGAAACGATGAAATAACCATATAATTACAAAACATACAAATTCAGAACTATAGACAAATAATTTCTAAAAATCTTTGACCTAGCTCTGTAATTAACTTCATGTTTAAGCACAGCTTGCATCATAATTATACGGTTTTATATCTCGCAATTAGAAAAAAATACAAATGATTTTTTTCTGGGAGTGGATAGACAAGGGAACTTTTCAGATGGATTAAAAATAAAAGTTCGTAAGAATTATTTTATACGGTACGAGTTTTCATTGAACTTAATAGGTTCCTAGTTTATATAAACAAGCGAAGCACAAGACTGGATGTCTTCTAAAAAAAGTTAAATAAAAACCATGTCCTATTAGGTTCGATAAAAAAAAACGATTAAAACTGAACTGTGTTAGGAAATGTAAATGTATACCGTTTTATGTTCTTATCAAAAAAAAAATTAAATTCATAAAACATTCAAAAAGACCAATATGAAAGTAATTCCTCAACATTTCTAATCGAACCATAAATGTTCAAAATGAAATCGATCCTGTTCGAGCAAACAACATCAATCATCTACACCAATGCATTTATAAGCAAACAAGAACGATACAAACAGCATTAAACTCTATGACATAGAAAACAAAGTTTAAATTGCTAAACACAAGGTTCTGCTTTAATTTATATCACCTACGTCAAAACATGGCCTTTCTTCTACAAGGAAGTCTGCAAGGCCGTATTCATTAAAAATGTAGGGTACAGTGATCTTCTAAGGTAAGTCATGTGCCTTTGAGATGTGATGTGTAAATTGATAAAGGGTTCCGCTTTTGATGTCAAGTTCCACCTGTAAACGACGGAGCTGAATAAAAGTTTACAGTTTTAGTAAAGTCAAAGTCAAAACGTTTATTTCCTTAGACGCTTATGCATATATGGACAGTTTGTGTAAAATAGTACCTGCTTGCGGGTTGAATACAATTTACGCCACTAGTTTATAAGTTCTTGACATGTTTGTAATAATGTATCCTGCAAATAAATGATTTGATTTGATTTGTAAAAGATATAAAAAATTGTAATAGGCATGACGACTAACGATACCGATCGGAATTTAGTCGTCTTTGAGGGGCGTCAGCACTTGGCCAACGTGGTTACCTAAGGCCTAATCTCTCTCGCTAAGAGAAGTCCCTGTGTCCCAGCAGTGGGAACGTTAAGCCAGCAGTGGGGGTCTAATAGACAAAATGATGATGCTGACGTCTACAACGGAGTACTACGAGTACTACGACGGAGTAGCCATCTACCTTCTAGGTCTTCATGTTCCATCTTAGACCACATAGTCACTTTACATCAGGTGAGATTGTGGTCAAATGAAGGCTTATCTATAATAAAAAAAAAAACTGTTTAGGCTGTCTAATGGCCCGTCCAATAATACTGGACACATCTTTTTCGCTTTATGAATTTTATAAGAAAGTGCTATGTTATAGATCATGAAGGTTCCGGATTAGGGGATTGTGACTGCGAAATTAAGTCAAATCTCACGAAAGCGTTACGTTACGTGAAACTAACGTAACGACGCGTAACACCTCGATTTATATAAAAATGTGAGACACCCCACCTCCCTCGTTTTGAAGTCTTATTCCAATATAATTAGAGACTTGTCTTCAAATTCCCTTGTGTGCAGGAAAGGCACAAATAGTTATAGACTTTGTACTTTTGGAAAATATAATTATTGTACAAAAACGTGGTTGGTTGAAGTAGTTTTTGAGTAGTACTGTTCGACTGACGATCTGTCACCCAGACATGTCAACATGACAGCCATCTGACATTTATCTATCTACTGTTTCGGGGCTGTCGATTTGATGCATGAGAGTGGCGCGAACACCTTGTATCTATTTATATCAAAAAGTTTCGTATTTTACAATATAGGCATGTTTACCTCAACAACAAACAAGAAGGACAGTCAAATACCAATTACTTAAAATTATCATATTATCATCTAGTTTATAGCAAATAAATCACATACTAAAGATAAAAATATAATTTATCTAGGACTTAAATGTCAAATCGTAAAAAACGTTTAGAATTATTTGCCAGCAAACCTGTAAAGATATTAGTTCAATTAAACCACGCACTGTTTATACAGTCGCCGGCTTAAAACAGGCACTTTGTCTTAACTTCCGCACACAAATGAATGCTTAAAAGTAAATTAAGATTTATTTTTACCTGTATTATTATTTCATTTCATTTGTTTTATTTTTGTGCATCAAATAACGTAGGTACATTATTTTTTAAGGAATTGTAACTAATTGATATTATTTGACCCTAGTCCTTATATTTCTGGAGTTTCAAGAGTAAAAAAAGTTTTAGGACTCAAAGTTAATTAAAAAGCAATACCAAAATTCTATAACTTGTATCTTTTTAAAGTTGCACTGAATACTTAATATAGAGCGCTGTTTATTTGGTGCAATAAGATATATTGACGATGAAATCAAAACTTGCGATTGATATTCGATGCTCCTAATAATTTTTTGCAACCATTTTGAAATGAAGTAGCTAAAATGCTTATTAAAATTATAAAACCTTTCATTCGTGTGTCAAGTAATCTATAATATAAAAAATGAATCGTAAAATTAGTTGGTAAGCGCATAACTCAACAACGCAGGGACCAATTTAGCCAATTCTTTTTTTCCTACTAGAAATCCAAGGATAGTATGGATGAGAAAAAAATAATAATAGCCGGGTAAACTATTTTTAATAATTACCCGTGCGAAGCCGGGGCGGGGCGGGCCGCAAGTGTATAATATAAATAAGAATCATTATTTATAACGTGCTACATAAGAAGTCGTGGAGTATTCTATTGTGGGGCACCGTGGAATATTTATTACAAATTCTTACGACATACCTACCTATATTATACTATCTAAAGCGAGTAATTGATTTAATGGTTCTATAAAAAACCATCAAAAATCCAATTACTTACGCAAAATTAAATGTCACCGTATAATGGGTTCGATTCCCGCCGGGGGACCAGATTTTGTACGATCTACAATTTCTGGTTTCGGGTCTGGGTGTTTTCTATGTATCATATGTATGTATTTACAAAAAAAAAATGTATCTATGTAGTATATCAGTCACCTAACACCCATAGTACAAGCTCTGCTTAGTTTGGGGTTAGGTGATGCTGTGTGAGTAGTCCTGAAATATTTATTTATTTATTTATTTATTTATTTATTTAATGTATTTTATAAAATTTATTTTCGTTAATGTTACAAGCCTAAGTAATGACCACTTTATATTAAATCCTCATTATTTTTTATACATATTACAATGAAAGTAATTTAATTTTTAAGTAATTTAAGGAGGTTTTTTCTGTTCACGTCCCTAAGTGTTAACCCTCTGACTCCTGACACGTGACCTCCGGGTGGTGGTAAGAACCAGTCTCTGGTTTTGCATCATATTTTTGTACAAAATAAATGTTTTTTGTTTATATTTTAAATACAAAGTTCTCTTAAAATGTTGATGAAATAGATAACATTATCTTATAGTTATAATCCTCAAGCTAACATACCATAATTTTAGAACAATACAACGACCACTCCTAAAAAACTACTTTTACGTTTATTCGTGACTCCTCCTTACATAAAAGTTGCCAAAATATTTTATTAAATTAAAGTGAACAATTACGGATATAGCAACCTTGAATTGTACTCGTATTTGACTACTCGCACAATGCCACAGAATAATTAAATGTTTTATAAGTCTAGTAGCCAACGCAATATTTGACGTATGTACAGATAGCATGTCAAGTTAAGTAAACATATTTTTTGTAACATAGATACAATACACAATACAATACTCTTTATTGAGACACCAATATTATACTAAAACAGAAAAATTCTATGAAATGTTACAAATATACCGACGCTGGAAATTTGAAATGTCGTAAGGGGCATTTTGTCGTAAGGGACATTTTTATACCATTCAACTGGAAATTTTGTACTCTATCGATCTGTTTATTTAAAATTTTGATATATCTTTAAACAAAAAAGTAAGAAGTCAAATTGTTTAGTCGTAAGTGAAATTGAAATAGTTAAGTTAAAATGTTTGAGTCGTATGGGTCAAGTTTTGTTTAAGTAGCTTTTAGCAACGTCGTAAATCTAAGTAACTGTCTGTTACATACGGTGTAACACGCATACACAAAATTTCGAATCACATATTTTTTTAAATATTGTCGTAAGTAGCAACAGTATTTCACTTATTTCCTATACATTTCTTAACTGTATAACATAAAATGCTTGCATGAACAAGGCAGTTCGGGTAGTTACGACAAAATTATTTTAATTAACTAAGGATATAAAAAATTTTACGTCGATAATGTACACCCCTCAAAAATATCCATGTGTAAGGGACACCTCTTCCTAAATGTCAAAGTGTAAGGGACATCATCTTTTAAACTATTGAGCTTAACGAGAATAAAGTTATATTAAGCTATAAATCAATTAATTTTAAAACATTCTGTCTAAAAAGCATCATGATAGGAAAAAAAGACAAAGTTATGACGTTTTAAAAGAACAAATTTTGTTTTTTTGCGCTCCTGTATAGCGTAGGTTCGTCCCTTACGACATTTCAAATTTCCAGCGTCGATATGTTTATTTTACTTAAAAACCAAACAGAGTCAGATAACGATATTTAAGTAGTTAAATTTTAACTGCTTGAGTAGGAATACTCAAGCTCCCTAAACATACCCTTACAACGGCAATCAATTCTATAGATAGATATAAAACTCTATTTTGAACACCACAAATAACAAACAGTAAACAGTAACAAGATAAAACATCGGAGTACAAAGGGCGGCCTTATCGCTTTGAGCGATCTTTTACAGGCAACCTTTGGATGGGCAGGAAACAACAGAAAAGAAGAAATATACTACTCTGTCAAGAAAGTACCGGGAAAAGATCAATAATACACACAATGTAAGTTATTCATCTAAATGTATTTTATCGCCTGCAAAGTATGCTCCTTGAGAAATGATACACTTAAGCCAACGAATATTCCAATCATCAGAACATTTTTTAAACGCTTTTTCCCGAATTGAGTTCAGTTCTCGTCGCGAATTCTCCTTTATGTCTTCTACCGAATGAAAACGTGTGCTACGAAGTAGTAATTTGAGTTTAGGAAAAAGGAAGAAGTCGGCTGGAGTCATATCTGGTGAATAAGGTGGTTGCTCGATAGCATTTGTTGAGTTTTTGGTCAAAAATTCGTTTACAATTATGGCCTTGTGCGAATGCGCATTATCGTGATGCAAAATCCAAGAATTTTCTATAAAACGCTCAAATAATATTCTTTATTTACCGTTTCACCTCCCGGCATGAACTCCGAGTGCACAACACCTCGATAGTCAACAACAAGCGACCTTAACTTCAGTTGTAGATGTTAATGGCCTACCAGAGCGAGGCAAATCTTCTATCACATCTCGACCGCTTTTAAACGTTATGTACCACTCATAAGCACGTGTTTTTGATAAATTCGATTCACCGTAAGCCTTCTGTAATATTTTCAGAGACTCCGAACACGAACTTCCGTTGGCGATGCAAAATTTAAGAAAAAACTCTTTGTTCGATATTTTTGGCCATAGTGAAATTCGCAGTACACACTAGATATGATCTAACTAAAAACAGCACTATAATAAATGTAAACAACAGATGCAACTCAAAATCCGCGCCTAAATGGAAAACAGTTGTGCCAATCAAACAGCAAAAAAATAAACTAAAAATGTAATTGGGAACCATAGACAAATTATCTATTCCCGATACTTTTTTGACTGAATGTAAATAAAATATTCTTGTCATAATATCTACTTACGTTACGCCACTGTCTATGTCGTTATATACTTTTTAGTTATTTAAGATCCTCTATAAAACTAGTTTTAAATGACCCATTTAAATGTTTATATTATGTTCATATATTTTTTTAATCCAACCATTCTATTTTACGCTCAAATAACATATTTCAATTACAGAAATGGTAAAAGAAAAAGTGGTTAAAGTGCGAGCACAGGTATCGACTTTTAACAGCTACAATTGTACATGGAATAAGATCTTAGTTTGTGTGTCTCATTTGATAATAAGTGCCGAAATAGACAAAATAGATATAGATTGCGAATAAGGAAAAAGCTAATATATAATAAATAGCTTTTTAATTTTTATAAGAAAGCGCAAAGATATATCATCTAAACTCGAAACCTTTATGCACAGTAACGTTTTGATTTTTCGTTTGAAAAAAAAAAAAAAATAAAAGCGGGCATATTATTTTAAATTATCGAAATAACGGAAAATTTTTTTCCTTATTCACAGTTTGAAGGTATTTTTTTCCTTATAATATTACGTTAAAATAGTACTTTTTTTTATTTGTTTAGACGGACTTAACAGAATATTTTTTTTTATGTACTCAACATGCCTATTATGCTGGGGAGTGGGTTGACATTACTCAAAAAGCGAATTTGATTGAGTTTTTTTTCTGCTAACCGTACAGAAAAGTCCACCTACCTACAATCCGCATTCCATCAATAGAGCTGAATCATTCGCAACCTTTCAATGTCGCCTCTACTAGCACCAACTTATCTTTGCCGTTGGCAGTTTGGTGCGTTCGTTTCTTTGTGCGTTTAGTTGCTTTGGAATATCGAACCTTATGTACAGAGATAGAGATTTATTATAGACAATTATTTATTATATACTATGTGCCCGCTAATTAATTTTAGTCAGAATAGTTTTAAAATAATATTTCAATACATTGTACTACACCAAAATAAATAGGTCTAAGACATTTTTTTTAAATAGCTTAAAGAGACAGTTGACCATTACCAATATTAAAATAATATGTTTGTTGGCTTGCTTGAACGCGCTGGTTTTAAGAACCACTGGACTGATTTTAACAAATATTTAACTATTCGAATAGCCTATTTGTAGAAGAAGACTAACCGAATCGAACTTAGGATAATACGTTATTCCAGCGATAAAATCCTTAAAACCATGGCGTTAAAAATAGCACTGTGTTAAAACTCCAAAAGTCTAATAAATTAGTCATTCTAATTAGTAAAGTTTGAAATAATAGTAATTAGATCATTATCATTAACTTAGTGTTGCCAACTTTTCGTTTATTTGCTTAAAAAAGTATAAGGAAAATAATAAAGTCAGACCTAGCTCCATCGAGAAAACATAATAATAAGCTGTGGTAAAGTTTGGGAACCATGGGACTTCCAATCAAAACTTTGTTTCGTAAGCAATTATTTTCCCTTATCATAGTTTCTTAAGATAGGAATCATCATTCATATCCATGTGTATAATAGTAATTATAATAAATTCTTTAATGACACAAAAACTCAGTAATAAAAATGGAACGTACAATAAACAAGTATGTTATTTCAAAATAATTTCTAAAAATGTTCCATATTTAGGACATAAAGACTTTTACCTATGTTTATCACATATCTATATATATAAAAATGAATCCCTATTTCCCTTGGTCACGGCATCACGCCTGAACGGCTAGACCGATTTCACTAATTCTTTTTTTGTTTTGTTCGTTATTATCAGGAGAAGGTTCTTATGAAAGAAAAAAATAAGGAAATTGCGTGGATAATTAGAAAATTAAAAATTACTTTACCACCATACAAAATTATTAAACTTTTTTAATGTAACCTTAAAAGATTTGACATAGAATTGACTGAATGCGTAATGCAAATATAGACAAAGATAATGAAAAAAAAAGACGTTTTAAACGGATTCTTCTGCCAATCTTATTTTATTGCTATACAATACATTTAAAACAATTAACTTAATAAAATCAAAAATCAGCTCATTTATGGCGTCTAAGGCGGAACCAAGTTCGCCGGGTCAGCTAGTTATATAATATTATTACAAATACCTATGAAGGGTCCTAATTCGGTCATTATAATAGAGTGGTCTGTATTTAATTATGCTGGTTTATAGAAATAAAATACCATACAATCCACACAACAACATCTAATACGTGGTGAGCTCTAAAGCTTGTGTTACGGGTACTAGACATCTGATATCTATATAAATAAAAATTAATTGTTGTTCGTTCGTGTTGACGATTGAGCTGATTTTGGTTTTAAAATGTTTGTCGTAGTCCAGGGTAGGTCTAAACGGTGAGCAAATAAGGAAAAATTGCCGGGAACTTTTTTTACCCGTGCGACGCCGGGGCGGGCCGCTAGTACTTAACACTTAAGCAGTCGCTAAAGGGTCTATCAGACCCAGTCGCCCATTGTTTGCATGGTAACTATTGAATCTTAAGGATTGCAATATTGCCGCTCTTAGTACCTTCCGACGTTGGATTGAGACAGCGAATAAAAGTCGCAGCAGTCAGTTGACGCGCTGCGCTCGAGTGTTATGGACTTAAAAGGTGCTTATGGGTTCTTTGGACCCGGTAGCGACTATATACGTAAGTGATTTTTCATAACTTTATAACCCTTATTAATTATTTAAAATTTGTTTTTATTATAAAAAAATGGACACCAATAAGCCCTTAAGGTTATGGTATATTGAAGAATGCTTGAACGAAGCAATAGATAATGAAGAATGCTCAGAAACAGAAATAAATTACCATTAAACAGCTTCCGAACAAGATGGCGACGAAGAAATGCAAAATACAGAGGGACCTGAAGAAACTAGCTCCTCAAGGAGTCAAGTTGTGCAGAAAATTGAAAATTCACTAAAGCAATATGTGTGAACTGCAATAACAATATTAATAACAATATTTGACTTGCAAAGTGACAAAATAAGGTATTTTTAGACTGTTGATTTTTAGAGAAGTTTTTTAGTTTTTTTTACCAAATAATGATGGGTCTCTTATTGTGATTTGGAATAAGTACATTATAGTAGTATTAGAAAAATAAAGAAACTCATTGTTATTTTCGTTATTTACTAAGATATATGATAATGGTTAAAATGTGTCGTTAAAGTTAGTTGAATTTTAGTATGTTTTTAGATTGCGTTTTTTTATGAATAAAAGTAATAAATATAAATGTTTAATACCATTTGTAATTTTATTTTATAATATAATTACCGTTAGGAAATACACAATAACATTAAATTCAGTAATTATAGAAAAAATCAGCAATATTAAACTGGGTCCAGTGGACACGGTAGCGACTCCTAGCGTATCAAAACAGGGCGCGACTGCCCAAGTGTTAATATAATAGACTTACATAGTTTTTTTTTTATTATAAATATATTAATCACCCTGAAAACTTTTAAAATTCGCCCTAAGAGAAAAATCTGTGCTAAGATTATGCTCAAAGTGATATCGTATCTTTGCAAGCAAAAAGGAGCGTGTACATAATTTGTAAAATACTTCAACGTGTAAGACTACCTTTAGATCTAAATTACCGGTGTCTGCTTTGTAGGACTAACTAATACATTTATTTAAAAAAATTAGTTTGCAGAAAAAGATTAAGACGCATGCGTAACCAACGCACACAGAAAAAATTAAAAAGTGGGGCTATTTCAATCATTAAGATTTATTTTTTATGTTAGTTCATGTTGTACTTTAGTTTGTTGTGTCTCCTTTTTACTCATAAACTAAAAGCTAATACTTATATAAATTACCAATGTAAAAAAAGACGATATAATATTAAAATAATAGTACTTAAACGATAATATTTATATATATAAATCTTCTGTACGTGTGTTAGTCATTGAACTCCTCCTAAACGGCTGGACCGATTTTGATGTTTTTTTTTGTGTTTTTAAGTGGGTTCGAGAATGTTTTAGATTCACAACACGGTCAACTAGGTGCGAAGCCGGGGCAGACCGCTAGTTTCAGATATATTAATATAGGTAAATTCAACATTTCCGCAAGCCGCATCACAACCTTGGTACTGAGAGATGCGCGGTTCATTCACTCCTGCGCATCCGCACTATTGGCTATTCTGTGATGTTTATGTCAATGTCAATGACCCGTGATGAGTTGTTGCATAACGGCCAGTTCTTAGTCAAGGGCATAGGTCATTTCTGCGCGATGAGATGTTTTTGGACGATTCGTGTTTTAATGTGATATTTTAATATTAACTGGTTATGTTCTCATCATCATTAATGTACAGATGGTAACTATAACATTTGTAAGTAAAAATTCTATCGAAGTAACAAGGATGAAAGTATTTACAGTTCTATAATATTAAAATTAAAAATGTTATAATAATAAAAATACTTGTAAACAAGTTTTATTATGTTACTAGAATTTTTTTTTTTAAATATACCTACCCATCGAGACGAAATAATCAAGCCCAAACTAAAGTACTCCGGCCCCCTTTGAGTTATACTACATTATTTGTTATATGTGGTTATACATATGGTCAATCTCCTTTTCTTCATTAAATCAGCTATGTCATCATAATCATTCTAATTTCAGGTGATTGAAATAAGAATGCAAAATTTCAGATCAATCGGTAAATATATAGTAGGTTGACAAATACCTGCAAGAATTGTTATCTGATAAAATATCGGGACAGGTGAAGATAGAAGCTTAGGTGTGAAAGGGCGCTATGTCTTAGTTAACTGCTGATAACTCAGTCTATAAAATACAAAATGACCACAAAGGAGCTACCAAGTAATACTTAGCGATAATACTTAGCAATATCTGGAGCAGAAATTGATACTTACGTTTAGTTGAGGTTGTCTGTGACCTTAGCTGAATTTACACCGACCGATGTAGCCACAAATATACAAGAATCTAAATATTAAAATTAAATAAAGTGTATGATATTTTTGTTAATATAATATAATATAAATAATATTTCCAGACAATTCACACAACAACATGAATAGAATGACAATGACATATAATACATATTTTATAACAATAATCTACTGTGGAATTTACTCCTTGGATTTATTGCATGTTATCTTGTTAGGTAAAATGTCCTTAAATATAAAAAAACCGGTCATCAACATCATGTGGGAAGCCTATGTCACCTCTGGATGGTAGATAGACTGGTCTTTAGCAATCTTTATATCTTTAAATACATATTGTCTTGGGCACTTTTGAATTAATGAAAATCATGTTTATATCTAAAAAAGCCAGGTTGGTAAAGTGGGAGAACATTCGACTTTCATTCCGGAGGTCGTGGGCACAAACCACGCACCGCACCTATGGATTATTCAACATGAAAACAATATCTGTACTCTAAATATTGTGGTGAATTAAGGCCTTATCTTTCTCGTCTTGTGTCCCAGGTGGCAACGTTAATAGGGTGCTTATGTTATATGTACCTCAGAGCTCACACAACCACAAACAAACACAAACATAATTTTACCGTTTTTTTTTTATGTACTTTTAGGTGTATAAGAAATATTGACATAAGGAGACATACGAAGAATGTTAATAATGCAGTGACTGGTTTTGAATAATTACAGACAGAACATTTCTGCAACAGATATTTATTTAAAAACTTCAATACATTTTTTTGCTGTGTAAATGTGGTCAAGTGATTACGAAACAGCAGTAATTACGAAACAGTTTTATTAATACTTGTTCTAGGCACTAGACGTAATACCTAGCAGGCATTTTGGAATTATAGATCTAGTAATGGACTAGGCATTTAACCTTTACAAATGGGACTTGAATAGCTGACATTTCCTTGAGTTTATTGATGTAAAAATTTGTTTACAGTAGATTATATTGTAGAGTTTTATTAGTAAGGTACAATATTTTTATCGAAACAACTATTGGTTCTCTTTTTAATAAATTATTTATTTATTTAAGTAAGTACACTAACACGATTAAGCAACCAATAACATTAGTAGGTACACATAATTACCATAGAATGATACACATAATTTTCAAAAATAAGTAACAAATTAATAAATAAAATCAAATAGAATTATATATTATTATTACAAAGATTTGGAACATTTGATACATTAATTAGAATTAAATTATAAAATATTATTATCATGAATTACATGAATATAAACTAAAATAACAAATTAAGCAGACATCCTACCATTCATTCATCACTCTCGCAAAACTTCAGGCACCAACATTATGCTCTTCCGATTCTTTATCTGCGAAGATATCTCAGTCTGGGTTTTAGTATAAATGTTTTGTTAGAAAGTGCGTTTATTCTCAGCAATCTTAGTAGTTGTCTATAATAACAGAAACTATATACTTGTAGCTTAATACCAATTTTACCCCTTGAATATATAATTTTTAGTAAAACAGGCCTTTTACATAAGTAATGAGAAATGAACATAAAATTCACCTTAAAAAATATAATTATCTTATAATTATTAAAAAAAAATATATATTAAGAATCATTAGAAACTCTAAGCTATCCGATTACTATCCTTCTAAGTGAAAATCACCGTTCGGAGCGAAGGCTCGCTTGCGGCACAAGAGGTAGCGGGTTCGATTCTCACTGCATTCTTACTCCTTGACCTAGGTATTTAATTTTATAATAAAAAATATGTCTATTATATTAAGTATATAATAAGATCTCTTATTATACCCGTAACACATGCCGTGAGCTTTATTTATTTATAATTATAATGTAGATATATTTTATTACACAGAGAAAGCACACAGACCAAGTACCAAATTCTTGCAGAACCTACAAACACTGCGCCGTGAGCACCATTGAGCGCTGAGACAGTGAGTAATTACTGCTGTTTGCCCATCAACAAATAATGTAAAATTACTGCTGTTTGCCCATCAACAAATAATGTAAAATGGTATTAAATCACCGAGCTCTGTTAGCAGGTACACAGAATACCAAATATATTTGTTGATGGGCAAAAAGCCGTAATTACTTCGTTATGCAACGAGGTTCATTGCCACAGCATCCGCGGTCGGAGATGAGTCCGTTACCGTTACGTAAGGCATACGCCACTTGTGCTGGACTGATGTGTGATGCCTCAATCAAAGTATTATTTATGAATAGAAAGGCTAGATGTTTGATTGTCTGTTTATTTAGTAATAGTTTTCGACGTCATGGTGTTGGCCGTGTTTTAATGGATTTTTCCGCGGTATAAAGCAGCCTTTCTCGATAAAAGTTGTTTTGCAATATGAAAAATAGATAGTAGCCGATTCTCAGACCTACTGAATACGCGAATGAAATTTAATAATAATCGGTTAAACCGTTTCGAAGGAGTACGGTAACTAACATTGTGACATGGAAAAATTTATTAAAAGAGATATTTTCTTAATTGAAAGAGATTGACACAGGACATTGGATAATGGCACAAACTCTGGGACATGCTCAACAGTGGGCAAAAACAGATACAGATAGTGTTGATATGAAAACTGTAAACAAATATAGAAATAAATATAAAAATATCTTTACAGATTTCGATAATTATTATTTTACTATTGTCCCCGAATAGTTTTTTTTTTATAGTTAAGTCTTTATTTGACTACAATCTCACCTGATGTTAAGTGACGATGTGGTCTAAGATGGAGCATGAAGACCTAGAAGATGGCTTCTCCGGACCACATTACGAAAAACGAAAACATCGTTTTACGCACTGGCCCAGCCCGGAGGGAGGAATTATTGGTCAATTATCAACATTTTACACAACACATTATATTTTATTATATATAATAATATTATTGAAGAATTATCAGGTGTCTAGTACCCGCAACTAAGAGCTTACCACGGGGCTAGAGGTTGTTATGTGGATTGTCTGGAAATATTTATTGATTGTATCGCAAGTAAAACAGCTTTCATGAGCTAGTATACTCTTCAAGTTATAATTACCTACCCGGCGTGTTGTATGAATGATTAGCCGTATCGCGTTTTGAAACAGATGTATAATATGATAACGGTATATAATATTGTTTTAAGACCTTGGGAAATAAAGCGTGCGTTTTGATTATTGCGATACTGTGAAAAAAAACTTAAATTTTTGTGGGAATGTACATATGTTGCGTCAATGAGAAATATACCAATTATTGAAGCATTAGGATTGTCTTAAGATATCTTTGTTTGTTTTTGTCATGTATTCATGTTAATTATATTTAGTCCCAGCAGAAGAGTCAAGAAAAGACCCAAATTATTTAATTCTAAAGACCTTATCGAAGTGTCAATTGAGCAGAAATTTTGGTTGCCGAGGGACTAAGTCGACTTAACGTTTTTGAAATTAATTAAATGTTTTATTTTCTTTCTTTCATAAATAAAGCACCTCTATTTACGTTCCCACTGCTGGGACACAGAGACAAGTACCCTTATTGTGTATAATTCAACTTTCATTATTGAATGATTTTTCTCAGATAAAATAATTATATTATTATGTATATATTAAGGTCATACCTGTAAACAAACATAACATTTGCTATAAATAAAGAAACTCGAAACTTATATATAAATAGTCACAATTAATTTATTTTTTATGACCTTGCAGCCTTGATTCTATACATACCAATCATTGCCCCGTAAACTAAATACGCGAACGTTTTCTTAGGATATTAAAACAACATAAAATAATTTTATTCCCGCTCTGTTTTCGATGTAAACAATGAGAGCAAAATCAAAATAAAACAGATAGATGCGTAAAACACGAGCGATACGGATATAGAATAAAATGACTAGTAATGATTTACTAGTAAAATACTGGTCACATCATTATCATCATATCAGCTTTCGGCCAACAACCCAGAACAACAGAACAGCCAACAGGACTCCCACTGCTGGACATAAGCCTTCCTTAATAACTTCCATTGAACCGTTGTCCAGTGAACTGGCTGCGTTCAACAATTCGTCGGACGTCCAAAGCTGCGTTTCCCGATCCGCGGTCTCCGATTCCAGAACCTTTCGACCCCATAGGCTATCGGTTCCACTTCTGGATCCCGCAAAAACATTTTTAAACGAAATTTATAATTAAAATCTTAAATAAACTGGTTAATATTATTAAACTCAATATAGCAACAAATTTTTTAAACCCTACTTTAAAAAATAAGCTGAAATAATTAATCCATGTCATCGTCATCCTTTTAAGGTACAATTTATTGTCCTTAACAATGCTTAAGGACATGAATATCAGGCAGTTGCCTTAATTGAATCTCATTCTTGTCTTAATAATGTTGTATCGTTACCTGCATTATTGGTAATTATTGTGGACTGCAAGATGGCCCAATAATTTTAAAACAATTCAATATATTATGGGAGCCCACGATGCTAAATGGGAATTTACTCGAGAATCTTGAAGACATTTGGTTGTGTGATAAGAAACAAAAATATCTTCTTATGTATTATATTTCATCGGTGGTAAGACTGACTTATCGGACCAATTGATGGCAGTGGTACAACAAAGGGTTTAATATGAGAAAATCTTGTTGCTTCAGATTTTTCAGCGGATGTTAAATAAACCTAACACAAGTTCCTATTCAATAATCTGACAACATGGATGTGACGTAAACCTGCGTTCGATAGTTTTATTTGTAATCGCTATTTCTTAATATTCCTAAGGTATAGGGTCCCTTCAGATTAAGCTATATCTATGTTGGTCCACCTTTATGTCTAGGACGTGCTGTCTTTTAATATGACGAATAAATTGAGGGTTTGGCCAAGTCTGATAATTAAAATTGTTGTGATGCTAATACGGTGTAAGTGATTAATATAACACAAGTTATTTCGCTGTATATTAATCTGCCGCACTAGAGTAAATCCCAAAATTTCCTCTTCGGCTCCCCTTCTATTATAATTATAACATAATCAGGATAATTGAATCCACATATTACCTAGATGTATGGGTAAACACTAAACACAAGTTTTCATTTTAATTTAATTTAATTTTTGTAATTTGTCTGTCTGAATAAAGAAACTTTTTATTTTTATTTATTATTTATTATATCTACTACAGCCCAATACATTATAAATACCTACGATATTAATAAAAAAATAATAGTTCTCTCTGTTTTTGATTTATTAGGCCTTATGTTTTTTTTGCATCATTGGGTGTAAAACTAGTAAGATGCTACGGAAATATTTTAAGCAGTTTTACGCCACTGCCATCTCTAAAACTTGATAGCGATTAGCGTTTTCTAAGTAAGTGCAATTTATGTACATTATAAACTAGACCTAGGAACAAATTGGACTAACATATTCCGTGGTTAAAACGCTCCAGTTGTCAAAGTAACGCGATACTATTACACATTAGGGATTGATTTTCATTTTAGTTACATATAAATGGAGACAGATCTGTCACTCAATCATATCTTACTCAACTCTTCGATTGACAAGCAGAATCATACACCACCATGATGCAAAAGGTAATGGCAATTAAAATTATGTTTTTGTCTGAGCTATAAGTTAGATATTTTCATCCAATAGAATGTGTTAAAATATACCTAACGGCTTTTACTCAGCCTACCCCAAATCCTTAGAATTTTGAATATTATTCAACTACAAGATATTATTAATTACACTCCCCCGCCGAGTCTGTCTGTCAACATGTTCGAAATAAACTCAAAAAAACTACTGAACGGATTTTATACGGTTTTCTGCCATAGATAGGGTGGTTCAAGACGAAGGTTTTCGTATTCGAGCAAATCCGGAACGAGCCAACTAGTAATACAAACTTTCTCTGACTATTTTGATTGAACGAAAGCCAATCATACTAATATTATAAATGCGAATGTAAGTTTGTTTGTTACGCTTTCACGCAAAAACTACTAAACCGATCATCATGAAACTTTGCACATATACTCTTGAAGGTATTAGAAGTAACATAGGATAATTTTTGATCCCGGGAAAATATGTAATTCCGCGGGACAATATATTTAAACGCGGGTAACACCGCTGGTCTCAGCTAGTCGTAAAATATAAATGTGTTGTGAATTCACAAAGTTCAATAAAGCAAAAGAGAGCATGAAATATTTATAACTAAAATCTCGTAGAGAAATACAGAACGTACAAATCCAATTGCTGCCAATTCAATCAAAATCCTGTTCCTGGGTCTTTATACCTTTATCCCTGACAGCCAATAAACAACAACCCTTATTTTCTTCGCCCTTTTCAATAATCGTACAATGTCTGGCCATTATTTTTGTGCTTACAAAATATATTTTTTCGTTGTAAAAACCCAATATTTAGTACTAAATCCACACCCACTTTTCACTAGTAAGATTCTACTAAATTATCATGCAACTGCACCTCCCCGCGCAAGCTTACTGGGTTTCATATTTGGTTCTCTAAAAGTATTTAGAATAAACGGCCTCAGTGGAGCGGTAGGCGATGGTCCGCTTGCGGCGCAAGAGGTAGCGGGTTTGATTCCCGCCAAGGGGTCAAGTGTTTGTATGTTCTGCAAGCACTTTCTCTTTGGTCAGGGTGTATGATATGTACCTTTAATCAAGCATACCTATTTATGTTTATCTATTATATTAAGTATATCTGATGTCTAGTACCCGAAGCTAAGTTTAGATCTTACTACGGTGTGTGGATTGTCCGGTAATAATTATTTATTAGACATGTTACTTTGTTACATGTATAATTTATCGTTATACCTACCTTCAACGTCATGTCGACACTGAAAGATTGCATTATTGTATTTTACAGATAGCAGTGCTGTCAAGTCTGATAATGACTGTTAGCTGCACAATCCTCCACCAAGTCCCCATACCCCTCACCATCGGACAATACGACACTCCAAACTACAACTTCGCATACGATGTCAACGACCCCACCACCGGAGACATCAAAAACCAACAAGAAACCCGCCGAGGAGATACAGTGCTTGGACAATACTCACTCCTACAACCAGACGGAGTTCGCAGGGTCGTCGAATACAGAGCGGATGAGCTAGCTGGATTCAGGGCTACTGTTAACAATGAACCTGTCACGATAAATAATGAAGCACCAGAAACGACACCAGCGCCAGTACCTGTGACTTCTACCCCCGTTGTCCTATGGCCATCGTTGCCACCCTCCACTACTACTGAGACACCTCCCCCGCCACCTGCTCCAGCGGTAGCCGTCTCCAGATCTTCAATCGTTCAAACCTTTGCTTCTCCCATTCATACTGTACCTGTGATACCTATTCGGAGAAACTTTGGATGGGACGGAATTGATGTACAGAGTGTAGATGTGTGACCAGTCACAATAAGTACCTATATAAGTTGGATTATCGCAAATCTTTTTGCTTGGGTCTTTGTTTCCTTGTTAGGATAATCATATTTCATTTTATGGTCCAACTTTTTCGCGTATTCGTGGAACAATGAAAACAACAATGGCTAGTTAAACGGACTTGCGTCTATGCATTTATATTTTAATCTGAGCATGAGTCAGGTCAGTGAGTAGGTAAGAGATTGGTCCGGTGACAGTAGGTACTCGCAGCGACCTTGGTAGTTCGACCGCTAAAGAAAATTGGTTCGATAATTGCTATTGACGTATTTTATGATCTAATTGTATATTTGTTGTGTGATATTATTTAGTGTTGTATTTATGGAATAAATAATTCGCAATGTATCCGTTTTTGACTCGTATCCTATAATATAAACGTAAATAGTTTTATTAAATGGTGTTACGACGAGAACAAACTATTATGATGATATTTATTACTAAGTACTTAGAAATCTTAGCGATATCGATTGTACAGATAACTTCTTTTTTTATTAGAAATCGATTGATACTTATATCGACCTAGTACAGTACTTGTCCTATGTGTTTAATTAACATAATACCAACATAATTTTAGCCAATGGGTGAAATGTAAAGTATTACTGTCGTAATAAAATTTAATTAATGTGAAATGACAGGAAGCGAAATTCAAGATCTAATTTTAGATAGAAATCAAATATTGTACTGTTGTTGCAAAGAATTGTTTATAAATAACATCAATTGACTTTATTTAACATCAATAGATACTCAATAGTAAGTGTAAAATTGATTAAATAACTGTTTTCCATTTTGCTTAATTCGAATAACGCTTCTGACCGATATCATTGGAAATCTGAAAAAAAAACTATACTTACAACAACCAATTTAAAGCTAGTATAACTCTATGATGTATTGATCGACTTTTTTTTATCTTTTATTTGAATCAGTGTTATTTTTTTAAAAGACAGAAAATATTTGCTGGTTTGTATTTGTGATAATTCTTTTATTAAAAAAAATCACATGGTATGTTATATAACACTTAATTGGATGACTGTTAAGCTCCGCGGGATAATGGTGGATGCAGGCCACTTTTGACAAAACCAACTCAGAAAGAATCTATTTGTGTTGATATTATCAACCGTTGGTAGTCTTTCACGGAATTGATGATGACTGACTTACTCGTAAATAAATATTTCCAGACAATTCACACAACAATATCTAGCCCCGTGGTAAGCTCTAAGCTTGTGTTACATATAAACAACAATACAGTCCTGATCAAGTTCTGAACAAAATATAACCTTTACTGGATAACAACTAGTTACAATCCCCGTGCATACATCTGAGCGACAGCCCGTCGAACTTGACTTTTATTGTATTTCCTGAATTTCTCACAAAAGACAGAAAAAATATACAGAAAACTGGATCAGCTCCTTCATATAAAAACAGAAAGATTTCTCTCAAAAGCATCAAATCATCAGGACTCATCGACGTAGTCACAACTCCAATACAAAATGGTTGCGAAGGTAAAATTCTGATTTAAGTTTGTGAATTGCTAGATTTTGCTATTTTTGTCACCAAGGTGTTCCGGTCAATGAACTTGGTTCTTTATTACCTTGCTTGTATTTCCACTTGATCTTAACTCCTTGACCCTCACTTAAATTAAAACCACCTTTTTGGGTTTGATCACTGGATTACCTCATCGTGATATCTTAATGTACCAGCTACCGGCTGCTCTCATAACCTGATATAATATTCTAATTTGATTGGTTTATAATTGTTATTAGTATTTAAGGTGGGTTATGGCTTTTGTATGGTCATCAGTTTTCCTCGAAATCTTCATAACTTTTGTTGAGTATCTATTTAAAGCATCTACAAATCCTGATCTATTAGATTCTCTCCGTTTAGTTTGAGCTTATGTAATGCTGTGTGGGTGATCCATCAATAAATACAGTGTAGGTTGCTATTACAGTGATAAAGTACTCTGGTTACGTTAATGTTAAAATTTTCCGATTGTTAATAACTCATGTTTAATTTTGCTTCATGGTAATCATCGCCCTTAGGCTACGGCCTGCTAACTTCTTAGTTTATAGCTTCCCGTCTGACCATACTATTACTATTCAGATCTGATTCCTTATAACTAATGATTAATACGTTTCCTTGATCTAGTTCGTCGTCATCCTCGCCCTAGCGGCCGTGGCCTCCGCGTCGGACTTCTCTAAGTTCGCGTACAGCGTGGCGGACCCCTACACCGGCGACTTCAAGAACCAGGTGGAGGCGCGCGCGGGCGGCAACGTGCAGGGCCAGTACTCGCTGCTGGAGGCCGACGGCACGCGCCGCACCGTGGACTACGCGGCCGGCGCCGGCGGATTCAATGCCGTCGTGCGCAAGGACCCCGCGCTCATCCCTGCCGCCCCCATCGCCCCCATTGCCCCCATTGCCCCTATCGCTCGTTTCGGATACCCTTACGGTTATCCTTACGCCGGATTCGCCGCTCCCTACCCCTACGCCCAATACTACTGAACCAACTGATCTGATATGCTGACTATGGACTTGTAAATATATTTGAGAAAATTTAACTGTCTTTGATTTAACAAGGTGTATTTTATTATTCGTTTACGTTTTACTTCATGATATGAAATAAATAAAAAAGACTGGCCTGTTATGATGGATGATACATAGTATACGTAGAATATCAACACGTAAATCTATTTTCTAGACAAGACTGTGTCTAAACGATAACCTGAACTTAATAAGTCACGATCATGATAACTTAAGCATTTAAATCTGTCCGTAACTTTCAAGTTCTTACGTGTTTAGTACGATCTTTTGATAAACTGCCAAAAGCATACAAATATCTGTTTAATTCGCAGTTTATTTTGCGAGATAGCCCAACATTACCATTTATAAGACCTTATATTCATATTTGGCAGAGCAACTGCTTAATTTGATTTAATCTCCCTTGTTGAATATTTACGGTAGCGACAAGCTCCCTCAAGCCTAATGTTCATGATTTACGTTGTATAAGAGCTATTTAGTTGAGGTGTAGGTCAACAAAGAATGCCATAAAGCAGTTTTATTTAAGACTAGCTTTACATGCCACTTTGTTTTTGAATTTTCTTGTGGAAACCACATATTTTCCCGCGGTAAATAGCCTATTGCCTTCCTCGTTAAATTGGCTATAGAACTCTGAAATAATTATTCAAATCAGTCCAGTATGTATGGTATAAGTTCCTGCGATAAGCGCATTCAAACAAACAAATAATCTCTTCAGCTTTTTATATTAGTAGACATTTTTAGAAACCCTCAGTAAACTAAATATTATTTATAAACAACCCTAGTCCAAAACATTACCCTAATAAATCTCAATTACTTCCAAGCATGAAAGACAAAAAAGTTTTATGGAGCGATAAAATAAACGCGCATTTTCGAGCAGTTATTCAAATAAATTCCATTTCAAAACGTCCTTATTGCTACGCGTGTAGGTGGTAATTAGCTCGGCATGTGATTGGTTATTTACCTTTGCATTGGTCAGCGGCGGGCATTCTCTTAGGTACCGCATGGCCACTGACGAAATTGAACTTAAAAAACCCTCGCTTCTGACCTAGACATGTCTTTTACTTCCTATTATTAGTACAAACGATTGTGGTGGAGTTGTATAAATAGTCCTGCACTAACCAGGATTTATCATTCGCAGTTCACTGTGCAATATTACCAAACACATCAAAATGGCAGCTAAGGTAAACAATACTATTTGTTTATATATATTTTTATCTAGTGAAATGTAACTGTGGGATTTGAAATACAAAATTAATTGAAATAATTAAAATATCACTTTTGAATAATAATCTAAAGACATTTACAATATATATTTTTTTATAATTGGCTTTTTCATTGAGACTAGTTATATTCCACATCATTTTAAATCAAGGTCATTTAACAAAGTTTAATTGTGGTTTTTTAAGTGAGTATAGATTCATTTTTTGTGGTAATAAAGAGCTAAATAACGAAATCAATTAAGTCCTGGCGTAATAGACCCTTTAATTAACGATTGATTACATTTTCGATAAAAAAACCTCTTAAATCTTTATATTTTCAATCTTTATTAATTTTTAATGTTTGAGATTATTAATATGATACCAATAAAAATAATTACTCACTTACCTTTAGTTAAAAATTGTAATGAAAATTACAAAATAGATCTCAAATATAAGTATGTATATAGACAAATTATACAATACCATATTATTTACTGAAACACCAACAAAAGGATTAATTATATAATATATATGTGCTTAGTTCCAACGTGCCTTCTTGTACGGTTGCCCATGATGAGGCTTCATATACAAGCAATCTTTACATGGAAAGAGCTTAAATACTATCATTTTATTCCCTAGTTCGTCGTTGTCGCCCTCCTGGTCGCCGCCGCCCAAGGCAGCGCAATCCACGGCGCAGACTACACCAGCTTCTCATACGGCGTGTCGGACCCCCACACCGGCGACGTCAAGAGCCAGCACGAGACCCGCCACGGCGACTCCGTGGTCGGCCAGTACTCCCTGCTGGAGTCTGACGGAACCAAGAGGACCGTGGACTACGCCGCTGACGCCCACAATGGATTCAACGCTGTCGTCCGTAAAGACCCCGTCCTGCATGCTGCTCCCGTTCTCGCCCACGCCGCTCCCATCGCTCCCCTGGCCTACGCCAGCCATGCCGCTCCCCTGGCCTACGCTAGCCACGCTGCCCCTCTCGCCCTCGGACACGGAGTCTCCCCCCTGGCCTACTCCGCTGGTCTCGCCCACTCCGCTATCTCCCCTCTGGCTTATGGCGCTCACGGAGCCATCTCTCCCCTGTCCTACGGAGCTCATGGAGCCATCTCTCCTCTCGCCTACGGAGCTCATGGAGCCATCTCTCCCCTCGCCTACGGAGCTCACGGTCTCTACGGATCCCACTTGGCCCATTACTAAGCGTTGATTAGAATGAATGGTGTACATATTGAACGATGAAAGTTGCTGCCTGTGATTTAATAAATTATTGTGTGTAACACAGTTTTGTTGTTTTCAATTTATTAAGAATATAGTTATAAGATCCCTTTTTATAAAGAAACACTGCCCTATACATATATTGAGGCTATTTAATAAGAATCTGCAGTAAAAAGCAAAAGTTGTAGGATTACCTAATCATTAAAATAGAATACAAAAATATATGAATAATTTTGCAAGAGAATGCTCAGGTTAAATTGTTTGCAATGCTTATTATTACCGTGATACATATGCCTTTAAAAAATGCTACTTACGAGTTTAATTCATCAATAGAAAATGCCAGATATTGGCACTAAGAAAACCAGGATAAAATTAAATCTATCAAAATGATTTAAGCAAAAGTTTTTGTTAGAACTACTTTTTTAACGGCTTCGTCAACGCTATTTTAATATTTTCAGCTGTTTGTTTTCAACATCTGCTTATTATTAGGTACACATACTCGTACTTATACGAGAAAACAACCTAAAAATTCAAAACCTTGCTTCATAGTTGTTCTTAGCTTTAAGTGTTTATTGAGTCATTTAGTTCTCCAAATATATGCATGAACTCTTTAAAAAAATCGTAAAAGTAAAGTAATGTAAAAGTATCTTTATTGCATAAATACATGTGGTTATCGGTCTTATATAAATCACATAGAAAAATGTATTTTACCTGTGATGTCATGTTACAGAGTTAGTAAAATAATTACAATTGAAATCATCATGTGGAAAATAAAGAATAAAAAATGACAAAATAAATGCAAATTATCAAAATATAAACATATTTTTCTCAATAAATTCTTTCAAACTACTCAGTTCAGTTTCTTGTACATTTATCGTAAAGTGGTAATGAAATGTCAATGTCAAAATCAATTCATCATTAACTCGGGCTTAAAGTATCCATGGTAGTATACTCTTAGTTATCTTCAATATCCTAATTTTTCCTACTTAAAGTAGGCTCGAAATAGAACCTGTAAGAAAAGTGTGAAACGTTCTTTATTTTAATCTACGTAGCCTTTATAATGGCTAGATTTTAATAGTGTTGTAGCATCTTTATTTTAACGAAGCAACATTAATAATAAAAAATGTTAAATTTTATAATAATTAAGTAATAATTGATTCTGGACTGTTCATACAACACGCCTATCGCAAAGTGTGTTATTATAATTTCATTTCATGCCTGCTAATCACAGTTAACCTATGCTATGAGCCGTGGGATAATAACCCTAATTAAATAAAACGTTTTTGTGTTCAATGTATCTTCATAGAGGTGACAACATGACGCTTAGTTGTAATTAAATATAAGACCTAATTAAATACGTATTTGCATACAAATGCATATCAATAAGCCAGTTCTCACGCTACGACCCTATTCTATCTCATTTACGATCGACTTAGTAAATTACAGTGTGGACCTTCTGTTTCGCAACTCTTCCACGGCCAGTTCTACTTATCTTTATCATCATAAAGATCAAGAAATTAATAACCTATTAAATAGCATTGTAACGCAATTGGACCTAGAAACAAAAATATGAAGCAAAAATGCAAAACGGATTCATTCAAATCTGCAAGGTAAATTTAACTTTGTGTAAAGTAGACCTACATTTTAAAATGCATCGTCAAAAGATAATTATCATATGCATTTTTGTGCCTGTTGAATATTTTTCTTGAATTATCGTTCAAATAGCGTGCTACGTGTTTGCACAGGGTGCAATAAAAATCAGGAACACATTACAAAAATGTTTATTTGCTAATTGTTACTAAAGTTATTATTATCTAAAAATCAGTTCCAGTCATCAAATTCACCAGCCCAAATTCGCTCCGAATCCCGCGGGGTTCCCAAGGCCTCCAAGAGCCAGGGTCGAAGCGTGTCCGGGTTGTTGCCATCCACCGGCGCCATTGAAACCGCCCAAACCACCGAACCCAAGGCCTCCAGGAAGATACGGGCGAGGAGCGTTGTGGTGGATCTTGTTGGAGTACGAGGATACAATTGGCTGTCCTGCCAAACCACCGTTGTGACCCAGACCGGCGAAAGGTCCAGCCAAACCGTTCAGTCCAGCCAAGTTAGCTTGGGCGGCGTGGGCGGCATGCGCGGCCTGGGCAGCTTGGGCAGCTTGAGCTTTCTGCGCAGCGTGGATTGCTTGGGCAGCTTGCGCGTTCTGAGCGGCGTGTACAGCGTGAGCTTGAGCTTGAGCCGCCTGGGCGGCTTGGGCGGCCTGCGCGGTTTGAGCAGCGTGCGCGGCCTGGGCCTGGGCGTGTGCAGCCTGAGCTGCGTGGGCGGCCTGTGCAGCTTGTGCGGCATGAGCGGCATGCGCGGCCTGTTCTTGAGCTTGAGCTGCCTGAGCATGGGCAGTATGAGCCTGAACTTGAGCGTTCTGAATGGCTTGAGCAATCTGGGCAGCTTCAGCGGCTTGAGCGTGGGCTACTTGAGCGTGAGCGGCCTGAGCGGCTTGGACGATCTGGGCTTGGGCTTTAGCGGTGTGGGCAGCATGAGCTGCTTGAGCTTGTTGCGCGATCTGGGCGCTCTGGACGGCGTGGGCAGCTTGGGCAGCGTGCGCCTGAATAGCTTGCACGGCCTTAGCGGCTTGAGCGGCTTGAGCGTGAGCCAAAGGAGAGTGGGCAGCTTGGTGTGAGAGAGCACCGGGATTGCCTAGTCCGGCAAGGGGTGCTGTGGGTCCGTAAGGTCCAGGAACGGGACCGATAGGTCCATGTCCAAGGGGAGCGATGGGTCCTTGTCCAAGGGGAGCGATGGGTCCATGACCGAGAGGGCCAATAGGACCATGTCCTAGAGGAGCAACAGGTCCGTGACCAAGAGGAGCAATAGCTCCAGGGGCGTATGGGGCGACGGCTCCAGCAAGGGGCGCGATAGGAGCAGGGCCATGCGCCAAAGGAGCAATGGGTCCAGCTGAGCCATGGGCAAGAGGGGAAATGGCCCCTCCAACCGCACCATGGGGTAGACCACCGGCCAGACCAGCAGGCTCCTTGCGAACCACAGCATTGAATCCAGTCCCTGCGTTGGCCGCGTACTCAACTACGCGTTTTGTTCCGTCGGCCTCCAGGAGAGAGTATTTGCCGACGACGCTGTCACCAACTCGCTTCTCGTGCTGGTCCTTTATATCCCCGGTGTTGGGATCAGACACTCCGTACGAGAAGCTGGAGTAGCCGCCGCTGGCGCGGGCAGACGCCACTGCTAGGGCGAAGATGAAAAACTGCAAAGAGAAAAAATCTATAAAAATCTGTTCGTGGATTCTGTTGTAGTGTAAGTATTTAATTTTATTTTCCAGACATATGAATTAGAATTACCTTAGCTGCCATGATGCTGTACTCTTCAACTTTGGCACACAACTGATTTGACCCTGCTCCTCTCTTAATTTATATTCACACGAAACCATCGTCTCTTGGATTTGGGGGCCAAAGTAGGAAATTATTGCACTAGTTACCATTCTGTCGAAATCTACTTTCAGAGGTTAATTAGTAACTGAAGTGTCTATTATGTAAATTGATTATACTTAATTGTTATATGCCACAACAATGGATGCACTCGGCTCAGTTGGAACAAGATGTTTCTAAAGATTTTATCTTGGTGCCTACTGAGCAATGACTCTTCAGTGAAGCAGAAATATCCCACGCGACCGTAACTGTAGGTCTGTCCTAGAAAGTTATTCAAACTGAAATTAACTTTTTATTTATACAAAGTAACAGTTGGGTCCCGAAATTATAAGTTGATAAAAGTTTGCAAAAGGAAAACAACATAGTTATTTTCCGAAACCCTCATTTGTTTTGAACTACTCCGGTTTACATTAGGTGTTCCAGTCCAGCGATCGAACCCACCGCTGAATTACTATTGGAATAATGTTATGTAAACGGTTTTGAGAAACCTATTAAATGCTAGGAAAGGATTTCGCTATAAAATGCGATTGTTATAATTTTTAAGCTGCTTTAAAAAAATCATTGAACCCATGTATGATTTACGCCCATCAACCGTAAATTTTAAGGGAAGCAAATTGAGTTAGATACTCAATCCATATTAGTCAACAATCTTTGGTTTATATTATAACATATAAGAACAACATTGTTAATGATGCACAACCTAGTAACTACACCCATAACTTAGTTTTATATGAGGATTATTTTAGTTACCGTTATTAGTATACCTCTTAATGTTGCTGTGGAAAATATATTAATTTATGTTTATATAATATTTTTAAGTATTTTGTACTGTTTGTTTCCAATAAAACAAAACAAAAACAGACAACAGTTGACAATGACTCAGTTCAACTAACAAAAAAGAGTGGGAGTAGGTAGTGGCCCCTAAATAAAGTCCGTACGCAAAAATCTATGAAGTGTAACTTTCAGTTACGTTTAGTTTCTCTAAAAGTATTACAATACAATACAATACAATACAAAAACGCTTTATTGTACACAAAACAGGAACATAAACACGTAAAACAAAATAAATAAAAAACAAGTGGTACAATGGGCGGCCTTATCGCTAAAAAGCGATCTCTTCCAGGCAACCTTAGGATGGAAAAAACTTTACTTCAAATAGAAAGGAGATAAGTATTGTGCTTGATAAAACCTTCTCTTCTTTCAAATGATACTATTTTATTCTATTCCATTTACGGAATTTTTGAATTTATTTTACAGACAATTTTTCAAGCAAAACGCACAGAATTGCGTAGAATTTGTATTATATACAAATGTTACTGTTGAAGTCCGAAGTATGATACATTTTAATGTAAGTACAGATAATTCCCGTAAAAAGCCGCGTTCGCTAAGTGGGAGTACACTTGACTTTCAATACGATGGCGTTGGTCCAAGGCCCCGCCACGCACCTCTGGATTTTTCTTCTTGAAAAATGTATGTGCGCTTTAAAAACACCTGCTTTAACGGTGAAGGCAAACATTCTGAGAACTGAAAGAGTTTGAAGGACATGTGTCATTCACCAACCCGCACTTGGCCAGCGTGGTGAATAAAGCCCTCATCTCTCTCGTCAAGAGACAAGTCTCTATGTCCCATCAGTGGGAATATTAATAGGGTGATGATGATGATGACAGATAATTTTATTTTAAATGAACCATTATCATTTTAATTAATAGTACTCAATTTGGTTATTGCTCAACTTCGCGAATTCTCAACCTATGTTTTAAGCATACATTTAATAACGTAACAAACAATAAAAAATGTTCTCAACATTAAGACCTCTTACTAACAATTAAATTCATAAAATTATTGCAAGTTCTATTTGGTAGTTAGTTTCTAGTGTTGTTATTAGACGGTCATTTTATAAGCCAAAAATATTATATACTGACTTTGTAAAAAATATATTAAGAACGCTTTTGGGAAGGTAAGTTCAGGCTTTGAATAAATTGCAAATCCTGAATTAATGCGACAACTTCCAAGAACTTTAAAGTAATCGCAATTATTCAGGATTTTGCATGCATTTATGTATAATTATAATTATGTATTTGTTTTGTTATTTTTCTAAGTTTGTCAGTTTGTCAACAAGGCCCCTGATATACTTGTTCTTGATTCAGGTTTAAGATCATTTATTTATCTTAAGAAATACCTTCACTTACAAGATAAATATATTTACATTTCATCTTATGTTACAGTTTTCATGGGCATTTCACTCAGCACAAAAAGTAAAACATACCAATATAACTATAAATTACAATTAACTCAAAATCCCGGTAGATCGGAAAAACTTTGATTGTTTCTATTTAAAAAAATCCATTTTATATTAAACTAGCTGACGCCAGCAATCGTTGTTTTGGAATATGAAAAATAGATAAACTAGTGAATGCGCATATAAAATTTGGTAAAAATCGGTAAAACCAAATAAAAAAAATTTATATATAAGATATAAATAAATTTTATATACATAATATGAGATGAACTCATACTACATCTAGGGTTCCGTGTAATTAATTTGCAATAAGTTTTTTTTTTAAATTTAAAATATTGCAGTTTGTCCATCCAAGTATAAAAGTATACAATAAAAATGTATGCAAAATTGCTGAACTATTGATATTTCTAATTAAACGATTAATGAGTATTACATAGGCATTTTTCTAAATACACATCTTGATGGACTACAGTTGGTATACAATAAACTACTTCAATTTATTGTGTATTCATAAAGGCGGTGATAGATTTACCAAAGCATTTATATAAATAAAACAGGAGGCCGATTGGATTATTTATTTTTATGTTCGAGTATTCCTCTAAGAAAGTTTTCGTTTAATGGTCACTAGCTACGTTTTTTTATGTAGGTACATTAGATTACTATTATTGTAAAAATATATATTTGACGTGTTTTAGATTAATCAAAATAATGACCATATTTCTTGATTCATAAAATACACCTTTACAATTAACACAATGGCTATGTAGTGCCTATAAACCTGTGACAGGTTTATCAAGACAAAATTGTTCTCAATTACAAATCACGCATCTTAATACTAAAACTACGTTATGGAAATGTGTATAAAATAAAATAAAAATAAACCTTTTTTTTTTATGTTTTTTACAAAGTGATAAACCCCACTTATAGGTTGAAACTAATATTCTAAAGTTGTGCCGAAAAAATTAAGACGAAGTAACGTAGCTTGCCAGAGCGAGATGCGGGACTCGAACCCACGTCTTCCATTATACGCATGGATGTTCTAACCAACTAAACTAACCTCGCCACTACGTCATCGCTTCAATTTCTTCGACACTTGCAACTACGAGTTACGCCTCGTACTAGCGACATCTAGTAGAACTATTCTACTTCCATAGCTGATATTTCAATTCAGATTCAATGGAAATTGATGACGCTCTTGCTTATTATAAACCTTTTTTTATGTTTTTTACAAAGTGATAAACCCCACTTATAGGTTGAAACTAATATTCTAATAATAGCATCTCGCTCTGGCAAGCTACGTTACTTCGTCTTAATTTTTTCGGCACAACTTTAGAATATTAGTTTCAACCTATAAGTGGGGTTTATCACTTTGTAAAAAACATAAAAAAAGGTTTATAATAAGCAAGAGCGTCATCAATTTCCATTGAATCTGAATTGAAATATCAGCTATGGAAGTAGAATAGTTCTACTAGATGTCGCTAGTACGAGGCGTAACTCGTAGTTGCAAGTGTCGAAGAAATTGAAGCGATGACGTAGTGGCGAGGTTAGTTTAGTTGGTTAGAACATCCATGCGTATAATGGAAGACGTGGGTTCGAGTCCCGCATCTCGCTCTGGCAAGCTACGTTACTTCGTCTTAATTTTTTCGGCACAACTTTAGAATATTAATAAAAATAAATATTTCCGGACAATCCACACACAACATCTAGCCCCGTGGTAAGCTCTAAGCTTGTGTTACGGGTACTAGACATCTGATATACTTAATTTAATAGATAATAATACACACAAAGATATTTTTTATTATACTTATGAAACACCCAGACCAAGAAAAAAGTGCTTGCAGAACATACCCCATACCCAGAATCGAACCCCGAACCGAATGTGTAAAAATATATATTTTGTATTAGGTATTTCTCATTTCAAATACCAAAGAAGTGTCGAAACCTACTTTTCATATCAGTATTAATTACATTTATTTATGAACATGATATATCTATTTATGACAAAAAAAATTATCTTTGACATTTGAAACTATCTATACAATTAATCCATTAATAAGTAATTAATATCCTAAAGTAATCCATAGTAATGGAACTACTTGTTAACGTCTAATCGTTGGTGTAACCAGTTTGAAATTATTTGGAGGTAAACGTTGTACCTACTGCTTCCGGGTAGTATTCTTATTATTAGTATAGATAGTATGTGGGCAGATTATTATATTTTATTATATACTAGCATTGTCCCTCGGTGCTACCCATGTTATAATGAATTTTCCCGCGAATCAACATACTTTAAAGGTAATTAAAAGTAGTCTATGTTCTAATCCAATGAATAACCCATTCCATATATTTTTATCAATTTCAGGCTTATCGGTTCAGCCGTTTTGCCATGAAAGATAATAATAACATAAACTAATTAATACAGATACTAGACAAGCTAGTTCTATTAATATGAAGAGTTAATATAAGCCACTTGCAAGAAAGTAAAATTCAAGTTATCTTAATTATTGAACGTCAGTGAAGATTGCCTTGAGTCTGAATGTAGAGCGATTCATAATTAAATTCCTATGATTAAATCTCTAAAACAAGGTTTGAATATGAACTACAAAATGTTTGCTGATTTTTATTAAAGTTGAGTAAAGGCCGAGCTGAGGTGCAGCAGCAGGGATTGTCGGTTCGATTCCCGTAGAATGATCCAATTAAAAAAAAACAATTAAAAAATTAACTAACGAGTGACGTTTATCACTTATTAAAAATCATTATAACTTTATACAGTCCACAATTTCTCGTTCCAGTATATATTTTTTTATAAAATAATATATATACCTAATGTTGTATATCTATCATGCTTAATTTAGATGATTTGTGCAAATGGTGGGAGCTGTTATAACACATTGAAGCGAACTGTCAAGAAAATGTTATTTCCTTAATAGTATTTGACTAAAAATTTTAGATTTATGAAGTTTCAGTTGACCTGACCATGTATGCATTGTGCTTCTAAGGAAAATAAACGTTTTGACTTTGACATTATCGGAAAAAGATTGACTACGCTAAAAAATCGTCTTCGCCAGAATACTTCGCGTTGCAACGATGTACCCGGCTGCACATAATCGCGTTGACATGAATATTTGCCGTAGGCCACTAATGTAGCCTCACCATAAAACTCCACCAGAACATCCCATTAATTTTATATTTATAGATCTCAACATCGATTTCTTCCAAGTATGATAACTAGCTTCAACCCGGAGTTACCCGCCATAATTCCCCATGAATTATAGCAAAAATAATCGCAAAAAACGTCGAAAAGTTGCACGAAAGATACACTTTTCTTACCGTTGGCCTTGGAAATGAACTTTAAAGATCAGCCTCATTTCTTCTCTTACATACACGCGCCCATGCGGCCTTGCCCTTCCGCATCCGTCATTACGAATTACGAGTGCTTCGGGTCGGGGTTCCGTGGATTGTGGAGCGAACGGAACGTGTGCTATAAGAAAGAAAAAATAAAGTTATGAGGCGATTTCTTATTCAGATTCAGATTTATTTATTTCACCTTATTATAACAATGGTTGCTATACTAGGTAATTCATTTTGTACATTATTACTTAGTTAAATTATCCATAAATAAATTACAAAAAATCAGATGTCAATTAATTAAATACATTTTCCAAATAAATGAGTTCAACGTAAATATGTAAATAGATTAAATCATTAAATTATTTATCAATAGACACACAAATGAAAAGGTAAATTAAATATTTATCAGACTTAAACAATTAAATATTTAATTTATTGACTTAGACTAAAATAATCACTTTAATTTCATTATTAATTCAGGATTACTCTTTTAAGGTAATCCTGAATATTTCTCTTTTAAACATAATAAAATCGACTCAATTCAAGGTGGTGCTTTTAATTCAAGAAAAAATATATATGTTGTGTTGTTTGATGTTACCTCTTAATATTTTTTTTTGTTTCACATATTGCTTTCGCATTATAAAGTATTGGTTTCTACCATGGACCAGGAATTCATCTATGTTACCTTGTTGTCCTATTGACGCTACGGAAACGCCGTGATTAGGTGTGTTGTATGAATTTTACGTTGAATATGGATTAATTAACAATATTCAACAAAAAATCTAAAATTATTTCAGCGTTGTAAATAGCCTTTCATTCTATAAACATATATGGTTAAATCTTCCCTAACACTGAAAATTCATTTAAATCGGCTCAAACAAGTTTCCTGTGCCATACCAAAGTTTGCGTCCTTAGGTCCTGCCTTAGATAACCCATATGGAAAACAATACAAATACATAAACATGAAAACAAAGTATCATTACAATGTTGACGGAACCATTACCGCCCAGTACTCTCAACAAGTATCAAGTTCTAAAGATCAGAGCACGCCCGTAAGCCACGCCCTCACATCCCGCTCTATATAAAACCATCGACGCGTCCATCTGCACTCACTCAAGTGGAAAACATACAGTCGCAATGGCAGCTAAGGTGATCTATTTTATAATTACAAGTGTGATTGCCAATATATCGTTGAGCTAAGCGGAAATTAGTGCAAAAGACGTACCTACTTAAAGACGGGAAAATTGCTTATTCTCAAATCTCTATTGAATCGTGCCTGGTTTTTAATCTGGCGAGTCATGTGTGTCTTAATTACATTTCTATATCAAAATATTTAATAAAACAGAATAGAACAAAAATAATTATCAATATAAATAAGTATTTCTGGGCAATCCACAAAACCACATCTTAGTTGAGATACTTAATAAAATTAACTTGTTTGTAAAGTGTTTAGATTGTGCATTAATGCAATTGGTTATCAATTAAAACTAGCCAAACGTGCTTATAATGATCGTTGATAACGTAAAAACCAACTATTTTGCACACACCTGGGCATATAATTATGATAGAAGTGTCACCATTGTACTTGACTAATTATATTAATTGATTATGACATTAACGACTGACAAGCAATTTAATCATAATTAGGTGTGAACTTGTGTTTCAACTTTGACTATAAATATGTATAACAATTATAAAATTGTTTTCAAGTATAAGATATGAGTTTGGCACGCTCAAAGTCATAATTAACTCCATCACATCAACCATTTGATAATCCAATTTAGGTCGTGGTTACTCAGAAGCGAATGTCGTTTTGCATGCAAAGTTTATTTAGATGTACAATTAACACAAATCAGTTTGCTGGTTATCGTCTCACTGCTGGCAAAAATGCTCTACCAATCTCCAACAATCCCTATCAAGAGCGATATGCCATTTACTACCCCTGAAGGTTTCTAATATCAAACTCCAATACTAATTTGTTTTTTCCTTCCAGTTCGTCGTAGTTCTCGCGTTGGTGGCCGCTGGGCAGTGCTCAGTCGTGCCAATAGCAAAAGTAGACGCCGATTACTCCAGCTTCGCGTACGACGTCGCTGACCCCAACACCGGCGACTACAAGAGCCAGGTGGAGACGCGCGTCGGCGGCGCCGTCGCCGGCCAGTACTCCCTGCTCGACTCCGACGGCACAAAGAGGACCGTCGACTACACCGCTGATGACGTCAACGGATTCAACGCTGTTGTCCGCAAAGACCCTGTCCTCACAGCTGCCCCGGTGGTTTCCTACTCCGCTCCTGTTGTCGCCGCTCCAGTCCTCTCCAAGACTGTTGTAGCTCCTGTTGTAGCTAAGACTGTTGTCTCATCTCCTGTGTATTCCTCCCCCATTGTTGCTGCCCGTTCCTACCCCTACTACAACCTCGGTGATGTGTACGGCCGTGTCGCCTACGGATCTCCTTTGGCCTACTCTGCGTACCCCGCCCCCCTGTCGTACTGGTAATCCTTGCCTCAGGCTAAAACCACAAAGTGTTCCGTGATATTCATTATGTAAATATTGACGCTATTCTGTACATACCAACTTGAGTGTAATAAAACCGAATTTTCTACCGAATATCTGTATTTTTTTCAAAGTTTTTGTAAATAAGTCTATAGGTACTTAACCCTATATTATATATTATTTACTTATAATTTGGGGATATACAAAAATTATTTGGCAAAATATTGTTCACTAGAAACATAATATTTTTTTACAATTATTAAGTTGGTAGTGCTCAACTTATAAATTAATTATAATAGAGACCACAAATTTCTATAAAAGTACTTTTCTAAAATATACTTATTACTAGTTTATCACTCAATATTCCACTATGTTCAGGAAAAGTTAGATATAACTAAATATAATGTCCGCCCGCGGTTTTGCTTGCGTAATAATAAACTTTCCAGAGGCAAAAAGTAGTCTATGTGTTATTCTGATATGTAAGCTATATTTTTAATTACCTCAGTGACGCGGTGGACGCACGTCCACTTGTGGTACAAGGTAGCGGGTTTCGATTCCCGCCGATGGGTCAAGTATTTGTATGTTCTACAAGCACTTTCTTCTTGGTCTGGGTGTTATATTTATAGTAAAAATATATATGTACGTATGTCTATTATATTAAGTATGTCTTGTACCCGTAACACAAACTTAGAGCTAAACACGGGCCTAGATGTTGTTGTGTGGATTGTCCAGTAAAAAATATTTATGTATATTATTGTAAAGTTTGATCAAAATTAAAACAAAACACACACACTGACTTAAGTTATCACAAACTTTCGCGTTCATCATCATATTATTATTATTAAGAATTATTTATTGCACAATAAAATAAAGAGTTTTCAAAAGTTGAACTTAATGCCAAGGCATTTTTTACCTGCCAACCTAACTACTATACTTGTAGTAGGATAACTACACCAAATATACCCATACTAAATCAAATACTACTAAATACCAAACCAGGTCAAGTAGACCAGACCGAAGGTGCAATATACTTGTGGCTAAGAACATAATATCACCTTATTGACCTACAAGGTGTTTCAAACTCCCAAGGAGCAAGATTCAGTGAGCCAGCAATAAAGTTTGCACCGCCACCTTCTGTTTCTAATCAGAAAAGTGACAAATTAATTTATGCCATTGCCTTCTTATTTATTAGCTTATTACAAATAAGAATTCTTGAATAGTAATTAGTAAATTATAATATTTTATCTGTTGTTTCGGCTAATAAGATTTGAAAGAAAGAAAAATATTTATTTGTGGACAAAAATATAACAGAGAACATTATTAATTATTATTATTTGTGGGAAAGGTTGCATAAAAAATACAATTATTCATTTTTAGTTTAACGTAACTTTGTTTTGTGTTCGTTACCTCTTAGAACTTTGATCGCCGGTGACCGATTTCGATCATTATTTTTTATGAAAAGGAATTTTTAGTCTCATTTTAATTTTATAACAAACGCTTAAGTACCTCTCGAGTTCTATTGAAATGTGACCTCATTTTATACTGAGTTTAGTCAAACCCGGGAACCAAGGTTCAAATCTCACGTGTTTTTTTGTAAATTTTTTTTCGCTAAGAGAATTGAGGCTTTTTAACCGACTACAAAAAAAGAAGAAGGTCAAGGAAGGAAGTCATCGTGTATTTTTAAATCTCAAGTTAATGTGATTGTTCTTTTTAGTGTTTGAGTATCATTTAGAGAAATTTTAATTTTGCTCGAGTTCGAAAAAAGTGGAGGTTCAGAATTATGCGTGTATATATATTTCACGAGTTATTTTCAAAATTGTTTTCAATTATTTGTATCGAAAATGTTGAGTAATGCAACCATTTCTCAATTCCTCCATGGCAGGAGAAGGGGGCAACATTTTATGGACTGTTTGATTACTCAATAATTCATATTTTCTAAACTTAAACTCGGATAATGATTTTAAATAAGTGATAAACCTCACTCTGCAGGTTAAACTATTTTTAAATTTTATGCATAAAAAGTGTCTTAATCTTTTTTCCTTCGAGTATCCATCCTTATCATGGGCGCGCGAAGGTTTGGGATGTGTCTTAATCTTTTTCTGCATAAAATTTAAAATCATAACTTTTTAAATTATCATGGTTTTTAACAATATTATGATTTATGATTTGACGGTTCCTGAGTCCACCGATATTTCGACGCTGTTGCAAGCGCCATGATCACGGAAACAACTGACAATACCAGCAATAATATTGTTACCCGTTTTAAATCATAAAATTTTAAATCGGTTGTTTTTTGCTAAAAATCTACTTATTTGAAAATCGTTTAACACTGTCCACTTATTTGTTTATTATTTGGTAGCTAAAACATCCATCATCGTTGGTACAGAACTAATCCAGCTATGCCTCATTTCCACGTGTCGCGGCGGCGGAGATTGTAGCGTTCGTTTGCTGCCTTCCATCAATGTTGATTAGATTTTCGTGGGTAATTCACATGTGGTTTCTAGCTGGTGAAAACTATTTGTATTGGACTATTTATAATGGGGCTGGGGAGTCACTCAGTGAGCTAAGAAAAAGGCTATGCTCGGAGTTTCTTTACGAAATGCAATCAGAAAAAGGGATACGAAGAAGAACGCGGGTGACCGACATAGAAAAACGCTAATTAATTTGTCTATGTCAGTAAAGTTTCAGTGGTTGGTAATGAATGGTTCGCTAAGACGCTTATAAAGTCTTAAACATTGGTAATTGGTCAAAAAATTCTTGTCTGGAGACCACAAAACGGCAAATTCAGCGTAGGACGTCCACGAACTAGATGGTCAGGCGACTTTTTGATAGCGGTGGCCTCATGGTGGGTATACAGGCTGCTTACAACCAAAATTTGTGAAAATCTTTGAGGGAGGCCTATGTCCAGAAGTGGACGTCTTACTCAACTGATGATGATGATGAAGACATCTGGTGGTACAGAAGTAATCTCTGCTCTGTTAATTTCCCCGTGTCGCAACGGAGATTGCTGTTCGTGTTGCCTTCCAATGTTGATTACATTTTCGAGAGCTCCGAACTGTACTTCACATGTGGTTTCTAGTGTGACTCACGAATAGATTTAATACATCTATATTATATATATTGAGAATGTAAAGAATGCAAATAATATTGATCTATAGTCAAATACCTAATCTTATATTCTCGTGTTCGTTCCCGTACTCCTCAGAAACGGCTTGACCGATTCTCATGAAATTTTGTGAGCATAGTTAGTTAGTTAGTTGGGGGGGCCTGATTTTCCGCATTTAGACTCAAGGTGGTCCATTGTGCGTGGAGTGGGGCACTAGGTGTAACCAGCCTAACTCTGACCAAAAGCGCAGAAGTTTGCTCACAAGCTTCTCGGAGTGACCTTGGGATTTTGTGAGCATATTGAGTAGGTCTGAGAATCGGGCAACATCAATTTTTCATTATGCCAACGTTTGCTTGATTCAGCTAGAAATCCATATAAATAAACATTTACGGACAATCCACACAACAATATCGAGCCCCGTGGTCAGCTCTAAGCTTGTGTTACGAATACTAGACATCTTATATACTTAATATAATAGACACACATCAACATTGTTATGATAACAACATAAGAGAGGAAAGCTGGGTTGTTCTATTCGCTTCTCAACTGAGTGTAAAAAAAAGAAGTAATTGAAGAAAAATTTAGGTCAAGACAATGTTATTTCCTTCATTATTCTGAGTTTTTATTTAAATTAGCTTTAAGTTGACCTGTCCATGTAAACCATGAGCGTCTAAGGAAATAAACGATTTAACTTTGACTTAGACAGACATACATTATAAAGTTTTTTTTTACTAAACATTTACCAGACGAATGACGCGTAAGCGGACTTTCGTCCACCGCGCCATTAAGGATATTATATAGATAAAGAAGGGTAAGATATATATATCATTAAAATTTTCATTACATATTTTATGATAAGACGGTTTTTAAAATATTTTTATAACTGTTGGGTAACAAATATTATTCGTTTAACTTATTAAAATTTTAAGCATTCCTTTTCTTGAAATGTTAGCACAATTTACTAGTCTTAATAACTTTGTCACTTACTATCACTTTGGTATGCGGGACGAATGCGGACAAATAATATGTGGGACAAAAGCCATTTTTTAATTATTTGGGCCCAAACTCCGATACGAAAACAGCATAAACCGTCACATAGCCACTTAAAACCATATAAATAATAACTACGTTTTATTTCACGATATGTATTTTATAATTGAACTAGCTGGCCCCAGCAACATTGTTTTGCAAAAAATAAATAGTAGCCGATTCTCAGACCTACTGAATACGCATATAAAATTTGGTAAAAATCGGTAAAGCCGTTTTTGAGGAGTACGTTAACCAACATTGCGACATGGAAATTTCTCCCGTTTTTTACACATTTACCACTATATCTTTGCTCCTATTGGTCGTAGCATGATGTTATATAGCCTATAGCCTTCCTCGACAACTGGACTATCCAACACAAAAAGAATTATTCAATTCAAACCAGTAGTTTCGGAGATTAGCGCGTTCAAACAAACAAACTCTTCAGCTTTATAATATTATTAGTATAGATGTTCTACTTAATAATGAAATCAGGAGTGTGGACGTTGAATTGAGTAATTGACTTAAGTAAAAATAAAACGAATAAATTCGGTAGTTTCACTATTTATTAAAAGCTTGCATAACTAATTATGTACAGAAACGGGGAGGACGGGTTGTTAATTGTTTACCAGTAAGAAAGGGGAGCAACATTGGCTCCGTAGCTCAAGGGAGAGCCAGCGACGTAGCCAGCTGAGTAAGGGTACACGGAGGACACAGATGGGTAGGAAGAGTACACAGAGGGGTAGGAAGAGTACACAGAGGGGTAAGAAGAGTACACAGATGGGTACACAGACTTGGCAACAATGGGGGCGGAGTAAACAGACTTGGCTACGACGGGGGCGATGACAGAGTTAGAGATGACAGGAACTGACTTGGAAACAACAGGAGCGGAGTAGGAAACGACGGGGGCGATGGTCTTAGCAACAACAGGGGCGACAACGGGGGCAGCGACGACGGGATCTTTGCGGACAACAGCGTTGAATCCGTTGACGTCATCAGCGGTGTAGTCGACGGTCCTCTTTGTGCCGTCGGAGTCGAGCAGGGAGTACTGGCCGGCGACGGCGCCGCCGACGCGGGTCTCCACCTGGCTCTTGTAGTCGCCGGTGTTGGGGTCAGCGACGTTGTAGGAGAAGCTGGAGTGGTCGTCTACTGACGCTACTGGCACGACTGAGCACTGCCCAGCGGCCACCAACGCGAGAACTACGAAGAACTGAAACAAGTATACGTAAATAAGTAGATATTACTTACTGAGACAAAATTGGATTGAAATAGTGAGATACTGATATGAAGATGGTTCAAGTAGTGATAAAGTATCAAAAACTCTCAGTTTTGTAAAGAGAGCAGAGATCTTGAAAGATCCGAAAACTCTAAAACGTTAATCGGTTAGTATTGTTTTCAATTTGGTCTAAGATTTGCAAAATATTTTAGGTCATGCAAAAGTAGGAATCAGAACGGATATGAATATTAAGCATGTCCTTGAGGTGTTTTTATGATCCGGCCCTCTTTTGGTTGTCAGATCACGTTGGAGGTACTGCTAATTTATATAGAAGTACCGATAATAAAATGCTAGCCAGATTTGAATAGAATACAAAATTACAAAATCTATTGTTGCGCGAATTTTTGGTGTGTTAAAAAGAGACTCATCTATGGACAACTAATTAAATTGTTTTATACATGCGTTAAGGTGTGAGTAAAATTAAGTTTAGAAACATAAGTACGTATATGGAAAAAAATATCCTCATTTTGTGTGTATGTGTTTTAAGTGAAGCCTTTAAAATATTTTATGATAATTTGTAATACTTTCATAATTTATTTGATTAAAAGTAAACATGTTTCAATTTCTTCTGACAGGATCATAATATACATAGAATAGAGACAAGAGCTATAACAATTTTTAAAATATATTTTTTTTATTAATAAAATAAAATCATTTATTTAGAGATAACAATTTAGGAAAATAAGTAAATAACAACCAATTTGCAGATGAAACCTAACTTTTTTTGTTTTTGATTGGATAATTGTCTCATAATTATAATAAAAGTTTGTATTGGAAAATTGACCCATAATTATAAATGAAAATTAGCAAAGAAGCACCTACCTTGGCTGCCATTGCTGCTTGGAGGAATTCACCGGTTGAATGAATGATCTCACAGAAGTACACCAAGCTTATATAGGTCGTTCTATATTGTAAGCAAGTACCAAATCAAGTGGCACAGCGGTCACTAGTCGAACTTGAAAATAGTCTTGTCTCATGAATCACATAATAAACATGGAAGAATTGTCTGTTTGTGCAAATTTTTGGGCTTGAGATTTGGTTAGACGAATAAATGTAATATCGTAACAGTTTAATTGAGGTGAAAACCCCGTTTTTTTAAATAAATGGGGACGACGAAGTCTTTATGAAATACATTCCTTTTTAAGTTTTTTGTTTGATTCCCGCCGCCACAGCCAGATTTTGTACAATCTACAATATCTGGTTTCGAGTCTGGTTGTTTTCTATGTGTCTGATGTATTAAATTACAAAAACAATTATGTCATCCCTTTTTATTTTTTTTACAGTTTTATTCAAGTCATCCCGATTGTTCCAAAATATATTGTTATGCACCTCTTTTAAAAGATCTGATTCAAATGTTTGTGCAACACAAAAGCTTTGCTACTGAAAGAATAAGCTTATTATTTGCCCACCATGCTACAGTACAATTACACTACCTACTTATCGCTTCATATTTGCACAAGTTTTACAGCATTCGATTGAGACGAACTCTTAAGGGATGCACATGGTTTTTATTTTTTTGGGATAGATAGTACAAAGCAGCAATAATTAATACACTCCGCATTTTGGTAGTCGTCTGTACGGTAAGGCGGTCAGTACGATACTAAAACGAGCCACGCTGAGCCTCAGCGCTGAGAAACTACGCGCTGAGCTATCAGCGCTGACTGTCAGCGTGACACTAAAATCAGTCTTACGAGCGTATGTGTCAGCAATTTATTTGCGTAGTCCATTCCCAAAAGAAATATGAACAATGGTATTACATGGTATCCTGTGCGCGAAGATTACGGATGTGTCTTATTTTTTTCTGCATAAAAAATTAATAAAAGTTTAACCTGCACAGTGAGGTTTATCACTTATTAAAAACATTTAAAAAAAATGGTATTACAAATCATAATAATTATATGGTGCTTATAAATTGCAATATTTTATTTTCAAACTGTCACTTAAGTAACATAAACAACCCTATTTACTTTCCCACTGCTGGGATACATTGAAATCTCTTTTGTCTAGAGAGTTTAGGCCATAATTCACCACGCTGTCCAAGTGCGGGTTGGAGAATGACACATGTCACTCAGACTCTTCAAAGTTCTCTAATTTTCTAACCCGTCAATGGAATAAAATAAAAATAATATAATTTTTCTAACCAATTTATAAAAGTATTAATACCATCCATAAATAAAAAGTTAGTGAACAAAACCGCGTGCAAAACTATGTTTTTAGATGAACTACTTACATTATAATCTTTATTACAAAATTGTAATGAATTCTATTACACGTAAAGTAAGAGATTTATGGTAACGAGTTGGGTTTCCGCAAACAACTGGTCTAGATTTTAATGTCATGCCTGGGTAATATCGTAATTAAAATTTAGGACGAATTTACTACATCATGTCATCATTATCATCAGTTTACGTTAGTTATAAAATAAAAAAATAAATATCTTCGGACAATCTACACAACAACATCTTGCCCCGTGAGCTCTAAGCTTGTGTTACGGTTACTTGTATCAATATACTTAATATAATTATAGGTACATACATTATATCTCTCTCGTCAAGAGAGAAGTCCCTGTGTCCCAGCAGTGGGAACGTTAATAGGGTGATGATGATGATGACATTATAAAGATATTTTTATTATTATACGAGTACTATAATAGTTATTGTAGTAATACTGGTGATATGACGATGATGTAGTAAATTCCCCATATTTTTTTTATTTCTTAAGTAGTTATATTGTTTAAATATTAGACAATACTAAATAGTGTAAATATTATATAATACTAAATATAGATTAAAGCATTCTGTAAAATTATCATATCCCCAGTACCAATAATTTATAAAATGTATTTATGTACCTAGTTCTTAACACTCTATACATTTTTTTGTCAAAATAAAACCAACTTCAAAACGGAAACTAAAAAGTAAAAAATAAATTAACTTCTACAAATAATTTCGACGAATAAATTTGAGGTCGATGCCAAGTAAATACTACAAAAAACTTAATGCAGTAACAAATAACTTTTTATAAAGAAAAAGAAAAATAATCAAAATAGGTTCATAAATTACCAAGTTATCCGCGAACGTACATAAAAAAAAAATATATACGGTCGAATTGAGGAAACCTCCTCCTTTCTTGAAGTCGGTTAATAAAAAGCGAATTCAATTAATGAAAAGAAGTCATTAAAGATTGCTTCTTGATTTTGACTGTGTTGTTCAATTCGCATAATTTCCTTAGTCATTTTTGTTTAAAAATTTTAGTTTTATTAATTTTAAATTGACCTGTCCATGTATGCCCTGTGCTTCTAAGAAAATAAATGTTTTGACTTTGACTTTGAATTATTTTCGTACCTACTCGTGTCTTTGTTCGTGGTTTAGGCCCACGTCGTGGAGACACCCGATTTCGTTTTAGTGCGATAAAAAGTATTAGTTGAATATTTATATCCAAAGTAGATTCAGCTTCAAAAGTACAAAGTTTAACTTAAATTGTATAAATAAGTCCTCGTGGCATTAATGTAAAAAGTAAAAAAGCTTAATAAGTCTTCCCTTTAACAATTCAATTTTCAATTCAATTTTTTTCACTTTATATGAAATTGTCTAGGAAGATTAATTATTTTATAAAAACTGTAATGGCTATCATAATTAGGTAGGTACTAAGTAGTAAGTTCCACCATAAAATATTTGCATATGTCCTAAATCTGTGATTATGTATTTGTACTTACTAGATAAGCATTTATACTTAGGTGAATATAAAATGTTTCGTTATCACTTAACGTTACTTGGTCATTGTATTTTCTATATATTATTTTTTTTTGTACTTTTAAAGTAAATAATTTATCGGTTCTAATAATGTATAAGATTAATGATAAAACTATTTTTTCAATTTGAGATGCATCAAACTTCTATTTATTTTGCAAATATCTATCATAATAATTCCTATTTCAATGTTCTAGGGATAGACAATAATATCAAACCGAAAAGCAACCAAGCTTAGAAGATATTAATAATATACAGGAGTAGTCTAAACCATTTAATTTAGTGGTAAACGATAAATATGCTTGCTCTGTTAATTATCGTAGGCTATTAATGTCTACGGATTTCATTAAAATCATTTAAGATTAATATTTTTTATAAGCGAATTCAATAGCATTTATAGTAGTGCCCCAAGGTGCTACCAGTGTTATAATGTATTATCCCGCGGAATGTCATTTTCCCGCAGTAAAAAATAGGCTATTATCCTTTCTTAGGCTGTAGAGAATCTGTGTATCAAATTTAATTATTTTCGGTTTAATAGTTTTTGCCAGAGAACCCGACAAACAGAGTATTATATTTCATTAGTTTAATATCTTGACAGATAATAGACCAGGCGGTTACTTAGTGGAAAGACTAGAAGGAGAGGTACAGACATAATAGCGCACCGCACCTCATTTATAGATCATCAATTGGTACCTACTAAATTTGTATTAATTTTCTTTTCAACCTAAAAATAATGAACCTTGTTTATAAAAACGGTTTGACTTCATGATTATTCACATTAGAATCCAGCCCGCAAATTTTGCAGGCTCTATCGAAAACAGGAATAATATCTATTATAAGGAAATTGTTATATTTCAAACAATATTGCGTACGCGTTTCTTAATTTATGAGTATTTTTCTACTCGTTAGTAAACTTCAGACTATGGTAAGTACCTAAAGGTTGTGATTATGCAAAGACAGCAACTCAATATGTATCAACAAGGTAGGACTATATTACTAGGGATAGAACTAGAAAAATATTCAAGCAAAAAAAAAAATTAAAAAAAAAACAATAGAAATAAAACATCAGTATTATTTTAGCAACATTTTTTTATTAAGAATTCCACAATGGAACAAATCTTTCAATTATAATATCTAGACCTATCAGATTGTATGTAGGAGTGTTCTCAGATAGATAATGTTATGCTGTTACACTATTAGGTACGTTACGCATTATAATAATTAGTGCACAATGGACAATTAATTATAAATACCTGTATAATAATAATAACACTACATCGTTTGCTATATCGCAGCAAAGTTTGTTATCTAACGCACAAGTATACCTACTGGTCGTACAAAACGTTACTTTACTTTGCTTGCGATAGAACATAATGTTATTCGTTATACTGTTTGTTTGGACAATATTGTGAGAATGTAAGTTAAAGTTATTAAAGAATTATATAATTTATATTTCAAGTAAATACAGGTACACATTTTACGTTCAGGTAATCCGTAGGATCTCTATAATTTTTTTTATAGTCTATATATTTTTTTTATCTATAATATATATGAGAAGTTCAATAATGTAGTAAATATAAGCTATGTTTGATTTTCACAATATGTCCAAACAAATACGAACCCTCTAAAGAAACTTAAATATACCACTGAGGAATTTACCTTAAACATCCAATTTTCGTATATGTATTTCATAACACGTATTATTTACATTGAGAAGTTTAAGACGACTATTATATACATGGATCAGGGTATATATAAAGATTATATAGGTACATACTAGAAAAGAAGTTTATAACCGTCTCTTAATTAAAATGGCAATATCCTCAGCGATTTCGTGGTTTCTCAAAGCAAACATAACATTAATATCTACTTTTACACATAACTAACGAAATACGCAAAATTACCACACTAAAAAATTCGCTAAAGACACGGTAGGTACCGCTACATTGACGCACAAATAAATTCAGCTAATAGTTATTATACCTCGTGCACACCAAATCTAAATTCGTATATAGCCGTAACGGGCGGGCTTGGGTGCACGGGCCCTTCAACCAAGCCATGTGGTCTGACCATTGCTCCTTGCGTGATACACGCATCCCTCGTAGACAAATTTACCAGTGATATCAGGGTTCTTGGTAATTCACCAGCATCTCAATGAAATTTGAATGTGTTCGTGAAATACCAATAAATCTGTAAATATTTGCTTCGAGTGATTTTAGAGTATTGCTAAGGAGGAAATGTGAGAGTAAGAATTTTGGTAATTCAACTACGAGGGTCTCCGGATGCAGAAATAAAATCTCAATAATTATGTACATTCAACCCGCATCAGCCATCTACACCATTCACTACTCTCTAGTAGTACAAAAACTGAATCAAATAAGAGTATCTAATGTAAAATCACAAGTAGTGCTATTCTTACTGTTAAAGAATTATATATTCTTCCATTATATATATAAAAAGTCGCTTAAAAAAATCACAGACAATCACTTTTCCTTTACAGACATAGACCACCAAACCGACCAATTTTCTAAGCATTATCTCCCTACGTACAAAACCCTACTTACTTAGTTTTACAACCATGCAGGTTTATATTACATTCCGCTAACCTCCAGTGTCCACACATCGCCGCTTACTAAGATGTTCTCTACATTTTACCCTCGTTTATACCAAACAAAAATACATTCGCCCTTTTCAATCAACCGCGGGCTGTCGTACATAGTAACACAACATTTCAAATTTGTACTTATTTCACAAAATCCTACACTAAATTATACAATACAGATGCCGAAAAAATAATTTGGCAACACTGGCGTAAAACTGATATTAAATATTACGTTTTAGTTATACTTTATTATTCATTTAATTAATTTGTACTGGCAGTAACCATTAGACTTCAGAAATTTGTACTTTAGTTGTTTGTTACGGAGTTCTCGTTGCTCCAATATTATTGCGTATTAAAATTACACATACACGAGATGACATCAAGAACATTTTGATACACCGAGACTTACCCCATCAAAAAAACGAGATGAAAGATTAACACGTTAGAAGCATATTAATGAAAATGTTATTATTTACAGTCATGGGTGACTATAAACCAATGCTTCGATTCAAAGACGATGATCTTAATAGCCAGTTTAACAATAAAATGATCGATCTAACCAAGAACCGATTCCAACCAGATGTTAACCTTCAATCAGTCCAAAGTACTCCGTGATATAACCTAGTGAAAAGTGAGCATTTAATTAAACCTTAGAGTAGGTAACATTTATGCGAGAAACATTATTCCATTCAAATTCGTAAAGATCCCGAAAGTATCGCGATCTGCTTATGTGCACACTTAAAATAGCAAACATCCAATTAATTGTATGACTTAAATATTTCCTGACCAAATAAGTGCAACTATTATATGTTCTTAATGTCAATTCCTTAAACAATGATCTTAGATATACAATAAACACTAAATACGATGGACGGGTGTAACTTGTCGAAGTAAAAAATAAGGAAAATAAAAGGAAACAAAAAATAAAATAACCAAAAAAATAATTTTGTTACAATTTTTTAATTCGCAGAAACCTAACAAACAATAATTCAAATTTTCTTTTTCATCTCCTTAAAACATAGTAACATCTATGCAACACAAAAAAAGTAACTGGGAAAAAGTAATAATAAAATTATTAATCAAAAAAATTTTATACTCCGGGGAGTTAAGGAAGGTACAATTAGATTACGGTAGTACTTGTCCGATCTCCGGGCTGGGCACATCAGTGAGATTGTACGCTACTCTACTCGACTAACGCTTACGACTCTAGGTCGACCGTCAACCCAGCTGGCAGAGCCCAATGGGCCTCGGCCGTCGATGTTCCTCCATTGAGCATGCACTGAGTTGATAGCACAAACTACCCTTCAGAGATTCAAAATAACGCACTACTTTGTACTTAGAAAAGTTAAAACATTCATCTGTTCTATACGTAAATACACAATTTTAATAATCGATTAAATTTTACCCAATTTATTTAATATTTAATAACACGAACGTAGTTTTGGACTAAACTTGAATCCTGAGGTAGCATATTTGTACTGACATTTTTTTTTAATTTTGAATTACATTAACGCTTATATTTTACATCTTCATATCAAAATCTACTAGAAAGCTTACTTAACCTAATTATGATCCTCGAGGTAGAATATTCTTAAACTAAGTTTGACTTTGCAGGAATTTTACAATGTCCACAAAAGCGTGACGATATTAATGTAGTGTAATACAAATCACGGGTCAAATATAAAAGTCCTGCAAAGCAGTGTGACGGCAGAGGGTCACCGTACCCGTAATAATCTTTGGCTTCACCATCACGACATATCGCGATATTATATTTACACATTAAAATTACCTTAAAATTAATTTAAAATAAATTGCCCTGATGTACCCAAAAAACATTTCATTTTCTTGCTGAATGACATCTACATACATTATGAAAAACCAAAAAACAGTTAAGTGGATATTATTAGCAAAAAGTTTGACTGTGTTTAGTACTAAAATATAACGCAGATAATAGGGAGATCGGACTAAGTTCAAGGGGATTGCAATACACCGACTAAATTGTGAATTTATCTATCACACCAAATAACATTATGACTAACAGGGACCTCTAGTAATTTGCCCACAATTAGCTTTAACAATGCAAAAACTTAATTTAGACATTCAATCCCCTACATGGATACAGTTTAATTAAATCACTAAAAGCAACGGTTAGCAATTCAAATAAACATTGACATTCCTGTAATCTAAAGTTTTATACCTTGTGAATTTTGTAAGCAAATCTAATTGATTTCTAATTTCTGTATGTTCATTATCAACCTTCCTTATTCATAACCCTCGATCCTTAAACAAAACCGAATAAAAAGCTAATAAAAACGTGATGCATTAATGCAATTTCTCAATTACGTATCACAAATTAAACATTTTATGTCAAAAAAGAAATCACAACTATGAATTCATAATTCATAAGAAATTAAAGAAAGACAAAAAATAGAACAACATTCCAAACATATTGTCAACAATTTTGAAATTGATGTAGCAAAACGTTTTCCTACAAATAAACTTACCAAAATAATGCCAATAATGAAACGCAATAAAATTAAATTTTAATCTGAATGACCATCGAGGGTTTGTCCGCACCGCCGAATGGACCATTGCGATGGCACTGCCGTTCTCGCAGCACGTTTAGCTTTAGATTATCTTTCGGAACAAACCAATCTTATCTTCCTTAATGACTCTATTGGAAATGCTGACGCGCTATTTCCCACAAAACAAATCGTGAAACATGTAAGAATGCGTAATGTCAAAGTTCAAACAGTAATAGAATCTTCAACACTAGCAGAATAACACAACTAAACGACATGTGAAATCCACAAGCATACACTCCCCCCTTCATCGGTGATGATAACTACCAAACAATTAAAACATTTATGAATAATAAAAACAAAATATCGTAAACTCTTGCCACTTTGTACTAACGTTCCATTATCCATCCACTATCTTTAGAAGACCTTCCAGAAATCAATCAAGATTTACTTTAAAATATATCGTATTAATTTTCGTAAGGAGATTGATATTTTTATGTAAATTGTATAAAATATGAGATAAAATAGCCGGTATGCTTGTTTTAACTATAATTTCTTCCAGTTTCTAGCTTCTATTTGGTCTATTGATGTGATGTGATGTGTTACAACTTTAATTCACGTAAGTATACCAACATTAAGAAACAGAAGGAGCTTAGTAGAATTTGTGAAAATACTTATAAAAATATGTATCAGTTTATAGCTTACGGTAGAAAACTTGACAGAAATAGTATCGAATGTAAATAGATAAAACTTTTATTTACTATTTGCGTGAATTAAAGTTGTACAAATAAACTTGAGTTCCATTAAAACCACCATAAGATAACTAAAACGCTGTCTTTTAAATGGTATCTACTAAAATAGATAAAAAATAAAAAAAATATGTCACTGAGCCTTGGATAGAGCAGATGTAAAATCTGTTTGCAATATCCTTAAAATAAATATAATAAATATGAATGCAACTTATTCCTAAATATCAGGAATAAAACACACAGTCGCTACATCCACACCTAACAAAAATAAATAATACAAAATGCGGACCTAAATTGCGGTTATTTGGCACTACACCATGTGCTGTAAATAAGACCAAGTGCATTTTGCAGCCGAGTGTACTCCGCGGACGCGCGGCGCCAACACAACTAAATATAATACATAGGCGCCGACGACGTCCCAAAACCATTTAAATAATATTCTTCTTAAAAATCTCAACTGGTTGCACTTGAAATGACTAGGAATATAGAAGTAGTAAGTGGCCTTCGTCTAAATGCACTAATATAGAAAAAAAAACATCAATAACGGAATGTTAAAATCGACACCACTCCAAAAACATATAATATTTGGTCTCAATAGTAACATCCGCGAGCCTTTGCGAACGACTGAAATGGATCACGCACGTCTCATGAACAAATATAACACGATTTTACCTAACTACTTATGTGTCTAGGGCAAATTGTACTTTGTACAAAACTCAAACCGTCCGATCCGGGCCAGTACTGCAGTAGTGACGCTATCTTGTCCGTTCCCTAACACGACAATGTGGCAAAATGAGAAATCAAACTAAAGCCCAATTACTATTGTATCACAGATATGTCTAAACTTAAAATTGTAGCGTAATCTATTGTCATTAAAAGTTATAATTATAGAGAAATGCGAGCTTAATCATAAACAGAGGTAGGTAGTTTTGCCACAGTGCGCTTTGCGATGTCTCAACCTAGGCCAAGGCAATCTAGAACATTCTTCTATTATTTACATACACTTAGCCTATGACCGTCAGTCTCAACACGATTTATAAGATTTCCTAGATCAGGTATTCGATAAGCTATGTCGTACTAGACCGAGAGCTCAAAAAACGTCTTCAAGGTAACTTTCATTTCACAGTCAGTGGGCATATTACTAAGTTTGCAAAATAATCGCGGTACGTCCACGCGACGGAGGTGCAAAGGTACGATATTTTAGAAACACGGTACCGACGAATCGCATGAGCAACACCATTCATAGTCACACTCGAATTAAATTAAGTAACAATTATCGCACATTAAAAACCTTAAAAAATCTTAAGATCAATTACTGAGGTAGATACTGTTACGTAAATATGCATTAACGAGGTAGTTTGCAGTAACGCACGCGGCTCGGGCAGGCGCTGGTAATTTTGGATCGCGTCGATCAATTGACACCAATGAATAAATTCGAAAATAGACGAGAAGAGGTAGATAGCAGCGCTTGCCGAGCGGAGGTAGATCGGTTGAGAATACAACTAAAGGGGACGAGGGGGGATTACTGCGTGTGGTTGGGGAGTGGACCTTGCGTTATGTGCGGAGTGACCTGAAACAAATACATTCTGTTAGAAATCACGATATTCATGACTATTACAATGGGTAAAAGGCGACACATCAGACTTCGTTGAGAGAACGAAGGTACCTAGCTGGTAGCGGAATTACACTAAGGTATTTTTAAAGAAAACTACTTGTAAAAGCATAAGCTAAATTGCCGATTACAGCAGCTGAGTTAAATTCATCATCTCGGTCATGTGATGGAGCTGGATATCGAATTCAAATTAAATTGGCGTTAGAATATAAACCGGATAGGAACTGCACCTCTGGGTAACTCGGGCTTATTTTATTCGACAGGGTATATAAGACAGGCTTGGGTCTTTAAGATGGAGCAACTACTTGTTCCCGATTGCCGATTCCCATTGGATTAAGCTATTCCGTGTCTTAACGCCAGTTGAGACCGATGAGACGCGACGAGACGCGATGCATTGCAAATTCGCTGCTCTTGCATTCAAAGCTTACCGGCGAAGAACTGCTCCATCTTTATTGCTGAAATGACTTTCAAGGTAGTTCTGTTGCAGTGCAGTTCGTGGCAGTTGCAGTGGTAGTTTACACAAACACCCCTATTTAGTTTCCCTAAAACACATGACCTTCTCTATTGACGAGAGAGATCGAGAGAGAGGCCTTAATTCACTACGCTGGCCATGTGGGGGTTGGTGAATGTCACATATCCTTCAAACTTTTCAAAGTTCTCAGATCTATACTAAATATATATTATAAACCTTTTTATGTTTTTTACAAAGTGATAAACCCCACGAGGCGTAACTCGTAGTTGCAAGTGTAGAGGAAATTGAAGCGATGACGTAGTGGCGAGGTGAGTTTAGTTGGTCAGAACATCCATGCGTATAATGGAAGACGTGTGTTCGAGTCCCGCATCTCGCTCTGGCAAGCTACGATACTTCGTCTTTATTGTTTCTGCACAACTTCAGAATATTAAATATATATATTGTGTATTGTATTGTATAGTAAATAGATAGATATAGGGAAAAAGAGATGAAGGAAAAAAATAAAATTTTCAATTTTTGGGTGATAGAGGGAAATGGAAGAAAAGCACATGTTGTGCCGACCCCACATAGTGTGGGACAAGGGCAGGATGATGGTGATGTATTGTATTGTGTAGTAACCTGGTGGCGGTGCTCGCGGGCCATGTGCCGGCGCACGGTGTTGTTGCGCGTGAAGGTGCGCGAGCAGTGGGGGCAGGGCACGCGGATGCCCTGGTGCCGCTGCCGGATGTGCGCGCGCAGGTTCGTCTCGTACCCGTACAGCCGCTCGCAGTATGGACACTTTAGCTTGTATTGTGTAGTTGGTACCTGGTGGCGGTGCTCGCGGGCGATGTGCCGGCGCACGGTGTTGTTGCGCGTGAAGGTGCGCGAGCAGTGGGGGCAGGGCACGCGGATGCCCTGGTGCCGCTGCCGGATGTGCGCGCGTAGGTTCGTCTCGTACCCGTACAGCCGCTCGCAGTATGGACACTTTAGCTTGTATTGTGTAGTTGGTACCTGGTGGCGGTGCTCGCGGGCGATGTGCCGGCGCACGGTGTTGTTGCGCGTGAAGGTGCGCGAGCAGTGGGGGCAGGGCACGCGGATGCCCTGGTGCCGCTGCCGGATGTGCGCGCGTAGGTTCGTCTCGTACCCGTACAGCCGCTCGCAGTATGGACACTTTAGCTTTTTACCTGGAATTACACATGTTGGATACATTATATTGTATTGCCGAACAATCCACACAATAACATTTATCCCCGTGGTAAGCTATAAGCTTGTGTTACGGGTACCTACTGGACATCTCATATACTTAATATAATAGACATAAATAGATAGATATTTTTTATACATTAGTTTGCTTCATCGATCAAATCATAATGTTGAAATATTAAATTCAGCAAACTTGTAAAAAAAAACAACATGGTGTACTCAGGGAGTACCGGCAGAAGTGAAAACTTGAAAAACAGTTAATTTGTGCATTTGTTGAATATTTTGTTATGTCTAGAAAATTATTTGAATTGCGCCCTCCCTTCGGCCGTTTTACAAACTTTCGATCAGGTCACATGAGTTGAACATTTTACATATATGTACAAATATGCCAATAAGATGCACAACAATTTTAAAGAGGCTTTCCCATGAAAAAAATTCGTTCACTTATTAGTTTGAAAGGGTGAAAATATATAATAACACTAGCTGACCCCAGCAAACGCTGTTTTGCAAAATGAAAAATAGATAGTAGCCGATTCTCAGACCTACTCAATACGCATATAAAATTTGGTAATAATCGGTTAACCGTTTCAGAGGAGTATGGAATAAACTAACACTGTGACAGGTGAATTTTATAATTACTAGCTGACCCCAGCAAACGTTGATTTACAAAAAAAATTTTTTTTTTTTAATGAAAAATACATGTTGGCCGATTCTCAGACCTACTCAATATGCCCACAAAATTTCATGAGAATCGGTCAAGCCGTTTCGGAGGAGTTCGATTACGCACCCCGTGACACGAGAATTTTATATATTAGATAAGAGCATTCCTAGATTCAAAATATTTTGCAATTATTTGCCTAAATTTGATGGCATTTAGTGGATGTAAAAAGTACCTATGCAAATTTAAATACTATGGGGGATCTATATTCAGTTCTAAGGGTTTAACAATGACGGTTATATGCAGGTAAATCTAAAGCTCACCATCAGCTGTAGCGATCCCACCAGATTTGCTCGTAATAATCTTGGCCGGAAAGAACTCCGGGCCGGGCTTGGCCGGCACCGGCGAGGTCTGAATCGGTTTCTCGTGGTAGTTGGTGGGCGGCATGGACGTCGCGGGCGGCGGCGAGTTGTTGTAGCCGGTGGAATGGAAGTCGTTCTCGTTTTTCACTGATAAATCTGGAAGTAACAATGAATGAAAGACTCTTGAAGCGCATAAACTATCAAGTTTCCTATGATATCATTATCAACTCATAGGGTTATTAACGTTCCCACTACTGGAACACAGGGACTTCTCTTGACGGGAGCGATTAGGCCTTTATTCATCGACCTGACCAAATGCTGGTTGGTGAATGTCACATGTCTTTCAAACTACATTATCTTCATGGTCATTGTTGAACATAGAACCTTTAAAAACCTACAAAAACTCTAAGGCCGTGGGCTTGGGCTTGTATGACAAAGAGAGAGAGAGAGAGAGAGAAGAGACAAGGAACATACCTTCAGCCCGCGATTCGTGCGAGCGTCCTATTATGTCGTCCGTGGCGGAGGCGCTGCGTTCGTAGCCGTTGTTCTTGATGGGGTGCTGTGTCGAGGTGTCGGGGTTCTCGTCGTAGCGCTGCGAGGCGCCGGGCGACGAGCGGGTGTCGGGCTCGTCGGCTACGCTGCCGCAGTGAGAGGACGAGGAGCTTTGTCTGGAAATAAGAGTATAACATTTTTATTTACTATTTTAGCATCCCTCCGATAAGATCTGGCGCGAAGTGTACATCTGATAAAGGGATCACATTCCATGATTTCTATAGTTAACTATTATAGGTAAGTGTTCCTTTTTTGGTAGGCCTAAAATCATAACAAAAAAATCAGTTTTAGAATATTTTAACAGCATAAACAAAAACAGATGGTAAGATATACTTTGTAATAATGTTGACTTTCGCAAATTCCATTTCGGGTGGTTAAATTATATCAGAAATATAATGTTATCTACATTATATTTCTGAATAGCCAGCAACAATCATCTTTAAGAAACAGCAAATAGCAAGTGCATACCTGTAATTCCGAACATGTGCTGGGCTCTGAGTAGGCGAGGGCTTCGGTGCGGCCGGTCTACGGCCACTGTGGATAGGCAGGTGCAAAGGTGGGGGATACCGGCCCATGTTCCCCCCATGCATCGGCATGTAGTTAGTCGGTATGATGGGCGCAAAGGAGGCAGTCGCATGTTGGGTCTCAGCAGTGTCGCAGTTCCCTGACCCTGACACTGGGCTGGCCTTTATGCGGTTACGGTCTCCGGATTGCTGGGTTTGCTGCTTCACCCAGGCGTCTTGGGACATTTCCATGGATAGGCCTTTGACCTGGAAGAGATAGTGGGTTTTGTCAACTGTCCAAATTATTGGAGGTTGTGTCTGTTCACGTCCGTAAGAGGAAACCCTCTGAATCCTTACACGTGACCTCCGGGTGGTGCTAAGAACAGTCTCTGGTGGTAGGCTTCGGCCGCGGCTTGTCACCACCCTCCGGGCTGGGCCAGTGCGTGAAGCGATTTTTTCGTGTTTCTTAATGTGGCCCGGAGAAGCCATCTACCTTCTAGGTCTTCATGTCCCATCTTAGACCACATCGTCACTTTACATCAGGTGAGATTGTGGTCAAATGAAGACTTATCGAGCATTCAAAAATATATATATAAATATATATTTTTAAATCTGCTGTTGTTTCTATGTACGGGAAGTGGTTAGTAGATAAAACAATAGCTGTCATAGTTTTTGCTTGATAGTGTCCTGTTGCCAAATAGTGAGTTGTTGATAGATAATGCTGTGTACTTGACAGTTTAAAATACTGACCTGAAGGTTCTCCCCACTCTTCAAGAAGCTGGAGAGCGCATCCTGGCTGACATGCACCTCTCCCTTGTACATGAACTCCAGGAGGGCTTGCATGTTCTCCGCAGTCGTGGCTTCCAGTATGACATAGCAGGCGCCGGCGTGGCTCGGCGGGGCTGAGTCGAACAACTCTTGGAAGTGTTTGCTGCATGCTGCTAAGATCACCTTGTGCGCTCTGAATTGGCGACCTGGAAAGAGGAGGGATTTTATTGTTTAACTTTACAGTAGACACCAAAAAGTAGCGCAAGAAGTGTTTATTTTTTTGTTTTATGTAATGCAGTGAACAAGCTTTTTTCGCTGAGATCAAATTGTTTTTTTTTATGTCAACGATCCTAGGGCACAATCTATACCAAATTTCATGAAATTTGTTCTGAAGCGTTTTCTTAATAGCCATTCGAAAAACACGGGCAACACCGAGTTGTGCTTCGTGTGTTGAAATTAAGGTTTTACTTTTTGTAATTGCAATACCTTATGTGTACAGGGTTCTTAAATGTTAAAATGTAATATTTATGTGCAATAAATGACTGAACTATGTCTGATACTCCGATCTGGCGATAACTGTTACAGTCTCTACAACTCTTTAATAGTAACGATTTAATTATAGTTCAGTTTATTTTTTTAATAATTTTCATAAGTTGCATACAACATCTTGGCTAGTCACAATTCTGAAGTGCGAGTTAAAAGTTTAATTTCATCACTAATCCCGTTGACCCTATTGTCTATTTCCATCCCGCGGGATTTCAGCTGCGTCCTACGCAATGCAATAAACCATAAACAAAAATCAAGGTACGCTTCGTTTCAAAACAATTTTAGGGATAAAATTAACCTATATTAATGAACAGTGATCATTTAAATCGTTTGTTTATTTCTGTTTAGAAGAATAGCAAATTGTCGGACTGCTACGTCATTATACTTTTCATCTATGATTTTTTATTAAAGCTGAAAGGTGTAGAAGTGCCCTTTGAATTGACAGACATCAAATTCAATTCTCTACGCGTGTAATAAAATAAAAGTTCCCTTCTCAAAGTATGATTCTGCTTTCACACTGAATTATTTAATAACTGTAGTGAATTCATCATGTTGAAATAAAAAAGATGATATTTTGAACCAATTTTTCAATTGTAAGATAATATTATGGTGTTATTTTCATACATTTCATAGACATCTAGATGTTGACAGAGGATCAAAAATTGGCCCTAAGATTAAAACGAAGAAATATTAACTTATTTTAAATGTTATTTTTCCCAATATTTTAATATCTGTAAATAATAAAAAATGTCTGATTTCGTATACAAATCCACATGTTTCTAAATGCAAGAACTTATCAGCCCAAGATAACAAAAGCTATATCTATCCGTACCTACACAATGCGCACGATAATAATATACTATAATACTACGTACTCATACGCCTAGTACATATATACTGTATAGTGCGTACTATCTATGTATAGACCGTGTATGACGTCACACCCGAATAGCCGGGACGTTAGCCTTGGTGCGCTAAGGCTGTTTCCACGCGATGCGTGTTTTAGTCGCGGTCGCGTGTGAGATAGAGATATCGACCATGATGAATTCATTTACTTTATTTGGTTAAGGTTGTTAACTGTAAGAATTTATTTAAGTAGAGCTTTGCGTTTTTTTTTTATTTGATGTTACTTATTCTTTTACTAGTTGCTACGTACCATATTTTTTTTCCTTTAGTGTCTAATATAATGTTTTTAGTCTGGTAGGTATTAATGATTAGAACATAATGCAGGTAAGTACAGTTAGTTTTTATTTGTGTGCCTAAAAAAATTAAGTAATGTGTATCAATTCAGATAAATCCTTAAATATCATACAATTTGAGTAAGCGAAGTTAGATAGGAAAATAAATTAAACAGGTCTCTTAAAACATATAGGCCCTTTTTTAAGTATTTTTGATGATTATTGTTAATTGTTATTAAACATTCAAAGCATTCTCATTTCCATTCAATATTTGTATTAATTTCTAATTCTATATCTATTTTAATTATATCTTTTTACATGTACAAGCGAAGCAATCATGATTGTATGTTAAACTATCCAATCTTCAATCTGCATAGTTGAGAAATCGCTCATATACAATAGCCCTAAATTGCGTGTGAGTTGATCGCCCACGATTGTATCGTAGCTTCCTCGAGTGAAGTGACCCTTGGACGCAGTATTTATAAGTCTATGCGTATTTCGTCGCATACAGTCAGAGCCTGGCGAAGAATGAAAAAAAAATTAAATGAAAAATATTTTTTTTTTTTTTTAGAATTCAATTATTTATTATGTAAACCTTCTTAAGTGGATGCTAGATGACCATAAATCAATAGAATGTTATCCTCCCATAAATAAATAAACTATTTCGACACATAGCCATGTTTTTATGGGTGAAGTACCTAATAGTATGCAATAGACCGAATAAATGTCGGTTTACTTTAGACTTCGAATTATGCTTGATTTTTAACAGTTGTTCCTCTAAGTACATATCTATCTAATCAAAGCAAATTTCCTAGTAATGTTCAAAGAAGTCAAGATCACTATTTACTTTTTTTTTAATATTATACCGTAACTAATTTTCCACTTCCAGGTGTTTTGCCTGTGTTTTTTATTTGTATTTCAGTGCTATCTCGAGTGATGTAAGACTAGGCCTAGTATTTATTAATCATGTCTGTTTACAAAGCATAAAGTCAGAGCCTCGCGAACTATTGAGCAATTATTCTATGCAAGTTTGCTCCGAGATTTACTATTATTTATAATTATTTATAAACTTTGACTTTGAGATATATCCTTTGCACTTTTATGTATGAAATAACAAGCGGCGCAGGCAAACGAAATAAAATTTTGTCATAAAATCAAATTTATGAATAAATAGATATTTCTGAACAATCCACAATAGTCTGTGTGTTTAATATGTATAATAAAAATATCTATACATGTATGTCTAGATATCTAGTAACCGTAACACATAAGGCTTACCACGGAGCTAGATGTTGTTGCGTGGAAACATAAAATGTTGTAAGGTATATGTTTATATGGGCCTGTAATGCCTAAAATAAATTATTATTATTATAAGCCAGAAATAGCATTTATAATAGCAAATAGTTTTTAAGAATACGAGGATAGAGTATACGTGATTTAACATTAAATTGTGAATTTCCCAGAAATATACATTAATAGTTTTAATTAAGCCGTATAACAGTCGATGAGTAGTTAGAAAACCCATAATTGTACCTACCTACCTTCATTACCTCATGGTTATCAATAAATATTAGTCAATATTTAACAAAATTACCTTCTATACGCTGTAAATAAGTACTTAATCATGTATATTGCATCATTTCCTCAATTTGCCCTTTTCCTTTAATTAATTATAAGTTCTATTAGTTCGATTTATTACGTAGGTATGTGTAAAACATCGAAGCCTCGATAATTTAAACAATCTTCTTCTGACAAAACAGCATGAAATAGCTGTAGTTATGATATAATGATAAAAATATTTTTTTTTAATATTTACAAAAAAGTGGTAGTTTTTTTCAGTTTTCCATTAAACTACTAGTTATTCCTCAAATTGCAAAAAATATATATATAAAATCAAATCTCATTTACGAAATAAGCAGGAAGGTAATAATTTTAATGTTATAAGTAAAATATAAGTTGCATGTGATGAGAGGAACGATAGATATGTGTGTTGATGGGTATGTGGGCAGAGGTAGGCTAAAGAGAAAAGATATGACGACTGTGTGAAGGATAATATGACGAGTGACAGTGGAAAACATGTTGTGCCGACCCCACGTTATGTGGGATTAGGGCAGGAAAGTGATGAAGTAAATGTATAAGTTATTCAAATCATCATCAAAATATTCATTATACCTTTTATAACGGTTATAGTAATCAGAAAAGAGTTATTATAATTGGAGTTGTCATTATAATTTATTTGACTGCTCCAACCTACATTCAATGCTACCGCATCATTGAAATATAGATCAAGGGTATTGCATGGTTACGTATCCTATGGACGGACGCATTTACAACGAAAACGTGAAATGAGCCTGAAATAACTCCATGCGTAACTAAGCCTAAATTTTAGCCATTTTTTGCTGCAAATCGAGTTTTACTGAACAAAGTTCAGCAATTGACAAATGACAATTTGATCTCATTTAGGCGATAAAACGATCCGACATCGCTCATCTCCGACTAAAGTCTCAAGTAACTATTCAATGGTTACGCTATCTTGCTCAGTTACAATATAGTAAGCTTGTTACCACCTTTCGAGACTTTTGAATTGAAATTCATAATGTCTGATAAAGAAACTGGACTGCAGTTCGGTAAAGGTCCTTTTTTATGCTCGATAGGTCTTCATTTGACCACAATCTCACCTGATGTAAAGTGACGATGTGGTCTAAGGTGGTAGGTGGTATGCCCTACCGCTTATGAGTGTGACAGCTTGCTTTTTATGTACTGATTGACTACTTAAGACTCTACTAGGGTAGACGATCAAAGATACCTTAGTGAAGTAATTAATTGTATTATAACCTGATAAAAAATAACTTAAATTATGCTTATAAACTTTCTCTCTTACACTGTTTTGTTGCATACTCTTCATGTAAAAACACATCTACATTTTTTGGGATTTGTAAGATATAATGAAATACCAAAAGCACATTATGGTATATCTCTAATGAATGCTGAATAAGCATGCTCTATGCTAAATAAGTAAGTTTATAATTTATTTAAAAAGTGCCAAAAATATATATCCAAAATTACATAATGAGTTTTAAAGAGCGAACTTAGAGAAACTGTTACGAATACCGCTTACGGTGCAATAGACAACGATTTAATAATTTACATGTTTGATATACAATTATGTCTAATATTATATTTCCTTATGCGTTATATAACTACGTTTGACACCTTCGCACAGCAAAGGGCCACGAAGGCCAGATAAAACCCGCTAATCATAGTATATCATAGTTGGTTGAGTATCGATACGGCTTGATAAGCATAGACTAGTGATTGATAGTGCAGCTATGGGTAGTTTGTAGTATACATATTACATAAAATAGTGAACCATTACATAGTTTAATGCAAATCTTTTGGCTTAGAAGTTTAAATGTAAAAGTCAAAACGTTTATTTCCTTTGAAGCACATAGCCTACATGGACAGGTCAAAATTAATAAAACTAAATTGTTTAAACAAAAAATATCAAGGAAATAACATCATTGTCTTGAGAGTTCGCTTCAATGTCTTATACTGAGTTGAGAAGCGAATAGAACAACACAGCTTTATCAGTTATGACAATTTTGTAGTTATTATAATTTTGGAGTCTCTATTTATAGGTAACTATTATAAGATGAATATAAAAATATCAGTATCACACATGGTACAAGTTTGTTAACGAAAAATGTATAAGTAGTAGATAGACTGATACTACACCTACAGTAGTTCCGTGTACAGTTTATAAGTATACATTTTGCAATAAAAGAGGCACAAAGAAAGTTATTTTTTTGTTTAAAGTGCAAAAAGATGCATACAGGGCGGTCATCCATCCAAGTGCCTTGCGCAACGTGGCTTAGCTGTATAAAAATTACATTTATTGTATGAAAGCCCCCTTATATATTTATTTGTTGTTTGTTTATACTATTTGTTGTAATAAATAGCAACAGAAATTGATCATCCCTCAAATGTTCAACTTTATCTATCACTGTAATTGAGATACAACATGGTGACAGACGGCAGACAGACGACGAAGTCTAAATAATAGGGTCCCATTTGACCCTTTGGGTACGGTACCCTAAAAAGGGAACAAGTTCGCCTCCGACGAAAATTTCAGTGTTCCGTTAAAATAAGACGAAAACTGCTGGACACAGGCCATACGCTTAGTGCTAATACAAAAAATACTCGCTAGAGCTCCAGTTGTCAAGCTTCCTAAACAAGTAAAATGGATTTTATTTTATTTTGTTATTAAATCAATGTGTCAAAAGGCTTTATGTTTATAACTACCGCATAGATTTTACGATGTAAATGACATTGCTATGATTTAGTTAAGGTTAATTTGTAATTATACGACTACACTACACGCATTGGTACTTGTTCCGGCCTTAAATTTGGTCCTCAGAATGTAGAGTTATGTATTTAAATTTAAGAACACGGTGCTTTGAACTTATGTTATAAAAAAACAATTTACATTGGTTTAGATCCTTGATGCTCAATGGCGGACTAAACAAAATGCCTATTTTTTTGGATTCATCATGCCTATTACTTCGTTGTTTGGTGCTGGCTTGAGAAAGGCACCACCTCATCTCTTCCTGTGACTGTACTCAATACGACTCAAGGGTACTTATACCAGAGAATGGGCAGCCGAGTTACTCTGTGTACTACAACTTACTGCGCTCGTCAATCAGCCTGGCAAACGTGGCGACAATTCTCTCAAGACCTGTTAAAGGTTCTCTTGAGACCAGTGCTCAGCAGTGAGCGACTTTATGGGTTGATACGATGATGAGGTTCTATGATGAGGATTAATAATGCAACTTGTTAAACCCAAAAGATTAAAACTGAGGCTAACGCTGCGTTACGCGTTCGCTGGGGCGTTTTCCTACAAATGCGCTACGTCGCGGGGCCCGTGAAGGATCACTTTTGAACGTGTTTGACATAAAACCGCGCCCGCTACGCAACGTCAGGTATTCAGCTGCTGGTGTTTCTCTGGACACCAGGTACAAGCATTGTATCTATGTTTACCAGTTCTCCCAATCACTATTATACCTTTTGTAAACCACTATAGCCCCTAATTTTACAATCGTATAATAACGCCACAGTAGCTTCTAATCTCCCCTATCTTCAGCCGAAGAAGCGACTCCATTGCAACACGCATGACATTGGCCTCATTCAGAGACCTACTAACGCTATCTTTTGTGAGCAGTGTCTTACTAACAAATCTCTAATCTATGTCTATTTTTATACTAACTTTATACTCATCTATGGACTGCTCGAAATGGTCATAGTAACTGTTTAGTATTCTTTGAAGTTGGTAGAAACTGTTGTATAAGCTGTTGTTTTTATAATAACTGTTGATTGCACTGTGACAATCGTAATGGTAGATAATCTGTGGTAAGCTAAGTAGTGTTGTGTTTTTATTTTACGAGTTTTTATTATCACACTTACATGAAAGTAACGCAATGTAACATTGACTGTCTGAAAGTCAAGGTATAAACTTGATTTAATATGCATATGTATTTATTTAATAATATAGGTAAAACCGTCTTATAAGGTTATGCGAAGTTTATATTAAAGGCAATATCTATATAAATAAAAATGAATTGTTGTTCGTTAGTCTGATTAAAACTCGAGAACAGCTGAACGGATTTATTTTATCATAGTCTTGAAATGTTCGTGAAGGTCTATGGAAGGTTTAAAAGGCGAGAAAAAATCGAATAATTGCCGGGAAAAAAATTGAAGCCGGGGCGGGTTTAAAATATAATGATGTCATTTTTTGTCGAATTTTTTTGATTCTAAATAGGTTAATTCATAAATTCATAAATTCTTTATTGTACACAAAAAGGATACATTAAGGTTTATTAACAATGGTCATGTACAAAGGCGAGCTTAACCCTATAAGAGTTTTCTTACAGCAAACCTGTGGTGATGAAGAAATTTGAAACAAATAAGAGGAGGTAGAGATGCAGTGTACATACAAGTTAGAAAGAGAGAAGTAAATAGAAAAAAAGGCTTAAATTACAAAAACAATTTTTAAGTACAAAATACTATATATACTATATATATAAATATATATTTATATTTAAACACTAAAATACATATACCTATAAATATTTATGTTAAAATATAAATATTATAAATAACACATACACATAATATATCATTATACATAACCTAGAATATTTTCCATATAGATAAATATCTAACTTAAAATAATACTAAGTGTTTTCAGATAGATAATGATCTTTTACTTTTGCTTTGAAAACGTTAAGTGAAGGGCTGGCTAATATTGAATGGGGCAGGGCATTCCAAAGTCGGGGAGTTAATATTTTTAAACGTACACTTAATATCTTTGTACACCTCAATTGTTTATACAAAATATTTTACTCCATCAAATATACTCGTGTCACAAATGCCACATCACTAAAAGCAATTTAGCTCTGTTCCACAAACATGTGCATTAAATCACCCAAATAAAAAACGCTTCTAACTCGTCCAATGCATAGTGACCTAGATAACACAATCTTTGCCAGGGGCCTGCACAACACTAAATAGGCCACGAATGACGTCGCTTGCAGCACTCAACTCAAAGTGGACTTTATTGCTTCAACGTTAAAGTCCTTTTTACTTCTCTTCATTGCTAGGAGCATTTTCCGGGATAGCCGATAGAACGCGTTGGCTTTATTCGAAATTCGATGGTTGAATCAATTTATAAATCGAATTTAGGTATTATACCGCTGTAGCTATTTTGAAATTGCGTCAGAATTTCCAATTTTTAATTCTGACATAATAAATTGTTGATTGTCATAGAAAAAGTTTCGATTGTTCAGAAAAGTTTTTAAATTTCCATCGTCGACTAGTCTACAGATAGATAAAGGCTTAATATTCATTTAAAGATTCCAATAAATTAAAATCATTGGGCTCTGCTATCAATGGTGTATAATTCAAGAACTTACGTCAATGAAGGTAGCCTTTATGAATAATAATGTTTTTTTTTGTTCCACGTGTCTATTGTAATGCAAAAAGCCAAAGCAAGGGCGATATTCGTATAATATGCTTAGCTGAATTTACATACTGATTTTGTTAAGGTCATAAAATAAACGAGTAAGTTTGTAATTAATATAATTAATTTGTACCTTTGAGAAAGTATATTTTACTAATCTATGATTATGAAAACAGTTGTTAAAATGTGAACGTATGAGTAAAATATTAGATTTTATTTAAAGGAATGAACAATTATTAATTAGGTGTAGCATTTATAATAAGTTTTCTGCTACATAAATACAAAATTAATCAAGAGGTTTTTAAAATGCGCTTCAAAATTTATTAACATTCATGAGCCATAATGATTCGAACGAAAAGCCGGAAAACTTCCATTCGCGGCTAGATACGAATCAAAATCGAATTGAAAATCGAGTTGGCACACCTACGCCCGGATGCAAGCAAAACCTCGTTAGGGAGGCCCGCTTACCCCATTTCACCCACATTTCGTACGCACACAGTGAAACCCCCTGTAATGACAACGCATCCCCAGACGGGCGCTGAAATTCAAGGTCGCGGGGTGAACCCCCCCTCAAATGCGTAGGTGGGGGGGTGGTTCCCCCTCAAAGCGAGAGGCAGCTATAAATGGCCTCAAGTGCAAGCGAATGCGAGAGAAAATCAATCTTGCAGGAGGAGGGGAAACTACGCTCACCTAGTTACTTGCGCTGGATTGAAAAGGAGGTGCAACTTTTATGGGTTTTTTGTAGGCCGTTTGGATTTAGGGTGATTTGTTGCAGGGAAATATTGTTGGATGTTATGTTGGAGACGTAAAATTCTTATGAAGATTGCACTTTGTAGAATTTTCACGGTTTTGCTATTTCTATAGTCTCTTTATCTAAGAATCGAGCAGCTCAAATGCTGATTATGTTTACGGCACAGTGATATCCACTTGTTTCTTTAAGGCTTCATTGAAATCATTAGATCATTTCAGCCGTATAGAGTCTATCACAGCTATTAGCTTTCCTCAGTAACAAGCAATCGTACAAATTTCTAACAATGGATTTAATTCTTAGACCAGTAGTTAATTATTGTGTACTACAAAAACTCTGGTTCACATATATGAAAATAATAATGTGGGTGATATTACCTTGATTTTAATAAATCACAAACTACATCACTCTGCTTCAATCTAACTTTAGTCAAAACAAACAAATGCAATTATCCAGCAACATCGCAGCTATGTAGGTAACCATAATTAAAACAAATTAGCGCACATATCAAATTAAAAAATGTTTCTCCGCAATTTTTATAGCTGTAACATAATAACATTTTAAGGGATTTCATTACAAAATTCAAACACCCCGAAGCCTACAGCCAACGTTCATTGTAATTACCCTTCCCTGCATTAGATTGATTCCCCTACCCCTAACAACTCAATCATCCAAGGGTATAAAGGTAAAGCAACCCTTTCCCTCATTAACATCAATCGATACTTGCACACCCCATGGTATTATGGTTAGTTGCCGCCTGTGACTTCGTGCGTGCTTCCTGGGAGATATTATTGAGAATGTCTGTATGATATGCGAGATATTACCTTGCTGTAACACACACAGGAGACAAAGTAGGTACTAAATACTTCGAGACTTCATTTATTATGCAATACTTTATATGATTTATAAAACCTTGATTGATTGATATTATAGAGATAATATTATATGAATGAAAGTTCTAATCTAATAAATTATATAAATACACAGCAATATCCGGGTGCAAAAATAACCGTGTGATTTGTTTTAAATGAATAAGCTAGGATGAAGTTTATAAGCAATTCAGGAGGTACCTACTTTATGATAATAATGTCGAAAAAGCTCAGTAAAAGTTTTTTTCTAATGCTTCTTAAAATTAACAATAATGATATATTTTTTCACTATGGCGTTAGTTTTATAGAAAAAATAATTAAACCATAAATAAATGCTTTCCTTATCCTAGAAAACAGCATGAAAGAAAAACCAGACTCATAACAAACACATAACAGCTGATTGTGGCAACCAAAGTTTTCAAAACACGCGATTTTCAAACTATAAAATATAATTCTATTTCACTCACAAGTATTTCTAAATTCAAATACACCATGTAAAGTGACAGAGCTATAAACCAATTAGACACGAAACATGCACAAGTAAAATTCCCGAGCCCCGGGAATTTCAGCTAGGGGCTCTATATAATGCACTCGAGTATAGACAAGGGGGTGGGGGTTACACCCCGTTCCCCCCAACCCCCGGGTTGTTAGGGGCCACCCACACCTGATTTTTGGAACTATGCGTGTGTTTCCAATTATATTTGGTAGTTCGTAACACGTGTTTAAAGCTCCTTTGTACAGAAAACCTTCGGGTATTACGTAGCTTAAATGCTAGAAGATTTATGAAGTTTAATTATTAGACTTTTTTAAAAATTAATTTGTTGATTTTATCGTAAATAAATGGCTGTTATAATACAATTTTAACATAAACAGCTCATGTTCTCGAGTTGAAGTACTTTCTATAACTTTTGATGATACATTTTTGATTATTTTACCTACTTGATACCGAAATAGTGCCTTTACCTAAAAACTCCTTTTATATGTTAGTATGCGAAAAGTTGTATGTAAACTACACTAGAAAAGACAAATATAGAAAACCATAAAACCTTATCTATAAATACAATGAGAATGTATTTTTATTACACATAAAACTACATTAAAGCCTAATAAAATAAAGATGCTATAAAATTTTTACTGATTTATACTATAAATGTTGAATTAATTAGGTGTTGGAGTATAATATGCCAAAGACATTCCTACAAATTTATTGAACGGCAAATTTTAAGAGGGTCTGCTAAAAATATTTACAACATTCATATGAATCGGTTATGGATATGGCAAAACTACAAGCAAAGATACTATTTTTATCTTTTTAACTTTATATATAATCATACGAAAAAGAAAAATACATAACTAGAACTACACGAACTAACTTCCAGATTATGAAACAAGATCATTCGCATGCATAAAAAAAACAAAACCCTGTCAAAAATTGAACGTCAATTCAAATTTAGAATACTTAGAACGCACTGAAACAGGATCACCTCATAAGGTTTTAATACAGAGAACAGTAAATCAAAAGTAGCCATCAGAACCGTAAACAACCCAGGCCCCATCCCCGCCGCCCTGTAATTTGAATAACTGCACGATTTTCACACAAGAGGGTGATCCCATAAAAATGCAGGGCGGTATACGCTTACGTCACGTTTTGCACCGAGATTTACCGGGGATATTTGACAATTCGTGGAAATGTTATCTTGAATTATGCCGAGTCTACGTGTTTGAAGTGCTATTTATTTCTTATTCCGAGTCTGAATTTCGAATATAATATAAACGAAATACCTAATAAGTGTTTGCTATCATAGCATTTTCTAGAATTTTATAGATCATTGATTTTTCCCAACTATTCAACCCATAACTACACTAATATTTTTTTATAGATTACACTCTCCCAGTTTTCCCGATAAAAACACAGTTAACTCAGATATGAAAATAGAGTTAAATCCAAGTTATGCTCGTAAACGTAATAATGTAAACGGTATTCTCAATAACCGTTATAAAAAGTCTAGGTTATATCCTAGTGTGTCGATCGCCCCCCGACCGTAGGGGGTGGGTTGGGGTGGGGAGTTGCTGCGCGACACACATAGACCGGTCGATACGAGGCTGCGTCCCCAATGCGCTCGCTCTCTGAAAATTGGGAATTAATCTCGCTTGGGTAGTCTGCCTCTATAGAAACCGCTCAACCTAGTTTCATTACTTTAACAAAATAGGATTTAATGCTTTATGAAAGGAGGTCTTAGCAGACAGACTTGTTTTTTAAGGATTCCCAATTATATAAGGCCTTTCAGACATCAGGACGCAGAAAAATAGTACATGAATATTTTTTAACTTTGTCTAAATATCTATCGATATCGATATCCAATCTAATCTAATATGATCGAAAATTACACATCTCTTGGCTTAAATAGAGCGCCACTTTTTGTTGTTTTGGTTAACTATATAAGAACTAATTTGGAGTTTTCAGCCGACCAAAACGGCCTACTAAAATAAGTATATAAACGAAAGAAAAGCCTTATCCGCAACCGTTAACTTTTAACTTTGACAGATCGCCTGACAATTTAAATGAAAGCGGAATTTTCTCCCGGGATTCGTATAGACCTCAAACTGTCAAGTTGTTCGAAGTTCAAATTGCCTGTAGTTTTTTTAGGAAGAAAGTAATATCCGAAAACTATTCACCACCATTACCTTAAAGTAAAAAATATATTTCAGAAAAGTTCTCCATAATGTAAAAAAAAACGGAATTATCTCTAAACGTCATGGGGCATTAATTGGGGCTAGGAAATAATATTTCGTTTTTACAGTTACAATTATTTTATGTAGACAAAGAAAATAAACAACAAATGCGTTATTCAAACCAAATAAAATATCACATTATCTCCATAGCAATAAGCCTTAAATACATTGTACTTTGAACACCTGTTTCTAAGCAAACTAAGCGAATGAGTCACTACTATCTATCTCTTAGCTTTTTTTTTACAATGACACGAATATAAAATCGATGTATCCGATTTTAATACGGCACCTAAATCAGCAGCAAACATTAAGAAATCTATCTACCTTCGTTTCTGCAATACCTACTCTATGATCGAATCGTAATAAAAACGCTTAAACCACAGGTGTTGTATAAAGTTTTTATCTAATAGGCAAGTGGAATGTTTATTATTATCTAAAACTTATGAAAAAGCGTACTACATAATGGTTATACGTTCGGTTATTATTTCGCTAATATTAAGATGAACTTCATTATTTTAAAGGCTTGGAAATAGACAATTTTATATATGTATAAATGGTTTAGAAATCAGCCTTTTACAGTCATAAAAAAATATATATTTGATTTTACTTTAGGAAAAAATAATGGGTGCAATATGGCACCACCAGGCTTTAATGAGTACGAGACAAAATATTATTAATACCTTTTTGGTATTTGCTTAGATACCAGTTGAAAACTGTAAAACTTCACTGTAAACTGCAATTGTAGGAAAAAAATGTTTATATTTTGATATTTTAGTTAAAGTACAATTCGCACAACATTTCACATACAAAATATAATGGTTTGGAAATATATTACTTGTGATACAAATATAGGTGTAGATCACATATCCTAACCCTGACATATGAAACTTGGTAGCCAGGTGGGGATCAATTATATTAATGGTTCATGCCTTCAACCAGTAGGAAGAGCATTTCAAACTATTTCACTGTGCGCACCGCTAAGGAGCGGAATACCCTCTCGAAGTCGTTTCTCTTAACTCGAGACGAAATGGAATGGACTTATTGTGGGTAAAATTATCGTAAACCTCGTCTAGAGTAATCCTAATCCCATCTTATACAAAAATTATATGTATAAGGGATCCGTGTACAGTTTATACACATTATGCAATGTTTTAAATAAAATGAAAAATAAATCACAGTGCAAAAAGAAGCAGTCAACGGCCCATCCAAGTACTGGCCTCGCGCAACACGTTTAACTTTAAATAAATCACGTTTGTTGTATGGGACGCCCGTTATATATTTATTTTTATGTGTTTTAGGTATATGTGGTTATTGCGGCAACAGAAATACATGATCCCTTAAAACAACACCCTATCTGTCACGGTCCTTGATATACAGCCTGGTGACAGACAGACAGACGACAAAGACTGTAATAGGGTTTTAGCTCCGTTTTAGCTTTTGGGTATATCTTAATATATTATAAATCTCGTGTCACAATGTTTGTCCTCAATGGACTCCTAAACCACTTAACCGATTATAATAAAATTCGCACACCATGTGCAGTTCGATCCAACTTGAGATATAGGATGGTTTTTACGGCGAGAAAAATTCAAATAATTTCCGGGAAAATTTTATACCCGTGCGACGCCGGGGCATGCCGCTAGTATATGTTAAAAATCTGATCGAGTTCTGTAAATCGTATTCGTAGAATTGCATTGATTTTCACAGTATCAGATGATGATAAAAGGTATTCTTACATATTATATCGTGTCTCTTTTCTTCAGAGAATATAAAGTTGTATGAAGTATCACAAAAAAATAATTCAGTCGCAATATCAATATCGTTTCGTTCTATCTAGATTATTCTTGTCAAACAAAAAATAATGCCGAGATTTTACACACTCGACACGTAGACGCACCTATAAGAAATATTCCTTTGAAATGAAATGAGAACCTGCAAAATTTTGCTCACGCACAAAAATGCATAATTTATCTCTGTTATAAACATATTTTATAGCTTTTACAATAAAAAACGTCCAATTCCAAGGAGGAAATCTAGTTTACATGTAGTTTCTATGACCAATTATAATTCTGGTTTTTGAAACGTGTTTATTATAATATTATAGAAAAAACATGAATAATATTATTTTATTAAAAGCGTAGAACGAGATCAATTAATCTATTCATTCACTAATAAAAGTTTTTGTGTCGCATTGTCATGAATGAAATTATAATAACTAAGCAGTTGTATTTTTAACAATTTTATTAAATATTCAGCCATTGTTTTACACATTTTTTATTCTTCCTGTACCTACTCACATGAGGTATGCACAGGAAGAATAGTTTAAAATAATTCTACGCACATGCATAGACAATTATACACATGCACATGCGTAACAATTTTTACTGAAACTTTGCTGCTACTATGGTAACCGTAAAACTGGCGAAGTGGGAGCACACTCGACATTCATTCCGAAATCACGCACCTCTGTATTTTTATTCTTGAATAATGTTTGTGCGTTTTAAACCCGTGTTTTAACGGTGAAGGCAAACATCGTGGGGAAACCGGCATGTTCTGAGAACTTTAAAGAGTTTGAAAGACATGTGACATTCACCATCCCGCACCTGGCCAGCAGCGCGGTGAATTAATACCTAATCTTTCTCGTCAAGAGAGAAGTCCCTGTGTCTCAGCAGTGGGTACGTTAATAGGGCGATGATGACTTTGGTAACCAACCTACTTACTGTTACAAGTTCATCTCAACTAAACCGTCTTGTACAGTATAAACGTGTGTACAATTTTACGGGCTTGAGTCAACATTATTTCATAACAATCTACAAGAAATTAACATTAGAATATTAGAGTATTCATTCACTCACACAATTCATTCGAAACGACGACCATCGATATGTGTAAAACTTTACAAAGCATCATAATAAATATAATTCTGCGGTTTTGAGATGCTTCCGAACGCAGAAAAGAACTTCTTAAATCGGCAGCGTTAGCCTTCTTTAAGCTTAAACCTAAAGTACGTAAAAAACTTTGAAAAATGAGCTCCAATCTTATGCTATTAATAAGTTTAAGGTCAGGTTTCGTGACTGCTGATAGATAACCATCTCCATTTTCTTTTGTTATAATTTCAGTTTTGAGTTTGTGCAGACTTTTTCAGTATTTTTTATCAAGCAAATCCTAGTACTACTGAAGATGAATAGCTCTTTGGTAAGTTAGTATATTATTATAGTAAACTACATACTTATTATGACAAGTTAACCTCATCTAAGTACAAGTAGTATTAATAAAAATAGTATTAAGGTATTACCCATTCTTTTATTAGCTAATTCCAATCTAAACTTTGAATAAGTAAGATAGAGCTAGCTCAAATGTCTCACAATAATTATTATAAAAAAATTAAAATTCTTAATGTTAATTTAATATGGACATCTTAATTTGTATTCCAGCTGAATAGATTTTTTCGTAAATAAATGATTTGAATTTATATCTAATGATTATTTTTGTGTGGGTTCGAGAATGGTTTAGATTCACAATACGGTCAACTAGGGGCAAAGCAGGGGCGGACCGCTAGTTTTACATAAAAAATTAGTCCGAAAAGTTGTAGCCAGAGCGGTCACCCATCCAAGTACTTACTACAACCATCATTGATTTACTTTTTAAAAGGTAAATTTACGATCAATGACGTATTCACAAAAACTACTTAATAATTCTCGGTAAAACGAATTTTTAGTGGAAGCTTCCATGACTCATTTTACTACTTTAGATGAGTTTTTCGCGCCAACTATTCAGTTTAGAACACTATATATTTTAAACAGAAATATAATTTTAAGGCCTAACCTATAAAACCTATACATGTGGGGTATAAGGTTGTCTGGAAGAAATTGCTTTAAGCAGTAAGACCGCACATTACGCATGCTAGGTTTAATTTTACTATTAATAGTTTGGTATTTTTGTTTATTGGTGTGTGTAATAAAGAATTTTCTATCTATCTGTCTATACACCACATGAATAGGTTTTATGAATATTTTTATTTGTGTTTTAGTAAGGTAAGGTATAAATATTTTTTGTTTTTTTTTTAATATTTCTGCAAAAATCCTCATGAGTCTTACAAGATACATCTATTTTCCAAGCTATAACATTTATATGTTCTTAAAGTTCTTAAAGTTTCGGAAAAAAGTGTCTGTGACATACGGACAATCAGTACAATTAATAAAGGGCCTAAGTCCACAGTTTCCGTAAAGAGTCTGCTATACCAGACAAAGACAACGTGACCCATATACGGAGCATATTTGAATACACACGCTTGTACGACACTCATTGAAGAACCTCGCTTATGCTAATTTATGAGTTGAACCGAGGAATTTAAGTTCAGTATCTGATGAAATAATCCGGATAATTAGTTTGATAGTTGAAGATGGCGTTTGAATAATGAAAAATTAAAATTAAAAAACAAAACCGATGTGAAAACTTTAGTTCCCTCAAAAGTTAAAAGTCATACTATTTTGTAATGTGTTTTTTTTTTATTCTCAGGAGTAAAAATTATTTCAACTGAAATTTATGTTTGCTATTTATATCTTATTCAAACAATTATTGCTGATCCATTAACTTACAGAATTTGTATAATTTAATTTGTATAGAAAAACATAATGTACAATTTAAATAAGTATATAAGAAAAAGACTTTTGTATTATAAACGAAAAGGGATAATGTTTTTGTTTTCCTGATCATAAAAAGAATTAAATTAAAATAATAATTGAATTAGATTTTTACTAGATGCACATCTTGGGGACACACCCTACCTACATAGCTGGCTTTTAGACAAGCTTTTTTAGACACGGAATAATAAAATCACTTCAACCGTTCTTCCTTTATTAGTGGCTAACACACGCACACAACACCACACGACTTAGTTATATACATTATTATTTAAATAATTTTATATTTTAATGTTAATATAATATATTATATCTTAATATATATAAATCTCGTGTCACAATGTTTGTCCTCAATGGACTCCTAAACCACTTAACCGATTATAATAAAATTCGCACACCATGTGCAGTTCGATCCAACTTCAGAGATAGGATGGTTTTTACGGCGAGAAAAATTGGAATAATTTCCGGGAAAATTTTATACCCGTGCGACGCCGTGGCGGGCCGCTAGTAATCTATATAAATAAAAATGAATTGTTGTTCATTAGTCTGATTAAAACTCGAGAACGGCTGAACGGATTTATCTTATCATAGTCTTGAAATGTTCGTGGAGGTCTAGGGAAGGTTTAAAAGGCGAGAAAAAATCGAATAATTGCCGGAAAAAAAAATTGAATAAAAACCCGTGCGAAGCCGGGGCGGGCCACTAGTACCTCTATATTTATAATCTAGACGACGAAAATTCAGGGTGCTTATCGCATCGAGTGCGTCGGCGTCGAAATGCATTCGTCATTTGTTTTGCCAGAGTTCCACCGGCGGCCTTGGGTTTATTGCAATATTTTTGTACAATTATCTTGCGGCACGTGTAAGCTTTTGGGTACTGTGTTGTAGCTTGAAAACGTTAAAGATAACCAACATCCGAGATTATTAAGGCTATAATAATCTTAATTTTATATGACTTAATATGTAGGTAGATTTTTTTATTTACTTACTAGCGGCCCGCCCCGGCTTCGCATGGGCATTTACACAAATTTGTTTTCCCGGCAATTGTTCGCTTTTTTTTTTCTTGACCTCCAACGAACATTTAAAAAAAAATTGGCCAAATTTTTCCAGGCGTTGTTAAGCGCTTAGCAACACATTTTGCGATTCATTTTTATATATAAGATTAATTTATTAACGATTTTATATATTTTTACTTCAGTCCAATAAAGACTGAATAAAACAGATTTTGAAAAACAAAGTAGGTACTTAGTTTAGATTTGATAATTTTCCTTCGTTGAAAGGCAAAACTTGATCAGGAACAATCAATCAAAACAACAATCGGTTTTGTTAAATTTAATCATTATTATTACTTTTAGTGGTTTTTCTGTGAGACCATGAATCGGCGAACTCAGCGTTTGACATCAACGAATTTTTTTTCTAGTCTAGATGGACAAGTTTTTTTCTAGTCTACTTTGCTGAAAGCTATTATAATTATTGTGAGACATTTCAGTGATTGCTGCAGTCATACATTTACCGTCATATTCATAAAAAACTAATATTTATGGCTTATAAAACTAAATTAGCTAAAACACACGATACGCGTATATATGCCTTATTTTGCGACAATTATAGAAATAAACAAGGGTGAAAAACTTTTACTGTTATTAAACATATAGTTTTTCATAAAACGTTCTATTAGCCTACTGCAAGAATCAAATAAAGTGTTTTTTTTTATGAATACGGATACGGGGATTACCAGTTTTTAAGCATACAATTTACCTATTAAGCTGTTGCGGAACACTCATTTGAAAAATATTTCACACTTGGCACACTTTGGCCACCGCTGCGCGCTGTGCAAATTGAACTAATGGCGAATTCTAATTTATGACTGAAGTTTATTTCAATTTGATGTAAATGTTGTGCAATTACTGGGATTTGTCTGGGATTTTTTAGGTATAAATAAAACTGAATTAAAATACTTAGTGCATATGAACGAAGAGAAGCTTTATGTATTTTTTTAATGATGGCTTAATTTATTAGGAAATAAACTCAATAAATTTTTTTTTGATGCAAAAGCTAAAATTTTCAAATAAGCTTTATTATGGCTCAAAAAAGGAATTAATGTATAAAAGTATTACCACGGCAGAAACATTATAAAACAAAACGCATTACATGAGTAACGATAAATGGCGAAGGTATACATTTTGTGCCAAAATAATCGCACAACTGGGGTCGACGACCTGTTTATCAATTTGAAAAGATTTGGCTACATGTTCTTCACATTACAATCGTGATAACTGGCGATAATTTGGCAAAGTGTGCAGTTGCCAAGGTCTGGGCGAGATAAGTTTAGGTACCATGTCTAGGTAGCCTAACTGATTGACACAATGTTATAATGTAGTTAGGCAGGCACTTAGTAAGTAGGTACAAATTATAAATATACCTTACCTAGGGATTTTTTACCTTTTGTTTTACCGTAAATTTTCATGTAGCTAAACTTAGACAGTATTATTATTTAAAAAAAAACTTATTTTCATAAGTAGGTAAGGTCTGAAATGATGGGTACAAATGGTAAAAATGGATATATAAAAATATTTACTGATATTTCCAGAACTTTTAAAGATAGAAGAGGAATAAAATTAGGTCACTTGCTAGGGAGGCTAGATTTGACCTAGATAGGCACCCTTTTGCAGTAGTGCAAGTATGTATGCAGAAAGGGTACCAGTTAGTGACGTATATACCTAGTTATAACAAATAAGTATCATGAGATTGGTGTTTTACGCGTCATTTGATGTTTAATCTCGCTTTTTAAGATCCTAGGGCTCACTGACTATGACTTTTACATGTAAACTATCCGCTTGCATCACTCTATGTTGCTAAAAACTGCATAAAAATCCGTTAAAGAATTAAAACATATTGTCAGAACAGACCGCGGAATCGACTACATTTTATTCAATGTAATTTAGAACAACCTTTTTCCAAAAGACTTTAAATTAACCGTGAATTAAATAAAATACCGAATCTTGATTACATACACCTGACTCAAAGATCATTATCTTCTGGATATCTATACTACTATACCTACTAATATTGTTAAGCTGAAGAGTTTATTTTGTTTGAACGAGCTTATCTCAGGGACTGCAGGACCGATTTGAATAATTATTTCACTGGTAGATAGCCAATTTATCGAAGAAAGCTATAGGCTAGAGTTAAATACGTCGATCCCGCGCAAAATCTATAAAATACAGGCAACGCCGTGATGTGAAAAGCTTATTAGTTACAAATTCCTTAAACATAAAACAACATAACATATTTCCTAAATTGCAGTACTCCATACCCTAATGCTTTGAGAAAACTCTAGTAGGGTTAAACTCGCCATGAACTATGTCAGTACTAAGATTTATGTATGTTTCTGTGTACTATAAAGAATTTATAAAACTTACCTTCACAATAGAGCGTGACGTCAGCAAGGCTCTCCGAGTTCCAGAGGTTGGCGAACGACGTGGCCAGGTTGGAGCCGAAGCTGTTCCACTTAAGGCAGTACTGTTGCTGCTGGGAATCCATCGCCGGGCCTCTTATTCCTACCCTGTGGACAACGGAAATAATTATTAAAATTGAGAGACAATTTAATAGACGATGTAAGATGGATTCAGTTTCCTGTCAAATTTAAAAACAAATGCAATTGTAACTGAACTTTCATAATGCATACTGTTGCACAAAGGAGTTTCATCGACCTCAATCATATTGGACCACGAAGGTTTGAAAAGTCTTTCAGAACTTTTTGATCATTTTCTTTGCCCACAGAGGATGCACACCCCTAAGTGAAGATTTTTTATTAGTAAAATAATTTTTTTTTTGGTTAGTTACCTGTAGCAACAAGGCTACTACAAAATGTCTTATAATCTCAAGTATTTTATTATAGACTTACTTCAACAGGATTAAATTAACACGATAATGATATTCTTAGTTACAAATAACAATACCATATTGCTAATAAAATAAAACCTAATATGAAATAACTCCGTAACAATTTACAACACGAAACTGCATCAAGGTAGAGCTAATCGAAAAGCGCCAACCGCAAAAACGTTCAAAGTCATATATTTGCATTCCGACGCACTTTTTCAACAAGGTAATCTAGCCTAGCCTTGCCGTGCCTAGCTATAGTGTCTTATATCTTACAATGCGTACTGTCTAGCTTTCATGAACTTCCTCAATTTGAAGGTTGTGATTTATCGATGAGGCCGCCTAGCAAGGTCGGGTGAACAACCTCTTTGCAAACTTATATCTGCAATTTGGTAGAACAATAGCCATTTTTATTGTTTCAGTGTGTAACGTAGTATTTTATCGCTTGTTGAAGCTGTGTTATGAAAATCTAGTTCTGTTTCAAACAAGAAGGTTACGTTAATATTAAAGTGACATGAATGTAATGCAACGAAAGCCAAACTTCTTTTTGTTTTACCTATTTATAGTTGTTCCTAGGGTAATTCAAATTATTTAAAAGTATAATGTCCCCGAAAGAAAAAAGAACAAGCTCTATTTCGATTTGAATTTTGAATTTGGTTTCTTCAGCAAAATCCATTTTAAGCTAAGAACTATTTGATATTTCAAGTAGCAAAACATTAAACAAGTGACTTGTGAAGCCGCAAAAGTAAGTTGGCCACTTTTATATGCATGATCGATGCTAGCTGTAGCCATGAATTTGTAATGCGGCCTGGCCCGTTCCCACGTTAAGGGCTTTATTATTGATGGACATACACTTATGGGCTTCTGGGGCTAAGAATAGTTAAAGCAATTGGAAAATAGAATCGATACTGTTTCTAACCGAAATTTCGATGAATTAAAACCAGTCAGATATTATAAAATACTGCTGAATAACGTATGGATGTAAGTAAAATTGTAGTAGTATTTTTTTATCAGAAGTAAATATATTTATTAAAATTATATTTTTAGGAACACTAATATAGATAACCCATGCTTTTTTATAATGTTTTTATTTTAGAGGTTCAGGAGATTTCAAAGTATTTTAATCTTTTTTTGTTGCCATATTTTTGTTTGTTATTATATAAAATTAACTGTAAAAATACCTACTAATTAGTAAGAGAAGTAAAATCAATCGTTATTAATTTCCACAACTAGCCTGACCTGAATGCAGGTGTCGCGCTCGTTGCAAGCAACCCGATCAATACATGTGACCCATTAACCCGCTTTACGCGTATTCGATATACATTTATCTATGACGCTTTGTTCCTGGCTTTGTGTAAATGTGCCGTCCATCTTGTTCTGTTTTCGAATTCCATACTATCGTTCTATCGATCTTTGCAATTTATAATTACTTCATTCAATATAGCATTTGATACATGACTACATCACTAATACGAGTACCTAGTATCAGTTCTTGTTTTTTTCTCATGTTACCCCAAGGTACGCTTTAATACCTATAACCTAAGTCTTAGTCTTAGTTTTAATAATAATATATTAATTGTAATTCATTTATTTCCACAAATAAAATAATTTCACATAAATCACCATTTACAATCAACCTTATAAAATTAAATTACAAACTATGAAAAATAAATAAGTGCAATCTAGATTGAATATGGTGAGCCGGGAGATGTCTACGCTAGACTAGTAGAAAAGCCTGTGTTATAGACATCTGCGATTCCCCCACTATGATTCCAAATTTATTATATGCATAACATGTTAATATGTTTTTTACAGGTACAGTATTTTGCTCTGTGATTGTATCTTCTATTAAAAATGAAATTATTGAATAAAATAAATCAAATGTAGATGGTAAATAGATAAAATATTATTAGACTCATTTCAATTTACAATGTATTTACAATCATTTTACAATACATTTATTAAAATTAGTTTCAAATATCTGTTTGAGCGTGTGTGTGTGTGAGTGTGCGTGATATATATGTGTGTGTGTATGTTGTGTGTGTGTGTGGAAGTGTATGAGTGTTCGTCTATCTGTGTGCTTGTAAAACAATTACGTTTTTATTTAAAACAAATCTTCTGTCCCTTCATAAGAATAATTACCTAGAACATTATTTATATGCTTTTTAAACTAGAACGAACTCATAACTATTAGAATTTAGAAAACTTATTATACAAGAAGGGACCCAAAAAGAAACCATACTTCTTTACAAACGCGGTATTGTGTTGATCCAATTCGAAAAGTTTATCCTTACGGCGTTTGCTAATGGTAGTGGATCTTAGTTTATGTTGTTTAACAAGATTTTTGAATATGGCTATTAGTTTACGAACTCTGTTTGTTAACATTTTTATATGATTTTCAAAGGATAGGTGAGAATCTACTAAAATACCTAAGTATCGTATAAAGTCTGTTTTTTCTAGCGATTCACAGTCACATATGCCTTTGGGATTTTTATTACAATATAAATCATTTTTATGTGCAACTAGACTAAGATGGCTTCTAACATTTTCTTGTTTAGGTACTTTTTATCGAAAATTCTATGTATTTTGTTTTACCCGCATTCAATTTTAAAAGATTAAGTGATAACCAAGTGTTAACAGTGTCAAAGCCTTTTTGTGCATTTAAATATGTAGATTCGAGTTTTATATTTATCTTGAATTTGAATACCAAATAAAATGAGACTTGATAACACTTAATATTCGAACAATTTTTGAATGCATATCGCGGCGCGCCCGGAATACATTGCATGTCTATATTAACAGTAGGTACATCTGCATTCGTGCACGTAAGGTGCCACTAAATATTGACCCCTGATAACTACATATTAGGTTGGTAATTACAGGTCTAACAAACAATGGGCAGTTTTGTACCGTCCATTTTATATTATTCGAATTTTTAAAAATAAGTTAGGCATTATAGGTAATTTTATATCGCGGATCTTCGTAGGATTTCGACTAGCAATTCGATAGTATAAAAAAATCAAGTCATGTTTCATATTTCAAGAAAACTGAATAGAAGATATTGGTGTAATTTAATGTTTAAAAATTAACTTAGAATTAAAAAGGTGAAAACTTCTGCAATAAGAATCAGTATGAAAAACTACTACTGTTCAGTATTTAAATGTATAAATCTGTTTATACGCTAAGTACTTCATAACAATTCTATGATTTGTAAATATAATATATAGTATTCTGATTTATTATTATTGACAAATAAATAACACTAAATCTAGCCCACTGCCTTGCCCAACAAAGACTGTTGTCTCTTAACAATATTCCTCATTGGTAATGAGGTACTAACAATATGATTTAGAAACCATAATAAACCGAAATATTAGTAACCTATTCATTTATTTTATAGATTGCTTAGTGTCCGTGTGATTTGACAAGACATCTAACTCAGCAGAAAAACCATAAACATCGCAGTACCAAAAATCCTCATTCAATAAAGATCACATTACACTGGTGGAAATTTCGGCTGCGACCTAATTATGGCCAGCGTAAGGTGACCCACGATGACTCTGTTATCAGGTTGCAGGTCTGTTTCAGGGGAGGTCAGGTTGCGATGGTTGAATGCGACCTGGTTCCGCTATGCACGCGCAGGCGTAGTAGCGGTGGGAGGGGAAGTGCACTGAGTTGCGCAAAGCGACTACTCTGCAAGCGACATAGTACAAACTATACAGCATACGAAGTATACTACTAGCTTGGGTTTTTACAATGTCACGAAATTCAATAACGTTATTTTATTCGTACATACTTAAATGCAGTGTTGTATATATACCCCAATGCACTACTCCTCTTTATATTTATTTATGTTACATTGAAATATGTAGCTATCTAACTGATAATGCATTTGAACTGAATTACTACATACAAATCTTTAAAGTAATTTACAACGCAATTAAAAAACTAGTAGATTATAATTTTGGGTAGGTAATCATTATTTGTCGCTTATATCAATCACCCTTTTCGTGAAATTAGGTAAGTCGTAATATTAATTGCATGTTTGAGATAAGAAGATATTTAATAAATAATATTTACTTGTGATGTTGTTTATTTTTTTATCATTTTCAACAGAAAGCAACGGTTTTGATAAAAATGTTCGGTATGAAAACAACAACATAAAAAATCTACCTACTCAAAAATACGGAAAACACGTGGAAAGATAATAATACTGTTTTACGCATTTACGAGTGCATAGGTACTGAATGTATCTAATCAAATGCTTAGTCAAAAGCTTTAAATTATAATCAGTGCAAATCATCTGTCAATTTCAATTTCAATTTCATTTATTAACCATCATAATACAACTGGGCGTTATACATGGCAAGTCAAGTTTTACAAAAAAAAAAAATAAGCCAATAATAAAAACATAAAACATAAAAATATTTATTTGACACTTTTCACAAATTTACAAAAACAAAATGAAACGTTGAGCTACTGCGATAGTTTAAAAAAAAAAAAAACTGTGTTGCAGTGTCAGAGCCCTCCTCCAAACAAAGGTCACAATATACCTTGTGAGAGGCATCAAACAATCTAAACTAAGTATTTAATATTGAAGTTAAATAAACATAAAAAGCAGCTTAAAAATATATAAAATTATTAGGTACTACATTTTAATATTTAGTACATTATGCCCCAATAATATATATATATATAATAATAATATGTCTGTTGAAAAAAATAAGCTATTGTAATTTTGCTTTTCGTAATTTGAATGGCTGCATAATATAAATCAAGTTTGTATATTCTCAAAGGTTATTTGAAACACAAAAAGTTCTCAATAAAGGATAAATTTAGTATTTTAATATTATTCACATGCGTCAATCATTCATGGCAATTGGTCAGTTAAATCTTTTATGTGAATAAATACCTACTATCTTCAAATTATTTTGCTCAGTTATACTTAGTCCATAGCAAAGACTTCGTATAGTTTGTGAAATATTGAATTTATTCATAGTTTTATGATTTTTTGGAAATATGTTATTACAAATATTATTCCTATTATAAAATGAAATGATATTCTGAATATTCCGCACACTGGCATGCGTAGTAGGCACGGGCTAACGGTGCCCGAACAAAGGTTTGCATCGACCGCCCGGCCCTCACTTCACTGCACTTACCCCCCTCGCCTTCCCCTCTACGCTCCCTAATCTATGGACACTTGGGTTTCCGTTCTGTTTTCAAACAAAGGTTGCCATCTCGAACAAAGACTTTCTGACAATTACGGGAAGAGAATCTAGCTTGCGTTCATTTTAAGGTCGTTTATTATTATTACATAAATTATTATTTATGAGGTCATCGTAACAAATCTTGAGGAATTCGAAGTTCCTTAATATTGGAAGATCATAACCACAGTAAAAATGGACAGGTACGAAAACATTGTAGCAACAAATCTCTTGGTTGGTTGATTGACTAAGGTTGCCGTCTCAAACAAAGACTTTCTGACAGTTCGGCACTAATTTTGAAATTAAAGCTTATCCACCATTGAACCATTTTTATATTATGTATATTTGACAATAAAATAATACCAACCTACTATAATCTAAACATCCATACATCAATACAAGAACTTTTGAAACGTGAGTCAATTTGTCCTCTTTTAAGAAAAATGTATATTACGCCCTGAAAAGCATTCCACAAAGCACTCCTGACTTTCAAAAAGGTAGAGAGTACTTGGCTGCACTCCATATTGATCTTGCTCCCCTTCTAAAAAGCTTTTACATATTTTATTTTGCATCTCGAAGATGAAACATCCATGAAAAGTGATCAATACCTGGTATTTCATTTCAAATGTTGCTTACGTTTTAAAAAAACCCTGGATATACATGTACCTAGTTGAAATCATTTGAGACTAAGAACATATTGAAGGAAAACCCATGACTGGACATACATAATTGGGCTCCTGTTGAACTTGATTTTAGCAAGTCTAAAAGAAATTACATTCCTTATTGTTAATAAGAATCTATATTCCTTCAAAATATTTAGTATAGGTAAAATAGTACCTCAGTCACCGTTTGAAATAGAAATAGAAATAGAAAAAGGTTTATTTACGTCAAAAAAATACAAACACAATACAGAGCAACTATAACATTAATTTTAGTTAGATTTATATACATGTGTAACAAATTCGGACGTAAATTGGTTGCCACTCAGCACATGTGCTGTAGGTACTAAGGAAGCAGGCTACAGCGCTGGTTTTCAGTAGTACCGTTTGCGTTTGCGTATCTGTTACCAAATCAATGATTCGATTTAAATGAAAATTGGTATGAAAATATGACGTAGGGCATATATCCAACAGTGGATATCTTACTGTTATCTTATGATGATGGTGAGGAAAAGCCCTAAAAAGCAAGGGCTTTTAGCCCTTGCTAAAATTTATCTTATTAAAAAATATATTTCTGGGAAAACATTTACTTCAAAATTATTAAATACTTAATTATTTAATTGTTTATGTTTCTTTTAATTATCACTTAATAAAAGTCGAAATGATTTGTAAAGTTAATTTATTTTGTACTTTTTCTGTTGTTTCTCTTTTGAAGTTGGTTTAATTTTTAGCAAAAAAGTTTTATTTATAATGGATTGTAGAGATGTACCTTTAAGCCTGCCACTTATTTTAAGGAAAATACTGGATATATCTTCACTATGAATGACGTAAATGACAATTTGTCATAGATTAGATAAAAAATGGCTTTCATGACTTATCGCCATTGAATCATAACTAGGCCAGATTCTAAACTGCATTCTGGCGGTCCCTCAAATCTCTCTTTCTTTTGTCCCCCTTGCACATGAGTTTTGACTCGATGAGAGAGTGAGATGGGCTGATTATTATGTCGCACGCACGTTGCGGTTACGTAGAAAGGTGCGTCTTTACGCGCGTCTACGTTTTGGGTTAAACATTTTGTGGTTAATAGAATATCTACTTCAGCTACTCTTTCTTTTCTCCTTTCTAGAAATAAGTAGCATAATTGTTTTTGTTATATTGTTCTTCAAAGATTGTAAATGTGTTCAGTTATATTTTATAGTTTTTACGTTAAATTAGACTGTGTTTTTCGCACATTGTCCGTTTTTATTAATTATACTATCAAAAACTGAAAGTACTATTCGGACTACACACCAGCACTTTCACGGAAACAACTTTTGAACTTCATAATATAAGTGTACACATAATAGTTAGTATTACATGCACATGCAGAATCAAAAAGAAGATACGGTATTATTGCCTGGGGAGGAAATGCATGTCTGCGTGTTCAATTGTGATAGCCACGCTGTTTCGAAACCGGTCCGTTTCTCACACGCTTATCAGATGCATTCAGAATCTTCGGTGCACAGTGCGTGGAGAACTAGAAATTTGATTGTGCAATCATTTTGGCTCGCAACGATGTTTCTTTTCTGTTTACGTTAGTTTGTGCTTAAGGTATTTATGATCTGTTATAATGGGTTGGGTTTTAACGTGAGTTATGCTGGCGATTGTATGAAAAAGTAACATAGATCGAATAAGAAAATGCTTGTAAAGGAATTGAGTTTGATTTGGGGGCCCAAAACGAAAAAGAATACATACTGAATTGATATTACTATAATTCTTATATTCTTAAAACAGGACTGAAATGTTATTCAGGTAGTTTTTATTCAAGTTTTTATCCCAAAACGTATTTATTTCTAAATTTTTAATTTGGCATTGAAAATGGCAAGATTATATTAACACACATGATTATTTTTTTGGTTATAGAAGACTAAAATTATTAGCACAATAGTTTTTTACACGTTTGTTTGAAATGTATGTTTGTTGTAATAATTTGACGTGTTTTATGTCTAGCTTTCCCCAAAATTTCCAATACAAGAACTGCATAACATTAGGCAAGTTTCTGGCCTATGCGCAAACAGAATATACATTATGCTTGTACTTAGCATTGCAAACAAAGAACTTTCTATTGCATACAAAGGCCTGTGGACACTAAGGCATAAAACTACCTTAAGTGTTATGAATTTTAAATAGCTTACCTATTAATTTAGTAAGGAGTATGTAGTCTACAGCGTGAGGTAATAATTTAATCACTGATAGAGTGTTTGGTGTGAATATATATATTTTTTATACAAGTGCACTTTGATTTATTGTTTATCTCAATAAGCTCGTTTAGTGATGGTATTAAAAACAAATTTGAGTCGTATTTTTTTTTACGATAGCCTTTATTTGACCACAATCTCACATGATGTAAAGTTATGATGTGGTCTAAGATGGAGCATGAAGACCTAGAAGGTAGATGGCTATCCATGCATTCGTGATATACGATAAAAAACCGAATTAGTATTGATGTAACTAACATAAATTTAGTAAGTATCGCATTAAAACAATAGAGACCATAAACATTGTGATTTTTCAATAAGTACTACTTACGGAAGTAACTGATGGTGACAATCATCTTATCTAGATCACAGGCCTAACATTATGATTTCTTAACCTACCCCAATTTATCACAGGTGTAAATTATACGTTTAAACTTTTGAAACCCCTTAGAATCTTCTTGAATATATCCATGACGAATTTCCAATATATTTCTAATGTCTCAGTCTAAAAGCGATCAGTCAGCGGAAACCACTGCATCTTACACTACTAAGTATAAAATTTTAATGGTTAAGTCGACAGTCCACTTTAGTAGTACTAGTTGTTAGGAAGAGTCAAAATAGAAAGTTGCAAGTCGACTGCAGTAGGCACGTTTTGCGGCCGTTGCGTCGTTACTTCGCTGTTACGAAAACCAGTCGTAAACGCTTCATACAATGTTGCATATAGACCAAAAATTGGGTGATATATAGTTTAACGAAGTTCTGAGACAGTTTATTTCTGAGATTTGATTATCGGTATGATCAATTGTTTCTTTATTACATTTGTAAATCATGAAAACAAATCCGTATTTTGATCTAGAATTACATTAAATCTTGATTATTTTAAAAATAACAGTCAGTTAGTTAGTAATAATACCTACCATACCTCTTCATTCATTAATTTAAGTACAATTTTTAGTCACCATACCCATAGATATTTCAAGCACTTATTTTGTCTGAGTTTAGGTTTATTAATTCTTACAATTAAAAAACCGGATTATAACTGTGTACTATTATTAGTAACAACCTAACCAACTGACTAATTACTTGAGGTAATCTTTCTTAGCTTTCTAGTAAAACAATACGTGTCAACAATATCAGAATTATCTACAAGACGCACTTATGCTATGGTAAAATATTTTCAAATGCGTACAACATACCATTCAGTCTATTTTTGCGTGCATCCTTTCACTTATTGCATCGCAGAAGTCATTAAATACCTCAAATAACTCAATTCTGTCTATTACACAACCATTATTTAATAACTACCTTTACACAGGCGAGAAGAGAAATATCGTATAATTATACGAGAGATGATATGAGAATAGTGGAATTGTAAAGTTATTTCTTTGCAAAACAATGGACGATGAATTACAAGGAATTTTTAACATGTACAAAAGACCATTCAGTCGACCATTTTTGTTAAAAAGGAAAACGTGAAGGGAAAATAATAAATGAAATTGGTTAAACCAGGATTTGTAGGTACATTGATAAAAGTGTGGGATAGATTCGTCATGCCCGTATTTGTAATTAGTTAGGCCGACCCGTTTAACTCCATGTTTTTGTTATTTAAAATATTAAACACCTAAAGACAGAGGAGCCAGTACCCTTTTTTGCTAACTTTAAAAATAAATATTTCCAGACAATCCACACAATAACTTTAAGCCCCGTGGTAAGCTTAAAGCTTATGTTACGGGTACTAGGCATCTGATAAATTAATTAATTTAATACATTTTTTAAACACGTTCGTTAGAGCTTTTTACAAAAGAAGTAAGGAAAATCTTTACAATTTAGCATGCATGTAAGTTTTATAATTTATACGCAATACGCACTATGTTTTCCTATTCCTCTTTATACTAGCTGGCCTGTTCCTGCTTTGCTCAGATGCAAAACACTTCCTTCAGTTCAGTAGTTTTTGAGTTTATCCCGAGCAAAGAGAGATATATATGCGACGGGGGACTTGTATGACATCATGACATATGTTGTATTAACAGATGTCATGGACATGGACCTTGTAAGGATATGTGCCAGCTATATTACTATGAATTGCAATTCCCAATCAATTTGTTGCACCTTCGAAATATCAGAAAAATATATCAGAGGACGGCTCTTAGCCGTTTCGGAGGAGTACGGTAACTAACATTATGACATAGAAATTTTAAATTAAAGATTGTTTTGTTGTGTTTATACAATTTCCATTTTTATTTTGTTTGAATTTTACACATTGAGGAATGAAATTTAAGTCCAAAATTGGCACTAGAAGTAATTCTTTTAAAAACTGTGTAGAAGTCCATAGGTTTTAACTTTTTTTAGAAAGTAAAGGTAACAAATAAACTTAAATAACTAAAGAGAGAAGTATCAGTATTTAAATATGTCAGTCTTTTCCCTCTTCAGCGGGCTCAGGCTCAAATCTACTCGAAAAGAGAATACCATACCAGCTTTGAATTTGAGCGTAAGAAATAACACCATAAAAGGGCGTTGCTAGAGACATAAGTAGTCTATTAAAAGATTATTGATGATATAAATATTGTAATAGCCAAATCATTTCAAAATATATTCCGCCTAAACGCAGGAAGTTGTCTTGTATCCAATTAATGCCGCCATTAAAAAGTACCAAAAGCTATAAAACTCTTGCACTCGTTTTAACATTATTCTCATGGATGTCAACTTTCGATTCATTGCATAAACATTCCTGTTTTAAAATACTTTAGAAAAAGAAATCTAATTTAATTTAAGTACTTTTCTATGTCTAGACTTAAAAGTAGTATTATAAACGCATATATTTAAAAGCCATTGATTCTCTAAGAGTAGAAATTACCGGGATTTAGTAATACACCCTGATTCTTTTATGTTTTATGCGCATATCTGTAAATTTCGAATATAAAAATACAAACATCTCTCATTATTCTATAAAAAGGCGGTTTTTATGCGCTCGTAGATCTGCGGAGTAATGATTTAGACGAACAATATTATAAACCAACGTGAGATGTTTTTTGACGGAAACTGCGTAGGTACATTCCTTTTTAATGATTGTCTTCAACTTGAACCTGAAAACTTATATAATTAAAACTCTATTTGAAGAACATTTTACGAATACCTGTAAGTAGGTACTGCAACTACGCAAATGTATTTGTAGACCTTTCTTCTAAAGTATCAAACCATTAAACATAAAAAATATATCATCCAAGTACCTACACTTATTATCACATTACGTTCGCTCCAAACACCATTACAAAGCGCATGCGTCACACCCTACAAATCACACTTGCCGATCCTATTGACCATCTTCCCTAAGTTCTAAACTTATAATACACCAGGAAGGGTCCCATAGGGTCTTTCAAAAATATTCCTTGACCCAAATAATCCCTGAATCAAAGGATACCAGTTTCGGCCAGTTCCATAACTTGCCGGGTTTAATGATGCTTGTTGTAATCGTAGGTTAACGTGTATTTGAGGTTATAAGTATTTTTATTACAAATATAATAATTTATGATTATTTGTTTTTGTACTTTCGAAGCATCTACTGACGCTAATGATATATAAGTTCATCCAAAAGTCTATTTTGTCTATTCATCAAATTTTATGACATACAAGCTGACCCCAGCAAACGTTGTTTTGCAAAATGAAAAATAGATAGTAGCCGATTCTCAGACCTACTACTGAATATATATAAATAAATAATGGTAACTAACACTGTGACAGGTGAATTTTATATATAAGAAAATGAGATATTTTGAATTTAATAATTTTGCAACTTAAACATAAAATGCGGCTTTTCTGTAGGTTTCAAAATTACTAAGAGATGATTATATCGAGTTGGTATATATTTCTCCCTACGTACGGAAATTTTAATTCGTTTTCTAGACCTAATGTGTATGTGAACCTAATGAGACTACGGCCTATCAATATAATCCATAGACAAAAAATTATACAAATCGCTGTTAACAAACCCACTCATCTTCAAACTAAGGCATTAAAGCTACACCCACATTCGTGCTATTGCACGCGCAGTGACGTAATGCTTCCTCAGAAGGCCCTAGCGTCCTTGAAACCTATACGATATACGTTTGTACTTACTATACGAGTATTTCATATAGGTATCTACTATAAAATGTACTATACGTTTACAAGGTCGTTTTATAAAATTGGTGGATCGGACGAAATACAAGCAATGAGTTGATTGATGCTTTGTTTGTTTAAATTGTTGGTTTGATTGTAGGGTATTTGCTATAGTATTGAATATGGACTTCGAACTATCTTTTGGTCTAATTTGAATAGTATCGATTTTTAGAAACTGAAATGTCTAAAAAGCTCTGTAGTAATTTAAATACGTAGGTCACTTTTATATAAAACTTGCGGCCCACCCGGCTTCGCACGGGTAGTTATACAAAATTGTTGTGAATTTTTCTCGCCGTACAAAAGCATCCATGGACATCCACGAACATTTAAAAAATAATTGGCCATATTAGTCCAGGCGTTGTTGAGTTATGGACTTACCAACACATTTCGTGATTCATTTTTATACTATATAGAGGTTAAAGAGAAGATGTGTAGGTTAAAATATAAAGATAAGCAGAAGTAAGCCATTAAACAAAATCATTCAAGTGTACAACCCAAAAAACACATCCGGGTAAGTAAAATTTATTAAAATACGCAAATTACTCATAATTATGTGATAATAAAAACCCAAAAACTGATAACGATTCCTGAAAGCAAATTCTTAGATAGCGGCATTATTTACAAACAAAACAAAACGCGCACAAATTTGCACTCCATTCTGCGAATATTCGTCTGTTTGCTACGGCGTAGCTCCGTAGCATGATAACTTTGAGCTAATCTGTAACGTAAGCACTAAAGTCTACAGTCTACATCATTGTGAACATTCAAAGTATGTGAAAATTAATTCGTAACGATTTTCCTGTGGAAATGATAATTGCACAGACAGTGCATTGTGCATCAGAAAATATGCTTACTTGATGCCATTTTTGCGTGTCCAATGTTTCAAGTGCTACTGCAAATAGAGTAAAGAGTTTCAATGTTGTAAATGATTATTGACGTCTCATATTTTTTTCAAATGTAATTTTATTATGAAAAATAGTGACAAGCACTTTTCTTACCTGTTTTACAGGCGCATATCAAAATTATCATAAACTTTGTTCGTCTTAGGTTTTATTCTCAAAATTATATTTAAGAAGTTCGCCTTGCAACAGCGATAAGACTTCAGTTCGATTCACTAATCACATTATCTTGTAGGTAGGCCTAATATAAGGTTATCGCGAGTGCAAAGATAGTGCTGTTTTTTCAAATCATTCTATATTTTAATTATTATATTCTTCATTGTATTTTAACGTGTTATTTATTAAAAACTTTGTCTAATGTTCATTTTAACCTGCCACCTCGATGTGAAAGATTTTTTTAATAGTAACATAATAAGAGCCTGTTACGTTCTGTACCTAACATTAGTACAATTACAGAAATTATTATAGTTAAGTACGTGTCAAAACGCAACAACAGCTGAACATACAGTTACAAAACAATTTTAATACATATTTTCGAATCATACAGAACTAATGAATTTAATGTCTGACATTAATGATTTGTTTATTCATGGTCAAATAAAAAGTAGAATAGAGATAACAGTGATTTTTTTTAAATTATTCGATATCCTTCTTACAAAAGTTATTTAAGTAAGAAGTTTAAAATTACTGTCACAGAAAAATAGCTTAACGTAAGGAATCATGAATAAAACCTTTGATATCGATATCGAACGAGCAATTAACTAAAATATTTATGCCATAAACCGCCCACAGCTCTGTAAGTACATGACCTAACACAGGTTTATCTATCTAAATAATCTTTGACCGAATGAGTTCATAAATCCGAATTCAAAAGTGCGTTCTGTGCGTTCTGTCAACTAGCAGGCTCATGATTGGCTATTTAAGCGTGACGTCACGTGACGTTGGCGGAAACCGAGCACCAATAGAAGCTTCGACCTTCGATGCTACTATGCTCGAACACTCAGCTGAATTCCTCATTGTTTAGATTAAATAGTCAATATTATAAATGCAATGTTTTAACCTTACTGCTCGAATTAGTATTCTAGAACACCTTTGGCAATTATTTGTTCGAAGGTTGACAGGTTTTTTAGAAAAATAACAAGTCAAATATTCCGATTGTAATACCTTATTGATAATAATACCTCATAGAATAAAAATAGGTATGCGTTCTTGGAGGTATTTCATTGTTTTCAGGAACTCTGCTTATCCGTGTATTTAGACACATATTTTCCTTCTATGGAATTATTATTGTATCCGCTTACAACAATATTTGTATAAAAAACAATATGAGCGAGATCATAAACAATTATATAACATATTCGGCACTACTTCAATAGTTCTGAGTGTGAAATCGTTGAACGAATTGAATAATAATGCATTCATTGAATACGAGTGGCGGCTAAGACAAAGGTTGTTTTGAAGAACCATAGAGGTACCTACGTACCTATTTTACACTCTGCCATGTAACCGCAAACAAAGTGAGTTTAAAATTGGAACATCAGAAGAAAATTAATTCACAATTCAAATAATAAATTCGAATAATGGAATTCGCATTTCAAAACGCAACTTACTAACTGAAATGCAAATCATGTACGCACTATAACCTCGAAAACAATGTCCAATTAGTATCATAGACTCTATAAAGCTAGGAACAAGGTCGTTTTTCGTGAGGTGTTTAGGGCAGTGTGCAGATACGCAAGTCTAGGTGCTAATACGTGGGGCCGGTTTGACAGTATCTATGCAAATGTTAATGCGTTACGAGACTGGTTTTCGCTTCGGAGCGGTTCCGTTTCGTGCTATCCAAGAACGCTCATAAATTATTTCACGCACTAAAGTTCTACTAAACTGGTAATAAAGAAAAACTGGCCAAGTTGGTGACTCTAGCAATTCTACAGGTTGCTTTGATAGTTTGCAAGAATGTAGGCAGTTCTGTGTATCGCTTATCTTTTGTCGTTACAGCGTATACTAGAAATGTGTCCGGATAATTCTGTTGTTTCAGAAATCCGATTAAATTTTTTAGAGACCAGTCGATGTGGCAATATTTACTGAAAACACCCGTCTTTTGGAAATTTAGTTTGTCTTATGATTACAGGACATGGTTGTACATGTTACAGTGTTTATTGAGTAATTAGAGTTATATAAGAAAAACAATGACATTGATTTTTCATAACGAATTTAGGTTTCATGAAAAACGGTACAATGCATGACTCTACCACTGCGTAAATGTTAATAGTCGAAGCGTTAGCGAATAGACATTAGGCAGGCCACGTGAATCATAGACAACCGCCGTACAGATGTACCGAGGAACCGGTCCAGCCTCACACACAATTAATGATGCAACGTAGAACAAAAACTGGGATCTATCTCATTATCAAGTTCAATAGCCTCGAAACCAGCACGTGTATGCAAAACACATTCAAAAATATACTTTTGGCGCAGCATTTTAAGGTGCAATTTTCCACACCCGCAAAAATCCGCAGTGGCACTAACAATGTATACTACGATACCAACCTTTGTATATCTACGTTCATCCGACAGGTTATCCGTGTAACCCTACTTCCTGGTCTGAGAAAAGTGCTGGAGCTGCTTTAACTGAACGATACTTTCCTCATATCCATAACAGCAAATCCAAAGTACTTTTTAGAATCCGTTCTGTCGCACTAACATAGTTTGTATCACAGTAACACTAGTTTGCAGCACTAGGTAAATAGTAGCAGCTAGTTCACTTCCGCATGTTGCAGCGTTGCGCGTGCGATCCGTGCGCGGGCCGTGGGGAGCGCTCGCGAATGCGGCCGCCGAAAACTCTTCACGCGGGCCGAATGCAGAAAAATCGGACGCCGCGAGTGGGGGACGCTCCACGACTATACGAATACGTGCTGCGCTTCGCTATGAAAAAGTCCAAGGTTACCGCGCTGCCAAAAAAAGACGCACGCAAAATGAAAAAGACGGCTAGATCGGCGCCCCTTTCGGGCCCTCACGGCTGCAGGCGCAGCGAGGCCATCGCATCTCGCACAGGCCGCCCGCAGCGCCTAGCCCGTCTGTGTGCGTCTAGATCATGCGCTGTGCCATGCTGTGTATGTAATTGTATATATAGATACCTACTTCTCAAGGCGCACCTACGACGTTTGAACACAGCATACATTTTGCGGTTATTGACATCGCGCGGTTTTCGGGTATCATTGGAATATCATTGAATATAATGCATTTTGAGTTGTATTTTAAAGAGCTCGTTGGTAATTTTCCTGTTTTGATCTTAGCCTTTGACCTAATTTAAATTGCAGGCATTAGGTTTAATTAAGTACCTACCTAACTAGAAATTTAACACTGTATGATTCAAATATTTTTATTAGTCTCTGAAACTGTTAACTTAATAGTTTTTTTTACTTGGTACGAATTGATTTATTTATTTTGAGTCTTTAATTATTTATGGCTTATTGTTCTTCAATTCATTGACTTATTTATTTTCGATAAATTCAGTAAAGGTATAAGTTTTATGGTTATCTGGGATTTTTGTTTTTAGCGGACTCTTTATCAATGTTGTTTATTTTCGGACACAAAGATTTAATTATTTTGAGTCCTAAGCAATTTGTTGCTGGTTGTTCTTCAATTCAGAGACTTGTTTATTTTCGATAAATTCAGTGAAGGTAAAGGATTACTTTTATGGATAGTAAGGATAATTGTTTTTAGCGGAATCTTTTTCAATGTTGTGTATTATCGGACTCAAAAAGATGAGTCGATAGGTATATCGTTGAGTTAAAAACATTTTTAACATTTATTTTCAAAAAAGCTTGTTTTATAACTTCCGTAGATATGAGTATAACTAATTTTTTTCTCAGTTTTCTTGGGTGTTCTGACTTATATCTGCTTAATTTGCGTTTAATTGAAACTATCTAAATAGAAAAACAACAAAAGTTTGCCAACAAACAACAAAACTATCTTCCCAAATATATTCGGGACAGATTTTTATTCCATAATCGAATCAAGATAAAAAATCTATATAATTATATAAGTGAATCCCTATTTCCCTTGGTCACGGCATTACGCCTGAACGGCTGGACCGATTTCGCTAATTCTTTTTTTGTTCTGTTCGTTATTATCAGGAGAAGGTTCTTATGAAAGAATAAATAATTATTTAAAATTAATTGCTCGGAAAATTAGAAAATTTAAAATTACTTAACCACAATATAAAATTATTAAGTAAACTTTTTTAATGTAACCTTAAGACATTTGACATAGAATTGACTGAATGCGTGCTGCAATTATAGTCAAAGAGGATGAAAAAAAAATTACGTTTTTAACGGATTCTTCTGTCAATATTATTTTAATAATCAATTGGTACATTTAAAATAATTAATTTAAAGGATCTAAGAAACCTGATTTTCTTAGTTCACATGACGGTTACTTTAGAGCCATCAGGCCTAATATTAAAAGTTCAATTTAATATGGAATTTTGGTAAGTTTGGATAGACTTACATACACGTTAACTGCTCATTTATGGCGTCCAAATCGAAACAAAGTTCGCCGGGTCAGCTAGTATCAAATAAAAATGTATCTATATAAAAAATGATGTTGGTAACCATGACTTTCAAAAGTGTAATACATTCACTCACTCACTCACTCTACAGTCTCATTGCCATTCATTAACTACGAATTAAATCTGGGAATGATAAATAGTGCAGTTGGAAAAAAAATACAATCGTCTGGCGTTTCCTTATCACGACGGCAAGGCTACACGAATTATGATAGCGAGGTATTAGAATATAGGCTGTTCTAGAATTTCAAAGATAATCTAATATATAAAATTCTTCTGTCACGGGGTGCGTAATCGAACTCCTCCGAAACGGCTTGACCGATATTGATGAAATGTTTTGTGATTATCCGGTATCTATGAGAATCAACCAAAATCTATTTTAAATTTAAAAAAAAAAAAAAAAAAAAGTTTCGCAAAACAACGTTTGCTGGGGTCATCTAGTCTATATTATGTAAATATATAAATAAAGTCGTGTGCGTTAATGCACATATTATTGGTTCTTTTTCATTTAAATATCTTTAAATGTTTTAAAAATTAAAATATCAATGAACATCTTATCCGCACCACATCATATTCCCGTGACACAACGACGTAAACACGAAACTTGTAAATTAAAATCAAGACATTTGATGAACTTATTATAATATGCATACATAAATTCATAAATTTTTATTGCACACACAAAAATACACATAAAAAAGTTTATAACTAAGCCAAAATGTACAAAAGGTGAGCTTAACCCTAAAACACATTTTTCTATTATTAATTTTAAACACCCAGACGAAGGGAAGTGTCTGCAGAACACATCGAAACACTGACCCGTCGACGGGAATCTAGCTCTTGCACCGAGATGCCTTCGCCACTGACGCAACAGGGACAGTCAAGGAAAATAAATCTATTTTCACGATTTTGGAGTAATTTTTTTAAAGTATTCTACGAATACGAGTGTGTAGTCGTATAAGAACGTAGAATGCCGTTTGTGCACACATTAGACATAGCTATTCCACAAAGCAATTGCCCCCAATTGGGCGCACAAAAGAACTAGTATCGTTCATTAGGTACCTTAGACACTTGTAGTAACTCATAGGAGTAAAACGATACTGGAATGATATAGAAAAATATTATTTACGCCGAAATACACAATATGGTTAAATACAGTCATACATTTCAAATTTACACATTAGAATTACTAAAGTTACTCGCAGGAACAGATTCAGAAGTAAATGGGTCACTACTCAGCATAAGATTACTAATTTTGTGATTTACTTCAAACATTTTAGAAGCTATTTAATTAGGTAGAAAAAACAATACATTTCAAAATATCCAAGTCATGAAAAGGAGGTTGCTAGATATACAAACATTTTCCATAATATGAGAATATTTCAGTACAATTTACTAAAAGATAGCTAATTATTGAATAAAAAAAATGTGGGCGTCTCGGACAGACAGAAGTGAAAACTTAAAATGGTGCTACAAGTGCTGAAGTGAGAGCATGAGATGCCAGATATCACGAACGTTACGAATGAACCGGTTCACCTATAAGTTCTTCAAAAATCAGGTCTAAGTCGAAATGTTAATTCTCATTCTAAGTCATAATTATTTCTTAAACCTAATTAGCCTTAACATATCTGAGCATTGGTCTAGAATAACGAAACTTATATTAACTGTATCAAGTTCACGTCAGGGTGTCATATCAATCATAATTCTGTTTATTATAAGAACAAAAGAATGGGAATGTTGCTAGGAGTTATAATAATGCCTATCAAATTACACATTGGGGTAGAAGACTTTGATAGGCGTTGATTGGGAAATTCTTGTGTAATTTCTACGGGTATTAGCTTATATCTATCTATATTTCTAGTCTTTGAGAAGCTGTTGTTAGCCCTATATCTTCTTAAATAAAAAATGAATCGCAGAAAGTGCTGGTAAGAGCATGACTCAAACAACGCCTGGACCAATTGGGCCAATTCTTTTTTTTTTTATGATCGTAGAAGTCCAAAAGTGGTTTTAACGTCGAGAAAAACTCGAATAATTGCCGGGAAAACAATATTAAATAATTACCCGTGCGAAGCCGGGGCGGGCCACTAGTATCAAATAAATTTTAGACGATTTAGGCTTTACCCAGAACTAAGTAGAGCCAGTATTGTGAATGTTAGGACACGTAAAAATTATATGTACTTATTATTGTGAATTCGTAATAACAAATTATATCTACTTAAGAATCTAACTACTAACCAGGAACTAAAATTTAATCGCCAAATAATCAGTCCAAAGCAGAAATACGCGTACTGTCATTGCCATAGATTCATACCTACATAGTATGAAATTAAGTCACTTCTGAGCTCGCTGATTAAATTCTCAACTCAACGGATTTCATATGTACCTAATGCATATTTTCATCTATCTATAAACAGGTCTAAGTAAAATGTCTAAATAAAAAAAACTACTTCGACGGATAACGCCCAGTTGTAAAATAATCACAATTTTTTTACTTTTATAAACACATCCAATTACAAAATTTAAGTCTCGAATTTTCCACAAGAAATAAAATCAAGATAGAATAAACAAAGATATTTCTACATTCTGCATAACACCCAATTATAAAATAATCAAGAATTTTTTATTTCATGAAACTCATCCACTTACAAAATTTACGTTAATTTTCCACATAAAATAAAATCAAGCTGTACATCTGATAGGGCTTACCAATTCTTGCAGGGCTATCTTATCAGCTGATTAGATGGTTGCATAGGCTCTAGGCAAGAAGCGAATTGCCCGATCTAATCTCAGATACCGGGGGTTGGAGAGGTTAGAAGTTTCTAAATAACTTCTTATGGGAGGGTAAACAGTTTTATCACGTAACGCGTAACGGCGCCCAGGTACGTTTTTACAAGTGCATAGTAGAATAAAAATGGATCATTTTGTATTTTGACATTTCGCAAAGTTATTACTTTTGTTGGGCGTTTTATATAGCTGTACGCAGTTTTGACATCTATTACACAGCAAATAAAGCAATCTGTATCTGATAGGATACATTATGATTAATGCAAAGGCCAAAAAATTCTAACAAACATTTAATATAAAAAAAAAAACAAATAGGTAAGAACGCAAACTGTTCTGATTAGATGATTGCATAGGCACTAGACAAGAGGTGAATTGCACGGTCTAATCTAAAATACCAGGGGTTTGAGGTTACAAGTTTTTTTCTTGTTAGATGACGATGTTATACAATACTTAATAAATGCATAAAATTATGTACGTGACTGATAATGGATTTACCTAGATAGGATTTAAATAGACAAATTAATAAATCAGACGATGTAAAGCAGCTCTACATCAATCAATCAATCAATAAAATCAATATAGAAAATAATAGAATAATCATCAATTTAGAAAATTTAGTAAATTGGTCAAGTCCGTTATGCGCATGCCCGAATTGCAGGCTCCAGTTGAACTGCGACCCATTTACAGAATGGACTATTAGGTAACCTAGATGAATAGATCGATCGCTTTGCCTCTACTAACTCTTAATTTTTAGTAAATGTAATTTTTTTTATACTTTTTTTTATCTGCAGCCTTTGTACAACTCCCAGAAAAGGAGCTAATACTCAAAGTACCTATAGGATATAGGATAATCTCGATGATCAAAGGTACCCAGTCTATATGTTTTTCCCTTATAAATTATTTTATATTGTAGCTTTGAAAATAATTCAATAGGGATTTTTTTTTTGCAACAGGCTAGGACGATGTATTTTTCCATCTTATAATAACAACAAAGAGCGAATCTATAATATAAAAATGAATCGCAAAATGTGTTGGTAAGCGCATAACTCAACAACGCCTGGACCAATTTGGCCAAATCTTTTTTTAAAATGTTCGTTGAAGTTCAAGGATGGTTTTTACGGCGAGAAAAATTAGAATTATTGCTGGAAAACCCCTAAAAATAGCCCTTTTCTTTTTCCCATACAAATGATTTGTAACTAAAACGTAGTCAATTTGAGCTTTATTGCTATGGTATAAATACCATAGCAATAAAGCTCAAATTGACTTTTCTTCTGATTTTTCTTCTGAATCATTAACTTCTTCGTTGGTTTCTTCTTCAATATTGGAGCAATTTTCAGAACCATGACAGTTTGAACATAAATTTGTGTATTTCAAACCATGTTTTCGACAACCACATTTTAAACTGTTACATCCAGTTTCACAGCTGCAGCAAATAGTTTTGAGCAATATTTCCGGAATTAATTCTTTTTGTGTAAATTTGGGCATAATTCCACGTTGAATTGCTTCCAGCCCCAATCTTTTGCTGTTAGTTCGTTACCCAACCAAGTTTGAAGCTGATAATATGCCCTGTAACAATGTTGTTTTCTGAGAAGATTTAATGTAGTAACATATATTTTTTTTCACCATCGGAAAGTAGAGATTTCAACGAACAGAAACCATACCAACTTTTTGAAAAAAACTGATATTTTGACGGGTGAATTTTCGATTGAAAATTAGGGTATTTTTTGATATTCATTCAAAATAAGGTGAAAAAATAAATATTTTTAATCAAATAAATTACAGTTTCACCAAATTTCGCTTAAAAAAAAATGTTTGTAAAAGATACAAATAAAAAACCAAAAACTTGGTTTTTTGGATTTTTCACATAAGTCTTGAGGTTATGTGAAAAAAGTGTGAATACAAAAGTTTTAGATCTTTTTATTACCTACAACTTTGCAATTTGACTTTTTTCGATACGACTTTTAGTTTTGCCGGAAATCGAGAAAAAACATTTTTTACCCTTAAAAACTCACCCCCACCCCCTTCCCGACCTCAGATCGCCCGTAAATTATTTTTCCTTTCATTTTTATACTATTCCCCTCCTTATGTAATGGGTTTCATCCTACTATTATTTTTTTTTACTTTTTATTATTTTTCAAGGCTTCTACCCTGGTCTAATCGTCAGTTAACTCTCTTACCGGGTTACACTTTCATGAATTTAATTATCTACTTGATAATACGAATCGTTTATTAAACGATAGAGTTTTGTTTCGGGTTTTTATTTGAAAGAAGGCTGAAGTTTATAAAGGTTTGTCAATATTCATACATCAATTTCATACATAGAACAATATTCATTAGTCTATGGTATTGGACGCCATCAAATGACTTTTAAAATGCTTCTCCTATGTTTATTACACTGCACTGACTTCCTGTTCGACTTTCGACATAATACTATAGCTTCAATATAACATACATTAAAGGTATTCATTATATATCAGCCATATTAAAAACTATTTAAACTCAGGCTTTATTAAGTAGGTTATTTCGGTTAGTTGAGTTTAGAGTAGAATTGCGTTCGATATATCTTACGTGCGTTTTGTCCATCTGGTCCAATATTGACGCATGCGTAGTGAGGCTCAATGTCATTCTGCAAGGGACGAGGTACTTTCTGTGGTAGGTACTTATGTGTGTCATGGCGTTATATTACAGAATTGGAAAATAGGCTTCGGGAAAATTATATTTGTAGAATAAACACAAGGTGTTTCAAAATTTGTATATAAAACCGAAGGGTGTGAATGGCACGTGGAAAACAGATTACAGATTTACACTTCAAAGATTTTGTTTCGACAAATGGGCTTCCCTTTCGGAAAATTGTAGAACCAAATATTTTCACCTGGTGCGTGCCATTCACACCTCTTCCGCTTTATATACTTATTTAGAAACACCTTGTATATTATTAAAATACGTAAATATGTTATACTTTCATTGTTTTTTTATTAAATGATTAATTGATTATTTTAGCTAGAGCCATGACTTTTTTAGTAAGTATTTTTAAAACCTAGTGGTTTGCTGTAGTTTATAAAAAACGTTTAGAGCTACTCAGCAAGCTATAGAGTTGGCTATAAGGAACTCAGGGGCTTTTTACGTGATTTTTTTTACTTTATAGTATGGGCTCATATACCTGGTTTATTAACATTGGCATAGTAAGTCTATTAATATTATAAATTTGTAGAGAAAAAAGTGTGTATGTGTCAGCTACGACGCACGATTGGAGTTTACTCCTTACGAACTATAATTATGATATTATATCGAATAGAAAAAAAGGGTAAATGAACGTATCTGCTAAAATGATAAGAGAAACAAACATATATCTGTAATTATTCGGATTATTTATATTACTTCAATAAAGCGTATTACATAAAGTATGTTACAAAATAATATAAATAAAATACAGCAATACCTCTTTGCGCGATACTTCGTAGTCTCAACTACGAAGTACCGCGCAAAGAGGAAACCCCAAGAATGAGATACGCTGTGTAATGTATTCCATCTCATTCTTTTACACGTTCAATCCTACAGATATATATGTTTGTCTCTTTCTACGTAACGCCTCAACTTTTCGTGTTACACTTTTTGATTTTACTCCTCATAAAATTTCCGTACCGGGCCTTATAACTCAAATCGTTTCTAAAGGAGTAAACTCCAAAAATAAAAAACGAATTACGTAATGTCGTAGCGAAATACGGGATTCGAACCCACATCTTTGTGTGAGTGTGTGAGTGAGGTTTATCACTTTTTAAGAACATAATGGGATAGTAAATATTACCAAGTACCTAGTTCGATTAAGTATGCATATAAGGATATGTTTTTCGTAATATTTTATTTAGATTCAGATATGTCAGTGTTGTAGATAAAAGTATTAAAAAAAAACATTCAGTAGATATGTAGATAGGTACCTATTCATTGAAAATTTTGCGATATGTTTCCGATAAAAAACGACAATGTCTGTTTATAAATTAATGTAATAAAATTAAAGATTATGTCAATAACTGAGGTCAATGCTCTGCAGCACTATCAACTAAAACGCATTAAAATTATACTTTTCCTTATAAGTAACTGAATATTGTCATGATCGTGAACGTACCGAAAACTTATAAAATAATTGAATCGAACAGCGTATATTTCTGCATATATGGAAAATGTAAATACAGGGTTGACATAACATGGCGTTAGGCAATGGTTATTTAGAGTCCTAATCAGAACAATTTTTATTAAACATTATTCTCGAACAGAGCACGAAAATGATTAAATATAAAAAAAATTCAAAATCTACACTTAGTTCAACATTTTTTTAACTTGTAATAACATGAGAGAATGGTTGTTACACAACTTTAATTTGATATACATATGTACATAGATCTATACTGTCAGTCGGATCGAAAAATGTTGATATAAAACTAAAAAAATTAAAATACCTATTATTACTGTATAACCTATTCAAATATTATACCCCGCATGACGTACTTTTTGACTTTATTTTTCCAAAATGGCGTCCATTAGCCGCCATATTAAATGTTTACTGTCGTCATATCTGTAATGACACTTGCCGGACTAAGAGGAATCGATCGACGTATCTATACTAATATATAAAGCTGAAGAGTTTGTTTGTTTTTTTGTTTGTTTGTTTGTTTGTTTGAACGCGCTAATCTCCGAAACTACTGGTTCGAATTGAATAATTCTTTTTGTGTTGGATAGTCCAGTTATCGAGGAAGGCTATAGGCTATATAACATCACGCTATGACCAAAAGGAGCAAAGATAAAGTGGTAAATGTGTAAAAAACGGAAGAAATTGTTTATCTTTGAAGCCTTCCGTTGCGTGCGCCGTGAAAACGGTTCAAGATACACAAAAAATATGTATTAAAGAATAATAGCTCTTTTAATGATCTAAAAAACAGTCCGCGATAGTATATGTCTATCTTTTAAGATTAACTCACAAAAACCGTTTTTATGGTACCTAATTTGGTCGAAATAATTTGTATCAACATAATAATATTAATCTTTATTCAAATAAATATGTTGTTGGTTAAGAGTACTTCATCCATTATAACGCGGGTAGCACCGCAGGACACAGCTAGTGTATCATAAATATCGCTCCAGGCATTTGGTATGTTTAGTGCTTCAAAGGAACATGCATAGACTGATAAACACATTACCACTCCTTTGCGTGGCGCAGTCGGGTAACAAATCTGTACGCATTCTACGAAAATCACATAACAACGTACATTCTTACTCTTTTTGATTCTAACTAGTAGGAGTTATTAATGTTATAATAATTATTACGTCCTGGGCTTGAAGTACGTATGTCTATTTCGACAACTTTTTATTTCAGAATTGATTGTATAAATACCATAAAGTTGACTTATAAACCCATCCCCATATACTTGCTTTTGTATAATATATTTAAATTAGGCTTATAATTGCACAGAGATGGCCATTAAAGCCTAAGGGTGCAAAGGAGAACTGCACTGTTCTTTTGGTTTTTTTTTCAACCCTCAACCGTGCTTCACTTAGTATGGAGGCTGCATTAGCAATCACGATGTAAGATTCAACGAAAATATTAAGATTATTCAATTCAAAACTGGACGCCATTTTGTAAAAGTATAGGGTTTTTAAACCCTTATATTATAAACCACCATTCACTTTTTATGTTTATGATACATTCCATTAAAAGTAAATGAGAAACGTCAGTTTTTATTCGTAAAAATGCAATGCAAAATTTAATTTAAATCAGTCAAGTAATTTTATCTCTTTTTATTTCAAAAACGCTATCAGCCAATTGGGCGTGACGTGACGTCACTACGACATAACGTTTGTTTCTGTAGTTATCTGTTTTCTGTTCTTTCTTCTAAAATACTGGTAATTGGTATTTCGCTTTCGTGTTGTTTACTAATGGAGTGACGTCACGAAACAGCATGGTGGCTAGTGTTTCCAAACAAAATTTAGTTTCAAAAGCGTTTTATCATTTTGTTATTAAAAATCTATCGTTTCATTATGACCTGAGGATTAATTAAAACAGTTTAAAAAATATAATACCCAATTATATTATGTTCGGATTCTTCTGGTCGAAATCAATTAAGAAACAGCATTAAAAAAATGTTTTAATTGTTTATTTAGAAAAGGATAAGGAGGCATCCGTAACCTTCGGACGCAGGATTCGAATTGCACCACCGGGAAAGCGCCCTGTTTTGCTACCAATTACCATAGACTAATTACCCAATTACTAAGGTTACGGATGCGTCTGAATAATGTTTCTGTTATATTTCTTTACACAAATAAATTTTTCTTTTTCTTTCTTTCTTTTTTTATTCTAAATAAAAAAAATGTTTTATCACTTATTGAAAATCATTAAGATTGTAGAGCATATCTGAAAATTATCGTGAATATACTGGTAAGGTTGTTCATTCTATTTATAATAAACGTATTTGCATAGGTATCAGTAGAGCTAAATAATTATTCCTAATTTGTAAATGGAATGGAAAAAGTTCGTAAATTCTTATAAAACGATACATCTCATTAATATAATAGAGAAGAATGCGTCATTTCTTAATTATGAGATAAATTAGATACATCGAATTAATATATACTAGTATTAGAAGCTAAAAGTTTGTTTGTTTAAACGCGTTAATAACAAGAAGCTCATTTATCGAGGACATTTCTTTGGAATGCAATTTTAATATATAAAATAAATATCAATAAACATTTCCGAATAATCCACACAACAACATATAGCCCCGTGGTAAGCTCTAAACTTGTGGTACGGGTACTAGACATCTAATTTACTTAATATTATATACATACATATATAGATATATATAATTAATAAATTTTTTTACAAACGAGTGATACTACTTTTATAACTAGCCTTTTGTAGAAAACTAAAATCTGTAATCCTACAAAGACCTGAAGTTGGCCATAACAAAAGATTTCATCATCAATAAAAGTTATGATAAAAATTGTTTGTCGTTAAATTGTCTATAAAAAATGTCTCCTGCATTTTTCTGTAGAATAATTCGTTTTTGGAGTAGAGCGCCGAGAAAGCAACTATACTAAACGATGCACTCGTTTCCTCACCACCTCCGAGGCCATTATTTTCTTATAAATAATATTTTTATCCAATGGACTGCCAGAAAAAGGATAAATTAAAAAAATTTGCTGTAAAAACCACAATGCAGTAGGGAGTTATATAGAAGAAATGTTTATAACATGTGTATATTAATTTAGAATAAATTATCGATCACCAACCCGCACTTGGCCAGCGTGGTGGCTTAAGGCCTAATCTCTCTCGCCAAGAGACGTCCCTGTTTTCCAGCAGTGAGAAAATTAAAAGTAATTATTTTTTTATAATGACATCTTTAATATAAATTTGACAAAATATTTGCACGCCTGCTTGCAGGCTGAGTACATTGACATAAACTATTATTTAAGATCTGACATGTATTATTAATTATTATGTATTCGAAATAAACAATTTCATTTCATTTCAATCAATAATCTATAACTCAATGTAATAAATCGAGTCTATGAAATAATCTTGACTCGATCGATGATTCGAAGAAAATCAAACAAAATCATAGATTTCAGTCCAAAATGACTTAAATTGGTTTCCATTAAATACAAAAACATTAAGTAGGAAAATTAAATAGACCTAGGTCCTTTCATATATATCCCATCAGAACCCAGTTTAATAGAAATATTTAAATAGTGAATAAATAATTATTATGTTCCTTTTTATACTTACAAACCATAACCTCTTTTTATTTTTTTTATGGGGGCTATATCATTGTTTGTCCACATTCTCACCTGATGGTAAGTGTCGAGGACGGATCACAAAGATCGAGAAGGTACCTTGACTTGACTTGAAGATACTCAGCTATCTCAATTTTAATATATACATATTTATAGTAGGTGGGTATATATGTATGGTGGTAGGAGGTCTCTTAAAAACAAACACAATGGAATATGAATTAGTGAAACACGTTTTTTCGGTTCTTTACATTTGAATATATGAAAGTTACGTGCGTTTGATGCGTACTTAGATTTCAGCGATATATTAATTAAATTATATGAAAATGTTTTTTCATTTAAGATGGAATGGAAAATGTTATTTGAGTGAAAGCTATGTACAAAACGAATATAAAGTCTTATTTGTATTTATTTTGCCAATTTTTTCTATTTATTTTGATTTAAAAATGGAACATGCCTATCTGAATGAAGGCTATACACATGCCTACATAAATTTCAGCTGTATACTTTTATTAATTTCAGACATGGAACGCCATGTGCGTATAACATTCAGCGATTCGTTTTTAATCATTTCAAATAAAGATTGTGCTCATTTGAATGAACGTTACTTATTATGTAAATGTTTTTATTTAACATGCTTATTCGAATGAAGCTATGTACATTAGTCTCCCTGGCAATATATTACTTATTTCAAATATGGAACATGCATTCGAATGAGGAAAATAACTAGGCCGGCCGGCGTGGTACTACTCACGTGTTGTTCGCTAGGCGCTAGGCGGGCATGGACGCGTCGAGGGCAGAGCGCGGACGCAGTCCGGCGCGGCCTGGACGGCTCTGGTCTCCCGGCGATGCAGCGAAACGCGCGTCACGGAAGGAAGTCCCGACGAACTGTCAACGGCGCGGAAATCGGGCGGCGGCGGGCGCAGCGCGCATGCTCCGCGCGCCCATCAACAGCCAACCCTGCAGCCAAACCTCCACCCCCGGGGGTGAAATCGAACGTCATCTCCCCGTAATTCCCAAAAACGCTGACTACCCCCCAGCCCGACCCTAAAAAATGCATTGCGTAACGGTTTTGTAAATTTTCAGTGGAAAATGTTTGTCCAATCAATTTTCCACCTGCTTTGGGACAGGACGCGGGCTAATAGGATCGATGGTTTGCTGTTTTTACTTTGTTTTTATGTAAAATATTATGTTAAGAAAATTTTGTTTATTCATTGTTTGTGAAGTTTGCAGTACGCCGTTTGCTCGTGGATTAAACGAATGTAAAACTAGCTTACTAATTGTAATTCCTGAGGTTTAGTGATATTTAATATCAACATTGTTATCACAGCCTCTATAAACGTTCAATTATAATAGAGGTAGGATTTTAATCAATATTTAACATTTATGCTGTATTTATTTCAAAGATGTACCTACATGTTGCGTATAAAATCAAAAAGTGGGTGTAATTTAAGAAAAAAATTCGCTAACTTTTTTTTCCAATTGGCTATAATAATTATTGATAAAATATCAACAACTGAATAATAAAAATTAAACGTTTTGTATATTTCACTTTAAGAGTATGATAAAAAGATATTTATCCTTCTAAACCTAAATAACAATATATTGTCGAAATCAAAAAATACTGCAAAACAACTCAGACTCGATTCAATACAAAACCCACAAAAATGTCAAATTGAGATTACCTTTGCTTTTTGTCAAAGAGATTGTCAATCTCTTTGAATAGGACTAGAATAGGGGTCTCATTTATTGGGAATCACAGCGGGTATGTTATTATATTATATACACAGGTAATACAAGAAAATGTATTTTTTAATAATAAGAAATGTTTTAAAATCCATGTGTATTTCGTTTACGAGTTAGCATAGTTTTTCATGTTTTTTTGATGTTCGGAAAATATTAAGTACACATCATCACCCTATTAACGTTCCCACTGCTGGGACACAGGGACTTCTCTCTTGACGAGAGAGATTAGGCCTTAATTCACCACGCTGGCCAAGTGCTGGTTGGTGAATGTCACATGCCCTTCAAACTCTTTTAAAGTTCTCAGAACATGCCGGTTTCCTCACGATGTTTGCCTTCACCGTTAAAGCAAAGCGCACATAAATTTCTCAAGAAGAAAAATCCAGAGGTGCGTGGCGGGGTTTGAACCCACGACCATTAGAATTAAAGTCGAGTGTCCTCCCACTTAGCCAACACGGCTTTTAAATTAATGGAATATTAAGTAATTAGTTTTAATTTATATTTTCCGATGGTTTAAAACACTTTACCACTAAAATCTATATCTGGTCTGGTCTGGGTTTTTTCTATATGTATAATAAGTATGTATTTAGAAAAAAAATGTATCCATGTAGTATGTCAGTCACCTAACACCCATAGTACAAACTCAGCTTAGTTTGGGGTTAGGTGATGCTGCGTGATTAGTACGGAAATATTTATTATGTATTTAATAAAAAGGAATACTCGTTGCAGAATTGTGAATTGGCAAATTCAATGTTGAGTTTAGTTAAGCACCATTAATACTATTTTTTTAAGGTGAGTTTATGAGATATCTAGGACCCGTAACACAGGTACGTGCTTACCACGTGGCAAAATGTTGCTGAGTAGATTGTCATGAATTATTTATTTATTTATCTATTTCTCATTATGTAACAATTGTTAAGTATTTTTTATCAATTCAACTCAAATGCTTATAATTGGACTCTGCGCTTGTGGCGTCAGTTTGCCAGTGTCATCTATCTATATAAATAAAAATGAATTGTTGTTCGTTAGTCTGATTAAAACTCGAGAACGGCTGAACGGATTTATCTTATCATAGTCTTGAAATGTTCGTGGAGGTCTAGGGAAGGTTTAAAAGGCGAGAAAAAGTCGAATAATTGCCGGGAAAAACAATTGAATAAAAACCCGTGCGAAGCCGGGGCGGGACACTAGTGTTAAACAAAATTATAAAGTGAAAAAAATGTTACTCAGTTGAACGCCATTTTCGCCACCTAATAAGAACTTGACTTGAATTAAACGCCATTTGCATCTCCATTTTTAACAAGTATATCACAATAATTTGAAAATAACATGTCAAATTTCAGTTTAAATTATAACGAAAACAAAATACCACCCAAAACTTATCAGAACTTAATGAAAGTTCTCGGGTCACGATGACAGGTCAAGCTGTCAAAGATAAGATAACCATCGAAGGTGCAGAAACGTCACAAGTACGGAAACACCATTTAAATATATTAGACTATAAATAGTATTACCGTGTCACAAGTGACATTTTCTTTTACAAATGAACGTCCATGACATTTTCGTCGATTCAAGGTTAATGTCATTAGAATTCTACATTTTATCAACCATTATCAACCATATTGTGTGAAAATTATGTAGCTATTTAAAAATGAGATATAGGTTGTCATGACACAAATAGGTCTTCTTATTGTAGGTAGTCAGAATTAAATTAAAAAGATTACGTAGGATATTGCTGGTTAATGCTAGTAAAAATCACAAAATGTAAAATTGATGATATTAAAATTACTTTATTTTTAATAAGAAAAATACCACTCCTCGTGCATATAGACCTCTATAGCAATATCATCTTCTAAAATTCGTTTCCTTCAACGACCAGCTATTATCATTTGTCCCTTCAACAAAGGCTGAAATAAATGCGATAGAACGCACCCGCTTGTCCAATCGGAGGCGATGCAATATTTTTTAGCTCGTTGAATAAAAGACGGATATAATTCCTTCTTTTGTGGTTGCTCTATCTGTGCCACATAATCTTTGTAGCTTATCATAGGTCAGCCATCCACGTGCCAAGTTTTGGAAAGGCGTTACCAAATACTAAGAAAATCTTTATGTATTAATATAATATTATAAAGCTCAATAATTTAATACATGAAATACCGTCTAGACCTTGAGTAAATAAAATAACTAAAATCAGAACTTGATAACTTCATACAAAGCGATAACTGGCTCTAAAAAATATATACTTAGCGTTCGTTCTTTATTTTAATATCCATATGGACAGGCAAAAGTCTCATGCCCATACCACTGGGGTAGCCAATGTTACCACTGACTGTTTCACGAAAATTGTTTTTTTCATCATAAGTTAGTTAAAATACGCGTGAAACCCTAAGTGTTTGACACAAAAGGGCTGGAAATTGTCATACTGATGGCTCGTTTCAGATATTTGGACACCCTATTTCGAGCATTCAAGCGCCAAATAGTGTTAGTAAAAAGGCAACACATATTTGGGTTGTAAGCTAGAAAAAAAAGGTGTGTGAAAAAATACATTAGGTAGGTATATAATATAATGTACCCTTTCTTGAAATAGCTAAAATTTTTCTTAGTTTTGAACTCTTTGTTCGTCGTAAAATAAACAGGTATGTAGTTACTTCGAACGGTCATTACGGGGGTTTGTTAAATTGCTATATTATTATAATATAACATAATTTAATGAAAACTTTTTACGAGTAGTGTCAATTCCAACTAAGGACTTAACTCAGTTTGAGCACGACAATATTATCTATACAGTATTCCAACTACATACAAACGGTAGAAACGCGCCTTGATCGAAGGTTACACAGGTCATACAGGCAGTTGCAACTGTGCCGCAGTGAAGAAATATCGGTGTGTTGTTTTAAACTAATACCGTTTTTTTTTTTGAAAAAATAAGTACATAAAATGTGGGAATATTCATGTGTATGTGTAATGAAACGCATAGGATGAGAGAGAGGTGCGGGGGAAAGGGACGGGAGACAGAATGGCGGTAACTGACGAACGGTGCGGTGTGCTCTGTAACATTTGGTTAAATAATAAACTAGATTAAAGTGAACTGAGTTTCTTTCCTTTGCCAATATCCCACAATCTGGGGGCTCGTCCGGGATTGGCAAAGGAAAACACAGAAGAATCTACATGAAACGAAGAGGAACTAACCTAACCTCGAGAGTGACCACGCCGGAAAGGTGGGCAGACTGTGCACGCCGACTTTCGAGTAGCCTCGAAATAAATAACGACGAGAACGATAGTGAATTTTACGACGAAGAAAACGAAGACGCAGACGACGCAATGACGGATAAGCAATCATTTAATCTTTTACTCATCGACGACGCAATCTCGAAGTTCACCGGCACAGACAAAACCTACTCCGCATCAAAATGGGCGCAAGATGTCGACGACAACGCCGAAATATTTGGCCTTACACCACAACAAAAATTACTGATTGCAAGACGAAGCTTATCAGGTACCGCTGCCATGTGGTTACGCACGGAGAAACCTTTCAAAACCTACGACGAGTTAAAGGCCGCTATTCTCAGAGAATTCCCAGACACGACGAACACGAAAGAAATACACGAATTGATGACGCAGAGAAAGAAACGTAAAGACGAGACATGCTACGCTTATATGCTAGAAATGAAGGAGCTAGGAAAACGGGGCAAACTAGCCGATTACGTAGCAATCTAGTATATAATCGACGGTATTATCGACATCGAGAATAATAAAACCCTACTCTACGGTGCCTCCACTTACTCCGAGCTGAAGGAGAAGTTTAAATTATACGAAGCTTACAAAAATAATCTAAGAAAGAGTCAAAGTGGTGAGCTGAGAAAACCAAGATTTGAAGCGCGTCTTTCATCCGGTGGCGAGCCGTATTCTTTCCTTTGCCAATATCCCACATAAAATATTCGACAATATTCGACAATTTATTTATTATAAAGTTTCCCTAATAGTAACATTTCGTAACTTCCAGTCGAGGTGAAATATATTTATGTAGCAAATTTATAAAACAGATTTATTATTAAGTCTGAAATCAAAGAAAAAAAGAAACAGTTTTAGAATTCACACAAAACATCTTAATTAAACAAACGAATAAAAAATATAAACAACATGCATTTTTATTGAACACTTTTTATTCCATTGACATTATTAGTTAATAAAGAACAATGATATTTACAATCAAAAATTGTAGATAGAAAGTCAAACTAGGTAGATCTTATACAAAAAAACAGTAGGTGTATATTATAGTACATTAGGTAGTAGTAGTGCGAACGTAGTTGTAGGCATTTATTTCAAAGTCTCGTCCGAGTTTGAATACTGTATAGATTATTATACACTGTATTACCATGATTTGGCCAAGATTCTCTCTCTATTTTATTGGTCCAGCAAATATTAGTACAATTTGTTTGAAAAACAGTCTCCAGATATCTGTGACCAAAATCCATCAACGGAATGTAAAACAACCTCAAAGTTATCAATGTAATTAAACTTGTGTCCCAAAGGAAACAACTCAGTATAGGTTCTGGCTTGCGTTGATATTTCGCTGTAAAATAACACTGTCTCCTTATTCATCATCATCAAAATTATTAGCTAATTCGCTTTAAAAATTAAATGAGAAGCCACTAAATAAGCCATTAAATAAGAAGCTTCACACCCTTTCCGGAGTATATACATGATCTGAAACACCTTGTATATATATACTTATACTCTCTCGACTTCGTAAACACAACAGCGTATAGGTTAGAACACGCACGGCTTGCTAAATACATACGTTCTGTCTGATATTGTAATATTAAAATATGATTTGTTTTTGAATTTATTAAAATTATGACGCGTACATTTGCTAAACACACAAAATGTGGAGATTATAATGCGTTAGACTTGGTTAGCACAATAATAAAGAGAGGTTAGAGTGCGTACTTGCTAAAAATACAAAAGCATTTATTATTATCTTTATATAATCTGTACTTACTTAACTCCATCAGCAATATCCGGAACTTGTGCAGAAACACTGTCAGGATTCATTATTTTTTTTTTTATTATTTACAAAAAACCCGTATACACTCAACAAAAATAATAGTCGCGACACCACACTGTTCAATGCGAAATAGAAATGAAAATATGAGAGACAGATAGAGAAACATGCGACGCCGCACAGCTTACAATAGCTTACTATATCAAAAAGTGTCGTGACAACTTTTCGTAAGAATTTTTTCCGTCTAGCCCCCTTTCACAACGCGCGATAAGGAACTTCGTTCCAATAATCTAAATTACAGACTAATTATTTTAGTTATCTACCCTCAACTGATCATCTCTAAATTCATACTTAGGACCACCTGTTGTAGTCAAATATTCCCGTGAAAATTGGTAAATCACAGCCAGAAAACAAATTTTCTATTCATAATAACACATTTATACATTTTCAATAGAGATCGATAAATGTTCAAAAGCTCCAACTAGGAGATAAACTTGAAATTACTTGCGATAAATAGAATCATGGATTAATTACTACGTAAGATAAATATGAAGACACCACAGACTAGTTCATCGACTTGCTGGATCTTATGTAACACGAGTATACACTTACCTCAGACTAGTTCATCGCCTTGCTGGATAACAACGTAATCTTAATATGTGATACAAGTATTCACCTTCCTCAGACTAGTTCATCGACTTGCTGGATCACAACGAAATCTTATGTAACACGAGTATTCACCTACCTCAGACTAGTTCATCGCCTTGCTATATAACAACGTAATACTAAGTAACACAAGTATTCACCTACCTCAGACTAGTTCATCGACTTGATGGATCACAACGAAATCTTATGTAACACGAGTATTCACCTACCTCAGACTAGTTCATCGACTTGATGGATCACAACGAAATCTTATGTAACACGAGTATTCACCTACCTCAGACTAGTTCATCGACTTGATGGATCACAACGAAATCTTATGTAACACGAGTATTCACCTGCCTCAGACTAGTTCATCGACTTGATGGATCACAACGAAATCTTATGTAACACGAGTATTCACCTGCCTCAGACTAGTTCATCGACTTGCTGGATCACAACGATTTCTTATGTAACACGAGTATTCACCTACCTCAGACTAGTTCATCGACTTGATGGATCACAACGAAATCTTATGTAACACGAGTATTCACCTGCCTCAGACTAGTTCATCGACTTGCTGGATCACAACGAAATCTTATGTAACACGAGTAATTCACCTACCTCAGACTAGTTCATCGACTTGCAGGATCACAATGTTATCTTATGTAACACGAGTATTCACCTACCTCAGACAAGTTCATCGACTTGCTGGATCACAACGAAATCTTATTTAACACGAGTATTCACCCACCATTGGACTGGTTTTCGCACACTGGTGCATTGACTTGTATGTCGACAAGTCCAACGATCAATTGCATAATATAATCATTCCGGCGCTTGGGCTTCGTGCTTCGAAATTGTAAGGATCTACATAACATAGCCGTAATAAAGCTCATCTACAACACACTAGTAAGCAGTAAGCTTGAAGCAAGTTCATGTGTATGGCACCCGTATGAAAGCACATATGCACTCCTGCTAGAAAAGGTCCAGAAGTCCTCCCTAGGGTACCTGTATAAGAGACTTTTAGGGTATAGATTGTCAGATAGTCATTTTATTGGTAATAATTCATAATTACATGTCAAATTTAGATAAGATAATAATTTAAAATACAACAAAATAATTAGTTATAATATAAAATAATCCAAATTCATAACAATATAAAGATTACATTTACCTCTTATGTACATAATGTATAAATGGTCAATAATAATTATAAAATAAAACTAATTATAGTTAAAGTAGTTACACTACAGTCATTAAATTTAATACATTATTACTGTTTTTAATTTATTAATTTACTTCTATGTATTCCTCAAATTTATAATATGCCTGCTCAATCAGCCATAATTTTAATTTATTTTTAAATGTTAATAAACTGGGTGCAGTGACTATATGCTCCGGAAGTCGATTATACACGGCAGGACCGATCACATGGGTATTATCCTTACATGTACCCGACTAAGTTTCTACTAGGTTGCCTGGGGTACAACTCCTTGGAAGTTAGGCGATCTAATGACCAACTCTTGTACATGTTCAAGATCTTGCGAGGCTTAATTGATTGTTCGGAGTTGCATAGTAGTTTGTGTCGTCTTTATGTACCGAACAATAACTGCCGATCTAGGAAACATAGACTATTCGCTGTCCCGGCCGGCGTGCCGTACTGTGGCTCATTCCAGGTCTCCCATCCCGCGATCTCTCTCCGCTCTCAACGCACTCCTGGCCCTGCGCCCAGACTGCGATGTGTTCGCAGCAGACTGGCTCCGAGACTCCGAGCTGCTTGCTTGGAGTACTCTGAGTGCTTGTATTAAATTTTATGTAAGATAAGAAAATTTTATAATTTGTGATTTAATGTTAGAAAATTGTTTCTGTGTCTTGTTTTAATTAATTTAATTTTTAAGAATATTTTGTTGTAATGAATTTTTATTGTTATTAATTTTTGTAATAGGCTAAGCCGTGCAAATTAAATAAATAAATAAATAATGACGGAATGGTTCATCGACTTGTACCTCGACTAGTCTAAGTCAAAGTCAAAGTCAAAACGTTTATTTCCTTAGAAGCACATAGCCTACATGGACAGGTCAACTTAAAATTAAAATTAATAAAACTAAATTGCTTAAATAACAAATATCAAGGAAATAACATTGTCTTGACAGTTCGCTTCAATGTTTTATACTGAGTTGAGAAGCGAATAGAACAACACAGCTTTATCAGTTATTACAATTTTGTAGTTATTACAGTTCTTATTTATAGGTAACTATTATAAGTTTAACATTTACAATAAAAAAAATGTTTGTCATATAAGGAAGCTATTTTAGCATGAGCATATCAGTCCTGGTCAACCAGAATTATTAGAGCCTGTTACTGTGGAACTAAGCAACATCTATCCAAGCTGCATCATCCTTTATATAATCATTTATAGAGTAATACGCTTTTTTCATTAGATTTCTCTTAATAAATGATTTAAATTTTCTAATAGGAAGCTCTGTTACATTATGAGGAAGCTTATTATAAAAACGTACAGAGTTACCCATAAATGATTTGCCTAGTTTTTTTAGTCTGTAAGTAGGAATTAGTAATTTTTCTTTACTTCTAGTGTTAATACTATGTACGTCACTTTTTCTTAGAAACAAATGCTTATTCTTGTGGGTGAACATCAAGTTCTCAAAAATGTACTGTGAGATTACAGTTAGAATGTTAATCTCTTTGAATTTTTCTTTGAGGGAGTCACGTGGTTTCATTTTATATATTGCACGTACAGCCCTTTTTTGCAGCACGAATATAGTTTGAATATCGGCTGCAGCACCCCAGAGTAGGATACCATATGACATAATACTATGAAAGTAACTAAAATAAACCAGTCTAGCTGTACCCTCATCTGTGATATATCTCATTGTTCGCACTGCATAAGCGGCTGAACTAAGTCTACCTGCAAGGTTTGTAATTTGGGGTTTCCATTGTAGACGAGAATCAATATGTAAACCTAGAAACACTGTTGAGTCAACGAGCTCGAGAATTTCATCGTTAACTATGATTTTTGTAGGAAATTCTTTAACATTAGGGAGTTTGAATTTAATACATTTAGTTTTTTTTGCGTTTAGCAGTAAGTTATTAACCGTAAACCAATTTAGTACTAGTGACAGTGAGTTATTTACATCGTCAAAATTATTTTTATTCCTATCAACTTTAAATAATAAAGAAGTATCATCAGCAAATAAGACTATGTCACAAAGGTCTTTAGCAAAATACGGGAGATCATTTACATATACTAAAAACAAAAAAGGCCCAAGTATTGATCCTTGTGGAACCCCTAATTCGATTTTTGATCCTGAGGATCTTTCATTACCTACTTGAACCATTTGAATTCTATCGGTCAAGTAGGAATGTAGGAGCTCAAGGGCTTTGTTGTGAATGCCGTAATGCTTTAATTTATTTATAAGTGTTGCATGGCAGACACAATCAAAAGCCTTGGAGAGATCACAGAACACGCCGATAGTATTTTGCGCTCTATCCCAAGCCGCCAAAATGTGCTTTATCAATAGTGTTCCAGCATCAGTAGTTGATCTACCTTTGGTGAAGCCAAACTGATTGCTATGCAGAAGTCTGTTGCGATCAAAATGATTAATTAATTGTGTTAAAATAATTTTTTCAAAGATTTTACTCATTACGGGAAGAACTGAGATAGGCCGATAATTTGCAGGATCAAATTGAGTACCAGATTTATGAAGAGGGACAAGCTTGCCATATTTCATGAGATCCGGAAAGATACCAACATCAACACAGCTGTTAAAAATGAAGGCCAGTAGGGGGGCAATATCATTAATAATATTACCTAGCACTTTTGTTGAGATATTCCAAAGATCTTCTGTGTATTTGATGTTGAGAGATTTGAATGTTTTCACTATGCAGTCGGCAGTTACATGAGTAAAGTAAAAGACTTCAGCACATGCATCAACGGATGCCTCTAATAGTTCCACAGCCTTAGATGTAGATGAGTTTAATGACTGCGTTATAGTTTTCGGTATGTTACAGAAAAAACTTTCAAAAGCATTGGCAATGTCATTGTCTTTGACTAGGATATTATCATTTATTTTTAACCTAATCTGTTTACTACGGGGTACTGATTTGCCAGTCTCATTATTGATAAGCTTCCAAGTGGCTTTAACTTTATTTGAAGAGTTAATTATTTTATTCTTATGAAAATTTGATTTTGCTATGTTGCATACTTGTTTAAATAATTTTCCGTAATTTCTGACATATGTTATGAATTCGTCATCATTTAGTTTAGATTCTCTTTCCGAATACAGATCATATAACTTATTTCTACTTTTATAAATACCAGGCGTAGCCCAATCTGTGAATCCTACTTTTTCTTTAATTTTGCAAGTTTTCTTTGTAAATACTTCGTTATTTTCCCTTGCTATTGTTTCTGATAAAAACATAAACAATTCATTAGGGTCATCACCAGTAGGTAATGTTAAAAGTCTTTGTTCTACTCTACTTTGAAAAGCTAAAATACGTTCATTAGTTATGGGTCTGTATGTAAATTCTAATAACTTATTATGACCTCTTTCTAAAGAAAACTTAATACTCTGACCATAGTGGTCTGAATTAAAATGTTTAACTACTGATTTTACTGTTGGTGACTGAGAGGAGAATATGTTATCTATGCATGTTGCAGTAGTTGATGTTACGCGTGTGGGGTCATGAAAATTATTTATCAAATTAAAACATTTAAATAAATTAATTAGTCTGTCTGCAAGAGGATTACTAATGATATCAATGTTAAAGTCTCCACATACAATAATAGTTTTATTACAAGTAAATATTTTCAGTAAGGCATCCTCCATGGTAGACTCGAAGGTTGCCTGATCCGCAATCGGAGGTCGATAAACGCAAACACAAATATGTCGCTCAAGTTCCACACAAGACAGTTCAATGCATCTCTCAACACTTAACTTAGCAATATCTTTACGTTCTTTAAATTTAAGATTATTTTTAACCAGGATAACAGTTCCGCCTCTAATAGCAGTACTTCTTTTGAAACTACTAGCACAAGAATAATTACTGTAATATGGTATTGACTGATTACTTGTGATCCAGTGTTCTGATATGCACATAACATCTACATTACAAATACAAATACAAAAAAATACAAATACAAAAATATTTATTGACAATTTTACAAGTTCAAATTATAACTAGGTTTGGGAGCTCTTCTGGTAAGTTATAATAACCTGTATTAGAAGAGTCCCCTCTTTTCTCTGACGCCGTTATAGACTGGTATGAGAACATTATATATGTAAGTATGTTATAGATATTACAATTATTATTATACATTTCAATATTACAATATTACAAGAACAAAAAACATAATACAACACAATGCTTTGATTTTATTTCTTCTCTTTAGAATTTTAAGTTGAATAAAATAATTATATAGATTTAACAATATTATGACCTAAACTAAAATATCAGAAAAGTGACAAACAGTAAAAAAAATTTCAACACAAATTTATACAAACTACTAAAAACCATTTTAATTTCAAAAGGGTTTCTCTTATGTTAATAAAGTTAAAGTTAAGGTAAAAAGCTTTAATTGAACAAATATTAAACAGAATTTAGCACCACTTCAGGTTTATGAATAACGTTTTTTATCAAATGTTTAATTAACCTATTGTAAGCTAAATTAAAAGTAACATTTTTATGCAAATGGGTACAAATAAAAGTAAAATGTGTGTAAAACTTGATATAGAAATTGGCTAATTTAATCAATCTAAACTAAAAACAAATAATATAAATGAAAATAGAGGTACCCTTTGCAATATTAATTTATCAAAAAAATGTGAAAAGTTTTCTATTTTATTCTGTCAAATCTCTGTAACGGCTGGACCGTTTTGACGCGTTGTTATAATTACCTAATCTTTATATATATAATTCTTCTGTGAGTGTGTATCTCACTGAACTTCTCTCAAGCGACTGGACCGATTTTGATGAAATGTTTTGTGTGTGTTCAAGTGGATCTGGGAATGGTTATATTCACAATACGGTCAACTGGATATTGGTTTTTGAGACGTGGGACAGGACAACGTCTGTCGGGTCGACTAGTTATTAAATAAAACTTAACACATCTTCTGTTTCATCATAGCTTAGGGTTTTTAGCCAAGTAGTTACTTTTAGTTTGCATTTTATATTGGTGTTATTAAGTATATTCAATTTTTTATTTATTTTATTGTAAATTTTTGATGAAATTGACATGTATTGTTTCCTAGCAAATGAGGTGTTAGACTTAACTTGAGTTAGATATGTTCTCTGTCTCCGGTTACTTGTCTGTTTTGGCATTGGTGGGATGGTTTTATGAATTTTTAAAACGCATTATTAAAACAATTTAGAAATAATTCTAATTCCAGAATTTTGCTGGGTAAACCTTGAATATTTTGGTGGACTACATGTAACTGCAAGTTGTTACCCATTGTCGGCAAAGTCAGTTTAAATTATGATAAGCTGACTTTGTTAAATCTACACCCTTATTAGCAGAATAACTAGTCTAGCAATCTATTGCATACAATGACTGCTGGATCACAACGTAATCCTACGTAACCCAAGTATTTTCCCACCACAGACTAGTCGAGTTAGATCGAGTTTTATGACGATTAGTTTAGCGACAAATTGCATACAATGACACAACAACGTATTTCTATGTCACCCAAGTAATTACTTACCGCTGACTTTTACGTCAACTTGTATGTCGACCAGTCTAGCGATCAATTGCAAACATAGACTGCTGGATCACAACGTAATCCTATGTAACCCGAGTGTTATTTACCCGCCACATACTAATGCGCCGACTTGTATGTCGACTAGTCCAACGATCTATTGCATACAATGACTGCCAAAGATCGCATCCCGCCAACTACCGACGGCACGTGTAAGACCAGTGACAGATTTAGGACGATATTTATTGTTACCATTTTCTGCCTTTGTGGCGCGGTGGGCGGCGTAAGGGGTAGCAGGTTCGATTCCCACCGAGGGGTCAAGCGTTGTAGATGCTGCAAGCTCTTTCTCCTTGGATGGGTGTTTAATATGAAGCATAAAAATATTTATATTTTATATTATTCGTATTAGATAATTATCATTATCATTATGTCTAGTAAACGTAACACAAGCTTGGAGCTTACCACGGGGCTAGATGTTGTTGTGTGGACAATCCAGAAATATTTATTATATTGTATATATACGACATTGAAATTTTATTTATCTAATTTTTGATCATAGATAAGAACTGTAATATAAACTTTTAAAACGAATGTAAGTTAGAGTAAACGCTTATCTTTCTAATGATGGGTTCCTCTTGAAGCTAACCTGTTACTTAAGCGGCGATTTCGGAAAGCTGTATTGGTTTTAATTTAATAGATGTGGTCCTAGGTCAGTTGAATCATAAGTAGTAAGCGGCACTGTCAAGTTATCTATTATAAATATATATATGTATATAATATATCTAATCCATACATATAAAAGCAAAAATGTAGACTGCACTTTTAGAATTTGCTATTAAGACAATAAATATGCTATTATTGTTACCACTTTAAAATTGCCTAAATAATGACTAAACGTTGAATTACACACAAAAATTAAACAAATATTGTTATCAAATACTGCGTAATACGTACCTGAATGCGGCCCAGCAATCGCATTGTACAATAACGTCATTCACGCACACACAAAAACGCATAGCCAAATTTCATGGATGTATTTCCTATTCCACGCGCATGTGTGCAGCGCAACGCAGTGAGACGGCAATACGTTGCATAACAGGTGCGACAGAGACGGGGAGCCTTCGGCTTATGTAACGCATTATTTTTATAATTAACAGACAAAAATTGAGAGATACGCCGCGACCCTGAGGCAGGTTAGTGATCCCGAGAACCGAAAATTTGCACAGATCCAATGTGGGCGACCTCGCTCGGTTGCACGCTCACACACACTAGCGAGGACTATCAACACACACACATGAATCGAGGAAAATTCTTTACTTCCGCGTAAGGCTCTAACCTACATGCATCGATCGATCTTGCAACCCTCGACCTAATAATTTTAAACTCTCTTTTAACCGTAGGGAAATAATTTATTTAAAACCATTAGAAATTAGGTTTGTTGAATTATATATTTGATAAATTGGTATGCTAACTGATTTTGAGTGAGTAGGGCATTGGTAGAACCTGATTCATGTTTGAGAACTATATAAAAACATCTTAACTTAGTTACGTACGATGAAGATTAGATTTATATAGAAAAAGTTTAGATTTGTCTGTCTTACAACACCAATATTTAATATGCCATTAATACATAGTGCGCAATGTTAATTTTTTTATGTACTTATTTAACATTTTTTTTAATAGGTTTATCTGTAAAAACTAATGAATAATTTAAATAAAAATTTAATCAAATTAATGGGTAACATAATAAAACGTAAGGTAGAGCATTCGTGGACATAAATAAAATATCTCATAGAAACAGAAATAGAAAAACATTTATTTTGACGCAACATTTCCATAAATAAGTTATAATCTTCTAATATATAAAATTCTTCTGTCACGGGGTGCGTAATCGAACTCCTCCGAAACGGCTTGACCGATATTGATGAAATTTTTTGTGCTTATCCGGTATCTATGAGAAATTTCTACCAGACAACCATATAAGAATCAAATTCAAGGTCGAAGCTGCCCATAATTATTTATTTATTCAGTGGTGTAGAAAATATATGTAATATACTCTACAACAGGGTTAAGTACCAACATTTTGTAAAACATATCTAAAGAGAAATAGGTTTTTTTTTTAATTTAGGAAAACCTCAAAAATTATGGAATTTGCATGCCCTAGACTAAGTCAATTTATATATGGTGCTTATAATATTGACAAACCCTGTATGTAACCCATGTGTGCAAATAAATTATCTGTATTCTGTACAATGAAGAACTGTCATATTATTAAGTTAGTCTGTAAGCATTGGTGTGCAATAAAGAAATTATCTATATATCTTAGTATGTAAACGTTTATGAAAGGATGATATTCCATATCTCAAACGAAAGCATTATTTAACTATTACAACGGAGCTAGATATTTTTGTGTGGTCCGAAAATAAAATAAATATGTACTTATATCCGGACATTCCACACAACATAATAGCCCCGAGATAAGCTCTAAGCATGTGTTACGGGTACTAGACATCTGATATACTTAATATAATAGACATACATACATAGATAATTATGTTTCACAATACATATTAGACACCCAGACCAAGGAAAAAGTGCTTTCCGCCCACCGCGCCACTGAGGCAGTCAATTATTAATTATTTTCTTAAAACTATAATATTTGTTTTTTTTTCAGTAAAAATATATTCATTTCTCAAGTTTTAAATCCAAATGCTTCAGTTGAGATTGATATAAGGTTATTGAAATTGTCGAATGATAAAATTAAACTTGACCTGTATTATCTATGCGTTGAAATTAATGACTGTTTCCTACCTAATTCTTGAATGCGCATTTGATAACAGGGTTTATCTTACTGCACGATTGAGAAAACTATTGCGTAAATTTACCATATAAGCGTTATTTACCATTATCAGCATCATCAGCTTAAGAGTCAGTCAGTCAGTCAAAACGTTTATTTCCTTTGAAGCACAGGTCATACATGGGCAGGTGAACAAAAAATTTATAAAAAAAATTTTTTTTAAACAATAATTAGGAAAATATAGGAAAAAACATTGTCTTGACAGTTCGCTTTAATGTTTTAGTGAGAAGTGAAAATAACAACACAGCTTTATCAGTTTTTATAAATTTGTAGTTATACAATTTGAGGACCTACCCTTTATTATAGAATAGGTTTTATAGTTTTCCACTCGCTTGGTTTTGGAAGTAGCCTGTATTCACCGGGAACCCACGGCTTTCTGTAAATCATCCATTCAGCTAATTAGTGGACGTCCTCCGCTGCACTTGAAGGTAAAATCCTACTTTTTTAAAACGTAACGTCCGAGCTGGGCCAGTGCGTGAAACGATTTTCTCGTGTTTCGTAATGAGGTGCGCAGAAGCCTACTTCTAGGTCTTCATGCCCCATCTTAGACCACATCGTCACTTTACGTCAGGTGAGATTGTGGTCAAATGAAGGAACAAAAATAAGTTTCTGAAGATGTAAATGTGTTTGTTGCTCTTTCACACAAAAACAACTCAAGGGTTAAATGAAACTTCACAAATTTTAATGTGTACCTTAAATATCAGAATGACACTACTAACAACTGGTAAAAAATACCTTATAATATGAATAATCAATTATTGAGAGTTAAGCTCTATTTGGATGAAATTTGGCACGAACTTAGCTGATTACCCAATAAATAACAAAAGCAACTTTTACCGAGAAAATCTATATGTATTATAACAAAAAATTTAATATTCAAAGAACAGTCAATGGAACAAGCTAAGATTTAGAACATTTTTTTTCTTTTTTTGTATGTTGTTAGTATACCTTTTAAGTGTGAATGGTTTTTCTTCTTAGTCGGTCACTCTTGACAGACTGTGGTTATGGGGGACCTTATAATGAGTTATTGCTCTTGCAATTCGCCGCCATTGTTCCCTGTTAATTGCGTTGCGAGAGCAGTCGGTAATGGTGGACTGAGTCAAATTTAAGATGAGGTCCGACCTTGTTGGAGAGCGACCACGAGACCCTTATCCCTCCATTCTGCCTCGTATAACTAGGCGCTCCATGGAGTTCTCGTTTCGCGCCACGTGTCCAAAGAACTTCAGTATTCATATTTGCACAGTCGACGATAGTCTCTCCGTAATATGAATGGTTGTTACACAATTGAAATCAATATATAAATATATCTTCAACGGTTCATTAGATCGAATACCTAATGTTAAAAAACCTAAAATTATTTGTAAATACCTACTATTTCATACATATATTTGTATACATGGGGTCGATACCCCACATGCATGTATTGAATTTCATTTTATCTTTATAATATGGCCCAGTAGTCGCAATACATATTGAAATTTCACTCATCATATACATCATGTCTTTAGTGCCGGACTAAGAGGAATCGATCGACTCGAAATAAAAATCGACCCAGACTTTTGGTCTGTACAATGCTACAAATGAATTTAAAATAATACATACCTACATAATATAACAAAATATAATATCACATTATGTTATGTCCAACATACATACTACATGTTTTAATTTATCCTAAGGTTGAAAAAAAAGCTGTTACGATTTCATCATTCATCATTTCAGCTACTAGACGCCTACTGGTGGACATAAGCCTTCCTCAGAGACGACCAATTATTCCGTTTGACCGCTACTTGCATCCACCGTGAGCCAGCAACTTTGACCAAGTCATCTGTCCGTCTGGTGGTCGTCCGACGCTGGGCTTACCGATCCGCTCCATTCGAGAACTTTTCGGCCCCCAACGACTATCTCTTCCACATGCTATGTGGCCTGCCCACAGCCACTTCAAAGAGTAACCACGTTTGGCTATGTCGGTGACCAGCCTTTTGCTTTAAGTTTATTTCAATATGGTAACTGTTTGTGTTTGTTGTTGTCCTGTGATTGTAACGGTTATAGCTAAAAATCAGCGCCTCTGCTTTCAGTAGCTGGCATTATGCTGAGCTTTATCCCTTTTGCTACAACGCATTATTAAGTAATTTGTGTATTTTTCTTTGTATAATTAATTTGCTTTGTATGTACCATAAATTTACCGCTTATTTGTGTATTTGTGTTTGCTTGTATGCTTTTGTAGAAAAGAAACGTTGTCTATATCTATGTCTTCATACATACATAGACCGATAAACACATTATCACCCCTATGCGTCGCAGTCAGGTAAAAAGTACCTGCAAAGCCACGTTTTCTCTTACCCATAATGTCATTCTCGTCGCAGCCCCCACGGTCCGTATAATGCATAATAATAATATAAAAGAAAACAGACATTATATTTTTAAATGTCACAAACACTCAAGCGCCTAGACAAGCATATAGTTGAAAGCCATATTGAACCAGGTAGGTAGTTCTATAAATACTCGGACAGAAATAGCTAGTCCAAGGCTATATTCGACATAAATATACATTATTTCATTCATGCATCTTATAAATGAAATTAGACATTCTTCAGTTAACAAATACTGTGTTGCTAACAGCTACTAGACTTACGGATACGAAACGTCGGTCTACAGTAAAGGGTCAGAATCGTTTCGAGGCTCTCCTCGGCTATGAGGGCTATGCTCGGGGTTTCTTTACTTGATCGAATCAGGAATAAGGAGATTCAATATGAATATGCCCCATGATAAGCTAAGAAAAGGTTAACTCTAAACTTCTGCACCTATTAATATTACAAAATATACACACCAATATTGTTATAATAACAACATAAGCGATGCGAGCTGGGTTGTTCTATTCGCTTCTTAAGTGTCAAGACAATGTTATTTCCTTGATAGTTCTTAGTTTTTATTTAAATTAGCTTTAAGTTGACCTGTCCATGTATGCCCTGTGCGTCTAAGGAAATAAACGTTTTGACTTTGACTTTGAAAATGCATTAATATGTTAATAAAGCAAAATATGTTAATATTAATAATGTTAATGTTATCTTAGGCTGAGATCCGGCTGTAGGATTAATGCACTCATAGCGTACAGGGTTCAAACACATTTCTTGACATACCCATGATAAGGAGAATATACCTGGCATTGGCAGTTATCAAAAGAGGCAAAGTACCTACCTGTTCTGTTCTATTTTCGTGTCCTCGAGCCCTTGCTACTACAAAAGAACATTCTAGATTCTTGATGTCAGGAAGCGCATGCAAACGTAGGGCCGAAATGCACACATTCCTTATTCAAGGCTACTATAAAAAGTTATTAAAATTAAAAAAAGTAATGGAATCATAAAGAAGTAACGTAAATAGGTAGGTACCATTATTTTAGCACAATATTCATAATTAGAAGCGTTATTAAGACCTCCTTGTCAGTTACCACAGATTTTTTATAAAAGAGGTGACCGTTCTATTTTCGTACCCTCGAGCCCTTGCTACAACAAAAGAACGTTCTAGATGCCAGGACACACATGCAAACATAGGGCCTCTATGCACACATTCCTAATCCAAGGCGCTGCTATAAAAACATATGAACTTGAGCGCGGCCGTGAACCGGTGACGTCACCAACGAACAATTGCATAACATTATACTATGTTTCCTTGTTTCGATTATGGTCAGATAAATTCGGAGTGAATCTGGAAATTAACACGCAGTTGTATAATTTGCATGTTTAGGAATAATTAGCTATTTTTGTAAAAACGCAACTAATTATATTGAGGACCGGTTGCACAAATTTTCCGTGTTTTTTTTTAGTTTGTTTTGTACCTTGTTTGTGTTAGGTGACTCATATGAATCACCTGACACCCATAATACAAGCTATGCTTAGTTTGGGGTGATGCTGTGTGATTAGTCCCGAAATATTTATTTGTTTATTTTATCTTTACTGAAAGGAAATCATTTAAAAACATTGTTGAGTTAATATATGGTTCTGGGGGATTAACTAATTCAGCAATATTTAGACAAATGGATTTTAAGAAAAGATCTTAATAAGAATAATTTGCATCCGTATGAAGCCGGGCGGGACCCTAGTGATCAATAATATAAGTTTACAGAGAATAAAGTTCTTTATATTATAAGTAAAACTAGACATTATTATAATATTTTATTGAATATTTTTTTTATTATTGTTAATTTTACATTATTCTACAAAAAATATGTCACGAATGACTGACTAATAAGCTGTATGCTCTAACCCTTTTTTAATATGTTAAATTTAATTTAATTAATGTACATGAGTAATGAATTTGTAAGAATACGACGTACCTATAAAATACTCACTGTTATTATATGATTACAAAATAAAATAATATAGGCCAATAATAAAATGGATATAATAATAAAAATATAAATAACGCTTAAGATAGGCAAAATATCGTTTTAAATTTATACAATTATATATTTTTTTACTGTTTGAAACAAAACATGACGATAATAAATTGATGCCTGAAAACTATAAATTATCTAAAACATAAAAAAAAAATCACTCAAGAATTAGCAGTTAAGATTTAAACGTATTCTTGCTATTATTTTGAAATATACCACATATTTCAAAATAATAGCAAGAATATGTTTAATTTGAATTCTATGGAAAGCGATAAGAAAAACAAACTAGGTTATTTCTACGGAAAACTGCCTTATTTCCATCAAACAGCCGAAACATATTGTACTCTGTTATACAGACAAAGACCTAAGTTATGCAAGTTTTGTAATGAAAAATAACATAAACAAAGCCCGTTTCTAATAACAAGCATAAGTATTTATGGTATTAAATAGACGAGTCGAACCCACCCTCGTTTTTTAACAAACTTTGTAGTTGTGTAAGTTATATGTTAATGTTAATCAACATCATGGATTCTATCATCATCATCACCCTATTAAGGTTCCCACTGCTAGGACACAGGGACTTCTCTCTTGGCGAAAGAGATTAAGCCTTAGTTCACCACGCTGGCTAAGTGCGGGTTGGCTCTATGTTCTATAATATTTAGTATTCATTCAATTATTTTTAGTTTGCATACACAAAACTCAGACAAATGAAAACAAACTATATTAAATAGATAGTAGGTATAAATTATTCAAAATATTAATTAGGTAGATAGATAGATAGATAACTCTTTATTGTACACCACAAATAAAATACAAACAGTAAAAAATAACAAGACAATATATATTGGAGTACAAAGGGCGGCCTTATCGCTGTGAGCGATCTCTTCCAGGCAACCTGTAGATGGATCTTTCAAACTCTTGAAAGTTATTAGAACATGACGATTTCCTCGCGAAGTTTACCTAAAGCGCATGTTTAAAGCGCACATAAATTATTGGAGAAGAAAAATCCAGAGGTGCGTGGTGGTTTAGACCCAGGACCTCCAAAATGAAAGTCGTGTGAGCCGCCACTTAGTTGATACCTAAATAGTTACCTATGTTTAAAAGTTGCCGTTGTCAAAGCGTGTCGCTGGAAGACATTATTAATCTAAATAATGCACTTGATGATTGCAGATATGTATTAACAGTGTGCTTATGACCCAACTCTCAACATGCTCGTATCGTGTTCTTTACTGAGCTGGTGTCGTCTTACATTCTGGGTGGTTTTGTGGCCACCTCGAACTTTATTAGGATCTCAATCATCAAAGAAGTTTGTTTAATCTTACTTTCTTTGAATGACATGGTTCCAAAAAAATTATTTAAAAAATTTTTTATTGATTCAGCGTGATCATTATTATCAACGTTTGTAATTGGATTATCTGCACTAGTTATTCAATAAATTGGCTATAAATTTTTATGAAAAAAGCGATTGAAAAGACGACCATAAAAATAACAAAATACAAGAAAATTATTTCCATGAAATTTTCTCCTTAAAAATTTCATTTTTCAATTATCGTTTCCGAAAAATAATAAAATAAAATACTAATATTGAAATTCAAAAAAGGAGATATTTGATTTGTAGGTTTTAAAATGGGGTTTCATTGTATGTATTTAGCTAAAAACCGGCTAAATGTCTATTACTGCACTTTAAGCTCGGGAGGGCAGTGTAGGTATGTGGGATTAAAACAACATAAAAGCCACTTGAATCCCAATACATTTTGTATTAAATTAAGCGTAATAGAAGGCCTAAAAATTGGAGACCACAAAATTCCATGGAGCAGATCAGTTAAATATCTAGGAGTCTTTTGAGACAGTAAATTGAACTGGTCCATCAATACAACCCATCTACACAACAAAGGCATGAACAAATGCACTAAATCCTCTTCTTAATCGAAAATCCTGCCTATCTAGTCGCACAAAATTACGCATCTACTCACCCTGGTTTGTCCTTGCATTACGTACGCGTGTCCTGTTTGGAGCAGTACCAGTCGCACAAACTTGAATAAGCTACAGCTTATCCAAAACAAAGGTCTTAAATTCGCCTACAGTACTCCGCTACGTACTAATCTCTACAAGTTCCATTCACAAATCGGTCTGCCAAGAATTGACGTTTATATTTATAAATTATCCGAAAATTTTATCTGTGTAAGAATCCATCAAATAAAAATAAACTAGTTCAAAATTTATGCAAAACCCGCAAAAATAACATTACTTATATCGATACGTACAATCGATACAAATTACCACATCACTTGTTCTTAGAGTGCAATGTCATGCGCTCAGGTAAACGCTCCCCGTACGGGCCCGTGCGCGAACCGAAGTCGTCCTTATAATTTAGTAATAAGACGGGTCACTTTAGCGTGCCCGCGGGCTCGGGCTGGGCCACGTGAGCTTGGTTGAGTGACCAATGCAAGATCGCTGCTATGCGCTGGCTTCTACGCAAAATTTTTGAACAAAGGCTCGTCACTGACAACCACCTGTGTTACCAATTTATTATTATTTATTTCAAATACTTACATTTATACAGTGTAAAATAAAATCATTTATTTTACATTAGCATTAAACGTTGAGGCTTAACTAAAGCACACGTACATTAAAATAAATTATTGAGCGCTCTCAGTCCCGCAAGCATATTTCCCAAGTTTTGTTATTTTTATTTCAATTATTTCCGCTAAAAATTCTTTACATGACGAAATGTCGTTAGAATATATTTATTTCTGTACATTGTTTGTAAAACTAGGTTATCAAAGTACAATAGTTATACAATTTGTTATTTAAGTTCTGTTTCAATAAAGATATTTTAAAAACAAAAACAATAGAAGGCCTTATTGCTATCCCTTCCAAACAACCTTGGTGGACCGGAAAATGCTCAGCAAAGGGCTGGACGGTTACGTTACGATTTTAGATACTAGTTACCGTCCGTATCTGTTACTTTTAATGAAAAACGTAACACATGTCAATGATACGATAACATTCCTGATAAGATATGTCAATAAGGAAACTATTATATGACAATGCAACAAGTAGCCATGTGAAATCAAGGCCGAGCTGAAAAAAATCTAAACCCTATGCTATTAGATATAAGGTGCAGAGTAGCGTGGCGGACCTCACAAGGATAGATGGATGCTTCGATTACGTAATAGACTTGAACAAGCACTCAGGGTCATGGTGTTCTTAAGGTCGGTTTCTTAAATTGGTTATTTTTAATGCGCATTTTTCGGTACATTTACATGATTACTGTAGGATAAGTCACATTCAAGGTCAAAACATTTATTTCCTGGGATACACAGGATATGTTTTAAAATGTAAATGGTAATTAAAGTTAATTTTTAATTGTCTAAAGGCTTACCTTCTTACGCAAAATTGATAGCGAACCTATTCTTTTTTTTTTTTTTTAAGCATGAATATTATATCTTCCTAACAAACACAAACATCAATGTCATAGAAAAATAGGATAAGTTAACTATTTTCAATACGGGGGTAAGTTTATAAAATGCGAGTAAACTAAGAAATGGCTAGTTACGTCAACAATACGTGTCAATGGTTCAGTTCAGTTCAGTTTCTTGTAATTGGACTTTGCGCATGAAGCGACAATTTGCCAGTGTCGAGTTAAATTAAATTATAAAGTTAAAAGATGTTACTCAGTTGAACGCCATTTTGCCCCTCCAAAAGTTTCCGTGTCAATGGTTAGTGATCTCAATAGATAGCTTTTGACATTGTTTTGTCACATGTGACTGAGCAAAATATCTTATTTTAACCATTGTCTAATTTTACTCGGAGATGGTGATACATGTCCTAAACAAATCAACAAGTAAAATAAACTACACATATATCTAACTGCAAAAAACATTGTCTTGACAGTTCGCTTCAATTTTATACACTGATGTTGATAAGCGAGTGGAACAAACAAAGCTTTTCTTTCTCTTTTTGTTTTTATTAAAACAACTAGCGGCCCGCCCCGGCGTCGCACGGGTAAAAAAAGTTCCCAGCAATTTTTCCTTATTTGCTCACCGACCACCGTTTAGACCTAACATTTTAAAACAAAAATCAGCTCAATCGGCCCAGCCGTACTCGTGTTTTAATCAGACTAACTAACAAGAATTCATTTTTTAGATTTATTGGTTGTATGCCTTTTAATTTTCAAGTTTCGAAGCTATTGAATATTATTTCTATTCAGTATTTTCATACATTAAAGGCTCCGGAACTGATGGTGAAAGGGAAATTAAAAGAAAATATCTCATACCTTATCTATAAAGAACGCAGAAATAGATACTATTTTAAATATTTTATGAACATAAAAGCGATACAATTTTCTACAAATTTTGGTAATTGTTAAAACTTATCTTATATATAAAAAATCGCAAAACAGAAGAACCCCCTTAAGCTTCCCCGTCAGCTAAATTATATGTGAATATATAGGCCTGCTTGCAGCGCATATTGAGGTAGCGGTTTCGATTCCCGCCAAGTCTCGCCGGGTCAAATGTTTTATGTTCTGCAAACACTTTCTCCTTGGGGTGAGTGTTTAATATGTACGGTAAAATGTACATCAGATGTCTTGTATCCGTACACAAGCTTAGTGCTTACCACGGGGCTAGATGTTGTTATTTAGATTGTCTGGAAATATTAATTAATTTATATATTTACCGTCCCACAATTGAGGAAATTATCGATTAAATTTAGCAAAATTTTAGTTTAATCGGAAACCGTGATTTGGGCACAGGCAAACAACTGAACAGATATAACTGGATTAATTACAAATAATAACACGTCGTTTACAGGCAACTTTGATTCAATATAGATCCTAAACGGTCAGCCAGATGACAAAGTTTGTTGACATTTTTTTCATTAGGCTTCTTGTTGAATTTTCATTAACATCATGCCGTACTAAGAGGAATTAACTGACTTGTTAATCATTATAAATCGGCCCAGACGTTTGATCTGTATAGTGGGACAAAGGAACATACATTCATACATACTTATACATAGACTGTTAAACTCATTACCACTCCTTTGCGCGGCGCAGTCGGGTAAAAACAACACGCCGATCGACGCGCGTAGGTATAGCTCGCATTTCGACCGTTTGTATACCGTATAGAAACTGAAGTAAGAATAATGTATAGATAGTATTACCGTGTGAGCACTGTAGGAAGTACGTATTGTAAATAAAAAAAATAGTCTAAATACTTACAGAACTCAAGCTCTCTGAGCTGTCTTTGTCATTGAAGTTCGATACTAAATGCTGAAATTTCAATTAAAACCATTCAATAAAACTTCACCAGTAAATTCATACCGAATGCAAAAACTTATAACAAATTAAAGCCCAAATTACTCAGTTCTAATGAAGCAAATATGCTTTGATCCCGACCTATTTGTAATAACTCTAATATTCACGCAAAAGAAAGGTTTTAAAAGGGCTCAGAACTTTTCCTTTCAGCAAATATCCCCAACTATCAGGTTTGGTGTTTAGACCGTGAAATTTTAATTAACCTACGAGCAAACATTGCAAGAAGGATACGCAGAATCAATAAATTCGGCGTTATATCGGGAGATTCGCTGGCTGGTTCCTATAGCAACCACCCTTTGAGGAATCCCAGGGCTGCCGAGGCTCGATACTACTAAATTTAAACGGTATAGGATTTAATATGAACGCTATATTTTTGGGAAATGTCTGGCTTGGATTAACTTTTATGAAAATGGCGACAAAGTTAGCGTGCCTAGGGAATGCTGAGCTTGTAGCAGATTGGATTTTGTAAGCACTGAAATTGGTTCCTTGATAACGATTTTCATATTTTCATACTTATAGGCTTTGGTTGATATTTATTGACCTTTAACATAACAGCTTAAGTAAATTGATAATGAAACGTAATGGAATAATGTTCATAATTTATGTCGAATAAATTAAGACGAATGACGTAACTTAGTAGCGAAATGCGGGATTATTCTAGACTAATTTAGAATATTAGATGTAACCGAAAAAGTGTGACTTGTCACTTTTTAAAAACATAAATGTCGATAATGGAATAATCATAAAATCGTCTCACAGCAAACCAAGCAGAATATATTTGTTTGAGTGTCAGGTTACTATTATAGCTGGGAGGTCATAACCTGGGAAAATGCCTCCCCATTTCTTCTTCTACTTACGATATCCCACTATCTATCGCCAGTTTTAAAGAAAACTATAATACATCAGTTTTCATCACTTTAAAATAAGGTTATAGTGCTTCCTCTCCTTTTAGGTCCGCTAACTTTTTGAGCTGACTAGAGTCATTAATAATAATAATGGTTTAAAGGTTTCATATATATATGTGACAAAATGCAATCGTGACATGCCAGCTATACTATCCTATAGAGTTAAATGAGTAAACTGAACTAATTCAACATACTTAAAGTTTTGCTTATCGATATCTAAAATCTGATCCCCATCAAAACTAAGGATGCAAGACGGCTTCTAAGTGAAACTGGTACTCTATGAGAGAAAAGCCTACAAAAAATATCGTCTTTTGGTTGTATTTAACATGATAATGACGTCAACATTATCTTAGTTGTGGTTTTACCCATTATATAATTTTTATTAAGCATTTCCGTACGAAAGGGGTTGATTGCTTACCGCTTGGAGACTGCACACCTGTAGACTTGGAGGGATATGGGAGATTTTTCGAAGTATTGCAGTCAATAAAATCTGAGATACTCGGAACACTCACGAAAGATGAGAGGCTAGATTTTTGAAACTAGCATCTATAAAAAACTAGTTCACATCATACGAGCAAGCGCGTGTTAAACGCTGAAACTCAATATTTTAGCAATTTCAATCGCTTTCGGACCTACGCGCGCTTAATTATTGCAAATAGCTTCGCTATGCCATAATATGAATTGCAAATTCCTCCGATGGGAATTCCGTTTCGCGATTATTATCTCAAATATTTGTGAATTAGATATTATTATTCAATAACAACAGAATGGAGGTGATATATTTAATGCCTATCATGTTTGTAGCACACATAGCCTTAGGTCTAGGAGCATGTCAGGTACAGGCTGAAATATTTATACTGCGCGTGGCAAGTCACGCATTAAGCCGGTACCTAGTACCTTTTTTACAGATTAAATAACGCGAACCTAGTCCAATGATGGTTATTAAAAAAATGCAAATAGTTGAAGTAGGTAGGTTTTGGTAAATATTATCTTTAAAAACAATTTTTAAGCTAAGTATGAAAAAAAACATGAAATATAATAATATTTTAATTAGATCTTATATGTCTTATAATATTTATATAAATGCAGTGAAAGATCCATATAATAGAACAACATATGCATATTTGTAGATACCTTAGTAATTTTCATCTATTCACTCATTTCCAAGCAGCTCACTATCACAAACAAACGCATTTTGCACAAATCTTCGTATTGTTCCGAATGGGTTGAGTATAAGTAGTTACGGAGGAGGGAGGTATGAACTTCGGGGGGCCCGCTCGCAAATATCAAGATGCGAGTTGGCATACACCTCTATCACCCGACACTCCCAAACCTAAACCAACCTTACCACCCGCACCTAAGATTCATTTCACCTTGCACCTCAAACTAGTAGATGCTAGCATCAGCTTATCATCAATCGGATATGAGCTGTCCCACCCTACATATTAGTTCGAATGTCGCTCGCACGCTGCGAATCATTGTCAGTTTTTATTGTCGCTTGAAGTGAAACTTCAGTGCGTTACTACTATTATTTTGAACGACGACTATAGTTGCCGCGCAGGGCCGGAGTGAGTGTTCGAGTGCGTTGAGGTGTGAAATCACTCTAACTTGTTAAGACACTTACGGAAGGTTGGGTGCAGTAACTAGGCCAAAAATCATTCGTGCGTAAGCTTTTCCTCTGTGTTTATTAGTGAAACTCCTACAAGCATATAAGTGTATATGCTTGTAGGAGATCCTATCAAATTTCTAACGCGTAGTTGGTTCTCGTACGCTATAGGCATTTCTGAATTGCTTATAAATAAGGTGTTTTAATCATTTATTTCTTTACCAAAATATTATATGTAAACTTTCAAAAAAGAGTTTGTGTTTGTAAAAGGAAATGTGACATTCACTATAACATGCACTTGGCCGGTGGTAAATTAATTCCTAATCTCTCTCGCCAAGAGAGAAGTGCCCTTGTCCCAGCAGTAGGAACGCTAATAGGGTGATAATGATGATACAAGGAATATATTAATGTTTTACTCAAACAACTCTACACTTATAATTAAAATATTTAATCTAGTAATGTAATTATTTAAGATCCAAGTAACGGCTCATTTAACTTATAAGTACAAATTATACACATTATAAGCGCCATAAAACAACTTTTACTCAAATGTCTAGTGCTTTCTGACTTTAAGTACAATTCAAAGAAAACCGGATAACGACCCACGTTCAAGAAATGATAAATTACGTTTAAATTATAATATAATATTATCTATTTACTAAACAAAAAACTCGTAAGTTAAAAAAAAACATTTTTTTTATTTAGGCAATTACAATAACTGTATTCTTTGTTTATCAAAACTTTAATTAAGGTATTTCTATTACCACATTTTAATATCTAATCATTATCAAGCTGAGAAAATATAATAATTTGTTAGTAAGTAACTACGCATTTTCTGAGTGGAAAATTTGATGGAATCAGGGCCGAGCCCCTAACCACCTGACATAATATCGTCGGCCTTCAGGTAAATATTTAGGCGCCATTGAGGCAAATTGAAAAGAGCTCGTAATAAGCGGAGCGCGGGGGAGGGGGCGAGGCGCGTCACTATCGCAACGAGCGGGGCCTGGGCGCCGGGGGGGCCGGCGGGCATCGCCATGGCTACGGCACTCGATCCGGCCCTGGGTGGCCTTGCAATGGTGTGGGGAGGGCATTAGCCCCGTCTTGCAAGTCGCTAGTTTTTTCATCCGCGCACTGACGACTCCAAACCACGTTTTTCGCTAATGTTCAATCTAATAGTGTAGTTCTCAAGGCCGTCACGGATTTTATTTGCGCTGCATTTTTGTTCGATATTTACGTGACCGATGTTGTGCTTTTTTTTTTTGGTGGAATTCCGTCTGGTAGGTAGATTCCTCTTAAACATTTCGTTTTGTCAGACAGTGGCAAATTGATGATTGAACTGTCAAAACAAGCAGCTAAATGGATATCGTAAAATAACTTACAAATGTTTTCACTTCTAAAAAAACTACAAAATATCAGGGCATTTTACACAAGAATTATCTAGGCATTTCAAACAAAGGCCACCCCAAAAGAAAGTGTTGACACCTCAATAATATCATCAAAATACAGCAATGGCGTGTGCTCAGACCCTAACTTTATCTAGGCCAGCAAAATCCCCGGCCATTCCTAGGAAACCTTACTGATCACCTCTATCCGCAATCAATTTCAATCCATAGTATTACGGGCTAGAGTCTTTAATCGCACGCACGATGCGCGAGAAGAGCCCTGAAAATTGCCCCTGAAATTGAAAACGGTAGCGAGCTTGTACATTGCCGGGTGGGGATGATGTGTGGCGTTGCTGATCGGCGCGGCGAGGTAATGTACAGCGTTTCAGGCAATAGAGCTGGTTGAAAGGGAAGGTGGGGTTGCGTGCTTCCAGCCAGTTCGTTTGAGGCCATGCGACCTCGATTCACGCTTATGCCGCTATAAGTTATTCCGCCCTGCATACTGTGCGTAGGCTGCTGAATTTTGTATTAAATCCGTTCTAGTTTTTGTTTGGCAGAGATTTCAGCTCCATGGGAAATATTTTCAGTTGAATGGCTAAACGATTATGGTATAGTGAAGGTTACTTTCGCTTTTGAAAAATACTGGTATCCTGGTTTTTATTATACAGCAAAAGATATTGATAATGGCTTATAGGCAGACTTTGATAAAAGCTGATAACTGTGTTTTTTTTTTAATTATTTTAGAAGAACACTTTTGCGAAAATCTTTGTCTGTTCAAATTAAGGACAACATTTTACCGATAAAACGAAGTGAGAAATAACATTTTTATTTCCTGCGCCACAACTTTTGAGATCTCGTTCCCTCTATTGATGTGCCATTACTGGTTGTGAAAGGTTCTGTTCAGTTTTAAAAGCATTTGTCGTTTCATCGATTACTATTTATCGTTTTTTTTTTATTTTCATACTTGTATGTGATTATTTGCATTTTTAATGGACTGGAATCATATTTATTTTAGGACGTGGAAATTGTTTTAAAATATTCAAATTGAACTAATTAAAAACTGAATTTTTAAGTAAGGTCTTTTAATTTGTATTGAGTGTTTGTATTTAAAATATTTCTACTATTGTAAATTAGTCTAGTTCTTTATAAACTTTCAATAATTACATTCGTCCACATTAGACAAATGCCCATAATTCTTTAATAATCGCTCAAAACGTATCAATCTACACCAAAATTGTTTGTAACGCCGGGCTACCTAGACTAGAAAGTACCTACCCGTACTTTACTGAATGTTTATTAATGAAATCAGAGTCAACGGTCAACCTTGATATTGTCAAGTTCGAATAAGTTATGGACATGAAAACATTTCACCCACCGTTGCTTCTCTTACCCCATAATTTATCAAATCACATGTCCGAAGCCGGCACGATAAAATTTCCCCATGCATTCTTTTTACGTTTTTTGGCTCTCTCACTCCGATAACAGAAAAAAGGACAAAACATATCCCCGTAAATCAATAGGCGTAGGTTTAATAATTCAGAGTTGGGGCTTTAAAGGGCACGTAATGAGTGTGGAATTTCACTACTGCATGCTTTGTTCTGCTCCAGAGAAAATATATTAGAGTGAGTTTGTTTCTATGGCTTATTAGTACCTAATATATACGTTTCTGTAATATAACCTGATACGAAGAAGCTTTCACTGGTTACGCCATTTTAATAGTTTGTTTACCCATAAAAATGTTGTAAAATGTTGGTTTTTTCACAGGATCCAATTATAAACAGCGTGACACATAGAAGATCAATAGCTAACGAGAAAGCCAAAGCTAATTCGCTTGCTGTAAAGCAATAATAAAAATTGCAAGAGACGACATCAGACGTCCACCAAAAATTTGCGTGCTTTATTACTCACAAAAGAAGAAAAAAAATACAATTACAAAATAAATACTAAACCTAGAATGCGAATTCCTTAAAGCATTTTTTTCCAGACAACCGTGGATGGATAGATAAAATTACAATACAATGGACGGAAAAAATGTTGAAAATGATGTTTAGGTTCAGGATACCGGTTTAAACTGGTTACAGGTTATTTCAGTTATTGGAAAACCAAAAACTTACAAATAAAAAATAACAAATCAATATAACACTAGAAAGCTTGATAAAGGCTTTTCAATACCAAAGATAATTACGTTTCATTTTATGTTACTAAGCATCCTTAAACTGAAATGCAAAACATGGTATAAGCGGGGTGTTATGTCAAGTTCAAGTTTGCTTATACACTGGACCTTTTCTCTTGGCGAGAGATTAGCTCTTAGTTTACCACGCTGGGCAAGTACGGGTTGGTGAATGTCACATGTAGGTACTTCAAAATGATTTAATTTTAGAAAAAGCTGAGAATTTATTTGAAAAACTTTTTAAGCCTAGGCAATTGGAATCTACCACGAAACTATACCCAGCAACAGTAGAAAATTATTCAAGCCTCGCAGCGTTCATAGTGACAATGCACTGAGAAAATATTATTTTAACAAAGGACCTTTTTGGCTCGGTTACAATCATATCGGTCATTTTTAAGTAAGACTTATCTAAAAATTTATAAGCGAACTTGGCATAGAGTAGACTTGTGTACATTGTTATATTTTCTCGGCTGATAGCAAATAAGACATTAGTAATTTTCAATTAACTTAATTTGTAAATTATAACATTTTCAAACTTGATTCAAAACTACCAAGAGAATTAATTTAAATTTAATAAGCATACTGTTGTTTTTAAACAAGTATTTAAATTGTTTATTTTTACACACCATCTGATTTATTTATACACGAGTTGAAATTATTTAACTTGAGTCAAGCTACTTATTTCCGTTTAAATAAGTAAATATAATCGTTTGGTCCTAGCAAATGACCATGGTCAATAGCAACCGGCTAGTGTCATTTATATATAATCGAGTACCTCCCGGCTGTTCTCTACCGATTTAGTCGGTAGAAAACACCCGAGACAATTGCTTAAAAATAACTGTGCGCTCAGTTACAAATACAAAGATGATTGGTTTCGTTCGGCTCATCACATCACTCTTCCGTCGACTCGCGCCCGTGACGTATGGCGTGGCGTGATCCATGTGGCAGTAAAGTAATATTCGTCTACTACCACATGGGTCACTCCGTACCTGTGTGAAATATTACTGTGATATTTTAAAGTGCAGTGCAGTTTCAAATACGTTGCAAACTAGGTACGGAAAATTATGGATGAGGAGGTCCGAAATTTATTAACTGCTTGGAATCTCGAGTCTTACATCGAAGTGTTTTAAAGGTCAGTACAACTTTCATTGTTTTCTTGTCATAGCCTGCATGATAAGTTTGGTTACATACATCAAAGAATTAACTTCCTTTCTGTGTTGTTGCTCGTACTTTCTTTATTATGTACTTACTGGCGGCTCCACACTCTTGGAAAACAAACGGCATAAGAGCGAACATAGCCATAACTGCTGAACGGATCATGCTTCATATTTTGAGTACAGGTACGCCTTGATTAAGTTATAGGCTACTTTTTATTCCATTAATCAGTTCCCATGTGATATAAATAACTGTTAAATGTTTCCGACTGGTATTGGTATCGTTGTGGCTATAGATTGTTTAAATTAATGCATGTACACTTTTATTGCATTTAAGTGCAATAAAAGTGTACATACATAACAAAATAAAACCTTATATCTAAATTTAAAACATGATCAGTACAATAGATGACCTTATCGCTGTTGGTGTAATGTTAGTGGAGCAGAAACAGTTAAATCAAAGTGTTTGTTTAGTAGTTTAAGAAAAAGCACCTCACAGTTATATTGAAGTTATTTTCAGACTAAGATTATGATTTTGTTTTCAGCTGGAAAGGGAGTTTGAAGCTATGAGCTTAGCTCTAAAAGAAAAATAAACTGGCCAAGAAGAAAAATAGCAGTCACAACAAGGACACAACTTCTCCGTTTGCAAGATTGTAAGTAAAATCCCTTTAAAATCTTGAAATCGTTGCCTGTCCGTCTGTTTGTAACAACTCTGCAGTGCTAAGAAATGCTTTTTTTTTCAGCACCAGAAGAGAGCTCCAACATTGCCTGCATGCTGTTGATCCCGACACTTCTGGCTATATCAAGTGTGCGTCTGAAAAACGGCCCGAAAAAAGTGTACCTACTACGGCGAGACTACCTACTTTTTATTTAATTAATTCGCTATTAAATATTTCTTAGGGAGTTATTCAGTTTCACGGGTACAACAACCTCAAGTGTACTATAGGTTAATTTTTACGCCTTATACTACATGATATTCATGTACCCCGGTGATCATTGATTTTGTTAAAGTTAAAACCAATGCCTAGTTTAGTCCTTAACCTGTCCAAAATTGTCTCCACCTTATTTGAACCTTGTGCATAAGATTTGTTTTCATAACTATAGTAGATTTGTATAATTTTGAATACATTGTAATATTATATGAAACTGCTCAATAATAAATCAGTATTAATTAAATAGTTTTTTGATTTGTATTGTAATAAATTTCCAAAGAACCCCACGATCTTTTACAGCAATTCTATTCGGTAACTATAGCCACTTTATAGCAATGCTTTCAGCAACTTTAAATTCTAAACTAATTCAGTAGGTAAGTAAGTATTATTTATTAAATAGTTACAGCAATGTTATTCAGTTCACGTAAACAATTCATTCGTTACATAGACATAAGTACCTACATACTGTATTATTAAAAAAAATATTAATTACTTATTAGTAAAATATCTGAAAGTACTTGTTTAGGTACTTTTATTATTTTATTAATATCTAATTAAATAATTTTTATTCATAATACAGTAAGAATGTATATCTATCTATGAAACAATTGAATTATTTACGAGTACTGAATAACATTGCTGTAACTACCCAATAAACTAGCTGTATTTACCGAGTGACATTGCAGCAGCTACCGAGTGAACGGTTGTAGTTACCCAATAAATTGGCTGAGACAACCGAGTAACATTGCAGCAGCTACCGAGTGAACCGGTTGTAGTTACCCAATAAATTGGCTGAGACAACCGAGTAACATTGCAGCAGCTACCGAGTAAACCGGTTGTAGTTACCCAATAAATTGGCTGAGACAACCGAGTAACATTGCAGCAGCTACCGAGTAAACCGGTTTTAGTAACCCAATAAATTATCTGAGACAACTGAGTAACATTGCAGCAGCTACTGAGTGAACCGGTTGTAGTTACCCAATAAATTGGCTGAGACAACCGAGTAACATTGCAGCAGCTACCGAGTGAACCGGTTGTAGTTACCCAACTTTACTCTGTTGTTACTAATGTAGGCAACTGTATTATTATTACAGAAATATTTTTAACCAACCTTAACGGTTAATATTTAACAAGCAATAATAACAAAGTTGACGTATTTGTTTTTAAGCTATCAACTTTGCAGGTGCTATATTGACAAACATGCTGGGTTATTTTCAACAGTATTTCGTTTATTTTTAACCGACACGTTTTTTCAGTGTGCAAATCCAAAATTTAACATGCTCACTCACGTTCTATGCATCCTCATAAAAGACAATAGAATTACAAAGAATAGAAGTCAGCAACCGCCAACATAACAGTACTTACAGCATGCATACGAAACAATCTATTCATAAAACATTAACATTTATATAATCCAATTACGAAAACAAATTAGAAAAAAGCAATAACTTCAATCAAAACTCAGAAATCGGAGCGATCTCGATCTCAAATGGATATTAATGAATAAGGGAAGGCAAAGAGGCACTACTTCGCACTCAGAAAATACCAGATGAAAAAAGTAATAAAAACCGTAATTGATCAGGACTCCAAAAGGGTTGGAGGTGTGAAACCGTCTAGACGGTCCAAAGGACCGGGTTTGATAAGGGTGCCTTAGACGACCTTGACCTTCACCCTAAACAAATGACGTATTCTGCACAGTCACATATATTTCCATGTATGTAACTGTTACCTATGTAAAACAACCACTAACTACTTCTTGAGACAGTCGGTATCAAAGATTGTAACAATTTATTTCTAAGAATTTCGATTCTGCGTAAAGAAAATATCGAATAATTAGGGAAAATATTTTTGGAACACTGTTCATGTTCAAAGAGAATATTATAATCTAGAACAAGGACACATGGAAATGTACACCTACAACAGGTCGAGCGCAGAATATTCTCATGAAAGCAACCCTCGGAACTTTCTATTTACCCACCGTAACGAACGAATTCACGGGCCGGTGATCGACACTCAAACAAAATACAAGCACGTTCAATTACTTACCGCGGCCAAAGGAACTGAAAACGTGTGGCGCCTTTGAACACTACATAATTGGCAACGCCGTGTCGATTGTCACAAAGGCTGCCTTTGTGGGCGACATATCAATTCAGCAGGACACTACAAAAACAAGCGGACCCCGGCCGGGTTCAGACGTACAAAAATAAGTTCAGCGAGTTCCTAAACAAAAAGAAACTGAAATAAACAAGGTGGGGATTCAGCCGCCGTCGCCGCGCCGTAAAGACCGACGGCCGTCCTTGAAAATGGGGGGTTCTTACAAATTGGGTTATTACAGGGCGTGGGGGCTTCGGCGGGACGGGGGAAAGGGAAGCAGCTAGTGTTTTTCCTGGTTCGCGTGAAGGTTGGAGAGGGATGGAAGGCTGCGTGGGCGTACCTCTGCGCCACCCGGCGCCCGGCACGCCCCAGGAAGGAGTCCCGTTCCAGACTAGGTTTCCGGCGCCGATCATTATAATTACTCTCCAAGGTGAGACGGGGGCTGCAGCCCACATAATCCTGCGCACTCTAGCGCTGATATCGCAATGACAGCCATCAAACGGTTAAATAAACAGCTCAGGCTTACTCAAGTAATTTCTGAACAACAAATTTAATTCGTGGGTGCCAATTTTCTTTCAGGTATAATAGATAAAACATTTTGACATTTCTAATAATTGAAATCGTTTGAAGTGCGAACTTACTTAGTTAAAATCACAAAACTAAATTAATTACCAGGCAAAGTTATTATTCCCAGTGTCCTTGAAGGTTGAATCTACATGGAAAGATTAGTCTCTGTCTCTTCCCCTCCTCCACCCATCTGAGTTTAATTCTGAGGAAATCAGAAACATCAACTGACCATCAATAATCATTACTATAATGTAATCAAAATGATCACTATTTGATTAAATAAATAGTTAGTAAAGTATAGATAGTTCGTAAGCATAACATATTTTATTATACAGACAAAGTCATAGTCAGAACCAGTTTTAATAGGAAGGTTTTGAAGGTGGTTTTAAGAAGATTGATATTCCCGTTTAATATAATTAGGTATATAAGTTCATTTTGGAATTTTCCCCATCCTAGTTTTCATCCTCCGAACGGGGGGCTGAGTTTCAATATTAAACAGCCTGTTAGATAAACACAAGTACTGTAGGTGAACGAACTTAGCTCGAGTTTACCTTTAAAATGAAGTGGAGGGTACTCTTAAAATATTTGCGTAGAAGCGCCCAAAAACGCTTTAATCCGGTTCGAATGGTCAGCTTAGGGCCCTTCTATGAATACGGGGTATATTATAAACAACGGGGGTGAATTGTTCCGAGTTCGGACCCTAAGGATAACTTCATTTTTATATATAAAAATTATTTATTTATAAAGGATTAAAATTATTAGGATTAATATGTAAAATATCTAGAAATACCGTAGATGAAACACTCCTGAGATTAACATAGGTGTTCAAGGTAAATGCCAGCAGTTTCTTCCTGAAATAAAATATATTTATCTGAAATAAAATATTATATCAAATGTTATTGTTCAAAAAGATATATATACATACGTATGTAAAAGATCAGAACGCCTATAAATTACAAAAAAAAATTCTTCACAGTTGGGTTTCCAGCGATTTGCATGTCCAGTCCAGATTATAATCTTACGGGAAGCATCACTTACCTTTCTCTAGGTATTTTATTATTTTACTAACACAGTTATTCAGATATTTTGTTTAGAACCATTATAGCATTCATGCCCATTGGCTCACAATGACATAACAATCCAGACAAATCAGATGTTCGTTTTTTAGCTAATACAAAAGAAATGTGTTCGGGCTATCATCGGTAGGGATTAGAATACGGCTAGCTGTTAACCCTTATTTAAGAAATATAATATACTCCCACTTCCTTGCATACGGGATATTTGTCTATTTGTGAGACAAAGTCCTCTTACTCTCCCACATATGGGGATATGTTGCAGAGACAAACGAGACATAAAGTAAGGTATTTTGTACCTAAATCCAAGGTCAAGCGCACAAAGTATAATGTTAACCATCAATCAATCATCATCATCATCACCCTATTAACGTTCCCACACGTTTGCTGGGACACAGGGACTTCTCTCTTGACGAGAGAGATTAGAGCTTTATTCATCACGCTGGCCAAGTGCGGGTTGGTGAATGTCACGATGTTTCCTTCACCGTTAAAGCACGTGTTTAAAGCGCACATAAATTTCTCAAGAACCATCAATCAATAAATAATTATAATAATTTGCCAAGTCAGTCAAAGCCATCCCACTAATGTCCACGTCTTAAATAATGGTTAAAGGAATGTTTAAATATGACATTAAAGAATATTTTATTCATAAAAATTGATATTAGATAATTTTGAATGAAATATTTATTGCAATTTTGATAACCTTGACATTAACAATCCAGTACGTTATTTTGGGGACCCAATTAAATATTTTTCTTTGAGTTGACATTATTAGTGATTATAATTTTAATTCTGTATTTAATTATTATTTACAATTTAACAAGTGACGTATTAAGTAAATTTGTATAGCATTAATATTCTGATTTTTCGCATGCCTGAACGAGGCAGTTGGTTTTGATGCCTCATTTGTACATAAAATACCACATACATTCCTGTAAATAAATAATAAATATAATAAATATTTTCGTACTAACACAACGTAACACAGCATCACCTAACCCCAAAACTAAACGGAGCTTGTACTATGGGTGTAAGGTGACTGATACACTACATAGATACATTTTTGTTGTATATACATACATATAATACATAGAAAACACCCAGGCCCTAAACCAGAAATTTTAGATAGTATAAAATCTGGCCCGTTAAAACTGGTGCCTTTCATATATATCTCATAATATATGCAATGGAAATTAGGTAAGTATACATACGACATAGAGGCCTATTCGATTCTACATTTGAAATTCCTTGCTGATATCGAATGACGTAACGCTGCGACCACCCGCCTGGATGCCCCTAGCAACACTGCGTTATACCACCAGTATAGAGCGAGCTCTAAGCACACGCATTTTACGCACCATCTGTTCCTATTATCACTCTATACGGAAGTCGGCGGGCTCCATCTATATTGGTTGCTCTTGGGTACATTCCGGCTCTTATTCACATTAGTGTTTCGTTTAAGATATCGTATATTTCTTTAAGTATACAGTGTCCGAGGATTTTTGATTTGACTGTAATATACATAGTTGGTTATTACTATTTTGAATGCATGCATGTCTTCACGAATCAATTAAAATAAAAATACCATGTTTGTTTGGAAAATTGTATTTTTCTATTCAGTTCAGTTTCGTTATAATGCCCTGCGCTTGATGTGCGAGATCGCCACCTTAAATTATAATAAAAAATATACTAATTTATAATTGTTTGTTTGAACGTCTCATATACATATTATACTATATTATATAACTCGTTTTACCGCCTAACTGAAATCATATTGATATCAAGTTGTAATTTTTCTATGGTTGATCTTGGTCGATTTGTACCTTAAAATGGTGAACTTTAGGGCTAAGTTGTCTTGTTATTAAGTGTAGGCTAGTTTTAGGTGTCAGAATCGATATAAGGTATTAATAATGTATAAAACCACCGTTACACACAAAAAGTCAAATCATATGGCCAACAAGCTTGTATCCAAGATATTATCGAATACGAGCCCTGTTATACGCTAAAATGCCTACTAATTATTAGACTGAGTTTTGTTTGATCGCTTGCAAATTCTCTGCGGCAATTCTCAGAGTTTATTGACCCAGCATGTTTGCTTTGAACACGTGTGGTACTGGGGGCGATCGGACGCCAAAAAAATGCCATTACTTGTATCTCCTTATCGTAGAGGTAGGTAAGTTGCGATGCAAGAATTATAATCATTTTTGGGAGCGGACATGAGTTAGTAGTTTTGTGACGTAACATAGATTTTGGCTTTACGAATAACAGTGGGCATCACCGGCGATTACACGCGGATAAGATTAAAATAAATTTAGACTGGACATTAAAAGTTTAGAGAGAACCGAAACTCACAGACAACTTGGAATGCTAGTTATATTACTTAGTTCAAGGGCATACGACGTTTTCACCGTTGTGGAAATTACGTTGCTCCAGCAGATTTTTTTTATCGAATTATATTTTTTTATGCGTTAATAAATAAACGGTAAGGGAAAGCTTTTTCAACCTCCATATCCAATACTGCGTTCTGTAACTTGCCTGTTAAGTGTAATGAGTTTGGACATATTTACTTCAAAATATGATTACAAAAAGGAAGTCTAGGAAGGATGTCAATATTCAGCAGTGTCTACCTACGAAAGTGTAAGGTAAATTAAATTGTTACAAGAAAAATAAAATAAGAAGAGAAACCAAAAATGATGAAAAATCGAGGAGATTAGTAGACAATATCGCTGAATCCTGTAAATAAAAGTTATTCCGATAAATATGCATTTTAATTACGGCTACCTTTGCCTTTTTTCAATCCCTGATTTAATACAATACTCCTTTTAATAAATTATGGTTTCAATTTTATCTGGATAAAAACACCATATCTATACTAATATTATAAAGATGTTAAGTTGGTGAGAATGTTAATGACGTTGTATTTCTTGTACTCCTACATATCTGGATCTATGGAACCTATTTGGATTAACTTGGAACACAAATTCACTAAAGCTTGGAAGTGACGTTATCTTATTTTTACCTCGGGTAAATAAATAAAACGTGGTAATAAAAAAAACACTCACATTGGGGATGACATTTTCAAAAACATCCTCTGAAAAATTCCAACTTTAATTAATTTATTGAAATTTATTAGGACATCCAACAAGGAAACACAATACTTGGTCAATAAATAAACCGTAGTTGGTATTAATTTGCGTGTCCTCTTGATTACAGAATATCCAGCATGCGTAATTAATAATGCATCTTTAGTAGCTATTGTTTATCTCTGACTAATACAAGGTTATATTTTGATTCAGTAACAATTGCAATGTGATTGAAAACAGACTTTCTCAGAAGCATTTTATAATCGGCTTGGCTGATTCATTGCTCATGCGATGTCTAGTGGGTTTCAGATCATATATCTTACTCAGCATCAATGTACTCTAAAGTTTTTGATACGTGTACATTGTAAAATATGTGTATTGATTTGAACTACACTCGGTTCCAAAAATAACGGGTCAGTCACGTATAAGTAGACCCAAATATCTCCCGAACCACGTATGCTTTAAGAATGAAACGAAAACTGTTCAATTGTGAATTTGATATAGATAAAAAGTAAAAATAAATTAGGTATGTCCAACTTCGAGAGAGAGGCTACAGTGTTAAATGATTCGGATGCCCATCTAGAGATTAGTATTTGTTGAACTATTTTTACTAACTTATTACGACTTAAAACGGGTAACATACCGTGAACTCAAAAACCGTCAAGACATGGTACAGTAGGTATTTGTTTGTCCTGGAAACACATTTTCTTTGTTTTTTTTCTGTGCTTTTATAACTAGCTTTTCACCCGCGGCTTTGGCCGGTTTCTAGTAGTTTTTACAACAGCTCATTATATCCTTGTCCAATTTGATCCAAATCGGGCTTCGATCGCAATAATAGATATTCCCGCAGAATGGGGTATTTTACCGTGGTAAGAAGCCTCAGGCCTTTGTGTTATTCTGATATGTAAGCTATGTTACAGTAAACATTCATAAAATATAATAATATGTTGTATATTTGTAGCAAAATAAACATTTTATGATTATGATTAAATCCCTTCTGTAGTGTTTGCGTGTAAGAGCAACTAACACACTTACCCACATTCATCGCGTTTATAATATTAGAAGGATTATATTTTAAGATATCAGATATTTACTACCGTTAACATAATATTAGAGTTTACTACTAAGAGCTTACAGGGCTTTTGGCTGAGGACTGCCCAGCAATATCTCTACCTTCCCAGTGAAATTCAATAAATTCTAATATTCAATTATATGGAAAAAATCACCATTTCTACTATGAAGTCTATATAATAATAATAACCACCTAGTTAGCCGGTGTATCTGAAACGATCAGGTCTAACCTGAAGTAGGGGCCTCCCCAACCGGCCCTCGCGAACCGGTTCTCGCATTCATTGAACACTGTTCTCTATTCAGACACTGCACATCTGCTAGGATAGATTGATTATATTATGATATTTTATAATAAAGAACATATTATATACAGGGTGTAACATATATATGTATATATGCAGATGGATATATTGGAGAAGTAGGCCGAAGAAAACACGAATGGACTGGAATGAACTATGTCGGTATTATAAAGATGTCATGTGTTAGAAAGTTTGACTTGTAATTATTATTATGAATAAATCACTAAAAAATAAAAACTCAAAAGAAATGAGTGAGTGTTGAGAAGACGGGTGATGGTGGGAAATGTAAGCAAAATAAATGTTGGGCCGACCCCACGTAATGTGGAAAGAGGTCAGGAATATGATATATGTATTTCAATATCTGAAATGAAATAGTTTATTTGATTATGTACCTTTAAAAATAACGCATTTACTCGCAGTACAAGTAATAACCTATTTCGCCAAAAATAAGGTATACATAGTGAAATAATGTTTCAAATAGATCATAATATAATATAAAATAATAATAATAAAATGTTATTTGCGTATTAAAATAATTACAAATAAATGTTGCATGATACATAATGTAGTTGTGACATAAAAACTTAATTAAAATTAACCTAATAAAAACGCAAATAGGACACCGGCTCAGCATAGGAGCTGTATCTGGAGTGGTCATCTTCGTTTTACAAAACACATTTACACGCATACTAATCTAATGTAAATTTCTCACAACAATCTGATAATAATTAACATGTTATTTTTTTATATTCATAATGTTAAAATATTTATATACCTATTAACTGTTTCAAAAACTAAGAAGATCTGTTTGAGTACATACAAAAATTAATCAAATAAAAAAATTAAAAATTTTAGTTAGGTAACCTGATTAAGTTGTGTATGAAGTTAAAAAAACCTAACATGGTAATGCTATTTCGTAGTAAGTATAGAATAGAAAATAAATAAGAAATAATAATAAATAATAATCGCACACAATAGACGCCAAAGTGAATAGAATATTTAAGAAATGACATTTCCATGTCCATAAATAGATAATGCTGTAATGCCCCACAGTCAAGTTCATTACTCCGATGACGTTATAGTTTATAAAGCTATCGTCATTACTCTACGGTTTACATGCACAGTATTTTACTTTAGCCTTTTTTGTCTCACTGCTGGGCCTCGCTCAACTCCCTTCAACAATCCCTGTCCAGAGCTGTTTGCCACCAACTTTCCCAAAAGTCCTGTAGTTCGTTGACCTTGCCTGCACAAATATCAAGTAGAAAATATATATGAAGTCACGGGTGAAGATCGTGATGTCAAGAAATGCTCAGGTCTTTCTGCAAATGCTTAGGTCAACGAACTTCTATGGAGTAATGCACTGATGCATCGTAGCTGCAGCTACGCGTCTACGCCGTAGAGCTGCTACGGAATTGCATAATATGCAAAATATTTTCTGCAAATGCTTAGGTCAACGAACTTCTATGGAGTTACGTAATGCACTGATGCATCGTAGCTGCAGCTACGCGTCTAAGCCTTAGAGCTGCTACAGAATTGCATAATATGCAAAATATTTTCTGCAAATGCTTAGGTCAACGAACTTCTATGGAGTTACGTAATGCACTGATGCATCGTAGCTGCAGCTACGCGCCTACGCCGTAGAGCTGCTACGGAATTGCATAATATGCAAAAAAATTCTGCAAATGCTTAGGTCAACGAACTTCTATGGAGTTACGTAATGCACTGATGCATCGTAGCTGCAGCTACGCGCCTACGCCGTAGAGCTGCTACGGAATTGCATAATATGCAAAATATTTTCTGCAAATGCTTACTTAGGTCAACGACTTAGCATTTTATTTAACGTTTACCAACAACCTCTTATTTTTGTCCCGCTTGTTCACCCACGTTGAAATAATTTATCTCACGAATCGTGGTGAATTGGTAAATAACATGATGTAAATAACAATGACTGAGTATCAGTTCTTTTAATTATAAACCTTAGCATAAAATATAAGTATTCGTGAGATACTATAGCAAATAACAAGAATGTAATTAATATAACAAATCTCAAGGACCTATCATTGCCATCCCATTTTACGAGTATAACAAATAATTATTTAAAAATTAACTCCATGCTTATAATGAAATTTAGTCTAAGTAATCAATCATAATAGCAGACAGGGCAATTGCGACATATTGAAAATGTGACAAACACGTGTTTTAAATGTTAATGACTACAAGATGTAAGTAGGAGTTCGTTTCATGTGTATCAAGTATAAAATATGTATAATGTTTCATTTGAAAACAAAGACTAGAACACGACACACGTACTGACCGTGTACTTCTATGATTTTTTTCTGAAAACACGAAAACCAAAAGATTATTATACGGTATGTCTTGAGTCATAATAACCTATCAACATCAAATAAAAAAATAGAACTAACTATAGGTCAGCTTTGTTTAATAGCTTGCTGGTAATCAACTCAATGATAAGCTATGTTTGGCTTTCTGGAAAAATATTTTATATACTGTTAGCACTTCTATTCTTAATTGATTTTATTTTCCTATAATTTATATGTAACGCAATGACCTCCCAAAATGCAGAATCGCTTCTCAACTCAGTGTAAAAAATAGAAGCGAACTGTCAAGACAATGTTATTTCATTGATAATTCTTAGTTTTTATTTTAATTAGCTTTATGTTGACCTGTCCATGTATGCAAAGTGCGTCTAAGGAAATAAATAAATAACCACACCACAATGCCCGACATAAATATGATTAGGTTCTAAAAACCACCAATCAAAATAAAAAAAGTTGTGTGTGCGATTCACACACGGTAGAAGTGAAACTTCAGTAAATCGACAGAAAAATGAGCAGAATAAAAAAAAAACAAAAAAAATACTGTGAAAAAATATTTTGATCGGGCGGTCACCTATCCAAGTACTGGCGTCAGGCAAAGTTGCTTAGCCTTGTTAGCGTTTAAGATTGGCTTACCTGTCGTTTTTTCCGTTGCATCCGGTTTGAAATCACAACGATTCTAAAGAAGTTTCACTTCAAAAACCTCATCCAAATCGGGTAGGTCCATTGTCGAAGTTGAATTTGAATATGTACTATACATTATTATTTTCATGAAGGGCCGGCACTGGCTCAGAACTCGGAATGAGGCCAAGGTTTGTTTGCGGTATGCGATAAACGAGCTATCAACGCATCGAGAGGGACTCTGCATCACGCACGCTCGTGACCCGTTTACATACAAATAATAAAGATATTTTGTAATGAGTTACATTATTATTTATATTCTACTTGTAAGTAAATTGTATTGTATTTGTACTGGGTGTTCTCTTTATATAATATTTATACTAATATTCTAAATTTGAGTAGAAAAAATTAAGGCGAAGTTACGTAGCTTATGAGATGCGGGACTCGAACGCACGTCTTCCATTATACGCATGTATATATATGTATGTATGTATGAATGGTAAAAGAAACAATTAACACAACAATTCACTGTAAAAGTAATACACAAACTTCAGAAAATCTTAAAATCCAGTTTGTTTTCTTTCAAAAGTAATAAATATTAATACTAAAAAAATATATCTGGAAGAGCATAGATGAGCTAACTATTATGATTTTTACTATCCAGTATTTAAATTTTCTACACATTGGATAATACAGAGATGTTTGAACGATTCCATCTTGTTCTAAAGTACGTTCTTCCAAAGGACGACAGTTCAAACAAAACAAGTCAAAACAAAATAGGCTTGAAAGTGAACAGGAAAAATATATACCTACATATTGGTTCCTTTCCGAATTCCCAATAGAAGTAGGTTCCAAGAAACATCTAGGAGATAAAACTTTGCATCGTTACATTATACCCTATCTCCATCAATACAACTTTGTCTAAATAACTCTAGCCCTTTTTGAATGCAGATTCAGTTTGAATCACTATATCTTAGGACGACAAAGTCCTTGTGGTTTAGAATGGTCTAAAACCAGTTCTCCGGCCTTGGATTCGCGGAAGGCTTACCATCGTGGCCTCCATCACCATACCATAGATATTCTATGAATGAATTATTTTATTAATAAGAATGAACCTCTTTCGATTTCTAAATTCGAATAAATAACGCGAAATCTCAAATACATTTTCAATACCCTGCCATAGATATTAAAATATTTATTTTAGTAGAACTAAACCCCTTTGTATGTTTTTTAAAGAAAGTTTGTTAGACATGAATTGATTTAAATTTAGAATCTTTTTTGTGTTAGATGAGAAGGGAAAGGCTTATAATTATGTATATTGTTCCATCAACTGATTTATCCTTAATTTTAGATAAAACTATTCAGGTTTGAATGAATAAGTTTTAAATTTTGACTCATTTAATTTTGTAATACATGGTACCAACTTTGCTAAGATTTTCCGTAAATATTATTAGAAAAAAAAATACGGTTTGAGTTTAATTGTAAAAAGTAAATTGGAATTAATACCAAATTTGTATGTACTTCGGCTTGCTCCAGAAACGCCCTGCGAGTATCCCCGGCAAAGAGGATATATATATTTATATATATAGTGTATATAACACATATACCTTTAAATTGAAATAGCGTCATTGTTAAAATGTAATTAGTAGGTGTGATAAATAAATCAACCGGCTTTGTGAAGGCCTTGGGTGATACCTTGCCCTTTGCCTTGCATGAGTTAATAGATTTAAACAAGGAAGTAAGTTTAGTCCAAAATGAGTTTGATTTTATCGACAAAAACGAATTACTTATTAAGCAATTGAAATATAAAAAATATTTTCGAGGCCTACCAATTACTAACATTATTTTTACAACTACTTTTATTTAGAATTTTCACTATTGAAATTTACAACAAGGATCTGAAGATCAGACATGCCTCATCATGAGAAATAGACGATTTAGGCAGACCGGTTTATAAAAATAAATTAAAAGCTTAATTTCCACTTTTAAATGATTTTTTTACTTAGATAAAAATGTCTTGCACATACCATGGTCAGCGGCTTTGACCGTACAACATAGACAGGTGACGGAAAAATAGAAGTTGCCAAATGACCGTAGGTACTTTTGGCTAGGCGCCAAAAAGGGAGAAAATATCGGATACAGCAAGCAATGCAACTGGAGTAAAACGTATTTTTTGGAACCATCGACGAGTATTCCATGTTTAAATTCCATATTTTTATATAAGCAACCAGGTTTTATGTTTGAAATATTTTGGCAGCTCAATAAATAAAGTTTTTTTTTAAACGTTCCGTACCCAAAGTATAAAACGGGACCTCTTTACTGACTTCGTTGTCTGTCTATCCGGCTGTCACCAGATTGTATCTCATAGATAGAGAGTTAAAATTTTGAGGGATGATGTATTTCTCTTTAAGCTATAACAACAAACTAAAATTACATAATTTATAAATATAATAAAGGTAAACATACAACGTGATTTTGATACTGCTATGCAACATTGCACGAGGCGAGGTTTTTGCAAATTGTGCTTTACACGGAACCCTAGTATGGCTCCATATCATACTTAAAAATATATATTTTTAAATTAGGTGCAAATTCCATAGTAGGTACCTATTCAAATATGGAATTTCAACACGAGGCCATTCATCATAGTACTTTTCCAAATGCAAATACATACTTACAACGTTTCGGTTGTTTCTATTTCCAAAATGGTAAAATTATTGTAGTTAAATATTCTCCATAAAAATGTCTGAAACGTCCGTATTTGTTATACCCGCGTTAATTGGTCCGCCAAATATTCTCGAGCTCTGTCATGCACGCAACTGTCAGCGTTGCGGCAAACGGCAATAAATTCATTGTGGAATGGGCACTTGGGCTCGCGCTCCGAATTGGTCCGGCCCTCCCTAGAGCGCCTCGCGAAGCATCTATTATCTGGCAATACTAATTCGCTCGGAAGCGCATCGCTATGATTGTAAAGCCACGTAATACGAATGGCGCCATCTCTTATAATTTTCCGGAACGAGAGAATTGTTCCTTTATTACATTTAATGCATGAAGGATTTTGTGTGTTCTATAAATCTTATAAAATTATCTGAAAGGTATCTGGTATCTCTGATAACTTGGTATTTACCAACGCAGTAACAACTCCATGTGCAACATTTTTTATTAGAATTTTACCTACTAACCTAAATTATAGGTAGGTATAGGTAGAGAGCTATTTTCATACGGAAATGGAAGCTGACTGCATGCTGAAGGTCAAACAACAAAGAGTGTTTTTCTAGTAACGAGTGTAATTTAATTACAAACAAACTGATTTTAATTCAAACAACATAAGTCATCTGCTACACCCAACACGAATTGAGTGTTTAAGCTTAGGATATTTATTTCATAATCTGATAAGAGAGTACCTACATATCCTGTATTACAGAATTACGAAGATCACGTATATAAGTAGGTAGGTAACTGTACTAAAGCGCAGCAATGACCATGAAAAGCCTAGCGGCAGAGTCGAGGTCACGATACAGAAATTATTGTTTTAGTAACTGCTACTAACGCCATCTAGTTACGGTCGGTGGAAGCTTAACTGAAGCACAAACACTGGTTGATGTGATGAGTCAAACTCACGCAGACGCAGGGCGACTTACTTTAATGGTTCTTATCTTACGCACTTTGTTAATCAAATAGAAAAGAAAAATAGGTTGCATGTTCGTAAGACTTACTGGTTTTTTTCTGCAAAAATTATGTGTGCTTTAGTACCTACCAACCTAGATGACGAGTATCTCTGTGCGAGTTCGACTAATTAATCAGATTTTTTGGATACGACTATATCTTGAGAGTTACTTCTGGTCCGGAGTATCTACTTATGCCTTTAGCCATCCAATAAAGTCTCAAGTACTAGAACTTCATAATGTACTAGGTACCTATGGGTTGCTAATGATATTGATTGACTACCTCAGTGGCGCGGTGGGCGACCGACGGCGCTTTAGGTAGCGGGTTCGATTCCAACCGAGGGGTCAAGTGTTTGTAAGATCTGCAATCACGTTCTCCTTGGTTTAATATGTATATTAAAAAAAAGGTATGTGTGCGATTCACACACGGTAGAAGTGAAACTTCAGTAAATCGACAAAAGAATGAGATGAATCAAAATAAATACTGTACAAAAAGATTTTGTTCGGGCGGTCACCCATCCAAGTACTGGCGTTCCGGAAAGTTGCTTAACCTTAGCGTTTAAGATTGGCTTACCTGACGTATTTCCGTTGCATCCGGTCTGAAATCACAACGATTCTAAAGAAGTTTCACTTCAAAATATATCTGTATTTGTATGTCTATTATACTTAATAAGTAAAAATCCAGTCCAGAAAATCTTTTTATGTTGATACCTACTGCTGAGAAGTTGTAGGTGCTGTGCGGTCCTTCTTCTAGTAGACACCTACGCGATAGAACAGAGGTTAGGTTTATCATCAGGAGAAAATTGATTATTTCAGGCAGTAATCAATATCATATCCCTATGTCCTACCTATTCCAAGATACAATCTATCACCATTTATGTTTTAAATATAAATTTCAGGCAAATCAGTTCTGCCGTCAAGGAAGAACAAACATCTTAACGTCTAAACTTACAGTTTCGCCTATAGGTATATTTAAGAAGATAATAAGATTAAGGGACGCTTCAGCCGAAGTTGACGTACTTTGATGAATATTATGAAATAATGATAAAATTCGTATCACCAAATCTAGTGATGTGATACAAAAAAAATGGTCAATGGTTCTACAACTTCATTCCACCTTCATTATGCAGTTAACATAGGTTAGATAATAAATAAAATAATATAATGAGTTAGTACATTTTTTGTCAACTAAAACCTCTCAGTTGCGTGTCGCATCGCAAGCGTAGGGGTGGGAAAAATCGATGGACCTTGCGAGGCAGCCAGGAGACGGATATAGATGCCTTGACCTTCCTGATCTCAGACCCTGCTGAGGTAAGTGTTTGGTACCAAAATTACATATAATTTAGTTATAGAGTAGTAATAACTCACTCCCTTTAACCTCTCCTACCTCCCTCTTTAAAAGTATAGGGGAGTTGAGCCGCTTTTGAGATACGGATCCTCTGAGATACAGTCTCTGATTAGTTCAGTAGCATCCGTAACCTTGACTGTATGCAAATTATGCAAAATATGACTCGTATAGATGGTGCAATTAAACCTAGTTTAGTTTAGTTTTAGTGTAGTATATGGTCGTCTGTAAGACATCGATTTAGCGATAAGATGTACCTTTTGTATTTTTTTTACAATAATTTTTTTTTTTTTTTATCTTAAAATAGCTTAGGTAGATTAAGTGCCTATCTATCCGGGCCAAAATTTATCACACATAAGAATGCCTAGGAACTAGCGTGCGGTCTCAAAAGAAATTACATCCCTATATAAGAAGAATCCTTAATATATTCTGGTGGTAGGCTTCGGCCGCGGCTTGTCACCACCCTCCGGACTAGGCCAGTGCGTAAAACGATTTTTTTTTTGTTTTGTTCTGTGGTCCGGAGAAGTCATCTACCTTCTAGGTTTTAATGCCCCATCTTAGACCTCATCGTCACTTTTACATCAGGTGAGATTGTGCTCAAATGAAGGCTTATCCAGCACAAAAAAAAGCGTTATAGATGCAAATTACCTACCTACACAAAATGATATTGTACCTACTGATTACTTCTTTTTGGTTTTATTGTTAAACAAAGACGATATAAAAAAAACGAGCCAGGGAAGGATTTTATACTTATAAGATCTATACTAATATTATAAAGCTGAAGAGTTTGTTTGTTTGTTTGATTGTTTGTTTGAACGCGATAATCTCAGAAACTACTGGTTCGAATTGAATAATTCTTTTTGTGTTGGATAGTCGAGTTATCGAGGAAGGCTATAGGCTATATAACATCACGCTACAACCAATAGGAGCAAAGATGTAGTGGTAAATGTGTAAAAAAAGGGAGAAATTGTTCATCTCTGAAGCCTTCCGTTGCGTGCGCCGTGAAAACGGTTCAAGATACACAAAAAATATGTATTAAAGAATAATAGCTCTCTTAATGATCTAAAAAACAGTCCGCAATAGTATATGTCTATCTTTTAAGATTAACTCACAAAAACCGTTTTTAAGGTACCTAATTTGGTCGAAATAATTTGTTTAAGTTGTATCAACATAATAATATTAATCTTTATTCAAATAAATATGTTGTTGGATAAGAGTAGGTACTTCATCCATTATAACGCGGGTAGCACCGCAGTGCACAGCTAGTTACTAATAAAATGTGTACCTACTTACCTAATTGATAAGACTGTAACTGGTACATTGTTGATCTTAAAAAATCTTAAGATGATTAGAAAGTATATAAAACTGATCATTGCTTTGCTTTTCTATTATTGTAAGTTGATTTGTTCCATAACGTTTCATATAATTAGTACCTAAATTTAATAAAGAATTAATATAAAATACGTACCTACCCTAAAGAACTTAATGTTTTTTTAAATCTTTTGTTTAGTGGTTTAAAAGAACATGTTTTAACCGGAACTGTGATTTTTTTATTGAATAAATGTATCTCTTCTATTACAAATATGTATATTTTTATTTCCATAAGCAAATTACGCCTTCAGGCGTCATTGTCACCTAACACAGTTGTAGAATAAACGCCAGGTGACAGATCGTCTCTCGACGTATAGGTACCTACGTCCAAAGGCGTTGTGTCACGTAGCAAAGTAGCAGAATGAACGCCAGGTGACAGAAAATCTTCCGACGTATACGTCCAAAGGCAATGTGTCACGTAGAAAACTCTAATGCTAGGTGGCAGAACGCCTGTGGGCAATCTATGAAAATGTTTAGTGTCAGAGCGTCATCAAGATCTCTCGAGGTACAGCATGCGAACGTGTTAAACTACGTAAAAAATAAAAAACGGAAAAAAAACCGAAAAATTTCGATCATACCTCAGGAAAATCGTTTCCTCTACGCAGTGCAAGCTAAATGTAGGATTTCAATTAACTTTTATGCCAAACAGATTAAAAATAATTAAACAAATAAAGACCAAGACATCAAAAAAACATACATTATGTTTAGGTATTAAAAAATTATATTGCATACCGTAAAACTACACAATTATGGTCCAGGGCCTCAACTATAGTCCAGATACCCCTTCGAGCAAATTAAGTCCTCCTATGGTTTCAGTGACATCTAGGGCAAATGTTCATTACTATTTTGTATAGTTACTTGACAAGCGAACTACTTCCGTGGTTTGCCATCAGATGACGCTCTGGAATCAATTTATTAGGTATTGTGTGAGATTACCCGGTTTTAACGTGTTCTGTGTGCTCTGCAAACTTTTATTTGAAATTATAGTTGAAAGTGAGAGAAACGATACGGATCTCGATCTAAATGAAAGGTAATGTTATTAACAAGTATTTATGATATTGTTTACGGTGTAATTGTATTTATTTTAGAAATTGTATATTTCTTTTCTAATTTTGGTACTTAGATTTCAAGTATGGTCCTAACATTTTTATGGACCATAATTAAAATCAGAGTTTTTTTGTTTCAGAAAATGATGTCAAGGGACAAACTAATGAGACGAAAAGTAGGAGGGCGTGCTTACAGGTGCTACAGTGAGCGCCAGAACGAACCAGAACCTTCGACTTCAAAGAACGTCAAACGAAAATCTAAGAAAAGATTTTGTACTAGTGAACTACGAAGGAGAAACGTGGCCAGGGCTAGTAAAGACTGTAGAGTTAGATGGAGCATTCATCAGCAGTTTCTCACGCTGTGGATTATCTTGGAAGTGGCCTGAGAAACCGGACTGTATATTTTATCCACTCAACAAGATTATATGCTCAATCAAACCCCCTACAAAATTAAGCACAAAGCGTGCATTGTTCCGTGTGCCGGAACTCGAATATAAATGGGGGAAAACAAAGAAGTCAAGTTATATTTAAAAATATGTACCTAGGTAACTTATTTTTTTAATTTTTTTTCATTAATAAATAAATAATTCTTAATTAACGTGTAATTTAGATTTTTTGGTCAGTTTGTCGTAATTTAGGCTATATAACTTACTTTGATCTCAATATGTTGTGTTTTTAGGCAATTAAACCTAGTTTGACCTCATTATGTCGTGTTTTTCTTAAACGCTACACTACGTCCAATCAAATAAAACACCCAACTCTGGTCTAATGTGCCACAATAAGCGTACCGACTATGATTTAATAAATGGACTTTAGTTGTCAACACACCGTACAACAATGGTCCAAATTTCAGTAAAAAAATAAATATATTGATAAAGCAAAATACTTTATTTAGCCTAAATGTGTCAATTTACTATATCATACTGTATCCAAAACCAACAATAGGTACAAATTAAATCAATCCATTCATGTGTAACTAATTACTTCAATTCGAAACCTGGCTAATCTGGACCATATTTGTGTAGTTTTACGGTAATTATTTATCAAATCATAATAATTATCAATTTCTAAAGTAAAATCAAATTATCCTACTGAGTTCTTTATGTACTATGTCGCTGCGTTCTTGTATCAGGCGCATGACAGAGCTAAATGGCTGGAAGTTAGGGATATCTTAGATGTTAGGATTCATAGATGTAAACAATAATTTGAATAATATTCAAATATGTATTTAACTATATATCTAAATATAAGATTCTAATATTGCCATGCTCTGTCTGTGCTCATGTTGTTATGGTTAGGGAGGCGAATAGGGGAATTTTCTGCAATACTCGAGCGTGGCAGTTTAAGATATGAGAGATACCTTAGACCTAATAGAACAACCTTGTAAAGTATTTAGCTCTATATGTAGTGACGCGCGCCTAGAATAGACGATCAGATTAGTAAAAAAAAATTGATAGTCTGAAATGCTCGAGCGCGTCAGATTAAGATATTGGGGGTTGATTTTAGTGTTTAAAGACTAAATTTAACTAATCTGACGATAAGTCCTTGACGCCGCCGAGTTATAGGGTCGCAAACTTGGAAAAAAAACGTTAATCCGGCATTCTCGAGCGCGATTTTTTTATTTTTTATTTTGAAGAATATAATCTAAAACTTACTAAAAATACAAAATCTGCCGGTTTCCGCATGACCGGAAGTGTGGAGGAGCCATTTCGTCTTTCTAAGAACGCGTTACGGCATATAAGTCGCGAACGATACATTTTACAAAAAAAAAAGTTCAAATAAACAAAAAAGGTAATTTTATTTAACACAAAAAAGGTCTCTAAAAAAAAAAAACCAAAAAACACAAAAAAAGAAACCAAAAAACCTTTTTCGGTCAGATTAAGAGAACCCACCAACATTTTTGTCAGATTAAAAAAATATGCTTTCAGGATACCGAGATAAACCTCCCCTATGAAAATCTGACGCGCTCGAGTATTTCAAAAAAACTTTTTTTTTTTGCATTTTCAAAAATTCATCGTAACTTATCGTCACGCCGAAATCGTCAGTTTTTTTAAAGGGAGCTTCCTTGGGGCCTACTTAACACCCCTTCCAAAAATCTGACGCGCTCGAGTAAATTTTTTTTTTTGCATTTTAGACTACTTTGTATGCCTACCCCCACCACGCAAACCGGCAGATTAGTATGCCGTTGTTATCAGAGGCACTCGGGGCATACGTAGTATGAATATCTGACGCGCTCGAGAATGCCCAAGTAACTGTTTTTTTTTACATTTTTGAAAAGCCGTACACGACAAACCCACCGCTAAAATGGTTTTTGCCATACGAGCTTTTCTTTTCGAAATTATTTTATCTTTCGATTTTGATAGGTCTCGACGGCGCCGTTGAATTACGCCATTTAGCTACCTCGCCTCCCTAACTAATTAATTTTAAGACCAACAATAAATGAGTTGATTTGATTTGAAATCCCATCCAAAGTAAGTAACTTTGCATGGAGTTATAGTTGCAGTGATAGAAGCAAGGTAGGTGCTTTTTTTGCTTGTGCTTAGATGTCATGTTCAGTGTCAGTTCAGTTCTTCTTCTTTTATTAGATGGCGTCCGGTTCAGTTCTTATCATTGGCATCGCGCATGTCAAAATCAAGTTTCATTATTTCCTAATGTCAATGTCGGTACACCACCAAATGGCGTTTGGTTTGGTTGTGGTTGGTGGTTCGATAAGTGACATTGACGTTTCTTTCGGAGCACTTGTGCTCATCGAATTTGGAGAAGCAATTTTATTGCGATTTTCGATTAGTTTAACAAAATGACTTCCGTAGTACGGGCTGGACATCTAGCTCCTTACTTTAAAGCCACGTCCACAGTGGTTTCAAACGGCCTGAAGCCCGTGGTGGCCGTCCACACGCCCGTCGACAAGACAGTGTACCAGCCCTTGCCTAAAACATCGACTGTGCACACTTTACATGGATCCTTGCCGATCCAGGGCCTGAAAGCTGTCAATGGAATTGGTGGTAAGCTATTTAAACCTGTAACTTATCTTGGAACAGTTTTATGAGCGATGTTTTGGTAGAAAAATCTTGTTACATAACACCTTGTCATTTTCAGTGAAGAGCCAGGTTCGTTATGCCCATACCGACATTGGGTACCCTGACTTTACGGCTTACCGTCGCGAGGACACCAAGGATCCCAAGACTAAGTATGATGAGACAGTGGATCAGCGTCAGTCCTTCACCTACCTCATCGCTGGAGGTTAGTCTAATGTTTAGCTCAAGGTTTACATTGAACAGACAGTTTGAAACTTAGAATTAATTGAGCAGTAATTACAATTATAAAATTTTGAACTGAATATTTTCAAACACCCTGTGAGCTTTGGTTAGATTTTAAAAATATTATCATTAAACTAGGAACGCTATTAGAAATCATTTAAAAGAAACAGTGCTTATGCTTTTATGTGATTATCGGAATTTCATTACAAACACAGTCTGTGATGTTGATTTCAGGTGGTGCAATGGCTGGTGCCTTTGCGGCCAAGTCGGTGGTAACCCAGTTTGTGTCATCTATGTCGGCCGCAGCTGATGTGTTGGCGTTAGCTAAGATTGAAATCAAATTGTCCGAGATTCCTGAAGGAAAGTCTGTTACTTTCAAGTGGAGGGGAAAGCCACTTTTCATTCGCCACAGGTTTGTACAGATATAATTTTTCCTATATTATTAACAAATTTAAAAGTGATTTACTTTAAGTGGATTTACTGTGACTGAAATGACCATGAATGAAATGAGCATTTCATACTGGAGCATGCATATAAAATAACTATCATTCTTATGCAAAAAAGTTTTAAGTTTGCTTGAATGATGTCTCATTCTAACAAACACAAGTGTCAATGTGATTGACAAAGACCAATAAATGCTGTGATTCATAAAACTAAATTTACCAATGGTTTTGGAAGTGTTTCAGAGGTATTATGTAAAGATAACTTTTGTTTGGGTTCATATTTAATTAAAATAGTGTTTATGTTAATGAATAACTTCTTAAAGTCCTAATTTTCTTTTATACTAAATGGGGGAACCAGATCTGCACTGATATCTGCCATATTAGTGTTATCCCCTTGACCCTCTTAAAGTTTACTTATTAAGTTAACTGAAAGCATTATCATTTAATTTCTAATTAATGTATACTTAAACCATATTTTTTGTTATATAATATATAATAAGGCTGAAAATTATGAAGATGTATGAATGAAACATGAAATATATTCTAAAAATATGATACAAGATTTGTGTCAGGATGCAGGCTTCTATTTTACTATACTTTATACTAATATTTTAAAGGTGAATATTTTGTTTGTTTATCGCGCTTATCTCATGAACTACTAGTCCGATTTTAATAATGATTTCTCTGATAAATAGCCTATTTAGATTGTAGGTAAATCTTTAAAACACAGGCAATGCCATGGCGTAAAAAGCTAGTTGAATATATTTTGAAGCAATAACTTCTTGTAAACCTTTATGTTGCGAAACGCGTTAAGGCGCTAGTCTGTCTGCCTTTTTCTCACGTAGACAGTGGCGGTGGGCAAGCTCCCTCTCACTTTAACCCCAATGCTAGCTGTAAATAAATCTAAATTTAAAATTTAAGAAAAACCCCTGATTCCAATGCCTTAATTTCCTTAAATAAAAACAACATAATATTATGTAATGTGGACGCGATGCGTTTTCATTTGATACCCCACACTAGTATATTTGCAGATTTTCGGTTATGCTTCCCCACTCTCACCCCCATAACTTTTAAACGGCCCAACCGATTTTCATGAAACATGTCTAAGAACACTCGTGCAAGACTCACCTTTCATACAAAAAAAAACTAAATTGAAATCGCTCCATCCGTTCGGGAGCTATGGTGACACAGACAGACAGACAGACACGTCAAACTTATAACACCCCTCTTTTTTGGTCGGGGGTTAATGAAGTTATAACTGTCAGGCGTCCCAAGCACACGTTTTTGATTACTGTTTATTGGTTTTAGGACAAGTGATGAAATCTCTATTGAGCAAGCTGTGCCAGTGGAGTCTCTCCGTGACCCTGAGACCGATGACCAGCGCGCCAAGAACCCAGAGTGGCTGGTTGTCATTGGTGTATGCACCCACTTGGGCTGTGTCCCCGTAGCTAATGCTGGTATGTACATTTTAACTTTGAACCATATTATGTTTTAAGTGACCGCTTCAGCGCCAGTCTGTGTGGCTTTACTTTCTCTCAGACATCCTTTCTTTCCGTATTTGAATTATCACTCCTATCAAGCATACAAGGTACACACGTTTTTGTAAGTGAATTTTTCATAGCCACATGCGCTTTCATTTGAGACCCCACTCGAGTATATTTGCAGATTTTCTGTTTTCCTTCCTCACTTTTCCCTCATAACTTTATAATTTGCATCAAACATAATTTGTAACACACATAATCATACAAAAAAACTAGATTGAAATTTCTCCATCCGTTCGGGAGCCTAGATGTCCCAGGCAGACACGTCAAACTTATAAAACCCCTCTTTTTTTTCGGGGGTTAAAAACGGGATTAATTACGTATTAAGGACATCTCTCGACTATTTATTATACAAATGAAAGAAGAAAAAGTAATAAAATTCCATTTGTTAATGAATTTTGTCGATATTTCAGGTGACTTCGGTGGCTACTACTGTCCTTGCCACGGCTCCCACTACGACGCCTCCGGCCGCATCCGCAAGGGACCCGCGCCGCTCAACCTCGAAGTACCCCCCCACACCTTCGTCGACGAGAGCATGCTCGTCGTAGGTTAACTTTAGGCAATTATTTAAGTGTAATGTTCCCATAGAATCAATAAACGATTGTTATAAATACTTATTTATTTTGTTATTAGATTGTCTCATTTGCCATCCCTCTTTTTATATCAATTCGATATCTTTTTTATATAACTCAGTTACAAAAGTTACATGCATTGAGTTTAAATTTTAACCAACCTATGCGTAGCTAAACATAATTATGGATTTTGCTAAAATGTTAAAGTGGTCTTAGTGTAGTGAGAATTCAGTAATTACCTAGAATAATTTATTCACTAGTTATCAGCAATAAATGTGATATTGATCAGACAAAGGTTTCATTCCTATTAAGATTTAGAACATAACCAAATATATACCCCACTCAAGAATATTTTCGGGTTTCCTTTCCCACTTAACACGTTGACTGACTGTCCCGTCAAATTTTCTGGTACGTTCATTTGTTTTTTTTTTTATAAACTACTTTATTTTATTATCAAAAAAAGGCCTGACACGTTGATCATTGCGTAATTTAATTACACAGCAGGCCTGAATTTCAGCGTGAATTACATATAATGCATGGACGACTCAAGTAAATTTTTGTGACTTTAACGCATGGGCATCTATGGAACTAGATTTTTGTGAATTACATATGAAGGGTACAGGGGCATAACAATAAATGTCACAAAAACAAAAAGTTATGTAATTAACAATTTAATTTTTTAAAGTCAAAAACATTCTAAAGTGTCACTTAAGAACTTTGCAACACTGCTTTGAAGAACTTAAGTTTACCTTATAAAGTCTTATATTTAGAAACACAAAATATTGACGTAAAATTATATAATTTTTTAATAATTAAAAAATTAAAGTAATTTAGTTTTGGAACATACAAAAGCTGTTAAGTCAAAATATCAATAAATATTTTAAAAAAAACCGTGTATTTGTGTATGAACATCAGAAGTTATACTTTTTTGGATCACTCCAAAGATCACTTTCATACAACACTTCAACTTCAAAAATTTAATAGGTACTATCATAAAAAAATGTATACCTATACCATAGCCTTTTAATGAAACTAAAATTAAATCATTATTTATTGTTTTTTATTTCTAGTTAAAAAAAGTAATGAAATAGTTATAAGCTCAAAATTACAAAATATTTTTTTAACCTTGAAAAACTAAACTACGTTCAATCATGCTTACTATTAATCAATACAACATTTTTTTTACAATACTCTAATTTATTTTTTGAATGCTACAGATAACTCAGAACATTAATTAAAATAAATTGGATTCTTACCATTTGAGTTTGATTTCGCTTGTTTCGAAGACCGATGATTATTTTTGTAAGATATCCAAAGTTCTGCACCATCGTAGGTATCTAAAATATACACATGGTTTCTATAAAATTTTCAAGATATTCAAAAACTTAATTGTTCAGTTCAGTTCAGTCATTTATTGCACAGATATATTACACATTACAGATACATTTACATTTTATGTAATAACATTAAAGAACCCTGTACACATAGGGTCCATACCTATGTGGTGTTACAGGGGGGTTAATTGCCACCAATTAAAAAAAGTCAATCTTAACTACACAGGTACAGCTAATTTAACACTCTAAGGTTATCTTAACTATTTTTATAAATGCATATACACCTGTAGGTAATTGAGTTAAGCTTACCTGACTGATACTCCAAGGTTGCCCTACAATACTCCCACTCAAGTTCGTGTCTCTCTTTTCTCTTAGCAAGTTCTCTCGTTTGGAAGGGATCCTCGTTACCGGGGTATGCAACAACTACGTCTTTATCCGTTATTTTATATACCACCCATTCGGTTGGCACGCATACGTAGTGATCGATCCCTCTAACAGTTTTTTGCGAGAAACTAACCACACAGAACTGGTTCATGTTATTTTCTTTGTTTTCCATCTGAAACACATAAGAAAAACTTATTTAAATATTAAATTAATCGGCCTCAAGTAATGTTTCGGCAGCGCTCCAGTGGACTCCTTTAGTTAAACATCTAAATTTAAAATTTAAGAAAAACCCCCGATTTATTTTTTTAAAAAGTAAAACACCATAATATTTAGTAATGGGCACGCGATGCTCTTTTATTTGATACCCCACTCGAGTATATTAGCAGATTTTCGGTTTTCCTTCCCCACTTTCACCCCCATAACTCTAAACGGCTCAACCGATTTTCATGAAACATGTCTAAGAACACCCGGGCCAAACTCACCTTTCATACAAAAAATAAAATCCCCAGAGAGACCAGGCGACTGACTATAGATAACTTTTTAAATTATCATGGTGGTAACAAATAAAGATTCCCCAATGATTTCCCAGTTCTAGAGAGCAAAGGTGCCTTAATATCAAACATATTTACTTACATAAGTTTAGTTGGCTGTCTATGCGTAATGAATACTGCCACTAGTATGAAATAAAAACGTATGAACGTTGATGGTTTTAATATAACTTTATCTATTGAAAGTTAGCTTATCTTATATTATGTGTCTGTCTGTCTGGGACATCATAGCTCCCGAACGGATGTAGTTATTTAATTTTTTTGTATGGAAGGTGAGTCTGGCGCGAGTGTTCTTTGACATGTTTCATGAAAATAGGTTGTGCCGTTTAAATATTATGGGGGTTAGAGTGGGAAGGAAAACCGAAAATCTGCAAATATACCTACTCGAGTGGGGTATCAAATGAAAGCGCATCGCGTGCAAATTACAAAATATATAGTGTTTTACTTTTAAAGGAATTAAGGCATTGGAATCGGGGGTTTTTCTTAAATTTTAAATTTAGATTTATTGCATATTTTCAGTGCATTAGTTATATTTATTTATTTAATAAAGGTATAATAATTACATGGTTAAAACAGTAAGATGCAAATACCAAGAACGACAATGTAATTAACTTAATTATAATCTAAAATATTTACATTACACAGATATAAATTCCAAACACTAATAAAATATACTTAATTATACAGATAAACATTATAAGAAATAGTACGACCAACAAAAAAAAAAAACTTTTTTTTACTACCTAAATTACAATGAAATACATACATAACTATAAATCTTACAATATATTAGGTAAGTACATATTATTCAAAATGATTAATATTTTTGTGAATAAAAAGAGCATGGTTGCTCTATGACTACACTTTAATCGGTATTTTTATTTAGTAACAAAAACTATTATTTAAGATCTGACATGTATTATTAATTATGTATTCTCGCATTTCATATCATTTCATTAGAAGTATAAAGTTTACAGATTAATATCTTCGTGAATCCAATTAAATTTCAATTTCAGAAATGCATTTTATGTTCAGGTTACCAACCAGGACATCCACGACAACTTAAGAATTCTTCTAAGATAAGATAACTTTCAATCGATAAAGTGATATTCAAACCATCTATCGTTCATTATTATTATTTTGTCTCATTGAAATCATTACGCATAGACAGCCAACTCTTACTTATTTATGTTTGGTATTACGACACCTTTGCTCTCTAGAACTGGGAAATCATTGGGGAATCTTTATTTGTTACCACCATGATAATTTAAAAAGTTTTAAATAGTCAGTTGCCTGGTCTCCAGATAATTAAAACCCAGGGTTCGCTGCAGGTACTTAGTTGGGTACATGTATGGGTAATACACAGATTATATACTATGTATTCTGGGGTAATACCCATAATTATGACTTTTTTCATAAATAAATTAAAGCCACACGAATTGTGTCTGCTAAGTTAATAAACACGTGTTGGTGTAGGTACTTTTGTTTTGTCTCTCTCTTATCTTGTCCACATGTCAGTTAGTTATTTTTCAGTGCACTAGTTAAATCTTATATATAAAAACTCGTGTCACAGTTTTCGTTCCCGTACTCCTTCGAAACGGCTTGACCGATTCTCATGAAATTTTGTGAGCATATTGAGTAGGTCTGAGAATCAGGCAAACATCTATCATCATCGTTTGCTGGGGTCAGCTAGTATTACATATTATTCAAAATGATCAATATTTTTGTGACTAAAATGGCTGTGAGCTAGCTTAAAACTGTTTTCAAGTGATTTTCTACAAAAATGGCACAAACTACATGGTATAGAGAACGTTAGCCGTAAGCTAACGGTTACGGTTACTCCCCAACATTTATTTTCTCTAATATTTTAATTCCCGTTCCATTTTTTCCCCATTTTTTATTTTCGCCTTTCTGATAATTTTCCATTACTTTTTGGCCTTAATCCTATTACGTCATAGTCGATTTTTTCGCCAAGCGATATTTTCACCAGTCCATTAAAATGCCAGATACTTTTGTCGTCTTAAAAAATCTTAAAAAATTCTTTGTTGATTTGACAGATATCGCGTGTGAATACAATTTTTTTGCTGGCAGTTTTATGAGGTACAGTTTAGGTACAGTTTATTGATATATGTTCCAGAGCATCGTTCCCACACGTTGGGGAGATACACGATTATGCGCGCCAACCTGACGTCAGAATGGCGTGTCCTTATCACAATTTATTTTATATCTAATTGCTTGAGGTATAGTTTTTTTTTCATATAGGTACAGTTTAGGTACAGTTATTTGGTGCATAACCTGTGACTATTCAGACATGAGACACGCCATCCTGATACACACGATTTTTTAACCATTAATTTTTTTCTGTTACAGAATACCACCATCTCTTTTGATAAACCTGTCCCCGACCAGATGCTGAATTTATGGAAACATTAATGGCCTGCAAAGTACTGCACAAGAAAGCGATCCGTCTAACGTCCGTCGTTGTCGGTTAAAATAATAATAAATATAAAGTATTTCTTTAATTTAAACTTCTAAACACTACAAGCGGGATCCGTTTCCAAAACTATTTGAAGTAATTTTTTGTAGCCACGGATACCGGGATCAGTGGATAAAAATATTGAATCATTTTTTCATTGGAAACCGATCCCGGTATCGGTGGAGAAAACTTGGCGGTATCAGTGGACAATAAATTCTGATCCCGGGATCGGTGGACACAAACCCCTTAGATTCTCTTTGGACCTTACACACCTGTCAAATTTGTAGGGCGACCAGACCATGGGATAAGGTGTGAATAAAAGTCAAGTTAACGATCTGTAATTATTTTTTTAATTTTCGTTATTATTTTCCACATTTTTTAATTTATACGTTTTAGACAGTTACAATCTACGTAACATCTAATATAGACTACTAAATTTACACACATGTACAGAAGTTATTTAATCTGGGATTCCGAATTTTAATTTATGCCAAAATAATTTAAATTCCGACAATTTGTTATAGTAATTTTAACCTAGGCCTATTTTCGATGCTGTAAAAAGCTATTATGAAATCTTTGAAAATATAAATAATTTTTAATTAGAATTTCTTATCATTTTGAAATTATAGGAAACCCAGTTAAAATTTGATACAAGTAAATACAATGAATATTATATTGGAAGATATCGCTAATAAGTTATAGTTTAAGGATGAAACTAAGATATAAGATATTTACAGTGAAAATGGTTACATTTGGCAAAATAACTTAATAAATCTAAAGTTACTGGAACTATGGTATCCAATCATAATTACACCAATGGCAAGACAATCGACATTTTATATCTCACTAACAAAAGATTGAGCAGTCCAATCTGTGTTGCCTTTGGCGTAAAAACAACACTAACAAAATCAGACTTGATTTAAAGTCGGTTACACTTTGATATTCATCAATTACTGGAATGAAATGAATGAAAAAGTTAACAAAATAAAACTTGCAATCTTACGTTATAACCGACTTCCAAGGTTTTAAAATACTCGTAAATATCTGAATATGCCAATATGTAGGTATACTTACGGAAAACAAGGTAGAGGTACATTTAATCTTATTCATAACTAATATTTGTTCTTTCAATAGGCACTAATTTATACTGATGTTGAATGTTTGATGTTGAACTTTATGGCACTTATTTTATTATTTGTTGTGCAACGTTTTCATTGAATAGTTTACTCTCTTTTTACAGGAACTAAGTTAAAATATAACTATTTACGTATTTGAATCAAGCTAGAAATTAATGGAAAATAATAACAATTAGAATATAATACGCTTTAGAAGTAATGTTTGTTCAAAATAAAAAAATTACATAATGTCACTGGCAACATAGTTTAAATTTCAACTTGATTCAAACAGGTTTCTGCGACATTAACGTTAATAAACTGTTAAGTATAGGTACATAGGTGAATTATTGAACATTTGGTTTCACATGCAAATTTGATACACTTAAAGATTAAATAAGTTATTCATTATCCAAACAGTTATATTTTACACAACATTATAGCACAATAATTTTGAACACAGAGTAATTTCACATTCAAATTGTAGACATAATACATAAAATTTATTAATAGGAAAAATATACATCTAACATACATAGTGATAAAATATAATAAGAGGTATAGGAATATATTTATTTAATATTAATAGATGAATGTCTCTGTTATACGTAATGTAAGATAAATATTTCTATTTGGTGAAACTTTTTGTGCGAATAATTAAGACATCTGTCAAGCGGTTTTAAGAGTATTGTCAAAAAATTCGTTCTGTCTACTTATTAACCCAAATTGTGGTCCACCTACAAAATTGAATCTACACAACCTTGTAAGCTCATTATTTCAAAAAATTTAATAAATATCTTCAAACTAATTTAATATTTTATAATTTGGTTGATTACTTGTATTTTTTCTTGTCGCAATAATCAATTTGCATTTGTGTTTCTGTGGCTACTATATTCATTATAATATTTACACTACGAATAGAATTAACGACGATATAATTCAAATATTATTTACAATTGCATTTAAACAAATTAAATAAAACATGTCAAGGATCTTGATAGAAAATGTCACAGAATTGAAAAAAAGACTTGGTAATATTTTCTATGAATCAAAGTATAGATGTAGATTTTTTTTTCAATCACAATAATGCTTTGGTTTATCATTTCGATATGCCGAAACATCTATAGCGAATAGCGATTTTTAAGAATCGAAACGATATGAATACGATATTAGAACTACTCCAATATAAGTATCGTCTCAAGATTCTTCTATGGGGTTTGACTTTGCAAATATTTAATAACGACATTATCGCTTCAGAATGAAATAAAATTGTTAAATGTGTGTGTTAAAATATTTTTTTAGTAAACAGTGTTATAAGATTTAATTTTTGTTTGTGCAAGTTAAATATACTTAAAAATGATGATCACATAATATTGTTATAGAGTTTATGGAATACTCTGACAGTGGTTGTGTAGATCTATAACGTAACACGGGATATTTTACCGAGACATTAACACTTTCATGCTATTAGAGCTCCAAATCAATTGTCCTGGATTCAGAGCCGGTCTCGAATTTTTACGCCATGCAAGTCGGTGGTTATTCGCCTATTTACAAAATCCTAGCAGTAATATTCTGATATACCATCGTCTGCCCCCACCATTAGGTATTTGTTGGTACAAAATGGACTGAAATATACTATTCAACCAAAATAAGGAAGAAAAGTTACCAAAAAATGTGTGAAATATTTGATTTTAAGTACTTTTTCCGGCGAATTTTCAAATCTGCTAGGCTCTATCGAACGTTATTTTCATAGATTCGAGAGCCAGTCAGAGAATGCAAATATTCCGTTTGACTGTTAAATCTATGAATCTTCAGATAAATCCTAGCAGACAATTGACAAATCAACCGTAACTTATTTTTGTTGATAGTATATCTTTTCCAATTTGTACACACAATTCCGACAGTAGGTCTTCAGCAATCCAAGGTATTAACAGTCAGCGGTATAGACCGGCGCGAGGTCGAGAGTGAGATGGCGAATGGCGCGGTCGCGCGAGGCAGAGCGGGACGTGCGACTGGACTTGATGATCTGGAGCACCATGGCCTTGCAGTCGTGGCAGACCGCCATCTGTACGCCGCGGAGGCGCTCCGCCGCTGCTACGCCGGTCGCGCTTCGACTGTATCTCGCCCTGGAATGATTTAAGGTTAAATCGTTAAGGGAAGGTAAAAGACATTTCACTTTTCTTATCAGTCTCTGCTGAAATGAAGGATGTATGTATGTGACATTTATTATGAAAATGATAATAATTTATAAAATTCGTTAATTTCCTCACACAAACCTTAATGATTATAAATACAAGTAGGAATAAAGTTAGGGGAAATGGAAATTATTTTTCCTCTGAGCTCTGATTGGCGCAACATTTAGGATAATCCATACTTAATATATAAGGATGAAGTTTGGAAGTACGCTATTTTGCTAATGTATTATGTAGATAGAATCTACACTGACGGAGGTGATGGAACTTATCTGTCCAGATATCCAATCTTTACTCTAGACCACAGTCTAGAGTGATAGGAGGAGTCATACTGTCCCTACTACACTATGCAACACTCAGATGGCACGCCCTATTCGTTTAAGAACTTCAAGCGCTGATTAAGGTGACACCGATGATTAAATGAAATTATTTAATTAAATTTATTTGTATTTTAGCAAAATTTGACAATGCCCCTGTACAGCAGCTTCATTTATTAATTATTATGACATTATTTTTCTTTGTATTTTTTGTATCACTTACTTTATTTTATGTTTGTCAATGCTACTTTTAGCAAAATGTGCTCTTTATTATTGGATTTTATAATATGACATTTATGTAGTTGATGTCTCGTCTGTGACTTGCAGAGTGCTTATTATTATTTTGTAATATACTTTTTTAAATAAGATAATATAATATTTAGTTAAATAGAGTGAACGAAGTCAAGTGTACATAATGTTCCTACGACGAATAAATTACCAATACCAATACTGCTCTCTGTATCCTGTAGGATAACTTATCCTCACCTGCGGTCTAGCGTGGTGGGAGGCGTCATGCTGTTCCTACTACACTATGCGACACTCAGATGGCACGCCCTATACGTTTAAGAACTCAAAGCGCTGATCAAGGTGACACTGCTCTCTGTATCCAGTAGGATAACTTATCCTCACCTGCGGTCTAGCGTGGTGGGAGGCGTCATGCTGTCCCTACTACACTATGCAACACTCAGATGGCACGCCCTATTCGTTTAAGAACTCAAAGCGCTGATCAAGGTGATACCGCTCTCTGTATCTTGTAGGTTAAGTTTTCTTTACCTGCGGTCTAGCGTGGTGGGAGGCGTCATGCTGTTCCTACTACACTATGCAACACTCAGATGGCACGCCCTATTCGTTAAAGAACTCAAAGCGCTGATCAAGGTGATACCGCTCTCTGTATCTTGTAGGTTAAGTTTTCTTTACCTGCGGTCTAGCGTGGTGGGAGGCGTCATGCTGTTCCTACTACACTATGCAACACTCAGATGGCACGCCCTATTCGTTTAAGAACTCAAAGCGCTGATCAAGGTGATACCGCTCTCTGTATCCTGTAGGTTAAGTTTTCTTTACCTGCGGTCTAGCGTGGTGGGAGGCGTCATGCTCTGCGCCTCGACGCTGCGCGACATGCAGGCGGGCGGCACGCTGAGCGCGTCGCTGAAGCCGAGCGCGGAGCCGCCCCGCGAGCCGGGCGCGCTGTGCGCACTCAGGGAGGCGAAGCGCCGCGCCGAGGTGGGGCTGCTCGGGGCACTGCCCACGCTGTTCTCTACCATGCTCTGTCAACCAACAATAACTATTACTATGAGGTGAGACAACTTGTGGGTCCATCTATGATTTTATTAAAAGTGGCACAAAAAAAAACAATTTCCATGATGACTACATAAAGAAGCTAGGTGCTCTGTTTAGTCCTTCTGATAGCCCTTTCAACGATCATCATCATCATCACCCTATTAACGTTCCCACTACTGGGACACCGGGACTTCTCTCTTGACGAGAGAGATTAGGCCTTCCACGCTGGCTAAGTGCGGGTTGGTGAATGTCACAATGTCCTTCAAACTCTTTTAAAGTTCTCAGAACATGCCGCTTTCCTCACGATGTTTGCCATCACCGTTAAAGCACGTTTTAAAGCGCACATAAATTTCTCAAGAAGAAAAATCCAGAGGTGCGTGGCGGGGTTTGAATTCACGAACTTTCAACGATACTGGACACCTATTTTCGCTTTATCATTTAAATAAGATGTGCTAAGTTATTATATAGAGCATCAAAGTTTCGGAGTGGGAACTGGCAAATGTGTTTTGCGAGGGCCCTCGATACAGTTGACATCCGTCACGCCGTATTTTACCTACATTATAGACGTTGGAATGGAACTAAGAGATCACAAAATAACGTCAAGTTTGGTCCACTCACCGTATGCTCTGGACCGACGAGCCTCGACATCAGACTCCTCGGGAAGGAAGACTGCGCCTCCTCCTCCGGCGAAGGCAGCAGAGAGGGGCTCAGCAGCACCACTGGGACGTGCGCAAAGTGTTCTGTAGGTATCCGCATCTGAAATTGATAAGTACAATATAAATATTGCTGAACTATCCACGGTAGCATCTAGTTGCCTGGTGAGCTCGAAGCTTGTGCGACGGGTACAATACATTAGATTATATAGGTTAATTATTTTTCCTATTTTTCTTTTCTCACAGAAGTTCTATTATCAATATGTGATTTTACAGCAGGTTTTTTTTTGTTCCTTTTGTATATACAATCAGTTATTTTATTTATTAATTTGTCAGGGGAAGTACACTCCCGCACTGTCGCGTTTTTTTTGTCTCTTTCTAGTACTTCATTCCTCTTAAATATTCATGCATATGAGGGTAATGTAAGTATGTAAATTTATTTGGGTGAGTTTGAAGTCTTTCTATGTATGTCTTTGCTGATTGTTTAGTTTCTTCAGGTACAGTTTTCATCTTTAAGATTTTATGTTATTCTATGTATGTAAGGACAAAAATGGCATACAATTTTGTAATTTGACCAGTCATCATCCATGGAGAAGCCATCTTCTCGGTCTTCATGCCCCATCTTAGACCACTTCATCATTTTCCATCCGATGAGATTGTGGTCAAATGAAGGTATACCAAGCATAAAAAAAATTCATTGTGTTATTTTATGGATAGTCTAAAATGTGTACTTATCCAAAACTTCAAATGGGTAATCATGATGTGCTTGATTTTCACTACCTTGACAATTTTAATTCATATCTATAATTTATATTATAGTTAATATTATATCTGTTAAGTACCTACATCCTATCTTCTTACCTTTGAACAACACTTCTGACAGACAGTCTTTTTGCACAGCTTGCATTTTTGGCCCCACGGACCAAATATACCAAATCTTGTCTTCAAACATAGGAAACACACCTGCAACAATAAAATATCTAATAAAACCCTTAATATTTTATTTAAAAACTTACTTGTAGCTAGGTAGTAGCTATATAAGGATTAATGTCAGAACAAAGTAGCGGTCTTAACCCTACAATATGAAAAAGGAACTATTATATATGCTTTGTTAAATCAAACTATGGAAATAAATGATTTTGTATCTTATTGATAAATGTTTGGGATTAATAGTTGTTGCCTTTCATGGGGTTATATGAAAGGGATAATATGAAGAGTGAACTGTTATAAGCTTTGTTAAATCAAACTATGGAAATAAATGATTTTATATAGGTATCTTGTATCTTATTGATAAATGTTTGGGGTAACTGGTAGTTTATCCTTTTGCGTGGGCTATATGATAGGGATCTAAGCTGACAAATCCAGAAACACCCATGTGAGTAACGAACCAAGTACCTAATAGATTGCTTGAGGCGATCCTATAAAACTTACTTGTACCTGTAGTCAGTTAGTTCCTGTAGTTTCTGTTAGATGTTTATGTATGTTTATGTTAGTTTAGATCCTGTTGCATATTTTAAACTGTATTGTGATTTTTATAGCTGGATTTGGTGGTAAAGAAACATATTAACACTTATACTTGTACACAATGTTTAATTTCACATAGGTTTATGGTACATTATAATTATTATTAGTTTTAGATAATGTTTTTAATTAAAGTTTTTGTGGAGATATAAATACTTTTATTTCATTCTTTCTTATATAACTTTTTTTCTGAGACTCGCAACTTTGAATCGCAAATTCACAACTCAAAACTCCACTTTAAAATTAATATCATCACTATCACGCCTCTACACTCATTCACAATCCATTTTTGACTGGTTGACGATTATGTTCATTTTGAACTCAGTTCAACATGCACTTGCAACATTTTGTTAAAGCTTCTAGCAACATACCCGTCTCTTCTCAACGTCTTCTTTAACTCTGCCTTCTACGGGCAACACTTCCAGCTCCGCCTTCGTCAGCACAGATCTGATGTGGACGATCTCCTCCAGGGTCAGCGACAGCCGGTCGTCAGACATTATCGCGTCCTGCCATTGTTTCTGCAACGAAGAGTTATTTATAAGAACAGTCGCGTCTGACTTCGGAAATTATTCTATGAGTATATCTGGGGGTGTAGTTTGGAATAAACAGGCAATTATTAAATTAGCAACAATATCTATTTGGAAACATTAGGTACTACCTAGGTAGTAGGCAAGGTGGAGCTAGCATATACAAAACCATTCTTCGTTAAGCTACATAATTATTATTATTAAATATCTAGCGCTATCCTAAGTACACACATGAACATTACTTTTCTGCGCCTGCAAACCAATTCGATGAACGCAATACCAACAACACTCAGTTGTTACGAAGATCGCGTCCGTCTCGTTACGTTCGAGAACTTTCGAGAAGCTTCTATAACAATCCAGAATTCTACAGATTCTACAGACTACTTCCATGCATGGCTGAAACTAACCGACTTGATGAGCTCGTCGTGGAGCGAGAAGCGCGACCACGATAACTCGCCAAAGTGTGCGTCCGCCTCGAGAAGCTTCTAGAACGTTTCAGAATGATCTACAGAATCTACAGCTAACTACTCACATGCGGGTACACAGGGCTGCCACTAACCGACTTGATGAGCTCGTCCTGTAGCGAGGAGCGCGACCACGACAGCTCGCCGAGCTGCGCGTCCGCCTCGCTGCTGGCTAGCGACGCTGCGCCGGCGCATGACGCTCGAGATCCAGGCCTGCAAAAGAAAAAAAGGATTTATAATGATTTTGACAAATTTTTACTGTTTTTACCTTAACTTAGGGCTGTCTACATGCTCCGATTTGACAAAGATAAACTTTCGTTCAAAACGAAGTTCAATAAAAATAGTTCGACATTCCACTTTCGCTTATCGGAGAAAGCGAATAAACCGTAGGGGTAAATAAAGCCGTAGGGACCTACAACTTTATTTACAACTTACACTAGGTATGTTATTAATTTAAAAGTGTAGGATAGGTTTTTGCCTACTTTGGCATTTTTTCTTCTGGCAAACAGCGCTACGATGGCGTTTTGATGAATTAAAGTTCAAAGCAAGATTTAAACAGGTAAAAGTATACTAAAGAAAACTCAACACATGGAACACTGATTATGGGAGAAAGAACACACATTTTTAGAAGAGAAAACAGGAAGATATCGCTGCTAGAGCTGGTCCTGGTAGCAAGCAAACCGTATGTAGGTACTCGGTACTGAGTAATGAGTACTCCATCCAGTACCGAGTAACGAATCGTTACCCACGAATACATTTCCTTTCTCGCATTTTTCGTATTATCGGTAGGCACAAACACGGTTACTTACCCTTGATGCGGTGCGGTACTTACCGAATGATACAATGATACCCTAACCAGGATTGTAATGTTATTGTTGAATATTAAAATAAACTAACAGTCATTTTGAAAATAGTAAAATTGCAAATTTAGTAGATCGGTCAAAATGTTACATAACTAACATTATTACTAAAATTCAAACTAAATTTAGAATAACCCAAACATAATCTGGTAGGAAATACGAAAATAATAACAAAACACATCACACAGTTGATTAAAATGGATAAGTAAAAAAAAAAGTGTGTGTGTGTCAGCTACGACGCACGATTGGAGTTTACTCCTTACGAACTATAATTATGATATAATATCGAATAGAAAAAAAGGGTAAATTAACGTATCTGCTAAAATGATAAGAGAAACAAACATATATCTGTAATTATTCGGATTATTTATATTACTTCAATAAAGCGTATTACATAAAGTATGTTACAAAATAATATAAATAAAATACAGCAATACCTCTTTGCGCGATACTTCGTAGTTGAGACTACGAAGTATCGCGCAAAGAGGAGACCCCGAGAATGAGATACGCTGTGTAATGTATTCCATCTCATTCTTTTACACGTTCAATCCTACGGATATATATGTTTGTCTCTTTCTACGTAACGCCTCAACTTTTCGTGTTACACTTTTTGATTTTACTTCTCATAAAATTTCCGTACCGGGCCTTATAACTCAAATCGTTTCTTAAGGAGTAAACTCCAATAAGTTTTCACAAAATTACGAATCGACATACAGTTGACGTAACGTGTACCAACGCAATGCGATTTCATTCGTTACTCGAACATAATGATGTATAGTAACGAGTAATGTAGCGAAACGAAAGTAACGAGTACTAACTAGTACAGTAACGAATACAAACAGGTACGCTTTTTATCGTTAATTTTACACCTCTAATCGCAGCGCGCGCTGGTTTCAAGCCGTGAGCTGACTGATCTGATTTGCGCGCCCTCTTTCTGTCGCTGGCGAAGGTGAGCGGCGGTAAACTCATATCTACCAATCACATCGCCCGATTTTTCATTCCGTCATACGCTGCGTTCGCATAGTGTCTAATAAGTGCGTTCGGAAAATTTCGTATCGGAACAACAGTTAATTCATACCTGGAGTGCGGCAGAGAATGCGCTCCGTCGGAGGGTGGGCAAGCCGCGTGGGTGACCGTGTGACGCCGCATAGACGCGCGTCGTGACGGGCACTGCGTCGCGAGATCGTACGCTGAAATACAAATACTAGTTTAATAATAATCAGAATAGAGTTCGAGAATAAATGAGTCGGTGAATCTGAAAATGAATGATAAACTAAATGAAGTCGAAAAAAACAACTAGATGAATCCAGTCTGTGTACTGGATTATACTAAAATATCTGACATAACTTTAAATTGTAGAAGTAACGACAATAATAATTGTTATCTGTCTAGTGTTGAAAAACTAAAGATTATTTTATACTTATATGAGAATTTACAAATGATTATATCAAAAGCAACGCATTGTCCGACACAGTTTAATAACTGTTACATAACAATATTGAAACAGGAAACTAACATTACACATGACAAAACAACGAATATTGTTAAGACGACAAAATAAACTAAATATCTAGATTAGCTGGTAAGAATACGGGATATGACTGCAAATTGCTCGCACCAGAGGGCAGCCCTAGCATAACCAGTAAACAAAGGAAGAGTTTCTTGATTCTAAGCTAGCAGCTTTATTTAGGACGAGTTATGGGTCAAATGCCATAAACTCTAAAAAAAATAAGTTTACTTCCTGTGCTAGTGGCGCCATCTGTACAGAGTTTCGCGTAATATTCCCTATTAAATCGTAAGCAAAGTAACCTCATGTCGCATAATGTGTTAGTAATAAAACTTGCAAACAAAAACGAAATGAATGATGAAATTAGATCTGTGTGAATGTGAGTAACACCAGGCTAGATTCACTCCGCTTTTAAGAAGATACCTATCACTACACAAGATACTCATCATCTTGGCAAACTTTAACCTTACAAAGAAATCAATGGTAGACTAAAAATGCCTACGTTTAAGTAAATGAAACCAAACTATATCAGGTCCATAAAAATAGCAAGATATCTCAAAACGCCGCGTTAAACAAGGACGCTAAAAATAATTTTCATTCGGGTAATATTTTTGAAAGCAATTTTTTTTCATGAAATCATCTCATATAGGCTATTCTATTCTTAAGGCAATAAAGATGTATGGGCACCTGTAAATCGCGTCGCGTCGATTTCGTTTAGTTGGATAAATAATTAACTTATTCCCAGTCAGCAAAAAGTACAAATATTGCAAAAACAATGCATTGAACTATGTATGAAAACAAGACAAGTGTCGCTTTTTATTCATTTGAATATTTGAGGAGTGAACCTTAAGCCCTGGTTACTATTCAAATCTGTGTACATAATTCGAACGTGAATATGTGATCAATCAAAAAGTCACAAGAGTGATGTAAGTTCGATAAGATATAGACAAGTGAATGAAACTGTGTCGCCGAACGAGTTCGAGAACTAGGGCAGTATCGCGTAGCATTAGAATACGCCCTACGCAATTAACTTAATTAAACATATCGTGGGGTAATACTCGATAACAACATTGATATTAAGGCATTGCGACTCATTTCTTTACCAGGCTACACCTCAAGTATTTTTTATCGAAATCAATACCACAGCGAGATAATATAATTGTGGTGACCCAAAGGTCCCAAAAAAACAAAATTCGTTGAATGAACCCAAAAGTACATGGATAGGGTATTCCCTATCATCTTTTTAAATTAAGCAAAATACTATAAATAAATGATAACTATCAATGTAACTATATTACGGATGCTTTACTATTGCCACTTCGAGTATTTTTACTCGGAACAGTAAAAAATAAAAAATAAAATTATACTAGCTCAAAAAAAAGGTGTGTGTGCGATTCACTCACGATAGAAGTGAAACTTCAGTAAATCGACGAAAGAATAAGAAGAATAAAAAAAGTGTGTGTGTGTCAGCTACGACGCACGATTGGAGTCTACTACTTACGAACTATAATTATGATATATATCGAATAGAAAAAAAGGGTAAATGAACGCATCTGCTAAAATGATAAGAGAAACAAACATATTATATCTGTAATTATTCGGATTATTTTTATTACTTCAATAAAGCGTATTACATAAAGTATGTTACAAAATAATAAAAATAAAATACAGCAATACCTCTTTGCGCGATACTTCGTAGTCTCAACTACGAAGTATCGCTCAAAGAAATTTAAATAAAGCATTGTATTTGTGTCTCTTACCATTTCCGTTTCATCTTTTTGCTTCCGGTTTGAAATCACTACGATTCTATAGAAGTTTCACTTCAATAAATCTTGCTAGACAACCCACACAATAACACTTGGGTCCATGATAAGCTCTAAGCTTCAGTGTCGCGTCGGTAGATACTTGACGACTGATATAATAAGACCCCTATAGTTAAATATTAAAAACAAGTCAAGCGTTCCGCGGTCATATCAAAACATATTCTATTGTGTCTTTTTGTGTTCAGGACGCGGAAGGTTTAACCAGCTGACAGTTCTGTCTGACAGTTCCATATGATATCCAAAAGAGCAAATCTTAATAATTTTAAATAAGTGATAAACCTCACTTGTTAGGTTAAACTATTCTTAATTTTTTTAAAAGTAATCATTAAGACATATCCAAAACCTTCGCACACAGGATTCGAACCTGCATCTCCGGGAAAGCGCCCCGACGTGCTACCGTTTCTGCATAAAAAAATAAAAAGTGAATACAGCAAAAGCGTAGAACAGCAAAACAAAAGCAGCATGCGACTGGACGTGCTAGGCCGTACATTCCAGGGTCTCGTCGCAGAACTGATGGTATTCGTCGTGGGATATGCGGGTGCGCGGCGGCGCTCGCGGTGGCTCCTCTGCAAGACATCCAACATTCAGGATCCAATCCAAAGTTAGAGGGTTTAGGAGATTATAAAGCTTTAGGGTACCTACTCATTTGTTCAAAGCCTAGGCAGTAATAAGGCAGTGGAGACAAGAGAAGAGGCCCAAACCCCACCTTATGGACATCACAATATATTCACAAGGTCAATTTTGAACGCTATCCATCGTATTTTTACACTTTTATTTTTGTTTCAAAGCCGTTTTTGAGATTCTGTTAATGCAATTTCGTGGAAAATCGCCAACAATGAGCTTGAAAAAATTTGAAAAAACTAGTTTTTGGTTTAGAATGAACATGATTTCAGATAAAAACAAATCGCCTGACAATTTTTAAATTATACTGAATTAGACCATAACCAGCGAACCCAATTCTGTAGTTAGATGTAGCTATTGATATTTCATTTCAAATCTGTCTAATTTCTGTTTACTCAAGTGTTTACATTTAATAGAATGTCATAAAGTTTACATAAGACTTCATCCATTTCATTGCGGTCTATTGACCGCCTGTAAATCGGAATACCCAGATAACTAGGTGGATTTCCTTACCAGTTCTCTTCCAGGGTTTGGGAGGCTGCTGCGGCGCGGTATGCCTCGGGAAAGGCTGCGGCGCCAGCACCTCGGGACTGGCGCAGGTTTCTGTATCGTCCTCATCATCGTCCTACAACAAAACATTGTGTATTAACACCTAATAAGGTGAAAACAAATAGTTAAAAAATAAAATAAAATGACGACCTATAAGAAAAGAAGAACAACATGTCTGAAAAATAGTCTCTTCAGTCATAATTATTAGAAGCAGAATGTTTGTTAACCACACATTCTTACTTTACCTAAATCCAATTTTATTATGTACTAGCTGACCCCAGCAAACGTTGTTTTGCAAAATGAAAAATTGATAGTAGCTGATTCTCCAGACCTACTGTATACGCATATAAAATTTGGTAAAAATCGGTAAAGCAGTTTCGGAGGAGTACGGTAACTAACATTGTGACATGAAAATTTTATATACTTTTGATAGATATGATCTTTGACGTTAGGAACACACCTACATTGCTTAGACAACAGTGAGTGCTTGTAATTTAATATGAATTTTATACTATAGCAATAAAGCTCAAATTGACTACGTTTTAGTTACAAATCATTTGTATGGGAAAAAGAAAAGGGCTATTTTTAGGGTTTTTCCAGCAATAATTCTAATTTTTCTCGCCGTAAAAACCATCCTTGAACTTCAACGAACATTTAAAAAAAAGATTTGGCCAAATTGGTCCAGGCGTTGTTGAGTTATGCGCTTACCAACACATTTTGCGATTCATTTTTATATTATAGATTTCGGAAAACATTTTTCAGAATTCGAAGAAATATTCTACATCGAATTCATAAACAATATACTTCTACATTTTCACAATTCTGATGATCTTGAAGGTTAAATTGCTAATATATTATTTGAATAATGAATTGACCATTTATTCATAAGATCAGTATTAATAACTGTTACAATATGGTCGTTCTAGATTTGTCAATCAGGCTTGCGAACGAATTTCTTAATTATTTAGCACGCTTAGTCAAAACTGCCTCGTTGCTTCCAAGTATTCAGTATTTAACAATCATCCGTAACTTTTTAACGGTTTTCAAACGAGATAACTATTCAAAGTCAGTTCAGCGTGAAATTCACAGCACCAAAAACGGTCCGTTACGGTGTAGTTATAAGTACCCCTAAAATCTTCAAGTTTAAACGGTCATTGAACTCAAGACAAAACGCACACTAAGAAGATTATATTTTGCAACAATGGATGTAGCTGAAGATAGCTGTCATCAGAACAAACGATTTCCTCCATTAGCGAAATGCAACCGTCTAGCAGGTGGTTGCGGTGAGGCTGACAGTAATTCGCTGGAGAGAACACTTACTTTTGATGTTTTGCTAATTTAGAATACAACATACAGGAATTCACAACAAGTACCTACTATTTCGCAGACTCGTCCACTTTATGACAGACTAGCTGTGCCCCGCGGTGTTACCCGCGGTATAATGGATTTTCCCGCGGAATGACGTTTTCCCGCGGTAAAAAGTAGCCTATGTTATTTTTCCGGCTCTAGAGATTCTTTGTACCAAGTTTCATTTAAATCGGTTCAGTAGTTTTTACGTGAAAGAGTAACAAACATCCATACATCCATACTTACAAACTTTCGCCTTTATAATAATAGTAGTAGGATTCTCAATATAAATTTTTAGATTATTTGCGTTTCCGCAGAAGATGTGTACTTCTATACTTTCATATTATAAATTAAGTCCACCGCCGCGTCTCTCTATTCAGAAAATACTCTAAAGCTTTAAAACGGTTCTTTATTCAGTTTTCAGTAATAGATACTTAGTGTAATTCAAGAGGAAGGTTTTGAGGTTGGGTGTGAATTAAATGATAAAATTTTTGAATTGACGTCGCGATATATCAGGTATTTACTTATAAAGTTATATTTATTTGTAGGCATCTATGGCAACTGAGAATAATTATGGCAGAACAACGATTGTCGGGTCTCCTAGTACAATACTCGTATAAAGTGTAACCCCGAGCCGTGACTGATTCTGTGCAGGTATTATCACGAGCGGGTCATTAATTTGCTTCGATATTATTTACAGACATACCTACATTAGACACGTTTTCTCCAAATATTGAATGGTTAAATTGATTTGTTGGAGTGTGAATACAAACTTTGCTGAAATACCATAATGAATTAAATATATCTTAATATCGGATTTACCTAGCGAAAAAAAAAACAGAAAGTTATCTCTGAAATATCAGCCTTATTTAGTAAAATAAAAGCTTTCTTACCTTCATAATACAAATGTTGTATCTAGTGATATCTACCTGTTGTAATTGAATAAATATGAGAAAGCCGAAGATAATACTACAACCCGTAAGTTCTATACCATTTCAACTTTCATCACCTTATAGCCTATAGCTTCTGTCAAAGGTCATGAGCCTGCCTGATAAAAGGAGTCATTTTGAAAGCCTCCGACAGGCTGCAACGAGAGTGAAAGGGTAAAGAGAAGGGCGTGCAACTGCAGATGTTGCATAACGAGGAAGGTGCATATTTGATGAAACTTTAATGACAAAATTGTTGGATGTACCTACAGGTAATAACTGGAGAAATCCATACGAAGTTACAAACACTAAAAAGCCGTGTTGGCTAAGTGGGACTTTTGGGCACACGCGACTTTTATTCCGAAGGTCGTCGGGTTCAAACCCAGACATGCACCGATTTTTCTGTTTGAATAATGTATGGGCGCTTTTATAACACGTGCATTAACGGTGCAGACAAACATGGTGACGAAACCGGTATGTTCTGAGAACTTTAAAGAGTCTCAAGGGCATGTGACATTTTCCAACCCTCACTTGGCCAGCGTGGTAAATTAAGGCCTTATTATCTCTCCGTCAAGAGTGAAATCCCTGTGCCCCAGCAGTGGGCACGTTAACAGGGTGACAATGAGTTACAAACACCAGTTAATATCGAGTCTCGCACAGCATTTGATGCAATGCAGTATTCGATTGATCATTAATTAAACTTCGCCAGATTAATTCGACGCGACGATTATAATAACCCTCCCAAACACCATCCCAACCCTATTAGTAAGGTTTACAAATTGAGCAGAAGTAGTGGTAGAGAATGCTTTAAACTAGAATGTACCTACCTAATAAGTGTTCTTAGGCAGGCTTAACTTTTCGTGTCGCATTCATTAAGTAAGGAGTAATAAAAGTAAAGAAGAAAAACGGGGATGTTATTCGATCCTTAACCCATAGAGTAGCAGATAGTTGATATACATATACTCGTACTTATGAATGTTTATATTTTTTCGTGTTTATGACAATATTATTAGACATCGTAACTATCTTGTAATTTTTATTATTTTCTGTCATTTTTGTTTATATTATACCAAGGCCTTATTTCATAAAATCAGAGTAAACTAAGCAATGGTTAGATATGTCAATAACACGGCTCAATGGTTAGTTATATCAAGAGCTGTCTCTCATGTGACTGAGCGAAACAGCTGTATATTTAACCATTGTCTAACTTTACTCGGAGATGGTGAAATAGACCCCAAGTCTCCTAAGACTCCTAAAGGTTTAACTGGTTAAGGTGCGTTATCTTATTCAAAGGTTGGGATATTTGTTTCATATTTATCTAGGTTATGATAGATAATGAAACTATGACAATGGAAAGATACACAAATGCAGGTGTTTAGGCGCGTGTTCACTATTGCAGGTTTTATTTAATACTAGCGGCACGCCCCGGCTTTGCACGGGTAATTATTTAAAATTGTTTCAAAATTATTCGAATTTTTCTCGCCGTAAAAACCATCCTTAAACTCCAACGAACATTTAAAAAAATAAATTGGCTAAATTGGTATAGGCGTTGTTGAGTTATGCGCTTAGCAACACATTTTGCGATTCATTTTTAACCCCCGACAAAAAAGAGGGGTGTCATATGTTTGACGTGTCTGTCTGTCTGGGACATCATAGCTCCCGAACGGATGAGATGAAGCGATTTCAACTTAGTTTTTTTTGTTTAAAAGGTGAGTCTGGCGCGAGTGCTCTTAGACATGTTTCATGAAAATCGGTTGTGCTGTTTAAAAATTGTGGGGGTTAGAGTGGGGAAGGAAAACCGAAAGTCTGCAAAAATCTCGAGTGGGGTATTAAATGAAAGCGCATTGCGTGCACATTACACATTATTATGGTGTTTTACTTTTAAGGAAATTGAAGGATTCGAATCGGGGGTTTTTCTTATATTATAAATTAAGATTTATTATTTTTAAGAAGATTAAGGTCAGATAAAACATACTATTGATTGCAATGCTCAAATTGGTGTAACCGACAACAAACATAAACTTGGTTCGGGTCAATTGGTGTAACGTTAGTTTTTTGAAGAAAGTTGGTTTTATATTGGTGTATAATTTTTCGTTCAAGCTAAGAATTAGTGTAAGAGCAATGCTGGTTTGCCAAGATACATACACCAACTTAACCTTCTTCGGTCATAGGAATACAACAATTCGACTTATGTAAATGGATCACATACCTACTCAGTTACAACATAATTTCGACGTAAGTCTGCAAAATTTACAGTTAAAATGTGTAGCGTAACTGTATTTTTTTAAAGTTAGAATTATATTATTATGCTATTCGAGCAGAAAAAAACTAAAAAAACTGTATACTCAACTTATTTTACGTGTTTTGGTGGTTAACCCAATTGAACTGCCAACCGACGATATGTACTTACAATATCTATGCTATAATGGTAGGGTTTAGTTCTGAAAATAACTTTTTGAATGGGATTAGTTACCTGTTAACGAATTATTATCTACTAACTAAGCGACAAAATATTATCAAGCGACAGTTTTTTTATTTCCGTACACGACCATTCAGTAGGCAGCCGATCGCGCGGCAGATTATTTCGTGATCTTAACCCCCCTCCCGTACCTTCGTGCCCGAGTGACGCCTGCCACTCCACAACGCATAGTGTCACAAAACTATAATAGTTAGAGATATGATGCAACGACGTTTTTTGTAGATGATGATAAGTTCTACAAAGTTGTAATACATCACTTAGTTATATATTCAATAGTTTTCGCAGCATTCGCGATTAAAGAAAGATTTTAGGTTTATTTTTTCATAAAAATCGGTTATTGTCACAAAACTATAATAGTTAGAGATATGATGTAACGACGTTTTTTGTAGATAATGATAAGATCAACAAAGTTGTAATACATCACTTTGTTAAATATTCAATAGTTTTCGCAGCATTCGCGATTAAAGAAAGATTTTAGGTTTATTTTTTCATAAAAATCGGTTATTGTCACAAAACTATAATAGTTAGAGATATTATGTAACAACGTTTTTTGTAGATAATGATAAGTTCTACAAAGTTGTAATACATCACTTTGTTATATATTCAATAGTTTTCGCAGCATTCGCGATTAAAGAAAGATTTTAGGTTTATTTTTTCATAAAAATCGGTTATTGTCACAAAACTATAATAGTTAGAGATATGATGTAACAACGTTTTTTGTAGATAATGATAAGTTCTACAAAGTTGTAATACATCACTTTGTTATATATTCAATAGTTTTCGCAGCATTCGCGATTAAAGAAAGATTTTGGGTTCTTTTTTTTTCACCATGGGTTACATTATCGGAGTTTGCTAAGGAATCATATTATTTTTGAAAACTTAATATAGCCTATGTCACTCAGGGATAGTGTAGCTTTCGAATGGAGAAAGAATTTTTTAAATCGGTGCAGTAGTTTCAGAGCCTATTCGAGACAAACAAACAAACAAACAAACAAACAAAAAATCAAACCTTTCCTCTTTATAATATTAGTATAGATTAAAACCGAGCATGCTGATAAAACAGAGAAAACGGTAATATAATTATAACAAAGAATATCACAAAATATCAAACTTCAAGAGTTCTGAATCATAGAGTAGAGATTAAAAAAAAATACAATGCAGTGTATTGGTGTTTCGCGTGACGCGACGCATTCTTGCGATTTGTTTTAAATTTATCTTTAAAAAGCCCGAAATTTGATTCGCTATATCTCGGCACTTTATTATTAAATTGATAAAGCGAAAAATAGGTTCCCAGTATTTTTGGAATGGCTATCAAACGGACTAAACACAATACATATTTTTCATGTAATATGCCTTTTATGGGCATGATAGTCAGACCACCTTTTAGCTCTTAATATTAACTCATTGCCATAAAATTATGTAAAAGAAAAAAAAGGAAAACAATTTTTTATAATAATAATACTTAAATTTAATTAATTCCCAGCTACCTAATATATTCCCTTCCCTTTCCTTATTGAGTGTTCTCTTGAATAAAAAATTAATAATGAAAAATGTCTTGATGTTGTTGCAAATGTAATCTTAGGATAGATTATAATTTCTCCTATTTTATCACTTCCTTTGTTTTTCATGCACTTATTCTATACCAGGTTAATCCAAATTGTACCAGGTCTCCCGCAATACAGGCTTTCCTCGTCCGGGGACCGCTGCTGAGTGAAATTGTAACGTGTGTGTTGATAAACAAATATTTTTGTATAACAATTTAGACCGGTGACCCACTTAATGTTCCACTAAATGGACCGTCAACAATCAAGTATGCCACTTAACTGGTAACATAAAAAAGGCTTCATCTAGAATGTGCGCAAAACGTAAATCCAATTAACGCCAGCTGTGCTTAATGACTGGCGCATAGCCAAGGGTAAATGTGTTTATGGAGTTTTCATGCTAAATCATACTCTCTATCAGTCGCAAAGTTGACCCTAATATATTGTACGCCGAAATGTTTATCCCTATTATGTTGTATAAAGCCTATTATATAAACCAAGCTTCGCGGGTTCGGATTAATCCTCTTTGCTGGGATTTCGTTATGACGTCAGCGAGCACTGTGGGTAGCCAGCGCTGCCTTAATCTGCGGAAATGTTACGAAATTCATGAATTAAACTTGATTACTTTCTATAAATTAACCAAAAGAGGAAGACTGCGTAAAAACATATTCATTACGATCCAAATTTTGAAGAACATAAGGATGAATAGTTTTGAAAACGCAGTTAAAATGAAATTGTTTTCAATGTTATAAAATAATTTCTGATTTCGGGTCTGGGTGTTTTCTATGTATCATATGTATGTATTTACAAAAAAATAATATATATCCACATTATACCATAGTACAAGTTCTGCTTAGTTTGGGGTTAGGTGATGCTGTGTGAGTAGTCCGGAAGTATTTATTTTTATTTTTTATAAGAATAAAATCCAAATATATTTAAATGCAAGACCTTATACAATCAAAGTCTAATAGCACAATAATCTACACTGGTGAAATTCTAAGAGCACAAAATACAACATAAACTTAACAAGACTCATAAAACAATAGTAGTTATTGGATTATAACCAATTTGCGAGGGTACCTATCAACATACAATAGAATCTGAGCAAGCATCAAACTCTTACACAATGATAAATGATCAAAATCACATTCTTTTTGGATCGCTCATTACAGGTTCCACCGGATTTGAGGAAATTGCACAATAATGAAAGCTACGAATTATTTGAACCTTATAATAATCTTCGATATATTATCTTCATAAATCATTTATTGGATTGGTGGACCACAATTTTAATTTCACAATGCCTTTAAAGCAATTAAGTATGGTTCTTAATTCCATGGGCGGATATTACCTGGTCGGACATTAAATACTAGGCTGAACATTACTTACACAGACTGGTAAAGTACAGCTAAGTAATTCTCAACTCTAGAGAGTATACAATTTAAAAGCAACATGCCAGAATAAGAAAAAATAGGTGATATCTGTGGTTCACAGGCCTTTGACGGAGGCCAGTAATAGTGGAAGTCCCACGGATTAAATGATGATAATTATGATAAGGTCAGAATAAATAACGACAAACGACTCAATAAGGAAACGGGAACACCCCCATACAACATGAATCCCCAAGTACCTACAACTCTTTTCTTAATACAGGTTTAAAAGATGTTGTTGTGTGGATAGTAAAAAATTAAAATATATTACCTAAAGAAATACAAATTTGTCATCATCAAAAAACAATAACTTTCGGTACCTTTATTATTGGGCCATGAAGACCTTGTACAACTGTATTATGTACACAAGTGTTTTATATAGAATAATGTAAAACATTTTTAACGGTAAATTGACTCAAAAATGTTAATACGTACTTGAAGTATTTAAACTTTTTTTGCACCTAGGTAAACTGTAGTTCCTTTTAAACGCATAATTGTACAGCTAGGAGAGTTAGTAACAGCTTGGAATGTTGTAGGGAGCTGAGAACGGTAATTTAGCGCAAACCTGGATTGTTATGTATGTTTAAAGACTACCTCAGTGTTGGTCGATGGTCGGAAACACGTACCAGAATATCAATCTACCAGACGAGAGTGTATTTCTACATATCTTATTGTTTCAACCTACAACTTAAAAGAACTCTGCAAGATCGGTTTTCTGTTCTGATTTACAGAATTTGACTTCCAATCAACTAATCCTTGATAATCCTTAATAGGAGCTCTTTCAACTCAGACAAAAAAAATTCTCAGCTTTTTTATGTCTTGTATTTTTGTGTATCCAATATTGTTTTACAATTAATAAATTACGTGAATTTCGATATATTGTTTTAGGCCCTAAACCTTTATAATGTCAAGGATAAAAAAGTAAATATTTTAGTGGATTCCTAAATTATGTTATTAGAACTTCCGACTCAATTAAGTACCTACCTACTGTACATGATAGCCAGTATCAAGTGTCAATGAGTCACGCGCAGCTTATTTCACACTTCATTGCTCGTTCCTTATTATGTCAAGAAGGCTTTATGTCTCATACACTTTGCATTTCATAAAGCGATATTTAATTAGAGTGTCATGTCCAACGTTGGTAAGTGATAATTGATGATTAACTCGTCCATCTACTAGATGTTGTTGTGTAGAATGTCCGTATATATTTATTTTTGGAGGTTTTGTCTGTTCACGTCCGTAAGTGGTAACCCTCTGAATCCTTACACGTGACCTCCGGGTGGTGCTAAGAACAGTCTCTGGTGGGAGGCTTCGGCCGCGGCTTGTCACCACCCTCCGGGCTGGGCCAGTGCGTGAAGCGATTTTTTCGTGTTTCGTAATGTGGCCCGGAGAAGCCATCTTCTAGGCCTTCATGCTCCATCTTAGACCGAATCGTCACTTTACATCAGGTGAGATTATGGTCAAATGAAGGCTTATCAATAATAAAAAAAAAAAAAAAAAAAATTATTAACTTCAGTGTGTGACCTGGCAAGGACATAGATCATTGTGGATGTTTGCGCCTCTTCTAATCGAAAAATCTATGAGCATTATAGATGCAAAATAGTCAATATGATGCCACAGGCTCCTAAAAAACATTGATTTTAATTTTTATTGGTTTTTGATATTTTGTTTTCGGCGTTTTCCGATGTCAAAACCTTTTTCATTGGGTGGCAGATATATCCATGAATTTAAATATTATTTACTGTACATGCTTTTTGGTTTGGACAACAATCAACATCGGCAGTCAAGTTAAGCTCTCTATAGGAAAGATATATTCAATACATTTTATTATAATTTTATTGTAAGATACAAACCGATTCCATTAATAAAATCTACAAATAAATGTATAATGAATCTTAAATCCATGGAGCATAAATATTCAAGTTCCCGTGAGTGGGAGTCAAAATAAATCAAAGTTCTCTATTTACGCTGGAGGCAAGATTTAAAACGCGTTGGTGTATTGCGAGCGGATTATATAAGCTACAGGATTGTGCCCTCTTAGCTTAGAAAATTACTTTTATTTTATCTTTTGCAGAGAAAAGGTTATGATTATAATACGTGGTATCTCTGTGTGAACTTTTTGTGTTAATAATGTTAAAATTTGCGCTTCAACAGACATGGTAAATTGTTACAAAGGTTACGTTTCAGTAGTTACCTGAATTTGCTTCTGGGCAAATTTTATTCCCACGAGTTTTACAAGTTTAAAACTTAGGTGTAAATTTCGGCGGAATTTAATAATTGCTTTTTAAATAGATAGGTAGATAGATAATTATTTATAAAACCATCCAAACAAAGAAATAAAACAATATGAAAATAAAAATAACCTAGAATGCGTAATGGGCGGTACTTTAAGCAATTTTTTTCAGACAACCGTGAATGAAATTATATCTGAGAATTTAAAATCGTATTGGTGATAATAAAAACTGGAGATATAATTGTTTTTTTTCCGTATCAGCACAGCGTTGAAGCAAAAAGCGGGTTCAGAGAACTCAGCGGAATGGGTTTTTAAGTACAACCTAGTTTTATTACCGACTACAACTCTGAACAGTTGAGAGTAAGAGAGCATTTTTCCTTTGTACTGTTCCCAGCCATTCCTAATGTTCGAACTTTGCAGGAGCTAAGTAGCAGGTGTGAGGCCGGACTTTGTTTTGCGTTCCTTTCAAATATGGTTTTCTGTTGATTGGTTTTCTTTGCAGAGTTTCTTGTTATTCTGTTGTAGGCAATGTAAGTGATGTTCTGCGTTTATTGGCGATGCAAAGATTATCCGCACGCCTCTAGCCGCGAAATTTAGAAACTGTCTAAGAACGACACTTTGTTTATTTGTTGAAGTTATATCTGATTTGTATCTATTATTTATGTTTTTTCCCTGACGTTAATTGTAACGAAAACTGTCAAAGTGTCGTTCTTAGACAGCTTCACAATTTTGACACTAGAGGCGCTAGTTAGAATCTTTGCATCGCCAATAACTTTAATAGACCACCTATCATTTTACAGGTTGGTTTCTGTCAGTATCAGCAGCACAGCATGGTAATACTACCTAATTACCAAATAATATTATATATACATATTATTTGGTATTTGGTATGTATACTTAAATAATATTATTTGGTAATACTATCATAGATGACATTACAGTGGTATCAGGAAAATGGATCCAATATTTGTATAAAATAAAACTGCGCACATTACGCATTCTAGGTTTAGTTTTTTTTTCTTATTGTATTGTGAACAAAGAAACAAATGGTGTTGTAAAAAAGTATTTTCTATCTATATATCTTTAGTTATCTAGATACGTAAGAACCTCATCAACCCAGTAGTTATGGATAGTCTTAACAGACTTATAACTGCTTTAGTGGCGCAGTGGGCGAGGGTCCGCTTGCGGCGCAAGAAGTAGCGGGTTCGATTCCCGCCAAGGGTGAAGGTGTTTGTATGTTCTGCAAGCACTTTCTCCTTGGTCTGGGTGTTTAATATTTATAATAAAAAATATCTATATATGTATGTATATTATATTAAGTATATCAGATATCTAGTACCTACCCGTAACACAAGCTTAGAGCTTACCACGGGGCTAGATGTTGTTGTGTGAATTGTCTGGAAATATTTATTTTATTTATTTATTTATAGAGAAAAAAAATGTCTTTATATTTTTTTTTAAATGTTATCTATATCACTATGCAGTATATCAGTCACCTAACCCACATAGTACAAGCTCTGCTTTGTTTTGGGTTAGGTGATGCTGTGTGATTAGTCCGAAAATATTATTTATTTATCGATAGCTCACCTCAAGATTGTCAAAGTCGACTTTGATGAGCCTTCGCTGCGGCTGCGCGTGCGGCGTCACGTCACCCCCCCTCCGCGCGTCCCCCCCGCCCGGTCCACTGCCGCTGCCACTGGTTGCTGTAACAAAAGACAAAGTTATAAGTAGTTATACTTAACGGTTAACCTTTGAAACATTTAAGCATTATTTTTTGGTTTCAATTGTAACTGTTTAATTCAATCTTGACCTTAACTTCTAAGTTCAACGACCATTAAGTTACATTGTGATCTAAATACAGGGTTTAAGTAGATATTTATTCTTCTTCTATTGATTCTTAACAGAAGGTCCCCAATATTGTTGTGCAAAATTGTTAACACTGATAATGACAATAAACACTTTTGTATTTAGTTTATATTTGTATTGTATTGAATTATTTAATCAACGATTAACGTCCTATCTAATTGCTAGTATATAATCTTAATGAGTTTTTATAATCGAATATTTAATTAAGTTTGCCTTATAAGGCTTGGCCCTGAAGCTCGTCTCAATTTAATCCCTACTAGTGAATTCATTACTACTTAATCTTCAGGGAATTTCAGCAAGCTCTTGACCCGTGAATACGAAAGTAATCTCGCTGATATGAGTTTGATGGATTCTAATCCCTAAGGGCTGGAGGCTTGATGTTCTCGCTTATGCGAAATGCTTATAAGGCTTACGTGCGAATATTGCTACGTAGGTCTAAAATAGCATAGGCTAAAAGTTGATAGATTCATCAACGTTTTGTGTTAGTACATTGACTGCTGTAAATTTTTTAAGTCAATGCTATCATAGATATGTGATTAGTGTACGTAGCAGAAATAAGCCAATTAAAAGTCGGTAGGTAGGTACATTTTAAGACATAATCATTAATCACTCAATAAATCGTAATGGTTTTATTTAGGAATGAAATGATCTGAACAAGATCTTTATTCTGCAAACTCCTAACGAATCAATTACGCAAGTTAAACGGTTGTTCTGTTTGAAAAAATTAAAAAAAATCCATCGGTGATTTTCCATCTATGCATTTTTCCAATACATCATATCATAAGGTCACAAAGCTGCTCAAAAATGAAGGATTTTTCCGTCTTTGGATTTCTCTATTCTGAGATTATTAAAGGAAAGTGATCAAAATCAAAGTTTGGAAACATCTTCTATTATGTCGTGCCAAATGTAACAAGTTATACCAAAGTGTCAATTTCAAAAAAGCTTTAATTAGTCGAAAGAAAATGATCATAAATAAATGTGACCACTTACTTATGTCACGTTATTTGTTCCTTTACTTCTATACAATTGTCAACTTTTGACTAAATATACCTACTGTTATTATTTTGGTATCCTATTTCATCAGTTCCTTTTGCTTTTACTGTACCATAAACAGTCTATACTGGTAGGCATATTATGTACTTATTTAAGTTGTTACAGGAATTTTTGATATCCAATTTACACTTCAAAGCAGCGTCTCTACGTTTTTGCGTAGGCGTGGAATCCAATTTAGTCATCTTCCAAGAATGCTATTCATTATCTCGCGGGAGAAAGTCGATATCACGTTTTTTTGCATATCAAATCAATTTGAACCCACTTTATACTTAAACATAACCTACTCGTAGAACAATGCACCTGCTTAGATAACTTGTTTCCGGCAGTGAAACGGAAAATTGGTTTAGACTAAGATACCTAGTTCAAAATATGCTATCTGGTTCAGTTGAGTTCCTATTCATGGCTGTACGCTTGAAGCGCGACAGTTTACCATTGTACACGTTAAGGTATCGTAATTATTGTAAATAACCTATACAAAGAGTTTAAAAATTAATCAACTGTTATGAGGCTAAACATGGCCTAGAGATTAGATTAGGGTGTAAAAAATGATCCAAATCGAAATGTTTTGGACCAAAATTGTTCGCCTGGTGCGTGCCATTCACACCCTTTCCGCTTTTTATACCAATTTTGAAATACCTAATATAATAATTTGCAGACTATCGGCGGTCTTTTAGAATTGAATATCCAAGAGACAGCTACAATTTACAGACCTAAAATAATACATTACACACTAAGATACTTTTACTCGAAAAAATAAAAAGGAACAAATTATAATTATCACATTAGATATACATTCCCATAACACACAAATATTTGGTTCATCATCATAATATCTTCTGCTATTGTGTCCCACATTATGTAGGACATTTATTTTTGATTTATGATTAATAGCCAGTCACAAAATTTGTTATAGTTAAAGTTTTTGAAGAAGAAAATACGTAAAAATCTGAAGCATACCTACTTTAACTATTATCATACCTACGTTATACAGTTTTAACGGGTGCCTGTACATACAAAACATAGGAACCGTGTAAATTATATGAAATATCGAATATATACGCTGCATTAACATTGTATTGGTATTAACTGAAACTGAGTCCTACCTTGGCAAGTACACAGCACAGTTATTTAAATTCACATCCACCTCTCACACTTGTTTACAATATAACGTAACGTTACTTTGTCCCTGATTTCAGGTAGGTACATACCTATTTACGATTTACCTACTCACTCTCTTACATTTCCTTATCACAGGCACAGCACTTCCACGGGTCATAAAATACAAAGTAGAGCTATAAAACCAGCCCAGGTGTACGTACAAGAAACCCCATGGCCAAGATTTGGTTAAACATATGCCTTACATCGAGGGTTTGCGCCCAAGTGTACGTACGAGGAACCCTCATGGCCCAGTTTTGGTTTAACATATGCCCTTCCATTGAGGGTACGAGTGAATAATGGAGTTAGTTAAACAAAGGGATGTCGAAGTAAATTTTATCGCCGGTTTTTCGGATCGGATTTTTTACCGGTGTCGCTTTTACCATGAGTATGGTTTAAGACTGTGGTCGAATAAACAGAATAACGTTCATGATATTGGGCCAATATTATAAAACTTTTTTGCCAAAAATTAAACCAACTTCAAAACGGAAACTGAAAATTAAAAAATAAATTAACTTTACAATTCATTTCGACATTATAAGTGATAATTAAAAGAAACATAAACAATAAATAATTAAGTATTTAATCATTTTGAAGTCGGTGCCAAGTAAATACTACTAACATTTTCTTATATATTCCCTATAAGAATAATAACTAAAATTTATGTATCTTTTTCCCTTTTCTTTTTCCATAGATTTATTTTTCTACATAATTAGTTGTAAGTCAGCTTTAAAATTCAATCTTTCAAAAATCATAAAAATATGCTTAAAATTGATACTTTACGCAAAAATTTTGCAATATGGTAAATAAATCATTAGAGTACACAATTTGCATATTTTCGACTGCGAGTCAAATAATTTTCGGTGAAAGGTTAGATGTCGCAGGTTGAGGTGGCGTCAATATAACCTTCGCCGTTACGTAACTGGAGCCGCGAACACGCTTCCGGAAATAACGAAGCTTTGATTTGGAATGTGATATAATGGTGGTGAATTTAACCAGCTTCAAAAAGGAGGAGATTCTCAATTCCACCGCTTTTTATGTATGCACACCGATTAGAGTGATGCTTTAGTAATAAATGAGTTGTAAGCATCTCTTTAAAAAGCATTTACTTTTACTAGTTAATAAATCCTTAAGCTACGTAGAATTTTACGTACTCAACGTTCTAGTCATTTGCAAAATTGCCCTATATGATTATTATATCGATTCAAAAAGAACAAAAAAAAATTCTTATAAGTACTGCTCTTCACAATAATACTGGATTTCATTATCTCTAATTGGTACCTACTTCGAACAAAACTTTGATGTATATTAATTTTATGCAGAGGTTACCTGGCAGACATTGTTATCGGCGATAAGCCATCCATTAATAAACTTAAATTGCAAATACTGAATATTTTTCTCGTTCCCATATATTTTTATATGGTGTTTGTTTAATAAAATGAGACATTTGTAAGATAAAGTGTAACGCAAGCTAAGTTATGTAATAAGCTAGTAAGTAGGTACTGTCATTGCCTTAAGCGCAGTTGGAACACCATTAACTTAATAAAATATTTACAGCACCATTTTGTCCGAAACATTCAATTAATGTAATGTTACTTCAATGTTTTTTGTGTTTTCGTTATGACACCTTTGTGACCATAAAGTAGATGAAAATGGCCGAAGGTAACTTCGTAAAAAAACTACAAAACCCGCACGTAGGTTGTAAATTGTTGTAAAAACTTTATTGCAATGAAACGCGAGTGAAAATGCAAAAATTACTGTAAAAACTGCGCATACTAAACCTTGTTATAGTTCGATTCCCGCCGCAAAAATAAATCGTCCAAAGTTTTTCAACAACAGTCGTTACTTTATTACAAATGCCAACTTTGCTTAAAATTTCAAGGTTTCGCACCGAAACGTGTTGTGGTATAAATGCTATGAATGTTTTAAAAGTGAAGTAAAAGTCAAATTGCTGTTTTTCACTTAACAGTGTCCATTTAACATAATAAAGTCTATCCTGTTAATTAAATATAACGATGAAAGATTACAGTAACTCATTAATTTCTAATATTATCGGTGATATCATCAGTAGTTGGGGCTTTCTGTTCATTAGATATCGCTTAGGTTTTCTAGAGAAGCGATCTCATGACATAATATTATAAGTTGCGGAGGAGGCTAAGAGTCTTTTTCACCAACAAGAAGCTGAACAGAAATATGTATAGCTTCTTTAGTTACACGATATTATTACACAAAGCTTTTCTACGCTAAAGTAAGCAGACTTGCATAAGTTGCTACTTAAGAAATGTACCATGAATGTACCTAATGGTTTAGTTTAACAGACTACAAAGATATCTTTAAAATACCACGGACGTTGCGCGTGTAACAACTGAACATCAACTTTCTTTATCATTAGCCTTCAGAAACTGCATTCAAAGAGCAACTCCGAAGGTTGACAACTTCTCCATTCTGGGCGTCTTTCTTTGTTGAAAATGAGAATTAGTATCCATAGCACCAGAAAGCCTGGTCTTAGATAAGAGTGTTCTTTTGGCAACTTTTACCGGCTGTCAGTGGTAAAACCTAGCATTTATCAGATTCTTATGGTAAAACAACAAAAAAAAATGTTCAATTTTCACAAATTCTTACATTTACCAACTCATGTCGGGAAGTCCTAAGATTAACCGGTAAATTTTTGGATTTACCGTAGTACGGGCTTTCGGGGCATAATATGTATATACAATAACCGTGAAAAAAATATAATAATCTACTTAAGAATATCTAGGCATAAGGAATGCCAAAAGTAAGTATCCCAAGGCTTCGATTTCACCACGACCTTGCTCGTATCCAGATTCTGCCAGCAACCTTCACAATACCTTCTCTCGCAAAATCTCAAATTTCTGTTCCAAATGACCAAATCTTTCGCTACAAAGAAACAAGTTAATGAAAGCTTGAACAGTGGCACGAGAGAGCATTTCAAATTGCTAGGTCATCCAAACTAATATTAAGAAAACAAATAGTGAGTTAATTTAGGTTTATGATTTATAGGCTCTATTTAAAGGACATTTCTGTTTTCTCTAAATGTTGATAATTAGATATAATTATGCAAATTATGTGTGAATTATGGTGAATTAAGGCCTAATCTCACTCGCCAAGAGAAGTCCCAGTGTCCAAGCAGTGGATAACGTTAATATGATGCTGATGCAAAAGGGTCTGGATCGTATTAGGAAATCTATTTTACACAAAAGCTTCATTTCATCATATTTTATCATATCATTATAGAGTACCTACATATTGTACTACGGAATGCAAAATAATACTTTTATCGCCAATTAGAAACCTACTGGACGGAATTATCTAGCTCAAACAAAAGGCACTCAGTATTCCAATTGGAAAGGATTAGGCAAGCAAATAATAGAAAATAGTGACGTCACCGTCACTAACTTTATCTGGTCTATAAACTGACCCTCGACATTTTCTACAATGTTATCTCAGTTTAGTGTGTCTTGTCGTATAACATAGATAAATACTTAATAAATCTAATATATGATTTAGACACCGACGAGACTTATTTTAATCAAGGTGTACTCTCTTAATACTATATTATAAATAATCTTAAAAGCACTGTCGTATGTAGCAATAATCTAAATAAGTACCGAACGTATTTTTTTGCGGTATTTACAAAAAGGTGGAATAATTAAAAAAAAGGTTTATAAGTTCAAACGCAGTCATGCGAAATCGGGGCGGTTTGCTATTAAAGACTAATCAACGCGCAAAATGTTAATCACAAATTACTGATCTGTTGCACAGCATCACTTTGACAAAATGTTTTGTTTAATTTCATGTTCTCAAGAAAATTATTCGCTCCAGTTTTTCATTTACAAATTTGCGTCGCCTCACAATTACGAGAACGAAATGGATTGGTAGAAAACTGGTTAGTACAATTTAAAAGTAATTTTAGACTCGTTTCGGAGGCTACTTAGGGGTAAATCGAGGAAAATTTAAATGTTCGTGCAATTATGCAAAACTAGATATTTTATTTGGCGTAATTTGAAATCTTAGAATTAAACTTTGTTATTTAGCTTTATTTTGACCCCTACCATTTGATGTTTAAGTTTACTCAGCAGTTGATACTTAAATTTGCACATATAATGTTTTATCGCACAATATTCTACACGTAGTTTTGTGTGAAATGGAAGCTTGATTTTTATCAAACAATGGAACGTTGGATTATGTAACTGTACTTAGATACTTATATGATTGAATGCGATAGATTTGCTTTATTTTATAAATAACCCCGTGGTAAAACTTTAAGCTCATTTGAACGTATTTATTTTTAGGTTTTCGAAAACAATGCAGAAGAAGGCAGATTCGGTTTTAATGCAGTTGTCTGGGAACAATGGAGCCGACTTGTGTTGTTCATTATGAAACTATGGCATGTTGCAACTAGACTAACACAATGAACTGTAATTAGTGAAGAAGGATTCATGCGAAATCTCTAAGAATTTCTGCATAACTTCCTTCTATTGAATCTTGAAGGAAATATAGTTATAATTTTATAGTGCTGTTCAAAATGTTCAACCATAGGTTTTGTTTTATAAGCAACTAGGAAAAACAGTAAAGCCACAAAATGTTACCTACAAACTTTCCAATGGTTCACAAATATTCTAAAAGATAAATCTTCTGCATTCACCCTTATAAATGCGTACTACCTACATTTTATTTCAGCTATTGAAAGAAAATGTAGAGACACTACTCTTGTATTGTAAATGGTCATCTATGACAATTTATTTCTTACTCGTCATAGCGGTGGCAACGCTTCCCCAATATGCCTTATCTTGAGCGACGTCGAGAGCAGGCTCTTCGGGACTCCGTACGGGCTCCACGAGACCCGATATAGGCCTCGTGCCAAGCAGCAGCGCTGCTGGCGACACCTTTGATCGACGCAGCTTGACTCCGTTACCGAACTCCGTGGTTAATACAGAATGAAAACTTTTTGGACTATTTCAAATTTTGAAAACAAAAAGGTTCGAGTTCACTTTTTAAAATTTGGAAACAGAATGTTTTCTTTCTCCAGTTGTTTTATTTTATTCTTTTTTTCGATTTTTAAATGTTTTGAATGTATTTTCGTTACAGTGAACGACTTCGGTAAAGAATGCAGCAAGGTAATTATCGACCAGCTGATTCAGATATTTTAATTGGCGCAATGAATGCACGTTACTACAACACTGCCCAGAATACGTGCTTTTTCACAGAAACACGCGACACAAAACCACGGAAAAATTCGAGCAAATTATAATGAAACTAAAATTAGCGGGAATGGGATAAAACTTTCACTGTGAACTAGATTTGAGAGCAAAATGTAAATAGCGCGCGTGCTTGACTTCTGGCGGCCGTCGCCATATTGGAAAACTGGGGTCGTTTTGACGCATGCGCTGTTTATGAGGGTGCTTTGAATGTCACCCCTTCTCACAAAGGCCAGGGGAGAAGGAAGGTAACTAAGGCATGTTTATTTTGAGAACACAAACGCATAGAAGCCTGCACTTTGAAACAAAAAATAATTTAGCAGAATAAACAAAAAAAATTAATTATGTACCTTTAATCAGAACTCACGACCCGTCAAGCCAATAGCCTATCAAGCCAAAGATTCTTCCTATAATGATAAAAACATAAAACTTGACTACATTTTTTTATACTTAGATATTTGTCATGGAAAATATTATTACCGTAACTATTGTACATAATTAGATGCCGTAAATATGTGAGAAAACCAGTGGCCGATGATTTAAAACCGTTGTGGTTAAAAAAAAAACAATTGCGGCGTGCTTGTGGCGAATTGAATCAATGAAAGTTGATAGTATTTGCACGCAATGATTTATTATTATTGATAGAGAAACCGTTGTCTGTTGAAAGACTGACAGTCGTCATTTGACGTGATAGCTCTATATAAAAACCATTCAATGATTAATCCCCAACCAAAAATGAGGTTATGGTGTTATAAGTTTGACGTGTCTGTCTGTCTGTGTGTCTGTCTGTCTGTCTGGGACATCATAGGTCCCAAACGGATGGAGAAATTGGAGTAGAAAATCGGCATCACTGTTGACTTAGGTGACTGCTTCAGTGGTGCAGTGGGCCAAGAAAAAGAGCTCGCTTATTTTGCAATAACCGTTCAGAATTTTATCTCTATTAGAAGAGGTTAAAACGGTTAACGGTTAACGTAAGCACTTATCCGTGTGAAGCCATTTATCTCCTCCGATTAGACTTAAAAGAAGATTAAGATTAACGCTTCAGGCCTTTTACAAACGAACAAAACGCATGTCGTAAGAGCTGTAACGAAACGCAGTTGACGTTATATAGTTTTTGAACAATATATGATTTATTTGATTTTCAGATTGTGATTTATTGTTGACCTCGTTATATAGGACATTTTGATGATTTTCGTAAAATAAAAAAAAAAGTGGGTGAATACATTTTAATTGCCTACTAGTGTCAATTTTATTTGCTTTTTCTAGTGTTATTGAATTATTGAGTATCTTTTCAACCAATTTTGCACACTTGTCGGGTATTATCACTGCACCCTCAATATTCGATTCTAAATAAAAATAGTTCTTTTTCTATTTTCCAAAAAGTCCGTTTTTGATCCGGATCTGCGAGATATAAAAAAAAATGTATATCTTTTAAATTTCTAATAAATATGTATATCTTTTAAATTTCTAATGAGTTGATTAGTCTTAGACTAGATACTTATACACAAATTCCGTTTAGTAAAATTAGTCCGTTAATTCGTCTAAAGAATTTTAATTTCTATGTAGTTAAAGACTCAAGCCTCATCTCAAGGTCATAACCCTCATAGATTTTGAGATACAACCGCTGATATTGCCAACTAGAGACAATAAATGACCTCGATCTATCGTGTACGAAAAGACCTTGCGGTTTTGATTTATGAAACAAAATAGTATCTAATAAACCAGTCTAGATCGACTCTTATCTTGCATAATCTAGATTTACAACTATTATTAGTGTTTTGTTATGCATAATGCGAACATTAATGGTTTTGTGGCATTTCACTAATTGTTTATTTCATAGCCGTAAAATAGCATACAATAGCGTCTTTTTTGTAATAAAGTTCACATATGATTTTAAGTGGCTTTGAAATGGAGGAAGTTCTTTATTTTACGCTTATTTTTATTTTTGTTGACCGACACCGCTTTGTTGATTTCAATTTGGTTAAAACTGGCGATTTCTAAGGCCGAGCATATAACATAATTATAGATAACACAACAAAGTGTATTTTATTAAATATATTTTTTTATATATTTCTTAAAAAGGTTATTTAAAGTCCATTTATTCAACCGATTTCAACTTTGAGGACTTCAGATAAAGTACTTTAGTTTAATACCTCTTTAGTAGGAAAGCGTGTTTAAAATATTAGCTATATAAATAAAAATGAATTGTTGTTCGTTAGTCTGATTAAAACTCGAGAACGGCTGAACGGATTTATCTTATCTTAGTCTTGAAATGTTCGTAGAGGTCTAGGGAAGGTTTAAAAGGCGAGAAAAAATCGAATAATTGCCGGGATTTTTTTTATAATTACTGATTCGAAGCTGGGGCGGGCCGCTAGTTAAACATAAAACTCACTTATTCACTGGGAATTTCTGAGTTAGCAAGCCAATATGTCTTCATAAACATAAAAGAACGAGGAAAATGTCCGAGTAGCAGTGATTGTGTCAGATCCCTTCACTGACCTATCAAGCGCACGCAAAAACTTGATTGATCGAAATCATATGCGAGAGAGACGGGCCTGAGACCGACATAGGTTATATCGTAGACTAGGTGTGGTGTCGGTAGATGATACGGTATTTTCTCATGAGAACGCGATAGCTCATTCATTAGCTTAATGTGACATGTCTGAATAAGATAGAAATTATATTATGAAAAATAATATAAATATAAATTTAATTCAAAATAAGGTATATATAGATATTGTCTACGCATATATTCTTATTATTAATTACTTTCGCAGCTGATCCGCACATATTGTTCGCACATGTACCATAAAAAAAACTATAGTATGTCTATAATATTAAGTATATCAGTAGAGCTTACCACGGGGTGTTGTTGTGTGGAGTGTCCGGAAATAATAATTATTTATTTATTAAACATATGTACACCTACTTTGTGTATGACCGCGTCGTCAGAGTTTTGTGAATCTCCCTCTGTTAGTGTCTAACACATAGGTTAAAATGTGTTAGACAGACTTTGATCTAGAAAGAGACCATTACCTAACAACAAAAAAAAATGGCAAATGGGAAAAACATGGCTACCTTTCTCTGTAAACTGTTTTTAATAGCCAATGCTTTTGAGGTATTGAGGCGCTATTAAAATTGTAATTTTCAAACTTTTTCAGCAACTCTATATGGAGACTCAGGTCCGTTGTTAATCATAACTTAAAAGTCCACTCAATATTTGGATAATTTATTAACACAGGTCAAAGTTTAAATATTTAGGGGAGAAACTCTACCCGGAATGGCTTAATATCATTTGAATATTTAATTTCATATTAAAATGTAAACCCATCATAATCAGTTACGTTATAAACAGAAAGAATATGCAAAATTAAATATGGCATGGTTCATAAACCATACAAATGGGCATAACGAAAGTATTCGTAAGGCAAAATGCCGTAATATTCATAAAATAATGCTTATTGCATTCTTGCTGCCCACGACCGACGACGCAAATTATTGATATAACTTTTATAAGCGATAAAACGAATTAAAATTATGCGATGTCCCTGGGAACCAGGTTCACCGCAGGCTTCAGATCGATTCCAACCGTAACATCGTCATCACCCATCATCTCAACACTAACTCATTTCTTACACAAGTCCTCTCTCTCCCCCTTAGGTTCCCGTATCTTGGAAATCTAACTCATAGTTATCTAAGCCTTTTCTATGTAGCCTTGCCATGAGTTGTAATTTTTAAACTTACAACACATTGAAATCCATACATTTGACAGACTTTTCACAACTAATATGTTATCATTATCTGTCAAATGTTGTAAATTTACAGCAGATAAAATGTCAACTCATAGTAAAGCTAATTGATGGTAATGGTTGGAATCTTAACTAATACCTGATATTTCCTCGTTATGTAATAAATACATGTTACAAGATAATAACCTGATTTAGGTAGCTTATGAAACTTATCTAAAAACCTGTTTAGGCAGGCAAAATAACAAAATTTACAATTTAATTAACCTTTCGATCACCAAGTGCTGGTTTTTATTTATGCCAATTTATTCATGGCCTTATTTATTTATTCGTGTAACATCTGCTCTACATCGAAGCTATAAGAAAAATAATAATATCGCCTAAAACCTTCTTTTTACGTTACCACTGTTAGGACGCAGGGACTTCTATTAGGCCATAATTCACCACGCTGGCCAAGTGAAAACGTCACATGTTCTTCAAATGAAGTATGCAAAGCTTATTTTACATTGTACTCATTAATCAAAGCGGCGCCGATGTGAACCATTAACACTATAGCTATCTCAACTTTCGTATTACCAAAAAATAATATTCCCTGTAAACAAAAGGCATAAAGGTAAAATAATCTAAGTATCTTAAAAACGGTAACTGCCAATCGACATGCAACTGTTGCTAAATTGTGCTAAGCCCATGTAAAAAGGTCATAGATTGCTTATTGTTATCAATGTTGATTTAGAGGCTCATTGTGTGCTTCTTCCCATGGTGTAGAGATTGATTGTTGAGATCAATAATGGTGGATTATTATTTGGAGTTAGTTGCCTTTTTATCTTTTTTTTAATTTTCATACCTCTGAGATTACCTTGAAATAAATCTAAATTTAAAATTTAAGAAAAACCCCCGATTCCAATGCCTTAATTTCCTTAAATGTATAACAACATAATATTATGTAATGTGGACGCGATGCGTTTTCATTTGATACCCCACACTAGTATATTTGCAGATTTTCGGTTTTCCTTCCCCACTCTAACCCCCATAACTCTTAAACGGCTTAACCGATTTTCATGAAACATGTCTAAGAACACTCGCGCCAGATTCACCTATCATACAAAAAAAACTAAATTGAAATCGCTCCATCCGTTCGGGAGCTATGGTGACACAGACAGACAGACAGACACACAGACAGACAGACAGACAGACAGACAGACAGACAGACAGACACGTCAAACTTATAACACCCCTCTTTTTTGGTCGGGGGTTAAAAAGACGAATTATTGCAGCTTATCGCACGCTATCGAGAAAACTGACATGAAGAAATACCATCAAGTTACACGGAACATAAACGAAATGACAAACTTTTGCAAGAAGTGCCATTAAACAGTACCTAGTGCATTGACAAGTCACGTTATAGAGAGTTTTATTGGCGGCACAATGATCTGGTAGATCGTTAAAACTTTATACAGTGTGTTTTAAATTGGTATATAAAGCGAAAAGAGTTCGAAAGGTCAACCCATGCCGAGTATTTTTTTGATTACGATTTTGAAGCAAATTTGAGAAAAAAATCTTTAAAGTTTAAACCGGTAAATCCAATTCTTTCGTGAGTGAAATTGTTGTTAATTTGGTTTATCGGTTACCATGAGAGGTATTAAAGTAAACCTATCTTATTTAGTGTTTTAATAATAATCACTCATGAACGATAGGTTAAAAAAAAAAAATTTTCTTTTTCACTTTTACAAGGGATTAAAGAAAGTTTTTAACTCAAGTTTAGCCTTAAACCATTTAAGGCTAAACTTGAGTTAAAGATTAAATTAGGCTAAAAAATTTAAGAGAATTTTTATCGAAGAGAAGGCCACCAAATCTCAATGTAGAACAAAATATGTTCACCTGATGCGTGCCATTCACACCCTTTTCGCTCAAGACACAAGTTTTGAAAGACCTTGTATTCCTACCTCGCAGTTTAAAATGAGCTTTTAAAACTAAAAGCTTTACTAATTAAGTTTCGTTTCACTGCGTTCGTTCTGTTTCTCGCTCTCGATCTCGATTGATGGAGAGTCACGATGTGGCCTGATGAAGGAGCATGAAGGCTTAAGTACTGGTGAAGGCTTAAGGGATAAGTACATACTAGTACTCAGTGGTGCGGATGGCGTAGGTTCGCATCCGGCGTAAGAAGTAGCGGGTTCGATTCCCGCCGTCAAGTGTTTGTATGTTTTGCAAGCACTTTCTCCTTGGTCTCGGCGTTTAATATGTATAGTAAAAATATCTTAACATAATAATTGTCTATTATATTATGTATTTCAGATGTCTAGTACCCGTAACACAAGCTTAGAGCTTACCACGGGGCTATATGTTGTTGTGAGGATTGTACAGAAATATGTATTTATTTATTTTTATAACGTTTTCAGTCTTAAAGTGACACGAAAATAACATATGATACTTAAAATAGATTCAAAGTTTAAAAACCTCGCCAACGTGTATGATCTATTACAAGTTTTTACAATGGAGATAATAAAGTGGAGATTTCGTTGCATGGATCTCTACATTCAACAAAATCTTCACAGATAAACTTACAAAACAATGAAACACCAAAGTAACTAATGGCTCTCAAGGTACAAAGCTTATGGTGCCAAATTTGAACATTAAAGTGGCAAACGGAATCAGATCAACGAAACAGACAGGGAGTGACGCAACAGACAAATACACGGTCCATTGTGCCCGTAACGGTACACTGGAATATGTGTTTGTTTGACACAAAAATGTGCTAATAACTCGGGACAGTCACGATCGAGGTTGTGAGTAATGTTTCTTTCAAATGAACGAGTCATAACATTGCCATTATTATGAGATGCTGTTATTTTGTTTTAAAAAGTTGGTACAATAAGCTTTATCAAGAGTTTCACTTTTACAGTAATACAGTAACATTTAATCTATACTTTATGTACGACAGTTGCTACAACATTTTCCGTTTGGATATTATTTTTTCGACGACTAACGATTTACAAAATAACGGAAACATAATAAATTACATATTATTTTACTTGAACTTGGTAGGTTATTGAATAAAATAAACTTTACATAAAACATAAATAAAGAAACATAAACCAAGTACTTAAGTAAAAAAAAATGGTCTTACGTTGTGATAAAACAGATACTATGAGATAAAATCCAACAGTTTCACAATTTGGAGCTTCAAAGGCTTCAACAACCTTAGTTTCAAAGACAGAAACGCAAAGAATGCCTTGATTGCTTTAAAATTGCCAGCATCTCCTTGGGCCGGTAACTTGATAATTACCAAGAAAAATGACTCCGTAATTATCTTATGAGAACCGTTTATTTCGTCTTCGGTGCGTTTTGAAATGCTTAGCATTTTCTTTGTTTCATATTAAGGCGGGAAGGCTTTTAACAATTAAAATTTTCAGAACTAGCAATTGCAGATCGAATAAAATCTCAGGGAACGGATGTGCCGGAAATGTAACCACAATTAGGTCAGTTTGTAAAGCAAACGGATAACTCTGATAAAGGATATTAAAATGTTATTTCTAATTACAGCATTTAGGGACAGATCTAATATCCTTATAGTTAAAGAGCCAGCTTAAATCTGACAACACATTCTTTACGGTATCTGAAATTTCGTCCAGTGAGACTTCTATACCCAGTTAACAAGCAATGGGTACTAGCTAACCCCGGCCGCGGTAGGTTTGGGGTCCCTCAGGTGAGTCAGGTATGAAAAAAAGTAAATTTTTAAAGTATTTTACGGCGTCTGCCGTTTTAAAATGTTTTAATATATCTCTGGAAAAATTGAAAAATAATTATGGCTGCTGATTTTAAAGGTTGCAACATCCTGGCAGCCACTTTTCAAAATTCGAAAAAAAATAAAAAATTAAAGTATTTTACGGCGTCTGCCATTTTAATATGTTATCTATTGAACTATTTTAAGTTAATATTGAAAATGGCTGACATTTTTTCCGGTTGTAACTATCCGTTTTACAGCGAAACATTACTTGCAGTTTATGCGTAGAAAACATGTGGTAGTTTATGCTCTCTCTCTGTCTATCTCTTTAGTCAAATATTTTCTTCTTTTGTGTTAGGGCTGAGTGGTGGGGATTTAGTTCCTTTTACGAAAACAAAGGCACACCTGGCCCGTACGGCTTACAGTAAAATTATTTTCCATGCTTGTAGCATTATTGATCAGTCTAATATTGTTACTAGAGGTTCAGATTATTTTAATAATCATGCTGGGCAATATGGTTAACTTGAAAAATCTTCTCACATTTGTATGCTAACCTGGACAGGAAACATCGAAAGGTTTATTGATGTCAGCAAAATATATACACTATAACTTGGACCACTTCTAGCTGAAAGCTGAAAGCTTAATTGGCTTCCACGCTTTCACTGGTTGTGATTTAAATCCAGCTTTTTTATAACCTGAGAAAAAAAAACCTTTCATGTTACTAAAAAATAACGTGGAATTTCAAAAAGCATTTGCTGCTTTCGGTGACATTGGCCTGACTGAGAATACCTTACGTGAACTGTTTGATGTTAGAAGAAAGTTCCAGAAGTACACTTGCCAGTATCTACAATGCTAAAAAATCCATCGATGTTGATGATGGGAGATTTCAACTGTTCATTAATTCCAACAAGGACAGCCTTGTAGATATGAACGAAAATTTTAATTAAAAAGTCCGGAGCTTTGATGCAAGCTTGATCCTTTCATATATTTTATTTTTATAGTCACTTGTCACCTTCTAAAGGTGATTCCGAAGATGAAAATTAATGATAATATATTTTATCATTATAGATTATTTCCAAAAATAAATATATTCTGATATGAATTATAAATATATCTATTAATTAATGTTTGATTTTTTTACATCTTTAAAATATTTTTATATTTGTTACAGCCTTAGAATGGAACTTTTTTTCCTTATTTTATTATGCACATTTAAAGTACGCATGTGTTCCGTATGTGTTCGTTTAATTGTATAATTATATATTTTTTAATATAATTTAACAGTCCAATTAGGTAGGTCCTATTTCGAGAAAGAGGTCAGTCGCCGAATCCAACTCGGATGGGCAGCGCTACCGCAGTGCCTCAAGACGAAAGTCTTCAATCAATGTGTGTTGCCAGTAATGACATACGGATCCTAAACGTGGTGCTTCACTATTGGTCTCATAAACAGGCTCAGAGTCGCTCAAATTATCTACGGGATCGAATCAGAAATGAGGAGATTCGTAGAAGAAAGCGGGTCACCGACATAGCCAAACGGATTAGTTCTTTGAAGTGGCAGTGGGCACGCCATATTGCACGCAAAACAGATGGTCGTTGGGGCCGAAAGGTTCTCGAATGGAGACCACGGATCGGCAAGCGCAGCGTAGGACGTCCACCAACTAGATGGACGGACGATCTGATGAAGGCTGCGGGCTCACGGTGAATGCAGGCCGCTGCCAGCTGAAACCACTGGAGGTCTTTGAGGGAGGCCTATGCCCAGCAGTGGACGTCTTACGGCTGAGATGATGATATAATTTTAATGTTACATAAATTTTACGAATGTAAATATTACAACTGTGGACATACGTATGCACGGACTGCGGGTAATGTTTCGCTGTAAAACGGATAGTTACAACCGGAAAAAATGTCAGCCATTTTCAATATTAACTTAAAATAGTTCAATAGATAACATATTAAAACGGCAGACGCCGTAAAATACTTTATTTTTTTATTTTTTTTCGAATTTTGTAAAGTGGCTGCCAGGATGTTGCAACCTTTAAAATCAGCAGCCATAATTATTTTTCAATTTTTCCAGAGATATATTAAAACATATTAAAACGGCAGACGCCGTAAAATACTTTAAAAATTTACTTTTTTTCATACCTGACTCACCTGAGGGACCCCAAACCTACCGCGGCCGGGGTTAGCTAGTACCCATTGCTTGTTAACTGGGTATAGAAGTCTCCCTGGACGAAATTTCAGATACCGTAAAGAATGTGTTGTCAGATTTAAGCTGGCTCTTTAACTATTATGATACCGTTTTATTTGAAAAGACACTTTTAAATGTCGATGTCGAAATTTTATAAGAAACGAGCTGACCCCAGCAAACGTTGTTTTGCAAAATGAAAAAAAGAATGAGTAGCCGATTCTCAGACCCATGCATATGAAATTTGGTAAAAATCGGTAAAGCCGTTTCGGAGGAGTACGATTACTAACATTGTGACATGGAAATTTTATATATAAGAAAATAGAACTATCGTTATACAAACCAGAAAGTAGAATTTTTTGATTACTTGCACAATTTAAGAAGTATTTTAGGAATACGAGTATATTCATGATTGAGATAGCTAATTTATTTATTTATGTGAGTACACTAACACGATTAAGCAAACAATTACATTAGTACACAAAATTACCATAGAAAGATACACAAATAAGAAAAATAAGACTTATGAAGAAGAGATCTAAGTGTATGTTAACGTTTCCAGGAATTCGAATTAAGGTAGGAATTCGAGATTTACTTGAAATACTCGTAGATTTGTCAATATGTCTGCCAACTCGCAATTATCATCAATTTAGCCGAGATTATGGCGTCTGCCAAGTCAAAAACTTGCATTGTATCGATATTATAAGAGCCTGAGAAACAAGAGGTTACGGATTCGATTCCCGCCTGGGGACCAGATTTTGTATGATCTACAATTTCTGGTTTCGGTGTGTGATTAGTCCAGAGATATTTATTAATTTATTATTATTATGATATTTATGTCAAACAAATGAGTAGTAATGATTTTTATGTTGTATTTTTTATATTATTATTATTGTAGTTTGGTTTTAAATATACTTTATTTTTCTGTATCTGTGTTGTCGAAATAAATGTATTTATTTCTTTTTTCTTTTTAAAACCTGTTTTCAAATTGGATAGTCTCGCTTTTGTTTTGATGGTGTCATATTATGATTTCATGATAAGTAAATGGTCAGCTTATTATTTTCTTATCTTAAAACTATCATAATACTGGACCCCACTTTGTCCAGACCCCTCTTGGACCTTGGGCCCTGGTAAATAAAAGCCGTTTCATTACTTCCAAGGCCGCTGGCGCGTTACCAATCACTTTTACATCACGATTCCTGATAAGCTTGTTTGTGCGTTAATTGTTGCAGCTTTTAGACAAAGCTTTATTAAGTTTCAATTTATATATTATAAGCCCCTTGTGTCCCACTGCTGGGCAAAGGCTTCAAGTTTGAATTATAAATAATAAATTAAATATTTTTTTCCGGACAATCCACACAACATCTAGCACCATCATGGTAAGCCTTAAAGCTTGTGTTACGGGTACTAGACATCTGATATACTTAATTTAATAGACATACATTTACATATAGATATTTTTATTATCATATCATATTATATTATTATTATTATTTTTTATTATTGATAAGCCTTCATTTGACCACAATCTCACCTGATGTAAAGTGACGATGTGGTCTAAGATGGAGCATGAAGACCTAGAAGATGGCTTCTCCGGACCACATTACGAAACACGAAAAAATCGCTTCACGCCCTGGCCCAGCCCGGAGGGTGGTGCAAGCCGCGGCCGAAGCCTCCCACCAGAGACTGTTCTTAGCACCACCCGGAGGTCACGTGTAAGGATTCAGAGGGTTACCACTTACGGACGTGAACAGACAAAACCTCCAAAAAATATAAATAATATATTTATAATATAATATATTATATTAAAAAAATATATATAATTTATTTGGAATACCATTCCTTCTACTATTGCTTAAAGTTAAATGTAATTTATTGCCATTAGTATGATATGGTAATATTTCGAAACCGCGCTGGCAAATTTATTTATTTACTGACACTTTCCTGAAGATTTTATAAGAAGTAGTAACATCACGAGCTAAGAATGAATGGACATCAAAAGGGTACCATGATAAGGAAGATAAGTATCTTTTAAACCATATAATCAGCATATGGATATTTTTAATAAAAAAATAGAGAAGCCGTTATCCGGTGAAAAGCCCATAATAGGGCTAGATGTATTTCCTAGCCATATTTTGTATTAATACTCGCATACAAAATACTAGATTGTATCCGATTAAGTTTAGACAGAATTTCAAAATTCTAAGCTTAAAACTGAAGCTCATCTTCAAGTAAAATAAAAACATGGAATATATATTTATTTAGAATATTTCCAGCTCAAATCGTGTCAAAAGTCTAAAATAAAGTTTAAAGGGTTGTTTTTAAACTTTAAACTCTTTCCTGTTCCATTAGCTCGCTTTCATTCATTTTGCAATCAATCTCCACCGTTTCATCGTTAAACTAAACTCGTTTTAAATCTCTGGACAGTTAAACTGTAAATAAACGATAAAAAGTATCACAAATTTAGAATAAATATACATCTCACGATAGTTAGCACACATACTGGGGGTTTACGCAAAACAACAACACGGATAGAATTTTAAGAAGCATTTGTCAGGGTAATCTCAATTTTGTAACGGTGCGTTACAAATAGATCTAAGATGAAATTCGCATGCTAATTATTACAACAGCCTTAATATTTATCGTTTATATTTAATATGATGGAACGAAGAAAATATGAAACAGTCCGGTCTATTAGTCAATGCAAGAGTTTAAACATTAATATCATAATTATTCATATTCATTTATTCGTTGTTTCATGTGGTGGCAATAAAGGAGATACATAATCTAAAATTTTTAGATTCTCTGACAAGACCTACAACTTTTAGTTATATTTAGACTTAGCTTAAAGTAGGTAACGAAAATGTATTACGTAGTAAAAAAATACAAGTGTGCACTAATAGCACATCGTTACAATATAGCACAGTGGTCGGCCGGCCGGGCCGAAAAGTTCTTTATATTATAGGACACTTCGGAATGGCTAGCGCAGGTTAAAACGTCCACACCTATATAGATTTGTTAATGCGCGGGTTAAGTTTGATGCATTTCGCTTCCAACAGAAATAACGGGAAATTTATGAAGAACGCTTAAGTCAGGTTAAGATTATTCACAGTTTAAGAAATAATGTATCGTGGAGGCTTATTTAATTTATAATCAAAGTGGTGTCTATCAACCAATACCTATGGACGTTGTGAGTTAAAAAACCCTTAAGAGGCTGTCCATTACTGCACTTTTTACAGCTTCGGAAATATAACTAAGATGAAAAATGATTCTTTTAGTAGCTCTTACTCGACTAACCTCGAATTTGAATAGGTACCTAAGTTTTATTTTATATTTCTGTAATTGCTACGAGTATATTTTTTCTATTAAAAGAAGCCTTGATCTTTAGCGCTTTTTCAAGGCACGTCTGTTTAAGAACCCGAATCTGAGATGCTTTATCTATTGAAATTATATTTTACACGTCAAGGTAAATAATATAATAATTGTCATAATTTTAAACTCACAATCTATCTCCGTGACCCATTGCTTGCGTGAATCACGCTTGAATACCTTTGTCTTTTCCATCAGGGTTTTTGCACATTCAGCCAAAGTATCTATTACTAAAGTATATTATATAGTATATAGAAACATCTATAACCGGACATAGGGCTTGTTTCCTGATTTTCAGTAATCATTCCACGCCATTCTAGCTTCGTGATTAATATTCAAATAGTCTTAAATATTTATGAAATTAATATAGGTAACGGTACTAATTTAATTGTTTACTAAAACCTATGTTTTAGTTGTGTCTTGTGATTTGAAAGACAATCTGATCTTGTGTATAATCTAGGCCTCACGTTTGTATACTAAATTTATTTGTAATAAGGTTATGTAATGCGCATTTTATTTGTTTAGTGTACAATAAAGAACAGAGACCCTCGCGAGATTCAAACCCGCAATACCTTTCGAAGCTAGCGTCGAGTATGTCTCCTCCTGCCTTCTGTTTCTACGCCAATAGCATCCAATAATGATTTAGAACATTATGATATACTATAATTAAATAAATATTTGCGGACAATCCACAACAACATTTAGCCCCGTGGTAAGCTCTAAGCTTGTGTTACGTGTACTAGGCATATGTTATATTTAATATAATAGACACACTATACATTTAAAAACCAAGACCCTGGACTAAGTGCTTGCAGCACAAACAAACACTTGACCATACCTTAGTACTCGGTCCTTCGCTAACCGAGACACTGAGGTTACGAGTAGTTGGGAAATACACACATAAAATATGTAAGGACTATAAAGATAATTGGCATGGTAGTGTTGCAAATTAAATACCTCAACGCTACTAAAATATGTCATCATACAAATTTTTACGGTTCTTTGCACAACGAACCATTCCGAAATTGGAAATGTTTTGCACCGGTAATTTAGCGTGACGAGGAATCTATTATTTAAAATAATTTACTCCAATTTAACCTTTATTTACGTAATTATGAGGCGTACAATATAAGTAATATTAACTGAAACTTATCATAATAACGTGCAAATAAAACATCTCCTCTTTTACTCACTCATTGGCAAGACTATATAAAGATTCCAAAACATCAGAATATATTTTAGCAACAATAAAATAAGGTAAAATTATAATATAATAATACTTACATGTATATATAATATATATTTTATAAATATTGGAAAACACAAAAACAAAATTACTTTACCCCATATTATTCTCAAGTTCAGTAAAATCAAGATACAAAATCATTTATTTCCAATGTTTTTGTGTTTACAAATCTTAATAGATGGATTTAAAAAAAAATCGGTATACCAATGCTTATGTAAAATCCTAGTTTTCTGTTATAACTTAAACGACATGACATTTATACTTAAACGTTTTAATTTTTTTTTATTAGTCTTGGCAAATAAACTTAGTTCACAAGAGCTTTAAACTTTATTGTTCGACATAATCGGCAAAAGTTTAATCATTTCGTCTCGGCGAGAGACCGTTAGAAACGAAATGAAAGAGTTTTTGTTCAAAACAAAATACTAAACCGTTGATTGCATTTTTTTATGATTGAATTGAATGATATTGTTGTGCGTGCGTAAATTTGATAAAATGTAATAGTAATTTTTATACACGAGTGCAAAGTGGCTTTTTAACCGCGTGCTCAATTTTGATGACCCGATAAGCGAAGGATTCAATAATTGAATCACGTGCGCAGCGAGTCATTTTAATTTTAAATTAGAATCCTGAGCGTTATTGAGAGAATCAAAAGAAAATAAGGTGAGATATCTTGGTACTTGAGTGCAACACTTAACTTTACATACCACCGAGATAGAGGGATAAAAATTTTCTATCTTTCATATAACAAGTGTTAATAATGATAGTGAGGCGAAGAGAGCCATATTACTATGTTGAAACGTAGTGATATTTAACTTGACTAAGTTGAACCTCTTTTTCAAGGAAAGGTCTCAGAGCCATGCTCATTTTCATTGCCGATTAAAAAAAATGTTTCTATGTTCAAAAAAAATTGTGGTGTGTTCGTGGTGAGTGAAATGCCCATTAAAACTGTGACATTAAGTGAAATGCAAATATATTGCTCTTGTAAGTGAATTGTAGTTCTTAAGAGAAATAAATTATCTCAGTACCTTCGATGATTCATCCCATTGCAATAATTTGGATAGTGACCAGTTTTTAATACTTTGGAAACTGACCAGTTTTTTAACATTCAACATCCGTAATCGCTTGGTTGGAGTGCTTGGCGAGATTTTTTTATTAACTTGTTAACTGCATTCCAGTTTCTATGTTACCTTCCCATCTAACTCTAGTAGATGCCGTTATCTTAAAGATTTCTAACACTGACTATGGCAGGAATGATAAGATAATATCGTGTATACTTTAGATAATCGAGATCTATGCTGCTTATAGGTTTATAGGTTACAAAATTGTTTTATGATTATGTCATGAAAAAAATATTTATTACGATAACATAATCTTGACCTGGTGAAGGTAGCTCGCGGTGGTTACAGACTGCTACTGACATATTTCTTACAATTATTTTTAGAGGAAGATTTATTTAAATTGTTATAAACAACGATTCCATACAAGGTATCCCGTATCAACCTTATTATTATACATATTATGCTTTCTAAAGTAACTATAAAAATACCTGGCTTTTACGTATTTTTTATATAATAGATTCATACCTAAGATGCGTTAAATTAAAAATAATGACTCATATATTATAAGTAGAATGTGCTAACTATTATGCTATCATAATCATAATACAAACATAATCAAAACAACATACATCGTAAAACAAAAGATGCTGACGCCAGGTGCTTACCTACCTAATTAAAAGCAAACAATTTTTTTTATGTACTTGAAATTTATGCTATTTCTCCGTGATTTTTTTATCTTCTATTCTATTTAATAATAATCTTCTTAGGTTAAAACATTATCATCGTCATTAGGGAAAAAAACATTTACCACACTATAAAATAAAAATAAAAATTAGGTACCTACAAACATTTTTTTTAAGAATCTTATCATCGTAATTTGGGTAAGATGCTATTAGCTTAAACTTATTGTAAATTACGAATAAAAAGTCAAGAATATTTATTTTAGAATAACCGTTTATAAAATGTTTGTAAATCTGTAGACCTGGGCATTTGTCTCAGCACAGTTAATTTCTTCACTCATAGTTTTAATATTTATATTTTGAGCGTAAAGGAGGACATTTAATACTACGCCATGACATTTTACAAGCTAAGCCTTACATTGTAATTACTGAAGTTATTACTGAAGTTTCATAATATAAAATGCGAAATTTGTGTTGAAAAAATACGAAGTAACGTAGCTTACCAGCGAGATTCGGGACTCGTGCCCACTTCCATTATACGCATGAATTAATAATGCATTATACTAAGAGATGTTAGAGATGTTTATCACTTTGTTAAAAACAATGAAAGGTTCATTATATAATGTTAAGTTATCAACAAAATTAATATTAAAACTTACGTGTAATATCCATAGCCAGCGTAGTAGTTACAAACACTCCCATATTAAAATCTAGGGCACTTCACAATCAACAAAAAAAAACACAAATACTAGTTGCAGTTGCAGTTCAATAATCGACCTTCACACGCAGTTCAAAATTGAGTTTGTTGTGACCGATTTAGATAATTTCCCGGTAAACACTGACGAGAGAATATGTACATACAAGTAATCTTGTTAGTCTCGTACCCTCACGAGTGGACGGAAGCCTCACAGGAACGCACTCATTTTAAATCCAATTAAAGTCCACATTGCTTCCGCACCGAATAAAAAAAAACCTGGCACAAAATCAAAACAAAATGTTGTTTTTTTTTTATAAATTGAAAAATAGAACTTAAAAAGCGACCGGCCGTCAATAATATTCGACAGCGACTGTGGTGTGGCAAGTGCGAGCTAAGAGAATGTAGGTATCTACGCTTGCTTTACAGCCAACGGTTCTCAATCTTGAAACCCAGTCAATGAATGGGACTGGGGTGAAGTATGTAGAGTAAGATTTTGACACCGCCCGAAGCCTAACGGTTGTAAAAACATAAAAAAAATTATTTAATAAACATAATCTTTGTTTAAAAGTTTGCTAAGTTTTTTATCTTCTGAGCTCGACATCGTCCGGTCAAATAAATACGACGAAAAAAGTATTTTTTGCTTTAGTTCAATACGCCATGCAATTAAATCTTCACACTCGTATTCAAGAAAAATATCTCCTTTTTTATATAAACCTCCATTTTTGAAGTAAAGCTAATAAGTAGTTTTTCTTGTTAAACAAAAATAATCACTTATATCATCATGCATTATAAATGTTTCATAATATTGTAGTTTGAACATAAATTATGTTGTTTCTAATCGACAACGTTTGATGTTTTCATTTGAGTAAATACGAACACTGTTTACAGAAATTAAACCTGTTGTGATAAATGTTTACTTTGCTAATTACATTTTGTAACTTTATCTAAACGTGAAAACCCATTAGTGTTACACAAAGATTTCCCTTGTAGAATTATGTACACTAAATATCTAGATACTGGGTGCATTTTGATGTTTGCTCTAGATTATCAAGCATTTATGTCATTTATTATGTTGGGCGGCCCTTACACCTCTGAGTAAATTTCGTTATATTTACCTTATTTATTTACGGTTGGTTACACAAAAACTCAACTTACAGTAGAAAATACTCATGTAAATTTTATGAGTTTTAACTTACATAAATTATTACAGGCATACATTTACTATCAGGTGAGATTGTGGACAAACATAGATCTACATATCACTCATAAAAAAACATGATGTAGATTCATAAAAAAAATGCATTCACATTGACACTATGTTCATGCGGCTACTGGTAACTGACTTGAAAGTTCTGGGTAACACCGTGGCTATAAAAATTAAAAGCATTTGATAATCTTTCGAAGGAGTTGAAAAATAAATACATCTTTTGGAATAAATAAGATAGTCGGTGAACGAGCCTTGATCTTAGTTTATGTGTAAGTTCTCAACTTATTAATTTAGTTCATTAGCTGTGAGTCGCTTTTGTAAACAAACTCGACCACGTTTTGACTTGTAGTTTCAAAATATACGAAAGTGTTCACCCTTGAAACTGTATCGTGTATATTTAATTCACTTAGCCTTACAAAGATAAAGAAAACTTTATTGTTAACTTATGTACAAAGAGATTTCAGTTAAAAAATAGTATCAACTATCTTTATACAAGAAGTACAATTTTATAGGTTTTATAAATTATAAGAGAAACCGTTCCTAAGGGTATTTTACGGTACACCTATTTACGTAGAAAAGTTGTAGAGCCACTGTCCACTAGACCAGTTTTATGTAAGTACAGACTTGTTCGTTTTTCATAGCGTTCCATTGTAGTGGCGGGCACAACTGACCTTTCATTATTTTCCTTTTGAATCTTTTCTGTGTCTGTTTAATTCAATTAAATGTCCGCTACTAGAAAACAACAAGGAATACCATAAGTTATGAGTTGCGCAAGAGGTATGGAAAAGGCTATGGGCTCGGGGTTTCTCGACCACGTTACGAATCGGGGGTCGGAAAGTTCGCGAATGGAGACCACGAATCGTCAAACGAAGTCCACCAACTAGATGGTCGAACGACCTGGTGAAGGTAGTAAGCTCGTGGTGGTTACGGGCTGCTACTGACCGAAGTTACTGGAAGTCTGAGGGAGGCCTATGTCCAGTTGTGGACGTTCTATGGTTGAAATTATGATGATGCATAAAATTTTATAATAAATTACCTCTTGACTACCGGAATCTAGAGTTTAAGGAATACAGTACAAGAATAAGAATGTTTTTATTATCTAGGTCTTATTAAAATGTTGACGAGGCTTTATCTGATAATTTCAATTTATAAGAATAGTTGTAAACTTAATTATGTTAACATTATTTAAGTGGGATTGTACTAATTTGACCTTTCCTAGTGTACTTTTGTATCAAAAAGGAATAAATGGTTTTGAATTGAATTGATTATGATGTTCTGATAACTTTAAAAGAGTTTGAAGGAAATGTGACATTCACCAACCCGCACTTGGCCAGCGTGGTGAATTAAGGCCTAATCTCTCTCGTCAAGAGAGAAGTCCCTGTGTCCCAGCAGTGGGAACGTTAATAGGGTGATGATGATTATGATGAACAGAAAATATTGAGAGCCATTGGCTATTGATGTCAAAGATCGTTAATCAACGCTTTTAATAGTGCATCAAATGGATTTTTAAATATGATATTTATACTCGTATTAATGATCATATCGATTAAGTTTCCGTTTAGTTGTGAGTTTTAGATTAAAACTCAACTTGTAGACGCAAAGATCACGCCCAAAACTATGTTATTTGACCTACTAACCTTTGTAACACTATTAGATACGTACAAGAATTCTCCAAAATAAATAAAAACTATTTTTATTTTGTTATTAACAATTTTTTTAATACGTTTATTATGGACTTTATTTCTTTAAGAGTTTGAAGGCCATGTGACGTTCACCAACCCGCACTTAGCCAGCGTGTTCTATCTCGCTAAGAGAGAAGTCCCTGTGTCCCAGCTGTGGGAACGTTAATAGTGTGATGATGATAAAGAGATTATAAGGACATTCGATCTATTTTTCCTTTACTCATTACCATATTTCGCTATATTACAAATTTCACTGGATTAGCCAAAATAAACTTTATATCAAAAGCCTTAAATACATATTCCCTTGCAGCTTTCATAATTCCAGGGCCAATAGAGATTCCCAGTGACCTACACTCCTAAAATAATCTTACTGGAGCAGACACATCGGCACCATCTTCCTGCCAATAGAATTAAAACTCTATGTCAATATAAATAAGGTTCAATATTAAATGCTCTAAGCCTGGCCTCGTAGACAAGGCAGTATACACTTTCAGATGAAAGTAATAAAGTCCATCGTAAATATTCTGATTCTAGTCGATTTGACCTCGTGTCATTCAATTTGTTTTGAACTCTTTTGTCATAGTGATAGAGTTCATAATGCATCTTGGGTGTTTCGTTTTAATATTGGAAGTTATCGGGTTAGATTTGTTTGCGACTAGAACTTATCCATTAACGCATAATTCTTTGCATGCCTATTCAAGTAGAAAATCTTTATCCCATAATAACTATATTACTAACTCACTTACTAAAACTAACACATACATATTTCAATATATTTTAAGAAGACACGAGAATGATAGAGCAGTATTTTAACTGAAATAAATTTCACTGAAATTTATCTCTCAATGCATACTTTTTTTTTCTAATCAATCTCTTTTTTAAAAACTAATACTAGTGACCCGCCCCGGTTTCGCACGAGTACAATGCTGATACACTACACAAAAACTGTGAGCAAACGCTACGTCACGCAATATTTAAATCTGTTATATTTTCGAAAATGGATTTTTCTTCTTGAGCCATATAAGTGTGCTTTAAACACGTGTTTAACGGTGAAGGTATACATCGTGAGGAAACCGGCATGTTCTGATAACTTTAAAGAGTTTGAAGGACATGTGTCATTCACCAACCCGCACTTGGCCAGCGTGGCCAGATAAAGACTAATCTCTCGCGCGTAGAGAGAATTTCCTGTGTCCCAGCAGTGGGAATGTTAATAGGTTATAAATATATTTTAATATTGGTTAAAATCGCTTCGAAAATTAGTTATTATTTATCGTGAAAATTAAATGACAAAAAATGGTATTGTAGGATATCCACCATTATGTACCATTGCGGAGTTTTTTGTAGACTTTTTCAATGTGTACAATACTTTATACATAGATTTATGCATACATAGGGATTATAGAGGCAGAGAAAGCGACTTTGTTTTATTAACCCCCGACCAAAGAAGAGGGGTGTTATAAGTTTGACGTCTGTCTGTGTGTCTGTCTGTCTGGGACATCATAGCTCCCCAACGGGTGGAGCGATTTTAATTTAGTTTTTTTTGTATCAAAAGTGTGTCTGGCGCGAGTGTTCTTAGACATGCATCATGAACATCAGCTGTGCCGTTTAAATGTTATGGGGGTTAGAGTGGGGAAGGAAAACCGAAAATCTGCAAATATACCCAGGTATCAAATGAAAGCGCATGGCGTGCACATTACAAAATATTATGGTGTTATACTTTTAAGAAAATTAAAGCAATAGTAACGGGGGTTTTTCTTAAATTTTATATTAAGATTTATATACTATGTAGTGATTAAAATCTGAAGAGCTTGTTTGATTGTTTGTTTAAACGCTGATGAGATTAATAATCATTATAAATAAAATCAAAATCTTTTATTTCGGACAAACAGTATGTCTGATTGAACTGATACAATCTTAGGTCCGATTTGGAAAAAAATCTTTTACGGGTAGATAGTCTATTATCGACAAAAGCTATGCGATCTGGTACCGCGGCAAAATATGTCGTTACCGCGAGAAACACGAGCAACGCCGGTGCCGTTGCGTACAAAGTAATATTATAAAAATATATTCCTATTTCTCAAATCAAATCAAATCAATCATTCATTTGTCAAATACATTTCAATTAAAGTACATGGCACGATATTATTACCTATAGTACAAGTAGTAGTATATTGTATTAAACCCGCAAGAGGCAAATGTTAAAAATATAATAATTAAAATAATAAAAACCAATTGTAATTCAAAAATATTTTGTTGTGTTTGTTATTGTTATAAAAAAGTAACAGTACCTACTTAAACTAAACTTCAAATTATCTCTCTTCTACGATGAACCATGTTCTATAATCTCGATTTAATGTAGTTTAGGACAAAAAAATATTGCTGGTCAGCTGGTCATGTTATCAAAACAGCTATATTTTCATTAGAAATTTTGTTATTCGTAATGTCTTCGCATTAGTCTAAATGGCATACAATTATTAACATATACTTTGAAGTATGTAGTATAATTGTGGATTTTTTTTATTATAATTTATGTTAGCGATAAATGAGCATCAAGTAAAATACCTAAAACCTACATATTTATTTCTAAGTAGGTATCGCAATATGCTAATTTCTACATCTACAGATAAAAATCGTATTTATGTCAAAGGCAAAACTTTATTTTATAAACACTTACTTCAATAAAATAGTGTATTTTTTCGTATAACAGCAATACTGTACTACTAATACTTCAATAAAATAGTGTATTTTTTCGTATAAATAAATAAAAAATATAACAAGATTAAATAATGTTTTAAAAACTATATAAATATTATGAGATAAAAATGATGTATTTAAATAATTTGACAAGGACTCAATATTTTTTGAAATTTTGTATATCCGTAATGGGATTTGCGGAAAATTCGTCGAAAACAATTCGCCGAAAATCACAATTCGCCGAATCACAATTCACCGATTCACCGACTTTCGACTATAGCGGAAAATATTTATAGAAATGATCAACTACAGCGGGGATATTCAGAGATTTTCAACTATTGCTGATAGATCTTGGACTAATGCGTGGTACTCCCTTTCAAATGTGATTCGGCGAATTGTGTTTTTCGACGAATTGTGTTATCGGCGAATTGTTTTTTCGGCGAATTGTTCTCGGTGAATTGTTTTCGACGAATTTTCCGCAGACGCCGTAATGCATGGTGCGGCTACATAAGCGGTCGAAGATTCGTCTCTCGATGTCTCTCGCCAAAATCATCGTGAAAGTGAGGTTTACGCGAAGTTTTTTTCTACATTAGCGGACAAAGATTTGTATCGCGTTGAGCGCTACAAGATTCTGAAATGTCGTAATTGTAGTCACGCCCACGCAAAGCATCGTCTTCACCCCAATACTTCTCTTTAGATCGATGCCCCCGGGCACGAAAAAGGCGTTGACACGAATATTCGCCGTAGGCCTTAGCACCATAAGAAACCGAAGTTTTCACTTCAAACGTTAAACTAAACCTAATATTAGCCATTAGTTACACTTTAAGGTTAAAAACACAAATTGGAAAGATTAAAGATTTCAAAATCTACAATTCTGTGATTGCCTGAATACTGGTTTAAAATATTTATAACAACTCGAGTTCTAATTAATCATTTTTCAAGGATAGAAGAAGATAGGTAGATTGGACAGGTTAGGCATCTGAAAATAACAGTATAGGAATTAGGAATAGGAAATATGTATTTAAGGATAAGGATATTTATGTATATGCAAAGCAGTAGAACGTCCTTTTACAAGATAAATGTGTGATGTATGTATATAAGGGTAATAGGGTCGCAGATTCAGGACAGTGCTGAGAGAGACAACACCATTTTTCGACCAATTTATAAATATGATAATAATCATGATTAAAGACAGAAAGATTATGGATAGACGAAAATAATTATAGCCGTTTGTGCTCCTAATACGACCACGACATTTTTCCTACTCGCATTTTCCAAAACGAACTATAATTTCTCATAAAGTTCAATGAAGCGTCTTATTAAATGACATTCATTTTTGATTGAACTTTGTTATAATTAAGTAAAGTCAAGGAAAATGTCTATCTGGTTTAAGATTCCAAATGGTTTAAACATTTTTAATGTCAGTGGTCAAATTATTCAGATGAACAAATACTCGACAAACGGCGGAAAGAATGGGTTTATAACTATTAACGTTGCTACTTACAGAATCTTCTAGAATAGGGCGTGGGTCTGAGCGGCCTGCCGACTTGTATGGACGCTAGGAGCTGTTCTCTCGGGGTCACCTCCCGCCGCCGCGGAGGTAGCTTGCGTTCTGAGGCCTGGTGGAAAAGTAGGAGCAATGAGTGTTGCTTGCTATTACTACTTGTGCAGGGGCATGCTACATCTATACTAATAATAAACTTGAAAGTAACTGCCTGTATCCTGCTCTTTCACGCAAAAAGTGTGTGTGTGTCAGCTACGACGCACGATTGGAGTTTACTACTTACGAACGATATTATGATATAATGTACATCGAATAGAAAAAAAAGGTACATGAACGCATCTGCTAAAATGATAAGAGAAACAAACATATATCTGTAATTATTCGGATTGTTTATATTACTTCAATAAAGCGTATTACATAAAGTATGTTACAAAATAATAATAATTGTGTTCAATTTATACAAATCCAATTTTAGGATGATTGATTTCTTTCACTTTGAATTATAATATCATTCATAAATACTGCAGAGAACAAATTAATTAAGTAGGTGTCGAAACTATAGCTTCTTTTTAATATTTTAATTAATAAATAACAGAAGGTAATTATTATATGTTCCAACGAAACGCGTTGAGAGGACCATAAATTCGTCAATTATTATTGTTTTAGTTCCCTGCACAAAAACGTAAAAGCTATCGACACAACAAACAACCAATCAAAATGCGTTAAAGTTCTTATTTCGAACGTGACGTTTCGACGGTATTCCATCTCATTCTTTTACACGTTGAATCCTACAGATATATATGTTTGTCTCTTTCTACGTAACGCCTAAACTTTTGTTAACACTTGATTTTACTCCCCATAAAATTTCCATACCGGGCCTTATAACTCAAATCCAAAAACTTGTTGACTGCCTCAGTGACGTGATGGCCAATGGTCCGCTTACCCCGCAAGGGTAACGGATGTATAATAACAAATATCTCCGGCTGTGCCAACATGCAGGACCAAGCTACTGAAGCATGCCCCCTTGTCACTCGCTATTTATTTAGTTAATATACTATCCGTAAACAATGTCGATATATTTTATAACAACCTGTCGAAAGTATTACAAATTGCACAGGTTGTTTTTGAAACCAAATGTACTAATTGAGTTATTATTGTTTTGTTTTTTTATATTTTTCATTAATTATTTTTATTTGTGAATTGTTTTAAGTTAATTTATACCAATTATTATGATTCATTTATTATAGTTCAACGTTGATCTATTAGTAGTTCTATTTTATTTTAATGATTATGAATTTGTTATTATTTATAAATATATGATGGCATTAGGGCTAAAAAAAATCACCTGTTATGATTATGTATTAATATTAAACTGAAATAAATAAATAAAAAAAAAACTATTTAAATGTAATTTTGTACACAGATTCCCTAGAGCCTGAGAAAGGACGTAGGCTACTTTTTCCCGCGGGAACATGTCTTTCCACGGGAAAATCCATTATAACGCGGGTAACACCGCGGGGCACTACTAGTTATTTATATTTTATACCTTCACATGGAATAAAATTACTTCCTTCCATAGTACTTATAGTAGAAAGTCGTCTCCGCTTTTCGCTTAGATATTTTTTAAGCATACCAAACGGATTTTTATGCAGTTCTCATCAATATACATACTGTATATATGTATAATTTGCACACGTGATAAGTCGGGTGGAGTATTTTAAGTTAAATATTAAGCCTATCAAGATGAGTCCCTTATACTAATAATATTACCATACGGCCGAGGATTTACATAATTTTCTTGACATCATTCCAGTATCTAGCATATTTACATACAGCTAATCATGATATAAGGATTATGATTGAGGCCATAAATTTTATTAGGTTAATTAAATAATCATACCTTTCTAAGTGGCGGCCTACTTCTAATAAATTCGAGAATCATGGCGTGTGCATCCTTCTTTACACTGCAAACAAAAAACACAAATTATTATAGTTTAGGGATAGATGCAAAAATAAACAATAATATAAATAAGTAATTTATTATATCCCCGGGATTTTTTTCTCATAAGGATTGTTGGTGGTAAAATTAAGTCTATAATCGTTCCTCAATAAATAGGCTGCACGGCTGCTATTAAAAACATATATTTGTATTTTCGACCATTTACTGGGATTATTACAAATAAGGTGATTTATAAAAACTTTTTTGCCAAAAATTAAACCAACTTCAAAAGAGAAACTGAAAAGTACAAAATAAATTAACTTTACAAATGATTTCGACATAATAGGTGATAATTATAAGACACATAAACAATAAAATAATTAAGTATTTAATAATTTTGAAGTCGGTGCCAAGTAAAACAATAACTAGATATAATATAGGTACCTAACATCAATCTTTTTCACAACTCAAGCCATAAGGTATTAGTAGGAAATTAACTCTAAATATCAGTCCATTCGCGGTATATCCGCGCACGCATTTCAATTTGGGTCCTAAATGCTGTTAATTAGTATGTTATTTTGACATATCTATTGATATTGTGTATAGTGTAGGTAAAAATGTATTTGTTACTGCATTAAGTTTTTTGTAGTATTTACTTGGCACCGACCTCAAAATTATTAAATACTTAATTATTTTATTGTTTATGTTTCTTATAATTATCACCTATAATGTCGAAATCATTTGTAAAGTTAATTTATTTTGTACTTTTCAGTTTCTCTTTTGAAGTTGGTTTAATTTTTGGCAAAAAAGTTTTATTTCACGATTTTTAGTGATTACTCTACTAAAATATACCTTATAGAGTTCCTTTGACTGTCCTTCATTTTCATCATCAGACCCCTAATATCAGTCAAAACCCATTTAGATGAACGGTCTCAGTAATATAAGTTAACAAGCCCAAACACAAAGTACTTGCTGTAAATCGTTGAGGAGTTCCCTCGACCGCCTTTCCCTCCATCATCAGATCAACACCAGATCCTCATTAATAAAAGTGCTTTCAAATTCATTATATTGAATAATATTAAGGAACACACAAGTCGGAAAGACAATATTTTCAAGAGTTTCCCTCAATTTCTTCAGGATTCCACCACCAGATCCAGGTTTCCTTACAATGGGACCACCCTTGAGATACTCCCTTTCCAACAAAAAAAGAATAATCAAAATCGGTTCATAAACGACAAAGTTATGCGCGGACATACATAAAAAAAAAAAAAAAAAAAAAATATACGGTCGAATTGAGAAACCTCCTTTTTTTTGAAGTCGGTTAAAAATGGAAATAATAATACATAAAATAAATTGCTTAAATACATTATTAGCTTTATACCTACTATCAGTAAAGTTATGAAATACCAACTAACTGACAAAATTTAAGTTATTATTATTATTAAATAAATAATGTGTTAGAGTGAGTGTTGAGATGACGGGTGATAGAGGGAAATGGAAGAAAAACACATGTTGTGCCACTATGTGGATAGTTAAGGGCAGGATGATGATGAATACCAACCTAACAGGTATCGCCCCGTCGACTTTCCGTAACGTGTACCGCCTGGACCGGATATCGTCCATGAGGATCTCGTACGGAGTCAGTTCGTATTCGATCGGAGTTCTAGAATAGTTCACTTTCTTCAGCTTCACTCCCATCCTGAGCTCGCCGATGACTTGCATCCAAAACCGCGCCTGATAAAATTTAATGGCAATAAGATTGGGTTGCTAATAGAAAATCGACTAGCAATGAGGTTGGGTTGCTATGACTAAAATTGTAGGCGAAGTAGAATACTTATAAATAAACCTAGTATTTAGAAGTATGTTACTAATGTATATATATATTTAACTAAATGCTTCAACAAAAAACTCAAAGTAAAGATTATAAGGGTCGATTTTTCTGTTATTGTCCAATTGACAAATAAATGTTTACGGAAATAACGTTAGTTAGATCTGACAATTAAAAAATCGGCCCTTATAGTTACATTATGTAGGAATATACTTAGTTATGCCAAGTTTTCTCATATCTGCCTTGACTTCGCTCTTTCAAATTATAAATACGAATACAAAACGAATCAAAGCATTATTGTAACATCTTCCACGTACTTGCAAAGCTCTCCATATCCTTCGGTTCGACTAAAATTGAAAACAGTACATTAAAATTATATTATGTATAATTTGATGAAAAGCACTACGCAAGAGCTAGTCGAATTATTCCTCTCTCTAAAACACAAACAATTTAATAATAATTTTACATTTTTTCATTTATCTTTTACTTTATTTAATAAATTTCGGACAGTGGTCCTATAAAAATGGTATTATAAAAATACTCTACCAAAACCTACACTTACAGGGTTTACATAATTAAAACGAATTTGTAAATATTTTTTAGCGTTACAACATTAGTTAAAAAGATGTGGGGAGATTTTCTTCAAGTTATTTTACGTTAATATCTAACAAAAGGCAATGTATCCTTTTGGGAACGGAAAAAAATATATTAATTATAAAACCGTACAAGGAAATCATATTTCGTCAAGTAATTTTTAAGTACTATTATACGTTTATTTTTACTTTGCTTTTAATCTGTATTGTTTTCCTTTAATTACCTATGTACTGTGTTGTTCTAATTTATTTTATTGACCTAGTTCTGTGTTGTGATGACAAATATAACTATGTTTTATCTATCTATCTATCTAAGTCGGTCGAGCGTCCCTCCGATTGTTTTAAATATGTTTTATTTAACTTGTGCTGACATAAGAAACACAATTTGTAGGTGGTCTTTGTAAATTAAATAGATATTGACAATGCGTAGATAAATTCGTCACGTCGCCACCCAGTCAAATTTCAGGGCTTGGAGCTAAACAATCAGACATTCATTTATTGCAATTAATTCGAATTCCTACCGCCTAGCATTAATAATACATACCAAGTTAGGTAACTGCAATCTGCATTCGCATGGGAACAGGACATTGCACTGAGGCTTTCGATCTGTTGCCAGCGAATTATTCCGCTGATACAAATCCCCTTTTGGAATATCACAGTTATTAAATTATATATTATACCAGAAGGTTGACCACGACTTCGTACGCGTAGAGTTTGGTATTTACTCGTTGCCAAATAGTACTTGTTTTGTTTGCATAAAAACACAAAGATAAAACATCGTAAAAGTTAATTGTATTAGGACAACTCTAAACCATCTTTTGAGCCGACATGTTAAATTTCAAGTCTCAATATCAAAAACAAGACTTTAAACAACAAACCTAAAGTTTTGAATTTTTTTCTTGTAGGAAAAACAACCAACCCCTGTTGCCTCCTTTAGGGTATCTTTTGTAAAATCCGTTTTAAATGGACGTATACAACCGTTAAGAAACTAAAAAATGATTTAATTTCTGAGATTTCGTTATTAGTCGGTGAGTGGTAAAAAGAAGTTGTAGGGTGTCAAATGTCAATGTCATTGGACTATTGATTTCGATCAGATTTGTAGAAAAGTAACATCCCTATAAAGATTGATTGAATGATGGATTGGCCGATTTCCCGCCACCCACAGCGAGCCAGTCTTGTGAGGTGACTCTTACGAATAAGATAGAATGTACGAAATGTAATTTTGTTATTTTATAATAAATAAATGAGATCATGAAACTCTACACTGGCGCTTCCAACTAGTGGCCAACCATCACGTACGTCGTCGAAGTGAATAACTCCGCGTTCGCGTTGCGTTGTGTTAGACCCAACCCCGAGAAAATACAAAATGCCGAGGACGCGTGCCCGGAAATCTCTGCCACGCGAGGATGACGACTCCGCCTCCTTCGGGAGCGCCGCGGACGTGGACCTCGCCCCAGCAGCACCACGGACAAACGTCACGATCTCCCAAGAGCAGCTATCCTCTATGTTTGACATGTTTGCTCGAACCCAAGCCGAGTCGAACATGAGAGTGCTGGAACGCGTAACCCAGCTCATAGCCGAAGTAGCTACTCCTCGCACGAGCGAGACTTCTACTCCACCTCCGCAGGCTGAGAAATATCCTGATGCTCAAAGCGTCATGACGCCAAACGAGAGTGCTGACGACGCCGGCAGCCGTAACTTCACATCGTTGCCGCCGAATTTTGCAGGCTGTACAGCGCGCTTCAACGGCTCATCCAGGGACGCCGATGACCTGGAAGCATTTATTGATGCTATTGAAATCTACAAAGAGTGCGTCGGTATGCGCGACGACCATGCTCTGCGAGGGCTCCCTCTGCTTCTAGAAGGACAAGCTGCTATCTGGTATGTAGGAATTAAAAGTATTACTCGAAGCTGGACCGACGCTCTAAACAAACTGAGATGCGCATTCGGTAAGCGTCGCCCGCCGTATCACACCTATAGGAAGCTCTTCGCTCGAGAACAGGAGGAGGACGAGAGAGCGGATGTATTCGTAGCGAACGCCCGCTGCCTGCTCGCGAAGATTCCTGAGGGTGACCTCTCAGAAAAAGTCCAGATAGATATGGTGTTTGGCCTACTTAATCGTAGTCTGCGACAACACATCCACCGAGCCTCCATCCATAGCTTCGAGGCGCTTCTAGATAAGGCTAGAGAGGTCGAGGAAAGCACAGAAGAAAGAAGTAAAACAAAATCGCCTGAAAGAAAATCATCATTTTCCCGCCAAAATATCCCATCAAACCCACGCCACCGAGACGTTGCAACCGAATTGCAGATGGCGCCACCTACGGCCATTGCAATAAGCGGAAACAATCGTGCATGGCAACAAGGGCGCAGATCGAGATACGGTCGGTATTCCTCGCCTGGGCCTTCAGTTCCACATCGCATGAAAGAGGGCGCAACGGAAGCATCCGGTGAACGAGAACGAACGAACATGAATCGTTTCAATCCGCAACTGCGAGAAGTTGTTCCCGATTATCCCGCATCGAATGAAATCGATCGATCTTTAAACGATTTTTCTCATCGTTCACCTAATCGATCTCCAATCGATTTTCCTCGTCGTTCACCTAATCGATCCGTAAGATTCTGTTCGGTCGAATTGTTAACGTCGCCATTTTATAACCTTACTTCGGAGGTAAACAAACGTGATTCGAACGAATACGTAAATAATGTGAGTACAAATGCTAGTTCGGCTGTGTCATCGTCCAGAGAGTCTTCGCCGCGATCATGTGCGAGCCGTGCTAGACGTCGGCGCAGTGCCATGGAACGTCGCGAGGCTGCAGATACCATTGTTTCTGGCTGCGACGCGGTGTCTTCGGTGCCCGTTTCTTATTGCAAACCAACGCCGACTTGCGGCTCGCCCGCTGCATTGTTGTCTTGTGCTAATAGTGATGACAATAACAATCAACAATTACAAAAGGGGAGTGTACTCCCTACGCAGAACACCACATAGACACCGGAGACCACCTTCCTATTGCGGTACCACCTTACCGGCTTACACCAGCCAAACGTGCAGTGATGGAAACTGAAATCAACAAGATGCTGAGTGATGGAGTAATTGAGGAATGTGAGTCTGCTTGGGCGTCACCTGCTCTACTGGTACCCAAGAAGGATGGTACCTTCCGTTTCTGCGTAGATTATCGACCGATGCAAGCAGCTACGCAATCGGCGCTGCTCTCTTACAAGGCGAGTCACCAAGCACCGAGCGTCCCATCGAATACGCATCGCGCCTGCTCACTGCTGCCGAACGCAACTACTCTACAACTGAGCGCGAGGCATTGGCTGTCGTATGGGCTGTTGACAAGTTTCGCGGTTACATCGACGGACATCGAGTACGCGTTGCCAGCGATCACCAGCCGTTGAAGTGGCTGCTGACACTTAAGTCGCCGTCGGGCCGTCTCGTTCGCTGGGCCATGAAGCTACAAGCGCATGACCTTCATTACGAATACACTCCAGGTAAAGCCAATGTTATCGCTGATACCTTAAGTCGCCCTCCTTGCGAGGAAGATACTCAATCTACCTGCGGCATTTGCACGGTCGTCATAGAGACGCCTCGTTGGCAGGCGACAACCATTAGAGAAGCCCAGATGAACGATAATGATGTTGCCAAAATAATAAATGATATGGAAGGAGATGAAGAGGTGGCTAGTACAAGGTGGGCTGAAAGAGGTTATTGTTTGTCCCAAGGAGTGTTATACCGCTATACTTATGATGAGGACTGTGAAGAACCACAACTCGTTATCCCTGCTAGTATGCGCCAAGAAATTATGCAAGAATGCCACGATAAAGCTACTGCGGGACATGGTGGTGTAGATCGTACCATGAAGCGTATTACACAAAGATATTATTTTCCAGGAATGAGACGATACATAGCCGAATATGTAAAGACTTGTACAGAATGTCAGAAATATAAACCATCCAACCTTAAACCTGCTGGTCTTTTACAGACACCCGTCCCAGCGCAGCGATTTGAGGTGCTCGCAGTGGACCTATTCGGACCGTTGCCGCGCGGAGACCTCGGGGAGCGGTGGATCCTGGTCGTCGAAGACCCCGCTAGCAAATGGGTGGAGTTATTCCCGTTAGTTGATGCTACGGCGGAGGCGTGTGCGCGCGCCCTTATTGACGAGATATTCTTGCGTTACGGGGTACCACGACGCGTAATCTCCGACAACGGCGTGCAGTTTGTTGCTGATGTAATGAGACATGCTATGACGGCGCTTGGCGTTACTCAGAACCTTATTCCACTGTACCATCCAGAGGCAAACCCCGTAGAAAGGAAAAACAGAGACTTAAAGACACAGTTAGCAATCTTAGTTGAGGGCCATCATAAGCACTGGCCAGAGGCTTTGCCCGCCATACGATTTGCATTGAATACTGCTGTCTGCAAAACAACCCAACGAACTCCAGCTTACCTCACCTTTGCCCGAGAGCTACGTTCACCTCTGGACGCTCAAGCTGATATTCGCGAAGTAGTATGTGCCACAAATTACGTACCACAGATTTCCCCATATTTGTTGAAGCTTGCCGACGCCATCGTGGAGAGCAAGGAATCGATTGAGCGACAACAAGATGCTCGTAAGGCGGAGAAAGATGCTACGCGGCGGGAGGATAACTTTGCGATTGGCGATTTGGTACTTTTGAAAACCCATGCGTTGAGTAACGCTAGTAAAGGCGTAAGTGCAAAGCTGTTGCCCAAACAAGATGGACCATATATTGTGGTCAGACAAGTAAGTCCAACTACGTTTATACTTGCGCATTATCATAAACAAGACGACATAGTGGGCAAATATCACATTTCACAACTCCTTCGATACCACGCCAGAGACTGTGAACATTCCGAGATATGCCAACCTGTGGCGCCTAAGCGAAAACGGGGACGGCCCCGTAGGTATTCTTAAACTGCTAGTGTAAATTTCAGATATAGGTTAGGTTACTGTTTGTACATAAGTTGTGTTTTGTATATTTTTGTAAGTTGATTGTTAGTTAATAATTTGTCTTAACATGGGGACCATTGTTTAACAATAGGAGGAGCATGTAGGGTGTCAAATGTCAATGTCATTTGACTATTGATTTCGATCAGATTTGTAGAAAAGTAACATCCCTATAAAGATTGATTGAATGATGGATTGGCCGATTTCCCGCCACCCACAGCGAGCCAGTCTTGTGAGGTGACTCTTACGAATAAGATAGAATGTACGAAATGTAATTTTGTTATTTTATAATAAATAAATGAGATCATGAAACTCTACAAAGTTTATTTTTTTAACCGACTTTCAACGAAATAAAAGAGATTCTCAATTTGACGGCTATGTTATTTTTTTGCCTTATAAATATAGATTTTATATTTCCGCATTCCAGTAGGTCTGGAGTTAAATTTAATTTTTAAATTTTATACAATGTTCTCTTTTAAAGATATACAAAGAGGAAAATATATGAACCCTAGACACAACCCTAATGATAAGAGGCACACGGATATTTTGAAGCCCCAATAAAATTGAGAACTTATTTTATACTTTTTATGTTTTTTACAAAGTGATAAACCCCACTTATAGTTTGAAACTAATTTTCTTAAGTTGTGCAGAAAAAAAAGTAATTACGAAGTAACGCTAGCTAGTACGAAGCGTAACTCGTAGTTGCAAGTGTAGAAGAAATTGAAGCGATGACGTAGTGGCCAGGTTAGTTTAGTTGGTCAGAACATCCATGCCTATGATGGAAGACAGATTTCGTTGGGGCAGGAGTTTTGCAGATTTTTCTGCACAACTTTAGAATATTATTATATACTTGTTCGCGATGAGCACAGAAATGTGTGCCCGAGACGTGGTAGCTCATAAGTATGTTTAAGACAAACGTTTCCTTATATTGATTAGGATAAACCAACCGAAAACAGCGTCGTATCCTACTTCACTCATAGGACAAGAGCAATATGGTTCAATAATAGTTCAAACACAGTGCTGTAGCGAATTGCTGATTCGCGTTTCGCAGCCGCACCACTTTGTGCGCGGCGCTCCTGGGCGCGAGCGTCTAGTGTTTTAGTGCGATGGTGGCTTATAAGCTACATACCCAGTCTGAGAACTTGAGCGTGTCCAAGTGCGTGACGGACTCCTCGTTGGCGCCCATGTCCCGGGCGCCGCCGACGCGCACCCTGGCCAGGAAGGTGCCCAGCTCCAGCGCCTCGGCGACCAGCGCGCGGCAGACGGCGCGGTAGTGCGCCGCGGCCGCGTCTCGCGCGCACCGCCCGCTGCCGCCGCAGTGCCAGACGCATCGCTAGATGAAACAGAGCAAAGGGTTAATTAAACTTTTGGAGGTTTTGTCTGTTCACGTTCGTGACGTGACCGGGTGGTGCCAAGAACAGTCTCTGGTGGTAGGCTTCGGCCGCGGCTTGCCAACACCCTCCGGGCTGGGCCAGGGCGTGAAGCGAATTTTTCGTGTTTCGTAATGTGGCCCGGAGAAGCCATCTACCTTCTAGGTCTTCATGCCCCATCTTAGACCACATCGTCACTTACATCAGGTGAGATTGTTGTCAAATGAAGGCCTATCCAGCATAAAAACAAAAAAAAAACTGTAATTGTTATCAATCAGCAAATTAACAAATTGAGTTTCATAATCATCGTGATCTCAGCCCTAGGGAGTTCCTCTACTGGACATAGCATTTCAGCTCTCGAACTGATCGTCACTTTATCATCAGTCGGCCACTGGATCGTGGAACTCCTTGTAGTCTTGTAATTAGTACTTTGCGAAGTGGCAAGTTTATTCAAGCCTGTCAGTATCTTAAGAAAAATAAAATAGGTTTTAATCGTTATACGTTTACTAGGTTTTAAGAAAAAGCCAGTGAGGTAGGTACATTTTAGGACTGCGACCTTTATTGGCCATGTTGACCGAAACTTTTACTGTAAACGAGAATATTATACAATGTCTAAAATGATGTCAATTTTCCATATCTATCGCTTGTTGTTAGTTTACAAGTTAGCAAACGCGCAATTGTAAAACAATAAGCCCCGGCGCGGCGGCATTGTCCGAACTCTCGGGACATGATTCACGTGCCATCCCAAGGTGAAGGAGGCTGGGGCAACGCGAAACACGATCACTTTCGCAATCCCGCAGTTGAGATATCGACTCTCATTGTCTGTCGAGTGTAAGTTTAACGAGCTTTTGTATATCGAGTATCATAGTCTGTCTGACAATTCGAGTGTTACTTTGAGCAGCTGTGTATTTACGCTCATGTTTCATTGGTTGAGGATCAATTCGTGATCCTTTGATTGATATTATGTACTAATAAATTGTATTGGATCTACTGAGTGGTTATGCGCGCGCATGATTGCATTGCAGTTGAGTGGTTTGATTGCCTGAATATCAGTGTGAAACAATTATTTTAATTGCAAGTAGATTTAAACACTGTTCGATTAAAAAATTTACATATTATTTCTAACTGCCAAATAAAATAACACTCCATTTTACTAAAGCTTTCAGGTTTTTCTTTTTCGCATTTCAGTCGTAAAATGTCCAAAACTAGGCTTAAGCCTCGCTTATACATATATCTAAAATCATAACAGGTATACCCAAACACGCGAAGCATGGCAGACCTTTTGTGGAGTAAAAATACGGAGAAGTTTTAGTAATTTACGACCTTGGTCCCGAAACGACCACAGTTTATCAAGCTGCCATCTTTTAAATAATCAACCAAAACCTCAAAAGAACCTGTAAACAACAAGACGCTTAAACAAAGTACACCACAGGGCAATACCGGCCACTTAAATACTTCACACAAGGAAGCATAAAAACCACCACTTTATTATTGATGGTCCCGGCGATGGCCCACTGACCTACTTACTCTCACTCTGAGATAACACTAAGAGAGGAAAATCGCAGTTCTTCAAGCGTTTAATGTGTGAATTTTCATCAAAGATTTAACAAAATGTGATGTGAAATTAAGTTTTTTAATTTTTTTCTAGTCGTAACAATGACTTTGATAATGAATGCATGTCGTTGATTCGACGAAAAGCTGAGAAGTAAATATATGTTGCAATAAAATCTAAACTTTAAAATCTTAATTATGAAACAGCTACGTAAAGTAATCACTGTAAAGTACCTAGGTAAGGTAATACTATAGTAAATTAATTATAAATTCATAGTAAAAATCCAAAATTTTGAGGCATATTACGTGGGCTTAGTTTGTGTTCTGTGGTCGTACCTACTTAAAACAATGCCTTCTAATGTTTATAAAAAAAGGAAGAAAGTAGTTTTTACAATCGACGGACTCGAATCAAGTTCAAAGTTCTCAAATCCAGAAGACCATTGCATCACTTCAACGCATCACTATCACTACTTTACATTCCCATAAAACCATATATCATCTCCAAAAAACGCGTCCACACAATTATCGCGCCCATAAACGTCCCACAGCTCTAATAGAAATTATATTATTCACTTAACACAAGAGCCACTAATCACTTCCTAATAAGTGATAAAGTGAAAGTTTAGTGCAAGTGTCGCAACGTCATAGCACTAAAAGGTGAGAGTGATGGGATCATCAGGTGCAGGTGGGTGACCGATGAAATGGATCATTATTCTGGATATGGGATCTATTTCAATGTTGTAATTGTATGAGAAAAAAGAAAGTCTTTCAAGATAGGCATAGCATAGTGTTCATGACTTGTAAAAAGTGAAAAGTTGAGCTAAAACTCTTCGGATTATTTTGGATCATTTTATACAACATAAGAACTTTCTGAATATGTTATCAGATTGTATTTACGTACTCAACTTAGAAAATTGTGTTCTGATCAATGTAAATCTCACTTAATGTATAAATTTGGTCTTTGCTTTCTCAGTTTCAGATAATTATAAAAAGTTCATGCAAATTCATAAAAGCGATGAATCAGAAAAAATATCTGAGAATTGGGGCACTTTAAATTGTAAAATACCTACCATCGCATTCTTTAATTAATAACTTCAACGAAACCAGCACACGATCCACCTTGACATGTCATCGACCCCAATAAAAAGCTCATAATCGAAAACAAAAAACGAAGACCAAATATCCCCAAACACCTTCCATGAATGGATAAGGATCGTTTACAAGTGAAAGCGGTACAGGTGGAGAAAAGTGTTATCTGTTATGGTCTTAAGCTATTAAGAATCTTAAGACTTAAGATGAGCTTCTTCGCTGTGTTGCCTTAAACCCTCCGGTGTTCATTAAGGGTATCTTATCAAGCTACGAATGACCGTCTTATACTTCTTGTGGGCACTTTGCAACTTTATTATCGTTATGAAAGAGAAAATACTTTCATTTGAGTAGTTAAATGACATTGATATTGCATACGGTCTTTCACCAATATAAAATGAAACTTACGAATTGCTTTCATTATTGAAATGCAAATTGTGTCATATTATGTCTAATTGAATGGATTAGATACTATAAAGCTAAGACCAATGCAATTCAAGTGGATTATTTCTGATAGGTATGTCTAAACATATTTAATCAATGGTTGTTGCATGAACATTTGAATTAAGCCGTGTTTTAGAATGCAGCTAACGAGATAGTCGGAAACGAACTGATGATGATGTTGGGCATACGCCTCCATCCTATATATTGATTTGATAGGGTTGGAAACGGCTCGAGGTAAACAATTTGTCGAAAACATATTTCGGGCCGGAGTCCATAATTGTTTTTTTTTTTATGATCGATAAGCCTTCATTTGACCACAATCTCACCTGATGTAAAGTGACGATGTGGTCTAAGATGGGACATGAAGACCTAGAAGGTGGCTACTCCGGGCCACATTACGAAACACGAAAAAATCGCTTCACGCACTGGTCCCAGCCCGGAGGGTGGTGACAAGCCGCGGCCGAAGCCTACCACCAGAGACTGTTCTTAGCACCACCCGGAGGTCACGTGTAAGGATTCAGAGGGTTACCACTTACGGACGTGAACACATTCATTCGTCGTCCATGTCGGTCCTCTGATAGCGGTCCCTTAGCTCTTTATATAGACCATAGTTATATATATACCTCGACAACGTCTCTCAGCATGAACCGCCGCCGCCGCCGTCGCCGCCGGGGCGCCGGCGCGGGCTCGGAGTCTCGCTCGATGCCCTCGTCGTCCGTGTCCGCCCGCCCGCCCTCGGAGCACACCGATCCCTCTGATAGAGCCTCGCATTCCTCTTCCTCTTCTGGAAATTATACAACTATGTTATAATAAACATCAAAAATATATACAGGTAAATATGCTTTGTATGCTAGATAAGCATTCATTTGACCACAATCTCATCTGATGTATAGTGGCGACGCGGTTTAAGATGGGACATGAAGACCTAGTACTTTAAACTATAATTTCAGTAGAAATGGTCAACTACTGGAGAATCTCGACATAGGCAACCCTTAATAAAATCAGTGTCCTCGTGAGCAGTATTTAGTTATGTTTCAAACGATGGTCTGACTATTTTTTCTTGAATATCCTTCCTACGCAGCTAACACCGCGACAAAAACTAGATCGAAACCCACAATAGGCACACCAGAAATTGCATCAGCCTGAAGACCTTGATACAGTAACCGATGACACAATTACAAATAATCCGGCGATCACTCACGACCACGTTTGGTCCGCACAAAGGACCATGGTCCATTACACATAGACACGTCGACGCCCGCGCGAGTCACATTAACCTTTTTACATTAACCTGTTAAACTAGAGCTCACTAATAAAAGAGACATTAAGAACAAAATATCCTACCATAATATTATCCAGGATTTTTTTAGCCTTGACTGTTGCGTTGGCATTTAAAAGATCGTGCCATCATCTTTTTCCCATTACATTTGAGAACAAAAACTATTGGATCTAAGCACATACAACAGAAATTGCATCAGCAAAGGGACCTTGGATCAGGAGCCGATGACACAATTTCAATTAATCCGGCGATCAATCACGGCGCACGTGTGGTCCGCACAAAGGACCACGGTCCATTACACACCGACACGTCGCGTCGACGCCCGCGCAGTTCCGAGCTTGCGCAAACGCTGAGTGAGATCTAATGCACTATGTGAGTTGTGCATTCCTGGTAACTATTGGATTATGGATGATATGGAAAAGCTTTGCTAAGATTACAATATAACAACAAAAAAAGCAAAGCTTGTAATAGTTACTATTTCCATGATTTAACTTTCCAACAATTGATTTTTTTATAGAATAAAACGTAAAGAAAACAAATAACACATGAAATGTCACGACTTCTTAAAATTGTTGAACATTTGATGAATTGTTTAAGGCTACCATATAGGCATAAATCTATAAAAAAACAGGTCAGTCATGGTTTCCTTGAATATAATCATACCAAAGATGATAGGCACCTTTCCACCCAGTCAATAATCTATTGGATGCAATTATTGAAACGTAAATCTCGGAAAATCGACGGCACTTACGACGGCACGAAACGACTATATCGAAAATAGACATCGTTGTTTTAGATTAGTTGTGTAACAAAACCGGCCAGTAGAAACATTCAACTCTCTGATAAAGTTGTCCATTTCACAGCTCAGCTCTAATTGGCTGTCGATTCACGCTAAAGGGATTCTAGCACCCGATCCTGTTATATTACTGATCGACGACTAACAATTGTATTGCTGCGTGACTTTGTGCTTATTCCATTTTAAATTGGATGGTGATGATACTACAGGTTTTTCTTATAATGAGTGATTTTTTTTTCTTTTAAAAGACACTATTCAGTTAGTTGTTCATAAGACTGTATATCGCACCAAAACTGGTATTTCATGCAGTTTTTTACAATAGACAGATTGATTAAAGCGTAGGTTAATTTTAAAATATATTTGCAACCGTACCAAATCATGGCAAATCGCTAGTTAATTTTAAGAATGATTGACATTGCTATCAAAAATAAGACCGCCCATATTTTGAAAAATGTTTGAATTTTTAACCCCCGAAAAAAAGAGCGGTGTTATTTGAGATTGACGTGTCTGTCTGTCTGGGACATCATAGCTCCCGAACGGATGGAGCTAATTCTAATTCTAATTCTAAGTGGAGGAACTGAGATCTGCACTGACATCTCGCCTAAGAGTGTTTTGTGCATTGTCAACGGATGGAGCGATTTCAATTTAGTTTTTTTGTATGAAAGGTGAGTCTGGCACGAGTGTTCTTAGACATGTTTCATGAAAATTGATTGTACCGTTACCGAAAATCTGCAAATATACTCAAGTGGGGCATCAAATGAAATCTCAGCGCGTGCACATTACAGAATATTATGGTGTTTTACTGTTAAGGAAATTAAGGCAATAAAATCGGGGGTTTTTCTTAAATTTTAAATTTACAATTTTATTATAAATATTACCATATTTTAAATGCTTTAATGGCCAAAATGTGATTATCAAAGTAGTATATACAATTTTGACCGACAAAATAATAAATATCTTATGCAGCTTAGCTCTTAGTAAATAGGAAGCAACTTCCTATCTCACTCCACACTCATAAAGTGAAAACTTAATTCAATCCAAGCCTATTGTCGTGACATTCATAGCACCTATTGTCACAACACCAGGAGCAAACGGCTAATAGGATTTGGCGTCGGAACCTGGCGCCGGGCGCTCTGTCAGATAAATCTGACGCGACAGCCGACGACAAAGCACTGTGGACGTTGCGACAGAGATTACTCTGACTCACTTATGCTAACCTGGTACTTCGATATGAATATACGAGTATTTTGTACGCAAACGCTTTTTTGGTAAGAAATAATGTAACTTATAAAAATATTTATTATCACAGTTATTATCCGGTGTAACCGGTGTTTACCCGACTTCGGGTAATATTTATTATTATCTTTATAAATAAAAATGAATTGTTGTTCGTTAGTCTGATTAAAACTCGAGAAAGGCTGAACGGATTTATCTTATCATAGTCTAGAAATATTTGTGGAGGTCTAGGGAAGGTTTAAAAGGCGAGAAAAAATCGAATACCTAATTGCCGGGAAAAAAATAAAATAAAAACCCGTGCGAAGCCTGGGCGGGCCACTAGTTTAGAATAATTATTTTACCCATAAATAATACCTATTGTTGTTTGTTGTCCGCATGAATGTTGTTTATTTGTTAATAAAGAATTAGTAGCTTCACTAATAAGCCTTAAAAAATATGTTAATCCCATAAAACTATCATTATCTCCTTTTAATAAACTTTTTTTTTAGCATAGGCTGTCTTCAATCTAAAGCAAGTAACTACACTTTCAAGAAAATAATTTAAAAACAATTTTTAATTTAAGTTATTCCCTAGATCCAGTTATCTAAGTTGCTTATGCAACAAGGGTTATGCATGTAAAAGTAGGTATTATTTTCTCCAAGGAACCAGTTTGAAAAATAGCCGCGGGTAAGTTTTCAAGAAGGATCTAAGTTTGCTCGACAAGCTGTTTTAATTGCTTTAATAATTGCTACAGCAGTACTGTTGCTTATCGGTTTACATAGTGTTTATGTTGTTAGATTTCCGGAATAATACCCTTACCTTAGGAATAGTTATCAATTTTATTACAAGTTTAACATATTAAGGGGTAGCCATTGTTAAAGACTTGAGCAACAAACCGAAAAAGGCTGATAATTTCCCTTTAAAAATTATTAATTGATGAATTCAGGCGTCACTTTGCGGGAATCCTTTCATAATGGAACTACTATTATGTAACATGATAAATAGTTCTATTTCCGCACCAACTTCTCCCTGGCAAGATTCTACAAAAACCAGGCAACTGCACCTCCCTCCGGCCTAAAAATTGACAAACACTATCACTTCACACACCTGCGAAAGCTTAGTCGAAAATGTACACGCACGACCACCGAAAATGCAGAATCCAACCAAAGCAAGTCAACTAGTTTCGCTTCTGTGATGCTTCGTGGAGAAGCGAAACTAGTTGACTATTTTTAATTGCCAGTAGTCCTACTGCCGTTTTTCTCTGCACTCGTCTCGAACTGCTGCCATTTCAGGATTTTGACTACTATTCATTGAAAATTATTGTTAATTATCTAGTCCTTTCCGTGAGTAAATCCAATTTCGATTCTCACCAGCTGTTTCAAGGAATGCTAATGTCCTTTAGTAATGGACGGCCCGCAGTGTTATAATGCTGACTACATACAAACTAGGCTAGGTAAAATAAAATCTGCCTTAAATCATAATTATAGCATCACTTTCGCCCTCATTTCGCTGAGAATTTCTATTTAATTTACGCGCTCAATTACGCACGCCACGCGCAAACGCACGCACGCCTCATGGGAATCAATTGTGAGGTTCCACACGCCGTTTCCACAGGGACCTGAGGATCTCTTATCTCTACTTATTTAAAATCAGTTCCTTCCGTTTTATTAATCGGTTTTCGGCGAACCTATACAATACAATACCCACACCGATTTCTTTTCTTTTTATGAATCGATTTTTATAACGGTATAGGACCTAATCATACAATTACCAATTTCAACAAGGACTATCAATTGGCCATATTTTTTTTATATTTAAATAAATTTTATTTATTAGCACTTCCTAATCTATGACTAAAAACATTACAATCGTACATAATACTATCGCGAACAAACAGACTATTATTATTTTGTATTTATTTACCAATTTTATCCATAAATTAAACCCATGATTCATTTTGCCAGATAGTTTATACAAATTTATTAAAACCGGCCATAACATCAACAAGTTCTTTATACATTTTCGATCGCATTTATAAAGTGGGTCATTGTGAATTGCCCCGCCATTACTGATGATAATTGATCTTACAACTTGCCGGAATTTATAGTTATTAAAAATAAGGTCCACTTGAAGCGATACATTCGGCAATAATTGGATCGTAATTATGCAGAATTTCGAGAAACGTTTTGATATTGATTCCCTTCTTTCAGAAAGGTTTGTTGAAAGTATTCCGCAAATTTGCTGATATTTCAAATTTAGTATCATACCATGAAGTCAGATTAATTAAATTTTAGAAATAAATATAGGAAAAAGACAGATAAATAAAACAAAAAGTTTTAGGTTGTGTTACATTATGAAAGTTTTAAACTCCAAAATACCAAATTTGTTTCTAATTGTGGGGATTTGGATTCCTTTGTATGTATTTACATAAATTTATCACTCCAAAAAGTAAGTAAACCTATCCGACTATAATGTATAATGACGACCTATTAGCATGGGAAAAACTGGAAACAAGGTCAAATACTATTCTTTAACAAAACAAGAACCCAAAATAACGACAGTTAAGATCACATTCAAGAACTCATAGACAATACAACCATAAATAACCGACTTTGCATGTCTGACGCGTTTATGCCACTGGTCCACCCACTGCCACCCAATTCGTGTGACACTCCTAAGATTACTAGTGGGTCGATATGAACTAATAAATTTTGGGGAAATTATGAGGCCTCTAATGTAGGAAACTGGTCTAAACTGCCGATAAAACACTCATGCGGCTTTTATTTCGTTTATGACTAAGCTATGAGATGCCATAAATAAATCATAGCTATGCGATCCTGTGGTGGCTTAAATCGACTGATTTATAAACAATAAATCCGTTTTTTATTTTGTGACAGTAAGCAGGCTGATCTTCAGTAAAAACTTAATTCTAACGGTTATAAAAGGCATAATTCGTTTGGGTTATTCGCACCAGTTGCTCTATGCTGTGATGGCGCTTGCAACAGCGTCGAAATATCGGAAAACTCAATAACCACATCATTGTATGTTACCCGTTTCAAGATTTAATATAGTTAAAGACCAGAATCATTAAAAAAATATCATTTTAATATTTAAACATTAAACATAAATTTATTTTCAACATTAGACGAAAATGAATTTTGAAGACACTAAAATTTATACAAAGCAATGACTACGGGTGGTCCGATCATGCCCCGATGAAATCAAACTTCAAACTGTTTTGGAGCACTAAACATCGCGTTAAATATCAATAAAAAGATTTCGATAAGTGAATCGAGGAGATCGCGCATTCAAATCAATTCAAAGAGAAAGTGATATGAAACATTACTTACACAAAACGGTTATTTAACCACAGGTATCCTGACAGCGATATTTTGAATAAAATGAGGATATTAAAGTCTCAGAAATTAAATTTCATAAATTCTATTCATATTCATACTAAATCGTTACGTAAATAGCATAAATAATATTCGTTGGTAACTGAAGTTGATTTTCAATGTATCAATAATGTTGCTCATTAAGTTAGTTTTTCTTTGTTTTTGTGACAAATAAAGCATTTTTCATTGCATTTCTTTAAAGCGATAGGAAGATAAAAGAGAAACAAAAGGTTATCCTTTGTTTCTCTTTTATTCAATGAGAAAAAAACATACAAATAATAATAGAAGGCACAAGAAACACAAGATGGAGCAAGGGCATTATTTTGGTAGAACACGGAAAGGTCGCCAAGTGCAAAAAAATGCTCCACTCGTAACAATTCGTTGGTAAATGTGCCAAATGTTTTCACTTCAAAAACAAGACTCAATATCGGAGATCGTTTTTAAACAAGATATCTGGCCGTGATCTTGAATCACGACAAGACCTCTCCTCGCATTTATCAAACCCTCAAAACTCGATAAAAGTAAAAAACACGAGGAAAAAGAAAGTGCCCCAAACCTTGATCTAGATAAAACTCGAATCGATCAACAAACGTCAGATGTGGGTGATATGATAGCGTCAGCGGTCCCGAATGTACGGAAATCTTGGAACAATAGTCGCCGCTTCTCAGTGCATCGCAATAAGCATTGTTCCTATTCACCTGTCCGAGTGATATGACCCAGTGACCGATTCTCGCTGCTTTCGATGGGATAGGATCGAACTCGCCCACGACTACACAATTATGGCCAAACGAAATGGAATGGCCCTGAACTTCATGATTGGAGATGAGATTTACGATAGCTGCCCTACTGGGGGCAATCCGATAAACAGACGGGGCTATTTCCTTCTACAGCGAAGTTGGTAGACTTCATTTTGGTATGGGAATTCTGTTGTGGTAAATACATTTAATACCGTTTTTACTACTAATAAAAAGTAGTTGCACAATAAAAACAAGAATACAAATTATGATGTTTGTACAAACAGCCTCAGTGGCGTGGAGGGCGAAGCTCCGCTTGCAGCGCAAGAGGTAGCGGGGTTCGATTCCCGCCGAGGGTCAAGTGTTTTGATATTCTGCAAGCACTTTCTGCTCAGTCTGGGTGTTTAATATATTTAATAAAACATATCTATGTATGTATGTATCACAAGCTTAGAGCTAGATGCTGTTGTGTGGAATGTCTGGGAGTATTTATTATAACGCTATTACTCACCATTAATTTCTAGGTAAGCGAACAACTTCAGGGCAATTTATTGATTGATTGAACAAATAAATACAAATAAGTAATTTATATCCTAACCATACTAAGCTTAAAACATTATTTTTCCCAACAACATCCCGGAAACTATTCCATAGCATTCGTTCTAATATTTCACTGCTTAGGAACAAACATTACTCAATCCAATAATAACCCGAGACATTTCTAGAATGTTAATTATAATAGGAAAATTGCTACTCGATAAACAATTTTACAGCCGATTCACAACCGGCGGCGATTCGAATTACGAGCAATCTTGTACAGTATGCTTGTCAAGCGATTAAAATGCAATAAATCCATCGGGATTTGTAGGAAACTCTCCTATACTCAAGACGAGGAAGTGGTAAGCGCAACTGCATGATTTAATAGGTATGGCAATTTCTTAGGGTGGTAATCTTATGAGGCGTGGTGTCTACTAGAATAATATTGAAAATGAAAGTTACCTACGTTATGAAATACTGTTGACGCAAAAAAATATATAGGAATCCACTATAAGGCGGTTAAAACTTATGTTTGTCCATTTTTCATAATCTAAAGCGATAAAATAATAGGTCCAGTATAATATGTATACCCTAGATAAATGTCTCTACTTATGAAGAGCTATAGGAATGATTCATATTAAAACCACCAAATATGAATAACGGAAGTCAGCACCGGAAACAAAACAACTGAATCAATAAAGACAATATACTTCCTTTACAATGATAATGGTTAGTCTTTACTTACGTTAACTAACAGTTTCTACCGGCACATAACAGCTACATGAATATTTCACAGAAAGCCATACAAACAGCGTTCCCAAGAAAAGCAACGTATGACAAGTTAATTTAGATTGAGCGCGCGAGAGTTGGCAAGGTTGAAAGACAACCGGAACGAATTGTGTCGTTGCATTGTAAATTGAACACGTAATGCAACGTGCGGGACAACGGAGCATCGAAATATATGTTTTAACTGTCCAGGTAGATGCGTCGTTAACTGGTTAACCTCACAGTAGTATTTTGTATGAAGAAGGCGGCTCGTTAACGAGGCATACTGTACATAGGAGCCCTAAGGTTTCGGCACACCAGACGTAGGACAGGAGCAGTGCTGATTCTATCCGATCTATAAATTTGATCACAACAAATATGGACGCGGGCCCTATTGCAAATAAATATTGTTGGACAACTCACCAGCATCATCTAACACTAAACAAAGGCGATATACCAGAAATTGTATCTACAAATTCAAATCAACCACCGCAAATATCACCCTCAATTTGCGCCCACCTAGCCAATGAAGTCATCAAATCCGTTCCTGTGAATCCATTAAAGCCCTTTGACATGAAATAAAACTTGTTTGTATTAGATATAACAAGACATTACAGAAAACGACAATGCTTAGAAAGTGAAATGAAACAAGTACAGTAATGCAGCGCCTGTCTTGAATGCAAATTCGGTTCTCAACACCTTCCCTGCTAGATAGTGGGCAGTAACGAGCCTCATTATAAAAATAAAAAAAAAAAAAAAAAAAAAAAAAGGAGGACTTACCTACGCAGAATTTACGCAACAAAATTATGTTTGTATTTTATGGTTCCATTAGTTTCTGTACTTTGGAAAGCATTTACATAAGCATCTCTTAGTCTTTATGTAATTATTCTCAGATGCCAATTCTATTATAATCTAATTCTATTATAAACATCCATATAACCCCAGATATAACTTAATTTATGTAAAATTTGAATTTGTGTTAGTTTCTAAGTATTGTTAGGTGTAATCAGGTGATATTCGTCAATGCTGAATGGCCTGCCAATGTGAGGGCTACGAAATAAGCACAGCTTCTAAGCCAAATACTAACATTTCAAACATCGTATCGTATACCATTCGTATCTACATTCAGCACCTAAGTACAGCAACATTCATCAATGATGGATGGCCTGCCCATTACCAGCCCCTCTGCCGGCAGTGTGAGAATACGGAAACCAACGCCTTTTCCGCTCTGGAATGCGGTGGGAACACTCTAGTGTGTTTCCCGCTATTGTATTTACATATAAACTTATTCTACTATCTTTTTCTTAGATCAAGGTTTATGTTGTTATCGCGTAATGTCTCAAAGAAATTGAAGAGACCGGAAATTTCTGTATTTAAATGAAGAAAAATAGGTTGCTGTTTTCAAATTTCCTTGTGATTGGAGATCAAATAATTCATCCAAAAATACTGGACACCGAAATTTTTGGTTTCCAGTACCAAGTTATAGAGCATGAAAGTTCTGGCGTTCAGTAAATATTGCCCGAAAGCATTACGTCACGCGAAACTCTAATGCACAGGGCATCATCTCAAAGATATTGGTACAATTTTAAGTAATTTAAATAACGGATTAATTTGTCAACTATTCTGTTGTAGATGATCATTAAAGAAAAAATCTTAATCGTTTCAACTCCTACTCTAAAATTTAGTTTCACAGTTGTAGTCACTGACTCAATTTTATGTGAGTTCCTCTTTTCAAAGTCGGTACTATAAAAAACGGTGCAGGTCAACTCATCCGCACATTCCGACTGTGTCAGTGAGCCGCAGACAAACTTAATTATCCGCGACCCGCATTCACAATGACACACGGTGCGTAAGATCATAATGAAGAAAGCTCCATCGGTTCCCATCGTGATCGCACCAGCTAATGGACTTGGCACTCATTTAATTAGAAATGAAATGAAACTCAACGTGGTGCTTGTGTTAGATTAGTTACTAGGCTTTTACATTTTCGATATCATCATTATGGAACCTCCACCATTGGCCAAACATGAGGGGGTAAAACTATAGTCCACCAAGCTGGTTCAATGCCAGTTGGTGAGTGACTCGTTTGTTTTTCAGTAATAAAAAGGCAGGGATGCGCGATCCCACGGGCTGGTGGGATTGACTTGGGTCTCTAGGAAAGTCTCCCTTGTCCATGACCTATACGTCATTCGGATCGAAAAATGTTAAAAGAAAACTATTTATAATTTTAATATAATAGCCCATAAATATAATTGTGATTTTTATAAAGTTAGCGACTTGGATGGGTGAAGATCTAACTGCAAGATAAACTGTACACGGAGTACCCTAAGTGGTAGTCCAGTGTATGAGGCCACATAATACTTGTCAAATTTATTTATTTAAATAAGTATAGAAGAGAATATATTGTGAAATTGTCCATAGACACTTATTTAATAGCCTATTCACAGTACATCCTCAAACTAAGCATAGTTTGTAGGTACTATGGGTGTAAGAGATATTTTACCTAATCCGATCTAATAGTATGTTTTTATAACCCATCGACCCGCCTAACACCTCACTGGCACTGGTAAAAAATTAACATTGAATTGAGCCTACTTAATTGTCTCTATAGGCAGCGCAAGAACTTTATTTTATACTTTGCAAAGCTACTACTCAAAAATGAATAGTTTTCTTAAAACGCGGACCGAATGCAATCTGCAGGAAAATGCCAACAGTTCCCAATCAAAAAAGTTGTAAGGCTTGATTTACGCGAAGCGTGGTCGCTTTTCCACTTTGCGTTTGCACGCACGATTCCAATCACGAGCGCAGCGTGAGCGACCAAATAACTCATTTTACAAAAAAATCTGTGAAAAACAACATTTGTCCACGACAAATTGATGTAAATTGATACTCGAGATGATTTAAGCTTTTTGCTCGGGCAAAGTGATTTTGAATTGTAACTTAGCGAATTACTTACTTAACTTTTGATCACGACGTTAGATCATAGAACTTAGGCCATCACTGCAAATACCGTTGACCCCTTCCTGTATTGAATTCTGCGTTCTTTGACACTGGTTCCATTATGGAACTATTGTAAAAAAACACATCATTATGGACCTCAAAATAATATAACTAGCCTGCAAAACCGCAGGAGCGTGGTGGTGTCAATGTGGTGGGGTTATACCTTATCTGTTGCACGTTGGCCGAAGGTTCTCTAACGGCGAAAGGAATCACGGGTTCGATTGGCCAAGTGTTTGTATGTTCTGCAAGCATTTTCTACTTATTCTGCTTGTTTAATATCTACCTCTATAATAAAAAAATATTTATACATGTATATCTGCTATAAGTATATCAGATGTCTAGTACCCGAAACACAAGCTATAAAGCTTATCACGGGCCAATGAATGTTGTTGTGTGAATTGTCTAGAAATATTTATTTTCTATTTATTGTGCCATGTTGAATTTACACTAAGGAAGATCAATCAATCTAATATTCTTGATCAAAAATTCAAAAGTATAATTATTACCTTACGCTCAAATAGTAAACCACAATTTGACTTAGTGGTTTCAAAGCAATTTTTTTATAACATTTTCTGTACAGGTCAACATTTCTATGTAGGTACAGGTTACTGAAAAGTCATGTTTATTTAACCGTCATTTATTTAAATGGTCTCAAGAGGTAGCGACATAAGGTCTCAGGTCGCGGGGGCGAAAGTTAAGCGGAGAAATGCACTGAAGCCGGCGGCATTGTTGTTCTAACCATTGTTGATTCTAGATCTTACTAATCGCTTTGTGATTGGTACCTTCCACAGTTCAAATTAGGACTCTATTGGAATCACTGGCATTCTTTAGAAAATTATCCACTAAACACGGTCTTCGGAAAAATTACTGACTAGGTACTACAATAGGACTTTGGGCTAAAATTTATTATGATGATGAACAGGTCAGGACAAATCTCTTGAAAGTTAGAACGCTTAATAACTGCAGTATAAAATAATAATAATAAATAAATAAATATTAAAAATAAATAAATAAAAATATTTCCGGACAATCCACACAACAACATCTAACATCCGGACAATCACACAATAACATGGCTCGACGTTCAGGCCTTGAGTTTTTGACCTGGCCCTAAAACTTTGTATGCCGAGAATCTCATCTAATGGCATGAGTCGATGTGGCCGAAAATGTATCACATAGATCTAGAAGGATAGAAAAAGCTGCAGCAGGCAGAGTTTTCCAAATGTTTTGCAGTTAGTTGGTTAAGCACTAGCCTTTAAGACTGTCTGTAGACTACATTATAATAATATGGTTGTATTACCTGGCTGGGTGTCACACGAGGTCATCTCAGTGATGAGCCCCTCGAGGTCGGGCGAGATGAGCCGCTCCTCGTCCTCGGAGTGGGTGTAGTCCAGCGCGTGGTAAATCACCAGGGCTAAGTTTACAACCATCTGTGGACAATAGAAAATAGACATTAAAAAAGATCAATATCTATCAACCGACTACACTCTTGCGCATTGAATGCATGTTTGACGTGATCGCTAAAATTTGGTAACCGCGAATACGACCAAATGTTTTTTATGAAATCGTCAATCTCACTTGTTAAGTTTCCATGTGAACAAGGATGGATCACAAAGTTCTAACTAGAACATGGATTATTAAAATCTATAAAACCTTTACAATGCTCATAAAGTGTACTAGAGAAGGCTATCTCCAGTTTGTGTATCGTAACAACAGATTCGAACCCGTACCTACGGATCTGGTGGTAATAATTATTAGATTAGTATAATTAAGTCTGAAGTCAGAAGTTTCCGTAAAATAGCAATGATTACTTCGTTGTTATTTCTTGATCCTCTTTTCAGGGTACCGCTAAATGGCAATAAAACCGAACCCTTATGGATTCGTCATGTTGAAATACACGGAACCCTTGGTATATGACTCATGGCTTATACTCATGAATTTATTTTCTTCTTGATATCTTTATAGAGTCCAGTAGGTAATCAGTAACGAAAAGTTTACTAATACTGTATGACAAACTAATGCAGTACTTTTGTTGGTACTTAGAGTCATTGAACCGAAAAACAGATGCATTCTAGGCGGCCATTATCCTACTAGGCTTACTCTTGCGTAACGTGACACACCCCGGGGCCTGTCCGCTTTTTGTTTATGTACAAATCAAAACAAACGATTATTGATTTCGATTGCGAAAGAATCTTTGATATTTTTTGTTACAACTTCATATGATTGAACTTTACTTTATTAGTTTCCAAAGTATAAAGTAGATGAATTTGTATAGTTAGAGAGTTGTTTTGTTTAAATCAATTTGACATGATGAATAAAAATCGATTAAATTCTGATTTAAGCAAATTGGCAAAAGCTTTGATACGTTGACATTGGCAGAATCGTTCCAAAAAGCGAGCGCGACGCCACCTTTTCTACTCCAATTATCTTGACTTGATTTCAATGTTGAAGTACGCAAAATGGCGTTCAACTGAATAACATTTTTTTCCCTTTATAATTTTATTTAACTCGACACAAATGGCATATTGTCGCTTCAAGACCAAAGTCCAAATTCAAGAAACTGAAACTGATTTAAATGTAGTCATCATGCCTATTCTACACCATCAATTACATCCTAAATATTTATACTCTTTACTAGTATACTATACTCATGCTCTACGGAGATACTCATTCTTTCAACATCTCCATAGAATATTTCCTTCAAACAAACCATTAGATCCGAACAGCGGCTACATCCTCCGAGCACGAGACCGTGTCTATCAGGGCAGCCACCGTGGCAGGCCATTGTGATGTTGCCCAACCGAACGCTCCCGTGACACTCCATTGCCGATGGGTCAATAGGATGCAGCCATGTGACGCATGTGGAGAAAGGTAGGCTTCTGAAGCTTCAAACAGTCTTTAGTAACGATAATTTATGTGATCGGTATTCTACTAGCTGTGGTGACTGGGTGATACCTACACACTTTGTTCTAAATTTTTGGGTAAAAATAATGTAATCAGAAGCACCCCTACTTACGTTCCCACTGCTGGGACACAGGGACTTCTCTTGTGGCGAGAGTTAATACACCACGCTGGTCGAATGACGCTGGTCAAATGCGGGTTGGTGAATGTCACATGTCCTTTAAACTCTGCAAAGTTCTCAGAACATGTAAGTTTCCTCACGAAGTTTGCCTTCACCGTTAAAGCACGTCGTGTTAAAGCACCTAGAGCACGTGTTTTAAGCCGCACATATTTTTTTCTAGCAGAAAAATCTAGAGGTGCGCGGCGGGTTTTGAACCCACGACCTTCGGAATTAAGGTCGAGTGTGCTCCCACTCAGCTAACACGGCTCTCATGGATATTTCGTAGTTAAGTTAGCCTATCTTATAGTAGACTGTAAACCTGTAATGTGCAAGCTATAAACATTTATGATTCTTATGAATCAAGATTTATAAAAGTAGGCATAGTAGATTTTATTGACCTTATTATTTTGGGAGCAGTTTAAAGTGCTTAAACAAAACTTTCTTATGTTGATTCTTGCGATATGTAAATGGTTTTAATAGGATTGCGTTACGTGCACTGAACCTTTAACCTTTTACTACCATCACAAACCAAACACAAAACAAGTCACACCAATGATTTCCCTTTCCTCAATACCATATTATTTCAGACAAATCCACAGTTTATCCATAATCTTTGAAGATCGAAATCACCTCATTTCAAAGCTCAAATCTTTTCGCTTACGTAACAATACTGTCTGCATAGTCAAAAACAAAGCAAATTACAGGCACAGTGTATCATCGGAGACTACCTCATCTATCAGCATTGTTTGCAAATTACAATTTTGCGCAAATGCAGGCAAGCGGACCGGAATTATCGAAATCCTCTGTTTTTTACGACTGCTCGTAGCTTGTGTAACTGTTGGGATATCTTATTCATCTTTTAAAACAAACATATTGTTTTCTTCGTAAACGGTATTACTTAGTAACCTGTTATCAATAAGCCCTCCAGACAAACACTCGTCGTTTTTTTTTATTACGAAAACTTAGGCCACTGTAGCCACAACGGCTAGGTGTGTTATCTTATAATATTCAAACTTAAAAATAATATCAATGGATGAAACAAAATACCCAAAATATTCTTGAAAGATCAACATGGACACCGCCGATCGACCGAGATTATTTCGTGTGGCGGTTAAACTGCGCGATGCAAGCACAAAGTACAATTAGACATTAATTAGAATCACTAAAATATAGTACAAATTGAATGAAGTACCTAATTAACAATATTTTAGAATTAAACGAATAAACTGGTTTTTAACTTTAAGGTATAAAATTATTATTTATGTGCGTACAGATAATTAACTCCGGTTCCTCTGGAAATTCTTATCCCGCTTCATTAACTTTGTTGAACATACTTATAATTAATTAATTAATCTCTTGTTGTATTAACAATGATCACTTTAATATTCCATTTCTCTTATGCGCCATAAAGCAGGCGGCGCTCACGCGAGACTTCATCTATATTCAATCACACATCGGGTAAGGAACATTAGTTCTGAGAAACTTTGAAACGTTTGCCATTCATATTATACACGTAATAGTAGTGATACACTGGAGTAATTACTTCTAACAGAACAATGTTAACTTAATGGTACAAACAATCTTTTTTAAATGTTTTTGAAGTGAAACTTCTTTGGAATCGTTGTGATTTCAGACCGGATGCAACGGAAAAACGTCAGGTAAGCCAATCTTAAACGCTAACAAGGTTAAGCAACTTTCCGGAACGCCAGTACTTGGCTGGGTGACAGCCCGAACAAAATCTTTTTGCACAGTATTTTTTTTATTCATCTCATTCTTTTGTCGATTTACTGAAGTTTCACTTCTACCGTGTGTGAATCGCACAAACACCTTTTTTTATGATAGATCAATGTTTGTCCACAAACCTTCCCAAACGTCCCGTTATATGCGATTCCTCGTATGCATATCAGTGAGCATTACACCAAACAGAGCCTCGAGCATTCGGAAGAATGTTATAATGAAATTCTCCAGTGTACCACCGCCATAAGTAACTTAAACACATTACGTGACATCTCATGACGTTAATGCAGGCAAAAAGTTGATAACATAGGAGAGAAAATTGAGTTAGGAAAATCTATTAAGAGTTATCTAAGTGACAAGAAAGGTACTATGTTTTCTTGGCGGTAACAGGTGAAATTACAGGCACGACTATTCATTTAGTTAACGAGCTGGTATAGGTATGTTTAGTGTTTATGAATGAGATATTAGCATGCTCAACCTCAAGTATTCTATTGTGATCATCATTTACGTCAAGATAATACGGAGACAAACAAATAATATTATAGATAATGGTAAGAATCACCGAGATGATGGTCATAACAAGAGCACTGATAAAATGTCTACGGTAAAGTGATAGATACTTATCGAGTAGGTTGACATTGGAATCAACCTATACACTCCAGGCGTGCCCCAGCTGCTTGTTTTTGCTTGTAAATATCAAAATTTAACTCCCATAAGATTACGTTTTTGAGAAGCTGTTCAAATTATGTCCCGATTATGTCTCTTAATCGCTTCGATGTGTCCGGTGTAAGTATTTTTGCATCCATGGGGAACAGTGCCCCCACGCGTATAATTTCGTAACAGGTAGTACTCGGCCCATTTTGGTCGATCGACTAGAACATTTTGCCAGAACTGTCAGAAACTTTTGTACAAGGACCATTAATATGCTGCTTATGATTTAGTAGTTGTAATAAATATACACCTGAACCAAAGGAATAGTCGAACGGAAAATCTAAATTATAAGTAAAAGTGCATTGCTAGTATTTCTAGTCATATTTCTTTCGTTGTATCGCTGTGAAGCTAAATAATGTATTTTTTATTATTTTATTTCGGAATTGACTATTTTTGTCGTTTGATTAGTCAAAAAAAATAAATAAAGACTGATTACATTTGAAAAATAACATATTCTATCATATATTACTAAAAGTTTACGTTGGTCAGACCATATCGATAATGTTGCTATTACTTAACAAATTTGTGTTTGCCCTGCGACGTATACGTGACATTTCTTCTCTCGACGCAGCTCTTAAGGCATATCATGGCTATGTAGGTGCAATTCTGCAATACGGCTTATTATTATGGGGAAATTCATCAGAAATCTATAGGGCTTTCATTGTTCAGAAAAGATGTGTACGATCCATATACAGGGCCTATAAACTGGACTCTTGTAGACCGATCTTTCAAAAGTTGCAAATTTTGCCCCTGACTTGCTTGTACATTAAGCAAGCAATACTCTTTGTTAAGTCTCAACCTGAGTTCTTTAAAACAAACCAAGAGGTTAAAATAATACAAAGAAGCAAAGAAGGCCGCGAAAGAGAATTAAGAAATAAAACCTGTAACGAGCTTTATTATCCTGGATTCAACTTGTCGATAAGTCGAAAGAATGCCTTTTGCATGTGCATTAAAATTTTTAACGCTCTACCCAAAACATTTAAAGATCTACCATTGAGTAAGCTCAAATCAAAGTTGCATCATTGGTTACTTGACTGCTGTTTTTACACAATACTTTGACCATTGTAAGAAACATATTGTTTAAGGATAGATTAAGAATAAAATGACATTATTAATTAATTCACTAAAATTTTTATTGACATGTTTTGTATAACTTATAACCAAATTACATTTCTAATTTATCCATTTTAAATTTGTAAATTATTGTTAAGATTTTGCATGCCAAATGAATGTGGTAGAACATAATGTATCTATAACTATTTTAAGACCTTACTTTTTTACTTATGTTCGTGCAAATAAAGGAATTTGAATTTGAAAGTCATGATAAGTATGGCCATATCGTGTCACTATAAGAGCGCGTGTAGTATAGTGTTAATGATCATTATTTAACTTTAGAATAGTAATCGGACAGAAACGTTGCAGAAAGGGGAGACCTTTATAAGACAATAAGATAACAAGTCTATTCTATATAGACAAGAAATCTATTCTACCTATACAGCGTTTTTTCTCTACTTAGACAACAATCGCCCGCGCCGTGCTAAGCCGTCAGCTATCAACGTTTTACCTACAAATGTCTAGTAACCAGACACTACCAGAGCAAGTCATTTAGGTACTTCAGCGGCCGGCGTGGTGATCCATCTACCCATTGTGGACGCTTATTAACTCCTGTAGACTGTCGACCATTGTACTACAATTAATACTAGTCCCACATGATGAAGTTCGAATAACTCAACAAAATGCACTTTCCCTGAAGAAGAAAACAACATTTTCTTAGTCCTTTATCACATAAGCTAAATAACAAGTTTTTAGATTTATAGCGGGATATTTACCATGATTCGAGTTTCCCGATATATCGGCACATTTACATGCGCCATGATTACGGTTGAACTGAATCTGCAGCTATTTGGGTAACAGTTTTCTTGGCAGACAGAGCGGTTTACCATATTTCTCAGTCTTTCATTACAAGACGATGCATCACCAAATATCCCGTAACAAAACAAATAGTGTTGATGAGTTGTGGCCATGGTAGTTTTTATAAATAACACGTCTCCAGCTATCAACGTTTGGCCTAAAATTGTCTGACCAGACACTACCAGATTAAGCTGTAGATGGATCAAGCAGCCGGCGTGGTGATCTATCTACCCATTGTGAACGCTTATCAACTCCTGTAGACTGTCGACCATTGTTTACAATGAATACTAGTCCACGTCATGAAGTTCTAATAACTCAACAAAATGCACTTTCCCTGAATGAGGGTCAGGGCGGTCCTTGTAGAGAGCGGCCCAGTGAACCGGCTTAGGGGGTTATCTGTTTGTCATCTTAAAGGGTGTTTGAATTAGAGTATTGTAAGTACACGTGCCGAGGAGTTAATATTATGAAGACTATAAATAAATACATATTTCCGGAAAATCTACACAACAACATCTAGCCCCGTGGTAAGCTCTTAGCTTGTGTAACGGGTACTCGATATCACCTGCTCTATTACCTAATATAATATACATATATATATAGATATTTTTTATTATACATATTAAACACTCAGACCAAGGAGAAAAGTGCTCGCAGATCGTACAAACACTTGACCCCTCGGCGGGAATCGAACCCGCTACCTCTTGTGCTGCAAGCGGACCTTGGCCCACCGCGCCGCTAAGGCAGTCAAACTATATACTAACTAAATACTGGAAGAGATCGCTCTTAAGCGATAAGACTGCCCTTTGTACTTCTTCCTCTTATGTGAATTATGTATCTATTGTTTTGTTTTGGTCTACAATAGATGTATTTTTTTTTGGAAAGACATTAATCAACTTGGTGTTGCATTTCCTCAAATAAATGTAGAAAATTCATAACAGTTAAGTTAATTCTTACTTCGCTTTTCTTTTGCTCCAACAACCACAACTAGATTTAGAAACCTGCCTTATTTTTATATTTTAATCTGTTTTGAGTGAATCATGAAATTTTATTTCGGATTAAGGCCACCTTGTTTCGAAGATTTAGGCATTTTACTCGCCCAGTCGACTTGCATGCGCGTTACGCGGGAGCCGACTTGATATGAACTCCGGCGAACTTTGTCGGCAGCAAGAACGCCACAATACAGCATAATGCAGTAGCTACGGTGATTTTAATTTTATTGACCGTATTTTTTTAGTATATTGATTATTTTATTGACTATATTCTTTTATTTGATTGAAATGAAAGTTTATTGTAGTAGGTATGTAGGTATTGAATGTATACATAATTTTTCTTACTAAACTTTTTGAATTAGTGAGGTGATAATTATGATTGAAGCATTTGTGGTAAAGAATACAAACAACAAAATGAAAACAAACAATTGTTATGTACAATATTTATTCTCATTTATAAAAAAAATACATTTTATATGAGGAATAAAATGCTTTTTTATTTCATTGTAATTTAGAGTTTTAGTGATAGGTCCTGATTGCAAATTAATAATGTTTTGCGATAAAAAAATCTCTTTTTCTTTATTTTCGGATTTTGATTTTGCGAATCCACCGGGATTCGCATTCAAGTGTCAGATTCCGTATAGATGCAACCAAGAGTGTGTCTGGGGTTGACGATTTCTGGCAGCAGACATTGGACAGGTGGTAAAAGTGTGATAATTTTGATTCCATCTTTGATTTCCAAAATTCATCATCTTTTTCGATTCGTTCGATATGTACTGTTATTATACAATGTTATTATACAGTTGCCGAATATTTAAATGACAAAACCATTGGTAAATAAATGTAATGTGTAATTATTTTTAATCATTAACTAATATTTTATTTTATTTAATCTGATTTATAAAATTATTGACATGTTTATTTTTTAATTATATACAATTATTATTTAAATTTTCTTATTATTAAATGGTTGTTAATCAAAATGTGGCACGCTCCAATGGGCAAATTACATTGATACAAAACCTTATATAATACCTACCATTTAAACTACATGTAATAATGCAATAAAGATACTTTGACTTTGACTAGTTCTTTTTCCCGGCCCAAATACTAAATAGACATTGCCGTCGCGACGGCAATGTCGCGCAGTTGTCCTTGTACTTGTAAAACCAATTACGGTTTTTATTAATTGTTGTAGTTTCACTTCTGTCGTGTGTGAATCGCACACACACCTTTTTTTTCACGTCGCACGTCGCTCGTCGGGCGGGAAGAGCACTGGCACAGGTCCGTCGTCGGTAAGCGCCACCGCGCGACTGACGAAGCCCGCGGGCGTCGCGCCGCTCGCGGGTTTGTAGGTATTTAGGCATAATTAATAGGAAAATAACACTAAAACACGCACCTCAGCGATTTGCACTAGAAAAATGATTTATCTAAAGATTGGTGTAAAAATAAGGTCAATAAATTTATTTTTTTAGGCACAGTATTGAAAATGTTTTTTAAAAAGAGGCAACTTTGGTATTTTTTTCTATCGAGCGAAGTTCATCTTATTGTGTAAATGTAAGCGAATTGCACTCTGTAAGATCCTCAACTGAAACATATATTTTTATCAAAATTTTACGTCAATTTTTGACTGATTCATATTGATTTTAAAAACAGCATTTGCGGTATAAGGGGCCCTTAAGTACTTTATTTACTTTTTCGCTTATTTAATTAACCTGTATTCTATTATGAGTGAATCACAAAGCGTTTCTTCCGTGCATTAACATGCCCGTTTAGGGCACCTATAGAAACACACCTCAGAATAGAGTATTATTGAAAGTAAAGTGACTTATCTATTCAGGATATCCTTAAACACACTTGTTAGTAATTTCCTTGAAGGGAAACAGAACGGAAGGAAGTAAACAATGCTACTCTAACAGACGAGACTAAAGAGCAAAAAAATTTATCGGTAAGTATTTAATACTGTGTATTTTTAACCCCCGACCAAAAAAGAGGGGTGTTATAAGTTTGACGTGTCTGTCTGTCTGTCTGTCTGTCTGTGTCGCCATAGCTCCCGAACGGATGGAGCGATTTCAATTGCGAAAGTTACGGATGTGTCTTATTCTTTTTCTGCATAAAATTTAAAAATATTCTATAGATATCGTGGAATACCATTTACACTGCAAAAGTTGTCACTAAAACCGTCACCGGATCTTATATATACATCTAATATAAGTACATCTTATACTTTTGTCAAACTAAAAGGTCAAACTGTGTGAAAAAAAAAAAAAGATTAAAGGCTTTTTTGGGTTTTTTTTTTTTTTTTTCACACAGCATCACCTAACCCCAAACTAAGCAGAGCTTGTATTATGGGTGTTAGGTGACTGATATACTACATAGATACATTTTTTTATTTTTTTGTTAATACATACATAATGATACATAGAAAACACCCACAACATACATAAAAAACATAGAGAATCTATCAAAATATAATTAAAAATAGAAAATGCCGAGTTAGTTAACATTAAATTTAACTTCATTAAAGAAGCAATCTTCTTCCTAAGATTGATCCAAGTAAAAGCACTCAGATTCTCGAAAGTCTGAAAGCACTCAAGGAAGGGTCCGACTGGGCTAATGAAATAAGTACGAAAGAGCGACCCCGGCCTCGCGACCACTTGACGAGACTAATTAAATTGATTTGTTGCTGTTGTCTCCCGAAATTACACCACACACAGGGTGATGGGGAAGCAGAGAAAAATATGGTTTATTTTTTTTTTGTTTATTTCTAATAAATGAATAGTGTAACCGCTATCTGGCAATTTTTTTATTGACTATAGCTGACAGTCAGACGTTATGTGAGCATAGCCTATTTTCAATAATTTTAATATGCAACCTTCACACAGTGCAAAGATTGACAGATATTTGAAACTGCCTGCTTTTTTACCATGTTAAATATACACTCGGTTTCAAAATTAACGGGTCAGTCACATAAACACTAATATCTCCCGAGCTATGTACGTACATATATCCTAATTAAACGAAGACTGTTCGTTTTCCTTTTACTACGTAGTAAATAGTAATTGAGAATTTAATTATAAAGATAAACAGTAATAATAAAACTTATGTGCACACTTCCGAAATTAAAAAGGCATATTTTTCTGTTTTTTTTCTGATTGTGTTTTTCATCACATATTTTTTTATTTTAGTACTTTCTATTGCCTCCAGCAAGCTCTTCTTATAATTTCCAGGCGATTAGGCATAATAATAATAATAATATAGCCTTTTATTTCCAATAATCTTAAATAACATTAAATTGATTGATAATTCTAAAATATTATGTCTAAATTAAATTAATTTGATTAGTTATTATTATTTTTTCTATTATTAATTATTCTCTATATTATTGGCTGTCCATTTACGGACAAAGGCCTCCTCCATTTGTCCCCACTGAGATCTGTCTTGTGCTAGTCGAGTCCATGTGTAGCCAGCGATTAGGCATGCTATACAACAAATTGCAAAGCCGGTGCTAAGAAATACCTTCCCATTCCTACACCAACCTCCTTTACCACCGGTTTAAATAATCTGCAAATAGAAGCGCAACTAAAAATTCTTTATTCTGTTTTTTATTTCATTGATCCAACTTTTCCAGTTCTGAGGATAATTTAGTATAGGATAGTTTTTTGTGACTGACCCGTTTATTTTGGAACTGAGTGTAGATTCTGAGCCTTAGCAGCTGTTAAACTAATGAGTTTACGTAGATTAGGGTGTTCTATCAAAAATTATAAATAAACATAATATTTTTGATAGAAATAATAAATATTAAAAAATATATATATTTCCGGACAATCCACACAACAACATCTAGCCCCGTGGTAAGCTCTTAGCTTGTGTAACGGGTACTAGACATCTGATATACTTAATATAATATACATACATACATAGATATTTTTTATTATACATATTAATAATACACGAAACAAAATTTACATTTATTCAAACATATTACTATCGAATTATAAATACGATACCTAGGTTTCCAATTAACAATTAAAATTCTAGAAAATGCATCGTTCTAGCCTGTAAGTTCCGGTTTCGGATGTTGCATTCCGCTGAAGCGGTGAGAAACAAGCAATTACAGTGTGATATGAAATGCGTATCAGTTTACAATGTTTTTGCATAGTTTCCATAAATATTTTAGCGCCGCAACTATTAAAACATTGTTAAATGGAAGATTTTCTTTCGCCGGTTGCAATTAAATAGTACGCGCACAGTAACCATTATGTTTTTTTATCTCGTCAGTTGGTAGCCAGTAACTATCAGTACTAGAGACATTTCTGGTGGTTGTATGGTTTTTTTAATGGAATGCAAAAAAGGCCGACTAGTTGTCGATAATAATATCTCAAAATAAAAAAGGGAGGACTAACCAAGTTGAGAAAGTCCCACGGCTCAAATTATCGTGATAACGATGTCTTAAGCTTCGTCTCAACTGACAAAAGTATAATATTCTATGCTATTTTTACCAATAAAAATCGCGACTGTGGATATAGATGACGGCTTAATCGAGTGTAAAATATTATTTCATTTATTTACACCGTTTCCACTCAGTGATTCTCCTTTGAATGAATCCATTGATACGAACATCCTGTACCAGCATGTTTTCGTCCAATCGAATTGACCTAAACCCACATTCGTTGGGTGCTCGCCGAACAATAGCCTATCAATTAAAGAATTACGATTATGTAATGGCACTCAACCAATGGTCTTTGAACGCGTCTTACTATTTACAACTTGTTTACAAACAACAATGTACCTATATTCTTAATTAAAGAATAAGAATATTTATTGCTTAAAGTTATTACAAAAAAGAACTTAAAACTAATAACGTTACATAGCTAATTAAGTACATCATTATTAATTCCCTTAAATAACTTTAGGCAAAAGGGATAATCTCAGCTTGATGCCGACAAGCTGTTTAACTTGTGCTGCGCTGATTTACAATGAATCCCATACGACTGATTGATGTTGCATTATGTTATATTAATTATTCGTAACTATCGTATATATACTATTCGTACTATATATAACGAATTAATCGTAACTTGCTCCGCCCTGCGGTGCTAACTGCGTTTTAATGAATTTTCCCCGGATAAAAAGAAGCCTGCTGTTTTGAATATTACTGTGAAGTTTCATAAATATCCATACAGCAGTTTTTTCCGGGAAATAGCAATAAACACACACACATACATCCTCACATTATTATAATATTAATAGATAAAAATTAATATAAAAATTATAAAAATATATCTATTTATGTATGTCTATTAGATTAAGTTTAACAGATGTCTAGTACCACAAGTCGTACAACTTTGAGCTTACCATGGGTCTTGATGTTGGGGTGTGGATTGTCGTGAAATATTTATTTGTTTAATGTGTACACCCAACTGAGCCAGCATAGCTTTTTCTACGTTAAGCTCTCAATAAAGCAAATTCAAGCCGCAACGTAATAAGTACCTATACAATGTACGAATCAGCGGACAAAAGCCTTCCTCGAGAACTACTAAATATTCAGCAGACCATAACTCAGAAGCGACAACGGTAGACGCTGTTGTTTTGTACAGCACATGATTGAATGGAAAGAGGGGTCCATCACAGCATTACTCGACCTGAATATGTGAATGCGTCAGGAAGTTTCAGCTTATGTAGCGTTGATTTCGCACCGTGGTAAGCTCTAAGCTTGTGTTACGGGTGCTAGACATCTGATATACTTAATCTAATAGACATACATACTTAGATATTGTTTATTATACATATTAAACACCCAGACCAAGGAGAACGTGCTTGCAGATCATACAAACACTTGACCCCTCGGCCATTTATTGAAGTATATAAGTGAAATAGCGTTTGAAATGCCGTTGGAAATTATCATTTTCAATTATTTAAATGTATAGCTAGACTTAGGGGCGAAGCCCTAATTTGCTACATTACAATACAATACAATACAATATTCTTTATTGAAACACCATAAAAAAAAATATTACAAAGAATTGTGCGTAGCAAAAAGTGAGACAATGGGCGGCCTTATCGCTAAAAGTGATATCTTCCAGGCAACCTTTGGATGGAAAGAGATACATTGCTACCTTTTATGTTAAATCGGGTAAAACACAAAACAAATTGGACAATAGTCTTACCTTACATCGTAACATGCACATGTCATTTGTCTTGGTATACTCATATTGCGTAAGCGCCACCTAGCGGAAATGGAAAGTGTCATTGAAATGCGCAGACGCAGACGGCGACGGCAGAATGGCCGGGTGCCGGCAGGAGTCATGCAAATTACCGTACAGCTTCAGACATGTCCTATGCACATGGTGTACGCTGTGGCGAGACACTAAGTCATAAGCTGATAGCGTTTGCGATACAACATAGAAGAGAGAATACATGTATTTTCTCTCTCTATCTCTTACCTAAACTTCACTCTCAAGAAAGATACAAACACAAGAAACTCCAAACTTAAGACGACGGCATAATGTGGCAAGTAGTGGCAGCCTGGTGCAAGTAGGAGTCTCATCCAAATTAGGAAAGAAGGTATAAAGCATAGGTTAATAGTGTTGAAAAATTAAAATAAATAACAGAGACTTAAGACATTGAGTCAAGCAACATTACATAAAAGTCTAGCTAACCCGGCGAACTTTGTTCCGCCTTAGACGCCATAAATGAGCAGATTTTTTATTTTATTAAGTTAATTGTTTTATTATATAAAGTTGTCAGGTTGATCTAGCTGACCCGATAGTTATGACTATGAATATTTTAAATGTATTGTTCACCAATAAAATAAGATTGACAGAAGAATCCGTTTTAAACGTCATTGTTTTTTCATCCTCTTTGACTATATTTGCAGCACGCATTCAGTCAATTCTATGTCAAATGTCTTAAGGTAACATTCAAAAAGTTTAATAATTTTATATGGTGGTTAAGTAATTTTAAATTTTGTAAATTTCCGCGCAATTTCCTTAATTTTATCTTTCATAAGAACCTTCTCCTGATAATAACGAACAGAACAAAAAATAATTAGCGAATTCGGTCCAGCCGTTCAGGCGTGATGCCGTGACCAAGGGGAATAGGGTTTAATTTATATATATATAGATATAGATGGCATAATGGGCCGAGTACGGGCAGGAGTCTCATGCAAACTAATGTACAGCTTCGAACATCTCCTTTGCATCTGGTTTACGCTGGATGAAGGTAGCTCTAAGATATATTTTAATAGCAGGAGATCCAAGATAAAGATGAACGTAGATTTCAAAGGGGTCAACTATTGAAAAACAGGGCAAACGCCCTCAATAAGAAAATAATTTATGTACCAGAACTAATTTGTAATTTGCCCTGAATCAAATATTTTCATAACTTCTACAAGTTATTTACTTTCTGTTATATGAGGCAAATAAAACAATACTATAGTAACTTGTTCATTTGCTTTGTTCATAACTTTGCTCCCAACTTGGACCAACGTACAATCTGACAAAACAAGACAGGCCTCGACAAAGCACAACACGGTTGGAACTTCGGAAGGGTATTGTGGAAACTTGCGAGAGCCTGGCGGATCTTTCAATGACTTACTGTAGATACCGTATATTATCTATGCCTTTTCATAATTATTCAAAACGGTTTTTTTTTTAATTTTTTTTGCATCAAATTTAAAAATAGTTTAACCTGCAAAGTGAGGTTTATCGCTTATTAAAACATTAAAAATTTTCAAAACGGGTATTAATAAGGTAAATTGTAACAATATTGTGACTACTTTTATCTACTCATTTTATGTATGAATCTGTATAAACGCCACTGCTCTATCTTGTTAACAAATTTCAGATCCATCCAAAGGTTGCCTGGAAGAGATCGCTATTAGTGATAGGGCCGCCCATTGTGTCACTGTATGTTATTAATTTCTCCTATGTATGTCCCTATATTGTGTTGTTGCAATAAAGCATTTTGTAGTGTATTGTCATATCCTACTACTATTATAAAGGCGAAAGTTTGTAAGTATGGATGTATGGATGTTTGTTACTCTTTCACGTAAAAACTACTGAACCGATTTAAATGAAATTTGGTACACAGAATCTCTAGAGCCTGAAAAATAACATAGGCTACTTTTTACCGCGGGAAAACGTCATTCCGCGGGAAAATCCATTATAACGCGGGTAACACCGCGGGGCACAGCTAGTTCTTCATATTTTACTTAATTTATTTTGCGCGATATGTGAATGCACTCTGAAAGATGAGCTCAACCCGTAAAGAACATTCATATAATGAATTACCTATTTTAAGAAAATTCTAATATGGCAGATTATATTATATATATATTATTATATCCGATTATAGCCCGGATCCCTGAAGGAAGTCGCGGACGTGGTCGGCCACGCAAGTTGTTGCCGGGACAACTTCTACAACATCTCGACCGATTAGTGGCAGGTTAGGGTCAAGTGTAAGGATTTGGGAGACGCGTTTACCCAGTAGTGGGACTGAATAAAAAGAAAAGTCAAACGATATATAAGTTTACGATGCATGATGCATTACGATGATTTTATTCATTATTATGAAATAAATATGGGTAGGTACAACGATTCCAGAAGCTTTTCATTTAAAGAATACATCATTCAAATCCTTAGAAGGAGAAATAAGTGCTGAGATAAAAAATGTAGTGAATTGAAAACCGCTCCCTTTTGAAGTCGTTTAATTATTAACATTTTATAATAATAAAAGTATTATTATCCACAACAAAAACGTAAAGCTGCTTATGTCCGCCTACCTGTCAATTCACGGCAAAATGCATAAATGTTTATGAGACATTGCATGTGTCTGCGGCCGACAACTGACAGGTGAGCCACTTGTTTTGCAGATGAGCTTCTATATCGACTGCACTTTTGAATAGGTCAATTAAAGCCATTGTGTTTATAGAGGTATAAAGATTATTATTATTATCTAGTAGTGCCCCACGGTGTTGCCTGCGTTATAATGGATTTTCTGGTGAAATGACTTCTTCCCGATTTAAAAAGTATTCGTATAAAGCCTGTCTTTTCTCAGGCTGTAGAAAAACTGTGTACCAAATTGCTATTAAATGGGTGAAGTAGTTTTTTCGTGAAATAGGAATAGACAGACAGAGATAATTTCGCATTTATGGTGTGATGGATTGTCATCAAATTATTTCTAATTTTACTTCCAAATATCATCATCTGTTTCATTTCAGCCGTCAGAAGTCCTGAGCTAGACGTAGAAAAAAAGGAAAATAAACTTTATAAGCAAAAGTTGAAACCGATCCATTGATTGAGCAAATTGAAACAAACAGTAGAAACTTCTCTAACTATTCCATTAACGGAACCACTCGATAGCGGAACAGACGAAACCTCGGGCAAAAGCTAGTCATACTCGTGTACAGTCGTGAATCTCCCATGAACAGAACAACCGTTAAAGACAATTAAACGGTAGATCGCTTGTCTTTATTTATTATTTTTATCATTTGTACCACCATGTTTTTTGACCAACGAGTTCATCAGCCGAGAGTTTTTACTTTTTTAGTATTTGAAAAACGAACGTTAAAAAGGTGAGGTCCATTCTTTAGAAATTTAAATAAAGGAGGTTTTAAATAGAGTTAGATGAACAAAGAGATCGAATTGTGGTATGAGATTGGATGATTTATTTGTTTTACGTTTCGGTGTTTTTTGTGGTACGACGATCTTGTTGACGTTAATAAGATACATTTTATTTTGTGTCTGTTACTCATATTATAATACTGCTACGTAGTTGATTGAGGCTGCTGCTTTATGAAAACTAAAAAGCTCTCAACTTCTCAACCTAACATAAGTATTTTTTTAACAAGAACGCATAAAAACCGCCTAACACCCTTCGATTGCGGCAATCCCTAGGAATTAAATTATACGAGTATAGGCCGCCACACTCCTCCGAGTGGATTCCATATCGATATTGAAGTGGCTTTGTCATTTCAAAATTCAATTTGCCCTCTATATTTTATAAAATAGAAAATATAAATAAAATAGACCATAGAGAGAATTTTATGGCGGGACTAACTGGACTCTCATTAACTGAGCTCATCAAATTTTGCTGAATTATCTAAATGGCCCTTCATTCCCAGAACAGGTTTTCTGTGCTTTGCACCTACATTTGGTTCCAAAAATAACGCATCAATCACATAAACTCGTTTATCTCCCGAACTACGTTTGCTATCAGAATTTAATTATAAAGATAAAAAGTAGAAATAAAACTGCAGTCATACATACGTGCTCCTACAATACTAATCTCGAAACTAATGAAAGTCGTATTTTTCTATGTTTTGCTGTTTTTCATCACTACTAAACAGAAGAAGAATTTTATTATTTTGTATTGCTTCCACGGGCGAGGAGCTGGCAGTTTCCAGGCGATTAGGCAAGCTGTATAGTGTACACACAAATTTCAGATCCGGAGCCAAGGGCTACCTTCCCATTCCTCCACCAACCTCCTTTACAACCAGTATAAATATCATGTCATTAGAAGCGCAACTGAAAATTAATTTGACCGACCCGAAATAGTATTAAAGTTTTTCTAATGGATATCAAAATCAAGTATTAAATAACTCTATAGTTTTCATAAAGGCAATTTCTTTCCTTCATAAGTCAGACGTATGGTGAAGAGAAATACGATATTCTACCACCATTACTCCATATCAAACGAACAATAACCGGTGAAATGCGTTTCGTAACAAAGAAAGAAACCGCAATGTCTATCAAACATTGTAAAGAACGTTGTCAACAAAAGCGAAAGTTTATTATATTAATAAACTCTTAATAGTACTAAACAAAACTTGAGCAATGAATAATAAGTATAATACCTACATATTTCTCCAAGTTATGACTTTCCCGAATTAAATGAATTTTCCCGTGAGAATTAGGGGCTTCCTACTTTATATTATTTAAATTTCTTGTCCCAACTTTTTTCAATTTTACAATCATTCCTATTATCATGTAAATTAATGTGCAAAAAACAGAACAAATCAGAAGTTAGATATAGGTAGATTAAATTCCAATACAAGATACAAAATCATTTATTGCCATTTTAGATTTTACAAATCTTCTTATTCCTGTTTTATGTAAAAGCGTATCCCCTAAAATTATAATATTGTTCCCTCTGCAGGGACTTCTACTTTGACGAGAGAGATTGGGCCTAAAAAGATAATTAGGATTTACTTATTAATTGTAAACGTTAGGTTTACAGCCTGATTAGATCTGTAGCTAGACCTGTCGCTGCGTTAGGCGGGCGGCGCGAGCGCGGGGTTATGAGAAACAAAATATACGACCCTACGACACAGAATATTTGTATAAAAACGCACCCGAGCCCGCGTAACGCAGCCTCAGGTACTCTACTTTAGGTAAGTACGTCAATAAGCTTATCAATCTGTAGAATATTATTGCTATAGTAGACAGTCCACCTCAATGTTTCTCATCAAAATATTTAATTTCCACAGACTCTTCCCACGGGCAAGTGGAGCCAAAAACTCAGTTGTGCAACAATAAGGGAAAGGAGAATAAATATTAATTTGTTCTCGTGCACGTCAAGATCACACCGTACAAACAAATTACGAGATTATTTGAGATAATTTTTATGCAAATTCACTTTCGCTTTACAAGTACCTACTTGTGTAAATGTTTCCATGTAAGTAACATGCGATTTGGATAACATCACATCTCAACTCATTAACGAACAGTTTTCATTTTATTTTAATCAAAAGCTGAACAGAGCACATACCTGACGTTCATAAAGAGGCAAATCTTTCAGTCTTTGGAATACGACTAGGTACGTGAAGTTTGCTTGTACTTTTGAACCCAGAACTTTCTTTAACTCAATCATACTCTTACAATTTTGAATAATAATTATTTTACCGCTGGTTAACCAATATAGCCAATCAAAATAGCTCAAGATGCAGTTGGCAAACCAATAAAACAGAAGGCCGTTGTTCACGATGGTTGCAGAACGCTTCAAATTACTAGAAATCTAAGAGGAAGCCCTATACCCGGAAGTCGTAAATGATATGACAAATTCTCCATGGGTAATTTCTCTTCGCCTAATCATAAATGATATGACAAATTCTCCATAGGTAATTTCTCTTCGCCTTATCATAAAAAATAAATTCAAAGTTATTAAACTTTTAAACTATTTAAAAAATTAAGGACAGCCATAATATCATGTTCACCATATTTTAAATACCCAATATTTTAAAACCAGATAACTACATAAACTGACACCTACACTTAATGACATATGTACATAAGTACATCACAGGCCGTCTTTCAAGCTGTCGCAGCATTCCTTCCCGGTCCACAACGCCATCGGTATTTGGCAACTTACGGAACAAAAATCGCAAAAATATCTCGATTGCATTTCGCAACGGCACTGGGAGCATAATGCACATCGTTATGCAAATAGCCGGCGGCCTGTCCGTTGACGCAAGAGGCCTGTCACTGGTACAGGCCGGCAAACCGAAACGAGCTTTAACGATATCGTTATAGAGGTCAAAGGGTAGAACTGCATTTTCATTATCCAACTGAGCTAGCCATTCCCAATGAATTTATATTTCCGAGTCGCCAACTGGACAGAGTCGGAGACGACGTCGAGAATAGTAGTCCAATTTATATTCAGGATAATGTTTGAAATCAAAACTTCTACAATAAAAAAAATGTTATAGACGGCTTTGTACACATTTTGGGATGAGTAAAAATGTTTAACTCGAGCCAGATCGTCAGATCGACACGTGAACTGATCGTGATCCGAGAATTCGTATGACGGAGGGTAAGTATACCGTCGGCGCGGCGCGGCGTTAATGTACGAGTTTTTTTTGTTTAACTCATAAATATTTGATTCTTATACCGTCTTCTTCTTTTAAATAAAACAGAAAATACCTTGTCCACCAACTAGCCAAGCAATATCATTTGATTCGTTAAGGGAAAACTACGGCTGAATCGAATATATAATTAAATAGATATTTACACTAACCAGGTTTGTAATTTATAAACCCATAAAATTAATCAGCACCAGGCTGTATTAGTTCACTGCTGGACATAGGCCTCCCCTAATGAGCGTCATATCGAACTCCTCTTACCTCAAAAATGAAATTGTATAAATATAGTCGACTAAAATGAATATCTAGAAAGGTTTTTGCCAAGAAACGCTCCACAAAAACTATTGCATTATCCTCGTGAAAGGTTAGATGACACCGCACCGGCGCGGGCGCCGCGTGATCTCAATTTCATAACAGGTCAGCGAAATTATTAGCGTAATTGTAATGGCCGTTCGGGCTTATGAAACTTTAACATGCGATTGTGTATTATATTTAGATTAAACGATAATCTACCAGCACGGTTTTGACCAAACTTAACTACTATCGCCTGATTTAAATTCTCAACGGACAGTCATTGGGATCAGCTAGGCTTAATTTCTTCTTATTTATAGTAATTATAATGCTGAAGAGTTACTTAGGAACTACTGGTCGGGCCGATACGGTCAGCAGGGAAAACAATTCGTTAAACCGAGCATAAGACAATGTAAATGACGCGAAAGAAAAACAAGTCTCGAACCACGAAGCGGGTGACTTTTGGTATGGATCATTTTGTTAACAGTGAGCCGTATTACTAAAGGTAGTTTTCTCACTAGTTCTACCAAGATCATTTAATATACCTGTCAGTTCAATATAAGCCACCTATAGCTGACATAATGATTATGAACGACCGGAACTGGCATAAGATACTAACGAAGGGTAGGTACACCTATTTTCTCTGCTATTAATCTGTTCAGTCCAATCGATATATCGTCCCATGAGCGCTATATTCATAACACGTGAACGTGACGTGTTTTAACTTAACCAGTCACACAAAATGTTTTTTACTATTTGTTTTTTTCATATTTTACGGGTTGGCCGCAAGGTCACCTATTGTACTTGTAATTTATTAAATATATTTTTTCTTCTGTGTTGTGTACGTAAAGTGTTAATTGATTGATTGATTGATTAACAAAATCACAGCATAATAATTATTATTAGCATGTTCGAAATGATTCAAAATAACACGGTCTTTTAATATTTTCGAACATGCTTCGAAGTAGGAAGTATATTTAAATTTCTGGCGGAAATTGAAATCACAATACAAACACTTGACATTAGTATGGCATGCTTGTTCAAATACATAATAAAATACAAATCTGTGCAATCAAACGATATTTAGATAATTTTAACGACAGTTAGGTAATCCGCGAGTGATAAATCTTTAGCTTTCGAAGCTGTTAGCATAGCCATACTTTATCTGTATCAATTTTACAATCGTTTCAGCTCTAAATCAATATGTTAATTCGGCAAATAAATCTTTGGTCGTTATTTAGAAAAGATAGGATGAAATTTATTGCAGGATCATGTGGTAACTGCGATGGATTTATAACTGCATGGGCAATTTGTCAAAGTTAAAGTAAGATAAGGTAAGAACATGTTTTATTATTATTTCTTACAAAATAATCCATTTTAACAAAGCCAAAGCCGCTTGGCGTAAAGATTCATTAAAATATTTTTCTCACATGTCATCTCTCATAATGGAGCGAGCAGGAATAAATTTAATATATATTACTTTAACTGAGTACTAGTATTAATTAAATTCAAGATATGCTTAATAACATTATGCCTCATTAGCAATTACGTTGAAACCTAACACGAATGATCGAGTGATACGAAGAAACCTAGCCATTCGTAGAAGTGAGATTAATATAACACATAATGATAACAAGAAACTAAGTTAGCAGAGTGTAGTTTTTATTCTGTTTTACACTAGTAGCAATGCTTAAAATTTTACTCCTATTTGTATATTTTTGTTATTTTAGAACCAAAAACTGTATATTTTTGATCAAAATAAGGACATTTCAGCAACTCTATTTAAAAAACATAGAGGTATATATTAGTAGACCTATGTGTAATAATTATAAGTTTTTGTACTCAAAAATTGAATAAAAAATACTAAACTGTAACCAAAGCTTTACAAAGTCAGTAAATAAAGACCATACAACCTGATATAAATTTAAATCAACGATTCATCAACTAAGATCAATGCTTTCACGAGAAATGTTGTGATAGCCTCATCATTTTAATTGAAAACGTTCACGGAAATAAGTATTTCGAGATGGACTTTTCCATTTTCCACCGTCACTTTCTCGACAGCGTTCATTCGTAAGCAATACATCAACATAATGTTAAGACCTCCGTCTACTCTCAACTATCCTCATTACCTCATTTGGTTTCAGTCTCGTGCACTTGCTAATTACCGCCGTCTATTCCTACCATTTATTATCGCACACCACCATTCATTACATAAGCCTATATTCACTTGTCTTGCCGATGCAATCTAATATGAATTTTATGCCTGAAGGCAGGCATTTTAATTGGCCAATACAGTGTTCGACTTGTGAACACGCCAATGAAACGTGTCAAACTTCCATGTTAGAAAGAAGCTTGCTAGTTATTCAGCATATGGAAAATATTCTAGTCGTTTCTGTGAACATTAAACGAGTATTTTGAGTTTTGCGTGAGCGTAAAAGGGTTTCAGAAACCGGCTAAAAATAAGAATAAGAAAATATTTATTGTTAGGACTGTGTACAAAGGTTTTAAAGTAGAGTCACAGATTATATGTATCTAATCTGTGGTAGAGTTGAGAAACAACAGTTTTTTTTTCAAATTGGGCGTACAATAACATTGCAGAACAATCATCATCATCATTACCCTATTAACGTTTCCACTGCTGGGACACAGGGACTTCTCTCTTGACGAGAGAGATTAGGCCTTTATTCACCACGCTGGCCAAGTGCGGGTTGGTGAATGTCACATGCCCTTCAAACTCTTTTTTTTTTTAAGTTCTCAGAACATGCCGGTTTCCTCAAGATGTTTGCCTTCACCGTTAAAGCACGTGTTTAAATTTATTGCAATTATAACATATTACAATTTTAAATTTATAAAATGATTTAAAGGAAAAGTGTCCTATAGCAATAGTTCTCGTTAATATTATTTAATATACCTACTTATATTTAAAAAATCAGTAAGGCTATAAAAAGCCTTTTTTTACTAGCCACTTTTTCAAGTTACTTTTAAATTACGGGTTTGGCATCGTTTTAATTCGACTGGAAGATAGTTGTAAATTTGAATAGCAGAAATATATATAGAGGTATAAGCCAATTTGGTTTCGATTCGGAGATATCAAAGAAAACCGTAATACACTTTTCAAAGTATTCAAACTGCAATATTTTAAGTGCGTGCGCTTTAAAAATTTAACTCTTTTCCCAAAGACCGGAGAATACGATTTGATGGTGGTTCTTGAGAGATTGATCGAAATCCAAGCGTAACCGACAATAGGCGCTATTCGCGTAGCAAGACTGCTGGTGCAAGAAGGACGCCGTACTGTGCCTGTTGCAGGTTGACATCAGTTATGCCAACCTGCTTGTAGGAATATGAACCTCTAAATTACGCGGCGAGTGAGACTGCAGCCGCTATGGTGTAAGACCGACAGCACTTCAAATTGAACTATTTGGGTAGTGCTGAAACATATCCAATTAGTGTGATCCAAATTTCATACAGTGAAACCAGTCGCAAGTTCCACCAAAAGAAGCGCAAAGTGACAGACGCAAACTGTAATATCGACAGAGGTCTTTGGCCGCAGTGCACAACAATGAATTGGCAAGTAACCTTTGCTATCGATTAATCGACATCGCAACACTTTCAATTCTAATTAGGAATCAGCGGCAGTGTAAAGGGTAATGCATACTACAACAATGTTGACAAAACAAGAGGGACTTAAAAATAAATAGTTAATTTAACAAGGCTTATGATGTCCTCGTCAAACATCGGTAAGCTTCTTGCTTGAGATTCAAGACCGTTTACACTTGGAATATTGTCTTTTTGTAGCTTTTTAGCGAAAAAAGCGCGAGGCGAGCCGCGCGGCGTACAGACGTGTTTTTGTTGGCTCTTTGTAAATTAAATCGTAAAAAATAGTAAATAAGTGTTTTAAGTGCTATAATTTAATCATTAAACTCTATCATAACTCTACTAGTGACCAAGTTAATGAGATAATACAATAATCTCAAAGAAGGAGAATAATTCGTCAAATACATTGTGATTTATTGTGATTTGGTGTTGTTACTACGCTCGCACGATTAAATTCCAAGAAATCGCGACGCGCGCGAGCGATACCTCCCCGCCCGCACCCCCACTGCGTCGCGCTCGGCCCATCCGCGAGCCGCGTATGCGCGCTTAGTAACTAATAATATACCTATTAATATTGCTTTACTGCCAAGGAAGTTGACATAGATTTCCATGAAAAATGTCTCCACCGATATCTAATAAGGTGTGCGGGAAATGTAAATTAATGGTGAATGGGAGAACATATTTGGTTTGTATCGACTGTAAATTCTACTTCCATATTGAATGCAAGGGATACGAAAAGAGATATTTTCTGTTAGACATTGATAAAAAGGCTAAGTGGCGTTGCGACGTATGCATACGAAAGGCCTCCAGAAGTAATGCTCGTAATGTAGCGGCACACAAATCCCCTTCGAACCCACCACCGCAGCCACCAATACCACCTGTGCGTCCGGCCAGTCCGCTCACTCCGACTGAAAACCAATTTGATATATTGAGTGATGACGAGGTAAATGACCCCTTCCAAAATGTGACTCTGCGAAAAAGCTGCCGCCTAAGAAACACAGATTGCTCCAACGATACAGTCAATGATGGACAGTCAGCTCTTCAAATCACGTCATCTATAAAAGAATACATCACAACGCAGATGACGTCATTTACAAGTCATCTGTTATCAAAAATCGATGCATTAGCAGGTACTCTACAGTCGATAACTACCCGTTGTGATAGCATAGAGCAGAGAATCGATACCATAGAAAGACGCTTAGATGTGGGAACTGAAGATTCAATACTTAAAGAGAGGATTGAAAACTTAAACGAAACCGTCTGCCAACTGAAAACAGACTTAAATGAGAAGGAACAGGAATTAATATCGAACGAGGTAGAGATTTCGGGAATTCCTGAGTATAAAGGTGAGAATATTACTCATGTCGTGACTCTTCTGAGTAATAAACTTGGGGTCAAGCTGACGGATTTCGACGTGGTGAGCGCGACCCGCGTAGGCGGCATGCGCCGGGACTCCACGGCTGCTGCCGCCACCGGCTCCACCCGCGGCGCGGCGATGGTCCCCGCCTTAGCCCCGCCCCCCGCGCCCGTCGCGTCCTCGGCTAGTCCCGCTGCTGGGGAGGTAGCTGGGCCGCGTCTCATCGTGGTGCGCCTGTTGCGCCGCGCCCAGCGCGATGATCTGCTGCGAGCGGCGCGCGTCCGACGCAACATCGACACCGCCGGCCTCGGCCTGCCCGGGCCGCCGCGCCGAGTCTACGTGAACGAGAGGCTGACCCGCGTGAACCGGCAGCTGTTCTACCGCGTACGGGGCGAGGCGCGGCGTCTCGGCTGGAAGTTCGCGTGGACGAGGGACGGCGCCATCCTAGTGCGGCGCGACCATGGCCAGCCTGCGAGAAGGATACGATCCGAGGCCGACATACCTAAGGTTTTTGGAAATTAACAGGTTGGCTTCAATATTGCCTTTCTATAATAAGTATAATAATTAATATTCTGAGAGGTTACAATAACTCTCTCTTATTTTTTGGAGTAATATTTATTCTAGTATCTGTGGTTATGTGTTACTGTTTTTATTATAAGATGGTTTTTGTTTTGTTCATACATATTTTATATAGTAGTACTACTCAAATGTTAATAATATTACGAATCGTAAATAACTATAGCGAAAAAAAAATTAATAACAAAAGGAAGAATTATTCTAAGCGCTTAATAATGATTGTTATAGAATTAAATGATGGAATTAAATTATATGTTAACGACCGACATGTCTCATGCCTAAGAAAATACCTTATAAACTGTAAGATCGTTCACTCTACTTTTTCCTATATAATTCAGTTTAAATATTTTTCAATAGGCTTACTAAATAAAGGTTCTCTGTGCACGAAACATGAAGAATTGGTGGTGGCAATAGATCGTATGAGAGTCGACGTGATGGCTATAAACGAGACGTGGTTGCGGGCGGGCGAGGAGGCGCGCGCGGCCGCCGTGCCCGGGTACACGCTGCGCCACAAGCCGCGCGCCTTCGGCAGCGCTGTCGGCGGCCGGCAGCGCGGGGGCGGAGTGGGCTTCTATATCAAACAAGGCATCAATGCGCGTTTACTTGCCCACCCGGAGACACCGGAGGTGGACCAAATATGGCTCAAACTCTCCATTAATGGTCATAAAATAGCTCTCGGCACAGCATATCGTCCTCCTTGGCAGAATGTCGACACATTTTTGGACGCACTTACAGACACAGTAACTACACTTTCATCTTTCGATCGTATAATTCTTTCAGGCGATTTTAATATAAATGTTTCAGATAATAATTCTGATAAGAAAAAGTTCATGGATTTCATTGCATGTTTTGGACTCACACAATACGTTGACGTTCCCACACATTTCACCGCTCATAGTGCAACTCTAATTGATTTATTATGTTCGAATTCTCCTCTTATTGATATTGTTGTAAATCACATCCCAGATCTTAGTAGTCACGCATTTTTAACATGCAAACTTTTAGTTAATAAACAGAAGCCAAAACCTAAATGGATATCTTTTAGATCGATAAAAAATATTGATATGGAATTATTTCAGCATGATCTAGAGAGCATAAACTGGGATGAATTCATAAGTAGCGACGTTAATATGATGGTAGAAATATTAGGCACTAATATTTTATATCTATTTAATAAGCATGCACCAATACAGAAAATAATTATAAAACATAAATCGTATCCTTGGATCACGTATAATGTAAGGCAAATGATGTATACTAGAGATAAAGCCCATGCGCGTAGTAGTTCATCTAATAACGGGGGTCATAAAAAATACTATAAGGAACTAAAGGGCATTGTTATTAATGCACTACACGAAGAAAAGAAAGCCTATTTTAATTATAATATTAATCAAAATTCAAACAATCCTCGAGTTCTATGGAATAATATTAAGAACAACATTGCAAATTTTAACAATAAAACTACTGATATTCCATTGCATCTTCAAGACCCGGATTTAATAAACGACAATTTTTTAGCAGTTCCTGGGAACGATAATATCAATATTAGCAATCTAACATACTACGAGTTTAATAGGCATGGTACATCTGTTTTTAAATTAACACCTGTATCTGAAAATGATGTCTACAAAATAGTTAAATCTTTTAAAACAAATGCGACAGGTGTAGATGGCATGTCTATGAGTATGATATTACTGACTCTCCCACAAACGCTTACGTTGATAACCTCAATTGTTAATACATCAATTAGTTCAAACACCTTTCCAGCACTCTGGAAAACCGCCATAGTAAAGCCACTCCCCAAAAACAATAACCCTGTTTCTTTAAAAGATTTGCGCCCAATCAGCATATTACCATTTTTATCTAAAATATTAGAGAGAATTGTTTGCAGTCAATTAAGTATTTATTTAGAGATCAATAACATGCTACCAGTTAAGCAATCCGGCTTCCGCAAAGGTCACAGTACAACAACTGCTTTAATGAACGTGGTTGACGATATACTGTTAGCCCAAGATAAAGGTGAAGGCACATTATTGACATTGTTAGATTTCTCACGAGCCTTTGATACCATTAATACAACATTATTGTTATCTAAGTTATCCTTTTATGGGTTCAATCATAACACAGTTAAATGGTTTGCCAGCTATCTTACTGATCGCTCGCAAATAGTACAAATAAATAAAATTGATGGTAGCGTGGTTGAATCTGTAAAGAAATCTGTTGTGCGTGGTGTCCCTCAAGGATCTATATTAGGACCAATTTTATTTATATTATACTCTGCTGATATTACCCAAAACTTCATTAATTCTCAATATCAAATTTATGCTGATGATGTGCAACTCTACACATCTTTCAAACTAAAAAACATGGACGCTGCTATTAAAGGACTGAACAATGATATCTTGAGACTTAGTGACTGGTGCCATATTAACCATTTGCATTTAAATCCAGATAAAACGAAATTTCTGGTACTAGGTTCAAAAAGTACACAGAAACAAATCATTTCAAAATGTCCTGATATACGCGTCGCAGATGTAGGTATAGATCGTGTAGACGTAGCTCGTAATCTTGGCTTAATAATGGATGGTAAGTTACAGTTTGAAGAACATGTTTTACAAACAGCTCGTAATTGTTTCTACAGGCTTTCTATTTTATATCGTGTCCGTTCATACTTAGCTACAGATGTGCGTATATCATTATGTGACTCCCTCATCCTTTCCAAGTTTAATTATGTAGACAATGTTTTTGGAGAATGTCTGCTAGGACGTTCAAAAAAACTTATACAACGCGTCCAAAATGCGTGCGTAAGATTCTGTTTTCCCATTCCTCCTCGGTCACATATTTCTCCTTACATTAAAAACCATGGTCTCCTTAATATGTCTTCGCGTCGCACTCTGCACCTTGCTACACTACTTTTTGGAGTAATTAATAAACGTGCCCCGTCGTACCTTTACGAAAAACTAAAATTTCCGAGACGCCAAGCACGCTCGGCGTTGTTTCTTATATATCCACGCTATAGATCGACTGCATTTCGTGGTAGTTTTCGTTACGCTGCCACTAAATGCTGGAACAATATTCCACCACCAATACGAAATAAATGCTCATTGTATTCTTTTAAGTCAAACCTAAAAAAACATCTGTTGATTGTTCAATATGCTGGATTAATTATATAAGTCGATCTTTTATTAATTTAATGATACTGTATTTACTAATTTTATAAAAATAATCTTTCTGTTATTCTTACTATCTTGTTTGTATTTATGTTTTGATGTTGTATTATGAAAAAACAGCTCTATTTTTTCTCTTGTATTCATTCTGATATATTTATAATTAAGTACATACTTGCGGCGTCTGTCACGCCGCGCTTTAACGCCGCCTTGCACTTTACACGGTACCACTGAAAACCAGCGCTGTAGCCTGCTTCCTTAGCACCTACAGCACATGCTGAGTGGCAACCAATTTACGTCCGAATTTGTTACACATGTATATAAATCTAACTAAAATTAATGTTATAGTTGCTCTGTATTGTGTTTGTATTTTTTTTTGACGTAAATAAAACTTTTTCTATTTCTATTCTATTTCTATTTCAAAATATTAGGTCCTTACATATGAAATTGGCGTTTTTCGTACTGGCCACTTTAATCACAAATTTCTCCTCTTTGGTAAGGAATTCCAAATTCAAATTTGTACAGCTATAGACTCATGTATTTGTGCTTCGATGATCGTCATTCATTTGTTTTTTTTCTTCTGTTTTTTTCTGTTTGCGTCACTCATTTTACAAAATGGAAAACTTAAAATATCGCATTATTTACGAGTACGAGTTCCGCCGTGGCACTAGTGCTGCGGAAACAACTCGAAGGGTGAATGATGTGTATGGCGGTCGTGTTGCAAAAGAAAACACAGTTCGTTTTTGGTTCCAACGTTTTCGTTCTGGAAATTTCGACTTGCAGAACAAGCCCCGTGGACGGCCTGAGACTCAAGTTGATAATGAAGAGTTGAAGGCTATTGTGGAAGCGGATCCATCGCAAACCACGTCCGAGTTAGCTGCAGGCTGCGGTGTTAGTGATAAAACTGTTTTAATTCACTTGAAGCAAATTGGGAAGATTAAAAAGCTTGAAAGGTGGGTACCTCACGAATTGACTGAAGCAAACCGGCAAACGCGCGTCGACTGCTGCGTTACATTACTAAACCGGCACAATAATGAAGGTATTTTAAACCGAATCATTACCTGTGATGAAAAATGGGTTCTTTACGATAATCGGAAGCGCTCAGCGCAATGGTTGGATCCTGGCCAGCCAGCCAAATCCTGCCCCAAGCGAAAATTAACCCCAAAAAAGTTACTTGTAAGCGTTTGGTGGACTAGTGCCGGTATTGTTCATTACAGTTTTCTCAAATCTGGCCAGACTATTACGGCTGATGTCTATTGTCAGCAATTGCAAACCATGATGGAAAAGCTAGCGGCTAAACAACCTAGGCTGGTCAATCGCTCCACGCCACTGCTGCTTCACGACAACGCTAGACCACACACTGCGCAACAGACGGCTACTAAATTAGAAGAGCTTCAATTGGAAAGTCTAAGACATCCTCCGTACTCCCCGGACCTTGCTCCAACAGATTACCATTTTTTTCGAAATTTGGATAACTTCTTGCAAGGGAAAAAATTCAACTCCGATGGGGCAGTCCAAATCGCCTTCAAAGATTTTATTGATTCCCGTCCGACTGGTTTTTTTAGTAAAGGGATCAATGAACTACCTATAAGATGGCAAAAGTGCATAGAAAATAATGGTTCATACTTTGATTAATTAAATATATTATATTAAAAAATATTCGACTTTTTGTTCCTCCCATACAAAACGCCAATTTCATATGTAAGGACCTAATAAATAATTTTATACATGCCTACACATCCCTTTAAAGTAGTAGTGAAGTGAATAGGAAAAACCTCGATACATTTATGCAGAAGGCAATACCATCTTGTTCAGCTTTTTTCAACCTGTTTAATTACTTAGTGAAAAGGAAACACTAATCAAGCTACTAATGAAGTAATCAGTACATGTTTTTTTCTAGCTATAACATACGATTCCAATAAGATTGTGCTTCAAAGTACCTATGTATGTGTTCATTTGAAGAAGAGTTTCTATATTATATATCGGTTTTTAAAAGCGTTATTGGCATACATCCAAATTATTTCAGGTTTTGTAACTTCATACTTCTGAAATTTAATTTATTTTTAAGAAACCCAATAATGTAATAATTACAACAAAAGAACTGAAAGTTGGGTAGTTAGTATAAAAAAATTGAGCGAACTCTCAAGACAATTTGAATGATAATTTTTAGCTTTAAATTAACTTAAAATGGACCGGTCCATGTATGCCGTGTGCTTCTAAGGAAATATACGTTTTGTACTTTGACTTTGACATTGACATTGTAAGTTTGCTTTCGGGGATAATAGGGATTCTTGAAAGTCCGCTCATACAGATTTAGTTTGGTGCACTCAAATAATTTCCAATGCCCTCTCTGAAGCCTCCCTAATATGTTGTCCAGTGTGCCCGCCCGCCTACAACGCCCAAGGCGTGTCCATATTAATTACCTCATGATTTAGCCACAATAGCTGAAGAAAGTTCACTCACAAAGCGAATTCGTAACGTTACGTTTGCTTTCTTCTGTATCGGTAAAACATCAGCCAGCAATTCTCGACCATATCCACATACAGATAAGAGGGTGCTTATTCCAAATTGGAGTTGATAATTAAACTTTCGCATTTTAAAATAAGTTCTGGGTGGACAATGGTGTTTATCTGCATATCAAGTTGTGGGAATCCAATAGTCATGTTCGATAGGATTGCGCAACTTGCATCCGGGACTGTTTATTACTGTTTAGCTTTCATTGCTTACGATAACTATTCCCATTTCTCATCAGCTACTGGTGTTTGAATATTATGCCTAGTATCTACAACGTGATGTGTTGAAATGGAATCTTTACCAAGCCGAGACTTTAAAGTCGTTTTGATTCCTAGTCTAACAGCATTGGTTTACTCAATAGAGGAGAATTTGAAGAAGTTCTTGTAGTTAATTTATTATATCAGGGTTTCGTAAAATAATGTTGCACCCATTTGCTCCTGCGAGCGCTGTAAAATCCGGCCAAGAGGATCTATCCAGAAGATGGACAGCGGCATGCACTGCAAAACTTAAATACTGCTCTAGCCTGGCTGCCAAGCGCAGCAAGTATTATTAAAGGAGACCTATGCCCTACAGAGGACTTCCTGCAGCCGAATCAAACGAGCCCAAACAAAACCCATTTAGGTATTTAGATGTTTGGAAAGTGAATATCGGATGAGGCTTTAATCAAAGACTTACAATAATATTTAAATTACATTTTAAAAATGTATCACAGAAGCCAAATTACCAAAGTTAATTAGCCTCTCAGCTCAACGGCCTCTCGATGAGTAACGAAATGGACCAGCCGTCTGCGCCTGCGAGTGATTGATGGTCTCAGCTTCCCGAGGCTGTATGACAAGAGAACAGGTTCCGCGTGCTCGTTAACCAGGTACATCGATAAATTCGCTCGATCTAAACTATAGCCTAAGGAATCTGTGCGAAACCTTCAAGAAGAGAAACGGTAAAAACTGCTGTTTTAGATATAGATGCTCTAGTTATTATTAAACGGCATTAATTTATTGTCTTTGTTTGAATTTAGCTGAAGGCAATGAGTTTCTTGTGAGGAATGTAGTGCCTGCAAAACAAGTCTGAATTACAAAGAAAAAACATCTTATTTGGTAATTTTTGCTCAAAATTTATTTACGATAATACATTGTCACACGCTCACACACATTCAAATCATCGATATACTTCATGGGATCATTTTATTTTATGCCTTACTGTGTTCATAATGGCCACCATCCAACTTTTTCATCAGATCAGCTCTATGTTAACTACCAACTACCATGAAGCGGCAGCTTTAACTAGCATCCATACATCTTGTTTGCGGCCGTGTGACAATGTGTTTAATACACGGTCTCCATTCCAGAACCTTGCGGCATAACCATTGGCCCTGATCATCTAATCGTAGAACACACCAGAATATTATATTCTCCATGCTTTATGACCTGGCCACTACCAATACAACTAATTTAAATTAACCGTCCGACAATATCGGAAAAAAATTATAAACAATTACATATATAAAAATTTGGCTCCGTGGTAAGCAGTAGGCTTGTGACATCTGATAAACTTATTATAATACACATTCATTTATAGATTATTTATTATTTTTATTATCTTTGAGGAAGGCCTATGTCCAGAAGTGGACGTAATAAGGCTGAAATTATGATATTTAAACACCCAGACCAAGAGACAAGTGTCTACATACAAACACTCACTCTCACACTCAGATCGAACCGGCTACATCCATAAGCATCCATAAGCTAACCTACGCCCACCGCACTACTGAGGCAGTTCTTCAACATCACAGCAGGTTGATCAACTGCCTTCCAATACAAGTTATACGATAAGTTGATAACACAGAATTTCGAACAAAGCGCCCAAAATATGTATAAATAAAGATGTGCCACATAGATGCGGATACTTTTTGTGTTGTTCATTACGAAGGCCGCAAAAAACGAGGAGATGAAAGTGATTGAGCTCGTTTGAGGCGAACGGAAGACGCATGCCGCTAACGAAGTTTGAATTTAAGACAAATTTTACTCATACTATATATCCTTTGCAAACTTAAGTATTGTGTGATTTAGAACTATTATTAACATAGGCCGTTTATAAAAGATACTTTTGATAACACAGCTTTTAAAAAAAAATCCTATTCATCGCGAGTTCAGAAGAATGTATTTAAGTTATAATCTTTTTTAACAACCCATTGAATAAACATCTCTCTACATGTACATACAAGCTTTCCTCTCGCGGCTGCAAATTATTTAATATCATCAAATGAATTAATTTCTATCTTGTTTTCCCGTGTCAACCAGGATTTTCTCGCAGCCAAACGTATCCCATGTCCGTTCGTCAAGCCCAAACGATCAATATATCAAATCAATTTAGCCGTTAAAAAGTGCACCGTGCCATACACATGCCGTGAAGACCAGAATTACATGCAGAGTTACTTTCGCCTGAATATTATTAGATATTTTTTTGCAACTTGGCCAGCAACACACAGCCTCTTCCTATCTAATTCATTGACGCTGAATGGTCGTCTTCGCTAAAATTTCACTTGTTTCTTGTTTCAATGTCAGGTTCAAGTTATGCGTGGTCACGCCGTCGATTCGTGATTGATTCGAACATTTATTTGATTATGCGCGAATTCTCTTTCGATTGTAATGATAATATCGGGAATAGAAAGTGACGGCACGTGTAATAAGATGTATAAAACAAATAAATGTTCTTTCTTTTTGAAACTGTAATGTTATAAAAGAACCCATCTTTTGGCAGCATGCTGCAAAAGCTTGAAACCCAAAGAGGAAGTTTTAAATAAATAAATAAATATTTCCAGACATTTCACACAACAACATCTAGCCCCGTGGTAAGCTCTAAGCTTGTGTTACGGGTACTAGATATCTGATATACATACTTAATATAATAGTCATACATATATAGATATTTTTTATTATAAATGAAGTCGTTCAGCTCATTGTCGAGACAATCTCTGATTCTGGGAAAGCTGGTGGCAAATTCCTCTTTATAGAGATTGTTACCAAGAATATGCACGATTTTTTTTACTGCTGCAAATGTTTCTACTATTTGTAACTTTAACAAACATATATACATATAACACATCCAAAATATTAACCATTAAGCTACAAAATGTATTTTAAAATCACCATCCTTTTCGGGCGACTTAAACGCGCCCATTATGAGGAGCGTGACAGTGACGTCTGCAACGAAGTGATTGGTTCACAAACTTACTGAAAGTTTGATAAAATCAGTTTATTCGTTGCATAGAAATAGGCACTTTTTGTTAATTAAGTTTCAGTACGTAATTATGATAAGTTAAAAAAAATAATTCCATAGATATGGTTTTGAAACAATAAAGATTACAAGAAAATAGAAGCTGTCCATTTTAAAGTCTCGTGCATAGGTATTCCCTATTAGGAAAGGTTCAGCTAAAGTACAGAAGATAATGAACAATAAAAAAATAAGGAGCTCGAATATAGTTGTAAAGTACCATGAAAACTATTTAATTCGATAATTATTAAAATTCAATCAGTTTACTTTGATACATCTAGGGCATTGCAACGATAGCAGTAAACTGATTTGTACCAAAGCAAACAAAAGCAACAATGAACCCATTGACACAGTAATTGAATGGAAGCATCACATGCAAAGAGAGGAAATGCACAAGGCTCCGCGGCGCAGCGGGCTGTGACTGCGCAGTACCATGGACGGCGATCTCATCGATATCTCGATACAATACGATAGCTATGTAATAGATCATCATCATCACCCTATTTACGTTCCCACTGCTGGGACTCAGGGACTTCTCTTTTGGCGAGAGAGATTAGGCCTTAATTCACCACGCTGGCTATGTGCGAGTTGGTGAATGTCACATGTCCTTCAAACGCTTTTAAAGTTCTCAGAACATGCCGGTTTCCTCACGATATTTGCCTTCACCATAGAAGAACGTGTTTTAAACCGTACATACATTTGTCTAGAAGAAAAATCAGAGGTGCGTGGCGGGGTTTGAACCCACGACTTTCGGAATGAAAGTCGAGTGTTCGACCGCTTAGCCAACACGGCTTTTTTTGATAGACACGTGTTAGATAGATGATTTTTATTAACAATATTTAAATTTGAAACGTTTGATTTTGAATCAATCTTGTTTACCTACCTCTTTGAAATTAAATTGAATAATGATGAAAATTGTTTGAATTTTCATATGACTTATACATACAATAACTGTGATAATAAAAAAAAAATTTCTCAAATGAAACTTATTTTTCGGCAAATTAGATACCACTCAGTATTTAAATAATTACAATTAATTAAATATCGAAAATTGAGTAATAGGAGTACGTTGAGGCTATAATTAAGAATCTGAATTAAAACAAAAAAAAACAGTTAAGTTTAACAGCGACGTTGGAAAACCTATTGTATTCCGGATTCCGGCCACCACGAGATTAAAATGTTGACAAATAAATAATGAGAATTTTCACACTGGGATTTTCATTCATGCATTCGTTCACACTACAAATAGAATGGGCAATTTTGTCAGGGTTTTGGAAGCCAGATGACTCAACAAAAGGGCGAATAGTATTTTAATGGGTATGATGCAAAGCGACATGGAATCGATAGTGAAAATGAAACCATGGTAACGCGCTGCGTGTCATAGGTTATTGACATTGTTTCCGCGACACACTTGCGGGAGCATGTCTGGGATCCCTGCTCAAAGGGCACCGACCGTTTTGAATTACAATCCGGCATCGGAAAGAAGCAGGCTTCTGTTTGAGATTGATTGAAACTTACTTCCGGGAAACTTAACCTATAATTTACGAAAAATGCATGATGCATGAATAGGTATCGTAACATAAAACATAGGTACACTATTTAGTCACAAAAAACAAGTTTTGCACCTGTCATAAGCAATTCATCATATAGGCTAATGCAAACAGTGTGCTATAAAAACTACATAATATAAAGCGATTTTTTTTAATTTTTTACAAATGTAAGTTAATTCCATAAAATACGCTAGGTAAACTTATACCACTAAATAACTGCTGCCGTTTCTATCAAGCAAAAGGCGTTAGCTAACCGTAACTCTCAATGCACCTGCTAAAATAACCATGCAGAAGCTCATATCGTAAAATATAATGGTGATTACGCACACATCTTTATTATATAAGAGTACAGTCTCCCATCACCTAAGTAATGCTTCCTGCAACGCATGGCGTTAAGTTAACCAACGGTGCTTTATGGAGAACTAGCTGCGCCCCGCGGTGTTACCCGCGTTATAATGAATTTTCCCGCGGAATGACTTTTCCCGCGGTAAAAAGTAGCCTATGTTATTTTTCAAGCTCTAGAGATTCTGTGTACCAAATTTCATTTAAATCGGTTCAGTAGTTTTCGCGTGAAAGAGTAACAAACATCCATACATACAAACTTTCGCCTTTATAATAGTAGTAGGACTAGCTGCCCGCCCGCGGCTTTGCTCGAATAATAATACATTTTATCGCGGTATTAAGTAGCTTTTGTCTTTTACTGGAAATATGAAACAGCTATGTCCGTGCCAAATTTGACCCAAACGCAATAATTGTATTTTCGCAATAAAACTGTATTCACTCCCTTCCCACTGTATTTAAAGAGAGATAAAAATAGGTAAAAAGTAGCCTTATGTGCTATTCTGATAGGTAAGCAATATTATTGTGAAGTTTCATCAAAATCAATCGATTAGTTTTTGCGTGAAAAAACATTAAACACACATATTACTTATATTCACACAAACTTTTTCATAATATTAGTTTGCTCTCTTAAATAGCTAAAATATTTATTTAGTAGGATTAAATAGCTAAAATATTTGTTTGACAAGTCTGGAATGAGAATTCACATGTGCATTTGTAAATATACTAGAAACTAGCACAATGTAATAGTAAAAGCTTCAATTAATAAAAATCTTCGTAATATTCTAAGAAGCATTGAATTAAATTGTGTTTTTTCTTTGATGTGATACTATAAACATCTTCTCTAAATCAAGCGACACATTTCTGTGTGGTTACACTACAAACCCATCAGACTAAAAAGATAAAAGAACTTAAGCTTAACCATAATAATCTACCAATAATAATAAATAAATAAATAAATATTTTCGGACAATCCACACAACAAAATCTAGCCCCGTGGTAAGCTCTAAGCTTGTATTACGGGTACTAGACATCTGATATACTTAACATAATAGACATACATGTATAGATATTTCTTTATTATACATATTAAACACCCAGACCAAGGAGAAGTGCTTGCAGAACATACAAACACTTGACCCCTCGGCGGGAATCGAACCCGCTACCTGTTGTGCCGCAAGCGGACGTACGCCCACCGCGCCACTGAGGCAGTCAATAATGCAACTAACATAATTCACCAAGTAACATCGTACTCAGAAACACAATAAAACGACCGTGAAAATAAATCATCGCGAAGCAAACGGAAGCCTACCACTTAAACAAACGACCCAATAATTGCATTTAATCTTTCTAATGCCTTGGAAAAAGTGGCGATTTCACCATGCGCGCGCAGCTCCTCGCTTCCTTCCACTCGGGCGCAGTTTGCGAATTACCGTGGAGGTGGCCCACTGACCCAGTTGTCTCGTGGATGCCTGAGGTGAGAGCACTAAGGGCTCGTGGATCAAAGAGAAATAGACAGCGAATTTTGTTTTTGTGTTCTGGATTTGTAACTTGAACTTTGGGACGGTTAAAATATATAGCGGTCTTCCTAGGCTTTTTCATCCTAAATTATAACGGATTTCAAGTATCCGACAACCTGTGAAATTATATATATATAAGAATAAGAATCAGTTTATATTTAGTCGATCTGCCCTTCCAAAAAAACTGGACACATATTTTTCGCTTTAAAAATTTAAAATATCAATCAAAAATAATTAGGAAGTTACTGATCATCTGTAACATAGCTTTAAGCTACCATAGGTGACAGAATTCCAAAAATGTTTTGTAATCAAGCTCTACGCGAATCAATGATTGTTTTTTTTTTTAGATTAATTAATAAATAAAAAGTTCTAGAGAATATCAAAGTTCCGGAGTGAGGCCTTGTGAATCGAAGAAAGAAACCTCTTTTTTTTTAATTATTTACTTAAATATAAGACCATTTTTAAGTTATCCAGCCTATTTTCGTTCGAAGGCGTCAAGTACCTACTGGGATCAGACGACTTTACAATGAATTGACGTAAACTCTCGAAAAACATAATTTTTGTAATTTTTTAATTCACAGAACAATAAATCACCACCAGAGGGTTACCATACGGACGTGAACCCAACTGTGAGTTGGAACATTTATGAAAACCTAAAAATACCAACGACACTACAGCAATGCAGGTTAACGCAAAGCACGTATCTGCAATCAAATGTGCGGCGAAATGACAGAATACTGGAAGGGGGCCAGAGTGAGGCGCCCAGTTACGAGTCAATGTGCAAATTGTATTAAATAGGGCTCAATTGCTTGGGAACAACAACTGATGTGCATTTCTTTGGAATTGGCGCAGAACCGAGGTAGCGGCATAAAGTTACACACTCTGTGACATAATTTTTCCATATTTATTCATCGGAATCCCGCCATATTTTCATGATTTATTTTCTACTATTTCTAACACTCAAACGTCAATGTCTGCTGTTTGTGGTATTCCATAGTTCATAGTTATTAATTCGTCGTAAGTAACATACACTTAACTTCGATATACGTAAGTAATATAATTAAATTAGTAGTGCCTCGCGGTGTAACCCGCGTTTAATGGATTTTGCCGCGGTAAAAAGTAGCCTATGTCGTTTTTTCAGGCTCTAGGGAATCTGTGTACAAAGTTTCATGATGATCGGTTGAGTCGTTTTCGCTTTAAAGCGTAACAAACAAACTTACATTCACATAAATATATTAGTAGGGTAGGGCGTAGGGACAGGGATAGGGATGTAAACTCTCTGCTAATCACAAATCAGACGTTAGTGAATTATGTCATGATATGAAATATAATGAAACATGTAGAAAAAATATTGATGGAAGATTATAAAGTGGCTTTGTCAAACTTAAAACAAAAACGTGACAAAAATACATAAAGTCATATTTCAATTTGATATTGGTTTTAAAATGAAGTTTTTGAAATTTCTCATTACTTGAATGCCTCTTAAGTCAGACTATAATTAAAAACAAATAAACGAATATCAAAAATGAGCTGAACGACCATCTATCAACCTGTCACCGATTCAAAAATGAGCATAAACTAACACCTCTTTCTGCTAATCACGGCGATTTATACCTGAGAGCCATATCACTGAAAATGCCAATCAAAATCTAGAAGAGTAGAATTATTCCTGTAAAAAACATTTACGTCATTTTAAAGAAGTAATCCTTAAAGATAAGGATTTTATAAACAAAGTAAGGTTTTTGCAGTAAAAACATTTGCAAATGGATTTTATTAAATATTTTTCTGGTGTCTTAGTTCTGGACTTCTGGCAGGTAAAACGTGACTTGAAGGGTTCAGTTCTATCAAGACCCTTTTATTACGTAACTTTTATATTCTAAAGGTTTATTTACGGTTTTCAAAAAAATCCAAAATCCGACATTCTAAGCAATTACTACCTATCTTATTTTTGCCATTAGCTCAATCACAAAAGGTGTCGAAACAGTAATTAATGGACGAATGGTAGAATCGTGGTCACGGTCGGCCCACAAAAGAAATAAGATTCCCACGCCTTAATTTCTATCGTACAGGTGTAATTTAATTTGATACGGGTAGTTTCTTAGGAATTTTTACTAAAAACTCGTCTAACGTCAGTTTTTGTAAATTAATAACCACGACGCTTGAAGAACCCTCAAACGTCAAATGTTTAATGATCATTATACTTTAGTTTCCGGAACGAAGTAAATTTTAACTGCCTGTTAAAGTCTTATAAAGCCCTGTGTTTTGTAGTTTGTGGTACAATGCATATACAGAAGTTATTGAATAATTAGGTATAGAATATTATGAATAAAAATAAATCTTACAGAACATTTTCTATCAAAATACGTATTTTTACGGCACAAACTGCTACGACCCAAATATGTTCTTTTTTTCTCACCTGTCACATGTTCATAATCACTGTAACGAGGAAGACAGCGATTACGTACAATGAATGGGATTCTACGAAGCGATTTTCATAGAAGTAAAAGCAATAAAATTATGCGTGTAGTTACGAAAGTTTCCACTTTGTGTTAATTGCGTTATGTTGAGATGATGTGCGATTATCAGTCGCTAAATGCAACATTTTGTGGTCCAATTACTTTAAGGCTGAGGCCAAACTAATGTTATTTAGTTGCGAGCTGCTTAAAACCAGCGCTGAATTGACAACCTCTGTGGCTCGGTGGACGAAGGCCCGCCTGAGACACAAGAAGTTGTGGGTTCGATTCCCGCCGGGGGATCAGATTTTGTAATATCTACAATTACTGATGTCAGGTGTTTTCTTTGTGTCATATGTATGTATTTATAAAAAAAAATGTATCTACTTATATCAACTGTTTTTTGCAACAACTATTATTATTATCATCTCTATTGTTATCAATAAATGAACTATATCAGTCACCTAGCACCTATGTACAAGCTCTGCTTTGTTTGGGGTTAGGTGATGCTGTGTGATTAGTCCGGAGATATTTATTTATTTGTAATTCGGCGAACATTGTTCGAACGGTAGCGTATTATTGATATCTTAAATAAAGCGTGACAGGAGTCAAAGTTTTCATGTTTTTTCAATTGTATTAGGTCATTGGAATGATTCTCGCTTTGGAAACATAATTTAAAAACTTGGTGTTGGTGCTCTGTCTAACATTTGCTTATAAACAAATAAATACTTCGGGACTATCCACACAACAACATCTAGCCCCGTTATCATACCTAGTGCCATCAGAAAAACATCATCCCACAAAATTTAAACTCTCTATCTATCGTAGTTCTTGAGATACAGCCTGGACAGACAGACAGACAACGAAGTCACAGTAATAGGGTTTTACCCTTTGGGTACGGAACCCTAAATAATATGGAAATATTTTAGCTTGGCTTACACTTACGACATTCTTTGAAGGACAATCAAGTTACCATTTTAAACGTAGAGAAATCTGATTGCTAATTAGAAGCATTAATTATAAAGTACTTTACTTAAACAAATGCGTAACCATTATTACAAAACAGACGCTGTTTTTCGAATCACAACATACATTTGGTAGAATTACGTTGACTTATTAATTTCAACAAATATTAACCTTCTGTTTCACAATTTGCATTGAATTATTGTTCTATAAAATATCTGATAGAAATGACTTGAATCTCGGTTTTATTAAATTATTATAAATAAAAGTCTGTAAGTATAGGTGTGCAAAAAAGATATTATATATCTATCTGTTGAATTCATTCAAAAGGCACTTAATTTTAATGCAGAAAATATGTCGTTTTAACCGAAAACGGCAAGTAGGACATCACTCATCATCACATAACGGCATCCTCTTATAATTAAATTAAATCGTTTGCAAAAAATATCTTAAAATATAAATATCAAGGTTGTCTGGATGAGATTCCGCTCTTTAGCGATAAGACCGCCATTTGCCACATTTTTTGTTTTGTGTTTTTATTAAGTGTTTTAAGAATATTGATCTTATCTTCACTGCAAATACTTACAGGGCCACATATCCCCATAATCAATTATTATTCCTTCTAAAATACAGTTTATAAATACATAAGAAACAACAAAGAGCCCAGACTATGGAATTGATTCCCGTGCCTGGGCCGGCCCGGCCACGGTAATCAATTCCATAGCCATGAGACCTAAAACCAGTCATTATTCAAAACGTACACTAAAACGTATAACAGCAGAACTAATATCGAGGCCGGGGGGTTGGACAATTGCCCAGTTGTTTACCGTTCACGCCCATCGCTAGGTCCCTAGGCGATTTGCCTGCGATTTTTTTAAAGTTTAGAGTACCTATATTTAGAGCTGCAAAATTCAATATTCTTGGAACAATCTATCCATACTAGTATTATAAATGGGAAAGTGTATGTGTGTGTCATTCTTTCAAGGCAAAACGGCTGAAACTTGGTATAGCGATGAGTTATATATTGGATTAGGTCATAGGCAAATTTAAGGTGCTGGAAAATATCTCGTTACGCAGGAAAATCCATTTTAACACGGGTAATACCGCGGGGCAATGTATTATTTCATACTTTTATTCTTCATACGGCCGCCGGTCATGTTAAGCGGAGTTTCCAGAGTGGTGATTCCACTATAGTACACACATAATACACGTAGTATGGTTTTCGGGATGAAAGGTTACCTATCTTCTTCTCAGTGCTCCCAACTATAACGAATGTCTACTCACGTTTCCAGCTTTTTGGTACCAACCTGTAACAAAACAAATAATATAAAGTTAATGACTGCCGGTAAAGATTACTGAGAATTCGAATTTCGTCCAAAACGGAACATCGGGCGCATTAAACTAGAACGATGTTGCTGATGATGGTTATATCTTGGATTAACCTTCCAGGAAGCACGTCTCGATCAACGCTCAATCAGACGCGTAACGGCATGTCAGCATACCGGAGGAATACCGCGTACTGATTGTTAATTGACAAGCGCCCGCGCACGGAAGGAAAGTGTAATTAGACGGGGAAAGACGCGCGCACAGGGCTTGGATTATTCACGTATTAGGATCGTTGCAAGATCGTTGCAATTTGGTGGTTGGAAGGAATTAGATTGATTGACACTCACAGACAGAAAATTATGTACCCCGTAGAATATAGTCCCGAAAAATTGTACCAAATTACGTAAAAATTTAGTACAATTTTTCGGGGCCAAATTCTAGGATATCTAGCTGCTGACATGTCTTGCCCTCTCTTGCGTGATAGTTAACATACCTATTACAGTGATTAGCTAATATGTTGGCTCATTACAACAAACGCAAAATGTCCAAATCATAAGGTAAAATTAATGCTTGTTGTGTTAACATAGGTTTCATTGACAAACTATATCTGGGTAAGCTTATAATTGGAGATATTTTTGGTAATAATACCTTTCTAACTAAATTTAATGCATAAAATAATAAAAAATTGCCGTAGCACATGCATTGCATTATAGCATCTGGAACAACTTACACGTATCATAAGGTACAACCTGATGACAAACAGGCAACAGTCTTGGTAATATGCTCCTTTTCTTTTATTAGGCCACGGAACACTCACGTCACCAGACCATGACTAAAATTTCACCTGATCATGGCTGCGATATACATAATATGGTTTTTCACCATTTTGGTCATTGTACTATAAGGTTCATCAGTAAATAGGTTCTATAAACGGCCTGTACCCTCAATTCACAGATAGCTTGACAACAAAGTATCAGAATTATCAAAACCGTTTCATAGAATTGCGTCTACTTGGCATTTAGAGAAAGGTCTGCTGATGAAATGACAATTTCGAATTGATTGCTTGGCTACCGTTGTAAACTAATATGTATTTAGTTCCTATTAAGGTCTAGGGAGTGTATTTAGCAGATAAGACTCAATTTATTGATTTTGCAAACTATTACGCCCAGAATTATGTGTATGCTTCGTTTATCAATGTTATTATCGCGATTTATGATTGATCCCGCATGTAAAGCCACCGTTTAGATTTTAAGGCGAAGCAAAATCATTGTATGTTCCTACGGGTAAAATTATCTTAGTCTATACTAGAGCGTTTGAACCCACGACCGTCGGAATGAAAGTCGAGTGTGCTGACTCTTGGCCAACACGGTTCTTAAACTTATTATCAAATAAAGTTCCCCGCCCCGTCTCACTTCATGTTCGGGATAAGTTTTCTGTAGAGTAAGGTTTTCGCATCCGAGCAAAGCCGGAACGAGCCATTCTCAGCAGCTCATTGGTAGTTCGCAGCGTTCATTAGCAGTTCTCGATAAATGTGCCTACTATAAAAAAGTACTATAATTTTTAGGGTTATATACTCCATACTTAAAGGGTAAAACAGGATAAATATTTAAGGGGGCTCCCATACAACAAACGTGAATTTTTCAAACTGAATAGGTTTACACATTTAAAAACTTTTCTTCTTATTTTTGTTTTTTTAATTGCAAAATGTGTTTTATCTTTACACAAAACTCTAGGTGTATTTATGAAGCCATCTTATACTTATAAGTTCTTAAAAAATCGGCCGTGTGGCGAACTGCATGCTTGCGATCACCGATAAGCATATAAAATGAGGTACCTACAATACAACTTTAAACAAAGCTCTTGTGCTTTATAATATTAGGATAATAAGGTATCCTATAACTATATTTATAAGCTACCTAATGGAGAGAGATAAGCGAGTCTACAAAGGTAAATGAAAACGTAAGGGTCAAAATAAAGACTAGGCTATCGCCTGGCTCTATGTTACATTTTTTAACTCACACGCCAATAATGAGCGCAAGAAGTCTATTAAAATACCAAGGCATGTTAAGAGCATTCTTAAGATATTTATACGGACGACAGGTGATGGCATTCCGTCGTCGGCACCTGTCTCTGTGCAATTGTCTGCAAGCGCAATGTGGCACGCGGCAAAAACAGCTGATGGGTTCAACCCGTCAGCTGTTCGACCTTGCTACTATTTTCATGCTATTTCTTACTATTTTCTTGAGACGCGTCACTATTGTCTTTGATGATTGCTGGTGAGATCCTTATTTGAACTACCTTCATCACCATCCACCTTCTAGGCCTTTATGTCATCTTAGACCACATCGTCACTTTACATCAGGTGAGATTGTGGTCAAATGAAAACTTATCGAGCATAAAAAAAAGAACTTATATCCTTTCATTACTATCTCAATAGTATGGCGTACATCAAACAAATAATCATATAAATAAACTTTTCTTTTGCATTTTTTGTAATAAATTTTCAACCCCTTCAAATTTTCTACACCATCGATTATTATAGGTTTCATGTATGAAATATTGACGTTAAGTACCTGAAACACACGCTTGGAGACTAGATCACTAAGATAATAGATACAATGGACTAGATTTAATTGTGTTGAGGGTACAGCTATATTAACCTTACCTATAAATTCTATGTCGTCAAATGTTCCTATAATTTGGTAGTGGCTAGTAAGTAGTACTCTGTAACTAACCATTGTCTGGCCGATAAAATATGTATTCTCCAGGCTGCATTGTACAATAAATTATATGTTTCTTACTGCATAGTGCAGTCCAAGGTTAAATAGTAATCCGTCATTGCTGGACAAAAGGTGGCTGTGCTAATAAGCCCGTAATTTTCGGTGACCTATAGCAAAATACCCGGTATTAAAATGTGCAATGTGCATTGTTAACAAGTTGGTATTTCGTACAAGTTATTCTGACGCAGGCTATTAGATTGTTGGTTATTTATGACATATTCCGCACATGTCGTTATATTTACTACCTAATTACCATAATGCCCACTTGTACTCGTGTATACATAATGTTGCCAGTACTTAGTTAATTTTAATGAACATCCAATTTTTGGTCTCAGAAGAAGATCTCGGAGGAGCTCTTTTTAAGTGTGTACATCAATAAAACTATTCCAACCGTGTCTATAGAGCGACACATTGAAATAAGTCTCATTTTCATGAGTTTTGTGAATGCAAGCAAATTATCTAATGCATCTATCTTAAATTGCTTTGTTGCTAACTGATAGTAATGTTTTAGCGACCATGTATATCTTCCAAAAAATAAAACAAAAAGCCCAATAACGAAGTAATAAACACGAATGTTTGTCCATAGATACAACATATGTACCTGGGATGTGATTAAACCAAATAGACTAACCTCGAACAAATTCTAATATGTGATAAGTCGGTATCTCAAAGGCGGCGGATCCAAAGTGCTAAACTTAAGATCTGCCGCCTCATAGCAAGAAGCAATATCGCCCATGTAAATAACTTAGTTCATCAGCGTAATGGATGTAGAAGCATAAACCTGTATGTCCAATAAAATATGAATCTTCTTGCGTATAGTTTGTGATGAAGCCTCCGTCATTAAAATAAATTAATGTTGTTATACTGTTTTCCTACAATGTAGTTAGGGAATAGGAACAATGCCTTTTTTGTCGTTTTTCTCAGACAAGAAAAGTGATAGGATAGAAGAAATGTTGGTACTGGGAAAGCTAATTCCATCTGCTTATTTGTCAATATTGATTATTATTTTTTAAATAAAAGCATTGGGTAAATAGATCATAATAAATACAAGCAAACAAAGAACCGTTAAATAAACAAAAAGTGACTGCTGTGTCTTTGTTTGGAAATAGTTTGTCAAAAACAAACAAGAATATTTTTTAGACTGAAGCTTTTATCAAAGCATATTCTACAAACATTTAAAGCGCTCCTGCATACAATGCCGTCGTCACCGCGCCCCACCACTGCGAAGCCGCCGCACCGTTTTACAGTAGATACGCACCGCGCCTTTTCGACTTGACTTTGTTTTGAAGGCGCGGTGGCGACGCGGTGGCGACGCGGCAGCGGGCTTTACGCGACGCGTATTTACTACATTAAAATAAACAGGAGTGTTTCAACTGTTACGTAACGGAAATCGGAAACTTAAAATAAGTATTCTTAGCTGAAGCAGCAGGACCAAATATGAATACTCTTTATGCATATACATTATATACCATTTTAAGTTTTATATTAACAATTAACAAACAAACATACTAAAAAAATAACAAAAGTTTGACACGGTGTATAAAATTATACCATGAAACACCATTCCCAGTAAGTGAATCGAAAGTAGCTGCAATGGACTCGGCTACCAAACCGAATGGCTACCATTATCGAATCAAATGGCGTAGACAATGTGCGTACCCACTTGAACGTCCAGTGGTACTGTAGTGCCACAAAACTTTATGCCGACTAACGTCCATGGTACTAGAGTGCCACACGAGTTTTTGGTTTTTTTATTTCGGATTTTCTTTATTTTCTAATAAGACAAGTTGCTAGTGTCAATGTCAGATGTCATTGTCAATAATTATTCTACTAATTTCTAATTAGAAAAACCCATACCTGGCAACAAAAATTGTGAAAAAAAAAATATTTTGACAATAAAGTCAGAGAAATTTTCCGCCATTTTCCTATTTTTCGCAAGTTAATTTCTTTATGATTTACTAGTGATATCTGTATTAAAATTAAATATGTTATTGAAAAAACTAGACTCCAACCCCGTTAATACGGTACCAAAATAATAATTAAATGTTCAGAGGAAGTATTTTAAATAAATTTATCAAAATAGGTCTCCAAATCAGTCTAAAAATGCTTCCATCCTATTTTTGATAATTTTTTACTAAATGAAGATGTAGGTACGATGATTCGTATTATTATTCAAGTTTATATAATTATAATAAAGAAAATAAATACATTTTTGGTTTTGAAATAGGTTTAGTACTTTTTATGTGATAAATAGTTTTAACGGAAAAAACGCGGCGTTTTTCACGCTCGGCGCGCGTGACGCGCGCTGGGACGTTAGTCCCTAGTTACGCCGCGGGCGCTGGACGTTAGAGTGGGTACAACATCTTTATCTTTCCCACAAACACTACAAAAATAGTTGCAAATATGGGTAAGTTGTTGTATTATTGTGATACCAAATGGTGCAACTCAAAGGGCAATAAAAAATCATTTTTGAGTGTTTGTAAATGTATTAGCAATTTCTAATACATAAGAATATGGCTGAAAAGTTTAAAGTTTATGTACGAGTATGTCTAATAACGTAAGATTTTATTCCGAAGCAAAGCCATGGGGCGGGAAAAAACTAACTTTCACATTTTTGTATGTATCTAAAAAAAAAATATCTATTTAGTATATTAATCACTTAACCTGCATAGTATACTCGTAAGTTCTTCTTAGTTTGGGGTTAGGTGATGCTGTGTGATAATGATAAGTCCTTAAATATATATTTTTTTATTGATAAAATTCTAAAGTATTAGTTCAGGTAATTTGAGAAAATCCAACGTAACTTGTACAAATATATTTCAACACCTTATCGTTTTGCGATAAACAGAAGATGCATTAAGAAAGTGCAGACCTTTACAATGCAAAGTGATGGAAAGTATTTAAATTATTGTTAACCTTTAATGTGCCTTGCGAAGTTGCTAGACAACTGAAACTGCACTTCGGAATCTTCAGAGCACTGGTCATGGCATTTGCGGTAGAAAGCGGGAAGGGCTCTGCGTATGTGGTGATATGTCTTCACATTATGCCGAGGGGATTCCGAAGTCCGGAAGTTCTTTGCTGAATTTCTATGGATTTGAAAGGTTTGAGGTGGGTTTTGGCGCCGCGTAGGACAGAACGGTATACGTTGTTGATTTTTTGTTGATTTTTATCTGTTTATATCTTCTTTTCTCATCCGCCGTACACTCGCTTTGGCGCTACGAAAAGTTAGACCTGCATATTTTACAATCATTACACGCCACGGCTTTGCCCGGGGTTTTTTATTTTCCCGCGGGAATAATGTATTTTCTCGGTAAAAGTAGTCTATAGCCTTCCTCGATAATTGGGCAATCTAACTAAAATCGGAGCAGTATTTCCTGAGATTAACAAACAAACTCGTCAGCGTTATAATATTAGTAAACATTTTTGACATTTTAACCGCGAAACAAACAAACCTAGTTATACCACCTACAAATAAAACCTGCTTTGATTGCTAACCAAATTTGGACACATACAATACAACCAATTTCGGAATTGCAAGTACCCGTTATTGACATCAAATAGTAATGAACAAACGAAACATTAAAAGCTCAATAAGATTCAATATTTGAGCATTATCACAGCGCTGTGAATGAGGCGCGCTGAGTTTGCACAGATGATTGATGCCTACTTAGAGAACATACAATTATGAGACTGGGTTATCGTGAGCTAATAAGCTGTGTAAAGCTAATAAGCGAATTGATTTTTTTTGAAACATTTATCAAATGCTTTTAGCCTGCTTTCTAAAAAAATGTTGTTTTAGATTTAGCAAAGAAGTCGTAATTGTGCCTGTTTTAAGTGAAACATTAAATGTGTCGGTGTCGGTTCCAAGTTAGATAATGTTATCAGCATATAAGCTTGTATCCTTTTTGAGTTATTGGTACGCAAATGTAAGACAAAGTGCTAAGTAAGACTACATCGTAAAATATGCTTGTAAAACGATTTTTTCGTGTTTCGTAATGTGGTCCGGAGAAGCCATTTATCTTTCATCTAGGTCTTCATGCCCCATCCTTAGACCACATCGTCACTTTACATCAGGTGAGACTGCGGTCAAATAAAGGCTTAGATAGTATAAAATTAATAATAAAATAGTGATCTAAGTGACAAATACCACAGGAGTAGACAGTAAATATTTTCGGATATATCACATAGCATTACCAAACCCCAACTAAGCAGAGCCAATGGGAGTTAGGTGACTGATATATTATAAAGATCCATTTTTTTAATACATAATGATACATAGAAAACACCCAGACCCGAATCCAAAAATTGTATATCATACATAATTTGGTCCCCGGCGGGAATCGAACCTGCGCCCACCAAGTCACTAGGCCCTGACGATGCTGGTTTTCAATTAGACTGAAACAGCTAAAACTAACTTAACTCCTGAGACGTTTAATATCATGATAATTTCGATTTACCCCTACTATATTCAAATAGAAAAACGTTGATGCGAATTAAAGCGCGAAATATTCGCAAAACCTTGGCTTCAAACCTTCATAAACGGCTATCAATATTGGTTCGTTAGCACCTGCGAGTTCGAATCCAATAAACGGACGTTAACGGTCGCGCGACCGGTTTGGCGATTTCTGAAAGGGACGCGTGTGGCCACTGCTTGATTGCAACGTGACTTCTCAATGAAGACCGGACATTATCATGTTCATGAGCATTTACAAGAGGTGACATATGGATATTAGTCTAATAACCGTTTTCACTAATAACGTTCCTTAAAATTTAAGTATATCCTGAGACAGGACATATTAAAAACAAAAAAGTGACAAATTGGTGCATCCAAAGTATGCCTGGAAGAAATGACTTTTAGCGAGAAAGCCGCCGATTGTACCACTAGTAGCGTTATACCAGTTATACTGTTTTTTTTTTGTGTTATTTAGTTCGTAAGAAATGGTGTGCATTAGATTTGTTATCTATCTATCTATTGGTGAAAACAGGCAATAGTTCGACAAATTACAGACATTTTTATCTAAACAAAACACAACCGTCAAATGCAACTATTTTTCGATTTTAACGAAACACATGAGTTAAAACTTATTAAATAAAAATATTGACCCTGGCAAGTCTTTTGCAATTAATGCTTATCCTTTGAAAACAAAATTAAACCCAAACAAAAAGAAAAGACCTCCTCTTGATAGTAAAAAGTCCGGTAAATGGCATTATTATCGTAAACTAGCGTTTCGAAGCTTATGATTGATTATTACCAATAATTCTCCCCGTGGGATGAGAATTCGAGGACGCGACTCAGTTAATGCGTGTGATCACCCAGGAGGGTCTTATGGATGTTAGATATTATGAAGGCGACCTCAGGGACCCAAAATATAGAGGTTGCTTTGATAATATGTGTTATTTAAGGAACCAGTCTGCTTTTTAGTGTTCCGTACCGAAAGGGTAAAACGGGACCTTATTACTATTACAAAGACTTCATCGTATGTCCGTCTGTCACCAGGCTGTATCTCAAGAACTGTGATAGATAGAGAGTTTAAATATTTAAGGGGTTATGTATTTATCTTGCCGCTTTAACAACAAATACTTAAAACACATAATAGATAAACTTAATAAGGGCTCTCCTACAAAAAAAAATGAATTTTATAAATCTAAATTTAAAATTTAAGAAAACCCCCCGATTCCAATGCCTTAATTTCCTTAAATGTAAAACAACATAATATTATGTAATGTGGACGCGATGCGTTTTCATTTGCTACCCCACACTAGTATATTTGCAGATTTTCGGTTTTGCTTCCCCACTCTCACCCCCATAACTTTTAACGGCTTAACCGATTTTCATGAAACATATCTAAGAACACTCGCGCAAGACTCACCTTTCATATAAAAAAAACTAAATTGAAATCGCTCCATCCGTTCGGGAGCTATGGTGACACAGACAGACAGACAGACAGACAGACACACAGACAGACAGACAGACACGTCAAACTTATAACATCAACACATCTTTTTTGGTCGGGGGTTAATAAACGACGTTGCGCGGTCAGTACTAGGACTGGTACTTAATAATAATAATATAATAATATAATATTTTCCGGACTACTCACACAGCATCACCTAACCCCAAACTAAGCAGAGCTTGTACTATGGGTGTTAGGTGACTGATATACTACATAGATACATTTTTTTTTTTTTGTAAATACATACATATTATACATAGAAAATACCCAGACCCGAAACCAGAAATTGCAGATCGTACAAAATCTGGTCCCGCGGCGGAACAAACTTAGGAACAATATTCTTTTAGCATATTTTTTTATTGCAAAATGTGTATAAACTGTTCACGGAACCCTAGGTGTAGGATGAGTCTGTCCCATACTTATCATATTTATTTATTTTTATACCGCATATTATGATAAAATTGTAAATTAATCGTTAAAAGAAATGTTAAAATGGCTTATTGACAAATCGTAGTACAATGTAAAAGATCATTTAAATACTAGACATTAGACATAATATTAAATTGTTATTTAAATGAACTTCCTAAATATTTGCATTTCTATTATTTATATTATAATTTTTTTTTCCTTAATAATAATTGACATTGCATGTCAAATCTGAATTGACGAAGTATGTAGAACTGTATAAATAACCTGACACCTATGTAAAATATATTTCAAGCAATAAATAAATTTCATTTCATTTAAAGAAATACTATCACTGGTGTAGTTGTGAACGCGCAGTCTATAGGTATTATTAACCATCGCATAGTCCCATTTCGCTATGTACCGCTAAAGATTATCACGTAACATCACCCGACTGGTGGATGATCAGGAAATGGCAGGAATCAGTATCATTATAGGAAACAGCGCCTGCGGTGGCAGTCATCGGATCTGGTGTTTGTGGCGGGCGCACGGGGCCCTCGCCGCACACGATACAGTTCTATGTGTTGGATTACATCACGTTTATCTACATCTTACACGTTCCTAGGAACGTTCGGAGGACAGAAGAGTTTTTGAAGTGAAACTTCTATAGAATCGTAGTGATTTCAAACCGGATGCAAAAAGATGAAACGGAAATGGTAAGAGACACAAATACAATGCTTTATTTAAATTTAGTCTCAACTACGAAGTATCGCACAAAGAGGTATTGCTGTATTTTATTTATATTATTTTGTAACATAGGTACTTTATGTAATACGCTTTATTGAAGTAATATAAATAATCCGAATAATTACAGATATGATGTTTGTTTCTCTTATCATTTTAGCAGATGCGTTCATTTACCCTTTTTTTCTATTCGATATATAATATATCATAATAATTATAGTTCGTAAGTAGTAGACTCCAATCGTGCGTCGTAGCTGACACACATTTACTTTTTTTTTTTTTATTTAGTATATTATGTATAGTATAATATTTTTTATTCTTCTTATTCTTTCGTCGATTTACTGAAGTTTCACTTCTATCGTGTGTGAATCGCACACACACCTTTTTTTATTTTGTAATTTTATCTTTCGAATAAGTCTTATGACTACATAACATAGGTATACTGTTTAGTCCGTCTGAAAGCCCGTAAAAATACTGGACACCGATTTGTCGCTTTCTTAAGATATAGGGCATCAAAGTCCGAAGTGAGGGCTTTTGACGTATAAATTTAGAACAAATCGCACGAAAGCGTTACGTCGGCTTGATTATCGTTTACAAGAAAAATGAAATAAAAAATTATCTAAATGACGGACCATTTAATTTTTTTTGTTCATTTTGAAGTTTGGGGTTTTTTGGTGTTCCACCACAAGACATTAAATTTGAAGAAGAAGAGTTTTAAATTTGTGCTAACAAGTTATTCAGTTCTGACGAGAATAAATCGTAGTCTAACTAACTCCTGTCAACCAGTTGTACAACTAAACAAAGGACAAACAGAATTATCTTCCGTTCAACTTTATATTTCAACTGTGCACATTCCAATGAGAAAACTAATACGCAAAAGGAAGTTATCTTTCACACGTATATCTGCTTAAATCACTTTATTCTATCCATAACATTCCATTAAAATAGATTTACATTATGACCTTTTACTAAGCATTGCGGTACCTATTTTATTTTAAAAAAAATTGTAATACTGGGCCTCTTTAAACCTGTTCTGCATGGATCTAATTTGCGTTTTATAAACCAACCCAATAACATTAAATATGTCATAAAAAGTTAATTAAAATCCTACCTAAACTGGTCTAACAAGTAATCCACACGTATTTCCATGTATTAGTTCCGTATTTAAATCACAAAGGTGTTTTTGACCTTTTTGCGTCAATTTTTGGTGGTCAAAAGATGGACATCACTTATCGGCAAGCAGGTTAGGCGTTTCTAATAGATGATTGGGTTTTAAAGAGGTACACATTAGATTAAATTCGCATTCAAACAAAGTATGTAATGATTATAATTAACGTCAGTTAGCCAAACAATTTGCTCTTAGAAAGGTCCTGTCCCACGCATTACTTTGTTGCAAGCTTATCAGCTGCTTAAAATCATTTACAAACTAAATAGACAAGCAAAACCAAAGATGCAATCTTCTATAGGTAATTCAAATGCCTTTGAACATGGCTCTTGTATCTTTGACCGGTCTTCAGACACCTATGAACATGAATGCCCGTGCCGACACGAAGGCATAAAAAGCGTTATCAACGCGCGGCGCGGCGCGAACCGTTACTAACGAGATGCATCTGTAGGCAGTATTGGAACAGCTGATACATAGTATTTTGAAGGCTAGTTTTGACGAAATTGTGTCAACGCTATAGAGCGACCTGATTGGAAGAAGTCAGAGGTTTGATAATTTGTACCTATTCAATGTATTATCAATATTGTCCAGCATTTTAAGGTGTATAATGTATTTAGTCAAGTTATACTGAGCAAGTTGACAATTGATGTGTTGATCGTATATTGGAAGGTATTTAGAAGTTGATGATAATGGTCACAATCCATGGTAAATATTATCTTTATATATAAAATTCTTCTGTGAGTGTGTATGTCACTGAACTTCTCTCAAACGACTGGACCGATTTTGATGAATTTTTTGATGAATGGTTTAGATTCATAATTTTGGAAAAAAAATTGAATAAAAACCCGTGCGAAGCCGGAGCGGGCCACTAGTTTTACTATAAATTTCCTTAGAGGATAATACAAAGTCAAGTCTACAAGGTCTACTACCCTTTGTATATTGGCATAATTGTATATGAGGTATTAAATATCATAAGAAATGTAAGTAACATAGTAACCGACATTCGCCAGCTATATATATATATATATATATATAGCGACTTGTTTCAAATAATACTTAGTAACGTAGTTTGGCTTATGCTAGGCCGACGGACGGTCGTCTCGACTGAATCAGGGAGCAGAATGGGAGATAAACCGATCACCCATGTGCAACTGGTCCCCGCATAGAAATCTATATATTGTGCCTGATCTGGTTGCCTTTATGATCACAGTCGGGATATTTTATCAAGGATACAGATTTATATTGCTAATTTATAGCTAATACTAATACAGATATACAGTCAAAGACAATGTTAATTATTATTATTATTTATTTAAATACACAATTGAACTTACAGACTAGGGTCCAACACATTCAAAAGTTACAATATATTTTTCTAATAACAATTTCAATTAGTAATTAATAACAATTGAAGATAAAATAATAAAAAATCTAAATACAATTAATAATATTAAATGTCAAAAATAATAAATAATAAACATTCCAAAAATAAAAAATTAACATACAGGCAATAATAAAACAATTGAAAATATAAAATTAAGTTGTATACTCTTGAGTCAAAAATAAAAATATCAGTCTTATAATCTTATTCGGCTTGTCAGCAAATATGTCAACGTCATTGGACTGGTCATTAAAACGATTTAACAAGGCTATAGCTCGGGCACTAGCACCGGTGCGTGTTCTCACCCAGGGCAACTGCGCGAACAAAAATGGTCGTCGGCGAGGGCCTTCTGTGCCTGTGGTACCCGCCATAATGCGCCGCGGGACCGCGAGACCGATCGATTCCATTGCAGCTGGGTTTGCAATATCACCGCGGAGTAACCTTATGTAATGCACAGCAAGCTGCCATTTCCGTCTAAGCAGGAGTGAGTCCAAACCAGTCATGCCATATACAAAAAGAGAAGGATATAAAAAAGGATAATATCCGTATATCCTCTTATATATGTACCGCGCAAACTTACGTTGTACTCTCTCTATCATGAGACTGTATTTTTGTTCATGTGGATCCCAAACGATTGCTCCGAACTCGAGACGACTGCGAACGTACGCCTTGTAGATAATTTGTGCAGGTCGTACATCTTTGAATTCCCAGGTAACACGCATAATAAAACCAAGTAACTTGCAGGCTTGCTTACAAATTTCGGTCAGATGGGAATTGAAATCGAGCTTGGAATCCAGTGTGAGTCCTAGGTCGCGAATGGAGAGTATCCGCTCGATGGGAGAACCCATGAGCTCGTAATTAGAGTTTATCGGGTGGTGCTTTCGAGTAAATGTTATGGTTTTGCATTTAGAAACATTGAATGGCAGACAATTTTCTACACTCCATTCTGCTATACGGTCAATGTCACGTTGAAGGGAATGGCAATCTTGATCTGTGCTTATAGCATTAAATAACTTCAGGTCATCAGCGAACATAAGACAACGGGACTCTTTGATTTTGTGGGGAAGGTCGTTAATCATAATCAAAAATAATGTTGGGCCCAACGTACTTCCTTGGCTAACACCTGAGCGGGTATAGTATCTTTTTGACTTGAAACCTCCCACACTCACGAATTGGGTACGATTGCTAAGGTAACTTGCGAAAAGGGTTAGAAGATTATAAGTGAACCCTGCACTCGCCATTTTCCTGAGCAAAATATCGTTATCCACGAGATCAAAAGCCTTCTTAAAATCAAAATACGTGGCATCAACCTGTCGTCGCTTATCCATAATCGACATTACATAATCTGTAAAGCAGATATGGTTTGTACAGGTTGACTTAGCAGGTCGGAATCCATGCTGGCAATCGTCTAATTGATGGTTGATTTGTTGACGAAGTTGGAAGTCAATAACAGACTCAAATATTTTGCCAAACACCGAGGGACTGCTATTGGCCTGTGCATATCAACACTAGTGCTTGGGCTACATTTTGGTACTGGTGTCACCTTAGAAACCTTCCAGCGCGATGGGTAACAGCATTTTTTGAGAGCAAGATTATAGAGGTACAGTAGTGGTTTCTCCAACACCGCTCTACAATCCCTCACCAAATAGCTAGGAACACTGTCATAACCAGCCGCCGAACGCGGCTTTAGTTCTTTCAATACGCGCCTAAGGTTATCAGGACTAATATGATCAACAGCAATATCTAGATGATATGATTGATTTCCGACATTCTCTATCGCTGAATTTGGGTCCAAGTTAGGTGTACTATCATGATAGACAGAGCTGAAAAAATTAGCGAATGCATCAGCTGCTTCTTGTCCTGAAAAGGCTGATTCAGAAGATACCGATATTTCATTTGTCAGATAGACTATCTAATGATATTTTAATACATTCGCGAGTAAGTTAAAACGATAGGAGCGGGTTGATTGATTATAAATATTTATTCCGGATTAAGTATATATATATATATATATATATATATATTTTTGGTGATGTGTGGGTAGTCCGGAAATATTTAAATATTTATTTTATTTTTTTGGTGTGCAAATGGCAAAATGTCACACCGCCTTACCACATAAACATAAATAAACACGGCTTAGACACGCCTTCAACAGTTGTTTAGCAGAAGTGACCCATAGATATAAAATATATTACTGTTTAACATGAATCTAAGTCGTTTATGTTTTTTTGCGGTAAGACCGACAATGTTTAATTTTAAGCTTCTCTTACGAATTATGTTCTAATAGGTAAAATGTTGATGACCGAAAAATAAATGATGTAATGTTAGATGGCATAAGATTAGGATGTAGCTAAGGAAGCTACAAATACTGGTACATCCCACACGAAGAGCTGCAGATCTCCACCTCGATTGTCTAACGACAGTAAATAAGTACCTGAGAATAATTTTATACAACTCCCAAGGAACTCGCATCTGCAAATTGGCGGAAGTAATGATAAAACCCGATACTAAAGAAGCTCCAATAGGTTTCTATAAGTTCCAATAATAACTTGATATCGTTGTAAACTGCCTCAGTGGCGCGGTGGGCGAGAGTCCGCTTGCGGCGCAAGAGGTAGCGGGTTCGATTCCCGCTGAGGGGTCAAGTGTTTGTATGTTCTGCAAGCACTTCCTCCTTGGTCTGGGTGTTTAATATGTATAATGAAAAATATCTATGTTTGTATGTCTAATAAATTAAGTATATCAGATGTCTAGTACCCGTAACACCAGCTAAGAGCTTACCACGGGGCTAGATGTTGTTGTGTGAATTGTCCGGAAATATTTATTTATTTAACTAAAAAAGCCGTGTTGGCTTAGTGGGAGCACACTCGACTTTAATTCCGAAGGTCGTAGGTTCAAACCACGCCATGCATCTCTGGATTGTTCTTCTTGAAATAATGTATGTGAGCTTTAAACAAGTGCTTTAACGGTGAAATCAAACATCGTGAGGAAACCGAAACAGTTCTAAGAACTTTAAAGAGTTTGAAGGACATGTGACATTCACCAACCCGCACTTGGCCAGCGTGGTGAATTAAGGCCTAATTTCTCTCGTCAAGAGAGTCGCTGTGTACCAGGAGTGGGAACGTTGATATTCAGTAATTCATTCAGTAATTCATTTATTCATCCACCTTAGGAACTAATTGTACACTTGGTTACGTTAAGGTGATGATGATGGTTGTATACTACTGACCTTAGCCATATTACATTCTCATGGTTGTCGTAAGATTAGTTCCACGTTTCCGCGTGTATAGGCTGTAGGCTGTATGCCCTGCAGCTAAATCTGATCTATCCTGAATGTAGCAGAGAGCGGTCAGCCGGTTCACTGTGTCACTGGCACGGTTGTTATTGATCTCTTACATTTGATTTTATTCTGTATTCTTGCCTTTTCCATAGCTTAAATAAAAGTAAATAAATATTTTCGGCCAATCCACACAACAACATTTCTAGCTCTAAAGCTTACTTAGGCTAGATGATAGGTGTACGTATATGAACTTTGTTACAATGGTTTCAAAAAACTCTTCATTATACTAAAGTTATCAGTTTTTGTTTGAATGTTTTTAGAACAGCTATCGTTCTCAAATATTTTGTTTTTCCCTTGCTCTCCGTTGTTTTGAATTATTTCAAGTTCAGTGTATTTGTTTCGTACATATCAGGGTTTTTATTTGCAGCTGATTTTATTATCATTACGTAGCCGCCCACTATTAATCATCTTTGTTCCAATTCAGATAAACAGAATCGTGACTATGGCTTTTTAGGTGTTTATCAATTCATAACACTTTTGATTTCAAGCCAATGTATCATCATCATCACCCTATTAACGTTCCCACTGCTGGGACACAGGGACTTCTCTCTTGACGAGAGAGATTAGGCCTTAATTCACCACGCTGGCCAAGTGCGGGTTGGTGAATGTCACATTTCCTTCAAGCCAATGTATAAGGTATATAAATTTATAACTCACTAGCTGACCCCAGCAAACGTTGTTTTGCAAATTAAAAAATAGATGTTGGCTGATTCTCAGACCTACTTAATATGCTCACAAAATTTCATGAGAATCGGTCAAACCGTTTCGGAGGAGTACGGGAACGAAAACTGTGACACGAGAAGTTTATATATAAGATGATATAATTATATTTGTTGTGAAAGTGTGTTGGTACAATTGAAAGTTTTATTTTCAAAACAGCAACCTTTTCTTCATTTATTAATAATCAAAATAATTTTATTCAGAAAACGAATGTTCTTGCCCTTTGTCTAGTTAATTGCTTTTTTCACTAGAGATCAGCTCGATATATTTCAAATTGGGCACGGATATAGCTGTTTCCCAGTAAAAGTCAAACGCTACATTTTATCGCAGGGAAATCTATTACTACACAGGCAAAGCCGCGGGGCACAGCTAGTATATATATATTTATTTAATTTGAACGTCAACTAAAACTCGGAGCCTCACTCTCACGTCCGTTCCGTGTAATCGGTAATGACTGCGAACCGGCAGAAATGACATTGCCTTTATACTTTTATTTCATTTATTTCTTAAATAACACAAGACGTAATCGTGACTCCATGATGTACCGAGCCATGAGACGTAAGCCTCTCTGTAAAACGTGTCAGGCTTGGAAAAATTACAATAACTACATTTATATAGTTTATAAATGTAGAGAACGCATTTTTGTACGTCTCTACACATGTTACAAAATTGAAACATCCAATTATTTATATGATAGACTGTGTGACAGCGTAACAAATCTTTTTTACTATAAAATTATAGGTTACTTCTGCGCTGAAAAAAATAGTATTATTAAGTTAATGTCTTCTAGATAAATTTAGCAACAACTTGTCCGGCAATTCACCAAATTCATTACTAAATCTCCTCACTGACTTCGTCAACCGTAAGCTAAACCGTATACCCACTTATCATTAAATTACCTCCATCAACAAAAATACTCATTAAGGTACTACAAGAATATTCAGGTAGTTAACAAACATAGGTAAAATAAAGAAAAGCACAATAATAATGCAGAATTCCGGCAAAAAGTAATGGAATGTCGCAACCGTCGCGTCGCGAGCGCGCGCGCAGCAACAGGCAACAGTATGGAGTGCACGGTCAAGGCTAGCCGTTCGCTTTTTACGCGCAGGCGCAGGTTCAACGCACGATAGCTCCGCGGTTGCGCACCTACACGAAGCGAACTATTCGATGATCACGGACGAATTTGCAACTTTTGATGGTTTGGTTTGGTGTCAGAAGAAGTCTAGAAGACATTAACTTAATGTTCTAAGTGCACCTTTATTTTGCCTATGGAATAAATGATTTTGAATTTGAATTTGTCCGTTTTTTACGTCTCATAGGTTGTACTGACAAATGCACTCTTTTATTTATTTATCTATCACTCCATTTGTACAGTAATAGTATAAAAAGGTTAGCTTAATGTTAAAGCATTAGCTACCAGCTAACCTGAGTACCTACATAAAGAAATAGAAATATCGATATAGGTGTTATAATATACTAAAATATATTGATCGTTTGAAGTGTCTGCCTGTCTAGTTGTTGTTGTAGTGCTTATAAAGGCCGACCGGTAGTAACGCGGTTTTAGCAATAAAATAGTTTTTCACACTTTTTTTAGTATTGTGTTTGCTAGGATCTTCAAAATCTGCAACTGTTAAAAAAATTAGAGGCTGGAGTTGAAGGAAGGAGATACGAAAGACATAAACTCTAAATATACTCAAATGCTCGACGAGTGTCAAATTAAAGAGCACGATCCATATTTTTAATAAATTGAATGATTTCAAATTAACCCATATTTTGTTTATCAAAATATTAGTGAAAAATAAAAGCGCGAATATTTTCATTATAAATATTATTTCAACATCCGTGCTAAACTGTTTAACAGGGTATTTAATAAATATTAATGACTAATAAATAAAATACTTCACTACTAAGTTCTTTCCAGACTAGATGGAAATCTAGAGCTTAGATTATATTTATCACTTGATTTTTTATATACAACCATAACCTAAACTACAACTTCGTTCTACAATTCAACCAATCAGCGTCTACTGATGATTTTACGGAGTGACGTCGTAAATTGATCAATTACCTAAAATGAATACGTAAAATACATTGCAAAAGCCGTTGATGATTTTCCGTAAGTTAATCAATTTACTAGGAAATTGATAAATTTACGAATGTTTTGGTTCATGTTTCCTGCGACTAATATAAGCCAGACAGCGAAAACGACCTAATTTTATATTACGTAAAGAAATCAAATGCTTCCTCTGTAAATTAATTGTCCACCGTTAATTACAAATTTTCAATTAAACAAATATCTAGAAGGTCATCAACAGCATTGAAAAGCACATGAGCCCCATTAGCCTGAACAGCTTCCTAATTAATAAGATTTCAGAGATACAACGGGAAATATCGACAGGGTACGTGATTAAATTCCTCAGCGAACCCAGTAAATTCTCGTTTATTATCAAAGGAGAAAACTAAAAGATAAGCTTAGGAGAACCACAGGTATGCAGCTATATTTAACCAAAGGTACTCTCTGATAGGTGATCGCTGACATTTCAAGTTATGCTGGATTTTAATAATGCTAGGTATTTTTGTTCATCAAATATTTATCATAAATTCCCCGCATAACCATAAAGAATTCGGATGATAGCAGTAATGAACAGCTCATACATTATTTAAATTGTGCGGCATATAAAGTTACTTTTAAAGTGGGCGTCCTAGCGAAATAAAATAGTGCTGGTTATATCATAATTGCTCCAAATTTAATTTTTCTTCGCTTATTTAGATGACTTGTTGTGTTAAGCTTTAGATAACTCTATCGGACTCTATTTTTGACGTAAACTTATGGGAAGGTTTTGTATTCATGCCGAAAAGGTTTAAGACACTTCAAACGCAGAATTCGAATCTACACCTCCGATTATATGCATCGTTATGTTAACAATAACTCAAGCGAGACTGTCACGTGACAAGTCGAAATTTTTCTACGATCCGTAAAAAAAAATATATCTATGTACTATATCAGTCACCTAACACCCATAATACAAGCTCTGCTTAGTTTGGGGTTAGGTGATGCTGCATGATAGGCCGGAAATATTTTTTGTCCGGATTTTTTTTTATTTTTATTTATTCCTTTTCAATCATCATCCAACTTAGAAAATAAGATACGTGTAGGTCCATAGCATATAGATACTGTATACCGTCAATGTTGACCAGTTTACTAAAAAAATTAAATATTTCTCTATAAAATCTTCTTAAATACCTATTTCTTTATATATTGTCCCATAGAATATTCAGGGTCATATTTTTCAAGCGTGGGTCTCTTGATCTCTCTAGATTTGCTATAGCTGTATAACTTATAAGCCCCACTTAAAGTAAGTAAGTATTTTCAATTGAGTTGGCATCGGGTAAGCGGAGTAATGGATGAGGCATTCCCCACAGAATATAAATTACACAAGTGCAACTAATTTATACAAGGTGTTCTAGGAAATTACTCGACGGTGCCGCGGTGTCAGCTTTCAATTGACACTATTTCCTGGACCACCTTGGATACTCATATCTATAGATCTTATAGCTATAGTTAGCCGACAACTCAGACCTACGTATTTCAGACCAGACAGCTCATAAACCACTGGGTCGATCTCACTGAAAATTAAATAGGACAATATTGGCACTTTCTTTAAATAACAAGGTAGCTGATTTAAGCCTTAGGTTCCCTTATCTGGCCACAAAATTTTCCCGCCGAAAAACGCCTATAGCTTTCCTCGATAAATTAGCTAAGTATATAATACTGAAAGATTTTTTCATATCCGACCAGTGGTTATATTAGCGCATTCAAACAAACAAACTCTTCTGCTTTATAATATTACTAAAGAGGAATATAAATAGGTATACGTTCGAACTGAGAAACCTTAGGACTTTCATCTCGTTATGTTTTCGATGTAAACAAACATAAAAATGGCAACTTCCGCAATTGTAAATCGGAATGTTGTTTCATACATATTTAAAATAAATGTCTCGATGTTTTGAATATTACCTAAGTACTGCCACGTAATTTTTGGGTTGTTCCACATTTTACGAAGCTGTGTACTACAAGTTAATGAGAGTTACCTCAATTAGTTTTAAGTATTTACGTCGCGTTATATCATACTAGTTTACATATATAATTTTAATTTCTCAGCTATAACATTCTAGATTTGAGCTTGAATATCTTGATTACGTGATAATTTATCGTGTAATTAAAATATTCAATCGATGTCAATATTAAGTAATCGACTAGTTATTTTGGGCTCTGTGTAATCCATCTGTTAGTCCGTTAAAAAATACTGGACACCAATTATTCGCTTTATCAATTTAATAAGTGCAAAATGCAGAGCATAAAAGTTCCAGAGTGGGGACTATTGAAGTCTATATTTAGTACAAATCACACTAAAGTGTTACGTCACGCAAAATACACGTAAATTGAATTAATCTGTTTTTCATAATTCTTAGTAAGATTGATGATAAAAGAAAACAACTTAGAGGACAACTTAGAGGACAACTTAACGAAAGACCAATTCTTCAATTGTTTTCATATATTTGACGGTCAGTTAGACGATATCAGAGGATTGATCTGCCCTAAGTGTTCTTTGTGAATGTAATTGTGACGTATAATAATATTATCAATAAATGACTATTAATGACTATTATTATCAATGACCATTTGTGATCCTAATGACTAAATAAAAATGTTAAATTATTTAAACTATAAAACCTACATTATTCAGTAAATCTACCTACTACCTACCACCTCAGTACTACACCAATATCCGTGAACTCTTTTATAATATTTTTAAAGTATAAAATTGGCTTATTTTTGTGGCAGAGACGAGGTCAACGTAGAACAAGTTTGCCCAGAAAAAGTCTATTCACTCAGGTCTAAAAGTGGTCTATGTGATGTAAGGGATTTCGGGTGACAAGACATAACCTATTGCGTCATAAGCCTTTGTTTCATTAACTTTGACATTGCCATTAATGATGATGAGGCATCGAAGTGGCTGTAGTTCATTTCCTGTCCCTAATGGTTTCCGGCAGCCTTAAACAATGTATGTATGCTCCGAAATGGACCATGTTTTTGGCAATATTCGTGGAACATTTTTGATGGGTCATTTTGTATAATTATAGGAAGGCATCTGCAGGTTCAAGGTTTCCGTAGACAAGGAAATTAGATAAACAAAGGTTGACTTAATCTATTAATAGTTTATGATGAGAGTTTTTATCGTGAAAAACTTTAGAAGACTAAATACCTGCCACATGTAAAATATTTAGTACTAGCTCTAAAGCTTTTCATTTTCACGTTACGTTGCCAGCGTTTTATGGATTCTGCCGGGGTAAAAAGTAGTCTATAGTCCTTTCCTGATAAATGGGCTATTTAACACTGAAATATTTGATTAATAGAAGTAGGGATTAAGAGCATATTTAAAAATATATTATTTTAATTTAAAATTACAAGTGCTAATGGAATAAATACCATCTTCAAACGTATAAACATGTTAATTTGAAAAACAAAAAGATCCTTGTCCAATAATGCAACATAATCAGATTATTATGAAGACACTAGTTTAGAAGTAAGTTGCTTTCCAATTTTAGGTCACATTCTTAGCATGTGAAAGAAAAATGCTCTGCTTCAACTTAAATGTAAGTATTTCGGACAATGTTGTAAATAGAAGTCCCACGGCTTAAATTGCTGGCCCAAATGAGGCAAAACACCTTTAGGGCCCCAACGGTACGGAATTCGAGTTCTGTAAATACTTCAATTAAGAAACAACCATTCATAATGCTAATCATAAATTATAAAATTCTATAATTTCTTTAGAGAATTGGAAATTAAATATATGATAAAGAAATATTAAATCAACAAACATTTAAGGGCCCGGCCCCTTTCGGTTTTAGGAAAAGTTCCTTAAACGTATGTTTATTTATTTCACCTTTTTTCGTCCATTTGGTACAAAAAAGATAGCATATAGCTATGGCATAAACTTTAACTTCGGGTTCAACTGTGTTGTTGTTGTTATACACATAATAATAATAATAAATCTAAATTTAAAATTTAAGAAAAACCCCCGATTCCCGCGCCTTAATTTCCTTAAACGTAAAACAACATAATATTATGTAATGTGGACGCGATGCGATTTCATTTGATACCCCACACTAGTATATTTGCAGATTTTCGGTTTTCCTTACCCACTCTCACCCCCATAACTTTTAAACGGCACAACCGATTTTCATGATACATGTCTAAGAATACTCGCGCCAGACTCACCTTTAATACAAAAAAAACTAAATTGAAATCGCTCCATCCGTTCGGGAGCTATGGTGACACAGACAGACAGACAGACACACAGACAGACAGACAGACAGACAGACAGACAGACAGACAGACACGTCAAACTTATAACACCCCTCTTTTTTGGTCGGGGGTTAATGAAAACCAGCGCACACAAATACAGACAAATATCGTGAACAATTTTATTCGAATCATGGAATCTACATAAATTGTTAATGTATGAAAGCACAAATAAAATTTGTGTATAATAAATAAGTAGGTACTTAGATATCGATGAACTATCAATCGCAGCTCAAGAATCAACTTTTTCGTATTTTTTAATAAAAATGGATACGTCAGCCTTTTTTTTGAGTTTGGACTCTCTGAGTTGGCAATACATTGGTAGGTGCGTATGTGACATTTGTTACAAACTGACTGACTAGTGTTACAGACTGATATTCAAATTTCCTATCATTGAAAATCCTAATCTATAAAATATGATACTAAATTGGCAAAACTTTATGCAATTTGTTTGATTAAGATAAACTTTCGTCACAAAACTGAACCGCTAAAGGTTGCAAGTCACAACACAAAATACATATTAATTTTATTTCAACATTCACATAAAATAATCCTTACTCACATGCTAGTTAAAACTTAATTTAATTAAACTAATTTGAAAACAGCATTCTTTGATTTTAATTTGTAGCTTAATCATTATTTTATGATTTAGGTTTATTTCCAAATATAAAAGAAATTAATACTAACATAATTAAAAATGCTAAATTCTTGAGTGTTACTCTGTGGGATTAAAATTCTATGAGTAACTCATCATCATAACCTACAAGTACCAACATAAATACTCTAATAGCCACAATCCAATGTCTAAATTCACTGTTAGATATCAAATTATAAATCAACATGCACGATTGATCATTCCCAATCGAATACGGATATAAACATCATTCTAATCTATCCAGATCTGAAGCGTAATTTACAACATACTTTAAATCTAAGAGGGGCCAGACCACACAAGATGGTGAACAGAGCAATTTCTTCCTATTTTTGGTTCCTGAAGTACAACTTAGAATTAGTGATCTTGTATTAGAAATACTCAAAAATATTCTCTTATCTTTATTTTTATTATATTCAGCCCTTACCTTCCTCTGCTGTTAAAAACCGTCAAACCATGGTATATATTACTAAATTTCAAATACCTTTTTGAATTTGAAAAAATAAATGAACGCTCTTTTATATAACTCAAACAAGATTTAAGTTCTGATATTCTTAAACACAGCTATTTTCTATACGTCTGACCTGTTGAGAGTAATTATAACAGTAAACCACTACCAAATAGCTATAGCTACCCAGATAGCCAGTAAGATCACAGCATTCACGTCCGCAGTTATAATTACAACATAATCATATAATCGTTAGATATCCCCTCGATATTTAGTCATCACCGGCCGCTGATCACCTCTATTAGTACCAGGGTACCAGCTTCTACCGTTACCCCTGATAGGACCCCACTTCCCAAGGTAGGCAGGTGAGGTAATCCCGCGAACAGTTAGATTGTTTCCATCAATACATCTAAGTACAGCTTCAGGCAATCTCTGAAGGTAATTCAACGTCTTTAGTATAGGGTAGAACTGACAGCGCAGCAGATCTGTTGCGTAGATATTCTATCTGTGAGATATAATTTAAAGTTATATAAGGTTAGTTAGTTTTATTAGGTTTTGATGAAGTAGAATTCAAATTTCAAAAATAATATTTTATTTTCACCACAGATTATACAATATTATTACTTATAGTAATACGTATAAGAAAAAAGAAGAGTTACCGACATAGGCAAATGGATTAGTGGGAAGGTTCTTTAGGCAGGACATTCAGCTCGTAAAGATAGTCGTAGATGGTTCTTGGTCTTCCGCCAACCCATTTTTTTATGATAGATAAACCTTCATTTGACCACAATCTCAATTGATGTAAAGTGACGATGTGGTCTAAGATGGGGCATGAAGACCTAGAAGGTGGCTTCTCCGGACCACATTACGAAACACGAAAAAATCGCTTCACGCGCTGTTCCAGCCCGGAGGGTGGTGACAAGCCGCGGCCGAAGCCTACCACCGGAGACTGTTGGTGGAAGGCATACATTGCAAAAGTTGCCGCTGGATCCAGGCCCCTTCCAACCTAAATAACTGGATATCTATGAAGAAGGCCTATTCCAGCAGTGGACTATGATGATGATAAACACAGAGCTTAATTTTCCAAGTGTTATAATTTTTAAATCTACCTGAATTTTACATGAACTTTTAACCAACCGATATCACAAAGTAAGCTTAATCAGAGCATTTGTGAATATTATCAATGACCTGAATAATAAAATGCGTGGATCCAAGGCATACACTTCTCTAACAGATGTAATTAAGGTTCTATGCAGTCTGCGAGCAAAGCTGAGAGACATGTGCGAGAGCCATCAATAAGGGACCACCAGTAGCCGACGCAATTACGGACACACAGCAAGGTAATAAATATTTTTTGTGTAAGTTAATCATGGTTTATTGATTCGAATTTCATTGAAAAAGCTGCGACCGTTAATAGTAAACTGCCGTTAGTAAGTAAATCAAAGTGTAGAGGCATATTATGTTGATGTTTATCGACGTGTGCGGGAACGCTGAGCCAAAATCTTAAAGTTTTTACAACCAGCCTTCGTAGTCAAAGCTTCTCATTATAATTACAAACACTTTTACGACAAAAGGAAAGATAATAACAAAACTCGTTACAAGTGCGAAAGTTTTTCCTCCCTTGGGAAATTATTTACCTTAACATTGTGTCCAACGACTTCAATTGTAACTTAACTTTACTAACTGGACAAAGTCTTTTATTTCTCTTTCTTTGGAAACAGTCTCGTTTGAGTTTAATTTACATCATCATCATTGTCTTGCCCTCATCCCACATTCACATTACGTGGGGTCTGCACAACATGTTTTTCCTTCCATTTTCCTCTATCACCCTTCATCTCAATACTAACTCCTATATGACACTTCATCCGTTACTGAGTCCATCCATCTTTTCCACTAAATTATTTACATGGCCTTGTTAAATGGATCAGACTTTAATTTAATATAAGAATCTATGTATAAATACGTCAAAATATATATGAAAACTGGCAAAATTTGCTATAACCTTAGCAATAGTTGTTCTTCCCACATTCTAATGAAGTTGAGAAAACCAGCGCTGGCATAGACATATAATAATTGAGTTAATTTGCTTACACCTACATTGTAACGAACCTGCGGCCGATCGCTGTGAAATATGAACAATCTTGTTACCATTGTGCGGGCAGTTCCCAAAGATCGCTCCCATTCACTGAATATAGAGTGAGTATTAATTTTATAAACAAAAGTCACTAGAACATAAATTCTTGACCCAGTTCAACTTGCGAATGCAGATGCTATTATGTAGAAGCGGATAGTGAGCTATTCAAATAAGTTAGATGAGTTTTGAATAGAATTCTGCTGAATATAAGCACTATTTAGCAGAATTCTATGATGGTCTGATACGAGTAGTAAATAAGTTTCTTATGTAAAAGGCCAGACCTAATTTATTAACATCAAACAACAACGTTGTATGGATTGTCCGGAAATATTTATTTATTTTAACTTTTAAAGTCTCAAAACCTACAACAGCAAAAGCTTACATATATAATATTTTCTGAGCAAATTAAGCTTCATGTTAAGAAAATAACCTTAAATTTCTTAGCGTCCAAACAAATTCGTGTTTTATCTGTTAATAGGGCTTCTGTGTCAAAGCACGGAATAGTAATGAGCTGCGTTAGCTAATGTGCAAACAAATCGGGGACAGGTTCACAATTTATACACTTACTGTCGTTTCTTACAGAATCTAGTTTACAATCAGAAATGACACTCTAAAATTCTCACTCTAAATCTGTAAGTTGACCTGTCCATGTAGGCCATGTGTTTCTAAGGAAATAAACGTTTTGACTTTAAGAGTCAATGTAACGTGTTATTATGTCTATCACAATGTGTGACTATCTCAGGGTAACTAAACTTTTTGATTATACCGTACCCAAAGGGTAAAAACGGTATCACTGAGACTTCACCGTCTATGTGTCTGGCCGGCCGTCTCCCAACTTGAAATTTTGAGAGATTTAAAAAGATTAAAAATATTTGTATAGCAACAAATACTAGAAAAATAGTAAATAAAGTTAGAACCCAAGGTGTAGTATGAGTCCATCTCATTCTTATAAATAGATTTTTTAAATAAATAATAAAAACAATTATTTCCGGACAATCCACACAACAACATCTAGCCCCGTGGTAAGCTCTTAGCTTGTGTTACGCGGGTAGTAGACATCTGTTATATTTAATATTATAGACGTATACGATATTTTTTATTATAGATATTAAACACCCAGACCAAGGAGAAAGTGCTTGCATCATATACAAACACTTGACCCGTCGGCGGGAATCGAACCCACTGCCTCTTGCGCCGCGGACCCTCACCCACTGCGCCACTGAGGCAGTCAATATAACACACAGTTGTACACGATTCTTAAAGCATAATTTCGGTGCATAAACATCTTTGCCTACAAAAGTGATCTTCCAATATGAAACGCAGTATAAATATATGCAGTTTTCTATTAGAATAGACATATTCGGTCCGTTTTCTTTTAAAAGAGTACCTAACAGTAGACGTCTCAATGCATTTTAACCTTATACAAGTTATCGAGTGTAGCGATAGTTCACTTACTGCTGGCTCACCAACATTATACTGTGCATTATACCTGTTAATTTAAAGATAAAGCTCGTTTTATACGAGTAGTAACGGTGTCGCGTTTGTGATTCATTTGTTTACTTCAGTGAATACCCTGAAAATTTATTCCTGGTCGGATGTTTTAAGCATTATGTATAAGGTACAAAATGCTGATAAACTCACAATACAATACCCCATAATGAGCACAACATTACAAAGACAAAGACAAGATGAAAAATGAGTGCAATTTTTAATTTGTGCTAGTCGAATGCGTGTCGTTTTTAGGACGGAAAATTTATTTTAACCTCTTAAAAATACTCGTAATTAATAAATTCATCTTTATATTCTGTTGTTTTAGGGCCCCCACCGCTTAACTACCAGATTTTATTTTATCAACAGTCGTTCCTCATTTCAGGTTAAATTTGCTACATTTAGACCAAACGACGTAAAATTCTATCATAATCTATATAAATAAAAATGAATTGTTGTTCGTTAGTCTGATTAAAACTCGAGAACGGCTGGGCCGATCGAGATGTTTTTGGTTTCAAAATGTTTGTCGTAGTCCAGGGTAGGTCTAAACGGTGAGCAAATAAGGAAAAATTGCCGGGAACTTTTTTTACCCGTGCGACGCCGGGGCGGGCCGCTAGTTTGTGAATAAAACTCGTATTCTGATTCTTCACTAATGTCGAATGTGAGTTTTTTTTCGATACATACGACTAATATCTAGTGGTTATCTGAAACCAAGATTCAAATAAAGAATTTATAATATATGTACACATAACAAAATACCTGAAAAACATCTCACAAATCAATCCCAAAGATCCTCTAACACGTATAAAAATATCTATGTATGTATGTCAGTATAGATGTATATCAGATGCCCGTAACACAAGCTTAGAGCTTACCACGGGGCTTAATGATGTTGTGTAGATTGCCGAATACCGGCCGGTAAAATGCACCGTCAAGTTATACAACCAAGTTGTCAGCTTCCGAGTTCAGTAGCTGTTATCACGAGCCGGTTTTTATATGAATTAGACCGACCGATGGTAGGGCTTACCATATAAAAAGATAAAGATAAAATATTAGTTTTTTTAATGTTTTATAAACTTCACTTTGCAGGTTAAACTACTTTAAATTTTATGCAGAAAAAATTAAGACACATCCGTAACTTTCGCGCACAGGATTCGAACCTGCATCTCCGGGATAGTGCCCCGGAGAAGCAGGATGCTCGGATAGCGGATGTTTCTTAATTTTTTCTGCATAAAATAAAAAATAAAAAAAATGTGTGTGCGATTCACACACGATAGAAGTAAAACTTCAGTAAATCAACAAAAGAATGGGATGAATAAAAAAAATACTGTGCAAAAAGATTTTGTTCGGGCGGTAACCCATCCAAGTACTGGCGTCGCGCAACGTTGCTTAACCTTGTTAGCGTTTAAGATTGGCTTACCTGTCGTTTTTTCCGTTGCATCCGGTTTGAAATCACGATTCTAAAGAAGTTTCACTTCAAAAATATTTTGTTTTCAGTCATCTGCATTGCATACAATGTGTTATTAAGCTCATTGATGTCCGCAATAGCTTGATAGCCACTGGATGGATACAAAGAAAAGTTCATGAGTGGATACAAGTTTCTAAGCATGCCCTAAGTCTATGGACTTAAATGTTATGACTTTGACTTTAAAAATACTATCATACTGCAAACCAAAAAAGTACATAAGGTATTGTGTTTAGTCCCGTCCTAATATTTAAAATAAGTAATTGAGTTAGTAAATGAGTAAAATAAACCATAAGCATAAAAATTAGGTAAAATAAATAAATATGCAAAGGATCAATAGAAAGTTTGCTACATATATAAATATTTATGAATAGGTACAACAGTTAAATAATTATTACGTATTTAAATTTCATATCAAAACCAAAAGTCAAAAGAGCATCGTTAAACCTAAAACGTGCATAACAAAAAAAATCGTCAGACAATTCTGTTAAAAATATAAATGTTCCAAAACCTCGTCATCCATTATCATCCACAGAGATGCTGTAAAAGTCGTCTGCGAGCATAACTCATTATCGAATACTCGTTTTAATTTTTATCGCATACCGTTAGAATCGCCGGCTTATGCAGATTCAGCGTGTACGAGCAGTTGATGGATGCTCTTGCACGTTGTAAGAATTATAAAGCTATTCGAAACGTCACTTTGATGCATCGATAAGATTATTCTCACTTCATTAGATGCAGTTTGAACTACAGAATCGCAGGCTTTTAAAGCTTTTAAGATTGTATCCGGCGGACTTTATTTGTTATGAGTGCTTAGGCTAACGAAGGCGGATCGCCTGTCCAAGATTTTATGAATATATGTTTGTGTTATGTTAATTTCGCCTTTGACTTTTAGGTTTTGTTATACATAAAACATTATTCTAATCTATTCGCATTCCGAAAGTTTAAGAAATAGTAATAGTGAAACTGTTTTGGCAATTCAGTGATGTCATTGGCTTTCCCGGTTCATTTGAAAAGTTAGTTAACGTGTATTCTAAGGGGTTCCAACATTTTGGCATACCTACTAGTCCGCCATTTTGAAAATAGCCTGAAATTGCGGCCAGTGATGAAACACATGTCAATCGACAGAGTAAATTCAAGGAAACATTAGGTGTTAAGGTAAAAATCTACCCTATAAAGTTATAAGATTTCTGATAATATTTGGGCTTAAAACGTACCTATTATCCAATAATGGTCAAATAATAGTTTAGCCGGGGCGCATAAAAAACTACAATAAGGTAATAAGCTGTGCTGCCATGTACCAAAATAGGAGCAGTCTCAGCTTAATGCCACTCCGCTCCCCGGGAGAGGAACCATGGTGATTGGTGACCCACTGGCGGGGTTTTGCATGGTACAACCATACATACTTGTTCGAGAGTCTGTCCTGGCTGACAGTTCGCATGCTACTGCGCGACTGTCTGAGGATACGCCAACGGTATTTGACTTATTTATGGGCAAAGAAGATGTATGGTATAAGATTACTTCGCTGCCTCGAAAGTATCATAATTTATTTAAGGTTTCCAATGAGGAATTTTACGGATTTAGGTATCGAAATCTCAGTATCTTTTTCATATATTCCTTTGTAAAACAGTAATATTGTTTTAATTAATAAAAACACTTAAAGACAGTGTTTACTTCAGGGTTAAATAGTGAGTAACTAGCTAGGTACCTCATTTTGAAACGAGTTGAAATAATCCACTAAATTAAAATTAACCAAATACTCATTGATTGAAGAAGTCGACGGACCCTTATAAATCTAAAATCAAGATGTAACAATAACACGAAAACATTCTCCTATTCTTAAGTCCGTTAAAAAGCAAGTGTAATGTAGAGGATATCTCGCTTTGGTAAGCAAGAATACATAAAAAGCAATACTTATGATATACAACCTCCATAGAAATACAGACGTAATAAAATAAGTTTGGTAAGTATAAGTACAGTTAATACAACTTTTAAAAAAAAACAAACAATAGGTAAAATAATATTTTTTAGAGTGCAGCAAGATGCAGTCACTGCGGTCGCTCATCCATGTACTGGCCTTGCGCAACATTGCTCAACTTTACAAAAATCAAGTTTGTTGAGACCCATATTGTGTGTGTTTATTTTTTATTTTTGAAGTGAAACTTCTATAGAATCGTAGTGATTTCAAACCGGATGCAAAAAGATGAAACGGAAATGGTAAGAGACACAAATACAATAGTCGCCTGTAATTAGTGAGCCAGAGCGAGAGAGCAGATTTCGGTGTGTATGTATATTCACTCACACTGTTTAATACTTGCTTACTATTCGAGCATTAATAACGTGTGTTAGTGTGTGTTAGTAGTGAAAACTACCGTGTTGTTTGTGTAGTATCGAATCGAAACAAAATGGCGATTTTATAAACAGTGCGTGCGTTTTTTGTTGTGGTTTTAAAATAATTTTAGTCCTAGTGTTACATACCTAATTCAAGATGCATACGCTGCGTTTGCTGTGGTCAGCTCAAAATGAAAATGTTTGGCTTATACGCCACAAAAGAAGATACATCTCTCGGCAGCAATTGGAAAGCGTTGATGAAATACTAGAAATATTATCTAACTATATTTAAAAAACTTTGTCGTGATTAAGGTTTTCAACGTCGTTAAAAGGATCTCTAGAGATATCTCTGGAAATAAAGGTAAATAGGTGAAATATTTTTTTTGTTGTATCTGCCTATCAGACCCATTAAAAAATGGATTGTTTTTCCTCAAACATCACAAGAACATTCTCAAATCAAAGCACAAAAATATGCTAAATAAATACATCAGGTTTCCTGATATACCTGCTGCGAGGCAAACTGTTAGCATAATAAATTACTGCCAAAAGTAAAGTGGCAAATTAATAGAAAAAATTATGTGTATGTATAACTGGGCTATTTTATTTAAAAGTTTGAATGTTACAGGTTCTACAGGAAATATGGCATCCCCGGGGTTGTGGGGTGCAAAAACTGTAGCCACTTTCATATATTTAAACCGGTACAATAATTTGTCCTTCATTTGGGGAAACAGTAATTTGAATGTTTATATGCAGGAATTACATGCAGCTAGAGAAACTGTGTGGCTTTTAGGTATGTTATTACATAATTGTGATGTATAATACCTATTGGCTTTGAATAGTTCACTACATTATAATTTTCTTCTAGGTGATTCTGGCCATCCACAGCGGCCCTGGCTTATGACACCTATTTCTAATGCAGTATCCGCTACACCTGATGCATATTACAACAAGCAACACATTCAGGCCAGAGTTGTAATTGCAAAGCAAAGACTGGGTGCTGCATTATCAGCCAGACAAATGTGCCAAAATTAAACAAGCATGTTGTGTGTTGTATAATATTGGGTTGGATTTTGGACTTGAAGACTATTCTGATAATATAGGTAGCTATGACTTTAAATTAATAGTAACTACATTTTCTTTAAGAAGCGTGTGTGACTTCAAAGTAAATTAATTTGTAATTTGTTGTGAAAAATCAAAGTATTTTAATAAGAAATAGATGACTTAGTTGGATGATGATGATGATAGTGAATTAAATTTTAGCCAAAAGTAAGGTGGCAAATTAATAGAAAAAATTATGTGTATGTATAACCGGGCTATTTTATTTAAAAGTTTGAATGTTACAGGTTCTACAGGAAATATGGCATCCCCGGGGTTGTAGGGTGCAAAGACTCTAGCCACTTTCATATATTTAAACCGGTACAAGAATTTGTCCTTCATTTGGGGAAACAGTAATTTGAATGTTTATATGCAGGAATTACATGCAGCTAGAGAAACTGTGTGGCTTTTAGGTATGTTATTACATAATTGTGATGTATAATATTGGCTTTGAATAGTTCACTACATTATAATTTTCTTCTAGGTGATTCTGGCCATCCACAGCGGCCCTGGCTTATGACACCTATTTCTAATGCAGTATCCGCTACACCTGATGCATATTACAACAAGAAACACATTCAGGCCAGAGTTGTAATTGCAAAGCAAAGACTGGGTGCTGCATTATCAGCCAGACAAATGTGCCAAAATTATACAAGCATGTTGTGTGTTGTATAATATTGGGTTGGATTTTGGACTTGAAGACTATTCTGATAATATAGGTAGCTATACTATATATATATGACTTTAAATTAATAGTAACTACATTTTCTTTAAGAAGTGTGTGTGACTTCAAAGTAAATTAATTTGTAATTTGTTGTGAAAAATCAAAGTATTTTAATAAGAAATAGATGATTTAGTTGGATGATGATGATCATAGTGAATTAAATTATGTTTCTTATTCTTTTTCAGAACATATTGAGCCTCAGGAGAGTCACACTCCTCTGTCAGAAAATGATTCCACCACCGATCTCCTGAGAGGAAGAATAATGAGGGATCAACTTGTTAGGAGGTTATTCCAAGCAAATTGAAATTCTGCTGTAGTTTGTAAAAATAATGACAATGTTCAAGAATAATTTGATAAACTAAGTACAATAAAAGATTTAATTTATTTATTTAATTTTTATTTTATATTTTATCTGGCTTATCACAAATACCAAAAAGGTCATAGTGTGAGCGCCGGCCCACTAAACAGTTGCAACATCTTCTAAAACCTGTTAATATAAATTATATTGTAGTTACTGCTTCGTTAGCATAGCGCAATTTTTTTATATCCGACGCCACGATATCGCCGACGATCTGCCATTGTCCAAGTTCACAACAAAATCCGATTCACACGGCAAAATCAAAGTCCAGAAAGAAATAATGTCAATCAGTCCATGCACAGTCCGGGTCGCGTAAAATTTGATAGAAAACCGAAAGAGCACACAAAACACAACCGAAACGAAAATCGCAGAAGTATTCTGTCTGTCAATTCAATCTGTCATTGTCAAAAGAAAATGTAGTGCGAGCTATCGATTCGATTTTATTTAGAATCGATCAACATTATAACGAATGTTAATAGGATTGCAAGTTGCATTCCTTTAAAATATGGCTTTAATATCAGGTTATTATAGATAAAAGAACCGTGCATTTCAATAACTATTGCAAACAAAGCTAACCCTTGCCGGGTCGATCGACCGATCGATTTTATAGATCATTCGCTTACCTATCGATTCATATTTCAAAAGGTAAAATAGTGATTTATTTTATAGTCATATTTCGAATGCAGATCATTTGATATGCTTTTTTAAAACAGAAATATAACTCACACTACCTACTGTACACTTTATGCGGCTGCGTATTACAGCTTTTTAGTAAGACGAAAATGAAAAAGTTTCACTTCTATCGTGTGTGAATTGCACACACACCTTTTTTTTTTTTTGTAAATCAGCATTAGGTAATTCAGATATATAGGTACGAGTATCATCCCTCAAAATTTCAACTCTGTATCGCGGTTCTTGAGCCTATGGACAGACGGGTGACAGAGTCTCAGTAATAGGGACCCTATTACTGAGACTCTGTCACCCGTCCGTTTTACCCTTTGCTTACGGAACCCTAAAAATGCGGAGACTTATATAACTGCAACCAGTTCTCAAGGATGCGAAGAGGTTCACTCACATGTGAATGAAAGGGCTTGTACAGGTGTATTAGTTCGTTTCGAAAAGTTACAATATAACTTATGGGCAAACACAATACTAATAACAAAATAAGTTATAAACAACACTATTTCTTTGATATCAGGTTTTTATTTAACAGAACAATCAACCGACATCTAAAAGTTTGGATAATAATCATGCTATTTGATATTTTTGACTCAAAAAGTACTGTACCTACCGATTCCTAAAGCAACAGCCGTCAATAAAAAAACAGGAGATTTTCTCAGTTCACAGAAAACTACATTTTAAGGTTGTAAACAAAAAAATTACGCCGACACAAGCAACTTCGCCTTAGAAGTCGGTTAAAAAGGACGAGGTTCTCTTATATGCGTTAATCTGACGCCGAAATTCTTAATAACGAAACGACTTAATAATTTGATTATAATTAAGCAAAATAATCAAAACAAATTAATCAAACCCAATGACACGCGTCAATATAACAGATAAGAATTAGTTATGTAGGTCAATGCTAATTTACGCAGAAATTAAGACAATCTTTGACACCAACTTGGTCACTTATCTTGCCGACATCCCATTTTCATCACCAAGAAGATTCCGAATATTTCAAAATTGATAAAATGCTGCAATTTTTCGCCCACACAGACTTAACACATTTTTAAGGCGTTTCAATATTCTAATATATCAAACGGATTATTGTATTAGCATACCTGTTGTTCTGACGTAACTTCTTCTCGACTGCTGTCATCTGAAACAAATAACATATTTTTAGAACAAAAACAAAACACACATACCTACTATGATGTTTTGACTATGGACGGTGCCAACGTTTCATGAAATTTTTAAGTATTTTCCAAAGAAACCCTCTATAATAAAGGCACGCAAACTTTGGTACCTACATAATGCCTTTATGTGATATAGAAAACTACATATAGAACTAATATACTATACTTATATTTTTATTTATTAGACGCACAAAAGACGTTCCAACATTTACGACTAAACTATTTATATCTAAATCTAAAATATATGTTGCAATATAACCATATTATGTTTGCACTGGTAGAACAATGGTTAACAAACATAATCATAACAAAAGCGAAAAAAAGAAGAAAACATAATATTATATGTCTGGAACGAAGATTGAAGAGATGCTTTAATTTTGCATATAAAAGTCAAAGTCAAAACGTTTATTTCCCTAAAAGCACATAGTCTACATGGACAGATTGGACAGGTCAACTTAAAAATAATAAAACTAAATTGCTTAAACAAAAAATATAAATTGTCTTGACAGTAAACTTATTGATACGTTGAGATCGAATAGCATAGCATTTCATCTCTTATTTTATCAAAGTCTTCCTAATCTGGCCTAGTATTTCGAACTTTCTGCACTGAAACGCATCTCGATTACACTGTGGCGCGTTGCACGCCAATAGCGACACAGTCTACTAACTGCAGAATAGCTGCGGAGATGTCACCTGTCAAAATACCAGCGAGTTCAATAACCTAATAAACTTAATAAACTCCAGTAATCTTATAAATGCCTAGAAAAAAACAGTGGAACCCTCTGAATCCTTACACGTGACCTCCGGGTGGTGCTAAGAACAGTCTCTGGTGGTAAGCCTTCGGCCGCGTCTTGTCCCTCCGGGCTAGGCCAGTGCGTGAAGCGATTTTTTCGTGTTTTGTAATGTGGCCCGGAGAAGCCATCTTCTAGGTCTTCATGCCCCATCTTAGACCACATCGTCACTTTACATCAGGTGAGATTGTGGTCAAATGAAGACTTATGTTACTTACTTAAAAAAATAATAAAATGCGAATGTAAGATGATCATGTGTTTTGAGGCTTTATCTAATCAGGTCAATCTTTTGCATAGGTTGATTATAAGTAACGAAAGCCTAAAACATCTGTATGTATGACGGTCGGTCGGGCACTGTTTCCAGCCTAAGTGTATACATTTATTTGGAACTTTGGAAGTACAGAGAAGGCTTTTATCTCGAAAAAACGAACAAATTTCACGCGGGTGTAACAGAGGGTGTTGGTAATTTAATAAAATAAGCCTCAGGCAGGACCCATTGCCGCTGAGGTACTTGTGAATATAATAAATACACATTTATGTTTCAAGCTCTTGTTACTAGTCTTTGTCTTTTAAAAGATGACATGTAAGTATATTAGATTTCTAGTAACAGTAACTCACACTTACAACTGCTAGATTGTCCAGCAAAATCTATTTAAAAGCATCATGGTATTTTGCGCGAAAACTGTCGTTAGTGTCCAGCACTACACAATTAATTACTTAAGACAAGATTATCTTTGCTGCTAATATAAATTGTTTTGGTAACGACGATTTTAATCGTTTTTCAATGGTCTGTTAGTTTACGTTTCAAGGTTAGTAACCTTGTCCTAATTTGGAATAAAACAGTAGCAGCCCTCTGATAAAATATTTTGCACAGAAATGTTTCTAGACGTGTCTAAAAACTTCAAGACTTATGTAACGCCGGCCGGTGCTGTATGACGTACGGTTGCGGCGCCAAAGCAGGGCGTTTGACGTAGGTTGTATGTACGTTCGAGCGTTTTTCATACCAGCGTAATGGGTTGCGAATTATTTTATGAAATTTGATGGAAAAAAGAGTCAAGGGATAAAGTGAAGCTTAACATGATACAGTACCGCTTAGTTAGATAAACCTCAAGATGCTAAAATATATAAAATGTGTACCTACGTCAATAATTATTCAACATTTTACTTAGTAGGTACTTATAATAAATACGTACAATCTAAAGGTCACGGAATATACAAACAATCAAGTAAGATAGGTCTGTGGATAATTTTAGATACTGATTAAATGTTCACATTGTGCAAATAAGCAATAAAATTACTTGTAATGTATCTTGGAATAGAAAATAAGACAACTGATAACATATAACTGACGACATGTTAAAGCTAATACATTCTTCAATCGTAAAAAGTGTCACAGTACAAATAAAAAAAAAGTAGTAAAGATCACTACAGTTAAGTGTTTAAAAGCCGTTTTTAAAATCACTTGGGTTATTTTTATAAATAGTAAAAAGTATCTTAGCCAAGGAAAACGGATAAAATAGAACAGTTTAGTTTAAATATCTAGAGGTACAAGAACATGTTACAGGTAGGTATATCCAGGTATTGTATATTTGCTCTATGTTCTCTATGGTTACACATTTTCAATGAGTCACATCATTATGGGGACGCATTCGTCCGTGCAAACAAAGATTCGCCCTAACGGGACGAATATTTGCCCAGAGCATTCACCCCTCCTCGTGACAGACCCATCCTGCCGTAACTACATCACACATTAGACAAAGCAAAGCTTTCACATCTATCGCAACGCAATAAGAGCCAAATGTTGCCAACGAAATCATACGTATTTGTTCAAAAACAGTACCATAATCTGATTTCTTTGATTATGCAAAAAAAACGTTTACCCACGCATGTATAAGTATGTAACCGTTCTATGAATGTATAGTTCAGTGCCTTCTCGTTATCTGGGAGTACCTAGTATTTTTGCGGTTTGTTGGTTCGCTTCGTTTTTGGGATCGAAGCGTGAATACTAAATCACCAGCATTACACTCATGCAGAATAAAATTACTAGCCGCTGCTTTTGATGTCTTAATTCGAATTTTAATCATAGACATAAAATTTTAGCTTATGTTATATTTATGTGGTTTTTAACAATGGAACAAGTATTAAGTCATGCTAATAATAGAAGACTCAAAAGGGGGAGACCGTTTTATTTGTCAATATAATTATGCCTATTAGCAAATGCCACCAGTTCAAGCCGGTGATTAAGGCGATTTCCCTCTAAAATACCACCTGAGTATTTTTTAACACCGTTTCAATGTTTGTTTTTTTTTTATTGTTAACCAACCGACTTCAAAAAAGAAGGAGGTTTCTCAATTCGACCGTTATATTTATTCTCTTGTAGGTACATACTAATGTAATGTTTAGCTGATTCAAAATGTACTTGGTTATGGTTTAGGTCGTCACGAAACAGGCATTGTGCCTAGTGTGGAGGCTAACGTAATTTTATTATTATGGTAAATAAATATTTGTACATTTCATTTATTTCAACAGCGTCGATATATAGGAAAACCGTAAACCGTCAAATCATACTATGTTACCCGTTTTAAGTCTATAAATTATACATTATTTTAGTGATGTTAGTTTTCAAAGATTTTCTATCATGTTATTTTTTTACTGAAAAGCCAAAGTTGAGCCAAATTTATCGTCGCTCTACATTGTTATCTTGTCATTAAATGATAAACGGGCCGAACAAATCATTATTTCACAGTCATGACCTTCCCAGATTCAGCCAGACCTTTTCATGAATAACATCATATTTGACGCCAGGACATATCGCCTTACATAATTATCTAGCTGAGTTATCAGTTCAAAGAATTATTTGTGAGCATGCATTGCTTGAATTTATATTATATATATTCAAATCGACCACACAGATTCCCTTATGAGAGTAGAGTAAGCAACAATTGTACCATTGGCTATATACGCGAACAGATCAGGCTAATCTCGTTTGAAAATTGACATTCAATAGTCATTTTTCAATGGTTGAACTGGGTTCGAAAAAATCGATTTATAGCACAAAATCGTGAAATTGGTGCTTGGTTTAGAACATATTTGTCCAAAACGTTTAATGTTTCATAGCTATAGGGATTATCGGCTTCTAGTTATTGGGATTACAAACATATTGTAAATAAATCTATTAACGAATAGTGCAGTATTTCTTCTAATATATTTTTAAGTAACAAATCAAACCCTTAGCGTTTAACACATTTGTCAATAAATCAGTTAGCAATGAATCTGTTAGACATTTACGATGCTTTATGATTTGCAGTCAATTTCAATCGCATGCGAGAATCAATTTCTTCCAATCGCTTGCGGTTATCAATGCGTTATTGCTAGTTTTATTTTACTTTCTAGGGACTTGACTCGTATTTATATTACAGTAATATTGATTTATATTTTATTTATATATGACTGCCTCAGTGGCGCGGTGGGAAGGGGGGGGGGGGGGAGATTTAATTTGGAAAACATGCAGTCCTATTATAGATATAATCTATGTATGTCTAATATATTAAGTATATCAGATGTCTAGTACCCGTAACACAGGCATAAAGCTTTCCACAGGGATAGATGTTGTAGTGTGGATTGTCCGAAAATATTTATGTATTTATATTCTATGGAAAATCCGTTACCAAACTACATGAAAATAAGTAGATATTTATTCGTTATTATTTTTGATATTCCAGCAATTGACATAAATATTACCTTAACAACGCTCTTACTTGTATTATGTGCTCTAAAGGAGTTTTATTTTTTTATGCAGATAAAAATTAATCCTTCATGCGATGGTTACGGAGGCGTCTTAATCTTTATAAAAATCTAAAATAGTTTAACCTTAAAGTGAGGTTTATCACTTTTTTAAAATCATTTAGATTTCATATGAATTCTTTAAGGAGGTAACACTTTCAAACACCATCTTTTAAAATCAAGTATCTCGTCTAAACCTCGTTCTTACGACTTGTTATATTTCGCCCTTATACAATGCTCATTGTATTTGTTACCTGCAAATAAGAGATGACTGTATTGTCATTCCTGGTATAAGGATCCCGAGAAACGCTTCACTTTTGCACTAAAGTCTAAATTCTCGAGTTTACTGACTCGTTTGTTGAGTCATTTAAATATACAAGAGAAGTCGTCTATCTCCTTGAATCTACAGCACAAGTCAGTTATGATAATAACACAACATGTAAGACAGTTCCCAGCATTTTATAATCCTCTCTTTCAGTTTCCTTTGATGAATAAAATGGCGATTGTTGTAATCTTGTGCATAAACTCGTGCGCAGTAAAGATTTTAATTATACGGAGGCACGGCGTTGCCCTTTTTTAAGGATTTTTCCGCGGAAATAGCCGAACGCCTGTAGCCTTCCTAGATAATTAAGCTATCTAACAGTAAAATAATTATTATTGATTTATATAATGACCGGTGGGCGAGGGTCCGCTTGCGGCGCAAGAGGTAGCGGGTTCTATTCCCGCCGAGAGATCAAGTGTTTGTATGTTCTGCAAGCACTATCTCCTTGGTCTGGGTGTTTAAAAAAAAGATGTATGTATGTATGTCTATTATATTAAGTAGGTATATCAGATGTCTAGTACCCGGAACACAAGTTAATAGCTTACCACGGGGCTAGATGTTGTTGTGTGGTTTGTCCGGAAATATTTATTTATTTATATCTGTGTAATTACACTATCAAAATTTTAAAACTTTTACGGTAAACAGTTACGGTACAGTATGGGAAGCTAACTGGTAACCATTTCTGTACAACCACCACTGCAAGGTTACCATTTAGCGACGCATACTGTAATTAAAATGTAGATTTTTCCTTATTGTTTCTAAGTTTTTAGGATCATTTGATTTAATATCGCTACCTGTGTAAAACCGAAGCAGAGATTTTTTCCTTGTATCTAATCTCAAGATATCTATTAACTTAGATAAATAGATACAAATTTAATGCACACCATTTTTTTCATTTTTAGTTAGAACAAGAAGACGCATTGTATACGAGGTTTTATTAGGCATTTAAAAAAAAAAACAACATAATAAAAACTATTATGTTGCTTTTAAAATACTTAAGAACTTATGTAATTATTACTTTTCAGGGCATAATTTATGCTTTGTTAAACCTGTTTATTTCCTTGTGAATAAATAAACTTTTCATTTTATTTTTTGTCCAATGCTGGTAGGTAACAATGGTTAAGCAAGATTATAATTATCGCTGTAAAATGTCCGGTTCTATTATCTAACGGGAAATACACGATTCGCAGATATTTGCTGGCCGAGATGAAGCTTTCATTGCTATTATTTCCAAAAATGTTACTTTCACGCCACTTTTTCTAGGACACGCTCATCAAGACTATGTTCAAATACACCAAAAACGAAGTATGCTAGTGTGTCACAATTTGTGCATTCTGCCAAATCTGACAGGTGTCTTTTTTGGCACAACAAACTCCTAAGATTACATTTCCTGAAACCGTAAACAAACCGTTAACTGTAACGCTTACATAACACAGCCTGTTAAAACCCTACAATGTTTCGACTAGACGATAAATATTGCTTTTGCAAATTTGTAAACATGGTTGTTGTTGGGAGGATTTGGTATTTTCAGTCACGCGACATTTTTCTCATTCATTCACACTCATTTGTTTTTTTCTTTTGACCGCATTTTTACAACTTTTGTAGTAGTTATGTACCTTGCCCCAGTTTGTGAAGGGCGAATTTACCATAATTCCTTATTAAGACTGTCCGTCTACTTTTTTCTGTATGGCCCAGCTACTTTTTTCCGAAACTATAAGAACTGTTGAAACTTGGTAAGAAGTTGTATTCTGTGAATAGCATTAAGATTTGCACACAAAAATAGAAAATAAAAACAATACATTTTGGGATGCTCTGACTGCAATATCTAAATTTTTATTTCATTTTAGTGTATCTTTTAATTACTAAAATGTTGAAATACACGGAACCCTTGGTGTATGATCATCTCATACTTATCAAATTTATTACAAACTCAATAAGTAACTTCCACAGTTGAAAAACATTTAGAAAAACTGGATTAAACAATCCGAAGTTATCATCATTAAGATCTGTCGCCGGAATCGGTAAATTGATAAATTTAAGCAATAATTCTTAGTTAATTGATTAACTAACGGAAAAATTATCAACGGCTTAACATTTACGATTGACCGTCAACTTCTATGATTACTTCCTTCATTAAAGGACAATCATCATAATACTAGGATTGGTCATGCGGAGAATGTTCAGCTGACGCATCCCACACCTTCCAAGCGTATTACGAGGTGTTTTAGATAATAAAGTATTATCTAGGTCATTAAAAGCAAACCATAATTATCCACTTAAAGCCATATAAACTCCATAAGTTTCGTCACACGACCCAAATGCACCGGCGAATGATAAGATAAAGGTATGAACTGACAACGGTACATTGTTTGTTTTTATTGATAATAGATCTGCCTCAAGGACGCTCAAATGCTATTGATCTTTTGGTTTACCTGCGCGGGAGACGGTCTTCCGGACCTCAGCGTTTCTTATTTCATTGTTAAGACTAATATTGTATTCTAATAATAAGTCTTAGTTACCTTTTAAACTAACATTTTGAACAATTAACTAACCACTTAGTCTTGTTAACTCAAACTCTATAAGCAAAAGGTATGTTCGTTTCGATTTTTAACTAATTGTTTTAAGAAATCTGCATCAACCGATACCTACCATAAAAAAAAATACGAAATCTCAAACTCATAATAGTCATGCATGATATTTACGATATACGCGACCGACATACCTTGCTGATTCTTATGTTATCTTTGCTTGGCATTGAATTCCTAGCGAACGTTAGTTTGGTAAACATCCCACCCAGAATTCCAATACACTTTCGCAAAATTAATTTTCTTTTGCGTGTTTCCGTAACATGGCGGAGGACAAGCAAAGGTGCGGTTGTGCTGTATTTGTTTACCTTTAGGTAAAAATTTTATTACTAACTAGCGGCCCGCCCCGGTAAACCCTGGGCAATGACAAACATTTTAAAACCAAAATCAGCTCAATCGACCCAGCCGTTCTCGAGTTTTAATCAGACTAACGAACAACAATTCATTTTTATTTATATATAGATGTAACGTAAGTTTATGTCAATATTCAAATCAGTGTCATAATAAGATGCTCTTCTTACTCCAATACTGACAAATTAACATGCAATGCAGAAACTCAAAACAAAATGTAAATGAGAATGTAAGGCAATCGAAACGACAGGTTCATTAGTCTCAAAGTGATACGCAAGAAAATGGTTCACAGCGCTAACATGGGAGTCAGCAATATCACGTTTTCTAATGCAATAATCAGACGCTTCGAAAGCTAATTTGTAATGTGACAGATGAGAGGAATCTCGGCCTGCCAGCAGCCTGGCCATCAGTAGCTTAGCATAAAATTGCATTTCATTACTTGAGATAGAATAGTCGTTATACACTTATACCTCGAAGAAATCTGCTTACACAGTGGTGCATTTTATGATAACAACTAGATTTTCACAATACGACGTCGACCGTGTTTTAAACCGACTTTAGACGAAAAAAGGAGGTTATCGTTTCGTATCTTATGGTTTGTTTTTGGATTTTCCTACTTGGAACAACGTATTTTCAAACAGTTAAATTGCCTTACTAGCCTTATAGCCTTACTCGATAAATGGGCTATCTAATACTCAAAGAATCTGACCTTTCGTTCATCAGATACACAGTTCATCAGTTGAACTCGTGCTGTAACGGTGAAGGCAAACATCGTGGAGAAACCGGCATGTTCTGAGAACTTTAAAGAGTTTGAACGACATATGACATTCACCAACCCGCACTTGGCCAGCGTGGTGAATTAAGGCTTCATCGCTCTCACCTAGACAGAAGTCCCTTTATCCCAGCAGTGGGAACGTTAATAGGGTGACGATGATGATGTTCATCAGATTAGCGCGTTGAAACAAACAAAATCATCATCTATATATTAGTATAGATATGCGTGTTTTCTGAATAAATTTAGTGGTCTCATGTTTCGCAAGTTGATCTGGGATATTTCTGGTTTATTTAAATTCTTATCTTTTGCCATCTTATTTTGTCTCAGTAATAGTCTAGCTTTGAAAAATATAAAATTTATTATAAAACTAGCGAAGTTCCCAAGCTTCGTCCAGATACAATTTATATCTTGCATTACTTACAAGCTTATATGTATAATACCAATAAATTATTTACCATTACCAAGTTTATAATTTTCGTACATTTTGGCAAATTTTTGGAAGACTTTCTTTCTGCCACCTTTAATATTTGTGGAAATCAATAGACTTGTAGCCTTCCTATTAGTATTAACAGTTCTTCTTTGTTTCTAGTAAAAAAAATACCTCAGTAATAATTTATTTAAAAGACAATTTTCTCAGATTAATATCATTCTTTAAAACTTAGCACATTGTAAATCTTGTGATAGAGCCTGCAGGCCCTCAGTGGAGCTTTCCCCTGTCGAAGGAAAGCGCGCTTTCAGCCCGTGATTATAGGCTCGCTTCTTGATTAGCACATTTAGCCTGATCGGTGACGTTGATGTGAGCCTGATTAATGCGGGTAGTCGGATGATAATTGCCGAGGAAATTGTAATCTATCAGGCGAGCGCTTGTAACTAGAAGAAAATGAATGATTGCTATTTAAGGATTGCAGCAGATATTATTACTTTTTTAATTAACGTGGGTTTTACAATCATCATCATCATCACACTATTAAAGTTTCCACTGTGGGACACAGAGAGATAAGGCTTAAATTCACAACGCTGGCCAAGTGCGGGTTGGTGAATTTAACATGTCGTTCAAACTCTTTAAAGTTCTCAGAACATGCTGGTTTCTTCACGATGTATGCCTGCTTAAAACCGCGCATACATTAAAAAAAAAAACTAGATGTTAGTAGCGGGGTTTGATTGAACCCACGACCTTCGGAATAAAAATCGAGTGTGCTCCCACATAGCCAACACGACTTTTAACAATATAAAGACTTAAAACGGGTAGCTTGATACGATTAGATGGTTAAAAACCTTAAGGGCCTGTCTGGACCACCTCCGTGATGAATTATTCTAGGATTAATGTATCTAGGAGATGGTGAAACAGGCCTTTGATTTAGTGGGGAATCCTCATGGATATTGCTCCCTCGATAGGGTAAAAGCATATATTTTTTGCCTAAGATATTGGTCTAAAAATTATCTGACCTCATAATAAGTCATAGTAAGATTTGCAAAAAAGTATCAGGTCAACTATTGAGCTGGAATGATGTAACCGGTAGTACTAAAGCTAAATGATTTGTGTAATACTAAGATCTCCATTTCCCAGATAAATGTTCGTAGCCTCATAAGAGCAGTAAACATCCGTATAAGTTTGAGTAAGCAGAGATTAGCGAACTCCAATCTTCCGAAAGCCAGCCCAATATTGCCTCAATCACAAGATGCAGTCATGATGAGGTACGCCTCAGAAATTGCGGACATTGCTGTAATACCAGCTTTAATATTTATTATTATTAAATTTTTTTCTTGTTATTTGTTGTTGATGAAATTAACTCTCTGGCTAATTTTCACGTATTTTAATTGTTCTTTGTTTATTGTATGTGGCTGTAACTCGAAAGGCTTTCAACGGAAGAACAGCGTTGTTTTTTCACATGCAAAATAACACATGCTGAGTTGAGGGCCTTTTTGGGACACTATAATATGTGTGATAAATATATGATATGATAATTCTGTTGAATAAAAGCTTTTCACCCTTGTTTATCTCTATAATAGTCGAAAAATAAGGCAAAAATAGAAATAAATAAATACAGCCATAGGGAGTTAAGAGTTAATGTAGGTAATGTAGGTTTTTTCTAATCCAGTTATATAAGAAATATAAGTTTTTTATGAATAATTTGGGGCAATCATTACATGCGATGCGTAAAAGGTCAAACCATAAATTACATAACTTCATATCCTTAATGGGCTAATAAAGCTACTCAAATTCTGTTTACGGCTAATCTCAATAGTGACTTTATGATGTCGAGTGCCGCTCTATACTGGAGCACCCTGATTGTACTGCTGGCGTCAACTGTACGGATAAGATATACTGATAGCCAAAACTAAGCGATATAATAGCAGTTATAACAGACTAAACGTGAATGTGTTAATTACGGAAACGTTTTTTTAACATTTTTACATGAATTTTTCGCGAATTCAAAACTTATATCAATAATTTGTAGGTTGTGTCTGTTCACGTCCGTAAGTGGTAATCCTCTGAATCCTTTCACGTGACCTCCGGGTGGTGCTAAGAACAGTCTCTGGTGGGAGGCTTCGGCCGCGGCTTGTCACCACCCTCCGGGCTGGACCAGTGAGTGAAGCGATATTTTCGTGTTTCGTAATGTGGCCCGGAGAAGCCTAGAATCTACCTTCTAGGTCTTCATGTACCATCTTAGACCCCATCGTCACTTTACATGAGGTGAGATTGTGGTAAAATGAAGACTTATCGAGCATAAAAAAAAAATAAAAAAACAAAAATTGCGACCGCACTGTTTATCAAATAATCTCAGATGTTCTACCTTGATTACGGCGCATGTAACTCTCCCGAAATATCGGAAAACTCAAAAGAAAAACAAACATGGTAAATATCTCCTCATAAAACTAAATAGTGCGGGTGGAAATATTTTGCGTAGTTATTGAGATTTTCACGTACATATAAATAGACAAGGCAACTTTTAATTTTAATATATGTATAGTGAATATTTAATCTGAACTTTCAAATGACATTTATGATAAGAATCATACCTCTTATCTTTAGAATAATAATGAGCAAAAAGTTGTAATTATCGTTGGAGACTTGCGACTCGGAGTCGCGACCCTACCTTCAAGCAATTAGCAATTGATTAAAGAACCGCTTGCTGAAATGTCTTTTATTATATACCCATATCAATTCTAATAATTTACTACCTCGGAATCTATAAAAGCAATAGTTATATCACAGTTGTCAATGCAATAACAGTAACAGAACATAAGAGCCGTACATAACGGTACCTATTGTCTCAGTAACGGATGATGTGTGATTTTTTACCAACTGCACTGAGAAAGAGGTGATTCTTGGAAACAAGATTCTGTATCAAATTATGGCACTGAAGATAGCTATACAGCAATTCTATTGTATGCAGTTGTTCACATGTTGATTGTCAGTTAGATTATTAGAATCAGACGCACAGTTGCACATACTGACTCGAAATTTTTAAGTGGACATTATGCACGAATAAGTACTTAATAGGCATAAGCATCCATATTTACGTTCCCACTGATGGGACACAGGGACTTCTCTCTTGACGCGGAAGATAAGGCCTTAATTCGCCACGCTGCTGGCCAAGTGCGGGTTAGTGAATATCACATGTCCTTCAAACTCTTCAGAGTTCTCAAAACAAAATTCAGAGCGTACCTACTCAGAACTCTATCCTTAACTCTAAACAAATATGTAACAGATTTAGATACCTTAAACTCAACTAAAATATTAAGTAGTTTTCGCAACGGGACGAGAATCAGAAATTATCTTACACTCAAAACCAGTTTCATGTATTCATAGAATTTCTAATAATAAAACTGTTTTCGTTATACAAATACTTTTTACTGCTTTAATTAGTTGATTTGCTAATGATATATTGAAACGTGTTACTGTAACGTGAATTCGACAAAATAATGATTCTAGCGTGTTAATCCAAATTATGTTATTTAAGTAACAGTCCCGATATCAAGGTGCAGCATAATTACTTTTGGTAATACTTTTTTAGTGATTTTGATCAAGCCTAAACAATAATTTTAATTATTAATTCATAATGCTACCTTGTCACGAAGTGTAAGTTCACCAAGTTCAAGGTTAAGTGGTTATTAATTACATTAAAAGTATAGTTATTAATAATAAATTACTTTTATGATATTATTGAAGTATATCAGGTGTTTTGTACCCGTTACACAAGCTAAAAGCTTACCACGGGGCTAGATGTTGCTGTGTGGATTTTCCGGAAATTTATTGATTAATATATATAACATCCGAGGTACACATAATAGTGATTAAGGTTCCTATGGCTCTTCCAAATCTGTGAAATATACATTTTTTTTTCATAGAGCCTTCAAAATTATATAAAACAGATGTCATCTAAATACCAAATAGAAATTAAGATAAAATACTAGTTACAAAGCTACACGTAAAAATAAAGAATTCAAGGATATTGCTACCCAATTAGCTGAAAGCCGCAAACGTTATCAAAAAAAATATCCACTAAAATTTATTGCTAATTTATCGCTGTAATGTGCCGGTTATAACTATAATAAAGGCTGGCAACAAAATGTTGAGTAAAATGAACGATAACGGTAGCCGATGGGAGTCGGCAATATTGTTTTTTTGTTAGCCTGTGCATGTTGTTTGTTAGCCCACTGATGGGCAAAGGCCTCTCCTAATTCCCTCTAGCAGTCTCAACCAAGGGTCGTTTGCCACCAGCTTTCCCAAAAGTTTTGGAGATCGTCACGCGAAAGCATACATGGCCGACCTCGTTTGCGACTTCCTTCCGGGTCCCAACCTTTCCACCATTCGGGGTGCATCCGTATATATACATATATAGCAATAAAAGTACTAACCAACATTTTTTAATAATGCTACGATCCACAGAAAAGAAGGGTAAAACATAGAAGATGGACGGAAGCTGTTAGAAGTAGCCAAGACATAGGTATCTAAAGAGCGAGAGAGAGAGAACTCGCTTCATGTTTTAATGGTATTATAGACTAGTTATACACGCCACGGCGTTGCCTGTGTTTTTCGATTTGCCCGCGGTAAAAAGTAGTCTATAGCCTTCCTTGATAAATTAGCTATAATAACACTGATATATTTTTTCAAATCAAACCAGTAGTTCTAGAGATTATCGCGTTCATACAAACAAACTCATCAGCTTTTTAAGATTAGTATAGATTCAGACAACTGAAATATTGAAAGAGTGAAATTATTTTTCTTTGATTTTTTTTTACATTTCTGAGCATACTCTGTGTTTTTATGGAAATAAATGTTTTGACTTAGACTTGGAGAACTAGAGTTGTATTTTAGTTTAATTATTTAATGAACGTTCATAAAAGTCATTAGAGTAGGGAAGATTACTGAAGACGTTACCAAAGAAATCAAGTCGAATGACTTCCTTAATCAACAAAAAGAAGTAATTTAAACAGCAAATACTCCACCAAAAAATCTATGATAAATAGTTTGTACTTAACATAAATGTAATGTTCTTTATTACTTACAATAACTACGCCGAAATTAGCATACACTCGTAGTAATATTATGTGGCCACGGTGCTGATCTTGCTTAGAGTATAGGGGTATTAATTCAAGATTATTGAACTGGACTAGAACTAAAAGCTGTGTTGGTTAAGTGAGAGTACAGTCGACTTTAATTCCGAAGGTCGTGGGTCACGCCATGCAACTCTCGATTTTTCTTCTTGAAGTATGTATGTGCGCTTTAAAACACGTGCTTTAACGGTGAAGGCAAACATCGTGGGGAAGCCGGCATGTTATGAGAACTTTAAAGAGTTTGAAGGACATGTGACATTCACCAACCCGCACTTGGCCAGCGTGAATTAAGGCCTAATCTCCCTCGCCAAAAGAGAAGTCCCTGTGTCCCAGCAGTGGGAACGTTAATAGGGCGATGATGATGAACTAGACCAGTGTATATTGTTTATTGCTCCGAATAAAGGAAAAAAAGATAAACAATGCGACTGCTTCAGTGGCGCAGTGGGCGAGGGTCCGCTTGCGGCGCAAGAGGTAGCGGGTTCGATTCCCGCAAAGGGTGAAAGTGTTTGTATGTTCTGCAAGCACGATCTCCTTGGTCTGGGTGTTTTATATTTATAATAAAAAATATCTATACATGTATGACTATTATATTAAGTATATCAGATATCTAGTACCCGTTACACAAGCTTAGAGCTTACCACGGGGCTAGATGTTGTTGTGTGAATTGTCTGGAAATATTTATTTATTTATTTACAATACGCTTTCAAACACAGGTAAAGTGAAATAAAAAGTCGCCATAATTTGCGTGATCCCACGCTAGCCCGCGGCTCAACGAAAACGAACGCGCAACAATAAAGTCGTTCAATAAGGACTTCCAGTGAAAGTACTGTCGCCCACAAAAACTCTCGAGAAACAGGCGAGTGGACATAGAAAATAACCGGTAACTATGCTGACAAACTTAACGAGAAGAGTGTAGTAAATTAGTAAAAATTTAGACTAAATCTACTCCAATATTAGCATGCCATGGCGTGGGCAACGTTTTATAATTTTCCCGCGAAACAACGTTTTTTCTCGCGGTAAAAAGCAGCCTAACAAACAAACTATTCAGCTTTACGATATAAGTATAGATTATAAAACTGAAGACTGCTTTTTTGTTTATAGGAGCTAATTTCAGGAATTAAGTAATTATTTCACTGTTAGGTAGTCTGTTTATTGGGAAAGGCTTTTGGATACATTCGGGAAAATACGTCGTTCCCAGTCATATACATATAAATAACGAAATATTAGTAAACATTCATTGAACATAACATAATAATCGGTACAGTACCGTTTTAGTAGATGAAAAGTAAAATAGGTATTATGCATTCGTTTAGGTATTATAGAAGATATGGAAGATACGCAATTATGTTTCAAGCCGCCTAGTCTTCACAACTAAAGGTCATTGATCTAAAATGATACCTACCAAGATTAAGCAGAAAATAACTTGTTTTCTGAGATAATTAGGTTTTGCGTATGTATATACGAAGCACCCACTAAAGCTTTTTGTATAATAAAAAAAAATATTTGCGGACAATCCACACAACAACATCTAGCCCCGTGGTTAGCTCTAAGCTTGTGTTACGGGTACTAGACATCTGATATACTTAATATAGACATCTGATATACTTAATATAGACAAACATTCTACCGATATTTTTGCTATACTACTTATTAAATACCCTGACCAAGGAGAAAAGTGCTTGCAGAACATAAAAACACAAATGATCCCTCTGCGGGAATCAAACACGCTACCTCTTACGCCGCAAGCGGACTTGCGCCCACCGCCCCACTGAGATAGAGCATTATAATCGGTAGGTAAGCTGTTAGACATACAATCAATAAAGTTGGTAAATATTGCAAATGCCAAATATATACATATGCAAATGTACAAGCTACAATCATAAATAATAGTATGACATATTTTAGCAACACGCACTCTACATAATGTCCCAACCATTACGTTACATATCCAAAACAATACAACACAAAGTCATTAATATTTATGTACACAGTAGAAGACACCTAAGTGACACCTATTTAGCAAGACAAATATTAATAACTGGCTATACATTTGTCATGACCATATCGTAGCAATCGATTTGGCAAGACAATACGATTGTAGCGACGATTGCAAAACAGAAGCTCATCTATAGTCCATCTAGCAGCTTAAATCATTGTAAAGTAATTCGACCATTTATAGAGGATCTATGTCTCTTTAATAGGTTTAGAATAGCCATTGCTAAATTTATAAGGTTCTTATAAAATGTCTAGAAATGATACAAGTTATATAATAGTGTGAAGGAGGGAAATCATTTTATTAATTCAACAAGGCTATTTTAAATAATCATAATAAAATCCTCAAATTTAATACCTACATTATGTTTTAACATAGATTATTTATTATCCTTTCGGATTACATAATTAATGTTAAAAAAAGAACTTTCTACGCGATCAAAAATCAATATCCATAAATATCATACTTTTCTTCTATATCAAAATTTAGTGAAATTCGATAGCAAATCATAATTGAGAAGATTGTTTAAATTTTGAATCTTAATAGATTGATCTTGATTATTTATTTTAAAATTTGCAATAAATTATTTATTTTGCAACCGCTCAGCACAATGGCGTATTAATATTGGATTCATCTTATACCTAATTCTATAAATTATATCACCCAGTCTACATGATTTAGAAAGCTTTAGTTTGCGTTATTACGATTAAGAGCCATAATTTTGGGCTAGTGAGGTCACAAGTTCGCTTTTGACGAGACTTCCGTGCGCCGTGGCCATTATGATACGCTGTACAAACCTGCGCGCACGCAATAGACTGTTAGATCGCAGTCACACTACTTGCAGATTGACGTTTTATCAATAATCATTAATAATAATAATCATCATCATCATCAGCCTAGTTTAGTCCACTGCTGGACATAGGCCTCCCCTAATGAGCGCCATAGCGCCCTGTCCTCGGCTTGACGCATCCAGCATCTGCCTGCAGTCTTTCGCAGGTCGTCATCCCACCTGGCCGGAGGGCGTCCTACACCACGTTTGCCGAGTCGCGGTTTCCACTCCAGAACACATTAATAATATCATGCTTCAATTGTTTACCCGAAAGCTGTTTTATTAATGTTATTATTTTTTGTGTTTTTTTGTGTCAGCAAAACAATTAATGATTTATCGAAATCGTTCTTGCCGTCCGACGGGTTGACCAAAATAAATATTAATAATAAAATAATAATTCACTGTTGTTATTAAAAAAATCACTAATCAATGTTACACTTGAACCTAAAACTGCCAATTTGATTTTGTTTCAAGGTCCGCAGCCGATAGCATTCGATAATTTTATGTAAAAAAGACTATTTTGTTAGTATTCCTTAAATAAATAATCAAATTTTAGTATAAATATTATATTGTAGGTATAAAAATATAACTAATAGTTCCTTAAATCATTAATGAAATTGGTGAATCTCAGTCAAACCATAACTAGTTTCAGATATTTTATATTCGTTGGTTTATATAAAAGACAAAACAGCTACAAGCACAAAAAGTAGCAAAAACATACTAGATTGAGTATTTTGCGCTGACTGTAACCAGTGAGATGAAGTATAAATTCTAAAACAGATTACGTGGTTAATGATGCGCACTCGTGCAATGTTCTCGTCAATTTACAATATGAAATGTAATGCTTTTACTGAGATCTTTAAGATAGCCACTATTATTTTCAGATCGTTTAACAAATCCGTTGTATCATTATCATTATTCAGTTTCTTTATAAAATTATTTTACTTTAAAGTATAATAATGTTCAATGTTTCAAATTCAGGTTGGTATATTTTCACTAATAATATCTATATGGTTTAAAATCATGAATACACCAGAGGTGAACATTGTAGGCACATAAAGTTAAATTGCTTCCTAAAAATCCTAATAAATATTAAGGAATCGAAGTGGTTTATCATATACTAGGTTCGGTAGGAACTCATTTAATAATACGTTTGTCAATAAATGTGCTTTTGGTAACACATAATACCGACGACTAATTTTCTTCGTCTATTTGTCAGTTCTGTTCGGTATTATACGTAAACATTGTAGGTAAAGGTGTAACACGACCTAAACTTTCCTCAAGGTTAATGAAATAAGATTTTATGGTCCTTTCGCGGGTTTCTCTCATAATAGTCAAGTATTAACTGCTCGGAATTACTGGAAAAGACTTCTCAATATACGTAATATGATTGTTTTTCAAATAAAAACTACACTAGTAAATATCAAAGTTTTTTTTACAAATCTAAAAAACTTCAGCAAATCACAAATAAATTTACTTAAACATAAATAAGAAATATAATTAGTATCTTGTTTTGAAATAGGACATTTAAACATACAAAGGAAAACGTTTAAACAAAACTGAAATAATTACTATAGTAACATTAAAAAGTTCTTTAAATTTTGAGACATTTTGCACTAACTAAAAACTAAAAGTTTTGGATTAACTAAAAACTTACAAAAAAATATTTTGCTTGAAGTCGACTTTAAAACATTGAAGAATATTTTTGCAACTACGTAGACGTAATATAGTCATTTTATATGTAAATTATTTTAAACGCTTCCAAGGTTATTCGATACCGGTAGAATTAAACAGCAGCAGAGATGAAATAACAAAATAAAAATTTACAAAATATGCAATCAACTATTAAAATAATATTCACACATCTACAGAGAGTAGATAAGTTAAATATTCAAACAACAATGCGCTCGAAAGCACCCTCAGCCATTAACACGAGAAAGTGTCTCTAGTGGGCACATGAATCAGATCATTCTACAAAGCAACATAATTCATCAAACCTAATAGCATGTCCACTTCGAAACTATCAGTATAAACGATATAACCATACGTTACAACAAAGAAAGTAACATTAAACTTAATCACTACAATTGTCCTCTCCACCCAATTTCACTTATTACAGTTCTGGCGGGCTTAAAAGCCACTTTTGACAGCTGATTGCGGTGGAATGCTGTAGAAAATGGTATAAAAGTTTCAGCTATAACAGTTGTTGGATACCTGGTATTAGGATTCAATAAAACGTTTAAGGGCATTCCTATGATAATAAACACTATTTTGGCATACAAACCTATCTCTATATTACTAAAATGAATAAAAATTGACAGAACTTATAATCTAAAAAAATTTTTTACCAAAAAAAAACAACTTCATATCAGTAACTAAAAAATAAAAAACAAATTTACATCTACAAATAATTTAGTCTTTTCATTAATCACTTATAAGTGATTAAAAAGAAACATATACAATTAAAGAATTAAGTATTTAATAATTTAAAGACGGTGCCAAGTAAATGCGGACATACATAAAATAAAAATATATAATATACGGTCGAATTGAGAAACCTCCTTTTTTTTAAGTCGGTTAAAAAAGGTTTAGCACAAACATGTTAAAGAAGACGGTGCAAGCTTCTGTAGGGTGCGGTAGGTACAGTTGTATAAAAGACAACATAATCATCATCATACTCAATCCGAAGAATAGTAGAGAATTACTACAAAGATAATCCGAAAAATGCTTATAATAAAAAAAAGGTATGTGTGCGATTCACTCACAATAGAAGTGAAACTTCAGTAAATCGACAAAAGAATAAGAAGAATAAAAAAAAAAACAAAAAAAAAATACTATGCAAAAAGATTTTGTTCGGGCGGTCACCCATCCAAGTACTGGCGTCGCGCAAAGTTGCTTAACCTTGTTAGCGTTTAAGATTGACTTACCCAACAGGTAAGCCAATCTTATTTCCATTTCCGTTGCATACAGTTTCAAATCACAACGATTCTATAGAAGTTTCACTTCAATAACTACAATAGAGGTGGCAGTAAGATTCGGAATGCCTGAACTACGTACCATTAAATTACCACAACAATTAAATACTTTCATAATGTGAGTAGTATTCATCAGTAGTCATTTAATGTCTGTAGTCCAAGATTAAAAGCGGGAAAGGCCTAATAAACAAAAAACCGTAAGAACTACATATCAAAATACACTACAAAACTTTCCAGTCATAATTTAAAGGACGATAAGTGAAAATGCGAACAATGGACTGTAATGGTCCAAGCTAGTTATTTAGCGGTCATCAATGATCATTTGCGGCTTGGTGCGGCGTCTTATTCACTGACTACGTGACAAAGCCTCTACAGGTTTCGATCATTCATTAGACATTACCAATCTCGCCGCAAAAGGTAAGCTCAGGATCTGCAGTACAATAATGTTAATACATCTAAGGTATATCCATCAGGTGAGCCATTTGCCTTTCTCTAGTCTTTATATATTTATAGGGTATAAAAAACCTGTCTTGTCTTGTGAAGTTTGCCTATGTAAGATCAAAGTCGTACGAAAGACAAAGACAAAAGGGTACATTTAAAGTGTTGGTTAAAACAAAAATAGTAAGGGAATTTCTGAATAACGTACCAATTCGAAGAGGCTTTCCCTCTAAGAGGGAAAGGCTAAGTAAATAAAATAACCATAAGATTTAATATTGAAATACTCGTCTTTGTCCTCTAAATTATGACCGGTAAGTGTTACTACACGATAAGTGAAAATGCGAACAATGGACCGTAATGGGCCAAGCTAGTTATTAGGCGGGCATCAATGATCATTTACGGCAAGGTGCTGTATCTCATTCACTGGCTGGCGTGTACGTGACAAAGCCTCTACGAGTTTTCAATCATAGGACGTTACCGTTCTCGCGGCTGGCTAGATGCAATTATCTTGGTATTAATACATTTGATTCTATTTTGTTCAGTGAGGAACCGAAACTATCAAAGGCGTAAGGTCGATCTACGCAGTAGGTAGTGTTAAAATTATCTGGTATTAAAAATTGACTAATAATAATCAAACAGGCCTTTTTTTGGCATTCGTGATGGTTTTCTCGTTTAGGACACACAATTCCACAATGCACAAACAAGCGGTCGAGTTTGTAACTTATCAAAAGTAAGTGAATATAAACCCAGAAATTAATAAGACCTTTTCGGGGCAATTTTAAGGCATCAGATGATTCAACATTATTTTCTTAAATTTGATAGATTATTTTAGAGACTAAAAATCTACCCCGAACCATAGCAAACAGGTATATCAAACTAGTAAAAGATCAATCAAAGGAAGCGACAGGCCGTGAGGGTCGTTTAACTCCCGACGATGCATTTATGTCGCTAACCAGTAATATAAACTAGATTCTGATCCAGATATCAAATCCTGAAAACATTCACTATCATGGAGGTCTACGCCCTGTCTTGCCCCAGTTGATAGACTGACTATTTACCTTAGCAAATAAATACATATGTTGGCATAACTGAATAAGATTCAGCACGGCTTACTTTGAAATGTACACAAACTTTAGAACCATGTCGGCGTAAAATCAGCACGCTCCACAACCAGCGAGCAAGAAGCCTTTACTTCGCTAAGGTACTAAACTGTCGTCATTAATCCCGAGCGGTACCTTGTGAATAGCTACAGTTCTAAGACTTGAGCTACGATCTGAATTAATCACTATCATAAAAAGGTATTTAAATATCTGCTGTATGAATCGTGAACCTATTATATACCTATTTACAAATCACCATTGTTAGTGATGCAGGATTTGAATCTTATCCCGTCGTACAAGTAGATAAAAACCATTTTCAATATTTTATTGTAATATAATATTATATTGTAATTAATAGCAATGTATGTAATAAATCGGAGCCGTTATCCTATCCCGTGTCTTTTCTTGCTCACAAACAATCATAATACGCATCAATGAGATATGACTAAGCTCTCATACATTCATGAAAAGCAATGCTCTATTGACTAGAATACTTTGCACGTCTAACAGGTTGACTGAGACAGAAAACTATTGAATTACATTTTAGGTCACAGTTTAAATAATAAATTTATCATAATTTATTTAGGATAAAAAATGTCATGTATGTCTATTATATTGAGTATATGTGATGCTACACAAGCTTAGAGCTTACCACGGGGCTAGATGTTGTTATGTGGATTGTCGGGAAATATTTATTTATTTCTTAGAGTATTTTATAGTATCATCAAATAAGATGTACCGTGCTGAAAAAATGTAATGTAGAATTGTCCTTTTCTAGATATAAATAAATAAATAATTCTTTAGCATAAAATACACTTATAATATGACAAGCTATTTCAAGCCAGTGACAGGTTTATCACGTATCTAAATACTTAAACGTAATTATTATTAAAATTAAATTTTGTATTTTTGTTATTTTTTTTGCCGCAGAATGCCTTTCATCGGAACTGCTGAGCTATGATGTTAATGTTTACTTGCAGTCTTAGTCTCAAGGTGCGCCCGCGCCGTTAAATCTGATTCGTCGCGGGTAATGGACGTGTCGGATACTCCCATACGCCGCAGTGTTGGTAATAACTTAGCGAAACTAGAAATCTTGTACACAAATGCTGTAAATATGCATGTGAATTTAGAATGAGATATTCAGACCGCACTTTCAGAATCTATGTAGGTACGTCTTTAAGCCCATTCCTTTAAATTCATGTTTAGTTCAAGAATTTATGCTATCCTAACATTTGCAGGCGTAAACTTACAGCTTATCCTTTTAATAGGTTTTATATGCATTTGGCAATTGAACATAATATAATGTTAACGATAATTGATACATTAATAAAACTTAGATATAAAATTTTATTTTCTGCCTTGAAATCGCATTCACATCTGATACTGAGTCAGGGCTCGTCGCACCCGCTGCAGTTAATTCACACACATGAATAATTCAGATCGGGACAAAGGCACCAGCTCCCATGGTGCTGATGCCATGGGAACCTGGGGCGTCATGCTCCAGGGCACGTGACCCTGCGCGGATCACCACCACGTTTAATTATAGGGACTTGTAATACATAATATTTTATGGCAAACTGCTTGTTCGCGGGAAGATTTGTGTAAGACTTGACCCTTCTAGTACCGTAGTGTGATTACTATACATTGTATTTGAGTAGTGTTATCTGGGAAACTGTGGTTGCTTGGGCATCTGAGTACTGCACTCCTGTATGTCCGGACAGATGCTTTCCACAATATATGGTAGTTATTACTTTTAGAATGCCATTTCAATGGACCTATTGGAGTAATTCATAGCTACCCTAATAACCACACAACCACACAAAACAATAGATAAGTTTAATTCAAAGTAAATTTATATAACAGCTAGCTGACCCCAGCAAACGTTGTTTTGCAAAAAGAAAAATAGATAGTAGCCGACTTCTCAGACCTACTAAATACGCATATAAAATTGGGTAAAGATCGGTAAAGCCGTTTCGGAGGAGTAAGGTAGGTAACTAACATTGTGATATGGAAATTTTATATATGTATTAGATAAACTCTCACGAAAGATTTTTGTAATACTTGTATCTTTATCTTTCTACAAATGTTCTACAAAATAATCTGGACACCAGAAAGACGACCACCTCTGAAGAAGCGAAAGTTCAAGAGTTCGCAGTTAATCGGACGCATAAACTGGCCACTTCAAGATTCAGTGTCAAGTGCGCGAGATCGTGAGAACCCCATTCGCAAAGACTCGGCTATTTCTCCGTGACTCATAGATAATACCACCATATTTGTTAAGTGTAGGCGTCTAGCACAACAATACACATTAAAGATATATCTAATGTTTATTCAAATCATCTAGCAAATTGAAAAGAAAGTGAAACTTTTGGCTCGAATGGTCAATGGATGTGAGTAATAGATTATAAGAGATACAACGATAATTCATAAATCCTGTCTCATTTCCGTAGATGTGATGCTTTTCGTGTAAATTAGGCAGGCGGTTTGTGTGTGCAAATTTGGGTCACAAAAGTATAACCTAAAATGGCTTTAGACGAAAATTATTACTCAATATAGGATTTAATCGTTAGGTACCTATCTAATTAACATTCTGTTTACTTACAAATACAACTTACGAGTTTTACCATTTGTCAAAACAACTTCTAAGATGACTTTGCAGAAAGATCGACATGATTAGTTGCTAACTTTTCTGTCTATCCAAAAATTTAAAACAACGGTCCTTTAGTGAAAGTGAAATTAATATCTATGTTTTGACACCATCTGGGTTAAATATCACGTTGTTTATCATTGCTTCCTCCACAAAGATAAATAGCGCTCAAAAACACGCTTGGCTTTACACGCGATCGAAAGCCTATGATTAAAAGAATAAAGAAGTCATTACCTAGTTTGGGACTACTCATTAAGCACCTAAAAAAGATAATACGTTCCTGTAAAAAAGGAAAATAATCGGTGAATACGGAACTTTTTGATTTGTGTGAAATTAAATACCTGAACCGTGCACCGCTGGATTTATGCCCTTGAAAAAAAGTGAGTGCTTTAACGGCGAAGGTAAACATCGTGAGGAAGCCGGCATGTTCGGAAAGCATCAAAGCATTTAAGCCTAATCTCTCTCGCCCTGAGAGAAGTCGCTGTGTCCCAGCAGTGAGAACGTAAATAGGGGCGCTTAACGAAATAACTTAGCACGGAGGTGTGTGTGTTAGTGAATCTAAAGCTCTCGTTTAAACGATGGTGTTGAGGCGGTTTCGCATCCTGCGAATCACGGATGCGTTCTTTTTACGCAAAGCAAGACAAAAAAGAGTGTATTCCATATATATGACGTAATATATTGCCTCAGTGGCGCGTTGAGCGACGGTCCGCTTGCGGCGCAAGACGTAACGGGTTCGATTCCCGCCGAGGGGTCAAGTGCGTTTGTATGATCTGCAATCACTTTCTCCTTGGTCTGGGTGTTTTATATTATATAATAAAAAATATCTATATACGTACATATGTCTATTATATTAAGTATATCAGATGTCTACTAGACCTACAAGTTTTAGAGCTTACCACGGAGCTAGACGTTGTTGGGTGGATTATCCGGAAATATGTATTTATTTATATTAGCCTTGGGACGACGGTCGGTGGTCGATTACCGAATGGTGGCTAACAAACATTCTTAAAGTTTCGCTAAAATAGCTTGTTCTAGATTCTAGATTAAATAAGCGTAAAACAGTGGAACTTCTTATTTCTTTCCTAGAGCTTAGGTAGGTATTATCACCATGCAAACTTCCAAAGAACTAGAGGCAGACCACCTTCTAGATGGGCAGACGATATAAGAAGAACGACTGGAAATAATTGGATGGGTGTCGCAAGGGAACGAAAGAATTGAGGAGGTCTTTACATTACAAACATAATATACCTACCTCTATACTCCGCTGACAAACGGGCTGATGATGATCCAGAGCGTCAAATAAGAAACGAGATACTCTCGGGTTACAAATCAAAGTCCAAATCTGCAATTACCACCTGTTGTAATAATAGCTAAGCTGGCTTTATAAAGATTGGACATAATTAATAGATAGGCGCGAGTTTAGTTCGCTCTCAATTGGGATAATATCTCAGGTGAGATAAGATCTTTGATAAGTTAGTGTGCGTCTCCTATAGAGTTGTTCGTAACATTTCATTAATGTTGTTCATTAAGCTCCTACTTATAACTGACTTTAAACAGATTTTTGTCTTACTGCATCGTGGTCTATACTGTGAAATGATATTTACATATATTTAATTCTGTAATTTATAATTATGGTTGACGAGGTATTCGTGTGTTTGTTACTCATTATGCGCAAAATGGGCTGATATTATTTGCAAGCATAGGGAATATTACTGCAATTTGCTCGCTTCTGAAGGCAGCACTCGTAGGCAGTAAACAAAGTAAAATAGAGTTTCTTTATAAGCAAATAAGTAAGCAGTTTTAATTATGGCGAGTCCTTCAAATCGAGAAAAGAGTTTTTTGATAAGAGATAATAAATGCCATAAAAGGAGATTTATACTGGCTGTACTAGCGCCATCTGCGTTGCGTTTGATGTAATATTACTTAGTGAGATCAATAGGTCCTCACCTCACCTGTAAGTTGGTACCAATTACAAAAATTAAGAAATTGGGCAAGCCAGAGTCGTTTTGATTAAGTTAAAGATAAGTAATGTCCTTTATTATTTCAAAAATAAATTACAGACTTTTATTTTTTATTAACGGTCGGATCGGTATTATCTAAATAATACCGATCTAATGTATAAAATGGTCTATATCAGAATAAAGACCATTATAATACATTTAAATAATAAATAAATAAATATTTCTGGACAATCCACACAACAACATCTAGCCCCGTGTTAATAATATGATCGGTATTCTTTCGATATATTGAGCAACCTTGTTGCCTGAATTTATTAGATCTACTGACATTTTCATGACCTTTATCTGTTTATGATTCATGAGTTCTGTGATGTCCGCTTGTCATTCGGGATAAGATAAAATTTTCTTAAATTTAGGTTAAGGTAGCCTTCCAAGACGTTAGGATCCGTATTATGACAGGTGACTTAAAATATTATGTCAACGTCAAACGATGTCATGCTTGGTAAGGTTAAACTGAATAAACTGAAAAAGGGCTTCAGTTGTTTAATAAGTTTAGGGGTATTTTTTTATTAACTTGCGAGTACTCGTGGTACATTTAAAACTTACGGTTATTCGTTCGTAAGATTCTAAGTTCAACCAATCACAAAAAAGCTTTTAATTTTAGTCTTTTTTAAAAACGAAAAAAGCGCACTGTTGTCTGATTGGTTGAATGCACAGATTTATTCGTCTTATCTTTATTGTATTTTACTATAAAATATAAATAAACCTTTGATCAGTATTTCTGGCGCTGCGCTCACGCTTAGTTTTCATAATATAAACATAACCTTTAACATTTAACTAATAAAAACCAACCAGCCAATTTAACCAATCAGCGTGCACTGATTATTTTAAAGAGAGCCTTTGAAAATTTATAAATTTGCGAAAATTTGGTTTTAAAATAATACAATATATCTCTCGATTAGAATCTTACTAAACTTTATAAACTTCCTAGAAAATTAAAATATACAGATCTTGTCATTTTCCGATGACATAATATTCTATTACTTAAAAAAATAATCCAAGAACCACCACAAGAAGAATGCACCTGGATCTCACGAACGTTATCTGCAGAGAGAACTAACATCACATGCGGAAAGATAAAATCCGAAGCGCGTACGATAGTCTAATTCAAAGCCATCTATGGGGTTGCGCGCGAGTGATAAAGGAGACCGCTTTCCCAAAGAGGGCTGTCTTGCTAAAATATTATAATCGTTTAACCGTTATCACACATTAAAGGGAGCTCTCGGCGAAGCATGCTGAACAACTTCGCATGCGGAAGGGGAGTAACCTATATGAAATTTGTAAGTACGAGTAGGTACGTATTTAGTTTCTATAGGAACATTTGATCAGATTAATTCAGAATAAATGTCTAGGGTTTTACTCTTCTATGAGGCTCATATTATAATGGTCATTAACAATAAAAAAACTAACTTACTCATTCGTGAATACCTTCTTTAAGGTAAGGTTGTAAAGACTTTTGTCATACAATGACATGTCAGTCCTATTATACCCTAAACGAAAGTAAATTATCCTATTTTGAATTCTTTGTTATAAGCTGTTGGTTTTCCAAGTAAATAAATAAAAAGCATTAAAAAATAGTCATTAGCGGATATTAAATTTAAGTGTCATTATAGTATCCCTCTTACCGCTAAACTCTTGTATATTGTGTCACTAGCTCTACACGACACGGCTTTGTCTATTTTTTATTTGATTTTCCCGTAAAAAGCGTAGCTTCCTCGAAAAATGGGCTACCTAACACTTAAACAGTTTTTAATCGGACCAGTACTAACAAACAAACAAACTCATCAAGTTTATAATATGTATAGGTACTCCGGGTCTCTGGGAGATGTAGACCAGTCTGGGATGTAATTGCCACTACTAAGAATAATTAGGTATAACCGCGGTCTGAGAAACTGTAGTTTCTGAACCCTTAACTATTAAAAATCCACACAACTTATTATATAATTCTACTTGACCGCAGTTATTATATTTAGTACTGCATATGACAACCCAGACGAGTCTACAGAAAGAACAAAATAAATATAAACATAACAATATTGATTCCACAAATAAATAATAACATGTACCTATAACAATAGTACATTCATCTGTGCTTTCAAAATGTATAATAATCTTCCGGTTTAATTTAAACCTTGGCATAAACACAATTTAAATTACAGTTGAAAAAGTGGTTGGTTCATAATATTTCTGTAGTATCAAAGAGTTCTTTGAATATAAGTAAATGAGATCATAATTGTGATTTATATAATATTATTGACTTCGTCAAATTTTTAGTTGACACTTTGATAAAAAAACATGCTACATTTTATCAACAAATAGGGATTATTGTATGACTTTATGTGGGCAAACTGTTTAAGACTTTTTTCCACAGTCATACATAACACTAAATATATTCTAATTCTTATTCTACGAAGCCTCAGAGAAAAGAGGGGACTCTTCTTATACAGGTAATTATAACTTCTGGTAGAAAAGCTGCCAAACCTAGAAAATTTCAATCTTGTAATATTGTCAATATACATATTTGAACTTTTGTATTCGCCCATCTTGTAGAAGGTAAAACAGGCTGTGAACGCGATGATACTTTCAAAACACGTGTGCAAAAGTAAGCTTTGAAGATAACTCACAACCGTTAGTATTTTGATTGTAACAGACAGAGAATAATACATACTATGTATCAAAAGGGCCAAATGCACGAGCTTTCGCCTCGACAAGACGAAGCTAGCGATATGGTATTTCGTAAAAATGTTGTGCTGGTCGAATTGACCGGGCATAAGTCTGAATAGAATAGAAAGATACGAATAATTATTTATATATTTGTATTAAAACACTTTATACCCACAAAAAGAAATTGTGTACAAAAAGGTAAGCTTATTAATAAGCCCACCTTTTTGTACTAATAAATTATTAATTTCATGGTTAGCAGGTAGAAAATGGCTATTATGTATCTCTAACATGTATTATGACTTAAAACTGGTAACGGGATGGTTTTAGAGTTTTCCCATATTTCGACGCTGTAGCAAGCGCCTTGGTCACGGTATTATTAAAAACCATGATAATTTAAAATGGCATGATATATCTCTAACAGGCTTTATTCACAGGCTTTATTATAATATTAGAATTATTTTATTTAGAAAAAATAACTTAGTACCTACTAAATTATTCAATTATATAAATTTAAGCACCTAGTTAAAAATGTTATTTCACAATAAATCTACTATCTAAACTAAAACTTACTACTACGGTTAAAACCTAGGTAGTTGCAAACTACTTGTAAGTGCTCACCTTGATACTATAAAACCATAAACAGATAGCCGAGCAACTTGTAAGAGAGTAAAGTAAACCAATAATAGCCATAAACATGCACGATGCACTGTTGCGAACTCGTCTGATCTTTTATCTAGAGATCTTGGGCTTGAGACAAAGATGGGTCCCGTTACTCGGAAAGTAAACCGAGTGGAACGAGAATTGAGAATTATCAGTTAATTGAGGCTGCCATGAAGACTTTATTATGATGGTGACGTCGCGTCAGGTGTTAGGCAGCTATTGATGTCACTGGTGTCTTCGAGTAGCCAGTTATAGCTAATCTTGCAAATGATTCTACGAAGTACGATGAGAATTTTTTTTTAAGTGAGTTAGATCTATTATTACAATTTCACCTGATGGTACGTGTCAATGTGGACGAAGATGGATCACATAGATCTAAAAGGACGTATATCTTATATGACGTATACTGCTGAGCTAGTAGCTCTCTGTGGTAGGAAACTAAAAGTATTTTTTTTTATGTGAGATAGATCTATTTGTCATCAATCTCTGATGGTAAGTGTCGATATGAACTATTTAAGTTTGTATAGAAAAATAGAGAGCCTTAGACATGGAAATTTATTATATTAAATTTATAATAGAAACTGAAACTGTTCAACATAACAGATTTGTTTTAAATAATCACATGCATTTTTGGTATAGGTACATATCCATTACGTATAAACATAATGGATTACGTATCTACTTTGATTAACTTAAGTCTAAGGTACATTTTTATTATTTTTTAATATGGCTTGTAGCTATAAAAGCCGAAATGCACAAACATTACCCACACACTTTCAGTTGGCAGCAGGCCGGAAATCACACAGATTTTCAAAGCAATGGATTAAAATCTTATGATAATAACCTGCGTCATAGATTAAAGTGAAATACGATAAAATGATAAAAGAGATGGATTTATTTATCGATGCTTTTGCAAACGGGTGGGTGAAAATATGTAACATGTATCAATATATTTAAAGCCACATATAAAAAATCTAAGAGGCCCTTTTGGTGCCATCCTTGACTTGGAGCTAATACTCGCTGATGTTGTTCTATTCGCTTCTCAACTCAGTATAAAACATTGAAGCGAACTGTCAAGATAATGTTATTTTCCTTTCCATAGATACTTTAGGGTTATTTCCTTGATTATTTTTGTAAAAACAATTTAGTTTTATTAATTTTAAATTGACCTGGCCATGTGCTTCTAAGGAAATAAACGTTTTGACTTTGACTTGTCTCTCTTTATCAGGTAACGCTCAATCAATCATTGAACATAAAAATTTTGAAGTAAAATTTAAATAATGAGAAAACATTCTTAGAAATTAATAAATCTTCAGATCAAAAACTTCATGAATGAAAACTCTAAATTCGAAACAGCAGATACAATGTTAGATAAGTCCGCGCATTATCAAAGCGAATCAATCATACAAAACTATGTTTATCTTATTTTGACAGACATTCTTCTTGTGTACTTTCATAACAATGATCTTTCTTTTGCAATCAATCATAAGCGACATGATCTGACCAAAATATGTGTTATATAATGTGAAATTATATAAAATGGACACGACGGGAGAGCACGTAGGAGAAACGAAAGTTGCGAGCGATTTAGACAAAGGTTATCGGAATTGTTCTTAAGAGAAAGAACAAAATGATAGTACACATTAAACCATTTTACAATTTACCTGCTCTTACTATTGGCAATCAAGTGTCTTAGAAGCTTTAAAGAAAACTAGATTAAAAAAAAACTAAACGAATTCTTAAAGACAAAGAAACACACAGTCACGCAACTATATTTGAACACGTTAACAATGAAACATCTGCCTAGAACATTTTCTTTCATTTTAAACTTCATTACGAAAGATAATGCTCTCGAATTGAATCCAAGTCCCACGTTGTCTTCAATCCACAACTTCCTACAAACTACAATGTTATCAGTGGATCTGATGAGGGGCCATCCAACACTTCTTCCGGTGAAGCATCGCCAAATGGGAACCTTAATTTCTATACACAACCTATTCAGCATACAGTTACAGTTATAATGGAATTTCTAGGTGTAGGTTATTGAAATTTGCTAGATGATTCATAAGCATAACCGAAAACAAGCGTTAGAGATATACAAGACAAAATTAATAGACATTCAAAGCACAGTAAATAATTATACAAAGCAACATATTCCTAATGAGGATCAAGAAGTTAAGAGCATTATTTAAGTTTAAGAAAATACTTTTTAATGAAAACAAACCTTTAAAAGGCATAAGATACAACAAACGAACCTCCAAGAGGGGGATTTTATGAGAAGCTTCAGAAGTAACAATAATAAATTGTTTCTATTAATAGTGCCCTAAGTGGTAAGTCAATCGCTTCTTGCGGCCTCCAAGAAGTTCACGGCTGATTTGGCGCCACAAAAACCATCGGCGTCATTGATGTGGTCAGTGGGCAATGTGGGCATGCGCCTTTTGTATTTAACACCACAAAAAAAAACTCTCTTTGATTGGATTTAATAGCAGATACAATGTAAGGATCTTTATCTTCTACTTCTACAATTATCTCGGCATTAAACTAGTTTGTGGACATAGTGCAATCTTGTGGGAGTTGACACTTCCGTTTTTTTTAAATAATCATTTATTTGCGTCTTTCTCGGATTGTAGTTTGTATTGGTATCGGTGTATAAATAGGTACTAATCATAGAGACAATTTTAACGAAATACAAGAATGAAAAATGTACCTATTTAAAAATTGTTCTTGTTGTATACCTAATATATCAGCTAAGCTGTCCTATATCAGCAAACAGTAATTTATTTAGCAACAATAATTCTAACTTTCGACAAAAGCAAGTTTTATTATATCATAAATGGACAACAACTCTAATCTCCTCAGGTGGTCGGAGGTAAAGATACAAAGGAAAATTAGAAACATTTAAAGTCTGACATAAAAGAAAATTAAATTACCTCCGCCAAAGTTAAAACATACGTAGTAATTATAATTAAGCCCAATAATAAACAAACCCTTAGCCAGGCAATAATTCGATCAATAATTTCTTTTCGACTGAAAAGTTAAGCAATGAATAAAATATATTACTATATTTGACGCAATAAGTCAGAGGCTTCGCAGAAGCTTCTTGATCAGGTAACCTTTGCAATCAGGTATTTAAATTAACCGTAACAACGATCATTATATCACCGTATGCAACGGAAAATTCAAGCGTAAGGTCACCAATAAAAGATAAAAATAGAAGGTGGAAAGCATATGAAAGTTATCAAGAACTGCATCTGTCACTGTCACATGAGCAAACACAGTGGCAAGCGACAAGCATGCAAACAAGTCCAAAGCGACGTCAACGATTAGGCAACACAACCCACGAACTTGAACTAAGATACATCATTGCCTCATAATAAGAAAAATAGGCCTAAATAATAATATAACAAGAACACAAGGCACGTTCATCTCAAACAGGCTGGGCCGGAGGCAGCTGCGTCAATAATTGGATAATCTTTTTCATTACGCAAGCCAAGGTTATTGCTACTTGCTACCCTCCAAGGCCTTCCGTAATCTTCCACCCACATGACAGTTAATGGCATATCAACGCGACATTGACAGTGACAAGACTGCTGAGTCAGTAAATTGAATGCTTTTTTGCGTTACATTGCATTTTTTATGAAACAGCTATTCACTCTTCAGCTAATAAGTTAATAGAGTACGTATTAATACTACTTCCTTGAAATAAATATTTTCGGACAATCCACACAACAACATCTAGCCCCGTGGTAAGCTCTAATCTTGAGTTACGGATACTCCCCATCTGATATACTTAATACAATAGTCATACATACATAGTCATATATACCTACTCGTACATATTTAATGAAACCCCTATCATCTGCTTTCTCAAACAGTATTTTCCAATTTTACATTAGTAAAACAACGATAGTAAACAAAGTCCAAATAATGTAAAGATTTTCGGAACCCCTGAAGATAAAGATAACATAAACATGCATTATTGCACAAATTATTAAAACACAAAACAACACACGATAAATATAGTTGTTTTTTTGTTTTCTAACATATCTGTTGATACTAAAAAACTATAACATATTAAATTTCACCATTATTATGAGAATAGTGCGCATTATCCAGTCCTTGCGGCGGCTATCAAGTGTCGGCACACGGCGCGGCGTGCGGTGCGGTTAGGCTCGTTACGTATCAATTTCTAGAGGATGCCGCCGACCACGTCTTTAGAACGAGGGAAAAACACCATTGATTTTTTTACATTACCTATATTATTACACCGATACATTTAATTATAATTTTTTTAGGTCTTTTAAAGATTTTAATTACTTAATGGAATAAAGGTAAGAATTTCGCTATGCAAAGGTCAGACCGGTATTAAATAGCTGCGCTTATATTTAACACCATAATTACTGAAATAAAATATCAGAAATATTCTCACAGAATCTAGGCCCAAACAAAGCAGAGCTTAAAGAGTTAGTTGACCGATATACCTTATTACATTACAGTTCGTAAATAGTTACTTAAACAAATAAATGAAATCAGTGAGACCTACAATTCAAGTTGGGGCAAAATTCAGATTTTTGTTTATAACATTCCACCATACCATTGATTTTCCAATAATTTATATAATATATAAAGCATGTAGGAACCTTAAATATCATTTTCAAGTTTGTTACACAAATTCGATTTATTCCTTTTCGAAATATTTTTGTTGCATTAGTGAATCAAAACCAAAAATTCACAGAAAAAAAGTATTCATAGGCAATTGTCATAGACAAGCCATTCGTAACAAAAGAGTTTAAAATTGTGTTCGCGAGTTCTATATCCGAGGCAGTCAACAACAGTGTGACCACTTTTTCATCAGTCGATCTACCAAAAACGAGGCTCAAATCTACCAAAATCTACCAAGTTCTATTTATAATTCTACATAAATTCTTCCTTTAATATCTATCACATCTAGGTGGTTAAAATAATACATAATATGAACAAAATCTAGTATTTTTATTTATTTATCGTCATAATCATCATATTTTTTAATATTTTTATATTTTTTTTGTAATTTTTCATGACTTCTAGCATAGATGCTTCAAGTTTAAAATTTTTGGAATCCCTAGCGTTTTTTAACCTTCTTTGGCATGTAAGATTGCACAAACATTTTTGTTACAGAATCTGTTACGATCATCAGTCTTGATTCTGTTTCTAAATGAAAAAACGAAAAACAAAGAATGTGTTTCTTTGTTTAGCGCATACAAATCTAATGACTGACAGAGATAGCGATTTCCTAACGTTCTGTTTGCTTAAGTTACGGGATATCCCCTGAAACAGATTTCTCGTCGTCCTGTATTGCCAGCTTCAGTGACAAAAAAGTATAAAGTTCGTTTTTTTGGCCTGGATACAATAAATTGTATAAAGGACGACCCATTCATTAGAATGTTCGTAAAATACCAATTTTCTACCAAAATCTACTAAACGATATCGCACTACTAAATCATCGTTCTCTTTGCCTCAAATCTACCAAAAAAGTAGAAATCTACTAAAAGTGGTCACGCTGGTCAACAAGCTATAATACATTAACTAGATATTTAAATTTTAACTCGTTTATAGCTAAATGAGCATATATTAAACGAGTTTAATAACAAAAAATGATGCTGTAGAACATATACCCCTAGCTCCTAAACTTTGAGATCTATGAATGCCATAGAATATCCATCTTGTGGTCCTTACAACTGTTACACTCTCCGCGGCATGGTGTATGAGGCACGTCCGGTGCGTTTTTGCTCTCATTCTATTATGAACGAACGAACGATTGATCGGCTTTATCGTCTGCATGTTTTTCCCGCAAAGTATGGGGGTAAATCTCACGCCTATGATATTATAACGAATTCTACATACGAGTATTACCTAAATTCTGTAGTTCTTTTTTATTTTATTCCGGATTCAGAGACGACGAGAGAGACGACAGAGAAGGCCACATTGAATTATTTCAGACAAATTATTTAATATCGAAATAAACATCAAATATCTACTGTTTTTCCATAATTATGATAAAACGGGTAACATAAACATACCATTATTTGACGGTTTTTGGGTTTTCCGATATTTCGACGCTGTTGCAAGCGCCATGATTACGGCAATAACTCAACCCATTATAAGTCATAATATTTAATATTGTCCACAAATGATAATTTCAAAAAGTAGATTTTCGGTATATTTCGGTTTCGTAATAATATCTTAAAGGCTCGAGAATTGGATACCTACTTGATCAGAACGAAAAACATTTACATTTTTGTAGGTACCTAAATATAAATCAATCTTGCTAAGAAAGAAATTAACATAATGACAAAATTAATTTTTTTTGTCATCTACCCTACCCTGTTGCAAAAAATATTAACATATTTATATAGAAGATATGTTTTAATTTAATAATATTTCTGTTATATTTCTTTTATATTTTTGTACACAAATAAATATTTTTCTTTCTTTCTTTCTAATTAGTTTAAACACAAAATGGTGTTAAATAACTAATGTGAAATAAATTATTTAACAGATTTAAAAAATATCAGATATTTACATAAACACTTATTATAACATAAAAAAATATCTATCTATATAAGTATAAGAATAAGAATAAGAATAAGAAAACTTTATTGTAAAATTGTGTTGCATATACATAAGATCTTAAAATGTAGAATAAGTTTCAACAATTTTATCCATTTCGGACATACAATAAAAGGTACTACATAAGGTACAGTATTATCACTAACACAATTAACACGAATTAAACGAATAAAGTATACACATAAAAAATATTTTAACCATAAACTTAACATAAAAACTTAATTCTCGAAATATTCCTTTAAACTATAATGGCTACAGGTTGTAAGCCACTTCTTTAATTTTACTTTAAATAAATTCCCTTCTAACTTTTTAAATTCTGTTGATAAGTGATTATAAACTTTAATAGCAGTTATAAACGTACTTTTGTAAAACATAGTATTATTTATCTGAGGAAGGCATAGGTTATACTTGTACTTATTTCTTAAAACAGTTGGTCGATTTGATTTAATTTCAAAAAAGTTTTTATTATGTTTCGCAAATAAACAGAGTTCCAAAATGTATATATCAGTGAGCGTGAGTATATTATGTTCCTTAAAAATAAGACGAAGTGAGTCCATGCTATCCACATTATAAATTGCTCTTATACATTTTTTCTGCATTATAAACACAGAATGGATATCAACTGAATTTCCCCAAAAAATTATGCCATAACATAGTAGAGGGAAAACATGACCATAGTAAGCATTTTTGGCTATACCTTCTGATGATATATTTCTTAGTATGGATAGAGCATAACAGTACTTAGCAATTTTATTATTTACTTTATTTATGTGCGTTTTCCAATTTAGGTTTGTATCTATATATATACCTAAAAAATTTATTTCATTCACTTCTTCTACCTTTAATCCTTGGTTATATATATTTAGGTTAATTTTAGGTGTTTTATAATTTTTGAATCTGATGAATTTAGTTTTGTTAATATTTACTTTTAAATTAAGTTCACCTAACCATCTTATCGTTCTTCCTAAGGTTTTGTTGATTTCTTGTTCAAAGGATTCTATAGTGCCATTTATTTGTGGAATGAAAATTGTTGCATCATCAGCGAACATGATGCAAAGGTGCTTTGTGATGTTGGGCAGGTGGTTTACGTATATTAAAAATAGGAGAGGTCCTAGGATACTGCCCTGAGGGACGCCTGTTGAAATAGTTTCGTAAGTAGAATTAATTTGCTCGATTGTTTTTGAATTTTTATTATACGTTTCTATCGCTACCAATTGGCATCTATCATGGAGATAAGATTTTATAAGAGAAAGAGCTATGCCTCTTATACCAATCTCTTCAATTTTAGCCAGAAGTATTGAGTGGTCAACGCAATCAAAAGCTTTTGATAAATCTAAAAACAATGCGATTCCATGTTTTTTATTGTTTATTTCCTCCCATGCTACCTTGAGGGTGTTGAAAATAGCTAATGTTGTGTTTTTCCCTTTACGAAAGCCGAACTGATTTGGATTTAGAATATTATTGAAGTCTAAAAAAGATATCATTCTATTGTATATAGCTTTTTCAAGTACTTTTGAAAGAGTCGGGAGAATAGCTATTGGTCTGTAATTTTCGATTTCAGATTTAGAGTTTTTCTTATGCATTGGTTTTATTATGGCTTTCTTTAGGTCAGTAGGGAATTTACCATGTTCAAAACATAGATTGATTATATAAGCTAACGGTTTTACTATTATATTAATGCTTTCTTTAACAATCTGTACAGGAATATGATCATGACCAGAAGATTTAGTATTTTTTAAACTTTTAACAATATTTTTTACCTCGGCTTCATCAACTGGTGATATGAACATACTTTTACAGTTAGATTGTTTTGGTTCATATTTTTGTTTATTTACATTGGCATCTTTATTTAGATTTATGTAGTATTCGTTGAATAATCTAGCAATTTTTATAGGGTCATTCTCCTCATAATCAGCTACATTTATTTTATCAATTGAAGTTTTAATTGTATTTGAATCATTTGTGTACTGTTTAATAAGACCCCAAGTTGCTTTTGTTTTGTTTGTACTCTTATTTATGAACTTTATGTTGGATATTCGTTTTGAAGTTCTTATTGCTCTTCTTAGAATTTTATTATATTTACTATAGTTAATATTTTTACAATTTTTATATTGTAAATAGATTTGACGTTTTACTTTACTAGATTTTAGGATTCCTTTTGATTTCCAGTTTTGTTTTCGTTTGTAGGTTATTTTACATTATAAGTATGTCTATTATATTAAATGTATCAGAAATCGAGTACCTACCCGTAACACAAGCTTAGAAATTACCACAAGTCATTTGTGGATTGTCCAGAAATATACATAAGTAGGTATATATATATTTTGAATTCATGCATTTCTTGTAGTTGATAAAACCTAAGTAACATACATTTGTATCTATGACATAAAGAGGAAATTATACAAGCATTACATAATTTGAAATTTTAACGTTCATTTTATTAACTGTCCCTTCTATAATATTAGTTTTGTGAGGAAGCGATATTAGGAATAATTAATCTACTGTTACATGTTAATTATTAAGATGTTTATCGCTGTCATTATCAATTAATTAAATTAAGATGCCTGGGTTCTAATTGTCAATTATAAGGTTACCGCGATCTTAAACTTAATTATTATGATGGGTACAGTATGTTAATATTACATAATTTAAATATTTTTGTGTTAGTGTTAAACATAACACTTAAGTCAGTATCATTGAAGAACTTGTTTATCTACCATTAACTATTAATATTTTGTTGACAGATTATTATGATTGTAATTAGTAGAATAGTTAATCAGAATAACATAAACTTCATTATCGTATTTTGAACTGACGGCATAAAAGGAGGATGATTTCATCCAACGTCTATATATTTATTTCTTAAACACGCTTACTTTTTTTCGGCATAAGCACAATAATCACAACAAATATTGTTATTAGAACAACATAAGAGATGAAAGCTGGGTTGCTCTATTCGCTTCTCAACTCAAGACAATGTTATTTCCTCGACTATTCTTAGTTTTTATTTAAATAAGCTTTAAGTGGACCTGTCCATGTATGCATAAGCGTCTAAGGAAATAAACGTTTTGACTTTGACTTTGACTTTAATCCACAAAGATTTATCTTGGTATTTACCAACAGCTAACTAAACAAACTTATGGAACTTAATTACCAACTTATTGCTACGGAACGTGGGATCAGAATCACTTAACCAAACATTACTAAGTCGAACGCTTAGAATGCTATCAAAGGCACAAAGCTAAGTGCACAATATCCTATACAGAATGTGCAACACATCAAAATGTCAACTGTCCGCCTACAAACGGGGCCTACACCACTCAAAGATGTCTGGATCTCGATATCTTTGGCAATACAGGAAATCTCAAACACTGACGAGAATAATGTAGTAAAAAATGCTGATTGATATCGATGGTCGGTATTTATAGTGTGTTATGGTCATTGTATAACTGTGAAAATAACCTTCTGATATTTTTCTAAATTTCTGCGATAAAGTCAGAGTTGGTGGTCAAATTTTTCCAGAACTAAACATTTCATGTCCCCGGAGAAAGAATTAAATAATAAATGACACGAAACATTGTTTATTAATTTTACTAGTGGGCCGCCCCGGCTTCTCACGGGTTTTTATTAAATTTTTTTCCCGGCAATTATTCCGATTCCGGCCGATTTTTACTCGCATTTTAAACCTTCCCTAGACCTCTACGAATTTCAAGACTAAGATAAGATAAATCCGTTCAGCCTTTCTCGAGTTTTAGTGAGACTAACGAAAAGCAATTCATTTATATATATATATATATACATATAGATTAACGACTTATGGATAAACGCGGGACATGTTTATACAAATATGTTACGTCGGGGGGCCTACGACGGATCGCTTTTGTACGTGTTTGACATAAAAATCACGCTTTCGCCCGAGTAACACTGAAAAATTTGATTTCTGGAACGAAGATAATGTATCTCTTGTATAATCTTTTTCTACAATTGAATACAAAATATTTCCAACGTTTTGCAAGAATTAAACTGCCCAAGGACCATCGCATCGCATCGCTATCGCATTACAATACGCACAAACTCGCAGGCTACCAAGGTCGTTCGTACACCTACGCTCCAGTTAGGAGAAAGGAGTGTATTGTGACGATTCAAACGATCTACCATTACGGGCATTATTACCAATTCGCATTGTCAGAACGCATGTAACTAGGCGCATTGTCCTCGGAACTATGTTGCAGTGTATCTGGTAATCCTTATGAATGGCCACTGATGGCACCGCTTAAGGGTCGAGTGATATTAATGTTGGTGCTTCGAGAGAAGGCTGTGCTCTAAGATGCCCTAGATACTCCTACGTTCATTTGTTTTCTATTTTCATTTTATTGTTTGTGATGCCTGATTAAATTAGATCAGTGTTGCCGAAGTGTGTGACGGAAATCGAACCCGATTTCCGTCGAGGAGTCAAATACTGCAAGCACTTTTCTCCTTGGTCTGGGTGCTTAACATGTATAATAAAAATATCTGTATGTATGTCTATTATAAGTACCTATAACAGAGGTCTAGTAACCGTAAAACAGGCTTAGAGCTTACCACGGGGTTAGATGTTATTTTGTAAATTGTCCGAAAAAATATTGACAGGTTTCAATCGACTCGACTTTAGCATTATTTAAGTGGTTTCCATTGTACCATTTTTGTGTCAGCTTTGACTTATAATGCCTTTTGACCTAAATAGAATATTGGCCTACACAAGAGTAAAGCGAAAGATGAAAATAAGATTATCGGTAAAAGTCTTCTGAAGAGTCAAGTCGTGCAGTTCAGTATTAGTCAGGTCAAGTACCTAAACATTACAGGAGAATTCCAGAATGACCTTTCTAAAATAAATGCATCATTTGTTTTCATTTCAGATCCCGACAGAGCCACAAATCATCACGCAAAATCGGCAAAATCATTTCCAATTTCGTTACTGAGCATTTTGCAAAATCACGTTTCGACCGTCGGTCGGCTTTCTTCGTTCCAGTTACCGTGTTTACAGTATCATTGAAAATTAAATATACCGTTTACAACTTGAAAGCTATGCGTATGGTGAAAACAGGAAAACTATACCGGCGACGCACTCTTGGTCTAGTATAGCTGAAGCATTCCTACCTAGATAGACTTGTGTGGAACACGATTGGCAATACTCACGGCGTGGTCAAACAGTGCATGCTTGTGTGCCTAATGTTGAATATATTATAGCACTAGTAGTGCCCCGCGGTGTTTCCTGCGTTATAATGGAATTTCCCAACACTGATCTAATTTTAAAAAGCCGTGTTGGCTAAAGTGGGAGGACACTCGACTTTCATTCCGAAGGTCGTGGGTTGGGGTGGTATGGAGTATGAATTAAACTAATTCTTTTATCTTTCAAGATAACCTACTATAGAAATTTTCAATTTATTTAATGATTCTGAAAATATTACTAAAATCATTGTAGGTATATGAACCACAGGTTTAACATCATAACGTAATATCCCCGAATAAAGTATTCCAATATCAGTTTATTATAGTTATTTTTTTATGAGAGATAGATCTTCATTTGTCCACAGTCTCACCTGATGGTATGTGTCGATGTGGACGAAGGTGGATCACATAGATCCAGAAGATACCTATTTACTTTTGTCTTGAAGACACTCAGGCTGGAGTTATTAGGAAATACAGCAACAGGGAGAGATTTCCAGACCTAGCAAATTATAAAGGTGGATGAGAATCGCTTGTTTTTTAGTATTCTGAAATTTAAATTCAAGGTAAATTTATATTCACAACTAGCGGCCCGCCCCGGCGTCGCACGGGTATAAAATTTTCCCGGAAATTATTCGAATTTTTCTCGCCGTAAAAACCATCCTATCTCTCAAGTTGGATCGAACTGCACATGGTGTGCGAATTTTATTATAATCGGTTAAGTGGTTTAGGAGTCCATTGAGGACAAACATTGTGACACGAGATTTATACAATTTCCAATTGCATATTATTCAATGATTAGGTAAAACTATTCTATTATTATTTATTATACAATCCATGTAAATAACTGTCCTTGGCACGATTGCTTCGGTATCGTGTGTCCAATGACAGCGCACTGGCCTTGGCGACTGCGTGTGCGCTTATGAAACGCAGGCTTTTGTGCCCAGGCATGTGTTCGAACCAGCACGGAGACATATCGTGTACCAATCACTGCACTACAATTTTGAGTTAATTTATCTTGGAGCCAAATGTGACAGACACAAAACATCGAACTTGGCACTATCTAAAGAAAGAAGTACCTAATATCATGTTCTTAGAACCACCCATATAATATAAAGTATCAATAGTGTTATAACTATGAGTTCTGTCAACCTGATATATAAAATAAATCGATATTTCCGGACAATCAACAAAATAACATATACATAGCTCCGTAGTAAGCTCTAAGCTTGTGTTAGGGGTACTAGACATCTGATATACTACATATAATACACATGTATTACTATAAATAAATATGTATTACTATAAATATTCATCCTCCCATCCGACCAGAGATGGGAGGATGATTTAAGGAAAATAACGGGCCCCACATGGACTCGCAAAGCAAAGAACAGGACAGAATGGCGATCTTTAGAGGAGGCCTTTGTCGGAAGACAAGTTGTAACAGAACCACCGTTTGCCGATGTTACATAATAGCAAAATTTATATTTAATAATTTAACTTAGGCATAGATAATATGATTGTTTAAGTACAATAATAAAGGCTTTTTTATTTTATTTTATTTATTTTATTTTATACTATAAATATTAAACACCCAGACCTTGGAGAAATTACTTTCAGAACATACAAGCACTTGACCCCTCGGCGAGGATTGAACCCGCTAACTCCTGCGCCGCAATCGGACCTTGGCCCAACCGCGCCACTGAGATAATATAGTTTAATAAACGAACAATATCACTAAAGTTAGCGTAAAAGCCTTTATGACTTCTTATCAACAGTAAAATTAACTCTTGCTTTATATTTATAAAAATTTCAATAATTATATGAGCCTTATTTAGATAATTTTAACATTATCTATATACCTATATAAATACTGGATTTTAAACTATTTCATAATAGTTGGACCTGCATAAAATAATAATTTTGCAAGTATCAGGTACCGTGGGAAGGCGGACCATTTCGTCGTAAAATACAAACTTGAAATAAAAGGCATTCTTACAACTTCATTGTTATACTATTTTCTTTTTAACAAAAAACAGAGCCTCTTTAGACCCGTACAGATGGAGATTTCATGGTCGTGCCCTGGCGACTTTGCAAACCTTCCCATAGCATCATTATACCATACCTATTATTTACCCAAAATAACATCTTAGGCCTGACACGTCGTAACGCGGGGCCCGGGACTGATCAGTTTACAAAACTGATCAGTCCCGGGTACAGTAAAGCAAGAATTTGTTTGTTTGAACTGGTTTATTATAAATAGGTACCTACTACTGAACTACAGAAAGCCTGCTAATATAATAAACCTTTATTTGATGTTTAATGTTATTGCCACATTATTCTCACTTAATATTCAGGTAATCCTTTAATATGATTTGGTGATTCAATTTAGGTGACATAATATGTCACCTAAATTGATATTATAAAAATAAATAAATAAAAAGATATTATCTTCTATTTTAGAAACAAATTAAACAATTATATTACTTATATAGTCAAAGAAAATGCAATGCAATTATGTTTAAGGTGAATGATAAAATAAAATGCATTTAGAATTAACCAATTGCGTTATTATATTCTGAACTTCCCGAAAATCCTATTTGCTTGACGCCCACGCAAATGTAACCTATAGAGCAGCATATAAAAAGCTAGGCAGTCGTTTCGCCCACAACTTTCGGGTTTTTTGATGGCGTTATTACGTAAAAGGGTGAATGGACAAATGGGCATGTTCGCAAAAGGAAGCGAACCGTGGCTGATGTAAATCTACTCTTAGAAATCCTGACTACATAAAAACCCACACGTTAAACTGAACATCCCAAAAAGAGACTAAATTTAACTATTACCAAAATAAATGTTCTAGCGATATTTGGAAATAAAATTTCTATCTTTTTGGCTTTAGCAAAGCATAAGGTAAATTTAAAGAGCTGCGGATTTTGTTTTATAAATATATAATGAACAAACTTTGGACATTATAATTTATAAGTGACCAACCAAAGCAGGTACAAATATTTGGATCATGAACTGATTTATAGAATAGAATAGAAGAGATGTATTACCAGAACTGTGTAACATCGGTGGTGGTTTAACAAAATAGTTACAGTTGGCCCAATATGAGCATTTATTAACATTTATATGAGCACATAATGAGCAAAAAAAGAAGAAGAGTGCCAAAGTTCCTTTGCCCATGTAATGCTACACGTCGCTATGGGGTAATATGGGCAAAACATTCTAGATTAGGGATGTGTAATGGAGCATAACCACTTAAGTACCTCGGTAAGTGATTGCCTAGAATCGATTGTGGTGGGTTTTTAACAAGCACACCATCTATTTGTTACGTTGCAAAATTGGAATTTTGAATTAAATGTATTGTGTAAATTTATCACTATGTTAGTTGAAAGTATGACTGACTGACTGACATATTAAGTCGTCGGAAAAACCCGTCTTCTTAGACATACTTTTTTAATATTATTGTTATAATCTAGAAATATTTATAACATAGACTAGAATAAAATTCCACGACGGTAATCAAAAAAGGTACCTACTTCATTACTAAATATACTTTACGATTTATTAAATGAATGAAATGTTAATTTTCGCAATTAAACATTATATAAATGTTTTGTGTGTCAAGTCTAAAAGATATAAAAACTATTATATTATATTGCCATTTGGTTAAGTAAGTATAATTTTACGAGAGAAAATTTTAAGTGAAAATGTTACGAAAGTTAAACGGGACAACTTATATAACTTTATATTTAAATAGGGAGGAGCGAAGCCTATAAAATATCATAATTAATTTTAATTGCAGTCCCGACTCTTGGAAAGTTCCCATACATAAAATAGATAAGTATTATCGAAGGTACGCCCTAAACCAGAGTATATTACGAAACATTATCATTAAATTATTAGGTTCGCCACTAGAAACCGGTTCCCAAAATTTATAACGTGAACATGGAAATAGCGAACAATCCAAGCCCGCTATTATATCATGCCATAAAGAAAACAATAGAAGAAAGCACATTTCAGAAAAAAAAACTAATCTCAAACTGATCGCAACCGTTCAAAATGCAAATATTTATAATTACACACCTAATTGTGGGTAAATATCACAAATATTAAGAGAGCGAGGAGCTACAATAGATGACGAGGAAAGCATTCACACCGCAAGCGAAGAAAGGAAAGGCTTAACCGGCGTTATAATCTCTAAACACTCAAAAGAACCGCAGCGAGTGGAATCCAATAATTCACAATGAAAACCTCATTTGCGGCGGTCTCATTGGTACATCTATTTTTTATTCTGTGATGTCTTTAGTGATGGGAAACTCGCTCATTACTCGCGCGGCCGAGAGTACCTACCGCAGCTCGATATAAAATGTCATTGTTATCGTTCAAAGCATCACTCATTTTAATTCGGTTGCGTATTGAGAAAGCACGGATCATCAATTTATATAAATGCATCATTACAAATATTGTACACAAACTTACGTAAGTGTCGGTTCAACGCACCGTTTCAAAACATCTGTAGCGTAATAAAGCTTTTCTGTCTGTATAATTTTTTGTAGGGTATAATTTTTTAATTCCAATGCAGCACTGATGAATGCTTTATGAATTAATAATGCGTCAATGATCACAAGATAATCTGTTGTTCAGCCATGGGCTTAACACTATGTCGTCAAAATTATTATCACTTTGAAAAATAAACATTTTCAAAATCCATAAGTAATAGGTATAGAGAGTGTAACAAAAGTTTCGGTCTGTATGGGAAGGTCTGAAAATATAAGACATAGGAACTATTGTCATCATCATCATCATCATCATCATTTCAGCCATTAGACGCCCACTGCTGGACATTAGCCTCCCTCAAAGAAGACCAATTATTCCGATCCGATCGGTCGTCATCCACCGTGAGCCAGCAAGTTTGACCAAGTCATCTGTCCATCTTGTTGGTGGGCGTCCTACGCTGCGCTTACCAATCCGCGGCCTCCATTCGAGAACCTTTCGGCCCCAACGGCCATCTGTTCTACGTGATATGTGGCCTGCCCACTGCCACTTCAAAGAGCTAATCCGTTACTATGATCCGTGACTATGTCATCACTTTAAGCAAAATAAAAAATTGCATTCACATATTTATAAAAAAAAATTGCTTGGAAACGAACCACGACTTTTAAAAATAAACATTTTTTAGTTTTCGATTGTTGGGTCATAAGCACCAAATTGTAGTACGAAACATGATGTCTTAAATAAATAAAATGCTTTGCTTTCATATCCTGAAATTCATTTTTATTAAGTAAGTGTTCGCTAAAAGCATATCAGTGTATTTTTTTTTTGCACAATATTCAACTAATTTTATTTCTTTTAATTGTCTTTCTGGTTATTTACAGCTCTTTGCTGGCATCAGAACAGTTACAGACACCGATTCAGAAATGTCATTCGTATGGTGATCATACATTATTATGGTATTAGATGTCTAAAAAATTACCAAACGATAATAGTCGCATATTTTACCATATTAGATTTGCATTTATAGTAATCTTTGACTCTAGGTTATATGATAGTCCACCTAAACGTTTGCTAGTAAAAGCCATAATAAAATTGTGACATAACAGCTATTATTTTACATAATTGTATCTATGTTGTTATTACAAAATTGGCTGGATGGAATGCCATTTCTCAACGAGACGACATCATATTTAAATAGATGGACAATATAAATCATGGTAATATTATACATGAGTCTTACGTTTTAGTAAAATAGGTAAGTATATAATCTATTTAAATAAAAATGAATTGTTGTTCGTTAGTATGATTAAAACTCGAGAACGGCTGAACGGATTTATCTTATCATAGTCCTGAAATGTTCGTGGAGGTCTAGGGAAGGTTTGAAAGGCGAGAAAAAATCGAATAATTGCCGGGCAAAAAAATGATTAAAAACCCGTGCTAAGCCGAGGCGGGCCACTAGTTAATAATATAAATAATTCATTTATTTCCACAAATAAAATAATTTCACATAAATCACCACTTACAATCAACCTTATAAAATCAAATAACAAACTATGAAAAATAAATTAGTGCAATCTAGATTGAATATGGTGAGCCGGGAGATGTCTACGCTAGACTAGAAAAGCCTGTGTTATAGACATCTGCGATTCCCCCACTATGATTCCAAATTTTTTACATGTATAAATTTAAATCAATAGGTACAGTATTTTGCTCTGTTATTGTAACTTCTATAAAAATGAAATTATTGATAAAAAATAAATCAAATGTCGATGGAAATAGATAAAATATTATTAGACTCATTTCAATTTACAATTTATTTACAATCATTATACAATAGATTTATTAAAATTAATTTCAAATATCTGTTTGATCGTGTGTGTGTGTGTGTGTGTTGTTACCAATTACCATGGTGATCAAGTGTGCTTAAAAACTTTTTAAACTTTAGTACTGTTATTTTTTTAGGAGCAGCGTCCGTCGCACCTTCCTCCACAAAAGCATGATATGAAGCCGAAAGACGAAAGTAAAAGTAAGGGATTTAAATAAGTATGATTGTAAAAGTGAAATCCGAGACACAGTGTGTTTCTATATCGATTTGAAAGCGTCAATTGCTTTGTAAACGTATCGAATCATTGCTGAAGTGAAGTAAAAAGAATACCTAAGCCACCGCGGCTTACGATTGTTTTGCGTTCTTATACAGAACAAAATCACAATCTAATTTGAGAATCAACGTGTAGATTATTTCGTAGCATTCGTTACTCTCGTAGTTTATTCCCAAGATATTGAAATAGTAACTGTATTTAGCAATATTTGTTTTTTTTTGTATTGCCAGCCAATAGGGTGTTTTTTTTTAATGGGAATAAAAGCTAAATTAGGGATGGGTAATGAAGGATGGCATGGCTACGAAATTAGGTAAATGGTTGCCTATCTAATTAGTAGACATAGAAATAGAAGCAGTATGGTAACTCTTAAAGATTTATTAGAGAGGAAAAGACGGAGGTATTTTATCGAAATGATACAACAAAACGTGCGTCCTTTGTTTACAATAATTTTCAACATTGTGACTAATTCAATGTCTAATCTAAATAAAGGTCGTATCTGGAGATAGCGGTGCAAATTGTCGCTGCCGAAAACAGCATTTTACGTGGAATTATCTTCGTTACGTCCTTTTTACGAAGGATTTTGTGGGCAAAATATAAATATATGATTTGAGAACTACAAATGATTGGATAGGAATGACACGAGAGAATTAAATTTGAGAAGGGTTGGGTGTAGCTACAGTAACATTGAGTCAATTGAATGAAGGTGTGTTAGCTTCTTAAAATAGACTCCGATAAAAATGTGATATTGGTAAAGAATCAACCTTTATCATTTAAATATTTTGATATCAATAGTACCTATCAATACACACATAATAAGCTAGTTCGGTGTTTTGAGACTTTGACTTTGACTTCTTATCATGTTAAGAACTGAAACTTTAAATCTTTAAAAATTAACACGAAATCCACTGATGTCATTTTTATTATAAGGATACGCGAATAGAAAATCAATAGACATACTTAACTAGTGATATTATCATATCTAATCTAATAGTTTATCAGCTCTCCAAATTTTAAGCACTATCAAGTTTATATGTTCTTTATAACACCACTCAATATGCAAAATTTATCATATTGCGTAGCACCGGCAGAAAGTAGGTATTTTAGAAATAGCTTCTGACTTTTATACCTGACAGAAGAAAACATTTAGGTGTGTGTGTTAAGTTTATTAAAGATGGTAAAATTGTAAGCACAACTAGAGTGTCTGACTGTAGTTGGGCGAATTCAGTCAATATTTGGAGGGTAATTCAGAGCATTCATTCAAATACCAATAGGTACCTATTCGAAAAAGGTTTTACTGAACTCGTTAGAAAACCGATAAAAATCTACCGACTTTTAGTTAGTATACCGAATTCGTTATTTAATCATGGGCGCGAGAATTACCCCCCAGTTGGAAAATTCATAAGATTGTATCCTAAACATCAACATTACTTTATGTAAGTAATATTTTTTATGAATTACAAAACAAGTTGAACTTTTCGGCTACGTTTCTCATAAAAGAGCATGCCCACAATAAAGCCTATTGTATACAGGGAAACTGCGCAGCGTAAACTTTTGGTAACAACAGTACCCTACAATACTACCCTAGTACAACGATGACGTCACGAGCTCTGACGCGGTCTATCGATCGACCTTGGAGACCAACACCCTACACCCACGTAAGGTAACAAGGACTCTCTAACACCCGCATAGAGTGCAGATTACAATGTTTCCTGTTTCTTCTATGGATATCTATGGCAACAAGGTTTCCAAGACACTGCTGAGTTTTTCTTCACTAGAAGTATTTAAAGAGGTTATATGAACATTAACTACATTAACATTTACTTATTGACTTGCGTGACTAAGGGTAGCTTTGTTATTTCTCTGCAAGACGATATGCACAACAGCACAACATGCTTCTGCAAGATACTTCATATCTTGCAGAAGCAATTTTAGCAAAGAGTTTGGTGTAGGTATCAGTAAAGAACAACTATAACAACTTAATCTTAAAATGTTATTATCACGGATTGATTCGAATAATAGTAATAAGAACTATGTCACGTTTGTCATAGAAAAAAAAATCTACACGAGTTCCTCACAACTTAAACCATAAAACACAGAGCGATTTAAATAAACATTTCGAAAAACTCCAGCTGACCGATTCTCAAAACGGGAGATCTCACGATAGCGAACAAAAGCAACAAGTTGCTTAACAGCGGACAAAGCACCATTCAAAACAATCGCATCCCCCAAGCATTGCATTGTCTTAATAAATTGCAGCTTCACGGAGCTGTTAGCAGATGCAGATGCAGTGAAAACAAGTGCTCTGATCTGAGTCACTCCGCATGCAATGCTGACTGGAAAACTGGTCAAAAATGCACTTGTTGCGACTGCGGGCTAAACTTTCATAGACGTTTCATTCTAATAAACGTGCTCGTAAAATTTTCTTTCGATTCTTAACTAATTACGAACGCAAGTCAACGCATGCTGAATAAAAAAAATAAACAGGTATTTCTTGTAATATTTTATGGTATATTTTTATATTACAAGATTTCTTGATCACCTGATAAATATATACTAAAAAAAATTATATGTAGTGACTATCCCACATAATGTGGGAAATGGATGATAAAAGTAATAACATATAAATAACCAATTTTTTGGTAAAAAATATCATACGTTTTTATACTAAAAAAGGTACAAGAATATTCACTTAGACTAGCTAATCATTCTAGCATACCTAAAGAGCCCATAACTTCAAGCCTGTTACTTCAATTCATAGGCATATCATGGCCGTAGAATCTCGGCTATTGTTCCACCAATAATCTCGTCTAACCGGTTGAAATCTACATTGTTTCAAGTAAAAAAATCTATTGATATCATGTAGGTAAAGTCAATAAAGGGGAGGCTAGCGCCTGTGTGGAGCACGTCACGAAAATCGTGCGTTCACGAAACAACTCACAAAGAGATTTATGAATAATGTCTTTATCACAAAGCATGCCTTTCTACGGCGGATAGTAATTTAAAAGGTAAGTGTTGACGGTGAAATTTATGGTCAGAAATCGCGACCCAGAATCCATTGACAGGTCAGAGGTTGATCTAGGAGTGGGGCAAATAAGTGTTTGATTGCGTATTTGTTGAATATTCAAGATACGATCAAGAAATTACTCATCCTCGAGACTATATCAAAGAAAACCAGGTCAACGAATCCCCAAAACGTATTCTATACTTTGAAAGACACTTCGAAAACACTCAAAATTCTGTAGTGCTAACTTTTTACTCTGTAAGCTTCTGTATTTATTTATGCTCATTCCAAGTTCACATTTATCACTCGAACGAAAGTAACGTAATATTTATTTAGGTACCTTCAACAGTTGCAGTGGCAACTTTGTCATTACTTAGCGAAAGTAAACACAGAGGTGTCATTCACGCGTTTAGATAAACTACCTGTAAGTAAATCTACAACTTGGGTTGAACCTTCTTCTAGGAAAACATTTAGAAGGCAATAAATAGACTAACCGTATTTCGATGGAGTAGAGTTCAAAGTTATTTCAAAATTATGCTCCCATTGTAGTCGCATTTTTTGTCGGAAGCCGTGGACGGCAAAGTCTATCCATATGGGCGTTTTAAAGGATTCCTATGTAAATATATATTTCTTTCGTTCTTTAAAGAAACCGCACAGATTTTTTTGCTCGAGGCTGAGGTATTTTTGATTTGAAGCCAATAAAATAGATGAATGGTTTTTTTTTTTTTTTTTTTTTTTTTTTTTTTTTTATTATTGATAAGCCTTCATTTGACCACAATCTCACCTGATGTAAAGTGAAGATGTGGTCTAAGATGGAGCATGAAGGCCTAGAAGATGGCTTCTCCGGACCACATTACGAAACACGAAAAAATCGCTTCACGCACTGGCCCAGCCCGGAGGGTGGTGACAAGCCGCGGCCGAAGCCTACCACCAGAGACTGTTCTTAGCACCACCCGGAGGTCACGTGTAAGGATTCAGAGGGTTACCACTTACGGACGTGAACAGCCAAAACCTCCAAATGTATGAAATAGAAAATAAATTGTCTAAAAATAGCCACAATTATTGATAAACGTTTGATGTGACTAGATGTATTAAATAAATTGAATTAACCCACTGAGGATTATTTTAGGGTCAGGCCTTTTTGTTGAAATTGTAAACCGGTTCCTAAATGGATAATATCTAGTCCGAAATTTAACTATCGATAAAAACAGTTACCTATTCGGCCGTTTAGATATCTCGTTAATCGTCAGCTAATTCATAGTATCCGGTTTCCTTGTTTTTATGCTTTATTCTCAAACTGCCATCGCATAAACATACTATATAATATTTGCATGAACTTTATGCAATCTGAAGCTAATATCTAAATTCATCTATTGACTCTTTTGGTCATCCGGTTTTAGATGTGGCTAAACTACTAACTACTTATAGGTATATAAACGGCCACAAAAATATAGGCCATGATAATCGGTTCACATAAACAAGTTCTTGTAAAATTACCTTCAACGTTATGAAAAGATAAAAGAAACGCTAACCACATTTGCCTTCTCCATTGACTCACAGTTGATCGCAAAATTACCCATCACCATTGTAAATCAGAAACAATATCTAAATTTCTCCACGCACTCTCATGACTACGTTTATTAGACCTTCCGGGACTGAGACCCCTTTCCCACGCGCGCCACAGAGAAACCCTGACAGCACAATCAAGAATACCATTAATGGATCAGCAAAAACTGAGAATACTTGTATCCATTATTGGGTCAATGACGGGTTACGTTACGCTATTGATACGCTACGGTGCCTCGGCTTCACGGCCTTCCTAGTGCCGTAGCTTTGACGTAAAATCAATACACAAGTCCAATTCAAATAAATAACTCACTGAATTTTACTGTCAGAAATAGATAGGCGGGCGTAATAATCGTCGTAATGCAGAATTGTGTAAGAATTCACATCAAAAGCTTGCATGTCCTTAATGGTGCTTTTATGATTCCGCAGTTTACGCAGGGATTTTGATGTATTTTATCAGATACTGTATATTAAAACTGTCTATAGTGGGCAATAATTTATAAACGAGCCATGCACGTAAGTATTAATGGATAACATTTCTCAATTTTGTTAACTAATAATTAAAATGTGAAGCAAGCCGCAATTAAACACCTTTCCAGTAGGTATATTAAAGGAGTAATTTCCATGATTTGTTATCATAAACACATACAACTCAATAGCGGCAGATAACGGGGTTGTTTTAAATGCAAGTGCTGTGCCATTTCCTTATTTTGCATGTGTGAATGTAACATGGCTTTCCTAGAATGGATTTCCATTACCACTCCTATATTCACAGCATTAGACAACATCTATTTCAATAAATGACTCGACAATGAATAGTGGATGCAACAAAACATTGCTTGAATAGTTGTGTCAAAAGTCTAGTCTATAACTAGTATGCGTTTGAGGTTGCTAGAAGTAGGTTAGGCCATTCATAAAAGAATAGGAGCAGAAACTTTAGGTCCTATATTATATTGATGAGGCGGGCAAAAAGATGCGCCGGCAAACCTCTAGGGCAGATGTGAATATCGACACAGGAAATTAAACGATCGCACAGAATTTAATGCTATGGACAGGTACATTCATCTGGAACAACAACCTCAAAGGAAATAGGAGAGTTAATGAAACTGCAAGCAAGGAGTGAATGTTCATTATAGTAACAAAATTGAATCCGGAAATGAGTAGATAAATATTGCAAGGCATGGAGACAGGAAAAAAGTTAGGAAAGTATGTTTACCCGTTTCAAAGTCGGCGGCAAAAACTGCAAACATTCGTTACACAACATCGGAAGTGACATTGTATCATTTATTTTGCTGAATGATTCAACGTTTTGCTCGTTTTTAGGTAACGAGCCAACCTTGACTGGAGTTTACTGGCGACTTTGAGTGCGGGCAACCGTGAGATGTCCACCTACAGTCCGGCCGAATGTTGCAGGCAATGTAATTGTTCAAACCTTATAAGAAAGCTTTGATTGGTCAATTACTAGTGACATCATAGGAAATAAAACATGAGTTTAGACTCTGGTCAAATTATATAACTGTTGCTTAAGGAATAAAAGACAAGACAGATTACTAACAGGATTAATTATTAAAATTCATATCACTGATCATTAATCTATATAATTTTTGAATTACTATCAGAATCATGCTTCTGACAAGCACATTATTTCGTCAAAATTTAGTTAAGGTACGTTGATATAACGAAATATACATTCAAATATTGCAGAATTAAAATTTAAAAGAAACCTCTGATTTATGAAGTCAGTAAATTAATTAATCAGCAAAATAGAGGCATTTCTCTTGCGAAATATTTTTAAGGCTTACATTTTAAACTGACAAAAGTAAATACCGTGGAGTCGGTTAAAAATCCACACCAATCAGGATATTTTTGTTAATAAGTTTATGTATTATTTTTGGTCTTTAACTTTTGTTGAACAATATTATTCTGAACATAATATGAATCCACAGGTGATAAAAACAATAACAGATAGAAGTAGATCCAGACAAGCAAACTACACCGTCGGTCGATTCTCTCGAGCTTAATAACGAAAAGTATGAAAATTAATAAATTATGCATTCGAAGGCGGAGCAGGTCCAAATGGAATGAAGTTCAACGTCTGACACAGATCGAGAAATAGGTCAGGCGCTAATATAGTGCATTTAATATTCGTTATCCCGAGTATCTAGCATTTAACTTGATCTGAGGGACTGAGGGGCATGGTAAAAAAGTTAAGGTTTCAAACGCGAAATAAACCACAGGTGCATGATTCTGCTAGCAGAAGGAATAGAGTTAATTCTCGTAATAATACAAATCTTTTTAAGAACTTTGACTCTTTTGCACTAGGCACGTACCAACTTGTGTCTAAGTTAGGTTACGAATAAGAAGTTTAATAAGTACGATAGTTGGGCTTCAACAAAACATCAGCAAAACACTTGACCTAGTCATATCTTAGCTTCTAGCTAAATTGATTAAACGGCTGATAAGACATGTCTAAGGCTTCGTCTTGGCGCCGGAAAAGTTACATCATAAAAATACACACGATTCATAAAATAACAAGTTATTCGCGAGAGGACGATTTTTGCTGAATGAAAAGTGTTATTGAAACGAATAACTTTCTAATTGTTATGTTGTTGTAACTGTTTTTATTGCTTACCAGGTATTTTGAAACAAATTTAATGGTATCGGTAAGAGTGTTGGTATTTTTAACAATAACTCCCATTAGATAATAGGCATAGGTTATAATAATAACGAATACTATTAATATTATCAAGGAAATGTTATTTTCTTTAGCCTTTCGGTATCCGATACGCACTCTTTAGCAGCGTGAGAGATAACACACGTAATTGATAGCAGGTAAACATCTAATGGAATCACTGTGATAAATCCGTGTATTGGAAATGAGCATTTAAATGCCGACGATAAGGTCTCTATTGACTTACCTCCGGGATGCTGCAGAGTCTTGGGGTGGACGCTCCCATCTTTGTGCAGCAGCACATGTCTCGGCTCCGTGATCAGATAGCAGGGGTTACCCTCGGCCAAGGACTTCTGGAAGCATCTAGCCGCCTGGTAGAACAGCGCCCAGGCGTGCTCCTCGCTGATGGTGGAGTTGAAGGCCTGCAGGATCTGCTCAAGGTTGATACACTCAGCCCCATCCAGGGAGAACTCGGTCCCCCCAGACGCATTATCCTTGCGCATCATCGCACTCACGGAGGCACGGAGCCTTCCATTTCGCACTCACTAAACACGAAAAATATACACAGGAATTATTAGAACCGAATAAAATTGTTTTTGTTGCGACCCGCCGAAATGTCACTGTCACTTTGCACGCGGGTGGGTGGTTTGTACGCGCGTGCGCGAGTCGTCTTCGGGCGGCGCGGTACGTGCTAGCGCGGCGACTGTTCCGGCCTCACTGCTCACTGGCGGCCCGGCGCGCAGGCACTACCCGCTCTAGTCCGTACTCGAGCGAGCCAAGCCATCGCATCATCAATTGCACTTCCCAAACAAACTCCCATAGCCCGGAAATAATCCTCCAGCTCCTCACATACCCACATATCGTCTTTAGTTGCAGCATTTCACAATGATAACCTTGCTATTATAAGTCCTTATCAATTTCACTTTCATTACCACAGAATTATAAGTGTGAGATAAGACTGCCCCTGTTTATCTGTCAATGAAACAACAATTTCAGTCTAATATTTTATTATTAAGTTTCATACATTTTTAAATATGGATATTTAATCAAACAATAAAAGACAGCTACACCATCAATTAACATTAAAATAAAATACTGCATCTTGGAATATATAAGCGTCAATAAATGATCGTTATACCGTGATGTTTTACAATACGTGTGATTAATACATTTGCTGTGTGCCACTTAAGTCCCCGAGTATGCATCTTTTTCGGTCAGCACAAATATAAATATCATTGGCGACCTCAACTTGCCTACTTCAAATTCACTTTCAACCTACATCGCGTGAACTTGGTGCCACATTTGGCCACATTCTTGTGAATTTGACGTAGACATTGGGTCGAAAGATGGTTTGGAATGCGAATTTTATAAACACAAAAAAGGTATACAATATCAAGAAATTTTAAAACAAAGCGACATAATTCTTCGCAATAATGACCTATTAAAACTGTTGATTAGATTTTAAATTATATGGTACATAATTAGAGCATATAGTTTCAATATATCAGTAAATTTTTTAACATAACCTTAAACTGAGATCTAAAATAAGTCGATTAACTTTAATAACATAAATGTTTTGTAAATTAATTCATAACAAGTGCCAGCTCCGCCTTAATGTGCAATAATTAATGTCCATGTTTTACATTCAACATGTGACCACCGGGAGCCGCGACCTATTAAACAGAATAATAATTATTAATACTAGACAAAATAATAATCATACATTTTATTTTACTTTGTTCAATTTGATTGATAGTATTGACCGATTCATCTTTAATTATTTATCAATCATTGGATCGTTTATTACAAATATCAATTTAATATCTACCAATAAATTAAAGCACCTTGGCATGGCTAATTGAAATTCCTAACTAACATTATTATTAATCTGTACATAAATTAATCAATAAATTAATTTTAAAGTGTATTTTAAGACAAGCTATACGTATACAAAATATTTAAGAAATTATATAAATAATTATGTATTATTTTGCGTCGCGTCATATATGTTCACTAGCTGTGCCCTGCGGTGCTACCCGCGTTATAATGGATGAAGTACTCTTAACCAACAACATATTTATTTGAATTAAGATTAATATTATTATGTTGATACAACTTAAGCAAATTATTTCGACCAAATTAGGTACCATAAAAACGGTTTTTGTGAGTTAATCTTAAAAGATAGACATATACTATCGCGGACTGTTTTTTAGATCATTAAAAGAGCTATTATTCTTTAATACATATTTTTTGTGTATCTTGAACCGTTTTCACGGCGCACGCAACGGAAGGCTTCAAAGATGAACAATTTCTCCCGTTTTTTACACATTTACCACTATATATTTGCTCCTATTGGTCGTAGCGTGATGTTATATAGCCTATAGCCTTCCTCGATAACTGGACTATCCAACACAAAAAGAATTATTCAATTCAAACCAGTAGTTTCGGAGATTAGCGCGTTCAAACAAACAAACAAACTCTTCAGCTTTATAATATTAGTATAGATATGGATGAAATATCTTAAAGGTTTTTTAGGATAAAATCCTCGAAAATAATGAGTGATACACTCGAGATTAAAATACACCTACATAAACAAAATATTTATAACTTAAATATAGCATATTTAGAGATATACTTGTTTGCTTCATGCAAGAAGAAAGCGCGTTATTTGGAATAAATAAACAGTGTGGGGTCGGTCGATTGAAAATCTGAATTTAACAATGATTTAATTGTTTGGTGATAGGTTAACAAAAGTAACATAAAACATTTTTAAAGTAAAACTAGCTGACCCCAGCAAACGTTGTTTTGCAAAATGAAAAATAGATAGTAGCCGATTCTCAGACCTACTGAATACGCATATAAAATTTGGTAAGAATCGGTAAAGCTGTTTCGGAGGAGTACGGTAACTAACATTGTGACAGGTGAATTTTATATGCGTACACACTACTATGAGCACAGTAACGAAAGTGACGCAAAGATTGATTCCCTAGATGAGGTGTACAGCATATCCAACGAGTTCAATCTATGGTTGTGGTCTGTGTGAACATAGGCCAGTTTCATAGATATTCCTTCTAGGTCTTCATGCCCCATCTTAGACCACATCGTCACTTTACATCAGGTGAGATTATGGTCAAATGAAGGCTTATCTAACATATCTCCATTAATTTCGGCTTTCTCTGGAATAATCGACGAATGATTTTTCACTGCCTGCATTCTCGCTTTGACTGTGTATTAATAATACTTATTATATTTTTTTAATTATTTGACCGTCTAAATATGAATTAATTTAATTTTTCTATCAAAGAAACTGGCTCTGTCTCAGCATATTTATGTGTATGTACTTTGAATCTTTTATTTTATTCGAATTGAATTTTGACATGCTCATTTTGAATCATCAACTCAAGCCTACCTAGTAATTTATCTGTAACGAGTTTGTGAAAATAATGTGACTTGTATCTATTGGGTATTAAATAAATGAATATTAATGAAAAATAATACAAAAAAAGGTTAAACTCCCATAAAAATAAATGCTTTTCTTTATTCTTACAAAAATCTTTCCCCTTTATATGTAGGTACCCGACAAAACATAACAGTTTCCAGAATGTGTCAGTGGACAGTAGAGTTATCATTATCACAACCGCACACAAGGCCGGACTATATCACGATAGCCGATACCCATATCGAGCTTGTGGTTTGCACAATCTCCTCGAGTGTATGGTACCTACTTTGATTTGATAGAGGCTTTTAAGATAATGTTTATGGAAGGAAGTTGTTATGGTCTATATTACTACTAGGCTATCACGCCACAACGCGGCGTTGCCTGTGTCGTACGGATTCTCCCGCGGAAACAACATATTTTCTCGTGGTTTGATAGTCCATAGCCAGTTTCCTCGATAAAAAAAAACTAAATAAAAAGCGGTTTGGAAGCTATGATGCCCCAAATAGACAGACGAGACAGTTAAAACTTATAACACCCCTCTTTTTTGTCGGGGGTTCTTCAAGAAACTTCAACTTCATAATATTAATATAGATAACACGTATAGCGAAGTTTAAATACAGAAAGTAATTAAATAAATATACTGCTAGAAAATACCGATATAATCTGTTATACAAATTACCTTACAATGTTTAAATTTTAAGTACATAAAAAATACCTAAATCGAACCTGCTACCCTTGAATCGCAAGCGGTCTTTCGTCCAGTGCGCACTCAAGCTAATTTTTTTTTTTTAAGTTAGGATTATGTTTTCATTTTGACCCTATTACTGTAAAGTGAATCTATGTTTAAAACCAAGTGCAAGTTGGTTCTTTCAACGAAACAAATTGAAGGTATACCAAAACACTTAGTCTGCCAAAAATAAGCTCTCATACTTGACCCCTTCGTTGATACTGCTAGATAGATATATTACCACCTCAACGATATTACCTGTCTATTTGACACTATATTTTTATTGTATTTTTAACCCCCGACCAAAAAAGAGGGGTGTTATAAGTTTGACGTGTCTGTCTGTCTGTATGTGTGTCTGTCTGTATGTCTGTGGCATCATAGCTCCCGATCGGATGGAGCGATTTCAATTTAGTTTTTTTTGTATGAAAGGTGAGTTTTGCCCGGGTGTTCTTAGTTTCATGAAAATCGATTGAGCCGTTCAAAAGTTATGGAGGTGAGAGTGGGAAGGAAAACCGAAAATCTGCAAATATACTCGAGCGGGGTATCAAATGAAAGAGCATCGCGCGCCCTAACTACTAAATATTATGGTGTTTTACTTAAAAGGAAATAAAAGCATTGGACTCAGGGGTTTTTCTTAAATTTTAAATTTAAATAATAAATAAATAAAGCAAACGTTGTTTTGCAAAAATCACATAATAAATAAATACATAAAGGGAGCTCCCATAAAACAAACGTGTTTATTTTTATGAGGGTAAGCAAAGTTGCGCGAGGCCGGTACTTGGCGAGACCGCACTAACTGCATATAAAAAAAATGTTTGTTTTTTTTATTATTGAAAACTGTTTAACAAAGTTATAGTGAACAATTGGTTAAGTATGAGTGGAGATAAACTCTATACTTATCAAATTTATTCGTATTGTTTGTAAACTCTTGCATTTGCTATTGCAGTAAAACGGTTTATATTGTTAGTAAACCCGATCTACAGTGAATTAAAAAGATATATAATAATTTCCAAGGAACAGTTTAGAGGTAACTCTTTACGTCAAAGTTCATTGCATGTCTGTAGGCACGCGATGAAAGCTGCAGTGCCCTCGCAAATTTGCCAAGTTAACGGTACTTTCCGTTTTGCTGGATCAGACCACATAAAATATACAAGACAATACAAAAAACACTTTGTTAGTTATAAAAAATATCTTTGTTTGTTTAAATAAATAAGCAAGAACTCCAAAATTGTTATAACTACAATATTATAAACTTAAAAAGCTGTGTTGTACTATTCGCTTTTCTACTCAGTGTAAAAAATTAAAGCGAACTTTTCAAGACAATGTTATTTCCTTGACAATTTTTGTTTAAAAATATAAGTTATTTTTTATTAATTTTAAGTTGACCCTGCCCTGTGCTTCTAAAGAAATAAACGTTATGACTTTGACATCCAATACTTGTTTAAATGGCTTTTATAATGTTGTAACGATATTTTTTAACACAAACGAATTGTTCTCAAGTCTAAAAAATATTATAAAATCTCGAATTAGAAAACAATAACGGAACTTATATTACACGAATATTAATATATATATATTTATTCATATAATTTGAATTATTTTCTTTCTTATTTCTTGACTTTTGTAATTACCAATTCTGCCTCTTCCGTCTTTTATCATTTATTCCAGTCCATCCAAAGGTTGTCTGGTAGAGATCACTTTTAGTGATAAGGCCGCCCATTGTGACACTATTATTATGTATATTTAATTTTTTGTTTTGTTAATTGGTGTTCAATAAAGTGTATTGTTTTGTATTGTATAGTCATACCTATTGACATGCAATGTGATTCAAACCATTTTGTCAATCAGTGTAATAACTTCTATTTTGCAACGATTTCGTTGTTTGTCGTATTCTTTTCTTAATATAATAAATTTATAAAGTATATATTATGACTTACTCAGACTACACCTAGAAGTGATACACTTTTTTATGATAGATAAGCCTTCGTTTGACCACAATCTCACCTGATGTAAAGTGACGATGTGGTCTAAGATGGGGCATGAAGACCTAGAAGATAGATGACCTCTCCGGGCCATATTAAAAACACGAAAAAAATAGCTGTACAGTTAATACACATTATTCAATAAAAAAACAAAAATAAGTAATTTTTTGTTAATTCTTAAACCGCATAAGATGCAGTTTGAGCGATCACCCAATCAAGTACTGGCCTTGCGCAACGTTCGTTAACTTTATAAAATCAATTTTGTTGTATAGGAGCTTATACATTTATTTTTTATTTATTTATTTATTGTTATAGCGCCAAGAGAAATACATCATCCTTCAAAATTTCAGCTCTGTATCTATCACGGTTCTTTAGACACAGCCTGGTGACAGACAGACAACGAGTTATCAGTAAGAGGGTCATACACTGAATTAGTTCTAACTTCGTTGTATTTACAATTTAGCAATAAGTTGCAAAACTGTTGAAAACTCTAGCATTTGCTTATATTAAATTTCAAAATAGCCATAGCCGGCTATGCTTAGCCAATTGATTTTAAGTCTGCGATTCTCATACATATGTGCCGTATATACCGTTTTAGATTTAAGATATCTGTAAGTTTTGAGTGTGTTTTATAAATAAATAAACATTATAACTTGATCACAATTTGTATTCTTTATCACATCATAAGAATAAGAAAATATACCGTAATATTTTTACCAGTAGCTTTTCTATTTCAAAATATAATGAACTTTTTGATTAAGATATGCAAAATAAATATTTTTTTAAGGTTCTATTCCCAAAGGTTAAAACGGGACCTTATTATTGAGACTTCGTCGTCTGTCTATCCGTTTGTCTCAAGAACCTTGATATATATCGAGGTGAAAGTTTCAGGGATGATCTTCTTACACTAATGAAAGTATACCCAAGTAATCTAGAGTCGGTGAGCGAGAGCGAGGTTGACATTGGCATAATTACCGTGTAAAAGTAATCGTAGTGTCGTTGCTGTTGTAATCTAGTGTGCAATATAATATAGAAGACGTTTAATTAATTTTTAAACACTTATCGAATGCAATATCCATGTCACCGAAGCGAGAATAGCCCTACACCTGTTCACATTTATTAAACCCACCTAAAAATCACCTGTGAAAACCCTCACATTCTCATTTCTTCTTCAAACTCCACAGTGGATCTAAGAAGTTGAGGGGATCTTTCATATCCCCGCTCTTAAGACCCGGGGACTGCTTCATCTCCTCGAAGGACTCGCGGGAGAACTTCTGCTTGGGCAGCGAGGGGGAGGGGGTGACGGGGGGGAGGATGGCAGCGCCGGTGGTTGATGATACTGCTTCGCCGTTGAATGATGTTGTACCTAGGTAAAAAAAGATTATAAATGCTATTGAAATGATAACTTCCTATGGGAGTTGCTTCGTTACGTAACGGGTTATGGCGCCAGTCTGGCTCGGCGGTTCTGAGCAGACAGCCGGTTCCATCTGTCTCAATCTAACATATAGTGATAGCTGTAATATTAGTTTAAGCGTTTTGAAAAACGTGTGCGTATCACGTGATAATATATACGATAATAACGAAAAGTGCTTCGTATTTAATATCTTATATAGGTATTGCAATAATAATTAGCTTTACCTAAGGATAATACGCTAAGGTTTCTCTCACACACATTATTTCTAACAATTTGTTTCACCCGCTGTCACGAAAAAGAAAACAATTTTGAATATCGGTAAATAACGATAATATATGTAATACCGATATATTGGTTATGGAAGGTTTGTCGAACTGGTTATTTAAAAATATGTACCGCTTTTTCCAATCGCTTGTTTCTTTATTGGTGCTTTTTGCGTTAAAACCTTCGCATTGCTCAATGATTTATAATTATTTCACTTGATTAATAAAACATATATATATTTACCGGAACATAGAACGCCTTGGACGTAGAAAAGCGCTGTTCTGTACGCATCCGCTAAGTATTTCGTATCTTCAAGAATATTACTTCTGTGTTTACAAAGAGTGATGCAGGCTTCATCCAACATATCTGTAACAACATATTTATACTGCAGGTGTTTTGATAAGAAAAGTACTGAGTCCAGGGCAACTCTACGGGATCAAATTATTAATGAGAAAATGTTTAGATGAGCAAGAGACACCGACCAGCCAAGTGGATTTGTTTGTTATTATCTTAGATTTTTTCGCTAGTTTGTCTGGGCTTGCCATATATCACAAAATACGGATTGATCGGAAAGTAAAGTTCAGATATTTTCTCAACGAGATTGCCTGGTTCGTTATGATTTGATTAAATTCACGATTAATCGCATTTCAGATTCTGAGTTGCGGAGAGGTAGCGGGTTCGATTCCCGCCGAGGGCCAAGTGTTTGTTCTGCAAGCACATTTTATGCATCATTGAGCGGACGTTCCATTGAGCATCTTGTCTAACAGAACTAGCGGGGAATTTTTATAGAATGTAAGAAAGGGTCAGATGCTATCAGCTGTCTCGCTCGCACTTACGCACACGCGCATGCAGAGCCCATCCCTCTCCCACCACACACTGGAGCCACACGCCGCTCAGCTGTGCGATGAGGCGGTAAGAGCACGTTCTACATAATTAACTGGAATGTACCACAGAGTGTCGGCTGTCCCGCTCGCACTTGGCACACGAGCATGCAGAGCAGCGCGAGCACCGCGCTCCGTCCCGCTCCCGCCGCGCACTGGATCCACGCGCCGCCCAGCTGATTGCTAAGACGGTTCTCGAACGTTCCACTGAGCATCTTGTCTACTAGCAGAACTAGTGGGGAGCAGACGATTCTAGAACAAAAAATATTGCTACTATAGGCGGGTCAGATTACCAGATTTAAAACATTGATTTTATCTGAGGTTTTCTTAGGTGTACAGTGAATGCCATAATAATCATAAATCTAAATGTAAAATTTAAGAAAAACCCCCGATGCCAATGCCTTCATTTCCTTAAATGTAAAACAACATAATATTATGTAATGTGGACGCGATGCGCTTTCATTTGATACTCCACTCGAGTATATAATGCAGATTTTCGGTTTTCCTTCCCCACTCTAACTCCCATAACTTTTAAACGACACAACCGATTTTCAGGAAACCTGTCTAAGAACAACCGGGCCAAACTCACCTTTCATATAAAAAAAAAACTAAATTGAAATCGCTCCATCCGTTCGGGAGCTATGATGAAACAGACAGACACGTCAAACTATAAACACCCTATAACACCCCTCTTTTTGGTCGGGGGTTAATAAACAATAAAATGTGTAATTGTTTTATATGAAGAACTCATAAATATTCACAAAAGTCACAAAATGATTAGTGTCTCAAAATTATAGATATAAAAAAAATGCCGCTTGCCTAATCAAAAACATAATAAAAACTGAATACTCACTTAGCTGGAAACACGTTGATCTGATAATGAGATATATGGAGCACAGTGTTGCCGCTAGAGACAGTGAGTTTTCTTTCAGTCCAGTGCACGGTGCAAATGACCTCGTCCAATGTCACGTTGACGTTCGAGAGCTCCAGGGATTGTCCTTTCGCGGTCGGCCAGTAGGACTTGCCTTGCATCTGTTGGGAGATGTCGGTGTTTCATTTTGAATTGTTTTGTAGGATGTATTGTGATATGTATTGTATATGGGATTGATCAAAGCTGCACCAAAAGGAATATACGAGTTTACAATATTGTGACAAAGCCGTGTTGGCAAAGTGGGAGGACACTCGACTTTCATTCCGAAGGTCGTGGGTCACGCACCTCTGGATTTTTCTTCTTGAGAAATTTATGTGCGCTTTAAAACACGTGCTTTAACGGTGAAGGCGTTAAACATCGTGAGGAAACCGGCATGTTCTGAGAACTTTAAAAGAGTTTGACATTCACAAGTTTGACATGTGACATTCACCAACCCGCACTTGGCCAGCGTGGTGAATAAAGGTCTAATCTCTCTCGTCAAGAGAGAAGTACCTGTGTCCCAGCAGTGGGAACGTTAATAGGGTGATGATGATGATGATGACAATATTGTGATAATAATTATTTGGAAAAATACATTTTAATAGAAGATTGCTAAGTGTAATCTTTCCGTAAGGAGCCGACAAAGTGTCTGAGCCGCGCGGTATGATAACTCGTAGAGTACCTGTACCCACCCACCAGATTCGTGTTTCGTAATGTGGCCCCGAGAAGGCCATCTACCTACTAGGTCTTCATGCCCCATCTTAGACACATCGTCACTTTGCATCAGGGGAGATTGTGGTCAAATGAAGGCTTATATAACATAAAAAATAACCTGCCTACGTGCCTCACCGTCCGCGCCTTGAAATCACGAATGGGCGCGCTATAGTTAGATCATATTTTACGACTTGATTTTAAAACAACTGTTTTAGTGTGTTTCCATCTACGTAATAACCCTGAGAAAAGTTTACACTATGTATTGCTGCCAATTGCAATCTGCAAACTGCTTCGGCTTCCAATATACTTATCATGAGTATGTTCAAGACAGTTAAAATTTGGAACATAAATATGTGGTCCTTTCATTATTTGAAATATATGTCACTTTTAAGTCCTTACCTCAATTTCAGTAAGAAGACAGACGACACAGCTAATTTTGTTTTCTAATACTGCTTTCCAGAATGTTGGGTACTCGTTTTCAGAAGGGTTTTTGGAGATCACCAGCGGAATACACCACGGAGCCAGTTGCTGAAATAAAATTGTTTAAATAAATGTATGGTTTTATATATTTTTTTTATTTACTTTTTTACACTTTATATTAAATTGTTAAAGCAAAAATAGGAGTCCAGTTTTTTTGACATGCTATCAGACAGACTAAAAAAAACATATTTTTTATGTAGTTAATGGCTCGTACTCTACACGGATGTAAATCTAATATATCAAAATCTCCTGTCCATACTCCTCCGAAACGGCTTGACGAAACATTTGCTATCGTCTTGTATAATTGTGGGAAAAAATCGATGATGTTCAAAATGATATTTTATTTTGGTAAAGTTTGCTTTCCTTACCTTATAATAAGATGCGTTGATATACGCGTCCGGGTCGGACTTCAGAATGAGTCTGGAATCATCATAAGGCACGACTTCCGTCACTATATTACCGGCGGTGTGTTGCATAGCCAATGTTTTGGATCTCATCATGTTTTCTTTATTCTGAAATATTATTAAGATTAACTTTTAAAATTTGTGAATTATATTTTTACTAAATAATGCTATATTTATTAAATAGATATTCTAAGAGTGCAATCTTTGCATCACTTTTTAACGCAATATAATGTAATCCAACCTGTGCACAGTAAATCAAAACTAATATTATGGCATTGTGTGGGTATGTTTGCTTTTCCGTCTTTTACGGCTTACGGGCAAACGGCTTAACCGATTTGCCCGAAATTTAAATGGTGAGATATAGACGTTGGCTACTTTATATCGCAAAAATATGTCATTTCGCATTTATTTATTTATATTTAATAATAGCGGCCCGCCCGGCGTCGCACGGGTATAAAATTTTCCCGGAAATTATTCGATTTTTTCTCGCCGTAAAAACCATCCTATCTCTCAAGTTGGATCGAACTGCACATGGTGTGCGAATTTTATTATAATCGGTTAAGTGGTTTATGAGTGCATTGAGGACAAACATTGTGACACGAGATTTATATATATTAAGATGAGATTTGGCGTAAAACTGCGCAAAAGTAACTGAATAGGCTTGGAATAGGGAAATTACGTCGTTAACCTGAGATGAGGAATGTATCCAGTTCCGAAAATATCCCCATATTAACAGACAGAATATCATTAGACACTTATATCCGCATGGTTAAACTTAGGAAGATTTTTGTTGTACTCACTTGTAGTTCTTGGAAGGACTTCCATTTAGAATCCAGAACCGTCAAACCGGACCCGACTTTACTCGTCAAAGTTTCTGTCAACCTCTGCAGATTCTTAACTTCTTGCGTGAATTTGTTCAACAGGCTCGGATCAGAGAAAATATCCCTTTTTGCTGGTCGTTCCAAAACCTCCTCTTTGACGACTGGTTTCTTTACTGGCTCCGGCTTTGGCAGTGGTTTCTTGATGGCGCTTTCTGATATTTGTGGCACTTTGATTTCTGGCATCAGTGTTTTGGTTTTGACTGTGAAGTCTATATCAGATAGAAGGTCGAATGCGGATAGATCTGATTTGGTTTCAATTGGTTTAACCTCTGGTTTCGGTTTTTCCAGTACTGTTTGGTTTTGAGACTGGTTTTCTGGTTTATTTTGTGGAATGGTTTGTTGATTTTGGGGGGGAGGGGTGGGATTCTGATTGGATGGTTGGGAATGTGCAACTTGTGTAGGTTCTACTTGGTTCTGATTGTAACCCTGATTAAATTCGCTACTATAAGTGCTTGTGGAATTTTGAACACTTTGAGCGTCACTCGAAGGTTGATTATTCACCGATTGGTTTATTTGATTTTCTGCATTTGGGGTATTGATTTGATCAAAAGGCGCCTGAATATTCTCAGTCGGTGTCGACACTGAAACGGAAATAGAATGAAAGATGTTGTTATTTTCGAACTAATTTATTTTATAAGTTTATAACAGTATATTATGTCACATTGAATATAGTATAAATGTATAAATATGCTTCATAATTAAGATAGTAAGTCCACCTCACCTGGGTAGTTAGTATTGGTGGTGTTTGTGTTGCCCTGCCCGGATTGCATATACGTGGATTGGTTCACGTTAGCTCCATAGTTGGTTGGCAAAGCCTGGGGATTCTGCACTTCTTGTGTTTGATTAGTAGTGGTAATATAACCATAGGGTGAATTATAATACACCTGATTATTGCTGGCATTTTGGTCTGTTTGAGCGGGATTTCCCGAAGGAGATTGTAAAGTTCCGTGCGAGCCAGCGCTTGTATAAACGCTTTGGGCTGACGCATTTGGGTTGTTGTCCGTCGGCTGAAGGTTAGAAGTCGACTGATAGTTCGCGGCGTATGTGTTTTGGGACCCGTACGCGTATTCATAAGCTCCCGTGGCGTTGTTGAAGGTATAACCCGGATGGTTTTGATATCCATAGTTAGAGTTGGGTGGATCAGGGTATGCATACGAATTTGGCGGATAGGTTTGTTCGTTCTGTTGGGAGTTGGGTACATTTTGGACGCTGTAGTTTTGGTAGCTCTTGATTAGAGGGGAGGAGATTGCTTGGCCGGTAACATGCGACTTGATAGGTTTGTCTAGTGTGTCTATGTGCGCTAAAGAAGTGTTTGTATAAGCTTGGTCGGTTTGAGGAAATGCTGCCTGATTGATATTAACAGTTGAAGTTACGACGCTTTCGGCATTAGTGTAGATAGGATAACCTTGCGAGGCTTCGGAGTAAGTGCTGCTCATGTATTGAGGCACGGATGTGTTGTATGGGTCAGGTGCAGGAATGCTTGCGTTTGGAATGTTTGTCTGGCTGTATGGAGTGCCACCGTAAGGATTAGCTATCTGTGGTTGAATATTAGGATTGGCCATACTGGTATTAGTCATTGCTCCTTGAATATTAGGGTTGTTTTGACCTTGATACATAGGATTGGGTGTTTGTCCCTGTATGTTTGGATTGTTGACTTGACCTTGAATGGTAGGATTAGTCTGACCTTGTAAACTTGGGTTGACCATATTGGGGTTGATCTGACCTTGATGGTTTTGCAGTTGCCCTTGAATGTTAGGGTTAGGCATTTGTCCCTGTGAATTCGGGTTGGGTATTTGTCCGTGGTTCATCATGTTGGGATTTATTTGTCCTTGGGAGTTAGGATCCGTCATTTGGCCTTGTCTGCTGAGATTGTTCATTTGGCCTTGCAAATTAGGATTCGCAATTTGGCCTTGTAAATTTGGATTAATTTGTCCTTGAACATTAGATTGTCCATATTGACTTTGATTGTAAGGGCCCACATTAGAAGTAACACTAGTATTGCTCATATTATTCCCAAAGGAAGAAGTGCTAACATTCGTCCCTGGCAAAGGTGTCTCACTGCTATAAGGATAGTTCAAAGACCCGTAGTCAGAGGGAGTCTGAATCATGTGAGAGTTTGGAGCGTTCATAGATGGCGTATAAGTCGCATAGTTTGGAGTCGTGACGTTCGGGTATTGGACGTTGAAGTACGTTTGAGTGTAATCTTGGCCGAAGTTAGCTTCTGGTTTAATGTTCATTTGAGAGAAGCTGGTGTTTAAGTCTGTGTTGTACGATGGAACAACGTCAGGGTTGGGATTAGCATGGCTTTGCGAATACGGATCGTGTTGGTAAGACAGTATTGCCGCATTAGGGTTGATCGGTTGGTTTGGTTGATTGGCATATGGATTAGGGTTGGCATGCGCTTGATTTTGGGTAGGATTACCGTATTGGTTGGGCGCGCCAGCAGTTGCGTATATTTGGGAGTCTGTGACTATAGTGGAATTGTTATGGGACGCGGAATAGTAGGAGTTGGAGTAACTTTGTGTCGGGTCGTTCATGGAATATTGTTGTGGTGTGTACGGAGATGAGTATCCGTAGTTCGCGTCGGGTTTGTCGAGCTTGGGCGCGGCATATGGATAGTTATGCTGGGCGGCGTAAGGGTCAGTTTCGGGTGCGTAGTAGCGGTCATGCGGGTTTTGCGACTGGGGGATTACGCCGTCGGGTAGTTGCATTTGTATGTCTGTTGCTGTAACAAAATATCGGTGTAAACGAATTGCAATTCTTCCTTAGCCTATATAATTCTCAGTATTGTAATAGTTACCTTCAGATCCAACCGGAGCAGGGCGAATTGAAGGCGGGTACATCTGATCCGCATAATATGCTTCAGGAGCCATGGAATCCTGAGCTGTAATTCATTATAAATCTTCATAACTACCATCAAACTTCGTTGTACTTGTGAATACTTTTTGGCCATATTATTGAACAAGTTAGAGGTTAGTTTTGTATAACTTACCAGGAGTGCCTCCTCTAGATCTCGTCTTCATGTAAGGCAAATAATCCTTGAGTTTCCGCGGCGCGCCGCCAGGGGGCACAGGCGCGGCGGACAGGTCAGGGCTCGGAATAACAGAGGGCGTTGGTGTAGATGCTGCAAGAAATGAGCTTTATTGCATTACGTACACCTCTAGATTTAAAAAACTGTTAAAGGAATTTAATCTGAGTTGACTAGAATATTGTGATCCGTCTAAATAGGTAGGTACACATAATAATAGTCATTTGTTAGGTATATCTTATTTCCCTATAATAATAATTGTTTGTTTGAATGTTATTATACATATACTTTATGTATTAAAGTAGTATAATTAACAATGTTGGAACACCGCTGTCAAATTTGTATTTTCAATTCTCTCTTTACCACCCTAAGTTTGCCTGGAAGAGATCGCTCTAAGCGATAATGCCGCCCTTTGTATTTTTGTAACTATTGTTTTGTTTTCGTTTACCATAAAGTGTTTTTAAATTGGATTGTATAGACTAAATATTCCTATTGAACTTTTGGAGTAGACTTTTTGGTAATGTATTGGTAAAATGGACAATTGGTATGTAGGTATAGATTTTGTATGGGTAAGATAAGTTAAAAGGCAAAAAAGTACCTCGAAATTTAAGAAAAGTCCAGATATTAGAACTACTCGAAATTTTGGTTTTCTGTTTCGTCGAAGTTCACATCATCTGTAATATAGAAGTCGACCTCTGAATGCGCGTAAAGGTAGCGGGTTCGATTCTTGCAGTTGATCAAATATTTACGTCGTTTGTTCTTGCATAAACCACGTCTATAAAGTTCAAAATATATTTATAAGAAACGTTATGAGTGAATAAATCTAAATTAAAAATTTAAGAAAAACCCCCGATTCCAATGCCATAATTTCCTCAAACGTAATACAACATAATATTATGTAATGTGGACGCAATGCGATTTCATTTGATACCCCACACTAGTATATTTGCAGATTTTCGGTTTTCCCTACCCACTCTCACCCCCATAACTTTTAAACGAAACTTTTAATGAAAATCGGTTGTGCGATTTTCATGAAACATGTCTTAGAACACTCGCGCCAGACTCGCCTTTCATACAAATTAAACTAAATTGCAAAATTAAATTAAATCGCTCCATCCGTTCAGGAGCTATGGTGCCACAGACAGACAGACAGACAGTCACACAGCCAGACAGACACGTCAAACTTATAACACCCCTCTTTTTTGGACGGAAATTAAAAAGTATCGTAGAAATAAGCAAACGTTACAACAGTTTTCCCCCGACAGCGCGACGCAAAGGATGGTATTGTGTTTATCAGTCTATGTATGTGCCTTTAAAGCAATATACAGAACAAACGCCTGGGCCGATTTTTTTATGATTCATACGTGTCGATCGATTCCTCATAGTCCGGCGAGTGTCACTAGGGGCATGACGTAAGTGAAAATTCAATATGGCGACTACTGGGAGCCATTATATGAAAGTAAAAAAAAATAAGTCAACAATACTTTATAATATGAATTTTCGTTTTTTTAAAATTGATTTATAGTATTCAGCTTGTTTTTTCATTACGTAAAGACGCATACAATCGTAACCTGTACGAATAACATGCTTGCAAATAAAGAATTTTGACCTTTATTTTGCTATATATATTACTAGTTCTAGCGCAATCGCATCGGTCTATAACGGACATTCAACAAGAATAAGTGTCTATAAAATTTAACAAAAACATAAATTAACATTAGGTTAGAACTATATTGCGACAAAAAAGGCAACAATTCAGTTGAAGCCATGGCAAAAAAAAAAAAAAAAACTTCAAACTACCCAATCAATAAGATTGTGTTTAAACAAAACTTACGCTTGCTATTCTTAGCCAGCAGCTGCGATCTCTCCTCCTCCTGAACCTGGCAAGTGCCCTTCAGCCTCGTGAGAAGTTGGCTCACATTGTGGAGCAGCTTCTTATAAAACTCCAGGCCTTTCTGCGACTTCGCCAGGAGCTCCTCGTATGCGTCGTATGATGTTATCAGAGCTGTGGGTAAACAAGATGTTTTTTAAACGTAACAATAAAAACATATAAATAACATATAAAGGAATTATCTAAATGTTCTTTTAAATATCTTTCTATAGACTAATTAAAAAAAACTTATAAGCCCACCAGTATCAACAAGTTAAAGGATAATAATTACAATCATTATGTCAGCAATAAGACGACATCTCGAGAGGCATACCGTGTAGATTTACAGTTGCTTTGGCCTGTAATCAGTGGCCTTCACCGAGTTGCATAACTTGGTGAAGGCCACTGGTTCGGTAGGTCATCCAGTAGGTGGACTTTCTTTGTTTCTCATGCATATCACAACATTCTCCAACTTTTGGATATCATATAGACATAGACCACATTTTATTTACCACAGAAGCACAAAAATACTACATACAATAAGGCATTATATGCTGCAATAGCTGTATTGATTTACTGTTGTTTCTAGTCGACAAATGCCACCTCCGGGTTCAAAACCAGTCCCATACTTGTATAAATATCTTTGTATAATATAATATTAAATCAATAAATGTAATGAGGTAGACTTGTAGGTGAATCTATGAAGTTGACAACAACATGTAATAATTTATTCTTCATTCTTACCATTAATGAGTCCATCTCGTTTCCTGAGTACGTCAGTGAGCATGCGTCGCGACTCCGCGTAGGAGGCGTACAGTGACGTCAGCTTGTTGATTATATTCTCCTGCGCTACTAAGTTTTGTTCAATTATTTTCACCTGCAAAACAGAAGTTTACATTTAAGTTATTATATTTATTATTATTTTTATTACTTTTTCAATTATCATGGTTTTTAACAAGACTCAGAAAGAAGGTAGACCGGTTCGTTTGTGATTAACCGTCTGCCCAAATCGCACAGACAATGGCAATTCAGTTGTTTCCGTGATCATAGCGCTTGCAACAGCGTCGAAATATCGGAAAATTCAAAAACCTCAAATCATGGTATGTTTCCCGTTTTAAATCATTATATAATTTTTGTTGGTCATCAACTGTCAAGAATCATATTTTCTCTTCAGCTGTAGACTGTACATTATTATATATTGGACTTAAGCGAGCCTTATATTATTATATCAATCATGGAGCAAACCCTACTTGTCATCGCATCACAGGCATGTTGGCGTGCGCAGAATTTAGTTGAGTTTTTCGTATAGGCAAAAATTATAACACGGTGCCCGAGCCAAATCTTAATAGGTACTTATAGATAGATTTATTAGCCTGTTACCTAGTAAAAGGAATGGACTGACATTTTACTTAAGATTTTTGAGATCTTGTCTGTTACACCTTTAATGTACGGTAGAAAGGCTGGTCTACGTTCTACCGTACAACTGCGAACTTTAGGGTAAGAACGTGGTGGCAATGCGTGTCCTATGAAACCATTCATCCTCATGACCTTTTTGATGTGAGCCAGTTCCGCCGGTAGGCACCTACTATCACACAAGTCATATGCACGGTCAGCGACGTCACCACCGACAAATCATGGTATGTTACCCGTTTTAAAACATAATATTGTTAAAAACCATGATAATTTAAAAAGTTATATGCAAAGTTGACTGTCAACCTTTACCTGGAAAGGCACTTCAAAAAGAAGAAGGGATTATCCAGTAAACACGAACCTTGGGAGTATGTTTCTCCAGCTCCTCCTTGAAGATCTCCTCAGCGGGTTCTGAGCTTCGCGCTAGTAACTGCGACGTGATATCGTCGTTAGTGATGTCTTCTCGAAGGGCTTGTATTAGGGAGTCGCGCTGGGCTTGCATCTCGCGCGCTTTGGCAACCACTCGACGCATTTCAGCCATAGTGTCGCGGTCCAGGCCCTCTGGAATAGGAATGTTTGTTAGTTGTGGCTTCTAATAACTTTAAGAATCACCAACAAAGAATTTGTGAAAGCACATTACTAATATTATAAAGCTGAGGAGTTGATCTGAAAAGTTGTTTGTGTAACACGGTCGACGTCGACCAAATACTTATCAATTTAACCCCATGTATGTTCCCCGATTTTTTACAGTTTAAAAAGTATTCAGATTTTTAAGTTTTTTTTTTGTTTTACCTGCTTGGTTCACAAAAACTTATATTTTGAGAAATATTCATACTAAAGTCGTGGAATAGGGGCCGGTATTTACACTGAAATCAATTTAATAACGTTGTGCTTTAATAAGAAGAAACTTTCAAAATTGTAATTTTTGAGAACTTTTTCAAACTTTGAGATAAAATTACAAACAAAATAAAGTGTATGTGTGTCAGCTACGACGCACGATTGGAGTTTACTCCTTACGAACTATAATTATGATATATATCGAATAGAAAAAAAGGGTAAATGAACGCATCTGCTAAAATGATAAGAGAAACAAACATATATCTGTAATTATTCGGATTATTTATATTACTTCAATAAAGCGTATTACATAAAGTATGTTACAAAATAATATAAATAAAATACAGTGAGACTACGAAGTATGGCGCAAAGAGGAGACCCCGAGAATGAGATACGCTGTGTAATGTATTCCATCTCATTCTTTTACACGTTCAATCCTACAGATATATATGTTTGTCTCTTTCTACGTAACGCCTCAACTTTCGTGTTACACTTTTTGATTTTACTCCTCATAAAATTTCCATACCGGGCCTTATAACTCAAATCGTTTCTTAAGGAGTAAACTCCAAAAACACGGAATATTTTATTATATTAAGGTCAAGAATGTTTTGGCTAGTCGGTGGTTTAATTCTTTGTAATTTGTTTTTTTTTCTTTAAGTTTATATACATTTTGCCAAATGCAATCTTCATTTATTTCATTTTCATTTTTGTTCTCTTTGTATTTATTTTTAGTAATTGTTAAGTTTAAAGTTATTGTTAATTTTGATATTTGAAAGTTTTCGTGTGTTATTTAGGTTCAATATGCGAAAACATATAAATGGTTAGTAGCTATTAATATGTGTATTTAGATAAGGATTTATAACTGTTTGTTTTCCGAATAAAATAAAATAAATAAATATTTATGTTTGAATACACATATCCCAAAAATAACTAAGAAAGGTAAGTCCTTACCAATATTATCAATGCTGGGTATCTTGGTCTGCAGCTCGTCCAACGGCAGCGACAGCAGCTTCAGGTTGGCGATGTGCAGCGTCATAGCCTTGTGCAGCACCTGGTTGCTCTCGTGCGTGCGCGCGTGCGCCTCGTGGTACTTGTGGTACTCGCGCGACAGCTCCGTCTGCACGATGGACGGCGGCCGCGGTCCCATGGCCTTTTGGTACTCTTTCTCTTTCATTGTCTCGTCCTGGAATGGTAGGTTGGGTGGTTAAATAATTATCCATATTATAACAAAATTAATGGACGCATGCATTCTCCCCGTTCTCACGTACGGGTGCGCAAACATGGTACATAACTAAAGGTCAAATGTCTAATCTTCAAGTCTCTCAACGTGCGATGGAGCGCATCATATTGAGTGTCAAACGTACGGACAGAGTCCGAAACACCGACCTGCGCTCCAAGACACAGATCGCAGACGTAGCTCTAAAATCCTCCAAGTTGAAGTGGGACTGGGCTGGTCACGTCTGCCGTATGCCAGAAGAGCTGTGGGCAAGGATTGCCACCGAGTGTCGCCCGGACCCAGCGAGAAGGCGACGCGGCAGACCACGGCGACGATGGCCGGACGAGCTTGACAGTTTTCCTCATGACTGGCGAGAGGAGAGGATAAGGAGTTGTGGAAAAAATGGGGGGAGGCCTTTGCCCAGCAGTGGGACACAGGGGGCTTATAATAATAATATAAACAAAATATGTTCGCCTGGTGCAAATACCCTTCACATTCACACCCATTCCGCTTTATATAGCATATCAAAAAACCTTGTATACAAATTATAATGAGGAAATTTAATGCTTATAACCAAATTATCGAGAAAAATATGTAGAAGTTACGTAGATTATGATGCTAGCAATATACAGAAATACAGACTTGACTTAAAAATAATGAAGTTTTTTTAAAACCATAGTAACCACATTCTTACACTAATTAAAGTATACTTTTTAGCGTGATTTTTATTATATTATATAACTTGCGCTATGGTAACCAGCATAAAAATTTGACCCATCTCCCATGGATACAACAATATCCCAACATTTTTGATACAAATTGATAACAACATTAAAGATAACTCGACAACTAAAAGCACACACCAAATTCAGAACCTTTTTTTGAACTCGGTTCAAATGAGAAATGCCCAAATATACAAATACTAGCTGTGCCCTGCGGTGCTACCCGCGTTATAATGGATGAAGTACTCTTAACCAACAACATATTTATTTGAATAAAGATTAATATTATTATGTTGATACAACTAAAACAAATTATTTCAACCAAATTAGGTACCATAAAAACGGTTTTTGTGAGTTAATCTTACAAGATAGACATATACTATCGCGGACTGTTTTTTAGATCATTAAAAGAGCTATTATTCTTTAATACATATTTTTTGTGTATCTTGAACCGTTTTCACGGCGCACGCAACGGAAGGCTTCAAAGATGAACAATTTCTCCCGTTTTTTACACATTTACCACTATATCTTTGCTCCTATTGGTTGTAGCGTGATGTTATATAGCCTATAGCCTTCCTCGATAACTGGACTATCCAACACAAAAAGAATTATTCAATTCGAACCAGTAGTTTCGGAGATTAGCGCGTTCAAACAAACAAACAAACAAACAAAAAAACAAACAAACAAACAAACTCTTCAGCTTTATAATATTAGTATAGATACAAAAAACGTTGAAACATAAAACACACTCCAACTTCGGTTAACATTTTAGGCCCCCAGAACCATATTTTCACCATATTGCTGAAGAAAAGTATTGGGGTATAGTATTATGTACCAGTCAATATTTGTCACTCTGACTGTCACGTATAATTACTGAATGGTTCTGCACTATAAGAATAAAGAAAAACTATTGACTTACCTGAATCAGATTTTTCACTTCGCCTAGTGAATGTTCAACATCACTGATGATTTCAGCCAGATTGTTCATGGAGTCCACTAATGTTTGTATGATCTCGGCTTTCGCGTTCATCGCTGCACATCTGTCCACAATTTCTTGTGGAATCCTAAAAAGAACAAATTAATTATGACTATTGAGTAATGATGCTCAAATGTGTGTGTGTAAAAAGAGAAATTGACAATAACTAATTCATATCATAGTAGATCAATCACTCTATCATATTTGTATTGATGTGATGATGTTGAGATATGATGATATCTCAAAAATACTTCATCTTACACTGTATGATTTCAAATCAAACCCAAATCATTCAAGAAAATAGCAGACACACTCACCTTTGTTCTGAATCAATAACCTCCAACTGATCTAGCTGCAATGAAGACATGAACTCAGTTATTTCCGTATTCTTCGACTCGGCTTGTGTCACGATTTGTCGGAGAATCTTGGCTTTTTCTTCAGAGTACATGGAAGAGGCTTCATGGGCACAGATTGGCACAAGACGGGCGAACACGTCGGGGCCGGATACCTGTAAATTGCTTTCGTTTTTTAATGAATACAAAATAATTTATTTCCATAGTTCAATTTCAGAAAGCTTAGAAATAATGGATTCATGGAGACTGCAGAAGAATAAACATTGGTTGGTCTATAACTATTTATGATCATGTTATCTCATGATTTTATCTTAATATTAATGTTTGTCTATGTCTATGTCTCTATGTTTATAATGTAATGCTAAGACCACTATTAGATGCATACCATATAAAAACGAGATACAAACACAAAATCATGTCTATAAGGCTTACAGACAAGATTCTGCACCTGTGTTTTTTTTGTTTTTTTTTTTGTATTTTATTTTGACGTATCTAAGTTTTGTAAAAGCAAACAATGGAAATAAATGATTTTGTATCTTGTAACTGTAACTAATTAGATGCGGATACGCTAGAGGGACTTGCATATACCTATACAATTACTTTTCAGCATTTGTAATAAATTAAAGATACTTTATGAATCTTACCTCGGGATCATTGAAGTTAATAGCCAGAGCTTTCACCAAACAAACAGGCTTCATTTCCACAAGCAAATCTTTCTCTGGCACCTCCTCATGATATATGAATTCATTCTCATTCTTGGCCGCTTTCCTCTTTCCCTCTACCACGTCGTTGGCGAAATTTAGAGCTTCTTGCGTGACTTGAACAGGTTCTATATATTTAGCAAGTTTTCTGGCGTCTGTGAGGCGATCCACGGCTAGTTGGTAGAAAGCTACGCGTTCACCCATTTTCTGTTGTTCTTCTGCATTCATGCCTGGTACGAAATAATTTACAAATATATAAAAATAAAAACAAAATAATATACATATATCAAAGACGCAAAAGCACAAATAGACATTATTTCCGAAAAAAGGCAGAGAAAATATGATCTTATTATTCTAATTCCCTCTGTCATGACAATAATAGAGTTTTTAGGAAAAGTTGGATACATTGGGCGAAAACGTGTCGCGTTGGCGCGCTAAAATCATTGTTAACGGGTATAAGTAATGTTCCTTTACTTATGGGACTAAAATTTGTGTCATCTTCACTTGAATATTTCGCGTTGCAACGACGTAATCGGCCAGACATCGCGTTGACACGAATATTCGCCATAGGCAGCTAATGTAGCTGCACCATTAGTAAAATAACATTTGGCAACAGATAAATAGTAAAGCAAGTTCACTATTTACAAGTTAGTTCGCATTATCCTCCTGTAATACCCAAAACACTCCAATTTGAGATGTCAGTGAATTTCTTAGTTCCTTAATCCAGAATTAGAATTAGAGCCTGTTTTTAAAAAATCCATAGAAAATTAAGTATCTTTGGATGATTGTATCTGAATATGTGTTAGACTGATTCACAAGAATATGTAAACAAATAATTTGAGTCATTCTCTTCAGCAAATAACCCAAAAGTGAATAACCTATGTCTTATCAATCTGATAAGACATAAACACTTACCCTGATACAGACAAACAATACAGCCAATGTATGCTGCTTTGAAAGACAGTTGTCTATGCCAGTAGTTGTACAGTTTGGTGCCAATTATCTCATGGATGTTGTCAGTCCCAGCTGATGGTCCAAGCAGTGCTAATGCATTCTTGTAGAAAAGGAGTACTTGAGTAGCCACAGCTCCTGTAGAAGCAAATATATGAATAAGAAATACTACATAATAGCAAAGGTACACAAAGGTTTACAAGACATGCATGAAAGAAAAGTATCAAAGTCAATTTGTGAAGAAAATTATCAAGTGAACTTTTTTATTTGTTTTTAATTTAAAATACTTTATTTGAACAAAAACTTTGTACAAAAAGGTGGGCATTTTCTACCTGCCAACCTATATAATAATAATAAAATACAATGTAAATAATAATAAAATATTAGGTGTATCTCATTCTGTCAGTTACTATTTACAAATTATTTAACGATTAAATATTAAATTTATACTTATTGTTTTAATAAATATTTGTAAGTCCATCTTGTCGAAAAATGATGAAAACAATCTGTCTCATATACTTCAATATTTAAAAAAAAATTGTTTATACAAGGAGTTTGAATTTAAATTTGAATAAAAAAATAACACACTCACCAATCACACTAGGCTTTCTTGTATCCTGAATACTCTTCTCCAAAATACATTCTTGTGCCTGGGCAAAGCAGATTTTCTGCAGCAACCTCATTATCTCTGTTGACACATCAACACCAGGAGGCTGAGGATACTGCTCTTTGAGATACTGGAATGCCCAGGCAGCATTCTGATAATGTGTACAAGCAGCTTTCAGACTGTCAGCAGAATTTCGAGGCTCTGATGCGCCTAAGTATGTGTGCAAGGCACCAATGTTGTAGAGTATGCAAGCCATTTCAAATCTTATATCAGCTAAGGAGCAACTCATGTTGGCATACAGATCTTTCCTGGAAGCATAAATCATGAATATTTTCAGACTAAAAAGTATCTTGTGCTATCACATTCTCGAATCATGAACATAGGATACTTTAAACAGTAAGTGGATTGATAGAATTGATGTAAACAAGTCAATGATTCACCCAGGTGTCACAAAAATCAATAAGTATTATTTCACAAACCTAATGAGATTAGCTTACCAAGAGAACGAAACGGCTGCTGGCTGTCCTTTAGCCATGGGAAAGCGACTTTGTAGAGAACGCAACTGGCAAAAATATTTATTGAGACCACTGAGGCCTTCAGCGTCCATTGTAGGCCGGACTGCGACAGACCGCAGGCATTCCATCTGATGTATCTCATTAGTATAGCTTTCGGGATCTTCTCTATAGGCCTCGGCAATATACTACAAAATAAAATTATACGTACACAAAGAAATGGTGCAGTGAAAGACTCATCAGAGATTAGATAGACCTACTTACATGCTTCAATTTAGGCCCGAAGTGCACATTTTCTGGACTTGTTTTCAGCTCGAAGTTGATCAAGGGCAATTTTGAGACGGCTTCCATCCTTGCCAAGGCCGCAAATCGCTATAAACTTAGAAAATCACTTGATAAACAATTTCATCACAAATTCATCGAAATTTCATTTTTTTTTGTTTTCGTGTTTTTTTTTTTTTTGTCATTCGCTTGAGTCACAGATAAAAATACTAATACTGGTCTGTTTCTTTTACCGACTTCAGACTGACTGACGAGGCAGTGTTTAGATGATCAAGCATAGGTCAGTATTACTCAAACGCATGTATTTTTTATCTTCATCAACATTATTCTTCTGTAATTTCAAAGATTTGATTTTATAAAAAGAATAATTCTTCTGGTCTATGTCTGTCTATGGTTAAATGGCTTGGTTTTATTTGTTTGTTGCGGTGTTTTTCTCTGTTTCTTAATTTTATTGTGATTAATTATTAGCCTAGCTGTATGTAGGTGAAAGAGTAAGAGGTAGAGTGGACTAAATAACAATGAAACTGAAAAAACCAAAAGAAGATGGCGAAGTAATTATTTCTTCAATTGTTTACCTACCAGCCCGCAACCAAACAAATTATTAACCTACTAGATTTTGATTTCTTTCAGGAAGTTGCAATACCAGCTGAAGATGCTAATCCAGTACCGCCACAAGCTGAAATTATTGAGGCTGATCTCTACAAGAGGTCATATTTCGGGCCGGACATACCGACACTTGAATTGGAGTGTTGGGAAGATGAACTTACTGAGGCCCAGCTAGCGGCTTACAAGAATGCTGACGACGAGTATAAAAGTATTCAGAACAAATTGGACGAGATGGTAAAAGACACGGGTGGACAGATAGTGTACAATGGTGACCAGTTTACGGCTTATCAATTACTTGGAAAGTAAGTTGAATTGTTTCATTTGTGTTTGGCTTTTGTCTTAGGTCATATTACTATTTTCCTCTGTACAATCACTGGAATAAAGCGTATGATTATCGTAATACTATTGAGAATTATGTTGTAATGATATGAAACCATGTTATGCTAATTGCAAATTTTATTTTGCAGGCAACCTGTACTGAAAGACTTAGAACGTCAGAGTGCTGAAATCATCAGATCTAGGTCAAGATCCATGTCCATATCTAAAGAAAAACCAACCAAGAAGAGCAGTAAGTGTCTTTGAGTGTTTGTCTAATGTATATTAATATGGCTAGACCATATCTGAGAGTGAAAGTCTTCAACAGACTGCACTTCTACTGAAACCACACATAATTCTATTCCGCAAACTTGTACAAAGTATTCCTATGACAATACACTAATAAATCTAAATTTAAAATTTAAGAAAAACCCCCATTCCAATGCCTTAATTTCCTTAAATATAAAACAACATAATATTATGTAATGTGGACGCGATGCATTTTCATTTGATACCCCACACTAGTATATTTGCAGATTTTCGGTTTTGCTTCCCCTCTCTCACCCCCATAACTTTTAAACGGCCCAACCGATTTTCATGAAACATGTCTAAGAACACTCGCGCAAAACTCACCTTCATACAAAAAAAACTAAATTGAAATAGCTCCATCCAGTCGGGAGCTATGGTGACACAGACAGACAGACACGTCAAACTTATAACACCCCTCTTTTTTGGTCGGGGGTTAATTAGAATACATGTGGATATAGATGTTTATGAAGGAAGAATGAGGTATTCTCTACACAAGTGTCTCTTTACTTTGTGATAATTGTGACACTGTCTGCCTGGGTGTTTCAACCATTAGTGCAATGCATTACATGTTGTAATGCCAACCCTATTGTTTAAGGAATCCCGGTTTGTAGACCAGCATAATTTTTTTCAAGAAATTTCTGGTGTTATTTCACTTTTTCAACCACTGTTGAGTATGTTGAGTAAATATGTTTCTTAACAATTAATTTATTTCCATTACAGAACGCAAAGTACGTGAAGAGGACCGAGAGTACACCCCATCACCAGATAGATCATACTCACCAGAAACGCGACACAAAAAGAAGAAGAAGGACAAGGATAAACACAAGGAAAAGGAGAAGGAGAAAGAAAAAGAGAAAGAGAGCAAGACTAAGGATAAGACTCTGGCTCCTTCAAGTAAGGCTTTATTTCATATTAGCTTTACATGCCACTGTAATTGCCCATGCTTTATGGATGTTTCCATGGGAATAACATATTTTTCCTCGGTAAAATAACCTATAGCCCTGCTCAATAAATACTACTCTCTATAAACCGTTAAAATTATTGAAATTGGACCAGGAGTTCCAGAGATGCACTCATTAGAAAAAATATTATGCTATACAATTGTCCGATATCCAAGTGTGTATGTGTGTGTGTCTAATAAGTACCTTCTCAGGTTGCATTGCATATATGTGTGTACTGACATTTTGTATTCCCTTTCAAGTATTTAGTTGGATTTCCGCAAAGAACTGCCAGAATCAAAATCATTTGCAGTCTAAATGATTTACTTTTTTTTGCAGATGTTCACAGTGTGGTAACAAATGTGCGGCCTTCTGAAGCTACTGCTATTGGAGGCCTTCTGACTGGTTCCACTGCTAAAACAATAGCTACTGTTGACCTCACTAAGGAAGACGCAAATGCGGCTGCAAATGCCGCCAGTAACAAAAATGTGGCTGATTCGAGAGAGGTGTCCTTTAATAAGTTGCAAGGTTTGTCTTATGTCAATAACAGTTTTAACGAATTATTATTTTGAAGCCCTAACTTTAAACAGTCGCAGCATCAAGCCTTAGGGAATAATAAACCATGAATTGCTTTATTTTTCATTGTATAAATCTAAATTTAAAATTTAAGATAAACCCCCCGATTGCAATGCTTTAATTTCCTTAAAAGATAAACACCAAAATATTTTGTAATGGGCACGCGATGCGCTTTCATTTGATACCCCACTCGAGTATATTTGCAGATTTTCGGTTTTCCGTCCCCACTCTAACCCCCATAACTTTTAAACGGCACAACCGAATTCATGAAACATGTCTAAGAACAATCGCGCCATACTCACTTTTCATTCAAAAAAAACTAAATTGAAATCCCTCCAGCTATGATGTCTCGGACAGACAGACAGAAAGAAACACAGACAGACTGACACGTCAAACTTATAGCACCCCTCTTTTTTGGTTGGGGGTTAAAAAGTACTATCAACTGTCATACTGCAGATAGGCTAGTAGAAACACTGACACACTAGTGCACAAATAGCTACAGAGGTTTTAGCTCTTAACTAAGTTAACACTAAATTTAAAACAATCCTATCTTTCAGGCAAGACGTTCCCATCACTCGTAGTCGTCGCCCGTCCGTACCTACGTTCTAAAGACGCGCCGCCCCCGTCCGACCGCTCCTCCCTGGACAGCAAGGTGAAGTCGGTGCTCATGCACACGCCCATGAAGTTCACCGAGTGGCTGATCCAGAATGGACTGGTGCGGTCCGAGCAGTGGTGTCTTATCCATCCTGGGAATAAGTTGAAACTTGGTGAGTGGTCTGTGTTAATTTGGAAATATTGTCATCACCACTGCAACTCATGTAGAGAGTATTCACCAAAATTTGGACAGCAGCATTGTCTTGGACTACAAAACTAAATTCTGCACTCCAACCTGACACAGGTGTGTAGTATAGGCAAACCCACCCTCAATATTAATATAATATAATGATGCAGAACCAGATCTATCTATATCGAACAAAATCTGTTGAGTGTGATACATTAGATTCCAATAATCTGTCTCAGCAAAGGTACAGGCCCTGTGTGACTAATTCATAATTCATAAACTTTATTCAATTCACAATTAATTGGCACTGTATTTGAATATTACAAAATTGACTTAATCCTAGGTACTAATTTAACACAATATTCTTAATTACAACAATTATTCTTATTCTAATTACAAATTAAAGTCGTTTTTCAAACTATTATCTTCAAGAAAGTCACTAACCGAGTAATAACACCCCTTCAACAATATATCTTTTAATTTACGTTTAAACAAGTTATGATTGTCTATAGTTTTCATGTCAACTGGTAATGCATTGAACAATACTACGGCTTGATACCTACAACAATGTTTTGAAACCTTAAGTGTAGGTTGAAAAGGGGTACTGAGATCTTTTCGTCTCGTAGAAATTCGCTCTAGTTTTTTCTGTGCATTTTCGTATTTCAGTGGGTTTTTTACAATATCTTCTAATGTAACTAGTATGTAGAAACTAGGTACTGTCAAAATGTTCAAGTTCTTAAAATGACTTTCTATGTAACAATATTTACAAAAAAACAATGTGTCTATTTATCTTCCTGCTAACATCTGTATCATCATATCATTAGTAATGATGTTGTATGAGAACTTCAGTTATATTTATATTCCTTCCAGGCATGTACTCTGACGTCACGAAGTTTCCCTACTCTGGCGGTTACGTGTGGATCTCCGAATGCTGCCCGACGCGTTTCGTATCCGTCTTCTCAAGCTCCATCTTCGAAGGTGCCACATTCCCTCCCAGTGTCTTGCTCAAACTGGTGTACCACTGGGCTTGTCAGACGAACGTGCAAAATGTCGTGCAATGGGTTAAAGTTGATAACCTCTATGTGAAAGCGCTGTTTACGTGGTTGAGGTAAGACCATCTTTTCTTAGAGCCACAGTCCAAGCTCTGCTTAGTTTGTGCATATTCTATATAAAAGTGTAAAATAAAGTTAGTGGGCGTATTTTTATTTTCTTGTACTAAATATGAAAAATCATTATGGTAGTATTTGAATATTTTTTTATAATAATTAATATATCTATTATCTGAATATGAATAATTTTTTCATGTAACATGCATATCTTTTTAAATAAAATGTCTTTTATGGGCGCTAGTACTGATAAAATGCTCCATTGAGTTACGAAACATTAATAGATTTTTCATAAATTTAATAGGCCAGTAGTTATAAAATAATATTTATTTGGATCTTATTCAGTCATCACTACACTTCTCTTATAAAATTTAAACCTTTAAACACATTTTAAGCAATAATAATCTATAAATACTCTCCTTTGAGTTACAGTTTGGTCATAGACCTACATTTTTGTTTGCTTAAAACGTATTATAAGACTAATTATCCAATAAAATTAAAGAAAATTTAAAAGAAAAAACACATATTTATTTATTTGGTATTAAAATGGCACGTAAATTGAGGAATTTAATGAAATATCTAAAATTTCTTATCACTAGATTTGGTAGACATCACTCAATGGAATTACGAAAAAACTAAATGGAACATATAAAGCTTTGTTCACAGGAAACACTTTTACTTAATAATACTTGTAACTAAAACCTATCTATGCACTTGGAGTACATAGGTATGTACTCAAAGCAAAATACAAAAATAATAGAATAATCAATTACGTAAAAACAAGTTTTAAACGTTAAAAAATTAACTAATCTTTAAAAAAATCAGTTTAGTGAATGCTTATGAGACTACTCTTCTTTTAAACATTCGTCACAAATGTAGTCATAGTAACCGTGATGGGTTGCGTCTGTCCCAGCACATTGCTTGCAGTACCAGGCTGAACAGCACATACATTTTCTACAAGATTTAATAGGATTTTATGCTATACATTTACGGCATGCTACAGAACGTGAGACTATCTGTTCTAATTGACCGAAACTTTCCTTTTGCCATTGAACTTGTGTAAAATTTGACTTTTTTAGTAAGCCTGCTATCATCACCGTCATTTATTTCCAGTGATCGTTTTTGTAGACTATTTTTTTATTAATATTCTCGCTTTCAATCTGGAATTATATGAATAAAATGTTATTATAGTTAAAATTAAATATTGTATACGTTTATTTAAACTACCTTCGCCCAAAATATAAATAAAACCGTAAGTGTTCGATTGAATCGATTGTTTCATAATCATATTATAATTCTGGATTGCACCCGTACAAATCTGGGGCGGGTCGCTAGTATATTTACAATTTGTACACGCCCTTACCTTTCCATTGAGTTACAAATCAATTCCAATGCGTGAAATGTCTCTCAACGGACGTAACGCTTCTATGCGAGATAATAATACAAAAATTAATTCATAGGATATTCATTTTGCCTTTCCATAAATTTTGGTTTAAATTAAGGGCATTAACTATAATCTTCCTTAAAAACAGAACAAATACACTATAGACGTTCGTCTTACCTTGAATTTTCCTTGATTTATACCGTAAATCAGTGGAACTTGTTCGACTGCACCAAACCAACAATCACACTTTTTGGCTTCTCGTAACGGTATACAAAATGGCTGATAGTTTTGACGCTTTAAGTTAGTATTGCCACGTTGAAAAATATAATTACATCCGATAGAAAGAAATAAAATAGTACTAAAATTAACGTAACTCAATAGGAATTTTCCACTGTGTCGATATTGAGTTACAAGAAATAAGCTCTTATTTTACATTAATTACGGTTGATATTTCCCTATAAAGTATTATGAACGTCAAGATAATAGACAACTGTCTTTGGATTCATTAAAAGTTCCAAGTTTTTGGCGTCAACAGTGACCTAAAGATAAGGATTAAACCACAGTACTTAGTGAGTGACATAAGATTTTCCTACTTTCGACTACTTTCAGACTATCATAAAAAATCGAATTTAAGGGAAACCTCATAATAAAAATCATATTTTGATACAAAAATAAACACTTAACTATATTTTTTAAACACATCATGAATATTGATTATGGTCATCAAAAAAATAATAGTACAAGTGAAGTGACAGGCAAAAAATGCAAGGTACAAAGAAAAAAAAATACGCCCTAGTATATAAAAGTGTATTTTTATAGCATCTCAAAGTACTATTATCTATCTATTCTTTTCATCAAAATTAAAAATGTGTAAAAAATAGAATATGATTTTATTCAGCCCATACAATGCGCATTGCATGTCGTTAGGATAATGTAGCTCTAGGAGGTCTAAGCCCAGCTGTGAACTAACTAAGATGTTCTATGGATAATGATGTTACATTGCAATTATTGTAATAATATTTTCTACCTACATACACTGGTTTGCATTAAGCAACGTTGGTATCAAGATACGACCATAAATAGTGATAAATGCGACACCTTTGTAACCCGCATCTGGTATTATGTAGAAGAAATAGTACCTAAGTTAAATCATGTTTACCAAATCGTGATTTTTTTATCTACAGGGCTATTTGCACGTCAGCGATTCACCAGCACCTAGGGCTGATGGGAGGCTCTGGTAAGAAGGTAGAAGTCGGTGTGATATCACTGGGCACCACCAGTCATGATGGGACGCAGAGACAAGTCAAAGTGGAAGTCCTGGGTGTGCTGGATACATCGGAGAAATGTGTAAGTGGGAGTGAATTTTGGTTTCAAATTCATTAATATAGGCTATAATATGATTTGGAATGTAATATACCTTTGACGGGCGCACATCGCACTAATAACATCATATCCCGAGAAATTGATCTATTTTGTTGTATCCTGAACGAATTTACTAGGATAACAATCTATACATTATGCGATAATGCAAATAAATAGATAAGTTTAGATAAGCACACTATTGCATTAGGTAAAGCCTGTGAAAATAGTTGTAAGTTTTGGAAAAAAAATAAACTAATAGGTACTGATCTTTCCAAAGTACACTTCAAATTGAAAAATTAGTTAATGACTCAGTAAAAAAAGTTAGATGTTGCTCTTCGATTTGGGTCCTAATTTTGGTAACTGATTGTGATAAATCTGTGTTTGAAAAATGTTAATATTTTTTGATCACAGTAGTGAAGTAGTAATAAAAAATTATCTCGATGGTATGCGATTATTGCCTTTAAAATAGATATCATAAGATGGCCTTACAGAGCTTAATATCGGCCACTGTTGATGATTCCGCTACTAATCTATAACATATGCCACAGATTCGCCTCCGCGCCGTAGAGCCATTAGCGGAACACGAGAAGAACTACAAAAAGCGCTTCCAAAAAATCCTAGAACCTCTGCATTCGTGGGTGAATCCTGCTTCGACTATTGTCACCGATCTGACTGTTGATAAAGGTAGGTAAAGCTAATCTCCAATGTTTTAATAGTTTCTAATTAGTCTATTTAACTGGTAGTGTACCCTTCAATCGAGTCTTCGTGTGTCACAAAAGGTATGATGTCTACATAAAAACATTGGATTTCTGTTTAGTCCATCTGTAAGCTCATCAAAACATACTGGACACCTATTTTTGCTTTGTTAATTTAATGAGAAAGTCTAAAGATAAGAAACTGCAGAAGTGGTTGTCTGGAAGAGATCACTTTTACTCTTATCTACATGTATTATAGTTTTTATCGTTGTTTTTTTTTAATATTAGTGTTTTAATAAAGGGGATTGAATTGTAAGGATATAAAGCGTAAAATTTCCGGAGTACGTGATTGTTAAATTAAGTACAAATCGTACAAAAGCGAACAGTCAATGAGAACAGTCTCTGGTGGTATGCCTTGGCCGTGGCTTGTCACCACCCTCCGGGCTGGGCCAATGCGTGAAGTGATTTTTTCGTGTTTCGTTATGTGACCCGGAGAAGCCATCTACCTTCTAGGGTCTTCATGCCCCATCTTAGACCAAATTGTCACTTTACATCAAGTGAGATTATGGTAAAATGAAGGCTTATACAGCATAGAAAAAAAGCTTAAGGTCACGAGTTACTTAATTTTTTTATTTTAAATAAACTTAAAAACATACTTATTGTTCATTTAAATCATTTACTATCTACATTCTGGTTAATTTCCGGTACCTTATTATTAATTTGTTACAACATTATTGTACCTGGTTCTATTTCTAAAATTATTGTTCAGGTCCAATTCATTTATTTCCATAAAATCAAATTGCTTGGATAATTCAAATAAAAGTTAACATATTAAAAGTAGATTCTCATCCATAGATTCTTATCTTCTGTGGCTCGGTGGGCGAATGTCCGCCTGAGGCGCAGGAGGTTGCGGGTTCGATTCCCGCGGGACCAGATTTTGTACGATCTACTATTTCTGGTTTCTGGTCTGGGTATTTTCTTTGTATTATAAGTATCTATGTAGTATATCAGTCACCTAATAACACCCATTACAAGCTCCGCTTAGGTTGGAGTTAATGCTGTGTGTTTAGACCTGAAATATATATTTATTTTTATTTATCTTGTATGTGGACGTCCAACGCTGCGATTGCCAGCCTATTAACCTCTATTCGTTTCAGGTACACTAATAAGCATGGGCTTCAAGAACGTGCACCAATCCTCCTCCCACACGGAAGGCAAGAACTCCAACGGGAACATAATGGAGTACCTGCGGCGGATCGTGCCGAGGATGTTCCAGAACACGCTGTCGCTGCTGTCCCGCCAGATTATACAGCAGTTCTTGGATGAACTGGTTTGGAGAGAAAAGTGAGTACGTTTTACCCGGCTGCGCGACGCATAGTAGTGGTAATGTGTTTATCAGTATATGTATCAAAATCGAATCAAATCAAAAATCGTTTATTTGGGCATTAACAGTAAGTTACACAATTAGATTCGAACGATGACGTCTGCGAAAGTTTACAAAAACTGTGTTGTATGTATGTTTGTATGTTCCTTTGAAGCAATATAGAGACCAAACGCCTGGGCCGCGCTACTTTTTACGGTCCTGTACTAATTGCATCAATGTCAGCCCATCTTAATAGGCATGAACAGTAAAAATCCCAAAAAACTTAATAAATAATAAATAAATAAATCATTTATTTCAGGCATCTTAGGCCCATATAAACATATACCTTATAGACTGACATACATAAAACTATAAATCTTATAAACAAAACTAAAGTGTCAGCATCGTGGATCATCTGTTACGGCGGTGTCGCCTTGCAGTGTAGGTGTGTTAATTTCAATCAGGTTATACTTCATCTTAATATCAGATTGTAGAACTTGCAGAACATCCATATACTTGGCCCCACGGGAATCGAACCCGCTACCTCTTGCTTATTATATAAAGTATATCAGATATCTAGTACCCGTAACACAAGCTCAGAGCTCACCACGGGGCTAGATGTTGCTGTGTAGATTGTCCGGATATATGTATTTATTTATTTGATTATATTATTTTATTTGATTTTGAGGTTCGGCATATCCCCCGGGCAAGCGTTCGACAGCATCGTGGCCCACATCGCCGAGCAGACGAAGGCGGAGGGCAAGGACGCGATCACGGTGCGCCTCAACAAGATCGCCGCGAACCCCTTCAAGAACTGGAAGTACCCCACTGGGAAAGGGGTGAGCTACTAAATCTTATGATAATAGTCATAATAGTCATGAAAAAGCCGTGTTGGCTAAGTGGGAGGACATCGACTTTCATTCCGAAGGTTGTGGGTTCAAACCCCGCCACGCACCTCTGGATTTTTCTTCTTGAGGAATTTATGTGCGCTTCAAACACGTGCTTTAACGGTGATGGCAAACATCGTGAGGAAACCGGCATGTTCTGAGAACTTTAAAAGAGTTTGAAGGACATGTGACATTCACCAACCCGCACTTGGCCAGCGTGGTGAATTAAGGCCTTATCTCTCTCGTCAAGAGAGAAGTCCCTGTGTCCCCATCAGTGGGAACGTTAATAGGGTGATGATGATGAGTCATAATAGTAGTCATAATAGTCATTTATTGATAATATACATTATAAGTCACAATATGGGTTTTAACGTGGTTGCCCAATGCCACAACTTTTCCAAAATATAACAATAACTAATGTCAACATCTGGAATACATTAACAATTCATGTTAACAATTAAAATAATGTCTAATTTATAACTAGGGATGCATTGATACGCCTTTTCGCCGATGCGATACCGATACCGATACTTTTATAAAAATATCGGCGATACCGATACCGATACCGATACCGATACGCTTTTTGTGAATTCAAAAATGAAGGTATAATAAATAAAAAAATAAATCACAAGACAGATTTCTTTATATTGCCACGGGACACTTTTTCTTTACGATACACAGTGGCGGATTTACAAATTTTTAAGGGCTAGGCTGAATAGTTTTTGCCGCGTTGCCGCCCTTGCCTCAACAATTGTCATATCATACATTATTTTTACAATGCAACAATTTCGTTGAAATTGCATATTTTTGAGCTAATCGAAGCTCAAACATCATGTATGGGCGGGGTAATGTATGCTATTTACACAATAATTAAACGTAAACGTAAAAAATCTTTTTGATTTCTATGAGGTAAAAAAAAATCGTTCTCCAAATTTGCCGCCCCCAAAATCTGCCGCCCTAGGCTGGAGCCTACTCAGCCTGCTGGTAAATCCGCCACTGACGATACAAGCATATTGCTTTGGAATTATTAATTGTCGAAAGAGCATCGAACATCGGCTTCTTTTACTCGACCGCCATTTTGAAAAAAAATGTGATACGGCGGCCAGTGATGAAACTCATGTCAATCGACAGAGTAAATGATTACAAACAAAAAGTGTTCTATGATCAAATTTCCTAAGTGATACGGTTTCTGAGATATTTGGTAATTAAAACTTTAGAAAAATCTGTTCTTGAGCTATGTTTTACTTCACTTGATGTTTATTTTATAGTATATGCCTCTGGTGACGCAGTGTTTCCTGGTATCGAGCCCATGCTATGAACCATATTACACCATTTTACGAATGTTTTGACTCATTTTATATGGTGTTTAAGTTTATACAATGGTACGAATACTATAACTTTATTTTTCTTTTTTCTGACCCTAATATCTCGGAAACCGTATTACTTAGGAGACTTGATCATGGAACACTTTTTGTTTGTAATCATTTTTTCTGTCGGTTGACATGAGTTTCATCACTAGCCGCCGAATCACGTTTTTTTTCAAAATGGCGGACTAGTAGGTATGCCGGGCTCCATACAAAAATGTTCGAACCCTTTTCAAAATGATTCCATATCGCACTTTTGTGTTTTGAAGTTGACATTACTTAATTTCACTTTAAACAACACGAATGTATGACTTCTGACCGCGACAACGGTCAACCTAGCGAAATATTACTGATATGCGAGTGCGAGGCCAAAGCGGGCGGGAGAAACAAGGCAAGGGGTTTCCCCAACCATAGTTCATGCTTTTCGTTTGCAACGAAATAGACGAGACAAAACGCTCGTTTACACTACATTTTTAAATTAAAAAGTATCGTTGAATCGGTCATAAAAATATCGTCGATACCGATATATCGGCTAACCCGAAGTATCGCCGATATATCGGTATCGGTATCGGATGCATCCCTATTTATAACTAAGTACACGTAATATAAAAAATGACAATTTATCATAATTATCATTAACAATGATTACGGATGTCATGAATGTGAATGATATGTATGCTAATATGTATTATGTATATAGTAGTGTAGTATGACTGCCTCAGTGGCGCGGTGGGCGAGAGTCCGCTTGCGGCGCAAGAGGTAGCGGGTTTGATTCCCGCCGAGGGGTCAAGTGTTTGTATGTTTTGCAAGCACTTTCTCCTTGGTCTGGGTGTTTAATATGTATAGTAAAAATTTCTATGTTTGTATGTATATTATATTAAGTATACCAGATGTCTAGTACCCGTAACACAAGCTAAGAGCTTACCACGGGGCTAGATGTTGTTGTGTGGATTGTCCGGAAATATTTATTTATTTATATTGTTAAGCGGTAGAGTTTGTTTGTTCGAACGCACTTATCTCCGGAACTATTAGTCCGATTTTAATAATTATTTCACTGATAAATAGCCTATTTATCGAGGAAGGCTATAGGATATATTTTCCTCGGGAAATCCATAAAACGCGGGCAACGCAACGTGGCATGAAAAGCTAGTACTTAAATACATATTAAGACAGCAAGTTATATATTTAATTAAAACGTTCAATTGAATCACTGTATAGCTATTGGCGAAAACCTTATTAAAATCCGTAAGGCTGTAAATAATATAAGCGAACATACAGTGAAATTGATTCGACTTAACTTAAAGTCTTCAATATCTTATATAAAATTTCCATGTCACCATGTTAGTTACCGTACTCCTCTGAATCGGTTTAACCGATTATTATGAAATTTTATATGCATATTCAGTAGGTCTGAGAATCGGCTACTATCTATTTTTCATTTTGCAAAACAACGTTTGCTGGGGGAGTAATCTTTATATACATAATTCTTCTGTGAGTGTGTATGTCACTGAACTTCTCTCAAACGACTGGACCGATTTTGATGAATTTTTTTGTGTGTGTTCAAGGGGATCTGGGAATGGTTTAGATTCAGAATACGGTCAACTGGATATTGTTTTTTGAGACGTGGGACAGGACAGCGTCTGTCGGGTCGACTAGTAATATATAATTATCTTATTTTCCATCCTGTTTAAGCCCATGGCTGGGCGTAGATACTAACCTCATCCTATCCTGTACACTAAATAAATGCTGAATTATAGAAGGGCGAGGAAGAAGCGACCCCAACGCGCGGCAAACGCGGGCGCAAGAAGAAGGAGCCGTCGCCGCCGCCGCCGCCGCCCCCCTCCAAGAGGAAGAGGAAGGAGAAGTCTACCTATATCGACGAGGATGACGAAGAAGAGGTAACTATCATTTTATTACTTTTGAAAATTTTGATTTTTTGTTTGTTTGTTTGTCTCGAATATGCTCTGAAACTACTGCACTGATTTAAAAAAATCTTCGATTTCCTCCGATAATGTAACCCAAGGTGAAAAAAAAAACAAAAATCTTTCTTAAATCGCGAATGCTGCGAAAACTATTGAATATATAACAAGTGATGTATTACAGTTTTGTAGAACTCATCATTATCAACAAAAAACGTCGGAATTTTGCGACAATAAGCGATATTTTATATTAAAAAAATAATTAAAATACCACTATATTTGTAACTTGGTATTAATCCTCAACAATCTATAATATAAAAATGAATCGCAAAATGTGTTGGTAAGCGCATAACTCAACAACGCCTGGACCAATTTGGCCAAATCTTTATTTAAAATGTTCGTTGAAGTTCAAGGATGGTTTTTACGGCGAGAAAAATTAGAATTATTGCTGGAAAAACCCTAAAAATAGCCCTTTTCTTTTTCCCATACAAATGATTTGTAACTAAAACGTAGTCAATTTGAGCTTTATTGCTATGGTATAAAGTTCATATTAAATTACAAGCACTCACTGTTGTCTAAGCAATGTAGGTGTGTTCCTAACGTCAAAGATCATATCTATCAAAAGTATATAAAATTTTCATGTCACAATGTTAGTTACCGTACTCCTCCGAAACTGCTTTACCGATTTTTACCAAATTTTATATGCGTGCGTATACAGTAGGTCTGAAGAATCAGCTACTAAGCTACTATCAATTTTTCATTTTGCAAAACAACGTTTGCTGGGGTCAGCTAGTGACTAATATTACTATTATTCACAATTTATACTGGCGACTTTGCGTGCATAAAAAGGTTATCTTATGAGAATGAGCAAGAACCGCAATTGGTGGTTCGCCACCATGGGCGCTAGTGCAGCGTAAGAGACTGTTGTGTGAAATATCAATAATATTTTGTTTCCTACGTGTTGTTGTATTTTGTTTCCCTGTGTGTGTGTGTGTGCAATAAAGTGTCTTGTATTGTATTATTGTATTGTAACAATTTCAAAGGAACTCAATTTTGTCATTTACAAGTATGCCTAAGACATCACTCGGAAACGGTGACCTTTGATATTTATCTTGGAAACAGCACAATACACTAAACAACACATTTTTGAAAATTATAACGCCGGCATAAGCTAAACATATGGATAAATAAAATAAATCATAGTTGCATAAATCATGCTAAAATCGTGTAAACAATCACGTTTATACAATTGATTAATTCTTAATTTTATTCTTATAACAAAACAATATTTACACTCATAATAATTCTCATAATTGAAATGATTAATTAATCAAACCGCTGAAGCTCTTCACTAACATACATCATATTATATATTCGCTTCTCAACTCAGTATAAAACATTGAAGCGAACTGTCAAGACAATGTTATTTCCTTGATATTTTTTGTTTAAGCAATTTAGTATTATTAATTTTAAGTTGACCTGTCCATGTAGGCTATGTGCTTCTAAGGAAATAAACGTTTTGACTTTGAATTATTCAGCAACCGCTGGCCGCGCGGCGTACGAAGATAAAGCAGGAACAGGACAAGGAGAAAGAAAAGGAAAAGCCTAAGAAGGAAGGCGCGCCGACCAGAGGGCGCCCGCGGAAGATACCCAAGACTTACATCGACGATGACCCAGATCTAGGTAAACTATTTTAATTATAATGATGCAGAAAAATGTTAAACGTATGAGCTCTTTAAAGTGGGAGTGGGCAGGCATATATAGCACGTAGAACAGATCGTTTTGGGGCCGAAAAGTTCTCGAATGGAGGTCGCGGATCGGTAAGCGCAACGCCGGAAGACCCCAACGAGATGGACAGATGACTTGGTCAATGTTGGAGGCTCATGTGGATGCTATTAGCTACGCCTATCACGTCGGGTCACCAATGCGCGGACAATGTATTTGTTTATTCTTATGTTGCTGAGGACAGGAATAACTTCAGATTCGAAAAATATCTATGTATGAATGTCTATTATAAATAGTATATTAGCTTGGCTTACCCGAGAGGTAAGCCAATCTTATTTCCATTTCCGTTGCATCCGATTTCAAATCACAACGATTCTAAAGAAGTTTCACTTCAAAAATATTTTATTGGTAAGAAGTAACGACTTCTATAAAAAGAACTTATTAAACCTGAGCAACCCAGGCTGTACAACCGGGCTTCTTTTGGCTAAACATTTACAAGCACCTTAACATACTTAGCCTACCTACTATGATTTTAACCGTATACAAATACAAAATCATTTATTTAGAATAAAATACATATAAATACATGCAGGGAAATAGTGACAATTATTAATTATTATTGCTCTAACGATTACAGAATATTTAAATGTATCCAGTTCCAAAAAGGTCCCAACTCAGCATAATGCGAGCTGTGAAGTCAGCGCTGGTCTTCCGTTGGAACCTTTGAAGAGCTAGCAGTCAAGTTAGGTTGACACAGATGAAAAATAAACAAAAATAATAACATAGTGTGGTAAAATAAATATATCCTCTGAATCCTTACACGTGACCTCCGGGTGGTGCTAAGAACCCGTCTTCGGCCGCGGCTTGTCACCACCCTCCGCGCTGGGCCAGTGCGTGAAGCGATTTTTTCGTGTTTCGTAATGTGGTCCGGAGAAGCCATCTACCTTCTAGGTCTTCATGCTCCATCTTAGACCATATCGTCACTTTACATCAGGTAAGATTGTGGTCAAATGAAGGCCTATCTATCATAAAAAAATATATATATATGTTTATATGGGCCTGAGATGCCCGAAATAAATTATTTAATATTATACAATTAAATATTGTTTGCACAGATATACCGCTGAAATCAATCAAGAAAGAAGCGAAGCCGAAGGAGCCAGACGAGATGGTTTCCATGGAGAAGTTCTACTTCGGTAAACTGGGCGGAGAAATTGTCCACGAGAAGACGCCCATTGCTGTTGATGTAAGTTGAACTTTATTTTACAACTAGCAGTATCCGGTTAAAAGCTATATTATAGCTTATGTCACTTCTCAAGCTTAAGAGAATCTGTGGGCCAAATTTCATTCAATTCTAGTTAGTTTAGTTTCATGTAATTGGACTTTGCGCTTGAAGCGACAATTTGCCAGTGTCGAGTTAAATAAAATTATAAAGTGAAAAAGATGTTACTCAGTTGAACGCCATTTTACCGTATCTCATTCAATTCTGTTCAGTAGATCCAGAGATTATCCCCGTCAACGTCACAAACAAGTTTGATTAAAAATCTTGATATTATTGAAATAAGAGGGCGTTGTTCTGTTGTTAAATGTTCTTCAAGCACTTTCTCCTTGGTCTGGGTGTAATATGTATAGTAAAAATATCTATTTATGTATGTGTGTATAAGTATATCAGATGGTAGTACTGTAATACACGCTTAGAGCCTACCGCGGGGCTAGATGTTGTGTGAATTGTCCGGTAATATTTTTATTTATTTATTTATATCGTTAGATCAATAATAATAATTAACTGTCACCATTTGTCTGCATTTGTTTATATGTATTTAATTCTGAATAAATAAATAAATAAATATTTCCGGACTAATCACACAGCATTACCTAACCCCAAACTAAGCAGAGATACATTTTTTGTTTTTGTAAGTACATACTTATGATACATAGAAAACACTCAGAGCCAAAAAAAAACAAATGATTTTGTATTGTAAAAAATGATTTTGTTTATTAATATGTTTTTATAAATGTGTGTTGGCAGTGCTGTGCTCAACACCCGGACGGGCGGCACTGAAAACCAGCGCTGTGTCTACATTCGTGCAGATACAGCACATGCTGAATGTCGACCCATTTGTGTACTTCAATCTAAGTTTAATATTATAATGTTATTTGTCTTATTCTTGTACACAAATAAATATTTTTCTTGTTATAATCCCCAGTGCCCAAACTGCCACCAAGAGTTCAACGAGAACATCTCCCTCCTGGAGCACCTCGTGAGCCACGTGACGGTGGGCGCGGCGGGCGCGCTGTGCGTGTACTGCAGCGCGCGCTTCGCCTCCGACGGGGAGCTGCAGCTGCACCTCAAGCACAACCACCCCGCAGACACCAAGTCCCCGGACCTCTTCACGTACGCCTGCCTGATCTGCGAGGTCAGTTCTCTATCATCAACAGCCTATTAACGATCCCACTGCTGGGACAGGGACTTCACGAGAGAGATTAGTTTACTATATTCATACTCATTTCTGCCTGATCTGCGAGGTCAGTTCTTAAGTCAGTTAGACGATAATCGTCAAAGACTTGGTAAAATACAAAAAAAATAATCAGATATTATTTTTTTCTATTGTTTAATTTATGAGCACTACCGCCTTCATTATTGTCACCATAAGGTTAGTAAGAAATATGCTATGATTATGGATGGTATACACACACACACACACACACACAGTAGTCGTCCCCGTGGAAGACCCAGGATGAGATGGCGGGACAAACTGGACACTCACCTGGGCACGTGGCCTGTCACAGCGTTCAATCGCGAAGAGTGAGAGAAGGGTAGGGCGGCCTTTGCCCTGCAGTGGGACAGTATGGGCTAAATAATAATAGTAATATAATGGATGGGAAAGTGTTTATGTTAGCTTCTCTCTTATTCCTAACCTCACATTTCTGGTGATCACAAGGACACTAATACCGCGTCACAACAGCCCCAGAATTTATTGCTTCGCAATGGTATTCTCATTGAGCCCGTCACGTAGGAAGTAACCTTAGCAGTCGTGTCTCTGGACGGGTTTATATCGAAATCGATAGTTTTGAAGTTGGTTGATTAAACGGTTTTTGGAGTTTACTCCTTAAGAAACTGTTTGGGTTATAAGGCCCGGTTCGGAAATTTTATGAGGAGTAAAATCAAGTGTAACACGAAAAGTTGAGGCGTTACGTAGAAAGAGACAAACATATATATCTGTAGGATTGAACGTGTAAAAGAATGAGATGGAATACATTACACAGCGTATCTCATTCTCGGGGTCTCCTCTTCGCGCGATACTTCGTAGTCTCGCTGTATTTTATTTATATTATTTTGTAACATACTTTATGTTATACGCTTTATTGAAGTAATAAAAATAATCCGAATAATTACAGATTAATGTTTGTTTCTCTTATCATTTTAGCAGATGCGTTCATTTACCCTCTTTTTCTATTCGATATATATCATAATTATCGTTCGTAAGGAGTAAACTCCAATCGTGCGTCGTAGCTGACACACACACACACTTTTATTTAAAGAAGGAACCTTTTTCCTAGATTGATCGCTCTCTGCACGGGACAGTATCTGTCTGTTATTTGTGTTTATGTTTTCTATATGCATGTTATTTTATGATCACATTGATTTAATTTTCAGACACAGGTCCACTGTGTCTGCAATAAAAGATTTTCATTTTTATTTTATTAATTATTTATATTTGTTACAGATTCGCTTCGCCACCGTGGCGGGGCTGGCGGCGCACATGCAGAAGTCGCACGCGCCGCTAGAGCTGCCGTACCGCTGCTGGGCCGGCGGCTGCGACTTCCGCGTGTCGTCGCACCGCGCGCTCGTGCGGCACTTCCGCGCGGCGCACGCGCGCACCGGCGACCTGCTGTGCGTGCACTGCCTCAAGGTACACTACTCACACCGCAGGGCAATACTGCCGTACCGCTGCTGGGCCGGCGGCTGCGACTTCCGCGTGTCGTCGCACCGCGCGCTCGTGCGGCACTTCCGCGCGGCGCACGCGCGCACCGGCGACCTGCTGTGCGTGCACTGCCTCAAGGTACACTACTCACACCGCAGGGCAATACTGCCGTACCGCTGCTGGGCCGGCGGCTGCGACTTCCGCGTGTCGTCGCACCGCGCGCTCGTGCGGCACTTCCGCGCGGCGCACGCGCGCACCGGCGACCTGCTGTGCGTGCACTGCCTCAAGGTACACTACTCACACCGCAGGGCAATACTGCCGTACCGCTGCTGGGCCGGCGGCTGCGACTTCCGCGTGTCGTCGCACCGCGCGCTCGTGCGGCACTTCCGCGCGGCGCACGCGCGCACCGGCGACCTGCTGTGCGTGCACTGCCTCAAGGTACACTACTCACACCGCAGGGCAATACTGCCGTACCGCTGCTGGGCCGGCGGCTGCGACTTCCGCGTGTCGTCGCACCGCGCGCTCGTGCGGCACTTCCGCGCGGCGCACGCGCGCACCGGCGACCTGCTGTGCGTGCACTGCCTCAAGGTACACTACTCACACCGCAGGGCAATACTGCCGTACCGCTGCTGGGCCGGCGGCTGCGACTTCCGCGTGTCGTCGCACCGCGCGCTCGTGCGGCACTTCCGCGCGGCGCACGCGCGCACCGGCGACCTGCTGTGCGTGCACTGCCTCAAGGTACACTACTCACACCGCAGGGCAATTGGCGATGCAAAGATTATCCGCACGCCTCTAGCGGTGAAATTTAGAAACTGTCTAAGAACGACACTTTGTTTGTTTTTATCTGATTTGTATTTATTATTTATGTTTTTCCCTGACGTTAATTGTAACGAAAACTGTCAAAGTGTCGTTCTTAGACAGCTTCACAATTTTGTCACTAGAGGCGCTAGTTAGAATCTTTGCATCGCCAATACTACTGGAAAAAAAGATTATGAAAATATATGTTAAATTTCATCAACATCACCCTATTAACGTTCCCACTGCTGGGACACAGGGACTTCTCTCTTGACGAGAGAGATTAGGCCATAATTCGCCACGCTGGCCAAGTGCGGGTTGGTGAATGTCACATGTCCTTCAAACTCTTTTAAAGTTATCAGAACATGCCGATGCCATTCCTTACGATGTTTGCCTTCACCTTTTAAGCACGTGTTTAAAGCGCACATAAATTTCTCAAGAAGAAAAATCCAGAGGTGAGTGGCGGGGTTTGAACCCACGACCTTCGGAATGAAAGTCGAGTGTCCTCCCACTTAGCCAACACGGCTTCACGGCATGTTAAATTTACATACATATAATTATAAGTTAATACTAGCTGACCCCAGCACACTTTGTTGATGTTGGCCGATTCTCAGACCTAATCAATATGCTCACAAAATTTCATGAGGTCAAGCCGTTTCGGAGGAGTACTGGAACGAACATTGATACACGAGAATTTTATATAAGTTATAATATAAAACAAATAGAACCACATACAAACACTTAGGTCTGGTTGTATTGTATTGTAATTTTTTTTTAACTGAATAATTTTGCTATGATTGTTAAATCTTAATAAGTGACAAACCTCACTATGGTTAAAAAAATATGATCAATTGTCAATATCGTCAATCTCTTTTTACTTAATTTTACTGAGAATGTCATTTGTCTCACCAAATTCTCCCTCCCAAAGGTGGTGCCGGTTTATGTGAATGGAAACGAGATGATGTCCAACGTGCACATCTTCATGGACCACTTGAGGCAACATCGCGAGAAGGAGCTGGAGGTGAAGTGCACCCGATGCACGCTCAGATTCGTGCATCTTGGTAAGTCTATTAACCACCTTCTAACTATAATATTAATGGAAAATAGATTTAGATGGAATATTGGCGATGCAAATATTAGCCGCACGCCTCTAGCTAGCGGCGAAATTTAGAAATTGTCTTAGAACGACACTTTGTTTGTTTATATCCGATTTGTATTTATTATTTATGTTTTTCCCTGACGTTAATTGTAACGAAAACTGTCAAAGTGTCGTTCTTAGACAGCTTTACAATTTTTACACTAGAGGCGCTAGTTAGAATCTTTGCATCGCCAATTGTTAAAACACTATATCTTCTTCTTTGTCGTTTCACTCTTGACATAGCGGTCGTGGTCACTTTGAAGCATCATTTGGTGTTAGAAACGGACACAGCTTTCTTAACGATCGCCCGCCATCTTTCTCTGTTAAAACACTATCTCACCTGTTGTAAAGTGTCTATGTGGACGAGGATGGATCCTAAAGATATAGAAGGTTTAATGGTTACCTTCTTTTGTCTTCTCTCATCTTGTAATAGGCATGTCATAATAAATAGGAATTCTGTTTAGTCCTGCTAGTGCTAAGATATAGAATTATCTATGGGCTTGTGATGGATAAATATAGTACATTTCGCTCGAAGGCATTACGTCACGAGAAACTTCAATGAATCGTCTTGTATTTTCGTTTGCAAGAAAAAATTAAAATAAGGGTACATTTTTTTAAGTTATCTAAACGGACTCATCATTATTTTTGTCATCTACCCTTTTATCAGATAATATAGAAGTAAGGAGCGAATTCCAAACCTTTGTGGTGGGAGTGATGTAGGAAGATAAAAACGCTTAGCCCGATTGGATTGAACATCCACTAAATGTTACAGTAATGCGCCGTTCGTCTTTTTGACCTAGAGTAGAAAGTCAAAACGTTTATTTCCTTAAGAATAATAAATAAATAAAATAATAAGAATCATAAGCTAGTTTAAATAAAAACTAAGAATAAACAAGGAAATTACATTGTCTTGACCGTTCGCTTCATTTTTTTTTACACCAAGTTGGGAAGCGAATAGAGCAACTCAGCTTTCATCTCTTATATTGTTATCATTACTACATAATATTGGTGTACAACATAGCCACCACATATACAAAGAAGCTGGTATTTTTTCTCAGGTCAACTAAAGGAACATCAAATCCGGGACCACCTGACCGTTGAGAATGCTACCCCGCTATGCGCAGAGGAACACTTAATCGTGAAACCCAGAGTAAGTTATAAACAATTATTCATACACAGCAAACTTCTATAACTTAATTTAACTTCAATGCATCTCATTGCAGGCACTTAAACTACGCAATAATATAAATTTGAACGCAGAATTAAATACGGCTATTGAAATCCTACCCTCGTCAATTATACTGTAAAATTTTGCAAGATTTATGAAAGAAATTTGTAAATAATGAAATTATTTCCTGATCAAGCAATCCTTCAAAGTTCTACCGCCATTAATCAGTATTTATTCATTCTTCTTTAAGTAGTTTGAAATGTTGTTGTTCATAATTAAAACTTTCGCTTTATTTCTTGGCGTAAGTTATTTATCTGACGAGGCTTAAGGGAATGGAAACGGAAATCAATATTTACAATATTCTTTCGCGGTCAAACACGTTAAACTAACGTCAAGAAATATCGCGAATTTCATCAAATTATTGTAGTTAGTGTCTTTTTTTAACTTATAGAAGTAGCGTAGAATATTTGTTGTATATCAATCTATGCAGCAACCAATCAATCTATCCGAACTATGCAGTAACTTATTTCCGATATAATCAAAATTTATACTAAATAAAAAAACATTCCAAAACTTACTTAACTCTAAAAAATCATATGATTTTGTAATGTGCACGCTTTCATTTGAGACCCCAGTTTAGTATATTTCTAGATTAGATTTTTCTTCCCCTCTTTCACCCCCATAACTAAATTGAAATCGCATCATTCGTTCGGGAGCTATGATGGCACAGATAGACACGTCAAACTTATAACACCCCTCTTTTCGATCGGGCGTTAATAAAGAGAATTATCAAAATCATCATTATTACTTAACTCTAATAATTACTGTTTATGTTTCATGCTTTCATAAGATTTAATATGTCCACAGAACAAAGCACGCCCTCCAGTGAAAGACTCCGCCAACCACGACATGGTGGAAACATTTGAGGGTCTCACCCTAGTGCTGCCAGAAGGATCGCTCTGCAGGGAATGCGATACCCCTATGGACAGTGAGAAACATTTCTTGTGAGTAAAAAATCTACATTTTGCTGTAGAAAAATACTTTAATCTAATTGAGAAACTAAATATTGATTTAAGGATAGTTAAGTTTGGATCGTGGAAATCTAAATATTTAATACCATAAAAAGGTTCCTTAAACAGTTGGATTAATATTAAAAACAAGCGGCCCGCCCCGGCGTCGCACGGGTAAAAAAAGTTCCCGGCAATTTTTACTTATTTGCTCACCGTTTAGACCTACCCTGGACTACGACAAACATTTTAAAACCAAAATCAGCTCAATCGTTCCAGCCGTTCTCGAGTTTTAATCAGACTAACGAACAACAATTCATTTTTATTTATATAGATTACATTCTGATTCCCAATTTAATGCCAAATAAAGTTAACCATGCAACCGATTATGCATTAGTACTGGATAAACAAATATGACATATAATGACCTCCTGAGATGAAGCCAAAGTCAAAACGTTTATTTCCTTAGAAGCACATGGCATACATGGACAGATCAACTTAAAATTAATAAAACTTAAAAAAAGTATCAAGGAAATAACATTGTCTTGACAGTTCGCCACAATGTTTTGTACTGAGTTGAGAAGCGAATAGAACAACACAGCTTTCAGTTATGAAGATAAATAAATAAATAAAATTTTGCCTGACAATCCACACAATAACATCTAGCCCTATGGTAAGCTCTTAGCTTGCGTTACGGGTACTAGACATCTAATATGTATACTTTATATAATAGACATTATATAGATTTATATATATATAGATTTTTAATAAAGATACACATAATACAAAATGCCAGCCATTGTTTGGCAAAACTCCCATGAAATAAATAAACAGAATAATACAAAATGTTTATTGTGGTAACAAAATGATACAGAACATTATCCGTTATTGGATGCCTCCTTTTAAGTACTAAGTACCTGTATTAGGAGACAACGCTCTTCCATAGAATACGCTTATATATTAACTTATATTGGTAACACACAACACAAACAAACAAATAATCAATATAAATCACATCCCTTTTTGAGGGTAGAGGCAAAATAAAAGTAGGTCTAATGCACTGTCATATATCAAGCACACATTGCTCAAGACTTATAACCCATTGTTGTGTCATTTTAATTGAATTGTTTTCGTTTCATCCCCAGAGGCACAACGAGCTGCACAAAGTGTTCGTACGTGAGCTCGTGCTACCGCGCCATGCTGCAGCACAGCGGCTACTGCGCCGGCCCGCTCAGCCTCGAGGACGCGCCCCGCGCCGCGCCCTACACCACGCACTGCGTCTGCGGGTACTCCACTAAAGTCGGTAAGTCTGACGCCCACATATATACTAATAATAATTATTATTATTATAATAAGCCCCCTGTGTCCCAATGCTGGGCAAAGGCCTCCCCCCATTTTTCTCGCCAGTCATGCAGAAAACTGTCAAGCTCGTCCCGCCATCGTCGCTGAGGTCTGCCGTGTCGCCTTCTCGCTAGGTCTGGTGCCTAATATAAAAATAAAATAAATTGAATAGAATAGAATATATTTATTGCATGAAATACATGTGGTTACATTGTTGTTACATGTTCAGAGTTTCAATGTATTCTGCCCTCATGAGCGTGCAATATTATTAGTTACATTTGTCAAAATTAAAATAATTAAATGTCACAAAAAATAAATTAGGAATAATAACAACAAAAAAACTATAAAATTAAACAATGGAAATAATTTAAAACTATTGAAATAATAACATGGCGCATAATACATATATGTAGGTCAGTATTAAAATTTATCACTCGAAAATTCATTAAATGTGTAGTAACATTTCTTAGTCAAAAGTTCATGTACTTTCTTCCGAAACATCGAACAAGGTAGTTCTCTAATAGATTTAGGCAATTTGTTGTAGGTAGATGGTGCTGAGCAGAATATACTCCGACGCATTAATGTTGTTTTGGCGTCACGAGTAACTACTTTATGTTGGTCTCGTCTATTTCGTATCACAGTATCAGAAAGTTGTTCAAATATTTTAGGGTTGTTTTTAACAAACATAACTGTTTCGAAAATATAGAGCGCTGGAATCGTCAATATTTTATATTTGTTAAAGATAGGTTTGCACGAGTCCGTTGGTTTTAAGTTAAACATAGCTCTTAAACACCGCTTTTGACTTTTGAAAATCTTCATAATATCCGTCGAATTCCCCCAGAATATAATACCATAACGAATATTTGAGGAAATAAAGCCATGATAAGCTGTTAACAAGCTTTCTGTGTTAACAAATTTGGATAATTTAAATAGACAATATACTAAATTATTGATTTTCTTACATAAATATTCTATATGAGCTTTCCAATTAAGTTTCATGTAAATTATAAGTCCTAAAAATTTAGTCATGTCAACTTCATTAATTTGGTTACTATCATATTTAATGTCTAGTTTATGATTAGCTGTTATATCACGTTGTCTATAGTTAATGATTTGGGTTTTTGATAAATTTATTTTAAGGTTATTGTTATCCAACCAAGAAATAATAGAGTTTAAGGCTGAGTTGATGTCATTTTCATACGTCATTTTGTTAGTACATTGAATTGTCACTGCGCTGTCGTCTGCAAAAAGTGACATGGGGTGTGTTGTCGACTTTGGCAGATCATTTATATAAATAAGGAAGAGTAAAGGGCCGAGTACACTTCCTTGGGGTACACCATACAAAACTTTGCGTTCATGAGATCTATATACATGCTTTGTTTTTAAATTTACTCTAGATATTTCAGTAATTTGTGTTCTTTTTTCAAGATAAGATTTAATAAATATAACTTTTGAAATTATGATGGTTTTTAACAATATTATGATTCAAAACGGGTAACATACCAAAAACCGTTCTTGACAGACTTGTTACCCGTTTTGAATCATAAAATAAATAAATATTTCCGGACAATCCACACAACAACATCTAGCCCTGTGGTAAGCTCTAATGCTTGTGTTACATCTGATATACTTAGTATAATAGACATACATACATAATATAGATATTTTTATTATACATATGAAACACCCAGACCAAGGAGAAAGTGCTTGCAGAAATCACAAACATTCACCCTCGGCGGGAATCGAACCCGCTACCTCTAGCGCCGCAAGCAGACCCTCGCCCATCGCGCCACTGAGGCAGTTAAATAATAATAATAAAAAAGGTGTGTGTGCGATTCACACACGATAGAAGTGAAACTTCAGTAAATCGACAAAAGAATAAAAAAAAACAAAAAAAATAATACTATGATATATAAATACACAACGATTCTAAAGAAGTTTCACTTCAATAAATCATTTATTTCAGGCTTCTAAGGCCCATATAAACATATACCTTATAGACTAACATACATAAAAATATAAATCTTATAAACTAAATAAAATATCATAAAGTTTTGATTGTTTGCTTGAACATAAATGCTATTTTAATGCGGGGAAAATACGTTGTTATTATGGAAAAATCCATAAAACACAGGCAACGCTGTGGTGTAAAAAGCTAGTCTACTTACATAAGCGTTTTGTCAGGCAGAGAGAGGGAGGACTCTTTACGTTGCCTCCTTTTGGAATTCGTATCATCTAAGGATGGTTTGATATCTAAGCACGCGCTAAGATATGTATGGGATGATTATATGCGTTTCAAAGTGCGCTTGGGCAACACCGGCGCCGGCGCCGGTGAAGTCGGAAAACTGCTTACTATATTCGTGTGATGTACGGCGCATTTATTGGCATGTTTGTACATAAGTCTGAATCCAGTGGTATTGATAATAATGACATTAGACTCTTAGTGTTACATTCATATGGTAACACAACCCAAGAAGGGTTGTGTTACCATTTTAATGTTTTTGATTCGCGGTGACTCTGTAGTGTAGCCAAAATGTCACATTGGTCATTTGGTTTCCAGGCACGGACATGCTAACGCACTTGCTGATGTGCGAACACAAGACAGCATACAGCTGTGAGGAGGACGCTCGAGCCAACACTGTAAGACCGGCCGAAGAGTCCATTTTCAAGCCTGCAGAGGAGCCGACCCCGGAACCGGTAAGCATTTTAATAATTCAAGGATTCGTAATACACAAGCGTGGTGAATTAAGGCCTCAACTCTCTCGCCAAGAGAGAAGTCCCTGTGTCCCAGCAGTGGGATATTTAATAGGGTGATGATGATGAATACACAAGAACATTTTGATATCGAATCACACATTAAAAGGTCACCGACATAGTCTTTTATCTGGGATTGGCTCATTGCAGTTGCAGTGGGCAAACAATAGAGCACGTCGACTAGATGGTTGTTGGGTCCAAAATGTTTTGTAAGAGTGGACTACGGAACGGAATTACTGCGTAGGACGTCAACTGACGAATTAGATGGGCGGACCATTTCGTAGAGGCTGCTGGTTCACGGTGGGTACAAATTGTCTTCAATAGAAATGACTGGAAACCCTAGAGGCTTATGTCCAGCAGCAGACGTACTAAAGCTGAAATGATGATGATAACATGAGCGCCTAGCTCTCCGCAAAAACTTTTTTTTTTATTTTAAGGTTTATTACTGCCGAGCAAATGACACTCCCAAATTTCCGCTGCAACTTGCCACCTGTCGAATCGAAATTTTTAATGGTCGTCTCGACTGCGTTTTCAAGTCCACGGCTTCCTTCTGGGACCCAGGGTGTACCAGCATGAGCCCATCTCTCTTTAATGGGCCAGAAACACTACAGGGAAGGACATGCATCATAAAAAAAATAACTACATTAATATCATACTGATTTTGTTTTAGCCGGTGGAAACCACGCCGTCTTTATCTGACTATGCCCCGCCATCAGTTCTGAACACGCAGCTGTCTCTAGATGACTTGGCGCCGCCCTCAGTCTTAAGCCAGAACGATCAGGTAATACATTTATCAATTGTTGACAATTATTTTGTTCACTAATATAATTAATTTCTAAATTTTGAAACCTTAATAAGTTGACAACTAATCTTCAACTGACAATACATGTGCACAACAACTGCACTGTATCTTGCACCTTCTTTGGTGTCTTGTATGCTTTTTTGATGTTACAAGGACTTAGAAAACATACTGTTTTATTTAGATTCTCACTAAATAAATAAATATTGTTTCAGCATGACTCTGAGCTACTAAAAGACGCGTACGACCGACCGCTAGCCACGCCGCGGCACGAGGAGCCATCCTACACTCTCGGAGACTTTGAGCCTTTGCCCCAGGAGCCTCCACCGCAGCCTGACTTTGAATCACTATAACTAATAACAATTTAATGAATTTTTTGTGAGGTGATTGAGTTGTCATTTAGATGTATAAGATGTGCAATTTAAGAAGTAAATTGTAGATTCATGATTACAATAATAAAAGTGTAACTTTAAAACCATTATTCTAAAGTTACACTGAACATTCATCCTTATTTGCACGGAACAGAGATGTGATGTATGTGGATTTATAGATACAATTTTGTGAAAGGTCAATATTTTATGTTTATGCTTTTGCAAAAAATGGTTGCTTAGTTATTATTGTCAATTTGAAAGATTAATGCTAAAAGGACTATTTTGTACAATAGAAATAAGAAAATAAATATACAAGTTTATGATCTATATATTTGATGTCTTTTCTTTATTCTTCTCTTTTTCTTGAACTTAAGAGTAACCTTGTTAACAACACCATAAACCTGAATGCAATCATCATCATTTTCGAGAACAGTGCTATCATAACACAGGTTGTAAGTTTTCCAAATATACCTCCATGATATTTTCACTTTATTTTGGTTTCTCTTTTGATAAATAGCAAAATGTCTTGCTACAGCTTTTTTTAAATCTCGCACTGAAGCTGTTTGTGGGACCTATGAAAAAATTTATGATTATGTTTAAAATGGCAATAAAATAATCATATTTTATAAAAGTAACAATATTTACAGTAGAATCCCGATTATCCGGATTAAATAAAACCAGGGGTACTCCGTATAATCGAAAATCCGGATAATCGATTTCAAAGCAAATCAAACCACTTTAAATTACATATAATAAAGTTTTATTATGTATTAAGTTTTACAAGTGTGGTTTAGATAATATACGATACATAAAAACGGAGCTATAATGATTACATAATACCTATGTAATTTAAAATTTTGGTTGGAAATAACTTGTTATTGGTCTTTGACGTAATTAATCAATGGTTTCACTGCGGCTAAGACCCTGATGCGTTTTATTGGGATCCAATAGGATGTATTGGATCCCATACAGTTGTTACAACTAAAACGCAGATAGTCTTTCAAACCACTTAAAAGCAATATCGAGAGCTTCAAAAGCTTCTGAATCTTTGAAAATCTTTTAAATTTGTTTCCTTTTATTTAATTATCTTCAGTTTGTCATCAAGAGACAACACTACTCTTTTTCGCTTGACATTGTAAATTTCGAAGACCAAATGTAGACAAAAATAAAAACAACCTTTCAGTTATTTATGCACGCTATTTATGAAAATGAAACAAAATCAAACACTATCTTGCAATCAAATGACAGCGGGAGTACACGTAACGATCGGACGCGGGAATAAACTTGTCGTAACATGTATCGTTGCGCTGTCAAAACTATTAAAATTAACAATTAGAGCCGAGACGAATGATTCCGGATAATCGGATATTCGGATAATCGATCTTCGGATAATCGGAATTCTACTGTACATACATACTAATAAAGAACACTTACTATTACTTTTAAAACTGGTTCATCTTCTCTTGATATAAACAATGTTATTGCCAGTCCATGTTCAACTGCGATCTAGAATTCAGAAGAACATTGCTCAGTTGTACAGAATTGCTTAGTCACAATTATGACTGTGGAATAAAGTACCTAATAATTATTTGTTCCGTTTATATATAAATGTGTTTGTTCAATACTACAAGAATCTACTTGGTTTCAGACACAGTTTATTTATTTTGGTTTAACAATTGAGTGAAAAAAAATGGTTTACTTTATTTGGATAATAATTTTGGCCTTCGCTCCTTTATTGCCCTGAGGCCTCTGTACCTCTCAATACGGCCCTGAGTTTACAACAGTAACAAGAAAGACTCAATAGAGAGTAAATTTATATTATTGTGCACCCGTGTGGGGTGTCTCAACAATGGGGTAACTTACCTGAGATAAAATTTCTTCCAGGATAATATCAGCAGGCAAATCGTTAAGCAGCGAATCACATTTCGTTATGGTATACAGAGATGATTGTGTTATTTCAAGTAATTCATCGTGAGTTAGCGAACTAGTAATATCTTCAAGTTGTTCCGCATGTGGTGGCGGCGAAGAGATGTTTACATTGTTCATATTGTGCCTTAAATTTAAAAAAATATTCAACTCATCATTTTGTTTTTGTAAACAAGTAACGACAACTTCACCAGAGAGTATATAATCACTACGTTTTAAACTTCACGGCACTTGTGTAAACGCTGAGTGGTTAATTTTGTGCTTAAGCTTATTTTATGAATCTGTGACTATTCAGACTACGTATTCGTTATTTTCATCTGTGAGTTTTGGACTGAAACTCTATGGCCAATGATCTGTCAATCAATCTGTCATTATTTTCTTGCAATCTGTCAGTCACTGGCAATTTGAGGTTACTTTGGCTTAATTTTTGATCGGCTAGCCGTAAAATTCTTAAAAAATTGAGTACCCAATACTCGCCTGAATACATTTATAACATGGATTCACTTACAACTGGTTCTATGAGCGGGACGCAGAAAGAAGAATTGATGGATCAGGTAAAACAACAAATTGCAATTGCAAATGCTCAAGAACTCCTTACGAAAATGTCAGAGAAATGTTTCAAGAAATGTATTAGCAAACCTGGCACATCCCTGGACAACTCAGAACAGAAATGTATAGCTATGTGTATGGACAGGTATATGGATGCATGGAATTTGGTTTCACGGACATATAGCACTCGTATACAGCGAGAGAGGAACAACATGTGAGGCTCACACTGGCTAGTTGAAGATTGATATTGGTTGCAGAACAATGTACATAGGACTTAGTAGTGATGGCATTTCCTATACTGTGAGTTGCGGCAACTTGTGTTCAATAAAAATAAATTAGGTTGTTACTCGGTTTTATTGCTTGGAACTCTCACAAAACTGTTTAGCACTATTAGTGATAATGTTATTGTTATTTGAAATGATACATTTTATGTAGTTCCAGTTCTTACAAGTTACTAATAAAAAACAATAGTTTATTCCAAAGAGGATGTTATTATTATTGCTAGACTTCACCTTTTAACATTTTCTTACGAAATAAATAAAGCTTACTAATCCACATTTCCCTTAGTTCTTCCTCACTAGGTAATTCCTGAAACAAAAAATAGATATTTTAGTCAAAACATTTTATATCAGAATGGGTCTTGGTTCCTTACTCATTATTCTTTGTAATTACATCATCCTATCCAAAATTGATGACAGGACCAAAAATTATGAGCTATAAAACCAACAAGGGTTGATTTATTAGTGTTGTTGAAAATAAACTTACATTAAAATTTATTATAGAATCATCTTTCTGCTCCTTCACCTCAGATTCCGGCACCAAAATAGTCTCAGCGTTTAAATCAATTAGAATATTCTTTTTGCTTCTTGAAGACTTAAAGGATTTTTGTGAAAATGAGTCTGAGTTTATCTCATCTAGTAGGTTGCGATCATGAATGGTAGGCATATCTTCTTTGACTTCAACTTCTTTATATTCGTAAGATGGTAATTTAGTCAAAGTGAGGCCAGCAGCTTCTGCAGCCTTTATTGCTTTTTCTATTTTAGAATCAGTATCGTCCAGGTTTACTTTCTTAGGCACCGCTGGTTCTGGAATAATATTTAAAAAATAAGAATTTAGGATGGAACAGACTGAACACTACTGCTGAGAATAAATTGAACATTACTAAGTAGCAAGTAACAACCATAGACATTAGAAAGTTATAGATAGCTTTAACAGACTGATTAAGTGATAACTTTGGCAGAGAAACACAAATAGGCTTGGAAAGAATTGTGATATAAGCAAATTTTCCAGTAAGTGTACCAATATCAAATGAGCTGGAACGACGGCTGCTAGATGATCTAGATCTCTTTGATTTCTTGCTACTCTTGCTATATTTCGACCTACTTCGCGACCGCGACCTTGATCGATCTCGCCTGGATCTACCCCTGGATAGCGAGCGTCTTCTAGACTTCTCGTACCGATCTCGTGATACACTACGCGAGTAACTCCGTCTCCTGTGACGCGTGCGAGAACTGGAACGGCGTCGTTTGACGCTGCTGGACGCCGAGCGGTCCCGAGATCTCGACCGTTTCTTGTGTTTACTTTTCTTCTTTTTGTCGTAAGAGGATTCAGAACTGTATGAAGAACTCCGTCGGTCCCGGTAGCGACTTCTCTCGCGGGGCATTTGCGATGAAAACTAATCAATACTTAACCTTAATATTTATTTTACTTTTCCGTACCATACATCGAGTAAAACAACAACAGAACAGCAGACAGACAGAAACAAACTGACATCAGCATGACAGAACGAACAGGTTATTTTATCGTCTTCCTTCATCAGTGATTTCAGTGTCAGTCAGTCACAGTCAGGGTCATTTGTTTTTTTTTTCTTCTTCTTCTTCTTGTAATCAGCGCAGAGTATTTGCCAATTGCCATTTTCTGTTTCCTTTATAAGTTACAAACTTCTTTCTTGAAATAGTAGACTTATAGATATAGATAACGTTGTATATTTTTTGAGCCTTTTTAGGTCGTTTGGTTCGTATCTATAGATAGAGTATAAAGTCAGTAGGGATGCTGCTCAGAAGGCAAAGTTCGCCAGTTGTTTAAAAAGTACAATTCATAAAATTTTAGTGACAGCAATATGAAATAATAAAATTTTCGTAATACAAATATTATTGACATGTTTAAAAGTAATTATAAAAAAAATGCTGTCTGTTCCGGCTAGGCTCTAAACTGGCTAGACCTTTTTCGACAAAAATTGTATTGTATGTTTTATACAATTATTATTTATACAAATTAACTGTGAAAGATATTTATAAATATCTCTCCCAGTTAATTTCAAATAGGTATGAAAATTTGGATGACACACTCACCTAGTACAAAACAGCAAGGGAACCTATGAAAAATAACAATTTTCGCACACGCACGCAGGAAACCTCGTGCCATTACTATATTACCAAATTAATGATGCCATATTAACCAAAATTGTGTTAACCTTTGAAATAAGATCATTTACGTAAGAATAAGAATAAGAATAAGAAAAATTTTATTGTATAAATTGTGTGTCATGTACATGAAGATCTTAAATAAAATCGAGTATCAACAATTTGATCCACTTCGGACATACAATATAGTAATAATTTAACACAATAGTTAAATTATAACAAAAATTACAAGAAAACAAACAAAATTCTTACAGTAGGTACCTACATACTAAAAACACTTCAAACAAAGTACCTTATATTTTACTTATACCTAATTCTCAAAGTATTCCTTTAGGTTATAGTGAACACTATTTACAAGCCAGTTTCTAAGTTTAGTCTTGAATGAATTTCCGTTAAGTTCTTTTATTTCAAATGGCAAATGATTGAAGACTTTGATTGCAGTTACAAAAGTGCTTTTTTTAAAAAGAGTGTTATTTATCTGAGGAATACTTAAATTATATTTATATCTATTTCTTAGGTTTTCAGATCTTTGAGATTTCAGGTTAAAATATGATACATTGTTTCTAACGAATAAGCAAATTTCTAATATAAATATATCTGTAAGAGTTAATATCTGGTTTTCTTTAAAAACATTTCGAACAGAATCAGTGTTTTTTAAATTATAAATGGCTCTGATACACTTTTTTTGCATTATAAATACTGATTGCACATCAACAGAATTTCCCCAGAATATGACTCCGTAGCATAGATGAGGAAAAACATGAGCATAATACGCACTTTTTGCAATAAATTTTGATGAGACATTCGTGAGGACATGCAAAGCATAGCAGTATTTAGATATTTTACTAACAACATTATTAATATGGGATTTCCAATTTAGAAACTTATCAATTTTAATTCCTAGAAAATTTATTTCACTCACTTCATTCACAGTATTTCCATTGTAAGCTATATTTAAGTGAATGTTGGGTGTTTTATAATTTTTAAATCTAAGGTATTTGGTTTTTTCAATATTGACTTTCAAATTAATACAGTCTAACCAATTAACTATTTTAATGAGTGTATTGCTTATTTCTGTTTCAAATTCCTTTATATTTTTATTTTCTTGGGGTATAAAGATTGTCGCATCATCTGCGAACATGACGCAGAGGTGTTTTGTAAGGTTCGGCAAATTATTGATATAAATAAGAAATAATAGAGGGCCAAGAACACTTCCTTGAGGCACTCCTTGTTTCATGATTACATTTTTTGAATAAACCTGTTCTAATGTTTTATTATTTTTATTATAAGTGTCAAGAACGGTCGTCTGTCTTCGTTCACTAAGATATGATTTAAATAATGAATGTGGTATACCCCTTATACCAATTTCCTCTAATTTATTTAGTAGGACGTTGTGGTTAACACAATCAAAGGCTTTAGACAAGTCTAAGAACAATGCAACACCATGCCTTTTGTTATTTATCTCGGTCCAAGCTTTGTTCAGAGTTTGAAATATTGCTAATGTTGTGTTTTTACCTTTTCTAAAACCATACTGGTTTGGGTTAAGAATGTAAATTTAATTTAATAAATAAGCTTTTTGGTCTGCTACCTAAAGTTCAAAGTGTCTACCACACTGTCACACTAACCCCACATCTACAATAAATAACAATAATTCACTAATTGCTTTTGACACGATAATGTATTAAAACCAATAATATATTTACTGAACCTGACATTCTTTCATAATAGTTGATCACTTACGATTTAATTAAGTTTTATACATCATGGGTACAACCTTAATTGGTTTTAACAGTGTATTTTGGTTTATAATTAAATTAATAGTAGGTACAATATTATCTGTATAGTTTTGTTTTTACTGATGATAGAATCGATAACAAAGAATAATATGACAGCAACAAATCCATGGAATATTTACATTTGTGGTCATATTGTTCAAGAATATACCAAAGTAAACAAGTTAGGTAATAAAAAAAAGTTATTACATCCTCATACAAACAGTAGGTACCTATCCTGTTGAGATAGAATTATTGAGTTAAAATCCGATAGTGCAAACAACTAAGTTGCTACAACGTTCCTTGATCTGAGGATTCTATATATATATTTCAAAGAGGATATCGAAAAATTATATAGGTACTGTTTGAAGAAAGATGACTATGGCAGAGAATACCTTATAATTATTATTATGTGAGGGACCATGAGTTATACATTTTTTGTATTCTAAAATAATATTATGTCAATGTCATAATGCAAAAGAAAAACCTAATGTCACGCCGTAGTTTCCGTTTCGTTACTGCGTATTTTAAATTACATGCAAATATTTTAGAGATTGTTATTTTAGTTTTTTTTAATCTAAATTCGATTCGATTCTTTGCTATTTTTCTGATTTTAATACAAATGCATAAAAATTTGCAAAGAAGTTGTAATATAACATCATTTTAAAATAACAGAATAATCGTTGTGTTTTGTAATGTAATGGAACGTACAATAGGGCAGCGACCGTCAATCGGCCCCGATGACGGAATGTGTAAAATGAAAATGGTGATCAACTTTATTTTTCAATATTCGCTAGTTTAAATCAACTCTGGTGCTTTTTATCCCATTTATTTAGTTAAAAAAAAGTTTTAGCAAATGCTTAAAGTATTTTTTTGTACAAAAAGTATTAAAACGGTCTCCCAAGTGCCTTTTCGCGTGATGCGAGCACTGACATTGTTTCGTTAAAATTCGCTGTGCCCATCGCGATTGTTATGTTTACGCTGGAATCGTGTGGTTTTTACTTGTTCAGTGGCTGGTGTAATAGATTCTAATGTATCCAAAACCATGGACAGGCAAGAGCGAACGCATGTTAACATGGAGGCCAGCGATTTGGTGGATACCAAACAGGTGAGTACCTTAGACCTAATTACCTGCCGGTTTTTCTGCATTTTCACCTCTGGCTTGATTGTATCGCCCTCTTACTTGCCAAAACTACATTGAGAAGCAGTCACTGGTTATATTTCAATGCAAATTAAATTAATCATATCATTGTGTATGTTGAAGATTGATATCTTTTGCCAGTGAAATCATTAGAATCTAAGATTTTCTTTGAAACAAAAAATTTTGTTATTGCTTTCTATTTTTTGGCATTTTGTGTTCAAGACCATTCATCTTGTGGAAGGCATACGGCGAGGTAAAATGTGGGCGAAGTATGCACTACCCACACTCCTGTTGAATAAATTATTGACATTAGAACATTGTTATGAGCTGTGGACACCTTATTGGGATCATATGGTTGTTGACTGTTTACCAATGACATGAATACAAGCTTAATTTTATTTTTAGCTGACAAAAGAGAGAATTCACAATTTATTAGAAACTTTACGGAGATCTAAAATAAACTGGGTAGTTTTTTTGTTCTAGATATATCAGCTATATTATATTTTATTTACTTTTTCTGTGTGGAAACTGTGTGGCTTTTAATTTATCTAGCTAGATAAATAAAAAGCCCATTTTTTCTCAGATCCCATAAGATCTAACTGCATTAGTCCAATAAATTTATTTATTTATGTTAAGATTCTCACAGTGGGTAACCTTAGTATAATAAGTTCTCCAGTCTAATGACAAAGTTATTTTCCTATGAAAAGTAGCCTGTGACCTTTAGAGAACTAAAACCTTAGGCTATAGAGGGTGTACAACATTCAATTTCAATGGTTCTGAGTGTGCAAAGCAAGACAGACAGAGTAACTTTTCAAAAATGTCTTATTATTAGGGAAGTTTGATTTAATAATATTAGTAAGTACTTAAGTGTTTAGTTACCTAAGCACAAGCTTAGAGCTTACCTTGGGGCTAGATTTTGCTTTTTTGATTGTCCTGCAATATTAATCTAAAATAAAAACTTACTCAAAGTGTGATTTAATCATAAATTGCACTAATCATTATAGTGTAACTAGATTATCTGTACTAGTTAATAAATAAATCAAGAATTGGGACTGAGAAATCCTAGGTATCTGCCCTATACTGGGTATATTTATTATTAGGTATAATTGCCAAATCACACAGGCCCAATATTTTTGTATAAAAATCAAGTTTTACTCAATTCATACAAAGGAAATTAAAAAGATGTCAGACAAAAAAAGTATTATCATGTCATTGTTATTATTCAAACTTATATAACTGTTTTCTCAGACTCTCATTTCATTATGCAGTTATCGGTTCAGATCTTGAGTCATTGTAATATCTATTTTAATTTTGTGAAACAGAAGTTCAGTAGTACTAAAATTAGGGTTGGCATGAGACATTATTTTATACACAATAAATATTGACTTGTAGCTCAAAACCATGAAATGAATTGTTTTTTTAACTTTAAATGTATTCAAAAAAACAAACAATAAATCTCTTCACAAAAACAATAATGTTCTGCCTTTTTTTGGTTGGCTAAGAACTGCTACTATAGTTCTCTGAACTATCACCTATTCCATGTCAATAGGAACTTTTATCTAAGTTTAACGGGCGTGGTGGGGGCGCCGGCGCAGCCTCCAACTTAGCTAGTAACGCCGCGACCTGCGCGTAGACCGCGCGTCAGCCAGGACCCGCGTGATGTCATCAGTATAGCCAGTATATCACTAAGTGGCAGTGTTGTGATTGTGGACTGTGGTGTGCAGAATGGTAGCCATGGTCGCCTCTGCGTCTGGATATGGCACTCTGCGCCGGTTTCTGAGCGCGCCGGAAGGACAGGGGGATGAGGGAATGCCCAGTGCCTCCGTTTCAGTCTCGGTAAGAGCCAGGCGCGTGGGTGGTATCGCCTTTTTGGGAGAACGTCTTCATCATTGATCAGTTGTCACGCCAACCATCTTCTTAGAAAGGTTTTCCGTGCATCGATGCAAATAGATAAATTATGTCATTATTAGATTAGGACCATCAAATTACTTAACGTAATTCATTAACGGATTATAGAATTTATTGCGTAGGTGTACGCAAATGATATCGCCATTGACATTCATATAAGAACGTCCAAGAATCGGGTACGGCGTACAGCAAGGTACTACAGCTACAGTTAACATCGGTCGTTATATGCCAGGAATGTTGATGATGCTTGCCTACTTATCGCGAGGCGTGCCGGCTCTACGAAGTATGTTTGTTTGATAACTGATACGATAAAACTTGTTAATGTATGCGTCTCAATTCCACATTCATTAGATTTCCAGGGCCGACTAGTCATTTACATGAGCTTGTCAACAATATCGTATTCTGATCAACCAACGGAAGCCTTATAAACAAACTGATTAGTAATGTTAAATTGATTATGGGATAATGGATTTACAGAAATTAATCTAACTCAGTAATTGAACTTTTTTGTCTCGCCGTTAGAAAGTGGCATTACGTTTTCCATTAGAACGTCTGCGCGTATTAAAATTTCGTGCATGCGACTGCTGTAAAATAAAAGAGCAATCCCAATTTCAGTCGCCAAATCGTAATTGGCCAGGTCGAGCTAGTCAGTGAAACTTTTTCTTTTATTTCCACTGAAAGTTCGGTTCGACAGTCCGCAGTTTGACATCTATAAAAAGACTTCATCAGCATCCAAAGGTCGTCGACCTTACTTTCCTCTTTATTATTCCGATGTGTGAATGGGTACATGGATAGATACCGGCCTTGGCCTCGCGAGCATTAGAATATTGTCGCTGGTGATGTCACCGAGATCCGCACAGGACTGTGCGGGAGGCATTCAAGGTTAGGGCGGCAGACCGTGCCCATCTCGAGAACCACGGCTCGTTGCCCACCATCCGCGAAAGGAGCCATGCGGTTGCTGACCCAGATCTTAATGTTTATTCGCTTTTTAAACTCCCAAATTAAGTCTTGTTACCAGCAAAATTGAAAGTGTTGCGCCTTGTGCCCACTAGCTATCACACTATTTAATCTACCTAACTTAAAAAAGAGCAGATAATTTCTACCTTAGTTTTTCAAAGTTGTGTCCCATAACCTAGCAGCTCAACTTGGATAATAAATAGAAAAACTAGTAGTTACTTGTAAAATGTATGTCTGTGCCAAAGTTAGCGGGCTTGCTTTTCTCCAAGCATTCAATATAACAACTTTACGCTTTAGGCTTATTTTAAGCTCCTTGTGCGTAGAGAGTATAAATCAAAGATCAGGTTTAGCTGGATGATAGAAACGGAGAGCTGTAATTTACCGATTGTTCGCTGCAGTTCTCTTTCCCACCCGTTATTTTGCGCTATAAAATGAATTTGAACTACCCATTCATTACACATGGATGCCGTAACTTTCGATTTGTAATACAAAATCCAACAGTCCAATCAACATCTTGAACTTCTTTAAACCACCCAAAAACCTTTTATATTTAGAGATGCTGAAATCACAGGATGATAGTAAATTTCCTCGACAGTTTTAAGCGATGCGACTTTATAAATATCCTTGGTATTTGTTGCGCGCTGGTCGGAGAAGCAACATTTAAGTCACCAACTTGTTCCGTTGCAAACTGCATTCCCTTCAATTTCTATGCTCTGAACAGTTCCATAGTTAAAAAAGCCATAAATCTCGTAACGAATAAATCAATTCAAATAACTGACATCATGTGTTTTAGAAAAACCGGGTGGCACAGTTGTGACCAAACTGGTTCAGTCAGGGCACTTTGAGAACCCGGTGCACACTTCCGCCCACCATACGGCTCAATAAGGTTAAGACCTTGTCGCCATAAACACCTAAGCAGCATTTTGCAATAAAAATATAGGTATATTCACCTCGAATGCCCATATCTTGTTGTTTCGCCATAAAACAATTCGTATCACCTTGCTCCCTGTTAATTTGCCGCATCTCCACCCTACAATTTGATCTCTAGATTGTCTTGATGCGTTTTTGATTTGTTGGTCCTTGGTTGCAAGTCCTCAATTATCTGTGGCAATTAGACGAGCCAAGCATCTATTGGAAATACATTTGTAGCTTTTGTTTCGTTGAACGGTGTTCTAGCTTCATATAATTTAGTCTATAGTTACCTCGTCTGTATAAAAATAACGTAGTACCTAACTATAATAGGTATATACGTATATATACGCTTTGAATTCATGATTTCTCGTGATAATTAATATAAAATAAATAACCTATAGCCTATAAATGTGTTATTGTATATCAATAACACATTTATAGGCTATTTCATGAATTTATAATTTACTAGCTGACCCCAGCAAACGTTGTTTTGCAAAATGAAAAATTGATAGTAGCTGATTCTCCAGACCTACTGTATACGCATATAAAATTTGGTAAAAATCGGTAAAGCGGTTTCGGAGGAGTACGGTAACTAACATTGTGACATGAAAATTTTATATACTTTTGATAGATATGATCTTTGACGTTAGGAACACACCTACATTGCTTAGACAACAGTGAGTGCTTGTAATTTAATATGAACTTTATACCATAGCAATAAAGCTCAAATTGACTACGTTTTAGTTACAAATCATTTGTATGGGAAAAAGAAAAGGGCTATTTTTAGGGTTTTTCCAGCAATAATTCTAATTTTTCTCGCCGTAAAAACCATCCTTGAACTTCAACGAACATTTTAAAAAAAGATTTGGCCAAATTGGTCCAGGCGTTGTTGAGTTATGCGCTTACCAACACATTTTGCGATTCATTTTTATATTATAGATTTAATGTTTGAAAGTATGTAATTTACTTATTACGCTAATAGAAAATTATAATTGAAGCTTCCTTAACTAAAACGTAGACATATTAGGCGGTTGTATTTAAAATCTTGAGACAAAATAAACGAACACAGTATGTAACTTAAAGTATGCATTTATCAGTTACCAAAGGGTAAAACGAGGCCTTATATCTAAGACGAAGTCTTAGAAATTAAGATATAATTGAGATGCAGCCTAGTGACAGACGTACATATTATGTACGTCTGCCACTAGTCTGCATCTCAAGGACCGTGATAGATAGAAAGCTGTACTTTTGAAGCGAAGATGTATTTCTGTTCCCGCTGAACAACAAAAACTAAAAACACACAATAAATAATAATAATAATAATCATTCATTTTAGGCATCTAAGGCCCATATAATCATAACCTTATAGACTAACATACATAAAAATATAAATTTTATAAACTAAAGTGTCAGAATCGTGGATCATCTGTTACGGCGATGTCGCCTTGCAGTGTAGGCGACCGATGAACCGTCGAAACTTGACCCCTTGCGGCCAAAACTGCTCATTCAGGAACGTCGACAGATGTTGAGTTGGAACCCGCACCATAAATGAACCGAAACTCACATTACTGCGAGATCCTAACCTTTCGATAAATACCTACATATTTATTTATACAACAAACGTTGTATTTATTTATAAAGCATCTTTGCGTTGCCGGTACTTGGATATGTGACCGGTCAAACTGCATCTTTTTGAACTACATATTAAAAAAATCTTCTTTTTTTGTTTTCTATTGCAAGATGTGTTTAAGTTTTACACGGAACCTGTGATGAGCCAATCTCATACGTAATAAATTTCTTAGAATATCAATTTCACCTCTTTATAATAGATACAGAATATTGAAAAACTTTTCCAAAATTCAACATATTACTTCAGCCGTCTTAAGCTGCCAGAATTAACTCCATATGTCAGTATCTATTTTATTCTTACCTATAGATTCAAATTATCATAACTCAATTGCTACCTGATCAAGGATAAGACGCCAACGACGTGTTCCGTGCCATCTGTTGTTTTGTCATAGTTTTTTCCATAACTACCGGAGTCTTTAAAACAACAAAAACCTGACGTAAAAACGTATTAATGACTAGCAGTACCCCGCGGTGTTACCCGTGTTTACTAGATTTTCCGCCGTATCACATATTTTTCCTCGGTAAAAATTAGACTGTATGTTCTCAAGCTTTAGAGAATCTGTGCACCAAATTTCGTTTAAATCGGTTCAGTTAATAGGGTGTTGATGATGAGAGGATAAACTTATCCTCTCATCATCAACCCCCTTTTAACGTTCCCACTGCTGGGGACTTCTCTCTTGACGAGAGAATAAAAAATAAGACCTTAATTCACCATGCTGGCCACCCTCTACAACGTCACATTCTTACAAACTTCACCTTATAATATTAGTATAGATTTTAAGTCATCGTCATAAGCACTACGCCGCATCTCGGGCTATTACAGAGCATTACTTAATTTCTAATGCGGTTGCGTCCTATTCGCTATTAATACTTGGCACTCGATAACACCAGCAACATTAGCTTCTAGACGACCGTCTGATGGAGAAAGCTATAATCGGAATTCTTGCGGAGTGCGGGTTACTTTCATACCCGAGCTTTGTACTGGAGATTGCTTTTATCTGCGAGATGATGTATCGTGATCTCTAATAGTTTGGATTGTTTTGAATTGTAATTGAGCTTTAGCAATGTCCGAATGAATTAGTGAGAGCTCGTAAATTAATTGTTCGTGCAATGTAAGTGTACTTAGTATTTATTGGTCACTCTGGGTCGAACGTCTACCATAATGCGAACTAGATAGTTTCCGGTCTTCATAATGAACATAATCAAGCTTTTTTTTTGTTTATGCCTTATCTACGACCAGTCGCTGGCTTTAAGCAGATTGGTTGTATGTTTTATGTCATGTAGGTTAATAAGTTATTAATTATAGTAATAATTGTTGCTCCTCAGCTAGAGGCAACTCGTTCTTCTTAGGGTAGCTGATGTTTCTTAGTGAGGTTGCTGAGTAAAGTAAAGTTTATTTGGTACAAATACACAGCACATAAGACACTAAAAAAATAGTCAGTGTACGTGAATGTACTTAATATTTGCGGCTGCATGTGAAAATAAGTGAAATTATGTGTCAGATATTGATCGAAAGTCGTAATGTTTGTCTAAATAAAATCTTACGCGTTGTTTGTTTAACCTGACCGTTGCAACGAGTAAATTTGCTTGTATTAATGTCTGTCCAAAGCAGAAAAAAGGCAGTTTTCTCTTTCATAGCAAAACGGCTCATCTGCTTAGTTCCATTTCAACTATAAGTTGAAATGGAACTTTGGACATAGGGCATTTATTCCCAAAAATTCAATGTTTCCACGGGTTTGGTTATTCCAACTGCAAGTGCGTGAAGCCCTGGGCCACAGCTAGTTTGCTAATAATATTGTCAACGAACTCTGGGAGGACTAAACTCAGCTGTGCTGATAAAGCAGGCTGTTGATGATGATGATGTAATACTCGTTTGGCTGGCTGGACGCCCATGACTTATAATATCTGCCTGCCTATTAAGCCTCTTAATTAATCTCATTATTTGGTCACAATATAATCTACTGAATAAGGAAATAAAAGTATGTTATATCTTCAGTGCTACATAAATACAATTCACTTTCTCTCAAGTGTCATAAGAAGACAAAGCAGTTTTTATCGCATTTCCATTTATCATTTTATCTTGATGTTCTGTCAAAGAGTACAGAATCTTTTCAGCCGAAGAAGGCATTTTATTCACATAGCCTCTACACGTTCTATGCAAATTGATCAAGACAAGGAGATCATGTGAATTAGTTAACAATGTGACTAATGTCTATCTGGCAATCAGATGCTAGTTTATCGACTGCAACTTGTTGAGTTGTAAGCGGTTCAAAGAAAAACACCACACGCACATTATAAATACCATATTTAACACATCGCACTTTTCTTCCGCCAGCATTCCTTGGTTTCATTGTTGTTCGGCTCGCTACTTACTACATAACAGTACTGACGGTGTGCTCAGACTAGTTCAGACACATCACACAAGGTCATGTCTAACTGAGCCCCATGGTCTACCGTGTCGGCCGTTATGATCTGTCCACTACTGTCTGCCATCCACTATTCCATTTGCTTCAAATGCGTTTATAATAGTCGTGTGTCATTTATAACAATCGGTTTGATTAACGAAAACTGGATCGGGTGAACCGCAAGAAAATTTCGATTAAGAAAATTAAAACTGGATTAAGAAATTCTTTAAAAATTCTCTTGTTATATTTGGCATCGTTTCGTTTCACTTAGGATTAAGCAGAATTCAGGTTGCCTTATTTCGTAGGCTGAGAATTCTCACGGTTGTACTCGGTAACTATCTTTAACTACAAGGTTCGTATCGCAAAGTTCGCAGATTCCACAACAAGGCATGTTTCTTGTGAAATAACTATCCAGTGGGTTTCTTAGGCCTAGATTCTTAGGTATAAGAGTGTTTCGAAGGGAATACAGCGAGGACAATGTGGGAAATCTTAGAAGTGGGCCGTGTATGCATAAGTAAACGGTTTGGCAAGAGCTACCGGAATTGCAGTCCCCTAATTTTCATGGCATATTATATTTTTTTAATTATTGTTAGCATTTTCCGAGAAGCCCACATAATTGAAAGTTCAGTTCTGGAGCACATTTTATACGTCGTCCGTGTTTTATGGATTTTCCCTTGGAAACAACGTATTTTTCCGCGGTATAATAACCTATATCCTTTCACAATAAATAGGCTATCTAACGATGAAATATTTTTTCTAATCGAGCCAGTAGTTGCTGAGGTTAGCAGTTCAAGAAAACAATCAAACCTTTCGGCTTTATAATAATATGTATTAGTTTATTATAGAGGTAAAATTTGTGACGTTGTAGGGGGTAATCTCTGGATTTAACTGAACTGATTTTAATTAAATTTGGTAAAAAGTTTTTATAAAGCTTGAGAAGTGACAAAGGCTACTTTTTACGGGAAAATTGTCATTCCGTGGAAAATCCATTTTAAAGAAAGAAAGAAAGAAAAACATTTATTGTTTCACACACATACAGTAGGTAATCACAAAGTAATCACAAAGTAACTTGGAACATTGCGTGTGTGGACCAAAAGGTTTTGCCTCAGCTTTATGTTGCTACGATGCGCGATGCGTAGCAACGCTGGTTTTCAGGCAAACCCTTGGGTGAGTTTATAACGCGAGTAACACCGCGGGGCACTGCTAGTGAAAAATAAAACAAAGATCTCCGACTGAAACAACGTCGTTTAAATTAAAATCGGACTATTACACTGATAGAATATGGGCCGCTTTGCTTTGTGCACTAGACAAGCGTTTATCGCTTCCTTATGCCGGAGCGCATTTCCAATCAAATAAATACATTACCAGTATATTTATAGGAAATCAATTACCTACCTAATAGTTAGATGATCACTGCCCCAATGCCCCCTCGTGTGAAACATTGTTTATTTCGCAAGCAAGAATCCTATAATGTTCGGGTGGAAATTCACGAGTTCACAAGCGATGTTGGATCAGATCAATATTCGAGCCGAGATTTCCGAGACTTCGAATTTCCATGATGAGTTTTTGATCACGTGTTAACGCTAAAAACAAGGCCTTGACTGCTTTGAACTCTGGTGCGCTATTGGTCATGCTTCTGTAGAGAATTTAATGGCAAATGGCATGTTATGGCAGTGGACAAAAAGAGCACAGCCTACAGGTGCCTATAATGTAAAACTTAATTAGTAATTCACGTTGAGCTACAGTTTTCATTTTAACAATGAAGCTGCGATGGATTTGCTTTCTCCGTCTACAAGACTCTGGTTTCTTATAGGCTTTAGAGTAATTGTGGAATCATAAACGTTGGGATTAATTGGTTTGTAGATGATAAAGTAATTATTAAGTAGTAACCGTGTGGCTCATAGGCCGACGAGGCCCGAGGTACATCCGCTAAGGGCTAAATCTGCTTAGGTCTCTACGGGATCCTTGTTCTATTATGCCAGCCCAGTACAGACCACACAGACCAACTGAGGTTAAAAATCGGTTGTTTTGTGCGATATTAAGTGATAAAAATGTTGACTTGACCAGCAATAATTTTGACTAGTTATTGTATTTATGCCTAACATCTATACTAATATATAAAGCTGAAGAGTTTGTTTGTTTGTTTGTTTGTTTGTTTGTTTGTTTGAACGCGCTAATCTCCGAAACTACTGGTTCGAATTGAATAATTCTTTTTGTGTTGGATAGTCGAGTTATCGAGGAAGGCTATAGGCTATATAACATCACGCTACGACCAATAGGAGCAAAGATATAGTGGTAAATGTGTAAAAAACGGGAGAAATTGTTCATCTTTGAAGCCTTCCGTTGCGTGCGCCGTGAAAACGGTTCAAGATACACAAAAAATATGTATTAAAGAATAATAGCTCTTTTAATGATCTAAAAAACAGTCCGCGATAGTACCTATATGTCTATCTTTTAAGATTAACTCACAAAAACCGTTTTTATGGTACCTAATTTGGTCGAAATAATTTGTTTAAGTTGTATCAACATAATAATATTAATCTTTATTCAAATAAATATGTTGTTGGATAAGAGTACTTCACTTCATCCATTATAACGCGGGTAGCACCGCAGGGCACAGCTAGTCATAGGATAAAAAAGGCACCTTTTCGTACCACAGCTGTACAAATAAAGTGTTCAAATAAATAAATTACCGGTCGACTAACAATAACAGCATTACCAAATTATATTTCATCCCTTCATACATTTATAAACTAACACGCGAGTTAATATAAATTCTAGGCCACATATCTCTATAGAGGTATTGCGTGCGGGCCAACTAGTACTTGGCAAAATAAGCTCTTTAATCCAGCTGTCGGTCGTGCTGGTTGCCTATCTTTACCAACTACAACATAATTATGTATGTACATATTTCATACACATACACGCCGCTTTGTATTCATTATAGACATTAGTTGCTCTATGAATTTTTAGGATCACGTGATATAAATTCGTAGTAAAATATTTCATCGCTCGAAAAATTCGAAGCGTTTTATGTTAGCCTTGTTTTCAAAGGCTTCTTTTGTCTAATTTTGGTCAGTTACATAATGTAGCGGTAGCCAATAAATTGTGGCATGCCCAGTCGCGACACGGTATTATCGATCAACTAAGTTTTGAGTACCTATAATAGCGGTTACGAAATGTTTATTATACCTATCTCCTGCTGCCGTCTAGCAGCTCTAACTGCCTACAGGTATTAAGTACTTCTCTCACTTTCACCGAGCGAACTGGGTCACCCGGCAGATGTGGATAATCCGAACTGCTTGAATCATTCCATTTCATTATGTCTGACCCATACAAATTGTTTTGTTCAAAATTCACGAATGCAACAGAATTTACTAGAATTTCTCTCATTATCTTATCACTCTGTTCAAACTTGACTGTATCGACAACGACGTTAATACAAGCACATTATTATGAATTGCGATTTATATTTATCTGTTATCTTCATTTCTTTTGAGGAATGTGATTTATCATCAACTATATGTATTGTAACCAGTAATTTTGAGTTTCTTCCTGTTGTTTGTCACGATGAACCTTGGCCGTACTTTATCACGAGCGTAGGCTTTAAAAGGCACAAATGTTTGTGTATCTGTGATGGCACTGAATTCTGCTGAAGTGAAGACAGTCATCCGTGTAATTGACGTCAAGTATGAAATAATTATAGTTTCCGCAAAAGTTTCGACCTTGTTTTGTAGACTGTAATTTAACTTTCAGTAGAGTAACAGTAAGTAGAGCGAACTGTCCGGTACTAAGACCTAAAGTCGGGTCGCTGAAATATACCGCTATATATCCATAATGCCCATCTATTAAAGTCTATCGGAGGATTAAAGTCGCTATAAAATTAGTATCTCTAAGTAGTTGCAGTGGGCGTGATGTATTTATAGTAGTCGTTAGTTATGACTTCATCCCGCAGCCTCGCTTTGTTGACATTTCTGTTGCGATCATGGCTAAGTCAAGACCAATTACTGTTTTTTGGTTCGTTTATTTCTAAACAATTATGTTTTCTGAACATTCTCCAATCAAATATCAAGGTCTTTGTTGCCAAAGAAGCCTTTCCAAGAATTTGAATGATTAACCAAAGCAGCTATATTATCGGTGCGCAAGTATTCGGACATCTTAAAATGAGTCAAGCTAATTATTATCAACCATCCTGGCCACAAATACGAACCGGGAAATTAGTTCCACAAGAGACGAAACCTTCAACTATGATATTATGATTCATAGACGCGATTCATTTAACGCGAAACCCTGCAAAAAAACATTACCATATCTATCATTCCTGCTTCCTTTCTTTAAGCACAGTAAGAATTTTAATTTTATACGGCTTATTTATGTTCCAGTCACGTTCCCAATGAGAGGTTTCGTTTTGCGAATAGTTTTTAGAGTATTTTACACCTTTTCCGACAGCGATGCATCTGTTTCCTACATAACCATATATGATTCTAGATCGTGTTTCTTAGAAACCTTGTAGATTCTATTCTAAGGTGAAGAATTAGCTTGTTGTCTATACCTGTCCACATGTTATCCATAAATTGTCTGGTGTTTCGTTCCGATGTTTAAATTCGTTTTTCTTTTATTCGCGACGCGTGTCCATCGTATCCCCTATTAGGCTCGCCATTCGGCCGTGAATCACTTCATGTTCTTGTCGAACACAATCAAGTATGCGTTACACAGATAGCTCTTTTTGGGCCTTTGTATCCCCCTTTTAGGTCACACAAATTTCGAGATACTTCCTGTGTTCTTATCGTAATATACCTGTAAATGGTTTGTTTATAGACGCAGCTGTTTAAACTAAGATATCGGCAGGTGACTGCAATACGGAACAAAAAGTTGAATTGTCTTCGATCACGGATGACTTGAACCCGGTGCAACAAAGCAGATGTAAAACAAGAAACAATATTGTCCTGTTTTTATTTCCAGTATTCTTAGAACAACCATTTAAATAAAACATCTGATGCTGGCAGCTTGGAAAGAATGATAATTTGTAATTAGACCGAGTTTCTAATTACGTAGCTAGTAGTAGTTATATTATGGCTAATCTTACTATCTTTAGTTGCAGTGGTTTCTCTCAGATTCCACAATTTACTAGCGTACATGTTTTAAGAATTCGTTTTAATTTTATTTTAAGAGAGAAATTTAATTTTCTGTACAAAATGAATTGGGGCTTTGGGTAGTTAATTAATTTTGCGTATTTACTGTTTATTTTGTATACGTATTAAGTTTCATGATTTTTTTTAATGTAACTGATAATATTATCGTTGTATTAAGGTATGATATAAAATAAATTAAAGGGCGTTTAGCTAAGCTAATTATCAAAACACGTAAAAATGTGACAGTATGTATTGTATACCTCTATACTATAATGTATCTGACAACGATTGAATATTACTGATCGCTCGATATAGACTTTTTAATGCGCGCCAACTATTAGCAAGCAATCAGAGCTTTGACTTAATAGCAATTACGTATGTGCTAAAATCTTGTCTCCCGCTCTCTCGTAAGCGATTCAAGTGAGACTCATAGGCCCTAGGCTGTATAGAGGCTGTGGAGGCGGCCGATGCGTGGGCGCGACCTCATCGGCGCGCGTGGGCCGCAGGTGCCAACGCACCTTTCTGCCTGCAATCTCGGTAACTGTCTGCCATTGTTCACGACTGCCGTCCCTTACCCTTGATTAATGTTTATTAGATTCCTGTCGTAATTTCCTCGGCACTCGGCCAGCCAAGCGCACCGTATCTGGTCATTTACCGCATTTGTAATTGCATCACTTGCGGTAGTTGAAACATGTGCAGCCTTATTGGTCGTACATAATTAGCTTGTCAAGTTTATATGGTAGGGAAAATGATACTGGTCTCTGTATCTATTCAGTTCTATGATTACTGGACAACGAAGTCTTTATGATCTAGTCTGGTCGGAGATGTATAGCTTTATGCGGTAAGAGAGCTTTTGTATTGCAAACAAGGAGTGCAGTGGCAGCATGGCATTCAATCCCATTAGCATGATTAACATAAAGGGCCGATTCAGTTCAGTAAACACACCTGCTATTCTGAGCGCAGTGACTTTTACTATACTTTCTGCAATGAACATTCGCAATGGAAAAAGATTACAGTGAGTTGGCTGACACGCTTTGTTACTCGCGGTGGTCACAGTGGTCGACTCAGGAAATACTATCTTCCTGATGTCGACGCCGCGTCGCCTCCATCTACTGGTATTACTCATAGACAAATGCCGTAAACCACAAATATCACTTTTTCTGTACTCCAAGAGGTGTGAGAAAATTTATAATAAAGTGCAGTCTTATAATTTGGCTACTAATTACTGACCAATTAGCTAGTACGAATTGTAGAGAGTGCCTGCCCGCTCCACTTGGTATATGTTATAGCGTGGTGCATGAAAGTACTTAATAGTCGGCTGTCGGGCACTTTACGAGCGAAACTGTTAAATTGAAATTTCGTCCCAAGCCGTCTTTATCGTCATTATACGTATAATATATGTAGGCTGTCAGTATAGGCTCTTAAGTATGAATAATATAAAACTTCTCTAAAAACTCTTGTTTGTAAGTTAATGTTAAAAGCTTAAGATAAGTTTCGCAGTTCAAAACTGTGTTTCAGGAGTCTGTATCTTCATATTATGAAGCTTAACACGGTATATAAGATTTTGCCTTCTTTTCGTGAAAAAAGAGAGATTTTCCTCGGAAAATGCTTTACAAACGAATACCTTGTTACCTACAAGTATCATAATATTATGTCTATTGTGACTGGTATGTGCTAATAGTATATATTTACCGTCGCTTATATTATATTTGCGTTTATGAATGGGCTAAATATAGCTGTTAGGGAGATTGTATCTGCAATATCGGAGTTGGCAGCGCCATAAAAGGCCTTAGCTTGGCTAATAAAATGCTAATCGGTGCCACTCTCACAATCGCTGAATTGCGCTCAATATCTAGTTTTCAATTCCTATTAGAGGAAACCGGTAAACAAGAGCAAGAATGTATTATTCAGTAAAACTGCGTAAATATTGTTTCTGAGATTCAATTTAACCCTCTACAACAAAGCTAACCTAAGCAAATTTAATCGATTAGAACACAGTAGTGTCTCAAACTTTGTAGTGTTGCTTACATAAATAAATCCACCTAGCATTTCTTCTTCAAGCCTCAAATGTTTTAGCTTAATGTTTAAAATATTGTATGACATTTATAATATTGTATATCCTATTGGGGTGTGTCTGGGGACCGACTATTTTTGCCGCGGTATGCGCCGGCACGCTCCGACCTTTCTTTATGATTTGTCGACGTTTTGATACTTATTGATTAGCTTCTTGGTAATATTCTCTTCCTTTTGCTTATATTTTAGCTTGTTTTGTTTGCGTTATGGGTGGTTCGTTCTTGTTTGTTAGATTGAGTGTTGACAGTATTTATGATTTCCAATCAATATTGTGCTAAATGCTCAGCTTATGAAACTTCCTTTTACCCAATATAGATTCTTGTTTATTCCTTTTCTACGTACCAAGAAAATAGCTATACTTTTCTACTATATTTCTTTATCGAATTAGGTATTAACAGAAATGTCGATATCTCAAACAGTAGCTCATCCGTAACTAATTATCCATCGTACAAATTGCTTTCTCACATAATCTTCATCTCTGAGTTTGCATCGCCATGTACTTGATCAATATAACAAAATAATCACATAGTATTCGTTTGCGTGTACTTTCATAGTTGCGTGTCGAATGTGATGTGCTGTAATCGTGCCCGACTGGATCTTGGAATCCAAGGTATTTGCTTGTATTACGTTTTCTGCTTATTGACTTGTATGCAAAATCTGAAGTTAGCTGGCTGTCCTTGACATTACTGCTTGGCTAAGTCAATGTCTTGGCTTCAGCCGTGGGTGTCTTCTAGTTTGCAATTTTTGGCCTTTGTTCGAAGGTATGTTATTATTCTTTATAAATTCAAAAAGCTTATCGGATTACAGTTATATCAGAACTAACTGAAGTATCGCTATTCCTTTTATTTTACTTAATTGTTTTGGGGCTCATGAATTTCTAGTCAAAGCATCAAATAAATCTTTCACTTATTGAGTTGTTTCGTTTATTGAGTCTCATATAAACAAATTAGGACAAGGATCCAGTTTGGTTCCAGCTATTGATCAATACGAGCACAATAAGCGGACGTGGCCATAACACTGGTTGACGGTTCACAATAAAAGTACCTATGGGGGATTGTCGTCACGACCTGAGGTGTCGATATTCTAGGAGAATTCCTATGTAACTTTATCAAACACGCAACGAACACATTAGGATTTTTTGTACATTTCGGTGACTTTGATATCTGCCTGGCCTCGACAAGCAATGTCAACCTTATTTTGTATAGTGACCAAATATACCTTCATCTTTGTGCAGTTTACATAAATAACTACCCAGTTGTATAGATCCTGACCTCGCTGTTTCCTTTAATAGGTACGCAAACATCTCAATAGGTTCGCATCATTGGGAATGATAGGCTAATTTGTACTTTGAACAAGTCAACATTGTCTATCAATGAATGGCAACTTATACTAAATTGATCTTATATCGGTGGGTATTATATACATCTTGAAGTTAATGTGCGTTATCTATTGTTCCAGTCGAAGCAGCGCGCTTCAATCAAATGGCTGCTGTCAAAGGCGTTCAACAACTGGGTCCCAGAGAATCTACAAGAGCCGTTCTACAGGGATCATGAGGTAAGAAACGCTTTCAAATAGTTATACAGAAGGAACTTTTGCTTAGTAGTTGGGAGAACCCAAGTAGGCAAAAACTAAGCTTTTCCTTAGTTCTTATGTAGATAAACTTTTTTTATTTAACAGTAGTGGCTCAGGAAATTAACCTTAAGGAGTAGGTAGGTAGTCTCTATTCCTCTCGATATAGTTGTTAATACTTTGTACTTTCTGTATTTCCTACATTATTAGGGTCGAGACAACATAATGTTGCACGTCGGGGCGCTTTCCCGGAGATGCAGGTTCGAATCCTGTGTGCGAAGGTTACGGATGTGTCTATATATTTTTCTGCATAAAATTTAAAAAATAGTTTACCTAAAAAGTGAGGATTATAACTTATTAAGATTTAATAATCCGTGCTGGATTTCTTCATAAGAAAGGTTTATGCAGCAATAACAATATAGTTATCAGAGTTTATTGACAGACAAAAGTTTGAAACCAACGCATTACCTCGTTGTTATCATTCGAATTTGCTGTGTTAAGTTGGTTACTCTGTACTCAAGTTTTGTGCTGTAACTAAGCTTTTACCTGTTACCGCAAACATATTCGTTTGTTTTCCACTCCCTTACCACCAATCGCTTTAAAAACTTGTTAATGAAAGTTATGTACTGTTGTTAGGTACTGGGTTTAGCTTTTCACACATTTTATTAAACGGTTTTGAAGAGTAGAAGGTGTTTTTTAGATTTTTGTCGTATTTTTCCCATGAAAGTTCGCCCCATATAAAAAATCCGCTTTCGGTCCATTTTCAATTCTTCATTCGTTCCTAAACTAATTTTATATTAAAATCCGCTTTCGTCTCACTTTACAGCGCCACATTCGGCCAAGTTTTTTATTTAATAACTTCCTTGTTCCTTTCGATAAAGATTACTTACTGATTCATACGTTAATTAGGAGTATTCTTCGCCACAAGCTTAAAAAAAAAAATTATAATATTATGATTATATTAAATATTTATTGCCATTTCCTTGTTGTTTTTTAATTTTCTTATCTGATTTTTTAATCACCGTGGGTCCGAAGGTATCTTTAAAGTGGCACCACGTATTTCGTATTAAGCTTTCAGTTATTGTTATTGATTTACCCCTTTTACATATTTGGAATATGATGTCACAAATACGAGTAACATTTAAATGGATACCACACCTAATTATTTTCAGAACTTGTACCACGCTTCGCGAAATAATTTAAACCTTATAGCTATCAAAGTTATTAAATGTTATCGAACTTATGTAACCGCTATTTCATTACAAGTGGAAAGCAAATTGTCCAACAACTCAAATTTCCAATCTTTGTTTGAGCTTCGCCTTACGTAACCTTGCTTATTGATATTCAATTCGAGCTCAGAGCTCGTTTCTTAATACTGAACGTGGAGGAAAGGCTAGTTTTGCTTTATGCTCCCTCTACACATAGATTTATGACCAGATTACTGGCAGACAATTCGTCTAGCGTTAAATCCTTACCGCAGACCAGTAAATCCTTCATGTCAGCACATAAATGCTTGAATTAGGTTTTGTCGTTTCTGTCGTCCGATGCATCTGCCTATTTCTTTAAGAACACGTTTAGGTACTACCCTCTAATACCTACTTAACCTACCACGCACATTTTTTTCTTATTATCTATCAAATACTAATATCAAAGTGTTCGCGTTAGGGAAACTGCTAGCAGCTTATTCCATAGGTTTAGTTCGCTGTTATGCAAAATGATGACTTGTAGATACATTATGAATATTAGATATGCCGTCTGGTATATCTACAAGACAACTTACAGCTTCCAGTTAATAATGCTGCCTCTCTAGAGCTTTAGCTAATCCCGGAGAAGACAATAGGAATAGATTGCCTTTGCCTGTGCGCCCTCGTTCCTACATCTACAGGATGTAGGTAGGATGATTAAATGTACTTATATGTAGACTGACTGGTAGAGAATGCTTCTAGCATTAAGTCCTCCTCTGTACATTGTTTTTTGTGCAAAAAGTATAAATAAATAAATATGTAGAGTCATGATGTTGTTTTGTAAAACATCCAATTTATGATATAATGAGATCTATATAAATAAAAATGAATTGTTGTTCGTTAGTCTGATTAAAACTCGAGAACGGCTGGGCCGATTGAGCTGATTTTGGTTTTAAAATGTTTGTCGTCGTCCAGGGTAGGTCTAAACGGTTAGCAAATAAGGAAAAATTGCCGGACACTTTTTTTACCCGTGCGACGCCGGGGCGGGCCGCTAGTAGGAAATCATTTTACTTTAATATCAGACATAAAATAAGTCAACTTTATAATTATCATGGTTTTTAACAAAAAATTGTTGATGCTTGAATTAGTCACACTAATTAATTTTTATAAGAGAAATTATGAGACATAATTTCGTCAAAACTTATAATTTAAGTATTCGACATAAATTCATATTAAGTTATGTTAAAATGAATTCTGACAAAATCTATATTCCGTGTTAAGTAATACGAATTTTATTCAGACTATCTCTCCGCATAACATCGTTTGCATACATTTTTATTGAAATAACAAAATACATATTCACAATCAGATACTTATCTCTGATTTGAAGAGTTCAATATAAAATCACGATTATCGTTCACAATCGCTCGATAAAAAAAAACAGGTAAGTACTTTATTTGTATTCGCGTTAAAAAATAATGTTTATGACTATTGCGAAATGTATTACGATTCAGCGGGTCAAGACCAGTTTTAAATATCAACTTCAAGTCATGCATTACATAATGTTAATTAAACTTTCTCAGGCTCCAACACAGCTTGTCGGTTATTGCAAAGGCCTTTTCAAACATTACTCATCTAGAGAAATTGATAAACTCTGCTTATCATTGAACATTTATCATTATTCTTAGCGTGCTTTCGTGAGTCCATTACCAGTTTCTTATTGTATCAGTTTATTAAATGAAACTATCTGGAGATTCATCATCATTTTGACACTTTTGATAATTACTTGATATCATACTTTCAATCTTCTATCACGGGAGTGAAATTTAGTGTCATAAAACTTGAATTTGGTGCAACGGTTTCATGTTATTCGGTCTGAAAATTGTTTGACAGTTTATTTTCGGGAGAAGCGAGTGTTTGTCAGGATGCTAGCTACTTTTCTTCGACATTAATGAAACGAAATTCTTAGGTTTTTCTTTATAACATTTCTTTTTCTTTGGGCTAGCATCGATTCGCCTAAAAAGTAACTCGTCTACAGGGTAAACTGGTCTACAACGCTATTCGTCTACGTTGCTGCTCACCTACTTATCAACTCGACTAAAGAACAACTTGTCGTATTTAATAAAATAATTATAGACAAACCGGAAACAGGAGAGACTTTAATCATGTGTTCTATAATTAAATCTGCGCATATAGGTTCTAGAATGTATGGAAATAATCACCCTACTAATGTGTAAGGTTGCATAAACTACTGCATGGACTGGATGAAACTTCACATTAATATAGCTCACATATCAGAAAAACACAAAGGCCTTTATCGCGGGAAAATCCATTAAAACACGGGTAACACCGCCGGACCCAGGAAAATGCTTGTTAACGAGTCTCCTTTAGACGAGTTGATAAGTAAACGAGCATCTGAATATATAATAGCGTTTTGGACCAGTTGACAATGTAGACGAATCGATACTATCCCCTTCTGGCACAAGAAACAGAACGAAGCACAAATAACAAAGCTTTAGATGAACTCATAACAAGTTCTGTGAGTCACAAGTGGAACTGATTAAACCTAGCAGTGGGTGGTATATCTTAAAAATTATGATCACGATAGCCTTCGTCTATATGCACAGCGGTAGGAATGTAACCCTAAAGTACATAAAGAAGTTATGATAACTTCATACGTCTTACTCAACCTTGAGATTAAAGTTAGACTGCGTTGAAGCTCTATTGATCGGAGACATCCGTGGTAACGTAGATTTGAAGTCACGCGACTGCCTCAGTGCTGGTAGACTGCTCATTTGGGAGTGCCCTGTGTATCTGATCTTCTAAATGGTGCTGTTCTAATGTGGGGGAAAAGGAAAGGGGTAACGGGAAATGGCTGTAATCAAACTGGACCGAGACGCGGGGAAAGAAGTAAGATTGTGTTTAAGTAGGTTTTTACAGAGTTGATTCGTTAAATTTGAGTAAATTTAGACATAATTGAGAAAGACATTACCAAATTTATGGACCACGATTAGACGAGCAATGTAAAAAATATAACTAAGTTAGTGGATATTCCATCCACTCGTACCAAACGATACTCATCCACCTTCATATCTCGCACTGAAAGGATTTGGAATTTATGCTGCTGTATTTCCTGATACAACCTACAACCTGAATATCTTCAAGTCAAGAGTGATTAGGTTACCTCTGAATAGCTTCTAGATCTTTGTGATCAACCCTCGTCCACAGCGACACTAACCATTAGGTGAAATTGTGGACAAACAAAGATCAATAGTACATAAAACTTTGTAATCAACCCTCGTCCACAACGACACACGACGGTTAACCATTAGGTGAAATTGTGGACAAACAAAGATCAATCGTACATAAAAAAAATATATAAATAGATACATAAAGAAATACCTCAAAAAGATACATCATTCCCTTTCTTCTAGCTTTAGGCACAAGGCAAAAAATAAACAGACTATATGTGGCTACATAAAGACTATTTTGTTTACAACGAAATTGACCCTCTGCTTAAACGGTCCGGTCCAATTACAAACTTACAAAGAAAACGAGTTCCCTTTACGTTTGATTTGCTATTTCTAGATAAGCTTTGTCTGCACTGCCGGTTTCCAAGAAGCTTTATTTATCGTTATCCTTCTCAACGGATATCCATTAACGTTTGTTGTTGCGAACCAGTTCAAGGATTGTTTCAGACTTAACTGGACCCCAAAGAGCAGAGGCAATAAACAAACTGGATCCCGATTCCATAACGGAGATTGCATCTCATACTACGTATCCCAATATTTAGTTCAACGTTTCAGGCACGCTTTTGAATGTGGAAACTAATTTTTTTAAACAAATAATAGGTTAGTTTCCCCTGTTCTTTATGAACTCCGTTATAAAAGAATATAACCTCATCCATATTCCTCGTATATCTTCGTCTTGCGATATCTTTTTAAGAGTTCCGTACACAATAAGTAAAACAGGACCTTATTTAAAAAAATCTAGTTTGTTTTTTTTTTAATACGAAATCTGTATAAACTGAACTTTCGGTGTACTATGAGTCCATCTCATACTTATGAAATTTATTTTATTGTGAAACTTGTTTTTACAGCTCTATTTGGCAATTTTATATGAGTATACATTAAAGCGAGCCATCTCTATTTAAACAGATTGAAGAGTTGAACCGGGATCCATTTGTGTGTGTGTTTCTAAGTTGCAGTCTAGACTGTAGTTTATTCTCAAGAAAAATACACAACAACAGCGTGAAGATTTTTTATGTTAACATTGGTTCACTGTAAGTCAGATAAGAAAACAATGCCATCCCAGCCAACCAGATCATTAGGTACTATCGAAGTTAACTTTAACCATAATGGGAACTGAGAAACTGTACTTTAGTTTTTTATTTCACGCGTGGTGCGTCGTAACATAATAATTTTATTGTTTGATATAAACAAGATCATGGACCCAATAATGTTTAGCCTACATCAGTTTTCGGTCATGTTTCTAAGTACCAGAGGACTAAGTTGGTTGAACCTTGCAGAGGTTACCGCAATACGTCTGTCTGGCTCGCCAACCTCGCAGATTTAATTCCAATTAATGTAATATTTAAGAACTATTGTTGTGACTTAAGAGAAAATATGCTGCTTTGATGATACTAGACAAGTTATAAAACACATTTCCTTTATAGCGAAAGGAGGATTTTAAAGACCAGTTATAACGTTTGTGGCATCCTTTGAAATGATAATCTGAGGTGTTCTGCCTCGTCGATGTCATTTCAAATCGTGTTCCGCGTTGGAAATAGTTACTAATGAATGTTCTACTTAAATCTCAACCGAAATAAATCATCCAGCAACTCCGGAACCCTATTAAGCTGTTTATAAGGTTCAGAATTGAATGGCTCGTCATGGCAGGATTTATGAAAATTGGTTTGAAGTTTGCCGTTAAAAATAGTCTGTGCCATATCCGCTTCAGGGTATTGTGGTCTTTTGTTTGCTTCTAACCGGTTGACGGTGTTTCCGAAGCTGCGTGCGGAATTCTGATGTCCTCTTCTTCCTTTTTACATATAAGAGTGAAAATTTAACTGATATCATCGACAACTAATATTTGATCAAATCAAATCATAATATTCACCAAAGACTTGGTATGGGTACATGATAGGATAACAATTTTTATAATTTACATGTCTTGTCAACTGACATGTGAATTCAAAAAGTCATCATCATCATAGTTTCAGAATAATACATTTTACATTATGATTCTTTATGATACGTGTTAGATGTTACTCTCGTAGGTAACGTCCGCTATTTTAAAATGAATACCTTCACAGGGGCTTAGGCTTCGGCCAAACCTGCGCGTCAGCACCGCAGTTAGCGACTGCGACGCGGAAGCTTCTACAACGCAAAACTGTTTTGCCTGAAAACGTCCCGCTTATGGTCGCGTAGAAGTGAAAGGGGCCATAGTAAAGCATGGGTAGCGTCCGCCGCGCAGCAGACGCTACCGTTTCGCAGTCGCTTTGATTGCACAGGATTGACCGAAGCTTATAGAAAGGGTTTTGTTTTAACATATGTAATATAGACTTCATTGTCTATAATAGTAGCAATGTATACAGTATATAAGTAAGGTTTATACACTGTTTAAGTACCATTGAGTGAGTAAAAATTCCTGTATATTCGTGAATGTTTTAGTACCACTAACGGGCGGCCGTATACCTAGCCCATTTGTATATTAATGCGGCTCTTGCTTATGAATACTAAATTGACTGCGGTTTTTAAAGAAACGAAGTCAACGAACCCTTAACAAAATGATAAGTATGTAAAAAGTTCTGGTTATGCTTTTTACGCTACCACTTTGGTTGGGTTAAAAAAGAAGTAGTGAAAAGAAGCCTTTAGATTTCCTCGATTAATATTCTATGCAATACTAAGTTAAACCGAATGAATATTTCCTGATATTAGCGCGTTCAAAGAAACAATCAAACGCTTTAGCTTTTTATTGTTGTTTACTTGAGATGTGAAATTTCCGAACCTATTCACTTAAGTCTCATCATTTTCATTGTGATCATTGTATTCTCTTGTTCTTTTTATCTTTTGCTGTCTGCAAATAATTTACTTAAGGTCTAATATTCTTTATCTTAATTATGTACACCTAATTATGACTCAACTAATAAGTTGTTTGTGTGCATTATTTATTAGCCTGGCAGCTCACAATACAATTTGTGCCAAATAAATATATTTCTCTCTTTCTTCAAGAAAAATCAAACACAGAGCTTCGGAGATGATCCTGTATATTTTCATGTCATTTCTCAATAACACCTTGTGCCTGGAGCCATTTATATTTATACCACATCTTTTATCGTCTTATCCTTTTTGATATTGATTTTGATTTCTAACTTTCACAGTTTTGCGCTATCATATGTAGAGTCAACCACCCATCAACAACACATCCTAACAATAAAACGTATAATATATAATCATGTGAATTCACGATCTTAGCAAGAAGTATACGACAAGGTTCTAATGTTCGTCTCGGTTGGCGCCGCCAGTGTCACTCCCCTTGACCCGTACGCATTCTCGCTTTTGTTTTCAACTTATTTTATCGTGCCGCAGACTAATTATGTACAGATTACTACTTTGATGAACCAGGAATACCGGAGGAATAGCGCTACCGTGGTTTATTTTGGTGGCTTTCTCTTTGCGTCCTTATTTTACCATTGGTTTAATGAGAACCCGCTCAGCGAGAATACTCGGGATTTCGATTGGAGGCAAATGTTTGGTCTGCAAATATTTGATCCGGGCTGTCCTTTATACGAGTGAAAATTAGTGTATGCATCTTATTTCCTTGTTTTTGTATTGTTTTTCGTGATGGGCATATACAGGGTGAAAAAAATCGAATGCCCCGGAATCGAATCGACTGAGGCAAGCGATTTTTCATAAATCCTTAAATGCAGTATTTAATGTTTTTAAAATCAAAGGAAGGTCTCCCTTACACAAAATGTGCTATTTACAATATTTAAGGTAGTTGCCATCCATGTGGCATTCGATTTTTCCGCCCTGTATATAAAATTGTATTTATTTAGTCTAAAAGGTATTAAATACTGTCTGTAAATTTTTACTGTACTGATTGTCTCCAACTGTTTTCGGTATTGGTTTTGAGGTAAGTACTTGTGTTCTTTGATTTTAAGACAAGTGGATATTATTTTCCACTTAAACAAATAGTGTGTGACCTGCGTGCAGCATGCATAACTTTTTTATAATTTGAAGCAACTTTTCAACATGGAATACTCATCAACCACGCAACAGTCTGTGCCGTCTGTGTAATTTACTTCACCGGATACGCAGCACAAGATTTTGTAAAGGCAGATATAATTATAGTGGAAATGCGACATTGAATATCGTAAATGTCTGGTTTTGCCATTCTAGGTTGAAAAATTAAAAGATGAGAGTTGAGTATATCGTATTGTGGATATATTAGGTCCTTACATATGAAATTGGCGTTTTGTATGGGAGGAACAAAAAGTCGAATATTTTTTAATATAATATATTTAATTAATCAAAGTATGAACCATTATTTTCTATGCACTTTTGCCATCTTATAGGTAGTTCATTGATCCCTTTACTAAAAAAACCAGTCGGACGGGAATCAATAAAATCTTTGAAGGCGATTTGGACTGCCCCATCGGAGTTGAATTTTTTCCCTTGCAAGAAGTTATCCAAATTTCGAAAAAAATGGTAATCTGTTGGAGCAAGGTCCGGGGAGTACGGAGGATGTCTTAGACTTTCCAATTGAAGCTCTTCTAATTTAGTAGCCGTCTGTTGCGCAGTGTGTGGTCTAGCGTTGTCGTGAAGCAGCAGTGGCGTGGAGCGATTGACCAGCCTAGGTTGTTTAGCCGCTAGCTTTTCCATCATGGTTTGCAATTGCTGACAATAGACATCAGCCGTAATAGTCTGGCCAGATTTGAGAAAACTGTAATGAACAATACCGGCACTAGTCCACCAAACGCTTACAAGTAACTTTTTTGGGGTTAATTTTCGCTTGGGGCAGGATTTGGCTGGCTGGCCAGGATCCAACCATTGCGCTGAGCGCTTCCGATTATCGTAAAGAACCCATTTTTCATCACAGGTAATGATTCGGTTTAAAATACCTTCATTATTGTGCCGGTTTAGTAATGTAACGCAGCAGTCGACGCGCGTTTGCCGGTTTGCTTCAGTCAATTCGTGAGGTACCCACCTTTCAAGCTTTTTAATCTTCCCAATTTGCTTCAAGTGAATTAAAACAGTTTTATCACTAACACCGCAGCCTGCAGCTAACTCGGACGTGGTTTGCGATGGATCCGCTTCCACAATAGCCTTCAACTCTTCATTATCAACTTGAGTCTCAGGCCGTCCACGGGGCTTGTTCTGCAAGTCGAAATTTCCAGAACGAAAACGTTGGAACCAAAAACGAACTGTGTTTTCTTTTGCAACACGACCGCCATACACATCATTCACCCTTCGAGTTGTTTCCGCAGCACTAGTGCCACGGCGGAACTCGTACTCGTAAATAATGCGATATTTTAAGTTTTCCATTTTGTAAAATGAGTGACGCAAACAGAAAAAAACAGAAGAAAAAAAACAAATGAATGACGATCATCGAAGCACAAATACATGAGTCTATAGCTGTACAAATTTGAATTTGGAATTCCTTACCAAAGAGGAGAAATTTGTGATTAAAGTGGCCAGTACGAAAAACGCCAATTTCATATGTAAGGACCTAATATTAATATTCTTCCGTAAAAGAAAATAATGTTTTTGATATGACCTTTTTGAGGTTTCTAGGTTGTTGTCTAAAACCCTCGAATCATGTTATGTTAGCTGTTTCATGTCTTAATATTGTTAAAAACCATGATAATTTAAAAACATTAAAGTATGTCCTGTTGTCCATGTATGCTAAGAATATGCCTGCCTGTGGTGTCCTACTCCAGGGCAAAGTACCTACTAAAAGTACCCAACTTATGTAGCTATCGCGATATAGTTCTTAAGTGTAATAGTATATTCTCTTGACTTCATCTTCCAAAGTAGTTGATGAACAAACCGGTGAAAGTATTATTTTTTTTTGGTCTTTTCTGTGTGTTAGTTTAGTAAATGAAAGCTCAAATTTATTCGTAAGTAATTCAATAAACCACATTTTATACCAGACCACTGTGAATTATATGACAAAAAAAAACGTTGCATCGAGCATTAAAAAACATTACTTTAATGCCTGTATTCATTCGCTTTTAGCATCTATTGTAGATTTCTCAAGTTCACTGTGCTTTTATGAACATCGGCCCGTTTGTTGAACTTAATGAATAGTCAGGTATGTTATTTGGCTACTATTGTAATTTTGGTGCTGCGTGATTGTGTCGTTGCAAAACTGTATTTAATAAACATGATTAAAGAAAAACACTACAATTGTATCAGCCAGTATTAGCTCTGAGCTAGCTTAATTTAAAAAATATGTTAACGTACTCAGCTTAAGCTAAAATCGAAATTACGATATTTTACCCGTATTTAACACTCTCGAATAGGTTATGCATTGCTAATGTGTTACATTAGTAATATCGTTATACCATACCATATGCTCACTCAGGTATTCATTTCGCCTCTTTATACTCATCCTTTATAATATTAAATTTGTTGTTGTAACGTGTTCGAGTTTGCAACAAAACAAGTTATGCATTTCACGTGTAGCTTGCCGCCGCCGCACTTTGACACGCGACACAGATTTCCGACTTTATGATGCCCATATGCCGCCGACTCGACTGGTGGGAACTTCTATAAATGGAATTTAAAGTGTCGAAACACTACTGTTACTTATCACGTGCCCACAACATATATGCGAGTCGAATCGAACCAGGCCTTAAGTTTTGATTGGATTACACGAGCTTAAACTTTATCCATGTTAGCAAGTCGTAAAATCTAGACTGCATGTTCATTAAATATGGAAATGGTTGTATATTTTATTGCTGAATTCCATTTCTCTACAAATACGTTTTTTCTAATGTTTTATTGTTAGTCAGCTTTTGGGTTGGTTCGGTTGGGGTGTTATAATGACGTCATAATGATGTACCGTCTGGTTCACACGGCCGCGCCCAGTTTTGGCAGACCTAGTGCTCATAGTTCAAACTAATGTTTGCCTGTAACGCGACGATCTGACACCCTTTAAATGCATACAGCTGAGTTAACATGTGTTGATGTGGACCGTTTCATCTGACAAAGACGAAATCGATTAGCACATTTCATTTATACAGTTCGCATTGTTTTGCATCAGCTGCTCTTTGGTACATTTTGTCCTGCGCAAGGTCGAAAAACCTGATCCCGGCCTTTGACACACCACAAGTTTATCCACGCAATTGGTTTTTTTTATAGCAATAGGTGTGGTGCACCGCGTATGCCGTCATTAGCTACGCTTTCGTTTTCTAACTCATTTATCTGTGTCCTTGTGAGCACGTACACGAAACTGACCCCTAAATGTAATAATGTATTAAGTGGAAAGTGATAGCGAATATTAACACTGAATACGGCGCTCTATATTTAAATGGGACGTGACCTAACATTGATCTAGATATTGAACTTGGGAATTTGTCGCATTGTTAGGCTGAAGACGCTGAATCTGCGATAGATAGCTAAAATCTCCTCTAGTCGTGACCCACATAATCGACCCTTCTCAATGTTCCTCGGTATATTGGTCGAACTGATATTTTGATGCACAATTACAAGTATCTTAGTACAAGCTTATCTGTGACCATTGTGTCTTTGACGAAGTACTAGTAAGTACAGTGTAAGAGATAACCTGGAATAAATTGTGACTGGACGTTGATGACCAATTGTATTGTCTTTAGCCGATTGCAGTCTCGTTTACGATAGGTGATGAGCCGTACGAGACTGACGTAACGCTTATCAACAGCTGCATTCAATAAGATTAAGTCGAAGAAAGTCTTTTATAAAAAAAAAACATGTTTCATGGCAATACACCTAAATTTAAAAACTTTTATTGGTTTAAATAAAATCTGGTTTTTTATATTTTTGTATAAATTTACTCTCTTGTGTCATCATCACCCTATTAACGTTCCCACTGCTGGGACACAGGGACTTCTCTCTTGACGAGAGAGATTAGGCCTTAATTCACCACGCTGGCCAAGTGCGGGTTGGTGAATGTCACACATGCCCTTCAAACTCTTTTAAAGTTCTCAGAACATGCCGGTTTCCTCACGATGTTTGCCTTCACCGTTAAAGCACGTGTTTAAAGCGCACATAAATTTCTCAAGAAGAAAAATCCAGAGGTGCGTGGCGGGGTTTAAATCACGACCATCGGAATGAAAGTCGAGTGTCCTCCCACTTAGCCAACACGGCTTCTCTCTTGTGTAATAAGTATTTTTCAATTAACTCTAATTAATCGGAACTGTCAGTGTAACTGATTCGTACCATTACATTTTAAAGTTTGTAGTGTTTAATGACTGGATTGCCAGAAACTGATCACCAATATAATAATTGTAGAATGATTTTTAGGGATTTACATCATCATCAGACATTTCAGCCTTACGTCGGCTACTGCTAAATCATTCTAAACATATATATAGATAAACATTAATACTTAAATTAAATTATTTAATTCCATAGTTAATATTTCATACTCTTTGATGTATGATTTTATTAACAAAAGTCAAAAATAATAATTTCCTCTTCCAGGATCAGGAGCACCTGAAGCCGGCGATATCCGGCGGCCTCGCGAACGCGGAGATGTACTGCCTAGCGCTGGCCAACATGTACTCTGACCCCAACTACCACAATCTCAACCACTGGAACATCCTGCAGACCTTCGCGAGGAAGGGCGTGCACGTTCCCGACCCGCCCGACTGCGCGCTCACCGAGACCGTGCTCATACAAACCAACCCGCTCAAAATGGTCAGTAGCCTCATTATCACAGGACGATAGGTAGATGACTATCGCAGCCTCAACCACTGGAATATCCTACAGACTCTCGCGAGGAGGACTGTGCGCTCACCGAGACCGTGCTCATACAAACCAACCCGCTCAAAATGGTCAGTAGCTTTACTGTCACAGGTCGATAGGTAGACGACTATCCCAGCCTCAACCACTGGAACATCCTACAGACTCTCGCGAGGAGGACAGCGCGCTCACCGAGACCGTGCTCATACAAACCAACCCGCTCCAAATGGTCAGTAGCTTTATTGTCACAGGTCGGTAGGTAGACGACTATCCCAGCCTCAACCACTGGAACATCCTACAGACTCTCGCGAGGAGGACTGTGCGCTCACCGAGACCTTGCTCAAACAGGAGGTTTTGTCTGTTCACGTCCGTAAGTGGTAACCCTCTGAATCCTTACACGTGACCTCCGGGTGGTGCTAAGAACAGTCTCTGGTGGGAGGCTTCGGCCGCGGCTTGTCACCACCCTCCGGGCTGGGTCAGTGCGATTTTTTCGTGTTTCGTAATGTGGCCCAGAGAAGCCATCTACCTTCTAGGTCTTCATGCTCCATCTTAGACCACATCGACACTTTACATCAGGTGAGACTGTGGTCAAATGAAGGCTTATCAAGAATAAAAAAAAAAAAAAAAAACAAACTAGCTAGCTGATAAAGCTTTGAATAAGAGAGTTTACGCAGTCAACTTCGCACTAATCGAGAAGTCGAACTTATCTGCGCAGGTGAGCTAGTTAATGTGTTAAACACATTACCACATGCCTACCTACATTACCCTTTGCCTCGTGCAGAAGGGCTCAGCTCAGCTGCGCAGATAAGTTCGACTTCTTCCTTACTGCGACTACAGACCAAACGCCTGGGCCGATTTTTATGATTCATTCGTCGATCGATTCCTCTTAGTCCGAGTGTCACTAAAGACATGACGTCAGTGAGAATTCAATGGGCAACTACTAGACGCCATTTTGTAAAAATAAAGTGCGTGAAGCGATTTTTTCGTGTTTCGTAATGTGGTCCGGAGAAGCCATCTTCTAGGTCTTCATGTCCCATCTTAGAACACATCGTCACTTTACATCAGGTGAGATTGTGGTCAAATGAAGGCTTATGGATCAAAAAAAAAAACAATGTCATATCTTGTAACGTTGAGTAATTAAGATCTATATCGAATTAAAGTTGAGTAAAAACTATTCTCACTTGATAGGCTTATAGACTGTAAATATTTCCAAAAACGCTAAGTCGTAGCCGGGTTATATTTTTCCTTAGTTTTAGCTTGTTTATATTAATTTAGTACCTACAGCTTGGGCCAAGTCGCGTGAAGTTGAGCTGCGAATAATACTCTTACTCATGAACACAGCCGGGTTTGCCCCATTATGCCACGTCCCACGATAGGTAGGCCAGGCGACAGAAGCAAACTGCTACATGTTGCTTGCAATTATAATCCAATAGTTTAATTATATTTAATAATTCCTATTTTTCATAGTAGACGTTGGTGTTTCTTGAAATGTTAAAAAAACAAAACGCTCTGAAGATGTATTGTCCCATGTTTTCTTAGGTTATACAATAGATAACACAATAAGCCATGTAGCTCATATTGAAAAGATGTGCAAGAAATTAGCTAGTGCGAACTACGCATTACTAAAACTAAAATCGGTAGTGTCAAAAAAAACGTTAATAACAGTATATTATGCATACATACACTCCATAATCAGTTATGCCATAACAGTTTGGGGTAACAGTGCTGCAATAAGCAAAGTACTTATATGTCAAAAAAGAGCATTGAGAATAATCTGCTGAATACACCAAAGAACATCTGTCAAAAGTTCCTTTGAAAAACATAAAATAATGACAGTGGTATCACTCTATATTTATAAAAGTCTCCTAGAAATACACAATAACAAAGCCACATACTTGAAAAAGAAAGATACACATCATTACAATTTAAGAAACAAAGAGAAATTAGTTTTACCAAAAGTACATCTGTCTAAAGTGCGAAAGCAGGGAGAAAGTGCTAAATTAGAGTTTTATAATAAATTACCTTTAAATATAACACAAATTGATAATTTTAGTACATTTAAATATACTATCAAAGATTTTTTTAAAAGCCATGCGTTTTATATTATTAATGAATATATGAGAACAGATCTAATAAATTTTCCCAATTGTATTAATGGACATTGACATTTTTTTAATTAATTATGATGACATTGAATTTATACTTCCTGACTCTATAATTTGTTATTATTATTTTTTATTATTATTTGTATAGGTATGAGATATTGTGTTAAATAATTATTGTTTATATTGATTCTGAATTGTAAAAATTGACTTACCTTGTATAACGCCCTGTGTTATAATGATGGTGAAATAAATAAATTGAAATTGAAAATTGAAATTGAATGATACCTTAAATATTATACAGATCCCCTTTAATGTCTCAATGATCCTATCCATTCAAGGTTGTCTGGTAGAAATCGCTCTTGAGCGATAAGACCGCCAATTGTCGCATAGTATTAAGAATATTATTGTTATGTTTGTATTATAATTGTGTGCGCAATAAAGAATTATTATTATGTTATTATTAAATGATTTTACTTTACCATCAGTAACTTTAGCTTATTTGTTCCAGAGCGCACACCTGTCTGTGATAGAGGCTCTGATGGTCCTGTACGCGCGGGAGGTGGTCACCCCGGACCGGGTGTCGGCGGCGGCGCAGCGGTTCGGCACCAGCGCGCCGCCTCAGTTCGGCGCCGCCGCGCCGCATGAGGACGGCATACTATGCTGGGTGAATGCTGCTTGCGCCGCGCTTAATAGTTCAGAGGTAATGAGGTTCTGTTCTCTGTTCAGCCGTAGATAGTGCAGTGAGACTTGAGCATCTAATATAGACTATATGGATTGGGGTTTTGCTATACTCATATATTTGTTGTTGCAAGAAAGCCTTGCTCCTTTTCTTCGGATAAATAGAGTAGATAACTAAAAAATTGCAAAAAAAATTATTATATTTTTTTTTCTTGCGAACTAAAAATTAGACGATACAGTGCATTGGAAGTTTCGCGTGACGTATTGCTTTCGAGTAAAAGTTACTCAATGTATACGTCACAAACTCTAACTCCGGAACTTTGATGCTCTATATCTTGGTATTTTCTTATTAAATTGATAAAACCAGTATTATTGTACGGGCTAATAGACGGACGAAACAAAGTAAACTAAAAGTAAAAAATCTTTATTTGACATAAAATGAAGTACAGTATCAAAACTAAGGTCCCATAGGCTCCCAAACTAGTAAATAACTGTATTTCAGGAGCCAGTGGCCTACCTATTTTTTATGTAGTCACAATGCCTTTTTCACATGGCCGAGTGCTTCATCAATTTGGTCTCCAGTTTGTTGGCAATGATTACCTACGGATCCGAAATGTAGTGCTGCCTGTAGTAAAAAGCTTTATGTATGGGCTAAAGACAAAAATAAACAAATACCCATAACCTGTTATCGTCTCATGTAAGCTGATTTAAACGACATCAACTCATTCCGTTACATCCCTTTAGTGTAAATATAGCGAAGCGACCAGATACGATAAAGTTATTTCATATTTATATTAAGTACCTATGTTAAATTTGTGTACGTTTTTGTATTTTCTTAGATTTGTAAAACCAAAGAAAGGAAATAAATGATTTTGTATCGTGTATCTTGTACCATTTAAAAAAATCCTTAATCCTCTCATTTCCAGGAAGAGGCAAGCATACAAGTACCGACAGTGAACAACCTCCAAGAGCTATGCGACGGCACAGCGCTGGCTGCGCTCGTCTCTTTCTACTGCCCCGAGGCGTTGCCGCGGCGGCGGGTGCGAGTGGGACGGATGGCCTCGATACAAGACTGCCTGCACAATCTGATGCTGGTGCGGGAGTTCTGCAGGACGGCGCTGCCGCATGATGTCTTCCATATGATGCCAGAAGACGTTACTTATATGAGAGGGTTAGTTTTCCTGCGTTTCCCCCATATTTTATCTTTTACGGGCGTTGCCCTGGCTTTTGGATTTTCCAGCGGGAACAACGTGTTACCCCGCGGTAACAAACATAACTACCGCTTGGTAACACCTTCGCACAGGTTGCAGAAATCTAAGATCTCTGTTTATATAATCGGTCCTTCTATTTATAATAGATTACCAGGTTGTATTCGTAACGCAGCTTCCATGCCTATTTTTAAAAACAAACTAAGAAAGTGGCTCACTGTTTACCACGTATATAAAATTTGTATGTGTAATATTATAATATTTGTAACTATATAATTTAACTACAATCATATTTAATTAAGTAATTTCTGACAAGTATTAATGGTATTATGAATAAATTCTGTATTTCTGTAAAAAGTGTAGCCCGTCGCGGTAAATGAGCTATTGAACGCTGAAAGAATTATTGAAATCAAATCAGTTGTTTCTGAGATTCACGTTAAAAAAACTCTCCAGCTTTATGATAAAGTATAGATAATAAATTGTATCGTGATCTAAATTTGTCTTTTTTTGTGTATTTCAGGTCAATGCGACAAAATTTAGTAGCAATGTTAGCGGACCTATTCAATATGTTAGAGGTACATCCGGTGAATGCTGTCAAACACCCCGGAAGTGGTGAGTTTGAATTCCGTTTCCTCTTGCTCTGTAAATGCATGTTAGTAACGGGAGTATGTGGTCATAATATCAAGATTTACCTACTAATTTATTAAAATGAACTTTATGTGAAACGGTATACGTTTCAATTTCCTTCGTATGTATGAATTTATCAGGTTTTTGAAACAGCAGCGGTTTTTAGGTAAGTTGGACTGTATTGCTTAGTACGTAAGGTTAACTTTCGTATGTTGTCACCTGTCTTGCTTTCGCAATAAGCTTATTGCGGGAATGTTACTCGTAACACAATTGGATGCACGAATTTCATTTGTACTCACGAAATTGTATATCTGTGCTGGCATTACTTTTGTGATGTAAAGTTTTTTCAGCGACTTGCAAAAGTTGCTAATGAAGATTGGCCGTATCTCTGCTAAAAGAAGATTATAATAACAAATTGTTTCCAAAAATTAAAAAAAAAAAAACATACAATAGTCTCTGTAAGCTCCTGCAAGCATAAAACATTGGCAAAAAAAATACAAATCAACAACCTCGCCTTAAAATTATTATTTTCAAATATGTCTCAAAACCTATCTGTAGAATGGAAATATTTCTATTTTCTATTTCCAGTATCTATTATAAAATGAATTTGATTATTTATTTACAACATACATACATAACGTTACAGAAATTTATATCCAGGCTTCAATTATTATACAATGTTTAAAATTACAAAACATGACATGGATTGAAAGAAAAGGGCTTTATTACCGTATGAAGTAGTATATTTCATTTAATTTATCCTCAAACAATAATAACATTGTGTCATAAAATAGTATATTAAATTAAATTAAACATATACATATACATACACGAAACCACAATTCATGTCACATAAAAAATTGTTACAAAACTCAGGATATTAATTATGGTTTTAAGAGCAATTATAAAGTCAATAGTAAAACATAAATTTGATTATTATTTCTTTAATCAATTTCTAAACGCATTAAAATAAAACAATATACGACCTATGTCAGGAGCTTTTTTTTGTGAGATTATGGTCAAATAAACTTTTGACCATAATCTCACCTGAGGTTAAGTGACCATGTGGTCTAAGATGGAGCATGAAGACCTAGAAGGTAGATGGCCTTTCCGAGCCACATAACGAAACACGAAAAAATCGCTTCACGCACTGGCCCAGCCCGGAGGGTGGGTGGTGACAAGCCGCGGCCGAAGCCTACCACCAGAGACTGTTATTAGCACCACCCGGAGGTCACGTGTAAAGATTCAGAGGGTTACCACTCACGGACGTGAACAGAAAAAAACCTCCAAATTTTAAGAATTATGAAAGAAAAAATAAAAAAAAAGGTGTGTGTGCGATTCACACACGATAGAAGTGAAACTTCAGTAAATCGACAAAAGAATAAGAAGAATAAAAAAAAAACAACAAAAAAATACTATGCAAAAAGATTTTGTTCGGGCGGTCACCCATCTAAGTACTGGCGTCGCGCAAAGTTGCTTAACCTTGTTAGCGTTTAAGATTGGCTTACCCGACAGGTAAGCCAATCTTATTTCCATTTCCGTTGCATCCGGTTCACAACGATTCTAAAGAAGTTTCACTTCAAAAATGATGTCCAAAGATGATGAATAGTTAGTTACAAAGTAATTGTCGCACGAGTGGTGCGGCGTGGTGCGCGCACATTGGCTGATGGTATGTTGACAGCGCGCGACGCGTGCAACGCGCACGGCGTGCGGCACAGGCGCTGCCTGCCGCCGCCGCCGCCCGCGCCCATCCCCGACCTGCGCGGGCCCGACGCGCTGCCGCCATTCGCAGGTACTCTACAACTAGGGCTGGAGGGAGGTGCGACATGTTCTTTGTTGTTACGCTGCGATTCTGAACAAATGATCGATAGTATGAATTTAAAATAAAAGAAAAGGTGTGTGTGCGATTCACAGACGATAGAAGTGAAACTTTAGTAAATCCACAAAAAAATGAGATGAATAAAAAAAAAACTGTGCAAAAAGATTTTTTTCGGGCGCTCATCCAAGTACTGGCGTCGCGCAAAGTTGCTTAACCTTGTTAGCGTTTAAGATTGGCTTACCTGTCGCATTTCCGTTGCATCCGGTTTGAAATCACAACGATTCTAAAGAAGTTTCACTTAAAAAACCGATTTCAGTACTGTAGTTTCCTTAAAAGTAAAAAGTCATACTATTATGTGATGTGCACGTGATGCGCTATCATTTGAGACCCCACTCGAGTATATTTGCAGATTTTCGGTTTTCGGCAAAAGTAGGGAACTTTTGCCCTCTTTTACTTTTTTTAATAACCTTGCAACGATTTTCATCATGTCTAAAAACACTCGCACTAAACTCAACTTTAATTCAAAAAATACTAAATTGAAATCGCTCCATTCGTTCGGGAGCTATGATGTCGCACACAGACAGACCGCCAGACAGACACGCCAAACTTATAACCCTCTTTTTTGTCGGGGGTTAAAAATGACCAAAGCCAGTATCTGTAAAGCTTCAGTGTTGAAACACTACTATTCTTTTCCTTGAAAAAGAAATTACAGGAAATTATGGAATACCATAATGATGAAAATGGATATCAAATTAAGTGTAACAGCAAAGAACAACACTTCGCTTTCCCCGTATCGTGTTTCGGCCCATCATTGACGGAATAACGAATCATACACCTGTGTCCGTGTGTGTGTTTTGTTTGTGTTGTGTGTTGTGTTTGTACACTGTTCTATCACCTGTCTCTTTCCCCCTGTGCATCGCTTCACTAACACATTGCATTAATTCATGGGTTTCTACCACAACGCTTCTGCATGACGATTCTTTCGCTTGTTCTTTTGTTTCTCGCAGTTGTTTTTATTTTGTTTTTCTCTCTCTGGGGTCGTTGACATTATGTCCTCAAGACTCCCAGTTCGACAGTAGATTGCCGTAGATTGATGTTCGTGTAGATTAGATTGCAGATAGTTTACAGATGCATCTGCTGTTTTTATTTTGTAGAACCATTATGTTTGTAGATTGTATTATGTATAGCAAAGTAGTATTTGCAAAATCTATTCATTAGATTAAGTTGTATTGATAGAGAAGTTCTTAATATTTTTATGATACATTTCCAATTATTTTTAAATCAAAATATCTCAATAAGATGTGCAGGCTTAAACAAGAGGAAAATAAATTGAAACTTCCTTAATAAACACCTTAAATTAGACTGGATTTGTTATCTACCTACGCCTAAATTGAATATGTACTCTATTTACAAAGAGTGACTAAGATCAATTGTCGCACATAGTTGAGTCTTGATAATTCTGGAACGATCTCTCTTATTTATGTTTAAATAAAGATAAAAAAAATTAAAAGCCATTTTACGTTATTACGAATTTCTATAATTCTCTGATTGACGTTATTTAAACAGCATATTTTATCTGGAATAGAGATTTTATGCAATTTTTACCGTTGCAATTGAAGCCTTACCCCACTGACAATAACTATCAATATCCAGTGCCCCGTTCCCCGTCCGTGAGCGGGCCGCGACCGCGCGCGCCTGGTCGCTCGGCCTGTTCCACTCCGGAGCGAAGGAGCTGCAGTCCCCAGCGGGAGGAGTTCGTGGTGCATCGTGGTAAGGGGGTCACTACGTTGTCCTCTATGGCGCGGCGAGACGACGATTGTGGTGAGTCGCTATATTGGACTCTAGCTCTGTTGCTATAAAGTTTATTTTCGACTGCGATGGTACGAGTGAAAGGAGTTAATGGTGCATCGTGGTCACTGCGCTGTCCTCTATGGCGCGGCGAGACGACGATTGTGGTGAGTCGCTATATAAGACTCTAGTCCGGTTGCTTTAAAGTTTATATTTGACTACGATGGTACGAGTGAAAGGAGTTCATGGTGCATCGTGGTCACTACGCTGTCCTGTATGGCGCGGCGAGACGACGATTGTGTTGAGTCACTATATTGGACACTAGCTCTGTTGCTATAAAGTTTACATTTGACTGCGATGGTCAGTAGTTCGACGAGCGAGAGTAGTTCGTGGTGTATCACTAAAATTTAGTAGACATATTTTTTAGAGCCTGAAAAATTACACAGGCTACTTTTGCCGCGAGAATATACATTAAAACGTGGGTAATGCCGCAAGGAACTAAAATTTTGTGCACAGATTATCTAAAGCCTGTGAAATGACATGGCTTCTTACCTAAAATATATATAAGATTTACCATATCATTTATTTGTTAAAAAGTTAAAGTTATGGCTAACAGATAATGCTTTCTACAGTGTCAAGGACTATTTAGATTTAAAATCTTGACTATGTATATCAATTGAAATTTATAATTTTGATGAATGAACCATGATTGAGTAGCTGTAATTGACATTTAATTTAATCTTGACTTATTATATTTTAATGTACAAAATGTTTGCATGCCAATGTTTTTTGGTGAAGTATGTGAAACTAATTTAAATTTAATATCTTGTAATGTACCATATTTCTTGCAATAAATGATTATTATTAATATATCTAGTTTATCATCCTTATTCGACAGGGATAGAGCCCAGAACGGCCGGGCGCCCGTCAAACTGGCAGGACTCGCGCGAGAACTCGTTCGCGGGCCGCCGGTCGCGGCGCTCGTCCATCACCGAGGACAGTCAGCTGACGGTGGAGAACTTCGGCGGGTCGCAGGACCGCCTGCATTTCGCTGGACGAAATCCGGAGAAAGAGCTGGCTACACTGGCCAATGTTAGGAAGATTTCTGCGCCGTCGGGTGAGAATACCAACGCTGACGATGAAAACATGAGTTACTCTATTTTCTAGTCATCTCAAAAATCGTTTAACTTCTGTCTTGGTATCTATATTAATATTATAAATCTGAAGAGTTTGTTTGTTTGTTTGAACGCGATAATCTCCGAAACTACCGGTTCGAATTGAATAATTCTTTTTGTGTTGGATAGTCCAGTTATCGAGGAAGGCTATAGGCTATAACATCACATCACGCTATGACCAATAGGAGCAAATATATAGTGGTAAATGTGTAAACTCCCGTGCGAAGCCGGGGCGGGCCGCTAGTTATATATAAATGGTTAAACTTACTACTTTAAAAATATTTGAACTGTGCAATCAAACCTCTTTTAGTTGACGTTATTCACATGATTCTAACTTGAAAATAGGTAATCCTCAAGGTCCATTATTTATTTCCATTAGTTCTCCCATCATTCATCTAATCCGTTTTAATTTATGTCGCAAATTAAAATAACAAACAATTTTGATATTGGGCCTAGCTTTCATAATGATGGCTCATAAATTAATCTATACCAAAATTAGAAAGTTGAAGAGTTTGTTCGGGTAAATTTTACAAAACACCGGCAACACCCACTGAAAAGTCATTATCATCATCATCATCATCACCCTATTAACGTTCCCACTGCTGGGACACAGGAACTTCTATCTTGACGAGAGAGATTAATCCTTAATTCACCACGCTGGCCAAGTGCGGGTTGGGAATGTCACATGTCCTTCAAACTCATTAAAGTTCTCAGAACATGCCGGTTTCCTCACGATGTTTCCTTCACCGTTAAAGCACGTGTTTAAAGCACACATAAATTTCTCAAGAAGAAAATCCAGAGGTGCGTGGCGGGGTTTGATTTGAACCCACGACCTTCGGAATGAAAGTAGAGTGTCCTCCCACTTAGCCAACACGGCTTTTTTTTTTATTAAAAGTAATTTAATTAACTGAAAAATGTTTCCCAGGCCCATTAGACAGCTACAACCCTCCCCTCCGCTCGTCGCGGCAGGACATCCGCGGCTCCATCCAGTTCATCCACGGCGAGTTCACGAACGGCGACGAGGAGCGCCGCGCGGAGCCCGGCCTGCGCCGCCAGCCCAGCGCCGACAACATCGCCCACAACCAGTCCCACTTCCAGAGCAAAGGTAACATTCCACTTCATACGACAGCTCGGCTAACAGTTGGCTAGTTGGCGGCTAACTCCATAATTGGCCGCGGCCATGCCTTGGCCATGGGTTTATTTATGGCGGCGCTGCTGCCCGCCCTCCGCCTGTGTGCTCAGCGCGATGCCGGCCTCTATGTCTTCCATATAGATTTCAGTAGCCAATTTGGATTCTACTAAAATAAATAGGGCATTAATATACGCGATACAGTTTGGTTAACAAATCCGCATAATAAACAATCAGCTGAAAATCAGTGTTTGCTCCATGAGCAACTTTACGCTGAGCTGTGGCCTTTTTGTCTTACTGCAACGCACACATGCTCTAATCATGTTAACTTTTAACTAATTTTAAGTTAATATTGTATCCTTTTTTGTTTTTGCCCGATTATTGTATGTGTGTTTGGAGTACAAATAAACGCCTTATCTATCTATCTATCTATTATCGTTTTATTTGTACGTTGTTAGCCAATGTTTATGTTTTCCAAATAAATATATTTGAGTTTTTAATATCAAAAACCAAACATCACTTAAAAATACTACCTTTAGTAAAGGTCAAAGACAAACCATCTCTTACATTTCAACGAAAAGCCAATTATCGCAGGCCCAGTAACTGGGCCTTCCGAGATATTTACCACGCATATTCAAATAAAAAAAAAAAGTAGTATATCAGTCACCTAACACCCATAGTACAAGCTCTGCTTAGTTTGGGGCTAGGTGATGCTGTGTGATTAGTCCGGAAATATTTATATTTATTTATTCTACTACCAATAAATGTGAACTTTGGTCAATAGCAAGATAGTTGACTAGAAAAAATTAGGGGCTGGCGGCTACTTAGAAGGGTAAAACTCCACACTTATCAGCTGTCAATCAACAGAACCGGATCTACGACTTTTTTTTTAGTTAAGAAGCCTTCATCTCGTTTAACAAAGCTGGAGGATGAAACGGCTTATCCGTGTATAAAATACAAGTAAAAATAAACCTTAAAATTACCATGATAAAGATATTTTTTCTTGTACAGGCGGCGGAGATGGCTTCTACCTAAACGACCGAGATTCGACCGACGGCGACGGAACCAAAACGAGCTTCGCCGACCTCAAGATACGCAGCAATGGCGACCAGTCAGGTTTGTGCTAGACAGCTCGCTTGCGGAAATAGGAGGACACAGCCCCAATACAAAAACTAATAAACTATCAGAAATTGTTGAATAAAAACACGAACCGTAAACTTGAATATAATTATAAAACAAGAATTTATTAAAAACCAAAGAAAATATTACATAATATACGCAGCCTTTAGGACTTTACCCGCGTATGATATCATAATATATTATTACATATACCAATCATTTGTCTATGGAAGCCGCCATTTGTAATTTCGCGTCCTTATGGCTTCATTTACACTGAATACTGATTTATCCTTAAACCCTAAATGATGTATGACTTCGAATATCAAATGTCTGTCTATCTAATAAGTACACTATAAAAAACGGAAATTATGAGATTGTTCGTCTCAATGCGTTGGCATTGGTGATTTCGCGTTGATATTCGTCGCATCGTAAATTACCGAAAACTTCGTTATTATCTGATGTATTTCTCGAATATTAAACTGTCAACGGTAAACTAATTTAATTGTGATTTTATCGGATTAGCGTGTAGAAATGCAATTATTAAATCTCCACAGTGCAACGTTCAAACGCACGAATTCTAAATTTGTTTCGCTTGCTTAGACCTTGGCTTGTTGCATGCTGGCGTCCTCGTATTTCTAGCAAAGCTTTCCTTACGCTTTCGTTATTGCGATTCGCTTGTTCAGCGGCACATGGAAGGCAGAATGCACATTGCACTTTGGTGTTTCTGTCAAAAATGGTCGCTGAACTTAAGACCACATACTCCTGTTATATTGAAGTTAGCGTGTGTAGAATATGTTTGTGTTTAGTGAATAATGGTTGGCTCAGGTTCAGGTAAAGGTACTCATAAGAGTATATCATAGTGGTATTTCTAAGTTATTTAAGTGTGTTTCATAACTAGTTGTTTGGTCATTTGTTATCATTGTTGTCGATGCCATTTAGAATTTACGAACTTGAATATATTGTATTATTCTAAGCAAACTTCAACTAAATAAATCTACAACCGCAATGAACTTGGCTTAATGTGAAACCGCGTGTCTAGATGTGTACAATATCGACCATCGTTTTTGTGCTCACAAGTGGGCGCAACTGTAAAGAACTTCTGACTTAGCCATCAATCACAAAATAATCTCTTTCGTCATCTCCGAGAAAAGTTTGACAGTGGTTAATATATAGAGAAATCTCGGTCAGTTAGTCACTGACAGTTATTGTCAGTTGACTGGATTGCTCTATAGTTTGACTGATACAAATTTAACTCGGAGTTGATGAAACAGGTACTGATTTGAAATACTCGCAATGTTATTTGTCATTGTCGACTCTTGCGGTGAATTCACTCGCGTTGGCTCTCAGTATATGTCAGTTAAATCTACACTGTATTCGATAATTTATAGATCAAACCTGAATTATATAAATAAAGGTACAATAAATGAAGTTCCAGTGTATACTATAATCTAATTTTAAAACTTATCGACAAAACGACCTGAGCCGACCGTATAATAAAACATCCATATGTAACTCGCACAATTATTCAGGTTTACAGTCTCACTACATAGAGAACGAGAGCGAACAGACGGACCGGCGGAAAACCACGACTTTCTCGACGCCCCCCGCGAACACCACCACGTGGCAGCAGCAGTTCTTACAGCAAGAACAACCTAGTAAGTGCAACATACATGCATTTTTGCATTTTGTATGACGTGCCCATGTCATGGAATAGGCGGGATGACTACATGAATAATTGGTATTCTGTTTAGTCTGTCTGTTAGCCCGTCCAAAAATACTGGACAGCTATTTTTTGCTTTATCAATGTATTACTTTTTTATTATATTCCAAGATCAAGATATAGATAGAGCGTCAATGTTCCGGAGTGGAAACTTGTGGCGTATGTATACATTTAGTACATTTAACTCGAGAGCATTACGTCACGTGAAACTTCAATGCACTGTATCGTTCTCTTGTATGATAAAAGCTCTATTATTTGTTCACAAATTAATAAATAGTAGTTCTTAAAAGTATCCTAGAGATAAAACCTTGTAATAGTTTGCACATTATTACATATGCACTTAATTGTCAATAGATGGAGACGACCTTACAGACGACATATCCAACACACAATCCGGTGGCGCGATGGCCGCTCAACTGAACAACATTCGACTGAAGCTAGAGGAGAAACGGCGGAGGATAGAACAGGATAAGCGGAAGATGGAGATGCAAGTGAACAGGCAACGCCAGCAGCTAGGCCAGCAGGCTTTCTTACAAGCTGTTACTAGGGTAAGTTAGTCTTTATACTGTTTGTATGACGTTTCGAATGCTATTAATAGTTAACTTTCGATTACAACTTAAAGAGCCGGTATTCCACCTGTCAAAATGACATATGACATAACTTTTTTTACATTTGACAGGCAGTTAGACGATATCTGGTGAAAGGGAAGTTGTTTAACATTAAAATATGAAACAATATGTTACGAGATTCGTAGTAAATATTTTATTGAACTGAAATAACGAATACAGTATTTAAATATACAGACATTTTTTATAAGATTCCATTATTAAAATTGTTATATGTTCGTCTTTGATCATGTGACTCAAAACGCTATTTTTCAAAATGGCGTTGGTATGCCGGACTGTGACGTAACTGAGCAGTACAAAACTGTTATGTGACATTGTTTTTTTATCGAAATATCAATATGGTACGTTTATAATGTAACAGAATTTATTAAAAAGGTTTCCCTAAATTAATCAACTGGCATAATAAAATAACGATGCTAAAAAACATCAATATACTGTGGTTATTTCCGCACCTAACTGTATACATAATACCTATTTTATCTGTCGTTAATGTTTAATATCTAAAAATATAAAACAACTTTCTCTTTAAAAACAATATGTACTAACTCAAAATCATGTTACGGGTTATTTAGTATCTCTTGGTGATTTTAAGTGAATCGTTATGTTTGGGTTGAAGTTGAAACACATGTAGGGAGAAATTAATTAGTTCAAAATGATTGTGGTAGCTGGAATGTTCTGTAGAGTTGCAGATATTTATGATGCTTTTGTTTGTTTATCTGTAAATAATAAAGTTCGCAATATATTTGTATGTATGCGTTTCAAGTCTCAAGTTTGTTGTAAGTTTATGAGAAAATAAGGTATGATTGGACTTCAATGTTTTGGGGGAGTGTTTGGTTAAAATTTTGGATGTGTAGATAACTTTGTTTAAAGCATGCCGTATATAAAATTAGCAACTGAAATGTGGATAAAAAGAAACAGTAACTTAAAACATAAGACACACTATTAAATATCAAATTGACTATAACCACACTGTTACTAATATGTTCGTTCCCACCTTATTTTGTCCGCTACAGAATTAAATTAATTTGTTTCTATTTTATTAGGATGCATATTTGCAATACCAGTTGGCCTCCTTGGTGAGTGGCCGGTTTTTAATCCCTATTAGTTTATTTTTTATTTTCTGTAAATTGTACAAATTAGATCATACATGCTTACACGGCTTAGTTTTAACACTCGTTAAAGTACCCATTAATTAAATTGTATGAATCTAATTAAATCTTCCTCACTAAATTAGCGCATTGCAATTTCATTTTTAAATTCTGTATTTCGGCGAAGCTTGAAATCTTAGCTGAAATACAAAGCTGAATAAATTTTGCTGAATTTTAAGCATTAGTTGCCTTTTTATAAATCATTACTTTCGTATTTAGTAAATTCCCATACTCAGTACCCATGTTCTAAGTAAATTTGTCCAGAATCACAAATTTTCCATTGCAATGTACAAATTGGCGTAAATTTCAAGTAAGTTTGATTTGAAATTCCTGTAAAACTCACTCCACCACAGATCCACAATTATAGATACTGGTTGTTGCAAAAAGCACATAAATGAACGTAGGATAATGTTTATTATTCACTTGTATTTGACAGCATGAGTCTATTGGTATACAGAATATAAATTTGTAATAGGTATGTAAATTTTATTTGGCTAGGCTAATGTTTACTTATCAAATAGAAATTTCACCACAAACCAATATCGCTTTAAAACTTGGAAAATATTGGACTACATAGATGCAAATTGTTTAATTTGAGGGAAGAATTTATTTAGCCGGTTATGTCCGACAGCTGCGCACAGGCCTAACATAATATATTGAGGAAATTTAAGCCCACTGCCAAATTCTATAAAGTTTAACACAGTTCTGTATACCAATAGAGTTAAGTGCATGTAGCGTTGTGAAACGGTGGCGGTTGCACGGCGTGTTTCAGGGCAAAGGCGCCAGGACGCCCGCGGAAGACGACAACAAACAGGAGGCTTCAAATCAGGTGAACTTAGATAAGCACATTAACATATTATTAAAATTTCATTACAAACCCATGGTCTACCTTTTCGTTTTCCTTAGGCTGCGTCGTCGTACTTAGACGAATCGGATTTTTTGTAGGATCCGGGTTAGTGGCCTACAAAAAATCAGATTCGTCTAAGTACGACGTAGTAGCGTAAGGAAAACGAAAACGTAACTTACGTAACATAATGTTGATATATTTTTGAATAGGAATGGTTTTCATGATTTTTGAAACATGGAGCGCCCATGGCATGTGGATAAAAGTACGTTAATGTATTTTTTTTTGTAGGAAATGGTCGTGGAGGCTCCGAATCAGGCTGCTGAAAGTGTTGTCTTGGAGCAGTACCAACAGTCGATCGCAAAGTAAGGATAAAATTATGAGTTTAAAACATTTGCTTCTGTAACTTTTGCGAGCCGTCAGTTTTTTCCTTAGATCATCATCATCATCATCATCATCCGGCCCTTGTCCCACACTATGTGGGGTCGGCACAACATGTTTTTTTCTTCCATTTCCCTCTATCACCCGTCATCTCTACACTCACTCCTATCTTAGACATACATATCTCTTTTCACAGTCCAGCCATCTTAATCAACTTTAGTGAGGGCCACGTTTTTGTAGTCACCAGAGGGCACCACTGTACAGTGAGGTTCTCGATAGCTGTCAATCATTTAGTTACTAGCTTTTTAAGCCTCGGTGTTGCCCGTGCTTTACAGTTTTTTTCGCGGTAACAACGTATTGTCCCTGGGTAAAAGTAGCCTATAGCCCTCGCTAAATGGGCTATCAACAAGATTATATAAATAGGACCAGAACAACATGATAGTTCAGAAAACAATCCATCATAATCGTTCATTAAAAACCAAAGTAAATAAATTAAAGAAAGTATTACATAATTAGCGCAGTTTCTAGCTGTTTAGAAACTGTGCTACAGCAAGGTAATGCCCTAATCCCCCCCATTGCCCCAATGGTAATCAAACTACTTAATCCTTATTACATTATTAGTGATATTATTTTCATTACGAACTTTACTGGCATAACCGTAGAAATAATATTGTTTGTAATATCGAATTTAATTTAACACCATTGGCTCTTGGGGCAAACTCCGAAGCATCTCATAATTTTACAATATTTTTTTAAAGAATGAACTCCAGCCTGCAAGATATCCAAAGTGACATCGCACGGCTCGCGAGTCAGCAATCGCAAATACAGCAACAACAGCAACAGCAGCAGCACCAAGCTCAATTGCAGCAGCAACAGCAGCAGTTACAGCAACAAGCTAAAGAGCTATTCCAACAGCAACAGCAAGCGAAGGAGTTATTACAGCAACAGCAGCAAGCTAAGGAGCTATTGCAGCAGCAACAGGCTAAGGAGCTATTGCAGCAGCAACAAGCGAAAGAGCTGTTTCAGCAACAGCAAGCTAAAGAGCTGTTTCAGCAACAGCAAGCTAAAGAGCTGTTTCAGCAACAGCAAGCTAAAGAGCTGTTTCAGCAACAGCAAGCGAATCAGCTGTTTCAACAACAAATACCTCAATCGCCTTATCAACAGTATCCTCAAAACATTCCACAATTGGTAAGTGAAATATTCAAAATATCACAAACTCTAACTGAGGCTCGGCCAAACCTATGCGTCAGCAAATCGGGACGCGACGCGGGTGCGTCTGAAATGCGGGACATTATACCTAAAAACGTCCCGTTTTGTAGTAGCTGAGTGTGCAAAGGGCCATAGTAAATCATGGGTAGAGTCCGCCGCGCGGCAGACGTTCTTGCTTCGCCGTCGCTTTGGTCGCGCAGGTATTGCCGATGCTTAATTCTTCTATGAATAGAGTTATGAGTAAATAAGTACACTGATATCCTATGATCTTTACTCTGTGTTATTGGATTCAATATAGCATCATATCAGTAAAGGGTCATTGAATGTTTCATTAGTGCCTAAAAAAACACTGTTCATTCACATCTATATGCCAACTGAGCAAGATAGCTGATTAACTGAAGCATTTAAACATAGTTTTCAATTAAACTGTTATCAAACTTTATGCAGTTCTACTTGTGCATAAAGTTTGATAACACATTGTGTTTATATCGGGATACTTAAAAGTCATTATGCCATGGTAGTTATCACGTTGTTCATCAAAATACTGCTAATAAACATAATAGTTAAAAATATAGAGTATTTAAGTCGCATGCATTAAACTGTAACTAATAGTAATAACCAACCACGCCGAACCACCAACAAAAATGCTGACGAGCGCATACAATTCCAGCACAGCCAATTCAGCTCACAGCAGAACGTGTCGCGCCACTCGCCCAACTTCGGCTCCACGCCGCACATCCCGCAGTACTTCCAGCAACCCCAGTTCGAGTACCGGGATATGGACGCGGCTGCGAGACAGCAGTTCTACCTTCACGATAGTCCGCCGCCGCCGCAGAGGCGCACGTGGGCGCAGCACGCTCAGATGCAGCAGGAGACGCAGGAGCTAAGGGGCTGGCAGGTTTGTACTCTAGTCACGAATCACAGTTCTACACGCATAGTCCATTCAGTTGTCATAGTCTAGACTAGTATTTCCGAGGGAGCTTGCTACAAGAAGGTTTTGCTACAGTTCTAGTCTGTACTTAGCTGGCAGGTAAGTAGCTTGCTTTATTTTAGCATTCACTTTGGTATTCCCATTCTACGTAGTCTTTGGTTTTCTTTCATTGTTGCTTGAAGATTGTTGGGCATTTGTTAAAAAGTTCGGAGACACTAACTAGATATTCCTTTTAAATGGTTGCTAGCTATGGTTATCATAATCCATGCGTAATAAAACTGTTAAATTCCATTAAACTAAAAATATAGTAGTGGAAGATTTGCTTGTCATGTAACCTTACCACATTAGTAACTGATGAATTAACTTAACAGTTACTTTACAATTTTGCACTTTTCTTGTACTCTCAATTGCATCTCAATTTCGGGCCAATTTTAATATAATCAAACATAATCAATGAGAGTAACAATAGGCCTCAAAGCGTATCCAGATTTCTTCCAGTTCCATTGTTCCAATTCCTTATTGAGCGAGTAATTTTACAGTGTGCGAGATCATAAAGTTTTATTACAACGAAAACATTGTTCCAGTTGCACCAGCAGAACCACCAATACGTGCAACCTGGGCGAGAGTCCCCCCAGCGCACGTGGCGCTCTCCCTCACCTCAATCCTCCCAACCCGAGCGCTGGCAACCCCAGGGTTTCACCCTCCACGACCGCAACCAGTCTTTCCAGGTCCAATACCCCAACGACAGATACCAAAATGGCTCTGAGAACAACCATCTATCGTATACCGTGTCAGGTAGTCCGCCCGCCCAAAGGCGAGCGCCCACTCCCCAAAGACAGGGGTCGTTGCCTGAGCCCAGGAGAACGGACCAACCCGTAGCCCTCCACCAACTACACTCTCCCTCCCCCCACCAACTACACTCCCCCTCCCCCCACCAACTACACTCCTCCTCCCCCCACCCTCCGGTAGCCCCCCGCCCCACCCCCGACGACATGGAACCCCAGAACATCTCATTCATCGGCAACGCGGAGGACGACGCGCTCCGACAGGGCATCGACAGACTCAACATCTCCTCCGGCACCAGAACTTACCGCATACCTTCACCTACCCGTCCGTCCATCAGCCGAAATTCCTTCCGACAACCCGAGGAAACGAACGAGAAAGGTTTCTATATATCGTTTGATAACGAGCAACCGAAGCGGCCTAAACCTCCACTACGGAAGAAAGGATCACCTAGAAAAGAACGCTCGACGGAGTTTCAAACCCCAGAGCATAGTCCAGAAAATACATGGATTGGAAATGATAGGAATGAGAGGTTGCGGCCGGAGGAGGAGTTTATGGTGCATAGAGCGGGACAGAACGCGGCCCCGAGGGAGGAGGCCGAGAGGGAAGTCCCGCGGGAGAGGCCGCAGCGGGCGCCGGCGCCTGAGCCCGCGGCCTTGCTCATTGGAGAGGTCAATGTGGACCCGGTAAGTGAGCAAGTCTACACAATTCAATTAATTTATTAATACCATAGGTACATTAAAGAACACTTAGTTTCGTAAGGAAGCAACATATAAATTAACAGTGACTGCTTATTAGGCATGATTATGTTTAGGTTTTTCTTTTTATCGTTCCCGAGATTCTCTTTGCCTGTCCATCCGCCAGTCACTCCCATTTTTTTCAAACTTATAGATCGATTGTTAAAATTTGTTACATATATAAAGGTTGATAACCAGAAGACGGGCTATCTATACTTATGTTATAAAACCTCCACCGATTAACTCTCTAAACGTAGATGTTTCTTTCTACTCTCTTTGAAGAACTCTCCGCATCTCAAATCACCAGACGTATTCTATTTATCCAACATATATTCAACCAGCACATCTCCTTCCAGAACTCGGCGGAAGAAATGGAACGCAAAAAGGAGCGTATAATGCTAATGTCCCTCCAACGACGGCAGCGCGCGGACGAAGCCCGAGCGCGCGCGGACGCCGCGGCCGCCGCAAGGAAAGCGCGCGAGGAAGCCGCGCAGGAACAGAAGGCTGCCAAGAAGGAGGAGCAGGCCAGAAGAAGGGAGGCCATACTCCAGCAGTACAAGCTCAAAAAGGCCATTGAAGAGGCCGAGAGAGAGGTAAGTGTGACTGGTTACACAAACATTAATATGTCGCCTCCTTATCTCCTTCCGTGAGCGCATTTTTTATTTACGTGTACAATTTTTGTGAGAGATCTATTTTCGCCAGTCACATGAACAAAAAAGAGGCGTCTCGATGAGCAGAAACATTTAAGTAATATAGTTTTATCTATTTATCCGTGTATTTCGCTATACTTTAAATAAATAAATAGTTCAGTAATTTAAGAAGAGGTCCTCCTCCAGATGCTCTGTTTCGCTTGGGATATTTTAGCTTCCACAGTTCATAACAATTTAATTAAATACGGTCTAACCTAATTATGTTAAGTAATGAAGTGGCCGATTCTACACGACGAAGGCTTAGTTAGCTTTAGATTATTAAGTCAAATTTTAAAATCATCAAACCGCATTCTCGTTATCCGAGTGAAACGTTTTGTTTTCCCGAGTCTCCCGAATCCCACGGACATATCGTTCCAGGGCAAAGTCCTCGACAAGTCCGAGTTCATGAACGTGGAGCTGAAGTCGGGCACGATGGACCGGCACGCGGCGCCGCGCGCGCGCCGGGCCGCCGCGCCGCGCGCGCGCCCCAAGACCATACACGTGGACAGCGGGGCGCTGCACGCCGCCGAGGGCATGCTGCACACCAAGCAGCCTTCCAATACCAACCTCGCAGGTATGACTATGATACGCTCACCTCTGGATTTTTTCTTCTTGAGAAATTTATGTGCGCTTTAAACGCGTGATTTAACGGTGAAGGCAAACATCGCGAGGAAACCGGCATGTTCTGATAACTGTAAAAGAGTTTGAAGGACATGTGACATTCACCAACCCGCGCTCGGCCAGCGTGGCGAATTATGGCCTAATCTCTCTCGTCAAGAGAGAAGCCCCTGTGTCCCAGCAGTGGGAACGTTAATAAGGTGATGATGATGATGATGAGGTATGATTAGCGGTGTACAGCGGCAGGAAATATCAATGTCGAGCATGATGAATCGTGGTGCCGAAATCCGAGATGTCTAAAAAATATAACGAAGTGAAAAAAGAATTAGAACGGTCCAGTTTAAAATCCATCTATAAGTACCTGGATAGTCGTTTTATTTATATTTATTTCTCTAAGAGTTAGATTAATAATTCACACTGTAACCGAAGACCAACCCTACTACCATTAGGTGCATAATATTTTTGCTCCAGTACATAAAGTATATGAAAGCGGAACAAATCCCCAATTATGACCTCTATTCCGAGGAAATTTCGCCTGTTTAAACATTTTTTTTAACCCAATGACATAAAATGGCTCAATTTTTTTGTTGGTAAATAAATTAAGTAAATTTTGAATGGAATAAGGTTATAATGTGTGGTTTTGGATCCTTTTTGGTTGTTTTTATTAGTATTTCCTGTAATTTATTGTAATAAGTTGATGTTTATTGTTTTACTCACTATTATAACATTGCAAGTTTGCCATCCACGCTAGTCCCCAGTGTTTTATTGCAATTATTTTTTGCTAGCGGCATGCCTGCCTTTGTTTTGTGTTTATACGACGCTAATGATATGCTGAAATTTACTTATACAATTTATAGATTGTTATCAAGAATTCAATAACTTTTATATTCAATAATTCAAATACTATATGCACTAAAATAACATTGATTCAATTTGCAAAGCAGATATTACTTGAATCTATTGTGACGATATTATATAATTATATTGGACGTTACGGACATCCAAATGAATAGTGTAATTCTCGTTCGTTTTGCAAGTGGAACAACATTGATATATTTATCCTTAGTTTCCACATTGTGAAGATACAAATTTAAAAACTAACAACAAACAATATCAGAGAGTAAAATTCCGCTGTCACTCCAAATTTGTTTATGATAAAAAGTCACAAATTCAGCATATCAGTTGGCTCGATGTTTTATTTTTGTTTCCCCGATCCCGTGTGTAAAGGCGGCGGTACCATGCGTCGAGACTACTACCGCGGCTCGCAGGACAGCTTGGCGGAACGCGCGGGCCTGTACCGAGGTAACCACCCTGTTGTCGCGCTATGCCTACTCACTGGGAACATTTTGTTTTATTATTATGCTAGCTGACACTGAGACCCGACACGGCAAGTTCTTTGAAACAAATCACTTCATTCTATACACAATATATATAATTTTTGTTCAGATGCTCTGACCTATTAAGGTATAATCGTCGCCTCGCATCGCGTCGCGTCTCGGTCCGAAGCCCGTGTCTATGAGCTGAGTGGATTTGGAAAGTCAAGATTTGAATTTTATAAAACTTGATTCTGGGGTTTTCCAAACTAGATACTACTTACTATTCTGGCGCAACTTATCTACTTGGCCTCCAACACAATAGAAGCCAGCGGTCCCTGTCATGCGCCGCCTCCTGGAGGGATCCAGAGGAGAGATTGAAACTAGATAAACATGGCTCTTTTTATATTCTATGGCTCTTTTTAAAAGTCCACATGTGTTCCGCATGGAGAATTAACACATGAGACGTTTAACTTTTTGTTAAATTAATAATGTATTCTTATTTTTTGTAAATATTAACGAATCATACAACTCACACACAAATACACTAGCTTTACAAATGATTCTGCGCTACAAAAATACCATTACAAATACAACTGCACTCCAACTGGTGCATAAGTTCACTGCGCCCGTCAATACCTCAATACCATTGGAATCAATGGGGGAGGCCTATTATCACCATAAAAAGACCTACAGCCCAAATAATGCAGAGTATACCACGTTTCTTTCTAATAAGGCCTTTCTCCATTCCAGATTCCCCGGTGGAGGACCGGGGCGGCATGTCCCCGGGCAGCGCGTCGAGCGGCCCGCTCGGCCGGCGCGGCTCGTGCAAGACGTCGCGCGGTATGTCCCAGCACACGCTCGCCGCTCGCTCACTAACACGCGAGGGTTCATTACATGCTCACTTGAACACATTGAAAAGCGCCTGTACGTAAAACGGTTCCCGCTATGGGTTAGTGTGAGAGGGGAATAGTCTGCTTATCGCTGCCGTATGCGTGAGAGAAAGGGAAGACAGACTAATAGCGGCGTCATGCGTTGATATCGAGATGCTAACAGCATTCTAAGGATTATCAATCATATTGTATTTTTAGGACTTTAACTCCTGTGCTAGTTGCAAAATGGTAGAGCAAGTTAATGCCCTGCAAACCACGTAGAGATATAAAATGCAATAAGAGTAAAAAATTATAACTAATCAGGGATTTTTCTTCGTGCACGCATTCATAAAGTGTCGGTATACGACTCCTGCAGGATAAAAATCGAGAGAGAGAAATTCTTAAAGCGCATAGATTCGCGCTTTATGAATCGTTTAAAACCTTGTATTACAAGTTTTTAGTTTTCGGATAGTAAGAAAATATGATCAAACTTTTATTATTATTTATTAAAAACTGAGCATGTAATGAACCCCGATCGCTTTTTGCAGTTAATGCAGTTTCTATTCTTTGATAGCATTCCAATTCAATTGTTGAGCTAGAACAAGTATCATTTAACCGATATCAAGAGTAAATTAATAATTCGTTAAACTATAAATAGCAATAAATGCATTATTTTGCAGTATTGGAATGCTATGTTAGAATTAGATTTGTTTTATTCAACTGATTGATATCGAATCCCCTTTTATTATAATTCTCAAAATTCTTTATCAATCAGCATGTTTTTCAGATTTGAGTTTTTATGAAATGTTTTCGTTAATAATGGTACCAAAGTCTTGTGAATTTTGTATGTTCACGAAATGTTGGTTACCAATGTTTGAAGCAAGCAAGTGTTCCCTTTGAATGAATTTCCAAGTTTGGCTTAAACAACAAAAACACCGTTTTTATGTGTACCCTACGACTCTGTGTCCCACAGTTGGTTTACAAGGCTTCTTTGATTATGTTTTAGTAGAAAGCTTGGTCTATTATTTATTTTATTATATAAAACCGATATTTTATATGTGTACAACTCCATTCCAGCAACGCAAACACTCCGAAAAAATATGCTTGTTATTCGTATTTGGCCATATTGTAGTTTGCTATGAGACGGAGGTATAAGCTTTTCCAAATTACACAATTCGCGCCCTGCCAGACCTTCCGCGCATTTACTCGAATTGGTTCCCGATTGTGAATTGTATATTGCAGTAATCCGCGTTTCTAGATTAATTTTGTTTGCGTGTAAAACGAAGCCAGCTTTTGTGGGGTGCATGCGATTTTTCGCCGGAGCATGTGACAGTTTAGGATACGTTTCAGAGCGTGTGAATGAGGAACCACAATCGTCTCGTGGAAGGTCTAAATATACGAGTTACCAGAATAACTTTAAGGCCGGACGGAAGTCAAGCTCTCTCATGAACCTGTGCGGTAAGATGAGCAACTCGTTGAAGCTTGACTCGCGTTGGTGACGCCGGTGTTGGGTTCTTTTATGTTGCTGTTTACTTTACACTAGAGGTGGTCGATGAGGCATACATAGTCTTCACGTTTATTTCATATGATTTTAGAGACAATGTCATAAAATAACCTTCAATGTGAATAATTCTTCAATTAGAACAAAATAAAAGCATAAAATCTATATACTTTATTATGAGACGTTTTCATTAAAAAAAACATAGTTCGAATGGCTGTTACTGTTAAAATACTATCTATGGTTTTGATTGTGGTTTATGATCAGTCAGAGCAACCAAAGTTTGACAATTATGGTCCAATTAAATGTAAAATTTACAAAAGTGACAATAAAAATGTATATGTCCACTTAGGACATCTCAACTATGTGGTGACCACATGTTTTATCTTTCAAGACAAGATTGTATAATGTGCTATTTTAGACATTTGTGAGCCCTTCTGTTGTCCAACAAAGGGTAATTTAAGATTCGCCTCATCGCACCTCGCGCGCTCTTTCCTCTGCACAAAGTTATTTTCTGTTGGGTCATCGGCAATACTCTATATTCCTGCATATATAACACATACTTATACAAACAATTTATAGTACAATTTATTATTTATTTATTTATGTCTATGGTATTTTGGGTCAGCGGTTCGCTATATTTATTTAGTTCGTCGTTAGAGCGCATGCATTATGGTGTTGGTATGACATCGGCCGGTATACTTTAAAACACGTTACAACCTTTATATGTTTTAAATATTCATTAGTTTATTGTTCTAAGGGCTTATTTCACAGAATCCGATTCAAATAAGCAATGGTTAGTTATAGATACAAGATACAAAATCATTTATTTCCATTGTTTGGTTTAACAAAACTTAGACACGTCAAAATAAAATACAAAAAGAAACAAAAATAATAATCATAGGTGCTAAAGAATGTCAACAACACGTGTTGGTTGGTTGGTTATGTCAATATTTTAACCATTCTCTAATTTTATTCGGAGATGGTGAATCAGGCCCAAATATAACTTTGGTTAACTATCATCTACATAAACATACCATCGATATTAAAAGTTCCCGGTAATTTTAAATAATTTTATATTATACCTTCTATTTAGTAATTTTATATAGTAGCTTTATTTATAATGTAGTAATTTGGTTAATGACACAAAAAATCCCAAATATTATTATTTTACTGCTTAAAATGACTTTTTGTATGGAACTCTATATAAATTATGCATTTTCATATATCTATGTCATTTGAGTTGTATTCTGACATAATTTTATTTATGGTTTTTGTGCAATTAAGCGAACATTCAAGTAAATGTTGTAAATGTGTTTTACGCTTTTATAAGCTAAATATACCTTTATCAGTTTTGTAGAATGGAATTACACGTATTTTGATATAATATTCAACAATGTATGCGTAAAATACAAAATGTGCTTATTCTGTTAAGTTTTGCCTTTTTTTTTGCTTCGCTGTAGAAAAATCGTTCAGTCGTAGTAGTTGTTATTATACATTTAGTATTTTACGCTTTATACAATTAAACACACCTAAACAAGTAAAATTTCTACTCCATATACGATAACATTTATGTTATGCTAGTCAATAAATAAAATTGGTTACTAACTTGGGAAAATGTTCTTGTAAGTATTGAATATTTAAATTATTAGTGTCTTACTTATACTTATACAGAAACTGTTCTGTGTTACTGTTACATTGTTGCTGATATTAAATGTTTTGTTATGAACATTTTTGTGGTGATTGGTAAAAGGTGAAAATGTGATGTTTATTTAAGACTTATTGTTTGTTAAATATTGTATTCAAGGCAACTAACCATCTGGGTGCGGATATTCATAATTCAGGTCAACTTATTGAATTTTAAATTAATTTCTAGTAATAAAGAGTGGAAAAAAAGGATGCCTTTTCCCAGCAGATGAAAAATGTAGGCTAATAAATTATCATCATTTCATCACTAGAACGTCCATATAAAGACACAAGCTAGGCAAACCGACTGGCTAGTATAGTAATGTAAAGCTTCAGTTCCTCTTCTGAAGTTATATCTTAGCCTGGTTCTTAGGCGCCTATGGAAGATAAAGGGACATAGTTATATCGCCACGGTAGCCTGAATTGCCTCAGCCAGGCTCGGCCAAACATCAGGCCTCTATTAGGCTTTATACTCATCATCATTTCGGTTATGGAATCCAGCTGCTGGGCTAGGCGTCTCTTATAATATATGGGGTTAAATCATAACCCAACACGCTGGTCCAGTCCGAGTTGATCGTATATGGATACAGTGTTTAAAAACCCATATGCCCCCCTCCCTCCTTTTAGTAGAAACATGTATAATAGCTAATAATTATAACATACGAATAGAAAATCTAATATATAAAATTTCCATTTCACATGTTAGTTACCGTACTTCTCCGAAACGCCTTTACAGATTCTTACCAAATTTTATATGCGTATTCAGTAGGTCTGAGAATAGGTGAAACAACGTTTGCTGGGGTCAGCTCGGGTAATATTGTATAATTGCATGTAGGTTGATTATATTTGGCAGTAGTTACCTTAGTGTAGCAGTGTTGTACTAGAGTATGGATGTGTTTAGACTCGGGGCTGGGGCGCGCGACCCCGCCGCGGCGCGCGGCTTCGCCCGGGCTGCGCGCGCTGGGCTCGCCCGCGGGCTCCGGGCCCGGCTCCCTGCCCGGCGCCATCGGCAAGCGCCGCGCCCACCCCGACGACGCGTCAGACGTCAGCTCCACGCATTCCTCTATCATGGATTATTCGGGTGAGTGAACGATACTACTTTATTATTGTCCATAGAGATACCTTTACATGTCTCTATAGGTGGTGTTTCTTTATGTTAGGATGTGGTATAGAAAAATATATAGTTTGTTTTATGTGCGTAGTTCACCGTAAAAATGCTGAACTACGTACATAAAACATTAACCAACAGTTATTTTTGTAATGGTTATTAGAAACCAAAATATAAACATTTGATTGTCTTTTTATAAATATCTACAAAACAGAAAATATAAGATATTCTATTAACTTGTAATAACTAAATACATTTGAATTTATTCAGTACCTCAGTTATTTTCCAGGGCGTGTAGTCTACAGCCCTTATAGATTTGATGTTTTAATTATGGCTGGCTATAAAAGAATTATTTAACGTAATTTTATCTATGATTTATAATATGTAATATAATTCCGAAATCCCATCTGGTGGTCTACATTGTCCAGTTAATGTATATTTATCGAGTTCGTAATCTTAAAATAATATTCTACCACGTGAAATGACACCATGCAATGCCGAATTAATTGCATTATTTGTCAACCAACAACTAAAACAATCTTGTGATTTGTTCCCTTAGCGAGATCCAATCGATCCAATCGATCGAATCGAAGTTCAGGCAAAGGTCTATAAGTAGATAGGTAGTTAGATAACAATCACACACGTAAATAGATTCACGCGAGTCCACGAGTGACGAACACCGGCGCGATGTCATGCCAACAAGATAATTTTGAACTTAACATAAACCTAAGGCATGGTCTGACAAGCATTTTGATCTAACCGAGTTTGCTTCATCTACATTCGCTTACTCACAACGTTTTGACTCACAGATTTTGTCACAGCACTCCATTTTTTATGTGCATATCAAGTATCTAAACCACAGCATTTTGCAACTAATATTTATTGTACAAATAATACCACGACTTTTAAAACAGAAAAGCAATAATATTACAGTTTGACTACATTTGGATAGAATTAGCTGCGTTGTAGGAGTAGCTGTAGGTCACAAGTTTGAGTACTTAGGCTATTGTGATTGCATCACCTTTTCGACTGCAAAAAAGATTCACGATGTGATAAAGTCTATTATCTAAAGGAATTAAAGATGAGTTCTTGAAAGTAATTGAGCAGATCATTTAATACAAATTTATTAAACTTTAACCTAACAATTATCTAATAAGCGTATTATTAAACAAAAGTGTAATTATAATTTGGACCCTGTTATGCAGAAAAGATCCAACCCATAAAGTAATGAAGTGTTGGTTGGATCTTTTCTGCATAACAGGGTCCATTTTGACGACGTATACTTGAAATATACTGTCTAATTCAAATACTATTTGTTAGAAATTGAACCAAAAACAATTAGGGCCCTTAAATATTACCTTACGCCCTTATTACCTATACGTTTTTATTTATGGTAATGAAGGCGTCTTCTATAACGAAAAAACTTCTTTATCAATCTAAGAAACTATCTACAAATAACTTTTAAAACGAATATCACAAAAAAAACAGTCGAAACTTGGTGCTGCGATCCACACAAATCCAGAAAACTAACACGCCACCCTCCCCAGGTCCCCGGTTATACAAGCAACCGACCACGAAGTCCAACCGGGGCATCATGCTGAACGCGGTGGAGTACTGCGTGTTCCCCGGCGCGGTGAACGCGGAGGCGAAGCGGCGCGTGCTGGAGGAGATCGCGCGGTCGGAGAGCAAGCACTTCCTGGTGCTGTTCCGCGACGCCGGCTGCCAGTTCCGCGCGCTCTACAGCTACTGCCCTGACTCCGAGCAGGTCACCAAGCTGTACGGCACGGGGCCCAAGAATGTTAATGATAGAATGTTCGATAAGTTCTTCAAGTGAGTATGCGTTGTGTTAGAGATATGTTTTGAAGTGAAACTTCTTTAGAATCGTTGTGATTTCAGACCGGATGCAACGGAAATACGTCGGGTAAGCCAATCTTAAACGCTAACAAGGTTAAGCAACTTTCCGGAAAGCCAGTACTTGGATGGGTGACCGCCCGAACAAAATCTTTTTGCACAGTATTTTTTTTTATTCATCTCGTTCTTTTGTCGATTTACTGAAGTTTCACATCTACCGTGTGTGAATCGCACACACACCTTTTTTTTTTATTGTTAACCAACCAACAACCTTCATTTGACTACAATCTCACCTGATGTAAAGTGACGATGTGGTCTAAGATGGAGCATGAAGACCTAGAACCTAGACCTAGACCAGGCACCTATTTCACCACGGCGACAATTTGACATTGACATGTCGGGTGATTATTGTCAAGCGACAGCTATAATTATTTCTAGTCGCTTCTTGTAGAATTGTCCGTGAATCTTGACATGAATTTGGAGCTGTGTCGGATTTTCGTGTCAGTTGTAGTGTGTTCTCCTTGTGATTAAGGGAGGACTTTATATAAAAACTAGTCGACCCGACAGACATTGTCCAGTCCCACGTCTCAAAAAACAATATCCAGTTGACCGTATTGTGAATCTAAACCATTCCCAGATCCCCTTGAACACACACAAAAAATTTCATCAAAATCGGTCCAGTCGTTTGAGAGAAGTTCAGTGACATACACACTCACAGAAGAATTATATATATAAAGATGGGAAGCGGCCCAGTATTTCGTGGAAAAGCTATCACAGTCCACATTGTTGTTTTTGCTAAAATTGAACTATTGTAATACTGTAATCTAAGTCTCGAAAACATTTTAATTTCGTCTAACGCGATCTTTCCACTCCACAGATACAACTCCGGCAGCAAATGCTTCTCCCAAGTGCATACGAAGCACTTGACTGTCACGATAGACGCGTTCACGATACACAACTCGCTCTGGCAGGGCAAGAAGGTGCAGCTGCCCAGCAAGAAGGACATGGCCTTAGTCATATAGTCACGCTAAACCATGCTTACACCGGCGACTGACTGCTACTTGCTAACTTGGACAAGTTTCTACTCTAAACATAGCCAAAACGACTTTTTCGTCGCCTGAAACGGGTTTTCATTGAACATATGAGAACTAAAGTTTTATCTACGCTATGTTTCGTTTTTCCTAGTCAAAAACGACTAGGGTGTTGATTGATTTACAATTGAGTTGATTAGAATTAAATATTATTTTTTATAAGTTGATATATTAAGCGAATGCTTATTTAAGCTTCTACATTAGTTACTAAGGCTATACCAGAACTGACATAAACAATAAAGACATTTGGTTGATTTAATTTAGTTATCCAGGGTCAAGTATCAGTCCGTCGCCCGGTGTGAACTAGGCTATCTAGTCGCCGGCATCGAGTCAGCCTCCTAGCGGCTTTAGTGCCAGTGTCCATTAATTTTAAATCGGTTAGTGCATTTAGCTGCGGTACGTTGCCCACTCACCCCACTCAAGTACGCGTCTCACTGCACAAGTGGATGTCCCACATTTAGGTATCAGATGTTTGTGCTAACCGTGTGTCAGCAACGTACCGCGGCTTTCCTCAAGCTGTGTGTTGAAATCGATTACGCCGTCGTCCGGCGTTCAATCGAGTCATAGTGATCAATTAGTAAGTCGGACGACCATAGCCCTCTTATTAATTCACGTGGTACGGCGTTTTTTACCAAAAATAACTCAATTTTAAACCCAATTGTGACTATTTTAATAATCAATATTGTTTGCAAATCTATGTTTGTGTTTGACCGTAAGGCGCTAAATCGTGTGCCGGGCCACTTTGTAGATAAGAGGGCGTAGTTTAAGCTGGTTTAGATCGTAACTCGAATCATGTTAGGGATTTATTTACGTTCGCGGTTCGTTTGAAAGTTTATCATGTTGAATTGTGCTTGTGTTGTAACTTCAAGTGTTGAGCTTTTTATGCGTTTTTGAGCGTTGAGGTCCGGATATCCAAGGTTACTTGGCGTATCCAGAGGGTTTGTAATGTTACACTCGCTGTGATACTCGCGAGGAAGCTGGCTGTATCATCTCGCTTCGTTCGGTTCCGTGCGTTGTGCGCGCTATTCTTAGGTCGATATTTGAATGTGTTATCTGTGTAATGATTGCCATATGTGTTAGTGAGATGGTCGATACGTTCCAAATTATCAAATTGTCTCAAATACGGCGGATGATACGCGATTCGATATATTTTTATGTAAAAGTGTCCCTCACATAAAATAAATAACAAGTTCACAAACTAATTATCGCTTATTTGTTATTGTAATGTAACTCGTTAGTAATTATTTGACTGGAGTTAATATTAAGATTATTGTATTCTGTTTACTGACCTTCATTTAACGTTATTCAATTTCCAGTTTTTACTGCTTGTATAGCTAAAATTAAGACAAGGCACATTTTACGTGGTAATTATACTGCCTTATCCTGTAAATAATTGTTTTTGTATACAGCTATTTATTAAAAGAATGTTAAACGAGAATTGATGAATGTCATATTTTCATTGTTTAATGATTGGTCATCAATAATATACTACCGATAGTATATGGTATGCAAAATATATTGTATTAAAAAGCATAACGAAATAATATTGAATTTCATATTATTCTGTTGTTTCATTTTGGATCAAACCCCTCTAGGGATTAACAAGAGCTAGATGTTCGCGCCACGGCATCGTCTATGTTTTATGGATTTCGGCGGGAATATGGTACAAGTGCTAAGAAATTGGGATCGCTCTAAACATACTCGATGCACTGCAGTAACTTGTTGCATCATGAGAATCCTTATTGCGTCATTTTAGTACAATGAGGCAAAATGGTTTGAGAGGAACAACCAGATCGGAATTTTCTGTGGACAACTCAACCCACAGAAAATCCATTCGTGTCGGGCTCATTCTTATCAAAACATATCAGTTTATTAGCACAGCACTGCACCCGTTAAGAGCTCAGTGACTGAGGCGAGGCAACCCACGAGGTTAAAACGTAGTGATTATACTATCTGGTTACAAGATACAAAATCATTTATTTCTATTGTTGGGTTTTATAAATCTTAGAAACGTATAAAGTAAAACATTACCACAACTTTAATTAAAAGGAGCATTATTCAGACATCAAAGTTTTATATTTTATCAAATATACTTTGGTCACCATAGTCACTAACTAGCTAGAGTTGGAGCCTCTAGCTAGGGTTTAATGGTTACTATGACAAAAATATAGAAAGCCCGATTCCCAGTTAGGCAGTTGTCCCACTGGCAACGATGAACTAGTAGGAGCAGAGTATGTAGAAAACAGCTGGCCAGCCGCGGGGAGCGAAAATCATGTTTCTTAGCGGAATCGTTGTTCCGCTAGTTGTGTGCGGCACACACTGCATATACAACTATTTGTGTATGCATCTTTTTTGTTTACACAGAATATATATATTTTGTATATCTTAAAGCTGATAGTTAGTCGTTTTCTCGCCGGCAGTGTGACAACTTTAGGGGACTTAAATTATCTAATGAGAATATTTTTTGTTAGCTAGATCTACTATTGGTTCTAAGTAGGTACAAGTTCTATTTCTATCTACTGTTTGCAAAATAATGTGTTTAATCCAAAGCTGCATAAAGGTTTTCGTGACCAATGTTTGGGAACAAAATGATATTAGTTTATATAAGTATAGAGTTTATGAATAAAAAACAACATTTCATAAGTTATTAATATAATTATTCTCCCTAATACTGGCTTATACATTATCAATTAACATAGTTGTGACTAATTCTTACAATTAAAACATCGCGCAATCGCAATCAAAATAAAACACTTTAAAATCAAATTTATAACTATGAGAGATCTTCCTATTGCAATAATTTCTTTACGTATAAAATCAACTGTGACCATTTGCAGTGCAAAATATTCAAAAATTAGCGTTGTAGAGACGTATCTGAGGTTAAGTCTTAATGTTTGGTGTATTATGGTTTAAAGGCAAGGCAAGTCTTATACAATTGTGTAGTAATGGGTGACGGGCGCGTCATCGTCTTTCACGTCCAGCTCGTGGTCTGTTGCTTCCGGCATTGGAGACTCCTGGGGACAAAACACGGGGTACTAAAACAAAATTATATCTTAAGCAAGTTTCCTACGATATGTTCTTCAGTAAGCGCGAACTTTACAAAATTTACATCTTATTACATCACTCCCACATTGACGTGAAATCCTTAAGAACCCAAGGTCACTCCGAGAAGCCTGCGAAGACCCCAGGAAACTTCTGCGCTTTTGGTCGGAGTTGGGCTGGTTACACTAGCGCCCCACTCCACGCACAATGGACCACCTTTGAGTCTAAGTGCGGAAAAACAGGGCCCCCCTAACTAACTAACTATCACTCCCACATTAAGAGTGAAAATTTACATCTTTATGTACAGTTGAAACTTCACACAGCCTTATTTATAAATGAATTATTCCTCGTTTCCCTAGTTCTCCTAAATAATTAGCCATCATCGTTATAAAATAGTCGTATCAATTTACACGACCTGTAGACAAAAAGATGTCTAAGGCAGGCAAATCAAAGGGGTCTAACAAAATGACATCAGTGTTTAAACATTAAGCGAACTGAACTTTAAGACAATCTTATTTCCATTATTTACTTTTCAGTTAATTCAATTGGTTAATATGCTGTTATTTTTAATTATCTTTAAGCATTTTGACTTAGCAAGCCTGTGCATCTATGGCAATAAAAACTTTTTTTTATTTAGATTTTTAATGGACTGTTTTCAGGGCATATAATTGAAAAAGATCTTAATTAAGATTATCAGATTATCACCGACATAACTCTTGAGGGTTTTAGCGGAAAATGGGACCAAAAATCTGGTCGTGGGATATAGGTGAAAGATGATGATGATGATGACTTGTAAAACCTTCTATTCATAATTATTAATGATTAAATATACCTAAATAATAAACTTACATCGCCCTCCTGTCCGAAGCCGTTTATTTCTACTGGTATCGTCTGGCCGTCTTGCGTGATCACCTGAAACATAATAGCATAGAATAATACATTACTGCGTAACAGAAGCTTCACCTCAAGCATAATAGCAACAAAGTTTTAATCTGCAACATATCTGCGGTAGATCACGTGGTACTTACATAAAAAACCGAGCTATGCTTGTGTCGAGCGATACATTTATTATTTGATTTATTTTTAGAACAATCATTTGTGTAAAATATTACAAAGGACACAAGTAGGTTTAAAAATATTAAGATTATACACAAATAGGCTTTGTGCTTCTATGCGTGAGTTTTAGTCTAACAAGAAAACATTATATAATCTTTTACTGAACTTCTAGTAATTGTAGACTGGTTGAAATTCGATCATAATTCATTATAATAAAAATACATTTTACGCGCTTTCCCATTTGAACTTAAATTGTGTAAAAAATCACGTTTTACACCATATCTTACATATAAAATTCTCGTGTCACAATGTTCGTTCCCGTACTCCTCCGAAAAGGCTTGACCGATTCTCATGAAATTTTGTGAGCATAATTGAGTAGGTCTGAGAATCGGCCAACATCTATTTGTATATAGCTGGCCGATTCTCGATTGCTGGGGTCAGCTAGTTTAATCTAAAATTACCTGCAACGATTGTCCATCGAGCGAGGTGATCGCGAGCCGCGTGCCATCTTGCATGGTGAAGTGTAACGGATTTCCTTGCTCATCAGTCACCTGTAAAAGAGATAAATCAATTATATTCCTACCAAATCACCGATATAATCAAACGAAACAGAGATAATATGGGCGTTAGGCCGAAATACTATGTAGAGGTAGTATCATGTCGGGGGTGTAAACGTTTTTCTGTAAATAAACTTACGTCATCATTAGAATAATATTCAGACGCGGAACCAGAATTTGTAATCGTCTGTAATCGCCAGTGTCAACGCAAAACTGTTATCGTGAAACTTTCTCGGCGCATGATCTAAGCCAATAAACACGGGAAAATTAAAAAAGGCGTTCAACTGAGTAACTATTTTCACTTTATAATTATATTTAACTTGACACTGGCAAATTGTTTTCTGGTGGTAGGCTTCGGCCGCGGCTTGTCACCACCCTCCGGGCTGGGCCAGTGCGTGAAGCGATTTTTTCGTGTTTCGTAATGTTGTCCGGAGAAGCCATCTTCTAGGCCTTCATGCTCCATCTTAGACCACATCTTCACTTCACATCAGGTGAGATTGTGGTCAAATGAAGGTTTATCAATAATAAAAAAAAAAAAAATTGTCGCTTCAAGCGCAGAGTCCAATTACAATAAACTGATTTGAACTAATAATTTATTTTATTTATTTGTAATTGAATTGAATCGAAACACGGGCACGTTGGCGGGCTACATACATCTCTGTAACAGACTGACTGAGATGACTTACCGACATGTGTTCCGGCTCTTCCGTTTTCGACTCCAGCAGTAGCGACTCCCCTGTGTAGAGTTCATCGGCCGAAGACCCCAGTATCACTTCATTCTGTGAATTCAAAATATAATATATTTTATATGCGTTTTAAATGATCTTGAATCCCCAATACAACGTTAAACACATTGTGCGACGTATTTTTAACCCCCGACGAAAAAGAGGGGGGGTTATGTTTGACGTGTCTAAATATATCAAATCAAATCAAATCAATCTATCTATATGTGGCATCATGGCTCCCGAACGGATGAAGTGATTTTAATTTAGCTTATTTTTATGAAAGGCGGCTTTTGCGCGATTATTGTAAGACATAAATAAATAAAAAATAAATAATCACGAAGAAATAAAAATAGGGAGAAATCAGCAATCTCATCTGAGAGATCCCTTATATATTCATAGCCGCAACCGAAATACATCATACCTCAAAATTTCCACTCTATCTATCAGTACGTTTCCTGTGATAGAGCCTGGTGATAGACAGACGAGGAAGTCTCATTAATTGACCATTATCCGCACGCCTCTAGCGGCGGAATTTAGAAACTGTCTTAGAACGACACTTTGTTTATATCTGATTTGTATTTATTATTTATTGTTTTCCCTGACGTTAATTGTAACGAAAACTGTCAAAGTGTCGTTCTTAGACAGCTCTATATCTTGACACTAGAGGCGCCGGTTTTTTTTTTTTTTTTTTATTCTGAATAAGCCTTCTGTTGACCACAATCTCACCTGATGTAAAGTGACTATGTGGTCTAAGATGGGACATGAAGACCTAGAAGGTAGAGGAGAGAAGGGCTTCTCCGGACCACATTACGAAACACGAAAAAATCGCTTCACGCACTGGCCCAGCCCGGAGGGTGGTGGCAAGCCGCGGCCGAAGCCTACCACCAGAGACTGTTCTTAGCACCACCCGGCGGTCACGTGTAAGGATTCAGAGGGTTATCACTTACGGACGTGAACAGAAAAAACCTCCAGAAGTTCGAGTTAGAATCTTTGCATCGCCAATAGGGTCCCGTTTTACCCTTCAGGTACGGAACCGTAAAAAATGGTGAAAAATCAGAGGTCTCACCTGGTCCGGCATGATCTGGTAGTCGGTGGTGCTGTCCACGTCGTAGGTGACGTAGATGACGCGCTCGCCGGAGTCCTCGGGCTGCAGCACGTAGTGCGCGAGGGGCTCCCCCGCCGCCCCCCGCCCCGGCGCGGGCAGGAGGCTGGGCTGCACCGCGAGGAGGGATGTCTGCTTGTGGACTTGCTGGGAGACGAGGTCAATTATCAAGATTAGATATTTGATTGTGTTTTGGATAGTAGATTTGATTATGTGTATATTATTCGCCGAGGGGTCAAGTGTTTGCATACAAACACTTCATCATTACCAGACCAAGGAGAAAATGCTTGCAGAATATGTTCTGCAAGCATTTTCTCCTTGGTCTGGGTGTTTAGTATGTATGTATAATAAAAAATATCTATCTATGTATGTCTATTATAAAGGGTGTCTCAGCAAGAACTTGAATTTTGAATTGCGCGCCATTTTCAACTGTCAGTTGTTGAGTCAGCCATATTTGGTGTTTGATTAATTAAAACATAGACATTTACGAAAATGGTGCGTTATAGTTTGGATGAACGTTTATTAATAGTGAAAACCCATTATAAAAATAGGGTAAATTTTACTGTGACATTTCACAACAAAATCATCTTTAGTGACGAGGCTCATTTAAACCTCAACGGCTTCGTTATCAAACAGAATTCTCGGATCTGAGTAGATGAAAATCCACATGTTATTCAAGAACTTCCGTTACATCCTCAAAAAGTGACAGTTTGGTGTGCCATGTGGGCAGGAGGGACAATTGGACCATACTTTTTGGAAAATGGTGAAGGTGCCGCCGTGTCTGTCGACGGCAATCGTTACCGGGCCATGTTGACAGACTTTTTATGGCAAGAATTAGATGGAATTGACTTAAATGAGATGTGGTTTCAACAGGAAGGCGCTACCTGTCACACAGCTAGGGAAACAATGTCTTTGTTACAAACCAAGTTTTCACAGGTCGTGTAATTTCTCGTTTTGGAGACCAAAACTGGCCGCCAAGAAGTTGCGATTTAACTTGTTTAGACTATTTTCTCTGGGGTTTTTTGAAAAGTAAAGTCTATGCGAACCACCTTGAGACAACCGAGGAACTCAAAGAAGAAATTGCACGTCAAATTCGTGAAATCCAGCAGCCCTTACTGCAAAATGTACTGCAAAATTTCGTCAAAAGAGTTCATACCTTCCAACACACCAACGGTGGCCATATAACCGATATTTTGTTTCATGTGTAAATGTCATCACTACCTCCATACACATGTAGAATAAAATGTTAATAAAATATTAAATAAACAGATATTTTTTAATTTTTTAAATTCAAGTTCTTAATGAGACACCCTATATTAAGTATATCAAATGTCTAGTACCCGTAACACAAGCTTATAGCTTACCACGGGGCTAGATGTTGTTGTGTGGATTGTTCGGCAATATTTATTTATTTGTCACAAAAACTGCTTGGAAATTGAAATTTCTTGAAGGCTAAATTGAATATGAATTATTGAATTGAAATTGAGAAATAGGAAATGTAACAAAGTTTTTTGAATTTTCTACTTATGATGTATCTTTGATTATATCTATGTTTTATTTGTATTCCATTAGGTACGTAACGTACTAACCTAGCCCAGATAAATAAATTAAATAACAAACTCCACACTAGAATACTATAGAAGCGTGTACAGCCGTCGACGTTCATAAAATGGCTTAAAATGGTTATAGTGAAACCCCCTTTTGAGGAGCTATATCAAAACAACCCAAACAATTGGACGATAATAAATTATTATTGTGAAAATATTACTTATTGTATAGTCAGAGGATATTATGTATAACTGTTTCTTACCTTTTTATGTTTATTCAAGTTGGAAGCATCCGCGAAATGCCTCGCGCAATGCGGGCACTTGAAGGGCTTCTCTCCCGTGTGCAGCCTCAGGTGCTTGGACAGCGTCCACCGCGTGGGGCACACGCGCGGGCAGTGCGGGCAGCGGTGCCCCGCCCCCGCCACCGCGCCCGCCGCCGGGGCCGCGGGGGCCGCGGGCGCGGGGGGCGCGGCCGCGGGGTTGATGGTGAGGTGGATGAGGTTGCCGTTCTCGCTCACTATTGTGGTGGTGGTCTCGGGCTCCGGCTTTTGTACTGGTCTGAATGATACATAAATAAATTAAGTGAGTATGAGATAGTTACTAAATTAGTAAGTGTCAACGTTAGATAGATAGATCATATCTTTATTGCACACCAATGCTTACAGACTAACTTATAAATAACAATCAATAGCCACATTTGTTGTACAAGCGGCGGCTTTATCGCTTAAAGCGATCTCTTCCAGGCAACCTTCGGATGGATATGATCTGTCAGTACAGTGAGTGTTGATAACAATTTTAAAGAACACATGAACATAGTGTCTTCCCCTTAAATAGAGACGGGTAAGCAAAGTGTTAATGGACACAATCTTTAATTTACTCTACGTAGCAATTTAAGTCATATGTAAAATTACTGATTAGCCTTTATAATGGCTAGATTGTAATATTGTTGTAGCATCTTTATTTTAAGAATCTTCATTAAAAATAAAAAAAATAAGTACGAGATAGTTCCATGTACAGTTCATACAACAGATCTCTGTTGCCACTTTAACAACAATACTGATACTGCTTTTGAGGGATGATGTTAATACATCGTCATCGTTTTACATTTAAGGAAACCTTCGAATCGGATTTTTTTCTTCAAATTTAAATTATTTAACTCTGTTTTAAGCGAGCGCGGCTTTACGCCAATAGGGTGTCCCGCGGTTAAGAGCTAGCTATTATTAATGTTGACACTATTCAGGTAACCGTTACGCTATAATGAAGCAAGCATTCAATATTACATGCTACAAATTTAAGCCCGGGTTCAATCTATTAAAAGAAACAAGTTTTTACCCATTTTTTATTCCGTAAAAAAACATAAGTAAATATTTTTTTTATATTTGGTACGATACTCTTGAAATCTGTTGGCGAGTTATAGGTATTATTAGACAGATGTATGTGTTACCTGTTGCTGTTAACGTTATGGAAAGCCGTATTGGCTAAGTGGGAGGACACTCGACTTTCATACCGAAGGTCTTGGGTTCAAACCCCGCCACGCACCTCTGGATATTTCTTCTTGAGAAATTTATGTGCGCTTTAAACACGTGCTAAAGCACGTTAAAACGTTGAAGGCGAACATCGAAACCGGCACGTTCTGAGAACTTTAAAAGAGTTTGAAGGACATGGTGACATTCACCAACCCGCACTTGGCCAGCGTGGTGAATTAAGGCCTAATCTCTCAAGTCAAGAGAAAAGTCCCTGTGTCCCAGCAGTGGGAACGTTAATAGGGTGATGATGTAATAAGGACGGGGTTGAGGCGTCTAATGGACGCGGAGGCCCCATCCTCACCATCAGATATGCTGCAACGACTCTGTAAATCTCCGAAAGTCCTACTCCGGTACATCAAGGAGTTAGGATGGTTAGGGCCTAGCTAGGCATGGGGGTAATGCACAATACACTCCAAAGCGAGACGTCAGTGCAGTCCTTAGTCCCCCCAACAAAGAATTAGAATTAGGGTGATGATGATAATGTATGTGTTACCTGACAGGCTTGGGCTCGTGCCGGCGCAGGTGCAGGCGGTGCTGCGAGGAGGTGGTGAAGCGCCGCGGGCAGAGCGCGCACTGGAAGGGCTTCTCCCCCGTGTGGATGTGTTACCTGGCAGGCTTGGGCTCGTGCCGGCGCAGGTGCAGGCGGTGCTGCGAGGAGGGGGTGAAGCGCCGCGGGCAGAGCGCGCACTGGAAGGGCTTCTCCCCCGTGTGGATGTGTTACCTGACAGGCTTGGGCTCGTGCCGGCGCAGGTGCAGGCGGTGCTGCGAGGAGGTGGTGAAGCGCCGCGGGCAGAGCGCGCACTGGAAGGGCTTCTCCCCCGTGTGGATGTGTTACCTGGCAGGCTTGGGCTCGTGCCGGCGCAGGTGCAGGCGGTGCTGCGAGGAGGTGGTGAAGCGCCGCGGGCAGAGCGCGCACTGGAAGGGCTTCTCCCCCGTGTGGATGTGTTACCTGACAGGCTTGGGCTCGTGCCGGCGCAGGTGCAGGCGGTGCTGCGAGGAGGTGGTGAAGCGCCGCGGGCAGAGCGCGCACTGGAAGGGCTTCTCCCCCGTGTGGATGTGTTACCTGACAGGCTTGGGCTCGTGCCGGCGCAGGTGCAGGCGGTGCTGCGAGGAGGTGGTGAAGCGCCGCGGGCAGAGCGCGCACTGGAAGGGCTTCTCCCCCGTGTGGATGTGTTACCTGACAGGCTTGGGCTCGTGCCGGCGCAGGTGCAGGCGGTGCTGCGAGGAGGTGGTGAAGCGCCGCGGGCAGAGCGCGCACTGGAAGGGCTTCTCGCCCGTGTGGATGTGTTACCTGACAGGCTTGGGCTCGTGCCGGCGCAGGTGCAGGCGGTGCTGCGAGGAGGTGGTGAAGCGCCGCGGGCAGAGCGCGCACTGGAAGGGCTTCTCGCCCGTGTGGATGTGTTACCTGACAGGCTTGGGCTCGTGCCGGCGCAGGTGCAGGCGGTGCTGCGAGGAGGTGGTGAAGCGCCGCGGGCAGAGCGCGCACTGGAAGGGCTTCTCCCCCGTGTGGATGTGTTACCTGACAGGCTTGGGCTCGTGCCGGCGCAGGTGCAGGCGGTGCTGCGAGGAGGTGGTGAAGCGCCGCGGGCAGAGCGCGCACTGGAAGGGCTTCTCGCCCGTGTGGATGTGTTACCTGACAGGCTTGGGCTCGTGCCGGCGCAGGTGCAGGCGGTGCTGCGAGGAGGTGGTGAAGCGCCGCGGGCAGAGCGCGCACTGGAAGGGCTTCTCGCCCGTGTGGATGCGCAGGTGCTCCGACAGGTTGCCCTTCTGGGTGAACGCCTTGTCGCAGTACTTGCACGCGAACGGCTTCTGACCTGGGAACAACAATATAATTATTTCAGTTGTAGGTCGTTTAATGCATAGGTCTCTTTTGTAGATTTCTAGTTAATTCTGGTTAGAAAACTGCTTAAAAATTAGGGTCTTGCTCGCACTTGAATTTTTAGAAATCAAAAATAAAAAATAACTATAATCCTCAGGATTTTATGGAAATAAGTCTTGAATTTGACTTGCTCTGCTGGATATAAGAGCTCCCGCAAACTTCCAATTTCGTATAGCAATAGAACAGTAACTTAATGATAGCGCGCACATCTTATCCAACTAATTCGTTTAACTAACTAATTGGACACCGATCGTATTAGAACCAAGATTCCCTTCCGATTACACCTTATTAAATGTTGTCCAACTATCGGCCGCCTGCTTATTAGCCACTATACGCCTATGCAAGCCCGGGGTCTATCCAACTTAGTTGGTCAGTCGCACGGCAAAATGCAAGAGGACAACACGCGCGCGCGTGATTTCCGTTTTCTTATTCCTCATTTTCAAGCACAAGTCACTTAAGTAGCAGCACTGTCACCGACTAAATCAATTAGGTCTGCGACTGGCAACCAACTCAATATAGTTGCCCAATTCAATTGATAAAGTACGCAATTTAGTTGTTCGATAGTCGGCCAACTGGAAATTGGAAGTCTGCGGGAGCTCTAAAACACCCTAAAATAGATATCAAATTACTGAGTGTACAAGATAAAATGAATAAAGCATACAGTGGTAATGTTAATGAAAAATATTGTCATAACCTTCCTCTATACATGGGTTTACACTGAAATAATTTCTCTTAAGGCGGTCAAACAAAGATAGTCAGCTTCAATTATATTTGTAAATATAGATGATTAGTACCTCGATGCCACCGCATATGCAAGGTGAGACTGGTCTTGTGCGCGAATCTCTGCTTGCATTCCTCGCACGAGAACTTCTTCACCCCCGTGTGTAGCATTTGATGGTTCAATAGATTCGCTTTCGTCTTGAATTTTGCGTTGCATACCTGAAATTAGGATTAACCTCACAAAACCAAAACTAATGAAATAACTTAAAACTTAAGAATGTAGCTGTCTCACGAATAATTTATTTAGCAATGCGGAATGTTCAAATAATGACTCGTTTAAATAACGATTCGTACAGCAAAGCCTTTATGTATATAAATCTAAATTTAAAATTTAAGAAAAACCCCGATTCCAATGCCTTCATTTCCTTAAATGTAAAACAACATAATATTATGAAATGTGGACGCGGTGCGCTTTCATTTGATACCCCACACTAGTATATTTGCAGATTTTCTGTTTTCCTTCCCCACTCTCACCCCCATAACTTTTAAACGGCTCAACCGATTTTCATGAAACATATCTAAGACACCCGGGCCAAACTCACCTTTCATACAAAAAAAAACTAAATTGAAATCGCTCCATCCGTTCGGGAGCTATGATGCCACAGCCAGACAGACAGACACACACACAGACAGACACGTCAAACTTATAACACCCCTCTTTTTTGGTCGGGGGTTAAAAAAAGGGGAACATTACTCGGCTCTCAGCGCAGATGTCTTTTCTTACATAAGCCAACGTAACCTCTTTGACAACCAACGTAAACCCTTTTCTCGGAACCTCGTGTTTTCATATATTTCATCACGCTCTAAAGGACTCGTCATAGATAAAACGGCTTATCTATAGGACTGTAGGCGACTTTCAGCTTTAGGTTAATCGCGTACCTTGCACTGGAAGGGTCGGTTCTGCGTGTGGACCAACTGGTGCCGCTGCAACAGCTGCTTGTGCTTGAAGTGTTTGCCGCACTTGTTGCAGACGTAGCGCTGGTTGGCGTGCTCCGCTTCCTTGTGGTACGCCACGGAGGACGGGTGGTTTAGCACCTGCGGATTCAAATATTACAGATAAATAAATAAATATTTCCGGACAATCTACACAACAACATCTAGCCCCGTGGTAAGCTTTTTTAGCTTGTGTTACGGGAACTAGACATCTGATATACTTAATATAATATACATACATACATAGATATTTTTTATTATACATATTAAACACCCAGACCAAGGAGAAAGTGCTTGCAGAACATACAAACACTTGACCGGCGGGAATCGAACCAGTTACCTCTTGCGCCGCAAGCGGACTCTCGCCCACCACGCCACTGAGGCAGTCAAAGATCTTAGAAACAAAATTAACAGATTGTTATTAAAAATTAACTGGCAGGTAAATTCGATGGAATATAATTATAAAAACTAATAATACATTACCATTTGAAGGTTCAGAGGGCATGTGAAATTCACCAACCCGCGCTTGGTCACCGTGGTGAATTAAGGCCTAATCTCTCTCGCCAAAAGAGAAGTCCCTGTGACCCAGCAGTGGGAACGTTAATAGGGTGGTGATGATGATGATGAATGCATTCCGCAGTGACTAAAAGTGGCCGAGTTTCTCTTCTTTCAGGATTAACTGCTCATTGCTAGCCACTATTGGCTGCGTTTAGTGGCCCGTGAGTTCGCCCAAAGGATTTCAAAGGGCATGGGAGTATGGGGTCCCAGCAACAACCTCGGGACCCAAGCCATCCTTACCTGCACGTGGCACTCCCCGCTAACAAACGAACAAGGCTCTGGCACAATCACCCGCACTGGACCAGCGTGGGGGGTTAAGGTCCAAACCCCTTCCCTATGATAAGGAGGGAAGGTTGCCCTGCAGTGGGACAGTAGGCTGAATAATTATAATTAAAAAAAAAGGTGTGTGTGTGCGATTCACACACGATAGAAGTGAAACTTCAGTAAATCGACAAAAGAATGAGATGAATAAAAAAAAGAAAACAAAAAAAAAGTACTGTGCTAAAAGATTTTGTTCGGGCGGTCACCCATCCAAGTACTGGCGTAGCGGAAAGTTGCTTAACCTCGTTAGCGTTTAAGATTGGCTTACCTGTGGTTTGAAATCACAACGATTCTAAAGAAGTTTCACTTCAATAAATAGGTGGATGCAGACGTGCCCTGCCCAAAGGATTTGGAAGGATAAGGGTGGCTGCAGACGTACCTTCCCGCAGAGGTCGCAGGCGAACCCCTTGGCGGAGTGCGCGCGGTGCGTGAGCGCGTGCAGCGCGTGCGCGCGCGGGTACGCGAACGTGGCGCCGCACTCCGCGCACGCGTACGGACGTACCTTCCCGCAGAGGTCGCAGGCGAACCCCTTGGCGGAGTGCGCGCGGTGCGCGAGCGCGTGCAGCGCGTGCGCGCGCGGGTACGCGAACGTGGCGCCGCACTCCGCGCACGCGTACGGACGTACCTTCCCGCAGAGGTCGCAGGCGAACCCCTTGGCGGAGTGCGCGCGGTGCGCGAGCGCGTGCAGCGCGTGCGCGCGCGGGTACGCGAACGTGGCGCCGCACTCCGCGCACGCGTACGGACGTACCTTCCCGCAGAGGTCGCAGGCGAACCCCTTGGCGGAGTGCGCGCGGTGCGCGAGCGCGTGCAGCGCGTGCGCGCGCGGGTACGCGAACGTGGCGCCGCACTCCGCGCACGCGTACGGACGTACCTTCCCGCAGAGGTCGCAGGCGAACCCCTTGGCGGAGTGCGCGCGGTGCGCGAGCGCGTGCAGCGCGTGCGCGCGCGGGTACGCGAACGTGGCGCCGCACTCCGCGCACGCGTACGGACGTACCTTCCCGCAGAGGTCGCAGGCGAACCCCTTGGCGGAGTGCGCGCGGTGCGCGAGCGCGTGCAGCGCGTGCGCGCGCGGGTACGCGAACGTGGCGCCGCACTCCGCGCACGCGTACGGACGTACCTTCCCGCAGAGGTCGCAGGCGAACCCCTTGGCGGAGTGCGCGCGGTGCGCGAGCGCGTGCAGCGCGTGCGCGCGCGGGTACGCGAACGTGGCGCCGCACTCCGCGCACGCGTACGGACGCTCGCCCTTGTGCGCCGCCTGCAACACATCATACACAATACATTTATACATTCACTGGGGAATAATGTTTCAAAACTAACCCAGGGAACATTTCTTTAAGTCGGGGGGAAAATTCTAGTATTGTTCACACAGGGAAATAAAATACAACAACAGGTAGAAAAACAAATGTACAATGGGCGGCCTTATCGCTAAAAAGCGATCTCTTCCTTTGGATGGAAAAGAACTTAGATGATAATAAATAATGGACCGCGCCAGGCGCTACCATCTTAGGTACCCTAACCAACGTTACCGACCCGAAAAGTAGAATAATTGTAGTTGTCAATCAGCTATGCCTAGAGACTCAAGCTATGCCAATCAACAAGAATCAGCTATGCCAATGTACAATGGCCCCAGTGGTACACAACAAAAAAGGTAGCCCTCAATATTTTTACTTTTAATTCCAGCATTAAAACTTTTCTACATTTTTATGATTAGTAAAATAGTTGATATATAAACTTACCCTTATGTGCATAGATTTGGCTTGTTTACTGTTGTACCTCTTATCGCAATGCGGACACTTCAGTTTATCGATCTTTGCGATCGCTTCAGTCACAGTAGCTGTGGGCACCGTGATCTCTATAAATAAAAAATAATAATAAGTGACAACATATTTTGCACTTATGTTATTTATAAATAGTACAATTCGATGTCAAGTCAATTTAAAGTTTAAGGTAGCGATACACCAGAGCATATCATTAATCTGAATAGGTAAATATAGGATAAATACATTTTATAAGTATGAGATGGGCTCATACTACTCCTACAGTTCCGTGTACAGGTGATGCACATTATTGCTATAAAACAAATACAAAAAATATATTTCAATACGTTTGTTGTATGGGAGCCCCCTTAAATATTTATTTATTTGTTGTTATAGTGTCAACAGAAATACATCATCCCCCAAAATTTCAACTCTTGCTATTCTTGAGATACATCCTGGTGACAGACAGACAGACGGACAGACGAAGAGGTCTCAGTAATAGGGTGCCATTTTACCCTTTGGGTATGGAACCCTAACACACAACAAAATAGCAACGGACTAAAATATCCGATGCGGTCACTCAGCCTCGACTCCGCGCTGCCTGCGGCTTAATGTGAGCTCACTGTATGTATATCATAGGCAATAATAATTGTAAATTTGTATTGTTAATGTTAAACTTAAAATAGTTACCTATAAATAAGAACTCCAAAATTGTAATAACTGATAAAGCTGTGTTATTCTATTCGCTTCTCAACTCAGTATAAAACATTAAAGCGAACTGTCAAGACAATGATCATTCCTTGATATTTTTTGTTTAAAAAATTTAGTTTTATTAATTTTAAGTTGACCTGTCCATGTGGGCTATGTGCTTCTAAGGGAACAAACGTTTTGACTTTGTTTTTAATGTAAACGTAGACGCCCTGACAGCGCCTCGAAGAAGTTCTGAACTAACCATGGTTGTACTGGTAATGAATCATAGTTCCTCTTACTCCCGCTGGTCTGGAGTGGAGAGGATCTGAACTAACCATTGCTGTCAGCGGGCACCTCCTCGATGTCGTCGATCCTCAGGAACTCCTCAGCCGGCTGAGGGTTGAGGTCGGGCAGCGAGCCGCCCGCCGGGCCCTCCTTCTCCCGAAGGTGGACAACGTCTGGGGTCGAGAAGATTTCTACTGGCGGCTGCAGCAGATTGGGCGTGCTTGGAAGCTCTTGGACTGAAGGTTCCGAGTCCTAAAAATATAATAAGAAAATTATAATAAGAATTTTGTTATGAAATACAACTATTTTGTAAGCTTTAGTACAGAATATCAAACCGTTTCGGCTAACGCTCCGTGAGCATCGTTAGTCGCCTCTACTCTTTCTTACAATTTAAACATGTTAATAATTCGTGGACAATAAATTGGAACTTAAATATGAAGTATTGTTAATTATACAACACTCTAAACATGTATGTCATTTTTTTTCCTTAAATAACTTAAAATTTATTATACAACCATTAACATAAACATTTTAACATTACAACAACGCAAACAACAATAGAGTACTTACAACAACAACCTCTTCTTCTTTTCCTGGCAGCACAATCATTCCGGTGTGGCCCGTTTCCTAAAACAAAATTCCTAAATTAATAAAATATTTCAGACAGAAACTACTTCAGGAGTAATACACGATTCAATAGTCTCTCGTTCGAAAGCAAGTAAAACATTACCTCAGTTTCCTAACAATCAGAACGAAAGTTGTTGGATCTATAAGGTCAGAGTAGGACCTTAATTTGTATTTAACCCCTTGTACGACACATATAATCCGAGACCTGGCATCAAGTTTCAAGTTTCTTAATTTATAACAAAGGTTACATCAAATTTTGCAGCCTGTTAACAAATCCCATGTCTCTCCTACCCCAACACAGTGCTACAGACCCGGCTGGTTACCGGGGCTATAAATGTTTCGTAATGTGGCCCGGAGAAGCCATCTTCTAGGCCTTCATGTCCCATCTTAGACCACATCGTCACTTTACATCAGGTGAGATTGTGGTCAAATGAAGACTTATCCAACATATTTTTTTTTTTTTTTTTATGAATTACGAGCTGCCCACTCGCGGCTTTGCTCGCATAATTATATTTGGTTCCCGCGTCGTTTTAGCTTATGTTCATTACTGGGAAAACAGCTATGACAAATTTGACTCAAATTGGGCTATGCTGGTAATAACTGTATTTTCCCGAGAAAAGTGCTATCTGTTATTTTGTTACGCAAGCTATTATTGTGAAGTTTCATCAAAATCCATAGACAGGTTCTCGGGTGAAAGAGCAACAAACATAGGTACACACATCCTCGCAAACTTTTGCGTTTATAATATTAGTTTAGTAGGATTATTTTGCGGAAAAATCTTAGTATCAGTCTAAGTATCTTAGTCTTAGTATCTTAGTCTTAGTATCTTAGTCTTAGTATCTTAGTCTTAGTATCTTAGTCTTAGTATCTTAGTCTTAGTATCTTAGTCTTAGTATCTTAGTCTTAGTATCTTAGTCTTAGTATCTTAGTCTTAGTCTTAGTATCTTAGTCTTAGTATCTTAGTCTTAGTATCTTAGTCTTAGTATCTTAGTCTTAGTCTTAGTATCTTAGTAATCTTAGTATGTTTACCAGCTGGTGGTTGTTGAAGTGCAGGCGCGTGGAGAAGCTGAGCGCGCACGGCCGGCACTGGTAGAGCACGGGCCCGTGCTGCGCGATGTGCGACATGTAGCGCCCCGCGTTCGAGAACTCCAGCCCGCAGATGGCGCACGTCTCGCGAGTCTGTTTCGTGCGTCCTGTCCGATACACATTAATAATAATCAAATAAATATTTCCCGACAATCCACACAACAACATCTAGCCCCTTGGTAAGCTCTTAGCTTGTGTTACGGGTACTAGACATCTGATACACTTTATATAATATACATACGTAGATATTTTTTATTATACATATTAAACACCCAGACCAAGGAGAAAGTGCTTGCAGATCATACAAACACTTGACCCCTCGGCGGGAATCGAACCCGCTACCTCTTGCGCCGCAAGCGAACTCTCGCCAACCGCGCCACTGAGGCAGTTCTTGCACATATTTATGTAAGGATTATCTATAACATATACCCCGGTATTAATGAAAATATTCAACTTTTGTTATTAGTCTTATTAGATTGTTTGATAATAAACGTTATTAATTAACCTAATTTAGATAATAGTAGAAAAAAATGCCTAAGTAGGCTTATTGTGTGTTTTAGCTAATTCAGTTACATTAGCCAGAACAGAAATAGGAGTTTTTATGAATACGGGGGTTAGATAAGATACTTAAATGTTTACAAAGATTCAATTTAAAATAATTTAATTTAATTTTAAATCACGGTAACGATAATGATGCATCTTTAGCAATCTGTTGTGAAATAATTTTTGCAATTTTTGTATAATGTCAGTATAGCGAGACAACACTGCCGATGTCTTTCTTTTGCTAAGCCAAAGCAGTATTCGTTTGTGAGACATATTTTTCACAAGCCTTTTTTGCAACTTTCATATGAGATAAACTCCTAGATTCTTTATATCGAGGGTGCAGTGTTAAAATCCGATAAATGCAAATAAATCGTAAATGCTTTTTAAATAGCATTCTAGAATCAGAATTTTTGCTCTTTCTGGTGTAAATTCTGATTCTTTGTTTATAGTTAACTTAAACTATATTTGCACATTTATTGGGTATTATTAATGCACCCTCAATATGTATTAAAGCTGGTAATAATAAAGAAATATCTCACCTTTAGGCCTGCCCCTGCCTTTGCCTTTCAAAACAGCAACCATCTCGCCTGACACAGATGTGTGACCGATAACTTCCGGGGATTTCTGCACCAGGTCCTTTGGAGGCTTCGGTTTCTCCTGCTTCATTTCATCTTCTGTAGATTCTTCGTCTGTCATTCCTTCCTCTTTAAAAATTTGATCAAGTTCTTTGCCCTGAAAATTTAATCAATATTTATAAGGAAATACTTTGTAGTCAATAGAATTAAATTTCAAACATGTCGTTCTTTACTATGATGGCATTTTATATCAATATTAAAAGTTTATATGAGGAATGTTTTGTTTTTCATAGAGTCAACCAATATCTTTATTACATACTTCTTTTTTAACTTCTTAATGGATTTTCAAGCTGTATTCAGACATAGATGAAGTGATTCATGATTAATTCTTCCTAACTAAACGCAAAAGTTGGGTGCAGATGTTTGTTTCTGTTTCACAGAAAAATTAATGAATTGATTATGATAGCACAATAATATAGCTTACATATCACTTTTTAGCATGGTAAAATACCACTTTTTGCGAGAAAATGTATTATACAGAGCATACCTGATTTGACATGGACATAGCCCCTGTATAGGACAAAAGCCGCTTCTTACTGCAGGAAAATGTAATAAAATCTTTAATCTTACCTGCACCACTTCCTTAAATCTTTCAGGAGTTTTCCGTCTCCGTTTACCCGTTGGCTCCTCTTCCTTGGGCTTAGCTTTAATTTCCTTCTCTATAGCCTCTATCTCCAGGGCTTCTTCTTCTGGTGTTTTAACCTTCTTGGGAGGGCGGCCTCTTTTCCGCTTGGGTTTCTCCAGTCCTGCCACTTGCAGTGATATAGGATGTTCTTCCTGATATACGCCATTTGATTTCGTTGGATCAGCTGGAAACAGCAATCATTTTACTGGAGGATAACTTTAAATAAATTAAATTGCAAGTGCTTTATACTATATTCAGGTTTATAATTACCATCTACAATAATCAAACTATCTGGATCATTTGGTGTTGATTTGTTCAAGTTCTTTTTGTATTCTTTTTCACGTTCATAGAGGCTTCTAATAGCTTTCTGAAATTAAAAATAAGATACCGAATCAGTACATACTGCCCAGAAGTAATATGAACATAAGTTTAAGCTGTCTGTGAATTACATTTTGTATGTGGGCAATAAATTTATTTGCACTTACAGCAGTCCATTCAATGCATTTATAAACTTTCACTTTACCTGGCCAGTTATTATTAAGGTAATAAATTCCACTGTAGCTTCAAGCTGAATAGTGCACCCTGGACATATAGTTCGCGGTAGCTTCCCATCGTCCGACACCTAGAATGAATACTGGGATAAAATACTTTTAGTCAGTAAAATCAACACAACCAAAACAACAAACAACACAAATCAGCTGTTTGTGAATGCACGAAGTTAAATTGACGAGAATTTATTCAAACTTTTTTTTTGTTGAAACCATGGTTGTTTTGATGAAAATGTTATTTCAAAAAACAATATTCTCAATTTTATGAATTATAATACTTTCTTTTAGTATTTACATTCCTTTAATGTTAATTCTAAGCAACACGACTCTAAATAAGATTGGCTATTGAAACCAGAAAATATATTTCAGCCATATTGAAAATTTTGTCGAGTCAATACAGGCACATAAAAATTCTAATGATACCTTGATGGGCAAGTACGCATTTACTAGATCGCTGATGTTCTGAGAATTTTCTTCAGTAGAATATAAAAACGTTCCATTGTCGTTTTCCTCTCCACATAATCTACAAACTGTCGAATTATACAAGACGACTTCCATTGCATTTTCGACTCCGTGAAAGAAAGCGCCACCTATTTCCTTAAACAAAAACTAAGTACGTAAATACGAACTGTCAATACAACTGTTTGACAATGACATTATACAATTATTGGACCGATTGGATACCGTTCAACAGCATCCTATACAAATCCTATCTCCATTCGAAAAAAAAGATGCTCTTGGACAGTCTTGGACCTAGCCCTTCTTATTCCTATTCCGGATAAGATAAGATGACCCTTGACACTTGTACCCTTTACTTCATCAACCAACTTCAGGAGGGCATCTTATAAAAAGTTAGTTAAAAGGAGGGCATACGGATATTACCCGCTCATGTACCCCACGAAGTATCTCCTAGGTACACTTGGCTTCCACTCTCTTAGTACACAGAGACTCTTGGGCCAACTGCTTGTACTGTGCCAAATTTTACGCGGTCACTTACGTTGTCCCAATTTACTAGAAGAGGCAAGTAGACTTTACGTACCAGATAACCACTGTAGGTTTCGTTCAGGTTGTGTACCTTTATTTGCGCCAAGAACCGCACGCACAAAATCCCGCCAAGAGTCTACAGTCTGCCGAGCCCAGCGCCACCTTAATGCTTTATTAGCTGAAAATCCTAATTTTGATGTTTTTCATAGCACATGGTCCGTAATAGATAGGTGCTGCTTGCAATACTCTGAACATCCAAGTAAACTTTTACCTTGGTGAATACGATAAGGTCATGAAAGTATCTGTTAAAGTTTCATTTGCTAATATGTACCTTGTGTGTTTTGTTTTTATCATATACCTGTTGTTTCCATTTATTGTTTATATTTAAAGTGTTTTTGTATTTAAAGTGTTTCTGTATTTAAAGTGTTTTTGTATTTAAAGTGTTTTTGTATTTAGTAATTTGATTTGTGTTTTTGTTATTTTATATTTTATTTTTGTGTTTTGCATAACATATCTTTATTTTACAACATAATGTACCATAGAACGACTTAGTGTAAACTGTAATGTTTTTATGTGTAATTAATAAACTTTGAACTTTGAACTTTGAACTTCATTTTGTAGGTAAGTGTCCGAGAACATAATAATCACCTGAAATAAACACAGTTCATCACTTCAACACTAATCATATTCACAAATACAGACATGATAAATAGCCGCAAAAGTTTGGTTGGGGTGCAGTTTACGAGACATAGAATTAAGAAAAACGATGGAACGAAGTTCCTTTCGATTAATTATTGACGGAATTGTAATAAAATTTTATTTTTTTTATATGTAATTTGAACTAAAAATAACTTACAAACAAAACAGAATTTTACCCAAAACTAAATTTTGGAAACACAAAAAGCATTGACCCTGACGTGATTTGAACTCTCCAGATCAGAATCTGGAGTCAGACGCGTTACCGTTGCGCCACGGAGTCAATGACTAGAAGCGCGAAATTAGGCAACAGCAACACAACATTCAAAAAATGTCGTGTCGTCGTGTCGCATGTCGTGACAACTTTTTATAAGATTTCTTTCAGTATTTGGCTGGGGTATTAAAAATCTTTGAATCTTTTATTAGCCATTTTACACTGCACGGCACTGACACGGCATAGAGAAAAATTAACCCCGAGTCAGATATTACCTCCCTAGTCCACGATATCTCCATATCTCCAAAATAGTCAATGGAAAGCACAGAGATGGAAAGCCATTGACAATATTAAACTGAAATGTTATTATTTTTTTTTGTTGTTCCATTTTAATCTATGGCTGTTTAATTTTGTTTATGTGTATTGTTTTTCTTTAATTACCCATGTACTGTGTTGTTCTATTTTTAATTACCTGTGTCATAGAATAATAAATTAGCCTACGTTCTGTTTTGTGATGACAAATAAATGTTTTTCTATATATATAATGCATATCTAAAATATAATCTCTCACTCAACACAAGCATAAATCCGTGAAAATGGAAACTTTCCAGATTCAAAAGGCAGGCAATAAATCACTAGCTGTTAATAACGCTAATCCTATCTCATATAGCAATACTGTCATCTCTAGCAAAACTTTTCGAAACTGTACATGTTTAATACATCAACATGTTTAATTATTATGATTACACCAGTAGATAATTATATTTTATACTATACTTCAAAATAAAAAATTATTCATATTAATAATTGATTAATTGATAAAGACAAGATAAAGACTTTTAAAAGACATTTAAGCAGATTGGTCGACGATGTTCTACTGTAGAAATTATAAATATTTGGTTTCTCAACAAAACTTATAATATTTGTTTCCGATAACGTACGAAATAGGAAACAATTCGCGAGACTTGGTGGCTAGGCTATGATTCTAAAACATAATATTACACGAAGTCTCGCATCAGGCAGAGGTAGCATATCTAGAACCGCTTCCTTTAAGGCTCATACATCATTGGTAATTATTACCAATGATGTATGAGCCATTTCATTTCATGCTGAACGGGTGATTATTGACCGAACTTTGAAATTCCATTATCAGTTTCTAATAAACTCTCTCTCTCTCTCTGTTATTGCGATTGCATTACAAGCATACGTAACATAAAAATTTACTCAATTCACCTCGCTCATTAGTTCAATATGATTTAAATACCACAAATATATTTATTTTTTTATTAGTATATAATTTACAAATCTTCCAAGACAGACTTTCGTCTTTGTATTTTCTTAATTAAATTCTGTCCGTGGTTGACACAACAATTTTATAATCTGGCAACACTCAGAACTTAGTGACAACTGTCTCTTTTTGGTTTTGACAGCCCTTTCCGGTTAAGTTTTTGGGGGCTAGTAGCCGTAGTTTCGGTTTTTATAATTTTAATCGCCTTTAATCCAGCAAAATGAGAATTTATAAGGACATTATTACTGGTAATTACGATTGTTTCGCGGTTAATATTCAGTTGCTGTGAATATTTCAGTCAATAATCTGATAATTCTATTTTTGTGGCAAATTTGACATTTCATCTGATACCGATGTCTTGTCCAGATTTCGTCTTAAATTATAAACTTGTTCGTCTATTTATCTTATCATGTCTGTATTTGTGACTATGATTGGTGTTGAAGTGATGAACTGTGTTTATTTCAGGTGACGAGATGTTCTCGGACACTTACAAAATGAAGTTGGTTGATGAAGTAATTTACGAAGTCACTGGTAAACTGGTGACGAGGGCACAAGGAGATATCCAAATCGAAGGATTCAACCCTTCAGCTGAGGAAGCTGATGAAGGCTCAGACGCTGCTGTAGAAAGTGGTGTTGACATAGTCCTGAACCACAGGCTAGTCGAAACTTACGCCTTTGGAGACAAGAAATCTTACACATTATACCTCAAAGATTACATGAAAAAGTGAGTGATGAGTATTTTAAAGTGAATTTAATGTATGTGAATAAGCAAGTGCTACATAAGTGGGAAAGTCTGTTCAGTTGTTGGTGTAAATGCCACTGTGTCATTGAACTGTGAAATTATGATGAATCATCCACATTGCTGATGGCATGTGAGGGTAATATTAATTATTAAATTGATGATTATGGTATTAAATTCATGATTACATTAACTTAAATATGCTGGGTTGATGCCCATATGGTAGTCTTAAAATACATGCTTTGTATGGACTTGCATGTTAATTGTTATCAAATCAGTCAAGCTCAATGTCAAGTAAAGATAGGAGCTAGCTGCATTGTAAAAGCATGCTATGATTATTCTATTTTTAACTCTCACAGATACAATGTTTCCCAAATCACGTGCAAGACATAGCATACTCTAGAAATAAAAATCAACAATATGTTATAGTTCAAAATATAGTACTTAGCCATATACTTAAGATCTGTGAGCTTGAACAGGAAAATCTTATAATTGAAGTTATTTTCCAATGTAGTACCAATGTGCATCTTCTAATACCATGGGCTGATTTATCAATATCAACCCGAGGAGCATAAGATGCTATAGTAAAATCTTTTGTGAAAAAACATTCATTTTTATAATGTCTGTTCATGAAAGGGAGATAACATTGTTTTAGCTATAAGTGCTTGTTGCTATTAGGTGAAATGCTTACGATATTTTGTTCAAGAACCAAGACCTAAATGTTTGGTGGTGCATAAATAAATAATAATCATCTTCCTGACCCTATCCCACATTACATAAATAATCTAATCAATAATTGTAACAAATAAATATTTTTGCCAACTTTCTGTATGGTCATAATGGTCTATATGGTATTGAAAAAACAACTTATAAACAACCTAAAGTATGTCATTTTGTTCATTTCAGATTAGTAGCCAAATTGGAAGAGAAATCTCCTGACCAAGTAGATGTATTCAAGACCAACATGAACAAAGTAATGAAAGATATCCTTGGCCGGTTTAAGGAGCTCCAGTTCTTCACAGGAGAATCCATGGACTGCGATGGCATGGTTGCCATGTGCGAATACAGGTAACTAAAACATATTTACTGTTACTACTCTCTTCTCTTTCTCTAATGCTTTTTCTCTGCCTCTTTCTTTAATTGTCAAAAAATACCAACACCACCTGGAAAGGCATATGAATGAACTAGCAGATTAAAGTGACACAGTATCTCAAACTTAGCAACAAGATACATGCAGAGGGACTGAGTGCTGGGTCACTGGACCTGACTGTCTAGAAAATACTTGACATTTCATTATCATTGCGTGAAGCGATTTTTTCGTATTTCGTAATGTGGTCCGGAGAAGACATCTTCTAGGCCTTCATGCTCCATCTTAGACCACATCGTCACTGTACATCAGGTGAGATTGTGGTCAAATGAAGGCTTATAAATAATAAAAATAAAAATTATTAAAAAATCATATCACAATATGATGTTCAGATAGCCAATGCGCAGGATACAGAAAAAGATAAATATGCTTTTTATATGTGTAACACCATGTTCTTGAAAGCTTGGTTTAATGTTACATAATATTGTTCTGTCAGGTCAGCTTCTGTATTCCTAATTGAAAAGTTGTACTAAATAAATAAATTATTGCCCATGAAAAAGAAGTTTAAATTCAGTAAAGAAATTTGTGGGGCAGAGTTTAATATATTTTTTTTATTATTATAATTTAATATTGTAAGTCAGTGTCATTTGTCTAACCAAGCTGTTCTGACTAATTATTGACTCGTACTTGCATACTCCGCAACTATAAATAGTAGTTAGGACTAGTTATGTTAATATATACAAATCATTTATCCTTTGATTTCTAATGAAGCTTTGAATTTATTTTAATGATTCAACAAAGCCGATTTATAGCTCACCTCTATTTCTATTCTTTGATATAAATGTTAATTATATTAATGTTAATGTTTGATTATATTGATGATAATAAAATTGTTGTAGTCAAATAACAAGTTGTCTAAAAAAATAAATTATTGTTTCAGAGATGTGGATGGAGCTCAAATTCCTATTATGATGTTTTTCAAGCACGGCCTGGAGGAGGAGAAGTTCTAAGTTCTATTATGCTTACGGCAAAGTGATATTACTCAAAATATTCCAACACAAGGCGCCTCACGAAGTACTAATTTATTTATAATTTCATACCTAAAAACCGGCTCGGCTGCTCCCATCACAAGGCTGAACAATTTTCTAATTTAATGTTGCATAAATAAATTGATGTAAACTATGTAAGTCTTTTAATATTACACATACCCGTTAACCTAAGAGTTTTGGGACCAAAAATTCCTTATTAACTTCATACAATGACTTTGTCACTGCCATGTAATTTATTACTATGCTTATATTATAAAACTGAAGCGTTTGAGTGTTTGTTTGTTTCGACACGCTAATCTATGGAACTGTTTGGATTCGAAAAATCCTTCAGAGATAAATAGCCCATTAATACAATAAGGATATAAGTTACTTTTTACGGGAAAATACGATGTTCCACGAGCAACGCTGTGGCGTGTTTAGCTAGTTGATTAAAAGATAATAAATTAGAATAAAAAAAAGGTGTGTGTGCGATTCACACACGATAGAAGTGAAACTTCAGTAAATCGACGAAAGAATAAGATGAATAAAAAAAAAGTGTGTGTGTGTCAGCTACGACGCACGATTGGAGTCTACTACTTACGAACTATAATTATGATATATATCGAATAGAAAAAAAGGGTAAATGAACGCATCTGCTAAAATGATAAGAGAAACAAACATATATCTGTAATTATTCGGATTATTTATATTACTTCAATAAAGCGTACCTATTACATAAAGTATGTTACAAAATAATATAAATAAAATACAGCAATACCTCTTTGCGCGATACTTCGTAGTCTCAACTACGAAGTATCGCGCAAAGAAATTTAAATAAAACATTGTATTTGTGTCATTTCCGTTTCATCTTTTTGCATCCGGTTTGAAATCACTACGATTCTATAGAAGTTTCACTTCAAAAAATTGACTTGTTCAATCTGTATTTGTTTGTATAATAAATCTATATTTAAAATTTAAGAAAACCATTTCACTTCCACAATTCCTTAATTTCCTCAAAGTAAAGCACCCTACCCTAATGTTTAGAAATGTTCACGCGATGCGCTTTCATTTGATTCCCCACACGAATATATTTGCAGTTTTTTGGTTTTCAACACCGGCACAACCGATTTTCATGAAACATGTCTCGCGTCAAACTCACCTTTCATACAAAAAAAAAAAGGTGTGTGTGCGATTCACACACGATAGAAGTGAAACTTCAGTAAATTGACGAAAAAATAAGAAGAAAAGAATAAAAAAAAAGTGTGTGTGTGTCAGCTACGACGCACGATTGGAGTCTACTACTTACGAACTATAATTATGATATATATCGAATAGAAAAAGGGTAAATGAACGCATCTGCTAAAATGATAAGAGAAACAAACATATATCTGTAATTATTCGGATTATTTATATTACTTCATAAAGCACATATTACATAAAGTAAGTATTACATAAAGTATGTTACAAAATAATATAAATAAAATACAGCAATACCTCTTAATAGTAGTTAAGACTACGAAGTATCGCGCAAAGAAATTTAAATAAAGCATTGTATTTGTGTCTCCATTTCCGTTTCATCTTTTTGCATCCGGTTTGAAATCACTACGATTCTATAGAAGTTTCACTTCAAAAGGTGTGTGTGCGATTCACAGACGATAGAAGTGAAACTTCAGTAAATCGACGAAAGAATAAGAAGAATAAAAAAAAAGTTTGTGTGTGTCAGCTACGACGCACGATTGGAGTCTACTACTTACGAACTATAATTATGAAATATATCGAATAGAAAAAAAGGGTAAATAAACGCATCTGCTAAGATGATAAGAGAAACAAACATATACCTATCTGTAATTATTCGGATTATTTATATTACTTCAACTACTACTACTTATATTACTATAATCTGTTCAACTACGAAGTATCGCGCAAAGAAATTTCAATAAAGCATTGTATTTGTGTCTCTTACCATTTCCGTTTCATCTTTTTGCATCCGGTTTGAAATCACTACGATTCTATAGAAGTTTCACTTCAAAAATGTAATTAAAATCGATCCATCCGTTCAGGCGCTATGATTTCCCAGATAGACAGTCAGACACGTCAAACTTATAGCACCCCTCTTTTTTGGTTGGGGGTTAAAAAGATGAACTTTTATTAACTAATAGCTCCACCTCCGTTACCCATGTAATATGGGTATTCTCGCGATAATCCAATATTTTACTTTGTTACAAAATTCATCATTTTTTTTATTGGTTGATGTTTTATGGATTTCTCGTGGTAAAATAACTTTGTTCAATAAATAAGCTATCTCACAATCTGAAATCTCTCTCCTCTTTCAGTAGCTCCTGAGATTAGCGCAACAAAGAAACAAACTACAGCTGATTTTTGGCTTTTCTTATAAGTGTGTAAGTAATTAAATCAAGCATTTTGTCGAAATCGAATAGAAAGTACAATATCTGTTTAGTTTATAAACATTTCATACCCTACATCTTAGTTTTAGATACAACTCAGTCTGCATTGAGACTTCAACAACTTAAATATACCTTATCTGGTTCTACCAACATTCCCAGCAAAGTTTAAGGCTTTACAGCGTAAAATATAAAATTCGTTATAATATCAAAAGGCAAAAGAATTGCCTGTCAGGACTTCAGGACTAATGCCTTCCTCATTGATATCCGGTTTTTGTTTCGATTGAAAGCGACCATTAGCAAACTAACTTCCTCGATAATAGTGATATAATCTCGAAAGATTAGCTTAGAATCAGGTTTATAAAAACCCTCTCAGGTTTTAGATAAGCTGCATCCAGAATGTACCTACTATACCTAATGTACTGACTACTTAATAATAATAATAAATCATTTATTTCAGGCATCCAAGGCCTATTTAGGTATCTTTAAGACAGGTCTGTTCGCTTGAATCTTTTACACTACTGAACAGATTTTCATAAGTCTTTCAGCCATACATTTAAGAGCGATTCAAGCGTAAGGTATAATATTATATGCACCCAAGCAAAGCACCCTAGGGAGGACTAGGGAGTTAGGTAGGTACTTAAGAATAAGAGAAAGGGGTTTCTACCAAATAAAACACACTATAAATTTGAGGTATGTTATATTATCAAGTTTGTATGTAGGTAATAACTACAATAAAATACAGAAATGACCATGATTCTATTACGATTCAAAGTTCTAATCACAATTTTCATATGTATTTCATCTTGTATACGTCTTTAGGCATAACATCGGCGTCTGCCAACTCGCTTAGTCTTAAGTTTCTCCAATATATTTACACGGACACCAAAACATTTAGGAGTTTAAAATTATCGGGTACAATCATCAGATTCCATCAGACAGAACTAGATTGGATACCTAAGTATCAAAGAATAAGGTTATATTCAGAAATGTTTGTATTTTTACCACTATTTAAGGGCGATTTCTCAGTAGGCACTAATTTGCTCGTCTAACTGACTGTCAAATGTAAAAGCATAGATGAAGCTTATCTGAGAACTGGAAATCAGCTCGGCCTACTAGTAAGGTTGCGGCGATAAACTCTTCTAATGCCTTTATGTTTTTACCTAATTTTAGTATCTTGTCATTCAAAGAATCAGGTGATTTATGATTATACAATTTATGTTTTTCAAAGTGATTAATCAGTTTATTAGGACGCACTCTGTAATTTAAAAAGCCGAGACTTTAGCCAACGGATTCAATTATACGCATAGAGTGCTTCTAGTGATTAGAATTAATTACACCGATTGCAAAGTCCCTTTCGTAATCCGTCATAACTTTCCTTAGACTTTATTTCTCCCTACTAATTATTGCTTCTTAGGGTTACATGTTGCAATACTGCGGTGTCAATTTTGGTTTTTACTATAGGAACGTATCTTAGACCTTGTAATTCCATAGTTTGTTCACTGTCGTGATGGAATAAGACAAGTTAAGACGATACTTAAGTAAACGAGAGAAAACGAACTGTACACAATAGAATCTTAGTTCAACAAGTTTAATGAAGTGTCTCAGGCACGTTTATAGGCAATTGGAAGCGTTATCATAATGTCATACAATTATTTAAAACCATTTAGTTATTGGTCATCTCATGTCAATCCAATAGCACTTTAACTTTATAAGTAGGTAATTAATAATTAAATCAAGACGCCATGACTTTTGTGGATGTTAAGTTATTTATTAGGCCAACTATTTAACAATATGTGGGAACAATTATTTTCAGTCAGATATGGAATAGCGGAAAATCATCTCTAAGTTTTCCAATATTTTTTGAAGACGATAGTAACCTTCGTAGTAAATAGTAATCTTTGATTAATTGCCATAACTAAAACGGTATTTTATAAACAGCTACCGATCTAGCTACCAATAACTTCCAATGAAAATTAGATATGTTAATATCGGATTTCAGATTATCTACGAGAAGAATTGCTAATTGTTACATAGGTTTGTATTAGATTATGATCTGTATACATTATGATTTACGCTTTCAATTTATTTTCACGCCAAAATACTCGCTAATTCCCCATGAAAACAAGATTAAATCTAAGAATTAAATTACATGAGAGGTTATGTTGAGTTGAGCATACAGTGATACCGTGAGGTGCTATCTACACAATAATGAGAGGTGTCATGTAGGGTAGTGATAGGTAAGTACTTAGGTAGTGACAGACATAAGAAATTTATTATTTTTAGGATATCAGTCGACAAAAACATACAATATCCCGAATTACATTATGATAATTTAGAAGAACAAGATCGTATTGAATTTTATAAATATCTCAATAATATACTTAGTATAAATATATTTACAATCGGTTATCCTAATATTTTCATATTGGTGTCTTATTTAACGCACACTTATATTATCCATAAATTAAATATTACGTCATTAAAAAGATTTTCATAAGGAATGGTTTTGTACAAACGAATACAAAATCCACCGCACTGGTAGAAATAAAATACAAATCACAATACGTCATGATTCCATGACCGTGGGGCGGCGGGCGGCCTCCCCGACTAGTCCGTACATCGTGCTCCATGAAAGTCTCACTTTCATCCCCCACACCAATCGAAAAATAGATCCATCACTACTACTTAATTATAATTACAAATAGGTAAAGTACTCTCGACCGACGCGGAACCGCACCGGCACAGATATCTAACGTCACTAACGCTCTAGAGCACTACGTTCCGTCACGAGTCCATACAAAACTTAATGGAATGAAGAATTATTGCTAGAATTTCAAGATCACAAACGTTCGTAGTCCACCGTCACCGGGGTGAGCACGCGCGCTCAGCAGTTGAAGGTGTTGGAGTGCGAGCAGAGCCGCGGGAAGTCGTCCAGCGCGCGCGCGTAGCCCTCCGGGATCACGGAGTACTCGGGCTCGCCGTACTCGGCGTAGCTCGGCTCGCGCTCCTTGCGCCCGAAGCCGAGCACGGTCTCCGAGCCGCGCAGGTAGCCGTTCTCCTGCTTGCGCGAGTAGCGCGGCTCCACGTTGCGCTGGAAGTTGTCCGGGTGGCCGGCGCGCTTGCCCTTGTCCGCGCCCTGCAGGGAGCGCAGCGAGCCGTTGTTGAGGTGCGGCGCCGGCGCGCCGTTGTTGAGCGTGTGCGCGTGCGCGTGCGCGTGCGCCTCGCCGCCGATGTAGGTGAAGCCGTCGGCCGGCAGTGTGCCGCCGCCGCCGCCCCCCGAGCGCGTGGCCCGGCGCCCGCCCGCGCCGGACATGAAGAACACGCTCGGCGAGGCGTAAAGCTCTAGCTACAGCTCCGTGACCGGGATGGGGCGCAGGCCGGGCCCGTGCGGCGCGGGGTACTGCGCGGGGTGGATGCCGCGCACGATGCAGTCCTCCTCGGTGGAGATCGGCTTGTGGTAGTCGAGGTTCTTGCGGCCCTTGTTCCACTTGTAGTCCTTCAGCTTCTCGCGCATGCTCTTGCGGTAGCGGTAGAGCACGAGCGCGAGCGTGGCGAGCGTGGCCACGCAGACGACCACGACGACGCAGATGATGGTCTGCTTCCGCGTGTCGTGCAGGACGCAGCCCAGCTCGTCGGCGCTCAGCGTGCGCAGGTACTTGTCCTTGAGGTGCTCGGGGCTCGCGCACTGAACCTGCGAGAAGTTGCTCTTGTCGTTGAGCAGCACCTGCAGCCACAGCACCTGACAGTCGCAGAATATGGGGTTGTCGGTGAGGTCGAGCTGGCGCAGCTCCCTGCCCGCGAACACGGACTCGCTCAACGTGACGATGGCGTTGTCTCGCAGGGCCAGGTGCTTCAGCTTGGGCAGACCCAGCAGGGTGCTATCTTCTATTGTGGCGAGCTTCTTATTGTTGACTAGAAATAAGGATTCCAAGTTCACATTTTCGCCGATGGATCTCTTTTCTACCCTCTCTAACTGCGTGGCTCCGGTGATGTCTAGGAGTCTTAGATTCTTCAAACCCCTGAAGGCGTTGCTCTCGAGGGCCAAGAAGTCGTTTTGTCCGATGTAGAGCTCCTCCAATCGCGTTAAGCCTGATAGCTGTTGTGTTGGCACTACGCTCAGTCTGTTGCCGAAGAGATTCAGACTTCTCAAACCGGGAAGACCTCTGAATGCGAATTCACTTATATTGAAGAGCCCAGCTCCATTCAAATCTAGCACGGCCAGCCTGTTGAGACCGGCGAAGGCATCATCGGGCAGTGACGAGAAGGCATTCAAGCCTACATGTAACTCCGCAAGGCTGCCCAGAAGGCTGAACGATGTGGTCGGCACGGAACTCAGTTGGTTGTCATCCAGATACAAAATTCTTAAAGCTGACAACCCCGAAAAAGCTCTCGCCTCAATTCGAGATATTCTATTCTGTCCCAGGTTAAGTTCCTCTAATCTGGGCAGAGTAGCGAACACACCGTTCGTGAGTTCTTCGAGGAAGTTCCGCTTTAAGTTGAGCACCGTCAGCGAGTTTAGTCCTTGGAAGGTGGTGTTCGTAACTGAAGAGATTTTGTTATGGTTGAGGTGCAGCTCTTGTAGCTTTCGTTGATAGGAGAAACTTTTCGTTGGGATATTGACGAGGTGGTTTTGGGACAGGTCGAGGTGTTGCAAGTCCGCATAGAACTGCATAGAGCTGTCGATGGTCTTGATCTTGTTGTTGCGGATGATGAGGCGCTGGATGGAAGGGTTGAGCGCGATGGGCAACACGTCCAGGCGGCTCTCCTCGCAGACCACGACCAGCGTTTCGTCGTTGCAGTTGCAGCCGCTCGGACAGTTCGCCAGGGCCGCCGCCCCGCTCTGCGACGTCAGGATCATCAGCGAAATCAGGAAAACCTGAAATAGAAAACAAAATAACGTTACTCGGCGTTCGTTATCAAACAATTTCTCGCACCGACACCGCCAAACATAAAAAGAAACGACCTCGTTAGGTACCTACTTAAATTATACTAAGAGACTTCGGGTTCGAATTCCGGCGAATCCGACGAAAGCTCAGTCATTCGTGGGATCTAGACTACCGAACGTTAGGCAAACGTTGCCCGAATGCCAACCGGCCCGTCGCTTTAAACATGAACTGGACCGCAAATGTTTCAGTCGACTGTATCTCGTCTCCGCACGTTAAACTGAATACGAGTCATTTCAATTACGAAAGCAGACAATTTCAGAAAATACACGGTGTATTTTTAATACGGGTATGTTTTAGCTAAACTGATTCCGCCGCCGGTGTATGGAATCAATGTAAGGCGGGCGAGCTACGGAGGGACGCAAAAAGGAAAATAAAATGATATTGGAATGGGAATTTTGCGCAGTTTTAATTTATTAAAATGCGCTCTGAAGCGCCCGGGGTCGGCTTCTTTGCTTCAAAGACTAGCACTTTTATTTCGTTTCCTATTTCCGACAATTAGCAGCGAAGTCCTGAGTGGAGATTCGACTGCATCTAGAATTACAGAGTGGAGTTTAATTCTGTTAAGTCGGATTGCTGATCGAGGCAATGACGACAATCTGCGAGCTTTAAAAGACAAAGCTGCCAGTAGTTTGTCTGCTAAGTGGGTTTATTAGCATTCTATAGGGAGGCGGCGAAACTCGATTGGATGTCCAAGATAGCATCCGCCGAGTTTTGAGTTGTTGACGTCGCTTTCTTTGCAAATCCAATTTACTTTGAAACAAAGAAACACGACAACTTCCGTATTTACTGGAACTCATTTTACGATCTCTGCTCTTTCATTTAATAAATTGTTGGTTGTAGGCACTTTTTGAACAAGTTTAAGTTGATACAATTTGGTCAGATTACGCTTAAGAACATGTGAGGGATTATTTCATATTACTAGATCATCAAAAGGTGGCATACCTTATAAAATAAAATGACATATCAATCTGCATTGCCATCTTTTCGTTCGCTAGTTAAACGACCATAACAAGTTTTAGGTTGCCTAACCTATGGAGTTGGCCATAGATTCCCAGTATCCCAACAAAACAAAACGCTAAAGTCAAAATATGGAGCACGCATACAAAAGCAGCAGTATTTTTCCGTGTTTGTGTATAGTAGCAGCAGATTCAAATGCGGACGTCCGCAGTTTCGTGTTTCATTTGAGCCTCACACACGTTCGATATCGCAAACCGATCACCATGTCCATGTTCCACCCTAGCCATTAAACCGTTATCTACGCGATGAAATCTGCGTAACGTAAAAATAGAAGCTCCATTTTTATATAGTTTGCTTGACGAGGAAATTATATTTTTGTTACAAACCTTCCGATTCTTATTTATAATGTCAACATTCGTTTCAGAACGTGAAATATCATCACAGCTTTACTTTTACTTTTGACCAAAGTAGAATTTTTTCTACTTTTTGGAAAAACATGCAAATTGGTGTTCGTTTGAAATACCTTTTAAACTTAGTAATTCACATGAACTTACTCTCTTCCTCATACGTCTAATTTTTTTATAGAAATCATTATAGACATTTTAAGCCAAGACTATTATTATTGTTTGTTAATATTTGAATAAAATGTATTATATTATTATTATATATTAAATTGCGATAGAATTTTTATAACCATATTCTTAATCCGTTGTGCATGTGTTGCCTGTTTGAAGTGACGAAAACTTCGGAAATTGGTGGCCTATTTTTGGAGTAGGTAGTGTCATTAAACACGACCTAGCTCTGTAGTCTCATCTGCCGAAATCCTATCGCGTTTTTGTCTACCCTCGTCTCTACCGTTCGTGGGCTAGACGTCATAGTTTGACTGAAAGCTTTCAAACGACTGAAAGCCATATTTGTTCCTTTTCAAAACATGTGAATTAGGATGTGTTTGTTTTTCAAAACATGTGAATTAGGATGTGTTTGTTGTTGAAATTGCAAGTGTCAATGATAATTGGGTATCCTCGTTAATCTTGCTTGAGACACCATATTAATAGTTACCTATCTATTTGTATTGGGATGTGTAATAGTGTAATTCCTTTAGTTCATAATTATTTTATTCTTATCCAATAATTTTCGGTAGTAACTCTTCAACTTTCTTGTTCGGAATCCAAGAAATATAGGTAATACAATCACTTTTATTCATAAGCTTTATACTATTGAAAGTTAAGTTTAATTGTGTGTTTGAGCGGAAGAAAATCTGGTTTAAGATATGGAGTGAAGGTATAAGCTGCGTTGACGCGGGCCGCTTCGGGCAGGAGCCACTGGCCGATACGAATCAGATTCAGAATTCGATATGCAGCGTGATTCGCAAACAGTGAGATGTTTTGCTCGTTTCGCTCGTATACGGGAATTTCCGCTAAAATCCAATAACCGGGCCGCTCTTCTACGTGCCGACTTTTCGGCCGGCGGTTTGCATTTTCCAGAGATATTTCGGCTTTGTTGGATGCAGTCACTCGTCGCCGGGTTTGAGGTGCTTTCTTACGGAAAGACGCATTCGTTTGCGATGGGTTCGAATGTAGCTAGTGGCGTGAAAGGCTGTCCCTTGCAAGCAGCAGTATGACGGGTTTTGTTTCACAGTATTTGCACATTTTGTTTCCATACGCATGCTCTTATTGAAATAGGGAACAAGTGTGGCGTTAACATGGCAAACGAGTATTGATTGTTCGGTTTCCAATTCGATTGTTAGAAAGTTCGAGAATAAACGAGAGTATGTTACTTCCATGGTAAACAAAATCCAAAGCAACACGCTATCGGCTTTTGGCGTGACCAAATAAATTTATAGGCAACAAATTTAGCATCAAAACACAATCGGGCAGTACCGCTTTATCGATCAAGGATCAAGTAATACAATTAGGTATTTGTGATCCTATCCTGAGGGTGGATGGAGATAGGCATGCAAATCACATAATTGCGGCCGACGGTCGGAAAAATAGGGCATAGCCGCATAGAGGAAGTGTGGCTCGTCAGGCGAATAATTTAGGAAATGTTGAAGCTTTTCACGTTTTTTCGGTCTGCTTGTATAAGAATAATAATGCTTTCATAAGGTTTATGCTTTAGTAACACAGACAGCAAGGTTCTTGGATGAAAGCTATTTAGATATTGGATTGTTTTACTTTCTTTAATAAGTCTACTTAAATCAGTCCTGTATAATGCGAGTAGGCACTCTAAAGGAAAAACAAAATGTATTTTGAAAACGTTATTAAAAAGATTTAAGTAGGTATTCAGATTTAAAATATCCGTTACGTATCAATTGCAAATTTGTTTTACCATATTTATTTCAAGTTCTTCGTAAACCCAAAAAAAAATTCTTTTTTTTTCTGTTTACCCGTTCCACCACGGAAACGTAATTTGATTCCAAAAGTTTGTAATAAATTAAAACGATCCCTTAAAACCGTAACCAGTGTCCGTTATTCAAATTTCGGACAAAGGGTTGATTAAAAATCCCGAAGAATAAGTACCTCCTAATTTATGAATTGAAATTTGGCACATGTAGGTGTTCAAGTTTGGATTGGACTCGCTAATGGCGTTGGTAAGTAGGTTAGTTTTAATAGTTTGTTGGCAGGGCTGTCAAAAGGTTACGGATGTGAAATATGAAGTGAGTGATGTAAGTTTCGGGAATACTCTGACACTTAAGATGCACGCTAAGTGTCACTTAAGTGTTTACTTGCACACTTGCTCAACGGCTTACGTGCTAAGCCTATGCTCAGTGCCATTTCAGCGAACTGTTTTGTTGACTTGTTCTGCTTCGCATTCTCTTGGTCGCGCTGGTTTGGCTATAAGGCATGACAGTTATGAATAACTTTAGCTTTAAGTGACTTGATAGACTGGCTATTCTTATGCAAGACGGGGTAAAATATTGAATTGAGGGTCATCGATTCATTATCAATCGAATTATCGTAATCGCAGACCACATACGTAATGATTCAAACAGTTTGTGTGAACGTCCATTACCTAACCCATTAAGTAAATCAGCATCCGCCTTAATCACGTCATCTCTTGATTGAGTAATAAATCTACTCGCATAATTGTGTTCATATTGCTTTGTTAGCAGATCTGATAACGATGCTAAATTAACTATTTACTTGCCAATTTGAATTTTGCAAATAAATCAACGCTTGGTGTTAGAGTATGTAGTAATTTTACAGGGTACCTAAAAGATAGGGTGAACTAGAATACGTTCTTAAATTGGAGCACTGCACAAAATATAAATAACTAGCTTTACGGCGTTGTCCGTGTTTTTTCCCCGGTATAAAAGCCTAGTCCTAGCCTTCCTAAATGGGCTATCTAAAACTGTAAGAATTTTTCAAATCCGGCCAATAGTTCCTACGATACGATTTTCATCAAAATATAATTTCACATGGATAAATAAGTTTTATGTTAACATGAAAACTAAAGGTAAACCAGTTAAGCTTCGATTCGTAGCTTCATGTTTATCCCATTAACAACTAAATAATTTATGTAAATACAGAGATTCTGGTACACCTCTCTTCTAAATAGGTACGCTCTAAATTAAACCAAACATACATATTATTTAGAATGATATTCCATTGAGATATGCTCATAGCTATCTCTACCAATCATCTATTAATTAATTTGGGAGTGTTGGAAATGGCTATCTGTAATGCATGTAATGTATGTTATGTTGTGTTATTCCATTGTTATTCAGAGCTATGTAACTATTTGCTTACTACCTATGTCTATCTACCTAGCTATACTTTATAAATTAAAGTCCCACTCCGCGTCTATCTGTCCTTATAAATAATAATAAAAAATAATAATTAAGATTTGTCTATTATGATGATAATTGTTGGAGTCGGAGAAAAATCAAGCATTTATTTCGTGATATTAGTTTATTTATAGGTATCTGTGGCAACTGGCAAAACAACGATTGCCGGGTCAGCTCGTTTTAGAGTGTGTAATGGGTCTTATATAATTTTATTCGTTGCAATGTGGGTGTGTATTTCGGCTCTCCTTTCAAGTGACAATATCAATAGTCCCGGCAGGCGTCAAGTAACCCTAAATAGTTGTTTCATTAATTTACAATAAGTTTAAAAGCAAGCAAGAGTCAGTCTATTTTGACCGGGCTGTGTGATTTGAAAGCTCGCCGTGGTTGCTGAAGCTTTCAGCAAAGATTGCACAATGACACCGTTTATCAAATCACGATCACGTAACATTCTTATGATGACAAATTACGTTGCTTTTGACCCGCCGAAAGTTATGACACCAACGGAATTAGGACAATGATATTACAGAGTGTCACGGAAAATAATAATTCAGCATCTATAGCTAATCGCGTGACAGAAACAATGGCAGGAGTTTATGGTACTTTCATTCGGATAGCAGGAGCGCTGCGGAGCGTGGTGTTGCCACAATAGGTATTCTCATGCGTAAAAAGTTTTTGTATTACTGGTTTTGTAGGTTCTGGCGGCACGGAAAGGAGTCGCTCATTCGTAAAATAAATAAACGGATGGCATGCGCTACCCCGAGCGGACAATCACCGGGTTCACGCGCTATTAGAGACGTGCGGTTTCGCGACTATTTGCGTTTCGGCACGTTTCGGCTTCGGCGTCCAGCGGGCGGCGGCCGCGCGCCGGGCCCGCGCGCGCCAAGACGCGGCTCCGGCATGGCTGGCCGAACCGAACATTTCCGCCTGCTGCTTCATTTGACGCGCACAAACGGGCGGCAAATGAGCGCAGAGTATTATCAGTATTATGCAGCCGAACGCGATTGCGCGACCGCGCTCTCCTAACGGTTAAGCGTGCCGTAGGTAACCCCGCTAGTCAAATAATTCGGTGGTCTGATTTAATTAGTTCGGTAAATGCTGTGGATAAATTACAGAGGCGTTGTTTGGTCGGTATTTCACGGCGGATGGATGCGGCCCGGCGCAGCGTCACTGGCGTTATCAATATTTTCATCGAGATTTATTGGCATGCCCTCGTAATTGGTAAAGCGTGGATGCTGTACAGTTCGTGGAAATATTACAGGATGCAAAATAGATTTTGCTTTATTAATTTAATAACGAATCGTTTGCTATCGCTTCGGTTATTGTAAATAATTCGTTCGGTCGGTTTTAAACTCGTTGCAGGGTTTTTATTGTATTCATGAAAATAAACTGCAGATTTTAATAATAGTTAAACGAATATTGGGATTTAAACTTACCAAGGAGGTGTTGTAAGTCAGCCAAGACATGATGCGTCCTAAGCGTTCTGACGTCGTCATCTGAAAAGAAAATGAATAAGTTTTAATTGAAATCGCCACGCATAGGCCTCGCACGCAGGTTCAGTCGATAGCTTCACCAGGTACGGTTAATTTCAATTGAATCGGACAAATTGCCGGTGGTTGTTTGAGTTGCAAATTCCATGGACGGCCGTATACAATTTGCTTCGACTCGTCAAACCGAAATGGGCCTATTACTTTGTGCTGAGGGCTGCAGAGTAAGCTGAGCATAAATGTGAAAGTAAAACTATACAATGGTTTGTGAAACGTAGAATTGCGGGTGGAAATCTTCTTGGCACTTTGTGGTGTATCGGATATGATATTGAAGACAGTTCAGCTCAGTATATAACGAACTAAAGCCAGAGCTTTAGGTGGTGCGCTCCTAGCTCGGCTTAGGAGAAAAGGAAGATATAGACGGCACAATTTGAAATATCGCTTTTGCCATGTTAAATAGGTTGCTAAGATGGAATACGATATATTTATAACTAGGTGTCGCCCAGTGGCATAAAGTAGAAATATAATGAATGGAAATGTTTTTCTTTTTGTGTGTTATTCCATGTAATAAAATCATTTTAGCTGTTTCAGCGTAAAATATTAACACATTTTAGTACCACATACTTGAGTATTTTTATTAAAACTTGAAGAACAATTAAATATAATATTGCAATAACTCTTCAACATTTAATTTTTAATTTATGTATTTGCTGTATTTTATTAATTTTATTAATTGTGTCAAAATAAATGCTTTTTATTCTATTTTTATTTTATATAGTTAAGTAATATGTAGGTATTGTTTTGGAACCCAATGTGTCTATTCGATATCCTATTAGTTTAGTGTTACAGTTAATAGTAAAACCGCTGTAAGGTTGAACTGGTGCCGTCTTAAACAAGCCGGGAACCCACATGGCGGTATTCCCACTGGGCCTACGATTACGCCGTTACCGTCTATGTTTATAACGATTTCATTAAACTCAGTCACAATTCAAAGTAATTGTAGGGAAACGCCGGTTAAAGGATCGGAAAGCATTATTCGCTTAACCTGTTACTTTCTCATGGCAGCAATTTGATGGTAATTTTAAAATAACACGCTATATTTATGTAGATTTTAAGTCTTTGTTGTGGACGGCTCGGGAAGCCATTAATGCTGGTGACTCGGTAAATATTCAACGTGATTGCAGGGAGATGGGAGACCACTATAATAATAATACTTCTGTGGGCGGCGCGCTGTGTTAAGTAGGCCGTTGTTTTTGATGGAAAATAATTAAAAGGTAGAGCTGCCAGTGTTCCACTTTCAGAAATAAAAGGATGCTCAAATAAAAACTCTCGTAACACAAGAATCAATTCGTTATACAGAAGCGAGTGGCCACAAAATTCACCGAGATACTAAATTCATTTGTGGTTTCCCTAGTACCTGACTAGATGAAATTCTCCGATAGCCACAGCGCTGCGACTGCAACAGAGCGTCTATTCGGCGAACCAATTACTTAGCCGAATAGTGCTGGGCTCCTTCGAAACTCTTAACTTTTAATTAGGTCAGCATTCGATTGTTTCTTTGGAAACCTCATTCCTCGAGGAAATTGGATTTCAGACATTTGATTTTTGATTTATGTGTCGAACAAAGAGTTATTGATGGGTCATTAGCGAAGGCGGCGTCGGAAATTAGGCGCGGGGCCATCAGCCCCCAGGGCCCGGCGCTACGCAACCCGTCGGGTGAACTTCCCAACTTAAAAGTTTTAGTTGGCGTGGTTTGTTTGCGGGAGGCCGGCGGTCATTACAGCAGTGAGCGCGCGAAATTTCCGCTTAAAAGTAATTTGCTGTGTCACTGTCGGTCCAATTCAACAACAGACCGTATTTTGCGAATTGCGAATGCAAAACAAAACGCCCGGTAATGACTACGCTAGTTTTAAAAACGGTTTACCGACGAGCCTTTTGTTGAATGCTCTCGGGGTAAGAGGCGGTTTCTAAAGCTATTTGCTTTGTGAAGTTTATATTAAAACGAGCGGAATAGTTGTGTTAATTGCGGTTGGCGGAATGCGCGGGCGATTACGGGGGGTTGCTCGGCTGGCGGCCACCGAACATTCCATGGCTAGGTAACTATTGGTGCAGAGCTTAACCACCCTAAACGATTGGGACCCATAGTGACATGTCACCAGTTTACTATTTCAGGGGAACTGTAACAGGTTTTTTATGCGGTTGCATATTTTTTCTGTTACTATGCTTATAACTTTACTCTGTAATTGGATTATAATGTTTTATAAAAGGTGTGTCCAAAGTTGGCCCATTTAAATTCTATACGAATCGGTCTACTAACAAGTTCCCTTCAAAACTTCTCTTCTATTTCTATAAGTACCTTATTTTACAATCTACGAAAAGCTACAAAACTCATAAACTTACACTTACTTTACAGTGAAGTATACTTAACTGAAAACAGGGATTATTCTAGGGAAATATTCTTACGCATTCGAAACACTAATAAACGCTGAAGGATCCGAATCCTTTAAGGGTTTACCTCACTGAAGGACGGGCACAAAGTCCCTCCGAGGGCCCTCGGCAAACACTCCCTTCGTTGATGGGAACTGCCCGTCCTTTATCTGGCTTTAGGTATCGAGACGAACTTATTTAAAGAACTGAAACCTTCTACGGCCCTTTGAATTGATGCTTGTGTTTGCCAAAGTCTTTTGTTGGAAATTGACTCTAGAAAAACAATTGCAAACCCTATTCTGTTCAAGTACAAGTCAAACTCTTAAATTTTATGAAAACAGAGCAATTACTTAACAATTTTCTATATTTATGATTTATGATATATGGGATGCATTGTTATTGTTATTATAAGTATAGTTCATTTAAGTAATAAGTGACCTACTTTAGGCTAAGTCTACTACCATAGGCTATGTACTATAAGATAAGTAAAGTTGTAATGCCAGGACGGGACTAATGTCAGGGTATCCCCGACCAAAAAAGAGGGGTGTTATAAGTTTGACGTGTCTGTCTGTCTGTCTGGGAAATCATACCTCCCGAACGAATGGACCGATTTCAACTTAGTTTTTTTGTATGAAAAGTGAGTTTGGCGCTAGTGTTCTTAGACATGTTTCATTAAAATCGGTTGTGATGTTTAAAAGTTATGGGGGTGAGAGTGGGGACGGAACACCGAAAATCTGTAAATATACTCGAGTGGGGTATCAAATGAAAGCGCAACGAGTGCACATTGCTAAATATTATGGTGTTTTACTTTTAAGGAAATTAAGGCATTGAAATCGGAAGTGTTTCTTAAATTTTAAATTTAGATTTATTTGTCACCACATTAAGCAAGGAATAAATGAATATGAATCCATATGCTTGGGGATGAATATCTCAGTTTAGATTATTTATTTTAGTTATATTAAGAAGATGATTATAATAATATCCTTACTAAGCAATTTTCAGAACTTTTGTAATCTCATATTGTTATCATATTCTTTGTCATATTTTGAGAAAGTGTAATAAAATAAAGTAAATATTAAAATAAAGAATGAAATCATAATCAAATAGTGAAACGAACCTAACCTTAAACTAATTTTAACTAAGCTTATGTCCAACCAACAGCTAACGAAATACTTCATCAGTCAAAATGTACCGGAAACTACATCAAATGGTGGGAACTAAATTTGATTTGATTTGAATTTTTTTTTATCAAAACTCAACGTATTAAATTCAAAACTGGAACTTACTGTACCTGCAATGTCAGTAAATATGTAGACATTTTCACAAACCCCCGTAATCTCATTAGTAGCGTAAAACCCCGACATCGCTTCCGGCCCATACGACTAATCTAATTTACAAACAGACAATGTAAGCGTGTAATTAACGAGCTAACCACAGATTAATTAGCAGTACCTGTTTAAGCTAAGGTTACGGAGGATTTTGGAAGCGTCTAGCCCGGTTTCTGTGACATTAATCTCGCTGAAATTGAAGAAAATGTTGGTCATTCCAAAGAAATATTTATAAAATATACCTAAAGGAAAAAAATGTGCAAAATTTAGATGTTTTCAAAGAGCGATTTCGTATTTTCAACAATTTATTTTTAGCTAATTAATAATGAAATAGTCCATAGTATAAGTGGAACATTACAAGACTATGAAACGTATCGGCAATATACTTATAAGAGGCAAAAAATTTTTAAACACAAAACAGTTATCCTTTTATATCTTAATAAAATGAAAGAAGAATTAGAAAAAAGGGAATTTATTGTTTCTTTCAGCGCTGAAGATACCTATATCTTCAGTAAATATACCCTTCTAAGTGTTAAAAGAACACCCCCTTCGTAAGGTCATTGAAAACACCACCTAAAGGTTATAACCCATCAAGGCTGTAAACTGAACACGTTTGGGGGTCACTTGAAATTCACACTGTGAATTGAAAATCCTTCCCTCAAAGGTCTCGATAAAGGCATCAAGACGGTTTCTTGTCACGTCCTGTTGATGGACTAGTGATGGGAAAATGGTAATCGGTGAATCACATAAAATGGAATAAAAAAAATATCTTACCAATCATCAAGAAAGTATCAAGCACCGACAGGGTTTCACAATTAAATTGAATAGGAATTTGAATTATATTAATGAATCGTATAATTAACAAATAAAACGACTTTAAAGACACTTTAACTAGTATTATTTTATTAACATTAAATTACAGCAAAGTAGGCGTTTTATCATTATAGAGGTATAAGATGAAACCATTTTCGCCTGAGAACAGATTGCATGTGGCTCAGTGACTCAGTTTTGATGATACAAATAAAATCTGAAATGACTCACTGTAAAATGAGAATTCATCATAGTTTATGACTCAATGTTGTTAAAAATATAATCAAAGGTATTGTTTTACCGTCAGGCAGGTCTTTACAATCATCTTGTCCCCTGTTTCTTATGCAAAGAGTAATTGACTGCTAATTAAGGATTTAGTAGCTCGTAACAACAAATTGTATTTCAGTGCGTTTTCATTTCTACACACAACAGCAAACAAGAAAAAATACGATGCGTCCGTAACACCATAAAATTCAAAAAGTAGTTCCGATAAACACCGGTTCTTAATGCGCATCACTAGCATCTTTCTCGCGACCCCACGACAAGATTGGCTCAGCCCTAAACACACGGAAAGTGTTTTAAAACGGCCATTCAAGACCAAATGGATATGTTCGAGAACTTGGGACATTGGAAAAATATGCCGCTACGGCCGTACAGAGCAGACGTGTTGCTAATCTCTTTAAAATATTTTTAATTACCTTTATACCGAAATATACCGAATATTAGTGTACTTAAAAGTCAAATTAGCTTAGCAGTGATAATTGTCTACCGTGCGTCACCTCACCACTCCCACGTGAGTAAAAGGAACAAGCTCCTATTTTTTGTACCTCTCGCACTCGTGTGCCGCCCCGCTAGCTCAGATCTACGATGAGTATTCTTCGCTCGCCGATTGGAGGTGGCATATGCAGTGGATTGAGTGGTTCTCAACCGAACCTATCTACGAGAAACGACGATGGTGATTCACAAATAACATTCCGCCACAAAAGAAAATCCCCCGATGATGATGGACTGATAATAAGAGAGCTGGCAGAAATTCGTAAACAAATGTCAGAAATGATGTCTCTTATTACTACTGTTAGTGGAGCGCAGACAGAAAATATCAATAAAATGTCTGAGGATGTCGCCTCTATTAAATTTCAAATGGAGAATATTTCAAATAATGTCAATCGCATCTCAAATGAACAAGATAATATTAAATCTGACATAGCTGATTTAAGATCCTCCGCATCCACGACAGAAAAAAAAGTAGAATGCCTTGAAAGTGATATTAAAACCATGAGATTGGTAGCCAATACACCAAGCGCCACAGCAACAGCTAGTAGTTTAGAGGAACTTATATCAGAGTGTCAAGAAAGAAATACTCGTTCTAAAAACTTGATTATTACTGGAATACATGAACCTAAAGAAGACAGCTATATCGGAAGAATGAATTACGACAAAATGGAAGTTGTTAAAATAATAAAAATGATCAGCCAGGATTGCCCTGAACCAGGAAAAATTATTCGACTGGGAAAATTTATAGCTGGGAAAACACGTCCAGTGAAGGTAAGCTTTGAATCAGATATAGCACCAAAACTCATTCTTCGAAACAAAAGCAAAGCTAACATTGAGAATATCAAAATTTATTCGGACCAAACTTTACGCCAAAGAGAGACTATGAGAAAATTGAAGATAGAACTAGAACAACGAATTGCAATCGGAGAGAAGAACCTACATATTAAATATGTTAAAGGTACGCCCCAGATCTTGGATTCTCAGACAAAAAACTACATTAAATCAACAACCATAACGAACCAAATGCCCTAACGAATCCTGATGAGAATATCACCTACCAAGTTGTTGAAAAATATCCTGATATTGCAATTAATAAGAAATCTCTAAAATGCTGTTACGCTAAAATTTATGAAAAAACAAAATTAAGGATGTAAAGAGAACTTAAGTTAATAAAAAATGTTTACTTATTCGCAAAATACTAGACAAAACTATGCACTCGAATATTACACTAAATAAAAATTATCAAATTAAAAGAAGGTTAAGAAATGCAGATAACATATTGTAACAAACTCACCATACAAAATATAAGGAACAAAACTATAGTTTACGAAGGCGCGCAACTATATTACAAACTTCCTAAAACCATGAAATAAATTATTTTCAAAAAATTATTAAAATTGCACCTTATTAATAAACATTTATAAAACTAGTTACTACGTTAAAAAAATATATATGAATATTTATTATAATAAATATAAAATAAAATATGTTAATGTTTTATATAATATCAAATAAAATATATTAATATTTTTTATATTATCAAATTAAATATGATTCTACAAAGAAAACGTACATTTTACGAAATATTGTTTTACCTTACATTGATACGTTACGTGTACATATTTATTTTATATATAATATATATCTTACCTACAAAATAACATAAATTATAATAACAAATAAGTAGAACTAAAAACTAAAGCTAACAAATTATTTTTATTATTAACTTACTCTTCGGACCCCAAAATTTTAAACTTACACACAATATGCCGCATCCATAAATTTTACTCCATGTTTTGTATCTCATTGTAACTATGCACAGTCCGAGTGAACTAATTTGTGTGCCTACCCCCTTGAATTATATAAAAAGATAAAAATTTACTTGTTATTGTAATTTTGTGATTTTCTTTCATTGTTTTGATTCTGTTGTTGTCATTTGTAATATTTATAAACATCATACTTAAATTAAATCTACACGCTACTGTACGTAAAAAATATATAGTTATAAGTTGGTTTCTCATGTAAGCGAATTATTGTAAATTCTTAATGAGAAATAAAGATTTTCAAACCTAAAAAAAAAAAAAAAAAACAGTTGAAATGGCGCCACTCGGGTCTCAACGCGACTTGTTACGGTTAGTGCACTGTTCCACGAGTGATGGTAATTGCCGTAAAAGTATCGGTAAGATGCCAATGACAACCCTATTTGGACTTTATTGTGTTCAGGTAACTTGGTTCGGGAACGATTCTTGAGGTTGGAAAATTTCAGATAGTAATAAGGATCGCGGTACGTGTATAGGCGGATCAATGAATTTGGATTACTGGGTATATCTGTTTATACTATCGATAGCTATCTATTGGAGGAGTTTACTTGTATGCAGGAACATTTTCTGGGTGACTGATTTCTCCAGAACTCCGTTATATAAAAAAAATATTCTGTACGAGAGACTTCTCAGAATTCTATTGTTGTATCACTCAGCCATTTCACTTTGGGCCGGCAATAAGTATTTCCTTTTGTCAACAGGAAAATGCATTAATTTTATAGCATTTCTGAAAAGTGGGTAAAAGCAATTTCCTTCCACACAAAAGGAATCGTATCACGTCTGAAATCCTGACGATTTCCGCTCTCATATTCAAAGCTGAAAAACTTCTTCATAAAGTTCTCATGAAACTATATTTCAAACGGACTGTTTCAGAGAGAAAACACGATATTTCCTCGTGACGCTGACAGCGGACTGAATAGATCGACGACGCACAATAACTACGTAAGAAATGAACAAAACACCCGGGGAAATGGATCTCAGACAATAAACAATGGATCTTTGCGATCTTCACTTTTGGAACGTAAACGTGAAAACTAGGAATCGAAAAATGACTCAGTATCGGGTTATTACATCCACGGGAGCGCTGCGGGCCGCAAATTAACCCCCTACGACGCGCCCGCTCGGATGTGATCCCTAATTTTCAGATACATCTCCGGGAATAAATAGGGGATTAGGGGCGGTTCCTCGCGTAAATAACTTCGCGTCACGGCACAGCTACCAGGGCACCATGAGATAAGAGAGGGTGAAATTGCCTTCAGCGCAGCTTCTCGACGCAAGCGAGGAGCGCCCGCCTGCCCGACATGAAGCCGTTCTGGCAAATAGCAGTTTTGCATGTTTACAGCATTCAATTCTGCACGTATCACGAATGCTGGCTGTTGGCTTATTCAAATTTTATGGGAACTTTTACACAAATAGCGCGGCGGTATCACAACATGCAAGTTTTGCCGCCATTTGTCGCGGCCGCGATTCTCGATTTATTTATTTGCCTGAAAATAGATGTATCAGCTCTGTAATTTAGCAAAGTCCCGCGCTCTAGGTATAAGTTGTTTTGAACTGCGATACATCATCGCAAAGTGTTGTTACAAAGTCAAGGTGTCTGCAAACTTTGTGTGTGATATTAAATTTTATGATAAAGCCCCGTGAATGTTCAGAAAAACTGAAATTATCTGGACGAGATGTTGAAAGTTGCAGAAAGTTTCGAAAGTGTCTATACAGATTGAAAAAATGCCGCTGCTTGTGACTTGGGCCAGTGGTGTCTCAAGTGTTACTGCATGAGTTACAACGGGTTTCGTTAGAACAAAAGGCTTTTACGCGCGAGTTTCATGCGTAGATCTACATCATACGCTTATTGTTGGCCCGCAATTGTATCGCTGGGAGCTTTAGTGTCTTTAGACGTGCTATAAAAGCTTCTTAAGAAGAACATGCTGCTTTAAATCATTCTGATAAAGTAACAATAAGATGTAATGGTTGAAGCGTATGTGAATGTTAGTTAAACTCATGACACGGACTCCATTTTACAACTTTCTTGTCGTGTTATCAGTATCTTAGGGATCAGGTTTTTAGGGTCAATTTCGTATGTAGCATATCAAGACAGATTCAGATCTATCGAATGTAATATTACAGACAAGGTAGGTGCGAAATTGAACCCCTTTATGATTATATTATGATTCAACACTTTAACAAAGCGCCGAGCAGTCGTTTGCTGTAACTTAACATGATTAGAACTTGAACCAGAAGTATTACTTTCAAGAAATAATTTACAGAGCCCCGCAGTAATTGTACACAGCCTTTGAATTTCCCTGGAACAGGCAATTAGTTCTTTATAACTAGATTACTTACAGCAATGATGGAAAGAAGCTATTTAAGTAAAATTCACGAGCCAACTTAAATTTATTCTGAGAGTGGATACTTTATGAGTGCTTTGTCACTCGGTCGGCGACTTCTGAACAGTTTGGAACTGAAAGTCAAATAATATAAGTCACCGCAGGATCTTATCTGGGTTATAAAACACCTTCTAGCGGAATAGGTTTGAGTTCACCGGTGGTTTCTGCATGTTTGGCTGGCGATGATATATGGCTGCAGGTAGCGTGGGTGACTGATAAAGCAGCGCTTATTAAGTCGCACCTCAGCGATTTATTTCTACGGTAGAATGAACAAAGCATTTTAGACTAGATAATATCTGAGCGGTAATCAAAGAAGAAGGGAAATGGAAACATAACGCGTAGATAAGTGACCAAATATTTGAATAAGATGAATAACCTTAGGCATAGTTTTTTTTGTTTGTAATCTAAGGTCCTTTGTGAACAGAGATTATTAATGATAAAAAAGCACCTACAGTAACTCACATTTCCTACAATTACGCCACGTGTCGTCAATACCTACTTCCATAGTCATAAGAATATGGGCTACTCAACAGATAATAAAGCTAATATTCTAAATATGTGTAGAAAAACGTAGTATACTAGCTTAAAATTAGAATATTAGTTTCAACCTATAAGTGGGATTTATCACTTTGTAAAAACATAAAGGAAATATTAACGTGTTCAGAAGTAAAGATTCATGAAAAAAAATTACCTATATGGGAAGAAAAACACATTATTTTTTTAATACTAGTAAAGAGATCACTAGTTTTATAATATACATGTATAATTATAATTACCAGTGGTTTAATTAAACCATTTAAACCGGTTATTTCCCTCATTCACCTGTCTTGATAATTCAAGTTGAAGTAAATAATTCGCATGATGGCAATCTCCTTTGACCTCCTTAAGTAAACCCCACTACAAAGTTGCGTACTTCAATAATACCTACGTCGTTACAAGTTTCTTGCGTCCACTCGGGTCGGGCTGGAGGGTGTTTTATTGTTAGCGGGACATGTTTTAATTTGCAACTTTTGGGATGTTTTTTTTTGGCTTTTCTTTATCTAGATAAGTTCAGTTATATAATGCTGAATGAAAATTATAGCTTTATGTATGTATTGGTCTGTACAGTCTGTATCGCTAAAATTAAAGGTGTAAGAAAAATGGAGTTCAATGGACTTTTGCATTTATTTTCGTTAACAACTTCATATCATCTCATTTATTTTAGGAAAACTAACACCTGTACACAATAATACATTAAACATAGGGCGAATTACAAGTTTTCACGACAAGTGACACAAAATAGTACGTAAAATATAAGTGAGAACAGACACCATCTACAATAAAAACATAAAACATAAATCTAAATTTAAAATTTTAGAAAAACCCCCGTTTCCAATGCCTTAATTTCCTTAAACGTAAAACAACATAATATTATGTAATGTGGACGCGATACGATTTCTTTTGATACCCCACACTAGTATATTTGCAGATGTTCGGTTTTCCTTACCCACTCTCACCCCCATAACTTTTAAACGGTACGACCGATTTTCATGAAACATGTCTAAGAACACTCGCGCCAGACTCACCTTTCATACAAAAACAAACTAAATTGAAATCGCTCCATCCGTTTGGGAGCTATGGTGCCACAGACAGACAGACACACAGACAGACAGACAGACTGTCTGTCTGTCTGTCAAATTTATATAACACCCCTCTTTTTTGGTCGGGGGATAAAAATACAGGAATTCTTAAATATTGATACACTCAGCAAGAAAGATAAAAACAATATTTTTCTCATGTATTATTGCTAATGCAAAAATAACAGTTACATCAACTTTCAACTCATTTATCCCATCGATCTATCGAGCCCACATTTCCATTAAAAACGTCTCGCATGAGCAGCGCGACCTAACCTCGCCATAATTGTGATAAATCACCGCAGTCGCAGCCTGTGCTAATGGCCGCCGAGGCATTAATAAGAACCTTCGGCTCGGTCAAGAAGGGCGAAGGGCTTAACACTCATGTGTGATTTGTTTAAGTAAAGCCTGATTTTGATGGGCTACATTCTTAGAACTTTGGCAGGGTAACATGCTGCGAGCGAAAATATTCTGTACAGAAACCCAACCTCTTTGGCTACTCTAAGTCATAAGACCTTTTTGTGAAGCGTCTCGTCTTATAACTGTTAAACTTCACAGAGCATTGAATAAGGATGTGCATCGAAAGAAGAACTTCCGATGTGACTTCTACGGATACTAATTATGGTGTCGTCCATACACACACGCACGTTGGCTGTAGACGGTAAAATAGCCAAAAAAGCGAATGCCAAAAACCCTAAAGAAGAAAAACTTCCTGGTCTTTTGTCGATTTGTCAAATGAGCATTGGACAATAATCTTGTCCTTGATAGAAAACCTGACATTTGTGAAATAACCTATCATCCCACGTTGAGCTTGTGGGAAGTTTCGGTCAAGTTATGCCAACACAACCAAGCGGATAACACGCAAATCACATTATGTAGGATACTTTAAATGTCAATTTATATTATGAGGTCTAGAATTTGTTTTTCCGTTTGGAGTTATTGTAACCTATGCCCGTTAACACTTGCGTCATAGATTTCAGATCAATTCATCATCATGTTAGGCGTAGAACGTGGCCAGTTAGACAAAGGCCTTCCTCAAAGATTTCAAGGAACTTCAACGGCCATCTGCTCTTCAGTTACGTTCAGTTTCTTATAATTTGACTTGTGCCTCATATGTTTCAGATAAAACCTGCATTCGCCATGAACCTGCAGTTTTGACCAAGACATCCATCCTATGCAGATTCACATCCTATGCTGAGCTTGGAGATCTGTGGTCTCCATTCGAGAACTCTCCAAGACACTGTTTGTTCTACATGCTAATTCTTATTCTAAAGGGTGAAACTGGGATCTGCACAGACATCTCGCTTAGGAGTGTTTTATGCATTATCCCCAGGCCCCAACCAGCCCAAGTCCCTGATGTAGCGAAGTAGGACCTTCGGTGTCGTAACAAGTTGTTTCAGCAAGACTGAGGATGTTTTTTCTACATGCTAAATGACTTGCCCACTGCGACTTTAAGATACTTATCGGTAACCCGATTGGTTATTTTGGTGACTCGCTTTCTTCTACGTTCTTCTTATAGGCATTATTTCTATTTATTTTCTCTTCCTGGTATTCATTGGTCGAGTTATTATAAGTCCGCACATACATTGTATCATTATTGTATAAAACCAGAGCCATGTTAGATACTCGTTCAAATTTCAATTGCTGCAGCTACAATGCGCATTGCCCATTGTTCGCATAGCTAGGGATGGTATAGTCAATATTATAATCGGAGTGGCTTTGAAACATTTCGGAATCAAATTCAATAATAGGTTGGTATTTCGGTTTGGGAACGCTATAGCCAGTCTTATTAAACCTCATTTGCAGTAGGTGCGATAGAGTTCCGACATTAAGAGCTAGGTTTCTGTCTAATATTGGATAGCAACATTGCCGGTTGGCTCAGGTAAGAAAAAACATTATGTTTTATGGTAGCTAAAGGACTGACCTATTTTGACTAGATTTGATACATAATCTATACTAATATTATAAAGCTAAAGAGTTATTCTGTTTGCTTAAACGCTCTTACCTCAAGAATTACTGGTGTCATATATAAAAATATGATATTGTTGGATAGCCCATTCATCGCGAAAGGCTACACTTTTTACCGTGAAAAAATCCAACCTAGATACATTAACGACGATAGAACCTTATTACCTAAGTAATTACTTACGTATTCTTTCATTTTATTATCTATGTTGTTATTTAAAGTGTTTATGCCTATGTGAACTTTATTTAATCAAAGCAATAGTTCAGCTCGCAAATCTAATTCAAAGATTCGTAGTTATAATTCGCACTACACCCCATCTCTAGCCGCGTCACGGAATTGAAATAAACTGCACTGGTCTATCTAATCAAATATATGGAAACTGCTGTTCGGCCGTTTAGACAAAACTATGGCCGAATAAATTATAAATATATACTACCGTGCCGTTTTAACGAGATGAGGAATAACCTCGTTACGGTACGTTCACACGGAGACACGATTTGCCGAATCTTATTTTCATCGGATCTGGAAAAACCGAATGTTGTATTCACACAGCACATCTTGCTTGGCCGTATCCGACGGCCTCGTATCGGGATCTCGTGTGAACTCACCATCCGGCTTTTATTAGCAAGAGCGCGCACAGTTCCTCAGTTCCACCCCTCCTTCCCAGCTTGTGCGACGCATTCGGTTTCAAGATCCGACAAAAAACCGAATCTACCCCTGCGTGTATCGTATGAACGCATGTATTGAATGCCCTATACCACTGCATCGGATCTGCATTTTGCAGTATCGCCGGATCGGTTTGTAGTCGCAAAATCGGATGTCAACTTCAGCAAGATTCGGTTTTTTTGTCGTGTCTTGAAACCGAATGCATGTGTGAACTCCATCATTGAAATACTTATGCCACTAAACCGAATCCTGCAAAAAACCGATTCGTTAGAGAAACACTCGACGCCGTGTGAACGTACCGTAATGGGGATATCTATGAATAGGATGCGACGAGCAATAAGGCTGTACGTACCCATTACGCATTTTGTATTTAGCTTAAAGTCCCTTTTGTGATTGTTTTATCTTGGTGAATAATAAAGAGTTATATATTTATTATTATGTGTACCTATAATGATCCCTCAAACATATTTAACAGGTGAGGATGTGTAAACGAGTGGGTTATTTTACTTCTTTAATCTTGCTAACAACCAACGTACGAGTAAAGATGATTATTTACACTTACTATCTAAATTGCCCTCTTACCCTAAGTTTACTTGTTCCATTATCCAAATGTCTGCGAAAGCTGAAAGCCCGACATTTCACAAACAAATGTCTTCCAACTTCTGAGCAAAGAATACAAAATGAAATAGGAAACAAATGGAACAAACCTGATAAGAAAAACATGAAAAATCACGACCGCGTCCTAATATCGGGTCGGTGTACCGCAATTCGGGTCAATCGACGAGGCGAACGAGTTTGCATCCCGCTTGATTTCCCGCAAATTACCTCCATTGGGGAATAAACATAAATTAAATCGACATATCCAGAAAGCAGAATCAGAAACCGGCATCAACGCCAGATACCCCGACTCCCGAATCCCGACTTGATCCCTTCGACCCTCGACTGATTGCGGCGCGCGGCCACACTACACCTCCGATTCAATCGGCTCGCATCTCACCGGTCACCGTCCCCTCACTTAAAAACCGAATCGTTAGTTCCGAAGAAAAGCCTCGGGAGAACTCAAACAACGGACGGGGAACGCCAATTCAAAATTCACAAGTACAATATTTTACCTTTTTAACGTGAGGTGGATTTTTAAAAATACAGGCCGTTGGGAAATCAGGAGTTGGCGTCTGAAAGCGTTTCCGGTCTTTTAGAGCTGCCTTTAAAACAATGAGAATAAGGTTGTAGGTGGGTACTAATGTTCAAAGTTTATTCGAATGAGTTGCCGCCGCTCGGTGTTTCCATCTCGCGATGCAATCTTGCGCGAGTCTGTTTTCGAGTGAGTGAGTAAACAATTAATTTGTGTTGTTCGACTTAGCTGTTCTCTCTAGGCCACGGATTCTAGGACACTGCAAACCTAGTTACACCCCGTTTTATCTAGACGGTAGAAATTTACTGACCCTTTCAAAATCTAGATATTTAGTTGTATATTTGAGGCATAATTTCCTGGTTATGGCAGCTTGGGGAGACATATTTCACGTTATAAAACTTTTGGGTAGGTCTATTAGCATTATAACATCAATTTTCATTCAGTGCGTTGTTCTAAGGGCTTTTAGAAGTTATTGATTGCCTGAAATGCCAGAAAATACACGTTCCCTTTTAAATAATTGCGAGTGGAGACAATTTGGGAAATGTGTAGCGCTTTTGCGGTATAAAGTGGTGGGCGAGAGAAGAAATATAAAATTGATCACACCATACATCACATACATACCTACAGTTTATTTACATACTGTAAATGTACTATTTGCTTAAATAGTAGCTTTATTAGTCATCACTTTTAAAAATATATTGGAAATTCTCATTGCAATGAGTTCAGATAGAAATGAATGAATGATTGAATGAACCCATCATTATTATGAGAAAAACTACGGCACAAGCATAGTAAAACCTTACGAAATTCATAAACAAAGCCACAGGATAATCTAATTTGAACCTTCCTCGCAGCAAAACTAAATCTATCCTCAATTAACTCCGCTCCCGGGAGAATTCCAACCCGTTTTGTTATGGAAGTTATCTGTTTCTATCCAATTTGACGATTATTAATTAGTCCTTCGGTAATACCGCTTTGTTAATATTATTACCGTATCTGAAACGATGCTGTGTTGCTAATTTTACGGCGGTAATGAAGTTCTGACGTTTTCATCTGAGGCGGATAGAATAACGGGCTTGGGTTTAATTTTTACGTACGTTGTATTTTTTTTAATTTATAGTTGGTAACACTGACATATTAATACTTATGGGACAAGATCTAGTCCTTGTTGGCTTTGCTTTTAAAACAATACCTCTAAGAGGAGTCTAGCGATAGGTACTCGACGTTGCAAATATAAAATTATCTTTTTACATTTTTATTCATCAAATCATAACTAACATTATGTATTATAATTTCTTTCTCTCTTAGACGATAAAATATCTTGTAGTGGGTTATGGTCTAACCCCTTTATTTTTTGAGACCTACCTATGAGCAGCAGTGGACGTCGCGTGGCCGAAATGATGCTCATAATGCGACTATATTTTTTACCCTACTAATATTTTAAGCGCGAATTTTATGAGGATGTAGGCGTGTTTGTTGTTCTTTAACGCAAAAACTACCAAAGGGATTTTGATGAAACTTCACAATATAGTTTACATATCAAAATAATACATACGCTACTTTTAACCGCGGTAAAATACCAGTGTCAGCTGGAAAACCAATGATTTCGACTAAAGCCCGATTTGGATCAAATTTGGAGCGAATATTCCTATTCTTAATTTTTTTGCAGAAAAAGATTAACACATCTGTAACCTTCGCGCTCAGGATTCGAACCTGCATCTCGGGGATAGTGTCCCGACGATCTACCAATTACACCAACGCGTCATCACGTGATAGTGTAATTGGTAGCGTTTATCACTTATTAAAAATCATATAGGACGAACATTAATGTTTTCCCAGTCTATGACAAATGATAATTTATACCGCGGGATCTATAATTACCGCGGTCTGACTACATTTAATTATTATTCTAGTGCTTAAGTTACTCAGTTATGCAATAGCATGATAGGCAGAGCATGCACAACCTCAACTAACAGTGTATGCCCGTAATTAATTCCATAAGGCCGAGATATGCGCCTACATGAATATTACTGAGATAAAATGCTAATTCCTGCATACATATTTATCCCAGGACTAAATTAGAGGACAGGTAATGTTGAGATAGCGAACTATATTTAGATTTGTTTTAACAGTATTACAGGTATTAATGATTTTTTTTATAAGTGATAAAGCTCACTTTGAAGGTGAAATTATTTATAAATTTTATGCACACATCCGTAACCTTCGCGCGCACAGGATTCGAAACTGCATCTCCGGGTTAGCGCCCCGGCGCGCTTCCAATTACACCAACGCGCCATTACGAGATAGGTCGAAAATTTTCTGCACTTTGTATTATTAAGTGAAGCCCCGAGTAGCGACATCTAGTAGAAAATGCAGGGACTATTCTAAGCGCGAAGGTTACGGATGTGACTTAATCTTTTTCTGCATAAAATTTATAAATAGTATTACAGGCAGTTGATTATATTGTGGATTGTAGGGATTAGTGTTTACGCTCGCCTGCTAAGCGTGGCGTAACTAAGATATATGAAATTATGTCTATAAAGGAGATTTATGTCCAGCTGTTTTAGGTACTGGCTAAAATACAAACAGACGAACAAAATACATTTATTTACATAATTTATATCTTACATTTTGAAAACTTGCAATTATTACAAAAAATAAATAAATAAGTAGATACAAATATACGAAATAGGAAAACAAAACATTAGTTAGGAAAAATGGTTAAGTCTCAGCATGTGATTGATTACTAGAAAACTAATGATGATGATGATTCTGTGAGTCCGAGGGATTTTTTTAGTACCTACTAGTTTCACTTTTTGAGTTTCAATAATTTTACCGCGGTAACAGCGTATTTTATTTTGGCAATACATTTTTTTTAAGAACAGATGTTCAAAGATAAAAATATAATTATAAAAAAAACATGATATAATTAATTTAATTTTTTATTTTAAATAAAAAAAAAAAACAAACTCTTACAGCTTACGGTTTGAACATCTTCATTTCTCATTAAGAATTTACAATAATTCGCTTACTACACTAAGACGTTACGTTAACTTATTTTACGTACGTAGTAGCGTGTAGATTTAATTTAAGTATAACAAACAAAACAAAAAAAAACAATTTTGTTTTTATGTCATTTGACTCAATCTCACCTGATGTAAAGTGACGATGTGGTCTAAGATGGGGCATAAAGACCTAGAAGTAGATGGCTTTTCCAGGCTGTTTATAAATATTACAAATGACAACAACAGAATCAAAACAATGAAAGCAAATCATGATATTAAAATAATAAGTAGATATTTTTTATATTATGCACAATACGAATGAACTAATTTGTGTGCCTACCACAAATTAGTTCATTCAGATTGTGCACAGTTACAACGAGATACCAAACATGGATTAAAATTTATGGAATAATCTTCAGCTTTATAATATTAGGTATAGATAGTAATCGTAGCCGCTAGATATCTCCGAGTTATCAAATTTCTAGAATAATCTGAGACCGGAGCAGAAACTAAGTTATTACTAAGTTCGGGGTCTGATGAACTACCTAGTATAGGGATGGGTATAGATACCCTATTGAGTTAGGCGAGTCCGGCTCTGAGTAGCGCTGATTCGTTAGTACCAATTTAGGTTAGGTTTAATATATCCAGTGTTTATTATTTAGGTGAACCACTATAACTTTTAATTATAAATCATAATAATATATGTATATGTGGTAGTAGAAAAAATATGCAAGTAGATACTCATGTAACTTATAAATGATATGAAAACTCTTATAGGGTTATGGGTGTGTTGAGTGTAAGTGTATGTACACATACACTTACACTCAACACACACACACACACAACTCTCACTCAGGATAATAATTCATTTCGTTTTATATTTCTTAAACAATCTTATTTAAGTAAACTTTTCACTACCTACTTAAACTAAGTATCGTTTTGTATACTTTTAATAATTTTGTTTAAGTACCAAGGAAGAGGGAGATCTCCTAGCATATTAGCTCTTCGGTATATTATACATACTTAAAAGGAGGCTCAATACAACTGAATTGTAAATTGTATTATTAAGTTACTGAAATAAAACATTTTTCATTTTCATTTACAATATATCGTATTTTGACGATATTTCGACGTCGTTACTTGTAAAAGAATCTAACAGTTTAGCCGTAAAAATAAAATACTTTTATGTACATTATATCCTTCATTAATCACGTGAAGCTTGAAAGAGGGCCTCCCGTCTTTCTAAAAACCAGATTTTTTGACAAACTAGGTATAATGTCTAAATAAAAAAGCAGAATAAACCTCCAACCTGTCTGTCTAGACATTTTTATTTTGGGCCTTAATTGAGATTAAAATAAAAGTATACGTTATGCTTGAATTTGAAAAAATATATATCTAAGTACCAACTAAAAATATCGGTGAGGTTGGGTTTGGTGTATCACTGAAGGGGATGAAAATGCTAAAAAAATCGTGATTAGGTAATGGAGGCTCCTAAGTAATAAATATAATAAGGAAAACTCTCAGATAATAAAACAAAAATTGTTAAACATAAAATGTTGTGCCCGAGAGTGGTGGGAATAGAACCTGAGCCTTTTAGGCATACCTTCGAAGCTAGCCACCGAGCCACTAAGCTTCAGCGATTTCACCATTCGATATAAACGCTATCAGGTTAAACTCGTTTTACCGCCTAACTCCGATCAAAAATTGATATTTTAATCGACCTTTTTCTAATAGTTTGCTTAGGAAGAACCTAAGTCAAACACAATCGATGTAAACAGTCAGTACAGATGCCTATAACATCGCGGGTCCGTAATAGATATAATTTACGTGCCCCTAAATTTCCTTTGTTTAGAATTCGTATCGCAGTCGACTGCGCAGTGCTATGAAATAATGCTGAACTAGAAATGATGGTATTAAACTCACCGAAACGTGTTTCAGGAAGGGAATCTGTAATGGTTTAGAACTGTTTTCGGGGAGTTAAGATGGTGAGTTATTATTAAATTTATGTATAATTTTATGAATCGCTAGCTAGTTTAATGACGCCGTAAAGAATAGATAACCATTGAGACTACCTCAGTGGCGCGTTGGGCGAAGTTCCGCTTGCGGCGCAAGAGTTAGCGGGTTCGATTCCCGCCGAGTTGCAAGTGTTCTGCAAGCACTTTCTCTTGGTCTGGGTGTTTAATATTTACAATAAAAATGTGTATTGCTCTATTAAAGCTCCAAGCTTTTACGGGTAATAGACATCTGATATACCTACTTAATATAATTATGTATTTATTATTATAAGAGTGATTTAATGTTGTCGCATTTAACAGCTACAGTATGTAAAGATTAATATAAATTATAAAAAAAAAACCTACTTAATATATATATATACATAAATATGTTTATTATACATATTAAACACTAATGTAACAAAACAATGACTCGTAAAAAAGTACTGACAAGTGGAAAATAGGAAAGCCGGGCCCTTCACTAAATGATAAACAAGCGACTAAACTCCGCATAATAAATCGAAAAAGAGTTAATAAGTTGGCAACTCCGAACAAGTCACATTAGGAGCAATTCATCAAACTGGCAACCCGTTTTCACACATTTAATGCTGCTTTGCGAGTTTCAGATTAAAAGCGAATGGAAAGGATTTGGCAGATGCTCTCAGAATCAGAATAATAATACATTTAGAGGCAGGATTTGTCTGTTCGTTGTGTAGTGTGAAAGCTGGAAAAAGCTTATTAACAATGTCTAATATTTCTAGAGGTATTTTAGAATATATACTGCCTACATTCCTCGTTACATCTCAATGTTTGTCTTTTTAATATTATAAATGCGAAAGTAATTCTGACTGAATTATAATTAAATTTGGTTAACAGATTCTCTAGATGCCTATAAAATACGCACTTTACTTTTTACCACGGGTAAATACGGTAATATAATAATAATATTTCCAGACTAATCACACAGCATCACCTAACCCCAAACTAAGCAGAGCTTGTACTATGGGTGTTAGGTGACTACATAGGTACATTTTTTTTTGTAAATACATACATATTATACAAGAAAATACCCAGACCCGAAACCAGAAATTGGTTTAATTCACCACGCTCCTGGCCAAATACGAGTTGATGATTGTCACATGTTCAAACTGTTGAAAGTTTTCGGAACATGTTTTTGGAGGTTTTGTCTGTTCACGTCCGTAAGTGGTAACCCTTTGAATCCTACACGTGACCTCCGGGTGGTGCTAAGAACAGTCTCTGGTGGTGGTAGGCTTCGGCCGCGGCTTGACACCGCCCTCCGGGCTGGGCCAGTGCGTGAAGCGATTTTTTCGTGTTTCGTAATGTGGCCCGGAGAAGCCATCCTCTAGGCCTTCATGCTCCATCTTAGACCACATCGTCACTTTACATCAGGTGAGATTGTGGTCAAATGAAGGCTTATCAATAATAAAAATAAATATAAATACATGCCAGTTTCCTCACGGTGTCTACCATCGTGCTTAAAGTGCACATATTTTGTTTCCAGAAGAAGAATCCAGAGTTGTGCTTCGGTGGATAGTACCTTCGGAATGAAAGTCTAGGATGCTCCCACTTAGCCTACACAGTAGCACAGACAGTAGCCGTCGGCAGCTTATAATATTATTATGTTAATAAATTTAAATTTAATAAATACCCCCGATTCCAATGCCTTAATGTCCTTAAAATTAAAACACCATCATATTTTGTAATGTGCACGCGATGCGCTTTCATTTGATACCCCACTCGAGTATATTTGCAGATTTTCGGATTTCCTTCCCCACTCTAACTCCCATAACTTTTAAACAGCACAACCGATTTTCATGAAACATATCTAAGAACACTCGCGCCAGACTCACCTTTCATACAAAATATCGTTCCATCCGTTCGGGAGCTATGATGTCCCAGACAGACAGACAGACAGACACGTCAAACTTACCACCCTTCTTTTTTGGTTTAGGGTTAATAAGGTCTGTTCCAGCGGTTTACATCAATGTGCAGCAGCGGGAACCTTGTTTCGTACATATATGTGTCTGCCAGGATGTAAGCCTCGGAGTTCATAGGGCTGACGCTGTAATCCACGTCCCATGCAAACTTTCATCACTCAGAGAAATTGTAAGGAAAAGGCTAATGAATATAGACATTAAAATAAGGATAATTGATTAGTGTATTCACATTAAGGATTGTGTATTTGTATTTTCTTAAGATCATGAGAGAAGGTCAGGAATATCTTCAGGTTCCATAATACATACTTATGTTTCCATTTGATTACGATATTGATGCATGAGTGAACCTAACGAGCGTAGCACACTGACAGAGACGACTGACGAACTGCACAAAACCTACGCGTTAGCAAAAATACTGTAGCTACCCACTCACCAAAGCTACAACATTCTTGACAGTATTGTCATTAATATTAAACATAAGGAACGACAGAATATTGAAACTGTGCATTAGTGGTATACCCACTAGGGAATGCAATCCAGACTCGAGATCACTAATTCAAGATCCCGCGGGATTTGAAATATCAATCCCGCGAGATCATGGAATTCTCGGGATCATGTGATTTTCGGGATATCGTCTAGTTTATAAAAACTAACCTCTTGAAGTCATGTTTGCATTCTCTAGCAAACACAACTAATGCCCAGTTTCATATACTAGGTAGGTAGATGAGTTTTTTTTTCTACACATACACCAAAATTGTAAATAAATAGTAACAATAATAAATAATACATCCTAAATATTAATATGAACAGAAAATTAACAAATTTTTATCAACTAAACGCTTATAACTATATGATGACAAAAATGCTCACTTTTTAAAGGCGCAATGTTCCCTTCCGGTCTTCCGTAGATGACTATTATGTATGACTATCAATTTACGAAAATATTGCGAGTTTGCGCTCACATTAAACCATACGTGGCTGTAGATAACAGCCTGTATTACCTAGTGCATTAATTTATGCACCTAGATAGATATAATATAGCGAAGATATCGAGCGATCTGCACCTGCTCACGGCAACAACCTCGGAACGGAAACCAAACGGGTGCAATGTTATGGCTCAGTTTCAACCATATTGCAACGGGTTACAGTTGAAAAGCACTGTGTGGGTATAAGGCGGGGAACGCATAGGTATAGCGATTTTATGTTTAATAATTTAAAGTTATTTTGTTTTACAAATTGATGAAGAAAATGTAGATGTTAATTTTGTTGTGAATTCAATGAAACTTGATACTAATTTCTTGGGGATATTGCAAATTAGGTAGATACTATTAATTAACACAGAATCATCTTTTATAGTATTTAGAACAAGTCATTGGAAAACGGATTTTTTATTTATGTTTTTAAGCATTTTATTAAGAGAAAATTAAATTGTTAAAATTTATTTTGACAAATTTAAACAAACACATAGGTATCAATTTATAACGATCGTTTTACTTATATCGAGAATTTTAACAAACAAGAATTGTAAAGAAACGATTCCTCTAATTTTTACGGATTTTGGGATATTTAGGTTTAAAACTTTGTCAACACAAAATAGGTCTTAATTTTTCAAATATAAATCGATACCTATGTGTTTGTTAAAATTTATTTTGTCAAATTTTAACAAACACCATATCGATCTATAACGATCGTTTTACTTATATCGAGAGCACTGTATTAAACTGTTTTACTTTCTTATACGATAACATTGACTTTCTAAGGTTGCTGCTTAGTGTACACTAACCCTCAAATTATCATGTATTTTCGGATAATTTTGAACCTTAAGTAAAGGGAATAGGAACACGTAAGATCTGAGGAAGCCGACGTCGTGCTAATGATTTGGACAATTAACTCGCATTAAGGAGAGAACGAAACGCACGCCATGGGAACTTAGTTACTGCCTAGAAATACTTAAGTACCCTATACCATAGTTTATTTTTTTCTTTAACTGTGGGAAGACTGCACAGGTCACAAGAAAATCACGTATGTTCGAAATTTCAAAATACAAATACTTACATAGCTAAGATTTTAAATTTCGAATGCAAAGACTTGAAATTGAAATAAATCAGTCAGTAATTTGAGTTTTGGAGTTCAAACTACATTGTGTTGATTTTACAATACAATCAAGATTCAAGTATAATATAACTACAAATTTTCTTACATGAACTCATCAAAGCTACAATTCCTGAAATATACCTACCTAAAATAGGCCACTAGGCAAATCCTAACCCTCACTGCGTAAAAAACTTGTACTTAGTAAGAACTTATAACGCTTTTAAGACTACAGTGTAGCCAACACAGCTTTCAGCCCATATCCATAACAATAAGAGAGGTCAAAGTAAAACTAAGGGGAACTTTGCAAAAAAACCCTTCGCTAAGTACGCGCCGGGAACATTGGCTTCCTTACACAAAGCATCATAATTATGGCAGCTAATAGCAAGAAAAGCTCCATTAGAGCTCTACCGAAAGAGTAAACGAATTAACACGGGTTAGGGATGTCTGTTTTTATCCGACTAAACCGAAATATAATTTACATCGAGGGTGCAGTGATAATAACCGATAAGTGTGCAAAATTAGTTAACGTCAACTGTAAACATCACTAGAAAAAGCAAAATCTGATTCTAGTAGGCTATTATAACGTATTATTTAGATTTATAACGGAATATTTACCATGATTGATTGTCTTTCGAGTTTTTCGATATTTCGGCACAGTTACATGCGTTCATGTTCAACCGTGATCATGGCGTATAACGTATAAATAATATGTATTAATAACCGTAATTGTTTCAAAAGTTATGATAACATATTTACGATTTATTTGCATTTATTGGATTTTAACACTGCACCCTCGATATATAATATATTTTTTAGTCTCCTTTTTTTCTTGCAAGGCAGATCGCCTTTATGTGCAATGAGAGTTGTGAATAAAATATTGGCCGGATAAAATTTGAATAGAGAATCGCTCATAACGCGGTAAAAGAGGTTTGAATCATAGAGAATTTTTTAAGAGGGTTTTTGTTTTTTTTTTATTATCCACTCTGCCTTGGAGAAAAATGCGTGTATAATGTGTTCCAGGTATTGAAATATTAGTAAGCTAAAACTCGACAGAAAAAACACTGCATGTTCTCAAAATATTGTTAAGTAAGAGTGATACAAAAAGTGCCAATCTGAATAGATTTCAGGGTATAAGTAAGACTTACCATTTTATTGTTGTATTGAAGATGAATCTGTAACAAATAAAAAAAATATTAATTACGATTTTACAACTTCTTCACGATGTGTTATTTGTATTATGTATAAAAAAATATATTAGGTATTTATATTGTTTAAGCCACCGTCCATAAAACATGTAATTTTTTTCTCTCCATCCACAGTTGTCTGGAAGAAATTGCTTTTAGCAATAAGACCGCCCATTACGCATTCTAGGTTTAGTTTTAATTTCTTATTGTATTGTATATCTGGTGTGTAATAAAGTATTTTCTATTCTATTCTAGTACCCGTAACACATTGTCCGGAATTTTATATCTAAAATATACAATTTCCATATCACAATGTTAGTTACCGTACTCCTCCGAAACGGCTTTACCGATTTTTATCAATTTTTATATGCGTATTCAGTAGATTTGAGAATCGGCTGCTATATTTTGCAAAACAACGTTTGCTATATATAATAAACCTGCTGACCCCAGCAGGTTTATTTATAAATATTGCGTTGATAATTATGTTTAAAATAAAAAACAGATACATATATGAAAAATTCCGTAGAAAATAATTTCTATAACTCTTACCGTTAACGGATTATTGTTAAGAATATAGTAATATTTAGGGAGGGTTTGATATTATTATGATTATTGTTTCCGGCCTTTTTCCCGATTACAACCCATCACTAGAAAAGAGCGGTAAATACATTTCACGGCTCAGATGCGAAAAGCAGCTTTAAGTAAAATAGATTAGAGTGTTTTTTGCGAAAATTCGCATAATATAACAAAATTATTGTTCAGATAACTCGAAAATTAAACTTTAAAACGTTTTAGAAGGAAATTAAAGTTAAAATAAGTTCTTAACTAAAGAGTTTCTGTTGCAATACTTAGTTAAGGTTCGTTCAGATATAAGGGAACCGCCTGAACGTTTGGCTTCAACTCCACAGTATAAAGCATCTATGACTGACCGACTATTACATGTAATTATTTACATTATTATAAATAAGAACCGCGCAAAAAAAATTCTTGGCACTCACAAGTCAACAATTTTCAACAAAAAAAAAATTTGCTTCTGAAATAACAGGGATATTTTAAAACATTGTTCTTCCTAGATTCTCTCTGAAAATTTTATTCCAAAGTATATCCATATTCTCACTGAAATATGAATAAATGAAGATTCTAAAAAACCTACCGCCTTAAAAGCTTTTAAAAATAGAACACTATATTTTTTCCTATCAGCTGAAGCGTTTATATATCGAACCTTTTTACTGGCATCGAATGATTGGAGGTCCGCATGCCGATTTGTTAGGTATCGCAATTAAAAGCTGATTACAGACGATTAAGGCAGCCTTCCCACGGGAGCGGATCGGCCATTTCGATTCTTGTTTTTAATTAACAGAAACGTACTTCCGAAATTGGGATTGAGCCTCAGCGTTGATCGTAAAGCTTCGGCCCTTTTAGTACTTTTCTTTTAACTTTTATTTCAAGCTGTGGTTTAAAAGACACGCATAAATTTACGAAAATAGCTAATTGTACACTAGATAGGGATAAATAAGAAAATATTATCAATAAATTCACTTTTTCAAATTTGCTAACATTGTTTTCAGATTTAGCTTGTACTTTTGGATGTCATGTAATCAATATACTACATAGATACTTTATACACACACATACATAGATAAAACTCAGACCCAGACATTATCAAGCCATCGTTACTTCTTCCTGATACAACCTAATTTATCAACGCCTATTAAGCATTAGCTACTTTATTATATGAGAAATTTCCCATAACTTACCAGTCCAAAGTATACGCACATGAAAGATTTATCCCAACATTTGACTCCGCATCAATAAATAACAATATTCGTTATCGACCATCAGAATTTATCGTAAAGAAAACGTCCAAATAAATTGGTGAGGTTATCTTCCGATGTCGCCTCTCATATTTCTGCTCCTATCGATAAGTAGGCGCGGCGGCTACCTATTATAATTAAAGCTCACAAGCCAGCGATAAACTCTACCAGGATTACAAAACATGCAATGGCAGCACTATTTCACTTACATATTCGTCGTATGAAAACAACCTTTAATGTTCTTGAGTTTAAATACAAACCGTATGCATTGAACTTGAAAGCTCTCTTGCAAGCCGAAGTTTGATATTGGAATGCAAAATAGACTGTCCTACTCATCCCATAAGTATCAATATAGAATGGATTCATTCAAATTCGAATTAAGAATCATGGTGTGGAAACTTTTTAACTTTATATCTAGAGCGGTGCGTTTATCGATAGATGCACGCGTTTTTATCGATGAATCGATGTGTTGGGTGGCCGGACCACCCGACGCGTTCGCTCGTACGCGATCGTGTAACCCAAATTAAGTGAGCATTAGCATGTACAATTTGAACAATCATTCGGACGTGTCACGGTGCGGCGACAAGCTTAGTTATTGATGATTAAGTCGATTTAGTAACATTATTTTCATATTACATAGAGGAAAATGAGCTTTTAACGGGGTTTCATATTTCTCAACTGTTGTTTATCATGTGGCTATGATTTACCGAATAATGCGTGCAATAATGATTTATAATTAAATTAACGTAATTTATAAACATACACCTGTGAGGTGAGTAGCAGTAATTCATCGCTTTTGTGAATTCAAAGTTGATTAGGATTGGTCAGAGATGAAAGTCAGCAATTAATCTAAAGTAAATGCTAGATCTCAGGTCCATTTGCTGGTATTCAAAGGTTAAATCAAGTCCTTATTTCGGCCTAAGTGATACACTCGTTAACCTGTCTGGATTAAAGGTGAACTTGTTAAGAAAGCGAACCAAACTTCTTTGAAACGCATTAGTAAGATTTCTTGCGTGCTAAGAAAGCCGAAATAACTTTGCGCCGTGTTTAATCCTTTTCAAATTAGGCACTTAATTAGAGTATAAATTTGTATAAAGTGGTTTTGAATTGGCTGTTTATTACATATTTTATGCCACTTAATATTGAATTCAATTAATAAAAAGCTTCACTTACAAAAGTAAAGTTACATAAAAATTGTCTTATTGAGTGCAACATATATTTTCCAAAACAAACGTTATTTTATTTAAGCTAGCTAAGTGAACCATAGACAAGATATATTGGCCATAGACGCCGGTTTCTATATGATTAATGAAAAGAGGTCCTAAACCAACGTTCATTAATTTTCATTTGTCATCAAGCGATTGTAGTGGTAACATTTCCAAAGTCAGATCTATTTTAATTCACTCAGTGGCTTTTGCCGTAACAAAAAAAAACTATGGTACTTACTTCTCTACTATTTCATCTGTTATAGTTGATTCTATATGCTATACAGGCTGAGAAGTAATAGGAAACCAATTTTAATAAAATATACTTATAAATATAGTATGAAAATCAAAGTCCTCAATTCAATTCATAAATTAAATTATATTTTTTTTTTCATTTCGTTTGATCGTAATGTGTAACTCCAAAAATGTGTATTCTGTTTTAAAATTCTATCCATACGCATCTATAGCACAGATAAAAAATAAAGCGAATGCTAAAAGCATGCTATATTTTTTATCCGTGCTATTGATATTGTAATAGCTAAATAGATAATATTCTCTCATGCCATACATTACACATGGGATCGCTCGGTATGCGACTGCGGTACTAAGGAATACCTTGCAACCGTTGTGGACTGTGGCATAACGCAAGGACATAAACCACATGCCCCACGTACTACCATGTCTATTGGGAGCATGTGAGCTATTTATTTGAAAAGAGTATGCGTAGTGGTTGTGTATATTCTCTTTGGAGACCTGTTTACTTTTTTTGTTGAGTGTGATGTTTGAGTTTAGAACGACATTGACGTTTGTCAAAATAAATGGTAATTAAATATGAAAAATAGTTTCTCGGCCATTTGGCTAAGATAGAAGGGTAGTTGAGGTATCAAATTTAATTATACAAATTAGTTGGGTAACTAGGTATTATTTCTTAGCATTTGAAATGAAAATAATGAGAGATAATTTTGAAACGAAAACGTGCAATAGCCTTACAAAATCAAAATTAATTTTCCCCGCTATAATAAGACTTAACAAAGATACAGAAGATTACTTGAAACAAGTAAGCGGTTCTACTTTAGTTATGAACAAAACAACCGTACTCCTGCAAGAGATTTAATAAAATAATTCCACTGCTGAAAGTTTTTCGAGAGAGAAATGTTGGACGCTGCTCCAATACCTTTAAGCGGCGTTTTCTAAAATACCGGCAACGGTGAGACGTCGCCTTAACAAGGATATATATTGTACAGCCACGAAATTGAGTAAACCTTTGTTGTTTTTACGGTCACTTCCACAACGGATATTACACTGGTTATTGAACTTTTATAACACCTTAATCAATAACAATGTATGTTATATATTCCAAATATATTTATTTATTAACAAGGCTTTGTTGGAATGATTATACGTAATGGCGTCAGAAAGAATTTAATATTTGAATTTGGAATAATATAATCGCATTATAGTCAGTCAGAAATGTATTGTACCTTCGCTGAGAGCGAAATTTGAATCATCGCGAGCTAAAAGATTAATAGATAAAAAGACAATTCTGTCGGATTCAGCATTCCCAAAACCGTGACTTTAGTACCGACCGATCCGAGGTACAGAAAGGACTTCCCGAATAGTTTTACGGCAAATACTTGAGTACAAGTCTCGGCCACTTTTTGCCGTTTTCAATTCCTGCTGCGATCAATTAGACGCGGTTTAATGGATTCGGGTGTCCCGCCCGGCGATCTATCAACTGGAATAAGTACGTTAAACGGTAGTTAGGCGACGGCTATGGATAAGGAGCTGATCGATTGCCTGACGAGGGCAACGCAGGGTTTTTCCTGCATTAAATAGATTGGCGGAATGTCCACTGTCCAAGTGTCTACCTTGCAAAAAAAATACAACTGTCAGAATGACAGTTTCGTGCTCTGTTTACGTGCGGATAGTTACTCGATGGCCGCGAGTAGAAACCACAGAGTAATGCATATTTTATTTAGAATATTACTCGTAATTTTAATTTTAACCTTACCAGTCGTAAGGTACACTGTTGTGCCCACTGGACATGTTTTTACTTTTAATCATTTTGTTATCAAACACGCTACAGAAATTTCATGGAACGTAGCAGGGCGTAAATAGGCCTTACATTATGAAATTATCCAATTATGCTGTTTCATGCATCGGGTAAGCGTCGCAGTCACGAATACGTCACTTGATTAAAAACATAAACATGAGAGTAGGTATTATAATTATCGCTTGGAAATGGGTTCGTTTCTGTACATAATGAAGGAAATAAATTTTGCGGCTAGTTTATTGCCTATTTATCTTTTGATGTGGCGTTTATTATGCAGATTGTGGAACCATAATATGTTTTAATTGAAGCATGGCACGATTATGGATTATCAAAGAATAAAGCAACATAACTGTGAATATTTGAATAAAAAAATACAGGTACTTGTTTGGTTCTAAGCTTATATGGATGTTCTAAAATATTTATATTCAAGTATGCAATGTAAAATAACAGGCGAAAATAATGATTCACCCTATCTACATATATTATCACTTTATTTAAATTGCATAATCTTTATTACTTATTAAAAATAAATGATAAACTCAAAAACAACTGACGGGATTTTAAGCGGTTTACTTCAATAGGTAGATTGATTCAGGAAGAAGGTTTAAACATGAGAGCAAAGCCGGAATGGGCCAGCTAACTATAATTATAACCAAGAGAGCTTGCACAAAAACATCTTACTATAGGGCTAATACTGTATCCGCATTATAACTTTGTTTCCCGGACACTGACAAGAAAAATAACGAACATCACTAAGTACGCACAAATGTCGATAAAGTTTTATCAGAGCTAGCCATGTCTGGGTAAATGAAGAATTAGGGGCGTCAATCGTCCTCAATGCCCGCGTTCCGTTTCCGCCAACACATGCGGGCGGGTAAATAACTCAATGCGAGTTAATTATGTCGAGTGATCTCGACCGTCTAGAACGGGGCTACGAAATTTTTCAATTTAATCCAGACGGAACGGTTCGAATTTCGAATGTAGCGAAAATTTCCTTGTCTATGACTCCGAATGATTAGATCAGGGTGTGTGTGAATTTATATTTGGAATCTTTTATGTTTTCTTTTTGCTTAGTCACGCGAAGGTCTGTTTTTTTTTGCAATGTAAAGCTTTAATGGAAAAATCCCGAAGGTTCCCGAAAGTTATCTCCTCAGACGATTTATCTCGCTTTAGAACCATAACAATTACTTACTGGCGAGCTTTTCATTATTGAAACTTCATAATCCTAAAGGATGTTCTTCTGAAAAGATTTCTTACATTTTCCTTTTAAACTTTGAGGTTCCTTAGGAAGGGCGATCCCGGATCTTAGGCTGGGATTAACAAAGCCCTGTTTATGTTAATGAAATGCGATCTTGTCTGAGGCTTACAGTTGAACTAGCTATAAACTGAACTGTCTTACTTGATTTGGTGACAGGACTCAGGCTGTTTTAAGGGGCTAAAGAAATCTATTAATTAAGATATTTGGGTCTTATGATTTTTTTTGATATAACACTAACTAGAAACTAGCGCACTGTCCTACGCTATTTCTTATTTACAATCTTCTTCCTTCGGTTATTTTCCCGAAGTAACAAATACGGTCCTATATCTTTTCTGTAGCCCAAGCCATTTTATCATCCATGACTCAAACAATCTCCATAAACAGAAAGCGAGGCAGATTATCTTTATTATTATTTATTTATACTTTGTGCACAAAAAATAAAGTACAGAGGAGGACTTAATGCTTGAAGCATTCTCTACCAGTCATCCTGGGCGTGCAAGAAAATAAATTTAGCACTATTAATATAAAACTTGTCATATAGAGCACAACTTACTGATACCTCTACTTTCGAAAAAATTCATTCAATAATGCAAAATAGTTTTACACCAAATAATCTGAGAATTTTTTATGCAGAAAAACTCCTTATGTCATATTTAGCTTAGGCTCGGAGAATGCGTCTCAAAGAGTATATTTTCTTGTTATATTTAGTTATGACTTTTAATAACAAGTTCCTGATATAAGCTTCAGGTAAAAATCAAAAAATATTAAAATATAGCTGCCCCATTCCAATATATTAAATACCTAAGTCCGTCCCAGTCTCCCCGCACGTAGTTCGTGTTTTCCTGATAGAATCTAGTTCCTTCGCGGTTTGGCCCCCAGCCCGGTTTCCAACGGCTAATTTCTAAGACAATACCTATTTTCTACATTTTATCTTACCTTTGTGGCTTTCTAACTAGAGTATTTATTATTGTATATAGCTTTCTAATACCTACTAAACTTCTAAATTTATAAATGCAAAAAAAATTGCCAAGAGTACGTATTTCGTAATCACCCCTATTTACGTTACCACTGCTGGGACACAGGAACATCTCCTAAAAAATATGCCTTAATTCATGACGCTGGCCAAGTGCGGGTTGGTGAATGTTGCATGTCCTTTAAATTCAATTCCTTAAACTTCTCAAAGTTGAAATGCCGGTTTCGGTTTTAAGAACGAGTTATTTAATTCTACAGATTCTTATCAATTGTGTCTGTAAAAGCGAGGTTTTCATCGTTTTAAGCATTAATAAGTCCACTGCAGAACATCCTTAAACAAGAACATAAGGCAATATTTTCATACCTAACTAACGATTGTTGCTTAAGAGCAAAGCCGCGGAGGCCGTAAGTTTCTTATATAAAATAGTAAAATTAAGAAGGCATTAAAATGTGAAACCTACTTAAACGTTTAAGGTTTCTTTGGTAATGTTATCCACGGAATCCTTACAGGCGATTCTTTTTGAGAAAGTCTCACGAATTTGATAAAATGATGATGAATCTGAATTTATATAAATAGGTTTTTAATCCGTGGTTTTACGGTCTTAAGATGATATTACCAGCAGTTAAAGGTACCTTATAAGCCCCAATAGTCATCTGATCTCTCGTACTTGTACCTGTATAACCAGCATAGATGTATCAAGGTATAAAAATATAACTTTTGAAACTTACATAATTAGTTATCAACACGATTTAGATTTATAGCGGGATATTCAACCAATATGGCGCATGTAACTGTGCCGAAAAATCGGGAAACTCAAAACACATTAAATCATGATAAATATCTCCTTATAGGTAGGTACATCTTAATGTAATAAAAAAAAGGATTAAGATTGCAAAAAGCTGAGTTGGTGTCCTTATAGAAATTCAACATGTTTTCTAAATATTCACGTTAGGTTTAGATTTATCTAAAGGGCACGTGTCGCGCCGCCATTGCGACAATAGGTATATTCGGATTTATAAGCTCAGTTCTTAAAGTTTAAACCCAGCAAAGCCGCGATCCAATTAAAAAGGATTTAAATCATCGAAATACAAACTGTAAATCGTTTTCAATAATTTTACTATTTACCACAAAGGGCGGTTCACCGTATTTCATCTGTCAGTAATTTATTGTCAGAGACGTTTTGACATCTCGGTCCATTGCGCGCGGTTATTTACACGCCACAAAATACCAATCATTTAAATATACAATAGGTTAATTAAATTCTTTGACAGGTATTAAATGTTATGATCCTGTATCAAATGCTCCGACTCACATTATCGACCGACACAGTACAATAGGTTAAATGTTTTGTATTTTGTGCAAATAGTTAAGTTACGTGTTTACGAAGCCCGAATACCTTGCGTTGGCAGAATGCGCAATTTTATCGCCAAAATAAAAAAAAACAATGACATGGCCCAGCCAGTTCCAAATTCAATTTGCAACTTAATTTTTAAAACATTGCAAATTCAAATCCATTCTGAATTACGTTTGTTTCGTAGAACGCTTTTAAAACTTTGCCGTTCTTGGGAGTGGGCAAGTTGCGAGGCGAGTACTGGCGCAAGTAGCTAGCACGCGTGCGCGAGTGCCTTTCTCTGTAACTTTACTATTGCACATTTTCTGTTGTAATTAAACAGTCACAAACAGCATTATGCTAACGAGCATAATATTTTCCCGACATGTTGTAGGATTTCACACTTTGTTTGTTTCAGTTGGGATTTTTATGGGTTTTTGTGCTTGGGATAAGTGCAATGCAGTAAAATTATATGGCTAAAGCTGGCCTGTTTATATTAGGATTGAGAACGTTTCGTTTCTTGGGAATAAATTATGAGAACCTAGGTTATTACGGAATGATGGGGTGCTATATTATGTTAGTACGTAGCAACTATCGTGTACTCCATTTAATATTCAATTTGAGTGAGCGATGTTTGATAAAGTAATTATAGTTGTAGACTGCTTACTGTATCGAGTTTGCTGGCAGGTTCCGCCCACATGTCTAGTTAAAAATTAAGTGGAACATTTCCTAGTTTCGAAACATTGATCGCTCTCAGTCTTGTTGTTTTATAGGAATATCTATTGCATTAAGATTTCGAACAGTACTTGTACGACTTTGTAGAAGTGTAAGATGCCGATGCCGTGTTGGCTAAGTGGGAGCATACTCGACTTTCATTCCGAAGGTCGTGGGTTCAAACCCCTCCGGGCACCTCTAGATTTTTCTCCTGGAAAAATATATATGCGCTTTTAACACGTGCACCTCACGATGTTTGCCTTCGCCGTTAAAGTGAAGGCAAACAACGTCATGGCAATCGGCAAACCGGTATGTTCTCAGTACTTTGAAGAGTTTAAGGACATGAAATTCACCAACCCAGGCCGGCGAGGTAGAGGAGTGGTAACGTAAATAGGCGTGTTTATGATTATAAGACTATTATTCAAACTTTGGATTCCGAATAAACTGAAAGACTGAATCTAGTCTTGGGCTACCAATAATGACTTTAGTACTACGGCACCTCATAGTTTAGCTGATTTTTTGGAAGTGTATACCTACTTCCAAAAAATCAGCTAAACTATGAGGTGCCGTAGTACTAAAGTCATTATTGGTAGCGTTATATTGTAAAGTAAGCTAGTTCCACTCGCCTCGTGTACTTCCGTCCTTACTCCACTCGTAGGTGTAAGCTAAAAATACAGTTCGCATAAATCAGAGTACCGTAAAGCGCGGGAACTCAATCCTACTACAGTTGGTTTATCTCGAAAATTACTGGAGCAATCCAACCGGAAAGAGAAATTATTTTTTCAAACTAATGGAATTGATGTGAAGATTGGAACGGTTTATGAAAATTCAGAGCGCTTTATATCCGCCCGTATTGTTCTACTTGGCAAGGAGCGTAAATGCTGAGGCCCTTGAAAAATACTTTTAAATTTCGAAGGCATGTGAAAGCTACTTAGATTTTTAGGGTGCCGTACCCAAAGGATATAATGGCACTCTATCCTTGTCTGTCTGTCTGTTGGTCCGGCAGTTACCACGCTATATATCAAGTACCGTGCTAGATAGACTGTTGAAATTTTGAGAGATGTATTTCTGATGCCGATGTTGTGTTAACAACAAATACTAAAACACATAGTATAATATAACTGGGCTCTCATACAACAAATGTGATTTTTATAAAGTTAAGCAACGTTGCGCCAGGTCAATACTTGGATTGGAGACCGCTCTGACGGCATCTTAATTACACTTTTATATATATTTTTTTCTTATTTTGTTGTTTTTTTTTTAATGCAAAATGTGTATAAACAATACTCTGAGCCCTAGGTGTAGTATGAGTCCACATAGATCATATTAAATTTATTTTATATAAGTTTTGAAAATTACTATCTTAACTAATATTATAAAGCTGTAGAGTTTGTTTGTTTGAAAGCGCTTATCTCAGTAAGTACTCCAAGTGGTAAAATAATTAAATTTTGAATAGACTTTTTACCTCGGCAAAATCGATAAAACGCGGGATACACGGCTAGTAGATAATTAATGTAATACGAACCTATTCCATTTAATAATTAATGTCTACGCCAACAAAGGAATCTTATACATTATTCTCCGAAATTATGTTTGTTCCTCTAAATTAAACGTAAACAATAACGTATAATAAGGCTTCGAAGGAGCCATTTAAATTGATCAGCCTGTTTAAGTGGGATGATCCTAGGATTAGGGCAGAGACAAGGGAGCATCAGGAATCTATGGTTATATCAATTCGACGATGCCGCGATGTTTACTTTGCAGTAAGAAATACTTTGGCGGGAAAGACGGTTTGTGATTTTGTACTCTATGGAATAGTATTTCGAATTTGGAATGAAATTATTCCAAATTTAATTTCAAAGATCGATTGCAGATTTGAAGAAGTTATTGGGTTCTAATTTCAATTTTGTCTAGCCATGTCACACTTCTGAATCTTTAGTATCAAATTTAATTCAAATCGTTTCAGTAGATCCAGTCAGAAACATTTTCACAAACTTAGCTTCTTTACAATACTAGTTTCGTTTTGTTGTTTCTTTTTAATAGCTGTTATAGTTGTTAAATCATTATGAAATGCCCTTGACGTCTACTAATAAGTAATTTAAAGCAGGTTTTATTTTCATCTATCACACAAAGGCTATCGACACTTTCAATTTCAACCCATTCGACAACGTGCGGATCATAATCACAAATTAATGATGTAGGTAGCTTCATTAACCCGGAAATCCAACTTTACGCCGGCGAAACTTTCAGCAAATTACGTGAGCACAATCTAACTTGTAACCCCGGCAATCCTACAAATGAATCATAAATATTAGAAGGAGGCCATTTCGGTTAAATTTTGATGACGATGATGACATTCGGGCCCGGGAGCCAAATGCTGGATTAACCCACTAATTAAGGCTATAGGGTGGGCCAGGGTTTCTCTACCCTTAAGAGCCACCCCACAACACTTGTAAATATACATTATAGTACGAGGCGTAACTCGTAGTTGCAAGTGTAGAAGAAATTGAAGCGATGACGTAGTGGCGAGGTGGGTGTAGCGGTCAGTACGTCCATGCGTATAATTGAAGACGCGGGTTCGAATCCTGCATCTCGCTGGTAAGCTACGTTACTTCGTCTTAATTTTTTCTACACACATTTAGAATGTTATAAATTGTAGTGTTTGTTTAACGCCGCGAGGTAATGCAAAACTGAGTAAGCCGTGGAGTATTCTGTAAAGACCTAATAAATAGTTGAGTAGGGCCTAATAGGAATCTACTTAGTAAATATTCGCTGTGCTACTAATGTAGGAGCACTCTGGAGAGCTATTTCTCGGAATAGGTTGTTAAATAAAAACAAAGTTAGAAAACGTACATACTCAACAGTTAGGCGGTAATATTGTTGTACAAAATATAACATAATTGAAGCCCAAAAAATCAGGTTATGAGTCTGTAGGTTTATAAGTAACCTACACAAGCCTGGAATCTGAAGCCTTCAGAGCACTTATGTTTGATGATGATGAGAGCCCTCGAACGAATGAACCGTAAAAACTGAATGAGATTGAGTACCACACCGAATCGTTCGCATCCCGCTAGATGCTCGAATATGGAAGTCAAAGCGAACCAATATATTTTTTTTAAATGTGAATCTATGTTCGTTTTTTAAATGGCAAAAACAACCACGATCATAATATACAATTACGTGTTCTTTTGTGTACTTTCTAATAAAATTATTATTTATTTCAAAATTACAAATTATAGGGCTTTGAGCCGTTGATGTCCGGCTATGAGAGCCCTGTATAAAAATTTAACCCAAATATCAAAAGTATAAACAGAATTCCATTCACAAAATTGATCTGAAGTTTTACGTCGAAATGAATACAAACCAACAATTATTTGAGTGGGTTCTTGAAGTCAGACGCCGTGGGTGTTGCCACCGCCTAAAAAAACATGACCAGAACACTTGAAAGTTTGCAGCAACAATCTATATTTTGGTATCATCAGCCTTCATCCAATTTGAATATATCAGCCTCCTCCCCACGTAAATAACTTACCCATCAATTTAAAAGAAAATTCCTTCTAAGCTGAGCGAAAATTCTTTTCAAAATGGCGACAGAGCTCCACTTTTACGGAAAAAGGGTTCGTAGTAATAAAGTAATTTATCCAGTTCCGATAACGGGCCATAATCCACTTCCTTCGAGAATATGAGGAATAAATAACGGCTCAGTTTAGCGGGGTTAGGGTTGAACTAGTGCTGGGCATGGTTTCGGACTAAAACTTACATTTACGTTCTATCTAACTCTGTTTTTCCACGTTTCACACACACTATCCCTTTCACAACTGAAACACTCGGGGAATCTGTAGAGTTAGGAATCTGTATAATTGCGATTATGTAGAATTGGAATTCTGTAGACGTGGGTATAATTCGATAAAAATGATGATCGGTTTCCCAAATAAGTTCTCCTTATTGTCAATTTAGTACGCAACGCTAGGTTGCATATCAAAAATTCTAAATGGAAACTCATTCTTATGTACTTACTAATACCTACTCGCGTCACAAATCCATGTAATTTGTCCCCAAATAGGACTCGCCTAAGTCATATAATACTACTCAGGTGCACCGTTGTGACAGTTGGAAAACGTTACGGCATTTCCTTCATGACCTTTGATAGTGAAATAAGTGTTAAAATCACTTACCGAATACGCTATTGTTCTTTACAGTCCCTTAGATACGGGTAGTGACTTACCTGAAACAAAACAATAAATTATTATAAATAAAGGATTTTTATTTTTTTTTTATAAAACTAAATCAAATGAGATTGTTTATCACTAATGCTACTTAGATAGATAATGGTGGCAGCATGTTGTGCGCCTTTGCGAATACGATTTTTAAAATTTGTTTTTAAGAATAGTGGGAATAAAGAATCTATTTTAAAATTCTGATTCGATTAACAATCCTTCCGAAAAGGAACTCCGAATTGTTTTGCATTCCGAAGTCACATCACTACCTCCAGAGGCGGGTGGCGCGCGCGATAACACCGCAACTAGGTTTAATTTCAATATTGCTAGTACCTGATTAATTAAGATTTGGTTTATTTAGTTTAGTGCTTTTAAGTTGCTAAGACGCGGGATTAAAACAAAGCGTGGTTTGGAATTTCGCTATGGCTTATATAGATTAATTTGCCATAACAGACGAGATGGATTCTCGTTGGAGTAGCGTAAAATAGGGAAGTTCTAGAATTCTATCTATGGTTGGTTTAGCTTTAGAAGAAACCAACATGAAGATTAGATGATTCCCAGTAAAAAAAACTATTTTTATATTAATATTGAACCCGTTTCCTACTTTTGTTTTTTGAAAGGTGCCTTAGTACAATAATTTCATCGTTGTCAGACAAATGTATATAAATAAAAAAGTACATAGAATTTTCTGTTATCCAATCATAACATTACAAGTAGGTGGGTACTTAGGAAGCCTCACTTCAGTCAACATTAAGTACACAAGCCATGTCGCAGTGAAACTCTGAATTTCATTGTTGTAAAATTTTACTGCTCCACTATTGAGGAGTTTCGACATCGGATAACCTCCTGGTTATACGACTGCTCTTACAGTCGTACTAGATAATGCTTCTTACCAGTTGAATTTTGATTGGAATACCACGGAATGCTCATAAAACTTTAAAACTTATAGATGTAATGCACTTTAGTTTTATCACCAAGGACTGTGCAATAACATAGTCCGACATAGTATAAATACATGTAGGTATGTATTTATAAACAAACAAGTGACCAGTCCCTACTTGGCACGGGAGTAAATTATGACATTACGAACATTTCTATTGAATCACTACCTATGCACCTGTATTTTAGGTGGGTGTTTTTTTAAACTTCATAGATGCATAGAAAAGAAGTATAAATAGCTATTCTGTTTAGTTTTTCTGTTAGCCCATCTAAAACACTGGACACCTAATATCCGCTTTATCAATTTAATAAGTGCCAGTATATAGAACAGAGAGAGAGAGTTTATCATTAGTTCCAGAGTGTGTGCCGTAAACATTTTGAAAGCGCGTCTTGCTTGATTCATCCTTGCAAGAAAACAGAAGAAATACGTGTAGATCTGGACAAGTTGTTATTTTTTTGTCATCTAAGCCATTGTCTCTCGAATCCTAAAACATTTTTCTTCAATTTTGTAATAGTTATCAAATGATTCGAGCGCCAGTGGGCCGAGAATTCTCAGCCGGCTCGCTTAGCTCGCAACTAGCGAGTAACTTCTGAGTCCATTCGACCGGTAACAAGATAGCGATGATTGTCCAATGAATTTATTACGAGACTATTTCTCACTTTGATTGGAAATTTACATTCGCTAACGTAGCTTCCTCGGGATTGGATCTCAATATTTCATTGGAATGAATTTTCTAATTTATAGCTTTTCGCGATCTAAGATTATGAAGAGCTTTGTAAAATCAAACTACCTATTCTCGCCATGTTGACGATGTTTTAAAGATTTTGAAAACTTTCTGTTTGAAAATATGGATATGCTTCTTCACATATATTTTAGTTATTTATTAAACAAAATCCGCAGCATTTATCTTAAATATTACTTTATCCAACAAAACGGATTTAAGTTTTTTTAAACTTACATGTAGAGACTGTCACTAAAGAAAGAAGAGAATTATTTATCAAGTATTATTCTTACATCTTCTTCTGTCACCCGTGATTATCAACACCCACTCCTATCACACCCATGTTACCATACACACAGTCCATATTAATAACAATTCATTTATTTGCGAGAATGTTTGTACAATAGGTCTTAAGTCTGTATTAAATGTCCATTAACACTCTACCTAAACATACCTTTGTATTCAGTTTAACTTTCAATTGCATAACTAGACCACAGTTCATGTGATTCACTAATTAAACACGTATTTATGCACTAAAATAATCTCTTCACGCGCCAACCCTGTTACAATAACGATAATTATCATGAATATTTAGTCAAGTCCCTGCACCCTGCTTTCATTTACACTGTAAATTTTGTATTAGCTAGTTAATTTTGGGTAACACTGTAGCTGCTGGAACTGTCGAGCTTATACGAATATTACACGAAAATTGAAGGTGACGCGTTTCGTGCGTTGATTAATTAATTGAGTTACATTTTGTACTCGAGTTAGTATACTAGGTATTGCGTAAAATGTGTTAAAAATATATATAAGTAGTAACATAAAGGGCCTCTTTTACCCTGTCCGTTAGCGTATTGTCCTATTTCTAATCTCCATTGTTGCTTAAAATAACAAATCAAATAAATAAATTAATATATAATTCTGTGTAATGTCAAATAATTATATGAGCTAAAATACAGTCGTAATCATAACATCATTATGAATCACTCTCTTCACTTTTCGACTTTCAAAGCTCACAAAATTGATATTTTCAAAGTAAACATTCCCATGATCCGCTATTATCACAATTCTGATCGTACAAGTAACTTTCTTCGGCGAGTAAGCATTACTGTACAAATAATGAAACGGCTGCGAAAATTACGTGTAAGCGGATTGCTTGTAGGGAGATTAAGTTCGGAGACAGCGGGCCATTTCGCCGACAGAGCCGGCCATATCGCCGACAGTCGGCCATATCGCACGCGGTGGAATCGTAATTAATCCGTTGAAAATATAATCCGATGAAAATATGCGGTTCCGTGCGGTTTAGGCGGAGAACGGAAGCGTTCCGGAAAGAACAACATAGGAACGCATTCTTTGCAAATTTAAATGCAGAGAATTGTGTATTTTTTGCGCCTGTGACTGTTTGAGCTATACATATACTTTATTATCAGTACAAGACAAAGATTGGGGTGTTATTAGTTTCGAATCGGTCAGTCTCCATCGCTTTTACGTTTTGATTTTGACCATTCATTCATTGCGTTCATTCATGGATCCTCGGGTGGTAAAAGACGATCGAATGAGACTTCCCTCTATTGGTGGGAGTCACAACACCTTTTTCTGCTCTTTCTTGGCAGGATACCATAATATTAACCACACCAAAGACCACTACAATAAAGAAAGCGGCGTCTTCAAAGAATATTATAATGAGTATGATGGCATCGATTTCACGACTGTTTACGATACATTTCTTCTACTGAAAGAATCGAATATTATAGTGGAAATGGAAATATGTCAATGAAAAACATAAGTACATAAGAGCAAGTAAATAATCACACTATTTAATTTGCGTGGCAAATAATTAGTAAAATTAATACATATTTGTAATCGCACGTAGTTCAATCAAATGATGATTGTACTAAACAAAATAATTAGCTAGTTTTCCACGGCGTTATTAACTTTTTAAGAAATTTATGGCACAAAATGTTCTAGCTGTGAAAGCCTGTCTTTCACGATAAAAGCTAACAATAGTCCCTCAGATTACTCCCTACAAATTTACAATGCATTTTACCTCTTCAAAATATGAATATTGAAGGTTCCTTTTTCTTTCTCAGAAAATACCGTAAAGAGAATTACGTAAACTCCAACAGTTTCCTTGTTAAAAATAATTCTAGAGTTTATAATATACTGAAGAATCGTACAGAAACATGCGATCCGAGCCTGGGGCGCAGAGTTGGGATTTAACTGGGATATTTTGGGTCCTATATTTTTCGTAATTTTTCTAAATGACATCATAAACTATGTAACTTCTACTGTAACTGACATTGATTTGATAATTTATGCGGATGACACAAATGCTGTGGTCCCTGCTTTTGACATAGAGAATCTAGAAAATAGTTTGCTAAATACCATGGCAGCTTTCAGCGACTGGTTTGAAGCAAACAAACTTAAAGTTAATGTTAAAAAGACTAATGCAATCCTTTTCAAATCGACATCCCGCAGTAAAGATACAATTAATATAGAATTTAATAACGTGAAAGTAGAATTTTCGAGCTGTGTTAAGTTTTTAGGCGTGAATATTGACGAATTCCTCAACTGGAAAGATGAGTTGGCGTCTTTGGAGAATTCTTTGAGTTCTGCTTGCTATGCTCTTAGAAGTCTCAGAGACGAATTGACTATAGAACAACTTAAGATGGTTTATTTTGCTCTAGTTGAATCTAAGCTTAGATACAGCATTAAATTCTGGGGAGGTAGCTATAACTATAATATTAACAAAGCTTTCATTATGCAAAAGCGTGCGATTCGTACTATTGTTAGAATAGCCCAGAGAGAATCCTGTAAAGACTTTTTTAGGAAGCTCAATATACTGACTGTACCAAGTCTTTATATCTTGGTTACGTTGATGGATGTTGTTAAGCACCCTCTTAAATATGAAACCAATGACCAAAAATTAGACCGTGTTTCTACAAGGAGGAAAAACTTATGTTGTCCATACCAACCAACTCTAAAGGTCGCAAAACATTGCTCTAGGTATCAAGCGGTTTTATTGTTCAATGCATTACCTACTGCCATGAAAACAATTGAAGATCCTATAGAATTTAAAAATAAATTAAAGGAAATTTTGTTGAAAGGGTGTTACTACTCAGTTGATGACTTTTTTTCTGATGACATTATCTTTAACTAATTTTTTATTTATTGATTGTATTGACATTTTTAATTTTGATTTAATTTTATTTGTTATTGTTATATGATTTCAGCTTTATTATTTTTTGTTTTTATTTTTCATTTTATTTTTGATTTATATTGTTTTGTCTAATTTTTCTTTTATAAGTGGACTAATTTATTGATTTATTATTATAACTTTTTGACATATTTGGTATTAATGTAATTTTCAAATACAATGTAATAATTGTGAAATGAAATAAATTTATGAATTATGAATTATTTATGAATTATGAATTTATGAATTATTTTTTAATTTATTGTCTGTGAAGCTTACACGAGAATAATACTGATATAAATGTTTGAAACTAGAAATTTATTTTAACAAAAAATTGCTTAGATACCCGCCTATTGTTTATAAAGTCAGTCTAGTCTTGATATTAGAAAAAGGTTAATGTTTCATATTTTTACTTCAAAATCTATTTAATTATTAAGTAAGTAATGTAAATAGGTATCAAATTTATTAGCAAATCGTCACGATTTAATTTATACCATATTATAGAATGATGTGTGTAATTAATAATTTTATATTTATAATCTCTGTTTTCCATTTAGTGAAATATTCCTACGAGGTAATTATATGACAAAATATCGACACGATGCGATGCAATAAAGGAGACAGTAGCATAAGCTATATTTATTCCTAGAAATTTGTAGCTGCGTTAAATAGTTATTACTTTTAATTTTTTGCATAGGATTATAATAAAATAGCAATGCATTTAATTTAAAATTTAAACTTAAATAATTTATATCACATTCCATTTTCGAATGCGACGCAACTATCCATGATTGAGGGATAGATGTACAAATTTTCTTTGTCTTCGGTTTCCACAAAACGGACACTCCAGTATTTCCTTTCGACATATTTTTTCCACTTATTCCGCTTATGTCTTTATTTCAACACTTAGGGGAATTGTGGACGCGGGGACGTCCAATGTTTGCGAATTGCTGATTATTATCTTAATAGGATAGCGTGAAAGATTTACTGGGCGAATGTAACCCTCCCATCAGCATGGACAAAGACTGGACCTAATTTGGGCGAATGGACAAGAGTAAAGTGGAGTTTGATATCGCTTGGCGGCGGCCGTGACGTTTCTGCTGAATAATTTATTGGGCTTCGTAACGGCTTGGTCGTGTTTTAGGGAGAATTCCGTCGTGGTAGAAGTTTTTATGCCAAGTTGATAGTGCAAAATTAAAAATAGGCTTTTTATACTTATATTTCTAGGCCAAATAACTGGATACATAATAATAATTTGTCTCCCTGGTTGATAAAATTTTTTTTTTATAAAGTTTAGTACTTTTTTTTGTTAATTAAATACATAGTTTTGAAGTTAGTAGTTAGTAATAAATTGCGGAGCGGTGCGGCGGTGGCTCGGTGACGACATCATGTGCTCTCCTGAACATCAAGCGCAACCAGCAAAAAAAAAAAATTCATTCATTTTCATTTTCATGATTTCATTCATACAACCACCTATTTAAAAAAAAAACTGTATTGTAAGACGAGTGCCTATTGTTAGTGGCGTGTTAGTTAAGCTTACATTAAGTATGTAGGTTAATTAAGTTAAGTTACTCAATGTTAAATAAGTAAGTAATAAAATGTATTCTTATACCTTTTCGATAGTAACTTGCTATACGATTACTTATATATAAAGAATTAAGATATACCTATGAAACAAGATCATCACAAACCGTTCTAGAATCCACAACCCAAGACCTCAAACAAACATCTAGAAACAAAGTAAACAAACCAAAGCGAAGGTACGCAAATTTGTAATTTCCCTCACAAATTCGTCTTCCAATCTCTTAGCACAACAGGGTCGCAGTCACAAAACGTTATGATGTGATCGTTTGAGTAATGTCGTAGTCAGTGTAATTCATTGCGTGCTTAGAGTCGCACGCATTTGTTGAAGCGATAAGGGGCCAGCAATGTACAAGCGACGCTATTTGTTGTCGTGTTTCAGGACAATCATGGTTGGTGATACAGTATGCTAAGTTTTTTATTGGGTATTAAAGTTACAGGTGCTGTAAAAGTTTGGTTTTAACGCGTTGCTCTAAGTACTGACGATTTTTTTAATTATTTAGTGTCTAATAGCCGATTTATTGATAAAGGGTTTAGTCTAATACTAATGCTAGGTTAGGAGAATTGCGATGTATACTAACATATCGGAATCGTATTAAGCGAGCGCGAGCGTAGTTTCATACAAAAGTACTCCGTCGCGGGTGCCTTGTCAAAGTCTCAGGCCTACCTTTGTCCTAAACAGCCTAACTCCTGGATATAGTGGAGTAGACGGGAGGTATAGACTATTTAAACTTATCGCGGTACAGAAAACTACAAAATTTTAGTCAAGTCATAAGGATAGGTATAGATACCCATTAGCACATTTTTATACTATCCAGTGACTCAGTCGTCCTTAGTTTAAGAGCTATTGAATCATGAAACGGGAGAAACTTACCAGACACAGTTTGCATTGTGTGCCGTACCGACATGAGTTATGAATAGCGAAGTTTTCCTTCTGTTCCGAACTTACTGTGGCGTGATATGATTCCAAGGGTTTGCGTAAAATTGAAATTAATTGGTGCGACTTTTGTTCTGTAACGAATATTGTTCACTTTTGGCTTTTCTGTGGGACAATGCTTTATGTTATTGCGTAAGTGTTTTGTTGACTCGAAGTGATGGAATGATGTTCCTCCTCCATTCTAGTAGGCGGAGGAAACTAGGCAAGCTACACCAGGGTATAATTATTATTATTCCTCATATTATTATTTAGACTACTTTTGTTCGAGGATATGGTACAATAAAGTAATTAAAAAAGGTTGTCATGAAAACACGTCTAATTTTGTGAAGCCTGAAGCCAAACGCACCTCTAATGAACATTAGCTTTAAAATAATATACCCAATATATTAGACACATATAATTGTCTATTACGGATAGTATTTCATAATTACAGAGCAATTATATATCAATGACATAACAAACATGAAATGAGAATAATGCCGCGGCTAAACCGATGGAGAATGTAATCGTGTGAACTGTTGCCGTAATTTACGGGTTATATCCGATTATAGGATTTACCGGGAATGCCGTTAACACGTTATTACAAAACAGAAATATTAAACGATTGTTTTAAAGCGTTGGACATCTATGAGTAAGATTTACGGATCATTTGTACTCGATTTTAATAGTTAACGGACAGTAAGCGTTGTAGTAATTTCAGTAGAATTAAGTAATTTCAGGAGAAGTTGACAGTTCGTCAATAACCTCTATCCGTTTTCATTGATTTGGCATACATTTTTCTCTCAAAGAAACGAACACAACATAATGCAAATTCAAATCTTAATTTAATGTTTATACCTTTAGGTACCTATAGCTACCAGTATTATTTACATTGGTTTCCTAGCATTTAAGTAGGTATAAAAGAAACATTTTGAACATGAACAGTCGTTTGTACTTTCAATTCTGAATTTGCAACTAACAAGTGGTCCACTTTGGAAATGGACATAGTCTAGAGCTTTTCGGCCCTAACGACCAACATTTTGTTCTTGCTTTATGGCCTGCCCACTGTCACTTCAAATGGCTAATCCGTTGGGCTATGTCGGCGCGTTCTTTTACGAATCTCCTCATTTCTGATTCGAGCATAACCCTCTCCATAGCTCTTTGAGCGACCCTGAGCCTATTCATGAGACCAACAGTGGAGCACCGCGTTTCAGTTCCGTATGTCATCCCTTACAACACACATTGATTAAAGTCTTAGGTTGTAGTCTTTCGAAGTAGTACCAAAATATAAGTTACGTTTTAAGTTATAAGCATTATTTGGTATCGTATCTAGTGGTATTTAGGAGTCTAAGTTCCTTCGTACCCGATACGGCGGAGGCAACTTTCCTCAGTGCATTAGACAAGTTGCCGAATTCTAGTCTAGTTAGTCTGCCTTCGTCTGCAGAAGTTCTGAGGTTTGCTTTAGGCGTTTCGCAGACAAATCATGCGGTAGGATTTTATTATTTATGTATATCTAAAGTTCAGCTTATCGACATAATAAGATGTTAATAATACCTATTAGAAAGACTAGGTCTATAATACCTTAGGCACTGATATAATAAAATGTTATAATACCTACTAGAATGACTAGGTCCTAGTCCTAAGGTTATGAACTACAGCACTAACTGTAGATAAAAGATCAAATTGAAAATTGACAAAAAAATTAGACAGACAAGGACAAACCGTTTTTTTAATTATTATATATTTGGAGATATTGATAAATTGGAGATATTGATTTTTTTATAATTTTTTATTTATTATTATGTCAAGAGCTATCTCGCTTAGTTATATCGTTGCCATTGTCTTATTTTACTCAGAGATGGTGAAACAGGCCCTTAAGCTTTTTTTGGTTCAATCTTTTACATCTTTATTATTATATATTATCGTATACAATTATCAAGCTTTAGTGTATATTATAGTTCTCGAATTATTTCCAACTTTGCAATAAAAACAATATAAAAAGATAACTTCTACTATAGTAGGTAAATTTTATAGAGCCCGAAAAAACAAGGTCAGAGCTTACCACGTGGCTAAATGTGAAATTCGTGCTTCAAATTACTGCCAATTCAAATGACAGCTTTTTGTCATGGCTTGATTAAGTGTCATAGAATATCAGTTAGTTACAGTGCTAGACTTAGTCTAATGCCTAATCGTAAGCCTATAAGCTTAATCACGGTAAGTTTGGACCGCCTGCAACTATCAAACTGCAGAGAATCGTGCGCAAATGAGTCTTAGATGACGCTACTCACAGCTAAAGTTTGGGAGTGGCTGGAGGGATCTGTTCGATATGTTCGTTTTGTTCACTTACAATGAGATACATACATATTTTACATCTTAAATCTATATCTATATAAATAAAAATGAATTGTTGTTCGTTAGTCTGATTAAAACTCGAGAACGGCTGGGCCGATTGATCTGATTTTGGTTTTAAAATGTTTGTTTTTGGTTTGTAATGTTGTCCAGGGTAGGTCTAAACGGTGAGCAAATAAGGAAAAATTGCCTATTTTTTACCCGTGCGACGCCGGGGCGGGTCGCTAGTTTATAATATAATTCCTCTAGGCGTTAGTAAGTATAATTGACAATCTTAATTTTATTATTATAAACAAATTCAACGAGTACTGGATAAATATTAAATGTGTTAAATTTTTAAAATTTTCACTCTGGCAAAGCCGAGGGCAGCTAGTAGGTACATAAACTTTACTTGCATCGTCCCGAAATTGAAACAACTCAACTTATTACATTTTAATTAACTTCAAACTTACCTACTTATCATTAAAAACAATCTCAACGTGCATTCCCACCAGAAAAATGATACCTCTCCTAAACAAACTAATTAATAGGAATCGTAATAAAATTTATCAACTAAGAAACCTTTTACCAATTAAACTCGCCGCTTACATCCAACATAATGATTGAGTAATTTCGATAGAACTAACAGATTAGTGATTACTACTTAGAAACAGGACGGTCGGACAGACAGGGTGATTAATCGCAGTGTCGAACGTCGGTGTAATTGAAAAGTCAACAACTCGATACTTCAAGATCGATTAATCGATTGTAAGGTGCACCCTAATTTGTTTAGTCGATATCCTGCGTACGACTTATAACATATGAATATGTTGGTTTTATTTAAAGGTCGGTTAATAGCCTTTATATCAATTTAGGTACTATTTGAAGTAAAAAAAAGGTTTTTATGTTTAATGGACCTAAACTTAAATATTTTTACAAAGGCGCGTAAGATAAGTACATGGCTGCTTGCAATACAATACAATACAATACAAAACACTTAATTGCCCACACAGGGAAACAAAATACAACAACACGTAGGAAACAAAATGTACAATGGGCGGCCTTATCGCTAATAAGAGATATCTTCCACTGAACTTGCTGTTGCTTGCTTTACTGAAGAACTTAAAAATCTAAATTACAAATCATGCTGTAAATCCCTAGTTTTCGATTAAATAAATCTCTACCCGATTCTCGGGCATAGAGACTCATAATTGTTATAAACCAATTCAAAATTAATTAATCGCAGCAATAGTTTACGAGCGAATTAAAAGAGCATTTGTAGCGATAAACCATCGCCGTGGGAACGGTTAAACCGCTGCAAAGCAATAAATTCGGTTCTCGGTCACGATGAAGAGCCTTATAAAAGTTGCATTTATTATCCGACATCGCTTACGATCGCCCGATGTCGCAATATAAGGAGCGGCGCGATAGGTCATTAGTTTGATATATCGAGGCGATAAAACACCTATATGCATTCGTAACTATTTCTACCAATGGGAAAGACGCGTTCGAATTTCGGATCACACATTTGACACTCTAATTAGACCTGTTCGATTTATAATGTTTGGTTTCATTTGACAGATATCGTTGTTTATGTTCGATATTTGAATAAACATCTTGATCGTGTTGCCGTTGATGGCGAAATCTGACGTACTGGCTTGCAACAGTTTTGGTTTGTTATCTATGGCATCTATCTCAAATTATTTCCATTCCACACTTCAAGCACTGACTGTAGCGATTTTGATACACATGTGTACCTACTAATAAAAATATATCCACGTCGAATTGAGAATCTCGACCTCAATAGTATTACTTTACTCTTTTAGCGTGAGAATAATGTCTAGACTATGAATAGTTTTTCATTTTTCGAATTTTATACATATTGCAAAAAGTTTGATTTGACCTTCAAACTGATGAACGTTCCGTTCTCGGTAATAAAACATGCAGTTTGTAATTTGTAAACGGAACGGCACCCGGTTAAATGAGGTTCGCACGATGAATAGGATTTAAGGTCTCGTCTCGACTTAGCGATCCATTGTTCGTATCTGCAATAGCTGAACGGATCTGCAATAGCTGAACATTAATCGCCGGAGCCGGTCAATTCGATTACAGTTTGCGCGGCTGAGCCACAACAGAATTTCTGAATAGCATTAGCTGAGTTGTCTGCGCCGCAGGAAATGGCCGGTGCATTTGGACGCGAATTTAGCGAAGTTATTCGGCGAAAGAGCCCGCTGGTTATTGTTCTCGCCAACGGAACTGCCCGCGAAATACAACCCCTTTATTGCGCTGCACGCTAATATATGCGCACTAAAACAAGATAAACTAATTCCCGCATAGAGGAACATAAAGTGCAACATTTTTAGCAGATTAGCGCGGTTTAATGAAATAAGACCGGGCGGATGTGACGGCCATTTCGCGCGACTCCTCGTGAATTATTTACACAAAATGGCGGCGTTGGCAAGTCCGCCGGAAAGCGTGATTACGCGCGATAAACATATTTTTAGTAAATACATCGTATATCACGGCTTTATAACCACAAAAAAGCTAGTGGCTGCAATTGACAATTAAAATTAGATGTTGATTTTCTGATAATTTTAATTGGAAATATCAGGCATGTTTTGCCATTGTGCGAGTGCACAAACTTGGCACGGCTCATTACCGACATAATGAGCGCAATAATTCAACTGGCTCTGATTGTTCCTTTCATAATCGTATTCAGGGCTTATGTGCTTTGCGAATTGTGGCAATGTTACCGTAGACAACATGCGTAACCTGCAGATAGGCAAATGGTACAACACTATAATCCGCTAATTGGTAGTTAACATAAACATTTGAAGCTTACAATTTGAAAATGGCAATTTGTTTTGACTAGAGCAAATCCGATTTACCAATAACAGTGCATATCGTTTGCATTTTCAACTTTTACCTTTAGTTTAGAGAGCCGGATATGACACGGGTATTATTATGTTCTTGTTTGTTTTGAATGCAGGCTTAGTAAATCCAATAAATTTAATAAATATTTCTGAACAATTCTAACGGCAAAATTCAGATATATCTATCAATTTTAAAATGTTTCTGGGTTAAAAGTATAAGGTATATTAACATATTTTAGAAAATACTTCTCGCCGTTCTTGCATCAGTGTTCGCGAAAACCAAACAATAGTTTAATAATTGGAATTAATTTTTCTTCATTATCAATACAACTAACATTTTTTTTATTTGCTTTTATATCAATTATTGACGTTAATATTTGTTATTGTAATTATTGTGTAATTGGAATTATTTGTTATAATTAGGAAAAATATATATTAACGTTACTTGTGCATTTATGGAACTCAATCTTGGCTATGAGAAGTGACATTGTTTTATAATTTAATATTGTTTGATTGATTTCTGTTTTGAATACTATTTTTATAAATAAATAACATACAAGGACATCTCTGGACCAAACTCCTCTTTACCACTCTCGTAAGTTGGCTGTGGAATTCCAAGGAACAATGCAGTGTCCCATTTTTCGGGAACGACCTATTTGGTTAATTGGCCAATCAGTGGCCGGCAGTGATTGGCCTCGATTGGTAATTGGCCAAAGTTCATGATTGACAACTATCGACCATCACATGACCCGATGATGGACCGCTTTGTAACACGTGCCTGTTAAATGATAGTGAGTCAATAGTTGCACACTTTTTAAATACTTTTTAACGAATATTTATATGTTTTCCAAGACTTCCTGATCATCTATGTTTATGTAAGTATCTACTTTATTGCAGGAATATGGTTGTTTTCCATGTTTAATAAGTTTTTTTTTTATAAAAAAGGAAAAGAGAATCTTGCTAAAATGCCTCTGGTAAAAGCATTATCATGCAATGTTCATTTTGCAGTCGGTTTTTGTCTACAGCTGGGAATATAACTCTCAAAGAGAATATACCTTCACATATAGATAATATGAAAATTAAATTAAATTAATCTATACTATTATTGTACAGCTGAAGAGTTTGTTTGAGAGATCTAATGTGAAGAAATTCTGGTCCGATGTGAGAAATTCAGTGTTCGATAGCCTTTTTACTACGAGGAATGCTATATACTACGTTTTACCGCGGGAAAATCCAAAAAACGGGCAACGTGGCCTGTGAAGCTGTTACTAATAATAGCCAAGGACTTTGTCACCGTAATGAAATAGGCCCCAAGAGTCTTTACCGGACCAACCGTAAAAATGTACACACCATAAAGGTTACATCACCTAATTCGCAGCAATGTTGCGACAATTTAGTTTTATCACAAGGGCAAACTGTAAACATTAAGCAGTTTCCTACATATTTCTGTACATAGTTGTAATTTGTAATATGTTACAATGTGACTCTGCGGCGAGGGACGTGACATTCGCGTCCGTAAAATACGGTTACGTTTACGATTGTGTGTGAAGGGTTATTCGGGCTGTGGTCGTTCGACCACGTTTTGAGAACCGATTAACCTCTGCAGCGTCATTGCTCTCAGGATATGCGCTATAAATAAAGGTATCGTGAAATAAATTGAGCGCCATTCGTGTCGTAATTATTTAGCATGAGTATTGTGGCAGATGATTTATTTTAAGACCTAAGTTAAAAAATCGGATAAATACGGATCATTTTCATGATCATCATCACCACCCTATTAATGTTCCCACTGCTGGGACACAGGGAACTCTCTCTTGGCGAGAGAGATTAGGCCCTAATTCACCACGCTGGCCAAGTGCAGGATCGTGAGGAAACCGACATGTTCTGAGAACTTTAAAGAGCTTGAAGAAAATTTTACATTCACTAACCCACTGCATTTTGCCAGCTTGCTGAATTATGGCCTTATTCCTCTCGACAAGAGAGAAGTCCCTGAGTCCCAGCGGTGGGAACGTAAATTACACCCCTACTTACCATCCCACTGCTGCTGTGCGTCTTCATCATCCTATTTGCCTCAAATTATCATTTCAACTTTTTCACTCTCAAAAAGAAAAATAATTAGGTTGATTGGTTGGTATATTTTAAGTTAATTAAGTTACATCGGTCGCATAACATAGAAGCTATTATAAATGGTCAGTTTTTTGTTCTTCCGTACTTTTTCTAAGCTCGCGTGACCGATCAACTTTTTTTTTAATGTTCTGGAATAAAAAGGTGCAAGTCCGCACGCGAGGGGGTGGAACCCATCGAGTTTTTTTAGGGTACCGTAATTAAATGATGGAACGGTCGGGTAATTTTTATTTTGCCTTCATTGTGTTTGTTGATTGAGTTTTCGAATTGTTTATTTTAGTTACCCTCGTCCGTAATTTATTACTTTTTACGGTCATTTTTTAACATTCTAATTTTTATTGTAATTAAGTGTTTGTGTTGGCCCACCACTATTTGTATGCGGTTTTGTTCGGTGTGATAAGTGTTTTCGTACAATAGTGGGATCTCTTCTATTTTCCTTATTTATTTTCGAATTTGAATTTTGTATAAGTATACGCGCTCTGGGATCGACGAAATTCGCGACCCAAATTGTTTATGAAAATAGAGTTTTGAAAATCGAATGAAATGTAATATAATTATATCTGATAAATATGAAGGTATGAAACGAAATATTTCGGATATTCTCAACTTCGGTCTTCTAAGATATGTTAGCAATCAATACATATATATTGTTTGAATTCATTATGAATTTTACAAATATATTTTTTTGTTAACCCTCTCAACAGCGGCTGGGCCTTTGAATACCAGTCCTAATAGTCCTAAATGGCAAAGTTCAAACTTAAGCTGTAAAATAAAACAGAAAATGTGAAAAAAAATCCATAGAATTTTATAGCCAATTCTAATTTTAAATGGTCCACATTTAAAATATGATATACTTTGGATAAGACACCTGTTCTCGAAAAACTCTGTTAAAAACAAATACTTAGCGAGATAAGCTACTAGTTCAAATGGTAAATATTTGAATGAATTAGTTTAAAACTATTTAAAAAAAACCTATCATGGCCGCTCTGTAAACAGCTACACCTTCCATTATCATAGAAATCTAAAGATCTCTTATTTTATTCCTATAATTGTTAAAAACATGTTTGTATATAATTAATTTTTGGTAATCAAACATTTGTCTGCTAATAAAACATGTGTAGATAGTAATCAAATTTTCTGAACCCTAATTAAACAGAATAGGGGTCAAATTACTTTGTAATTAGGCGCATAATAATTAGCTGATGGTATAACTAGTTAAAGAAGTTTATCTACAAGATCTCTAGTATCATCATAAAATTAGTAACTTTTTAATTTTGATGGAATTCAGGGGATGTGGTGAATTTTTAAGATTATTTGCCTTCATGTCTATTATTTTTATTTCTGTGTTATAAAAAAAAGATTTCCGTAAAATTCACACAACAACTTGTTTTATATGTATATAAAAAATATCTATGTTCCCTTAACTATTTTATATTAAGTATATCAGATGTCTAGTACCCGTAACACAAGCTTATAGCTTACCACGGGGTTAGATGTTGTTGTGGGGATTGTCCGGAAATATTTATTTTATTAATTTATATCTAATGCAAAAAAAAAAATAAAAAAATAAGTAAAATAGAACATGCAAGCGTTAAACCACGAAGGCTTTGCTCCAGTTAGTTGATAAACAACCTCATTCTAATATAACTCTATAACTGCTGCACAACTTGAATATTCCAATGAATGCTTCCCAAAGGGGCATAATTCACTAAACAATGACGCGCTTATTTAGGTCGAATACCGTATTAGTTTTCATAACTAGCTTCAAGCTTCGAACATTGCCTGCAGTATTCGCTTAAAATATAGAAGATTTGTTTTTTTTACAGAATGCGCAACGCAAACGAGTGTTAAAGTGTTTATCAGTCTATGTCTGTATATGTATGCTCTTTTCTGTTCTACTATACAGACCAAACACCTGGGCTGATTTCTAAGACTCACACGTCAATCTTCAATCAAATTCTGCAAAGGAATTCGCTCCTTGCAGCTGTATTTCCTAAAGTCAAGGTCAAAACATTTATTTCCTTAGAAGCACATGGCCCACAGGTCAACTTAAAATTAAAATTAAAAAAACTAAATTGTTTAAACAAAAAATATCAAGGAAATAACATTGTTGGAGGTTTTGTCTGTTCACGTCCGTAAGTGGTAACCCTCTGAATCCTTACACGAGACCTCCAGGTGGTGCTAAGAACAGTCTCTGGTGGTAGGCTTCGGCCGCGGCTTGTCACCACCCTCCGGGCTGGGCCAGTGCGTGAAGCGATTTTTTCGTGTTTCGTAATGTGATTCGGAGAAGCCATCTTCTAGGTCTTCATGTCCCATCTTAGACCACATCGTCACTTTACATCAGGTGAGATTGTGGTCAAATGAAGGCTTATCAATCATAAAAAAAAAATGTCTTGACAGTTCGCTTCAATGTTCTAATTCTTCCTAATTACTACAACCTGAGTGTCTTCAAGAAAAAAGTGAAGGTACCTTCTAGATCTGTGTTCCATCTTCGTCCACATCGACACTTTCCATCAGGTGAGATTGTGGACAAACATAGATCTATCTCCCATAAAAATAAAAATAAATCTCGGATTACGGCAAGTGTCACTAAAGACATGACGTTAATGAAAATTCACCATGGCGAATACTGGACGCCATTTTGTAATTATAAAAAAAAAATTACTCAATAAAATATGTTGTGCAAGGAATCGTTGAATAGGTATTTAGAATAGTTTTAAGTTTTCATATGATAATCAAAGTTGAGTAACAACCATTATCAATTCATAGACTGAAAAATTCAAAAAAAAATAAAAAAATCTGAATTTGACTTTGTTAATTTCTAAGCCCATTCGTTTAATCTATTGGAATGTTTCACCATTTCCAAGTATAATTGGACATTGGTTAAAATAAGAGCTATTTCACTCAGTCACATGTGACAAATCGAGAAAGCTCTTGACATAACTATCAATCGACGCGTAATATTCTCATAACTAACCATTGCTATGTTTACTCGGACTTTGTGAAACAAGCCCTTAGTGTATTTTCTCTTCACATAAATAGGGCTTTAGAACAAGTACTTTTGGACACAGATAAAATTATGCTGTGAATGTACTAAACATAACTTTTCATCAGTCTCAGGAACTACCGGTCTGATTTGAAAAATTCTTTCACCGGTACATAGCCTATTTATCTTCTATTTTACCGAGGGAAACTAAGTTGTTCCCGCGCGGCAAAATCCATAAAACACGAGCCAAGCCGTGGCGTCAAAAGTTATTACATTACAATAATACTTAGTCATTATTTAGAATGGAACTCATATCTAAAATTGATGTAACATAAAAATAGGCACATTATCCAGCGAAAAAACAATACAAAACGGACAAGAACGTGGTGAAAAAATAGTAAAATAAATATATAAACGTCAAAATCCTCTGAAAGCTTATTGCCCTTAGAGTTCTTGCCAATGAAAGAGACCTGCCTAGATTTACAAAAAAAGAACTTCACTGTTAATCTCTATCAAACATGTAAACAAAGCAAACGTCTCACAATAATAGCTTTGCTTGTGTAATTTAGAGGTTCTTGCCACAGACTATAGAGAGGCATAGACGAGGTGAGGTATGTGGAGTGCAAAGATCCACTCGAAACAACGAACTACTCCGTTCCGTCCCATACCGCCTTAAGGAGACTACGTATTGTGTTCGGATGTTCTGTTAAATCGGAACGTATTGTAGGGTATTTGAATTTGAAATTTCGAACCGTAGATAAATTGAAAATAATCTAAGGAGGTTCGTCTAATTTGATTAGAGATTGTAACTAGTCGTTTTGTAGGGCAAATGTATTTGAATTGCGAACTGTAGATGTTCTGAAAAATGACGTAGTTTAATCTAATTAGTAATAGTTAATATAGTCATAGCCATTTATTGATAATTTATATAATTCGTCACAATTTGAATAAATAAACAATTGAGTTAAATTTATTGATAGGAGTATAAGATATACGCCTCAGAAAAGGCCAAAAGTACACACAAAACCTAGAAAGCTTGACCCAAGATTACTAGAAAATGAAACCAAATGATTGTGTTCCATTTTTCAATAATTTCTTCGTATATTTGTTATGTAGCTAAATGGAAACATCCGCCTATACTAGTAACCAAGCGAATTAAGCATTCCATAGCTATATTCCAATAGTGATTGAGAGGCCTAGCCATAAGTTAGAGGCACTTAGCGCAAGAGCGCCACAATACGGATCAAACAAGACCTATCAGCTAAACGCGGTAGCTCGCCACAACCGCAGAACGGAAATTTATTGGATTACTGACTTGATCAGTTTATTTGAGTAATTTAGCTTGAATCCCCAAATCGTGGACCAAACTAGATGGAATTAAATTTAGAACGTCAAATCAGTGTTTTGTCTCTCTGAGTCTTTGATTTTGTTCGGAGCTTTTGAATTTCAAAAACGGTGTTCGAATTTTTAGTTGAAAGTACCAGCAGCTATACGAGTATAAGTAAAACCTTTTTTAATTGCAAAAAAGAAAAGAAAAGAAAAAATGCTATATAAAATAATGGTATCAAATGAGCTTTTAAATACAGATCACATGAGTAACACAAGTTCAGTCTATTATGGTTGTCCGTAGCATTTGAACTGAGTATATAATACCGACATCATTATTGAGTCAAAAGTAGTCCAACATTGAGTTCATGTTATCCAACAACGTCAATATACACGAAATTCGTTAATTCGTTCGACATTTAATTTGCAAAGAAACATTTTCGTGCGCATAAATAACGTTTTGACAGCTAAGCCGCCATTTTTCATTCCGAATCCGCGAGAGGTCAAAACAAAAAGCCTTGTCGCAAAATGGCTGCAAACAGCAAAACTGCATCGCGAAGCCTTTAAACCCCTTAGGTATCGCAGGCATCAATAAAAAAAACCAGGTTTGGACGATTTCATACCGGTGGATACTTTTGCGTAACAATACCTATGGAAAAGCTAGAAATATCTCGCTTCTGATGGACAAACGAAGTTCGGCATTTATTCACAAAACGAGTTTCACGTCACATTTTGCAGGTTAGAATTTTGTAGTGCTTTGGGAAAAAAAAATGGATGATCGAGGAAGTTTCGAGAACTGTGCCATTTGTGCCTATGGGATGTTGAATGGGTAGGCAGACTAAATTATTTTCAGTTAGAATTGGTATCGTTACCAATAAATTAATGTACACGGAAGTAACAAAACTTAAAAGGATTGTACTGTTCTTTAAGCAACAATTAAACTAATTATTAATACAACAAAAATAATTATTTCCGGACAATCCACACAACAACATCTAGCCCCGTGGTAAGCTCTAAGCTTGTGTTACGGGTACTAGACATCTGATATACTTAGTATAATTAGGCGTACATATATAGATATTTTTTATAATACATATTAAACCACCAGACCAAGGAGAAAGTGCTTGCAGAACATACAAACACTTGACCCCTCGGCGGGAATCGAACCCCCTACCTCTTGCGCCGAAATCGGACTCACGCCCATCGCGCCACTGAAGCAGTCAAAGTTAATTTTTATTATCGTTTTAGATAGATAAGATCGAAGATATGCGTTTTAAAACACAACATTTCGGTTTAGTCTGTCTCTGTTCTTAGAGTTTAATAATAAATAAATAAATAATAAATATTTACAGACAATTCACACAACAATATCTAGCCCCGTGGTAAGCTCTAAGCTTGTGTTACTTAATATTATAGTCATACATATAGAGATATTTTTATTATACATATTAAACACCCAGACCAAGGAGAAAGTGCTTGCAGAACATACAAACACTTTCACCCAGTCAGTTTGAATTTGACTTTGACTGTAAGTTTTATATTCAGTATTTTTCATATTTCGAAGGACTAGAACATTCAAGTCGAATATAATGGTATTGGCTGTTGAAGGCGAAACAGACGTCACTATGCCATAACCGAAAAGAAGAAGAATATAATGATAAATAATAATATAATGGTATCTATGTCGTATACCAGTCACAAAACACCCATAGTACAAGTGCTGCTTAGTTTGGGGTTAGATGATGCTGTGTGATTAGTAACTTATTAACTTTCTTAACGCCAGTAGTAGCCCGATATCGTGTGAGAAGTGAGACCTCGCAAGACGTCACAGGATAAACAGTCGAGATAAAGTATGAGCTGAGCTAAGCGGTTTCAAGATTAATGCAGCGTTTCCGTGGAAGCCCGCGTTTTCTTAATTTCCTCCGGTGCATAAGCTCTAATTTATGACGTGCCGCGGCAAAGATAAATTTGTTGCTGTTTATCAGCTGCGCTTTAATAAACATTGTTGCTATGACTGTTGCTGTTGCTAGATTATAATTAAGTATAGTTACGGATTACTCCCGTCTTTTCGTGAATCCCTCACTGTCACCCGAACGAAAGACAGTGAATTGGTAACTTTTAGATATAGATCTTTGTGATCCCTTCTCGCCCACATCGACAGTTACCATCAGGTGTGTATTTTTTATATCTTGGAACATTGTCTTTTATCAGTTTTGAAAAATTCAATAGTTAATAAATTTATTTTAGACATAGCTTCACAATAATATGAGTATGCAGTTGAAGGTAGTTGTAGCATTTAGTGGAAACATTTTCTTCTTTTTCTTGATTGTATGGATTGCACCGTGTCATACAAATACAAGAAACAATATCATTTATTTCCATTGTTTGATTTTACAAATCTTAGAAACGGCAAAAGTACTATACAATCAACAAAATAAAAAAAATATTTAATTTATTCATAAAAAGTCGTATTCCAATTTTGGTAGAAGTCTAAAAACTTCCAGAACATCCTGGACAGCTACACAACCCTAGTATTATTTAGTGAAACATAACTGAGTGAAGTGTCCTCGCCATTAGCACTGCGTTTGAATGCTCCACCCATATTAGGGTCGGTGTGTTGAGTAAATCCAGTTATCCAGCGCGGGCTGGTCGCGTCTGCTCGCGAATTATGTAGATAACTTGTCCGGTTTTGCGGTAAATGTTGATTATTCTCCAATTTGTATTTTTATATGTTTTTTTATCCCTTTGGTAGAGTAATCGTGGTTATACCATTTTCATTAAGGAAAGATTATGTTTACTACGATCGGAGTGCAAATCATGATAAAGGTATTTATTCTTCGCAACGACTATAATTACTATGATATTGATTAAAACACGATATTATCCATAATTTAACGGTTTTTGAGTTTCCCGATATTTCGTAGCAATTGCATTCGCCATGACACAGTAGATCTGAAGTCCCAGCAAGTTGGATAACATTTTTATTGGCAGACAAAGTGGTCTACTCTCATTCTCTGTCTTTTATTACGAACTCGTAATAAAACACAGAAAATGAGGGTAGACCGCTAGAATAGCCATGATAGTCTCAAAATACTATTATTACGCTTCTTCTCATTATAATTTTAAAGATACTTCTATTAAATTAAGGATTACACTGGTAGTAATTCCTCAGTTTTCATAACTCACAAATTAACCTAAGCTGCATAAGCACTCAGTTCGTAAATTTATATTAAGGTGGAACGCAAAACTCATAACAATCTCAAACTGAGGCGCAAGATATAACGCTTCTATTATCCACTTTCATCCCGTTTCATCTCATAACCTAACGATGCTGAAACCAGAAAATATGCGGCCGGCTCCTGCTAAAAGTCTTCCTTTGTTATTAAACCGAAAAGGCCTATTTAATTTCGGCTCCGGTCAGCGGTAGGTGAAATTTATTGCCTAAGTGTTTGTTTACTTTGCGGTTAGATCTTTATTAAAATTCGCCGAACTTCGTCTCTGGATTGGAGGTGTATTTGCATTATTATATGAGGCGTTAAATGTTAAAACAGATATGCCTAAAAGTTCTTGAATATAATTTGGACTCGTAAACGTAGCGTCTGATGTCCACAAAGATAATATGTTGGATCACTGTGGTTGCTTTATAGTGAAATAACTGTAATTCTATGCAGAAAGCATAACGACTAGGAGAAGACCTTTTTTTTTTTGCTGAAATGATGATGTAATATGCTGAATAGCACTTCCCGTCATACATAACAGTTTCATATTCATCCTAAAACAAATGACATAACAATGAGAAATGAAAAGTCAATAAAATAATGCGCAACAAACCATAAATATGCATATGACGTCACTTATATGGGACGGCAGTCGTCAAAGTTTTATAGGTGTTGAATTGCAATAGTTTTACACTTTGCTACAATGCGGCTATGTTTTTCCATGTAGCATAATATGCTATGAAAGTATGTCAGTTATATGACGAGAAGAGCATTAGATATGAATTTTACCAAAGTGCATACTGGCGTGTAAGGATTGGAGTGTTGAATTTGAGATGAGGGGTGAAAGAGGAAAATCTTCCAACCGATGTGGGACCGGTGTTCCATGTGGAAATCAAAACTAACCAGAAGTCATGAATCGAAGTGATCATAATAATAATGTAGCACTATTTAACTAAAAACTTATCGTGAACTACTAGGAGTGTGTGCTTTATTATACTTACCTAAGACCTTGTCAATATAGTATTAAAGTCGAGTTAAGATTTATTCCATTGTCTGTACCAAAATATCTAAAATTTACTTACATAAGAAACCTAAGCCGAGACAGATAAGTTTTTTTTTTCAAGGTTCAAGTTCAATAACATTTTAGGGGCAATGAGGAATAGAAATTAGGATGAAAGCGGATTTTTTAAGGCGGATATATAACGGGATGAGTACGGTTTAAAGAGTATAGGACTGTTTTTTTTTAAGAACATACTCAGTAAAACGCTTTTATAAAATACTTAATTGCTCATTTACCGATTAAGGCTCTCAGTTCATGAAATCCACGCACTGTGCCCAGTATTTGGTGTCCCAACAGGTCGCAAAGGTCCAGTTGGCAATCCCATTAGGAATTCTGGTCACGGGTCACCCACAAAGGCTGAGGGCTGTGGAGCGACGAAAATTTACGAGTAGTTAGTAAGGGAATTTTTAATTCACTGCAACTTTGATTGTGGTGTGACTTTTGATGAATATTATGTCACTGGTAATGTTTTTTTTATTGACGGAACATATTTTGTTATAGGATACTTACAAAATAAAATAAAAAAATATTTATAATCATACATTAAGCGACGGTCCCCTAAATAAAGTAGAAATTGAGACTTTTCCTGACAATTTATAGTTAAATATTAAATTATGTTTAGGAATCTTTATATCCTTATTTAAATACTAGTGGCCCGCCCCGGCTTCGCACGGGTTTTTATTCATTTTTTTTTTCCCGGCAATTATTCGAATTTTTCTCGCCTTTTAAACCTTTCCTAGACCTCCACGAACATTTCAAGACTATGATAAGATAAATCCGTTCAGCCGTTCTCGAGTTTTAATCAGACTAACGAACAACAATTATTTTTTATTTATATAGATAGCCATGCTGATACTATCTCATATGAAGTCGGTTAAAAACATTAAAAATTATACTTTTATTTCATTTATTGGGCATTAATTAGCCTTAAGAACCCCTTTTAAGCAAACATTTGCATGTATTAAGGGACACCGCTCTTGAAAGTGAAGCTTCACGTGACTTATTAAGTTAATAAAATATGATACATAAGGCCTTAAAATTTTAATTACACAAAATCCACTTTAAATCGTTTACTTATTCGCCCGGAAACACCCGATTAAAAAAGTGTACTCAAAGTGTACTTGATGCACCTGGGTGAATAAACCCAGGTGCATTAATTATACCCCATAACTTCGATATTAATAGGTTTGTTTATTTATTTTATGACATGTCTTTCAATTTAATCATTTATTATACCTAATTTTGGTAATTTTAATTTGACAATGCCACTATACAGCAGTAACAACACAATAAAAGTTTAGTAACAATTAAATTTGTTTTTTATTAAAACGATAGATGTGTAACATATTGGATTTAAATAGAATTATTTGTATTATACATAGTTTGAGTTGACAATGCCACTACTCGGCAGCTTAATTCTTATGTTACATCTCATATTGAAAGCCTTGTCTGTGTCTTTTGCTGTATTTTCTGTGTGAATATAATATTTATTATTAGAACTTAACGACATCAAGTTTACAATGTTGCCTATGATGAATAAACTGCTATGAAACTATCAAATTCGAAACATTAAATAAAATTTTGCATAATCGTGGTTCGGTATACTTTAATAGGTACATGTTTTATTCAGCATCTACACCTGTGATATAAGTTTTCATATAATGCTAACATTATTTCAAGCAGTTTCTGGAACATTCCAGATATTTTTAAAGGAATACGCGTAGGTGCTTCGAGACGTACTAATTATCATTCTGTTTGTGTACAAACTTCCGAATTGAAGATTTAGGGTGTGTTCATAATTTGCATTCTAAAAGGCATGATGACTACATCAAAAAAGTTTTATTTGGTATAATTTTTTTTTAATCCGTGTTGTCTAAGTAAGGAGCACACTCGACTTTCGTTGCGAAGGTCGTTGACTCAAAACCAGCAAGCACCTCTGTATTTTTCTGCTTGAAAAATGTATGTCCGCTATCATGTATCATATTATATGAACCTTCACCGTTGAAGCACAAACACGTGCTTCAACGGTGAAGGCAACATCGTGAGGAAATCGTCATGTTCTGAGAACTTTAAAGTGTTTGTAAGGACATATGACATTCACCAACCCGCACTTGGCCAGCGTGGTGAATTAAGGCCCAATCTCTCTCGTCAAGACAGAAGTCCCTGTGTCCCAGCAGTGGGAACGTTAATAGGGTGTGAGTGAAGTGAAGAGTCTAGCAATATTTATTTACTCTTATGAGTATACCTCAACATCTGTAAATTCTTGAGAGGATTAAGTCAAAGTTAGATAACATATGCATATAGATAGCTGTGTGAACACGTCCTAAGCAAATGCAGCCGGTATGCAAATAGTTAATTAGTTAGTTTAGCGCGGCTTGGCTCTGGTTTACTGCAAAACTATAAACCGATGTTATTCGATAATACTGCATTCATATTTGTTCAACATTTATTCAGTTGTTGACTGCCTCTATATTTTATTCCTTAGAGAACATAGGTATTTTTCATAGATTTAATTTATATGTCATACGTCCATTAAGTTGGTCAACAATCTTCGCTGTTCTTTCTAAGATTTGTAAAATCAAACAATGGCAATAAATGATTTTGTATCTTGAACCCTGGTCACAGCGCTCTGCTCCAAAAACGGTATATTTAACAGCAAAATGCATTTTTTTGTAGTTAGTACTATGACGAAATTTTTTTATAACTACTTTTATGACCTCTAAGCGAGAGGTCGCTAGATATTTACCAAAAACCAATTTTAGTGACCTTTAAAAGTATACTTTGTGTGATTTTTGACTGTAATTTGTTTACTGGTACGATATCAATGTACATTTTTCAGAACTTCACTATAACGCCTTTTCAAAGGTGTATACAAAAATTATAGGATTTTACTGTACTAAGAGATAAATTATATCTGATATCCTCTATGATCTTTCTCATTACCATCATTAATGATACAGATCAAAGATATTACAGATAAAGAAAGCTTCAAAGTTGTCTTCAACAATGTGAATTTTGTTAAGCTTATCACTGAATAAAGTTATTATTATTATTATTGTAAAATTGTGTAAAGAGTTCTTAAATTATGAAATTGAATTCGGTATCAACAGTTTTATAAAGTCTAGGACATACAAGAAGTATCAGTTTTTATACTAGGCGTTAATCCAGATTATTAGTTATAATATTCAATCCGAATTTTAGTTCGACTACAAAGTCAAGTGTGGCCGTTATGTAGCAAAAACGGCTACACTTTTACAAAAATATTAAAATATCCATATTACATATTATAATTGAAATATTCAAATACATATATGGTTCCAATTAGTAAAATATCAAGAAAATAGAACCGAAATTGTAAAATCTTCAATACTTTTAACATCACAGCTCGCTCTTTTAGTTTCTTAGCAAAGTTTTCACTAAATTTTCTCCCTAGCTTTATTAAAAAATTGAAGTTATGAAAACAGGGCCAGTCGCTCGCTTCAAATTAAGTTTCTCGTAGCTAATTATGAGTAATGAGTTATACTGCTGTTTATTCTGTGTTCTATTGCTGTGCTAGGACATAATGCTTCAGACTGCGACTAACTACGTAACTAGAGAGCGTTGTAAACGTACGTAATTAGTCAAGTTAGGTGAGCGAACGTAGTAAAATTATAATATGAAATACAAATAATATTCATATATTTTGTGCCTATTGAAAATACAAATAAAATTGTCTTCTTAGTCAAAACCAATTTTGTGCTTGATACGTGAGTGCATTGAGTACGTGTCTAGTGATTTTTGTAAAGTTAAGCAACGTTGCGCCAGGTCAAAACTTGGATGAGTGACCGCTCGGACATCATCTTTTTGCAAAAAAAAAAAAATATTTTTTCCAGTATTCTTTTTTTTTGTAGAATTTGTATATGTTGTTCAGGGAACCCTAGTAGTATGAATCTAGTAATATGAATACTTATCAAATTCATTTAAATAGTTTATCGAATACGGAATTACACCGCGTATTCATAAACATTATAATTATTTCAAAATATCATGCACAAGCAATTTGTATTACGTATCAAAACGTCTGATAATCACGAGGTAATGAATGGTTCATTATAATAATTGGACCAATATTATTTCTTCCCAATTACGGTATAGATAATACCTGTTTTGTGCTTGCGATGTTATGGTGATTTTGTGTACAATTTATTATTATGTAATGCGTAACATTATGTTATTACTAACTGACCCCAGCAAACGTTGTTTTGCAAAATGAAAAATAGGTAGTGGCCGATTCTCAGACCTACTGAATACGCATTATCTAATTTGGTAAAAATCGGTAAAGTTTCGGAAGAGTACGGTAATTAACAATCACATTGTTGGAATTTTATATATTAGATTATGTAAAAGGGAAGAACGACGAAGCACTTCTCTTGAGTTTCGAAGTCCGAAAATAAAAAAATAAAAAATAAATAAAATAATAAAATCATTTATTCAGGTCAATAAAAACATTGAACTTAACTAATACGATACGATGACACTACCGAAGCTTTACAACTGTGTGGTAGTGTCAGAAACGTTGAAAGGTTGTCAACACTAGTTATGAATGTGAGTAAATCTCGTTTTTAAAATGAATAGTGCAACTTACGATAACTTTGAAAGTGAAGGAGACTTTTTTTTGACAATAATATTAATATTATTTATTTTACTCGAAAATAATAATAAAGTTGGCTCTTATATCTTATCTCTTGTATAACGTTTTTTTCGTATTTCGTAAAACCATCTACCTTCTAGGTCTTCATGCCCCATCTTAGACCACATCGTCACTTTACATCAGGTGAGATTGTGGTCAAATGAAGGCTTATCTAGCATAAAAAAATATACATATACATACATCTAAAATTCCTAAACTAGTATCTAAACCTGTACAAAACTAAACAATACAACAGAAAAACATTATTAGGTAAAGGCCTTTGAATAAAATATTTGTTAAACAATTGTAATGTTTTGCAAAAAAAGATTTTCCATTTCTGTGCTTTTTCCAGCAAAAAGCAAAATATAATTGTATAATTTATTTTAAGTGATCAAAAACAATGGTATATAGGATTTTCTAAAGCCTAGGGCTTAACTGTAAATTTGTTTTGTAGAAATTAAAATGTTACCTTTGATGTGCTGTGAGAATTGGGCCTGGCAGGACAGACTATTGCATTCTGTGAACAAAGAAAAATTATATATTAATTTTCGTAAATAAAATAAATAATTTTAATAAAATCACACGTTAGGTTTCGATAGCGAGGGATCGTATCACTGTCATTTACAACAGAAATGAAGATCCGGACAATCCACTCACCAACATCTAGCCCCGTGGTAAGCTCTAAGCTTGTGTTACGGGTACTAGACATCTGATATCTATATATATAAAAATGAATTGTTGTTCGTTAGTCTGATTAAAACTAGAGAACGGTTGAACGGATTTATCTTATCATAGTCTTGAAATGTTCGTGGAGGTCTAGGAAAGGTTTAAAAGGCGAGAAAAAAGCGAATAATTGCCGGAAAAAAAAATTGAATAAAAACCAGTGCGAAGCCGGGGCGGGCCATTAGTACTTAATATAATAGACATACATAGTTATATTTTATTATAGACAACAATTCGACGACGATATATTTGACAACCTCTGTGGCTCGGTGGGCGAAGGCCCGCCTGACACGCAAGAGGTTGCGGGTTCGATTCCCGCCGGGGGACCTGATTATGTACTATCTTCAATTTCTGGTTTCGGGTCTGGGTGTTTTCTATATATCATACGTATTTACAAAAAATATATATACGACATAGATATATATCTATGTCATATATCAGTCACCTAGCACCCATAGTAGAAAAAAGCCGGAGAAGTCATTCTAGGTCGTCATGTCCCATCGTAGACAAAAAAAAAATAGTAGAAGCTCTGATTAGTTTGAAGTTAGAATTATGCGTATTAATTTTTTCATATTTTGTTTGCTGGTCCGTAGATATTTATATTATTTACTTATTATACATATTTTACACCCTTAATAAGGAGAAAGCCCTTAATAAGGCTTGTTTTGCTTGAAAGTGTTTCTTGAAATAAAGCCTGGTGACATACAGACGACGAATTCTCAGTAATAGGGTCCCGTTTTAACCATTGGGTACGGAACACAAATAAAGCTTCAAGAAACGTGTACAACACAGTTGTTATTTTTGGAAGAATCGACGTAAACGCATTTCCCGAAAAAGTATTCGTACGATTGTGAAAACGAGAATAAAACAAGGGAGACCTGACTTTTTGATTAGAACCTTAGGTAGAAACTCTTTTGTCCATTCATACCAAGTATTCATGTTTGAAAATCGGTCAATATATATATTTTTCTTCTTGTAATTAGCGCAGGGCATTTTCCATTTTCAATTTGATGGTTTGAAAATAGAAGTGACATGCTGCGATTACGAATTAATTCAATAAATAGTACAAAGAATAAAAGCACAGAAAGGACATAATCAATGAAAACTAGTAGGTACCTAGCTACGCTTTGTTGTTAATTTTAATAATTCACAAAAACGTTCTTAATCAGAACAACACCGGCAAGTGTTTAGGCAGATCGTAAATAGGACAAGCCCAAGGCCGAACTAGGGCAGGAGGTAAACACAGGGATGTGACATAACAAGCAAGGTCTAATAGAGGGAAGGCAATTTGCAGTAAATAAGGATATCGGTTTAGCGTCATTATCCAAGATACAGCGGATCGTAAACGCGTCCCGTAGGGCTATAGCGGCGCTTTTTTTCAATCATTGACTTACGAAAATGTATTAGGTTCGAAAATTTGTGATGTACGCGGAAAAGCTGATTATATGGAGAGAATAGGGTTTGCGAGCGTTGTGTTGCTTTTACTCGGTTTTTGATAACGTGGAATTGGTAAACTGTAAGATCGCTAACATTTTGTTACCCTTAGTAATAAAATATTTGAATATTTTATAATTAAAACATAGTTTTACTTCAACAAACTGACCGGCTGGTGGAAACAAATGGCTCTAGTAGAGGGGGATTTAAGATCTTCGCTCAGCAATGAGACACATCATTCTAAAAAAAAAAACAGTATTATGGTTAAATGTATATAAAAATACACATTCCTGGCAACCCTAACCTCAGTTAATGAGTTATACGCCCCCCGTGGTGAGTACTGTTCTTAGAAAGCGATTTATGTGCCGCGCCTGCGAACTACACGCCATTTTACACCATTTTTCATTACATCCACTGGTCCGGTAATATATCGCGCCACCATGTTGTTGTGCCTACTTTTCTTACGTTGTTTACGTTTTAGCTACTTGGCGAATATATCTTTTTTGTGTTAGAAAGTTTTAAGAACAAACACAGGCTCTATTGTGCAAGAAAGAGAAAAAGGTACAAACTAAAACGATGCTAAAATTTGGGAAGAATCCAAAATCTAATAAGTAAGAAACTAATTTGGCGAGTTATATTTCGATTTAGAACAACACCTTTATTTTAAATTACTTTATATTTAAATAAAATTATAGTTGCCTATGTGAGTAAACAAAGTAGTCTTCCGCAGTGCGTTTGAGTAAGAAAAAATTACAGCCAGCAGGCAACTCTGCATCGCGATCTCTAAGCGTATGAATGCCCAGCATAAAATCTCAACTATGAATACCGCTATATTATACGAATGCTTAGCGATCTTGCTATTGTTTCGCTTTCAAATGCACATTCGAAGGGGTTTATGCAGCCCAAGGTCTAAGCCCCTAAGGGTCTATTAACCCGTTTGACGCCCTAGACGGGACAAAGGATAGACGGAGAGGTCCGAGATGGTTTCTAATTACGACACAGACCGTTATGCAAATCGGGGGTCGTCCGCTCTTTGTCTGTAATAAACATGCGCGGCTCTTGCGGTCCGAGCGCCAAATTGCTGGCCTTCCATTTGCCCAGCAATAAAACCACTTGAATTGTAGTGCCCTCTCTGTACAATTACTCTTTGATAGACTTGGACGCTGTCTTTTTTAGGTGTCTCTGTCAGCTTCTAGACCTTGCGTTTTGGGAGTTGTCAGGTGTGCTGTCGGACATTTGTTTCGGACCATTGTTGTGCTGTTTATTTTTGGTTCAAAGTTTATTTAGCATTTAGCATAAGATTGAATTTGTTCAATCACTTTTACTCGTATATTATATACACCGGCCAGCTATTTCTATACATTTTATTGGATCAATAATAATAATATCATGTTGGTCCCTATCCAAATCTTAAAACACAAAAACCAAATAGCTCTGAAAATTAGTAAACGCTAGTGGATGATTAAGATTAATAGGAACCTTTGAAATCCATTAGGTACATAGCTAAGTTATGAGCAGGATTCAAGTCAATTTCGGCATGTCCATTAGCCGTGCGTCGGTGAACGCTGCGGCGCTCCCGAAACTGGGCTAAAAGCATCGCTCACTCGCAACGATAATTCTTCACAAAACTGTCCGCGGCGCCTCGATTTAACCGACTCTCCGAATGCTCAATTTAAAATCTGTATCTCCTATTGTTTGCAGTTGTAAATTCACGCGTCAGAATGCGACAAACGTGATGATAAAAAAGGACAATTTTTCACGCGAGCAATATTTCCGTTTGTATTGGAACAATCGATGTGCCTTTTTCTCGTGCTAGCAGTGTACAGGTAACAAAGGATGGGGACATGGGGTTATCCGCGCGAATTCGGAATCGTTGCATTGCGAGGCGTTTGTGAGAGGTCGTTACTGTAGAGATCGAGCAAAAAAAACGGGCGACTCTGGCCTTTGTAATGCACGTGTCGCGCCCACGAATATATTACTTACAAGAGCTATATCCGTGCTTTGAGCTGCGGACTGACTCGGTAATTCTACGTTTGTTTTTGTGGAACTATGCGGAGTTGTAGGTCCCTGGGGGCTTCCCTTTGGGCTTGGATTAGGAACTAAGGTGTGTACAGGACAGTAGTGTCCAAGCGGTTTAGCGTATTGCGACTATATTACTAATTATAACACCTCAAAAATATAGATTCTGTATTTTTGGTAGTCTTCCGGTAAGTTTGTGTTTGTATGAGTAGTGGGCGGGCGGGAGGTACAGTTGTATGATTATTTTGTGGAATCTAGAAACTAGAGAAAAGTGGGTGCGGCTTTAGTACTAAATATTTGGTTTCAAAAGTATTTCTAGCCAATAACCTCACTAAGTACTAAATTGTCAGAAATAGCTAAAAGGCTGTAAGGCTGAGCCAAAATATCAGATTTTCAGTTACAAAAAAAAAATGATCAAGATAAGGGTTTTTAGCTTTCTTGTCACTATTATACCTCTAAATAATAATTATCGGTAACAGGATGTGAGTCAGTAAGGCTGTAATTTCTAAACTAAAAATCGATGGCATAGAGATCGTGGGTTTCTTACGAATTCTGCACTTATTTTCTCATTTCGAGCATTGAAACATTTTCTAAATAAAATGAATAGAAATTCCTTTTAAAGTTTCAAATAACATAAATGGCGAAGATATGGAAACGCAAGACTCGGTTCAATGGATGCTGCGCTGACCCAGATAAGAGCATCTCGCTCGGAGCTGGACCAATAACTGACCACATGCGAATTTCAAGGATTTAAAAAAGACATTGGAAAAATCTGTGTTATAAAGATAGAAAGGAGACCTGTTTATTCGATTGAGTTTTACTTTTTTTAAGAGTTGCTTGAGTAACTCATTTAAAGGAGTTTATAAAAAATAGTTTGAATTGAGAAATAATAAATAATTATTTCCATTTTTAAATTTGAAACGAGAGTCATTGTAAGCTTTTAAAAATAGTGCTTGCAGTGCTACTTATTTTAAATTTGAAAATGGAATGTCCGGGAATTTTGCACTGAGCGCGTTTCATATTCGTCATGTGTAAATAAATATCATGAAGCCAATTCTTCAAACATTTGGTAAAAATAACTAAAATTGACAAAATAATATTTCCAGAAAAATAAGACTTCAAAATACCTTAAGGTTCATTCTAATGATATTGACATAAACGAAAAAAATATTAAAACCAAAATGAATAAAACCTTTAATTATTATAGTAATGACTTAATCCAGGTCGTTACACTGAAAGTTTACAGTATACGATTATTCAAGATACAAGATACAAAATCATTTATTTCCATTGTTTTGTTAAAAAAGTCTTAGAAACTTCAAAAATAAAATATAATAAAACAATAAAATAAAAGTTATTCATGCTTCAGCCTACTGGCATACATTTATGAATCCTTATATTTAGCAAGACATTTGAATTTAGATTACTTACGTACTTGAATAAAATTATGATTATAAATACGAATATTATTCGTTCAAAAAGAGGCAAGATAGTTTCAGTATGGATTGGGCAAAGAACCTCCTTCCTCTTAAATGTTGATTAAAGAACTCTAAAGTTTAAAATGTATGCACACACCCCTGTTGCTAGGAGTATTTCTTTTGTAGCTTGTGTAACAATGATGTGCGAGGGAGCACTAAAAATGGGGAGCATTTGGCAAGCACTTATCCTTAAGGATGCAAAGGGTTTAGATATTTGGCACTACGTCTAGGGTTAATGCACAAAGAACAGAAGTACGTGTCTGTTACCACCACAGAGGTATTGGTGGCAATTCACAACATGCGTTAACCTAACTTAGATGACTAAAATATATAACATACAGAAGATGTATTGCTCTAATGTTATTGTTTTTTTTAGGAGTTGACACGACAGAAACAATTGCAATCTCTGTTTGTATTAGGTTGATATTAAATTCCCGCCCTCTCTAGGTATTTGAATATAATATAAACAGTAATTTTAAAGAACATTTCGATAATAGACCGCCCTAATTATTGAGTAGTTTAATAAGAATAGTTTTTTTCCGGTTATTGTTGAAAAGGGATGGTTCTCAATGTTCATGCCCGTTCTGGATTCTGTTAATACTACATTAAATTCACAAAACATACCGTCACTGATTGGATTAACTAGCGCCTGTTTACGTACCAGTTCGAAGGAACTGTATAAAAACTCTTGAATCGGAGTAATAAATAAGTACTTAGTATTTATTAAAAAAATATCTAATAAGCGCTTATGACTTCGCACGCGTAGAGATCATGTCTTTTACCATAACACCATAGGACTTTCAAACATCAAGCCTCCAATTTAACCCCTTAGGGGAAAACTTTAGTTAATTGCGATCAATAGCTGATGTGTAAGGAACCTACCTCTAATAATTCAAGTCTCTAAGTCCAAAAACAAAAGAACTTTCATACAAACGTACATACCTCCTCAGGAATGGAGTTTCTTTAAATTCGTTCTTAGCGGACGTCTACACCCAATGAGAAATCTACCAGCCAAATTTCAAGTTTGTTGCGAGATTTCTTGATTAATCAGTGAGTGGTAAAGTAGTAAAGCATCTCTCTTTTATTTGATTTACGTTTTTGAAAACATTTTAACGAAGTTTTTTATTTGGCCGTTCGGTTTCGACATTTTTTTCCTAAATCCACACAAATTTTCAAGAACACATACCTCAACGCATGCTCATTTTTAACCTACCTTTTTTTAATTTAATTTCTTTGTCCCCTAAACTTGACGCCCGGGGTACGCCACTGCTCCTATTCGCCCCTACAACTTCGCGAACTTGCGGTTCTCGGGTCACATATCCAGTCATCAACCCAACAAAACCGGGGATTACTACGGCAAAGTTCAAATCTAATTTGTAATAGAAGGGTTGCCAGTATCAGCGTACTTAATTAAAGAGATGTAACTCCCTTCGACTAATTACTTAAGGAGTGACCTTAGTGGATTACCAGTTTCATGGTAGGACTCGATGGCGTTTGATTGTGTGGTTTATAGTTTTCTTGGTAGGATTTGTTTTAAGTATGCATTTAATTATAGAATATTAATAAGAGAATAATAATATGTTTCTTAAAGCCAGTATATGAAATTTATGAGCTAGATTCAGAACTCGATTTTTAAATATAGTGTTGGTTTGCCCAATTATCAAGATTGACCACAGACTTCTATTTTTACGGGAATATAATATTTTTCGTGGAAATATCACTGAGAACTACTCTAATATATATATAATAGGCAACATGAGGTACGTTAAAAAATGTAAGTATGTTTTTTATTTATGCCAAATAGTCGTTTGTTGACTTTGACATTTGTATAAATAAGAAAGAGGAAAAATACATGATAACATTAATAGCTTTGCTATCTACTTTGCTTGTACAATGTAAGTATAATTTGTAAAAAATATGGTATAATTATTTATATTAGGATGATGTTTACATTTATTAATAGATGATATTGTTATATTTAATATTGTACACTCCTGCCTCGTTTCTATTTTAATAAAAGTCTTTTCCATCCTCAGGTTGCCTGGAAGAGATCGCTTTACCGATATTGTGCACACTAAATACAATAATAGACGGCGTTTCGAGTAATCCAAACTACAAGTACTATGTCAAGCATTTGACAGTTGTTTAGCCTCATTTTGTCTATGACAGTATCTACTCATAGTTTATATTATCCATGGTACAGTCCAGGGTTGAAACTTACCACCCAAACTCCGAAACCCGGGACATGTTGCTTTAGTAATTAAATTCCAAGGGATTTGCAGCCCTAACGCGATTAGGACAAAGCTTAACTTCGCACAAATCTACGGCTAACAAAACACGGCCTCAATCAACTTATTCAAGATTTCATCCTTGATCTTGAGTTCGTTTGAAATCTATTGGTTTTGGGAATTGTCGGTGAAAATACTTAATGAAAGCCGAACTAAGAATTTTCACAGTAATATAGTTTACGCATCAGAATAACACAGGCCACTTTATACCACGTTAAAATGCCACATTCCCCGGGAAAAACAATGATTGCAAGCGAAGCCTGATTTAGATCAAATTTAACACGGACATAGCTGTATTCCCAGTTAATAATATTAAAAAAAAATCCAGACAATTCACACAACAAGATCTAGCCACGTGGTAAGCTCTAAGCTTGTGTTACGGGTATAATAATTTATTCAATAGTTATTTTACAGTTTTGCAATAATTATTACTATCTTAGACTAATTTGCAAACTAGAGGTAGAACTATTTATTTATAACTTACAAAATAGAGCTTAGACAAAGAAAAAAGGGTAAATCAAATAATAACAACAATAAAACTTAAAAAATAACGTACTGTCTTATGAATATACCTAATTATATCATTAAAAGTATTTACATGCTGGTAATCTCACTAAAAGAAACAAAAGTATAAAACAAAAGCATCTATTGGAAAATGTATTATTACGCGGGAAATGCCGCGGGCTAAAAACTAATTCTGTAAATAATCAGCAAATTTTGAATGTTATTAACTAAACATGATCAGTATTCAAAATACAATGAAATTACCATGAATTCTAAATTATTCTCGAACGTTAATTAGTTACATTAATCCACTTAAATTCATATGGATTCTACGTGCTTTGTTTTATTAGCATATATTATGAAGCTTCATTTAAACGCAATATTATCGACAGCTTTGGGTACCTACTTTTAAGCTTCTCAATTTACGTGTACGTAAAATACATAGGTAACTAAAACGAATTGTATTCTCATTTTTAAGATTACATACGTGAGCACCCCTTTTTACGTTTCCACTGCTGGGACACAGGGACTTCTCTCTTGAGGACAGAGATTTCGCGTTAATTTATCACGCTGACCAAGTGCGAATAAATGTAACATGTCCTTTAAACTCGTTAAAGTTCTGTGTTGAGAAAACATTGCGTCAACACTATATATATATATAAATATTAAATTCCGGGCTGGGCCAGTGCGTGAAAAGATTTTTTCTTGTTTCGTAATGTGGTCCAGAGAAGCCATCTACCTTGTAGGTCTTAATGCCCCATCTTAGACCACGTCGTCACTTTACATCAGGCGAGATTGTGGCCAAATGAAGGCTTATCTAGCATAACAAAGAAAGACAGTTGGATACCCCTTGTCCGTGCCAGTTCTTGTAGAGCTATCAAGTCCACTGACAACTGTGACTAACGGACCAAGATTACTCTATGTCTATTTATACCCATTGACTTATTTACTCGGAGATAGTAAAATAGGCCCTAAGTATTAACATAACTTTGATTAATAAACCAACACCACTAACATACCCAAAACCACGCCACTCCATTTTGGACCTATCCTCCCTAGATCCTCCTATATCATATGACACTGTACGTACAGTCAACAGCAAAAGTAAGTGATCACAATTAACGTTTCGAAACATCTTCGTGATGTGTAGATCTAAGTGGTTATACCGTGTCAGTTCTAAAGTTCGAAGTTTAAATTATTAGTCAAAAGTAGGTAAATGGTAATAACACCGAGGATCGAACTAAACGTGTTCACTTACTTATGACAAGTTATTTGTTCCTTTACTTCTAACAAACTACAATAGTCAGTAACTTTTGACTTAATTTACTGTATATTATATTTAAAAATAAATTGAAATTTAAAATTGCGGAAAAACCCCCGATTCCAATGCCTTAATTTCCTTAAAAGTAAAACACTATAATATTTAATAATGTGCACGCGATGTGCTTTCATTTGATACCCCACTCGAGCATATTTGCAGATTTTCGGTTTTTCTTCCCCACTCTCACTCCCATAACTTTGAAACGGCTCAACCGATAAAACATGTCTAAGAACACGCGGGCCAAACTCACCTCTCATACAAAAATAACTTAATTGAAATCGCTCCATCCGTTCGGGAGTTATGATGCCCCAGACAAACAGACAGACAGACCCGTCATACTTATAAACTTACTTAACTTTAAGTAATAAGTTTTTAACCTCTTTTTTTGGCAAGGGTTAAAAAGCGGGAGGGAGCACACTCGAAAATCATTCCGAAGGTCGCGGGTTCAAACGCACCTCTGTTTATTTCTACTTGAAAAATGTATGTGCGCTTTATAACAAGTGCTTAAACGGTAAATGCAAAACATCGAGAGGAAAACGGCATTTTCTGAGAACTTAAAATAGTTTGAAATACATGCGACATATTCGCCAACCCGCCCTTGGCCATAGTGGTAAATTAAGGCCTAATCTCTCTCGCTAAGAGAGAAGCCCTATGTTCCGGCAACGTTAATAAGGGGACGATGGTGATGATGATAATCTATTTTGGGACATTATTTCCTCAGTTTCTTTTGCTTTTGACTGTACAGCAGTCTGCACACAGAGTGCATTTCCCCGTGGCACATGTAAAGTGTTATTTGAGCGTCTGACTGCAGATCCATCACGCTGTGTGCTCAGACGAAGTGAACGCAAATAAAGAGTTATAAAGATTGCGAGTATGGAGTAAACAGAAACTCAATACTGAAGTTGTTTTAACGCTTAAACATTATTATTTTCAGGGTTCCGTAGCTAAAGGGTAACATTTACCGTATTACTCAGACTTCTACTCGTGTTTCGTAATGTAGTCCGGAGAAGCCATCTTCTGGGTCTTCATGCTCCATCTTAGACAACATCGTCACTTTACATCAGGTGAGATAGTGTCGTGTAATTTTTTCGTGATCTACGAAACACGAAAAAATCGCTTCACGCACTGGCCCAGCCCGGAGGGTGGTGACAAGCCGCGGCCGAAGCCTCCCACCAGAGACTGTTCTTAGCACCACCCGGAGGTCAAGTGTAAGGATTCAGAGGGTTATCATCACTTACGAACGTGAACAGAAAAAACTTCCAAACTTATTTATTTATTGGAGTAACCAAAAACTTACAAAAACAATATTTATAACTAAATTTAACACCGGGAAGCTTATTGATTCTTTAGTTTACTTGAGTCAAACCAAATCAATTTGAAAGACAAAAATTAAATTACCCGTAAGGTAACCCCGGTCAAATAATGAAATAGACATTTCCTTTGCGAAACCAAGGAGGCCAATTTAGAAACTACAAAAACGGGGAAACAGCCGTAGCGGGCTATTTAGCCGGACGGCACAGAAAGGCAATTTTCTCTCCTATTTCAGCCAGAATCCGGAATTATCTGCAATCAATCGAACAAAAGGAGAATGCCAAAGTTATTTCTCTCACTCGCGATTTATCACAACAATCATTTGTCTCGGACAATTCCAACAAATGTCGGTATTGTTTACTTGCCAAAGAAAGATATGATTAAAGACTGGTTTTGTAGGTTATAGGGGAGAGTGGGGCTGTGATGACTTTCAAGTGACACTTGAGACACTTGCCCGACGCACCCTTGCGATCGAAGGCTTTGAAGAACGCGCTATGCTTTCTTGAGTCTTGTTACTAATGGGGAGGTTTTCAACTTTTTTGAGTGCAGTTCTATCGTTAGTTTGCTCTTCGTAGAAAGGTGACATTATACATACCCCCTTATGCGAAATAGTCAACTAAGCCATATTAGATATAATGTCGTTAGCATTCGTTTGTCCTTGTCACTCACTTTGATATTTGTGTTTGTTCGAAAGAGAAAAAAATCTCGCTGGCTTAAATATCTTTGCTATCAATTTTGCTTATGAAGGAAATTTAAATTAATTTGAATGTTCACAAAACATTTGTATGCGAGAAAAGTTGCTTGCAAAGAAATACATATTTCGAATAGTTTTATATCGTATTAACACAAACCCATTTGGGAATTACAAACAAACATTAACAAGTATTAAAACCAGAAAACTCCGCCATTTTTTCAAAGTAATTTCCATGCAATAAATAAAGAATGTTGCATTTAACATTCCCGTACTGCAAAAGTGCTATTACAAGCCAACTTACACAAAACATTTAGCCCATTCGGAGCGTTCACAAAAGGGAACGAGTTACGTTCACAGCTCGATAGCCTTCCTTAGCCCTGAGTGCAGGCTACAGTGTTCGAAATCTAGGTCGAATATGGTTCTTTTCTCGGTTCTCTTGCTTCGCTCGTCAGACTCACGGCGAGTTGACGAGCACAGCGAGCTAAAGGTACGCGTCCATTGCCCGCGACGCACCGCGCGCACGGGATGCAACGGATTTTAGTTTGCTTGGTATTATTTTACATAACACTGCGTCCACTGTGTGCGCCGCTCGCACCGAAAGCCAGCATTTATTAACAAAATAAGCGTTGCGTGCCGATGACATCACACAAATCAGTCACAAAACTAATGATAATAATACTTTCGACAATGTACCGTGGACGCATGCCATCGGAAAATCTGTTCAATCCGCTACGGGCCGGCGCGTGCGTTGCGTTCGGCGTGGGCTAATGGACGCGTACCACAAATAAATAGATAAGTCTCAATTATTTTCAGATTGGTGCTGTTGGGACAAGACCGACGCAGTAAATGTCGGGAACAGAAAAAAAACACAATGACATGATATTTTATTTTTACCAACCTTAAAATTAATCCAACCTGGATTGTAACGGCGGAGCAAAAATATGTCCGATGCATTCTACGATAATCAAAAACTAAATATTTACTTTTTAACCAAACTTAAAAACTAATTATTTAGTTGGCAACACAAGCTTCGCTCTCGAAGAAAACCCGCTAAGTCCACCTTACATATTCGGGGCGCGCCGCGGACCTGGCATCAGTCACCGACGTAATTACAACGACGTTGATTTATCGCCCGGACACCCAGAAAGCAGGGTTAATGAAATAACCGGGGTATTGCCATATTGCTAATACATTCCTGTGAGGTATGGAACGTTTGATGAAGCGTTCGAATGTCCCATTCCAAATTTGACTTATTCGTTTTGAATATTAACTTTCAAGTTATACATAAAAACTAAATAGAATGAAATCTGCTAGATTGAGAATGAACTAGATTTTTACACTATAGACTCAGTTCAGTTCAGTTCAGTTTCTTGTAAATTGGACTCTGCGCTTGAAGCGATAATTTGCCAGTGTCGAGTTAAATAAAATAATAAAGTGAAAAAGATGTTACTCAGTTACACTCTAGACTCAATTTAATTCGATTCCTTATAATTGGACTCTGCACTTGAAGCGTCAGTTTGCCAGTGTCAAATAAAACAAAAAAAAATCCACTAGAGACATAGAGGTAAAAAAACACCGTAGGGTCTCTGTTTGAAAGTCAAAGAATATCGTGTTCTAAAGGTAAATGTTATTGTCAAATTCATAAATGGAATGTGTTGAAAAACAGAGCATGGAAGTTTGATATTCTTCACCAAAACGGCTAAAATTCAAAGCTGTTTTGCAAATTCATAAAATTATTCTGATTTTGAAAAACGTGAGAACGTGAAAATAATGGCGTTGATTTATCGCCCGGACACCCAGCAAGCAGGCTTAATGAAATAACCAGGGGGATTGACATAATGCTAATACAGGTTCGGGTTATGGGTTGGCTTGATGAAGCATTCGTCTGTGCTATCGCAAGTTTGATTTATTCGCAAGAATACTACAGAGTTACTGTTAAATAAAGGTGATTTAGACTATGACACTGTCTATACTCGGCCGATAAGCACTAGTGGCTATGTATTGCAATCAGCAAAAATCATTGTCTCAACATATTATTTTTTCTCTGTCTATCTTAGATTTCTCAATAAAAGTAGTGTCGAATTCATAAATATAATGTTTTAAATCACAGACCATAAAACGATGAAAATCCTTAAAAGTCGCTATAATTCAGTACTAAGCCGATTTTTTTCAATTTTTTTACCCACTACCTGGTTTAGACCACAGCTAGGCATAGGGCTCCCACGACGGTCCTGTGCTAACCTCATCCACTTACGACCCGCAAGTACGCGCCGATGTGTAACTTTATTAAGTCTACACATAGCAATAGTCTTGCGATAAGAACAGTATCTTCATCTCTTTCCAAAAAGCAATTCCCTCGCAAACTAAGCGCCAAAAACGCTTAGACAGCTACCCTCATAAATTCTGACCGCTCGCTACAAAACAGGCCGCCTGTTGCCGCCATTTGCATTCTGCTGATTGATTATTCAATTGGACACCGCAGCCGGCCCCGGGTGTGGACACAACGGAATTGATTAAGTAAATGCTAATTCTAGGACTGCGGTTCTGGAGGGAATCTGAAAAATGGAAAAAAAAACTGACTGGAATAGTTTGAATGGAATTATTTGATTGCGCGGTCGCGGTGTTTGACTATACATGTATATGGATAGCTCATCTAGACATAATTTCTAAATACCATAAGGCATTCTGCGTCTAACTACAATACAATACTCTTTATTGAAAAACCGATATTATAATACAACAGAACAATACTAAAGAACTAAAATACTATATGTAAATGTTAGTGTATTCCAAACAACCTTTGGATGGACTGTAGAAAAACTAGAAACTAACCACCAAATAGTAACATGTTTTTGGTATAAAGTCCACGCATGTCATTTCGCATATATATGTTTTAAGAAATTAAACTATGTTCTCTTGATAATTACTTTATTCTTCATATACTATGTATAGATTGTACAAATTATTCAGATTATTCAAGAGTCAACCGAACTCCACGACAGTCCGACAGCAATTGCCTGTCCCGTGAGCTCGCCAAGACCTACCAACTACTCAACGAATGAACGAATGCTGAACGAATGATCGAATGTCCTAGGCTCGAGACTCTCGCTCGTGATTGAATAGTTTGAAATCTGCGTGTTGCCATTAAAAATCATGACATTCGGCCATCCGTCCAGTGCAACGTCTCGGTGCACGTATCACTAAATTAATACAATACTCATTTACAACCATATTATTAACAATCCTTCAGGTACAACCAACATCCAACTCTACTTTCTTAGTACATGTATAAATAACCTAGGGCTTGAATATTTTGGACAATAATTATACATAATTTTAAACATCAACACTTACGATTACGATTAACATCATGTAATTAACAACCAAATATTAACAATGATTTTCACACAACTTAGCCATAATTAACCGCATAACATAACTGACAACCATACGAAATTATACATCATTTTAAATTAATAATCAAAATCATGACATTCGCTTTTAAATACATACACATCATATAACCACTAAATTATTTCGAGGCTGTCGTTGCTGTATCCTCTTCGTTGTAAACGGCAGCGGGAGCTCTCCCTGAATCGTGTCTTTGTTTTGTTTTTCTTGACTCCTCTGGATATTGGCACTGACCTCGCCTCTTAACTTTGCTAACCCTTCAGTAACAAGCTCAGTGTCAATATCCAGCCGGTTAGATAACGCGTCATTAAATCGAAGCCCAAACAGAACTTCCGATGCCGTTTTTTTGTGGAAGCATTTACAGTATTGTTTATGCCCCACTGGATTTTCCCTAGGCACGTGTCCCAGTCGCCCAGTCGTCTTTACCCGAATTTTGCCTTAGTATCGAATTTAATATGGTTTGATTGAAGCGTTCGACCTGGCCGTTTGCCCTGGGACACGCGACTGCATTTAAAACATGTTTGATGCCGTGAAACTCACAAAACTTTTTGAACGCCTTAGAGGTAAACGATGTACCTCTATCGGAAATTATGCGTGAAGGTTGTCTAAAATCATGAAATATGCTTTCTAATATTTTGATCGTGCTTTTTGTTTTTGTGTTTTTCACGGGTTTAATAAAAACATATTTTGTAAAACCATCAATAACAGTCAAAATGTAGACATTACCATCACGACTTTTTACAAACGGACCCAAGTGGTCAATGTGAACTGTGTGTAATGGTATGTCCACCTTTTGTATGGGATACAATAAACCCTTTCTTTGCTTATCCGTACTATCTTTGTTGAACGCACAATGTATACAAGATTGAACGTACTTTTTCACAAATTTACGTACTTTAGGGAACCAGTATTGACTCCTAATCTTCTCAACCATCTTAGCCTCGCCTAAGTGCCCTATATCGTCATGGTTTGCGCGAAAAATTTGGAACCTTGCATTTCGCGGAACTACTAGGAGAAGTTTGTCGCCATCCCGCCTATAGACTGTGATTTTTGACAGCATAATTTTTTTTTTATATCTTTGGCTTCGTCATCTGTTTCAGGCTTAAGTACCTTAACGATTCGCGCTATATCGGGATCTGTCAACTGTAACGTTAATAGCCAATTATCCTTCTCAATATTGTAGACGGTACACTCTAGAGATTCACTACTCCCATCAGTCAAGGTCGTATTACGACTAAGCGCGTCTACATGAGTCATTTGGACGCCCGGCCTATATTCTATATCAAAGTTGTACTCGCTGATCTGGAGCCACCATCTAGCTATACGGGGCACCAGATCGCGTTTAGTAAGGGTCGTCCTGATTGCATGACAATCAGTTACGACTTTAAACTTGAGCCCTAACAAGTATACTCGAAATTTCTTTAGTGAACATACTATTGCTAAAGTTTCGAGCTCATAAGAGTGCAAGTGACGCTCTTCAGGTGTTGTTTGCCTACTAAAGTAGGCCACAGGCTTCAATACTCGTGGACATTCCTGCCACTGTAACAATATACCACCTACTCCAAGCGCACTTGCATCCGTATGAAGCTCCGTGTCAAGTTTTGGGTTATATAGGGACAGTATCGGCCTTTCAACGAGTTTGTCTTTTAGTACAGAAAACGCACCCTTTTCTTTTTCCGACCATACAAACAGGACGTCCTTTTTCAGCAACTGTGTAAGAGGTCTTGCGATCTCTCCAAACCCTCTCACAAACTTCCGGAAATATCCTGCTAAGCCCAAAAATTGACGGACTTCGTGCACTGACTTTGGAACGGGAAATTCTTTAACGGCAAGTATCTTACGTCCACTCGGTCTTACACCGTCGCTAGAAATCTCATAGCCAAGATAGTCGATTGATTTATCGAAGAATCTGCACTTAGAAAGTTTAAGTGTAAGACGATTCTCACGAACGAGCTTGAGCACCTCTTCTAACCTCTGAAAACCCTGTTCTACATTTGTCGATGGTACTAATATATCATCCAAGTAGGCTAATGCAGACCCAAAACGTTTGGAACCTAGCATTCTGTTGATCAGTCTCTGAAACACGGCGGGAGCGTTGGCCAAGCCGAACGGCAGAGATAATCGATATGGTCGATAAACTACTGGCCTATCGTCGGCGAGCTCAATCGACATTGCGACATCCTTAGCCAACCCTATTTCACTCAGGTCAAATGCGAAGCAGACGCGATAGGACTGCAAAAGGCTGTGCAACCTGTCAAGTAAACTATCGTCGATTTCACCACCTACGTTGATATCAGACTTTTTGATGGGTTCCAACGAGGATACGTCTCGAGTTATCCTATTAACGTGACAACTATCTCTTTCGACGAAGGACGTTGCCCTAGCGAGAGGAACTTCGGAGTCAAGTAACAATACTTCATCTGCTAGATTAGTTAAGACCAAGTGACCTCTTCCCTCCTTTAACCTATAAACACCTTGGTGCAGATGAAATTCCCTACCGGGTTCGCAGCAACTATATCCCTCTACATATACGTCTCCAGAGAAAGTGGAGTTATCTGTGCCTACTTCGACCAAATCTATCTTTTGTACTTTAGTGGGACTGAGAGTTGTTAACTTTATTGCACTACCCCTGTTTGGCACATCTTCCCCAGGACTCTTGTAAAAAAACAGCCTATTATCGTCCTTTAAAACCGTTACACAGGGCATCTCAGTAAAATCCTGACCAATCAACATTGGCGTTTGCATGAACTCTGTATCTACCACAAGAACTTCTAATCCTGCCTCAACGTCGTCTAGTTGGACAGACACCATACTTTTATAGACTGGCATCACCGAAGAATTACCGAACCCCTTTATAACCGGCAAATCATTATAACATTTCGTCAATTTTAGTCTATCTGCTTCTGTTTCCCGCATCAACGTACACTCGCTACCGAAGTCAATATACGCCACACAATCACTACCGTTGACGACGACCTTTTTGAAGAACTTATCATTGGTCTTGTTGTTGATACCTATTTTAAGGGTCTTACGTTCCTCGTTGGTAGGAGCCTTGGTTTCACTACGAAAAACCAAAGGGCTGAGCTTACAAGTTACATAATCGTGACCGACTCTGTTGCATTTTTGGCATGTTATAATAGGACGGGGACACTTTTGAAACGTATGACCTTTGGCTCGGCAATTAAAACAAGTCATTTGGTTCCCGACTAGTCTACTACCAGCCTGACGAACTACTGGCTCGGTTGATCGCCTAGTTAACGAAACGTCGGGTAGCCGCTGAGAGTTGAGAAAATTAAGCAAGTCTTCGGGTTCGTTACAATTTAACGCCTCTGCGCCGTTCCTAACGGATTTGTCATTGATTCCATGTATAATACAGTGTACAGCCTTCTTAGCACTAATCTCACACCTGTTAACCAAGGCAAGCTTGTCATAAAAATATTCCCTATAATTCTCACCAGATCGGGTAGTGCGTGCTAGCATCTCCTCGAGAAGCCGACCATAATTTTGCTCGTTGGGGAAAGCTTTCTTTAGTTTTATTTGCCAATCAGTCCAGCTATATGTAACCGTTGGCAAAGACCCATACCATTTTTTTTTGCGAAACCAACAAGTTTTTGCAGAGCAAAATGTATGGTTTGCCTCTCGTCCCAGCCATAGATGCCCACACACTCGTTAACTTTGCGTATCCAGTTCTCAACGCTTTGCGTTTTACTAGAAGGGTCAAACTCCGGGATTACATTATTGAGCTGGCTATCTGCAAAATGATGAGTTTTACCCTTATTGTCTGCTTGCAACGCATTGTAAAGCTGCAGTACCTGCTCCATGGCGAGTCCCGAGGCGTGAACTGGCACCGGCATCTGCTGCACTGGTGGCGATACCGACTTCGGTACCGAACAAGGCTCCGGCATCTGCTGCACTGACGGTAATACCGGTTCCGGTAGCGCACAAGCCTCGTTAGGCTTCTCGACGTCTTCAACGCTACAGGCCATCGAAGCACCGTGTTTATATGTTCTCTGACTCCGTCTCCTCAGTGACGGGGACGGTGTTGAGGGTGTTTGAACCCTTCTCCTCTTTAACCGGGTACGAGTTCGTCCTCGGCAGAACTCGACTGGAGAGTCTTCGTCTGACGTCATCACCTCCGAATAAAAGAAATGGGAATCATTACTTGTTTTATTTTATATGTATACATAGACGTAGATAATATCATTTTATTTTTTATTTTTTTTTTATACACGCCCTTATACAACTACAATAACTATTTATTATTATATTTTATTTATAATTTATTTATTTACTTATTAATAATTATAGCAAGGACACACATGGTCTAGGCTATCTAATACTAAACTGTGCGTACATAGCACCTATAGCAAGGACACACATGGCCCAGGCTACCTAATACTAATCTGTGCCTACATAGCACCCATAGCAAGCAAGGACACACATGGCCCAGGCTACCTAATACTAAACTGTGCGTACATAGCACCTATAGCAACCAAGGACACACATGGCCCAGGCTACCTAATACTAAACTGTGCGTACATAGCACATATAGCAAGGACACACATGGCCCAGGCTACCTCATACTAAACTGTGCGTACATAGCACATATAGCAAGGACACACATGGCCCAGGCTACCTCATACTAAACTGTGCGTACATAGCACCTATAGCAACCAAGGACACACATGGCCCAGGCTACCTAATACTAAACTGTGCGTACATAGCACCTATAGCAAGGACACACATGGCCCAGGCTACCTAATACTAAACTGTGCGTACATAGCTTACTTTAGTTTATAAAATTTATATTTTTGTGTATGTTATTCTGTAAGGCTTATATGGGTCTTAGATGCCTGAAATAAATGATTTATTTATTTATTATAGCACCTATAGCAAGGACACACATGGCCCAGGCTACCTAATACTAAACTGTGCGTACATAGCACCTTTAATAAGGACACACAAGGCCCAGGCTACCTCATAATCATTAAAGCGATATACTTAATATTTATAATACGAATGAAAAATATCTAACTTATGAAAAATTGGAGGCAACATCAAAAATGTCAATCTCCAGGGTGTGCCCTGGCAAGATTATCACATTTGATAAACCACATAACCCTCCGGAGTGACTCCGTTACAGGAGATGCAGTTATTCTACAATTTTCTGAAACTAACGATATGGGTGTGTAACAACGGACCCTCGTTTATATTTTGAAAATAAAGAATTTAAGTGGTAAAATGTAGACTCATTTATAATGTATAATATGTCTATTCTGTTAACTTTTTAGTAGTACTATAGTTTTTATTTATATTGCATGTCCGAAATGGATACAATTGTTGAAACTTATGTTACATTTTAAGACCAAATGTAAATGCACACAATTTTTACAATAAAATATTCTTATTCTTATTCGTGATTAAAACCACCGTGATTATACCTGCCGTTATGAAATAAAAATAAGCTTTGCTTTTAAATAGTTCTAACTGTAAATCCTTTATCAATCACATGACGCCCAATTCCACGAAACCACACAAAATATCAAATATGATCATCTCCAGGGTGTGCCCCGGCGCGATTATCATACCTGATTAACCACATAAACCTCCGGAATAACTCCGTTGCGGGAAATGTAGCTATTCTGTTATTTTTTTTTTTTTTGAAATTGGGGTACCTAGTTCAGTGCATCTCGTGTGTCGATTTCCAGAGAGTAACCCTGGCAGAAATTGACACAATAGATTAACCATATAAACCTCCGGACTGACTCCGTTACGGAAAATATAGTTTTGCTTTTCATAACTATCGATTGATTTAGGATCCACTGTATATTACCTTAAATTGAATTCGAAACTTAAAATAAATTTCTTTTATTTGAATAAATTCCTCATATAATTATCTAATTTGTCCAATTTCGGAAAACGAGTCTATCAAACATGACTAACTCCAGGGTGTGCCCTGGCACGATAATCATGCTTGACTACCCACATAAACCTCCGGACTTGCTCCGTTACGGCAAATGCAGTTAACTTTAATTTTCCTAATTTTGGATCATGCACATTAATTCGTTAGGATATTGATCACTACAATTTGAATGAAGAAATAAGTCGCTTACCTTATATACAGGATTCGATCCCACTTCTGAGATTTTAAGAAATTAAACTATGTTCTCTTGATAATTACTTTATTCTTCATATACTATGTATAGATTGTACAAATTATTCAGATTATTCAAGAGTCAACCGAACTCCACGACAGTCCGACAGCAATTGCCTGTCCCGTGAGCTCGCCAAGACCTACCAACTACTCAACGAATGAACGAATGCTGAACGAATGATCGAATGTCCTAGGCTCGAGACTCTCGCTCGTGATTGAATAGTTTGAAATCTGCGTGTTGCCATTAAAAATCATGACATATGCGAAAAGTATTTTTGCATTAACCCTTAAATGGATGGATAGTTCATATAGGCATTATTTACAAACATCATAAGACATTTGCGTCTCTACCAAATAAACATTATTTTTGGTACGACCACGTAAGAAGCCAGCAAGAATTGTTCACGAATACCAGCCAATTTTCGTACAGTTACCATAACTTTTTGTGCGTCAGAATACCCATAGCCATTATGCTAATCTTAAGCTAAGCTTTGTTACAAACAATGCAAACTTCCACTATTATTGGCCCTAATTCAGTGACAATGGCATCTTAACCGAAACTTGCCGTAAACGGTCGAATCTCGACTAAGCGACATTTAGCAGGCCATTCCGGTCATATCGGCCGCTATTATCATCTGCGATTCCAACATTACCTACCTTTCTATTCGGTCTTTTTACGGAAATTAGCCGTGTTATTTAGTCGGTAAGAAAACAAACTCTAATGAAAATAATTTACGGCATTGCATTTTCTACTGCGTAGGTATATAGACACTAAAAAAATGATGCAGCACAATTTGGCAACTGTTTGAAATAAAATCAGCGTGTCCAAATATATCGATTAGTCTATCGGACACTTTGGAATAATTTTGTCCAAACAATTCAACTATTAAGTAGTTGCACTAATATCTAACTGTTTGAAATAAAATCAGTGTGTCCAAATATATTAATTAGTCAATCGTCAATCTAGTTGGAATAAATTCCTGCATCCACCGAAATTATACTAAATGAGGTCACCTAACTGTAGAATTTGTAAATTATAATTTTGACTTACGTTGGAACAAAGATGAAATTATCCATCGCATTTGCATTTCAGAGGTCTAATCTTAATAACAAATACAAAAATTTATTTAATTAACTCTAATTTGCATTTATTAATTTTTAATCTGTAAAATTATCTGATGGAAAGTAATAAATAAATAAATAAATATTTCCGGTCAATCAACACAACAATATCTAGCCCCGTGGTACACAGCCTTACCTAGCTGAACGTAAACAGTTGACCATTTAGCTATAAAAGGTTTCCTTATCTCTTCCAGTTAGCTCCAGGATTGCTCCGAAGCCTAGCATTAGCTCGTAATATCCAGCTTACCGACTCACCGACACCCGGGATTACTGACGGACGATACTAGAAGATACGTTTTTCTTTGTGTCGGACGCGACTTTAGTATGAGAAAAGTATGGGATGGTCTCATACCTGGGGTTTTGTGTACAGTTTATACACTTCTTGTCATGAAAAAAAACAAAAATAAGTAATATATATTATTTTTTTAAAAGTGCAAAAAGATGTAATCACAGCGGTCACCCATCCAAGTACTGGCTGCGCGCAAAGTTGCTTTACCTTGTAGTGTACCTTTAAGTTGCTATACATCCTGGTGACAGACAGATAGACGACAAAGTCTCAGCAATATCAACTCCTGGCTAGTTTTCACGTGTTTTATTGTTCTTTGTTTTAATTGTAAGTGGCTGTAACTCGAAAAGCTTTCAACGGAAGATCAGCGTTGTTTTTGTCACGTGCAAAATAACACATGCTGAGTTGAGGGCCTTTTTGGGTGTGTTTATATGTTATTTTTAACCCCCAACCAAAAAGGAGGGGTGTTATAAGTTTGACGTGTCTGTCTGTCTGTCTGTCTGGGACATCATAGCTCCCGAACGGATGGAGCGATTTCAATTTAGTTTTTTTTTGTATGGAAGTTGAGTCTGGAGCGTTTTATGAAAATCGGTTGTGTTGTTTAAAAGTTATGGGGGTGAGAGTGGGGAAGGAAAACCGAAAATCTGCAAATATACTGGTGTGGGGTATCAAATGAAAGCGCATCGCGTCCACATTACATAATATGATGTCGTTTTACATTCAAGGAAATTAAAGCATAGGAGGTTTCTTAAATAAAAAATTTAGATATACATTATTATTATGTTTAATGTGTTTTCTTTCTTTCTTTCAATAGGGTCCCATTTTACTTATTGCTTACGGAACCACAGAATACACAAGTATATAATTAGGTCGCATCCACTGTTTTTAATCAGGTGAATAAGTGTTGCTCAAGGGGGCAATTCTCACGCCTATGATATCATAACGAACGAATTCGTTTTAGTCCTAAGCACGAAAATTGGCCCCTGAAGACTAATCGTTGAACAATAAATAACATTATTTAATATCGAAAAAAAAACTAATTTAGGTTATAAATTCCTTATAATATTACAGGTAAGAGAATTGTCTTCCAGATATTTTAAACTATTCAACGGCAGGATTCTGAAATAGGTAATTTACACCTTCGAAGCCAGGGTGGGTGGCTACGGCCGCTATAAGATAAAATATGTATTTATTTAGCTTTATACTGGTAATTTCGTGTTGACTTCAGAAGCTATTCAAAATTCCAATTAAAATTAAGTGATAGTACAGTCAACAGCAAAAGTAGGTGATCAAAATCAACGTTTCAACTTCTAGTGTGACGTGTTAGATGTAACAAGTTATACCAAAGTGTCCATTTCAAAGGAGTTTTAATAAGTCAAAAGATACTGATCATAATAACACCGAGGACAGAAATAAAATGTGATCACTTACTTACGACATGTTATTTGTTCCTTCACTTCTAACAAACTACATTAATCAGTAAGACTAAATGATACTGTACTATGTTGTTTATTATATTTTGAAACAAATTCAATCGCAATAATAAAATTCAGATGTATTTAGGATGAAGGTATATATTGCGATAAAATTTGAGATTATTAAAAAGCTACGATCCTATTTTTAGTGATAGAGCGTGAGAGTCAGAGAGAAACTCAAAGTTCTCTTTAAGATACTTTGATATTGCTAGTTAGCTAGAATAGTTTAGTACTAACTTGATCAACAACATGAAGGTTATTCTTCGGATTCTCTTGTGGTGGAGGGTGTGTTCGAAAGTCGCATCAACAAAGTCGTGTCCGTTTATTCATTTTAGTGTTTATTTCTCTCAAGTCTAGAAACTTCGAGGTTAGATCTCGAGTTTGGAGTTTATAAGAATTGAAACTTGTTCTGAACTTTGATAGCTTATAGTGTTTAAAGTTTTAACTTAGATTTGTCAAGCGTGTTGATGTTCCGTTCTGCTAGATTGAGTTTTTTTTGAAAATTATTTGTGATTATTTGAAATTATTATCAAAATGCCCGCCTGTTCTTGCCACCTGTTCTTGTGACGCGCATAATGCTCGGAAAGTTATTGAACGAAATTTATTTCCGTACAAATAAGAGGGATCAATAAAAAGATGAAACATCGATTCGATTTGTCAAAATCAGGAATTAAACCTTCAATAACTTTAATTATCATTTAATCCACATTCATTCTGTTAAATCTTGGTTTTAGTTTTTTTAATGTGTGTATCGTTGTGAAAAGCATTCGCGTCACGGGCCTGGAGCCCAGTTTGGGACCCTTAGCTATCAATTGCCTGGTCAAACCTAATACCTACATTATTATAATTCTAAACTATATCGAATTTGGGTAAAGTATGTATACATATAACATGTATGCCTAGATTGATTTGGAGTTTTGATTAATACATTTTTATTTATAATTAAAATACCTTGAAAATAACCAATTTGTCTTAGGAAGAATTTTGTAAAGATACTTAGTTGTTACCATAGTAATCAAGTGAATACTGTCCGAAGATCCTTAACGAACACCACAACACTCTCTTTACTTTAACATTAGCTACCCTACCTAAGAACTTCAACCAACTCTTTTAAAAACTACTTTGTGATTCTCCAACAGCTGTTTGCTAACTTCTCAAGCAATACAATTGTAAAGCAATCCGAACAACTCCAACATCGGAACTCATTTAGTTCCTAATTGAAGCGACACGGCTACTCCCGACTCCTTTTTGTTCCAATCACAAAAGAGCGGGACATCTTTGACGGCCATTTTGTAGGATTCGCTAAGATGGCGCCTGAAAACTGTGGGTTTTTACTGTTCAATAAAACAATAGAACATATTGTTTTTTAGGCGCTTTCCCTGAGGTGCAGGTTCGAATCCTGCGTGCGAAGGTTGCGGAAGCGTCTTAATCTTTTTCTGCATAAAATTTAAAAATAGTTTAACCTTAAAAGTGAGGTTTAGGTATCACTTATTAAAAAACATTCAGATCTTACAGTACTTAATGTTTAATCTCTAAGCATGATGACTAATGACTTGTCCAAGCATGTAAAGTGCCTCTATGGAAATAAGTGATAATGTTTTTTTATATAACTTATGAGATCGGAATACTTATAGGTATTTAAAGATAAAGTTCATTTATTTGCAAAAACATGTGTAAATGTATTTTTTACGGTCAAAATTGACTGTAAAAAAATACATTTTGTGTGTTGGTACCAACATGTTTTACCGATTTCGGTATACAAATTATGAGAAATGGCATGCAAATCACAAAAATATAACCAAATAAGTTTTTAAATTAATGTCAAATATCGATCAAGAAACAAAATATAAATTAATATTTACCCACATATTAGTACAAAGTCAAAAATCATTTAAAAAGTCGTCGATTTTATAATAAAGTAAAAAGTAAAAAAGTAATTTATTTAACAAAATACAGTAAGTAATTCATAGTTATTGGTAGTATGATGAGGATACAAAAGTTTATAACTGTGGAGTATGCTCATCGCCCTCCTCCAGGCTCTATAAATAAATACATATTAATCTACTCTAAATCCAAATAAAAAGAAAGAAAAATGTTTTAAAAAAATTAAAGTTTATATTCTATTGATACGTGATTTATTTAATTAATAATTGTAATAAATTGGATTAAATAAAATTAACTAAAAACTAAATTTGGTTCTATTATGGTTATTCGGTATTATTGCTTTTATGTTTAAGTATACAATAACATTTGTCAATTACCAATTTCCTGAATTTATATTGAAACTCATTATTTGTAAGCTGGTGATATTTATCATCATAGCCTTAAAAATGAATCCAATGAAATAAATTTGGTCCATTGATTACCTACCTACAAGTTTTCGACGAAAATGTAAGCTTACAGGTCTAACAAAATGTTACAGAATGTTTACAAGCACCCAGTCTTTCCTCCAATACCTAAATGTCAAAGACACGAATGCGCGCGAATTTATGAAAGCGCTCCGTTCTTATTTTGATTTATAGTTTAAGCCAGTGTAACACAAGAGTGAAACGGAACGTAAGAGATAAGCAGACTCCATAAAGAAAGCAGTATATAATACACTTATTTTTGTCTCTGACATTTTTAACTACATATATTTGTAGTCTGCGTGTTTGCTCGGTGGATAAAATCGGGTAGGCATACTAGTCAGATTTTCATGGCTTTTTCAAACATCAGCGCAATATGAGTAAGCATTTCCCTGAAGGAGGTCAGAATAATTAGGTTAACATTTCCCGTTATGGTATACAAAATTTTACTCGGTCAAACCTTTCCATTAGGCTAATTTTTTAAAGAAACCTATAATTACGTAGCCAGCTAATAATTATACAGGTATAATTATTAGCTGGCTAGTCAAGCCTTTTTATCCATTTTAAAAAATAGGTCTATTTTAATGGATGGATAAAAGTCAACCTTATTTTTCAAAGAAAATAAAACAAGTTTGAAATGTACCTAATTTTTAATAAAGGTTAACCTAAGTAGGTTCTATAGTATGGTGTTGTAAAACCTTTTGTATAGTTGATAATTCTTTGTCATTTAGTAAAGGAACACATTTTCAAATAAAGAATATCGCCATTTTCTAAAGCGACCGCCAATCAGCTGCCAATATTGTGAAAGCGTTTTTTTCAATCACCGCAAGGTTTGAATGGCTCATGAAAAATTTATGGGTTTAGTCTGGAGTCCGCAGTGAGGCGCGTCGCGAATAACATTAGTTTACGATCGAAGTGGCTAAGGCTTATCTGCGCTCATTGGACTTTGGAATTCTCTAAATATAAAAAGAAAATATTAAAAGTTTCTGGAAATTTCTGGAAACTACCGAACGAACTAGCACTTCTATCGTGTGGTATATGCTTAGCAAGAACGCCACTTTTGTAGATTCGACGTAGATTTTTTCATCACTTTTCTAGTGGAAATTTTGAAAATAGAATGAGAGCGTGTTTTGAAGTTTTCGAACGAAACGGTGCCAGTACTTCCGTCAAGAAAATGAAAGCACAGCTTTTGTTCAGAAACATATCACATAGGTAGTCAGTTAGGATCTATATCAGCGGATCCATCACCCCAATCGATCTTTAATGAAAATCAGGTTTAACTCATTTTTTCACTTACGAGTACCTCTATCATTTACGATCAGTTTTATACACAAGTCCAATACAGAACTGAAGTGTATAGATTGATTGGCCTCCGTGTCAATCAATCTATACTAATATTATAAATGCGAAAGCAGCTCTATCTGTCTGTAGCTCTTTTACGCAAAAAGTACTATATCGATTTAATTTAAATTTGGTACACATATTCTCTCAAGCCTGAAAAAAGGCATATACTTTAAATCGCGAAAAAATTACAGTCCGCGGGAAAATCCAACATAAGGCAGGTAACACCGCGGGACACTATAGTATTTGTATCCGAGATTATATTCTCTATGACTTCACTAGCTTCCCGACTCTACTATTTATGCTTTTCGAATTTCCAATACTCAATACAAGAACATATTAAACAAGCGAAACGCAAAAAGAATGAATATATTTAAAAATGGAAGACGACAACATTTCTCCATAAACAATTTTACCGTCACAAAGATTTGATTTTGTGATTTCAAGAAATAAACCTATTGACTTTGTCACCGTAGACCTCAGAAAAAAATCAGAAATCAAGGAGAAAATACGCAAATGGAAAACAAAAGGAGCATTAATAAAGTAAAAGGTCGTTGGGTGGGTTCATCGCTTCCACGAGCGCCATGTTAAATACCCTGCTTAATAGGTATTTATTTTGCTTAGTAGGTTGTCTATGGTTTGAATTCTATTTTTAAATAATAATGAAGTTAGGTTTGGATGAATAGAGTAGCCTTGCTTTTAAAAACACTCAGACTTGCAACTATTTCTTGTTGATCGTACAAAATTGGACCTCTGAGGACATTTTTGACAATTTATTTCTTGAGATTCAAAAAATATATTATGTTCTTCAAAAACTAGAGTAAACTTCCTAAAAAAATAAAACTTAGTGCTAACTTAAAATTCAGTTCATAACTAAACTAGTCTATACTGCATAAGTTTCGTTATAACTAGCACGTCCGCTATAACTTTTTATTCGCCCATAAAATACAGGGCGTATGAAAAGTAGTAAAATCTTTTTAAATTCCCGCCACACTCTCCTGACTCTATTATTTATCACTGACACCTGCGTACGGCTCTCTGGAGAGAGATGCTGACGCTGTATTATTAATGACTTTGGTTGTGTTTCGTGAATGACTCAAAACTTTGTTTTGTGTGTTTTTTTACACCCTGTTTTGCTAAAGACATGGGAAAAAATTTGTAGACATGATATTCAGCACTTTACAGAGATATTATGATTATGATATACATTATAATGTATATGATAATACTGTTATGTTGGTATTATTGACTAATGTAATCACAAATCTATAAAATGTATTGAAATTCACTTCAAAGCTTCAAATCACCCTAAGGTATAGAAAACTTAATAAGTTAATTTTATGTTTGATGAGAAAATCTTCGCAACTTTGGCATATTCTCGCACTTGGCCGCATCTTCCGACCGAAGAGGTAGCGGGTTCGATTCCCGCCGAGGGTTCAAATGTTTGTATATTTTGCACTTTTTCCTTGGGGTGGGTGTTTAATATGTAAAGTAAAATATATCTACATATATATGCATTTTAAATTAAGTAAATCAGATATCCGTAACACAAGCTTAGAGCTTACCACGGTGTTGTGTGGATTGTCCGGAATTATTTATGTATTTATTTTTTATTTTATTCTTCCTTATTTTATAAATTTATACTGAATTAAATTGGACCATGGTAACCCTAATCACCATATGACATAATAGAATAAATAGAATAGTAAAATTGAAATCTTATATACAAGATTCCTTTTTCAAATTTGAAAATTCGATGCACGAATTCCACTGTTTTAGTGTCAATAAAAACTCAAGGTTCTAAATTCAAATTAAAACTGACCTCCTGCTGAAACTGCGTAAATAGAAGCTTCGAATAAAAAGTTTACGATTGCAGTAAAGAGAAACTACCTCGCGTTCCAAGATTACCTGGGAAATATGGCCAATCAAACTAACCGTTACCGCTTTGCGTACTTATGTGTGGCCTTGCTTTTAAATGTTTCATCATCATCATCTCAGTCGTAGGACGTCCTACGCTGCGTTTGCCGATCCGTGGTCTTCATTCATGAACTTTTCGGCTACAGCAACCTGCGTGCTATATGGCCTGCCCACTGCCACTTCAAACTAACCGGGCTAATGGCTATGTCGGCGACCCGCGAAAATGTTTAATAGGAACGAACACGGTTAAGTAGGGAATGCATTTATTTTAGACACACAGGCAGACAGCTTATTGGCGGTTGAAAACCGAATAAACCTTTGGATAAATGTATATTTATAAAATCCGAAAAAATCGTGTTGATGTTGACGTAGCTGGTGACAAATTTGTCTTTACATGGGACGAATAAACTGAACCACCACGGTACGGATTTCAATAATTCTTTCAGCTAAAGAACATTAAATTTTATTGTAAATTATTGAATAATTTATTAAATGCCATAAAACAAGTAGATAGAAAAGCGTCGAAAACTATTGACCGTCAAATTCGTTATACGAAATTCGCGAAGCGTTATAAAGTTTACAGGACAAGTAGAAACAGATATTTGTGGAATGATATTTGAATTTAAATTGAATGGTTTTTATATTTATTGTCAGTCACTCGAATCAAGGTTCTATTTTATATAATCTGAGTGAGTGAGTGAGTCACGAAAGAAATGCCTATTGATGGCCAGAAGCCAATAAGATTATAATTGTTTTTATTTTTTTTACAACAATTTTGTAGTAGGTGAGCGTGAAATTACAAGCAATAAAAATGAGGTAATTAAATACAATTTTTGAATTATTTAAGAATCTTGTATTTCTTTTCTGAGTTTATATTTGGAACATAACGTTTTTATTCTACTGTGAATGTTTCACGTTTCTCTTTTTCGCAGTCCTGAATGCATCCCAAAGGCCCACTGCGAATCATCGGACAACTTGTAAGGGAGTTGCGACCGGGCCGCGCGCATGGCCAACTTCGGACTAGTTCCAAAGAGTTTATTGGCTAGTACTAATTGGCGACACGATTTTTCAACTTCCAATTCTAGAAACGCCAACTTATTTGATTGGAAGAAATAAAAAATCTGAAAGTTTAGTCGATGTCGGAGTTTTTAGCAATTTAGAAATATTTCTGTTGGTTCCGTTTTTAACCGACTTTCAAAAAAAATATCGCCTCGGGTCTCAATCGACGTGTATTTTTTTGTTCGTTTTTTAAAAAATAGGGCTGTTATTTTGAGTATTTTCTCGAACTGTCGTCTGCAGGTGCAATATGAAAGACCGAGTTGAACTGAAGAGTCGATATATGGGAATAATGGTGCCCATGTGAAGTATACTCGAAATAGGTCCGGGTTTCTCTGTACTGGGTTGAAATAATCGCTACTATCACGTCTGGGGTCCGGGTTAAGATGTTTTTCTATGGGTCTATTATATTCACAATACTTAATAACGTTATTTGAGCAGTATATCGTTCTTCTAACACCCATAGTACCTACCTACAAGCCTTGCGTAATTTGTCCAGATATATAACTCCTTTTTATGCCAATATTCTTTTATTTCTTAGAAAATTCAGTAAAACAGTTTCACCATGTTTTCAAACAGGTACTTCATCAAAGGTTTTTGTCCCCAAACACACAGAACGTGTAATGGCGTCGAAAGGCAATATTCCCGATGCCGCTATAACGAACTTAGAACCTTCAATATTACGTTGCGCTGTCGTCGTAAATATGATTGGTAGGTTAAGGTTCGGGGCTCTGACCTGCGTAAAAGGCTGAGGATTTACTCTATGCTTACCCATTTACCAGCAAAGAGGTTGAATAACCGTAAAAAAAAAATCCCAAAGCGGTTGATTTCTGGCGTCTATGGCCGAAAATAGTTTGAGGTTGATTGGACTTACCTGTAACAAAAAGGAAGTAATTTAAGAACATTACGAACGGAATTATGATATAATTAAGTCACCATAAACATAACTTAATCTATGGAGCATTAAGTAGTTATCCTATGTTTATTATCTAGAAAAAATCAGGAACGAAACATTATCAGAGTTATCAATAAATATCCAAAGCATTATATGCTAAGTGAAATTCGTTGATCTGCCCAATTTTATTCTTGGATATTTCTTCCAAATCTAGTAACATGTACGTTTTACGAGCAACCCTCATAATGCTACCTTGGGGGTACGACCTCTACAACCATAGCCACCTATCCTTATAGGCTATAGTTGCAGAGGTCGTCAACACAAGGTGTCGAGGTCAATAATGCGGGGCAAATATTTGCCATGCGGGATGTGTGTGTTTGGGAAACTTGAAGATTTTGTATTGTGACCTTATAAATCCTCTATATAGAGTAAAACTCATTATAGAGTGTTTTTCCAGTGTGTATAATAAGATTTCCCTGTGGAAAGATAATTTTAAATTGGTAAACAAAAAGCTAGGTATGTGTAGGAAACCGGCATTTTCTAAGAACTTGTAAGAGTTTGACGGACATGGGACATTCACAAACCTCCGTTTGGGCAGCGTGGTAAATAAAAGGCCCAATTTCTCTCGTCAAAAAGAGAAGTCCCTGTGTACCAGCAGAACGTTAATAGATATATTCTAAGATATATTTCGAGCTGCAGTGAAATCTATTACTTAATTGAAAGATTATATACATTCAACAACATTACAGTAACTTATGGTTTATTTATTCACGATTTGAATATACTCCGTTATATTCAAAATCATTACTATGATGATGCTAATCGCATGCTAATTCGAATACATCACTCAACATGCATAATATGCATGTATCATGACATCATCCATATTATGGATGATGTCAAATTAAATTAATTATGAGCAACACCTGTTGTGACTAATGGTGGGTATTATATTGGCAATAGTGCGGTATTAGGGCAGTTTGCGGTCCTGTGGTTATTAGTTCCTATGTAACTGGGTCTTGTTTGTTTTGGGTCCGGAGGTTGGTTACTCCACGGCCGCAATATTCAAATGTATTCTTTGTAGATTTTGTGTCAATTTAAATATAGAATCAAAATTTTAATAGGTACTAATTCCGAACCATTTCTTTCCTGGAAAGATTTAACAAAATGAACTGGCACGGAATTTTGTAGAATCTTTTCAGAAAAAACGGCGTGTGCTGAGTCTGTGAATTATCTTTGAATCAATTGTTTTATCCGACGGTGCAAAATGAGCGGATTGTGTTTAGAATTACGATGTTAGTTCTTTGGCGTCGCTTGTTTCATTTGAGCTTGAAATCATTAGATACGACTTCATCGTGAGAGTGTTGTATTAGGTAAGGGTAAGAAATATATTTAGTAGTATTAACACTGCTTGTTTTAGGTATCAATATAAAGGATATTAAAAGTGAATATTAAAAAAATGTGTTATTAAAAAATTATATATTACAACTTAATTAATTTTGTAATATGTAAGCAAAAAAGAGCAAGGATTCCCTTGTCTGTAGTTTTCGTAATTACAATAATAAAAATGTGAATATAATAAACAAATTGGCTTCTACCACACGTATTGATCATTATTTATGGCTGCCTACCCTAGTAAAACTTATCTAGTCTGGTATCTCTATTCCAACAATCATATCTTATAATACCTTCTCATATAAATACTTTACAGTTCAACAATTTCTCACATATATATAAATCAAGCTATGCCTAAAAGTCCTTATTAACAAACCTAACTCCAAACTGAAGTATAATTAGCGCACCCACTTCAAACTAGTCTGAAACTTGTCATATACTGCAGAAAGGGCAATCCACACTACCGCGGGTCCGGAATCAACCTTGCCCAAAAATCCGACCCGAAATAGTTCTGGACCTTTAGGCGGAGCGCTCACCTTAGACAACTCTGTCTCTCTGTCTTGAATCGACTACCGTCATAAAGAATAGAAGAATCCGCGCACACCTAAGACTAGTCGTCTCAGAGACTAAAGAGTCTGTCTTAAGACAGACTTGTCTGAGGTGAGCTCTAAGCCTTAACCTTACGCGGGCAACTTGGGACGAGCTGACGATGACGTGTAGCGCAAAATTGGCAAACTCAATTGAAATCTACACAAGTTTAGGATCATCTTCCAAATCTTTTAGTCAAGTTTAAGAAGACATACTAATATTATAACGCTATAGAGTTTGTTTGATCTCGCTAATGTCAGGAACTACGTGTCCTATTTCGAAAATTCTTTCAGATCCATCTAGAGTATTTATTGGCGAAGGCTATAGGTTATTTTAGGGCGGGGAAATACGTTAAACAAGGGCAACGCCATGGCGTGTACATTGTACAACTAGTTTTAAATAAAATAGATATAAAATGTTGATAATAAGGCATAATATTATGTACTGTATCATATGTGTCTATCGATAAATAATTTCATGATTTAATCTATTTACATATTTACGTTAAACTCATTTATTTGGAAAATGTATTTAATTGATTGACATCTGATTTTTTGTAATTTATTTATGGATAATTTAACTAAGAAAGAATGTATAAAATGACTTACCTAGTATAGCAACCATTGTTATAATAAGTAGATGAAATAAATATGAAATCTTTGTACATATCTGTTCCTCAGCATCTTTATTACAACGAACAATATCTCAGTTCATCATCAGATCACATATCATCGACCAATCGGAAAATGGCTGACCTAATTAGGATCTTTAGATCTAGTCAATATTCATTAAAAGCCTACCCTTAAACTTATCTGATCGAGGTTCAAAACTTTGGACCCTACTCTCTAATCACTAGCAACCGATCACTAACTTAGGGTGCTTTCCCACCAGAGATGTGCTAAGCAGCTATGCTGAGAGCTAAGCTGTCAAAATGTGACTGTAAGATTCTGTCTAAAAATCCACTGATGACAAGAGGTAAGGAGATATGCTATACTTATAGAAGCGTAGCTTGTCCTGTGTAACATAAATTTATTGTTCTAACTACAAATTACTTGCGATAATACATAGCATGAATCCAAGGACTCATCCATAGTACCCATCCATTTGTGCTATGATATGGAGGTTTTTTTTCTGTTCACGTCCGTAAGTGTTAACCCTCTGAATCTTTAAACGTGACCTCCGAGTGATGCTAAGAAAAGTCTATGGTGGTAGGCTTCGGCCGGGGCTTGTCACCACCCTCCGGGCTGGGCCAGTGTGTGAAGCGATTTTTTCGTGTTTCATAATGTGGCCCGGAGAAGCCTATTAGGTCTTCATGCCCCATCTTAGAACACATCGTCACTTTACATCAGGTGAGATTGTGGTCAAATGAAGGCTTGTCTAGCATTAAAAAAAATTAAATGATTAAATAATATGATTGGCGCATATGATTTATTATTCGTGTTCTTTGTTTAGTGGCTCTGTTGTTGGGTTGCCTATTAGTAATTCAACATAGCACCATCTCATAAGGAAGAGCACCCTAAGTCACTGTCAAAAAGACAATGTCATGCTATAAAGCTACTCGAATGCCTTAATGTTCTTAATTCGAATTCCTCCAGGATTTGTCGTTTAACCTTTTTCACCTGACCTGCCACCTTCTTTCCCGTCCTCTGAGATAGATGGCCAGTACTCTTACAGGGGTAAATACTCTATGGACGTGCTGTTCACTTTTTTTTTATTCAAACATGGAACATGTAGGCAGTATTTTTGTTCGTTCAAACGCTCTATAATGCCAACGTAAAAATTTTGCATACTTTATTATATTTTTGCCTAAAATAAATTAATCAATCTTAAAAAAAACATTATTAAAGCTTTAACTGTTTTGCAGGTAGATAAACAATCTAGTATTTTTTTAAATATAAAAATGTTAGACATATAAAACTGCATAATAAAAACTTTACGATCCATTTTACACCGGGACATCATTTAGTTTTCCAATATTTCGTCGAGTCACGTAACTTGTCGTAAATGCGAATATTTACAGAAAATAAAGGTGGAATATCTATAGTAATAAATTTAAAGATGGTTTTACAGTCAGTCATTTGCTGGGAACGACATACGAACGACTTTTACTTAATGCGTTGGATATTTGTCATCCCTTACTCTGAATAGGGTTGCCAAAAAATCCACAAATTATGTTATAAATTCCAATTATTTCAATTAGCAAGAAAGTTAATTATTTCCGAACGGGGCACAGTCCAGAGGTGCTTTTCACAATAAATATAATTATTTAAGCAGCCATTTTATAGACACAAATGGCAACCCTGAGACAAGATGTCTTTTGAGCGAGTTTTTATTGTTGGCAACATAACCCTTTCCCCAAAGTAGGGAACGCATGAATGATAATAAAAGGGTGCGTCTTACTGTTAGAAAGTTTGTCACACGCAGGAGTTTTGTGCGTGGATTCTGTAACTTCTAACACAATGAGTTTTATAAAGGTCTCGTGGAATAATAATCCTTTGGTAGATTTTGGTAGAATTTGGCACGTAGTATTTTAAACACCTGGTACCAATTTAGTAGATGAAATATATAGCTGGTTTGTGTCTTTGTGCTTGCCAAGAAAATAATAGCGAATGCTAGCCATCTATAGATAGGACCGATAAGAATAACTGTCCTAAAAGTCTGTCTTAAAAGTAATAAAAACAAATATTTGGATCCATAGATTGTTTTACTTTTAATTAGGTCTCTATTGTTTCAAATAAATAGAATAAGCTCGCTAGTTTGAAAGACATGTTTGTGACATTCAACAACCCGCACATGGCCAGCGTGGTGAATTAAGGCCTAATCTCTCTCGTCAAAGAGAGAGCCCCTGTGTCCCAGCAGTGGGAACGTTAATAGAATCTCGATGTTGATAAAATAAAAAAAAAATGGAATTGTGTTCTGCCTAAAAATGGAACACGTAGATATTATGTGGTCGAATTTTATATAAGAAACAAAAAAAAGTAAAAATCGCAGTTTAGAGTTGGCAATCAAACCGCACGATCAAACTAAACCCAAGAAAAATATCACCAAGTTGGCTCTCTCAAATCTTTGAAAAACTCGTTGTCCCAACTAAATCAACCGTCGAAAACTTTGCCCGAATCCCGATTTATACCGTTCCTATCTGTCCCATCGCTTAATGAAACTTAAGAGAATACTTTTCCAGTAATCCAATATGGCGGAGCGTAGATTTATTCGCCACTCGATGTAGATCTCGATACCGCCTACACCACGCGACATTACGTAATTTAAGTTCCCGAATGGGACTTATTTGGTATCAAAAAGAAATTATAAGGGAATCCGGAGATCTGCCGCGTCGCGTCGACTGAGCTGGGCAGATTCGAAGGAGTACCTTTTCGTCGGGAGATTGCACAAAATCTTTGCGTTGAAGGGAAAATTGCTTTGGGAGTTTGTTATAGCTGTAGGTATACAATAGGTGGAAGACCAGCGTGGGTTGTACAGCATACTTCCCGCTTATGCTGAGTAAGGTCCATTTTGCAGTGCTGAAGACACATTATTTATTTAACTATGATTATAAGTTGTATAATTTTTATGTTGATGTAGTATATCTATTCTACAATAAGTCTTTGAAGTTTACATCAACATCATCATCTCAGCCGTAGGACGTTTGTTGTTGGATAGGCCTCCCTCAAAGATCCCCAGTAATTTTGGCTGGCAGTGGCCTGCTTCCACCGTGAGCCTTCACCAGGTCGTCCGTCCATCTAGTTGGTGGACGTTCTCTCCATTGCGTGGTCTCCAATCTAGAATCTACTTTTCAGCCTTAACGACTAACTGTTCTGCTTGCTATATGGCCTGCTCACTGCCACTTCAAGTTTATTTAGCCATTTTACCTTTATTTGTTGTTAATGTTTTTCTGTTAGAAAAATCAACCCATAGAAGCCTCACAGTTAACCATAATGTATAATTTGATTTTCTGTGAGTATCTTTTTATTAATTGAAATTCAACACAGAATTTATGCAAAAACAAAAATTTTAGTAAAGTAGTTTCATAAAAGCTTTTATTTTAATGTCATACTAGCAGACCCCAGCAAACGTTGTTTTGCAAAATAGAAAATAGATGTTGGCCGATTCTCAGACCTACTCAATATGCTCACAAAATTTCATGAGAAGATAACAATTTTTAATATACACTACTTACATAATTGTGAACTTATAAAAACAATTTTAAGCAAAGTAGTTTAAATTTGATTAAATCTTTATATTAATGTCACATTACAATTTAAATATAAATCACGTACATAATTTCGAATGAAATTTAAGTTATAAATTATTCAATGATAATCCAGCTGGAATGGAAATAATAATTACAAACTCTGCAGCCTTATTATATTTTAATTTGCGTTAACTCGACATCGTAGACAGAGATTCAATTATTAAAGACGGGAGAAAGCTAATTGATAATGCAATGAAAATTTCAAGGGAACAGGTAATTACAATGGAACTGTGGTGTTCATTTTTTTTAATGCTAGATAAGCCTTCATTTGACCAAAATCTCACCTGATGTTAAGTGACGATGTGGTCTAAGATGGGGCATGAAGACCTAGAAGGTAGATGGCTTCTCCGGGCCACATTACGAAACATGAAAAAATCGCTTCACGCACTGGCCCGGCCCGGAGGGTATTGACAAGCCGCGGCCGAAGCCTACCAGAGACTGTTCTTAGCACCACCCGGAGGTCACGTGTAAGGATTCAGAGGGCCACTTACGGACGTGAACAGACAAAAACCACCAAAAAATACTACTCTACTTATAATATATCTTTATATAATAGGTATAAATATATCTTTCATAATGAGTATAAAGCTTGTATTTCAAATCAGAACAGCAAAAGTATATTTTATATGACACAGATTCGATAAATCAAGAAAACTAACTTTCATAGTAGACAAAGAAATGAAAAAGAATCTATCACGTTCCATTTTCGAAAATAATGAACTGGCCATTGGAGTCTCTTCGAGAGTCGTTAGCGGAACTTGTAACTTGGTCGTGGCTAGTGTTGTGCTGTGTTAGAAATAAATGGTTTGTACACTGACTGTGTTTTTTTTATTCGGGGAGAGTGATGAATATAATATATAATTAAAGATAAAAACAACAATGTAAGAAATTAGGGGAAAGATTTTTTAATGGTTCATCATTGTTTTGTTGTTGTTTCTTGCTAAAAACCAGAGTAATACAACGATACAAAGCCTCGCTGATTTTTCTCAAGGGTATTTCCGTCTACGCTAAACACTATATTTAGTTAGAAGGATGCTTACCCTAAAGGCTCATCAGCATAGTTTTTATTAAAAATACTCACTCTTAATAATAAAGTATTAAAACCCAGGTACTTTTGTATTTTCTCATATTCAGCGCAGAAAAAATGATCAGTGGTCTCTGGAGCCAAAGTACATTAAGTCATTTAACTAGCTAATTTAACTGAAAGAATCAAAACTAAATTTAAAAACCTTTATTAACACATTTGTCTCACACCGATTGGTATAATAAAACAACGAGGGCAAAACTTTTGATTTTCAAAGGTTTAATTTTACGAGTTTCTTTTTTCGAACATCTTTGGATGCATCTTTGTTTCTTTTCAGTTAAATCTGTTAGCTAAATGTTTTAAAATAGTTTCCCTTCAGAGTACGTTGTTATTTTCAACCCTGTATTTATAAATACATTGTAGCAAGTCCGCGCATCACTAACCCTATCGAACAACAATTCGAATTCGAAATGATCAATGAGAGAGCTTATTGAGTTTTGTTTTGTAGAGTTGGTACTTTATGTTCTAGAATGTTTGATGAAGTGGTTGGCAACTTTGTTCCTCGGAGTGTTGGACAGTGTTACCAGCTATTGCAACTTGTTTAGGTTGTAAGTTTCAGTTTATGTTGGCAATTACGTTTGTAAATTAATTAAGTAAGAATTACCTTGGTATCGTTTTGAGTGATTATGATATGATATAGATATGATTGTGTAAATGCAATTATTATGATATAATTATACTAAATTTGATAACAAAATACTATATTACAATCACGTTTAATCATTCCTCTTAATAATATTATAAACGCGAAAGTTTATCAAGTAAGTAAGTGTGTTTGTTGCTCTTTCACGCAAAAACACTACTGGATGGATTTTGATGAAACTTTACAATAATATAGCTTACATATCAGAATAACACATAAGATTACTTTTTACCGTACTACGTAGGGTAAAATACCGCGTTTTGTGGAAAATACCATTATTGCGAGCTTTTCAGAATTTTAATTTAAAGTTGATTTGAAACGCATCTCAGTTGAGATAAACCTTAATTTCCTTATAATGACAATATCCCAGTTAACCATCTAGACACCCGAAACTTCAGTTCAATGTAGTGTTTATTTGCGAAAAACATTTACTCTGTAAATAATATAAATGTTGACTTGTCAAATGTTTGAGCAAAGCCATTGGGAAACACAGAGTTTCTGGTGTAGATTCCCACAATTAAAATATTGTTGATGCTAACCGTCTATTTGCCTCTGAGCGGCTTGTTTGACTATCATGTGCCCAGAAACAACACAAAACCATAGACTGCCAGCGTGGATACAAACCTTCTAAAATATGTAGACCTTCAAACATTTTCGTTGTCAATATTGACAGAAGAGCGTAAGATATTTCCGTTTGTTCAGATATGATGTAAAAGCAAAAATTAAGAGTGTTTTCGCAAATACCAATCAGTAAAATCAAACCACTCGCAACCATTCTGTTTATTCAGATAGTAAATAAAAAGCTTGGCCAAAGCAATATCGGGTCTGTCAAAGCTCAAGAGCGGAACTCCGGGAGAGCGAAAAAAAGGAAAGCAATCGAGCTCGATAGTGGCCATTAAAATATCGTTGAATTTCAAAAGGAGAACCCCAAACCTCAAGACGTATCGACTATCGGAACTCCTTGGTAAGAACGGACGAAATGGACTTTTGATGTAAGACGATACTGGCAGCCGAGACGTTTTTGATAGTGCCTCGATCGATTTGAATTTAGAATCTGAGTTAATGGTGTGAGCATTTCGAATTGATGGATATTTGAATGCCGGCGCGAAGAAGGTTCGGAATTAGAATTCAATTCTCGAGTTGAATTATGTTCTACGAGCGCTTACGTAATATAATGGCGTCCTTGCTGTTATAGTGTACTGCCAAATTGCCGATATATTGACAATGACTATTATAATCCTGTTAAAATCAAGATTTGTGTTTTAAAAAGTGCTCTGAATAGCTATATATCTTCAGGAGAATACGTAAGCGACAGAAAACCTCTCATCAACCTCCCAATGGAGCACTTCGCTCACCTTTAAAAACACGGCACGTAAAAAACCAGCTTCATACCTCACTATAAAACTATTAGTAACCGTATACACCGCGGGGGTGAACCCCTCGGTTATCGGTATTTCACCCCACGGGCCAAACGTGCCAAGTCGTCCGAGTAATGTCCCTATTCTGGCATCGGACGATTCTACATTTTGTAATTAAGAGCGGACGACATACGGGCGATTGAAACTGCATTTCCTTTGCGAGGGAATTTGAAAAGAACAGTCGAGTTGTAATTCATTAGATACTTACAAATTGTAGGTGGTTATCTCTCTCTCTCTTTCTATCTATCTATTGTGGCTCAGCGACCCAAAGTAGGTCTCGGCCTCCGAAACAAGAGACTTCCTTCGAAACAAGAGATATCCTGCGCTAGCTCTGACCAGTGTAGGTGTTATAGAAAAAACATATTAATAACTATAATTTCGCACGTAGCACGTCAATTGCTGAACATTACCTAAAATAACTTAGTGATATCAATTTTAAAAATATTATGGTTATCGTATTTAGATTTCAATCATGGTTTAATTAATAATTTTGACTATCCCGTTATAAATCTAAATAGGGTTATTAAGGGATTTTCAGTTCTTTCATTTGGAAGCTTCTCGAAGTGTACGTAACAATGTGTGTCACGCAGTTACGCTAAACAAACCCTATTACATGTGGCTGTCCGATATGGACACCTCGGTAAATACAAAAAAAAAATACAATACAAAAATTTTATTCACAAAAGAGGTTTACAATGTACCTAACTTATAATCTTTAATAGCTGATTAAAGTAGTTTGAAGTTTACTGGATACTTAATACCTACTTGAGATAAACCTTTCAGGGCAGAAATAGTAATACCTCATTCTAACAAAGTATAATACTACTTGTATTTAGACACGAGGGCTCCAACCTCTACTCTTTTAGGTGTATATTATAATAATTTGCAATACATTTATAGGTAAAATATATTGTTAACATCCGTTAAAAGTTTCCTCTATTTCAAGTTAATTCTCAATCTACTACAATCTAGTGAAAATCAAAACTATATTTGCCCTGTTGTTGCATGTTACTCTATTTGCCCATTCGAGAACATTGGGGCCCATCGGCTATTTATTTTACGGTCATAACGCTGCCTACAGCCAACGAGTTTTCTTCGTGCTTGTGTCCCTCGTTATTTTATAATAAAACTAGCTGTGCCCTGCGGTGCTACCCGCGTTATAATGGATGAAGTACTCTTAACCAACAACATATTTATTTGAATAAAGATTAATATTATTATGTTGATACAACTTAAACAAATTATTTCGACCAAATTAGGTACCATAAAAACGGTTTTTGTGAGTTAATCTTAAAAGATAGACATATGCTATCGCGGACTGTTTTTTAGATCATTAAAAGAGCTATTATTCTTTAATACATATTTTTTGTGTATCTTGAACCGTTTTCACGGCGCACGCAACGGAAGGCTTCAAAGATGAACAATTTCTCCCGTTTTTTACACATTTACCACTATATCTTTGCTCCTATTGGTCGTAGCGTGATGTTATATAGCCTATAGCCTTCCTCGATAACTGGACTATCCAACACAAGAAGAATTATTCAATTCGAACCAGTAGTTTCGGAGATTAGCGCGTTCAAACAAACAAACAAACTCTTCTGCTTTATAATATTAGTATAGATTATTATGTTAAATAAGCTATAGATTTACTACCTATTTTCATTATCTATAATTTGTACGAAGAATCGTACATAGTTAGGCATGTAATTAAATGCATATATAAAGTCAAAGGTTGCTCTCTGTTGATAGATCTAGTTTATTGTCATTAAGTACCTAAAGTTATGGAATTCTCTGCCAATAAATATAAAAAAGCTCAATCTGTAACAATTTTCAAAAATAAGGTTTATAGTCGTTTTCTTTCAACTTCACTTAATATTTATCAATAGTATGTTCATTACTACACACTTCTACTGTGTTTGTTTTCTGTACTACATATACCTACTCATTTAATTTTAATTTTTATTTATAAATCTGTGTAAACGCCACTGCTCTCTCTTATCAAATTTCTGATCCATCCAAAGGTTGCCTGGAAGAGATCGCTATTAGTGATAAGGTCGCCCATTGTGTCACTGTATTAAATAAATGTCTCCTATGTATGTTCCTATATTGTGGTGTTACAGTAAAGAATTTTTGTATTGTATTGTACCTGACTAAAAATTAAAACAATATTTTGCTTTTAAAATTTGCTGTGTACAAAATATTTATCTACCTAAAGTTTAAAGTACTAATAACCAAGTCTTCCGTTCCACATAAAGGAACCGCACGATAAGTCGCATGATATTTTAAACCAAGTTTAGTTTGTATTTCACTTAGAAGCTTCAATAGCCCCACAACTCGCCTTTCGGTTTCATTTATACTCAAACAAAGACGTTTTTAGTTTTTGTGCGGCTCTGAGCGCAGTTATTGGTGAATGCTGGGAATATCGAGCGCGTTCGAGATAGTACGTACTGAAAGGTTTTTTTAATAGGTACCTATTTTTGTTCAATCTAGAAAAGATTAACCCGTAATACACCTTCCATACATTTGTTATTTTTTTCTCTCCATCCACGGTAGATAGATAGATAGATAATAACTTTATTGCACACCAATGCTTACAGACTAACTTAAAAATAACAATCAATAGCCACATACGTTGTACAATCGGCGGCCTTATCGCTTAAAGCGATCTCTTCCAGGCAACCTTTGGATGGATAGGATATGTTAGGAACACGAAAGACGGTGCACAAAGAACATAGCATATACATAAATAATATGAAAAAGAAATAAAAATAAATAATAAATACATACATTAAATAAGAAAAAATAAAAATAATATCTTTAAAGTCAAAGTCAAAGTCAAAACGTTTATTTCCTTAGAAGCCTATGCTTACATGGACAGGTAAATTTTTTGGACAGTATATTGCACACCAATGCTTACCGATTAACTTAAAAATAATAATAATAATCAATAGTCACATTTGCTGTACAATCCACGGTTGTCTAAAAGAAATTGCTTTAAGCATTAAGACCGCTCATTACGCATTCTAGGTTTAGTTTTTATTTTCGTATGTAATTGTTTCTTTGTTTGGTGTGTAATAAAGTATTTTCTATCTATCTATCTATAACATTTTTTTTATTTAATCATAGTCGATGTCTATACTAGCCAACACAAAAAAATAACTCACACTTGCCAACAATTTAGGTTGTAGAAAAATATTATGTGGTCAAAATTGTCGCGAGACTTAGAATACATTCCAAAAATTTAAAGTTAGGTTACCCAATAATGTTAATCCCTTTATCGTTAGTCATAACATTTTGTTAAATGGCAGAATTCATTTTATTGCAATCATCTGATAAATATCAGTAAAATATCAGCAGTATCAAATCAAAACAACGGCGGTTTAGCCTTAATTAATCCAACCATCGATTATAAAATTAAATCATTTAATCTGCTTATCCAATTTACCATTTTCATTATCAATAAAATTACAGTTTAATATAATTTCTTTGTGGGTGTAAAGGGAGGTGTAATTTAGTTTGGAGGGTTCCGTACGCGTTTCGTGTTAATAATCGGATAATGAATGTATGCACGGCTATCCCTTCGTATTGGGGTCAGGGCTCACTCCAAGATATTTCGATAATTTTCACCCCAATACCGCATGTAAATAATCCAGGTTCATTACAATAAATTATTCTAATGATTAGAAAAAACAACGAGTCCAGAAAACAGATAATTGTTGTTTTTTTAATTAAAACCGTCGCGAACTCCAATTTGAAAAAAGAACAGTGAAATTTCCCGTAACTACTCGTCCTAAAATTTCGCAAAAAACACAAAGTGAATACGGAAAGGGAGAAAAATAAAAATAAAAAAGTCACTTACGAAAGTTACGCACGATGTAAAGTATAAAAACTCGCGCCGAAAAATAAAAGCGCAGTAACCGTAAAAAACGTCAATTTCCGGAAAAGCCGAACTCTTCCGAAGATGCCCAGAGTCGTAACCGTAAAATAAATAAGCCCCGTTGTTTTAGATAAGCTAATGATGGCCGACAATTAAGTTTAGGAGCAGAGTCTTCGATATGTTTCCTTGTCCGAATTAATTTGTCTACCTCAGTGGCGGGGTGGGCAATGGTCCGCTTGCGGCGTAAGAGGTAGCGGGTTCGATTCCCGCCCGGGGTTAAGTGTTTGTATGATCTGCAAGCACTTTCTCCTTGTTCTGAGTGTTTAATATGTATAGTAAAAAAATATGTGTATGTCTTTTTATTAAGTATATGATATGTCTAGTACCCGTAACACAAGCTCAGAGCTTGCCACGGGGATAGATGTTGTTGTGTTGATTGTCCGATTAGATTAATAAACAATTGAATGACACTCACTGATTACTGCAATCAGTGATAAAGTTTCAAAAAGTACAATAAACAATTAATGACAGTCTTTAAATAAAATCACATAATAAACCACTTACCTAATATATTAGTTTAGACAGTATAACATAAAACTGATAAATTTTTCATCATGTAATTGAAAAGTTAGTAGGTTTAACGAAGCGATTACGTGATAAAAAATATAAAATATCGTAGGATTATGTTAAGTCGGCCATATTGAATTTTACAAAGTGTCACGTATAATGAGAGACCTACATTTTATCTGAACGAGTGGCTTTTAAATAATCCAGGTTCAACATAATTTCTATGAAAGGCGAAATATTTTATCCACCTCCATAATTTTTTTAATTAAAATAAAAAATAACTATTTCTACTTTGTGCTCCTATATCCTCAAATTACGCTGTATCTCTGTATTGTGGAATCAGCAACAAAAACAGATTGACTGTCATAATAGCTCTGCGATTAACAAAACAATCGCGTATTGTTCGATTCATTCGTCCGGATGTACGGATACAAAGCTACCGTAACTGAGGTTATGTGGAAACTTTCAAATGTACGGTTAGAATGCTTAAGTTCGCTCGTATGCGAATCGATTCCAAGTCTGAGACAACTTGATACGTGCGCTTAAAACTTTATTTAGGCTTAAGCTTCTGAACAGAACTGGATTTAGATAAACCTTAGTTTTAAGTAGGTTTGCGCATTTAATACGAATAAACTGAAATGGTTCGGTTGAGGCTAGGTAGAGCTTACAGCCCTTAACTGAATTAATTATTTTTGCATGAATGGAATTTGAGACAGCTTAATGCATGAATGCAGTAATCCTGCGAAATAATAGTTACACGCTTCTATTGACGATCGTGTGAAAATATCCCTTGTCGTCAGTTGCCAACAATACTTTTGCACGCAGCAACTTTGTAGGGGTGTATCTTATTGATCTGATAGATATTAGTTTAGGGTCCTTTAGACCCCAGGGGGCTGTTTGAAATCGATGCTATTATCACGCGAAGCAAACACAATGTACGTCACGTGACTAGGTAATATTGTATGTTTATTGAGGGAAATAATAGTAAATGTTTTGCTTTCATTACTCACCCATATTTAGATTTCCGAGGAGCGTGAAAATTACGTATTCATTGAATCAAGACGCCTGGGAAAATGTTTAAAAGTAATTTATTTGAGACTTGAACATAATCTCCAAGATTTCTGTGGTAATATTAAAAAGAATTCTATTACAAAATCTCTTGGAACAGAAAGAGATGTCTAAGAGTAACCCGAAGATTACGTCACAACTTCTAATCGGCGTTTAAAAAAAAGATTAAAATATTTTAGCAGTTTCCGAAGTGGAAAGTTTAATCCTTTGTTTGGGAGGAGATAACTAATCTGCAGCTGAGATGAGCGCATTTTTTACACTCGTCTAGTTTCAATTAAAGCCGTTTAATTCCCGTGCTAAGTGGTCGGTTTTAAGGCGACTTAATTTATTTCCGTCTGCAATTTATGCCCAGGATTAATGTAATGAAAGCACCGGCAAGTCGTGTAATTGCTGCTCTCGAATGTCTAAACAAAAATAAAACGGGGAGAGGTCGATTTATGAGTTTGAATTAGCACGCGGTCTCTTGGACACCTGGTCAAGTGGACGTCAATACAATGTTGTTGTCTACTTCTTGCAAATAACTAACTTTACGTGAAAGCGACCTCTAACGAAATCAAGTGTACAATTAGTTCCTAAGGTGGATGAATAAATGAATTACCTAGTGGAAAAGTACAATGTTTGTTTGTAACTCTTTTATACTGTTGCTATGTGCGTTAAGTAATGAAATAAACAAAACAAGGAATAATATCAAAAGGCAGAAGATAAAAAAAAACATACGCGACGAATTGAGAATCTACTTTTTTCGTTGACAGTCGGTTAAAAAATAAGATAAAGTTATAACTTCTATTTTCATTTACTATAACATAAATCTAGATTATATGTATCGGAATATAAAATTCAATAGTCTCACTATTGGGATAATTCTCATAAAAAGGGTAAAGTGTTCGATTACAAGCGGAGCTCAGTCGCAATACAATCAACATTACACGCGTGGCAGCTGCGGAACCCTAAATTACGGCCCGTTTAGTTGTAACGAAGGGTTCTTTACTTGAAAAAAGGGAAGCACAAGGCCAGAATTGACAGTTTAATCTGCCGATTGCAAGCTTGGCTGAATGGGGAAGAAAATATGCGCCCTATGCGATGACATTTAAAAAATATCAGCTCACTCGAGCTCTAGTCGTTTTTTTTTCAAATTTGGACCATGAGCATGATGGAACGGAATTCGATAAAACAATAAAATAAATATTTCCGGACTGACTTACAAAGCCTGGAAAATTCAAATTTGGAACACTAAAGACAAAAGTGTGTTTAACTTTGATTTGTCGTAATCCATCAGTATCCTTATTCAGGATAATTATCATAGTCAAACAATGTTTCGACCAATAATACTAATGATTTGTCAGTTCCCTGCCATCAAATATTTATTTCAGTTACGATGGGAACTCGATACGTTTAGTCGATTTACTCGATGAAATATTCAAAAGCAATCACCAATCTACCATTAACAAAGAAATACAAACTTTTTCAAACATTTCCACTCTATTTTTTCTTTTTTTTAGCCAAGTTTTAATAACCATTTCATGTTGTTTTTTCACGAAAACATTTACAAGATGAGACAATGATAATAACTTTAGGGCAATGTAACATCAATAGAGTTTTAACGAATGCTCAAAATAGAATGTTCAATTTTTCCCGATCTGTTTGATACAATCCAGAGTCGGTTAATCGTGTAACCGATGTTTACACGATAGGGCTGGCACGTGTGTCCGACGAAGCACGTGTTACAATAACATCGCGATCAAAGACCCGCACTAGTGGAGGTGATATCGATATCAGATGTTGCAAAGAAAACGAATACGTTTAAATCGAGTCTGAGATTGAATTTGGAACTAAATTTGTTGTCGTCAAATGGCTTATATGGCGCCAAATGTTACGGTGCCCTTTTCAAAAAAAGTGTGTAAGTTCTAATTAGAGGGCGTATATTGTTCTCTGTATTGATTCAAAATAAATTTAAACTATCTTCATTTTAATAAAAAAGGCATTTTATTAGACTTCTTTCATTGCTTTAGCGCTTAGTGTAATGACGTTTTATTCATTGACATTGACAGTTACATCAATAAAAATTCAAACATCTTTTTTATCTACACGAATATATTGAAAGGGATTGGACTAAGGAATGTTACTCCACAGGAAATCAGTGAAGAAAACACACAAAGAAACAAAATTAAATTCACCAGCGCTACTTGCGTCCCCTTCGCGCCAAAGCAAAGAATCTAAGCCAATACGGGAGTCCAAATAAGGGCTCTACTGAATGCTAGGGTGGTCAACCCCTAGGGATTACCCATTGAAGTAAATGGATAGTGTACCCTTGTCGTCTTTGCAGTTTAAAGGTCATTGTTTTGAGGATCGGATGGATAAAGCAAGATTGATGGATGCTAATCGAGGGATTTTCTCTGAGATAGTTCGAGTATGACTTGGCTTTTGATTCCAAATTCTGTAATCCATTTGATTTGAAAAAAAAGTACGCAGTTCGTATTTTTTTCAAATTCTTTTTTAAAGGCTGACAGATATAAATGTTTTTTTTGTGGTTTTCTAGTTTTAAGTTACTGCACGAAAAAGTTTATTTCTTTATTTACGAAATCGAAACATTCTCTATAATGATATTATGTGTAGAAAAAATTAAGACGAAGTAACGTACCTTAATTGTTAATTTATTCGAACAAATTTAGAATATTACTTTCAACTTATAAGTGGGGTTTATAACTTTGTTAAAAAAACATATAGATACTTATTCCTATCTGCAAACTAATTTAACTTTAGTAAATAATTGATTCAACAGAGGATAGTACAACAACCTGATAATATACGTATACGACTTTTATGTAAAACATAAAAAAAAACTCATAAATACATAACCTACCATTGTTGTTAAATAACTTTTGTTACGAAAGTTAATTTAAGTACTTTTTTTATTAGATGACCATAGTGCACCATTGCATTTGACACGCATCTCTCGGCCCGACCCTAATCACTGACATTGGCAGGGGCGCATCCCTAGCCACTCATTCGAACGCGATCTGACGTTAGTTACGAGGATAAGGGGGACTTCAAACAGTTGACAATCCCTGTTGCAACTGACATTGCAAAACGCGCTCTATGTTGACAAGCTAAGATTCAAAATAAGATGCAATGGAAGCAATAAAAATAGATAGCTAGATTTACGTTTATGGATTGCGAGAAGCTGATAGCACCTGATCTTGAGTGTCTTAGATTGTCCAATCGTCAAATAGTTCAGCCTACAACAGTATAATACAATATCTGAGCATTAAATAACAAACTTATACGTAAAGATCCTAAAGAAAATAATTTAATGAGATTTTTTTTCATATTAGTTCTGCCAGCATACCTGAAATAGTCACAGTTGTTTAATACAAAAAAAAACATTTAATTTGTCTTATACAAATACTAATACAAAAACACTTTATTGTAGATACAGGGAAATAAAATACAACAACAGGTAGAAACGCTAATGTACAATGGGCGGCCTTATCGCTAAAATTGGATCTCCTCCAGGCATCATTTGGATGGAAAATAGTTTGGATGAAATAATTAGTATAATAATAACAGTCTAAGGACGTAAAAACCGTAAATAAAATAATATAATGAGGTATTTTTATCAAGAAAAGTAGACGGATTCCATGTAGTAAGAAGACATGTAATCACTTCCACTATTTTGATCAAAATATTTAATTTCAAGGAACGATATAATCTTCATAAAATTATTTGTGGTCACCAGTACAGTCACAGTTTTTTGGACTATGAGAATGCCTTCGATTCAGTCGAAACATGGGCGGCGTTTGAGTCTGTCCAGCGATAACGTATTAAGATCGGTTTATTGAAGTGTTTGTATAGAATATTATTATGCCGGTTCGAGTACAGGAACAGTGTTCGAAGGCGATTTCTTTGAAAAGAGGCGTTAGGCAGGGAGATGTTATTTCTCCGAAACTGATAACAACCTTTTTGGAAGACGCCTTAGAACTCTTGGAATGGAAAGGACTCATCTTCGATTCGCTGAAGATAATGTGATCATGGCAGAGTTGATGGGGTTCTGTACTATGCTCAAAAAACTCACTTGAAGTTATAAGTTTAGATTAAAACATTTAACATTTATGAAAAAAATCCTCATGATCAACACCATATTGACGTACCCAATGCTGGGACACAAGGACTTCTCTCTCTTGCAGAGAGAAATAAGGTCATAATTCGCCACGCTGGCCAAGTGCGGGTTGGTGAATGTCACGAGTCTCTCAAACTCTTCAAAGTTTTTAGAACATAGTTTCCTCACGATATTTGCCTTCTCCGTTAAAGCACGTGTTTTTTTTTTAATATCTTAGTCATAGTAGGGACAAAATAAATCAAACGAACAAATTGTAAGTTTAAAAAGATTAACCTAAGGTCAGTTATCAGGTTGACGTATGAGAGGGCGGTAGATAGCGGTATCAGTGGCGGCCAATTTGTCTGTGTAATTTATGGGCGCTGTAATTATAGATAACTTTGTAATGGACGCGAGAAGAATGGAGCTTTGTTATTTTATTTTGTGTTTTAAATGAATATGGGATGCACATTTATGTAATTTTTTGTATATGCCAAAGAGCGAGATGTCTCTAAAAATGATGTTTTTTAAGGATATTTTAGAACTAAGGTTATAGTGATTAACCTAGTATTCAAATTAGTTCATTTCCATCAAAAGATTGCCTAGAAGAGGTCGCCTTCAAGTTAAGGTCGCCCGTTGTACGTTTGTATTCTACGTATTATTGTATTATTTTTTTCCTATGTGTGCAATAAAATGTTTTTGTAGTTTTTATTTTTAGAGTTGGACGTCACCAAAGAGAAGTACTCTAGTTATTTACGGATATATAGCTCTGTCTTTTTTCTTTGTACTCTTTTTATCACGTTGATTGAGCTAGATTTTAGTATATTATCATACATGCCATATTTCGCTCAAATGGTTATTTATTTATAAATTAAAACAAAACTATTGTTGTACTTGATGCTAAAAATCTCATGAGCAAATTCATTTAAGACTAAAATCGATATTACCTAAAACCACGCAGTTAGACATACAATCCAACAACGCATTCAAAAGGCTTTTCTCACAAAACCCTAAGTTGATTCAAGCTACGCGAATCTCACCCATGAAGGAATCCCGAACAATAGACCAGCATTAGTCCAACAATACAACAAACTGACAAACAAGGAAGCGATGTTTGTAAGACTCTTACAAGTACAGAATAAACATGTCTTTTACAGCGTTGATGACTTCGATCTGGTTGTAATTTGATGTTTGAAAAAACAAATCTGCTAGTCATGTATCTAGTAATTAAAAGCAAAACTACAAGTGTGGAACACACCACAGCAGATTAGATTAGCAGATTTGTTTTTTTTTATTATATAGAAAAACTTCTTACATTTAATTTAAAGTTATTAAGTCGTGTCTTATTTACAAGAAGGTAGGTAAAGTTTACACTCATTAACTTTCAATTTAATTTAAAGAAATATGGTGACAATAAATCTTTTAAAAAATTATAAAAGTTTGTTTTGTCGTAAAATAACCCTTTGTTGGGGTTTCCACGTCACCATCAATATCTCACTTAGATTATTTTTGATAAGGTAAAAAAAAATTAAGAAATATTTATAATATTAGGTCCTTACATATGAAATTGGCGTTTTTCGTACTGGCCACTTTAATCACAAATTTCTCCTCTTTGGTAAGGAATTCCAAATTCAAATTTGTACAGCTATAGACTCATGTATTTGTGCTTCGATGATCGTCATTCATTTGTTTTTTTTCTTCTGTTTTTTTCTGTTTGCGTCACTCATTTTACAAAATGGAAAACTTAAAATATCGCATTATTTACGAGTACGAGTTCCGCCGTGGCACTAGTGCTGCGGAAACAACTCGAAGGGTGAATGATGTGTATGGCGGTCGTGTTGCAAAAGAAAACACAGTTCGTTTTTGGTTCCAACGTTTTCGTTCTGGAAATTTCGACTTGCAGAACAAGCCCCGTGGACAGCCTGAGACTCAAGTTGATAATGAAGAGTTGAAGGCTATTGTGGAAGCGGATCCATCGCAAACCACGTCCGAGTTAGCTGCAGGCTGCGGTGTTAGTGATAAAACTGTTTTAATTCACTTGAAGCAAATTGGGAAGATTAAAAAGCTTGAAAGGTGGGTACCTCACGAATTGACTGAAGCAAACCGGCAAACGCGCGTCGACTGCTGCGTTACATTACTAAACCGGCACAATAATGAAGGTATTTTAAACCGAATCATTACCTGTGATGAAAAATGGGTTCTTTACGATAATCGGAAGCGCTCAGCGCAATGGTTGGATCCTGGCCAGCCAGCCAAATCCTGCCCCAAGCGAAAATTAACCCCAAAAAAGTTACTTGTAAGCGTTTGGTGGACTAGTGCCGGTATTGTTCATTACAGTTTTCTCAAATCTGGCCAGACTATTACGGCTGATGTCTATTGTCAGCAATTGCAAACCATGATGGAAAAGCTAGCGGCTAAACAACCTAGGCTGGTCAATCGCTCCACGCCACTGCTGCTTCACGACAACGCTAGACCACACACTGCGCAACAGACGGCTACTAAATTAGAAGAGCTTCAATTGGAAAGTCTAAGACATCCTCCGTACTCCCCGGACCTTGCTCCAACAGATTACCATTTTTTTCGAAATTTGGATAACTTCTTGCAAGGGAAAAAATTCAACTCCGATGGGGCAGTCCAAATCGCCTTCAAAGATTTTATTGATTCCCGTCCGACTGGTTTTTTTAGTAAAGGGATCAATGAACTACCTATAAGATGGCAAAAGTGCATAGAAAATAATGGTTCATACTTTGATTAATTAAATATATTATATTAAAAAATATTCGACTTTTTGTTCCTCCCATACAAAACGCCAATTTCATATGTAAGGACCTAATATTAGTGTAAGAAGAAACTAGAAATCCACTAACTCATAATAAAAGGACAGCTCAGTTTTCCATTTGCGGTCTATTTTTTCGCCGCCTGTAAAAGCCAGTAACTTTCAAAACTCAGTGTCCGAATCGCGTTATGAAGTCAGGAAGCTAAAAGCCTCAAAGTTCGTAAGCGGGGAAAAGCCCGAAAACTCCCAAACATTCTGTTTCCGACCGCGGGTAAATATTATTCGGACTTTTCTTTTATGCCCATTGTTTTGGACATTTAATTATGGCGGTAGGTGCCACTGATAATATTCAAATAATATACGGCCATCCTCATCCGTTTTTGTTGAGTACCTACTTGTTTTTATAAAGTTAAGTTAACACGCGCGTATGAAAAGGAACAAAAAGGTCGTATATCTTTTACGTTGAATTCAAACTCTTTTCTATTCGACCTTTTGCATTATTCAGTTGTTTTCATTTTGAAAAAAGAACAAATGTTGAAATGAGATTTTAGGGTTTGATTTATAGTCTCAGTTAACAAATGAAAAAATAATAAAATATATTATTTAAAGTTCTTTTAAGCGTCTATATTGTGATTAATACTTTTTAACGTTGAGTAACAGCTGAAAATAATTTAAATATAGTCTAGCGCATTCACGACATGAATCGATAATAATTTAACTTTTCTCGAACAACAGAAATATTACAAAAATACCCATTTCTATTTTTAATTTATTTTGATTTCTAAACAACTAAAAGCATTAAAATTACATTAAATAAAACAAAAAGTTCGATAAGTAGGTGTGCTTCAAAAGCCAGAGAGTAATCGTAAATTTCTTAAAGAATTGCTAATTTTCCTTATTACATTAAATGGTGTCACAAAAGAAGCCCAAATTAGGAATAAATTGGTTTTCAATGTGATTTTCTGTTTACGGGAAAAATATAAGAAAAACTTTGAAAGGAATTAAGGCTGTCAGATTTTTTTCATGAAAAAATAATGTGGAACATCTAATTGATTCTACATATTTTCACATTTTGCATACAAATCAGAGTAAATAGAATATACCTAATTTAAGAAGAATTTATTCAAACGTTTTACAAACTTCTTCCTAGGTCTAGTCTATAGACTCAAGTAAATATTTAAAATTGGATTGTAGTCAAACTATCGAATGTCTGGTCGTAAATATAAAAAAAAAAAACTTTTTTACAACCCAAATGTAGTGGGGTAAGTCAATCCATGACAGATGGCATTGTTTTATGAGCGTCAAAAAAGGTCCGTTCGATTTCTACGTAAAACTAGAGAGCCAATATCACGGCATCTGGGTGCCGAATGATCATTTCGAATATGGAACGCACAAATTGCCGCGCTTTATTCGTTTCTGTAATAGTAGAAACTTGCGATTAGGCATGACAAAGGTAGTGCTTGACATTTGAAATTTATTCGAAATTGATATTTAAATTTTATGAGTGATCTTTTTATTTCATTCTTTTTTATAAACTGTATGTTGTAGTGTTTTGTTTAGTTAGATTCGCGCCAGCTTTGTATTCGATATCTATGAATTTATATTTAGCTAAGAGACACAAATAAATATTTTCTATTCTTCTTAATAAAAGTGGCAAATAATTAATTTTTACTTTACTTTACTTTATAAAATCACTAAATTAATATATTCCAAAGCCCATGTAATACGAAAAAATCGCTTCACGCACTGGGTTCAGCCCAAAGTGTGGTGACAAGCCGCGGCCGAAGCCTACCACCACAGACTATTCTTAGTACCACCCGGAGGTCACGTGTAATGATTCAGAGGGTTACCATTTATGGACGTGACCAGACAAAACCTCCTCTAGTCTCCATGTTGTAAAAAATCCTACTGATTATGTCTATACTATGTCGCTACGTGCGTATTACGAACGGCACTACAAGCCTATCTGGCCCGAATATTCTTGCCTTAAATATTGAAATTCATTCAACGTCACCCTATTAACGTTCCCACTGCTGGGACACAGGGACTTCTCTCTTTGACGAGAGAGATTAGGCCTTAATTCACCACGCTGGCCAAGTGCAGGTTGGTGAATGTCACATGCCCTTCAAACTCTTTTAAAGTTCTCAGAACATGCCGGTTTCCTCACGATGTTTGCTTTCACCGTTAAAGCACGTATTTAAAGCGCACATAAATTTCTCAAGAAGAAAATCCAGAGGTGCGTGATGGGGTTTCAACCCACGACCTTCGGAATGAAAGTCGAGTGTCCTCCCACTTAGCCAACACGGCTTTTTTTTTTAAATTGAAATATTGCTCTTAAATATATAAACAAAGACTACTCGCTCGACATTCTTTTGCGAGTAACTGATTACAAGATTTCCCAGTAAGTACACCTATTTCTTTTTGCCTTACAATACCTGTACCGTACCCGAGCACCCAAACAAATTTCGCGAGAAATGACAAATTCCATGTCAAACTAAACTATATTTCAAACACAAGTTATTTGAGCTCAGTTTCCCTTGCACCCAATCCGATCTATTTCTCAGCTAACAAGTTACAATAAATAAGGTAGCCCGGTATTTGGTACAGTTTCAATGTCCCGGGTAACTTAATAAATTACACACATGTTTCTGCCTCAGGTGCACCTTGTACTTGACAAAGAGCCTTTCTGATGGGGTTGACGGATTTCTGCAAAATAAACCCTTTATTTCATGGTCGAGTATCATAGGTTTTAGTCGTTATTTTCGGGTTCAAATAAAATACTCTTTAATATTTTTATCCACAGCCAATGAAAATATTCACGCAACAAAAACAGAACCTTTTTACAGAAAATCCCATTAAGCTAATAAAGAAATGGGCACTAACAAAATAAAAATAATCAATTCAGTCCACAGCGCGTATTAAAATGAGCGGCATGTTTTGACAAATTCATGCGACATCATTTTGCACTCGACATAAATCGTTTAATTACCGTAACGGGTATGTTTCAATTCATTATAAAAATACAAAATCCATTTAGTGTCTACAGAGCACCGTTATAAATAAATTTCGGGATGTCCACGGATCGTGTCGGGTGGCCATATTTCAGGCGGGACGGTCCCGACCCTACACGAACGTGTCGACACCATTTTCTACTTTTTGGCCGCGTGTGGACATCCTACGTGGCTGCGGCTTTTATAGCGTTTTTAATAGATAAATAGCTCTTTGTCCTTTGACAGACACGGGAATTTTAACAAAACGCAGCGCAGTGCAGTAAATTGGGGAGAATGGGCCCGTTAATGCGCTGCAGTTGTACAAAGGCTTACGCCCACACATTACATGGATGAATGGACGAGTTTATATTGCTCTTTGCGCGAACAAAAACGACCGCTGTTTTGTTTACTAATATGAAAATATGATACATAAATATGCAGCTAGAGCTAGCTTGTACGTTGAACACACGCCGCGGTCTGCTCGGCCGCTCTTGGCACAGCTCTGCAGTATATTATAAAACTGCCACAACCAACGTATCTTAGTTTACAACCGACTAAAATTACCCATAAAACTCCGCCTTTTCAGAGCGCAAAGGCACAAAAAGCAAAGCGTACAAGCCATTAATATCCCAGCCCTCAAGTACGTCGAGTTTACTTGAGGTTTCATTACACGTAAGCAAGAGGCTGTAAGCAAACGCGTCATTAAAAGCCGCAGAATAAATAACAATTACTTACAGTCAAACGTACACGTACTGGTACATTCAAAAGCCTCCCGAGACGTTATGATTTATATTTTCCAGCCGTCGCCGTCGCTCAAAACAAATACACACCTCAAATGCGGAGTGAAAAATGATCTCTTATGTTTACTGTGGCCATGAGTGCGCTCGAAGAAAGGCCATTTATCAAATATGGAAGAAGTGGAGACAAGCAATATGCTCGTACAATTGATCAAATACATCTATTTTCGTTGGACGTCCCAACATCCGCATTAAGCAAGTCTAGAATACAACGACGATATAACAAAAGACCAGATTCAATAGCACAACGCATCTAGCCTCTAGCGCCGACGCCTTCTATTTAGCATACCGCCATTCAATATCACCAAAACTGCTGTACCCATCATGTACTAAGGTATTAATATAGTCCTCAGTCGCTGGCAGCTCGCACAACATGGTCACCCTAATGCCTTTGTGAGACAAGCCACAACGCCCGTCGAAATTATTTATCTCGGGAAAACTGAACGTTGGGATATTCCTGAGTTATGTAGCCATCCCGGGGACAAAGCACGATTCCGCAAGCTGTAATCTATTAAGCAATAATAGTCCGCTCCTAGTTCCGAGGTGCTCAAACTTATGTCTAATTGGGGGCGAACAAAGGACGCTAGGAGACAATGGCGGGCCGGCTAATGGGTGAGACATCTTTATAGCGAACTATTTCGGTAAATCCTGCATCGACAGTGCAGTTTGTCACAACGCGTCCGATTATCGCAGCTATAAATACGGAGCAGTAATGCCGGTGACATGAACGCAAGACTCTGGACGCAAACAGACTGTTGTGTTGAACGCGAATAGTTTGATTTACGGTTGTCACCGCAATGGGGTTTATTACGGGGGACATTGGCCGCGCGTGTCGATGCCGGGCTCCTGGCGGGAATAGTCCCATGTTCTGGCCATAAACGAGATGGAAATGCAAAAGCCAGCGCTTGATGCACTTGCTCTTCGAATAACACGATATTTGCAGAGCTATCAGCCGGCGGCGAATTTCGCCGAATTTCGACAAGAGTTAGTCGGCTGTTGAAACATTGAATAGCTCGCGCATTAGCTTTGAACGTGCACTTTTACATGCAGGAATTGAGTTTGTATGCTTCGAACATTGATTCCTTTGATTCCTTTTTGTGTTGACAAATATTCGGGTTTATTCAACGTTTTACGGCTTATGAAAGACTAAACCTGTTTTAAACCTTATAAATAATCAAGTAAATTTTTGTTACTTTAGTATATTTTATGAAAGATAAGGCCTGCATTTGACCACAATCACACTATTGAAGATGCGGTCTATTATGGAGATGTAGGCAACATGTTCCACTTTGTAGCAGTGGAAATAAAAAAGAAGAAAACTGCAATCTCCTACTTACTACTCCTACTATAAAAGTTTCGAACTAAATTCACCAACTATTTGCTCAATAACTAATACCTAAATAATTATATCATCCAAATACGGACCCGCTATTAAATAAACAATGTACTTGCAATATACTTTATTTATAAGCACTATATTATGTCTTGTCGAACGAACAACAAAACATATTCCATGCTCAAACTTTCGAACAAACTCCCTATTTTGCTGATGACAATCACAATACAACTCCGCGAAAGATTCATAAGAATAAAAGAAAAACAACGAAATCTGACGAAGTATGACGGAATGGTCCGAACGGCCGATAGTGATGTGAAACGTGAACAGACAAGCGCAAACAGTGGAGGGCTCGGTTGGATATACCCTATTATGCTATTTCGCTTATAAGCTGTCAAGCCACACGTCTGTTCTCAGTGCAAACCAATAACGTAGGGATGGGCTATTGCAGTGGAGCGATTGGATACGGAAGTCTTATTTCGAACACAATTTAAATTTTAATTTGGCAGGTAATAAACTGAACAATACCTAAATTCTCTTTACAAAACACTTTAAGACTGAATAAAATTGTCCTTGATAAATTTATGTTTTCTATGATGTGATTTAATAAAATTGAGGAGGGTTTGTTTGATTGGTTTAAAGCGACAATCTCAGGGAGTACTAAACCTATTTTTATTTTTTCACTGTTTTAAAAACCATCTCTCTCTCTGTAGTCGGTCCCTCATGTCTGAGGATCGTGGTCAGCATCGGAGTTACATCGGGAGCGGATAATTTGTCTCCATCGGGTTCTGTCCATCGCATCTCTGACAGTGTCGTAGAATTTGGAGTTTTTTTTTTTAAAAACCATACATCTAGAATAAACTACTTCTTACTTAGGGAAAATACAGCATTCAATACAGTTACTCAATACTACTTATGTTTACTCGGCAATTAAACGGTTGCACATCCGTTTATCAATAAATAAAAACTTGCCTTCATACAGATATCGATCCTAATACCAAATTAGAACACAATATTTATGAAACTTTCCATCAACATGAAAACTTGTACCAGTTTTCCGAATCCGGAAATAGGTTTATCTATTTTCCGTATATGTTCGGAAGTTTGCTTATAACTAACAGGAAGGGAATCACGTGATGTCTGCAATAGACAGTTTGAAAACGGGGATGGGTGATGCATAAAATTTCATAGTTCGTGGCGCCATTTTCAAACTGCTGCCGGAAGTTTGCGGTTTTGACCGGATTTAAATTACTATTAAATTATATTTGTGGTAAGTACGTGAGTTTTATTTGATGTTTTTAATAAATTAAATTTTAGGCGTCTTATCAAAGAAATTAATCACCATAAATTAGTATCGTAAAAATTTTCAGATCTTAATTGATATCGGGAAATACCACAGGATAAAATGATTGACAGCGTGTTGGTTAAGTGGCAGTGAAATGATCGAAAATGAAATGAACGATGAGAATGAAATATTATGGAATATAATATCTTGGAATTATCATAAAATAAAGTTTAAGAATTAATATAGGTACACTTTACCGTTGATTATCATTTTGATATTTCCTTTTTACGTTACAAATTCTGTATGTAAATGTTTATGGGAAGGGAAGTGGTGTTTTTTGGCGGAAGAAATGGAGATAATGTATGGTGAATGTTTCCCATGCTATTTGTTTTTTATTGAGATTTTATACACGCGAAATATCGTCTGAAAATGCTTTTGGCTTGGAGCTACCAATATTGAACAATAGATATTAGATAATATCCCTTTTACCGACCCTGAATATTTTATTTGTAGGATTAAAATATTTCATAAATAACCTTACTACTGTTTCTAAAACCCGATTTTTTTTTATTTTTATATTTATTATTTTTTACATTCAAATTACCTTTATATATATAATACTAAGTATTGATTAAGATTTGCGAGCGATTTGATTGGATTTCAAACAATATCTTAAATTTAAAACAAAAATCTAGCATTGGGAAAATGCGATACCAAATTCATATATTCTAGTAAGCTTATTTCATAGGCTTGTTTCACAAACTACGAGTAAACAAAGCAATGGTTAGTTACGTGAATAATTACGCGTCATTGCATTGGTTAGTTTTTGGATATCTATATATATAATTAAAAATTCACATGTAACTCTGTCTGTTTGTTCCTCTTTCACGCAAAAACTACTGAACCGATTTAAATGAAATTTGTACACAGATTCTCTAGAGCCTTAGAAAGGACATAGGCTACTTTTTACGGCGAGAAAATCCATTAAAACGCGGGTGACACCGTGGGGCACTACTAGTAGTTCTATATTTTAACCATTGTCTAATTTTACTCGACCAGTTTTACTTTTTTTTTCACCAACCCGCACTTGGTGAGCGTGGGGAATTAAGGCCTTATCGCTCTCGCCAAGAGAGAAGTCCCTGTGTCCCAGCAGTGGGTACGTTAATAGTGAAACAGGCTTAGCGATAATGTCACGAGCTGTCTCGTTTGTCACATGTATTACGGCGGGAATCGAACCCGCTACCTCTTGCACCGCAATCCCGGCGTTCTGAGTAAGCCGGTCCAGTTAAATAAACAGAATAAGTCTGTAAATGTGAATATTAAAATATATTGAAAATGCGTAACAATTTGCACCAATTCACGACCTTTTGTTCGCAAATCGAAGAGTTTTGTTATTAAATCGGTTTCAGCCATGAGCGGATATTGAAGCGCTGTTGGCGCGTAAATTAAAAATTCCGGAAGTACCGGAAGTACCATGCTCGCTATCTGCTATTTGCTTACAGAAACAAAACTGTATTGCGATATTCTGATTGGTTTTACGGATGTTCATCGACAATTACTTGATTTTAATTTAATTAAATAGTTTATCGATAATTAAAAACAAAATCGTTCTGTTCTATTCTAATTTTATTCTTAGTTTAGTTTATTGTGACAGATAAATGACTGTCACTAGAAAAACTAAAATTACAATTCCAATAAAAAAAAATATAGATTACATATACAAATATAGATACGTGAGTTACGTAGGACGGATTTATAATTGAGTTCTAATTAAATTTAATTAGTTGACGAAATCGGCATGTCCAAATAATGGGTCATGATAAATAACTATAGCATTAAAGGCTTAACACACTTTTTTTTTCACTTTATCTTCGAGTCAAAATAATAAAAAAATACATATATATATAGAGCAATCTCCACCATTCACCACCAACACGCAATGGACCAACGTTCATAGCGTTTTGTAATTTTGTTCTACATCAACGGTTGTCTGGAAAAAAATGCTTTGCTCAATAAGACCGCCCATTACGCATTCAAGGTTTTGTTTTTACTTTCTTATTGTATTGTTTCTTTGTTTGGTGTGATTAATAGAGTATTTTCTATTTATCAATCTCGGTCTGTCAGTCATTCACAGTTGTTAGTCGATAGTTTATATTTTAACCATAGACCACCTCGGAGATGGTGAAGCAGGCCCTAATTATACTTATTTTGCATGACACCAAAGAGCTTAACTTTTAACTAAACTTACCAAGTACAACCCTATCAAGTTAACCCCTCGCATGCAAGCGTACAATATCCCTGCAGTACAAACCGCCAAGCACAAACACAAGCACAAACACGCAAAAAACTCACGCGTGCGTTTGCGGTTTAATAACGAGAGTGCGACGTGATTGTAATAATATTTTATTAAAATTGTCACGGCAGGTGACTCCCTAGATGTTTGACGGACGTATTCTGGGTACGGTGACTTTCGATTTTTCGGGAGTTTACAGTGTGATATATTTAATGATAAATGGAGGGATATGGGAATAGAAATTATCAATATAAGTGCGCAGTTTTTTATAGACGATAGATCTGTGTTTGTCCACAATCTCAAAGATGGTAAGTGCCGATGTGGACGAGAATGCCAATATTGGCAAATGCTTTTAAGTAAATTAATATAGATGAAAGATGGAATAAAATATTTATATTTTTATAATTATACATCTTAATAGTTATTTGATTGAACATCTTTATAACTAGACTTACGAGACCTATTTCATTGTTAGCTATATATTTTTTTCCAAATAAGCTATGGTTGTGAGGAAAATCACAGCCCATATAAAGAAAAGTTAAAATATAAACAAGCGACAGTATAATAACACTAGTGTAGCCGAACCATTCTGCTTCATCATCATCACCCTATTAACGTTCCCACTGCTGGGACACAGGGACTTCCCTCTTGGCGTGAGAGATTACTCCTTAATTCACCACGCTGGCCAAGTGCGGGTTGAGGAATGTCACATGACCTTTAAACTTAAAGTTCTCAGAACATGCCGGTTTCCTCACGATGTTTGCCTTCACCGTTAAAGCACGTGTCTTAAAGCGCACATACATTTTTCAATAAGAAAAATCCAGAGGTGCATGGCGGGGCTCGAACTCGGGATCTTCGGAATTAAAGTTAAGTGAGCTCCCACTAAGCTAATATTTTCAATACTTATTGAAAATTTCCAGAATAAGTACGCTTTCGCATCCTAAATCATAATACTGAACATTCTAGGGAGGAACAGAATATTCTCGTTCCATTTTCTTTCATTTCTTTTGCATAATATTTTTTCTCAGTCGCTTTATTGATCTGTTCTAAGAATGAATTTACTTGGGTGAAGTGTTTTGAATTTAATTTCACGTTTCTGAGGAATATTATTAAGATCAAAGACACGAATTTCGTTCACGGTTCAACTTACGGGATGAGCTATCTATGTGTAGATAACTACTTACTTTGGCTTAGTTAAAATCGAAATCTCTCCAGACTTAATTAAAAACCACGCGAATTGCGTTGTTCAGTGACGTAACGGTTTTTTTGTAGCTGCTAACAATAATTACGAAATTTTAGAAAATCAATCTCCAATCTTCTTTACATATAAAAATGAATCGCAAAATGTGTTGCTAAGCGCATAACTCAACAACGCCTGGACAAATTTGGCTTTTTTTTATATATACCTTTCCTTTCAATTAACAAAACTTTTGAAGTGAATGGGAAACGGTCAAAATGGCTTTCAACTAAATAACATATTTTTTATTTTTTTTTATAAATAACATATTTTTTATTTTTTTTTATTTAACTCGACACTGGCAAATTGTCGCTTCAAGCGCAGTCCAAGTCGCAAGTCCAATTACAAGAAACTGAACTGAACTGAAGTGAATGATTGATATTTCCCAAACTCCTTCAAAAATCTTCAACATCCTAATTAGACTAATTCTCACACATCATTAACAAATTATACACCAAGACATTCCTCTTGAATTACTCTACCTATTGCTGAAAACTACATGAAGATCAGTTTAGTATTTTGAGTATACCCCGAATATATAGACAGACAGGCACAGCGGAAGTCTTTAACTTATAATATATTTCGATTTTTATTTTAAAACACTAGCCGCCCTGCTGTTTAATAAATTAAAAACAAATTACCTACCTATAAGCTCATTTAATTACATAACGTAAAACACGAAAAAATTACTTTTGAAATCGATAGTCGATCGAATGGTGTGAAAGAACCTTATTATTGAGAAAAAACATCTAACACTTAAATTTTTTAAATAAAGGGCGAAAACATATATAAAACCTGATGTAAGTAAATATTTAAAATTAAAAAAATGTTAAAGCCGTGTTGGCTAAGTGGGAGGACACCCGACTTTCATTCCGAAGGTCGTGGGTTCAAACCCCGCCACGCACCTCTGGATTTTTCTTCTTGAGAAATTTATGTGCGCTTTAAACACGTGCTTTAACGGTGAAGGCAAACATCGTGAGGAAACCGGCATGTTCTGAGAACTTTAAAAAGAGTTTGAAGGACATGTGACATTTACCAACCCGCACTTGGCCAGCGTGGTGAATTAAGGCCTAATCTCTCTCGTCAAGAGAGAAGTCCCTGTGTCCCAGCAGTGGGAACGTTAATAGGGTGATGATGATGAAAAAAATGTTTAATTGAATTTTGAATTTAACTTTTGATAAAACAAAATCCAAATGAAAAAAAATGTTTTGGTCTGAGAGATGCTGCTGCCCATCTTCAGATAAATTTTGCTTGGCTGGACCCTACAGCATCCACGGGAGATGTGGGTGTCACCAATCTTATGCCCACCGGCGACTAACTCATATATATACAGGGTGTAACTATTATGACTAACATGAGTTTTGGTCAGTATAGGAAGGTCTGAAACTATATAAGTCATACGAAGATCTGTTTTTTGGAACCATGCCATTGATTTTTGTAAAATGAAAAACTGTATTGAAAAATAAAAAAAATACTAACACCTAGCTTAAGATAGAACTCGGACTTAATTAAAAATAAAATTAGCACTTATACCAACTAATATTTCACAATTTGCTATGAATGAATGATCAGGCATAACTCATTTTACCGCCTAACTGAGATCAAATTGACATTTTTAAATGGTTTAACTTGGTTCAATAAAACTGAATTCGAAGTTATAGGAGAAATTTGGGTAAGATATCAACTTTAAAGGTTTAAATAGCAAATTTTACTATGAAACATAAATAAATAAATCATAAATATTGCCGGACAATCCACACAACAACATCTAGCCCCACGGTAAGCTGTTAGCTTATGTTACGGGTACTAGACATCTGATATACTTCATAACAGACATACATATATGGATATTTTTTATGATACATATTAAATACAAAGACCAAGAAGAAAGTGATTGTAGAACATACAATCACTCGACCCCTCGGCGGGAATCGAACCCGCTAGCTCGTACGCCGCAAGCGGACTGTCGCCCACCAAGATTTTTCCCAACATGATGTTTAAAATGAATAAAATTCAATATTGACACTTGTTTGAAACTGGGAATATAATAGATATGATACACCTTGTATATATCTTCCCAAGCTCAAAAGTTACGTAAGCATCACTCCTACCTGCGAGACATGAAGTGATTTAATCCAACGACTTACGTTTACGACAATGGGAATAATTAATGTCTTATTGCGGTAATTATTATTGTGTTATGTTTTAATTATAATGTTTATACGTTCGTTCAACTCTTTCCTTGGAAGCAGTATGCTTTGGTGGGTAGATAGATAGTTTTGTTTTTGTTAGATAAGCCTTCATTTGACCACAATCTCACCTGATGTTAAGTGACGATGCGGTCTAAGATGGGACATGAAGACCTAGAAGGTAGATGGCTACTCCGGGCCACATTACGAAACACGAAAAACTCGCTTCACGCACTGGCCCAGCCCGGAGGGTGGTGACAAGCCGCGGCCGAAGCCTACTACCAGAGAATTCCTAGATTGAAAGGAAATAAAAGAAGCAATACAATCTAGGTTGCATAATGTCTTATTTAGGTGTAAGAATGTATGTTTTTAGGGTTCTTATACCCTAAGGGTAAAACGAGACCTTATTTCTGAGACTTCGTCGTTTGATTGTCAAGAACCGATTGAAAGAGAGTTGAAATTTTTAAGTAGTAGAGTAGTAATTTTAAGGGTCCTTACAACTAAAGTGATTTTTATGTGGGTCGAATGTCTACATTAATTACCTCTAGAAAGCAAGGTTAAGCCGCCGCGGCGTTATTCGCGGTAAAAAGTACCACATAGCCGTTCCTCATAAAATGGGCCATCTGACTTTGAAATTTCTTTTTGAATCGGACCAATAGTTTCTTAAATTAGAGCGTTCCAGCAAACAAACAAACTGTTCAGCTTATATATAGTTCAAAATATAAAAATATATATAAAACTTCTAGTTGTCTTATATATAAAATTTTCATGTCATTATGTTAGTTACCATACTCCTCCGAGACGGCTTAACCGATTATTATGAAATTTTATATGCGTATTCAGTTGGTCTGAGAATCGGCTACTATCTATTTTTCATTTTGCAAAACAACGTTTGCTGGGGTCAGCTAGTATTAATATAGATTTAGAGCTTGCTGTTGGTCATACATTTAAACAAGTTTAAATTTGTAATATCATTATCATCATCATTTATTTCCCTATAGGACGGCGTCTTTTTGACTATTCCCTCATCATACATTTTTAGTTATTTCTAGTTTTCATCAAAATTACATTTTACATACCAATCTTTTTGTATCTAATAAAATGAGATATATGTTAAGCTTCACAGAAACACGATTAGCACATTTCACTATAGGCAACCACAATTCCAACAAATAGTGATGTGAAATTAACAAGCGGATCAAATTATCGACTATCAAAGCTGTGCTCATAAACTTAATAACATTTTCATGTGAAACCACAGCGCTATCCTGCACTACAAACTCACAATCAGCTTCAGCAAATCCAAACGAAGCATGCAACCGTTATCCCAACAAATCCTTATTTCATCGACAAGTTTATCGACTACGTGGGCATCACTATCCGCACTGATTTATAGTGACGTGTCGCGTGAGTTATCGATACTTGGGACTTGTTTTGTCTTATTCCGGGAATGTTTAATATTAACAGGTGGTTAACATAGAGTTTGGTATCTAATGAATTTTGTATGATACTTGATTAGAATTTACATCGGGCAATCTTGATCTTTTGATGAAACTTGGATTGAAGATTTACTAAACTGTTTAATTACCAAATTTTGTATTCTCGATCTCAAACACTGTTTGAAGATATTTTTTTCGGTACTCCATGTTCATATAAAAATTATATTCTAAAGGTTGCCTGGAAGAGATCGCTCACACACAGCAATAAGGCCTTTGTACTCCGATGTACTGTCTTGTAACTGTTTACTGTTTGTATTATATTTGTGGTGTACAATAAACAGTTACCTATCTATCTTATATTATACATATATGAACATTTAATATACCCATGTTTTATATATAATTTAAAAATAACTTCATAAAGATTTATATCTATCTCAAAATGTTTTATTTACACACGTATCCTCAACTCAATATTCAATTATTCAATTTTGTACATTAGAAAACCTATCTTCTATTTTCAAACAGAATACGCCATAGATAGTGAATAAGCAATAAAGGGATCCAGTTAGTCTATTCCATATTTAAATTGATAGAAGTTTCCAGAAACAGCAGAAACAAATTTCACACGCACACCGATAACTCCCACGAACAATGCGAGTGGCAATAACTTGGCGATGTGAGTGCACTGCGAAGCGGCATGCATAACCAACTATTAAATAACGGTTACGCTATGTACCGTTCTTGGGTTGGAATTAGATTAGCATTATACCACCCGTGTTGGCTTAGTATTAACTAATCGGGTTTTAATCTAAAGGGTTTAGGTTTGTAAACCGCATCTGTTTCTATAAAAACGGCGTTAAAGGTCTTTTATGAGACGCTGAAGATTTTTTATCAATTATTTTTAAGTTAAACTAGCGACTTGCTTCGACTTCGCATGGGTGTAAATAGATGTTTCTCTTGAATTAGGTACTAGATTTTTTTCTCAAAACCGCATAAAATCAATTCTACTGGCGCAACGTATACGCGGCTAGGGATTTTCATTTATAATGAAGTTATGAAAAAGATATGGATCTAGTAGGTATTACTATTTCCAAAATATTCATAAAACTATAACCAAAAAAATACTCGTAATTATCGTCTACAATAACAGATTAACTTTAACGCTTTGAGTAGAAATGCGAAAGAAATACGTTGAAAAATTTAAACAGCGTTCCACGTTCTCTTACATTCCATTATCAAAAACAAAGCCTGCAAATTCCCGCGCATTTACACGCCGTATGCAGTGTACACGAATATAACCGCAAACGGAACGGAATACGTAGAATGGAACGTACTGGGTTGCCATTACTGCAGCTCAAAATGCTTAAATGGTACGAAACGTAAGATTTGCAGACTTTAGTGAGAACATTGACGGGAATGTGGGGAGTTTCTGCTTAGCGTTTTGTTTTGAAATTATTTATTTATTTTCATAATAGAATGATAGATTATTATTGGGTATGTAATCAGGGTATGGTTTAAGGTTGTAGGCGCGGAGAAAATCATTAATCATATTAACGAAGTAAATAATTTTGTGACAAATTTTGATGTCTGGTCCAACTATAATTAAACTTATGGATTTTACCGCAGGAATTCAACAAATTTGCAAGTACCAATAAAATTATAAACCTTTTTATTTATTTTATATTTATTAAAGAAAGCAAATTGTATAAAAATCCGTTAAACATTTCAGTAGATCTCTTAGAAAGTTCATGAGTTTATTTCCTTATTGAAAGGTGATTTTCTGTCCAATTTCTATTTCTGGATCAAGGATACTAATATAAAACATTTAAAGTTATCCTTGACATTCTAAAAATAATACCAAACAAATACATTTCTTAGAATCAAGCTTAGAGCCGTCTCTTCAGTTATTTCTATTTATTCGCCGGTCCACTCGATTAGGTAATCCGTAATCGGAGAATCCCAACACTTATTCGATAGAGATCTATCGATACAGATAGGGCATACATCTAAGTTGGCAACACCGGAGCACTCGGAGCAGTAAAATCAATGGCTCACTTACAGCCTATTCCCATTCGAATAAATTTGGGTACAAGTGTTCGGTAAACTATAGTTTTACCCGGTTGGTATTGATCGCAGAAGGCGGCGTTTACACGGGAACGAAAACTACTATCAAAATCCCCACCAGGGGACTATGTCAGGGGATTGAAAAATACTAACAAAATCCCCACCAGAGGACTAAGCCAGGGGATCGAAAACTACTATCAAAAGCACCACCAGGGAAATTTATGTCAAAGCTTTATTAGGATGTATTTAGGGAAGGGTTAAATCTAGTGGACAATCTAAGGCTAAGAAAAAAACTTAGGTGGTACATTTTGACTTGTCAATCTATCTATACAACTAAGCAATTAACACCAAAAAAAAGTATTTTGTTGACAGTGTTTTTGAGTTACCCTATAACATGTTCAGTTATTTTGGTTCTTATTACCTTTGTAGGTGTTCTTTGGCCTTCTAGGCAAAAAAAAACCTAATGGATTAAATGAGAAATAATTTATTTGCAGTCTACATAAAAAACTACTAACAAGAAATTATACTATAAATAAGTAACACACGGATATAAATTTAATTAATGTTTTTTTTATATAACGAATAGCTTTTATGTGAATGAGTCTTAGTTGCGCTCCGAGTTGAGATATTCAGTTTAAGGCACTGCGTACTAAGTTTCTTGTTCTGTTAGTTATTGCTTTTCATGGTTAGGTAGCAGATATGCATGGCTAAGTGGGAACACACTGGACTTTCATTCGGAAGGTCGTGGGATTAATTAATTTACACTTTTTTTTTGCATTATTCTCATTGAAACAACATGTTTATTTTCGCAAAACCCAAAAAAGATTATCTCGTCCGAATGTTTCGTCAGAAACATCGAAAAGAATGTCCGTTTTTGTATTCACGCAACACATAACAGAGACGAAAACCGAAACTCCCGAAATTGCTGTAGTCCTAAAAACTTGCCTAAATAAAGATGGAGGAACAGTTCCGTCAAAGATGTGTTTCCGAATAAAAGCGTATTGTCCGTGGTTCTGGCATTAAATTACCGAGCTCTCGCAAAAACTATGGAAGTATGTTTGCAATACATTGAGTCTTTCTTGGTCGGTGGTAAGATCTGGCCGGCGGCCAATATGTTATTTTTCTGGGTTCCTTTTTGTAGTTCGGCTTTCTAGATTTTGGAGACTTATTTTATATTTTCACCACAATTTTGCAAGTCTAAATGCAATATTGTAATATACTATAGACCAAGTGACAGATAATTTCCACTTAAACATATGCATATGTTGTATACTTATTATTATTTAATGACCCCCGCCGCGTCTGACTGGTATGTTCGTGACACCTCAAAAACTACTGAACAGATCTTTATGTAGTTTTCAGCAATAGGTAGACTGTTTCAAAAAGAAGGCTTTCGTACCCGTGCAAAGTCGGAGCCCGCTCCGCTAGTACTTATTATAAGTTTAAATCCCCTGCCGGGTCTGTCTGATCTTATGTTAGCGATACCTCAATAACTACCGAACGGATCTCTATGAGGTTTTCAGCAATATATAGGGTATTTCAAGAGGAATGTTTATATATTCGTGCAAACCCGTAACAGGTCAGCTAGTCTAATGATAATTAATTACGTGACGTACTAAAACATGAAACGGGTATCATATTCTAAATACAATTAACAATTTTTTAGTTTTTAAGTTTGCCTATAAAATAGTCATGTTGAACAGGACCATTTCTTCGAATTTAATACTTAATGTAAAGTCTTTAAAAATTCTTAAATACGTATCTCTCTCTTTAGTCGAAAACGGCACAGAAACCAAACGCCTCAATCTCAGCGACAATACTCACAAAAACCTAATTTACTTTTACGGCCGCATTAAATATACGGTACCCTTGTAAAAAATTAAAGGGAATTTTAATATTCACAGCGATAAAGAGAGAACTGCTGCATTTATTGTACACATTCTGGAACGGGAACATTCGAGAGTTGCGCGCCGGCCAAATGTACCTACGTAAGTATGTTTTTTAGATTGCTAATTATTTTATGCACGTTTTTTGCAGATATCATAACGTTTTGTTTGCTTTTAAAGCCTCTTTCGAGGAAATCATGGTAGTAAGAAAAAAGATTATATTTGAAAAGATGTTTGCACGGTTTGTGGATAGTTTACATGGCGGGGAAGAGCTGTTGTACTGCAGTAAACCGCTGTGTTAAAACCATCGTCATAATTTGCGACAAGCTAAACTAGTGGAGCCATTTTTCATTTTCTTTTATTGTATTTCCTCATTACGCTTGCGATTTAGTAGAGAAACCATGAGGGCACATAGCTCTTCGAGAGACTTTGAGTTTAGCCATAAAACACTTTGGGATCCATAAGTACCATGTACGTACTGGTTGAAGACTTTCGTCTCAACTGGAGACACTCTGAGAAGCTTTCTAAGCGTGTAGTTTTGCTATATAGTTCAGTAATTTAGGTTTCCATCTGCGGTGAAATTCCTATTGGGCTGATTTTATTAGGTAGGTATACTTTATCTTGGCGTTGTGATCGTATGAAAAATTGTGCTGACAAAAAATTGTAAAGGCCAAAAGGTGAACAAAGTCTGTTTTTCGCAAATATCTTGCACTTTTAGCATTGGCAATAGTTGTAATAGGATTAATATAAGTTAGAGTAAGTTTCTGTTTTTATTTTTGTTAATTTTTGTCTACCACCACCGTCCACAACCTTCCTGATATAATATTTCCATACAAAAGTTTTCTGGAAGAAATTGCTTTAAGCAATAAGACCGCCGACTACGCATGCTAGGTTTAATTCAATTTTTAAAAATTTTGTATTTTTGTATAATGGTGTGTGTAACAATGGATTTTTCTATTCTATTCTATTCTATCATGGAACCTGTGACAAATTTTAATGTCATAGAGGTATCTTTCTTTCTCTCTCTTTCGTTGTTCGTCAAGATATTATCTTAAAATGCAATATGCATTTTCGGCAAAATAAAACCGTTTTCGGAGTAGAGCGCTGAGAAAGAAATTTGAATATACTAAAATACGTTATTGTATACCATACACCAAAGCGTCAAACCCGTTACTTGTAAAACGACTTTAAAAAATTGGGAGAAGGCATGATATTTTTTTATACAACAATTCAACTCTGTTCTCTCAAGGAACGATTCCTGCTCCTTAAATTGGGCTTTAAAAATTACTAAAATTACAGGATTAATAGTTTAATCTAGTCAACGGCAACAGCTTCCAAGAATAGCACTTTGACAGTCTCTTTATGAGAGGGTTATTCGTATGCAAATCTGGCCAATGCAAGCACACTCATACCGTCATAGACTCAACCGGTACTAATCTGTATATTTTATAGTATAATAATAATAATAGTATTAGTAAGTATAAGTTCCGTAAGTATTTGTTTAGCGCTTCGTTTCCGCTGCAGCTTCGTTACAGCTTTCTAAACGTGAAAGCTGACATTAGCGTTCAAAGACAAGCCGTTCCCTGTATTAACCTTATTGAAACATTAGAATCTACATTACCATGGAGTATGAGTACTTTATCGCGGAACACGGGGAAAACTACATGTTATGATAAAACGGGTTTCTAGTTCTGTATTTATTATAATAGACATTTATCGGTGATGTTTCTTGTCTATTTATTGATTTGAGATTGTTTTGTATGCTCTGGTTTTCTCTTTACGAATAGATATGTGTGTGTGTGTGTGTGTGTGTGTCCGACCGATTTCGGTCATGGCGACAGCTTATATTCTTTGATGCACCCGCATGTGGCTTATATAGCCTATTTTCCTCGAAAATACCCTCGAGCACTGGGGACATGTGAGTACATTGTTGACATAATTATAATAGAATATATGATAAATATATGAATAGATATGATAAATATAGGGATTGTGTACTTCGATAGTGCTACAAACTTAATATTCATTATTAGTAATAGTCATTAATAGTCATTTATTAATAATTATATGTCACAATTACATCTGTTAATTGTTTTAGTGCCATCAATTCAATTCCTTATTATTGGACTCTGCGCTTAAATCGTCAGTTTGCCAGTGTCAAGTTAAATAAAATTATAAAGTGTAAAAGATGTTACTCAGTTGAACGCCATTGTGCATATCCTAGTTCCATCAATTTGTTTTTTTATTATCTGACAATGATTGACATTCTGACCGTCGCATTAGTATTGCCACCTATAGTTTCTGCACATACCCTATTGCACATAGATGGTGCTGCCAACTGGTGCCATCAATTTAATTGTTTTACGCAATCGGAAAATATTTAATATTCTAACTTTCGTATTCTTGCTGCCACCTATAGTGTCTGCACGCTCCCTATGTTTGGCTTACTTAATTTAATTCTGCGGTAGGTATAAATAAAACAGAATCCAGCAAGACCCTAAAATTTGACTTTGGATCTCTTTGCAAAATTCTGCGAATCAATTAGTCTAATTTATGCACAGAATTATAACTCGGCTTAGAAAGATAAGCCCACTAAAAAGCTGCTGGTACTTCTACTAAAAGTATTATCGAATTTATTTTCCACTTGTTTTCTTCAAAAGTAGCAATTAGACGGGATCAAAATTGTTTTGTATTCTTTTGGGGAAAAATAATATCGCTTTAATTTCGCTACTTCCAAACTCACAAAACATTCTGTTTATTAAAATGTTCTACTAGGTTTTATCGGTATAAAGTGTTAAATCAGCTTTATATTTTCATATGAATTGCTTCAGAATTGTCAAAAGAATGAGAATTATTCCGCGTTTCCCCACCAAGTCCGCCCCACCAGTGGTCAACACCTATTTTGTACACCGTGTATTTTGCCCCACTTTTTCGAAATAGTGGTACTTTTTTATCCGGTATTACAAAAAGTGTCGAAGGAGCCCCACCAGGGCTGATACTTCTAGATTTTAAGAATCACTAATGGTCACTAATGGTGTTTCCATATTATAAAATTGTTTACATGTTTATTTAAAGTTAAAATAATTGATTATTCTATATTCTAGCATTGTGTACTTATGACAAATTTGACAAGGCAGTTACAGCTACTTCTACATACTTTGACAAAGCTACTGTTCAGCGGCACTATTAATTAGTTTTTAAATAATAATGTATATAATAATTTAGTGACGTAACTAAGTGTTCTTTTATGTCCCAAAAGTGAAATAAATGAATTGAATTGAATTTAGAATTTAATGTTTATTGAAAATAAACAATACAATACTCTTTATTAACCACAACATACAACAAAACACAAAAAAGATAAAAATGTACAAAAATTGTGTATGTGTTTATTCACAACAATATCTAGCTTGTTCTCTATGCAGAATAAAAAAATAAGATATTTTTCATGTATGCATGTTAGATGAACGTAACTACTTTTTAGTTTAATCTAAGCTAAAAGCTATGGTAGTTAAACCTTACCTCGTATTAATTTCGTGCAATCTTCGATTAAGCACCTACTATGTTAATTAAAGTTTCGCTATTATATTTTAAGAACAGACTTGTGAAATTTGAAGTAGTCTGCTTATTAGTAGGTAGGTAGATTTAAAATACACAAGATACACAAGGGTTTGATTCCAGTAACACTTTTTTTATGGGAGATAGATCTATTTTTGTCCACAATCTCACCTGATGAACGTGTCAATGTGGACCAAGATGGATCACATAGATCTTGAAGGTACCATTCACTCTCTTGTCTTGATGATACTCAGGTTGTAGTAATTAGGCAAATAAAGCAGCAGGGAGCGAATTCCAGACCTTTGCCGTGGGAATTATAAAGGTGGATGAGAATCGCTTAGTACGAGTGAAGGGAAAATCTACTAAATAAGGATAGTAAGTCGCCGTGCGTCTGCTTGTCCTGGAGTGGAAGGGAGGTGGTGGAATCAGGTCATGAAGTTCCTGTGAACATTCTCCGAAATGTAAACTATAAAAGACTAGCTGTGCCCCGCGGTGCTACCCGCGTTATAATGGATGAAGTACTCTTAACTAACAACATATTTATTTGAATAAAGATTAATATTATTATGTTGATACAACTTAAACAAATTATTTCGACCAAATTAGGTACCATAAAAACGGTTTTTGTGAGTTAATCTTAAAAGATAGACATATAATATACTATCGCGGACTGTTTTTTAGATCATTAAAAGAGCTATTATTCTTTAATACATATTTTTTGTGTATCTTGAACCGTTTTCACGGCGCACGCAACGGAAGGCTTCAAAGATGAAATAATTTCTCCCGTTTTTTACACATTTACCACTATATCTTTGCTCCTATTGGTCGTAGCGTGATGTTATATAGCCTATAGCCTTCCTCGATAAATGGACTATCCAACACAAAAAAAAAATTCAATTCGAACCAGTAGTTTCGGAGATTAGCGCGTTCAAACAAACAAACAAACAAACTCTTCAGCTTTTTAATATGTAATAGTATAGATAGATTGAGAGACAGGAAACCTTGCGACGGTGCTCGGGACTTTGGACTGTTATTGTTTTGGGTGTTTTCTATACGTATAAGGAAAATGTCTATATGTTTAGTTATTAAGTCATATATATGTAGGTGAAAGGTTTGACATAGTGATTTAAACAGATTATATCACTGAATAGTAATTCATTACGGGATTAATCGAACAATATCAATCACCCAAATAATCTGAGGCTCAGTTTAACAAAGATATAGATAAAGTCAACAAGTAATTCCGAGAGCGTTTGCACAGAGCAGAAGCCAAAGAAAGAATGACCCCCGGACTATTGGAACTGTACTTTAAATAGCAGTGCAACTCGTAAACAACCCCTCCACCTGCGGCCACCCGATCGGCTGTTAGACCGGTCGGCTGACACCGACCGGTACCGGCCGCAGGTAAACATCGCGCGATCGAGTGGCGTGAGCGGGCGCTCACGCCATCGGACATTTTAAGTTGATTCTATGCTACTTCCACTCAGTACAAATGCACTACAATGAAGAACCAGGACGTCACGCCGTCATATATGTAGCTCTATCAGTCGTCACATATGGTAGGTGTCCAAAGTTTTTTCCAAAGTTCCAGCAATACTTATTTAAAAATACTTATATTTATATAGATCAAAGAATATTTGCAGAGAAATATATTGTTTCTGTTGAACAACTTTTCTATTATCCAATAAAACAACGTCTATTTCATAAAATCTCAGGCCCACATAAAATACGCAAAATTGGCAATACACCGCGAAACTGCTGCAAGCATTATGCTATTTAAATAAAACTTTTACAGCACATAATATCTAGTTTTAGTACAGCGAAATATTTGCTTACGAAACCAGAATTTGAATAGATACTTAAATATAAACTTTATTTTACATAATCTTCATAGGAAACATTTCGGAGAATTTTCATGCTATATAAGTATTATTTGAGACTTGACTTGACCACAATCTCACCCGATGCGAAGCGACGATGTGGTCCAAGATGGGACTTGAAGACCTAGAAGGTCAATGACCTAATCACACTAGGACTAGAAGAAGCACTGCGCTTTTCTTTCCTTTTTTATTGGATGTTTATTTCAATTTCACTGAAATAACTGGGAATTCAAAAACGGAGGCCTAAGTCAGCACTGCAAATAATCATGATGAATATTTCTAGCCTATAGAAAGATTATACCTATATACCATACCTGTAAAAAAATATAAAGTGAGGCAAAAAAAAACGTATATGCGTAACTAGTAGTGCCCCGCGGTGTTACTCGCGTTATAATGGATTTTCCAGAGGTAAATAGTAAATTTAATTTGAATCAGTTCAGTAGTTTTTTCCGTGACAGATGATCAGACAGACAGAGTTAGTTTCGCGATTTATTCATTAACTTTCACTTAACACCTCGAAGACATTAATTCTGGAAGAAAATGTATCTATTGTGGCTCGCCCACAGACAAATAACTGTCAAGAACCACTATCTAACTAATATTGTCATTATATTCGTCTGGAGATGTTATGACCATAAACAAGAACTTTCGAAACTAGATTGTTGATTTGTCTATGCCCTCGAACTTTATTATGTTGATGTACGTTTTGAACGTGGAATGGATTTTCTCAGATTATAATCTTTGTTACGACTTAAACGTAATATTTTGAAATAAGTTACGCAAACCGTGTGTTTGTTTCGCTAAATAAGAATGCCACAAGTAGGGATTACGAAAAATCTCCGGTTTAACAAATAATTGTATAAAATATCGATATCTTTCTGTCCGTAGCAACTTACAAGCTAACAATGTTAACGTACGCCAACCACATTGTTATCCGAACTTTGCGCAACGCAGGGGAAGAATATTTTTCATTTAGGGTTGTGCAAAAGTACGGATAAAGTTTTACTCACGAATTGATACGCGCAAACCTACTTTGCGCTAAAGTTTCTTGTTTTATGGAAAACCAAACGGAAAATGTTCAAAGTGTGAAAATACCCGGCTTGGTTTTCAGCCACTCGTAATTCTCAACGTTCTTGTTTTACATAAACGCTGAAATGTCCGCAGAAAATGCACGAATGAAATCTTTCCACCTGTGAAAATCACGGGAACGCAGCAAAAGTTTTAAAAAGCTGGCAACCCTACTTTCGTGACCCGGTTTCCACTGGTAATCGGTAATTTCATAGTACCTACTCGATTAAAGTGCGAGTTATCGAATGCTCAATCGATTCTAAAGTGGGTCGCTTTAGTTCACATACTCTTGAATCGGGAAAAATGCTCTGATAGGGGAGTCAAGATGCGGGCTTTGCTTTTAAAAGTTCATGAAAAACGAACAAGAGGGAGTTGCCTCTAGCTAGAGCTAGTGTGTAATTTACCCAAATGCATTTCGAACTCAAAATAACGAATAAAATAAAGCCACAATTTTTGTATGCTTAAGCTTCTATATGTTTTTAACCTCGCAATAACCGCATTGTATGCCTTATAAATATCGTATTCTGGCAAGATTTTCACTATTTTGGCAACGTTATAGATAGCGTTTTTCAGTTACCCTGTTCATCAAAACCATTTACTTTCATGTACAGTTTCGCAGAGCATGTTGTGACGTCATAATCTGTAAAAAGGTCCGTGGACGAATGTTGCTCAACTTAACGGAATGGTTCAGATGATGGGTGAAAGGGGATAAAGCTATATTTATATCCTTTTGATTATTCACCAATATAATGTAGTATTTTAATACCTACAAGCTTTTAACGAAGAGCGAAAATATACACACATTTATTTCACATGATTTTTATATTCAACAACCAGTTTATTTTTAAATAAGTACACCTTTTTGGCATTTCTACTATTTCGCCATTTACATAAAAAAATTGACATACAGTGATGAACGCATGTCAATCGACAAAGTAAATTCAATCAAACTAAATGTGTCACGGAACAATATCTTTAAGTTGTATGGGTTTTGAGATATCTGATTTCACCAGGCACCTGTGCATTTTGAAAAAACTTGATTCTACGGCCAGTGATGAAACTCGTGTCAATCAAAACAAAAACTTTACGCGTTTTGTTTATTACACTTAATTCTGCCGAATGACATACATTTCATAAATGCCATGCGCCTAACAAGCTTCTTCCAAAATAGCGGTCTGCCTACTAGTCCGCCATTTTGGAAAAAGTCAGGCTCAGGCCGGCAGGCAGGGGATTACAGTAGGTTATGTCATTTCCATTAGCAAATATTTTAGTATTGAACTCGTATTGAATAATTCTTAATAAAATGCATACATATTTTCATTATTTATTTTATTTTCATTTTAAGAAATTTATGTGCGCTTTAAACACGTGCTTTAACGGTGAAGGCAAACATCGTGAGGAAACCGGCATGTTCTGAGAACTTAAAAAGAGTTTGAAGGACATGTGACATTCACCAACCCGCACTTGGCCAGCGTGGTGAATTAAGGCCTAATCTCTCTCGTCAAGAGAGAAGTCCCTGTGTCCCAGCAGTGGGAACGTTAATAGGGTGATGATGATGATGATATTTTCATTTTTTAATCGTGAAAGGAAATAAATTCTTTATAAAATGCTCTCCTAGAAACGTCTGCAATATATGTCTATAATTTTTCTTGTATTATTTCATTAATGATTATTATTCATAGCTTGTTATAAACCTGCTGTCAACTTATAGATAATTCATAAAGTATGTTATTCCACCACCTTTTTTTAGCCTTAATAACTTTTTATCCTTCGCCTTAAAGTACAGAACATAATGTTGAATTACATAAGTAAATATTTTCAGACAATCCACACAACATCTAGCCCTTTGGTAAGTTCTAGGCTTGCGTAACGGGTACGAGACATCTGATGTACGTTATGAATAAATGATTTAAGTTCTAATGCTATCATTTTACGCCCTTACACGAAATAGTTAACTAAACCGAAGGCAAGATGTTGTTGTGTGAATTGTTCGAAAAAAAATGTTTTTTTTTTCAACCTATTGTAAGATAACGTGCCGCTAGCATTCGTTGGTCCTTATTGATCACATTGATATTTGTTTTGACAACATTCATGCTAAAATTGCATTGCTATCCATTTTGCATAAGAAGGTTAGGTTATAATCTATTTAGAATATACATATATATAAATTTCCATGTATGTCCTGTGCTTCTAAGGAAATACAAGCTTCGACTTTGTCTTGGATAATTGTGATTGTGACCTTAGTCAGACAAAAGGTTGATCCTCCTACACTGTAATATTAGCTCAAATATATTCTATGGTTAATTATAATTGTCTTCCGTATGCTAATTAAGTTTTGTTGACTCTATGGTTGAATGGTTTGATAATTCGTAACCTTTGTAATTTTGTGATAAGTTTTGCCTTGACATTATTTAAAGGTTAACTTTACTTAGTAGTAAAATGATGGTAAGGCCAAAGTTTTTTTGAATAAGCTTTTATTAGGTGCAGGTTACTTAAATTACGTCTTAAGCTTTAAGGATAAAGTGAAAATAAATAGTTGAAGTTGGTGACTCTTCAATTCAATTCATTTATTATGACTGTAGGATCACATAAAACACTTAGCCCCAATTCACTATTTTATGCTACAAATCGAGTATTATTGAAACAAAATCATAAAAAAATTACAATACCTCTATAATGTCAATTTAATCTCAGTTAGGCGGTAAAACGAGTTCGCACTGACTGATCTCGTTTCTAACCATTTTTAAGCTAGATAGGCCATCATTTGACTACAATCTCACCTGATGTAAAGTGACGATGTGGTCTAAGATGGGGCATGCAGACCAAAAAGGTAGATGGCTTCTCCGGGCCACATTACGAAACACGAAAAAATCTTTTCACGCACTGGCTCAGCCCGGAGGGTGGAGACAAGCCGCGGCCGAAGCCCACCACCAGAACCATTAGTGAAATCAGAGCTTAGTCACTTGACAATATATAGAAAATTTAGCGATGAACGGCAACCTATGTAATGTTTTGCACCCTCTAATGATTCTAATGAGTATTTAAAATTTTTTGAAAACGTCTCATTCAAAATTCGAACCATCCGCCCGCAAAACTATTTATAACCTTTGCGATAATAGCACAGATAAAAAATACTTTCCGGTAAACAGTTCCAAATCGATACAATGTCAACCTATAGGCCGAGAGTATCTATCCTTTAGCACGGCGATGTAGTATCGATACTGTTCCTATCGCAGCACTAAATTCTTATACGAACCATTTGAGATTAATGGCGGGCATGCACAATTTGTGTTATCACTTTATTGGATTCTCAGGGATGTGCCGTGTTGTCGATAGATACGGCGTATAGGGATGTGCTTTGTCGATGGGGAATTGTATTACGTCGATAACGTGATATGCGAATGGTCTAGGGATGCGATGTTTGTTTCGAGATATGAACATTTAGAAGCTTTATTTTTCATAGAAATATTATAATATCAACGTAAATATTATCGAAAAACATTATTTTATCCTGATTTTGTGAACTATCCATGAGCACATGTTTACTTTGAAATCTTATTTTTAACAAATTAATATAACTAAAGTACTGCGATAAATTTTATCACACAGAAAATACTCTAACAAGCCATCTACCTTGTAGGACTTCATGCCCCATCCACGTCGTCACTTTATATCAGGTGAGATTGTGGTCAAATGAAGGCTTAACTAGCATAAACACTAAACGGTGTTATTGAATTAAACTCAATAAGAAGAAGAAAATAAGAAGAATTCATTCACTATGAAAAATACATCATTTAGTTATCTTAAATAAATATTCAATAACAATTTCATCTAATCACAGTATACAGAAAATACTAAGTCTAATCAAAAAACTCCGATAAATTATTATTCCGTAATCAAATTACAAATTAAGAATCGATAGTTGCACAACACTACGGATGCAGGCGCCTAAATATTGATTCGATTAATCAACATGTCGATATATTTGTGCAGCGATGGTGCGCACCGGAGACGTCTAACTGAAATTATCTACCATTATAGCTTTAGCTTATGCCATCCTCGTATGTATATGTTTGGTAGATACGGGCCCTGGCTGAAAACCAGCGCTCTGTCATAGTGCTTCTACGGGCTCTATGGCAGTGCATAATGCTGAGCCAGGGACCCTTTATTACAGATGCTTAATTTTCAGGGGTAGAGGTTAGAGGTAGATTTAATTAGTTTTAGTTATTGTCTTTTATAAATGTCTCTAATTGTAAGCTATTGTGTACTAACACTGTTTTTCTTCTTCTTTCTTTCTTAGATAGTATATACTAGTAGATAGATCAGGGTTCTTATCATAATCATTGCTTGACTATGTGGACAAGTAGGCCAAGGAAAATTATTAAAATGGTGGATGATTGATGAAAAACACAATTGAATGGCACTTCCTTTTGAAGAAAGGAGGTTCCATTCAAAGGAGGTTTCTGGAGGTTTTGTCTGTTCACGTCCGTAAGTGGTAACCCTCTGAATCCTTACACGTAACCTCCGGGTGGTGCTAAGAACAGTCTCTGGTGGTAGGCTTCGGCCGCGGCTTGTCACCACCCTCCGGGCTGGGCCAGTGCGTGAAGCGATTTTTTCGTGTTTCGTAATGTGGCCCTGAGAAGCCACCTTCTAGGTCTTCATGTCCCATCTTAGACCACATCGTCACTTTACATCAGGTGAGATTGTGGTCAAATGAAGGCTTATCAATCATAAAAAAAAAAAAAAAAAAAAAAAAGAAAGAAAAAATTTGATGATTCAAAAAATTCGAAAAAAACAGATCTTTAACATAGAGGTAGAAAAAATGTATTTTGCTTCTTGAGGTTTTACTCAAGCGCTCATTTCGATTAAGCTTATCTATATAACATTTCCACATTATCATGTGTAGTAATTATAAATTATATAAGAAATTGATAAAAATTAAAAAGACGCCGCAAAACAACTCCAATAATCGTAGACAATCGATTTTGTATCAATATAACCATAAACGGAATAATTTGATTAGACAGCATTTTAGACTAGCCGTTGCAATTTAAATACCCGATACCGCTGTCATAAAAAAAGAACCTTATTCCAACGCAAAAGAGCTCATTTTGCTCTCCCAGTAGCCATAAAGAGTTTGCCTGGTTAGTGCTGTGCAATAAATTAAAAATGGACATGTCGATTTAACGGGCGATGTTTTCGAATTGGAAATTGGAATGACTCTGGTTTTAGATGTTTTCGTGGGCATCGATAGATTAAGTTAAGCTGATTGCCCTGTTATATCGATGATGCTTTTCCCACGCCTATCATAGTTTTAATTGAATTCAATATAGTAAAAAAGTTCATCGAAAATCCGAAAAGATGTTTTTTTATATTATTTTACAGCTAGAGCTTCAGAGTTCTCATCCCACTTTATCATCAGACTAAGTGGATATTTTGGCTGCCTCAGTGTGCGGTGGGTGAAAGTCCGCTTGTGGCGCAAGAGATAGCGGGTTCGATTCTCGCTGAGGCGTGTTTTTATGTTCTGCAAGCACTTTCTCCTTGGTTAGGGTATTTAATAAGTTTAGTAAAAATATCTATAAATGTATGTCTATTATATTGAGTAATGTCTAGTACCCGCAACACAAGCTTAGAGCTTACCACGGGGTTATAATGTTGTTGTGTGGATTGTTCGGAAATATAAATAAATACATATTCTCTATCAGATCGCACGAAACGCTTTTCTTTTCAGTTACTTGGAAGTCTGTTTTAATTCAACCCGACCAAAAACAAGTAGGTACTACTTGCGGTCGGTCTTAGTCCTTGCAAAAGTTAAAGCTTGCGTTCGTGATAAACTTAGAAATTATTGGTATCGCAAAGAAAATGCTGAAAATGCAGTACTGTATTTGCAAACGCAAAGAAAAGCAGAAAATCTGAATCCGAGCCGAGCTAAGCCAGAAAGGACAGAGCCGCCATATTTTAAAATTAAAATTCCCAGTTCATGAAATATTAACACCTGGCTAAGGCGGCGTCCACACTGGGATATTCAAATAGAATGTGTGGCAGTGGCTGCACTTCGAACAGTTTATGTTATGCTAAGCTATGCTGCAGGCACCTTTACGGCTAGGATAAGTCATGGGTTTCACGGTCGTGAGGGATGAGCTGAGGCGGGAGCGTTTTATTAAGGTTATTGAAAGTAATAATTACACTATGAATGAGAAGTAAATATTACTAAATTAGAACTATGATAGTATTTTCCATATTAAGAACTTTTATGGGTTTAGGTTTGAGTTACGTGAATTTTTGATAACTAATAGTGTCAAGTATAAACTACTTTAATGGATACATCACGGACACATCGTATATTTTGATATATTTTACCATTTTTCCGCGAAAAAATTAGCCTGTCATCTCTGTGAGACTTTGACTTTGACTTTAAAAGTAGTCTGTCTATAAACTCCGGCTCTAGAGAATCTGTATGCCAAGTCATCTAAATATTTTTTGCAGTTTAGTATTTTTTGTGTGTAAATCCGACAGACAGACAGAGTTTTGCATTTATGATATTTGTATAAATTATTCCTTTTTAATCGCAGCCCAAGTTGCCAAGCCTCAAGTCGCTGTTCCTAATTCTTATTACCTTTTTTCTATGGTATACATTTCATTGTTGTTAATAATATAGAGTACATTCATTTTGTGGTTTTTTTAGACATCAATTGTAATAGTATATATCACTCTGGAGAAGCCATTTAAGTACAGCTCCTAAAATACAGTTGTATACTAGTGCGGGAGCTTATGGGACCATATCTTTGATACATGATTTTTTTATGTCTGTAAAGAAATTTTTAGTTTACTTTATACATCAAATCGCTAAATCCTGTCCCTCAAAGCACACGCAGCAAGCATAAATAAGCTCGCTCCACACAGGTGTATATCAATGCTGCGTTTGTAGTTCGCTTTTATTGTCTGTGTAGCCGGGCCTTAATGCGCTCTGCAGTGTTTTGATTTGAAAGGACATGTCAGGCGCAGGTTATAAATAAAATGCGTAAAACGGAGTAGGTACTTTTTAATGTTTTCTTATAGTAGGTAAGTAAAAGAGTTTGGCATAATATATGGTAGATTTAAAATGGTAGCTGGAATATTATGAAGTTTGATGTTTTTTGTTCGATTATACAGTTTTGTTATTTTTTTTTTATTTGCCTTACGTTTTTTCTGTAAGTTTGCTATGTTAAGATAACTTTACTTCAAAAAGGTAAAATATGGGTAAAATAAAAAAATCAAAAATCGTTATTTGGACATTAACAGTAAATTGTACAATAAGATTCGAACAATGGCGTCTGCAAGAGCTTGCAAAACCTGTGTTGCAAAATGCTGATAAGTATATAAATATTTAAAATGATTTCTACAAATCAACGATAACTGAGCTTAAAGGATTACTACCGTAAACATTTATTTTTTAAATTAAATCTCCTTTTTTGTACTACAAATCCGAACTCCGCTTCTACGTTTATAAAACAAGTATTTTGCTCTGAAATCGAAAACATACCTCTAAACTCGTAACCTCACCTTATCAGTTCACAAACAATTGAAAGGAAATGCGTTCTCAATAACGTTATCACTACAAAGCTATACATATATATAAGTAAGTATATATATTAAAAGTGTGGTAATCGGTCATCTTGCATTCCGTCGACGAGTAAGACAGGTTTCGCATACAGCCGATGCATACCTGACGCCGACAGGGTTGTTACCTGATACTATAGATATTATTTTACGAGAGCTGGCAACAAATTCCGGACAAAGCTATTTATTTTTATTTTTGAATAATAACGGACTAATTATTTTGGTCGGCTACCCTATATAAGCAGTGATGATCCAAGTTCAAATATAATAGTAATATAATAATAATATTAGTCATTTATTAAACTGTCAACTCAATATAAGCACTTAGACAAGTCCATTTTCTTCAATTTAATGAGGTTATAAGGCTAGCACAACTTTTCAGGAACGCACCTTGTTTTTTTCAAGCCGAGCAACCCAGAGGTGTATCGAACACTCGTCAAAAAAATAAAATAAATATATAATTATAAATGCATAAGTTGATAAAAAAATGTTATGCAATAGCTACACTGCGGCAGTCTCCGAGTGCTATTATTTACTATAATAACACTGTATTTAATCCGCGGCAGCCCTAACATTCGCCAGCTGATTGGCCACGCGTGCCCGCGACGAATGCGCAGAGCTGCGCGCACGCACGCCTCTATGCATGCATATGCTAATAATGTTGTGAGCTTTCCACTTGTTCGCCGCGACGCAGCGTCGTGCGTGCAAACCTGAGCTATTGTGGGATTATTCAGAGCAAGGTAACAAGAATATATCACTGAGGAAACATAACTAACTAACTATTATGGCTCAGCGACCCAAAGTGGGTCTTGGCCTCCGAAACGAGAGACTTCCACCAGTCTCTATCCTGCGCTAGCTCTGACCAGTTCTCGATCCCGAGCTCTCTTAGGTCGGCCTCCACCATGTCCTTCCAGCGATATCTGGGACGACCGACTGAGGATACATAATAATAATAATAAATAAATAAATTAGACATCGGCAACTTCTATTGCATCTGTTTGCCCAGATTTGGCAAAGGCCTCTTCCAACTGCTTCCATTCCTCCCTTGTTCGTGCAGTTCTAGACCATGTCTTTCCTGCTGTCTCTCTTATTTCATCTTCCCATCTTTTAAATTGTCTTCCGCGTTTCCTCTTTTTGTCTCTAGGACTGAGGATACATAAAAGTGTTAAATATTTGACTGTAATTAAAGACTCAAGTCCCCCAAAACCTAGGATTTCATGCTCCATACTCCATCATAGATTTCACTTAACATTAGTTAAGATTATCATGGTAAGTGAAGTCTATGTATCTGACACTAGTAAAAAGTTCCCAGGATAGCGGAAGCGACTCAAATATCATGTGTGTTAAAACCGTCAAACATTTCAATTTTATACATTTAACATGGAACTGCTGGCAGAACCCAGAAGGGTTGGACCATAATACACCACGCTCGCTGGTCCTCAGGGGATGTGGGTAAGACATCCGTGGTTCGGCTCTTTACGTAAGATAGGCTTGAGTTTCGATAAAAATGAATGACCTTCCGTAGGTACATACATATCATGAGGAGAGTATAAGCACCCTTATTTACGTTCCCACTGCTGAAGCACAGGGACTTTTCTCTTGACGAGACATATATTATACCTTAATTCACGATTGTGAATGTCACAAGTCCATCAAACTCGTTAAAGCTCTCAGCACATGATTTCCTCACGATGTTTTTGCCTTCACCGTGCAAAAGCACGTGCTTAAAGTACACATACATTTTTAAGAAGAATAATCTAGAGGTGCGCGGCAGGATTTGAACTCACTTTCGGAATGAAGTCGAGTGTTATCCCACTTAGCCAACACGGCTTCCCCATACGATAATGCATCACTGCAGTGGTCCGAAATAAACCGCACAAATTCACACTTGTATCCTTATTATTGTAAAGAACATGTATTAAAACATGTTAAGCCTCACGTTTGCCGAGTTGTTCTTCAGAAGACAAACAGTTCTTGTTTATTCGAGGAACTTCAACCTTCATTATCTGTTTTATGAACATTTTCTTGCAAACAAACATCCACCCGTTGTCTGGCGTTATTAGAATTGTCACGTTACAACTTTTGTTTCATAATTTCTCGCTTCAGCCATTTATTATGGCGTATCTTAGCTTAAAATTATACATTGTAAAACTTTTGTGTTGAGCTTGTTTCGGCTCTTTTAAGTGATGATGCGGTTTCGTTTAAGGCGGTGAAATAATTAAACTAACAAATAAAAATAAAACTCCTAAATGTAGGGTTCTGTACCTATACGTTAATATCCTACCTCCAAAATGTGTTTACAAAAATTTTATAAAATAAATTTGACACTAAGGGTTCCGTGTACAGTTAATACACATATTGCAATAAAAAAATTTCAAAAACCGGCAATTTTTTTATAAAATAGCAAAAGATGCAATTAGAGTGCGGTCACCCATTCAAGTAATGATCACAACCCTCCGGGCTGGGCCAGTGCGCGAAACGATTTTTTCGTGTTTCGAAATGTGACCCGTAGAAGCCATCTACCTTATAGGTCTTCATGCTCCATCTTAGACCACATCGTCACTTAAGATCAGGTGAAATTGTGGTCAAATGAAAGCTTATTTAGCTTAAAAAAAAAAACAAAAAAATACACATCGCAATAAAAAGTCTCAATAACCGTTTTTTTTTTATAAAAGAGCAAAAATGCAATTACGAGTAGAGCGGTCACCAATCCAAGTTATGGCTGCTCGTTAATTAACTTTGTAAATATCACGTTTGGTGTATGGGAGCCCCCTATATATTTATAATAAATAAATCTGTGGTTTTAGTTTTTGTTTGTTAAAGTGGCAAGTGAAATACATCATCCCCCAAATTTCAACTCCCTATCTATCACAGTTCTCGAGATACAGCCATGACGAATTCTCAGTACATGTGTCCCGTTTTAGCCTTTGGGTAAGGAATCTTAAAAGTGAAATTGCACCCCTTAAAAACCTTTAGTTCAATGTATTTATACAATGATAACTAAAAGACTATTAACGTCCGATTTCAGATAAATATTTAGTTTCATTAAAAAAATAAACTTTTTCCCTACCTTTTATAATATAAACCCAAGAATAAAACTTTAAATTCCATTTATTTGTAAAATGAATGTTCATTGATATAAAATCCTTTTATAAAATACCGAATAACGATATGTTAGGTTTTCCGTAGCTATTCTGTACCAAATTAAATTTGCATTCTGTGAACTTATTTCTGGAGAGTGTAACTTTTTGCGAATAATTATTCATATCCCAGATACCAAGTTTTTAAACCTATCCTGTCATATAACCAAACAGCTCTTAAATAAAACTTCTATACATATTCGATACACTAATCAGTGTAACATATATAAATACTAGCAGCCCGCCCCGGCGTCACACGGGTAAAAAAAAATCCCGGTAATTTTTAAAGTTTTTTGTTGAAATTAAGTTATGTCAAAGACAATTTTATTCACAATGAAGTACTCTTAACCAACAACATTTTTATTTGAATAAAGATTAATATTATTATGTTGATACAACTTAAACAAATTATTTCGACCAAATTAGGTAACATAAAAACGGTTTTTGTGAGTTAATCTTAAAAGATAGACATATACTATCGCGGACTGTTTTTTAGATCATTAAAAGAGCTATTATTCTTTAATACATATTTTTTGTGTATCTTGAACCGTTTTCACGGCGCACGCAACGGAAGACTTCAAAGATGAAATAATTTATCCCGTTTTTTACACATTTATCACTATATCTTTGCTCCTATTGGTCGTAGCGTGATGTTATATAGCCTATAGCCTTCCTCGATAACTGGACTATACAACACAAAAAGAATTATTCAATTCGAACCAGTAGTTTCGGAGATTAGCGCGTTCAAACAAACAAACAAACAAACAAACAAACAATCAAACAAACAAACTCTTCAGCTTTATAATATTAGTATAGATTTCCGGACAATCCACACAACACATCTAGCCCCGTGGTAAGCTCTAAGCTTGTGTTACGGGTACTATAGACATCTGACATACTTAATACATACAATAGACATACAAACATAGATATTTTTTATTGTACATAAAAAACACCCAGACCAAAAAGGAAGTGCTTAATGAAAATACAAACACTTGACCCCTAGGCGGGAATCGAACCCGTAACGTGTAATAATATAATTCATAGGAATGATGACCACATAAAGATTAGATATCTTATTAAGGCCATCTGTAAGCGCGTCTGAAAATACTGGACACTTTTTCGCTGTATAAGATTCATAAGAATATTCCATTATACCGGTAATAATTATTAATTGTTTGTGAAAATTAATTACATTATATTAAGTAAGTATATATATATATATAGATATGGAGCGTCGAAGTTCTGATTTAGGGGATGTACTAATTTAGTATATTTAAACTCGAAATATTTTACTTACTTCACTTGTCCATTCGTCTGGCGTTGACGATTCTTCAATATCTGCAACAAATAATATTTGTATTTAGTTTTCATAATAATCTTCTAATATATAAAATGTCCATGCCACAATGTTATTTTCCATACTCCTCCGAAACGGCTATACAGATTATAAACAAATTTTATATGCGTATTCAGTAGGTCTGAGGATCGGCTACTATATATTTTTCATTTTGCAAAACAACGTTTGCTGGGGGCAGCTAGTGTAAATATAAAATTAAAAAAAAAACGATTCCTGAATTTAGTTCCCTTAATGTAAAAAGTCATACTATTTTGTAGTGTGCACGTGATGCGTTTTCATTTGAGATCCCACTCGAGTATATTTGCAGAATTTAGGTTTTCCTTCCCCACTTTTTCCCCCATAACATTTAAATGGGTCAACCGATTTTCATCAAACATGTCTAAGAACACTCGCGCGAAATTAACTTTTAATAAAAAAAAACTAAATTTAAATCGGTCTATCCGGTTCGGGAGCTATGTCCCAGACAGACAGACAGACACGTAAAACACCCCTCTTTTTTAAAAAAAGTTAAAAATAACTTTTTTTAAGTACTATTCAGGGCGTCAGACATTTCCAGTATATTATTACAGATTAATAGCGATTTTCCACAAATAAATGGTCTGTGAACTAAAAACCTATAGGTACCTACTACGCAGTTTTTTTATAATTTTTTATGCTAGATAAGCCTTCATTTGACCACAAATCTCACCGGATGTAAAGTGACGATGTAGTCTAAGATGGGGCATGAAGACCTAGAAGGCTTCTCCGGGCCACATTACGAAACACGAAAAAATCGCTTCACGCACTGGCCCAGCCCAAAGGGTGGTGACAAGCCGCGGCCGAAGCCTACCACCAGAGACTGTTATTAGCACCACCTCCAAAATAAATGTATGTATGTATAAAATATACTGTGTTGACGGATAAGATATAATACATTAACTTCATACTTATTATTATAAAGCTTAAAAGTTTCTTTGTTTGAGCGCGCTAATCTCAGGTACTCATCATCATCATTATCTTGCCCTTATCCCACATTACGTGGGGTCGGCACAACATTTTTTTTCCCTCCATTTACCCCTGTCACTTGTCATCTCAACACTCAATCCTTTTTTACACATGTCATCCTTCACACAGTCCATCCATCTCTTTTTTGGTCTTCCTCTTCCCACATATCCATCAACACACATATCTAACACTCTTTTCGTCACATGACATTCATCCCTGCTAATCTCAAGAACTAATGGTCTAATTAGAAAAATTGTTTTTAGCAATCGATAGCTCATTTATCGAGGAAGGCTATATGCTTCGGGAAAATACGTGATCCCCGCGGGAGAATCGAAAAACAAGGGCAACGCCACGTCGCGTCGTGCAGAGCTAGTTATATAAACAGGTTGACTCATAAACCATAAAAATACTTTGTAAGTTGATGAATGTTCCCGCAACCTGAATGGCGAGGAAGTGTCGACTCATCCTTTTATATTGCAACCTTTTTATACACCGCAACCTTTTTATTTTAACCTCTAATGAGCCCGCTAACGACCAGCGTGCTGAAATTAAGTCGCGGATTATGAACCGGGCCTTTCATGGACTTGCTGGAAAATGCGATACGGAATGTATACAGGGTGAACAGTGGGGGGGAAATGTATAGCCATGAGGTTGGAGGGTTATCTTTAGATCTGGTCTTTTTACCCGACTTCCCGACGCAAAGAAGTTGTTTAACAATATTACATTAGAAGTTCACGCCACGCAACTCTGAATTTTTCTTCTTGAGAAATTTAAGTACGCTTTAAACACGTGCTTTAACGGTGAAGGCAAGCATCGTGGGGAAACCAGCATGTTCTGAACTTTAAACAGTTTGAAGGACATGTAACATTGACCAACCCGCACTTGGCCAGCGTGGTGTATTAAGGCCTCATCTCTCTCGCTAAGAGAGAAGTCCCTATGTCCCAGCAGTGAGAACTTTAATAGGGTGATGATGATGACATTAAAAGTTTATCGAATAAAATTAATTGCAGCTTGGTTAAGCTAGTTAGATAATTATGTTAGATTAATTATACAGCTCTCCATTAAACACCTCCGCTTTTATTATAAACAATAATTAACGTTTGTAAAAACTATTTGATTGTACATATATTATTAGATGTACTTAGGTTTTATATTTCTACTTAAATTTTTCACCCATAGGTGTTTTCAGTTTTGCATGGACATGCCATGAGAAGAGATGAAAGTCATGTGACGAGAAGAGCGTTAGATACGAATGTAGATGGATATGTTAGAAGAGGTAGGCCGAAGAAAAGATGGATGGACTGTGTGAAAGATGACATGTGTAAGGAAGAGATGAGTGTTGAGATGAGGGGTGATAGAGGGAAATGGAAGCAGAAAACATGTTGTGCCGACCCCACGTAAATATTTATTTATTTATATATCATCAAAATACCAAATTTCATAACTTAAATCAAGTTCAGATGCCTTCGCTCATGGAACCTCGCATGCATACTGACCGATATTTAGCGTACCTATATTCACCACTCATAAAACCTCTTAAACCTCTCAAACTTCTAATCCTCAAACCCACACTAAATATTTGGACAACGTAGTCCCACCTAAACAATACCGACGTTTCGGACCATTAAGCGGCCGCACATTCTTGTCGTAAGTTTGTATTCGCACGCGACGCTTGAACCCTGAAGTATTTGTCGTGGGTCTGGAAGGTTTGTTTACATTCATAAATACGACGATAGTTAGGTTAGAATGACATTGACTAATGATAGTCATTTATTCTAAAGGATAACTTAATCGTAGGACTATCGGAAGCTATTTACATAGTTGTTTTTTTTTAGTTAAAATTATATTTTGATTGATATTATTTATCAAATCGAGAGAGTGCTTTTTATTTTGTCAGTTTTTTTTAATGTATGTCTGTCTTCATGTAATGAAATGTATTGAGCCGCATTAATAATACAGTGTTTTTATTGGTTATTTAAAGGTTTTGAAAGTGAAGTGGCATTGATGTTATAAATAAATAATGATCTAAAAAATATAGTGAATAATATAGAGAAAAACTCTGTACAATCCAAATATAATGTGTTGTAATATCTCATTAAGTGAATTGTAATTCATTTGACATAATAAAGTTCTTTAAACCGAAAAATAATTGTGTAATATTTCCACTTGAAAAGTGTATACATTAATGCACGCCTCTAAGCTTCAAATGATGGTTAATAATTAGAGAGTTGCGTGTTTACAATAGGCCTGAGTTACTGGAGTGAGCGTAACTCGCACGATTCTCTTTTGAGCGTATCTCGCGCGATTCTGTTGTGAGCGTAACTCGCAATGGACACTTTCCAAACCGCTGGCAAGGGTGTGCATATCCGCCATTAAAAGTTTATGCTTGTTTTCAAATTCAGTGATCGGCCTTTTTGGAATATCGTGCTGGTTGGATGGCTAATGGGCAAGTCACGCAAAAGTTTGAATATAGTATACTAGTTAAATGAATTTTCTTTTAACCTCCGTAAGCCACAGCGGGATATTTTTGCTTGTTAATATACTTTGTGGGCGCATAAGTGTACAAAGAGCCATAGTAAAGTACTCGTATGGGTAGTGTCCGCCGCGCGGTAGTCGCTCTCGTTTCGCAGTCGCTTTGATTGCACAGGTTTGGCTCAACCTTAATAGTTCTTTATGCCTTAAAGAAAATGTTTAATTGTACTCGTTTAACTTTATGTTGTGAACGTTTTCAGGCAAAAGAGTATACCACATTGCAGACGCGTTTTCCGTGATGATAACTTGTAGGTTTGGACGACACCTTACTTTTCTCGAATATAATACATACCAAATACTTATGGTATGGTGAAGTCGATAAAAATCAGTCAACGTTTTTATATTTTCGTAATCGTGTTAGTATACTTAAATAAATAAATAAATAAATATTTTAATTGCTAATACGACCATTTTTTCAAAGTGGTCTGATAATGTGTTTTAGGATTGTGTGTCTACTCTAAACCTCCATAAAAGCTTAACTTATTATTAGCTTAGCTTATTGCATTGGGTTTTTCCTGTAAAAATAGGGTAAGATAAATAAATAAATAAACTTACAAGTTTGTTGAGAGGACAAAATTGTTCAACAATAATATTATCTAAAACAAAGATGTTTTTAATTTAACCTTGTATGAATTGTCTATTTGTTTTTTTCTACAAAGAAATACGCTTCCATTTCCGTAATACCTAATATTTAACCTACTTTCCTAGAAAGAGCACAAGCAATTCAAAATGGTTTTCTTTACCAGTTAACTCCGGTTCTATCTAGTTTCTAAGCAATGGAAACTCCCAAAAGTAGTCTCCAGAGAACTGTTGGATTCCGTTGAAATGTTGGCGAAGCGTTCGGCGAATTATCATCATCATCCGTTACTTTCTAATATAGGTTAGATCTCCAACGTAGTTTTGTAAGAACTAGTTAATAATTTACATGTTACATAATTATATTAAAACAGACAAAAATAAAAATAATGATATGTACTCTTTGACGTGACTGTAGCCACCAAAAATTTTACTTGTATTTTAATTCCCTTTTTTTATCCTTTTTTTATTTTCGCCATTTATAGTAGGTATATAAAGTTGACCTAAAACTACAGCAGGAAACCGATCTAAAATATTTATGTATCTTATGTAAAATAATGATATTTACTGCAAATGAAAGCCAAGTATCATCATCATTGTATCAACAAAAAGATACAGACATTTATGTCTCAATAAAAACTAAATTTCTCTTTCTCACTCTCATGTACTCGTAAACATATAATACAACACCACTCATAGATGAAGTAATAAGTTCATATTTCAACTATTTTGCAAACACCATAAACTTCAACCCAGTGTATTTCGTCCCTGACCATAGGGCTTAGCAAAAATACCTACGGCTGTTCTAAAAACCGGAACTTAGTAATTCCTAGCCAAGCGCACCCACCATAACATTCATAGCTTATTCCTACGTCGGCTAGCAGCAACAAAATTAGAATTCAAAATGCTGTGAGTTTTACGACTTTTTAACGAATCTATAAATTCATTATGATTTCCAATCGTAACTGTACTTTTAAAACCGTCTGTATGGGAATGGGAACTTGAACGTTATCAGTTTCTGTTGGTTCTGTATAAAAATATAAACATTATCGATGAACAGAAATAAATGAGAGGGTAAAGATGTTTGTATGTTCTGCAAGCACTTTTCTCCTTGGTCTGGGTGTTTAATATGTATACTAAAAATATCTATATATGCATTAAGTATATATATTAAGTATGTATATTTAATTGAGTGTATCAGATATCCAGTACCCGTAACACAAGCTTACACCTTAACACGGGCCTAAACGTTATTTTGTGGATTGTACAGCAATATCTTTTTTAAATTTTGGACCATTTACAATTTCTGGTTTCTGGTCTGAGTGTTTTCTATGTATCATAAGTATGTATATACAAAATATATATATCTATATTGTATATCAGTCACTTAACACCCATAGTACAAGCTCTGCTTAGTTTGGGCTAATTTATTATTCTATATGGGGGGGTTAGGTGATGCTGTATGATTAGTCCGGAAATATTTATTCATTTTACTTTATTTATAAATCTAGTAATTTTGGTAACATGCCATGATTTGTCTGCTTTACCTTACTACTACAATTATCTTAACATGATTATGTTTGATAGTAATGTCTGCCTAGTTCTCAGTAATGCAATAAATGCTCGCAATCACCATATCGGCGATTGCGCTGGAGATCGACGGCTTTGCAATTATGGACTAACTGTCAAACACACGTGCGCCTCCCATTATTACATACCGATCAATACATATTGGATATATTGAAATACATGTACAATGGTACGAGGGAACTGATAGCTGGCGATCATTATTTCAATAATAATCTTATTGACGACCTCTGTGGCTCGGGTGAAGGTGCGTCTGAGGCGTAAGAGGTTGCGGGTTTGATTCCCGCTGATTTTATACGATATAAAATTTATGGTTTCGGGTCTGTGCACTTTAAATGTATAGTTTTTATTAACAAAACAAAATTGTATTCTTGTAGTATATCAGTCAGTTAACACCTATAGTACAAGGTCTGCTTAGTTTGGGGTTAGATGATGCTGTGTGATTATTCCGGAAATATATTTTTATTTATTATTAATTTTAATGTTATATTTGTATTAATAAAAAGGTCACTGAAAAAGCTAACTCGTTTTTTTTTTGGAGATTAAATCATAAATGAGGAGTTAGTATGAGAAAGAAGGTCACATACATGTCAATTTAAATTGTATGTAAAATACTTTAAATATATTTACTATATAATAGCACACCAACAATATAAGCAACCAATACAGGTTGGCAGGTAGAAAATGCATTAAACCCACCTTTTTGAACTAAGTTTTTGTTCAAATAAATAGATTTCAAAATAGATTTGATCTATAAAGTCAGAATGTGCACTATTATGTGAATATATAGCACCTATAGTACATTATGACTATCCAAAGATTGCCTGGAAGAGATCGCTCACGATAAGGCTGCCCTGTGTACTTTGATGTATTGTATACAGAACACAGATCATTTATTTGCACACATGGGTTACATACAGGGTCTTGTATGTCAATATTATAAGCACCATACGTGTATTGCCTTAGTCTAGGGCATGCAAATAACATAATTTGTAAGGTTTCTACTTGTCTTATTACTGTAGGCGCATTCTGTAAACTCACTTCGATCCTTACTAAGCTGAATCCGCGGTGATTTAACAGTTTTGTATTCAGTAAAACTCGATTCACCGCGGATTCAGCTTAGTGAGGATCGAAGTGAGTTTACAGAATGCGCCTACTGTTCACTGTTTGTACCTCAATATTAGTGGTGTACAATAAAGAGTTATCTATCTATATATCTTTGATTGTTAGGAACAAAAGATTTTGATATCGATACATAAAACTCGTAATAAACCAATAACAATCTTTATTTAGAACTAATGGAAAATTCGTCGTTCAATATTGAAATTTTCAATCAAATTTCAATTTGTAATTTCAGCTAAATTCACCCGTCGTTCCAAGACTAAAATAGGTCGAAATCTGCAAGCCGGATTCGTGACTAAGTACACACCTATGAAAATGAAAAAAATCTATATTTGTAAATCCTATTATATTCTTTGAAAAAATGTACCATAAACAATAAAATATGTTAGAAGTTATATTATACTTGATTTTCATTGTTAAGAATTTCTTTATATTGTATGCAATATCTTATTGTCTACTGAAATATCCCCTACGACTTGCTGTAAGCATTATTTACTTAAGAAACGAATGTATTTTCTCATTATAAGTGAAATTTGTTAGTTGTTCTGAGTATTAAACATCTAAAAGGCAACTAAATATTCTTAGTAATTTATTGGAATTTTCATAATTTGTTTGACATTTGTATCATTTTATTGACATTTTTATAATTTTATTAACATTTTATAATTTTATTGACATTTTTATAATGTTAAGTTTGTTTGAAATTTATAATGGTTAATCAATCAATGAGTTAATATAAAAATTATATTAACACATTGATTTTTACTGTGATTACCTATGTATTATAATTTAATACATAAGGAATATAAGAAATGACATAACAATTTGTTATTAATAAACACTATTATGACTATTATTATGATTAAGTAAAACATCAAAATTAATTTTACAGCCGAAAAAAGGCTCAGAAATTCAACTGGCTGGTTCGACAAGACTACAAAAAAAGAAACGATCGAAATTTGAAATAATAAATGTCAACTATTGTTTTCTAAGGATTGGAATTCAGTTTGAAATTTAAATTCAGAATATTCGCCAGTGCTAAAATCTAATAAGAAACAATATTGTCTATACCCAGACTACCTACTCTAAACCAGAGACAAAAGCTTGAATATTTCAGAGTGGTGCGAAGCGTTCTGAAATTAGACGCATAGGCGTTGCACCTTTACTTAGTCATATTCTATTCTCGGCGTTAGTTGTATTTCAGGATTCCTGGTGCACTGGTATGTCCGCATGTTTTGTGACTCAGCTTACACTTGTATTATGGACTAGCTTTTACCTCTACGGCGGTACGGATTTTCCTGCGGAAATTAACTTACATGACTTAATGTAAGGCTAACTTGTACGAAGAGCGACTTTTTTTCATGTCTTCGATTTTCTGATTTCAATTAACTAACACTTTGCCGCGGGTATTGGTGTAGGTAAGTTAGGCTCTATATCCTCCTGTGGGAAATAAAAGCTAGCCACTCGCCATCCGCCTGCTAAGCATGGCGAGTACTGACAAACGTACGTACGGAAAAACAATGTAAAGGAAGGATTTCCTTCAATATGATTACAATCAGGAGGCCTATGTCCAGCAGTGATGGCTGTTATAGTGGATTTACTCGCAGAATTAAATGTTTTTCCGCCGGAAAAAGTAGCCCATAGGGAAAGTGCAGAAACTATAGGTGACAACACTAATGCGACGGATAGAATGTCAAATGTTAGGCTGATATGGTAAAACATTAAGTTTCGGCACTAGTTGGCAACACCGTCAATGTGTGCGTTGCCTCCTTTTCTTAGGCTATTAAAATCCGTGTGCCAAATTTTAGTTTTTCGCATTATAGTGGATTTTCCCGCGGTATCACACATTTAACCGCGGAAATAGTCTATATGTCACTTTCAAGCTCAGAGATTACCCCCTACAACGTCACAAACAACATCTTTATAACCTTAAGTATATACATAGATAGGAAATTCTTTATTACACACACCTATAAACATAAACAAAAAATATTAATAGAAAAATTAAACGTAGCATGAGTAATGGGCGTAATGGTATATAAGTATAGACTACTGCATATAATTGGGTGCTAATCTCTTCACATATCCCATTTTCTGCCTCACCATTTTTTTGCCCACAACAATTTCATACGAAGCCAAAACAATCTCATTAATAACATTTAAACATAAACTGGAATGGAAACCCGTCCAGACTGACTGACAGACAGACCGACACACCTGGCCGTGATTCAACACTAAATTATACAGTTGTTCAACTTCTTTTACAAATAAGTAACTCAACGACTTTTTACAAATAAGTTACTCAACGACTTTTTCAAGTAGCCATTGAATGCCATTCAAGCGAAGACTTGTTTTATGTGCGTTTTGATCTTTAACAATTAAATAAACATTGGTTTCCCTTTTTATTTGTTCATCTTGATTTTGTATGAAACGTAGGCCGTTGTATGTATGAATGTATAAATTACCAAACATTTATGAATAAGGAATATGACAACTATAGTTTTTTTTAATGATGCCAGTTTTAGTGCTGCGGTGGGCGAAGGTAGTTTTTCGGTGCAAAACGTAATGAGTTCGAATCCTGAATTCTGAAAGGATTTTTCTCTTGTTTTCTATGTTTATTAAAAAAAACGAAAGTTTGTAAGGATGAAAGTGTGGGTGTTAACGAAAAATACACTGGATGTATTTTGATGAAACTTCACACATAAAGTGTGTGAAGATATGATATATAATAATTGTATTTGTCAAATTAATAGGTATGTTAACTTTTTTATTTTTTTCATTGTTACTTGAATTTTTGTTGTCTTTTTACCTAATGAAATACCATCTTTGTGAATAATTTATACCAAAATGTTTTTGTATTGCGTGAGTGGCAAAAAAAGGTTTGTCTTTGTCTATAATGAATACTATAAAAAGTATTAATTCTTTCCCTTCCCACATTCACTATATATAAGCGGACAAAACCGTCCACGACCACAAGTGAATGACATTTCCGACTGAGTGACGTTGTGTCAACCCGCACCACTCTCGTTTGGGATTAATTAAACTTATTATGTCACTGTAGCGAGCAAAAAGTATTTATGTCGGTATATTTTAAGTGTTACCACAAATAGAGATAATAGATTTGTTTTTATTGAGGCAGATGTATAGCTAACGATCACATGTCGTATTCAGGTATATCATTTAAACATAATACGACGACTTCTGTGGCTCGGTGGGCGAAGGTCCGCTGACGCGCAAGAGGTTGCGGGTTCGATTCCTGTCGGGGGACCAGATTTTGTACGATCTACAATTTCTGGTTTAGGATCTGGTTGTTTCTATGTATCATAAGTATGTATTTACAAAAAAATAATGTATCTATGTAGTATATCAGTCACCTAACACCCATAGTACAAGCTCTGCTTAGTTTGGGGTTAGGTGATGCTGTGTGATAGTCCGGAAATATTTATTTATTTATTTATTGAATATTTATCTACTTAGCTGAGCAGAATGCATTTGTACGTCCAAAGCCACCACTCCGGAACGATGACGCTCTATATCTTGGCAATTTCTTATTAATTTGGTAAAATTGAAAAATAGGTTTCCAGAATTTTTGGACGAGATTTTGGATTGGACGTCGGTTGTCTGTTAGACCGTACAAAATACTTTAAACATAAAGGATTCAACATTTTTTTTACGAGTCATCAATCATCTTTCAATCTGATAATTAACCTTAAATAGACTAACGTAGCTATTATGAAACCATTTCTTTTTTCTCGATACTTTCCAAAAGAAGGTTTGCATTATGAACACAGACACACGGCCGATGAAGCTTAGTAAACTATTTCATTAAGGCCGAAATTCATAGTCACAAATAATCTTTTATTACTTTCAATCAATGATTGCATCTGTTATTGCCTTTAGTTCAATGTGCGTACAGATGCAATGATTAATTTAAATCCGGCTTTTCTTTTTTTCCACTCGAATCCCATCCACTAACCTAATAAACTGACAAAAGGCCTGGAATCTGAGAAGAAAAAAACCAACAAAAACTAACTCGTGGTAGATATATATCTCAAACTACCTCGAATGCAAAAAAACGAGCATAAAACAAAAGCACCTCCCTCCGTTAATAAATAACGCGAACTGACAAGTGAATGGACAAAGCCAGCGGATAATCACACAGTGAATACAGATACAAAGTATGGGGTAGAAGCTTAATGGCGTAAGAAACAGCCAGTGCTTTTCTCAAGGAAATTGGTGTAGTAAAGACTATTCTGGGCGGTAATTACCTAGACATTGATTGGGAAATATTAAGGATGCAGGGACAACATCCGTTTGTAGACTAATATATGTGTTAAGGAAGTAAGAAATAAGTTATGAAGTGACAGCGTTAGTTGAAGTTCGTGCGGATGTATCGCCGAATTACTCGTAAATATGACTAGGAAATTGCAGTATATAAATAAATTAATATAAATAAAAATTTCTCGGACAATCCACAGAACAACTTCTAGCCCCGTGGTAAGCTCTAAGCTTGTGTTTCGGGTACTAGACATCTGATATACTTCATATAATCGACATACTTAATAATTGTAAAATGATCAGTAATTGTAATGCAAAATATACAATATAAATACAAATCAACTGCATGGTATATAGGCTTGATATTTCTAACACAATACATTGATTACGCTATTTTAAGATGGCATCTATCTTATCACATTCAGTCCATTACGTTTTGTGATTTTACTCTCCATCCACAGTTGTCTGGAAGAAATTGCTTTAACCAATAAGATCGCCCATTACGCATTCTAGGTTCAGTTTTTATTTTCATAGTGTATTGTTTCTTTGTTTGGTGTGTGGTGTGTGTAATAAAGTATTGTCTATTTATCTTAAGCAATAAACGAAAATAATACTAACAATATACTGTTATTACGAGAACAGCATTTGATCCTTTTAGTCATGTTTATTTTATGTTTGTATTTTGTGTTACCTTGTAATGGGTGTCCTTTCTTAATAAATAAATAAAGATCTTAGCATTCCAGATTTCATCCATCCTACTCTCTTCTATATACTCACCTAACCCCAATATTAAAGCATATAACCGAAGCAGGTTTATAAATACATCATTGCGTTACCTGCTCTAGGCACAATTAGCGGTCTTTAGAGGTGCTTGTCAGACTGCAACGGTATGTGAACGCTCCACAATTACCTTCCATTCAAAGGTAGCGAAATTACTATCTATGGTGTCAAGTCTTTGACTGCAGCGAGGGTCGTAAGGTACTTTGTGACTGTCGTTATCATTACAATGCTTTATAACAGAGATTACGCTTTTTATGGTTACTGCTTCTGAGATAAGAAAGCTGTTACAATATGATTTTAAAGGTGTGTAGATAAATAAGATTAATCACGTATCTTTGTGGCGAATTTCAGATTGTTCTAGTTTTTCTACACAAATTTGGCATAATAGTCCAACCTGAAGTTAAAAAAAAGGTAACTATACAATTAATTTTTCGTTTTAGTTAAAAAAAAGCGGGTGTTACAGTAGTTATTTTTCATTTGATTTGTTTTTCGTCTCAACAACAGGTTTTGTAGATAATTTGAGACATATCCATCACATTCAATTTAGTACACATTTCGTTGTCTACCGATGCCATAAACAGAATAAGATTGCGGATTGTCGAATATAAATGAACTTTAAAAATGTGTATAACCAAATATGCATGCTTAACCACAGCCTGTGATGGAAAATACGAATAAAGTTGATTCGCGAAACCTGTTCCAAGCCAATTCCATGAATATTGTTACGTCAAAACTTTATATTTCAAACAATGACAAGGCTTTTAAAATTTCTCCGCTTTCGTTGTTTGCTTTGCATGTGAAATTGTGCTCTCAGACGAAAGGTATAAGACTGTTGTTCCTTTGCGACTGTTGGGGGATGTACAGGTATTCTGGCAATCCGCGATCCCGACAGCGAGAGATTGCATCTATCCCGCATTTTATTTAAAAACACGTCTTGGAAACTCTGGGAATAAGATAGCTTCAAACGGAGTCATGAATAACAATGCTTGAAGTCATCATAATATGATTTCTATGAATTTTATATGACAAAATAATCGTCGTGGGGTGGCGATGCCCCCATAACCTCCCGCGGGCGCTGCAGACCTCGGCCAAAAGAAACTCACAAGGAGTTGACTGCGTTTTCTTGGAACACAACATCAAATGCGGCGAACGTTTGAATAAGACTTAGCCTATTTTACCATTTGCTATCAGATCAGACCAACCCAGGGATCAAATTGACATCTAATTGACATTTTCAATAGTTGAACTAGGTTCAATAAAACTCAATTTGTAGCATAAAATGGTCAAAAACAATTTTGCTAAAGTAACTAAACCCAAAAGTTTTGGTGGTTCTTAAAATTCATTATTATACATTCAAGTTCCGATTAGCAAAAACCTTTCCGCATAATAATTTCTAAATGCTATTCAAGTTGAAAGGTAAAATAAGCTTCATTCCTGAGGTAACATTTAAATAAATCAAGTTGTAGTTCCTTGTCGGTTCCCGGTGTGGATTCGTTCCCCGGGGCGTAGTTTTTGTAGCCAGTTCCCAGGAGCTGATCTCGGATCGGATCGCTAATTTGTACGGATCAAATCGGATTTGGTTTGTAGGTTGGTGTTGTTGATGCGCTTGTTAAAAATCAAACTGACAAATTAAGCGTTGCCGAAAACCGTAAATACCAAGAAATACAGATAGGGCTATAACGGGACGCGTTGTCTGCCAATTTTTAATAAGTTTAATAAAAATATATACATAGGTATGTCTGTCTGTCTATACGGGGCTAGATGATGTTTTGTGGATTGTCCGGAAATATATATATTTATTATATTTTTAATTTAATTTTGTTATTAATATAGCATATGCTCATGACACTCTCTTGGTAGTCCTCTAGAACAATTAATTTTTTTACATTTTAGTCAAGGAATAAGTGTTTCCAGACAAAAAAAAAACTATACGCGTGAATCGAAATCACTACCCCATAAGCCGTAAGCACCTTAGCTGGTGATATCTGCTGAATCAATGAGGTAGAATGTATTTATACCCAAAATCTTAAAACAAAACACTCTTGTTATCACATCTTTAGCCGTAAAAATATCCCCATAAAATCCCCTTCTTAGCCCCGGCCTAATGAGCCGGGGTACGGGAAAATCCCCCAAATTCCTTGTCACACGCCGATCCGCGTGTCAACACAGATTAGACTACTTACAGTGACAGCGCGTGTTTCCTTTGTCTTTTGTCTTCTTGATGTGATTTTTACTGGTTTTTACCGGATCCGAGAGTCAACAGTCAACATCCGAGAGGCTTTAGCGGCTCGAGTAAAGGGGATTGATTATTTGACGTCTGGTTGTTTATTTCTGATATATTTTGTGGAATTATTAAGCAATTAATCGTAAAGGCGGGTTTTATTGTCCAGTGAGTGATAGCATTCGGGCATTGTTATATATAACTTTTGGATTACACCAACGGCAAATGAAATTTTCACTTCCGAAATAAAACTGTTATTAGCTTAAAATCGACATAATTATGACTTTTTATTTTTTTTTTGATGGAAAAGAATGCCGATCGGAAAATTGAGCTGATCGAGGTCATCAAATTTAAAGTATCTAAATCAGTCAATATATGAGTCAAATTAAGGACTATAATATATGTGAAGTCAAATTATATACCCAACATAATTTTGGTATGCTAAGTTAAAAAGAATACGTAAGTAGGTAAGAGTTGTGGAATAAATGTCAGAGGTTTTTTTTTGAATTTCGTAATTATGTTCTTTTTTTGTAATTTTGTATTTAAAAGGTTGTCTAGCGCACAACAAAAACTAGCAGCACGAAATTTCGCTATCAATTCACGTTTTAAGCTCGACGTGTTTAAACTTTTAAATTCCTAGGTCGGACGACACTTTCTATGCAAATGTTTGGCCATTTTTGTTTCTGAATTGCTGTGTTTTGGCATGCTACATGATAACATCAGAATTATGGGCTTTATTTGTTCTAATGTCTTTCTTTTACCATTCTACAGGCAAGTAAACATTTTAAGAATTGACATTAAGGGCCATCTCCGAGTAACATTAGATGAGATTTAGCTATCTCGCTCAGTCGCATGTGACAAAGCGGGATAGATTGACACAACTAACCCTAACACATAATTATTAACTAATCAGACCATTGCTTAGTATGCACGGATTTTGTGGAATATGCTCTAAGGCTCTTGTTCTGAGTAAGTATATTGAAAGGTTCCGTAGCATGACAGGGCATGACAAAAAACGGAACCCGGCTTCGCGCGGTTTATTATTAAATATGGTTTTCCCGGCAATTATTCGAAATTTTCTTCATAACCATCCTTGGAATTCAACGCATCAAAAAATAATTCTAAAATGGTTCAGGTGGTTGAGTTATGCGCTCACCAACACTAACCACTTATTATAGATTGAAGTGTGAATTTTTTATTACAATAAGTGTAAAAACTGTTAAAATAAACTGCTAAATATATATATGTGCATCTTGCTAGCTTGAAATACAGGTAAGTTAAGTCAGGCTTACAAATTGTTTGCATAGGATCCGCTGTAAATAATCCGCTATCCGCTTACACGATAAACAATAACAATGTTATAATTATTATCAGTGCGTCTTCCGTTCTTAAGCGGATTAATGCGGACGGGTGTCCATGCAGCGGAAACTTGTGGACTGTCCATGTCCTCAATAGGGGACGATAAAGTCTACGGTGAAGAGTTTTATATTAAACAATTCATTTTTTTATTAGACAGCTTATTTCAATGTTATAATTATTTGAAATACAGTTTTAAATATGTTTTTTTTTTAATTTGACAGTTCATATAAATGTTATAATTAATAATAATAATGATAAAAATATTTATTTACAAAAATGTTTACAAAATTCTTATAAAGTAAATATACATTTTATATACTAAGCACATGCCCATTTTAAACCTAATATTTTGGTCAAAGAATATGACTCCTCGCTCTAACTAAGTTAAAATAACTTGTAATAATTTGACACCAGGGCTCTTCATAATAATTTAAAATACATTTATTTTAAAATGTCAAATCAGATAAGCTTTTTAATAATAATATCCACTTCAATAACAAAACCAGATATTTTAATGGAAACACACATACATACTGATTCTTTATGAACGTAGATATTTCAAACATTAGTGTGTTACGGACGCAGAAACACTTTAATATTAAAGTTTTAAATGAATGCAAGTCAAGTGGATAAAGCAAATGCACAAATTCAAATTATTATCCAATCTCATTCTCATTTCATTCAATATTATATACAAAAATGTGAAACAGTTTGTACAGAAAAGAACTGTGTGCCAGATTCTCATTCAATTCAATTACTTTAAGCGAGAAATTACAAACGTGCCAACGATAAATCCTAGCTTGTATTTAATAAAAGCTTTTTATCATTGTCTAGACGCTTCCATAAATTATGGAACGAGCCGAATCCTATTTGAATAAGGAATTATCCCTCTAATAAGGCTTAGGGTGGTCACCCCACTCGCAGGTGTTGTGGGATTCAAATCCGTCATAAATAAATTCTATTTGACAGCCACAAACAGTGTCAGAACAATCGCAATTCAAAAAAACAGATTAATTCTATGCTATTTTCACGATAAGTTCGAACGTCAGGGCGATATTTCTAACAAATTCTCAATTTAAAATTACAATTGAATTGAATCAGAGTAGTACATAAATAGTATTAAAATTACAAATAGTTATATATAATATACAGGCCGTGGCGATGACAATGTTTTATAGATTCAACCGCGATATACATAACATTATTAATTAACGCTCTCACTTTATTCTATAGTTACAAAAAAAAATTGGTAAAATTATGAAATGTTTTTATATATTCGTCTATGTAAAGCTTTTTCACGATATGGCCAATGAAATGAAATGAAATTTGTTTATTGCTTGAAATATGGTTTACATAGGTGTCAGGTTATTTATACTGTTCTACATACTTCGTCAATTCAGATTTGACATGCAATGTCAATTATAACTAAAGAAAAAAAAATAATATAAATAATAGAATGTCAAATATTTAGGAAGTTAATTTAAATTATAATTTAATGTGATGTCTAATGTCTAGTATTTCAATGATCTTTTACATTGTAATACGATTTGTCAATAAGCCATTTCTTAATTTTTGTTACATATTTGTTTATTGGCAATTCTTTTATATAAATAGGGATATTATTAAAAATGCGGAATTCCAAATGACTATAAACATACATAAGTCAAAATATCTGATAATCTGACTAAATAGACCTGAGTTCTACTATTAGTACTTCCTCTCGAGGAAAAGCTGTAGAAACTTGCATCTTTTAGTTTATAAAACCTTTCGTACAACAGTTTAAAATAAAATAATTCAGTAGGTATATCAGTATTTCTTTTAAAACACATATTACAAAATTGAGAAGCGAATACAACTTTAAATTTATCATGTCAGACATATTTGTAGATACTGCAGTACAAAGACCCTGTTATCCCCCCATTATCTTCTACGGATCTGCGCTCTGCTGGCGATTCAAAATGCAATAAAATTACCAATTATATTTTTTTATTATTGCCATAGTATCTACATCACACGTAAAAGTCACAAAAATCTACTGAATAAGTGTCCCCGATCAATTTCCAGAAAACATGCCGCAAACAAATTTTATTTCACACATAAATTGTTCTCATCCAAACGTAAAACTGCGTATTTCCATCGCCGAAAAAATACGCAAAACAATATCTATTGCATCAAAAAAGAACTGAAAATAACAATTTCCGGGGTTCAGTGGCGCGGAAAACCAGTTTTCCGGAAATAATCAGGAATTGTTCGTGTATTGGACTTACCGGGTGACCCGAAAACTAGAAAATTAGGTTAACTGTCCAGTTAGTGACGTGAGTAAGATGTTTCGGACAACGGTACAGTACACATAAAACTATATTGGGTAGTTATTAGATGTTATTTTTTCGCGTTGGAAACACTTTACGGAAAAAGGAGACGTTTAGCGTTAAAAAAAGTTTTGTTTCAAATATATCTGTTAATAAAATAAATGTAGTTTTTACGCTTTTAGTATAGCAAAATAATTCGGAGTGTAAAATTTACTTACTTATTTAGCATACTATGTTTTGAGACACCTATTTAAGTTTTCCTTCTAGAAAAAACGGCTTTAACGGTAGGTGGAAACATGTAAATGGTTTATAAGTTGTGATTTTCGTGATCTAGTTATGAAGTTAATCCGTTTGTTTTCAGAATAAAATAAACATTACACATCATCAAAGACCATCGATGTAAAAAACCTCTTTGTAATTGGTGGCCACAAAATGAAACCCGTTTAATTGAAATGCCTACGGGCACAAAACAGTCCATTGGAACTTAACCCATAAATAATGCTCAGATATTCCACATTTTCCAAGTTCCCCATACAAGATAAATGTACAAGACGACACCTAAGGGCGGTTTCTACCCCTTCACTCGAAACTTTAGGAAGCGAGTTAATATCAAATTCATAGAACACACTTCAAGTTTAAGTTAAGTTAACACTTTAAATTTCCTTCGGGAACATTATTTTCTCATAAATCAACCCTTAGGTCGCTTTGGGTGTAGCTAATGAGAGGGTAGCTGGACATCATTGCATAGAAACGCGATCCTATCAACATTTCTTGTTAGACTTGGGCATAACTTTTTAGGGGTCAATGCTTCTTGTAAAAAAGCTTTTTGTATGCAAGATGGATTGTCTTTTTCATTTGCGCACAATCTCACCTGATGTAAAGTGAAGATGCGGTCTAAGATGGAGAGCTTAGGATGTACTGTTTTGCTATTTTCTTGAAGATACCCAGGTTGTTGTCGAGGAAAGACCGATGCAAGCAGACCTTAAGTAGGTAATGAAACTTCTGTAGAAGTAATTATTTATTTTTAGTATAGTCGCAGGTCGCCACTAGCGTTTTTCGACTGGCTAAACTATGTACCAACAAATTCTTTTTTTTAATTATCTGCATGTATTTTGGATATTCTTATATTTGTTTTATTGTATGTATGTAGTTACAAAATAGACCTGTATGTAGTATGTCAGTCACCTTACCTATAGTGCCAACTGACTGACATAATACACTGCTTAGTTTCGTTAGGACAGCGAATATGCCATGTAATTATTATTATAATTTGTAATTGATGAGTTAATCAGCCGTTCCCTGTACCCTGTGGTTCTCCCTATCATCACAAGACTGTACAAGCTGTCCCGAGTGATTAATTGGTTAATCAATAGCGGCTGAATTTAAATGAATAGTTGAGATGTGAGTCAATTACTGTTTCACCTTGAAGTGGCGATATAACCACCTTGACTTTGAATCATTCTGACTTCATCATTTTGAAGTTTTAAAATAAAAATAACAGTTTTTTAATTAATGGATCTATATTAATTTTATAAAGCTGATTTTGTTTGTTTGAACGCGCTGATCTCAATAATTTGTAAAATTATTTTAGTGGTAGATAGTATTTTACTTGTTTTCCTTATATTCCTTTTAAATAATTAAATTAATTGTACAATCTATAAATACTTTTTCATATTATGAAAAAAAAAATGAAAATGAAAAATGTTTTATTACAGTAACTTAATAATAAGGTTTACAATTCAGTTTTTTTGAGTCTCCTTTTAAGTAAATAATATACCTGTGCTAGGAGATCTCGCTCTTCCTTCCTTACTTAATCAAAATTATAAGTTTACAAAACGTTGTATTTTAAGTAGTAATAATAATATAAAACAATTATAAAACAATATTATATACATTCACATAATATTACCCAAACACAGTGAGCAAATATAAAATGGTAAGTATATTTATCGATATAGATTATAGATAGTATACTTTCCTGTTAATTTGAGTCCAAAATATTTTTTTATCACAGACAAGAAGCAAACATTAATTGTTTGTTTCAAGGATAACTTATGAAACACTAAGAAATATAAACGAAAAGTAGAATCTAAAAGAAGGCTATAAGTAAAATATATTTTTAACAGCATAAAAGGAAAGATGAGGATGGAAAATTAAATAAATTATTAAAATACAGAGAAGCAAACGAAATAATTAAATTAGTTAATGGAAAAACAGAGTTCTCAAAAAACCGTGTAGGTACTTGTATTTGCGATAACAACAGACATAAGAAAAATACAATATAAAATTAAAATAAGCCAGGAAGAAAAGTAATCTTGATTCTGTCGTTTTAACAAGTTTAATTTGTAACAATAAAAGATTTTCATCTGAGATTAAAACGTTAAACGACAACCAGCAAAGAAAGCTCCCTAAATCAATTTCAGTCTAATTTCTATTTAAGTTCCCCAAAAATAAACTGAACAGATAAAGAAACGAGTTATAATTAAAAGTGCCCAAAAAAGACCTAAGAGGAGATACTATGATACGAAGAACAGGCCTAACCAAACAATAAATGGGGCTTGTCTTGTCTTGTCGTTCAAAGATTGGCCTAAATCAATAGGCTCGTTTACAAAAGGGCCGTAACAGGAATCAATCCCAAAACCTTTAATTGGCCGCCATCTGCCATTTCAAGGTGGAAGGAGAGTGGTTCTTAAGCCAAGGATTTTTGCTCCCGTCTTAGGAAATAATCAGGGTATTGGGTAGAATGTAATTGATGAAAAATGCCTGGGGAATTTGGATTGGGGACCGTTTTTGAGACCCCTGCATTCTTGATGAAAAGGGAAGTCATTATTGTTTGTTTTTTTTTAACACGTGTAAGTCTGTAGAGAGATCTTTTAACAGGTGTAAGTCTGTACATAGATCCTCAGAACTTTATTCTGATTTTCGTTGGGACAGTTTTGGTTTAGTCGATAAAACTAAACTTTACTTGAACTGCATAAATAGTAGTAAATGTAAAGAGAAACTTATTAACAACTTCATGGTTTATATATTTACGATGATAAAATTAAATGTGAAATAAACGATGTAGTCCAGTTACAGCCTGACCACCTGACCCAGTTTTTTTACAGCACCTGTCAATATTTTTTAAATATTAGATACGATCAATAAATTATTTGAAAGCCGTTTTATGAATTTATGTCAGTTGAATTAATAATTAAGTGATTGATCACTTTGAATTCATTCGTCTTAACATGCATAGGTAACGTTATATTACTAAAAAACAAGGTAAATAATCCTGCCATATTAAGGAACATTTCTCTATATTATGTTTCTGATAATGATAATTACGTCAACACCGTCGTCTGTTTGTCATTCTTACGACTAGAACGCGCCATGCCAACAACGCGCCAACACATCGCGCACTATTTAATGCATTTGTACGAGAACACTAGCATGTGGATACTTTTAATGATCGTTATAATTATATTCATAGGACAATACGCTATTTTTTAATTTTAATTTGTTGTTGTAACTTTATTTTTCTTTATTCTTTGATTCCTAATAAATAAATAAGTCTAGTGTCTAAGTTAGTCTAAGATATTTAGTTATAATTGGTGCAAAACTGTAAAATAACAATTCAAATTCAATCAAAATTGACCTGATGTGATAGAATCATTCAAATCTGACCGCTTCATCAAAATCATCACAATTATAAACAGGATCTATTCAACGAAGATGGATACAAGGTGCACTGACAGTACAGCTATGCCCAAGCTATTTATTTTAATAAACCAGCACATTTTGCTCATTCAGAAATTGATTGGTATTCTGTAAATCCGTGGGATAATTTATCGTTTACCGGGCGCATGGGAGCGGACGGTAATATCATGATGCAATGGAAATAAATGATTCAATAAGCTGACTGTGGATGCAGCTCATCTGTTTCAATATCCGATTAACAGATTCTAGTTGAGGCTGAGGATCTTGGAGTCGGGGGCAGAAAATTTGGAACAAAAGGCATGATGATAAAAAAATCTGTTTGTTCTGCCTCTTACTTAGCCCGTACGAATATACTTCATCATGCCTTCACTAATGAGCGCCATAGCGCCCTGTCCTTAATTATACTAGACACAATCATATATTTCGCTTTTTCAATTTACTGAGAATGTGCCAAGTTATAGTCAAGTCAAGTCAAGTCAAAATAGATATGTAGGTATTATTTAAAAATTATATACATATATAGAGGGTGCAGTTATAATACCCGATAAGTGTGCAATATTAGTTGACGTCAATTTACAATTGACGTCAACTAATATTAAAAAAAACTAAACCCGATTTTGAGGGTGCAGTGTTTAAAACCCGATAAACGCAAATAAATCGTAAATACGTTATAATAGCCTACTTGAATCAGAATTAATAATAAATGAATTTTAATAATGAGCAAAAAATTACACTCTCGAAATGGGGTTTCTTTTTTTTAATAGGGTATTTATTCACACATAATAACACTATCTCTAATAGTGTTTATTGCAAAGATTCGTAAAATGTGTTATATTAGGTACTGTGTATCTGAAATATCTGCTGTGAGTTACTTGTATAGTTGGTATTACACAAAGAACATTGACTCGAGCATTTCTATGTAAGGTTACACCTTTAACTATTTCAATAAGTAATTAATTAGTTATGTAATTATATTAATAATAAGTTAATAATTAACGTAATTATTCCTGCGAATGCTCGGCACTATGTTCGACGTTATGCGCACGGCGAGCAAGGTTATGTCAAGAGTTTTTTTTCATTAAAAAATTACACTCTTAAAAAAAAATTTTCCTTAATTTTTTTGAGAAATATTCTTGGTGAACAAAGTTTCACTAAATACAGAAGGTCAGAAGAAGGTATCCATGATCCTCAAGGATTATGTCGGCTTCACCTTTACACGGTTATTTCCCGCACCGTCCCTCGCCTATTTCATTTAAAACTTGTCCACCGAAGGGACTTCCAAAACGTTCGTAATCAAATTTGACTCCAGTCTTCAAGGGTTAAAGCTTCAACTTTGAGCCTCTTAATAAATTATATTCCCGACAAAACTGCTTGGGAGTGGGACACGCTCGTTGGCTCATCTAATTGGTCCAAATTCGTAGACTCGGCTTATAATTGGGCCAAATTCGCGGGAGAATTAGCCGAATTTGAAGGCTCGTGTTGTCGGTTCGGTGAAATAAGGAGCTTATGCTGTAAGTTCTGTTGATTACCTAGCACTTTCTCCTTGGTCTGCGTGTTATATACTTATGCATAATAAAAAATATCTATATCTATTATATTAAGTACATCAGATGTCTAGTAACCGTAACACAAGCTTAGAGCTTATCAGGGGCCAGATGTTTGTCAGAAGATTGTCCGGAAATATAAATATTTCCGGAGACTCTTCTAACAATCACTCTTCTAACTCTTCTAACAATCTAGCTCGTGAGCATCGGCACCTCTGTGATATCAAAAAGTAAAAACCGAACTCAAAATTATCAGCTTTCGAATGAAATAACAGAATTATTTTTAACCTTTCAAATAAATTATCAGAATCCTTAAAAATCAAGGAGTAAAATAATATAAACAAACGTAAATATAGTAGCTTTTCACGCTTTCCAGATATTTTATAGCTTTTACCGCGGTAGCAAAGTACCTATTTACAACGGTAAACCGAAGCTTATATATAGCCTTCCTCGATGAATGGGGTATATAGCAATGAATTCTTGAAATTGGACCAGTAGTTGCTAAGATTACCGAGTTCAAACAAACAATAAAACAAAGTCTGAAGACTTTGTTTTATTGTTTTTGAAAACTTCCTAATTTGAAATCATCCAAAAACGATACACGCCCGATCTTGTTACCTAACCGACTTTATGATAAATTCCAAATTAGCACGTTCAAACATACAAGTCCTCATAAGCTAATGAAGAGCCGGCACCCAAGGAAACGAATTTACCGCTCAAGTTTGGCTGAAACTTTTCGTTTGAATACACAAGAATCTTGCTTAATTAACGTACGTGCGACAACTAGTTAAGATCTTGGGATATATTCATAAATGCTTATGTATTTTGAATATTTAGTATCGCGTTTGCAGAATTTTAAGTAATCATTTTGCATCTGTTTCTCGGAAACTTGTCGTAGTGGGTCACGGAATACAAAGCTCTAGACGAGAATCAATTCGAATTTCAAATTATGAATGATAATATTCTGTACAAAGAGATTGAATTACTTACCTTGACAGTAAATGTAAGTAGGTACGTAATAGAAAAGGTTGCCAACTTAAGGTAAATATTTCTACTAAATTATTTATTGTAAACTACACTGGGAGTTGTGACACGTTTTTTATCAGGTATATCATTTCAATGCTAAACAATATTTCCATCGAAAATGTTGTTAGTACTACACAATTTCTCTCGTGTTTTCATAAGAGTTTAAAATATGTGTCTGAGTTTTGTTCCTAAATAACCTTTATGTAACAGAAATCTAGCAATACCCTCCGTAAATAATAAATAAATAATAATAAAAAGTTTTATTTCCAAAAAAGGTCTTACAATATTTATAATACTTATTAGTTTAATTCTAATTATGCAATGACCTTGGCCAACCAGACATTTGGTTCGACACCTCGTACTAAACTAAGTTCTAGACTTGTAATTAGTCACGAGGGCATCTCTACCTCGACTAAGTTACCTGAGGTTAATATTACATACTTACAATCTAAACGTAATAGACTTAGAGATAATTTAAAAATAGACAGAGTTTCACCCTTCAAACGTAAACAAAGCATTGTGCATTGTCTGAAGCATTGTACCAGACAACATACTTAGGTTACACTACTTAGCGCACCTTTACTAAGACGGAGCTTTCCATACACGACAACTGAATACCGTACAGTTAAACCAACACTTCCCATGCCAACTTTGGGGACAAAGTTTCCCTACCCCCCTTCGTTTGTACAAATTCTTGACAAAGCGAATTCCTGAAGATTCTCAATTAAAAGCGGCGACACTACGAGTTGGCAACTTCCAAATCTGGGAACTTTGAAAGAATTCCTCTAATTAGTATAAGTTTATGCATTCAAAGCTACCTAGTTTTAAAGTTGGAACGCGCTTGTCACGTTGGAAAAAGCGCTGTGTCACGGTGGAGCTGGATTCAATTTTGGGTTACCGGAACTGTATTTAGATTGTTTAAATTTGGAATTGATTGTATTTTTAAAAATCTTGTGACCATCGACAATACTGTAATACCTATGCAGTATTGATGAATACATATACATTATTTTATACTTATATATATAATAAAGATAAAAAGTCTGTCCTATGTCATAACATAGGCTACTTTTGATTAAAGACTGAATTAGTTATGTAATACTTTTGGTTTTTAATTAATTCTTGATTTATTGATTCGTGTTTTTTACATTATTACGGTATTTTTATGTCGGTAAAACATGTTTTGCCCCGGAAAAATCTAACACCGCGGGGCACTGCTAGTAATAAACAGAGTTCTGATAGCCACCTTCCAGTTCCTTCCTCAGGTCAACTCTTTGTCAGCACGACATTGCTTTGTAAAGTCATTGGCAGTATGCGATATGTTAATCATCAAAGAAAGAGTTTGTAATATAAACTGGCAGGTAGAAAACTCTAGTATTTATAATTTCATTAAATGCGTGTGACTGACGTATTTTACGTAAACTTTAACTTTTATAGAGTGGCTCATGAAAAAGTTGAGGTAGTGCTTCGTGCTACAACTTTCAGTTTTATAGTCGAATTTCCAGTGTTACGGAAAGTTTACGAACTGCCATATTTTATGAATACTAGGTAATAATTCCTCATCATTATCATCATCGCAAACAAGAGAGAGAGAGATAGAGAGAGAGAGAGAGAGAGATAAAATTTACTGACACATTACAAGGAAAAATACAATGAAATAAAACCAAATTAAATATTTATATAAAACAAAATACCACTTAAACATAAATGATTGAATGCGTTGTGCCAAAAGGTCTCGCCATAGCATTATGTGAATCCACATCCAGTTGCACTGGTTTTCAGACGAAAACACGACAAAAAAAAAGCACGAGCTCGAACAAATCCACTGCTGTACATACGTCTCTCTAAAAACATATGTGGGTAAGACATACACGACCACGTTAATTCTGGTTGGCTTGGTTCTCTTGATGGTTTTGTTCTGTTTTATTTGGGAAGCAAACAGTACACAATACTTAAAAATAATAAACTTAGACTAAACATGAGCCAATAAGTTTCCACAGTAACAGTAGTAATTAGCGTACCTAATTAACAGTTACTAAAATATTCCATAAATAAAACTAGGAATTATGGTGTCAGAAACTTATCCCGTTATCTTTTATACAAAATAAATTTAATTCGCTAGCTAGGTCTTACTTTGATCTTAAATCCTATTTGAATAATTGTAACAAACTTTTAATTACCCATCCATGATCTGAACTTTTGATTGCGTCGGCATAAAACCTAGACGAAGGACTAAGGGCGATTGTCAACCAAGGCGCGCAAATACTAAAGGCGCCCGTCGACTAAAGCGTCAATCAATTCCGTCCAATCGGGTTTTTCTGAGCGATTTTCCCGCCATTATTCTGAGATTAACGGCAGCTGCTTGTCTCGAATTATGTTTTTTCTTCAGTTGAATTATAGCTTCGGAGGTGGTGATTGATTTTTAACGACATTCTAGTTTGAAAGCGGTATTTAAGATATTCAAGATGGTAACTGGAACGAAAGTCTTCCAGTTATTAATTTACACGAACATCGATCAATTAGGTACATGAGATATTTATATGGTTCAGAGTTCATAAAATTTCATTCCTGATATGATTTACGAGGTAAGAAATCAAAGCATGGGTCAATAATGTCAAACATATAAGTATCTCAATTAATATCATTATTATTTCGACTATGTGTGGTCCACAGCAGACATAAGCCTCCCTTAAAATATCAGGGTTTTTTACCATAAGCTGATATATTGCGGGTGGGTTAGTGTGCCAAATCAAATTCTTAAACTTGAACAGGAAAAAGAAACAGATATGCGTCACCTAATTCTAATTGAATGTTTTACCAAAACAGCCTAACATTTGACATTTGACGTACAGGGCTAGAATCCCGCCGAGAGGCAATGTGTTTGTATGTTTTGCAAGCATTTCTTAGTGTTTGTGGGTTGTTTTTAGTTTAGTGTTTAATATGTTTAATAAATAATATATATGTATGTCATATTAAGTAAATCAGATGTTTAGTAGTATGCTTAGTGTAGTACCTGTAACACAAGTTTAGAACTTAATATTTATTTATACTGACAGTCGAATAAGTGCTACCACCGTGCTTTTTGCACGTTCCCATTGAAGTGACAGTGGCTTGATGTAACAAAACGCCTGCCAGCTCCCTCACCCGATGCGCAGGATAATGAATTTATCGCGAGCGGCCGTCCTGTTATTTTGTTTTATGAATCTAAGCCAGCCCTGTTTTGTCGCGATATAAAAACGCTTTTTTTCGCAACGATAAACCGTTTTTTGCCACGATGTAGCTAAATGAAACGTTGTGCGGTAAAAGTTAATTAGAATTTGCTGAACAAGACGTGGTCTGGAATAATTTTGTGTCTTATTTTTTGTGTGATTATAATCGTCTGTTGTTTAAATAATATGCGTGCATGCTTTATGAAAAAAATAAGCGGATTATTTACACAGACGCATCATAATTATCATGGTTTTTTCTTTATAAATTCATATAATTACATTAATAAATCATCACTTCATCTTAAACTAGAAGCTATGAAGTAGGATGATTTAAGAATGCAGATTTTCAGTAGATGTATCCAGCATCCAACCGAAACAAATGGAGGTATAGAAGGACTTTATCTTTGAGAACTCTCCGGTAGGCTTCGGCCGCGGCTTGTAACCACCCTCCGGGCTGGGCCAGTGCGTGAAGCGATTTTTTCGTGTTTCGTAATGTGGTCCGGAGAAGCCATCTCCCTTCTCGGTCTTCATGCCCCATCTTAGACCACATCGTTACTTTAAATCAGGTGAGATTGTGGTCAAATAAAGGCTTATCTATCTTAATATAAAAAAAAATACTTAGTTAATTATAAGCAATTTATTATTTTCAGTTAACGTTTTACACAATGAAATACAATGAAAATATTGCGTAAAATATTAAAAATTTTAAAATTTTACATTCGTACACTAACGCAACATAAATAAAAAAGACGGTTTTTAAAGTTGTGCAGATAAAATAAAAAAAAAAGTTCAGTAGATAAAGTTTAAGAAAACTTTGCTCGAGGTGTTAAAAAGGCAGATACTCGTACTGAGTTACCAAGTTAAGTCCGCGTTCCTGAATTTTTCAGCGAATAGATAATATATATTTTTTATAAGTTTACTGGACTTTAAACACTTGGTTTCTTTCTTCCCATATTCTAAATATCCTTTTGTTCACCTTAGTTGTCTTGACACTACATTGATGTTTAAGAGACCACAGTGTTGCTATGTTTTATAGAAATATGGTGGATATTTAATATTTTTTAAACTACCTAAACTATATCTATTTATTATGTTTGACTCCTATCTGTTCCTTGATTTAAGTTCGCATCACCTATTATATAATTTTAATTGTTAATTACTACTTGACATAACTTTCATAAATAATTTTATTCAAGGAGACTCCAATTCTTTTTCCGTGCCCCAACGGGGTGCATGTAAATGTTGACTTAAGCTAGTAATATGACCTATACTATGTAAATGTATGTCATCATCTTCATCATCTTCCTGACCTTATCCCACATTACGTGGGGTCGACACAACATGGTTTTTGCTTCCATTTCCCTCTATCACCCGTCATCTCAACGTCACACAGCCCATCTATCTTTTCTTCAGCTTACCTCTTCTCACATAATTATCCATCTACATTCATTTATGTGTTAGCAAAATAAATAAATAATCAGAGTAGTTCTTGAGATTAGCCGTTAGCGCGATCAAGCATACAATTCAGGTTCTATTTTATTACTCCTTATTCAAAGTAACAACTTTTATTTTGATCAAGTAAGTGTTTTTATATGTTGTAAAATGTTTTTCCAACACCTTAATTTAATTTCCAGATTCTCTCAAAAACATTCTGCTGGCAGCCCCGCGCTTACCCATTACATGCAAATTGTTACTATCTTGCCACAGTTTCCCCGTTTAGTGGGTAATTCAGGTGATTGTAGTGGAAATCTGGGGAGAATGTCAACGATCGCGGCAATTTGCCGCTTTTGCAAAAAGCTTTTGTGGGACGCAGCCTTAAACGTGTGCAAGAACGATTTCATCAAGAAAATTTTGTAACGACTTAACCTTAATTACGATAGCTTCGTTAGCAAAGTATGATTATAAAATAAAATGTTCAAAGGGAATTCTAAATGGCTTTTTAATAAAAAAAATATAATTACTTTGCCTCACAGTTTACGTCTTGCTGTCTGTATAAGTAATTCCTCACCTAACAAAGAATTCAATTTCTCTAGGGAATCTTTTAATTTCTCGTCTCAAATTAAATCCAGTCACAAAGGCCAGGGGACCATTTCTGAAGATTGTTCTTTTTACAAGTGCAAGATTAAATGTAAACTTTTCTCCGTGTTTGGTACCGCCAATATCCGCCAGGGGGCTAGACGAGTTGCCAGACAATTTGTCAGTTCCCCTGTTATGCTGTGGGGGATTAGGCGAGGAGACGCAATATATCGCCAAGATGCTGGCAACATTTTTAAAATTCAAAAGTGGAACGAATGTTACCGTCTTGTTGGTGTTGAAGTTATTCTTTGTGTCTATTTTAATTTTGAATGAAATATTCTAAGTTGTGCAGTGCAAAATTCATAAAACGTATTCTAAGTTGATACAAAGGAATTTTTAAATTCAAATTTAATTCTCGAATAGTTTATTACGTCATTGTACTTAAAAATGCAAATACAATTTTGCGCATTGTTCACAAGCAACGGAAAAAGCAACAATGCTTTATTTAAAATACGGGGCACAACTTAAAATATCAAATTACCCATGTCCTTTATTTTGCCCCAGAAAAAAACAAAAGACTAACAAACCGCGCCTCATTATTCGCTGGCCGCAGGAAATTAAAGACAAAACAAAAGAGCGCCTAAATAAAAGTCATGTTTCCTTCAAACGTTTAACTGGGTTTGACATGAAACGTCATTTCGTTCCCCCATGGGTGCGGAAGTCGACAATTACGACTAATTTTACCCCAAACAGGGGGATGTTTGCTGGAAATGTAGATATTACGTTTTGAGGTATTAATTTTGTTTATTTGTAAGTTAAAATGCAATCTTTCTTTCGTAAGAAGAATTATTTATTTATAGTTTTTGTTAAACCATTTTGACATAATTATTTATTTCAATATTAGTGATGGCGATGACTTATTTATTGATAAGATTTTTACCTCTATAATTTTTTTTTTCATATACATAAGGTGACATACTTATTTGCAGGTCTTTTGGTAGGTTTATAAAATAAATTAAACCTACATGCGACGGAATAAAAACTTTTCCTTAGACCCTTATGACCTGAGGTAAATAAATAGAAAATTACCTTCGGCGGTTTCCGGAGAACTATCTCCTTGCGTCTTTCGCTTACTTCCTTCCTTTTATGCTGTATGGGCTCGTTGTCAGGGTACAAGTTAAAAGAGAATGTTTTTTATCCTGGTATTATGTCGTGTATTATAAAATATCTCATTTTTAGATTTATGTAATCTGAATTCAGTGTTTTTTTTAATAAGACAAAAATCCCAGCATGTTTAAGAGTTTTTTCAAAGTAATCATATTTTAGAATCAAATTCAATAAACGTGAAAGACAATATACGATTAAGAATGAAACTTTACGAAATATAAATGAAGATTAAGTAGTTTTTCAGTTAATTGAGTGAAGTCTAAAATACTATTTATCTAATTTTTTAACCAATCTTTCTTATCTCATCTATTTCAGCTTCAAGTCGTGTTTATCATTTTGTACAAAATGGCACATTATATTATTATTGTGAGTGGTGTTTTATTTCATTAGGAAAACAAACAGTTATTAATTATCTTATTACTAATGATAACATAAACATATCTGATAACCAGTTAAACGTTTAAACGAAGCTTAACATAAACGTGTGCCCGAAATTATAACATTATAATTATCTCTAAATTAAAATTACTTATATTACAGATTACTTATACTTGTAGCCTCATTAAATTCCCAATTAATATGTACTAGTAATATTAGTTCCTTCTGTTGATAGCAAAACCGCTCTCTCCTAAGACTTGGAGTAACCAGAGAATGTTCCCGGCGAGTCCCGAAATAACGCGATTAAGCGAATCAAAGAGCAAACGAACAAAAGCAAATGTGATTACCGTGGACTTGGGGAACAGTAATATTTCTACTGTGTATCCTTCATATCGATCTGTTTTGCTCAACTTTCTAGATTGTTCTATGTTCAGCTCGAAAGGACATACAAATTGCTTATACATGATTGCTGTATCTTCATTACGTAATACATTTGAAATTAGAATGTAAATGAGTGAATAGTTTTTGTTTTGATTTCGAATAATATTGAGAGACTAGAAGCAGTTACACATAATATATTTGAAATCCGAATGTATTTAAACTAACAGTTTTGAAATTTGAATTAACAGACTTGTTTTGTAATTAAGTTGTCTTTTAACCGAGTGTTTTTTTCAGCCAGAGACACTACTGAAGCGTGAAGTCCGCAATTTTTATTTATTGATATCATAAAATTTAATTGAGAAGTGTCCGGAGATCGGGATTTGTGGAAAAAATGGGGGGAGGCCTTTGCCCAGCAGTGGGACACAGGAGGCTTATAATAATAATAATCAAATTATTGAATAAATTTGTGTAACCATGGATGAATAAATAGTCAATCCTAGGTTGCGCCAGTCTTATTATAAAAAAAAATCATTGACAATTTTGCCTAAGGGTTCATTACACCACGCTCCACAATGGCTCCCACTGGTGAGAACAAACTCAGTGGCCCTCATTAAACCGCTTTCGATTCGACATTTAAAAATGTTTGCAATTTTTCCTCAATTCAAACAAATGCCCGTCCTGATAACCTTTCAAGGCTTATGAGCGTAAATAATGTTATGGCGCGGCATTACGTGATTTAAATTGGACTTACGTGTGTAATTACAAGGCACAGTACAAGTTATGCTGCTCCAAAAATCTTACCTGTAACAAGATACATAAAGGTTAAATGCGTTTAAAAATCCAAACGTCCATTTTGATTTTTTTTTCTTAAAAGAAAAAATGGTTTTTAGGTAAAGTTTGAATTAATTCCAAAGACAAGTAATGAAAAGAATAGCTGGACACTGACCAACCGGTAAATTTCTACTTAGGACAGAACAGAACATAATTATAACTTCTTAAATTATCATGGCTTCTAACAATAATAATGATATAAAACGGGTAACATACCATGATTTGACGGAAAACTCAAAAACCGTCAAATCATGGTATGTTACCCGTTTTAAATCATAATAGAACATAATTGACTAAAATGCTAATGAAAATGTACTATTCGTCACAAACCACCCAATCCGGACCAGAAATAACTATAGAGCCCGGTAAGAAATATCTCACCAAAATCACGGCAACCGGCGTGTATGGACCAAGTCCCAATTCTGTTCTGTTGCATGAAATAAAATCGGACCGGAACTGTTGGTCTGTCACTAGCCTCAGACTATCGTTCCAAAGAATTAGAATCTCAAATTTGAACTGAGAAAACAAAACACATAAATACATTGCAAATAAATTCGATCACAAATTCAAAAACGAAAAACCAAATCCAATTCCGATTCCTAATTCGAATTCCCACCCACCTGCCAATGACATCATCGGATTAGTGTTGCGATTGCTGTAGAACTAATCGAATATTATAGCTCGATTACTATCGCGTGATAAATACTCACTACTCATACTGAATTATGTGACCCCGTCTCGTTTGGTTTTGTTTATAGGCGCGTGTATTGCTATGTTGACGTATAATTCATCTTCTGAATTACACGTTCTGTTATGTTGAAGTTTATGTTTTCCGTGTTGAAAACCATGAACTGAATGTGTGCTAGTGACCTCAAAATGTTAGGCTTGGTCTTGAACGCTCTAATTTTACGGTACATGAAAAGCTTTGGAAGTTAATTCTTATAAATAATTTTAGTATAATATTCTATGTATAATAAAAATATCTATCTAAGTACCTTTTTGTCATATTAATGATTGTTTTTTGTTTACTTAAATGTAATATATGGTTTTGATCCTGTGACAAATAAACATTTCTTTCTATATTAAGTATATCAGATGTCTAGTACACGAAACAAATGCGTTAGAGCTTACCACGGGGCTAGATATTGTTGTGTGGATTGTCCGGAAATATTTATTTATTTTTAAGAAAAATTGATATTTTCAAACAAATTTAAATCATTTTTGCTTAAAAAAATCTATCCTATTCCTATTTCGTACAGCCTAATGTAAAATCATTATTAATAAAGTAGAAATGATTATTATCTAGAAATATTTAAAGAATGTTTAATCATTCATTTTAATAAACCATCCATATAATAAAACTGCTTAAAATGCACGCCTTTCCTCCCATGTCATCTTGTCTATGAAAAGTGATGGAGTTATGACGTCACGCAGTCGAGACAGTTTTTTGCTCGATGTCTGACTCGATTCCAGCTCATCATTAAATCGCCATAACTCGAATGTCAAGGGAATTCGAACTCTATATCAGAGTACATAAGATATTGATTGTGGTGCTTTCGGAGGCAGTTAGTGTGACAAATCGAATGAGAATTAGCTGAGTAGGCATGACGGGAAAAACTGAATCAAACTGCGATTGTATTTTTATGAATGCGGGGAACGAATGGGTTTCCGTTTTTTAGAGTTTGTAGGTACTTTATAAAGTTTAAAAGACTGTCCATGCGCCTCACTTTTAAAATTACTAGTTTCTTTAAAATGGTGTAGATTTTTTTTGTTTGTTGTTTTCGCTGATAAATTCGTATAAAATTATTTAACTTTGCAAAAATATTCACAAAATATCGGTAATGTTTGAACATATTAATCTATCTATTAAATTAATCTAAACTTTAAATGATACGTGTATATAGAATGTCCTACATCTTTTATTGGCGAGTAGTAACCTAGATCTACCTCAGGCACCAGTCTCCCACAAACTTATACTAAATGTTAAATTATTCCTACTTGTATCCATAATCATTAAGGTTTGTGTGAGGAAATAAACGAATTTTATTATTATTATATTATATTGAACATACATACATGACATACATGGTTGTCAATCAGGAACGGCCCAAAATACATAATCCTCAAATAATTGAATACCGATTCATGTAATATTGTCACTGGTTCAGTTCATCGTAATTAATCCGGATAAAAATCGTAACCGAAAGTCCCACGAAATAAAATGTAATTGTTGTTTTTATTGTTAAATGTCGCAGTCGAATTTAAAAAGCTAAAATTATAATCTTTACCAAAGATTGATAGAATAATACTCTAGTCATGAATCATGTACAATATTCTAGACACTTATAGGACCTAAAACGGACATAATTATAATTATTTCAGTTGTAAGACGTGGAACGTTCGTTGTTGTTTGAATTGATAAATAAATTACTGCCTCAGTGGCGCTTGTGGCGCAAGAGGTAGCCGGTTCGATTCCCGCCGAGGAATCGAATGTTTGTATGTTTTGCAATCACTTCCTCCTTGGTCTGGGTGTTTAATTTTTATGATAAAAAATATCGATATATCAATACAAGCTGAGCTTACCACGGGGTGGATTTTTTTATTTATTTTATTTAATGATTATGTACAATTATTTGTTTGTAAAACAAGCAAGCAAGGTATATATACCATTTGACTTAATAGAGTTATGCAAGAAATATCGTAAAAATTACATCATACTAATATTATAAATGCGAATGTAAGTTTGTTTGTTACGCTTTCTCGCAAAAACTACTAAACCGATCATCATGAAACTTTGCACATAATTATACTCTTGAAGGTATTAGAAGTAACATAGGATATTTTTTATTAAAAAAAATAAAAACTATTGCGGGCGAAGCCGCGGGTAAACGGCTAGTAAGTTATAATTACGTAAACCGTGTTTATATTCATATTTTATTTTCGATATATTCATCGATTTATTTTCGTATTATTCTATACCCGGTCAGAAATTTACGCCCGGGTATATTTTACGCCCGGATTATTTTATAGGTTATCATAAGAGTTGTTAGTATCGGCACAGGAATGAGGAAAATACGTGATGTCGAATATATGAAAAATATGGCAGAAATTCATGTAAAATATATTTAGCTTTGTGAGGAAAGGCATTGAATGAAGATAAATTTGTAAGCTTTTTGTTCCTATATTGTAAGCTTTTCGCCTTATGTACGAAATAATTATAAAACAGAATCGAAGCTACTGGTAACGTATGTTTTTTTAACCCTCGACGCAAAAAGAGGGGTGTTATAAGTCATGAGATCATGATGACGTTGTATGAAAGGTGAGTTTTGGGCAAATATTCTTTTTTTTTTTTTTTTTGACAATGCACACAACAACATCTAGCCCTTAGCTTAGCTAAGCTCTTAGCTTGTGTTACGGGTACTAGACATCTGATATACTTAATATAATATACATACATACATAGATATTTTTTATTATACATATTAAACACCCAGACCAAGGAGAAAGTGCTTACAGAACTTACAAACACTTGACCCCTCGGCGGGAATCGAACCCGCTACCTCTTGCGCCGCAAGCGGACTCTCGCCCACCGCGCCACAGAGGCAATTCTTGGGCAAGTTGGATGAAAAACGAAGGACCGCCTGAGCGCAAGAGGTTGCGGGTTCGATCCCCGCCGGGGGACCAGATTTTGTACTATCTACAATTTCTGGTTTCGGGTCTCGGTGTTTTCTATGTATCATATGTATCAGAGAATCTTTTTTTTTAGAATAAAACTGATATCCAAAAGAAACACGCAAACCAAAATAAATAGGGCTAAGCGACAACTCGGAGATTGTTTTTCTCCTAATTGCCACCTTCAATATTTATTAAAAATGCGTCAACTCGGAGAATTTTCAAGTCGGAGTTGTCACTTTTAATGTTTATTAAAAATGCTACAACTCGGACGAAACAAGATAGAGCGCATGCAGGTCAAACTAGCACTGTTTTTTTTTTGTGTAAGCGGGAATCTAAGCCGCTATTTTTCCACCACAAGCGGACCTTCCCACTGCTTCATAGAGGAATTCAACAAACAAATTCATACAATAAATCTCAACGAATTTATATCGACAAAATAAATTATTATTAACCAAGGAGGGTAGATTTTATCCATCCTCATTTTTTGCTGGCAACATTACCCCAAGTAGAATTAAACTTTCTTCTTTGTTTTGCGCACATTTTGTTTATTCGTTATTAAAACTTTGCTTTGTGGGTTTATGCGATGTAACGCTGTATCATTCCGGTGAAACTCCCGAATTTTAGGGTAACGTGGATCTATAAAAGATACTGGCAAGCTTTTGAGTTATTAAACGTGGCGTAAAAAGTTGGATAACGGTGAATTTAGTTTTAAATGGCTTATTCGAAAGTGCCTTGTAATCTGTGGATACGTTTTGGCAAACGGATGAACCACTACAACAAAATCAGTGAAAAACAAAAGTAAACTTACTGAAAAACAATTAAAATCAATAGCTCTATTTTTCTTTTATTTTTGTTCAATAGAAAATAAATTTATCCAGGTTTGAAAATCTCACAAAATCACAATTTTGTCAACAGTTACTGATCAGTACAGATAATACTATAATCACTAAGATTTTGCTAGATCATCATCATTGTCATCATTTTAAAAAACCCTGTTGGCTAAGTCGACGGCACACTCGACTTCAATTCTGTAGGTCGTGGGTTCAAACCCCGCCGCGCACCTCTGTACCACATGGCCACCACACGTGGTTCATCAGACTTGGCCAGCGTGGTGAAAGGACTTATCTCTCTCGTCAATAAAGAAGTCCCTAATTCCCAGCAGTGGGAACGTAAAAAGGGGTATTTGGTGACGCATACCTCTCTCAACGATTTCCAGTTGTTACCGTTGAAAGCGGCTTGCATCCACAAATTATTAAAAAACAGTTTCAAATACAGAGTTTATTGCTTGATTAAGCTTCGTTTGCAATATACAAATACAAATACTAGAATGCTAGATGTTATTGTGTTGACTGTCCGAAAATATTTATTTATTTAAAAACAATAGACATAATTCTACACTCCATTGTACATACATGAAAACAGAAATGCAACAACGCCTAAAAACAAATGTACGAGCAAAATAAAGCATTCTATGAAATAGTTTAAACTTTACATTAAAATTATCTCATCGATAATAATGTATTTTACATCCCAATAGAAGTGAAACTGCGCCGTTAACATTTAATAACAAATCCGGTGACATACTTCCAAACAATATTGCACTATCAATAACGAATAACAAAACACCTGGGATAGCTGAAAGCTATGAATAGCCGTATTTTCATAACAATTATACAATTTAGTCGGCTTCACGGCATTCGACGTTGATACGATACGATTTTATGTAATATTTATTATAGCTGTCTGTAAATCGATTTTGGTTGACTTTCGTTATTTAATATTGGCTCAAATAAACTGAGGTTTATACCGTCTACATTTATTTTTGAAAACTGCATTAAATTCCGTTGAGAAGTTTAGAAGACAACAGACGGGCGAAGCAACTTCAGTTTAAACTAAGTTAATGTAAGATAATCTTTTAAAAATTTTAACTTTTTTGCACGTAACTGATTTTACTGTAAGTACCATTGTAGAACAATGTTGTAAAATTAAGGTCTCATAAAGAGATTTCTCGGCTCACAGCAGTATGTACAAATATTTACAAACTAGAGTTTGTAAATTTGAACATACTGCTGTGAGCTTAACATTATGCAGATCATCTTTATCTGACAGGTGTAAATTACGCAAGATATAGAATTATGTGGCTCTGTCAATCGCGGTTTATACGAAATTATCGCCTCTTTAATCAGCACAATAAATAAATAAATTTTAAGTTTCTTTAATGCCATTAGTTCTTAAGTTATGTGGGAATAAACATTTTTTACTTACTTACATTAATTAAGAAAAAAATAAGACAAATAACGTAGCTTACTAGTAGTAGCGTGACTTTTAAGTGTGGTTTATTACTTTGTAAAAACAAAAGGTTTTACTTAAAGGCTTCGATCATAATAAACAATTTTAAAGTCGAAACAAGTCTAAAATAATATCAACTATCCTATAATGCCTAGGGGCTTTTACATCGGTCGATGTAAAAGCCCCTAGGCATTACGGGTGGTATTTGAGCGTGCCTATTCACCATTTATGAAACAAAGAGGCATCGCTGACTTTTACCCGGGTTAATTAAAATGTCAACAGCACTTATTAATCAAAACGTGAGCGCGGTGCGTCTGAAAATCGCAGCATTTCCTCCACCCGAGGCCACTAATGAGCTGTTAGGACGTTAAATTAAATTAAACTAAATTAGTTTATTGCTTGAAATATAGGTATAGGACATAGATGTCAGGTTATTAAGCCCTAAATATTTTGACAATTATTTGCTTGTTTCTGTTTTCATTAAAAAAAGTTTATTATACATTAATCCGTAGAAATCAATTGTAGATTATATAAATGATTTTTGACTAGCATGACATTATTTCCTTTGAAATTTGTAATTTTTCCTATAATTGTAATCAAATTTTTGATTAATTTATTATCAATTAAATTTTAGTGTTTATTAAGTTAATATATCATTATAATATTTCAAATACGATTGTAAAATTGTTTAATGAATAAATGAAATGTAATATTTTGCGTCAACTTATAGTTCCTAGGTTCCTACTCGTACTTTTAATTAGTTAGTGTATCGGTAAGCGCAGCGGCGAAACAATGTAAGTACAACGGTTGTGTTATCTACCTAATAACTTCTTGTAACATTTAATGCGAAGAAGATAATAATATGCTTTGTTTAATGAAATGTTAAAAAAATTACTTACCCGTCTAAAAATCGCAAAATTCTCTCTTCGAGCATGGTGCGTCTAAAAATCGCAGGATTCCTCTGCCCCGTGGCCACTAATGAGCCGTTTGGACGTAACTCAATTCTGTTCGGTTTGTTGTTCCCTAATGTTATTTGCTTGTTTCTGTTTGGTGAAATTATTGGGTTACCTAAATTATTGGATCATGGGTTTTTTGTCAGTATTTGAGTTATCTTTTATTAAATGAAGCGAAACCTTGTATTTACTCAGTTTTATGGAAATTGAGCGTATTATATAAACGTGTTTGACAGTTTATTTGTAACGGAAGTGTCTAAGTCTACTTTTAACATACCTATTAAAAACATATATTTGAATATGTGACACTTTGCGATCACAAGTTTGAGCAATAAGTTGATAAAAATGACATTGATATTAATAAAAAATTTCATATTGAAATTGTGTTGTAATTTGATGATCATCCGAAAAATAAACCCGGAAAAAAACACGAGCAGATTTGACACACAAAAAGTGTATTTGTTGGGTTCTTTTTTCTAATACGTCAAAAAAAACAAAATTTATTGAACCCAAAATGATTACAAACTAGAATTTCGTAACCACCATTAAATTTATAATAATACAGGTGTAAGCAGAATATCCACACCGCACCGCAATGCCCGACCACGCTCAATTTGGAAAGTGGCGTCCTAATCCTGATCCAATTCCACCCAAGACACCGAAATAGGATTAAATGCATACCCTCATCACGGGTCTAAGGCACCCAGTCACTACGTCATCAGTCACAGGGGGTAAGGATGCTGCAAACAGTTATAACCGGAATTGTAGGTATCTCTGTAACTACTACTACCTCGGAGATTTCAAATATTTTAGATGACGTTCTTTGAAATACGATTTCCAGGACTTTAGAAAAGCTTTTGTTACCAGACGCAAACGGCTCTAAATAAATATTCCCGGACCTTCCATAAAGTCTGGTAGCAAACGCTTCTAGATAGTAATTAAATAAATAAATGTTTCCGCACAATCCACACAACAACATCTAGCCCCGTGGTAAGCTCTAAGCTTGTGTTACGGGTGCTAGACATCTGATATACTTCATATTATAGATATTTTTACTTAGCATTTAAAACACATAGACCAAAGAGAAAGTGCTTGCAGAATATACAAACACTTGACCCCTCAACTCAACGCACCACTGAAGCAGTCAAATTGGAAAGAATAAGGAAAGGCCTCTGTTCAGCAGGGGAGATGATAAGCTACACAAAACAAACCATTCGTTTTAAAATGACCTAGAGTGGCAAAGCCTTAATAATGGTGTAATTTTTTAAGTTTTTGTTCTGTTCTAAGTTATATGGGAATAAATGTTTATTTTTTTTTATTTTAGAGTCATGTCAAGTCCATAAGTAGATAAGATAAGATAAGTTAAATAAGATAAATATTCTTTATTGCACACATAATAAAAAATAAGCACTTAAGACTTTGCGACAAATGGCGGTCTTATCGCTAAAGAGTGATCTCTACCTGACCTTGAATGGATATTATTACTACTACGATACACATATATTAATGGATACTAATCCTTAGTAGACATTATTATCAAATCTGAAGAAAAAAGTTAGTTCCCAATATCGAGATTAAACAACGAAGAACGTTTTTGGCATCACACCTATCTTTCTGATCTCTCCAAATAAACACTAGATATTAAATATACATTTGCAGTTAACCAAGAATTATTTCATCTGTCCTAAATGGTTAAACTAGTTCTAACCAGATTATAAATTCAACCAATCCCTGTCTTCGGCTTGCGGTTACCTAGATATTGGCATGATTTATCGAATAACTCGAAACCGAGCTAATCGTCTCGTAAAATCCAGACCCGGGGGGCTATTCTACAATCACCTCAATATTATTCTGGGAATATTGAGTAATTACGTACGATTTTAAGTTTACGTATGAGATAAGTATAGATCCTAAGGTCTGGGTATATATTTTCATGAAAGCATTCAGTTTTCAGTAAAGTCAGCGTCAATTTACATTATTATTTAGATATTTTTAGATGATATAATAATACAATACTCATTATTGAACGCAACATACAAAATAACACAAAACTGATCAAAAATTTCAAAAATGTTTAAGCAATGGGCGGCCTTATCTCAGACACTGGCACAAATCAGACGGATAATCATCTTAAAATTAATTAATAATTATTAATTGATTTGAGGTTTTCCCCTTGGACTATAGTATCCTTAAGCCATTACGGGGTCGCAAGCCTCCAAGTTAATATCCCTGATATTGCAGGGGTACATAGGCTGCGGTAGCCACTTCCAATCAGATGGGCCCCATGCATGTCTCCTACCTTTATGGTTAAAAAATTTTATTGATATATAGTAGTAGGTAGTAATGAAACAATAGAAGTGAGTTATTTTGACCACTTTGGGCGCAAACAATATCATGATGACTACATCTGAGTGGTCGAATGAATGCTTTATATATAACTAGCTGTGCCCTGCGGTGCTACCCGCGTTATAATGGATGAAGTACTCTTAACCAACAACATATTTATTTGAATAAAGATTAATATTATTATGTTGATACAACTTAAACAAATTATTTCGACCAAATTAGGTACCATAAAAACGGTTTTTGTGAGTTAATCTTAAAAGATAGATATATATTATTGCGGACTGTTTTTTAGATCATTAAAAGAGCTATTATTCTTTAATACATATTTTTTGTGTATCTTGAACCGTTTTCACGGCGCACGAAACGGAAGGCTTCAAAGATGAACAATTTCTCCCGTTTTTTACACATTTACCACTATATCTTTGCTCCTATTGGTCGTAGCGTGATGTTATATAGCCTATAGCCTTCCTCGATAACTGGACTATCCAACACAAAAAGAATTATTCAATTTGAACCAGTAGTTTCGGAGATTAGCGCGTTCAAACAAACAAACAAACAATCAAACAAACAAACTCTTCAGCTTTATAATATTAGTATAGATTAAGCATAAAAAAAAGTTAACAGGGTGTTCAAAATTATTTGTGCAAAGCTTTCATATTTATCGTCATCTAGAGTTTGCATGCTACCTTTGATAGCTAAAATTTAATTAAAATAATTATTCTCAAACTATTTAATTTAAGTGGCTATTCAACCAGGCTATTACTTTTACTTCGATGTGTTAGTGTTCAACTCAGTCTTTAGTGTTTTACGAGTAAAGGTATATAATACATTTCCATTCTCCATTAATCGTAAAATAAGTATTTTAATTAGTTACGGCGATAATCTCGTAAATTGAAGTGAATTCTCGGAACCAACATTTCATTAATTAGCTACGAAGATTCCCATGAAAAGAGAAATTTAAGCACATTTTCATGGAAATGTGAAGTTTAAATTAGGTACCTACGTAAACGCCTCAGTATAATTTTTTGTTAGGAAAAATGCCCAGATATTTATCAAAAAAAGGTTGCGTAGGTATCATTTATAATTTGTGATATTTATGCCAAACGTGATAAACGGTTTACCAAATAAGTAATACTTAAAACCTAAGTAGAAAAAAAGTTCTTTTCGTCATTAAAACCGAATGAAATATGAGGAGTAGTTTCATTCACAAATCTTCGCTAACACCAACTTTGTGAAACAAACGATAGAATCGACATGAAAAGTTCGAAACAAATTTCCTAAAAAGACCAAAAAACGTTACCAAACAAGATCAATGACTTTCATCAATCCCCACACCCACCCAGTTATTGCCAAACGATAAAAAACCGTTACAAAAAACCGTTATTGAAAAATGATTCCACAACGCCCCTAAACTCTGGAACTTGTACATACCATTCGGGAATAAAAAGTAGATTCCATAGGTAAGTCGAATCACGTAGCGCGAACTTCTTCGGCGTTCGTATCCCTCGAAAGTTACTCCCAAAGTATCAGCCCTTGGTATTTGCCAGTTGGAGTACCGATATTAACATACCTATATTTTTCTTCTCATATGCGCTCAGTAAAAACTTTTTCACATCTCTTTTTAGTAGTATAAACGCTGAACACTGGCCAGTGGCAACTCGATTGCTCCAACCAAGAAGTCTAGTTATCTGCGCTTCCGAACCAAAGAGTTTCAATATCTAAATCTAAGGATTCTTAGATTTAGATATTGAAACTTAGACCAAGAAGTTTATGAGTATTTTAACTCACGAAAGATAAAGGCTTATAACATGGGTTTCAAATAAAGTGATTTAATAAAAAAATAATGTGTTTTATTTTTATTTATATCATCTATATGGATATGACATCTCTTTTATAACCATTAATTAAAAGTAATTAATAATAATTACTTTATTAATAATAATTACTTTATTTGGTATTAAGTATAAACTTAATACCAAGTGTTGTGGTCAGATTTTGCTACATAATATCTCTCTCTCCTTATTCTCCACATCTCTGTGCTCATATTGAGAAGACCAATTCATTCCACCTCCATCATTCGCACCGCAAAGGTTTGTAATACTCTCGCGATTGTCGTGTCACATAGACACGATTGTACCGGTACCTTCTAGACCTTATGAACACATAAATTATAGAATACATCCATAGATATTATGTGTGTAAAACGTCACCGCATCGAAAGCATTGTAAATGCAACAACAGTAAGTCACAATAAAACACGTCGTATTATTTTGATGTTTTCATCACGTTGTAAAGCTGGCGGCGTCCCAAATCCGCTTGCAAACTGCAATCGTTTGTTGAAACTATTTTACAGTATCGCATAAATGTTGCATTTCTGTATGCCAGTTAAATTGTATAATATATGTCGGCGCTTTGTGCGCTTTCGTTCGCATGACCCCCCTCTGGCCGGAATAAGGAACTATATAATTGTGAACAGAATAGTAAGAGAGGAGTTGTAATATTATTATTTAATTATTTTCCCTATACTATTAAATCTTTACAATGTGGTACAAATTGATGCGATGACGAAAGATAAGCAGCATGACATGCTGCCTAATAAAGACTAATAAAGGTGGCGATACACTAGCTTTAATCATTCTATGTATTCTATGCCCCGTTGAGAAACCAAATTGATTGAATATTTTCATGAAAAGGCTGTTTTTCTTCTTGATCTTTATAAATTAGGGCCGAATTCTCAATATATTGTCAGTAATAATGAAAATGTAAAAAAAATACATATTTAAACAACAACACGATATCGTATCATTTGTAAACTTTTCGAAAATAACAGAAACAAAAAATCACAACACTGAACCTTTAGTCAAACTATAAATCCAAAATAACACAGGGCCTAAAGCTACGCCTAAAGCAAACGTGTCCGTACAAACACGATAGGAAAATAAACATAGCAACAGAATTAATAAAATATATTTTAGTACATGAATGGTTCGCGTGATGCCACGGTAGGTGATTGCCAGAAGATTGCCGACACGCGAGACGCGTGGATACCTAGCTATATACATATAGCTATAGATATTGCTGCTATAACCCAAATATAGGGAAGCGATGGTTAAACTAAAATGCCGGAAGACTTTGATTTTGTAATAAGTACGTGTAGGAAATTTGTAGCAGTGTGTAGATAACAGGTGTCAGAAAAACTTGGAGGCGAACATGGTTGGGAGTAAACATGATGTCAAACAAAGACAAAAAAAAACAAAATCTTATAGCCGGTTCAAAGAAGATATATTTTATTAAGTTCAAAGGCGCATAGCAAATAGTAAAATATGCGCAGAATTGACACACAAGGGACATTCACACACTAGAGAGAGAGAGAGAATCAAACAATGAATGTATACAATTTCATACGTGACGTTGTTCAAAAACTATGACCTCCTTAAATTACTTCCCCAAAATGTGTATTTTCTCCTGGATCGAGAAAGTACCAAATCCTAACTAATATTATAAACACATAAACAAAACTTTGTTAGGATATAAGTGTGTGTGTTTGCTGCTCTGTCACGAAAAACTACTGAATGGATTTTGATAAAACTTCACAATATTATAGCTTACACATCAAAATAACACATAGGCTACTTTTTACCGCGGTACTATTGTAACGCGGTAAAAAGTAAACAATTGTAAACAATTTTCAATTTTTTTCGTCATGTGGAATACCACATGACGCGGGAAAAGCAATTGTTGCTAGCAATTCTCAATTTGGTTAAAATTTGGCACGGATATGCCTGTTCTCCCAGTTAAGAAAATAGCTACTATTATTGCGCGGGCAAAGCCACGGGTGGACTGCTAGTGGAAATATAAAACTGTTCAGAATCCTATAGCCGGATTAAACACCGGACGTATTTGGCCCGCTACAGCCCACACTTGGACCAAGCTTGGACACGACTAAGATATACTTAGGTATATATAGCATTATCTCTTATCAAGCCTTAAACAAGCTACAGCGAGTGAAATATGCAAAGATAACCTAGTGAGATTGCAGTTTGAATGGAATGAGAATTAAAATGTAAATGAGCGGTTAAAAGTGTTGCAAAGTGAGACAACGGAAGTAAAACGACTTGTACAGATTCTTAAAGCGATTTGTTTGATGGTCTATTTAAATTGAATTAAAATAATCAAATCAAATTGAAATAATTATTATGAATTAGAATTAAAAATAATTATGATTATTATAGGGTTCAATCATAACGACAGCCGCCATTTTTTTTTTATGCTCGATAATCCTTCATTTTACCACAATCTCACCTGATGTAAAGTGACGATGTGGTCTAAGATGGGACATGGAGACTTAGAAGGTAGATGGCTTCTCCGGACCACATTACGAAACACGAAAAAATCGCTCCACGCACTGGCCCAGCCCGGAGGGTGGTGACAAGCCGCGGCCGAAGCCCACCACCAGAGACTGTTCTCTCTTTTATATTTTGAAAAAATATAAAAGAGTTTCTAACGTTTCGGCACCAACTGGGCAGCCATTTTGAAAAAAACGTTATACTACGGCCAGTTATCAAATGCATGTCAATCGACGTAATAAATGCTTTTTATTTTTTTTGAATTAAGAAAAATCCTCGATGACAATGCCAAAGTATTTTGTAATGTGCACGCGATGCGCTTTCATTTGATACCCCACTCGAGTATATATGCAGATTTTCGGTGTTCCTTCCCCACTCTCACCTCCATAACTAACTAACTACCTTCAAAAATAATATCGGGTGAAAACGACGGTGCAAATAGGATTAATTCAGTTGAAGCAAACAGATGCAATGTAAACTGTCATATTTTTTGCAAGCCGGCTAAATAACGAGAGAGCTCACCAGTAATTGCATAAAACGAGCAATCGAGTTTTTACCAATCGGAGAGAAATCGCAAGAATACGAGGTAATACGATATGTACAAAATAAAAACGAGAAAAGAATATCAATCATCCGTTTCTAGGGTAAATTATTAAAAATATTTGCATAATGGATATTAAAATTCAGTCATTGTATGAATGGGAAGAGATAATTTTCTCTGTGTGGCGCATTTAACTGTAAAATGTAGTAAAAGCTGAATTCGCAATAAGTATTGTAGTTTTAATCAGGTAGGGAAATTTATGGGTAATTATTAACTTGCAATTTATATAATAATTGTAATTTATGACCGCATAGGGTTGCTCACTTATTAATATTTATTTATTTTATTTTTAATATTTGTATTATGAGTTTAATATCAATAGGCAATGGAAGAAACGGGTAGAGGAGTTTTAGGCCGGAACTCATAGTCAAACATAACTAATAATTACAATCAATGTAATTCAACATAACTTATAATGATAATATCTCAAATTTCTCACAATTGACTATGTAATTATAGATATAATCGTAGATTAAAAGTAATTTTAAATTAAATAAAATATTTTTTCTGAATATCCACACAACAATTTCTAGCTAACATCTGATAAACTAGGGCCTGTTTCACCATCTTCGATTAAAATTACACAATAGTTAAAAATTTAGTTATTTTGCTCAGACATAATGTAACAAAGCTGTTGAAATAACTGACCATTGGCACGTATTATTATTGATATAACTCACCAATGCTTAGTTTACCCGGAGTTTGTGAACTAAGCCCTTAACATAATATACATACAAATATAGATATTTTTACCGCGCCTCTGACGCATATTTTGTGTTTCTAAGAATTCCGGCCTTATTTTTAGTTATGAGGAACCTTAACAACGAAATAAGCCTTCCTCAATATTCTTTTGATATTTAAACCGTTATTTTTGTAACAAGAAACGTCTCAGTTAGCACGAGATAAAAATCGAAATACAGTACAAGACGTTATAATTGGAGAGCGGTGTTGTTCGTGCAATTTTTTTTAAGTCTGAAAGTATTATTAAGTAAGTAAGTATTAAATGCTTACAAATTTTAAGGTAAATGTAAGCTTTTTGATACTTTCACTTTCAACTAAGATTATCGTGATATTTTTTTATGTATGAAATTTAATTTAAGCCTTTTTTGTCCACTATCTCAGTTAAGATGAAATGTGAAGATGCGGTCTATGATAGAGCATCACGGTCTAGAAGATATTTAAGTACTCTATTCGATGAGACTCTGGTTGTATTCGAACGGAAAGGCAGGTGCAGACAAAATCCAATCCTTTAGTGGTGAGTAAATGTTGCTAGATAGGGATGGTACTATGCCGTATGTCTCAGGTCTTATAGCTTACGCTTTTTGTGTGTGAGATCATTCTTTAGTGGTTCTGAAAGAAAGCCGCGTGTGGTTATGGCGTGTGAAGAGGGAATGTGCTTGAGAGAGATGGTACTATACCATATGACTACAGGTTCTTTAGTGAAATTGAGAGGATGGAATAAGGAACGCTTCGTAGTTCTTTAGTTATTCTGAAAGAAACCCGCATTGAATGAGATGTGGAATGTGCACTAGATATGGATGGTGCTATGCCATACTTCTGTAGTTTCTGAAGTGAGATTGAGAAGGTCGTATGCCTCATATTTCGTGGTAGTGGGTTTCCATACTTTTATTATTCGAGAATAATTATTAGATAAAGATAAAAATAGTTTATTTGCTTGAACACAATGTAGGTCACACAGATGTTAACAAAAATATGGTATCAATTATATTCTTCTAAAAATAGCACGCAAATATTTTATAGAATTTAATACAAGTCAATAACAAAAAAATATATTATTATTGTTTATTCTATGTAATTCCCGTAATGAGTTAAACATAAATGCAATCAGTGTCATGCACAGTACATAGATTTCTAATTATGTAAGCCAATCAATATCTATTGAAGTATATACGGTTTAGTTCCTGCTAATCTCGAATCAAATTGAAACCATTCATAATATTAATAGTTCGTAGAAATGCATGCAATTTGCGCTGTGCTATTTGCGTTGCTGGATAAATCCCAATTGCTTTAGCACAATATTAATAATTCACAAGATAGTAAGTATTATTATAATCCTTGTTTTTGGTTGATGATTATAAAACTTATTCAACTGATAGAGCAAATATCTACAACTAGCTGTCAACCCGCGCCTTTGGCCGTGTAATAATAGATTTCCCGCGGTAAAAAGTGAGTTAGCGGACTTTTGTGAATGTTGGTGGGAAACAGCTCTGTTTGCCCAGCAGTGGGACAATTAAGGCATAAGCAAAAAAAAATTAGAGTTTGTCATTCACTGGAAAATCAGCGTGCTAAATTTGATCCAAATCGGGCTATAATCTCAATAGCGGGATATACAGTTATTTTCCGCGGAAACTGGTATTTTACTCACCGACTAACTTTTCATAAGAAGGGGGCATATTCCGCAAGTGCCCTACGATAAACCAAATAACAAGCATACAGCGTGCTCCACCACAATTCCTGTTCCACCGCACTCAAACTAAGGTCATCCATCCACTTCCTACTGACCCAAATACCGCTCATATTTTATGGACAACAATGAAGATGTCAAACGCAGTATAGCAAATGTCATCAATTGACAAGACAAAAGACCTGCTGATTGGGTTTCGCGATTCGGGTTGTTTGGATAATATTGTCCTTTGCGATAAACGAGGGATAAGGTGTTTTGCGACCTTCGTTGTTGTTTTTAACCTTGGGTTTACGTTATATTAATACTTGATGAGATGAGCGCACGACATTCGTTTCGAAGGTCGGGAAGGGATCAAAACTTGCGCACCTCTTGACTTTGCTTCTTAAAATTATGTGCGTTTTAAAGGCTTGCTTTAATTGTTGAGTGCTTACCCGTTCAACCCATGATTTTTCTACCCAATATTATTTTTACCCGTTCAACCCAAAATATATGCTCCGTTCTACCCAAAGCAAAAATCTGAGTCACAGTGTATTCTAAATAGTACAGACACCGTAATCCGTATATATATAAATCTTGTACGTGTGTTAGTCATTGAAAACCTCCTAAACGGCTCAACCGATTTTGATTAAATTTTTTGTGTGTGTTTAACTGGGTTTGAGAATGGTTTTGATTTCGACGAGACTAGGTGCGAAGCGAGGGCGGACCGCTAGTATTTATAAAAAATCTTGATGGTATTATTACTCACAGTAACTTCAAATTTTGTAACTATAAGGAGGTAATAATAGTTTATGATCTCTTCACGAGTGCACGTGCAACACCTAGAAAAATTAAGGATGGAGAACTTGTTGTATGTACAATAGATAATCCAATCAACAACGGTAAGGATTACCTACAATTGTTTATCTTATCTATTGAGGTAGTGTATGGATTTAGTTACACGAAAAATTTCAGTGGGAAATTGTTTAGAAAAACTGTCAACTTTTGTATCTTAAATGTGTTTTTTTTATCTATGTGTGTTGAATAAGTTAGATGATTTTTATTTATGTTAATCAAGAACATATTTTTATATCTATTATACCATCGATAGGTTTCATTTAGTTTATTTTGTACCTATTGTTACGTATAATTAATATATATTTTTTTTAATCAAAAATGTGTAGGGTACCTGTATCCGAGTGTTTAAAATATGTAATCAAGAAAAAAAATTGATTTTGCATGACTGATATTATGTACCAAGATAACTTAGAAAAGTAACTTTATATTTACCTACCAAACCTGAATCTGAAGAGTGATGTAGGTACTATTTTTGATAATAATAATTCTTTGATTATGTTTGTTTCTTTAAAGGTAGATTATTTTTATTATTAGACTAGTAGACAAATATTTAACTGACTATTATCTAAACAATAAAAAAATATTAATAATGAAATATTTTTAATGAATTTCTGCATTTTTTGTCTAATGTAATGAATGACCCTGCTTCTTTAGTATTTCACTATGACATTTATTTGAATTCAAACAATAGAAATTAGGAATAAGTAGGTGTGGGTAGAACGGGTAACTTGAATCTATTGTTTTGGGTTGAACGGAGCAAAATACCTATTGGGTAGAAAAATCTTGGGTCGAACGGGTAAGCACTCTAATTGTTAAGACAATCTGTAAATTCTGAGAGCTTTCAAGAGTTTGAAGGATATGTGATATTCACTAGCCCGTACTTGGCCAGTGTGGTGAATTAAGGTCTAATCTCTCTCTCTCTCTCGTCAAGAGAGAAGTGCCTGTCCCAGCAGTGGGAACGTAAATAAGGTGCTTATAATGAAAACAGTACGTGATGTGTGCGTTATTCCATAATAATACAATTTCATCTACGTTAAAGTATCACAAGAAGCCATAATAAAGGCAGAAGACGTATCGAATCTACAACTTATTACTCAGGAGTTCAAATATTGCGAAAATTGTTTCAAATGTTTGAATGTGCAAAGTCGTTACAAACAGATTCAATTTTATTATTAGAAAGAGATATGACAACCACACAAAGACTATTTACCTCCTCCCCCTGGGCATCAAATAATACTCAAACCTTTTTTCACAAATCTCTTTGTCTCCATTTCCCTCCGAGTCAATGCCCCTTTACACAATAATTTCTGGGCGATATATCAAAAACAGTCCCCTGGCATTCATCTGTCGCCGACCGGAAACCGAATCCGATGCACGGCGAATGGCCGGGAAGAAACCGTGGTGACATTAGTAGATCAGGAATTGGATGAAAAAATGCTACCTGATAAAAGAATGGCAAATTTTGGTATAACTATTTCAATTTTAGACGAACATTTAGATATATATAGCAATTTATTGTACAGTCGACAGCAACAGTAAGTGATCAAAATCAACATTTCAAAAGGAGTTCTAGTGAGACTTACAAAAGTGTCAAATAATATGAAGTTTTTATTGGTCAAAAAAAAAATTACCATAATAACACCGAGGATTGAACTAATTGTGATCACTTATGTGACGTTATTTGTTCCTTTACTTATAACGAACTACAATCTTACATAACTTTTGACATAATTTACTGTATACAATATATATTATTTTGGGACCCTATTTAATCAGTTTCTTTTGCTGATGACTGTACACCACAGAACTAAATAACCGTTATGGTTTAATTTTGCAATGGACTCAGTGCAAATGGTAGTAAATGACTACCAATTAATTCACTCATATTTCAGGAAAACTTATCGTCTATTATCTTACTTCCAAGTTTAAAATTTCCTCAATAGATACAATAATAGCATTTGCATATAATCATGGCCATAAAATCACTAGTAGGTCAGGCAATATTTCCGGACTATTAGGTGGTAGGATAGCAGGTACTATTTAGATTTAGGATGGGATGGGATTTACCATGGTTATTTGTGTCTATCAGGAAACTCAAATTCCCCGATATTTCGGCACAGTTACATGAGCCATGTTCACGTTAATGTTAAATATCCCGTTACAAATCTTTAAAAGTGTTGCTAGCCGTGATAATTCAAATGTTATATTAGGCAAAAGTACTTCAATAACAATCCAATTCATTGCAACATCTCGTAAACTTTTCCACCACAACTCCTGGTCTACTGATAGATACCAAAGCCTGATATCCCTAAATATGTTAACAACGCAGGATATATGTGTGATTTTATTGTTCGTATTCTGGCGTATTCTGGGCGTCTCACCGTGATAGATGGATTTATTTGCGCCGCAATCAGATGGGGTTTGGGCCTGGCGTTATTTGTCACTGGGATAATTACGATGCTGATGACTGTGGATGGTATCGTTATCATCATTCATGAAGTTGTTGACCGTGTTTGGTAGATGGATCGTTTCCCGAATTTTATATACCATACATGACATATCATAACAAAGCTGAATTGTTTCAGCTATCGAGAGGAGTCATGATGCTATTCAGCTTTTGTTCTAAACGTCACTTGATAAATAAAAACACTCTTTTATTTTATCATCATTATCATCATTTCAGTCGTAGGTCGTCCAATGCTGAACATAGAATCTCTCTCCATTAAAGATCTCCAGTTATTTCGGTTGTTTCGGCATCCACCGTGAACCATCAGACTTACCTAGTCATCTGTCCATTTAGTAGGTGAACGTCCTATGCTTGCCAATTCATGGTTTTTCTGCTCCAACGGCTATCCAACCTACGCGCTATATGTCTAACTATAACCATTTAAGCGAACCAATACGCTTGGCTATGCCGGTAACCCGCGTTCTTCTACCTATTTTCTGACTTCATCGAGCATAACCCTTTCCATAGCTCGAGCTTAAAGATGCGTTTGCAATGAAAGCTCGCGGCGAACGCATAGAGCTCGAGGAATGCGTGATGAACCATTCGCGCCGCTTGACTCACATTCTCACGGAGTCTTACAAATACTTTAAGGAAAGAGTAAATCATAATTTTTAGGAGCAAACTGATGAAACTGAACTGAACTGACCTGCGGCTATACAAATCCACAAGAGTTGTCGCATTTTAAAAACGATCAAACATTGTTTATATTAGGTATCTAATCTAGTTTTAGTAGCTGAAAACTTATAACTTATTTGTTTTTCTTTTTAAAACATCTTTATTGTAACATAACTAAAATAACATATTGTATAACTTGTGTAATTAAACAAGTAGTCCATAAAAAAATACTACTGTAGAAATCCAAGCTTAAAAGACAATATCTAATTCAATCATCTTCAAAACCCCATCTCAAAATCCTCTTTAACAATTATCGCAAAATTATTCCTATCCAAATGGACAAGTCCACCGACATATTTCTAAGTAATCAACATCAGAGTCAATGGCTGCCAGCAGCAAGCTTCAGGCGATTTCAATCGACGCAATATCGGTAATGGAGGCGACAGTCCTCGCGGGTTTTTATTTATTATCTCTAAAACGAATTCTCAAAATACTTTGGCTCCGAAATGACGCTTTGCCTATTATGCGCTACGAGTGGTAAATTTAAAATTTATTATTTCGTACGTTTTGGAGGTTTTGTCTGTTCACGTCCGTAAGTGGTAACCCTCTGAATCCTTACACGTGACCTCCGGGTGGTGCTAAGAACAGTCTCTGGTGGTAGGCTTCGGCCGCGGCTTGTCACCACCCTCCGGGCTGGGCCAGTGCGTGAAGCGATTTTTTCGTGTTTCGTAATGTGGCCCGGAGAAGCCATCTTCTAGGCCTTCATGCTCCATCTTAGACCACATCGTCACTTTACATCAGGTGAGATTGTGGTCAAATGAAGGCTTATCAATAATAAAAAAAAAAAGGTGTGTGTGCGATTCACACACGATAGAAGTGAAACTTCAGTAAATCGACGAAAGAATAAGAAGAATAAAAAAAAGTGTGTGTGTCAGCTACGACGCACTATTGGAGTCTACTACTTACGAACTATAATTATGATATACTAGCTGTGCCCCGCGGTGCTACCCGCGTTATAATGGATTTTCCCGCGGAATGACGTTTTCCCGCGGTAAAAAGTAGCCTATGTTATTTTTCAGGCTCTAGAGATTCTGTGTACCAAATTTCATTCAAATCCATTCAGTAGTTTTTACGTGAAAGAGTAACAAACATCCATACATCCATACTTACAAATTACTAACTTTCGCCTTTATAGGTAATAGTAGTAGGATATCGAATAGAAAAAAAGGGTAAATGAACGCATCTGCTAAAATGATAAGAGAAACAAACATATAGGTATCTGTAATTATTCGGATTATTTATATTACTTCCATAAAGTATGTTACAAAATAATATAAATAAAATACAGCAATACCTCTTTGCGCGATACTTCGTAGTCTCAACTACGAAGTATCGCGCAAAGAAATTTAAATAAAGCATTGTATTTGTGTCTCTTACCATTTCCGTTTCATCTTTTTGCATCCGGTTTGAAATCACTACGATTCTATAGAAGTTTCACTTCAAAAAAAAAAAAAAAAATAGTAACTAATACGGACCATCGCCATATTCAAAATTAGACACTAAGATGGATGATGGATGATGATGGATGGATGGATGATTTTGCGTTTTTCAAACACTAAATGAGTGAAAAAGTGTGAATATGACATTTTCTTTTAAATAAATTTAATCTATCCTGACATTGATAGACAGGAGTACTTGATTTGCATCATACAAAAGGGTTTAAACAATCTCAAAGCTTCTTTTAAGTCCTCATCGCAAACTCAATCATACCCAGGACAAGTGTCCACCCACATATTTCTGCGTAATCAATATCAGAGCCAATGGCAGGCAACAGCAAGCTCTAGGCGATTCCAATCGACGCAATATCGGTAATGGAGGCGACAGTACCCGCTCGATTTCCCGAATCGTTTGCCACGAGATAACGAGAATTCGCGACTAACGTTTTATGTGCATCAGCTTTCGCATGAGAATTTCCGATAGCTATTAAAATTGCTGGGTAAAGTTTTATTAGCAATGTGTATTTGGTATGCGGTATCGTCCTCTCAGAGCTTAAATTAGAGTTGCATCTAAACTTAGACTCTGTAAATCTAATTTAAATAAATTTGATAAGTAAATGAACAAATCATACTAGACCTAAGGTTCCGTGTATAGTTTTTACACATAAAATTAAACTTTATGAACATCACGTTTGTTGTATGGGAGCCCCTTTATATAAATTAATAATTGTGTTTTTTTAGTAATTGTTGTTATAGTGTGTAATATTAATACATAATACCATTTATTAACAAAATCACTTCGTATCCCACGACGCAATTGAGAAGTTCAGTCACATTGAAGCTACTGTCATAAAGTGTGACCTTGTTACCAGCATATGGTAGGCGTAATACAAATATTAGCGTCCGCAGCAAACCTCGCGTTGGCCAAGTAAACAGAGCACATGTGGTAAGTTCCGTTGTATTATGAATGAAGTTTCAGCGCAACTTTGAATGACTTGTCTGTAGGCGATACAATTTTATAAAAGAATACGCACCGTTATTGGTGAAATGAGAACAGTGAGAAGTTTACGTTTTAGGTGGTGATCACAGAATTGAACAAAAGTTGCTGAATTTCGAATCATAAAATTGTTATAACCAATTTCAAGACAAGAGTAAATAGGTAACTTCTAGAACCTTTTGATTCCGACTCGTCCACATCAAGATAGTGTAAAATATTTGTCATAAAAAAGGAATATCTGGTCTTTTACGCCGTAGAATGACCACTAATGGACATAAGCCTCCATCTTAGACTTAAACGGGCATTGCCATACTCAGCTCGCTATAAAAGGAATAACGAGAAATGCTTCACATTATCAATCATAATATCAGACAATACTTTTAATGTACAAATCTGTTGTAATGTACCAAATATTCAAAAATACCGGTATTACTAAATAATTACTTTTGACAAAAACATTCAAGCAATGTCTGTTTCCGAGTTTTGTGAGTATTCCGTAACATTACGTACCAGGGTAGATTCCTGCTCCGGCCCGCTGTCATTCCCGTTGTATCTGCAACAATAGAAACGTTCCGTTATTGGTGTACCTCAGAGAACGTTTTAGGTCCTTTGTTGTTTTTAATTTACAAGAATGCTTCATTTGTTTAAAAGGTCATGTTATTATCGTTTATCATTTATAATAACCGACGAAATTATAAGCAACGATGTTAAGATAAAGTAACAAGATCTTATGCAAGTAAACATGGCAGAAAATGTAGGTGGAGTAGGCATTACGCTTGAGACACTAACAAGCTATGACATCATCTAGTCTAGGTAAACAAGGCATTAGTTACATCGCAATAAATGCTAGCAACTCGAGTGGAAAAATAAAAATGTCGCGTACGTAATACTAATTAGTATACGTTTGTTCAGTAAAATATATAAACACGTTTTATGTGTATATTAATTATGTGGTGGCGACTTAAATAACATCTATACAAACAATTAAAATTATATTTAAATAATTTTAAGGAGTGCATCAACATCATCATCCATGGCCAGTTTTTGCCAACATAGGTATCTCTGAGTACCTAACCTCGCAATGTATCCCTTGGATTTGAAATTGTTTCCAACTTTCTTCGTCTGTTTATTAGATCTAATTTTTGAAAGGAGATTATGGACATATTTACTGTTTACAAGATGCTGTTACAAGGAATAACTGAAGCTATGGTTACCGCGGTAAAATACATAAAACACAGGCATTGCCGCGTAATGTGCTAGTTTTTATTATATTCCAATGCAGTAGATATTTCTGAGTAACCAGTTCAATTAAGATACTACGAGTAAAAAAGTGCGTATTGCTATCAATGGTATCTATTTATTAATGTTGCTGATTGCACTACAAAATATATTTGCTCTATTATACTTACTTGCCTGATAACTATCTGTCTCGCCTCAGGGCGTAATAAACAAGATCTCAACTAAGTTATATTCTTTAAGAATGTTCAAAGCATCTCAATTAATCAAGTTACCGCTTATAAAAGAAGAAAAATGTTCTATCTTGTGTGTTTTGCTAAAGTGCTTGGGGTTTTGTTCTCTTGTCAACTAAAAATATTTTTAAATCTGTTTGGATATTATTATATTAAGGTTTTTATATCTACCTTAGTCATAATTATCATCATAAGACGATCTTGATTTCCACATCGCAAGATTTTTCACTTGTTTTGTTTTGTAGCCAATATTTACGTAGCATTTTGTTCTTTCCCAGTATGAAGAATTTCCACTACAAATAAATTTTTGATTACCTTCAGCAACGTCACAAACTTTGAAACTTTCTAAGTTATGAAAGAAGCATAGAGTGTATCTTTTGTTTTTTTTTCTAATCTCACTTCCGTTGAAGGATTAAGAAGTCTGCATGTTGAATGTGGTATGCTTTATCTATGACACATGATATTATGACATCATTGCAGTCACCTGTAGGTACGTAATTATCTAGGTTTGAATTTCCTGTTACAATGCAATCTAGAATGATGGTGAAAGGAAGGAGTGATTAGCCTTTGTGTATATAAATATCTGCACATCCTTATTTATTGGACGGACTAAAAAGGTCAGATTACAACTGAATCATAATTCGCAGTGTTTATTTTAGAATATCCTTTTTGCTGCCGCTTTCCATCCTTTGTTTCTAGACCTTTGTTATACATGTTATTTCAAATTGACACTTAATTTGCTTTTACCACTCACGAATATTTTACCTTAAGATCTAAAGTGTGAGAAAGCTTGACTTTCTTAGATCCTAAAACCATATATTTAAGATAATTATACCAACCGTCTAGCCCTTTCTAACCTATCGACGCTGAGACATGATTAGAAGTAATTGGCTGGTTTACCCCCACGCTAACTATACTAGAATAATTTCCTAAAGTCTGGCTGATTTATCTTAGTTTAAAATAATGAATTCAAATACACTTTATTAGGGTTAAAAATAACCTGACTTAGCTGAAGAACATTCTATATTAATAGATTTTTTAGATTTTTTATCCGTAAAACCTACCAGTTCATCAAACTAACCTAGTGAATTGTTTTATTATAACCTTTAAAATTTCTACTGGAATATTTGAATAATTATAACAATTTGATTTGAAAATAATTGGTTATAGGGCATGTATTATTGCTCCATTAAGAAATAAAAAATAGCAATAAAATACAAATTAATTTAAATTAAAAAATTGAATTTAAATAGTCTCGGCATCTCTCATTAATAAGCAGATACCCTCAACATGAATCACAGAGTCTCTGGATTATCATACTGAAACTGGCCGGGCAGGTTTCGAGCCATTCATTAACTCATGGGAGGATTATTGACTTGCAGCAATATCATTTTATGCAAAAGAAGTTGCCCAAGAATTCCTAGTTATTTTAATAAGTAGGAAACTAAATAATTTAAAAAGCAGTCTTTGGTTTGGTATATTTAATGGAGGAAACTCCAGGTTTTTTTTTACATAAATATCACCTGCAAATTGCTTGTGGGTTCGATTTTTGCATATCACAAATATTGTACTTTGTGGTTTTCTTTAAGGATGTTTAGGTACATCATGACATGACTTTCAATTTAATAATTTAAATATAGGTACATAATTTTAGTAGTTTTCATTTGACAATGCAACTATACACTGTACTGAAGCAATAACTAAATATGATTTTTGTTATTTTATGATGGGCTTTTAACATATTGGATTTTAGTTGAATTATTTTATTAAACATAGTTTTAGTTGATAATGCCACTACTCGGCAGCTCAATTATTGTGTTATATGTATTTCATATTGAACGTCTTGTCTGTATCTTTTGCTGTATTTTCTGCGTGTGACTTATAAGTATATAATACTTATTATTAGAATTGAACGAAATCGAGTGTACAATGTCACCTATCCTGCCTCAGTGGCGCGGTGGGCGAGGTTCCGCTTGCGGCGGAAGAGGTAGCGGGTTCGATTCCCGCAGAGGGGTCAAGTGTTTGTATGTTCTGCAAGCACTTTCTCTTTGGTCTGGGTGTTTAAATGTATAATAACAAATATCTATGTATGTATGTCTATTATATAATATTTTATTAAGTATATCAGATGTCTAGTACCAGTAAAACAAGCTAAGAGCTTACCACCACTAGATGTAGTTGTGTGGATTGCCCAGATATATTTATTTTATTAATTTACTAATCTATATAAATAAAAATGAATTGTTGTTCGTTAGTTGATTAAAACTCAAGAACGGCTGAACGGATTTATCTTATCACAGTCTTTAAATGTTCGTGGAGGTCTAGGAAAGGTTTAAAAGGCGAGAAAAAATCGAATAATTGCCGGGAAAAAAATTTGAATAAAAACCCGTGCGAAGCCGGGGCGGGCCACTAGTGATTAATAAATAAACTATGAAACTATGATGTTTTCCTATGTAACAATAATAATAAAATATGTAATCGACTAAATACTAAACTACATTACTTGATAGTTTTACCTTGAGTTTTATTTTCAGGCAATTTAAATTTCATCTGCTTCTTCGCTATTTTTTGTTTAAGAACGTGACATTGATAATTGAGAAGCTATTTGTAATTTATGCCGCCCGTGCGTACCTGTCGACGGCAGCTCTCAATGTTTTAGGAATCCCTAAACTTCTAACAAGAAACTTGTTACAATTAACACTTTTGAACTTAATATTATAATTGCACAATTAGAATCAGAAATACTTGAGTCAACTTTAATTTGTAATGAAACTGTTGTAGTTACTTAGGTCTAGGTGTTTAAATAGTTTATAAAAAATATATATTCAGTTTCGTACGTCTGAAAATAAGATAATATTTTAATTTAATTGAAATTTAGTACAAATTAAACGATAGCGGCACGCGAAACTTAATTGCACTGCATCGTCTTGATTTGAAAAATTGGTGTAGGTATTATTTTTTAAAGTAATCTTTTAACGGTATTATTATATTTTTAGTCATCTAAAACCCTATTGCCTTCTCCGTTGATAAAGCGAAAAATAGATTTTTAGACGGGCTAATAGACGGTATTTACAGAATACCATTTTTTTTGTAGTCATCATGCCTATTATACATAATATTTAATGAAAAAAAACAAGCCAAGAAACAATATCGTCTTAAAAGCAATGCACACAAACAACCTCTTGTACAAAACCCAGAAAGAATTCCCGCAGCGCATAACCGAACCGTCATAGGTAAGAACGGCAAGCACATGCGACGGAACTCGCACTTGACCGCTTTTCCTGCACACGCGACCTCGCATAATGTCTCTGGTCTGCGCCACAATTTGCATGCCAGTAATGACTAATGCTACAGCTTCACAATTACCGTGCGCAATGTTTGCAGTGTTTTATAGGTGTTCGTTAGCTGCGACCACAGATATACATACATTTACCTAGATAACGCAAATGTAAGTACTTCGCGTGTCCGAACCACGACCAAGCTTAGAGGAGTTTTGTCTGTACACGTCCGTGAGTGGTAACCCTCTGAATCCTTACACGTGACCTCCGGGTGGTGCTAGGAACAGTCTCTGGTGGTAGGCTTCGGCCGCGGCTTGTCACCACCCTCCGGGCTGGGCCAGTGCGTGAAGCGATTTTTTCGTGTTTCGTAATGTGGTCCGGAGAAGCCATCTTCTAGGCCTTCATGCTCCATCTTAGACCACATCGTCACTTTACATCAGGTGAGATTGTAGTCAAATGAAGGCTTATCAATAATAAAAAAAAAAAAAAAATATTCATATTACATTGCCGAATTTGTATTGGACGTTTGATTTGTCTTTGTGTGTAAGGAGACGATAAACATCGGAACAAGCTATACTGTCGCGTGTCACTTCGTCTTCATAATACAGGCAAAAGTTGCCACGCTTGGTTTCAATACAAATCGTGATACTTGCGTGATCTAGGTAAATGAGTGTCTATGGTTGCGACACTCGTTCGGTTTACTTCATTAGTTGGGTTATTTGGGCTGTCCGGGTGGAGCGTTGATTGCGTGCCGATGGTTTGGTCACTGTTAATATTATGATTCGCTTGTATTTGTGGCATCATCATTATTTCAGCCAAAGACTATCCAAAAAGATATACAACAAGATATAGACCTCTTTTATAGATTGTTCCATATAATAATTCCAGTGACTTCTATTGCAAGCAATCTGCATCCACCGTGAACTCAGGCACTTTTGAAGTAATTCGTCTATTTATTTAGCTATAATGAACTATTGAGAATTTTGCTCTTTATAAAGACAATTTTAAATTGAGACTTTAGCTATACGATTATGTTACTGGCCCGTTACTTTCGTTGTATTTTTTCATTCCTTATTCGAACTCATAAAGAAACTTCGATCATAACCCTCTCCGTTACTCGTTACAAGAGTGACTATTTATAAGATATAATCGCATTCTACCTACTTTCTTAGAAAACTTTTTTATTGTAAAGCACCGCTTTTAGAATTCGTTGTTTTTGTCTCCATTAGTAAACATATATTCTTTAAACCTTACTCGTAACTCGTTAGTCTAGCCTAAGTTATTCAGACGCACGGGGCTGAGATGAAAAAATATGTACTTGGTGAATATACTGAACCCGTATGTACCTATTAAAGCCTTCACCAATATTTCTGGAATATTCATGCAGCGTTAGGAAATACTAAACTAAGCAGTACTTTTGTCACAGGTGTTCGGCGATTACAATACAGAAACTTTTACGTACTTAATACTATACGAGTAGGAACATAAACACATAAAAAAGTTAAAATAAATGGTACAATGGGCGGCCTTAATGCTTTCTGCCAGGCAACCTAAATATAATTATTTATATAGTGGATTAAGATGTTCCACCACCATGGCGATGTTTTTTTAAAAAAAAATACATTATATATTTATTTTGTTGTTCGTTTATAATAAAATTTATGGCTACCTAACTTAATAAAGTTTTAAATATAATTTACTATGCGAAATAAAAATAACTCCTTAAGCAACAATATTATGTCTTAATACTCTCTGTGTTATCTACTACAATTGCAGTTTACGAACTTTTCTTATAAAACCTTAATTTCGTTCAAAACTTAATTCCCAGCAGAAACTAGGAACAAATGAAAACTACCACAAACAAATGAGCCACAACTAAATCCGAACCTTACAAGGGAAAATTAGAAAAATCCCCGAGAGGGCGCTGCGGTTGCTCCGAGGTGATTAAATTAAATTGTTACGAGATGTAAAAGAATTCCACCAGATAACATTGTCAGATACTTTCACACTTACAGGAACAATTAAATAACTTTTACAGACATAAGGCTTTTTGCTGACACGATATTGCGAGTTAAATGGCTGAGGCTTTTCTACATTATCTCTGAGTGAAATACGGTGAAGAAAAAGCTCTAAGCTTGCAATTTAACGTAAAAGGTTATGTGGGAGTAAAAAACTTGATATCTTGATTATGGCAATGTGATTCTGAGTTACTATTAAGAAGAGATAAGAAATAACGTTGACTAAGCAGGTACTTTGATAGAATATGAGTAGTTTTTTTTGTAGTTAGCATTTTCCTTCACCTTATCCTACACTGCAAGGCGACACCGCCATGACAGATGATTCCACGATACGATTATTTTGGTATGTATGCTGGTCTGTATTACGTTAATACGTGATTAAGATGCCTGAAATAAATAATTTATTATCATTTTACATTTAGACTAACCTGTATTTTTATATGATATAAAATTTAACATTTTTTTTTATTAAAATAAGGTTTTTGTTATGAATTACAAAGGAAGGGGAAACTCCTACTAACACCAAGAAAATATTTAACGAGAATTTTTGCCTTCATCCCTCCCTTGGAACCTATAGAGATGATTCTCGGTAATGAAATCTAATGTTATGTCTTATGATGGCGTATTCTCGTCAGGATCTGAATTCTTGATAAACTCAAAAACTTCGAATTACTTAGGATAAAGGTTTAATTTTAGTTTCGGCAAGACATTTCGTAAAGTGACTGCAAAGGGCCGAGATTCATGGGAATTCGTTAGAAATTCACGGAAGCTTCTAAGTGGCAGAGTATAATTAACTTAATCAAAGAGGTCACGAAAGAGCTTCATCTCTGTGGTACACAGAAATGGAGGTATAATTTACCCCTGTATATTTTTTTACGTTGTGCAAATCTTGGGATTTATAACCTATTTCGAAGAAATCGTGATGAGGCTATTTATTATACCGGATTCAATTTATCAACTAATTAAAATTGTAAAGTTACGGTAAAGGACCTTCTTTAAATAAAACAATATTTCAGTAACATTATCCCACTGATCGGCGATATATCTGTCTATTGTACAGAAATATTGGATTAGTGCATCTATGCCCGAGTTTTGCTATGATTCTTAATATTGTCTGTTATATTTTGACAGTGAAATATGTTGTCTTAAGCGTGGATTTAAAGGTGTTTAAATCTCGATAGTGAGTGGGTGACAGCATTTCTAAACTACAATGTAAATTCATTTAATTTCATTATGCCGAACTAAAACAAAACAAGCCCGGATAACAGCTCTCAGCTACAACAATAAAAAGTTCAACCCTTTCGATTTCCGTAAACTTTCCAACAACATCAAACAATTCCCTTCAAATACATTTAAATCTCCTAAATAGCTAATCGTGCGAAGTTTTCATCCGGGTATGCCGGGGTCCGTACTATCCGGACTACCCGGACTACCGGACATCGGAGTTATGTCGCGGCCGGTGGACAAATAGAGAGCGGGTTAAGCCCTGATTAACTAAGCCGATGTTTAGCTCCTGCTTTGTTATGCACCCCTGGTATATTGGATGGATGTCCGCTTTTATTGTAGCTTGTTAAAATGCAGATTAGCCATAGGTAGAGAGAGAGAGAGATAAAGGGTTCCAACATATTGGCATTTGTACCAGTACGCCATTTCAAAAAATAGTAACTTTGCGACCAATGATAAAATATGTGTCAATTGACAGAGTACCTAAATACTAACAAACAAAAAGTGTTATGGATCAAAATCTATAACTTATTCAGTTTCTTAGATGTTTCGGTCAAAAATATACAAAAAATTAGCACCCGCCCATTTTGAAAAAAAAAACGTTACTTGAAGGCCGTTGTTAACCACTTGAACGTCCTCTGGCACAACATATCTCAGGCACGGCATGACTCAGAAATTTGATTCATTAGCACATTTTGTATTTAAGCATTTATTATTAATATGTGTTTCGTTACTGGCCGCAAAATAAAGTTTTTTTTAATGGCTTACTAGTATGTATGCCAGGGCCCATACAAAATTATCGACAGAACTTAAGGAAATTTCATTGAAATAAATCCAAAGCTCTCACAGCTTATTCGTTTCTCAGTATGATCTTAAGTGCGCTAATCGCTACACTATTGTTAGTCCACTCCATAAACAGTTATAGCGATTAGCGCCTTCTATAAAAAATCACGAGAAATTCGTATATTTCCAAAGATGAAATAGCATTCAGAAAACATTGCCAGCAGTCATTTTGCTATAGATTGACTTTCCCGATATTTCGACACAGTTACATGCACCATTTTATTGGGTAACCGTTTTATTGGCAGAAAAAGCGGTCTACCCTCTTTCTCGGTCTTTAACGAGACGATGCATCATGATAAATATCCAGTTATAAATCTAAATAGTGTAGATAACTATATAAGTTTCATAAAGTCATCTAATGAGGTTCATTCTCACCAAATTCACTGTTTCCGCTTATGATGCACTTATCACGTTGTTGAACTAATTTCATTAGTCACATTTACCGGTGTTACTCACTAATTCAATCCTTCAACTAAGAACCAGATAATTCCAGCATTATGAAGAGGTTGGAGGATGTAGGTAATCTGCGATACGGCCTAATGGAGAGGATTGAGGGACCATGATTGTGGTATGATGATAATAATTGTAGCTCTGATTGTAGATTGTTGGGGATGGCTATTAGGAGATGGGACTGTCGACGATTGGCAGGGATATTGCCTGAAGCATTTATATGTAATTAGCTTTTATCCACGGCTTTGTTTGAATTTGCAGTCAGAAATCCCACGGGAATAGAACCTCTTTCGAGATGAAAGATAGTCTTATGTACTTCGACATATTCTGAATTTAAATATGTCCCAATAGGCATGAAGCCAACATAAAATATAGGTATTCTGGTTAGACCGTCTGGACCCCTATTATATGCTTTTTCAATTTCATAAGAAACTTCCAAGATATAGCGCATCAAAGTTACATAGTGTGAAAATAAAACTTGAAAAGTGAATGCAAAAGCGTAACGTCACGTGATACTGTATCGTTTTGATTTTTCGTTTGTATAAAAAAAGGAAAAATACGTGTACAATTTATTTTAATAATCTAAATGACGGACAACGTTATTTTACTCCTATTACTCCACCTATCATTTATATTATTTCTATTTTGAGATACATTTAAAGAAATATTAACTTAAACTCAATTATTGTTATTGCGTACATTTTGTGGATGATCTTGTGTTTTTTTTTTATGTTAGAAAAGCCTTCATTTGACCACAATCTCACCTGATGTAAAGTGACGATGTGGTCTAAGATGGAGCATGAAGATATAGAAGGCTTCTTGGATGGAAAAAATCACGCACTGGCCCAGCCCGGAGGGTGGTGACAAGCCGCGGCCGAAGCCAACCACCAGATACTGTTCTTAGTACCACCCGGAGGTCACGTGTAAGGATTCAGAGGGTTAACACTTAAGGACGTTAACAGAAAAAAAAACCTCCAGTGTCATGTATAAAATTCTTAAAATTAGATAGATAGATAGATAGATAACTCTTTATTGTACACCACAAATAAAATACAAACTGCAAACAATAACAAGACAATTAAAATTAGTAGGTTTAATTCACCCTGTTGTTATACCTATACGTTGTTGTGTATTATTTGGTAAAAAAGTTTAATAATACATTGAAAATAAAGTCAATAAATTGTACATTATAGATATCTGGCATACAATTTTATTTTACTTTACCATCAAGGCCTTAACAACGTATTTTCTCCGTACATAAGGAAAACATCATTACCAGACAAAAAAGGGAAAATATTGAGAGAATGCGGATAACGCCCCGCAATCTATTCCCACAGAAATAAATTTACGACAAAGAAATCAAAATGGCTGCATGTGAGATCCCAACATTATCTACAATCAAACGCATTAGTCAAGTCTATTGAATGCGTTCCGTTATGCACTCGACGGATTTCCTGGGCTCTATTCTCGAAGGCTAATTGACTACCTCTATATTTTATGTTGCAGGTCTATGTTAAAATGTAAAATACGTGATATTTATATTTTTTTACACTGTCTTGTAAAATTCATTTTTACCCAACTACGGCAAAGCAAAAGTGAGGATTATGATTTTGACCTGTATGTATGTGGCGTAAGACGCTATCCTTTAACCCCGAAACTATTTCTTGTTTCGTATTTTTTAGAACTGTAACAATAATCTACAAATCAAACATTAGCTATTATATCTTAGCATAAACATAAAATAGCATTAAATTGGAATTATCATAAATAAAAAAAAATCTTAATTGAATGCTTAAAGTTATGCAATTAACGTTTGTTCACTTATGTATTTTGCAGCTTATTGTTTCAATGTAGAATATCTGTAGGTATGTATTACTTCACTCGTATTATTATATTAGTACTTATTTTATATTCGTGATAAATAACGAGTTTAGTTATATAGGTTATGTAGCTAAAGTTTAAAAAAGGCACCCTTGTACTAAGACTTCGCTATCCGATGTGCCTGTCTATAACGTCATCATAACTTAGCTTACGAATCGTGACAGCAAATTTAAATATAAATAATAAATTTACCTTCATGTTTTTTAAATTTTATGCAGAAAAAATTAAGACACATCCGTAATCTTCGCGCACAGGATTCGAACCTGCATCTCCAGGAATGCGCCCCGACGTGCTAGAACCAATTACACCAACGCGTCATCACGTGATAGGTCGATCCTTCATGTTATAGTAAAATATACACAAGCTTATTTTCTTTGCAAACAAAGTACTGTTAGTTAATTTATATTTAAATTCGCCGAGTGGTTTATTCAACGTGTTCGTGGAGGCTGCAGGAAGCTTAGACGTCTTAGACTTTATCTGTAATTGTGTGATTCTCACGGAAGGCCTTCTAATGTATTTTGTAGTTACAAAATGCAGCTGCATTTCGCAGACATCGTACGTCCTGTGAAGTTTGTTTATTTCAGAGGTTTGTAGTTTTGTTGTTTATTTAGATACAAACAGGTTTGGTAGTTTTGTTGTTTTCCTCGGGCTTGGTGTGTGGTTACACAGTTCGGTAGATTTGTGCATGTAAACTTCGAAATTGTCTACGCAAACTGCCAGATTTTGGTAGCGTTTTGGGAAAAACCGTGTCATTGTGGTATTTTAAATTACTTTTTACTTAAAAGCTTTTTTATGCTTATATTGTAGGAACTTATTTAGGCGATGTAATGTGAAATGCGGTTAGAAAAACCCAGCAATTATAAAAGTGCGTGGATAGTTTTATATCTTAGAATACATACATAATGATTTTTACCTTTAAACCTCAATATTTTATTTAATGATGACGACTGCTCAACTTAAATATTACATTTTTTTTTTATTGTTATAAGATACATTGAACAAAAACTTAATATCACGGCGTTTTTCTGAATTTTATAATCTTTACCCGTCATAAAATATGTATAAAATAAATAAATAAAATATTTCCGGACTACTCACAAAGCATCACCTAACCCCAAACTAAGCAGAGCTTGTACTATGGGTGTTAGGTGACGGATATACTACATAGATACATTTTTTTTGTATATACGTACATATGATATTGAACAACTAAATCGAAAAAGCCAAAGGCGGTTCTACATGCGCATTAAAAAACCTGAATGGCATCCACAACGGCGTGCAATAGACTAAAAAGCAAGGCGAAAACTCCAAAATTGTCGGCCTTTGGATCGCGTCCAAACAGTGTGGCAATAATGCAGTTAGTGTCCCTGTCAAAAATGGCTTTCCTCTAATAAAAGTGTCAGTGTAGACAGCCAAGGTTTTTGTTTCGGTGGCACGTAGACAACTAAACTATGTAAATAATCCTATGGGAGATAACACTATGGGGATAAAACCTATTTCACTGACACACAGCGCCCCTACTCGCTGTAGTGCTAAGAAAAGACACTTGATGGAGTTATAAACCTTAATCTCATTCTGTCATAATTGGCTACTAGCAGTGTATAATGGATTTGCCCGCGGTAAGACATTTTACCGTGGTAAAAAGTATCGTATGTCCTTTCTCAGACTCCTGTGTACCAAATTACATTTAAATCAGTTCAGATGAGCTCTCTTCTAACGCGTTAGCCAATTTTGTGGCAAAGTTACTAAATCGCTTATTATGCCTTGAAAATCACTTTTACCAGAGTAATCTTATAAGAAGCTTTAGCACAAGATTCTCAGCGACCTGTTTTTTGTGCGACCGCTTTATTCATATTTCTTCTAAAGCCTAATCTTCATTCAAAAGCAACCTAGACTGTGAAACGAGACGTAATATATGAAGATAATGAAAAGCTATAAAGGGTTTCTATTGTAAATAAAAATCGAATAAACCAAGTTTATCGTTAAAGAAACGTTTTTGTGCTGCAAGTCGCATTATATTCAAAACTAATTTCACTTGGCTTAGAGCCATTAACATCTATTGCAGCGAAGGAATTTTTAATTAATCCTGGAAAATTGCTCCATATATCTTGCCATCTTATTATGGAGAAAAATGGGGGTAATAAAAATAGGGGAAGTGAATCGTATGGTGGTTACGGTAAATAACTTCCTTTGTTATAAACTTAAATTAAAAGTTATGTTATTAAATCTGAACGGATTATTGGATTAATTTAGATAGAATTAATATATTCAGAGATTTTAAGTTATTTGTTTATTTCTAACCATACTGCAAAAAAAAATTATGAGAAGTTACACATGAACGAGTGCGGTTTCCTATGGAGGTATTTTGTTTTTATTATAAAATCATTCGTGTTATTGCCAAAAGTATCGAACGGAAACCACGGAAAACGCAGCGTCGTACAAGATACAAATTCATTTATTTCCATTGTTTGGTTTTACAAAACTTGGACACGTCAAAATAAAATACAAAAAAACAACAAAACAACAACGTACGTATATACTTAAAAAATTTAGACGGATGATTTAGTCAAAACGTAATAAGCAGCTAATTAACTGAAAGTCAATGCGGGAAAGAGGTTATTGCTGAAATCCTTAGGCTAAAAATATAATGATTATCATTTTGCAACACAATTGGACAGTAATTAACTACAGACGAAGCTAGAAAGTGTTTTTAAAGACACATTCAGCTATAACACACACCGCTACAATTTCAACCGGAACACCAAGATTACTTCAATTAAATGATTGTAAGAGAGTCAACCAACAAAACAAACCTAACCATCAAAGATCTTCCTAACATCCAGGGGTCTCACATAACTGGTGAATTCCGTATCCGTATCAAAGTTATCATTCATATTCTCGGCGGCGTCACGTTCCGCCGGGGGCTTAATCCAATTTATAATTCAACCGGCCGAGTTAAAAAGCCCAGCAAATTTAAGAAGGGAAAAGAAAGTAGGGACTTCTCTAATTCGGCGGGTTCTTCGGACGTGTCGCAGCAATGGCCGACCTATTTAGGAGGAATAGATGAAATACATTGCAGGAATCGAATTTCGATTACATTTCGCAGAATATCTTTTAAGTAGTGTTCAGGAGAAGTTAACGGCCAAATAAGTTGCGATGTTTTTGGAGAATCTCCAGGTTGTGGCGTAACTTTCGCCTCCGATTTCCGGTTAATCTCTTCAATTAAACTTCTGCGGTGCAGTAAACGTATTTATGTCAAATTTAGTACAATTACGACTTGTAATGAGGCTTAGTAGAAAAATAAAAGCCTTTGCTTGTAAAATTTACGTAGACAGTAGGTAGGTGTTCAAAATGATATGTGCTTGTTAACATAGATCATCTTATTCACTTTGTCGCATTAGATAAATATGACACAAAAGAAGTGAGATATTTTGCCACTTGGGCGCATATAATATTATGCTGATTCTAACTGCTTATAACAATTTTGTTTCATGTTTTTTTAGATTATTTTGACCACTTAAGACATTAATATTTATTTGACGCTGACTGTAACTACAATCCGTTGTTGCAATTGTTAAGTATTTATATAGAAATAATACACACAAAGTTTTTTTCCCTAAGTCTCATTACAATATATTAGTAAATAGTAAACGACAAGACGCTAACATTATTTTTACAATGACTGTACCTATAATTTGCCACCCTTCTTGCGTCAAACCGCTTCTGCACCACTAAAGCACTTAAACTTTACTAGCCGTAATCTTATTTCAAACTACCCTACACTCGTAAACTTACCATAGAACCGTCGACTTACTAAATTCATAAGTGAATGAAAATCCCTTCAGTTCTCGCAAGCTGGATCACTCCCATTAGATTGCACTTGATACAAATACTCTGTTTGTGGCATTAAGCAGATTGATGTCGGGCATCACTTAATGTAATTAAAAACCTACAAAATTTGCACGGGGTTGGTTGAGCGCCGAAATACCAAGTTTCAAGGGCTTTGGAGATTGTTTGATGGTTCTGTATATTGCATTTGGGGAACGGAATTGTATGTTGTGGATTTTTTTAGGTAAAATATTTTTACGTAATATTGATAGAAGTGAGATGTGTTAGCTAAATGTATTTTTAACCCAGACCAAAAAAGGGGTGTTATTAGTTTGACGTGTCTGTCTGTCTGTTGTTCTGTCTGTCTGTCTGTCGGTCTGTCTGTCTGTCTGTCAGGACATCAGAACTCCCGAATGGATGCAGCCATTTCAATTTAGTTTTTTTTTGTATAAAAGGTGAGTTTGGCGCAAGTGTTCTCAGGCATATTCATGAAAATCTGTTGTGCCGTTAAAAAGTTAGAGGGGTGAGAGTGGGGAAGGAAAACCGAAAATCAGCAAACTCGTGTGGAGTATGAAATGAAAGCGCATCGCGTCCACATTACAAAATATTATGGTGTTTTACTTTTAAGGAAACTAAGCCATTGGAATTGGGGGTTTTTCTTAAATTTTAAAATTAGATATAATTATTTGATACGGGGAAAGTTACAGATTATATCGAATAACAACTAATACTTGATATTGATTCCATTTTATGAAAAATTCATACATATTTTAATAATGTTTAACATATATTTCGGGATCATCACTATGTCTGTGTAGGTGGGCGAAGGTCCGCTTACGGCGCAAGAGTGCTTGCGAGAAAAAAAATGAAATAAAAATATGCAGTTGGAGCGGTCCCTCAAGTACTGGCCACGCACAACGTCGCTTCATCATCATCATCATTTCAGCCATTAGACGCCCACTGCTGGACATAAACCTCCCTCAAAGACGACCAATCATTGCGATCGGTCGCCACTTGCATCCACCGTGAGCCAGCAAGTTTCACCAAGTCATCTGTCCATCTTGTTGGTGGTCGTCCGACGCTGCGCTTGCCGAACCGCGGCCTCCATTCGAGAACTTTTCGGCCCCAACGGCCATCTATTCTACGTGCTATGTGGCCTGCCCACTGCCACTTCAAACGTCGCTTAAGTTTATGAAAATCTCTTTTGGTGTATTGGAGTCCCCCTTTTTATTTATTAATTGTTTGTTTTTGGTATTCGTTGTTGGGCAAGAGAAATACATCATCCCAAAATTTCAACTCTCTATCTATACAGAGATACAGTCTGGTGACATATAGACAGACGACGAAGCTCACTAAAAGGGTTGCGTTTTAGCCTTTGGGTACGGAACCATACAAGCGGCGTAAAATAATATAAAAAAAAACCCAGCCTTTATGCTACCAACAATAAATTCAAAGATAAAGACCACACAAGTTAAGTATTCTATAAAGCAGATATTATCAATGCGGGCTCCCAATTGATATTGCTATTACGAAATTGACAAAGTAACTACAATAAAGCATAATGTTAGAAATATTTTATCTTTTGAGAGTTTGCTGGCTCAACAATATGTTTATTGAAAGCGATCAAATTTTTATTACTTGCTTCGAATTGAAGCAACGACATTCAATGTGTTTGAGCATTACCATTAGCGTGAGAACTACTTGAATTTTCTTATAAATATTGATAGTATTCATATAATATTATTCAGTATATTAATTGTATAAACTAACACTCGTTTTCATTAAAATGCTATTTCTGGTTTATATAACTGAATTAGCTAAAACAAACAACAAGACTATTTATGTCATATTTTGAGACTGTTATAAACAATGAGCTAGACAAGAGTGAAAAGCTTGTACTAACTGGCTATTAAACAGATTTAAAACTAATACTAATATGTATAATTATAAAAATAAAATATCGTTCATTTAAAAAAAAAGTATATTGTGAAATTCGCTTCAGATTGTTCTGAGAAATTTGTATTAGATTATTATGCGTGTAAATGTGTTGTGTAAGCAGTGCTGCGCGCTGTACCTATCTCAGGCGCCGCTGAAAACCAGCGCTGTGTCAGAAGACCCCTCCTGATACAGCTCTTATGCTGAGCCGGTGTCCTATTTGCGTTTTTACTAGGTTAAGTTTAATTAAGTTTTATTATGTCACAACTATCATGTATCATGCAACATTTATTTGTAATTATTTAAATACGCAAATAAACATTTTTTTTACTTACTTACTTACAATTCTTAACCAGAACTAGCCTTCTAATCTATTAACTTTTCAAAGTAACATACATTATACTACAAGTTATTAAACTGTAGCCTCTAACGGAAATTACAAAACCGATCAGTCTTATTCATAAACGCTGTAAACATTTTCAGATGTTCTCAGCGTACCTCACAGGCGCTAAGCGGCGTTATTAAACGCGCTCTGTGATATATTGAGGCGAGCTTTAGCAAGGTAATATTATAAAATGGACAATATTTACCTCGGACGATGCGAAGGACCAACATCGCTGCTACTGATACTGTAAAAACCTTGTACCTATTATTTTCATTTTCTATTTAAGTGTTTCTGTACTGTATTTCCTTTAAACTGTCTTGTTTTGTAATCACTATTTTCTTTCTCTATTATGTTTATCTTTAAACCTATCTATTTGTACCTATTTATTTATATTTTATTACTTCTACAATTTTGTTGTAGACGCCACTGCTCCTGTGTGTACAATGATCTGTTTCCATCCAAAGGTTGCCTGGAAGAGATCGCTTTTAGTGATAAGGCCGCCCATTGTCTCACTTTTGCTACGCACAATTCTTTGTAATATTATTTTTTTTGATGTTTCAATAAAGAATATTGTATTGGATTGTACCAGAAAAGTATTTAAAAATCTTCTTTTCTGAAGACGTAAAACATTTTCGGTTCAAAAATCTTGATTATTCAACTTACAGTTATTTTCATGTTTAAAATTTTAATAAACAAATCAATCTATAACTGTTAATTTAATGCATTTTTGGAAATATTGGCCAGGTAAGAAATAATGCATCTAAATGTAATTGCAAGTTAGGTAAGAAATACATAGCTATTTATTTAAATAACAGGATTTGCTACGGAGTAATACTATGAGGTAGGTGTTTTACTTTTAAGGAAATTAAGGCATTGAAATCGGGGTTTTTATTTTATTTTAATTTTCGATTATTTATTGAATAACTCACGATAAATGGTGGACGTCCTAATCTGCGTTTGCCGATTCGTGGTCTCCGAATGAGGAATATTCATGGTAATTTTCTTCTTGTTATATTTACAAACATTCCACACTGAGCCGAGACTGTACTATAATTAACACAGTGACAGATATAGTAAACAAAGGCTAAAGAAAACATCACACAACCATAAACATACATTCGGAATGAACTGTGAAAGGAAAAATAAAACTTCATAATCAAAGGTGATTCATATGACATGAATAAATCCATTGATGTCAACTTTCATTGATATAATGTTACGAGTATCGAATGAATTCTTTGATCTTCAATACAACATGTCTTTCTTTGATTATTATTCTTTTCATAAATGTTAAGTAAAGGTGGTGATACACCTAAGCATTTCTTCTATGTCTTGTTCTACACTTTATTCGTAATCATGCATAATGCTTGCTTACGTCTTATTCCCAGTAGTTAACACGCTCTGTTCGCACTGGCGACAAACGAGAAAAAAATCCCATTTGTTGTTACCAGTGGTGACGAATAGGAAAATGAAATCCCAGTTATGACTTGTGGTGACAATCAAATAAAGGAACTTCCCAATCGTTGCCAGTAATTATTGTCGTTTAAGAAAAACATTACCGATTGTTATCAGAGGTATAATCACAAATTTAAATTGTTGTAACTACACATCTGCAAATAAATTGGACCATAATATGTTTTCTGAGATTAGTGAGTTCAGGCAAACCGTTATGTTATGTATAATAATCATAATATCATTAAATAGCCTGAGCGGTCCGATGTTTTTTTTTTTAATTTGTATTACTTTTAGCGAGGCACTGGCTAGGTATGGCAAAATAAAAAAAATGGCGGTTTTTTGGATCCAAGTTAATGAGTATTTACCCGTTACATTTCGTTATCGGTAATCTTTGTTGAAATTTCGGAACTACGATTTGCAAGTGTTCGCGAAACTGCTCAACGATGTTACACACAAATGCTCGTTGGTATAACTAGACTGTGACAAATCATCGAGCAACTCGTTCTGTTACGTGCTAATGCTTAAGTCTCTCGTCCATTAGCATAACTTCTGACAATGAGCTGAGTTCAAAACGTAACTAAAATAATATTGTTTCCTTTCCAAGAACGATCAAATTAGAGAGAATTACATCAACACCGTTCAGTAATTTGGAGTCATCGACCTTGGCTATGCATAGTTCAGTGGTTTTGTGAAGGTTGTCATTAGAGCAGCATTATCGTTATGAGTTGAAATGTGTATAAAGTATACATATATATATAAGCTGTAATGAGTTCTTGTTGTGTTACAATAAGTCTATTTGTAAGCTGTTGATTGAGAGTGCTGAAAGATTGATAGGCCTTTTGTAGACTAGTTCTACATTCTTTAATATATAGAGCGCAGGCTACCCATAGCATCTTTAAATATTTTTCTTTGTTTCTCATAATAGTTTTCCTTATATTTTTTGTGTTTTAGGTTATGTTATCTTTACATGAATGGTAACTTAGTCGTAATTTATACACCGTTTTGATCTTCTAAAGTATACTCGTAAGTTTATTTCATAAATTTTATTACAGAGCAAAGCAAGAGGCAGATAGGTTTTAGAAAAACGTTTTGTACAATTTGAACACTTAGGTACCCATTTAAACTATCTACGTGATTATAATATTAATAAATCTATAAAGGTACCTTTTTCTGGAACTTGTCTACGGCACTATAAAAACGCGATATCAGTTCGCGAAGCTTATCGACTTAATGGACCACACGTCAAAACTTGTAAAATAGCAATCTTGACACTTGAGACCACATCAAAGTATCATGGCGATACCTATTATACCAGTATGATATTGTCATGCGTGATTACCTGACACCTGATACGCCACTTCCGCAAGTAATGACGGCTAATGGCCGAATAACAACACCTCCTTTTTTCTACGTGGTTACCGAACTGTGTAATGTGTCTAATACCCGTATGCATAGTTTTTTGTGTCAAATTACTAATATTAGTTCCTTATATGTGACAGCGTTTTGGAGGACTGACCACTTTGATCTTACATATCTCCGGGCTGGGCCAGAGCGTGAAGCTATTTTTTCGTGTTTCGTAATGTGGTCCGGAGAAGCCATCCACCTTCTAGGTCTTCATGTCCCATCTTAGACCACATCGTCACTTTACATCAGGTGAGATTGTGGTCAAATAAAGGCTTATCAAGCATAAAAAAAAGATCTCTTTGGGTAAGAATATCAAATTAAGGTTTACAAATTAATTTAGCTGGTACCGTCAACAGCAATAGTAAGTGATCAAAATCAACGTTTCAACACATCTTCCAGTGTGACGTGCAATGTAACAAGTTATACCAAAGTTTCAATTTAAAATGAAGTTTTAATTTGTCAAAAGAAAATGATTATAATAACACCGAGGATCGAAATAAATATGATCACTTACATATGAGACGTTTTTTCTTCCTTTACTTCAAACAAACTATAATAGACTTTAGGCTTAATTTAAGAATAAGAATAAGAATCATTTATTTGCATAAAACATGAGTACTTATATACATGGTGGTAAGTTCAAAAAAAGTGTTCTACATGTTTTGCCAATCCTGGCGTGCAAATTAATAGTTTTTTATATGTATGTAGGTGAAAGGTTTGACATAGTGATTTAAACAGATTATATCATTGAGTAATAATTCATTGCGGGATTAATCGAACAATATCAATCACACAAATAATCTGAGGCTCAGTTTAACAAAGATATAGATAAAGTAAACTAGTAACTCCTACGAGGAGCGTTTGCACAGAGCAGAAGCCAAAGAAAGAATGCCTTCCGGACTATTGGAACTGTACTTTAAATAGCAGTGCAACTCGTAAACAACCCCTCCACCTGCGGCCACCCGATCGGCTGTTAGACCGGTCGGCTGACACCGACCGGTACCGGCCGCAGGTAAACATCGCGCGATCGAGTGGCGTGAGCGGGCGCTCACGCCATCGGACATTTTAAGTTGATTCTATGCTACTTCCACTCAGTACAAATGCACTACAATGAAGAACCAGGACGTCACGCCGTCACTGCCATTCTGACTTGCGAACGTCCTCGTTCGCGTAGGCTCAGTTAAAATTATCTGTAAGTGGAAATAATAATAGTTAGTGCTCGATTATCCTGACAACATACAATACTATGTTCTGGACTGGTCTAATTGACCCTTCAGACGGCTGGCCCAGTAAAACACTCTTTAACACTACAATATTAATCTTATTTAAAATCATCTTTTACAATCCCTTCAGTTGAGAACTGGCCTGGATTAGTACGATTGCTAGACCGGAAATGTTCTTTTTTCCCTTTAGCAATGAACTGTATTTTTTTTTTGTACTAGATTGGAACTGTTTTTTTTTTCTTAAGCAATTATCTGTACTTTATTTTTCTTTTTTTATTTGATGAGGGTAGCCCCATAACCTTCATAAGTAATTAGCGCCATGCAACTTATCGAGTTGATCATGAATTAACGGAAGTGGATAACTATCGGATTGCGTATTGCTGTTAAGCTCTCAAAGAGTAAATCTTAAATTTTACTTTTTAGCAATGTCTAATCTTTATGGAGGCGTCCATAAAATGTGATTTGAGTCTATCAATTTTATTTTAAACTCAGGAATATTAACGATAAATTATGAACATGTCAGGAGGTTGTGGAGGCGGGTATCCCACTTCTGATGTAGGTGAAAGGTTTGACATAGTGATTTAAACAGATTATATCATTGAGTAATAATTCATTGCGGGATTAATCGAACAATATCAATCACACAAATAATCTGAGGCTCAGTTTAACAAAGATATAGATAAAGTAAACTAGTAACTCCTACGAGGAGCGTTTGCACAGAGCAGAAGCCAAAGAAAGAATGCCTTCCGGACTATTGGAACTGTACTTTAAATAGCAGTGCAACTCGTAAACAACCCCTCCACCTGCGGCCACCCGATCGGCTGTTAGACCGGTCGGCTGACACCGACCGGTACCGGCCGCAGGTAAACATCGCGCGATCGAGTGGCGTGAGCGGGCGCTCACGCCATCGGACATTTTAAGTTGATTCTATGCTACTTCCACTCAGTACAAATGCACTACAATGAAGAACCAGGACGTCACGCCGTCATGTATATAGGTATTTTATTTTGGGACCCTATGACGTCAGTTTATTTTGCTGTTGACTGTTTTGATACATTCATTTTGACACTACCACACAGTTGTAAAGCTTCGGTAGTGTCATCGTATCCTATTATTTAAGTTCACTGTGTATATTGACCTGAATAAATGATTTTTATTTATTAATTATTTATTTGTTTTTGATATTTTAAGATTGTAAGTAGTTTGTGAGTGTTATAACGATATGATACAAGATTGGTAATGGACTAGCACTGCCCCGCGCTGTTACCTGCGTTTAACTGGATGTTCCCGTGGAATTACATAAATTCCCGCGATAAATAGTAGCCTATGGCACTTTCCAGGCTTTAAAGAATCTCTGCACCTTATTTTAATTTACTTTGAATTAGTAGATTCGGACATTACCCCTACAACATCGCAAACAATTTTTTACCTGACCTAGAAGGTAGATGTCTTCTCCGGGCCACATTACGAAACACGAAAAAATCGCTTCACGCACTGGCCCAGCCCGGAGGGTGGTGACAAGCCGCGGCCGAAGCCTACCACTAGAGAAAAACTGACAAACTTTAGGTTCCTCTTTTTATATTTTAATCATTATATACAAATTCTTTGCTGATCTGCAAAAGTGACATGTATTTAAAAAGTATCCGAACTCGTTCAAGACCTGATGAGTTTTTGTAGCCTTGGGAGCTATAAAACCACAATGTGTGACATACCTCGTAAAATTCTTGAGTTATGACCTTGAATAATATTTGATATTAATATGCTGTTTGGTATTGAGACATAGTGAAACAGGCAGTGTGGCTAAGGCATTCAATTCATTGCATCAAATAAATAAATATTGCTGGGCAATCCACACAACAACATCTAGCCCTGTGGTAAGCTCTAAGCTTATTGTACGGGTACTAGACATCTGATATACTTAATACAATAGACCATACTTTCATAGATTTTACGTTTGTACCAAGTGGTAGACTGGTAGACCTCACTTTTTAACCCCCGACAAAAAAAGAGGGGTGTTATAAGTTTGACTTGTCTGTCTGTCTGTTTGTCTGGGACATCATAGCTCCCGAACGGATGGAGAGATTTTAATTTAATCGGGGTTTTTTCTTAAATTTTAAATTTAGATTTATAGGTTGAAACTAATATTCTAAGCTGCGTTACTTCGTCCTAATTTTTTCTACACAAATGTAGAATATTAGTTTTATAGATTTTTTTAAACACCCCGACCAAGGACATATTGATTGCAGAACATTAAAACTCTTGCCACCGCGGCCGCAATCGAACCTGCTGTCTTTTGCGCCGCAAGCGGACTTTCGCCCACCGCACCACTGAAGCCTCAGATATGATACAGTTACCTTATCAAGACTTTAGAGAAAGCTGGTTAAAGGTGGTCGTAGAGTGAAATATAATTCCCATTTAAATATTAGTTAGTTACCTACTTAATATATAAAATTTGGCACCTAGCCAACTCGGCTTTTTTTGAGCGAACATGTTATATCTTAAAATCTTTACCTATTCTTTCCGAAAATCCATTTATTTTTTACTTTTTTACATGTTTGCTTTTATATGTGAGTTCTAAAGTATGACAAGACATCACAAGAGACCGATAACTTATAATAAGAAAACGTTTTACAACAAAACATTCTTGACTTGAATGTACGCAAATATGCAAATATTTTCAATAGTCGTTGTTTGACGTTATTTGCATACATTTGACAGTTGGTTGGACGATATCAGAAGATCTGAAAATCAAACTTAAACTGATATTATTAAAGATATAGAAGGTATCTTTAGATTGATTGTCAGTAGAATAATGTTTTTTTTTTATTAAGAGACAATAAAACACTTCACACTAAGGAGTCCGTACACGCAGAGAAATCGGTGACAAACAGAAGTACTTAATCTAATTGTTAAAAGTAGGTTACAACAATTCCAGTTTGAAATACTTGGTCCTAGTTACCTTTATGATTAATTATTCAGTCGTACTAATCGTATGTTTCATAATATTATTTGATAAATGTAGCACACAATAAAATATCATTGAAATAAAACATCAATAATTATTGCAACTTATACAATAATTATGTTAATATGCATAAAATGTATTGTATGTACTAAGAAAAAGAAATTCGCATGTAATAAGTGATCGAGTTCCGAATAATGATCTAACGTTAATTGTGGACTACATGTTTGTTTGTAATCTAAACAATTTTTTTTTTATTACAACTATATTATTGTGTGCAATACATATTATTCCAAGTATATTATACTATTCGTTTAGTTTGGTTTACTTTAGAACAGTGTCATTGGTTTTACCAGAATATTATAGTACAGATTACTCCATAAACAGTAAACACTATAATGTATGTATTATTCTATGCTATTCCGTTAGTGTGTTTTAAAGTAACAAATGTTTTTCTAAACAATAAAAAAACTCGCACAACAAAACGAACAGTTGGATAGCCGCGACTCCCGCGCCCCGGCGCCGCGCCGGCGCTCTCTGTCTCTGACTCTGTCAGTGTCAGCCGCCATTGTGATTTAGACCGCGCTCAACAAAGTAGGTACATGATTTCACTTTGTAATTTTATTTAACTCAACACTGGCAAATTGTCGCGCAGTCCACAAGAAACTGAACTGAACAAAGTAACAAGTTACTTCGTATATTTGCTATATAAAACAGTTTTCTGTGTTTTTTTTTAAATAATAATTGGTGATAGTTCACAAAGATGGATGGGGACGAAGGTGGTGATATCCCGCAGTTATTAGGTACTGCAGTGGGGTTTACCTCAATATATCAATACATTTGAAGGTAAGTTGTTATTTATAAGTGTTTTGATAGTTGTTGTCCCGGCAGTTTTCGGCATCTTTATTTACATATTATTATTTATGTATATTTCAGTAAACAATGTAACAATATCAACACTGGCGATGCTAGACAACAATCTAGTCAAAGAATTGATCGCTCCAATTGGAGACCGCGCCAAATTTTTGAGAAACCTGGAGAATTGGAAAAAATTAACTAGTAACCCAGAAGAGTGCGAAATGCCACCTACCAGCAGCAGCCCCGTAAGTATCTTCTACTTTTAACATGCTTCTATTAGCTTCACCTCGAAGTAATTGGAACAAATCTTAGAAGGCGATTTTAACCAACTTAGAATTGTTGTATTGATCAGAAAATTTGCAAATGTATTGCAATCCTGATGATATAACAAAAATTGGTTTTATCAAGCTGCAGGGCTAGCTTAACTTATGAACATACAGAATGAGCTTGGAACTTTAAGATCCGTATGAACGCCTTGCATGTTTTTGTCTTTGGAAAGCGGTGTGAACTAAAGAGCAATGAACGATTTAAACTTTTGATGATGAACTAGTATTTCCTTTCGGTCTGTGATGGGAATTCATAAATTTTCATTCTTAGTTCCTGACCGACACTAGCCTATTTATTTTACATAGGCTTGTGTTGTGTAGTACACTTATATAAGTAGTACGTACTTTTAATAACTTATAATTGTATTTTGCAGGCCCCTATGTTTGAAGACATGCTTAATCCCAAGCACAAACAAATACATAGTATTAGTGAATTTCTGGTCCCTCTAAGTAATAATGATACCTCTACCCAATCAAATGATTCCAACATCATCATCGTAGCAACCAAAAGTGAGGATCAGATGGCTACATCTAATGAGCATGAGGTGGCTACCACTATTGGAGATCAGGATATGACAATCTGTAATGAAGATGCATGTTTGGTAAGATGAATACTTCAAATAAAGACTACTTGATCTAAAAATAAAACAGACAGACATTATGTGCAAATAAAACTTCAATATAATTTCCTACCTAATTCTTTTAATAAATAGGTATTTTGTGTTCATTTCAGCCATTGAAAAATCTCCTCCTAAAATCAAATGAAGGACGAGGCCTGCTAAATTTATACTCTGAACAAGGCAAATTATCAAATAATGGGCGAAGAAAAATTTGTAATATAATAATCAAAGATCTTATGGATTATTAGAAGTTAAAGACATACTGGAACAACTGCAAATTCTTGACAAAGGCGAGTACCTACCTAGAATTTATAATAAGTATTTTATATGGGTACAGGCTGTATTTTAAATGAGTATTCAAATTGTGTCCAGGCATTAAGACTGCGCCGACCGTCAGTGGCGCCCTCATCTGATTGTCGTTTATTTCTTAAAATCTAAAACAAATACCATAATTTTATAGATTTCATTTGTGAAAAAAAAATCTTTTTTTTCAATAAAATAAGATTGACAGAAGTGTTCGTTTTAAACGTCATTTTTTTGTTTTTCATCCTCTTTGACTATATTTGCAGCACGCATTCAGTCAATTCTATGTCAAATGTCTTAAGGTTACATTCGCTAGATTTTTATATGGTGGTTAAGAAATTTAAAATTTTCTAATTTTTCGCGCAATTTCCTTAATTTTTTCATTCATAAGAACCTTCTGCTGATAATAACGAACAGAACAAAAAAAGAATTAGCGAAATCGGTCCAGCCGTTCAGGCGTGATGCCGTGACCAAGGGAAATAGGGATTCATTTTTATATATGTATATAGATTATTTATGTATATTTCAGTAAACAATGTAACAATATCTACACTCTCGATGCTAGACAGTAATCTAGTTAAGGAATTTATCAATAAACTAAATTATATTAATTAATAAACTTGTAACTTGTTTTATTTTATTTAAATGAAACTATGTACTTTATTTGTTTTCTGATTTTTTATTTATATACGTGTATCTTTCCAGAAAGTGAAACGGATGAAGACATCCAGTGGCGCCAAACTGTACGGAACCTTGGCATTTAGTGACAGAGAAGTGGCATAGTACAGCTAAGAAAAGATTTAAAGAAATAGAAACTACGGAAATGACCATTGATGCATACATAAATAAATATTACATTGTATTTGACTTTTGTATAAGAAGTAATAAAGATATGCGCTGATTAAGATTATGACAAGATTTTGAATGATTGTGATGATTATAAAATAAATGTTATTTTTCTATTTACCTACTTAATACTTTTTATTATTCCAGGAAACCTCAAACTACATAATGGAGCCGAAGCACGTGGGACGTCCTAATAACGAAAATGCCGTTAATCTTAATTTCTTTGATTTATTTTAAGTTAAAACTAGATAATCGAAGACAAGTAGAATTTATAATAAAAACGGGCATTTTTCATTAAAAGGCGTCACACTTACTGAAGGCTCTTTAGAGTTTAGATGGAGCGCTCGCAATCCAGTGTACTGGCAACACCAAAAATGGATTTCTATTGGGTTTAATAATTGAGAAAATACAGTTTTGGTTGCTTATACTAAGACGAACAAAATTGTATTTTTGTCCATTAAAAGCCTGAGAGGATCCGTTAGTGCTGCAAGTGCACTAGATTGCAGGCTCCACCTAAGCTAGTAGGTATTAAGTATATACGATACGAAACAGTAGCGGTAACAATACCTAGAATGCTACCATTACCATGTGTATTGTGCATGTTACAAAAACATAAAGTTAACATAACAATACTAAAAAGTTAGTGTTACGATACGAATAGTTAATGTTTACTAGATTGCTTAGTAGTCCATACAATCAGTCCGGTCATCTCTACTACTATGTATGGTTACATTTACATGGGTACTGTAACAGGCGCGTTATTTACCTTGTAGTGAGTATTACATTGCTTGGTCAGTTGCACTAAACATCTAGTTGTCATTAATAAATCTCTGGTAGATATAATAACAGAATGTTTTTTGTAAAGTAAACCCGTGGGTCTTGCTGTCACGACTGCAAACAGAAGTTCTAGTTGCAGTAGGGTTTTTTCTTGTATTGGTAGCCAGATTTTTCTCTGCGTGTACCCTTTTTTGCTTACGTAATAAAAATTTAAATACCTAAGTTATTACACTACATTTTTAAGCACGTCCGTAGTGCTCCATAGGTTTTAAGAACTACAGAAGACTTTGACTGCCTGTGGTACGGTGGGCGACAATCCGCTTGCGGCGCAAGATGTAGCGCGATGTGTAAATAACGGTTTATGTACCTACCTATGGTATCTTTTCAAAAATCAAATTCCACCTTTATAATAATATACCGATAAATTAACAGAACATAATAATATTAATACCATTTCACACGAAAAATAATTGAGCCGTATCCGGCAATTCTCTCACTCAATAAACTAATTACGATTGAAAATTATCCAATGTAATCTGTGCGTACAGAGATGATTATAAACAACAATGGAATTATGAGATTCAATGAAGACCTGATTAGCGTCGCCTTAAATTCCTCTGCTGCCAGGGGACTGTTCACTGCTCATATAGATATTAATAACAGGGGATTAAGGTCCTTACACATTACAAAGGAAGCCTTTGTTTGATCAGAATACCCTAAAGACGATGCGTTTGAAATTGAACGTAAGGACCCTAAACTGTTTTCTTGAGAATAGATTATGCTTAAGATCCTGTTGTTTCTGCTAAGTTTTCCTTTACATATAGAATAGAAAACAATAATAAATACAATAATTTGTGTGTTTATTATTTACTTATTATTACTAGCTTTTTTACAGTTAATTACATAATTCATGAATGAAAAATTGGATTTTCCTAGTTCAGGCACAATTATACATCTTTATGTAGTTTTAAAATTTAATAAGATCCTTTGATCTTATTAAATTTTAAGAATTTTTGTCAACATTAGCGTTACATATTTTCTGAATAAATATTATTTATTTCATTTATTATTTATTCTTTCTAGGCCAAAGTCTATCCCAAAGGCAGAGACGAAATATGTAGTACATAAAAATTATTTAGACACCTAATTAAAATAATTTTGCTAGTAATATTAATTTATAATCATTTATGTTTTTACAAGGTGATAACCCCACTTTTTAGGTTGAAACTAATATTCTTAATTTGTGTAGAAAAATGCGTATACTGAAAGAAGTGGATTCGAGTCCCGCATCTAAAAAATTCTACACAAATTTAGAGTATAAATAATTATTCATATTATACTATTTAAACATTAAATCATTTTAAAACCTCGGGGTTATGAGTATTCTAGATTCTGTCCTCAGTCTCAAGACTCCATTCAAAGGACTATTCTGAATTGGAGATGAAAATAATTGGTCATTAGAATACAAGATTGAATTCCTTTTCAAAGACGTCAAGTAAAAAATCAAAAGTGGGTTCAAAAGAAACCGAAATGGAATGAGCCAAGTGAATCAAAATTTTACATTAAGGCGTAATGAATGGGTGATGCAAAAGCCTTAAAGCTATTCAATATAATTCTAATGACAGCGAAACATCACTTTTGATGCTTTTTAAATGAAAATATTCATAAACTATTAAATAGTTCTAAACTATTTTTGCAACTAATGACAAAAATAGTATAAATAATGGTAATAGGTTAGCGTGGCTTGGGCATGTTATGAGTGACATTATATTTGTTTTAAAGTGACATTATTGTAATACTTAACTATTATTATTATTTTTTATTTATATCTTATTACGTTTTAAATGAATTTATTGTTATTTATTAGAAAATAGTTATTTTGTTTGAATCAATGCCTTTATGGTGTTTGTTTTAATTTGTATAATTGTGTCTTATTAATTACTGTAACTGGTGTAAGCCGTGGTGATTAAATAAATAAATAAATTTAAAAAAAATGAGAAGGGACGATATCATGTGACGTGCGAATGTGGATGGATATGTGGGAAGAGGGAAGCCAAAGAAAGATGCAAATTTCAGTTATGAGATACTTACTTATATAACATTTACACCCAAAATGGTAACCTGTTATAGCATTCTGATAATATCTATTGCCACTTTATTCCCAAATAAACCAGGCCTTGAATAATACCTTAAAATTAAATCAACGACGTGAAATAATCTGACGGTTTTTTTGGCGTCGAGGTAAACGACGCCAAAAAAACCGTCACGAGTCAAATCTTATCAGTTCCTGCGTTTTTCCTCTAAACCTAATACATTAACGTAAACCCATCGCATAAATCCGATCCAGCCGTCGCGAGCAAATCTTAACTGCACTCCATCTTTAGGGCTGAAACGCCCATTAATAACATACCCTCTGCTGTTTTGTTTCAGCCATTTCAGTTCTAAGCATGCGGATTTAAAAAAAACAACCGCCTCGATGCCATAGACTAAGATTGAATATAGCTTTGGAACTACTTGACCTATTCTACCTTTGGAAACTTTGCACTGCATTTAAACAAGGAATTATTTATCATTCGAAAGAGGATAAAATTAAAAAAATGTGATTTGAGAACCACCTCCTTCAATTTATTTAAAAAAAGAATACAGCTTCGATCTCGCCGTAGTACAAAAAATCTACTGTCACCAATTCTACAATTCAATGCTCTCGGTGAAATTTCACTAGTACATAAAATATTCTTCATTAAAGATCACTGCTAATTCCAGTAGTCAGTAAGTATAAAAAACGTCATAAAAATAGGTACAAGAAATAGACATTAGCTAAAGAGCTACAACAATACCCCAAAGGGCCTTTAGCATCCCCTGAAGAGCCCTAAACGTCTATTGTGTTACAAATCGTCGATGCAGATTACGTCTCCCAGGACTACGGAACCATTGTGTTGTCTTATTGCGGAGACGGATCTGAGGATTGCTCTATTGAGCGCTGATCTTTTCTCGCCCGAGATTTAACTTCAATGGTTCATTTTGTAGGACATTTGCGAGTCGGCCTTGCACGGAAGTAAAATTAACCTTTCTCATTGGTAATCCCTAATCTTAAGAAGTTTAGATGAACAACACTTTTTAGTTAATCCAACAGCTGAAAAATATATATTTGTAAAAATAATACGATTAATGAATTTTTTTTTTCTCTTTGGTTGCGTGGGTATGGCCAAAGCTTAAACCAATCACTTCTATGCAATAACAATGATTTGGTACCAGACATCGGATATACTTAATATAATAGATATTTCTTATGATGCATATTTAAATAATGACTATTGTTGTCGCTCTTCCTACACTGCGCCTGCTGACGCGATCTTTTTTGTCCCGATCATTACATAAATTAGTATCTAAATGGCAACAAAAAATCCGTCCCATAAATCCGCTTCCAGCCGTCACTAGCAAATCTTCTTCGTAGTCCATCTTAGAGAACGAGCGAGCCATTTATTAACCCTCTGTTCCCTCATTGTAGTCATTGTCTTGCCTTCGCCTTTGATCCAGTAAATGCTATAGCTAAATGTCTACCTGGTATTTTGAGACAGCTTGTTTGTTTAAACATTATGAAATAATCCACTGACTAAAATCAACATTCATAGACCATCCTGATAGCCTATTGGAAGTGCTTTATAGTCTACGCTGTGAATTTTTTTCGTCTATGACACTCGTTCTTCTTTAATAAATTGTAATTCACTGTAAATCAATCAATAATGTCAATGTAAGAGACACAAAGACTTACATTTTAATACATACGAATTGTTGGAAACACGAAAACATATTTAATGTTTATCACGAAAAAGAAAACGTATTGAAACGGTGTTGAATTATAAACGACTGGTAAAAATATTAAAAACAATTGATACATTCAAGTTAATGGGGTATGGCTCAGTTGGCGAAATGGTAGAATCAGTTTTGCTCAATCGGAACCCGGGTTCAGTAGAGACAAATTATTTTAAAATTTGTCGGTTAAAGAATATTTGTTATTTAATTGTGTCGTTTTAGCTTTATACACTCGTAAAATGGTCTTTCATCGTAAAATCCCAGAGCTGTCATAAAATATTTACTGACCGGGATATTCAAAGTTTTAATATTTTGTTTTAAATTCACGTATAACTTTAAATTATGCAAAATATACATCATAATTTTTATATTAGGTATTTCTCGTTTATGACGTTGGAATTATCGTTAAAAAATATGGCATGGTGCATGAAGTAAATTTAAAATTTTACAGATTCGTTTAAACATCTTGTGATAGTCAATTTTAGGGATACATTTACTTAATTATTTTTATTTAAGGCCTAATCTCTCTCGTCAAGAGAGAAGTCCCTGTGTCCCAGCAGTGGGAACGTAAATATTAGTGATAATGTTTTTTTTTACTTAGCTCACGGCTGCATTTATGAAGACGAACTAAAATAATTTTCTGTTCGCCGATATTTAATTTAAGATAAGACATTGCAGATATCGGTATTAAAGAAAAAACTAATTACTTGTCGGCTATAGGGACACAAAATGAGTGTCTCTAGATCTACAATCTGATATTTTACATCCAAAACATTAAATTACCACTAAAACAACAGATCCCTAATACCCACAGACAAGGGTAACGAAACGTGACAGCCAGGACGGCATTAAACCAAACAATTAAGATGCAAAATAACTAAATAGCGTCAATTTCTCTGCTTTTAAACCTTCAGAGATCAAGCTTTGTCTGGGAGACCTTTAATCTACATCATCAATTTACCCCGTCGCCCCCGCCCCTCCCACTTTGAGACTTAAGGGCACGTTCGCGTCAAACAGAACATAACGGCATTCATAAATTTAGATTGTGTTTAGTTTTTTTAGGAATAAATTAAAAAAATATTTAAAAGTTAATATATATAAATAAATATTTTCGGACTAATCACTCAGCATCATCTAATCCCAAACTTAGCAGAGCTTGTACTATGGGTGTTAGGTATATACATTTTTGGTAAATACATTCATGTACCTAATACATAGAAATTGTTCGATAACTTTGAACTGTGAAATGACATTTAAAATAGGTCCCTAGCATTTGGAACAATAAACAAAAATATCTTAAATTTTTCTTTATTTAAAGTAATATTTTTTTAATAAAAGTGGTTTCAATTTATTATTTTAAGTTAAGCTGATGCTATAAAACATGCACAAGATAAGACATTGTCATCAGATTTCACTTAAAATAAAGCACAGCGTACAAACAAACTCAAAGAACTTGAGAACTTAAGTATCAAGAATAAAAATAATTATATTGCCAAGAAACTTAATATCTCCACGCAATAATTAGAATAAGATTCAAATATGTATATAGATATCTAAATATAAGATTCTCATATTGCCCTGTCTGGGCTCATGTTGTAAGCACACATTATTTTTTAAGACCAATTGTACACACATGAATGCAATAAATGATTTGATTTGATTTAGTTTAATAAGCCAGTAATAATACGATTAACAGTTAAATCTATGTGAACGTCCCTCTTATCCTAAAGAATGTGAAACAGATCTATTGGAGAGTAATGCGTCGTACACGCCCGTTGTTAGAACCGAGTATCAAGATAATATAATATTGACTGTTTTTGGATTATATCATAAAAAGAATACACATTTTTCATGTAGTCATCTAGCTTCCAACTGTAATATCAGACTTTCTTGGCTAAAATTATGGTAATGATGGTTTCTGTTGTTGTAATTTATAATATTTATAAACATCATACTTTACATTATGTTGATGATCACTTAAATTAATTCTACACGCTACTGTACGTAAAAAGTTATTGTAATAATATTCAATATATTAAATAATATTCAAGGTATAATATACTAATATTTTAAATTTAGGTATAGATAAAAATCTGTGATAAATACCTTAATAAAATAGATATACAAAATTAATGTTTTCATCACCAGCCACATTATTATAAATAACTTTAATACATAAATTAAATTTGACATAATTTTTATTGTAAAATTCTAGTTCCAGTTAAATTCCAGAATATACCACACTTACCTAACTTACAATTTTTTTTATTTTAATATATGATGTTAAATACTTACCAACTGTACCTAGTAATAAGATAGTTTATTTAAGTTACTTACCAACTGTTCTTAATAATAAGATAGTTTACCTAAATATAGTTTAGGATACATCTTAAAGATGAAGTTGTAATGCCCCAACGGGGCTCATGTCAGGGAATTTAAAATGTTAACACCTTTATAACCACATGATGCAACAAATAAATAAATAAATAAAATATATACATATGTAGTTATAAGTTGGTTTATCATGTAAGCGAATTATTGTTAATTCTTAATGAGAAATAAAGATTTACAAAACATTTACATCAGGTGAGATTATGGTGACCGTGGTGCGGGTTCGATTCCCGCTGAGGGGCCAAGTGTTTGTATATTCTGCAAGCACTTTCTCCTTGGTCTGGGTGTTTGATAAAAAAAGTATCTTTATATGTATGTCTACTATATTAAGTATATCAGATGTCCAGCACCCGTAACACAAGCTTAGAGCTTACCACGGGGCTAAATATTGTTGTCCGGAAATATTTTTTAATATATATACTAGATAAGTATAAAAAATGGTGTTCGAATGATAAAAACACTCTCTACACGGTTTAACTAATCAGGTGAACAGGTTGTATGTAGGAGCTATTCCGTTGACCCACTCTTTGTTCCTGGCTTGGCTGCCAAGAATAAGCTCATTGAATGTGCAAAAGAACTGCTCGTAAAACACCTGCTAAATGTCTATTGATGCCTTGTTTTACTTGTTTTCCGCTATCTGGCTCGTTATAGTAATATTTTTATATCCTTATTAATAAATAGGATTAAAGTAGAGCGAAGAGGCTTTTAGGATAGTCACGACACGATCTATCAGAGTGTCTTCTAGTCAAGAGTGAATAATGAAGTAAATTCGTAGATAGATAGATCTAAAAACTTGCTCAAAATGATTAAAAATGGTACAAACTCAAGACTGTCTTGGTTTAAAGTAAAATTTAATTTTATATATATTTTAGCGCCCTATATAATAAAGAAACATGTTATTTGAACAAGTTCTGAATTGTTTTGATTAAAATTTATTTAAAGCTTTAGTTATAACATAAGTTTGTTTTCATGTATTATTTTAGCACGCCAACTATTTTATAATACTACTCTTTGTACATAGTTTGGCTAGTAGATAGAGCTATAGCATTAAGCTTGCGTTTTTGAATCATAACTATACAAATAAAGTTTTATATTAATAAATTTATAAATCGCTTGGACTTAAATGTTTCTATATTGCAACATAGCTTGACGCCTAGCAACCCATATTTTCGAAGAAGTCCACCTTTCAGTAGTTTACATTTTCTGTAATGCCAGTGTTTAATTAATTCTGTTGGCAATACTGATTTATTCGAATTTATTTAATTCGTTCCATTTGTTGACCATAGACAGTCAGTGACAGTAGCTACATAGGCCCGTAACTGAATATCATCATTCATCACGAGTCATTCGATAATCGATTCCGATGTGTTTGATCGGCGTGTTTGCTCGTTTGTGTCCGCTGATTGCGAAACGTCAAATTGAATAAGCATGTTGCAATTATTGCCGTCAACATTCAATGTTTACGCCCATTTGTTGGCTGAAAGATTTACATAATAACGGTTGGCTTTGTGAAGTTCAAATTTCGAATTTTTAATTTACTCGAGAACATCAGTAATCGAACACATCGGATTACTGTTTTTCTCGTTTTTGAAATCCGAATGAGAATCGAATGACAAATTCGTAATTTTGGCAGTTTAATGAAATTATAAATTCGATAAGTTACTTATATGAGATGGACTCATACACCGAGGGTTCCGTATATATATTTTTTACACTTTTTGTATTAAAATACACCTAAATAAAATGCAAAAAGAAATATTTGAAGATAAGCAGTCAGCACCCGTCCAACGTCTAACTATTGATTATTTTCGATCATGTGCATACCAACAAACCTACCTCTAGTTTCTAAGATTTAAAAAATCAAACAGTAGAAGTAAAGGATTTTGTATATTTTATCTTGTTTTTTTTTGTACAGGAACTAAGCCAGTAAAAGAGTAGTCAAAAAGACGTATTCCCAAAAGCCGTAACGGCGCAAATTTTATAATGGCGTCTGCCTGAGTTCGGCCGTAAAAACATTCGCTATTTTTCAAAGCCAATTTGCATTCGTGGTATATTCTTTGGTAATCTTAATTTATTTCAACGGACAGGTCTCTAGGCGTATTACTATTCAAAATTTATGTAATGAGATTCTAGCCTGAAAATATAACGAATATTTTTGTTAAAATAGAGAAAATATTTCTTTTAAATCTGACGCTACGCTTTTGTGTTTACAGCGTCGTTTTCGGCTTAGAATATTTAAGGTTTCGAAAGAAATATGTTTTTCTTGGATGGAATATTGACTTGTTATAATGCTAAACCCCAGGTTCTGAGAAATTTTAGCAAACAATCGTAAAACCTAGATGATCTTGCTCGTAGGCTCCCAGATTATAGCGTAAGCTAGAAGTTAATCCAAGTTTAACAAAAAAAAACTTTAAATTAATGTATATTTTTTTAGCCAAGGTCCTTGCCATTGTTGCTTGTGTATATTTTTAAATCTTTACTAATCTTTCTCAATACAACCATAAAGGTCATAGTCTGTAGTGTGTATACCCCTAGACACATAACCTTCGAATATACTCCTTTAAACCTAACCATACGTCGATTCGATGAACAATGTTTAGCCCTTTTTTTATATATTTAATTTGATTTTGTCGTTATTTTTATTACGTATATATAAAAACCAATTATTGTTTTAGTAAATAAAACAATCAATTTATGTTTAAATATACATATATTTATTTGATACCTTATATTATTCGCCACTAGTTTTTTGAGATAAAATGACACATATACATAGACAAATAAAAATAAAAAAAAAATAACAGAAAATTACCATTTCTCTTTTGGCAAACATAAATAACAACAGTCTTAGCATTCAATTAAAAATATAAATCCTATAAATTTCAAACGCATTTTATGCAAAAATCAACTTTGTGTTCACCCCAAATTGCAATGTTACATATTGAGCAATATAACTTTGTCATGCGCCTTTTTTATAGGAACAGAGACCACAGACTTTTATTTTCCTATCATTTGGGGCCTCGACTGGTTGAAGGTTGCTGAATGATGACTGACCTACACCTTGAGCATCAACTTGACCTTCACCTAGGCCTTCATCAGTCTTTGCTTCTAAAATGTCTTTGATTATCTCTTACGTGCGTGAGCATAGTACGTTTTTCCAGTCGGATTTTGAGACAGGGCTCTACTAACTGCGAATGCAGCTTCTCGATTCGATCGATCATGTATCTTGTGACACTGTCACACATCATTTCCAACTTGACCCCATATTTCAAAATCAAAAAAAAATCAAAAATCGTTTATTTGGACATTAACAGTATGTTACACAATTAGATTCGAACGATGGCGTCTGCGAAAGTTTGCAAAAACTGTGTTGCAGAGCCAACGCCCACCTCCAGAATAGACAGTCCTATGTTAACATTAAATACAGATCAATTATAATAAAGGTGAAATTTAAACAAAAATAAATAATTAAATAAAAATAAAAACATCATTTAAAAGAAGTATTAAGAAGTATGGTTTAAAAACATTAACCTAATAACCTAATCGAGATAATTACATTAAACTTATAATCTAATCGAGATATTAAATAATTACAGTGTATGCATGTCTGTGTGTGTGTGTGTGTGTGTGTGTGTCTGTGTGTGTGTGTGAGCGTGTGTGTGTGTGTGTGTGAGGGTGTGTGTGTGTGGTGTGGTTTGGGTGTGTGTATGTGAAACAGGTCATTTAATTATTTTATAGTGAGGAATAGATCCTCTGTTTCTGAATAGGAGAGTGACTGAAGCCACTGAGTCATTTTCAATTTACACTTATATAGAGTCAGAGGGTAAATCTGTTGCGTAGAGTTAATTTTGTTGTATAATTTATCGCAAAGATAATAATAATGTCTAGAAACAGTAACTATTCTCCTTTGTTTTAAAGTACATACCTGATCAGAGCGTCTCTTTGTTAAAGTAAAGTTATGGTCAAAGGCAACTTCTGAATGTTTACGTAATATGATTGTTAAGACAAATAACTGCCTTACCGTCAGAACTTCACTAAGAGCGTAGAGACTGTCAGTCGAGAAACGCCTTGGCTTGGAGTATATAACCTTAAGAACTGCTCTCTGAGCACGTTCTATTCTTAGCATGACATTTTGCATGCTTATTTGGAATATACATCCTGAACTTACACCTCCCCCGAAAGTTCATCTGTTCATCAATGGTTACATTTGTTCCAGGGAAATAATTTTGGCGGCAAGAAGCATTTCCCATATGTCTCTTATAGGTGTAAAGGGATCGTCTTGTTGTCGACCTTGAGTATCTCCGTGACCACCCTTCCGGTCAAGTCTTGAGTGTCGCTTTCTGCATCATCCACCTCCACATTATCTTCTATTTTATGCTGTCGGTTAACTGTTCCAATTCACCAAAATCTTCCTCGCCCAATAATAAACTCGTAATATATTCATCAGACAGCTATCGTTGAGAAACCATACCACAATCTGCAAAAAATAATAAACAATAGTTGTAAAAAATTACACACAAACCCTAATCATTCGTCGAAACGACGAGTATTTTTGTAATAAATCGAAAAATAAAGTACTTACGTTCCGGACTCCGTCGCATACTGAGAGAGCTCAACAAACACTGAGTTGACAAACGACGACACTAAGATCTGTGCCCATGCCAAAAAGATACAGCAAAATTTCTGTTCTATATTCATCGATTCGACGAAGGTTAGGTGTCTAGGGATACATTTATAAATAAAAAATAAATACCATAAAGGGATTGAAATATTTACAAACAAAAATCCATTGTAACCTGGCAATAGCTTAGAGCTAGGGAACTATGAAAAAAAAACACAAAAACTGAGGACCGATGTTTTACAAAATGAAATTGATTACTGTATATCAAAACGTAAGAACAGAAGAACAGACAAAAGGAAAATGGCAGAAACAATTGAATCACGGGTCACGTATCTCCAAAGCACTCGTTTAACAAAAATAACAGATATGCCCGTAAATAAGCTAAGGGAGGATCTTTAACCACTGGGTATAAGGTTCATTTTGGATGTATCTGAAACTTCTCAAATTTACGCGTGCGGTGTACTGAGTAGCTGCAATTAAGATGAAAATTTATCTATTTTGCTTTTCATTTAATATATGCCAAAGCGTAAGAAAGTGGCTCCGACATTTATAAAAAAATAAACACTTTTTTGTACACCAAAACAAAACAATAGTTAAAAAAGGTGAGATTGTGGTCAATTGAAAACATAACTAGTATAAAAAAGGCTACCTATTTTTGGGCCTAGGCGCGATTCGTCGTTGTTTTTGGTAAAAAAAATATTGTACACAAAAACAAAACAATAGTTATAAAGTATATAGTATCATATATGAGGAAGAAAGTACATAAGGCATTTTTTGGTTTCGATTCGTCGTCGTTTTTGGTAAAAAACTAAGTTGGTCCCGATTCGGGCGTCATAGATATTAGACACTCATAGATTTAAGAGAACAGACATGACTAACTAGTTAATTTGTTATAGATCTTAAATTACTTTATCATTAGTGTGTAATAATTGTAAGCTCATTAATAGTTTTAATTTCAAATGACTTTTTATGTTTCATTATTTAATTTATTTTTATGTTTTTTAATATGTTGTTCAGACATTCATACAAAAACATATATTTTTATTTTATATGAAACCAAAATGTTACCTATGTTTTGAGCAAATAAATGATTATCTCATCTTAATGTTAATTAAAAGGCATGGACATTAAGTCTATCGTAAAAGTCTAATAATGAAAAAAAAATACACTATCTGTTGCGGAACACCGCATAAATAACTATTCTGCGGTTTTTGTGTTTCCGAACATAAAGGCAGACGTGAGGAATTCAATTAATAATAAGTATAGATTTAAGAGACCTTTTCATCAAACCCACTTACTATATGCAAATATATATGTAGATAAATCAACGATATATCGAGTATATAGATATCTAACGCATTCTTCGTCCATATTAGAATGCGCATGACCTCATCGAGCGCAATCAGTAAAGCAAATGACGAAACGTATTCAGTAAACAGTATTATATAAACATTCGGATTACCGAAACTCACCGAATTTATCCGAAACTCACCGAATTTCCCCGAAAGCTCGTCCAAACGAACTGCCCAATTAGGAACATACCAATAATGTGTTGTCAAAACAAGGGGCCATGGAATTCCACGGAATTATACCCTATCTTGTCAGAGTAAGATACATTTTTGCCTGGAACTGGTAATGTTAAATTTAATGCCAAAGTTGAATTGTGAAAGTTGCGGTTTCGTTGGTTAAAATTTCAAGCAAATCCGATAATTAGTAAGTTTATTTTTTGGCAGGATGCTATTTTTAACGCCGTAACAAAACGGGTTCTTGATAACCTTATTTAGAATTACGATATGGCCGTTATAATCTGGTGCTTAATTGAAAAGCTTGTTATATAACATATATATGTCTAATCTGCTTTCTTTGCGGACTAATTAGAAGTTTAATATAATTAGATTATTTCTTATTAGAATTTTACTAACTGACTTTCAACGAAATAAGGATGTTCTCTTCTCAGAAGTTTGTGAAGTGAACATTTCATATTATGTATCTGTGCAGGATGATGTCAGCTAGAATAGCGCCGTTATGTTACCACAAACCGATATAAGTAAGACCAATAGATATCACTGCTAAAAATCGGCTGAACATCATCATCACCCTATTAACGTTCCCACTGCTGGGACACAGGGACTTCTCTCTTGACGAGAGGGATTAGGCCTTAATTCATCACGCTGGCCAAGTGCGGGTTGGTGAATGACACATGCTCGTCAAACTCTTTTTTTTTTAAAGTTCTCAGAACATGGCGGTTTCTTAACGATGTCTCCTTCACCGTTAAAGCACGTGTTTAAAGCGCACATAAATTTCTCAAGAAGAAAACTCCAGAGGTGCGTGGCGGGTTTTGAACCTTCGGAATGAAAGTTGAGTGTCCTCCCACTTAGCCAACACGGCTTTTGAACGGCTTAACATAGTTCTTCCCAATTCCGTTACAGTTATTGTCGAAAGCAGTGGAAATGGCTTGTAATTTTTTTGAAATAGTAACTTTAACCAAATCACCTGTTCATTCTTTAAATTTACCTGTTCATTATTTTAGTCGTCCTACGTTCCGTTTGACGATACGTGGTAACCATTTATCATTTATACTTCCGAACCATCAGAAAATCAGGTTTTTCTTGCTAGTCTACATAACACATTATCTATAATCACGTAGAGAAACCATACCTAATATTTTTTATTATACATAGTACATATTAATAAAATTTACAGAAAGCTAACTCATCAAAATACCTAAACAAAAGGACATGTCAAACGTCCATTAGCCGATCTAAAGCGAGCACACACGAATCCCCACGATTCGCGTCAAAGCTCCGGCCGACGTTGCCCGATCTCGCCCGAAGCGTCAACGTCTACTTTAATAGCGTTATTATTAATCTCCAGAGTAATTTCCTTCGCGTGATGGATGGTGACTGATGCGGGAACTTGCATTGAGTGAGGTGAAAGCATTGTAAATATAAAGCAGTAGTTGAATTATACAATTTATAAGACTGTCTCATTATGTCCACTTCGTCGATCAATGGACTCAAGTAAACGGAGCGTGGCGATGATTAACAATGAATAATATTTGATTTTAAGGTCTATTCAGTATCGTTATAGGTTTGAATAATATTACAATAGCAATGTTTGGGAGTAAAATTACTGTGATAAAGAACAATATTTTGTTCGTTGTTTCTTCAAAAAGCCTAATGCCTATATATTGGCCTTGAATACAATGATTATAAAAGATGGTTTCATTCTGGTTATTATTTAAGATATCTACTACAAACATGTAAGTCTAGCTTTGTGGAAATTACTGTTTAGTGAACAGAATCTAATCTAAAAGAAATCTAATGTGTATAAAACTTGCAATACCTATTCATAAGCTTTACTATGTAAGAATCGGTTCGTGGCTAATGACGCGGGCGCTCTATTTTACGAATTGAACGGATTGCGTGCTTTAATTCAGTTGGACCTTCGTTCATTTCTATTTGAATTAGGAATTTTCTGGAATGAGATAAATTCCTTTCCAAATAATATGACAGAATGTTTGCATGTGTATTCTCTTATGTTGCCCTGTACATTCCAAATTTAAAAATTTCATGCGAACATACTTTTTTTTCAATAATACATAGCTATTTAGAATAAAATATGGCGAATAAGCAAAGGAGTTTTCCCTTTGTTTATTCGAACTTAAAGAATAAAATAAAACATTTACTTAATTTACAATTTTAAAAATGGAAGGATAAGGACTGAAATACCACTTTCGTCTACTCGAAGATGTGATGCAAATGCAGCACTTACCATAGACGACTTATTCATGCATTTCAATTCGAGAGGACGACTTACCTGGAAATAAAAATGCGACATTAGTTGTATGTCAGTTTAAAGAAGTATTTGTGAAGATGAATTACATAAATAGGACTAATAGTAAAATCGTTTAATAGGTACTTAAAGACAACGTAGTACATGCAATCACGACTGTTTAAATCTGTAATAAATTTAGAAGTATGAGATGGACTTATACACCTAGGGTTTACGTGTACAATTTATAAACATTTAAAAAAAAAGAAAACGTAAAAAAAATACGCGCAACCTTGTAAAAATCATGTTTGTTGTATGGGAGCCCACTTTAGTATTTATTTATTATGTATTTTTTGTTATAGAGGCAATAGAAATACGTCATCCCTCAAAATTTTAACTCTCTAGCTATCACGGTTATTGAGATTTAGCCTGGTGACAGACGAAGGCTCGTTTTACTTTTTGGGTACGGAAACCTAAAAAGGGATTAAACTTTAATTAACATACAGCAGTTAAAGTCTTAATTTTGTGATGTGATTTATTCAGTTTTGTTACATCATCTATCAAATCAATGTAAGTTCATAAAAAATGGCCTGCGAAATACGAACAATGAAACATCAATCAAACCCCTATTCACATGTGAAAACCCGTTTAAAACACTGACTTGTGTTAGGCAATAAGTGAGTTTTCTTTTCACTGCTTCCTTACAGAAAGTTGTAAAGGCCTAATGCAAAAAGCTCCGCTTTGGCACTCACACATCAACCCCCTTTTGGGGAGATAGGGCGCCCCCACACCCCTTTTGGGGGTAAGCTTGAGGTTGGGACTTCAGCGTGCATCTGTTTCTTTTGATATCAAAATGATTCAGGTGGAAAAATGCAGGGGAATATGGAATTTTTGAAGACCGGTAAGCATCGCAAGAATTTCATTTTCTAACGTTTTTACTATTTCACGTATAAGTAGTTGCGAGCGGGCGATTTGAGTGCAATATCGTTTGGAGCGTTTTGAATGTAAGGAGCGAGGCTAACTGTAAGCGGTTTGGCGGACTTCACTTAGTAAAGAGATAACTTCGTCAACTACTTGTCGAATGCTTATTTTCTCTATGACTTAGGGCTCCATAAAGTTATCTAGAGACAAGTACGAAACTGTTTGGAAACTGAATTTTTCTGAGGTACCTATCTTTTTTGGGATCATCATCATCACCCTATTAACGTTCCCACTGCTGGGACACAGGGACTTCTCTCTTGTAGAGAGAGATTAGGCCTTAATTCACCACGCTGGCCAAGTGCGGGTTGGTGAATGTCACATGTCCTTCAAACTCTTTTAAAGTTCTCACAACATGCCGGTTTCCTCACGATGTTTGCCTTCACCGTTAAAGCACGTGTTTAAAGCGCACATAAATTTCTCAAGAAGAAAAATCCAGAGGTGCGTGGCGGGGTTTGAACCCACGACCTTCGGAATGAAAGTCGAGTGTCCTCCCACTTAGCCAACACGGCTTCTTTTTTGGGATATTTAAAATTTTTTGCACTTAGAGCATTTATGTGTATAAGTTGGTTTTGTGATGTTTATGTCGTTAACCTTTTTATTGCAAGCCAATGAAGTCTCTGTCACGCAATATTTAAGTTCAAAACCCTGTTTCTGTTCGATACTTCCCCATTTTTAGGTGACACACATTCCATTCCACAAATAGTTTTCTTAAAATAGCACTCTTGGGCCCGTTTAAGTATAACTCGGGTGAAACTCTATGTAAGACTTCATTCAAATCAACAACACGCTGCAAGTTTGACCTCATTCTGAGATCTGCAAAGCCTTATTGCTTCTTGCAAATCTCGCAACTGTTTTGAAGTTTCGTTTACATTTTCGGGGCTTATACGAAGTGTGTATGCCTTTTTCTAATGCTTTATTTTTGGGTTGGTTTGACATTAAAAAACTGAGTTGTATATTGTTGATGGTATCACAAATTTTTTAACCCGTATACATAAAAATATTCATCAGACTTATAATGGAGTGTTAATAGAAAGAAAACCCAACTAAGTCCAAAATTGTTTAATAACGGTTCAATGAAATGAAATGATTTATTTGCAAGAATACAAAGTAATTAATCGGATCTTAAAAATTTAAAGTCAATGTATTCAGCCTGCAAGTAGGTGTGCAAATGTTAAGACAAAACATAATTATTTTTAATAACATGTCATAATTTAAATATTCACTAACGCTATATAAATACTTTTTGAGCAACCAAAGCTTTTCACCTTTGTTTATATCTATAATAGTTACAAGATACGGCATAAAATAGGCCTAATTCTGTTATAGAGGTACTTACGCCATAAATAGCAGTTTTTTTTAATACGTGCGTTAATAACTCCTACTTACTAAAAAAAAGAGTACTGTATTGGACTCTAGTTGAAAAAACCTTTACTATCAATTAGATTCATATTTGATTCGTTTTTGACGCAAGCCCTGATCAAAAAGACTACTTACATCCTAGTAATTTATTCAAAAATAATGAATTTTAAACATTTTTTAATTTCATTAAACCTTACGTGATTTTATTTACGTATGCAAAAGTCACTTGACAGGTCCCAGAAAATGAATGATGAAATGGTTTTAGAGATAGAAATAACATACATACAAAAACTGTAAAAGAAAAACAGACAACTGCTCTACATTTTACATTATTGCCTTTATATCACATTACTTATTGAATATACTCAAAATATATACATCCCCTTCTACTAAAACCAATATTTATTCATAGCTAGTAAATAACATTTAAATAATACATGTATAGTGACGTAAAGAGGCGTCATTATAGACACGACATGCAGGCGCCCGTAACGCTCTCCTTTCAAGCTAATGCACCACAGAGTATAGACACAGAATGGTTACCTCCTTACGGTATTCTCTAGTCTTTATTGTCTATGGATGTTCTTCAGTTTTTATGAAATAGGAACTCTTTTGTGCTATATAAGTTAGGAATCAATGGCGATCATAAGTGACAGTAATGTTTAAAAGAGAAACCTTTGTTTAAAAATAATTCTAGTTTGTTTTTTTTGCCGATAACATGGATGGTTGGCTGAACAACATAAAAACAGTTTTATGTAATTTGCGTTTTCGGTATGAAAGTTGAAGCCAGCTTCCTAGGTTCTAATTAGGTATGCATCGTGTAACATAGATGTTGTCATCACCATTATCATGACTCTCTGTACATACATTATAATGAAAATTATCAATATTCCTGTTTAAGTTTAGATCAAAGACAGCGGATCTCAAGTGGTAATGATCCGGACACACTGCTTACAAGCACTTCGAGAGATGGGCCCACGCCATTTCATTCTGGATCCAGGAAGGAAGTCGCAGACGAGGTCGGCCCGAAAGCGTTAGCGGAACGGCCTTTAAACTTTTTAGCCTGACTGGTGTCAGGACGTTGCAGAAACCTATTGGCCTCTCCCCAGCAGTGGAACAACGCGGAATAATAAGAAAAAAACTTAAACCGATATTTTTATATGAAACGAAATATCTTCCGGTACCCTATATTTACCATAACCGAGACCGCCTTATCTGTACGCATATCAGCCGCAGAGTTATATTACATTCACCGCAGATTTCTGATGCTGAGCGACAGAGCACTGTCTAGTCAATAATGGGTCTCAAGCGACGGATCGTGTTGCGAATGCGAATAAAGAAATGGCTTACTATTGGGATTTGTTTTATTCCTTTGTTACTGGTGTTACCTTGAGATCCACCGTGAGTCACTGTGAGAGACTTTGCCATTAGGTTGTACTGTTTTTTATTCTTTGATCGGAGCATTCTTGTGGTCATTTTAATAGTCATTCCTATACCTATGGTTATGTGGTGGTCGGGATAATGCACGCAGCAACATCTAGGTCCGTGGTTAGCTCGAAGCTCGTGTTACGGGTACTAGACATCTGATACACTTACAACAATATACGTACATGCTTATATAGATATTTTGATGCAGTACAACAGTCGGAACAAGTCAAAAGTGTTTGTAGAAATACATGTCCAATGTCCAAGAAGAAAATAATTAAACCCTAAACCATTTCTTCTTGGATCTGCAGTAGGGCTGCGATGGAAATCAATACCAACTATTGTTAACTAGCTATAGCTGAAAAAATACCGCGTTACTTGGAAATTTATCTGTTTCAGAGTTCCGGTGTCACACACAGACACACAAAACATTCACAACGGTTAATCCTATAAACCTGCCATGACATTGCCCTTTGGACAAGTTGGAAACATGTATGTGTGGACAAAATAAAAAAAATTATGAAGTATATCAGTCACCTAACACCCATAGTGCAAGCTCTGCTTAGTTAGGGGTTAGCTGATGCTGTATGATTAGTCCGATAATAGTAATTAATTTTTTGGTCATGTTGCGAATAACATAATTCCGTTTCCCATGTAAATATTTCACATAATCTTTCTCATGAATAAAGCCAGCATTGGCCAGAATCACAGAATTAATAATTAATAGCAGCGGCATCCCAACGGGCTCATTTTCGTGATAAACCTGCCACTTTCGACTGAGTCGTTAGCGCGCGTGACACACATGCTAACCGGGCAGACGTACAGATGGAGACGACATTATTAACTATTTATACTTTTTAAATTAACTTCTAACTATATTAAAAGACCAGAAAGAGGGTTGATTGCTTCGTTTTTTAAGATAAAAGATACAAAATCATTTATTTCCATTGTTTGGTTTTACAAAACTTAGACACTTTTGAATCGTATGCCCAAAACGCAAAAACAAAGACAATTCAGTTGTTTACGTGACCATGGCAATTGCAACAGCGTCCACATATCGCAAAACTCAAAAACCGTCAAATCCCCCCCCAAGATTTGAGTAAAAATAACTTTTATTTTTATTTTTCGATGCGAGTGCTATGTCCAGGCTTCAAGACTGTATAACGAAGACGATATATTTATGTTTAGATGAGAGAGTTAAGGTTTTAAGATATCATGCTGTAGGGGCATTCCAAGCGTTGCTTAATTAAGTGTTGCTCTTTCACACAAAAACTACTGAAGCGATTTTGATTAAACTTCATGGTAATAAAGCTTAAATATCAGAATAGGCCCCTTTTACCGAGGTAAAACCGGATACATATATTTTTTACCACTTTTCACTGAAAATCCATACATCCAATTATTGCGAGCGAAGCCCGATTTCGATCAAACTAATTGTCCCAGTAATAATGAAAAAGAGGCTATTTCTCGGGCAAAGCCGCGAATGTAATGCTAGTTATAATAATGTCCTGTTGATCCTGTTCTAAATATTGATGATTATACAATTTATAGCATAAACATAACACATGTGACACCTAAACATGCATACTGACGCGCCTATCTAGTCATAACTTATCTGCGTCAGGTCATAAGTGGGTATTGTTCTTGACGTGCAATCATCATAAAATGTTCAGCATATGTTCGCTAATAATACTTCTTCTTTCAAGTTGTGTAACATACCTAACAGCGCTCTGACACATAAAAATGTATTTCCCCACAGTAATATACAATTTATTCCCCGATCTGCTCAGTCAAATCCGATCAAGAACTGACAACTCGGAAAATTTCTCCGAGTAGTCAGTATCAATTTTTTCGCATGCACTCGGCACATCTAAAACTAGAATAATCAACCAATCAATCAAGAATTTATTGATAACCAAAGAAAGTATTTAATAATAAACGCAGTTTTGTTTTTGTCTGTTCACGTCCATAAGTGGTAACTCTCTGAATCCTTACACGTGACCTCCGGGTGGTGCTAAGAACAGTCTCTGGTAGAAGGCTTCGGCCGCGGCTTGTCACCATCCTCCGGGCTGGGCCAGTGCGTAAAGCGATTTTTTCGTGTTTCGTAATGTGGTCCGGAGAAGCCATCTTCTAGGCCTTCATGCTCCATCTTAGACCACATCGTCACTTTACATCAGGTGAGATTGTGCTCAAATGAAAGCTTATCAATAAAAAAAAAGTCTTATCTTTAGGTCTTCACCTTCTGTGCTAGTTAGAAACTGTGTTGCAGCAAGGTATTGCCCCACAAACCACATAAACATACAAAATACCTTACAAAGGCATACAAATAAATACCTTATAAACTAACATAAATTAGGAAATATAACTTGGCCATCGCCAAGAGAGAAGTCCCTGTGTCCCAGCAGTGGGAACGTTAATAGGGTGATGATGATGATGTACAGCATAAAACAAGTATAAAGCAGTGGACTAAGTGCGAAACTCTGTCGCAGTCAGACAGTGTGCCAAATACTGGATTTGGCATCAACATATTCACTTGTATTAGATTTAGGATGCTTCTAGTCGATTCCTTAAAACAGGTTGTTCTTACAACCACCAATATATTATTAATTTATTGATACAATACAATACAAAATTCTTTATTGCAACATTCATACAGTGACACAATGGGCGACCTTATCACTTATAGCGATCTCTTCCAGGAAACCTTTGGATGGATCAGATTTTTTTGATAATAGAGAGCAGTGGCGTTTACACAGATTCATAAATAAAAATAAAGTATATTGATCTTAATTTCTTCTAAGTTTTAAACAATTATGAATGTTGGTAGACTTTTTATCTGCATTGACTGTCTCAAAAATCCATGAAATACATACATCAGCCATAGTCATACCATAAGGTAAAATTTGTAGGTAATTTTTGAAAAACAGTTTTATTTTAGGTACCTTTTGAGACATAACTTTTTTTATTATAAAAAAAACTGATTACATCAGTTCCTATCGAACAGTATAAAATACCGACCCCTAATGCAGTAATGCAATTACGATATATGTATAACGAATATAGTTCCTTTGAAAATCATAATAAAAACACAAAAGCAACAACATTATCAAATATTCAACGCGTCCATCTTTAAAACATTCAAAAGCGATAATATAAAACTCAAGCCATGGGAATGAATATAAATAATCATAAAATATCGAAATCTTAAAAGGGAAAGCAAGATAATCATTTTCTTTTACCTCGTCATGTGAAATTTATGTTTGAACAAGACAATAAATTCGAAATCAAATGTGTTACAAATGTAACGACCAATAAAAATGGTGGAAGGTTATTGAATGAACTCCCGAAGTGGACTAATCTCAAATTTGTGATTATGACACTTTTGAATGAGTGAATGAATCTTTTTATATTAAGTTTAAATGTTATTAGAGATAGCATTAATAAAATTATGTTATTAGGGTAAATTTTGGTTAGAAATGTCATTGTTATTAAGTCACCTATGACTGTAGGTTGTGATGATTTACATATTGGACATAGTTTTTTCTTCAGATTGGTTAAATTAATTTCATAATAATAAAATAGATTTAAACTACACCTAGTGTGGTTCCAGTCCACCTAGGGTGTACAGTTTATACAGATTTTGCAATAAAAATAACACAAGAGTAAGTAAAACAAAATAATATTTCCTTTTTGTTAAGTTTTAAGTTATCGAGAATGGAAATTTAATTCTAAACAAACCCCCAAGGGTTCTCAGAATGTTTTATAATAATATCTGTTAGTGGATTTTTTTATTAAATAAATAAATATTTTTTTAAATTGCAATATGATGCAGTCGGAGTGGTCACCCATCCAAGTACTGACCTGTGGGAACGTTGTTTAACTTTATAAAATCACGAGTGTTGTCGTGTGGGAGCTCCTTATATATTTATTTATTGTATGTTTATAGTATTTGACGTTAAAGCGGCAAGAGAAATACATCCCCTTGAAATTACAAGTCTCTTTATAACGATTCTTGTGATACAGCCTTGTTGACAGACAGATAGACCTTGGGATACAGAACCTTAAAAGGATAGAAATAGCACTTTACATACAACACTATATTTTACAATATTCTATAATTATATTTCAAATCAAAGTAATTGCTTTATTGTATAAGCTAACCTTAAAAAAACTAATAAATTCCCCCTCCCATAACGATTCTTCGAAACAAACGTTTCAATTCAACCAAAACACGTCATCTCATAAATTTGCCCAGAATCACCGAACTTTTTTACATTTTTCTTTAAATAAAGAGTCAAATTTATACAAAATATGACGCAGAAGCAGGTTAAGCATCTCATTCTGTACAACATAAACATTTATAAGAACAGTCATACAAATATACCATTTATGTCTAGAAATCGCTCTATTGCCCGTTATATAAGTAGAAATGATATTCATATTCAAAAGCAGTGGTATTTATGAAGATGAAATGATGATTTCGACGTAAATGCAAGTTTGCTGCAAAAAGCTTAAGTGTTAAGTGAGAGTACACTCGACTTTCATCCCGAAGGTCGTGGATACAAACCCCCGCACCGCAGTTCTGGATTTTTCTTCTTAAGCTGGGTCCACACTTGTATCATTTCGGTGTATCACGATCAGGCGTGTCGTATCGAGTATCCGTATCATAAGTATGGACGCTCATTTTATCCATGTCGTATCGTTAAGGCGTATCTTGTAACAACGCGTCCATACTTATGTGATACTGTATCATGTCACCATATCGACTTTAACCTTACAAATATGGACGCTTCATTTTTTCTTCCAATCCTTGTATCAAATATTATTAATATTATAGAGCTGCAACGCGTATCCCCTTTGATGATCGCGGAAAAACCGACACAGGATGGTTCGGGGTGTATCACGATACAGTATCATGATACAGTATCAAAATACGTCCATACCACTGATTGTGATACGCGTATCGGATACGAGGTGTATCAAGGTACGCGACTATTGGAGATCGGGTGCGGATCGGGCCGTATCGGATACGGCATGTATCATTAACTTGTATCAGCTTGCGTCCAAACTAGCGATCATGATACGCGCCGAGGATACGCGACGGAGATACGATACACCGAAATGATACAAATGTGGACCCAGCTTTATATGCGTTTTAAACACGTGCTTTAACGGTGAAGGCAAACATCCTGAGGAAACCGACGTGTTCTAAAAAAATTAAAGAGTTTGGACGATATGTGACATTCACCTACCCGCACTTGGCCGGCGTGAATTGAGGATTCTAGTCTCACTCGTCAAGAGAAGAGACTGTGTCCCAGCAGTGAAAAATCATTCTATAAAATTGTGACAAACTAAATACCTCCTCTGACGACCTCTGTGGCTCGGTGGGCGAAAGCCCGCCTGAGGCGCAGGAGGTTGCGGGTTCGATTCCCGCCGCGGGACCAGATTTTGTACGATCTGCAATTTCTGGTTTCGGGTCTGGGTATTTTCTATGTATAATATGTATGTATTTAAAAATGTATCTATGTAGCAGTATATCAGTCACCTAACACCCATGGTACAAGCTCTGCTTAGTTTGGGGTTAGGTGATGCTGTGTGATTAGTCTGGAAATATTATTATTATTAATAACTAAATTACCTACCAAGTGCTCATCTAGGAAAAACGGGACCACACCGCGACGAATAAAGCGACGCAAAATAATACCACAATTAATTTAATTTTCACCGCCATTCCATATATCTAGTTTTGGAATTAGAAATTTATATCCAAATTATAGTAATAGTCATAAAATCTCCTTCCAATTAACCATCCAACCAAAACTATCTACTATGTTTCAAATGCAATGGAACCGTTTACTAAACTGTCACATAAACTGACTGGTTAATATCGATAATATCGCTTTTAGGGCGACACCCAATTTATTTGTGCTGGTGGACAAAAAAGGAACTAAGCGCATCATTTCAAAACATGTACAAACGATCAAATTTTGTTCAAATACGAATTTTCATTACCATCTACGTAATTATCTATGGCTGTTCCAATATTGAGTTTGAATTTCAAATTCCCGCTCGATTTTCAGTCATTCCATTTTTAGTATTTGAATTTGGAGTTCGTTGTATCCGTCAAAGGATAAGATACTTACCTCGAAAATTTGAGATTCGAATTTAGAAGGAACTATGTCAAACTACATAACAACTCTGACATTGATGATTGTCGAATACCGAATTCATAAATTTATGCGAAATCCAACGCAATAATTGGTGTATTCTTACTGTAACTGTATTCAAAATTATTTTCTAAGAAGTCAAGATGTGAAAATCGCCAACTAGCATATTCGAACGCATAGATAAGTTTGTGGTGAGCTCGTAGAGTATAAAATAGCATGCACAAGTTCAGAGGTGAGGTGCTATGCGTTAATGCAGAGAATTTCTCCAATTAGTGGGATTTCTATCAAATTAATAGCTCTTATATAGATAGTGAGAATGAGCTCAGGAGACAGTTTAGATAATAGACAGCTCGTTAGTTTGGTATATCTTGAGTTTTTTTTAATGTGGTACGGGTAATTATTTGGTGAATGTGTAGCTTTGGTATTTAGCTTGGGTAATAATATTATATGATAAGAAATTAAATATTTTTTTAAAATTCAATCACTATAGCCAAATATTTAGATGTATAAAAAGGTATCTACAGCCGAAATCTATGAACAGGTTATCCAATTTCACAGAAAATAAATAAAGTAATAAATTATACACAAACTACCCAACTACGAGTAATAAATAATATAATATAATTCGTTTTTAATAATAATTCCAAACAAGTCAAAAGCCTTGTGTTATTTTAGAAGAGAGTCAGTCCTTTTCTGACTCAAAATGCAGTCAAACTACGCACGCAACCGGATTGTTATGTTCCAATTTTGAATGTTTATGTTTGGAATGGGTTTGAAAACTTTGTTTTTGTGATGTTCTTTTAACATATCGAAGCCAATAAAAAAACGTGTTCTAAAAATTAAATTTAGAATTTGTTTTACCAATTCCACTAAAGATTTCCTATTACATAACTCTACAATTTGACACTGACAGTCTTCGCTACTATTTGTTTATGGTGGATTGAAGTTACAACCACTGTCGGAGACGTTTAGTACTGAGAGCCCGCCAAGTCGTTATTGCGAATTATGGCTTTTACTTCGCCGTATATTCTATGACTCTGGCGCTATTTATATAACTTTGAGAGAAGTTTACAGACCTCTATAATGGTTTAAGTTAAATTTAGAACCATGGGTTATTGGCATAAAACTTTTTTTTAAGTTAAGTAACGTTTTGACGCTGAGTATTGGGCGATAAATTGCCATTATATAGCTGTATGAAAGGTGTCTCTATGGGATTGTATTAGAAATAAGGAAGCATGAAATAAACGCGAGGTCACCATTTAATAGATAGTCAAGATTTATTCGCTTGCGGCGAAAGAGGTAGCGGGTTTGATTTTCGCCAAGGAGTCAAGTGTTTATTTATGAGATGTTGTGCGAGCACTTTCTCCTTGGTCTGGGTGTTTAATATGTGTGATTAAAAATATCTATGTATGTTTGTCTGTTATATTAAGTATATCAGATGCCTAGTACCCGAAACACAAGCTAAGAGCTTACTACGGGACTAGATATTGTTGTGTGGATTGTCCGGAAATATTTATTTATATTTTAGCCCAATCCATGGCCTTAATCTTATTAAAATGGGTACATTTAACAATCAGGACTATGGTGTTCTTATGCCAAAAATAACAATATATTCTGCTAAAATGAGCCTTAACAAAATAATTCGGTGTTTTTAATTTCCGTATTCTTTCAATCTAAGGAGTTTCCTTAATGTAGGCTGTTCTATTTCCCGTTTGTTAGTAAGATCGTTAGATATCATAGCCAATAGGGTAATCTAGAACGACCTAGTTTAAATAAAATGAACAGAATTATAGATTAAAGATATTCCAAGAACATTGCAACAATATTGTGTTCTTATCGAACATTGTATCATAAAGCGATTGTGTGATCAGCAAACCAGTATATTAAATCTGCTTCTCTCTTATATTCACATAAAATACAGCTCAAGATATACTGGTACTTTTTAACTTGTACCAGGACATCATGAGTGTATAGGAAATAGTTTCACAGTAGTTGCTACCCAATAATTGTTTAAGGAAATTGAGTTCATTTAAAATGGAATAAAGTCGAATTTTAAAGGCAAACATATATAATAAAATTCGGCGTGACTTCACCGTACATTGAACTGTATCTCTTTGTAATAGGGACTGTTATGGTGTGAAGTGCTGGGACAGCGCAGAATAGACGTGAGAAAAAATTGGGACAAGGACAGCAAAATGTTACAATTGTGATTGTGGCTGTGTGCAGAAAAACGAGCTCATTCATGGAAAAGTATGCCGTGTGTGTTTACAGATAAGGGTGCAAATAGGTTGAGTAAAGCTTTGCATCATGATATATTATTCCTTTTCAAATAAAGAACGTTAAATTAGTAAATAACTATGACATTAAAATGTTGGTAAGTACATATACATGTTTAGGCCTAATTACTGTAGTATTTAGTCATACGAATGCCTATAGAATGACAAAAAGATATTTTTATCATTATAAGTCGAAATTAAACCAAAAAGTGATAATTATTTTCGAATCTAACGTAATTTCAAATTTATATATTTCCTAAGTAAGGTGCGAAATATTTTTTGACAAGACAATAATTTTGTTTGTCAATGACATCGTCAACCAAAAATAATATAACCGAGCTTATTTTTTTGTTACAATGAAGTTTCACGTAATGTAACGCATTCGTGCGATTTGAAACTCCAGAACTTTGATGCTCCATAACATTGCTTTTTAAATGGATATAGCAAAGAATAGATATCTAATATTTTTGGTCAGGCTAACAGACGGGCTCAACAGAAAAGCATTTTTTTTATCATGCTTTTATAATTAAATCATTTTAAGCGAAATTTTCACTGTAGGTACCTAAAGAATACATGATTACAAATAATTATTGATACGAAAATTTCACTCAGTTTCACAAAATCAATATTATGATCAAATACAATAAAATGCTTTCGGGCAGAATTATTGTCAACGGAGCTACTGGACCAAGTAGCTCGGACGCGAAATGCACTAAAACAAACATACAGACAAAGTCATGCATAGTGTAGTGAAGTCAAACATTGCGACAATAGTACAAATTTAAATATGAAACTAAAAATAAATGAAACGTATTAATAAGTACTCATCATTATTTAAGTTTATGTCCACAGCTGGACAAAGGACTTTCTCAAATCTTTCCCGTTATTTCCTGTAACCAGCATGAATACTGCGTTTGATTATTAGTTTTTTTTGCCTCCAACGTCTACCCGTTCAAATTGCTATAACCTGTAAACTGCCACTTGATTTCATACTGCAATACCCACATTCACACTCTGCGCCCACATTTCATACTCTACGCCCACGATTCATACTGAACGCCCACGTTTCATACTCTACGTCCACATTTCATACTATGGCCGCGTATGTAACCGAGTTTTGCAACTAGTTACAAAATAAATCTAAATTAAAAATTAAAGAAAAACCTTCGATTCCAGTGCTTTTATTTCCTTAAAGTAAAACACCATAATAAATTTTGTAATGTGCACGCGATGCGCTTTCATTTGATACTCGAGTATATTTTGCACATTTTCAGGTTTCCTTCCCCATTCTCACCCCCATAACTTTTAAACGGCACAACCGATTTTCATGAAACATGTCTAAAAAAACTCGCGCCAAACTCACCTTTCATATTGTAATCACTAAATTGAAATCGCTCCATCCGTTCGGGAGCTATGATGTCAGAGACAGATAAACACGTTAAACTTATAACACCCCTCTTTTTTGGTCGGGGGTTAATAAGATTTTCTTTTCATACAGTACCACGTACAGTCACTATAATCAGGGGGAATATATTCCTCTAATTAGAAAGCAAGGCCGAAAAACTCCTGAAACAAATTCAACCCCCTCATTATATTAGTTATAATTACTAAAACAAAACTAAAACACGATACCCACACTAATTACTTCTAATTATTCTGCACGAATATGATAAGGCTTTAAAAGTGTGAGTGTTAATGCATACTCGGCTTTGTGGTTATGGCTTTAAGAGCTATAAGGGCTCTCAGAGCTTTCAGTGATAAGTATTTGGTATTAATTAATAGGTTCATTAGGTTGGAATAGATGCTGTAAATTTGAATAAAGCTAATTACCTGTTCGAACTGGAATTAAAATTATATTGAAAAATATGCGAATGTTGGTATAATTTTATTTAGAGGAGAAAGTATCTAGGTAGCTTCAGTTTCTGCGTTCTTTTATCAAACGGGGTTTTTTTTGTAATATCGGAAGAGAACTTCATAAGTCGGTATCTTTTCCTGTTTTGGTGAAATATTAGTTTTATTTAAATACAGAACTCTGGACTTCCAGCGACCGAAACTTTAAAAGCTTATCAAATCTAGTAATTATTGTAAGTCAATCCCTTTTTTTATAAAAAAATCTGTATAATTTCGGCTCATTATAGAAATCAAATAAATCGAAGAAGATTTTTGAAAAATAAATCCAAAGATTTTTCAAAAATACTCATGATAAAATTAGATTTTTTTTTAATAAGATTGTGCACATATGTTTTTGTTTTACTTTTTATCTTAATACCTAATTAAATTCTATATTGACTAGCCTTCGTTTCATTAGGATATTATACGTAGTTCGGTAGATATTCAGGTTAATGTAACTGACTCGTTATTTTTGAAACCGATTGTACATACCTATCTATAAGTATCGAAGAAACAAAATATTACATTTGTAGCGTGTTCCTTTTCTCAGACCTTATAAATAACTCATATGCGTTCGGCTGAGAAGAAGGACCTTTTTCGCCGAAAGTATATAGCATATAGGTATATTATATACGGATGGACTGAATGAATGGTCTCTGTTTCCGGAATATCTTATTTATGACTAGTTTTATATTCCTGGACAATTCACAGTTTGGAATACTGTGGTAAGTTTTGTCTGAGCTATACTGGTGTATTTGTGATACATTTATTTGAACTGGGTAGTGTTCGTCTCAAAATTTTATAAAATCAATAATAATTATGAATGTTTTTTTTTATGCTTGATAGGTCTTCATTTGACCACAATCTCACCTGATGTTAAGTGACGATGTGGTCTAAGATGGAGCATGAAGACCTAGAAGGTAGATGGCTTCTCCGGGCCACATTACGAAACACGAAATAATCGCTTCACGCATTGGCCCAGCCCGGAGGGTGGTAACAAGCCGCGGCCGAAGCCTACCACCAGAGACTGTTCTTAGCACCACCCGGAGGTCACGTGTAAGGATTCAGAGGGTTGACACTTCCGTTTAGCCTTTACTGTCCCACTGCAGGATAAAAAAAGGGAAGGAATCCCTTATTCCACTCTTCGCGGTTAATCGCGGGCCATGCGGCCAAGTGAGAGTTCAGGTCGTCAATATAATTAAATCGTCAAGTCTCAATTACTAGACCTAACTTTTTACTAGACCTACTTTTGCCTTTATTTATACAACCTTTTGTACAACAGTTGACGATAAAACTTTCAGTATTTCAGTACTATACTTTTTCTCTAATACATATTTACTTTGAGAGTGTCAAATTTGTTTTTTTGTTTCAAGGCTTTGAAATAACTTTAAAATTAAGTTTTTTAATAAATATATCGATATACCTTATATGTATATTAAGAACAATCGATACCTTGATAATAAATCTAAATTTAAAATTTAAGAAAAACCCCCGATTCCAATGCCTTAATTTCCTTATATATAAAACAACATAATTTTATGTAATGTGGACGCGATGCGTTTTCATTTGATACCCCACACTAGTATATTTGCAGATTTTCGGTTTTGCTTCCCCACTCTCACGCCCATAACTTTTAAACGGCCCAACCGATTTTCATGAAACATGTCTAAGAACACTTGCGCAAGACTCACCTTTCATACAAAAAAAAACTAAATTGAAATCGCTCCATCCGTTCGGGAGCTATGGTGACACAGACAGACAGACACGTCAAACTTATAACACCCCTCTTTTTTGGTCGGGGGTTAAAAATGATTAAAATCTTTGAAAATCCTGTAAAAAGCTTAGAAAAACCCGCAATATATGATTACACCTACTAACTAATTTTAATAAATAAATATTTCCGGACCATCCACACTACAACATCTAGCCCCGTGGTAAGCTCTTAGCTTGTGTTTGGTGTACTAGACATTGTGATATACTTAATATAATAGACATACATCATAGCTATTTCTTAATATAAATATTAAACACCCAGACTAAGGAGAATGTGCTAGTAGAACATACAAACACTTTAACCCCCGGTGGGAATCGAACCCGCTACAAACCTCGCCCATCGCGCTCCTGAGGCAGTCGAACATCATAATTTATTTCCATTGTTTGGTTTAACAAATCTTAGAAACGTCATAATAACACATATTAACTCTTACATGGTTTACTTTGTACCTATACTATAAATAGTTCATTCATTCATTCAAATATATTATAATATACTCTCTTAAAGTGTTTCGAGTTCGTTCTAGCTATGCAAGCACACATGCAATGCAAATAGGTCAATATTTACCTTACTGAGTCAGTTTCGCAATACTTCATTGTCGGTTATCGACATATTTTTATCGCTGTTATCGCATTGACTGGATGTCTTGTTATGTCAGGCTGTTTAGCTGGTATAGGAAAATAAACTTTATTTTGGTAAGGATACAATTTAGTTTGGATATACTTGTTATAAGAAAACTAGAGATTATCGCATTGAAGTTTCTTATAATTGAGTGTGTAAAAAAAACAATCTTGTTATTCGTTAGAAGAAAACTAGTGATTATAGGCAATTTTTTTTTTAATTTAGTGTATTTTAAACAATTTATGGAGCAAAAATGCTATTTTGCTTGTAAACGGGGGGTTTTACCCGACGTGTGGTCCGGAGAAGCCATCTACTTTCTTGGTCTTCATGCTCCATCTTAGACCACATCGTCATTTTACATCAGGTGAGATTGTGGTCAAATGGAGGCTTATCCAGCATTAAAAATTTGTGAGTGTATGTTATTATGTACGTCGTCATACAAGTATGAATGTATGAATGTATTTCTGTCTTTACACGAACACGGGAGATTTTTTGAGCGCGAGACAATTCGTTATGTACTAATAAAGCTTTAAATTTTTAAACGATTGTTCTTTCAGCGTTATTGTGTTCTACGGGAATTTGTTGAGCACCTCTGTGTATTTCTGAAAACAATTTATAATTCTCTTTGTTTTGTGCTCGAATCCCTTGTCTGTGAATTATCGACTGTCGTTTTCTGTACAGTAGGAATATATAATGTGTGATGTTTTCACACACAACACAACGAAACAGACAAAGCTGTTATATGTAAGTATATGTATTTAAAAAGCTAATGTTTGTTTGCTTGAACGCTCTAACTTCAGGAACAGGTCTGATTTCTAAAATTCTTTCAGTGTTGGAAAGCCCATACGGCCCATAAGCCTTTGTCAAAAATACTCTACCAAAAATGATAGATAAATAAGACCAGTAGTTCGTTAGATTAAGAAACAAACAACTAATAAATAAAATAATATATAATAAAATAGTATTACTGTCCTATTGACAATATTTATGATTATTATTACATTTCAATGTGGCTTACTACAGAAATGCACTGTGATTATCCCCTACATAGTTAGAATCCCCTTCGAGCGCCGGCAAAGCAATTTTAGAAAAAAAACAATTACTCCCTGATATTCTTTTGATGAATAATATTGTAATTGAAATACAAAAGCAGGTAAGGTTAAACGAAATTTTAATCATTCATAAATTCTAATCCATTTCCATTTATTCAAACCACACAACAACATCTAGCCCCGTGGTAAGTTCTAAGCTTGTGTGACGGGTGCTAGAAATCTGATATAATTTATGACATACATAGATATATTTTTAATACAGATATTAAACACCCAGACCAAGGAGAAAGTGATCGCAGATCATACAAACACTTGACCCCCCGGCTCGGAATCGAACCCGCTACCTTTTGCACCGTAAACCTCCACCCACCGCGCCTCTGAATCAGTCAAATATATTAGGTCCTTACATATGAAATTGGCGTTTTTCGTACTGGCCACTTTAATCACAAATTTCTCCTCTTTGGTAAGGAATTCCAAATTCAAATTTGTACAGCTATAGACTCATGTATTTGTGCTTCGATGATCGTCATTCATCTGTTTTTTTTCTTCTGTTTTTTTCTGTTTGCGTTACTCATTTTACAAAATGGAAAACTTAAAATATCGCATTATTTACGAGTACGAGTTCCGCCGTGGCACTAGTGCTGCGGAAACAACTCGAAGGGTGAATGATGTGTATGGCGGTCGTGTTGCAAAAGAAAACACAGTTCGTTTTTGGTTCCAACGTTTTCGTTCTGGAAATTTCGACTTGCAGAACAAGCCCCGTGGACGGCCTGAGACTCAAGTTGATAATGAAGAGTTGAAGGCTATTGTGGAAGCGGATCCATCGCAAACCACGTCCGAGTTAGCTGCAGGCTGCGGTGTTAGTGATAAAACTGTTTTAATTCACTTGAAGCAAATTGGGAAGATTAAAAAGCTTGAAAGGTGGGTACCTCACGAATTGACTGAAGCAAACCGGCAAACGCGCGTCGACTGCTGTTTTATGGGGCTGTTTTATTGTATTATGGGGATCTGGATCAGACGTTAATTCAATTTTCATATTACAAAAAAGAGCGATACGAGCATTATACAATCTGAGCTCAAGAACTTCACTCCGCAACTTTTTTAAACAAATTAAAATCATGACTGTTTATTCACTCTATATATACGAAAATATTATGTACACGCGGAAAAATATAAGCAATTTTAAAAAACGAAGTGACATTCACAGCGTAAACACTAGACATAAAAACAAATTGATGAATCCCACTTACAGGTTGCAAAAGACAAGTAAATGTTTCTTGGGAAACTCTGTAAGGTTCTATAATAAAATTCCAAATCATATTTTGACTCTTTGTGAAACTAAATTTAAAAAATATATTAAATATCATCTTACTGACAAAGCCTACTATTGTACCAAAGACTACCTTAATGATAACGATCCATGGATCTGTGACCCTGGCAATACTAAAATTATTAATAGACAAAGCTCTGTGTAGCTGCAACAATCTTTACTATTTATAATATATTTTTTTTATTTACATTTTAAATTATTATTAATTAATATTATTGTAAATCGAATGAATCAATTTTATACAATAAGACAAGGCCACTTTACAGCCTCCTAATTAGATGTTTGTGTTTTATAGTTTTTGTATTACTGTAATTTTTGACGAAACTAAGTGTATTGTAATGTACCTATGGTTTGAATAAATGAATTGAATTGAATTGAATGGAGACCACGGATCGTCAAGCGCAGGGTAGGACGTCCACTAACTAGATGGACAGTCGATTTGGCAAAGGCTGCAGGTACAAGATCGCCTCTCATCGAAGAGGGTTCTCAATGTCTATGGCAGGATCATGTCCAGCAGTGGACATATATATATATATATATAGACAAAGCACAATCTCTCTCCAGTTTAAAAAATAATCATAATTTTATATTGTAAGAATTTTTTCAAAAAACCTCTTGGAACACAATGTCTTCTCCATTCAGAGTCTCAACTCTATCATGCTGTATAACCTTAACTATGTACAAGTTTATAAGCATAGTATAATTAGTATTATGACTTAAAACTTGTAACATACCATGATTTGACGGTTTTTGAGTTTCGAGACGTCAAATCATGGTATATTAGCCGTTTTAAGTCAAAATATTGTTAAAAACCATAATAATTTAAAAATTTATAGAATATTATTGTGTCATCCAAGTGACAGTACTATGCATTATATTTGTTATCTGTTATTCTGTGACATTGACAGGTTATCGGTCGATGACGCGTGTAATTCTGTCACAGATAGATAATATCTTTCCATGTGTATGAGTATTTAGGTCTTTATATACCTTTTGTTGAACGAAATTTGTTAAATTCAGAGCCCATGTACAACTCTTTGTACAACAATTATAAAAAAATATGAATTATTTATTTCGTGTTCCCCTTTTAAATTGTATTTGACATTTTAGTAGTGAATAATAAAAATTAGACTTATATTAGTTACGTACCTGTCATTATTTTAAGTAACCTTTATTCTCTAGTACAATTTTATTAACCTAATTCTTAATCAATGAATATTTCCATAAAACAAAACATCCAAATAAAATAATAATATATGTAGTATATCAGTCACCTAACACCCATAGTACAAGCTCTGCTTAGTTTGGGGTTAGGTGAAGCTGTGTGAGTCCGGAAATATTTATTTATTTATTTTATTTATCCACACACGTCCACAAGCGTTTACTAACAAATCCAATTCATTAAAAATTAAGAACACTCAGCCCCGATTTCACCATTTGCTGTAAACGGGATCAGATCAGGGCACACGTTTAACCTCCTAACTGAGATCAAATTGTAATTTTTCAATGGTTAAACATAAAAAAATAAAAAAAAAGGTGTGTGTGCGATTCACACACGATAGAAGTGAAACTTCAGTAAATCGACGAAAGAATAAGAAGAATAAAAAAAAGTGTGTGTGTGTCAGCTACGACGCACGATTGGAGTCTACTACTTACGAACTATTATTATGATATACTCGTATATCGAATAGAAAAAAAGGGTAAATGAACGCATCTGCTAAAATGATAAGAGAAACAAACATATATCTGTAATTATTCGGATTATTTTTATTACTTCAATAAAGCGTATTACATAAAGTATGTTACAAAATAATATAAATAAAATACAGCAATATCTCTTTGCGCGATACTTCGTAGTCTCAACTACGAAGTATCGCTCAAAGAAATTTAAATAAAGCATTGTATTTGTGTCTCTTACCATTTCCGTTTCATCTTTTTGCTTCCGGTTTGAAATCACTACGATTCTATAGAAGTTTCACTTCAAAAATGTTAAATTGGTGTTTTAACGCGCATACAATCACACACTATTTTCAAATACATAGATTATATCGTAAAAAAACCGAAAGAACTCCACAAGTCCATAACAGCATCGATAGAGGTACAACATCGCAACATCCCGCAGAAAACGTAAAATGCAGCGTTCTTGTTCAAGAAATACTGTATAAAATGCCGATAATGCCTAACAGGCTCTGTGTCCTGGCACTGCATATGCACACAGCTTAGCTGCAAACAGCTGATGCGATGTAAACAAATGAATGCCTTCAAATATACCGACGGCGCGCACAAATTGCACAAAGGTATTAGAAATTTGGTGAATATCGTGGGAAATGTTGCCGATCTAGATTTTAGAGTCGGGCAGTAGTTCCACGGAAGGAATGGCTTAAATAATATAATCTATGCGATGTTATCAAGCTAAGAAGTAATTACTAAGAGCTACTATTATTAATTTTATCATTCATTCCTATTTATTTTTTACGAATCTGACATAAAAAATACTGTATACGATTACGTATTAGTATTAATTATTACATTAATTATACCTCTATTCAGGTTTATAAAAATCATGGCTGTGCAATGATAAAATCGACTAATGATAGAAATTAACTCAAACAAACTGAAAAGAAATGAGCTTTGAAAAGAGATATTGTGTGATATTATAATATTTATAGTTATTTGACACGTAATTATTTCTTCTGTCTATCAAAATTTAATGAGTTTTTTTTATGGACGAAATATCTTTGTCCACAATCTCACGTGATGTTAAGTGTCGATGAGTACAATGATGGGTTACTCAAATTATTATTGACGTGACAACGTCTTATAAATTGGTTTGCCGGGTGACACTTCAAGAAACTGCGTTACGCTCCGCTCACGTTATGCGCTCACAATGAGAGCGAGTGAGAGGCACGCGTCCCTTCCACTCGGGCATGGTTAGCCCGCCTAAGAGCTAGAGAGACAGAGCGAGAGAGAGAGAGTGAGAGAGATAGGCATACACACCAGTTCATGTCTTGCGCTTCTATTTCGCTTAGGCGCCTGCATATTAAAATTATTATATCACTGAAAGTCGTTGTCACGTAAAACTTTCGCCCGTATACCGACTTTACAGGCAACCAATTTTTTTTTAATTTTTTTGGTATAATTAAACCTATAGAACACGACTAGTTTTATAAATCAAACTAAGAAAATTATGGGCTTTAATTTTTAGATACAAAGCTGTTTTTATATTCTCTGTGACATGCTTTCCCAGCATTAAGAATAAATCTTTTCAGACCTGAACTTGTTCGTTCCTTACACAGAACATTCGCGATTTGCTTCTATTATGCTTGTAGAGTTCACTTGTTTTGCACAACGAGTGGCTTATCAAAAATTAAGGACTTATTGTAGGGAAAATGGATATTTCCGTCAGTTTGAAAGAAGAAAGAACATTCGAGAACAGCCCATTGTGTTGAAATTTCGTAACATTCGCTAAGAATATATGAGTAGGCTCTTTGTGATTTTGTTATATAAAATATTTTAATATAAAATGTATCTGGTTTCGCAAAAGGCTGTTATACTTGCTATATATATATCTACTTATGGGCTTTTTCACTAGGCTACATTTAAAACGTATATTTTTTTGTCCATTATTACTTTGTCTTAATGATGAGAGAATAATATAATGGTGTCTTAATGTAAATTTTGCATGATTGATAATCGATTTTTGGTGCAATGTGTTTTAAGCATTACGATCTATTGCACTACTCTCGGAGTCTCGAGGCGTCCGTTAAATAATCACGTGGACGCTGATTGGTTGGATTATAATACGAAGATGTAGGTAAGATTATGTTTGCAAAAGGATAAATCTAAATTTAAAATTTAAGAAAAAACCCCGATTCCAATGCCTTCATTTTCTTAAATGTAAAACAACATAATATTATGTAATGTGGACGCGATGCGCTTTCATTTGATACCCCACACTAGTACTATATATTTGCAGATTTTCTGTTTTCCTTCCCCACTCTCACCCCCATAACTTTTAAACGGCTTAACCGATTTGCATGAAACATGTCTAAGAACACCCGGATCAAACTCACCTTTCATATAAAAAAAACTAAATTGAAATCGCTCCATCCGTTCGGGAGCTATGATGCCACAGACAGACAGACAGGACACGTCAAACTTATAACACCCCTCTTTTTTTTATCGGGGGTTAAAAACTCGCGCGAGGCGAGCGAGCGTGCCGCGGGAGCGACCGCCGTTATACAGAAAGCCTGGTCATAGTTTATGCTAGTAAAAATATGCGGAAACAGTTAAAAAAAAAGGTGTGTGTGCGATTCACACACGATAGAAGTGAAACTTCAGTAAATCGACAAGAGAATGAGAATCATAAAAAAATAAAAACAAAAAAAATACTGTGTAAAAAGATTTTGTTCGGGCGGTCACCCATCCAAGTACTGGCGTCGCACAAAGTTGCTTAACCTTGTTTGCGTTTAAGATTGGCTTACCTGTCGTTTTTTCCGTTGCATCCGGTTTGAAATCACGATTCTAAAGAAGTTTCACTTCAATAACTTAAATATAGACCCTTTCACGATGTCCAAGTAATGTCCCAATTAGGTAAACAGTGCCTACATAAAGAGCATTCTGTCTCACTCAAACCATTGTGTAGCTGAGCAAGACAGTTCTATAAAAAACCACTGATTCGCTACTTGGAACTTTTTCGGTGGTGGTGAAGAGGCCCTTGCAAATATTATTAGAGTTTAGAATATTTTGGGCTAGTCTCCACTACTCCACCAGTTAGCCAAAATACAGATCTATACCGTGTATAACAGACTTTCTACTCGGAATTTTAATAGCCGTTATTGAAAGCCCCTCGTACCGCAATTATTATTTCCTGTGAAACTATACTCAACAGAGTAGTGTACTCTGGATATATTTTTACCCGTAGCACTACTCACTAGTGCTACGGGTAAATATATCACGGGAAAGTATATCTTTCCTTCACTATAGTACCTGACTTTAGTAGAGCAAAGTAGGTTGTCTAGTAGAGATTGCTCTTTAGCGGTAAGACCGCCATTTGTCACATAGATTTGAGCTTGTCCATGTATGTGTTTTAAAAACTTAGATTAGCTAGTGTAACTGGTTTGTCTGTACTAGTTGATAAATAAATAGGTAGATAATTGTCCTATTTTTAAGTTCTTTTGTGTGCAATAAGTTTTTTTATCTTTATCGTTAACAGCGAGAAAAGAAAAGCTGAAGATTAGGTGTATTATTGTTAGCCCCCATTTTTTTAGCTTAGGTTCAAATATTATGAAGTGGTGTTATTTTGAACGAATACAGTGTCTCTAAAATAAAACCACCAGTAGACGTGTTGTGTTGTGTTAATATGATTATGATGTTGTTAAAAGTTCTATTTAGAAATTATTATCTTTTTGTAATCATCAAATTATTATTTTCTGTCTGAGCTTGGGTAATGAGTATATAATGAGTTAAACATAATAAATAACAAAAGGCCTATCTGCTCAAGAAATTTCAAAGAGTTGTGCTAAATAATGTATAAGCAAAATGTCTAAAACTTTTAGTGTCATTAACCTTTCACCATGTTAATTTATGTAGCTTTTAAGCCATTCAACGATTCGTACACGATGCACGACAGGTTATAGCTACCCGTTAATTTACGATGCACTAACTGCTTCAAAATAACTGCTAGCTAAAAATAACTGAATAGCGTTATTTTTAATGCTCTGTCGTTGGGGGAGAAATGACGTGAGAACAATATTTTGTTGGTATTTTGGAATGGAGTATATACAATATTGTATATTCATTTAACATTTTTTTTAAGTATAACGTCTTACTTATATGTTGGAATGTTCAATGAGATAAATAAGAGTAAGTCGAATAAAATTATTTCAAGGTGAATAAAGACTACTAAAATAGTAGACTTAATGCACCTGGGTGAATTAACTCAGGTGAATTAACTATACCACCCCCAGTTTTTGCATGGTTATCAGCGTAACGGTATCTTAACGACTCATTATTTGCAATTTAAAAGTAAGTAGTATTGTTTTTGCAATTACCATTATTATGAAAACTTTTTTTTTTTGCCACTATCCCACGGGTTTCCGAGTTGACGGGTTAATAATGTTTCGAAAAACTGTTCATTAACCGAAATGCTGTAAAAAACTCGATGGTAGCGAAAAAACGCGACAAATTGATAAAATCTTTTAGAAGTCGGTTGAAAATATGCCTAGTTTTAGCAAAAATAATAACTGCGCGGCACCAATCTCCTCACGGCTTAAACATTTCTTTGTGAAATAAAAACATAACAGAAACTGGAGGAAAAACTCTTGTTTTCCTCTTTCATTCTTTTTTTTATTCAGATTCATTGCCGGTGTTGCCATTTCCACTTATTTCCTGAATGTTAATAACGAATTATTCTCATGATTGCCTGTTAACAAAAACAGCAAAGCTGACCCATTTAGACATGCCTTTTGGATTCGGAAATTGAAATTGTTGGCTCTCCTCAGACGGTTTTAATTTGTTCTTCCCCTTTTACTTACAATGATAAGAATTTTAATCATGTCAAAACTGAGGGTTATTTCAATTATAAACAAATAAAATTAATTCAGGGCTATTCTCACTGAAAATGATTTAATTAGCATTCGCAAATTCAGAGGTAAACAATGTTTAAATTAAAATGGTCTGCAAAAATATTCCTTTTGATAACTTTACAAAACACTACCTACGCACAACAAACAATGGAATATTTTTACGTTTAATTTTTAAAAGTAAAACAAATGCATAGTTCCGGCGTTCCATTTGCAATTCAAAAATTCAAACCTCAATAATCACATCAAATCCGAATTGAATTCGAAAATTCGATTGCGAAATGAGTTTCTAATTCATTCCATTTTCAAACGCGAATGAATAGTTTTATACTTCACAATTAGAATCGAGCCAGGCCCAATAACTATAACGGGATCTCGTTACTAATGATTGGGGGCCATCTGTCGATCGAATGAGTAATCGAGTAATCGATCGATTTCTGGTTTACTATTGTGCCGATTATTTTTTTCTATGAGTGGTTATTGTAAAATAGGGTAGTAACGGACTTGAAAATATTGAGGAATTAATTTGGGTGATTTTATAGAGTGCATCATTGAAGTTTGTATTAGCATCTTTCTTTTATTTTAAGTATCCTGTTGTGTTTTGATTTATTATGGTGGTTAAACAAAGACAAGGTATTTCCTACTCCCAATTTTTTCATTACTTAACTAGGTACTAATTGTCAATAAAACGGAGTAAAAAAATTAAACTAAACGTGGTTCTCAGAAATATCTTAAGCGTTCTTTCGACATACGATAAAAAATTATAACTCAGAAAAAGGTGTTAACAAATTCAAAGAATTATTTAATACAAAATTCTATTAAAATAACATTTGCACACGAATAAGCAAAGAATGTTAGATTAAAAGATAACAGAACCGGTCGCTGTGACGTCATAGGTGTAAAACTACCGACAATCATAACTAAACAGGGTGCATATTATTATTCCACAACTGTTGACTTCGCTCCCCATTATTACTTTTTACGGTTTAACAAGCTCGTATTTTTACTTATCTCGTTACGTGAACTGTTATTATAACATTTTGAAGGGTGACAACCCTAAGCTTCAATCATAAAAGAAAAAAAAAGCCCGTTCGAAATTGACTCTATTATCTATGCCCGACGATTCAAATTTACTCTAAAGAACCACGATAGCCATCGCAGATTGTACAAACTATTTTCTACCGTAATACGATGGTTTAAAGTTTAGTTTATTGTGAATCTTAGCGTGAAATTTGCGAGGGTTGTCACTTTGCGGTCGGCGGATCTCCGCATTTCGTTGACGGGTATTAAAACTCAACTTTTATTGTGTTTTTACACAAAAGTTACTAGTTTTAGCAGTGGGTATGAGTTTGAGATTTTGCAGAGGGTGTGTGGAATGGTTAATAAAACGAAAACAACTGGTTTCTTTGAAACTTGAAATTACTAGTCTAGGTTGTATGGTTTTGATGACTTGTTTATCTGAGTTAATGCTTTCTTACAAAGTTATTGTAGACATCTTTTGTTTGATTGTCGGATCTTTAGTCCTTTTACGAGTAGACTACTTCATCTTTACACCCATACTAAGTAACGTAGAATACCTTTTTAAAAATCTGTTTTCTTAGTTTATATTCAAATAAAAAATGAAAAGAAATAAGTTTATTTAAGTTTATGTATTGTTCTGAATAAAAGGCTATTATTATTATTTATACTAAGTAACACCGACGCTTGATGGAATCTTTTAGTTACTTAATACTCAGGGTACCTATATTGTACAAAATCCGAGTAAATTAAGCAATGGTAAATTCTGTCAATGTTTAGAAAATAGAAAAAAAAATAGCTGTATAGTTTAACCATTGTCTAAGTATATTAGGAGATGGTGAAACATCCCCTTAGTGTTAGTTTTAAATCATTGTGTTTTATCAACGTTATTAAATAACGTAAAATTTATTATAAAATTTACATAGGCACCTATTTAATACTTACGTAAATATTAAATAAAACAATTATACTAAAAAAAAAGTCTAATTGTTTTAAAGTAAATCGCGGCCTATGTACATACATAGTTTTTGAGAATTTATGAGAATCTCGCAAACAATATTTTTTTCATTCATGCTAATATTGTAATTTTTTATAAAAAAACTTTTAAGAGAGATTATAACCCACTTATTTTGAAATAATCTCAGATTTATTTGACCATTTACACAGGCAAAGCAAAAGTATTCTAAATCAACCATAATAACACTAAACAACTACCTGTATTTCAAACTCACTTCAGATAACATTGTTCAGAGAAATCAATTACCTATTCAAACAATAGGCGATCAAATCACGGCTATTTCGTTTTATCTTTTAAACAATAAAAATGCTTATGTGTAGCCTGGTCTGTACATGACCTACTCTGTGCCATGTTTATGAAAGTTCTGTTTATTAATTTACAAATCTTTGATATAAAATAAATGTATATTTTGTTAGTATATTTCATAAAAGTATACCTACAAGTTGAAAGCTAAAAATATTTATTGGATATAGGGTACGTAGCATGTTTTTATTGTTCTGACAAAAGGGAAAGTAGGTGAAATAATGATATCAAATAATGTTCTGCGTAATTTTAAATTCTGATATGGAATTACTGGAAATGCAAATAACATATCGGGTTTCTTGTTTTACATGAAATCAGTTTGATAATCGACTTCGAATTCAAAAGTAAGGACATAATTATATAGTAACATTATTAGATCAGCCATATTCTTAAAAATTTACAACCCTAACGTAATTTACACTCTAATTTGCGCCTCAATAAACTATAAAATGAAACCTTCTTGGACAAATTCCTCATTCGAAAACCAAACAACGTTAATTATAAAAAAATATTCATAAAACTGTTTCATTTTAAAACTTTAAAAATGGAACGACAAATCACAGACCGTTTCCAATCCCGATGTGAAACTGACCCATTTCAAACGCGATTACAGAGGGTGCTCTATCTTATCTAGCAATTGGCCAGGCTAAGCCTATGTTTAGTGGGGTCGGTGACCCCGCTGCTCCACATTCAATTAAATATTCAATCGTGAAGCTCCTACCGAGGCATTGTGGCTCGCACTACGGTTAATAACTACAGGCCATTCTGGGCCAACAAATTACTGGCTGCAGTGCTGACGTCACTACGTCAAAGACTAGCGGATAGATAGAGATAGTTTATCTATTATGTGTCTATGAGAATATGGAATATTACTTTGATGGTTTAAATTTTGACGCGTATCATAAAATATGATTGATTGTTCCAGCAGTGGGAACGTACATAGGGAATTATAATATAGGTAGATGGAATTATTAATTAATTTTTTTTGTGATAAAACAAAAGATTATTTTTTTAATTGAATGCTAATTGCATGATGAGCTAAGGTCTTGTAAGCGCAGATTAACAAAATAAACATTAATAGTACTTAACAAAATATACATTGATTTTAAACAGATTAAAAGTTGAAAGTATTTAGGCACCTCAGAGTACTGAAATTCGAAAATTTCTCTTAATTACGTAAAACCCGAATTCGCCCTCAAACTATCGAGAAAAGTTCAAAAGGCATTAAGCCTCTTACTGCACTAATAAAGACTGATATTTTGATTTTATGCTCAAAATTGGGTGTCCTTTAGTGATTTCAACGAGTTTGCATAAATTTCCATTTTACAAAGCAATTTATCTAGCAAACTTATAATTTAAGCTGATTTAATAAAAGCTTCGGTCAGACTTGACAATTAAAGTTTCAAGTAAGCTTATTATTTTGATTACTTCATCTCAGTTCGATTGTGAATTAGAATTATAAAAGGATTGTCATAGACAAAGTCGATTGCACCCTTCATTTAATTATTCAAATTACTTTTGACTAGTTCAGCTATCGAGTTCGTCATGCGTAAAAATATTATTATATTTTTCACAACAGCAAGTACCTATCGGAGGCATTTCGCAGAGGCTTTTGCCCTGTCGTCAAAGATTATTATGCTAAATAAAAATATATTATTTTAACCATTGACATTTCAAAAAGACGAGACTACGAGAACTATCACAGAGCACAGAGAACAAAGCTGTAACAGTCTAAAGTTCTGTTAGTTCTCGATGTAAGTACTTTACTTAGTAACTATTACAGCGCTGATTATCTTTCCATATCCTGACTATCTACTCTATGACTCTACTTACCTCATCAACCGCTCTACCTCCTTAGCAAGGTAGAGAGTGTTCTTCGAAAACCAGTCTGCCATTAATTCTATTTGTATTCTATGAGACCATACACATAATTACGAATGAAGCAACCCTCTATTTATAATGAGGCTTAAAGAGGATAATGTTAGTTTTAATAGTTCAAATTATATTTCTTCGTATGCTATTACGAGCACTGTGAGCATCGAAAATCAAGGATAACAAGTATGTCATATCATAATTATCATAAGCACCCCTATTTACGTTCCCACTGCTGGGACTTCTCTCTTGACGTGAATTAAGGCCTACCTTAATTCACCACGCTGGCCAAGTCTTCAGCTCGCAGAAAATGTGACATTCACCAAGTTAATGAAAGTCGAGGATGCTCCCAACACTAATGTCAGGTGATATAAATATGTATCAAAATCAATTTAAACAATAAATCCTTAACTTTTTAAGCTAAATAAACTGAGTTAAATATTTTTTGGAAGAACTCTACGTAACTTGACTAGCAATAACTCTAGGTACTTTTATATCGAAGTAGAGATATTCAGTTCTTCTTTATGACTCTATGCTTGATGTGCAATATTTCATTATTCAAACAGCAACACTCCTAAACTAAGCAATCCTAAACTAAGCAGAGCATATTATATGGATGTTAAGTGCCTCAAAGGTATACTACAAATATATATATTTTTGTTTATACATACATTATAATACACAGAAAACGCCCAAACCCGAGACCGACCTAGAGTTATAATACCTATTAACAAGATAAAGTCTTCGTCACAGAAATGGTTCTTACGGAAGACCAGCGTGAGTCCTCGCACTACCTGCATATGCGGAGTTATTTCCCTTTCTGTATGCTAAAGACACATTATTTGTTTTTCCATGTCTTACTTATTTTAAGTTTTGGTTAAGTTTATTAAATTTTTATGAGCTGCAAATATATAATTTCCTATCTAATCTCGCGTCGATTTTCTCATTACTGAGGGTCGTGATACTCTATTTGTGGTATGATCTTCATTCGGACTGTAGCTCGCCACTTGTTCCTCTCCTTGGCTGAGTGAAAGGCTTTATGTATTGGGTATATAATCTTTATCTTAGTTTAAATCAACCGTCTGTTTCCATATCCTACCTGCTCTATGTCCGTCTTGCCTGCTCTACCCGTCTTTGGCAGGTAGGGATTGCTCTCAAAGCACACGACCTGTCATTAGCCTGCCAGCCGGGTAATTGCGGATCTCCGATTGTACCAGGTTGACAGGTTACTCCAGTGTTATAGATAGCGGGTCAATTTTAATTGTTTTGGGCAATTAGGTGGTAGAGACTCGATTGGGTAGATTGGAAGCTCTATAACGAAGTTGTATAATTTATTTTAATATTTAAGTTCTATAAAATCTATGCAATTTAAATATTTCGTTTAGTTTTAGGTTTAATATTGTACGTCCATGATTAATGTATTAATTGTTGGTGGAATCTAGAATTTAAGATCTTATGTTAACAGTTTCTGCAATAAATACACTTCATTTAATTTATCGTGAGGCGAGAAGGAAGCCGTATGGGATAAGTTAAAACATACTTGTTTAAAATCAGTTTTGTCCACAATATTTTAAGTCATAAAAGTTCGATGCAATGTAGTTTATTCAAAAAAAAACCTTTAATTCTAAATTTCTACGAATCATTTCACAACAAAGGACGTTTTACCTCCGTTAAAAGTATTTTGTAAGTATTTAAATAACACTTTATCGGTTTGAATTTGATTCGAATAACATAATCGAAGTCTGTTATTCCTTTAAAAAAAATAAAATCCTCTAAGGTTCAACCTCCTTGGTAGCCATATCTGAAGAGTAAACAGTCTACAGAAAAATCCACTTGACCTCACTTAAAATGATCCGAATTTTATATTCGCACAAACTTCGTACGAATGAAATTCATCAAGGCAAATCAAAATTCCTTTTGAGCCGGCGTAATGCGATTTGCTTGTTCGTTATCCGAATCGTGTCTCTTATCCGAATGTGGCTGCATCGAATTTTAATGAGATACTATCACTAATTCACTGTTATCTTAATTAAAAATAACTTTCAGGTCATACTCGGTTAGGGCAATTGAATTGGATATGAAAGATCTTGCGTAACTGTCCTCATTAGAATATTTTAGATAAACTCAAGACGTTCGTTTATTATCTGTGATGTTTAGTATCTGTGAACCGTAGTATTATAGAAAAACTTACAATTTTCGAAAAAAAAACCAGTTTTTAATGTCCGTGTTTTAATTCCGATCTTTTTATGTAGTTTGAATTTTATATGAGCTGACTATTACATTGTTGAACAATATAAATACATAAATAAGAAAAACAAAGTAACGAGAAGGTCAAAATAATTAATTTATTTACTTGTCGTTTTGAAGGCAGCTACGTTCAGCAAAAGTTGATGAAATTACCTGTAAATAAAAAAAAAACATGAGATATAAAAATAACTAAAGCTATATTAATTGTCACGTACATCTCTCACGTATATTTCAACGACAACATTTATGTGACTTTGTACTTAATGTGTGTAGTCTTAATGTCAAAACCTTCACAGTAGACACATCGACAGTAGACCTGTCAATGTCAAAGTAACGTCCTTGACTTGCCTGCCGTAAATGATAAACTGTGACTTAAAAAAGTCGTTTTAGCTTCTAGGTGTATGATTAAAGTATTTGTCAATCTAAATAACATGTTTTCGTTGAAATAAGGATTGTTTACAGAAAATAGTTCACTTGTTTAATAACTACAAATTATTTTAGGCAAGACAAAGAAAAAATATATTTCGAGGTTATGTTTTACGAAGTTTCTTAGTAAAGTTATTATGAAGTTTTTGATTGAAACGGTTCGAAAAATTACACTTGGACTGATATTTTACTAAAGTAGATATTATCAATTTGAAAGAAATATTTTTTTTTATAAAAAGGTAAATAAATTATCATTATCAAGACACACAATTATCTTGAAGACTAGTCAAAAGGTCAAGAGGCAAAAGAGGTTGGGAAGTTTTGGCTGAAAACGTCTCGCTTTGTGGCCGTGTAGGTGGAGCCATAGTAAAGTATGGGTAGCGTTTGCGGCGCGGCACACGCTCCCGCTACGCAGACGCTTTGGTCGCGCAGGTGGTGGCACCTACGCATAACCTACGTTTCCATCACCACATCGACATCAAAGAATAAACCTCATTACAAGTACCACAGTTGATAATTATCTATATTAAGCAACTCGCTCCGGTACGGGTTCAATCTTACACATTATCAACTTCAAAACCTTACGTAAGTTGGTATTTAAGTGCCTGCAACGCTTAAAGGTTAGGTAAATGTTACAGAATGTGATTGCATGGGTTGTGACAGGTTTTTTTTATATCAAGTGAAGTATAGGTTAATTCTTAGGGACTATTGCCAAAAAGGGACTTATTTTTATAGAGTCAAAGGTTAAGAAATGGGGATTGGGATACTGTATTAAATGACCGTTGAAAATAAAATCTACTTATATTGAAATTTTTTGATTTTATAAATAACATTGCATTAAAATTAAACAATATTTTGTACTAATTTATTAGAACACCCTATATACGTTCCTGCTGGACACGGGGACTTCTCTCTTGGCGGGAGAGATTAGGCCTTAATTCACCACGCTGCCTGGCTATGTGCGGGATGGTGAATGTCGCACGTCCTTCAAAAACTTCAAAGTTCTAAACCAAAACTCTCATCAAATACCATTATAGATTCAGTAGGTGACTTCTAGTGTAACATCAAATGGATTTGTAAAACAATTAAGACTTTAAATAAATTACCAGTTTCATTCCTTTGACCACCTTTCTAAACCAATTAATTGACCAATTAAGTAGTTTTCTTTCAAACAAATAATCAAACTATAATTAAGTCGAAAGCTACAATATAATTTAAAAAATACTATTAGCTTTATTATTATTAGTATAACACCCAACAGGATATTAGAGTTTAATTGGTTTTAGCCGACTTAACAAAATGAGGAGAAAGTATCGAAAGGTAGGAAATTTAATAATTTATTCGCCGACGTCGGCAGAAAATATTTTGTAAGAATTATAATTGTTGTAATGTTCTGAGTCTGGATCTTTTCAAATTAAAAGTTTTTTTAATTAAAAATATATATATATGTTCCTTGTATAATATAAGACGCAGTTGAAACTCAATCCAGTATCTTTCAATAGTAAAGAAAAAAATATTTATATAAATTCCAATATCGCACATAGCGGATAAACCCATTCATACAATTCATCGTAACATTTTCTCATATTTTTTCTACACTTCCATTTTTTCGGACAAAAGGTCACGCAAATACGATATTTTCTTTGTTCTTTTCTGTCACGTGTAGAATCACGTATAGAATATTGATAGGTTGTGAGAGCATAATATAGATTATTTGCATTGGGAGTCTATTAATACTATCTATACGTTCATGTGTTTATTCTTTGGATTTATATGAAACTTTTATGTTCCTACAAGTAAAAGTTAAAAGTGTAAAAAGTAAAGTGAGGTTTACCACTTATTAAAAATCATTAAAATTTTATTAAACTTTCTTAAGTGCATTTTTTTATATTGAGAGAGTAAGACTATTCTAGGGTCCTTATATATATATACGCTAAAATCGAAAATCGAAAGAGTTTTAGAGGCACCAACCTGCTCCTGGTCAGCTTGGCGAATTGAGGCCAAATTACTCTCGTCAAGAGAGAAGTACCTGTGTCCCAGAAGTGGGAACATAAATATAGAGCATATATACATAATAAGGATAGCATTTATTTCCAATCGTCTTATTTATAATTTATGGTAGCTTCTATACTCCTACTTTATTGCTATACTTCTATTTTATTATCATAATCAACATTTTAGTCCTAGAACGTCAACTAATGGCTCTAATCGCCGCAATAATAATATCTGACTATGGTGTACCCCCCGTGTTCAAAGAAGTACTCGCAATTCGTCATGACGATTCGTCACGCGTTGCGATTTCACATAAGTGTCGATAGAACACTCCGAATATAAGTGTCACAATAAGAGTGTTAGTGTTACCTTAATTTCGTTACTGTCAAGAACTTTACCCTTCCAAGATATAACAGCAACATTCATAAACAAACTCCTCAAGTTACGCTAAGTCATTATCATTTTAGGAGTCATGTTTCAGTCTTTAAAACACTAATGCTTGCGTCACAACACTTCTGACACGACATAACATGGTTCTGTGAATTACACATAGTACCTCTCATTCCCTCCTGGTAATTATGAGCAGGACGGAGAATGCAGCTGTGTTTGTGCCATGATTATTGAAGTGTGATTTTCAACGGTTTCGTGTATACTTTAGAAACCAATTGTTAGTTATGTAACTTGTATTTTGCATATTAAACAAAATGAAAGAAAAACTAAGAATTAAAAATGTTAATTACCAACGCGAAATATTTAAAATTTGTCTCGGTAATAATGAAGAACATCAAAGTTATTTGTTAGTTTTAATAAGCTAAAAGTCAAGTTTTAAAGATGCTACCTTTAATTAACATTTTATGATAATTAATTACAATTAATAGTAATATCGTTGAAACTCCAGTATAATAATTTCACTAAAATCACTCTAAGTATTCTGTCACAAAAAATAAGCTTAATAATTTCAACAAAAGTTCAAAAGGACAATAGCTGCCTTCGTCCACAATGACACAATAACTAGCTAAACGAAATGTTTATTTTAAATTTAGAACTGTCAAAATGACAACTGTCATGGCGGCCAGTCCAACCGTGAAACGTAACAGAAAATTAACTAATAAAACATTTCACCGTGTAACTATTATAATTACGTGTGTTCAGTTATGGGCGATTAATTTATTCGGGAGCACGCCTTTTTTCCACCAATAAAAAGTTACGCGTGACTGACACATGGCTGTTCGGTTTGTTATTTTGTTTACTCTATGTTGGTAGCGCGTGTTAATGTAGCGTTCTAAAAAAGTGTGGGCAACGCAACGAAAATATTTAAAAGTCAAGATCATATCCCGCGCCCTAATGCTCAAGTTTTTTATACTTTTAAAGAGTTCAACCGTATTCCAAACACGCCGACCAAAGAGAAAAAGCAACATAAAAATCATCTGTTTTAAGTAAAAGGCCATTAATAACTTGAGACGTAAAAACGCATAAGTGCGGTAGATAGTTGTTCTCTACCATTTATGGGAATATAACCGCATGAGAATAGAACTCCGTTATGGTTAATGATTCAATTTCAGTTTAATTAGTCGTTGGAAGCTTTAATTTTAATGATTTTGATTGAGCTATAAATTTTTACTGTCGTTCGGTTTGATAAAAAAGTTAAAACGCGAAGTAAAGTTTGTGAAACGCTATAAAGAGGCAAGTGTTGATAAAAACCCTATCGACACCACTTCGGAGTAATTAAACAGTGAAGTAAATTGTGAAGTTTAATGTGTCTCGTCTGATTTTTTTACCATTATTAGACCGGACTTCAGTTTTTTAGTATTTGAATATAATAGTTTATATTTTGTGCTTGGCGCTATTACACATTATTCAACATTTTAGACATGCATTTTAGAATCGCATACGAATGACAGAATCAAATATTGCAAAGCTTTCAAAATTTTGATTATGATTTGTCTCGTAAATTACCACATTGATATCAGATGGTGTCAGGTGAGATTGTAGGCAGACATAGAAATGCATCTATGTAACCTATAAACAATTTGAGTAGGTACATTTATTATAGATTTACTTTTATTTCAAAAACATTGTGTTGTTTCAGTATCGTACTACGATAAAACGCTTGAATTGTATTACGATATCATTTACTCAAATATCATTTTATTAAAAAGCGCTGGAGAAGGTCGACCAATTACATAATGACGAGTAAATGCTTACAATAAATATATTAATGAATAATCTCTCTGACTGTTTAATATTATAAACCATTATTATATATAATACTTGTTTAATTTTATAATATGAAACAGTCAGAGAGATTATTTATCAATATATTGATTGTAAAGATTTCCTCGTAATATCTCACGTATAAAATTCAAACTACATCTTGTTCAAGTAATCCCATCAAATATATTATAGCCTCGGCATCAATATTTGTGGACAAGTTAAACAGAAAACCAATAGAAAATTAGCATAAACCACGCTCGACCTGACCTCGCCTGTCCGACAAGTCAACTGCGGAAACAGTTTATGTTTCCAATAGTTTGACTTTCAATAGCCGTGTTTGTTTCAATTTGATATTTTGTAGATACGCGCTTTTTAATCATTTTTTAGCTTGCTTATACGTTGCATAACACTGTATATATTTCATAATTATGTAGATACGCGCTTTTTAATATGTCATTAGTTTAGCTTGTTGACATGTTGCATAAAACTGTTCCTTAATATTTCATATTTTGTACTAATATGAAGAATAAACTCGTGTGTTTAATTATTTTAGTTATATTTTGATGTTGATCTTTAATCATTAGTTCTTTCTGCATAATTATAATTTAATGCATAACAATTATTTACTTTCGTTTATTAAGTTGTACCTAAATAATAAGACAAGACTAAGAAGAATATTACATACTTAAATATACTTAGCATAAAATCAACTGATCATATTCATTCAATAACAATCAAGACATATTTTTTTTTAAACGATGCACTACATAATAAAACGCTATGTTATAATTCTAAATAATGTAGTCTGGAGAAAAAACATCTAAATGAACTTGTATCTTTATTCCACTGAAATAAGTTAAAAAAGAAATCCTATTAGATAGGTATTTAACTTCACGCTTAACTTGCAAAGGCAATAACAATCAAAGTTAATAAGACTATCCTCATTTCGAATGAAGTAATATTGTAAGTTTCGTAAGCAGATGCAAAGATATTACTTTTATTTAACAACAATATTAAAAGCGAAGCATTGAAATTACTTTTTGGCTCTTCAGTGAGATATATTCTTATTCTGATGTCTGTCATTGACGAACCTTTAATATAAATAGAAAAAATACATTTTATAAGTATGAGGTGGACTCATAAAAAACCTAGGGTTCTGTGTTCAGTTTATACACATTTCGCAATAAAAAATAAAACATAAACAGCAAAAAAAAAATATGCAATGCAAATAGATGCAGTTCAAACGTTCAGTTATCCTGGCTGACGCAATGTTGCTTAACCTGGTAAAAATCACGTTTATTGTATCCCACACATAAATATTGATTTATTATTTGTTTTTAGTATTTGTTGTAATAGCGGCAACAAAAATACATCATCCCCCAAAATTTAAACTTTCTAACTATCACGGTTCTTGAGATACAACCTGGTGACAGACAGACAGACGATGACCCGGATCCCGTTTTATCCTTTGGGTACGGAACCCTAAATAAAATATTTATGAAAACAACATATTTTCAATTGATTTTATAGTTTTAGATTTTGTATATATTATTTTATATTCTAAACGAATGCTCCTAAAAGGTATATTACGAGAATAAAACAATACAATACAAATATTATCAAAAAATATGCAAATTTTTAGGCATTTTTACTAGGCTTTATACTTAGTTAGCTTAGACCTTAGTGATATTAAGTGAATTACTAAATAAGTCACCACGATCTTCCAGGCCAATTAAAATTGTCAAAATTAGAGCTTACCATAATGGCGTTACTTTTGGAAATAAGGAACAAAATGTCACATATTATATTTGTAACAAACTTGTATAACATTTCAGCGCATTTTCCGAATATACGAAGCATATTAGCTAATTATGTGTCCCCGTGTTTCCGATATAATACATCATTTTGGCTGCTTCAGGCCATACCATAATATTTCCTCAGCGAATATGCAAATACATTAAAATAAAACCAAGCGATTTATAAACAGGTTTTACAGAAGTCAACATTTCTCCTCTCTCCGCCTTTAATAATTATTATTGCTTTTAAACTGAATCGTTAGAATCAGTATACTATTTATATTTCAAGAATTAGGTACACTTTATACGTCTGTACCATAATTATTATTTTTATTCCTCTGAAATCGAATGTATAAATACTTATAAAATGAGAATATCGTTAGATGGTAGCCGTGGCTAAGTGGAGTGGGAGCACCCTCGAATTTAATTCCGGGTCGTCGGTTCAAACCCCAGCCTGATTTTTCTTCTATAAATGTATGTGCACTTTAAACGGTAAAGGCGAAGATGCAAGATGCATATTCGCTAAGGCCTTTACATCTTAGCATCTTGAGAAAACCGACATGTTCTGAGATCTTTGAAGAGTTTGAAGAACATGTGACATTTACAAACTGAATTAAGGCCTAATCTCTCTCGTCAAGTAAGAAGTCCCTGTGCCCCAGCAGTGGGAATGTATAACTACGAAATGCTATAATTATGACAGTTAAAAAACGGCTCTTAAACATAATGCAGGTAAGTATTATAGCTATGCGTTTTAGCATAGTTTTTATAACGGTTTCAAGAATATTGTTTCTATTGAATATCGTAGTGAATAGACATAATTGTTTATGCAGACGAGATTGTACCTACGTGTCTTAGATACATAATACAAATGAGGTCGCAGAATGCATGCAACGTAATGGAATTTAGGCCTGTTTGTTTTTGCATTGTTATCATGTAGTTTTTCTGATGACGGTCCAAAATGAAGTAGATTAAATTAAAATAATAATTTCGATTCAGCTTGTAATTGAGGTGAGTGAAACTGTATTCTGAGTTATTGCGAAAATGTGATTCAATATTTATTCCAAGATTTGACGGAAACCTCAAAAACCGTCAAATCATAGTATGTTAACCGTTTAATGTTTTTATATCGTTAAAACCCATGATAATTTAAAAAGTTATAAGACATGAAGATATGTAATTTCTAAAAGTTAATGCTATCATCATTATTCACATTTCAGCGGTAAGACGTACACTGTACATAGGCCTTCCACAAGATTTAAAAGAAAACCCCAAATCTAAACCTTTAACATATTCTTGTAAAACAGGTATGTAGTCTAAATTTGTGTAGAAAAAATAAAGACGAAGTAACTTCTTACCAGCGAAATGCGGAACTCGAATCCACGTCTTCCATTATACGCATGGACAGGTATTTTTAGTAAGTAATCATTCTATTTATCCGGTTACCAACTTCTTAGAACGCGATACCGAATAAACACAGCTCAGTACATTAAACCCACTTTAAGAACACTTTTTGAGTAGATGCTTCCCTTCTTTTGAAATGGCGAAACTTTTTTACGATTCATGTATTTTTGCCGATGGAAAATAAAAGTTTATTTTTGTTAAAAGCGAGAGTGCCCGGAACAAATGGGGGCAGTTGAGGAGAAAATGGATTGGGACAAACACTTTATACCTATACCGTATATATGATACATTAGTGTGCTTCAGTAGGTACTCAAAAAGATCTTACGAAGTCTGGAAGTGAGGATATTTAAAAAGAAACTTCCTAATTAACATCTTTACTTTAGAAACAATCATGGTTTTCAACACTATTTCGATTTATAACGAAAGACAATTAACCATGTCAAATACCCTAATTTAATTCTAAATAGTTATCTTGGTAGAAATTAACAAAATTAGCCTCAACTCAATTTTTTTTATAGGAGGAACTTCTATCTAATCAGATTATACCGATAAATAGGAAGTCAAGATATAAAATGGCTTCATTTTATATCTTTACTTCCTATTTAATTTTAGTCGAAATTTATTGGCAAAACCTGATAATGAAAAATCTTCTAATTATATTCAAGCACACAGAATTGATCTCTTCTTCAATCATAGATGATATTTTACTAACTTTATGAACTTAAAACATAAGTTACAACGTGAAATATAGAGAAAAAAAAACAACAGGAATGCAGGAGTCTCTTTAAATTAAAGTTTGCACAGCGTTCTTCGGTCAATGTTTACAATATCGAGTTTCAGTTAATGTATCCGAGAGTTGGTCACGAACGCATTGACATAGGCAGTGTTCTAAGAAACAAAGATAAACAAAGCCCGTTCTCAGGTCACCGTTCACCTTTGTTTATAAAAGAACAGAGTGCTTTGATAAAATACCCAGCAAACAAAAGAAAAGATTTATAAGCATTAAAATCGGGAACGCTCACCCAGAACAGCTTATCGATAAAGTCTACAATATTTCGGGTGCAAATAAAAGAAACAGTTATGAAAGAGAAAAGGCATTTCTAACCAATAAACATAATGAAAGGTATCGTTCGTAAAAATGGGAAAGAAAAATAAAAACATCAAATCAAGAGGAGCGCGTTCTTATAAAGTTCCTCGCTGAAGTTGTTTGCGAAGAAATGAGACGTTTTTGCAACATTATTTTGTATTCAAATAGTATTATTTGAGTTGATTAAAGTAATAATATTTGAGGAGAGAATTCGTTTGCTCAATTTCGAACCTTGATGAAATAATTAGCCTAAATTACCGAGATACCGTTTTGCGTCTTTGTGATAAAATATATTATGAGATAGCATCAATATTGCTCCAACTTAGATGGAGCCGGGAAGGAAGGATGCTGGACGCCCACAAATGTTTGGATCATCGCCAAAATAATCAAGTAAGGAAATACCAAATGTACATCGTTAGTTTTGATATTTCTTCTGTTTATTGGTCAGAAGGCATTCACGATGCAATCGACCTTCAGAGCAAAATGGAGCGTGATATCAATTTATATCCAGGTCTTCTGTATTACATTTACTGTATCTTTATCAATTACTGGAACAGTAATAACACTCGTCTTAATGATGACGTCATTTGATTAATATTGAAACACTTTACACTTGACTTTGATACAGAATTTCAATTTAAGCAATACAGAGATGATTCTATATTTAGTTCATTACTAATGTACGTCTTAAAGCGATTTACCATGAGACTGAAATTAACATTTGCGTTCGGATTAGGTAAACACAAGTTCGCCTTGAGTTTATTAGTCATTCCGTCTAGAACAAATAGTCTTATCTCAAGCGCGAAAATCATCAAACTAACCTGTAATACGTGCTCGAAGGACCAAAGTATTAAGTTTCCAAATTTAAAAGCACATTACATCCGAGTTCACAAACGTTTCACAGGACGGTACGGTTGGGCACACATAACATCACATTTTGCACTTGGTGAGAAACAATTAAGGTTTTTTACAGTCACTGAAATACACTTTAGTATTGGTAGATTTGGTCGCAGTTTGTGATGGGTTGTGTATCGTCGAAGACTACGTGCGGGGCAATCTTGCGAGAGGCGTACGTCCGCACTCGGCGCGTGCGGAGAGGCAACTGACGGTGCCGGTATAGTAGGGGTGATCGTGATCGGTAACGAATGGCAGCCGAGCGCGGAGCGAACGCATGGTACGTAGAATGGGAATCCTATCGTCCTACAGGATTCTCTAGATTCGTCAGATCGTCACCCGCAAACCGAGGAAGTGTTATTAAATCTGTTTATACATTCACCGGCTCTTTGTTTATGGTTCGGCGTGATGGTGATAAAATGTTCTTATGGTCACATCGTTAAAGGTTTTATGCAATTCTATTTCTTTTGATGTGTTATTTAAATTGAAATCGAGAAAAGGAGGCTAACTAGGTAGTACATTTCTAAATTAGATCCGGCGATGGAATTACTGATTTCAGATTTATTTATTTCACTGATAGATTTCTAATAATGGTTGTTGTACTAGGTATGTTTGTCATTTTTTACAATATTTCAACTTAATTCATAAGCAATTCTATACATTATCAAGTAGACAGTTTGTATAATTTCACTTTCACTAAATACAATAATAAAAATAAAACTGAGCACTTAAGTTATTTATTAAATTTGTTGAATCAATGCCTTTATGGTGTTTGTTTTAATTTGTATAATTGTGTCTTATTAATTACTGTAACTGGTGTAAGCCGTGGTGTTTAAATAAATAAATTAAGTTAAGTCTTCATTCTTATTTTGTAAGATAAGTCACAAACAATAAATACATCTATTATTACTGCGCAGTTTATATTCACTTTGGATAACTATCTCTGTGAACTGTTAGTTACTATAGGTACCTATTCTATAAATATAGATAGAATCCGTTATAATTTCAACACATACCTCATAAATTATCACGAATGTTAGCAATTTACATACTTACCTACATATCAAACAAGAAAATAGCATCATAAAAGTACTCATTCTTTACAATTAAATTATTGAATGCAGCTAAAAATAAAATATAAAACCTCATTCTATTTCTATAATTTCTACTTAACTGACAGATATTTAAGACGTTTACACACCCATCATCTTTTTAACAATAACTCATGTTGTGATTCATATAAAATAAAATGTTTATTGTAGGTCTGGTTTACCTCAGCTTACCTGCCTTTGAAAAACCCTCACTTTTTATCTGCCCTGGCGATATTCGACGATCATAATAATATAAAATTGAAGCATTCTTGTGAGGCAGATGGTATGAATATGACGATAAATTGTTATGAAATATTGATAGCACACAACACATCAATTGTCAAAGAGTTTTTTTGATATTGAAAATCTGCGCCTTGTTTAATAATTTGGTTGTTTTAGTTGAATGTATGCTTCAAAGATGTCATGCGACGAACAACGGAGAAGACTGGATATTTTATTCAAATCAAACTAAATCATTTATTCACCAATGACATAGAATTAGTATGTATGAATTGATGGAAAAGCTTCTAAATAGATAGATAGATAACTCTTTATTGTACACCACAAATAAAATACAAACTGCAAACAATAAAGACAATACATTGGAGTACAAAAGGCGGCCTTATCGCTATGAGCGATCTCTTCCAGGCAACCTTTGGATGGACAGGAAAGAAATAGAATGACATAGATAGTGGCGTAACGTAAAGAAGATATAAAAGGAAAATAAATAAATGCCAAATAAACTTTTCAAAACTATTTATAAGTATATTTATAAGTATATATTTTTAAGTATGTATGATTAACTACGTGTTTTATTGTTTTTCAATTTAAAACTTGTGTTTTTTTAGAACAACTTTTGCTTGTGACACTCTTATGTTACTAGTATGGTGGTACCCGCGTTATAATGGATTTTACCGCGGTATAATCCTTTCTCAGGCTTAAGAGAATATGTCTACCAAATTTCATTTGAAAGCGGTTCAGTCGTTTTTGCGTGATAGGGGAACAGACAGACAGATAGAGTTAATTTCGCATTTATAATATTATAGTATACATATAGTATGGATGCTGTAAAACGGTTATTATCTTATTATAGATTTCATTTTAAGGTAGGTATATCAACAACAACTGAGTTGACTGGATTATTGAATAAAATATCATTGTCCTAATTTCAAGTAAACGCAAGTATTTAGAGAGATGTTTGTTAAAAAAAACAGTTATAGATCTCAATTGAATTCTTTCCATACAAAGGTTGTCTGAAAGAAATTGCTTTAAGCAATAAGACCGCCCATTACGCATGCTAGGTTTAATTTTACTATTAATAATGTTATATATGTTTATTGGTGTGTGTTATAAAGAATTTTCTATCTATCTATCTACAACCAAGAAACAAATATTTTGATAGTTTATGAGAGTTGAGTAGTCTAGCTAACCAAGTTGTTTGAAGAGAAGAGCGCAGTGCACGTGCATAAAAATGATTCAAGATCATTAATAAAATCGAATCGTTTTTAACAGGAAACATCATTCAATAAAATTAACGGAATGGTAGTTGATGATATATATCTCAAACGATTAAGACTGCACTTATTATAATCTGAATAACTTATCTACATCGATTTTAACCACCAATTTTCATATCTCAAACAAAAATCTATACTAATATTATAAAGCTGAAGAGTTTGTTTGTTTGTTTGTTTGTTTGAACGCGCTAATCTCCGAAACTCTGGTTCGAATTGAATAATTCTTTTTGTGTTGGATAGTCCAGTTATCGAGGAAGGCTATAGGCTATATAACATCACGCTACAACCAATAGGAGCAAAGATATAGTGGTAAATGTGTAAAAAACGGGAGAAATTGTTCATCTTTGAAGCCTTCCGTTGCGTGCGCCGTGAAAACGGTTCAAGATACACAAAAAATATGTATTAAAGAATAATAGCTCTTTTAATGATCTAAAAAACAGTCCGAGATAGTATATGTCTATCTTTTAAGATTAGCTCACAAAAACCGTTTTTATGGTACCTAATTTGGTCGAAATAATTTGTTTAAGTTGTATCAACATAATAATATTAATCTTTATTCAAATAAATATGCTGTTTGTTAAGAGTACTTCATCCATTATAACGCGGGTAGCACCGCAGGGCACAGCTAGTGCTATATATATATTTATATGGATACCTAAGAGTCAGAAAAATAAACAGAACCGTGCCCGACCCTCACACGTCCCGGGAGAGCGCTAACGAAGCGTCGCGAGCGCCATCTGTCGACGTGACGTCTAGTCCACTGCAATACAAATAGCGACTCTTAAATTGTCTGAGACATAAAAAGTATTAGTTTTAATAATAAATAGGTAGTTTATTTTTAACCCCGACCAAAAAGGAGGAGTGTTATAAGTTTGACGTGTCTGTCTGTGTGTCTGTCTGGGACATCATAGCTCCCGAACGGATGGAGCGATTTCAATTTTGTTTTTTTTTTGTAAGAAAGATGAGTTTCGCGCTAGTGTTCTTAGAAAAGTTTCATGAAAATCGGTTGTGTCGTTAAAAGTTATGTGGAGAAGGACAACCGAAAATCTGTAAATATACTCGAGTGGGGTATCAAATGAAAGCGCATCGCGTGCCCATTACAATATATTATGGTGTTTTACTTTTAAGGAAATAAAAGCATTGGAATCGAACGTTTTTCTGAAATTTAAAATTTAGATTAATTATTAATAAAATTAGTACTAATATAATTATGCGAGTGAAGTAATACATACCTTCAGATATTCTTCACTGTAACAATAAACTGCAAAATGCGGCGGCGCCTTTTGGCGCATCTCACAAAATGTTGTTGTTTTATTGTATTTTCGTGTATCAATAAATGTTTCTCTCTCTCTCTCTCTCAAAATAAGTTGATAAAAATAATTGAAACATTTGAAGCGTTCACTTAAGGTTAAATGCAGCTTAATTTTTTTTTATTTTCTATCTCAATTAATGCTAGATAATATATAATAGCAGCTTATGCTTGTTTTGTAGATGATTGTTACAGTTCTAAAAATTACGAAACAAGTAAATAGTTTCGGGGTTAAAGGATAGCCGTAAGCCACACATATGCAGGTCAAAATCATAACCCTCCTTTTTGCTTTGCCGTAGTAGGGTAAAAATGAATTTAACAAGGCAGTGTAAAAAAATCGCTCCATACATTCGGGAGCTATGGTGTCCCAGACAGACAGACACACACAGACACGTAAAACTTATAACACCCCTCTTTTTTGGTCGGGGGTTAAAAATGCGTGCGTGCGCTCTTAACTAAAAGAGTAAGGAAATATTTACATTTCAACATTTCATACAAAAAATAAACAACTAATAAAAACTAAACTGATTCACTAAAAGACCGCATATTAGCGAAATTCATAAATTAAAGCGATTAACAATAAATTGTTACAAAAATTCCATAAACCTAATATATAAAATTTCCATGTCACAATGTTAGTTACCGTACTCCTCGGAAACGGCTTAACCGATTATTATAAAATTTTATATGTATATTCAGTAGGTCTAAGAATCGGCTACTATCTATTTTTCATTTTGCAAATCAACGTTTGCTGGGGTCAGCTAGTAATGATATAAATAAATAAATAAATGTTTCCGGACTAAATCACCATCATCTGACCCCATAGGGTGTTAGGTGACTGATATACTACTTAGATTCATAAAATAATAGTTATACCTTACATAATCTTTCAAGTGCCTAAATGAGCTTCCCCTAAAAAAACTCTTTCATAGAAATAGACAAAGACAGAAGGGGTCTCAACCGAGGCGACGTTCTAACCAAACCCAACGCGTAAGCATCAGTGTTCCGTTAGGGCGGCGCCCAAAGTTAGGTTGGGCAACACGCACAAGGGTTACACTTAGGACTCATTCTTCTACGCATCTCCTCATTTCTGTCAGTATTCTTCAGTCTCTCATAATCCGCTAACCACAAAAAGATTTAGTTCATAAACCCAGATATTTTAGTAAATCGATCACTGAAACATTTCGTCAACATCACATCAAACCGAGCAAATTGTGAGTAAAAGAATATATTATGGACGCTTCAAATATCAAATAAATAGTTGTTCAACGGTTTAAGCCAACTTTAGTTTATCATTGTTAGCACAAAGTTAAAGATAACAAATAACTTAGTTAAACAACAGCTAAATATTATTAGGTCGTCTCGACTAATCTATAGTTTATTTATTGGCTTTGTTTCTAATTCTTCGCCAATAAAGATTAATTAATAGAATTCAAACTGTTTTGTTTGTTTGTTTGAAACAAGGTAAATGTTTACGCGAACTTATTTCAATGTTTTTAGTGAAGGTATTTTTCAGTTTTTAGTCTGATAATATAAAGAACCTTTTCGAATTCAGAATGAATCTCTCTGAAACAATTTTGTCTTATGCCAATGGTCATTTCTTCTCCGTGCTATTAAGAATTTATGAATTCCTTAATACTAGTAGGTCTAATGAATCTAACTTTCAAAGAATCTCCGAATCGTTTACGTTCACTTATGAATTACGCGTTTATTAATTTTGCAACTTTTACATACAATAAATATTTCCGGAAAATTTACACAACAACAATTAGCCCCGTGGTAAGCTCCAAAGCTTGTGTTACGGGTAATAGATATCTGATGTACTCAATACATATTATGTAACATTATATAGATATTTTTTACTATACATACATATTAAACACCCAGACCAAGGAGAATCGAACCGCTACCTCTTGCTCAGTTGCAGACATACTTGGGGTATTTTAACTATAAGACAAATATTTACAATTGATTAACAGTTAAAAAATAAATAAACATGGCACCAAGAAACATTTGTAAAAATAAACATTTGCTGTCCGTAAGTTCTCGAATGGAGACCACGAACCGGCAAACATGTGGAGGACGTCCACCAACTAGATGGAGGGACTACCTGGTGTAGGTAGTTAGTTAAAGTCTTTGAGGAAGGCCTATGTCCAGCAGTGGACGTCCTAGGTTTGAAATTATAAAGATGAATTTATCTTCGCTTCCTCTTAAGAATTAGAATCATTTATTTACATAAAACATGAGTATACATGAGAAAAAAGCCGTGTTGGCTAAAGGGGGAGGACACTCGACTTTCTTTCCGAAGGTCGTGGGTTCAAACCCCGCCACGCACCTCTGAATTTTTCTTCTTGAGAAATTTATGTGCGCTTTGAACACGTGCTTTAACGGTGAAGGCAAACATGAGGAAACCGGCATGTATTGAGAACTTTAAAAGAGTTTGAAGGGCATGTGACATTCACCAACCCGCACTTGGCCAGCGTGGTGAATTTAGGCATAATCTCTCTCATCAAGAGAGAAGTCCCTGTGTTCCAGCAGTGGTAACGTTAATAGGGTGATGATGATGACCCCTCTTTATCTCAGTCCAGTAACTACTTCAACCTGACATGATGATGATTTTCAAACATTGTTCATTATTTTGTAACGTAACTTGTCCTGCAAACTCTTACAAGTTACAGAACATGCCGGTTTCCTCACGATGTTTTGCTTTCAAAAGAAGAAAAACCCAGAGATTTGAATCTAAAAGTCGATTTTTGAAATCGAGTCTATCGAGGGTTCTCCCACTTAGCTTACACGGCTCCATCATAAGTTACTGACTATTGTGGTTTGTAAGAAGTAAAGGAACAAATAATGTGTCATACTATGTAACTGATCACATTTCTTTTGATCCGAGGTGATGTAATGATAATTTTCTTTTAACTAATCAAAGCTTCATTTGAAATTGACGCTTTGATAAACTTGATGCATCCCACGTGCCATACTAGAAGATGTTTTGGAACGGTGAATTTTATCACCTACTTTTGCTGTTGACTCTACCTAAGCTGTAATATTAATTTATCGTATCCATTTATGAAATACAAATATATTAAAATGCTTCCCATAACGATCCGTACCTAAGCAGAATGAACAACTTGCTCTCCGCACAATAGATGTTCAGAAATTCATACGAATTACCGGGTATCTATAGGTCAACGAACGACTATGGCTGTATAACTCATGGAATCGAAAGATTAACGAATAAATGGAGTCGAAACCTATTGTCTTGTTTATTATTTACCAATCATTCAGCAGTTGGATAGTGTTTCCATTAAGTACACATCACCCACAAAACCCTTGACAATCTAATCTAATATATAAAATTCTCGTGTCACGGGGTGCGTAATCGAACTCCTCCGAAACGGATTGACCGATTTTGATGAAATTTTTTGTGCTTATCCGGTATCTATGAGAATCGGCCAACATCTATTTTTCATCCCCCTAAATGTTAGGGGTAGTCCACCCCTAAACTTTATTTTAAATTTTTTTGACAGAATTTTTATTTATTTTTATGATACAACATACAAAAATACATACAATCCTCAATTTTCACCCTTCTAAGATCAACCCTTATTTTTTAATAGCCATTTTAGTATGGCAAAACAACGTTTGCCGGATCAGCTAGTATTAATATGTATAACATCCAACCATTACAGGTTGGCAAGTAGAAACTGCCCAAGGCATTAAGCCCACGTTTTGTTACCGGTCGGACGCACAAACACACATATTCATAAACCTAAAAATAGTTCTAAATGTTTAACAACAGTTGAATAAAAGCTTTTTACCCTTGTTTATAACTATGTATAATAGTCGCAAATTATGAATCAATTATTGTGTGCTTTAGCCAATTCAGTTATACTAGATTTTATGAATACGAGGATAAGACTTTAAACAGGTAGCTGAAAACTCAAAAACCGTCAAATAACGGTATGTAACCCGTTTCAAGTTTTAAAACCTTTTGAGACTATGATAATTTGAAAAGAGACATAATTATTTTATGAAATTACTTAATGAATTTAATAATAATGATTATAATCATTGCCGTATAAACATGGTGCATTTGGATGACCTATGTGGCTCGGTGGACGAAGGTCCGCCTGGGGCGCAAGAGTTCGATTCCCGCCGAGGGGGCAGATTTTGTACGATCTACACGTTTTCTATGTATCATGTGTATGTATTTACAAAAAAAAATATCTATGTAGTATATCAGTCACCCATAGCACAAGCTCTGCTTAGTTTGGGGTTTGGTGATGTTGTGTGATTAGTCCGGAAATACTTTTATTTCATAGTCCAGAAGTCAATACATCCATGGGAATTTATATCAAGCAAGTGATTTGTTGGAGCCCATTGTGCGGTCCCGCCATATTATATTTACAAATACAACACATTCGCTTCAGGAAAATCATTGAGAAGTATGAGAAAAGTCGGCCTGTGTTATTTTAACCTCGATTTTTGTCGGCTATTTAATGTCCGAGTTTATTTAGAATTTGTCAGATCGATATCTTACTGACAATTTGTTGGTTGATAACTTTGGTGGAGTTGGGTTTTACAAAGTTTTCCTAATGTTGTCAGAACAGCTCGAGGCAGATATATCTAAGCATATATTTATTTATTTATTTCAAATACACGAAACACATTCAATAGAGCCCATAAAATTCCACGATAAAATTAGGGATAAAATTTAAATTCAAATAAACATCAAAACATATTAAGTACACAACACACAAAATTAATAAAGAAAAATGTAAATAAACTATGTGTGACTATCTGTCCACCCGTGGCTTTGCCCGCGTAATAATAGATTTTCCCGTAATAAAAAGCAGCTTTTGTCATATACTGGGAAAATAGCTAAGATCGTGCCAAATTTGGTCTAAATCGGGCTTTACTCGCAATAATGGATGTTCCTATGTGTTATTCTGATATGCAAGATTTGTTATTCTGATATGCAAGATTTGTTATTCTGATTGCAAGACATTATTGTGAAGTTTCATAAAATAAACTTCAGTAGGTAGTTTTTGAGAGAAAAGGCAACCAAAATCAACTCACAAGCTTTCACGTGTATAATGCTAGTAGGATTATGGTCATTATCCAACAAATACGACATCGCAAGTGACTTGCAAAATGAGGTCACAGGATCAAACACCGTTTTTCAAAGAGCTTTGTAACTTTGTAATTGAAATCTGTTTAACAAAGGGGTTTCTATAGATCGAATTGAACAAGATTTAAATGGCACAAATGTTTCTCAGTAGATTCTCAAGTTGTAAAAAGCTGTACTAACAAAAAAGCTACATGCTTAAAAAATATAAAGTGGCAAACAAAAGCAAGCTCAATAATATATAGTGGCATCCTTTGATGAGTCCCATTTTGCAAAATTTGACAATACGAACTTGTGTTTTTTTGCCACGTATCCATATTAAACCTTCATTCTCTTAAAGGAAAAAAAAAACTATTTATTTTGTAATATAAGTGTAATGTGCTTTTAATTGTGACCCCACTCCCCAAATATAATATTTGCAATTTCAGTCGCCATAACGTATAAACTATTTAACCAATTTTAATCAAACATGTCTAAGAACACTCACACATAATTCACCTATAGTATTAAAAAAAAACTAACGTGAAATCGCTTTACCATTCGGGAGCACACGTTTAACACATCCCTCTTTTTGCGTCGGGGGTAAGACATTATGTTTGGGAAGACCGCATAGCGTCGGACATGAACCAAAATTAGTTGGATATTATGCCGTGTTCAAAACCTCTAAGGCTGGGTCCACACTTGTATCATTTCGGTGTATCACGATCAGGCGTGGCGTATCGAGTATCCGTATCATAAGTATGGACGCTCATTTTATACTTTTATGTGATACTGTATCATTTCAGCGTATCAAATTTAACTTTACAAATATGGACGCTTCAAAAAGAAAATGTAACAAGTAACTTCAAGAGTAACAAAGTCCATACAACCATAGACAACTTTGCAATGTTGGCTTTCGGTATATTTGGATTATTAATCGAATAGGTACAGTTAGCTACTCCGATGTTTAAAATCGACAATCCCAAAGTGCTGTTCCTCTCGATCTCCTGTCAAATCATATTTGGGTCAGTGAGAAGTGAGTAATTTCGCGCATCGGATTTAATCAATTACAGTAGAATTTGCGAATAGCCGTAGAAACTGCTACGGCTACAGGGTTGCAGCCGTAGGCAGTGCATTGTGTAATATTTTGGCCTGAAAGCCGTAGAACACGGTAATTGCCGCAGCATTAAATATAAATAAAATAAATATTTCCGGACTACTCACACATCATCACCTAACCCCAAACTAAGCAGAGCTTGTACTATGGGTGTTAGGTGACGGATATACTACATAGATACATTTTTTTTGTAAATACATACATATAGGATACATAGAAAACACCTAGACCCGAAACCAGAAATTATAGATCGTACAAAATCTGGTCCCCCGGCGGGAATCGAACCCGCAACCTCCTGCGCCTCAGGCGGACGTTCGCCCACCGAGCCACAGAGGTCGTCGTTTGGCAGCACTGGATCAAGCATTCACGTCCAAACTTGTTCAATGCAACGCGTATCCCCTTTGATGATCGCGGAAAAACCGACACAGGATGGTTCGGGGTGTATCACGATACAGTATCATGATACAGTATCATGATACAGTATCAAAATACGTCCATACTACCGTGATACGCGTATCGGATACGCGGTGTATCTTGATACGCGATCATTGGAGATCGGGTGCGGATCGGGCCGTATCGGATACGGCATGTATCATTAACGTGTATCAGTTTGCGTCCAAACTAGCGATCATGATACGCGCCGAGGATACGCGACGGGGATACGATACGCCGAAATGATACAAGTGTGGACCCAGCTTAACTTTATGTAGGTAATTTTCTTTCTAGTGAAATGATCTGACATATTTTAGGGAGGCCTATCACTGCTAATTTACGTTAGACATTTGACGTAAGACATACTTAATCAACAGCATTGAAATTCAATATATCTATTTACCTCTTCTACCCGACACTGTGTTGACCAAGTGAGAGCTCACTGGACTTTCATTCCGAAGGTCGTGTGGTAAAACCCAGCCGCGCACCTTTTACAAGATGTAAAATCTAGAGGTGCGCTATAAACAAGTGCTTTAACGGCGAAGGCGTACGTACATCGTGAGGAAACCGGCTTGTTCTGAGAACTTAGAAAGTTTAAGGATATGTGACATTAACCAAGCCGCACTTAACCAGCGTGGTGATTTAAAACCTAATCTCTCTCGTCGAGAGAGAAGTCCCTGTGTCCCAGCTGTGGGAACGTAAATAGCGTATGCCTCTCCCACCCTGCTAAGTGCTAATAACAGGCTTCAATAAACTGAAACAAGCGGCAATGGTGCCAGTCAATGGTCCATGGCGAATATATTACCTGCAGAGTAATGTGTGGGACTGATACTTCCCTCATGACGGCAATGGCTTTTGGAATAGGTCTCCAGGGCTAAAGCTCTGATTTAGTCAGAGGTAGGTCCACATAACAACGTCTACCATGGTAAGCTGTGGGCTTATGCCACGGGATGAATAATTATATATACAATAATATACGTGATCATATGTAATATATTCGTAACGGCCTTAAACGGAAGACCAGCGAAGGCTTCACAGACCGCATTTTTTTGTTTATTAAATACAAACAATTGAACTTACATACTAGAGTCCAACACATTTAAAAGTTGAAAATATATTTTTCTGATAACAATTTCGATTAGTAATTAATAATCAATATATGATAAAATAATAAAAATATATACAATTAATTATATTAAATGTCAAAAATTATAATGAACATTCAAAAATAAAAAACCTACACGCAATAATTAAACAATTAAAATATATAATTATGTTGTAAATACGCTTGAGTCAATAATAAAAATATCATTATGTTGAGCTTATTCGGCTTGCCAGCAAATATGTCAAATATGCATTATGCCGAGTTGGGGCATTTTTGGAAATACATACATTTAAACATTCTGTTATCGTTAAAACAATAATGATTATTTGCCGGCTATTTCTCCGCATGCGTGTATACGTAAGTAGTATTAAATTGTGAACAAATGATTTAGTATTGTATTAAGAACGCTTAACAGGCCTCCCTAAATATATAAATTGGGGATTACCCCCAAACTTAGTACCAGAACGGTATACCAGAAAATTCGTTATCTAGCATTATATTTTTCTTTCATTTTCTACAGACCATTTTCTTTTTACTAATTTGTGTGTGTTGATTAACACGAGGAAAACCTGCTTATCTCAACGAACAGGCTACGAAAGCTGGACAAATTGTTTATGGGTCTTTGTGGTCACTTCTAGAAAACCCAATTTCATAAAATGTGACTGGTGTCAGCCATCTAAATTACGCATGCTGGATATCCTATATTTAAGGGGTCATGCAAATGTATACCAACTACGCTGTATCTATTGACCATGTTTTGTGTTTTCCTTGTTGGATGTCATATTTTAATAAATAAATACACCACACTCCTGTGACTCCTCTTCGTTGAAACGGTTGCACATATTTGACAGAAAATGTATATTCATATTCATATAATGTATATTCATATATTTCTTATAAATTTTACATTACATATTTCATCATCATCTCAGCCGTAAGACGTCCACTGCTGGACATAGGCCTCCCTCAAAGATCTCCAGTGGTTTCGGCTGGCAGCGGCCTGCATCCACCGTGAGCCCGCAGCCTTCACCAGATCGTTCGTCCATCTACTTGTGCGCTTGCCGATCCGTGGTCTCCATTCGAGAACCTTTCGGCCCCAACGACCATCTGTTCTTCGTGCTATGTGGCCTGCCCACTGCCACTTCAAAGAACTAATCCGTTTGGCTATGTCGGTGACCCGCGTTCTTCTACGAATCTCCTCATTTCTGATTCGATCCCGTAGAGAAACCCCGAGCATAGCCCTCTCCATAGCTCTTTGAGCGACTCTGAGCCTGTTGATGAGACCAATAGTGAAGCACCACGTTTCGGATCCGTATGTCATCACTGGCAACACACATTGATTGAAGACTTTCGTCTTGAGGCACTGCGGTATATTAGATGAAAAGACGTGTCTTAGTTATCTTAGTTCAGTTTCCTGTACTCGGACTGACATAGTAGCGTTTCTGTACAAACACTTCAACACTTCGATATATCGATAGTCAATGCGACATCGTTGGAGAGACTCAAGCACCGCCCATGTTTCCACCGAATCGAAGGCCTTCTCGTAGTCCACAAACGCTAAACAGAGCGGCAAGTTATACTCTTCGGTCTTCTGTATAACCTGCCGCAGCGTATGAATGTGGTCTACGGTACTATAGCCTTTTCGGAACCCGGCTTGTTCGGGGGGCTGGAAGTCATCAAACCTGCGCTCGAGACGATTTGTAAGGACCCTAGAGAACAGCTTATAAACATGGCTCAAAATTACATTATTTAATTTAACATATTTTACAAATCGTGTTGAAAATGTCATAATTCTATGTCTTTATCTAAAAATAAATATAATATAAGCATGCGTTTAAAAATAATAACAAAAGTAATAATATTTAACAGCAGTACTCAGAATCATATTCATCTATACTAATCTATACTAATATATAAAGCTGAAGAGTTTGTTTGTTTGTTTGTTTGTGTGTTTGTTTGTTTGAACGCGCTAATCTCCGAAACTACTGGTTCGAATTGAATAATTCTTTTTGTGTTGGATAGTCCAGTTATCGAGGAAGGCTATAGGCTATATAACATCACGCTACGACCAATAGGAGCAAATATATAATGGTAAATGTGTAAAAAACGGGAGAAATTGTTCATCTTTGAAGCCTTCCGTTGCGTGCGCCGTGAAAACGGTTCAAGATACACAAAAAATATGTATTAAAGAATAATAGCTCTTTTAATGATCTAAAAAACAGTCCGCAATAGTATATGTCTATCTTTTAAGATAAACTCACAAAAACCGTTTTTATGGTACCTAATTTGGTCGAAATAATTTGTTCAAGTTGTATCAACATAATAATATTAATCTTTATTCAAATAAATATGTTGTTGGTTAAGAGTACTTCATCCATTATAACGCGAGTAGCACCGCAGGGCACAGCTAGTCTATACTAATATTATAAAGCTGAAGAGTTTGTTTGTTTGTTTGAACGCGCTAATCTCCGAAACTACTGGTTCAAATTGAATAATTCTTTTTGTGTTGGATAGTCCAGTTATCGAGGAAGGCTATAGGCTATATAACATCACGCTACGACCAATAGGAGCAAAGATATAGTGGTAAATGTGTAAAAAACGGGAGAAATTGTTCATCTTTGAAGCCTTCCGTTGCGTGCGCCGTGAAAACGGTTCAAGATACACAAAAAATATGTATTAAAGAATAATAGCTCTTTTAATGATCTAAAAAACAGTCCGCGATAGTATATGTCTATCTTTTAAGATTAACTCACAAAAACCGTTTTTATGGTACCTAATTTGGTCGAAATAATTTGTTTAAGTTTTATCAACTTAATAATATTAATCTTTATTCAAATAAATATATTGTTGGTTAAGAGTACTTCATCCATTATAACGCGGGTAGCACCGCAGGGCACAGCTAGTTTATTGTATATAGCACCCTTGCAACAAAACATCTTTCAGTTTATTTTTGAATATGTATGGAGTTTCAATGCATTTGAAATCTCTGGGTAGCTTGTTGAAAAGTTTCACGGCCTGATAGCGACTGTCATGCTTAGCTTTTATGTAATTATGTAACCGGGGACAAGTTACAATATGCAATATGCAGCTATGTTCTTGTCCTATTCGTTAGCCGAAGCCTGATATAAATTGCTAATGACCTCGAATAGCACAATAGCGATATTTTATCCCCAATAATTAAGTATATCCCAGGGGCAACCCTATAAAACCCGTTTGAGCTCAGATAAAGTCCTTTATATTCATGTTTTTTAATAAAATAAATATTGTTAGGCAATTCACACAGCAGCATTTATGGTAAGCTACTAAAACTTGGTTGGGGTTTTTTTCCCGTGATTATGGCGCTTGAAACAGCGTCGAAATATCGGAAAACTTAAAAATTTACAAATCATGGTATGTTACCCGTTTTAAGTCATAATACTAAAACTAGACTTGTTATAAACTGGGTTTGGATAATAGTAAGTTTTTTGCTTTATGAAATAAATATACAATGTGTATTTTCGAAGCTTGATCAAACAAAATGTGTGAAAACGACATAAATTCGGATATCGGATAAAAAAATTATATGTTGAACAAACAATAAATTAGTTGATAGCAATAACTAAACATTTTGTTTTACTTTATCTTATCTTAATCCATCGTTAATATCCCACTGTTGAGCAAGGGCTTCGTTTCGTTTCATCTTGTCTTGCCTTGTTTTACATAAATTGTTGTTTGTTGAAATTTGTACAAGGCAGAAAGTACTTCAAATGGCTAATAAATAACGTGACAAACGAAAAGAGGTAGACCCATTCTTTTTGGAAGAGATTTGTAGTATATATTATGAAGTTTAATACTTTGAATATAATACACCGCTCACTCAAACAGAAACGAAGAAAAAGCCAGATAAGTTGTTTTTATTTAAAAAAATATTAAATCGTTTTTTTTTAATAGCCTACATAATTTTTTTTCCGATATTTATCGATAAATTTATGTCGTGTATCCGCACATTTCGTTTGGTCAAGGTTCGAAAATACACATTGTATACCAACAAATGCATAGAGAGCATTCAAACACTAGTCCTCAGAGGGAATCGATTAATTCTTTAGCTGATGCAAACCTGTACCTATCTAGGATGCAGTTTTAGTAAATCCAAGTACAATTCAGCCACGAATCCCTGATCTATTTCCTAGAAACGAAAGCATTACGTCCTCCCAATATTTGTTCCGTGTGATTTCAATAAACGGGCACCCTTTGAGCATAAATAATGCATGTCGAATTTTATACGGGCTTCGATCAGATCAATAGTGTTTATACAGATCTCAGCTCAGAGCATTAACAGAACTAAAATACCAGTAGCTAAAATCTCGTGATTTGTGAGGTTAATGTTTTTCGAGAGTATGTATGAAGGCGTTATCATTGTTAGATGCAATCCTTTTAGCAAAGACTTAAAAACTGGCTTTTAAAAAACCGTTTAATAGGTTTAATGATTTTTTTAGCTGACTCCTTATTAATAGTACTAGTTTTTTTTTTATTTTTACTGATATTTCAATGATTTTATGGAATTATTATTTTTTAATTACAATTTTTTTTTTATACATCATACAACTAGACATTATAAGTAATTATTATCATCTGTTTTTTGTAAGAACTATTATTTTAATAATTTATGTTATGACATGTAACCAATTGTTATCTTTCATGTAAAAAATAATAAAAATACGAAGTTTACACATAAAATTACATATCTTTATAAATAAAAATTAATTGTTGTTCGTTAGTCTGATTAAAACTCGAGAACGGCTGAACGGATTTATCTTATCTTAGTCTTTAAATGTTCGTGGAGGTCTAGGGATGGTTTAAAAGGCGAGAAAAATCGAATAATTGCCGGGGAAAAAATTTTAATAATTACCCGTGCGAAGCCGGGACGGGCCGCTAGTTTGCAATAAATATAGTCGCAGTCGTGTTTTTTTTTTCGTTTTCATTGCTGATTGTGAATTCTATCTTGAGATATTGAGGGGTTGGATTCCCGCCGGGGAACCCGATATGTACGATCCACAATTTCTGGTTTCTGGTCTGTGTATTTTCCATACAACATTTGTATTTATTAAAAAAAAAATATTTATGTAGTATATCAGTCACCTAACACCCATAGTACAAGCTCTGCTTAGTTCGGGGTTAGGTGATGCTGTGTGAGTAGTTCGGAAATATTTATTTATTTATTTTGTATGTTATTTAACTTGAGATTTTAGTCATTCATTATTTGAGCGTTCATTGCCAAAAGCTTCTATCATTGATTCTAATCATTGTGAAAGGGGTTTACCAATACTCCCAAAGTTAGGCAGATATATTGGCAAGCGCAGTATTGGGTTTGTGGCATTGTATTCCAAGAAGTTACAACAGAAGCGTATCTTCTGGTGAATTTTAGATGTGGAAATGGACGGAAGATATTGTTACAGCAGGTCTATGAAAATACAGCATTCAAGAGAAATAACTTAAAAGTTATGAAAGATTTCTTATGTTCAGTGTAGTCCTATGGCTAAGACAATTATAGTAATAATAAATAAAAAATAAAAATAAATAAATATTACCGGACAATCCACACAACAACATCTAGCCACGTGATTAGCTCTAAGCTTGTGTTACGGGTGCTTGACATCTGATATACTTAATAATAGAGGTATACATTTATATATTTTTTTTTAGTAAACATATTTAACACCCAGACCAAGGAGAAAGTACTTGCAAAACATACAAACACTTTACCCCTCGGCGGGAATCGACCCCCTTACGCCGTAAGCGGACTTTGGCCCACCGCGCCACTGAGGCAGTCGATAATAATAATGATTGCTTAAACTTCTTTATTCACGTGGTAATCAATTCGTTTTGTATTTATTGCACGATTTAGTCATACAATCTGCGTAAGCATTTCAAAACAAGTGTGTATCAAATTTCATTAGTTTCAATTTTTGATTACAAGCTTAAATCGGTTATTAAAAATAAAGAACTCGTTATTCATATAAATAACTGTAAAGTTTTTGTTGAGAGTCAAATCAAAAACCACGATATGAATCGAAAAACCACGATATGAATCGAAAAACCACGATATGAATCGAAAAACTGTTTTCTTAGAATGTGTCGTTTCGCACCGTGGTTCGAAATACCCTCGTAATTTTTAGAATGTATCGATTCAAACACATTGTCATCGCAGCCACATCGTCAGTGTCAACAGAGTTGTCTATAACGACTGCAAAACGAGTGAATATTATTGATTTTCTGTACAAAATAGATGCCCGACCACGTTGTAGTTGCGATATTTTTTCGTATGCTTATGGTACGTGTTTGTTTGCCCAGACAGTTTTTTTGTATATCAACATAGCTATAGTTTTCACAGATAGACATAGTTTTAATATACATTCACGTCCAACCCTGTACAGCAGACGCATTCTGTAAAAAATCGAATCCGAACTCGAAATCACTCAAGTGACCGAGCTCACTTCGAACGCTCGTCACTGAGGCGCTACAGGCGCTATCGAGTTTTACAGAATACAAAACTTTAAACTCACCGCGGATTCAGCTTAGTAAGGATCGAAATGAGTTTACAGAATGCGTCTACAGGTCCGGAGGCCGCGACTGGCGACCGCGACAAGTGTCTCGGTCTCTTCTGATGTATGTCGCCGGTCGCGGTCTACGGTCGTGATCTCTTTGTCGCGGCGCGAACTTCCACCTTAAGGCTTCCTGCACACCGCTCCACTGTAAACACGCGCCGCCGCCACGTCGGTCACCGCGCCTGCGCCGTTTCACTCCCCGTTACTACATAGCTTAACTTAATAAATGTAACTAGTAATGTTCTTCGTAACTTGAAATGAATTATTACTAACAGCCGTATAGTGGACTGGAAAAATTAGGCAGACAGACTAAGCCTAATTTTTGACAGCTACATCCACAGTAAAAGTTATTTTATGAAAAACATTAGCCAATTATCGCAGTCGCTGAGGCCGAAATCGACCAAGACTAGACTTACTACTACTAATTTTTGATGGCAGGTGGCATCGTGTGCAAGTGCGATAACTCAGCCGAAAGAACTTCTCGCTTTGCTCTCCCGGGCTAGCAAACGCAAAACCTCTCGTGTCCAATTTATTCGGAATGGTCAAGCGTAAGAATTGAAAGAAAACATTGTAAGGCAATGCAGATCTATCCAACTAATATTTTAAACGCGAAAGTTTGTAAAGATGTAAGTGTGTTTGTTGTTCTTTCACGCCAAAACTACTTAATGAATTACAAAAAAAATACAAAACGTTACTAATTAACGTTTTGTATTTTTTTGTTTATATAAAAATCTTATTAAAATGGTTTCCAAACTAGGCACAGCCTGTATCTTGGAAACCTCCTTCCTAATGATTTATACATATCATACCTAAATATAAAGTTTTAATAAAATAATATACGTTTACATTTTATAGAACACATTTTATAGATTTTTATAGATTTTATAGAAGACTATTAAAGTTATAATACAAAATTGTAAGTAGTTAATTAAAGGTATACGCGCAAAGTAGTGAAAAGTGTGTTAAGAGTTCTATATTTGTACTGTGTTGGCTGTATAATTCGAGTGTGATGTGTGTTGTGAGTGTGGTGTAAGTGTGTAGTGTGTGTGATGATTGATGAGTGTTGTGAGTGTGGTGAAAGTGTGTGTGATTTGTGTAAGATGTGAGCGTTGTTTGGGAGAGTAGAATGCTGTGTGTATAACCAATTACTACCTTTTAGATGTAACTTGACAATAATAAAGTTTGCATATCAGAATAACTTATACAGCGAGCAAAGCGCGATTTGAGTATAAATTAGCATGGACATACATAGCTGTTTTCCCAGTAAAGGACAATCAAAACCGGGGAGGGCAGCTAGTTTACCACATTTATATGACTGATGACTCATCAGGTAGTCTGCGGGCTACCTGATGAGTCATCCGTTAAGTAGGTCTGTTCTCGAGATTTTCGACACCTCGTTCGTTCAATGTTTAATTTTGATTTGAGATAAACTCCTAGCGGTAGTTTATATTGGGTTGGATTTAGTTCAGTAATTATTAGAGCAGTGGTTCGAGATGAATGTTATCTGTAACTGCACTTTGATTGGTGTTTGTTCAGAAATCATTATAACTATGGTATTTTTATGAAAATAAAAATACCATAGTTATAATGATTTATTTGATGTGTCAATTGAACTGTATTTTTAAATGAACAGACTGATAATGATTTCGTCATTAGTCAATAAAATGGTATCCTAGAGTTTGTTCAAATCGAATTATCAAGGCGATTTATTATAAATTAAATCAATGTCTCACTGTTTTTGTGTTCGGGATAAATACAAAACAGATTTTCATACGGTTTTCAGCAATAGGTAGAATGATTCAAACTCAAGATGAAGGTGGTTTCTGGAACGGGCCAACTAGTAAAATATATATTTTATTTATTATAATTATAACTACACTGCGTAGGTGTGATTTTTATATACCAAATACAAATATATCCAAGGTTTTATCTTTATTAAGTATTAGATGTCTCAACCCAGTTACGAAAACTCAGAGCTTAGATTAAATTTAAGTGCTATTGTTTTTCTTATAAAAAGCGATAACTCCAAAATTTGCATAAACCTCTCAAATTTCAATCTACATAGATATCTATAGTTTAGAAAACCTGACAAATGTCTGAAAATAAACTACGAAGGCTTTCAGAACTTTGACGCCTAATAAATTACACGTACTTTAGGAGTCTCGCCCGAATAAAATATTTCACTCGTGAATTGAAAGTACAAAAGCCAAAGAAAATATAAATGGATATATTCCTAACCCGAGCAAAGACTTACAAAACGAATTCGAAAAAATCCGTAACAGGGACCCGTACAAAGTTAAGCATTCCTAAAGTATTTTAATCAAAGAGAACGTTTTTGTAATAAGGACTCTAACCATTCCTTTTTAGGAGTAGTTCGATCGTTCTTGAAAGTTTCGTATTGTTTTTACTTTTTCAATTTAACGTAAATTAAGTTATGCGCGCTGCAGTACTTGTATAATATTGGCTTGTGGAGAATGTACTGAGGTAAATTGAGCTTATTTTTAAAATGGAGTTTATATAGTTGCAATATATTTGTTGATGGATTTTATAAACTCCACTATACATTTTTTTTTAATTTCTTTTACTGAAAGGGTTTGTTCAGACTCGTCACCCTTGTAGATACACAAAGTACAATAAATCAAAGATACTACAACTATACTATTGTATAACTATGTATGTTTATATTACATTTATATATTTCTAGGTACTGCGTTCTGTAACAAATTGTTTGTAAATTTTGTTCAGTTTATCAGCTTCCTCTGATCGAGGGTTAAGTAGATAACTGTTACAGCTTCCTAACTGCCAAAAAATAGTCAATTTTTCAAATAGCTATACATATTCTTTAGTCAGACACTAGAAGTGAGTGCGAATGAAAGAAGGTAAAGAATCTGTTTAGTTAAATGGTTATGGTGACGCAGAATATCAGTCTTCGGCAGTTTCTGAGCTGCTCGAATATTATGTTAAGCGTTTACTTTAGGTTGCCAAAATTTGATTGACTATTCATAGTTTTAAGTTGTGGTTTTGCGTCAAAAAATAAACGTATTATTATTATTATTATATTAATAAACGCACTACTCATGTATAATTTAACTTATGGAGATTTAATTTTATTAATATCTTCGGGAAGATTTACATAAAGCGGGCGTATAAACGTGTACGAAGTTTGGTCATAAACCATTACAATTTTGGCATGTTGTGTAACATGGCAAAATAGAAGACTCGTGATAGGTACGATTCACTAGCGGGGATAGGATGAATTTCGCCTTTTTAATATTCCATTATGGCATTTTGTGAAAAAAATTAAAAAGTTCTATAGACCTAAAATCTAAGCGTCACAAATTTTCTTGAGAAAAGCGTTCATTTGAGTATAATCACACTAAATATAATAGACATACATAGCTTAGATATTTTATCATACATATTAGGTCCTTACATATGAAATTGGCGTTTTTCGTACTGGCCACTTTAATCACAAATTTCTCCTCTTTGGTAAGGAATTCCAAATTCAAATTTGTACAGCTATAGACTCATGTATTTGTGCTTCGATGATCGTCATTCATTTGTTTTTTTTCTTCTGTTTTTTTCTGTTTGCGTCACTCATTTTACAAAATGGAAAACTTAAAATATCGCATTATTTACGAGTACGAGTTCCGCCGTGGCACTAGTGCTGCGGAAACAACTCGAAGGGTGAATGATGTGTATGGCGGTCGTGTTGCAAAAGAAAACACAGTTCGTTTTTGGTTCCAACGTTTTCGTTCTGGAAATTTCGACTTGCAGAACAAGCCCCGTGGACGGCCTGAGACTCAAGTTGATAATGAAGAGTTGAAGGCTATTGTGGAAGCGGATCCATCGCAAACCACGTCCGAGTTAGCTGCAGGCTGCGGTGTTAGTGATAAAACTGTTTTAATTCACTTGAAGCAAATTGGGAAGATTAAAAAGCTTGAAAGGTGGGTACCTCACGAATTGACTGAAGCAAACCGGCAAACGCGCGTCGACTGCTGCGTTACATTACTAAACCGGCACAATAATGAAGGTATTTTAAACCGAATCATTACCTGTGATGAAAAATGGGTTCTTTACGATAATCGGAAGCGCTCAGCGCAATGGTTGGATCCTGGCCAGCCAGCCAAATCCTGCCCCAAGCGAAAATTAACCCCAAAAAAGTTACTTGTAAGCGTTTGGTGGACTAGTGCCGGTATTGTTCATTACAGTTTTCTCAAATCTGGCCAGACTATTACGGCTGATGTCTATTGTCAGCAATTGCAAACCATGATGGAAAAGCTAGCGGCTAAACAACCTAGGCTGGTCAATCGCTCCACGCCACTGCTGCTTCACGACAACGCTAGACCACACACTGCGCAACAGACGGCTACTAAATTAGAAGAGCTTCAATTGGAAAGTCTAAGACATCCTCCGTACTCCCCGGACCTTGCTCCAACAGATTACCATTTTTTTCGAAATTTGGATAACTTCTTGCAAGGGAAAAAATTCAACTCCGATGGGGCAGTCCAAATCGCCTTCAAAGATTTTATTGATTCCCGTCCGACTGGTTTTTTTAGTAAAGGGATCAATGAACTACCTATAAGATGGCAAAAGTGCATAGAAAATAATGGTTCATACTTTGATTAATTAAATATATTATATTAAAAAATATTCGACTTTTTGTTCCTCCCATACAAAACGCCAATTTCATATGTAAGGACCTAATATTTAACACCCATACTAAGGAGAAAAGTGCTTGCAGAACATACATAACACCATAGACTAATGAACCTCATTAGTCTATGATAACACTGACCTCTCGGGAATCGAACCGGCGCATGCGGACCTTCGCCCACTGAGCCACAAAGGCACACGACGATACCACACACAATCATCTAAGTACTCAGATGATACCATAGATGATTGAGAGTTTGGTTTAATGGTCAGTAATATTCCATATTCTAAATTAGATTCATGGCAGTAAATGCCACGCTGAAAAGCTACGATATCAACAGTTGCAGCACAGCTAAATCTTATAAAACGCATCTAAAATCCATAAAATCCTTATCCTCCTAGCAACTCAACCAAAGAAATATCACAAAGAGAATATTTTTTCGCCTCATTACACCATTACTTTTGAATCCAAACCACTCAGACTCATTGTTAATATCAAAGAGCGTCAAAAAACAAAACCGCTCCAATCCAATACCCGCTTCGAATTCCCCACCGGATGTTGAACCATTCATAGTCCCTTTAGACGCGAACTTTATGCCGAAACAAGACGTACCTATTGTAACATAAACAAACTTGATTACCGGATCGTAATCTGACGGAATAAGATTCAGAATTGCGTATCGGAAGTAAAATGGTTTATTCGCTCATTGACGGCGAAACCACAGAAGCGAACAAAACTATTGAAGTATTGTTTCACTGTTTAACCTGCAAAGTTATTGCGAAGTTGGAGCTATCTCCTGTTTTCTTTATTCAAGGTCATTATCATCATTACCAAACATACATGTACAGACTTACTTAAAGAGGACCAGTTATTTTAGTTGGAAGCTAATTGCATCCACAAAAATAAAAAAATCCGTAACATCTTGTTAGAGGACATCTTTCACTTTTAAAATAGCATTACACATAAAATAGACAGTTATGATGATATAAAAGCACATAACAGCTCAGCCGACAGTGGCAGAAGGCCGCATCGGACAAAACTCGTAAAATCGAAACAGAGCGCCGATATAAAAGGAAGGCAGATGAATATCGGGATGAGAAAACCGCTATTATGCATGTGACATACGGAGCCGAAGATGAACGAGTATGGACGAGTATGACTCGTATTTCGTCGTAAATCATACGGATGGAAATGATTTACGAGTATAGACTGGTTTTCTGAAGGCCTATGCCTTTAGACTTGAAATTGTAAATTTACATAGATGTTGACGTAATGTTTCTGAGTGTGCGTAACAATGATTTTGTATGTTTTTTTAGCAATAACCTTTTCTTATGAATTGTGATATTTATTTGTTTACTATTTTTCAGTTTCATTAAGTTTTTAATTGAATTCCCTGACCTTCTTTACACATATACGTACATAATATAAACTATATTTTAATGTACATCTTAGGAATCTCTGAACTGATTTGGGAAAAAATAAAAAACAATGTTAAGACTACGATTCCACGTGCAACACAGAGAAATCAAATTATAATAAAACACCCCTGTTTTGGCTGTGGTTAATGAAAAACTGAAACAATACTACCTGTTCTTTAAAATCCAGAAGCTCATAAAGATTTACAGTTATTTTTCTAGGAAGCTGCCTACATCAAGTAAGTTATATCAATTCAGACTTCCTACGCTGGGCTGGTCGCTACGCGGTCTTCCATCAAAAAATCCAAGAACTTGTCGATTTTAATGGTAATTTTTCCTATGTGCGACCTGCCCATTTTCACTATAACTAACTGTATCTGAAATATCACTAGTTAAATCAAAATTTGCGAATCCAAAATACCATCTCGCACAATCATAAGTACCAGAAATCCAGCTGTTTCGCTCGACGGCGGCGCCCGTATATCACAATTTAAAAGACCAACGAAACTCAGTTTTATTCTTCAAAAAAGAATCTCACAATTTCATTCTGTTCTCGGTTCCCTTGCGAAAATTTATTTCAATGGTATATTCTTGGACTAAGGCCTGGGACACTTAGGATCTGCTTTTAATTTGAAATTATGCTTTATGTCTTGGCCTTTACGGTATATTATTTTGTTCACGTGAAGATAACTTTTGGGGAGAAATTAAAAGTATAATGGAGACTGCCACGGGTTTTTGTTTGGCTTCGGTCGACTTCTTTATTGATTCGTTATTATAAGATGCTAAAATAATTCATATGAAAATAACAGATTACGGTATGTGCCAATTACGGCTACAATATAAAAAATAATTTCAGACTTTTTCGCCCAAGTAATGAACTATCATGTATGATATATATATATGTATATATGTATCGTGTATGATGTACTTTCTTTAAATTAAATACATAAATAAATTAAGGTTAAATAAGGTTTGCTAAGAAAACTCTAATAGGGTTAAGCTCGCCTTTATATGTTATAACTAAGATTTATATATGTTTCTGTGCGCAATAAAGGATTTAAGAATTTAAATTAATTATATAAATAATTCCGAACAATCCACACAACAACATCTAGCTCCGTGGTAAGCTCTAAGTTAGAGCACTAAAAATCTGATATACTTCATATAATAGGCATACATATATCAATTTTTTTATGTATTATATTAAAAAAACTGGTAATTAAATGAAATTACAAGAATTCTGAAATAACAAACAAAAAGTCGTAGATAATTATGAATCTCCATATATAAAGTAAGTGAAAACTCGAAAGAACTTTTCCAATAGCTATTAATAGAAGCTGAGGATTCACCACATTCATCAAGACTGAGTCAATTCTGATAATTACTCCGGACAGCTCGTTGAAAGTTCCATAACTTTCAGACTTCGTGTTAGGAAGTCTCTGAATACAACTTTCCGACCAGCAATAGTTTCAAAGTTTTAACACTTGCTATGTAAAATATGTAGGATGGGTTTTGTAGAAATAGCATTTTATAGGAAGTTTTTCTTCGCTGGTTACTTTTTAAAATAGGTGCAAACGGTCAAACTTACTGTTTGACAGTTTTATCTGTATATTTTATATAAATAGAAGGTGTTTCAAAATTGGTATTCAAGCGGAAAGGGTGTCGCAGCTATGCTACGCACCATGCAAACATAATATATTTTATTGGATTTGGAAGCCAAAAAATAAGTCGAAAAAATCTTTGAAATGTAATTTTTTTTTGCGAGTCTGTAAGAGGATGCCGTTTTAAATTCGTAAACTTTTAATTATAAAGAGTATGCCTAAATTCGGCGTCTTAATTTTTTTGCAATTTAATATAGCCAGTCTCACCGACAATGGACGGACGGACTGACACCGACCGCAGTCAATGTAAACACAGTCGTAGATAACGACTGCAAAATGTGTTGCTTCTAAATATATCCTAATGATTTCCTAAACAAAAATTTGGCAAACGTTTGACAATTTTTTTGCATCGACAACGTGACCATTGTCGATGCGATATGGTAGCGTCGTTTTGTAGTGTGATATTGTGTACTTTGGCCCTTAACTAACATCCATTACGCATAGATCCATCAAACTCTCGAAAAATATACCTACTCAGTACACATACCAAATCCTACAACGCAACATTCCGCAAATTATCAAAATATTACGTCACTAATTCCATTTCCTTGGAATAAAAAAATCCACAACAACAGGCCTACCATTAGTTGATCCCAATCCGTCTTCCCTTTATATATTTCAAGTTCACCCGTGTAATTCCGAGAGCTGGCCGTGATAATCCCACAGAGATGAGCTCAAAGTTATTTGGGAAAGGTCAACATTAAGGGTTATTCTCGTTAATGTCATCGATGGTTAATCAGAATAGGATTAGTCTATTCTATGAAACTGATCAATCATAAAAAAAATAATGTACTTACCTAATTTTACTAAATTTTATGATGAGTTTGTCGAAAAAGTCGTCGAAGTTGAAGTGCCCCGTGGTGTTACCCTCGTTTAATGGATTTTCACTTAAACCTATATCCTTTCTCAAGCCCTAGAACATCTGTTTACGAAATTTCATTTAAATTGATTCAGTAATTTTTACTTGAAAGCGAAACAGACAGAGTTTATTTCGCATTTATAATATTAGTATGAAAGTATTGAGGAATATTGCGGAATGATTTATATCACATGTCATTTAAACTCTTTAAACTTTGCAGAACATGCCGGTTTCCTAATGATTTTTTGCCTTCACCGTTACAGCACTGGCGGGGTTTGAACCCACGACATTCAGAAAAAAGAGTGTGCTTCCATTTAGCCAACACGGCCTGTTGATAATGATGTAGGGACAAATCCCAGATGGCTCCCCCTCTAAAGATATTACGCAATCGCAACAGGAGATGCGGACCATTTGAAAGGAGTTGTTTATACCGTCTAGAAAGCTCGCAGATATGATAAATAACTTTTCGCTTGTCGTTGCTTATTCCACGTTTTCGTTAAAAGTGGCTATTTTTGCGGCTAAAATGTTTTCCATCCCATTTCCTAACGTCGACTCGGATAGTCGTTTCGTCGGGCGACTTGAATTAATATTTGGTTAATTTTGTTGTCCAGATGATGTATTTTATAATTTAAAAACATTATCTTCGTAAAACAAAGAAGTCTGTTTTCCTGTCTGTTTTATCAGCTTTTAAGAGTTTCTTGTATCGATTTATATGAAGCTTTCAGCAATAAGTATATTGATTTAAGAGTACGTAATTAATGAACAGTCTGCATTATAATTGCTGAAAACCTTATTAAAATTTGTTGAATAATAAAGGTCAAGAATAATTGGGTTCGTGGGTTAGGCCCCCGGTGTCAAATTAATTATAACGACTTTTCAAAACTAAATGAACAATGCCTATATATGAAATGTATGAGTGTTCCATTAAATTTACTATCATTTTTATAGTTTTGCTTTGAATTTTTTATTTAGCCATTATTTTTGTCCTCACAATTTTTGCTGAAGACCGGTAAGGGTACACTATGATGGCAATTGATGACGTAGATAAATCACTAGTTTAAAAACAGCACATTTAGCAATAATCAGTAAGGCAAGTTCATTTAGTACTAATATCTCTGCGGTAGGTTCTGCTAAAGTAGATTGACAAAGCAGCGCTAACGAATGCGTTAACTTGTTGCGGCTTTGCTCGTCAAAGCCGGAGTTGCGCACACGGCGGCGTTACATTGCCGGGAGTTAGTGCTTGATAAGCGTGATGATAATGTTAGGAAATATAGTGCTTCATTAGCCATACCTATATATTATACTAGCAGACCCCAGCAAATTTTGTTTTGCAAAATAAAAAATAGATGTTGGCCGATTCTCAGACCTACTCAATATGCTTACGAAAAAATGAGAATCGGTCAAGCCGTTTCGGAGGAGTACGGTAACGAAAACTGTGACACGAGAATTTTATTTAGAAGACTAGCTAACCCCGGCAAACCTTTTTTTTGCAAAATGAAAAATAGATAGTAGCCGATTCTCAGACCTACTGAATACGTATATAAAATTTCATCAAAATCGGTCAAGCCGTTTCGGAGGAGTATGGCAACGAAAACTGTGACACGAGAATTTTATATATTAGATTGCTCGCGAGTGCTAAAGGGAAAGGTGCCCGTGGTCGGTCTCCAGATGGTCCGATCAAGTGAAGGCCTCTTCCTCATCTAAATTCTGCACGGTTTTCCGTGACGCCATGGATAGGCACCGTTGGTGGCAGATTATTAAATCCAGGTGCACCACAGTACCGTTGTCCACAACCTATGATGACCACGATCCTCAGCCATGATGGAACGAACCCAGAGAGAGAGAGTTAAAGGGAAAAATTGCAAGCAACAGCTTTTGAATAAGTAATTTTCTAATATGTCAAATATTGATGATCAGTTTTGGTTGCGAACTTGTTTGCAGCCAACAAATTCTGATACAGAGACCATTTTGTATATATTCAAGATTGTATGTAATATTGAAGTCATTGTTGCAAATAAATAATTTTATAATGTATTCTTATTCTTGATGGTTTACTGCCGGCCATGTCTCTTTTATATAATTTATCCGTTAAATCGCAAATTTTATGCGGAACATTATCATTACTAATCCTTTCTCTTCTATTTTTTTAAAACAGATAAGTTTCTTACCCGCCTCTTATTTCATAAATAATGTGATAAATACCCGCAACCTTACCTACAATTATTATAAACGCGAAAGTTTGTTAGAAAGAAAGCACGTATGTTCGTAGCTCTTTCATGCAAAAACTAGGTACTAGATGGATTTTGATAAAACTAAAATAAAAATAAATTGTATATGCTCGATAAGCCTTCATTTGACCACAATCTCACCTGATGTTAAGTGACGGTGTAGTCTAAGATGGGACATGAAGACCTAGAAGGTAATTATTGCGAGAGAGCTCAATTTGAGTCAAATTTGGAATCCAGCTCAATGTAGCTCCAGCGTTAGCGTTGCAGTAGTTTTGATGCTCATTAACAGTATAAAGGATTGCACCAACCAGAGCGCGCAAACACTCCACACCAGAAACCGGTACACCATGCCAATGAGTGTATCTAATACTTACTACTTTATATACTTGAGTGTATAAAATACGAGTAAATGAACACTGATTTTTTTACCGTAAATAAATCAAACACGCGAGTGAATGATTCACCTCTATAATATTATTGATTAATCATTACGAGTATGTTTGTTAGCGATTATCATTGAAACTACTTAACGGATTTTCATGTGGTCTTCAGAAATGGTTTAAGAGGAAGTTAATAAGTAAAATTTGGACTCATTGGCAGACGGGGCGGATCATAGAGGTAGATCATATATCCTGTAGTGAACACAAGCTGGATTATTAAGAAATATAACGTTTCGAATCCACCGCCAGTCGTAAGAGACGTGTTGGCTTAGTGGGAGCACACTCAGTTTTTATTCTATAGTTCAAACCCCACTAACCTACCTAAATCGGCATGTTCTGAGAACTATGAAAAGCGTTTTTTTGGCCAGCGTGAATTAAGGCCTAATCTCTCTAAGTCTCTGTGTCTCAACAGTGCGAACGTCAAAAGATATGCTAATGTATCGATTCCACCACTGGGAATAACCAGTGGAAATCTGACACTTTACAAACCAGTCCATCTCCTAGATCTAGAATCGAAATCTGCTTGCCAACAACCAAACCCTTTCAACCAGAGCACCAAGTTTCAAATTAACAGCACCAAGACAAACAAGCCAAACTTCCATAATAGCACCTCCATTGGAGCCCGTAAGATATTACCGTATCGAAAACCCGTCAAGATCCTGATAAATTAGTTAAGAGGCACGTGTAAACTATTGCACAGGCATTTTACCTATAAGTTACGAACAGGAAGACCTTGACAAATTGAACTTTATGACATAAGGGGTTCCGAAAGCAGTAAAGAACAATGAGGACAGGTAGAAGGTCGCTTTTGATTTGCAGACAATGAGTTTTGGTTTCGCCCGGACGCTGTTTTTATGGGGCGAGCATCAGTCATTTTGCAATCGGAAATGTTTAGGTTATTTCTATAGAATTTGTATACGGGTCGTTTATATTATTATATATCAATGGTGATATTTTATGTTTATAATAGTCGCATTATTTGACTTGTATTTGATACATTGACGACCTCAATGGCGATTGTGACCGTTTGCTTTAGATCCTAGAATTTCCGGGTGTTTTTTCGGATTTTATGTTTTCTATCATCATTTTCAGCAATAGAAAGTCCAATGCTGGGCAGAATTTAGTAATTACATTTATAAGTTGTTAAAGTAGAAAGATTAACCGTGATCCCTTTTAATCAAATCACTTTTTACTGTTTAAGAATTTATACATGTTTTTTATGTGAACGTTGATCATCAAAACGTACCTACAGATGCCTTGAAGGGGATCTTACACAGTAAATAAATAAATAAATATTGCCGTATTAGTGAAATAAGCCCTAATCTTATTATTTCTGTAAGCCGTCTCTCAAAATAAAATCATAGACATCTTTAAACCAGACACAGATAACACCCTTAAGCTCCTCCACCCCAGACTAAGAAATAAATCCAGATTTAGCCGGTTCCAACCGCACGGTGTGAAAATTGCACTAAGTCGGTTAAACCTTCATCTGTAACTGATATTGAGATCCTGTTATAGAAGCAAAACTGAATAGATTGTTATCTGCTAATGGTGCAAAAAGTTACCTGAGTTCGGTCGTTGTATAAACACAAAGTACAAAAGTTTCACAGATAAAATGATAATTGGGGTTATTTAGGAGCTTCTATTTGAAAACCAAATTTCTAACGTCTTTTTGGGGATAGATAACGAGATATTGCTGATAGATATGTTTGTTGGTGAGTGTTAGAACTTTTTAGGTCTGGATGGGTTTTGACTGCAAGCATAATCTGTAGCTTGTTGAGTCGAAATTGTTTAATTGAAAATTTAGTCTACCGTTTTGAACTGTCTCAAAAATACTTTATCTATATGCCAATACAAACAAATTGAAATATTAAATTTCTAAATATACTTCTTCATACACCTTGCAGTTTTATTTTAATATTAACTTAACACGCCACGGCTTTGCTCGTGTTTATGGTTTTTCCCGGGGGGTACACCGTATTTTTACTCGGTAAAATAGCCTATAGCCTTCCTCAATAAATACTCTATCTGAAACTGAAATAATTATTGAAATCGGAGCCTCAGTTTCGGAGATAAGAGACACTTTTCGGCTTAATAATATAAGATAAAAGATAAGAAATCATTCATTTGAGACACAACACACACATAACCAGTAAAATACAGTTAAATAAAATAAAACAAGATATGTATATAATACGAAATACTATTTAAACATAAATGATTGAATGTGTTGTTCCAAAATGTCTCGCCTCAGCATATGCAGATCTACCTTTAGGTGGATTTGTGCTGGTTTTCAAACGAGACCTTATAATGACAAACAACCTCACGAGCGACAAACACAGAACAGAACGACAAATAAAACAAAGAATTTTATTTGCAGCTATGAGTAAGATGGTTAAACAAATAATTTGTCTTCAGCACTGCAAAATGGAACTTACTCAGCATATCGGGAAGTATGCAGTACAACCCACGCTACTATAAATAAGTATTAATTTCTTAATGCTGATTCAAGTAATTAAAATGTTAACCAACACATATTAAGATTAGTTCTCCGGTTAACAGAAGTAGCGGTTACAGACCGCAGCCTTTAAATTAATATTATTATTACCTTTCGCAACTCCTTTGCTAAACTACTGTTTCAAGTGGTCGAGAGCTTTCAACGCCTATTGTTATTCGACTTCTCATTCTTCGAGTAGTTTCATTGTTCTCGGCTTGGTAGGCAAATTACTTATATTGTTAGTATTAGCGTTAAGAAAGAGAAACTAGTAGAGTCAAATTTTTAGTTTTAAGTTACAATAGAGTAGAAGACAAAAAAAAATTAGTCCGTCATTTAGATTACTTAAAAAATTGTTCATTATATTTTATTTTTGATAAAGTGCATTTGCAGTTTCGCGTGACGTAATGCCTTCGGGCAAAATGTACGAAATGTATACGTTACAAGATACAGGACACTCCGTAACTTTGATACTATTAATCCTGGCACTTTCTTATTAAATTTAAAGATAATATGCTGTATATTGAAATAAACCTGTTTTGTCGTACTTAATACTATCTCAAAAGTCACAAATGATTTCGTTTCCGCGTTTTGTGATAATTAAGATCAAAGGACAGAAAAATATGTACTCTAACCTAAAAAAGAAAAATTTAAACAAATCGTGTCAAAAATGTTACTGCACTACAACCTTCATACAGGTGCAAATCTCATTCAAGTAATAGGAGCGAGATATTAGCGAAATATCTGTTTTTAAGTCATTTGACCTTTAATACCTTACAACGGGCATCATAGCATTTTTTAATTTGAGTCAAGATTTAGGATGACAAACTTTAATCGCTTATTTAACCTAATACTAATAAATCGCCAATTGCCAATCGCCTTTGTTTATGAATTCCAAAAATGTTTCAAATTTATTGTTGTTGTTAGACCAATTGGATGCAGTTAGGCATAGTTAGTCCAAGCGCCATTTTCAGTTTTTTGAGAAATTACATAAACGCGTTTTTATTCCCAGAAGATTTGTAACTGTATTTTCTGAAAGTAAATCTATGTGCATCGAAGCTTCTATTTGTAATTTAACATTCTACATAAAAAACATCAAATAATTATATATTTTGGAAGATAAAGCTAAAAATGCACTTGGACTCTTGAAAAATATGATGTTTTCATTTTACAAAATGAGCCAAGCGACATTTATGTCGTTTGAAAGAAAAGATTGTTGATAGCACGTGTAAATAAAAAAAACCTAAGATACCCATTATTTACTTAGCATTTAAAACTATACAAATGGCACAAGTAACATAATTTTGTTGAAAGGGTGTTACTATTCAGTTGATTACTTTTTTTCTGATGACGCTATCTATGACTATTTTTATTTATAGATTTAAATTGACATTTGTAATTTTGGTTTTATTAGATTTGTTATTTTAATATTCAATTCTTCTCATGACATTGTCTAAATGATTGTGTTGAACGCATCCTTTATTTTAAAAATAATAAATAAAGTACAACATTTTCGGTGTTACTAACAGCAGCGATGTTTGAAAGCTTTCCATTAACAAATCAATTCCCGCTTCACTCACAGCTTCTACAAAGTCCATAATCCGACTTGAATAAAAGAGTACACTATTCAACTTCCCGCTTAAGACGGTTGGGGGAATTTTAAAGCGCTAAGCTCCAAGCTCTTTTGTAATAAATTGATAGTTATAGTAAATAAGAGTTTATTGGTCATTTTGTTTGGTACAGACTTAGTGCTTAGCACAAAATCTGAGTGAACTAAGCAATGGTGGGATAAGTAAATACTTCATCATCATACTCTTGCCTTTATCCCACATTACGTGGGGTCGGCACAACATGTTTTTTCCTTCCGTTTTCCTCTGTCACTCGTCATCTCAACACTCACTCCTTTCTTACACATGTCATCCTTCACACAGTCCATCCATCTTTTCTTTGGTCTACCTCTTGCAACATATCCATCAACACACATATCTAACACTCTTTTCGTCACATGACATTCTTCCCTTCTCATAATAATTGTACATACCATGCCAACCGATTTCCTCTCAACTTCTCTACTTCTCATGACATTATATGACAATAATACTTGTTAAAGCCGATTTCAGTTCCTTCACCAGTCTCACCCACTATCTCTCCGTTCCACTGATACTCTTCTGCTCAAAATTCCCAATCACTCCACACAGTTCTATGGTGACTCTTTCTCTGTGAGGGCAGCTTGTCTATGGAACACTCTTCTCCATTAGAAAAGCGAAATCCTTAAACATCTTTAAAGGCATGGTTCATCAACATTATCTACTCATGAAGTGGTATATTAATAATACATTTATCGTTTATTATAATATTACACTTTTTAAATGTATTTTTCTTATATAATGTATGAATTTTATTTTTATTTCTTTTTCATATTATTTATGTGTATGCAATTATCTTTGTGAACCGTGTTTGGTGTTCCTAGTAGAACCTATCCATAAAAAGGTTGCCTGGAAGAGATCGATTTAAGCGATAAGGCCGCCAATTGTACAACGAATGTGGCTATTGATTGTTATTTTTAAGTTAGTCTGTAAGCATTGGTATGCAATAAATATATTATCTGTCTATCTATCTATCAATGGTAAGTTATGTCAAGAGCTGTCTAGCTTTTTCACATGTGTTTGAGCTAGCTCTATAGTCTAATTTTACTCGGATTTGGTGAAAAAGGCCTTTAAAATGTGATCACTGTTGTACGAGTATGCACAGAATCTGGAAAAAAAAGAATTCTCTCAAAATTTCTTAATAGTACCTATATAAAAAAAAAAATGAACAGAAACGCTTAAATGTCTTAAGTACTATAATATTGATTTGTAAATCACACATTCATCGACTAACCTCTGAGTACGAATAAACACATCTAATACATAAAATTTCCATATCACAATGTTAGTTACCGTCCTCCTACTCCTCCGAAACGTCTTTACCGATTTTTACCAACTTTTATCTGGGGGCACGGCAGTGCCCCCACCAAGTCGAGCATATGCTTATTCAGTAAGTCTGAGAATCGGCTACTATCCATTTTACATTTTGCAAAACAACGTTTAATAGGGTCAGCTAGTTTCTAAATAAAAAAAAAACCTATAACATCGCAACTACTAAAATAACACAACGGCGCAAGTACACGTAATTGTAAGTAAAGAAACTGCAAGGATTGTAGAAAGTTTAGAGAAAAGCTCACATCTTTAACAAGGAAATAGTTGCGCGAACCCCGTACATTCAGTGGGTATAACGCGAGATATTGACGGCACGAATAAAGTTATTTCGTTCTTGTAAAGCTTATTCATGTTTCTGTTGGTAGGTCATAAGGCATAAGATTGTAGTACTGTGTTTTGTTTGTTAAAAGTATAATTAATTTCATGTGTTTCATGTGCATTAAGGATGATTTGACAACTTTTGTGGCTCGGTGGGCAAAGGCCCGCCCGAGGCGCAGGAGGTTGCGGGTTCGATTCCCGCCGGGGAACCAGAATTTGACTATCTACTATTTCTTGTTTCGGGTCTGAGTGTTTTCTATGTAAGTATTTACAAAATATATATATATATTATGTAGTATATCTGTCACCCATGACATTACATTACAAGCTTTGCTTAGTTTGGGGTTAGGTGATGCTGTGCGAGTTGTCCAGAAATATTACTATTTTTATTATTTATGTTATTTTATTAACCTTTCCGGGAGCCGGCGGGAGTACAGTTGTTTCCATGCAAAATTTCGCTACAACGCCAGTCAACGAACGTCGGTATTCTCGCATCAATATTCGGAGCTAGAAATTACGTGGTAATGCACAGTAAAAAACCTTAAGAAAGAAAGAAGAAGAAAAATGTTAGATAAATGCTAAAAATTCTCATTTATCTTTGGTAAATTTTCACACATATAATCAAACTAGCTGTGCCCTGCGGTGCTACCCGCGTTATAATGGATGAAGTACTCTTAACCAACAAAATATTTATTTGAATAAAGATTAATATTATTATGTTGATACAACTTAAACAAATTATTTCGACCAAATTAGGTACCATAAAAACGGTTTTTGTGAGTTAATCTTAAAAGATAGACATATACTATCGCGGACTGTTTTTTAGATCATTAAAAGAGCTATTATTCTTTAATACATATTTTTTGTGTATCTTGAACCGTTTTCACGGCGCACGCAACGGAAGGCTTCAAAGATGAAATAATTTCCCCCGTTTTTTACACATTTACCACTATATCTTTGCTCCTATTGGTCGTAGCGTGATGTTATATAGCCTATAGCCTTCCTCGATAACTGGACTATCCAACACAAAAAGAATTATTCAATTCGGACCAGTAGTTTCGGAGATTAGCGCGTTCAAACAAACAAACAAACAAACTCTTCAGCTTTAAATTAGTATAGATTAGACCGGAAATCTTTCTTGGAAAACGGGGTTTACTCACGTAAACTGTGACAATAATATGCATATCGTCGACCCTGTTTGGAAGTTGTACACATTTTATCTAGAACATGTAATTGTTAGTAAAGAAACAGTTAGGATCGTAGAAAAGTTTAGATAAAAGCAACTTTAACAAGGAAATAGTTGCGCAAACCCTATAGTTTCAGTACGTATAATGCCGATGTGATCAGACGCGAGATATTGGCGACACGAACGCTTCGGGCGAGAGGCTGAGATCTGCAGTTTGTGTGCATTGTTTTTCAACCGTCTTAATAACCACTTGAACGTCCAATGGTACTGTAGTGCCACAAAATTTTATGCCGACTTACGTCCATGGTACTACAAGGCCACACGAGTTTTTAGCTCTTTTGATTTCGGATTTTTTTATTTTCTAATAAGACAAGTTGCTACTGTCAATGTCAGATGTCATTGTCAATAATTATTCTACTAAATTCTAATTAGAAAAACCCATACCTGGCAACAAAAATTATGAAAAAAAAAATATTTTGACAATAAAGTGAGAGAAATTTTCCGTTATTTTCCTATTTTACAAGATTAATATTTGAAACGGGTTACATACAAGTCGTTTTCAGCTTTTGATATTTCAATGCTGTTGCAAGCGCCATCGAGTAGGCAGACAATCATTGGCTCGATCGACAATCATTTTATTTAGAGTTTGATTATCAGTAGCGATTTTTTCACTTGTTTCATTCTCGCACGCAACCTAATCACGACACATTATTTTAACTATATTCAGGTGGATGATCGACAGTGGTAAGTTTTTACACAAGTTTTTAACGGAACAAGCCAAGAAAACATTAAAATTCAAAAGCAAGCACTGAACAAAATAACAGCACAGCAAAGTACACGCAATTGTTAGTAAAGAAACAGCAAGGATCGTAGAAAGTTTAGACAAAAGCTCACATCTTTAACAAAGAAATAGTTGCGCGAACCTTCTAGATACAGTACGTATAAGGCCGATGTGATATCACACGCCAGATATTGGCGACGCGAACGCCTCGGGCGAGCGCCTGAGATCTCCTGTTTGTGAGCATTGTCATTCGACATTTATTTCTCTCTTACTCTCACACAATTAAGATCAATACAAACAAATAATAAATAAGTTTAGTTCTTAGTACCTTAGTTTTCTTAACTTCATTTAGTATAAAACGCTGTTATGTGTTTTGAGCTATGTGTTTTACTAACAATTTTCAATATTTTAATTTATTCTGCTATTCCTGACGGAGCCCAATCCGACAAATCATAAGCCAGCCGTTCTCAAGTTATACGTTCTGTTACGCATACGACTTTGTTTATTTAATATAGATGGATACAATATACACAAATATACTATTGTTATTGCAATAATTGATTATTGATATCCTACACTATTACAACGAACACTTTAAAAAGAACTTAATATTGTTTTTTGATTATCTTGCAAACTGTGTTTTTGTTGATAGAAAACTTTGATTAAATATCAAAGTTTAGTAAATATTATTATATCTTGCCATTTGAATGTAAGTTCTTTGTTTTTGCTTAAGGTTCACATAACCATTTCAAAATTAAAAAAATACGAGTATATAAGCCTGACAACATGCAAGTACAAATAAGAATCAGCCTACTAACTACCGACAGTTGTATGTCGGAAATAATTTCATCTCCATTTACAATCGTCATAAAACATAATCACAAGAACACGACATCTCCATTTCAATATTTTAGGCTCTTTTTCATTTCATCACGTCACCCACACCATTAATCATACCAGAATGATCTTGACCATCAGTCACCCGTTCTCCTGAGACAATGGACACAAGCCCATCCCGCACGGCGAGCGTCACATTGCAGCCGCCGGCGAAACCCGCGTCTTCTCGTCCCAAAGGCCCCGCACGCTCGCCCTATGCAAATACGCGGACCCCTAAAATTGATCATAATCCTTTTCCCTGTAGAATATATTTCATCTTTGAAGGTTATAAAGTATGAGTAAAAATATGTAATGGTTAAAGTACGTGCGCGGGTTTGGGAGCAACGGGTCGATTTCGCGCGCTTTAGTTGTGTTTTATGGTAGGTATCCGCGAGAATCTGGATCTTTTAAGACCTGAGTGATACTACCGACATGTGTAGCTTGAGCTTTAACGCTTTAATTTTGTCATGTTATTATTATTCTATGCTCTGATTGGGTAAACTGTTGAAACAATTTTATAACCCACCATCTATGTACACAGTTTTTTTACAATAAATGTTCTTCTTCTTGTACTATGTTCCTACATATAGTTACTTGGTTTTATTTAGGTGGGCTTGTTACTTTTTGCTTAAATATTTAAAAGATTTGAACACAAAAGGTTATGTTTTAAAATTGATAAATAAATAATGTTTTTATTCTGTTGAGGATTTTTTGACGTATAATTATGATGTGTCTATTTGTTTATTGTGACATTTTCTTTTTGCTATTTATTAATTTTATTTGACATTATCTGTTTGTATTGTTTGTTTTCATTTACTTAAATAGGTTAAGGAGTTTTATTTTTCATATACAATTGTGAAATTGTGACTGAATAAATGAATTGAATTGAATTGAAGTTACGAGTATATTTAGGTTTAGTTTTGTGTTGCTTCTGTATAAAGTTAGGATAATTTTATGTATGTTTACTAATCAATACCAATGTATATGCACATGTGGAAACTGTTTCTAGCTTAAGTCAAGCCACTTCACCTTTATTTAGTATTTTAGTTATAAACTTTTTGTTTACCAAATAAATAAAATCATATAAAATAAATAAAATCCATTATGTTGCATCAACATTTTTGAGCATTAGAAGATAAATAAAACTTGAAAGCATTTGCTTTAATTTAATAAAATATATTATAAAAAGAAAAAGTTCTGAGGCAACAAACCTAAACAATAAGTATGGCATCGACAACATCCTTCTTTTTTTCTAAATAATCATCATAATCTGTTTACGAAGTACAATTTGTTTTTATTCATAAACGCAAAAAAATAATGCGCGCTGAATAAAGAACCTCCTCCTATTGTTATCGTCGGTTAAATAGGAACACTGCCTTGAGCGATGATAGCTAGATCGGACTCGTGAGGCTCTGTCGTGAGATAGCATTTAGAATCTGCTTCTCGGTGGAAAGTGGACCGATCTGCATTCAGTTATGAATTGTCACGAAGATCGGCTTTCTGCAGAATAGTACTGTTATGAGTTTTAATATCATAACCCCATTATGCATAATTGACTACTTAAACTGTTTAAGCAGAAATGCAGGTAGAATTCGATTGTGTTCCTTAAAAACTTCAATGTTTGTGATTAAATCAGACAAAAATCTTTAGAGAAGAAAAAGTTTTGACTAAAATTAAAAAATAGTTAATGTGATGTAAAGTAACCTGAGTTGATGTGGTAGTGATGTTAAAGTATTAATGGATTCTTTAATTCCATCGTACCTATATAATTTTTTAATGTATATTTTTTACCAAAGTTTAAAAATCAGCCGGCAAACTGTGTTTTAATTTGACCACCTATCTGAAAGTTAGGCCCATAAAAAAACCGCTTTCGTCTCAGTTTCTGTTCTTAATTACCTGAAACTATTTTACTGACCCGTATAAAAAATACAACGCGCTCTTTATAACCCCTTTGAAGGTGAAAAATCTACAAAAGTTGCTAGTATTCAAAAACCCGTGTTAGAGTTTCAAATCATTCCACAATCCGGACCCAATCCTATTCCCGGATAAACAATCCACATTGAAATGGACGCATCTAGTTGCGATGTTGTTTTTATTCAGAGCCTTACAATATTCCTCTTTTTCAATCGCCTCCCGTGCTATTCAATGCCGTTTGAATAAAAACTTATGACGGCTAAACATGAATGGAGCTATCGAAATTGTCTGGAAGTTTTAGGTAAGGATTGTGTCTTTATGGAAAGTGTTTGAGGGAAAACAGTGAGTGTTTTGATGTTAGATTTTTCCATTCCATGCCGTTTTATGTATTCAGTTTTTGCGGGATATTTTATTTTCTACGCGAGGAAAACTGTTTTCGCGTTCCGGTTTTCGGGTTTTTCAAGCCGAACGGTCTGTAATTACATATTTTTATGAAGTAAGTAAATAAGAGAAAGGGTACCTTCGTTAACACAGTACAATTGTAACAAAATATAGATGATCCCAATAATCACAGTTCATGTCAATATTCCCTTATTTATTTATTAGTAAGAAACGCCCAAACAGCAAATAACAATAAACGTGAGAAACTTTTTCAAACTAATGTACAACAAACATACTCCAAATTAATAACCTACACGTAATTTAGCGTTAATATTTGCTTGACCGCTCAGTCTTGCCAACAATCTTAACTCCTCACCATAAGATCGACAATTCCTTGCCCAGTCACCACTAAAACCCCATATAGACAACTGTGTCAAGCAATTGACACCTCTCGAGAGCACGGGAGATTTGGCCAGCTAAGATACCAGACCACCAACACCTCATCAAATCCATGGGCCTTGCGTGTTCGACGTAGAGTCTGTATTCCCATGTCGGAAGGACAATGGGTCTTGTTTGAGGTGTTGGCTGAATTCAACTTTGACAAGTTAAGCCTCCTCACTTGATACATTGTGCGATGGCATTCATAGTAAAGAGCATTTGACCTACTTGTGTGGAATGCCTTTGGGAAATTTTGGTGCTTAAAGTGGTTGAGCCGCAGTTTCGCTTACTAATTTCTGGATTGTTGGCTATTCTCTCAGGGGCTGGACTCATCCTATCTCGTCCTGCTACGATATTAGCCGGTTAATATTAATAGGATGTGCTCGGAATTGTAAAGTGCATGTCATTATTGCAAGTTAAAACGGTAGCCTGCAAAATATTTGCAAGATAAATTTTGACTAGACATAAGTATGTTAATAGAATTGTTAATATAACATACAACCAGAGTGGAAAAGGTTAAAAATTAAATAAGAAAGTAAAAGATTTCAAAAATCTGTATTTAACGGGCTATAACTTATAATTGCTTCAAACTCCCACTGTAAATATTAGGCTGTAATACATTTCAGTCATAATACTCAGGCATAATAGTATTTGCATTTCCGTATTGTGAAGTAGGGAACAAGGCTTATTTGATACATAATTAATTCAATCACAATATCATCTCCAAGCACTATAAATTAAATTTTCACCAAATTCATTATGAAGTTAACGGAATCAGATGAAATCCATTTCATTAATAAAATTCATTCGCTGTTATAATTAAAATAGTGCATCACCTTTATTGAAATTATTTTTCCATGAAACGAATTTAAAAAGTAAAACAGCGAAAAAAAAACTGCTGAACCAATTTGATGTAAACGTGAACAAGCTTGCATTTTTATGAACTAACTGACTCATCTTCACCATTATTTTAGTTTCTAAATAGAGGCTCCCACAACCTTCCTGATATAATATTTCCATACAAAGGTTGTCTGGAAGAAATTGCTTTAAGCAATAAGACCGCCCATTACGCATGCTAGGTTTAATTTAATTTTTAAATTTTTTGTATTTTTGTATAATGGTGTGTGTAAAGGAGAATAAAGGAAATAAAGGATTTTTCTATTCTATTCTATTCTCCCTAAATGTAAGGGTTGCTAATGATGACGTGTCAATTATTTTGGCTAGAAGCGTGTACCATATTTACCCTAGTATTTATAAAAATCATATGATAACTAAATTAGCTTATAAAAGTTAAGAATAAGCTTATTTATTTATTTGTTATGTATTTTGCGACTATTATAGAGATTAACAAGGGTAACAGTTTTTATTGAACTATTATTAAACAAAAGGGTTCGAACATTTTTGTATGGAGCATGGCATACCAACTAGTCCGCCATTTTGAAAAAAAACGTGATTCGGCGGCCAGTAATGAAACTCATGTCAACCGACAGAGTAATTTTTTTTTTTTTTTTTTTTTTCACACAGCATTACCTAACCCCAAACTAAGCAGAGCTTGTACTATGGGTGTTAGGTGACTGATATACTACATAGATAAATTATTACAAACAAAAAGTGTTCTATGATCAAATCTCTTAAGTGATACAGTTTCTGAAATTATTAGGGTCAGAAAAAAGAAAAATAAAGTAAAGTAGAACATAGCTCAGGGGACAGATTTTTTCTATAGTTTTTAGACCCAATCACTGGCCACCAAATCACATTTTTTTCAAAATGGCGGTCGAGTAGGTTTGCCAACGATGTTCGATGCTCGTTAGTACTTATTTAGGTTTACAAATATATTTCTTTATGTAAAGTTCTTTGTACCTTTTGTAAGTCTGATATAAAAGTGAAATATTTTTATGAATCCCTTTATTAGAGTTTCACAAATCATCTGTCCTTCATATTCGTGGTGAAGTGGAGTGGAGGGCGTATTGAATAAAAATATTTAATTTGATTTAATTTGACCAACGCTGTTGTGTGTTGCGCTAAGATGATATCAAATGCCGTTGTATGTTCAAAAGCTTTCTCAAAGTACACAAGCGCTCAACAGATCAGCAACTTATATACAACCCAGTCTTGTAATTTGAAATAAAGTAATAAAACAGGCAATAAACTTTACAAACGAGTATTTGTTCTCGTAGAAAATTCAATGATTCTGAAAATCCTTAATACAGCCCTCGAGACTTTATAATACTCGAACAATAGAAAACTTAAACCCAATTTTATACTTTCTAGTGGTTAACTGAAATTCAATGTTTTCGATCATTTAGTTTTAGATATGATCAAGTAGTTGCAAAGACAGTAAACACTTTGTCGCACTAACAGGCAGCAGCAGCAGTTCTTATTGAATATTACATCATATTTATAAAATAAATTAAGGTTATGTCGATACAATACAATTAAAAACATCAACATTAATTATATTTCAATGTCAAAAATGTCATCTACGTTATAGAATGCCCGCTCGATAAGCCAGACCTTAAGTTTGTGCTTGAATGAGGCTAAGCTAGGAAGACTACATGCTCAGGAAGGCCGATGAACCATTTATGATTATATTGTGTATTTGAAATTCTGCACAAAGTGACATAATTTTAATATTATTCAGAATTATCTGCTTACTATTAGGCTCTGCAGAGTAAAAAATAAAGATTTGTACCTTAGGAGCGCGTTATAGCTAAACGTCGGATATGTTTGCTTAGAAACAATTTATCTAGTCTTAGATCTTTTAGTTGCTTTTTAGACATCATTGGAACGTCAACAAAAGGTCCACGATTAATAAACAAAACCTTTACCAGCACTTGTACACCGCGAAATATTTAATAATAAAATATAAATTGCCCACTGATTTCAAAGGAGAATTTAAAAGCGCTTCTTGCATATTGAGGAATGCTATTACATTCCGTCTTAAGAAAACGAACAATCTGACACTAATTTTGCATTGAATTTTTAACTTCGCTGGGAGACAGAAGTCCTGCATCCATTAAACTCTAACAAATCTATCTGAGTCTAAGTGAGCTAGTTGGTAAGGAGAAGTGGTTGCCGGAAAATTTATAGATTAAGATCAAGATAAAAAACGTTTATTATGTCATCAAACTAAACTTAAATTAAATATTCTACAGATGTTACATTGTGATTCTTAATGACATAAATGGTCACCAATCAGCATGTGCTATGACAGAACTAGGTCCTGTTTTTTTATTTATTTACATATTTTATAGCGCTGGTCTTCCATGGTGACTAAGAATAGCGAGAAGCGGCTGCTGCGTTACTCGCAAAAATAGTTAAAAATAATAATTTTTAAATAACAACATAACATAAAAATTTAAAAACATACAAACTTAAATATGTTTATAACTAATCAAAAAATATTGCTAAACATCCAACATAAACATACAATAGAAAACATACATACATTTTTAAAAATTGAGATCCATTCCATCAATTTAAGATAATACAAGTTAATTTACGGCAATACATTCTAACGAATATTGAAGTTTCCCAACCCACTATTATTTTTTTTACCGATCGCTTTTAACAAATTATACATAATATTTATAAGAAAATAATGTTTTTAAGCAGTGTTGCTAACGGGTTTTACCTGCAATTTTTTTTAAAGGATGCCTTTTTGAAAAAACTTACACCATACGGTTTTAAGATATTTAGTTAAACATATTCAATTTAGTTAGTCATTTAATCATGGCACGACCGTATGGAAACCATTCTGTCCTACATCTGCACTTCCAACTCCTCAAGTTCAAATCGAAAATTCCGCTTCCAGCTTGATTGTATTACTAATGAAGATGTGATTGTAGAATTTTACTCTCTAATTGAAAATGCAATAAGACAGAGTAATGCGAAGCTTTTGCAGATTGCTGAAATCACAGCAAGAGGGCATTATGGGTTTGTGAGTATGCCTTTTGGATAAAGTAATGCTAATCTTACCGCAAATGTGTGTATTTTACCGGATTATTATTATTTTTGTAATTTAGTTAGTTTATAGTATTTGTATATCGCTCGTCAGAAACAACGGCAAACCAACGCTAGTTAAGACGTCCGTCAACTATATAGATGGACGGATGACTTTTTGATGGTCACAAGTTTACGTTTGATGCCGAGGTTTCCACCAACAGCAAAAACTGAAAATCTATAAAATGAGTGCATATTTTAAATCAAAAATATATCCAATTTTTGCAATGTTTTCTGGCTTTCTATTCTCCCGTGGATACAGTAAATCTGTTATATTCGTAGTATTTGTAAGCAAGTTTATTTTTAGATCCAATATTTTTATGCAACGGCAACGGTTATACAAAAACATAGGTTACAAATCAAAACTTATTCGTTCAAAGTCATAATGCCTACAAGTAGGTACATAATTAAACAATATTTTCGATTTAAAATGATTAACTAATTTCATAAGGATCAAGCCTGATACTTCTTATATTTAATAAATTTTCAGTCATCCGTTTTTGTTAGAATTGTACTAGTCAGAACTATCTTTAAATAAATAATTCTGACCATCTCACCATCTCTGAGTTTGAGACCATCTCATACTTTTCAAATGTATTTATTTTTGTTGACCTATTTACTACTTAGAAAACTTTACGTAAAAGATTTTAATGATTATATTTCACACTAGTGGGCCCGCCCCGGCTTTGCACGGGTTTTTATTCAATTTTTTTTCCCGGCAATTATTCGATTTTTTCTCGCCTTTTAAACCTTCCCTAGACCTCCACGAACATTTCAAGACTATGATAAGATAAATCCGTTCAGCCGTTCTCGAGTTTTAATCAGACTAACGAACAACAATTCATTTTTATTTATATAGATAGATAGATGAAAGGTGTTTGCAAGTTAGTTACATTTTAATTTTGTGAAGACTGGATTAAGTAAGACTAGAGTAAGGTATCCGCAGTAATATTATAAATGCGAAACTAACTCTGTTTGTTCCTATTTCACGCATATACTAATTAACCAATTTAAACAATAGTCGGTACACAGGTCAGATTCTCTAGAGCTTGAGAAAGACAAAGGCTTTATCTTCATCACCCTATTAACGTTCCCACTGCTGGGTCACAGGGACTTCACTCTTGACGAGAGTGATTAGGCCTTAATTTACCACGCTGGCCACCTGCGGGTTGGTGAATGTCACGTAATCTCCTTAAAACTCTTTAAAGTTCTCAGAACATGCCGGTTTCCTCACGATGTTGCCTTCACCGTTGAAGCACGTGTTTTAAAGCGCACATACATTTTTCAAGGAAAAAAATCCAGAAGTGTGAGGCGGGGTTTTGAACACACGACCTTCGGAATAAAAGTCGAGAGTGCTCCCACTTAGCCAACTACGCTTTTTACCTCGGGAAAATCTATTATAACGCAGGCAACACCGCGGGACACTACCTACTAGTATGTCACAATCCATACTTTGTTGTACTTATACTTTAGATAGAATTTTGTTTTGACTTTCCGATATTAACCAAAAATTAAAATAAGAATCATCAAGAGGCACTCAACTAACCATAAACATTAGTAGAAAGCCGTTAAAGTTACAAAATTCCCGAAATTTTAAAGCAAACGTTTATCCGGCAGTTTCCGCTCTCATTTCCGGATATTATTCGGAAATATTTCAGGTTCGATGCTCGGACGCTCGTAAAAACCCGGATGATCCTAGCCTATCGATGCTTCATGCCGATATGAGATTCCCGCTTCGAACGACGGCGCAAGTTACGAAAGAGGTATTATCTGTTTGGCTTTAAATACATTTAAGGGTTTTTATGCAACAATGTAGTTTTTATTAATTTTATTACTTTGTTTCACTGACGATAATTTTGGGACCAGCAATTCTTAATTTTTAAGTCACAGACACCTCCGGGTGGTGCTAAGAACAGTCTCTGGTGGGAGGCTTCGGCCGCGGCTTGTCACCACCCTCCGGGCTGGGCCTGTGCGTGAAGCGATTTTTTCGTGTTTCGTAATGTGGTCCGGAGAAGCCATCTTCCTTCTAGGTCTTCATGCATCTTAGACCACATCGTCACTTTACATCAGGTGAGATTGTCGTCAAATGAAGGCTTATCTATCATAAAAAAAAGACAAAACGATAATGTTATTTTTTGAAGCACAGGGCATACATGGACAGTTCAACTTAAAATTAATAAAACAAAAATCATTAAGGAAATAACATTATCTTGACAGTTCGGTTCAATGTTTTATACTGTGTTGAGAAGCGAATAGCACAACCCAGCTTTATTAGTTCTTACAATTTTTTAGTTATAATAGTTTTGGAGTTCGTAAGATCCATCGTAGGTATGATACGAGTTAATCGATTTGCAGTTGTTATCTACTTTAAAGACAACAACAACTTTAGAACGGCCATAATAACATCGGTTAAAAATCTAGAATTTTTCTTTCTTGACTTGCACCAAAATCCTTAGAGCACAGTAATATTTCAAATTTTTAAAGTTCAGTCCAGTGATGTTTCGAGAGACGTTGATTGAAACTCATATATTTCAGAATTTAATATTGCAACTTGTTTACGTTGCCAATAAATTGCACAATGTCAAGATTTATGGAAGGAGAAATTGATACAGTGGGCCGGGCTGCTTTAAACCGGCCTTATGCAAGTTACTGAAAGCGGACATTTTAGTGTCTAGTGCATAAAAATTATCTAGGTGGTCTTATTGTTTATGCTTTTAGCAATAAGACCGCCCATTACGCATACTAGGTTTAATTTTACTGTTAATTATTTTGTATTTTTGATTATTGGTACTAAAGAATTTTCTATCTATTTATCTACATTATATCTATCAACTTTGCTTAATCTATCTCCTTGTAGTGTAGATACTGTGTTGTAATTTATAGATAAGTGAATGGTTAGAAAATTAATGTCATTCTAATTAATGAACAAAAACATCGTTACTTATATTTGTTTTATTTGTAAATCTTAACTGCATAAACAAAAATAAATCTTTCCGTGGGGAATAAATTGTATAAGAATAGTGCTTTTTGAAAGAACTGAATTAACTGTAGAAGAAAAACTTGTTAATTGCTATTAAGGTTTTATTAGTGTCTTGATTCGTAAATTATAATCTTTAAAATTACCTTGTATTATTATTACTTGATACTAGAAAATAATCGATATTTTGGTCGAAAATATTATCGATTTAAGTTATTATTTCCTAATACATACTAGTAGATATCTATCTTCAAAATTATCTTTATCCGTTCTCTTCTTTAAAAAATGGGAAGTGATGACGATGATGATGAAACCCTGAATTTAGAAAACATCTCGGCAAGATCTGTACAATTATAACTTCATGAACATATATCTTTCTAAAATTTTCTTTTTTAGAAATTGCTTTTAGCAATTAGACCGCCCATTACGCATTCTAGGTTTAGTTTTAATTTCATATTGTATTGTTCATCTGGTGTGTAATAAAGTATATTCTATTCTATTCTTTCTTATATAAGGTGCCTGGCAACATTATATACTGATTTATTGAGTTTCCTTATTGTGTAGTCTATATACATCGGTTCATTAAATCAACCCTTTAGGTTTTCTTTTATAGGAACCGATACGACCCTAATCATGTGTCACATTAACAAGATATGTTTATTTTATTTATTTATTAGACGAAATGTGTTACTGCTGGGCAAAATCCTCCATTTTTACTTGAACTTTTCTCGAATATTTGCTTGTTCACTACTCGTCGTACTTTTATTATAAATTCAATAAAGACAATCAATTTAAGTCAACACAAAGATTTATTTACAGTATGCATATTTAAATAAATAAAATACTTACTTTAATCGGCATTGATTATGTTCTCGTTGTACCTGTTAGGTTGTACAATGGAAAAAAACGAAATATTAAAATGTAACTCATAAGAATTATTGCAATAAAATAAATAAATTGCATTGCAGGATTACGGGAAAATCGTGTCGTCTTTATAGAAATATCTGTTTCCATACAATCCAAACACAGCATTCGAGAAATAAGCGAAAATAATAGGTTTATCCCTGTTATCCCCAAATTAGCTACAGTGCTAGACTCTTACCGTTGTAAATCTGTATTACAAATTTTTTTTGCGATTCTGTTTCCATACAATCCAAACACAGCATTCGAGAAATAAGCGAAAATAATAGGTTTATCCCTGTTATCCCCAAATTAGCTACAGTGCTAGACTCTTACCGTTGTAAATCTGTATTACAAATTTTTTTTGCGATGGGTAATTATAGACTGAGGAAAATGTTGAAATGGCTACAAGGGTTGTTGAAAAAATAATGCACTTTTTTGGGTGGACAGGTTTTTGGCTAGTGGTGGCTCAGATATGGCAAATAATCCCTAGATTAAGTAAGTTAACGTAAATATACGTAAAATACCTTACCTCCGTTTAGGTGTAAATCTATATTTTTGTATTATCTTATTTTGCATAAAATGATTCATCACGTTGCCTAATGTATACGTTACGTTGTTGTATTGTATGGATCGGAGTATTAGGCAGTGAAAGGGATGGATGAAAGAAAAATCCATGTAGCAGAGATGAGGATGTTAAGATGGATGTGTGGAGTGACTAGAATGGACAAAATAAGGAATAAGTATGTAAGAGGCAGCTTGAAAGTAGCACCAGTTACGGATAAGTTGAGACGAAATAGATTAGCGTGGTATGGACATGTCATGAGAAGAGATGAAAGTCATGTAACGAGAAGAGCGTTAGATATGAATGTAGATGGATATGTGAGAAGAGGTAGGCCGAAGAAAAGATGGATGGACTGTGTGAAAGATGATATGACTGTGTAAGAAAGAGGTGAGTGTTGAGATGACGGGTGATAGAGGGAAATGGAAGGAGAAAACATGTTTTGCCGACCCCACGTAATGTGGGATAAGTAATGTGGGTAATCAGGAAGATGATGATGATGATTCATCACGTTGCCTATACACACGGACCCTACGTTCATTTCCTTTTCCTGAAAGCCTTAAAGATCAGTCGAAGTCGATCAAATCTCAAAAATTGCAAGTGCTCGTTTTCTCAAATTATGCATTTCATATCATAAATACTCACTTAGACTAGACATTTCAGAGAAGACTCTTCAGGAGGAAGCTGTCGCCCACTTTTTATGCACTGACACGTTCACTGGAACAACATGACCCTATATGACCCTCATGTATATGTATTCAGAATACAAACTAGCACTACATTTGAATAAAAAAATAAAAAAAAACAGACAATCCACACAACAACATCTAGCCACGTGGTAAGCTCTAAACTTGTGTTACGGGTACTAGAATTCTGATATACTAAATATAATAGACATAGATGGACAGAAATATTTTTTATTATACAAATTAAATACCCAAACCAAGGAGAAATTACCTGCAGAACATACAAACTTGCCCCTTGGCGGGGATCGAACCCGCTACCTCTTGGACCACAGCGGACCTCCGCCCACCGTGCCACTGAGGGGGTCAAAACTTACACAACACACATGTGTCAGCAAGTATGCCGTTCAGTGTAATACCTGCTAAATTAGCTCACACCCAGCACACAGGTGTCTCGACTAATAAATTAGTTTTCCGATACAATAGGTTTACGTGACTCGTCGAAGAAATAGCTGTTCTCGCAAAAACTAATTGTGTTGAGATAAACGATGGAGGGAGACAGGAATAACTTGCATTTTGACGGTGAAAGTCGTGTTTTATTGAGTACGCAAATAATTTGCCTAAAGCGTTTTTTCCGCGTTTCTTTTTTTGTTATTCGCATAATTTCCCATTCTCATTTTTGTATAACATTAATGTGGTCATAATAATTTTTTCTCTTAGTAAAAATTCCATACCTACTCAAAATTTTCTATCCTTATTTATTGCAATGAGTACTATCATAATTTCTAAAAGCCTGCCTCCAAAGACCATATAAATTATATGTCTGCGCTTTTTTAACGAAAGAATAATTGTTCTATGTGTGTTTATAAGCAATGAATTTTTGCTAAAAGATAACTAAATTCATTATTGATGATCTGCGTTCTATTGAAAACATACACAGTCAACAATGCTGATACTTCCAAAAAACACAAAAATATATTGATTTCTTTCGGTAATTGTAGGTACAACTAACCTACATAATATTAATAATGGATAAAGTCTTTATTTACATTTTAAAACGAATGTAGCCGTTTACTCCCCAAAATATATATTCTCTAGTATTTTAATTCCCGTTCCATTTTTTCCCCAGTTTTATTTTCACCATTCCGATATTTACCCATTAAATTTTGGGCAGTAAACGGATCACAGTCACGTTAAAAAACATAATTTACAAATCTAATATGATACAATTTTTGACTTTAGTCCGCCTTTTAGTACACAAGACTACATAGAATTATATTGAAACCTGAGCATAAATTTAAATGGATATTTGCAATTTCTTATACATTATGAAATTAATAATTAAAATTTTGGATTAGGTCTTAATCAGTAATTGCGTTGGAGCATTTTAGATGAATAATTTGATTTATTCCCACATGAATCTACCTACTCGTTTAATTATAAATTATGCGCGAACTAATATGAAACAGATTAATTACAGACTAAAGGTCTTAACACATTAGACACGAGAGACGCAGTGTGACTCGATAGCACGTGGCGTATCTACCTGACTGGTCCAGGTTTACGCACCGGTGAAAAAAAAAGCCGTGTTGGCTAAGTGGGAGGTCACTCGATTTTCATTACGAAGGTCGTGGGTTCAAACCCCGCCACGCACCTCTGGATTTTTCTTCTTGATAAATTGATGTGCGCCTTTGACACGTGCTTTAACGGTGAAGGCAAACATCGCGAGGAAACCGGCATGTTCTGAGAACTTTAAAAGAGTTTGAAGGACATGTGACACGCACTTGGCCAGCGTGGTGAATTAAGGCCTAATCTCTCTCGTCAAGAGAGAAGTCCCTGTGTCCCAGCAGTGGGAACGTTAATAGGGTGATGATGATTTTGATTGTTTAAAACGCATTGAGATACTTTTGTTATTATAAAAGATCTAAGCAGAAGTGATTTTGTACACTTTGTGAACATCGACACTTACCATCAGGTGCAATTGTAAAGAAACATACATAGATCTATTCCTCGCATCCTTCATCAACATTAAGCTTTCATCTGTATTAGTTCCATAGCACGTTCGAAGATTCACGCCAAAATGAGTCGCGCGAGTTGTGTTTAATGTGCTATGAGCTTAAGATATGAGTGGAATTTTACGTACTTCATTAGCAAACATTTAATTGAAAGTTTTACATATCTTAAATAGTAATAGTAAATAATTTTGATGTAACAGAAAACCAAGGCGTTTGGTAAATTTTGCCTATGGGTGTAACATTTCGTCATTTGGGCGGTCGATTGGTAGCTGACTGTAGTTTTATGTGTAATATTTTAAATTTTGTAATTAGGATATGTATGATTGTATTTGACCCGGGTTAACTCTAGCCTTGGGGTTTAAACTGTTAAACGAATAAGAGAAACATTTTGTTGATACCACATACATTATAAGATCTTATAGTATATCGAAATAAAGGTAAAATGCCATGTCCATGTAACAAATCGATGAAGGTTATTCCAACAAAATTAGTTTTTGCATTTTAAATAAATTTTATGCAAATAATTCTCAGTGTGTTTGAAATATTTAAAGTGAAATATATATTTTTCAACAAACATCAATTGTGTTGTAAATTGGATAATGCAAATCTGTCACATCAAGCAGCTTAACCCTATTTAATTCTTAATAATAATACTTATTATCAATGAAGAACCATTGTATAAAGTTTTCAGAAACGAACTAAATAGTGTAACTCAATTCAGAAATTATTCTAGTCTTTAGCAAGAATCTAGGACAAACACATTTACAAAACAAGTGCAATAGACATATAAAGAATCGAGGCATTACTCTTGAATACCACGCTCTGTAGGAAACAGACATAGTACATTTACGAAGTATGTTGAGTATCTATATAAAATATAGTATTCCCGTGGGATACAGAAATTTCAATTTAAAAGGGCTTTTAATTTCTGTCACAATAGGAATAAGAATTATTTACTAGCATAAAACATTAGTGTATACATGGTGGTAAGTTTTAAAAAAGTGTTCGTCATGTTTTGTCAATACTGGCGTGCAAATTTAAGAGGGCACAATGCATTTGTGTGCCAGAGCCTCGTTATTTTGTTATATTGATTTTTTTGTTGTTTTTATTATTCTGGATAAGCCTTTACTTGACCACAATCTCACTTGATGTTTAGTGACGATGTGGTCTAAAATGGAGCATGAAGGCCTAGAAGGCAGATGGCTTCTCCATCACATTACGAAACATGAAGAAATCTAATTATATAGAATTTTCCAAGAAAAAACGCAAACCACCCACGAGTTAATAGATTATTTATTGTAGATGAATCTCTGTTTACGTAGCTACGTTGTTCCACACACGCTACGCGGCTGCAACATCAAAACGCTACGTGTCTACAGCAGAGCAATATGTTGCTTCATGACGTAGCCACGCTGGTGTATTATATTGATGTCGAATGGAAAGAGTTAGTTATTCTTTTGATTTACCCTCGTATTCATAAAAACTTCTATTTTCTGCTAATATAACTGAATTAGCTAAAACACATAGTAAGCCTAATTATGCTTTATTTAATGACTGTAAAAGATATACACAAGGGTGCGTTTTTTTAAAAAACGGTCTTTTAACTCCTTTAGACTAATATACAATTTTTTTACATTTTAAAATTGAGACGTAAATAGCAAAAGAAAAAAAAAGATCTCTGTTTCAGCATGTATCAAATGGATTTTGTATGTGTAAATGTTTTCGACGAGACAGCGATATTTCTAAACAGATAATAATATAAGATTTGGTGAGCATAAAATTTGATTGTAGCCGTTATTTCACTAAAAGTTATTTCCTCCAGTAGGTAAGTTTAATGATTTTTTTTCCTTGTTTTTATTTTCACCACTCTGATTATGAAATCGCGAGTTTTATAGCCACTAGCTTACCCAGGCAGAGTGTAAATCCTTATCATAGATATTATCCTCTAAGTTAAAAACGGTATATTCGTTTGTTTTTTTTAAGCGACATAGAAACTACAACGACATGAGTGTCCGTATTCTTTTTTTTTACATAATATATAACACACTTGGCACTTATATTATCAACTTTGGTTGCATTACCTATTTCAGCAGCTTATTATTATTTTAGCCGTGTTTTATTTAATATTACTCGCCGAGAGTTTTCAAGTAAATGTAATTAAAACGTGAAGCTTGTCGTCGAAAACTTGGATTAAAACTTGATGTTTGTACATGCACTTGCTTGCTTATTAAAATTTTAAATGACTCTTGGCCCTTTGAAGTTAAGCCTCTAAGAAATAATATACAAAAGTGAACTATTCAGCGACGCTTAGCCTATTCCGAAAGGCATTGCTATAGAACGTGACCTTACAATTAATCGAAACCTTAAATAAACAAAAGGAAATTAACCTAGAACATTTAATTGTATCAGATCACCAAGCCGCTCAACTTCTTAACCTAATTTCATAAACCAAATTAGTGTTTGAGTATAAAACATCCTAAGCCTTTTATAAAATATTTATTAAACGTTTACCACATACTTGATGTCCATGCCTATTCTATGAATTATATTCTGATGAGTATAGTCCAATTTAATCTTGTTGCAATGGTTTTAATTAGAAATTTGTTAGTTAAGTAATTTTTAAGGCTCTAAATTGTTTTTTAAGTAGGTAGGTATGTGTGAATAATCTGCTTTAGTTATATTTATAATTGTATCGTTTATTTCATTTATCATAGAACGTCTTACATTGTCATGTTTTATGTGCAAAAAAAAAACATTAAACTTAAGAGGTATTGGACGCCTGCAAAATGAAAGTATCAACGCCTTATTGCAAATTAATTTTATATTAAAGTGTGCAAGTCGCCTTCAAAACCTAGTATTGCTATCTTTAGAATCAAAATTAAATAGCTCGCCTAAGGAGCCTTAAGAGTATGATAATGGAATACCAAATACGTTTCCGGATCGGAAGACAATACTCGCACATAACCTTGACATGACGTCACCTTCAATCACTTGTCTATGAGGCCCAATAATCAAGAAGGAGGCAAAAAAGTTTTCATATGAACCATGTGACTATGAGGTGAGAGACACGCAAAATGGCGTTCAACTGAGTAACATTTTGTCACTTTATAATTTTATTTGACTCGACACTGGCAAATTGCCGCTTCAAGCGCAAAGTCCAATTCCAAGAAACTGAACTGAACTGACATGAATTATAAACTAAAAAAAACATATGGAATTATATATAATATAGTAATTATAACAGTGTTATATGTGTGGTGTACAATAAAGTATTCCATTGTTTACTATAGCTTCGACACAACTTATCACGTGACGGAGTTAACCTGTTTTAAGTAATTTTGCGCGGAAAATGTTGGCCGTGTTGGGTAAGAGGAAACACACTAGACTTTCATTCCGAAGGTCGCGGGTTCAAACCCCGCCGCGTACCCCTCAATTTCTTGACTTGAAGAACTTTATGCCCTTTATTCACTTGCTTTAACAGTGAAGGCAATCATCGTGCGGTAACCGGCATAACCTGAGAACTTTGAAGGGTGCAGATCATGACAACAACTCCAACTTGGCCAGCGTGGTGAACTAAGCCCAAATATCTTTTGTAAAGAGCGACGTCCCTCTGTCCCAGCTGTGGGAACGTAAATTGGTGCTATGAGTATGATTACTTTGTAAAATGTAGCCTAAAGCCTTCATAATGAGGAGGAAGGTTGTGTCTGTTCACGTCCGTAGTGGTAACCCTCTGAATCCTTACACGTGACCTCCGGGTGGTGCTAAGAACAGTCTCTGGTGGGAGGCTTCGGCCGCGGCTTGTCACCACCCTCCGGGCTGGGCCAGTGCGTGAAGCGAATTTTTCGTGTTTCGTAATGTGGCCCGGAGAAGCCTTCTAGATCTTCATGTCCCATCTTAGACCACATCGTCGCTTTACATCAGATGAGATTGTAGTCAAATGAAGACTTATCGAGCATAAAAAAAATAATAATAATAATACATGGGATATTTATCAATGCAAGAAGATTTGAAGTCTAACCAGCAGTTTTTAAAATATAAAACTAAACATTTTCTGCCAATAATCCCATAATGCTTGAAATTTCTCCTCATCTTTGCAATTGCCTGACCTTAGATTAGCTCAATGTGGTACACGTCGGTGGTTCTTTTATACCCATCATTAAGCGCGTCGTCGTTACTTCAGGTCGGTAAAACCCGGCGACATTGTTAGGTCTAGTTATAATCCATTATATTATGTAGTAACTATTCTTAGCTATTAGTAAAATTAGGTTTTAGTATATTCGTCATCTTCTAGGCCTTCATGCTCCATCTTAGACCACATCTTCATTTTACATCAGGTGAGATTGTGGTCAAATGAAGGCTTGTCAATAATAAAAAAAAAAAAAAAAAATTCGTAGCTATTATGTAGGTAGAAAAGTTAGGGTTTAGGCCGGAATCCATGTTGAGAAATAATCTCTGATTACTTTCAATCTATGATTATAATTGTTATCGCTAATAATTACGCCTAAAAAAATAGAATAGAAAGTGAACATGGATTTGGTAAAAACTAAATAATTGGTTCTTTATAAGTATTTAGAATGAATTACCGTAAAGTTACGAATGAATCTATTAATTTCAAAGGTTATTTTCAAAATTGTCTTCACGGAAATTATTTGATTTTTCTAGCCGTCAAATCCTTGGACTTATAAAACTTAACATATTTAAGAGTAATTGGCCAAATTGATGTACTAATTGGTACTAGATATCCGATATACTTCATATAATAGGAATTTATAGACATTTCTTTATTATATATATAAAACACCCAGCCCAAGGAGAAAGTGCTTGCAGAACATAGAGGTACAAACACTTGCACTCTCGGCAGGAATCGAACCCGCTACCTCTTGCGTCGCAAGCGGACCCTCGGCCACCGCGCCACTGAAGCAGTAAACTAAAAGTATACATTATCCAGTCGCGAAGGTAAGCAGTAACGATTCGCTGACACGTTTCCAGAGGTCAGCCATGTCATCGGGTTTATGTTAGGCTTAGCATGTTTTACTGCGGGGTTTTTAGGTAGTTACGTGCAGAGTGAAGACGAAAATGAAGTAAGGTATCTAGGGGTAATGTAACGTTTTCGGGTCTGGGTGTTTTTTGTGTATCTTACGTGTTTTAGTATGTATTTACAGAAGTAAAATCTTTGTCAGTCAATGAATTTGAGGGAAATTGAAGAAAAACACATGTTGTGCCGACCCCACATAGTGTGGGACAAGGCAGGATGATGATGATGATGAAAATCTTTGCCAGTCCCCATTATCTAACATCTAACTTAATACCCATAGTACAAGCTAAGCTTAGTTTGGTATTCTATGGTTTGGTGTTGGGTGATGCTGTGTGATTAGTAAAAAACCCGAAATTTTATATAAGACCCGGTTTTCACAGCGGAATGGAATGTGAGAGAAAAAAGTCTTCAATATATCAAATTCTACCTAAAAGTTTTTGTCTGATTATCAAGTAATTTGAGGTATATGAAAACCCAATATGCGGAATAAATACTTCTTTATTTATTTATTTATATGCCAGCCACAAGCGTTGTGATGAAGATGTCAAAAATCAACATTAATATCGTACCGGCTAAATAAGTTATTAAGGTCAAAAGGTAAGTAAAATATTTTTTCTCAAATATCTCGCTACCTGTCGCTCGGTGGCCATAAGAATCTGAATAAAAATTGTTCATCGTAACATTATGTCCGATATTACCACAAAATAAATAAAATTTAACATTAAATAAATAAATAAATTATTCTTATTCTTATTACTCAAATGAGGATGTAGCCGGTTCGGTTCCCGTGTTCCCTTCGAGACCACATAGAAACATGGTAAAAAATTGGGGACCTCATAGTAACACAGTACTGTAATGTTTAGAATAAGTAAAAATTTTGTAATTAAATTGAAATTAACCCTTTTTAGTTTTTATGAGAAATAAATATCTTTGAATCTTTGAACCTAAAAAAATATGCTGGATATATAAGTCCTGCTAAGTTTTCCTGGGCATGTACATTTAGGTACCTACAACTGAGAAATAGGTTCAAGTTTGCAAGTAGGAACCTGTTACTAGTTCCCATTAGTTTCAAAAGACTATGTGGTCATCAAAGGCTCCACGAGAAATGTCAGATATCGCCAAAAACGTTTCTTGAATAAATAATTATGTATTAATTCTGTAGCTCTTTGCAGGTAAATTGATAATGTTGTTTTGTTTGTCACCGTTGTCTTAATTACTCCATTTTGTACCCGTGAAAACTTGTAATTGACTTTCCGTCGTTGTTAAGTTATTATTGTGTAATGTTTAGCTTTTAGTTTTCTTTGAAGTATAAGTATGTAAATAAATTCTGTGATCGCTTCTGTAAGTTTTTACAATACACTTTAAAGAACACCTATTTACAAATCAAAATGTTTACGAAAAATTAGACCCATCCCGCGATATCTCTTCGCTCTCAACCCACTCCTGGCCCTGCGCCCAGACTGCGATGTGTTCCCGGCAGACTGGCACGTACTCCGAGCTGCTTGCTTAGAAGTACTCTGAGTCATCATCATCATCATCCTGCCCTTGTCCCACCCTATCTGAGTGCTTGCATTAAATATTATGTAAGATAAGACAATCGTATAATATGTGATTTAATATTAGTTTATTGTTTATGTGACTTGTTTTAATTAATTTAATTTTTAAGAATACTTTGTTGTAGCTAATTTTTTATGTTTATTAATTTGTGTAAAAGGCTAAGACGTGCAAATTAAATAAATAGACATATATTATTATAGTGTATATCACCAAAAGTGATCTCTACCAGACATCTTTGGATAGACTGCAATAATAGATAAAAGACAGAAGAGGCAAAATTGGTAAAGGCAAAAGTCAAGAGATCACTTTTAATTATTTTTTTTACTCTTAATCCAATATTATAAATAAAATCACTTAGGTATACGAAGAATGCTGATGTTTAGTGCCCGGAACAGAAGCTTAGAGTTTACCACGGAACTGAGAGAATGTTGCTTTGTGATAGTCCAGCTATATGGATATATTTTTTAAAAGAGTTCCGTACACAAGGCTTAAAACAGGACCCTGTTATTAAGATTTCGTCGTGTGACTGTCTGTCTGTCTTGAGGCTGCATCTCAAGAACCGTGATAGCTAGGGAGTTGAAATTTTGAGCGATGAGATATTTCTATAAAAAAAAAAAATATAAATTTAAAATTTAAGAAAAACCTCTGTTTCTTATGCCTTAGTCTCTTTAAATGTAAAACAACATAATATTATGTAATGTGGACGCGATGCGCTTTCATTTGATACCCCACACTATTATTATGTGCAGATGTTCGGTTTTCCTTCCCCACTCTCACCCCCATAACTTTTAAACGGCGCAACCGATTTTCATGAAACATATTTAAGGACACCCGGGCCAAACTCACCTTTAATACAAAAAAAACTACATTGAAATCGCTCCATCCGTTCGGGAGCTATGATGTCCCAGACAGACAGACAGACACGTCAAACTTATAACACCCCTCTTTTTTGGTCAGGGGTTAAAAATCACTAAACACACAGAATAAATAAATATTTAAGGGGCTCCCATTAGACAAACGTGATTAAAAAACGTTGCGTGACCGTTAGAACGGCATGTTTTTGCAAAAGGCAAAAAACTTTTTTTTTGCTTAATTTTGTTTTTTTGTAATAGCAAAATGTGTGTGAACAGTACACGGAACCGTAGGTAAAGTATGGGTCAATATCATACATATCAAATGTATAATATTGGCGTTGTGATAAAAAGAAGTCCGCACAGTGCTTGCTCCGCTCTCAGTAAAGGCGGGTTAAAAGTAAATTCATTTGAGACAGAAGGTTTTACGCTTAAGAACTGAAATCTAGAGGATTTTTCAACCCTTTGATACTTGACATATTGACTAAAACACCTTATCTGGCGATTTATACGCTAGTTCCTTATCGAGTAAATCATTTGTTTGCGTAGCACCGAGAGTAATTCAACTGTTTTTATTTTATTTGAAAGCTCTTGTTTAAAAAGGTTACATCTTACATCTTTTTAACTTCCTCTCAACCGATTTTTATGTAATTTTCAGCAACAGAAATAATTAATGTGTACTCGTGCAAAGTCGGGCGGGACGCTAGTATTCTAAGTACAGGGCTCTTGCTGTTGTTTCGTCTATTAGGGCCTAAAATGCTAGTAAACTAAGCAATGGTTAGTAATTGTTTTTTGTTTTGTTGTATTTTGTGTTTTGATGTGCCAATGAAATGTATCTCTTTCTCTCTTCTTTCTTTCTTTCTTCCCTGACGCGTAGATTTGGCTGAAGCCTTTATTATTATATCCAAGCTTACATAAAATTTCGGGCATTTAACATCTTATAACAATAGACTAACATTAAATTTTTCATCAACAAAACACACGGCGGCTTATCCACAGTATATCAGAAAGTAATCTTGCAGAAAGGCTTTACATACGCCTGCGACACATTTTTACTCTGTGGCTAGTAAGTTGGGGCACTGGACTTTTTGTTCGCAACTTTCCTTACTTTTTTCCTTTGCCGACACTGAAGTATTACTTTGAAGAATAGTTCTTGCAGTTTACAGTGTGTCTTAGTATTTTTTAGTTGTTTTTTACTGTTTTAAATACTTTAGATTCAAACTACAAGTAGAGACAATAGACTTTGTAACTTTAAAGTGTTTTTTTTCGTGTTTCGTAATGTGGCCCGGAGAAGCCATCTTCTAGGCCTTCATGCTCCATCTTAGACCACATCGTCACTTTACATCAGGTGAGATTGTGGTCAAATGAAGGCTAATAAAAAAAAAGTGTTTTGTATACCTAACTAATTTTCTTCGCATAATTGTTGCCCGCGTTTTATTGATTTATTCGAAATAAATACAAAACCCGGTTTAAAAGTTAACTAAGTTGCTCCTTTTGGTTTCGGCCTGTTAAGTTCAGTCGTTTCACAGTAAGAAAGGAACATACAGATTTAAATTACATAGGTAATATTTTATGACAGGGAATATACATTATCTAGCGAATTCTACTTATTCATCAGTATCATCATTCTCTTGCCCTTATCCCACATTACGAGGGGACGGCACAACATGTTTATTCCTTCCATTTTCCTCTGTAACATGTCATCACAACACTCACTCCTCTTACACATGTCATCCTTCACACAGTCCATCCATCTTTTCTTTGGTCTACCTCTTCCCACATATCCATCAACACATCTATATCTAACACTCTTTTCGTCACATGACATTCATCCCTTTTCATAATATGTCCATACCACCCAACCGATTTCCTCTCAACTTCTCTGTCACTGGTGCTACTTTCAAAGTTCCTCTTATAAACTAATTTCTTATTTTATCCTTCCTTGTTACTCTACACATCCATCTCAGCATTCCATCTAGTTGGTGATCCTAATTACCTACCGATACGTCCTACGTTAATTTACTAATTATGAATTTACTATTTATGGAATAAATCGCTAGTTTAGTGGCCTCAACAGCACGTGTGTTTGACAACGAAGGTGCGGGCCTGATGTAGGCAAGTTCATACACGGGTATTAATAACTACTCGTATTTTCTGTTTACTGCCACAGCAAAAACCTTATTAGTAGAATATGTTTGTTTGTAGGAACTTTCAGCTAGGTACAGAGCAGGTTATTGTGCTACGAATTTTGTTGCTAAGGCTTGGGCTAAACATACACTTACCTTGGGACATTTTTAACCCCCGACAATAAAGAGGGGTGTTAAAGTTTCTCTTAATCTTTCTGTCTGTCCCCTCATAGCTCCCGAACGGATGAAACGATTTCAATTAACAGAATAAAATTAACTTGTTTGCATTATTATAAGCTACTTCACATGTTGTTGAATGTTTTTTTTTTATATTAGATATAAGAATTCAAGAAATATTTTATGTATAAATGGTTCGCGTAAAAGTTTGGACTAACTATACCACACAAAAATATATGTCGCTACTTTGGCAAAAAACAAAACACTTTTATCTCAAAACGTTTCATTTCACATCAATAATTACCAAAAACAGTCCCATATGGTCCAAGCAAACGCGTCGGTGATTCAAAAGACCCAAACCAATGTTGGGCAAATTAACACGCTTAATTCAACATTTGCCTACCTGCCTCGGCGCCGGGCGAGTGACCCTTTTTTACCCCAGGGCACGGGAGGGTTAAAAAAAGTAAATTATCATTCCGTAAGTGGTGTTTTGATCCAATTTCTAAGGTTTGTGGAATTGAAAGAAATTACTGTGTTTTGGATAATTTGGTCGCAGCATTCTAGGGGAATTAATTTCAGTTGTGGGTATCATTTATCTTTATCATATTCTTATAATGTGATGTTATACATATGCAATTAAAAAAACTATAATCTATTTGCCAGAATATATGTATACAAGTTGTAAGAATTAAAATAAATAAATATTTCCGGAATAATCACACAGCATCGCCTATCCCCAAACTAAGCAAAGCTTGTACTATGGGTGTTAGGTGACTGATATTCTACATAGATATATATTTGTTTATAAATAAACACATATGATACATAGAAAACGTCCAAAATAACGGTTTATACATTTGACTGGGTTTAGTCGTGCAAATATGATTAATTTAGTTGATTTATGTACCTATTTGATATTGTAGTTTAGATTAGAACTCATTGTTTTTTCCCAGGTCTCCTAAAAAACAGGCTTACCTCGGGCGGGGTTGCTTAGTGAAATTATAACTGTGTATTGGTAAATATATTTTTTTTGCATTTTTTTGTAGAATAACCCTTTTAGGTACTATAAAAAAGTTTAATAAAATAATAATTTATTCACATAAATCTCATAAACTTGTTGAGGTAAAAAACTGTAAATTTATAAACAATTAGTGCGAAAAGTGACACATTTTGGCGTTCAAGTGTAAATGAAAAAGAGTTTTCAGAGCTCTAGTGTATAACTAAACGAATTCGCTTTAGTTGCCTTTTTATTTCGATTTAGTAAACACCCGATTAATTTTAATATAGTTAAAGATTACATTTTAAGTAAACATTTTAGAACATATTTGTTAAATCCTTGCTAAACCGAGGATGTCGTTAGTAAGTAATATATTATTGTCACTGACACGTACTGTCGGGCATTTGCACCGTATCTTGACTTAGGTATAACGTATATTCCTTTCATCATCATCAACCCTATTAACTTTCCCACTGCTTGGACACAGAGACTTCTCTCTTGACGCGAGTGATATATCTTAAATTACTCTACGGATTTAAATATAGTTTTCAGCAATAGATAAAAGAGCCTACAAGGTTTGTCTGTTCATGAAAAGTTCACGGAGCTAGTCACGTTTTTAAAAGATAAATGAACACTAATAGCAATCACCTTCAACAATTTAACCCCTCATAATATGTTTGAATTTGCAGCCTAAACCAGCCCTGACCGTTGGTATTAAATCTACCGTCTAAACCGCTCTTGCAGCGTGGACTGCACAGCCGCACGCTCCCAGTCATTAAACACTAAATTCCTTTAAGAAACGGTGACCACACTGCTTGAGAATGTTGAACGTTAATCCTTTTATATTGAAAGAATATAAAAACTCCTTAGGTACTTAATGATAAGTGGTAGCTGTGTATACTAATATTATGAAGCCGATGAGTAGTTTTGTTTGAACGCTCAAACAAAACAATTTAAATAAAAATATTTGTTTATTTGCGCACTGCGGGAAAATAAAAAAATACGGACAATGTCGTAGCGTTTAAAACTATTAAAAAATAAAATTGAATAAAATTGGCAAATACTCGTTGCCTTATTTTTTTTATAACAAAATTTTAGCTCACTGGTAGCCGACAACAGCTAGGTATGTTATAGATTCTCGTATCACAATGATCTTTCCCGTACTCCTCCGAAACGGCTTGACCGATTCTCATGAAATTTTGTGAGCATATTGAGTTGGTCTGAGAATCGGCCAATATCTATTTTTCATTTTGAAAAACAACGTTTGCTGGGTCAGCTAGTTTTATATATAAGATAAGGCCTTCTTATACCAAAAACTTCAGTTCCTATCGAAAACGATAATAATTCGACGTTCAAATCGCTTTAATTTGTCTCAATTTTCAGTCTAAATGAAAGTAATGCCAAGACTTTCATTCTGGGTGCTGAGTCTGAGTTTACAAATTGTAGTTAACTTTCTCGATCGTGAGAACGTTAACTATAATTTGTATGGGATCGAAACAGCGCCTCTTGTGGCAAACTTGAGAAACATAATTTGCTAGTTTGAGATTCACTATCGACCGTCGATCGTCGACTCGTTTACGCTCACGTTCGAAAGTGAGAACGTTAACGCATTTGATTGGTTGTTTGAAAATTTTCCCGAGTTCGTGTTACCATTTTTGACATTCGAATAGTAAACGCGCTCGAAAAAGTATTCGTCTAGCATTCACTTAGAATTTCTCAGTGAGTAGAGGTGAGAGTGCAAAGTTATTCAGTAAAATCATTAATATTTACAAATAAATTATGGCCGGACGTTTCTTTTTCGCTTGGATATCGTCTTACAAAGACAGCTTTTAAGTTTTTGTGCAGAGAATTAAAACAATTGACGAATTTAAGGTCCTCTCAACTCGTTTTGTTGGAACTTATATTATGTACTTTTTGTTATTTATTAATTAAAATATTGAAAAGTACCTAGCTATAGTTTCGACACCTAATTAATTTGTTCTTCGCAGGTGTTCACGGCTCTCTTCTTTTTTGCTTCTGGTTCATACAAAAGCCAATTTGAGTAGCAAAACAATGCAATGATATTTTTTTCAGTTACCTATGTGATGATCAATACTACATTTTAAATGTTAACCCTAAGTTTGGAGGTGCAAAGCATGATTCTTTGTATGGGAAAACAGTGACTTGAATACATAAATTCAATCTCTGCACCAAAATAGAGAAATGGTCTGGCTTCTATATAGGTAAAGTATCTTTAGGTACTTGATTTATTAAAATGCATTATGTTTTGATCCCTTTCACTATTCTATCTTTTACATAATTATTTATTTTTAGGAGACTCTGGATACCCTCAGCGCCCAGGCTAATGACTCCAATTTTAGATGCAAATACTGGTACACCAGAGGCCAATTATAATAACAAGCAAATGAGGGCTAGAGTAATAATAGAAAATACATTTTAAAATGCTGAAAAACAGATGGTAGTGCTTAGACAAGGATGGAGTTCACTCCATCCACTTTAAGCCACTCAAATATGCTTCTATTATTATAGCATACTCAGTATTGCATAACATAGTTATCAATCTTGGCATTGATCTAAATCTTACTCGGTGTCCGAGTAAGATTTAGGTGGGTCTAGTTAAGGTAAAATATTTCATATGATATTATAACAAAATACCTATTTATGTTACAATTAATCATATCTAGTTCCAGGAAACTTAAATAGTGAACCTGGTTACAATGACTATGTGGAAGGAGCTGGAGCTACCAGCGGACCAATTTTAGTAAGAAGACTGATAAATAGTATGTGATATATATATGTATGTAGTTCTCAGTTATATATTGTGTTAATGTACTATTGCTATTTATAGAAGTGTGCTTAGGATTATAAGGTTAAGGATATTGTATTGTGACAATGAATAAATAAACAAAATTATATAAGATGAACTTTATTTTTTTACCTAATTAGACAGTCAGAATTGACAAGTTAAATTTATAAACTTATATACTTATATTTACAAAAATATAAACTAATCATTACAGAGTCTATTAACTAACTTATCTTAAACTCTTATTCCTATTGCTTGCCAATCTCTGGCTCTGCGCTTCCATCTCCCTAATCATATTTTGCTCTCTCCTCAAGCTTATGTTACTCTATTATAAACTTTCTCCAAAACTCTTCAGCTTGTAGAAAATTTTGTGCTAGCCTCAAAATTCTTCAAGGAATTCTTGCATGGCAAGGTGGTGTTTGCCCAAAGCAAGCAGGCTCAGGCCGAATCAGATTGCTCTCACAGAGCCTTATAGGAGAGAGTGCATGGGCATCTGTAAAAATACATTACCTAATGTTATTATAATCTTATTAACATTATAATTATGTTATCCTTAAAAAAGTTAAGTCTTACCTTCCAGTGCTTCCAATGTTGTGAAATAAATCTCAAAAACAAATCCAATATTGTGACAATATTGTGAACTGGGGTTGTTACAGTAATTCTTTGACTGGGGCTTAGGACTGGGGCAACATATGATTTTGATGGCACAGGTTCATCCCAATGTCTGACTTGTCTGAGGTCTCCATGCCTAGAAACAAAATAAACTTAGTTTTTTCTTCGTCGATGAAACAACTTCACATAAATAGATCTAAACATCAAATAAATTATCAAACACTCACTGCTCCATGAACTTGTCTTCATTTTTAGACTGTTTAACTCATAGTTTCAATTTATTATTAATTTATCGGCCGGCCACTTCTTCCTACTCGAACGAAAGTTTTCATTTCAAACGTAAACAAAACACAGAATAATCATAACATTTTTGATAGACAGCTGCTTCTTGACAAAATACTAGTAAAAATATCATTCTGAATTTGGCCGGTTAATGATTTGATGACGTCATGCTACCACCCTAACAAAAATATTTAACTATGCTCACGGTGAGTGAACGCTTTCGTATAGTTTTTGTCGATAGGAACTCCAACTTGCATGCCATTGCTTTTCGATTCGAATTTCGTTAGCTCGATTAACGAGATAGTAAAGTCATTCGAAAACGTTTGTGGAACTTAGACTCAGCACTCTGGTCCTTCAAAACCGTATCATTTAGTCACCTGTGCTGCGTCCAGCCCTTTGAGGCGAAAGCTCCTAACAGATTCCTCAAAACGCTTGCAAGCGCTCAGTAATAAACTTTAAGTGGAGGGGTTTTTCAAATTGCTATGTTTTAAGAGTTTCGCCAACTTTCCGGGCAAACTTTTTCAAGTTTCAGGTAAAGCAGGAATTGGTTGGGAGTTTTTTTAGTGAAGGAATCTGAATTGCATTCATTGTATTAAATATCCGAGGTGTAATGCCTTCGGCACATCTCACAAAATTTTGATGTTATTTGTTGTTTTATTGTATTTTGTGTTTTGATGTGTCAATAAATGTTTCTCTCTCTCTCTCTCTCTCTCATTCGTTGAATCCATTGATTAATAGTAATAATAATAAGTTATTTAAATTGAATACTTATTTAACAGTTTTTCACCAATTATAACTTACAAACTAGACTTATTTATTATTACTTATTTATTATTATTTAAATACCCTTGTCTGTCCTTGCTCAGTTGTGCAACCAAAGACAAACAAATTAACTTGCCCAATGTTGCCACACTAAAATAAACATTAATCAGATCATGATCAAATTGATAAAACACACAAAAGACCAAGTGTAACTCATGAATTTTGATCACCGTCTTTCATAACTTTGGTGGTCCCATATTGCAAACAACATTCCTTACATAATTTATTATCAAGTCTTCAATGACTTGCCCTACCTGATATCAAATGTCCAAACTTACTACAATAAATCTTTAATAATATCAGATTATTTCATCTAAACCACCTTTCACAATTTAGAGACAATCAAATTACCACTGGCCAATAAAAAAATACCGGTTTTGAACAATGGGACGGCAATAGAAACTTTTATTCAATTGTCAAGTGCTGTTAAAACGTGATAAGTGTTATTGATGGATCTAATGTTGCGCAATTATATTCCATGTTATAATTTTATGTGCTATGTGCAATGTATAATGATTAAAGTTATTCATATTTTGTTAAATAATTTGTTGATGTATTGTGTATTAGAAATTTGACAACGCCTCTTTCCGGCCTTCTACATTTTTTCTTTACAGCTAAAGGATTTGACAAAGCTACTGTTATTGAGTGCACTATTAATTAATTCTTTTAATTCGTTTTTAAGTAATAATGTAAGATTCTATTAATCTTTTGACGTAACTGACTGTTCTTTAATGTTATAAAAGTTAAATAAATAAATTGATTGGTGCTCGGTATTTCTTTACAGGACAAAATGGGAAATGACGAGATATAAAAAAGGGGTTTGTTAACGATTATCATAGAATAATAAATTACTATTTAACCAATATAGTCCCTACGAGAGGAATTTTTTTTTGTATGTATTTTTTTTTTATTTCTATAATGAGGAATGATTTTATCATTCTAAACAAACCCTTAGGGGTTTTCAGAATGTTTTAATTAAAGATGTAATTGTGTGAAGTTTTTAATTAAATAATAATAAATAAATAATTGAGTATGACGTTGTTTCTAAGTGTTGGTTTTATGCGTTCTGTTAAAAGATTTCGTAGCATAACCTTATTTCACAGTAGAATCCAGTGTATCCATCTAGGTATTTCTATATATACTTTTACAACTTGCAGTGCGTTTCAAACCTTGCCGTAAAATGGAAACTAAACAAAAACATAGGAAATTCCCAAGTTACGGCACTTAAAATCTCAAGCCATAGGTAAGTTTTCACAAAGTGCTTCATAAAATAAGCAACAAAAAACCAATAAAGGTTTTTATGAAAAACTTATACAGAATTAAGCATTGCCTTACCACCGTTCGCTGGAATCGTAAATAGGGTATGCAACTAAGTTTTAGTAAACTGGTATAATTTAAGGTTTATATTTTCTTATTATTTTTTGATAACTCATTTTCGTTCTTAATTCGATTAACTTATTTATGTTTAATTCTTAATGATTTTCAATAAGACATAAACCTCACTCTAATGTGAAAACTGCTTAAATTTTTTTATTAAAAGTATTGATTTTTTTATGTTCGTTTCATAATAATTAATTATTCTAGCAATTCTACCGATTTTAGAGGATAACATTCTCGATTCGTTTAATTTTTTATTGTTAGATCTTACTGATTTAAATGATTTTGAATGATACAGTTTTTTTTGAAAGCAAATCGTTCTTCCCAATTTTTCTTAAGGATCTTTGAAGTGGTTTTCGAGAGGTAAAATCCAAAAGGCAGTATTTGCAAAATTATATTTTTTTTCGATAAAACTGCATATGCATATGAACTTCCCACTGCTGGGACACAGGGGCTTCTCTCTTGACGAGGGAGATTAAAATAAATACTAGTTACAAATACCTAATTGAAGAATAATGCCCTTAACCAAAAATATGATTATTATTTCTGCTGTAAGTTATACTGAAACGCATGATTCCCGGCAATAATTTATACGATACAGGTAAAAATACAGCCCGACAACCCTTAAGCCCCGTAAATAACTAAGCGCAAAGTTTCACGACTCGAAGTTTTTGCGAATAAATGCAAACGACATAAACCCTTTCGTAGACAAAGCCTGGAGCTTGTTAATTTATCGCCGAGAAAAAACTTGGACAATGGCATACAGTTTTTGATGTTTAATATTCATAGCGGAAAGATTACGGATTTGAGGTTGAGTTTTGGTGATGGAAGTTTGTAACATAAATAATACCTTTTGGTTGAGTTTTCCAAAAGATTTCGGGAAGGGGCGAGTTGTTTTGTTTTGAATAAGATTGAGTGTTGTGAGTGGTCTGAGGACGAATCATAGAAGAAAATTATGAATTTAAGGATTGTAAGAACAAAATAATGATTGAAATTAATCCTGAAGAATTTTGCTATTTTTTTTATTGTACCAAGTCTTTGACGATAATCGACTAGCGAGAGGTTTAATAAACATAATTGTAAAAATAGACAAGCTTACTATTCCAAGTGCTTTTAAATTTAAAAAAAAAAATAAAGCCTAAATTGAAAATATTTACTTGATATTCATCCTAATTATGAGTATGCTTGGTTTGAACCGCCTATAAGCTTAGATATTAATCTGATAATATTACTTATTTACGCTATGTCTACACAATCAATATCAAGATATTGGTTGAGTACCTATGTATATTTTAATACTAATAAATAATATAAAATTATTTAATATTTCAGAACAAGTCTTAACAAATTTGTAAGCAATTTATCCGTCGATACACTGACCGCAAATAAGGTTTTTTTTAAATGGCAGACTAGTAAAGCCAAATGTTGAAACCCCTATGAAAATGATTGAAAAGGTAGGCTTATCCTAAATGGTAAACCTTAAAGTCATTAACATTTCCGTAGGATTTTACGATAAAAGAGTTAGCAAATTTTTCCTCATTTCGAGATCATGCTTAAAACTAATTATTCACATCATATATTTAAATGCAAGTATTTGTGATGAATTAAGACACACCTCAACATTTTACTTACTAACTCAACTTTTATTACTACCAAGAAGAACAAAAAAAGTTACCGCAAGACTTAATTCTTTCCCCATCGGTCAATCTCAAAAAGCACTTTTTACTGTCCTAATTAAAACATCCAAGCACCGCTTATCCTCGTAAACCATAAGATTACTCATTCAGGATTTAAGACCTCTGAGATTTATCGCTATGTCTATTTTAATGCGTTCTTTAGAATATTTACGCGGTTACTGTCATGAGAAATCGCGAGATTTACGATCGACTAAAGTTTCGTCGATTCCGCGAATAGTGATTCATTGACCACAGAGAGCTTGCAAATACAAAAATCATTGATAAGATGGCGAACATAACTAATAGCGATAATTACACCCATCTACAATACTGTAATTATGTACGTATTCTCTGGTGGCAGGCTTCGGCCGCAGCTTGTTACCACCCGGGTTGGGCCAGTGCGTAAAGCGATTTATTCGTGTTTCGTATTCGTAGGGTAGATGACTGAAAAATATATAATTTATCCGTTCATTTAGTTTCTTTAAGAAAATATAACAGTATTTTTTCTTGCAAACTAAATAGTGACATTACAGTGCATTATAGTTTGCGTGACAATACGCTTCCGTGCGATTTGAATTACATTTTGAAGTCACCAAACTGTATTCCAGAACTTTGATATTCATATTCTTTACACTTTCTTATTAAATTGATATGGCTGATATAAAAAAAGGTGTACAGTATTTTTGGATAGGCCAACCAACCAAATTGGAATACCAATATTTTGTCATCATGCTTATTGACTTGTTTGTGCGGCGCTCCGTCCAGTATTAATGGGCACCTACCAGCTCCTTAATCCAAGTCCCATCATAATACATTTAACTTTCACTTGATTGACTTGAGTGACCTATTGCATGCAAATTTTAACCTCAATCGAAAAATGGCAGGTGTCAAAGAAAACTTGCAAAATTGATTACAGACAATAGACATAGGACATAGGATAGGTGTAACTAAATTAGAGCCCCCTTGTTAAATATGCATTTAGGTAATTTTCTGTTTCAAAAGTAATTATCTTTATTCTTTCTTATCGCATTAAACTTTAAAACACGCATTCTTGATAAATCGTTCCCACGACATCAAGGGACATTCTGAATCTACTGCAAAATAACTAGTATGGATATTAATTTCAAATTACACACTGTCAAGTAGAAACGCCCTGGGCGGGTAATTTATATGTCATACCGCTATTTATAGTACCTACTAACAATTGTCTATAATTACGAAACCTATATTTTACTTAGGTACTGGTTTTTCATTGAATATGGATTTATTTTATGTAGGGTTCTTTGTTTGTCATCATGATGTTATTTCATTCACGGCCACTGCTAGACATACATAGGTCTTCCTTTAAGATTACCAATTATTTGGGTCGGAAGCTAATTGCATCCACCATAATCGCACGTATAAAAATAAAAAGAAGTAATTCAAAAAACACAATTTTTGGGAAATCGCGTTTAAAGTTTTGTGTGTTGGAGTATGTTTAGTAAATTAGGAATAAATAATTTGTTCGTGTAGATATATATATTTTTTTCTTACTATGGAATAGTCAATAGATTTATCTTCAATATTAAGCAAGAAAATCAGTAGGTATAATAAGTAGTTTTTTACTTACAAGGCTTTAAAAAAAAAATTACTGACTTACTTCTTTTTATGATAAAAAACTGGCATTTTATTCAAATTCTTACCAGTTGTATGTATTAATGATGCTGTTCTATTTTAAAAATTATTTGAATTTCCAGCAATATAACGAAAAGCTTCTTTTTATTATTAAGGAATAAATGTTTAGAATCCTGTATATCATAATATTTCTGTTTTATATTGAACTGTGTTCTCTACTAGGTTGATGTTTTGCTAATAAAATGAAACACGAATGGAAATTTATACAATTATTATAAAAACATGGCAGTGAAAACTTTGTACTTTTTTAACAAGAGTAGTTTCATAAGAACTTAATTACTAAATCACAATAAAAAAGTTAAACTTTTATCAAAAAACAATTACACCATATCAATACACTACTTTGGTTACCCGTTATCTCAAAAAATGAGATTTTACTAAGAATACTTTTACTTATAGACCTAATTTCAGACTTATACATTTTAACTTAGGAATAGGAACTTTCTTTTCAGGTCACAATAAAAAGTAAATTTTTCTCAAAAACTTAACTTAGGCTTAAGAAAATCACAGACTTTAGGTAAGTACTTAAACTACTACTGAAGGTACTTAAACTACCTACCTACTAGTACTAGGTATCAATGTAATACTTAAATAATGGAATTATAGAAATTCTCATAGTAGGATGGAATCAAGCCCTTGGTAAGAAGGTCCTTCAGATCTTTCTTTTTGTTCGAGCTTAGCTCTTGTCTCTGAGTATAAGCATTCTTTATTTCTATTTCTGATATATTTTTCATCTTCTTCCTTTTATTTCTAACGTTCACCTCTTTCATGTCATTTTCTTCATATGATGTCTTATAGTAAAATGAGAATGGGTCTGCCTTTGTCATTTTTAATTGTTTGATGTCATTCCAATTAACATTTTGGCCGTTTATGTCTGTGTTAAAGTTATACCCCCAATCTTCTTGCAAGACTTTAAGATCCATCATTGATTCAAAGGTGAGTTCGTGAACATTTACAGCTGGCTTACTCTTTTTAGCACTTTTAATTAAAGTTATGTACTGATCTGGGCTGTATATGGGCCCAGACTTAAGGTTCTTTTTCACTTCTCTTTCTATTAAAGAGTGTACGCTGTCTGCCTCATTTTGAGTATGTCCTCGTATGAGAAATTTATGAGTAATACTCTTTATATTCAAGTGATGCACAGCGTACATGTATAATGTGGCTATATATTTATTTTTATTCTGGCCACAACAATTATCTGAGTAGAAGATAACGTTCTTGCAGTCAGCATTTGACTCACATTGTGATGATATATTTTGAAGGTAATTCCATATACATGTTCCAATCTCAATAGCACCTCTTTTTGCGTCTGATTCTGTCCAAAAGTAACAATGAACATTGTCGTAAGCTTGTTTTTTGGTGTCTTTATTTGTAAGTTCAGTAACTGTTAAGTTATAACTGTTTAATTTTGATTTATAGTAGAATGCAGAAGAATTTCCGCGAGGGCACTGCAGTACTGACTCTAAGTCATAAATGGCAAGAATGTTGTCATCATTAATGTTTTTGCGGTCCGTATTCTTTTCTTCTCTACACAAATTCTTTTCTATCAAATGCTTGTTATATTTTTCTTCTAAATAATTTTTTTGTTCTTCATTAGCGTTAAGGTAGGAGGTACATGTATCGCATTGGTCTTTCTTGGGTGTGAAGAAACTCAAATTAAATTCATTGTTAAAAATCTTGTAATAAGCTATGTAATTGGATGTTTCTCTGTTATTTTCTATTTGCTCTTGTGTGAAGTCGTCATAAAGTTGTTTAATATTTTTTCCTCCGTCTATGTATTGTCTGGTCGTGGAAGCTCTCAAGTAATGTGATTCAATCCTGGGAATTGATTCAATATGTTTTTTAATATCATTTATTAGCTGCGCACTTAGTTTATTTTGATTTCCGTGTTTACCACGCATGTCATCTAGCGCCATTCCATGTTCGTTTATTTTAGTTTGTGTTGTAAATATCATTTTATCTGATACATCCAAAGTGCTTCTAAAAAATACTTTGCAAACCCTAACCTTCGTATTATTTATTGTAAAATAATACGCTTTGTTAGGTTTTCGTGGTTTATTAGCATTTGTATATTTATATTTTGGTTTTACATCAACCATGCACGAGTTTATGTAAGCTCTTTGCTTACTTAAATCGCCTAGCTTCCAAAATTCGTTAAATAATTCATATCTGTCATAATCATCTATTTTTTCTGTACATTTTTGTCTACATTCTTTAGTGCAAGGTACCTTAAGACATCTAGCAGCAATTTGTTTTTTTGAGCTTGACAATGTTGTATAGGAACTACCATGGTTTCGAAGACGCTTTGCTTTATTTTGCTTCCAATTTTTCATGTTTCGAGGTCTCTTGCGTCCTCTTTGCTCTGTCTCTAGGTCAGAGTCAGAAGAATCGGAACTGGAAGGAATTATTAAGTTTCTTAGTCTAGTAGCAGCGCTCGATGAAAATTTGTCTGTACTACCATAACTAGGGTCGGCTACATCATCATCAAAATCACTCTCGTCGGCATAAATGGGTGGAGTTTCATTTACTGGGCTTATAGAATCACCCCGTTTTTCTCTAGGGTTCATTTGAAGAGTTGATTCGGGCGTATTCTCTATAAAATCTGATTCCGATTCTATAATCTGCGTGTCTGAAGGGCCAATGTCAATTAATTCCCTGGTTTGTGCCGTCACATTTTTTTCTGCAGTCTGTTGATAAGTTGGTGTCGGAGATCTTGACGAGCTATTAGAATCTGAGCTTGAAGAACTGGAAGACGAAGAGCTGCTTGAGGATGAGGACGAAGATGACCTGCGTTGCGGTATAGTTTTTATTGGTTCATCATCATCGTTGTCACTAGTCGAAATATCACTGTCATATTCAGGAACTAGACTTCGTGGAAAACTGCTTTTTGTTTCATTTGGAGATTTGTTATCTATTTCAGGTGCTTTTGAATCACGTGCCGTTAGATGTTGCAATTAAAAGAAAACTGTTAAGTATCTAATAACCTAAACCATTATTGTGATGATTGTATTTACCCATTTTTATAAGGTATTTTTGAAGTAAGCAGTCTTACCTCTTGATAACTGTTTTGTTCGCATTCTTCATTTTCACTATGGGAAGAAATCAACGAATCCATAGCCGTGTCTTCTTCGTGTTTCTGGAAGAAGCAACAGTTTAAAAAACTGTAACGTACGTAGGTAAAACTATAGCATATTGATCGATGCGATGCCTCATGCTTTTGTTAGTTAGTATTAAAATGTAATTAAAATACAAACACTAAAATAGTCGACTAAATGGATATGAATACTTACTTGTGAAGCATCTATATTATGTTGATGATCACCATGGTCATTATCATAGTTTTGGTTGTAGCACGAGACAATATTTGCCGTCTCTATAGTATCAATCGGGGCACTATTATTTTTATTATTAAATTCTTCCCCTGAAACCTTTAAATAAAACAGATTTTTATGTAAATAAGTCATATAAAAAGAGTTATTTTAATTAATTTTAAGCTAATCTAGATTTTCGGTAGATGGTACCTATCTTACCTCCATAGCAGGAACCACTGCTTGTGTCCATTGGGTGGCCGATGCATTTGCCAGCATGACAAGTTTCTTACATCTCCAAGACATCTTACGTGCCTAGTTTATCACAAAAAGAAGTAATTTAAAATATAACGATCGAAATTTTTATTAATTTGATAAAAATTTCGTATCATAAAGAGAAATAACTTTTAATTTTGCCTGGATCTTAGAACAAGATTTAATAATAAACAGAACTACATCGTATTACTTCTTAAATGCTTACAAGTTTTTAAAAATAAAAGGAAACAAATCATAAAGTTTTTAAACTTGTAATCTAGCACTTTTTTTAATAATAAAAGGAAATAAAACTTATTTTGACGCAAATATTACCATCATTATTAAAACAAAAAGGAATTAAAACCAAATGTATCATCTTATGATTAAATTAAGTACAAAAAGGGGGCTTACCTTTGTTACTACAGAGAATTATTCCGTTGTACTCCCGCATAAAATACACTATTACGTCATGACTGATGGCACAAGACTGAATGTCGCCCTTTACTAGAATTGACTTGAACTTCCCGTTTAATGGAAAAGAGATGGGTGATCGTTTTTTCTCCTTCTAATGCTCGTTTTGAAGTAGCTGTCGAAGCTATCCCGTGCATTGGATTGAGATAATGCTGTTTATGATAAAATCTCACAATGCCGTTTTTTTGAGTTACTTCTCTTTATTTTTAAACGAGCGATATGATAAGCCTTCGTGTCGCGGTAGCGGCTGGTATTTGTGTTAATTAATTTTACAAAACTTTTACACCTTATTGACCACAAAGCAGGCGTTTTCTGGCAAAAAAGTTCCGCACCGCAATTGCTAACAGCTTAGGTTTGGCCGAAGCCTTAGGCACCAAGCTTTCTTTATGAGCTCTCACTTGATGAGGTTATAAATGCGTCGCCATTGGACATCGTTCGTTATCTTATATTCCGGTATGACAACAGCAACAAGAAGTAACAAAATTTTCGGTCAGGATCGAAAGCTCTGAAAATATATGAAATAAGAAATTTCTTTCTTCAGAACCGTGTCATCGAGTTTAGAAAAATGAAAAAATAAAGCATTTCTGGTATAGATCCAGCCAAAAGGGTGAGACACGTTTGCCTACGGATTCTTTGTGCTCAGTAAAAACCATAAACGCTATTTCAAGTTCATACAAAAACTGAGCATCTATTTAAGTACCCACATTAAGACTGTAATATAATTAATTCAATTCAATTTCTTGTAATTGGACTCTGCGCTTGAAGCGACAATTTGCCAGTATCTAGTTAAATAAAACTATAAAGTGAAAAAGATGTTATTTAGTTCAGTTTCTTGTAATTTGACTTTGCGCTTGAAGCGACAATTTTCCAGTGTCGAGTTAAATAAAATTATAAAGTAAAAAAGATGTCATTTCGCCCTAAATACTTATAATAAAATGTCATATACATAACACTCGGCATTATTTTTTCCTGTAAATGTCAGTGTCATTGTCACGGTAGAAATGTCAGTTTCAAAGTGGTGTGTCATCATGATACATTATTATGTAAACAAAGAATTTTGGATTCGAAAATTTGTACAAAATTTACTGTTTTTCAATTACCTCAGCGTAATTTTCAAAACTGTTTATTTGTGTTGTTAGTAAAAACAAAGAGCTTGGAGGGTATAATTCGTTACTTCGTTTGCCAGTGATTAAAACTTTCGTATTTCGGAATTGTTTCGAGAAAATTGTCAGGTGAGTTTTTGCAAGCTTGTCAGTTTTATATATTGGCTACGAATATTTACAAATAAATGGTATCATAACCATTTATTATAATAAAAAATATCTAACGGAATCGTTACCTAATAATTTTATTCATAAATTAAACGGATGATTTTATAATTTAATTTTTATGAAAACTTATGTTTTTTCCGCCAATATCCCACGAACTTCCCAGTTCAGGAGTTAAAAGATTCCCTAAGAACCCATAAAACAAAATAATCCCACACAGCCATCCAGCATCAGTATAACAACTAAAACAGAATTAATCGCGCCATTTTAAATGGGACAAAAAAACTTTTCTCTTTGAGATTCCGGTAATTGTCATTTAATTACCCACTGGAGTGAGGGAGACGAAAAATAAAGCTTAGAGTGTCTTAATGGCCTCCAATTTTCCGGGCAGTGGTCCTGAAACTGTTTAGGGCGGGAGTAGAGGTGACATTTTAGTCTTTTAGCGGTTGCTCAACTGCTTACACAAACAACGCAGCTACATCGCAACGACATCGCAACGACGCACCGGCATAGCACCACAACGTCAGTATGAAAACGGGGTTGACAGTTAATACTAGTGGCACGTGTTAATAGGTTTTTAAGTTTCTATACAAAATACTCGTGCGACCACGCGGTTGCGTTTATGTTGTGATGTGTTATTTAAAAATTATTATATTTTTTGCAAATAGAACGCTCACCCATCCAAGCACTAGCATAACGTTTATTTAAATTACGTTTGGTGTATGGAAGCTCCCTTGTATGTTTATATTTTATTATGTGTTTTTTGTATTTGTTGTTATTTATGTAGTAAGGTAAGAGAAATACATCATCATCAAAATTTCAACTCTCTATCTATCACGGTTCTTGTGACAGACGGACAGATAGACAGACGACGAAGTATCAGTAATAGGGTCCCGTATTACTCTATGGGTACGAAACCATAAACATGAATGTCACTTACACTTGTTTCAACAATGTCACTCACTAATTTCACCAAATCAATTTCAAGCACTGAAATATAAACACGAAACCATCGTTCGACACGTTTTAAACTGAAAAGTTTAACTACCCACAATTTTCACACACAATTTTGTGGAAACATGTAAATGGTTCTGAGTTATGTTTGTATTATTTATTTATGTATCAGAAACACAAAACACATTACAACATTTACAACTAAACTATATCTAAACCTAAGATCTATGTTGCAACATAACTATAAGTGTGCACTACAAAGAATTATATGAACAATTGGTTAACAATCTTAGTAGACTTATAAAAAAGATGACTTAATATTATGATTTAGTGATTAAGTAGAACTGTTTGTTTTCCGAATAAAATAAAATATATGTATATATTTATAGCAATTTAGTAGCTCGTCTAAAGCCAACCTAACGGAACATTGTTTTAGCGTATCCTTAAAAATACATTTTAGCCGCAGCCTAAAGTGAGGTACCTAATTGTGGCCGCGCCAGATTAATCCTTACCAAAAAGGGCCTTGTTTGACAAGCAATTTATGACCAGAGCTCTGAGTTACGCAATTATATATGTCCTACTTATTAGAAGACCACTGGGGAAGGCATGATCTCCAAAAATCGCAGGAGACATACGAAAAGTTTGTTGCAAGTTTATAGATAATTAACCAGCTTGCAATCACAATAAATACATATTTATATACGGTCAATCCACACAAAATCTAGCCCCGTGGTAAGCTCTAAGCTTGTGTAAGGGGTACTAGACGTATTATATACTTAATATAATAGACAAACATATATAGATATTTTTTTATTATACATATTAAAACACAACTTTATTCTTGCTGCAACTGCTTGGAACCCGGAAGGAAGTCGCAAGCGAGGTCGGCCCCGAAAACGTTGGCGAGACGACCTTCAAGACTTTTCGGAAAGCTGGTGGCAAACAGCTCTGGATAGGGATTGTTGGAGGGAGTTGGGGGAGGCCTTTGCCCAGCAGTGGGACAACGTAGGCTAATAAAAAATAAAAAATATATATTAAAACACAATAAATTTATATCTAGAAGGTAATTATGCCTAGATATAGGAAGGTACTTTTCATAGCTCAAGAGATATACATATATATATATATATATTATGTATATTAATCATTCTATATTATATTATTAAAGACTATATATAATAGCCTATCTATTGTTAGAATGTCTACAGAGATTTCTATATTTGTTACAAGGAAAACTAACAACTAATACACCACAAAATAGTTACTAAATAGCAACTGTAAGCCAATAAAAAGTTTGCACGTATAAATAAAATAGCTTTTAAATATTAGGTCCTTACATATGAAATTGGCGTTTTGTATGGGAGGAACAAAAAGTCGAATATTTTTTAATATAATATATTTAATTAATCAAAGTATGAACCATTATTTTCTATGCACTTTTGCCATCTTATAGGTAGTTCATTGATCCCTTTACTAAAAAAACCAGTCGGACGGGAATCAATAAAATTTTTGAAGGCGATTTGGACTGCCCCATCGGAGTTGAATTTTTTCCCTTGCAAGAAGTTATCCAAATTTCGAAAAAAATGGTAATCTGTTGGAGCAAGGTCCGGGGAGTACGGAGGATGTCTTAGACTTTCCAATTGAAGCTCTTCTAATTTAGTAGCCGTCTGTTGCGCAGTGTGTGGTCTAGCGTTGTCGTGAAGCAGCAGTGGCGTGGAGCGATTGACCAGCCTAGGTTGTTTAGCCGCTAGCTTTTCCATCATGGTTTGCAATTGCTGACAATAGACATCAGCCGTAATAGTCTGGCCAGATTTGAGAAAACTGTAATGAACAATACCGGCACTAGTCCACCAAACGCTTACAAGTAACTTTTTTGGGGTTAATTTTCGCTTGGGGCAGGATTTGGCTGGCTGGCCAGGATCCAACCATTGCGCTGAGCGCTTCCGATTATCGTAAAGAACCCATTTTTCATCACAGGTAATGATTCGGTTTAAAATACCTTCATTATTGTGCCGGTTTAGTAATGTAACGCAGCAGTCGACGCGCGTTTGCCGGTTTGCTTCAGTCAATTCGTGAGGTACCCACCTTTCAAGCTTTTTAATCTTCCCAATTTGCTTCAAGTGAATTAAAACAGTTTTATCACTAACACCGCAGCCTGCAGCTAACTCGGACGTGGTTTGCGATGGATCCGCTTCCACAATAGCCTTCAACTCTTCATTATCAACTTGAGTCTCAGGCCGTCCACGGGGCTTGTTCTGCAAGTCGAAATTTCCAGAACGAAAACGTTGGAACCAAAAACGAACTGTGTTTTCTTTTGCAACACGACCGCCATACACATCATTCACCCTTCGAGTTGTTTCCGCAGCACTAGTGCCACGGCGGAACTCGTACTCGTAAATAATGCGATATTTTTAAGTTTTCCATTTTGTAAAATGAGTGACGCAAACAGAAAAAAACAGAAGAAAAAAAACAAATGAATGACGATCATCGAAGCACAAATACATGAGTCTATAGCTGTACAAATTTGAATTTGGAATTCCTTACCAAAGAGGAGAAATTTGTGATTAAAGTGGCCAGTACGAAAAACGCCAATTTCATATGTAAGGACCTAATATATGCTGAGTCAAGTTACAGAATATAAACAAAGAACAATATCAAGATTTTATCAATATACAACCTTCTTCGTCGATTCCTTTTTTGAAAAATGAATATTCATACTATTTGCCATATCCCTCCTCCGTCTTCAGTTTCAAAGAGCGACTCGTGACTATGTGAAACCAGCAGTCTAGTTTAAACACAGTTCAAGGAATTATTTTCTACATCGAGTTTAAATAAAAACAAACCGTTATCAGAGAATGTTTTTAAGCTATTTAACCCTTCCGGCGTAAAGAGCGTAAAAGACCAGGCTCAGGTGCCGTCCTAAGCACCTAACATGTCACAATGTGTGCATGAACTGTACCAAGTACAGTCTGCGACAGAGTTCTTTCATTTTACAATCATTAATAGATTTATAACGGGATATTTAGCATGATTGATTGTCTTTCGAGTTTCCCGATATTATCTAAATAAATATAAATACTATTAATAGCCATTAGAGTTTCAAAAATTACATTATGTTCAAAATGAATATTCATCTATCATGCATATTCAAAATACTAATTGAAAATAAATATATTGTATCTTGTCATTTCGCTTTTTTACACTAAAGTAAAGAAGCGGTTAGAAACTGGCACACTTTTGTTTATTCTAACATTGCTTATTCTTACACGCATATTGTGTGTAATTTTAAAATAATTATTAGTAAGTTTTTTTTTTGAAGTTATTGGATTCTTTATTCATTTCGTAAACATGTAGATGCTCTATTTCGTATAGTACTGAATTATTAATATAAATCCTTTTAAATCTAATAGTCATAAGATTTTCGTTCATCTTTGACGACTCAGTTTTATTCAGTTAATTACAAATACTTATTAAAATTATAATTAATCAAAAATCTATCAAAATAACAATGTCCTCGTTTTTTTTTATTATAAATGAAAATAAACAGTTTTACACTTTTCTCGGATACAGTACCGAGCCTCTGCTTTCAAGGGTTGCAAGTAGCTTCTGCTAATGAGTAGCTAAGTACACGGCGTGAGTACTATATAAGTATACTCACGTAAGCAGGCACTCTCTAGCACAGTACGCAGGTCTAGGTATGTCACAGAAAAGCGTCATTTACTTTGTCTTTGTTTATTGTTTTGAAGAAAGAATTAAAAAAAGTTTTATAAAAATGTAACCTTGGTTTTTTTTTAAAGGTGACAAACATGTATTGATACTCTGTTCGGTATTATTTAACTACATACAAATTTTGTACAAAAATTGTCCTTTAACTTATAACGTATAGTTATCTACCCAATATTCAAGTACTTTTGTAAGTAATTCGCCCATAGTTTTGATGTTTTAATAATATATGAATATTATATTCTTTATATATGAACTCTCTAAGTGTGTGTGTGTGTGTGTTTAATTTTGTTGGTTTGGCTTAAATTTCTATATACAAGACAAATATATGTATATTTTTTGGAGATGACTAACATTTATAGAATCAAAACGGAATAATTTGAAAATTGGAGTAATTCGTATGATATTTTTTAAAATTGTATTATCCCTTTATGGACGAATTGTTCACAATATAGGTTGTAGCAATGATCAAGTGATCTACCAATTTTTTTGGTGGGTTATCAATTTGTGTATTACAAAACAAATAGAAATATGTCAGGGATTACTAACATTAAAAAATATTCAAAATGGTTTAATATACAATATTATTTTTTATCGGTAAACATAGATACAACATTAAATTTGCTATATCTATTATTTTTACTAACTAATTTGGCGTCGCCAACATTCACTTCTATTTTTAAAATGAAGTTCTAGTCACAGTTTTTTACACACACACACACACAGAGCAATGAAACGGTTTGTAGCATACTGTCTAATATGTACACAACAAAATTGTTTTCGTTTTATCTGACCTGTTTTTTTATCTACTAGAACGGATTATCACACAAAAGGGCTAAAAGTGAATTTTATTTTATCTCACAGACAACACATACGGTCTTTTGTGCCTGACCACATTTTATCGATCAAAGCTGGTTGAAAGTTCCTGATATTTTCTTCACTCTATATTACAGGAAATTTATTTTAATATGACAGTTCAATTTTTTGTTATTAATGAAAATAAACAGTTATAATATTCTATTTTCTAGCAAGGATAGCCACCGAGTGGCACCCAGACCTAGCGAGAAGACGACGCGGCAGACCTCGGCGACGATGGCGGGACGAGCTTGACAGTTTTCTGCATGACTGGCGAGAAGTGGCCGGAGATCGGGAGTTGTGGAAAAAATGGGGGGAGGCCTTTGCCCAGCAGTGGGACACAGGGGGCTTATAATAAAAAATAAATAAAATAAATAATGACAGTTCTATGTATTCCCGTGTCGTCAACATAATCACCGGTACAATAGCCCTGACCACATTTTATCTATCAAAGCCAGGTGGACACCATCGCACGGCGGTCGTTGCGCGGGACGTTGTGGTCGAGAATCACGCACCAACTCTACTATACCAATATTATGGATATCAGTTGTTCTGGTCAGGTTGACATCATTATTTCGGTTATAGTACGAGATATATGTAAATGTAAGGTTGGTTTTTCTCCTCGTCTTTTACGTTTCTCTTTTTTTTATAAATAGTAATCGATCTGTTTTTTTTTTCTTCTGTATTTTATTTTTGTATGTTATTTGAAAAGTGTGTATATTGTACTGTATCTAATTATAAACTACAGACTGTGATGTCATCCAATCAGGAACAGTCTGAAAACCAGCGTTGCTTCGATCCCTCTCCCGGGGAGCGGAGTGGCATTAAGCTGAGACTGCTCCTTTTTTGGTACATGGCAGCACAGCCTAGCAGCTAATTATCTGTTTGTGGTTTTTTTATGTTTTTTTTCTTGTGTCTGTTTGTTTGCTGTCTACTGTGCTGTTATTTGTTTGTACCAAAATAAATGTATTTCATTTCATTTCATATATACATTTTATGTATGAGAGCAACCTGTATACATGTTTTGTGTAATTATTATCAGCCGGTTTAAGACTTTTTCAAAAGCTATAATTTAAAAACCCTAATAAATCTACGGTGTTGTACTCTGTAGATGGTTATTTGTCAAAAATAACCATTGTTGTTATTGATATTCCATCACTCGTTTTCTAGATATATAAAACATAACCTACATATATTAAACACACTTTAGATGTATGCGCATACGGGCCACAGACGCAAGCGACCGGTGGCCAGCACCTAGCATTTCACATAATTTTTACCCCCGACCAAAAAAGAGGGGTGTTATAAGTTTGACGTGTCTGTCTGTCTGTCTATCTGTCTGTCTGTCTGTGGCATCATAGCTCCCGATCGGATGGAGCGATTTCAATTTATTTTTCAATTTTCAAAAGTTATGGGGGTGAGAGTGGGAAGGAAAAATGAAAATCTGCAAATATTCTCGAGTGGGGTATCAAATGAAAGAGCATCGCGTGCCCTAACTACTAAATATTTGGTGTATTACTTTTAAGGAAATTAAGGCATTGGAATCGGGGGTTTTTCTTAAATTTTAAATTTAGATTTATTCATACATTTTGTTAAGCGCGGCGCACTAGTTTAGTCGGTGGCGACTACTCGCTACAGTCGCTACAATAGTGTGGTCGCTAATACGCGCCACTGTCGCGCTATTACACCCACTCCGCTTAGCAAATTATAAAAAAAACATACGCGACCGAGTCGGTTAATAAAAGACGTGGCTTCCGACACTTACAAAATGAATATCATGAAATAGGAACTTTTCCTATTTTAATCGTTTGTCGATTGCAGTGTGTGCATAATTAATAACCTACCTATTTGATTTTGCTACATAGAAATTTAAATTTTATTATGATTAATTTAAGATAATTTGTAGCTTATATAATATGTATCTTAACTTAATGTTATTTTTAATGTGATAGACAAATAGATAGTAAGTACTTTATTAATTACACACACCAAGCAAAGAAACAGAACAATAAGAAAAATTTAATTAATAAATGTCGGTAGCCCGTTTGCGCTAAGCCTTTGGTTGTGCATTTCTACGAAAGGCGTACAAACAAAAAAAAATATTTGTTCCCTACTGTAAGGAAAACTAAACCTTTTATTTCTACCAACCAAATTTGCCAACTCTAAATAAACCATCTGTATTACACGGATCAAAATTGTGCAGAATTGGCAGCTGCTACCCAATCGAACGCCGCTCGATGACAAACACGTAGTGGATAGGTAAAAGTTGGCAGCATTCCTGTGTTCTGTATGCGCGGAATTATGAGCCAACTGTTGGCAATTTCGCATTAAGGATTGAGCCAATTTTATGATGAATTTTCTGGGAATTATTTTACAAAAAACTACAGGTGATTTTTAAGTATTTTAAATATGCAGCCATACAAGTGTGATATAATGTAAAATAGCATTGTTTGATTTCAATATTTGACTTCCCCAGTGGCGCAGTGGGCGAAAATCCACTTGTGGCGCAAGATTTAGTTAGCGGGTTCGATTCCCTTTGAGGGGTCATGTGTTTGTATGTTTTATCATTGGACTGGGTGTTTAATATGTTTAAAAAAAATGTACCTATATCTATTATATTAAGAATATCAGATGTGTAATACCTGTAACACAAGCTTAGAGCTTACCACGGGGCTTAATGTTGTTGTGTGGATTGTCCGAAAATACTCGTATTTATTATTTTTTATTTTTTTAATATGACACATTTTCAATATGCGCAAATCAAAATAAATTTGCTAGAAATTGATGAAGACAGCTAGAGATATTTTTTGTGGTAATAAGTAACTTTTTTTACTTAACTTTTGACCTTAATATGGACTACAGGACTTTGTCCGAGCTAAATTTGATTTAAATTTGACTTTGCTCGCAATATTTGATTTACCACAAAATCGTTATATTTTACCTCGGTAAAAGTGGCCTATGTGTTGTTCGGATCTGGTAATTATATAATTGGGAAGTTTCTTTAAAATCAATTCCGTTGTTTTTAATATTATTGCTTTCATTTGATACCCCACTCGAGTATATTTGCATTGCAGATTTTCGGTTTTCCTTCCCCTCTCTAACCCCCATAGCTTATAAACGTCACAACCGATTTTAATGAAACATGTCTAAGAACATTAGCCCCAGACTCACCTTTCATACAAAAAAAAAACTAAATTGGAATCGCTTTATCCGTTTGGGAGCTATGATGACCCAGACAGACAGACATACACACAGACAGACACGTCAAACTTATAACACCCCTCTTTTTTGGTCAAGGGTTAAAAAAATATATGTACGTTAACATTGATTTCCTATGAAGTGGATTTAATTTTGCTAATTTAACCATGTTGATATTTTGTTGTAGTAAATAATTGTGTTTGTTGTTATACATCGATAACCAAAATTGTTCGTTAAGCGATATTCCTAAAATTGGGATATTTTTACTCTAAGCCAATTATTTGTTTAATTACGCCTCTGTGACGTATGATAAGGTGTGCCTCCAACATAAATAAGACATCTAGGGTTAACCACCGTTCACTATATAATACCACTACCATTTATAATTTGATTATGAAGCAACTGCAAGATGAATCTCCGTGCACAGTCAGTGCGGCGCTCAAACCCAGATATGTGATTATAGCGCACTCGATCCACAGCCTTCAATTGACAATCTACTACAGAATTCCATATTGTGCTAATGCTTGCCCGAAACATCAACATTTACGAATATTTAAATCCGTAGAATATTTAAATAAGAACTCCAAAATTGTAATAACTACAAAATTGTAATAACTGATAAATCTGTGTTGTTCTATTCGCTTCTCAACTCAGTATAAAACATTGAAGCGAACTGTTAAGACAATGTTATTTCCTTGATATTTTTTGTTAAAGCAATTTAGTTTTATTTATTTTGAGTTGACCTGCCCTTGTAGGCTATGTGCTTCTAAGGAAATAAAAGTTTTGACTTTGACTTTGACTTCGTAAATCAATCACATATCTGGGTTCGAGCGCCGCACTGTCTGTGCACGTAGTTATTAAGGCCTGATAAAAAGCCGTGTTGGCTAAGTAGGAGGACACTCTACTTTAATTCCGAAGGTCATGGGTTCAAACCCCGCCACGCACCTCTGGAGTTGTCTTCTTGAACAATTTATGTGCGCTTTAAACACGTGCTTTAACGGTGAAGGCAAACATCGTGAGGAAACCGGCATGTTCTAAGAACTTTAAAAGAGTGTGAAGGACATGTGTGACATTCAGCAACCCGCAATTGGCCAGCGTGGTGAATTAAGGCGTAATCTCTCTCGTAAAGAGAGAAGTCCCTGTGTCCCAGCAGTGGGAACATTAATAGGGTGATGATGATTATGAAGGTCTCATAACTCGAAATAATATAAATCTATGATAATAATTGCTTTCTTGCGGTAGAAAGTAGCTTTTGTCAACATTTATCGGTTATAAGTAAAAAAAACGCTGTGGGATAAACACAAGGTGGGCATTATGTCTAAGCTGTACTTAATTTTAAGAGTGTATTCATTCGTTTTTTTTTTCTTTTGGACCAATAAAGATAATTGTTTACGAAGCTAATTTCCTATAAAGTGGAATTAATTTTGCCAATTTAACCATGTTGATGCTTTGTTGTAATAAATAATTAATAACTGAATATAATGAATATACTTTTGAAGATATTTTTTATTACATATTAAATACAAAACCAGATCCAGGAAAAAGTGCATACACAGACCTCTTTCGCCCACCGTGCCACTTAAGCGCTCCATAATTGTGTAATAATTCTGCAAATGTTTATTTGTTATGTCTAGCAAATTAAAATCCTTCATTCAACCTTCCAGGCTGACCTCCAATAAGCAAAATTACGTTTTATCAAGCCTTACTATACGAAAGCTAAATGCAGAGGTAGTTTAGCTGATTTATTATGAACAATGTACAACACGTACTCTACAAGTTTCGCACGACCTTACATCCAACAACAAGTTTCCCAATAAATAATGCTATGAGCAGACGTCAAGAAAACAACGAGCGATAAGCTGGTTCAGTGTTCAGTGTTCAATACAGCGAGACGTTTTGGAAATGTTAAATGTTCACTGCATTTAAGCTATGACGTTTTAATATTGTACAGACTGTTCCCAAATGTCAATTTAGATATTTTGGCAGTAGGTAGAGGGCGTGTGGTAGAGAAATAGATAAATAAATATTTCCGGACTAATCACACAGCATCACCTAACCCCAAACTAAAAACGTGACTGATATACTACATAGATACATTTTTTTAATTAATTAATCAAATTGTTTGGTTTTTTTCTATGTATTGTAAGTACAGTACTTAGAAATCAACCAGACCAGAAATCAGAAATTGTAGATCGTACAATATCAGCCCCAAGCGGCAATCGAACCCGCAACCTCTTGCGCCTCAGGCGGACCTTCGCCCACCGAGCCACAGAGGTCGTCGATGTTAAAACTCGTAAGAAATACTATTTAGATTTAACATCATCATCACCCTATTAACGTACCAATGCCTCCTACAGGAACACAGGGACTCCTCACTTGGCGAGAGAGATAAGGCCTTAATTGGAGGTTTTGTCTGTTCACGTCCGTAAGTGGTAACCCTCTGAATCCTTACACGTGACCTCCGGGTGGTGCTAAGAACAGTCTCTGGTGGTAGGCTTCGGCCGCGGCTTGCCACACCCTCCGGGCTGGGCCAGTGCGTGAAGCGATTTTTTCGTGTTTCGTAATGTGGTCCGGAGAAGCCATCTTCTAGGCCTTCATGCTCCATCTTAGACCATATCGTCACTTTACATCAGGTGAGATTTTGGTCAAATGAAGGCTTATCAAACATAAAAAATAAAAAAAATAACAGGGGGTTAATGAATCTCACATGTCTCACTCTTTAAAGTTCTCAGAACATGCAAGTTTCCTCACGATGTTTGCCTTCACCGTTAAAGTTATTTAGATTTATAAAGGGATATTTACCATGCTCGATTGTCTTTCTAGTTTGCCGATATTTCGGCACATCGTTGACATGCGCCATGATCACAGGGGTAGCAGTTGATTGGTAGACAAAGCGGTCTTCCCTCTTTATCAGTCTTTTATTACGAGCCGATGCATAACTAAAAAAACACTATAAATCTAAATGGTATTGATAACCACGATAGTTTCAAATGTTATATCGTAAGAAATAGTTTGTTTTTCAAAAACCTCGTCGCGCAATTCTGGATTTACGAGTTGGCTGTAAAATTTGCAGTGTCAGCCTTGTTTTGTGATTAAAAGTAGCCTCTATTTTGTTCCGTAAACATAAAAATATATTATAAGGTTGAAGTAGATATAAGGATACAAAAGTCAATAAATCACTTCAACGACAAATAAGTTCTATGCATTATGCCTAAATAGATCTTCTATAATTGCCATATTGATAATAACAATACATTTTATTTGTTTGCTATTAAAAAAAAACATAAAATTAGCGCCACATACTTTAGCCGAAGCGACATATTTAAGTGTCGTTACCCTTTAATTTTCTGGTACAAGCATAACACGTGCACTCCAAAGTAGCAATTTTACCATCAACTCCATAATTATAGGACATTCTAGTTCCACCCCAAATATTTCAATAATATAAACGGTACCCCCCGTCGAGGTATTATAATTTGATTTGAATCGCCCCGCGCCAATAAAAGTCGACTATGACAATTCACTAAGCGAAAGGTATGAAATCCAAAGCCGGCTCTCTTTCGTTTATTTTTTTTTTCCTTTGGATACATGTTCTGAGACGAATATTTGTTTTGATTGTAAAGATCTTATCTGATTCGTAAATAATCATGACTTAAGACCTGTTTCACTGTAAAGACAGAGAGTGGTTAAAATATAGGGCTATCTCGCTCAGTCACTTGTGACAAAGCGAGATAGGTCTTGACATAACCAAAACACTAATATTGACCTAACTGACTATTGCTTAGTTTACTCGGGTTTTGCGAACTAAACCCTTATTAAGAAAAATATGGCGTTTATTTACAAAAAAAATGTTTTTAAAATTTACTTAAGATTAAAAATGCTTAAGTTTGTATGCAGCTCTTTAATTTTTTGATACATTTGCTCATTTTTGTAAAAGCTTACAGTACATAATTAGTCTTCAGAAACAAAGCATATAATAAAAAGTGGTAAATTATAATATTAATTTACTATCCGACAAGAAGGTAAAATGACACATTTATATTAATACTATAAGTAAAGATGGGCAGTGAAGTTTTCATAGAACACAACATCAAAAACTGTTCAACACAACTCTCAAACCCGCCTGCCAATGGTGACGAGCTTAACGACGTCATAAGTCTATAAGGGTGGCTTAGGTCCAGTAGTGAACATTCTACGGCTAAAGAGAAAGAGAGATGAGAGAAGAGAGAGAGATAAATAAAGTCTGTCAGCGCCGGAATCCCAATAAAAAACTTGATAAAAAGTATAGAATTGTAATGAATTATTACATTGCGAGTGCTTTTATAACTGCCATAGAATTTGGCTGCTAATTTGAATAATGGTTGAATGGCAGTTGTGATAAGTTAATGGGTGGCTTTGTTTGACAGTTGTCCGCCATTTTATGTTGAATCATATGGCATGCGGGTACTAATAGGGATGGAACAATAATAATTGCAGGAGGGTGTGATTTCTTACAATATGAGATATGCGGCATTTTTATATCGTATGCTACTAATAATTTGACTATGGATAAGAGGCTACTCCAAACGGGTCATAATCAAATGGGAATAGCCCAAATATTCGTAATCTTAGAATACCCAATAATGTATTGTATTTTTTTAAAGCGCACATACTTTAAAAATGTATGTGCGCTTTAACGGCGAAGGCAAACATCGTGAGCAAACCGGCATGTTCTGAGAACTTGAGTTTGAAAGTCATGTGACATGCACCAACCCGTACTTGGCCAGCATGGGGAATTAATGAGTAATATTACACAGATAGAGAAATCCCTATGTCCCAGCAGTGGGAACGTAAATACGGTGTTTATGATTATATAAGGTAATCGGGATTAAGACAGATATATAAATGCTTTAGTCTTGAAAATTTAGCGTTTTCATTGAACGTTGTTGTTGAAAAGTGTATAAAACAATCTAACTCTTGATAATTACGTTGTTAAATTAATACTTATTTTACTTATATTAAACATGAGAATCTCTCTCGTCAAGAGAGAAGTCCCTGTGTCCCAGCAGTGGGAACGTTAATAGGGTGATCATGATGATGATGAAACATGAGAAGATAAACTATTTCTGTTTTAGGAAAGTCTCGAAACTTGGACTTTAACAGTCTACAAATTTCATGAAATGTTTCCAAAAACCGAAAAATTTTAGAAAGAAAAAGGTATATTTTTTGATGCTCTAAAATTTTGCCTTAGCGCAATTAGCCTAATCATTGTATAAAATGTAAACTCATATTTTACAAATAAAATATCTAAAATGTTCTACACATAATTTTAACCCTCATCTACTAAGCTATAATTATATGAGCAGGACCTAATGAAGCGAGTCCATAAGCAAACAGGCTTTCAGCTTTGAACGTAGGCTTAGTATTGACGTCTACTCATGCGAACAGACGACTATTAGTAGATACATATACAGATTATGATATGTAAAGCTAATATCGCATATGACAGTTATATACGACATGTATACTTTATACCTACCTATTGCATATGACAGCCAGATGCAAGGCCGATTGAATTTACCAATTGGTATTCGGAATTTAGCAGATAGGTGCCTGTATTTGATTAATTTAAATTAGAAAATTATATCCACGGATTTTGCTTATTAATTAATAAGGCTGGTTAACCATTATATTTTAAATACTAGGAATTCATATTTGTATCACTTTTGGATCGGTGAGTTGATGTCTGCGCGCCTCGCTGTACTTAATAATAAGTAATTAATTGGCATCCAATGAGATTTGCCTATAATAGTGAAAGATGTTAAACAAAAAAACGCCCATACTGGCTATAACCTTCAAGCGGTCGCGCGGCGTCGATTCGATCGCACTCGAGACATTTTCGTTCATCATATTGTTATTTCTTGTGGCTTGAATTTTCCAGCCGTAGTAGTCGGTCATTGTTTCACCGGGAATTAAATAAGATGCTTATATCTACTTCTATGCATTCTGGAAAACATTACAAATGTGGCGCAGCGCTTACACCTACTCTACGCACCAGACGGTAACGGATTGAAATATTAAACGTATGTACGTTTAATATTTCTGTTGTTTTATTTAATATTTTAATATTGATTTTATCTGGGCTTAGGTTATTTTACCTACAAATTTTGTCATAACATAATCAACGTATGTCTGGATATGAAAAACATTAATTAATTTTAATGAATTAATTATTAATCCCTACAAAATCCCTTTTCAGTTACGCGAAATTGCTGCCGCTACAAATAGCCGCGCTACCCGCCTAAAGGTTATTAACTAATAGCTATCATAACACGCATTATTCCCAAACATAATTATAGCTATATCATATAACCCACTCACGTACCTACATGTCCACTCGTTGGATGCACATTACCAACAATAGGCTTTAGAACTTCACTTGTTTCAGCTAAATTCTCGAATATTCTGTTCAAACGCAAACATATTGATAGGTCGATTCGGTGAATTAGACACATAGTAAATTACTGCAATTTGCGGGTTAACTGATAGGTCACTGAACTGGAATAAACAGGTTAAAATTGTTTTATTACTATCCAGTAATAAAATGCTATTTTTAATTATTGTAAAATTTTCAGCCTCAATAAAATAATATCAATGTTTTAGATTGTTTTTAAACTTATATTATTATGGACGTTTTTGGTAATGTTTATTATATTTTTATAAAAGGTTTAGTAATTAGATGACTCTTATCTACTTTTACTTTTTCATTTTTATCATTACTATTTACTTTTCTCCTTGGTCTGGGTGTTTAATAAGTATAATAAAAATATCTATTATATGTATTGTATATTATATTAAGTATATCAGATATCTAGTGCCCGTAACATAAGCTTAGAGCTTACCACGGGGCCAGATGTTGTTGTGTAGATTGTCCAGAAATATTTATTTATTACATAGGCGTTATTTTTGGATCTATATTTGATATACAGTTAGAAGATTTCAGAGGTTTGCAAAAGCGATCGATTTTGTCCAGGGTAAATCCAAAAAATTTGGGATAACACGCTCGCCTTAGCTTAGACAAGCACAGCGTAAGAAGTCCACCAATTAGACGGACTGACGAATGAAGGCCGCGGGCTCAAGATGGATTCAGGCCGCTGCCAGCCGAAATTACTTAAAAACCTTTGAAGTAGGCCAATGTCCAGTAGTGGCCGACCTACGGCATATATGATGATGATTATAGCTTAGAGATCTCGGATATTTGAAGTGAAAATATTCGTAAAATGTTGATATTAAGATCGCGCGGCGTGTTGTTTCATATGGAACAGCTGTTATGACGAGGGTAGACGGATTGCGGGCTTATTGCTCTGTAATTTTGTCTAACTGTGTATTTGAATATAGGAAGACAGTATATCCTTTTGTTTATAAATAAATACTGGAACATTAAAGGGTTTTAAACGAGTTCTGAAAAAAGAAAAGGTTCTATGTTCGACTTTATCTTTTTTATTTATTGCACCAATTTCTAAATGATTGTTTATATAAAGATTTAAATTCCCATCAGCACCTAGTTAGGGTCTTATCTTGATATCCTGAGAAATCGAGAAAAACCCTCAAATCCTCTACTGGGGTTACTAGTTTATATACCTACTAACATTTTAAAATAATGGGGTATCATTCTACAACCTTTGAGTCGTAAATCTTGTTTAAGTCGTAAGTTTGTTATGCAGTGAAGCTAGATTTGTGAAAACAACAGTGACAAATAGTTCAGTGGGTCAGCGTTACTCAATGTTGGCTTGACCTCGCATCTCCCCAGCGCCGGCATTGTATGAAAAATCGTGCGTTAGGTAAATGCAGTGCTCGCAACTTGACTGTTCCTAAAATGGCGCTGTGATTGAATTTTCACTTGTTTTTTTATATTCCGGCTCTTTAATATAATATTGACACAAACAAACTCGATTATTTCAAGGAGTGGTGGCTTTTTACATACACAAGTTACTTCTTATTACTGGTCTGGTCAGTGAAACATATCATAAAATTCTTGAGCATATAGTCACGTGGGCCCATGATTTCAAGCCAGGCTATGGTAACATCCTGATAAATCGAGGGAAATTCCAAATTTTCTACTTGGGTAACTAGTGGGCCCGTCCGTACGTCTACATAAACCCATGTCAACACATCCTATTTTCAGATGAGACCATACTAAATTTTAGATCTTATAATCATCAGCAACCTATTTACGTTCCCACTCCTGGGACACGGGGACTTCTCTCTTGACGAGAGAGATTATGCCTTAATTCACCACGCTGGCCAAGAGCGGGTTGGTGAATGTCACATGTCTTTCAAACTCTTTATTAAAACTATTTAAAGGTGACAGTGATCATTTATAACGGGATATTTACCATGATTTATTGTCATATAAAAAAAGTTATATCTTATTTTGCCTTCACCGTTAAAGCACGTGTTTTAAAACGCACATACAATAAGAAAATGTTTGAACCCACGACCTTCGCAATGAAAGTTGAGTGTGCTTTCACTTAGCGAACACTGCTTTTTGATTAGAATTTTATATCTATTTACCACCAATAATAAAAAACTAACTTTACCATAAATAATAAAGCCTGCACAAATGTAACCTCCACATTTGGTTGCACTATAAACTGCTTATTCGGAACCATATGATATTCCTTCCGACGAGTAGTGTTGAGTTCTTTATACATACAGGTTATAAGGTTAGAGGCTCCCTTTGGGAATCTACCCTATTTTTCACCTGTGTCACCTACCCCTGTCGAGTGTAAATTTAGCCTATTGTTTTGTTATGCCTCTGTATTCTTAAAAGGAAAAAAAGCATAAGATTTTGTGATTTTGGTATTTATCATAATTATTTCTAATCGTTTAAATTTTATAAGATTAAACACGGAGATTATAATTCAATAGAAGTTACATGAAATGCATCAAATTGCTTTTTTATGATTTTTTTATGATAATTTATTGATTAACTGCGTTAACTCATATTAAGTAGTGTTTTTAATAATTATTGCATGTACCTACTAATTAAAGTAAACAACATTAATTAAACATTTATCATTATAGATTTTTATAGCACTACTTTTATTAATAATTATTGAGGTCATTTTAAGGCTCGATAGAAGGCATTATAACATAATAATTGCAATTACTCGGACTGTTGTCAAACTAATGTTTCTTATACCTAAAACATGTGAATTCAAGGAACAAAACAAATCTGTAAGAATTCAATTCCAGGGTAATTCAACCAACCAGTTACTGAATCACCCAAATCAAATCCCCTGGACAACCCGGCTGCCGTAAATTACGTAATAATGCACAAGTCGCTATACATCTCGTAAATAACGCTGACACGGGTTGCTCAGCCCGTTTCGGTTCCGCATAGTTTTGCCATCAATTAAGGAGGAATAACGCTCGGAGACCACAAAATGCACTGATTTAGGTTCTGATTATAATAATTAGGTTGGACTTTCGCAAGCCTTACACTATTTGGTAAGCGTCTGTTTCATTTAATCTGAAACAAACACAAAACAATATTTAAATGAACAAGAAGCAAATTGTCTAAGTCGCAGCTCGTTTAGTTGTCAACTAGTCTAAAATCAAGTGCTTGCTAATTTAAATATTATAAACCTACCCTACTTAAAATCAGATTTTTCCATTCTGTGTTAAATAAGTGGGGTAGAATTAATAAAGAAAGATTTCTGGTCAAATAACTTGGGACTTTATTCGAAGAGTGTGAGAGGCTCTAAAACTAAATTAATACCTACTATCTGTTATATATAAAAATGATTCGCAAAATGTGTTGCTAACCGCATAACTCAACAACGCCTGGACCAATTTGGCCAATTTTTTTTTAATGTTCGTTGGAGTTTAAGGATGGTTTTTACAGCGAGAAAAATTCGAATAATTGCCGGAATTTTGAATTACCCGTGCGAAGCCGGGCTAGTTGATAATATAATAATTTCAGTATTACTTACACATACCACATGGACGTAACTTCAATATTAAACTTAAACTTATTCTCAAATAAAACTTGTATTAAACATTAAGAACAACAACTTGCCAGCTATTTAGGCGCTTAAAACAATTTTCTTTAAGGCTAGTGCTCCCCAACAATTATTCGAGGCACGTTTGCAAAACATTCGGCAGTTGCGGAGTCTTTCTGAATTTCATTTAAACTAGAATTGAAGAGAAACTTCGATTTTATATAAGCAATAACTTTGCTATAAAATTGTAACTTGAGACCTCTTGAGACTGTTTATTTCAGTTTGTTAATCTAAGGCCTCGTTTGGCGACGAGCAGGGCGTTAGGCGGAGCGTCGAGCGGTGGCCGCCGCAACGCACGCTACTCCTGTCAAAAAAGGTTAAGCCACGTAGCTACTAGTCAACATTTGGCGCACGACCCATGTCAACATGTCCGACAAGTTTTTGTGTAACATGTTGCTCGTCAATTGTTGCGCGGAAACGCGGTTTAATCCTTTAACGCCCAGAACATTGTCGTATCTTTTTGTTTCAGGCGGCATGCTTCGCGACCTGCGGCGCTTGTAGCTACTCTAATCCTTGAACGCGGCATAAGGGTCGGCATAAATAGGTAGTCTACCAAAGCCAACACATGCTGCTAAGGAACAAGTAAGTATATAATTTATTATATACTTATACTGATTAAGGCAACACTAACAGTATGTATAACAAACATTTTTTTAAGTAGACATTTGAAATTTTATAAACTATAAAATATTTGTATTTAATAGGCGAGCACAATACTTTTAAGTAAGGCACAAACAATCATCATCATTACCCTATTAACGTTCCCACTGCTGGGACACAGGGACTTCTCTCTTGACGAGAGAGATAAGGCCTTAATTCACCACGCTGGCGAAGTGCGGGTTGGTGAATGTCACATGTCCGTCAAACTCTTTAAAGTTGTCTAAAAATAAGAAAAATCCAGAGATGCGTGGCGGGGTTTGAACCCACGACTTTCGGAATGAAAGTCGAGTGTGCTGTAATTAGCCAACATGGTTTTTATATAACCACCATACCAAAGATTAATAAATTAATTATTTTTTTAATTATTTCTTAAAGTTTGTCATGAACAAGGCAAGTTTAAACGAACAAACTCTACCATCAGTATCTATAGTCACCGTTAACAAATAAGGAAGCATCAGAAAATCCCTTAAACACCTTACAAACTTACCTACAAATCGTTTTACAGTCAAATCACAATAAATCCCTTTTGTCTTTAGACTTTAACCCATTCCCGAGTAACTCTTTCAGATAGTTCTAAACTTCTGCTGTAATTTGAACCTTAGTTCAAGTTCATAAAGTTGAAAGTTGCGATGGAGGTGTTACGCGAAAGATTTGGTGTCGGTAGTAATATTTTATGGAGTGTCACACGAATTTCGGTAAAGGCGCCGCGAAGTCAAATTACTAGTAGGTATATTGTATACAAAGCCTATTGATCGATTTTGATTTATGTCGATGTTTTATATTTATTTATTATATATGTAGCATCAGCAACTGTGAGGCAGAGTCAGGCTTCCTGTAGCTCTTAGCCATACCACTAGTTGCCATTTACGACTGTTGGAGATTACAACGTGTTGTAATCCCATACATTTAACAGATAAAGATAAAATTTTTATTGTGAAAAATATGTCAAATGCATGGGATTGCAATATGTTGTAATCTAGAACAGTAAACAAGTGAAAAGACAACTCATGGTAGGGCTACATAACTGCACAGTGGCGCCGCCGCGCTTCCGCCGATTTTCCAAAATTAATATGAATATATTTTGTTGAAGTGAAACTTCTTTAGAATCGTTGTGATTTCAAACCGGATGCAACGGAAAAAAGCGACAGAACAAGGTTAAGCAACGTTGCGCGACGCCAGTACTTGGATGGGTGACCGCCCGAAAAAATCTTTTTGCACAGTATTTTTTTTATTTTTTTTATTCATCTAATTCTTTTGTCGATTTACTGAAATTTTACTTCTATCGTGTGTGAATCGCACACACACCTTTTTTTAAGGGTCGTTATTTCAATCTCGTTTCAAGATCGTTATTTCACCGATGTTGTCTAACTTAGGGCTTGTTTCACAATCTCCGAGTAATCAAGTCAATGAGTAAAATAAATCAATCGGGAAAATATCTTATGTACCAACACCTAGTATCATAGGTATGAAAAAAAAATTATTTAAATAGGCCTTTTATATAGAACGTTGCAATTTATAATTTCACCATGTTAATTATGACAAGATATGGTAATAATTATGTTTTTATGAGCAAATTACATGTACTGAATTTATACTCATAATTACTTGAGTGAAAGTTGAGTTCTACATGTTGTAATAACGAGATTGAATTTTGTAAAAAACTTTAGTATATTAAAGTCACAAAATAATTACAGATAAAGTTTAATACTTTCACAATGTACAGTCAGCATCAAATTGATATTTAGCGTCTAAAGTAGTAAAAATCTTGTAAAAAAACTAGCTACGCTGGAACTGCAGCTTAAAGATATAAAAAAACATACACGACGAATAGGAACCTCCTTTTTTCGTTGAAAGTCGGTTAAAAATCACGAAGAAGAATATCTAAGACAGAAGAAGAATATTAAATACGGATATAAAGATAAAGATAATTTTGCAATTTACATTAACACGTACTACAAATATTAGGTCCTTACATATGAAATTGGCGTTTTGTATGGGAGGAACAAAAAGTCGAATATTTTTTAATATAATATATTTAATTAATCAAAGTATGAACCATTATTTTCTATGCACTTTTGCCATCTTATAGGTAGTTCATTGATCCCTTTACTAAAAAAACCAGTCGGACGGGAATCAATAAAATCTTTGAAGGCGATTTGGACTGCCCCATCGGAGTTGAATTTTTTCCCTTGCAAGAAGTTATCCAAATTTCGAAAAAAATGGTAATCTGTTGGAGCAAGGTCCGGGGAGTACGGAGGATGTCTTAGACTTTCCAATTGAAGCTCTTCTAATTTAGTAGCCGTCTGTTGCGCAGTGTGTGGTCTAGCGTTGTCGTGAAGCAGCAGTGGCGTGGAGCGATTGACCAGCCTAGGTTGTTTAGCCGCTAGCTTTTCCATCATGGTTTGCAATTGCTGACAATAGACATCAGCCGTAATAGTCTGGCCAGATTTGAGAAAACTGTAATGAACAATACCGGCACTAGTCCACCAAACGCTTACAAGTAACTTTTTTGGGGTTAATTTTCGCTTGGGGCAGGATTTGGCTGGCTGGCCAGGATCCAACCATTGCGCTGAGCGCTTCCGATTATCGTAAAGAACCCATTTTTCATCACAGGTAATGATTCGGTTTAAAATACCTTCATTATTGTGCCGGTTTAGTAATGTAACGCAGCAGTCGACGCGCGTTTGCCGGTTTGCTTCAGTCAATTCGTGAGGTACCCACCTTTCAAGCTTTTTAATCTTCCCAATTTGCTTCAAGTGAATTAAAACAGTTTTATCACTAACACCGCAGCCTGCAGCTAACTCGGACGTGGTTTGCGATGGATCCGCTTCCACAATAGCCTTCAACTCTTCATTATCAACTTGAGTCTCAGGCCGTCCACGGGGCTTGTTCTGCAAGTCGAAATTTCCAGAACGAAAACGTTGGAACCAAAAACGAACTGTGTTTTCTTTTGCAACACGACCGCCATACACATCATTCACCCTTCGAGTTGTTTCCGCAGCACTAGTGCCACGGCGGAACTCGTACTCGTAAATAATGCGATATTTTAAGTTTTCCATTTTGTAAAATGAGTGACGCAAACAGAAAAAAACAGAAGAAAAAAAACAAATGAATGACGATCATCGAAGCACAAATACATGAGTCTATAGCTGTACAAATTTGAATTTGGAATTCCTTACCAAAGAGGAGAAATTTGTGATTAAAGTGGCCAGTACGAAAAACGCCAATTTCATATGTAAGGACCTAATATAATGCGAGAAAATGAAGACTTTAAAATGACAAAAACGGCGACCACTCAGCATTTGCTAAGACAAGAATAGAATAAGATCTCTACCTGTTTTAAGGTCAAATGTTAAATAAGGTTTGCTTTTTTTTTATTGGCACATTGATATTGATGAGGTTTGATTTCATTGACAGCTTGTCAAAATACACCCAAAATCTGGCAAGCTTCAGACCTTTTAACTGACATGACATAACGAGCTAATAATTCACTTATAAAGGTAATCCGCATATCACGGTGCCATTCAAACAGGTGCTTAATTAAAAAAAACGTGTTGAAATGACAAAACTTTTGTAACTTATATTGATCGTATCAGTAATGACATTTCGCGTACATAATTTTGAGCTTGAGTAATTTTATTGGGTACTTAATAAAAAAAAGCCGTGTTGGCTAAGTGCTAGCATACTCGACTTTCATTCCGAAGGTCATGTGGATTATGTGCGCTTTAAACACTGCTTTAATGGTAAAGGCAAACATCGTGAGGAAAGTGGCAACAAGACTTGTGACAATCACCAACCCGCAGTTGGCCAGCGTGGTGAATTGAGGCCTAATCTCTGTTGTCAAGAGAGAAGTCCCTGTGTCCCATCAGTGGGAACGTTGATGTTGTTGATGTTAATGGGAAACCCCAAAAAAAGTTCGAACCTACCTACAGTTATGGTGTTCTTTTTTTTTGTGAAAGTTTTAATTCGGTTTACAGAATACTTACATATGTATACCTACCAAATTTCAACAATATAGTTCTTATAGTTTCGGAAAAATTGGCTGTGAAATACAAACGGACAGACAGACATGACGAATCAATAAGGGTTCTGTTTTTACCCATTGGGTACGGAACTCTAGAAAATGAAAAGCAAGTAACAATGCCATTTCCAAGGACTAATCTCCCTCGTAGTCTAATCGGGAAATAACTTCCCATTTTCAATCAACCGTCGTTCATAATCCAGTTACAGCCAGATTGCACCACTTCACTTTCATTTGGGATATTATGACTGTTAAATCAGAGTTGTTTGACTGTTTGTATGAAAATTTAGACTTTTTTGAAGTTATAAGCTTGAAACATTTCGCTTTGAATAAGATTAGAATTTTTTAATATTGATTATTGAAGAACGCTTTAAACAACAATATTCGTGAAGCCATTGATGAAATACAGCTACACACATGTAATAATGTGCTTAAAAATTGGACCGATCGTTTAGGCTACTGCATGGCCAGCCCAGGCAGCCATTTGAATATAATTATTTTCCATCATTAACTGAAAGGATTGTACTTTCAAATAAAAAAAAAAATTGAGAACATATTATTCAGTAGTTTTTTTAATAGAATTTTCAAAAAAAATATCTTTGGCGGACCCCTTATAATACGGGACCTTAATAAATGATCTTCGCGGGTTACTGCTAGTCAATTATAATTAAGATTTCGGATAGAAGCAGCCTATGTGATAAAGCCGTCTTTGCCAAGTCGTGCGTCGGTAATGATAATGATGATGATAATTAAGATTATCGAATAAATAGCTTGAAACTAGTTTCTCTATTCTCATTTATTTAACATATCTGTCTTAAGATTAAAGAAAACTATTGTAAAAATAAGAGATAAATATATGTATAAATAAAAGGTCGCTTTTAAAATGAGTACTTACGTCTTATACCTGCATAAGTAGGTAGATGAAATGAACGGTAATTAATAAAATCTCATTAAATTTTTTTCAATTTGTTTGCGTGAACCATTATTTCTTATTTTACAACTAGTTTTTGCTTTAAAAATAATATTGATAATATCAAAACGCAGGTTCATTATTTATAACTGTTTATTAAATCTAAACATTTATTTTTTGCAGATATTCAGAGAGAAATCAAATCAATTATATAAGTTACTAGCTGACCCCAGCAAACGTTGTTTTGCAAAATAAAAAATAGATGTTGGCCGATTCTCAGACCTACTCAATATGCTCACAAAATTTCATGAGAATCGGTCAAGACGTTCGGAGGAGTACGGGTACGAAAACTGTGACACGAGAATTTTATATAATAAGATTTTTAACCCCCCACCGAAAATAAAGGGTCTCATAAGTTTGACATATCTGTCTGTCTATGCCACCATAGCTTCCGAATGGATGAAACATTTCAGCGTTTTTCTTATTAAAAGTGAATTACACGCGAGTGTTTGTACTTATTTGATGGAGATCGGTTGAGCCGCCTAGCCGTTTAAAAGTTGTGAGGGTAAATTAAGTGGGGCAGAATAATCCAATGTGTGCAAATATACTCGAGTGGTGTATCAAATGAAAGCGTATTACGTGCACGTTAAAAAATAATAAGATTTTTTACTTTTAAGGGAACTAAGAGTCGAGGTCGAGGGTTTTTTAAATTTGAAATTTATATTATTACTATACTATAACAGAATTTCGAAATATAAATGTTTAAGGGTTTTATGTTTGGAACCTTCGACTTTTTGAACAAAACGATTATATTATGAAATGACGAAACCACATAGTATATTGCTCTGCTTTTCCTGATATACTATGGCTAATATACTATGGTTGTACAAGATTTTGGAATATCAAGTTATTTCTCATTCTGCAGCTCTCTAAAATCTTAGGCTGAGTTAACATATCAGAATAACACATAGGCTTATTTTTGGTAAAATACCAATTTCCATGGGAAAATCAATTATACGCTATAATATAAACTTCTTAAAATTTTACGGATTAGCTCAACTTATTAATGTTTATTTGTACAATTAAGAAGACGTTTTATAATCCCGGCACAATAAAACCTATTGTTAACGAAATATACCGCGAGCTATAAAGTATTAAAGTTCATTATCAAATAAGTAATTACTTATTCAGGTATGACCAATTTTCTCTTATCAAGCAACGAACATCTTAATTATTTTCTTTTAATCGTACATTTATTTATTACAGTGATACAACATGGGTATTAAAGTAATGCTCATATGTTTGTCATATGTTATATCTCTAGTTCAACCACGTGAGTTTTAATTTTTAAATTTTTTATTATTTATAAGCCTTTATTTGACCACAATCTCACCTGATGCAAAGTGACGTAAATGTGGGCTAAGATGGAACATAAAGGCCTAGAAGATGGCTTCTATAAGATGATTTATTTATTATAAAACTTCTAACAGTCATTCCATTCCAAATTAAGCTAAGGTAAAGTAAAAATATTACCCGACTGTGACTTATTGTTTGGTTTATTTTCTGTCTATAAGCCTTTAAGTGAGAACGGTTATTGCGCAACCCTAAATCAATATAGATCCTCGAGGCAATGGTGGAATATATCCGAACCAAGACTGCATTTTTGGTTCGCGTCGAAAGTTAAAAATCTCGCAGTAATGTAAGCTTCGGTTCATTTATGGTGCGGGTATCAACTCAACATCTGTCGACGTTCCTGAATGTGCAGTTTTGGCCGCAAGGGGTCAAGTTTCGACGATTGGTCGCCTACACTGCAAGGCGACACCGCCGTGACAGATGATTCACGATGCGGACACTTTAGTTTATAAGATTTATATTTTAAGCATGTTAGTCTGTAAGGTATATGTTTGAAAGTGCCTTAGATGATAGAAATAAATGGTATATTATTATTACTATAAGCAGTCAGTCAGATCAAAAAATGTTTAAACATGACTTAAATAAAAATACCTATTCAACGATATCCCACATGTCATAGTTCAGTTCAGTTTCTTGTAATTGGACTCTGCGCTTGTAGCGACAATTTGCCAGTGTCGAGTTAGATAAAATTATAAAGTGAAAAAGATGTTTCTAAGTTTAACGCCATTTCGCCACTTGCGTCTTGTTTGTTCACTTATTTTTGGAGTTTACTCCTTAAGAAACGATTTGAGTTATAAGGCCCGGTACGGAAATATTATGAGGAGTAAAATCAAGTGTAACACGAAAAGTTGAGGCGTTACGTAGAAAGAGACAAACATATTATATCTGTAGGATTGAACGTGTAAAAGAATGAGATGGAATACATTACATAGGGTATCTCATTCTCGGGGTCTCCTCTTAATTTGCGCGATACTTCGTAGTCTCACTGTATTTTATTTATATTATTTTGTAACATACTTTATGTAATACGCTTTATTGAAGTTATATAAATAATCAGAATAATTACAGATATATGTTTGTTTCTCTTATCATTTTAGCAGATGCGTTCATTTACCCTTTTTTTCTATTCGATATATTATGTATATCATAATTATCGTTTGTAAGGAGTAAACTCCAATTGTGCGTCGTAGCTGACACACACACACACTTTTTTTTTTATAAAATGGCATCCAGAAGTCGCCATTTTGAATTTTCACTAACGTCGTGTTTTAGAGAACCTTTATAATCCTACAAAGTATTAAATGTAACTACATTTAAAACTATGAAATATTTAACACATAGAATGACAGTTAGATTGAATTGATTGATATGAAATTGTTGATTTTTTTACAATTCTTTGTTCGGCGAGTGCCCAAACTTGTAAATGTGGTTGTGTACAATATGAATGATGTTATTACTTATTCCAGTTCCACATTCAGTATGCTTCGAGCCGTTCAACGGACAGGACTGCGGCCGGCGGCCCCTGCACGTGCTGTACTACTACAAGCCGGGGTCCCGCTGCGAAGTGGCGGTCTGGCGCGGCTGCCCCACCAGGAACATGTTTAAGGTGGACTACCAAGGAGTATTTAAGATATAATCATTAGTTAGATTCCTTAAAATAAAAGTTTGTGTGTGTCAGCTACGACACACGATTGGCGTTTATTGCGAAAAGAAAAAAAGGGTAAATGAACGCATCTGCTAAAATGATAAGAGAAACAAACATATATCTGTAATTATTCGGATTATTTATATTACTTCGATAAAGCGTATATTACATAAAGTATGTTATAAAAAATTAAAATAAAATACAGTGAGACTACGAAGTATCGCGCAAAGAGGAGACCCCGAGAATGAGATACGCTGTGTAATGTATTCCATCTCATTCTTTTACACGTTCAATCCTACAGATATATATGTTTGTCTCTTTCTACGTAACGCCTCAACTTTTCGTGTTACACTTGATTTTACTCCTCATAAAATTTCCGTACCGGGCCTTATAACTCAAATCGTTTCTTAAGGAGTTAACTCCAAAAACATCTTTTAATGTAATGTGCATGCAATGCGCTTTCATTTGAGACCCCACTCGATTATATTGCAGACATTCGCCACTTTAACCTAGCGATTTTAAAGATAAGATAAAGATAATAAACGTTTGTTTTGTCATTTACATTAAAACAGGTGTAACTAATTTATGCGAAAACATTTAGGCTTCAAATTGGCAAACGGCGACCATTCAGCATTTGCCAAGACAGTACTCTGTCAAAGCGCAGGTCACTCAATCATTTTCATCAAATAATTATGTCGAAGACCATACGAACGTAAGTCAGTTTTATAATTAAAAAAAAAACAAATCGCTTCAAACAATCGGGGGCCACACATATACAGACAGACACGTTTAACTTATAACATACCTCTTTACACATCAGAATGTTTAAAACATCTCAGGGTCATAAACAGGTTTTCGTTCCGTGATAGTTGCAACCCCTGACATAATATATTAATAATTGTGTGTATTCTCGCAAATAAACTATTGAATATTATATTATTTTTATTTCTAGGATGAATATGAGTGTATTAACTCTTGCATCTTCATGGAGCGCGCCAGGCCCGAAGACTACCACGACTTCATCGAGAACAACAACTATTTGTATGACGACCTTGTTAATGACACTATAAACGATGATGGTCTAAGTGATACTACTATAGACGATAATAATATCACCGTTATTGATGCTGGTGATACACTGGAGAATGGTACTAGCGGTGATGATACGAATGGTAATGATACGGTTGGCAATGCTACGAATGGTAATGATACAGTTGGCAATGCTACGAATGGCAAAGATAATACAAATGGTAAAGATAATAATGGTGATGATACTAATAATGATAATAATGGTGATGATACTAATAATGATGTTAATAGTGATAGTCCTAAAGATGTTGCTAACGATGTTACTACAACGCAGGTATCGGTTACATAAAACTTTTGTGCAACAATAAAACTTGAATTTGAATTCTAAAATCCTTTAGTGATACTAGGCTACCTTTCCGGTCTAGTTCTACCTAGAACAGTAAAGGTTTTAAACCCACCGGTTAATAAGGTAGATTACTAAAAAATAATAATAAGTCCGTAGTAGAGATTACTTTAAAAAAATTTAGGTACTTAAACTTTTTATTTTTTCTTGCAAACGAAAAATCAAGATGTTGCATTTTCACGTGACGCTTTCGAGCAAAATGTACTAATAAATGTATTTGTATACGTCACAAGCCCCCACTCCGTAACTTTGATGCTCTATTTCTTGGCAATTACTTATTAAATTGAAACAAACAATAGGTGTCCGGACTAAACAGAATACTTATTTTTTATGTAGTCATCATGCCCATTGTTGTTAAAAGTTACTCATTAATGGACCGATTCAAATTAAATAAAAATATTAAATACTAGCTGACCCGGCGAACTTTGTTCCGCCTTAGACGCCATAAATGAGCAGATTTTTGATTTTATTAAGTTAGTTATTTTAAATGTATTGTTTATCAATAAAATAAAATCGGTCTAGCCGTTCAGGCGTGATGCCGTGACCAAGGGAAATAGGGATTCATTTTTATATATATAGAAGAACGCCTACTTGCGAGGAACAGTTGCTTGAATTGTTTTTTTTTCGTTTTACCCTTTTGATACGGAAGTCTTAAAACGGCGTTGCTTAATAAAACTGCCTAATTATACAATCTGACTTCTACAGATATATACATACCCTAGAAAATTATTACCCTACTTTCCTCTCCTTTCAAAAAAGTACTTATTGTAAAACTTGGTTGAAAATATCGAGTGCTTTAAAAAGTTGGTACTCGCAATAAATAAATATTTCCGGACAATCCACACAACAATATCTAGCCCCGTAGTAAGCTTTAATTTTGTGTTACGGGTGCTGGATTTCTGATATACCTAATTTAATAGAAATTCAAACAAAGATGTTTTTTATTATTGACTTTGAACAAGAAGAAAGTGCTTGCAGAACATACAAACACTTGACCCCTCGGCGGGAATCGAACTCGCTACCTATTACGACGCAAGCGAACCTTTGTCCACAGCGCCACTGAGGCAGTCAAAAAAGAGGAATGGCTCTTTAGTTCCAGTATCAAATCTAACACTGTAGGTACCGATTGGAAACTTCTAGAATTGTGAAGTCCGTTGCAGGTGGTCGCTTGATAAATTGAGCGAGAAAAAGTTTTTCAGCGTTTTAGAAAAATATCTAAAGTAAATATTAAAGCTGGTTTAGGGTTTGTATAAGTATTTTCAGGAAGAAAAAATAAAGAAATAAGAGACAAAAGTGTAATTATTTGGGTCTTAATAATGGTAGAATTATTTTGAGCATGGTGACCAGTCAGACTATTACGTTTGTAATCAAAATAGCTCTATATTACCTACTGATTATCGACTGGGCACTTTAATCGAAGATGGTGTAAGAGGTCCTCAGGTAAATCTAAGGACACACTATACTATAATTTCAGCCGTACGACGTCCACTATTGACAAAGGCCTAACTCGAAAATATCCGTAAGAAGCGGCCTGAATCAACCATGAACCACAGCCAAAAAAAAAAATAGGTACAATGGGGAATTGTTATATTTATTAACCCACATTTATAGTATTATTACATAGACACAAGATACAAAATAATTTATTTCCATTGTTTGGTTTTACAAAACATAGACACATATATAACTACTAGCTGCCCCCAGCAAACGTTGTTTTGCAAAATGAGAAATAGATGTTGGCCGATTCTCAGACCTACTCAATATGCTCACAAAATTTCATGAGAATCGGTCAAGCCGTTTCAGAGGAGTACGGGAACGAAAACTGTGACACGAGAATTTTATATATAAGATTATACCCAAAGGGTAAAATGGGGACCTAATTACTGAGACTTCGTTGTCTGTCTATCACCAGGCTGTAGGTATATCTCAAGAACCGTGAAAGATTGAGAGTTGAAAATTTCTGGGATGAAGTATTTCTCTTGCCGCTATAAGTAACTAAAACACATAATAAATAGATATTATATAACCCATACAACAAACGTGATTATTAAAGTGAAGCGGCTTTGCGCGAGGCCAATATTTGAATAACTAAATTTTTTGTTTATTATTAAACATAATGTGTATAAACTATAAGTACATGGAACCCTAGTCTAAGCCTATCTCATACTTATTAAATTTTAGATACTGCTAGACGCTTTAGCTCGTTAGAATATAGCTTGTTTTTTGACGAATTTAGTAAAATTAAACTGTTTTATTTATATTTATTTTCTCTTCAAACTGCCTTAAATAATCCCAAGCAATACTTCCTGTGTACCTTGTCCGGGGTCACTCAGGCCTTCATTACGCGAGGAACAATGGACGCTACAGGCAGGTCGGCTGCTTGCAAAACGGGTATCTTGCACTCCTTGGGCTACTTCACTGTTTGGGACAAGTGAAGAACTGTTAGGCTGGTTTTTAATTATATATATTGTTTTTTAATGCTAGATAAGCCTTCATTTGACCACAATCTCACCTGATGTAAAGTGACGTTGGGGTCTAAGATGGGGCATGTAGACGTAGAAGGTATTGTTTCACGCACTGGCCCAGCCCGGAGGGTGGTGACAAGCCGCGACAGAAGCCTACCATTAGAGACTGTTCTTTGGCATTGTTTTTTGTTTGGAAATCTGGTATACATGTCAAACTGCTACCCTCATATTTTTATTTTTTTAATGTATTTGTTTTGACATGATTGTGCTAGTGCTAAAAAACAGTCGCTACAGTTATATGTGCTTGTGATGTGGTCTGTATTTCATACGTAGTCCGGGTGATAGTTAAAATCCCACTAAGAGGTGAGATAGATGAGTGACGTATTATAGGAATATATCATATTGTGATGTCACTCCCGGACAAGCAGGCGCATTACGCATTACCGTGTAGAAGAACACGGGTCAACGTTATAGCCAATAGTGCGCAGAACAAATAGTCGTAAGGGCCGAAAGGTTTTGGAATAGAGGCAGTGGATAACCAGTCAAACGACGTTGGTGGTCGTTTGACTGGTTATCCTGTGCTGATGGGCTGTTGGCTTGGTCAAAGTTGCTTGCCCACGATGGATGCAACTAGCGTCCGATCGGATAATTGGTCATCTTTGAGGGAGGCCTATATCCAGCAAAGGACGTCCTACGTCTGAAATAATGATGATGATGATGATAAAGTAAAATCGCGTCTGCTTATAACTTGGGTCGCTTCATAAATAGTTGCACCTTCCAGCTTCTTTCAAAGCCGCTGCCGACTGACGCTTCGAATCTTTGAATAAACAGATCTTTTGCTTATATTGCACTTTCTACTGCTTGGATATTTTAGTAGAAAATAATATTGGAGTGTCTGTTCGTAATATTTAAATGGCCAATTTATTTAATTTAATTATTACCTTATACATCAGTAACGATATCAAACAATATCCAAATAAACTGTCAAACAAAATAAATTACAAAAGATGTTACATCAGACAGATTTAACATACAGACAGACAGACATAAAGATTTAAACTGCCTGTTTATGTCTAAAACATTTTGTTTATCTTTGTTTTCAGTTTGTTTTTTAATTTGTCTACAGACTATCTAACAAATATTATAAAGCTGAGTTTTTTTGAACGTGCTAAATAGAAATGTGGTGTCGTGGGAAACCAGGTAGGAACGAAGTTCCTTCGGCTAAAGTAGAATCGACACAATTTGTAAAAAAATATATATAATTATTAATAACATGTATATATATTTAGGGCAGAATTTACTTATAAAAGAAATATTCACACACACGCACACACACCCTCACACACACATGCACAGCAAAATCCCTATCTCATCCAAGCCTGCCGTAAGATACTTCGTTCCAAAACTACTGATATGATACTACTGCCATACTTTTGCTACTTCGTTATGGCGTTCAAAGCCAGTACGGAATATAAGCCGCGTCGAACTTAAACCCACAAATTTTTGTTCTGTGCCAAATTTAATACAGCCCAATCTTAAGATTGAGTTAATCTAAAGACTGCCTTAAGTCAGCGATCCCTAAAACATCTACAAACACCTCAAATTGATATTCATAAACATTGTAATGTATTCCAGAAACAAACAGGCTCACGCACTCGTATTACACGGCTGAGTTCCGAAGCAGGCGTTACAATGAAAGATTACCGCGCGAAGTGATATTTCATTTGGTCGGATTTATCGCTGCGCTGTCAAGATTCGGATCCTTGTTTATTTTTAATGGTTTCACTTATGTGCTGCTGAGTTTTATTTTATTGCTGACAGAACACAAATTTAAGGAGAAATGTTATAAAGCGTAGTTTGCAGTGGAGCTGATGTCGCCGTTATTCACACAACTGCAATTCACTATATTCACGTGCGAGAATGCATTTGATTCGATATTGATCATAAGCCAAAGGTCAGTCGTATCGAAAAATGTTGAAAGAAAACTAATATTCTAAAGTTGTGCCGAAAAAATTAAGACGAAGTAACGTAGCTTGCCAGAGCGAGATGCGGGACTCGAACCCACGTCTTCCATTATACGCACTAGAACTAGTTAGAACATCCATGCGTATAATGGAAGACGTGGGTTCGAGTCCCGCATCTCGCTCTGGCAAGCTACGTTACTTCGTCTTAATTTTTTCGGCACAACTTTAGAATATTTGTTTCAACCTATAAGTGGGGTTTATCACTTTGTAAAAAACATAAAAAAATGTTGAAAGAAAACAATGATTTTTAAATACCTATCCAACGATACCCACATTGACATAGTTTGTTAACTTATTTTTATTTATTTTTACAAAATGGCGTCCAGAAGTCAGACATGTTGAATTTTCACTAACGTCATGTCTTTAGTTGCACCCGCCTTATTAAGAGGAATCGATTGACGTGTGAATCATAGAATATGGCCTAGGCGTTTGGTCTTTATAGTTGGACATAAATATACATACGTAGAATGTCAAACGCATTACCACTCCTTTGCGTTGGGCAGTCGAGTAAAAATAATGATTTCATACGAATCAGCTTGATTTTTATGACTTTTGTATTATTATGAATGTAAACGCGAATTAAGAGTCCTGGACAATGTTGACTTTGATTCCAATTTAATTTGTACTCTTTGTCTTGGGAATGCCAAATAGAATCTAAGTTTTCGATAGAGAATGCGGAATAACTCTTTTAGAAGCTTTTATTTATCTTGCATGTTAAGTTTTCAAGTGTTCGGGTGAAATCTGGAAAATAAAATATCCTCAATTCCATACTATTCTAAACGATTTATACCTTTTGTTATAAGTGAATTTTGTTGATCAAAATTGTGTTATTTTTTTTTATTTATTTAATATCAATCAAAGAAAAATTACATTTTGAAGTCAATTTGATCTCAGTTAGGAGGTAAAACGAGTTGAGCCTCACCTGATCGTGTTTAGAAGATTTGAGTGTTTGACCCTTTATGCAGTTCCTAGACAAGTGAGTTCTCGACAAAAATCAAATGTAGTCAAATTGCAGCCGACTAACCCTCTAAATGCCTTCGTATAAAACTGTAAAAATGTTTGTAAAATTTTATTAATAAATCAGCCAGCGCGATCCGCAATCACACAAAATACTGTAAAAAAAAAAAGGTGTGTGTGCGATTCACACACGATAGAAGTGAAACTTCATCGATTTACACGAAAGAATAAGAAGAATAAAAAAAAAGTGTGTGTGTGACGACGCACTACGACGCACGATTGGAGTCTACTACTTACGAACTATTATTATGATATATATCGAATAGAATAAAAGGGTAAATTAACGCATCTGCTAAAATGATAAGAGAAACAAACATATATCTGTAATTATTCGGATTATTTATATTACTTCAATAAAGCGTATTACATAAAGTATGTTACAAAATAATATAAATAAAATACAGCGATACCTCTTTGCGCGATACTTCGTAGTCTCAACTACGAAGTATCGCGCAAATAAATTTAAATAAAGCATTGTATTTATGTCTCTTACCATTTCCGTTTCATCTTTTTGCATCCGGTTTGAAATCACTACGATTCTATAGAAGTTTCACTTCAAAAATCTGTCAAAAATACTGTCGTTTCCATTCCCCTATATCTTTGTCTTTCCAAACCTTCAAGGAAGCTCTTAGGCAAATTTAATTTGCTGATTCGGTTTGCACTTTAATCCTTGTGATTGGTAGACTGTTAATCGAATTCTTCTTGCAAATATTGCCTTAGGTATGTGATGGTGTCCTAATGGAGAGAGCGAAGCGTGAATTTTTTAAAATAAATTACAAAATGTGTTTACTTTTGACTACAGTCTAGCCAGAAGGCAGAGACGAGGTCAACGATGGAACAAGCTTGCACAGAATAAACTTACTTGGGTCCAATAATAATAAATAAACCACATATTGTACGGATAGAACGGTTAAAGCGAAAAGAGATACTCGTTGACGTCACTATCCCACATGATACCAATCTCGTGAAGGCTGAGAATGATAAGGTTAACAAATATCATGTCTTGGCCCGCGAGATTGCCACCATGTGGGACGTGGAGTCGGCGGTTATCGTCCCGATGGTCGTGTCCGTTAACGGCCTAATAGCGAAGAGTCTCGACCCACCTTCAGAGGCTCTCGCTGGGATGTGGATCAAGGGTCAGATTCAGAAGGCAGTACTCCTGGACTCGGCGCGTATCGTCAGGAAGTTCCTCTCTCTGCAGCCCTAGTCACCGGTCGCTTGAGCCTAGCTTCGCGGCCGATGATTCTCCGTTTTGATATATTTTTTACAGTGGGTAGTTTTATATGATTTTTTTATGTAATCTAATGTCAAATATATAATTTTGAATTAATTTTAAATAAAGAGACAAATAATGTATTATGATTTAAAACGGGTAACATACCACAATTTAAAGGTTTTTGAGTTTTCCGATATTTCGACGCTGTTGCAAGCTATTTTTGTTTCCGTGATCATGGTGATCATAAATATTGTTAAAAACCATGATAATTTAAAAAGTTACAAATAATGTATTTAATGTGAATACAGCTATTCACCACAATTATAACTATCTTAGACTAACTGACATACTAGCCTTATTTATTTTTAACCAACAAAATAGGGCAAAGACACAGATACTATGTCCTAAGAGGTCGGGTTGTATGTATTCGGAAAAACAAACATCGGAAGAGAATTCCACTCCTTAGCGGTGCGTACTATAAAAAAACTCGAGAAGCGTTTTGTCCGTGTTGATGATGTATTCTTTAAGTGAGCATGAGAACCAGCCGTATGTCTGAGCGACCGATGATAAAAGGGAGACGGTGGGATCGGGTCATCCTTCTCAGGCTTTCCTTGCAGAGTTGGGTTAGGATAATCAAATTAGATGAAACATGTTTTTTTCTTTTAATCTCATTTTTTAATTTTTACATCATTAAGCTTTGGGATTGGGGCCCCGCGGGTTTCTTCTAGGATTTTTTTTTACAGAAATAGCCTTCAACTTGAAATATTTCTCAACGTTTTTTAACATATAGGTTACCATCTATCTCGGTGTTTTTTCTATCTTAACATTTTAAGATAAATTGATTAAGTCGTTTTGATATATATTTTTATGTCTCTTTTACTCAGCTTTATGTATTAATTGTTGGCAATAACTACAAACCGTATCCTTTACACAGCAGTGGTACAATATAGGCAAAATAAAAATAAAAATTCATTGTGCAACTCCGGGACTGACTCAGGAGAACAGAAAATCACCAAAAAGGAAATAAAGCATTCTTACTTGGTCCATTCTAATCTCTTTACTACAGTTGCATTAACCTGAATTGTCTGTGTTGTCCACACAGGTCTAAACATCCTCATACATTCAAGTACAGAGGACTTCGTCTCATATGTAACAGCCAATCTTTTTAAACAAACACTGATACTGCAACGGCTTTTACTAGATAAAATATTTGGATTCAACTATTCGCATTGTTTGCTTCACGTTATTCCAAGAATAAAGGGTTTGAGCAGAATATGCGTTTCAAATTATTAAGACAAAAACGTTGTATAGCTATGTACATTATGTACCTAGTTTCCGCTTTCAGAAAGCTTACATTTTTTAAACTACTTAATTAATTTTCAAGCAAATTTCAGGAAAAGAGTGATTCATATTATTTTGCTCTGGAACCTGTTAAGTACTATCTGTGGTACTATACAATCTTTATAATATACCTCTATATGTACCTATACTTTTGTAACAGTATTTAGTTGTAGTTTATGGTTCAATTTTGGATTAAGGTGATTAAGTTTATTATATAAAATGTAATTAATGCTGTCGCAATTAACAGCAACTGTTACTAAATATATTAAAAAATAAAACAAACGTACAAGACAATGATATGAAAAAAAAATTTAACACAGGGACTTCTGACTAATGAGAGAGATAAGGCCATAATTCACCATGCTGGCAAAGTGCAGGTTGGTGAATGTCACATGGCCTTCAAAAGTTCTCAGAGCATGCCGGTTTCCTCAAGATGTTTTGAAAGTCAAAGTTCTCCCACAGAAAACTATCCACAACAAACAAAAAGTACAGCTAAAATTGTTTTCTCCTTCTTCCTCCCTCCAAACCACTGGATCATTTCATTTAAATACACGATGTATTTAAATAAACTTAAGTCTTTAAAATTAACATTTAACAAATAAACACAATGCAATCCATTTAACAATGAAATAGAGAGATGAGGCGATAACGTTGTAAGTCAAAATGGCCGCCGGAATTAACATAAACGCACGCGCAGCCTTCGAGCGTGCTGATGATAGATTGCAAATGGCGAAAGACTTAATTTTAATTCGAAGGGAAACAGGCATTATACCACGAGAATGGTAACGTAAACGAACGAAACCTGATTCTGAGACTTGTATAAACAAAGCCCGAAACGTGAACGTGTTTAACGATAAACATCGTGAGGAAACCGGCATATTCTCAGAACTTTAAAGAGTTTGAAGGATATGTGACATTCACCAACCCATAGTTGGCCAGCGTGGTGAATTGAGGCTTAATCTCTCTCGCCAACAGAGAAGTCCCTGTGTCCCAACAGTGGGAACGTTAATAGGGTGTACATGAGTCCCGAAACATTTTGTACTCAAATTTAAAGTGTGCATGCGCTGTGGGTCCTCACGATAAAATTACTTTTGATAACATGTCTTTTATACTAAGTATATCAGATGTCTAGTAAACAAGCTAAGAGCTTACCATGGAGCTAGTTGTTGTGTGGATGTCCGGAAATATTTATTTATTTAATTATTTACTGATTCATAAATACAAATGTAGTAAACTGCATTTGGGTGGAATCCATATTGTATGGTAATTACGAATAGGTTAAATCGCGTTTATGTTGTCCATCGCATAATCCATATTACCCACTCTAGACACAAACACAGCCATCGTAAACTTTACCATCTTGATAACGCAAAAAAAAAAACAAACTATCTACACAGTTTTCGTATAATTTGCACCTAAATCACACTAAAAGCATGCACGTTTAATTTGAAAAAGACTAAAAAGTCTTTTGTCAACGTGCTCGGAATGAAATGAAAAACATTTTTATATGAAAGTTTCAAAAATCCACATTTGCAATTAGATAACACGAAAACAGTGCGGCGCGATCCCGTCCCGACATTTTGTGAATTAAATTACATGAGCGGTACTGTCGACGATAAAACTTCACAATTTAATTTAAAAAATGCTTGCTGTGCGGGGCGTTGCTCGTGCGTATAGCCTGTAGTGTAGTCAGCATCATCATCATTACAGTCGTAGGATGTCTACTGCTGGACATCGGCGTCCCTCAAAGTTCCTGGAAATTGTTTCGGTTGGAACTCTTCCAACCGAAACAATTTCCGCATTTACAAAGTCATCCAAGTAGTACCGACTATATGTCAAATTCTATATGCTTGCGATTTTTTATTGTAAGTATTAAATAAGTTATGTATACTAGGCGTATACATAACTTATGTAGGCATAAGACAGACATATACTTATTGGAACGAAGTTCCTTATCGCGCGTTGTGAAAGGGGGCTAGACGGAAAAAATTCTTACGAAAAGTTGTCACGACACTTTTTGCTATTGTAAGCTGTGCGGCGTCGCATGTTTCTCTGTCTATCTCTCACTCTCTCTTATAGAAAGCAAGCCAGATATTTTCATTTCTATTTCGCATTGAATAGTGTGGTGTCAAGACGATTATTTTTGTTGAGTGTATACAGGTTTTTGTAAATAATAATTAATAAAAATAATAAAGCTTCGTTCCATCCGGGTGTCCCTTGACACCTTGACACCAAGTTTTTTAATTCTTAACTTAGCATATTATGCCAAGATGCTAAGTTACACAACCCCAATAAAAACCCATTAAACGCGAATAATACCGATATGTACTGCTTGTTCCTTTAAGACTGAGAATCAATTTTAATTCCAGCCACTAAAAAAATCTAGATATAATTATGTTTTGTCAGGGCCTGTACTGAACCCTAGATAAACGTCTACGCATGGACGCTTCGTTATGTTAATACTCATATCAGTGTATCCATCACACGACCCTCGCTATCAGGCCGTACTAAATATCATTTATTTACATTTTGATGAATTCATTTTTAATTTGTGCAGTCGTGTGGAATTGTTATTAGCGGGAACTTTTTGGGGTTACATTTTAAGTTTCTCGTAGAAAACTGAGAAACACAATTCGCGAAATTATTATGTTAATGTATGTACATTTTTTTTTGGTCTTAATCCTAGCAGATTATGTGATTCTTGTGTATCCTACTTCTATGATATTTAACCACTTATTACCAACTTGATACTTTACTTGGAGATGGTGAAACAGGCCCTTACCTCACATACGCTTGGGTTTGTTCTACCATACCTTAATCCATTTAATCATTAAGATATTATAAATTAATTTAAAAATCATCCTTATCTGTTTTTACTCGCATTACCAGAGTAGGTACACAATTTGACCAATACAAACAATTACGTGGACAATAATTTAGTCCCGTAAACGAACAAACAGAGATTCCTGTTCGACGAGAGGTATCAACACAGATGGGACATTATGTACCCGTAAAAGGTGCAAAAGAACCACCGTACTAACGACCATACTAATTATTTTGAAAACGAGATTGAAGTGTGAATTGAATAGTGAATAGTAACCCAATGTTACCCAGAAGATCAAATAAATCATTTAGAACCAAATTTCTATGACTGGTTTACCCTGTGTCAATGTTACCCATGTGGAGGGGGTGGGTAGCTTTGGCCACAGAAGAAAAGTATGATTATCTCAATTACTTTTTATGAACAATAAATTGTACAACTAAATCAATATATGTATGGGTACTACTCCGAGAACACTATTAATATACAGTCTTATTAACGTCAAAAGGCATCCGCTAATAAAATCGAACATCGAAATCCAAAATATCTCAGAAACCGTATCACTTAGGAGACTTGATCATAGAACACTTTTTGTTTGTTATCATTTACTCTGTCGGTTGACATGAGTTTCATCACTGGCCGACGAATCACGTTTTTTTTTAAATGGCGGAATAGTTGGTATGCCAGGCTCCATACAAAAATGTTCGAACCCTTTACGCAAAAATTATTCGATTTACAGTCGCAATGTCCCGGGTCACCTTATCTGCAGCACAAAGGCTGTGTGCATATAGGAACAGTGTTGTCGCCGTTTGGGTCGATTTGCCTAGGACAACAGTGTGATTGTTGGCTGGCTTTGAAGGCTTGTTTCCATTGAGTTATCGCAAATAGCCTGCATATTTGTTAAAACTATTTGTAAAACGGACGACTTGGTAAAGGGGCTAACTGTAGATGCTTACTGCTTAGTCTATGTCCAACAGTAAACGAAGTGAATAAAATTGTTGATACTCAATGTTATTTAAGACCTTTATGTATATGACACACAATTTATAAATAATATATATGTATTCTTATTTATATAAACGGGCCATTGGCGAAATTATATTGATGAACAAACGTTATTTTTAAAACAACCTTAGTTGACGTTTAGCTAAAAGTATTAATATGGCGCAAAGACTTAAGTCTTTGCGCCTCAAGACAATTGTCTTGAGTTTTGTGGTGTTGATAGTAACAGACCCATGGCTATTTATAGTGGTAGTACCATGGCTATTTATAGTTTTTATCAACAAGCAACGATGGTTTCATAAAAACGTCTAGCCGAAAACGGTCTTAATGTGATCTTTATTCATTCTGGCAAACACAACAAATACAAATTATAATCGAATCATTTGACATTCTCTCGTGTGAGCTCGCACATAGTACTGGGACTACTAGGGATAGCTCTTGTCGTCCTATCTAAGCGCCAAAATACTGGGACCACTAGAAAACAGCCATATAAAACACTGCGCTTGCTGATCCGAAGACACCATTCGTATCCCAAGAGTCCTTCAACGAGAGAATCGTTTAGGCCGTAGGAAGTCCACTATAGGAAATAGGCCTCCCTCTATTGTGAATATTCGCCACGTTTGGCTGGCGGGCTGGCGCGGTATTGTTGTCAAGTTTAGTGTCAAGTCCAAGTCTGTGCGTGAAGCGATTTCGTAATGTGGTCCGGAGAAGCCATCTTCTAGGCCTTCATGCTACATCTTAGACCACGTCGTCACTTTGCATCAGGTGAGATTGTGGTCAAATGAAGGCTTATCAATAACTAGCTGTGCCCTGCGGTGCTACCCGCGTTATAATGGATGAAGTACTCTTAACCAACAACATATTTAGTTGATACAACTTAAACAAATTATTTCGACCAAATTAGGTACCATAAAAGTGAGTTAATCTTAAAAGATAGACATATAACTATCGCGGACTGTTTTTAGATCATTAAAAGAGCTATTATTCTTTAATACATATTTTTTGTGTATCTTGAACCGTTTTCACGGCGCACGCAACGGAAGGCTTCAAAGATGAAATAATTTCTCCCGTTTTTTACACATTTACTACTATATCTTTGCTCCTATTAGTCGTAGCGTGATGTTATATAGCCTATAGCCTTCCTCGATAACTGGACTATCCAACACAAAAAGAATTATTCAATTCGAACTAGTAGTTTCGGAGATTAGCGCGTTCAAACAAACAAACAAACAAACTCTTCAGCTTTATAATATTAGTATAGACAAAAAAAAAAAAGAAGACGTTTCTGGCCATCGCCTGGTAAATATCAATGTTTATGCGGCGAAAGGGCAATCAAAATTTGAACTAAAGGTATTTATCGTCGCGTCAATAATTTCACCAGAAGTATTCCAGTACAATGGAAACAGTTTGCAGGACATAGTTGCATGTTCACGCGTCTCCAAACGCGACGGCTTCCATCGTCTTCAGAGCGACGGAGTAATTCCGCTCAATGTCCACTGTTCTACGATTTCTATACAAAGCTGCGTCTCCATTCCAAGGATTGTACGATTCAATGAGCGTTGAGTCATTTTGAAGACAACTTGAACAATGCCGTGGTTTTGTAGCGCCTGATCTGTTTGTGGCGCAGGTTGCAGTTAAGATTCCCGTTTGATTCAAAGTCAAAGTCAAATACAAAACGTTTATTTCCTTAAAAGCTTAGGCATACATGGACTGGTCAACTCAAAATTAATAAAAACAATTTTATTTAAACAAAAAATATTAAGGACATAACATTGATACTCCGATATTGACTTGTTACTGTTCACTGTTCGTATTATAACACAAATTGGTTTACAATAAAGAGTTATGTATCTATTATCTTAACAGTCAGCTAAAATTTTTTTATATTGAGTTGAGAAGCGAATAAAACAATAAAACATTATTCTTATTCCTTCCAGGTTTATTTTTTTCATGTGACCTGCCCAGTCTTAATACACGCCATTAATTTTACATAGTGCTCCTGCACACGATGCCGCCACTGCCTCGTAATCGCGCCGAAACGATTTGGAGGTTTTGACTGTTTCACGTCCGTATGTGTTAACCCTCTGAATCCTTACACGTGTCCTCCGGGTGGTGCTGAGAACAGTCTCTGGTGGAAGGCTTCGGCCGCGGCTTGTCACCATCCTCCGGGCTGGGCCAGTGCGTGAAGCGATTATTTCTTGTTTCATAATGTGGCCCGGAGAAGCCATCTACCTTCTAGGTCTTCATGCTCCATCTTAGGCCACATCGTCACTTAACATCAGGTGCGATTGTGATCAAATGAAGGCTTATCCAGGATAAAAAAAAAATGATACCACGCCGCCACTGCGTCGTCAAAGCCTAATTTTACCGGTCCACTTTAAGGCTGTTAGTAATACATTGCTAGGTACGAGGAACATAACAAGGTACATTGCTAGGAATAGCTAAGTAAGCAGTGACGTAGCGGGGACGCGGTGGCGGTGCGGCAGTGGCGCGGTGGCTGCATAGTTCGAAGGAAGCTTTTTATATGTTGTTGAACACAAAGTTACGACAAGTTCTTATCATTAAATTAACTTTGACTTCTGAAGTTTCTGTTAGAATCGTTACACCCACAACGTACACTAATTTCAAGCAGTTTGTGGTAACTGTCTTAAATATATCATGTGGGCCATCTCACACTGCATCGGACTGAGTCCAGTGTGTACCTAATCTAAGTTAGGAGGTCACTAACCTCAGTCGTATTCAAATTCGCGGTTTTGTTCTAATTCCGCGGTGGGTGAGAGTCCACTTGCGGCGCGAGTGCGATTCCTGCCGAGGGTTAAAATGTTTGTATGTTCTGCAAGCACTTGTTTAATATGTATAGTAAAAAGTTGAGCAAGTCTTGTGTCTTCAGGCATGACGTAGGTAGCGGCCATCTTACCATATCTTCGCAGTGCTTCTATTGTTTTTTATATGCTTCATTTATTTGTGGTTTGTAAAGTACTTAACAGTAAATTTCACAGCATTATGCCATTCCTCGGGATAAAGGTAGCCTTTGTCGTTTTGCGTCTCCCGATTGTAATGTATTTATAATTTCAAAAAGAAGAGAAGTTATATTTTCGGTGGTAGACCTCTGTCTCTGATCGAGAAATCTCGTACAGATCAAATCTCAACATCATGTTTTAGGTTAGTTCATAAAATGCTGGTGACACGAATAATTCTCAGTAATTGCCAACAAAATATTACCATTCTTAAAATTTCTTGTATCCACAAACACAATCTAACCAGCAATTTCGATCAGGCATTTCCCTAAAATTATTGGCAATCTTGTATTCGCCATCTTGCAAACAAAGGGGGCAGCACAAAGGCGGCCATCTATCTAAGCATTGAATACACAAGCGGCGGCTACAAATTGCATGTAATAAGGCTTGTAACACATACCCGCGCGCGGGCCATGAAATGTTATTATAATAGACTATGAATATCATTTATATTGAGCGATATAGGAGAGGTGGATGATAGAGTGAAGATAGTAGATGGGTTTGTAACTACACGGAAGCTAGCTGAATTTAATAAATTAACTAAAACGCTTTAACAATACAATGCTAACCGGGCATTGTATTGTTAAAGCGTCCTATTTCTGTCACTGATTTGTTGTTGCATTGATTCCATTAAGTGTAAAAGTGTACTAGTGGTTCTTAAGAAAAAACTAAAAAGGTATTTATTGTGAAGTGAAGAACTGTACCTAAGTTCTTTTTAGAGTATTTTTTGATAAAGATCTTTTAACCGAAATTCCAATAATTCTATTCGTTCATTGTGATAATTGCCAACCTTACATCACACCTACAACATGTTTAAATACATTTATCTTTTTGGACACTATTTATTATAATATGAATATTGCTTATTTCCAAAACAAACTTAGATCTTAAAAAAAACAGTTGAAAAATACACTAGACTTTTACAAAATTATGATAATTATGTTTTCATTTTGTAAAAATACAATATCAATAGTATTCAGGGTCCAAGAGGGTTGGAGGTATTATTTGATTCGACAGTGTAATCCAACAAATAAGACGGACATAAATGTTTTATTCAAAACTGCACGGTAATTGAAAGCCACTTCCACAATAACTGAAAGTCATTGAACGCTCCCAATATTCAGCAATAGTCGTTCTAAGACAGAATTTACGAAGTTGGTTAGACTTTCTTCCTTAATTTATTATTTCTGAATTACTGTATATTTTGAGTAACCCTTGTTAAAATATTTTCGCCAGTTTCACAGCCCCAACAACGCCTGGCTCGATATGGCCACCGATTACATGTTTGTTTACTACAGTGGGTCACCAGCTTAAAGGTGAAATCATATTTGCAGACGTATAACGGACTAGCTGAATAAGAAATGCTTTTATTGGAACCTACAATGTTTATGTATGGGTCTGTCGTATCAATTTATACTAACTTATTATCTATAGTAAGGGTGCAAGTTATAGGTTAATAATAAACCTTAATATTGTAGTATATTACTATCTATTTTAGGTATTGTTTGCATGAATTTACAAAAAAATGTATCTATGTAGTATATCAGTCATGTAACACATGGGTCATTGATATACTACTCATATACCTGCTATTGATATAAACCCCAAAGTAAACAGAGTTTGTACTAAGAACTTCATGCTCCACAATACAATAAGTTTTTAGTTGGCCTTTTTGTACAAAGTTTTTGTTCAAATAAAGTATTTTAAATAAATAAATAAATACAAGCTCTGCTTAGTTTGGGGTTAGGTGATGCTGTGTGATTATTAGTCACAGTAAAAACGAACGTTAGAATAAAGTAAAAATTAGCCTATGGCATTTCTCGATAAATGGTTTATCTAACACAAAAAGAATGGTTTAAGTCGGATCAGTAGTTATAGAAAACTCAAAAAACAATAATGTGGATAACTGTATATGCTGTAAATCATTTATTCATCCACTTTAGGAACTTAGGTAGTTAGTTGTAGGTCGTACATGTGAATTCTCATCAAAGTCAAAGTCAAAACGATTCGATTCGAACGGGTTCGATTCCCGCCGAGGGTCAAGTGTTTGTATGTTCTGCAAACACTTTCTCCTTGGTCTGGGTATTTAATATGTATAATAAAAAAATATCTATGTATGTATGTCTATTATATTAAGTATATCAGATGTCTAGTACCCGTAACACAAGCTAAGAGCTAACCACGGGGCTAGATGTTGTTGTGTGGAAAAAAAAAAAAAAAAAAAAAAAAAAAAAAACGTTTATTTCCTTAGAAGCACAATTTTGTCAGCGCCTTATCAGGTGCCCTGTCAAATCTATAAATTTAAAAACATTGATTGATAAATTGACATAAAGAACACGCACTAAGGAATGATAATCACAATAACAAAATGATTGATTTGACACAACCATAACCATTTTAATTATAAATGTTATATAAAACGAGACATGTCAAAAATCTCAGGAGATTTAAAAGCCTTACAGACCAGTCAACCGACCGGTTGACCAACTCGCGCTAAATCCCTAAAGGTCGACGTTAATAGGCGTCGTAAGGCACCGTGCCCTGATTCAAATTGATGTATGGCTGGCCAGTGGCAGGTGATCCGTAACGCTTGTCTTCGATGGCCTTTTACCTTAAAGTTCACTTAAATAGAAAACATGGATAAAAAGTATTTTGAAGTGAAACTTCTTTAAAATCGTTGTTATTTCAGACCGGATGCAACGGAAATACGTCAGGTAAGCCAATCTTAAACGCTAACAAGGTTAAGCAACTTTCCGGAACGCCAGTACTTGGATGGGTGACCGCCCGAACAAAATCTTTTTGCACAGTATTTTTTTTATTCATCTCATTCTTTTGTCGATTTACTGAAGTTTCACTTCTAACGTGTGTGAATCGCACACACACCTTTTTCTTAAAATATTTTTTTACTGACCGAAAAAGGAAAAGTTTGTCATTTAGATGCGTAGAATTGTTAGTTTCGATTTGTTTTTTGTGTACAGATTTTGATAACTTTTCTTTTCAATGAAAGTGGCTGCTTACAGTTCGTTATTTATAATTTTATAAGCATCGTTCCAGTGTTACTCGTTATTTGGATATAAATTTGATAGGTATGAGATAAAACTCATACTACAGTTAGGGTTCCGTAAACAGTTTACCAATTAAAAAAATTAATTGAAAAAATGTTTTTAAAATTGCAAAAAGGTGCAGTTCCAGCGGTCATCCATCTAAGAACTGGCCTCGCGCAACTTTGCTTAACTTTGTACAAAACATGTTTGTTGTATAGGAGCCCCGTTAAATATTTATTTATCACTAGCAGACCCCAGAAAACGTTGTTTTGCAAAATAAAAAATAGAAGTTGGCTGATTCTCAGACCTACTCAATATGCTCACAAAATTTCATGAGAGTCGGTCAAGCCGTTTCAGATGAGTACGGGAACGAAAACTGTGACACGAGAATTTTATATATAAGATGTATTTTTAGTGTTATTAGAAATACATCATCCCTCAAAATTCAACTTTCTAGCTATCACGGTTATACAGCCGTGTGACAGACAGACACATGACGAAGTCTCAGTTATAAAGTCCCGTTTTACCCTTTGGTTACGGAACCCTGAAAAAGATATCCGAAAAGCACCTCTCAGAAACATTTCCTACAGATATGAGCCCTTCAAGGCCGCAAGCACAACGCGAGCAGAAAATTGCCGATCTCGTCGATTCGAATAATTTTGAAAAAGCCTGTAATTTCCTCGTAGTCAATTGACCTACTTCATGGCTGCTTGGGAAATCCGTCACGTTTTTACATACAACTGGTACGTGCGCGCTTTGCCGATGTCGCGGCACTTAGGTGCGAGTCAAAACAGTTACTTTTATTTAAGCTGAGAGAGCTGTTTCACGTGTATCTGGGTTTTAGGGGAATATTTTTTTAAAAAAAGAATCATAAAATCATTAAATCATTTTATTTCGTAGAATTACAAATATTCAAGTACCAGATCTTAAAGCCATACCAGTAGCAGTCATAACCCCATATTGTCCGAGCATTCCCGGTACAGTTCGCACGCCAACTCCATCTTATGCAAATGTGAAATGTATTCAAAACAGTTAGGTTCTATCGCCCGCTGTCTCCTCATTGTATGCATATTTCGCCGAGGATATGCACATCTGGATCCTAGCCACTATTGTATAGGTTTGACAAAGTCTAGGAAATATTGTAGGTACTTGTCTGTGCATTAATTCTCAGGAACGGGCGAATACCCTTGGAATACCACAGCAGTAGATTTGGGCTTACCAGAACAAAACTTAGGTATAACGTAATTCGTAAAAAGGGATAAGGTTTCTTAAATTGAAATGCATACATTTTTTGAATTGTAAAAAAATACATTATGGACAAAAGCGAAATAGTTGTATAACAATATATAATGTATATGGAACTCGATACGGTTGCGATTTAAATGTCATATTTAAAATCGGATGACTTAAGGCTCACGCATTTGAAACTGAGTCAATTATCGGAGAACAAATTAAATAAAAAATGTAAATACATTAAACATCCACCGCACAACATAATTCGCACGAAAAATGTTTGAAATTTTCTCAATGCTTGTTGCTTGCTCAATTGTTGTATTCCCTAATAACTACAACCTGAGTATCTTCAAGACAATAGTGAATAGGAACTGTCTAGATCTATGCTGACCTTTTACCTTTTCTGTCGCAACATAGTTCTAACCTTATGTTTATTTATGTATTTGTTGTATTTTATTGTGATTGTGACAAAATAAATGGTTCTTATTATCTAGTTGATTTATACTCGTACACATCAACAATTACCAACAGGTGAGATTGTGGAGACCTATCTCCTATAAAATAAATAAATAAAGCGTAAACATTGTAGCCCTTACAAAGTCGTGAAACTAGATTCAGTTAAAGTTTATATTTTGAAGTTGCCCGTTTATTATGGATTTTCTCGCCATTTGTTCCTGATATTAGCACGTTTCAACAAAGAACCAAACAAAATATTCAGCTTAATAATATGAAAATAGATATCTAAAAATCAAAAGTAATAACAATCAATAGAAATCAATAGTATTAAGTAGTAGTGGTAGTAATAGTAAGTAATATCTATAAATTTAGAGCAAAAAAATTAAAAAAGATCCACAAGTTTTACACTCCACGGTACGATGCCATCTCAAAGTTTGTTACCTATCGCGAACCAATACTCCTTGATCCCTCGACGCAGCTAAGCCACTTCGATAATGAGCGGCTTTAAAACGAACTCGCAGCTCTAACTATAGCGGTTATGTTGTTATCAAAACTGCATGATAAATATTTCATGTAATGTAGGTTAAAAAGGTCAGGTTATCTTCGTGATTCAGTTAACATGAAGGTATTTAATTTAGGGTCAAATTTTAAAAAGGTTGCCGCGGATACTTCCGGGGAATCAGATAGGCTTTTTTTTTGGAGTTTACGCCTTAAGAAACGATTTGAGTTATAAGTCCCGGTACGGAAATTTTATGAGGAGTAAAATCAAAAAGTGTAACACGAAAAGTTGAGGCGTTACGTAGAAAGAGACAAACATATATATCTGTAGGATTGAACGTGTAAAAGAATGAGATGGAATACATTACACAGCGTATCTCATTCTCGGGGTCTCCTCTGGTCTCAACTACGAAGTATCGCGCAAAGAGGTATTGCTGTATTTTATTTATATTATTTTGTAACATACTTTATGTAATACGGTTTATTGAATAAATAATTTAATATAAATAATCCGAATAATTACAGATTATTATGTTTGTTTCTCTTATCATTTTAGCAGATGCGTTCATTTACCCTTTTTTTCTATTCGATATATATCATAATTATAGTTCGTAAGTAGTAAGCTCCAATCGTGCGTCGTAGCTGACACACACACACTTTTTTGTTTTGTTTCGTTTGGTTAGTTGTTTTCGAGGGGAGAAACTGCAAACATATATCATATTATATGAGCCACTATAAAACATAAATAAAAACATAATTTTCAGTAAAATAAACGAGTCAATAAGGAGAGATAGGTCTCTCCATAGTGACTCGTTTTTCGGGGCTCGAGGTTTCTCTACGGGTTCGGTCGGGTCCCCGCAGTGGTCGTTCTACGTCTGAAATGATGATAAGCCTGCTCCGATTTGAAGTCAGTCAGACATAAATTCGTTCAATTATTGTATTGATATTCAAATAAAATGAGTGATCAACTTGTTACGAGGTTATTCATTTATCAATGCACCGATTTATTTGTCCAATGGAATAAATTGAGAAGCGGAACGGATTTTAATTCGGAAACGGCAGATTTTATTTAATTTTTGTACGATTCCACGTAAAATGATAAGCTTTTTCGTTTTAAATTGGACGTCCATTAGTGAACAAGATAAAGTCATGGGAAATCCAATGTAACGTTATAACAGCGTTGAGGAATAGTTGGTTTCAGCATCATCACACCACTCGTAGTGGATTCGATACATTTAGCACCCCCAATTACGTTCCCACTGCTGGGACACAGGGAATCCTCTCTGGACGATAAATTAGGCCTTAATTCACCACGCTGGCTAAGTGCGGTTGGTGATTGCCACATGTTTTTCAAATTCTTCTAAGTTCTCAGCACATGCCGGTTTCCTCTCGATGTTTGCCGTCACCGTTAATGCACGTGTTTAAAGCTGATATACATTTTTCTAGAAGTAAAATCACTTCTGGATATTTCGCAGCGAGGTTTAAACCCACGACCTTCGGAATGAAAGTCGAGTGTGCTCCTATTTTATTGGTTTCATAAAAAATATCTTTTTGCCAGAATAGCTTCATCAATTTAGCCAAAGGTTGTTCACTGCTGAGAAGTTTGCCAATACTCGTTATGGAAATTCGCTAAGCAGATATATGTTGGTGGTAGTACCTAGTGTTTGATGTTGTGTTCCAAGAAGAGGATGCCGTCCATGTTCTGGTCAATTTCCGATTTTCCTGAAATAACATGAAACGGAAAATTGTATCAAAGCATTTCTTAAAACTTGAGTTCTGAAAACTTGAGCTTGTTAAATTGTTCACGTTAAGACGATGGTAGAATTTTTTAAGCGCGGCGCACACGTGTGTTCGTTCGCGGCCACTCGCTACAGTAGTGAAAACGACTCGCTAATGGTGGTCGCTACTGGCTGCACAGTCGCCAATACTTGACACTGCGGGGGTCCGAAACCCACCCCGTTTAGCGGATTATAAAAAGTAGTAGCTTCCGAACAACGGTGGCTATCGCTCGCTTCTGTCACTTACAAAACATACATCTGTCACACAGATGTAAAGGTAGCGCGCGACCAGCATCGGTGGCTATAGTTGGTAGCCTGTTTGCGCCGAGCCTTAGGTTTCAGTCCTGATTTGAAAACATCTTAAGACACTACCACATGCAAAATACACAAAAAGTTACTAAAATCATAAAATCCTATATCCTAAGGATGCCTGGAAGAGATCGCACTGTACTTCTTTATCATGATATACAATTTTTGTAACTGTTGTTTTGTTTTGGTATACAATGAAGTGTTCTTTTATTGTATTGTAAAATCAAATATTTGAAAGCCTGACTACTTTTTGTGCTGGCTTCCATAATTTTGAAATAAAGCCACTCAGTACCTAAAATTGAGTACAAAAGCTATTTTTAGGAGTAAGGGCAAAAGTTGAGATTAAACAAAGGTTTCAGCCCTGCTACTTAAATAGAATAAGAAGATCGCTCGTTTACCTAATACATTATTAAGTATGTTGACTTTATATTTTAAAATGAAGTAAATGTTATTAAAATCGGTACCGCCTATTGGTAATAGGGTAGATTATACAAAATAATAATAAATAATAATAATTAATAAATTAACAAATGTTTTATTTCGTTCTGTTAGTTCTTGCAAATTAAAAATCAAGATGATAGAGTGCATTAAAGATTTCTTGCGATTTGTATCTACTATAAATTTATTGGTCACAAGCGCTCACTCCTCCGGTCTTTGATGCTATATCTTGAGATTTTCTTATGAAATTGATGAAAATAGTCATCATGCCTATTCTATCATTTTTTTAAAGTTAATTCTGTTGGAAGCGGCATGCATTCGAGTATAGGCAGGTCCCCTTTTAATATGATGAGAATCAATAAGGGAGGCCTATGATGTTCAGCAGTTGGCCAAAAGTTCTTAAATGGGAAACCCGAGCGAGGTTAGCCGAGCGTCCACCATCATGGTGGACTAATAAGTGTATGCAGATTTCAAGGTTTTTATAGGTTCGCCGGGCCTACGGTAGAATTATCTACGTACATCGTTTCCGTTTCCTAAAGTAACCCAAACATTCGTCCACTAAAGCAACGCGGTGCGTCACAGTAACAATAATATTTACGTCTGCGGAGTATTCGCAAACAGTTTGTTTGTAAATATTTGTACACACTTAAGTATGCGAGATAAACATAGGGTTGAAAACGACAAAATAAGATTATAATAATGCATAAACAGGCCAAATTGTCAGGAAACAAAGAGGGTTGCCGCTGCTGAACTGTTTTTAAAAGATTTTTTTTTTATTTTATTAAGTATTACACTCCAAGTCTCATACGCCACGGGCTTTTCCCATGTTATAGCATGAGACTCGCTCGTATTATTTACAATAATTGTATACGAAATACGAAAGATAGATTAGAAAATTACTGTTATTTATTCGAATATGCAGCATCAAAATTTGACTCAAATATACCTGTATATTATATAACCGTATATTTAATTAAAAGTTTTGAATCAGGAGACAGTATCAGTCAAATTTTGAAGCTACATAGAGGTACAAATTTGAATAAATAACAGTAATTTTCTAATTAAGAGAAACCCTTGATACGCAAATAAACTACGAACACAACAATATCTTTCTTCTCTTAATTATTTTAAAATGTCTTATTACATCTTCGTCTTACGGGATTATAAAACATAATTTATAGATATCGCAGTACGTGCCTAGATTCAGAGATCTGTAACTGCAACAATGTTTGTATATCTTTAGGAGCCTCATTTCGATTTCGCAAACAAGTAAAATTTATTTGATTATATTCATGTGGATACAGACTTGCATTTTCCAGAGAGAGATTTAAATAATGATACAATCATATCAAAGTCTTCATCTAAAAGAGCTGGTTTATGGAAAGCTCTCCCAATAACTATGTTGCACGCTTGCACGTAGTTGTGTGCATATTGTGTACGTACAGAATGTTTTAAAATTCGGGCCGACTTATCCCATTAATTGCCGACTGGCTCGTCCAAACGAGGTTATTTAGGTAGGTGTTGGTCACGCACAGCATCCGCTTCATATTGAAATTTCACAGGGTGCTGGTTTTGGGGTGATCTCGATTGGTGTACTGTGTCCCCGTACACCAATCGAGATCACTCCAAATACAGCACCCTGTGTTGCGATAAGAATAGTCGCTCACTATTCTTATCGCAACGTATCATTTAAGCATGATTTACCATCTCAAAATAGCAAGCGTGTCGCACCTTCAATTAAAAAAAAACATCAAGCAAATAAGCATGATTTACCTACCATCTCAAAATTGTGTATTCTTGATTTTGACATGTCGCTTACCCACACTCAATTAAAGCAATTAAATCCGAGGTCAGTCACCCGATACGGTGATGATTTAAATTAATATTACAATTAGGTACCTAAGTATTTACGTAAGCTACGGAACACATAATTAGGGCCCATTTCACCAAATCCGTGTAAACTAAGTTATGGTTTTAAAAATAATTAGATAATGATTTTATTGCACACCTTACGAAATAACGGTAAGTTATATCAATAATACGTGCTAATGGTTATGGTTTATGTCAAAGCTACCTAGTTTTGTCACAGGTGACTGAGCGAAATAGCGCTATATTTTAACAATCTCATTTTACTCGCAGACGATGAAACAATCCCTTGGGTAACTAAATGGGTATAAAATTGAAAACCATGATTTGTACATAACTTACAAATCAGCAAAAAAGTTATGTCGGTGACCTCAATAAACTATTCTAAATTAGCTATCGCTTCAAACTCAAACGAGCTATCGCTTCAAACTCAAACGGGGCTAACGCGTTTCCCAAAACGGGGTTGCTAGAACACAAAAGCATACATGACCCCATCACAAATATCGTCAACAAATTATGGTAATACCTGAACAGATTAAAAATCTCCCTTCACGGGATTGTCAAAGGGCTGGATTACACGGCGTATTCAATTATCACATTGTCGAATGCGTGTTAACATGCAAATTGGACATCCGAATGGACCTTCGAGGGATGGGGAATAGTTTGTCCGGTTTTGTTTACCTTTGTCCGGCTGAAAAGATGCTTTCCGTCTAAGTTTTACCAATGATTTAAATATATTTTAAAGGAATACGGTTTTTTTATCTGGTTAGTTACAGTTTTGGGAATACCAAGGCTTATTTTGTATAAAGTATTTCGACCTTGACTCGTCCACAGCCATGAATGAATGAGGAATCATTCATTGTTATGATATTGATGGTGCGTTTACATCAGCGGGCTAAGCTTAAGTGATCGGGTATCCGCGATGTTCTTGTCTACATTGGAAAAAGATTGGGAAGTGACGTAATTGTAGCCACTCCCACGCCAAATATCTTCTTCGCCCGAATACTTGGCGTTGCAACGATGTACCCGGCTACACTTCCCCTTGTTGGGCCCTTACTTATGACTGTAAAAATAGGAGGAGGAGGCTGTCTCCTGAAGTGGAACCTCATCATCATTCATCAGGATCAGATACAGGGACTTACTTCTCTCTTGGCGAGAGAGATTAGGTCTTAATTCACCACGCTGGCCAAGTGCGGGCGGGTTGGTAAATGGAACTTGCCCTCTCTTAACTTGAAAACGCAAAGTCAATTTTTGTCGACGAAGCAGTTAAGAGTATTTTTTTTTAAATATTGATCGGACCAAATAAAGACCGAGTAAATACATTTTAACCGACTTCAAAAAAGGAAGAAGTCCTCAATTTGACTGAATATCTTTTTTTTATGATTCTCCGTAAAATGTAAAAAAAAATTATTTTATTCCAGAGGGCTTGCTGATTGATACCATCGTCACCTTGTCAAAATCTGTTGATCCCAGAGAAATCGAGAGCTACCCCGGAATTTAAAAAAGAAGTTGCTTGTTGAAGTCGGTTTCTTAAAACATAATCAGTATTTAATATAAATTTGCAGTAGCACAATAACTTAAGAAACTTACAAAAATTTGCTAAGAGAAATTCTAAGGGATGCAACGAAATTCCTCAAACAAGTCACCGAGTAGACCGCAGAGCATCCCTAATGCCCTTAATAGGAAATGGGCCTTTTCCGTTATTATTCTCTTTTGGTCATCCCTACCCTTTGTTTTGTAGATTTGGGAAATTATTCTGAGCCCTTTTAAATCGACGAATTTAACTTGGAGTGCTTTTGTCCCGTTTTATTCGGGAGAGGCTAGAGTTTATTGTGTCTGGACCCATTAATGTTTTGAATTTTTTTGAGTATCTGTGTTTTCATTTACAAAGGCCTTTGTATTTTTGCTAAATGACTTTATGTTCTAATTAGCTTGACTTGTTACGTGGTTTGGGATTCAATGTTTTTTTAGAATTGGACATTGTGAGAGAGAACTTTAAATAAATGGGGATTGGTAGAACTAGTAGTTTTTAGGGGTCTATAGCCAAAAAAAAAAGGGCGAAAAACGGAAACCTTAAGGATGCGCATGTCTGTCTGTCTGTATTTCCGTATGTCACAGCCGCGTTTTTACGAAACTATAAGAACTATAACTTCTGTCACTTGGTAAATGTGATACTGAAAGATGTGTTCTGTGAACTGCATTACGATTTTCACACAAGAATTCAAATATCATTTTTTTGTAAACTCAATAGTTGGCGCAAGAGATACTTCTAAAATTGTAAAATTAAAATGTTTCTTAAGTCGTTTCAACAAATACATTATATTCAAATTATAAAAGCCCTAAGCCGATTATAAATAAACAAATAAAGTTTTTTAAATAACAGGTAAGTATTTAAAATTTATAACATTTTTAACGTTCTAACCCTATTCATTTTAAAGCGTCATTAAATTCATTAAGCAATATCAACCCTATCAAAGAAAATCAAATACAGTGAAATTAAAAAGGGGTGAAAAAACCCATAAAAACTAAGTATTCATTTAAAAAAAACAGTGAGTCTATTTTCCCGGCTAATTAATCAGAAATCCAATCAAAAATCATACATTTTTAAAAACAAGGGGGAGCGATACAACGAGGCGCGTCTGTTGAACGACATTTACTCAGACGTCCGTATAGATGCAAAAAATGCAACGAAAAATTTACTATATACAACAGGAAATAGGGTGGAAAATCGCTTGTACTTCTTGTTTTTTGGCTGGTTTTTAGCCAATAATGGCTTGGTAATTCTTTAATAGGTTTTTTAGAAAGTGGTGGATAAATTGCATCGTTCAAATAAGCAATTTAGCGGGAAGCTGGTTGTAAATAGACGGAAATAGACGGTTTTTTTTACTATTTAATACAATACAAAAACACAAAAGCGGTCTCTTCCATTCAACCTTTGGATGGAAATGAAATGAGATTTTTATTTTTTATTACGCTAGATAAGCCTTCATTTTACCAATCTCACCTCATGTAAAGTGACGATGTTGTCTAGGTGAGACATGATGAAATAAATAGTTGGCATTATTTTAATTTCATGCAGAGATGGACTTAAATACTTGTAAGTACAATATATTTCCTTTATTTTTTAATTTGTTACGAATTAATTAATAAAATATATCAAAAAAATATATTTCATTCATAGGCAAAAATGTGTTCTCGATACTTAAATCAACTATCACATTGATCTAATAGAAAAATTCAGAACAAATTCAAAAATGGGATCGTTCATGACGTAGACGTCATTAAAGTGACAGATGACACAACCGTGGCGGGAGGTTTTATATTGTCATTGTGACGTTTACGCTACTGAGAGTCGATGTATATGATAAGTTAATTTTTCAATGATGATATGCAATTCTATAAATGTAATTTGCTTTACATACAATGATATTAAACGTTTAAATTTTTTATTTTTATTTTCAATAAGTCGCAGCACTCGCGCAGGTCACGTGTAAGGATTCAGAGGGTTAACACTTACGGACGTGAACAGACAAAAACCTCCAAAACGTTTTACACCTTAATTATCTCGTTCCTGTTATCCCCACCCCCCTCTTTTTATCCCTGAATTTAGCGGTTGTCAATGTCCGTTTCAATATAAAAATATACCCCAGTTTAACATAATAATTTTAAAAGAATCATTTACGTAATTCATTTCGTAGTGCTAATTCAGACAATATGGCCAATAAAATTATAGCATTATGAACAAAATTATTTTATGTTGTCATATAAAAACGCTTTTATTGAAGCATTCAGACGCAGCTAATTACATGTCAACGAGCACTTTTGAGCCCGAATTGCGTTTAATTAAAATATCAAATCGTTAACTGGCTGTTAAATTATTAATGTTATTAACTTTTTATGATAAAATTCATACAATTTTATAGATTAATTCATAAGGTTACAGCTGTTTTTCGAAATGGTTTATTAAAATTTAGGTAAGTACGTGGTTGTAGCTTTGAATTAGGTGGTGGAATAGAAGTGATGTGACAGCAGTTTTGCTTTATGCCACACTAATTTGAAGCTGACATTTCTATCTCGACAATGACACTGACATTCATTGGACACAGGGACTCTCTTGACGACAAGGTACCTAAGGCTAGAAATAAAAGTCTTCATGAAAACATGTTTCACCATTGTGTGATGCATAACTCTGCGAGTCTCCGGGTTAAGGCAGACATTTAGCCAAATACCTTATTTATTATTAGTTGTATATTATTATATTCTTTTCAAAAGCCGTGTTGGCTAAGTAAGATCACACTTTCTTTCATTCGGAATATCGTGAGTTACAACACCGCCACGCACATCTTGATATTTCTTCGAACAATTTACGTGCGCTTTTAAAACTCGTGCATCAAATTAAATCAAAACACATTTTATTTAGACCTTTAGAATAGACATATGCATATTTTTCATTATTATATTTTTCTTAGCTCATTATTTTACTTCGACAAGCCTTTCCACGTACTGTGTTCAAAACGACAATGGGAATAAACCTCACTAAACAGCTGTTCGTAGGTAGGAAGTAGGTACCCGTTACAACTCCAGCATCTCTAACGAGCCTACTTGTTAGACATGACGTGTGCTAGTTAGAATTATGTTTATATTTTGTTATTATTCTCTGGGAGTAATCTAATGCTCCTAGTATTAAAAATGAATTATCTTGGTGTCTAAGTATATTCCCCGTAATTATCATCATCACCCTTTTAACATTCCCACTGCTGGGACACAGGGACTTCTCTCTTGACGACAGTGAATAGGCCTGAATTCACCACGCCGGCCACGTGTGATTTGGCTAATGTCACATGTCTTTTTTTTCAGTTATCAGAACATGCCGGTTTCATCACGATGTTCACCTTCACCGTTAAAGCACCTATTTTAAAGCGCACTTAGAATTTTCAAGAAGAGTATGCATAGGTCCGTGGCGGTGTTTGTACGCACGACCTACGGAATCCAAGACGTGTGTGTGCTTGCACTTAGCCAACACGATTTTTTTCCATTATTAAACTACTATACAAATATGGTGCCTTTAGTAATCTCGATTTTTTTACCATTTATCGATCAGTCGTATTTTCTCGTTTAATATACTGTCTAATGAGAATAATTAATATCAATTCTTCAGATAAACAACAACAAACTTTTGGTTTGTTTGTTTTTATATGCTGAACCATTGATTTGAATATGAAGATTTGTAATTGAGAATATAATTGAGAAATTCACAATTATTTATAAATTTTCGATTTTTTCGATGTTTCAACACAATTTCAGTTAAACTTCAGTTGATTCGAAACTAATTCTAATGAAACATAACACATTATAAATCTTAACAATACGAAAATTGTATATCAGATAAAACTCCAACATTGTTCGCTCAAAACGATTATAGTGTTTCTGTGTTTGTGGGTCACGAATAATGTATGGCTCTTGACGGAAAGCGAGTTGCGAATTACGTGCGACATTCGCGCCTCGTGATTTTGTGTGCACTGTTACCTTCTGAAGACTGTCTGGTAGAACCATCTTTTATCTATCTGGCGGAACTGTGTTCGAATAAGGGAAGTGAAGATACATAGAAAAACGCGATTTCCCGGAGGTGCCACTTCGAATTCTGCGGGCGAAGGTGGCGGTTGTGTCTTTATCTTTTTCTGGATGAAATTTAAAATAGTTTAACCAAAGTGAGGTTAATCACTTATTAAGAATCATTAGGAGAAAAATTCGGCTCATAAAAGTAACTATCTCACACACAAAAATGTTGTCTATGGTAGATAGACACTAATGGTTGCAATAAAGGATTATGGTGTTTATTTTTGTAAGTAGTCTGTGTTTATGGGTCTAAATTCGATATTTTTTCACAAAAACTCAACCTTAAAGCCAAATGTTAAATAAAAGGTAGTTAGGTATGAGCCCTCGCATCTTAGTACAAGTTATTTAACTTAGAGCGAGGAGTCGTCGAATCTGACCTTTTGGAAGGAATTCTGAATCGGAAGATTTACGGGTTAATATTTGTAAGAACTACTGTAAACTTCCTTTTCAAATATATGTATTTTATTATTATTTTTACGACCTAACGTATTGTGTAACGCAAGTTATTGTGACGTTAGGTACAGTGCGCGTCAGATTTAAGTATCCCCTTTGTCTACAAAATATTTTCTATAATTTCTATTTCATTGTAACTGGTAACCAATTTTAGCATGCAAAAATTAATCACGCCGCTCAGGATCGAACCTCGCACCCATATCTAGATTCTCAAATTCTCGACAGTAAACCAACTGAGCTATTTAGCTGATACACGGTGCGTCGAAATTTGTCTATAGGTATAATTAGTTCCTAGTTTTAAAGCAAAGTTTTACCATTATTTTATTTATGTTATAGATGAGGGTAGGGTTTGATTTGATATCGTTTGTAGCGGACAAAGTATAATTGTCACTCGTCTTATATTGTGTGGGCAAACCACACAATATAAGACGAGATTTGTGCGTATCTCTGAGAGTTAACATGTCTGTTCTTTCGATGTAAACAAATTAAGTATATCTGAATAAATTGTCACTATCTAACCTTTAAAACCTTTACTGTTTACAAATATTATTTGTTATTAAAACTATTATTATTTGTTTTATTATTTGTTTCGTTAATTAAACTCACTTATACTTAATTTATTGACTTTTGTTGTAGGCGTTTATAAAATAAAAATATATATTTTTTTTTTAATATGTGTTTTTTTTAATAACTTGCCATTAGGAACAATATATTACTTAATCAAAAATCTTGCAACGGGAATAGATAACATTTGATAAAAAAAAAAACAAAATTAAAAACACCGCTCACGAGATTTGAACTCCGTCACTCCATATTATAACTATGATAGATATATTAATTTGATTGTTACTGCCACGGAGCCAAGCAGTTACTTAAAGACCTATTCGAAATTTTGAGTGAGGTGAGAATGAAATAAAATTAGCATTTATATAAAAATAAGCATTTTAACGATACAAAACATAAAATTTTTGTTGGAAACAACAACAAAAAAAAAACAAAATAGAATGAAAAATTTCAAATAACATGTAGTTTTAATCTTCCAATCTCAACGATTGACGGCAGGATTCGAACCCACTTACATAGAGATAGGGGGGGTACTTAAATCTGACGCGCACTGTACATCAACGCAGTCCTTAGGTCTTCACTTCCTGTGCTTGTTCGAAACTGTGTTACAGCCGCTTTCCAGCTTCCCTGTAGACTATATCTTCTTGAGGAGAATAGAAACGTCGGCGGAATGTAATAATTTAGTTGCAATTGCAGGTGAGTTAAGCCCGTTTTCTAAAATAATAAATAACTATTATTCTTAGTCATTTTTAACACTTGCACATTTACAACTCTTGTAAATTCCACTCCCCAGAGACTTGAACCGAAAATACGGCTAAAATATTCCAAAAAAGTCTGCCTCACAAAGAAAAAGATTCCTCAATAGGTTGTCAATAGCGGACACCAATGGGAGCCGAATTGTGGTAGCATTGAAGTGCGGACGGGACCCGCGGGGCCAATCACCGGCCATAGCCGTCCGTAATTCGGTTACCGGTTACGGACAGGCGGTTACGGATTGTCATACGAACTTTGTGGATGAAGCTTGGGGTTTTTGGGGCTATAAGCAATTTTTTTCTTTGTTTTATGTGAGAAATGGTAAGATAGAATTCGATAGTGGTTCTTAATTTATGGTTGTCAAAAGAACTTTGTGGAGAAACTGCAGCTTGGGATAGGCCAAACATGATTAAGGGTTTTTTTTTTATTTATTTGATGTCGTAAATTTGGTGATTATTGGACAATGATTTGGCATTCGATTTTGATTTTTGTCTAAGAATTTTTCGTTGTACCTACCTATTTGACTCGTAATTTCTAAACGCCATATTATTACAATTTACATGGTAATGACACGCTTTCTGGGGACTTGTATAAATATTAGTAATTTATAACTTATACTTGTTCAAAGTTTAGATCGTTGGAATCACAAGAAAGTTTTAATGTTCTTATTGCCTAGCCCAGAGAGAGTTATAATAATTATTGTCTAAGATGTTATTACAAATATATTTTTTATCTAGTTATTCCTGAGATCAGGGCATTTAGCTTAAGGTCAGCCCAAACAAACATTGAAACTAACAACTTTTTCAACTTATAAGAAAGTATTAAGCCTTCATCATAACTGAGGCCCTTTGAGTCCATGTCTAATTTAATATCTACTGGGTATATTATATAGCCTTATATGCCGTGTTGGCTAAGTAGGAGCACACTTGATTTGAATTCCGATGGTCGTGGGTTAAAACTTCGCCGTTAACCTCTGTATTTTTGTTCTAGAAAAAAATATGTGCGTTTTAAACAGGTGCTTTAACGGTGAAGGCAAATATCGCGAGGAAACCGGCATCTTCTGAGAGTTTGAAAGACATGACATGTGACATTCACCAACCCGCAGTTGGCCAGTGTGGTGAATAAAGGCATAATCTCTCTCGTCAAAAGAGAAGTCCCTGTGTCCCAGCAGTGGGAACGTAAACACGTGGGTGGTTATGGAGGTATACAGCCTTATAAGTACAATGAACGTTCTACTTCGGGAAAGCGAATCGTTATGTTGTAACGTTCCATTAGTGTGCTGTCAACGCTCAAAGGAAATAATGGAAAAAGTGAGGTTTCGGGGTGAATGATTGCAAGTCGAGTTCTGCATGTTAGCGGATACTTTGCTAGGTTATTTGGGCGAAAACTTTAGAGGATTTAGTAAAAAAATTCAAAACCGAATGGCCAAATAAAACATTAGTCAAAGCAACACTAATAAAAGAGTTATTGCGAATTTAATGGAAAAGTGGAACACAGGGTTATTTGGACAAGTAAAATTTTGTAGTTTTAGTACTGATGTGCAAAACTGATAATTTCTCTATGTTAATTTTGTATTATTTTATACTAGAATTACACAGAATTTCCCGTGTTTTTGGATTTTCTCGATAACTTATTTTAACGCGCTAAAAAGTATCTTATAGTACCTAATATCTTGCGTAGATAATGGTTTCAAATTTTCAACTTTAGGAGTTATATACTCCTAAAGTTGTCCGGCTTTTGCCTAAAGAACAGTGACCAAGTTAAATTATGAATATGTATATTTGTATAATTTATGTGGCGCCAGAAAATGTAAGCTGCATTTATTGTTGCTGAATTTTAAATAAGCGTTTTCAACAAAGTTTCGTTACAGATACAACTAATGAAACGCAGCAACAATGTCTAAACTTTTCCGCTTTAGTCCTACAATTATTCATTTAGGACGGTACCCGTATAACTCATTTTACCACAAATCCTATACCCTAATTTACATCAGTCCGAACCCTTAACAAGGGAACCCTAAAAAGTTTAAAGTAGGACGTAGGTTTTAGTGTTTCGCTGACCCAGTTGTTTTGTTTGGAAATAGGATTTTAAAGTGATAAATCTCAATTTAAAATTTAAGAAAAGCTCAGATTCCAATACCTTAATTTCCTTAAAAGTAAAACACCATCATATTTTGTAATGTGCACGCGATGCGCTTTCATTTGATACCCCGAGATACTCGAGTATATTTGCAGATTATCGGTTTTCCTTCCCCACTCTCACCCCCATAACTTTTAAACGGCACAACCGATTTTCATGAGACATGTCTAAAAACACTCGTGCCAAACTCACCTTTGATACAAAAAACTATATTGAAATCACTTAATACGTTCGGGAGCTATGCTGTCCCAGACTGACAGACAGACACACAGACAGACACACAGACAGACAGACAGACACGTCAAACTTATAACACCCCTTCTTTTTTGGTCGGGGGTTAAAAAAATGAATATAAAACATTGGTTTTGAATGAATAATTAATTTTTACAACTGGCTATTCATTACAATACAATATAGGTACTATATTTATTGAACACAACAAACAATAAAACGCAAAAAAGAAAAAAAATGTACTAAAATTGTTGAATCAATGGGCGGCCTTATCGCTGATAGCGATCTCTTCCACTATTCTAAATTTAAAATGTCGTTAGAATACGATGTTTGATATGTTAATAGTTTTTCATAACTCGTTTTTAGGGTTTCGTACCTAAATGGAAGCTTCCATACAACAAACGTAATTTTCATAAAATTAAGCGACGTTTCGCGAGCACAGTTCTTGGATGGGTAACCGCTAAAAATGCCACTTTCTACGTTTTAAAAAACATTTTTTTTAATGTATTTAAACTGACTTGTTTACCTACCACACCTAGGGGATCTGTGTTCATTTTATACCACATAATATTTTTCTGTAGGATTGATGGAATTATGATAAATTATAATTGGGTGTCAATGGTATACAGTTAAATCTGGTAGGTATACCAATAGCTTAAATAGCAGCACTTTTTTATGTATGCAAAAATATTCCTTCGAGCCGGATTTGAACCAGCGACCTATGGATTACCATTACTTTACAACTACAGTCCACCGCTCTACCAACTGAGCTATCGAAGGTTCGAGTGTTTTCTCGAAATAACAAACGAGATTAGTTGATTACAAAATATATATGATAATAATATTCTCATTATTGAATTATCGATTAATTAACCTTGTGATCCAGTTTATCAAGTATATATTAATAAATTACATTTTAGAGAATAGATTTGTAAATAAGTTAAATGTATATTATACTAGTAGTGCCCCGCGGTGTTACCCGCGTTTAAAAGTATTGTCCCGCGGAATTACATATTTTCCCGGGATAAAAAGTATCCTATTTTACTTCTAATACCTCCAAGATTATGTGTACAAAGTTTCATGATGATCGGTTGAGTAGTTTTCGCGTGAAAGCGTCACAAACAAACTAACATTCACATATTTTATAAAGTATAGGATTCATCTTAAGTTTATATTATTACTTGCTTTAACCGCGTAATAAGGGATTTTGTCGCGGTAAAAAGCAGCTTTGTAATTTACTGGGAAAGCAGCTATGTTCGTGCCAAATTTAATCTAAATCGGGCTTCACTCGCAATAATTGATTTTCCCGCGATAACTGATATTTTACCGCGGTAAAAAGTAGCCTATATGTTATTCTGATGTATAAGCTATATCGTGGTAAAGTTTCATTCAAATCCATTCAGTAGTTTTTACGTGAAAGAGTAACAAACATCCATACATACAAACTTTCGCCTTTTTTAGTAGTAGGATGATCTTACGATCCGAAAATTTCTAGGAAATAGATCCAAAATCATCAACATAATTATACTTATCGTAATTAATAGTTTTTGTTATGTTTATTTTTTGTTTGTAATTTGTGCTAGCTTATCTTGTGTGTCTTTTTTAAATAAATTAATTAACTTTTCGGAATTCCATTATCAAACGGGATCTATTCATTTTCACATCGTCACTTTACATCAGGTGAGATTGTAGTCAAATGAAGGCTTATCCAGCATAAAAAAAATCTTAATCATTTAATGGACTAATTTTTATATTCGTAAATCATAAATCATTTGTTGTATTCGTAAGTCACACGTATTTTCTTATCGTCTCTATAGAATAAGGTTTAATTTGAAAACAGGCCATTCATCAGGAATGTAGGATTTGCAGATCTCGCCTAAAGTGCTTTTGGAATAAGGGTGGATGAGTAATTTGTAATTGTAGCTTATTGTAAAATAAATGTGACATCTTCTGAATAAGAATTAAGATAATACTCTGAACTCAGTTTAGTGGCGTGGAAAATTTGTTGCGACATGTTGAGAGAAACAAGTGATTTTATAAGATGGTCTTTTGTTTTTGATGGTAGGAACTCAATATTTTTTTCAAGTAGCTTTACAATAAGATGTTGAAGATTACTTATGACTGTATAAGTAATCTTCTTCAATCATATAATTATAATCTCCATAACACGTTGTTGTCATACATTAAATAGTTATAGATAAAATTGAGTTGTGAAAAATCTGTCAAATGCACAGTATTGCAATTGGAAGTAATTTCCAATGTCATAAAATTAATATAAACTAAGAAAACGTAGGTTACGTTGCTCTGTTTATTTTGTTTTATTTTAAGCGAAAAACAAACAGTTATTAATTCTTTATTGAACAACAAAACAATGTGCAAAAGGGTGGGCTTAATGCTAGGCATTCTCTACCTGCCAACCATTACAGGCATTGAGATGTAAGTGGCGTGCTAGTACAAAATCACTTTGAAAAAGTAGATTCTAACATAATATTATTACCTTATAATTATTAGAAACTAAGGGAGGCTTTAAAAACGCTAAAATCAACTGAAATATATAACAATTAACGAAAACATTACAGTTCTTATAAACTTTTTAATAAAACTAAATAAAAATATCTATGAACCATTTTCATGTTTTCGCATAGGTTTATTATAGATACTATTTAAATCACTTCAAAATCTTTAAACCAAATTATTTGAATTTAATTATAAATAAATAAATATTTCCGGACAATCCACACAACAACATCTAGCCCCGTGGTAAGCTATAAGCTTGTGTTACGGGTACCTACTAGACATCTGATATACTTAATATAATAGACATACATAGATAGATATTTTTTATTATACATACTAAACACCCAGACCAAGGCGAATATTCTTTTATTTATATTATTACAAAAAAAAAATCTATATTTATTAAGAAAATGAAGGTTCTAAAGGTCGTGGGTTCAAACCCCGCCACGCACCTCTGGATTTTTCTTCTTGAGACATTTATGTGCGCTTTAAACACGAGCTTTAACGGTGAAGGCAACATCGTGAGGAAACCGGCATGTTCTGAGAACTTTAAAGAGTTTGAAGGACATGTGTCATTCACCAACCCGTTCTTGGCCAGCGTGGTGAATTAAGGTCTAATCTCTCTCGCTCAGAGAGAAGTCCCTGTGTCCCAGCAGTGGGAACATTTATAGGGTGATGATGATGATGTACTTTATTTATAAACTTAATTATGATTGTCAGAAAAACTTCAACATTTATTATTTCATAAACTATTTTTTTAGGGTACCGTACCCAAAGAGCAACGGGATCCTAATTGCTGAGACTTCGTCGTATGTACTTATGTCGTGTGTACTTATCGGATTATACCAGTGCACACTTGATTGATAAATGTAAATATAAAACTTGATATTTATAATGAGACAAAACAATAAGCAGGTAAGTTTATAAGCAAAGGTTTTATTAATAAAATTGATAGTTTAAATAAAACTTCTTTCTTGCTATATATTTGGGTTCGATTCCCGCCGAGGGTTAAAGTGTTTGTGTGTTCGGCAAACACTATCTCCTTCTGGGTCTTTCATATGTATAATAAAAAATAACTATAAATCTAGGTATAAATGTATCTCCTTATATTAAGTACTAGCGGCCCGCCCCGGCGTCGCACGGGTAAAAAAAGTTTTCGGCAATTTTTCCTTATTTGCTCACCGTTTAGACCTACCCTGGACTACGACAAACATTTTAAAACCAAAATCAGCTCAATCGTCCCAGCCGTTCTCGAGTTTTAATCTGACTAACGAACAACAATTCATTTTTATTTAAATAGATAGATATCAGATGTCTAATACCCGTAACACAAGCTTAGAGCTTACCACGGGGCTAGTTGTTGTTGTGTGGATTGTCCGGTGAAATATTTATAATATACATAAGCTAGGTGCCACATAAAATTTTTCTGTATCTAAATAGGGGTCAATTAATTTAACCTTATTATTTTGTATTATGTTATTTTGTATTGAATTGATTAAAAATAAAAGACAATCAACATAATTATATTCAGGGTTTCAAGCTTCCGGACCTCTATATAGTATTTTAATGTAAACACATCGCTTTGAAATTCGACCTGACAATATTCAATTCACTATTGAAATACTTGTATGACATCATACTTGAAATAAAAGAGCCATTGGAAGAATTTAATATCTTACATTTCATTCGAGCGATGAAGGATACTGTGGAATCAGTTTTCTTGAAAATTTCTCATATTTCTGAAAGAAATATTCTTCGGGAACATTCTTCAAGCATATTTCTCACGTATCCCAAAACGATTTCTTTTGCAAAACGTACTTTGACTAAATAATTTACTATATTTAAGTGTTTAACCTTTTTTAAACGTGGGATATGACATACCCATAATCGAATATTCACAAATCATTTGGAAACTATAAAAGCGCGATCACTTATTACCTGAGAAGCTCAAGAAGACATTTCCTGTTGGTTGGTGCCAATAACTTTTTTTGGGTACTGCTATCAAGCTAAACAACTTTTAAGTGCGCCCGGGTACTCGTACCCGTCAACTACGGCACGTTGTTAAAAAAACATGTCTATTTTGACTTTTTTATTTTGGAAGTGTTTAATTTTTGGTACTTTCGTCTGTTCATGACCGTAAGTGGTAACCCTCTGAATCCTTACACGTGACCTCCGGGTGGTGCTAAGAACAGTCTCTGGTGGGAGGCTTCGGCCGCGGCTTGTCACCACCCTCCGGGCTGGGCCAGTGAGTGAAGCGATTATTTCGTGTTTCGTAATGTGGTCCGGAGAAGCCATCTACCTTCTAGGTCTTCATGTCCCATCTAAGACCACATCGTCACTTTACATCAATTGAAGACTTACCAATCATAAAAAAAAAAAAAATTGTTACCTTCGAGTAGATATTTTATCAAAATATAGAATAATGTGTTCATAGAAACAGAGTCATATTAATTTAAAACACGTTTAGATAAAAAAAATGAGTATGAATAAGGAAATGAGTATTTGAACATCTTAAGTGATAAGGATATCAAAGGGGTTTCAACATTTTGTGATACCTATCCTTTACCACCAATTAAAAAAAAACCATGATTTTGCGGCCAGTAATGAAACGCATGTCAATCGACAAAGTAATTTTAACAAACAAAAAGTCATTTTTAACAAACAAAAAGTCTTAAAGAATCAATCCTCTAACACGTACGGCTTCTGAGATATTAGAGTTTATAAAAACCATAAAATATTGAATATGGCCCATTTTGAAAAAAAAAACCACAATTCTACGGCTAGTGATAAAACTCGTATCAATCGAAAGAGTGCTTGAAATCCTTACACACAAAAAGTATCTATTTATCTAAAAATGAATCCCTATTTCCCTTGGTCACGGCATCACGCCTGAACGGCTGGACCGATTTCGCTAATTCTTTTTTTGTTTTGTTCGTTATTATCAGGAGAAGGATCTTATGAAAGAAAAAATTAAGGAAATTGCGCGGAAAATTAGAAAATTTCAAATTACTTACTCAACCACCAAATAAAATTATTAAACTTTTTTAATGTAACCTTAAGACATTTGACATAGAATTGACTGAATGCGTGCTGCAAATATAGTCAAAAAGGATGAAAAAAAAAATTACGTTCAATATTCATAGTCATAACTATCGGGTCAGCTAGATCAACCTAACAACTTTATATAATAAAACAATTAACTTAATAAAATAAAAAATCTGCTCATGTTATGGCGTCTAAGGCGGAACAAAGTTCGCCGGGTCAGCTAGTAGAATAATAAATTATAAGTTAAACTGTTTCTAAGGTATTTGATTTTAAAAAGTATAAAATATTTCCACAACCAAACTCTTATAGGTTAAGGTCTTTGACACAACTTCATAATACTCATAATACAGATTACAAAATGGTAAAAAGATACGTACAGCCTCAAATTCTGATATCAATAATATTATTTGAAATTAATAATTATCTTTTTACCATTTTGTTATGCACCTACCTACCATTTACATGTTGTCATCTCCAACAGTCGTACGTGGCACATTATACAGGCATACATATATATATTATATAGGGCTACATTATAGTATGTTCCGTAGTGGAATAATTAGGTACTTACTTTGCAATTATGTATATGTTTGCAATTTATTTGCTTTATTTCTGTGACCAAGCAACCTGTCAATATCGAGAATTTTGAGGGTAGATCATGATATATTTTTTTATTGTGGGTACTACTCGCCTTCTCTCTTCTACAGACTGTCTGTCTCCTTCTAAGTTAATTAAACTTAGAAGGAGACAGACAGTCCGTTGAGAACCGCCTCGTAGACCACATTTAACATCTACGCGGGCCGCGGCTTCACTCGCGATTCTTAGCGCAACGTTTCATACTACGGTCCTTCCTGTGTCCCCATGTACCAATCGAGAAGAACACTCAAAAACCATCACCTGTGTAGTTCCAATGCCGGAAGTTAGTCGTGGGCAAAAAACCAACGGATCTGAAGTAGTTTGGACAGGCCGGGGAGCAATCTAACTATATTACTATATAATATAGTAGGATACTAAGGGAAAGATACTAGGGGTAAGTTGGTAACCCACACATCCATTTTTCGCTAGAGAGTACTTTCTTTTTTTAGGAAAACCTATTGAATCTATTTTACTAATAATTATAAAGCTGAAGAGTTTGTTTGTTTGTTTGTTTGAACGCGCTAATCTCCGAAACTACTGGTTCGAATTAAATAATTCATTTTGTGTTGAATAGTCCAGTTATCGAGGAAGGCTATATAACATCACGCTACGACCAATAGGAGCAAAGATATAGTGGTAAATGTGTAAAAAACGGGAGAAATTATTTCATATTTGAAGCCTTCCGTAGCATGCGCCGTGAAAACGGTTCAAGATACACAAAAAATATGTATTTAAGAATAATAGCTCTTTTAATGATCTAAAAAACAGTCCACAATAGTATATGTCTATCTTTTAAGATTAACTCACAAAAAACCGTTTTTATGGTACCTAATTTGGTCTAAATAATTTGTTTAAGTTGTATCAACATAAAAATATGTTGTTGGTTAAGAGTACTTCATCCATTATAACGCGGGTAGCACCGCGGGGCACAGCTATTCCTATATATAATTACCATTTCCAAAAACCCGGAAATAATTTAAAAATACTTGTCGAGTCATTTTTCTTCTTGGGGTAACTTAAGCCCCATCTAGTTTAGGACAAGGTTTTTAGCCACCTCATAGGTATACTGAGGGTAAATAAAAATTATCTTTTTTCCAACGATTCTGTGCTTGTCAACCCGCTTGCCAAGCGAGTCAATATTATTTATTAATTGAACTTCCCCAAGTATATTCACAAATTAATATTATTAGTGTATAAAATTCCTAAAGATTATTATACCTCTATAGTATTTTTATAAATAGTCGCGTTACTTATTCATAGTTTAATTGGCTGGTTAATCGGCTTAATTATTTAATTAGTAGACGGGTTAAATTTCAGAAAGGCCCGGCCATTAACAGTTTACAAATTTGATTTGCCATATCCAATTATATTATTATTATTTTTTCATTACATAATTCACAAAAAAACACCGCTAAATTCGCCTTAACGTCAAATATAGACAAACTAATTAGTATAAGAAAGAACAGGAAATGTTAGTGATGCCTATGTCCAGCAGTAGGCGTCTTTCAGAATATCTTCCAGGAATCAAACCCACACATCTTTACAGTAATTTAGCCCATCCAAACCCCATCTGCTTAACCTCCAATCTATATTAAGCCAAAACGCCAACCCGTCATTCCAACAAAAATAACAAATTTGTCCAAGCCTCGTCCTTTGAAGTTAAGAAAAATTACAGTTTCCAGAATGATCTATGTAGTAATTAGTGATTTGACGTTATTTATGAACTAGCCCCAGGGTACTGATATGCGGGACAGAGATAAATGACGTTGGACAGGGGACGGAAAGAGACAGTGATGTGTCTGTCTGCTTGTAGCAGATTAGACTTAGACGGGGAGTTGGGGTTAAAATACAATGCAGAGTATTCAGATAATTTTTTTTACCAGTTTATTTGTGTCAGCTAACAAACAGTTTTAGTAATTTTATAACAAAACGAATACCAGTTTCTTAAAGCAGACATGAAATAATAAATAAATTTTTCTTTAGTTTCGTTATGTTTTTGTTTTTTGTATTCAAATAATGGAGATTTTTCAAACCAGTAGTGAATACTGTTAGTATTTTAAAAAAATTTAATTGAATATTTCAGAACTTTAGTTCCCTTAAAAGTAAAAAGTCATAAGATTTGTAATGTGCACGTGATGCGCTTTCATTTGAGACCCCACTCAAGTATAATTGCATATTTTCGGTTTTCCTTCCCCACTTTAACCCTCATAACTTTTAAACGCGTCAACCAATTTTCACCAAACATGTCTAAAAACCCCTGTAATCTCCAATGAACTGGAATCGCTCCATCCGTTCGGAAGCTATGATCAGCCAGACTGACAGGCAGACACGTCAAAATTATAACACCCCTTTTTTTGGTCGAGGGTTAAAAGTATTTAGATGTCTCGTAAGTTGGCAGCAGCATGTTCCTACACTCGGTGGCCGCCGCGTCGCCGCGGGCTGCGAAACCAACATGTCACTCTTGTTTCGCTGGTGATTACGACTTATAAATACATTTCCTTATCTTGTGTTTTGGCTGTGTATTTTGTTGGTATTATTTTTAAATCTTTATAAAACCTTTGTAAATGTTTCGCTAGCGGACCGACGCGGACGCCTTATAAATTATGTAGTTATTTACAAAATCCTTTACGTTTGTTCAACAAAAATTATAGACAAAGGGTTCCGACATTTTAGTATAGAGTGTTGCATGCCTACTTGTCCGCCATTTTGAAAAAAACGTGATATTGCAGGTGATATACGTTTTACACCTAAATATTTATTATTTTTTATTTTAGGTACAGATTTGAGTCTTGTAAGCACTTGTACTATTATGTCAATCTACATTACTAGTGTATATTAACGCCTAACGCAAAAAGAGGGGTGTTACACCGTGTTTAGTTTGACGTGTCGGTCTGTCTGTCTGTCTGCGGCATCTTTACTCCCGAATGGATGAAGCGATTTCAATTAAGTATTTTTATTGTATTGGTGAATGTGAATTACGAGCGATTGTTCTAAGACATGTTTGAAGTAATAGGTTTAGCCTTTTAAAAGTTATGGGGAGGAATAGCCGAAAGTCTTTAAATATACTCGAGTGTGGTCTCAAATGAAGGCACATCACGTGTAATAATTAAATTTTAGTTTTACATAATTATATAGTTTTTACTTTTATGGGAACTTGGGAACCAAAAAGGTTTTGGACTCCATTTTTTTTATTTATAAACAGGCAGGGGCAGATTTTTTATAGTTTTTAAACCACGTACCTATACACAATTTTCACTTTCACTTTTGTACAATTTTTCGATTATTTTATTTATAACTAGCTAAAATTTACTTATTTATTTTAAAAAAATCGGTTGGTCGATTTGTTTGTATGATCATCTAATATAATATTACTGTCTGTTTTAACAACTACTAAACGGATTCACGCAGTATTCATTAATAGTATAGTGTTTCGAAAAGTTTTGTATGTATCTGGCACCCGTGCGAGGTTAGAACAGGTAACTTAGCTATTAATATAAATTAGTCCACAACCCAATCCACGGTTCACAGCTAGTCTCTCATAAATACAGAGGAACTATTAAACTTTGAACGTGAACTATAAATTGTGGAGTTTGTTGTTCGCTCGCTCTTCACGCTGAATTATGAAGATGATTGGGAAATCATTGAGTGATTTACGGCTACAAGCTATTATTATACGGCTTCTTGGTTTAAACAATCTGTTATCTGAAAGACAATCTAATATAGTTTATAATAAAATAAAATATATTTCCGGACAATCCACAAAACAACATCTACCCCGTGGTAAGCTCTAAGCTTGGGTTACGGGTACTAGACATCTGATATACTTAAACATATTTTTTATTATACATTATTAAACCAACCCGCAACAACCTGCACTTGGCCAGCGTGAAGAACTCCCTGAGTCCCAGCAGTGGGACCGTTAATAGGGCGATGATGATGATGATGAAACACCCAGACTAAAGAATCTTGCAGAACATACAAACACTTGACCCCTCGGCGGGAATCGAACCCGCTACGTGTTGCACTGCAAGCAGACCTCCGCCCACAGCGCCACTGAGGCGGTCAGTTTGTTCTAAGACCACTTTGATACCTCGTTTATTAATAGATTTGTCTGTAGGAACTACTGATTGACGTGGACGTGAGAGTTGAACCCAAAATGATCAACAAGATTCCCAAAGAATTGCAACGTTTGTCAATTACTATATTTAAAAAAACAATCTTTGTAAAAAAGCTTATTATATATATCGGATTGATTGATGACAGATTGATCGGATATAATATATCGGATTACCTTGAGGACATAACTGCTTGGGACGGAATCTGCTCCAACACAAAATCAAAAACAAGACTAACAAACAAATAATGATTGTAAAGTTTCAATACAAAAATGAGCTAGGGTTTCTATTTCCTACTTATCTTTAAGCACCTATGATACTTTTTTTTTTGTTTTTTTTTGTAATTTATTTTGACGTGTCTAAGTTTTGTAAAACCAAACTATGGAAATAAATGATTTTGTATCTTGTATCGATACCGTCAACTCCCAAAATATTAAAAAAAACTTTTACTTGTATGTACACTGTATCTCTACCTACTTTGTTTCAAATTTCTTCATCACCACAGGTTTGCTGTAAGAAAACTCTTATAGGGTTAAGGTCGCCTTTGTACATGACCATTGATACTAAACCTTAATGTATCCTTTTTGTGTATAATAAAGAATTTATGAATTAATAAATTTTAATTTAGAATTAATTAAAAAGTTGAAAATAATTAAGTTTTTCTTTAAAGGATATTAAGTTCATATTTCTGTTTTTACGCGGTTAATATCTTACTAAAAATGTTTTTGCACTTTTGAATTTATATAATCTTATTCGATATCTGCAATTCATTTTCCAAAAACGTGATGATACATTTCAAACCAGTGAATGAACTATACTTATAACCTGTTTTGCACCTTTGATTCATTTTTTTATGGGGCCGACGAATCCTACCCTAATATGTACCTATATAAAAAAATAATGATTAAAGTCGGACTGTTCAGTGAAGGATTATGCGTCATACATAAAAAAACGTCTGAAATTGTTAACCAACTCCTTTTTTCATCAGGTAAAAATGTATGAAAGAGAGATTCCTACGGCTATTAATAGTCATCATCATCATCACCCTATTCACTTTCCCACTGCTGGGACACAGGGACTTTTTTCTTGACGAGAGAGATATTAATAGTGGGATAAGATGATATTAACGCTTCCTTCAACTAAAAAGAATTACGTAGTTAGTAACACGTTTGGGGTTGTTTCAGTAAGTATTTCATCACACCCATTTACTGAACAACCGGCTTCAATACTATCTGAAGGGCTTCCCTAATTCAAAGCTGAATGTTGAGTAACTTAAATAAGTGTAGGCTGGTTCTAAGTTTGTATCGGGCGAGAAATGTGAAGAATGGATGTGGTATAATAATGGAGGAAACGTAGAGATAATATACAGAATAAAAAAATAATCTTACATTATACAAAAAAAGAAACACTTTATTGTGCACACAGGGAAATATAATACAACAACACGTAGAAAAACAAATGTACGATGGGCGACCTTATCGCTAAAAAGCTATCTCTTCCAGGCAACTTTTATAAGGAAAAGAACTTAGATGAAATAATTAGTAGGCATACCTAGGAATTATAGTCTGATGGGATACTCTATTTATACCTAGCACAAGCCATCAAATATATTTTTTTATCAAATCTAATTTTTTTATCAAATATTAATAAAATTGGTCACACAGTCATCGCAATTTGACTATTTAATAAATATAGTATTGTAAAATATATCCTCTAACTATATAATTATTCAGTTCTTTTCAACAGAAACCTAACGTTTTTACTTGTTTTCTTTATCGAAATTACTTTAATAAAATTAACAAAGTTAACGGTTTACATACAATAATTATATTCACAATAAAAACATATCTTTTTATACAAAAACCGTGCCCAGTAATATTTTTTTATGATTAAATACAATTATTCACAATATTTTAATATGCCTGCCTGTGTCCCTAGGTATCAAAACATTTTAAGAAATTTCCCCTCTAACTTCATCATCATCATCACCCTATTAACGTTCCCACTGCTGGGACACAGATACTTCTCTCTTGGCGAGAGAGATAAGCCCTAATTCACCACGCTGGCCAAGTGCGGTTTAGTGAATATCACATGTCCTTCAAACTCTTTAAAGTTATCAGAACATGCCGGTTTCCTCACGATGTTGGCCTTCACCGTTAAAGCCTCTAACTTTGCGAAACAAAAATAAAATTTTAATACCACATCCATATCCTATATAACCCAAGATCTTGGATCTACTTGCCGTGATTAATAGTCCGACATAAGACGAGGGTCTTAGCGCCGCCGACGGCTTTATTGTGCCAACTCTTTTGTTTGCATCCGTTTGTCCTGTCACTGATCTCAGCCCGTAATTAAATGATGTTAATGATACGTAGATCGGAAGCTTTTTTTTCTGTAACGGAAGTTCCGATTTTGATGTATTGTTTATGTTATATTTACAATTCTAAGAAGAAATGTTTATATATATTTTTAGATTTTTTTGAAAGTTTCTAAGTTGTTGATACCAACAGAGAGAGAGCGAGAGATAGAGATCTGTCAAAATGGTGATCAGTAGCTCTAAATAAAATTAATATATCCTAAATATAAAATTCTCCTGTCAGTTTTCGTTGCCATACTCCTCCGAAACGGCTTGACCGATTTTGATGAAATTTATAGCATATTGAGTAGGTCTGAGAATTGACCAACATCTATTTTTCATTTTGCAAAACAACGTTTGCTGGGGTCAGCTAGTGTTAATATAAGTTTATTTTTAAATGCAATAAATTCTACCAAGTAGTCCTTACAATCATTAAACAAACTATTATAATCAGCTTGCAAGAATAAATACGGGTTCATTTTTATAACTCAAATAAATAATGGACTAATTATTTTAACTAGTGTTTTGCCATCCTTAAGGATTCCGTAATATCACACCAAAATAAATTTTGCAAACAGAAGCCTCCACGGAACTTTGATTAATTTTTTTGGATCTTTTCTATAATTTCTTTATTATTAAATTTATAAAGTAAATAATTACTGTTCTATATTTTTGGACGGGCTAAGCAGAATACCTATTAAGAAGCCATCATGCCTATTTACATAAGTGTTATATTTTGCCATCGAGTTTAGTCAGTTCCAAATACGACACGTAAAACCTCGTTTACTGTTGTTAAAAATCGAAATTAATGATTAATAAAAAACCCCGATTCCAGGACCTAAGTTTTCTTAAAAGTAAAATGTCATACTATTTTTTAATGTACACGTGATGCGCTTTCATTTGATACCCCACTCGAGTATATTTGCAGATTTTCGGTTTTCCTTACCCACTTTTATACCTTCATAACTTTTGAACGAGTCAACTGATTTTCATCAAACATATCTAAGAACTCACCTTTCATACAAAATACACTAAATAGAAATTGCTTCATCCGTTTGGGAGCTATGATGTCCCAGACAGACAGACACATAGACAGACACGTCAGACACTTTATAACACCCCTCTTTTTTGTCTGGGGTTACAAATATTGTTAACCGTAAATTTAGAACCAGTCAGCCAGTATAGTCAAATTTGGGCAATAATAAGCCTGTTCGGGCACGTTTCTCGGCGTGGGGATATGTCCATAGAGCGTCTGGTGGTGCAGGGTAGGGTTGAAGGTGTGCGAGGCAGGTCGCCCATGAGGTGGACAGATCAAATAAAGGCAGCAATGGACGACCCCTTATACGAATGCGCCAGTCGAGCAGCTGTTGCGGAGGAAAGGAGACGAGCCGTGAAGCGTGTCACAAGTGGAAACTTCCAGTGATGACCACGACCACTCTGGCAAGAGTGCACCGATTAAGAAGAAGAAGCCTGTAACGGCTAGGTAGCTACAGTATTTGGTCTGACGCGAAGGTTTAATGCACGGTGTCGTCACCGTCAGTAGTCTCTCCCATCTCGTTAGATGCACTCATTGCTATTGTAATCAAGTGAAAATATAAAGTATGTATTATGGAACCTGAAGTTATTCCTGACCTTCTCTCGTGAACATTAGAAGACACAAATAATCCTTACAAGCCTATAGGCCTATCCTGCAAGCCAAGGTACACCTGTTCTTCTACCAAAATATTAACAATATATTGCGACTCAGCACCTTAATTTCCCTGAAAGAAACTTGTATCTCCAAAGTGGCTTAAGTGCCGCGGGCTCTTAGCCGCTTTTATAAGGGAACATAAATCAAGGCAGGAAATATTTAGAAGCTTGCTTCACCACCTACCGACCCTGACGGGGATGAATTATATTAAAAGAAAGATGAAAATTTTAATATAAGGGCGATTGTTTGATAACCGTGTAACGTGAAACCCGCTTTGGCTAAGTGGGAGTGCACTCGACTTTCAATCCAGGTCGTGGGTTCAAACCTAGATACAAGATACAAAATCATTTGGAAATAATTGTTGTTTGGTTTTAAATATCATAGAAACGTCAAAAATAAAATACAAAAGTAAAACTCGCAGCGCTCCTCTGTATTTTTAACCCCCGACCAAAAAAGAGGGGTGTTATAAGTTTGACGTGTCTGTCTGTCTGTCTGTGGCATCATAGCTCCCGAACGGATGAAGCGATTTCAATTTAGTTATTTTTACGTTCCACATTACATTATGTATATTATGTTGTTTTACATTTAAGGAAATAAAGGCATTGGAAACGGGATTTTTTCTCAAATTTTAAATTTAGATTTTTGTTCTTGAACAATTTATGTGCGCTTAATAAGTCGTGCTTTAATGATGAAGGGAAACCTCGTGGGGAACCGGCATGTTCTGGGCACTTTGAAGAGTTGGAAGGACTGTGACAGTCACTATCCCGCACTTAGCCAGCGTGGTGAATTAAGGAATTATCTCTCTCCTCAAGAGAGAAGCCCATGTGTCCCAGCAGTGGGAATGTTATTAGGGGTGATTACAATAAGTAATAAACTGTGGAAGAGATCTGTTTCTTATAGCAAGTTCAGGAGCATAATTGATTGGCAAATGTTTCTAATAATCTTAGACTATTTGTACTTGCTTTTTGCAAGTTATATAGACAAACCCGGTCAAGTCCCAGTCGAAAAAATACACTTGACATTGTATTATAAAAAAAAACAAGACATAAAAATAATATTATAGATCATTTTAATACGTCTCTCGACTTTTGCTATTTTATATACATAGATACTTACCGTTAATACCGCTTTATCTTGGGGCAAACTTTATTCATAATAATTACAGCTTATAGAGCTTACCGCGGGGCTAGATGTTGTTGTGTGGATTGACCGGAAATATTTATTTATTCCATAATGTCACGAGTTTTTCATTATAATAAATTCCTTCCTAACCTTGTGATAAGCCTAAAAAGTCGTCCATCCCAACTACTATTAGTTTTTTCATGTAAATTAATCAAATCAAAGAGTTAAAATATAAAAAAACATACAAAACCAACGTACCACTTTGTGTAACCAACGTAACAATCTGCGTAACCATCAAAACTAAGCCATACATGTCATTACAAAGTGAACTTTATATCTGTAGCAGTATATACTAAAATGCTTTATCCAACACAGCGGAATACTTTAGTTTTGCGATAAAAATTGGCAGTATGATGAATTATGGATAGAAGTGAAACTCAACGGGAACTATTTTTCCAAATGTTTTACCCGTAAATTCATTTCTGTTTGGAGTGGATTACTAATAATCTATTTATAATTATCTATTTTTGTAGTACATACTAGCGATCCGCCCTCGCTTCGCACCTAGTTGACCGTATTGTGAACCCACTTAAACACACACAAAAAAATTCATCCAAATCGGTCAGCCGTTTAGGAGGAGTTCAATGACGTACACACGTACAAAAGATTTATATATATAAAGATAAAGATTGCGATTAATTTAAAGATTATAATAAACAAAAGATTTATATATATAAAGATAAAGATTGCGATTAATTTAAAGATTATAATAAACAAAATTGTGCCTTAATATTTAAATAGGGCTGTAAAGCAACTTACGCTTGTAGTTATGTAAGTATTTGGACGCGAGTAATTACGGGTTCATCCACTGAGCAACTGATCCAGTTTTAATGTTTTTTTAATACGTGTTAAACCTCATTTATTAGGTTAAACTATTTTTATTTTTTTATGCAGAGTAAGATAGTAAGACACATCCGTAACCTCATCCTTTGTGCGAAGGTTACGGATGTGTCTTGGTCCAGTTTGTTACGATAGTCAATTTCATTTAAAACAAGCTTTTACACGCCACGGCGTTGCCAGTGTTTTATGGATTCTCCTGCGCGAACGACTTATTTTACCGCGGTAAAAAATATTTTGCTGCCTTCAACCAGTACCTAACCCTACCTGTAACCATATAGTGAAAGAATTATACAAATCGGACCCGTAGTTCTTGAGATTAGCGCGTTCAAATAAACAAACAAACTCTTTGACTTTATAATATTAAAATAGATTTTATTCAACACTTAGTATTGATTTTTTTTATGTGTACCATACCCCCCTTTACCGTAAAATTGAAAACCGAAAGCCACTTCTATCGCAAATTATGTCCAATTCGCCGATTCGATCAATTAATTCGACGATTCCATTCGAATTACTCCTTTGATTCGATTTTGGAACACTCACCGGCTTAACGTTCCGATTTTGGTTTTAATTAATAATAGACTACTCGCGGTCCGTCGGTTGCAAGTTACGTTTCGTTACGCGGGTTCTGTTTCGTTGCGTTCGGCTTTTAAAAGGTTTTAAAGCTTGTCACAATGGAATGGTTGTTGTGTTTTTTTAATTGAATTTCCATGTTGATACTTTTTTTTTGTTTCGGAAAACCAGATTACGCTGTAAATTTTATTTATGTAGCTTTGAAGATGTGAAAATTGCCATTTAAAACTTGCAAGGGACAAATGAAGATTCTGCCACTGTCAATAAATTTTGTAAAATTTGGTACAACATTTATTTGATTTATTATTTATAAGTTGTAATATTTACAGAATTTTAGTCGTTTAAAGAATGGACAGTATAATAGGCTATTGGGTCCGATAAGTTCTTTAAAAACACTAATGAGGGATACCAATATCCTCACTCACCTGAAATTATAATAATGATAATCATAATCATTATTTCAGGTTTCAGACGAAATAATGATAATGATAATAATTATCATTATTTCAGGTGAGTCGTTAAATATTATATTATCGTCACGTTCCTAGTTGAATAAACTACGTACCTTCAGACGACAGGTATAATGTACCTAACTGAGGAGCCAAGTGATTCGATTCTCGTGATCGATGGTGTCACAGCACTAATGGTATTACAACGTCGGTGAAAGTAACATAGAGAGGTTGACTGTCCACTGTAGCACTAGGCTACAATCCATTGTGCAACTAGACTGTGTAAAGGCAAACATCGTGAGGATACCGGCATTCTAATTCTAATTGGGGGAAATGAGATCTGTACTGACATTTCGCGCTGCACTGACATCTCGCATCTGCACTGACATCTCGCATCTGCACTTACATCTCGCATCTGCACTTACATCTCGCATCTGCACTCAAAGTCAAAGTCAAAGTCAAAACGTTTATTTCCTAAGAAGCCTATGCTTACATGGCCAGGTCAAATTAAAGCTAATTTAAATAAAAACTAAGAATAATCAAGGAAATAGAATAGAATAGCAAAATTTATTTGCCAAAAAACATGTGTATACAGGATATTGTTTGTTTTTTATACAGTTTCAACATGTTTCACCAGTTGGTATGCAAAGTAAAATAACATTGTCTTGACAGTTCGCTTCAATTTTTTACACTGAGTTGAGAAGCGAATATAACAACTCAGCTTCCATCTCTTATGTGCTGTGTGTCTTATGCACTGACATCTCGCATGGCACGTTCTGAGCACTTTGAAGAGTTTAAAAGACATGTTGCATTCAGCAACACGCACTTGGCCAGCGTGGTGAATTAAGGCCTAATCTCTCTCGTCAAGAGAGAAGTCCCTGTGTCAAAACAGCAGCAGTGGGAACGTTAATAGGGTGATGATGTATGCTAAGACGTAATATTACGTGAATGTGACAAAAACTTGGGGACCAAATTTATGATTATTGAGGTTGAGTTCCTATTTTTTTGATAGAAATAAGAGCTCTGTTTTTTATTTTCAAAAATGTTTATAAATCTACATGAAAATACATCTTCTTTATAGGGTCATATTTAGGGTTAGCTTGATTTTTTTTTTATCTCCGTTTAGTCTGGCTGCTTTAGTGGACGAGTGGCTTTAGTAACGTCAGGAGTAGTTATTGTGAATATGATCCATCATGGCAAAATGTGGAGAATAAAATAATTTTGTTCAGTCCATTACGGAGATGAAATATCATTTTAGTATTGCAGGAAAAACGTGCGCATAAAAAGAAACAGTTATTTTAACCAATACCTGATCATAAAAATAAAAATTATAATTACAAAACAAATATGTCTTCTTTTATAAATAATTTTAATATAAGGGTACATTCAATTAATTAATTAATACAATAACATAGTGTTTATTTTTGGTAATTTTCGCCATTATACAAAATGTCTGAGCATAAAGGGACACTGAAGTTGTATAACATAATATGTGTACAAAATAACTTACTTTCGTATTTTATTCACATTGTTAAATGAGTTGTTTTAAGTTAACCTATGTCCAAGAAGCCACATTAAAAATACTCTTTTGCAACTTAAATACATTTAGCTAAACGCACGTTTATCATCTTCTTCCTGCTCTTATGCCACATTACGTAAAGTCGGCAAAACTTGTAAATTTAAAACCAATTTATTTGTATTTTATGTAAAGCTTATCTAAAATCTATATAAATAAAAATGAATTGTTGTTCGTTAGTCTGATTAAAACTCGAGAACGGCTAAACGGATTTATCTTATCATAGTCTTGAAATGTTCGTGGAGGTCAAGGGAAGCTTTAAAAGGCGAGAAAAAATCGAATAATTGCCGGGAAAAAACTTGTATAAAAATCCGTTTGAAACCGGGGCGGGCCACTAGTTTTAAAATATAAATAAAATATAGGTGTATACTCATGTATGCCCAACATCACAGTGTATTTGGCTTTCATTTCCCTCTGTCACCTACGTCATCTATAATCTTATCTTACAAAAAATATATAATTATCCACAGTTTTGCAATCATTATTTGCTACATATATCATCTTCACTAAATAAGTAATTAAATTTTATTTATTCTTAGCAAAAACAACGTTAAAAATTCAGCATTTCATACAAAACAGTTACCACCAGTTCAAACAACAGCGTAAGTCTATAACCCCTGCAATGTATCCTTTGTTTAGTATGGCAACACCTCCATAATTTCCCGACTCCGCAACACTGCAGCGAGACGTGACCTGGGCGCTGATAACTGCTATTTACCCGATACTCCCCGATTATACGGTGTGCAGCGAAAGTGGGCAACACTGTCTTGTTTTCATGCGCTTTGTTTTGACTGTTTTGTTTTGAGTTGAGTTTTAGTTCTATCTTCAGTTTATTTCTTTCAATTTTGTTAGTTTTGTTGACATTATTTTTCTTTTTTTGATTACAAATAGATTACTACATAATAAATGTTCTTACATTCATACATGTCGTAATTTTGTAAAATAATTATCATAGTATTGTCAGCCTTGGGCGACCTAGTACTGGAGATTATGTAGACATATATATATGTCCTTGTTCACTGATTTAACAAAGACTTACTAATTTATCATTGGTGTAAAATATTTCGATAAAAATTATGTTGCAAACATTGTTTTGCAAAATGAAATAGATGAAAAATAGATGTTGGCCTATTCACAGACCTACTCAATATACTCACAAAATTTCACAAGGATCGGTCAAGCCGTTTCGGAGGAGTACGGGACCGAACATTGTGCCACGAGAATTTTATATATAAGATGTATTTAATGTTAAAATAGGTTGATCTTATCTACACGTCAAACAAAAACATCGACACATGTAAAAAATAAAAAAAATATATAAAAAGGCTTGTATGCAACAAATCAAACCCCAGGACATAACGCAATCCATAAACTTCACACCAGCCTACTAAAAATAAATACATAAATCAAACACAATGGGGAAGAAAAAATAAACCAGTAAAATATCTGATCGGCAACCCTCAAGGCTCCGAACAAGGGTTTATTGAGATATCAAATAAAAAATCAGCGGTCACACACTGACTAACAAGCTCCTTCAACAAAGCTGCCTGATTTAACCCAAGTTTATATTGTGCAATGTTATTTATACGTATTCCCTACTACGATTCAATATTTTCCCTTCTCACTCCAAAACGACACAACCACAAAAACTACTACACGAAAACCAACCTTAATACCTTCTTCTAGAAACGAAACTGGGACAAGTATGTTGGGAGGTTACGTGGACGAGTGTTGGTTGTTAGAAATTTACCAACGCATTTTATTAAGAATCCAGAATGTGTATCTTGATTCCGTATGCGGTTTGATTGGGATTATGCTTATGTTCCAGGGAACATTGGATTAAGGATTGGCAATTGCAGCGAACCGGGTTAGATGTTTGAGATCTTCGAGTAACTTTTGTTTTGCTGGTAATTTGAAAGTAAATAAAAGTACTGTTTTGTATATAAGATAAGATAAATATTATTTATTGCACACATCATTAAAAACAAAAAATAAGCACTTATGACTATGCGACAAATACCGGTTTTATCGCTAAAGAGCTATTTATTTATTTATTTATTTATTTATTTAAGGACTACTAACAAAGGTAACACCATACATTTCTTAAATTCTAGAATACAATAGACATACATAAGTGCTCCTTCTTTTACAAGTAGCCACCACATGCTTACAGAAACATAGATCTAAATTTAATAATATATATAAGTTAATAGTGAATAATAATTGTCGTACAAACAGTGCTTATCTATAATAATAAAAAAAAAGTTTTTTATTTTTTTTTTGACAAATTTGAAAGAAAACTATTGTTAATTGTTACTTAAATTTTGAGATAAAAATTTACGGAAAATGTGTAATTTCGTAGAGAAAATATCAATCTGTGTGCAATTTATATTAAATGACTTACTCATTCTAGGAATCGGGGAATTTCTACCTAGGACAGTGGAGCGGGGAGGGGGGTCAAGAAGTGGGATCGGTTTACGAGGAATCCTACGTGGAACTTTTAAGCGAATTTTACTTAATAGGGGAGGACAGTTGATTTGATTATTCAGCAGTTTATATAGGAATATGAGATCCAGCTGATTGCGACGTTTTTCTAAAGACGATAATTCGAAGTATTCAAGGCGGCTATTATAAGAACGAAGAGTTTTGGACTTCCCTTGCGTGTATGCCAGATGCCTAGTGAAACGTTTTTGTATGCGTTCAATCTTTAAAATATGTGTCGCATAATGGGGCCGCCATACTGCAGGACAATATTCAAGAATACTTCGAACTAGTGTGTTATATAAAATGATTTTAGTCTTTGAGGTCTTAAATATTTTCCCGTTTCTTATAATGAAACCCAACATTTTTGATGCCTTTTTTATTATATTGTCAATGTGTGGTAAAAATGTTAATTTTTTATCTAATACAACGCCTAGATCCCTTATCTCATCTACTTCTCGCAGAGTAACGCCGCCTATGTTATAACTTGTCTTGAGAGGTTTAAGTTTACGGGTAAATTTTATAAAAAAGCATTTATCTATGTTGATATTCATGTGATTGATATGGCACCATTGATATAAATTATCCAAGTCACGTTGCAATAAAGATGCGTCAAGATCAGAGCTAATGTTACGTGTGATTTTGAGATCATCAGCGAACATAAATGGTAAAGAATGTCTTAAGCAGGCGGGAATATCGTTGATAAAAATATTAAATAATATAGGTCCCAAATGAGAACCTTGTGGTACACCAGATTTTATATTGAATGAATTCGACTCATATCCATTAACAACAACAGTGAAATGACGATCACTCAAGTACGAGTTAATCCATTCTATTAATTTCCCTGATAATCCATAACATGTGAGCTTCTTTATGAGCAACGTGTGGGAAACTCGGTCAAAGGCCTTACTGAAGTCAGTATAGATGACGTCTACTTCGCTGTGCTTATCAATGGCTTCTGTAAGACCCTCTACAAAGGTAACTAGATTAGTTGCTGTAGACCTAGCTGGAACGAAACCATGCTGATATTCGGTTACAAGTTGGTGAAAATGATTTTGGATACACGGACAAATCAATGATTCGAAGACCTTACCCATAGTCGAAAGGATGGAGATTGGTCGGTAATTGGTTATCAGACTCGTGTTTCCCGATTTATGAACAGGTACAACCCTAGCAGTTTTCCATCGATTAGGAAATATTCCGGACGAGAGTGATTTCTCAAAGATGAGGTAAAGTGGGAGTGACAGATTATCTGAGCATTTCTTTATAAATATAGGCGGAATGCCATCCGGTCCCGCCCCCTTGTTTATGTTTAACAATTTCAATTTCCTTAAAACATGTTCTAACGGAACTTGAGCGTTACATAAGAGCGAGCCACTTACATTAGCACTGAAAGGCAGTGATTCCGATCCTGATATATTGTGGTCACTGGCGTTTAGCGTATTTGTGGACGAATAATCAGATGTATAAACTTGTGAAAATTTTGAAGCAAAGAGATTACATATTTCAAAGCCGTCTGTTTTAGTAATGTTGCCATCACTCATTATGCTTGGTATAGAATTTATATTATTCCCATTTTTTGTCTTAATGAAGGACCAAAAAAATTTGGGGTTTTTTCGGATTCTATTCTCAATTTCCTGTATATAACTGTTGTAAAGATTGAGGGCTAAGTTATCACAACGTCTACTCAGTATTTCAAACTCTATTTTATCCAATGGGTTATGATACTTCTTGAGCCTAAGACGAATTTTATGCTTTTCGCGTAGTAATCCCTTTAGTCGCTTATCAAACCAAGCTGGATATTTCTTGGAGGGATTTCTTGTAGTTGGTACGTGCTCGTTTATAATTTCATTGATTATCAAATAAAAATGTTCTACCATGGAATTTACATCATTGTGTTCTTTTAGAATCGACCAATTGACTTTAGAAAGGATTATGTTAATAGTTTCGTAATTGGCTCTGTGAAAATTAAGTTTTGTATTGTTAGTGTTGGGTTTTAGGGTGTTAACATTTTGTATGTAAATGCTGATATCCAAGGGGGGGTGGTAAAGGTCTATTGCAGTCAGAGGAGCTAAACAAGGATAAACAGTGCAGGATTGAGTATTGGTAAATACAAGATCCAGTATTTTGTTCTGGTTATTAGTTACTAAATTACATTGTTTAAGATTTGCTAGATAACTAAATTCAATTAAAGATTTACAAATATTAGAGCTATGATTATTTGATGTATTCTTATTGATCAAATTCCAGTCAATTTTACTTAGATTAAAATCGCCAATTATAAATATGTCTCCATCGTGTTTGTCAAAAATCGAATTACTATTGTCTAAAAAGTGATCCAACTGTCTTTTATTGACAGGACAAGGTAGATAGATAGCACAAAAAACAAGTTCATAGAAAGCCCCTGCATTAGGAACTTGTACCACCACCCATAAATCCTCGCATTGGCTCTCCCAGTTGGACCTCCGCGAAGCAGTAAATTTTTTCGAAACAGCGATGAGACAGCCACCGCCATCTTTGTTGGTGTCAAAGCCAGTTGTGTATCTGTCTCTCCTAAAAACCGTGTATCGTTGATCAAACAACTCTCCGTCCATAACACTAGCGTTAAGCCACGTCTCCGTCAGAATAATAATGTCATAGTCACTTTGCACCAATCCTCTGTAGAAGACATGTGTTTTAGATCGAAGACCTCGCGAGTTCTGGTAATATACACTAATTGAATCCATCGTGGAGCCTGAGTGTGATGGAATTTTTTTTTACTTTAAATTAGCTATAATACTCCAGTCCTTTACCAAAATGTATTCCGAATTAGCATCCTTTCTCATAAAGACTCGACCTCCACGAGTCCATACAAACTCGTAGCCCTTTTCCTTGGCTGCCCGTCTAGCTGCTGCATGTAGAGCTTTATTGTAAGGAGAAAGGTGCTCTGAGACATATATAGGCTGTTTAGGCCCTTTGTGTCCAAGATGGATGTTATTGAGTTTATCGTTAGGGTTCCGACGGTTAAACGTTATCGTCGAGGCCAAAAATTCATCTCGTTTCAATTGAGAGTTGAACTCCACAACAATTGACCGCGGACGTTTATTGTTAGGATCCTGCTTTGCTGTCCTAGTAATGCGGAGGATATTTTCTTTCTCGACTGTACATTTAATGACCATGCCAATATTCTCAACAATGGATATCAGATTTTCGGATTTTTTCTCCGGCACGCATTGTATTTCTATATTTTTGCGGCGGGCGTATTGTTCCATTACATTAATTTTAGTCTCCAGGGCAGTTATCTTTGTCAGCATATCATTTTCACTATAGTACATTACTGTTCTATTTATTTTATTACTAGCTGTTCGATGACACATGAGTGGAAATGAAAAATTTAAATTCCCGTGAGAGCAAATTTTTTTGGTGGTCTATATCATAATCTTTTGTTTTTATACTAATATTATAAAAACAAAAGTTTCTGAGGTTGTAAGTAAGTAATTGGTTTTTTTTTGGTGTAAAAACTATTAATATATATATAAACTATAAACTTTCTTACTAACTACCTTCCAAGATTTAAAACTTGAGCATCTTACGTTGCAACAAACTTTATTTGCACATTCAAGGTGCTCAAGTGAAGAACAGGCAGTAGTTGCTACCCGCAGGTCCGCGCGTGCCGTGTGCTCACATATTTCTGCAGCCTGTAAATTATCTGCAGCCGTTCACAATTTACACGGCTTGTAACGCTCGCTGCTAATTCTGAGTTTCTTGGGAATAAAGTTTCCAAGTTTCCAACGTGTGAAACGTGCTCGGTTCCGTATCTATACGTTTATAGTTTTGGTTTAGTATTTCGGGCACATTGAGAATTTATAGTAACCTATTTTATTGTAAGTAAATTAAATGTTAGTTAAGTTGTTAGGTGCTATTAAAACATTTATGAATTCTGTTAATGATGTTGTAATGGATGAAACTTAAAGCAGCACCGGACGTGAAGACCATTTATGTCTTAGTTACTCACTTCGTGAATTTCATATTTTTTTATTTTTTTCTGTAAGATTCAATTTAAACCAAACTTTTTCTTTCATATAGAAAAAAAATAAAAAAGGATGTTTTTTTTATATTTAAACAGTCCTCACGTTCGGTCCTGTTTATTTAAGTTTCATCCATTATAACATAATTAACAGTATTCGTCAATGTTTTAATAGCGCCTAACTACTTAACTTACTGACTTACATTTTATATGGTAGATACCTATAAAGTTCAATAGGTATCCACATATAATACCTTCTCAATTTGAACCCTTCACTCGCCGCTGTTATCAAGACAACATCTTCGCGCACGCACAAACTGTCATATTACCGAACACCAGATTAAACCCGTGTCACGATGACTATCATAAATCACCCTGAATTATTTAAATACCATAATGACTCACGAGCAAAAGTTAAGGGAACGCGTATTTATCACTCGGACCCGGGGATTATAGGGTTAATAAATGCTGGCACGGGACGCCATTTTGTTTTTTATCAGCGCTCGAAATTCGAATTATGAACGGCTATTCGTCTTTGTGGGTTTTTAAATTGTGTTCGGATGGAATTGTTTTTTTTTTACAGTTGTATTGCGTCTGGTAAGTTTGAGGTTTAATTAATGGGGGAATTTTTTCCGCATGAATTTACCCCGTTTATTTACTTACGCTTTTGTTAAGACTGATTAAAAGTTCGAGAGATTTTTATTAGTTTGGTTTTACTTTGAGCATTTCTTTAGAAATCGCACTTTACTTAAATCAAAACAACTTGGATTCAAAATGAGACGTCTAACATGATTTATATATATCATCAAAAATTTATTGGGTATGTCAAAAATGTAATGTTTTTTTCGTAACTGCTGAGTACATTTACGTATGTGGTTGCTTAAAATCCTTTTAAAACGGAATTAGCTCTAAGTTCACTTTGTCACCTAGAGGTTTAATTATATATTTTGTACTTATCCTGGATACACTACAACAGGGATTCCAACAGCAGTCGTTACCAACGTCTCCAACTGTTCGCCTCATACTGTACATACAAAATTTGACTTAAATTACTGTATATAACTGTTTTTCCAATGGAAAAAAACAACTTATAGCATAGGAAAATGTATAATTACGCGGGCAAAGCGGGCGGGCAGATAATCAGACATAATTGAAATACGATTGTTTATACCAAGTACAACCGTTCGCGTTACGTTTGTCACCGGGAGGGTAACGAACGCTCTCTTTGCAAACACAGATAGTCTGCAAAAAGCGGCTTACGTCTGTTAACCCTAAACTAGTGGGTGGATAGGCGGTCATTTGTTACAATTTACCCATCCGCCCCGGATACGGGTCGTCTCTAATGGCCAATGCTTTATTTGCCTGCCAAAGATTTCGGGATAAAGTTGAAATTCTTTACCTTTATTTTGGTGTTCTTACTGTCGTGCTGTGTCGGATGAATGTATTTATAAGAGTGCGATGCTTGAAAGCCTTAGTTGATCCCCCAACATCCTCAGATTTAAGTCATATAGATACGTTCGTAAGACAAAGCATATCGTTAAAGTAAACGGCTTTGGTACGTTAAATATTAGGATCAACATCCACAAGGCGACCGTCTTGTCTATAAATTTAATAGACAATGTTGTGCCTTACTCTATTATGACTAAGCATTCGGTGTTTGATATTGTTGACGCATATGTATACCTGGGACAAACATATCAACTTAGTAGCGAAGATTGATAGATTTGGGATGTGCATGTTCAGTAAGTGTTGCTACTTCCGATTAACACCAAAAATTGTGCAAATTAAATTTAAAAAATTCAAAAAAGTAATGGGCAAAATATATATATAAAACAAAACTATCAAAGTTCTAGTAGATTTATTGGAGTACTCATACGGCATGTTTTGAAAAATTGTTTTATAGTTTGTACGATAGCGGGCTTGTACCTTTTTATAAAGCCTTTTTAAATTGAAAAGGCTAACTACAACTGGGTGTCCTAGACTTTTCCTATCTGGATGATTTAAATAATAGATTTTTTTGGTGCAACGAACGTCGTGATTTTATTGTGCAATATGGCGAATGTGAACTATGATTACAGTATTCGAGGATATAAGGGTGGGAACAATTATGACCAATGGTGTCATTTACTTAGAACTACGTGACGATGTGGTGCGCTGCGATTGGTCCTTGCAGAAGAGAACTTATATGATTCGTGAAGCGTGTTGGCGCGAACATAGTTTTTTGCTTAAAGATCTACTACACCAATTTTGTTCATTTAAAAATATATGAAATAAAAAAGCTGCATTTTTTTATCAGTTAATGACTGTGACATACCTTATTTATAACCACTTCGAATCATTGCAACAATTCAACCGTTTGTTTCACATTTAATTCGTAATAATTCGTTTAAAAGGCCTTTATTAAACGATTTTAAACGAATTATGAAGTCTTGGTACATAAAAAATGTATACAAGCAATTTGTTCTAAAGGGATAATAATTTATACTCGAGACTTTGAGACCAGTGATGTAAGGAATTCCCTTATTATAAAATAGTTCTGTAATAGGAACAGCTCACCTTTAATCGAATTGGTTCACAAAAAGGTGCGTTCAAAACGATATAAAATCAAAAGCAATCAACATTTTATTATGTCAGCGTCATGGTGCCTGTACATATTATGGTAACTTCCTGAGTTCTTCATTTAATTTAACTTAAATTCAATGAAATGTTATTTATTTAAATATGTTTAAAACAACATTCATCGTACAACAAAATGTATGTTGCTTGATATTTTTAAAATTAAACATTTTTAAATCGTTTATAAGAATACGGATTCATTATACCAAAGCCATGTTACAAGTTTATACTAACTTTCTAAACTATTTGGCTTACAATATTTTATAATTTCATTAGTCAACTGAGCGTACGAAAATTTAATTTGCGTCTTTCAAATTATGTTTTGGTGTAAAATAAAACTCTTTTAAAATAGCTAAAAAAATCTAGTAGTTGATTGACTATCATTCAAATATGAAACAAATTGTTACTAGATTATGAATTGATATGATTATTCATGTTTTTTTTAAGTGTAAGAACTAACCAGTATTACAAAAAAAAATTAAAATGGCGTTGGTATGCCGGACATTGACGTAATTGAGTATTAACAATAATCTAGCCTATGAACACCACTCAATAAAAAATTAGATATTATGTTCAATAAAAAAATGTAAATCAGTCACTTAACACCCATAGTACAAGCTCTGCTTAGTTTGGAGTTAGGTGATGCTGTGTGACTAGTCCGGAAATATTTATTAATATAATTCACAAAATATATTGTTTGTAAAGTATTTATGTTTATCGAATTCGAAACCTCGCACCGGAACTGTGTACGTACAGACATCAATAATAGGAATAAAATCGCTCCATAATAGCCCCTATAAAAGACGATTAGCCCTACATTACAGTACTCGTAATCGCTGAACGATAAATAAAATTGATTGCTAACACCAGCGGTCATAAACCACACTGGACTGGCTGAGCCGTTGTAAAACGATTGAAACTTTAATGGAACTTTAGAGAATAACCCTTCGACTTTGACGTTTCCTAGACTCTAAAAATATGTAATAAACAAAAATATCTTAGATTTTTCCTATTCTCGATTTTATCTGTTCATCATTCGTCATATTTTTAAGGTATAAGTTATTCAGGATCTGGAGGACTGATCCACTATTAGTATCTTTTTAAGTAAAATGAGAGACTCAATAATTATTATTATTAGACAATTCTTCAAGCAACAATTAGCCCCGTGGTAAACTCTGAGTTTATGTTACTAGTACGAAATATAATAACAAAAAAGTAACGTTTGTTAAATACCTATTATTCTGTTGACAGCATAAGTTGTAAAAGCGGCAAGGTTCATGAGAGCCAAAAATATGGAGTAATAAGAACGGTACCTACCCGTTTATAAATATGGAATAAACTTCTTTAAACTCAATGGCTATAGTAAACACTCACAGTTGTACAACTACATAAATAACAAGCGCAGTAGTCAAACCCCCTCAACCTACTGGCTACCACTAATCCAAAAGGCCCTAAACAAAACACGACCCAGTAATCCAGGGCCCAAAATCACGTTTCGGGGTAAAACTGCCCCCAAACGTACAATACTTCTGAGCGGGGAGCAGAGGCCCCGTAAACCACGGTTTGGGCCGTTTGTTATGTTCAAGTTTTGTGAACCTGTTATGTAAGTTAGCATCGTTAGGAATTTATTAAATAGAAATTCGTTTAAAGCCTATTTCGGCTCACAATCTTAATGTGAAAACCAAATGCGTAGTAATTAGATTTTTTATGTTGTATTTTTTGTTATTTTAGTTTGGTTATGAATATAATATTTTTTTTCTGTTCTTCTTTCTTTCGAAACTAAGTATTTTTTAGTAATAGGGCTTTAGTATATTTATAAATTTATCGTTTTTTTTTTTAATTAACTTGTTAATTGACCTCGAAAAATGCCAAGACTGTCATGTCGTCTTAAATGACGTCGCACCTCTCGAAAAAAACGAGTTGTTTATGTCAGTGCCTAAGCCAGTAGGTATCAAAATAATCTGTTTAGACTAATATTACAGCTACACCATGGTGTTTTGAAGACATGTTTCTCAGATTGGTATGTCACGTGATTAAATGCTTATTTTAGACGATTTCTCGAAATCTTATTCTCTCGATACTAAATAATTGAATTTACACGTGTTTTCAGGCGATGGCCAAGTCTTAATATATTTATTTAAAACATTCGCTTAAGTAGAGACTGAATAAATTAATAACCGACTTGGTATTACATGGATCTCACAACTTTTTACCGCAGAACAACTGAGTTGCGAGACTTGGTTTTTTTGACAAGTATTGTTTTTGATGGGATCTCATTTCTTTTTGTATTTTGTAGACAGTTCTACTTTTTTCATTTTCGGTACCTTCTATTTATTGTTTATATGTATATCTACCAGCAACGAATTTTCTTAAAGCCCTCTGACTTATGAACTTTTCGTATATATTTCGTATATACGTGGCGTTGCGACAGCGCCCTCTATACCGGTCTTTTCTAGATTTTTTAGTTTTTCCTTGATTCATACACCAAACACTACTTATATTCCAAATTTGAAGCTTCTAGGTCTGCTAGAAGTGCCTTAGAATTTTGATGATCGGTGAGTCAATGAGTGACAAAGTTAAGAAATTTGACCCGCTATAATTCTTAAAATACTGGTTCAAATTGAATGAAATTTGAAATATACCGTTTCTTTACAATCTTGCATGGTTACTGAAAATTTCAATCTTCTAGTTTTATCCACAACGAAGTAACAGGGGGTCGAAAATGGCCTGAATTGCTTCGAGAAAAGGTACGACAGCGCCTTATATACCGGTTTTTTCTAGATTTTTTAGTTTTTCCTTGATTCATACACCAAACACTACTATTTGCTACTATTTTGAGTGTATGTGGAAATACATTATTAGGTAAGTACACCTTGAATCACGTCATACAAGATTTACGTATTTGGATATTTACGTATTTATAAATTATTTTTCATATAAAATAATAACTTAATAACACTTTAATAAATACCGGGATTACGGACCAGATGCGCCGGCGCAGATGTTCGTTCCGAATGATTTAAAACCGCAAATTGCCGCGTTCGCTTCCGCTCGCGAGCGTCAAGTACCATAATGTACCCATAGACAGATTGCGGGTTAATCAGTCAGGCGTAAATGTTTTGTGGCTACTTAAATTTTTAAATGACTGAAAAAGTAGACGTTTTTTTAATTTAACATAGACTTATTTCAATGTATAACGTGAAATTTACCAAGATTTATTGTGTTTTGAGTTTCCCGATATTTAGGCACAGTTACATGCGCTGTGATTTCGGTTGAACTAAAGCTGCAGCTAATCGGGTAAATAATTTATTGGCAGACAAAGCGGTCTACCCTCAAATCACAATAAATCATCAATCAAAATAGTGTTGTGATAGTTTCAAAAGTTGTGACATAATATAAATTCGTTTCTTTTTTAACTTATTTTTCTCTGGTACTTACCTTTATAATTTGATTTCTCTGAACTAAATCTAAGGTAGATAAATGTATCTAGTCCATCCTTTTACAATTTCATAAAATTTTTGGAGTTTGGCTAGAGAGAGAGAATGTAGAATATTATAATATGTTTAAGTGCACATGCTCACAGCGAACTTTTGGCGTCTTTTCGACAATAACATGTATTATTGGCGAATAAAATTTTCATTTTGTCCGTAATAATATGACGGCCTACGCTAATACGTCAAAATATTTTATTTTATAACAAAACTAGTCGACCCGACAGACGTTGTCCTGTCCCACGTCTCAAAAAACAATATCCAGTTGACCGTATTGTGAATCTAAACTATTCCCAGATCCCCTTGAACACATACAAAAAATTTCATCAAAATCGGTCCAGTCGTTTGAGAGAAGTTCAGTGACATATACACTCACAGAAGAATTATATATATAAAGATTTACCTCCACCCTTCACTTACTTAGAAGTTTTTTTTTATATTTAAGAAAAAACATTGCCTACCCTACGGCAGTTGGTTAATTTTAATGGTCACTTGAGTTCGTATAATAATCTTTCTATGTCAAGTATCTTGGTATTTTAGTATTACCAGTGTATTTCATACCCATCTGTCATATTAATTGTTGGTACAAAATCTTAAATATAATTTTAGAATAGGGTAGAATAATGCCCATATAATTAAAAGGACTTCAAAAGTTTATAACCCAATTTAATAAAACTTATCCTTCAAATTGATTAGCAAAGACAAGGATCTCCCATCAAAAAGCTAACCCCTCCGATGCGGTCAGGGGGCTAAAGGACCCATCAAACTTGATAGTCTCTTAAAACAAGGATACGTCTGCCAGACGTATCCACGGTGACTTTAATTAAATTAATTAGGTATATTGCTCGGAAGTTTTATTTGCAAGGGACGCAGTAAAAGATACTTGAGTGTGTGTTGCTAATAAATGAAAGGGATTGTCAGCTTCTCAAGAAACATTAAATGGTTAAACTCTGTTGTTATTTCAAATTGTTTTAACAAGTTTTATGCTAAATATTGATTTCCGTTCGGTTTGGTTATTTTACGCAATAGAGGATAATTTTACGTTTCTTTTCTCAGTTTACAATGATTTATTATAGAGGTATATTCTAACTTTATACTTATATTATTTAGCTGAAGTGCTTGTTTGTTTGTTTGAACGTGCTTATCTTCTCAGAAACTTATGTTTATCTAGTTCGATTTGAAAAATGTGATCAAAAATCACGTATTTACGAATTTTATAAAGTATTGTATCCATAGAAACTGACAGAATAAGGCACATTGCGCTTACAGCAAAAAAACGATTGCCAGCTAGTTCTTATATAATAATTAGTGGACGGAGCTTGCCAATTTGCCTTTATTTGAGAAAATTCTAAGCTCAATAACCATCTCTTTTCAAGCTATGGCCTGGCCATAACCACTTTAACAATTAAATTCGTTTAAATTTATGTCAGTAGCCCACTTCATTCTAAATACCTCCTCATTCGTGATTCAATTTCCAAAAGTAACTCCGAGCATAGCCCTTTACAAACCTCGCATACTGACTCTGAGTCGATATTTTTAATAATACCTGAATAGAAAAATTACTATTCTCGCAGCCAACTACCCCATATTTTACGTAAACTATCTAAGATTTCATAACACGAGATATCCTAAGTAATAAATGGAGTAAAATGCAAAAACGTGCTAAGACTTTTTCCTGACAAAGTCAGTGTCTAGCGATCGGAAGTAGGTAGTCTGCCAGACGTGGTGTCGCTTAATAAAGGTGTGATAAAATTAAATTATGTCTTACGTGCCGGAACTTAACGGTGAGAGAAAACTGCACTTGAGGATTTGAGGGTTTAATTGAAAATAGAGTGGCCGCAACTATAGTACGATGAAATTGTTGTACAATGGTAGAAAATGGTAGATTGCTTTTATTTTCATAATCATCGATTAATGTTTTATGTCCGCTTGCGTCATAAGAGTAGCGGGTTCGATTCCCGCCGAGGGGTCAAGTGTTTGTATCTTCGGCAAGCCTTCTCCTTGTCCTGGGTGTTTAATTATGTATAAGTACTAAAAAATATAAATAATAAAAAAAGCCGTGTTGGCTTAGTGGGAGGACACTCGACTTTCATTCCGAAGGTCGTGGGTTCAAACCCCGCCACGCACCTCTGGATTTTTCTTCTTGAGAAATTTATGTGCGCTTTAAACACGTGCTTTAACGGTGAAGGCAAACATCGTGAGGAAACCGGCATGTTCTGAGAACTTTAAGAGTTTGAAGGACATGTGACATTCACCAACCCGCACTTGGCCAGCGTGGTGAATTAAGGCCTAATCTCTCTCGCCAAGAGAGAAGTCCCTGTGTCCCAGCAGTGGGAACGTTAATAGGGTGATGATGATGACTAAAAAATATCTGTGCATGTATGTCTATTTATATAAAGTATACCTATCAGATGTCTGTGTACCAGTAACACGGGCTTACCATAGGGCTAGATGTTGTTGTGTTGATTGTTCGGAAATATTTATATATTTATTATTCTTTTTATTTTGTATACAATGTACTTAAGAATTTCTTCAAAGTGCTTTGTAAAAATAAAGTCTCTTCTCAAATTGAATTAAACCTTATTATAAGAAATGATAAAGGTTTATTGAAAATATTAAAGCGTATTTTTTTTAACCTTTTAATAAATATTTATGTACAAAATGAGTACTTAATTACTCTTAAAGAAATATAACCAAACCTTTAATCGAAAAACAATTACAAAGCATTGTTAATTCCTAATTTGTGGAAAAGTTCACATAACATTACACACTAAGAATTAAATATTCCAACCCAAGAGGCACGATTTTGTTACAAATTTAAACACTCTAGAAAATAAAATTCAGCGTACTTTATTTATTTTATCCGACAAAGTTTCCCATTTGTTTCTAATTCTGTATAAAGTTTTTTAATCATTTACGTTGTTTCGCGAATGTCAGAGCAATTGTCGGCTGAAAGAGGGTATGTTGCCAACTAAACATTTTTTTACGTAAAATGGAAGGTTTTTTTATAATATTTTATATCTTACTACCTAGCCAGTAGAATATTTTTGATTATCTTTTAAATTATAATTGTTAGTCTAAGGAGACAAATATTATAATACGTTATGATAAGCTACCGAAAAATTATGTTTTTTATTTAAGTTATAATATATTTTTTTATAATTACAATAAACGAACATTTACATTAAGTTTAACAATAAATGTATTTGCCAAAAAAATCTTAGGTACTAGTAATCTTTTATTAGTCAATAAAATATATTTCAGTAATTGATAAACTCCTCTTCCTCCATCTTTAAAATGATTTTAACCTAGCATATAAAATAAACAGTCTTATGTGAGCATAATCATCACAATTATTTCACGAAAATCCCATTCCTTATCCGATTCCGATAGCACACAATACATTTACAGAGCTGGCAACACCAGACACAAAACGTACCGCAAGAAGTTTAATTGTATCTTTTGTGTGGACAAGACAATTACACGGTTCTTTCTCTTTAATACCCTGTTCCTCTTCAGGGTTAACGCTCTTGCAAAAAATTGTGCTCGAGAAATTAAAGTTGGCGAAATATTTTTTGTTTGTTGGTAACACTTGGAGTCTTTTTTATTTTTCATTTAGAGTTTAAACTTTAATTAAAGTATTGGTATTCATCAGCAAAAGGAATAGATTTTTAGAATTGATGGTTTGTGTGTTAGTAGCCTGTAAGGATTATGGATTTCTCTGATAATAATAATAATAATAAATTCTTTATTGTACACAAAAACACAGTAATACAAAAAGGGGCATACAATAAACAAAATGTACAAAAGGCGAGCTTAACTCTAAAAGAGTTTTCTGACAGCAAACCTCGTCATTGTGATATGTGCTAACAGATAGGGTTGACATTGTGTACATACAGTAAACAAAGAAAGAATAACGTACCTACCTAATGGCATACTAATCTACATAATAGACTTACTAACTACCTAATATATATAAATTGAGATCAGGAGAGAAGATTAGGAATAACTTCAGGTTTCATAATAGATACTTTATATTTCTAATTAATTACAATACCAATACCTGAGTGTACTACGCGTCAGTCCAATTCCTGTAGCTACCTATAGCCGCTGCAAGCCCTTAAACTTACAACACAAAATGAATAGGTAACTTCTTAAACTAAGTTTATAAAAAAAATCTCATTAAAATTCACCAAACATGATCTAACCTCAAACTTAGCAAAGCATTGGACTATGTGATAAAAGAGTGATTGTATTACAAAGAAACTTTTTTCAATAATAAAGTTTAAAAGCTTTTAACCGACTTTCATGTACAAACATTGTTTATTATTTGATTGATTAATTGATTTACAATAATTTAAGTGGTAATACGATTTTTTCGTGTTTCGTAATGTGGCCCGGAGAAGCCATCTACCTTCTAGGTCTTCATGCCCCATCATGGACCACATCGTCACTTTACATCAGGTGAGATTGTGGTCATGTGAAGGCTTAATAAGCCGTGTTGGCTAAGTGGGAGGACACTCGACTTTCATTCCGAAGGTCGTGGGTTCAAACCTCGCCACGCACCTCTGGATTTTTCTTCTTGAGAAATTTATGTGCGCTTTAAACACGTGCTTTAACGGTGAAGGCAAACATCGTGAGGAAACCGGCATGTTCTGAGAAGTTTTAAGAGTTTGAAAGACATGTGACATTCACCAACCCGCACTTGGCCAGCGTGGTGAATTAAGGCCTAATCTCTCTCGCCAAGAGAGAAGTCCCTGTGTCCCAGCAGTGGGAACGTTAATAGGGTGATGATGATGATGATGATGAAGGCTTATCCAGCATAAAAAATAGAACAATGCCTTCCCAGCAGAAATGCGAGTCCAAACTGAATAATTTCTTAAATATTATATCTCACACCTTATGCTGGTTTAATAGATAATACAAAAAAAAAATTGACCATTTAATAAAGACTAATAACAAAATTTTTCCACAAAACCCATTACAAAGCAGGTCATAAAATAAGCAATCTAAATTACAAAATCTAAGATTGCCCCATAAATCACGCAAACGCTTGAAAAGACAATGTGGGACCAAATAGATCTGGGGGCTTATAAGACCCACCGTTGCACCTAATCGTGGGGTCCTAATATAAAATTCAAATTTGAGGACGATACGGAGAAATGATAATTTTGCAATCCCATTATAATTTGGGCTTTATGATACACTACGGGAAAAGGGTTATTGGACTTCTGAATTCAAATGTGAATGCAAATCAACAGTGACTGTTGGAACCTTTTTGGTGGCCTTGTGGCTTTTGTATAATTTAATAAAGAAAAAAAAAGATTTACATCTGTTCGAAATTTTAGAGCAGCAGTTCAGAAATATATAATAACCGAAGAAATTAAAAATTATTGGTAGAATAAAAAGTAGATGTAATTGGTGGATTTAAACGAAATAAACTTTAAATTTTGTTTCTTTAAAATAAATAAGTCACAAAGCATTTTATTTTTAATTAAAATTTACCTATCTTATATCGACTTAGGTAAATTTTATAGCAATACGAAGGTAGAAAATAAAAAAAATATATTATTTTTGTTTTTAATTCTTTTATACCTATCTTATTATTTATGCTTTGTTGGCTGATAAATTTGTTATACGCACTGTAAAAATCAATACTAAAAAAAACAGCCAAATCTTTAGTTTTTTAAGTGAAAGCTGTGGCGTGTAAGTTGTTCCCATTTACATTTTATAACAATCGGTAAAGTAGATATCGAGTAATATTCGAGTTCTTTTCATTTTAAAAAGATTAAGCCGTGGGCATAGCACTTGCAACAGCGTCGAAATATCGTTAAACTAAAAAATCATGAAATTATAAATAGTAAGAGTTACCGTACTGTGTTTTACAGGCCAGTGTAGTTGCGATCAAATGAAACTTCATTGGGACCAGCAAGTCGAAAACTCCACGTTATTTCAATGTGATTTTTCTCACATTCTGAAGGTAATTCAACGCTTATTATTCCACGAGCGTTGAAGATAACCGCTCATATCCAAAGACTATGTCGTAATTTTTCATAAATTATTTGAAGTAATAAAATTATAATTCTTCCGATTCTATGTTACGTGTTAGTGGTACGTGGCTTATCGTCGCAGATAGTCTGTTATTCTCTTTTGCCTTTAATTTATTTTATACTAGCGGCCCGCCCCGGCTTCGCACGGGAGGTTATGAAAATAGCATACTGGATTTTTTCTCGGCGTAAAAACCATCATTGAACTTCCACGAACATAAAAAAAAAGAATTGGCCAAATTGGTCCAGGCGTTGTTGAGTTATGCGCTTACCAACCCATTTTGCTATTCATTTATATTATAGATTGCGTGAGAGGCAACTATAGGTACTACTTAAATTAAATAGGTAGGTACCTAAAAGATGCGCGGACTGTGATAAAATTAAACATTAAACACACATTTGGAGCTACCCATAAAGTAATAAATTAGAGGTCAAATGCGCTAAGATTAACAATCGACGACGCGTAGTCAAATAAGAGAGCTAATAAGAGAGCGGGCGAAGATTCGTGTTGTGTTGACGCGTTAAAGTCATCGTGAACGGCTACACGCCATGTTGCTGTTACGCTCAAGTCGAATATCGAATCGCTCGAATATGTCGTGTTGCACCGATGTACCCGGCCACACAAATCGCTTTGACACGACTATTCGCCATAGGCCGCTAATGTAGCTGCACCATTACCGAACCAACACATAGATATGCGATTTTCTTCTCTACATTACCGAACAAGATTCGTCACGTGTTGCGCGCTACAACATTCTGAAGTGACGTAATTAATTGTAGCCATGCACACATCGTCTTCGGCCAAATACTCCGCCTTGATTCGATGTGTTAACACGAATATTCGCCGTAGGCCGTAGCCACAGTACTATAAAAAACAACAAGACTAAAACCTCTCACAAATAGTACAGTTCCGTGCATATAATTAAAACAATTAATTGCATTTCAACAGCACAGTAATCAGGTGGAGTGCGGATTTGGTAAATTAATGCTGAACTCCAATTAACTAGGTATTTGTTATTATTGGGAAAATTTCAACATTAAAATTGAGAGGCACTGCAATCGCATCGTTTATATATCAGACTAGCTGTTTTCGCCAGTTCCGCCGTACAGTTATAATATTTCTAGATAATAGGAATACATTATGAAACTGTTATATAATGGGGGGTCTTAAAACACCTAGTGTGTTTTGTATCGACGGGGGTGAGGCATTAGATATACCTTACTCTATCAAAACGGCTTTGTGAAGTGCGATTCTCGGTCTGTTAAGCCTTGAGTACATATAGGTTATAAATCTAAATTTAAAATTTAAGAAAAATACCCCCGATTCCAATGCCTTAATTTCCTTAAATATAAAACAACATAATATTATGTAATGTGGACGCGATGCGTTTTCATTTGATACTCCAAACTAGTATATTTGCAGATTTTCGGTTTTGCTTCCACACTCTCACCCCCATAACTTTTAAACGGCCCAACCGATTTTCATGAAACTACTCAAGACGCAAGACTCACCTTTCATACAAAAAACTAAATTGAAATCGCTCCATCCGTTCGGGAGCTATGGTGACACAGACAGACAGACAGACACGTCAAACTTATAACACCCCTCTTTTTTGGTCGGGGGTTAAAAATTGATTCTATATTTCCAGATAAGAGGTTTTTAACGAGTGAGCAAAGTCAACTATTTTTATGATTGCGTATAATTTTCTAAAAAGTGCTGAATAAGCAGCAGATTGTAATGACATCCATATTTGTAATACTCATACATACTCAAAACATAGTTCTCCTACAAACATCCAAAGTGTTTTAGCGTAAGACCAAAGTTTTGGTTAATACTAAGGTTGTCAATTAAGGGACGGGTTTGCCGGCATGTCTGAGTAGAAGCGATGACTCCCATGGGATGTGTAGCAACCTTGGCAAATGTTATACTCCAGACTTTGTTGAAAGCTTATGATTAGATGGCTAGGAACTACATCTTTGTAATGTAAAAAGTATGTGTGAGGAAATTAGTCATAATAGGGTGTTATCATAACAATTGATCGATCATCGATTTACCACGTACATCGTTGGTGACGATTGGTCCCTACCGATCGATCGATCAAATCGACCAAGTCCATCGACCGGCGATCGATCGATTGGTTTCCGACGATCGATAGTTCCTACTAAAGCTTCCTACCGTTCGAGTGTACGATGGACGTAAAGCGATGCCGAGGATCAGCAATATATGTATAGGTGGAGTAAATAGGTAAGCGTTATATGTACCTTATTATGAGATGGGATAAAAGCATAAGACAACATTAGTATTGGAATGATGAAATTTGTTATTTTTCTGAGTTTAAGGCCTAACGCTGCGTTAAACTCCGAATTGCGCTGGGCGCTGACGCCATTTTTTTGTGTTGCGTAATACAGCGTTAGGCCTAAAACCATTATTCTATCGAAATAAAACTTTGATTCTGTTCTGTTACGTTTTTAGTAGGTAGCTATACTATAGAGTTTTCATTTATATTGTATGTCCGAAATGGACACAATCGTTGGAACCTATGTTACATTTTAAGACCTAATGTCAATGCACACAATTTTTACAATAAAACATTCTTATTCTTACTTCTGACGATAAGATCGGACATAAGCATGGTCATCTGCAAACAATTCCCCACGACACTGCTACCTAACATCCAAAAGCATATCACTCAATGTGTGTAGGTAATGCAGTACCAAAGTTTTGTAGTACGGTTGTCGCTTCAGTTAAAGGGGCTTCCCGGCGCAAGTGTGAGTAGAAGCGATAGTTCTCCAGGGACCGTGGTGACCCTGGCGCGAACTTTGTACTCGCCTGGTTTTAGTTTAAATTAGAAATTGTTGAGTAGTTTCAGGTACGCTGTAATATTTTCTAAATAATTTATTTTGGCTACATATTTCATTTTTTATGGTGGAAAGGAGGTTTTGTCTGTTCACGTCCGTACGTGGTAACCCTCTGAATCCTTACACGTGACCTTCGGGCGGTGCTAAGAACAGTCTCTGGTGGTAGGCTTCGGCCGCGGCTTGTCACCACCCTCCGGGCTGGGCCAGTGCGTGAAGCGATTTTTACGCGTTTCGTAATGTGATGTGGCCCGGAGAAGCCATCTACCTTCTAGGTCTTCATGACCCATCTTAGACCACATCGTCACTTTACATCAGGTGAGATTGTGTAAAGTGAAGCTTAACCAGCATAAAAAAAAGCTATGTTAAAACTTTTTGAATAGAACCTAATGTGAATAGTATCATTAAGATCAATTCGTAATCTTATGAAGATTTTATGATTATGATCAGAATCACAGGAAAGTATATTTTTGTGGTGATAAGATTACAGTCTTTTCAGCTGGCAACATTATAATTACATGAATTATCATCTTCACCTCTACCATGAGAACACTGCTGAACATAAGCCTTCCTCAAAATAAAAAAAATAATTGATAAATCTTACTATACTGGACGAAGCTTTTGCGGATTATTGAATTTAATCTTCCTAGTATATAACATGGTTATTTTGTAAAACTGTTATTACTTATTATTATTGATTTAGTACTGTGTTATAACTTTTGACTGCCTTAGTGGCGCGGTGGACGAGGGTCCGCTTGCGGCGCAAGTGGTACCAGGTTCGATTCCCGCCGAGGGTTCTAGTGTTTGTATGTTTTGCAAACACTTTCTCCTTGGTTTGGGTGTTCCAAATGTATAATAATAAATATCTGTGTGTATGTCTATTATATTAAGTATATGAGATGTCTAGTACCCGTAATACAAGCTTAGAGCTTACCACGGGGCTAGATGTTGTTGTGTGGATTGTCCGGAAATATTTATTTTATATTTATTTATAAGAATTTACATTTCCAAGTATCTGTATCCGTATGGAATAAATAAATAAATAAAATGCTGTAAGACCTTAATGTACCTACCGTCCTGTCTGGATGATTTAAAAAAAAACTCCTCATCCCCCTCTAGCTACTTATTAAATTGTAAATAAAATCGCATACGATTACGTAGATTGGGTACGATACACTTAGAAAGATTGCTCTGTCAACGTGACAAGTCAAATTGAGTTTGCTCAAGCGGCTCACATCGAGTTGCAGATTCGCGAGCATTAGTGGAATCTTGTTGGAAATGCATAAACTAATTTCCTTGGCGTGATGGGTTACTAATGTATGATGATGTAGCGGATTAATTTGTTAGTTTTTAACCGACGAAAAAAGAAGGTGTCGCAAATCGACATGTTTTAATTATATATATTTTATGTATGTATAACGTATATTATGTTTATCTCATTAAATATATTACTTTTATAATTATTAATTAATTATTTTTATAATAATAAAATCCGTGTTGGCTAAGTGGGAGGACACTCGACTTTCATTCCGAAGGTCGTGGGTTCAAACCCCGCCACGCACCTCTGGATTTTTCTTCTTGAGAAATTTATGTGCGCTTTAAACACGTGCTTTAACGGTGAAGGCAAACATCGTGAGGAAACCGGCATGTTCTGAGAACTTTAAAAAGAGTTGAAGGACATGTGACATTCACCAACCCGCACTTGGCCAGCGTGGTGAATTAAGGCCTAATCTCTCTCATCAAGAGAGAAGTCCCTGTGTCCCAGCAGTGGGAACGTTAATAGGGTGATTTTTTTTTTTTTTTTTTTTATAATTATTATACTTTTATAAGCGTAAGAAGATAGACTAAAATTATCTAAGATAAAACTTAATTATTTAAAATTGTTCATTATTTTGGCGGTATTTTAAAAGTAATTATAATTTTTCACAACTATTCAAATAACCATCTTACCCTCAACTAGAAAATAAGCTGAACTTTTACTATAGGTGCTAAGTGTGATAACGTGAAGTAATAAACATTTTATTTAGGAAAATAAAAAATAAGTTTATATTATCAAGGACATATTCGTTTATTCAAAATGAATAAACGAATATGTCTGTTATTTATGACACATTTATAAGTTTATTTTTATAATAAATTGGTTTATTTCCCATCGTGTGCACCAATTATATTATTATCAGTTTCACTTTGAATTTTTAATAATATAAGCTTTCTAAAGTTTTGCAAGGTGAAAAACACTGCATTTTATAAATTAAACATGTTATCTCTTACGAAACAGTAAAGAAAATGTTAAACTTTGAACCTTTAAAATTAAAAGTATTTACTTTAAAAAAAAATACTCAGGAAAGGTATAAAAAAATATCATTATGAATATAAAATAAACGACCGTGTGATTAATTAAAATTTAACATTATTTAAAATTATTTAAAAAAAATTAGTTTCCTTGAAAGTAAAAGTCATATTATTTTGTTTCGCTTTCATCTGAACCCCATTCAATTAAATTCGATGTTAAATTCGATTATTCTTCCCAACTCCCACCTCCCACATCTTTAAAATAAATGAAATCGCTTCATCCATTCGGGAGCTATGATGCCACAGACAGACAGACACATTAAACTTATAGCAACCCTCATTTTTGGTCGGTGGTTAAAAAGCGGCCCTCAATATTGTGAGCAAGTAAAATCCGCTGTTGTCCGCTTAGCATTCACACTACAATCAAATAGTTTAAGCAAACGAATCGTAAAGGTAAATTTTGTCAACGTTCGATTGATACGAACCTGCAATTTTACCAGCGTGAGTTATCAATTAAATTGAGCGTGCGTATTCGCTAACATTTTTCGCGGTAGCTTTTAGGAAAATAATAATTATTATTTCTTAGATTTGTAAAATCAAACATTGGAAATAAATATTTTTATGTTTGTATAAACATGATATTGAAGGTAAGTTCATTGTCTTATCTTAAGCGAATACCGAATGATTTAAACTAACACACCATAATTGATAAGAAATTTCAGAATGTTGGTTATGAAAACTTTAACGAATGAAGGTATATTCAATTGTTACTCACAGTTAAGCATACATTTTTGATCTGAATAACTATAAAACGCAATTTAGCGGGCAAAAAAGATAGCCACGCCCATCTTTTTCGCGAAACAAAAAACAAAGGCGATAAAAAATTATTCATTGCAGACCACGAATCGACAAACGCAGCGAAGTCCGGACGTCCTCCAACAAAATAGACGTGTGACTTCAGAAAAATCTGGGAAATCTTTTAGTAAGGCCTACGTCCAACTGTAGACTTGTAGAATGATTTTAATGACGATGACTAAAATTAAAAAGATATAAGTAGTCTTTGTAAACGCCACTGCTTTCTCTTATTATCAAATTTCTGATCCATCCAAAGGTTGCCTGGAAGAGATCGCTATTAGTAATAAGGTCGCCCATTGTGTCAGTGTATTAAATATGTATCTCCTATGTATGTTCCTATATGTGGTGTTGCAATAAAGAATTTTTGTATTGTATTGTATTGTATAAGTACGCTGATACTACGAGAAAGGCGCTGACCCAATTGTTAATGTGCTATTTTGAGAAAAGTTTAAAATACATATTTTCAAGTTTATATTTAGGTACTTACTATTTCACAGATTTTTTATCATCTCCCTATTGACGTTCCCACTTCTAAGACAGGGACTTCTCTCTTTACGAGAGATATTAGGCCTTAATTCACCACGCTGGCCAAGTGCGGGTTGGTGAATGTCACATGAACTTCAAACTCTTCAAAGATCTCAGAACATGCCGGTTTCTTCCCTCGGTTTACCCTCAAAGTAAGAAGATAAATCCAGAAGTGCGTGGCGGGGTATGAACCTCGTGGGTTGGAATGATACAAGAGTTTGCTCCCACTAAGCCTAAATAGAATAGGGACATTGGCTCTTAAGCCCGCCAATAGGCTTTGGGAGTGCGCGGACAAATATAGAGTAATAAATTGAATTTTCAACGGAATTGCAAAACAGTTTTTGTTGCGAATAGCTGAATGGTTGAATTTAGTGACACGAAAAATGATTTGGGTTAAAATGTTGTCCGATTCCCTTTATTATGGTTTAAATGTGTCAAGCATTTAGGTTAAACTATTTAAATTTGTGTGAAAAAAACCTGGGATTTGAATATACTCGTCGTTATGGTTTCAATATTTTATTAGGTTCTAGCGTTTTACGGTAAAAAAATGGATTTACAGATTTGCACTTTCAATATTTTTTTCCAACAAATGGGTTTCTAAATCTAAAAATCGTGGAATAAAATCCTCTTCCGCTTTATCCTACCAATTTTGAAACTCCCTGTAGATGTATATTAATCTTTTATTACAACATTTACCTGACAAAAAAAAAATCCATCATAAATGCAGATTATTTTAGTTATTTTACACTCAATGATTTTTACCTATATAAACTTAGAGTATCCTTACCATAGATAGATACTCTAAGTATATAAATAAATAAATTAATATCTCCGGACTAATCACACAGCATCACCTAACCCAAACTAAGCAGAGCTTGTACTATGACTGGTGACTCTACATAGATAAATATATATATTTATAAAATATATATATTATAATAATATATACATAGAAAACACCCTCTACACCATATACATAACCAACGAACGTAATGTTAATGTTTCCTTAATGTTATGGTTACGGTACGTACAATCGAACCAACTGAATCATGACCCACCATAAGCTTATTTTTGCTTATCATCTTAAACACAAGTAGGTTGAAATTAGCTTGAAATTTATTTCCTTGGTAACGAACTTGATAACATTTGATTAGACACTGACATTTACTGAGTGCACTGTTAAATAAATCGGACAGTATCGACTAAGCTCGTACTTATATGAAACAGAAGAGATGATGTTACTGTCTTTATCTGTATTTACGTAGGTAAGTATAGGAAGTTTTCTACGAACGTAATGGTGCCACTTCACTTGGCCGTATTAAATTTGCTCAACTATTAGTCGCATTTGTTTCTCTAGAATATAAAATCAAAAATAATGCAGTAATGTTTGGGAAAATACGGCCAAGTGAAGAGCCAGCATAAACTTTAGATTAATTAATTAACAGGTTTCAATCACGTCATTCCTATAAGTATTTTAAGGACAGAAACATCTTCAGGTCTTTCAAGCTATATAAGTAAAAAGAGTAATAACATTTGTGAAATGAAAAAAATCTTTATTTAATCTTTAACAGAACTAATTTAAATTATAAGATTCTGTAATGCAGTCCAGTGCCGTGCAAATAATTTCTAATAGTTTGTAGACAGACGTCATGTTGCGCCGCAAAATATCGGGTGGGAGTAAAAGGATGTTCTTCGTAATGGTGTTGCATGTCCACTCTTTGTTCGTTCGTGAGTCGGCGAACGCCGTGGTTACGACGTCTGTCCTCGTGGGTGCCCTCTCCGGCGTGCCGCCTGATCCAGGTCCTCACCGTATTCCGAGAAATATTCAATTCGCGTGATATTTCCCGTATGCCATAGCCTTCCTCACTTAAGACTACAATCCGAGAACTTTGTTCTTCTAAATTAGCCATTATAAAAAAATATTAAGCATTTTCCTATTTAGTTTCTATTTTTTCACATTGACTGACAACTTGACATAATATGACACACTTGTAGCACTCCCATTTTTTAAATATATTATTTCCATCATCAAAAAGTTTAGGTTAAATAAGTGAGAACTAGCTCGAGATTCAAACAATGACTGTATATGTGTGAAATGTGGTTTTATGACGATGATAACAAAGGTTAAAATTGCATAGCTCTGCGACCTGTATTGACGTATTTTATTAGTATCTAAAACGTCGTAAGTGTTAAAGTAAGTAAGTGTAAAGTTTCGAGCGAATTATAAGGCAAGTGGGTCATGAATCAGTTGGTTCGATTGTACATGTTCAAAATGTATTGTTTTAACTTAATTCATTTTGTATTATGTTAGCAAAAAAAGGGTAGAACGGACTTCTTCAAATTTATTTCACCCGGTCTTGATATGAGAATATAGATTTCGGTTATTTCCCAGGTCAGTCTACTTAAGAAAACCCCATAATATGTTCGTACGTCATACGTTATTGACGCGTTGGTGTAATTGGTAGCACTTTGGGGACCTTTCCAGGATATGCAGGTTCAAATCCTGTGTGCGAAGGATAATAATAGTAATAAAATAATAATAATAAACAGAAAACTCGGAAACCTCAGTAGACAACTTAATTGAAACTTCCACTAATGCTCACTTGGCTTAGGCCTGTGTGTATTAGTTATCCCCGACTTTCATGTCGAGCAGATGAAAATCGAATCCCGAAAATCGAATAATAATAACAATAACTCTTTAATACACACCAAGATGAAACAAAGCAAAAATAAAAAGGATACGGATGTGTCTTAGTCTCTTTCTCCATAAAAGGCATCTGCAGTTATTATTTTGAAAACGCGTGTTTATTTACAACTCAATGTTTTACGTAAACTTTCTTTACGTAAAACATTAGTTTCTTTGTTACGAAGTATGAGGTTAAGGAAGAGTGAATCGTTCTCTCACAGATTTTTAAATAAATCTAAAATAATGTTTCAACAATCACAACGTTGTAAAAACTAAGTTACTAAATAAATGTATTTTATAAATAAAATTATCGTGTCACAATGTTCGTTCCCGTACTCCTCCGAAAAGGCTTGATGGATTCTCATGAAATTTTGTGAGCATATTGAGTAGGTCTGAGAATTGAACAATATCTGTTTTTCATTTTGCCAAACAACGTTTTCTGGGGTCAGCTAGATATTATTATAGAAATGTATATTATTATTAGTACATCTAAGGCCTGTTTCACCATCTACGAGTAAAAAGCTATTGGTTAAAATTTAGAGCAATCTCTGCTAGTCTTCTTTGACTTGATAGCTCTCAATACTTTAACCATCGATTTTTTCACACGGAGATTGTGAAACAGGCCCCTAATCCTAATATTAAGATATCTGAAAAGGACCACCCCAATGATTATTTACTTCCTTTGACGTTTCAAACTTGCCAGTCACCACAGTTGCCAGCCGCGTAACAAAAATTCAGTTACGTTCCATTTTACACAGGTTTTATTGTGCTCGTAAAAGTTTAACTACCGGTTACTGTCGCAACTTACATTGTTAATGTTATCTTACATAGTAAGCTGCAACACTTTGCTAATGACCGAAAATAAGCAGCTAATTTTCGACGACATCTTCAGTTTTATTGCATTTACTTAGTATTTTAGGGTTTAGTTGACTAAAATGATAATACTTTTAAAATTATCGTGAAATAATAAAACATAGTCTCTTTCTTCCTGATGAAGGACTCCTCTTGTCTTCCGAAGTCCGAAACGTTGAATGATTGATGACATTTCGCATGGCGATATTATCTTCGTAAGGAGCCACATGCATGACAATTTCATCGCCAAGATTCCCTCGCTCGTGGAGATGGGATGTCTCATAGAAAAAATACCTAGATATATTTATTGAATTTGAAGTGTCAACGCCTATCTTAATTTATCCGAAACCCTATGCACAGCACATCATAAGTACAGAATAGTCTACCAATTAACAGATCCTGTATAAGTACCAGTAAAATATTTGTCGATGTCTAATTTGAGCTGCCGACGCGACCGTATTAGAGAACCACTGATGCATTGAACATGAGGCATTTTTTTTTGTTTTAATTATATTATTCGTTCTTATTTTCATTAATTTAATCATTAAAATAAGTGTTAGAAATTATGAAAAAAATATACATTTTCATATTGCTACAAGTTTTGAACAATAAAACACCTAAAATTTACGTAAAAACGTTTTTTTTTAAATAAGGTAGGTACTTATTACTTAGGCACGTAAGCCGTGTTGGCTAAGTGGGAGGACACTCGACTAAGCCGTGTTGGCTAAGTGGGAGGACACTCGACTTTCATTCCGAAGGTCGTGGGTTCAAACCCCGCCACGCACCTCTGGATTTTTCTTCTTGAGAAATTTATGTGCGCTTTAAACACGTGCTTTAACGGTGAAGGCAAACATCGTGAGGAAACCGGCATGTTCTGAGAACTTTAAAAGAGTTTGAAGGACATGTGACATTCACCAACCCGCACTTGGCCAGCGTGGTGAATTAAGGCCTAATCTCTCTCGTCAAGAGAGAAGTCCCTGTGTCCCAGCAGTGGGAACGTTAATAGGGTGATGATGATGATGATGAGGTACTTATTTACATCTTGCGGTTAAAAGACATAAACTTCTTCGATCGAAGAGCTTTCTTACACAAAACCATATAGAAGAATCACTCTCGTCAAACAATGATTTCCGCCATTTTTCAGCCGTTTTTTGTTGGTTATAGGTAAATTTTAACTTCAGAACCTTATCCAATCAAAATAATCTAGTAAGAAAATGATGATAAAATAAATTTGATAAGTATGGACTCGCACCAAGGGCTCCTTGTATTTATACAGTTAATATAAAAAATAATAATACACTATTACTCTACTACAACACGTACCTAATTAAGAGTTTAATGAAATTAAATTTTGAGATTCAGTATGGGGAACGCCTAAATTTTTTTTTGTTTATGAATATTCATTCTATTCACAGAATAGATCTACTTACCAATTTTTCAACAGTGTTCTTACAGTTACGGAAAAAAGACACGACGAATACATGAGGATTCCGTTATTTGGCTACGAAGCCTTAAAATTAGCACTAAAGCTATGCAGTACACAAGTCCCTTCTAAAATCGTTACCTTTTTATAAAAGAAATATAGCTTTTAAACTTATATTATCTTATCTATCAATAAAAATATCATCAAGCCCACAGTACCCAAACTACCGGTATTGCAACTACACAACTAAACTACTTGTATCCTATCTATATAGTGGAACTACCGGTATTTTTTGTACCCGCCCACTAATTAAGAGCACATGTGCGCAAACACGCGAAAGGAGGGAATTACTCATAAACACCCCATCCCTGTCACCCGTCATAAGTGATAAACGGTGTTCCGACCGACATGTAGTTGAATTACCGAAACACCTATAATATCCAGCTATAATAATAATAATTATTATTATAAATACATTTTATTCAAATATTAACAAAATTCACTTATAACTATAGGTATAAAAACGTCTAAAATAGGTATGGGACGAGCCTGAACTAGGGTAATCCTGTACCTCAGGCTATTAGACATAAACAATAGGTTAGATAAATAAACTAATAAGCAGTACGTATTTCTGAAAACATCAATATAACAAAAAAAATTGTGACTAATTAAAATAACCTAGTTACGTAATAAATATCTTATATTATTTTATTTTTACAATCTTAGGAAAACTTACAGATAATAAAATAATAATATAAACTATATAATACTTAAAGGCTAATTACAAGTTCCCACAAATAATTATAAGAACAATAACAAAAGAAAAAAAAACAAACATGCGCACTATACTTAACTAAAAACAAAGGTTGTTTACTAATAATTACGTGAATAATAATAATGTATAAATACTAATAGCCTAACTAATTTTAAAATTAACATTAAACATCACCTAAAAATAAGTTAAAAAACAAACGTTTTATTGCTCTAGCGGATGTATTGAAGAAATCAACATCTATATCCGCATTATCAGACAATACTACACAACAACATCTACTCGTAGCCTAGTAAGCTTACATGTAAATAAAACAGTATATACTTTTATTACTTTGAATTCTTTTTAATTTAATTAAAGTCACGATTTATAATTGTTACAAGTTGAATATCTCTTTTTAGTTCAAATATAATCACAGAATAATTCCTTCCGCATGTGACACACAAAGTCATATTTTCACAATGGCACTTAAATTTTCTTTAAGGCCTTTAAATTAACCCGAAATACACTCAAAATAGCCGCAGAAAGTTATTAATAAACTAAAGAACTTATTTTAAATATAGGAAATGTCGTGATGTGGCAAGTTTTATAAACGCATAAATATTGATATACATTTCAGAGGCTGTATTCATATTGTATTCATTTAATTTAAAAGTTTAAGACATTAATTGGCATAACATAGGGACCCTTGTATAAACTCCATATAACTTCATTGACCAAACACCTACAATATGTCATAAAATAAATAGTTAATGCACAAGACATATAAAAACAGTTTCTCTTTCCTGTAATTTTAATTGTTTCCAAAACAAACTTATACAATACAATTATTTTAAATATATTATTATAATTTAATACTGGATATCTGAGAAACCTCTTCTCAGGTCAAAGAAAAGATGGATGGACTGGTGTGAAGATGACATGTGTAAGAAAGGAGTGAGTGTTGAGATGACGAGTGCCGGAGGAAAATGGAAGGAAAAAACATGTTGTGCCGACCCCAAGTAATGGGATAAGGGCAAGAGAATGATGATTATTAAACTTAATTATCAATAATTTACTATTTTATATTCCTTCGTAAATTTTCAAAACGTATCGCATGGCCGAAATGACATGTGACTTCAAGTTTTATTGGATTCCATGGTAATAAACTATTTTTATCAAACTTCCAGAAGTTTGTTAACCAAACACTTCGTTGCTGACGTCACATGCCACGCTCGTCAAAATGGCCGCGTTTAAGTCACCCGAAAAGGATAAAGATTTAATAAACGTTTATAGCGTAATGGTTTATTATATAATGTGTTTCGTAATACAACGACAGAAACGTATAAAACAGTAAAAAAATCGTTTTTATTCCTATTGCCAAATCACACGCTACCTACATCTACATTACAAAGACAGGTTGCTTAATTTCCTCTTTGTGATCAAAAGCGCCAACTTCAATTTTGATAAATTTAAATGAAAAATGCTTTCTTATTGCTATTATCAGACGTCCAGCGTTGCATTCACCTATCTACGGTATCCATAACATTAAAAATCCTTAATTTGGATTATATTTTTTATTCCTAACAAACAAAGGCTTAATTCCGACCCTTCATAACACATTATTACTTAAATTACGTAGGGATAAACCTTAATAAAACGACATATTATACCGAATAAAAAGAAAGGGCCCAGTTTGAAATTTCGGCCCAATTTATGACTAAGCGTGACCCACCAGCATAAGAGGAATTTTATTAAGTGTCATTACTTTATATTTTAACGTTTAGAATACAGAGGTCCTATTTTGTACACAGCGGGGATCTTTGGAGGTGCGCTTAGATTCTTTTAACATTTTTGAGATAATAGAGATGGGAAAAAGCGGCGTCGAGAAGCTTGCTACATTACTATTGCACAAATCGTGGCGAACAATATGTAATCTTTACCCATAACGCATGAATTTTAATTTTATCTATACTAATATTATAAAGCTGAAGAGTTTGTTTGTTTGATTGTTTGTTTGTTTGAACGCGCTAATCTCCGAAACTACTGGTTCGAATTGAATAATTATTTTTGTGTTGGATAGTCCAGTTATCGAGGAAGGCTATAGGCTATATAACATCGCGCTACGACCAATAGGAGCAAAGATATAGTGGTAAATGTGTAATAAACGGGAGAAATTATTTCATCTTTGAAGCCTTCCGTTGCGTGCGCCGTGAAAACGGTTCAAGATACACAAAAAATATGTATTAAAGAATAATAGCTCTTTTAATGATCTGAAAAACAGTCCGCAATAGTATATGTCTATCTTTTAAGATTAACTCACAAAAAACCGTTTTTATGGTACCTAATTTGGTCTAAATAATTTGTTTAAGTTGTATCAACATAATAATATTAATCTTTATTCAAATAAATATGCTGTCGGTTAAGAGTACCTCATTGTGAATAAAATTGTCTTTGACATAACTTAATTTCAACAAAAAACTTTAAAAATTACCGGGATTTTTTTTTACCCTGGCGACGCCGGGGCGGGCTGCTAGTGTCCAAATAAAAATCGTGGCTTGACATAATACTACCTCTTCCTTCTAGAGATCAAATATTAATAAAAAAATATTTAAAAGCTTATTTTTTATTATTAAAATTGTTTGTATCAATTTTAAACAAGCATTAAGCATGGGTTCGATTCCCGTCAGAAAAGTGAAGTATTTCTATTAAGTGTTCTGGAAGCTTTCTCTGTAGGCGTTTAAATTTTATTAAAAAATATTTATGGATATAAAAATATTTCTATAAAATTAAATTGTATATCAGATGGGGACCACGGGGCTCGATGTTGTTGTGTGAATTATCCGGATTTTTATTTTATCTTTTTATTCACAGTTTTAGACTATTGTCTGTACGCATAAGTGATATCACGAAAAGATTAAAGTTCCATCTACTAAATTACTTCTTTCGGGACCTCGACTGAATCCGGAACTAACATTTCCCAACACTATCCTACCGTAACCAGATAACCCAACAATGCAAGCTGTGAATCGAATTGCTATCGTGTCGTGCCCGTAATGAAATCGTAATGAATCCGTTACGGCGCGGCGCTATTTCTGTTGTCATGTCGTTATGATGTTGTGTATTAATAATTAGGTGGGCGATATGAATTTTTCGTGTTGCGACGAATTGATTGAATATTTATGTTGTATTTACATAATTACGATGGATGATTAATGAAGCGTTAAGAATGTTTTCTGTATAATAATTGGGTGATGAATTTTGATGATTTGTTACTGGGTAGTGACGTACCTACTGTTACAAGGTAGTTGGATTTAGAAGGGAATTATACTACTAGGACTAGGCAATAAATCCATATAAATACTATAAATGGGAAAGTATGTGAGTCTGTTTTATTGTCCGTCTTTCACGACAAAACGGTTAAACCGATTTGTCAGAAATCTCATATGGTGATATGATATACATACATTGATTTGGTTATGGACATAAGTAACTTCTTGAAGTTTTCTTATTATTAAAGCTACACTAAGGTATTACCTACTAAATGTATGTTCCGTGCCTAAATGGTAGGACGGGACTAGGGTTGCCAGATTTTTTTTTAGCATGTAAGGGACAAATGTCTAAATAGGCAAAAAAATACGGGATTTTGATTTTTTTTCCGGGACAAATGAAATACTATTTACTTATTAAGTTTTTTTATTTTTTTGAATATTTTTCTGAAGAACGTACAAGCTTTAACAAATCTTTCTTGGATTTTACATATTTAAAAAAATCTATACAATTATAATCGTAATTAAATATTGTCATTAATTCACTTTTTATTAAGTTGGGGGTACATTGATTTCGCACATCAGTCCACTTCAACACCATTTGTGAGAAAACTCGTTCTACGAAGCAATTAGAACTAGGGATACTGAAAAAGAAAGATATGATGCGAAAAATGTTAGGGATTTCATTAGGTATTGGAAAACCCTTCCAAGACTTTTTTCCACTTTTCAATCGCACCTATATTTTTCTCAGAAGATGCAACAGCAATGTCCAGGCATTTTTTAATCATCTGAAATTCTTCGTATAAGCAGTCCATATTCAACTCGTCTATCCTTAATAGTTCCGCAGCTTCTTGAAATTGGTTGTAATTTACTGGCGATTGAAAGTTTAAAAACAGCACCTTAGAAAGGATGTTATTTTCTGAAAAATCATATCGTGGTAACAAATAGCTTAAGAAATTATTGTAAAATTGTAGAAAATCGCCTTTTATTGATTCGTTTGCGGAAGTACTTAATCCATGCATAATATCTTTCGCTTGACTTCCAAAAAAGTTGTCTTTTATTCTTTGCTCCAACTTCTCGCGAATCTTGTGCATTTCGGTATGCATTTCAACAACTGACAGAGTATCTGATTCAATCTTTTTCATTGTAACTTCCACAGAGAACATCACGTTGTGTACAAATGACAAATATGCCAAAGTCTTTTTTTCTTCCTCATGGGAGTCGATGATATTCAATAATAAACGAGGACATTCGTTGCGGGATTCCACAAAATGAGATTTCAGGGCAGGCCATATTTTTAATACTCTTTCAACCGCGGGACCTAGAGACAAAAATCTCGTCGCAACATGTTTAATTATTTCTTCCCACTGCAACTCATTCTCTTCGAATTGGAGTTGCAAGTCCAGTCTTCGTTTTGCAGATCTACTGAAGTGACTGCATATTTTCAGTATCAAACTTTCGACGTCCACTTCCAATTTGTTTGTACTATGTTTGGCAGCATTGTGGAGAATATGTACTGGACAACCAGCTTTAACAATGTTTTCATTTTTCGCTGACAAAAGCGTATAAATGGAATGGTTTTTGCCAAAATTGACATTCGTATTATCAGCAGAAAATGCTGAGACTTTATTCAAAGCCAATCCATTTTTCTCCAATGTGTCTATTAATAACTTAGTCACTTCATTTGCGGTTTCATTGTTGCATTCGACGAATTCCAGAAGACGGTTTTGAATCCCCGTATCATAGTCAAAAAAACGTATGCAAATTGGAAACATTTTTCGATTTTTCTTATTACTCGCATCAGTTGCAATCGAAAAGTATAGGTTTTTACTGTGGACGGTTTTTAAAATATCTTTAACAGATTCTTTGGCCAGTATTTCGCATACAATAGATTCCGCTTTTGTTCTACGCACTTAAAACTCTGAGCGATTTTTGAATCACTGCAGATATATGGTAACAATTTGTGTGAACAATCCATGCTATTGTAACTAAGAGAATGCTTTACCGTATGATAAACTGATGCGAGTTCTCCTGCAGCAATCTTGTCTTCTGTCTCCAAGGCACTAGTACTGGGCTTTGAAAAATATTGTGATAAACTACTCCATGCTCTGTTGCTAACAACGGATATGTGAGATTTTGTAGATGCATGTTGTTTTAAATCCGCGACTCCACCATGAGCACAAGAGAAATCTTTATTGCACAAGCGACACGACGCCTTGTAGGAGTTTTCTTTTACTTCTCTTAACCAGGAAAAGTTATTTTCCCAGCTCGAATTATACTTAGTAAGCCTTTTAGCTTTCTTGGTAGGTATTCAACTACTTCTAGACGAAGTATCAGAGCCATTGTCACTTAAATCACTCATTTTGTTGTTATTATAATTAATCACAGGTTAAAATTAGTTAGGTACGTATATTTACGCCACGGCTGTCGCAAAAAAACAAAAACAAAATAACCGATCTATCAATCAAATCCATATCAAATCTCTCGTCTCATAACGTTAGAAAGAAAATGAGATAGAAAGTAATTTGCATGCAACTAACAGAGACAAACATTGTTTTCACACCGTTCTTTCCCGCCCGCGCCCGCGCGCCCCCGCGGCACCGAGCGCATCGGGAAATCTTGGCAATAATCGGCCATCCTCACCTCAGTCGCTCGCGCGCTGCCGACTGCCGAGCTCTGGATGCATGCGGGAAAATACGGGACAGAGGCGGTCCCGGCGGGACATTTGAATTGATGCCCGAAATACGGGACGTCCCGTGAAATACGGGACGTCTGGCAACACTAGACGGGACCCTATTACTAAGACTTCATCGTTTGTCTTTCCGTCTGATACCAGGGTATCTCAAGAAATTTAATAGTTACAAAGCTGACATTTTTAGAAATATGTTTTTCTGATGTCTTTTTAACAAAAAATTAAGATAAATTGCTTAAAAATGCCTTAATTTCCTTTAATGTAAAACACCATTATATTTTGTTATGTGCAAGTGATGCGTTTTCATTTGATACCCCACTCGAGTATATTTGCGGATTTTCGGTTTTCCTTCCCCACTCTCACCCCCATAAATTGAGCTATGATGTCCCAGACAGACAGACAGACACACAGACACACAGACAAACACGTCAAACTTATAACACTCCTCTTTTTTGGTCGGGGTTGAAAATACTAAAACATACATAACAAATAAATATTTTAAGTGGCTCCCATAGAGGACACACATATCTATTTATTACTAATTTTGAAAATAAGTTTTAATAAAGTAAGCTGTTATTATATTCTATATATTTTCCGACGTTTCAATTCCCCTCAAGAAGGAAGTTTCATCAGGGAAGCGGGAGTGCCTGACTTCAATCCCGTTTTCAAAATAAATAATGTAAATCAAAAACTTTTCTTTTAAAATGCACTTAACAAAAAACTACTGCAATATTAATAAGTTTAGAAACTACTACATTAATTAATATAACTTGCGTTTCAGCATTCTTTAGAGATCCTTTTGTAAAAAAAAGCAATTGCATTCAAAGTTAAAATTACATGCTAAGTGCACAATGAAATTCTGTTTGTTCGTCCCAAGCAAAGAATATGAACAAGTGCGGAATTTACCGGAAAACAGATTAAAAGGCCCCGAGCAAGTCTCAGTTGCGAAGCATGCAGATTAAAAACACTGAAAAACTGTACAAATTGTCTTTGCACGCGGTTTTATACGTGGTCCAGCCTTGCATTTTTTTTGTATATCTTTTATTCTCCACTAGACATTATATTTTATGAATACAGTTGTATTAGTCATATAAATTTTCATTTTGTCTAATTGTTAAAGGTGGTCTTAATACTGACAATATAATACTAACAGTCTGAATAAATGAATTGAAGTTGGATTAAATGATTTGATTATTGTCAGTGTATACTTGCAAAAAAAACGAACAAAATGTTAAAAAAAAGCTAGTAGCTAGTATAATTGAACGAATTGATAAAGTGATTTGAAAAACGATTTAACGAATTCATAAATTCATAAATTCTTTATTGTACACTAAAATGATACATTAAGGTTTATTAACAATGGTCATGTACATACAAAGACGAGCTTAACCCTATAAGAGTTTTCTTACAGCAAACCTGTGGTGATGAAGAAATTTGAAACAAATAAGAGTAGGTAGAGATGCAGTGTACATACAAGTTAGAAATAGAGATTAAAATAGAAAAAAGGCTTAAATTACAAAAACGAATTGTCTGGAAAACTCAAACTATTTTTCTTTCTAAGTATTTTACTTTTCCTGGCGAAAATTAATGAACACATAATAATTAAATATAGTTATAGACGAAGACAATAAAATTTGAGACAAGGTATCAGCCTAGATATTGTTTAGCCCGTGTTCCGTTTTGTAGCTTGCTACAAATATTCAATACCTGGCCCTTTCCAGCTTTTACGGATTCAAGAATCTTGTTGAACAGTGATTCAAGTACCTATAAGTTATAAAAAAAGAGTGCTACTTATTGCTAAAAACCGCATAAAGAGTAGTTATTGAGTTTAATGCGATCATAAATATTAGGTACCTATATATATAATTATATTAATAATGTAATATTATCTCCGGGCTAATCACACAGCATCACCTAATCCCAAACTAAGCAGAGCTTGTACTATGGGTGTTATGTAACACATAATAGATATATTTTTTTATAAATACATACTTATAATACATAGACAACACCCAGACCCGAAACCAGAAATATTAATTATATATCTTCGTTTATATACTGGTTAATCTTCCAAAGCCCCCATGAATAATGTTATTATCGCATATCTCAGCCTAGAGCGATAAAAGGTCAATTACATTTTAATTGTGCAACTTGTTGTTATTACTAACTGTAGAACCTCCAATGAAGAATGCTTTTATTAACTTCAGCATACGTCCTTTTTTTTATATATTTTATTTAAAAATTAGATCTCCCGATTATACCCGTGACGTCATATTTTAGCGTCGTGTTACCCCGCGATAACAAGCCTACACAACTGTCTTCAATAAAAAAATGTTATATCTGAAACCGAAATCATTTTTTTTTAATCGGACATGTCGTAAGTATTTTTCGTTAAGCTTTAGTGTTAACCCCGCTTATATTAAAGCTACACTAAAATAGTGACAATTGTCAGGTAACTAAAAGCGGGGTTAACACTTTTAGCCATTGCTTTTTTGCCATTTTACCAGTAGACAAAAATGGTCTACTGTCTTAATTCCAATATTATTTGGGGTAGACGAATTGCCGATTTTTAGTAGGTATTGTTATTGATTTTTTTGTTTTAAGTTTATCCATACATGCTAAAATCTATTATATTAAGTATATCTGTTGTCTAGTAACACGAACTGAATCTGAAGGATGATGATGATGTTTGTGCAGTGGATTTCCTTAAACTTACTCCTAATTTTATAACATTTTGGATCTATGTGTGATAATTCTAGTAGTCTAAATAAGGTCTTAAACCACGGTAAATTTCAGTCTACACGCGTTTCTATACAAAGTTCAGTCTAGCCTTTGCCCAGTATTGCGTAGGCTTCGTTTAGTGAGACGGAAAGAGATTTTAATCTGTTTGCTTAGAAAATCTCTTTTAACGGTAATGAGTTTGCAATGTGCTTTATTTAGAAGTTTTAAAAGTATTCCTTGTAGATATTTGTATTAAAATTGAATATTCAAGTGACAATTCAACTTAAATTTTATTGTCAGTACCTATAAAGTAGAAAAATATTTATTGGATAGTTATGTCAATAGAAATATTTAAACTAAACCGAATGAATGAATGTATTGGTAGTCTTATAGATCAAATTAATTTCTTCCAAAGAATCTTGGAATGGTGAGAAATAAAAGCGTATTTTCAAGCTAATTTTATTTCCATTTTTTTTATGGAAGATAAGTTTTCATTTGACCAAAATCTCACCAAATGTAAAGTGACGATGTGGTCTAAAATGGGGCATGAAAACCTAAAAAGTACTAGGTAGGTAGGTAGGTTATGAGAGTAATTGACTAGATTTAAGTCAATATTGAGTTTATTTAATAATTTGAATACATTTTTAATATTTTAACATTATCTGACTTAACCAGAAAATCCCTAGGATTTCATAGAAATAAATATATATTTTGTTCATTTTTTTAAAAAGAATCAGAAACAGTGAGCTTTAAACGAAGAAGAAGAAAACTTATTGTAAAAAAACTTTGTACATAGATGGTGGGTGAAAATTGAATAATAGAATATAATATAATTAATAAAATGTATCTTGTCGAACATAGAATATACGAGTAGAAATGTGCTAAATGTCTAACTGAACATTTGGTTTTCGGTGCATCCTATCTAATTTGGTTTTAAAATAGAAATATGGTTTCTCTTTAACTAAGCCACAGGTTAAACTTATTCAATTGTTTGTACAGTCCGTCCTAGATCTTCTCGCATAAACAGAGCACATTGTTCTGTAGGACATAAATCGTGGCCAGATCGCCCGATATTATTGTTGGCAACACTTATTACTGTAGTTTATACGATATCGTTGTTCAACGTCGAATATTTTATTTTATATTTTTAAATTATATTTTTTTTTGGAAAATTAACTTTACATCTCCTAGCCCCGTGGTAAGCTCTAAGCTTGTGTTACGGGTACTAGACATCTGTTATAGGTACTTAATGTAATAGACATACTTATATAGCTATTTTTACTATACATATTTAAAACCCAAACTAAGGCTAAGATGCAACTTCGCTTGATCCTTTGGTGGGAGTCGAACCCGCTACCTCTTGTGCCGCAAGCAGACCTTCGCCCACCGCGCCACTGGTGCGTTATTTGTTTAAGAAAATACAATTTGGAAGGTTATTTTACAAAAAAAAACACTTTTTATAAGTATTTCGGTTACCTACAGTTATTAAGGTATCTTAATATTTTAATTTCCATGAAAAAACATTATCATTATTCTGCTACTTTTGGTTATTTTACCAAGACTTGACGATTTGGCGGTAAATTTAACGGTAATCTTATAAATATGTATATAAATTTCTCGTGTCACAATGTTCGTTCCCATACTCCTCTGAAACGACCGATTCTCATGAAATTTTGTAAGCATATTGAGTAGGTCTGAGAATCAGCCAACATCTATATTTCATTTTGCAAAACAACGTTTGCTGGGGTCAGCTAGTGTTGATATAAATAACAACATTTATTTTAATTGTTATTATTTCTTGATCTTCATATTGGTCAGTGTCCCACATTTCTTTTGTTTGGATAATCTTTTTTACATTATTTTGCATCCCAAATAAAATACATTCACATAAATATTCTAATTTCAATAAATTATAGCCTAACATAATACAGAGTGGATTTTTGAGAAGGCATCACAATGGTATATACATCTACCGAGACTATCTGGGGGCACGGCAGTGCCCCCACCAAGTCGAGCAAAAAAGCGGCACGGCCGTACCATCCTTTTCTCGAAGCAATTCAGGCCATTTTCGACCCCCTGTAACTTCGTTGTGGATAAAACTAGAAGACTGAAATTTTCAGTAACCATGCAGGATTGTAAAGACACGGTATATTTCAAATTTCATTCAAGTCTTAATATATTTATATAAAACATTAAATAATTTTGAGACGAAATTTGAAGACTTGGATTTACTTGGATCTCACAACTTTTTACCGCAGAACAACTGAGTTGCGCGACTTGGTTTTTTTGACAAGTATTGATCCATATTTTTTCAGATATCGTTTTTTTATAGATATATATAATGTATAAGATCTAAACGGCATTCATAGATTTTGGAAAAATGTAACAGTCACTTAGTTCTCAATTAACAAAAACATTTTTATTACTGATCAAAAGCTTTTCTTGCCAAATCACGAATATCATTTCTAACCAATGTACACGAGAAATACCAGTTTTCAACTCATAGCTTTGTTGCCGCTATGAATTATTTTGATACCTATGTGAAATACGATCGATTGAATTCAATTTAATCCCAATCAATCAAAGTTAGTTAAGTGTTGTGCTTGCCTATATAATAGTCACATATTCCATAGTTTATTTATTTATTTATTTATTAACAATTCAATAAAACATCTTTACAGGTTATTTTTTGGGCCCTAATGCGATGTTATATTTATATTTATTACAAACACAACAAAACAGATTTTAATAATAATTCAAATAGATTAGTATCATAATAAAAACAATAAATCATCGAAAATATGAATAAATAATAACCAATATAAAACAACGATAATTAAAAATCAATTCAGAAATTCATAATTAATGCAAACAATAATTTTAAATGCATAACTAGTGGTAGGTACATTTAGTTTCAAGTTAATAGTATTTAAAATGTCTACTACAGTTTTTTTTGTTATAATTATGTGCTATTTTGGTGGTGTCATTTTTGTAAATACCTACATTATTATGATACATAGAAAACACCCAGAAATCGTTGATCTGGTCCACCGGCGGGAATCGAACCCTTGCTTCATTTGATTTGTTTTTGAATTTGTTTATGTTTTTTTTTATATGTAAAATCAAACAATGGAAATAAATGATTTTATATCTTGTATCCAACTATGATGACGATGAACGATCCGACACGAGATCACCTCACTGGTTACGGAATAACATCCGAATGCAAATGAATTATGGCGGTGTCGTGAGAATGGCTGCTGTTCGAGTATTCCACTGACCCCTGACTCCTCAGTTAGTCGCGGGTTCAGCGATTGTTAAGTTAACTGAAACATCATTAAATGAATCATTGTCATCATTTTAACCCCCGACCAAAAAAGAGGGGTGTTATAAGTTTGACGCGTTTGTCTGTCTGTCTGTGCCGTTTAAAAGTTATGGGGGTGAGAGTGGGGAAGGAAAACCTGCAAATATACTAGGGTGGGGTATCAAATGAAAACGCATCGCGTCCACATTACATAATATTATGTTGTTTTACATTTAAGGAAATTAAGGCATTGGAATCGGGGGCTTTTCTTAAATTTTAAATTTATCTTTTCATAACATTAGGCCCGCAACCAGTTTCTAGGGTTCCGTAGCCTAGTGGCAAAAAACTGAACCTTTACGGATTTGCCATGTCTGTCTATGCATTTGTTTATATCACAGCCACTTTTTCACTTCAAGTATAAAAAAATATATATTGAAGTTTCTTACATATTTTTTTACTAATAAAATAAGAGATGGATAAATCTGAAAAATATATAAAATTTACATGACCATGAAAACTACCAACGAAATTGGTTTGAACGGGATCTTTATAGGTCAAACGAGATTTTTAACCTATAAAGATGTCTCGAACCGTATAAAGTAAAATGATTTTTTTTTTCAGTTGTTAGGCGTCTATTTCTGGAAACAGGCCACCTTCAAAGATTCCCAGTTACCTAAAGCAAGTTGCATAAACTCGTAAATACAGAAGAACAACAAATACCATAGATTTGGAATTTAATGCAAACCAAGTTACTTTAGACATTTACAATCATTTCTACATTGTTTGTCTATAATTGAATTATAAGCCTTAAGTTTTAGAGATGGTACAAAATAATATTCTAAAATTGTATAGAAAAAAGCCGTGTTGGCTAAAGTGGGAGGACACTCGACTTTCATTCCGAAGGTCGTGGGTTCAAACCCCGCCACGCACCTCTGGATTTTTCTTTTTGAGAAATTTATGTGCACTTTAAACACGTGCTTTAACGGTGAAGGCAAACATCGTGAGGAAACCGGCATGTTCTGAGAACTTTAAAAGAGTTTGAAGGGCATGTGACATTCACCAACCCGCAATCGGCCAGCGTGGTGAATTAAGGCCTAATCTCTCTCGTCAAGAGAGAAGTCCCTGTGTCCCAGCAGTGGGAACGTTAAAGGGTGATGATGATGTATAGAAAAAATCAAGACGCAGTAACACAGCTTAGGTTCCACCTCTTCCATTCGTTAGAAGACGTGGGTTCGGTTCCCGCATTTCGCTGGTAAGTTATAATTTTTAATTTTAATTAAGGTTAATTATAATTTTTTAAGTGGGGTTGATCACTTTGTAAAAAACATAAAAAATGGTACAAAATTGTATTTTACCTATTTTGTAACACATCTCTACGTATCATAAGTATAGGTTTAGAAAAAAAAAATTATCTATGCAGTATATCAGTCACTTAACTCCCATAGTCCAAGCTTTGCTTAGTTTGGGGTTTGGTGATGCTGTGCGAGCAGTCCGGATATATTTATTTATCTATACAATATCATTTATATTCAACACACACAAAAAAAACTCACGACATTGTATATCCTGAATTGTAACTGAAAAGCCCTAGGGCCCATTTTCCAACATTCCAATACTTGTACAAATAATTTCGCAAAACTTTGAGCAAAAAACGAAGGGTTTTTTGCCCCGAAGGCGCGAAGTTATCGGGGACCACGTAAATAGAATTTTTATAGTAATAGGCACTGTGTTAGGTGAAATCTCATTTTCATATCTTTTTCAGGAAAAATATACCTTGTCGATGTAGTTACAGCTTGGTATATAATCATCATCATTATTTTAGACGTAGGATGTCTATTTCTGGATATAGGCGTCTCTGATAGATTGTCAGTTATTGTGGTCAGCCACGATTCCCCGTCTATTTTAAGCTGCGGCCCAAGTAAATGTGAAAGTTTGTAAGTTTGGATGTTAGTTTTTTCTTCACGGCAACCGATTTGTCGATAATTTTTTTTAAGTTATTGCTACCCGAATCCTGTTAAATATAAATGTATTTAATAACATTTATTTATTAAATTTTTTTAACATTTATTTTAATATTATTTCTCAAACATGAATGGAAATGATGTCAATACTTTTCAAAAAAAGAACAAGTGATGAATCGAATTTACGAGTACAGATAGAACATTTTGTTTATTGGAGCGTATTTTGAATTTGGAATAATTCATAATTCATAATTCATAATTCATAAAATTTATTCAATTCACAATTTTTACATTGTATCTGAATGTCTATAATATAATAAAACACATTAATTACAATTCTAATAACTAAATTATTTCTATATTATATCAATATTGTCATAAAATCATTTGTAATGATACTGTAAATATAACCTCCTGTGATGGCTCTCTCGTACCGGAGGATCCTCACCATCCCTCTCTCTTAATAACACCCCACTTTGCATTACATGATTTAATAAAACCTTTACCATACCTTAAATATTTTTACAAAAAAGGCGATTTCATTTCATTAAGATCTGAGCTTGATGCTATTGACTGGAAATTAGAATTGAGTACAAGATCTTTCACCGACGCTATATCTTATTTTTATTCCGTTATTTATAAACTTCGTGATACTTTCATTCCTTCAAAATTAGTAACCGTCTCCCGTAAGTATCCAGTTTGGTACAGGCGCCCTTTGATTAAAATACTTAGGGAAAAATCAAAGTTTCATAAAAAATTTAAAAAGTATGGTAATGCATACGATTATGACTCTTTCGATTTACTCAGGAACAGAGCGCGTGTTATGGAGAAAAATATGTACGATTCTTATATATCCAATATTGAACATTCGATTCAATCTAACCCGCGTGCTTTCTGGTCGTACGTTAAAAGTAAACGCCAGTCAAACTCATATCCCGCGGTTCTGCAGTACGGAAATGAGTCCTCTGATCAAGGTGAGGTTATCTGCAATTATTTTGGTGATTATTTTTATAAAAATTTCCTTCACTCATCTAGTTCTTCAATTTCACTCAATTATAATAATTCTTACCTTAATTCTTTACCTGATTGTGCAACCGACGTGAGTACGATAGAAATCATTGAAGATAATGTCTTTAAATTATTTAAAACACTTGATCCTTCTAAATCCGCCGGTCCTGACAATATATCGGCTTTACTTATAATTAATTGCGCCAGTAGTTTGTCACTACCCTTATCTCTTTTATATCGTCGCTCAATATTGGAAGGCATAGTTCCGGACGTCTGGAAGTCTGCCTATATTACACCTGTATTTAAACGTGGTATTAAATGTAATGTCGAAAACTACAGGCCTATATCTAAATTATGTTTGTTTGCAAAGGTGTTAGAGAAAATTGTGTGTACTCAGGTTTATTCTGCACTTAAACATAGTTTATCATCGTACCAACATGGCTTTCTGAAAGGTAGGTCTACCACTTCAAACCTTCTTTTATGCTCAGAATTTTTAACACGCCATATGTCTGAACCGTGTCAAGTTGATGTTATCTATACGGATTATTCTAAATGCTTTGACAGAATTGATCACGAAGTACTACTTGATAAGCTTCAAAGAGTTGGCATTAGAGGTAATCTCTTTAGGTGGTTTACGTCGTATGTTCGCAATCGCTGTCAAACCGTTGTCTTGGGAGGCTACTCCTCAGTGCCATTGAGTGTGCCTTCAGGTGTTCCCCAGGGTTCTTTATTAGGACCCCTTTTATTTAATATTTTTGTAAATGATATCTCTTCTTGTTTTGTTCACTCTAAAATTCTACTCTACGCAGACGACATGAAAATCCTATTTCCCATAAAAAATATTCATGATTCACATTTACTTCAATCTGACCTCATTCGATTTCAATCATATTGTGTTAATAATAGATTGGATCTTAATGTATCCAAATGTTACATATGCTCCTTTACTCGCAAGCCTAGTAAAATCTTATTTCCATATACATTTTTTAACACTCCTATTGTGCGGGTGAATAAAATTAAGGACTTGGGTGTTACTTTTGACTACAAATTATTATTCGACATTCACATTGAAGATATTGCTAAGAAGGCTTACCGTGCCTTAGGATTTGTTCTGAGAATGTCATCCGAGTTTGAAAATTTAAAAACCATTAAAATTTTATATTGTGCCTATGTAAGAAGTCATCTGGAATATGCTTGTCAGGTATGGAATCCGTGTTATAGTACATATTCAGAACGCCTCGAATCGGTACAGAAGAAATTCTTACGGTATCTGCAGTATAGGGCAAAAATTTTCCTACCAGATTACTATTTTAGATGTCGTAAATTTCATTTCCTTCCACTGTCTTATCGTAGAAAAATCGCAGACTTAGTTTTACTGTTTAATATTTGTAATAGCTCCGTAGACTGTCCTGAATTACTTAGTCAGGTTGGGTTGCGTGCGAACTCAGCCTTTTTGAGAAAACCTAGCACTCTTTACACTCCTATAGTTAAAACCAACTATAGAAGCAATGCGTTCATAATTAGAGCCAGTAACTCTTTCAATTCCTTGGTCAAGGATGGCCTTGATATTGATCTGTTTAACTCATCAACGTGCAGCTTAAGGCGTTTAGTTAATGAGCAGTTTTTCGCAAGTTCTTAATAATAATTTTCTTTTGGTCTTTTTTAAATAATAACATTTCTTTTTTTAATATTATGTAAGTAGTATTTAGTCTCGATAGGTTAAGTAATATATATATTTTTTATACTTTTTCTATAAGTGGAAACTTATAATTGGCCGTCTCTGTGCTTGTAACTGACTGTTACAGTTGCAAGCTTTTATACAAGTGTCTTAAAATTTATACTAGCTGTTAGTTTTCCCAAAATTTTGTAAATAAATAAATAAATAAATAAATCATATAAAATAAAATAATAATAATAGTCAGTAAATAATTAAGATTAAAATTAAAACGAAAATAATGAAACTTAAATTAAAATGTCTTTTTATAACAATATTGTGAATAATGTCATTAAAAATATCTAATAGAGGTACATAATATTGAAATGTCACGAAGAATTTAATCAAAGACGTCATCAAGAAAGTCCTGGAGCGAGTAGTAACACCCCCCCAATAAAAGTTCTTTTAATTTGTGCTTAAATAAGTTGTGATTGTCCATAGTTTTCATGTCACTGGGTAATGCATTGAACAGTATAACGGCTTGGTACCTGCAACAGTGTTTTGAAACCTTAAGTGTTGGTTGATAAGGTGTACTCATATCTTTTCGTCTAGTTGAAATTCGTTCAAGTTTCTGCTCTTCACTTTCGTATTTAGATGGGTTTTTTACTACATCATATAGTGTTACCATTATGTAAAGACTTGGAACTGTCAGAATTTTTAGGGTTTTAAAAAGTTCTTTACAAGATTCCCACTGTGGTATTCTAGCAATAGTCCGAAGGGCGCGCTTTTGTATACAAAAAGCTTTTTTAATATTATACAGGTAACTACCCCCCCAGAATTTAATGCTGTACCTGATCTTAGACTCTACAAGAGCGTAATAAACCATTTTTAGGTGATCCAGAGTCACCTCATCTCTAAGACTTCTTATTGCGTAGCAGGCAGAGCTCACTGAATTTATTATGGATTCTAGTTCATGTTTCCAGTTAAGAAATTCGTCAATTTCTACACCTAAAAATTTAACAGATTTTGATAGTATTACTTTTACCCCATTACATACGATGTCTAATGTATCTGTTTGTCGAGATGTGGATTTGAATAGTAAGGCATTGGTTTTGCTAGCGTTTACTTTAAGTTTATTAGCTTGGAACCATTCGTTGAAGACTCCAATGGTTATCTGCATTATATTTCCTAGTTCTTGGATATTGTCAGCTGGGATGACAGCATTTGTGTCATCCGCGTAAATTATTAATTCAATATTTGGTATCTTCTGTTTCACATAGTTAATAATGTCATTTATGAAGATTACGAAAAATATGGGGCCAAGAATTGATCCTTGTAATCCTTTAATATTACAATATTCTCTCTGATCTGAGTAAGGAGCTTCTTGATATGAGGTTGTATGAAATGGTGTGGTAAAATAATAAAATACTCTTTGATTGGATCTGTTATACCAATGTTGGTTTAGAACAACTCTTTACTTTATCCACTCAAACGTCTAGGTGACTATTTCAGCCTAAGAAAATGATGCGTGAAACGTCCAGGCTACTAGAGCAGCCTAGCTCCACCTATAGACTTTTACGTTTCTTTCTCGGTTGAAATAAGTTTGAGTTGCCCAAAATTGTTACTAGATGGAGCTTAAATAAATTCTGCAACTATTCCGATCCAAGAAAATCGTACCTGGCAACAAAAACTTTGAAAAAAAAATTTGTTATCTTTGGACTTGTTTGTTTACATTGTGAGTCACGCGCGTGTGTTTTAGAATGCAATTATTATTGTTGTATTTGCCCTATTTACTTAGTGTTATATATCAAAGTAATCCTCAAGAATCATTCTATAAGATTGTTTAAATTAACGCGTAATTAAGTATTTTTACTTTGTCCGATAAAATAATAATTACGAAAAAAATTTTGTTCGACATCAATGACCATGTTATTGTTGCATGCCGGGTTGATAATCATGTGTGTGAAGTGATTCAGTGAATTCTAAAGAAATAATTACTTTTAATGGAGACAACATTCATAAAACATGTTTTAATTAACTCTTAAGATCAAAATATAATGAAACAACCGAGATTTTTAGATTTGTTTGTTGGATTTCGCCGCCGGGCCACCACAGTAGTGACAGCAAGAGGAGGTTTGTCTTGTTTTTTTCTGGTAATTATTGAAAGGGAAGGTAGTGACTAATTGGTATCAATAAATAGCTTGTATCATCTAGTTAAATAATATATATGTATTTTTGGAAGAACTACAAATAAAACCTATGAAATCCAGGAAGAATGAAAAATTTTATGAATTTCAAGCTTCTTTTTCATGTTTATAATCGTGTTTTTGAAGTTATCCATGAATATTTTCAAGAAGTAATACTTGTAATGGAGACACAATTAATAAAACTTAATTCAATAAACTCCTACAAACAAAATATAATGAAACAACCGATTATTTTAGATTTACTTACAACACAAGAGTAGCATTGCTTTAATCCTATGACCATAATGATTATATTCTCTTTGCCTGTGACTACAAATTGCGTTGACGTAGAGTTCCAAGCAAATCTATAAAATGTATATACCATAAAATTTGTAATTTTAGATATTTGGTTGTTTGTTGTTCCTTCATTCCAAACCGGCTGAATAAATTTGACAAAAATTTTAAGTGGTGGTGGGTTATACCTTGGATTAGAGCGCAGGCTATTTATTATCCCTAAAATTAAATACTTCACGGTCACGGGCTACAGCTAGTCTTTTTATATAGGTACCTAATAAGATCGATTAAATATTCAAAGTAAAGTCACTGATAATATTTTTTTACGCCTCGTTAAATGTAATCAGTAGGTAAAGAGCCATCGTCGCGTGGTAGCAAAATGTACGGTCTATGAGCACGATCTATTTTGTTTTATCAAAACCGGGTAAAAGCGAATCACCTCTGTCATACTCTTTGAACACCATAATTCTTTGTTCTGATCAAAGATAATAAACGTAGACGCACCACCTCGTACAGCCGTAGGTGTAATATTACATACAAGACGTGCCGCTATCCCCGACAGGAGCCCCGACGCGACGCCGCCGATGGGAGATAGGAGATTCTTTGAAAATTGGACGCCTAGGAATGATAACTGAATGTGGTTTATTATGACAGGTTATGACATGGGTGGAAAGTTGCGGTGACTTTGAAATCACGTACGAAATGTCCAAAGATAGAGATAAATAAGACTTTAGATATAATTATGATAGCTTAGGCTGGGCGCAAACGAGCCATCGACCACAGCGACCGGTCGCCACTAGCAGGTCACACAATTTTTCATACATATTCAGACGCCAATACGCGACATTGTCCCGCTACTACACGCCCTGCGAGCGGTTTATAATAAACTAAATTTAAAATTAAAAAAAAAACCCTTGATTACAAAACCTTAGTTCCCTTAACTGTAAAACGTCACATTACTATTTTGTAATGTGCACGTAATGCGCTTTTATTTAAATACCCCATTCGGCATATTTTCGGTTTTTCTGAATTTTTTTGATGATGATTTTCATCAAATATGTATAAGAGCACTCATGCAAAGCTCACCTTTTATACAAATAAAAACTGAAATCGCTTCATCCGTTGGGGAGCTATGATGAAAAAACAAACTTATAAGACCCCTCTTTTCGTCGGGGGTTAAAAAGTGATGGCTTCCGAACACCGGTGGCTGTCACTCGTTTCTGACACAAACCATACAGATATAGTGGAATCGCGCGACCGCTACCAGTAGCTAGTCGGTAGCCCGTTTGCGCCGAGCCTTAACGTGGACATTGGCAAACTGTCGCGCATCAAGCTCAGAACAATGAAGAAAAAACTGAAAACTGGCTCTGGATAAAATTACCCGTTAATTAGATTTGGAGTCGACTTTTAAAACTCAATTTTTTTTGTTAGTAATTATATTAATAGTTAGTTAGGGGTGGGCCTGATTTTTCGCATTTAGACTCTAGGTAGTCCATTGTGCGTGGAGGTTTACTGATTTACTATAGAGCAACGAAAACATTATTTCAATTGTGTCAAAAAGAGTTTCACAGATAATTATATTCCTAGTGATAAGAAGATACAAGAAGATTTATAAATAACATAATTGCGAATGAAGCAGGCGGCATAATCAATTTATACCAAACATTCAAGGGAGGATAATATTGTTGATATAGGCAATATTAGGTATGCTAGGTTATATAAACCAGCAAGTAGATATGCAACGTAAACCAAGTTAGGGTGTCATGCCTCAAGGCATGCATCATCTGATTTTAATTAATTCTGATCTCGTATGTTCTAGAAACTGATAGGGAAGGCTGTTTTGTTTATTTTTACATGTTATGCAGTTCTTAAATAATCCGTGGACAGGAGTGTCCAGCACATACAATAAATGGCTGTTGGGTAGAACAGTTCTTGAACGAGGGCTGCGAATCGAATACAGCTAGCCCCGTAGTAAAAACTACTGCATCTAAAAATACCTTTCATTTAGATTTTATCTAGTTATTTTTATTGTTTTATTCAATGCATATTTGGTGACCAATGATTACCAATCAATTATGGTCGTACCAATGATTCCATACTTCGAGAACTCAGCATCAAACAGCGGTTGTCATCTTTGGTACAGTCTCGTATCCTCACTTTCTTTGGTCTCGTATGCCGCCGAGGGGAGGTGGCTATCGAGCGACTTGTGGTCCAGGGGAAGGTTGAGGGCACCAGGCCACGAGGAAGATCCCCTATGAGATGGACCGACCAGATAAAAGCGGCGATAAATGGCTCATCATCACTGCATGAATGCACCAGGAAGGCGGCCATCAGAGAAGAGCGGCGGCGTGTTGTGAAGCTTGCCACCAACACCTGAAATGATTAGACCACTCTGTCAAGAGTGCAACCGAAGAAGAAGAAGATATTTGGTGAGGGCAACCAAGCAATGGTCCCCACTCTATCGCCGTTATATTCAAAAGGTTCCCTAACTTATATTTTTAACTTAACGAACTTAAAAAATAAATAAATTTATAGGAAAATGCTTTACAAAACCCGTAAAGCCCAGAATATCACATTAAAAGCAACCCCCACTATTGTATTAGATGTGTCCTCACAATAATTCATAAAGTAATATTGTCGAGCGCCGTGTAAGCGCTGGAAGCTGAATAATCCTTGCTTGAAAGCGCTTTATTTTATTTGATGTTCGCTTTGTTTATGGCAATACAGCTTTTATTTTCTTACACATTTTGTTCTTGAGATGGTGTTATGTTGTCTTTGCTTGTCGAGCTCAGTTGAGTGGGATTTCGTTTGTAAATTTTCTTTATTATGGTGAGTAAAATATAAAGTTTGTTTGATTTTTCGATGAATTATGTATTTAAAGAATAAGAGGTCTATTCTTATTATTATATAATTTGTTTTAGGATTTTATGTACAATTATATTTTACTATTGAAATATTTCATCGTATTAGTAATCATTACGCATTGGTAACCTTTATTGTGTATTATTAATTATACCACAGATACATACTTTAATATGATACAAAATTCATCTATCATTATAAAACTTAAAATGATGCCCTTAAAATTAATTTTGAATCTATAAGATTTTACTACAATAGTCGTTATTTCCGGACAAAATTACAGTTACGAAAACGTTATTAAACTCCTCATTTTCAAATCAATACCCAAATACCCTATAATTCCGCCGTCAGCAACACTTATCCAAAACATCCATAAATCACAATAGGTTTCCAATAATGTTGCCAGCAGTGAGGGCTGCTTTTGATGTAATTATTATAAATTACGGTTATTTCGTAAGTGTTGACCGTGTGTTTTGCTGGAGAGAGTTAGGGGAAGTCAAGAAATAGACCAAGACGGTTATTTGAATTGTTTTTTTTTATGCTTATTGATTATTTTTAATGATTTTTAATAAGTGATAAACCTCCTTTGCAGGTGAAACTATTTTTAAATTTTATGCAAATAAAGATAGACATATCCGTAACCTTCCTTATCTTGTGCACGCGAAGGTTACGGATGTGTCTTTATCTTTTTCGGCATAAAACTTAGTGATTATTATTTTCTGATCTCTTAATTAATGGGTCTTTTATATTGTTCGTTACACAACTATCTATGTCGTTGTATTTCTTTCCTGTCCATCCAAAGGTTGAATGGAAGAGATCGCTCTCAGCGATAAGGCTGCTCTTTGTACTCCGATGTCTTGTTACTGTTTACTGTATATATCTATCTAAATATTGTTTGTTTTATTGTAAAAACATATTATTTTGCTTTTATATAAAAACAGATTAACAAAAATCAGTTCTCGCAGGCCAATTATGAGGTAACAAACCAAACCTCTCTCTTTCTTGGAAAGTCAGTAAATAAAGTTCATTTCTTTATTTTTATAAAAAATACTTAACTATATTTTTGTAAGCAGTAAGACTTTTTTGCAAGCATCTGCTTTCATGTGTCATCAAAACATAAAAAACAGTAATTATTAATTTTAAAATCGAGATTTACTCACTTTTCAGAGAAGGACATCTCTTAACTAACTATTTGTTGTCCGAGACGTTGAAAGAAAGGTGTAAAATCCCGATATTATAATGAAAAGTGTCAATCAACTCATCACAACTTTGAAAGTGAAACTGTAATTATTGCCCTTTTTGGAAATAAATTAAATCTGTAAAAATTTTATGCAGAAAAAGAATAAGACACATCCGTAACTTTCGCACGCACAGGAAAGTTACGGATGTGTCTTATTCTTTTTCTACATAAAATTTATAAATAGTTTCACCTACAAAGTGAGGTTTATCACTAACTCGCCTATTAAAAATATTTGAAAATTAAATGTGATCCAAAACAGTGTACTAATTTTATAAACAAACTAAAATAAATTCAAAACGAATAATCCTCAACCAGTGTTGTCTACATACCAAAAACAAAAAGTCCAGTATTTAAAAAGTAAGCAATAAAGGAGCCGGAGAGAATCCGACCACTCACGCACCCAATTTGAGGACATGGTGGTCTTATCTGATACCGTGCGAGGGGCTGGGGCGAGGCACACTGAGAGCGACTTAAGTCTATCCTACGCTGGTGACTGTGTTTATTATTTGATTTAAATCACGTTGAAAACATATTGTTTACAATAGATTTTTAAAAATTTCGAATTTTTAGAATTTTCTATAAAATAATATCACTGTTTGCGAAGCTAGGCACCAGCGACCGGTGAATAGATCTAATTATGATAATTAGTTCTTATTATAATTATTTTTAGTGTTACAATAATTACTGAAATTCGTTAATTTTATTGATTGTTAAGTGCGGTAGGTATTGAAAACAAGAGGTTACTTAATTCACAGCTTCTTTTTGACTTCAACCCATCGCGCTAGTTAGCAAACTATGTAATAACATCGTAATTAATCGTACTCTGCAATAGCAGAGTACGATTAATACGATTCGTCGTATCCTACGAATAAGTCCACATTGATGATTTTTTTTTTCTAAATAAGCCTTCATTTGACCACAATCTCACCTGATGTTAAGTGACGATGTGGTCTAAGATGAAGCATGAAGACCTAGAAGGAAGATGGCTTGTCCGGGCCACATTACGAAACACGAAAAAAACGTTTTAGGCACTGGCCCAGCCCGGAGGGTGGTTATTATTTTTATTCTAGTCCTCAATTTAGTTTTGTATTTTATATACATGCAGTTTTAAAACTATTTCAACAAAATACACTTTCACTCAGAGTGTTGCCATCCTAACCATTAATGAATACGTAATGATGAAGCAAATTCATTTAATTAGCCGCTACGGTGGATTTTTGTTCCGATGCTATCAGACATGTTCCTTTGATGAGTAAATTGAGGATGGTATTTCTGATAATAATTAATTGTAATTTGGATGAAGAGAAATTTCTTTGTCTGTGTGGGAATTCATTGCATAGTTTCGTTTGTTTACGAAATTATAACATTTATTTAATTAATTTTTATTGCCGAAATTTGCTTGGATTACCCTTCCGAGACGTGACATTTAACTATAGGCTTTATAATAAGCTCAGAATCAAAGGTTATGCTCAGAATCAAGGATTAAGCTCACGGTTTCTATGGCCAAGTCAAAAATCCAGAATCAGAGATGTTTCTTAACGAGTTCGAATCAGGAGAATCGGGAAATAAAAAAGAAAAGCAGAAAAACTGACATAGGTAGGTAGTTATATTGGATTAGCAAGTTAAAATTGCAGTGGGTCATGTAACCAGACGAAAAGGTGGCCGTTCTGGACGAAAAGTTCTCGTATAACGTTAACTAACTATTATTCTGACTATTATGACTATTAACTAGATGAACAGACAATTTGGTTAAAGCAGTGACAGTTTTTAACGCGGAAAAATACAATATTTCTCACAAAACCAGCCGTAATGTCCGTGTGAACCTAGTCTTAAATATTAATGAATGGTTATACCAAAACACTTCATGTACCTACTAAGACTTATATATTTTACTGAATCATAACATTACCAGACAAATTAAATCCAATAATCCATTAGGAAATCCCAAAGGAACCCTAACAGACCGTCGGCGGAACCCGTCAGCCTGACTTGCACAAAACATAATAATTTAATCAAAAATGACACAGCCGGATGTCGCCTATTTGCGTTATCACGAAGATAATTTTAATAAATGAAACGAGGAAAGGCTGGTGACTAGCGCTAAGTTAATTAATTCTGTCTTTTTATTATTAATTATGTGTAAGGCGAGATAGGGATATTAAAGGTTGTTTATTATTTAAAAGTAGCGTACAGTATTCCTGTTATTGGTATTAAAAATGTTTTTTCCGCGAATTATACATTATTTTTTCATGGGATTAAGTTGAATATCAGAATATTCTATATCAGTGAAATTCTTCCTCGTGGAAAATATCCGTAAATTAAAAATCATCAGAACTATTTTAATGATACCAATCATAAGGCTCAATAGTAAGTATTATTTTTCGAAAAGATACAGTATCTTTAATCAATAGATTTTTTTTTATGCTAAACTATTGCTATGAGTATTTAGTCAACTTTGCCGTGCTCATAAAATATTTGAGTTTGTTGACTACTCACATTATTTTGCAAAATCAATTATATATATTTTTGAAGTGAAACTTCTATAGAATCATAGTGATTTCAAACCGGATGCAAAAAGATGAAACGGAAATGGTAAGAGACACAAATACAATGCTTTATTTAAATTTCTTTGCGCGATACTTCGTAGTTGAGACTACGAAGTATCGCGCAACATACTTTATGTATTTCGCTTTATTGAAGTAATATAAATAATCCGAATAATTACAGATATAATATGTTTGTTTCTCTTATCATTCTAGCAGATGCGTTCATTTCACCCTTTTTTCTATTCGATATATTTCATAATTATAGTTCGTAAGTAGTAGACTCCAATCGTGCGTCGTAGCTGACACACACACACTTTTTTTTATTCTTCTTATTCTTTCGTCGATTTACTGAAGTTTCACTTCTATCGTGTGTGAATCGCACACACACCTTTTTTTTTATTCCCTTTTATTTACAGTAGTTTATTGTAACTATATTATCTTCTAATAATTTGATGAGTTCTAAATTGTATTGCATAAATTTAGTTAGCTCACAATATAATCAAATAGGAATTTAAAAGTACCTACTCGTAGTTTTTTCCTGCCATTTTTGTTTTCTTACCAAGTTTTTGACGACTTGGCGTTATCGAGAGGGTAAAGCTAGATCACCTATACATTTGAGACAACAGAATTCAATAAAATAATATCTACCAGATAAAATCACAGACCAATTCTCTAAATCTGCAGATAAAATAAATATCAACAATGATACTAAATATTAGAGTCCGTTGATATAGCGCATCAACCTCTTGACAGGCCGCGGGCAATCAAATACTGTAGGGTTACCATGAATAAGAAATTTAGGAAAATACTACTACTAGGTCGCCCATTGTGTCACTGTATGTAATATGTATGTATGTATGTTCCTATATTTGTAGTGTTGCAATAAAGAATTTTCGTATTATATTGTACTTTTTCTACACTACTTTCTACTTGCTACTGTCCTATTACTAGCTTCCAGATAAAATAAAAATATTAACTCAGCTCTGCACCCGTGACTTTATCGCGGCATAAAGTATTTTGTTCTTTACTTTGACAAACGTATATCTGTTATATTCGTGGCTATGAGAAACCTTCAACTAGCATCCCGCTACTGTGCACTCAGTATAATAAATTTATAACAAACAAAAATTACATTATGCAAATACATATTTTTTTCTAACCTTCAAGGCAAAGATATATTATAAGTTTGACGTTCCTGTGTGTCTGTCTGTGGCAACATAGCTCCCGAATAGCGATTACTATTTAATTTCTTTGTATTAAAGGTAAATTACGTGCGTTACGGAAATCGTGGGTGAAAGTGGGAAGAATAACCGAATGTCTGCAAATATACTCGAGCGCATCACGTGCACAAGGGAGTCGCACGTGGTTCAGAAAGGGCTGGTCTAAAGTTTAAGAATAGCTTTTTTTTAACGTGGAAATTATTAATTAATGATGATTTTTATATTTTTACATTACATTATTCATATATTTTTTACACTTTATCTCAGTTGATTGTCAATTCCATGGTAACCCTACACATCAAACCAGCCAGTCATCGCCCACTGATTATCGGCCAACTCGATGTCAGATCAGTTTCTTTATGGCCGCGGCAAAGAATTCCCGCCGCCGGCATGCCAAGGGTTAAAAATGATAGTGTGGATGCGCCTTTATACTGTCGCTTAGGCTATTGTTGATGAGGGATGATAAATCGTAGTTTATTGTAATTTTATGTAACGATTATTAAAAAGTCTTTGTATTTATTGATAACGGTTTGGAGGGTGATATTTTGCTTAAATTTTAAAACTTCTACTCATAGGGATAAATATTGATCTCAAGTTAATTTATTTAAAGAAAGTATTTACCTACTTTTGTTATTTATGTTATGTATACTTGTCTTATAAGATGTCAAATTCAAAACTTTTTTTCTTTATAAACATAGGGCATCCATGTAGCCTTAACACGAGTTGTCACTAACGCCTGTTGGAGATTACAACATGTTGTAAAAACATGCATGTGACAGAAAATTGTATCTTTATAATGTATGGGATTACAGCATGTTGTAATCTTCAAAAGAGTAGCAACAACAGCAGTCGTAAGTTGCAACTTGTGTTAGGGCTTATGGACAGGCCATGACGATTAGCTAGTTTAAATTTTTACACTGAGTTGATAAGCAAATAAAACAACACAGCTTTTATCAGTTATTGCAATTTTGTAGTTATTTATAACTTTGTTGTTCTTATGAGTTTCATTGGGTGGAAATGTTATATTATCTACATCAGTCACAACAACCGCTTGTCCAAACTTGATCGTAGAAAAAATCTTTTTTTTTTCATGGGTAGAAAGATGTATTTACCTTGGGACCCATTCCCATGGTAAATTAAAATAACTTCCAAGCCTAGGCACCACAAGCCCCAGAATCGGTCTATGTTTTGCACAATTTATAGAATATTTCAAAATGAACCACCATTTTTCTCGATTTCGCCGTAAATTTATGCAAATACCCAGATATTACAAACTTAAAGTAGCTCTAAAAGTAACTTCTTAAGAAACTCATCATTATAACCAGCCCTAAATTCAGTGAACTTCAAAACCAAACTTTCTAATTAATGATTAAACCAAAATAATTAAACCCTTTAAAATTAGTCGACCTTTCAGAACCTTGCCTTTGTCCTCCACCTTATTTACACCTTGCTTTTAAGTCCCTTTAGGTTCTAATCTATTTATAAACACTTTATTTAATTAATAAAATTTCTTCCTTCTTAATATAAAAAAAAACTCTCTTTCCAAGAAATGTGTCCCTACGTTCATAGGGTGATGATAATAATTATAAAGTCATCTTTTCAAAGTCAAAGTCAAAGTCAAAACGTTTATTTCCTTAGACGCTTATGCATAAATGGACTTTGTTGATAAGTCATTACATTACTCGTGAACGGCAGAAGCTATTTTTGATTGACTTTTAACGATAATTACTTATATACAGCCGATTAAAGATACCAACTCCTTATTTGAAGATAATATAATATAATTATATTTTATTAGTTTGTATGCGGATAACTGCGTCGTTAATGAACCGATTTTGATGAGTGTTTTTTTTTAATAAAACAATCAGTAAATTGGTTTCATAATTATATTGAAAAATTACCTCATTTTGTGCCAGCTCGAGGAATTATTCAGTACTATAATGTTTTCGATTTGTTAGTTATGTCTCTGTCCGGAATAGCATAATATTTACGTAATAAAAACATGTGCGACGCGGTGGTGGCGCTGTGGCGGCACGGCGGCGGCGGCATCGTGTGTGTGTGTGGAGCGTATATCGTTTCGTAAATGCAGGCAATATAATTTTTCTAATGTCTGGGATATCTCCTCGGCATTGTTCCCTAACCCTCTGAATCCTTACACGTGACCTCCGGGTGGTGCTAAGAACAGTCTCTGGTGGTAGGCTTCGGCCGCGGCTTGTCACCACCCTCCGGGCTGGGCCAGTGCGTGAAGCGATGTTTTCGTGTTTCTTAATATGGTCCGGAGAAGCCATCTTCAATGTCTTCATGCTCCATCTTAGACCACATCGTCATTTTGCATCAGGTGAGATTGTGGTCAAATGAAGGCTTATAAAGCATAAAAAAAAATTGATTCCTAAGGGTGGTCACGACCCTCAGCATTGAGGACCACAAAGCTAGGAGAAGAAATCAATATATGTGTATACAAAAATAAATAAATATACTTCTACAAGATACTTCTTAAAGAAAAATATCTGCGTGGCTATAGCTGGGGGTCAACCCCAAGATAAGGTCTTTATAAAGGACATTGTGTTTTCACTCGACTGCAGCCCTCGAATTGACTTTTTAATAGAAAACATTGTTCACGAAATTAAGCTACTTTAATACAAAAAGAACGGGAGCCTCTTAAATTGGCTAAAATTTAAAACAATCAGGGAAGCGAAATAATTTTGGAGAAAATGAAAGTTGAAGAAAAAAAATTTTTTTCAGTTATGAAACGGCATTTACTCGAAGGGTGACAAAATGTATTTATTGACTAAATAATAAACTAAAAAAACCGTCTTAATTGAAAAAAGGTGGGCACGTTTCGTTGAAGACTACTCTTTATACTGAGGTTAGAAACGTTTCGATTTTATCATCTCTAAAAGAATAGAAAACACTTTATAGTACACCACACAAATAAGAAAAAACTTTACAAAAACCTTAACTAATTAAAAACAGGGTACAAAGGGCGTCTTTAAATAATGATTATGTAAATAAAGTTTTTTAAAACGTAATTTCCTTTTCATTTGAAATTAACTTTAACTGAGATATCGTCCTAAATCCACTGTGAACTTAAAACTGTGACATCTGTGTGTAGAGGATAATTCCTTGTATTATAATTATTCTTAAAGTACAATTCTAATTATATTAGCCATAACTTACATTAGCTATACAAATTTAATAATGATAATCATCGATCACCCTATTAACGTTCCCACTGCTGGGACACAGGGACTTCTCTCTTGACGCGAGAGATTAGGCCTTAATTCACCACGCTGGCCAAGTGCGGGTTGGTGAATGTCACATGTTCTTCAAACTCTTTTAAAGTTCTCAGAACATGCCGGTTTCCTCACGATGTTTGCCATCACCGTTAAAGCACGTGTTTAAAGCGCACATAAATTTCTCAAGAAGAAAAATCCAGAGGTGCGTGGCGGGGTTTGAACCCACGACCTTCGGAATGAAAGTCAAGTCTCCTCCCACTTAGCCAACACGGCTTAGTAATGATAATAATGATGTTTAAATTTCAAAGATACCTAATAATAATAATCCTAAGTTTGTGTTGTAATGTCCCAACAGGGCTAATGTCTGGGAATAAAATCAATGTGACAGCTTTATGTTACAACATGACACAACTGATTATGATTACTTATAACTTATTCCCAGCTCACTGATACACAATCCCTTATTCAAATTAAAAATTTATGAAAAACCTCCGATTCCAATGCCTTAATTTCCTTAAAAGTATAACACCATAATAATTTGTAATGTGCACGCGATGCGCTTTCATTTGATATCCCACTCGAGTATATTTGCAGATTTTCGGTTTTCCTTCCCCACTCTCACCGCCATAACTTTTAAAGGGCACAACCGATTTTCATTAAAAAATGTCTAAAAACACTCGCGCCAAACCCACCTTTCATACAAAAAAAAACTAAATTGAAATCACAGCATCCGTCCGGGATCTACGATGTCCCAGATAGACACACAGACAGACAGACACCCTCTGTGTCTGTGAGTGAAAAATCATAAACGTGTCCTCAGTTTCACTCAGACTCATCCATCATGATTTGAACACTGAAATTCCTATTTATTAGCCAAAATGTATGAACTAGCGATATTCAATAACGCGCCAAATCCTTTAACAATCAAACTGCGTGCTGGCTTGGACTTCTCCCAACTTGTCTGAATTATTGCCTGGTGTTAGAGGAATAGATGCGGCAAATAGAAGGGACAGTTTTTATATTATTTAATTAACAAGGAACTATGTACTTAGGACCCCGTGTTGGCTAAGTGGGAAAACATTCGACTTTCATCACGAAGGTCGTGGGTTTAAACCCCCATTTATTTCAAATCTGTTTATTAAAAATGCAATTTAACCTATTTTTAATAGCGTTTAAGAATATAAAGGAGATTAAGAAACGTTTTGTAAGTAGGTAGGTACAAATACCAAACCAAAGTTATGTTTTGAACTCGTACTTGTACCAATTTTTTTGTTACCAACACATTCGTAACTTTTTTTGTGATTCCTATTATTAACTCACTCTAATTTTTTACTATTCTTGACATTTCTTATTATTATTAAATGAAATGAAATAAAATGAAATGATTTATTTGCAAGAATACAAAATAATTAATACATACAGTCAATGTATTCAGCTTACAAGTAGGAGTGCAAATGTTACTTCAAAATTAAATTAAATTATTCATGTAATGATTATAATTTAAATATTAACACACATTTAACATTTATATGCCCGCTGCTGGAACATCATCTCAACTGTCCATATCCCTTTACAAAAAAAAAAAAAATATCATATTTGGTGTTTTTCTCTGTCACCTGTTATTTCAAAACTCAGTCCCCTACTTCATCATCACCAGCCGTAGGACGTCCACTGCTGTAAATAGGCATTCCTCAAATATTTCCAGTAGTTTCGGTTGGCAGCGGCCTTCACCATGTCGTTCGTCCGTCTAGTTTGTGGACGTCCTACGCTGGTCTACGGCTTCTACGTCCTCTCTAACTTTATAATTCGAACAACATCAATAAAAAATCATAGTGCGGTACATTATCACAGTTAACCTTCTGCATAGTAAGAATATTCACAATAGTTTGAATCCCTGTCAAAAGCAGTCACCTATGAGGCCGGGCCTGACAGCGCCATTGAAGTTCGAAGGCGTTTTAGTTTGCATTCTGATCTAAGTTTTCTGATAACTTCGCATAAAGTTGACAGGCTTCGCGGTGGAAATTCGTCGTAAGTGCAAATGTCATAAAATTTAGAATCGAATGGAAATGGAGAGGCTGTTCAAGATTTGAGTGTCACTAATAATAATACCTATTTTTAACAAAAAAAAAGTATTCTTTAAGTGTTTAAAATACGATTATACGTTAATATACTTAAGTTTGATCAAATAGAAATATCAAAATTGAAACAAAGTAGATAAATAAAATTTGAACAATTTAGCACCAACTTAATAATAAAAAAAAAAATCCGCGAAGAATTAAGAACGTCCTTTTTCGTTGAAAGTCGGCTAAAAATCACCACAATTTTTAATCGAGTAGGTATAAGTTATTGGTAGTTATTGAAATTAATACGTTTATACATTACTTGATTTTTACCTCTTCTTTACAAAAATACTCACGACCACGTGTTTGCGTTGTCGATGTCGCTGCGATGTGGTGCGTCGGTATGTCGTGTGGGTTGGCCCTTAGATAAAACAATACCTACTAAAATCTCCACGAACTATGCAGTGTACTATGTGTATTAAAACAAATTTTTATTGTTACAGGTACGTAGTTCTTATATAGCAAGGACTATTTTCTATTCTGTGACAACTTATCTACAATTTAAGGTATACTGTAGCTATATTTCGACGTGCTCATCACGGCCTCCGTGGCGCAATTGGTTAGCGCGTTCGGCTGTTAACCGAAAGGTTGGTGGTTCAAGCCCACCCGGGGGCGTCATTTTGCATAAAAATGATTTTGATAAATTGTAATTTTTTTTGAATTTATAAATTCATTTTCTATGACGATGATAATAATTTCAATTGTAATTAATTTCAATAACTAACATGACATTGCACGCCATGTATCGGTAAAAGTTCTATATAATTTATATAAGACCTATAACCACAAACATGTATTTATGCAATAAAAATACTTTACTTTACTTTTACTTTACATTTATGGTGTGTTGTTAACCACCGACCAAAAAAGAGGGGTGTTATAAGTTTGACGTGCCTGTCTGTTGGTCTGTCTGTCTGACTGGGACATCTTAGCTCCCGAACGGATGGAGCGATTTTTTGTATGAAAGGTGAGTCTGGCGCGAGTGTTTTTAGACATGTTTCATGAAAATCGGCTGTGCCGTTTAAAAGTTATGCGGGTGAGATTGGGAAAGGAAAACCGAAAATCTGAAAATATACTAGTAGTGTGGGGTATCAAATGAAAGCGCATCACGTGCACATTACAAAATATTATGTTGTTTTACATTTAAGGAAATTAAGGCATTGGAATCGGGGGTATTTCTTATATTTTAAATTTAGATTTATTAGTATTAGGTCCTTACATATGAAATTGGCGTTTTTCGTACTGGCCACTTTAATCACAAATTTCTCCTCTTTGGTAAGGAATTCCAAATTCAAATTTGTACAGCTATAGACTCATGTATTTGTGCTTCGATGATCGTCATTCATTTGTTTTTTTTCTTCTGTTTTTTTCTGTTTGCGTCACTCATTTTACAAAATGGAAAACTTAAAATATCGCATTATTTACGAGTACGAGTTCCGCCGTGGCACTAGTGCTGCGGAAACAACTCGAAGGGTGAATGATGTGTATGGCGGTCGTGTTGCAAAAGAAAACACAGTTCGTTTTTGGTTCCAACGTTTTCGTTCTGGAAATTTCGACTTGCAGAACAAGCCCCGTGGACGGCCTGAGACTCAAGTTGATAATGAAGAGTTGAAGGCTATTGTGGAAGCGGATCCATCGCAAACCACGTCCGAGTTAGCTGCAGGCTGCGGTGTTAGTGATAAAACTGTTTTAATTCACTTGAAGCAAATTGGGAAGATTAAAAAGCTTGAAAGGTGGGTACCTCACGAATTGACTGAAGCAAACCGGCAAACGCGCGTCGACTGCTGCGTTACATTACTAAACCGGCACAATAATGAAGGTATTTTAAACCGAATCATTACCTGTGATGAAAAATGGGTTCTTTACGATAATCGGAAGCGCTCAGCGCAATGGTTGGATCCTGGCCAGCCAGCCAAATCCTGCCCCAAGCGAAAATTAACCCCAAAAAAGTTACTTGTAAGCGTTTGGTGGACTAGTGCCGGTATTGTTCATTACAGTTTTCTCAAATCTGGCCAGACTATTACGGCTGATGTCTATTGTCAGCAATTGCAAACCATGATGGAAAAGCTAGCGGCTAAACAACCTAGGCTGGTCAATCGCTCCACGCCACTGCTGCTTCACGACAACGCTAGACCACACACTGCGCAACAGACGGCTACTAAATTAGAAGAGCTTCAATTGGAAAGTCTAAGACATCCTCCGTACTCCCCGGACCTTGCTCCAACAGATTACCATTTTTTTCGAAATTTGGATAACTTCTTGCAAGGGAAAAAATTCAACTCCGATGGGGCAGTCCAAATCGCCTTCAAAGATTTTATTGATTCCCGTCCGACTGGTTTTTTTAGTAAAGGGATCAATGAACTACCTATAAGATGGCAAAAGTGCATAGAAAATAATGGTTCATACTTTGATTAATTAAATATATTATATTAAAAAATATTCGACTTTTTGTTCCTCCCATACAAAACGCCAATTTCATATGTAAGGACCTAATATTTGTTGTCACAACGGCAACTTAAATACATCATCCTCAAAATTACAACTCTATATCTAACACGATGCTTAAGATACAGCCTGGTGACAGAAAGGCGGCCTCTCAAAAATACGCACTTCTAAAAAACGCTAAAGCGAATATTATATAACATAGAAATAACTATCTCTAACAATGCATAAGTTGCTATTTTACTCTGCTTACCTTCCAGGTAACTAGGTGGGGTCGCAAACATTTTCAATGGGTTCATTAATGCTTTCAACAGGAACTGGGTCTTACGCGCCCCTGCTCCTGCAATTATTATAACTATGATAAAATGTTACTTACCTCTGAAAATGTTTCAGCGTAATAAGGCTTGGTTTGTTTACTTTGAGCAAGTTGTTTGAAGAAACTAGAGTTAGTATGGAATTTATGAACGCGTTTTAACGTAGGACGGCATGTTGATGGTGAATTTATTAATTCGTTTATTAAAGGTTATGTTGGTTATGCATATTAGGTATAGAAAATTTTCATTGTAATTTAAACTGGATATTCTTCTTCTTAGTCGGTCACTCTTGACAGAGTGGTCGTGGTTATGGGGGTCCTTATAATGGGTTGCTGCTCTTGTGATGCGCCGCCATTGTTCCCTGTTAGTTGCGTTGCGGGAGCAGTCGGTAATGGTGGACTGAGTCAATTTTGAGATGAGGTCCGACCACCTTGTTGGAGAGAGACCACGAGACCTCTATTCCCTCCGTTCTGCCTTGTAAAACTAGGCGCTCCATGGAGTTCTCGTTTCGCGTCACGTGTCCAAAGAACTTCAGCAAACTGCAAGAAAACTGGATATTAGCATTAGCTTATTTAAGAGGTAAGCGTCAATATAATAATAGAAAAATAAACATATAATTCTAGATTAAATATCTCAAATCTACACAAAAATAATTTCGAAATTCACGAAGATTAAATAATGCATCGAATTTTTTTAAGATTGTTAAGAACGCTCAGTATGATGTAGGGTTAAAATCTACAAAAAAAACACAACTATGTTCCGTAATAGGGTTAACAAATACATGCGGTAGAATCTGAAATTAATTAAATGTAAACAAATTTGAAAAAAAGACGAAAACAGTGGAGTCATGGGTATTCATAAAAAACATATCCTGGTATTTCGTGTTTTGTCCTTGTCTTTCTTTAAAGTATGAAAGAGATACTTAGATGCATTTATTGAGTTACTAATTAGACCACCTGCTGTGGAATTAATTGTTGTGTAAAGATTTAAGGACGGTAATATTATCTAAACAGTATTCCAACTCAGCCGAGTTTGTTAAATAAATGCACACGTGGGCTGCCCATGCCCACCTAATAATATTTTAATAATATACCTGCCTAGTTTTAGTTTCTATCCAGTGTTTTATTGTATTTTTATTTATATAACACTTTGTGAATGAAAAAGAAAGTTTGCAATATAGACTTTAATATACTTTTATTTAGGAACTTTTTACTTAATTACAATGTCTAAATAACTATTGGAACACTTTAATGTTACGGACATTTAAGTGAAAAAATTATAAGTGCATATGTAGCTTTTTATTGACAAATTTAACTTGTCCTACATTTCGGTGATCCATTTTAATGTTATGCAAACAGATTTCGATTATCTTATCTATAGTTTTATTAACATTCACAATAAATTATAAACATCTTCAGTTTATAATAATATATCTACCATATCTTCTTTGATAGTACATAAAAGCAAAAGTCGCATATTAGTAAAATTATACTAGTACACTTATTGAAATCAAACTTTAATGATTTTTAAATAGTGATGAACCTCACTTTTTAGGATAGAGAATATTTATTTTGTGCAGGGATCTTTCTCTGTTTAAATTAATGAAATAGTAACATCAATTTATAAGTAATATTATATACCTTTCGGAGTTTGCAGGTAACTAAAAAACAATGTCCCTGGGTGCGATATTGAATAATTTATGCAACAAAAAAACAACACAGTATTTTATCATATTAAAGTTTAAAAAGTAACACTCTGCCTGTTCGTCATTGCGGCACTCGCGACTGCTTGTATCCTTCGCGTATACTTCGATCGAGGCGCGTAGTAATAGCTCGTTTCGACCGTTTGTAAGATTTATAACTACATCGAGTGTAATATAATGTATGTATATTTAATACCATATTGTGTTATGTATTATAATATAATATATTATTATGTTGCATACACACTTATCAGAATTTGGGCAGCTGCGTCTTCTAAACCACAACACATATTACAAGCGTCGTGAGTATTGGAAAATCCACTCTAAATATATAAGATACGATGAAGTATGTCTAGCAGTGAACCTTAGATTGATTTGACTGCCTCAGTGTCGCGGTTGGCGAAGTTCTGCTTGCGGCGCAAGAGGTAGTGGGTTCGATTTCCGCCAAGGAGTCAAGTCTTTAGTATGTTTTGCAAACACTTTCTCCTTGGTCTGAATGTTAAATTTGTATAATAAAAAAAAACATGTAGGTAGGTATGTTTACTAGTTTAAGTAGGTAAATCATATGTCTAGTACCCGTAACACAACCTTAGAGCTTAGATGTTGTTCTGTCGATTGTTGGGATATATTTACGTTATTTAATTGACAAAATAATCCATATTATAATCCTTTTTAAGTATAAAACATAACCATCCTGTCGCAGTTCGGTAATTATTGCAACATAGAGTTACTCCTTTACATCCTTAAACTCTAAAATCCCCCATTTCTATAATTTTCAAACAGTAAGAAGGGCTTACATCCCGATGCTAAATCCCGCTCTAGCACCAAGCACCAAGCACCTGTCTGAGCAAAAAGCTCTTTGTTGCCGAGTTATAGCGGTAAAAACAGGACAGCGCCATCTGTCCGCGACAATGCGAAGATTTATCGCCTACTCTCCACTCAAGTAGTCTGTGGTTGTGCGCGGTGCAAGTTCCAAGCGAATGTTGCATTAGAACATTATATTTTTGAAGTTTAAATAAATAATAATCAGTGTTGTCCGTGTTAGATCGGACACCTATTATTTGCTTTATTTATTTTATTAAAAGTAAAATGATAATAGCATCTCAGTCCCGGAGTGAATGGCTTGTGACGTCACTGCAAGTCTCGTGACGTAAACTTCAAATTTATCTTTTTTTTTTATTGCTAGAAAAGAATATTTTAAAGAGACGTTTCAAAAATTTTTTTCTTACAATCGGTAAACTCGACAACTCATATAATATTTTTATGTTTCTTCCTTTATTTTACTGGCAAATTCACATTAAAATTAAAAAGCATGTTGTTGACAGAATGGGTTTTACAAAACACACAAAATTTTGATTAATGCTCATATAAGTATTCACTATGATACTGTATCGGTACTTCTCAATGACTAAATCTACATCAATAACTACATCGATTCAAGTGTGCATAAATGCTTAAACATATCAGTGAAAAATGTTTTTTTTTTTTAATATTTCCGGACTACTCACACAGCATTACCGAACCCCAAACTAAGCAGAGCTTGTACTATGGGTTGTTGTTTCTTGGTGACTGATATACTACATATATAATATTTTTTTGTAAACACTTACATAATAATACATTGAAAACACCCACGTTTATTATAGTCATGATTTCGTTACAAAACCATAATAATTTAAAAAGTTACTAAAACAAATCGCTTACCTCTTATAACTTACACAGAAGCCATATACCAGTCCCCAAGATTAAAATCCAGGATATGTCCGTATGTACCAATGAAGTCTTCAGGAAAGTACCTACGTATGGCGGAGCACAATTTGTTTTCAAAGGAGCGGACGAGTTTTTAGTTTTTCTAGATTAAGTAAGAAGGGTAGAAGTAGAGCGTTTAACAATAGTAAATGCTAGGTTTCAAAAATGTTACCTACTCGGTTACCACTTTATGTTTGTTCTTATGATATTGTGAATTTTATTTTTTGTGTATTTTGAATTTGTATTTCTTACGGATCTCTGTTGTCTGAATAAATGAATTATATTATTATTACTTATGTTTATTAAAAAAAATACACTAAGACTTAAGAACCTTCAACTTTTTTTTGCAAAAAATGCCTGTCTGTAATTTATTGTTCACATTCATCGTTTAAAGTGGAAGAACAAATTCAAAAGCAGTTTAAGTTTCTTTTGTTGGCTTTCCAGAAATGGCTATTAAAAATGTTTTTGTAATCAAATCGGTCAACTACATAGTAACACGCTCAATTGCGCGTTCTCGAAACACAGGAGGCGAAAATCTTTCTCGCACTAATTATTTACATATCTAATATTATATTAAATTCACCTGTCACAATGTTAGTAACCGTACTCCTTCGAAACGTCTTAACCGATAATCATGCAATTTTATATGCATATTCAGTAGGTCTGAGAATCGGCTATTATCTATTTTTCATTTTGCAAAACAACGTTTGCTGGGGTCAGCTAGTATACAATAACTCGTTATTTTTGGAACTGTGCTCTAACACAATATAATTTCTGTTTCACGCGCGATAGCGACCTATTATAACAACACTATTACCGATCACAATCTCACGTGATAGAAAGTGGTCAAGAATATACCCTACAGGTCTTAGAAGACCTATTAATTCTAAAAATAAAATAGTCCTTATTCTCAGTGAACTATTTTCGATCCTTTCAGATATAAGATCGATCGACGCGTCAGAAACTATTTCGTTCAAATAACAGAAATAAGGTTAGGTACTCGATACTTTACACCTGGGACAAAATATCAGGCAAATTGATTTTCTCTTGTTAGACGAGAAAGTATTAGGTACAATATTTTCTATAAACATTGTTAATAATTCATGTTGCTAATGGATTTAAAATAATATCTTAGGTATTAGAAAGGTATTGACTCAGTGGCGCGGTAGGTGAAAGTGGTTTGATTCCCTCCGAGGGGTGAAGTGTTTGATGTACTACAAACAGTTTCTTCTTGGTCCGTGACTTTAATTATGTATAATATAAATATCTATTCATGAAAGTATACTAAATTAGGTATATCAGATGTCTAGTACCCGTAACACAAGCTTAGAGCTTACCACGGGGCTAGATGTCGTTGTGTGGATAATCCGGAAATATACCTATTTATTAATTATTTCTCAAACAGTCATAAATCTTTGTAGATATTTTGTATAAAAATTTAGGACCTAGTCTTAAGTAAAATCTTAAAAATCGTCGTACATACACAATGATTTTTAAGATTTTTTAATGTTCTCTATAACAAAAATATTCTATAATAAAACTAGTGTGGCCAATTTCATTTACCTATGATAAAGATCTTCGAGTGATAAATGTATATGTAAAAAATTAAGTACCTACCATAAAAGTGTCCTTAGAAATTATATCGCAGGATATCGTGTCTGGCTACAAGAGCACTGAAACTGTTTAGTTCTTCTTCTTTTCCGTTACGCTCTTGACAGAGCGGTCGTGGTCGGCATGTGACGGCTCGGTGTGGTAAACTGTTTAGTTAGTAGTCCGTTTATCGGTGTGAAATATGCACTTGAATAAAGGAATATAAAACCTCATTTATCGCGAAAGACGGATCAAATACTTTAAACAACAAAAAGATGTAACAAAAACAACAATACTTGTGTAACAGAAAACACAAGAATATAATGAAAAATCACTTAGTAATTATATTGCGCAGTCATACTCAGCCAGCAGTACCAGCTTGTTCACCGAATAAAGCGAAGTTATTATTATTATTACACATTTAGTGAAAAATATTACCTACGCTTGTATTCACCAAAACATAATCAAATAAATAAATAAATAAAAAAATAACAGTTCAATAAAAGCTTTTTACCCTTGTTTTTTTTCTATAATAGTCGCAAAATAAGGCAACAATAATTGTATGTTTTAGCTAATTTAGTTTTATTAGGCAGAAATAGGTGTTTATAATCAAAAAGCAAATCAACACTTATTGCGAAAGATAAAAAAAAATATGTTCTAAAGATATTATCTGTGGTTAGAGCAGTACAGACAGTTGTGAGAAATAAACTTCGTCTGTGTGTCCTATTAGCGTAACAGCGGGTAGCGAACCTTTTTATAGTTTACCTTATTAATGTGCTTTTTAGAAGAATTTATGTTTTACAACTGAGCGCCATTAGTGTAGTTTTTGAATAAAAATTTACTTCCATTACCTATGTTCTGGAGTTTATCAGAATAGTTCTTATGTTAGCTAAAACATGCTATTGAACTTAATAATGACTTAATAAATGAAAATTTAATTTATGTGTCTATTTTTATCTATTGCAATTCTTTGTTTTCTAATGTATTATGTATGTTTTTATATTTATTGTGGTCCGAAATAAATGTGTCTTATTCTTAATATTAACTAGCGGCCCGCCCCGGCGTCACACGGGTAAAAAAAGTTCCCGGCAATTTTTCCATATTTGCTCACCGTTTAGACCTACCCTGGTCTATGACGAACATTTTAAAACATTTCAAATTCAGCTCCATCGGCCCAGCCGTTCTCGAGTTTTAATCAGACTAACGAACAACAATTCATTTTTATTTATATAGATACCGGTAGATGTTTTTTTTGTATGTATGATTTTCGTTTGTCCACAATCTCACCTGATGGTAAGTGTCGATGTGGACGAGGAATGGATTTTGATGAAACTTACTTATCAGAATAGTACATAGGCCATTATTTTTTAATATTATGTTTCCATTGTGAGCGTACCCCGACATTACTGATCTTAGTAAAGGACAAAGTTTTTTTTTTTTCTGGATAAGCCTTTATTTGACCACAATCTCACCTGATGTAAAGTGATGATGTGATCTAAGATGGGGCATGAAGACCTAGACGGTAGATGGCTTCTCCGGACTACATTACGAAACACGAAAAAATCGCTTCACGCACTGGCCCAGCTCAAAGGGTGGTGACAAGCCGCGGCCGAAGCCTACCACCAGAGACTGTTCTTAGCACCACCCGGAGGTCACGTGTAAGGATTCAGAGGGTTACCACTTACGGACGTGAACAGACAAAACCTCCTACAGCTATGTTCTACCGCAGAAAAATTCATTATTACGCCGCAGAACCGCGGGCGGAAGCTAGTACTCTGTAATTACTATGACGTCACATCCAGTCGCAATGTATTTTTAAGTAAAATAGTCCACATTTACCCCAAAATTTACTTTGTACGCGTCAACTTTTACCCCAAACCACCGAGCGGTGTAGAACGCGGCAGACTAAACAGTTTAGGGCAATTAAAAACTTTTTTTGACTGGCATGTGGACTGTTTACTTAATAGAGTGTTTTTACTGGTTTTTGGTGGTTTGTTTTTTGAAGGTACGAGGCTTAAAGGTGTAATTTTTTTTTGTTTGTTTCTCCGTCCGAAAATTGGTCAATGGTTAAAATATTGAGCTAATTTCGATTAGTCAGATGTGGCAAAGCAAGATAGATAGATAATATAGATTGGTTAGTTTACTCGGTTTTTTTTTAATTCTATAATTGAATCACAATACAAAGATAACTTAGAATCATTTACAATTTTCCACATAGCGTGACTAAAAAAAACACAAATCACTTACATATAGCTAAATTTGAAAAAATAAAAACTGGGAACTGATTAAACAAATAGTAAGCGAAAAAGACAACAAAATGGCAAAATAAGAACTGTCTAACAATTAACAGAATTGAACCAGCGTTTTGTAAATAACCTACTGACTTTGCTGGCTTTTGTATCAAACAAGTCGATATCAAAATATGCTGCAAGTCAGTTAGTCATCGCCATCGTTATTTTATTTTTCTTATTTAATAATTAAATCTATATTATAATCGATCGATTATTCCGTGGTAAGAATCGCAGTAAAAAGTAGCCTATTTAATATTCTGATCCGTAAACTATATTATTGTGAAATAACATCAAAATCGAATCATTAGTTTTTTTGTGAAGGAGCAACGAACACACTTACATTATCAAAAAATAATCCCGTTTATGATAATTAGGATGTTGTTTTGTGGAATTAAATGTTTTTTCTTTTGTATACGGTTATTATTATTTTCTGGTATACAAAAAAGTGTATCTGTCTACCAAATATCCTTGCAAAGTAATAAAAATGTGAAATGTTAAAATTATCAACATCGAACATTTTCTGTGCGCATCGCCACTTTGCCATAACTTAAATAAATCAAAACCATCGGTCTACAAAAAAGGAACCATAATTAAATTCAAAAATAGAATATGTAAACATCGACAGAACAGAACCAAAATCAAACATTCATAAATGGAATAAAGAACAAAACCCCATCCCTTCTTACGAATACGGATAATTACAGACCAGCGTTTTTTACGCGCGAATGGTAGGTTGACGTTTTTAAAGCAAAATAATAATGTATTTTATAGATAACTAGTAGTACCCCGCGGTTTTACCCGCGTTATGGTGAATATTCCCGCGGAAAGCCATTTTTCCGCGGTGAATGAAGTCCTTTCTAAAGCTCTAGGGAATCTGCGTACCAAATTTAATTTAAATCGGTTCAACTCAGTACTTTTACGTACGTGAAAGAGAAACTGACAGACAGAGTTACTTTCACATTTAAAATATTAGTATGGACCCTGAATAGTTAATAACTACGGCCTGGATAATAAATAACCATTTATTTAAGATATATCCAATTATATTACAAACTTTAAAGTAGAAAAAACATGGCACAAAAATGTTAAGGTAAACTCAGGTTTACGATAAAATAATACCCTGTATACCTTAAACAATTATAACAATGTATGTACACGTAACTCTAACAGGCTTTGATACGCTTATGAGCATAATCCGTGTTGATATTGACTCACCATTTACAATTTGGGCATACACGGAAATAAGCCAAAACAAACAAGTTTGGAGTTTAGATTCGAGACATCATTTATCTGTGACTTTCACTTATTGCACACTAATAATGATTAAAGTCAAAGCGATTATTTCCAGAGCGTCCACTGTTGAACAAAGGTAATGATATGTACTTAATGATTTCGGTTGGAAGCGACTTGGTACAACCGCGAACCAGCAGCTTTCACTAAATCGTCTGTCCATCTTGTTGGCGGACGTCCGACTCTGCGTTTCTCGATACGCGGTTTCCATTCGAAAACTTTCAGCCCCATCGGACATCGTTTAAATAGTTTATTTCAATTTAATTCTATTATTTTTATTAACTAAAATTATTTATATCCTTGATTAAATATATTATTAAAAATTTGCGTTTTAGTTTATTAGAGTGGTACTACAAAATAACCATTAAATTTTGTAAATAAATAAATTCTTATCTTTATTTATAAACGAGTCACACAAAATAAAACGGTTTAAAAACGCTCGTCTGCAACTGCGTTAAGCGTCGAATACAGTGGAACACCAAAATGCGGCGCAGCAGTCTTTCAAAAACCATTATCGCTCAAAACGAAGCCACTCTATACGAAACTTTGCATCGGCTGGTGGGGTATGGTCCGAGTGAGCGGGAGAGGAATATTTTTTTTCAAGTATACAGTGAAAACTATAGTAGGTACGACAACGAGTCGGTGGCAAAGGGTATCTATTCTCTTCTATTGATGTTTCATTATGTAAAAAATAGGTATTCGAATTTTTTTTTTTTTTTAAATTCAAAAGAACGAAATCTAAGTAATTATTTGTCATTAAATCTTTCGGATCCTCTAGCCATCAGTCAGATGAAGTTAACATATTAAAAAAAGATTTAAAGTAGGTATTAAAAAAAAAAGATTAAATCTAGTCAATTTATCAAACAAATGGTCCTAAAAATAATGTCTTGAAAATACATCTGTCTTTTTTGAACACTATGTTGAAAGGCATAAAGGATGGAGCGATTTCAATTTAGTAGAGCTTTGTACATGTGTAGACATAGACATGTTCGTTGAAACTCGAGTGGAGTCTCAAATGAAAGCGCATAGCATGCACATTACAAAATAGTATTTATAACCTTTTACTTTTAAGGGGCTTAAAGTTCGTCAATAGGGCTTTTTTTATTTTAAATTTAGATTATCATTAATAAATACTTTGTGTACCTAGTGTATGTATATGTTTTCTTTATCATACGGGTAGGTACAATAATAAGTACCCGTAGCAAAAGATCAGAGTAATTAAAATAGAGATTATTAGAGCTTGTAACTGGGCCGAAGTTTTGGGTCCGTTTTGCAATTTCTATTATATATTACCCCTATAATTAATTAATTGCCTTTAACTAAATTACGGGTCTCACAACACATGTATCTAAAAAATAAACGCTATACTCATTCCCCGCTACAACTCGAACCGCACCAAGAATTAATAGCAAAGAGCAATTCAATAATGCTCGAATGATTTTTAATATTCGAACAACTCGTCGGTGTATTGTCCATTCGATATCAATTTTCGGGATAACCACCACATACCAAAACCAATTCTACTCAGTCGGATTAAGGTTTAAATTCGGTAGGAGTGTATCCTTTTTAAGTTCAAGTGGGTAGTCAAAATTTTTTTACACTCGATTGGTTTACTTCAGAAGCTTATTGAAATTTTAATATCTACTGATTTTGGCATATTCAATATACCTTAAATAATCCGACAAAGCTTGGTTAAAGTTGAAACAAAACGGTACCCTACTTAGCGCGGTCAGCCAAAAATATACCTTAGTCAGAAAAGTTATTTTCGGATATTATGGAGAGTGCCAACATATTCATCATCACCCTATTAACGTTCCCACTGCTGGGACACAGAGACTTCTCTCTTGGCGAGAGAGATTAGGCCTTAATTCACCACGCTGGCCAAGTGCGGGTTAGTAAATGTCACATGTCCTTCAAACTCTTTAAAGTTCTCAGAACATGCCGGTTTCCTCACGATGTTTGCCTTCACCGTTAAAGCATGTGTTTTAAGCGCACATAAATTTCTCAAGAAGAAAAATCCAGAGGTGCGTGGCGGGGTTTGAACCCACGACCTTCGGAATGAAAGTCGAGTGTCCTCCCACTAAGCCAACACGGCTTCAAAATTTAAAAAAGACTAAGGCTTTTTTTATCTAAATTGTTTCTAATATAGTGTAAATTATGGACCAGTAACTATGTAGTTCTTGAGATTAACGCTTTCAAACAAAACAAATTAACCCTTCAACTTTATAATGTTATCTAGTAAAGATATATATTATATGTATATATACACTCTGAGTCTGAAAGTGTTTCTGTTTCAGTTCACAGTGCTCTTTGCCTATTTCTACAATTTCTACAACAACTCCATTACTAACCAAACGAAAAACCTAATTGGATAACCCAGATATTTAACTAAAGATGATACTACCATTATTCCCGCCACAAAGGCCGACTTGCGCTTCTCGTAATGCAATTAAATATTTCCGCTTCCGATAATTTGAAAAGTTATGTCGATAGTGGGGCCGCGCTCCTGCCTTCAAAGACTTGGAATACGCTATTATTCTGCGAGAATCTGCTAATGAGAGGAAAGATCACTTTTTAGGGTTTCGTAGCCAAATGCCAAAAGCCAAAAAACGGAACTCATGAAGATTCATCTTGTCTGTCTGGCTGACAGTGTATGTCGAAACTATAAGAGCTATATTGTTGAAACTTGGTAGGTGAGATGTATTCTTTGAACCGTCATTAAGCACCAAAAATTAGACAAATATCAACAAATTATAATACCTAAATATATAAACCATATGAAACGGTCCCATTCGCCCCAGCAGAATACCAGCGCCGGTTGCAAAAAAGCTGAGCTAAATCATTATAATAATATATTTCATATTTATTAGGTTATTATTTTTCCATTTACCTATTGAACATGTATATAGTCTATAGTTTTAGATACAAACAAACTTTTTGATTTGATTTGATTTAAATAGCGGCCGCTTCGCACCTAGTTGACCGTATTTTGAATCTAAACCATTCTCGAACCCACTTAAACACACATAAAAAAATCATCAAAATCGGTCCAGCCTTTTAGGAGGAGTTTAATGACTAACACATGTTCAGAATATTTATATATATAAAGATATTTTGGGGGGTTTATCAATGGATAGGTCTTAAAAATGAGGCTAGGTTTCTAACATTTTTTTTTCTAATCTGTATATTTTTCTCGAGAGACACTGCCAATGGTAAAATGTGTCCCCCTCTCACTTCTAAAAAAAGAAAATGAATAATCTGAAAAAAAATATAATCATGTACCATGAAAACTACCAACAAGCGATTTTTAACCCGCGACCAAAAATATAGGTGTTATAAGTTTGACGTGTCTGTCTGTCTGTCGGTCTGTCTGTTCATAGCTTCCGCGAGATGGAGCTATTTCAATTTAGTTTTTTTTTTGTATGATAGGTGAGTTTGGCGCCGGTGTTCTTAAAGTTATGGGGGTGAGAGTGGGGAAGGAAAACCGAAAATCTGCAAATATAATATACTCGTGTCGTGTGGGGTATCAAATGAAAGCGCATCGCGTGCACATTACAAAATATAATGGTGTTTTACTTTCAAGAAAATTAAGGCATTGGGGGTTTATCTTAAACTTTAAATTTAGATTTTTTCGTATTTCGTAAATGTGTTCCGGAGAAGCCATCTATCTACCTTCTAGGTCTTCATGCTCCATCTAAGACCACATCGTTACTTTACATCAGGTGAGATTGTGGTCAAATGAAGGCTTATAAAGAATAAAAAAAAAAAATAGTTACAGCTCTGGCAAAAGCAAAGAACCCTAGGTATGACCCATTTAATACTTTTAAAGTTGATTTAGGAAGCAAAACGCTGACACTTAACTATGCTTTTCGGTTCAATTATCATGTACGACATGTACGGCAATGAGTAATGAGTAGATAATTTATTATAATGAGCCAATACGAATCATTTACACTCTGCGCATAATCAACAATCAATTTTAGGATTTTATAAACTTCTTGATGAATTAAAAACTGCATCTTATTAATATATCTATACTAATATTATAAAGAGGAAAGGTTTGATTTTTTGTTTGTTTGTTTGTCTCGAATAGGCTATGAAACTACTGCACCGATTTAAAAAATTCTTAAACCATTCGAAAGCTACACTATCCCTGAGTGACATAGGCTATGTTTAGTTTTCCAAAAAAAAAACGATTCCTTACCAAACGTCAAATAATGTAACCCAAGGTGAAAAAAAAAACCTAAAAACTTTCTTTAATCAAATAACTATTGAATATATAACAAAGTGATGTATTACAATTTTGTAGAACTTATCATTATCTACAAAAAATGTCGCAACATCATATCTCTAACTATTATAGTTTTGTGATAATAAGCTATTTTTTATATTAAAAAAAATAATTAATTTAAAATACCACTACTTGAAAAGGCTCTATATTTGTACCTCGGTATTAATCCTTAACAATACCTTATATGTATATAAAATTTCCATGTCACAATGTTAGTTACCGTACTCCTCCGAAACGGCTTTACCAATTTTTGGCAAATTTTATATGCGTATTCAGTAGGTCTAAGAATCGGCTACTATAATATATTTTTCATTTTGCAAAACAACGTTTGCTGGGGCCAGCTAGTTGTGTTATAAACGGCTTTCATCGGAAAAATAAGGTTATTAATTCGACGCGTATGTTCATTTAGAAATATTTGTTTATTTTTTTTACCTAAGAACATTGAGCTTCGTGGACGGATTCCGATGTCTTTTTAACCGACTTCAAAAAAGGAGGAGGTTTCTTATTCGACCGTATTTTATTTATGTATGTCCGCGGATAACTTAGTCATTTATGAATCGCTTTTTTTTTTTTGGATAATAATAAGCTGTTTTTCGCAATTTGGTTCCATTAAAATGTATTACAATCGGTAAAGTTGTGTTCGCGTTACATTGAAAAATGTCCTCATTTTATACCGACTTTGTTGGTATTTTTTTCTAAAGTGTTTTAGAGCATTTTAGTTTAACCGACGTAAAAAAATTTTAAGGTCAAAAATCAATGTCGTGTATTATGTAGGTAATCATTATTGTCATTTAAGCTATTAGACGCCCACTGCTGGACATAAGCCTCCCTTGAAGACGACCAGTTATTCCGATCGGTTGCCACTTGCATCCACCGTGAGCCGGCAACTTTGACCAACTCACAGAAAAGTAAATCTATAATATAAAAATGAATCGCAAAATGTGTTGGTAAGCGCATAACTCAACAACGCCTGGACCAATTTGGCCAAATCTTTTTTTAAAATGTTCGTTGAAGTTCAAGGATGGTTTTTACGGCGAGAAAAATTAGAATTATTGCTGGAAAAACCCTAAAAATAGCCCTTTTCTTTTTCCCATACAAATGATATGTAACTAAAACGTAGTCAATTTGAGCTTTATTGCTATGGTATAAAGTTCATATTAAGTTACAAGCACTCACTGTTGTCTAAGCAATGTAGGTGTGTTCCTAACGTCAAAGATCATATCTATCAAAAGTATATAAAATTTTCATGTCACAATGTTAGTTACCGTACTCCTCCGAAACTGCTTTACCGATTTTTACCAAATTTTATATGCGTATACAGTAGGTCTGGAGAATCAGCTACTATCAATTTTTCATTTTGCAAAACAACGTTTGCTGGGGTCAGCTAGTTACTAATAAAGCCATCCGTCCATCTTGTTGGTGGTCAACCGACGCTGCGCTTACCGATCTGCGGCCTCCATTTGAGAACTTTTCGGCCCAACGACCATCTGTTCTACGTGCTAAGTTGCCTGCCCACTGCCACTTCAAAGAGCGTTTGGCTATGTCGATGTCAGTGATTGTTTCGGTGTAGGTATTCTTGATATATTGTGATTAATTTTTTTTTATTTCGCATATAGTAATCTGCGGGCAACGGTGCTGGTTATGCTTAGAGTATAAGGATGTTAGTTTAAGATTATTTAACTAGTCTAGAGTATAATTGTTTGTTGCTCCGAATAAAGAAAAATAAAAATAAAAATAGTAATCGCGAATCATTTTGGATAATTTCTAACATAGAAAAATAAAAATAGAAGGTTCTATTGTATCGAATTATATTAAATAAATTTATATCGAAAATTGGTTGCGCGGTGCATAAGAATGTTGCTTCCATCTACCTACTGGAGGCATCATTCTTATAATGGTGCCCACGGCCGAGTTTTATTCAATAATTAATTAATCAATATCTTCCAAACTAAAAGTCTTTCATACATTGATAAAGTTGTTTTTTGTTTTAAATCTACTTTTATTAACTATCAATTCAATTAAATTGAATAAATACTAAATGGTTTGCTGTAACTCTAACTAAAGATAAAATAACATTTACTCTAAACAAAACAAGCAAATATATAAATATTTCCGGACAATCCACACCACGACATCTGCCACGGGGTAAGCTCTAAGCTTTTGTTACGAATTATGGTACTAGACATCTTATATGTTTAATATAATAGACTTGCACATATGTATACTTTTTTAGAGTACATATAATAATTTTATTTACCCACTTGAACGTCCACTGGTACTGTAGTGCCACAAAACTTTTTGCCGACTAACGTCCATGGTACTAGAGTGCCACACGAGTTTTTGTTTTTTTTATTTCGGATTTTCTTTATTTTCTAATAAGACAAGTTGCTAGTGTCAATGTCAGATGTCATTGTCAATAATTATTCTACTAAATTCTAATTAGAAAAACCCATACCTGGCAACAAAAATTATGAAAAAAAAAATTATTTTGACATTAAAGTGAGAGAAATTTTTCGCCATTTTCCTATTTTTCGCAAGTTAATTTCTTTATGATTTACTTGTGATATCTGTATTAAAATTTAATATGTTATTGAAAAAACTAGACTCCAACCCCGTTAAAACGGTACCAAAATAATAATTAAATGTTCAGAGGAAGTATTTTAAATAAATTTATCAAAATAGGTCTCCAAATCAGTCTAAAAATGCTACCATCCTATTTTTGATATTTTTTTAGTAAATTAAGATGTAGGTACGATGATTCATATTATTATTCAAGTTTATATAATTATAATAAACAAAATAAATACATTTTTTGTTTTGAAATAGGTTTAGTACTTTTTATGTGATAAATAGTTTTAACGGAAAAATCGCGCAGCGTGTCACGCACCGCTCGCGTAACAAGGGCTGGGACGTTAGTCCCTAGTTACGCCGCGGGCGCTGGACGTTACAGTGGATAATATGATAATGTAATATGAAAATATGTGTTTCGTTGGTATTCAATTACAAACTACAGACTGTGATGTCATCCAATCCAAGCAGGAGCAGTCTGAAAACCAGCGTTGCTTCGATCCCTCTCCCGGGGAGCGGAGTAGCATTAAGCTGAGACTGCTCCTTTTTTGGTACATGGCAGCACAGCCTGCCAGCTAATTATCTGTTTGTGGTTTTTATGTTAATTTTCTTGTGTCTGTTTGTGTATGCTGTCTTCTGTGCTGTTGTTTGTTAATGTACCAAATTAAATGTATTTCATTTCATTTCATTTAAAACCCCCGACCAGAAATCCGAGCAAAAATCCCACACTAACCTAATAAAAAATTCATACGATCTTGTGAAAATATTAAAAAAAGTTCTTAATATTTCAGCAGCACTCAAAGGGTGTTCTAAAATCTTGTTAAAGTTAATGAACACGACGTCTCACTTAAATTGGAGTCACTTTGACTTCCCCTGTACATTGAAAGCTTTACGGAAACTACAGCGATAATTCTGGACGGCCTACAAACGGCTACAGTTGAGGCTTAGAACCATTCTAAGTTTATTTATTTTATATTATTTTATTAAGGTCACAAAACAGTTTAATTACCAAACACTTACATCAAACAACTCACCAACTTTCCTGCGACACCTATAATAAAATAAAATAGTTTATTTCAGTAACTTAATCTATAAATTATAAATGAATATATCGGAAACCGCCTTTTAAGTATAGAGATACCTGTGTTAGGGGGTTCCGCTCTTGCCTATTGAAAGTAACTATGACATACAGAATAAGAATGAATTTTTTAGATCATGAAATTAATAAAGGTAATTTCTAGTTAGGTTAAAAAGCCGCTTAAGTCGAAATGAAAAACGTATTTGAATCTGAGGAAAGTTTGAAATGGCCTTAGACTTATTCACAACCAACCGGACGCTCTCCTAGAATAGTGAGAAAAGGGCTTTTGAAAGCACTAAGGAAGTGAAACTCCTTTGAAACCTTTAATATAAGCTGTAACGAGTCTAACAGAATTCATCGAGACAAACATAATTTTAAAGATATATGAAGATATTTCATTATGAATTGTAAGGGTATATTAACTGCTGCCTACCTTTTATGGTGCGGCTTCATTAGCGAGCAAAGATTCTTGTTGAAATTAAATTACTCAGAGTTTCTCTACGTGATCGATTCAGGAATGAGGAGATACGTAGAAGAACGCGGGTCACCATTCTCACATGGCGGGTTTCACATGGTGGCGGGTCACCGACATAGCCAAGCGAATTAGCTCGCTAAAGTGGCATTGGCAGGCCATGTAGCGCGCAGAACAGATGGCTGTTGGGGCCGGAAAGTTCTTGAATGGAGACCACGAATCGGCAAACGCAGAGTAAGACGTCCACCAACTAGATGTATGGACGACTGGGTGAAGGTAGCGGGCTCGCGGTGGTTACAAGCTGCTACCGACCGAAGTCACTGGAAGTCTTTGAGGGAGGCCTATGTCCAGCAGTGGACGTCCTACGGCTGAAATTATGATGATGATGATCAAGATACAAGATACAAAATCATTTATTTCCATTGTTTGGTTGTACAAAACTTAGACAGATTGTGAACAGGGGTGCTCAGTTGTTAGTGGGCAGGTCACTCGTAAAGCTCGCTGATTATTGCCGACAAGGGCAAGAGCAGCCACTACGTCCAGCAGATCGAGACGTCGTCTGTTGGACGCCCAACAGATGCCACTCTCTTCATGGTTTGGCTACATTATTGGTATATTAATTACTTACTAACGCCTAGAGGAATTATATTATAAATTTAAGATGTAAAATATGTATGTATCTCATTATAAGTGAAATTTTAAGGGTTTTTATCAGAAAATAAAGCTCCTATAAACCTATATTGGTACATATATTGGTAATGTATTCGTCGTAAGTAACATTATGTACACTTGTCTTCGTTTCACTCTGTTTAACTTAAAATTATATTATTACAATCTTAATTAAATAATTCTAAATTAAAAATTTAAGTAAAACCCCCGATCCCAATGACTTCATTTTCTTAAAAGTAAAACAACATAATATTTTGTAATGTAGACGCGATGCGCTTTCATTTGATACCCCCTTTGAGTATACTTGCAGAGTTTCGGGTTTCCTTCCCCACTCTCACCCCCATTACTTTTAAACGGCACAACCGATTGTCATGAAACATGTCTAAAAACACCCGGGCCAAACTCACCTTTTATACAAAAACAACTAAATTGAAATCGCTCCATCCGTTCGGGAGCTATAGACAACGTTCTGAGAACTTAAAAAAAAAAGAAAGAGTTTGAAATACATGTGACATTCACTGTCACTTGGCCAGAGTGGTGAACTATAGGCCTGATCTCTCTCGTCAAGAGAGAAGTCCCTGTGTCCCAGCAGTGGGAACGTTAATAGGGTGATTATAAAATGATAATGGTAAAACTGTTAAAGAATAAATTAAATAAGATATGTTCACAAACCCTTTTAAACCACAGATGGCAAGACCCTAAAAGGCATTAGTTTACAGCCTTTGGAGTTTATTTATACATTTCCCATAGACATAAACATTTTTTGCGACGGCCGACAGCCCTCGCTTGTTTTATTTTATGCTGAAACTTCTAACATATTTCTTACTCAGAGTTCCTTGAAGTGTTGAAAAGTAAAATGTTCACTCATGAAGATTTTTCAAGCTGACAATACTTTCTGAATTATCTTTACTTATAAAGACAGTAAAGTGTAAAGGGTTTTTTCTAGGTATCATAATGTATGTTTTACAAAAAAAAAATGTATGTATGTAGTATATCAGTCACCTAGCACCCATAGAACAAGCTCTACTTTGTTTGGGGTTTGGTGATGCTGTGTTAGTCCGGAGATATTTATTTATATTTATTATTTATTCAGTTTTCAATGTCAATGTCTGCTAAGCGTTGCAAGTATGGCCACACCCCATTCTACGTTTGAAAAGAGAATTAAAAGAAAAGAGATAAAATATGTAAGTTATTGGAACGTAAAAGCGTACAAAATTAATTATTTAATCAACATTAATGAAGAAATTTTAATAATGTCGATATCCGCAAAATGGCCACTTTTATCATGGCACAAATGAGATAATTTAAATTTGAATACAGAACGCGTTTGCGACGACTCATGTATGAAATTACAATAACAAAAATGATACCCGTGCTTCTAGGAACGCGCGTGAAATCAAAAAAATTATACACATTATTCATTTATCATTAATTTATTCGATTCATCTTTTTTTTATTTATTTATAAATAATATATAACTTACAGATGACTTATAATCTAAAACGTTATTAAGTATATGGATATAATTGTATTAACATTTACCAACATAATTATCTAATACAAAATAATGTTACACAACTATTATACGACCTAGATGAGATAATTTTTCCGCATTTTACAACTTTAGTAACAAGGAGTGCACGGCGAGGTTTCAACCCACGACCTTCGGAATGAATGACAAGTGTGCTCCCACTCAACCAACACGGCACTCCAACAATAATTGAATCAAAATGTCTCATTCAATAATTTTTCTCTTCGTCATAATTGCACAATTGCACTTTTCCATTCCATTGCACTCAATTCCAGCCAACCTGCGAGAAAGATCCAAAAGATGTTCGAATGGGATTGATATTTCTACATAAATTAGCAAATCGTTACTATATCTTTATATAGTATATTTTTACTTTCAAGTACATCTCTTAATATAGGTACCCTACTTACTTACATTTTTTGTATTGAATCAAACTATGAGTGAAACTTTGAGTGAAAAGTTTCTAATTCAATAACTTTCGAAGCATCCATTGAAATTTAATGAAATTAGGAATGTATCTAAAAACCAGTTATTTTTGACAATATTTAAATTTACGTACCTTTTATAAATATCTAAGCTTAGTACATGCTAATTATATTTATATTTCCAAAAAAAAATAATTTTAAATCAACTGGTCGAAAAGCGCACTCGATCTTTATGCGGCGCTATTGAAGAATGGAACGGAATGACTTCGACTGCAATTTCAAACAAAGTTACGATAATGGAACGTTACGGGATTCTTAATTGAAATAGTTGATTTTCCCTGCGATTTATCTTGAGAAACTTATGCTTCCTTTTTCAAATTGAACACTTTTTTATTGTTTTATTATAAGGTCCTATTTTACAAAAGTTTTTGTTCTAAAAACAGATATTCTTAATTAATTGACTAAAAATTAGAATTTGATAAAAATGAGAAGGATACAGAATCATAATACCCTTTGTACCACCTAGGTAGTACCTAGGTAGGTCTTTGTAGTTACCTAGGTTTCTGTGTATAGTTTATTCACATTTAGCAATAAAAAATAAAAAAGTGCAAATCATGCAGTTTGAGCGGTCATCCATCCAAGTAGGTACTGGCTGCGCGCACCATTATCTTAACCTGGTAAAAATCACTATTGTTGTAAAAGAGTCCCCTTAAATATTTATTATGTGTTTTTAGTATTTGTTAAGCAACAGATAAACATCATTCCTCAAAATTGCAACTCTAACTAACTTTATCTAAACACAATATAATGTATGCCTTATTTTGCAACTATTAATAGATAAACAAGGGTGAAAGCTTTTATTTAACTGTACAGATATACAGATTCATCACTAATTAGGTATATGTATATTTTTTTTATGTTACGTTCTCTTAACCTCATATAAGTCTGACATAAAAAGTGAAACATTTTTATGAATACGGGGGTAAGTTTATAACTACTTCTGCTTTAGCGCTAATTTTCATTCCTCACTAAGCCAGGACCTAACCCTTACACCGGCACAAGAGGAAAATAAACGTATTTGGATAGAGGAAAAATAAACATATTACCTCTGTCCAAAAGGAAAGATTTCAATAAGACAAGTCTTCGGTCGGAAACCCGCAACATTCCCTTGTTAATAATTCCGAAGTGAATTCGTCTCCTTCATGCATAAATGCTGTGATGTAGAAGGAGAGAAGAATTCTATTGATATCATATCTTAGCATCCATTTTGAAAAATGAGTTGAATTGGAAATTTTATTAGGTGGGTTACCTACTGTAATTTGTGATACTTTTTAAGTTTAATAGGTATCTTTCATATTTTTTTTTACGTTTTTAAAATAAGATATGGGGATATACACTAAATTTTTGATGAATTTTAATCTAGGTATCTAGCATTTGTTTAAGGAATATAACAATGTTGAAAATTCCTAAATACTTTATAATTCGTTAAAAGCAAATGGTTTCTATCGTGAAAATGTTATAGGTACAACATACTATAAGTAATCTATACATAGCTCTGCTTAGTTTGGGGTTAGGTGATGCTGTGTGATTACCTAGTCCGGAAGTATTTATTTATTTTATTTTATACATAATATTTTAGAGCTAAAGAATTTTGTTGTATTTGAGCGCGATAATCTCAGGAACTATTGAATAATTTGAATAATTATTTCAGTGTAAGATAGCAAATTTATCAATGAAGACTTATACTATAAAACACTGGCATGTGGTGAAAAGCTAGTTAAATAAATTCCTGAGCAATTGCCCGTCTGAACAGTTACAAATACACTAGCTGTCGCTAGTGGTTTGACAGCTGTCATCGACATACCTGTCAGTCCATCAGTCAAGATGTCAAATTCGCGAGCAGCTCCCGCGCTCGCCGCACGTTTATTTACGTCCTGCAGAAGGCTTTACTCTTTCAAACGTGAGAAAGAGAAATGAACGAAGTTGCCACATAAATAACCGTTTTATGGTGTTGACGGGAGTTTGTGCATTGTTCTTTTTGAGAGATTACATTTGAATGTTTTTTTTTATTTATAGTGTATTTTTTGACAAAACCACAACTCAGAGACGAAATCCTCGGAGAATTAGAGGAATCACTTAGAAAATTGTTTTAATATTCTTTCGACAACTTGGAAAAAATAATTGAATGGTAATTTCTGGGTCAAAACTGTAGTTCTTCATAAGCTCTCTTATAAATTTGCTGTTTCGCTTCTAATTTGCCATAATAGTAGTTGATAAGTTGTTGATTTATCTTACTTTGGTCAAACCTGTGCTACCAAGGTTACTGTGAAACGGGAGAGATTGAAGTGGGGCTTCCCTAAACTTTACTAACGCTCTTTGCACACCTAAACATCGAAACAGCGGGACGTCATCATCATCATCATTATCACCCTATTAACGTTCCCACTGCTGGGACACAGGGACTTCTCTCTTGGCGAGAGAGATTAGGCCTTAATTCACCACGCTGGCCAAGTGTGGGTTGGTGAATGTCACATGTCCTTCAAACTCTTTAAAGTTCTCAGAACATGCCGGGACGTAATCTTGCAAAAATATTTCGCGATGCTGTCGTGTACGTTTCGTCAAAGTCTTAGAGTGCGGAAAAGCTAACTCTGAGATTTTAGCAGCGAGCGACAGTTGGCTTTTATCATGATTAATATGTGATACATGTAAATGGGAATTTAGGCCTCCGTGGCACCTTTAAGGTGCATCCGCTCTGCTTCCCCTCAAATGCTTAGAATATATTTCAGAGTACCTTCCCTTCAAAAATTCCATAACAAGTTCTTCGTGATTACTATGTGAAGGTGTCCACGCGAGAACGAGGTGTGGACTTACTTGATAGCTCGTAACTCGCATCCTGGCCTTGCGTGAACCCAACGACTTTTGAGGCTATAATCTAAATATAAAATTTTAAAAAATCCCCGATTCCTGAACTTTTAGTTCCCTTAAGAGTAAAAAGTCATACTATTTTGTAATGTGCACGTGATGCGCTTTCATATATGAGACCCCACTCGAGTATAATTTGCATGTCTAAGAACATTCGCGCGAAACTCAACTTTCATCCAAAAAAACACTAAATGGAATCGCTTCATCCGTTTGGGAGCTATGATGACCCAGACAGACAGACAGTCGCACAGACAGACAGACACGTCAAACTGTTATCCCCTCCATCGTTGACTTCTGTCCCTCGGTTGAGGGCGCAGGGTGGGACCTCGGCTTCAACTGGGGGGGGGGGGGACTACCCCCGGGTCACGTGACAATGCCTTTATGGCAGGTAATTTTTTTTTCTTTCTTTTATCTCGGGGGTTAAATATGTCCTTGCGTGAACCACATTATCTGCACACATGTGCAGACATGTGGCATGTGTGGGACATACGCCATTATTTTCGTATTAATAGTGTTATCTTTACAGCACTGTTATTCTACTAATATTTTTAGAGCATAGACCGATTAGTGGAAGCTCACTGGCATGTGCCCAAAAGTCTTGCTCCAAGGACAGACGTTGGGCTAGTTAAGGCCAAGTTAAATAATTACTTATACAGCTTTACGTGAGATACAAGCATAACCTCGAAAACAGAATAATAATATAATAAAACTTGAACTATAATATATTAAGTTAAGTACCAGCTTAAAAGTAGCTTATTTGTTATTCTGTTATGTAAACTGAATTATTGCGAAGTTTCATCAAAATCCATTTAAGTGCTTTTTGCGTCAAAATCAACAAACACACCTACTTACACACTTAGACCTTTACAAACTCTCGCGTTTTTTAAATTAGTAGGATGTTTGATATAAGTATTTTATTTTGTAAGTGATTTTTAAATAAAAGCAAATTAAGGTAAGACTCGCGTCAAATCTTTTTCTTTTTGCAACTAGAAAAAATATCATCTTGGTTTCTTTGTCTGTGACCTCTCGTCGCCACTAATTTTAAAACTTTCTTCATTAGAAATTTCACTAAGGTCCACTTGGTCTTTTAATTTCGTTTCTTTTTAATTTTCGCCAAGTGAATGTAGAAACTTTTTGCTCCTGAAAGTTTTATAAATGTTTGTTACTCTGTTTTTCTAAAATTCGATTCAGTGACAACAGTGTTTTTCGATTTGCAATGTTAATTGTTAAATTACAGTTTCAATTTTGTATAAAATTAAATGTGTAAGAGTGTCGTAATAGATTACTAAAATATGACTTAAAAGGTTACGGTCGATTCTTATAAAATTTTAGTGGGACCAATTTAAAAGCAACACTTGTCGAATACAATTCGGTTCAAATCAGCTTAAATAGGGACATTAAATTTATTTCTTAAATGATTCCACCATGAATCCGTGGGGTGGATTACATACATCTTCCTAAATAACGCAAATGCATCTACTTCGTGTCCGAACCCCGACCAAGCTTCTATTATAGGTTGGTCGTCGCTATCCTCAGACCAAAGCGTCCCTCAATGACGCCGGGCGGCCGCAAAAATTATTAAATAATATGCACATTACTAATTATCATACTATGTTTATTGATGGCAACGATGAAGTAGATTTAGATTTATTGAATACCTCAACCAAGCGTCTTAAACACTGGTTGAGTAGTTTTTTCTTTGAGTAAGTATTTATTGTAACTTACAATACAATACAATACAAAAATTCTTTATTGTAACACCACAATATAGGAACATACATAGGAGATACATATTTAATACAGTGACACAATGGAGGACCTTATCACTAATAGCAATCTTTTCCAGGCAACCTTTGGATGGATCAGAAATTTGATAATAAGAGAGAGCAGTGGCGTTTACACAGATTTATAAATAAAAATAAAATGAGTAGGTATATGTAGTACAGAAAACAAACACTTAGTTTACAAAACTTAGTTTGTATTTTAAACCAAATGTGCTGTATTTTTCCTTTTTCGATTGATTTATATAACTAGTAACTTTTTCTTATATCTGTGGAATCTTATAATTAGCCGTTAGTTACACACTGTGTTTAGTATTAAGTTACCTAGCTGTTAGTTTTCCAATAAATATAAATAAATAAATAAAATAAATATTTCCGGACAATCTACACAACAACATCTAGCCCCGTGGTAAGCTCTAAGCTTGTGTTACGGGTACTAGATATCTGATATACTTAATATCATATACATACATATATAGATATTTTTATTATACATATTAAACACCCAGACCAAGGAGAAAAGTGCTTGCAGAACATACAAACAATTTTACCCTCGGCGGGAATCGAACCCGCTACCTCTTGCGCCACAAGCGGACATTCGCCCACCGCGCCACCGAGGCAGTCAAAAAATATAAAATAAAATAAATAAATAAAATATTACGTCGCCGCGTTTGCATTGTAGGTACGTTTGATCTGACTTTGTGTGTTAATAGACGATAAATACCGGAACAAGCGATACTGCCGCGCATCACTTTGACTTATATACAGGGTGTAATCGTTAAGTGTGCACAGGCGATTATTCCGTAACTATTGCAGATATCAAAAAACTTTAAACTGATATCGAAAGTACTTTACCTAATGAGTAAAATGACATTAATAACTTTTTAAAAATAAAACGAGAAATATCCAAAAATCATGAGATAGTAGAAAGGTTTTAGTTTCCTTATTTTAAGTGGAATAGTACCTACTCATTTTACCCTTGTCATTTTATAATTATGTACGATATGAAGGTATTAATGAATGTTAAGTAGATACACGTGTAGATTAATTATCTTACCACTTCAAATTTATAATAAACCTTGTTTCAATATTGTATTGATTTGAACTAGCTGAAAAGCAACATACTAAATAAAAACAAAAAGAAAGATACTCTTTGGTGTTCGTTCTAAATTCAAATTCTTTATCGCGGGTTCTCGTTCCCGCCAATTTATTGTATTTTTTAATTTGCGTTAATAATCGTGATTGTTGCATGTATTGATTGAAAAATGGCATATTCCAATACAGAAAAGAGGGACATGTTAAAAATGTACTACAAACAAGATTGTAACAATAGGGCGGCCATTATCGCCTACAGAAGAGAGTACCCAGATAGAGAAGTTCCTTCTGGTACGTATTTACGTAAGTTGGATAACAATTTGATAAATTATGGATCTTTTAACAGAAAAAAAGGTTCGAGAACAAGAGCTCCGGAATTTGATAATGACTTAGATAACAATATTATTAACTACGTAGTAGATAATTCACAAGAATCAACGCTTTCAGTGGCCCGATCATTTCCAGTGTCCCACAATTATGTACCTACACAAGTTATTAAAAAAACACAACTTCAAAGCATTTAAGATAAAACCTACTCAAACGCTGCACAATGATGATCCTGCTCGTCGGCTGGTCTATTGCAATTGGCTAGTCAATAATTATGTCAATGTAAGGTCAATTTTATGGACCGATGAAAGTAATGTTTCAAACTGCGGCATTTACAATAGAAAAAACTCGCATTATTGGTCAATTGACAATCCTTGCTTAACTACTGAAGTTAGAGCTCAGGTGCGATTCTCAATTAATGTGTGGTGTGGTATTCTTGGAGATCGGATCATTGGGCCATATTTTTACAGTGGAACCTTAAATGGACAGAGATATTTCTCCTTTGTACAAAACGATATGCCAAGTCTCTTAGAACCAATTCCAGACGATGAAAGAAGGTCGATAATTTTTCAACAAGATGGAGCACCTGCACATAATACAAATGTTGTAATGAATTTCTTACGAAACAATTATAATGGCTTAATAGCCAATAATTGTGCAACCCCTTGGCCTGCCAGATCCCCGGATATCACGCCTTGTGATTTCTTCCTATGGGGATTTGTCAAAGACCACGTGTACGCTGAGAGAGTACACAGCCTAGAAGAGTTACAGAATCGTGTACGTCGTGCAATTGCTTTAATTACTCCGCAAATGTTAAGGAAAGTTCATTTAGAAACTGTAAATAGAGCTCGTCATTGTATTGCACAAGGAGGACGTCACTTCGAACATATGCTTTGAACACAAAATTTTGTACTTACTAAGAAATAAAATGTATGGCAGTGATTAATGTAATTTTTTTGGATATTTCTCGTTTTATTTTTAAAAAGTTATTAATGTCATTTTACTCATTAGGTAAAGTACTTTCGATATCAGTTTAAAGTTTTTTGATATCTGCAATAGTTACGGAATAATCGCCTGTGCACACTTAACGATTACACCCTGTATAATACAGGCAAAACTTGCCACGCTTGGTTTCAATACAAATTGTGATACTTGCGTTATCTAGGTAAATGTATGTCTGTGATCCACCCGCATCCCTTATTGCCAACAAAATCCCACGACGATCCAAGATTCATATCCTAAAAGATGCAAAAAAAGTCAACAGAGATTCCTTAAAACAGTTTCTGCAATAACGACGGATCTCGCGGCTGTGTCAACGAAACTTCCAGAACCCACTTCGCAGTTCGACTCCGAGTTCGCGAGTGTTTGTTTTGTTTATTGGACGAATTTAGCAGTTGCTTCGTGCCGTGTTAAATGTCATAGTCTTGAAGAATGAATCATCAAAAATCATGACTTTTTCAGTGGTTAGTCATCATCTGTTGAATATAGGCCTCGCTCATTATTTGTTTAGGTTTTAAAGTACTTTTGATTATTATTTAATTGTTTAAAAGTGTTTGCTTTGTAAAGTATCAAATAAATTGTGTTCTTTCTTTTTAAAATTGTTGATTCCGCATTTTAAAAACCCCCATCTTACCAAAATGCATATCCTAAAAAAGACTTGAAGAAAATCAACAGAGATTCCTTAAAACAGTCTCTGCAATTACGACGAAACTCGCGGCTGTGTCAACGGAACTTCCAGAACACACTTCACAGTTCGACTCCGAGTTCGCGAGTGTTTGTTTTGTTTATTGGACGAATTTTGCAGTTGCTTCGTGCCGTACTAAATGCGTTAAGGTTGAAGTATAATTATGATAACATTTCAGCTGTAGATTGTCCACTGTAAGACATAGGCATAATCGATTAAAACCGAATAAAGGAGGGTTAGTGGCAAACGGGTTAGTTAGTTGGCGAGCGCAATATTCATTTGGCGTTGAGGCTCTACAATAATATATTATCCTTATTTTTATTTATTTCTATTAGCTGGGTCCTATTACGATCGCCTAACAATGTGACAATCAATGAGAATTTAAAATTTATTTTATTTAGGAAAGTCAAGGTGGCCAAAATCAAGTGAGAAGCTTAAACAAAAGATAAACACAACAGTTTCAATTTAGTATGAAACTATCCTCAGTTCGCCTCAACTTCTTAATCAGTTTACTATGATAACTCTATTTGTATTAATAAAACAGGTATTTTTTTCCATTATTATTAGTCAAGCAAATCCATATCAGGTACCAGGCTAGCAGAAAAGGCACGTAGAATCAGAGAGTCAAGATTACGGGTCACGTAAACCTCTTTATGATCTATGCAGTCCTGGTATCCTTGTTCGGTTCCAAGAAAACGCTCTATCCATATACCCCACAACAGTCGTGTCAAACAAATATGTACAGAGAGAGAGAGTATATCAATACCGCATAAAGACCTATCAAACTTTCCAGATTGTTTCATCTCGCTCAGAGGTCAGAAGAAAGGCTACACACCTCCCTAAGGTATAGGAAACAAGTCAAATATCCCTAAAACAAAATCGACCGAGCGCAAAACTTTTGCCCCGCGGCGGGGATCGAACCCTCAAGTGTCAATCGAAGCTGAAAGTGGCGGGTTTTATTTGAAGTCGGGAATTCTCAAAGATGGCGGAAACTTTCACCTGCGTAACAAGCTGGGGGCTAATTTTAATCGGGGGACTGATTTTCAGTTTCATTGGATAGCAAATTTGGCAGGTGAAAGTATATTTTATGTAAGAAATTTTAGATGAATGCATGTATGACAGATTCTATTAAATAGTAGGTATAGAATTATTTTATATGCTCCCACTTAGATAACATGGCTCAGAATTAAATTGATTGAAATGAAAGTAATCAGAGGTTATGTTTTTTTTCCTTTTCTCTTTATTATTTGTGTTTATCGTTCAATTTTCATTAACCTCTAGATTTTTTAGGTTATTTGTTTTTTTTTAGTCACCCTATGTTGAAACATGTAAATGGTTATAACTTATGTTTGCATTGTGATTCAGTTAATAAGTTAAACTATTTATTTTCCGATTAAAATAAAAATAAATTAATAATTATTTACTTCCGGCGTAATAGTTGTGACATTATTACGTCTTACCACAACTCCGAAAGCATGCCTAAAGGTATATATAATATGAGTTGTGGGTGTTAGAATGTTGAGTTGGCCCTGAACATAACAAAAGCCTTTTAAAAGTAAAGAGGTGTTCAAAAGCTTTTACACATATAATGTTCGTATCAAAAGTTAAGCCGACTTTAAAGCAACATAAAGCAGAACTTTGGAAATAGGCTTGTCTGTACGAGTTAGAGTGCTGTGTTACGTATCTTACTGTAGTTAAGGGAATTGTTGCTTTCAAATGAGGACATGGTAATTAAAAGCTCGAGAGCAATGAATCCGGGTCACTCAAAGAATCCAAAAAATCTCGGAAAGTAAGAATGCTCATGTGGTCCGGAGAAGCCTACCTTCTAGGTCTTCATGCCCCAAGTTAGACCACATCGTCACTTTACATCAGGTGAGATTGTGGTCAAATTTTTTATCTTTATGCTCTAATGAAGGCTTAAGATAAGCCTTCATTAGATCATAAAGCAAAAAAATATATATAGATCGTTTTCTTTCAACATTTTTCGATTTAACTAGATATAATGTCGATTTAAGTTTACTTATCAACCATTCTCATTGAAAAAACTTATTATAGACAAAAAAATTCCCAAAAATTTTAATCGGACTCGGGTTATACAGGGTGTAATCAGACGACTATCGAAAAAAAAGGGGGGTGTGCAGGACACCAAACCAAATCAATATAAAAAACCGCAGTCCAAAAAAACAATTATTTTTTATAATTTATATATTTAATAATTATATTTTTTTTTAATTTCAGCTTGTTTAAGTGTCTATTAAACTCGGCACAGAGCAATGCGTGGAGCATTCGTTAGTAAGGCACAACTCGAAGGAAAGCTTTTAATTCAGTTTTCCTGAAACTTCTCGCTTCTGGTACAGAGCTCTTCGAACAAGTTGTGTGTGAATTCCAGATATGTACGTAAGTATAAGAAATATTTTTTTGTTACTTAATTAGTATACGTTTCCAAGGAAATGAGGTTTGAAGTTTACAATTTTTTTTTATAAAGAACTATTTTTTTTATGAACGTATACAATAATGGTTATTATTGTTCATGCAATTTTTTGCTTGTTATTTGACCAATTTATATTAAATTTAAACAATGAGACCATTTTTAAATTTTTATAAGATAAATATAAATATACAATGTAAGAAAACCCCCAGATGCCAATGCCTTAATTTCCTTAAAAGTTAAACACCATAATATTTAGTAATGTGCACGCGATGCGCTTTCATTTGATAACCACTCGAGTATATTTGCAGATTTTCGGTTTTACTTCCCCACTCTCACCCCCATAACTTTTAAACGGCTCAACCTATGTTCATGAAACACCCGCGCCAGACTCACCTTTCATACAAAAAAAAACTAAATTGAAATCGCTCCATCCGTTCGGAACTAGGATGTCCCAGACAGACAGACAGAGAGACATACAGACAGACAGACATGTGAAACTAATAACACCCCTCTTTTTTGGTCGGGGGTTAAAAAGGGTCTCGTTTTCTTCTAGTTTAAATTTTTTATTGAAAAAAATATGTTTCCAACTATTTTTTTTATTTTTATTCTGATTCCAGTTTTATATTCAGAGAAAATGTAGGGGCATGCTTAAAAAATGTAAATGTTAATTATACTACCAAACGTATCTTACAAAAGGTCGAAGAACAGACGATATCTCTTTTGGACCGTTTTAATCTTTTTCTGCATAAAAAAATTAATAGTTTAACCTTAAAAGTGAGGGTTATCTCTTATTAAAAATCACTAAGATTTAATTTTCCCCATCGACAGCAACATTCCTGTTGAAACTTACCTACTAGTAGATGAAATAGGATATCCATTCCGTTTTTCCAGTTCGCGGGATAACGGCCGCCATTACGGTGACGTCACATCGCGTTCATCGCGTCCTCGGTATCAGGCAATCTCGCTTGAACGGAGTGCCCTTGACCCACACATAGGGTGTCGACTAACCTACACACATAGGGTGTAAATGCAGGTGCTTGTAAAAATAAATTATGAAATAAATAATTATTGATGGACCATTTTATTGTGTATATAAAAATATCAAATTCATGATGGAATAGATCAGTAATAATCAGAAATAATCATTTATTGTTTTTGAATCAATAACAATAGGTACATGCAGTCAGTTATTAAGACTTAAGATCAAACAATTGATTCCGCTACCTGAGCATACAAACATTATTAACAGTAAATAAAATTGGTGCATAATAAAATAAAATGTCAATATAATAAAACATATTAGGAAAAAAAACAACAAACAACAATAATAATAATATCAGAAAATCAATCAAATAATTATAACGTTACTAAATCAGATTCGTGCAATATTGTGGTCATTAGTAAAATCATCAATGGAATAATATGGAATATATGTCAATGGATTACACTTACCGAGACTAGTAGTCTCGCTAAGTCACTCCATCTCCAGAAATTGCAAAGAATTCAATTTTTTTATAATAATTAGGATCACATAAAGAAGATGAATTTTATACTAGGTAAAGATATATGTTTATTGGAACCCGTAATAATCGAATCCGCTGACCATTGGCCCGCAAGATCTCCACGTTAAATATTTTTAACTCAATAACCTTTATATTATTTTATGAATGAAATAGACCTAGGCCGTAATTTAGTGTCGCAAATCTTCTCTGATTATTTTTAATCAATGACGACATCTGTAATTGAAAAAAAAATGACCATTGTCAAATACAGATGTAATCGTTGCTTGAAAGATATCAAAAATAATTGTAACAATTAATTCCGGCCAAAGATATGTAATATATCAACACAATCCACACTATAACTTTTGAAACTATCATGGTTATTAATATTATTTAGCTCTAGTGATACATCGACTCGTAATAAAAGAGTGAGAAAGAGGGTAGATCGATTTGTCTGCCAATAAACTGTTACTCCAATCGCTGCAGCTTCAGTTCAACCGTGATCATGGCGCGTGTAACTGTGCCGAAATATCGGGAAACTCTAAAGACAATCAATCATGGTAAATATCCCGTTATAAATCTAAATAACAATCCACATTTTTTTTCTAGATAAAGGCTTATTAAAAATAATTCTAAAAGTAATATTTCTAAAGACCCTTTTCCAAACATCTACTTATAACTGCAACTTACCACATAGAACTACGATTTTCCCCAAGTTACAAGTTCTCGAGCACTTCTCTACAATTATCTGTTCCAAAACAATAAGCTAAGTTATGATGATCCAAGTCCGTTGACAACAACAAGCTCATAACCGCCCTCACTGTAACATCCTGTATACAAGGTGACACAAAACTGCTGTATTAAGTCAAACAATGCTTTGTCAGTTTAATCACTATAGAGGAGACAGCATAGACAGTTGGATTTAACCCTACCCTAAGTGTGTTTGTATGTATGCTGTTTTATTTAGTGCTTTAAATATAATGTTTTAATTAGTGTTGAATCTTTCATTATTTTAAATCTTTATTATGGATGTGTGCGTTTTTTTCTGTATTTTTTATTTTTTTCTGTAATTTTCTGTTGTGTCCAAAAAAATGTTTTTCTATTTCTATATTATGTACTACCTACTAGACAGACAAATTTTTCTTTTTTTTCCCTTTAATCATGATTGTGTTTATTATGAAACTAACTGTATATTTTCATACTGGCTGAGCGATGATTATATAAGTGGTAAAGGTTTTTTATAGGTGCACACAGCACAAGGGATTAATACAACATAAACAATTTTAAATTACAAATCTGTTTATATAATACATACTAGCTTTTCAATCTCCGGAGTTGCCGTGTTTTATGGAATCTCACGAGGAACGACGTATTAGCTTATAGCCTTCCACGATTATATGTATAGACTATCTAACAGTGAAATATTGTTGAAATCGGACCAGTACTTACAGAGATTATCTCCAGATTGAAGCGACACAGTATCTCCAACCTAGGAACAAGATACACTCAGAAGGACTGAGAGCTGGGTCACTGGACCTGACTCTTACAAACACTCGAAATAACATTGACAAACCAGAAGAATGGATTATTGAACCAAAAGTTAAGATAGCCAATAAGCAGATTACAAAAAAAAATCGCGTTGAAACAAACAATCAATCAAATAAAGTCTCTTCAGCTTAATAATATAATTTTAATTTATTTAATTTAAAAAAATGACGATTCTATTGATATGAAATAAACCAATATAATATTTAAGGGATGATAAAAATATAAAATAAATAAAAATTGTAAATCAACCTCTTAGAGTAAAACATCAGCAGCATTTTAAGAAACAGCATTAACCCACAAGATGATCTTACTTTATAAACCTGTTCTGCGACACCTTGTATAACTGTAACACCCTAACACCCTGTAGATAAACTCCGGCTATCAATCATAGGGAAGTCGCGGTTATATCTTCCGACTTATGAAATATGATGCTAAATATTAACAGTGGACGTGTGGCCTTAGAACAGATGGCGGGGAAATTAATCATCCTGTGGGGTTCAGGCTTTAGATCTATTGACTGCTTCAGTGGCGCGGTGGGCGAGGGTCTGCTTGCGGCGTCAGAGGTAGCGGGTTCGATTCCCGCCGAGGGTGAAAGTGTTTGTATGTTCTGCAAGCACTTACTCCTTGGTCTGAGTGTTTAATAATTACAATAAAAAAACACTCACCTAAGCGTTAATTGTTAACAAGGGAGGCATTGGAGGGGCTTGGTAAAAGCCCAGCAGACGGGAGCAACAGCTTCAAAATAAAAAAAATATATAAATATATATTACTGGAAAATCTACACAACAAATTTGCCCCGTGGTAAGCTCTAAGATTTTGTTAGCTTGTGTAAAAAAAGGTATGTTTTTGAACTGAAATTTGAATCCAGTCATCTAGAAAAAATATCATTATCATTATATTAATACCAACGTAGGTACGCCTTATCAACGTAGGTCTCTCTTTAAAAACAAAATTACACATCATTACACAAAGAACGTGCCCATTGAAAAAAGAAAATGTTCTATTCCTTCAAATACATCAGCGTGAAAAATCCCCCACATTACGTTTTGCCGCGCGATTGCGAACGTGTAACTTCATAGCGGTGACCACATTGGGCATGTGATTGGCAATTTCCTGTCGCGGCCACCTGCCGCCGCGGCTATTTGCCGCCGCGGCCATTTCGTGTGAATGAGGCCTTATTACGCCTTTGCGGTGAAATCTTGACGTGGCTTGAAAAACTGAATTGCTAGTACAAATACTGAAAGGATGACAAAAAATCGAGAGTGATGGAAAGACTGTTATGTAAGAGTTTCTAATAAAAATACTTTATTTTGTGTATGTGCAGTGAGTGTTCCTACTGTATACTATTTTCACGAAACATTGTGAGGATTTTATAAATTGTCAAACATAAAAAAAAAAAAAGGTGTGTGTGCGATTCACACACGATAGAAGTGAAACTTCAGTAAATCGACGAAAGAATAAGAAGAATAAAAAAAAGTGTGTGTGTGTCAGCTACGACGCACGATTGGAGTCTACTACTTACGAACTATTATTATGATATATATCGAATAGAAAAAAAGGGTAAATGAACGCATCTGCTAAAATGATAAGAGAAACAAACATATATCTGTAATTATTCGGATTATTTATATTAGTTCAATAAAGCGTATTACATAAAGTATGTTACAAAATAATATAAATAAAATACAGCAATCTTTGCGCGATACTTCGTAGTCTCAACTACGAAGTATCGCTCAAAGAAATTTAAATAAAGCATTGTATTTGTGTCTCTTACCATTTCCGTTTCATCTTTTTGCTTCCGGTTTGAAATCACTACGATTCTATAGAAGTTTCACTTCAAAACATTATATTATTTCCGCACCGTCCACTTATTTGCTGTGCATTTTCCTCAAATTCTAATTCTAATTCTTAAATTTCTTTATTTGCACGAAGCTAAGAAAAAAAAAAGCTGTGTTGGCTAAGTGGGAGGACACTCGACTTTCATTCCGAAGGTCGTGGGTTCAAACCCCGCCACGCACCTCTGGATTTTTCTTCTTGAGAAATTTATGTGCGCTTTACACACGTGATTTAACGGTGAAGACAAACATCGTGAGGAAACCGGCATGTTCTGAGAACTTTAAAATAGTTTGAAGGTCATGTGACATTCACCAACTCGCACTTCGCCAGCGTGGTGAATTAAGGCCTAATCTCTCTCGTCAAGAGAGAAGTCACTGTGTCTCAGCAGTGGGAACGTTAATAGGGTGATGATGATGATGAAGTAAAAAAAAGGAAGGTCTTAAAATAGTTACAGATGCATTATGTTCTACCACATTCATTTGGCATGCAAAATCTTAACAATAATTATCTCTGCATCCAAAGGGTGTCTGGAAGAAATTGCTTTAAATAAGGCCGTCCATTACGCATTTTGTATTTAGCATTAAGTCCATTTTGTGTTGTTTTTATCTTGGTGTATTATAAAGAGTTATATTATTATTGTTATATTGTTTAAGGGTCTTGGTTATGAAAGATTTTTTGCTAGGCTAGGTTCATTAAAAATAATATAGATAATATTTGAGGGCGTGCGCGCGCCTCTAATTTTTCACATTCAAGTATATTGTGTATCTGTATACTTACTAGCAATGCAACGGGCCGGCACCGCCACGGTCAACGCCTTGTTACTAGCCATGCTTTATGGATTTTCCTAGAACAACTTATTTTCCCGTGATAAAATAATATATAGCCTTCCACAGATTAATGGGCTATTTAACAGTGAAAGAATTTCACAAATCGGTCCAGTAGTTCCTGAGATAAGCGCGTTTTAAACAAACTCTGCAGTTTTAAACAAACTCTGCAGCTTTACCCATGCAAATACCCATGTATTTTTTTGTATCACAACAAAAATATAACAAACATCAGATTATTACTATTATACCAAAACATTACCATCACCAACTGCCAGTGTTGCCAACTCCAAGAAAAGACGAACTAATTAAAATTCTTATTGACATAACACGGATTGGGGGCAGCTCTAGGGTCAGATAAATATACTATGCGAAGTTGCCATTTCATAAGTACACTCAGTTACAAAAATAACGGAGGAGTCACTTAAACCCGAATGTCTCCCGAACTACTTATGCCATCTGAATGAAACGAAGACTTTTCAATTGATAATTAAGTTATAATAATGAGAAGTAAAACTAAAACTTTAGCACTAACAAGAAATTAAAATTAAAGTTTGTTATATTTTTCAGATTTTTTTCTTTATCGGTTGTGCCGTTTCATTGATATTAGGGTAAATTGGGGAAGGAGAACCGAAAATCTGCAAATATACTCGAGTGGGGTCTGAAATGAAAGCGCATCACGTGCACATTACGAAATAGTATGACTTTTTACTTTTAAGGGAACTTAAATTCAGGTATCAAGGGTTTTTTTTTTTAATTAAGATTATAATTTGATTGTTCTAACTTTTACAATTCTGAACAAATTTAGTTTTTTAACTAACCCTTTATTTTTGAAACGGAATGTAGTTTGCAGATGTTTAGGGGTGTTATAAGTTTGACGTGTCTGTCTGTCTGTGTTTTTGTCTGTCTGGGACATCGTAGCTCGATGCTAGATGGAGCGATTGCAATTTAGTTTTTTTTGTATGAAAGGTGAGTTTGGCGCGGGTGTTCTTAGACATGTTTCATAAAAGTTATGGGGGTGAGAGTCATCATTCTCCTGCCCACCTAACTACAAAATCTTATAGAAATTTATTTTTTCTACTTACAAAACTTCCGGAAATCACTCAAAAACTCATGATCGTAAAACCGCTCATAAAAACGTTACAAAATGATGTACCAGAATTAACATAAAGTAGGTAATTCCCTATGAGTCAAGTTTACAGCGTGTTGTAAAAGTCGCGTGTGACGCCACCGACAGGGAAAGTAGAATGGGACCCCAGGGCCCGATAGTACATACAACTTTATAGCAGTAGGTTAAATATGTAATGATAGTGTAGAACCGAAAATCCAGAAGATTTTTTGTAAGTTATGATAGAAAAAGATTATGGTGTCTTCGGTAAGTGATATTAAATAAAAAAATATTAAAATTCGTGTGAGTGCGAAACATTCATTGACTATAAAATAATACAAATACAATATTCGTTTTTTTTTAACAACTGGGCGTTATTAATATAATTTGGTTTTAACCGTAATAATTAAGTGAATAAGCATGACGGCTGCCGGACATAAACCTCCACTTTTAAATATATCCGGTTGGTTCGGTTACAAGCGGCGTGCATCTATCGTGCCGATCCGTAGTCAATTAAAAGTATAACTGCATATAACAATAACCTGGCATTTGAAATTGCCGCATCCATTCCACTATTACTCCTTGGTACTATGCGTAGGATTCTGTTTGCTTCGTATGCCAGTATTGAAACTACCCCCAAAATAAAATACAATAGTGGTTAACGTATTAAAAGAAATAGTGAAATTAGTGATTTTTAGTGAAGTGTATGCATTTATTTTTATTTATAATTGAGGATAATATTGTATTTTAATAAATCTGACATGAATGATGTCCCGAATGCTAGATAATAATTAATTTTAATGTATAAAGTGTTCTCATTAAGTGATTTTTTTGTAAATTCTTTTGAGATTAATAAACGTTCTTAAACCTGAACCTGCACTCCATCGAAGTCTCTATAAACTTTTTTAAATTAAATAAACACTTACTTAATTTGATAGATAATTTTACATACATCAACTAAAATACGAAATGATATGCGTGCTCAAGTTGTTGGACGATTAAATCTTTTCATACGAGTTTCGCATCTATATTGGGTAAGTCATTATTACTTTCCGAAAGTAGGGTAATGTTGTTTTCAACAATGCGTGCGGTGTTCACTGATAAAACTATTATGATTTTTATGCTTTTTGCGACATAAATTTCGCAATCTCCTAATGGCTGAAACTTTCAAAAACCTTACTGTACTGGATTTTTTAGTGAAACTTTACAATGTCATAATGATTTTGTGTTGTTGATTCAATTCAATTCAATTTATTTCAGATTAAAATTCAATTCATTGCAATTTAAATTCAATTTATTTGATTAATACATGTACGTATTATTTTAAGTTATATAATAGTCATTGTCTTGTAATATGTTTATAATATATTTTAATGCAGATATTTATGAATACCTAGATGATATTGTTATATTTAATATTGTACACCCTTGCCTCCTTTCTATTTATATTATAGTAATTTCCATTGTAAGGTTGCCTGGAACAGATCACTTTTAGCGATACGGCCGCCCTGTGTACCACTTATTTTGTATTTTGTATGATTTTTGCGGGGTTTGAATCAATATAATATATTGGTTCGGAAATGAAAGACCATCGGAATGAAAGTCTCATGTGTGTGTGTAAAATCTTCACAGAAAGGTTCCATAGAAACTATAAAACGCCATCTGTCAGGAAGGGTAATGTTTCTAAATTGTAATATCCTACTACTATTATAAAGGCGAAAGTTTGTAAGTATGGATGTATGGATGTTTGTTACTCTTTCACGTCAAAACTACTGAACCGATTTGAATGAAATTTGGTACACATAATCTCTAGAGCCTGAAAAATAACATAGGCTACTTTTTACCGCGGGAAAACGTCATTCCGCGGGAAAATCCATTAAAACGCGGGTAACACCGCGGGGCACAGCTAGTCTATAAATAAATATGAAAAATTACGGGGAAATAATGTTTTTAGAACTAATTCAGAGGCCACGGGCCGGATCCATCACAATCGTCTGATAACGCCGCTCAAACAACTGACGAGCGAACAAATTCAGCCCCAAACGGATCATATATCAACCACACCGTAAAACCACAGCCACGGGGAAATAGCTGGTTTTGTATTTTAATGATTTATGTTCTTATTAAATAAATACATATTTCCGGATTAAACACACAACATAACCTAACTATTTTTTTTTTTTATCGTCGATAAGTCTTTATTTGACCACAATCTCACCTGATGTAAAGTGACTATGTGGTCTAAGATGGGACATGAAAACCTAGAAGGTAGATGGCTTCTCCGGGCCACATTACGAAACACGAAAAAATCGCTTCACGCACTGACCCAGCCCGGACCAACCTTTAAATTGTCTAATACTCTTAGTCACTAAGTTTAAATAAAACACTTAAATTCATTTTCGCAGAACTTTAACTTTTCATAATTTATACAGAAATTGCACTTTAAACATTTTTAACAACAAGAAAAGAGATAGTATAACATGATTAAAATTGAACTTTTAATGTTATAAGGTTTCTATTTAAAATCGAATATTTAAAGTTTTGCCCACAGATCAACCAAAAACCCAAACATAAACACCTATGTTTACTTTTCCACTGGGACATGCGGGTTGGTGAATGTCACATTTCCCTTAAAGTCTTCAAAGTTCTCAGAACATACCGGTTTCCTCACAATATTTGCCTTCACCGTGCACGTGCATAAAGTACTCATCAAATTTAATAAGAGAAATCCAGAGGTGCGTTGCGTTCTAACCCACGACTTTCAGAATGAAAGTCCGGCTCGCTCCCACTCAGCCACTCATAACGTGCCATTTAAAACCCACTGTGACAAAGGGTTAAAAATCACTTCGCATAAATTTTCGTCTGCCGTTATCTGGTCAAATAACCCGCGGCTCTATTGTCGTCTGCGCAGATTGATGCGCGCACTATTTTATACGGAATATTGCATTATAATTTATATTGTGCGGTTAGAAAAATATTACGAAAAAAATAATGATATTATTATTTTTGACGTGACAACGTCTTATATATTATAAATTGGTTTGCCGGGTGACACTTCAAGAAACTGCGTTACGCTCCGCTCACGTTATGCGCTCACAATGAGAGCGAGTGAGAGGCACGCGTCCCTTCCACTCGGGCATGGTTAGCCCGCCTAAGAGCGATAATATTTTACCTTGAGTGGTAAAATATTCGTTGTCACGTAAAACTTTCGCCCGTATACCGACTTTACAGGCAACCAATTTTTTTATTAAATTTTACTATAGACTTAATGACCATGCTAATGAATGAACTTACTTAACATTAATGAGCTTACAATTATTACACACTTATGATTTATGTAGAAAACAATAATTAGTACCTTTACTTAATTTACCTTAACTTAAATGTGTAAAATACTGAAAAAATTAGGCCGCCCTTTGTACTTCTTCCTTATATTAGGTATGTGATTTTTGTAACTATTATTTGTATTGGTATATAAACAATAAAGTGTTTTTGTATTTGTATAATTTAAATTATTATTTTTAAAATATTATTACATTATAAAATCACTTATGTTAAGCACAAACAGTTAATTTCACTTTACATAATGTTGTATATTAATAAATTTAGAATTATTAGGTACTACAAATGCTGAGTAAATTCCCCAATCACCTTGAACAACATTATGTACCTTTGGTTTAAAAATACGTAACTAGTATTTAGTTTAGTTTTGATTTATGTATTCCAAAAAGTATTGGCCAATTGCTTGCTTCTATAATTTAACAGTAAAATAATAGCCTCTTGGCAGCCATGTTGAATATTTTTTAACATTATTCTTATATTAATCATAGAAATACACTATTATTTACTAATACGTTACAGTACTGGAAAGTATTTTCACTCAACCAACACCTATAATATTTTTTTCGTTTCTCAGAAACTCTCGTTCAAAGTTTAAAATATCCGAATTCCGAACGTGCAATCTGACAGCGTCCCATTTATTTTCAAAAATCGAACACGTCATCAATTAAATTACTCAAGCCATTGTGATGTTCTAAACTTAAACTTCAGCGCCATGTTATTCTATTCGAACGCTATTCGAAATTCGACTGTATTTTCTTGCCGTAAAGAGTTTGTAAAAGAAAATTATTATTTGGTATAGGGTGGTCTGGGGTATGTTGGCATAGCACAGAATTCCCCTGGAATTTCTTGCGAAGGGGTCTTTATGAGGTCCCCTGGGGGTCGTCGATGCAGTGCGCCTGCCTTGCATTTGGAACGACTGTTTGTTTTCTTTGGGGCCCGAATGTTTTGATCGGGTAAGTACATTGTTTGGCGTTTTACAATATTGTGTCGCATGTTTTATGCTGAGATGAAATGGTATGGAAACATCCATTAGTAAATTGCTACATGGAAAATTGTATGGGTAAGATTTGCGTGTAACTTTATTCGATACTTTTTAATATATACAATGATTACCAAGATTTTTTGGATTACTTTTAAAAGACCACTAAGTAAAATATAAATTATGATATAATAAATTAAAAGTCCTATAGACTGCGTTAATTATCTAATAGTTTCTTTGGTTCTTAATAAATGATACATTGATTGATAGCAAACTAAGTGGTTCTCGTTAGATCATGTAATGAGTTGAGTTCAATAACACAACTTTTACCTAATTTGGAAATATATTTAGAGACTCACTGTCAGTCTTTAAAAGTAAGCTGTTCCCCATTAGACAACACATTTCACAACTAATTATAATAATTTAACGAAGATTCTTAAAATATATTTTTTTTCTCTTTTTGTCTTCATTAATTGTCATGTAACTTGTTAATATTATTAGCTGTTTGTGTTATATACTATGTTGTATGTAAATTCTGTGCTCACCATTTATAAGAATATTTATCATGGTATAGTAAATAAATAAATAAAAATAAATATTTCCAGACAATCCACACAACAACGTCAAGTCCCGTGGTAAGAAACTCTGAGCTTGTGTCACGGGTAATAGATATCTGATATTCTTAATATAATAGGCATACATACATAGATATTTTTTTTATTATTATTATATACCCAGACCAAGGAAAAATTGCTTGCAGAACGAACCCGCCTCTTACCTCTTGCGCCGATGTATGTATTGATTATTGGCGTTGTTGAGTTATGCGCTTACCAACACATTTTGTGACTCATTTTATATTATAGAAGATTTGTGTACCATAAATAATGCCGGAACAGATGCGTAAAAAATCAGCATTTCACGCAACATCATATACTCTCCTCTATACTCTCCGCTTATTTTGTCATAAAATATATTTTCTGTCAAATCATCTATATGTCCCCATTGATGGCTCACTCAACACTAAGTGATGATAAAATCGAGATTGACCCTGTGGGGAGGTTATAAAAAACAACCATTTTGGGCACCCTTCAAAAGAAACTAAGTAGTCTGTGGGACACCCTTGGATATAAAGTAAGTAGTCTGGGACACCCTTGCGGCGTTTGGCGGACTAGTGATTGATAAATCAATTTGCATTTTGTACCACCCTATATTTTTTAAGTTTGTTATTTTTTAAACATGACTAGGAAGTTTGAGTTTTCAATTGCTTTTAAAATTTTGAAGTTCTTTCTACGTGTACCTACTAATAAATATTTTTAAGTTGGGACGGTTGAGTGCGCTAAATTTAGGAACTACTTGACTGCTTTAAAAAATTCTGTAAACCTCGCATTTTACTGAGGAAGGTTGTCTACCTAAATTACTATTTTGCGAGAAAATCATAAATCATTAGTGATAAATGTGGTTCAAATTCAGGAGTTTCTCAATTCTCATATTTACCTCAGAATTTTAATTTAAAAAGCAATATAAGTACATACCTATTGCATTTTTGAGTATTTATAATTAAATGAATGACGAGAGATCTCTTCACGTTCAGACAACTTGGCTTGAAACTTGGCTACTTTGTTGTTGAAAATGACAAAAAGCCTACTTTGTAGCCATCTGTAAATAATTAATATTCCGTCTTTGAGAAACGTTAGAGTTATCTTAAATAATTATGATTATCTTCTAATATGCGTTTAAATAATACCAGAATAACCTTAAAGATTCGTATAATACATATATCCCCTCGCAAGTATCCTAAATATATTCCAAGCAATAATATATTCATATCACCAAGATTAATGACACTCGAATTAAATAAGCCAGCATTAAAATTAGGGGGCGCCTAAACGCTTAAAGGGTGGTAATATGTAAATTGGTTGAATTGTGGGTTGTATTATAAGTAGCTGTGATTAATGGTTGAAAACGATAGAGTAGTGATGATAATGGGTATTATGGGTAACAGTATTGTCCGCCGGCGGCTTTTCCCGAGTATCTAATAGGTGATAGATTTGGTAAAAAGTAGTTCTTATCCTAGTTAACAGCTATGTACAGTATGCGTCTCTAACTGGTAGCCCTCTTGCAAAAATTAAATTAAATTAAATAAATTTAGTTTTTTAATTAAATTTCTTCTTACTCTCTCTTGTAGTTTCTATGCGTAAGGGGGTACCAGTTAGCGACGCATTCTGTACGTGCTAAATTTGATCGAATTTGGGCTTTGCTCGAAATCATTGATTTTCCCGCTGGAAGCAGTAATATATAGCTGTATAAAGTAGCTTACGTGTTATTCGGATAATGTAAGCTATATAATTGCGAATTTATTTTTTATATATACATATAACTAGCTGACCCCAGCAAACGTTGTTTTGCAAAATTTTTTTTTTTTTTCGTAATGAAAAATAGATGTTGGCCGATTCTCAGACCTACTGAATATGCTCACAAAATTTCATGAGAATCGGTCAAGCCGTTTCGGAGGAGTTCGATTACGCACCCCGTGACACGAGAATTTTATATATCGCTCATTTGCGACAAGAATGGTTTATAACATTTATGTATCGTTTTGGAATAACAGTATATAAAAATCCGCCGTATCGCGCTCTACTTGCTACAAAAACGCGATATTCCTAGCCCCAAAATTGACAAAGATATGAGGGAAAAAGTCGACAAGATGCGTTCTAGCTCCCTCCTTTACAACTATGAAGTTCGTTTCAACATCGGTACATGTCATTGGAGTCTCTGCGCTCGACGAATGAGGAGCTGTTCAATTGCATCAAAAACGTGACACAGTCAGTGTGTCACGTTTTTAATGGAAAGGTAAGTGCATTCATTTGTTACTAAAGCGTGATATCATGGTTTGAACCACTTTAGCTGTAAAGTAATATTTTACTGTATACATTTTTAGGCTACCTTGTCACGGTTTTCTCGCAAAAAAATTATACTTATTCGGAATTAAAGGATATGTACCGTTTTAGATGATGAATGAAATCTCTAGAGGTTTAGTTTTGTATGAATTATTACCACGTATCTCGTTGTTGTCGTAAAGTGTGTATACATTTTGTCGTGATAGCGGAAGTTGTTGCATTACAGATGATGACACATATTTAAACCACCACCTTATTCTTTCAGATGGAGTCACGATCGCGATCGAAAAAGATTTTGGGTATACTCCGAAAAGAAATAGTTGATGCAATAGACAGTATAACTACAGACAGATTAGATCCACCTCAGGATTCCGAAATAATACCCACTACTACTACTGACTCGACAACCACAGTGGGCTTTTATTTCTTCTTATCTTTAGATAGACTCAGGAGGAAACACGATACAACCGAAACGAACCAGCAACAATGCTAAATGTTTTTTAAAACACGCTGGCAATAAATAATCGGCCAATAACTACAGCATTAAGCAGAACTTATGGAACTGGTAAAAACCCCATTCCTCGATATTATAAATCTTTTTTTCTTCCTCGGTGGCGCGGTGGGCGAATGTCCGCTTGCAAAGCAAGAGGTAGCGGGTTCGATTCCCGCCGAGGGTAAAATTGTTTGTATGTTCTACAAGCACTTTTCTCCTGGGTGTTTAATAATCGTTTTTGGTCTGCAATAAGACCGCCCATTACGCATTCTAGGTTAAGTTTAAATTTCATATTGTATTGTTCATCTGGTGTGTAATAAAGAATTATATTCTATTATTTAATATGTATAGTAAAAATATCTATTTAAGTATGTATATTATATTATGTACCTATATCAGATGTCTAGTACCCGTAACACAAGCTTAGAGCTTACCACGGGGCTAAATGTTGTTGTGTAGATTGTCCAGAAATATTTATTTATTTATTTTTACGAATCTCTATAAGCGCATCATCATAGATTTGTTAAATGTGAATGTTTATTAGTATTTTTAACCCCTGACCCGAAACAGGGGTGTTATAAGTTTGACGTGTCTGTCTGTCTGTCTGTATGTCTGTCTGGGACATCATAGCTCCCGAACGGATGGACCGATTTCAATTTACTTTTTTTTTGTATGAAAGGTGAGCTTTGCCCGTTGGTTCTTAGACATGTTTCATGAAAATCGGTGGAGCCTTTTAAAAGTTATGTGGGTGGGAGTGTGCTCGAGTGGGGTATCAAATGAAAGAACATCGCGTGCACATTACTAAATATTATGGTGTTTTACCTTTAAGGGGGATTTTCTTAAATTTTAAATTTAGATTTATTATAATTACATTCCATTTTATTTGATAACACACTGGCTGTCAAAATATTGATTTGTTACTTTCTATAATAATGTTTAGTATACAAATAAGTGCAAATGTGAAGTGCCATTGTTAATATTATAGTACAACTAATTAAAAATAACTGTGATTGTTTTTGCTTAGATGTTTTGATTATCTAATAGTAAGTAAACGATGATTACAATTATTGACAGACATCATTGTTCGTATTGGGTAAGAAGTGTGCCATGGTAAAGCAAGACTTAATTATAGTCAAGACTGTTAAAATTAGTACAAAAGTATTATGTGTAATTGAATTTATGGTCGAAACTGATTAAAATAGTACAATAAGTACGAGTATAACGGTGTTTTAGTAATTTTTTTTTGTATAATTTAATATATTTTGACTGCAAAAACGTGTTTTAAATTTGTAATATTGCAATATTTCGTTAGTTTAACAAAAATATTAGCATATAAAACGTGATACGCCAGTATATCTAATAAAAAAATATATATATTGCTGCAAAAACGTAACAAGTGCTGCCATTTTCGATAAAAAACATGATATTATTATGAAAATGAATGAGATACCAGCTCCGCATCGTTTTTTTTGAAAAAAGAATTGTTGGCGCACCTTAATCGTCAATAAAAAGTTAAGAAAGTTTATTAGGAACGAAAATATACAGATTTGAAAACTTCAAAGTCGTTTTCTGAAAAATCACGTTTTCTGACTTGTCACGTTCTTGTCGCAGATGAGCGATATGTATTAGATTAAATCTGTCCGCTATCTGACTGTTGGACGTAGCGGCCACTTTTTCCTGTTCGCGATCTTCATTTGAGAACTTTTCATCACTAACGGCTATCTGTTCCACGGAGTATATTGCCTGAATTTTTATAGCTATATTAATGATTGTGTGAAAATGATGTATGGCATCATGGTTCATGATCACTTCGAACACGAGACGCCCAATGCAAGCCATAGGCCTCCATCAATAATTAAAAGGGTGAGATTATCTTACATCTCTAGAACAATGTTATTCTTCTATATTTAATCAGTTGTAAAAGCTTCCAAAATAGGTTCTTTTAAACTTCTTGTTGGTACAGCGAAGTTCATTATAAAATTATTGCAGTACTCATAGTAACTCACCTAGTTCATAAATTCCGCTGAACAACCTGAGAAACATTACTTTACAAACCTTCGTTTTAAGCCCGCGAGGTTGAAACTTGCACTTACAGCGTTAAAGTTAGACCGAATACACGGTGGGCTTGTTAGGGTCGGTCAACTAGATCTTATGAGAAAAACAAGTTGTATAATTCAATAAATAAATATTGCAGCACTTAGTTTGTGTTATAATAAAAAATAAAATAAAATAAAAATGGATATCTGATATACATAATATTATAGGCATAAATATATATATATCGCCTTCATTTGACCACGATCTCACCTGATGTAAAGTGACGATGTGGTCTAAGATGGGACATGAAGACCTAGAAGGTAGATGGCTTCTCCGGGCGACATTACGAAACACGAAAAATCGCTTCCACGCACTGCAATTTATATTTTTTTATTTACACACCAAGAACCAAGACCAAGGAGAAGGTTTGTGCAAAATATATACTTAACCCCTCGGCGGTAATCGAACCCGCTACCTCTTGCGCCGCAGGAGGACCTTCGCCTACCTCGCCACTGACGCAGTCATAAAATAATATTCTATTTATGAAGAAAAAATATCAGCAAATGTATGGCTAATTTATACATTCTTAACAACTTAAAATGTCATAATTCGATTTAGCTTTGTTGCATCTCAACATTTTTTTTTATATTTTTAACTAAAACCTGTTGCTTCATATGAAATACTATTTAAATTTAATAAAGATAAAATGTTATGGGCAGTGTTTATGTGTAATTTAATCAATATCCATAAATCTTACCACTAACTTAACCGAATTTATATGAAATTCGAAGCCGTGATTCTGATTTTTTTTAAATCATATCACTTATCGAGACTTACGTGAGATTGTGTACAAACATTATATATCTATCATAAAAAAAACTTTCAAAATTTTTGGAGGTTAGTCCACCTAAGTGTTTGTATGTTCTACAAGCATTTTCTCCTTGGTCTGGGTGTCTAATTTGTATAATAAAAATGTCTATATATGTATGCCTATTATATTAAGTATATCAGATGTTTAGTACCTGTAACTCAAGCTTAGAGCTTACAACGGAGCTAGATGTTGTTGTGTGAATTGTCTGGAAATATTTATTTATTTATTTTAATATTAAACCGTCAAATAATTTATTTTATCAGCCTGGTACTAGTCCATTTCTGGATTATTTTTTGGCATGGCTCCCGATTTAACATTTCCGACCGTATCTCCGTTGTTTTAGTTACTTCTCAGTTTTTCCTAGCACGTCAATTTTCCGAGCGATAACTCAGGAATTCGGTAGCTAATTTAAAACTTTGTCGGGCCTTAGCGGATCATTAGTTGGGTTGGCTTACGGATTCGTTTGACTTGAATGTGGCCTTGGTGCTTGGGTGAAAGGGCTTAGTGGTTGGGTGAAAAGGCACAGGAGGTAATGGGGCTAAAAATCAAGTTTTATATAGAATATAAGGAGCGAAGACTTGCAGAAGTTTACGCTGTGTTAGTTATAGTTTTTAATTTTCATAAAGTGTATCGTATTTCAGCTATTAGCTCGTCCATTTAAGGGCATTTCTTGCTCGTGTCCTTACTTGTGAATTCTAACATAAGTGTTTTGTTTTATTTATTTTTTGACATGCCACTCTCAATTTGCCTGTCGCCTTTGGCAAAACATTTAGATGCTTACAGCCTAATCTAACATATATACCTAACTTCAAACCCATACATACACACATTATTTGAGCAAATAAATGATAATATTATCTTTATCTCATACATTTCGAGTTATTAATTTTGAAAACGTGGTTTACTTACAGAAACTGTGGCGATATTATAGAGATCCTGCGACGTTTCTATTCCCTTCAAGAAGCAATTTTCATCAGGGATGCGGGAGTGTATTTCGTATTTCTCAGTATTTCGAATTATTTCGGTTGCATCCGTGAAGGACATAAACATAAAAAAACACAATAAATATAAGGTTTTTCTTTGTAGATTAATGGAAACCAAAAGGAGATAAAAATATTAATAAATAATAAATAAATCCAGACAATCCACACATCTAGCCCCGTGATAAGCTCGAAGCTTGTGTGGAGTATACTAGATATCTGATATACTTAATATAATAGACATACATAGAGGTACATATATAGATATTTTCACTATACATTATTATTGCAACCATTGCATTATGACTAAGAATTGTTGACTGTTAAGGTCCCTCTGGAATCGTGTGAACATTTTTTGTTATTTTTTGATAATTTAACTTTAACCCCTATTTTTTTTGATCGCGTGCAAATTTATTGATCTTAGTCATAAAAATAACGATTGCACGGAGGCGGAAACAATTATGTTTTATAGGGTGAGGGTTGTTAGTATTAATAAGCAAACAAAAGAGAAATAAAAACAATGGCAGGATATTAGAGGAAAAAAAAGTTCGGTTTCGTTTCAGAGAATATTCTATGTTACTGTCAAAATCAAAATGAAGGCGGTATATAAATGGTGTCAACTTTCGATTAGTCGGATTTAAGAAAGTAATAAAAACATAATAATAATCTTTTAATTACGCTAGGCGCTACAAAAATTAATTATTTTATAAAATATTTGTGCTCTACAGAAGATTAGGTTATTGAAAGTTAACTTCCAAAAAAGGGGGTTTTCATTTCATCGCGAATTTGTATATATTTGAATCTCAGAAGATATTTGTTATCAAAATAGATCGATTTTTAGCGATAATGTCGCCCATTGCACATTTGTATGTTATCTATTTTACTGTGAGTACTTACTATAAAGTGTTTTTGTGTTGTATTTCCATTTCCATTTCCACTATTTCATGCGCCAAATCGAGATTTATTAGATCTAGTTCAACTATTTAATATAAAACGAGCTTAGCCTGACCTGATCGCGTTTATAGCCGTTGGTGAAATCGGTGTTTAATTTATGTCGCTTTGACAACTACGTTTACAAGTTTGACTTTGACAAGTTTATAATATTTTGTAACTGATTATTATACAATATAAATTGTGAACTTAAGAACAAATATGAATAATCAATACATTTATGAATAAAAATACGTAATTTCCAAAAAAGGGAACAAAAAACCATTAAGCCAGCAAGTTCCAAACATTTATGGTTGTTTCGATAAGTAGGTACTTTTTCCTTTCTAAAACACACTATAACTCCTAAGCATTGCGTCATAAAAAATTATTTCACCCTTCCTAGTGTTTATCTTCGACTTGAAAAGCAGACTCTAAGTAATTGCTTGCATTTAGTATTCCGTTTCATTCCCGGAAGAATGTTTCAAAAAGATAAAGGAATTATAAAAGAAAACCAGAGAGTCATTATTGAGATTATTTGTACTTTTTCTGGAAGTCATTGAGGAAGGCATATGACAGACATCCTTCGTGAAATGATGATGATAATTTTTAAACCGCTTCCAGTACTTCCTAAAAATATTTCACAACAATTCACAAAATGTCTCATTATTTTTTCTTAAAATAAAATAACGTATTTTAAAATGTATATTTTTGGTGGCCTTATAAAAAATAAATAAAATAAGAATAAGCCAACATCTTCACACGCGCTAAGTGCACAACACTTAGCGCGTGTCACTAAGTTTACAGGGCAAATGGACGGCCCTGTATTTATTTATTTATTTATTTATTTAAGTATACTAACACGATTACGAAACCAATTACATTAGTACACAAAATAACAATATAATGATACACACAAAAATAATTAGGTAACAAGTTATAAATAAAATGAAATAGAATTAATTATTATTATTACAAAGATTTGGTACATTAGTTAGAATTGAAATTTTCAATAATATTGTCATGAATTAAATGATTACAAACTAAAAACAAATTAAGCAGACATCCTTCCATTCATTCATCACTCTAAATTAGCATGCCCAAAAACGTACGGTTTTCGATTCGTTACAGGTTACATCTGAATGAATATGTTTTTGGCCTTGTGATGAGCATGTGTAACTTTAGCTTTAAGCACTTTTTACTAACTCTTGCCCAATGGCACAAAATAATAATGAATCGACAATGAAGCAAGTTTGCCTAGAAATTACCTGCGAGGGGTGGCAACTATCCCCTTCAAGCGATACTCGCAGGGCATTTCTTGGGTATGTCATTTTTATGGCTATCAATAAAACTCCAACTTTGCTTTTATTTATTCTTTTTCAACGCTTAATATAAATTCAATCAAATTAACTTTTTAATACTCTATTCATCACACTGACAAGTACCAGCCTAATCCGAAAATCACTTTACTCGACTCCATCAATCACCGCGAAAAGAAGGCGGACTCCTATCAATTATGCGAAGCATTAAAATGTCGCAGAAAACATAAAATACTGCTTTTTCACTAAATTATCACAATATGTGAGAAAAGCAGTAGGTCTTGTTATTTCATTTTAAACAGTTATGTGATAGGTATTGAATATACGAATCGTCGATTAAAATCTACTGTAGACAGTAGACGAAAACAACTTTCCATTGTTATTACATTTAATTGCTTTTTTTGTAAATTAATTATCATAGGAACCTTTATTGTATTGGTTAAGTAAATGTTAGAAAATCCTATGAGTTACTAAAATGATGAATGAAATGTAAGGTTAAGTTTATGTTAATTAGAAAATAATCTTTTCAAACTTTTGCAATTTTAAATTAGTAAGGCGGTATAGCGCTTTTCATTATACCTCCTAACATAAGTTTCATTGATTTTTCTAAGGTCAGCCAAATTACACTGTGTGTTGTAGATACTAAGTATTGCTAGCTAAATTTTTCGCTTATTAATTCAAGAGATATTTACATTTTTTTATATCTGACCAAATATTGGGAAATACAGCCTGATTGTATCACCAGTACATACGAAATCATATTTTAATTCTAATTATTTTTTTTATTTTAATTTGTGTGAGGAAATAAACGAATTTTTTTATTATTTTTTTTTTATTTTAATTCCGAAATGACGCTGAACGTTGAACCTATAGAGTAATTACTGTACCAATCTGTATCAAATTGAAACAAAAAGATGTATAAAGAAAGAGTTAACATAACTGTCATTATGAAAACACGTGTAGGTATAGCGTCCATACAGTAATCAGAGACATTTCCTCTTAAAATCTGTCAAAAAATAAATTAAATTATTAGGTGATATCGTCTGCTAAATAAAGAACATAACAATTCTCATTTGTGTGCAATGTTGCAATTTCTAAGTGTGTCTACTGTAACAACTGTATCTTGTGAGCACTTGGCACTAGCGCCCCGCTGAGACAGCCGAAGCCAAATGAAAACATTGAGATATTTCCAGTTGATCTGCTAACACCCTCGCGTTAGGGTTTAATGATCTGTTGGACCCCTTTATAGTCTAACTGTGGATAAGTAGTCGGTGGCACGATATCTGGCTGTATCATCATTATCCCAAGTCGTTTGAGGTGCTTTTTCACCAGAATTGTGCAGAAAGTGTCATTTTAGCCGTAGGAGTTTAATTTGGAAATATGCCTCCCTTATTGATTGAGAAGATTTAAATATACTATTTAACTTGGCTTCTTAGTCGGACTTCTTTCCTATGACAACGACTACGACGACTTGGAGCCCATGGGAGATTAACGAATTATTTATGATAAAAACTGTAAAAGGTACTATTCACTCATTAATAAATTAAATAAATATTAAGACAGCAGAAGGAGCGTATCCCAAACTTTTGCGATGCGAATCTTGAAGGTGGATGAGAATAACTTATAGAAATAGCTTTGCTACGCGTTTGCACGACGCGTAGCAATATAAAATTTTGGTCTACACACACAATGTACAATATAAGTGTTTACCTCGTGTGTATTTTGAGTGAACCAATAAATGAAGTTTTTCTTTAAATAGTTGGATCAGGTCATAAAATTTAATTTAATTATTTCGGGGAAAATCGATTTGCAACCACGGTGAGCCGAGAGCTTTCACTTAATCTGTCTGTAAACTTGGTTAACGTCGACACTGCGTTTCGACGCTACTAGCCCTTTTTTCGAAAACCTTTTGGCGCCCAAAACCATCTATTCTCTTACAATACACCTTGCTCTAACGTCATCAGATTTCCACTTGTTCCACTTGAGACAATTCATCAAGATTGTCTCATTAAGAACATCAAATACTATCGCATTGTACCTATTAGTCAAAACATTCCTTGTAGTTTAATTCGCCATTTCAGTCCTTTGAAGATTCAACTTAATTAGAAGGGACGAGGGGTGAGTTTGGAACAATAACAAATTTGATAATAAGTTTCCTGAAGGTCTTACTAACATGAGCCTTTGTGTTCCGTCAGAAACGTATTGTGTGGAGTCGAGGTAATATGGAAGCGACAATAAGTTCGCCATTGTGTTAGTTCAATGCGGAAATAAAATAACTTTCTATTGTTAAGTAGAAGTGGTATTCATTTTAGAAGTAATGTGTCCAATAGCCCGGCATCTTAATAGCTGTACATCATCGACTAAAGTCAAAATCAAAACTTTAATTTTTTTAGAAGCACATACTAGCCTCCATGGACAGGTCAACTCAAAATTAATATAACTAAATTGCTTAAACAAAAAATATCAAGGAAATAACATTGTCTTGACAGTTCGCTTCAATGTTTTATACTGAGTTGAGAAGCGAATAGAACAACACAGCTTTATCAGTTAATACAATTTTGTAGTTATTACAATTTTGGAGTTCTTATTTATAGGTAACTATTATAAGTTTAACATTTACTATAAAATGCTTGTCATATAAAGTAGCTATTATAACATGAGCATATCAGTCCTGGTCAACCAGAATTATTAGAGCCTGTCAATGTGGAACTAAGCAACATCTATCCAAGCAGCATCATCCTTTATATAATCATTTATACTCTCTCTCTTATAAAAGAACTACATTATAGAATGTATAATTATGTAGACGAGCTGCTATTAACACGACCTGCGTCTTAAGCTGGGTCCACACTTGTATCATTTCGGCGTATCGTATCCCCGTCGCGTATCCTCGGCGCGTATCATGATCGCTAGTTTGGACGCAAACTGATACACGTTAATGATACATGCCGTATCCGATACGGCCCGATCCGCCCCCGATCTCCAATGATCGCGTATCAAGATACACCTCGTATCCGATACGCGTATCACGGTAGTATGGACGTATTTTGATACTGTATCATGATACTGTATCATGATACTGTATCGTGATACACCCCGAACCATCCTGTGTCGGTTTTTCCGCGATCATCAAAGGGGATACGCGTTGCATTGAACAAGTTTGGACGTGAATGCTTGATGCAGTGCTGCCAAACGACGACCTCTGTGGCTCGGTGGGCGAACGTCCGCCTGAGGCGCAGGAGGTTGCGGGTTCGATTCCCGCCGGGGGACCAGATTTTGTACGATCTATAATTTCTGGTTTCGGGTCTGGGTGTTTTCTATGTATCATATATGTATGTATTTACAAAAAAAAATGTATCTATGTAGTATATCCGTCACCTAACACCCATAGTACAAGCTCTGCTTAGTTTGGGGTTAGGTGATGATGTGTGAGTAGTCCGGAAATATTTATTTTATTTATATTTAATGCTGCGGCAATTACCCTGTTCTGCGGCTTTCAGGCCAAAATATTACACTATGCACTGCCTACGGCTGCAACCCTGTAGCCGTAGCAGTTTCTACGGCTATTCGCAAATTCTACGGTAATTGATTAAATCCGATGCGCGAAATTACTCACTTCTCACTGACCCAAATATGATTTGACAGGAGATCGAGAGGAACAGCACTTTGGGATTGTCGATTTTAAACATCGGAGTAGCTAACTGTATTCGATTAATAATCCAAATATACCGAAAGCCAACATCGTTGTCTATGGTTGTATGGACTTTGTTACTCTTGAAGTTACTTGTTACATTTTCTTTTTGAAGCGTCCATATTTGTAAAGTTAAATTTGATACGCTGAAATGATACAGTATCACATAAAAGTATAAAATAAGCGTCCATACTTATGATACGGATACTCGATACGCCACGCCTGATCGTGATACACCGAAATGATACAAGTGTGGACCCAGCCTTAGACGAGTTGTCTCTTGGGCTTAGACTCAACGCCGTGATACTATGACTTTATTATGAGTTGCTTCATTATTCGACTATTTAAATATAACACTCTTTTTCGGAATATATTGTTAAATTGTGAAACATGGTATGGTAACATTGTATTTGCGGCGGTAAAAATTATATCATTATTTATCGTTAGTTAGATTGGAAGGAAGGTTGGGAGGCCTTTTAACCACGGAGATTTTTGTGTATTAAAATAAAAATCTGAGCTTTAGTTTAACTCAAAACCAACCTTTTAGCTTTTGATCAGTTTAATTCTATTTTGTCACCTCCTCTGTCCAAAAAAGCCGAAAAAATGTACAAATTAGTTACAAAGAAATATTTTTAAGAAGTTAAGTTTGTCTTTTGATATAATATTAACTGTTATGCTATGTTAGATTAATGTTAATTTACCAGGCGGTGTGGGCGCTACGCGACAAAGCCTTTTTCCTTGTATAAAAAAAAAACCTTTAGCCTACTAGCCATTTCTGAGTTGAGCTTTCAACCTTCGACTACAGAGCCAAATATACATGTAATCTTTAACCTTTTTCTTACAATCTATTACTCAAAATATGTATGTCCGCTTACCTCAGTGTGCGCAAGTCGGGTCTTGCGATAAGGAACGCATAGTTCAAAAAATGTGATGGGACATAGTAACATCAACCAATTAATAAACACTATAAAGTTTTACCAAAATGAATAATTTTAAAAGGATTGTATCGTATTTGATAATTACAACATAATTAATGTGTATTGTCACCGAGTACCGGTTTTATGAGATATCAATAAAAAGTCTTACTAATTACAAGAGAACTGAGCATTTATCATGTTGACAAACAAGCATCCTGAAAATATCGTGAGCAAATTTGTATGTACATTGCACAGTTAAAACAGAGTCCCACAACTCATCATCACCCTATTAACGTTCCCACTGCTGGGACACAGGGACTTCTCTCTTGGCGAGAGAGATTAGGCCTTAATTCACCACGCTGGCCAAGTGCGGGTTGGTAAATGTCACATGTCTCTTTAAAGTTCTCAGAACATGCCGGTTTCCTCACGATGTTTGCCATCACCGTTAAAGCACGTGTTTTAAGCGCACATAAATTTCTCAAGAAGAAAAATCCAGAGGTGCGTCCCACAACAACCTTTATATAATTAAAATGACGATCAGTTTTAGTACCCCAGTCCATTCCAGTAGCTCTAACTCCTGGGCCGTCTCCTGGATATTCCCCGAGGTAATTTAGATGCAGAACGGTTACGGTGAAGAACTTCTGTGCATAACGTCGGGGTACCATTCCGAATGTTGTTCGCTTGTATACCTTAATAGCCACCTCGAGGGCATCCCGCAATGAGCTTATTGAGAAAGGGGTGTGTAATATTTTCAGGGTATATGTTTAGTTATATGCGTTATCTCATTAATGATTAAATCTAGTATTTTCATCACAGCGTTCGCCTTTTTAGACAAATTGCGTGTTTTTTGGATGTTCCTAAAAAGGAATTCGTAGCCATCCTCAATGAAAAACCTGTTGTATTTAGTCAAATTTAAAGGCAATACATTAGAAGAAGATGCTTACATGGACAGGTCAGCTTAAAATAAATAAAACTTGTTTATACAAAAATGATCATACATTATCTCGACAGTTCGCTTCAATGTTTTATCATCAATTTATTCAATTTGGCAGTTCTTTTTTTATAGGTAACTATAATGTTAATTAAAGATAAGCGTTTTCAATAAAAACAAAAATAATCGACTCCGTCAATTGACGTAAGATTCATCACGGACCGTAGAAACACAATATAATATACAACCACCAGTAACCGATGTACTATGGTTTAAACCCAAATATCTCAGAAAGCGTAAATTTTGGAGCTTTGGTTTCTACACTATTTGTTCGCTTGAGGTTACTCTATCGATTGACATAATTTTTTTTCAAAATGGTGGACTAGGAGGGATGTTGTCTAGAGTGCACCAAAGTCAACTAAATGACTACACTTTCATATATATTTTAGACTAGCTGACCCGGCGAACTTTGTTCCGCCTTAGACGCCATAAGTGAGCAGATTTTTGATTTTATTAAGTTAATAATTGTTTTATGATATAAAGTTGTCAGGTTGATCAAGCTGACCCGATGTTATGACTATGAATATTGAATTAGAATTGGTACTGTCAATTCTATGTCAAATGTATTAAGGTTACATTAAAAAAGTTCAATAATTTTATATGGTGGTTAAGTAATTTTAAATTTTCTAATTTTCCGCGCAATTTCTTTAATTTTTTCTTTCATAAGAACCTTCTTCTGATTATAACGAACAGAACAAAAAAAGAATTAGCGAAATCGGTCCAGCCGTTCAGGCGTGATGCCATGCCGTGACCAAGGGAAATAGGGATTCATTTTTATATATATAGATAACGTTTTGTCGGCTTAACGGAAACCGTTTAAAGGAATTTAAGAAAGGGTGGTAATTTTTATCATCAATAGATTTCCAATTTTTTTTAAGTTGTCACTACGTAAATCGATGTATATAGTTTTGGTAAAGATGAAATTGTACGACCTTCGTGGTCGGCATTGAGCACCTTAACCTGTCAAAATGTCTGAACACCTTTATAATAAAGAGTTTGTTATATGTTTAAAACGTTTTTGTACCTATTTAATTGGAATCAAACCCGTTGCAAGAACTACGCCCACTGCGCCACTGAGGTAGACAATATAGAGAGGGCACATTATAAGGGTTGTAAGATTTATACGACTTCAGATAAATAATATTGGAGAGCTAATCCAGGATTATTCGATGTGGGAGTTGTCTTATGCATAAGTAATTTCAACTGTTAGTCGGGAGACAATAAATGTCTCACTCTATAGAGTGTAAATAAATTTATTGTTATGCGTTCAAGTCGGGGTTTTAAAGAAACATTTTTAACATGCGTTAGGTACTTTAAAATGCTTTTTTTAAGATGCAAAATAATTACCTTAAACTATTTTATGCTGAATGAATTTAAATAGTTTCACTTTATTAAATTGTTAAAGCGAAAAATAGGTGTCCAGTATTATAGGACGCGCTAATACACAGACTATCAGAATACCTATTTTTTTATGTTGTCATCATGCCTATTACGGCGGGTTGTTAGTGTACAGTTGGAAATATTAGACACTTTGACCTATCTAGACATAATTGTAGCAATAATAAAAATAATCCGAAAAAAACAAAAAAGAAAAGAAGTCCCTCGCTGCGTTTGTCTGTCTTTATGTTCGGGATTTACTCAAAAACTTCAAATTGATCTTAATGCATCTTCATATTATATATACGATTTTCCTTATTGACTTACTTTGAAATTTTGCATACATTTTATTTGGAAGTACGTTAAGGAGAGTACGGACAAGTGGTCCAACTGCTATGTCCAACTAGTTGGATCACGGGCCCTTGCTAGGGCATTGATATCATTAATATCACGAGATCACCATCACCTATCACCGAGAGTAAGGTTTTTCACTCTTGTCTTGATCTCTTTACTCTGCAAGATCACGCTTGCAAAACAACTAATGCTATGCAACAATAAAACAACAAAGAGACATGTACATTAATTAAAATTATAACATTTATAACAACAGACAAAATATCAAACGGCCTGAATAAAACCTAGTTTCTTATAAAATATGAGTTCCCACCGCTTCAATTTCCTGATGGGTGCGTCCTCGTCAATTTTCTTGCTTCTCTTGTATTTGTTGAAGAAATCTCCGTCGATCTTGACTCTCTGGTCGCAGGAACCGCGGGATTCTGGGCGACCTGGTAGGAAGTGTAAAAGTAGGATTTTAATTAATTAATCATTTATATAAGCTCGCCCGTTCTGGCTTTGCTTGAATGTAAAAATCATTTATCAAGTAACAGAAACGAAAATTCCAAAATTTTAGTAAAACAATATTTGAATAAATAATTAACGCCATAGGTGAAATCTTTTGAAAAAATATCTAACGCCATAGGTGAAATCTTTTGAAAAAATATTTAACGCCATAGGTGAAATCTTTTGGGCTGGGGCTAGTTATCTGACTACCCCACCTATCCTCCATTTTCGTTTGTCCGATGATCTACCGAACAACCTGTATATATCAACATTGGTTTACAAAGCGGAAACATAAGACCTATGGACTAGGTCTTTAGATCATTTTTAGCCTAATATCGGTTGATTAAATTATTTTACACAATTATTTTTAAAAAGTTAACAAACTAAACAAACTGTAAAATCTGTTTTAGTGCTGATTATTTTAAAATACAAATGAGACAGGTTTTATTGTAATTGATAACTCCTAAAGTAACTAAATGAAAATAAAACATAATAATTTAAAACTCTCGAAAAAATTGGACGATTTTGTTTTGACGTCAAAGCGTATGTTATCTTTTTCCCCATTATGCTAAGGCGATATAATATAGATTTTATTAATGATCATTTTTGGACCAGTTACCGTCAACTTCGCCGTCGCTCTTGAAGGTCCGAGGGTAGAACCTCCACCGCTTGGAGCCGAGGCCGTCCCTCTTCAGGTACTGCTGCACGCGGTCCTGCCGCTTCTTGGTCGCTAGGAATTTTGCCGTGTTCTTTCTATGATTACTAGCTGAAAATATTCAAAAATTACTACATCATCATCATCATCCTGCCCTTATCCCACACTATGTGGAGTCGGCACAACATGTGTTTTTCTTCCATTTCCCTCTGTCACCCGTCATCTCAGCACTCACTCCTTTCTTACACATATCTTAAATTACTACATATAAAAAAATTAAAATTATTAAGTCCATCCAAAGGTTGTCTGGAAGAAGTTTCTTTAAGCAATTATTCCGCTCCCTACGCATTTTTGTATTTAGCTTTAAGTCCCTTTTTGTATTGTTTTATCCTGGTACGTAATGAAGAGTTATATTATTATTCTTCTTTTTATTTCATTTTAAGCACGTCAAAAATATATTTTTCACATTAGACTACATACTGTAAAAAAATATATGAAACGGATGATCACCGGCCGTGAATCAACTTCCTATTATTATTACTATTGAGTATTCATGTTTAATAAATTATTTAGATTGCGAGGCGGGCAACTTTTTCGGACGCCGCCGTAACTTTTACATGATTGGGCTGAGCTGGGCAAAGAAACTATGATGTTGTTTGATAATCTGTGTTTCTATATATAACTCTCTGTGACCTTGTGTTTCTCCAACTATGATACCCTGTGTAAGTCAACTTAGGACCAGATCATGAGCCTACGTCAACCTTTTGTAGGTTATGAATGATAAATAACTGTGAAAAATCAATATGTACATTAAGTATTAATCACGAACTTTGTTTCAATTTTTTATGCATGTGTAAGAAAGGAGTGAGTGTTGAGATGACGGGTGATAGAGGGAAATGGAAGAAAAACACATGTTGTGCCGACCCCACATAGTGTGGGACAAGGGCAGGATGATGATGATGTTGCAGAAACAGATTAAGACACATCCGTAACTTTGGCGTTAATAGTTTGACCTAAAACATGAGGTTTATCACTTTTTGAGGCATCCACGACGAACCCTTTGATTTTTGAATTTCAAATAAAGAGATTCCATGATGGATAGATACCGTAGATTAAAAAAAGGATTAGAAAATCTTACGTGTCAAATACAGAACTCGAAACGCATCCATAAACGACGGCTCTTTGATGTTCAGATCCTTGTCTCGACTTCGGGTCCGCGAGTGCGAGCGGGCCTGTCCCCGGGACCGAGACTGGGACCGGGACCGAGTCCGAGTCTCAGACCGGTCCCGGGAGCGGGACCGGGACTTGGAACGACTGGTGCTTCTTGATTGTGAACGCCGATGTCGTTGTTTTGTTCTGCTCGGTCTAGAAATAAGATATGAAAATTAAGAATATTATTTAATTAGATACATCCGTAACCTTCGCACGCATGATGCAGGAATTCGGATGCGTCTTAATCTTTTTCTGCATTCAAATTTTAAATTGTTTTAACGCAAAATTGAGGTTAACTACTTATTAAAAATCATCAATTCAGTCGAAAGGTTATAAAAGACCGTTGTCCTATGAACAGGTCAGCTCTCGCCCTTGCAAGTAATAGGGTTATTAGCTAAAAATAATAATAACACTGTCAATTAGATTTTTAGTTTGATTGAAGTTTCGCTTAATTTTTTTTTTTTTTATGCTGGATTAGCCTTCATTTGACCACAATCTCACCTGATGTAAAGTGACGATGTGGTCTAAGATGGAGCATGAAGACCTAGAATGTAGATGGCTTCTCCGGACAACATTACGAAACACGAAAAATCGCTTCACGCACTGGCCCAGCCTGGAGGATGGTGACAAGCCGCGGCCGAAGTCTACCACCAGAGACTGTTCTTAGCACCACCCGGAGGTCACGTGTAAGGATTCAGAGGGTAATCACTTACGGACGTAAACAGACAAACCTCCATTTAACGGAATACCATTTTTTTTATGCAGACTTCGTGCTTAAATGTCAATATTACCTGGTCCCACTACTTTCAGTCACAGGCCCCATGCCATAGTACTCCGCGTAACCATCCCCGTGGTCCATAAAAGCCGTTTCAGGCTGTGGCATCCCCTGGAACCCGGCGCCGTAAGGGTAGTACCCCTCCATTATCCCTCAACTTACACCACTAAAAACGGAAAAAAAAACATTTATTTGTTATTCGTGACTTGACTGACACTATGGATTTTGAAGTGACGCGTTTTGGAAATAGTCTTTGTGTTTTGGCATAACGTGGCTGTTGTTTATGGTTGGAACTCTTTTGATGTTTTGTGATGGAAGAGGTTCTTTTCGAGATTATTTGTTAATTCATATCAGAAAAGGTACATTAATTCTTGGCCATACTAACAAGTTTATCATAGCACTTTTTTTTTTATGCTGGATAAGTCTTCATTGACCACAATCTCACCTGATGTAAAGTGACGATGTGGTCTAAGATGGAGCATGAAGACCTAGAAGGTAGATAGATGGCTTCTCCGGACCACATTACGAAACACGAAAAAATCGCTTCACCCAATGGCCCACGTAGTGATTATATACTCTCTGTATATAGCAGTATGCTGAACCAATTTGGTACATACTTATTCTTTCGTCTATTAAGATAATAAAAACCGTTTTGGCAAAGTGGGAGTACACTCGACTTTCATTCTGCAGGTCGTGGGAAAATCTCTGGATTTTTCATCTCGAATTTATGTGCGCTGTAAACACGAGCTTTAACTGCAAAGGCAACATATTGATGAAACCGGCATATTCTGAGAACTTTGAAGACCTTGAGGAATATGTTGTCAGATGTTATTTAAGAGCGCTTCACCGACCCGCATTAGGCCAGCATTTCGTCAAGAAAATTGGCCATGTGTCCTAGCAGTGGGAACTTAAATAACCAATAAAAATAAAAATATTAAATATTTCTTATGAACCTATGAAACAGAATTATGACCAGACAATCCAAACAGCAACATCACTAGCTCTTTGGTGTGCACTAAGCTTGTGTTACGGATACTAGACATCTGATATCCCTATCCCTACTAATATATTCTGTCCATGTAAGCATAGGCTTCTAAGGAAATAAACGTTTTGACTTTGACTTTGACTTTGATATAAATGTGAATGTAAGTTTGTTTGTTACGCTTTCACGCGAAAACTACTGAACCGATTTAAATGAATTTGGTACACAGCATCTCTAGAGCCTGAGAAAGGACATAGGCTACCGCTGGAAAATGTCATTATAACGCGGGTAACACCGCGGGGCACTACTAGTATTACATCTAATATACATACATTATTATCGATATTTTTTATTTAACATATTAAATACCCAGACCAAAGGAAAAGTGTCTGAATACACACATAAAAAAAACCCATTGCATTTTTATATATTCGTTTTACTCTTATATTTTAGATGCACAATGCACAGAAAATGATAAGTCAATCAATCAATCACTTAACAACAATAGTACAAGCTCTGCTTAGTTTGGGGTTAGGTGATGCTGTGTGAGTAGTCCGGAAATATTTATTTATTTATGGTTTTAACCAAAAAGTGTTAAGTACGTAATTAATGCAGTCTTTACGACATTATCTTCTGTGCTGGTGAGAAACTGTGTTATAACAAGTTATAATATAATAATAATAATAAAAGCCTTTATTCAGACACTGACTGTACATTGGTAACTTAACCTACTGACTCAGATGATACAACAAGTTAATGCCCCGCAAACCAAGTATACATATTAAAATACCTTACAAAGGCAAATTAATAAATAGTTTCATAATCATCAACACCCTATTAACGTTCCCACTGCTGGGACACAGAGACTTCTCTATTGACGAGAGAGATTAGGGCTTAGTTCACCACGCTGTCCATGTGCGGGTTGCTGAATGTCACATGATTTGCCTTCACCGTTACAGCACGTGTTTAAATATTATATAGACTAACAAATACGATGTTGTATAACTTGTAACTAATTAACCTAAACTAATTAATTACACTCAAGTCCGCATATGGATCACGTACCTAACTCAGACTGTAAATCTCTCGTTATCGTTTGAAAATTCAAATAAATCTCAGTAATTATCACGAAGATTTACGGTTTCCCAAATTGGAATCGATAGGATCGACTTTGAAAGGTCCAAAGTTACCAATGCTAAGAACAATTAAAGAAGTAAGATAAATTAGGAATCGATGAATGCCTAATGGCCCTCTCCATTAGAGGTTTTGAGTTTTCTGGATACTTTTTAAAAGGAAAAATCTACGGTCAAAGTTTGAATGCAAACGAAGATGTAAAGCTTATTGAAGAGGTTGGATGATATAAAATCATCATCACTTCATTCAAAGTACATGCCGGTTTCTTCACGATGTTTGCCTTCACCGTTAAAGCACGTGTATGAAGCGCTTATAAATTTCTCAAGAAGAAAAATCCATATCATCATCATTTATAATGTTTTTTTTTTAATTAGGTGATAAACATTACGTTAGGTAAATAATTTTAAAATTTATGTTGAAAACAATTCGCGTTATAAACGCGAATTGTTTTCAACTATTAGTTTCATTTATTAGTAGCATAAACGCAGTCAAGTCCGCCTGTCCATGTAAGCATAGGCTTCTAAGGAAATAAACGTTTTGACTTTGACTTTGCAGACTTTAGGAATTGCCGCCTTTGCTAGTTGAAAACTGTGTTTCACTTAACATTATATTTTTTTTTATGAAAAGAAATGGAATACATTATGGCACGACGTCCTGGTTCTTCATTGTAGTGCGTTTGTACCGAGTGGACGCAGCATAGAATCAACTTAAAATGTCCGATGGCGTGAAAGGCCGGTAAAACTAAGCCTCAGATTATTTGTGTGATTGATATTGTTTGTTTAATCCCGTTATGAATTATTATTCAATGATATAACCTGTTTAAACCACTATGTCAAACCTTTCACCTACATACATTTATTTTGGTACATAAACAAACAAACAGACACAGGATTTTTTTTTATAAAAAACCACAAACAGAAAATTTGCTGGCAGACTGTGCTGCCATGTATGTACCAAAAAAGGAGCTGTCTCACTTTAATGCCACTCCGCTCCACAAGAGAGGGATCGGAGATTTTTATGATAGTTATGCCTTCATTTGACTACAATCTCACCTGATGTAAAGTGACGATGTGGTATAAGATGGGGCATAAAGACCTAGAAGGTAGATGGCATAAAGTGAAACACAGTTTGTTTTTATAATAAATATTCTAGGCATTCATGCTCCATCTTAGACCACATCGTCACTTTACACCAGGTGAGATTGTGGTCAAATGAAGGCTTATCATAATAAAAAAAAATAAAAAAAAATGATTTTCACTTCTATTTAATCTAGTTCCACAACTGGCACAGGCGTTCAGCGGTCTATTGCAACTTACTTTTTAATATGCGCGAGTTTTCAGCTCATTTAGACTTCGCGCTGAGCGTACTTTCATAGGCGATGCTGGATTAAACTAACATTTACAGTTTTATCGGTCGCTTTGTTTGGTATAAATTTCGCTGGTTTTTCGTTTTTGCTATAAATGCTTGCCAAATTACTGGCCGGAGTGTATATGAAATTGTAGTAAAGTTGCATTTTAAACACTTGTCGTATTATTTTACTTTTCGAATAAAAGAAAGGATTAATAGAAAACAAATATGGTAAATGACAGTTAATAAATGGGTAACATGATTAAACAGTTTTTGAGATTTCCGATATTTAGACGCTGTTGCAAGCGCCATTATCGCGGCCTAATTACACACCACGGCACTTTCGGATTAAACCCTCAAAGTCAAATTAAATTACAATAAACCAAAAAGAAACAAATTCTAACCTATATGTACCGATATGTATATCTTGCTAAAAAAAAACTTGATATATTTTGCGTACAAAGTTCTGTCGAAACAGCAATTTGCCTATGGTCACTGTGATCAGAGATGCTGATGCTGGTTTTCAGTCAGGACCTGAGATGAATCATGGTATGTTACCCGTTCCAAGTTTTAATATTGTTAAAAACCATATTAATAATTTTAGAAGTAACTTTTGCCATATTTTTCGTTTTTTTTGTACCAAATGAAAACGAAATCTATAGGTACCTACTTATAAAAATATAAATAATAAATAACCGGGTTTGCTTATATATTAAGGCTTTACTGAAGGAAGTAAAAAAATCTAAAATAATTAAAGTAAAATTATTATTTTTAGTTTTCTACTCATTAAAATAAGTTATAAATTAAAATCGCCATACAATCATTTTAAAATTAACTTCAACGAAAATCAGTACATAATATTAAAATGAAATCATATTACACAATATCATGAAATCATACCACTAAAGTATAATTGTTTTCCAATTGAATCCGGTAGTATTTATTTTCCACATTGGTTAATTTAATATTTTGTACATGAAGAAATATAATTGTTTTTTATAGGTCATAACCCTCTTTAACTAGGTAGCCCGTGGGAAAATGGGTGAAAAACATATTTTTTCATAAAAATGGAAATTTTGAAATATATTCGGGTTATTTGTTAATAAAATTAAATAAAATACAATAGTGGTTAACGTTTTATAAAAAAAATAGTAAAATTCGTGTTTTTTTAGTGAAGTGTAGGTATGCATATAGTTTTATACTAAAGGATAATATTGTATTTTAATAAATCTAAAATGAACTGTCCCGAATGCTAGATAATTAATTATAGAGGTAGTACAATCTGTTCTCATCTGTCCATGTAAGCGTAGGCTTCTAAGGAAATAAACGTTTTGACTTTGACTTTGACTTTGACAACTAATCAAGTGATTTTTTGTAAATTCTTATGTGATTAATAAACGTTCTTAAACCTGAATTACTAGAAACGATTCGCATAGATATATTTTATTATATTTAACGATTACGATAAAAGTATCATAATGGTGTCTTCGTAAATATCCTTAGCTAATTACCGTCAAACTGATAGCCTTGCAAAAAGTCATCTTAAAATTTTCGTGTAGGTACTTAACAAGAGCAGATCTTTCCTTGATTCCCTACATTATCATTTTGTTTTAACACTAATTCCTTCAGGATAAGAAGGTTTGAACACCATACAGAAGACCTAAGCCAATATCAGCGCTCCGTGGAAAATCCCTGCTGAAAAGCAAAAGAGTATCTGGCCCACCCTTCCGACGGTCGTAGCTACTAGCCCCGCCTCTGGATTTGCCTTATAAAATACGGAATGTGCTCATTAACCGGTAAAAACCGCGTCTCTGATGCGTAGAATGCGGGACAGTCGTAACAGCATCCTAAACAGCGTCGGAGAAGACATTTGTCTTCTCCGACGCTTAGGACGTTTAGGATGATTTCTGATTGCTGTTTAGGTGTCTTGTCCAGAGGGTAATCACCCTCTCAGGAAATAAGTACCCTCACTAATCAGTGAGGGTACTTATTTCCTTATCTAATCGGTCTCTGCACATTTTACTCTATTTTACTCTTTTAAATTAATTGTGTTTATAATTTTTAATTTCTTCAAATATGGACATAAAAATAAAAATCGTTTATTTTCAGATTTTGTTTTTTTTATTTAGTTTTTATTTATTAAACGGTTAATCATCATCATCTTTAGTACAACCGGCATATGCTGAGAACTTCGAGAAGTTTGAAGATTATGTGACATTCACCAACCCGCACTTTTCCAGCGTGGTGAATTAAGGGTCAATCGTCATAGGGTTATTATCTTTTAATGATAATGAGTCATCATAATATTTGGGGCAATCTTCCTAATAAAACAATTTATGAAAATCTAGCACAAAACATTTCCTTTTTTTTTCTAAACCATTCATTCACTGCCCTTAGTATTTCATTCAACCTCATTCCGAGTTTGAGCACCTTATTCAATCTTTTGAGTGTTTCGCAAATAAAATTATATCCTGCACAGGAGCCCAGAGAAAAAACACTAACCCAAATTTTATTAAAAGGAATCTTTTCAAACGAAGATGCGAGTGTAATTAGAGCATCTTCACTTCGCTCTGAAAAGCGTGAAAAATGTTAACAAACCCGGTAATTCAATTGAGACCTTGTTTTGAAGGTTTTACGGTTGAGTTTTGAAGAGATCGTTTGAAGGGAGATATACAAAGGCGTACAGTGACGGGCATAATTTAATAGGCGCAATAGATTTTATGGGCGGCCCGCCCAGGATTAACACAGCAAATCATTCTACTGATATTCTTCTTAGTCGTAACCTCAAATCAATGGAGGTTTTGTCTGTTCACGTCCGTAAGTGGTAACCCGCTGAATCCTTACACGTGACCGCCGGGTGGTGGGTGCTAAGAACAGTCTCTGGTGGTAGGCTTCGGCCGCGGCTTGTCACCACCCTCCGGGCTGGGGCAGTGCGTGAAGCGATTTTTTCGTGTTTCGTAATGTGGCCCGAAGAAGCCTACCACCAGAGACTGTTCTTAGCACCACCCGGAGGTCACGTCTAAGGATTCAGAGGGTTACCATTTACGGACGTGAACAGGCAAAACCTCCAAAATGTGTTTCGGGTACTAGACATCTGATATACTGAATCTAATAGACATAATAAGAAATATATTTTCCATGCAAATCAGTATAAATCTCATTAATGGATCATTATAGCCATTGCTGAAAGCAGCATAATAATACGATCTATAGTTTTCGAGATAAAGTGCAAACAGACGCGGTTGATGACTTTTTTATGTGTATAAAAATGTCGTATTCGACTACAGGGCCTAACTTTTAAAACGGATTATTTTATTTCAATATATAAATAAATTACTAGCTGTTGGCTCGCTTTGCTTGCGTAATCACGGATTTTTCCGTCGTAAAATCTTGATCTAAATCTCAGTATGGTATTTTACCTCGGGTAAAATTAGCCTGTGTTATTCTGATGACGCCTTATTAGAAACAAAAAGTACCTAATAAGGTAACAAACTCAAAAAAGGTTCAAATTGAGAACCTCATCCTTTCCGACGTAGGTTAAAACAACACTTTGTTACAACTCGCTCTAAAGCCATTCCGCTCTCGATTGTACCCCGAATGAAAAGTTGGTACATAATTTGTACAATCGGAGAAGTCATTAAAGAAAACGAAAAGTGGAAAGTTCTGCTGTTCTATAAGAGGTATTTCTAAGTAGAGTACATGCTGTGGCCAATTTAGTGAATGAGAATTTCTTATACCTGAGACACTCAGTTGTCTTAAGGTATAAGAAATTCTCAGTCTCTTGGTGGGCGACGGTCTGCTTGCGGCGCTGAGGTAGCGGGTTCGATTCCCGCCGAGGGGTCACGTGTTTGTATGTTTCTGCAATAATATTCTCCTTGGTCTGGGTGTTTAATATGTTTAGTAAAAATATCTATCTAAGTATGTCTATATATTGAGTATATCAGATGTCTATAACCCGTAACACAAGCTTAGAGCTCACCACGGGGCTAGATGTGGCTGTGTGAACTGTTCTTAAAATATATATTTTTTAATTTTATAGTTATGCCAAGAGCTATCTTAATTTTAACCATTGTTTAATCATTAATCGGAGATGGTGAAACAGGCCCTTATTGGATTAAAAATAAACGCCTAAAAAAACATAGTTCAGTAAGTTGAAGTCAGAGCGGTCATCCAAGTTCTGACTGCAACCAACATTGCGGGCACTTTTTAAACAAACCGGGGGACCAGATTTTATACTATCTACAATTTCTGGTTTCGGGTCTGGGTGTTTTCTATGTATCATACACGTATATATATGTATGTACAAAAATAATATTATCTTTGTAGTATATCAGTCACCCATCATAGTACAAGCTCTGCTTAGTTTGGGGTTAGGTGATGCTGTGTGATTAGTCCGGAGATATTTAAAAAAGCATATAACGTCAACAAGTCTTTGGGTGCTGATGGATTAGATCATATTATTTACACATCTAAATGTATTTGTAACAATCTTATAATAATTGTAACAATTTTTAAGTACCTATATAAAATTAATATACATTTTAATTATATTCACGCCCGGAGTTGCTCTGATTTATGGATCTACTCGAGGGAATAATAAAGTATTTCCTTGCAAAAAAAAGCTTATTATAATTATGGCCTTCCTTGTTAAATGGGCTAGCTACTAGAAATATTATTTCAAATCAGTGGCTGAGTGGCTTTTTTATATTGCATATCCTGCAATCGAGTGTTTAAAACAAAATTTGGGCTTGCAAACCATATTCGCGCACACCAGCGAAGTAGTCAAAATTTATAATTATTAATTATAAATAAAACAAATAATTAACAACAACATGTCTCATTCGCCGTTGACGGACACGTCAAGGCGACCATCTTATATACACACCCATTCTAGAATATATTTTACTACACATAGAAAACGTCTAGTACAAGGAAGTTTCAGGATATTGAAACACTGAACTATTATCTAGTTTACTCGGATATGGTAAAACAGGCCCTAAATCATAAGAAATTAAGTTATTTTTTAAGCCATTACAAATTCACAAATTCAAACGCACTCAGATCTGCCGTCCTTATCATAAGTGCAATAACTCGAGTTTTGGGCCAAACAGAGTTATATACATATTCGTGATCAGCAAAATGAGATCTACGTTTTCTTCTTTGACAGTTTTTACGTATCTATTACCATTCCCGTTTTTTTCTTAAGCATAACCGCAATATATTAGGTATTTGGTCTTGTTTTACTTATCAAGAGTGAAATAACTTAAGTTGTGGCAAGGTAACCTAAAATAATTCATTGAATTACTAACGATAACTGCAATAAGTATGGTTAAGATGGAACGAAACTGTGTCTGGACGAAGCCAAGAAGACATCATTTCTGCATTTAGATCCTTTTTAACCCCCGACCAAAAAAGAGGGGTGTTATAAGTTTGACGTTTCTGTCTGTCTGTCTTTGTGTCTGTCTGTCTGTCTGTGGCACCATAGCTCCCGAACGGATGGAGCGATTTCAATTTAGTTTTTTTGTATGAAAGGTGAGTCTGGCGCGAGTGTTCTTAGACATGTTTCATTTAAATCGGTTGTGCCGTTTAAAAGCTATGGGGGTTAGAGTGGGGAAGGAAAACCGAAAGTCTGCAAATATACTCGAGTGGGGTATCAAATGAAAGCGCTTTGCGTGCACATAACAAAATATTATGGGTATTTTACTTTAATGAAATTAAGGCTTTGAAATCGGGTTTTTTTTTAATTTGAAATTTCGATTTATTAGTACATAAACTTGACGCAAAACATATAGGTAGTCTTATGGGTTGATAACTGTTCGGCTCAGAATAAAAACTGGGCGTTTATGTGTTTTTTGGTAGATATAAATAGCAATCTGATTGCTGCTGATGAATCATCATTAAAGTACTTTTAGCCTGGACACACCTTTATGTCCTCTGATCATTTTCACCACCAAGTCGAATTGTCACTTAAAAAAAACAGTTTACGACTTTGATGACTTCATAGACTTCATAGATTTGATGATTTTTAATTGTTATTAATTTGTGTAATAGGCTAAGCCGTGCAAATTAAATAAATAAATAATAAATAAATAGGTACTGTGAAAATGTCAAACTAAAAAAAAATACCGTTAAAGTCATGACAGTGTCTGATTTTTATGACTATGAAGACTTTTCATCTCAGCTTAAAATAACACGGAAACACGATACCAAGAGTTTATTTAAAACTAGCGGGCCGCCCCGGCTTCTCACGGGTTTTTATTGAATTTTTTTCCCCGGCAACTATTTGATTTTTTCTCGCCTTTTAAACCTTCCCTAAACTTCCACGAACATTTTAAGACTAAGATAAGATAAATCCGTTCAGCCGTTCTTGAGTTTTAGTCAGACTAACGATCAGCAATTCATTTTTATTTATATATATAGATCATCATGGTAGTCAGGGTCAAAAGGGAAACTTTCATGTTAAAGGACAAAGAGAAACATGGCAATAGCGAATGGAAAGAATTAAATTTCCTTCAAATAAAAATTAACAAAAAACATTTCCAATTGTTCCAAATAAAAGTTCTGTAAGCTTAACTACTTAACAGATAAAACAATACAGCAAGGGACTTACTGCTAAATACAAAATGCGTAATGGGCGGCCTTATTGCTTAAAGCAATTTCTTTCAGATAATCTTTGGATGGAGAGTAAAATGCACAGCAAATAACTAGACGGTGACTTAAAAATAATAATAATAATTAATAATAGTAATACAACAAAAAAATTATATCCAAATATTTTATACTATAGACTTACATATTACTCCACATATAAATAAATATATAGATACTCATAAAAATAACATATAAATACCTATTATAATGTAATACAATATAATATATTATATTATAATATTAACAATGTATAAATATATACCATATTATGCTAAAGAATCAAATAAACATTTTTTACTTGACGTTTGATTATTTATGTATGACATACAATAAAGATTCAATTACGTACCAAATTGTTTTATTTACACAGAATAAATGTAGGTACTGCGTACTGCGTATACTAAGTACCTGTAATAAATTAAAAATCCAACTCCAATTTATATAATATAACAACTCTGACATCTAAGCTTGTTTTACTAATGAAAACCGAAATATGTTCGCCACTTATTGCACTAATCGGTTGAACATACAAGAAAAAATAGGGATTGCCTGCTACTCAAAAGTGAAATATGTTAAATTGCTAATGATAAGGGAAATAACTATACTACTTATTTCGGTTATGACTAGTAATCATTCTATCTATTTATATTAAAGTACTAAACATAAGTAAAATTCTGTGATTTTAGGTAACTAAGCCAACACTTTTACCAATTCAAGGTACTACATAATATTCTACACATTTTAATCTATAGCCTTGTGAAAGTTTCAAGTCGATACCTTGTATAGAAATTGAGATACATGAAAAACAAAAATAAAATCTTTATGCGCGTTTTTCTCGAAAGTAGCTTTTACCTAGTTATTGCACTTATGATAAGGACGGCAGAGATGCCGGCAACTTAAGAGCACCAAATTAATGTTAACGAGAGGCAGCGAATATAGCTTCAAAGGAAAATTCTAAAAGCGCAAAAAATATGATTCATACTAATTAACTGGAAGTAGAAAAGTAGGGGAAATAGGTAGCCTTGTCACATCAACCAACAACCTACATTTCCAAAGAGCATACATGCGATTTTACATAAAAAATGTTTGCGAAACTAGTGCAGTAAAGCTGGGTTTTGCGTGGTTAAAACTCTGCATGTGTACGAAGTTTTTACAGTTTAAAATGTTACGGAATCGTTTCATGTGAAGTTACTGACGGGCTTAAGTTGAGGCTTAATATTTATAAGTTAAACATTTTTGTATTTTCAGTCCACTTTCATAATAAATGCTTTTTAATTACTGATGCCTAATGCATACTTACTACTGTAATCTGATCCGACTATCCTCTTTTTTGGTCGGGGGTTAATAAATAAATATTTCCGGACTAATCATCACCTAACCTCAAACTAAGCAGAGCTTGTACTATGAGTGTTAGGTGACTGATATACTACATAGATATATATATTTTTTGTAAATGCATACTTATTTATTATACATAGAAAACACCGAGACCCGAAACCATAAATTTTAGATTATTGTAGGTACAAAATCTCGACCCTAGCGGGAATCGAATCGCAACCTCTTGCGCCTTAGGTTTTATCAAATATTATCAAGTTATTTAGTCAAAAAACATTAAAAGCACTAAAATGTCTGCTATAGTTTTTAGTTTATCCTCATGACGTCTATGATACTAAACCGTGATTAGATTACAATAACAACGTAATTTAACCCATGAATTATTAAAGAAATTAAAAAAAAGAACAAACAACCATACAGTGACGTCAAGTGACTTTTGCCTGCTTGATGGGCGAATTATACTCATTAAATCGACATCTGCGCTTCTTCTATGAGTATTATAAAAAAAAACAATTGCTTTTCGTTATTCTCGCTTAAACTCTGAAACTTGAGATTTGGCTGATTTGGTTTTAAATTATAGTAAGTTAGTAAATATTTGGTTAAATCTATAGACCGTAAACCAAACTTTTCTATAACTTTAGGACTATATTCACGTCCTATGTGCTAACCCTAATATATCCATAGACATGCGACCTAGTTGTTGCTAAGTACAGTCTCTGTTTGAAGACATCAGTGTTCGATTGTGGAACGACTTACCCCTGGATTTGCGTAAGTTAGATTCCAAAGAGACTTTTAAACGCTCTCTAAAGGAACACTATTTGAAACGACAGGATCAATAGCATTCGACACATGATTTCATACCAATTTTGTTCGGTACTTTCAGTATTTTGATTTTTAATTGTTATTTTTATATTGTTTTTATTTATAATTCGTAAACTTTAATATTTTTTTATTTTGGAAATACTTTTAATATATTATTACTGTATAACAGCACGCCAACAATGTTAGCAACCAATACAGGTTGGCAGGTAGAAAATGCCTAGGCATTAAGCCCACCTTTTTGTACAAAGTTTTTTGTTCAAATAAAGTATTTAAATAAATAAATATATTCTCAGTGCCCTTCGGAATCCTTCAAACAATATCGTCGTGTCGTTTATAAATTACGGAAATCTCAGACGTACGCTTTCTCAACATCAATGTTTAAATATAATTGATAAATAGAGTGAGGAGGCGTAGAGAGAGGAGAGTAGATTGAGTGATTGATATGTAGATGGACTCATATTACATTTTAAAAATGATAATGATGAGCAGTTGGAGCAATCACCCATCCCAAGGGGCCTGGCAAAACGTTGCTTATCTTTATATTTGTCACGTTTGTTGGATGGGAACCTTTTTAAATATATATTTATTGTTTTAGTATTTCCTTGTTATAATTTATAATAAAATCTCAAAATTTAAACTCGATCTATCATGGTTGAGACACAGTCTAGTGGCAGACGACGAAGTGTCATAATACACTGCTTATTTTATTTTGTGCTAATGTTATTTTAACTGTCTGTTGCCATTTTATATTGTACTCGATGTGATGCCCTGTTATTACGAGAACACATCGCATTTAATCCTTTTAGTCATGTTTATTTTATGTCTGTATTTTGTGTTAACTTGTGTTGGGTCTCCTTTCTTAATAAATAAATAAATACAATCCCGTTTTTCCTTTTAGGTACAGAACCAGACAATAAATAAGTAAGTAAGTAAATTTTGACCTCTATTTAGGATTCATCCGACAAAATCACGCAAATATCGCATAGGTATACTCGTATTTCTCAACAAGGCCTTATAAAGATTTCGGACACTATCCCAAATAATCAGTACGTGAAAAACGTCACTGTCAACTAAAGAACCATTCGTTTCCAAATACCTCATTACCATTCTCAAAGGGGTCGGGCCCAGATGTTCGGGTGATATTTGTACAGAACCCACGTCATCCGTAACGAGGCTATGGGTCCTTTTCCACTGCAATACGATAACGAAACGATTGTCAAAATCTGAACTAGAGATAATAAAATATGATGAAATGACTCCACAGTTTTTTTAGACATAAAACTACCTTTTACCTTTTTTTTTCTTTAGTATTTTAATTTCAGTTCATTTACCTAGATAACAAACGAAACATAACATTTCTTTTTTTTTAATATTATTAACGTTGAATAATGTTTTACAATTTTTGCGGCCTTAAGTTATAAGCGACCAACCTCGACACTTGGTCGGGGTTCGGACACGCGAAGTACATGCATTTGTGTTACCTACGTAGATGCATGTCTGTATATGAGTAATTAACCCTGTAATTAATTGTTATTAAAAGGAATTTACTTAAGTAACAGTTTGGTTATAGACACTGACGGGTAAAGTATGGGTATTTTAACATTATAAGTGCGGAATGTCCACTTATGAACACAAGCTTTTCTCAGAATTTTCCATTTTAGTCTATAAATCATTTTTAATTTCATCTATTTTAAACAACAAAGAAAGTATTAAATAATTAACAGTTTGTGGACTTTAGCTTCTGTGCTAATTAGAAACTGTTACAGCAAGGTAATTCCGCGCAAACTACAAAAAAAATATATAAATTATTAAAAATCCTTAGATACATTTACTTATCTTAAAGTCGTGTCGTTGCCGTGCCGGGAATCGTATCGTCATCGTGCCGTGCAGTGGAAACCCTCCCGACGTTATCAATTCTTGTTTCGATTCGGAGGCAAATGGGGTGCGTCGGTTTGTGAAGAGTTTTTCTTTTACGAAGGTGATTCTTCTGAGTCAATTGTTGTTGATACAATAATTTTGTACAGATAGAGAGTTCGAGAATGTATATATTTCATTGCTTTACGAAGGGAACATGTGTTGCTGATATAGGAGCGTAACGGAATTATCAAATCTAAAGATTTCATCTTAGAATCATGGCTGTATCAAATTTGTTCTTAATCTAATCTAATTAATGATTTCGTTAAATTTGTTATAGTCTTGCTTCTGGTGGTTTGCTCTGCTAATTATTATAATTGCTCCAAATAAAATTAATAAGGTTATAGCTCACTTTTCTTAGAAAAATATTTTTTATTGAATAGAAAAAAATAATTTCTTTGCTCTTTTCCCACATTACGTGGGGTCGGCATAACGTGTTATCCTTCCATTTTCCTCTGTCACTCGTCATCTCAACACTCACTGCTTTCTTACATGTGTTATACTTTTTTCCTTTTCGGTACCTTCTACTTATTGTATATATGTACATATAATTTTCTTTTTGCCGGTCTAGATTGGATTTATTTATATTTCGCATTGTTATTACTTTAGTACATATTTGTACTAAAGTAATAACAATGAATGAAATTTAAAATATACCGTGTCTTTACAATGCCTGCATGGTTACTGAAAATTTCAGTCTTCTAGTTTTATCCACAACGAAGTTACAGGGGGTCGAAAATGGCCTGAATTGCTTCGAGAAAAGGATGGTACGGCCGTGCCGCTTTTTTGCTCGACTTGGTGGGGGCACTGCCGTGCCCCCAGATGTATTAAAACCGAAACTTTTTAAGAAAGGCATGTATACCAAAATCTCATTTTGGCCAAACTAATATTAGTTCTGGCGGCTCCTAGATCCAAAATAAGATTTTGACCGACTTCTCAAAACGAAGGTTTATTTAACGTTGAATAATTTATATTTTTGTAGAATTTCTATCACGGGCCATGTCTATTATATTACGTATATCAGATGTGTAGTACCCGTAACACAGATGTTGTTCATAATTCATAAAATTTATTCAATTCGCAATTTTTACATTGTATCTGAATGTCTAGAATATTATACCTACTAGCGGCCCGCCCCGGCGTCGCACGGGTATAAAATTTTTCCGGAAATTATTCGAATTTTTCTCGCCGTAAAAACCATCCTATCTCTCAAGTTGGATTTAGGAGTCCATTGAGGACAAACATTGTGACACGAGATTTATATTAAGAAAAAAAAATACACAGAAGTCAGTAATTAATCTATATAAAAAAATGAATTTCTAAAACTCGAGAACGGATGAACGGATTTATCTTATTTTCTTGAAATGTTCGTGGAGGTCCAGGGAAGGTTTAAAAGGCGAGAAAAAATCGAATAATTGCCGGGATTATACGATTTTTTGTATAAATACCCGTGTGAAGCCGCTAGTTAAAAATTAAAACGACAAAAATTAATTGTTGTGTGGATTGTCCTGAAATAAATATTAACTTCTGCTGCATATGCTTTCGTCACAATATACAGCAAATTTCATATCTAATAAATCAGATACAAAAACATCCGGAGTAGTGTTACTTATCTATATTCACAGCATCATGACATACGCTGCTGATAAGCTTATAATTGGAACATATTACATACATAATTTACATAAATTTAAACATTGGTATGGTGATAATTTGAAGCCAAAAATATATTTGCAGGATATGAACACGATGCATTTTATTTATTTTATACAGTAAAATGTTAGTTTATGACTCACAATATCGATATAATCCCATTTGATTGACATATTAATTCTTAATTATATGATAAAAAGTTGCTACTTTTTATTTTGACCATGCCCTTTTCTTTACAGCAGCAACAATTATCTAGACATGTTTTATATATTAAGAACTAGCGGCCCGCCCCGGCGTCGCACGGGTAAAAAAAGTTCCCGGCAATTATCCGATTTTTTCTCGCCTTTTAAACCTTCCCTAGACCTCCACAAACATTTCAAGACTATGATAAGATAAATCCGTTCAGCCGTTCTCGAGTTTTAATCAGACTAACGAACAACAATTCATTTTTATTTATATAGATAGATTAAGAATAATTTGACCGTCTTTCTGTAAAATAAAATTGAATTTTACTTAGGTCCCTAATGGTGTTTCCATATTATAACAGTTGTTTACATAGTGTATATTTAGTAAAAATAATTGATTATTGTATAATTCTAGATTTGTGTAGGACAACTTTGACAAGGCCTCTTTACAGCCGCTTCTACCTACATACTTTGACAAAGCGACTGTTCAGCTGCACTATTCATTGATTATTTTATTTTAATTAGTTCTTAAATAATAATGTACTTAGGTAATAATTTATTGACGTAACTAAGTGTTCTTTAATGTCCCAAAAGTTAAATAAATGAATTGAATTGAATTGATGTTAGGTTTATTTTAAATAGATCCACGTTCGAGTCCTGAGCTAGGCACAACTTGATAAATTTACCAACGTAATTATTCGTTTTGCTCAAATCGATGGTACGCTTCCTAAGAACAAATCTTCGTGTGCCTTATAAATTAAAAACAGGGTACAAAGGGATGTTCAGATTACACCCAAATGAACATACATAAATGGCTTTTCTTAGAAGTTAATAAACGTAATTTAAATTCAAATAAATTTGATGAGTACAAGATGGACATAAGAAAATCCATATAAGAAAAAAGGTTATAAGATAAAATCAGATTATTTAAATGACAAGAACGCATGGTATAACAAATAGTAAGTAAAGTAACTCTTCCAAGTTCTTCCGGTTTCCTCACGATGTTTGCTTTAACGTTAAGGCAAGTTCCTAAATCGCTCGTGTTTTAATTTTGAAGTCGTTTAATAATAAAGGGGTTTGAAATCAATAACAGTGATAGTGAAACTGATAACAGCCCTCTGTGATGTAACGGACAAATTCATCCATTAGTTTTGAAGCATACCTGTATCAAACACACCAATAGATTGATTTGAATCACATTCGTTCTGCTCATTAATTTATAATTGTCGTAAATGAAGGTCGTATACATAAGGCATATGTATGTATATATGCATATGCATATATATGCACACTGGTTTTTTCCCTCTCTTTTCAGCTTATTTTCCTGTCTCACTTCTTCTCTTACTTTCTACTTGTTGTTATTTTTCTTCTTTTATTGAATCTATACGCGGTACTGCTAACATGCATTAATTCGATGTAAGTCTAATAAATTATAAGTATATCAGATGAACTCAAGCTTAGAGCTTACCACGGGGATAAATGTTGTTGTGTGGATTGTCCGGACATATTTATTTATTTACCTCAATTGCCAAGTGTTATCATGGTTAAAGTGCGTTGAGTATAAAAGCACCTTTACTTTTAACTCGTCTATTTTTTCCTATAAATATGGCAAATAATTGAGTTGTATCAATCGAAGTCAAGATGTTCAGCCTCAAGTGTCTCTTGGTCTTATTGTCAATCTGGCAAAGCATTGACTATGCAAGGTCTGACAGAATCTACACAAAAAAATGTGGTAAGAGTTTTTTTTTTATGCTATACCTATAAGTATTTTGACAACTATCTCACCTGATGTAAAGTATCGATGTGGTCTAAGATGGGGCATGAAGACCTAGAAGGTATATGGCTTCTCCGGACCACATTACGAAACACGAAAAAATCGATGCACGCACCGGCCCAGCTCGGAGGGTGGTGACAAGCCGCGGCCGAAGCCTACCACCAGAGACTGTTCACCACCCGGATTCAGAGGGTTAACACTTACGGACGTAAACAGAAAACCTCCAAACCAGCCCTTTGAAGGGTTCATTACTATATTATTCTAAAATTGTTATTTGTTATACATGAGTGCAATTTTGATGACCGAGCAAAGAAAGAATTTATATAATTTTATTAATAAGTTATTAAAGAAGTTAGGAACGAAAGATGTGATGGAGGTAAATAAATGGGTTTAATGTTATTTTTGAATGAACAACTTTGTCCTAAGCTTAGTATTATATATCTATAGGTATAAGGTTTTAAGGTTCGCATAATTGGCCTTTTTTAAATTTGCCTATAATAGATTAGAACCATGTTTTTTTTTTGTATGACTTGGTCCATATTAGATTTTTTTTATAAAATAACATAATAGGTTCTATAATGTTCTTTCAGTTCTAAATTTTTCTTAAAATTTTGGTATTATTCTTTATTCATAACTTTATTGTTAATGTAACTTATATTCCAAGGTCTGTTTTGAAATAGGTTTCCAAAATATAGTTGAGCTCTGTTTTTGAGACTTTGAAAATATTCATATAAATTTCATATTTCATATTAATTTGAACAGTATTCATATTTTTATTTTAAGGAATTATTCCTTATGGAAGAAAACCCAATTTGGACTACAAACACGATGGACCCCAAATTGCAACTTGGGTAGTTCCTATCACAGTAAGTATTGGGCAGTCTTTCATTATTTTAATAAAATATCTATTTTCATCACAGAAACTTTAGTCATATATAAAATTGGAGTGCAATGAATCCTTAGATGAGATTACTTTATTGCACGCCACACATAATATACTAAAAATGAACAGTGACTTAATCAATAATCATAATGCTGGAGCACAATGGGCGCCCTTATCGCTTTAAGCGATATCTTCCAGGCAAAATTTGGACAGGATCAAGAGTAACGAGAAATACTTTAATATTATTAATAATAATCATTTCTTTCAGGCATCTAAGGCCCATATACACATGTACCTTATAGACTAACATACATAAAAATATAAATCTTATAAACAAAAGTTATTATTAAGTGATAAACATCACATAGATGGATATATTAAACTGTGAGCCTCTTCGTAATGGCTTGAATGAGTGACGTGAATGAGTTCTACAATTCAAGTTAAAATAAATAAATATTATGAAAATAAATTGATTTGAGACACAAAACATTATAATATAGATGTAAATTAATTAGAAAAGGCACATAAACAGTGTCCCAAAAAGGCTTCCAGCTCAGCATTAAAAAAAACAATGTTGACTTGTTTTTTTTATGTTTTTTGTTTATTTTTAGTTGATGAAATCAACTCTCTGGCTAGTTTTCACGTGTTTTATTGTTCTTTGTTTAAATTGTATGTGGCTGTTACTCGAAAGGCTTTCAACGGAAGATCAGCGTTATTTTGTAACGTGCAAAATAACACATGCTGAGTTGAGGGCCTTTTTGAGTGAGACACTTGCTGTGTGTTTGTATGTTATATATATTTTTTTGTAATTTGTTTAGTGTGTCCTAAATAAAATGTGTTTTCTTTCTTTCTTTTACTTGCATGTGACAAGTCAACGCTGATCTTCCGTTGGAAGCCCTTTGAGTCACAGCATGCCCTCTAGTAAACCAAAAAATAAATTTAATTTAGAATTTAGTTGAGTATTGTTCAGCTTTTTTGTATGTATGTTGTAATTTAAATCGCTTCAGTAGTTTTTTTTTCGTGAAAGAGAAAAGTCAGAGAGTGACTTTCGCATTTATAATATTAGTGGATATTATTATGAATTGCTGGAACCGTTGGCGATATTTATACATCATTATTATATCTTATATATATATCATTCTCGTCAAGAGAGAAGTACCTGTGTCGTCCAGCAGTGGGAACGCTAACAGGGTGATAAAGATGATTTGGAAATTAGTGGCTTAAATAAAATAAATATGGATTATGATTTATAATTTCAGCAAAATGATCTGAAACCAACTCTGAGACCGTTTGGAGTAAATATCACAGTGATTGCCTCGGAACAGCCTGTAATGAGCTGTGATCGGACCTTGAGCAAAGCGACAATTACCTTCACGCATAAAATGTCTCATGTCAATACGAGAGTCACAGCTTGGTATTTTTAGAACTGAACTAAAACCAAGAATATTAACTGAACTGCACTGACAATATGGCACTAATAAACAATTATTAATATCTAACGTGACTTTTGATTTCTTTTTGACTGCCTCAGTGGCGCGGTGGGACAAAGCTCGCTTGCGGCGGACTACCTGGTTCGATACCCGCCGAGGGCTCAAGTGTTTGTATGTAAGCACTTTCTCCTTGGTATAGGTGTTTAATATTTATAATTAAAAATAAACCAATCTATGTATGTATGTCTATTATTAATATTAAGTATGTCAGATTGATCTAGTACCCGTAACACAAGATAAGAGTTACGGGGCTAGATATTGTTATTATTTTTTTTTAAATTATGTTTTTTGTTATGTTCACCATGTAACCAAACTATGATAACAGTTTTGGATTTATAAGAATAACGACAAAACATTTAAAAATCGTTCTTTTACTAAAAAAATTACTGATATAAATATATTTTTTCCGGACTACACAGAAATTACCTAACTCCGAACTAAGCAGAGCTTTTAATGGGTGTTAGGTGATTGATCAACTATACAGATACTTTTTTTGTAATTCATACATTATGATACATAAATAAAATAAAAAAAAGGTGTGTGTGCGATTCACACACGATAGAAGTGAAACTTCAGTAAACAGACAAAAAAAAAAGAAAAAAAAAATACTATGCAAAAAGATTTTGTTCGGGCGGTCACCCATCCAAGTGCTGGCGTCGCGCAAAGTTGCTTACCCTGGTTAGCGTTTAAGATTGGCTTACCCGACAGGTAAGCCAATCTTATTTCCATTTCCGTTTCATCCGGTTTCAAATCACAACGATTCTGAAGAAGTTTCTCTTCAAAATACTCAGAAGCGGAAACAGAAATTTTAAATCGTACAACATCTGGTCCTACAACTGGTCGTCAATCTCCTCTCAGACGGACCTTCGCTCACAGAGCCACTGTCTGGTTGTAGTTAATATGAGAAAATGATATTAGAAGATAAGAAATACTTGTCTGATTCTTATAACATTAATGTATACACCGGTATAGGTATACGCTGTAATCCTGTTTTAGGATATTCCTGCGAGAACAAAATTTTTCTTCTTCTTCTTCTTAAAGTGCCTCTCCATTACTGAAGGTCGGCGGTCATCTTCTTAAACTTTTCTTATCCAGGGCTAGCCTGAATAGATCTTCTGCCTTCTTTATGCCCGTCCATTGCCTAATGTAACGCAGCCAGGAAGTTTTTCTTCTACCAACAGCCCTCTTGCCTGGTATTTTCCCCATCATAATTGTTTGCAGCAGTTGATAACGGTCATGTCGTAAGATATGACCAAGATATGCAACTTTTCTCTGTTTGATGGTTCTAACCAGACTAGGTCTTATGATACCCATTCGCTTTAGGACATTGATGTTGGTCACCATTTGCGTCCAGCTTATGTGCAGCATGCGACGATACAACCACATTTCGAACGCCTCTATTCGCTTACGAAGGTCTTCTCGTATAGTCCATGCCTCGCAACCATACAGGACTATTGGCCATACGTAGCATTGAACTATTCTTGAGCGGAGCTTAATGTGCAGTTGTTTTGAGCACAGTACTTTGCTCATTTTTACGAATGATGCTCGGGCAATCTCGATGCGGGCACGTACTTCGTTGTCACTCTCCCAAGAGTCCGTTAACCAGGATCCTAGGTAACGATACTTCGAAACTCTTTCAAGAATGACACCTTCTACTTGGATGTTACATTGCAGGTTCACAGTTTTAGAGACGACCATACATTTCGTCTTGGATGCATTCATACGCAATCCCATACTAAGAGCACATTCAGATACGCGGGTGACAATTTTTTGTAGGCCATCTTCGGAAGATGCAATCAGGACAGTGTCATCAGCGTATCGGAGGTCGCTGATCCTTTTACCGTTGATGAAGATTCCTTCATTTATGTCTTCCAGCGCTTCATTTATTATGCTTTCTGAATAAAGGTTGAATAGTAGAGGGGATAGTATGCATCCTTGACGCACTCCACGTTGAATCTTGACAGCATCTGATTCTTCACCATTATCAAGTCTTACCGTTGCAGTCTGTTGCCAATAGATGTTTTGAATTATGCGTATATCTTTGCTATCCAGGCCTATTTGAATCAACATATTAATAAGTTCCTCGTGTTTTACACGGTCAAAAGCCTTTTCATAGTCTATGAAGCAAAGATATACGGGTTGTTGCATGTCTAGACTTTTTTGAACTAGCAAGTTTCATTAACAAAATTTTTAGGATATCCTTTCTCAATAAATGTGCAATCGAACATTGAAATATTTTTTTCCAATCGAATCAGTACAATACAATACACTTTATTGAACACCAATTTACAAAACAAATTGTCAAGGTTGTTCTGTAATCAGGGGTTACAAGAAATTATCAGATTTTGACAGAGAAGTCGTATCAATTTTAAAGGGGTTTAAAATTGATAGTGATACTGATAACACATGACAATTATTCCAAAATAATATCTGTGATTTTACGGACAAATTCAGCCATTAGCATTGAAGCATGCCTATATTAAATTTGTTGATACTAATAGCGTTGACAATACATATACGATTTGAATCACATTTGTTCTGGTCATTAATTTATAATTGTTGTTAATGAAGGTCGTATACGTAAGACTAAAGCACACTGGTTTTTTGTTTTTTTCAACCCTTTTCGTCTTATATTCCTGTCTCACTTCTTCCCTTAGTTTTTTCTGTGCCCAGGATTTTAGATACTTGAGAAACGACTTTGAACACGATGGTTATTGGACACGGATTTAACACTGTGAATTCCGAGTCCAACACTCGGATTCCACAGTGTTAATTTCCAGGTAGGAAATAATATAACCGGACCAGGCCTGGTACTTTTGTGGCCAACCTAAACAAACCTAAAATCGTGTTTAATAAAAAGTGTCTTTTTATGTATGTCTTGTTTTAAGTATATCAGATGTCTCGTACCCGTAACACAAGCTTAGAGCTTACCACGGGGATAACTGTTGTTGTGTGGCTTGTCCGGACATATTTATTTATATTTATTTATTTACCTATCTTGATTTGTTTATTGTGAATTAGAATAAAGGCTATTTTATTTTTATTTTTTATTTACCTATCATAATTAAAGTGCGTTGAGTATAAAAGCACCTTTACTTTTAACTCGTCTATTTTTTCCTATAAATATGGCAAATAATTGAGTTGTATCAATCGAAGTCAAGATGTTCAGCCTCAAGTGTCTCTTGGTCTTATTGTCAATCTGGCAAAGCATTGACTATGCAAGGTCTGACAGAATCTACACTAAAACATGTGGTAAGTGGTTGTTAAATAATGTTGTTAAAAGGATGAGCTCTTTGAGGGGCTATATACTACATTATTGTAAAATCGTTATTTGTTATACATAAGTGCAATTTTGAGGACCAAACAAACAAAGGATTCAAACGAGCGATTTAATAATTCGAATCCTGAGAACTTGCAAAGGAATTAAAAGAGCACGAAGGGAAAAATCTTTTGCACTCGGGTACAATACGTAATTTTTAATTTTATCTCAGCGAGGAATCAAGAAACTTTTACTTAATGTGTGGGTGAACTTATAAATAAAATCGATTTATGATGAATTTTGTACGAAGGGGGTTGAATGTTATTTTGGAATCACAAATATCATCCTAAACTTGGTGCACACTTATGATCTATATTCAAATTATATTTTTCAATTCAGAAAAAGGCTTTTGCGCTCTCTTTGCGCGGCAATATATTTATTTCTTATTTTCTATTCGCATAATTTGCCATTCTAAAATCTGCCTGAAGCATATTATTTACCATTATTTTTTTGGATCACTTTTTGTATATTGGATTTTTTTTTAACTATGCATAATATTATGGTATTTCTTTGAATTTTGGTCTTATATCATTCTCTATTCCATGATTTGTTTTGAACCAGCTTTCCAAAAACCATGTTAGCTCTATTTAGGAAACCAAAGACTGAAAATTTGGGTTAATAAGCATTATTATTGTTATTTTTAAGGAATTGTTCCTAATGGAAGATTACCCAATTACGACAACAATCACGTTGGAGTCCAACCAGCAATTTGGATAGTTCATATTAAAGTAAGTATGGGGAAGACTTTTAATTAATTAATTATTTAATAAAAATCTACGACAAACATTTTGACATAAATTATAGATTAGTTATCTAAAACAACACTTTATTGCACATATTATTATACGAAAAATAAACATAAACATGAATAAATAAAAAATCTTTCCAGACAAAACCTTTCCAATCAATAATACTAAATCAGTAATAATAGGAGTACAACGGGCGGCCTTATTGCCAAGAGCGATCTTCCAGGCAACCTTTGGATAAGATGAAAGACTTTATTATTTTTCGAAGTGATAAACATCACTTAGGTGGATCTATTAAGCTTTATGCTAGTTTGTTATTGCTCGAATAAGCAAAGTGAATGAGTTCTTCAAGTTGAAATGAATGAAACTCAATGGAAATTAATTAATTTGAGACAATTAATCACAAACATATGTAAATTAATTAGTAAAAGCACACAAACAGTGTCCGAAAAAGCTCAGTTCAGCATTAGTTGACTTGCATTGTTGCGCAAGAGGTTGCGGGTTCGATTCCCGCCAGGGGGACCAGATTTTGTACGATCTACAATTTCTGGTTTCGGGTTTGGATGTTTTCTATGTATCATAAGTAAGTATTTACAAAAAAAAATGTATCTATGTAGTATATCAGTCACCTAACCCATAGTACAAGCTCTGCTTAGTTTGGGGTTAGGTGATGCTGTCTGAGTAGTACCGAAATATTTCGCTGCGAAATCAAAGGCTTAAATAAAATAAATATGGATTATGATTTATAATTTCAGCAAAAAGATCCAACTCTAAGACCGATTGGAGTAAAAATCACAGTGATAGCCCCGGAACCGCCTGTAATGAGCTGTGATCCGACCTTGACCATAGCGACAGTTGCTTTCACGCATAATATGCCTTATGTCAATACGAGAGTCAGTGCATGGTATTGACATAAATATGGCAACATCAAGTGCAGAGCCAAGGAGAGGAACTGAACTGAACTGACAATATGGCAATAATAAACAATTATTCATATCTAACGTGACCTTTGATTTCTTTTTGTTGAGGTGTTTGTATGTTATGTAAGCACTTTCTCCAAAATATTAAATGTAAATAATAATAATATAATTAATATATATTAGAAAATAAGATATACTTACCTGGTTCTTATAACATTAATGTATACACCAGCTAATAGTTCTCTGTATATCAGGACTCTGTACTAAAGTTTTTGGATTATCAACGTTTTTTAGGTTCTCTTCCTTCAAAATATGCAATCGAATCTGTAGTTCCCGAGATTCCGTAGAATTGAACTCTTTACCTTTATAATATTACTTTATACCTTTATAATATTACTTTATACCTTTATAATATTACTTAATACCTTTATAATATTACTTTATACCTTTATAATATAACTTTATACCTTTATAAAATTACTTTATACCTTTATAATATACTAGTAGATGAACATACCCGTAATATAGTATAGTCGACAGGAACCTTCGACCGCGAACATTGCCCCAGCATTATTAAATAACAAATTATTGTAAAGATATTTTTCTTCCAGTAACAAATGAACAAGGAAAGCAATTTTCTTAATCACGCAATATTTGGTTACATCATTTCATTATATTTGAGGAAAATAATTATAATATTCTTTTAACACATGAATAGCAATTACTTTTAAGGTTGGAAATATTCTTCTCCACTTACATTTTTTACCCGACTGAGTAAGAATGAGGTAAACGCTTTTCGATTAGCTCTCTAGAAAGTCTCTTCTGAGTAAAAAAAGTGCCATAATTTTATTATCTAATAATTATATAAAATTTCCATGTCACAATGTTAGTTACCACACTCCCCGAAACGGCTTTAGGTACCGATTTTTACCAAATTTTATATTTTATATTCAGTAGGTCTGAGAATGCTACTATCTATTTTTCATTTTGTAAAAAAACGTTTGCTGGGGTCAGCTTGTCATTTATAGATTTAGGCGTCAATTTATGGAAATCCATTCGAAATAATATATGGAATCAAATATTTATTAATAATAAATGGGTGCGGGCTTAGTAGGTACTTCATATTGACTGCCTCGGTGGCGTGGTGGGCTAATGTCCGCTTGCAGAGCAAGAGGTAGCGGGTTCGATTCCCGCCGAGGGTAAAATTTTTTGTATGTTCTGCAAGCACTTTTCTCGTTGGTCTGGGTGTTTAATATATATAATAAAAAATATCTATATATGTATGTATATTATATTAAGTATATCAGATATCTAGTACCCGTAACACAAGCTTATAGCTTACCACGGGGCTAGATGTTGTTGTGTAGATTGTCCGAAAATATTTATTTATTTATATTTGGGTCAAGTTTCCGGTTAGAATCTCTAAGCCAAGTCCTATGGCGAGACGCCTACGGGATGAGAGGGGGAGCAATATTCTTATGCCAGTGTCCTGCGGCACTTGGTTTTGGTCTAATCGCATTTATTTTTGAGATAGGTCTATATTCAGAAGTAGACTTTCATTGGACAAAATGATAATAATTCAACTTAATAGCTTGTCTTAATTCAAACTGCATTAAAACAAATTATGTTAATTATGTATTTACAAAACCGTTGGAAATCGTTTCGCTACGACCTAGGTCCTAATGATAATAATAAGAACGAATTAACTTTAATGTGGCTGCTTAGCCATACTTAAATGCTTCGTTGCATTTCGATATAGGCACTTATACAGAAAATCGGTAGGAAAGCTGAAAATTGTCTTGAATTGTTAGTTTACAAAATATTTTTTACTAGTTTTTGTTCAACTCCAAACTCAAAAGAAATAAATAGTAATTATACTATGTAGAAAAAAAATGGATATAAGTTTAAAATTTTTAGGATTTTATTTTTAGGATTGGCAAAACATGTAGAACACTTTTTTTTAAACTTAATACCATGTATACACTCATGTTTTATGCAAATAAATTATTCTTATTCTTAGGTTAGAAATTTTACTGAAATAAAGCGTTCCTTCGTATAAGAAAAGTAACAACTTGCCACGTCAGGGATTCTAACAGTCCAAAATCTGATATAAAATATAATACACGGACTTTTGTTGCATCATTCTTTAGGGTAAATTATAATAAAAATAATTCTTTATTGCGCACACAATTATAACACAAACACAATAAAAATATTCTTAACACTATGCAACAATAATGGTATAATCACGTAAAAGTAATTTTTAATTCAGAAAATGTATAGTGACGAGGTTTTAAAAAGTTTTCCACTTGAGAACTTTGGTGGATCTTGGCACTTTCTTATTAAATTGATAAAGCGAACAATAGCTGACCATTATTTTTGAACAGGCTAACATACATGTATAGAGGATGTGGCTTAGTATATTAGCTATCTTGCTCAGATACATAATATTTTGTGGGTATGTTCTAGCTATCAAGTCAAATGACATTTAACTCAGCGGTATAGCTATTTATTTTAACCATTGACTAAGTTTACTGGGAGATTGTGAAACAAACCCTGAGTAAAACAGCATGTTTCTTAAGTGCTGGTTCTAAAGGGTTGATGTGAAAAGAAGCCAATGTCCGTTCTCAGACTGTAGAGTTGTTTTTTGATTATTAAATATGGATTTTATTAGTAATTTCGAGAAACGGTTAACACGACTGCCTACGTGATGAGCATATTTTTACGATTTAAAAAACATTTAACAAAAATAATTATGATCTACATTTGCGTTTTTGTTGTATTTTTATTTGCCCTGTGTAGATTTTACCGAAAACGGAACAACTTTCAAAAATATTAATTATCAATTTTATGCATTGAACAAGCATAATGCATAAATAAAAATTAGTTTACAGAATAATACATTATTTTATGAGCAACAGAGCAAAAAGTAATACGTTTATTTTTGTAATTTTTTTAAAGGAAACTATTATAAATTTTATAATTTAAGTTTCAACATTTATTCATCCTATCTGATAGGCTATTTTTCGGTCGAAGCCGTGTTGGCAAAGTAACTTTGGGGCATCACTAAGCGGATACAAATCTTAGGAAAAAGTTTGGTTAAAATTTCGAAGATGGCTTTTAATAAAAAAAAACACTTTTTTTTTAAGTAGCAGATGTCAATAACTCACATTATTCCGACCATTGCTGAATATATTTTTTTTTTTTTTTTTTTTTTTAATTCTGATTTATTTGTAAGGACTTTTGTATTGCTGGATATAAGCCTCGTTGACTGTAATCATATAATGTGGTGCCAGCTCGACAGGTGGGTTGGCTAGCGAAATCTTGCCATCTCGTGTCCGACTACGGAGTAAAATATATAAAAGCGTAATGTGGGGTGCTCCAGCACCCCACGTAAGATTCAAGGGTTAATTGAAAAACATAATGGTAATATAAAAAAGTAAGACAATGCGCATTGCCCGAGAGCCAATAAATTAAATTCTAATCCACCGCCTTAACTCAGTGCCGCAATCTTATGAAACAGAACTCCGCCTTAAGAAAATTTGAATAAAATCAATTTATTTTAACGCGGCACGTTTATCGCCTTAATAGATTACTCTTCGGTTAAAATAAATGAATGGAACCCCACTTTTGGAAGTTTTTCGGAACGTATTAAGTGAGCAGCGTGTGATGGGGCCTTACGGGGTTTTAGGAGGTTGCGATACGACTTTTGAACTGGAGGCGATAATCGTCGTTAGCAAACGGATGTCTATGACGACACGATAGTCCCGATTAAATTCTGTTCTGTTTTGATTTAGAAGAGCAGTACCTATAGAACTGAACCGGGACGGAGCTATTAGGTTTGTCTGTAACTAGCTTCATGTGCTGAGGATGTTTTTTTTTGTTTCCTTATAAATTTTGCGTAGTTTGAATTCATTAAATTTTATAGGAAATCATTTATAAAATAAATCAAGCAAATTATCATTATATATGTTATATGCTTGCAAAATTTATAAAAAGTGTGAGGTTTGTGCCTACTTAATTCAATATTTATTTATAAGAATTGTTTATGTTTGTAACCTCATAAATGTTTTTGTTGTTTTATTTTTTTGAACAAGTAACAAAAACAATGTTTTGCCATTGTTTGGTTTTACAAATCTTAAAACGTCAAAAATAAAATACAATAAACGTAAACAAATTAAACATGATTTATGTTCAAAAATATATCAAAAAGTTTTTTGTTGATTTTGAGTAAGTCTTTAATAGTACTTAAAACCTCATTGTGATAAAATTTTATATTTTACTAGCGGCCCACCTCGGCTTCGCACGGGTAATAATAAAAAAAAATCCCAGCAATTATTCGATTTCGTTCTCGACTTTTAAACCTTCCCTAGACCTCCACGAACATTTCAAAACTAAGATAAGATAAATCCGTTCAGCCGTTCTCGAGTTTTAATCAGACTAACGAACAGCAATTCATTTTTATTTATATAGATATAATTTCAGGTAAATCTTGCACTAACAGCGTTTCTTCAGCACTGAGTAACCGGGAACGAATTAATTGATTTCTGTCAGATTATTAACAAAAACGAGTATAAATTGTAAACGTCTCACAGCGACACACTAGCGTCTGTGGTCGGTCCCAACCGTCTGCCGGTCAGCTGTCAGCGCGACAGTTCGGGCTGACAGCTGGCCGGCAGACGCCGGATCGCCGATGCTGGATACGCTCCCAACCGTTGAAGTTCCGACCGGTTGACATCGGTGAAATATCGGTTGGTCAACCTTTTCTACACTGCCCAATATCAACCCAAAGACAAGATGTTGAATCAGGTCCAGAGATTGAATCAGACACTTTACTTCGCATTTACACAGATACAGTAGTTGGATACACAACAGATGTCCTCAAACTTTCAGTTCCCATGCACGCCCCGCGGCAGTTTGCACGGAGTCCGGGAACTAATTGAGTTCTGACAGATCCTTATTTACAAGGATTATAAATTGTAAACAGCTGTTAGTTCCTTTTGAGTTTTGGGGCTACTAGCTACTATTTATACACAGCTGATAAGAAAAAAAAACAGTACCAATAAGCAATACGTATACAGAGAAAAATATAATTTAAAATACAACAAGCGATTCATATAATGAAAACAAGGATTTACAATATCCTAAGAACAATTTTATTATTACGAGGAGTCAATTAAAATTAAAATTATTCAATAAATAGACAATTTTTAAATGAATAAAAACTATATGAAATAAAATGCAAGATGCATTTAATTTCTAATAAAAAGAGATTGATGGACGTTCAATGCCGTGCATACTGATTCTCTAAAATTCGCTTTACCATTCATTTTAGTTAGCACCAACAGCAAATACAATGCAGAAAATTAGCATCCAATTCGAAAACAGCTATGAGTATATTCATATTCATATTCATTTATTCGTTGATTCATGTGGTTACAAATGGTGTTAAGTTTTACATATACCCTTACATGAGCCCCGTTGGGACATTACAACTGATACAAAAATAGTCTTAGACTATAGTAGTAACTTATTAAATATTCAATATTTATCATTAAATTTAAAATTGTTTAAAAGGTTTTTTTTATAATAATAATAATATGGCTAGTGAGAATCTTTAATTGTTTTTAAAATATTAATATTACCTATGTATTTCTATTGTATGAAGGAACATATCACAGTTTAATAACTAGGTCTAGTATCTTAAATATTACTTTTTTGTACCTTGGATATTATAGCTCGGTTCCACTAGGATGGACAAAATAGCTAAATTTAGTTTTTTTTTCTGTTATGTGCATGTTTGACTAGCATTTATTTGTAAATGTTAAATGTATAAGTAACCATGTTGTACACCAATATTGTTATAATAACAACATAAGAGATGGAAGCTGAGTTGTTCTATTCGCTTCTCAACTCAGTGTAAAAAATTGAAGCGAACTGTCAAGACTATGTTATTTCCTTGATTATTCTTAGTTTTTATTTAAATTAGATTTAAGTTGACCTGTCCATGTAAGCATAGGCTTCTAAGGAAATAAACGTTTTGACTTTGACTTTGACTTTAACAATTTAGTTAATTACTTAATAAACTATAATATATATTTATTGCACACATAAGTTATCATCATTATCAGAATTTATAATGTAATAATCTTTCTCTTTCTTTCTTCCTCTCTTTCTCTCACCGGACTTACACTTTCCAAGCAGTAGACGCATTCTGTAAACTCATTTCGATCCTTACTAAGCTGAAGCCGCGGTGAGTTTAAAGTTTTGTATTCTGTAAAACTCGATAGCGCCTGTAGCGCCTCAGTGACGAGCGTTCGAAGTGAGCTCGGTCACTTGAGTGATTTCGAGTTCGGATTCGATTTTTTACAGAATGCGTCTGCAGATCGAAACCTCCCTATACTATGACCGCCCTTCGTCCACTCAGCTGAGGTCATAAATTACCTTCGCAGTCACGTGTTCCACCCGCAAAGTATCATAGATCAAGTGCACATTTCGCCCTGTACCATCGCTATTTGGCAACTTAAGGGCAGGTTTGCTGGCAAGTAAGATTATTATTATTCTCTTTATTTCATTTCATTGACTAAAGATTACAAAAAAATATTATGTTAAACCATCTACTGTAAAAATATGTGAGAACGGAGAATCACCGGCTGCGAGCTAGGCTCAAGCGACCGGTGACTAGGGCTGTAGAGAGAGGATATTATTATTATTAGCTTTAAACGCCTTGGCGATGCCCGTTTTTTTGGATAATCCCGAAAAACTAATTTTCTCGCGGTAAAAAGTAGCCTATAACCTTCCTTGATAATATTCAATTCAATACGCCATATTCAATGTTCACTAACGTTAACTAATTTTAGCGACAATCGCCGGACTAAGAGGTATAGATTGACGTGAAAATCTTAGATATCGGACCAGCATATTTTGGTCAGTATAGTGGAACACAGGAACACACATAAATAAAAAAAAAAAGGTGTGTGTGCGATTCACACACGATAGAAGTGAAACTTCAGTAAATCGACGAAAGAATAATAAGAAGAATAAAAAAAAAGTGTGTGTGTGTCAGCTACGACGCACGATTGGAGTCTACTATTTATGAACTATAATTATGATATATATCGAATAGAAAAAAAGGGTAAATGAACGCATCTGCTAAAATGTTAAGAGAAACAAACATATATCTGTAATTATTCGGATTATTTATATTACTTCAATAAAGCGTATTACATAAAGTATGTTACAAAATAATATAAATAAAATACAGCAATACCTCTTTGCGCGATACTTCGTAGTCTCAACTACGAAGTATCGCGCAAAGAAATTTAAATAAAGCATTGTATTTGTGTCTCTTACATCATTTCCGTTTCATCTTTTTGCATCCGGTTTGAAATCACTACGATTCTATAGAAGTTTCACTTCAAAAAACGAATACAGTTGTGCGTGTTATAGTAAATTTTAATGCCATTATTCTTAAATAGCTATGCCTACTTAAATAAGTACAAAAGTTATGTTGCTCCTTAATATAAACTAAGTTTATAAGTGTTACTTTGTCAGTTTATTTATTGACTTCTTGTAATTTTTGATTAAATGTTTCCTTACCACATGGTAGAGACACTCACTAGGCATACACTCCCATTCGCAATTACGATATTTGAAAATAAATAGCAGTACTTACGATACGTGCACAGGGGTTAACCACCCTTGCACCCTGCATTAGAATTATGGCTTCTCAAGGGTCATTTTATTGCACCTAAGGTCCCGACAATTGATGGTCTTTTTATAGTTATTTAAGTGCCGTTTATATTTTCACTATTTCAGACGTACAAACACGTCCATTATGTATTTATGGTAATAGTCGTAATAGATAAGAGGTATGTTTGGGGTGGATGGAAGTTATGTATTTTGCGGTGATGAAATACAGTTTTTATGTGTAAGTTGTCGGGAGATTGGTTTGTCTAATATTGCTGCCTTGTGAAGACAAGGAGCTGAAATAAGTAGTTTTTTAACAAAAAAAGTAACCTACTTTTAGATTGGAATATAAGAAAGATATTGCAACTATTTTCGTTCTGTATTTTTTTCGATAAACATTAATTGATTACTCGAGAATTAAAATAAAACGCCAACATACTAAGCTGAGACTACTGTTTTTAAGTCAGTTAGAACAAAAATGCCCACTAAAAGAAAAACATTCACTCGATTGAGAACTTTGCCTTTTTATATGTCCGATAAATAGTAACACGCTCAAAAAAAAAACATTACAAAAATACGTGTGATTCAAATCTAGCACCCCTGGGTCGACCAAATTGAGTATAAAATGAAGACAATTTCTAAAGTAACTCGAGAATTACTTCACCTATTGTTATAATATTTTAATAAGACTAATGCAAGAAACAACTTTCATTAACTTTTGTTTTCTATGTATCAAATGACGTATGTATGTATTTACAAAAAAATATATATATGTAGTATATCAGTCACCTGATACCCAATTATTTTGGGTATAGGTGATGCTGTGTGAGTAGTCCGGAAATATTTATTTATTAAGAACATGTTAACCTATTCTAGAAAAAAAGACCTCATCTTAGAGGTATATTTAAAATTCACCTGTCACAGTGTTACTCCGAAACGGCTTAACCGATTATTATATATCTATTTTTCATTTTGCAAAAAAACGTTTACTGGGGTCAGCTAGTAATATATTAGGTCCTTACATATGAAATTGGCGTTTTGTATGGGAGGAACAAAAAGTCGAATATTTTTTAATATAATATATTTAATTAATCAAAGTATGAACCATTATTTTCTATGCACTTTTGCCATCTTATAGGTAGTTCATTGATCCCTTTACTAAAAAAACCAGTCGGACGGGAATCAATAAAATCTTTGAAGGCGATTTGGACTGCCCCATCGGAGTTGAATTTTTTCCCTTGCAAGAAGTTATCCAAATTTCGAAAAAAATGGTAATCTGTTGGAGCAAGGTCCGGGGAGTACGGAGGATGTCTTAGACTTTCCAATTGAAGCTCTTCTAATTTAGTAGCCGTCTGTTGCGCAGTGTGTGGTCTAGCGTTGTCGTGAAGCAGCAGTGGCGTGGAGCGATTGACCAGCCTAGGTTGTTTAGCCGCTAGCTTTTCCATCATGGTTTGCAATTGCTGACAATAGACATCAGCCGTAATAGTCTGGCCAGATTTGAGAAAACTGTAATGAACAATACCGGCACTAGTCCACCAAACGCTTACAAGTAACTTTTTTGGGGTTAATTTTCGCTTGGGGCAGGATTTGGCTGGCTGGCCAGGATCCAACCATTGCGCTGAGCGCTTCCGATTATCGTAAAGAACCCATTTTTCATCACAGGTAATGATTCGGTTTAAAATACCTTCATTATTGTGCCGGTTTAGTAATGTAACGCAGCAGTCGACGCGCGTTTGCCGGTTTGCTTCAGTCAATTCGTGAGGTACCCACCTTTCAAGCTTTTTAATCTTCCCAATTTGCTTCAAGTGAATTAAAACAGTTTTATCACTAACACCGCAGCCTGCAGCTAACTCGGACGTGGTTTGCGATGGATCCGCTTCCACAATAGCCTTCAACTCTTCATTATCAACTTGAGTCTCAGGCCGTCCACGGGGCTTGTTCTGCAAGTCGAAATTTCCAGAACGAAAACGTTGGAACCAAAAACGAACTGTGTTTTCTTTTGCAACACGACCGCCATACACATCATTCACCCTTCGAGTTGTTTCCGCAGCACTAGTGCCACGGCGGAACTCGTACTCGTAAATAATGCGATATTTTAAGTTTTCCATTTTGTAAAATGAGTGACGCAAACAGAAAAAAACAGAAGAAAAAAAACAAATGAATGACGATCATCGAAGCACAAATACATGAGTCTATAGCTGTACAAATTTGAATTTGGAATTCCTTACCAAAGAGGAGAAATTTGTGATTAAAGTGGCCAGTACGAAAAACGCCAATTTCATATGTAAGGACCTAATATCAAACTAGTTGATAAAAACAAAAACTGTCAAAAATATCCAAACTTACAAACAAATCTAAATCCATCCCCTAAACGCAATTACACTCCATAGCAATAGAATCAATAAAATCGACGCACTAACTGTAAATTGAAGAATTTTCACACATTCATTTCGGCGAATTCTTACACTATCGTGCAATACATGAACGCTCCACTTATTTGTCTCCGGCGATCACGTGCCGATTTTATGGTACGGCTCTCGTAAATTGAAATTGCGGACCGTCGCATGCTCGGCAGTGTACGGACGTTGTTTCTTATATTTAGTGCCATGTAGTGTAAATTACACAGCTGATGATACAAATAAGTTAGCACTAGCTTCTAAATAGATATTTGGAATAATGCATCCAAGATATACCTTTTAGGGTTCTGTACGCTAAGGGTAAAACGGGATCTTATACTGACACTCAAGAAACGTGATGCCAAGCGAGTTGAAATTTTTAGGTTACCATGTCGTACACCACACCACCACCCTATTAACGTTCCCACTGCTGGGAGACAGGGACTTCTCTCTTGACGAGAGAGATTAGGCCTTAATTCACCACGCTGGCCTAGTGCGGGTTGGTGAATGTCACTTGTCCTTCAAACTCTCTTAAAGTTCTCAGAACATACCGGTTTCCTTACGCGCACATAAATTTCTCAAGAAGAAAAATCCAGAGGTGCGTGGCGGGGTTTGAACCCACGACCTTCGGAATGAAAGTCGAGTGTCCTCCCACTTAGCCAACACGGCTTTTTGTACACCAATATTGTTATAATAACAACATATATGAGATGAAAGCTGGGTTGTTCTATTCGCTTCGCAACTCAGTGTGAAATATTTAAGCGAACTATCAAGACTATTATTTCCTTGATTATTCTTAGTTTTTATTTTCATTAGCTTTAAGTTGACCTGTCCATGTATGCATTTGCGTCTAAGGAAATAAACGTTTTGACTTTGACTTTGACTTTAGGGATGATGTATTTCTGTTGCCGCTATAACAAAAAATACTAAAAACACATTATAAATAAATATTTAAGAGGGCTCTCATAGATAATACGAGATTTTGACAATGTTAAATAATTTTGTATTTGAATGGTCCGCTCAAACTGCATCTATTGACTTTTAATTATTTTTAACTTTTTTATAGTGAAATGTGTATAAACTATACACGAAACCCTTGGTGGTAGTATGTGTGTCCATCCCATACATATAAAATAAATGAAGAAAAAATAATAAAACAAATAAACCTACAGCATAAATAACCCTTTTAATCTATTAATTAATAAGTTTAACCAATATAAAAAAAACAGTCAAAAGCCAAAATAGAACTCCGCATTCACAATTAACAAAAACCTCACCATCCTCATAATTTCACGGGCTATTAACAGAATAAAAGTCAAACCATGAAAAACGCTCAAATTACGAAGCTTATTAGCAAGGAAATCACCTCCGTCTGTCGCCTGGGCCGATATTCATGGGCCGCGTCACACCGAATTTTATCGAGAAAATATACATCTATTTCATCCCAACTGTTTGTCAACGTCCGTCGACGATTGAGCGAAAGACCCATTTTATATCACGCTAAACGACTCAGCGTCGACTTTCGATTTTGTCGCTTTCGTCGAATTTCTCAGTCTGTCGAACTTTCGGGCGGGGCGCTATTTGTCATTTTCGACAAACGTGCTGCTTTATGGAATAGTTTTAGCTGGTGTACTTGATTATGATTTGTAAAGAGCAATTTTCTGCTCTCATCTGCAGGGTAAAATAAATCAAACGAAATTCTGATGTCTGCGAATTATTTATTATTTAAGTGACGTTTTGATTTATTGTTGAGTTCATCTGGAACTTTCATGTCAAGAAATGCGTGAAAAATCCTTTGTGGAATGCTTCAAGTATGAATAATCAGTTTTTCGCACTCTCAAACTAAGTATATTGTTATAGTTATATATTTTGAAGCTCAGTTGCGATTTGTGCAAGTGCGATTCAGATGTCGCTCATTGAATGCAAAACAGCCACAAACCAGAAACCTCATTTTTTACAGGAGAGCCAAAACAAAATTTGAAAAATGTTTTTTTGAAAAAAATACTGTTTTTATTATTAAATATAACGATGTTAATATATCATTGTTTTCTTTATTTTTTGCATGTTCTTTTTAAATAATGACCACTGTGATAGCACTGTTCCAACCTGATAAAAACAACAAAAGCCCTTTTTGCATTCAAAATTTGAACCAATGTTAGGGTAATTATCTCAAAAAATTTAACAAATATTAAAATGAAACAAGCTTTTTTAATGTTTTATTAAAATAACTATATAAAAAACAACAAATAACTCGCAGTAAATCTAAAAGGATACAACCTATTCCAAATAGCATCACAAAACTAGACATGTTTTATCGTTTTATGTTAAAAACGCCAAATCCAATTTCACCTAATCATAACAATAATAGTCATAATAGAAATTTATTGATAATATACATTATAAGTCTCATCTAAAATTATATTAAAATAAATTTCTTAAATTAGTACAATTAAATACTTTTTACTATTTATTACTAGGCCCGCCCCGACTTCGTACGGGTTTTTATCCATTTTTTTTTCCAGGCAATTATTCGATTTTTCTCGCCGTTTAAAGCTTCCCTAGACCTCCACGAACATTTTAAGACTATGATAAGATAAATCCGTTCAGCCGTTCTCGAGTTTTAATCAGACTAACGAACAACAATTCATTTTTATTTATATAGATTAAATCACCAACTGTATCGCTAAAATCACAAAAGTAGTCTTTAAGTCACAGCCTGTATGGCTAAAATCACAAAAATAATAGATACGAGTATCTATGACAGTCTTAAATCACAAAATAACCTGAATAATATTTAAGATAGTTTTTTAGGCACATTTATAAATTTTGGTTAATCTAGCTAGACTTATTTCTTTTAAATGCAAGTCGTACTTTTCTTTCATAAGCGATTTATCATCTGCATTAAGGTAAGCTGTACAGTCTTCGTACTGGTCCTTTTTAGGTTGCCAAAAGGTCCTCCATTAATTTATAATATATTTTATGTGAAACATGTGACTTATTTTCTTCTTTGCACTTGTCAACTTACAAACGATGATGCAAAGACGCACTTGTCATTTTTCCCTCAATATATTCAGTTTCACGCTGGGTGGTTGACAATCAATACTAGGGGGCTGAGTGTCAATGCTAGGAGGCTGAATGTCAATGCTAGAGGGCTGGGTGTCAATGATAGGAGGTTGGCTGTGAATAGTAAGGGGCTGGATCTTAATACTGGGTGATTGTGGTTGTTAAGTTTCTAAGATAGGTGGCTCAGTGTCAGAAGGCAGTTTTTCCCTGTTGCCCAACAACATCTGCCCTGGAAGGTCCCGTTTGGGGTGAGAAAAATCAGGTATAAATAAAGGTATAATCTGGTAGAAAATCAGGATCCTTTCCAATATCGTCCGAGGAAAAATCAGATAAACTAGATGCCGTAGAACAGTTCGTGTCACTGTCGTGAGTGGCTGTCTGATGACTCTGATTAGTCATTAGGTAGAACGATTTTAATAGGTTTTTTTGAAGTTCTTAAGCTCTCTTCATCATCAGTCGTTTAAACGTTGTAATTTCTTGATGAACTCTAGCTGGAATATAACATTCTTCAATTTGTTCAGAGTTGATAACGGGCCGGTTTTGTATGATTTCTTATTCTTCATTAGAATAGCTAACTTATATGCTCAAAATTAATTTTGCTCTGTTATACATTCTGATAATAATTATTATAGATTATTATTATGTACTTGCCAAACAATGCCCATCATAAATAACAATTTATGAGTAGGTAACAACGTAAGTTTAACAAAAAGACAACAGTAACAACTTATAAAAATAAAGTGTTGCGAAGTTTCCGTGAAAACTAGCAATTTATTTATAATTAGTGATAAATTATTTTGAAAATTGAAAGCTTTGAACCTAGCTAACAAAATTCTGAGGTGCTAAATATTAACCAATAACTTTATGAACGTAAACTGTAACAAAAAAATGTTATTTTAAACTACAAATTAATCCTCTAAAATTGACAAATTTGAAAACATGCAGTTTAGCTGTACACGAATTATTTTTACCTCTGTAATAATTCAATACAAAAAGTACACATTTGTAAATATGGCATCACTTTATTTCATTTGGAATGCAAAATGTACAGATTTAAAAATATGGCAATTGATTTATTTCATATTGGAATGCAAAATGTACGTTTTCCAAAATATGGCTCTGTTACATTAAAAAAATCTGAATGTGCTTACTTGAAATTGGAATGCAAAACGGACGCATTTCAAAAAGTGGCCCCTTTGCACAGAATAATGAATTAAATGTATGGTGTTTTTTCGTATTGTGGCTGTTTTGTATTCAACTTACGTGCGTTCGCTCCCAGTTCTAGGTTGCAACTGACAAAATGGCGGTTTTGTTCTGAAGTTGGCGCGTAAGTCGGCCCAATACAAAAAGGGCGGTTGTTCAGTTTGGCATCGAAATGAGCGAAAATGACGGGTGTCTTCAGCAAAACATAAAATATTGCAGCTTAAGTACCTAATTTTGAAATAAAACCATTTTCAAAAAATTTTGATTTATGGCAGTTTTGCATTCAATGAGCGATGTGTGCTGTAACTTCATCGTAATTATGAAAATAATTTAAATTGAAAATGGCATATTTATGTTATGATTATATATTTTGAAACTCAGGTGCGATTCAGTTGTGTGTGTAACTGGACTACTCCGTTGTAGTTATCAAAATTATTAAGATTAAAAATGGGATTATTATACATAATAGTAATGAAATATGAAAATGAAACCAAATGAAATGTAATGTTGATGAAATATACATAATAGTGTATTTTTTTCACAAATAATACATTATAAAAAAGTACATCATGTTTGTTTTCCTCAAAAAAAAGATTCAGGTACACTTAACAAACCTACCATAACCTACCATCGACAAACTATAACCTGCCATAAAATATATAGGCACATAAAACAACGCCATAAGAACTACAACATTTATTAATCAAATTGAATATAAGAGCTCGCCCAGTCAATTTCCGCGCATGGCATATAAATCTCTTAGAGTCGGCACGCTCATCTATCCGCGGAAATGCAGACCCGACCGCTGCTGGAGTTATAGTCTGTTTTAACATAGGAAATGCTGTAGTTTTTCACTTGTCGCTATGTTCTTCCGTGAAGATTATGTGGTTTGTTACGAGTATGCTGGAATAATTTTGTTTATAAATGGGCGGTTGGTATTTATAAACACAAATAATGTTTGATAAATTTCAATCAACGATTTCATTTGTAATTGTCTATAGTCAATCGATAGAAATAACAGATGTAGTTATAGATTTCATCATTCACTCAAAAACGGTGTGTGCGTGCTAACATAATCAACATCAACGTAACGTCCCTCTGCAGAAAATATTCAGTTTTTCAAGCTAATTCCTTGATTTACCTGGTGGATTCACTATCTATTTGAAGACTTTCGTCTGGAGCACAGGTTGGAAACCGCAGAAAAACCCGGCAAGTCAAATTTCACACGATATAACACTTACAAACTTTGAAAATCCTTGGGCGCCTTACTCACACATAGACATTCAAATTATTTGCAACTCCTGGCCATCCAATGGAATTCTAGCACAGTTTTTCAAGATATTTTGAAAATACCTGCTGCAAGATATTTTTTGAGATCCGTTCGACAGCTAGAAGTAAACAAACCCAGAACTGTCACTCGACGTCACATCAACTTGACATTGACAACATACTGTCATAATAGTATTGCCATCGCTTCCCGAATTTCGCAAGATCTAGCAAATATTTATTACTCAGCCAACACCAAAGTACTAACCGACCAACTAGTATGTCTTCTACGGGTGATGATAGCTGCGCAAGTTGTTTGGGAACCATCACCCCAAATGACGAGATTATAGCATGCTCACACTGCTACAGGCGTTACCACAAAGATATTTGTATTGGCGGCTCAGCTCCAAATATTAATGAAGTATCTACCTGGTTGTGCCCTCACTGTAAATGTGAATTTAAACGTGGAGGAGATAACTCCGGTACCCCCGTTCGCGGTCCAGTGTCTTCCCCTGATATGAACGTTACTTTCCGACATAAAAAAATGTCGTCATCGGATATTCAGGCGCTTACATGCGAAATTCGTAGTTTGCGCGATGAAGTATCCTCGTTCAAGACAAAACTTGATAACGTCTCCTCGGTTATGCAAGGTTTAAATGAGCAATTACACCAACTGGTTGCGCATGTTGCTGCTTCTGACGAACGGGTTACACAGTTGGAAGAACGTTATTCATCGGATGCAGAGTCTCTTAAAAACAGGGTTAGCTCACTGGAGGACCAGCTTAATTCTCAGGCACAGGCATACTTGCGCAATGAAATAGAAATTATTGGTATTCCTGAATCACCAAATGAAAACCTTCACCACATAGTTTTAGTTGCGGCGAAAAAAATTGGCGTCGATATCAGTGACTCCGACATTGATTGGGTACTGCGTGCAGGGGCAAAGAGAGTATCTTCCACATCTCGCCCGGTTGTTATGCGTCTCCTGAGGCGTGAAAAGCGTGATGAGGTGCTTCGTGGAGCTAAATCGCGAAAGTCAATTACTTCTATTGAACTAGGCGTCGTCGGTGATCAGTCACATAGAATATTTTTCAACGAACGACTGACTAAATTAAATCGCCAGTTGTTTCGTGAGGCAAGAAGTCGCGCGTCAGCATCTGGATATAAGTTCTGCTGGACAAAATCAGGATCAGTATTCATTCGGAAACGTGAAGGCTTGCCTGCAATACTCGTGCGCAACATGTCGGAATTGGAGGCCAAACTACGATCCAACTGTGAAAATGCGGTATAATCAAGACGTTGGCACAGAATTTAATGCCCTAAAAATATTACTAATGTTTTCAACAAACTTTTTTCTTTGTTTAAGTTATCTTACATTAACGTCATTTTGCTTGTACTATTCAACATTGTTAACTATGAAACACTCAATATTCCTACTCCCCCCTTTATCACCTTGTAGTAAATTTTACCTCACCCAGGAATTATTCTCGCACAGTACGTACGCGGCGTCTATACCCCATTCCAACGTTCTTTTTTGCTTGGATGATACAATTTTTCATCCATGGCCAATTTAGAGTTTTTATCAGATATTGACGATACCTTGAATACGGACTGCCGCCTTCTGGATACCCCGGAACTCTGTAGTAGAGTTCTCAGAACAAATTTTAATTTGAGAATTTTATCTTTCAATATAAGGAGTCTACAGAAGAACTTTGACGAGTTTCATACCACACTGTCTCGGTTCTCGTTCAGATTCGATGTAATTATTCTTACTGAATGTCATCTCGGGTCCTGTCCAGTAATCAGGTCTTTACCTGGTTACTCACACTACTGTTCTAAGAATATTAACAATCGAGCCGGAGGTGTAGTGGCTTACATTCGCGCTGACTGGACAGTGAGCGTCACCGAACCAAGTATCGTAGAAGCAGATTGTTTATTAGTCAAATTACCTAATAATAAATTCATTCTAGGACTCTATAGATCCCCCTCCTTTGCTAACACTCATAATTTTTTGTCATCTCTGGATACGTTATTTAACGAACTTTCTTCAACCAGTAAATCGGTCATAATCGCTGGTGACCTAAACGTGGATATTTTAAAGGACAATAAGGCACCCAATTGTAGTACTCACGATGAATATTTATGCGCTATGGCAGAATTGGGCTTAAAACAAGTAATTAGTGTCGTGACGAGACCATCATCAGGAAGCTGTATTGATCATATTTTTGTCAGTGCTAATCTCAACGTTCTGGGTCTCGTATGTAGGTCGTCTATTACTGACCATTACATGGTCATGGTGGGAGTTGAGGAATCTGTTACGCCGGAGGCTTGTAAGAATTACGTAAATAGGGTGAACTATGATTCCTTAGCTCTTGATCTCGCTAACATCGACTGTTCCTGTGTTATTAATTTACCACTTCCCTTGAAAACGTCCTTAAGCTGAACACGAAAACGGTAAGCATTAGTCGCCGCAAGAAAATTGCCCAAGACTGGGTAACTCCAAATCTTATTAAATGTATGCGACACAGAGATGCCTTACACTTAAGATCTAAAAAACATCCAAAGGATAGTAAATTGCTAACTGACTACAAAAATTATCAAAACGAGTTTAGGTATTTTATGAGAATGGCAAAATCGACTTACCAAAATGAGTTGTTTATTCAGCATAAACGTAATCCTTACATGTTGTGGAAAACAGTTAAATCTACATGTGAGCTACCAAAAAAGAAAGACTGCTCCCACGACTTACTAAAAATTAGACCTACTCCTTCGGAATCACTTAACGCTTGCAATGACTTTTTTGTCAATGCAGGCAAAAACTTAGCTGACACTATCTTGTTAAAACTTAATAAAAACCAAGACGAACTTGCAGCCAAGGTGCAGTTGTCTTCGAATTTCCCACATTCCCTTTTCCTGGCTCCTACGGACAGCAGCGAGGTACTAGGTATTATAGATTCATTAAAGTGTAATAGCGCTCCGGGCAAAGACGGCCTCTCTAACAGGTTTTTAAAACAGTTTGCTCCATCTTTTATAGTCCCGCTGTGTCATGTGCTTAACGTGAGTTTATCATCAGGAGTATTCCCAAGCTGTTGGAAGACCGCCTCAGTCATACCTATTCATAAGGATGGTTCTACTGACGTACCTTCTAACTACCGTCCAATCTCACTCTTACCAGCCTTTTCAAAAATTTTAGAAAAAATTGTGAACAAAAGGCTTAACAGTTTTCTAGAAAAAAACTCTGTTTTATCACCCCACCAATTTGGCTTCAGAAGCGGCAAGTCAACTGAGGATGCCATACACTTCTTGCTGGACTTTGTCGTATCCGCGTTAGACAATAAGAAAAAAACACTTGGCGTTTTCCTCGACCTTGCTAAAGCGTTTGACACGGTCTCCCCAAAGATTTTGTTGAGGAAGCTTGAGTGTTTGGGGATAAGAGGCGTTGCTCTGAGGTGGTTTGAGAGTTATTTGACAGACAGAAGTCAGTTTGTTTCCTTGGCTGGTCATTCGAGTGAGAACAGGGGTGTTAGTTTTGGTGTTCCGCAAGGTAGCATTTTGGGTCCCACCCTATTCTCCCTCTACGTGAACGACATATTGTCGATATTTTCATCGTCTCCTCATATACGGATTCTTTGCTATGCAGATGATACTGCGGTTCTTTTCCGCGGTGACTCGTGGCCGGAACTGGTTGAACTAGCAGAAGAAGGCCTAGCCAAGGTAGCCGCATGGTTAGATGGAAATCTCCTCACTCTTAATACCAAAAAGACTAAATATGTGTGTTTCCACAAGTCCTCAGTCTCTGAGCCTCCTGTTTCTCTGTCCTTACGTTTACACAAATGTGGTATCGTAAGAGACTCTTCTTCCATTTGTTGCTCTCATTTGTGTCCAGTTTTAGAACGTTCTACGTGTCTTAAGTACCTTGGCTTACATTTAGATCAAAATTTATCTTTTTGGCAGCATATTGACAGTCTGTGTGGCAGAATTAGAAAGCTTATTCATATAATGAAGTTGCTACGCGATGGTGCGAATAGAGACACGCTCATGTTAGTGTATTCTGCTCTCTGCGTGTCTGTCATTGATTACTGTATCCCCGCTTGGGGCGGTGCTGCAAAGACGTTTATGATTCGCCTTGAACGTGCTCACCGATCTGTCTTGAAGGTCATGTTTCGGAAGCCTTACCGGTATCCAACGGCTGATTTACATTCAGAGACGGAAACACTGACTGTTCGTCAACTTTATATCTCTAGAGTAGTTATGTCATACCACAAGACATTCTCCGGTATAAAATCTCAATGCAGCCGTCGAGTTAAAGTTAAAGTTCCAGCAACAAAGTCTGCCTTTGCTAAGCGTTTTAAAAAGTTTTCCTTTCCCTTTATCTACCGTTGCGCCTTAAAGAACTGTAATCTGTCTTGTTCCCTTTATGGTGTCAAAGAAAAGATCAGGAAATGGCTTCTCACTCTAGATTACGACTCCACCGAAAAACTTTTAACTATCGTTAGATAATCTAAAAAACAATAATAATAATAATTTAACGTAAATTCAATTCCCAGCTTCCTAATTTATTCCCTTCCCTTTCCTTTATTGAGTGTTTTTCCTACATAAATATAAATTAATTAAATTGTATTGATGATGTTGAATGTAATCTTAGGTTATATTATTATAATTTCTCCTATTTTGTCTCCTTTGTTTTACATGCACTTTTTCTATACCCGGTTAATTCCAATTTGTAATAGGTCTCCCGCAATACAGGCTTGCCTCGTGCGGGGACCGCTGCTAAGTGAAATTGTAATGTGTGAGTTGTTAAATAAATATTTTTGTATTTTTTTGTATTTTGTAGATTGAAAGTCATTACAGATTAATTGTGACTATGATTTCCGCACTCCGGCCTTTGTAACATATTTTTACCGTTGTGAATCGGTATTGAGTTTTTATAACAAGCTACTTGTACGGATTCGCGCTGCTGTTAATTATATGTGAATCAAAAATATTAGAATATTCTGAGATGCACAATTTTAAGTATATAATATAGTAACAATCATTAACTTTAACATTTGCAATATAAATTCGGATATTCATGCAGTGATTAATTGATTGCGTATCTCTATAAATTATAGCATTGTGTAGATACCGTCTGTTCAGTCCATTGCACATTCCCAATAGATTCAAACCGAATATTCCCAAACTGCTTCAATTTACATAAAAATCCGTTCCAAAGCCAAAACAAAAGTCCGCGTTTAAACACAAGTGCGGCACATAATGCAAGTGACACGGCACACTGCGGTTCCTATTTCACGCACAAATGGACGCGGTTATTTATGCACGCCCGGGTCTGTGCGCTCTGGCGTCTGTAGCTCTGTGTGTTGTGTGGATTTCTGGATTTCGTTGCCAAATGGAAAAAAAAGGTGTGTGTGCAATTCACACACGGTAGAAGTGAAACTTCAGTAAATCGACAAAAGAATGAGATGAATAAAAAAAAATACTGTGCAAAAAGATTTTGTTCGGGCGGTCACCCATTCAAGTACTGGCGTTCTGGAAAGTTGCTTAACCTTGTTAGCGTTTAAGATTGGCTTACCTGACGTATTTCCGTTGCATCTGGTCTGAAATCACAACGATTCTTAAGAAGTTTTACTTCAAAAATACAGGTTTTGGTTTCTTAAATTTGTGGTTGTTGTGAGCCGGGGGTTTAACGGAAATGGTATCTCGCTCAGAAAAATAAAAAAAAACTTGGTTGCCTTTTATATTTTTCTATTATGGGTTTACTACATTATGGTTATTACTTATAGTTACTTAACGCATTCTCATTTTACTGTATGTATCCTTTGCCATCGTGAACATTTTAACGCCTTGACCAATTCATATTTTCGGAAGAAAGTGCTTATGAAAAAGAAACAGAAATGTTTTATTTTTTTTAATATGAAATCTTAGCTAAAACAGGTCAGCGTTTATCGGCCTAGCTGTCGTGGGTTCAAACCCCGCCACGCACCTCTGGATTTTTCTTATTGAGAAATTTATGTGCGCTATAAACACGTTCGTTAACGGTGAAGGCAAACATCGCGAGGAAACCGGCATGTTCTAAAAACTAAAAAAAAAAGGTTGAAGGACATGTGACATTCACCAACCCGCACTTGGCCAGCATGGTCAATTAAGGCCTAATCTCTCTCGTAAAGGGCTGTGTCACGGCAGTGGGAACGTTAATAGGGTGATGATGATCATAAAGAAAAAGTAATAAAACTCACTGTTCTTCACTTTTCTTAAAATATTTAGTCTCTCTGTTTTTATGTTCGAGATAAACTCAAAACTGCTGATCTTTATGCGGTTTTCTGCGGTGAGTGATTTAAGAGAAAGGTTCTCGCATCCGAGCAAAGCTGCCACGGTCCAGCTAGTACATACTATATAAAAATACAATATAAAAATATAAAAAACATATATAAAAATTAATCCCTATTTCCCTTGGTCACGACATCACGCCTGAACGGCTGGACCGATTTCGCTAATTCTTTTTTTGTTCTGTTCGTTATTATCAGGAGAAGGTTCTTATGAAAGAAAAAATTAAGGAAATTGCGCGGAAAATTAGAAAATGTAAAATTACTTAACCACCATATAAATAGCTAGCGAATGTAACCTTTTCAAATGTAATCTTAAGACATAGAATTGACTGAATGCGTGCTGCAAATATAGTCAAATGGGATGAGAAACGAAAAAATGACGGTTAAAACGGATTCTTCTGTCAATCTTATTTTATTGATAAACAATACAAAAATCTGCTCATTTATGGCGTCTAAGGCGGAACAAAGTTCGCCGGGTCAGCTAGTAGAATATATATACTAATATTATAAATTACTAGCTTTTTTCACTTGTAGTAAAGTAACATCATGTTTCAATGGCTTTATTTGTTTACTTGTCTCACGTCTGCTCAATTTTTAAACATAATGATTAAGAAAGCTTTTATCTATCAGATATCCGGCTCGAAGGACCATGTAGGGAATAATAGAACCGAAATCACTTGACAATAGATTTATTGCTTATACGTAATTAACGATTCTAATGATTCTGATGAGTGCGACGACGGATGAAAAAAAATTATAGATAAATAGAATATAATCACTATAATACATTTAAATAAGTTTTATATTGATAGTGCCTAATTTATTTTCTTGTACGGCCAGGATGACTGGTAGAGAATGCTTCTATCATTAAGTCCTCCTCTGTACATTGTTTTTTTGTGCACAAAGTATAAATAAATAAATCAATCAATATTATGACCAATTTAAGTGTGCCGATCGGCACTGTGCGACATTGAGGGTTAAACAATACTTTAATTCTCGACCGGGATCACCCCCGTCAATTCTAATATTCGACAAAACAATGCCAACTCTACAAACTGTTACGTCGAAGTGAATGCTGATCTCGCTAAGTGACCAAGTTTCGACAAGTTCCAACATAAATTACGGCAGATAAGGGAAAATATTGTCCATTGAGGCTTCCGCAAGTCAAAGATGGCAGATAGCGGACTTTTACTAAACAGAGTATTGCATCTTGTGAAATGATGGGATGGTATTAATGATGCTTGGAAAATGGTACTGTTTTATATTTTTAACCCCCGACCGAAAGGGAAGAGTTTGACGTTCTGTCTGACGATTCTGTCTGTCTGTCTGGGACATCATATCTCCCGAATTGATGGAGCGATTTCAATTTAGCTTGTATGGAAGGTGAGCTTGGGGCGAGTGTTCTTAGACATGTTTCATGAAAATCGGTTGTGCCTTTTAAAAGTTATGGGGGTGGGAGTGGGTAAGGAAAACCGAAAATCTGCAAATATACTAGAGTATACATACATATATACATATTTTGTAATACTTTTAAGGAAATACAGCAATGGTAATCAAATTTCAAATTTAGATTTTTATATAGCCGCGGCCGAAGCCTCCCACCAGAGACTGTTCTTAGCACCACCCGGAGGTCACGTGTAAGGATTCAGATAGCGAATCTTCGAAGATTGTTTCAACATAAGGAATATACTAGTTAGTTATAAAATAAGTTCGAAGATTATTACCTACTATGTTTTTAGGGTTCTGTAGCCAAATGGCTTATGGATTCGTCATGTCTGTCCGTCCATCCGTATGTAACATCCACACTTTTTTCGAAACTATAAGAACTATATTGTTGAAAGTTTGTAAAAAGATGTGTTCTGTGAACCGCATTAAGATTTTCACACAACACTAGAAAAATAAAATGTAACTATTGCTTAGCAAAGTCTAATGCGAGGCATACAAAACTTTTATTAATATTTAGTAACTAAATTCATATTCCTATTTCGTCTAAAAGAATATTCTAATAAATATTTAATAGAATCTAAATAATAAGGAAAATCCTTAAAAACCCCAAAACACGCTTTAGATAAATCCATCCATTTCTTTTTCATTGCAAATTCTTTTCAAATTCCCCTACCCAATTAAACATCCCTCAGGATTCCAGGCTCCACACATTTTCTCCTACAATTATAATTACTATAGGTATTATTATAAGGGGCTGTCGCACACATTATCCAACTTGAGTTTCACTCCATAATTTAATATAAATAACTTTCCTTTTCTCCTGTGTTAGGCTTCTCACACTCAACCGACAATTGTTGGCCGACTTTTTATAGGTGACAAATAGAACGTACTGGTTTTCAATAGTTCAACGCACACGACCTACAAAAAATAGGTCAGAATTATAGTCGGTGCATCCCGACACACTACTCGCCGACTCTCCACCGACTACCTACAGTGTTGCCAATTTAGCTTTTTATTGCTAAATTAGGCATATTTTAAATAATAATATTAAACTTTGGTCATCGTAAAATGCCTAAAAACTAAAAACTATATATTCATAAACAATGTAATGTAGGTATGTATTTCCAAAGCGCCCAAACACTTTTAACATAATGAAGCTAAATGATTATTACTATTTTTTTATTACACTTTGTTCTTTGTTATAAAGATTGGATAAGTATAATTCATATTATCAATAAATTACTTCTATGACTATATATTTCAACATACCAACGGAATAATCGGCTAGATTCTCGGTCCTACAAAAAGTCGGTCGTGGGTGGGAAGCCTTATATGCACCGAAGTGTAGGGTAAAATGGGTTATAGAGATGATGCAACCATAATATTGGTTTTGCACGTTTGGATTTCGAATGCGATTCTTTGAATTTCAACTGTAATATAATGTTTTGAATTCATCTATCTTGTTTGAAATTGGAACTATGGAATTGATTGGGTGAGCAGACAACGGTTATGGCTCGAAGATACAGTTTGACAAAGATTTCAAATAAATTGGTTAAGCTCTGTTATTTTCATGGAATTGAATTTATTCCAATAGTACAAGGTGTCTTAAACTTTTTGGCCCATTTTCGAATAAGAGGAATCGTTATTTGGGTGACGAAAACGTAGAATAATACAGAATCTCCTACGCGCTACAGTGTCCAATTCACCGTTTTTGTAAAACTCTCGCACTCACGATGCGCGAGAAACGCTCCATAGTAACTGAATTCCCTAGAGCCAGGCTACCAATAGACATAAACCCTGAGCTCCTTAGATACCTTCACGCAGTAAACTAAATAAATATAAACTTTATTTTGAGTCACCTTAACACATTTTCGATATTTATGATAAGAAAAATAAGTTTCTCTTTCACTTGTATAACTTGTATTTGTAAAAATAGCTATTGTTGTTTCTTTGAATTTATTTCCAAAGACTTGTCTAACCTGACTAATTAATAAATTTAATTTACTAAATCTGATCTTACGATTAGAATTGGACCAACAAATCTTTTACACATCAGGATCTGGTTTTCAGCAGCTATTATAGCAAAAAATATGTTTTTAAATCTAATTATTATAAATAATTTATAGACCTGAAAAACAACTAGGCTTCAAAAATCTATCATAATTATGATGTACGTGCCTACCTGTATGTACACTACTAAATTGTCACACCAAAACCTAACACTTGACACATACAAACATCCATTAGCATCATATGTTGGTACGCAGGGGTGACAAACCTACATAATCGTTCAAAGCAGACACGTTAAGCACAGAGAGCTATAAAAATTGCGCAAAATCCATAAATTTCATAGAAATATTCAATTATACGCGCCTGTCGTAAAAATAGGGGCTGAGGGAATGCATGAAATAGAAATTGATTGTTAATAGTCAGTGTGGGGTGTAAACTGAGTTTATTGAGGAATTATAGTGCGTTTAAAGTTATTCTGTTTCATTCTATAAAAATAAATATTAAAGTCTAAAGAAATTATTCCTGTAATTCAAGATCATAGCTAATAACGGGCCTAATGTGGTTGCGTGAAGCTTCCACTACTGGAAATAGGTCTCCCTCAAAATATAAAAGCAAAAAAGAAAAAGCCTTATTGGCTATCGTCTTCCATTCCGTAGGTCGTGGGTTCAATCGGCGCCGCGCAACTTTACATTTTCTTATTAATTTATGTGAGCTTTAAACTAGTGCTTTGACGCTGAAGTCAAACATTGTGAGGACACCGGCATGTTCTGAGAATTTTGAATAGTTTGAAGGAGATGCGACATTCACCAACCCGCACTTGACCAGGAAAGTGAATTAAGGCCTAATCAAGTCAAGTCGTCAAGATAGAAGATCTTATTTTATACAAACCTTGTACTAAAAATAACAAATAAATATCGAACACGATGCAATTATTCGGAATTTATGTGCTTACATAGGTACATTTCGGCAATCCATTTTTATTAATAAAGATAAAAACAACTAGAAGAAAAAGTCCTTGCAGATAATACACCGATATCTTTTTTTTATTTTTATGCTCGATAAGTCTTTATTTGACCACAATCTCACCTGATGTAAAGTGACGATGTGGTCTAAGATGGGACATGAAGACCTAGAAGGTCACGTCACGTCGGGAATCGAACCTACTACATCTTATGCGCTTGCAGCGAACTGATCTTCAACAATTGTGTTTTTAGTCTCTCAGTAACAACAGAATATTAGCAAAAACATGAAAGATTTCCTAAGAATGTGTTGTTCATTTGACAGCAATCTCACCTGATATAAAGTGACGATGTGGTCTAATCTAAGATGGGTCATGAAGACCTAGAAGGTAGAAGGCTTCTCCGGGCCACATTACGAAAAACAAAAATCTCTTCACGCACTGGCCCAGCCTGGAGGGTGGTGACATGCCGCGGCCGAAGCCTACCACCAGAGACTGTTCTAAGCACAACCCGGAGGTCACGTGTAAGGAAAATAAAGTTATTACAACACACACAAAATAAAAACAGTCCCTTCAAACTGACATACACTAAAAAGGAGAAGTCTGTGCTTAATGGTGCTCCGCCCCCAAGGAGACAGTAACGCTGGTTTTCAGACTGCTCCTGCTTGGGTGATATCACTTTTAGTTAAACTTTGGTCCAGTTTTCATTATCTAAATTATAAATACCTCAACTTTGTTCAGTATATAAACATAAAATAAATATTGCTGCATAATCCTACAGCCTTACTCATAATCTCTCTCGCCAAGAGCGCACTCTGTAACCGGACCAAATGCGTCAATGAGGCAGATACCTATACAAACCACCATTGCAAGTTACAATACAAGTTACAACATAATTTATTTCCCATATTATCTGATTTAATTTATCTTTAAAGATAAAAAGGAAATAAATTTAACATATCGCTTCGCTTTTTTTACCACGGTGGTTACCAGTTATCGACGCATACTGTACATAAAAAGTATCTATTTACTAAAACTGTGTAAAAGGAAGTGTCCTCTCTACACTACAGCCTAATCTTTGCCAGCATCTGCTAGGTATCCGATTATTGTCGGTAAGTGCGGTGAAATATCGCGGGAATTAGCGGCGCGTGTCGAATATTACACGAAATTACGTGTAATTCCTTCCCCCTAGGGTAGCTTTTTGTATAGCACTTGGTATGGTGCTTATAGTAGGACAAAAGAAGGGTGTTTATCTCATTATTTTCTCTTGTTCAAGAAAAAAACTTATAAAGAGATTGGATCGATTATATTACTGAGTCAAAATTATCTAGAAATTATAAAAAAAATAAACAATTTTTGGCATACATAATATAAGTTTGCCTAGTTTTAATCATTATTTATTTTAAGTTCTTAATAAATTAAATCAATATAATGATAGGAGGCAAAAATAACTTTAAAAATAAAGTTTCTTATAAAGCAATAACGAAACTTTTTATAATTTTCGTTACAAAATTAGAATTTTACTTTAATGAATTAATTAATTAACCTATCTTAAAACAATTGTAATGCTTTTTGGACTTCTTTATAAATTAAATTCAAATAAATAATTCATAGAGTTACTGGCCAAAATTAGATCAAAATGTATGAGAATTCTCTGAACAAAAAACCACGTTCTTACCCAAAATTTGGACTTCTGACAACCGACGAAGTTAATTTCCGACCACGAAAATAGCATGACACGATTTTATTATCAATCTGAGATACTGTCAGTGTTATCATTTGAACATATAGTTTTAGTACCTATCTACCTGAATGCCAAAATGGCGTTCAACTGAGTATCACCTTGATAGTTTTACTTAACATAACAGAAATGTAAATTGACGCTTCAAGCGCAGAGTCTAATTATAAGAAATTGAATAGAATTGACCTACCTACCTACCGATGTATGTAACAGAAAGAGAGAGAAAGATAGAAACAATAGTTATGAAAGAAATACTGAGGCACCTAAGCACCTATATTGTTCTGTTCAAGAGCCAAAATCAAAGTCCAAACGTTTATTTCCTTAGAAGCACAGGGTATTCATGGACAGGTCAACTTAAAATTAAACCAACAAATTTTTCTAAATAAAAATTAACAGGGAATTAACATTGTCTTGACAGTTTGCTTCAATTTTAAATCGACTTTCATTGAAAACTGACTGCCCCAGTGGCGTGGTGGATCGCCAGCGCCGCAAGCAATAGCGGGTTCGATTCCCGCCGAGGGGTAAAGTGTTTGTATGTTCTGCAAGCACTTTCTACTTGGTCTGAGTACTTGGTATGTAAATTAATAACTATTTATATATTAATGTCTAATTGTTTAAGTATATGAGATGTCTAGTACCCGTAAAACAAGCTTAAAGCTAGATGTTGTTGTGTGGATTGTCCGGAAATATTTATTTTTTTTAAAAAGGGAGGTTCTCTAATCATCGCGTATGTTTTTTATACTGAGGCGCTACTTTGCGGAAATCAATTCTAAACGTAACGTAATGTACATAGCAGGTAATCCTATTCAAACTAGCACAGCCTTATATCTAAATCTTTCGCTCAGAAACTAATATTTTAACGCAGTTAGACAGCATATTTTTTCCTTCACACCGCAAAAAAACACTAACCATAATTTCTAAATAATAACCACCAAATTCAAGTAAATTATTCACCCTAAGCTATCATTATCATAGCAAAACCCGGTTTAGGTAAGTATTATAAACTCATAAACGCCCCGTCGCATCTATGAAAATTCAATTTGCCTTGTTTTTGTCCGGTGCAGTTGTATTTGCATTCTGAAACCAATTTACAATGCAAACTGGCTTATGTAATACCCGGTTTACTATAGATTGTGCTATGTGATAGCGGCCCGGAGTGTATTAGAATTTATTACGATTTCGTATGCAGCGAGCAATAGGGTAATTATTGAGAATAGCGCCATCTGTGCTATCTATGTTAAACTACGTTGACGTCTGGTGTTTTGTTTTAAAATGGCGGGTAGAGGCAGAATTATGCGAAGTGTATAACCTGAAAATAAATTGAAAGTTATTGGCGGGTGTCTTATAATACCACGCTTTTTAGGGTTCTGTAGCCAAAGGGTGAAACGGTACCCTATTACTGAGATTTCGTCGTCTGGCTGTCTGTCTGTCGGTCTGTCACCAAGCTGTCTCAAAAACCGTGATAGAAGAGAGTCAACATTTTGAGGCATGATGAATTTTCATAAATAATCTTAACTATTTTTAATTCAACAAATAAAACACTTGTATTTCATGCACTCATTACTGCACAAAAGAAATATGTAGTTACATTTATAAAATTCTGTGAAATAATATCTTTTACTCTCAAAGTTTATTGATATTTATCCACAACTGAATCGCATCATCAAAGAATATTCTTGTAATTCAAGGCCTATTTATGCACTATATTTCTCAGCGAACATTTAAATTGTATGTCATGCAAACAAAATAAAACGTTACAAACTTTATAATCTAAATTTAAAATTTAAATAACCTCTGATACCAAAACCTTAATCTCTTTTATAGAAAAAAGTCATACTTTTTGTGATGTGCTTGTGATGAATTTTCATTTGAGACCCCACACGAGTATATTTGCAGATTTTCGGGTTTTTGTTCTCCACTTTTACCCTCATAACTTTTAAAAGCGTCAACTGATTTTCATCATAATATGTCTAAGAACAATCGTAAATCACACCATTCATACAATAAATCTAAATTTTAAATTTAAGAAAAAACCCCGATTCCAATGCTTTCATATCCTTAAATGTAAAAAAAAACATAATAATTATGTAATGTGGACGCGATGCGCTTTCATTTGATACCCCACACTAGTATATTTGCAGATTTTCCGTTTTGCTTCCCCACTCTCACCCCCATAACTTTTAAACGGCTCAACCGATTTTCATTAAACATGTCTAAGGACACCCGGGCCAAACTCACCTTTCATACAAAACTAAATTGAAATCGCTCCATCCGTTCGGGAGCTATGATGTAACAGACAGACAGACACGTCAAACTAATAACAACCCTCTATTTTCGTTGGGGGTTAAAAGCCAACACGATGAAATTAGTCCAAAGTAATACAACTTTAATCAGTGAGCCATTTAAAAGCAATTCAATATGATTAATAACATTAATTTGTTCGAAAGTTCACGTGCGCGGTTGGGGTAAAGTTTAATTTTGACAAAGGAAATATTATTAAAAGGTTTGATTAAAATTAATATTGTGTGGTAGAAGTATTTTGTTGTAAATAGAGGGTAGTTGAGACATTGCTTACGATTTCCGATTTTATTAATTGTTGCCTCTGGGTTTCTGTTTTATTATTTTACTTTAATAATTCATTTCATTATGTTAGTTTTTTTTGTTTCATAGCTTAGTTTGATTTTTCTGTTCCTATAATATAACCTAAATGTATATTCGTGTTGTCGTGACAAATAAACCATTCTTAATTTCATTTCATTTTATTTTCATGTGCAAAAAATAACGTTAATTGATTGAAATTGGAAGTTTGGAATTCCAATTTCAATCAATTAACGTTATTTTTTAGAATTTTTAGAGCACTAGACTAAAAAAACCTTTCTCGCGGGGCCGGATGACTAATGCATTTCATTTGTTACTTGTCTTTATTCGACTGGGCCCTTTCAGGCAGACGTGAACAAAACAAAACGTAAGTTATAAAAAACTTAATATTTTTTTTCATCTAATTTTTCGCGCAATGTCTGATTGAACATTTTATTGTTTTATTATTATTCCCGATGTATTTGTAATAGGGAGGGTAATATGCATGGATGGATAGAGATGAGCAATTTGCAATGCAAACATTATGTCCAGGCCGCATTTTAAGCGAGGCGAGTATTGACAAATCTTTTCAATATAGATAAGGGACACCTATGTTCAACACTGTAATTCCAGCGGCTGAAATGATTTCGATGATAAAACATTTTATATGGAGTTTTCCATCAAAATCTTTTTAATTTTGACATCTTCATCTGTCTGTCTGCCTTTCCGTCAGTGATCAGGCTGTATCGCAAGCACTGTGACAGCTAGGGAGTTGCAATTTGGAGAGTTGATTGATTATGTTGCCGCTATAACAACAAACAACTTAAAACACATAATAAATAAATATATAAGAGTACTTAAATATTAATAAATATATAAGAGTACGTAAATATATAACAAAACCATTTTTATCAAGATAAGCTACATTGCACGCGCCCAGTACTCATATATATTTATCTATTATGTGTTTTAAGTCGTTTGTTGTTATAGCGGCAACATAATCAATCAGTTGATTGATTATGTTGCCGCTCCAAATTGCAAAATGGTTTTGTTGTATGGGAGCCCATACAAAACCATTTTTATCAAGATAAGCTACGTTGCACGCGCCCAGTACTTGGATGGTTAACCGCTTATCTGCGTCTTTTCGCACTAACATAATTTTTACTTTTATAGATAGATAGATAGATAGATAGATAGAAAATACTTTATAACACACCAAACAAAGAAACAATACAATAAAAAATTAAAATGGGGTAACGTAATGGGCGGTCTTATTGCTTAAAGCAATTTATTTATTTATTTATTGCAAAAACTGAATACATCCGTGTATCTAGATCGTTGTTATCTAGATACACGGAAACCTACATGTATGAGTCCATCGCATACTTATCATTATATATTATTCTTAATTTCGCATAACGAAATCTAATAAAATTAACTGCAACAAATCCAAAGCTTACCTACTTCCTACTCAAATAATATGAGGAGAATATTTATCGCTACCTTGCAGAATCCGTTACGGCACTGCAAGCTTGCATTAGAGTTCCGCATACGATTAAGACGATCGACCGGATTAACGAACTTCGAGCAAACACCAGCTTGCGATTGGCTGATTGTTTGCTGTTTGCTAAAAATTGAGTTAGGTTTGATTGGGGTTGAATTTCGAATCGAAGGGTTTAATTGGTTTAGACGTGACTGTGTTTTTAAGTTGGATTGGATTAGCTTGATTCTCTTCAAGTTTTGCATCCGATGGATTGATGAATTCGACTTTGTAACTTAATAAAAACTTGAAGTAGCGAATAAGAAATTTGAGAGAAAATATACCTCGTATAAAATACTTATAATAGGACTTGAACTGCTCTCTTTATCTCTCTCTCTCGAGACTAAGGGCCCGTTTCAACATCTCCGAGGTAAATTAGTCAGTGGTTAAAATATACATCGTTACTTTTGATTCGAAAGGCAAGAACCAACCTCATACGGGAAGCAACTTTAACGCGCGCACTTCGCACTATTAACATCATATCCCGAGAACTTGATCTATTTTATTAGGATAACAATGTAACAAATTTACTAGGATAACAATTTGTACATTTTTTTTTTATGCTTGATAACTCTTCATTTGACCACAATCTCACCTGATGTTAAGTGACGATGTGGTCTAAGATGGAGCATGTAGACCTAGAAGGTAGATAGCTTCTCCGGACCACATTACGAAACACGAAATAATCGCTTCACGCACTGGCCCAGCCCGGAGGGTGGTGACAAGCCGCGGCCGAAGCTTACCACTAGAGACTGTTCTTAGCACCACCCGGAGGTCACGTGTTAACTGGCTTCAGAGGGTTAACACTTACGGACGTGAACAGAAAAAACCTCCAAATTACATTTCATTACATCACAAACATTATGCGATATTTAACATGTACTGAACATACTTCATGCGGTTTCAGCAATAGGTGAACGCAAAAGATTCGCTTAGTAATTTTTGGGATTATCGCGAACTTACTTTTTTTATAGATAGGTATACAGGCTCAAAGTCGCTCAAACAGCTATAGAGAGGGCTATGCTCGGGGTTTCTTAACGTGATCGAATCAGAAATGAGTAGATACGTTGAAGAACGCGGGTCACCGACATAGCCAAACGGATTAGCTGCTTGAAGTGGCAGTGTGCTGGCCATAGTGCTCTTAAAACAGATGGTCGCTGGGGCCAAAAAGTTATCGACTGGAGACCACGGATCGGCAAGCGCAGCGTAGGACGTCCATGTGGTAAAAGCTGCAGGTACAAGGTGTATGCAGGCCGCCTCTAATCGAAATAATCGCCTGGAAGTCTTTCAGGGGTCTATCTTTAAGGCTTATATCCAAAATTCTAGATTCTTTATTGATAACAAAGTTTACAGGTCAGGTTTATACTGAAGGATGTTTTGTTGCGAGGTTGCTACTATACCATAGATGAGGCTGAACTTCCTTTAAATATGTACTATTATTATATAATATTGTTACATGCCTAAAATGATTATTTTAATTTGATTTTTATTTATAGATTAAGACTTAGAAATAAGAATAATTTTCAACACGATTTGTAAAATAATTGTTAAGAAATAAATGAATATGAATATGAATAAGGTATGTTCTTCAAAATTTTACATATAAATATGATCTATAACCAATACCATTCAATTCCATTGATGATTTTATTAGTGACCATATTTTTGCATGAATTTGACATTATTTAATTTGTATAATTTTATTAACTGTTATAATGTTTGTATGCTCCTGTAGCAGAATTAATTGTACTAAACTAGTCTGACTACCTGACTTCTTGTAACTAATTAATTCACGAACAATAAATGATTATTTCTGATTAATACGTTGCCCAGCAGTGGACGTCCAAGTCCTACAGCTGATGATGATGAGGTATACCGGTAAAAGATCTCAGCTGGGAGGTATCAGCTGATCAGAGGGAGTAATACCAAAGGCATAATACGATAACTATAATACGAGATTCAGGCGAACTGCTCGATATTCACTGACAGAATACGTAACGAGATGGTTTGCTACAAAATTTAAGACTGTGTGCACTTTGGTGAGCGGAGCGAGTTTAATAAATAAATATTTGCAGACAATTCACACAACAACATTTAGCCCCGTGGTAAGCTCTTAGCTTGTGTTACTGGTACTAGATATCTGATATACTTAATATAATAGGCATACATAATATTTTTATCATACACTAGCTGTGTCCTGCGGTGCTACCCGCGTTATAATGGATGAAGTACTCTTAACCAACAACATATTTATTTGAATAAAGATTAATATTATTATGTTGATACAACTTAAACAAATGATTTCGACCAAATTAGGTACCATAAAAACCAGTAGTTTCGGAGATTAGCGCGTTCAAACAAACAAACAAACAAAAAAACGAACAAACAAACAAACTCTTCAGCTTTATATATTAGTATAGATATTAAACACCAAGGAGAAAGTGCTTGCAGAACATACAAACACTTTCACCCTCGGCAGGAATCTAACCCGCTACCTCTTGCGCTGCAAGCTGACTCTCGCCCACCGCGCCATTGAAGCAGATTATTTTAAAAGATTATACAGAATTTGAATAACAATGCTTTAATATAGGTATTTTCTATTCTAATTAAACCATATCTATTTTAAACGTTTAATATCTAAAGTTTTATATTAGTTTTAAGTGAATTTTGTTAATATGGGCAAAAGGCCTCCTCTGTATCACGCCAAATTTTATGGTCCTGTGCGAGCCACCAGTGCCTTCCTAAATAAAGGGATACTACAGAAAAAAGAGAACAGAAACAAAAAATTATTACTAATAACATATGTATGTGTGTTAGTATAATATGTATAATTTACTTATAGAGAAGTAATCAGTTGTGATAGTAAATTAAAATAAAATAATAAATATTTCCGGAATAATCACACAGCATCACCGAACCCCAAACTAAGCAGAACTTTACTGGGTGTTATTTAACTGATATACTACATAGATATTTTTTTTTTGCAAATACATATTAATAATACTTAGAAAATACCCAGACCCGAAACCAGAAATTGGAGATCGCACAAAATCTGGTCCCCGGCGGGAATCGAACCTCTTGCAATCAGGCAATTCTTTGCTAGTTTAAAAAGGTAAGGTACAAAAGTGTATAAAGCAAAAAAAATACTATTGGTTTTATTTTTGGTATTATATTACAGCTATGAAACAGGACTAATCACTTTCCGCCCGTCTATCTGTCTGTCGGATTATGTCTAATAAGGTTCACAGAGCCTGTCTGAAAACCAACGCACTGCGACATCAGTCATAGCATTCTGAGACAAATGACATAACGCTGAGCTTAGGATCCTATAACCGCTTATTTATTTATTTATTAATATTATTTATTTACAAATACGAAGTAACAAATCAATATAAAAACTTGTATGTGTTGTCTTTCCTTGTCACTTATAATTTTCAATTCACTTTAACGCAATTATTATCTCGCGTCCCGTCACGATTTCTTTTCCAGGCTACGTGAAAAGAATATATATTTTGTATATATAATATTATATATTGCTTATGTATTATATATTGCTTATATATTATATTTCCCGCTACCGCTTATGAACAGATGTACAGCCCCCTGCGTACTAAAATGAGCGCGTCGTTCCGTCGCTCGCAGGAATCAAATTGATAATGTTGATAGAGACAGAGCTTTATTAAAAGCGAATGAAAATTTTATGTCTACTCTGTCTTTTAGATCTCTCGGTTTTCACTCCTCATCAGGTAAGTAATAAAAAATATACTACTTATATAAAACAGTGTGGATTTTGACCCTTACCATGAGTTGCCATTTTGAAGTGAAACTTCTATAGAATCGTAGTGATTTCAAACCGGATGCAAAAAGATGAAACGGAAATGGTAAGAGACACAAATACAATGCTTTATTTAAATTTCTTTGCGCGATACTTCGTAGTTGAGACTACGAAGTATCGCGCAAAGAGGTATTGCTGTATTTTATTTATATTATTTTGTAACATACTTTATGTAATACGCTTTATTGAAGTAATATAAATAATCCGAATAATTACAGATATATGTTTGTTTATCTTATCATTTCAGCAGATGCGTTCATTTACCCTTTTTTTCTATTCGATAAATATCATAATTATAGTTCGTAAGTAGTAGACTCCAATCGTGCGTCGTAGCTGACACACACACACTTTTTTTATACTTCTTATTCTTTCGTCGATTTACTGAAGTTTCACTTCTATCGTGTGTGAATCGCATCGCACACACACCTTTTTTTATCTGCTATGAATTGACAACATATAATAATAATAAATAATAATAAATAAATATTTCTGAACTATTCCCCCAGCATCACCTAACCCCGAACTAAGCAGAGCTTGTACTATGGGTGTTAGTTGACTAATATACTACATAGATACATTTTTTTTTGTAAATACATACATATGATACATAGAAAACACCCAGACCCGAAACCAGAAATTGTAGATTGTACAAAATGTAGTCCCCCGGCGGGAATCGAACCCGCAACCTCCGGCGCCTCAAGCGGACGTTCGCCCACCGAGCCACAGAGGTCGTCAGTATACTTTTGACAGATTTTCATAACTACAATTTTATCAGTATCTGCCAAATATATGGGATTACAACATGTTGCAGTTTTGTGAAATGTAACTCATGGTAAGGCCACAGACCGAGTGAAAGGAGCAGGTACCTATATTAACCGTTATAGTTACAAGTTAAAAATGTTAGGATACCATCCATATTTTGTATTGATATTAACTGAATTTATATATTTTGAAAAAAAGTTACATTCAGCTAGAATAATTATAAAATAGCAATAGTATTTCCAATCCTATTTCAAGTAGGGATAGAAAACTCTACGGGGCTTCATCAAAGGTTTGAGTAATAGAAAATGAAAGAAAACCAAAGACTTAATTAATTATAAAGGTAGGAAAATAAAGACAGACGTCTTAAAATCCACACCATATTTTGTTAAGATTTTGTGAGATTTGTACTAAATTTGTACATCACAAGCCCCCACTCCATAACTTAATACCAAATCCCACTTTTTTTTTTAATATTGTTAACGCGAAAAATAGGTGTCCTGTATTTTTAAACGGGCTAAACAGATAACCTATTTTTTTGTAGTCATCAAACCTGCAACAATGGCTGCTTCAGTGGCGCGGTGGGCGAGGGTCCGCCTGCGGCGCAATAGGCAGCGGGTTCGATTCCCGCCGAGGGTGAAAGTGTTTGCATGTTCTGCAAGCGCTTTCTCCTTGGTCTGGGTGTTTAATATGTATAATAAAAATGTATATATACACTACTCAACAAAGTCTAGGGAACAAGCAACAATACTTCAATTTTTGTGTGAAAACTCGTAAAAAAGTACTGGTCGCTAAAATTTATAAATTAAGGCTGGAATAGGAATAAATTATTTGTTCGAAATTCAAAAAAAAATTAAACAAAAGCGCGAAAGCTTTCAAAATGAGAAGGAAAAACCGAACTAGGTCGCAGAGTAAGGGGTCTGCTAGCAAAAAGTTGTTGTGATTTTTGTCATGTATCGATTTTTTTTCTTGTGAAAAACCATTACCGCCAACTTTTTCGATATTTTTGAAATTCTAAGCGTTATGTCACGTCGTCATTTACCGCGGTAAGAGATGCTTAGGGCTGTGGGTATGTTGGAAGCTAGACGCAGTCAACGCGATATCGCGGCCGCTGTTCACACACAGCCAAGCGTAATTTGCCGATTATGGGCACACTACAGGGCTACAGGAGATGTAGCCGAACGTCACCGAGGAAGATACACCCATAGACATCCAAACTACCCAGAGACAAGATCGATTTTCAAGAAGGCAGCCCCAGATTACAGCTCGCCAGTTGGTAGGAAGACTCCAGTCCCAGCACCAAGTGGTTCTCAGTGACCAAACTGTCAGGAGAAGATTACATGAAGTCAATCTCCGCGCTCGCAGACCATTAAGAGTTCCAGCTTTGCGACATGGAAATCGAGGGCGTCTTTTATTGTGGGCTAATGCACATTTGCGATGGACTGACAATCAGTGGGCACGTGTTTTCTTTTCCGATGAGTCTCGCTTCGGATTTCATCCTGATCCAAGGAGAGTGCGTGTTTTGCGTGTTCCTGGTCGCCAAAGTAGACTTCGAAATCCTCAGGAAGTTCATCCTTATCAAGGCGGAACGATCATGGTGTGGGCTGGAATTCGCCTGGGTGGGAGAACTGATCTCGTTCGCATACCAGGCAATTTGAACGCAGAGCAATACATTGAACAGGTAGTGCATCCTATGGTCACCCCCCACCACCAGCAGTTTGGCCAAGATTTCGTGTTCATGCAGGATAATTCACGCCCACACTCCGCAAGACAGGTGATGAATATGTTCAGCGAGCACAATATCACGGTATTACAGTGGCCTGCTCAGTCCGCCGATCTCAATCCAATAGAGCATGCATGGGATTTAGTCGGAAGAAGAGCTTTCAGTGATTTTCCTCGAAATTTGAACACGGAAGAAGAACTTTTTTCGCATCTCTCCAGAATATGGAGCCTTATTCCACAGGCGACAATTGATAACTTGATACTCAGCATGCCACGCCGATGTAGAGCCGTGGCTAATGTTTTGGGGGCTCCAACGGATTATTAAACAGCTGCAAATAATGTTTTTTCATTTAATTTCCACGTAAGCGTCATATGTTTTTATAATTTGAAGATTATTTTTTTTTGATTTTTCGCACTCTTTTAGTTTTTTTAATGAAACCTAATTTTTTTACATGAACGCTTTTTATTTTATTGTATAACTGAAATCAAGAATAAATTTCGCTTCTTTTGATGTATAACATCAGGGACAAAAAAAAGTTGAATTAAAAGTATACACGAAAATATCCTTGTTCCCTAGACTTTGTTGAGTAGTGTATGTATGAATATTATATTAAGTATATCAGATATCTAGTACCTACCCGTAACAAAAACTTAGAGCTTACCACGGAGTTAGATGTTGTTGTTAATTAAAAAACCTATTATAGGATATTTGACAAACGTATTCCGTATCATACATTATTGCAATATGGCCGCCCATGACGCATTTTGTATTGTTTTAAATCTTGGTAAGTTTTAAAGAGTTATATTCAATTAAGTCCACATTTATTATTGACTTTGATAAATCAGGATAATTTGTCCAAGAGTCAGGCGTTGACACCACCACACAGTTGAAAAGCTTCGGTATTGGATATGCTTTGTTAATTTTGATCAGACTAAATGATATTTTTAACCCCCGACTAAAAGAGAGGGTGTTATAAGTTTGACGTGTCTGTCTGTCTGGGACGTCATAGCTCCCGAACGGTTGGAGCGATTTATTAACGCGAGTGTTCTTAGACATGTTTCATGGAAATCGGTTGTAGCGTTTAAAAGTAATGGGGGTGAGAATGGGGAAGGAAAACCGAAAATCTGCAATACTCGAGTATCAAATGAAAGCGCATCGCGTGCATATTACAAAATATTATGGAGTTTAACTTTTAGGGAAATGAAGGCAATGGAATCGGGGGTTTTTCTTAAATTCTTAAACTATTTTTAAAGTGATATCATATTCATACAACAACGAGTAAGTCATAGGGCAAAAGCTAGTTAAAAATAAGACAGATACCACAAAATGAAAACATCCGAGCTTAATAGAGTCATAAAACTCTAAACTATTCCCTAATGAAAGCGCTATACATCACACACTTAAGGCACTCTGCAATTTCCCCACATTACTTTAAAACTTCGCATTTTGCAAACTTATGAAATATAATTTCTCAAAACATCACTTCAACATTGTTCTCTAAAAACAGTGGAATTAACTTATGATTTCCTTAAAATTGTTGAAACGCTTTTTGTTGGTCGTTAACGTCAGACATAATAATTTAAGAAATAACGAAGGACTAAACAAGCCGATTATTAGGCTAAAGAAAGGGAAATACAAAAAGATTATGTTCTAATACTGACGAGTATGTTTAACAAATTACCTATAAATATTAGGTCCTTACATATGAAATTGGCGTTTTTCGTACTGGCCACTTTAATCACAAATTTCTCCTCTTTGGTAAGGAATTCCAAATTCAAATTTGTACAGCTATAGACTCATGTATTTGTGCTTCGATGATCGTCATTCATTTGTTTTTTTTCTTCTGTTTTTTTCTGTTTGCGTCACTCATTTTACAAAATGGAAAACTTAAAATATCGCATTATTTACGAGTACGAGTTCCGCCGTGGCACTAGTGCTGCGGAAACAACTCGAAGGGTGAATGATGTGTATGGCGGTCGTGTTGCAAAAGAAAACACAGTTCGTTTTTGGTTCCAACGTTTTTGTTCTGGAAATTTCGACTTGCAGAACAAGCCCCGTGGACGGCCTGAGACTCAAGTTGATAATGAAGAGTTGAAGGCTATTGTGGAAGCGGATCCATCGCAAACCACGTCCGAGTTAGCTGCAGGCTGCGGTGTTAGTGATAAAACTGTTTTAATTCACTTGAAGCAAATTGGGAAGATTAAAAAGCTTGAAAGGTGGGTACCTCACGAATTGACTGAAGCAAACCGGCAAACGCGCGTCGACTGCTGCGTTACATTACTAAACCGGCACAATAATGAAGGTATTTTAAACCGAATCATTACCTGTGATGAAAAATGGGTTCTTTACGATAATCGGAAGCGCTCAGCGCAATGGTTGGATCCTGGCCAGCCAGCCAAATCCTGCCCCAAGCGAAAATTAACCCCAAAAAAGTTACTTGTAAGCGTTTGGTGGACTAGTGCCGGTATTGTTCATTACAGTTTTCTCAAATCTGGCCAGACTATTACGGCTGATGTCTATTGTCAGCAATTGCAAACCATGATGGAAAAGCTAGCGGCTAAACAACCTAGGCTGGTCAATCGCTCCACGCCACTGCTGCTTCACGACAACGCTAGACCACACACTGCGCAACAGACGGCTACTAAATTAGAAGAGCTTCAATTGGAAAGTCTAAGACATCCTCCGTACTCCCCGGGCCTTGCTCCAACAGATTACCATTTTTTTCGAAATTTGGATAACTTCTTGCAAGGGAAAAAATTCAACTCCGATGGGGCAGTCCAAATCGCCTTCAAAGATTTTATTGATTCCCGTCCGACTGGTTTTTTTAGTAAAGGGATCAATGAACTACCTATAAGATGGCAAAAGTGCATAGAAAATAATGGTTCATACTTTGATTAATTAAATATATTATATTAAAAAATATTCGACTTTTTGTTCCTCCCATACAAAACGCCAATTTCATATGTAAGGACCTAATATATCAAGCTATATTAAAAAGCATAGCTAAATTAAAAAGTTCTTTAAAAATAATTCATTATATTGTCTGAACGAATTTATGAACTCAAATTTAACAGAATATTATTTTTTACAGAAAATTAGTAATTTATTGTTAATTTATGTCTGATGAGATGACTTTTGAATGTACTTTTTTTGTAATAATTTTGACTTCTTTTGAAACATTTCAATGTTGTTTAATAATCATTTCAACAACAACATCACCCTATGAATGTTCCCACTGCTGGGACACAGGGACTTCTCTCTTGACGATAGAGATTAGGCCTTAATTCACCACGCTGGCCAAGTGCGGGTTGGTGAATGGTGAAGTGACATGTCCTTCACACTCTTTTAAAGTTCTCAGAACATGCCGGTTTCACCCGATGTTTGCCTTCACCGTTAAAATTTGTAAATATTTTTTATTCCAAAATGTTTATATTATTTTTATTTGTTTAAGGACTTTTATATTGTAAAGTGACATGCCTTAACAACCATTGTTATAGTGTGGTTAAATAAATAAATATTAATATAATAATATGAATATGAAGAGCTACTTTGAATTTATAATTAATATAATTGTGGGTGTTTTATATGTATAATAAAAATATCTAAATATTTATGCCTATTATATTAAGTATATCAGATATCTAGTACCAGTAACACAAGCTTAGAGCTTACCACGGAGCTAGAAGTTGTTGTGTGAATTGTCTGGAAATATTTATTTGATTAATTTATTTATTAAATTATAATCAAATATCATCATCATTGCAGCCATAGTACATCCACATACGGGTACGGGCTTGATATTTGTCTAATTTCGGCTGGCGGCGGCTTGCATCCACCATGAGCCAGCCACCAGCCCGCAGCCTTCCCGGTCATCCGTCCAACTACAAATACAAATAATTTAAAATCAAATATTTGTTCAAATTCCGGCAATTTTTCAAATATCGATGATTGATCATTCTAAGTTATGTCATTATTCTAGTAAAAAACGTCTAGTTTCATCAAAAACGTGCGCTTTTTAACGGCAACGTCCTTTCAACGCCTGCAAAGGGAGTTCTAAACCAGACAACTTAGTTCTTTAGCACTTAAAGTATTATTCGTGGCAAAGGAACTTTTTGATGAGTTGCCTCGAAGCTAGTTCAGTTTATGTTACGACGCGAGTATACTTGACTAGACTCTAGCAAACTGATCGTATAGAGCGATGGTTAAGTCTTTAGATTATTTTTGCTGTTCAAATTGTCAAAAATAATAAATGAAATGAAAACTTATTTGCAATGAATATTATGTGGTAAAATTTGGTGTCAGGGTACAGTTCAAATATGTTCAATTATGACTGTATGTATGTATTTTCGTATGTCCTAGCCATGCAAATATTATCTTTACATTGTTATTTATTTATAGATGTACCGTTTACAGAAATTCGATTAAGTTATGTCAGAATAAGTTATGTAATTATGTTATATTTCGTGGCAGCCTTGTAATTCGTTTATTATTTTTTTCAAATATATTATATAAGGTTTGTTTATTACATGACAAATACAATTTTATAATATTTAATTTTTAATTTATCTCTAATAGGTAATTTGTAAATAACAGTAGCATTTTGGAATTTGGGGTTCATCCTTACTAATTCAAGTAGATTTTAAACAAAAAACAATCGACTCTTAGATTAGAAAATATTAATTATTGAGCTAACTTCCCCGAGCATCAGAACAAGCCTATGAGCTGAAATAAATAAATCAATATTTCCGGAAAATCAACACAACATCTAACACCGTGTTAAGCCCTAAAGCTTCTACTTTACTACGACATCTGATTTCATTTAAATAATAGACGTACATATATATGTAGATATATTTTATATAAGTTCCATAAATATGCTTGTATACCTAATGAAATATCGTCGTTCGGCATTCAATACCGCGAACGCGAAATTTTTGGCGAAAACCTTTTTTTGTTTTTATTTGATTCTATGCGTTCAAATACACCATCCTACATTAAAATTTCGGCCTAAAGTGGCTCCGACCTTATGTTATCGAGTCTTGTCGAAACCGCGAACGTATTTTAACGCCAAAAAATCCGCGAATGTGATAGTTTATTAGGGCCGCCATTCCACTCTGAAGTGCAACACGTGACGCTGTGATTTCTGGGTAAGTTTTTTTATTGTAACTAACGTTTTCCTCGTGTTTTCTTTGCAAAAAATATTGTAAAATATGTAGTAAGTTAAATTAGCGTTATGTGTTAGCTTATTTCTCAATACACTTTGAAATAAAACTATTTCAAAGATAAGTTGTCGTATTCGCGGTTTTAAGTTTTAAGCATTTGTTGAAGGTTCGCGGTTATTAAGTAGGACTAAAATGCTTCTGTCGAGGGATTTTAGTAAACTTATAGCTTAATTTGCATAATAATTATTATAAAAAGTGGTTATTTTTTACAGCACGATGGAAGACTCATCCGACAATGAAAATATTCTAAAGGACATGAGGTTTAGTAAAAAAATAATAGAAAAAATTAAAAAGAAATCGCTTTTGCTGAACTATCTTCAATACCATTATGCACATCATAAAGTCGTAAAATCGATGCTCAGTCACAGCCTGGAAGTTTCGGCTCACTCCTCCATATGTCACGCTGAATTTTGGTGAAACTCCAACAGAGCTGCACACTCAGGTGACTCCACTGTCAGTCCAACTTCTACCTACCGATACGAATCGACCTGAAATAGAGCTTCAGTCACAGCCTATATACCTGGAACTCTCGCCTCACTCCACCACATGTCATCAGCCTGAGCTGAGTTTTGGTAACACTCTAATAGAGCTGCAGCCTCAGAACACTTCATTCGCAATCGAATTTCTACCTATCACTCCAAATTGCCCAGAAATAGAGCCTCTGCCTCTTCAAGATGAAGCAACTAATGCACAAACAAATACTCCCATCTCAGCCGGTAGTTTCTTCTTCTGCAGATTTAACCGGATTATTAGAAACATCTTCATCTGAACTTCGTCGCGGCCGAAAAAGAGACATTGAGAAGGTAAAAAGAATGCATGGCGCATCCTTTTTAGGATTTCAAAAAGAGGAAGAGAAGTGGATTCAAGATATTGAAAGATGTTAAAGAGAGATGGGACTGCGGTGAACATCAGATGCATGCTTTAAAAGAGGACTCAACTGCCGCGATATAACAGAAGAAGCTAGGAAGAAACGTTTTGATAGTTTTTGGACTGAAATGGATTGGACCAGCAAAAAAGTATTTATGAAATCTATGGTTGATGTCAAGTCACCAAAACGGAGAAAAGTGGATAATTCTTCCACAAACTCAAGAAAAAATGTGACTATGACATACCACTCATTGTAATTTACCTATTAATCTTTTTATTACAAACATTTTATTCATTTATATTAGATGTTAATGGAACTTTAAAGTTATTTGAAAAATACCTTTTGATTAAGTATTATTTTTTGTAAGATTTTTATAAATTCTATAAAAACAAATAAATACTTATATAATTATTAGTTAAGTATAATAAAATTGTCAATAGAAACATTTTGTTTCTTAAAATTCTAGAACAAAACCGCCAATACGATAAGTTTTTACCAAAAATAGTAGGTAAAAACCGCGAACGTGAATTTATCTAGCAAATACTACAATTAAATTGAAAAAACATGTATTTATGCGTCTAACTAGTGTAGCTTAAAATACTTTATTTTAAAAGAATTTTAAGCGTAAAGAATAATTCACACGTTTTTTTCGTCTCCTGTAAATTTTGTTGAATGTCTCATTCGCGGTATTGACTGCCGAACGACGATATGTATTTCATTATACAAGCATAATGCAACTTCTACGCCATATATAAAGTCTACAGGCTGCTACGAAGCTACGCCGTAGCAGATGCTACGCGCTAAAAAGAGTAGCATATAGTAACAACTGCCAATAAGCCATCAAACGCTTTTAATCAAGTCAAATATTATAATTAATTATTATCTTGCAGATTTTTTCTATATTAGTTCTCTGTGCCCCCGAGAAGTATTGCGTCAGAACAGCACGAAATGGCTAAGCTTCCCAAAAATCCTCCCCTTAATTACCTATTTTCTCTTTGCTTGTAAATAATAAGGATTACTGATATTTCGATTCCCTGGTTTAAAAATGTATAAGTTTAACAGATAACAAAATAACATGACTCATTCATTATTTTCAACATCTACCTAACAAAAATGTAGCGGGATATAACACAAATCTCTTAATTCCCCGAGAATCGAGGCTTAATAAAACCAGCACAGAACTTTCCCCTACATCAGTCCATTTCCCGTTGATTCGTTCAAAGCGCTCAAAAACTCCGAAAAACCTTTTAACTCGGAACTAGGCTAACAGTCTGACAGACGCCCGTCATCGCTGCACAAATTGCGTAGTCACTCAGCCCACAAAGCGCGACTTCTCATCCATTTTAAATCTCACCCATATCTGCATGCATCGTTGTGACAACAGCAAGTGTGGACCTAGGTCATTATGATGGATATAAGGAAGGCTAAAAGCCGTGTTGGCTAAGTGGGAGGACACTCGACTTTCATTCCGAAGGTCGTGGGTTCAAACCTCTGGGTTTTTTCTTCTAGAGACATTTATGTGCGCTTTAAACACGTGCTTTAACGGTAAAGGCAAACATCGTGAGGAAACCGGCATGGTCTGAGAAATTTAAAAGAGTATGAACGACATGTGTCATTCACCAACCCGCACTTGGCCAGCGTGGTGAATTAAGGCCTAACCTCTCTCGTCAAGAGAGAAGTCCTTGTGTCCCAGCAGTGGGAGCGTTAATAGGGTGGTGATGATGATGATGATGATTTTGAACGGGCTGGTCAGACGGATTAAACATAGAACCTTATTCATATGTAGTCATCATAACTATGTTGTCCGAAATATAATACTTTTATTTTACTGTATTTATTTAGTATTTATTTTTTATTTATTTATAGGTATACTAACACGATTACGAAACCAATTACATTAGTACCTACACAAAATAACAATATAATGATACACACAAAAATAAGTAGGTAACAAGTTATAAAATAAAATCAAATAGAATTAATTATTAGTATAACTGGTATAAATATGGTCGATCGAAACCATCTGGTGAAAACTGTTTGAAATTAGCCATGTTCACAGGGTCTGTGTTATCTTTCAACAATGATTTACGGAGCGGTGCAAATGGGTTACGGTGACAGGTCCGTATGCGCAACACAATTAATGTTTTGTCTGTTTGTAGACGGCTGGCTTTTAGCTTTAGAGCTGCCCCGTTGAAGAGGCCAGAGGACTGAGTCTATAAGAATATTTAGAAAATAACTGATTCTATTACTCCTAATGTTTAATTTATGATTTCTATCTTTATATTACGTAAAATATTCAATCACAATTTTACAAAGTATCGATAAATCTTTAGCAGTGCTGAATAGGTATTTAGAAGCAAGTAGCGCGCGCACTACTGAATCTATCTATACTAATATTAGATACAAGATACAAAATTATTTATTTCCATAGTTTGGTTTTACAAAACTTAGACACGTCAAAATAGATTACAAAAAAACATATAGGTCATAGGTGCTTAAAGATAAGTAGGAAATAAATTTATGGTATCTGGTCGCTTCGCTTTTTTTACACTAGAGCAAAGAAGCGATTAGAAACTCTAGCTCATTTTTGTATTGAAACTTTACAATCATTATTTGTTTGTTAGTCTTGTTTTTGATTTTGTGTTGGAGCAGATTCCGTCCCAAGCAGTTTTGTCCTCAAGGTAATCTGATATATTATAATAAGCTTTTTTACAAAGATTGTTTTTTACAATTTTCTTAAATTTAGTAATTGACAACTGTTGCAATTCTTTGGGAATCTTGTTGTAGAAGCGTATACATTGCCCTTTGAATGATACATTAACCTTATGCAGCCTAGTGGTGGGCAAAGCGAGTTTATATTTATTTCTTGTATTTACATTGTGTTTATCACTATTTTTTGTAAACAAATTAATATTTTTATGCGTATACATAATGGCTTCATAAATATATTGACAAATGATGGTCAATATGTTTATTTCTTTGAATTTATCACGTAGCGAATAGAAAGATAAAGAGTTTGTTTGTCTGTCAATCAGGAACTAATAGAGCGATTTGAATATCTTTTTTACAGTTATATATCGAGACTATACTTTGGAAATACGATGTTCTTGGCCTGTTAAGCTTGGTGAGTATATATAGAGAAAAACTAAACATGTATGTCTCTGCCTGTTTGCCGACATTTCAACCTAGGTTACTTTTTAAGGATAAGATATATCTTTCCACAGCTAATTTAATTACAACTCAGCCTTAAATAAATACAAACACACGCACAAAAGTCCATGGTACGTAACGCTCTCAAAGGCGGAAATCTCCAAGAGTTCGCGAGCCGTTGAATGAGTCGAGATGAAAAAACTTCATTCATTCGACGCTTCAAGTGCGCGCGGAGTATACACGCGCTTCTCGGTATTTGAAACACACGCCTGTGCTCGGGTCAAGGTTTTCTGTTTAGAGTGGTAAAAAATTGTGTTAAATTTAACACATAAAAAGAAATATATTTATCGTCCCCACTCTGTTAATGTTTTGTGTCGAGGGGATCAGTGAAGCAAAAATATTTCCGGCGCTGATCATTCTGGGCAAATTATTATTTTTTATTATTTTATGTTTTGTCCGTGTGTGAGCTCGTCCAAAAATACTCGACGCTAATTTCTTTTTGATTTCGTTTTATCAATTCATTAACAAAATGCCATGATGTGGATCATCAAGGAGTGGGTCATGAGATGAACAAATTTAGTAGATTCTTCTTTTGTAAAAACAAACTTTACTGATGCACTTTGCATCATATTGATTTTTTGTTTTCAAGAAAATGGAAAAATAGGTATTAGGTATTATATAGTATTATATATTTTTAAAATAAAATAATATAATAAAATAAAATACAAATAAAAAAATAAAATAAAATATCAATCATACAAATAATCTGAGGCTAAGTTTACCAAAGATATAGATAAAGTTAACGAAGAGCGTTTGAATAGAGCAGAAGCCAAAGAAAGAATGACCCCCGACCATTAGAACTCTACTTTAAATAACAGATGGCCGTTGGGGCCGAAAAGTTTTCGAATGGAGACCACGGATCGGCAAGCGCAGCGTAGGACGTCCACCAACTAGATGAACGGATGATCTGGTGAAAGCTGCGGGCTCACGGTGGATGCAGGTCGCTGCCAGCCGAAACTACTGGAGATCTTTGAGGGAGGCCTATGTCCAGCAGTGGACGTCTTACGGCTGAGATGATGATGATGAATGAGTAGGTACCTACATCTTAACTCTCGCTTTACCCCTAAGCAGGATGCAAAATGTAGGATCATCGTGATTAATATTTAGAAGATCCTGCTAAAAGTATAGTTACTTTAGGTAATCCAAGTCTTACAGTATCATTAATATCTAACTGCAAAGTCCGACCAATCAGAACAACAGTTTTAACCCTAAAATGATAACTGTTTTTTTTTTATATTGGAGATTCCGGGTCTGAGTGTTGAATACCATTTTTGTACATATAAAATGTGTGGATTTTAATCTTTGTAAAATGTGTGTATTATTTGTCTTAGAAATGATGACAAAATAAACAATTACATTTTCAATTTCATCAAATTTTTTTAACAATATTGTTAAGCTTACGTGCCTGTTTAATCACAGTAATTTCAGGCATAACGGATTCAATTTAAAAAACAACAGTATTGTTCTATTAAAATCCCACTTTAATAAGCCTCATAAAAAGTTCAACGACTTTTACATTGAGATGACTGTAAAATTACAGTATTTAATTTTCAATTATCCAAAGGCATAAAAGTGAACTGATTAAAACTACTTTATACAAACCCTTAACCAGTTACGGGTTAAGAAACTTCATCTTCATAAACGGCATCCAATATTCCAGCGTTCATTAGTTATTAATTAAAGCTGCCCGCTGCTCATTAATTCTAAGTACCCGCTGTCTTAACAATGGCTCGGGCGGGTCGAAGGTGGGTACAAAGTTTTTATTGGGTTCTAATGCAGCGTGGGTAGTTGAGGGTTAAGTTTCCTATTGGGTATGGCGTTTTTGATTATGGAATATCGATGTCGATATTAGAAGGAGTTCAGGAAATATGTTCGGGTTAGGTTGTACAATACCCGAGTAAGGTTAGTCAATGGTTAAGATATAGAGCTATGTCTGCTGCTAATGTGAGATTGATTTGATTCATTTTTAGCATCTCTTTTCCCTATTCAAAACTTGGTATTTCTTGGTAATGTTGTCAAATGATTCCCGTTTGAAGCACAAACGGAATGATGATATTGCACCAATCAATAATTACTGAAGCTAAGATAAAGCCAGCTGTGAATCTATGGAATAAAAACTTTAGGTTGAGTTGTTAGGTAATACTAACATAGAACTTCAAATTGTTTATTTAAAAATATTTATCAATAGTTTTTTTTTATGTTTACGAGAGCTAAATTCAATTGAAATTATATTTTATCTCTTATTAAGATTACCATTACTGACTGCCTTAAAAATTATTTATCTCTCTTCAAAATTTCAGTAAAAATACCTTCACAATGTTCGCACCTCAACCTTAAAAACCCTAGTCAATGCCCTCTAAAACTTTCAGAGCCAACTATCTAATCACATCGAACTTTGCATGTGAATGGAACTTGTAACTTGAGTGCGAAATGTTTGTAGACGATAGCTAATTTGTAGGTAAGTTTGGATTTACGGCTCTTGTATACTTGAAGTAAACTTGCCAATAATGCTGTAGGGTTAAGTTTAGTAACTTCTAAATAGATATAAAGAAATTTCATTCGATAGGTCATGTTTAGCAAAATTTCTTAAGCATACAGTACGGTACATTTGTAATTTTTTTACGGTTTTCATTTTTTTTTTTAAATTAGATAAGCCTTCATTTCACCACAATCTCAATAGATGTAAAGTGGCGATGTCTTCTAAGATGAAGCATGAAGACTTTAGAAGGTGGCTTCTCCGGGCCACATTACGAAACACGAAAAAATCGCTTCACGCACTGGCCCAGCCCGGAGGGTGGTGACAAGCCGCGGCCGAAGCCTACCACCAGAGACTGTTCTTAGCACTACCCGGAGGTCACCACTTGAGGGTTACCAGCACTTACCTACGGACGTGAACAGACAAAACCTGCATTCGATAAGAACCAAAGTTATAATAAAATTAGAGAAGTTAATGAAATAATTAATTAATTATTATTTACGTTCTAATCACACAGCATTACCTAACCCCAAACTAAGCAGAGATTGTGCTATAGGTGACTGTTATACTACATTTTTTTTATGTTAATACATAAATATAACATATAGAAAACACTAGAAATGGCAGATCATACAAAATCTGGGAATCGAACCAACCTCTTGCGCCTCACTGACTTTGAACTGACTTTGCCAAGTTTTAGTAAATATTATTTTTTGGCTGAGGTGCTAATTTTCTTAAACCTGATGCCACAAACACCAAAAAAGTCTAAGATAGGAAGCTTATGCTGTGGACGGTGTGGACGGTCTTACGGCTGAAATGATGTTTTTGAAACATCTGATTGTTGTCTATGGTCTCTATACTATACTACCCCATCCATCTGTCCTGCATAAAGCACTTTATAAGTATTTTCCCCAAACCACAACTGAAAGTTTTTGGTCCTAAGACTCGCTGATCTCTTTAAGCTGACTTTATATTAACTTCAGTTATTAGTGGTGCAATGTTCCTCTTCAAGAATTATGTACAAGAGACTTCATTATGAATGCATGAGAAAATTCTTAGAGCTGTCTGGCAGTTACCATAAATTATAGGGTATTGCCGCGAATTTAAATATTTTAGCGTAAAAATATTGCGGAATATTAAATCATTGTGTGTGTTGACTGACGGGGACTGGATTAAATGTTTCCAGGCATCTTTTGATATTCATGTTTTGTTTGATTTTTATATATTTTAACGAATTTATAAAAGAAAAATTCAATTGTGAAATCGAGATAACCGTTAGACTTTTAACATCAACTGGTGAATTATCTACTGCATTCGTATATTGAAGATAACGAATTTATAGATCCGTAATTGAAATAGGACTAATAAATTAAAAAAAAACTCAGCAGCTTTATCTATAAGAGTGAATGCTGAAGTGAAAATTTAAAAATTTGCTTGGCTTAGTCTTGTGTTTGGAGTTATTCAATTAGCATACTATTTTCTCACTCGTACTAATAATATTTGGTATTGACTAAGTTTATATTTGCAATTTGACCTAAGTAGTTCAGTTCAGTTTCTTGTAATTGGGCTTTGCGCTGGAAGCGACAATTTGCCAGTGTCGAGTTAAATAAAATTCTACAGTGAAAAGGATGTTACTCAGTTGAACGCCATTTTGCGTCTCCGACCTAAGTAGTTATTAATTTAATTTGAATATAGGTATCTTGGACTGACATTTTTGTTTTTGTTGATTTATTTGTTTTGACATGATTGTATAACAATACAGCTGGTTTTTAGTACTATAAAAACCCGCTATAGTGTGATGTTTCATTATATTATGAATAAATGAATATTAATGACTATTAGTTCTTCGCCCGCATTGCCCACCCTTAACATGCCTTCTAAACACGCGCATTATTATCATCACTCTATTAACGTTCCCAGTGCTGGGACTCAGGGACTTCTCTCTTAGTGAGAAAGAAGTCCCACGACCTTCGGATTGAAAGTCGAGTGTTCTCCCACTTAGCCAACACGGGCAACACGTGCCCTCAACATGCCCGCACAATGTCCTTGTATGCATTCTGCGTTATTATTTAACACGATAATATTTTTGTCTATATAGAAAATAATCCAATTAAATAATTCAAAAGCATAATTCTGTAGTCTATAAGGCATTCCTCACACGCCACGGCTGATTATTCCGGTCACAGAGCCCTGGGGGCAAGTTATACACTATATTTATACTAACAACTCTGGCTTTTATGCCAAGAGTATTGTGCAGAAGTTTATTTATAAAAATGAGCCATGACGTATTTATTAAAAACTAGGATGAAATAGGAATATTTCCAACTTTTTTTTTATGCTAGATAAGCCTTCATTTGGTCACAATCTTACCTAATGTTAAGTGACGCTGTGGTCTAAGATGGGGCATAAAGACTTAGAAGGTAGATGGCTTCTCCGAACCACATTACAAAACACGAAAAAATCGCTTCACGCTTGGCGTAGCCCGGAGGGTGGTGACAAGCCGCGGCCGAAGCCTCCCACCAGAGACTGTTCTAAAAACAATAGAAATTCCTCCATCAAACCAAAATAGTAAAACTGACTTAAACGCTACAATAAAACCTGAAACTAGTACAATTCCAAACTTCCTATCTTACCCAAGACACCTGAAATTTCAGTTCTGAAACTTGATCCGTGAAAATTTAAAGTTGAAATAGGTAAACACACCCGCTCGGGCTAACGGAGTGGGAGATAAAAATCCCATTTCTCGCAAATGCTTGAGATAAAGACTGCACGTGTGTCCCTCCGAGCGAGGCCCTGACATACGAGAGACATTATTTTATAGGGACCCTTTGCATATCATATACATCATCATCATCACTCTATTAACGTTCCCACAATGCGACTCATCATCTCTCATGGCGACAGAGATTAGGTCTTAATTCACCACGCTGGCCAAGTGCGGGTTGGAGAATGTATTGACATTCTCTTCAGGTCGTCATTTGCCAAACGAATAGGCAAGAGATTTCTGCGTAAGCTAATTACAGCGTAGCTTCATCATTATTAAGATAAAATAAAAAATCTAAATTTAAAATTTAAGAAAAACCCCCGATTCCAATCCCTTAATTTCCTTAAACGTAACACAACATAATATTATGTAATGTGGACGCGATGCGATTTCATTTGATACCCCACACTAGTATATTTGCAGATTTTCGGTTTTCCTTACCCACTCTCACCCCCATAACTTCTAAACGGCCCAACCGATTTTCATGAAACATGTCTAAGAACACTCGCGCAAAACTCACCTTTCATACAAAAAAAACTAAATTGAAATCGCTCCATCCGTTCGGGAGCTATGGTGACACAGACAGACAGACAGACACACAGACAGACAGACAGACAGACAGACAGACAGACAGACAGACAGACAGACAGACACGTCAAACTTATAACACCCCTCTTTTTTGGTCGGGGGTTAATTACTGTCTTTATTGCATTCGTTTGCCAGAACATTATCGTATTGGTAAGACGCTACACAGTAATGAATGCAGGCAGAATTACGAAATGTATGCTTTGATTACACATACATAATTACCCATTACGCATTTTGTATTTAGCTTTAAGTCCATTTTTGTTTTGTTTTATCTTGGTGTGTAATAAAGAGTTATTATTATAATTATGTAATTTTTGATAAAAATCCTATTTAATGTCCATGTGATAAAGTGTTTCCTTTCATCTATCTAAGTAATAATATTAATAAGTAATAATAATAATAATAGTAGTTTGTAAGTAATAGTTTTAAGTTTTACTTTGTGGCACAAAATAAATATTTTAGTGTTATTATTATTCTCTTTATTTCATTTTAAACACGTCAAAAATATATTTTTACATTAGATTACAGAAAAAATCATATAAAACTACTTTACTACTGTAAAGAATATATCAAAACGGAGAATCACTGGTCGCGAAGCTAGGCTCAAGCGACCAGCGACTAGGGCTGTAGAGAGAGGAACTTCCTGACGATACGCGCCGAGTTCAGGAGTACTGCCTTCTGAATCTGACCCTTGATCCAGCTTCCCAGCGAGAGCCTCTGAAGGTGTTGGTCGAGACTCTTCGCTATTAGGCCGTTAACGGACACGACTATAGGGACGATAATCGCCGACTCAACATCCCACATGGTGACAATCTCGGGGGCCAAGTCATGATATTTGTTAACCTTATCATTCTCAGCCTTCACGAGATTGGCATCATGCGGGATAGTGACGTCAACGAGTATCACTTTCCGCTTTAACCGATCTATCAGTACAATATCAGGTTTATTCGCGAGAATAGTCCTGTCTGTAATGATAGATCGGTCCCAATAGAGCGTTGCACAGCCATTTTCGAGAACTGGCGGCGGTGTGTATTTGTAGTACGGAACCTCAGGTCCAGTGAGGTTGTATTTAAGAGCAAGTTGTTGGTGGATAATCTTGGCTACTTGGTTTTATTATTATTTTTAATTAAATATTTTTATTATTATTGATGTCCCCTCTTTGAAACAATCATAGTGGACGCCAGCTTACAGTTCATATAAAGACATCTCAAGTTCCTGAGTCTCGTCAGCACGCCTCCAGGGGCACCTTCAGGTGGAATCGTGACACCTTGAGCGACATCTCACTGCTTCACTCCACCGGCTAATTTGAACGGATACGAGGATTTTTGACTCTAAGCGGGTGTTTAACGTTTCAGAAAAGCTCTGTAGAATTCAAAAGTACGATATTCTAAGATTTTTTCTCTTAAATTAGTTATTCATAAAATTTTAAAACCTTGATTAACGTTTTAATTAGACAGTGAAGCTTGTATCTCACCTATTTACCTTTTTATCTAATGTTAACTTCAAATATTTTACAGAAAAAATGATTAGTTGTTTCTTCGCTTTGAACAAAGTTTTGAAACAAAAAACAAACGAATATTTAACTATTTCACTGTTTTAAGACCCATTATGAAGGTTATATTCATCTATTTTTAGTTCCTCTTTCATAATAATCTAGTTTAAGTCTCTCAAACTTATAATAATTCATATATAAACGAAAAAAATATATTTAATGGTGTTAAAACCAAAATGTTTACATTGAAATAGATAAAGCCACGAGGCTATAGTAAAAACACAACAAAAGTTGGCCTCACTTTACTATCAACACTGAAAAATAGCCCACTCAAAACGTGTAGGTAGCGCAGGAAGCAAGAATTTATCCCACTACGAAATAGTACAATGCAGAGCCGAGAATATTCTAGAACATTTGGATTTTTCTAGAAATATTCACGAGATACCAGGCTCGTTTGTACAGGACGTGCCACTTTGAATATGTAGGGCGTGTTGTTGGACCCTAAAAAGGTAAGTTTACTGACTCACGGAATATGGGAGCATGATTTTAGGGTTTTTTGAGATATTTGCTGAGATGTTTTAGGTTACGCTGAGATCTTTGAGGATATTATGTAAAGGATGTTATCTGGTTACCTCTTTTGTATGAAAATCATGTTAGTATCAGATTGCTGAGGGATGGGAAGATGGTTTTCACGTAACTCAAAGACTACAAAGCTTCTGTTCTCTTCAAGCTTTGGACAGAATAATTTAATTAGATCTATAACAACTAAAACTTTCTAGGTCATAGATAACAAAAATAATCAAATTAAAAAAGAAATAAGTATTACGATATGTCAAAGTGATTAGTCAAAAAGAATTCATAAAACCATTAAGTACATATAAGAAAGTTAATTTTAATTAGGTACCAAAATGTCAATTTGTTTTAATCAAATGTAAAAAAACTCATTCAATGAATAAAAACACTGGGATATCAATAACTCCTTTAGAGCTTTGTTAAATAAGGGACCTTCATACTCTAACACTGACTTAGGTAAATTATTGTAAATCTTGCATGTCATGTAGACGCAATAGATCCCATTTAGGCGCCGGCATAACTAAAGGTTTTTGAGCAACAGTTCTTCTCTTACTTTTATCATGAAAGTTTAATAGGTATTTTATTACACAAATAAAAAAAAACTATTCTAGATTTTTATTTGACTAAGTGATTATAGTTTAATTCACAAAAAAATAATAATCTACGCCCGATGTATCTGACGCATTCAGTTTGTTTGTCAGACATTATGCGCGAATTGATAAAACCAACCCTTAAAAATATGGGTTTACAAAATACAGGTCTATTTATTTAAATTTACCATAATTGAATTAACCCATTCTAAATAATTGTGGTAATACTTATTTACCTGTGAATTATATCTAACTAGCTGACCCCAGCAAACGTAGTTTTGCAAAATAAAAAATAGATGTTGGCCGATTCTCAGACCTACTCAATATGCTCACAAAATTTCATGAGAATCGGTGAAGCCGTTTCGGAGGAGTATGCCAACGAAAACTGTGACACGAGAATTATATATGTAAGATTAAGTATTGCTTAAAGTATTGGTATTGCACTCGTAATGAGGCTAAGTATAAGGCTATATTTTAGCGGTTTCATCAAAATCAATCACCATCTAATTTTTTTTTCTATATTTTCCTGTCTTTTCTTAATATCTAAGGCACAGTAACAATATCAAGGCAAGTCAGTTCAGTTCAGTTTCTTGTAATTGGACTCTGCGCTTGAAGCGACAATTTGCCAGTGTCCAGTTAAATAAAATTATAAAGTGAAAAAGATGTTATTCAGTTGAACGCCATTTTGTCCCAAGGCAAGTCTATGTACGCGCACACAGCTACGCTGACAGTGACAGTGACAGCTTACACGCGTACGCTCAAGACGTCAGCGTTGACGGTCGGTCAGCTCAGCGCTGACCGAACACTATTTCCAGCCTAAACACTCCTTTTCCGACCCTATCAATAACATTACACTAAAGTACACTTTGGCTCCATCTACATTATGTCCTAAACCATAAACCCAGGTAGACTCCAAAGCAAAGAGTTCGAGGTAATTTCAGCTAAACACAGGCTTTGTCGGAGCCGACCGCAGCGCCGAGGCTTTTAAGGCTTTTACCAAAAAGCGTGCAGACTGATCATTTTAAAAGCATTACTTAGTGGCGCTGCTCCAGTTTAACTTAGATAATATTTTAGGATGCTAGATTCGCTGTGCTGGATATTTAAAACTGTTGATTTAAATTTAGAATAATATAATGAGACTAGTCGACCCGACAGACGTTGTCCTGTCCCATGTCTCATAAAACAATATCCAGTTGACCGTATTGTGAATCTAAACCATTCCCAGATCCCCTTGAACACACACAAAAAAAATCATCCAAATCGGTCCGTCTGGACCGATTTTTGAGAGAAGTTCAGTGACATACACACTCACAGAAGAATTATATATAAGATTTGGTGGATAACCTTAACGAGTTTGTTATAGCGAGCGCCCGTCGTTGGCCCGCTACTTTCGCCGCACCACGTGAACACTTGAATAGTGTGCTGTATGTTTGATATTTCGTGACGGCGCCCGCGCCCGCGATTTAACGTGCTCAAGCCTTAATGATTTTTTAATAGGTGATAAACCTCCCGTTTAGGTTAAGCTATTTTAATTTGATTCAGAAAAAGATTTATACGCCTCCGTAACCTATCGATAAGAGCCTGCACCTCCAGGAAAATGCCACAAAGTACGTATTTTCTACATAAAATTAAAATTGGTGTATTCGGTTGGATTGTTTAAATAAATAATTGAAAAACGATTAATTTCTGGACAATTTACACAGCACCATGTTTGTCTTTATTTCATTTCCTTTGCTTACTTTATACGCGCGCATTGAAGAGCATGTTCCATTTTGCAATAGTTATATATATATATAAATAGTCGGGCGACACATCAATGTCGTGAAAGGATTACGCGATTTCAGTAAAACATAAATAAAATATGTCAATCAAACGATTACACCCGCGATTTGGACGAACACAACATAAAACATTCCGTTTTCAGAGAGCACAGTTCTGGTTTGTTACAAGTTAGAAGTGCAAGCGATTTTTGATATTTCTTTTACATAGAGGCTTGATAGCGGTTTTAACACTGAGAATGAAATTACTGATGGGACTTCATTATCAATGTCAAACCTGAGCAATATAGTAAATATCCCTAAAATGTCGTCAAAGTCAAATTATGAACCATTTTAGCAAAGTCACAAACAGACAAACACGGTTCTTACTGTTCATTATAAACTATTCAAATACACGGTTATTTGACCAATCTACAAGTTATCCACCTAAGGATCTGTGTACTGTTTATAAACAACGGTGTATAAACAGAAAAAAGTTTTTTTGAATTGAAACTTCAATAGAATCGTTGTGATTTCAAACCGGAAGCAACGGAAAAAACAACAGGTAAGCCAATCTTACGCTAACAATGTTAAGCAACTTTGCGCGACGCCAGTACTTGGATGGGTGACCGCCCGAACAAAATCTTTTTGCACAGTTTTTTTTTATGTTTTTTTTTTTCATCTCATTCTTTTGTCGATTTACTGAAGTTTCACTTCTATCGTGTGTGAATCGCACACACACCTTTTTTTTTAATGCCATATTTGTTATATATTGTAAGTTAGAGCGGTCACCCCATCCAAGTACTGGCATCGCGCATCGTTGCGCATTCTTTTTTAAATCACGTTTCTTGCATGGTCTTTAAATATTTATTTATTGTATATTTTAGTATTTGTTTTTAATAGCCGTAACAGAAATACATAATTTCTCGAAATTTAAACTCTCTTGCTATCATGGTTATTTAGATACAGCCATGTGACAGACAGACAGACAAACAGACAGAAGTCTCAGCTATAAGTTCTCGTTTTACCCTTTATTGGGTACGGAACCCTAAAAATACCTGACAAATTTAAATTTTTCATAAAAAATTATACATAATATTGTGTTATTTATAATCAGATGTCTAGTACCCGTATCACAAGCTTAGAGCTTTCCACGGCGCTAAATGTTGTTGTGTGGTTTGTCTGGATATATTTATTTTTATTTAAATAATTCCGCTAAAGCCTCTACATTAAAAACAGGCGAAACGCAACGCGTAACATCCAGCGTCGGACGCGCATAACGAATGTCCAAACACTGAATAGCTGATGAACAATTTGCATACGTGAATCACGCGGCGTAGGGCGACCGCGCTGGCTACGGTTACGGGATATTGTCCCTTCTAAATTGAATAGACTGTGGTTTGTCTTTTATTGGTTGTTACTTTATTGTTGGCTTGGCTTTTTATTTATTTTTAAGTGTTAAAAGATTTTTTTTTATTGTTGTAAGGTGCATTACAACAATACAAAAAATTAGTCCCTATATGGAAAATTATATGCATAGTGAAGCATAATAAAACGCTTGTATCTGCTTTATGTATTTATGGAGTGAGTGCACTCCATAAATACATAAAGCAGATACAACCACATTATCTTATTAATACGTTTATTTCCTGACTTACCTAGCAATCATTGTTAATGATATAAACGCACCCCAATTAAGTGTTACGTGAACTGCTACTGCCAGTTGCTAAGAATTCCTATATATACCTAAACCTCCAAAGTAAATACTAGATTTTTCTCCACTATAATAATTCATCATAATTCGTAGTTGTAATAGTAGTGTAATTAGTGAATTACACTACTATTACAAGTAGTGTAATTAGAATAGGCAGGTTTTTATGCATAATTTGTTTAGGATGTGTAAAAACTCGTTGAATTATGATGAATTATTATAGTGGAGAAAAATCTAGTATTTACTTTGGAGGTTTAGGTATATATAGGAATTCTTAGCAACTGGCAGTAGCAGTTCACGTAACACTTAATTGGGGTGCGTTTATATCATTAACAATGATTGCTAGGTAAGTCAGGAAATAAACGTATTAATAAGATAATGTGGTCACCCTACAATAGATTCGACGTTAGTGCGATTTCATTGATTGAAATGTCGCGTCCGAATGTTACTGCGATACCGAAATGCAACCGATATTTTTACAAAATAAATAAAACACGCATTCGACAACCGGAAAATAGGTTCAGTGTAATTAAGGCTTAAAGTGATCTGGTGTTTAATGATTTGGGGCATTTTGAAAATATGTTATGTTGTTTGACTGTTTTCATTTTTCATTAGCACTACCACGAGTTGCAACTTACGACTGTTGGAGATTACAACATGTTGTAATCCCATACATTTGACAGATATAGGTGACATTTTAGTTGTGAAAAATATTTCAAATTCGTTACAACATGTTGTAATCTACAACAGCCGTAAGTTATAACTGGTGTATAAATATTGGGTGTGCATTTCTAATCTCATTTATGAACTCTCATTTATGGCTGCTTCAGTGGCGCAGTGGGCGAGGGTCCGCTTGCGGCGCAAGAGGTAGCGGGTTCGATTCCCGCCGAGGGTGAAAGTGTTTGTATGTTCTGCAAGCACTTTCTCCTTGGTCTGGGTGTTTAATATTTATAATAAAAAATATCTATATATGTATGACTATTATATTAAGTATATCAGATATCTAGTACCCGTAACACAAGCTTAGAGCTTACCACGGGGCTAGATGTTGTTGTGTGAATTGTCTGGAAATATTTATTTATTTATATTAACTAAATTAATTTCAGAATTTTAAATTATAAGCCACGTATACAATGTTGGACATAATACCTACCTCTTAATATGCCCATGTTGCTCAAGTTTGTCAATAAACTTGGATACTCGAGTCAACTCAGAGCACTCAAAGGGTAGATCATACAGTCATGCTTACTGACGATTATTATAATAGTCAAAGTTGAAGGTGACACCATCATTATCAACATCACCTACGTCTTTGATATTCAACGTTAAAACAGTGAGTTTGACCAAACAGACCTAACACCGTGCTAGGTCTGTTTGGTCAAAGTCACTGGTAACAGCCCTTACCTAACCTAAAGATAAGAACTCTAAAATACAAACAGAACTTAAAACTTACAGAATTCTTGATTAAAGAACAGTGTCGAAAGGGCAATTTTCATATCAATATATTACTTTACATTAATATTGACTGGGTTTATTTTATTTATTTGACTCATTTAATTATTTTATTTTAATTGCATGCCGAATAAATAGTCCAATTCCATATTCAATTTAATATTATTTTCAATAATTTATTCTAATTATTATCTAATAGTCATAATAGTCATTTATTGATAATATAGATTATATCTATGGGCCTTTGTCTATCATTAACATATTACTAATATTACTATTTATATACATATATATTTTATGGATAAATATTTAATTATTTTTTATACTTAGTATAATAATTATGTATTATGTTATATACTTGTATGGTGCAATTTTTATTATGTTATGTACTTTAGTTGTTGACCTGCTTGACGTGCGAACGCCACACAACACCAAAGGTTTTTGGCTGAAAAACAGCGCCGAGCGGTAACAGTTCGGCACATGCTGAGCCAACGCCTATTTCGGCTCACAATCGTAGTAATTAGATATTTACGTTGTATTTTTTATTATTTTAGTTTGATTATTAACATAATATATTTTTCTGTATTTGTGTTGTCGAAAGAAATGTCTTTCTTTCTTTAAATCGTCTGTCCATCTTGTTAAGGACTTTTATGACCTAAATAGATATACATTTACAATTTAATTACTTTAATAATAATTGCATAGGGCAATAAGACCGCCCATTACGCATGCTTGGTTTAATTTTATTATTAATAATTTGGTATTCTTGTTTAATGGTGTGTGTAATAAAGAACTTTCTATTCTATTCTATTCTAAATAAAAAATGGCAAAGACAATAGTAAAGTTTAACAATTTCACGTTAGTGCAAACCAATGTTCAAGAAGTGAAATCGCAGCCATTATTACATTTATAAAGATTAATTTCATAGAAAAAAGAGATTTATCATATAACGGGTAAGCCGCGAATAAGAGCAAAGGGGGATTTGGACATTATACGCGGATTCGTGGACAAGACCCAGGGGATTATGGTCATAAAGTAAAAAGCCGTTCGCTTATAATTTCAAATTGAATGGGGTTGGCGTAAGGGCTGGATTACCTTGCGCATGATGAAGTGTTTTTGAGATTGTTGGCTTAGTCAACGCAAACGAAATAAGTGTTAAAATATTTTTGAAGGAATAATAAACTTTAAAATAATTATAGTCAATGTGGGAAAATGTAGACAGAGGTAATTGCAAACACATTCAAAAACTGCGTCATTTAGGGTTCCGTACCTAGGGGTAAAACAGGACCCTATTACTGATACTTCGTCTGTCACCAGGCAGTAATTATAGTTGTCAAAATAGATTAATCTAAGAAAAAAAAAAAGGGTGTGTGTGCGATTCACACACGATAGAAGTGAAACTTCAGTAAATCGACAAAAGAATAAGAAGAATAAAAAGAAAACAAAAAAAAAATACTATGCAACAAGATTTTGTTCGGGCGGTCACCCATCCAAGTACTGGCGTCGCGCAAAGTTGCTTAACCTTGTTAGCGTTTAAGATTGGCTTACCCGACAGGTAAGCCAATCATCCATTTCCATATCCATTTCCATTTCCGTTGCATCCGGTTTCAAATCAAGATTCTAAAGAAGTTTCACTTAAAAAATTTAAGAATTCTTGATTAACCTTAATTTTCTTAAGAGTAAAAAATCATATTATTTTGTAATGTGCACGTGATGCGCTTTCATTTAATACCCAACTCGAGTATATTTGCACACATTCGATTATTCTTCCCTAATTTCACCCCCCACAACTTTTAAACGGCTCAACCGATATTCATCAAACATGTTAAAGAAAACTCGCGCGTTAGTCACGTAAGTAAATTGAAATCGCTTCATCCATTCAAAAGATACGATGCCACATACAGATAGACACCCCCCTTTTTCGGCCGAGGGTTAAACAACAACTGCTGAAAATGCTTTCCAAGACTTTCGATGATTAATAATGTAGAATATTATGTTCAGTTTTGGCTGACATTACGCTGCGCGAGCGTCGCCAGTCGCCTCTAGTCTCCCTTACATGTAATACTATTTGGTTTACTCCAGAAATGCCCTGCGAGGGATGGTTGGAAAAACTTTCCACAAATCCCCTGCGAGTCCTATTTGAGCAGTGGCAGGGCATTTCTAAAAACACTTTCCAATAATCCCCTGTTTCAATTTATATAGAAATAGCAACATTAATTGACTTGAATTGTGAGTGACAGTCTGAGCGAGTTAATGACTGCATGTCGGATTTTGTGCTCTCGAAACTTTAAATAAAAAAACCAGTCAAAAACCAATTTTTTACATCTAACTATATATCATAGTGGGCGTGATAAAAATTGGACCTTAAATATTGATTCTCGTTGATGATTCAACACCCTAACCACGCAATTCAACAAATAATATCCTATTTTGCCCCAGCTCATTCCTATCAATGGAAAAGTCACAAATAACATCAGGATGACTTATCAAAACAGCAGAGAGATTTGATGGAATTTCCCCTCCCCCAAGCCGGATATTGCGACGGGCGAAATGGGGCATCCCATTTTGACCCTTATTCCTCTACCTTCGATGGATTGGGCACGGCAACTTCTTTGATGTGAGTGTTGATTTCAAAAGGAATATAATTGGCACTTGGGTTTATCGTGTTATCTTTCGAGGACGAATAAAAAAATGATATTTTCTCTTCTTTTTGCTGTTATACTGCCCTTCTTATGATAAACAGCGTAAGTGTCATTTTTTGCGAAATTGAGTTATTAGTATATTTGTAATCAGCTAAGCGAGATCTATCTGGAAAAATTATTCATTTTTCTGTACGTTTGATAGAATTAAAAATAAACATAAGCATAAACAACGTATTGTACACTACGCTCAGAGATTCTAATCAATCTCCTAGTCATGAGTATCGCACAAGCACCTAAGTTGTTTATGATTAGTAGTACCTTCGACTGTCCGCTCAACTTACAAAACATATTGATTATATGAGCCGCTTACGTTGTTTATAGACATAGACATATAATAATAAGTGCAGATAGAATTATGAATTTAATAGCTTTTCTTACGAAAAGAAATTTGTACTTTATAACACAAAAAAATCTATATGTACCTATTTATCAAAAAACACAAACACAAATTGGTGCTGATGCTTCAGTTCAGTTCAATCATTAACTCATTAATTACAAGTCAAAAATATATCATTGTAACATTTAAGAAACCTGTACACATAAAGCATAACTAATTAGGTACATAAAAAGTAAAAAAGTTAACATTAAAGGCCAGTTTCTCCATCTCTGAGTAAAATAAGACAATATTTAAATATACTTAGAGCCATTTCGCTCAGTCACATGTGATTAATATTAATTATGTAGTTTCCAATTAAGATGTAATCATCATCATCATCACCCTATTAACGTTCCCACTGCTGCGACACAGGGACTTTTCTCTTGAAGAGAGAGATTAGGCCTTAATTCACCACGCTGGCCAAGTGAGGGTTGGTGAATGTCACATGTCCTTCAAACTCTTTTAAAGTTCTCAGAACATGTCGGTTTCCTCACGATGTTTGCCACCACCGTTAAATCACGTGTTTATAGCGCACATAAATTTCTCAAGAAGAAAAATCCAGAGGTGCGTAGCGGGGTTTGAACCCACGACCTTCGGAATGAAAGTCGAGTGTCCTCCCACTTAGCCAACACGGCTTAATTAAGATGTGTGTCTTGGTAATTATTTGTCTTGTTAACTATTTAGGTAAATTATATTGAGTTTATTGAAAATGTAATTTAAATTGAAAAAGTATTTTTAGTATGGGGTAAACTGCTTGAAGACAGGTATTCCGTGTCTGTACAAATTAATTAAGCCCACCTTTTGTACAACTCTGTATTTATCTTGTGCAATAAAGTATTGTTAATAATAATAATAATAAATATTTACAATGCATTTTCTGAGAGATACCTATTATATAATAGTGAAAAATAAACAAAACAGTCTGCCGCAAGTATGGCAGACATAAAAAATGTGAACCAATTTAAGTCGCCCACGGAATGTCATGAATATTAACTATTTGCACCGTCCTCGGTGAGGACTCGCCAAAGAATATTTAATGCGCACAGAAAGGATTGAACAAGATGGAAATTGTAACCGTTTGATGTCTATTATGATAAAATTTGGGTCAATATCAAAAGCACCCAAATAGAAAATACTGAAAATATTTTTTTAAATACTTTTTATCATCATAATCTTGGTTTAAGGATACGCCATCTTAGACCACATCGTACAAGATACAAGATAAAAAATCATTTATTTCCATTGTTTGGTGTTACAAAAATTAGACACGTCAAAATAAAAAACAAAAAAACAAAAATAAATAATCAAAGGTGCTTAAAGATATATTGGAAATAAATTTAAGGTATCTGGTCGGTTCGCTTTTTTTACACTAGAGCAAAGAAGCGATTAGAAACTCTAGCTCATTTTTGTATTGAACCTTTACAGTCATTATTTGTTAGTCTTGTTTTTGATTTTGTGTTGGAGCAGATTCCGTCCCAAGCAGTTTTGTCCTCAAGGTAATCCGATATTTAATAATAAGCTTTTTTACAATGATTGTTTTTTACCAACTTTGCTCACTATCACATAAATCTAAATTATAAATTTAAGAAAAACCCCCGATTTTAATGCCTTCATTTCCTTAAAAGTAAAACGCCATAATAATGTGTAATGTGCACGCGATGCGCTTTCATTTGATACCCCACTCGAGTATATTTGGAGATTTTCGGTTTTGCTTCCCCACTCTAACCCTCCTTACTTTTAAACGTTACAACCGATTTTCATGAAACATGTCTAAGAACACTCGCGCCAGACTCACCTTTCATACAAAACAACTAGATTAAAATCGATTCATCCGTTCGGGAGCTATGATGTCCCAGACAGACACACAGACAGACAGACACGTCAAACTTATAACACCCCTCTTTTTTTTTCGGGGGTTAAAAAACTACGAATCCTAAGGTTTATTTTTATTTATTTCGTCATTATCATTATAATTTTAGTAGTTTGACATCTGTCATGTCTTGATTTTTCGTTTGCAAGTCAAGTTTTTTCAGGAATAAGAAGAAATAGTTTTACTGTCGTATAGGTGTCAAAAAATGGTGTATATAATTTTTTATTTTTTTTTGTCATTCTTCCTATTATAATTTATCAAAGTCTTATCTCTCCACAGATCTTTGGTAGAAATCTGAAGCAACTGTAACAAAGCAAGGGCGTCGATGGCGCCACAGCCACGCAGCAGTTAGTACGGCGGCAGTATTTCACAATACGTACAAGCGATAGGTGCAGATTACTTTGCCGACACATCGGAACCTTGAATTGGGGCCGGGAGAGTATTTTGTGGAAGGTATCATAAATTTACTTTAACCGACGATACTGAAATATAAAGATTCCTAATTTCTTTGGGCTTCAGGGTTCTTTATAATTAATTTTTCCTGTAAAATATTAAAGACAGTATTGATTTAATCAGCATGATGTGTATTTTGTAATATAAAGAGAAACGAATATTTTACCACTAACTGATTATTGAAGAAATCTCAGAAACTATTTCAACTAGAAATGTTGTAGGATTTTTATAAGGCGTAGACGTTCACTAAGACAGGATTTAACGAAATTCCACCCCTAAGGGTGGATTATTTTAACTCCTAGCATATTATTAAATATGCTAAGAGTTAAAATAGACCAGTTTAACTCCTAGCATATTTAATAAAATTCCTATATTTTTGACGTAAAAAACCTTCTTCTTATGAGGTGTAGACATCATTAAGAACATCATTCAAACCTTAAAAATTAATAATTGTGTCTTTATTTTCCTCTAAACTACGTTTTATTGCTTTCTATGAAAATCTCTTGTTTCTGAAGCAGCATCGCACCTTACACCGACACTATGCCTTTGCATTAACATTCCGAACCGTGCCCACAGCAGACAGCAGAATGCTCGCAGTGCGTAAGTAAAAAGCCATGATTTCTCAAAGGGATGTTGAGTAACGCACGACTTAACTTTTTGACCGGGATACCTTCGCAGACGTGATGAGAATCGGTGCCAAATAGGCCTAAGTTACGAGCTGACGGTTCCTACATACGCAAATCTTAGAAAATAAGCGAAGGATAAACTGAATAATTATTTAACACAATAATAATCAATATATGAACAAAACTAGCTGTGCCCTGCGGTGCTACCCGCGTTATAATGGATGAAGTACTTTTAACCAACAACATATTTATTTGAATAAAGATTAATATTATTATGTTGATACAACTTAAACAAATTATTTCGACCAAATTAGGTACCATAAAAACGGTTTTTGTGAGTTAATCTTAAAAGATAGACATATACTATTGCGGATTGTTTTTTAGATCATTAAAAGAGCTATTATTCTTTAATACATATTTTTTGTGTATCTTGAACCGTTTTCACGGCGCACGCAACGGAAGGCTTCAAAGATGAACAATTTCTCCCGTTTTTTACATATTTACCACTATATCTTTGCTCCTATTGGTCGTAGCGTGATGTTATATAGCCTATAGCCTTCCTCGATAACTGGACTAACCAACACAAAAAGAATTATTCAATTCGAACCAGTATTTTCGGAGATTAGCGCGTTCAAACAAACAAACAAACAAACTCTTCAGCTTTATAATATTAGTATAGATTAAATTAATTAAGCTAATATATTGACGGTAGTTACACACTCTTGCGAAGCGACTGGTTGAGGCTCTCGTTACGAATTTTTGAATGAGAGGAGGCGGCACGATCGGCCGCTTCCATTCTTATGCTATATTGTCCCACCTTACTCCTCGTTTTCTTTGATTCAGCTCCAAAACCTGATCAAAGCTAAGCGATAGAGAAAAGGACAGGTGGACATTAGCAAGCCGTACAGTGGCAATTAACACCTGTCGCTGATCTCTTAAACAAAACTAATAGTGGTCAGTTTTGTCCACAATAAACCTAAACTAATCTCACTCCAGTGAGAGACACTATAGAGTGAGTGCTGTAAAACAAATAATATTATATTTCCAAACAGAAACTGGATGCCACTGAAGGTGACAGGAGACATAGCTGTCAATTACAATATTATTTAGATCTTAAACTGATTTTTGTGTCGATTGCAAAATGGCGTTCAACTGAGCATTTTTTTCACTTTATAATTTTATTTAACTCGACACTGGCAAATTGTCGCTTCAAGCGCAAAGTCCAATTACAAGAAACTGAACTGAACTGATTTTTGTGTCACACTAATCATCATACGCTGACTGACCGGCAGACAGAGCAGAAATTAACCCGCCCAACAACAAAGACAATGTTACAGGGCATTTCAGACCTCTCGCTACTACGACGCCTCTAGCGACAAATTAACTAAGATCTCTTTCTTCCCACTTGCACCATCCGATAACCACAGAATCCGGTGTTTTCTCGCTCCGATGATTCCCAGCCGATCTCTTGTTGATCTGAGAGAGGAGAATTTTTGCCGATACGTGAGCAAATTGCTAAGTATGGGGTATAGTTCCGATAATATTCATTGTTGAAAGTGGATTTGTATCCTCAGTATTTACTTTGGGCTTGTTAGGCTGAAACGTCGCTGGTTTTTGATGTAATCTTATATTTATATGAAAAGAAATAGTGATTTATTCGTTTTCCATTCTTGGATTTGATGACTTTGTACAAACATTTTGAAACAGTAAATTTACTCAGTCGCTAGGTTAATATAAATAAATAAATTAAAAAAGAAAATATCAGGTAAATAGGATGTATCTAAGGCAGTAATGAAAAAAGAAAGTGTTCATGAAACAATTTTTTGGAAATTTTATTTAATACTAGCGGCCCGCCCCGGCTTCGCACGGGGAAAAACATTTTAAAACCAAAATCAGCTCAATCAGCCCATCCGTTCTCGAGTTTTATCAGACTAACGAACAACAATTCAATTTTTATTTATATAGATAGATAATGTCGTTTTTCCTACGACGTAGATATATCATTATCAGTGAACGAAGTTCCAAATGATAATGAATTCCTTTATAGAAGGTAAGATTGGTGAGAAAGTTATTAGGAATTAGAAAGGCACCAAAGTCAATATAGCAATACATAAAGCTGTATAAAAACATTCACCCCAATAGAATCACAGCCCACAGCACTTTTTAACCTTGCATAATAAAATAAACAATTTAAAACACATCCGAGCCACTAATTTAAAACACGAACAAAATAAATGAGGGTAGTCGCAATAACTAAGCAGCGCGGTCGGTTGCGCGCCCGAAACCCATCAGTCTACCTTCGACCGCCGGCGGATTCGGACCTGTGAAGACGGCCGAATTAAAAATTAACTACCGCACGCCTTGGGCGTCGAATTTATCGGTGGGTCCGGTTTGTTTATGGTCGGATGCTGCTTTTAGACGATTAGTAGCTGGTGATTGAGTATGCAGGCAGATTACGAGGGCGTACCTTGAGAAGACATGGTATGGAGTCTATGTATTTTGATAAAAATGTTCTTGGAATAGAATAAGATTATTTTCAACTTTAAAAGTGATAAATGAACAAGATTAAAAACTAAAACATGCATATATACTGTTATGGTATCACATCCTGCTGCCAATAACTAACACAACATATATATATATGTATGTGATAAGTTAATATTAGAGTTAAAAACTTGGCTTGATACTTTTTGAAACCCAAATAAAATTATATCTTTGCAGAAATAAAAAACAGACAAATTTAATCCCAACTTGCTTTCTGAGGTATATTATGTTTTGTACTAGATAATACCCTAAGTTTCAAAACAATTAAAGTAGTATAATCACATAGATTATGATGTTGCGTGATTTGTGAATGTACCTTCTAGCTCACTTTACATCAGGTGAGATTGTGGTCAAATAAAAGCTTATCTAACATACAAAAAAATATATAACTTATCTAATATATAAAATTGTCGTGTCACAGTTTCCGTTGGCATACTCCTCCGAAACGGCTTGACCGATTTTGATGAAATTTTTTGTGCTTATCCGGTATCTATGAGATTCGGCCAACATCTATTTTTAATTTTGCAAAACAACGTTTGCTGGGATCAGCTAGTAGTAACATATAATTATCACAATTTCGCTCCTGTAAAGGATTAAACGTCAAAACTTATGTTCTGTTTGAAAATATCCCTTGATTTCTGAAGAATTAAATTGCTTTGGCGAACCAAAAAAACACATGCATACTTTTACCAACCGTGGAATATTTTAGGCATTTTTATACCTTAACTTTACAACACGCATAGGAGAAAAACTCGTAATTTTATTCATAAGAAAAGTGTTGTGTAAAACTTTGTGACCCAATGGCATAATTTTGCATGGCATTATTATCAACGGAGCATTTTGGCAGATTTGAACAAATTGTGGGTTGGCAAAGTTGTGTGCAAGTAATTTTAGTGAGTACTCGCCTGTTACAAGCCTTGGACGCGTAAGTCATCGATAAAAATGTGTGGTATAAGCTAGCTTAGCTTTGGTGTGGCTTTGGTCGGTAAATACATACTAAAATATGGTCGAATTAAGAACCCTCCTAATTTGTTTTAGGTCTATAAAATAATATAAAATCTAAGGTATTTTATTCATATCATGATTAAGAATTGTTCTCAATAGATCCACATATCAGATTCAAGGGATTATTTTCCAAATGATTATTTTTTTGTGATTTAGAATAGAATAGAATAGAAAATACTTTATTACACACCAGATAAACAATACAATAAGAAATTAAAACTAAACCTAGGCGGCCTTATTGCTAAAAGAAATTCCTTCCAGACAACCGTAAATGGAGATAATAAAATTACATGTTTTATGGACGGTGGCTTAAACAATATAAATATACCTAATATCTAATGCTAAACCTAAAACTAGCCTATACTTAATTAAATTTATCCTTATGCTAACATAGATGAATGACTAAAATTTTCATAATTTTTTATTAAAATAAAATTGTTTTATGCTTTTCCGAAAAGAGTTGAGTGATGGAGCATTTCTAAGATATATCCTTAGACAATTGGTTCCACAACCGAATTGCCTGAACAGTAAAGGATTTTGTGTAAGAATCTGAAAAGTGAATGATTTGTACTGGATGAATCTACTGGGACGTGTTTTTTGGTTCTTTTCACTGACCAGATCCATCCATATTTTATTAGATATTCATTTAGTCTTAATCGAAGTATGCTGTCAATATTTGCCTGCCTTGAGAGAACTTAAATAATAATAACTATTTCCGTTAAATAATAATAGTTATACTCACAACATCTAGCCCCGTAGTAAGCTCTTAGCTTGTGTTACGGGTACTAATAAACATACATCATATAGCTATTTTTATTAAACCAAGGAGAAAGTGCTTGCAGTTCATATAAGCACCTTATCCTTCAGCGGGAATCGAACCCGCTACCTCTAGCGCCGCAAGCGGGCCTTCCCCACCGCGCCATTGGGGCGTTCGGTGTGCCTTTCACATTTATGTCTATGTAGCGGGTTCGATTCCCGCCGAGGGGTAAAGTGTTTGTACCCGGTATGAGGTATGTAGTTTCGAATGCCGTTCTTGCGAAGCACGCTTTGCGAAAAAACATTTGAGGTGATTCACCCTCCGAGCTATAACTAAATTTTACCTCATACATTTTTCAACACAAAACGTCGAAATCCTTCATACAAAATGTCTAAGTTCTAGAATCGTTACTGTATCTGAATACTAAACACGAGCATGATATTCCGAAGCGCCCCCTAGCGGCCGAACCGATGGCGGCACTCAACGAGATGTCGCGTGGAATGAGCGCGATTATGACTGGGGTAACTTATACCTAACTCAACTTTATGCTTCAGGAGTATAGGGTGGATAGGGGTTACTATTGGGAAATCTGGTGAAATATGTGTTAGAAATAGTATGAGAACTTGAAGGCAATTATCGCGCCTATCTTAATATATATAAATCTCGTGTCACAATGTTTGTCCTCAATAACTCCTAAACCACTTAACCGATTATAATAAAATTCGCACACCATGTGCAGTTCGATCCAACTTGAGAGATAGGATGGTTTTTACGGCGAGAAAAATTCGAATAATTTACGGGCCGCTAGTGTTATTATAACGAATTCGAAATAATCTAGTGTGGTGATCTTTTTCGGGTTTTTTTTTTAATATTTGGCTGTGATTGTTCAACAATTGTCCTTGGGAGAGCAATTCTCGTGCGAATTAAATCGCTTTCGTAAGGAAACCGATAATTTTACCTACTGATTTTATTGATGATTTAATTTTTAAAATTATGGTTAGTTACATCTTATTTCGTTTAGATTTGATAAACTTATCATACTTATATGAGATGGACTCATAGAACAAGGGTTCCGTATACAAGTTGTATTTATTAACATTAAAAAAAATCTAAATAAAATTAAAAACGGTAGATACCTAAAACACTCACAGCGCATGCACACTTGTATACAATACCCTTTATCCATCCGATTTCGCAGCAAGATAAAACCAAAAACCATTCCACTAAAACATATATTTGAATAAGCAAACCTAATAAAAACAAAGAATTGCCACGAACACAGAAAGGCCCAACATAAAGATATCACCATTTATAAACAAACAGCTATTTAAGAATAAGCCGGGCAACGGACCGGTTATAAAAATGCATAAAATACCGGTTTAACCCTTTCTAATACCGGTATTAAGTATGTACTTAATTCGTCGAGAGCGGTTCGACGCAACAGCTTTGTTTATTTGCTCCGTGATTTTTTAAGTTTAAAGGTGTCAAATCTTAACCAATATAAGTGAACTAGTGCCAGTGCTTGCCCTAAATAAACCCGTGTTTTTTAGTGTTTATAACGTTAAAATCTGTGATCAAATAACGAAGATATAAGCAAAAACATTTTCAAAAGTTACCAACGGTTGCATATCACTGACCTACGACAACCCGAGGATCGCTTGCTGTGCATAGCGCGCTGCGACGCCGGTCACCGACCCCTGTTGTGTCATTGAACCACTGCGCCTACGCATTAACAGTGTGCATTGCCTACTCTTTTCTAAAGAGCAACCGCTTACAAGCTTGCTTGCCCATATACATCAGTCTTTTATAATGAGTTGCGCTGCATGTAGTACTGCTATTTTGCCAGACGAGGTGTTGTTACGATGTGCTATCAAGGAATGTAGCAAAATTTATCATCAGCTATGTGCCGGCGGAAACACTTCTACAGATCCAAATACTACCTGGGAATGTCCTGAGTGTCGGTGTGCTGCTAAGAGGGGCGGCGATAACAGCCATACTCCAATCGGTAACTCGAAAAAGCGTGACGCTAATATAACCCATCGCCTTCGGTCGACGCCTGGGAACTCTAGTCCTTCAGTGCCTAGATACAATGATCCTGATTTGTCAGCGGTGTCATCTGATATTCGCTGTCTCAGGGAAGAAATCGCATCACTGAAGACCCAGCTTGGAGTAGCGTTGGGCATAATTACCACCTATGAGACCAAGCTTGAGGGCTATGGTGCTCACGTACAAGCTCTACACCAAAAAATCATCCAGAATGAGGCTCGTCTCACCTGTGGCTGTTTGGAAATTTCTGATGTGAGTACGCAGTCGACTAATTTACAACAAAACTGTGAGCCTGAAAATACATCTATTTCATTCAAAAAAGGCAAAATAATTTCATCTAATTCGCAATTTCCTTCGCGAACTACTAATGAAAAGCGTCTCCCCTCATCTCAACATAATTTGACAGCTAGTCAGGAGCCTCGAGAAATAAATGAGCCTACTGGTGATAACTGGAGAGAGGTCGCAAGAAAAAATCAGCGCCGCACGCTTACAGGTGTCATCCGTGGGGCCGCGGGACCTGGATCGACAAAATTAGAAGCCGCGGAACGTCGTCGGCAGTTACACCTTTACTATCTGAAATGTGGAACAACTGTGGAAAATGTTCGAGATCATTTAAATACGTTTTGTGATGGTAGCGCCTGTACTATAACAGAGCTCAAGGCGCGAGGAAACTATGCGTCGTTCAAGTTAGACGTACCTTCAAAATTCGAGACCATTATCATGTCGTCGGAGCACTGGGTGGAGGACATATGCATCAAGCCCTGGAAGCAGTCCTTTCGACGGAAAACCACAGAAGGGTAATAGTAAGTTACGTGTAAAGGAACTACATATCTATTACCAGAATGTTAGAGGTCTAAGAACCAAAACCATTGAGTTTTTAAATAATGTTTCCTCTAGTTCGTCGGATATAATATGTCTATCCGAGACCTTTTTAAATAGTTCGGTTTTTAACGCAGAATTATTCCCTTCTGGTTATGTAGTTTTACGTAAAGATCGTTTTGGAGATTCTGGATATGGTGGTACATTGTTAGCTGTACGCGATTATTTAACTGCAACCATTATTTCTGACATTGATGGTTTAACTAGCGATAAAGAGTTGGTAATTGCTAAATTAGTGTACAAAAATGTAACTTTTATTATTTGTGTAGTATACATACCCCCGAACTACAATGATAATCAGTATATGAATGTACTTGAATGCTTGGAAAATGTCACTTGTAAATTTCCAACTCACAGAACAATAATTTTAGGAGATTTTAATCTGAATTCATGTAGTTCTAACGTTCAATCACAATTTGCATGTTTTTTGAATTTCTGTAACTTAGTTCAACATAATATTGTATTAAATAAGGATAACCGTATGCTGGATCTCGTATTATCTGCGAATTTTAAGGATGGTAGCGTCTCAGTTCGTAGGGATGATGAACCTCTGGTCAAAGCTGAAGGATATCACCCTCCCCTAAACATTAAACTTCTGTTTTCAGGCAATGTTTTGGGAACCTCAAAATTAACCAGCTCTGATTCTAACCTTTATGTGTCAAACAACCAACCTTATGTTTATGACTGGAATTTTAGGAAAGCGGACTTTCTGAACTTATATTCTAGCTTACTTGCTATTGACTGGTCTGACGTTATAGCCCAACAGGATATCGATACTGCTACTGACCTTCTATATTATAAGCTAAGCCATGTTTTAGAAAAATATGTACCTATTCGGAACACTAATATTTCTCGGCCTCAAAGACAATATCCACTTTGGTTCACAACTAAAATTATAAAAAAAATTAAAATAAAATACTTTCATTTGCGTAAATACAAGGAGCTTGGATTGGATTTCAATAGAGAGGTTTATAAATATTATCGCACTTTAATAAAAACTCTTACCGCTGAGTCATACAGCCAGTACATGAATAAGGTTGGATCGAATATACGTTGTGATCCCGCACAATTTTGGAGTTACATAAGGAGTAAACGCTGCGACAGAAATCAGTCCAATAGTTATTCGGTCCTTGGTAAACCCGTGGTTGGACAGGAAGCAGCGAATGCCTTTGCTAAATATTTCAGCTCAGTTTTCCTAGACGAAGTGCCGAACCTAGACCCATTTCTTGCTGACCAGTCGGTTAATCCTTGTGGTACCAATTTAATTGATGTAAGATATGTCTCGGAAACGGATATTCGCCAAGCAGTCCGTCGCCTTAAGGCGTCTTCAGCCGCAGGACCAGATGCAATCCCTCCCTTCCTCATAAAAGACTGCATAAATTGTCTCTGTGAGCCTTTGCTTCATATTTATAACTTATCTCTGGAGAAGTGTTACTATCCAACAAGGTGGAAAACATCTAGAGTCACGCCTATACCTAAGACCGCTTCATCTGAGATAAGTGATTTCCGCCCCATAGCTGTGTTGTCGGTTTTTTCCAAAGTTTTTGAAGCTGTGATAAACCGACATCTAACCCGCCAATTGGACAGTTCTTTCCATGACGCACAACATGGTTTCCGTGGGGGAAGGTCGACAACCACCAATCACATATGTTTCATGGACTATTTAGCACAGCAAATGGACCATGGAAATCAAGTGGATGCTATATTCCTTGATTTCCGGAAAGCATTTGATTTAGTAGACAACGATATTCTGCTGTCAAAGCTCTCACTAATGGGAGCTTCGACTCGATTGTTAAAGTTTTTTGCTAACTATCTGGGGGATCGAAAGCAATATGTTCAGCTAAAAAACCATAGATCTAACGAGTATTTCACAAGATCCGGGGTAAGTCAAGGAAGTAATCTCGGGCCGACACTTTTTTTAGTTATGATCAACGATCTTCCTTCTTACCTAAGCCATTCGCAGTGTCTGATGTTTGCAGATGACCTGAAAATATTTCGACCTATCGAATCATTATCAGACTGCGTGATGCTTCAGCAAGAGCTTGACACCGTAGAGATGTGGAGTACATCCAATAGGCTAGCTTTTAATGTTACTAAATGCAAAGAAATAACATTTACTCGTCGGCAGACAGTGGTAAAGCTAGACTATTCTTTGTGTGGCTCTACCTTGGAGAGGGTCAGTAGTATTCGCGATTTGGGGATCATAGAGGATGTTTCGGTAACCTTTAGGGATTATATTACATCTATGTGTGAAAAGACTAATAAAACCTTGGGTTTTATAATGAGAAGTGCGTCCCAATTTAGTAATACGGATATTGCTATTCTTTTGTATAACGCTTTTGTTCGCAGCCGACTGGAATTCAGTTCAGTTGCCTGGGATCCACGTGAGGCGAAATACTCACTAATGATAGAAAGAGTTCAGCGTAAATTTGCTAGGTATTTATATAAACGCATGTACGGCTATTATCCGTTCCTCTATCCATCGTTGTTTGTTACTGGAATGGTGGGTTTGGACACGTTATTACTTAGACGTAAACTTCATTTAGCCTTGCATTATGTTCTATTATTAAAAGACAGGGTTAATAATCCTTCCATATTGGGGAACATTTCTCTCTTTGTTCCTGATAATTATGTTAGAGGAGTACGTCGTCACCGTCGTCTGTTTGTCACTCTTACGACTAGAACGCGCCATGCCAACAATGCGCCAACACAACGCGCACTATTATTATTAAATGCATTTGTACGAGAACACCAGCATGTGGATATTTTTCATGATAGTTATAATTATATTCATAAGACAATACGCTATTTTTTAAGTTTTAATTTGTTGTAATTATTTTATTTTCCTTTGTTCTTTGCTTTCTGTGTGTTTTCTCTATTTTGTTAGTTTTAAATAAATAAGTCTAGTTTGTAAGTTAGTTTAAGATAGTTATAATTGGTGAAAAACTGTTAAATAACTATTCACATTAAATAAATTATTATCATCATTATTATCATGGGAGACCGCTATAAACTTACGTCGCTTCGGACGGAGATGTTCAATGATTCAAATCAAGGTTGAATTCGCTGTAGTGTTCAAGTATGGAGGTTATTGCTAAAACTAAGTCTCAACGTCTTAGGATAATGTTTTTCGAAGTTTTTATGCGAAGTATTCGGCAGAGAACAATGCTTAGCGTGGACGTGGCTACATCTACGACACTTCAGAATCAAGATTCTAGTAAAGTAAATGTAACAAGGACACATCACCCTCAACAAACACCTCTATAACATGGGATCCACGGACAGTTCACTCTGCAGAGGATGCCTCAACAAAGATGAACCAGCTGCCCACGTCATCCTGGAACGCGAGGGAGTAACAGCACAGCGACGTGAAATCCTTAAGAACCCAAGGTCACTCCGAGAAGCCTGCGAAGACCCCAGGAAACTTCTGCGCTTTTGGTCGGAGTTGGGCTGGTTACACTAGCGCCCCACTCTACGCACAATGGACCACCTTTGAGTCTAAGTGCGGAAAATCAGGGCCCTCTAACTAACTAACTAACTAACGTAAATGTAAATCTTTTCAGGCTAATGTAGACAAGAACAAATCATCGCATAACCCCTTCACAAAGAGATTAAAATATATATGAATCTCTTTGTCCGTACTCGATGTTTTTAGGTTACTTTGACTTTGACTTTAGCGCCCCAAAACAACACAAATCTTCGCCCACTGATGATGACCAATAAAGTCAGCTAGAACTTACAAATCTAAAACTTGTATGTTATTTCTACTAAATTTTAAAACTATTCATAGTTAAGCCTACTATTAAGAAACCTATTTATTTACTGTCTTATAAGTTGATGAATAATCTATTACAATAAAAAAAAGAAAAACCAACAACCACAAAAACAGACAATGTCAAGTCTAATTTATTTCATAATCGACGTGATAAAAAAATACGCATGCAAACATCAAAATCAAAAAATATTTAAAAATTCCTTTACTAAGTGCACAATAAGGCATACTCACAAAAAGACATGCTATGATTTTTAGGATATGATGAGACTAAGTGGCATGGCTGTAGTTAACTGTTTTAAGCTTCGTCAATGCTATAATCAAGAGAATTATAATTATTATTACTACTGACCATAGTACCAATAAGAAGCAAAGAAAATACAAACAACATTTTTCACAACATATCATAATTTTATTAATATCTTATTATGAACCTAATTTTAATATACATTACGCTACAATAAATTCTCGTAAACTTACACATTTCTTAAAATGCCTCGTCGTTGCGAACCTCCCATAAAACATACCCGGGCGAGCCGGATATGATGGCCTTTTGACCGGTCGCATCCGGATCAGCGCTTTCGTGCGTCTGCGCGATTTACTCGCATATAAACGGGCTAGAACTTTCCGATTATGACGGCAAATGGTAATATAAATATAGTAACTAGGTAGGTACTGGATTAACAGACCGTAGAAATGGTATACTAATAGGTGAGCTAATACTAGGTATAGTATACCTACACTATAAACAGACGTTTAAATAAATGATTACGTTTACAAATGAATATTAAAATTGAGAATGATTTTTAGACTGAAAGGTACCGTATAGACACATTCCTAGATGGTAAATATAGACTACCTAATTAGAGCACTTGTTTATATAAAAAAAGCCATTGCATGAGATGTTGTAATAACCTGAAGGAAGAATAACTTGAATATGTTATAATAAGCGAATTAGATTAGCAACTCACTTATGTAATACGTAATAATAATTTTTACAGTTACAGTTTATATAAACAGGATTTTAGAAATCTTTTTTTTAATGCTTTTAAGCCTTCATTTTACCACAATCTCACCTGATGTAAAGTGACGATGTGGTCTAAGATGGGACACGAAGACATAGAAGGTCGCTCGGTTCAAAGGAAGAAAAAATCGCTTCACGCACTGGCCCAGCCCGGAGGGTGGTGACAAGCCGCGCCCGAAACCTACCACCAGAGACTGTTCTTAGCACCACCGGAGGTCACGTGTAAGGATTCAGAGGGTTATCACTAACGGACGTGCACAGACAAAACCTCCAAAATCTCTCTTAATGAAAACATCATCATCACCCTATCAAAGTTCCCACTGCTGGGACACAGGGACTTCTCTCTTGACGAGAGAGATTAGGCCTTAATTCACCACGCTGGCCAAGTGCGGGTTGGTGAATGTCACATGTCCTTCAAACTCTTTAAAGTTCTCAGAACATGCCGGTTTCCTCACGATGTTTTGCCTTCACCGTTAAAGCACGTGTTTTTAAAGCGCACATAAATTTCTCAAGAAGAAAAATCCAGAGGTGCGTGGCGGGGTTTGAACCCACGACCTTCGGAATGAAAGTCGAATGTCCTCCCACTTAGCCAACACGGCTTTTTAATGAAAACATAAATATTATAAATTAACTTCTTTAAAAAGATATTCTAAAACTCCATGTTCCTGAACCTTCGAAACTTCTAAGAACTTTCATCCGTCTCAAATAATAGCCAATCGTTTCTCGTAAAATAAAATCGCGTGATAAATATACACGACAACCCGCTCAAACTGTTATTTGGAGCATAAAGTTGATATTTTGCTTTTTACCGATACTCGCGCTTACGGTCGTGTGAACGCAACCTTATTTGAAATGTTCGTTGTATGTGTGAGATATTATGTGTTGCAAAATAAGCTGGCGGGGAGATCAAATTTATTTCTGATTATCTAGGGAGTCTTATAGCTGTAATGGCTGAGTAGCACACTCGACTTTCATTCCGAAGGTCGTGGATTGAAACCTGTCGCGCACCTCTGGATTTTTATTCTTGATTCTTGAAAATGTATGTGCGCTTTAAAAAACACGTGCTTTAACGGTGAAGGCACATATCGCTATGAAACTGGCATGTTCTGAGAACATTAAAAAGTTTAAAGGACATGATGTGACATTCACCAACTCGCACAAGCAAGGTCTAATCACTCGTCAAAAGAGAGTTATGTGTCGCAGCAGTGGGAAAGTAAGAGGTGCTTAATTATGCTATCCAGCTTTACCTAAGCGATAAGCCTGCCGATTGTACAAAAAATGTGGTTACTGATTGTTATTTTTAAGTCAGTCTGTAAGCATTGGTGTGCAATAAAGATAATTATCTATCTATCTAGTGACTATGTGCAATTTACTTCCGTGCCTTGACAATTTGTAATAGCAATACGCTGTAAAAATTGCAGTGTGGTTTTATCGCGGTGATAGCGATTTCTCCCGTGATTCATATTACCCCAGATTACATAATGTTATATTACTAATCATCGAATTTAATAACCAAGACATTTTAAAACGTAAGAAAAATACTTTACTGAAAAAACTTATCAAAATACAATGATTCTATCAGCCCTAGAACCTATTACATTTTTTACTAAGAAAACCAATTGTAAAGTCCATTCTACACGGATGTCTGTGCGCTTTCCGGTCCGATATAAAATCCGGATATGAAATGTGCCCTTTGACCGGCAACTTATATCCGGGCGTTGCGCGCAGACCGTCTGAGTCTGCCCTAAACATATGTTTTAATATGACTAGTTTTATAATAGTGTGAACTTCATTTATTAATACAATTCTAGAAAATTATAGTTTACTAGCGGTCCAACCCCGTTTTGCACCTAGTGTGTGTGAATTGTGAATCTAAACCATTCTCGAACCCACTTAAACAAACACAAAAATTTCATCAAAATCGGAGAGAGAGTTTAGGAGGGAGGAGTTCAATGACTAGACTAACACACGTACAGAAGATTTATAAAGATTACGTATCCTTTTTTTATTAAATATGAAAGAGATTAAATACTTAAAAGAGTTTGAATTTTATATAGACACAAATTAACTTAGAAATAGTAATATTACAAGAAAGTTGTGTTTTGAAATGGATTTATAATAAATATTCATTTATAACCGAAATATTTTTTCGAAAGATCTCTTCTGTAGGTACCTACAATAACTTCTTATCTATAGGCATGTACGGAATTAATAATAAGTATTAAAGTAAGTCATAATATAATAGTTGTTGAAAGGAATTTGATAATGTGGGGTTGGACTATCAAGCGATCAACTATGAATAAATATTAACCCTTACTCACTTATCAACCGTCGCAAAGACGTTTAGTAAGTAGATATTGAAAATCATTTTTCATTACAAATTATACTGTCGGTACTGTGATTTAGGAATCGATAATTGAATGATCGCTGTGATAAATCTGTGCGTACAAAGTTAGTTAACTATTTTTAGGACTACCTACCTATACATAAACAATAAAATTTTGCTTTTGCAGTTAGTCTAAATCGTTTTTTTTTTTAAGCTTGATAAACCCTCATTGTGGTCACACAATCTCACCAGATGTAAAGTGACGATGTGGTCTAAGAAGATGAAGACCTAGAAGGTAGATTGCTTTTCCGGACCACATTACGAAACACGAACAAATCGCTTCACGCACTGGCCCAGCCCGGAGGGTGGTGACAAGCCGCGGCCGAAGCCTACCACCAGAGACTGTTCTTAGCACCACCCGGAGGTCACGTGTAAGGATTTAGAGGGTTACCACTTACGGACGTGAACAGACAAAACCTCCAAAAATGTCTTATTAACAGCTTGGCAAAGGCCTCCACAAATTACCTCTTAGTGCCTCCTCAAATTACACAATAATGCTTACAACAGGCCTCTTCCGTATATCGGCAATAATGACTTCAAACCACTCTGTGAAGCTTAGTTAATAATCAATAACATGAACATAACTTTACTTAATTTCGACTTGATATTTCAACGACCGTGTGGCCTAATGGATAAGGCGTCGGACTTCGGATCCGAAGATTGCAGGTTCGAGTCCTGTCACGGTCGAATATTTCTTTTTGTTTTATTTGATTTTATTTAACCTACACCTGGTTTTTATAAAAATCTTAAAATTAGATAATAATAATTGCACTTTTTATTTACAATTACATAACAATTTCATAGTTTGTTATTTACTAACTATAAGTAGGTACTTTATAAGAGAAAAATATATTTAAGATCGATGAATCTCAAATTAAATTACGATAAAATAGATAAATTATTTGTTAAAGGGTTAGTGACTCGTTTCCTTTATGATTAAAATCAGCGCCATCTGAAATATAGCACCTAAACAACAATATGAGTGCGTAAGCATAGCCACAACCACACGACGTGATAAAGCAGTTGACCTAAAAGTTCAATCATAATTAGCTAGATGGCGTTACGCCAGCTTATAGCGCCTTCTAGCGGGAAGATTTAGAACTACATGACACGCAACTTTACCACAGACCGAAAGTACTTTTGCACTGTGCAGAGCAAACCGTTTATTTAGTTGATACTAGTGATCATAGATGGCAGCACGTGTATATTCAAAAAACGCTACTATATCGGCCCGAGTACATGAACAGATATCGAAGACACCTTGAAAATGGGCGTACGGCAAGGAGACGTTTTCTCCAAAGCTGCTTACGGCCATCTTTCTTCATTTGAAACTTCAAACTTCTTGAATGAATAAGACTAGGTAATAAATGTAGGTGCCTAGTCATTGTTCAGTGTTCCTACATTTAACTAAGATTTGACTTCCTTAGTGGACAGGTTCACCACCTTAGTGGTGTGATGGGACGTAAGAGGTAGCGGGTTTCGTTTGCCGCCGATGGGTGAAGTGTTTGTATGTTTTGCAAAAAACTTCTCCTTGGACCCAGACCAAGGAGTTTAATACGTGTAATCAAAAATATCTATGTTTGTATGTCCATTAAATTAAGTAGGTATATTAAGATGGCGTGTAAAGAACACAAGCTTACCACGGGGCTACATGTTGTTGTGTGGATTGTCCGATCGTATCGATTTGTACATCATTTCTTTCTTGGTTAATCAGTTAACTAGTTACTGGAATAAGGAAAAAATATTGATTAATAAAGATTTTATGTTTCTTGAGTGAAAACACCAACTGCAAATACTTTTTTTACCTATAATTGCTATTATCCGTAATAAGCTTTTACTTACCAACTTATTTTATTTGTTCGATGCGTTATTTTATGTTTAATTTTGATTCATTTTTATCTTTACAGTGGTCACATACAAATGTAAAGATATTCATCATCATCATCATCACCCTATTAACGTTCCCACTGCAGGGACTTCTCTCTTGACGAGAGAGATTAGGCCTTAATTCACCACGCTGGCCAAGTGCGGGTTGGTGAATGTCACATGTCCTTCAAACTCTTTTATAGTTCTCAGAACATGCCGGTTTCCTCACGATGTTTGCCTTCACCGTTAAAGCACGTGTTTAAAGCGCACATAAATTTCTCGAGAAGAAAAATCCAGAGGTGCGTGGCGGGGTTTGAACCCACGACCTTCGGAATGAAAGTCGAGGGTCCTCCCACTTAGCCAACACGGCTTGTGTAAAGATAATATGTGTGATATACCTAAAGATATTACGAGTACTTTTTGAGTTAAATATCTCAGCAGAAAACTTTATTCAGTCGTCTATAAAGCCACCGATTGTTTTTTTACACAACTTCACGTGCTTAGAACTAACTAGTATCCAAGAACTAACTATTGACAAAATTTTACCAACTTTTAAAAATAACACAAATTTTCATGCACTGTTAAATCGTACACTTCTGGCCACAATCATTAGCCCGGGATCCGTCTAGGGTCGCCTCGAGAGCCAATTTGTCGCAACGACCCAAAACACTTAGTCGAATGTGTTTGCCCCTTTAGATGGTAACGACTTGGCAATTTTGCCAATTCGAGTGGTCTTGCACTCGGCTCGTAGGTACTTGCCGGTTTTAACCGGTAGTCTAGAATTCTAGAGGTACCTTTCTACCTAAGCTATCTAGCTAGCAGTCTCCTTGTTTTATTCTGACAATCTGTTTAATATCCGCAACACAAGCTTAGAGCTTACCGCTGGGCTTACCAATAAGACCAATTAACCAACTAATTATTGTTTTATTAATTTGACTTCCTCAGTGGCGCTGTGGGCCAAGGTCCACTTCTGGCATAGAAGTTAGCGGGTTCGATTCCCGCCGAGGCGTAAATTGTTCGTATGCAAGCAATTTCGCCTTGGTGTAAAATATAGACGTTAAAAAATATATATGTACCTATGCAAGTATATTCATAAGTATAACAGATGCCTAGTACCTGTAACACAAGCTTAGAGATTACCACGGGGCTAGATGATGTTGTGTGGAGCACGCGCCAACCTTGCATGAGGTCAAAACGTGAACTAAAGTAAAATACTTTGGAAACCCCGTGACAAAATATTAAAAATGATTTTACAAAATAGAACTGCACGGTTGCGCTGCGCCGTACAGGTGTTAATGTGTGGATTGTCCTGCAAAAGTTATTATAACTTCTACATTTATATTTTCAATATATCAGTAACAAGTCTAAAAAAAGTTCTTAGTGATAAGTTTTTCCGTGAGAAACATACATAGTTATCCAATATTGTTATTTAATGTTATGTAATGTAGGTATGTTGTTCATATTCTTTTTTTTTTTGTATACTACTTATTTATTTTATATAATGTGAAAACGTTTAATTGGCCTTTAATGTGCACCTTGCAGATATTTGTTTTTACTACCTTAATGTATTAGCTGTAAGTTTTCCTAAGATCTTTAAATAAAATAAAACCTATTTTTATTTATTTTACCTTTTACCAACATTACAGCTTTAAATAAGTATAACTTGAGATCTTGTGAGAATGGTAGTGAATCAAAATTCTGCAACATTATACTCACATTACACACATAACTTGTTTTCCTTTTTCTTTCTCTTTCTGCCTCGCAGGTCGTCAGTGGCAGCGCTTAGCACAGGGTCGTTGTAGATGGCACAAACTCTGGGAGGTCTAAGCCCAGCCGTGGGCAAAAAAGACTCCGGATGATGATGATCATAAACTTCTTTTCCGTTACAAAAAGTCGTATTTGCTGTCAATGTTTAATTATTAAAAGTAATAATGTTTTGTTTTCAATATGCATCATCATCTCCCGCCCTTGGGTCCAGTATGCTTCATCCATTTTGCTACAGAGCATTCTTAAATAATTTGTGTATTTTTGTTTGTACCTCTATAGTTAATGTGTTTTGTATGTACCTACTATCAATTTTAATTATTTGTGTTTTCTTGTATGAGATTGTAGCAAATAAACGTTGTCTATGTCTATGTCTATGTATGCAGGGTCGGCACAACAGGTCAACATTCTTCTGTCTCTTGTCATCTTCTCACTGCATTCATAAATGGTATGATTTTTCATAGTCGTTCGAGTTTTACTGTCTACTTCTTCCCAAATAATAATAATAATAATAAAGCCTTTATTCATTCCAAACTTTACAGAGTTTTAGCTTTAATTATTTACAATTAGAAATTGTGTTAATCAATTTTCGGTGTTTGGAACCCCTCTTTGGGTATAGGCCTCCTCCAGGTTATGCCAAGACTCTCTATTACGTGCTTTCATTATTCATTATTTGCCTGATGTGTTTATAGTATCGTCTTCCCAAATAACTGCACTCTAATCTATCCAAACTAATATATAAACTGAAAGTCTCTGTTTGTCAGTCTGTCTATTCTTCACGCAAAACTACTACATAAACTGATTTAAAAATGGCGTTCAACTGAGTAACATCTTTTTCACTTTATAATTTTATTTAAATCGACACTGGCAAATTGTCGCTTCAAGCTCAAAACCCAATTTACAAGAAACTGAACTGAACTGATTTAAATGAAATTTAGTAGGTACTGAATAGTAATTTCTAGATTTAGAACTAACGCATTTCTCTAGAATTCGCTTTACCGCGGGAAAATCGTTACTTCTAAACTCACCCGTAACTAGTACTTCCGTAATATCTCAATATTCCAAAATTTTGATTGTTAAATTACAAACCCCACAATTTCTTTAACCCTAAAATCGATACGGGTGCACAGGTGTGTCGCGTCAACAAGGGTCAAAATGACCCTCCCTCCAAAACTTCCACATTTGCGACAAATTAATGATGATCAAGGGTTCCTTGGATATCTTAAAACCATTTTAATTTATTTTATTTGACATAGTTTTATGTATTTAAGTATGTCTAAGTCTGTAAGATCTACACATACATAATTATGGTTAAGTTTGTTCCCTTTTGTAAAATCTGTACTGAAATGCTGAACAATTTGTTTGAAAGCACTATTCTTAGGAATTATTTTTAACCTCACTGTTAGATAGTTTAGTTATCGTTTATTTTACCACGTGAAAATACATTGTGCCTGCGGGTTTATAATTCACATGAAACTTGGGCAACGCCGGGAAGTGAAAAACTACCTCTAGTCCATTATATACACACGACATTCAGTCAACATTTGTAGCACTAAAGACAATAATAATATGTTGTTTCACTAGAGATATTAGAATTACACTTATCATTTTCATTTTTGGAAGATTTAAGATGGTTAAGACGTAACTACTTACCAAATAAGATTTTCTTACAAGTTTCTTTTTCAATTGAATAAGTATCGGTTCAAAGCCTATTTAAAAATATATTTCGGTAATTTTCGATCTTCCATCGGTTTATCGTTCAAATGATTCTTTATTTCACTTGTTATATTTATCTTTCAATAACTCAAACCTACAAAAGTAAACCTACAGACACTTTACCAGGTCACTACCTTCTCCACAACAAACCAACTTAGCATGCGTAGCATGGAATTTTCACCTTTATATCCAATGTAATCCCCCATTTCCCCCAAAAATCCCCCGCACCCCTATCCACGTCTCCCGATCGATAACAATGTCTGGCACTCAGTCATTGTGTGCTATTTTATTGTGCGCTAGTTTCCATTTTACTTATCTTTAAGTGAATACTTTACTTTACTATGTAGCATTTAATTTAACAAGAATGTTTGTTTTACATTGACATTTTGTAGTGGTTCGTAGTGTGTTGTTAAGTCGTTGTCATAAACGCCTTGTGATAAAATTGCGAATGACTTAGTTCCGTAATAAGGGTTAACATAATTAGTATTTTCACACACTTTCGTGAAAAACTTTATGCAACAGATGGTAGTCTAAAAAACGTACACCAAATCAGGTATTCCTACGCAATATAACCTTCACATCTTTCTCAAATCAAATGAAACCCTGGCTGTTTCACCAATAGCTCTCTATGTAAAAGGTTTCAGCAAAACCACACCTACCAAGACGGTACTCACCACCCATGCACACAATAGGCCAACAAAAGCCCTCACAATAGGGACAAAGGGAGTCACTGTCTTCCCATTGTACCACACAATGCAAGCCCCGCCCCCATCAAAGGCGGTATTGTTTCATCTCTATACAGCTACCTCATTGGTGGATATAAATGCTACTGACTGACCACCCGCGGTCGAAGAATGCACCGAAAAAACTCACTTAACTTTTTACTTGACATGGAACTTTTGAATTTTTTGTGATGCTCGCGATAGGAACAGATGGGTCGAGCCGCTTTCATAGTTAAATTGACATATCGATATAAATAGTCGGTGTGTAGGAGTGCGGGTGTTTTGATGATGTGGCGGTCTTTTAGACGTTGTTTGCTTCGATTCAGGGTTAAATGTTATCTTAGCTATAGCTAATAAATCCTAATCAACCTACACACATTCTTATGAAACGAAAACGTAAAATTTTAATTATACCAACATTGTTTCGAATCGAACTCCACTGTTGTCGAATATCAGTACTCAGTAGTTTTCCAGATCAAAGCTACGAGTATCACAAAGCTAAAAGAAAAAAAAACAGTTAGTGTATAGTTAGGTACAATATTATCCAACACCTTGTTACCTAACACCAAACTGCGTTATCAATTTTTAAAATAACCAACGAATTCCAAAGCACCGATTCCAAGCTCATTGTCGCACCGAACTCCTAGAACAATTCAATTAATTAAAAAGCTAAGTCCCTGTGGTTTTAATTATTGGCCCATTGAGACCGCCTGGCGCTGACGCAGTCTCCAAGACCACAATCAAACTTGCCCGTTGAATGGTATTCAATAATAATTGGCCTTATTGGCTGGCTTCTGTGCCTCGGCTGGGGCAATCAAAGTTTTCTGCGCGACAATAAGCACTACCGTACCTAATTGGCAGTCGTTGATTGATTTAAATGAATAAAACGGGATAAGGGATTTCTTGTGGTGCAGTAAACCTGGTTTTATTATGACTTAAAACGGGTAAAATACCATGATTTGACGGTTTGTGGTTTTGGTCAAATCATGGTATGTAAGTACCCGTTTAAGGTCATAATATTGCTAAAACTGGCTATTTTAACTGGGGATTGTGATATTTTGAATTCGTAAAGAAAGCAAAAAGCCGTGTTGGCTAAGTGGGAGGACACTCGACTTTCATTCCGATGGTCGTGGGTTCAAACCCCGCCACGCACCTCTGGATTTTTCTTCTTGAGAAATTTAGGTGCGCTTTAAACACGTGCTTTAACGGTGAAGGCAAACATCGTGAGGAAACCGGCATGTTCTTTAAAAGAGTTTGAAGGGCATGTGACATTCACCAACCCGCACTTGGCCAGCGTGGTGAATTAAGGCCTAATCTCTCTCTTCAAGAGAGAAGTCCCTGTGTCCCAGCAGTGACAGTGACAAACAAAAATGTTGGTAGATTGTTTTTTCACTCACTGGTGACGAAAATTGTCTTGAGACTGACTCGATAGTTAGTGATTCTGTGATTACTATCTTAGAATAGTTAAACACGGGCACACTTGAGACTGAATTTAGAAAAGTGTAATAGACCAAACTTATTATAGTGCTTCATAATGAAATGACTTCTTGTGTATCGATTTTAACCAGATGCATGTTGTGCAATTTTTAATAGTTTTGGGTTTTGTAAATTTTTAAAACATATTAAAAATAACAAGTCGTTGAATCTAACAATCGCACAGACGCTAACAAACTAACGATGATGAAATATTTACCTTATAAGTAGATAGAAAAGATAGAGACAATTTAGAATTAGTAGTAGGTTTAAATATGTATTCTTCTACTTTGAACATCTCATTATATTCAATCATAGACAACCCATTCATATTCTGAACTTTATATTTATACAATAAATCAAACACCTTCAAAAAGTTTCACTTCACTAACAAGCAGGTAACATCATCAATCTAAAAAAAAGTATGAATGACCATTTAAAATGGCGGCTCAGAATATCATTGACAAAGCGGTTTTCCTAATCATCGGGTGCGAGGTCACACCTGCCCTTAACAGCCCTTACAGTAGTCATAAAAAAGGGGAGGAAGTCATAAAAAGGCTTCAGATACTATAAACCTTCGCCTTTTGTGAGGGTTTTTTGTTCATTCATAAATCTATGTTATATTTCACTAGTATGAATCTTGAGGATATTCAGGAATACGCAGTTAGCTCGGAAACGTAATTAGCACTGGCAAGACACACTGATTGCCTTATATTTGGAGACACTGAAGAATTTTAAACGAAAAGCCGAGTCCGAGCTGGTCGACTGTGCGTCGAAAAACGATTTAACTTTTTGAGGAGGTTTCTTCGTTTGGTGAGTTTGTCATTATAGGTAGAGTCAGCAATTAAAATCAAAGTTATCAAAGGCACTATGCAAACTCTTTAAGACGATTTTGAAAGCTTTGTTTGCACAGATAATTTTGAGCACATTGTGTGCTTGGTATTATTTCATAAATATGAATAAATAGAGGTAAGATATTTGACCACTTTGAATGCATACAATATTATGATGATTGCAACTGCTTGTCACAATTTAGTTTTATATTTTGCAGAATATTTTGATTGCTAAAACCGAAAGGAAGATAATTTTCGCCGATCTTGGGAGAACTAGTCGGAAAATTTCTCATTCAACAAAAAAATCGAACGTAACGATAACGAAATTCAAAATTGCTGGAACACCTTAAATTTTCATCAAGTTTTTTTCTATTTCTATCACAAACTTCCTCGATAAAAATCTCACACAAAAATAGTACAGAACAATGGTATTATAGAAAATAATACAATAATTTTATTTCGTAAATATTTTTATAATTGGTGTATATACTGTTATATAAACCAATTAAAACTCTCTTTACGTGACTCACACTACTTAAAATAAGTTACTACCTACTGACTAACAAATACAAGTTCACTCGATACTGTGATATATCATAGATATTTACACAATATACATTATGTGTCAATGCGGTGAAAAAGTCAACCCAGTTTATTAGATAAGCCGCATTGAATCTGGGCTCACTTGGCTCTCAACTCAACCCCACTAAGCCAAAGGTCACTGAAAGGCGATTAAGGGCTTTGAGCGTCCAGCTAATACGGTTTCAGAGAATGGGATAGTGTGTGGGTTACGCTGTGACTACTTGTGTTATTTAATGCAGTTATATAGTGAAATTAATGTGTTTTCACCAGTACAACCAATCTTCATCTAAATCCTATTCGAATTGTAGACGTTTGTCAAAAAGTTAAAGTATTCATAAATAAACAAAATGTAACTTTCCCCGCACACGCACTTGGCCAGCGGGGTGATTTAAGACCTGATCTCTCTCGTCAAGCGAGAAGTTTATGTGTCCCAGTAGGAACAGGCACCAGGAGTGTTAAACTGTACTAAACAAAATTTGCTGCCAAATTAGAAAACTTTCCTAAAACAATAATTAAAAAATAAATTTATAGTATTATTATTATTAGTTGTAAAGTAATTAAGCTAGCAAAACATTATAGATATATTTTTACTTTTGACTTTACATTCGCATTTATTAATATACTATTTTCATATACAGGGTTTCCCAGAAATGGTGGATAATCCTGCACGTGCGTGTGCGGGGGGGGGAGGTGGGGCCCCAAATCCCCAAAAAAAAAATCTATTCCCTACAGTCCGCGGTCTACGAATTTTTTTGTAAAATTTAGAAATTTCCCAGTTTTCCTCACATTTGTGGGCATCACGTCCGCTACATGAGGCCTAGTTCGGATTTTTTTCTTTTAACGTATTCCCTAATAATGGTATTCCTAAATTACCTTTAAAAAAACGCAACTACTTAGGATAGTAGTTAACTAGTAGTCCCTAAACATAATTTTTATTTCTGAAATTTATTTTACTGCTAAGTTTGAGCACCTGTGGTATAAAAAAAATGTATTGGAGTTTTATAGCCAACCACATAAAAAAATTACCAACATCATAAGGATTCTAAAAAAGTAGCATAAGTATCTACTTTAATGGTAAAATTACTGAGCTATAGCTACTAATGTGTAAAAGTAGGCGTTTCATTACAAAATTGCAAAAGAAAAAAATAAAACAAGTAATTACCAAAAAAGTATTTATTATAAAAATAATCATAGTAAATGTTCAAATTGGGCTCCTGTTGCCCTTATGCAAGCTCTACACCTTTTTATAAAAGATCTTTGTAATTTGTTATTATAATTTTTTGATGATATAATTCTGGCTGCTTCGGCGACGCGAAGTCGAAGTTCTTCTAATGAGTTTATGGGTTTTTTGTAAACCTGCTCCTTCAAACAGCCCCAATAAAAAAAATCCAGAGGATTTAGGTCTGGGGACCGTGGTGGCCACAATATTGGCCCCAATCGGCCGATCCATCTGTTGGGATAGGCATAATTTAGATAATTCCTTACTTGCACTGCATAATGTGCCGGACAACCGTCGTTCTGGAGCCACATTCCTTGCCGGATGGCTAGTGGCTCATCTTCTAATAATATTTGCAACTGGTTTCGAAGAAATTCTAAATAATTGTTGCCATTTAGGTTGCCCGGCAATTCATAAGGGCCTATAATTTTTCCATTTAATATGCCCGTCCAGTAATTTATTTTAAATTGATACTGGGATTTATCTTCTCTCATCAAATGTGGATTTGTCAATTGCCAACTGTGCAAGTTATGAAGGTTAAGATACCCATCCCTTTTACATGTAGTCTCATCGCTCCATAAAATTTTTCTGAAAAAATCTTGATCTTCTTGAATTCTTGTTAACATTTCACTGCAGAAAACAATCCGTGCTTGGTAGTCTCGTGGTAGCAATGTTTGTACACGTGTCACGTGATAAGGATGCAGTTTAAATTTTTTCACAATACGATGTGCTGTAGATTTTGATATTCCCGTACGGCGTTCGATATCTGGCATCGAAATACTGGGATCTTCATCCACCATGTCAAGGACGATTTCTTCAGTTACAGGATTGTGGGGTCGTCCTCTGCTCCTAGGGCCACCAACGCCAGTACCAGGTATTCTGCCCTCTGAGTAAGCTTGGTGCACTCTTGTAAATACGCGATAGTCGGGGTGACGCGCGTTCGGGTATCTCTCCCGATAAAGTGTTGCGGCAGCACTTGCGTTGCCACTACATTCTCCGTAAATGTAATGCATATTGGAATACTCTTGGGGTGTATAAATTTCACGTGACATCACACAGTCCTGTTGATATACAAAACAAATGTCCAATAGAATGCCGAGTCGTCGCAGTTATCACCAAACAAACAAAATCCAATCAAAATGCACAAATCGAGTCCAGTAGAATGCCAAATGTAGAATTTTGTCACCGAGAATCAGAAAAACAAGAGCACATGCGATGTCGAGAACGTCGAAATACGCACTAAAATTAAAATAGTTTTAACTACGGAGACAAAACAATAACCAAACACGAATTCTACCATACAAAGGAGATTTGTTGACCCTTTCACTCGCAATTTTCCCAAGCACAGTTTGTCTCGCTCACACAGCTTAGAATTCAACTGAATGTGCCGAGCAGGTAGTAAAGTCTAATTTTAGGGTCGACAGCTCTACTTAACTGATAAAAACTAAAAAAAAATATCTGCAAATAATTTTGCAATTTTGTAATGAAACGCCTACTTTTACACATTAGTAGCTATAGCTCAGTAATTTTACCATTAAAGTAGATACTTATGCTACTGTTTTAGAATCCTTATGATGTTGGTAATTTTTTTATGTGGTTGGCTATAAAACTCCAATACATTTTTTTTATACCACAGGTGCTCAAACTTAGCAGTAAAATAAATTTCAGAAATAAAAATTATGTTTAGGGACTACTAGTTAACTACTATCCTAAGTAGTTGCGTTTTTTTAAAGGTAATTTAGGAATACCATTATTAGGGAATACGTTAAAAGAAAAAAATCCGAACTAGGCCTCATGTAGCGGACGTGATGCCCACAAATGTGAGGAAAACTGGGAAATTTCTAAATTTTACAAAAAAATTCGTAGACCGCGGACTGTTGGGAATAGATTTTTTTTTTTGGGATTTGGGGCCCCACCTCCCCCCCCCGCACACGCACGTGCAGGATTATCCACCATTTCTGGGAAACCCTGTATACAGCTTTTAAAAATACTTTTAAAAACTAGCAAATGCTGAGTGGTCGCCGTTTTTGTCATTTAAAGTCTTCATTTTCTCGCAAATCTATATAAATAAAAATGAATTGTTGTTAGGTTCAAAGATATTTTTATTTCTCATAAAAAACTATTAACAATAAAAATGAATTGTTGTTCGTTAGTCTGATTAAAACTCGAGAAAGGCTGGGCCGATTGAGCTGATTTTGGTTTTAAAATGTTTGTCATAGTCCAGGGTAGGTCTAAACGGTGAGCAATTAAGGAAAAATTGCCGGGAATTTTTTTTACCCGTGCGACGCCGGGGCGGGCCGCTAGTGTTAGTAATAAAAGTTTTAATTGTAAATGGCAAAATAAACGTTTTTTATCTTCATATCTTTATCTTTGAAATATTGGACTAAAGCGTTTTCTTGAATAAAAATCTTCATTTTGTTCTTTTATCAAGCTAAATCGATTTAATACCTCTTAACCATTGAACCAAAGCTCGTTTAAAATAGTTAAAATGTCACCACTTGAAAAGGTCCAGTCATCCCACAATGCAGTTTAGTTATGGTTAAACAAAAAAACTCCATGGGAGCGGCTAATGCCAATGTTACCAGTCGATGGCTTTGTGTACCCTCCTTTACCGATTACGGTTTTATGATCTGTTACTGGAATCTTGTTTTTGCTTCATCGGATTAGATCTTTTTCTATAAATTTTAACAAATTGTTTACCTATTTACCTACTAAGTAATATTATAAAGAAGATAAAGCTTGTGAGATTGTGAGTGTTTGTGACGTTTTGGGGATCCTTGTATCTACTGAACAGTTTACGGGCTTTCTTACAACTAATTACTTACGTTTAATATAATTTATTTTCTTAAAGAAATTCCGTCACATAGTGAGAATTATAAATACTTAGACTTATACATTTAAAAATAATACGAAACGCATTTATTCTGATTTGAAGAAAATTCGTCGAAATTCCGATTGCGTTTCGACGAATTGTGTTTCGGCGAATAGTTTTCGTCGAATTTTGCACAGACGCTTATTCTCACTAATACCTTATTATAACTATGATTGACAAGTTTTTATTGAATTGAATTGAAAAATAATGCGTTATATATGTATTTTTTTAACTCCCGACCAAAAAAGAGGGGTGTTATAAGTTTGACGTGTCTGTCTGTCTGTGTGTCTGTCTGTTCCATTATAGCTCCCGAACGGATGGATCGAGTTTAATTTAGTTTTTTTGTATGAAAGGTGAGTTTGGCCCGGGTGCTCTTAGACATGTTTCATGAAAATCGGTTGAGCCGTTTAAAAGTTATGGGGTCAGAGTGGGGAAGGAAAACAGAAAATCTGCAAATATACTAGTGTGTGGTATCTAATGAAAGCGCATCGCGTTCACATTACATAATATTATGTTGTGTTACATTTAAGGAAATAAAGGCAATGAATTCGGTGGTTTTTCTTAAATTTAAAATTTAGATTTTTTATATCAGAGGTTAGTTGCAATTTATTTATGTACACGATTTATAATACCAATTACATTAGTTACTTTAGTTATATAAATATATACACAATTATTTATAATTATCAAATAAGTTGCAAATTAATAAATCAACTAGTGCAATAATAATAATGTAATAATTGTATAATGCGCTCCTTCACCGGTTATCATGAATTACTAACTACAGTTATGTAAGGCCCTATCAAAATTTGAAGTGAATTACTTAAAAGGAGACTCAAAAAACTGAATTGTAAACCTTATTATTAAGTTACTGTAATAAAACATTTTTCAATTTTTAAAATTTTTATTTTCATCTAAAGAAAATAAAAACTTTAATGGCCGACAATGGCGACTTCAATTTAATTAATGGGTGATGGCGTTCGATCCTATTATAGTATTAGGGCATACGGCTCACCGTGAGGGAGGATAGGTATCCCTAATTTATTTGTACTACTCGCACTTTACTAATTTACCTATTTTGAATTTGACAATTTAATAGGTAAGTGTCTTACATATAATATAATGTATAGATTAAGTAACTGAAATAAACTATTTTATTATTATTATTTATTAACATCCTAGACATGGTGATTATCGCATTTTTAGATAGAAAATAATTCATTACACACCAAGCAAAGCAACGATACAATAAGTAGCGGTAGGGTAGGTCTTATTGCTTGAAGCAATTTCTTCCAGACAACCGTGGACGGAGAGAATAATCACAAATTTAATGGACTTGATAAAAAAAACTTTTATTAGTCATCAAAACACAGTAGGTATATAGGTAAACAAAATGGAACAACAAAATGGTACATAGGTAATTAAAGTTGAACGATGCAGATTAAAATAAGGCACCCGAGGCACCTAAATATATATAAACGCGAAAGTTTAGTATCAATATGTGCATGTGTAAGTTTGTTTGTAACGCTTTACGCTCAAACGGCTGAACAGATTTCAATAATTCAATTTAATTTAAGTGACTTTGTATCTAAACTGTATGAATTGACATTAACTTCGCCACAGACCACAAATTTACGTTTTTTTTTCACATTTGAGGACAAATGCAAAAGCAGGCTTCATAACAAAATTGTCGGAACCGATTTCCTACACATTTAGGTACAAAATAGTTATGAAAATTATTTATAAAAGGCTGTGAACCAGTGACTGAATACAAGATTTAATCAAATTTTAACGTTTTTTTTTATAATCTTCTTTTTGGTTACATAACCTCAATGCTGATGCTGCAAACACAAAAGACATCTGTCAATGTCATCCTGACATTAACCCTACCACAACCTAAAACTAAAGAAGAAGCATAAATAACCAAAAAGTTTGCAACTCGCTCCGTAAACACATAATTTAGGAGCTGTCAGTTTGGACGTTCATTGTATCGTACCTTGGAAATGTTGTCTATAGGAAAAATACCTATTGTACTATTGTCCCTCTTTGTACCCTTAGAAGTTTAAACCTCCCCATTTCTTGAGATTACCCTCCGTTTTTGATATTGATTGAATGCTTCAATTGACAGGTTTATTGTTCAAAATCCATCGATTCAACAAAAGGATTTTCATTATTGATATAGACTACCTATTGTTATTTTCCTTTAAGTTTGAAAAATTAATTAAAAGTATAAATTTACACAGATGACAGACAGACTAAATTCTCATCTCAGTCAGCTTGGCAGGGCTGGGTTACCAGAGTCAAAATAATGTTTTTTTTTTCGATGGTAATTTACAAGGTGTTTCAAAATTGTTATTTATAGCGGAAATGGTGTGAATGGCGCGCACCTCGCGAACATAATTTGTTCGAAGGCCTTTTTTCTATAAAAGCCTCTTATATTTTAAGCCGGTTCTAAACTTCTCGCTATATATACCAATTTAGAAACACCCTGTATTGTATTACTTGTTCTTAACCAAGGTCGCCTCACACAACCAGATTGGCTCACTAAATTCATAATCTGAATTCATATTCCGTATACTATATAATATTCAGAATTTTGCACCCGTGCGTAGTCGGTAGTTAAATAAAAATACATAAGTCAAATGCCAAAATAATACTAAACTCCATTTAAACTCGGAATGTTACGAGGCAGTCTGTTACCGAACAGTAGGCGTGATAAAAACGGCCCGTAATTAAATGAAGCACGCGTGAGATACGGATCTCTATACATAAATAATAGGACGGGCGACCGACTGTCTGGCGCGATAGTCTTGCTTTTCATTTAGTTGCGGCATTGTTGGGTTAAAACGAGTTTTTGAAGATTTTCAAATGAGGTTTTGCTTACATTATAATGGGTATATTGTTTGTCAACTTTCAATGTTAACATAATAGGTAACAATAATATAATGACAAAGATGCAACAACGGAATTAGATAATGAATTATAGAAAAAAAGTGTTGAAAAGTTACAAGGAATTTAAAAGTACCTATCTAAGTATTTGCTGTTTATGAAGTACTTCATCAATATGTTTGTTTATGCTAATGTTTCTTAAATAAAAATCAAAGAAAACTAATTCGTAGGGTTAGTTACTTGAAGATGGTTCTTTTCATTGTCTTTAACCTTTTTCAAATTGTTTCATAATTGTTATGTCTTAATTCTTGAATTACGTAAAATGTTTTTCAAATTCTAGCTATTCCCGGTAGGTACCTACGTATTGTCCGGTACATCAACATATAAATATAAATATATAAAAAATATATAAATATTTCCGGACAATCTACACAACAACATCTAGCCCTGTGGTAAGGTCTAAGCTTGTGTTACGGGTACTAGATATCTGATATACTTAATATAATATACATACATATATAGATATTTTTATTATACATATTAAACACCCAGATTTGGTTTAGTCGTTTCATACCGCAAGCTGTTCATAAACCGGTATGAATCATCCAAAGTGCTCTATAAGACTGGGTCTTTTCGGACCGCAATCCTTGTAGCGGTGCGAAACGCCCAATGAATATTTAGGTATGGGTCGATACGAACCATGAACAAAAGTACGTCAATTTATTGTAACTATTGTTTATCGTTCAATCAACTGGTCAAAAGTTAATTTTTCAAACAATAAACTGAGTGACCGCTTCCCGCCTTTTCTTTAGACTTTGACAGCTGACCTGACATGTCAACTGTCAAGTGCCACGTGCCGACGCGTGCAGTTTAAACTGCAATTCTAGATTTGACAGGCGCCTGTCAAAATTAAAGATTATGGGGTGTTGAACTTGTGGGTGACAGTGTGATAATACTGCGCGGTGCGGTTTCAATTGTTAAATTTTAATTGAATATTTAAGTCAGTGTGTTTTTTATAATACTTAATATTGACAGTTATTGTATATTTTTTTATTAGAAAAGGTCCCGTCTGAGGTTGGCCATAAACGTGAAAATGGTTGTTTTCACAATTCCTACAAATTTCAGTGTAATTTCTTCCTGAATAATAAAATTAAGAATAATACTTAATCAATAAATACTAAAAGTCATTCATTTATATAAGGATTTTCATAAAACGATGATGGATGAGAGATTGGATGAGATAAAACGACGTATGGCCATTACGAGAACAGCAATGGACAAAATGAGGAAAATATGGAGGAACAGAAACATAACTAGAGCTACTAAGACCAGACTTGTGCGAACCCTTATTTTTCCCATATTCCTATACGCTGCAGAGACGTGGACATTGCGAGAAGTGGAAAAGAAGAAAATAGATGCCTTAGGGATGTGGTGTTGGAGAAGAATGCTTGGAATATCATGGACAGAGTTTCGCACCAACATTTCTATTCTCCAAGAACTCGGCATTGGGCAGAGTCTATTTTCAGTAGTACAGTCTTGCATACTTACGTTCTTCGGACACGTCTCTCGACGCGACAATCAGTCCATCGAACGTCTTGTTGTTCAAGGAAAGTTAGAGGGCACAAGGCCGCGCGGAAGGTCTCCCATACGATGGACAGACCAAATAAAAACTACCGTAGGGGGACTGTTAAACGATTGCAGCAGGATGACCTCCAACAGAGAGAAGTGGCGCGCTGTCGTGAGGCGAATATCATCTGCCCACACCGCCGACACATGACGACCACGACCGCTCTGTCAAGAGCGTAACGGAAAAGAAGAAGAAGAAGAAGGATTTTCATACGGTAGGTACCTTTTATAGATTATACTGACATATCGACCAATTCGAGTACCTATTGAAAAAGTTTATTTTAGCTCAAAAGTTCATGATGATTATAGTAATCGCACATTTGCATTATTTCTGAATACGGTGAAAATAAACTTTCTTATCAGTCAAATTTCACTTTATTATCGTTCCGTATATTCTCTTCAGCAATTTGTACCAGAATAATAACATTTTTTTTTATTTAGCCTCTTACTGCAGGGCAAAGAGGCCTCCCCCCCCCCCCCCTCCCCTATCTTTCCAAGTGTCCCGGTCCTGTGCAGAATTCCACCATTCACGGTAGTACGCATCTAGATCATCTAGTTCGCCATAGTTTTCTTGACCGACCTCTACGTCGCGTCGGTAAAATCATGTACCATCTGTTAAGGTGTAAAAATTTTTGCCCATTTTCTGATCCCATACGACTGAGATAACCAGCCCAGTCCCATTAATAAATAAGGTATTAACATTTTATAGTACATATTCCTCCTAAATATTGTGTTTTATTCTAGGTAATAATTATCATAAGCGTGAATTTACTTAATTGCCATACGCAAATATGATTGCTAGATAGCATAATTAGTGTTTTCATGTGGAAACACTACTGGTATTGCTGGATTATATTAATAATAGGTTATTAGTAGGTAACACAGTTGCTCATTTTCTTAAATATTTCAATAGGAAGAGGGAGTTATAATTGTCTAATTGTCGGCATGACGATTATATTCAATGGTGTAATTTAACACCTACCTACTAACGGAATTTGAGGAAATATAAATTAAACATTAAAAAGAAAAGATGGATGGACTGTGTGAAGGATGACATGTGTAAGAAAGGAGTGAATGTTGAGATGACGAGTGACAGAGGAAAATGGAAGGAAAAAACATGTTGTGCCGACCCCACGTAATGGGATAAGGGCAAGAGAATGATGATGATAAATTAAGCATATAAAAATTTGGTTACTTTTACAGGAGTAGGTAAATTACTCTTAATTACTAGGCATATACTACAGCAATTTCAAGAAAAAGTTTATGAATTATCAAACGGTTTTTAAAATTACCATATGAGGCATCAACTCATCATCATCATATATTCGGCTTCCCTCATAAAATGCAATTAAGAATAAAATATTATGTATATTTATTTTATTAAAGAGCTTTAAGCTTGCGTTACGGATACTAGACATCTGATATACTTAATATTATTATTATATTAGACATACATATATGGATATTTTTATAAAACGTATAAATCACCAAGACCAAGGAGAAAGTACTTACTTGCAGAACATACAAACACTTGGCGGGAATCGAACCTCCTCTAGCGCAGCAAGCGGACCCTCGCCCAATGCGCCACTGAAGCGTCAATTGGTTTAATTGAAAGCGACGTGCCATAAACCCAAGAACTGTCACCAAGTCATCCATCCATCTAGTTGAAACGCGTCGCAAAGCTCACCTATACATCCTCATTCAAGAAGTTTCCGTACCAAAAGGTTTTGTTTTTGGCGGATAAGCCTTCATTTGAACACAATCTCACCTGATGTAAAGTGAGGATGTGGTCTAAGATGGGACATGAAGACCTAGAAGGTAAGATGGCTTCTCCGGACCACATTACAAAACACGAAAAAATCGCTTCACGCACTAGCCCAGCCCGGAGGGTGGTGACAAGCCGCGGCCGAAGCCTACCACCAGAGACTGTTCTTAGCACCACCCGGAGGTCACGTGTAAGGATTCAGAAGGTTACACTTACGGACTTAAACAGACAAAACCTCCGGTATTTGCTCTACGTGATAAATTACACTCACTGCCACTTATTAAAAAAAAAACTAAAATATGATGGTGAAATGAATATAGCACAGATAACAAACACTCGGTGAAATAGAGTCTCGCTTTATTAAGTTGTTTTGTATGAAAACAATCTGCAGCCGACTGCGATTCGTTTATTTTGCCGCGTTTTGTATTAATAAAGAGGGTAGGTGTGGTATAGGGTGGCTCGGAACACATCGAATTATGTAATTTTATTAACTGCCTCTGATACTGTACCTACCTATTCATGTCACAGAAGGTACTACTTACAAGATAAGAAATTTTTTCAAGAATTGGAGTTCGTGTTATGTGATCTAAATTCATAAATTAATAATTAAGTATTTTCGGACAATCCACACAACATTTTAGGCCGTGGTCAGCTAGTGCATTCTAGGCTAGTGTTGTGGGAACTAGACATCAGATGTACTTATGAAGTTAATTGTATTATCAAAATATTAAATTGTATATGAGATACAATGACCTTTGTATTTAACTTTACTAGTTATAATACGGTAGTAAACTATTACAAATAAGAAATTGGCTCGGTAAATATAAGATTTATTAGTAGGTATAAAATAAGCAGAAAAAAATATATTAGTATTTATTTATTATTATTTAGGTATTGCTAAATAAGAATATAACTTTCATAGATATTTTTTATTTGATAGAATATCAAAATACTTATTTTGATAAAACTATAGCTAAATATCTCAATGTTATTCTGAATAATTTTCTATATCATTTTATGTATGTTAGCAAGTACTGTGAAATTTAACAACACCTCTCATTAATAATAAATATTAAAAAAATATAACTTACCCAAAATTTTTCTTTCCTTATACTTCTGTTGCACCCTGTACCCTCGCCATTAGGGTTGCCATTGTTTATGTTATTCCACCGTATTTTACGTACAAAAGAAAGGCCTTGTTTACTTTCTGCCAAATCATTCTGGCAATGATATCTATCATGAGCATATTTCATTCAAAAACATAGGGGAGTACTCATTAAACTTAAAAAATACTAAGTATCAATTTGTATTTTTAGCTGGCAAGTTTTTTGTTGATATTATTTTAATGAGCCTAAAATATCATTTCACGGAACTTAAATTGGCACTTTGGTGTTGAATATAAATAAAATTAATTGGCGTTCTTTTTTAGCGAAAGAGTCACAAAAGTTTCATGTTTCACTAAATAATTATAACATTCGTCTATGATATTTCAGTACTTTTAGTTGGTATATAATTATTTATTTAAACTTTTGATTATTTTAGCTTTAGTTACAAATGAAATGTACCTTTTAAATTCATCTTTACACAAGTTTATTGAAGGCGATGTTACACAATTGCAGACTGATGATGATTATGAAACTCTTGAGTACCTATACCTAACATTATTTTTTAATTATTGTAGGTGTTGGACCAATAAAACATAGGTTTTGTACCAAAAAGCAATAGCGAGCGAGAAAACGAAACGTTCGCGCGAGCCGTCGTCATGCACACTGACTTCCCCTCCCGCGTACCTCACCGATCGTCGCCCCGCGCGCCACAGCATATAATCTTTATTTATGTTTTTTAAATTACAGATAAAAAATAAGGTTTGTTTCTTAACATAAACTAAAGAAATATAAATCAAATTAAAACTTAAAACTATGAAACACTACGCGTCGCCTACAATTATTTTTTTATTTACGTTCTTGAGAAAGCTCGGTGCTCCATTCGATGCAATGAACCTTCGGCGTTGGGGCGTAGTTCGACGAAATGTTACACACACAAGCTCGCTGAAAAAAGGTCGTTATTTCAATTATTTAAGAAAGTAACCCGCCTGGAAGAAATTGCTTTAAGCAATAAGACCGCCCATTACGCATCCTAGGTTTAGTTTTAATTTCTTTTAGTATTGTTTCTTTGTTTGGTGTGTAATAAAGTATTTTCTATCTAGGTATGTATATCTATCTGACGCGTATTTTTCTTTTATCTTGCAAACGAAAAATCTATTTTTCAGTTCAAGAAGTTTTTGTATGGCGTAACGCTTCCGTGCGATTTGTACCTTATTTCGCAGTCTTAAGCCCCAACTATATCTTTGCACTTTCTTATTAAATTTATAAAGAAATAATTACATAAATCTAAATTTAAATTAAAGAAAAGCCCCGATTCCAATGCCTTAATTTCCAAAGAAAAACACCATCATTATTTAGTAATGTGCACGCGATGCGCTTTCATTTCACTCGAGTATATTTGTATATTTTCGGTTTCCCTCACCACTTTCACCACCATAACTTTTAAACGGCTCAACCGATTTTCATGAAACATGTCTGAGAACACCCGCGCCAAACTCAACCTTACATACAAAAAAAAACTAAATTGAAATCGTCCCATCCGTTCGGGAGCTATGATGTCCCAGACAGACAGGCAGACACACAGACAGACACTCAGACAGACAGACAGACACGTCAAACTTATAACACCCCTCTTTTTTGGTCGGGGGTAAAAAATAGGTGTCCAGTATTTTCGACGAGCTATCGCACGAAATAAACAAGAATACATTTTTTTCATGAATTCATTTCTCTATTTTTATTTTTTAGCTTTACTGTTTTGCTACAAGTGCAAAATTTAGCACTAGAATTATGGATGAAATAATATGGCCTTTTTGCTAATTAACTAGAGAATCAAGGTTAATTTCACCAACATTTCTTAAAAACTTACCAAAGTAATTTGAAACTCTTTTGTTACGTGTCCCGTCTTACGCTGCCTTCACACGGAGTCGTGTATTACCCTGTCAAATGTGTTTTTTTTGTAATATCCGGGCCAGTGGCAACACTGTTGCAATGCTAGAGTTCGAGCGAGCGATCGATTTTGTCGGATCCTAAAACCGATTCGACAGAATAAGACGCTAAGTCTTGTCTTATTTTAAGAACCCCATAGAAAACGGGAATAAAAAGAAAGCAAAAACTCAATTGTAGGACAAAATAAAACTATGAAAGGAATTTTGAAGGTTTTATTTTGCATATGATATAATATTTTAATCAAGACTCTTTTTATACATAGACTCAATTTACACGACTTACACTGGTAATATAAATTACTTCTAAATAACTGCAAAGTATTGAATAATTATGATATTTCTTGAAGGCGGGATTGACACAAATTTATTTAAATACATACCGAACATATTATTAACATATAAGAATACCAAAAAATGATGCGTTTAATGGCACTGTTTAGTAGAACTCTATATTTTGTTTTCTTTCTGGATATAATAATTATTAATAAATAAATATTGATATACTAAGGAATGTAAAATCATGGAATGTACCGTAATGGAAGCTTTTTCATGAAAAGTGATATGCTATAATAAATTTATTACTAAACTACATAAAGATTAGAAAGTAGACAAATTACTTTTCTTAAATTTACATAAATATTTACAATAATTAGTATTTAAGTCGTTGTAATCATTATCAATAGAAATTCAGAAGCAAAGTTCGTCGTAGAAAATATGGCGTTTTTTCATAATTTTGACTAACACATGCCCAGGAATTAATTGTTAGTAAAAGCTGATTTTCCGGTAAACTTTAATTTATTTTCTTTTTAATTTTTAAATTATCGTGGTTTTAAGCTATTAATTACTTAAAACGGATAACATACCCTGATGTAGCTGTCAAAACATCATTATAAGTTTTTTTTTAAGTTTTTTTACGGAACAACAGAAATCAACATACTAACAATAATTTCGGATCTAAATATGTTTATATTTACGATTATAACAATCTACCTTATCGCTAGGATAGTTAAATATTATCATCTATTATTTACAATTGCCTATACAATAATATTAATTTCAAATTATACTATAAGGGGAAGGAACTTTGGAAATCACCAACAACAAAAAATTAACGAATCAACAACACGAAAAATGTCCCAATTCAGACTGATTCAAACCAAACTATACCTAATTCACAAAGTGATCCAAAAATTTCATTAGTCCGTTTGGGTCTGAATTGACACTACCATCAGGTATAGCAAACTTAGATTGATTTTCTAGAATGCAAAACGTCAAAGAAAAAGACAAAATATACAACACGGTGAAACAAAACGTCCCATACAGCCAACAAGTTACCCTTCAGGTCAGAATATGACAGTCAGCGGTCGCCTAAACTCCGTGCCGCCCTGAGTCCCCTGAGTGTACGCAGGATACTGAGGCATCAGTAAGCTGGGTGAGCCCTGGTAGTATGGCAGAGATGGCGAGGGATTTGAGCCTGAAGATGTGCTCCCCTCGGTTCTGTCCTGCGCTTTTGGGGTCATGTCGGGGGACTCCGCGGGGGATCTGGGAGACAAAGATGGCGCCGAGTTAACAGCTGAGCTGAGCCCTGCCATGGCCGCGGCGGATGCTTCGCTGTACATCTTGCTGATGTCCATCGGGTATGGACGTTGTTGCTGCTGGTCCATGTACATGTAGGCTTTGGAGAGCGCGGCGGAGTCGAGGTAGCTTCGGGAGGGATCGGAGTACATGCTGTAGCTTCGGTATTTTTCGGCTTCGAGGGAGTATTTTGACATGTCCATTGAGGATGCCACCTAGAACAAAGGAGAAATTGGTCACTTTTTGTTTTTGATTTTGGAATTTGTTATTTAATTCGTTCGTAAAGAACAAGAGCAAATTGAGACTGTATTGAAATACGGATTTTCAAATGTGTTGTGTTGTTTGTGTGTGTGGCAAATGTCGTGTGTAATATTGAAACTTTTTTCAATACACAAATAAAACCTCTTCTAACAGACGTGCGTGGGCTAAACAATCCTTTTCTTCGAGCGGATTAGAAGTATTTTATTACAAATGTAAAATACAGATAAGAAAATCATGAGAAGTTATTTTTTAAATAAATCATGAAACCTAATTATACATTATCGAAGAACTATTGAAATCGAAGAAATCTATTTTACGAAATATATCTGTATAAGTGTTTATATACAAATTATTAGTAATCTCAATCTATAAATAAATATCTTTCAAACATAGACGTAATAATTTCAGAACAAATTCCACATAACTCATTCTCGTAACCAGCGACCAAACCGCACGTTTTTACAAATCATCGATTCAAAAGCATTTTTGAATAGTTACATATAACTTATACAAGAATTATTCACAACTGAAAATTAAATAAACTTCTGTACAATATCTGCTTTTTATTAATGTGATTTGAACTTTAACACGTAGGAATAAAGTTTAAATTCCCATGAATGTATTGTGTTGTATTTTCCATGGTCAGACGCACAAATCAAACGCGACAAAGGCTTCGAATTTTAATTTTTTTAATGAAGTGAGTCCAACACAATATTGTGAGGAAAATATCGTTTCTGTTGGGACACACTGCTCAATAAGTTACTCAAGAAGTTTCACAAATTTATATATAATTTTATAATATGAAGCTTACAGTTGGTTTTTTAGCTTAAACTCAGGAGCTAATGGGCCGATAAAAAAATATGTTTTACCGTATTATTCAGTTCAGTCAGTAGGTCAATCGGTCAATCAAATAAGCTTATAAGCTTTCCTCCTTGGTCTGGGTGTTTAATATTGTATAATAAAAAATATCTATGTATGTATGTATATTATATTAAGTATATCAGATGTCTAGTACCCGTAACACAAGCTAAGAGCTTACCACTAGATGTTGTTGTGTGGATTGTCTGGAAATATTTATTATTTATTTTAGTAAGTATAGATAGATTAAGTCTTTCATGCGCGGATTCTATATGCCTATATAAATTAATAAATAATAAATAAATATTTCCGGACAATCTACACAACAACATCTAGCCGCGTGGTAAGTTCTTTAGCTTGTGTTACGGGTACTAGATATCTGATATACTTAATATAATATACATACATATATAGATATTTTAATTATACATATGAAACACCCAGATTAAGGAGAAAGGTGCTTACATATAATTTTACCCTCGGCGGGAATCGAACCCTATATGTTCCATCCTATCATGGAATGTATAGTTTTCTTCCTTTTTTTTTGTTTTCTTATTCCTCATGGAAATTCGTCAATAGGGGCAAAGGAACAATAATGCCGGACTCGTGCCGGCTAAACCCCCACTGTGCTCCCAACACTGCACCATTTGCTTAGCCAACGGGTAAGCTTACGGTATTGCATATGTATATGATACAAGCTTTCTAATAGACGCAACCGTACACACAACTTTATAAATTAAACAATTTTATTATTATTTTTTCCGTTATTTTATAAATCTTATGAACCTCGGAGCAATTACACAATTATTGCATGTAATTATTGTATTGTTTCTGAAACTTATGACTTATTTAGGTATACAACGTGTTTACTAAGATCAACTTGGTACTTTATTATGCAGTATAAGACAGTATGCCTCAAACGTTATGGCCGTGTGTCAGTTCCATCTTGTATTATAATATTAGTGGCAGCGGGCACGCTAAATCAGGATTAGTGAGCGGTCTGCAGCCAGCCAGCCCTTACGACGCCATTTATATAGCTATTTATACCGGGGTACGCGGTACAGGTTGCCGTCGACTCACTCGCTTTTGTGGAAAAATTGAATAATTTATTGAAATTTATTAACATTAAATTTTATAAGTGTTTAGTTTCGGCTGTGTATTTTATAAGGTGATTGTGTAGCGGAATGTTATATTCGATGATTTTTATTGTTTTATATTGAGGAATCAAAATAAAAAAAAATATGTTTAAAATTCATTTTAAAGAGTTTGTAGGAGATGTGACATTCGCCAACCCGCGTGTCCCAGCAGTAGGAACGTTAATAAAATATATTAAATAAAGATAGACAGTAGATAGACATAATACCTACTTGTGTTTTATTTTATTTTCTTTTTTTGCACTCATGACATCAATAATATATTTCAGTACCTTACGACGACATTTATATATTTATAACGAGATACGGGTTACCGTGTACTCACTGGAATTTGTAAAAAAATTATAATTTATTGAAGTTTTATAAATGTGTGTTTGTAATTTTTGTTTGATGTCACGGCGTATAATATAACATACATTATACGATTATCGTTCACACAGAAATTATAAAAATACTAGAAGGGGAAACTGCCTAACTATAACTTATTTTGAATTAAACTTATGTTTCCATAGAAAAAAATGTTTAGAAATTGTACCAAATGAAAAGAGACCGTCGATCACAAATAACTAAAAGAAGTTATATTAATTGACTCTAATAGTTATGATAATTGGTCCACCCAAACATCCTATATCTTACAATGTACTGTTTTTTATGTGTTTATCAATATATTTTACTCAAATTGAAAGGTTTAGTAACAAGGTGTTATTTATGCAAATGGGAGACGCATTGTAATGGTAATTGCAATAACGTTCGAATGCAATTAATTTGTAGTTGTGCTTTTACGCCTTATGCTAATTTATTCTGCTATAAAATGCAATAATTGATTTACATGCAGTAATGTTAACTCCATAACACTTTCTTTAAGTTATCTAGTTTATTGGGTATTTTGTGTTCGATAGTTAACGGTCGCGATAAAATTATAGTGATTTCTAATCTCGGTAGAGATCATAATAGAGGTACAGTATGGGAATATTTCACTATCTCCGAGTAATATAAGACAACAAGAAGCTGAGTCAAGAAGGCTCGACTTTCATCCCAAAGGTCGTAGGATCAAACCTCGCCACGCATTTTTCACGCCACTCGGATTTTCTTCTTGAAAAAAATTCTGTTAACTTTAAAAAGTTTGGAGGATATGTGACATTCACCAACCCGAACTTAGCCAGCATGTGTCTCTCTCTTCAAAAGACTTCCTGTGTCCCAGCAGTGGGAACGTAAGGTGATGATGATAACCATTGACAAGTTTTATTGATATAACTAACAATTTCTTAGTTTATTCAGTTTTTTTAATAAGCCTTTGGTTTTATTTTGTACAAATTCAAGGCTAGGTTATAATTTTAACCAACAGCCATTTACAAAAACAACAAAAGACAAAATACATTTAAGTATTTTCCCAACAAATAATTTATATTTATTACATTTTGAATATTAACATTCACTTACAATTATTAAAAAAGATTAAATAAATAGATACACACACACAATATAAGAAGAAAACAAAAACATTAGGTTGGAAAAATGGCTACGTCTCAGCATGTGCTTGATTACAAGAAAATTAGTATCAGTAATTAATTAGAATAATTTTAATTTGACATATTTTAAGTATGAAACTTGATGAATATGAGTTTAACATAGTAAATTAACGCACATCAAAAAGCGATTGCGTAAACTTAGTTATAGTTTTTTTCAGAATGATCAAAAGGGCTCATAAACATCCCAATGGAAGTTTCAGTAGCGGGTCCGACTCTCGAAAGATCAACCATTGTGCCACTTAATCGACTCCCGACAATCGAATGAAAAAGCATTTTTTTCGATTAACGTATCGAATCGTACCCAAAACTACCTAGACAATACAATCAGCTACTATTCACATACCTGTATTAAAAATGGTGATTGGGCGGTTTTTGGGCGGCTAATGAAGCATTGTGAGTTTTAGTATTCGATTATGATGATGATGATGTGAGGCTTATTAGTGCTGATTAGGGAGGGTAATGCGCTGTGAAATTGGTGGTGATGCTGCGAAGATGTGAGATGCGACAGTTGGGATCATTTTGATAAGTATGAGATTATGGTCTAATATTACACCAAGGGTTCTGTGTTCAGTTTTTATACGTTTTGCAATATAAAAAACAAAAATGAGTAGAAAAAAATATTTTGAAACTGCAAAAAGATACAGTTGGAGCAGTCACCGATTTAATTTTTTTTAAACATCTTTACTTTAAATGGTATTAAATTAAGACACTACTGAATGGATTTTCATGTGGTGTTCAGCAATAGTATTTTTTTATAGTGTTAACTATCTGACCCCGGCAAACTTTTTTTTTGCAAAATGAATAATATATAGTAGCCGATTCTCAGACCTACTGAATACGTATATAAAATTTGGTAAAAATCGTTAAAGCCGTTTCGGAGGAGTATGGCAACGAAAACTGTGACACGAGAATTTTATATATTAGATTATTTATATTTTATTTCTCTCTCATGAAAGATTTGTAATTCGATTTTAAGAAATCTGATATTTACCAAACGGAAAGAAGAAAAGATACATTGGTGAGTCATGAAAGCCTAATGATACCTACTATGATCTATTTCTTTGTATATCTGTTCCACTACATGTTTCGTTGAATAAGGAATAAATACGATTTGGTTTTTGTTTTGGTATAGGACGGGAATAGATCGTTTTTCCATCAATTTTCTCATATCTGTTTTTTTAGAACCCGTTACTATTACTTGTGATAAATACAACTTGTTATATTCTTATGTAAGATTCGGCTACATCATACGGCGGCCTACGAATATTCGTATAATCAATATCATCATCATCACCCTATTAACGTTCCCACTGCTGGGACACAGGGACTTCTCTCTTGACGAGAGAGATTTGGACGAATATTCGTATAATCAATACGATTTACGAAATTATAGATCGTACAAAATCAAACATTAAAATACTGCAGACAATGGGAGTCCGTAACCTTTTTGCTTACACACAAATTTATTTGTTTTGCAACAGTGCCGTCACTTTGCTATTCAGAAGCATAGACTGTATCATTATAATCATCATTATAAATTGTATAGCTCGTTTGGCTAGAAAGCGTTTTGTTTGTCTGTGAATAGCAATGAAAAGGTTTTCGTAACTCAATGGTCAAACTAATTGAATAGCTTATTAATTTGATCAATGTCAATACGGCTGCATAAGTGTGAATAACAAATGTCTTGTTTTGTCAAAGATGATGGTTTTTGGCAATTATCTGTCGAATGATTTGTGATTATTGTAAGTTGTCTAGACAATTAGCATTGCTTAAATAAGTCTTGTTCAATAACGTTTCATTGTTCCTATACTTTAGTATCTACCTAAATCTGTAGAATCGATTCTTGAAAATAACAGTCCAGTTTCAGTCATGATATCGATTTATTTTGTTGTGTTTATGTCACGTAGAAGTGATTGATTTAATATTATAATTACCGTATTATTTGAGAATTGTTACTAATCAATCATTTAAGGAGAATTTTTATTTGCATTTGCTTAAAGTCGGGGCGGGTCGCTATTTTCAAAATAAAGATAACACAAAATAAATTTGATAAGTTTGTATTAAATGGGCTCATTATCACCCGTTCCGAGAGTTCCGTGTACAGTTTATATATACATTATGCAAAAAAAACACAAACAAATAATTAAGTAAAAAAAGCTGTAGTCAGAGCAATTACACATTCAAGTACGCAACGATGCTTTACTTTATAAAAATCACGCTTGTTGTATCGGAGAGCACCCACGGGCTCCCTTATTTACTTATTAATTATTGGGTTTTTAGTATTATTTTGTTACAGAGGCAACAGATATACATAATTTCTCAAAATTCCTCCCTCAACTTTAGACGAGTAACTATCATGTTGAATACTGAAGAAGTTGTCAGAAAGCAAAAATCCGCTACTAAATCATTCTTTAGATACAGCCTGGCGAAAGACGGACAGACAGACGACAGTCTCAGTAATAGGGTCCCATTTTACCCTTTCGGCACGGAACCCTAAAAACGACCTTAAATAAAAAACACTGCCGATTATATTAACAGTGATATTTGTCAAAACACATAGACTTATAAACCCCATCCCGTTAATCCGATAGAGCAGAAACAAGCCCGTAACTCGCCCTCGCCGCGCGCGTGTTTAAGCGCATCTACGTCAAATTCACAAGATTAAACGTCAGATGTAGTGGGGAGCAAGATTGAGGAGTTTTTAAATCGGAGGGTTCCTAGGGCTGTCAATTTCTAGTTAAATTTATGAGAATTTAGAACAGGTCTTATGGTATCGGTTTATTTTTAAAATTTCTGGAAAACCATGGTTTTTAGGTCATTCCCGCATCATCTTGAGCATCTCTCTCTCTCATTTCAGAAGGAGATTGTAAGTTACTGGACTTGTTCCTCCCCACTAAACTTAACATCATAATGGACCACGTTTAGCAAGCGGGTATCGTAAAAAACGATATAGAATTAGAATCTGAATTTTTGAATGTACCTATTATCAATTTTATTGCATACTTGCACTTCAAAAATAGACCAGACCCAAAACCAACCAGCCAATAATGTATTTTATTACTTGCGCCCTTCCTAAACTTCACAAGAGTGCAAATCAATTAAATTTCCAACGAAATATATCATAATAATATATATATATTTATAGTTTGTATGTAATTTATCAAGCGACAGCCCTATTCCAGCGATCGCGCGATAATTGCTCGAGTTGTGTCAAGTAGTGCGCTTGTTTTGGGGTCCGTGTGTAGTGTTTGTGTTGGATAATTACAGTCAAACTTTTAATTTAAACTGACTGGTAATGTCTGCGGCATTAGGTTGGAAGATATCTGTGGGGAGAGATTTTTGGGTGCGCTTGGCTCGTTGGTAAGATCTTATGAAAGGAGTAACCGCGATTAAAAAGTCTTTAGTGGTGGAGTTTGAGCACGTGTTTAGAAATCAGGTTATTAAGTTGTTGAGACACTTTTTAGGGTTAGTCTATATAATATGTCCACAATATCTCATGGAAAGATAATATATGTAAAAAAAACACTCTTAATTTATCATTATTGTTATTTTCCTTCTTTTTCTTTACTTTGATTAGTTTTCCTTCAATTTAAATTTACAGCGCTACCGCTCAAATGTCAATAAGTGACATTTGATGATTTGAGGTTAGGTTTTTAGAACATGAGACTGTTGGTTGAGTTACTGTTGTAAATTGTAAGTGATAATCTTTTCAAAGAAGTAAACTAGACCTGAAGTAAAGGCTTTAAATGTTGTTTCTTTCGTTATTTCAGAGAAACGTAATTACGTCTTTTCTTTATTGGAACCATATAGAAACATTATATATATACGTGTCTTTACAGATTTGTTTTTTGTACGCTCACGCGTCAATGCCGATTAGGTCTCTTCGGTATATGAAACAAGATGAAATTAAGAATAATATAACCCGCCGCGCCAGCTTCTTAACTTTTCGGCGTCCAGTAGTCGCCATATTGAATTTTCACTAACGTCATGTCTTTCTCGCCGTACTAAGAGGAATCGATTGTCGTGTGAAATCGGCCCAAGCGTTTGGTCTGCATAGTGGGACAAAGGAACATACATACATACATACATACATAGACTATTAAACACATTAACACTCCTTCGTGTTGCGCAGTCGGGTAAAAAGATTTGAGAGCTATTTTAAGCCGAGTTGCAAAAGTATTCTATATACAGAAAAAGTTTTTTCTTACCTAAATCCTTTCACAAGGAAACGGTATGAAAGCTCCAACTTTTCAAACAAATTGATAGTTCATCGACGAAGTTGAATAAACTTATGTGCGTGCGGGAATGCTTAGAATTTACCACCGCTATTCAACAAAATATTAGTAACATTTTAACTAAAGTTAATATCACGTAGGATCTAATTTACCAAATAATTTCACGCTATTTAACCCGAACGCATCATTACTTAAACTTTAGCACCATTCGTCAGCAACTTAAGTGTTTTTTTGTCCTAATTCACCTTTTTCGCAAGTTTTTGGGTTTTAACGTAAATTAGTTAAATTTTGTTCGCACGGCGCGGTTATTTTACGGCGATAAGTGGGTTAGACTAACGCCTGGCAATTTCACACCCCATCTGTTGGGGCTGTTTGATACAATCATTAGTTGTCTGCTTGAGAGGGATGGAGATCATTATATTCACTGTTTTGGATTTATTTCGTTTGATGTTGTTATCATTTCCTGTTAGATTTGACAAAGTGTTTAAGTGATGGAAATATTGAAGGACCCGAATTACCCGGTTTTTTTTTCAGTTTATATTTGATGTCATCATTATGGAAATAGAAATATTATTTGTGTAAAACATTACAAAGGGCACTGGCAGGTTTATAAGTATTAAGATTATGCATACACAAATGGGTCGATTGAGCTGATTTTCAGTGTCGCCCTTCTGGGTCTTAAGCACAGCACTGCCAACACCTATAGATACAAAGTTATTTTCGCCCTAGAACATTGCAATCGTCAAACACTTAGTTCATTCGTTTCTACATAAATTTATAATAGTTTAAAATAAACGTGAGGTTAATAACTAATTAAAAAAAACCTTTAGGCTTAGTTCACATATTCTCACCACATCAATCATCATGTTTCGTAATGTGGTCCGGAGAAGCCACCTTCTAGGTCTTCATGTCCCATCTAAGACCACATCGTCACTTTACATCAGGTGAGATTGTGGTCAAATGAAAGCTTATCGTGAATAAAAAAAAAAACTTGGTCTTTAATTTCAGCAATAAAGACATCCATAACTAGACGTAACTGTCTCCTAGATTTTCTGTTATTTCCGTTGATACTTATATTTTCACCGCCGGCGCCGGTGGAAATTATTTAGTAAACTAGCTAGGCTGCGCGGGCCGACTCCAGGTCTCCATTCGAGAATAAGCACAACAGCCGACCGTCCTCGTACAAATTGGTAACATGCCGTGGCTCGTATATATTATATTTGCTTATGGCATTTTTTACGTACAGTCAGCGCAAGTAAGTGATCAAAATACAAAAACCAGACGTAACAAGTTATACCAAAAAGCCAATTCCATATAAAGTTTGAATCAGTCAAAATAAAATGATTATAATAACACCGAGGATCGAAATAAATGTGATCACTTACAACTTCTACAGTGGTCAATAACTTTTGACTAAAAATACTGTATGTATATATTATTTAAGGACCCTATCTCATCAGTTCTATTTGCTGTTGACTGTACCATAGCAAGAGTTGAAGGTACTAAGGTAGTAATAAATAGTCTAGCGAGCTCTCACCTGAGCGTTGGGTTGCAGGGCCGCATTCAGGGCGTTCTGTTGTGCCGCCGCGGCCGCCGCCGCCGCCATGCTGGCCCCCAGCGGGCCGTATGCCGCGCCGTAGTAACCGCCCATCGCTTGGCCCATGCCGCCGCCCATGCCTGTGGACAAGAGACAAAATATGTTATTGCTACAAATACAAAATAATTTACCAACCAACTAATATAACATTCGATTTACTTGCGGTTCCCTAGGATTAGATCCTGTGTCGCGGAATAGCGAAATACAAATTACGTTTCCAATAGGATGCCAACTATAATTAAGTAGGTATATTTAAAACATACAAAATAATATAAGCTAAGATCATAATCAACTTTTGGTACTTTCTTACTACATAGCTTTTTATAAATGCTAGCTTATATTCTAAATTCCGGCCGGAAAAAATCGCTTCACGCAAAAGCCCAACGCTTTTGCGTGAAGCGATTTTTTCGTGTTTTGTAATGTGGTCCGGAGAAGCCATCTACCTTCTAGGTCTTCATGCTCCATCTTAGACCACATCGTCAGTTTACATGAGGTGAGATTGTGGTCAAATGAAGGCTTATCCAGCAAAAAAAATAAAAATGTGGTTGTAGTAAATAGTTTGTTTATGGATTATGAGAATGACAACTTTTCATTCTCAATATTGTCAAATAATGTTTGAGGAAGGTTTTTAGCGAAAATAAATTATGACTTTGTAAAACGAAGTCACCACATTTCAACCAGAATGAAGTTTGAATACACACACTAAAATTATGCCATGAATAAAAAATGCCAGATCTGAACATATCAAGCATTCTAACACAACAGCAAGTGGCTGACACCATGATGAATACGCCTCGAATGAGATATCTGGAATGCCCTCTTCAATAGAACTGAATGCCCACAATAACGGGAACTTTATAGTGGGCATTCAGTTCTTTTATTAATTATTGCATATTTTTCAACTTGCGCTAATCAAAAATAATCCATAAGAGAGGTTTTTGTCCATATTAAAAAGTCTTACAATAAAATGATGATACTACACAAATCAAATGCTTTCATCATCATCACATAACGTTCCCACTGCTGGGACTATGGGACATCTCTCTTGGCGAGAGAGATTAGGCCTTAATTCACCACGCTGGCCAAGTGCGGGTTGGTGAATGTCACATGTCCTTCAAACTCTTAAAGGTTCTCAGAACATGCCGGTTTCCTCACGATGTTTGCCTTCAAAAATACAAAAAAAATCAAATCAAATACTTTAGTTCCTTTTAAATTACTTCAATCAACATAACGATTGAATACAGTTACTACAATAACGCCATGAGCCAATAACCTACACCTCCGAACATAACATTATCTAGCATTCCAACTCCACAGCAAGTGGCCGACACCTCGACTGCTGGTTCAATACGAGACAACTCGAAAGCCCGCTTGAATAGGCCTGAGTGCGGCCCACAATAGCGGGTACTCCGATTGGAGCCTCTATTAATTATTGCATTGTGCTCGAGTTCTGTTAATAAGCGGTCAGTTCCTTGACTGTTTATTAAACGCCTTAGCTTGTTGTGTTTGGTCTGTTGGGGTGTGTTTTGATTGGATTATTCTGGTAGTAGTCTGGTAAGTAACTCAGATTAGTTTCTAAATTATTCACTGGAGAAGCTATAACGTTTCAATTGCGTTTAAAATGTAGTGTAAGGACTTGTTTTCGGTGGGAACTAATAGTTTATTAATGAAGACAATAGATTGGTAAACTGATCGTGAGTAAATCGGCATGTTCAGAGAACTTTGAAGAGTTTGAATAACATGGGACATAAACCAGCGGCACTTGGGCAGCGTGGTGAATTAAGGACTTATCTCTCGCGTCAAGAGAGAAGTCCCTGTGTCCTAGCAGTAGGTAAATAGGGTGCTTTTGATGATGATGAAAAACAATATCAGACGTTTGCCAACAAAAGTAATGGTTTCAGTTAGCTGATGATGACGTTGATGTTGCTATGATACAAGATTAGAAAGATTTATGAGACACGGTGAAAATACCATAGCCATCAAAATAAAAGAAGAAAATACAATATAGAATATGCCATAGAGCAATTTACAAATAATAAACAATTCATAAAAAGTTCAACTGGAATACCAATTACTGTCAAAACCGATTTAGAATCTGTGAATTTGATTATTGTACAATCAACAACACTTATGCAGAGGTAAATACTTTTTAGGAAAACGCCTCTTTGCAAGCTAAGTACTTACTCAATCACATTTATTTATATAAACGTCAAAATAAAACCCAGTCAAATTAAATCGTCACTTGAAAGGACTCGACTCCTAACGGTCCGCATTACACGCAAATCGAACGCACTTCATATCTTCCGTACGATATTCCAAATTTAAATAAAAATAAATATGAGACGCCCTCATTGTGGTGACGTCACTCTACAATATATTATGAGCGCGACACTACACGCTTTGTACCCGTAAACGCCTGTATGCCGCAGATATTAGAATTCAAAATAGCTTGAGCTTTCCCTCGTTTTAAATATGATGGGTTTTGGAAAGGGACTTTTTTATTATATTTAATTAAATTCTGTCATCTCTGAAGGTCTATGTCTGTCTGGGATTGGCGTTTGATGGAAATACTCATCGAAGTTTGTGGAGAGTTTTGTCATTTGTGGATTTTGGATTTGACTGCGACAGGTTCTTAATTTGAATCGTGAATCTCTCATTTCAGTAATTATGGGAATTTTCCTTATCCATGAATAAGTGTTAGAGCTATAGTTCATGATATCGATTTTCAAATTATTTCGAATCTTGTGTTAGAAACTTTCAAACTTTTTCGGATGACTCGATTACCCGACAAAATGTACCAAATACATATTCGTAGAAGAAAACAGAATAATTGTTCTGGGCCGATACTTGCTATGCTATGATTTATATTAAAAAAATATGTAAATCCCAAAAATACACATTGAATTGAAATCTCATTTTGAGATCACTTCGAAATACATACTAGTAGTTATATAAAAACGGAAAACGTAAACATAATTGAAGGAAACATTTCAACGTAACCAAAAACCAACTATACTCAATAAATCCTCGAAAAGAAATTTTCGTATACTTTACCCTTCGTATGCAAATACGAGACCTATGCTCCATCGATCGAGCGAAGGTCATCTTTTATTCGAACGGGGTCTATTCTGGAGAGAATCTGTTTTCAAATATCACATGACACTTGTACGATATTATTAAAGAAAAAACTTAGCTTTCAAATTGTAGTCGCGTTTCGCTGAACGAGTATTATCTCAACAATTAGGCGTACATTTAGATTACGTGAATACTTAGTAAAGTTGTTCCCATTTTTTTTTGGATATGAAAAATCAAGACCATATATAGTGCATTGAAGTTTTGCCTGATGTAATGCTTTCGGGCAAAATGTACTTGACACTTTCTTATTAAATGGATAAAGCAAAGATCAGTAGGTGTCCAGTATTTACGGGCTAGCAGACGAACTAAAGAGAACAACCTATTTATTATTATGTAGTCATCATGCCTCAGGCGATATACATATTTTAGTGATTATTAATATGCTAGTTGTTTTGTAACTGGCATTATGAATCAGAAACATAGTGCTTTACTAAATATATAAATCTAAATTTAAAATTTAAGAAAAACCCCCGATTCCAACGTCCACGGCTAGAATAATGATAGTAATGATAGTTACAAGGCCTACGATATCGTTAATTCTTCTCGTATATTTCGGAAAGTTCATTCTAATCTTCTCTCTAAGCAAAACGTAAAACCAAAATAAAAACAATATCGCAACAATGAATTACAGCAAACCTAAAATACATCCGCTTGTACACCGAACGAAATGGAACCAACAAAATAACCATTTTCCGTGAAATTTAACACATTGAAAAAACGGTCTGAATTGAAAGGAAACCCTGCAAAAATCCCATTTGGTCCCACGTCGGACCTTTTCTCGGACCACAATGGGGCGCTATACTCTCGTATTAACATATTATGTAGGTAGGAAGATGGTCATTATGATTGTGAATAGAAATGGACGAATATGGATTGTGTAGCTGTAGGGTGAATGCTGGGAAATAATCGCTTCCATTTTAATGGAAAACATTTTTCACCTGTCGTTGGCTTTTGTCGGGCTCTGTTTGGGTAACGCTACCTTAGGCTTAGTTTTTATTAAAATACTTCCCATATATGATTTTTCACGTAAACGCGTTTCGAGTGTTTTATGGATTTTCCAGCGAGAAAAACGTATTTTCGGTGTCCTATAAATAGCCTTCATTTGACCACAATCTCACCTGATGTAAAGTGACGATGTGGTCTAAAATGGGGCATGAAGACCTAACAGGTAGAAGGTTCTCTAACAGTAAAAGAATTTTTCAAATCGGACTAGTAGTTTAGCTTTATAATATTAGTAGATATTTTAGTAGATTTTTATATATAATATGTGTTTAATTTAATTTAACATACTCTATTTGAATAAAAAGGTGGGCTTAATGCCTAGGAATTTTTAAACTTTCCTGACGTTCATCCTGAAATGCTAATTGATACCATGGAGTTAGAGATTCTCACTTTCTAAGCTTTTTTTTGTTTCATAAATCCTCAAAATTTGTTATACTTTGTTTGGTTGTATCAAATGTAATTTACTTACAATGATATTAATAATTTTAATTTGATTTGTTTTAAATGATTTTTAATAAGTGATAAACCTCACTTACTTTAAAATTTCGACCTATCGTGATGTAATTGGAAGCGCGCCGGGGCGCTATTCTGGAGATGCAGGTTCGTATCCTGTGCGCGCGTGTGTCTTAATCTTTTTCTGCATAAAATTTTAAAATTGATTTATTTTTGTTTAATTGTGTTAAATTATAGTATTTTATTTACGTACACTAATAATTTATAGGGACAGAAACCCTTGTTATGGGTCAGTGTACCACGAACATAAACACAGCTCATCGAGCAACAAATCTGTAGCAAAGACAATGATGATTTGCAAAAAGCACGACCAATCTATCAACTTATCCACGGTTTGTTAGGCACGAGGGTGCAATCCTGCTTATCATTCGAGAGGATGATATACGTTTTGATTATGTCGGATGACGGTAGAATTGGGGATCTTAAATCTGGAAGAGTTTCTTGATAATTTCTTCAAATAATTTAATAAAACTTTTTTTTTCTCCACGCAAGGTGTTAGGTGTTACTATTGTGTAATATGTATAACTGGTGACTGCACACTTATTTGTATAAACGTTTGATTGAAATTGATGGGCTTGATAAAAACTGCGTGGCGGATCACCAGGCTTTCAATATCATGGCAATGATTACCTAAACCTTCTTTCTCTACATAATGTAGGTTTTGGAAAACTGGAATCTTATATTCAGTGATTTTTGTGTTATTTTTGGTTAATGTATAACAGTTGGTACGCAATGTGGTGGTGTCTCTTGCAATAATTGAAAAAGATTTGGATATGGTTTTATGAGAATAATGGACTGACTTTATTTTAAAACATTTCAGCTTCAACCCCAACGACCATTTCTTTATCTGTTTCATAAGGCCATTAGCTAATGGTTTACCCCTTATAGTGTATAAATGCAACCGTGTCCAAATAATATTTCCAAGCTTTCCCAAAACAATAATGACACAAAAAATAAACAAATACTCCAGTCATTTCCCGTCGCCATAAACCGAAGCCATGCGTCCGCTCCTCTCGGCGTCCCGCCGCCAACTGTCATGTAAATGACGTCACGTGACCGGAAGCAGTTCGGTGGGGGGAGGGGCTTCCGGCAGCGCACGCTATTGGACACTTCCGGTGCGTAACAAACTTTCGGTACATAATATGCTAATGATGATTAAGCGTTTATTACTTTGTTTTGTGACTAATCAATATATTTTTTTATATATTGAGTTACCCTATATAGGTATCGGTTCCTACAAAAAACCGCTTATAAAGCAGATTCGGTAACTTAAAAAGTTATAATTATTATGTAATTCAAAATGGACATTGGAGCTTTAACGCTCTCAATAAACACCATCTGAGAAAACGACGCCATTGTTTTTCTATTTAAAAAAAATCTACAAAAACATAATCATACCTCTTATACTATTTCTGTTTTTCTTAAATTATTCATGAATGCTAATTAAACCCGTATTTCTTTTTACAATAAACATGAATAAACGAGCCTCGTACGTCAGTAAATATTATTAATAGCCCGACAATACAATAAAGCGAAAACATGTTGAAACAACCACAATGTGAACACGCAAAACCAATGAAAACCTCTATTGAAAAGAAAATTTGCATAAATGTTGAAGCGAGATGTTGATTACCGTGGTCTGATACAAAATTTCACAGCTATGCTTTGATTATGTATTTAAAATCTTGCATCTACACTTTTGTTTTTAGATTTAGCATCATTATTAGCATTTCTGCCATGACATAGTTTCCATCACAAATAATGGGGCTAGTTAGACCATTGGATTGTGTAGTGTACGATGGGCGTTGGTAGTTGTACCAGAGCCTCGTGTGTCATTTGCCAGGTAATAAATACACGGGCTGGTGAGACCCAGACCAACTAGTTATTGGTGCGAATAAGATATTCGCCTCGGTTTTGCTTTCGCCTATAGCTTTATTATTAGACATTAAGTTTAATTTAGTTGAGTTGCACACATATTGCGCTTGCTGTGGCTACCTTTAATTAAGAAAGCACTAGCACATAAATATTCTGTACCTTAATTTTAAGCTTTTTAGTGTATTTTCTTGTTGGTGGTCCTAATAAACAAATAAATAAATAAAAAAGTAAAAGAATGTTACTTAAGCGATACTATAGATAAAGACGTGCTTAAAAAAATATATCTCTCTATCTCTAAGTAGCGTCATTTAAGAACCAAACAAAAAGATTACCATGCCCCAAAATTATATTAAATATAAGTCTTTTTAGGATGAATTAAATGAGTTTATTGCTTGAAATTTGGTAAACGTGTCATCCTATAGTATATAGGTGTCAGGCTATTCATACTTTTCTAAATAATTTCGTCTATTTAGATATAACATGCAAAGTCAATTATGATTATGAGTAGTAAGTAGAAAAAAAGTTGTTCGCTTCGGCAAGTCTATTATTATTCACACTTTATACTGATACTAGTAGTGCCCCGCGGTGTTACCCGCGTTACAATTAATTTTCCCGCGGAATGACACTTTCCCGCGGTTTAAAGTATGCCTATGTCCTTTCTCAGGCTCTAGAGATTCTGTGTACCAAATTTCATTGAAATAATCTCAGTAGTTTTCGCGTGAAAACGTTATAAACAAACTTACAATCACATTTATATTTATATATATATTTAAGTAGGGATTCACAGATCACGGATCCAAACCATCTGCCAGTTTAAATTTATTTCGTTTGACTATGTACAGAACCATTTAACAAACAATAAGCTAATTTATGTAACACTGAATATTTTATCCCTATATTTCCCTGTTGCAACACTTGTTTAAATTGTGTCGTCTTACACCATCAATGTATGGAATATCATCACCATCATCGCCCTATTAACGTTCCCACAGCTGGGGCACAGGGACTTCTCTCTTGCCGAGAGAGATTAGGCCTTAATTCACCACGCTGGCCAAGTGCGGGTTGGTGAATGTCTCATGTCCTTTAAACTATTTAAAGTTCTCAGAACATGCCGGTTTCCTCACGATGTTAGCCTTCACCGTTAAAGCACGTGTTTAAAGCGCACATAAATTACTCAAGAAGAAAATTCCAGAAGTGCGTGTCGGGGTTTGAACCCACGGCCTTCGGAATGAAAGTTAAGTGTCCTCCCACTTAGCCAACACGGCTTTTTGAATGTACAAACCTTATTTGAATAAGTTATATACCTCTAAGTCACAGACTAATTTACAACAATTTTTCTCAAATCTATTTATGAATTGTGTCTCAAATAAAATTTATTTAATTTCATTTTATTTATTTCATTCCAACATATTTACTTAGTTCATTACGTGAGTGAATCCCTCTTTTTACAATGTATAAGAAACTCTTTTATTTTTACGTACCAACACCTCGTTGAGGAGAAGTTACACAGCATAGATTAAACACAGGAATAACAAACATAATATAAATTACAAAAGAACTATTATCATTTACCGAACATCTGTGTAAATTGAATGTGGCTAACTACGGTGTTTGTGAGACAGTATGCGTAATTAGTTTTTGAATAAAAAAACTTGTTTCTGGCTTTGGAGATATATTTAAGTTGGTATGATGCGATATATCGTAAATCAATTTAAGTATGAGATGGAGATAGGGTTCCGTGTTCAGAAAATACACATTTTGCAATAAAAAAATATATATTATTCTCAACTCAGTGTAAAAAATTGAAGCGAACTGTCAAGACTATGTTATTTCCTTGATTATTCTTAGTTTTTATTTTAATTAGATTTAAGTTGACCTGTCCATGTAAGCATAGGCTTCCAAGGGAATAAACGTTTTGACTTTGACTTTGACTTGATAATGTATATCGCAGAAAGATGCAGTTTGGTGCGGTCAACCATCCATGTACTGGCCTCGGGCGACGTCGCTTAAATTTATAAAATTCACGTCTTTTTGGGACAGACAGACGACGCAGTTTCAGTTATAGAATCCGTTTTACCGGTACGAAACCCTAAAACGAATGAAATTTAATTTCTATCCGACTTTTGTTTGTTAATGAAGGCTCTGTGTTTACATGTAGGTATTATATAATAAATAATACTAGCTGACCCCAGCAAACGTTGTTTTGCAAAATGAAAAATAGATAGTAGCAAAACTGTGACACGAGAATTTTATATATATTAGATGTATCTTATATATAAAATTCTCGTGTCACAATGTTCGTTCCCGTACTCCTATGAAACGGCTTGACCGATTCTCATGAAATTTTGTGAGCATATTGAGTAGTCTGAGAATCGACCAACATCTATTTTTCATTTTGCTAAACAACGTTTGCTGGGGTCAGCTAGTATACTTATAATATTTTATATTGCTACCAACTCATGCAATTTAGATATTGCCTAAGGTTTTCCATAAAATACAAGTAGGTATTTTCTCTGGTTGGCTTCGGCCGCGGCTTGTCACCACCCTCCGGGATGGGCCAGTGCGTGAAGCGATTTTTCGTGTTTCGTAATGTGGCCCGGAGAAGCCATCTACCTTCTAGGTCTTTATGCTCCATCTTAGACCACATCGTCACTTTATCTAACATAAAAAAAGGTAAATAACGGGTTGTTTCAGATAAATATTTCTTCGTCTTTAAATCACTGATTATAAGGACTTCGTCTGAAACTGGCTTGTTTGCGAATGAGCGACGCGTGCGCGACGCGTGTTCAATGGCCCTTTTTATTGTGCATTTAGTTAATGTCCTATTTTATACGTTGTGCGTGCTGCTTCATTTTATGCTATTTTTAAGCTTAAAATATAATTATGGCCAGTAATGTATTTTTTCCTTAAGTTGTCTTGTTAGTAAGAATGTATGTGAAAACATAAATGATGTAAAATAGTGTTCTTTAATATTAATTCCTGAATAATGTGCAATATAATAAATTTATCTGTCTGTTATAGTGGCGCGATGGGCGAACGTCGGTTTGCGGCGCAAAAGTTAGCGGGTTTGATTCCCGCTTAAGGGTTGAATTGTTTGTATGTTCTGGAAGTATTTGTCATAAAATAAATCTATACATATGTATAGTCTAGTACCCTTAACACAAGCTTAGAGCTTACCACAAGGCTATGTAGATATCAAGAGCGTGAGCTGCTGTCAACGTCACCTGTCAACGGGTTGCTCGTTGACAGCTGCGTTCCATTACACATTATGCTACAGGCTAAACTTGGATTGTCCGAAAATATGGTTTATCTATTTTTTTATTTTACATGTTGAAATGTATGTATGACCGCTCAACGGATTAGCAAGTTGCAGTGGGCAATGCATATAGCACATTGAACCGATAGCCGTTAGGATCAAAGGTTTTTGATTAGTACGACGAAAGACGCTGAACTGGATTGACGGTTAAATAAATACATTTGAAAAATATAAGATAAGCTCATACATACACCGAGTATAATGTATACACATTTAACAATAAAAAAACTAAATTTAAAATTTAAGAATTTTCCAATGCCGTGATTTCCTTAAAAGTTAAACACCTTAATATTTTGTAATGTGCACGCGATGCGCTTTCATTTGATACCCCACTCGAGTATATTTGCAGATTTTCGGTTTTCCTTCCCCACTCTCACCCCCATAACTTTTAAACGGCACAACCGATGTCCATGAAACATGTCTAAGAACACTCGAGCTCTCGCCTTTCATACAAAAAAAACACTAAATAGAAATCGTTCCATCCGTTGCGAGCTATGATGTCCCAGACACAGACAGAAAGACACGTCAAACTTATAACACCCCTCTTCTTTGGTTAAGAGTTAAAAAAAAACATACATTAACATTTATTTTCAAGTGTGCAAAAATATGCTGTAGAAGCGTCGCGCAACATTACTTAACCTTGTAAAAATCACGTTTGTTGTATTTGCTGTAAGTACATAATCCCTCAAAACTTTAACTCTCTATCTTCCGGTTCTTGAGATTCAGACAGATAGACGGTGAATACCCAGCAACACGCCCCGTTTCACCAATTCAGTACGGAAGCCTAAAAAATCTAAAAATTACTGCTTACAAAACCTAACATGAAAATATTACCCTCCTTCACCAGCCGGGTAATTACCAGGCGTCTCCAGTGGTCTCCGAACTAAGCGTGGGCGGACCGCCACGTGTATCGCGACCCTTATTTAAGGGTTGTGACACACCGCGGTCGAACATGGCTTTTAAGCTAATTGCTGTCGAGAATTTATGTTGTGGATAAAATTGGGGTGAATAATTATAAGGCTTGCAGTTGCAAGGGAAAATGTCTTGGTGGGAATAAGGTTTTAATTACTTAGTGTTTATTTTATTTTTAGGTTGTGTAGGTACTAAGTCTTACGGAATAATACTCATATGACTTGCAGAGTGCTTATTTTTAATACTTTTTTAATTATGTTGAATATTATGTATAAAAAACACTACCTAATGAATCCTAACAAATATTTTGTCAATTTATAGCAAGTAAAATATATGGTCACAATGATTTAAAGCAAGTAACCTGTGTTATAATTTGTCCATGTGCTAAGGAAAAAAAAGTTTTGACTTTGAAAACAAACTTTTGAGACAAAACACTCACCAAATCACTATTCAACATCTCGACTATCCAAATCACCAATAATTTATCCAAAGGTTGTCCCAATAAAGTTCACATTTATAAATACATTTCACATATAAAATTATTACTTATACTTATCTGATGTAAATCTTGCACGCGACGTCTCATCCTAAGGCGAATATCGAGCGCCCGCCGCGCTCACACAAAGGACCTCCAGAACACATAGTTTAGACTTTTAAGCTGTCTTCCTGCTTTTGACAGTTGACAGTTTTCGCTGTCAATGTGAAAGTGACAATGGGGGTTAGTTGGGGTGGGGTCACGGCATTGACACGGGCTTAAAGTTATTGAAAAACGAGGGTGGTTTTAAAGGGTTGCGGGGTTTCGGTCAAACGATGTTTTCATTTTGTTTATTGGATATTTTTATTGGATTTCTTTTGCGGATGCAGTTTTTATTAGTCAAATTTAAAGTATAATGTATGTAAAGCAGAACAATGTCTCAAATCTTAGTGCTTTTATTTATTAACAAAATTATTTAGGTCTTTCAAAATCATTGCGCATCGGCAAAGAAAATATCTAGCAAAATCCTACTAATACTATAAACGCAATATAAGTCAGTGTGTGTCATTAAATCTTTGACGCAAAAACTACTGGATGGATTTTGATGAAACTTCACAATAATATAACTTACATATGAAAATAATACTACTACATTTTTTTCCGGGAAAATACAATTATTACGAGCAAAGCACGATTTGAGTCAATTCGGTAAGACCATTGCTGTTCTTCCAGTAATGGACAAAAGCTACTTTTTACAGAAAGAACATTTATAATTACGCAGAAAAAGCCGCAGGCAGGCAGCTAGTATTTCATAAAACACTGGCAACAACGTGGCCTAAAAAGCTATTTTATATACACTTTTAATTTTTTTATATAAACACTACAACGGTTATCTAATTGCAGCTAAAATAGTACAATAAGATATCCGTTACACGTTCATTTTGGGTATTAAAAAAAAACGTTTTATTATAAACAAGTACTGACAAAGTTTATTTTGTGAGTCACGAGAAAAAATCGTGACTATTGCCGTAGTTTTTGTTGTGAAAAGGCGAGTGACCCGATGCTGCGTTTAGATGGTCATTGTGTTACTGGAATAATAAAAACAGACTTTTTCTGCTCGACCCACTTGCTTATAGTAAACACTTCACAATTAAATGGACTGTAAAAATACATCTAAACAATATGTCAATAGAATGACCATCTAGTGACAAATAAATAAATATTTCCACTATCCACACAGCAACATCTAATCCCGTGGTAAGCTCCAAGCTTGTGTTACGGGTACTAGACATTTGATATACTTACATATATCATAGACATACATGCATAGATATTGGAAGTGTTGTTTCGATTTCCACACGAAGTCATCATGTTTAAGATCAATTTAGTATATATTATACAATTTCATAACCTATATTTTATCTAAGCCTAATCTGAATTAATTGTTATGCTAAACAACTTTCGTAGTTTACGGCATCCTTAGTATTTAAGCCTAGAGACCTTAATATAATCATAAGTTTTATTACCGGTTCGATTGCAAGCTTGCAAGTCGCTTAAACATGAAATTTTTACCAAAACTTACATACGAGTAGGTACATCTATTTGGCATTGTTTGCTTTCGCATAACAGTGCCGTCATCTACAATAAATACCTCTGTACACTAAAATTAGAACAATCTAGATCGTTAGGAGTTTGATAATGGATTCTAGTCAATCTATTCTCAATCTAAGGACTTCCTTTATTACCCAAAGCCAGCTCACCACTACATCTATCCACAGGCTACAGTCTGCTCATCTTCGTCAACAATTCCCTTCGCTATTACTTACCTGCTGAGGTACCTACGTGACTACTCACTTACCCATTGTGAACGCAGCACAGTTGTGTAATTCCTGCTCGGATCCGATGACGTCCACTGAATAGGTTGATAACGTTCTCATTGTGCCTCTTTCCTACCTATTTGTACTGTTATAGTCCGATGTAATTCTGATTTCTGTAGCGGATACGTTTTTGTACTGTTGGGTAATCGATGTTTATGTTATGATGGTTTTGTAGGGGAATGTTTTGGGTAATCTTTTTTTTTTTAATCAAATTTTTCTTTTTCAACAAATCAGAAATTACATTTACTTGTAGTCCCAAGTCTAAGTCAAGTTGACTTGCGGACTTGCCTTGGATAAGCGTATTTTATTTTATTTATAATGATTTTATCTATACAAAAACTCACGCGGTAGGTGGTTAGGTACATTACCTCTTTATAATATACATTTAATCAATCTAGAAAACAACTCCCATCAGCTTTCTTTAACCCGATATAACCCTTTTTTGAAAACGAAGATAATTCTACTACTATGTAATCAATATCTCTGATAAATTATAACACTTCAAGGTTAAAATTAATTAAGTCGCTGTAAGCAATAAACCCGCCCATTACGCTTGCTAGGTTTAGTTTTAGTTACTTTTGTTTTAGATTGTTGTGTGTAATAAATAATTTTCTATTCTACTGTAAAGTTCCGCCATTTTGTAAACACGTTAAGCTTGCAAATGGCCGTCACCCTAAGTAACAGGCCTTTATTACAGGTTATGATACTGGTGGCATACTCAGTGTTTAATCGTAATAAAAACTTTTTACAACGCGTAATAACTAAGGGCTTTTTTGAGGGTGTATAAATAATGTCTTTATTTCGTATGGTTTATGATTATGAGTATTGTCATTGCGATTCCTAAAATTCAGTATTTTATTGTTTATTTTTAACTGACTCCACAATTCATTTTTTTTTCGTGTTTGCTTTAGATTTTGGGTTGGCCTTTGGCTGTTCAGAACACAATTTGACTACTTTAGATTTTTGCCTAGAGGCCAAAGTGATTATGGCTTATTGAGTCAAACACCCAAACCTAATAAGACACTAATTGACTAGTGCTATTTTTCTGAGACAGCCATGTAGAAAATAATAATTATCATACGTGAACCGATGTTAATGTTAAAAATGATACTAGTATCAGCATGTCTGCAAGCAATATATTATTATATTATTCAATTTCAGTTATCTAGCTCCCATAACAAAAATGTTGATGTGTGGATTGTCAAAATAAATAATTATACTAGCTGGCCCGTCCCGGCATTGCACGGATGCGAAGACCTGCCTCTTGAATAATAATAATAATAAAATAAAATGTTCGTCATTTATTAAAAGAAGCACACTCACTTTTTCTTATTTCACGCAAACTGAATTTCAAGTTGATACAGTGCATTGAACGTTTCACGTGGCTTAGTAAAGGGTTCGAACATTTTTGTATGGAGCCTGGCATACCAACTAGTCCGCCATTTTGAAAAAAGCGTGATTCGGCGGCCAGTGATGAAACTCATGTCAGCCGACCCAAATATCTCAGAAGCCTTAGGAAATAATCATAGAACACTTTTTGTTTGTAATCATTTGCTCTTTCGATTGACATGAGAATATATTTTTTTTTAATGGCGTTCGAGTAGGTATGCCAAAGAAGTTCGATGCTCTTTGTATATCACAAGCAAACACTCCAGAACTTTGATGCTCCAATTCATCACATTTTTTTATAAAATTGATAAAGCTGGTAATAGGCGTCCAGTATTTTTCGACGGGCTAACAGAGGTCTAAAAATAATACCTGTTTTTTTATGTAGTCACATGCCTATTGCTGAAAACGCATATAGATGCGTTCAGTAGTAGGCAGAAAGATGGACAGGCGCGTCGGCTGACATTTTTTTACAAAATTGTAAAACTTATAAATCTGTGTTGTTCTATTCGCTTTTCAACTCAGTATAAAAAAATTAAGCGAACTGTCAAGACAATGTAATTTTCTTGATTATTTTTGTTTAGAAAATAAAGTAAGACCTGTCTCGACGATTTGACTTTGACTTTGACATTACTACGGTAGTAGAAAATTTAGCGGCCATTTCCATTTTATTCAAGCGATCATAAATACGTGATTAACTATCATTGTCGAGCGAGCATTAGCACGCACAATTAGCCAGTTAGCTTGGATAAACAAAGTACATACATACACTAACCTAGTAGCTTAATGTGTACAATGTTGACTTAATAAAGCTCTCTACTTCTCCGTTTTATTTGTGAAAGTTTAAGTTTAAATGTAGGGAACTTGTTCCCTTTATCGGATGATATTAGTTTATTTTTCACCCCTGACGCAAAAGGAGGGCTGGTATAAGTTTGACGTGTCTGTCTGTCTTTCAGTGGCATTATAGCTATCGAAAGGATGAAGAAATTTCAATTAAGTACTTTTTGTATGAAAGGTGATGCGCTTTCATTTCACGTGCACATTTATTACTAATTTTTTTTTTGAGTTTGATAAGCCTTCATTTGACCACAATCTCACCTGATGTAAAGTGAGGATGTGGTCTTAGATGGAGCATGAAGGCCTAGAAGATGGCTACTCCGGACCACATTAAGAAACACGAAAAAATTGCTTCACGCTCTGGCCCAGCCCGAAGGGTGGTGACAAGCCGCGGCCGAAGCCTACCACCAGAGACTGTTCTTAGCACCACCCGGAGGTCACGTGTAAGGATTCAGAGGGTATATATATTATAGTCCTCCACATCGATTTCGATGACGGCGACCTTTGCTTTATTTTCTATTATGGGCTCTTATGAGACTGGCCAGACCAAACTTTGACTTAAACACCCTGCGGCATGTTTGGCAGTAGAGCTGACCAGCGGGTTTGTAGGTGTAGAAGGGCTTTACATACATACTTACATACTTAGTAAGGGTTGGAATGTTTTTTTAGAGTTTATATTATTTGCATTTATTGGAGTTTTGGACTGGCTCTGTTATCTTCTATAAACAAGGTGTTTCAAAATTAGAACATGACGGAAACGGAAAGGGCATGCACCAGGCGATCATATTTTGTTCTACAACATTTCGATTTGGAGGTCTTTTAAAAAAGACTTTTTATTTTTGTTAACCTAATCTCGGTAGGTTATGTTTAGCCTCATATTAATTGATTTATGTCTTTTAACACCAGTAAGAAGTTAAAGTTAAGAGAAAAAAACCCTACCCACTGTTTTATTAGTGAATGTTATTATCTTACTAAATGTGATAGGTTTACTTTAATTGATACATCTCAGTGAAACCAATATAAATCTAAATTTGAAATTTAAGAAAAACCCCCGATTCCAATGCCTTAATTTCCTTTAATGTAAAACAACATAATATTATGTAATGTGGACGCGATGCGATTTCATTTGATACCCCACACTAGTATATTTGCAGATTTTCTGTTTTCCTTCCCCACTCTCACCCCCATAACTTTTAAACGGCTCAACCGATTTTAATGAAACATGTCTAAGAACACCCGGGCCAAACTCACCTTTCATACAAAAAAAAACTAAATTGAAATCGCTCCATCCGTTCGGGAGCTATGGTGGAACAGACAGACAGACAGACAGACAGACACGTCAAACTTATAACACCCCTCTTTTTTGGTCGGGGGTTAAAAAATAATTAAAACGATTTGTATCGAAAATCTCACGAAAAATTTAGATTTTCTGATATACATTCAACATTTTCTACGAATAGTCTTTCTAATGTATATTGTAGATCAAAAGATACCCGTCATGAGCCTATTTGTATTTTTTGAAGGTTGGGCAAAATCTCCGAAATTTGATATCTTATGACCAAAATCACCAATGTTTATAATTAGCAGATATAAGTTCAATGTACTTACCAGCTCTCAAAGCATCCATCGGCACACTGGGATACGGTATGGAGTACGGATACCCCTCCTTCCTCAGGGTCTTCGGCTTCCTCCGCGGCCTGTACTTGTAGTCTGGGTGCTCCTTCATGTGCATCGCCCGAAGTCGCTTGGCCTCATCTATGAATGGTCTCTTCGCGTCTTCTGAGAGAAGCTTCCATTCTGCACCTGAGAGAAGAATTACTTCGTGAGTTTTTTTTTAAACCTTTACTAACTTTTTTTTTTTTTTTTCGAATGGACATTTGATGCTGTTGACCGCAGATGGCCATGACAGCGTTACCGGACTGTGCCTTTACTAACCACAATTTAATAAGGATATTTATAGGAGAAATGTTTAGAATTATGTGTGTTTGAATTTATAAAAAAGTACCAGAACAAGGTAAATAATTCAATGGATATATAATTTTAAGACAAAATTATGAAGATGGTTCCAATGTGTTCCTCTAGCACACACCGACCTGTACCGGAACAGCTTAGTAAATTATTTTTTTTATTTTTTTATTATTGATAAGCTTTCATTTGACCACAATCACACCTGATGTAAAGTGAAGATGTGGTCTAAGATGGAGCATGAAGGCCTAGAAGATGGCTTCTCTGGACCACATTACGAAACACGAAAAAATCGCTTCACGCACTGTCCCAGCCCGGAGGGTGGTGACAAGCCGCGGCCAAAGCCTACCACCAGAGACTGTTCTTAGCACCACCCGGAGGTCACGTGTAAGGATTCAGAGGGTTACCACCTAGGGGTTACTTTTGGAGGTTTTGTCTGTTTACGGACGTAAACAGACAAAACCTCCAAAAAAAAATATGGTCTTTAAGTGATTCCTTTGATGATGGATTTACAGCAGATAGTGTACCATTTCATTCGAAATGATGATAATACTACATTATTACAAGTAGGTACTTTTTTTATAAGAAATTGTTTTTGTAATTATGGTTAAGATGATAAAAGAGTCCTAAAACCAAAATAACTGTCAACCAGTTTTCAGTTACACCAGAAACCTAATCAGTAAAGCTTATTAGCATCCTGCACAAAAACTCATTAAAAGACTTGTTAAAAAGCTGAAAAGTAATTTGCCCTAACCATCGTTCATTGCGGGAGACAATAGCTTTGAATCGATACAATATAATCGAACGACCCGTCTCCCGATTCAAGAGACCAACCCTTTGTCTCCCCCCATTTATAGAAGGCTGTATTCATTCACCGAGGAGGGGCGCTATCCACCATTGAAATAGACAAGACAATCCCAATTCAGACGAGCATAAAAGCGAAAACAATGTCGCTAACATAGAAAGGAACAATCCCGCTCGAAGGACCATCTTTTGTCCCGCTCGCGCTCGCACTTCCCTCCCTGGGAGAGAGTGAGACGGGCACAACAATGGCGGAAAACGCCGCCTAATGACGAATTTGCGCTTTTCATTCCGCAACAGAAGTTTTTCCCGGTTCCTCATTATTTTGTCGATACTTTGGGTGGTCGTCTATTTGGCCTTTGTTGCTATACAGATAGAATCGTATATTCACTGACAATAGCTACAAAAGCGTACTGGCTACGTTTTTATTTGGAGCTACAGAAATGGAGCTGTTTAGTTGTCTCGATTGTCCAGGGATTTGGGAATTCAGAATGGGGTATTTGACGTATCGAAATAGTTTTTCCAACTTTTCATATTGAAAGTCAATTGGTAACTACAATTGCATAATCATCAGCCAAGGAATCAGTGAATACAGATTTGTCTAGAACGTGCATTGGCAACTCAATTTGCATACAACAACACAGACCGCGGTGAAGACAAGAGAACAAAACAAATATATTCTGCTAGAACAATGCGGACTGATGTATGAGCGCAGAACAAATGTCTGAACTATAGTTTTTCCAGTAGCTCTGCACGGTTGTCTGTTTACCGGGATAGGTATTCATAGCACTTAATTCTTGTAGTGTTGAGTGAAATAATGGTCTGTTGTTATGCGGACATGACTGCTTTAAACGGAGTTTATTTCTATAGTTAATCTTGTTAACTCTACATCACATACATTTTTGTGTGAAGAGTAAGAAATTTGATGAAATAATATTCAGAGAAAAATCATTACAACGAAGGTCACAACGCGGGCACTGATATTAAATCATCTTAACTAAATCTCTTGACTACAATTTAATTAATTGGCATGACGTAGTAAGTCTTAATAAAATTAGGTCATGAAGAAGTGTACACTTAATTTCATAACTAGTTTATGAAATTAAGTGTTAACATAAGTTCTTAAAATAATTTAGTCATACCTATTCAAGGTGTTGCTACAGCGTTGACATTAAGGAAAACCTAACTTTCAAACAATGGGAGGTATAAATAGTTCCAACATTTCCCATCTCTATGACCAAAAACTACGTCATACACACACAATTACGGAGCGTTTCTTATTCACTGTTTTAGCACAATAATAGCATAATTGTAATGTAAATACATGTCGTGTTCAAACGACATTGAGAGTAATTAATGCGTTTGACTCCTCTGTTTTAATTCTTTGGCTCTCAGCGCTATGTATAAGTTACGGCGCTGAGGTTTTTGTTGTGAAATGTTATCAATACACTTATTCAATCAATTTACTTTGTTTACGAAGGGATAATTCATTTAAATGATGTACATTGTTTGTGAGGTGGTTTGTTTATCATAAATTTCCTATTAAAATTACACAGAATTTAAATCTATAATGCAGATGGTGTTTTATAAAGTACTAGCTGTGCCCTGCGGTGCTACCCGCGTTATAATGGATGAAGTACTCTTAACCAACAACATATTTATTTGAATAAAGATTAATATTATTATGTTGATACAACTTTAACAAATTATTTCGACCAAATTAGGTAACATAAAAACGGTTTTGTGAGTTAATCTTAAAAGATAGACATACTATCGCGGACTGTTTTTTAGATCATTAAAAGAGCTATTATTCTTTAATACATATTTTTTGTGTATCTTGAACCGTTTTCACGGCGCACGCAACGGAAGGCTTCAAAGATGAACAATTTCTCCCGTTTTTTACACATTTACCACTATATATTAGGTCCTTACATATGAAATTGGCGTTTTTCGTACTGGCCACTTTAATCACAAATTTCTCCTCTTTGGTAAGGAATTCCAAATTCAAATTTGTACAGCTATAGACTCATGTATTTGTGCTTCGATGATCGTCATTCATTTGTTTTTTTTCTTCTGTTTTTTTCTGTTTGTGTCACTCATTTTACAAAATGGAAAACTTAAAATATCGCATTATTTACGAGTACGAGTTCCGCCGTGGCACTAGTGCTGCGGAAACAACTCGAAGGGTGAATGATGTGTATGGCGGTCGTGTTGCAAAAGAAAACACAGTTCGTTTTTGGTTCCAACGTTTTCGTTCTGGAAATTTCGACTTGCAGAACAAGCCCCGTGGACGGCCTGAGACTCAAGTTGATAATGAAGAGTTGAAGGCTATTGTGGAAGCGGATCCATCGCAAACCACGTCCGAGTTAGCTGCAGGCTGCGGTGTTAGTGATAAAACTGTTTTAATTCACTTGAAGCAAATTGGGAAGATTAAAAAGCTTGAAAGGTGGGTACCTCACGAATTGACTGAAGCAAACCGGCAAACGCGCGTCGACTGCTGCGTTACATTACTAAACCGGCACAATAATGAAGGTATTTTAAACCGAATCATTACCTGTGATGAAAAATGGGTTCTTTACGATAATCGGAAGCGCTCAGCGCAATGGTTGGATCCTGGCCAGCCAGCCAAATCCTGCCCCAAGCGAAAATTAACCCCAAAAAAGTTACTTGTAAGCGTTTGGTGGACTAGTGCCGGTATTGTTCATTACAGTTTTCTCAAATCTGGCCAGACTATTACGGCTGATGTCTATTGTCAGCAATTGCAAACCATGATGGAAAAGCTAGCGGCTAAACAACCTAGGCTGGTCAATCGCTCCACGCCACTGCTGCTTCACGACAACGCTAGACCACACACTGCGCAACAGACGGCTACTAAATTAGAAGAGCTTCAATTGGAAAGTCTAAGACATCCTCCGTACTCCCCGGACCTTGCTCCAACAGATTACCATTTTTTTCGAAATTTGGATAACTTCTTGCAAGGGAAAAAATTCAACTCCGATGGGGCAGTCCAAATCGCCTTCAAAGATTTTATTGATTCCCGTCCGACTGGTTTTTTTAGTAAAGGGATCAATGAACTACCTATAAGATGGCAAAAGTGCATAGAAAATAATGGTTCATACTTTGATTAATTAAATATATTATATTAAAAAATATTCGACTTTTTGTTCCTCCCATACAAAACGCCAATTTCATATGTAAGGACCTAATATTTGCTCCTATTGGTCGTAGCGTGATGTTATATAGCCTATAGCCTTCCTCGATAACTCGACTATCCAACACAAAAAGAATTATTCAATTCGAACCAGTAGTTTCTGAGATTAGCGCGTTCAAACAAACAAACAAACAAACAAACAAACTCTTCAGCTTTATAATATTAGTATAGATAGTATAGATAGCGTTATAAATGCAAAAGTTTAATTTTTATGTTAGATCGGACAGACATTATTTCTGATGCAATACCAAGATAATAAGATTATCTTGAAGTAAGTACTCAAAATTCAGAGGAAGAAACTAGCATCCTAATGCGAAATAGAAAAAATATAAAAAAGGTTTATTTTTAAATTAGATAAAATGTCGTTAGCATTCGTTTGTCATTGTTTGACATTTGTATACGTTAGAAAGAGACAAAATGCATGCTAGATATATACTCTAAGATGCTAGATAACTTTGCTATCTATTTCGCATAAGAAGGTTTGAGGTTATTTCATTTTCATTCGAGTCCGTTGATATTTTGCAAAAAAGTTACTTGTGTTTTAATTAAATGACATAAAAATTGACATTAATTGTAAAACCTTTCAATTGTCATTGCACTTATATTGTTCTTTCATACCCCCAAGCTACGAGTACATACAAGGCACTTACGTTGGTTATTTCAACTACAAAGGCCACGTGCCGATACAACAGTGTTGCCACCATAATTATTTCCTACAGCGCTCGGGAAACAATGCCGATTGCAGGCAACAGTGGCAACACTACAATTATTGTCCGGTTGCTGTGGAATTAGGTATTTTAATAACTGATTGTTTTTAATTAGTTTCTAATTCTTCAAGTAAATATTATGTTGTCTTTCTCATTTGATCAGTAGAGACAATTAATTTGATTACTGGTCTTAGGCAGTGTGATATTTTTTCTTCTTGGTATTTTTTTCAAACAAAGAAACTTTTACTAAATAATAGTTATTATAACAGGCATAGTAATAATTAGCTATTACGTGAGATGTATAAGTTTTTTAATATACCAGGGTATCTTATTCGTATAAGCGAAAAAGAATTTCAAAAGGAAGATTAGCGTTGTTTCGTTATGTACAAAATAACACATTCTGAGTTGAGGGCGTTTTTGAGTCACAATCTGTGTTAAAAAACATAAAAAAAATTACTGTTATTATTTTTATGTGTAAATAAAATGTGTTTTCTTTCTCTCATTTTAAAAAGCCTTTTAATTTGATAAAAAAATAATTAAGAAGGCAACGTCAACATATGTAGGTATACACTTTATTTCAAATAAAACCATTTTACCCCAGACAGTAGTCAAATCACAACAACGAAACAAAATCACAAGCAAACAATCTAAAATAATCATCCCAAGCACCCATAGAAACATGAAACGTACATATCGCAAGACAACAGACATAAGACACAGCTCTTTCACATAGCATAGAGGTATTGTCAACAACAATTGCAAAAACAACATACAGTACGTAACACACGTTAGGCACAATACCGCTCACAACAAAGCTCACTTCTCTCTGCCTTGTATTAAAGCTCCTATTGTGCCGAGAATCGGACGAAAATGCTCTTCATTACTCTGAAAGCTTGTGTGCCGTGCGACAATGGTGAAAAGCCCCCCTTTTGGGGTGGGGACAAAGACGCATGCCGAGGAAACCACCCCCTTTCCCCTTTCGCCCGTAAAATTGAAATGGTAAGAAACGCTATTTAGGTCATGATTTTATTAAATGTGTTAATAGATTTTTGTTAATAATGCCTTTGGGGTTTGAAAAGGAAGTGGAGAAATTAACTTCAAAAGAGCTGGGGTGAATTTGATGAGATGTCAAAAATGGTTAAGGCGCGACCGTTTTTGTATGGACTGATAGGAATTTTCAATTTACTGACATAATAACGACATTATACCGGTAGTTCACTTCTTAAAACAATTTTTCCTCATGTTCCCGCCACATGTCGTATCTGCTACCAATTTACCCCGATTATTCACGGTCCTATGTATTATAGTCCGTTTTTACCCGACGTTTTTTGTTTCCCCCGTTTTTTCTTAATTAAACCGCATCTCTATGCGATTGGTCGTTTTCCTGAGGCATAGCCAATGAGTCCGTGGAGAATTACCCAAAGAAATTGTAGAAAGAAAATGGAGTGAAAAGAAGTATGCAGTGAATAATGGGGAATCTATTAAAGACGTAGCGAAGTAATTCGAACAGAATGACTTACACTTTGATGCTGATTAGTTTTGTTCGTGAACTTTGTTGTTATCCGACTTTTGTTGTATTCAGACTATTCTTGTAATACGAATGGATTATAAAAGGCATGGTCTGTTCTATACCGGTTATGTATGTTCCTCCTGCTTTTTGGATTAATAAAGAGGCCATTTCTTGGAGAAAATTGTGTTTTTTATACTGAGGTTACCACATGTACGTTAGCGGGCTTGTACAAAGCCTTTTGATCTGAAAAGGTGGCTACCTACGACTGGTGTCCTAGACTTTTCCTATCTGGATGATTTAAATGAAAGATATATTTTGGTGCAACGAACGTCTTGATTTTATTGTGCAATAATGGCAATATGTTATTAGATGGAGTTAAATAACCCAGTCAAACATAATAAATAAAGAGCACACATAAGGTCTACATTCACATCAGAAAACGTAAATTGTAGGGGAACAAATAGGTGTGATGAGAAGAAATGGTATACTTAATTCACCTGGGGTGATTGACCCAGGTATAGTAACTTAGACTTTATTTGCCAAAGAGACTTAAGTTTCACATTAAAACCCCAGCTTCGAGACCACTAGGCCAACATGGCTTACGCTTATGTTAATAAACCAGTTCAATGTTGCCAAGCAATGGTGACAACTTGACACCTAGAGCCTCAACCATTTACTACATAAGGGTGCCTTATCGCGCCAGTTCAGGCTCATGGGGTGCGCAACAAAAATACCGTTGTAACATTGTTGTGACATTGCACGAGGACAAGGGCCCCGTCGTTTAATTACTGAGTTCTTGTGGTAAGTGTGATGGCATTCGCCTTTTTCACTATAATGGAATTGTTAGCTTTATGCTGAAGATTTTGGAGAATATTTTTATAGGACAAAGGTTGTCATGAGCAGACAAAAAGTTATGGAAAAGTCTTGTTTGAATTTCAGTAGCAGTATTTACATTTACCATAAAGTCAAAGTTTTTACAAAGTCAAAACGTTTATTTCCTTAGAAGCACAGGGCATACATGGAGGGATAGCTAGATATAGACGATTTGGTGGATTCAAAATATAAAGAACTTTGATGATATACATAGTAAAAAACGGCAGATTTTATGTAGTCTACAAGATACAATGAGGTTGCCTTAATTGAGAGTTTGAAGGACACGTGACATTTATACCAACCCGCACTTGGCCATCGTGGTGAGTTAAGGCCCCCCAGCTGTGGGAACGTTAAAAGGGTGATGATGATGATGATCACTGATGATAGGCACTGTGAGATAGAGTGACATGTATTTTATTTGTGTAGATTGACATAATAATGTATTGTTTAATTATTGATTTGTTTTTTAAAGTGACATTATTGTATACTTAACTTTTATTATTATTATAATTTTTATTTATATCTTTTTACGATTTAAATGAATTTATTGTTATTTATTAGAAAATAGTTATTTTGCTTGAATCAATGCCTTTATGGTTTTTTGTTTTAATTTGTATAATTGTGTCTTATTAATTACTGTAACTGGTGTAAGCCGTGGTGATTAAATAAATAAATAAATAAATGATGAGGTATCTACTAAATTATTTTACTGAAATTTAAAGCCACCAAGGCTGTTGTAAAACTAGTTAAAATAACAATTACGACACTAACGTCTCTATTGATATAATAGAAGCTTAAGTTACGATTAAGACAACGCCCTGTCCCAAGATTAGCACAGAGCCTACTCCCAGAAACAGCAAACAGAGACATAACACCTCCACTGATGTAGGATAGTTGGAAAGCCATTATGGAGGTACAATCGACCCCACCTTGATTAATATTAACTGAGTAAGCGAACGCCCTCGCCAGTTGGCTGATAGAAATTATTGAGGGTGCATCAGACACTGAAAACAAACATGGGACATACTGTTCGAATAGATTTTTAATTATATCGACTTTAATATTAATTTATTTTCTTACTTTTTTTGTTTAAATATAGATAGATATGCATTTATTTCGGTACAACACAGACAATTACATGAAATAATAACTTAGGGTAAAATATGTTGGTGTACTTATTAGATAGATAACTATTTATTGTACACCACAATAAGACTACAGACAGTAAACAGTTACATGATGCATCGTAAAAGGTCTTATCGCTGTGAGAGATGTTTTCCAGACAAACTTTGGATGCCCTTTTGTTTGAACCTTATTATTCTATCATAATTGGAAATGTTTATATTCTATTTTTTGTAAAGTTTTATCTTTCCTAGGGAATGTGATTTCTTTTATTATTTCTGCATTGTGACATTTAGTTTTTATTTATCAAAAAGTTTAAGTAACCTAAACATTGGTTAGTTATGTCAAGAACTATCTCGGTTTGACATGTGACTGAGCGATATAGGTATATATATTAACCATTGTCTAATTTTGCTCAGAGATGATTAAACAGGCCGTTAAAATACTCATATATCTATAAGGTGCTTGATTGAGCGTTAAAGCCAGTATACAACTCGAGTTTTTATGTGTTTATGTTTATTTTTTTGTTTGTTTATCGTTTAATGCAATGTTTCACAAAAACAACAGCAGTGTGTCTCAACTAAAAACTACCCGACCTATTGTTCCGCGAATACCTTTGTGAGTACGCATCGACATTTGTCGAGCGACATTTCGATTGATTTCGTAAACAAAACCCGCGTTTTGTTGTCGATTTATTAGTGCCAATGCGCGCACAATGTGCTGTAGGCAAATGACAGGTTGCCCTTTATTTATGCCACATACTTTATATATTAGGTCCTTACATATGAAATTGGCGTTTTGTATGGGAGGAACAAAAAGTCGAATATTTTTTAATATAATATATTTAATTAATCAAAGTATGAACCATTATTTTCTATGCACTTTTGCCATCTTATAGGTAGTTCATTGATCCCTTTACTAAAAAAACCAGTCGGACGGGAATCAATAAAATCTTTGAAGGCGATTTGGACTGCCCCATCGGAGTTGAATTTTTTCCCTTGCAAGAAGTTATCCAAATTTCGAAAAAAATGGTAATCTGTTGGAGCAAGGTCCGGGGAGTACGGAGGATGTCTTAGACTTTCCAATTGAAGCTCTTCTAATTTAGTAGCCGTCTGTTGCGCAGTGTGTGGTCTAGCGTTGTCGTGAAGCAGCAGTGGCGTGGAGCGATTGACCAGCCTAGGTTGTTTAGCCGCTAGCTTTTCCATCATGGTTTGCAATTGCTGACAATAGACATCAGCCGTAATAGTCTGGCCAGATTTGAGAAAACTGTAATGAACAATACCGGCACTAGTCCACCAAACGCTTACAAGTAACTTTTTTGGGGTTAATTTTCGCTTGGGGCAGGATTTGGCTGGCTGGCCAGGATCCAACCATTGCGCTGAGCGCTTCCGATTATCGTAAAGAACCCATTTTTCATCACAGGTAATGATTCGGTTTAAAATACCTTCATTATTGTGCCGGTTTAGTAATGTAACGCAGCAGTCGACGCGCGTTTGCCGGTTTGCTTCAGTCAATTCGTGAGGTACCCACCTTTCAAGCTTTTTAATCTTCCCAATTTGCTTCAAGTGAATTAAAACAGTTTTATCACTAACACCGCAGCCTGCAGCTAACTCGGACGTGGTTTGCGATGGATCCGCTTCCACAATAGCCTTCAACTCTTCATTATCAACTTGAGTCTCAGGCCGTCCACGGGGCTTGTTCTGCAAGTCGAAATTTCCAGAACGAAAACGTTGGAACCAAAAACGAACTGTGTTTTCTTTTGCAACACGACCGCCATACACATCATTCACCCTTCGAGTTGTTTCCGCAGCACTAGTGCCACGGCGGAACTCGTACTCGTAAATAATGCGATATTTTAAGTTTTCCATTTTGTAAAATGAGTGACGCAAACAGAAAAAAACAGAAGAAAAAAAACAAATGAATGACGATCATCGAAGCACAAATACATGAGTCTATAGCTGTACAAATTTGAATTTGGAATTCCTTACCAAAGAGGAGAAATTTGTGATTAAAGTGGCCAGTACGAAAAACGCCAATTTCATATGTAAGGACCTAATATTTATTGGAATACCAAAAACTTACAAATACGAAGTAACAAATCAGTATGTAATGTTTTTTTTATGCTAGATAGGCCTTCATTTGACCACAATATCAATTGATGTAAAGTGACGATGTGGTCTAAGATGGGACATGAATGATGGGAAGACCTAGAAGATGGCTTCTCCGGACCACATTACGAAACACGAATAAATCCTATTAGTTTTAAGTTATCTTTTAACAACTCTTGTACTTTGAGCAATAAATGTTTTTTATTCTTATTTTTAAACAGTAGAACGCTTAATTAAGGTTTTCACGGATATAATGTTATTATTAATTGTTTTATTTAACTTTGTTTGCTCTAAAAATTTACAACTAACTCGATACAATTAATTTAAATCAGCAGTAATTTCTACACAACTTCGATATAATTACACACATACATAATGAAGCGCTTTGTGCATAAAAAAAATAAAATGCACATAGGTACCTACAATATATAAATACTGCTAAGAGATCAATAATTAAATTTAATATCAAGCAAGACAGTTGAATGAAACCCAATAACTATGACAAATATAGTCAACAAATCGACATAATGCATGGTATAAGAAGAAATTGAGAATAAGTTGTATTTTACAACTCAATCTTTCAAATAGGACAACGGATTAAATCACATCTCTCATAACAATACAAAAGAAAAGAAAATTAAAGCCTTTTAAAAAAACAAACCAAAAAATATTACAGTCTGAAAAGTATTAACAGCTGGCAACATTCTCATAAGTAAATAAAGCACTGCAAGGTAATCGCAGTTTTGGGGGTTCTGGTCTTTTTACCCGACAACCCGGCGACACAGGGATTGGCGACAAAGCTTCGCTTACGTAAAAGTACCGGCATTCTCCACGAGAATACTCCATACATTATTCATGCTTTTACCGAAAACGATGTTTATTTAAGATTTTTTTTTATCTGGCAACATTGTATTACATTTAATATTTTACTGTTTTTATGTCACTTTAAAATTAGTCTTAGAGATAAACTATCTAAGGTAAATTTTTTATTTTATAATATACTAGCTGCATGCCTACGGCTTTGCCCGTTTAATAATAATATTCGCGCTGTAAAAAATAGCATCTGTCCATTACTGGGATAACAGCTATGCCCATGCCAAATTTGTCACAAATTGGGCTTTACTCGTAATAACTGTATTTTCCCCGAGGTAATACGTAGCCGGTAAAATGTGTTTAGTGTGTTAGTTTCATCTTCATCCAGTCAGCAGTTTTTTCGTCAAAGAGCAACACACTTACATCGTCAAAAACTTTCGCGTTTATAAGATTAGTAGGATGACAAGGATGTATGATTTTATCAAATATAATTTAATAGCTCCAATACTAAATTAAAATTAATAGATTTGGATAATAAACATTATTCTACAAAATAAAGAAATACTTTAATTTGATATTAATACATAAATACATCACAGTAGACTGCAAAAACAGACAAAGAAAGACATGTTGTACAACAACACAGTTATTGCTACAACTATAAAAACGAATGAACGGATATGTATCTATATACAATACCTCTACATATATAGAAAATAAAAAGATAGATACTTAATAAACTTTTATCTTGAATCACTCTATTTACCGCTGAAATTAAATTTTACAGGCAAATAGAATAAGAATTGTTTTTGAAAATTTGTTAATAATGTACGATCTACAATTTCTGGTTTCGGGTCTGGGTGTTTTCTATGTATCATAATTATGTATGTATTTACAAAAAAAAATGTATCTATGTAGTATATCAGTCACCTAACACCCATTGTACAAGCTCTGCTTAGTTTGGGGTTAGGTGATGCTGTGTGAGTAGTCCGGAAATATTGATTTTTATTTAATGATAAAACTCATAGTATACCGTACGCGTAAATACAATACTAGCAACTAAAAATCTAGGAAACGTCAACTGTAAACAACATGATACGTTCAAAAACTTGTTCAGCCGAAGTACCTGCATTCAGAGCCCGCTCACATCACTATTATTCAACATACATAATGAGACATAGACAAAAGACTCAATAACAGATGCTCCAAATGTCTGCGTCCCTTTGATAGCGGTAACTACCTACCGCGCTCAGTTCGGAGCTAAAAAAGGACGGAAAAATAGAAAATGGCGTTTCCTCTCTCCGTCACCGGCAGAATGGCGGCCACGGCAGGTTTTATTCTGTCTATTTTTCCATACTCTTCCGCCCGTCTGTGTATTTCTGGGGTAAGGGTGGATTTCGTTGGAAACTGTTGAGAATTTTCTAAAATCAATTTTGTGTTTCTATTTTTTGTTGGGAATTCATATTGTGTTGTTAGGTATATTTAAAAAGAAACTTTCTGTAGCATGTATTATTATGACCTATGCATCAAAGTTACCTTCAAATTTTATTTTTCTTAGTTTAACCACAGATTACACATAGCTCATGAATCATGAAGTTGTTTATTTCTTCGTGTAATCGTATACATTATTTCATAAGACACACAAACACATGACAACTTTAAATATATCAATACCTAAACAACTATATAAAATTGGGTACGAAATATTCTATTGAAGAAGCTGACGTAAAATTAAAAGAAAAAATTAAAAGGTAAAGTTTATCTAGCGAAAAAAACACAACGGTTCTTCCAAACTCTAGTTTCAAAATCTCAATGTCTGTGTCCAAACGGCCAGAAGCCCGTCGCCTCTCGTCCGTATTTCCCGTTTTCGTTCCTCCTGTTCATTATTTCGGTGGCGGTTCCCCGCTGCGTCGCTTCTGTACGTTGATTGCGCATTATTTTTTAATCTATTTCTTTTGCGAACGAACTTCGGTGATTTTTTACAATAGACTTCGTTTAATACGTTGTCAGATTTGATATTAAGTTTTTTGTGATTGTATCATCACTTCTGCTGTATCAGGGTTTTGTGGTTATATGGTTTGAGATTATTCTTAGTACTTAATTTATATCGCTTTTCTCATATCTACAGAGTTTTTTTTTTGATCCAATTATGTTTGGTATATTCATATTTTTTGAGTGTTTATTATATACCTCTAATATATAAATTTGTTCAAAAAGGTTGTACACATTTTTATCTAATTTAATTTTATGGTAACTAGTCGACTGTAAATAAAAGTCAAGTAACAAAACTGGACTATATCCGACTACAAGCAAAACACCTTCCAAAAACATCCATCAACTATCAAACAGGTAAAACGAGTCAAATCTAAATGATAATCAAACTCCACTTGACGAAAGATCAATTTGCACTCAAATGAGACCTTTTGATCCGCTCGCATAATGGGGTGTGGAATCACCACTTTGCATTATAGTACACCTGAGACGCTCTCGAACTCAATAGAACAATGCGCACTATACTATGATTGATAACTTTGCTGTAGTTATTAAGATATAGGGTTCGGAGTGAAGTACAGTCAGTATTTGCAAATGAATTTGCAAATTAAAGGAATTTATAACTTTATGATAATTATGAGTAAGGTGTATTTACTCAACAAGGAATATTTTTTTAATGTTTCAGTATCATAATTTCAACCTTAACCTTTCGTATGCCTTCGGAATAGCGTAGTGGCGGTACAGCTATGTGGAGATGGTCGATTGGCTGTGGATCGTAGATTAACTTCAAATATTTATGTATTTATAAATATTTATTTATTTGTATTTTAATGTCATCAACTGCTAGACCTTCTTCATTGATTATCATCGTCATGGGTTTGCCGAAACTATTCTCGCTTGGTCTAGTATAAAGTATATATAGTATTGTATTCTACAAAACGTTGCAAATCATCTTCTGCTGAATTTCCCTTATTATAAGTACAAAATTTTTACGTTGGTGGTAAGCGGTTTCCATCAACCGTGATTTTCCCGATTTATTTATTAAGTAAGAAACTTTTTGGTGACAATGTAAATAAGCAAACTCACCCAATCTCTTCGATATCTCCGAATTGTGCATCTTCGGATTCTCCTGCGCGATCTTCCTCCGCTGCAGGCGCGACCACACCATGAAGGCATTCATGGGTCGCTTGATGTGCTCCTCGGGGCTCTTCTTCTGCTGGCTCATGGACATGCCCATGGAGCCAATGGACATGGCCGACATGCCCATCGGGAACGGGCCCATGGAGCTGCCGAAGCTAGTGCGGTCGCACATGGCTCCAGCGGCACTGTTGACAATAAATGCAGATACATTTAATCAAAAGTTGTATTTTGGAGCCTCGCCAATGAAGGTTGGCAGTCTGCTCCTTAAATTTCGCTTTGTACAGACATTATACTTTAGAAGTATTATTTGTATTTTATATAAAAATGTAAAAAAAGTAAAAATTTCTTTATTGACATAAACAAATGTTTAAACAAAGATATAGACCCATAGGCTCCCGAACTAGTAAAAAACTGTATTTCAGTAGCCAATGGCTTCTCCAATATGATATATCCCAAATATTTCAACTGATAGATAACACAGCCAATAAATACACTTTCAACCTAGTTAGTTCAACCCATAACCATACATTAATGTAACAAATAAATCCTCAACAAACTTAACATTTTCAACATATCCGGAATCCGATCCTGCCTAGCAACACTGTGCAAATCTCAATAATCTCTGCCAAAAATAATTAAACGGTACATTTTTCATCCCCCAACCAGTTTAAAACATCCACCCCAAGGTGGGCATTATGCGTCCCACGTGCTATATTGCTACAATTACTGCGCGCAAGAACGCGTGAAATATTAATATCAAGATGGGGACAAATAAGGGATAAACGGTGATTATGTCATATCTGGTTTTAACTGGATGCAGAGGAGATGGTTTACGGGTTATATATAAGTAAATACATATATAGCTTTTTAAATTATCATGGTTTTTAACAGTATTGTGACTTAAGGTAAAAGCCTGATCTGATCGCGTTTATAGTGATTGGTGAAATCGGCGCTTAATTAGATTTTGGACCTCAACAATTATCGAACCGTTTTCCGAACAACACCTAAGCAATTATTTCGAAAATAATTAAATACCTTACTGTTTATTATGTACGAAATCTATTTTATTTTATTTGGCAATTACTTTAGACGTAAACCAATAAATCACTACAAAGGTTGCCTAAACAAAACACATGCCTGCGTTAACCAATCAACCACTTAATTACGAATCTAATTTGAAACTAAATTTCAAATTTCCAACACTAATAAATTGATGGCGTCCGCGAGCGATTATATAATCCGTGGATTAATTATGGTAACGTTCATTTACTATTTTAACGATATAGATAATCATAGAAAAATTTCCCAAAAATAAAAAATAATTAAAATTTTAAACGATTTAGGGTAAAATTTGTATACCTTGTTATAGAGTGTAAGGTATTTAGAATGGTATTTCTTTGATATTCACATTATTGCAATAAAAAACCTATATCCATGGCGCCATCTAGACGAAGATATTTCTCATTGCTTTTCTAATAAACAGATTGTATTAGGTATCTATACCTTTACACTTATGTATTTCCTGAAAGCTGAATAGCTTGTTTGCTCGATCGCTCAAATTTCAGGAAATAGGTAAGTCTAAAAAACTTGACATAAAAAAAAACTAAATTTAATTTGGCATTTAACCTTTTTTACGGTGTAAAATTACCAAAAACACGGAACAAACCTTTGCGTGATAAACTAATGAAGTACTAGCTGTAACCTCTTTATTTGATTAATCAATAAAACTAAGCATTTGCTGTCACCCTTAGCGACAATAATGGCCGCAAAACCATAGCCAATTCGTAACACCCGAATTCCTAAAAACATATGTTTCAGATTGTCACCCTACTTAGGGCGCGACCCTATCTTGTCTATGGTTTGATTAATTTTAAACTCGATTCTACATCATCACGATTCAATTTAGTTTGTGGTTGGGTATATAAATAGTTTAGGTATCATTTTGAAGCTTGGTGTCAGATTTAATAGTTTTTGAATAGTGGGTCTTGCGTTTAAAGGGTATAATAATTATTGTATACGGTCTACTTTTGATTTTATTACCTATTAGATTTTTATTAAAATTTCAAAATAGGTACATAATTTTTTTGTTTTTTTTTTTTTTTTTTTTATGCTGGATAAGCCTTCATTTGACCACAATCTCACCTGATGTAAAGTGAAGATGTGGTCTAAGATGGAGCATGAAGGCCTAGAAGATGGCTTCTCCGGGCCACATTACGAAACACGAAAAAATCGCTTCACGCACTGGCCCAGCCCGGAGGGTGGTGACAAGCCGCGGCCGAAGCCTACCACCAGAGACTGTTCTTAGCACCACCCGGAGGTCACGTGTAAGGATTCAGAGGGTTACCACTTACGGACGTGAACAGACAAAACCTCCAAAGTTTTATCATGCAAACTAATGTTATTAATATAAAGGTCCATACCTAAATATAATATTAAGAGACAGTAAGATTATGGCTTCACCAGAAACATAATTTTATTTAAAATTTCAACAGTATTCATTACAATTTTGAAATACCCAGCTAACATGTAACGGAACAATAAATTTATGAAAAATATTCAAAAATAATAACCAAAGCATTATTTGTTGTCTTTTGAGAAGCAAACCAGTGTGAATCAATCGTAAACCAAACCTCCTAAAATAGTCTCTCAATAGATATCAAATAGAAAAATAAGAGAGCATTTTACCGGCAAAATAACACAAAGAACAAACACACACGGGTTGCCAGGTGACAAATATTGACACAAACCTACAGGGCTCCCTTTTTGACCCAAATAACAATTTCTCGGAATAACAAGGATACACGTCAAGTTTTCATGTTAAAAAGTTACTTAACGATGTTAATCCCGGGAGCTGGATTTAATTAGTGTCACCCTAGTTACGCACACATAGGCACCTACGCACACAGACGTGCTTATTAGATGTATATTCGTTTAGAGGAGAAGGAGGAGGACAAACTATTTCGTGGTTTTGTTAAGGTTATAATTTACGAATTCAATAATAATAATTGTTGTTTTTGATTTGCCTTTTAAATCTATTAATGTTAAGGTTTCTTACCTATATAGTCATATACAGGTGAAGGCACACATCGTGAGGAAACCGGCATGTTCTGATAACTATCAAAAGATTCAAGAACATGCGACGTTTACCAACCCGCCGCAGTTGGCCAGCGTGGTGAATGAAGGCCTAATCTGTCTCGCCATAAGAGCAGTCCCGGTATCCTAGCAGTAGGAACGGAGGTAAATGTATACCTATTGTAAATTGCCGAATACACTAATGTAATCCCAAGCCGTAATATCATCATCACCCTATTAACGTTCCCACTGCTGGGACACAGGGACTTCTCTCTTGACGAGAGAGCCGCAATATACTTTGTTGTAAATATATAAGTATGTTGATATATATATTATGAAATGCACTGACAATACATTCATAATAATCATCATCGCCCTAGTAACGTTCCCACTGCTGGGACACATAATTAATTTAACACAAATTTTGTACACAATGAAAAATAACGCAAAATTCACGTTTAACACGACAACAAATAAGATATATCGAATTATTTTTGAATATTAACCAGTTAATATCTTCGGTAACCTCGCAAACTCTCAATAAAACATGAACGCATTACACATAACATAAAATACCAACAGTAATAAGGCCGGACAGACAGACAAACATTTGTTCTAAGACACCGCCGTTGAGACGCCATAATGATTTGACAGTAGCCCGTGAAACACAAATATTTGAGGGCAATCCAGTTAGACCCAAGTTCGAGACAGAATTGTTTTGAAGGAGACAAAAAATTAAGGAAGGTGATGTTTAAGAACGAGGGTGAAATAACCAACATATAATTTGTTTTTATCGGATATTTCTCGATAAATTATTGATATCTGCACATTTCGTTTGATCAAGGTTTGAAAATACACATTGTATAGGCTGACCTGTCCAATTAAAAATCTATATGACAGGACACCTAAGAAGCATCACTTCATTTACAAATTACTTAAAGTATTATCACTGATAAAATAGTAGTTAATCTTAAATGGAATTTGGGGGTCGACTAACACATCGTTGGTATTGGTTAAATTAAATGATGATGATATTTTAAGCCTACAAGATAGATAAACTTGAGAAAACAAAACATAAACCATTAATCCAATTTTTTCTGCAACTATAAAGGAGCTTCAACATTTTTGTTAGCAAGTACAATACATTTTCATCAATCGAACAGTATCTCGATCGCAGGTTTGATAAAAGTATCAAAATATTAATCTATTATGTTGAAATTTGCCTCAAACAATGTTTGATAATATCAAGCAGTAAAATTTCAGTGTACCCAACTATGGTGCTGATCAGATTGCTTATCTGAATCTTGATCCAAAATCTGTCGAAAACAAGGAAAACGATGCTCCAAATCAGATTCTTTGTCTTCCAAAAGCTAAGCGTCACGGTGAAATCGTGGGCGCAACGAGTCGCTAATACCATGCGCAAACGCACAGCGACGATTGTTTGCGTCGGCGAGAACAGAGAGACGTCAATATTACGTGTACTTGTTGGGAAAATATACGCAAATGGTTTCAAGGTAGGGAAACCTTACAAAGAGATCTGGTAAGTATTGCCTAAGTGGGTAAGATTTAAGGATTTGTAGATCTGAGCTCAGCGAATGAAGACAGCTGTGGAATGAGACTGTGGTTGAGATAATGACAAAGATTAGTAAGAATATCATAGGTCTTCATGCCCCGTCTTAGACCACATCGTCACTTTACATCAGGTGAGATTGTGGCCAAATGAAGGCTATATAGCATTAAAAAAACCAATGGGTAGTATGGAAATAGTTTACGACATCATAATTGATGGGTCAGTATATTAGTATAGTCAGGTAGATCTGAAAGTAATTTAGATGGAAGGCGTAATTATGTAAAGCAAGGCAAGTGCTACACCTTCTCCTATTTTTATCGAAATAAAGATTGTCAAAATATGAAACAAACTATGTATCCTAGAATATGTCGTATCTCTAGGGAAATTAAATCTCTAGTCGCGCCTAGTGCTGGTTGTACTTATTTGTAGCCGGAGGGAAGGGCCCTCGTGTCTCATTACAAGTTTATAATAACTATTTTTTAGAAATGGCAGTATTAAAATTACCTAAAAATATTGTAATTAAAATAATCCTATCCTATCCAATCGCTTGGCTGAAATAATGATTAAGTGTTATATTAAGAAACCTATTAATACAAACATTTAAAAATAACTATTATCTTATTCACTGCTTCAGTGGCGCGGTGGGCGCTTGCGGCGCAAGAGGTAGCGGGTTCGATTCCCGCCGAGGGTGAAAGTGTTTGTATGTTCTGCAAGCACTTTCTCCTTGGTCTGGGTGTTTAATATGTATCATAAAAAATATCTATATATGTATGACTACTATATTAAGTAAATCAGATATCTAGTACCCGTAACACAAGCTTAGAGCTTACCACGGGGCTCTAGATGTTGTGCGAATTGTCTGGATATATATATTTTTTATTTAAGTATATTATTTGAAAAGCAAAATTAGAATAAGAATAAGAATCATTTATTCGCATAAAATATGAGTATAAACATGGTGGTAAGTTTAAAAAATAAAGTTTTCTACATGTTTTGCCAATCCAGGCGTGCAAATTTGAGAGGGCTCAATGCTTTTGGTCACAAATTTGTCTGTGAAATATTTCCTGATTAGTTTAGTATTATTATAATGCATTAAAATTACTTACACACGTAGACATGAAAATAATAGACGGTGGATAATTGACAATTTGTTAGCGTCCTGCATATTTTACGACGAAACAGTATTTGAAACAAGACAAAGCAAATTAACACATTGGACGAAGTTTAGTAAAGTACTTGTGATATTTGCCTTGAGCCATAGGTTAGGTTAACTTAATGGACTCTAAACATCTTTTTAGGGTACCGTACCTAAAGGGGAACGGGGCCCTATTACTGTGAGTTTGTCGTGTGTCTGTCACCAGGTTGCACCTCAAATACCGTGATAGATACATAAATACTTAGTTCAATTTTAAGGAATTAAGAATTTCTGTTGTCGCTATAACAACAAATACCAAAACACAATATAAATAACTATAGTATAAAGGCTTCCATACAGACGTGATTTTTATAAAGTTAAGCGACGTTGCGCGAAGCCAGAACTTGGATGGATGACCGCTCTAGCGGAAACTTTTTGCACTTTTGAAATTTGTTTTTACTTATTTTTTGCAAAATGTGTATATAAACTGTAAGTAAGTGTACAGTTTATATGTTATTTTTTTTTTCAATGTACCTACGGAACCCTAGGTGTAAGTATTGCATCAAGATACAGATACAAGATACAAAATCATTTATTTCCATAGTTTGGTTTTACAAAACTTAGACACATTCATATATCAAATTTATTACAACTGTCAGTGTTTCTGATGTTTATAACTTTCGCTCTAAACAATAGTTATTATTAACGTATAGCTAGTTCTATTCAGAGAAAAAACAGACAATGTAAAATATGAAGAAATAAATAAGATGGGTTAGTGATATTGGGTTAGAACCAAAAGTCAAGAGATATCCTTTTGCAAGTAGGTATGCAAAATGTTAAAAATTAACTCGCTATATTATCGCTCCAAATTATACGGAATTGGAGCGAAAATTTGTTAAATGGTCACCGTTCTAACAATATTAAGTTAATACTTTAAGAATCATCATCATCATCCACTTCTTCGTAAAGATAAGATTCTTCAAGAATGATTTAGATAAGTAATTCTAATTAAAAAAAATTTAGTCTCATGTTCTACGTCAGTAACAATGTCAAATAATAAAATTGTATGAAGAAATAATATTTTTTAGTAAGTTACGAGAATTCTTTGTTACATATCTGGTATTCAAACTTAAATTGGGTATAATGTTTAGTATCTTAAAAAAACATGATAAATTTAAAAGTAATTACCTACCTAAGTATTTTTATAGTTTAAAATATATATCTGTAAATTATGTACTGCCTAAAAATATGAAATATCTCGGCGAGATGTTATTATATTAATGATAATGATGATAATATACAGCCCTAACAAGCCCTCCTGAAGATCTCGGACCGTCAGCACGAGGCGGCATCGACAAAGGGCCCATTGTAAAGATGTAAATACCTACCTTTTAGAGCAAAGGAGTTAAGGGCCAGTCTGCTGTTAAGGGAAGGTTACATGAATATTCTTATAAGAGTGTAAAGAGAAACTAAATTTATTTTCATATAAAACTCTAGTTAGATATTTTAGAAATAAAATATACAGTATTAGACTGTTAGGATATTTTTTTTCATATAAAACTTGTATCAGATATTTGACACAAAAAAACAAAAACGTTTTTATAGTTTGAAACAGAATAACTTTTGAATATTTTTTGAGTTAAGAAGTGACGACGTGCTATTTCTAAATAAATGTAGAATACTCTTATAAAAAAAAAATTGTAAAAAAAAAATTCTGAAAAATAAGCTAACAAAATCAAATAGTCAAACGTAACGACGGAAGAGAGACGTCTGATTACTGATATAATGTATATAAATCTGACGTTTCTGTTTCATTCAAGGAAGCATTATAGCATCTCGCATGAGGTTGCGGGTTCGATTCCCGCCGAGGGGGAAAGTGTTTGTACATTCTGCAAGCACTTTCTCCTTGGTCTGGGTGTTTAATATGTATAATAAAAACATCTATTTATAAAAGGCTATTATATTAAGTACTAACGGCCCGCCCCGGCGTCGCACGGGTAAAAAAAGTTCCCGGCATATTTTCCTTATTTGCTCACCGTTTAGTCCTACCCTGGACTACGACAAACATTTTTAAACCAAAATCAGCTCAATCGGCCCAGCCGTTCTCGAGTTTTAATCAGACTAACGAACAACAATTCATTTTTCTTTATATAGATATCAGATATCTAGTACCCGTAACACAAGCTCAGAGCTCCGTGGTAAGCTCTGGGCTAGATGTTGTTGTGTGAATTGTCTGGAAATCTCGTGCCAGACAACTAGTAGGTACGTAAGCCCAAAATAGTTTTTTTAAATAAATTTACGATAGTTAAATTTGTCATTTAGGCACCCATGTTCGAAAATAATACTAAAACTCACGTAAGTTTCAAAACCTTACAAATTATGTTTACAAAACAACGCGAAAACAAAACCTAATAGTCAGCCATATCTATTAAAATTACAAATAATTGCCCACAAACCACCTCAAAGCATTTAGCACCATGTAAAATGAGCTAAAACACCTTTGTGCAACACAATGTATGTCTATATTGAAGCCGTGTTGGCTAAGTGGGAGTACACTCGACTTTCGTTCCGAAGGTCGTGGGTTCAAAAACCTCGCCACACCTCTGGATTTTTCTCCTAGTAAAATGTATGTGCGCTTTAACAGTGAAGGCAAACATCGCGAGGAGACCGGCATGTTTTAACTTTGAAGAGTTTGACATGTGACATTCACCTACCCGCACTTGGACAGCGAGGTGAATTGATGCCTAATCTCTCTCGTCAAGAGAGAAGTCCCTGTGTCCCAGCAGTGGGAACGTAAATAGGAGTGTTTCTGATGATACAATTACTAAACTATATCTGAAAACGAGCGATAATCAAAATAAATAAAGTAGGTAAGTATAATACCGTACTTTTCCACCTAATCTGTAAATAATAACTATTAATAATAGTATATTTGGTATTTATTTATTTCCCTCCTTATAAATCATTACGTTACGCCACTGTCTATGTCGTCCTATTTCTTTCCTACCCACCCAAAAGTTGCCTAGAAGAGATCGCTCACAGCGATAAGGTCGCCTTTTGAACTCCTATAATATAGCCTTGTTAATGTTGACTGTTTGTATTATTTTCGTGGTTTACAATAAAGAGTTATGTATCTATAGTCCGTCTCCACACAAGCTAACCTTAAGGTTTACGGCCACTATAAACCCGAGGCATTTGTGCCTTCATTAGTCTTTAAGGAACCTTATTTGGCCTTTGAAGAGGCCTAATTGGTCTTTATTTGAGCCAATTCACCGTTCTGTTAGCTTTGTGCTGGTGTTGCCTTATTGACCATAATAACCTCTTCTTTAGTGTGGTTTAAATGGTCACTAGGCGAAGTGGGATTGACCCTTGCAAATTTGTAGCTTGTTCTTTGTATAACTATATTGTAAAAACTTAATATTAATTTGCTCCATTTTTTATACATAAAGTAGTGCAAGACGCAATTATATTATATACAGTAGTTTAATAATATTGTTTTACCTATCACTGATATATTTTGAAGAATTTTAAAGCTACTAATATTTATGGCAAAAAAACTATTTAAATCTTTATTTCATAACGGTGGGCAGCTTAATTTTTATTTTAACTTATTACACCGAGATTAGGGTAAATAACAAAAAACATATTTTATTATTTATTAATAAACTCTTTACAGAAAAGTGCCTTGAAGTTTCACGTGAGGTATTTAATTTATGCATCAAAAGCCGCACAACGAAACTTAGCTGATCTGTTTCTTGGCACTTTCTTATTAGATAGATAAAGCGAGAAATACGTGTCTAGTGTTTTTGGACGGGCTGTCAGACGGATTTAATGTAATACCTATTTTTTATGTAGTCTTCATGCCTATTAAATCTAGCCTGATGTATGATGAACTTTATCCGACGTTACTTTTAAATATTTGACAATCATTATGCCCGAAATTAGACATCAAAACAGCCGGAAGGCGGGAGTAAAACCTGCTGTCATATCAGATAGCCATTTAAGTAGCTTGTTATTTGTATAAAAGACAAATATAGATAGGTAACACTTAATAATATTAATTTGCTGCATTTTCACATAAAGAAGTGCAAGACGAAATTATATTATTTACAGTTATATAGTAGCCCTTGTTTCATATCATCATCATCATTCCTCCTGCCTCTGTCCCACATTACCTATGTGGGGTCGGCACAACACGTCTTGCAGAAAAATAATGGCTCGGAATTCCTAGGTATATTTTCTAGTTTCAAACTAGAATATTACACTTTAGTTGGATAGGTATATATATATGAAATAAGAAGAGATTATATCTACTTAGATAAAAGAAGGTAATGTTAGGTTAGGTTAGGTAGGTACCTTCTTTTATCTAATTCATAATAATCAGTCACCTGAAAATACACTTTGCAGAGATAGGTAAATTTGTGTATGATTTGAATTTACGTCCTGGCACCGTCGTCAGTTGATTAATTTATTTAAAATTCTTGCGTTTATAATAGGTAGGTAGGTAGGTAGGTACATTCCAACAGCTGTTGATGTTTTCCCGTAAGTGAAAGAAAGAAAACTAGGAACTAACTATATTAGTAAGACTTCAGTTTCATAGAAACTAGACATAGTTTATTTATTCATCATGGTAACAATGTTGTACGCTTGATTTCGTTCAATTCTAATAAATCTATAATCCCATCAAAAACAATACTTGTCAAAAAAACCAAGTCGCGCAACTCAGTTGTTCTGCGGTAAAAAGTTGTGAGATCCATGTAATACCAAGTCGGTTATTAATTTATTCAGTCTCTACTTAAGCGAATGTTTTATAAAAATATATAGACTTGGCCATCGCACTAAATAATTGAATTTACACGTGTTTTCAGGCGATGGCCAAGTCTTAATATATTTATATAAAACATTCGCTTAAGTAGAGACTGAATAAATTAATAACCGACTTGGTATTACATGGATCTCACAACTTTTTACCGCAGAACAACTGAGTTGCGCGACTTGGTTTTTTTGACAAGTATTGTTTTTGAAGGGATCTCATTTCTTTTTGTATTTTGTAGACAGTTCTACTTTTTTCCTTTTCGGTACCTTCTACTTATTGTATTAAGTCCATATAATTTTCCTTTTGCCGGTCCAGATTGGATTTATGTATTTATATTTCGCATTGTTTTTATATTAAAAAGCCGTGTTGGCTAAGTGGGAGGACACTCGACTTTCATTCCGAAGGTCGTGGGTTCAAACCCCACCACGCACCTCTGGATTTTTCTTCTTGAGAAATTTATGTGCGCTTTAAACACGTGCTTTAACGGTGAAGGCAAACATCGTGAGGAAACCGGCATGTTCTTAGAACTTTAAAAAGAGTTTAAAGGACATGTGACATTCACCAACCCGCACTTGGCCAGCGTGGTGAATTAAGGTCTAAGCTCTCTCGTCAAGAGAGCAGTCCCTGTGTCCCAGCAGTGGGAACGTTAATAGGGTGATGATGATGATTGTTATTTATTACTTTAGTACATATTTCGTATACCTATAGGTACGTGGCGTTGCGACAGCGCCCTCTATACCGGTCTTTTCTAGATTTTTTAGTTTTTCCTTGATTCATACACCAAACACTACTTATATTCCAAATTTGAAGCTTCTAGGTCTGCTAGAAGTGCCTTAGAATTTTGATGATCGGTGAGTCAGTCAGTCAGTCAGTCAGTGAGTGACAAAATTACGAAATTTGACCCGTTATAATTTATAAAATACTGGTTCAAATTGAATGAAATTTGAAATATACCGAGTCTTTACGATCCTGCATGGTTACTGAAAATTTCAGTCTTCTAGTTTTATCCACAACGAAGTTACAGGGGGTCAAAAATGGCCTGAATTGCTTCGAGAAAAGGATGGTACGGCCGTTACGCTTTTTTGCTCGACTTAGATGGGCACTGCCGTGCCCCCAGATTTGCACACAGAAAAGATAGCAAAAGACAAGTAGGTACTTACCTATTGCAGTTCTCTCAATAACAACGCAACGGTGCTATGGAATGTGCTCCAAAAGGTTCCACAAAACAAAAGAGACTCGGAAGTAGATAGGTACCAACCGTCACTTGTCAGCGATTTAGAAGCAAAACCAATCGAGGAATCGATTTGTTCTCAAAGTTCGTTGACATTGAATTCGACGACCTTTGCCGTCGGATTCGGAACAATTCGAAATTAGAATGCAGTTTGAATTTTGAACCGAGAAAATGTGATAACCAACGAGGTAGGTATGATACTAATAAGTAAAGACCTACTTTTTAGATACAATTTTCGAGAATGAAATGAGCGAGTGTCGAGATTACGGGTGATAGAATATGATGTCAAAAGATGATCATGTTAGGAATTCATAAATATTTGGATATTACGTAGGTACAAACTACCTACACCGAATCAATAGCATTACCTAATTAGCAATTCGGGAATTCGGTTGTAATCAACATCCGCCGCCATGTTTAACAAAAAAAAAAATAAGGCTTTTTTTCTAATAAAATTTGATTTTATAGTTTACGGTAAAAGAAGTCTTCACCAAACCGCTGATAAAATAAAACATAACTGTTCCATCTATAGAAAGAATTACAATAATTATATCATTCTTTATGCCGGCTGTACACACGCGACGAGAGCCTCTCGGCGAATGTCTCGGCCGAGAGGGGTCTCGTCGAGAGCATGCCTGTACACACGCGTTCTAACATTTGAACTGAAGACTCACGCGACAATGGACGTAGAAATTGCTGCTGCTATTTGTGTTTGTGCCATGAGCTATTATAATTTTTTTAACATTTACTATAAAAATAAAATTCGTAAACCATGAAGAAATAAGAAAAAAAATAATATAATTAAATTAAATTAAAATTAAATTAAAAAACAATTAAATACTATCAGCGAGCAAGTAAATGAACGAGTGTGTACATGCTCGCTCTCGTTTACCTCGCGAGAGCCAACGAGACCCTTTGACTCGGGCGCAAAAAACCGACAAGCCACCGAGACCGACCGAGACGAGAACGAGACAGCGAGACGAGACGAGAGCGCCCTGTACACACGCGCGTTCGGCCTGTCTCGGGGTGTCTCGACGCGTGTGTACAGCCAGCATTACATTTGGAAATGACCATAGATTAAACCAATTGGAAATAAATCTTATACCTACGATTATAAATGTGCGTGAGGTGTACCTACATTTTATATTCAAACATGCACGACTGAGACAACACAATAGGTAAGAGATTCGAATGAGCGAATCTACCCCTCCTCTTTGGGCAATGAATTCTATAAACTTGGACACGTGTGTAGTTCCATTTCGGTAGGAAGGTACGAATAATTTTTATTCTTACTAAGTATTATAATATTCATAAAAATCCAATGATGATTTTAAAGGTTTCTTCTACTTAGAAACAAGGTGCATTATAAGTGCCTATGTTGTAATTAAAAATGTTTATTTACCTCATGAAGTGGCCGCTGGCCCGTTGATGTAAATCCAGCTCAATTTTGACGTTTTAAAATCACCCGCTAAAAAGTCCGATAACACAACACTCGCAACAAGTTTCGAAATTCAAAACTTACTGTTTCATTGTTTATGTAACCGATTATTACACGATCGATTTAACCGATAATCGTAAGACACCACGCGTCCGTAGCTCGCTTCACACAATGGCGACAATTCTACAATCGCGCACGAACAGACTGCGGCGACAGAACTACCAACAAATCGAGTGATAAATCCAACCGGCCCAGCCAATGGGCGCGCCGCGATCCGCCCCCGAGCGCTCGCCGCGCACACTGATTGGCCAAGCAACTGCCATTGCCTTACGGATGTTATTATGCAGAACGAGACCAACATAAGAATTTCAACGTTTACTACTCGCTGTACAATGCAAATTGGTCGCGCGTTCGTGCTCTCTTTCTCGGCGCGTCTTCTTTTTGTTTGTGGTTGGTGCAAGGCATGACAGTTTCTGGTCGTTCCATTCGAAGCATTGTACGGCCACTTAGCGTTGTGCCATCACAATGCTTATGAATTATGTTAAAATGAAGCGAATAATTTATTTATTGCCACGGCTAATGTACAAGTACATGGAGATATTTAATAAATTTTATTTTGGTTTTGTAAAAATAATACGACTTATTGTTAGTTACATTGGAGTTGTTGGAGATAAATTTGGATTATTTCAACTTGGTACACAGGATATTTTGAATTAAATGTTAAGTCAAATGTCAATGTATTTAACTCTGTTTTAAAAGTCAAAGGTTCGATTCCTAATTGCCATTACTTCGACAAGTTTGACAAGTAATAGTGAAACTATTGTATGATGAATCTATTTAAAGCTGTTTAGTTATCGTCATCATCGTTTAAGCCGTAAGGCAACCACTGCTGGTCATCGCTCCCTGATTGATTGTAATCATAATGAGGGGAGACCCACCACCCTTGGCTGGCGGGTTGGTAAGGCTATTTTTAGTTGAAGTCCAAGAAGGCGCTGCTGCCCATCCTCGAATGGTGACATTGATTCTATTTCTCCTGGAATACCAATGAAGGTAACATTAGTCGCGATGAAGAGACATCAATCAATCAATCAATTATTAATCAAAAACCAAAGAAAGTATTTAATAATTAACAGCTAGCAATATGTTTCTATTTTAAACAAAATAATGATACCAGCTATACCTACTTCTCCTTTGTCTTTCTTTATCCTTCTCATTATGGTGACAGCTTTATAAGCTCGAACAGGTTATTAGTATAATTTTTAGTGACAACCTATGCAAAATCTTTAGTAAGGCAATTGTAAGTTTTAAGGGCTGAAAGTTCGTTTGACGTTGCCATAAAATCTCTTGGCTCAGCTTTCGCAATCTATATAAAAACAAAAGCTTTGTCATAAATTAGCTAAACAACCAGCCCAAAATATACAGACGCTCAACACTTATATTTACATTACATGGCTGGTTGATTAATTACGGCTCTCCATTGAAGAGGTGACCAACTTTATCAAAGGCAATGTGGACGCTGCTGGACAAAGGCTTCCCCACAATTCGTTATCTAGAGTTAACATTTCAAACGATTTATTTAGCTCAAAAGTTTCAAACGTAAAAATAAAATGGCCTAGTCATATTTTCAGTTACCGATATAGAGCTTTTTTATTACAGTTCAAAGTTCACACGCTACCAGATATACGTTGCATCTAAGTACGTAACGTTCGTTTCATTTATTTCCAATAACACTCGTGTTATCCTTCAATTACAATGCATATCGATTTCTTAGCAAAAGACCGTTAGAATATTTTAAGGTCAAAAGGCAACAAAGAATCATAAAATTTTCACATCAATAGATATCATAACGGAAGCCAAATCGAAGAATAACATCAATTGAACAACGATTGCAATAACTAAGGATATCACAAAATTCAAAGAAAAATTTACATACGTCCATCATCTTAGATATGATCCAATAAAATACAATATGATACATGCAAATTTTACAAACGATATTGAAACAAATTCGAATTCAGAAATGTCACTTGCTTCAAATTCAAATGAGGGTTTGTTCGAAAATCGACATGGCCACCGAAAAATGCATTGCCATTTAAAGTTATGTTTATGAATAGGTACAAAGGCATTCGATAATTGAATTGCTGGTGACACGAGGGCAGTGGGTCGCGCCCTTCCCCGGGGCGGCCCAGTCGGCCACAATGCTACATACGCAAATTAACTCATACAAATTTTATTGGCAATAAAAAAATCTATTCACAAAATTTTACGCACCACGATAAAAAACCTTTAAACGTCGATAAATGATTTTTGCATATGACAAGGGCACATACAAATGTAGATTTTCGAACATGTGTACGCAGGTAGTTTGAAATTTTATTACCTCCGCTACTGTGATTCAAATTTATGAAAAGTGAATTTAACAGACCGTTACTAATTCATTTATTGGCAAGTGCTATAAATACTTAAATTAGATAATGGTTAATGGAGTTACATGCTAAAATGGGTTTAAATGCTAATGCTTAACGTCTCACTAAGCTTGTTATTAAATTAGGGTTATTTAGCAAATCATGAATGTACAATGTGCCGTGTTATGAACGTTTCAAAGGCTTCAAATGGTTTCAGTTTCATTATAAGTGGAATACCATGCTACCTCTCGGTTAAAAACGTCCATAACTGTGTAATTTATTACCCACCTACTTTTTACACACTAAGTTTACCTTTGAGCTTACTAACTCAAACTCTATTATATTTTGTTACAAATCAAGTAAGCACCAAAAATTTTTTTTTCTATAAAATATGATAGAAGAACTAAAGATGTTAGGATTATTACAGACAGCAGTGTCATAATCCTAACTTAATATCAGGAACTACTAGTCCGATTTGAAAAAATCTTGTTCCTCAGTATTAGATAGCCCATTTATTTAGAAAGCAATTAGCTACGTTTCAGGGAAAATAATTTGCTCCCGCAGTAAGATCCAAAAACGCTGGCAAGCCGTAGCGTGTTATGCTAATCTTAGCAAAAGTGTTAAAATTTATTTAAGCCCCACGGCTTAGGTCGTCCGTGGCGACCTCCACTGTGGATATTTTAGGTTTAGACATCATTAATATCCAGTTATTTTGGTCAAAATTATCAGTCCGCCTTTTAATTAACGTTCAACGCTGTTTTTCTCCATCCGTTCAACAAACATTAGCTTGAAATATATTGCTATTAAAAATAAAAATAAATATTTCCGGACAATCCACACAACAACATCTAGCCCCGTGGTAAGCTCTTAGCTTGTGTTACGGGTACCAGACATCTGATATACTTAATATAATACATATATATTTTTTATTATAGGTACATATTAAACACCCAGACCAACGAGAAAGTCAAATATCACCAATAGGATACCGTTCTTCTAGGTACATGATTATGGAAGCTTTTTATAGTTAAAAAATAATTAACTTTTCATGCTGTCAGATGCATTGAAAAGTTACTTATTTTTGTACTATAGTGTTGTGTTAGGAAAAAGCGAAAATTGGGCTGTGATTTGGTAAAGTCTAACCTTCTAGTCTAGCTTTAACAGCGAAAGCATGTTTTAAAAGCAATTATGAATATATGTTTACATAGTTTCTCGATTAGTTCGATTCAATATATTTAATAAACAACGCTTTGCAGTGCTACTCACATTAATGAATAGTATGCTGGCATTATGTCCATGCAATCACATTACCAAAGATTTTCCGCAAAATCGATTCAACAAATAAATCGATCGATTCGATTCATCACGCCCGTCACAATAAGCATAAAGCAACATTACCATACGGCATAAAGGCAAATTCACAATGTCGTATGTTAATGCCGATGTATTCGATATGGATACCATTTGCGAATTTGTTTCGCATTGTCCCTAGTTTTGTTACTTTTGTTATCATTTATGTTACTGTTGTAAGGTTGCATAATCCTATCCACATTTTCATGGTAATTTTTAAAATTTCGAATCCAATTTCGTTACTGGTTCTTTTGTGGTATGAATGGGCGTTCTAAATTTTCAAAGGATTAATAAATTGCGATGCGATTGATGTATGTAGATTTTTTTTGTTATTCTATGTGCATCTTTGATGGATGATTGACAATGTGTTGCAATCAAATTCATAAAAAAATAATTTTAGAAAGAGTTGAATTTCTTTATGAATTCCTACGAATTTAATTAAAATTAAAAATATACATACCTACGTAGATAATATTCTGTATCCTTATTAACGTTCCCACTGCTGGGACACAGGGACTTCTCTCTTGACGAGAGAGATTAGGCCTTAATTCACCACGCTGGCCAAGTGCGGGTTGGTGAATGTCAAATGTCCTTCAAACTTTTTAAAGTTCTCAGAACATGCCGGTTTCCTCAAGATGTTTGCCTTCAACGTTAAAGCACGTGTTTAAAGCGCACATAAATTTCTCAAGAAGAAAAATCCAGAGGTGCGTGGCGGGGTTTGAACCCACGACCTTCGGAATGATAGTCGAGTGTCCTCCCAACACCCTCAGTGAACACGGGCTCATAATATATTCTGTGTAATAATTGCAATTTTAAAATACCGAGATAAAGCTTATCTTTTTATATCTATGTATTTAACAGGATTGTATTTTTTTCGGATACGGTACACGGTGACGGTACGGTAAATGTATCATCATTTAAATGTTACACTAAAAAAACAAGAAAAAATTATAATAATATTTCCAGACTAATCACACAGCATCAGCTAACCCCACACTAAGCAGAGCTTGTACTATGGGTGCTAGGTGACTGATATACTACATAGATACATTTTTTAAATATATATCTACATATTTGATACATAGAAAACACCCAGACCAGAAACCAGAAATTGTAGATCGTACATAATCTGGTCCCCCGGAATAATATAGTACCTATCGCCCCTTCAAAAATAAAGAGACATAACTCAAAAAACCAAAAGTTTGGGAAAACGTGTTTAAAGTATTGCACGTTCGGCGCGCGCTATACTTCGGTAAATTTTAACTATTTCTGTACAATTTTTTAATTAATTTTGGTGTCAGAGCCAAGTTAAATGATAAACCTTTAATATTACCCATAAAAATTATGTATTATAAAAATTATATAAAAGTATGTCGGTACACCATGCTTGGTTGAGTCTTCTCGTGGGCGTCCTCCGCTCGATATAGGCAAGTCTTCCACATTGACTTCCATTTATGACGGCCATGCAATTTGTGCGAATCGGCTACTCTGCCCATCTTGTACTGACAAGTCCACCGGGACGTCCACGGGACGTAAGACGCTGCGTTTTTTTAAACTTTCATTTCCTACGACGGTAAGAATAGACATAAGCAAAATGTATTTTGGTACAAAAATGAACAAAATAAATCAATCAATCATCTATTAACCAAAAAAAGGTTTTGTCTGTTCACGTCCGTAAGTGGTAACCCTCTGAATCCTTACACGTGACCTCCGGGTGGTGCTAAGAACAGTCTCTGGTGGTAGGCTTCGGCCGCGGCTTGACACCACCCTCCGGACTGGGCCAGTGCGTGAAGCGATTTTTTCGTTTTTCGTAATATGGTTCGGAGAAGCCATCTGCCTTCTAGGTCTTCATGCTCCATCTTAGACAACATCGTCATTTTACATCAGGTGAGATTGTGGTAAAATGAAGGCTTATCAAACATAAAAAAAAAATACTTACTGAAAAATTAATTAATTTATCTCATACATAAAACTAGCGGCCCGGCCCGGCTTCGCACGGGTAATTATTTTCCCGGCAATAATTTGTTTTTTTCTCGCCGTAAAAACCATGCTTGAACTCCAACGAACATTAAAAAAATGGCTTAATTGGTCCAGGCGTTGTTGAGTTACGCGCGCTTAGCAACACATTTTGCGATTAATTTTTACATAAAAGATTTCCATGTTAGAATATTAGTTACCGTACTCCTACGAAACGGCTGAACCGATAATTATGAAATTGTATATGCGTATTCAGTAGGTCTGAGAATTGGCTAAGTATCTATTTTTCAAAACAACGTTTGCTGGGGTCAGCTAGTAAACCTATATATTACTAGCTTCCTGCCCGCGGCTTTGCCCGGGTAATTAAATTTACCATCGGTAAAAAGTAGCTTTTGTGCTTTACTGGGAAAACAACTGTGTCCACGCCAAATTGCCCTCAAACCGGGCTTTACTCTCAAAAAATATATTTTCCCGCTAAAAGCCGTATTTTACCGCGGTAAAAATTAGCCTATGTTTTATTTTTACATTATAGTAAAGTTTCATCAAAATCCATCCTATAGTTTTTGCGTAAAGAGCAACAAAAACACACTTACTAACATCCTCGCAAACTTTCGCGTATATAATATTACTGGGATATACCTAGGTATTTTATCATGGATTACGTACCTTAAAATCCTACACTTAAAGGGGAGACACAATAAGATAATATATTTTATGTACACATTGGAATGATAAAATTTCCGCAACTATTACCTGCCAATGTCCACTCAACCATGTCAAAGTAAACAAAGCCATATGACATTGACATAAAGACGCTATTTACATTTCCCACAAGAATAGTGATGGGCTTTGTCGATGGCTACTTGTCGATACATGCGATTGGCGTGAAGGGGTCTGTAGCTGAACGGTAGGGGATAGCCTTTTTATTTTTTTAGTTGTTAATAAAAATGTTTTTAGGATTTATGTAGTCTTTATTAAGGAGCCTCGATAATACGAGTGTCTACTTAAATGATAAAACAGTATGTTTTTTGGGTTCCGTACCCAAAGGGGTTCTATTACTGCGGAGTGGCGCGATGGGCGATGCGCTTGCGGCGCAAGAGGTAGCGGGTTCGATTCCCGCCGAGGGGTCAAGTGTTTGTATGTTTTGCAAGCACTTTCTCCTTCGTCTAGGTGTTTAGTATGTATACTAAAAAATATCTATATACGTATGTCTATTATATTAAGTATATAAGATGCCTAGTACCCGTAACACAAGCTAAGAGCTTACCACGGGGCTAAGATGTTGCTGTGTGGATTGTCCGGAAATATTATTTATTTATTACTAAGACTTCGTCATAATGTCTATCATCAGGCTGTATCTCAAGAACCGTGATAGATAGAGTTGAACAAAAACTAATAAAAACATATATAAATAAAAATATAATGGGGCTCCCATACAACTATCGTGTTTTTATGAGATTACCAACGTTTCGAGGCCAGTACTTGGATCATGACTGCATCTTTTTGCACACAAAAAATAATCAATTAAGTAGAGACTCGGTTATCGAGACTCTCAAACTCTTTTATGACAACGTAAATCCCCAAAAACATTTTTAAACGATATTCACATCACTACAAGATTAAAATAAAAGTCCAGTAGCAATAATTATGAACAACTAACAATCCTTCCAATTTATATCTTAAGCCCACAGCTTAAAGTTAATTTTCATTTAAAATTCGTTACCTTCGTAACATATTTTTTATCTCACCATCAGTTGTATGACATAAAGGTCATTTCAATTTGTAGGTACCTACACACTATCAATTGAGTGCACCTCAAAATCTGCATTCAGATCTTTATCTCTTAAACGTTTTAATGTGTGACCCATCCATTACCTATATTCTACCTACCTACTACAAAAGCCTTTATCTTGATCTATAGGACTGATTTCTTCTTAAGCTATCTTTAATGAAGTGCCGGCTTAATCTGAGTAATTCAATAAGCAATGCTACCGATTTATTTAAATTGTAGTTACATCTGTTCTTATTGTGAGATCTCTGTGGTTTTGTAGTGGTATTAGCTGGAAGGGTATTAAGAGTTTATTGCCGTCGTGTGTTTGCTTTCAGCCTTTTTTTGGTAGTTTTTGGTCATTTTATTCATTTCTTTGGTGGAATTCGTGTGGAATAAGCTTTTGATGTGTCTGGGAAGGACTTTATCTGTGGTGATCTGATGTGAACGAGGATTTTAAATGTCTTTTTTTTTGCCACGGTAAAATACCACATTTTGCGGGAAAATCCGCTGAATACTTACAAGTGAACTCCAGTTGGTGGTGGTAGGTGGGGAGTATAATATATAATATTAAACTAGATAAGTTTAAAAGAAAGAAAGAGGAAGTCAGTGCTTCAGTTAAGAAACCTGCAAGATTTGGTAATAAAAATATCTTGAAATTTTTTCACATAGATGTGAACTTGCAAGATATGTTTAACATTTTACTTTAAGAATGCATAAGATTACATGCTATTCTAAGAGATTTGTTAGAAATATACCTATACCTTACTTTTGTCTCTTATTATATACCGTACCGCCTTTATTGCTAATAGAATTACTATCTTCTCATAATCATATAGATTAAAATATTTCCCGTCAACAACTTCTATAGTCTACAATTTCCCATTTACTTACATACAACTTAATCCTTACAAAACTGTTTTACAAACAGACGCCCTGAGCTACTTCTTATCATAAGTAATCTACCTATAAAGAAGATCTAGGGATCTAAAGGTAGGTACAGTTTTTTTCAGTTTGTGAGAATCTTAAAAATAGTGGTACTCAGGGTTTTAGTAGGTTGTTATGAACATGGATCAGTTGAGACATTGTTGTAGGATTGCGTTTAAAGGAATATAGTGGACAAGTATGTAAGAAGTTTAATTTGTATGGGTTCTGTAGTTATTTTATTTCATAAAAAGTTATAAACAGTGGCTGTAAATATATTTATCATCCACAATATACATCCACTGTGACAAAATAAATAAATAATAAATTATATTTAAAAATAGGTATATATGTTTTAGACATTCCTAAATAGTAAGTAAGCAGTATGAACATTTGATAAGTTTATTTAATCCCGCTAATTTCATTCCTTTATACTTTTTATTTAAATAAAAAAAAACAATTATTATGCATCGTAAACCAAAAAAATATTGTTATAAAGTTAAACACCACCATAGATTATTTATTTATTTCTGTAAGGAGCCCCAAAGACCCAGCCTCCCAACAATAAGTCTATGTTCATTCATTCCTCCACACTCCCGTACGTAGTATTTACTCTGTGGCATTGTGTCAATTTCTACCCACTTCCGTTCACGACAGAACACTAATCTCACCCACAATGACACTTCTAGTTAAGCCTTGCCGAAAGACTATCCACAAACACTCGACTTTGAACTTTAATTTACGAAAATAAGGTTATTTTTCGAATGATTCGCAACAGATTCAGATTTTGAAAAGTCCTGAGACTGGATGTTCAAAATTCGAACGAGTTCCGAATACAGTTCGTTTCATTTTGTTCTGAATGGACAAGACAGGATCAAAGATAGTGTTAAAATGGAATTTCCGTTTTGGGTTGTTTTTTTATTTGAGTAATCTGTTAGTTATATTAACTTGGTTGATGTAACCGACTATTGAGGGCACTTGGTAGTTTGGATAATAGTTGCATTGATGTTAAGTGGTCAATGAAATTGTCGCTTGTTGAGCTTTTCCCGTTCGTTGAGAAGTTGAATGAGAAATATCTTTAGTATATCCACGACTGCGCCTTTGCCTGAAACGGAACTCTTGAATGGTGGCTACTGTTGGACTCTTTGGTTGTATTATAAACATCTGCTGCAAAATAAATAATAAGCTAATATTATGTCGGGAACATGACCATGTTTTCTCAAGGAAAAACCTATTCCTTAACGAAGGATCGAGTGAATATAATTATGTACCATATAATTGAGAAGCCATCTGCCTTCTAGGTCTTCATGCTCCATCTTAGACAACATCGTCATTTTACATCAGGTGAGATTGTGGTAAAATGAAGGCTTATCAAACATAAAAAAAAAATACTTACTGAAAAATTAATTAATTTATCTCATACATAAAACTAGCGGCCCGGCCCGGCTTCGCACGGGTAATTATTTTCCCGGCAATAATTTGTTTTTTTCTCGCCGTAAAAACCATGCTTGAACTCCAACGAACATTAAAAAAATGGCTTAATTGGTCCAGGCGTTGTTGAGTTACGCGCGCTTAGCAACACATTTTGCGATTAATTTTTACATAAAAGATTTCCATGTTAGAATATTAGTTACCGTACTCCTACGAAACGGCTGAACCGATAATTATGAAATTGTATATGCGTATTCAGTAGGTCTGAGAATTGGCTAAGTATCTATTTTTCAAAACAACGTTTGCTGGGGTCAGCTAGTAAACCTATATATTACTAGCTTCCTGCCCGCGGCTTTGCCCGGGTAATTAAATTTACCATCGGTAAAAAGTAGCTTTTGTGCTTTACTGGGAAAACAACTGTGTCCACGCCAAATTGCCCTCAAACCGGGCTTTACTCTCAAAAAATATATTTTCCCGCTAAAAGCCGTATTTTACCGCGGTAAAAATTAGCCTATGTTTTATTTTTACATTATAGTAAAGTTTCATCAAAATCCATCCTATAGTTTTTGCGTAAAGAGCAACAAAAACACACTTACTAACATCCTCGCAAACTTTCGCGTATATAATATTACTGGGATATACCTAGGTATTTTATCATGGATTACGTACCTTAAAATCCTACACTTAAAGGGGAGACACAATAAGATAATATATTTTATGTACACATTGGAATGATAAAATTTCCGCAACTATTACCTGCCAATGTCCACTCAACCATGTCAAAGTAAACAAAGCCATATGACATTGACATAAAGACGCTATTTACATTTCCCACAAGAATAGTGATGGGCTTTGTCGATGGCTACTTGTCGATACATGCGATTGGCGTGAAGGGGTCTGTAGCTGAACGGTAGGGGATAGCCTTTTTATTTTTTTAGTTGTTAATAAAAATGTTTTTAGGATTTATGTAGTCTTTATTAAGGAGCCTCGATAATACGAGTGTCTACTTAAATGATAAAACAGTATGTTTTTTGGGTTCCGTACCCAAAGGGGTTCTATTACTGCGGAGTGGCGCGATGGGCGATGCGCTTGCGGCGCAAGAGGTAGCGGGTTCGATTCCCGCCGAGGGGTCAAGTGTTTGTATGTTTTGCAAGCACTTTCTCCTTCGTCTAGGTGTTTAGTATGTATACTAAAAAATATCTATATACGTATGTCTATTATATTAAGTATATAAGATGCCTAGTACCCGTAACACAAGCTAAGAGCTTACCACGGGGCTAAGATGTTGCTGTGTGGATTGTCCGGAAATATTATTTATTTATTACTAAGACTTCGTCATAATGTCTATCATCAGGCTGTATCTCAAGAACCGTGATAGATAGAGTTGAACAAAAACTAATAAAAACATATATAAATAAAAATATAATGGGGCTCCCATACAACTATCGTGTTTTTATGAGATTACCAACGTTTCGAGGCCAGTACTTGGATCATGACTGCATCTTTTTGCACACAAAAAATAATCAATTAAGTAGAGACTCGGTTATCGAGACTCTCAAACTCTTTTATGACAACGTAAATCCCCAAAAACATTTTTAAACGATATTCACATCACTACAAGATTAAAATAAAAGTCCAGTAGCAATAATTATGAACAACTAACAATCCTTCCAATTTATATCTTAAGCCCACAGCTTAAAGTTAATTTTCATTTAAAATTCGTTACCTTCGTAACATATTTTTTATCTCACCATCAGTTGTATGACATAAAGGTCATTTCAATTTGTAGGTACCTACACACTATCAATTGAGTGCACCTCAAAATCTGCATTCAGATCTTTATCTCTTAAACGTTTTAATGTGTGACCCATCCATTACCTATATTCTACCTACCTACTACAAAAGCCTTTATCTTGATCTATAGGACTGATTTCTTCTTAAGCTATCTTTAATGAAGTGCCGGCTTAATCTGAGTAATTCAATAAGCAATGCTACCGATTTATTTAAATTGTAGTTACATCTGTTCTTATTGTGAGATCTCTGTGGTTTTGTAGTGGTATTAGCTGGAAGGGTATTAAGAGTTTATTGCCGTCGTGTGTTTGCTTTCAGCCTTTTTTTGGTAGTTTTTGGTCATTTTATTCATTTCTTTGGTGGAATTCGTGTGGAATAAGCTTTTGATGTGTCTGGGAAGGACTTTATCTGTGGTGATCTGATGTGAACGAGGATTTTAAATGTCTTTTTTTTTGCCACGGTAAAATACCACATTTTGCGGGAAAATCCGCTGAATACTTACAAGTGAACTCCAGTTGGTGGTGGTAGGTGGGGAGTATAATATATAATATTAAACTAGATAAGTTTAAAAGAAAGAAAGAGGAAGTCAGTGCTTCAGTTAAGAAACCTGCAAGATTTGGTAATAAAAATATCTTGAAATTTTTTCACATAGATGTGAACTTGCAAGATATGTTTAACATTTTACTTTAAGAATGCATAAGATTACATGCTATTCTAAGAGATTTGTTAGAAATATACCTATACCTTACTTTTGTCTCTTATTATATACCGTACCGCCTTTATTGCTAATAGAATTACTATCTTCTCATAATCATATAGATTAAAATATTTCCCGTCAACAACTTCTATAGTCTACAATTTCCCATTTACTTACATACAACTTAATCCTTACAAAACTGTTTTACAAACAGACGCCCTGAGCTACTTCTTATCATAAGTAATCTACCTATAAAGAAGATCTAGGGATCTAAAGGTAGGTACAGTTTTTTTCAGTTTGTGAGAATCTTAAAAATAGTGGTACTCAGGGTTTTAGTAGGTTGTTATGAACATGGATCAGTTGAGACATTGTTGTAGGATTGCGTTTAAAGGAATATAGTGGACAAGTATGTAAGAAGTTTAATTTGTATGGGTTCTGTAGTTATTTTATTTCATAAAAAGTTATAAACAGTGGCTGTAAATATATTTATCATCCACAATATACATCCACTGTGACAAAATAAATAAATAATAAATTATATTTAAAAATAGGTATATATGTTTTAGACATTCCTAAATAGTAAGTAAGCAGTATGAACATTTGATAAGTTTATTTAATCCCGCTAATTTCATTCCTTTATACTTTTTATTTAAATAAAAAAAAACAATTATTATGCATCGTAAACCAAAAAAATATTGTTATAAAGTTAAACACCACCATAGATTATTTATTTATTTCTGTAAGGAGCCCCAAAGACCCAGCCTCCCAACAATAAGTCTATGTTCATTCATTCCTCCACACTCCCGTACGTAGTATTTACTCTGTGGCATTGTGTCAATTTCTACCCACTTCCGTTCACGACAGAACACTAATCTCACCCACAATGACACTTCTAGTTAAGCCTTGCCGAAAGACTATCCACAAACACTCGACTTTGAACTTTAATTTACGAAAATAAGGTTATTTTTCGAATGATTCGCAACAGATTCAGATTTTGAAAAGTCCTGAGACTGGATGTTCAAAATTCGAACGAGTTCCGAATACAGTTCGTTTCATTTTGTTCTGAATGGACAAGACAGGATCAAAGATAGTGTTAAAATGGAATTTCCGTTTTGGGTTGTTTTTTTATTTGAGTAATCTGTTAGTTATATTAACTTGGTTGATGTAACCGACTATTGAGGGCACTTGGTAGTTTGGATAATAGTTGCATTGATGTTAAGTGGTCAATGAAATTGTCGCTTGTTGAGCTTTTCCCGTTCGTTGAGAAGTTGAATGAGAAATATCTTTAGTATATCCACGACTGCGCCTTTGCCTGAAACGGAACTCTTGAATGGTGGCTACTGTTGGACTCTTTGGTTGTATTATAAACATCTGCTGCAAAATAAATAATAAGCTAATATTATGTCGGGAACATGACCATGTTTTCTCAAGGAAAAACCTATTCCTTAACGAAGGATCGAGTGAATATAATTATGTACCAAATTAAAGTGCAGCATTATCCGCTTTATAAGGAATTTACCTGCGGAACTACATAATATTTTCCTCTGGAATTACAAAATACCTTTTTCTAAGGCTTTAGAAAAAATAGTTTTAATGGACTTTCTATTGGTATGACATAATTTTTGTGACGTAAAAGCACCCCATAACATTTTATTTTAATAAGGTACACAGTTTTTCTAAGGCATGAATAATTATATAGGCTTTATTTTACCCGCTGTATCCTTACTCAGCAGGTGTAAAAATTAGCAACAAAGTCATTTAAAAGGCCATAGAGACACTTTGTATCAAATTTAATGAAATTTGATATGCTACGCGTCTATGGATGCGCTGTTCAATCCACAAATCGTGTTCATTGGTAATAGCTAAGCAATCTAGCGGCGACCGCGACCATAACCCTTTAGCACTGATGAAAACTGTTAGATGGCTCATTGATATTAAAATATCTCCTGACAATAAACGCAACAACATTTAGTCCCGTGGTAAGCTCTAAGCTTGTGTTACGGGATCTAAACATCTGATATAGTTTTAATAATATAATAGACATATAGAGATAGACATAATTTTGATTATACCTACATATTATCTATGATCTCTATATCACAGCATATCTATGATTTCTCCGCAGCATCTAAATATCACATATTTGGTAGAAAGGGACCGAAATACTAGAAATATTTGAGACATTCTAGCAATTAAAAGTTATTGAGCAAATATTTTCGCAGACAAATATTTAGCTCAAACAATATCACAATGGGAGCGCCCATCGCAATCAATGACTCGGTTGTCATCAGTTCGCTTCAGATTTCGATTGTCAGCTGCCCTTGTATGATTGTATGTAAGGAATTGTATGTATGGATGTATGGAATCCGAGTGTGGATGTATTCTCACGAAACTTACGTGAACTGTGACCTGTCTTGCTGTACTTGCAAGTGTTTAGGGTTGTCACTGTAGTTAGCCAAGTTATTATAATAAGATAAATTTAAAAAAAAAAAAGAAAGATTTAGTAGTCATGGTATAGAAAAGTCATGGCAATATTATTTTTTTAGTTTTTATTTGGTTTTTGAATATTTCAGCACAATTCTGCATAAGTATTGTTTATAACACATTATTTTGTAAAAACTTATAATCACAAAGAGAAATCACATATTTGTACATATATATCTATATGATATCTCTTATTTAAGAAAAAGAGTTAACATCAATAGCAAATATACTTTGTGAAAGACAAGTTGCAAACAAGTCTATGCTCAAATGTATAAATTTATTCAAAAATACGAATAAATTATTCAAAATAATTCAAAGCTCTACATTTTAATGGCGAACCTGTTAATATTACAGAGGATTATTGTTTTCTCTTTTAAAATATACCTAAAATAGAGATTAAAACTTAATCGGTAATTTTATTAATGTGTTTTTGTAAATAAAAATACTTTCAAACGACTTATTCATAAGCGAAATCGGACTCGAATATTTAAACTTATATTATACCTAAGTATTTATTTGTACAGATATCTTATAAATTCACGCTCATGTGTTAAAAAAATTCAGAATTTAATTATTTTTTTTTATTTTATATTGGCCTGTTATCTATCATTGATATTCAGTCGTAAGTATCTCAACAAATTTATAAATACATTCAATGTTTTCTGTAGAAAATTCTATTTATTTAGAATTTAAAGTATCTTAGATTAAAGTTTTGATTTAACAAGGAATTTAAATCTTTAAATATGACAACCCTATTATCAATACACACAGGAAGTACAGGGGTGCGAGTAAGTATGACCTCAAGTAACCCTCAAAGTCTTTCATTTTTTTTCTGATCTGTATTCGGTTAAAAGGAATCGATTGCAAAAAAAACCTTTGCAATAAATAATAAATATCATTCGATTGTGCTTAAAGGGGTTTTGAATTTAATATAGCTTCAAATAGGGTGCAATTGTTGGTTATACAAAAAAAGTTTTTTTAAGATTATTCGTTGACAGATCTTCTTATTGCCCCTGAACTATCGTGTTTATTGAATTGAAGAAGTTATTGCTAAATTTACTAAAGATTTTATACTCTGTAAAAACAATCCGTCAAACGAGTCGGACGACCAACAACAAGAATGCCAATGTTTTTTTTAAAACAGTTTATAGTACCAAATGTTACCAATATGATTAGTTTATATCTTATGAAAATTATTGATAGGTGAACCCCAATTCATTACTACTAAATGAATATTAGTTAGCTGTTATTAATAATTGCACGGAAGCAATTTTATTATGAGCAGTCGTTTACGTAAAGCACTGACACTATATATACTGTTTACGTTCCCACTGCTGGGACCCTGTGTCGTCTTGAGACTTCAAGAAGAGACTATTGAGAAGAGATTAGGCCTTAATTCACCACGCTGACCAAGTAAGTTTGGTGAATGTCACATATACTTAAAACTCTTCAAAGCTTTCAGAACAGTCGGTTTCCTCACGTTGCCTTTACAGTTAAAGCACGTATTAAAGCCCACTTACATTTTTCAAGGAAAATCTAGAGGTGCTCGGCGAGGATTGAACCTACGACCTTCGGAATTAAAGTCGATTGTTCTCCCACTTAGCCATCACCGCCTTCAAGTTTCAAGCATGGACTAGACTTGGAAATGAATCAATGAGGGTTTATGTCTTACAGTGTCTTGACTTAGAAATTATTGCAATAATTTGCATAGTTATTCCTCCACTGTCCACACATTAGAAGAATACCTTTGCGTTGCGACCAAACCGTGCAAATTGCCCGATACCTTCCTCGTAAAACTGGAGTTAATCCTCCAACCAGTTCTGTAATCCTTAGTAATGTGCCTCGTTAATAAAACGAAAGTTGTACTTGAGTTACGAGGGAAACAATTTTATATTTTATAATTGAGTGTCTTTCGAAGTGGATGTGGGGCTGATTTTGGTAGATTTTTTGTTTTGCCGTTTGTCATTTAAAAGTTAGAATAAGCATGACTTCATAAACCAATAGGCATTCTGTTTTGGTCTACTGATAGCCTGTCCAAAAATACTGGACACCTACTTTTCGCTTTAGTAATTGAATAAGGAATTAAATAAATAAATATTTCCGGACTACTCACACAGCATCACCTAACCCCAAACTAAGCAGAGCTTGTACTATGGGTGTTAGGTGACTGATATACTACCTACATAGATACATTTTTTTTTGTAAATACGTACATAATTATGATACATAGAAAACACCCAGACCCGAAACCAGAAATTGGCAGGAATTGGAATTGCTTAGAATTATAGAGCATCAAAGTTCTGAAGGTTAGTACAAATCAGACGACAGCGTTACTTTAAGTACGCTTTATTGAAGTAATATAAATAATCCGAATAATTACAGATATTATGTTTGTTTCTCTTATCATTTTAGCAGATGCGTTCATTTATCCTTTTTTTCTATTCGATATATATCATAATTATCGTTCGTAAGGAGTAAACTCCAATCGTGCGTCGTAGCTGACACACACACACTTTTTTTTAATTATCTTACCTATTGTAAAATTAGGGTATTATGATTAAAGATGTTGGTCAGCAAATATTCGAGAGAGCGCTAAGATAGGTCAATGTTCCAAACTCAATGCATAAAAAGCCGTAAGTTATTTTGAAATTAATTTAAATTTTCATACTAAATTTTAAGACGATGCCCAACAGCTCTAAGATTGAATGGTTTTCGATGTTATATCACAATCATAAATTCTGATGGTTTATTGATCAACTTGCTCGTGTTTTATAGCTCATATTAATTTATTCGTTGATATGAAATATCAATTTTATTAGAATAAACCAATTAATATACGTAATTACGACGTGTTTTTATTTTCCAATGAATATTGATTTGCTACCAGTTTTGGTAGTGTTGTAAAAATGGTCGTATTACTTTATTTATAAACAACGCAACTTTTCGGAACATGCAGTACGTAATATTTATCATAAGCACCCCTATTTACGTTCCCACTGCTGGGAAACTGAGACTTCTCTCTTCACGAGAGAGATTGGCTCTCCCGCCCCGCTCCAGAAGTCCCAGTTTCCCAACAGTTTGCCTTAAGGGACGATGGCCAAGTGTGGCTTGGTGAATGTCACAATTGCCACAAACTCGATAAGATCTACCTCTAATACCTCTAAGAACATGAAGGTTTCCTCTCGATGTTTTGCCTTCACCCTAATCTCTCTCGTCAAGAGAGAAGTCTATGGGTCGCAGCAGTGAGAACGTAAATATGGAGGTCTGTAATCTTTATCATATTGATAAAGATCTCGGCGCCGGGTCCTAAAAGATAATATGCCAAAATGCACTGATGGTCCAAAGGAACAAACGACAAAATGTGCAACCGTCAAAACTTTCAGTTGGGAGTATTGTAAAAATTTGAAAACGCTCAAATCTTCTAGCGTCAAAATGTGCAATTGCAGACTTTTCTCTGAATAAGAGGAATTTGAGTAGCTTAAAACTGACCTACACCCAAGTAATGGGTGAAGAGGTTGTTGAATAATGATTATAGCGAGATCGTGCTGGATTAGTCATGGCAATATCTCACCATAACAATTCGTTATCTACGCCAAATTACAAGACGAGTTCCCGACTATTAGCAAACAGTTTCGTATAATTTCGCAATAAAATCTCAAACAGCGCACTTTGTTGTCAATTTTATTGCCCCGGGAATGTTTTGTCCTTTATTTGATACTTTGTAGGAAAGAGACAAAAAGGGGTGAGAAGGGGTGAAGTAATGACTGTGTTAGGGTTAAGTGGGCGTTGCACAAATGACAGATTTAATAAATCGCTCGGAAGATAATGGGTCCACGTCTTTATCGTTGCTTAGAGTTAAATGTATCATGCTATTATGTCAGTGTCATTATTTAAGTTTGACAAGTTAATTGTCTGGTTATTTTTCTGTTACATTTCGCTTTCTTACACAGAAGCTTATGGCGTGTAGCAATTTAAATCGTGATTTAAATTTGGTTATAATAGGGTAGATGACTAAATAATAATTCGTCCGTTATTTAAAAACCTACAGTATAAATAAAAAACCCTGTATTTTTTCTGACTTTCAAATTAAATTTATAAATAAAAAAATAGTTGTCCAGTATTTTATGGCGGGCAAACAGACGTTCTTAACAGAAATTACATTTTGAATGTATTGTATAATGTTCATTATACTCGTTAACTACACCCATTTAAAATAAAATTCTAGTTTTGAAGACACAAAATAAATATATATTTATGCATTTCTCATACGAATTAACTATCCAACCCAAAATTAAATGAACCGAAACTGGTGTTCTTTTCTCGTCTCGCCAGTGTAAGGCACACCGCACCGCCACCGCGCCCCGCCACTTTTCCATCGCGTTGCTTACTTAGTAAATCATAACTGGCAATGTAAATTGTAATGTTCTTCGAACCTAGCTTTTTATTACTATCAGCCGTATAGTGTAAAGGTAAATTAGGTTTTGACGGGGCGATGGCGGCGCAGCGGATGCGAGTGTGTACCTACACTGGAGCGGTGTACACACTCGGTGGCGGCATCGTGTGCAGGAGCGCTAATAATTTTAATATATTTTTTCATATTTGCGATAGGTATATATTAAAGCGTCAAGGACAGACTGAAGTGGAAGGGTATCATGAAAGCTAACAATCAAACGACAGTTAGGTATCATAACAATCATCATTAAAAGCCATAAACTACTGTGCAACCTTAATGTAAAGAATCTCAATATAACGATTTCCTTGATTTTAATGAAGACAAATAAATTTTTCGTTATCCCCTTGAATTCACCATAAAAATCCATATTAAATAACCTCTATATTGCAACTTAATGTATTTTGCGAACAATCTGCCATATATATATTAAAATCCTCAGTTCAACGAATTTGCTATATTACTTAATTTAACGAATATTTTCATTGTTCCTTTCCGATTCGTTAAATTGAGGTTGCAATGTAGTTAGAATATTTTATAACCGGATGATGATAAATTTTCATGAAATTAAGATAAGATAAATATACTTTTTTGCACACATAATTACAACACAAAACAATACATAAGCACTTACGAAAGAGACAAATGGCGGTCTTATCGCTAAAGAGCGATCTCTACCAGACAACCTTGAATGGATAAGATTATTGGGAAAAAGAAGGGACCTGTGTGCAAGATACGAAAGTATTATATTAACAATACTTTTACCAAAATATAAAAATATACACAAATACTATAACTACAACGTTTATATAACATAAACACATACTAATATATAGACATTGACTCTTCAATGAACTAATTAATGCCTCTGGAATGCTCTCCCACTTGATATTCGAAATGCTAAATCTCTTCCTTTATTCAAGAAAAAACTTTCCGATTACTATGCTATATCTTCTTAGTTGCAGTTTCACTATGTATGTATATTTAATCTTTTTATTATTCGTTTAAAATCTCTTTATATTACTTTCAATACCATTTGTCCCTTTCTCAAGTAAGTATTGTATATTTATAAACAGTATTACTATATGTATAATATATATGTATATATTTATGTGTGTTATATAGTTATATGTTTCCTTCCTATTACACCACTGTCTTTTTTGTTACTATTGATCCTGTCCATCCAAAGGTTGCCTGGAAGAGATCGCTCATAGCGATAAGGCCGCCCATTGTACTCCAACATTATGATTAAGTCTATGTTTGTTTTTTTTTGTGTGTTTTGTGTGGTGTGCAATAAAGTGTTATCTATCTATCTAATTAATCCACTTGTTATGACAGTAACCGTCGCACTTCTATTTCCTCTCCAGAATATTTTCCATAGAATGTTACACACAGCATATTCCTCCTAACTCTCTGAGCACAACTGAACCCAGAATAAGAAATCTTCGTAGAATAGAATAGAATATATTTATTGCATGAAATACGTGTAGTTACATTGTTGTTACATGTTCAGAGCTTCAATGTATTCTGCCCTAATGAGCGTGCAATATTATAGTCCCTGATCTATCCATATTTCTGGTAAGACTATAATTATAGGAGCTGATAAAATATAATATTGTCTTGTAAGTGTAACGAGAATACTCTTATTCAAGTACTCCATTATTGTCTGAACCAATAAGAGTCGTCGTGAAAAAGACTAGCAGCGCCGCGCGGTACCGTGGTTTTTACCGTGGTAAACCAGTTTCCTAATTAATACTTTAATAATTCTTCAAATAGGACCAGTAGACGCATTCTGTAAACTCATTTCGATCCTTACTAAGCTGAATCCGCGGTGAGTTTAAAGTTTTGTATTCTGTAAAACTCGATAGCGCCTGTAGCGCCTCAGTGACGAGCGTTCGAAGTGAGCTCGGTCACTTGAGTGATTTCGAGCTCGGATTTGATTTTTAACAGAATGCGTCTACAGTACTTCCCGATTGGGTGATTCGCGAAAGTATTAACGATAGTGTTAAATGGAATATATTTTTAAGACAAAATTATGTAGTTGGTTGCTCGAAAAGAATTTTTCTAGCGTTAGTGAATATTTTTAATTATGTTATGTACTAAAAATTAATTATATTTTGACTTAACTTTTGCAGGCTGAAGAGATTGACTTTGTGCTTTTTTAAGATCCGGCATGGTATTTATTATTTTGTGTTCTTGCAAATAAATCATTTTATTTCAGATGCCTAGTACCCGTAACACAAGCTTAGAGCTTATGAAGGGGATAGGTGTTGTTGTGTGGATTTTCCGTCATATATATTTATTTAAATTTGCTAAACAGCTATGATGTCATGTGATTATTACCCATAAATTATTATTACAATAAAACTGTTACGAACGTATCTATGTAGTATATCAGTCACCTAACACTCATAGTACAAGCTCTGCTTAGTTTGGGGTTAGGTGATGCTGTGTGATTAGTCCGGAAATATTTATTTACGTATTTTATTTAAAACTATAAATATATTCTAAGATTTCTTACCTCTTGACTCTTTCTTATCTACATATTGGAAACCTATAAATAAGTTTTTAAAAGTAAATGTCATATTATGGATATTAGGATTTGGCTTCCGTCCGTTCGTAATTCATTGATTTACAACATTTCCGGCAAATGTGACGGTTCTAGTTAACGTTTGCATTTTGAAAGTCTCGCTTCCATTTTATTAGTTGTTTCTACAAAGTAGAATCATATCGCAAAATATATGATTAAATATTTATCTTGATTTTAAGATTATGACAGGATGAATAAATCTAAATTTAAAATTTAAGAAAAACCCCCGATTCCGATGCATTAATTTCCTTAAATGTAAAACAACATAATATTATGTAATGTGGACGCGATGCGTTTTCATTTGATACCCCACACTAGTATATTTGCAGATTTTCGATTTTGCTTCCCCACTCTCACCCCCATAACTTTTAAACGGCCCAACCGATTTTCATGAAACATGTCTAAGAACACTCGCGCAAGACTCACCTTTCATTTTGTATGAAACAAAAAAAAATAAATTGAAATCGCTCCATCCGTTCGGGAGCTATGGTGACACAGACAGACAGACACGTCAAACTTATAACACCCCTCTTTTTTGGTCGGGTGTTAAAAAACAACGTGTTAGTCAAAAAACTAAATATCTCCAGAACAGTAAATGTTAGATCAATATCATAAAACAAAATAAAGACGTTTTAGTTGCGATTCTAATCACATATTATTTGAACTGGTTGTAAAGGAGGTTGTTGGAGGAATGTGAATCTACAGAATGGGAAGTTACTCCTCAGCACTGGCTCCGAAATCGTACAGCATGCCTAATCAGCTGGTAGCTGTCAGAAGAGCTCGAGAACTGGTCTTCTAAGGTACACCAAGGTACCTGTTCGTGTCTAAAAAACTTCATGTAAATTATTAATAATAATAATAATAAAACTCTTTATTACACACCAGGATATCACAATACAAAAAGGGACTTAAAGCTAAATACAAAAATGCGTAATGGGCGGCCTTATTGCTTAGAGCAATTTCTTCCAGACAACCTTTGGATAATTAATTTGCTTACTAGAAATATCGAGTGTAAAACAATACCCTGTAGATTAGTGTACATCTCACATAAATTAAAAAACTGAACCAATCTGTTGAAGAATGTTAAAACGAAAGTTAATATTTCAAACTTTGTAACGTAAACTACCTTTGACAATAGAAAATAGGGCGGGAACACTGACCGTGCCTAATTAAATTGCTTCATACAATTCCATACAAGTCATACATTACAATGTGAACAATAAATATTAGGCAAAGTTTATTTATAGGCCGTGTTTTAAATCTTATTTTATGGGAACTGCGGTCGGGGAGCTTAACGGCGATTTAGCAGGTGGGGACAGTACAGGGGTTACGACGGTGAAGTCGCGGTGGTACGGTTCTAGGCCGGGGGTAGTGGTCAGTGGGGTTTCCAATTGTCAGTGCAATACCTACCAATTCCTAATCTATATAAATAAAAATGAATTGTTGTTCGTTAGTCTGATTAAAACTCGAGAACGGCTGAACGTTTTTATCTTATCATAGTCTTGAAATATTCGTGGAGGTCTAGGGAAGGTTTAAAAGGCGAGAAAAATTCGAATAAATGCCGGGAAAAAAAATTGAATAAAAACCCGTGCGAAGTCGGGGCGGGCCACTAGTTATTAATAAATAAACTAGCTTGCTACCGATGCGACGATGCCCAAGTAATATTTTTTTTTTTTGTTTGCTATAGAGTAGTTTTACCTGCAACCTTTTTGTAGCTAAATAGTTGCTTTACTTCAATCTTATTTTATTTATTTATACATCATGTGACATAATTGCTCTTTCTTTTTGTTTGGTTTATTATTATTTGTCCGTTAATTGAATATAACATTGCAATTTTAAGTTAGGTACAAATAACTTTTTGTATTCATTTTGATTTTAAATTTTTTAGGGTAGCATATTATTTTAAGTTTATCATTATTAAGATATTTAATGAAGTTCAAAAATCTTTGCTTGTTTTTTTAATACTTAAAAAAAATCTAATGAAAAATTGTGACTGTAGATAACCGAGCTACATAATAACCGTACTAATGATAACTCGAAACTTTACACTCTGTATATTTAAGCTTGTAAGCTTGATGCTTTGTCCACAACAAAATAGTATTGTTTGCAGTCGATAAATCATGACTATCATAGCCGGTTGTTTTAAGCTGAGTCACTTTTGAGTATAGTATGCATTTTATTAGAAACTAGCGGTCCGGCTGTACCTACGTGTATTTTCGTTAATCAATTCGTTCGGTTCATGAATCGGGTAAATTTGAGCATTCATCATCGTTCCCACTGCTGGGACACAGGGATTTCTCTCTAGGCGAGAGAGATTAGGCCTTAATTCACCACGCGCTGTGAGGGTTGGTGAATGACACATGTCCTTCAAACTCTCTAAAGTTCTAATAACATGTTGGTTTCCTCACGATGTTGTTGAGCTGTAAATTAAGTAAATTTAATATTATTCTTTCATATACTTTAATACCAGAGAGAATTTACCAGAAATTTGGTTGTAGCTTATTCGAGAAAAGTAGGTATCTGGAATTTTAGAGGACTCGTTAAAATATCATGTAGTTAGCTTAATGCTAGGACATATTTGGTCGAAATAGCTCCTGTCTCTCTCATCCAATACGTCTCCTGTAACACGAACTTTTTAACCGACTTTCAACAAAAAAAGGATGTTCTCAATTCGTCGCTTATGTTTTTTATCTTATTTTTATGTTTGTTATCTCAGAACTTTTATTCCGTGGACCGATTTTGATGAATCTTTTTTTTTATGATTTATAATGAAAGAGGTTGCTTGCTATTTGGTCCCATTTAAATTTTATAACAATCGGTAAAGTAGTTTTGGAGTTATTCAGATATCCAAGCCATATTTACTTTAACCTGTTGCGTGTTCAACGACAAAGAATAAACAGATACAGCCAAATATTACAATAGAAACGAAAAGTCACTTCACTACCATTCCCACGTCCAACACAAACCCCAGAAGGAAATAAAAATGCCTGCTCCGTAGGTACATTAATAAAACCTTTAATAAAAACGCGACGCGCGATGCGCGGGCGCTGGGTAGTATAACAGGAATATACAGATATATCACAAGAAGGCTTGGAAGTTCTCATTCAAAGTCATCGTCAAGAAATTTTTTTGCTAAGAGACACAGGGCATGGACATACTTTAGTTAATTCAAATAACTATTATTTGCATGCATTTTTTGACAGCACATTTTAAGAAATTTCAATTTTTATTTACATAGGTTATGACTAGGTATAGTTTATTTTAGTTATTTATATGTCACTGAACTTTTTAATTGATTTAACATTATTATTAAACAAATTTCAGAAAAAAAGGTAATGGTAGATCTCAAAGGTATAATAATAATTTGAAACATCTTTTAACTCTCCAACCATTCTACAACTCCAGCTTATACTACATCGTTATACTCAATATATTCATAAAATATCATTCCTCACATTGAAAAAAGTAAAAAAGGACATTAAAAATATATCTCTCATCGAAAATAACTGGCTATAATGACGTGGGTCAGTGAAGTCGGTTAGAACAAACACAATCGTACGCAAGCCATGTTTTTTCAAGCTCATTCTGAAGGTTTTGTGTATACCTGTCTCATTTCCACCTGGGAACGTTTATAGTGGGTGAAGGAGACGGAAGAGGGAACCAGGTAGGTGCCAGGGTGTCTGGCTTGGTAGACACGAAGGCACCAGAGGTTTCTCGAGCTATGATTTGGGGATGATGTGCATCTTTTTAATTGATTCTGGAATTCCGATGGCGGATAGTGAAAACGAAAGTGGGGTTAAAAGTGTCATTTTGTTTTTGAGTCGGTGTGGGTTGTTTTTTTTTCTTGTTTGTGATTTTTGAGATATTTTGATCGTAAATAAAGTGTTTAATAAATAAATGGAGAGTACCTATACATTTAATTATTATTATCTTGATTTAATTTAGAACACGTGAAAAAAATATTATAAAAAAACATATAGTAATAGACCTATTGTAAAAGCATGTGCTTAAAAAATAATAATTATTATTGATTTCAGCCCATGTCGTCTAACTGTTGGAGAGTTTTGTGGATTGGCAACAGCTCAATAACGCGATATGTGGAAGAGGAATAGAGGCTTTTTTTGCCCAGCAGTGAGACGACATGGGCTGAAATCAATAATAATAATTATTTTTTAAGCACATCCTTTTACAATAGGTCTTTAACTATATGTGTTTTTATTTATTTTTTTGGCTCTCTATTCCTCTTCCACATATCGCGTTATTGAGCTGTTGCCAATCCACAAAACTCTATCCAACTCATCTCGCCATCTTGATCTTGGTCAAGTTGTTTGGAACCCATGGTTATAATTATGGCCCAGTGATCGTCAGACATGCGACAAACATGAAACATGGCCAGCCCAATTCCACTTTATCAATTTATTATATGAAATTTAGTTTTGAACCAAAACTGGTTGAACGAACTTTTTGCACCGTGTAATATGAATTATTTTTTTACATTCGGTCACATATAACTGTTATTGTTTAGCCTCTACTGTCCTCCCTTCCCTTCTTCCACTCTTCGCGGTTCATCGCGGTATCGGGCCATGCGGTCAAGTGAGAGTCCAGCTCGTCCCGCCACCTCATCCTGGGCTTTCCACGAGGTCGTCTTGTCTGTGGGATCCAATCTGTAGTTCGCTTTGCCCATTTGTCGTTACACATGCGACATACGTGTCCAGCCCAGTTCCACTTTGGGCTTCCAGCCTTCTGACCGACATCATCATTCATTTGAGTTCTCGAGCGTAGTATGCTGTTCCGCACGCGTCCTGACAGTATAATATTTAAGATACTACGTTCCATAGCTCGCGGACACACCCCTAGGGCGGACTTGATAGGACTAAGTTTGGGCACCATTATGTTAGGATAGGTAAGATCCGTATGTCGAGAAGCTTCCTTTTCGGCTACATACAATTTTTCATTTATTTATTTATGCTCATACATTTTCAAGTTTTCAGGTTCTCGAATAGGCAAGAGTAGCGAGGTTGTCCGTTTATTTTGTCACAAGATAAACGGATAACATAGTTGCAGGTTCAAAGTGGATGCGTGCGACTTCTGGTCAAACAGACGGAAAATCTATTAAGGAAGGATTTAATAACGTCCAACGACTTAAATGATGATGATGAGTCAGTTCTAAAGCAAATAAATCAAGACAAATGTGACAATCTAAACCCAAAATAAAACAGATGTTCGTATCAAATTGCTTAATTTAATAGTAAAACATCACCGGAAACGATAGACTATGCAACTACAACCGAATCAAATCGAGTGAGGGTGGGATGACCTCGCGACCCGCCGTATGCCAATGTTTGGACACTTGGGTCTAACTTTAATTTATTTGTTGGACAAAGCAATTTACGCAAAAGATTTCAACATGCTCATAATCTTTCAAATTATCTGTAAGTACAGGTTTTAACCTAAAGGGCTCCGATATTAAGAGTCAAATTCAATATAATTACCATCTTATACTGCATCGTCACTTAACACCAGGCAAGATTGTCGTCAAATTAAGTCTTATCTAGCATAAAAATAAGTATGTAGTACCACCAAATTTGGTGAATTGAGAGTGTTTATTGACGTAAAAGGTTGAAAAATTAATAACTATGTTTTGGAAGCCACATCAAGTAAACATATGGATCTGCTGAGTTGCACAGGTTTATGGTCTAATCTACGATGTCCTGTGTTTTTGGTGGACTCTCACCGAGCCTCAGATAAGATCTAAGTTTATTAATCTTCATATATATCTCATACTCACGGGCAATATTAGAAGAAATTTATAATTATCAATTTGGTTGCCTAGAATGACAACGATGGACAGATGACTTGGTCTAAGTTGCTGGCTCACGATAGATGCAAATAGAGGTAGAGGCCGATCGAAATAATTGTTGAAATAATAGCTGAAATTATGGTGATGATTGCCTAGAATACGATATTTGCTGACTTGTGTTAAGGTTAAAATTAGATAGGATTTTTTTAACGTCTTAATTTGTATCTCTCCGTCTCCGATAACCATGACAAACCTAGTCAATACCGGCTTGATGCATCATCCAAATCTCCCAGCTTCTACATCATAGCCACTTCTACATCATAGCCACTTGCCTTAACCCAATCTAACTGAGCGACCGTTTGTATAACCCACGTGTTTACATCCCGATTCCCATAAACCGATCCATTGTCACGCAGTTATGACAAACATTCTACAACAATAGCGTGTGATTCATAAATTTAAACTGCAGGTTTCAATCAGAAACAACGAGTTTAAAGGACTTTGTCAATGTCTGCCAACCCCTGGGCGTTAGACCATGTCCGATCCTAACCAAACGACCTCAGGCCAGGATTAGGAGACGAGATCCCCCGTCTCTTTCTTATTCCATTGAGTGGAGAGAGAAGGAGGTGTTTATACAGGGTTGTACAGGTTTGGCATGCCGTTCAACGGGTTTTCATACGTGGGTGAATTGTGACTTCATGCTTTATTGTCGGGTATACTATGTCGGTGCGGTGTTATAAATTATGACAATTATTGGTGAACTTGTATCGGGGTTTGATTGTGAGTTTTTAAGTTGTTTAAGCCGATGTAATGGGTTGTTTTATGCGCGTTTTATTCAATTATCGGTATTTTTCTTGAGTGGATAAGTAGACTAGGGATCTTCTTGTAATAAATATTACGACTTTTTCATTGATTTATTAAAATCTCACTTTTATTCAGATACAAAATGGTAGATGACTGTAAATTAGATTATAAAAAAATTATTGATATATTTTATTTTTTGTTGCAAGCGAAAAATCTAGTCGATACAGTGCATTGAAGTTTCACGTGACGTAATGCTTTTGAACAAAACTTACTACTTAAATGTGAAAGTCACAAGCATTTGACAGCAAGTTTGCAAGTTGATGTTTAATTACTACAAAATTTCTTATTAATTTGATGACGCAAAAAATAAGTGATCAGTATTTTTGAACGGGCTAACAGGCGTAATTAAAAGAATACCTATTTTTTATGTAGTCATCATGCCTATACCTACCTAGTTAATAGAAATCATAGTAAGAATATTGTGTTTTTTTATATCATAATTATTTAAATCGTTAGAACAACAAAATCCCTACCTTTTGGACGCTTTTTCCTCCTTTTTTCTCTAATTTAATACAAAAGCCTTCAGCTGTATCGTTTTCAAAGCCAAAGTCTAAATCGACCGCCTTCAGTCCAATAAGTCTTCGCCCCGGCGAGTCCTCGGCCCTGGACACCAAAGCAATGGCTCCCGGTCACATATTCGAGGACCCTTCTCTGCCTTTGAATCCAAAACTGTATGAGATCAAAAGGAACACTCGACTTGAACGGGGGCACTTAGTTCTTTGATTGTGAATGGAAATTAGGTTGGTTCGCAATGTTTGATGACTGGGCTATTGGTTTTGCTGTTTTTTTTAAGGAATCAAAGGTTTTCATGTTTTCATGCTTGTGATTGTTTGATAGGGCGTAGGAAAGTATGTTTTTTCGGGGTTACCTGAACACATAAAAAACAAACTTATCGAAATCAAAATAAATAAATTACCGAAATACTTAACTTTTAATCGAAATAACTGGAAGTCTATGAGGAAGGCTTAGGTCCAGCAATGGACGTCCTACAGCTGATATGATGAGGATGATGACAAAAACACAATCATAAAAAAATATTTTCTACTATCTTTCCGCTTGCGGCTTTGTCTCATAGATTATACAACATCTCTACTCAGAACTAAGCTGAGCTTGTATGGGTGTCTGATATAGTACATAGATACTTTTTTTTTGTAAATGATACATAGAAATTCACCTAGACCTAAAACAAGAAATTATAGAGCGTACTAAATCTTGTCTCTCGGCGGGAATCGAACCCGCCGCATAATTAAGTACCTAAATAGTCATAACAAATTCCATACTTGATTGAAAACTAATCATTACCTATTAACTTAAGTTTTAAGTGTATTGACGTATACTATATTTTCTTATTCTTTCTTAGTTCTTAGCATCAGCCGGAGGTCACGTGTAAGGATTCAGAGGGTTACCACTTACGGACGTGAACAGAAAAACCTCCAACATATAGATATAAAGATGTACAGATATAGTTTTGAATTGGAGATGAAATTCAAACAAGTGATCTCTAAAATAGCTAACTCACATCCCAAGTTATTATAATATCGGTTTACGCTAGCTGTTACTGCTATTGTATGGGAATTGAAACCATAAACATTTTTTGGGCGGAGTGGGCGTCTACCGGATGCAATAGTGTCTATGGTAATACGAACTATGGGTGTCGCCTTAGAGGTGACATTTCTGAGACGTTATACCTAGATGTGAACTGTAAGCATCTGTTGGCTATGAACTTTACTGTTGTAATATTCTAGTTTTACTTCTTCATCAACTACGTAGAAATAATACAACAAATTAAAAAAAATATAGATAATGTACAAGAAGTGTTTTAGGTTTATGTATTTTGGGAAATATACGATTAAACACAGCAAATCACTTCGACTGGTGTAATGGTAGACAATCAACTGACACCTCTGTTATTTTTGATTATATATTTACGAATACCATTACAATCATATTTCAAGAGTCACGGACGCCATAAAATAAAAAAGAAGAAGAAGAAAATATTTCAAGACATTAATATTATTTAACTTTTTAAATTATCATGGTTTTTAACAATACTATGATTTAAAACGTTCAAAGTTTAATAGACGAAGGTAAAAGAAAAGCAGTTTAACCTGTAGATCATTTCAGATAAATAAAATAATATATTCATACTTCATTGTTCATAAAATTATTCTAATATCCCAGAATAACGTGTACAATTCAAACATGTCATCAAGATTTATAAATAATTTTTTTACTCTCCCAAATGTTTGTGAAGACACCTTAGAATTTAATACGAAGCCTGATATTATTTATTACGTACTAGTAGTGCCCATGGTGTTACCAGCGTTTTATTGGATTTTCCCTATTTTTAGCCTTTCTCAGGCTTTACAGAATCTATGTACAAAATTTCATTGAAATCATTTTACTAGTTTTTGCGTGAAAGAGGAACAAACAGACAGAGTTACTGTCGCATTTATAATTATTAATTAGTATGGATGTCAAAGACCAAATCTAACTTCCATGTTACATATTTCTTCTCCTAGCTTCACACCCGACGGCATCCAAACTTTGATTGCCGGATTGTATGTCCTTTGAATCATACGGACTTTTGTGAGAATAATGCGCTGTAGGTGCTATCTGCTCACATGCTATTTAAAGCTATTGTGATTGGCGATTTAAAGAAATATAGTAAAGTGATACGTTTTGGTCTTGTTTGGTCATAAAGTTGTCTAGTTGTGTTGCTGTGCAACTTCGGATTAGATAAGAGTAGCTATTTGTAACAGGTATCCATATTTTATGTGAATAAAAAGTAAAAAAATATTTGGCACCTGTCGTACATATACGTATATGCACAATAACTACATATGCATAATAACTACGTTGTTATTGTCTGATAAAACATACCTTCGCGTTGAATTGAGAACTTCCTTTTTAAATTCATAAAATTTATAAATGTAGGTATACTAAAAGCCTATTTCACTATCTTCAAAGTGAATTATACAATGGTAAAAATATCAAGCAATCTCGGTCAGTTGTCAGTTGCCTTATTGTAAGGTAAGTTCCCGAGTTGCAGACGCTCCCGCGTAGCAGTCGCTTCCCGCGTTGCTGACGCGTAGATTTTACCGAAGCCCCAATTTCACCATTTTATTTTACAAGTCGTGTTTTATTGAACCAAGTTCAAAAAGAGTAGCTTGATCTGATCACGTTTATAGCCATTGGTGAAATATGAGCTTTAGCCAACAAGGCTTTGGGTGTATTAAGATAAAAATTCGATAGAAACTGAATACTTATCAAAGAAACCTTCTAAATGAAAATTATATTTCGGACAATCCACAAAAGCTTGGTCTATTTAAATTGTCCCGAAGCATTGTTAAGATATGACGAATATATTCCAACCATTTACAGATGAATGGGATCCATCTTTACCACAGATTATAGAAGAGTAGCATAGAGTGGCCAGACATTTTGGAACCATAGAGCTAGAAAAAATATGGTCCTTATATTAAGCAGGGACGAGAACGTAACGACGTGTGGAATTTCGGTCACCATATTAAGTTTACGTTTGTTTTTGGTAAAGGATTCTAGTCATAAATGAGAAATATTAACAGAACTTAGCCGAGTCTGTACAATTTATGATTTTAAAATAGCAGAAATTGTAAAATATACAAGATCGAAAAGGAATTGAAACCGCTAACTCCAGATAACTAACTAACTCCTATATCTTGTATCTTGTATCAAATGAACAATTTCCCATCGAACCACTGAAAGGTAATTAATTCTCGAGACTAATCATGATGATTTCGACAAGATGCTACTAGTATGTAGTTTTTAAAGCTTTTGTCTTCGTAATCGTATCAGCTAATTCATATAAAGGACTACTGTATTCAACAGGCTTCAAGCTGCACATGGGTGAATAAACTCAGGTGAATTAAATATATTGGCCCAGAAATTAATTACTAACCTCAGCCTCCGACATCAAATTACGCACCCTTCACGTTGGAATGTAGACACACGCTAAGCGTAATTTATCTACACAGCTTTAGTCGTGGGTTCGGTAAGATATTAGAATACAAAATACAATAACACTTCATTGTAGAAAAAAAGTAACAAATATCTCTTTTACGCTGACAATAGATTGCGGAGAGAAAAAAAAACTATGAATGAAGTTCATGATAGTTAGGCGGTTTCGGCGAGGTTGTAGCGGAATAGAAATTCTTTATAAAACGAGTGGCTTAATTTAAGATGTTGTATATATATTGACGACAAATACCTTGTAAAAAATAATTAAAATAGCTATAGGTAGATATTTTAGATCCTAAAAGTATCTTACTACAACGAGAAATGTAGCATAGTATTTTATCGGATGCGTGGCCTTGTACTATGCAGATAAGACAGAAAGAAGCCTGTTTATGTTGTTTAACATCTAATAAAACGGTTTACGAACGTCCCGGAGTTTAGATCAACGAGTGTAGAGCAACACTGTGTAAGTTTCCGGTTCAATGTTTCAGTTTATTTGCCATCAGTTATATCTGGACCTCTTTGGCCATTTTCAGACATACTCCACTTATAGTACATACATTTGCGCTTGCAGTATATTTGCTGTAGATACCACAATCGTTAATATTCAAATCAAATCAAATCAATCATTTATTTGCCAAATACATTTTCAATTCAAGTACATGTCCCGATATAATTATAGTACAAGTAGTATATTGTATTTAACCCGCAAGCGGGTATGCAAATGTTAAAAATGGAATAATTAAAATAATCAAAAATCAATTGTAACTTAAAAATTAAATGAGAAATGATATAAAAAATTAAACAAAATAAAGTCATCGATATCAGAATACAAATTAAAAGTCAATACAAATTTCAATTACCTACTTAAAATCAATATATTCCTTAACACTATAAAAACATTTGTCACTAAGCCAATTATTTAATTTAATTTTAAATAGATTACCCCTAAGTGCCTTTATAGATTCCGGCAACTTTTATAAATTCCTTGGAATCCTGATGTAGCCGGCCTCCCCCCACTCTTCACCCCACGAATTCTTGATTTTCCAATAGTCAAGATCATCATCAGCCAAAAAAAACGAACATAAATGACGAAAAATTTAATAGCAAGATACAAGATACAAAATCATTTATCTCCATTGTTTGGTTTTACAAAATTTAGCTTACGTATTACTAAATTAAAAGACGTGGCGTTGGTTTTCTATCACATAATTTTCCGCGGTAAACAAACCCTGTGTCACCTCTTAAGCTTTAGAGAAACACATAATATAAGAAATATATTTTGTTTTTAACGCATTTGCTAATTAATGTTCGTTTTGTTGGCATCTGTGACGTCACCAAGCCTATATTGTCATTATTTGTAAGAGTTTATCATTTTCAATTGTGAATTTCTTGTTAGAATCATTGAACTCATAAGATACTTACAACCTCTAACTACACAAAACACGGTTACAATCCAGGTATTTATATATATAAATAATTAATTAGAATATAATTGTACTTATTCAAGTTATTTATTTCAAAACGCAGATAAAACGTGACACACACGGCAGCAATTGAAATGAGCGGAAGGTAACCTATGTTAAAAATAGTAGCTATAAATAGAAGTAAAAAAATCACGTGAAACCTATAAAACAGTATAGGTTTACTTATAGAATTTTCGGAAATTTAATAAAATATTTAACCGTCTTAGGGTTTTGTTGAATATATAGATTTGTTCCTGTCGAAACAAAAGTACTTATTATGTGCCTTTTTAAAAAGTGCGTCGAGAACGGAACGTGTTGGAATAAATTGTAATCGTGTAATATAATTTCATGTCTATTATAAGAAATCATACCTTTAATCTTGGCATTTTCAAAGCCGCATGAGAAATATTTTTTTTAGACGGAAAATTTATAGCGGAAGGGAAATAAAAATTAAAAATTTGGATTAACATAATTGGAATTATGGCTAGTGTCTGAATACGTAAAATATGGGTTTCAGAATGCTTTAAATACTATACTTCAACTTTTGAGCATTCTATTGATAATAGTTTTAAATCCATTTACAAAATATTATTGTTTTATCATTGTATTAAGATTTTTTACTTACACATTCCAAAAATTCATATTGGAAATGGCATGGCATTTCTTACAAGATTTTTGACAAATTTCAGATATTTATCATGCTACTACTATCGGAATAACCACAGTCCCAATTTTTGCTTCCACTTTAAATTAAAATGAAACAATAGAAATAAAAAAATAGGATTAATTTCACCAATGCGCTAGTCTGCTAACCTCAATAAGGATTTAAGATCGAAATGATGAAGCCCAATAAAGCCGGCATTGTCAACACATAATCCGAATGGTCCTTCGAGCCGTATTCGCGGTCATCCATCCATAACATCCTTATTACTGGGTGCATGATAAAATTAATTGATTAAACCCACCACAATAGAGGACATGTGAGGACAATATTTGGGAATCGGGGATTAAAACTCGGTTCACGTATACATACAATGTGTTTCGTACAGAGTGACGCTTCGTTGGACATTGTTTTGTAAGCTTGGTTAAATGTGAATGGACGGTTTTGATATCATAAAGCATGAACGCTTACGTCCTGAAATATATTTAAGTTTAAAATATTCTCGCTACTCGCTGCAACGTAGTTGGATACACCTATTTTTTAATAAAATAGCTTCAACGTGCTATTTTTAGTGAAGCTCAGTTATTGTTCGAAGTTCCATTCGAAATATGCACATGTTAACGATTAAACAAACTCAAGACTATCGGCAAATCAAAGGTAACTGTTCAAACAAATTCATTCATAATCCTAATCCAAACTTTACAATATGTTTACACTTCACAACACAAAAGTACTTTGGGCAACATCCTCTGTGAAGAAAGGCAGATAATCCGGTGCCCGTCTGTCTGGGGTCTCAAGGTAGCCGCTACTGGAGAACACCAAGCAATTGTTATCAAATTCCACTTATTCTTTACGAAAGTGATCAATGGTCATCCACAAATGAATAAACTCAATGCAATAATGAAATTCACATCAATGACAAGTTATCAATGAATGAAGAACCAGATTTTAAAGTGATTGAAAGAGTTTCAAATGAAGCTCTAGGAAAAGCTTCAAATGCATAATGAAGTAGTCAAGATGGTCATGAACAGGACATTGTATATGTATACGAAAGAGTTGTAAAGGAAGATTTAGATGAGGACATATTATCAACTAATAATGTGTTCATTGAAGTGCTTCCTTCCGCTCGTGTGAAATGTGGTCAAAACCTAACGGAATTTTCAGAATAAGAGTATTTAATTCAATAAGTGTGCCTCTATTTTAATGTAACGGTATTTTGTAGCTATTTAAAACTTATTTGATGAATAATGAATATACGACATCTGCAAAATTCCGAACTATAAATCTTATAATCTTTATGAACATAAATTTTAGCTGCATGTTTTTAGCTTTAGTCAAGACACTTTATCCACATTAATTATCTTAGTTATAAGCTTTTTGTTTCCCAAATAAATAAAATAAAATAAAATAAATGGATTTTAATGGAAGCACCTGTTTTAATACAATTGTTTTTTCGACAGACATCTTAGCTTATTTGAGACTTCTTAGCGTTACAAAGTTCTTATTTTTTCTCAACAAAATAATAATCTTTATTGACAATGAAGTCGAAGCTTTTTAAGCACATAACAATGTGGCTATAAGAACAAAGGCTAAACAAGAATAATGCAGTTTTGTTAATAAAGTAGCAAAATCAATACACCCTAAACTTACAACGTTGCCGCCAAATGGCAATCTTATGAATGAAAATCTGGACAAAACCAGGATTAAGGTAAGCTTCAGAGCTGGGCACTGGGCGAATATGAATGAAACTGATAAATAGGAGTAAGAGAACCGCCGCTTAATGCTGCAGTTGTAAATATTTGTCAATGAGCGCAGATTGAAAAGCACGGATGTAGATCTGTATCTTAGATTTCTTGAAACTGACGCGGACATTGTCGTGGGTCCTTCTATTTTGTTCAATTGTTTGGTTAGGTTGTTTCATGTCTTGCGAATTGTGTTTCTGATTATTATAATAATACATCATTTATTTCAGGCATCTCAGGCCCATATAAACATATCCCTACAGACTAACATACATTCAAATACAAATCTTACTACTAAAATATCCATCATAGTATCAGCTGTTACGGCGGTGTCTCGTCTTGCAGTGAAGACGACCGATGAACCGTCGAAACTTGATCCCTTTCGATTATGACAAAGTATTACCGATCAGGGCTTCGGTAAAATAAATAATAACTCATAATAACGTAAGAACGCGTATCGTTTAGGTAAAAAAGAAGTTTAAATTTTATATTTAATCTGCAAATCATAGCCATTATAACTTCAGCTCGTATTGTGATAGTGGAAAAAGATAAACTAAATTAATTATTTTCATAAGTTTAACTTACTTTGCCAAATCCAGGTTATACTACCACATATTAACAATAATAGTCATAAGAGTATTTTTTTAATAATAATAATTACAGGTCAAACATTAATAAATAAGATCTTCAAACATACCTTATTCCTATTTAGTCTATACATAGGCCATGTAAAACAGCGATATTTACCAAAGTTTGAGCAATGTTTGTTAATCTTTCTACTTATCTCATTAATCTCTGCAGGGACTTTGCTTGTTATCTTCATAGTTTACGAATTTGCAATAGTCTTGTCACTTGTCACATTTAATATTTTTGTTTATTATATTACAGATTATTCAATCATTTCCTGCTACACCTTTACTAGCATCCGGTTGTACATCTCAATTGTGCAAAACTAGGAAATTGACCGGCGATCAATCACTCCGATTTATGGAAAATTGAGCGCTCAGACACCGATATACAGTCTCTTTTACTACTTTTTGGTAGCCACTTAAAATTGTAACACCTTGATGAATGTCGCAATTTGCGGACAAAAGTTTTATGAAACCGACGATGTATGGATGAATGTTTGAATGTCTTGTATGGGTTGTATGGCCCGGATGCTTCGTGCCGCGTATTTGTTTGTGAAATGGAAGAGCTGAATGCATGTGGGGACAGTTTCAGATTGCAATAAATCGTGAGTGGGTGGAATGTGAAAGTCGTGGAGACTTCACGGCAAAATTGAAGGCAGAAGAATATATTTTGTACTTTTATTCATGTAATTTTATAGTTGGATATTGAAAAATAGGCTGCAACTTTATTGATAAAATAATAATATACCTACTATTAGCAGTTGTTGACACAGTAATATGAGCTGAAACATTAGCTGTTATTTTATGTATTCGTCATGAATTCTGGTTAAATTAAACTGACCTTGGAGAAATAGTAAACAAATAAATATTTCCGGACAATTATTTAGCCCCGTGGTAAGCTCTGAGCTTGTGTTAAGGTTACTAGACAGACATGTAATTCTTTATTGGAAACGTGAATGCAAGGGCTCAAACTGTCTCTAAAGAAACTCCTGTTCCTATATTACGGAAGACGTTTATAATTTCATAATATTAAAATGTTTCACATTGATCTCGCAACAATGCAGTGGGAACAATCAATACAAAAGGTATAGGTAACAATGACAACTATGGCAAACATGTGAGATGCCTTTGATGGCACAATATCAAATCAACCTAAGCACCTAGAAATGTCCAAGCTATAACCAGGCTTAGAGAGAACGACGTAAAGGTTATTTTTGGTTGATGAAAGGAAGATACAGGATCGTTTTAAAGGTGAGTTTGGAGGTTTATAGTCAATGAGCAAAGTACTATTGTAGGGAATAAAAGAGAAGCTAAGGATGGGCTATTGTCGCGGGTGTGCGGCACAAAGGCACTGATCACGTTCCCAAATTTTTGGACAATTCCTGACTTTTTGCAACGGGTTGCACCTTGATGGCAGGGGCGGACTTGAAATAAAATTTAGAATTGAGATCTTAAACTTTAAACATTCACCGGGAAAAGATTTTTCCCATAGATTATCAAAACCATAAACTAATAATCAACCTACTTTAAAACGAAATTAGGACACATACATACATACATACATAGTACTAATAACAGTATGTTTGTTTCTTCTATACTCTTTAACGGCCTTAACGATGTGACTGAATTTTGGAATTCTTTGTTATGTCGCGGAATTATAGGCAACACACTAGTATCTAATAACTATTAAACAATGTTTTTTTTTCAGTAAAATGTTAAAGGACTTAAGGTAGCCCTCTAGACAGTCCCTCTAGAACCCATATTTTTTTCCACCCTGTATACCATATAGACCCACATGGATAAACCAAATACTAGTTCTTATTTTATGTCAATATGATTTTTGCAAAAATAAATAAAGTACGACCCTGTCCAAATTAGTACCACCTACAGTGCGGCGTAGTTTTCCGAAACTACTTGTCAAGACACAATGTGGCGATTCAAGCGAGTCCGCCCGCTCATTGGGACGAAATGGGGGCAAAAGTGCGCGAAATACAACCAATGGACAATATCGGAACAGTGGTCGGACAGCCTTACATTTATGTTTATAGTATGTTTATCTACTGGCTTTGATGTGGAGCTAAAGATGCAAACATTATTTAAGATAACTGTACTCCTTAAGAGTTTCTACCTACAGAATAGTTATCGAGACTTAGATTGTTTCTGCTGGTTTTAGGTAATTCAAAACAACTAACATCTAGGCATACATGTTATATACTTTACCCAAATTTAATACATTTTATAATTATTAGGTATGACTAATTGATAATCAAGGGCCCCACACGTGACGTGGGTGACTTACACTACGATAATGCAAACATTTTTAAATAGATTTCTGGGTGTCAGCGATTGAACAGATATTAAATTGAGCGGGTGGTGCTAAGAACAGTCTCTGGTGGTAGGCTTCGGCCGCGGCTCGTCACCAACCTCCGGGCTAGGCCAGTGCGTGAAATGATTTTTTCGTGTTTTGTAATGTGGTCCGGAGAAACGATCTACCTTCTAAGTATTCATGCTCCATCTTAGACCATATCGTTACTTAACATCAGGTGAGATTGTGGTCAAATGAAGACTTAACTAGCATAAAAAAAAGTTAAGTATTAAGTAAGGTGGTACATTTTAGGTAGCACATTATTTCAGAAAAAGAACGTCCACTGGTGGCGATAACACTATGAAAGAGTTTTTTCATAAAAAAGACCAGGTTGTTACTGCTGGTTTTTGGTGGTATATAGTATAGGTATCAAATTTTAATGTAGAACAACATGAAACCTAACAGTCTTTTTCCCAACACTACTCACAGAAAAGATTCCGGGTACAATGGACACGTAGTTTTAAGAACTACTCTTAGAAAGCAATGTGTTGACTTTCTACATTGTCCAGTCCATGAATGAAGTATTATTAGAATTTTGCACGCCAATACGGCTTTTCAAACTTTTGGCTACCGTTCTGGCAATTTGGAAATAAAAGCGGTGTCTCTTTGTAATGTTTACAAGTATCATTTACTTAATTATCAACTTCAATATCATTTCAGCGTGGACACTAGCCTCCTTTTTAGGTTTCTAGTTGTTTATTTTGAGGCTAAGATATTCATAGTCACAAATAATCTTTGATTACTTTCAATCAATGATTACTCGGGGTTTCTCTACGGGATCGAATCAGAAATGAGGAGATCCGTAGAAGAACGCGGGTCACCGACATAGCCAAACGGATTAGCTCTTTGAAGTGGCAGTGGGCAGGCCACATAGCACGTAGAACAGATGGCCGTTCGGGCCGAAAGGTTCTTGAATGGAGGCCGAGGATTGGTTAGCGCAGCGTCCACCAACAAGATGGACAGATGACTTGGTCAAACTTGCTGGCTCACGGTGGATGCAAGTAGCGACCGATCGGAATAATTGGTCGGGAGGCTTATGTCCAGCAGTGGGCGTCTAAGGGCTGAAATGATGATGATGATGAATGATTACATCTGTAAATACAATTGGCATTTGTTAGCAATCTGTTTATCTAATTGGTCAACGTTCTACGGTGTGCTTGTCGAAAGTGTCAGTTGGGACGTTAACTGATTAGATATTAGATGGACTGATGACACAACCGTAGCCAAGTGTCCATCATTCCTTTATTATTTAATTATTTTAAATAAAATAACCTGTATATATAAAATCTGGGAAAGAGTGCCCTCTACTGCTGAGAGACGGCCGGTTCAGTTATATACGTGTTTTAACGGGTGTGGTTTTTTATTACGAATAGATTAGATTAGTTTTATAAGGGTACGTTGTATGTAAAACGTCGTAGTAAACGATAACACCAACCTTTTGTACATTAAATTTTAGCCTTAATTCACCACGCTGGCCAAGTGCGGGTTGGTGAATGTCACATGTCCTTTAAAAAAACTCCTCTTGTCTGCTGTGTCCTGTAAACTCTTTTAAGTTCTAAGATATGCCGATTTCCTCTACGACGGTATTTGCCCTCACCGTTAAAATACGTGTTAAAGCGCACTTCCTTTTTCAAAAATCCAGAGGTATGTGGCGGGGTTTGAAACTACGACCTTCGGAATGAAAGTCGAGTGTGCTCACACTTAGCCAACGCGTGTTTTAGCCAACCTTATCTCTACCTGCTGTAAATTAAATAACCCCATCAAAATACTTTCTGGAAGGCTGAACATGATAATGAAGAGCATTTTTCCTGAATCATTTGTCTGCCAGTTCAATGAAACAAAAGTCTTATTCGTGTTTACAGAAAACAGCATTTGCACAATATAGTTGTTTTCAATATTATATTGTCTATTTAATGTATTATCTGGCGCCATGTGCGTTGCTTCGGGCTAACTAGGATTGGTCCAAGTTACAAGATGTAGTGTTAACACGAAATAAACAAGTCATTTTCTAAATTGGTGTTAAAAAATTAGGACGAAGTAATGTAGCTTACTAGCGATATGTGGGGACTACACAATTTGAATATTATGTAGTTTCAACATAAAAGTGGGGTTAGCCACATTGTAAAACACATGTAGGTTTATATACAAGTAAGTTTATATTCATACAGCAATCAAAGAATAGCAATTAGGTATGTACCTACAGATCAAGCTTATTATTATTTGCTATATATTTATTAGGACCACCAACAAGAAAATAAACTAGATTAGTTTAAAGTTAAAGTACAGAATAGCTTAACCAGAACCTAGCCTCTTATGCATAAGTCATAAGTATTCCCATGTAAAAAAAAATAATTATGGCCCCATTTTCAAATAACGATAATAATATTTTTGTACAGATACATTAGAATTCAGATTGTAGAAATCACAAATAAAATAATTATACAAAAATATAGTAATGTCACGTAACATTTTGATTTGGGCACTTACATTGAGAATATTTAACATTTAATAAAGCATAATTGGCAAAGAAACTACATGTATTTGGCACAAATAGGCACCGACAAAGGATGAAACGAAAAGTATTAATTTTACAAATTGACGGTTTTTAGTTTATTTTTCGACCGTACTCCGTGTTACCCAATTTAAGTTTTCCCCCAATTAGTAATAATTGTCAGATAGACTCTCACTGTTATTACTGTAAATTATTTGATAGTCAGATATTATGATATCAGAATTTTAAAAAACAAATATATTAAATCATCAGAGATTTATAAATCAGATATTATGATATCAGAGATTTAAGATCGACCCTTAGTCCTATTGTTAAAAACATTATAAATGTAGCCGTCTTTGAAGGAGACTTATGTGCAGCAGTGTGCGTAATACGGCAATGATAATGATGATCAGCCAGCCACAAAGGACAGCAGAGATATAAGATACATTTAAAGAAATATGACTATACAGTTTTGTTCTAATACATATACATATAAACCGAATCTGGCACAACGATCTATTATGTATTATCAATTATTTTTTTGTTGATCCAACTCAAATTCCCCGCTGACAGCCTGTGCCCAATCCCACAAATAAACGGAATAACAACAATAGTTTTCACAACAATTTGCTGAACAATAAACAATCAAACTGTGGATGCCATATGCATTTTTGTCTCGCTAATTCTGGCTTCAGGCACTCTCTGTTATAACCGTTTCAAAAAGGACTTATTATAATAATTGTTTATAATTGAGTGTTATTAACACTTAGCTTGGTTCTGAGTATTGGTTCAGTGCGTTTGCGCAGGAACTATTCAATTCAGATAGTGTGATGCAATATGGGCGAGAAGGTAAGATTATTTATAAAAATTATAATGGTTTTTCACTTGGACGAAGAGTGTTTTATTCAATCTCTGATATTAGATAACTTCCTATCACATTTATTAAAATATAGTCAGTTAGTGCCAATCTAACGTTAAAAGTGGAACTAAACACAAAGATATAATCGGAATGCGGTCGAAAAATACCCAAAGAACATTAATCTATGGAAGTTTATAAGTAAAAGGTATGTAGTTTTTTAGTATTTTTTAAGTAGATTGTTAATTGTTTGTAAGGCTTGTCTTTTAAAATTTGTAGTATTCAGAAATTACATTTGTTTACCTGAGGGAAATACAAAAACTTAAATCTTATAAATATTTATTATACATTGAAGTTTTCTGCGTCTGTCTGTCCCGATGTATGCAGTTTTCATCAATATGCGATTGAAGAGGAAGGTTTCTGCATCCGAGTGAAGCTGGGACGGATTAGCCAGAACGATACACCTCTAAACAAAAAAGTTTAAATCTGGTAGTTGTACAAATAGAACTAGATATGTATGTAGAATTTTCAAATCAAATTGTATGTAATCATTTTGCTCTTTCTGTGTTCAAAACTTTGCTATTTTTTAAATAACATATGTTTTTAATAAAAAATAAAGAACGTGCGTTCGAGCGTGGTTCGCAATAGTATCTTGACAGAAATACTTTATAACTACAACTAACTGCGTTTGCTCTTTAACTTCATACATAAATAAAAAAACCATTAATTTGGTTGGATGGTACCAGTATGTTTGTGATTGAGCTTCTAAAATCCAATAAGGTAACGATTCACCCAACACTTAAAAATCAGCTCAGCTCCTACTAAAACTCACAACTAGAATTTAATAAAGTTTCTTGATATTTCAAACTTTACGATCAACAATAAATGCATGAAATCAAAACTTTTTCTCACAATGAAATAACAGTCGTAAAACCTATAAAAATACCATCGTACGAGTATGTATGGAGGGATTTAGTTTATAAATAAGGTATAAATGAGGCTGGTTGGACGCGGGGCTAAGCCTGATTTACCGCTGGTAGACCTCACGGGCCCATTACCGGCGATACAGCTGGTATCTACCCAGGTAGGTGCACAGCCGAGGGAGAGGTTACATTGGAACTGTACGTGACAATTTTATTTCCCATTTATATTTTCTGGTAGGTTCGCCGAAAAACCGTGTATGTATATTGTTAACCGACTTCACAAAAGGAGGAGGTTGTCAATTCGACAGAATGTCTTTTTTTTGTCTGTTTGTTACGCGATATCTCCGTGCGACGCATGCGTCATCGACGCGTGTTGTTAATAAAAATATTTTATCTAAGTTGTGAACCGATTTTGATAATTCCCAGTGTCACCATGACATCTGATGATGGGATCTAAGATAAATTGAGAGTAGCCCTGGAATTGTATTAGATATTGAAGTAGGTTGGTTTCTTTAATCGTAGTTTATATTTTATAGAGGGGTCAGTATTTTCAGCAAGGTTAGGTATTGCTGTATGTAAACCCTTGAGGTAGGAGAGAACTTTTGCTAACTGCATCTCTGAGACATTCCTTTTTTTACGGTTCTGACACTTGGTCTAGAACTTGGTTTACACATGCAGCGATATAAGCATGTTTCTTAATACGTTTCGGAGTCATAAATAATTAGTAAGCTTATGCAAATCCCATGGACTGATTGCTGAGCCACTTAGGTTTCCAACTAGAAATAAAAAGCCTATTCCTTCGTGCTTCATCATAGACAACATAGTGACTTATCACACTTTGCCTAACTGTACTATGTAATGAATAGAAGTTTATCAAGAACACAAAACTAATGTGAGTTACACAATATAATACGATACAACTTACGTGAATTGTGTTTATATTATACAATATCCAATGTTTCTGTTCCGTTCTGAAAAGATCCATCATTAGGGAAGTGTTTGAGCCTATCAGACCACGCGGCATACTCAGTTATCCTCTCGAACCTGAACAAAAATAATCGACTACTTGTATAATTTAAACGCCCCTGTGTCCAACACCTTACAACAAGATCACAGAGCATGTTATAGAATTAAGATTCAATTCCTGCATCCCGCGTTGTTAAGATAGGGTTGACAACAACCGGTGTATAAAGTGTAGGTACTTGTTGACGGAACTCTATTGGACAACCCTGGTGATTCTGGTAAGCAACCAATATTGTATGAAATTAATGATATTTCTGCATTTGGTGTTATTTTCTTCGGCGTTGAGGGATATCTTAATTCTTCTTACTTTTTGGACATATATAAAAGTGAATTAGATTTACTTTCTCTTCTGAAAACCATCTTATTCTTAAAACATGGTCAATTCAATTCAATTTATTTATTCCATTTAGATACAAAAAGTACACTTGGAAAGGTCAATTACATATCATCATCATTTAAATATTTGAAATTAAATATAGATACAATTGTACATTATCCGAATAAATGTAAAACTATTAAATAAAATTATCCGCAAAAGTTTCGTCAAGTGTATGTTATGACTTATCAATTATTTTTTTTAATTGGTGCTATTTCAAACTTTATGATCAGTCAGTGTCCGCTGCAGTTACGTGTAACGTTAACCACTTTAAACTTACATATACGATAAATTTGAGATACCTGTATGATATGGTCGATATAGGAGAGATCTTAGTGAAGAAACAATACTTTTTTTGAATGGAATCATCAAAGTCTGATGATAGAAAACCAAGTTGAGGTAAGAAACAGACCGAAAAAAAGAGTTAAAATAGATCGGCGTTTTAAGTAAGTTAGTTGAAATACTAGTGGCATCAATTCTAGCAACAAATATATTCATTTTATGTGTGTTTTATGTATATATGTAAAAAAGGGTCAAAAAGCGCAAACTCACCTTAAATATAAAAACACCAAGTGTTGTAAAACTAATTTAAAATCACTTCTCTCATAAGGAAGCCGTTCACTCTGCCCACTTGAATTAATGTAATCTCGACCGGGCCTGTTTTCTCATGACCACTCTAATATTTCACTATTAAATTATACATTCCTCTCAATGTAAACATAATGTATTGTCAGTTGCTCTATTTTCTCTATGCCATAGAAACTGCCCACCGTGCAAACTGCATTATAATACGACTAATTATGCTTTATGTTAATTTTATGGCGGTATTTCTGTATTTTGTGAGGGGTGTGTTAATTTTAGTGCGTCAGTGTACTTGTATGGGAATTTGAATGGGTTGTGTGATGGGATTAGCGGTGAGATTATCATTGGTGTTTTTGTATGAGTGACATAACGTGGACTTAGGTATTGTTGGTGGATGATTCAGCGATATAAGCCCTGCTTTATGGCCTAGCAGATAGTGTGGAGTCGTTTTTAAGTTTATGGGATTTATTTTGTCGTTTTTAATCGTTTTTGTGCGTTGTGGACGGTTATAATAGATAACCGTAATTCTGGTCATAATTTCCTTATTATATTTGGAATATTAAAGTTCTCACAGTATAATAGCTTTGGCCGACGCTTAAGAATACGGAAAGGTCATGTCTATAAGCTATTTAGAAGTAATATTGACATTTAATAGTCTTTAATGGACCGTTGTAGCTCTTGAGTTTCTGCTAAATTAGGTTAACCTACTTCTTGTTCAAGTTAATGTTAATACCTACTCGTAAATTACTATTTTGTATTTAAGTGATAAATTAACATCAGGTGAGAGAGATGGTGGTTAATGATCTGATGAATGGCTTATTTAGCATAAAAAAAAGTGTAGCAATCATGAATAAAGATCGCCCGTATAATGTGTCCTTCGTATTCATACAAATATTTACCTTTTTATAACAGAATTCAAAAAATCTTATAAAGAATTTATTTTTATATTTATTAATATTAATTAACACGGTTTGATACCAATTACATTAATTAATTAATTAAATAATAGATTAGTACATAAATTCATAAACATCATATTCAAATAATTATTATAGAAGAGAAAAATGATATAATACTAGATACATTTTATAAGTCAAATAAAATTAAAATATAAATTCATCATAATTCTAGATTAAGTTCACAGAAACATAGACAAGCTTTTATTAGAGTACTCCAACTGTCAGAGAAGATGTCAGTGTCGGGGCTATTTTCCAAAAGGGCGTTGAGAGCCTTTAAAACACGTGGTGATCTTGAACCTTAATTAGTTCTGAATTAGTTAAATAAAAGATTTTCACCCTTGTTTATCTCTATAATAGTCGCAAAATAAGGCGTAAATAGGCTTATTTGTTTTTTAGCCTATCCGTTAAATTAGCAAGAAAAAGCAGTTTATGGATAAGAGGGTCAAATATAATAAAAATAATATCTTATTTATTTGAAGTGAGTGAGAAGGGGGGATGAAAGCCTGGAGAAGCTGATCGTAGTTGGAAACACGGAGGGTAAAAGAGCCCGTGGTCGGTCTCCAACCAGATGGTCCGATCAAGTGAAGGCCTCTTCCTCATCTAAATTCTGCTCGGTTGTCCGTGACGCTATGGATAGCCACCGTTGGCGGCAGATTATTAAATCCAGGTGCACCACAGCACCGTTGTCCACAACCTGTGATGACCACGATCCTCAGCCATGAGGGAACGACCCCAGAGAGAGAGAGAGATTTATTTGAAGTAACATTTTAGTATCACATCATTTTTCACCTTTGCCTTGCCTTAGTTCCCATAAGAAAACACCAGCCACTCCCTAGCGCTGGCGCAGGGCGGGAGTCACGCTGGGCGGCCCGCCCCTCACACCTAGGACTGCGAGGCGTTTCACACAGCTATGTTGGCGAAATAGTTATTGTTGCTAACTATGATTGTACTGTGATTTAATGTTGAAGAAAAGCTTATTTAATTCATTTCTTATGCAATTTTTGCTTAATGTATGATTTTACTGTGATTAATGTTGAAGAAAACTCATGCATTTATTTATAAAAACCGTATTGATACAATATTTCTGCCAAACTGTATGACAGTTTGTCGGCAGTATTTTTAGTTTTTTAATAAGTAGATTGTAAGAGAGTACCTATAGTTTGGTTACTTCTACTTGATTCTAAACGACAAATTGTTAACATTTCTATGAGCTAAATAAAATTTGCCCAAATAATAATTTAAAAATTTTATAGGAAGCCTAAAATATTTTATTTTGTTATTTTAGTAATTTTACTAAGTTAAGGGATATTTAGTAGGTACTACCTTTTCATTTCCTGACCAGTTTTAGCCATGTTTTATTCAACAGATTCATAAAAACTTAATCATATTCTAAAACATTAATTCATGGTGTACTCAATAAATTAAACACCCATACATCTAATGACATACAACAATATCCTTCTTGACTTCCCAGCGGGGCTTCCCCTTCCCCTCATACAGTCTCACACATTCTCATACATACTCATCCACGGGTTAGCCCACGAGTGGGCAAGTGGGATGGGCAGTCATGCTGAGAAAATTGATGACAAGGAAACTTAAGTATTTTACAATGAGTCTCATGAGAAAAAAAGGCGTTGCTTTAAGTTTAACTTTTTAGTTACTTTAAATTATAGGTTTATTGTGGGAATTCTAATGTAATTTGGATAGAAATTGAAAATATTTAATAAAGTTTTAAGAATTCTCAATCTCAATCAAATATTGCTGTTTGATTATATAGGTAGGTACATTTATTTTCCATACTTTAATATTATTAAACGCGAACTGTTATTATGTGTTTTTTAGATATTAACGTGGAAACGGCTGCATAAATTTCGCAATGAAATATACTGTATTCAGAATAAGGTAAGATTTAATTATAATTTGCAAGTTAATTTTCAAAAAGAGAACAAGTGAAGAATCGAATTTAAGGACAAAGAAATTTAAATCGATCGAACATGGAACAAATTTTAAATTTTGGAATATCTCAATTTGGTGCAGGCGTGGTTCCAAACACTGACGGTGTTGCATGCAAAATTGCACAATTAGTAACCACCTAAGAAAATATTTTCATAATTTTTGTCAGGAGAATATTCATCTGAGTTTGTATGCAACGGCTCGCTGGATATATTGAATACTCTTTGATTGGATCTTTTTTTACCAATGTTGGCAAACTAAAGTAAGACTCTTTGTTCATATTATGAGTAGAAATTGCGTTCACGTGGCGTTTGCAGCATTGATGATAGAGCCATAAAAAGGTATTTTCTACTTATTATAAGAATGCGCAAGTTTGTAGGTTTGAATATCAGAATGTTCGATGGTTCTTCACGGTAAAATAGCAGAAACAATTTGACTGAAATTTTAAAAAGTGATGATGTAGTGTGTGTATTGACCTTGGATTAAGCAACCTATAACTGAGAAAAAAAAACAATAATTCATCATCCACGGGAATTACAAATCAAGACAAAATGTTACTGGGACAACAGCTATTACTGAATATTTTAATGTAGATAGACCTACATATTTAAATTGAAAAGTATAAAAATAATCGGTTCAAAGAATTTAAGCCTCAAAACCCTTAAACTGAATCCTACCAATATACTAACAAAGACAGAATGATACAACAATAGGAATCAGGCAAATTGAACTTTTCCCTTTACGCGAAGGGATAGAATGGTTACCAAATTCAGGTGTCATCAAAAAAACAAACAAAAACCGTCATTCAACAAATCAGTCAACGTATCAAATCTCCTATAGAAATATTTAATAATAATAGATTGCGCGCGCAATCTCAGAATCCAATATGATATGACAAAGACATTGTTATTTTAGGTTCAGATCTACAGGGACAGAATATTCATTTGATTTCTTATAATAGAAATTTGATTGGTTGTAAATGTAATCTTTGAGATTGGTTTGAGATGAATGCGTTATTTCTTGTGGAGAGAATTGGGTTAACGGTAGCTTAAGTTTATATTCTTATAAATAAACATCTGTTTTTGATGAATTTAATAACTTTAACAGTATGAGACATTATATACAGAAAATTATTCTTAATTGAAAAGATGAGGTTAAAAGATTAAAAATTTAATAGATACCCTAAAAAGTTAAAGTTCAAATGGGAAATATTAATGCAAAGTTTATAAATGGTTTATGAAGAGATACCTTGATTAATTAAGATTATAATCAAATTTTAAGAAGCGTCTCTGTAATAGATAATTTGATAATAATAACACTTTATTCCGCCATCTACTTCTATAGTTACCTAAAAATTCTACCATTTTATGGGTTCGATGCCTATCGGTGTAAATTACATCATTGCAAACTTAAGCGTTTTTATGTACTAAAATAAATTCAATGAAATAATATAATTAACAAATCAACAATGTATATCAACATTATAAATTCAATAGCTATTCACGTAGGCGGCGACTCACGCCACAATCCAATATGGCGTGCCGGTGACACCGTCCATTGTTCAAACAGAAACGACACAATCTTTTCTCTTTCTTTTATTTCTTTCATTCTTTCTTTTATCTTTTATTTCTTCTTTTATTCCATCCCGCGGACAATGGCGGCAAACTGTGCCCGTGGCATTTTAGTTAAAACCACGTTTTAGGACTTTGTTTTTGCTGTTGATACCTTTGTGTTTCCTTCTCCTGTGCTACAATGGTGGCCATGAAATTTTACAGTCGCTTAGTAATTTATGACAAGTTTAAATAGGATCGTCTTTTGTCAACAAGTTCGCTGTCAAGGCTGGCTTCCTAATTTGTAACCGGCAACAGTTCTGATCCAGTTTAGTCTCAAAGCTGAATTAAAAGAAAAATATGTATATTGTTGGTCATTTTTTAATATAATATTCCAAGGTCACTCATAATGGTTCCAATTATACACAATACGAGAAGAGAACATGTTTTTTTGGTGTTAACGTGTCTGCAGTATTGTGATCTTAGGTCCTAAAGGGGTCAGCCATCTGGGATCCGTTTGGATTGTCTAATCTCAATTGTGCAAGCTCAAGGCTCCTTCACAATGCCCCGCATATTATCCATTCATATCATATTTATAAATACGTTTCACGGCGGTATTGTAGTCCTGGGGATGTGAACAAAGAATCGGCAATAATGGTAGAACTTCGGCTGTTACAATGCTGGTAACCCATTTACGTACCTATTGGCTATTTGTAACAATGAGGCTTTGTCAGGGGACGGATTGTGAGCGGAGTATTGTGAGGATTCGCGAAACTGGAATTGTCTCAGTTTGCTAACGAACGCTGGAGGCTGGCAATTTTCTTGTCTCCTCAGATATTGCACGAGCCTGCTTTGTGGAGGCTGAATGGAAAGAAAGCTTGTCTCTGGGTCGATATGGAACGGAAACAATTTGGATTCTCCAATTTATTATTTAGGTCAATGGATTTATATTATTTCATTTTATAATTATTCTGTTTGGTTTGCCGTGGCTTCCTTAATATGGTGTGAATCAGCAGAACTCTATTATCGGTCATAATTAGGTATTGTTGGTTTTTTTCTTTTCACACTATACCCTGGTGTTCACCAACACGATGTTAAGAATCAGTTCATTATTAGGATTATTCTCTAGTTATGTACATACATACGTACATTTTTTTGTCCAAGTTATTTTCTTTGCATCCAAGTTATTTTCTTTAACACTAGCTATCCGCCCGCGGCAATCACCTCGCAGTAATAGATTTACCGCAATAAAAAGTAGCTTTGCATGACCTTTACTGGGAAAACAGATTTGCCCATGACAAATTTGATCCAAATCGGGCTTTGCCCACAAATATATTTTTTTTAAGAAAAGTGATAATTTACCGCTGTTAAAAGTAGCCTTTGTAATATTCGGATTATGTTAACTATATAATTCTGAAGTATCATCAGAATCCATTGAGTAGTTTTTGCAAGCAACAAACAAAAACACACAGTCACTCGTATGAAATACATTCCTAATAACTTTCGCGTTTATAATATTACAAGAATAGGATGACACTTTACTATTGTTCTAATTTTGAATTCCGTACATACTCTAGATTCATAAAAAGTAAAACGCAACATAAAATAAGCTTGTCTTCAGTTAATTTAAAGCGTTTATTTATAAACGGCCATTCTCGTATTCAGTTGGAGTGATCAAGATGAACAAACAAGGGACACATTACCACAAGCCCATTCTCAGCGCTTTTGTCGAAGGTTCGTGAAAATATTTGGCTTCTTTCAAATGCCATAGATTAGATAATTGTACCACTAGTTGAGCAGTCACATAAAAAAGACATGCTTTTAGACAAAATGTGTTCAAATTATTATATTAAGGGGATCGGTAACGTAAAGTTTAGAGTTCATTACAGGAGTAGGTGTTTCTTTGTGGATTGTCCAGCAATATTTTTTATAAATAAACGAATATAATTTAATATGAATAAATTCGTAATTTTATATCTTATTATTTTTATCATATTTTGGTATGTTTCCCAACTAATGCATACTTTATAACAATCACCATCATCGTTTCAGCTGTTGGATGTCCACTACTCGACATAGGCGAAATTGCTGGAAATCTTTGAGGGAGATTTCCAGTTGTTTTGGCTGGAAGCGGCCTGCAACCACAGTGAGTCCGTGGCCTTCAACAGGTCGTCAGTTCATCTAGTTAGTGGGTGTCCTATGCTGCAATTTTCGTTCTGTGGTACTTATAACAATACGAAAGTTAATTTGTGTGCTTCAAACAGTCTCTACACCAATTTGGGTAAATTTTTTGACATATCAGCAGGATGGATAGACATTCTTTTAGATATACACTCTTCTTAAATCTGTATATCCAGACTTCTTAGAGCTGTAGAAAAGACAATAAAAACCTAGAACTCAAACATGATGAAAGAAAATAAGTCTAATGCCAAAGGGTTAAGGTATACTTTTCCTTTAAGTATCTTCTCAGTGAAATATTACGCAGGTTAGACCACTTGAGCCAAACGGGAAATTCATTATTTGTTCAATATCTTTCGGCTCCTGTGAGTTTGTGAATGGGTGCTGTAATATCAACACACCAATTATTACTATTGACTTGCTTATATTGTTTTAGTAAGTTCTTCTTTTGATAAAAAACATGTCTTTAAAAATACTCTGGGCTTATATAGTGTCTTATCTGAGACTGCGCTTGAACCCATATTTGGCAATATCCTAAGTAGATTTTTTTTCCAACAGACGAAGCAAATATACTACTGGCATGGGGCAAGACACTAGAATGAGTATAAATAGTCGGAGAATTTGATTATCCACTCAAACGTCCGGGCGTCAATATGTACATGTATTTTTTATTGCAAACAAAAATTGACGACATAGTGCATTGAAGTTTCGCGTGATGTAAAGCTTTTGGATGATTTGTACTTAATTTATTACAAAATGTCTGCCACTTTACGACATTTTGCTTTGGATAAAGTTGTTTTCACTTACTCCCCCGTAATATGATAATTCTGGACCCGTAATATGCGAAAGGATTAATCGTTATAACCTTTACTAAGATTGAAAATGTAAGAAGACGACGCGCAAGGCGAGCGCAACGCATTCTTTAAAAGCGCACAGAAGGCGCTTTTAAAGAATGCGCTTTTATATATCTAATTTAATGAAAAAATAATATTACAATAAACTTAAAATTAATAAATCGATCAGTGGTCGATGCGAGTGCCAAGGAAAGAAGAGAGCTCCGAAGCCGCGCGATTCTAACTGACTGCTGGTTTCCAAGAGTGTGTAATGGCTGCTATGCAATTCCTATGTAGGGTGACCGTGTAACAAGCGAGCGTAGCAAGGTATAAATTAAGATCTTAAAATAATAAACATTAATAATTAAATAATTTACTTATTTATTTATTAACTAAAAATTTATTTATAATTTATGAAACATTTAAAATAGGTATAGAATAGAGCCTAAACTAGGTTAATCACTTATCACAAGCTAAAATAATTCAACCATAGTATTTTTAAACACCGTGTTTTGAACGTGGTTTGTTTATTTAATTTAATATACGTTTGCTGTCACATCTATCGGTAAATTGATCTTAGATTTATAATAAGCTATACTGTCGGCTATAAACGTGTGAAACAATTTCTCATATCAAACGTGCCATTCAGAAAAGGCATTACCCCGGAAAAATCATCCAATTCACGCTATCTATCAACTATGATAATAAGCTTTATTCCCTTACAATAGAGTTTATAACATCCATCTATTTTAGTTATTATTTTAGTATTGTGTGGACCCCTTTGCTTTTTTAGAATTAGCGCCTCTTGTCTTACTGATTGTGGTAAGATAGCGGACGGATTGTGTCAATGGGGTTTTAATTCGATTGAAATGGGATGGGATACGAGATTCAGTGCTGGGAAGAACTATGTTATTGATGATCCCTTAAGGGTCATGATTTTTTTTAATTGTTCTATGTATAGAAAGCCATTTAGTTCGCTACGTAGTCAACCAGTGAGTTTACATAGATTTTTTTATAGATTAATTTGGAGAACTTTTTTTTGGATTGGATGGGATACAACATCTTGTAATCTCCAACTAGTTCGTGAGAGGCTACAGGAAAGCGAGAGCCTCTTCTTATCACAATTTGTTTAAGTGTTACACTGTTCAAAAAAAAGTAATCAATTAAGTTAACTTACAAACGCGTTATCACTTAAATGTCTAGAATTTGACTTCTGGTTCAACAATGATTTGATGACGTGTGTAATATCTACATTTTTAGATTGTCACGTGTCTTAACGGTTAACATACAATTTAACAATGTAACAATCTCACACGTACAATGAACCATGTATGGCTTGTATGGGCCCAGTGAATGATTTCTTTCAAATCAACAGTCATCTAACAAGAAGTCAGCGTCAACGGCCATTCTTCAGGCAGCCTCCAATTTGTACTGTTTCAAGTGTCATTATAATCACAATGTGGGGATGAAGACGTGGCTTAGACGTGGTCGGGCACGAAAACTTTATTGATTATTTAATTAAAAAAATCTATAGTAAATTGGAACGTTGTTCCTTATCGCCCATTGCGAAAGTGGGCTAGACGGGAAAAATTAAAACCAAAAGTTGTAACTACACTTTTTGCTATAGTGCTCTGTCTGTCTTTTTTACACTTTTTATACAAGACGCAGCTCATATTTTTAGGTTTTAGCTCGTTTAGGTACCAATACACGAGTAATAATTATATATAGTGGATATAAAAGTATAATAAGGTTAGACCAACGAAGAGTTTATTTTAAAAGCCCTGGTTAATTATTTAAAACTGTTCTGCCCTTTTTTTTCTATTAAATGTTGCATAAAAACCTGAAATATAAAATGGGTGTTTCGAACAAATGCGAACTTCGAATGCGATGCAAAACAACCTAATCTAATCGCCCTTGGACGATTCATACCGTGGTATAAACACTTGAACAGCTCGTGGTATGAAACGACTAAACAAACGAAGTAAACTGGTTTTGTTACTAATTTATTTCGCAAAGTGTATTACACTATTGAATTACGTGAAAACCTCGGTGATTAAGTTCAACACTTACCTCCATAGACTTTTTATCATCATCATTGCAGTATATCATTATCAATCTAATTTAATCAGTCTTTCTGTCTGTATGTTATACATGAAGAGGAACCTGACCGTTGATAGGTCTAAAACCACGGTAAAGCCACGTGTAGCTGATAATTGAACAATTATTTTTGACTATTGTACAACAAACCAACAACGGTAGTTCAAGTGGCACGTGTTCTTCTAAACCACTCATTATACTTAATGGTCTTTTAAGAAAAAAACTTTAACTAAGCAAGCAAATATCAACCTTGTGGTTTTGTAGTAAGGTTTAAAGTAGTTAAATAGTAGGTAAATGCTCAATAAATGGTAGTGTTCGTATGCATAATAGTTTGACGTTACAAAATGTTTTAATTTGAAGAGTTATTTGTTAAATTAAGGTGGATGATTAACGCAGTAAACTCAAATTAATTGAACGGGTGAAATGTTTAGAAAATTAATGATTTTCGAGTGAAGTTATTAGGAAAACTACTGTAAATAAGTAGTATGTTACCCAACAGCCATAGTACAAGCTCTGATTAGTTTTGGGTTAGGTGATGCTTTTGACGAGAGAGATCAGGAATAAATTCACCATGCTAGCCAAGTGCGGATTGCTGAATGTCTCATGTCCTTCAAACTCTTCCAAGTTTTCAGAACATGCAGGTCTAAACACCATGTTTTGCATTCACCATTAAAGCACATGTTTTGTCCATTTCCATCCATTTTGAATTTCCATTCCATCAAGAATTGTGTCCATTGAGTTGTGTGAACTTTTTGGTGACCATCCGTGAAAATGTTTAATTAACTTTCTGTTGCTACTAGGTAAGTTTGTAGTGATAAATAAATAAATAAATTGAATGAAAATCCAGAGGTGCGCGGCTCAGGTTTAAACCAACGACCTTCTAAATGGAAGTGGAGGGTTCTCCCACTTATCATACACGGCTTCTTCTCGAGTCTTACAGGTAGGTAAATACAAGCCAAGAGGTCTCAGTAGCCCCAACGCCCGCCTTTTAGAAAAACTGCTGTATCATTTTAATCAGGTTCCCGTATTCATCCCAAAGAAATCATTTCTAAAATAAACAAAAATGTCTTCTAAAGAATGCGTTACGAAAATATTCAAAGGATTTTTGAGAGTTCTTTTAACAGGTGTACGAGGAGCTGTTCATTTTGAAAAGCGATATGAGACAAATATGTGTATGCTACTATGGATTGTATTCTAATCGCTGTAAGACAGATTTTTGTGTAATTTTTGAATGTATGTAGGTTTGTTTAGTATGAGTGTATCAAGCAAGGCTTACTCAATGAACTTTTTTCAATGCCTACTTAATGCCATTTTGTTTTTATTTGTCGGCTACACATGTTTTTTCTGTGACGCGCGGCCATCGTTTGATAAATATACTCATTTTCTAACTATTATGCTTGAAGAATATAGTAGTTAGTTCATAATAGTTAACATTGAACCCACATTGAAGAGAGAATTAATATCTCAGAGTTTCTATAATATAAGAGTAATTTTATCAACGATAATACATAAATCAAAACTATAATAAGAAGACAAAATATTGTTTAAAGTAGATGATAAAAAAAAACACATATATTAACACATGTATTATGGGGCGCCCTTATCGCTAAAAGCTACCGCTTATATCTTCCAAGCAACCTTTGGATGGAAAAGAGCATGACGAAATAAATAGTAGGCAGGGCGTGCAACATTAAAAATAACTATTAAAGTATTGTATGAATAGGATTAATGACAAAAACAAAATGTCCCTTATACATAATACTTTAAAAAAATAACACGTTTTTAAACATAATTTTTTCTTGCAAACGAAAAATCAAGACGTTAGAGTGCATTGAAATTTCGCTTGACGTATTATATATAGATTCACACTAAATTTTGCTGACAAGCCTCCACTCCGCAACTTTGATGCTCTATATCTTTTCAGTTTCTTATTAAATTGATAAAGCATAAAATGAAAACGAGTCCAGTCTCCAAACTACCAGAACAATATAAGGAGTTAAATGGATAAATTTTTAAGAAAAAATTATGTAGATGGTTGATCGAAAAGTGTTTTTATCGTAAGTGAATATTTAAATTATGACATGTAATGAAACATTTAATTATATTTTGAATTAACATTTGCACGCCTACTCGTAGGCTGAATACATTGACTTTTAACTTTTTAAGATCCGACATGTATTAATAATTTTGTATTCTTGCAAATAAATGTTTTCATTTCTAACTAACAGGGCTAACAGACGGACTAAGTCGATATTTTTTTTTTAGCCGTCATGTAGAATTATAATAATCATAGTTGTTTACGTAATAGTATAATAATTGCATAAGTACCTATTCAATATGAACTTTTTTGGCAATGAAAAACGTTAACATACCCGAAAAACAACAAATTAATTAAATTGAGTTCTAACGATAAAATAAAGATAATAAACCGTAAAAAACAGAAAGTGTCGATGATAAAACTTGTGGCATTTTGCTAATAAATGCCCCGCTGAGTTGATTAGTGATTTATGAAAATACCTAAATGGGGATTCATTCAGGTTTAACTTGAATTTGTGTGTCATCGTGAACGAATTTTGGAAAGGTTAAATATTATTATTTCATTTTAAATTGTACTATAGGTCCAGGCGTTTTGATGTCGGCTTAGCATGTGGATTGTTTAATAACGTTTGATAAAATCGTGCTATGTTGTAAGTTTTGAATTTATGAAATAAACTAAATAGGTAACGGATGTTTTTTAGTCATCTACACTATTGACAATGTATCTTAGAAAAACAAACAACAAACATATGGTAAAAACTGTTCTAGGGTAGAAGCTATACTGATAATATAATTCTGTCTGTCTACATTTTACTTAAATACTACTGAACCGAGATGAAACTTGGTGCTCACATTCTCTAAAGCCCGAGAATAGACTACTTTTTTAAAATTATTTTTTTTTAAATTATTATAATATAATGTATAATTATAATTTAAAATATTTTTATAACATGGCAATTAATGGTTCATCATCATCACCATTCCAGCCCTAAGACATCCAATCCTGAACATAGGCCTCCTTCAAAGATTTCCAGTTACTACGGTTGGAGCGGCCTGCATCCATCGTGAACCCGCAGCCATCACCAAGTCATCCGTCCACCGTTAGTAATGAATGGTTTTGAAGTATATAAATCCTCCAAGATACCTGATGACGTCACAGCTTTGAGAGCTACTGTATCTACATGACAACGTCACGATTTCCCACTTCTGATATACGTTTGGGAATTGAAGGCTCACTTGATTGATCTGAATCCTTACACGTGAACTCCGGGTGGTGCTAAGAACAGTCCCTGGTGGTAGGCTTTGGCCGCGGCGTGTCTCCACCCTCCGGGCTGGGCCAGTGCCTGAAACGATTTTTTCTTGTTTCGTAATGTGGCCCGGAGAAACCATCTATCTTCTAGGTCTTCATGCTCCATCTTAGACCACATCGTCACTTTACATCAGGTGAGATTATGGTCAAATGAAGGCCTATCGACAAAAAAAAAATTGGTTGTAAGACTAGCTGGTAAAGGTTTGTTTATGTTGCATGTTTTAAGTTATACAAGGGATCATTTCTATTTTAGATTAGATTAGATAAAACGTTTTTGCACACCACAAACCTTAAGAATTCTATAATTTATATAAACAAACGGGATTTTCTCACGTAATAAACTAGAGTTGATAAATGATTTATGTGTGATGAATATTATAACTCGCGATAACTTTGAAAATGAAATCATTTATATTTGAATTCACTGCATGGAAATATTTGATCAAATTTTGAATAAAAAACTACCAAGTATTATAATTAAACTAAAGTAAACCTGTGCGGTGTGACATCACAATAACTAAAAACCTCTATTTTGGGCACTAAACATATAAAAATCACTCGAAATAAAAACCATCGGCGATATATTTAATCCAACACCTATTCCATTCATAATTTGTAATCGTTCCACGAGCTAAAAGGTCAGTATGCGTCCTCAGTCGCTGGTCGCAGCAGGGCGCCTGAACCACCACAAACGCATAAATTCGACATTTGTCACGGTATTAACACTCGAAAAGGGTTTTTTATCATGTCACCCGGTATCCGGTAATCGGACCGATTCATATTTATATTTTTGCTTTTAAAAAACGTCCTTTTGTTGTTCGCCGAAAGTAAATGGTGGTAGCACGGTTCATGAATTTGAATTTGTAATAAAATTGTGCTATTTTAAAGGAAGTTGGAGAAGGTATTTTTGCAGGTGGGGTGTTCAAATGTTTCTAAGATTACTTCGGTTTATGTTCATTAAGAAAAATAAATTAATAAATATATACAGAAAATCCACACAACAACATCTAGCCCCGTGGTAAGCTCTGAGCTTGTGTTGCGGGTTCTAGATATCTGATACGAGTATACTTAATATAATAGGCATAAATATATAGTTTTTTTTTTATAACTGATATTGAATACCCAGACCAAGGAGGAAGTGCTTGCAGAACATACAAAAACTTCAGCCTCGGCAGGGATCGAACCCTGTACCTCTTGCGCCGCAATCGGACCCTCGCCCACCGCGCCACTGAAGCAGCACTGAAATAATGGTTGGTTTTGTCAATACCTACACACTAGATCGACAAATACAGAAAGATACAAGACTGAAAACACAGAAAAACACAAAGATTAAGATATACTACTGAAAATATTAAGAGTATGATAAAATTTACATCCTTTTTCAAACATAAGTATAGTAAAATATATTATACGAAATGTAAGTACAGAAATGAAAGTCCTTATAATAATATTATATTCCTGTCAGTTTGAGTTTTATGATATTATTATAATAGAAACAACTTAAGTGTATTCACGCAAATTTAAAGAAACACGGCATCAAAGGAAAAAACTAAAAAAATAGGATATAAACGATTATATCCAAAGGCACCGCCGATAACTCAAAACGGAAATACCATATCATATCCGAAACTATTATAATCCTCAATAACTTCCCACTTAACATGCGCATGAGTTGATTTGCGCAAAGAATCATGCTTCAAAACACAATTGTCAGAAAAAAAAATATTTCTCCTATGCAATATTGACGTATCCAATGTTCTCCAATACAGATCAGTTTCTTTTACAAAAAATGTAAAACCAAAGTGAAAATATCGTCGAAATTGGAAATGTTAAGTACCAACATATTTCTACCACAGTAATATGACACCTAAATCCCAAGAGGAATAGTTTATTTTTCTATAACATTGCTTCTAAATCATTAGGCACAGTTCACATGTGTCCTAATAGGGCAGCTTTAAGTCCGCCCCATTAAACCGGATCGAACGCAAGTTTACACAACAATTCTTTACTCCATCGTCATTTTTTTACTACGAATTCTGCTAGCATTATTGCGAATTATGCTCTTTATTGCAAGTTATGCTTTATTGCATTGTTCATGAGATAATGTTACATGTTTTGTTGAGCATTCGCGTGGAAATTTGATTAGTTTTGTTTGCAGATGGTCGTTTACCCGATTTCTATAAATCATTGGTGTATTGTATGGTGTTAATACCCATTCAGGATGGGTGAGCTATGTTTTGCAGTATTCTGTTAAGAACAAGTGAAGCAGTGCTGATCGTGTCAGCTGATGAAGGTTTGAAATGGAATCATTAATCAATAATGATACTGAGATGTTTTATTTGAAGCAATCTGTACTGTAATTTCGTCACATTAACGGCTTTTTAAATTGCTGATATTGTGCACAGGATATTTAAGCAATAAATTCACATTTGCCAACCAAAATTTAGGATTGTCGGTACGTTACTATAATATTAAAAATATTTATAAGTTGTGCAGGTTTAAATTCTGCATGCGAAGGTTACGGATATGCCTTAACCTTTTTCTACACTATTTGAAATTTTTCAACCCAAGTGAGGTTTAATTATTATTATTATTATTATAGCCATTTATTCCAATATTCAAACTTATAAAACATTTTTTGCAATTAAATTCTAATTATGAAATTATATATAAATTATATTATGAACGATGCATTGAATTATTTATTATCTCTTATTGGAAACCCATTTTTGGGTAAAGGCCTCCTCCATCAGTTTCCATGATTGTCTTTCCGAGGTCAGTCTAGTCCATGTAGATCCGGCGAAGTCCACGATGTCGTCGCGCCAGCGGCGGCGAGGACGCCCCCGTGGTCGCGCCGCGTCGCGCGGGAACCAGTGCAGCACGCGCTCGCTCCACCGTCCATCCAGCGTGCGCGCGACGTGTCCCGCCCATCGCCATTTAAGTCGGCAGGCCAGTTCAGCCGCATCGATAATCCCAGTTCTTCTTCGTATGTCTTCGTTTTTAACGCGGTCTATCAGTCTTATTACAAGCAAGCTCCTTTCCATTGATCTTTGGGTTACTTGAAGTTTATGTATGATCTGGCTTGAGAGAACCCAAGTCTGACAACCATAGTGAGGTTTAATACTTTGTAAAAATTATGAAGATTTCTACCATTTATGCCAAAACCTACGCATAGTTGTTCCAAACACCTACATTTTTTTAAAACAGCGGTATAATCCCCGGAGCTGGCACAAAAATGGCATTTTGACAGGCGGAAGGCAGAGGAATGTTAATCGAATGATGTCAGCGATCTTATCTCAAATAAGACATTGTATGCTGTATCTTTGGCTTCTGGCACAGCTTCTGGGCTTGGTTCTGTAGCTTATAATAGCTTATATTTTTTAATCTGCTGCCTCAATGACGCGGTGGGTAACGGTTCGCTTGTGGCACAAGAGGTATCGGGTTCGATGTCGAGGGTCAAGTGTTTGTATGGGCCAATGCGTGAATCGATTTTTCGTGTTTCGTAATGTGGCCCGGAGAAGCCATCTACCTTTTAGGTCTTCATGTCCCATCTTAGACCACATCGTCACTTTACATCAGGTGAGATTGTGGTCAAATGAAGGCTTATCCAGCATAAAATCTGCTATCACTTTCTACTTAGGCTGGGTGTTTAATATGTATAATAATATACCAAATACGTATGTCTATTATATTAAGTAATGTCTACCTACTACTCGTTACACAAGCTTAGAGCTCACCGCGGGGCTAGATGTTGTTGTGTGGATTGTCCGGAGATATTTATTTATTATTATATTTAATCTTCTGTAGTATTAAAATTAAGTCCTGCGATATCTGTTCACTTAAATCTAAACAAGGAGGATATTTATTTGTCATATAAAGTTTTCAGCAAGAGAGAATCATTCAAGATGAAGGTATATATTATGGTGCATCACATCTACATCAGCTTACAGCGAATATTCGTGTCAATGCGAAGTATTCGGAGGAGACTATGTTTAGCAGCAGCAACAGTTTGTCTTCTGACCCTCTGGTGAGGGCGCATGGTGGGGACTCGAGCCATATAGCTCCTTACCCCGGCTTTAACTACGGGGGCGACTGCCCCCAGGTCACGCGATGACGTCTCACTGGCGGGTAACAAGTTTTTTTTCTTTTTTTAATACAATAAACTATAATAATAACAATATTAAAAGAAGTTGAATTTGCGATTTTTGGCGTGGGACTTCAGAATCTTGTAGCGATTAACACCGCGTTAGCCCGAAGGTACGCAATGTTTTTATATATATTTTTTTGCATTTTGTATAAATTTCACCTGTTCAATGCAAGAGCGAGTACCTAGTAAATTTAATAAGAAAGATTGTCACTTTAGAACAATAAAATAGACCCGTAAAAAAACCCATCATCCTTAACGCCTTGTAACGCGTTATTACTACATTAAAAGTACTCTAAAATAATTTGGTAACCGCTTAACATAATCATTTCAACACTTCAACCAAACGAGAGACCTCATTATCAAAATAAATGTTCGAACGTCCGAACAATTCTATTTAATCACTAAGCCAACAATGACCACAATATAAGTACGAAGAAAACCCAGTAATTACACTAAGTGTGGTGTTACAACGCAATGTGCTAATTGGTACAAACGGAACTTTAAATATACCTATCACTACACGTCCAAACAAAAATAAACTTTATGACGCCGCAATAAAACACTAATTTATAAGTCCAGTGCATGTCTTCGAGTCCATAGAGCTATAAATTTACGAAGGCGGCACGATCATGTTTTGGATCCTTAATTAAAAACTTTTATGGTGTTATAAAAATGTCCGGCGATAGTGGATTTATGAACACTGTCACTTTTTAGAATGGACCTGGATTTGACCTACATTCTGAGGATATTTAGTTTACCTTGGATGTCCTAGTTGGTGTTTTGCAAGTGTCTTTAAACAGATAACTAAAGGTTGATAAATAAAAAATATTAAGTGATAAGTTCTGTACGTTGATCGTTACAAAAATATGACATTTTGAATTTCCTTTCCTTTTCTTTGAAGTTACCATTTTCTTAGAATTTAAGGCGAAAGTATTGAAACTCATCTCAAAAGTATGTAATTTTTTTTTCATTGGGTACTACACAAAATATTTACGACTTATGTCAATAGTAATAGGTAAATCTCGCACAATCGCAAGTACAACAAACCCCAGCAGACAGAAGCATATGAATTCAATGGTTCTCTGTTAGAAATCGCTGTTTAACACGAGTAATATTGATTATACCTACCTACTAATATTACATACGCGAAATTTTGTATTTCTTGCTCTCTCACGCAAAAACTACACAATTTATTTTGATCAAACTATATTATATAGCTTACATATTAGAATATCACAAAAGCCACTTTTAAGGACTGTAAAATAATAGTTATTGTGTGCAATGCCCAATTTCAATGAAATTTGGCAATGTCTGTCAAGTAAAGGACAAACTACTTTTTATCGCGAGAAAATTATTATTACACGGGCAAAGTCTCGGTCGGAAAGCGAGTTTATTATAAATTTAATATTCCGCGTCGAAATAAGTCGTGAGTTTGAAATTAAACCCGTCAAGTCTATCCATTCCCAACCCTACCTGAGACCGCCAGTAGCAATCATTAGGAATCGACTACAGGTTTAATTGGTCACTATATATCACCGTCGTCCATCCGTCCGTCTGTCCTGAACGTTTTACAGCACGGTAGCGGCCATAAACCTGTGAAACACGATTATTTTACGTTGTAAAAGTATTGTTCGGGAATAGGAAACCTCTTGTGTAGGCAAATGACGGGAAATGTTTATGGTGCTGTTCATAATTCTCTTTCTAATGGAATTCATTTTCTTAATATATGCATGGTAGTATCCCCACTTCTATGATATTGGGATTGAGGCGAATAGCTGTATGTTGGTAACGCTTTCACGATGGACAGATATAGGCTCTTTTTTTCAAAGGGAAAATCATACATACGCAGGTGAAGCCGTAGACGGGCATGATACTTATAGGCTGGTATGAATACCCTCCTTTTTTAATAATTAAAATGGAACTTAATATTAAGTATTAATTCCGCAATCACTTCTACCTTGGCAAGACAACAATATCATCATGAATTACCGCAAAATAACGCCTAAGCCTATCAATAACTATATTATTAATATTTAAGTTTTCATATTCAAGATCCTGTTAATAAGAAACAAATTTTTAAATATTAGTTAGCTTCAGAGCAAAAGCATTAAAACATAATCACGATTAAAATAATTACAGATTTCAAGTACATATTTTACTTAAAAAAATTACTTGCAAGATCATAATACTTATGTCTAATGGGACGATTTCGTAAGCAACTGCTATCAATCATCATAATTATCAAAAAAAGTATCAAAAAAAATCCAATGGCACAAACATGCAAAAAAAGGAAATATTAAATAATAAGCGTCTCATAAGATTTTTTCACTAACAGATCTCTGAAAAACGAAAAACGGAATTCTTGAATCGATTCCTGATTTTTGGTCAGAAACCCAACATATTATTTATTTATTTTAATTAATTCTCTTGAACAATAAGGTGAACAGCATTATTTCATCCTATTTTCAATTGTTTCACAAAATAAATGTATTTCACATTTGGACCCCTTTATGCAAACAGGGACCAAGCCACAGCTGGTTCATTTTGAGAAAACGAGACTTTAGTAAAAAGAGTGTGCAAAATGTATACGTAGTATATCTATAAATAAAAACTACAATATGTATCTTGTTTAATAAAGTATAGCAAATTAAGAATTTCAGTTAAACCTAATAATAAATTGTACTTGGTACAATTTATATTTAAATAATATATTAAGTACAACAACAACATAATCTAATAACAACAAACTTACTAATCTACAAAATATTTTACGTTCTAAATCAAAAGTGACCTCCATCACAATATATTGAAGACATTCATAAACCGTTCTAACACAATTACGGGCACAGAACTAAATTTGTGTCGCCTATAAAAATTAATTGTTCAACATAAGAAATCATAATTTTTATAAGATCGGAAATTCCAGAGATGCCAACACCTTTTGCCTGGGGCGAGTAAATAATGTCCTTATTCTGGCTTTTATGAGTTCGGTTCAACCCACACGTGCCTCAACCAAACGATATCGGAGCGACAAAATGTGGTCAAGAAATTGTTAGTTTAGTGTTGCTACAGTATTTTGTGGTTGCTTTGTTGTTGTGTTTGTGGTACGTGTGGTTTAAACTGAATACTGTGAGAGCTGTAAAAGTCTAAACACTAGAAGATGACCCATGAGGAAGTAACGGTTAAATTCCTACTAATAATTATTTACGGAAAAGTTTTAGAGTAATCATCATAATTTCAGCCTAACCCCAAATCAATCACCGTCAATACCCCCCCCCCCCTTAATTCAAAATTTCACGATAATCGTTGGAGCCGTTTCCGAGTTATTGTATCACCTAAATCAGCTGTTTATTTCCGTAACACAATCTTAGAGCGTATCATGGGCCTGGGTGTTGCTATACGGATTCATTATCATCATCATCACCCTATTAACGTTTCCAGTTCCGAGACTCAGGGACTTCTCTCTTGGCGTGTGAAATTAGGCCTTAATGCACCACGCTGGCCAAGAACACCCGGGTGAATGTCACATGTCTTTCAAACTCTTCAAAGTTCTCAAATCATGCCGGTTTCCTCACTATGTTTGCCTGCACCGTTAAAACAGATGTTTTAATCTATCTAATTGTCCAGTGATATTAATTCAATTTATCAAAACCATTGATTTGCCCACCTGCATCTCCACTTATTATAAAGAACATTTTTATGTGCGATATATTTATAATCAGAAAGCAAGTAGCGAACACACCAGAATAAGATTGCCAGCAATAAAAACCGCGTATCATAAACATGGACAAGCCATAAATACAGTCCTCGCGTCCATTCGAATGTTGAATTTTTGCGATATTAGAAGACAAGGGCGTTTTGCGGTTTGTTTTTGTTGGCAACATGAAAAAACTGTGAAAAGGGTTGTCGTTTTAATGTTGGCATTAATCGATTTGTTACGCGCAGTTACTAAAGCTTGTCTTGTCTGTTTTGGATGTGCTTACAGTATCATCATAATTTTAGATTTATACAATTATGTATCAAGGCAATCAACTACTTATCAATTCGTCTACAAAGCCTATAGGTTAAAGAGCCTACTTGTTAAAGAGTTAATCTTCAGCAAAAACTTTGCGAAGAGCAGCTGTACTTATGATGCCATTTTGAATACCTAATTATTAATTAATTAATTCCAGATATTCTTGAACCTAGTTAGGGGGGCCCTGATTTTCCGCACTTAGACTCAAAGGTGGTCTATTGTGCATAGATGTTCTGGAACCTACATACATTATATAAGCAGATTTTTATTGAAAGAAAATGTTTAAAGTTTGTTATATTTCATTGAAGTAACTTAAGACTAGTTTATGCCCTGATAAGACTTAAGTTGGACTTAAGTTACTCTTAAGGCGTGTCGCTGCTTACAGGCGATTGGGTATTGTACTATTTGAGCTGCGATGTAGTAGGTGACCAGAAGGTAAGACTAGTTGACCGTGTAGACGTGTTGCTCTTTAGCCGAAGTGATACAATTCTCAACAACGAAGGAATCGAACACTTTAGCCATTTTGTTGACTTCCCGAAATGTGCAGTCGAATACTTACAAAAACAACTAAATCATAAACATTTGTTTGATATTATTTCTAGCTTATTTCACCGATAAGGGTCACCAGTATAGAGGTATAAATATTTTGGTACCAAACCCCATTGTGTTCTTGCACTGATCGCCCATTTAAACTTAACGAAATCCAACAGCCATCTTTATGATTAGAACACCTAAAACAAAGCCCTATTTATAACATAAATAAGATGCCCACATGATTATTCATATAAAACGGCTGTGTTCCGTGACTTATTGCCTGTCACGCCATCTGACCGCGGCAAAGACAAAGATGGACGTCAAGTGAGGGCCCATAACGAATAATCGGGTTCCGTACGTAAATCGATTATCGATTATTAATATCGACACGAAGGGGTAATCGCCGGAAGTCATGGCCACACACGTAAGACAATACGTGGTACGTGATGAAGTTATTATGACGAATGGATTATTCTCGAAGCATGGGCTTATCGGCTTACTGGTAGGCCTTCTCATGAGCCAATCTACACGCTGTATAAGTCTTATCAGGGCATTTTGGGGAGATACTGGATATTCTATTCGATTCTTCTCTTCTCGATTATTGTTCGGTTCATCTTCTAACAACGAATAAATTATGAGAATGAGAAAATGCAATTTCCGTTATAAAAGATCTGAAATATACCAAAGGTAAAAGTGTTCTATATTTACGTCATGCGAATATTATTAATTTCATGTAAGATAAATTAATATTTATTGTAGGATACAAGCCGCTCAACTTTAACAACTGTGGAAAGAAACAAGAATTTAATGAAATACCTTAGTCCTTATCTAAAATGTTTAAAACAAAAATAAATAAATTACTCTCCAAACAAAAACTTATTGTTATAAAACTATGGGTTTATTTAAAATTGGGATAGTTAAACCTAAATAACTTATAGCGGATCTCTAAATTATGATAAACCACGGTCCAGTCGCAAGCTCCTTTGTCAACATCAGTGCGCGTTATCGAGATGATCTTAAAAGCCCGATCGGGAACAATAAGTGAATCTTAAACGTTGCTCTTATCATCTGTATCGGCTAAGGTGCCGCCCGGGCAAGATTTGTTTGTTATGATTTTGTCGCGTGAAATAATGGATTTATTAAGTCTTGGAAAAAGTGATGTTATTATATCTGAAATATCTTTTTTGTGAGATTTTGAGATAATATTTATAAGCACGAAATGTATTTGGTCAGTCTTGGTTGCACTATTGGATTAGTTTTTGGGGACACTATACGATTTTAAGATACTTTACACTGCACACAAAATATTTTTGTAAAATTTCATTGTACTATCGACAAAATTTAGGTAATAGTATAAAATAGGAAAAATAAGTTTTTATGGACTTTAAAATTATTTTAATGATGCACAAATGTCAAATAGAGATCATAAGTAAACTTCTCTACTCAAATAATAAAATAAAGAAATAAAATAGTGACTTTTAGAATAAAGTCGAATGAAATTTTGTAAATATTTTGCGTAACTGATCGCATGAATGCGGTCTCGGAATCGGTAATCGGGATTACAATCGGTAAGAGTTAAACTCGATTCATGGCAGTAGTAACACTTATGTCGAGAATGGAATTAACCTGGTGTTTCCGCTGGACTGTTTTATTAACACATTTATGTCAGTCACAAAACCGATGAGGATAACTTAATAGGTTTTTTTAAGAATATAAATCTAAGTGCATTATCCACTAAAAGTAGGCAACACTAGGCTTTAATGTACTTCCATTAAAGCCTAGTTACATAATAATTATGGTAAAAACTTTTTAAAATACCGATCTGGCTTTTTCAAAGTGAACTAGACACAAATCAAGCTCGCAAATGAACACGTCAAAAAGCTTGAGATTTGAGTGCATCATAATTTGAGTGATTTGCGGACTTATTTGTAATTTATACGCCAATGGGATTAAATGGTTGGAATACTATGTGACTTAGTTTTAATCAGAGTGTATTTTCTGTTTGATACATTTTTACGGTGCAAGAGTACAAAGCATAGTTCTAGTGACTCGATTTCTATTGTTAGTTTGTCGTGCCTCTATGGGACTTTTGATTATCTAAATTATGGCTCATAGCGTATTAGTATTTATTTGAAATACACGTGTACCAAATTTAATTCGGATTCAACAAATAACCTTTTGTGTTCTTTCCTGGTCATATGTATGCCCTGTGCTTCTAAGGAAATTAACGTTTTTGACTTAGACTTCGATTCAAAGACTAGACGAGATATAAATCGGCCGGTAATTACATACACCGCGAGCTAGCTTTTTGACCGAGTCATATGTCCATCTTATTGGTGGTGGTCTCTATATCTAGAACTAACCTAACGAATGTAATATGAGTGATAGATGACTTAACAACATTGATCGATAAAAAAACTAAAAAACGAAAGCATTATTTTGAATGGTGACATTTATTTATATATATTTTTTTTTAATCATAGAAACTTATTCGATGTTCAAAGATATCCTTTCACTACATATTACAAAATCTTAAAGACCTTTCTTTTATCAATAAGGTCTAGTTTCCCTAGCTTTGGTCAGTGATTTGTGTGCATTGATGTGTTGTGTTATAAGTTCAATTCATATAATAATGTTATTATTTAGCTTGAGAGCGAGTGGGCTGGTGATCACTGCCTATTTATAGCGGCAATGTAAGGTTTATTATAATTTTAAGCGGCAGGTTGAAGTAACGTATTCGGAAGAAAGGTTCTCTACATTGAGCGTCTCTGAGCCTATTGAGAACTACGTTTAGGATAGAAAGATTTTTAGTTCCTACGGTATTTTCCACTTTATTGTGATAATCTTTAATTTCTAGTATAGGTATATTCATAAATAAAATGATGTAAAAAACCATACGGTACTAATTATTTTATAAAAAAAATATAAATTCATATTTTTCTAGATGTTTCGGTTCTCGTTCTACATTACAATAGAATGAAAAAACAAATTATTAACTTTGAAAGATATTTTATCTATGTCTATTATATTGAGTATATCTGATATCAGATGTCAAGCACCCGTAATGTCTTACGGTTGTCAACTAAAAGCTTGGGGGTAATTGTTGTTGTATGGATTGTCCGGAAACATTTATTGATTGTATTGTTTAAAATTTTAACCAATTTAAATATTTGCAGATTTAAAATCTCATTAAGGTTTAAAATTAGTAACAAAGTTTTAAAAGATAAGTTCTGTCTTTTCCCAAGGAACCCTAAATTAAAACTTAAGCTACACAAATATTATTCCTATAATACCAGATCAGAGCTACACGGATGACGGTGAAGTACGCGCTGACGATGAACAGGCACAAAGCACATTATTTACTACTGTGAAAGAAAACGCATAGCTTGAATAGAGTCATGTTTTTTTATATGGAATATATTAGGTCCTTACATATGAAATTGGCGTTTTGTATGGGAGGAACAAAAAGTCGAATATTTTTTAATATAATATATTTAATTAATCAAAGTATGAACCATTATTTTCTATGCACTTTTGCCATCTTATAGGTAGTTCATTGATCCCTTTACTAAAAAAACCAGTCGGACGGGAATCAATAAAATCTTTGAAGGCGATTTGGACTGCCCCATCGGAGTTGAATTTTTTCCCTTGCAAGAAGTTAACCAAATTTCGAAAAAAATGGTAATCTGTTGGAGCAAGGTCCGGGGAGTACGGAGGATGTCTTAGACTTTCCAATTGAAGCTCTTCTAATTTAGTAGCCGTCTGTTGCGCAGTGTGTGGTCTAGCGTTGTCGTGAAGCAGCAGTGGCGTGGAGCGATTGACCAGCCTAGGTTGTTTAGCCGCTAGCTTTTCCATCATGGTTTGCAATTGCTGACAATAGACATCAGCCGTAATAGTCTGGCCAGATTTGAGAAAACTGTAATGAACAATACCGGCACTAGTCCACCAAACGCTTACAAGTAACTTTTTTGGGGTTAATTTTCGCTTGGGGCAGGATTTGGCTGGCTGGCCAGGATCCAACCATTGCGCTGAGCGCTTCCGATTATCGTAAAGAACCCATTTTTCATCACAGGTAATGATTCGGTTTAAAATACCTTCATTATTGTGCCGGTTTAGTAATGTAACGCAGCAGTCGACGCGCGTTTGCCGGTTTGCTTCAGTCAATTCGTGAGGTACCCACCTTTCAAGCTTTTTAATCTTCCCAATTTGCTTCAAGTGAATTAAAACAGTTTTATCACTAACACCGCAGCCTGCAGCTAACTCGGACGTGGTTTGCGATGGATCCGCTTCCACAATAGCATTCAACTCTTCATTATCAACTTGAGTCTCAGGCCGTCCACGGGGCTTGTTCTGCAAGTCGAAATTTCCAGAACGAAAACGTTGGAACCAAAAACGAACTGTGTTTTCTTTTGCAACACGACCGCCATACACATCATTCACCCTTCGAGTTGTTTCCGCAGCACTAGTGCCACGGCGGAACTCGTACTCGTAAATAATGCGATATTTTAAGTTTTCCATTTTGTAAAATGAGTGACGCAAACAGAAAAAAACAGAAGAAAAAAAACAAATGAATGACGATCATCGAAGCACAAATACATGAGTCTATAGCTGTACAAATTTGAATTTGGAATTCCTTACCAAAGAGGAGAAATTTGTGATTAAAGTGGCCAGTACGAAAAACGCCAATTTCATATGTAAGGACCTAATATTATGAAGATGTTTTATTTTGTTCGGGAAAACAAGGGGAAAATGAGGGAAATTTAATGAAGGGCGTTAGCGATATAGAATCTATACTAATATTATAAAGCTTAAAAGTTCGATAGTTTGTTTGTTTGAACGATCTCAGAAACTACTGGTCCGATTTGAATAATTATTTCACTGTTAGCCTATCCTTAGCCTATATATCTAAAGAGGCTATAGGCTACTTTTTACGGGAAAATACGTAGCACGAAAAATCCATTAAACACCGGCAACACCGTCGCGTGAAAAAATAGTAGGTTTATAAATACAAATGACTCAAAGCAATTTCTATATTTGGATTAATTATAGAAGACAATCACAAAAGTGTTCGTTAACTCGCTTGCCAAGTGTGTCGATTATTGGATCCCCCTCAGTTATGACTAGTCCCAAGCCGCTAGACCTGTGCTTTCAGAAGAATCGGCTCTCGTTGGAAAAACAAGAAGCCTAGGAGAGAGACGCTATGTCCTGATCTCCAAACATTTTGATTAAGTCCAAACTATACGACAAAGATGTTGAAAAGTTCCTGTGTATTGTGTGTGTGTGAAATTTTGCTCAAATGTAGGCATATGAAAACTAAAAGACTAACTTAAATCAGAGATCAACATAAATAACCAAACTCCACCCAAAACCCTTCCAAGCCCAGATGTCCAGTCGATACTACATTTTTTTCTACCGATTCATTCAAATTGGGTCATCAAAGGTTTCGATTGGTAAAAGCTGCGCGCGGGCAACCGCATTCCTGGGCCTAGACGACGTGTCGCCACACACACATGCACGCCACACACACACATGCACGTCACACGCAACCACACACATAGCACAAAGAAACAGGTACAATGGAAATATTCTAAAAGATATTTGTGTTGATCTCACTAATAAGGGACAAGTATGTTTGTTGAAATGGTAAAGCAGAAAATTATGGTAGTGAGATGCTCAAGACGAAGTTAATAATACTACTCCTTATGTTTGTCCAGTTGGTACATACATAAAACAATAATCTAAACCTATAATAATCAACGATTTGCAATCCTCTATACCTACTTAGCTCCTTTACTGAAACATAAAAACTTTATTAAAATTATTTTGAATAGTAAACCAGTCCACTTTTTTTGTTTTTATTCACTACTAAATTTATAACGTTTACTTCTTCAGCTATTTCTCCTTTATTTATCATTATGGGATATAAACTTATAATTGAATATTAAGACACATTCTTAAGATTCTACTGAATAAAAGTAATAAACTGTTTTTTACATAACAAAACAAACAAAAAAATTAAAACATTATTTAAACATTTTAAATAGGTATTTATCATTTTGCTATTAGTTTTGCACGAGGTTTTCGGTTAGTAATATAGTTTTTCTAAGCAAAACAGTCTAGGTCAATGAGAGTTTGGTGTATTTTTAAGTTATGGGGGTGAGAGTGGGAAAGAAAAACCGAAAATCTGCAAATATACTCGAGTGGGGTATCAAATGAAAGAGCATCGCGAGCACATTACTAAATATTATGGTGTTTTACTTATAAAGAAATTAACAAATTGGAATCGGGGGTTTTTCTTAAATTTAAAATATAGAATTATATTGGCTAAATCTAATCAGAACGTAGTCCATAAAACCTTCATAGTTTAATTCACCAAAAATATATTTGAACTTCGATGCAGTTGTGAAACAAATTGACAACCTCTCAATTAAAACTAATTAACTAATTAATAATGTAAACTCCAAAAGATAAAAAATAACCCCAGTTAACTATCCTTACTTTTATTAATTATAACACCAGTCCAAAGAAATTCAAGAGGCCTACAATTTATAATCGCCAACAGACTGTTGGAAGGCGAAATATCCTTAAGAATAATATTGAACAATATAAAAACACATATCTTAACCGGAATGACATGAAGTGAACCGCATTCCAACGGACACAGCAGACGAGGCGTCGCCTGCGCAGCGTTTGGTAAATATTCATTTGTTTCGATACTTTCGATATAAGTAACTACTCGATGGTAAGCGAGAATGAGTCATATAAGGTTAAACTGTTTAATATATCCGAAACAGTCACATGAAAGAAATTAAGAAATCAACGTTAAAATATTATTGATTTTATGGAAATTATATTATATACGCTATGATATGATGGTATGTGTGTGTGTTAATTACCAAGTACGTCTTCGCCATCACATCTTTTATAGAAATACCATTCTAAATAACTCCACAAAGTTCAAAGATCGCAGATAGCATAAATCTTGCATATTCAAACCTATGTCGTACTAGTTCACACGTCACCCACGCAGCCTGTGCATAAAATATGCACTTACACGCATAATTCTAACTTGGCGTGCTCTGAACATGGAATATGCATTACTACATTGTGATCCATGTATATTAGCTGAGCTGTGAGTGACGTCAAAGTTTGCATACTTAATGTGTGGCTTAGGGAACAATCTTGAGATGAAATATTTATTTTCACGTTTAACTTCAATACTGCATTATTCACACTTTAATTTTTTTACAATAGGGGTTTATAGGAGACAATAATATTTTAAAACTGATATAACAGCCTTTGTTTTATACAAATAAACAAAGTGTCAATCAGACACACAAGAGAACCGATAATCAACAAAGGTCCTAAATAACAGAACAAACAGACAACCATATAAACAAGGAACAATTTGTGGCCAAAAATTTGCCCTCTGGCGACACCCGTATCTTCACAGCTTTCACCACAAAACGGTGTAACTAAGCAGAAGTCAATTTTTTGTACAATTCACAGTAAAGCGTGCATTTCGTATTGTCAAATACAATCGATACAATGAACCGTATCCTAAAAATTTAGAAAACAATATCAAAAACCCCCTGTGGATCAAAATCCGTAATGACAAGGAAAGGTGTGGAAAATATCCGTATTTTTGTACGTTTTGTTTGGGTAAGTGTCAACCTTACAGCACTCGGTATAAGAATCGGTAGTAAATCAAAAGCCACACTAGAATTTGTTTAGAAATCACTGTTACCGATGCCGTAAAACGATTGTCCGTTGAAATAGGGCTAATGCAGCCGTGAGAGGGTTGTAAATCCTTTAACACAATTGACAAAAGATAGTGGTCCCACTAAGTTGAGTATTTATTTTTATTTTTCGCCTGCAAAGGATCATTACCGCGTATTGTTGTGTAATTTCACACGTTTGGCGACACTGCAGGCGTTTTGAAGGGAATTTAGCGAGAAATCTGCGGAGAATGGCTGATATGAATAAAGAATGGCATTGTTGGTCACCATACTCACCATTTTGGTCGACAGTGGCTGGTTACTGTTAAATTTGCAAAGAAACAATTGGAGTGCCCTAAGGGTCTTTCTTGGACCACTTTGGTTTATGGAAGACAATGAAGAAATTTAAGTTTTTTGGTGAAATATGATTCTTTGCTGATTTTTGTATTTATTATGGTCAGCATTTGTAAAGGTTTTGTTACTGTTTCTTGATTCAATGGATAATTTTATTCACAAGGCAGCGAATGCAATTGTTTAATTTGTAAAAAGTGAATTATAAAATTTTCTGCATTTGTTTAAGTTAAATATACAAAACCTTTTGTAAAATATTCTTGTTCAATTGAAGAAATGTATTTTATTTTAATTTCCTCACTATCAAGCCAATATTTCTTGCAATGCATTCCCGCCTACATCTGCATTCATCGGATCTATGTCTAAATCTTCTTTTGTACAATGATTTTCATTGATGCCAGGCAGGTGTGTGTTTTGTCCCCAAAATAATAAATCTCCACAAATTACTAACAATAGACGCGAGCGCAGTATCAAGGTGCGCAGATTCGCCTTTTGTGAATTTGACCAATTGACGATTGTTATGCAATTTGATTTTGTTTTTCATCTGCTAATTCACTTTTCAAGGGTATTAAGTGCTGCTACTCGCATAAAGTCAATTTAAATATTAACTTTTTAAATAACATACAAATATTTTTTGATATTCTGTATCGGACAGCACGTTGTTATCTGAGAATTATAATATTCGGTTGCAGCAACAGTACTGTAAATAGAACCAAAATTTTCTCATACCCAAAACCTCACTAATGTAATCATAACAATATCAATGTAAATAAAATACTCGTAACCGTCCAAAATCGTATAAAGCCAGAATTATACCCGATATTCAAATAACCTCTCAATGAGGTTTAACAAGCAAGAATAAAATATCGACTACGAGGCTGGCTGTAATAGACGACGACCATTGGAACCTGAGCCGGGAATCTACCAACAACAAGGAAAGAGCATTCGAAGATATTGGTTCGGTTAGGTTCAGATTATGCTGGTCAGGTATTATGCCTATTTGGACTAAGGTTTTCGTACAATCGAAAGCGGCCGATTCGAATTGAAAATGTGGGAAGTCTCCGGGGAAAATCGACAGGAATAAGAAGGGTGACAATGTTGTATTGAAAGTCCCTCGAACGGAATAATAAAATTCGGTCTTAGAAGTGCTGTTAACTTTGATAAACGAAATTGTGTGTTGTAACACAATATAATAGCCGTGGTTAAACTAGATAACGGTGATACAAAAAGAATTAAAAGTTTTCATAAAGTGATATAGCTAGTTATTTATTCATAGGTAAAATCTAATGATCTTATGTTATCATGTTGTATACATTTAATATCGGTAATATTTTAATATTTATTTTTAGCTTATCTTCTTTAAAACAATAATTATGAGTTGAAATCAAATGAATCGATTGAACATTCCGTTGTATAGATTCTCCGAAAATATTTATTTATTAATAAATAAACTCATACGAGAAGATTAGCCTATAAAGTTACAAAATTTAATCTACAATATACATGCTGAAGGTTTAGATTTATTATTAAAGGTAAAAAAATTCAACAGGTTAAGTTATGTGTATTATAATTATTAAGTATTTAGTAAAAACAGCTCCAATACTAGCTCAAAGATTACAACGGGGCAAGACGTTGCTGTAAGAATTGTCCAGCATTTTTTTTTATTTAACAAAATATTTTAATAAAATCTATACCTCTTTGTCGCAAGCAATCATTTCACAAGTAGAATTTCATAGAATCAACAATTCGATAATGTCCCTCCGCGTTCTGAATGCAAATTCGAAATCAGTTTACCAAAGTTCTTTCAACTCAACTCCGGAAAGTTATAGATTGCTCGGAAGGGTCCCGAAATTTTGCTACTAGATTTATACTCTGCTATCTGATTCTCAGTACTGGGGCTTGGGGAAATGGGTTCCTGGTATTCTTGCTTTCATGAAACTTAGTATTATTTTCTATTATGTATAATAATTTGTTGATTTCCAAGAAGACATGACAAGAAATTTTCTTTGCCTGACCTTAAAAGAATATTTATTGGAATGTACAATTGAAATCAATAAGATCTCTATCATTCCGGATTTGGAAATGCGATAAACTTAGTACCTACATACATTTCACAGCTATTTTAAACAATATTTTCTAAAGAACAATAGCCCACGTCGTTTAAAATTATATTTACGACCATATCATTGTAAGAACCACATTAAGGTGTCACTAGAAAGCATTCCCATTGACGTAAATCATACGTTCAATTTAAAAACAGGTTTTAATTGTAATGCCGTTGTCTCAACCTTTAGTGGTACATAAACTTTATTGTTACAATAGACACTTGACTTGGAGTCTAGAGAACCACACGCTAAGACACATTAACCATACACAAAGACCTCTATAAAAGATCCAAAGCTTTACAACTAAAGTTCAGATTATAATAGCTAACGACGAAAGGATTTCATAGAACAGAATTTATTATAGCGATATTGTTATCACGTAGGCTGAGACGTCGTTACAAACAATAAAAGTAATTTTTACGAGTGGCAACCCTGCGCTAATAAATTAAAAAGTAAAAGGATAGGGTTGGAAACAATACCACTTACCCTGGTGCCCGAAGTTCTAAGTTTTGTCACCCCTATTAAGAAAATGCGTCAGGGCTACAACTTAAAATGCATTTGCTTAATTTAAGATAATTTTGAGATTTTTTTGTAATAAATATGTAATTATAATAATCTACCTATACCTACTATAACTATTCTTCTATGTAGATACAATTTTAAATGGATACTAAAGACTTTTATGATGTAGGTCTTTGATATACAAATAAATATTTTTATATTCTTCTTATGCAAATATTACGTTGACTGAAACAAGTAGGTAACCAATGTAAATAAACGCCTGAAAAGGATGTTGGACCATTGAATGACAAAATATTAATGAAAAAAAAATATCCTTTAACAATGTACCTATATAACTACCTACCGCAATATTTAGACAATCATGCTTAGAGGCTAAATGAATCTAACCCACACGTTTCAAAAACGTAATACGAAGCAGCAACCCTAAATGATGGTGCGTCTGATTGGGTGCGTACACAACTACTGTTTTGTCGAGTACCCCAAATTAATTTTTGAGAACAAAATCCATTAGCGAATGAAGCTTTTTTACTCATTGTTTAGGGTTCTATAATTTACGCGCGAAACCCGATTGAAGCCGAGTTTAAACGACGGGGCGGCAATGCATGGTGCACGAATGACAATCACCCCACAAAAGTTGCATCGCTTTTATTTCAAAGCTCGAAGGTTTGTTTTCCTAGATTGGTAGTGTAGTATTTTATTTGCAATGTTGGTGTCAATGTGTTTTCTTGTCAACTTTATGATTTATATCGTCCAATTGTCTATAGATCGATGCGAGTAAAGAGTTTGTATTTGTTGCTGTACTTTTGTGTTTTTTTATGTGCGGGTTTACTTTTAATTTGGCATTGTTTGGTGGCTTTATGGGCTATATTTATGGCTAAAGGGATTAGATTTGTTAGATGTATTTTATTTGGAAGTGATTTTTTACTTTTATTGCTATTCAGTTTAATATAAGCAAGCTCTAATAAGCAACATCAAACACATATTCAACCAATCTACATGGCAATGAATATACAACAACTGAACCGATTTGCAAACAGTCAATTGTTTTCCACCAGCTGTGTACATCAAAAGTATTACCCTATTCTGTATTCATGTCAGTAACACAATATGGCGATCAAAATAACTATAAAAATACAATAAGCAGCTTATCCTTGTTCCCAAATATGTTGAATAAAGCAAGAAATGGTTATTAAGGTATGACTTTTGATAATATTACTGCAGATGAGTTTTGCGTGCATAATGTATATTATTAAGTCAAGTTATTTAAATTCCTTATGAAAATAATTACTCTTTTAAATAGTTAATAGCTTAGTTGTTCTTTAAGCAAATACACGATTTCGAAAGTTTTAAGCGTATTATTAAGACAACCATTATTTAAATTTTACACATGTCATTATAATTTAACTAGACATACTCATGAAGATTGAAATGTAAAATTTTTTTTTTATCCAAGGATTTAAAAGATAGTTTCGCTATATTATTAAGAATAATGTAATCTAGTGTAAAAAATATATTTTAGACGTATTTAAAATGAAATAAAGTGTATAATAATAATAATAATTCTTTATTGCGCACACAAACATAACAATAATAGTACTCATTTCATTCTTAATACTATGCGACAATTGGCGGTCTCATCTTTGCGTAAGTATATAATACTTAGAAAAATAATTTGCACTGGATAAAGCTATTGTTAAATAACTTTTTATTTCCTGTCATATAGATAACATATGGTTGTAGTTTTAAATTAGCTATTTCAAAATTTGTTCCATTCGAATTGTAACAATTGCCTCCTACATTAGCCGTTTGATTCATTTCAAATGCATTTAATCCAAAACGGTGGACTGTTGTTGGCTAGTAGGTGAAGTGTGATTTGTAATCCTATTGGCAGAGTGTATGTACAATTGTGTACAATAAACTGGCTTATTGTACGCCAGGGTTGTGTCCTAAGCTTACTTAATTTTTTTTAAAGTAAGCTTTGGAAAAAATTGGGTCAATTTTTGTACAATTTTGTTCTTGTTAAACAACAAATGTAGATACAATCGTTATGTACGATGATGGTTTTGGGAGAGAGATTAAGTCAGTTGTTGTAAATTTTTTATTATAGAGTTATGAAAAGTCAGATAACGATTAAAACTTTTCCTTAACTACGAAAATTTAATTCAAAAACTCAAAATAAATTATGGGAAATATCCCGTTACAAAATTAAATAATTTTTGACCTTATTCTTAGCTTGTATTAAAGAATATAGGTACTTATAAACTTTTGTTTTTGATGTTCCTCATCTACTCTAATTGAAGTTAAACCAATAACAATTCCGTCTTAAGAAATCCAAGCTGTCATGACAACTCAAATAAAAAACCACAACAAAAAGATACAATTTACGGATCCCTAATAGCCGATCACATTGACACCCCAATCCGTCTAATTGCACAAAACATCCCCACTTTATCATACAAACAAACATACACACAAAAGGCAGATTAGGGAAGCGCCCGATCGTATTTAAGATAAAAATGAGTATTTTTGCTAAGTACAACATCGGCTTAAGATCGGCTGCTGATAAGGTGGGCAGCTGTGTGTGGCGGCCCTCATGTGACTTCATGTCGGAAACGAGTCCCTTTCGTTTAGGTAGACATACATTATTTACTAGCCTTCTGCCGCGGTCTTGCCCGTAATCCACGACCTTACCTCCGGGAATTATACTCAAATATTGTTGCGCTAACCAAGAGAACTTTTTGGACGCCCAAGATATGCCAGAAGATGCGTAGCTGTGTTTTTTGAAACACGAAGCTAATTACTGCGCTCTCCAACACATCTGCCAAGCTCTCAATTTCATTATAACGAGGTTGGTGATTAAAATTCGCTTATAATTATATATAGTATCCATGAAACATCTGCAAATCTTTAAGTTCGCTATAACTGCTTTGGCACCCTAATCACAATATGAAAGCCTTCTCAGCCAAAAAAGGCTGTGCGTGCCTTTTTTGCCCAACATTGAACCGAACCAAATTACCAATCTATAAACAACAAATACGTAATTCTAGAAATCAATACTCTATGATCAGATCGCCTTCTCTTTGTCCAGCACCCTTCCCCTGCGTTTGACAGTTCCGCTAATTGTTTGTTTTTTATCTGGAGACGACCAAGTTGGAATTAAGTCAACTTTTGAGATGGGAAATGCAAATATGCTAAAGTTAAATGTAGTTGAAGACTTCTTACGGATTGGAGAGGATTTAAGTAAAAAAGAGGAAAAAATGGGAGGATGTTAAACATAATAGTGGTATAGACAATTGTAAAAGTAAAATGTCAGTAGGTAGGTAATATAAAGAAGAGTAGAAGAGTATTGGTTTGACTTTTGAAACTATCACGGTTTTCAATACTATTTAGATTTATAACCTTGATGCGCATTAAATTGTGCCGAAATATCGGGAAACTCAATACTCAAAAAATCATGGTATAAATCTAAATAGTGTACCTATTGGTGTAATCGAAAGTTCATATCACAGTAACTAGACATGTTTAAAAAATACTGTCATCATTTTGTAGTCATTATGTCAAAGAAGGCTATACGGTACCATTTCAATAATTTATAATGATTATATTTTTCTATTTAGTTGGTATATAGATCTTAAATTGTTGTACCTCAGATAAGAAAATATATTCTTTAACCAACGTACGAGTATCTTTTCTCGAACGCTTTCTTGTACTCACAAAACGCCAATTAAAATAAAAATTTGCTGTTAAAATTGACTATTCAGTACGGTGCGTTATAATTTGAACTACGCATAATAATTGTTCTAACAACAATTAGAAGCCCAACCATCTTTTTGCATAACGGGATGAACCATAAAATTTTCTAGAACGAAATAATTATCAACTTTGTTTCACGCTTTGTCAATAACAACGCCCATTATCGGTATATTAGCGGTGCCGAAACAGCGTGACGTCTTGTAAACAGTTCTTTCCAGGCCTTTGATAATAGACAAGTCCTTTAAAAACAACCCTAATGGTCAGCCTGTGGCCTACTCAAACTGTGCGTTACTAAGAAACATCAGATTCTGCCCAAAATCAAAAGAAATTCACAACACTAGAACAATAGAAACGCTTCGACCGTAAGACATTTTACAGCCAAGGACCAACAGTTATGCTTTAATGTTGAAACATAGATATACATTACGGAATACCTTTTCTTCTATAATACTTCTCCTTTGTTGTAACATGTCATAAAAATTAACTTTAGAACCATCGGCGAAAGCTTTGATGGTAAAATACACGAATCCAAAGCGAAAAGTCCCATCAAATCCTTCCACCCCAACAAATTCCACTTCTATATCGTCTTGAATAAGCTCAAAATTGTCTGCCTTACTATGGTCAGTTTTGTTACAGCTATTTGGCAGTATTCCTTTTGTCTAAACAATTACTTCGTGTATTGTAGCAAGCATTCATTTGTATTCCTTGTTCTATTGAAACATGTTTTTGTTACTTAGGTGTCCGAACCACATCGTAAATCAGTTTTACAGACGTATGGACAGTGATTTACCAACGCTATCTGGCAAGGAATTTACGTCTCTATGGGTTTAAGTTTAAAGAGGTGTTATATGTAAAGGCTTATTGGTTTTTTAAGATCAATGCTAAATGAAGTTTTAAAGTAATGATGGGTTAATTCAATGTGTGCGAACTTTGATGGATTTGTGTATGAGTTTATGGGTAGTTTATGTGGTAAAAGTGTTTTCTTTTTACCTCATTTATGTTTCTTTGACCTCGCCTTTAGTGAATGTAGGTATCTGCTTTTTGTATATTTCCAAGACCTAAATTTAATATGTTTTTACGGAAGATTTGGATTTTATGTATTTAGTTTCGGGGAGATAATGTATTTATTATATTTATTTAAATGATATAAACATTGTTTAGAAAAAAAAGCTTAGATGTTGCTGATACAGTTTTCCAACAGTATTATGCATGTCTAATTTCCTATTATTTAACATAATTCTTAGAAAATTGCGCAAACTTAAAATATATAACTTTTTTATTAAAACTCTTTTAAATACTGTGCTATTGGAATTTCCTGATAATCCAGTAGGTACTAGCTATTCAGAATTAAATATAGACGTACTTGGTACTTTATGTCTTCAATCAGAAGACTCAATTCCCATTGTGATGACTTCGTATCAAAATACAAGGCAGTGTGTAAAAATGCACGATTAAGAGCTCAACTATACAAGCACGGAAGTAAATTGGCTATTGATGATGACAATGAGGTTTGATGATGAACAGACGAAATGACTTTGTATGTGGTCGGAGTAAAAGAAACTTTCGTTTAAGAGATGACGGCGGCCGGTTTATAATGGCAGATTTACATGTACACACGGTACCAAAAGTAACGGGCCAGTCAAAAAATTATATAAAGCAAGCAATCAAAACAAGGTTATAATTTGTTTTGGTTGTTATTTCAGGGCACATGATTTGAAAATTATATTTGTTTTTCTTTTTTTGCTACGCAAAATAAGTATAAATTGTACACGGAACCCTTATCCTAATTTATTTTCTTGCACGCCCAGGATAACTGGTAGAGAATGCTTCTAGCATTAAGTCCTCCTCTGAACATTGTTTTTTGTGCACAAAGTATAAATAAATAAATAATCGTAGTATAATAATAGTCCGGTCAATTTAGACATTCGAAGTTACATAAAGTCCCAACAAGCAGAATTTCAGTGAAATTTTTTAAAACATAATTATAAACAATGTCTAGAAGTTCCCCATCATTCCCGTGTAAGGAAAATTTTTTATTCAAGGTCAAAGGTTACAATAAAGAGTTTATCGCGATTTTCAGCAAAACGGTAAGTTTTATCATAAAAGTACATGAGACAAAATTATAGATCATGAAATGATCTATAAAAATGTATGAATACTTTTTTTCCTTTGACCTTAAATAAAAAAATTTCCTTACATGGGAATGATGGGGAACTTCTAGACAGTGTTTATAATTATGTTTTAAACAATTTCACTGAAATTCAGCTTGTTGGGACTTTATGTAACTTCACTCTCATTTTTTGGTCTTAATTGACCGGATTATAAGTCCATCTCATACTTATAGTTTTTTTATATCTATAAATCTTTTATCAAAACTTTCTAATAAGGTTTGTAGGTAGGTACAAAGGAATACAGTTAGTAATTAAATCAGAAACTTTGATAGTGATTATCGATGCGCTAAATGGCGCGATGGCGTTGGAAAATAATCACAGTCTGATGCTGAGGGCAGCTTCAGACTGTGATTATTTTCCGACGCCTAAATAAAACGGTTGTTAAAACACGGCGACCTCCCTTCCCAGCATCTCGTTCTTACACCACAGTAACAGATCGGGTGTTTACTCGTGTAATTATACTTATTCATACCTTTTGAATTGACCGATCAAAGCGAAAATGTATGAAATGTACATTTTGACCGGCGTCTTCGAATGATGGATTGACCGGACTTCTGTTATCTATTTACTAAATAACATGACACAACACTTTTTAAACTTTACTTTGTAATCATCATCATCTCAGCCGTAAGACGTCCACTGCTGGACATAGGCCTCCCTCGAAGATTTCCAGTAATTTCGGCTGGCAGCGGCCTGCATCCACCGTGAGCCCGCAGCTTTCACCAGATCGTCCGTCCATCTAGTTGGTGGACGTCCTACGCTGCGCTTGCCGATCCGTGGTCTCCATTCGAGAACTTTTCAGCCCCAACGACCATCTGTTCTGCGTGCTATATGGCCTTTGTAATACTTTGTAATACTTTCTTATAAAGTCTTTACGAATGTATTTAAAGTGATATTATCTGACATTTTGGAAGTTAATCACATTTAATAGGCACGACGAATGCATAAATAAATTTATATGATGTTTAGTCTGTTAGCGCGTGCAAATATACTAATTACAAATGTTTGCTGTTTGGACAGATAATATAATGATGGTGTAGAAAGCCTCAACTCTTTATGTCTTTTCCTAATTAAAACAGTTTATAAGGCAAGTCTCCCCAATCACTCGACTTGAAATGACAACTGCCTATTCCTGTTATACGTCTTTATTCAACAAGGAATAAGGCTCAAAATACTTAGTTGTTTGGAACATAAAGAGGCATAATTAGAATCTTTGTTAAAAACCCTTATTCAGAGATTGTACTTTTAAGCAAAGCTTCGAAAAGCGTTTTGATGTTTTAGTAAATTTTTGCTTAAAATGGAAGCGTTTAACATTAACAATTTTAATTATGAAGTCTAATGAATTTCTTTGTTAGTAAGACTTTAAATGATTTAGAGACAATATTTTTCAGAATTATTAAGTTCCTGTCTGTGTTGTAGCTTATCATAGCTCAATAAATTATACAGCCAGGGAAATAAGATAGGTAAATTAACATTTATTTATACCTAATTTTATTAAGCTGAATAGTTTTTTTGTCAAATTGTTTCCTTGAACGCACTTATCATACAAACTACTGGTCAAATTCTTACTATAAGTTTGACTTGTCTGTCTGTCTGTGAATACCTTTCCATGGTGCCAGCGCTACGATTATACGCGTTTCTAATTAAAATAGATGAATTATACTGTGTGTTGGTACTACACTATTGCGCATATTAGTGATAACATCTCAAATATATTGTTTATTTATTTATTAAGGAAGGATGCTCAAAACAAGGTAACACAAAACGCAAACATCAAATAAACATGACTAAAATTATTAGATACAATGCGTTCTCGTAATGACAGGGCAACACATCGAGTAGGTACAATATAAAATAGCAACAGACAGTAAAATATGATACAATAATGTATTTCTTACTGTTTAATATAAAACACTCATAATAATGAACTAACCGGTTCGCCGATCAAAACGATTCATTGCTAATTACTAACACAATAAATTGGCACTAACCGGAGTTTAAAAGTTAACTAACTAACTGTAAATTAAACGACTGAAAAGCTTAATTAACGCGGCGCGGTTTAATATCAATAATTTTTAGTTTAAGACACCCTCTCTGGGGCACGGATGTGAGAAACTATGGATATTCTGTGTATTAAAACTGTTTATATTAATAAGCCGTGTTGGCTAAGTGGGAAGACACTTGACTTTCACCACCACCAACTCACGAAACGCACCTCTGGATTTTTATATTTGATTGTACTTACGATGGTAAGGTATGTTAATATGGGCCGCTGATGTCTGAAATAAAGCTTATCAATACTATTAATAAATTTATTAATATCTTTGAACGCCACGTCCGTCGTTGCTTTTGCCGTGTTTTTGGATTTTCCACCGGAAAAACAAAGACTATAGCCTTTCGCGGTACATAGGCTTCTTAACACTGAAATAATTTTTCAATTCTGACCTTCTGTTCTTGAGTTCAGCGCGTTTCAACAAACAAACAAACTGTTCAACTTTCTAATATGAGTATAGATGATATGGGTGTTTTCTATGTATCATAAATAAATAATAAATAAATAAATCACCTTAACACCCATAGTAAAAGCTCTGCTTAATTTGGGGTTAGGTGATGCTGTGTGAGTAGTCCGGAAATATTTATTTATTTATTTATAGATGATTCTTAAAACCAATGCCACATCCAAAGTGTCCCTCCTCCCCACTACTCCTCAGCATAATTGCGGGTGGCGCGCGCGTCGCACGGCTAGCACCAACTAATTGCCATTGAAAAAAGGCGAAAGCGCGACGAAAAAACATTTTCCTAAACCTTTGATGTTTTTCAAAACCCTCGCTTTACTCTCAAAGCTTGATAAGCTACGTATAACCAGTAATAAGGTACTCTGAAAGACTCAAAGGTGTGAGTTTGTGGTTGTAAGATGAGTGTGAAACGCTATTATAGCTGTTGGTATTATATGCGGGGGAGTTGCGTATGCCCTTTGAGGCTAATTTTTTTTTCTTTGATTAGGTGTGATGTCGGTGCTACGTTTTGTAGTTTAGAGTTAATGATCTCTTTGCAGTGGCGTTATTTGATGACTAAGTTAGGAGACAACTTTGTGTTGCGTTAATTATGGCTGAATTGAAAGTTCACATTCTTTGACATCATTTGAAATTCGTTTAGCTCGCGTTATGATGATGTTATGTTCATTCGACGTTTCTGCTTCTTTCAAGGAGAACAGTCGCGTCAGTGAAGCCTCGCGCTCATGTCAGACATTTGAAATTAAAGTTTAAAAATTAAAACAAGAAACCTGGTAGTCGAGAGGTTAATTAAGTTTCATTAGTTACTCAATAACAGTATATGTAACTATGATGAATTCAAACAGTCAATTTGAATTAACTATAAAACAATTCAACGCAAAACCAACGCAACTATCAAATTACAATAATTAAATTAACCTTAGAGTAATTATTTCCATTTCATAAAGCACATGTTTCAAATAAGTTATATAACTATTAGATCAAATCATTGACTCCGATCTATGACCCAAGTCTTCGGTCACCGGGTCAGTCCAAAAACAAAGAAATAATTAATAATGCTACAACAACCACACCAGTAAATTCATCTTTTAAATGGTTAAGGTAAAGCTCATTTTCATGTAAAGCAATCACACATACGCGATGCTGTAATTAATTGTTGAGAAAAGGTCTTAGCACTGAGACCGTCGACCCACGCAGGTCACAAAGTTCACATAACATAACTAGAACCCATACAAATACTTTGAAAATGTGCTTCTGTTTTATGTGAAAACCAATTTATTGATGAAAAGCTTAAATAACTTGGATGGGGTGTCGCGTTTCTGCGTTAATTGAATCAATTTCGTTCACGATTCCGATCCAAAGCCGAGCGTCGATTAAGGGTTAAATTGGTTGATTTTCATTAGTTAAAATTTGAGTTCACTGTTTGTTTTGACTGTTGATATTGTTGATGTTAATTGGGTTCGATTTTGGATCTGAATAATTAATAAATCGTTTTTAATGTATATAAATCAAAAGGGTCTAGGATCACTTGATTAATGTTTGTGCATTATACATTTTTCAAATAGTATTTATTGATCAAATCTAGTTTTCCAGATTGTATTGACTTTACAAATGAAAAAAAAAACAATACAGTGCATAAAAGTTTCGATTTATTCTTAATTTGACGATCTCTGTGGCTCGTTTAGATTCCCACCGGGGGACCAGATTTTGTATGACCTACAATCTAGTTTCTAGTCTAAGTGTTTTTTTTTATACTCGATTAGACTTATTAGTCATTTGACCATAATCTCACCAGATGTAAAGTGACGATGTGGTCTAAGATGGGACATAAAGACCTAGAAGGTAGAAGGAAGTAGTAGGTGGAAGGTAGATGTCTTCTCCGGACCACATTACGAAACACGAAAAAATCGCTTCACGCACTGGCCCAGCCCGGAGGGTGGTGACAAGCTGCGGCCGAAGCCTACCAGGGACTGTTCTTAGCACCACCCGGAGGTCACGTGTAAGGATTCAGAGGGTTTTTTATGTATCATATGTATGTATGATGAGTTCTGAAACTCTATACCTTGGCACTGTCTTACAAATCGATAAAACCAAAAATAGGTGTCCAGTATTTTGTATGAGCTATCAGACGTTCTAAACAGAAGACCTATTTGTTTATGTAGTCAACAATAAGTCAGTTATCATCATCATCATCATCATCATCGCCCTATTAACGTTCCCACTGCTGGGACAAAGGGACTTCTCTCTTGAAGAGACAGATTAGGCCTTAACTCACCACCCTCGCCAAGTGCGGGTTGGTGAATATCACATGTCCTTCAAACTCTTTAAAGCTCTCAGAACATGCCAACATAAGTCAGTAATTAAATGTATTTTGCTCATAAGTTTCAAGCTGATTTTCTCAATATAATAATGATTTTATGCAGTGATTTCATAATTTTGAAGAAATTTATACAAATAGTGAAAAGTGGTTTATTAGTAGATAAAAAATCTTTATATATATGCGCTGCAGTAGATAGCAGCAACTGGAACATCGGAAGATTCTCATTCTCATCTCATTTTTCTCTTCCGACTTTTTGCTCTCATTGTGAGATGATAGTGATATCCAGTCAATGGTTTTTTAATTAGGCTCCTGCCAACAAGTATGAAATGAACATACATAGATTTGTTGCGTGTAGTTAAAAAAACAAAAAAAAGTTTACGCTTCATACGGTTTACAATATATTTTTTTTTAATTATTGATAAGCCTTCATTTGACCACAATCTCACCTGATGTAAAGTGAAGATGTGGTCTAAGATGGAACATGAAGGCCTAGAAGAATTGAATTCATCTAATCCTTCCTATTTTGTGAGTTTGTATCTATTTGGTTAATCTTTTTTAATAGTTGTAAGTGAATGTATTCAAAATGTAATAATAGATATAAGTTTTTTGTTATTTGTTAGGAAATAAATGTATTTTGTTTGTTTGTTTGTTTGTTAATTGCCAAGTTTCACCAGTTTATTTCCTTAGTTTCGGAACACGTGGCTGTGACAAGCCGTCGGACTGCCAGACAGACATGATGAATCTATAAGGGTTCCGTTATTTGCCATTTGGCCACGGAACCCTAAAGACTTACTCCCACTGCCATAGCAGGTGGTAAAACACAGATTTAGTTAGCATTTTCCCATTCTTCAACCATTGAACAATAGTATGACGCGAGAGAACGGATGTTGTCGCACCTTCGATGTTTTACGTACGCCCACAGTACCCTAATTATTAAAATGCCTGTTCCGGCTAGTAGGGTTACTAATATATTAAAACCTCCTTCAAAGACGAAGTATTTTTATTCCACAATTTAAAAAAAAAGCAAATGTTGTTTTTCTATTCTACCTTTTTTTAATGGGGTGTAAAATAGTGGCCGATTCTCATACTAACCAGTAATGCACATAAATTTTATAAAAGCCATTCCTGCCGTTTAGGAAGAGTTTGGACAAGCAACTTGACACGAGAATTTTATATATTAAACTAATAGTGCCCCGCGGTTTTACCCGAGTTACACAGGATTTACCGCGGAATGACATTTTCCCTAAGTTCAGTTTTTTGTGAAAGAGACACATACAGACAGAGTGGTCAGGAGAAGCCATCTACCTTCTAGGTCTTCATGTCCCATCTTAGACCACATCGTCAATTTACATCAGGTGAGATTGTGGTCAAATGAAGGCTTATACAGCATAAAAAAATAAAAAATAAACAAAGACAGACAGAGTAACATTCGCATTAATAATATTCGTATGGATTGTTTTCACAATGCGTAACAAAATATCATAGACAAATTTGTTATAGCTACAACATTTCTACATTAATTATAATATGTAATAATATTTCCGGACAATCCACACAACAACGTCTAGCCCCGTGATAAGCTCTTAGATTCTGTTACGGGTACTAGACATCTGATTTACTTAATATAATAGGCATACAAATATAGATATTTTTTTATATACACCCAGACCAAGTAGAAAGTGCTTGCAGAACATAGAAACACTTGACCCCTCGCGGGAATCGAACCCGCTACCTCTTGCGCGCAAGCGGGCCTTCGCTCGTGCCACTGAGGCAGACAATTCAATTAGTAGTTCAATCATTACTCGTTTATGTCTAGAAAAGTTCATAAAATCAACAATCTCAAAAGGCAATTATATGTACACAATAATATGTGTGTTTGTGTTGCTTATATAATTTGTAGTGTCAGCGTTGGTAACCCTATTAAAATACCTGTTCCACACAATGTGTCATTGTCTAGGCGAACTTCTGTTGAGCACGGTTCCGGCGACTGAATAATTACCAGCTAGTGTGGCTACTGTTGATATCGCTTGAGTGGCGGCCATATTGGGTCTTGCTGAACCATTTTGGACCATATTAGGAAGGTGAGCTGTTATCTGTGTTTGATAAAAGTAAATAGACTTAGCTTAAAACTCTATGATTTATTATCATCGGCACTTCCATTAGGTTAGATCGTGGTACAACAAGTCAAAGTCAAAACGTTTATTTCCTTAGAAGCACAGGGCATGCATGGACAGTGGTGGTTGTGGAAATGTCTATTTATGTACTATCCGTACATAAAAAATAATTTTACCATACTGTTTAAATTTGCCATGTCCTAATCCAATGTATTACCCATCAAAATACCAAAATTCAGACGGGCAAACAAACAGACACACAAACACTTTCCCATTTTAAATATTAGTACTTACATATTCTATTTATTAAAATGGCATTTTGGTAGGGTTACTACATTTTATATAGTTGGGACATGTCATTTAGGTATATTGTAAGGAAATCTATAACCACTTATTTCGTTCCTATTCTTTTAAATCTATAGATAAAATTAAAACATAACACTAAATGCCATATTAACCGGTTGCTCCACATTAATCATTCCAAAAAAATCTCAAAACTGGTTGCATGAGTTGCATTACCAACCTCTTTTGACTCGCCGACCGCCATTGTTTTCAATTCTTTTTTTAAATGGTAACAGATCCAGTTCCGCCACTGGAACACTCCGCATTAATTACATGTAATTGAATTTCGAATTGGAACGATGACATTTGAATTTTGGCAGACTCGGTAGTGATGGGACAAAGAGACCGATTCGACCGCCCGCAGTCTAGCATAATGCAGTATTAGAATCGATGAATCGATCGACAACATCGAACAGTGAACTGTGTGTAATGAGAATTATCTGTTTTGCTTCCGTTGTTGAATGCGCTTCTATTAGCGACGTTAATAGCATTCTTTAGCGCCCTTCTATTATAAGGAATACATTGTGTCCGCTTCTATAGGGAAATAGTATCTAATCAGTTATTCTATTGAGGGCGTTACTTGCAACTTTTTCCGTAATAGAGAAGGATGATTGTCATAACAAACTTAAGAATTTAAAACTAATAAATATAGTACCCTACCTAATTTTTATTTAATGCAACTCGTATAGAGCAATCGCACTGCGACTTTACTCTCCTAATACATAAAACTAAAATTAAGTCTGGTATTCGTTTTTTATGTTACTCCTTAAACCTATAGAAATGAAACGCGTCTACTATTAATCAGTAGTTAGTAAAAGCCTATTTAAATTTTTATCTAATGACAAGCCGTTAAAAGCTAAGTAGCAAGTTTAATTTCAAGACAGCTTAAATTTACATAAAACGCGATAGGTAGGTACTCATCACAAATAATGTAAAAGCTAAATGACAGTGTTATTAATAAAGCGATATTTATAACAGCTATTGGGAAGGTAAGACTTATTAATTTGAATTTATCACAGCAGGAGGGAAATAAAGCTGGTATTAGCATCATAATTAGCGGAAAACTGCGTACTGTGTGCACTCATCTTCAAAATGTTGAACTTTCCTTGATAATCAACTCCATTCACAAGTGATAGAGTATATTTTAGAGTGTGGTGTAAGGTTCTTGACATTCAGTAGATTTTCGCGCGTCGATGCGCGCGTCCCTAGCCCCAGCACAGGTTAGTAAGCAGTCAGTATGGCCACGTGGGACTCCCTGCGGGGAAGCGATTGTCGAGTGTCTCTTCACGCCGATATGGACAACACTAGTTCTTAATTTGAAATTAGGCGGGATTTGAATTGAGACGTATTCATCGGAGGTCCATCTACTTGAATGTTAGAAACACGTGGATTTTCAAAGGGCCAAGAATAGGTCAAGTGGTTTAGATGTTTTCATACAATCTTCATCATCATCACCCTATTAACGTTTCTACTGATGGGACACTGGGGCTTGTCTCTTGGCGAGAGTGATTAGGCCTTAATTCACCACGCTGGCCAATTGCGGGTTGGTGAATGTCACATGTATTTCAAACTCTTCAAATTTCACGATGTTTGCCTTAACCGCTATAGCACGTTAGTACATAACTACTTATTACGCTATGTAAATTATAAAATTCGGCTTCACTCTCATTTTGCAAGACACTTCGCCTTCTAAAGTCATGGCGCTACATTTACAAATAAGCTTATAACTTGCGTGAAATTACACATTTTCATTGTTATCACCTTTTAATTAAAACCTCTGAACAAAAGAGAGAATCATTAAAAATGGACGAGTATTTGCTGAGTCATGGAGGCCGAACTACTAATAGATTTTAATATTAATGTGTTAATTTTAGAACCAATTCATTAGTCTTTCGGTTCAGGCGCAAAATCAAAAGGATCCGACATTTATTATTTTGTCTTATTTTATTTTAATCTTGCACAATGTTTTTGTAAAGTACCAATAATTAATTTCAAAAACATAAATAAATACGTGATTGTGATGGTTTCGTGTACGCAGGTGTTTTTTTTTTGTGAATTCATCACTTTGAGGCAATAAGTTCCACAACATCAAAGTAAAATATAAATAATAAAAATAAAATTTTGTTATTTATCAATCAATTATGCATACATCCATAGTTTGTAGCTTAGTACTTATAATATAACATAACATATTTTTCCAAGTAGGAAGCTAATCAGTTCTTTTACTGAGCAATATCGCTCTTAAATATGTAACTATGTACTAAGTTACTTGGTACCTTACTCGAAGATGGTTTGTTAGTAACGAGGCCTTTTGTGTAAAAAAAGTCAATTCAAAAGACAATATCTACCTAAATGGTCGAACATAGGAAACTCGAACCACCAATCAAACAGTGTTCTGAATTCAAACCTGCATTTGTATAGAACGTAATCTGGAACGTAGCTATCTCCGAAAACATTGTTCTCTAGTCGGCGAAAGACGACGTTTGATTCGAATGTGGAATGATGGAACAGTGCTATGCAACATAATACCAACAACACAATACCCGTACATTAAAATTATATCTCTTTAGCGCCATATTGCAAAAGCTCGTAAAAATTTAAAGACGCGTTTAGTAGAACTTTCTTTTTTGTGTAAATTTAATAGTTTAGTCATTAAACCTTAATGATTTTTCGTGAAACTGGGGTGGAAAATACGTATTTAATTATTGTTTTAATTTAGTATGATTTATTTATTGATAAGTTAAAACCTTGATAAAGAGAAGAAGAGGGCTTTAACTAAAATAAAAACTTATTTTTATTTGTATTTTTTTTATATTTTATACTTTATAAGAAGAAGAAAACTTTATACTTTTGGTTAATTAGTTACCCTAATTTTTGTAGTGAGAAAAACCCATAGCACGTCTAAAACTTATTTTTTGAACTTTTTCAATGGTGCGATGGACGAAAGTCCGCTTACAGCGTAAATTCAATGTTTTAAATAAATCAAAATACTTTAAATGGTTCCAACTGCATAATCCCATCCGCCTACCAACCACACACAAACATCCAAACCTAATTTCCTGTCTGAGATACACAGCTCTCAGCCTAAAGACAAATGCACTGCACCTGAACCGCTGTACCCTGACCCCTCACCCTGCCACATTGCCGTCCAACTGCTGAAATGCGGCAGTTCAACTTATACTGGATGCCTCATAAACTGTTCTAGAGAGAGCTCGTATTGTGAGCGGGAAAACTATGTTGTATAGGAAACGGAATTTTGATGTTTCGAAATGTTGCGAAACTTACAATATTTAGTGGTAATATTTTACATGAAAACTTACTTCACATTCACTCCAAATAAAACTTTACTAATAATGTGTGTGGTGTTTAATTTGTATAATAAAATCTTATAAGTACCTATATAAAATTCTCGTGTCACAGTTTTCGTTGCCATACTGCTCCGAAACGGCTTGGCCGATTCTCATGAAATTTTGTGAGCATATTGAGTAGGTCTGAGAATCGGCCAACATCTATTTTTTATTTTGCAAAACAAAGTTTGCTGGGGTCAGCTAGTAATATATATTATGTATGTCTATTATAATAGGTGAATTAAACGTCTAGTACCCATAACACCAGCTTAGAGCTTACTAAGGAGCTAAATGTTTTGTGGATTTTCTGGAAATATTTATTTAACGGTAATTGTTGGTAGAGGTTTCAAATCTGTATAGAACTTTTTTCTTCCAACAGACTTCACGACAAAAGTAGGTAGCTAAAGTTCCACCTTGCTATCAAAAGAAAACCAACAACAACTTTGAATTTCGAACGTTTTCTCCGTTTCCCGAAGTAATTTTCACGAAAACAATACTTGTTCGGAAAGCTTTTTTAAGTTCTGTCCACAGATTAAAAAAACTTGTCTCTGGTTCTTTCCTTACCTAAGCTAATGAGAAGATCTGAAACTTGGTCTGGTCGACCATTGATATCAGTTAGTCTGCGTTAGGACGAGATTTGTGGATTCTTAGGTATTATGCAATTGGCTTATATAAAAAACATCTGTAAAACTACGTATTCAAAATAAGTGGTGGGTAGTAGTTAGTAAATACAATGATTTCTTACAAAATACTTACCAAAACATGTCTTTCATCGATTATTCAAAATCTATACCTAAAATGATCTAAAGTAAGACAAGTAAAACATCTTCACTCATGAATTCATCACATAGTCCATTGTCGCTCAGCAAATAGGCACATTATAGATTCCGACTGGCAACACCATATCGAATTTCAAACAATACCATTTTGCCCGACCAACTATTTAAAACTTAGAATGCCCGTGGATTCTCTACAAGTGTATAAATAAGTCATTACACTCTGTGTCCAATCACACATAGAACCTTTGAAGCTTTTTCAAACTTCGAACTATTCTGGACGTGCGTTACAATGACTATGGCAGTGTAGAGTTGTTTCAGTAAAGCAATAAGTTTGTTTATAAAGTGGTGACAGTGGTTTTGACGTTACCTTTCTTATTTTGATATAGAAATCAGATTTAATTTTTTATTCCTCATTAAGTTTTCTTAATTTGGTAGGTTACTTACAAACTTAAAATAAAATAGACGTAAATATTACGTGGTTGTTCTATTAATTATGAGTATTATGACATTATTTTAACGATTTTCTTAAGTTTCGTAAAATTTTTCATCCTATACCAACCCAAAAAACCTTATGGTTATATTATGAGTAATTATGAGTAATAAATGGTATGACAAAAACCCCCTTCAAATCTTGAATATTAATGAGAGAAAACTAGTTTTCCGTAGATGATGATGATTTTTTTTATATAATCATAATTTTATTATCTGCAGTGCAGTAAACCCATAGTTTATTAAGAAGATTGTTTAAGTAAATAGAAAGATAATAACATTAAATAATTTAAATTCCAAATAACTCTATTTTTTTCCAAAAACCACGTAGCTATCATGAAAATAGCAGTTCCATCCGTTCAGATTCCCTTCATTCCGTCACAAGCGTTGCACCTATCACTATCGCATTGAACATTCAACACCGCGTATCTATGTGTGCGTGTGTGTGTCGTCAAAGACACATCACTCACTGCTTCATGTACTGTGTCTAAGCGTAACATGTCGTCTGTCTTTTGTCAACGGATTGTCTGGTCAGCCTTTGGAATCTTTTCTTTTGTCTCAGCAGCTACCAGAGTTAGCGGACGGTTACCGACTATGAAAATTAATGACTTAATACATTTTTGTTTGTTATGCTTTAGGAGTATGGCTCCTTGTCTTGTGACATGTGATTTTTGTAGTTATGACAGCTTTGTTTTTGTGGGACGTTTGAAAGTGTTAGAATTCCGTAATGTCACATTTTTTATAGTTGTTCTTTTATTAAGTACTGAGCAATTTTGTTAGCGCCATATTGTTTAATGATCGCCATTTTAATGTAAACGAATCAGTTGCAATTTCATCAAAATATCGTAAGCGAGAACTTATTGACAGTAATTTGTCCGTCGTCTCATTTTGCAATTGTTTTTTTTTTTTTTTAAATAAGAATGTGAAACACTGAACAACTAAATATGGAGTAGAAGTTAAGAAAACTATACTTATGACGAATACCACTGACCACACGAGGTTGGCCTAAACACAATTTCACTACATTTGGTTTCTGTCTCGAGCTCAAATATACTACTGTCTAATAGGTCGAAGACTCAAATTTACTAAGCCATAAATTAATTATTGCACATTTTTCCTACATAGTATAATGACATGATCACAATATTCTGGACATCTAGGTACAAAATAAAGTTACAAAAATTTAATTAAACAGGTTTTAATTATAGATACTATTGTATTTTGTATAATTTTTCGAAATTTATAATACTAAACGTTTAATTAAATTCACGATATCGTCAGATAGAGCTTATATTTATGACAATCAAAAAAACGGCCCACGGGAAAAAAATAATTGTATTTTCAATATTTAAATTAAAATGGTCTTTAAAATTATTTCCATACAAAGGTTGTCTGGAAGAAATTGCTTTAAGCAATAAGACCGCCCATTACGCATGCTAGGTTAAATTTTAGTTTTAAAAATTTTATATATTTGTATATCATATGGTGTGTGTAATAAAGAATTTTCTATTCTATTCTATTCTATTAATGGTCTGTGTAAATAAAATATGTTTTTGCGATACTCCTGCAGATTTAGATTCAAATAAACAAAATAAAGACTGATCAAACATGTATTGAGAGGTTTCAGGAATACAATAAAGGCCGGTGTTCGAGAGCCGCGCAAAGTATTGAAGGGCCATCCAAATCAGTTGCAATTGAATCCCCACCCCTTGATGGGGATTTGTGTCCCGGAGGATTAGGGATGAATGCGGCGGCTAGCAGTCGACGGGTTAAACATTGCTGGGTCCTTCTAAAGTTAAAAATTTTAAATAAGTACCTATGTACAAATTAGTTTTCTGTTAAATAAAGAAATATTTTTTTTTTTAAAATATAACACGACTGCGAATTAACTTTTTTTGGGAATTTCTACATTCCATAAAGTGAGAATGTTTGTGACGCAATTTTGGACTTATTTCGTAGATTTTGTTTTTATTTTTCAAAATGGCGTCCCGTAGTTGCCATATTGAAATTTCGCGATCTCCCTCAGTTATTAATTAAAAAAGCTCAGCTATAGAGTTGCGATAATTTTAAATTTTAAATATCCAAAAGGAGATAGAAATCTTGTCTACTTTGATAAAAGTTAAAAACTAAATTAAGTTTTCTTCTGCTCTATTTTATTAATATATCTTTCAGTGTAGCACGTAACAATAAATTAATGTAAAAAGTTGTTTTGTGGATGGTCTAGAATTTTTTAACAAGTAATAAAAAAAACACAATCAACTAAAACAAATATTATACACAGACTTACTGTAAAGTTACTATAATCTAGCAATATACTATACCTACATACATACATCATTCATAGTTATCTTTAGTCAAAACTGGCTATAAACTCTTCGATGTACTAAAAACAACTGCAAAATTCCACTTTCAAATAATAAATCGAATGATCGCGAAGGGTTGCATCCATTATTTATGGTAACTTAAACTATGGCAACACAAACAATATGGTTCGAGGTTCGTTGCGTTTGAAACTCTATGGGGTGTCGGCGGATTACGGTGTCACAGATAATGTTGCCGTCGTTAAAAATTACCCGTATGTTTTGGGTGCGACGAATTGGTGGGCCGAGTGGTAATTTTTGTGTTTTAATTGTTCAAAATTTTTATTGAGGTATAGTGTTACTTATTTGTTATACTTTATAAAATATACATAATAACAAATATATACTAATATTATAAAGCCGAATGGTTGTTTGAACAATTTTTGCACAAATCATAAGAAACACTGCTCCGTTTCAGTGTATATTTATATATTTACAACAGCATATTTATCGCGGAAAGCTACTTTGACTCAAAGAAATACGATGTTCACTAATAAATAAGTAAAGCTAATTAATAAACATTCATAAATAAATAATTATGTTTATATGATTATGATATTTAGATAATATTGTTATATTTAGCAAAGCAAGCAAAGTATTTTTCATTTGTTTTTTATTTTGTTTTACGTGTTTATGTTCCTGAGTTGTGTACAATAAAGCGTTTTTGTATTGTATTGTAAATACACAGGAAAACTAAACTATTATCTAGCTTATAATGAAACAGCATATTTTTTTGATTTGTAAAATTATATATTGCTTTGTTATAATGTGATTAACTAAAGTCTGTTTGTTTTTCCAATTTCATAGTATGTTAGATATGTTTTATAGTAGGTATTTTCACTGTATCTCACAACAAAACAATATAAAATAAAACTCCCCACTAACAATAGAGTTCATGAACTTCAAAAATTATATTTCGCCAAACACTTCCATTATGTAACGGTAATTCAAAAACTTTATCCGACGCTAATCTCCGCGCATGAATGAAATCAAACGATCAGACAAAGCGTCGAACAATGCGTCCATTTTACATTCATTACCCCTCATTTTAGCAGTCGCGTAAAAACGCGCATTGCCGGGGGATTATCCGAGGCTCTGAAGTGTACTGTTTAATTTTATTGGCGAATTAATTGTCCGGCAGTGTACAGTGCGTGGCGAATAAAGAGAGGGCGGTTGTTATTGCTTTGTGTTTGATTCGATTACGCTTTAGTAGATTTGTTTTTTGTTTGTCTTCCATTTAAGACAGACTTAGTGTCTCACACTAGCTATTTTCATAAATAAATCTTAGATATCAACATAAGGGATGAGAGCTGGGTTGTTCTATTCGCTTTTCAACTCAGTGTAAAAAAATTAAGGGAACTGTCAAGACAATGTTATTTCCTTGATTATTCTTAGTTTTTATTTAAATTAGCTTTAAGTTGTCATGTCCGTGTATGATCTGTGCTTCTAAGGAAATAGACGTTGTGACTTTGACTTTGATGCTTATAATAAAATATCGATAGATCTCAGTTTAAATACGGTCACTTTAAACTGTTGTTAAAGACGTCTAGATTGTCTAAACCTAAGTGATAAATGGAAGTTATCAAAGTTGAATCAACCTTATTTGTGTAGTTTCGCTAAAGTAAAATAAGTAAGGTATAATATTAAGGTAGGTATCAGATAGAAATATATGTTATTTATATTTCCACTTTCAAGATATTGCTATTTGCTATACTTCAGCCTAATTTATAACTTGGTAAGAAATTCCTATCAGAATTAAATTAGGTTATAATAAATTATCATGACACTATTGTAATGAGTAGAGCAAATACATAAATTATAATGTAGTTGTTATAGCAAAATAAATGTTTAGGTTATAGCTCAGTCATCATTGATGTTAAACTGAAACTAAATATTTAAAAAACTTTCAGCAAAACTTTCTAGCACTAAAATAATAATTAGAACCACGGTACAGCATACCAGATCTAATTTCGATCAACTGTGTAACAAATCTTCTTCGAGCATCTTCAAAAACTTTGTCACATTAAAATAGACAATAAAAAACAATCATAGGGCTGATCCCATTGTAGATAACTCACATGTTCCACAGACAACAATAACACAGCTAATTGAAAAGACACTATCTGTTGACGTCACTACTCTAATACAATCCATAGACAAAGATAAACTTTACGATGATAAAAATAAGGTTGCGACTAAAAAGGTTTACATACAATAGTTCGTTAGCAACCCTTTAAAGATAGACTCAGTGTCTCACACTAGTTGTTTACATATATAAATCTTAGGTAAGTACAAAGGTACAGCCGTCTTTATATTAATGTGCGTTTAGTGAATTCCTGAGTGGAAGTGTACGGACAATGGGTTGTGTCACAATTGCGCTAATCCATTTTATTGCGTGTCACGAGTTGGACACTCGGAGACTTTATTTTATAAATAAGTAGGTATATGTCAGGGTTTATTTCGTTATAAGAATAAATAAATTAGTATTAATAAATATTAATTTATGAGAAATTGGATAAACATATTTTAAAGGTATTTTCAGGGTTTATTTCGTTGTAAACTTAAGTACCTACCTAGTTACGTTTTTTAAGTTTTAGTGATAACCTTTTCAATAATTATGAGAAATTAGATATATTTTACAGGGATATTTCATAGTTTATACCTTTGTAAATTCATGGTTGATAAACTTTTGGTTAATTGTATTGATACAATTATACAAAATATGTACTTTATTTGGAAATCATCAAGTTATTTAGAACTATGGAGTGATTTGAAACGTAAACTGTGTTTGTGTCGCATATTTGGCTAATTTTATTATATTTAGTATGATAGTTCCAGTTAAATATGGTGATTTTTACCTACGCTGCAATGCTGCGACTTTATTCACATACCATATTATATTCTATCTTATTTTCTACGCAACTACCATCAAATACTCATCTGACTGTACAATTCGGTCCATCGCACCTTCACCCTAAAAAAATCTATGCAAATCATAAATAGCCATCTCTGCACTATGAATACTTTTAATTAGGAGATTTATATGCTAAGCACTTTGTGGTCCACATTATTAGTTCATAATAATTCCATAGATATTATTTTTCTTTTTTCATTGCCACCGCGTGATGCCTAATGTTAACGTGAGGGCTTACTCCTTTGTACTAGATTTATGAGTCGGAATGATTTAATAAGTGTGATAATGATTATTATTTATGGCCTAGGCTTTCCCAGGATGGTCAGTTGCATCTGCTTAAGATGACTAATAAGGAAGGACGTTATTTTTTTTTGTTGTCTAGATAAACCGGTTGGGAATTAGGTGAAGCATTGTTATATAGTTAAAATGTGCTCTGAAAACTTGAAACGCAATATTTTATTTATTTATGATATATTATACTTTAAAATAACTAAAGGTGACTTTTTACCGCGGGAGAATTCATAAATCACGGTAAACGCCAAACTGTGACCAGTAAGTTCAAACACACATGGGGTAAATAAACATAAGAATATATTTATTCCAGTTTATCGACAAAAAACTGGAATAGGTGCTTAATTAGACAATGATACCAAATCAAAGTAATTTTGCAATTTTTTCTATCAACCTCTGCTACGTCTGTTGCAAAAACTGACCCAAATCTTAATCAAATGACATTATTGTTCACGCATTGTCCATCTTACATCTTTCTTAGCGCAACAATAGCTGAATGTATTCTAGCAAAGCGTCCATTGTTTCGTGAAAAGGGCGACATTTTTTAACGCGACCTGTGAACTTAGATTGTTCGCATAATATAATGCATGAAAGAGAATGTCTGTGTCAATCAGAATTATCCTTGTCATATTTTTTTGTGTGTGTTCTGCGTACGTCTCCCTTGCTGTGAAAGTGACGCAACTGTTGAAACGGATCTGTAGAAACGAATGCAGAGAAAATAAAGCTTAATAAAAATTCTTAGTTAATTTAAAAAATATTTCATTTAATTTGACTGCCTCAGTGGCGCGATGGGCGAGGGTCCGCTTGCGGCGCAAGAGGTAGCGGGTTCGATTCCCGCCGAGGGGTCAAGTGTTTGTATGTTCTGGAAACACTTTCTCCTTGGTCTGGGTATTTAATATGTATAATAAAAAATATCTATGTATGTATGTCTATTATATTAAGTATATCAGATGTCTAGTACCCGTAACACAAGCTAAGAGCTTACCACGGGGCTAGATGTTGTTGTGTGGATTGTCCGGAAATATTTATTTATTTATTCAATTCATTCGTTTAACTTTTGGCAAATTGAAGAATACTTAGTTACGTCAATAAATCAATAGTTTCTTACATTATTATTTAAAATACAAAAACATTAAATAACATATATGATTTTCGTGTATTATTTCTTAAAAAATATATATTCTCCATGCATATTTATTCATTTCAAAGTATTGATAATTAACTTCATCATCACCACCATAAACATGTAGGCCTCACTAAAAATATAGATAAGGGGATTACAACATAACCCACTGTTTCAGTGCGGGTTGGAAAGTCATCGCAATTTTTTTTTCAATCATCTTAAGCTTATACTAAAATAAAAATCAGTATTAGGCGATTCTCCAGTCGATAGCCGTGTTGGTTAAGTGGGAGCACACTCGACTTTCATTCCGAAGGTCGTGGGTTCAAACCCCGCCACGCACCTCTGGGTTTTTCGTCTTGGAAAAATCTATGTGCGCTTTAAAACACGTGCTTTAACAATGAAGGCTAACATCATAAGGAAACCGGCATGTTCTGATAACTTTAAAGAGTTTGCAGGACATGTGACATTCACTTATCCGCACTTAGCCGGCGTGGTCTCTCTCTCTCCAAGAGAGAAGTCCCTGTGTCCCAGCAGTGGGAACGTTGATAGGTTTTTGATGATGTGTCGATTCTCAGTACAAAAATGTTATTTTTTTTGGAGTGGCATCACCTTGACAATAATAACACCATGAGAGTTTTCGCTAACACATCTGACATGCCCACAGTGAGAATAACTCGGGAGAATGTTTGGATTCTGTGACAAAAGGTGAACTAAAGTCACGAGATAGGCCAAAGTACACGTCATCATATGAATAAAAAATAAATCAGGATATGCAAGGTCAAAAGGTGGGCTCGTTTGACCGTTATGTCATAGTTGTCAGTCGAAGGGTCAATGTCCAATCAAGCTGTCAAAAGTTTGAATATCGAATTCTGAATTCAAAAGATTTTCGAACATGATTCAAAAAAGTTTTGTATTGATACTTATTATTATTTTTTATGAGTTGTTTCCTGGATAACGGCTACCAAATATGATGATATTTTATTTGAACATTAAAATATTTTAATAACGGCTACTAAAAGCCGTTAAGTATATCAATACTACACGTGTGTAACGTAAAAGAGTATAAGTTTCTTAAATACTCTTTCAAAATGGTTTCTGACGTCAAAATCAGGGTCGGCGGTTGGTGGTAAATTTATCTTTAACTAGTGGCCCGCCCCGGCTTCGCACGGATTTTCGTATTAAATTTTTTTTCCTGGCAATTATTCGATTTTTTCTCGCTCTTTAACCCTCCCTAGCCCTCCACGAACATTTCAAGACTATGATAAGATAAATCCGTTCAGCCGTTCTCTAGTTTTAATCAGACTAACGAACAACAATTCAGTTTTATTTATATAGATAAGTGATATAAGGTATTATTTTCATAATAATTACTATTTGCTTTTGTCTTCAAATCATAATAAACCTTAATTATTTAGATATTAGTCCATAGAGTTAAATAGCAAAATATTCGTAATATATTTACAAATTATTTGGTACACGGAGTCGGTAATTTATATTAAAATACATTGTACCTTCAAAATAGTAGTATGTTACTGTATTTTCTCTTGTTTTGAATGTCGTCAGATCTTTTGTGAATTCGGCACACAGAGATTTTATTTTATTCATCGTCATCTCACATAACATCTTTTGCTAAACTTCCGTTCTATACCCTTGCGAATCCAATCGATCTTAATTCCTTCATCTGCCACAATGGACCGTTGTTTCGCCGTCACTCAACTTAGATCACAATGAGATGCGACTGCACAATTCGTGGACGCAAAGGTATAGATAGATAAGGGTGATCGTTAGGATGTACCGATTGCAGAATTAGTTGCGAAAATTTGGAAGGAACAGGTAATTTTTTACTCAAAAATGTTAAATAATAGATTATTCTGCCGGAACATATATCGATTATTGCTTTATAAAGAAAATTTAATGGACCTTAAGTAAAACAATATAAACCATGTGAAAATAGTGTAACATGTAAGTACCACAGCAAATTACATACATTCTAATCAAGCTCTTTGCTCTATATACTAAATTTGCAGTATTCAATACAAGTATTAGCGGAGTGCCGACTTATAGAAATTTCCATACAATTCATCGGTTAAAAGATTTTCGCATGCTGCCGACTTGACCTAATTTCTAATACACCCCCTTACATTCACTAAATTTTATAATTCGTTTAGGTTTATGTAATTGATAAGCATGAAACAAAGTTACTGTCTCTTTATTTATAAAATTAGTACATTTTAAAATAAAAAATTTTTTTTGCAACAGTGCGCTTCCGTTTTTAATATAATGAGTATTAAATATTTATCTCCCAATGGCATATTGAATCTGACAAACATTTAACTTCATTATAAATATTATGCATGAAAAATTGCATTTGCAATCACATTTTTGCGCACTGTACCTCATATGGGACGAGGATTAGCAAATGACGTCATGAATATAAAATGAAACCTTCGGGGCGTAACGCGCGGGGCGATTGTGCGGAGCGGGGCAGGTGACACTCACAGATGTAAACACCGACACGCAGTAATTGAGGTTCAATAAGAGTTCATCACAACATATTTTATCATCTTCCTACTCATATTACCTCTTATTTCAGGAAACTTGATCTAAGTTGGGTTATAACAGTTTAATACACTTTTTAAGACTATATTGATAGAAGTACTATATTAAACTTTCATAACACTCTATCATGAGATGCCACACATCTCGATGGGTGTTTAAAACCAAATTTGGTTTATCTAGTTACATATAACAGGAAGTGTTGCAGGGCCGCCGTCATCAAAACCGAGGTGGAAGATTTAGCAGAAATCCTATTCTACATCGTCAATATTTAATTTCATGCGCTTGCTAACCCGCGGTCACAATCTCCTCTGATGTATTTATTTATTCTAGAAATCAATTCTCCAGTAAATCTAAAATATTTAGCAAAAGACGTCATAAAAATAAAATAAACCTTTGGGGCGTAATACGCGGGGCAATTGCAAAGCGGGGCAGGTGAGACTCACAGATGTAAACACTGATACTGGGTAATTGAGGTTAAACGAGACTCGGTTTTATTTTCCCTTTACTTTACGATACTAAGCGGTTATTTCACAAAATCCGAGTTACTTAAACAATTTTAAGTTATGTCAATAAAACGTATCAATGGCTAGTTATGCCAAGAGCTATTTGTATACATGTGACTGAGCGACATAGCTATATATTTTTCCATTGCCTAACTTTAATCGAAGATGGTGAAACATTCCAGCAGTGGCAAATAAGTGTAGAAGAGGCTTAAAAAGAGGCATTAGGAGCCTATGTATGCGGCATCCCCAAGATGCCGCATACATAGGCACACACCATTTTTGCTGTGACGACTGTGTAATATGAGTATACCTAAACAACTACTCCGCTACATCAAGGAGTTGGGTCTAATTAAGTAGGAATAATGCACGTAAAACCTACGGGGATGAGATGCCAGTGTAGATCTCCGTTCCTCCACTTAGAATATAATATAATATTCACAATAACATCTAGCCCCGTGGTAAGCTCTAAGCTTGTGTTACGGTATAAGAATTATGCTCGAATAATTCTGCAGTTTATTATTGCAAATTGGTATTCTGTGAATGGAAAAGATCATCGTTGGTTTGTTACTAGCAAGATAATAAATACGGAAACGGACATATAAAATGTCATTGTTGTCTTAAGTTATCATATAAAAGTGATTTAATATATCCTTTTTTCAAAGTAAATATAAAAACATCCTTTAAAAATATCCTAGAGGCAGCAACTGAATATTGTTCTAGTCGATTTATTAACAAACTGCGTGACATTGTCCAATTCATTCTGGAATGCAAATAAATATGGCTGTCACAAAACTTTACTAGCTGTTTGTGAAGATATTATTTAGAATCTGTGCTGAACCGACATTTATTTATACAGTCAATCTTTGAATAGAGACTGTCCATTGTAATGAATATCATCATTATTATTTCAGACGTTGGAAGTCAGTAAGACATGCGATATGGAGCTTCAAACTCAATCCCAGAATGGGTCGGAACAGATATATGGTGATACATGGATATATGGAGGATAGACACGTATTCTAGAAAAAGAGGATTATTTGTGCCAGGAGTTTTATTTTATGGACGATAGCTCTATGTTTCTCCAAAACCTCACCTGATGGTAAGCGTCGATGTGGACGATTATGGATCACAGAGATCTAGTAGATACACATTCACTCTTGTCTTGAAGACACTAAGAATATAGTTATTAGGGAATACGGAATCCTTCGCGGCACAGTTTTATATTTCTGCGCCAAACATCGTATCTTAAGTTATCGATCTAATCATTTCTGTTTAGTAAATGAATAAATAAATACTGTATGCTCTCTCTATATACATATATGGAGAGATGAAGAAGCTGCTTCACGAAAACATACGTCTATCTTGGACGAAAGAGTAGGTGTAAACTGGTTTTCGGTTGTGTCGCGCGGTTTCCATATCTGCGGTCTCCATTCAAGAACCTTTCAGGCCTTTTGAAGTGAAACTTCTTTAGAATCGTTGTGATTTCAAACCGGTTGCAACGGAAATGCGACAGGTAAGCCAATCTTAAACGCTAACATGGTTAAGCAACTTTGCGCCACGCCAGTATTTGGATGGGTGACCGCCCAAACAAAATCTTTTTGCACAGTATTTTTTTTTTATCTTTTTTTTTTTTAATTCTTTTGTCGATTTACTGAAGTTTCACTTCTATCGTGTGTGAATCGCACACACCTTTTTTTTTTGATTTCATATGATCTCATCAGCATCCGGAAGCGACGCGGGATCCTATGCAAACCGGGACATCTTTGCCTGTGAACGTTCCGCTCTGTGATCATGTAGGTGTGCAAAGGGGTATAGTAAAGCATGCTCCCGCTTCGTAGTCGCTTTGGTCGCGCAGGTTTTATCGAAGCTTTATCTTTGCATTCATCACCTTTCTGACCTTATCCCACATTACGTAGGGTCGGCACAACATGTTTTCTCCTTCCATTTCCCTCTATCACCCGTCATCTCAACACTCACCTCCTTCTTACACATATCATCTTTCACACAGTCCATCCATCTTTTCTTCGGCCTACCTCTTCTCACATATCCATCTACATTCATATCTAACGCTCTTCTCGTTACATGACTTTCATCTCTTCTCATGACATGTCCATACCACGCTAATCTATTCCCATTATTAACGGAAAAACAAACTCAAAGCTTACAGAGGTTATTTTTTTAATAAATCCTAGAACAAAATATACTCGTCATGAGCCCACCTTTGGAACCCCTTCCGCTTACCAATTTTGAGACACCCTGTATATTAGAATTTAATTAATTCTCACAGGTTCAGATATCGCAAAAGTTAATTAAAAATAATCTTACTATTGTCTGAATAAGACGAATACGCTGGTAGACTGCCTAAGACATAAAGATTAATACTGATTAAGGACTATCGCAAAACTCGTAAAAATAATCAAAAGCTAAGTTTAAGAACAGACTTAATATTACCTGGGTAGTTTATGGACCGGGCTTGTTTGTGGTTGTGCCTCATTGGAACAACTTCGCATCCGCTCGGCAACGCCTCGAAACGATAGCTTTAGTTAGGTACTAATTAAACTTATACAAAATAGATAGTAAAGCTATGTAAGTAAGCATTAATTTTATCTCTTTTTTAAATAAACAAATGTCAAAGTGACATACGTATGCTAATGACATTTTATTTCACTAATATACGTTTAGCTGACAATTTCGCACGAGGTTAGACTTTCACATACTTCTAGCTTGATTTACTTTAAAGTTAGTAACTAGTGTGTTATTATATAAGTTTTTGGATTACGTACGTAATGTCGTGTTATTTTATAAATTTCAGATATGTAAAGGATAAGAAATTTTACAAGAGTAAATGAAGTATCCAATTCTACCTATAAAAACAGATACGGTAAACAAGGGATGACGGAATTATTGATCATTATTATATTAAAAAATATAACAAAATTAAGAAATACATAGCCAACGATCATAAAAAAAATACTCGTATGTCTTCTGTGAGGTAATTGAATATATTTAGAAAGTCTTCATTTGATTGGTACATATATTCGAGATCTCGCTAAAAAGGGGCGAAATATCGCGAGTTTAACGAAATTGCACTACCACAATGCCTTCATTTGATTTTATTATTCAAGATTTCGCTGTAAAAGGCAGAAATCTCGCGAGTTTAACAAGACTGCATTCTCTTGTTGCGGGTCATGCGTATTCATGTTTCAATGAGCCACAACCTCCAGTCGAGAAGTAATTGGAGAACAATAGGGGATAAATAATAAGAGTTATCGGACTCTTTGACTTCGCAATATCTCTCGGCCATCGTTCTAGAAAACCCTAGCTTTTTAAGTTTCTGCTGGAGATTTATTTTATACAATCATTACGAGACTAACTTAATTATCTAAGTTTTAATAAAAGTTAAATTTTTGCAAATATTTTTCAAAGACTTGTGAGGCTTCTTTAGATTTATTGCATCTTTGTTCATCTCTTTCTTAGACTGGTCCCGCTCGAACCGGCTCTACGGACCCTTTTGAGGTAACGCAAGTTTTGAATCGGTCAACTGGCACCGCTTACTCAATTAGTTATTAAAATAGACAATAAAGAGAGTGTATCACAATGCAACCACATTACAACCACAACGACGCAACTTTTGATTAAACCTTCATTGTGATCGATGACAGCTGTCAGAATTGGAACTGAGCTTCCACTGCGCAGTCCGGTGTCAAACTTCTTCCTTATTATAAACAAACTAGTAAATACCCGCGGTGTTACCCGCGTTATAATAGATATTCCCGTGGAATGTCATTTTCCCGCAGTGAAAAATAGCCTATGTCCTTTCTCAGGGTTAAGAGAATCTGTGTGCCAAATTTCATTTAAATTGCTTCAGTAGTTTTTACTTAGAACAGACAGACATACAGAGTTACTTTCGCATTTATAATGTGAGTATGGATGTCACTATCTTAGCTAGCTTAGTTACGCGTAAATATTGTCATCACTATACATATCTTCCCTAGCGAGACACCCACTCACAATCTATGTACACAGCTAGATTTGGACAACACTATACCGCACCGTGTCCAATCAAACCACGCGTCGTTAAAATTAATAATCGCCTGCATTGCTATACTGTCTATTTGCAGACATTTATTGCGATTTTAAGGGAATTTATGTCTGTTTATAGCCATTGACAGCGCGGCCTGCATTCAGCGGTTTATAAGCCGTTGTCGACTCAGGCGCAACAATAAGCGAATGGATTTACGACGGCATTGAATGTTTTTCTCGGTACGATCGCGGGCGGCTCCGTCGATTGTAATTAGCGAGCGGTTAACTTAACCGGGGGATGATGATGATGATCATGATGACTGAAGAAGAAAAAAAATACTCAATTGGACTGGAAGTAAATAAATAAATATATAAATATCCGCATAAACCACACAAGAGCATCGAGCCCCGTGGTAAGCTCTAATTGCTGCGGGTACTAGATATCTGATATACTTAATACATATCTAGATATTTTTATTATACATATTAACCACACAGACCAAAGAAGAAAGTGATTGCAGGACATACAAACACTTCACCCCTCGACGGGAATCGTACCCGCTACCTCCTGCACCGCAAGCGGACCTTGAGTCTCCACTGAGGAAGTCAAAGTCACCTTTATTTATGATGAGTACCACCGAGTCCAAGAATTAAAAAATAAATATTTCCGGACAATCCCCACAACTACAAACAAATGTAACCAAACTAGTGATAGTCAATAATCATAATAAAAGACTACATAGGGTAGACTGTTACTTGTTGTTTGTCAACGATTGTCTACCTACTCGCAAATACCGTCACTTTAGCCACGAAAATGGAGCTAGAAAAACCTAACCCGTGACCGTTACCGTTTGCAGTCTACATTTTTTTTTTTTATCGTCGATATATCTTCATTTGACCACAATCTCACCTGATGTAAAGTGACGATGTGGTCTAAGATGGGACATGAAGACCTAGATGGCTTCTCCGGGCCACATTACGAAACACGAAAAATCGCTTCACGCACTGGCCCAGCCCGGTAAATAAAACTTATTAAAGTTTTGCTAACCTATACAATAAAGCGTCCTTTAAAAGAAGTATATAATTTTCTCTTGTCTTTTTAGACATACGTTATTTAAAAAATATCACAACTTAACAGGAAACTTAAGGCAAGCCAAAGCTCTGCTCTGTCGATGAAACTGGCCCTAAAGCTTCGTTTTATCCTGTTTATGTGAACACAAAAGGTTGTGTTTGTGAGGCTGTCACGGATTAGTGCTGATTTAGTGCCCATTCGGGCGGACTTCGACAGGTCGCCAGTCGCAACACCAAAGACAAAGACGTGTCTTAGACTTTATCGCTCTCAGCATTGTGTGGTGCCCATGTGCTTGATTCTCGAAGTTTTCCTTACAAATGTATACAAAGAAATAGAAATGAAATTCAGTTCTTTGAAAACGAGCTGGCGTGGTAATAGTTTTATCATGTATCGGAAGAATGGAATGCTTTTGATTTCGTTTTATGGCCTTTCTTATCACAGATATACTGATTAAGGTTAGGCCTTTTATTTGAAAGGAGGTTTACAAGGGTTTACTATAAACAAGAAGGACAAAATTAGAGTTCGTTGATAGGGTTTGTAAATAGGAACTATGTATATAAACAACACTATCTGGGCACTGCACCAGTTCCTCTAATTACTTGAGCCAGTTGTGATGTACGGATGAGAAACCGCGAATCGTCACGTACAGAGTAAGACGTCCACTAACTAGATAGACCGGTGACTTGGTGAAGGCTGCAGGGTCGCGGTGGATGCAAACCTTTGAGAACATTTTTAAAAACTTCTCTCATTGTAAAGCGTGATTTCTCGTTTATCGCGTTATCATTAAAGTATCGCGAGATAAACATACATTATTTTAAAACTCTACAAGAACAAAAGCTAAAAGCAAAAACACAGCTCTGTAAACCATTTACCAGCGAGCAATTTAGTCCATTCCAACCGCACAACCTCGTAAGGATATTGAAATATCGACTCGTAAAAGTCCGCGCGCCTCGTTCGGTTAACCGACTTCAAGATTGACGCAAAAGATGAATGACTTCATTTGTCTGACTGCGATATACCTTCACCAAGAACTGTGAATGGTCCTGCGACTAGTGTAAAGAACTTTGAGCTGTATTGCAGCAGCTTTAGGTAGTTAGATGGTGTTTTTCGGTTCACAAGTGCATCATTGTAACCGCAGCGTTATGACACCTTCCATCGTTTGGGAAAACAAAGATTGAGAAGGGCCCTTTGTGATTTAGTGATTTCGGATAAGCTGAGGCGAGGAAGAATTGCCTATAAATTAGTTTTGCAGTCTGAGTCTTTGGGATTGCTTTGGATTATTGTTGTGTCTGTGTTGTGGGTAAAGGCAAGATACATGTATAATTTTTATTAGTCTGGTTTGAAGTCGAAAACTTTTAAATACAAAAATTTAACGTGAACTTTAGATATATAAGAATAAGAATCATTTCTTTGTCACAATCACATGAAATACAATAAGATATAAGAATAAGAATATGGTTAGAACAATAAAAGAAATGATAACAAGAACATGTAGTGACAAACAATTAGTGAAAATAATTTTACTCGCTGTTTAGTTTTACTTCGCCCAAATGAGATTCGAATTAAAATATTGCCAACAATATTACCTAGATGGGATAATATCTGAAAAAAGTCATTTTGGCATAATAAATATATATATTATGCCAAAATTATATATCAGATCATTTATTGTCTCAGTAAGCACATAATAGACATGGTGGTCTGGACGATGATATCCCCCGTGTCGTATCCGACAAAGGCGAACCTGGACTGTTCTAATATTGTCAATTGTGTACCTGAATGTTGCCTGCCGAGGCCAAATTTTGTTTTAAAGACTTAGTTGGCGCACAGTGCAGTTGGCCACTGCTATCATAGGTGTAATCATACATACTCGTCATGCGTCTAACAGTTGCTAACGCTCTCTGTTTAAAGACAACAATATCCGGACAGAACGCGTTGGCGTCAAGTGGAGCCCTGCACCCCGTTTGTTTAAGTAATGGACTGTGCCGGGAACATTGCTGGAAATGGGAAAGGTGTAGAGATTATGTGCCCAAAACTTTTACATGTTTCAAATCAACAGGGTAAATTTTTACTAAAGTATGAAAAAATAGGCTTCTTTTAGATCATGTAAGATTTTAATGATCGAACAGATCAAAATTTTAAACTTTTGCATTTAAATTTTATCTTAATCCAACATCGAGGTTTTACATCCTATTTCTTAAAATAATTTCATTACTTTCAATCTTCAAGTCTATTGTTAGCAATTACAGATGTAAGGTAATCGTTGATTGAAAGTAATCAGATATTATTTTCGTCCTGAAAATAAACTCGTGACTTCTGTTCTACTGTGATCATTGCGCATGAAATTTTACAGAAATCTTCTTTAAATCAAATACGATGCTGTTTGGCGACTATTTTATATAAAATTTATTTATTTTAAGTTAGATTGAGATCGTCGATCGGATTAAAATGCGATAACCAATTTACAAAATTGAGCAGTTCAAAGCAATTCCGATAATTCCGATTTTTGTTTCGTAAATTCACTAATATACGATAGAAATAAAACATTATTTTCTAAAGCGTTGACGACTCAACCCATGTTCTATTCTACACGCGTACTACAGGAGTCCTTCCATATTTTCGTAAACTACCTCCTATGTCCTTCTTAGAAACGTCGCAGCCTCTAAGTAGGGTTATGATCTGTTTGGACGAATTAACACGTCTCATTGGGGCAGCTTCCTGACAAACTTCTTTATACTCTTGACTTAACAATTCTATTAGATATTTGTTTGAAAGTAGCAAGTACGATTATAACAAAATTATTACGACTTTAATGAAATATGAATAAATGGAGATTGAGAGATTCTGACTGAATTAATAAAAACTTTAAATAGGACTTTAAAAAATTTAAATCATCATAAATATATATAAAACAAAGTAAACAAGTAAGCAAATATTTCTGAACAATCCACACAACAAGATCTTGGCCTGTGGTGAGCTCTCAGCTTGTACTAGACATCTAATTTACTAAATATAATAGATATTTAATATATACATAATGAACACCCAGACCAAGGAGAAAGTGCTTGCAGAATTTACGTTGTCGCAGACATATTATCAAATATTAATTTTTTTTATGGAGTTAGGAATCAATTTTTTTTAACAAGTTAGTTTGTCAAGTTGAACATTCAAATGAAAATACTTCTGAAGTATTTTTTAAGCATTAAATTAGTGGAAAAGTGGCAATTTAAATTAAACGTTGTAAATATGCAAAGGACACGATAAAAAAATAATACTATTTGTTTTTATAAAATGGGGTTTCATTCAGGCGCATATATGTCTTTAGAGGTATATAATCAGCATTTAAAACAAACCTAAATAAAATCTCTCTATTGTAACAGATACCTAACGATTGTAGTACAAGCTTTCATTTTCTCATATTGACATTCCGATGACATATGTCTCTTATTAATCCGTTAATCATCGTGGGAATCAAACCCGCACTCTTTGTTACAATACCGACAGGCTTTAGTTTTACTATGCCACACTTTCACGGACAAACCGATTTCACTTTTTCTTTTTTTTTTTTATGCTCGATAAGCCTTCATTTGTCCACAATCTCACCTGATGTAAAGTGACGATGTGGTCTAAGATGGAGCATGAAGACCAAGAAGGTAGATGGCATCTCCGGGCCACATTACGAAACACGAAAAAATCGCTTCACGCACTGGCCCAGCCCGGAGGGTGGTGACAAGCCGCGGCCGAAGCCTACCACCAGAGACTGTTCTTAGCACCACCCGGAGGTCACGTGTAAGGATTCAGAGGGTTACCACTTACGGACGTGAACCTTAAGGCCTAATCTCTCTCGTGGCCTTATCAGCAGTGGTAACGTAGGTTTGCTTATGATGTATAACTTACAATCTAGATTAATAAATAACATTTTTACCAACCTTTAACGACATACAAATACTCGAATATCTGTCAGAATGGGCATTCTTTAAATCGTGTGTAACACAGGATGGGGCTCGTCTATAATAATTTGTTATAACTACGTATTATGTCGAATTAGTTTCCTTATGCTACAATTAGATCTCAAAAACCTCAAGTAGTTGAATTCCTCAAGGAATGAGTGAATGAATGAGTGGGATTAGTCCCACTCACAGACATCTCACAAGCTTGTATCACAGCAAACAGATCCTTCCTAGAACAATGGCTGGCTACCACATTACACGAAACGATACGTCGACTGTGTGCTCACGTTTTAGCACCAGTCGTTAAGGCATTATTCGGTAAACAAGGCTCTAAGTTTTAGAATGCTTGTTTCACTGTAACGATACACAGATGTATTTGATTACTTAGGCTAGCTTTCGAAGTAGTTCTAGTAAATAGTAGCTTATAGCCTTTCTCGATAAATCGGCTATGTAACAGTGAAATAATTATTTAAATTGGACTAGTAGTTTCTGAGCCAATTAAAAAAACAAATAAACTCTTTAGTTCAATAATATTAACATAGATAATCGTATTTTTGTAATTTAGCTTTATTAACCCCCGACCAAAAAAGAGGGGTGTAATAAGTTTGACGTGTCTGTCTGTCTGTCTGTCATTCAGTCTGTCTGGGACATCATAGCTCCCGAACGGATGGAGCGATTTCAATTTAGTCTTTTTTAGTATGAAAGGTGAGTTTGGCCCGGGTGTTCTTAGACATGTTTCATGAAAATCGGTTGTGCCGTTTAAAAGTTATGGGGGTGAGAGTGGGGAAGGGAAACCGAAAATCAGCAATTATAATAGAGTGGGGTATCAAATAAAAGCGCATCGCGTCCACATTACATAATATTATGTTGTTTTACATTTAAGGAAATTAAGGCATTGGAATCGGGGGTTTTTCTTAAATTTTAAATTTAGATTTATTTAGCAACAGACAGTATCTTGAAGTTTTCTTTCAAAACCGGAAGCATTTGGAAATTCGAAATTTTATCGATGGATCATTAGGAGGCCTGGGCCCAGCTCTAACGGCTAGTGAGTCATTCACTGCTGGAGAAGGGGTATGCTAATATTATTGTACCACGCTTGTCTTGTGGGTGCTTAACGAGAGCAGTAGGTATTTATCGGTTCGGTTCATTTATACTGCGAGTTCCAACCAAATCTGTCGACGTTCCCGAATGAGCAGTTTTGGCCGAAAGGGGCCAAGTTTCAACAGTTCATCGGTCGCCTACACTGCAAGTCGACACCGCCGTGATGTTTCTATGTTACTGACACAATGATATTTTAGTATAAACTATTTATATAGGTATGTATGCATGCTATTCTGTAAGGTACATGTTAATATGGGTCTGAGATGCCTAAAATAAATTATGCGGGAAAATCCAACCGTGTTTCCGTGTTATGATTACAGAAGTTTTGAAGGGGTGTTATTACTCGGTTAGTGACTTTTTTTAAGATGATAGTGTGAAAAACTACTTTAATTGTAATTAGAATAAGAATAATTGTTGTAATTAAGGACATTGTGTTAAATTAGTACCTAGGATTAATTCGATTTTGTAATATTCAAATACAGTGCCAATTAATTGTGAATTGAATAATGTTTATGAATTATGTCACACTGTAGCGTGTAAAACTAGTCAACATATTCTTACTCCTTTAAGTAAAACATCTCATCCCATGAAACTTGAGGGTATTCTGTAGCCTCAGCCCACAGTTCCATAGTTTCTGAAGTGATAATTGACGAATAAAGAGTGGAATTAGATCGGCTGCAGTGGTTTAGCACTCGTTATGCCCCTGTTAGAATTTCACGTTTGTCTGACAAATTTCAGAGTGGATTGGGATTTTTTGGAACAGTTTTAACGGATTTTCTGTATAGCCTAGAAACGATTATCTAAAAACGTTTGATTGCCTCAGTGGCGCGGCGCAAAAGGTAATGGGCTCCATTCCCACCGATGGGTAAAGTATTTGTATGTTCTGCAAGCACTTTCTCCTTGGTCTGGGTGTTTAATATCCATATTAATAAAAAAATATCCATATAATGTACGTCTATTATATTAAGTAGGTATATTAGATGTCTAGTACTCGTAACACAAGCTTAGAGCTTACCACGGGGCTAGATGTTGTTGGGTGGATTGTCCTGAAATTTTATTATTTATTTTATTTACTATTCATGTCCCAATATGGGGCAAATGAGCTTAGATATGTTCATCGAGCTATGAGGTGGATTATGTATGAACAGGGTGCGAGATCAAATCAGGAGGATGTGCCCAACGAATTAAGGAACTGGGTTGCAGAAATTGTCTTCTGTTTCATTTTTTGACTGACTTAACGAGGAACGAGGAAGAACCTTCTAGTATGTAGTCAAGAAAAAAATCAGAAACTCAGAAAACGTTATATTGGTTTTAATATTAAAAATACACCCGCCCGCGGCCAGCGTGGTGAATTAAGGCCTAATCGCTCTCGTCAAGAGAGAAGTCCCTGTGTCCCAGCAGTGGGAACGTTAATAGGGTGTTGATGATGATAACAACAGAACAGTTGATACAATTAATGAGATCAACAATAGAATGACGGCTCATAGAAACCACGAAGACGTTACATAGGCTTTATTTACACATTGTCGAACACAATGATAGAATAGTAACAATGTGAAAATTGCCTGATTGATATGTGTTGTGCAATCCTTCTTGAGTTAAATGAAAGACGAAAGCTAGTTGACAAAAGGCCAGATTTAGCATCAAATCGCTTTGTTTGTCACAAAGAGTTTGGTTTCAATGTGAGTACTGAAATAGAAATCAAATTGAGATGAAAGTTTTGTGGCTAGTACAAGAGGTTATCACAACCTACAAACTGCATAGGAGTATGGATGATGTACTATACTTTTTATCTTTTCTCGATTGCCATCACAGCAATTACATTAATAAGGCAAATAAAAATACATATGAGTTGAATAATACGAGTATGTGGTTATGAACAACTTGCAGTGACTACGATTGTACTTTACTCTCTGTTTTCTCTGGTGGCTTGTCACCACCTCCGGGCTGGGCCAGTGCGTGAAGCTTCGAAGATTTTTTCATGTTTCTTAATGTGGTCCGGAGAAGCCACTTACGTTCTAGGTCTTCATGTCCCATCTTAGACCACATCGTCACTTTATATCAGGTGAGATTGTGTTCAAATGAAGGCTTATCCAGCAAAAAAAAAACATAAATTCAAAGTAGTAGTAGACAATAGTCCTGCTAATATTATAAACGTGAGGATGTAAATAAGTGTGCGTTGCTCTTTCACGCAAAAACTGCTGAATGGATTTTAATGAAACTCCACAATAATATAGCTTACATAACACATACGCTATATTTTACCACGGTATATTACAATAATTACGAGCAAAGCCCATAAAATGGACATAGATGTTTTTCCAGTAATAGCCAAAAACTACTTTAGACCGCGGAAAAATGTATTATTACGCGGACAAAGCCGTGGGCGGGTGGGTGTATAATTAATATGAAACCATTTTAACGTTTTCTGTCTATCAGATTTTTTTTCTGTTTAACATACTATAGTAGGTAGAGGGTCCTCGTAAAGACTATCAAAAATGAAACAGAAGACAATTTCTGGAACCCGGTTCCTTAATCCGTTGCTCAAACGACCGCGGTGCTTCGCCCGTCACCGGTCGTCAATCACCAACCCGGAGTAATAATAAGAACTGACATATGCCCGTCAAAAGTTGTCCCAAATCGCATCGGACCCGATGACCCAAACTAACGACTCAGACCAAAATCCCCTGCAACGAGAGGGACACTCCGACACAGCCAAGTATGGAAGCAACAATAGTCCAAATGTTTTCTAAGACGTCAAAGCACAATGGATTCTAAAATAAACTATCATATAATATCAATAATGTTCCGTACGTGGACACATGTATTTTAAATACGTATTATTCGGAACTGGTTAATAATTCTAAGGGGTAGTGGGTATTGTTGCCTGATTGAGAATCCCATAACTTCCCATGCTTTTTCTTTATGGTAACAATAGTCGTTGTGGGGTGGGTGAAGGGAAGACATTGAAGGTGACTCGTTGTGACGTTGTTGCTACAGTTGTGACGCGAGCGCGACGTGTAAATGAATTTAAATACATTTGGATTGATGGGTGATAGAATCTCACATTTTGACATAATTTGAACAACTTTAACCGATTATGAATTATTTTGGTTATGATTTGTTAAAACATTTTCTATTCTAGGGTTAATCTCCGGTAACTGATCTCAACGTAAACTTGGTTTTATTTTTGCCACCTATGTACGTTTATAATACATGAAATAATATAAACTAAAATACTAATAAAAATGATATTAAGGTTTTTACATTAAGTGATCTATAACACAGCACAAAGGCCAAAATCTGTGTTTTTTTTTAATTCAAGAACATTATTTAAATTAATAACATCAAACAAGAACTCAAAACCAAGCAGTTCTTCTAATTTTATCAAAAAAAATCTAATCAATCCTTAATATTCTTTGAAACTTTATATATTATTTATTTTAGCAAAATCTATAGTATCTAATACGTCTATCTTTTCACTATCATCAAGATCAAGTTTTCTTCTATCAGATGGCTCTTCACACCCTTCGTCATTAATACCTAGAACCCTAATGTTTTCTGATACCTGTTTATGTTTAGGTACACGCCATAAAGTCTTCCCAATAACTCCCTTCATTGTACCTCGGGCATAAACGGCCCTTCAATCAGCGTTTACGACTCACACCGCATAAAAATATTTAACTATTTGTTTGCAGATAATATTAACTACAAGCATTAACTGTATCATTATCATCTCTATTGCTAAAGACGTAAAGTTCATTTGTTCAATGACCCTTGCGGATAATTAATGCCAATATTAGTTTTGTATGAATTGCAATGTTGTAAAAGTGAATGTAAACAATGATATAATTTCAATTATAAATATTGGGGTCTTTAGTTGGAGTGCGAGTTCTAAGGGTTCTCTTCTGTTTTGATGTGTTTTTTATAAATCGGTTTATGTGAGGTTAAATTTAAGTTTATGATAGCATAAATGGCAATTAAATTATTAGTCAAATATATAGAATATTAAAAAAAAACTAGCCATATTTTTGTAGCCACTCCGGCACTTTATACCTTAGCACTTTCTTATTACATTTATAATGCAAAAAATAGGTGTACAGTATTTTTGATGGGCTAACTACTAAACATAATATGACATTTTTTATGTAATCATAACGCCTAATACACTGACACGTTAAAAAAATTATTTTGTCTGTAATCTTTTTCGAAATTTTTCTTACTTAAATAGTTACCAAAATGAACATGAACAATAACATAGATTTAAGAAAGTTCTTTCAAATAAAACCTTTAATCGGTCAAAATAAATAAAAACAAATAAAGATTATATACCTAGAGGTTCTAAACACTAATGCGTGTCTATTGGTATGTTACATTACTTTAGATGCCTTTTTGCTCTTTTCAACAATAAAAGCCCAAGCAGTGCTCAGTGTAAAGATAAAACACTTAATTGTCAAGTCAAAGCAAAGTTCTGAGTTCAAACAATAAAGCAACTTTCCTAGAACTGAAAGCCTTTGTGAAATCGAAATGTCTCGACGAACTGAAATAGCTCCAGCATTAATAATTGTATCTTTGACTGATTGTTTTACGAGTGAATCAATATAAAGTCGGCGTTTGGTATTTCGCAGACAAAATCGCAAATTACTTGTTTTTTTCTGTTAAAATGAGAATGCCTATTAAGAGATATTGTACTAAAGTAGAATTTATAATTAATTGAAGCTTGGCAGGGTTATTTTGAAAATAATGCCAAAATTCACTTGAACTCCAGCAGCCACGCTTAGACTAGATTATAATAGTTTAAAAAGCGCTCGCATTCATTGTGCATTCGATAGTACCTAACTTACATACCTATCTATTATATTGTTGAGTGAAAATGATTTTTCTTAGAAAGTTGTCCCGCTTACAGATAAGTTTAATACTGACAACTCAATCAAACCTTCCAAAAACCTTTGTCTATTAGTTATATACTTAAACTTAGTTATACTGAAGTTCTTTGGACACGTGGCGCGAAACGAGAACTCCATGGAGCGCCTAGTTATACAAGGCAGAATGGAGGGAAAGAGGTCTCGTGGTCGCTCTCCAACAAGGTGGTCGGACCTCATCTCAAAATTGACTCAGTCCACCATTACCGACTGCTCCCGCACCGCAACTAACAGGGAACAATGGCGGCGCATCACAAGAGCAGCAACCCATTATAAGGACCCCCATAACCACGACCACTCTGTCAAGAGTGACCGACTAAGAAGAGAATTAGTTATATATGTACTATATCTGTTAAATCATAATTTGGTAAACGAAAATAAACCGTAATCACCACCGTGGCGAGAAAATACTGAAAAACTAGTAATATATACGGTGAAGGTAGCGGGCTCGCGGTGGTTACAGGGCTGTTATGCTACTAATCGAAGTTATTGGAAGTATTATATTAGAAGTTGAGTAAGTCAGCAGTTACTGCTGGATACTGACTTACTTTAAGACTTCTAATAACTTCGGTCGGTAGTTGTCTTACGGCTGAAATGATAATGGAGATGATGATATATTTGTATTATAATTTAACTGAAAAACATAGTATCAAAACCAGTTTCTAATTATAATAGCAAATACTAGGTTACACCACTCCACACTTACGTAAGAGCATGCGACAGTACAAAAATCACGTTAGCGATGGTTCGCTAAGTGACATTGTCGTCAATATGCTTTGTGACAAACAACCCTATTGTGGAGTCGCGAACTGCGGACAAGCGCGGAGGCTTCGGCGGACACGACTGGACTTGTGCGACAAGGTGGAAGATGTTCAAAATGTCGACATTTAAAATGTATTTTTTGTACACCTTACAAAAAATATTATGACTAAAACGGGTAACATACCATGATTTGACCATGGTTTTGGTGGTATGTTACGTTTTTAGTCATAATATTGTTAAAAACCATGATAATTTAATTTTTTTTTCCAAATTATTTTTAATCTAAACTAATTTATTTTTATTTTATTTTATTTTAAGATTTTAGGAAAACTTACATCTAGCTAGTATGTAATATAAACAATAAAGATACACATATTATGTACACACTGAAGGCCATTTAAAAGTTTTCTCATATAAAGTCACATATAATATTACGTACAATTGAATACTAAAGTAAATAAAAGACAGCGGACCAGCCCAACGCTGACCAGTTGTTAACAGATTAAATTCAAAAAATTCACATAAAAATAATTTTAACTTTTGGACAAGTAAGATCCCTTATTTACGTCAATGGAACTTATTTAAACACAATTAACAAATACACAAAAAAAATTAAAAACATTAAATAATAAATTGTTACAAAAAATATACAATTATGTACAGCAGTTGAACATGGGCTTAGTCAACTTCTTAATCGTCAAAGTCAGTCCAGCCCACCCTCCGAGGATTGGTTAATAGATTTATAAATATGTACCTCTTTTTTATAAAAACACTATTTATAATTATAATTAAGTATAGGTATTTGTGTCTAATAGGACCTGGGCTTCTGCACAGAGAACCCAGCAGAGGCGCTGATTCTCCCATTTACATATAACATCCTAAATCCTCATCTCCGCTACAACTTGTGCCTCAAACCACAATAGCATCGAGAAATTAAATTTGTTTCATATTGACACATCGTGGTCATTAACAAAGAACGCCAAAGCTACGGTTAGCACTGCCGCGGGTCAAAATGACGACTGTTGACGCTCGCTGTGCTGGACAAAATGTCGACAAAAATACATAATAAAGAATGTTAGGCAATAGCACGCTTTTGAAACTGCTTTGTGAAAATTTTGAATGACTTTTTTATGAATTTCAGCTTTTTTCAACGTGATAATGCAGAGTTGCTTCTTTGCTAGTGAATAAATAAATACTTCTGAAGTAGTCACAATGCTATCTACGCGGAGCTTGTATTTATGTGAGTTATGAATTCGTTTAGCTATCACATTCGCGCCGTTAATAAGGTACCACTGAAAATCAGCGCTGTCACTGCTCCCTGAGCAACTTCAGCACATGCTGAGTGGCAACCATTTTGTTTCTTTAGTGTTTTATTATTTTTAGCTAAAATTATGTATGTTGTTATATGATGTAGAAACAAATAAACATTTTCTACTCTATTCTATGTGGAACCACTGAACTGATTTTCAAAATTACTGTTTTAGTCAGCGTGACCACTTTTAGTAGATTTCTACTTTTTTGGTAGATTTGAGGCAAAGAGAACGATGATTTAGTAGTGCGATATCGTTTAGTAGATTTTGGTAGAAAATTGGTATTTTACGAACATTCTAATGAATGGGTCGTCCATTATACAATTTATTGTATCCAGGCCAAAAAAGCGAACTTTATACTTTTTTGTCACTGAAGCTGGCAATACAGGACGACGAGAAATCTGTTTAAGGGGATTTCCCGTAACTTAAGCAAACAAAACGTTAGGAAATCGCTATCTCTGTCAGTCATTAGATTTGTATGCGTTAACAAAGATACACATTCTTTGTTTTTTGTTTTTTCATTTAGAAACAGAATCAAGCTGATGATCATACAAGTCATGAAAAATCACAAAAAAAATATAAAAATATAAAAAAATATTATGATTATGACGATAAATAAATAAAAATACTAGATTTTGTTCATATTATGTATTATTTTAACCACCTAGATGTGATAGATATTAAAAGAAGAATTTATGTAGAATTATAAATAGAACTTGGTAGATTTTGGTAGATTTGAGCCTCGTTTTTGGTAGATCGACTGATGAAAAAGTGGTCACACTGGTTTTAGTATAATTTCGTATTTATTTATCTTCTCATAAATACTCATAGGTGTGTCATAGTCCTACGAAAGTTTATGAGAATATTTATTGTTTATATTAATCTCGATCTTCGCATTGCGGTTATCCCATAATAAACAAATTTTTCTCCGAGAAAGAGCTATTTTTGTATCTCTATCACGACATTTTTAAATCATTTCGATGGTTCATATACCTAATTATAAATCTGGTACATGTCAAGCCAAGAATTGTATAACTTGATTATTTAAGTTAATACATGTTTTATATCAAACCTGTCATAATATAATAATTTTCACCATGACTGTGTTATTTTGTTGTCGACATGTTCACATCACTTACGCTTGAACAGAATTCGCGAACTTTTCGCAACTTCATAACAACATAACTTCATTAATTCGAAGAGTTGTATATGTACTTATATAGGAGTTTTATCGGATTTTTTTCCGTCAAATCTCAACCTTAATGTATTATAATAAAAATTCTGAGTGCGAGATTTGTGTAAAGTTATTTGGTAATTATTACCAGAATTGGAGTAACACGATTGCTGTATTGTGATTTCCGTTTTCAGCGTTCGGATAATTTGTTTGTGTCGTCGTGTCGCGTTTATAAGTTTATGTTAACAAGCAATATTAATATTTGTTAAAGATCAGGAAGTTATTTTTTAACATGATAAAGCAAACTGTCAAACAATTTTGAATATGTAGGACTTCTTCTTGTGTCAAAAATAGGTGAGTATCTTATTCCATTTAAAGAAACGTAATAAAAGAAATATCCTTTAATATATCTAAAGGCAGCGAACCTTACGCAGATTGAGTGTTTGTATCTGCAAGGTTAATAATTATAACAATATAACTCTTTATTATACACCAAGATAAAACAATACTTAGGGACTTAAAGCTTAATACCAAATGCGTAACGGGCGGCCTTATTGCTTAAAGCAATTTCTTCCAGGCAACCTTAGGACGGAGAGGAAAATGCACAGCAAATAACTGGACGGGCTTATATCCTTTAAGTTGACCTGTCCATGTATGCCATGTCTAAGGAAATAAACGTTTTGACTTTGACTTTGAATATATATTTATTATTCTGAAAGCTCTATGTTCTTTTATCCAAAACGGAAAGTTGTGATATTGCTGTTCCAATAGATTTTACAATTCATGAGCTTTATGTAATACAGGCAAAAAATCTATCTAAATAATATAAAAATGAATTGCTGTTCGTTAGTCTCACTAAAACTCGAGAACTGCGGAACGGATTTATCTTATCTTAGTCTTGAAATGTTCGTGGTTAAAAAGGTGAGAAAATAATTACCGGGATTTTTTTTTATAAAACCCTAGCGAAGGCGGGGCGGGTTGCTAGTTATTTTATAATTACCGTAGTGGATGCAACTGGCACAGTACCGTAAAAAGTGGCAAGAGCAAGAAGTCTACACCCGACTTTACGTAGACTTTACGTAGGAGCAAGTTCAAAACTACTTGTGTCTCTTGACATATCCAAGTGTTTTGAAATCATCGCTATAAATGCCACGTCACTTCCCTTTCAAGTCCGGCTCTGTCCGGGCCCAGTAAATAGTGAACGTTATTCAAAACTATTAGACAATCAATCTTGGACGTGACCCTTTTTGCATAGGGTTCGCGCACAGTGTCGGTAGCAGAAAGTCTATTCGGAAACTATTTCATTTCTAAGTTTATATGCATGAATTGGGTAACTTTGGTGACATTTGAACCAAAATTAGATGCAATGTCGCAAGAAATAAAACAATAAATATTTAGTAGCATACATACCCCTTATTTACGTACCCACTGCTGGGATGCAAGGACTTCTCTTTTTACAGGAAATATTAGGCCTTCACATACACCACGCTTTTAATAATATTTATTATCTACTAAATCCTCTCAAACTCAAAGATCTAAACTGATTTTTTTTAAAGTTAAATACATTTATTCGATAAGAGTTTGTAGAACTATATTAGACCCGTACTCGAAAAAAGACTTGCAGTCGAAATAAGACCCGCTAGCTCTTCTCCACTGAGGCAAACTTATTAAAGAAACAAAATATAAAAAAAATCCCTAATTACAGTATGTGGGCTATTCTGACAGCTTCAGAAGGCACAGACGAGATCGACAACGGACTTTCCCTTCAAGAAGCCTATTCATTTGTGTTCATATGAACCCTGAAAATAGACTTTAGGATATTGAAAGTACATAATTTATATTTATATTTGAGGGAGGCAAAAGATGGATGGACTGTGTGAAAGAAGATATGTGTAAGAAAGGAGTAGTGTTGAGATGACGGGTGATAGAGGGAAATGGAAGAAAAATCTGGGGGCACGGCAGTGCCCCCACCAAGTCGAGCAAAAAGCGTCACGGCCGTACCATCCTTTTCTCGAAGCAATTCAGGCCATTTTCGACCCCCAGTAACTTCGTTGTGGATAAAACTAGAAGACTGAATTTTTCAGTAACCATGCAGGATTGTAAAGACACGGTATATTTCAAATTTCATTCAATTTGAACCAGTATTTTAAGAATTATAACGGGTCAAATTTCGTAATTTTGTCACTCACTGACTGACTGACGGACTGACTCACCGATCATCAAAATTCTAAGGCACTTCTAGCAAACCTAGAAGCTTCAAATTTGGAATATAAGTAGTGTTTGGTGTATGAATTAAGGAAAAACTAAAAAAATCAAGAAAAGTACGGTATAGAGGGCGCTGTCACAACGCCACGTATATACGAAATATGTACTAAAGTAATAACAATGCAAAATATAAATAAATCCAATCTGGACCGGCAAAAAGAAAATTATATGGACATTTATACAATAAGTAGAAGGTACCGAAAAGGAAAAAAGTAGAACTGTCTACAAAATACAAAAAGAAATGAGATCCCATCCAAAACAATACTTGTCAAAAAAACCAAGTCGCGCAACTCAGTTATTCTGCGGTAAAAAGTTGTGAAATCCATGTACCAAGTCGGTTATTAATTTATTCAAACTAGTCACAAACATCAAACTAGTCTTTCTTCATCAACTCTACTGTATACAAATCCCAGCAGAAGCTGCGAGTCACGCGTCCAGTCTCCGGGGAAGGGCGTTTAATGCATACTTGGAGCTATGGAGACTTGGTCTGTTGGGGCGATTACAATCAGATATACTACACAACCTTTTAGACAACTTCTGTTTACGCTGACTAGTTCAGATTAAACGGTTATTTATTGTATCGTTAAGGCACCATCCAAATTTCTAAACTTATATAGCAGATCTATAGTTGCAAGTGTTGCAACCATTCATCTCAAAATGGCATAGTTATAGGCCCGTTGACTGTACTAATAAGGTAATCTTAAACGTCCTCTCAGGAATTAAAATATTTGAAGAAAAACACAGGTTACTGATATAGCCAAACGCATTAGCTGATTAAAGGAGAAGTAGGGTCATTTGCAAAAATATTGGAAAAAGTCGATAAAAATATACTTTTAATCAAATATAATTAAGGACTATTTTTCACATACGAGATCATTAGAGTAAATTTTCGCATTGGTTGCAGCCACTCATCAAATTAAGGAACCGTTGACTTTTCTATATACGGAAATAGGTTTGTAAAAACCGATTCGATTTCGATCGCCTATTCGATTTTTTTAGAACCTATAACGATCTCGTAGTTCGAAATATAAATAACGGTAAAAGTCATGTACCTACCTATAGGTATGTATAGCCATTTATTGGGCCTCTGACTACATAAAGGTTCCAACCAATTTTCACTTTAACCCTGTAATTGAAAAGCTATGTCTCCATTATGGCATTTTAATATTAAAATCATATCAAAAGCCATGGACGTGTATAAGCCCACGTGTGTATCGCTTACAATTCACAATAGCTTATTATTTCTAACACGACCACTCGAAAAATCATTCACACATCCATTCTGCTATAATATAATCATTGTTCCATACATATCATTCATAGTGTATATTATTATATTATTAAAAACTTATACAAAGTATATTAAGGTGCGTTTGCGAGCGGTCATGCGCAAAAATTGAACGGATCTATCCGGTTTTGAAGAGCCACTTATCTTTGTGGTCTTTTTTCATTGGAATTAGGTTGAAAATCGCTTGGTCATGGGTAACAAAGGTGTTTTTTTAATAGTTTGAAGTGGCCACATCCGTTTTGTACGGGTTCTGTATGTGAAAATAAAATTGACTGAGGAACAATGAGAAATCTATTTCTTATGGTTAAAGACTTCAACGTAATGTGAAAGTTATTGAAATAAATTTGACTGGTTAATACCTAATATTGGTAGATACTTTGCATCAGGTCTTGCATTATATTCTGGGAGAATCCCAAAAAGCTTCCGGTAGTATATTCATGTATTCTAATCCTCAATTTTGTTGCATTTACTTATTAATATGATATTTATTATGTTTGTTTTTCTAAAGCGTGTTTACTTTAATTATTTTTTTAGTTTTACAAAAGTAAAATAATGAAATTGCTATTCATTTTATTATTATTTAGTACCAACCAAGCTAAACATTTTTTCAAGCTAGCGGACGATAAATAAGAACCTCAACAGATTTCTTAATACATTTAGATCTCAGCCCGAAATCCTCAATCAATCGTAAAGTAGAAACGTAGAAACGGTCCGTCAGCGTTACCATGACTGTTCGCTTAGCAGCCATTAATACCGATTAATCAATGTTTTTGCGTCGATCATTACGTTCTAGAGCACTTGAGGTACTCGGTGACAGCGGCGAGCAATTTGCTCACCCTCCCTGTAACCCAGTCGTTAGCGTAATGCTCTTTGTGGTTGTCGGTAATGAGCTAGGTGTATTTGTACCTTAATTGTAAACCATGTTTTGGGGTTGTTAAACACAGCAAGTAACACTACTTAGAACTGCCAAAAAACTGTGTTATTTAGGACCAGTGCTGGTTTATCGTATGCCTTGCTTATATTTAAAGATATTTCGTTTGAAAGCGGCCTTAGCGGCGAATCTGAGGCATTTACCAATCGTTCGTAAAAAAAAACACTCCCGCTATGCTATTTGTTCTACTTTTTTTTCCACAACAGCTCTCCTACGAGCCAAAACGTTTTACGTCTAACTTTCCCCGAAAATAACCCTCAACTTTATAAATCAGTCTTACCACCCATAGAACACCAGAACCATAGAATAATAAAACAATCTGGTCCATGGAACGCAATTCATCAAATAAACAAACTCCATATACCCCACGGACTTATGCAAATTAATTTATAAGGGATCATAAGGGCGGCCCTCACCCGAGATGGATTTCACACTATCTCATTTAATTACTGACAGATAAACTATACTCGGAAACTGGCTGATTGCTTCTTAAATAGAATAGGTAATTGTTATTTGGCTGCTATTTCTATTGGTGATTCAGCATAGGGAAAATGGTGTTGGCGAATGTCACATGTCCTTTAAACTCATCAAAGTTCTTAGGAACATGCATGTTTCCTCACGATGTTTGCCTTCGCCGTTAAAGCAAGTGTTTAAAGCTCACATCATTTTTCAATAAGAAAAATCCAGAGTAGGTACCCTTGGTTTATATACCCACGACATAACGACTGAAATTCAATTGTGCTCCCACCTAGCAAACAAGGTATTTTCGCTTTAAGCCTCCAGCGATGATAAAAATTTTAAATGTATTTATCGATGAGCAATATGCATATATTAATTTCAACACAAACAATGCAACTCCGTTGAGCAATTCAACCAGCAATATTAATTTCCGTCATTTTAACCAAACAATAAATAATCAAAGTTATTGTAAACCACTCGACAAAGCCACGCAGCATCCATATAATGATGTTTTAGCCGCAGCAACACTCGAAACACATTAACTTTCAATGCAATGAAAAGAAAAACAAAATTAATGATTGCTACTAAATCCGCAATAAAAATGCCACATGCGAATGTGAGTCGGGGGACAATTATAACAAATTAATAACGCATACTATACTACCCTTAAAACTCGAGTAGAGATTTGCATTCAATGCTTTCACGTTTTGTTGCTTATTCTTCACCTCCACCAGCGAAAACCAACCTTACTTCTCCACCAAACAGCTCAATTTCAATCCACAACACGACAGCACATAAATCCTTCTGAACCCAACCAGATCTTGAAGGGTCATCTCATACTACCATTGGATTATCGTCCTTGCTGCTGCAGCTACACGAGCCATGTTCCCGTCCCCGTGCTGTACGAAATCACTTGAATATTAAAAGTCTTGGTAATTATTCAGGAATCCATCCATCATTAATCACACCGAGGGTGGATGAAACATGTAAAAATGATTGTTGAAAAGATAAATTGCCGAAGACACGGCGGCTGGCATATTCGCGGACAGACAGTCGCGTTTTATGTATGCTATGGATATATTTATTGCTGACATAATGATGGTAATTGTGAATATTTATTTGGAACGGATTGGACAATGGAGGTGGATTAGCATATGAGTGGGGTGGGTGTAATGAATGAACAAGTAGTTGGTAGTATTATAATTCTTTGCTTCTCTGTGCTGGTAGTCAAAACTATTGTTATATATTGTAAAAAAATATTAATATAGAACGAATCTTAAAGTGGCGTCGACTATATGTTGTTATAATAATAATGAATAATAATGAATAATGAAGGCTTAGTAACGAGATCTTTTCTATAAATACGGCTGAGCTGGTTAATAGCATCTAGACCAAGACATTCCTTACTTAAATGTGAAGTATGTCCAATGAAGGTATTTTGTCTAAGTGCTAGGAACATAGGACTAATACCTTGGCATTGCTCTTGTACCCGTAACACACGCTTAGAGCTAACAACGGGGCTAGATGTTATTGTGGGGATAATTTTGGTCGTATGCATTATAGATTAAACGGGAAGTCTCTTTACACTTTCGTATAAAAAGCTCCTGGTCTCTAGTTATGAGGCCGAGCTAGACTGATTACTAACTTCATCTCTTGAACAAAAGCCTCACCAATTTCAACAAACAATAGATCAAAAAATCTAATAGGTTCGTATAACCCGTAGAACAAACATATTGTTCTATCATAAGACCATACAAGGACTTAAACAGTCTAACAATAGAAGTCTAAACTACGCACAGTGTCACAAAATAGTTACATGAATCTCCTTCATCTTCCTTCAAAAGGTCATTCAATTCACAGGTCTACACCCTAACCTATTCACACTTATATAATCAAACCCGAGGATAAGAATATCGAGGCCACCAAATTATAGTAACGTTACGTTACAATAAACAATGGTCTAACCTTAGCGACCTAGAGTACGATATACAAGGGTCAGCGACACTCTAATGAAGAGAACTCTCCCTGGAGCCGAATTTTCACGAAAACAATGAAATAACTAACTACCATTCAAAGATATACACAGTATAACCATTAAGCCGGTGCGTCGGACGAAACTTTAACAATTAGTTCACTCAATAATAGAAACTAAGGGACAATGGACGGTGGTACAAATTATACTGAGTCTGAACAGAAATGTAATTAATTGCTATGATTTTAAAGTCCAAAATGGACTGGATTGAATCAGATTGACAAAGCTGAGTAGCTTTATTGACAAAACAATAGCAGTGATTACATTGGTAATAAATGTTGTAATCAATTACTTTTATAATTTAGTTTCGCTGAAGTGTTTGATGCGAAGCTATGTGATGGTAGCGTCTAGGTAGCTACAGTGGTAGGTTTCGTACACGGAGTCGTCAGGCGTCTCTCCCCGCTCGTTATTGACACTCTAGAGGTATATGACTCATGTATTGGTATTGAAATCAAGTAGAAATATAATGTATACATACATACATACAACAAACATATTTCCGCACAATTCACACAAAAACATCTAGCCCCGTGGTAAGCTCTAAGCTTGTGTTACAGTACTAGACATCCGATATACTTAATGTAATCATCATTACCCTATTAACGTTCCCACTGCTGGGACACAGGGACTTCTCTCTTGACGAGAGAGATTAGGCCTTAATTCACCACGCTGGCCAAGTGCGGGTTGGTGAATGTCACATGTCCTTCAAACTCTTTTTAAGTTCTCAGAACATGCAGGTTTCCTCACGATGTTTGCCTTCACCGTTAAAGCACGTGTTTAAAGCGCACATAAATTTCTCAAGAAGAAAAATCCAGAGGTGCGTGGCGGGGTTTGAACCCACGACCTTCGGAATGAAAGTCGACTTAATGTAAAAGACATGCATATATTATTATACATATTAAACACAGTATGTATGGATTATGGAAGTCATTCCTAACCTTCTCTCCTGAAAATAAGAAGATACAAATGCATAAGTGAACCAATTTTTTATCTACTGATACAGATGGCCTGTGCTGCAATTCTAAAGACAATTTAAAATAATCTTATATTATGTTCTGTTATCAGCATAATTCTATACAATCAAATAAATATACCATACTTGTTGATTGTTTGTCTGTATTAATCATCATCATATCAGCTGCTGGATGTAAGCCTTCCTCATAAACTTCCAGTTATTTCGATTGGAGGCGGCCTGCATCCACCTTGTACCTGCAGCCATTACCACATCGTCCATCCATCTAGTTGGTAGATTGTCTGTATTACGAAAAGAAAATAAAGACTATACCAACTGAACAGATTCAAATCTAATAACTATTATACGCGTACAGAATCTAAATCTTTGCATACACTCGTATGGCTCCCACCATAGAATTTGGAGAAAAATCGATTTAAGCATATTCAACCATCTCGATATAAACATTCGAATATAAAATCGTATGCATTATAAGATTGAATGCTTTTTATTTTCTTTTGACGATTGTAGGGGACAAGTGAGGGTGGGTGAAAACATCGAATTACAATGTTTACAAAATAAAAGTATTAGGAGTATTAAAGTAAAAATTTTGTGGTGTCTCTACATGAGGCGAAAATGAGAACAACATAAGTATTCAGTTTAGTCCCTCTGATAGCCTAGCCAAAAATACTGGAAACCTAGTTTTCGCTTTATCAATTTATTAAAAAAAGTGCAAAGATCTAGATCAATGAAGTTGCGAAGTAGGGGTTTTGACGTATAAATTTTGTACGTCAAATAATGCTGACTTGAAAAAAAAAACATTTTTTTTAATTCCAATGGAGTTTTGAGAATTATACATACCTAGGTTTCATGTACCTATAACATGAAAGCCAGGAGTCTTTGCAACAGTAAATTATTTTCACAATACAATTAACAGTTTCTAAATATCTCCTTTTAACAAATCATCCAATATAGCAAATGATTCAACATACAAACATCACTCAATCAACCGAGTCGATCAATGATCAAATGACTATCGTGATTTTTACCATTGATCGCACTAAATGCGCAATCATTAAAATTGTTATTAACAAAATGGAAAGCAAGAAGGTTATTATTAAGAAGGTTACTATTGATACCATAGATCGTCTGTATGTATGCAATTCAAAAGCATCGTTCTTTGCTTAACTAACTATTAAGGCAACTTTATTTATATTGCAGGAATCATTTATCATATTCAAACTTCGAAACGGTAGAATAATGAAGACTTTGTTCGCTGGCAATACCGGACTGTAGCAATAGACAACATTATTATGTTTTGTCTTTGGAACGTTTTGTCCAGTCACTTCGATTATGATTATGTGATTTTGATTTTAGTCTATACTCGGAATTGTTAGTTTGACATTAGAATTACTTTAGAAGTAGGTCATTAAAGTGAGTGATTATGATTTGATGTGGACGCAAAATGGCGTAAAACAAATAATTTTATAAAACTCGAGACTGGCAAAATGACGCTTGATGCACCGAGACCAATTACAAGAAATTGTATTGAATTGATTATGATAGTTGAATATAAATACATATTAATTCAAACATTCAAAATGATATAAGCACTGAGAATATAATTGAACGCATTCTAGAAGTAAGTACAGTATACCAGTAGGTATCTATTTTTAATGGGGCTACATACTACATAGCCTCTTTAAGCTATCTTCCAAATGACATAATTTATAAAATAAAACCGTTTTATAGTTGTTAATTAGTGTTAACATGTTTGTACTTATCATAAATGTAATTTTTGTATTACTTACAATAGCTACGCCGATATTCGCATATAGTGATCTGCGGGCAACGGTGCTGGTTATATGCTTAGAGTATAAGAATGTTAGTTCAAGATTATTTAACTAGTCTAGAGTATAATTGTTTGTTGCTCCGAATAAAGAAAAATAAAAATAAATAAATAAACCAGAAAATCCACACATCAACATCTTTATCCTACTGGTATACTGTACTTCTCGAATACGTTCAATTATATTTCACTACGAATATTATGTTACATACTAGTAAACCCAAATGAATAAAATAGGTACATAAATACAACCCGATTCCCTTCCTCGGACCAAATAGTATTCCTCTGGAATTCAGTTATGCAATGGAGAAAATATAATGTGTTGGCAACACTTGAGCCTAATACGTGAATATTTTGCTAGTTTTGGAGCATTTTGTGCGGGCGATTCGCCAATTATTTTGTGAAGGGTCCTAATAAGCTGGATTTCCGCATAATTTAACAAATATCCGTTAATTCATTGATATTTTCTTTAATTTGACTCAAATTAATTGAAAATTTAACGGAATTTGCTTTTTACCAAACATCAAAAGTAGAGATATTTTTCCGAATACCTATTCGCACAGTTCAAATTCCTAATTCATTTATTTATTATAGATTGTATATTCAAACTTGTTAATAATAAGAATATTTTTGTTAATGTTGTTGCGTTAAATAAAAACGTAACGGAATACCTACCTACGTAACTGTTAACGATATTATTCGGAATTATTTATTATTTTGAAGTATGGCTTTATGAATATTTGTTACATCTCACACTCAAACCGCAAAAAAAACCGTCTTATCCAGACAGAAGCTTATTCAAGACTATAAATTCAAGTAACTTAACGCTTTTATATGTTATTGCTCTATTAAGTTATTCGCCAAGCGCAGCGTAGGACGTCCACCAACTAGATATCACCGACGGACGATATAGTACAAGGTGGATGCAAGACGCCTTTAATCGAAATAACTGGAAGCCTATAAGGGAGGTTTTTGTCCAGCAGTCCTATGACTGATATGATGATGATAACTCTATTAGCAGAAGCACTACTCTCAGTCCCATTTTCTAATGAAATAAAACAATTGAAATGAAAAACGCCCTAAAGGGTCGCGTAATTATTAAATTGAAAACCGTGTTCTCCGCCACAATGGGGACTCCGAATCGGCCGCCAGCGAGACCAACTCGAACTAATCTTGAAGGGTGACAATTAGAGATTTCATTCTTACTGTAGATAGGTATATTATTACACTGATTTTTCGAGCCACGGCTTTGCCCCTGGTTTTAAGATCTTTCGTAGAATAACCGTGCGAAAAATCGGTCTATAACCATTCTCTTTATAACAATAACGCTATAACGCAATAACGCTTTTAAAATACCTAGATTTCATTTCTCTCTTTCATGTTTGTGTATAATTATGTACTCTATGCTTAACGTGTTTAATACGCAAATAAAGTTTTTATTATTATTATTATTTAGTAGACCCTGGATGAATATTATCATCATCATCTTCCTGACCTTATCCCACATCACGTGGGGTCGGTACAACATGTTTTCTGCTTCCATTTCCCTCTATCACCCGTCCTCTCAACACTCACCTCAGATTTAAGCAAAATACTAAATCCTTATAATATTTGTATAGATGGTTCAAATTCCTTATTATAGTGTAATGGTAGAGTTGTGCGACAAACGACGCATTGTTGCTACGAAGTTATTTTGTTATAAATTCTAAATTATGTTGAGTTATGATTCAGAAATTCAGAACTATATTGCTAACTTAAATAAATGACCAAGAAGTAAATTAGTTAATTTTGTACTGTAGGTTACATTATTTATATTAGCACTATGAATGCTTAGATATTCTTTAAATAATATTTTATAGTATCTATATGAGGTTGTGTTATTTTCTATGACGCGCGCGCCTTCGGGAAAAGGTAGGTTAGTACAAAGAGAAAGTTAGGTAAGTACTCGAAAGAGTAACAAAACATCACCCCATAAAAATCTCAAATAAATTTCCTCCTCAACACAGCAAAGTCTCAAATTAATTGAAACAAATGAACAACTCCAAACTTTCCGCATAATTACCAACATGAATGAAGACCAACTTTCAAGGGCTTCGCTCGATTCAAAGGGTTCCAAACAAAAACGACAAAGTAAAATAAAAACAATTTGTTTATTTATATGGCATTTAACAAAGTTTCTTCTCAATACTATTATAATACATCGTTGGTACTGACATCGATAATTAAAGCTAATTATTTACAGGTTCAATAAACTTACGACATTCTAGTACCTACCTAACACTGGGCATCAATAAATAAGTTACACAGTAGATACAAAGCAAGACTCCTAGACCACTAAGTACATAAACAGACAAACTCAACAAAAGACAGGTCACATCGGGTTCAGGGCACCGGCCTTAACTACGCGCTAGTAGAGACACCTACTGAATAATCTCTTTTTGGTTTCGATCTCACTTCTCACAATCCGCTACATCTTTCAAGATGCTTCAAGAACAAAAATCACAGAAACATAATCCCTTCTATCGCCAACATATTTACAGACCACATGATATGAGCCCAATAATTACAATAAATATCCTTTCACTATCACTCGAAACCGAAAGTCCACAGAACCGATCCTTGAAGCTCAAACTTCCGATTCAGCTCGGTCAGGTTCAGTATATGACGGAGACGGGCCGCCGCAGCTGGTCGTCATGAGGGCTGTGCTGGGTCGGCGTGGCCGGCGACACGGGGGACGGCGGCGCCATGCCGTGGTACTGGGGGAACAGCGCCGACGAGAAGTGCTTCGGCGGCGACGGCGACGTGTACAGCGAAGAATAGAAGGAAGACACCACAGCCGCCGCAGAAGAAGACACTGGCAGCTTTTCCGCCGTCGGCGCCATCAGTTTGGAGAACTGCAGGTGCTCTAGTTGGTGCGGGAAGTACGGCGGCACTGCTGGGTACGAACCGCCGAAAGCATCCAAGTGTCCGACTGAGGGCGCTGGTCCCGCGAAGTACGGCAGAGGGAAACTGGGGAAGGCGCCACCTCCGGGCGCTCCGCCGGCACCGGCGGGCTTGGGCTTCCTGCGCGGGCGGTACTTGTAGTCCGGATGCTCCTTCATGTGAAGAGCGCGCAGTCTTTTAGCCTCGTCGATGAACGGCCGCTTCTGCATCTCCGACAACAACTTCCATTCAGCTCCAAGACGTTTGGAGATCTCAGAGTTGTGCATCTTCGGGTTGTCCTTCGCGATCTGGCGGCGCTGGAGCCTCGACCACACCATGAAGGCGTTCATGGGGCGCTTGATGTGGCCCTCGGACTGCGGCGAGCTGGCCGGCAGCGGCTGCGGCGCGGTCGCGTACTCGGGGATCATGCTGTGATGCATGGAGAATGCGTACGGGTGATGGCTCAGAGTAGACATGATTGAACTGTTTTAAGTCGTTAAGTCACAGAGCATTAACTATGTTGTATGGCACAATACAATAAGCACAGGAGTATAGTTGAGAGAGGATTGTGTCGCGTCGAGGACAGGCGAGAGACTGACGAGCTATCGGGCCTGCCGCGCGGGCCTCGGCGCGCGGGGGGCGCGGCAAGGGGGCGGCGCGGCGCGGCCAATCAGCGCGCGTCGAGCGGAGCCTTCGCCCTCCCTCTCGCGATGCGCGCTCTCTTTCTCTCGCACAATAGTTGTTGTATCGCCGTCTCGCGGTAACAATAGCCTGGTGTGGCGGAACGTTCGTACAGCTGTTGGGGCTGTGTCACGAAGCGATGCATGATGTAACTTTGGTAACAGAATACACTGGCTTTTTGATTATTCCTAGAGCAATAATATCAATAAACCGGGGTTATATGGCTTAATATAAGATTTTAATTTTCATATTAGAAAACTAGATGGAAGTGCAATAAAACGTCGTGTCCGCAATAAAGTAGATAATAGAATATTTTAACTGAACATTGGTATCGCTATTGACGTTATTAATGTCCTTATTTGCTAATACTACGTTGTCATAATTTTGAAAGCTTCATAAATTGTGCTATAAAAATGAATTCTATGTAACCTATTTTTCGTAACGTTTGATAGTTTGTTATTCAAACTGAGGTTACGAGAGGTTTAAAAAGACAAGGTCCCATGCTTTATTCATAACACCATATACATACTATTTTTGGTCAATCTATCTCTTGGTTTATTCTATAGGTATATTCCACTGGAGTCTCTGTCTAACCTAATTTAAATTATTAAGAATTTTTTTAAATAAATAAGATCGAAATCAAGAATATATCTATCCATTCTATCCATATGATAGTATGTAGTTACTTAATGCAAAATTATTGTAATTTAAGTTCGTATCTTTCTCAGCGGTTTAATTGACTGCCTAAGTAGAGCAGAGAAAGTACAAGAATAACAAATTCGATTCCTGCAAAGTGATATTAGTCTTAAATCATTAGAGCCTACCAAAGAGCTAAAAGTTGCTGTGATTTTGTTCGCAAAAATATATTTAATTTAATTAATAATAAGAACTGACTTAAATTGATAAATGGCAAAATGACTTTTATAATATTAAATATATAAATAAATATTTAAATAAATAAATAAATATTTCCGTACTACTCACACAGCATCACCTAACCCCAAACTAAGCAGAGCTTGTACTATGGGTATATAATATTGCCTTTATCATTAGACATTGACCACTTAATATATATTTAATTATATTTATTTATATTTAAATATATTTAATTATATTGTCAAAATGCAATAAACAGTTACAAAAGAGGCAAAATGTAATTTATTCACAGCAGGACTGTTATTTAACGGTTCACCACCATAAAACTATGTGACCACCATAAAATATCAATACGAGACAATAGACAAACGGACAAACCGTTTTGTAGAACACAATGGCGATGAAACAAAATAAAACAGTAAAATAATTATTTTAAGTACAAAAGTGTGCCGACCTGTTTCTTGGAAGACTTGCTGATATCATTTTGAAGAATAAACTACTTTAGTTTACCGCTGAAGATTATTAAAATATTAGATTCTTCGTTCGGTTTAAAAGATTTAAGTCAAAGTCAAAACGTTTATTTCCTTAGACGCAAAGGGATCGACAGGCCAACATACAGTTAATTTAAATAAAAACTAAGAATAATCAAGGAAATAACATTGTCTTGACAGCTCGCTTCAATTTTTTACACTAAGTTGGGAAGTGGATAGAACAACCCAGCTTTCATCTCTTAAGTTGTTATTAGTGATAAGACCGCCCATTGTGTCACTGTATGTAATATGTATCTCCTATGTATGTTCTTATACTTTAAAATACTTTATTACTTTTACGATGTTAACTTGACAATGTTATATTAATTCACTAGCTTACCATTATAATTAATATATATAATATATATTAAATTTGTGTTTTGTATAATTAATAAAGTTTATATTCTATTCTTTTCTATATTGTGGTGTTGCAATAAATATTTTTTGTATTGTATTCTATTCGTTTGATTAAAGGATATTTCAGTTTCAAGCATAACGACCACATGAGTAAAAACCCTGCTTAACGATCCATTCCGACCACACCGACTGACATCTTAAAATGTCGTCATCTTGTCTATGATAAGTTCCAACCGTCTAGAATGCCATCGGAAGCGACCTCCAACAAAGTCCATCGGAAGGGCTGCTCTTTCGATGATACTACGAAATGTTGGTCGGACAACCGGCTTCCACACGATCCATTTTCAATTCCTACCAACCAACCACCCACCGCCATCAACCTACCATAGGTTAGGTGACCATAGACAATCGGTTGGTGATCGGAACCGATCGTGTATTTGCCACTTAAAGGTTTCACGACATTCAAGTATTGTTTAAGCTGAGAGTTACTGCTAGCGCCATCTCTGGCGTGTCATTGTAAACGGTTTCCAAATTCGTATCCTAGGATGTCAAACTAAAATGAACACTTATTAATCTTATTTCTGTTTAATTTAAAGAATATTTTTGTTATGACTATCATTATGTATATTTACTATCTAACAATCTATCTCATTTTATATGCAAGATTAGAGCCTCCTATTCAATGATCGTTCCATCACACACGCTCCCCTCAATAATATTAAGTCTGCTTTTTTCATTGTTAATTATCTTTGTCCATATACATTTTTGTAGTGCACACATATACTTATGTTGCAACATAAATCTTAGGTTAAGATATAAATAGTTTAGTCGTAAATGTGGTAAATGTCCTGTGTCTAAAAAATAAATTAAAAAAAAAATGTTTGATACCCAAACTTTATTAACACATTTGTATAGGTACGTTCTAATTCTAAAAATGTAATCGTAACTCACATATCGTACGACCAAACACAACACCTTCATAACCAAATGGATTAGCTTCTTTATTTGGGATTGTGCAGGCCATATAGCTCGTAGAATGATGGTAGTTGGGGCCTAAAAGTCAGAACTTTTCTAATCCAGAGAAATCAGAGTGGTCTAATCCAGAGATTGGACCACGTCGTAGGACTTCCACCAACTAGATGGACATAGGTTTTGGTAAAAGCCGCAGGTACAAGATGGATGAATCTCAAATCATCATAACTGAAAGTCTTTGAGGGTGTTCAGCAGTGGACTTTCCACAGCTGATAAGATGATGATACAAAATCTTGTCTCCCAGGCAATCGAATCTCACAACCTATAATAAAAAATAATATTATATTCTTTGAGAAAATTTCTGTTAAATTAGTACATACGTACGTTTACAAAATTAGAATTTAGAATTAGAAAAAAAGCAGAACAGGTAATGTCCGTTCTAGGCACGCTTAGCAAACAATAACATACTAAAAATATTAAGCGATAGCTGGCAACACAATAGCACAAAGGCTTTAATTTTATATTGCTTCACAAAGGAGGGATTATTACTAAATTATTCTCATTTGAAGAAACAATCTTCTTACTGTGCCGACAATAAGTTTATGTTTTAACGACTCTTTAGTAGTTAAACTTTAACATAACATTTGTTTGAAAGAGTAATTTGTTTGAAGTATTTTGAAAAATGGGATGTTTTAACCGTTTTGCCTCATCAGCGGTCTTCTTTTGTCTATTCTCGCAAATAAATGAACAATTATTATTTATATTCCAGAAGTATTCAGCATATAAATTTTTTTTTTAGTATGTGCCTGCCTACTGCTATTTAATCTTTTCCATTTAGCTTTATTGGTGATCTTTCTACGTATGTATCTCTTCATTCCTGGTCGATCTCGTACAAAACCCTCTTACTTTGCCCCCACCATTAATATCTGCATTATTTCAAAAATGCTATAAACGAAACGAACTACCTACCTACTAGGATTTTTGCGCGATAAAGTGAATTTGAATTCAAAGTTAGTGGTACACCAATATTGTTATAATTACAACTTAAGAGATGAAAGCTGGGTTGTACTATTCGCTTCTCAACTCAGTGTAAAAAATTATTCAGTTCAGTTCAGTTTCTTGTAATTGGAATTTGCGCTTAAAGCGACAATTTGCCATTGTCGAGTTAAATAAAATTATAAAGTGAAAAAGATGTTACTCAGTTGAACGCCATTTTGCGTTCTCTACTTTAACATCAATAGAAAAATCTTGATTATTCTTAGTTTTTATTTAAATTAGCTTTAAGTTGACCTGTCCATGTATGCATATGCGTCTAAGGAATAAACGTTTTGAAATTGACTTTGACTTCGACTTTGAAGAACATAGTACTATTTATAAGCTTCTATCTATAGTTTCACCCACAGATTATGTAAAGGAGGTTTGAGAGATTGTCTGAGGTTCGTTCCTAAATCAAATCTTACAAGATTTTGACACATTTCCTGATTTTTGTTTGAGCTGAAATTATGCATTTTTCAATCGTCTGCAAAGATTTTTCTCCTTGTGCTCTTTGTTTCTCTCACAAACAACTTTGCACTGTTGTAAAACAAATTACTTCTCAAACATTAGGTACCTATATAAAGTTTTCACATAAGTAAATACATAAAGTCACACCAACAGAAAAAAACCCCAACAATAACCCCACGCATTAAAAAATTGCCAACGCAACCTTATTAATTAATTAAAACATTACGCCACGAAAAGCATTCAGATATAAAAAAATGAAATATTCCGTCGCACCTAATTACTTATTTCGCGACACCGCGACAAAGAGGGCGCCTGCAGTCATGTGGAGGGAACTCCCGACTTCTGGGAATCGGATGTAGGTCCTCTCTTTCTTTTTGCATAGAGCGAGAGGGAGATGGAATACAGAGACGGGGATTCCAACTGGAAGGTTAGAGATTGCGTAGTTTGGAAAGACGAATTAGAAGTTGTCTCATAAGATTTGTGTTACTCGTAGTTCTTACTTTAATTCTTTTTTTTCTAATTGGCGCGTTAGAAGTTAATTTAATATAGTTTTTTGTATTTTGTAATAAAAATAATGAATGCGAGCCGTATGTTTCTAAAAAAGTGAAAGAAAAAAATATGAACAAATCGAATTAAAAATATTGTTTGACCATCTTAAACGTTGGTAAGTTCTAAGCTTGTTAGGGGAACTACACTTTTGATATAAGTATGTATTTGGGTACTTTATAAAGTTACTTATTTAAAAAACATTTACGCTGATATGTAGGTACATCTTTATAGCGGCTAGCAAATTTTAGATTAAAACCTTCCACTTCAATCACCTTTAGAGACTGCAATAAATCCGTTTACATATCTAACTTTGATCCGTGTTCAATCAAAATAGGTACCAACAGCCATGCATTAATGTATACATAGAAATTAGACAATAGACGTGTTTTTTAAACTATTAAAATTAAATTAGTTTAGTTTTGTCCCACAAAAACCGTAAAAACCTTGCCAACTAGGGAACCAGGCCTACCCCCTTCTAACTAGTCAACCCAATGCTACAATAGGCGTAAGTTAAATAGTAGGCACAATAAGTATTTTAAAATAAAGTCTTGTTTCACTAGTCAACTGACAAATAACAGTGAAAGAGATTTCTCAAAATTTTAACCATTGACTATTTAACTCGGAGATCGTGAAACAAGCCCTAAGTACAATAAAAAGAACACCACCATTGGGTTATTCTAACTAATCGAAAGTCTTGATTTCTTGTGAAGACTATAAGTACTTAGCAATAATTAAATAACTTCAAGTCATCTTAAAGTCAACTGAAACTAAAATAATTAGTTCCTGGTAAATAAATAAAAAGAAAGAAAACACATTTTATATAGAACACATTAAACTTAGTAAAAAAAAAACAAACAAACACACAACAAGTGTCCCAAAAGGCCCTCAACTCAGCATGCGTTATTTTGCACGTGACAAAATGACGCTGATCTTCCGTTGAAAGCCTTTCGAGTAACAACCACATACAATTTAAACAAAGAACAATAAAACACGTGAAAACTAGCCAGGGAGTTGATTGCATCTACTACAAATAAACAAAAAAAAGGTAAAATAAATTATAATAATCGACAGTAAAAACGAATTCCATATTTTCTATGGGTATTCATATCGCAAACTACGTCATTAAAACAGCCAGAAACATTTACAATACAATTCAAAGACATTTTTCATTTAATTAATAGGTAGGTATATATAGCTTATTTATTATTTAACATATTTTTTTTTATTTTTTCATCAATTTGCAACGTCCGTCGTTTTTATTTTTTATCCAGTCCATCCAAAGGTTGTCTGGAAGAGATCACTTTTAGTGATAAGGCCGCCCATTGTTACACTATTATTTAATATTTAGTTCTTAAGCATTGTTTTGTTGTATTATATATTTTTATGTGTTTCAATTAAGAGTATTGTATTGTATATACATAAATAGCTACACTGCAAAATTCACGTAATATTCAAACGTAAAAATGTTATCCTTACCAAAAACGGCTAAAATCTCCCCAAAACTAGGGAAATTTTCCAAGTCAGGCCCCCTCTCCTAGCTAGTTAGGCCTCTATAATGCAGCCCAATGCCACAACAGGCAGGCTGCACAATATAGCCTGGGTTAATGCCTATTCGCCCATCTTCCTATTTTAATTTACTCAAATTTCCCTTGACACCTCACCCGTTCGCTGACATAACATTATGGCGGTATTTTCTTTTTAAGGGTTGGTTCCACGAAGTCTTAACCGGGGATTAAAGATTTAACTTCTACTTTTAATCTGTAACAAACTAATGTAGTACGTAAGTAGTAGGTGAATATGTAGTTTATTTCAATTATAAGAATTAACCACTTAATACAAAAACAAAAAAAAGTAAATATTTATTTTAGCTTTTGGAATGCTTTGATTTAATCATATTGGTGGTGAGAAACCAAAAACTTCTAATACTAAAAAAACTTTTGCGTAATAACACCATAGATAATTCGAAACATTTACAGTTAAATAGTAACCCATTTAAAGGCAAATTTAAATTAAAAAATATACCTAGATTCTAAAACTTTAGTCCCTTTAAAACTATAAATCATATTATTAAAAAATTTTCACGTGATTCGCTTTCATTTGAGATACCACTCGAGTAAAATTATAACTTATAACACCCCTCTTTTTTAAATGAATCGGAACGAGAGCTATAATTACTCTTTTCTGTTCGATTCTTTGCTTATTGGAGAGGAAAGTTCCTCCGCTAATATTTTGCTCTGACACTAAATGCTCAAAGATTAACCGTTAACTTAACTTTCCTGATCAACTAACCTTCCGTTAACCCATCGATGTCACCGGGCCTTCCTGCCCCTATCCTCAGAGGTTTCATTATTTTCAGCGACTGCGCACGTGAATGGCCTCCAACGATAATGCGCTTTGTGCGCTCACATAATGCGCTTTCTCGCGAGTATGTAATAAACTAATGAGGACGCCATTTGCATATGACACCTCGAGTGACAAAGTTTCTATTTTTTTTTCTGTTAATTAAAATTATTTAGTTTAGAAAATATACCTACGGGGTGTTGAAGTATTATGGCAATTTTTTTTAAACTGTTGACCACCCCGTTGTTTCGTACTGAGCTAAAGTAAGCAAAGCTATTATCCCCCATTATTACGTAAAAGCCGTGTTGGGTAAGTAGGAGGACACTCGACTTTCATTCCGAACGTCGTGGGTTCAAACCTCGCCACGCACCTCTGAGTTTTTCTTCGTGAGAAATTTATGTGCGCTTTAAATACGTGCTTTAAGAAGGCAAACAGAATGAGGAAACCGGCATGTCCTGAGAACTCTAGAGAAGGACATAAATGACATTCACCAACCTGCACTCGGCCAGCGTGGTGAATTCAGGGCCTAATCTCTCTCTCCAAGAGAGAAGTCCCTGTTTACCAGCAGTGGGAACGTTTATAGTATGATAATGAGGATTACGTAAACATTGGTGCAACTATATGCATATAATTTAGATACATTTTATAAGGAAACATAGACTCTGAGACATGAATCCGTTCAAACAAGATACCTATATAAAATTATTAACATCTATTTATAAATTCTACATCAACTTGAGAATAACATTGTATTGATTTTTCTTAAACTATGTACTAATTTATGAAGTATTTTTATACGTTGGTATTCTGTGTTGTATTACTGTGATAGTTGTCGAATGCGATATTAAATTCCTTTAAGAATACCATGGTACAAGTAAATTACAAATAAATGACGATACCCAATAACAATAAAGAAAAAAAGCCATAGTCGGCAGTCTTTGAAACATAAGACAAAAGACCCTAACTTTAAAAATAATATGACACTAAGCACCAATTGTTTATAGAATGGCACAATACATCACAAGTCAACAAAACAATCGAAAATCGTCTAACTGTGTTTGTTGTGCACAAATAGATACAAAATAAAAAAAACTTCCCATAAATACCACTTATATATAATATACATAATACATAATTATTGGTGGTTGAAGCCACGGGCGACTCCGCATTCAAAGCGCGATTAAAACGATGGCTCATACAACAGACATTTTATACATATGATCAGTTCTTAGAGTTTTCCCTGACAAATCATAAGTAGCTGACATACCAATTAATTTGTTTGCATTGACATTCCGTTTGTATTGTATTGATTTATTTTTCAAAACTTGATTATGTCATATTGACTAAGTATTTGCAATTTGACATATTTATTAAGTAATTGAATTTGATGATTTATTTGTTTTGACATTATTAATACTAAAAACAAGTGTAACCAAAATGGAATTGTGACGTATAATTTTATTATCATTATATGACTATTAATATAACTATTATTATCTCACAAAATATTCACTAATTAATATATAACCGAGATAAATTAAAATACTATTCTTTATAACTTCATAAACCTTATTTAGTTTGGTAATTTATTATATTTCATGAAAATTTCATTTTGGGGTTACATTCTATATTTTTATTGTTTAAACTATATAACATTATTAATATAAATTCATAACATTGATTTTAACGTCATCCTAAATGTGCATGCAATGTAGAAATTTTCTGATGTAGTAAAATCTACCTTAATTAGTACAGTCATTCAGTGACATCTTAGACATGTCAGATATTACTAGATGGCTAGATGTTGTTGTGTGGATTGTCTGGTAATATTTATTTATTACAGTTTGGGGATACCCAATACAATATAAACTTTATTCATTATACAAAAGACAAACTTAATATTATATTATAAAATAATTATAATGGTATGCTACTGAATTAATTTAACATTGTCAAGTTAACATTGTATAAGAAATAATTCAATTACCAATTATTATTCAATATAGGATTGATGTACTATGAGTTAGGTGACTTATTTACTTAATATTTTTTTAAATATATACATAGAAAAACATTCAGCCCTGCAAATAGAAATTGAAATAAACACAATAGAAAATGTCGAGTTTTAAAGCTTTGTAGCCTAACAAACTATTGGCAGTTTTCTGAATAAGCAATACTGACTGCAACAAGACAAAATTGAAACAACAAACTTACATGTTACCAACTCTATGTTGAATTAATTAGATTCCTAACAACCAAAGTTTCTATTCATTTTTATGCGCGAAAACTTATTAATTAACCCACGAAACAATACCGTATGAAAGAGTGGGGTGACAAGACGCCTCTGTGACTTCCTATACATACCACCAAATGAAATGAATCTTTATTCTTATGCATGTAAGGTTGAAAATATGTTTTTGGAATAGAGAATCTAGAGTATGTGTTAACTGAAAATCACAAACTAAATGAAACTCTAAGAAGTTGTCTTAAAGTTGCATTATTTGTTGGTAGGTAGGTTTGCCGCTAACAAGTTCATTATGCACTTAGACAATTAGTGTACGCCTACGGGCTTGTCAACCCTAGTCGCTATTGTTTTTAATGCCCTTCCGTGGACTTCGTCCCTATTTACGAAAACACATTTTGAGACTGAGAATTTTTTATTTAAATTCCAAAGAAATAAATTTACAAACGTTTAATCATTATTTTCTGTCTCACTGACACTAGCAATTCCGAAAATTTGTCCCAGTTGTTCGTGTCCGAGTTTCCCGATTTCCGGGTGACCTGAATTGAATTTAAAAGTGAAAATTAAAGAAAATTTATATTTTTTTTATGAAGACTCTTTTCCACTACACAAAGAATACAGATCTTTTCGATAGAATTATTTCGAACAGTTACTTTATGATATAAAACTGGTTTCAGTTCTTGGTTTATTAATGCTAAAAACATTGAGATGCAGTTGTTAAAAAGTATGGTAAGATTATACTCAAAATTATTATAAACCTATATATTACATATTTTTACTAAAATCGATTTGGAAATAAGCTTAACTTTACTATTGATATATTTTTTACATTTTCTAATATCTCCATGAAGCTTTCGATTCTTAAAAAAACTAGAGCCACTTATGTTTTACACTTAGAATTTATTTTGTACGTTTATTTAACAATGTTGGATATTATTACTTTTACTAATACTTAAAAAAAAATAACTAAATTACTCCCATAGGTTATATTCTTACAAAATGATAAAATTAATTTAGGGTTGAAACTATTCTTATAAATTTGTGTAGAAATATACAAAAAATCACTTATCCCCAAACTCGCTTCTAAGTGACGCGATTTGTATAAAACAATTATTCTTTTTTGTATGCTCGATAAGCTTTCATTTGACCACAATCTCACCTGATGTAAAGTGACGATATGGTCTAAGATGGGACATGAAGACCTAGAAGGACCTAGATGGCTTCTCCGGACCATATTACGAAACACGAAAAAATCGCTGCACGCACTGGCCCAGCCCGGAGGGTGGTGACAATTTCTACACAAATTAAGATAATAGTCCTAAATATATCCTGTCCTAAACAAGGACGTCAGAACAATGTGAACTATTTAATTTAAACACAACATTACCGACTTGTCACCCGAAACCTAAGCTAACCGCACATTTAGTGTAAAGGCGAAAGTACACAAAGGCGGAACAATCGGGCCAATTTGCACGCGAGTGTATGCGAGTGTAAGCATATGTGTTATGCACGACAGTATACGCCCACTAGTGAGCTATTATTAAGATTCTAAATTAATCGCCTGCCAATTATTTGCCACTATTTATGGCAACTGAATCAAAGTAGTTTTAGTAATTTTTCATAAAAAAATACATTTATTATTAAGAAAATTTCAACATAAAGTAAGCATCCAATGCTGAAAATTTATGTTTAGAATTTTAGTTTTAGTATTTTTAAGTTGACACTGACTTTTTAAGTTGTCTATGTTGACACTGGACTATATAAGGAAGTAAATCTTTCATTATAGTTTATTTTGAGACTTTTCCATAGTTAGCCTATCCTTTTGGAAAATAGTTAGGTATTTTAGGAAAACATGTTGGTAATTCCTGGACTCTATTCGTAAATTAACCTCAATTATTTAAGATGTCCACCATTTTGTTATATAATAAATTAATAGCTTTTTTTCAATGAATATTATAATAAATTAATTTAAAAAAAGCGTTTTATTCCTTACAATTAAACTAAATCTACATATTTTTACAATCTATTAATTAAACAAAACATTTTTTAACTTAAAATAACTTAAATCTTATAAAAATATAATATTTATTCTGTATGAACGACTCTAAAGGTGAAGGCCTCCTCCCAAAAAAATCCTATTTTCCCCGTCTTGGGCATGTTAAAATTTGTCTTGTTTACTGCTTCTGTGAGTTCCAATAGGCGCCCTTAAGATGATAGTGATCTTACGTTATAAGTTAAAATGTAGAGCTTTCCCATACGAGTATATCTTGTTTTAGGTTAAGGTACATACAATACATACTTTGTTGGTGTTTTTGGAGAGTTTTGGTCATAATTTTCCTCGGTGAACAACCGGGTTGGAAGATGTTTTTTGTTCAGTGGATATGTTTTATCTGTTGTAGAATTCTTGCTAGAAAAAAATATACAAGGCGATAAATCGGTGGTGCTGATATTTTTTTTGTCACATTTCATTAATGAATATCATATTCAACAAAATCAAAGGCTTACTATTATTAAAAAAAAGTAAATTCTAAATTCAAGATTGTAGACCATTTCTATTTATCTCGCCGGGCAGCAAACGGGCAGTAAAGCAACTACTTAAAGGGTAGGTAAAAATAATTAGTCCGTTATTTAGATTATTTAAAAATATTACCGCCGTATTTTTTTTTTGCAGAAGAAACATCTAGATGGATTTAAGTTTATTGAGAAGTTACGCTTTCGTGCGAAATTAACTAAATTTCGGAGTCCCAAGCCACTCCGGAATTTTGATGTTCTTTATATTTGTATTTACGATTTATTAGCATTTATCGGGTTTTAACACCCTCGATAAATATTTTAGTTTTATTAAAATTAACTTTAACTTGTCTTATCCTGTGCTTCTAAGGAAATGTTTTGACTCCATACTCGGAAAAGCAGTGCACGTAGGAATTAACTAATGTCATAATAATTAAATTTGAATTTATGAAACCAACGAGGCATAATTCAAACATTAGTTCTAACACCTAAAACTGCGGTGATAATTGCAATTAGCAGAGAAGTCACGTCAGCGTGAATAACTCAGCGCTCCAGTTACGCTGATACGTCGCCAATGGACGTATCTTGTACCGTGATGACTGCACAGCGCAGAGAAATCAGTACGTCTGTACTACTCCTGCTACTTAGAGAAGTCACGACAGCGTGAATCACTCAGCGCTCCAGTTACGCTGATACGTCGCCAATGGACGTATCTTGTACCGTGATGACTGCACAGCGCAGAGAAATCAGTACGTCTATACTACTCCTGCTACTTAGAGAAGTCACGACAGCGTGAATCACTCAGCGCTCCAGTTACCCTGATACGTCGCCAATGGACGTATCTTGTACCGTGATGATTGCACAGCGCAGAGAAATCAGTACGTCTATACTACTCCTGCTACTTAGAGAAGTCACGACAGCGTGAATCACTCAGCGCTCCAGTTACGCTGATACGTCGCCAATGGACGTATCTTGTACCGTGATGACTGCACAGCGCAGAGAAATCAGTACGTCTATACTACTCCTGCTACTTAGAGAAGTCACGACAGCGTGAATCACTCAGCGCTCCAGTTACGCTGATACGTCGCCAATGGACGTATCTTGTACCGTGATGACTGCACAGCGCAGAGAAATCAGTACGTCTATACTACTCCTGCTACTTAGAGAAGTCACGACAGCGTGAATCACTCAGCGCTCCAGTTACCCTGATACGTCGCCAATGGACGTATCTTGTACCGTGATGATTGCACAGCGCAGAGAAATCAGTACGTCTGTACTACTCTTGCTACTTAGAGAAGTCACGTCAGCGTGAATCACTCAGCGCTCCAGTTAAATACGCTGATACGTCGCCAATGGACGTATCTTATACCGTGATGATTGCACAGCACGAAGAAACCAGTATGCCCGTATAGAAAACATTTATTTGTTATTCTATAAAGGGTTTATTTACTATTCCATACATGTTTAACTTAACATAATATAGAATTACTAGCGGCCCGCCCCGGCGTCGCACGGGTATAAAATTTTCCCGGAAATTATTCGAATTTTTCTCGCCGTAAAAACCATCCTATCTCTCAAGTTGGATCGAACTGCACATGGTGTGCGAATTTTATTATAATCGGTTAAGTGGTTTAGGAGTCCATTGAGGACAAACATTGTGACACGAGATTTATATATATTAAGATGTTAAGACCACATCGTCACTTTACATCAGGTGAGATTTTGGTCAAATGAAGGCTTATACAACATAAAGAACAAAAAAAAGTTTACATAATTCCTTCTGGAAAATTCTTAAAGCGGAACTGAATAAGAAATCACAAATGTAAGTTTTAAAATCCTCTAAAAATGTCTGCCTGACCGATTAATAAAAGTAAATAACGCCAGATAAAGGCTCACAACGATAGGCGAATTTGCCCCTAGTCATTATATAATATGTAGACGTCTAGTGTGCTTTCATTTTGTAGCAAAGCTAATGGACAAATGAGAAGAATTCGACTGCTTCAGTGGCGCGGTGGGCGAGGGTCCGCTTGCGGCGCATGAGGTAGCGGGTTCGATTCCCGCCGAGGGTGAAAGTGTCTGTATGTTCTGCAAACACTTTCTCCTTGGTCTGGGTGTTTAATATGTATAATAAAAAATATCTATATATGTATGACTATTATATTAAGTATATCAGATATCTCGTACCCGTAAAACAAGTTTAGAGCTTACCACGGGGCTAGATGTTGTTGTGTGAATTATTATTTAATTTATACTATACGTCGGGGGCTAAATAAATAAATAAATGTTTTTCGGACAATCCACACAACAACATCCAGCCCCGTGGTAAGCTCTAAGCTTGTATTAGGGGTACTAGACATCTGATATACTTAATATAATAGACGCACATATATATATATTTTTTATTATGCATATTAAGCACCCAAACCAAGGAGAAAAGTGCTTACAGAACATACAAACACAAATTACCTCTTGGCGGGAATTTAACCCGCTACCCCTTGCGCCTTAAGCGATGATGATGTATGAATAAGCTGAATTATACTATCGGAATTGGCCTACTCGTAAATCTTCCCTGTGGCAGCACCCGGGCACCAAACCGGCGCTTGGCTATCCGATTCCGCCCGGATAGGCACGCCGGCTCGACCACATTTCTAACTGCGATAGTTTTGCTCACGGCTACATTTCGACAGTTATACAAATATCGCCCGGTGCGCGACAAAATACTCGTGCTATCTAAGCTTTGGTACATGACATGACATTTGCTAAAATAGGTGTTGCAAGTTTTCATCATCATTATCACCCTATAAACGTTTCCACTGCTGGGACACAGGGATTTCTCTCTTGAAGAGAGAAAATAAGCCGGACATTGGCTTAGTGCGGGTTAGTGAATGTCACATGACCTTCAAACTCTTTCAAGTTCTCAGAAGTTCTCAGTTTGTCTTCACCGTTTAAGCACGTGTTTTAGAGCGCACATACATTTTTCAAGAAGAAAAATCCAGAGATGCGTGACTGGATTTGAATCGACGACCTTCGGAATGAAAGTTCAGTGTGCTCCCACTTAGCCAACACGGCTACTTCAGGAGTTTTATCGAAAGCCAAATTGATCGAAGGCACCTGATCAGCCGCTGATGAGAATTAACATGTACAATGCTGGATAAGCCTTCATTTGACCATAATCTCACCTGATGTAAAGTGACAATGTGGTCTAAGATGGAGCATGAAGACCTAGAAGGTAGGTGGCTTCTCCGGACCACATTACGAAACACGAAAAAAACGCTTCACGCAATGGCCCAGCCCGGAGGGTGGTGACAAGCCGCGGCCGAAGCCTACCACCAGAGACTGTTCTTAGCACCACCCGGAGCGTGACCTCCGGGTGGTGCTAAGAACAGTCACGGGTTACCACATAAGGACGTGAACAGACAAAACCTCCAAAAAAACCTCTAACGAAACCAAGTGTACTACTAGTTCCTAAGGTGGATGAATAAATTAATTAATGTATTAATGAATTACTGATATGAGAAGTAGGACAACAACTCCTAGTTCTAACTTTATCGATACAGGGTTTATAAAATTTTTGTTTTCTTGGTAAATTACTAAGTTTAAATATAAAGTTCCAAAATACTTTTCTTTAATAACCGACTTCAAAGTATTACCAGTATTAACCATTATTTAATCATTTCGTTTCCAAACAAAACATAATTATTTATTAGAATTATTTTAAGCTTAGCGGTATTATTTTAACAAAGTAATGTAAGACCGAGTATTAATAGCAAAAGTACAAAACTCACTCAAGTCGCATTTCTCAGAATTCCCACTCAGACTAAAATTAATATTAAAAATAATCATAACTATCGATTTCACTCGAGTCCACTCGAGCTAAGAGGTCTGCTACCCTATGAGAACGATAGAGTACGTATTGTGTAAAAACCATTGTAAAATACGTACACGTTTAGATAACATTGTAAAGACGTCGATGCGATAACATTGTATGAATGTTTAACTGAATTTAATATGGAGTATTGTTTCAAACTCGTTTGTTTATTGAAGTTGTTACTCTATAATAAAAAAGGTTTTATTTGTTACAATACCTTTTTGGCATGTATATAAGGTGCTGCAAACATTTTGCTTAGAAGATAGGTAGGTTGTATTGTCAAATTGCATATTTTTAGTTTTTTCACCTTGGATTTAATGGTGCTTCTAGCTTGAGCAAGACGCAATATTGCGTTCGTTTGAGTAATTTTTCTTTAGGATTTATTGCGTTCTTAATAGCTATATTTTAAACTTTGTTATTTTATGATGGAGTAGAGACTAACTATAACAACCTTAAAGAATAGCATAGTAACAATGGTTCACGTTTAGCCTTTTATGTCTGTAGCTACTAAAATGCAAATCTACCAATTTTCAAGAAAATATTCCTCAACTCATAGGTCTATTACATGCCTAGTGGTAGTTACTAGCACAGGCAGTAAATACATACATATCCTCTTTTTTATGGGGTTAATGGCATTCGTGAATTTCAATTATCAAGAAACTATCTAACTAAATAATCAAGAAACATTTCCCGCTTTAAGGACTGGTCATAGATAAAACTGCTAACCTAAAATCTAGAAACGCTTTTAATCACTGTTTACTATTCTTCGCTAGTGCTGCACTGATGGAGTACATTCCAGTAATATGTCCTATTAGCCAGCCAATTTGTATTCTTAAGACTGACTGACTGTTTTAATGAGTTGTCCTATATAAATTCAATAGATCTCGGGTTTTCACTTGCCCAATTCAGTGCTACAGACTTCTTGCACTCTGGAATTAGGTATTTAATCAATTAAATATATATAAAGTGTTCGCAGTAATAACCTAGTACAACCCGGTACAAAACTCGACTCATCTGAGTCATCATAAAAAAAACTAATCTTCAGGTTACTTGTTATCTTAAAGTTTACTAAATATCTATATTAACTCCCCTATAGCAATCTCTATTGGCCCTACACTTCCCACAATCACACTAAATTATCCCCGTCACTGTAACTACAAACATCTAATCATAATAATTACCGCCCACTAAATAACCACAGACTATTACGGAACCAGTTATAAATAACCATGGTTATAAATGAACTGTGTTCACACGATTTGGCCCCAGGGCTTAATCATGTGTTTTGACGCGTGTGCTCTTGTTAATAACCTGAATTTATGTAATGGACTTGGCATAACATGAATGTGTGTTGCAAACTTTGTTTTATATTAGGTATAACCGCTTGTCTGCATAACCTACGGGACTTACGGAAAGTGATGAGGGGCAACATTATTACAACCGGTGCCCGTAGCCCGTAAACAAAATAATTTGTATACATACATTGTGTAGATATAATTTGAAATATTTTTCAACCTCTATGGAGTATCGTAGCATGCTACGAAGTTCGTAGACCCTCTACGATCCCATCGCGATAACATAAAATCATCGAAAGTAGAACTTTACGCAATATTTTAAGCACGCTAATTCCGTGAGCATCTTATACAGTTTCGTGGTAATTGTCCAATCCTTTATTTTTAATTGGCCCTGTGGGCAAGCAAAAGTCATAAAACCATACTTTTGTAAAAATGTGTTTAACTCACGTGAAGAACTACTATACTTTAATAAAATGAATAGCGTAGTCTCGATAATTTTAAAAGTTTTTTTTTAAACGTTTTTTGTAGTTTTATCAAAGTAAGCAATAAATATGTATATTGCCTAATTGGATTCGATTCTCACATTGAATCGACCAAAGAGGTGAAGAACTAAGAACAATCGATTCCATCCTACTTCTATCTCAGATTAATTAGAATTCGACCAAAGAGTTTAAGACTATGTGAAATCGATTCTCCCTAAGAAGCCGGTATCGGTCATCGCTTGGGGTGCAAATCGAATCACGCGCCAAATTGAGCACTAATTCGCACCGTGGGAGCCGCGAACACGTCACTTACCTAGGGTGACCATACAAATGCAGATTCAGATTTTTTTTTGTGCAAGAGAGTTTGAGGGACGTAAGCGTTAAGTTTGTAAGTAAGTAAATGTTTGAAAAATATGAAAAACTTATACGAATATCTCGTATTATATTATATAATGACAAAAAATATTAATTTCAGTTTCTCTTAAACAAATAAATAAACAAATTGACGTATTTGGTTATTAATAAAGTTTTTATAAAATTTTACACTGTAAAAAGAATACTAAATAAAAAGATGTTATTCATTCAGCTTTTTCAGTACTTAATAATCTAGATTCAAGTCATTTGATTGTCTTGTATTTCCTATCTATAAAATATATCAAATTTGTTATTAAATAATTTAGTAGCTGCAATTATGATATTGGTATTAATTTGGTGGTTATTTTGTCACTTTTAATGGACAAAACCAGCTTCGTTTTCTCAAATTCCAGTTCATATCAATTCAAAATCATGTGTGTAAGCTTCCACTATATTTTAAAATAATGGACACCTTGCGACTATGGCTCCCTCTAGCGCAGTACCAAAACAAATCCCCATGAGAAACCGCGGGTACTGCGCGCCACTTGAAGATCTAATCGCGCCATTTTTGTTTTCTCTTTTGAATTTCGAACTCTGATTGTTTTCTATAGCGGCCAGTATTTATAAAGAAATAACAAAGAGTCTTGAAGTGTTTTTTCGAGTGTCGATGTTATTGAGAACCTCTTTAGCTGTTTGAGGGGTGTGTAATGCATTGACTTCTGTGAAAGTTCATTGCGATTTTTTCCACATTTGTATAGAGTCGTGGTAATTAATGTTTTCTGCCTATAATATTACAATTTTAATATTCATAAGCATTGATGATTAGAAATCGTTTGAGAGTATTTAATATACAGCTTAAGAAGTACAGATTTGATATAAAATGAAATATTGTGTGGTAACCATAAATTATTATCTAAAGCCTTTCAAATATCAAAGCTCACTAAGAGTTGCTATAAAAATAACGACAGGAGGAAGAGCGCACAAAGCCTGCTTCGATTTTAATATAAATGACAGACAAAAGATAGAAACTGAATGCTTTTTACAATACACATTACTGAGATAACAAAAACGACACTTTTATCCACCGCCAAGTGCCACCCCAACAGTGACGGCGTGAATATAAGTAGCGTAGAGTTGAGGTTGGTGGCGCTTCGGTAGAGACGCATCTGGTAGAACTATCAATCGTAAACGTTAATTAGGCTTACAAATAGTACCAAAATTTTAAATCAGTTGTATTTCTTTCATGTATCCACTCCTAAAGGTAGTTCCCTTCCTTTAATATTGTTGATTTTGCTCATTTGTTATGCTTATAATACATAATATTGATGAACTCAAAACTACACAGAAAATTAAGTAATAGAGGGAAAATAACTATATTTTTTTTACAAGTTACGCAATAATTACCTTGTACATTATAAGCAGTCAACAACATACTCGTATAAATTAATAACATTAATTCAACACTGAATCGCTAAGTTTATTTTCCTAATGTATGATTCTATCTGTTGCTGAAAACTGCATTAAACCCTGTTGGGTAATAATAATAGATGTTATTTCACAGCTTGGGGCCAATTATTTTACTTGGGGCTTTTTACTAAATAGACTGGGAAACTAGATTTCTTGATTACACACATACATTCATGTAAACATATATTTTACAAAAACAGAATACTAAAAGTAATATAAAAATACAACATAAAAATCTAAGTACTATACACAGTTGATATATAGTTTATGCAGAAAGCCTAGCCACACTGGGTACTACAGATTCCAGACTAAGCTGTCTCTATGTCGAGCAAGATAGCTCTGCGGAAACCAGCAAAACTTGGCTTATCTCACGCCGCCCGCATTTCAGTCCACTCGCATTTCATTTCACACTTTTGTTTCCCAACTGTCCTTTATATGACACTTTTAATTTTAACCAGCTGCAAGTGAAACTGAACTCTGTGCTTATGAGAATTGTAGCGAAAATTTAATGTTTAGGTATCTTTGTTGTAGAGTTGTTGATAATGAATTAATGTTTGAAGAGTATGATTTAAGATTATCATGCACACTACGCGTTAAATTTTCGAGATCCAAAATTAATTTTCTTAACTTATTATCATTTATGAAAATAAATGGCTTGGCACTTCATTTCCTTATTTCAACCTGATTGCCGCCATATGTGTATTCTAAATTATTGATAAATTCTACAATTATAATCTATGCTAAAATCTTTAGTTCAGTCCGATTCCGAAAACCAATTCAAAAGATAATTTGATAAATGTATTGTTATTGAAATAACCGCAATTTGCTAACAGTCTGTGTGTGTTTTATGTGTTTTCAAAAAGTCATAATTTCAGCCGTAGGACATTCTCAGTTGGATATAGGCCTACGTCAAAAACTTCAAGTAACGTAGGTCGTCCATCTAGTTGTCATCTCTCTGCCTTTGTGACTTCCGGGAACAACGGGTGCCGGAAGTTCTTGAATGAAGACCGTTTCGTGGCCGTTGCCATCTGTTCCACGTGCTTCATGGCCTGCCCAATGCCACCTTAGTGTACTAAGTCGCTTGACTATCTCCTCATTCCTGATTCACTGTAAATTATTTAATGAGATTTTTGTTCTTCAGTAGGTCCATTACTGGATACTAAGCATACAGATTATCAGTTTGCAAAACTATTTAGCACAGTTTCAACTTCAAGGCTTAATACCAGGAATGCATAAATCATGAAGTCAGAAGGGAAATCGGCCACAGAGCCACTAGCTTACCGATACACAAATCCCCCAATCCTTTCCAAAGGCCACAAAGCCATTTTTAACTTTAAAAGTCACAAAGAATCCAACATTTTCATAGGATTCTGCCATTGTAATAATGCACTTTGTCCCGTTGTGGCAGGATGTAAGTTGCGCTGCGTGGGCGGACAATGACCGCTTTCATTGGGCGGATGCACGTTTTTGATAAATGGTTCGTTGGGCGATTTGTCTCGTCGAGGGCGGGCAAAGATGAGTAGCTAGAAGATGACAGACGGCTGGACGTTTGCATGTTTCATATACATAATATACCTCCTTAATTATAATGTTTTTTTCCGCGGTAATACACTATATGTATTATATTATATATCTTCACGCGATAAATAGTACTGTTAAGTAGTTACAGATACCTAGTCTTTGAAGATTATCGACGAGCGGGAGGGGTAACAAATTCAATGTCAATGTTAAAACGTTTATTTCCTTAGAAGCACATGGCATACATGGACAGGTCAACTTAAAGGTAACCAAACTAGATTTAATATTTAAACTAAACAATTAACAGACAAAGGCCGACAACAGATTACAGCAGATGCTTAGTATAAACTCGCAGAGTCTTTTTATAATAAAACTAAATACCTACATATAAACTAGGTAATGTAATATCAACCGTCCTCAAAGAATTATCACCGCTTGTAAGCAAAAGCGACCCACCTAATCTTTGACCAAGGGCGGGCTAGCCCTATAACGATTACAAAAGATGTTATGATATTATATCATTTTTCCTCGAGCACAATACCGAATGTGTACACCGCCATTTCCCGCTCCTAATGCGTTCTGCGGCATTAATATAATGTCCTTTCTACTTTATATTCTGTGACGCATTGTGTCCACTTTATTAGGAAATTGATGGAAATATTAAGACGTCGAAAGTTTGCAATTAATCCTTGTTGGCATCTAAGATTTACTATTTGATATGTATGTATGTCATAGCATGATTTTGCTCGCTTAGGTACCTAAGTGACCATTTCCTTTAGCTTTGAACAAAATTTAATGATCTTTAATTGCAAAAATGTTTGTACAAAGATGTATTAATATCAAAGATGGACCTGGATTGGGTACAGCTACAGCCTACTTGCTTAAATTTTAATGAAATTTTAGAATGCAAGAAGATGTTGTTTTGTATATTCAGCTTTCTTATCTGCCTTAAGCCTAAACCATACCTAGGCTGACTAATAACTGCTAAAATCTACGTTACAATTTATTTGCAACAATTTCAATTGTTTAAAAGGTTCAATCAACAAAATACAGAGTGCAAAAAATATTTTGACACATCGTGTACAAGAAATAATTGTATACTATATGTTTTAAGATCTATTTAGATAATCGGGATATTTACCATAATTAATTTGTTATTTAAAATAATTTAATCTTAATAATAGCTTAACATAATAGTTTTAAAAGTTAAATTGTTTTAGAATAATCTATATACCTAGCTGAGTAGGGCGTCGTGCCTGTAGATAAACAATATGGCGCAATCCCGGGGGCGTCGTCAATGGCCACTTTATAGCTTCTGGGGATTATTGCGAGCTAAGTGGATAAGACAGGGTGCAGTACACATGCTTAGAATTGGCTTTTGTGACTTAAGATTATGAATAACATATTCTTATCCTTATTAGTCTAAAAAAGTACATACTTAGATTCTGTAGTCTATGGCCTCCAAACTAGGAAAACCCTGTAAATTGTAGACCTACCATTGATACAAAACAAATTATGAAATAAAAATAAGTGTACATATTTTTTTTATGCTGAATATGCCTTCATTTGACTACAATCTCACCTGATGTTAAGTGACGATGTGGTCTAAGATGGAGCATGAAGACCTTGAAGGCGGCTTCTCCGGGCCACATTTCGAAACACGAAAAAATCGTTTCACGAAGAGACGGTTCTTAGCACCACCAGGAGGTCACGTGCAAGGATTCAGAGGGTTAACACTTACGGACGTGAACAGACAAAACCTCCACTGAATAAAGTTATAATTGACAAATAATAAAAAATAGATTTAAGAAAAGTAGAGATTAACACCTTAATTAAAAAATAAAGTTAACCACCTAGACTGTAGTAATCAAAGTTTTTACGACCAAAGTTTCTTTTGTGTACCGGATTTAATAATAATATTAAAATTATATAAAGGTATCGTTAAATACACTGTACATTTACTGTATCAACAATATAATATAGTGTGTGTAATAGATGCCTAGAATGTATAGAATAAAAACAATACAAATGTCAACATTTTTTTATTATACCTGTTTCTACTAAGTATATTAGAAAATGAATCTTTAAATACCCATATCCAATTCTTGCCCCCTCGACTATAGTCACAAGATTCAGACAAAGTGATTGAGTCTCAAGCAACTTTGTTTCACTCTCTACAATATCATTCACTCAATACATTCACTCAATGGCGTCTTGGATTGCTTTTATACTAAAACGTATTTTAGTTGATTAACACTTCGAGTTTATGTGGTTTTAAACTTGATAATAAAGTGGTTGGAATGCAAGGATTCTTAACAACGTTGGTGATTTATTCTGATTTAATTAAGAATACTGGACAACTGAAGTTATAGTTTAATACGGACGCAATAATTTCAATAAAACTTAATTTAAAGTTCGCTTAATCCTTTATCTTTATTTATAATTAGCCTTTAATAAATAAGATACGCTAAGAGGAAAAATAGGCATATTATAATATTTTTTTTTATAAATTGATATAATAAATATTAATAAATAAATATTTCCAGACAATTCACACAACAACATCTAGCCCCGTGGTAAGCTCTAAGCTTGTGTTACGGGTACTAGATATCTGATATACTTAATATAGTAGTCATACATATATAGATATTTTTATTATAAATGTTAAACACCCAGACCAAGGAGAAAGTGCTTGCAGAACATACAAACACTTTCACCCTCGGCGGGAATCGAACCCGCTACCTCTTGCGCCGCAAGCGGACCATCGTCCACTACGCCACTGAAGCAGTCAAAATAAGTGATATTGCTTTAAAAATACTCTAAAATACTCTGAAATTAATATTACAAAGGCGATATTTTATGATGACGTGTGTGTTTTTGTTGCTCTTTTAAGCAAAATACTTCTGAATAGATTTTGATGAAACTACACAGTGATATAGCTTACTTATCTTACAAAACAAAGACCACTTTTTATCGCCCGTTTTGGATCAAATTTTAAGTGGAAATAGCTTTTACTGGAACGACAGGTCCCAGTAAAAGTCAAAAGCTTTTACCACGGGGAATCTGTTATAAAGAAATATAGTTTAACTGAAGTCTAGAGATGAATGTAATTAAGTATAGGCTAGTTTTAGGTTTAGCATTAGATATGAGGTATTTATATTATATTAACCACCGTCCATAACATTTATAATTTTCTCTCTACATCCACGGTTGTCTGGAAGAAATAGCTTTAAGCATTAAGACCGCCCATTACGCATTCTAGGATTAGTTTTTTTTTTCGGACACAGCATTTCCTAACCCCAAACTAACCAGAGCTTGTACTATGGGTGTTAGGTGACTGATATAATACATAGATACATTTTTTTTTGTAAATACATACATATGATACATAGAAAACACCCAGACCCGAAACCAGAGATTGTAGATCGTACAAAATCTGGTCCCCCGGCGGGAATCGAACCCGCAACCTTCTGCGCCTCAGGCGGACGTTCGCCCACCGAGCCACAGAGGTCGTTTTAATTTTTTATTCTATTGTTTTTTTGTTTGGTGTTTAATAAAGTATTTTCTATCTATCTATCTAGCTGACCTACCAGCAAAAATCGACCCAGAACATAATATATTAAAAAACCTTTGCTTGTTTATTAAAAAAACCTCTTCCGTTTCCACCCAGTTACAATGATTGATAGAATTACATGTACAATTGCACATCTGCCACTAAATCGTTTAATTTAATTGTGTTTGTTTGTCTGTTTGCATGATCCGAGTTATTGAGGGGGAGTGAGAACAGCACAGTTTGTTGGTTGGGGTTCAGTAATTTACTTCTAAGTGCTTTATGTTTGTTTTTGAAAAGAGACAGACATATTTTGCTTAGTTCTAGTGTTAGTTCCTTACATTTTTAAAACCACAGATTATAGTAAAACCAAACAATGGAAATAAATGAATTTGTATCTGTATCTTGTGTAGCTAATTGTTGAATCAAAATTAATCGTTTCAGACTCAGATAGGAAGAACGAAGATCATAGATTAAGCCTAGTGGATTAGCGAATAGGGTGTATGGCTAAAAAATTATAATTAGTCCATCATTTAGATTACTTATATAATGAATACCTTTATTTTTTTATTTTTTCTTGCAAACATAAAATTAAGACGATGCTGTGTATTAGAAGTTTCGCGTGACGTAATGCTTTCGAGTAAAATGTACTAAATTTATTCGTAAAATGTACTAAATTTATTCGTAAAATGTACTAAATTTATTCGTAAAATGTACTAAATTTATTCATAAAATGTACTATATGTAATATTCTAAAGTTGTGCAGAAAAAATTAAGACGAAGTAATGTAGCTTGCCAGATAAGTGGGGTTTATCACTTTGTAATAAACATAAAAGGTGTACTAAATGTATTCGTGAAATGTACTAAATGTATTTATAAAATGTACTAAATGTATTCGTCTCAGGCCCCCACTCCGGAACTCCAATGCTCTATATCATGCCACTTTTTTATTAAATTGCTAAAGCCAAAAATAGGTAGGTGTCCAGTATTTTTGCACGGGCTAGCGGACTGACTAAGCATATTACCAAATTTATTATGCCATGCCTGTTGTAATCGGCAGATACCAGGCAGATAGGCAGAAACATAAACAGCACGAAAAAAAAACAGATAACTTGCACTCATTATTAAATAATTGCTAGACTGTTATATTAATATACTAGTGGCCCGCCCCGGCTTCGCACGGGTTTTTATTCAATTTTTTTTTATCGACAATTATTCGATTTTTTCTCGCCTTTTAAACCTTCCCTAGACCTCCACGAACATTTGAAGACTATGATAAGATAAATTCGTTCAGACGTTCTCGAGTTTTAATCAGACTAACGAACAACAATTCATTTTTATTTATATAGATATAAAGATTGTTATTATCTTTTTTATTTGTTCATATTATGTAAGTGTATTCAATGATCTTTGTCACCGTCTTTCGTGTTCCTAGCAGATCCTATCCCTCCAAAGGTAGCCTGGAAGAGATCGCTTTTATCGATAAAGCCGCCGATTGTACAACTAATAATGTGGCTATTGTTATTTTAAGTTAGTCTATAATAATTGGTATGCAATTATAAATAATCTATCTATGATACATAGCTAACGACTGGCTCTTAATCTGTCACTAAAAGAACATTAATAAATATCTTAAAAACATCTAAACAATCATTTTGAATTAATTATCTTTTATGTGTACAACTTAAAAACCTCCTACGAAGAACTTTGCCACTCTACCCTCACTTCGCAGTATCAAACTTCCCAATAAATCCCAAAGCAGTAAACAGATAAACAAAACTAAGGACTCTCAGTTCCGGATCATTTCACACCGGACCGCTTCCGGATACAATTCATTTATGTCGTTTATTCCGAACATTATGTCGCTTATGCCATTTGTGTCATTTATGCCATTTGTGTCGTTCTTGCCGCAACTCGGGCATTGAGCCTCGCATTTAGTGCTGCTAATATTTTAGGGGAGCGCTTTGATTTAATAATAAATGGATATGCTGTGTTTTTTTGTTTCAATTTTCTCAATGGATCGCCGGTACGGTGTTGCATAATATGGATAAGTAAAACATATATTAGGTCCTTACATATGAAATTGGCGTTTTGTATGGGAGGAACAAAAAGTCGAATATTTTTTAATATAATATATTTAATTAATCAAAGTATGAACCATTATTTTCTATGCACTTTTGCCATCTTATAGGTAGTTCATTGATCCCTTTACTAAAAAAACCAGTCGGACGGGAATCAATAAAATCTTTGAAGGCGATTTGGACTGCCCCATCGGAGTTGAATTTTTTCCCTTGCAAGAAGTTATCCAAATTTCGAAAAAAATGGTAATGGTAATGGAAGCAGCAGTGGCGTGGAGCGATTGACCAGCCTAGGTTGTTTAGCCGCTAGCTTTTCCATCATGGTTTGCAATTGCTGACAATAGACATCAGCCGTAATAGTCTGGCCAGATTTGAGAAAACTGTAATGAACAATACCGGCACTAGTCCACCAAACGCTTACAAGTAACTTTTTTGGGGTTAATTTTCGCTTGGGGCAGGATTTGGCTGGCTGGCCAGGATCCAACCATTGCGCTGAGCGCTTCCGATTATCGTAAAGAACCCATTTTTCATCACAGGTAATGATTCGGTTTAAAATACCTTCATTATTGTGCCGGTTTAGTAATGTAACGCAGCAGTCGACGCGCGTTTGCCGGTTTGCTTCAGTCAATTCGTGAGGTACCCACCTTTCAAGCTTTTTAATCTTCCCAATTTGCTTCAAGTGAATTAAAACAGTTTTATCACTAACACCGCAGCCTGCAGCTAACTCGGACGTGGTTTGCGATGGATCCGCTTCCACAATAGCCTTCAACTCTTCATTATCAACTTGAGTCTCAGGCCGTCCACGGGGCTTGTTCTGCAAGTCGAAATTTCCAGAACGAAAACGTTGGAACCAAAAACGAACTGTGTTTTCTTTTGCAACACGACCGCCATACACATCATTCACCCTTCGAGTTGTTTCCGCAGCACTAGTGCCACGGCGGAACTCGTACTCGTAAATAATGCGATATTTTAAGTTTTCCATTTTGTAAAATGAGTGACGCAAACAGAAAAAAACAGAAGAAAAAAAACAAATGAATGACGATCATCGAAGCACAAATACATGAGTCTATAGCTGTACAAATTTGAATTTGGAATTCCTTACCAAAGAGGAGAAATTTGTGATTAAAGTGGCCAGTACGAAAAACGCCAATTTCATATGTAAGGACCTAATATTTATCATATCTATATTGCCATAAATATTGTGTTAAGTACCCGTAATACAAACTGAACTTATCGTCATGTAAACTAACATAGTGTTATTTTTAAAGAAAACTAATTTGTCTCTTTCTAACAAACATCAATTTCGAAATAATTGCAAAAAGGTATAGAATCCAATTTTGCATAACGGAAGGTTAGAGTTTACGAGGAGGCTACGTGTTGCTGTGTGGATTGTCTTGAAATACTTATTTATCCTCTCCCATTGTGTGATAACAAAACTCAAAACAATTATAAGTTTTGGTATGGATATAATTTACCGTTCAAGTAAGATTATCATTTCTGAATGAGAATTTTTATGATTTAAATTATCAATAAAATTTAATTTATTATAAGTAATTTCAATAATAAAAAAATTAATTTAATTTAAATTTAAATTCAGTAGACTAATAGAATCATCGAGAATTAATGAGGAAGCCCTATGTCTAGCAGTAGTGACAAACAGCTGAATTATTAATTTAAACAACGAATTATTATTTTTTCTATTTTTAAGCTAGATAAGTCTTCATTTAACCACATTCTCACCTGATTTAAGTGGCGATGTGGTCTAAGATGGGAATGAAGTCCTAGAAGGAAGTTGGCTTCTCCTTGCTCTAGTGTAAAAAAAGCGAAGCGACCAGATACCATACATTTATTTCCTACTTATCTTTAAGCACTTATGATTATTTTGTTTTTGTTTTTTTTTGTAATTTATTTTGACGTGTCTAAGTTTTGTAAAACCAAACTATGGAAATAAATGATTTTGTATCTTGTATCCGATTAACAGCTATGGTAGATTAACAGCGGTCCTTTCATTTGCTCAAAATAATATTAAAACTACCACATCTATTCATTTAAATCTAGGGGAATACCATTGCGAAGTTATGATAAAGAAACCGTCAACAATATTTGCTGCCTCAAAACAAATTATAAACGAGTGTTTTATGTAAATTAATTGCTTTATGCTTTTCTAGAATGGCGAGGCAAAGTGGTTTTTCTTTAGGTTTCCATTAGTGTTGTTATTTTGTGAGGATATTGGGGAAAGGCATCGTGCGTGACTTATGGCAGTAGAAAGTTTGAAGATGTGCGTGCTTGAGGGCATAACTCAAAGTATCTACTGTAAAATGGCCCACTGCTTTTTACTGTGACACTGTGTAAGGTAACGCTTGAGAATACGTAATGATGTACCCTACTATTAAAAAAAAAACACTTTTAATATCAGACTTATAGAGAATTGATAGAACCGATTGATAAAAAAATTTATACATAAACCTAAATTAGTTCCAATAATGTTTAATATGAGTTCAATGGAAGCTGTTCACTATTGTTTTTTGCAAAATAAGGCATAATGGCTTAATTCGTGTTTAGCTAATTCAATTATATTGACCAGAAATAGCAGTTTTTATGAATACGAGGGGTAGAAGATATCAAAGATATTAATAGTGTTATTTAAAATTCAAGGCTTCTGAATAAGAGAAATGAAGCCTTATAGCATTGTAACTATACCTACCTAAAAAAAATTTAGAAAGAGATGGGCTATACTGCTATGTAGTCAATGAAATATATATTGGAAAAGTTAAGAAATATTTTCTTTTCTACTATATAGTACTTTTGTCCAGCAGTTTGACAAAATACGCTAAATAACAAAAAAACTATTATTACTACGTACCACGCTACGGACCAAACTCATACAGATTTCATGTCAAAAATTAAATAATTTAATTAAATTTATTTGTATTTTAGCAAAATTTGACAATGCCTCTGGACAGCAGCTTCATTTATCAATTATTATAACATTACTTTTTGTATCACTTTCTTTGTTTTAAGTTTGACAATGCTACCTTTTAGCAACATTTAGTTATATATTATCATATTTTATTGTATTTTCAATTTTATTGAGTGCTTATTGAAGTGAAACTTCTTTAGAATCGTTGTGATTTAAATTAAATTATTAGATTTTAAACCGGATGAAACGGAAATGCGACAGGTAAGCCAATCTTAATAGCTAACAAGGTTAAGCAACGTTGCGCGACGCCAGTACTTGGATGGATGACCGCCCGAACAAAATCTTTTATATTTTTTTTGTTTATTTTTTTATTCATCTTATTCTTTTATCGATTTACTGAAGTTTCACTTCTATCGTGTGTGAATCGCACACACTCCTTTTTTTTAACTTTTTTAATTAAGATATTATAATATTAAGTTAAATATAGTGAAACGAAGTCAAGTGTACATGATGTTACCTACGAAATATTACTACATATTTGAATTGATAAAAATAACTTGTATTTGAATTGATAAAAGTGTGAAAACATTTTATAACGACCGCGTCTGAAAGTTTTGCGTCGCCCTTTTCTACTTTTGAAGGAACATACATTTCTGTTTCCTATTCAAGTTGTATTCAGGGCCTTGACTTTGTAAATTCATTTTAAAATGTAACACAATTTTTAACTTTGTGACGGTTAAGGGGTAACGTTATCAAAACCAAATCCATCTCTATTATTGGAGTTTACTCCTTAAGAAACGATTTGAGTTATAAGGACGAAAATTTTATGAGGAGTAAAATCAAAAAGTGTAACACGAAAAGTTCAGGCGTTACGTAGAAAGAGACAAACATAATACATATATCTGTAGGATTGAACGTGTAAAAGAATGAGATGGAATACATTACACAGCGTATCTCATTCTCGGGGTCTCCTCTTTGCGCGATACTTCATAGTTGAGACTACGAAGTATCGCGCAAAGAGGTATTGCTGTATTTTATTTATATTATTTTGTAACATACTTTATGTAATACGCTGTATTGAAGTAATATAATTTGTTTCTCTTATCATTTAGCAGATGCGTTCATTTACCCCTTTTTTTCTATTCGATATATATATCATAATTATAGTTCGTAAGGAGTAAACTCCAATCGTGCGTCGTAGCTGACACACACACACTTTTTTTTAATTAAGAACAAAAAGGTTAAGGTTAATTTAAAATTGTAGTACAGTCTATAAAAACTTTTCACAAGAAATGCCGCTCAATATGAGCAAATGACAAATGTGACCTATTAAAGTATCTTTTTAAGTATTATCATCAGGGGCGTAGCTACCGCCGTATTTGCCGTATCAATTATACGGGGCCCCCGGGCCACGGGGGCCCCCAAAGTGATATTAAACGCTTCCGGAAAACTGTCTGCTAAATACAGTAAAGACATCTCACTTAATCTTTGTGACCAATTAAAGGCTCTAAAAACATGCTTAAATTCTGAAATTAAAAAAAAATATTCCATTAAAGAACTCATTGAATTATTGCTAGTAAAATTCAATAGTCTTGCATCCAGTTTTCCCGAGGTAATCACAGCATGCTTTTTATTCTTGACCCTTCCAGTTACAATAGCAACGGCAGAAAGAAGTTTTTCAAAATTAAAACTAATAAAAAATTACTTAAGAACTTCGATGGGACAAGAACGGCTGTCAGACATCTCACTATTGTCCATAGAGGCAGAAACTTTAGAAAAACTAAAATCATCATCAGCCATAAATGATTTAATAAATCAGTTTGCCGATAAAAAGGCCAGGAGAGTAAATATTTAAAATTCGATTTTTATTTGTAAAATGGGTAAATTATGTGATAAATAAATATTACTTCTCACAATATTTTTTTTCTTTTGTGAAAAATCTTTACTTCCATATAAGGGCCTCCAAAAAAATTTTTATACGGGGCCCCGACAAGGCACGCTACGCCACTGATTATCATTGTCTATTTTATTAAAAATTCGTCTTTTACAACTAATTCTAAATTCGAGAATTTTAAATTCCATTTTCGAAGTCAGCTAAAATTAAAAGAACTAAATGGAAGATTTCGAACGTTCAAACGAATAGAAAACCTCTTTCCTTGTCGGTAAAGAAGTTGCAACACTATTCTTATCCATTCTCATAACGAATTCAGTAAGCTGACAGTTGACCGATTCAAAACCTGCATATCGTCAACCGGGCCCGACGGGCCAGTTCAAGCGGGCCCAGTCTCCTAAAGAGTCGTTAACTCAAATATCCCTAGAGTCAGGGCCCAGTTCAAAAGTATTTCCATATTCATGATATAAATATATACCTCTACAAAAGTAAGGTTTTTGTGCTCCTTGTCGCCTCCTTTCAGACACATTTGGCCCATTTTGCATGATACCATATTATCATATGTCCTATACCTTTATACCCAAGCGATAAGGTCGCAAATATCTCAGCACATATGTTCTAAAAGGCTAGGACTCATCCATCATTCTCCGTGGGAGACGATTGTGACTGACTGACAGCAAACGTCGCTCTTATTCCATTGTAGTAAAATCCTTTTTAGATTGTGCGATGTTTGCCAGCTTAACCGGGTTTTGAAGGTAGTGTGAAGACCTGGATCTATTGTTTTATGTCCTCGATGTTAGGAGAAAGAAAGACTTATGGCTTCGGAATAAGGAAGGATTTAGTGTAGCGGTAAGTTTAAAATGGACGCCTAGATAATTACTGGAGGATAGGTGTACCAAAGGTTTTAGTTTGAATGGGATTTTTTGTTTAAGATTTTAGAAAAATTTAAGGTAGGATTTATTCTTGATATAAATCATATCACTCCTCAATCCCATAACTAGAAACTATATACTTCCTATATACTGAATTATATCAATACTAAAATTATAAAGCCAAAGGTTTGGTTTGTAGCAAACAGTAAGCAGAACTACTACAAACAGGATTTTAGATAAAATTTAAGGTAGGATTTATGCTTCATATATATCATATCACTCCTCAATCCCATAACTAGAAACTATATAGGTACTTCCTATACTGAATTATATCGATACTAATTATAACGCTGAAGGTTTGGTTTGTTCGAACGCACTAGCAGAAACTACTGGTGGATTTTAATAATTATTTCACTGTTTGTAAGCCTATTTATGGAGGAAGGTTATAGGTTATTTTTACGACGGGGTTTATACGTCGTTCCTGCAGGAAAATCCATAAAACACGAGCAAGGCCGTGACGAGAAAATCTAGTTACATACATAATCTGACCCGTGGTTCACATAAGGTCGAGCGCTTGAGATGCTTAGAACAGTCTCTGGTGGGAGGCTTCGGCCGCGGCTTGTCACCACCCTCCGGGCTGGGCCAGTGCCTGAAACGATGTTTAGTGGTCCGGAGAAGTCATCTACCTTCTAGGTCTTCATGTCCCATCTTAGACCACATCGTCACTTTACATCTTTTGCCTTTCTTTTTTTTAGATAATCACACAGCATCAACCTAACCTCAAACTAAGCAGAGCTGTACTATGGGTAGTAGGTGACTGATATACTACCTAGATAATTTCTTTTTTTGTAAATACATACGCTTATCATACTTAGAAAACACCCAGACCCGAAACCAGAAATTGTAGTTCGTACAAAATCTGGTCCCTCGGCGGGAATCGAACCCGCAACCTCTTTCGCCTCAGGCAGACCCTCGCCCACCGAGACACAGTGGTTGTCAAAGAACACAAAACTGTATACAGAAAATATCACACAGCTCACGCTTAAGGCGCCTGTATGGGCCAACGGCCTTGAGGATTCGGGCGGAGTCAAAATTATTCCCCGCGCCAACCGCATATTCCCCGCTACATTTTTACGACGCAGAGCGCGGCCTGCGCTCTCGGCAAGCGGTCACGCGTGCCGGGTCCTCGCGAGTCGCGACGCCGTAAATAAGGACTTTCCAACTACATCATTATTACGCTAAAACTATTCTACCTAGAGATTTATGTATATATTATAAAATGTATTGTTAAAATTAATTATATATTATTATTAGATATTAATGAACCTTAATTTTTAAACTATTTTAGTGTATTTTCTTGTTGGTGGTTCTAATATAACAAATAAATAAATAATAAGTATGTTTTTTTAACTAGGTTTTCTTTACTTACTAAGTACCAACCTAATAATAAGATCCTAAGCCAATCCTGCCAGGGTAGGCTAGTTACCTATACAATGTGTATTTTCGAAGCTTGATCAAACGCGGATTTGCGGAATTTGCGGATACATGACAAAAATTAATCGATAAATATCAGATTTTTTTTTTATGTAAACTATTTAAAAAAGTCGATTTAATATTTTTTTATGAGAACTAGGTACTTCATCTGGTATTTTCTTCGTTTCTGTTTGAGTAAACGGTGTATTTTATTCAAAGTAGGCTCATTAAAAAGCTAGATAGTTTACCTAGCTATGAAAATTAAAAGAAAATACAATTTCGGTACAAAAGCCTATTAAAACTTTTTTTTGTAGAAATTTAACAAAAAAAATAGGTATTTATTTTATTTTTAATCTGTAACTTTTACACTGGATTATTGAGGTATACTTTTTTGCATGTCATATTAAACTTCATAATTTATGCAACAAATCTCTTCTAAAAAGTAAGGGTTTTAATTTTATGAATAATGTCTGGTTTTTGCTTGAAGGCCAATCGTCTGATAGAATCTAGGTAGTATCTGCAATATTCATAATGTCATAGGATTAGAAAATCGGGCATAAAGACGAGTACAATTTCAGAGTTTTGGTCAGTCACTAAGTTTTCGTGGTATTTTGCTTTTCCTTTTAAGTTTCAGGTAGATATTATAAAATTATTTGAAATACTACGCGACTGACACTGTTGGTATCCATAGATACTCTAAGGTTGGTGGGTAGCCCACGTACCAAAAAGGTTAATTAAACTCTTTTTGCTGTCATGTTATTAGCCATTCGAATTAGGTACTTTCTGCCTTGTACAGAGATCAACAGACAGCAAATTATGTAATGAAACAAGGCAAGATAAGATGAAACGGAACGAAGCCTTTGCCCAAAAGTGGGATATTAACGGTGGATAATGATAAGATTAAGTAATACAACACTTTAAGTTATTAGGTACTATCAATTAATTTATTGATTGTTCTAAATGTCAACCATTTTCCTCAATGCATATCGTTGCAAGTAAACCCACGTTCAGTTCACAAGTTCTTTTTAGTACATCGCGATCGTTTCTTATTTCATTCGCTGGTGTGATTCATGGTGACGCTCCAGCTCACTTCACCACAATCGTGCGTGATCATTTTAATGCAACTTAAGATACATAATTTGTTGTCTGTTGATATTTGGCACTACAAGGCAGAAAGTACCTTATTAAAATGGCTAATAACATGACAACGAAAAAAGGTAGACCCATACTCTTTGTAGAATTTGTAGAATAATAATAATATAACTCTTTATTAGAAACCAAGATAAAACAATACAAAAATGGACTTGCATAATACAAAATGCATAATGGGCGGCCTTATTGCATAAAGCAATTTCTTCCAGACAACCTTTGAAAAATATTATGAAGTTTAATAAATAATGCAAAAAAGATTAAAAATTATAGATCAACAACAAAATAAAAAAAAAATTTTTGGTAAATTTCTACAAAAAAAAATTAGCGGGCTCTTGTACCAAAATTGTATTTTGTTTTGAATTTTCTTAATTAGGTAAACTATCTAGCTTAGAGTGTTAGATATGTGTGTTGATGGATATGTGGGAAGAGGTAGGTCAAAGAAAATATTGATGGACTGTTTGAAGGATGGCATGCGTAAGAACAAAAATGACTGACAAAAATGTTTCTAAGATAATTACTTTTTAAATTGTACATTAATTAGTTTTATGACTTTGAATTTTTGCTTACTATGATGATTACTGATGTTATAAATGTTTGATGAAATTAATTTAAAGTTAATAATTATAAAAATTTATTTAGTACTGTATTTTGTTAGATTTTTATTATTTTAGTTTATTCAATAATGTAATGCCAATTTTATAATTGCATGCCTGGACAGGTTAAATACATTGATCCATGTAAAATTTAAGCCATAACAACGCTGTAACATGTATTTACGCAATAAATTAATTTTGAACTTTGAAGGAAGAAATGAGTGTTGAGATGACGAGTGACAGAGGAAAATGGAAGGAAGAAAGATTTTGCGTCGACCCCACGTAATATGGGATAAGGGCTGATGATGATGATGATGTAAACTATCTAGCTTTCAAATGAGCCTACTTTGAATAAAATACACCATTTAATCAAACAGAAACGAATAAAAAACCATACGAAGTAGTTTTCATAAAAAAATATTGGCTTTTTTTTAAATAGCCTACATATAATTTTTTTATCCTAAACTAGCTGTGCCCTGCGGTGCTACCCGCGTTATAATGGATGACGGATGAAGTACTCTTAACCAACAACATATTTATTTGAATAAAGATTAATATTATTATGTTGATACAACTTAAAGCGCGGACTGTTTTTTAGATCATTAAAAGAGCTATTATTCTTTAATACATATTTTTTGTGTATCTTGAACCGTTTTCACGGCGCACGCAACGGAAGGCTTCAAAGATGAGCAATTTCTCCCGTTTTTTACACATTTACCACTATATCTTTGCTCCTATTGGTCGTAGCGTGATGTTATATAGCCTATAGCCTTCCTCGATGACTGGACTATACAACACAAAAAGAATTTTTCAATTCGAACCAGTAGTTTCGGAGATTAGCGCGTTCAAACAAACAAACAAACAAACAAACTCTTCAGCTTTATAATATTAATAGTATAGATTTATCCATAAATGTATGTCGTGTATCCGCATTTAGTTTGATCAAGGTTCGAAAATACACATTGTATATACTTTGTTTGTATCATCTTAATAATAATAATAATAAAACTCTTTATTACACACCATATCACAATACAAAAAGGGACTTAAAGCTAAATACAAAAATGCGTAATGGGCGGCCTTATTGCTTAGAGCAATTTCTTCCAGACAACCTTAGGATGGAGAGGATAATGCACAGCAAATAACTGGACGGTGCGGTGACATAAAATATATATAACAATTAATTCATTATTTAATTTTTAATTATATTTATACAAGTCTGTGCTAGTTATAAATAAATAATATTTCCAGACAATTCACGCAACAACATTTTAGTCCCGTGGTAAGCTCTAAGCTTGTGTTACGGGTAGGTACTAGATATTTGATATACTTAATATAATATACATACATTTAAAGATATTTTTTATTACACATATTAAATACCCAGACCAAGGAGAAAAGTGCTTGCAGAACATACAAACACTTTTACCCTCGGCGGGAATCGAACCCGCTACCTTTTGCTCTGCAAGCGGACATTCGCACACCGCGCCTACGAGGCACTCAGAGTCAGAGATAGTTAACTAGGTAACCCTTATAAAAAAAAAACAACTTTTTCATAAGTGTTTTTTTTTTGTTTATAAATATTAATAGGTAGGTACTTATTATATTAGCTTGGTACTTAATTCACTAGTTGGTAGGTAGTAAGTATAATCATTACTTATTTATTACTAACTTTTATTCCTGCTAATTGCTTACTGAACTTGTCCAACGAATATACAAAAGTCCGAGCTCAAATACCTATTTCTAAAATATAAAACTAAACAACAGAGTCCATGCGCAAACAATAATCGTTATACGGTTACATCGAAAAATGCATTTGGACCGATGACGAAGACGCGCGACACAACCTCCCCGTCCGATAGTCTGAGCCACACTGCCGCCCGTCGCCCCCGCACAGACCCGGTCGTTCCATTTCATACCGAAAACACAAAATAATTATTTGTAGTCGTATAAATCATTTGTTTTAATTTTCAAACGTACAGTTTGTGTGGAATACTTTGACAAATATTTAAGTTAAAGAAAAATACTCAAACTCAATACCGTTTAAAAGATATATCCAAATTTCGGATAAAAAATGCCTTACTTTGAATATTTTTTTTATTAAGTAATAATGAAGATACAATAATTTCAAACGTTCAAGTTGTAATTTAATATCTATTTTGCAACATATATTTTTTTTATACATATTTATTCACTCATAAAGTAGATATATCAATTTGAAAAAGTCGCGTTAGCGCATACAACCACCTTAAGATAAGAAATTTTTCACAAATTAATAACTAATTATGTTAATATATCAACCCGATTAACAGCTCTGCATTTTCAATTTCAAAATACCGATTCAAAGGCTTAATTAAATAAGTCATACAAAACGCAATTTTCCATTACATAAGTTGTGACGCAATCAACTTACGTAAATATTAAACGGTTTATTTAAATCACTTAGAAGGTTGTACAAAGTACGCTTAACCAAATTAATTTATTATAAGTCTATTAAATTATAGGTTATCGATAAATGGCATTTCTAACCCAGACATTTTCACAAAGATTTTCTCTGTTAAAATAGTACGTAATTCAGTCTAACAAGAAAATCACTGTTCAAAGAAAATAAGATCAGTATCTACCCCTCGCAAACATCGAAATCAATTATCAATGACAAGCTATCAATCTAGTCCACCAATTTAATGCTACCGGTGGATAAATTTGGAACTAAATCGGACTAGTGAAAGTTGCTTTATAATTTAAAAAAAATATTCGACGCCAGCGCCACTGCTGAGTGAAGCACCAGTTGGTTTTCAACAGAAGTGATTCGTCATGAAAGGTACATTATTCTACTTTCTTCAGACAGCTTTCTGTTACGATGGAAAATATGTTGTGATTCGATTTGGAAATCGAACTGGTTTTTCAGTCTGATTTGCACATAGATTATTAAGTATTTTATAAGGTATAGGCGGAAAGTGTATATGTTAGAAGTATTCAATTCGGGCTAAAGGAGCAAGTAGGTTAGTTCTCCCAGTTCTATCAATTAAGTGCCTGATCTCATTTATCAGTTCTATTATAAAATTATATATATATTATAATTATTTAGGACTGGCAACACACATTTAAAGCTACCATAAGGATAGAATTAGAATTTCCAATCATATATAAGTATTATTTAATTTCTCACTCATAATGAGATGATTAGATGCACCAAAAACGTAATATGTGAAATCACTATTAAATCAATATCTAGGTTTTTATGAAAACTAAACCCGTTTCACTAAACTTAAAAGAATCACAGAAAGACAAAATTGAAACAATCATAATGCCAACATTTATTCTACAAATTCACTGAACGGTAGGTACTACTGGACTCCATACGGATGGTAGTAGGAGATCCTGGCCATCTCCCCCGGCACGTAATGCAGGTCCTGGTAGGCCTTCACCATCATCTGCTGGTTCACCACCGCGAACGGCCGCGGGGAGATACTCTCGATAGAAGGTAGGGGGCGAAGCTCCAAGCTAGGCAACGGCTCCTCCTTCGGCCGCATCGAAGTAGGAACAAAACTAGCCTGAGGTATCGAAGGCACACTGTAACTTATCATATTGTTGTACATCAAATGCTCTGGGTACGACGGCACTTGGTAGCTCTCCTGCCTCGGCTCCATCTCCATGAACGTCTCCCTCGTCGTGTAAATCGCCGGGCTGAACGTCTCCATCCGATTCTTTCTCCTCGGCCTGTATTTGTAGTCTGGGTAATCCTGCATGTGTTTGATACGTAACCTCTTCGCTTCGTCTATAAACGGCCTCTTTTCAGCTTCGTCCAGACTCTTCCATTCTAAGCCCAAGCGTTTGGAGATCTCAGAGTTGTGCAGTTTCGGATTCATCATGGATATTTTCTTGCGTTGTAAGCGAGACCAGACCATGAAGGCGTTCATGGGGCGTTTTATGTGGAAGGGGTTTGTTCTTGGTTTCTGGATTTGTTTTTGCGGTTCTATCTGATATGCCATAGCTGAGGTTGGCTATTAATCGTGTGGTATAGCCATTTTCGCGGAGCTACGAAGCCGCGGGCCGCCCGTTGCTGACTGATGGCCAGCATCGTCGCCAACTAAATCTGAATGCTATCATTAGGGGACAATGGGCGGCTCACAATGGATGGCCATTTTCCACGTATTATTTGCAGCTGAATAAAGCGCGGTGACAATGCTCTGATTGCTCTCAAATTGTCAGATGATACTGGTGTATGTTTTGTCCGGCGCACCTCACTGATGTCTATTAAAACTGGTACGGTTGGCAGAGGCGGGTAAGGTTGGCGAAGAAAGTGAAACTTGTAAACAAAGTCTGGTGAATAAATGTTTAATAGTTATCAATAATAAATCGAATACCTTGTTAAGTTCAAAACGTAATTATTTTTTTCATTTTTCTGTTTGAATTATTAGATTTCTACAGGTTCATTTATTTTATTTTATACTTTTTATTTTTCTTTATAGTTTTTAAAATTGTAAACTATTTTAAAAATCCAGTGAGTAAGTACAATCTGTGACAAAAAAATAGTATCAACCTTCAGAATAATTTATCGCATTTTATATTTTCCTTTATATCTACTTGATTGATATTCTTTTTTATTGAGGTACAGAGAATTAAAAATAATTATTATACAAAAATGCAATATCATAGAAGCTCAAAAAAAAGCTCTCCAAGGAGGTTTTGAGTCTGAGGTTTATAAATTCGTTACCAAAGAGGTAGAACTAAACTTAGTGCAAACTATGTTCTAAGTTCTAATTTACTCCAACCTCATAATGAAATAAAAACAGCTTTTGCGCTCAGATATCGAAGAGCAACAAAAACAGTCCTTCATAACATTTCACCTGCTTACTATTTGCATTTTATAATTCACAATTCAGTTATTTATAAGAGTTTAAATCCTTTTTTGTTATTTAGATGTGAACCTTAGCAGAAAAGGTACTCTTTTACACAATAAAAACTAAAAGTAAAGAAAGGTTAAACATTTGATTTGTTCACAATTAATGAGCTAAAATCGTGGATGTAAACAACAAAAATGTATTCAAAAGTTTAATTCAGTTTTATGTTTGAATTGATTTTTCAAGGTTCGTGAGACAAAGAACTTCAATGTTGCTTCATCGGCCGCTCCTTCAACAACAATTACAACAAATAACAACAAAATAGACGAATTGCACTGAATCGTACAATTGTACTGTGGAATTCAGGAGTGGTGGCTTACAATGGTAGTTCTGTTGCAAAATAGGATCATAATGAATTAGAGCCAAATGCAAGTATCTAACGAACAGGACATTTATATTTACAGTTTCAATTATTTCGATTTGTAGAGGTTTTAAATATTATTTTTCTTATGAAAACTTACAGATAGATGCAAAAAACTTAGTAAATATAATATAAAAATTACATATTGTATGTGGTCGGCACTGAGCGAGAGTGAGAGCCAATAACAAATTCGTGCAAATTATGTAGGTAAGTACTTACATAACATTAAAGAATTAAAATAATTAAGTATACTTATATTATATATTTATAATACTCGTATTATGTAATCTGTGCTACTACTAAAAAGAAACAAGCTAAATTTAGAAATACTAAAGTACAGTTATTATCTGATATAAATTATAAAATTCGTACTATTTCCTATAAAGAATTTAAAGTTTTAATAATTTATCCAATTTCATAGCGTTAACAGAAAAAAACATCCCAAAACTAAAAATCCTGTTAAGTTGTTTACAACACCCTCTATTAACTATTGCGTGTACTACACTAGATACCAGCTGCCATGAGAGTGAGTGAACCACACTTTGTGATAGTGAACGCGAGTACTATGTAGTACGTAAGTACCTGATAGAGGGCGGGCAAATCGCTTGGGAGTTGTCAGGGTAGATGTCGCTGCAAGCAACTAAAATAATAAATTTTACATTAAGTTTTTAGACAGTTCTGTCATTAGTCTTTTAAAAAATATTTTTTTATTTTTGTATAATTTAATGTATATTTAGATATAACTTTCATAATTTATATTATTACCAAGCTGACCCCAGCAAACGTTGTTTTGAAAAATGTAAAATATTTTTCGCCGATTATCAGACCTAATGAATACGCATATAATATTTCATAATAAACTGTTAAGCCGTTTCGGAGGAGTACGGGTACTAACATTGTGACATGGAAATTTTATAAGATAATATAAATTTTCATAAAAAGAAACGACAAAAAGCCAACATCACGCGGTGTTCCCAGGCGGTCACCCATCCAAGTACTGACCGCGCCCGACGTTGCTTAACTTCGGTGATCGGACGAGAACCGGTGTTTTCAACGTGGTATGGACGTTGGCGATAAGCATACCAAAAATATCCTATTAATTATAATTATCTATTTAGGAAAAACTATATCTTTTGATTATTTAAGTTTTTTATCGGGCTGTTGTGAGTTAAATTTGTAGTATAAAAATAACTACTTTTAGTCGATTTTAAGATTATTCATTGCCTTCTATCTCTTTATCACTACTTTTACACCTAGTTACCGTTGAGTAAAGGCCTTTCCTTAATCACGTCAACCAGATTCGGTAACATCTTCGGACCAGCATCGCGAGCCATGGCACTAAGGCAAGTCAGTAAACAAAAACTTTTGCCTAAGAGCCGAGAACAACACAATTCAAATTCAAAACAAATTGTATTGTAATGCTACCGAGGCGCAATTGTATTTTTAACGAGCGAAATACCATTTTTAAGTCAATTCGTAATAGGATTTCGATTTTACATTGTCAAATTATACAAAGATTGCCTTCTCGCTGTTCTTGACAGTCACCTTTATAGTGTATAATTGTTAAAATTTGTCAAGTTTTAATATCATTTTATGCTTAGATTGGGCAAATCGTTGAAACAATTTTGTAACCCACCATCTATGTACATAGTTTTTTCACAATAAATTATCTTCTTATTCTTCTTTTTCATGCCTCTTAGGTTACCTATAAGTATTTAACACTTTGTACCTATACCGTTTGCAACAAAGAGCCGCCGATAAGGGGCCCGACAGAGACAGTTTGTAAATCACCGGCTACACATAAAAGGGAGTATTTAAACCACCATATTTATGAAAATAAGACGGTAAAGCCATAATGGAAAATACAAAAGTGCCGCCCTAACGTCGTAAGGCGGGCGGGCGGCGGACGTTTAGATGATACGACATTTATGTCGGAGACGATTCATCATTCTCTTGTCCTTATCCCACATTACGTGGGGTCGGCACAACATTTTTTTTTCCTTCCATTTTCCTCTGTCACTCGTCATCTCAACACTCACTCCTTTCATACATGACATCCTTGGCCTAACTCGGAGACGATTGTTACTTAATTATTAATTAATTTACCAACCATAACAATTATGGCACAACTTATACACGGTGAAATTCAGATAATACTGAATAATCCTAAAATATCTAATTTAAAAAAATACCCAATTGTTGCATTCCAATAAAATAGGCACAAAAACACTTTGGGGGACCAGGTTCTGGTCAACGATGGTTTTGGAAAGGTTTGGTTCATAAACGTGAGGCGAGCATACAGACAAAGATACTCACAGTTTAAATATCCAGGACTGCCTCCTCCGCCTTGAATTGATAACACTGTCCTTTGTTAGCACAACACACACGATACTTTTCACAATCTGGCCAGGCTATTTTGTATTGGATTTTGATAGGATTATCGATTTTAGGGAGCGCGCGCGCGGTTCGTGTGAGTTCGATCTAGTTCTTCTTCTTGTTTTGTCGCTGCTAGCACGCTCCTGTTTTTTGACATATATAATCTGTGCACGTCGTTCATGACGTTTCGATGCCTGATTTGTCGATACACGATGAATGAACCAAAATAATAGAGAGTGGGAAATTTGAATTTAGAACTACAATTTTATTGAAACGAAACACCAATAATAATTTAAAATGAGTATTACCACGGTAATAATATCTATACAGTATTCCATATTTAATATATTATTTTCATACAAACGGTCGAAATGCCAGCTATACCTCCCTACGCGATACGCTTCGGTCAAGGCACACGCAGGGCACACAGGCGGACTGTTGTTCAAAGTGTGACGCATTGACTTACAATCGTTTTACAAAAATTAATAACAGCCCGATATTTTTGTTAAGATAAGTTCAAATTCTTTTTTTTAATATTATAAGAAGAATATATTGTGCATTTATAAAATATTAAGCTTTATATTAGAATACGATTTTTTCTGTTAATTTATTTTTTTATTGTAACTAATTTTGGTCGAGGCGAAATATTGTTTGGTCGCAAATTTATAAGACCGATTTTTATTAATCTGAAATCTGTTTCAGTTTCTTGTAATTGGACTTTGCTTGAAGTGACAATTTGCCAGTGACGAGTTAAATAAAATTATAAAGTGAAAAAGATGTTATTCAGTTTAACGCCATTTTGACGATCATCTGAAATCAAACTGACACATTCTAGCTGACCTGAAAAAGATTATTTTGACATGTATCAATAACAATATTTATAAAATAGCCGCATTAAACTTCAGCTGTTTTTAAAAGGACGATTAACAAGATTCATTGGTATTGATTATCTAGCCTTTTTGAAATTAAGTTGTAATGAAACGGAGCGAGTAATCGTAGAACTGACAAAAACAAGCACAACAAAAATAATTCGTGCAATCGGTCCAGCCGTTCACGCGTGATGACTTAACCAAGGGAAATAGGAATTAATTTTATAACTATTTTACACACTGCTGGGGCTCTGGGATATTTCTCTTAACGAGAGAGATGAGGCCTTAACTCACTACAGTGGCCAAATGCGGGTTGGTGCATGTTTTAATATATGTATTTATAGATATTATATATTTATATTAAATACATTATTTTATACTATGACAATTAATTGGTGTCGTCTTGTCTGTGACTTGCAGAAAGCTTATTTTTTTTAATACTTTTTTAATTTTGATTATTTAATATGAAGTTAAATAGAGTGAAACGAAGTCAAGTGTACATAATGTTACCTACGACGAATAAATTACCAATATTACCTACTTATTTTGTGATAATTCAAAGTTTTCATGTGACAGGTAGTAATAAAAAATCGTCACCTCTAAAGGCAGTCTAAGTCTTAACTTATTGTTATTGCGAGTTTAAGCCTCAGTTTTATGTGGAGGCGGTAGGTGGCGCTAGTGCCGCATATTTGTGTTTATCACGATTTATGGACACTTGCCGAGTTGTAATGGTATACACGATTGTTTGTGGGCAACTGATAAAGGTGTCTTCTTAAATTTTACAATGGATGTATCATCTTTCATCTCTTGTAGCATGAAATGACAATAAGTTTAAGCTAAATTTAGGTTTAGTATTAGTATTAAGGGCATTACCACAAGAAATTAAACACGAGTAAGACACGTGTTTAAAAGTTGTTTAAAAAAATTGTGAACCGCTTTAACTAAGCAACTTTTGAACGCGTGTCTAAGCTGTGCTAAAACCACCGTCCATAACCTTTTGTAAGTTTTCTCTTAATAAAAGATTGTCTGTTTTTTTTTGGAAAAAAGTTTAGTTTTAATTGTTTTTCTGAAGTTTAGTTTTAGTTTCTTATTGTATTGTTTTATTTGTCTGAAATGGTATGTGTAATATAGAATTTTCTGTCTTCGTTTTTGGTTTGGAGAAAGACAATTAATTAAATATCAAGCTATTATATTATTTCAGAGGTGAGCTTGCTTGACAGATGTAGAACTACTGATCAATTTATAAGAAAAATACATTAGTATTACGACTTCTAGATGCAGTTAAAAATCCTTTTTTAGGTTCTATTGGTTTCATAGATTTTTAGTTGTTTCTTATAGAAGTTCGTATATCATGATTGCATGATCAAATAAGAGTCTGTATATACAAATACATAAATGTGTATATTATACAGCCTTTGTACGACATCAGATAAATATTACTATAACCCAATAAGCGTTTAATACTTGCAATAGTCACTTATTCTGAACTTATCTTCTTTATAAATATAAAGCAGTGTGACAAACAAACAGACACAAATAAGGCTATTCAATACACGGAGGCGTCATCCTCCAGAAATATAATACGGAGTGAACACTGCACGAGATACGGTCCCAGGATATATCTTATAGGAGATATATCGTACCAGAGAGTAATTCTTTTGCGTGTGGTTGGTTATAGATTATGTTTCGAGAATTTGCTCACAACATGTAATCGTCAAGTACCATACACATAATAAACCAACGAAATGAATTTTTAACTATGTACATTATTTAAAATGGCGTTCAACTGAGTAACATCTTTTTCACTTTATAATTTTATTTAACTCGACAGTGGCAAATTGTCGCTTCGAATTGAATGTATTTTATTTGACTTCGACAATGTATTTTTAAGCAGCAGTTGTTTTTGATAAGAATAACCTTGATTGATTCTATTCTACATTTATTTATAGTATGTGGACCGAGTAGACCCTTCAGCTGAAAATAGTTGTTGTTTGAACCCGCGGGTTGAGTACACCTTTCAGCTGAAAATAGTGGTCATCGGAACCCGCGGGATTAGTGTGGTCCACTCACCCACTCAAATAACTGATAGGGGTCAATGAACCCGTGGTGTCCCACTTTCCCACCACCGTGGGTTCATTGACCCCTGAATTTCTGTTTCAGCTGCCCACAGAATGTTTTTTTTTATATTATTCTTTGTACCTATATTTCCACCAACTTATTTTCGTTGAATTGAAGTGATTTGGATCCCTTTTTTTTATTTTAAGACACAGTTTATTACGACATCAAGTACTTACTTAGTCAAATAGTACAATACGATACAAAAACACTTTATTATACACCAAAATAAAACAATAGTTACAAAACTCACATTTATTTATTTATTCCCATGGAAAACCAACAGCTCATAACAAAGAATTGAAAATAGGATATAATAATAACATGAGGATGAAGTACAAGAGGTGGCCTTATCGCTTAATAGTAAAATTACCGTCTTTCTCTTTTTCATTGTACTGTCTTTCGGTAAAATAAAATAGAATTTTTAATGATTTTTAATAAGTGATAAACCTCAATTTGCAGTTTAAACTATTTGCGTCTGTCGGATGTGTCTTAATTATGTCAGCATAAAATTTTAAAAAATAATTTTGAATTTTACTTTGGTCCCTAATGGTGTTTCCATCGTATAACAGTTAAGTTTTCATATCTATATTTAGTTAAAATAATTGATTATTGTGTATGACAAATTATACAAGGCCTCTTTACAGATGCTTCTACATGCTTTGACAAAGCGACTGTTCAGCTGCACTACTAATTGATTGTTTAATTAGTTTTAGTCCCAAAAGTGAAATAAATGAATGTAATATCCTCTCGATATATCTTCAAACGCGCGTTCCCCTCACATCGCAACTCTTTTACGTCGTAGATGCGATATTTTTATTTCCCGCTCAATACTCGGCTTTGTGCCGCGCCCCATTCTATTCAATGGACCCACTTAGTTATATCGAATGTCTCCTCAATGCGAGCTTTGTGAGTTAAAAGTTACTTTCTAGAAAGTTCTGTGTGGAATGAATCGTTTTTGCCCATTGATGGTAATATTGCAATGGTCCACGTTATTAGCGTAACTGTAGATATGATAATTACTGGAAGGGTAGTTATAAAGTTATTGGCATGCTCATGAGCTAGTCACTAATAGCGTCCTTTTCAAAATAACCATCACTTTTGTGCAGAGTTTGCTTTAATTATATTAATCTGACAATACTTACTATATCTGTTATATTTTCCAGAATAATACCTAAATAAGGTTTGAAAAGAATTAAATGAATAACAAGAAACTTGAAGTAGAATAACATTATAAAAACTGCAAGTCATTTAAATAAACAAAACGTTGATTGATTACAGAATTTTATATTTGTATATTTTATGCAGAAGAAGATTAAGACACATCCGTAAACCTTCGCTCAGAGGATTCGAACCTGCATCTCCGGGATAGCGCCCCGACGTGCTACCAATTACACCAACGCGTCATTACGTGTTAGGCCGAAATTTTTCTGCACTTCGTTTTATCCAGTGAAGCCCCGACTAACAACATCTCGTAGAAAATCCAAGGACTATTCTACTTCCATAGCAAAGTGAGGTTTATCACTTATTAAAAATCATTAGGAATTCTTTGTATTTTACTTTTTTTAACATAAGTGCGAGTTTAATTAAGTCCTAATCATTCTCGTCACGAGAGAAGTCCCTGTGTCCCAGTGATTGAGCATGTTTATTTCTAAGACCCTAAAAGATTCCTAACTCTACTAGTGAGGATCAAGTACAATAAGACACAACAAGGCTATCTATTTGTTCGTAGCACGTGCTACGCCGTAGCCCGCGGCTACAATAACGGCTACGACGTGCTACGACCCTACCCTTCTAGGAGTGTTTAGAAATACCTTTACAGCCATTCAATGGCGGCAATTTATAAGGAAAACTAATGTATCTTGCTGTGGTTATGTTTATCCCAATAAAGTTCAATTTATAAAAGTATGTTTTGGCTCTATTTCATAATCTGCCTCGGTGCCGCGGTGGGCATAGGTTCGCTTGCGGCGCAAGAGGTAGTGAGTTCGATTCCCGCCAAGAGGCCAAGTGTTTGTATGTTCTGCAAGCACTTTCTCCTCGGTCTGGGTGTATAATATGTAAAGTAAAAAACATCTATATATGTTTATTTGTGATAAATATTATGTATGTCTATTATATTAATAATATCAGATATCTAGTACCCTCTCACCTAGTATTGTTGGGAAATATTTATTATTATTATGATCTAACAGTAAGTTTAGTCTTGTAACGTTCTTTTGAGACAAGATTAATAGTGTGAAGATCTGTTAACCGTACAAAATATGAATTTCACGCAATCGATCCCAGTTTATGGGGACACCGAGGTTGCCAATAATAGATACAAGCTACTGAGTAGGTAGGTAGCTGAATATTTGAATTTATGACTATATTTATGTATTTATGAAAATTCAACTATCGGAAAATCCAGGCACATTTTCACAGGTAAATAACGCAGTAACAAAGTTAGTAAAACAATCCACGCGAATGAAAGCTGAAAATCCAAGCCCAGACGATACGGTAACGTGACGTAACGAGGTTTGCGCCCGGCGAGGCGCGCACTCGCTCGGACCTCCCTAATCGTTGTAACGGATAGGTACGTCAGGACACAAAATGGCGTTCATCTGAGTAACATCTTTTATACTTTATAATTTTATTTAACTTAACACTGGCAAACTCAAACGCAGAGTCCAATTACAAGAAAATGTGATTGTAGCCGTTTACAGTCTTAAATTTATTGCTAATTTTTAGTATAAAATGAAATGAAATAAATTTTATTTGAGACACATAAATAAAAGTAGAATTAATTAGTGAAGTCACGTTAAGTGTCCCAAAAAGGCTTGCATGTAACAAGACAACGCTGATCTTCCGTTGGAAGCCCTTTGAGTCACAGCATGCCATTAAATAAATAAAATAATTTAGAAATTGTAACTAGTCGAGACAGTATCAATAAATAACAAAAATACAGCACTATAACACTCAACACTTAAACCAACAAACAATAAATAAATTTTATTTAATTCTTGTTCCATTTTTTGCCAATTTTTGTTTTCACTATTCTGATAATAAGCCATTACTTTTTGGCCCCATTCCTATAAGTTATATCGGTGAAAATATTGTGAGGATAAAAATAGATTATGGAATGTCTATTTTTCCACCAGTCCATTAAAATGCCAGATACAATTCTCGTCATGGGTCTTCAAAAAAAAATGCATCGCATTATGAAAAGACTATCAAGCGTATACGTAACGCAAAATATCATCAATCATCATCAATATCAAATATCAAAAGATAACAGAAATATTAAAAGTTGCCTTGACTGCTTTATACAAGAGAACCGTGTGGATTATCCAGTGATCCTTAAGTTTACATATTAAAAAACAAAGTTGCTTCTAGAGTCTATGTCATATATATACGGACTACTCACACAAAGACACATTCTTTTTTCTAAATACATACTTGTATTTATACTACACTACATATTGCTTAAAGTTTCCAGAAATGTATAATCATAAAGTTATTGAAGCGTAAGGTTTAAAGAATTTGAACATGATATTTTAGTCGAGACAGCTTTTATTGTATAGGTACATCTAAATTAAAAAAGTTTACTTTATATTATAAACAATATCTCATTGTTTACTGATATAAGACCAGATGTAAGCATTATTTAAGAAACTATGTATTTTCTAATTTTAAGACTTCTGAGAATAAATATCTTTAAACAGAAAACGGCCGAGAAAGCTACAAAAACACACAAAACTCTCTATTAGATACTGTGATTGTAGTCCCAATGATGATGATGAGCAGTGTAATAGACTCGGCTCATCCTGTTGTGCGTACAGCATAATGTGTTGATGTGCGACAGAACAGTGTCGCAGCGCCGCAGGCTGCGCGGCGGACTGGCAAAACGGTGCATAACGAGGTACAGCCCACGACAAAACTGTATCTAACGAAAGAGGGAAAATATAAAAAGCATCGTAGTTTTGGAGAGGCACAATATAGTAAAAAAACTTTAGATACAAATTCTGGACGATTTTATGTGTACTCCCCTTTTATCTACAATGTCGGATTAAGGAGATAGTGTACTTGAGAAGTGGAACTCTGGAGACGCAAATTTGATAAATAGTTTAATTCAGTATAAAATTTTGTTCATTTATTAAGAAACTTAGAAATGTTTGATGTCGCTGGTTTGAAACTTATTCTCTACCTCTTTTAATGAACAAAATTGATGCAGTGGAACCTGAGATTAACGATTTCTCAAAACATGCCGTATGAGTATTCCAAAAAATCGTCTATAACTTTTATAGTTTTGCTTTGACATTTTATGTGTGGACATTAGGTTTTGGCAATTCCTCACCTAATCCTCACATTCACTGCACATTATACACTGTATAATTGTTGGAACGTATTTTACATATCAAAACCCAATGAAAATGCACACATTTTTTACAATAAAATATTCTTATATTATATCTTATAAAGTATAATATACTTTACTTCACCAACACACAAGTGGAAAGATATATTATATCTAACCACTTGTGTAGTGAAGTATACTCCCGGTGCAGGTAAATGTATCGTCCGCGCGCTGTTTCAATCCTCGCCCCCTATAGCCGTGATATGGCGGCTACACAATATTAAATTGACAATAAACCCTAGCGATATACAATATTAATAGCTCTTATGACTAATAAAATAACAATTAAGGAGAAGGTTTTAATGTTGATTGTTCATTGATGCTCGAAAACTGCTATAAATAATATGAAATGAATTTCAATGTTCCTACATAATAAATGGGATAATTTGTTTTTTTTTTTAATACTGCCCTGTCACCGCTCTATTATTATTTTTCTAATATTCCAACTCAAAGGTAAAACACATGTTGTGCCGACCCCACATAGTGACAAGGGCAGGATGATGATGATGATGATTCCAACTATCTTAAACGCATGGGATACTCGCACACGAAAATCACATCGCGAAAGTTTGTGACGCTGTGGATAAGTGTGTCAAGTGTGGCCGTTCTTTACCGCGGTAAAATACCACAATTCGCGGGTAAATCCATTATTGCAAGCGAAGCCGATTTGGATCAAATTTGACACGGATATAGAAATCTGTTGTCCCAGTTAGGAGCAAAAGCTACTTTTTACTAAAGCTAGTATTCAAAATAAAAGTATGTACCTTCATCGTTTTGGCCGTAGGAATTCCATTGCAAAACAATGGCCGCCTTGTTCAAAATGAGGATATTTAACAAAAAGGGGTGAAAACACAAAGTAATAAAATATAAATTCCTGTACTAATTGGGTTCGGATCCGCCACTAGTACCTAGTGCAGTTTTTAAACAAAAAACTACTGACCGGAATCCGTTTACGGATCTCAAATTAAAACAAATAAACAAAAACCAAAACAAAACATAAGCTTCGCTTCTTTTTTGGTTCAAGTCGGTTAAAAATTAAGAGTTTTAAGCATCTCAGAACATCACGTTTAAAGACAAATGAAGTGCTGAAGTAAAATTCTACAATGTGGAGGGAGGATTAAAAAGTATGTAATCGACAGTCAAGTCAAGTCAATTCAATTTCTTATAATGGACTCTGTGCTTAAAGCGTCAGTGTGGCAGTGTCAAGCTAAATTAATTTAGTTATTTAAAACTTAAAACTTACTTACAGTTAACTTGAAGTTACTTAAAACAAGTGTTAATTGTGTGTGTGTGTCTCTGGATGCCCGATAGAAGTGATGACTATAACAAATCATGTAGAACTATTTAATCTTGAATTTGTTCTACGCCAGAAAAGCTTAGGATATTACTGAAAGGAGATCTGACATTTTTATTGGAGCAAGGCATACATACTAGTCCGTCATTTTGAAGAATTACTTGATTTGGCGGCCACTACTGAAACGTATGTCAATCGAAAGAGATATACTTACAAACAAAAAGTGCTAAGTAATCAAATCACTAAACGGTTTTTGAGATACTAGAATTTTTATATACTTGTTAAAATGAAATGTTTCAGAAACCAGTTAAAATAAAAGTAAAAGTCAAAGTCAAAACGTTTATTTCCTTAGAAGCACATGGCCCACATGGACAGGTTAACTTAAAATTAATAAAACTAAATTGTTTAAACAAAAAATAACAAGGAAATAACATTGTCTTGACAGTTCGCTTCTATGTTTTATACCGAGTTAAGAAGCGAATAGAACAACACAGCTTTCTCAGTTATTACAATTTTATATTGTAGTATGATTTAGATATTTGATTTTTCAATCCATTATTGTTTGTGACAATTTACTCTGTCAATAGATATGAGTCTAATTAATTTATTCTTAAATAAATGTATACTTACATATTTAAACAACCGATGAATAGAGGTAAACCACACACTATTCAATATCCTAGTTTCAGATTCTAGCCAGACGTGGCTTAATTGCAAGAGTCCAAAGTCAGTAATTATGAATAGGGCCCATTAGGGACTGCCGGCCCAGTCTCATGCAAATGTCTCACGTGTGTTGTGGCTGCATGCATTTGTGAGCGTGCATTAAAAAAATTCTGTCCATGTACTTGTATTGCCCTGTGAGTAACTTATCTCCTTCAAAAAATTCGGGAGGATTTATAAAAAAAATTGTCGAAACCGGCCGATAATGGCCGAGTGTCAAAGTCAAATAAAAAAGTTATAGTCGATTTTATGGAACACTCATACGGCATGTTTTCAAAATTTTTTTTGGTTTATCTTCGGTTTTTTTTCAGTTAATTTCACCCTCGGCGGGAATCGAAACCGCTACCTCTTGCTCTGCAAACGGACATTCGCCCACCGCGCCATTGACCGAGTCAGTCAATAACAGGCAGTATAATAGAATTTTCCATTATATAAAGTATACCGATTTTTTTTCTTTTTATGTTTATTTATCCAACAAAGAATCCAGAATTCCAAAGGGCCTACCTACTTATCTTTCACTTTGGATGATTATGAACGGTCAAAACAAAACAAAATTGGTAATTATGTATATTTCGGTTTAGACAAAGCCTCTTTACAGCTGCTATTATTATTATGTAAGTTGACAAAGCCCATAGTTATGCTGCTAAATTTATAAATCACTAGCTGACCCCAGCAAACGTTGTTTTGCAAAATGAAAAATAGATAGTAGCCGATTCTCACTGGCTAGACCTACTGAATATGCATATAAAATTTCATAATAATCGGTTAAGCCGTTTTGGAGGAGTACGGTAACTAACATTATGACATGGAAATTGTATGTAAGTATTAGAAGGTTGATTTTTACTTCATTGATTTTTTTATAAACTGCATGAATTTATTGTTTGACTTTTATTGTTTCTGTAAGAACAATGTTCTTTTCAGTTGTATTTAAAATCATATTAATATACGTAACCAAGTGATCTACAATGTTCCAAAAGTTAAAAAAATAGATTTGAATTTTGACTTTTGAGTAGCGTTATCCAAACGTCTTTGTCTTTGTCAATGACAACTTTTTGAAGATTCCATAATATTACATCACATTATTGACAGCATTGTAAAAAAAAAGTATTAACTAATTTTTCATTAAATTGTAAAAAGGAACGCAACACACCGCATGTAAACATTACATTCAAAAGCAAGGCAAATAAGCAATTTGCGTGATCTCAACCCGACGATTACGGCGCGTTCTTTCCTCCCAGATTGCGGTTTAAAAAGAAATCTAATCGTCTAATAAACATGCAAACAAGAACCGACCGGCTACCTGTTGAAGCGCGCGAGACAGACTACGTCTCAGCCAATCAGCGCGCAGCGGCCGCCCACGACGCCCCCTGATTGGCTGGCAAGGGAGGAAAGAGGGGGGGAGGCTAGAGCTCTCGCTTGAACATGACACTAGCAAGAAAAGCACCGCATTGAGCTTTCAGAGCTTTTCAACGCGCGCGGGAAACTCCAGTCGCCGAGAATAATTGTTATTTAAATTTTATTCTGTTCCATTGAAAAATAAATTCCATCACAAATTACTGTTTTAGTAAAAGATATCGTTGCTAATAATGAAAAACGGATTAAGTGGTGAAATTTTAAAATTTGAATTTTGAATTAGTTGTATTCTATTTTCAAAGATGTCTTTGGGAAAGCAGCCAAATGAGCATATTAAGCGGCCTATGAATGCCTTCATGGTGTGGTCGAGGGGCCAGCGCAGAAAGATGGCACAGGACAATCCGAAAATGCACAATTCCGAGATCTCCAAGAGATTGGGCGCTGAGTGGAAGCTGTTGACGGAGATGGAGAAAAGACCTTTCATTGATGAGGCGAAACGACTGAGGTAAGTACTCGATAGAGCCACTTTGGAAATTTAGGAGTTATTGATAATTCAACTTTGATAATATAAACGGAAAAAAATATATGATGAATACTTGAATGAATTATATTGCAACGCTAAAAACTCAAATTACAAGGAATCAATTCACACTCAAAACATATTAAGTATTATAATCAGTCTACATAAAATAAAATTTTCAATAAAATATTCTTAAATTTATCTTAAAATGAAAATACATCAGGATGGAATGTTTGGAAATAAACCAGAGTAAGTATTTCAACATTTCGCTTATTTTTTTAAAACGCTGATTGATATTTATTACTGAAAAAATAACAAATTCTAGTTATTTTTCGAAAGATTAATAATAACTTGGAAACTTTTTGAACAATTACCACAAATGTAAAGTTTAAAAATCATCAAAAAATCTTAATAAATAAATTTTAATGATAACCCCTATAAGTTTAGCATAGTTGATACTAAAAAAGTTAGCATATACTTCTGCATGCTTACAAAAAAAAATAGATTCTATGATTTTCAAAATCAAACAATGAAAATAAATGATATTGTATCTTAATTTTATATCTTGTAGTACTGACAGACATTCCACCATAAAACAAAGTCAAACGTACAAATAGCCACTAACTATATAAATTATATTTGTTCTTCCCAGTGTAACACGTCTAATTCCACTATTTAATTAAGATAATCCCAACCTCCCACACCGCATTAATCCCCACAAAATAAATAACTATCCAAAAACACTGTTTGATTAAAAAATCTTTCATTATCTCTTTTAATTTCGTATCGTTGTGCTAACAAAGGGACTCTACACCTGCCAAGATTGTTTTGTTTTTTTTTCGTGAAAAGTGATTTTTTTAGTTGTGTTGCTTTCTCACTGGAGGTGCGACACAGTGGTTTGATTGTTGGACAAATAAGAGGAAGTCGGGTGATAAGGCTTACCTTTATTAATTTGGGTTGGTCTTTGTTTAAGGTATATTTAATTATTATTAGTTTTAGATATTGTTTTATATAAATATTTTTAATTGTATGTTTTATTTCTTTGTTCAAGAGTGACGATTCATGCTTTTGAATTGTAACAAATTTTATATGAAATGTTATAAAGCTAATACTTTTAAAAAAGTAGTAATTCGGAAATTCTTTTGAAGATGATGATCGTCTTCAAAGACTTGACGAAAACCGCCAACTTCGCTAAAGTAGACCAAAGCCCTCCTACATCCTACAACCCCGCTGGTCAGCTCTACTGCCAAGCATACCGCAGGGTGATTCTAAGTTTGGTCTGGCCAGTCACATAAGAGCCCATAGCAGAAAGTGAAGCAAATGTCGCCGTCATCGAAATCGATGTGGAGGACTTTATAATTAGGAAAATAGTTTTACGTCCTTTTTTATAAAAAATATGCTGCCAAAATTGGTCCAAAAATTAGGCAAGCACATAGGTACGTTTATATTATTTTTTCAGTATTCACCATTCGTTCATTTATGTCTTTTGTTTGCATACACAATACTAAGACAGGCTACTCTATTACTAACTTATACAACGAATTGTATGTTTGTCTGTCACCAGGCTGTATCTCAAGAACCGTGAGAGATAAACAGTTGAATTTTTTGACGGATAATGTATTTCTTTTGTCATATATTGTATAACTCGAATGATAATCCATGTGTGTGATGATTTGGAAACTTGTACTTTTGACTGTTATTGAACAACCACTGGTTATGGTATGGTTAATAAATAAATACACATTACACAATAAATAAATACTTGAAGGGGGCTGTGATACAACAAACGAGACTTGGCTAAGCAACTCTCCTCTCTGCCATAACTTGGATGGCTTTTGTGTTTCTATTCATTAAACATAATGTATTTATTACTTTTGAAATATACTGGAAATATATTTTGAAATATACTGGTTTAGTAGTGTTTTTTTTTTTTTTGTTCGATTCCCGCCGGGAAACCACATTTTGAGACTTCAATAATTTTTGATTACTAGTCTAGGTTTTAACTTCCTATCAAAATGATCCTAAGAATCTTTAGTAATATTAAAAGTTCGCGCCGGTCCCTAAAGATACTATTTCAAAATGCACTGACGGCACTGACGGTCCAAAGGAACAAACGACAAAATGTGCAACCGTCAAAACTTTCAGTTGGGACTATTGTCAAAATTTGAAAACGCTCAAATCTTCTAGCGTCAAAATGTGCAATGACTAAAATGTAAAGGCAACAAAAAGTCTAAACGAATAGTTAAATGAAAAGAACTTCTAAATGAAGAGTTTGTTTGAACGTGCTAATCTCAGGAACATCTGGACCGATTTTCGCTTTATTTATAAAATTAAAAAATATACTCTTGTTTACTTCAGCAACAAAATCTTTCTACAGAAGTGTTATCATATTTATAACAGAGTATGCTAGGCTTTTGTTCCAGTAGCTAGTATCCGACATAACCTACATATTTCAAATCATATACCTATTTATTTTTTGGCTCAAGCACGACTTCTCAATTCAGCGCGATTTTCAATTCCATTCAACCGATTTTGACGGATAAATTATTGAATATAATTCGTAACCAACTACCCATATTAGATAGCATCTGTATTATGTATTCTGAATGAATAAATCAAATGAAGAGTTATATAAAAAAATCGATATCGGTAATAAGTATGTAGATAATAAAATCAGCCAATTTCTTATAATTGGACTTTGCGCTTGAAGTCAGTTTGCTAGTGTCAAGTTAAATAAAATGATGCAGTGAAAAAAATTAACGCCATTCCTCCTAGCGAATCTATCTGAGCCACCTGAAAGTTATTTTATTTACTTATACGCACAAAACATATTACAACCACATACAAAATAATAGTCTTAAAGATAAGTTAGTATTTGTTAAGCTTGATTGTAACACAACCTAAGTCGATACAGCAAAGTTTTACACATTCAAAATATGATATTATAGGAAAATGGAAAATAAAAAAGTTAATAGCTACAGAGCAAACGGCACAAATAAATTAAGCTCAGTGCATTTATGCTAGGTGCGAGGCCATTGAAAAGAATTATTATAATTCCATTGGATTTTTTTTCTGTTCACGTCCGTAAGTGTTAACCCTGAATTCTTACTCGTGACCTCCGGGTGGTGCTAAGAACAGACTCTGGTAGGCTTCGGCCACGGCTTGTAACCACCCTCCGGGCTGGGCCAGTGCGTGAAGCGATTTTTTTGTGTTTTGTAATGTGGTCCGGAGAAGCCTACCTTCTAGGTCTTCATGCCCCATCTTATTCCACATCGTCACTTTACATCAGGTGAGATTGTGGTCAAAAAAGGCATATCTAACATATGAAAAAGTCTAAAATTACCTAAATACAACCCTTTACAACTATCTTTTGTTGTTGTCAGAGCGTTGACTTACTCCGTGTTTCCGCGTTAAATAAATCGCATTATTAGCAAAATGTCTAAAAATATACTCGAAAACTTAGTACGGGAGTTGCAAAACACGGTGCTAATACTAGTGAATAAAGTTGATTCATTGGAATTACGTATATGTGAACAAAATACAACAATCAACAAACTAATTCCGAAAAGTGCAATTCGCAAGTCACTGTCGACCCCCCCGTGTACCACGACATCGCCGACCGCTGTTCCAACTCAGCGACCCGTTCGCAATGCGCGCGCGCAGGCATCGCTCGCTATCGCAGGATTGGTGAGCGGAGCGAAGAAACGCAGCAATGTATGCGCAACAAAAGCGGAATCGCCGATAACTAGTGGTGTTACAGATAACTTAGTACCGGCATCGTCAACCAAAACTTGTAATTTAGAGAAAACTAAAGACAATCGAGAGATGCCAAAGACTGCAACAAGATCAACTGTGTTGAGTGCTCATCATGACATAGAATGGCAAGTCGTCAATAGAAGAAAATCTCCCAAAAATTCGCAACGTAATATCGTTGCTGGTACTGGGTCTACTTGCACCGAAATTCAAGCAGCGGTGAGAACTAAATATATTCAAGCTTGGTCTTTCAAGCCAGACACAACGACAAGGCAGGTACAAACTTTTCTACAAAATATTGCCGACGCTACATACACTGTTGAAAAACGGAGTATCAGATCAGAAGCTCATGCATCATTCGTCATCGGAATGCCAGAAAGCGTGTACGATGCAGTGACAGCACCGTCAGCCTGGCCTCCCCGGGTCTACTTCGCCGACTGGTTTCTCCACCGTCCCCGCGCGCAGCGGGGCAGCGCCGGAGCCGCCGGGACCGCCGGAGCCGCCGGGACCTCCGCCAGCGCGTGATCCACCTACACGACCTACGAGTACATCACTTGTGTGTCACCAGAATATATGTTCGTTGGATAATAAAACACAACAACTGGAAGTGTTATTGCATGATGATTTAAAATGTGATGTTTTAGCCCTTACCGAACATCATCTAAGTGAAGCTAAGTTAAAAACTATTTATCTAACTGGATACACTTTAGTATCATATTTTTGTAGATCGGCAACCAAACATGGAGGTTCTTGTATCTATATTAAAAATGAGGTAAAAGCTATTGAATGTAAGGAATTAAAAGACATGTCAGTTGAACGTTTTTGCGAGGTGTCTGCAATTGAATTAATTGATTTTAACATTGTGATTATTTGTGTTTATAGAACTCCATTAGTAAGCTCGTTAGATTTCTTAACGCACCTGGAAACCCTATTCAATCGAGCCTGTAATAGTGACAAAAGCGTCCTAATTGTAGGTGATTTTAACATAGATTGGTTAAGTGACTTATGCTCCATAAGAAAACGACTAAATGATCTTTTATCTGTGCATAATATGACTAATGTAGTAAATTTCCCGACACGCGTTCAAGGTGCCTAGAGTAGCTGCCTTGACCACGTTTATACGAATATGACAAGCGGGTCGGTGGAAGCCGCGCCCATTGTCAGTCGCTGTAGCGACCACTATGCTGTAAGAGCGGAACTGCAATGTGCGCGCGCGGCGCTACCGCCCCTTACAAAATTAACACGCCAATACTCATCGGCGAATCGAATGACATTTAAATCCGCATTATTCAGTATTGACTGGGAAGTAGTTTTTAGCAAGCATTCACAATCCTTGAGTGAATTAGCAAAATCTATCGTTAACATAATTGTGAATAAATTTGAAGTGTGTTTTCCTTTCAAACGAAGAAATATCAAGAAACATACATGGGTTACCAATGAACTTATAGGTTTGAAAAGTCTACTCTATGATGTCATAAAACTTGATGAAAAGCACCCGGATCAACATTTAAAACAATTTATTGATCAATTGAGTAGTCAGTATGATAATTTAATTAGAACACAAAAGTATGAGTACTATAAAAACATAATTAGCAACAGCCGAAACAGCCATAAATCCATATGGCAGATTGTGAATCTCGAAAGAGGAGTAACTAAAAAAACCTTAGTTAGCTTTACATGTACTCTTACTAACGCTGCTGGAAAAAAGTTTGAATCCCCCGAACTAGCCGCCAATGCCATGAATGAAAGGTTCGTAACTGCGGCTGCGACGTGCGGCGCGCCACGAGCCCAGCTTGAGCGGGCTAGCGCCGCTCTGGTCGCTGCAGGTCCACCCTGTAAATTTTCTATTACACTAGCTCCCTTTACTGCGCTTGAAGTATTTCATATTATGACTTCACGAATTCCTAAAAAACCAACGAAAGATATTTTTGATATATCGATGGAAATATTAAATTACGCCGCCGACGCTCTAGCTCCATACCTTTCTAGGTTTTTCAATATGTGCATGGAAACAGGAAACTACCCAGATACGCTTAAAATTAGTAAAATTTCCCCTCTTTTTAAAGGGAAAGGGAAACGAACGGAGATTGATGACTATAGACCTGTTGCTATAATCCCCGCAATCGCGAAGATTTTCGAAAATGGCTTAAGTTCGCGTCTAAGTGATCACCTCGCGCTATCAAACGGGTTGACTGAGCGTCAATACGCCTACCGCCCAGGGCACTCGACAACGTCCCTCGCTCGCGAAGTGATACGACGTGTGATAGAGGCTTGCGAAAATAAGCAGCAGGTCGCGCTACTCTGCTGCGACCTATCCAAGGCTTTTGACGTCGCGGACCACGGGGTCCTGTCACGAAAGCTCCAACACTATGGAATAAAAGGTAAGGCGCACGCTTTATTTACTGACCTACTTAGAGACCGATCTCAGGTAGTAGTGGCAGACGGTGGCCAAACTCGCTCTACCCCATTAGGTACCACAATAGGAGTAGCACAGGGATCATCAGTCTCAAATATTCTGTTCTCGATCCTACTGAATGACCTACCTATGCACGTCACAAAAGGGGAAGCGTTTATGTACGCGGACGACGTAGCCGTAATAGTGGAGGCTCAATCTTTTGATGAACTCGAACACAAACTTAACCAAGCTGTTCTGGAAGTGGCTCAGTGGTTTGCTTGGAATGGTCTCGTACTCAACCTTAAGAAGACACACTTCATTCATTTCTCTATGTCAGGTCGACAAACGAGAAACCTGTCAATATCGCTAAACACGACAACGGTGGCACAAGTGCCCTCATCCACTTTTCTAGGCTTCGACATCGACCGTGGCTTGACCTGGAGCTCACACATTGAGAAGCTATGTGCAAGGCTCGGCAGCGCGTGCTTTGCCTTGCGAAGGTTATCTCGCGTGGTTTCTGCAGACCTGGTACGAACGAGTTACTTTGCAACGGTGCATGCACTCTTGCAGTACGGCGCGGAACTATGGGCACGTGCGGCGGACAGAGAGCGCGTGTTCCGAATGCAAAAGCGTGCTGTGAGAACGATTGCAAGAGTCGCTTGGGACGCACCTGCAAAGGCACTTTTCATATCTCTAGGTATTCTAACACTACCTTCTATCTTGATTTTTCAGATAGCAGTGTATGTGAGAGAACACCAAAATGATTTTGCCAAGCGAGGCGACGGACACACGTTTCGTTATTTTACGCGCGGAGCCCAAAAACTTGCATCAGTCCCACACAGATTGGCCAAATCTGAAAGGCTGACCCATGTGATCGGTCCTGCCGTGTATAATCGACTTCCGGAGCATATAGTCACTGCACCCAGTTTATTAACATTTAAAAATAAATTAAAATTATGGCTGATTGAGCAGGCATATTATAAATTTGAGGAATACATAGAAGTAAATTAATAAATTAAAAATAAAATTAAATATGTATTAAATTTAATGACTGTAGTGTAACTACTTTAACTATAATTCGTTTTATTTTTATAATTATTATTGACCATTTATACATTATGTAAATAAGAGGTAAATGTAATCTTTATATTGTTATGAATTTGGATTATTTTATATTATACCTAATTATTTCTTGTATTTTAAATTATTATCTTATCTAAATTTGACATGTAATTATGAATTATTACCAATAAAATGACTATCTGACTATCTGACTATCTTTAACGCATCCACTGCCATCTTCTTTATAATCCCGTATTATCCATCATCGCACATAATAAGCGTAAATCGCTACAAATCAATTTAATCTAGCCTTTGTGAGGGACAATTATCTGGTGTAATAATATCTTGCATTGTTGGGGGCGCGCTATCAGGGGTCGCCAGGGCTATAAAAACAAGCTTATGCCTTCAGTCTAACTCATTGAAAGATCAGCCGTATGTAGAGCTGTTACAATGCTTGTTGTTTGTTCTTGGATCATCATCATCATCATTTCAGCCATAAGACGCCCACTGCTGGACATAAGCCTCCCTCAAAGACAACCAATTATTACGATCGGTCGCTACTTGCATTCAGCGTGAGCCTTGTTTGACCAAGTCATCTGTCCATCTTGTTGGTGGTCGTCCGACGCAGTTTTTACCGATCCGTCACCTCCATTCGAGTATTTACTCTCCTAGCACATTATAATCACCACTTTTTTCCACTGTTATTTCGTGATTCGTATTTTTCCTAGCACGTTGTAACAACTCTATACGTATTGAGCGCAGCGCACGGTATTAATTCGGAAGGGTTAAATTTACTCGCGCTCCTGTCATCTCATGCTCTACCTCTTTGTTGGCTACCGCGGGTAGTTAGTAACTCTATTCATGCTATTCTTAACTTTACTTATACATTTTAAATGTATATTTCGTAGAATTAAACAATTTGATAAGTATGAAATGGACCGATACTACACCTAGAATGCCGTGAACAGTTTATACAAATTTAAATGTTAAAAAAATTAAAAGTGCAAAAAGATGCAGTTTGAGTGGTCACCCATTCAAGTACTGGCCTCACGAAACGTTGCTGGTAAAAATCACGTTCTTTGTACGGGAGCTCCATTTAATATTTATGTATTATGGGGTTTAAGTTTAATATTTATTAACTTGTAGTTATAGCGGCAAAAGAAATACATCATCCCTCAATATTTCAATTGTGAAACGATCACGGTTCTTGAGACACACCCTGGTGACAGTCAGACAGACAACGAAGTATCAGTAATAGGGTCCCGGTTTCACCTTTGGGTACGGAACTCTAAAAAGTACCAGTTTTATGTATTAAGTTTTAAATTTGGAGCAGCTATAAAAATTTAAAATAAAAAAAAACTAACGACGACATACGAAATGTACATGAAAGCCGCGGTGCGTTATGAATGCCGCTTCCAACCGAAATAACTGGAAATATTTGGGAATAAATTACACAATACACACATATTTTATATGCACAAATTTGAATACTATAAATACCGTCTGTCGGCGAAGACGCTATCACATGGTTATAGTATAAGCGAGCTCTCTACAAAGGAGGTAGCGGGTTCGATGCCCGCCGAGGGGTAAAGTGTGTGTATGTTCTGCATCAATTTCACCTTGGTCTGTTTGTTTAATATGTATAATAAAAACATATCTATACGTATGTCTGTCTATTATATTAACATTATATTAACTAGTACCCTTAACATAAGCTAAGACCTCAACACAGGGTTAGATTTAGTTGTGTGGATTGTCCGTAAATATTTAATTATTTATATTATTTTACTGTCAGTTTCGCTTTTGACACATTCGCCAAGGAGGCCATAATCATCGATGAATGAAAAAATATTTCTAGAAAATAATTCAATGACACCGACCATAGCTAAGCCCATTTCTAAAGTTAAGCAAAAAAAACGCTGTAACTAAATCCTCGAATTCGTCCCTATTTGTCACTCTCAATCAGCTATCCTTATTTGTTTTTCAAGGGCAAGCGTCGAGTGCAAGATATTGAAGGGACACACTTAACCAAACAATGCCCATATTGTCCCTATTCTGTTTAACATTGATAATTCTGCCGCACCCTGCGATAGTGTGTCAGTCTGTGGCGCCGTGCAAAGTCACTTCCTCTGACTTTCACTGTCATCTGTCATGATCTTCCATCTTGAAGTCGCTCGTTGTTTACTTTTTCAAATTTAACAACAGTTTATGAACTTTCAAAGCGACTGCGAAGCAAGAGCATTTTTCGCGCGTATCTTTCTTTCTTATATTAAACATACTAATATAATATATCCCATCAAAAACAATACTTGTCAAAAAAAAACAAGTCTCGCAACTCAGTTGTTCTGCGGTAAAAAGTTGTGAGATCCATGTAATACCAAGTCGGTTATTAATTTATTCAGTCTCTACTTAAGCGACTTTCTGTCTTAATATGTCCAGTCTCTAAGACCATGAACGTGGTTCATAACAATTGTAAATCAATTGTGTCTGGAATCTCCGTACTTGAAGCATTAATTTGTTACGTAATAATTAACAGCCAAAACATTTCAACTAAATTTAAAAGGTAAAAGGTTTTTTTCAGAAGTGCATAATAGGTACAGTTCGAGCGATCACCTATCCAAGTACTGGCCTCATGCAATGTTACTTAACCTAGTAAAAACACGTATGTTGTATGGAAGCCCCCTTAAATATAAATTAAATATACTTGTTGTTATAGCGGCAATAGAATGACATTATCCCAAATTTCAACTCTCTAGCTATCAAGATGGTAGACTATACACATGTTGACATATTTGATAATAATTGGAAGATATAACTTTTGAAACTATCATGGTTATTAATATTATTTAGATTTATAACGGGATATTTACCATGATTGATTGTCTTTCGAGTTTCTCGATATTTCGGCACAGTGACAGAGTTCTGAAAGGCAATCAATCATGGTAAATATCCCGTTATCAATCTAAATAAAATTGGAAGATATTTATTTAAAAAACTATGACATTTTGTGAGATTGATCTGTGATTTGTATTGTTTTTATTTTATTTTTATTTAATTTATATTATGTATTATTATTATATTTTTTTGTTATTTTATTTTAATTTCTATAATGTAATTTAAGTTGACCTGTCCATGTATGCATAAGCGTCTAAGGAAATGAACGTTTTGACTTTGACTTTGTATTTTAGTATAAATTAATTAGTGTAAGTGGTTATTGTTAACCGTTCTAATTAAAAAAAACCCGGTTCTTGAGATACAGCCTGGTGACAGACATACAGACGACGCAGTCTTAGCAATAGGGTCCCGTTTTCGGTAGGGAACGATAAAAACAGTGGCTTTTACTACGCCCTCTAACGAGAGCTAAGATAAACCAGATTTTCTATGCATTTGCTTCTCTTCAAAACGTCCCACAGTTGCCAAACACAACAAGTCGAAAATCAACCAAACACATTTCATTCAAATTCGATATCGCATGGTATTTCTCAATTCTTTATTTATTCTTATTGCTTATCGGTCAACAATGGTCAAAAGGCGCTCCTCAGTTTGTCTTCATATATTTTTATCGAGTTATTTGATCGCTGTATCAATGTATGGGTGTTTGCTTAGCTGAGTATAACGGACAGACCGAAATTGTATTATTGTGTTTGTTTCTTTATCTTTTTAGAATAAAGTTGTGTTTGGGAGTTTTTGCAACTTAACTTGATGTTAAAAGATTTGGGTATTTTTATGTCGTCATTTACACTTCCATACCAAATCATAGATTGTAGAAAGCTACTGTAGCTATTTTTTTATGATATGACGACCAATTCTCGCTTCGAACGATTTTTTACATGTCAGGCAATAAACATTTTTTTGTTTTTATAGGTTAAAATTTAAACATTATTTGTCATATTGATGAATTTCCGAGTTTCGGTGCGATCCTTGATTTGTAGCGAACGACTTTTTAGTTCGACGTTAGGATCTTAATGGAAGGATATTGAATGAGTGAGTGCAATTAGTATATGGCTTTTAAGTCAGTCAGATTCATCTGTAACCGACTTTTAACGAAAACAGGAGGTTCTCAAAATCGTCGCGTATGTTTTTTTTTATTACTAGCGCCTTACAAAACTATGGTTTAAGTTTTTACAAGGATAAAATTATATTTTTTTTGTTTGTTTGATGTTACTATAATATGTCGAAAAGTTATGTTTGTTTGTGCTTTTGAGTGCTGCTACAACGTAAAAGTAATTTAATTCCATTTATATAACATAAATTAAGGTTTTATGATCTCAATGATAGCTTTGAAGAGATAGACAGATGAGATACAAGTTTTTTTTCCGATTCCCAAAATATTACAGTTCGACATAATTCGGTCTTTCAATAGCAGTTCGCTATCGAATCTCTTTGACTGGTTATAAAATTAAAGAGCTACCGATGAAACTGCCCAAACGATTCGATTTCCTGTTAAATGAAGCTACTCTTTATTCCCCCATTCGTCACTCGATAACCAAACATTTGAAGATATCGATATTTACTGAATTCGATTAACTAAGCCCAAAGAAAAATATCGCAGCAAAAAACTTATCATCGATAGTTTTTTCTCCGTCAAGATATTGTGTTTTCTTTGCGTTATCTTATTTGCTTTATGGCGAAGTAATTGATAGAAGGTCGTTGAACTTGCGTTTTTTTATGTTTTGTGGTAAATATGGTTTGCATTAAAGGACGTGGATTTATACGTTTCTGGAAATATAAATTTGCACTCGAGAACCGAGCGAGAGAGTACCTCCAGGACTTTTGGGACAAATTACTCTTTATAGTTTCTGTAAGCCAGCAATTAAAATAATATCTATAAATATAAATAATATAGCATTGCTAATAAATATGTATAATTTGCTGGCTAACCAAACGGCCGGTGTTGTCTTAATTCAGATTTATTCTATTTTTACGCTCGGTTATCTTAAAATAACAAACATATAAATATTAAGTACATAGTTTAAATATTTCCAGATATATTTCCAGACAATTCACACAACAACATCTAGCCCCGTGGTAAGCTCTAAGCTTGTGTTACGGGTACTAGATATCTGATATACTTAATATAATAGTCATACATATATAGATATTTTTTATTATAAATATTAAACACCCAGACCAAGGAGAAAGTGCTTGCAGAACATACAAACACTTGACCCCTCGGCGGGAATCGAACCCGCTACCTCTTGCGCCGCAAGCGGACCCTCGCCCACTGCGCCACTGAAGCAGTCATTTAATATTTACGTTCAGAACAGTTAATATTTACGTTCAGAATAATAATAATCGCCTCAGAAAAATCATAATCATAATCTATGGATGAAACAATAACTATGTAATAGAAGCTTATAAAAAGGATCTCAAGGAGGTTTCAAGTCTGAGGTTATAACAAATATGTATAAAGAAGTTGCAAGCTAAATAAGACACCATAGAGGTAGAGGTAAAAAGGTTTGATGATGTTTTGAAAAAAACTGAATGCACACTATATTCTAAATTCAAATTTCCTTTACCCTTAAAAGAATAAAAACTCCTTTGGCGCTCAGATATCCAAAAGCTAAAACACTTTTTCCGAGATTGGGAGATGAAAACAATAATAATTAAAGAAATTATGAAAAATCCAAGAACCATTCCATTTTCCATCTTGTATTATTATGTTAACGAAAGTGTATGTTTACTTCCCGCTTATTGTCAACAACATTAAGAATCACAGCGCAGAAGCAATCTCAGATAGTTCAATCGATTCGTAAACAAACAGTGATCGAAAACCTCAGCCTCAGCGTCCACTCGAATAATTACAATCGTCTCGCTGACAATCGCGATTCCCTCACAATACGCGCATAATCGGACGCAGTGTCGCACCCGGGCACAACTCTAAACGCCATAACTACTATCCACCCCAAGCGGATTTCAGCCTTGTGTCGGTATTGCTAGGGTGGTATTTCGCTTGGGGGTTTGGGCACATAGTGATGGGACGAATGATACGGGATTGTGACCGACACAATGCAATAATCCGCACATTGTTGAGTCGACATTGTTGTTTTAAGGGCGGCAGTGCTCGACAATTGCGCGCTTTATTGCATAAATAATAATGTTATATCGCGCTGTCGCGGACCGTCCGCGCGTTTTGTTCGCATTTATCGGATTTGTTTTTGGAATTGCTCATTTGCATTTGTTTTGGGAGCACTGCACTAATTTGGCACGTGCTAGTTGCATGTTGAAACTAGTTGATAGTTAAGAACGTACCTAGTACAATACAAAACAATGTATTTTCACTCTCTGAAAGTATACCTTCTTTTTCTTGTGTTTTATTATAGTGGGGAAATCCTCAAAAATATTGCATCTAACACTATACATAGAGTGCAAGTACATTATAAATTTGTCAGTAAGACATCTTGAGTATTCAGCTATATACTGGGCTCTTTTTACGTCATATAGACTCGAAGGTACACTGTTATTATAGCGCTGCACTAGTGTAACTATCCTCAACCAAAAGCGCAGAAATTTCACTATCATAACAGGATTTTTGTAGTTGATATTTCTGTATACATATATTAAGTGCAAAAAATTTGTATATATATTTAAGTTTAATAAAGATATTTTATATAATAATATGTATTTAATTATATACAAGTTTTCACACCAACATTTCTCCACAGGGCACTCCACATGAAAGAGCACCCCGACTACAAATACCGTCCGCGCCGGAAGCCGAAAGCGCTGGTCAAGAAAGAGCCGAAATTCGGCTTCGGCATTGGCAGCCTCATGGCGCCCGTGCCTCGACTGGTGCAGCCCCAGGTCCCGCCGATGCATCAGCTGCACATGCCTCACATGATGGACAAGCCGGACCTGGGCCGAGCGCTGTTTCCGCCTCTGCCGTACCCGTTTTACCCGTTCGCGAAGCTGCCCAGTGATGATGGGAAGCTGGCTGCTGAGTTAGCGCATCTACAGGTAATTTTATCTATTGTAGGAAAATAGGTGGTTATGGTAGCTTCGTGTAGTTTTCAAGTAGAGGTCGTTATGGGGACTGCTTGTCAGAGATGGAGGAAACAAATTGTCCTGAGTTTAGCTATTCAATATTGAATATGGCGTCTCGTCTGTTTCACATAGAAGGTTTGAAGCAAACTTGGTTTTTAATACTTAGAAACCACGTAACATGAAGTGCTTGAATTGCATCTTCTTTCATGCTTTAGATTACCTTCTTGTAACCAAGTGCCTATGTAATGATAAGGGTCTAACTTCAAAATATGTCATATACCAATAAATGCTGCAGAAGGGGTCCAGAGTTTTCTGCCTGCGATTTCAGAATATACCATTTCCAACCAAACTCTGTGCAAACCGGCTCATACCAGATTCATTTCAGGCTCTCTACGGCGGCGCTCTCTACAGCAGTGCTCTTTACAACAGCGCCTTATCCCCTTGCGGCTGCCCCCCTCGCCGCACCCCCTCGCCCCCTGCGGACGTCAAGCGCCCCGTGGCCTACGTCCTCATGAAGGACGAGGAGCCCCCTCAGCACGTCATATGAAGGCCCCTGGCGCTCCCGGCGCGCGCGTGGCCGCCGCCGCAGCACTGGGAGCGCCCTTCCACGTCCATGCAGGAGAGGGAGAGCAATACTCCTGATAGTGTGTGAAAATAAGACAGTCATATTTGTCTTCTGTGCGAGCGCTAAATCGAGCCTGAAATTGAGACAGAAGCGCTAAATGATCTTCTGTCTAAGACTTACGCTTAGCTGAATAATGTGTGTGACTGAGACAGGCATATTTCTCTTCAGTGTGTTAGATTGAAACAAAGAAGCAGGTAATATGTGTTCTTCTGTGAAAGAAAATAGTGTGGGAAGGCGACCAAGAAACTTTTAAGCTAAATATTATGTCACTCGTGCAATTTTTCATTAAAAACATCCTCAGATTATTAGCTTAATAGCGTCTCATTTCTGCTCAGAAGAACAGAGATAGCATTATATGGTTTATTCCTGGGAAAAGATGAAGAAGGATTGTGCAACTTACGGAAATTGTGGTCGTTGCCTTGGATATTAATAAAAATGCGGGTATCTGACAAAAACTAAAAGTGACCAGAACTTTAAACGTAAATACTTTTTGTCCATTTTAAGTGACAAGTGTAAATATACCATAATTATGAGTTAAATATGTATTTGGACATTTTGTAAAGACTGAAAAACGAAATATTAGATCGGATTTCAAACAATTAGTATTCAATCCCGGCATAGTGCCTCTACGTTTTTTTTTTCTTGTTGCTCTATATTGTTTGTGGTTTCTGTATTAATCTTGCCCAACTTCAAAAGATAACCTTTTTATATGAGTTGTTTAGTTGCATTGCAATAAAAAAATTTTTTTATCGAATTTGTGCAATGTTAATGTAGTGTTGTTATGAGGCCTACCTCTTAGGAATAAATCACATATCATAGAACTTATTTCAGATAACCATCCAAGTCTGCACATAATAGTATATTTAACTTTTTATAGCCATAAACTTCTGTCAAAACCATGAAGTACATAATGTCCTCCATGGTCAAAATAGTCTATAATCTCACTATAAGTCTTCATTGTGGCATATAAAGTTCAATACATATTCAGATATATAATCGTAATCTATAAACAATATTGTTATACGAATTACGTGACTTAAGAAATAGGTTATTTAGCTACACGATGCGCAACGTATCTTGACCGAGAGGATTTCCAGTTCTGTGTTTTCTGGTGTTCCACGGTCTGAAGTACCTTAAATATTGAAAATAAATAATATCTTGGTCCTTCCTTTTATGATAGTTACTTAAAGAAGAACAATTGTTACGTTTCTGTCTTTTGATTGGCATAAAGAAAATTAGGTGCATTTTTTTACAATTTCTCGGGTTGGATCCTGGTTCAAACAGGCCATTTTTCAAAAATCTTGGATGCAGTTTCAATTGTTTTTTTTTAATCAAATGAGGTCTTCTCTTAGCAATATGTTCTATCTTCAATATTTAAGGTACTTGTACTTCTCCTCCATGTGGCTTGGCTGTGGGACACCCTGTATATGTAGGTATCCCTTCTTATATCCGAGTAAAAGGAACAGTCTGTCTGTGTGTGTTATGTAGTCCAGATTTCATATGCGAGCAAAGCCAACGAAAAGCTATATTCAATGTAACTTTATTCTGGTCAAGATAATGTTGTGTAAAATGTAATTATTTAGAGGAATACCTCACACATGTAATAATGCAATATAGTAATCTTGTAAATAAAACATTATATATTAGTACTGAAGGATACGATATAGAATATTGGCAATACTTTTGTTAAGTTATAATATTTTTGTACATAAAATTAGTTTATATAAACTTTAAGTTGAATTTAGAGAGCATTTATGACATTTTTTTACTTTTAAGCATTTGAGCAATTTATACCTTGCTGTGAATCGTTGGTAACGTAATGCGATCATAATTTTCATATTCCATTCGCTTCTTTTTTTTTCATTCCATTAGCTCTTTGTTAATGTTACAGAAAATTTAAGTTAAGATATAACTTTTTTAGTTAGATTTGTGTTCTACCTTTCGGTAAAACAGTAAGGTGCAAAAGATCAAACAATTATTATTTAATTTTACTTTGAATTGTTATAATTATCTTTATTATGTGACCTGTAGCAACAATTTGCAATTTATAAAAACTTTGTTAAAATAATTTCTGTAGTTAGAATTTAAGATTGTTTGTACATTGTAAAAGTACGAATTTATTGTTGAACTGATTTACGTTTAGTATTGTTATAATTTTGTTCTTGGTTTTGTTTAGATGTAAATGGTTTCTTTTAATAAAATACATTCATAACAAATGTCATTTTATTTATTCAGAGAGGCAATATAAGGGTAGAAAAAAATATATTTCCATGCAACACCTAACCCTTAACTAAGCAGAGCTTGTACTATGGGTGTTAGGTGACTGATATACTACATAGATACATTTTTACAAATTAACACATAATAATATTATAAATAAAAAACACCCAGACCCAAACAAGAAATTGTAGATCGTGCAAAATCTGGTCCCACGACGGGAATCGAACCCGCAACCTCCTGCGCCTCAAGTGGACCTTCGCCCACCGAGCCACAGAGGTCGTCATAGAATTTCGGAGGAAGGAGCTTTCACTGAATGCATGCCCAGTGAGCTAACATTTTTGTGGAAAATGGATAGATGTCAAAACGCACGATGAAATCATTTAGCAGGCTATGCAAAGCTTCTCAAATGTATTTTATGTTTGGAGAACCCGTTAGAAACAGGCTCTCTATCTGGAGAAAAAAAACCATCTCTAAAGATCGATTTTTCATCTCTCTCTGTTGTTTATTGAAACAAATGCTAATTATATATATATTTTTCAAAGTGTGCATCAAACTAATTTTTATTACCATAACTTATTTCTAAAGAACAAATCACTGTCAGAATAACCAACCTGTAAAGAGAAACAACATTAAAAGCTGTTGCTTCAAGAAGTTTTCAAAATCCTTGAATAATGTAAAAAAATATTTTCGTAAAAAAGTTTACAATGTTTTACTATCAACTTTTTAAATTATCATGGTTTTTAACTAAGTATATTATTAACGGGTAAAAAACGGGAAAACTCAAAAACCGTTAAATCATGGTACTCATGTTACCCGTTTTAAATCATAATGTTTTACTATCAATCCAAAGAAAATCTTCATCACTAGAAGACGGCCATGGCGTCGCTCAGCTGTAAACTCCGATGACATAATGCAGTCCAACGTAGTGATTATATCGGTAAAATGATCTTTATTCAAAAATACTCTAAAAAGAACATACAGCTCACTTGATAATAGTATTCAAAATTTTATATAAATATACTCTCTGCAGTCCAAGTGAATGTGTGGGAAATTAAAATTAATTCATAAATTCTTTACTGTACACAAAAAGGATATATGAAGGTTTAGGTTTAGCCTACCCGAGGATCCAAAATCATCTTAAAAACCTTAGTTTTTAATTAATAGTTTTTAGCGAATTCATTTTTTTATCATCTGGATAAAAGAGACTACCCCTAATTCTACTCTGCGGTGCTCTAACTCTAAACAGAGAGGACATGTGCTATACTCTTGAGGAGGCAGTGGACCGGCATCAAAAACAGAGGGAGAGTAATCCGAGCACTCGACAACGAACAAACACTTGAGATAATACGATACGACAGATGGCGGGAATTGACTTACTGCAAAAAAAACAGTTTATTTTTGATTATTGGAATTTTTAAGTAAGGAAATGAGTTTTAGAACTTCTCTCGGTATTAACAATCATACTCTTTATGTTTTAAGCCCCGGCAAATGAAAAAAAACGGCATCGACTAGAAGACGGCGAATCAATATTAAAGATATTTTTGGACAATTTGCACAACAACATCTTGCTCCGTGGTAAGCACTAAGCTTGTGTTACGGGTTCTAGACATCTGATATACTTACTTAATATATTAGACATACGTACATCATATGTACATCTTTTTTTACTATACATACTTATTAAAAACCCAAGCCGTTTCGGAGGAGTAACTAACATTGTGACATGGAAATTTTATATATATATATATTTTATTATTGATAAGCCTGCATTTGACCACAATCTCACCTGATGTAAAGTGACGATGTGGTCTAAGTTGGAGCATGAAGGCCTAGAAGATGGCTTCTCAGGACCACATTACGAAACACGAAAAAATAAAAAATCGCTTCACGCACTGGCCCAGCCCGGAGGGTGGTGACAAGCCGCGGCCGAAGCCTACCACCAGAGACTGTTCTCAGCACCACCCGGAGGTCATGTGTAAGGATTCAGAAGGTTACCACTTACGGACGTGAACAGACAAAACCTCCAATATATAAGATAAATACAATAAAATGGGAAGAATTATAGCTAATTTTGAGTACTATAACAATAAATACCTAAAACAAAGCGCTATTTTTTGGTTTTAAATAAAAAATGCTTACTTTTATTCGCGTAGAAAACTAATGAGTTAAAAAACTTCATCTTACAAAACATTCATTTTAATTAGTTGCTGCCCTGCACAGCGGCCCGACTTCATTCCTATGGAGAATGCCTGGGTCATGTTACAAGTTAAACTATGAGAGAATTTGCAAAGATCAAAACCTCAAACCTGAAACGAAACCTTAACAATACAGTTAAAAGCGTAATTTGAAGTTTCAATTGTAATCACGATGTAAAATTTATGGAAAAATTGCCAGCACTGATTTAATAATAAATTTAACTCATTAAAATTATTGTTTTTTGGGATGAAATAAAGATTTTATAAGAAAGAACTATTTTTTTTTTGTTACGGTAATTAAATAAAATTGTTAAGGTGTTTTGTTTTATTTCAAACAAAAAAATATTGCGTTCTATTTTTTTATAAATATTTATAGGTCTTGAAATAAGCGTTATAATGAAGAACTATCTTTTTTTTGTTACGGTAATTAAATTGGTAAGGTATTTTATATAGCGTTCTATTTTTTTTTATATTTAAAGGTCTTGAAATATACAATAATTTTCTACCCTTCACTGTATTTAAAAAATCTTCACAGGTTAATTATAGACATAGATTTTTAAATAATAGAAGTTTAAAAAGTTTATTAATAACCCGAGACTTTGTTGATGTGTTTATATAAATAAATTCAACGAAAATTACTTTCCAATAACTCAATTTTTTTTATCGTTTTTTAGAATCTCGTTTTAATCGTTTTAATAGAAATTACACTATGCATAATGCATAGTGTAATCATCCTAAGTTCATTACTTACTATAAAAATATATCTTGTGAATACATTTTCGTGCCACATTTAACTCGGTGTCGTCATTTCGCAGCAATCTATAATAAAAATACTAAAAGCGGTACATTGTACGTATTTCTCAAAGTTCATCACTTTATTATTACGATTTAAAAATAATAACCGTGAAGTAGTTAAAAAACCAGGATCAAATAATAAATTCGCTATCTATTTTATCCCCAGTCAATAAATAAGAAGAATTAAACCGTGTAATAAAAAGCAATAATCACAGTTTATGTATGAAATCGCTCCCGTTAAGAGATTTAGATGGACCCCGCGGCGAATCTGTAGGGTGACCATGAGAAAAAACCTAAAAGGACCTAAAAATAACTTTTAATTATTTAAGGTGAGAGCTTTCTGCCGCGGGCACCGGCAGCGCATAGAATAGCAAAACATTTATTTCGACACACAAACATTAATTAAACAATTACCAAGTAAGTAACTATATAAAAGGCTAATTACTAAAACTTAAGTTATTTTTGACCAAAGTCAGTCAAGACCCATTTAATTCACCACATTTAATGCACTTGACAAAATGATAATTATTTTGATATATTCATTTTCAGTACCTAAATTTAACAAAAATCCAGCCAAAAACGTAGTGACTTGCTTTGTGTTTTAAATATCTGAATTATCTGAATAAAAAATACTCGGCTTTATTCTTAATTTAAGTGTACTTTCCTTTTCCACGTTTCCTATCAATAGCGCTTATTTATCAGCGAAAAGTAACAATTATTTTTCTAAATTCTAAATGAATTTAGAAAATTGGTGATAAAATATAAAAATCTACAGGGTATTTTTTTCCTAAGTCTGGTACTATTAGTTTAAAATTAAAAATATATTAAATTCATCCGTTGCCCCTCAACTCATGGGTATCCTACCCCGACCCCCAATAAACAAACACCCTTTAGCTACTAATTGTGGAGGTGGCGCGCGTAAACACGCCGCGCCGTCTCAACCCTGATTTGTGCCGATAATGGCTCTATCTCTCTCTATTGGCTTTTAAATGCGAACTGAAGGCGTTTCTTTGAAACATTTCATTTTTATTAAGGAAACGTATTTAAGATCCATTGGCAAGACTGTAAGACTCAGGGGACATCTAGAGTATGGCCTATTAGTAGTAATTATTTGTGGAAGTGTCGCGCGTAACACAAACCCTGATTTATGACGAATATGGCTCTATCTCTCTCTATTGTCTGTTAAATGCGAACTTAAGGCGTTTCTTTGAAACAACTATTTTTAAGGAAATGTATATATTACCTAGATAATTTAATTTAAAATGGCAGATTGATACTTTAATTTATGTGGGTGATGTCAGAAATAGTCTATACAAATTTTATTATGTGGTTATTGAAGGTTTCAATTCAAAATGTGTTTCTGGACAGCCCAATTATTATAAAAGGTTATAGAATAGATACTTAGGTATATCGCGGGCCATGACAACTCATTTACACCGTAATATCCCTTAGACACCGACTTTCAGTGTGAATTATCTAACCCTAGATTAAAATACGAGGTTAGAAAACTTGTAAATGAGTAGAGCTTAGAAATAATCACTTGTGCCATCAGCAACGTTCTAACAAAGTTAAGCTAAGCTATATTGCAAAAGAGAAGGTTGTAAAAATGAGGAGCGCGGTAAAGGGAAACTAAAAAGTAAGCGTTGACGACCACTGCCCGCGGGCGCAGACGAGGCACTGATTGAAAATTATGCGACAATTTGTTGAATAATTCCAACCTCCATTTTGTTTTTATAAAATAACTAGCGGCCCGCCCCCGCTTCGCACAAAGTTGACCGTATTGTGAATCTCAACGATTCTCGAACCCACTTAACATACACAAAACAATTTCATCGAAATAGCTCCAGCCGTTTAGGAGGAGTTCAATGACTAACACACGTACAGAAGATTTATATATATATAATATAATTTACAGTGTTTTATTTGAATTATACCTTTTTTATTTCTCTTAGGAAGTTTAAGCCCTGTGAGTTGCTGTGAGTTTTTTTTCTACGAACAAGTCTTTGAACAGGATTATCTTAAATTTTCCTTATAGCCCTTCTATATAAATTGCACGAGAACAAATTATTTTTTAATATTTGAACTGCCTGAGTTTATTGCAATCAAACAAACTTTTTCAGGTTTATAAATTAGTATAGCTAATTAATATAGATATACCTATGTACATAATAATTAGCAGACGTCAAACTTATAACACCCCTCTTTTTGCATCGGGCGCTAAAATCAGCCTTTGTTACATATAAGGTTTGTACAAAGGCTGTTGCGATGTGAATTAAAGTTGCGTACTTACCTTAGTATCATATGAGAATCTGAAGTCATTTTGAGGCGACGCGACGCCGCGCCGCCGCGCCAAAAAGTGGGCTGACGAGTGAAACTTTCACGGTAGCACTGTATTAATTGAATTTGCTTGCACAAGTTCTTTGTTTTTTTATTTTTCATCGAATGTCGACGCTTACTACCAAAAGTAAACTGTTTTTTCCACTGGTTGAACGAGTTGAACGAGTTGCGCCATCGGCAGAATTTTCATGAAGGCAAAGCGTCATTCACATTCACGTCATATCCCATTCATGAGCGCATACGTTCGTTCTTTCATGTTTTTTTTTTTGCTTTTTTTCCGATTGGGTGAATAAAGTGTCAACTTCTTCTTCTTTTTGTTGGGAAAACTGTTTGTATCGCGTGTAAGAAGTGCAAAATAAGTTTTGTTTTGTTTTCTCTATTTATTCCTATTTTGTTTAAAATATTTATTAACTAGTTAGTTAGCTAGTTATTATATTATATTATTATGTTATCATTTTAGTCCGTTTTGTTTGTTTGTTTTTGATTAATTCTATAATATTTTTATCCCTTTTTTTTATGTTTATCATTTAGTCGTCGCTCGTGATGTTTTGTGTTCCAAGGTCTCGTCTGAAAATCAGCGCACCTCCGCGCTCTAAGTGTGGGGTTGCATTATGCTGAGACGGGGCCTTTTGACACATCACAAAATTATGTGTTAAGTATTTGTTGTTTTTCTTTGTTTTATTGTATTTTGTGTTGTGATGTGTCAATAAATGTTTCTCTTTCTCTCTTTCTCTCTTTCTCTCTTTCTTTATATACTTATTATATCACTTTGAAATAAAAATAATAAAGATTTGTCAAATTTGTTTGGACAAATCTTTGTTCGGCAAGATCCTAAAACAAAACCAAACCTAGCAAAATAACTTTGTTGTGTCACAAAGGGTGTCATGGAGGCCAGTAATGGCAATTTTTCGTATGCAGGCTGAATATGAATGCGTTATAATACAAATTTGACTTTATAATTAAATAATTCGTATGTAATATGTTATTTTAAGGCAACACAAGGATTTGAGTAAAGCAAAATCGGGAAGCTTCGCTCTCATGAAACATTGACGTTTTACAACTGCCAGACGTGATTAACATAATTTTTGTTGCCCTAATTTTTTCAAGAACGTTTATGAAATAGAAAGGTAAAAAGATAAATTCAGTAGGTAATATATATGAAGTGCAACTTCTTTAAAATCGCTGTGATTTCAAACCGGATGCAACGGGAAAAACTACAGGTAAGCCAATCTTAAACGCCAGTACTTGGATGGGTGACCGCCCGAACAAAATCTTTTTAAACAGTATTTTTTTTTTGTTTTTTTTTATATTCATTTCATTCTTTTGTCGATTTACTGAAGTTTCACTTCTATCGTGTGTGAATCGCACACACACCTTTTTTTATGAATCACATCACATCATTATGAAGTAATCAAAAAAGTGAACACATCTATCATACACACTATCGACATTTTATATCGAGGGTGCAGTGTTAAAACCCGAAAAATTAAAATAAATCGTAAATACGTGTTAATAGCCTATTAGAATCAGAATTATTTGCTCTTTCTAGTGATGTTAATAAAATTGGCTCTAAATTGTTTTTTAGGTGTGTGTACCTAAATAATCTGCTTTTGTTTCATTTAATAATTGTATCATTTATTTTAATTATCATAGAACGTCTTAGTGTACCTACACTGTAATGTTTTATGTGCAAATAAATCAACTTTGAACTTTGATGTTTACAGTTAACCTAAACTATTTTTTCATACTTATCGGGTATTATCACTGCTCCCTCGATATAATATGTATATGGTCAGTTTTTATTTACGACGCATCAAGTATCACGAATCTTTGTTTACGGCAAGATCCCAAAACTATCAATCCAAACCTAGCAAAATAACTTTGTTGTGTCACAAAGGGTGTCATGGCGGCCTGTAATGGCAATTTTTCGTATACAGGCTGAATATGAATGCATGAATGGCGCGCGTAAACGGGGAGCGACGTGCAAATTTGACGCCTTTGTGATGTGCGCGGCGCGTGATCCGCATTCTGCTGAGGGGGGATCACGTATGGTTGCGGTGATGGCATTCGCTTGATGGGAAGTGTTGCTATTAAAGCTATTTTTTTTATGCTGGATAAGCTTTCATTTGACCACAATCTCACCTTATGTAAAGTGACGATGTGTTTTAAGATGGAGCATGAAGACCTAGAAGGTAGATGGCTCCTCCGGACCACATTACGAAACACGAAAAAATCGCTTCACGCAATGGCCCAGCCCGGAGGGTGACAATGTGGATTTTTTCTAGCAATCAATTAAAATTATGTGACCAATGTGGTATGTATAGTGTTTGAGGGAATTTTCGAAGAAAATAGGCTGTAAGAAATGTATGTGTAATGGCACATCCAGGTGCAACAAGGAATATAAACTGTAACCGTGATCGGACACACACACACATACGGACGGGCGATATTATATATGGTAGATCAAAATAACTTCGAGATGGAACTCCTGTAAGTTTTATCTACATTCTAAATAAAGTTTTTGCAATTGAAAACATATCATTTACCAAACAAATCAATTCAATTCATTAATTCATCTACTCGTATTTGTTACTTAATACTATCAACCGATTTCTAAATTTAATTTGAAAGCTGTTCCTATAATAATTATAATTATTTATTTAATTCTAATAGCTATTTCACAGTTTTGCACCAATCAAAACTATCTTAGACTAACTTACAAACTAGAATTATTTTTTATAACTTATAAAATAGATCATAAGAAGAAGATGTCCAGCACCAGTTGTAAACTACCTACTAAATTTAAAAATATTGTAAATAACAATCTTTGTAAAAAAGCTTATTATAAAATATCGGATTACTTGCTTGAGGACAAAACTGCTTGGGACGGAATCTGCTCCAACAGAAAACCAAAAACAAGACTAATGATTGTAAAGTTTCAATACAAAAATGTGCTAGAGTTTCTAATAGCTTCTTTGCTCTAGTGTAAAAAAGTGAAGCTAGTTTTTTTTTTATAACATTGTAGTTGTAACAAAATATAAATCAAATCTATACTGTCACCGCATCGACACGTAATCGGGCCAGCTTTCAATCACAGCGATTTCTGCAGTCCGTGGGCCGGCATTTGTTTGCGCCTCGAGCGGACGCCGATGCCGCCGGAATCAGAATCAAACGGCCCCAGTTTGATTCCCGATCACTTTTGTATACGAATATCGGTCAACGAGTACTCCGCCCAAAGGCTAGCGGGGTTTTTGTTATAGCTTTCTTGGGGGAAATTAATTAATACCCCTTTATAATTGTACAATACTATTTATTTCTCCTTATCAATAATAAGTCGTAAGTGCGAGTTGCCACTTACGACAGTTGGAGATTACAACATGTTGTAATCCTATGCATTTTGACAGGTTTTCCACAACTAAAATTTTATCAATATCCGGTCAAATGTAACGAAATGTTGTAATCTCCAGCAGTCGTAAGTAGCAACTCATGGTAAGGCTAATGATGAGAAACATAGCCGACTAGTGCTGTGTCCGTTTTGTAGTGATGTGCATAATCGAATATTATATTTAACACGGATTTTGCAGTATCGAATCTGGAATGGGAGAGATGCGTTTAAGATCGCGGGCCACTGACTTAACGGATTAGCTCTACGAAGTGGCAGTTGAGTTTAGCACGCAGAACTGATAGTTGTTGGGGCTGAACATTTCTCTATGAGATCGAGGATCGCCAAGCACGGTATTGGCAGTCCACCGTCTAATTGAAAAATTGAAAATTAAAAAAAAACAAATTGGACGGGCGATTGGTAAATTCCGCAAGTTCAAAGTGGATGTAGGCTTGCATGAACCGATATTACTTTAAGTCTATGAAGGGAAACTTATGTCCAGCCGTGGTCGTCCTACAGCTAAAATGATTTTGTTGTGGACTTTTTTGTTTTAGACGCCTGAATCAATTTATTATCATTGAAGCTCTTTTATGCATTTTTCAGTATTTGAGACGAAGTGATTTAAGATAGGTAGGCACGTATTTTTTGACGACGTAGAAAAAGTTCTATGTAAGTATCTATCTACTAAAGGGACATTTTTGTCCATAAAACTAAACATAAAAGCCATTTTGAATAGGGGATTTAAACAAAGAGGCAATAAAGCCTATTTTTAGACACCTCTATTGAATATAATCGGGTATCATTGCTATAGTACCGCAAGCTTTGATGTTTCCATGGAGAAAATCTATGTACACAATTAATACCTTTGATAAAAAAACCTTTTCATAAACCTAAATTAGTGCTAAATCTGTTTTATAATAGTTTATTGAAAGTGTTTCACCCTTGTTTATCTCTCTCTCTCTTTAAAGCAAAAATAGGCATATTGAGTGTTTTAGCCAATTCAGTTTGATTAGCCAGAAGTAGAAGTTCTTATGAAAACGAGCGCTAGACTATTAAATAAATATTAACTTATTTATTATTTGAGAATATGTTTATTTCTTGGCCATTTCCATCGTTTTTGCATATGACTCCGGTGGTTCACGTCCTTGCATTTATTACATGTTAATATGGGATCATCAAAGAACATTTTCGTGTTGCTTGCAGCCACTCAGCAACAATGGCAAGGTTAGCGCTTTGTTAACTGGACTATATAGCGTTTGTTGAAGGTACAGAAAAGCGAGTTGCACTATCGACCGTTGGGGGTCATTTCAATCCTGAATGACCAATGGTCGGGTAAGCGCCGCAATTCACTGCCGAAATAGACGGAACCCAGGAGTCTTCACGGTGATAGCAGCCATTGCATAGTCAAACAGGTATCCGTGACAGTAAATTGCTTACGAGTATTTTGGATAGGACCCCTGTTGTTGGACAACTAGATGTCGAAATTTGGTAAGATTATAAGTTAACCCTGTCAAAAGACAGGACAAGACTTTTCACGCCAACTGAAAGATTTGAGGTTTCTCTTATTAAAAATCGTTAAGAACCTTATACAGAATTAAGAATTCGGCAAAAACAAAGTATTTATACTATCAACATAGTTACAATGCAAATACAATGTCCCTTAAGCCCCAAGACGAGAGATAACTTTTATTTGCTCCTACGTCTACAATAATCTGTAGAAAGGAAGCGGTTCACGATACGACACCATAGTGTCACACAAAGAAGCTTATTTCCGCTTTGACTCTACTATAGCACAACAATACCCCACTCTACCCTTTTCACAAAGTCGATCAAAACTCAACTCTGTTTTGTAGCCGCTAAGGTTTAAATTTGAGGGGTACGGTGTTGTTTGTCTATGTTAGTATCGAAGAAAATAAAACTGAACAAATATCGCGATAAGGGTTTTGTAAGGGCGAGAGGTCGGCGTCGATGACGGCTGCGAATTGTTATGATTATTCATTTTTGATAATGTTCGTGAATTATGTGTACTTTGTGGGAGCTTCGGTGAGGCAACGCGTCACGGTTTTAGAAATGCGCCAAAAGAAAATCAGTAAGTAGCTGTATTATAGTAAAATATTGCTGTAAAATTGTCTGAATGATAGAAAATAGGTAGAAAAATTCTCCACACCACCACACACCACCACCACACATCACACCAATAAACAAAACACAATATTATTAATATTAAAATTAAACCTATCATGCGTAATGGGCGGTCTTATTGCTTAAAGCAATAAATGTTATTATTATTACGTTTTGAAACCTTATTATCAAAAGCATCTGTCAACTACCAATTGCCCTATAAGGATTATAACAAATTTAAGGTAAAAGTTTCACAATATATTGATAAAAACAAAAATCACGACTTTAGTTAAATTACGAAATAATCATTCACAACAAGTGACAAGCGGATCTATTTAAGTGATTTAGGGTTTATTTTGCAAAATCAGAGTTACGTCAATTCGTGTCAGTGATGAGTTATGACAAGAGCTATCTCGAAGTTAGCTCTCTAATTTAACTATTGTCTAATTTTACATGGGTACCTCAATACAATAAAACAGGCCCTCAGATAATGTTTTCAAATTTATTTAATTCCCGTTTATCGATCAAAATGTCCTCTCTGCGCACTATTCTATGTTTCTGGAACGGAAGAGCGAGGCAAAAACCGACGTGGAGCGATAACACAGACAATGGCACCTAGTGTGTTTAACAATGGTTCGTTTGTGACGATTCTTCGCATAATAGAGCGGGTAATTCGATAGAGGGCTTTTATTGCGAATTGTGGGCGTGTAACTCAGTTAGGACCTTCTGTTTTGGTGTTTGCTCTTTGGTTGGTTTGTAATTAGCTTGGATAATTTGTTATTGAATAAGTTAAGCAAGTGATGACCGTGTCTTCGTTTTAGTCAATTAAATCTTGTTTTTTGTTGAAAATAATAAGCACACGTCCAAATATGTACTGCGGTCTGATGAAAATGCTTTCCTGTAATGCTATGTACCAACTGTCAACAGTAAAAAGAACTGATAATATAGGGTCCCAAAATAATATAAGCTGTATATAACGTTTACATAGGTAAGTGATCATTATTAGATTGGTGTTTTTTTAACAATTTTCTTTTGACTTATTAAAACTTTATTTGAAATTGACACATTGATTTAACTTGTTACATCTGGCACATCACACAAGAATATGTCTTGAAATATGATTTTGATCACTTACTTTTGCTGTTGACTATACCTAGTTAATCTCAAAATAACTGTTTACAAATATGCTATTTTTTTTAAATAGCTACGCTATACGCTAATAAACTGTTGAAATTCACAGCAGTTTAATAATTAATTAATAAAATATATTATTGAACGAAAACTTTCACGATTAAGAAGCACTAGATAATATGTAGTTTAATTTATTAAAAACAAACATTCAGCTGTCAATTATTTTTTCGACAATATAGAAAAGGGGACAGGCGTATTGTTGCATACGAAAATACATGAGTACTCGTAATCTGAGCGGTACATAATCGCCTAAATCTCATGGAGAGGCACGAGGGTTTTTATCCAGCGTCCTTTTGAAGCGCAGTCCGCCGTGACTTGGTCACTTTGTGGGCCTGCTGTTGTGCTACTAGAGTGCATAGAGCCTGCTGGATGTGGCAACATTACAGTTTACTAACAAGGGAGAAAGCGCAGTCCGCCGTGACTTGGTCACTTTGTGGGCCTGCTGTTGTGCTACTAGAGTGGATAGAGCCTGCTGGATGTGGCAACATTACAGTTTACTAACAAGGGAGAAAGCGCAGTCCGCCGTGACTTGGTCACTTTGTGGGCCTGCTGTTGTGCTACTAGAGTGGATAGAGCCTGCTGGATGTGGCAACATTATAGTTTACTAACAAGGGAGGAAGCGCAGTCCACCGTGACTTGGTCCCTTTGTGGGTCTGCTGTTGTGCTTCTGAGTGAAAGACAATTGTGCTGGAATATAATTCATTCATATGTATTAAGTTATATAACGGGATATTTACCATGATTGATTGTCTTTCGATTTTACCGATATTGAACTGAAGCTGCAGCAATTGGAGTAACAGTTTTATTGGTAGACAAAAAACTCTAGTGATGCATCGGCTCTTAATAAAAGACTGAGAAAGAGGGAAAACTGATGTGTTTCAACCGTGATCATGGCGCATGTAACTGTGCCGAAATAGCGGTAAAATCGAAAGACAATCAGTCATGGTTAATATCCCTTTAAAATAAAATAAAAATAAAAATCATTTATTCACATAGAGTTTGAAAACATAACATTTTTGGAACTCTGTCACCTGTGGTAGCTAAAGCTGTGTTACAGATGAACAGTAACTTCCTATTTAGTATATGTTGTATTCAGTAATAGAGTTGTAGTGTAGAGTCTAGGACATAAACATATGAACTATCTTATGAACTATCAATTGGATCTTAGAACTAGATTAAATAATATGTGGGCTTCTAAAGTTTAATCTAATATGAGTAAACTATAAATAAATACTTTAATTAAAATAATATATAATACATACATAGATATATATTTAATATTTACACACTAGTTTGGGTTATCATAGAATTAATAATACGTAATATTAAAATTATAATAATAGTACCTATTTGTCGGTCAATTTGGGAAAAAAAATTACCTACTCGTTATGTATTTATTTATTGTATTTATTTCGATATTATTTTCTCAATATCTTCATACGTACAGAGATTTAGCCAATCTGTAATAGTGTTTTTTAATTTGTGTTTTGTGAGTAATTTAAGTTTGTTTTTTGAGTGTAGTATATTATAAAGTTTGGGGGCTAGTCGATTATAATGCCTCCTAGCAATTTCGCAGTGGTACGGGGGAATCTAAATAGTATTAATTAATATAATTAGGAATTTTTAGGATGTATCTCCGTCCACATTGCCACTTTTCATTGTGATCATGTAAGTATATGGTCAAAAGTAGTAGTAGAAGTTACTTTCAAAAAAAACGTTACAATCGCAGATTTTAAATTCAGCTTAACAACCCAGTCCCTTCCATAGCCCGTTACCTCCACAACTAAGCGTCGATACACAAAACGGGCGCGCCGAAGTCTTTTATGCTTTCATCCGATTAGTCCCGTGTATGCTTATGAGTCCTTTGTGACAGCGCTCAGGAGCTCCTTTCGGGCTCAATGGGGACGTAAGGGAATTTGCGATTCTTTCAGTGGTAAAAATGGGAAAATATCGGTGTTTCGGCATTGTTGGAAATGTTTTGTATGTGAGCTATTTTTTTATCTTTTTGTTGTGCAAGCTGTTTAAAATAATAAATTTCATTTATTGATTTATAATAATTTTGTGTGCGTAGTTTCCGGGTCTTAGAACTATGGATTACTAGCCTACATAATTCTAACATAGATGGGCAAACTTCAATCAATTAAAATAATTATCTATTATAAAAATTGCATTGTTGTTTTGTTTTTCAATAAACACAACTGCATAAGACTTAATCGTTACATGCCAATATAAGAACGTCAATAAATCTTTATTTTTGTCATAAATTATATCAATGACAGAAAAATAACATATAATTTGTAGCCATAAAGCTATTTAGTAATTGATAAAATTTTCTTATTGCCATACAATATGCATTTTTGCTACATAATTTAAGTCTTCAGTTTAGTTTCTTGTAATTGGACTCTGCGCTTGAAGCGACAATTTGCCAGTGTCGAGTTAAATAAAATTATAAAGTGTAAAAGATGTTACTCAATTAAACGCCATTTTGCGTCTCCAATTTAAGTCTTATAACTTGAAACCTAGTAACATGACATCATTTGACGGTTTTTATGCGATTTTCCTGATATGTCGACGTTGTTGCAACCGCCAACGGCCGTCACGGCATTAACTCCGCCGTCAAAAACCTTCAAATATTCTTAAAACCAAGGAAAATTAATCAAGGGATTTACCTATAGTTTAATTCTTTATTAGGTACTTATTCAAACTAACTATCCACTACTACTACTACATCAATCTTATTGAAATTCAGCATACATTATTTCTGGACTACTCACATAGCATCAGCAGCAGAGCTTGTGTGTTGTTAGGTGACATATTGTGATATACCTACTACATAGATATATATTTTTGTAAATACTTAATCTCAATATATTTTATTAGACTCATTCACTTGGGGTTCTGCAAATTTTGTTAGTTGAATACTAAAATTAAACTCAACCAACAATGGCGCCTAACGTGTCACAAAAGTCTACCAAAATCATATTCATACAACTTACGAAATCCGTCAACAAAAACCAACATTCGCATGGCAACAAAGAAACACCTAACCGTACACCAGACAGCGTGGTTTGCATTCCGCGAAAAGAATGCCCGACATAAATAATAGCAGTAAATAAGAGTAAAATATTGAAAAGTGTCGGCGGGTAAAAGGCGCCCGAAACTTTATATCCTTGGGTTTCCGGCCGCCAGCGCGCCAAAATGGCAGAACGGATATTCGTGTATCGGATTGGAGCGAGAGCGATCGTGCCCCCAAATAAAAACCGTAGACAATGTAGAGTTGGAGCTGTATAGTTTAAAACAACTTTCTTGAGAAAAATCTGTAATTCAAATAAAGATTATTTTCTATAATAATAACTGCAATACAATTTCTACAAGGACGTATCTTAAGAAAACAAATTAGTTTTTATAATTTACTATCTTACTAATTTACTTGGCTTGGCTTTGCACGGCTTCAAAAATCTTCCTCTTGATCACTCAAACTATTGCTGAAAACCGCACAAAGACTCGTTCTGTAGTTTTCAAGTTATTCATAATCATAATTTATTGATAACTTTAATTATACGTAACAATTACAGCTGGTTTAAGCACATTTATCCCGAATATAAAGACAGATAGACAAATTTATAATAAGTAAATTAAAATACCTAATATATATTAGATACGTAATTTAGATGTCGGTAAAATATTCTGGTTGTAAAAATCAATTATAAAATGTAAGTAGGGAATGTAAGTAGATGAAAAGTGACTGATTCAATACCATTTAAAACATTTTAATGGCATCATACCAACTATGTTCATAAATCACCATAATCCGAAGGAATGTCGTCCTCCGAATGCCTGCGGCTTAGTCCTCTGTTTCGAGAATATTGATTCAATATTCTTTCATTTTCTTTTCTATCCCAAAGCGAAACATTTTTATTTGCGCTTGTATTCACAACCTGCCGCTACCCAAATTTCATTTGGATGATACTCTTACGTTAAAGGCTTAGCTTGAAATGGCAAAAGAGAAGAAAGATTTTAATTAAAAACTGAAACTTAGATTCCAGGCTCAAAAAATATTGGACGTAGTATTGAATGTGTTAAACAAATTTAAAACAAAACGTCATTATCTATGCTCGATTCAATGTCCGGGACCGCAGGGCGCGCGGCAGATTTGAAATTGGAACCAAATAGGCGTTAAATGGCGGCGTGCTCTGTCATAACGTCATTTGGCGTTCATCAGCGGGCAAAACAGCATCTCCGTTTGGTGCACGTTTTATTAGCGTAAGGAATAGCGGGGCACAGTGGCTCGGAAATTCAGATTTGCATCGGATATACCGGCGGTGATTACATTTTCTTTGCTGCAGCGGCATCATTTGATTTCGTTGAGACTAGGACGCTTGGCTCAGCTAAATTTAGGTCCTCTCAGCGTTTAATTTGACTGAAATATTCGGCACTAGTCATTACCTTCACTGTGTCAGCATAACAGAATTCAGATATAAATTCTGTCAATTTACTTTATAATTTGCAAATTCTTGCTGGAATAGCGAATAAATCGGGGCTTTCTGGAATAAAAATTCGAGCAAATCACATTGAGAATGGAATCACAATTCGGGTGATAAAGGCGAATTCTCTGGCAGCCATCAGCCAACCTCATTACTTTTCATATAAAACGTGACGCGGTGAGATTTTCTTATAAATTTCATTATGGCGATCGATTCGTCTCGATAGAAGTGTCGGAGGGTGGCTGGAATATAATAACAAATAGGTTAGCTACGGCGATGTGTGATTCTTAACAAGCTTTTGAAGGATATGGTTAAGGCATATCATAAAAGTGACATTTTAATCAATACAAGTGTTGGAAAATAGAAATGGTCTGACAATATGGCAAAAAAAATTACAAAGATTTAAAAGTTGCTGACCAAAATAAATTAAAACAGTATAAATACAAAAATATACTTACTTAAGACGAAAAGCATTTAGAACAGTTATACAACACTAGACTGAAGCCTCAACACTACAACAACACTGGCTCTGAAGCCCTTTATTTCATTAGTCATAATAAATACTTTTATTTGTTTCTTTTTTTTTGTTTTGTACAACAAATGTATTAAGGCATATCAATTGGTTGTACATATATAAAGATTTTTCTTACCAGATATTTTTCTGTATATTTTATTTTATACAAATTAGATTGTATTCTTCCCGTTCCCAACCGTTCGAAACCAAATGCTCATCCGCCGTGAACTATTGAAAACAAATTGAACTTTGAAAATGGAAGCGATTTTCGAATATGGAATGTAAATGAACGTTTGAATATAAATGCCGCAGCAGACTGACTAAAGAAAATTAAATGTATTTTGTTTATTTTTGTCTGATTATTTATTTTCGTGATATACGAGTACCTACCTAACACAATACAATGTTTTATTTTACAACATTTTGTATTATTAGATGTGACACGTATTGCATAGGTATGGATAACTAGGTTTTTAACAGAAAATACAAGATATAAGTGTGTATTTAAATACAAACACATTATGACTGAATGAAAAAGCCGTGTTTGCTAAGTGCGAGCACACTTGACTTTCATTCCGTAGGTCGTGGGTTCGAACCTCGCCGCGTCCTGGATCATTCTGGAAATGGTTGTGCGCGTTAAACACTTGCTTTAAACAATTAACGGTGAAGGTTAACATCGTGAGTAAACCGGCATGAGAACTTTTAAGAGTATGAAGGTCATCTGACATTCACCAAACCGCACTTGCGTGATGAATTAATGTCTAAACTCCCTTGTCAAATGAGAAGTCCCGGCTTGGCTTTAGAATCCAGCCGCAGGATTTTGAGGGTGTTGATGCTCGATTTAAGATGGCATGCGTTACGCAAGGGCGAAGGGGCTGCACTTCCCACAGCGCCGGAGCAGTTTATTAGTACTATTTTTTTTAAAAAGAGCCTGGAATGATGGTGTGCCTGTAAAGCGCCATTTATATACTTCGGAAATTGTGACGATGTTTAATTGGGCTAGTCTGATACGACAACTTGGCACTCGCCAACAAGGAATCGCATTTGCTGAAGAGCATGGGTTGATTTTATCAACAAAAGAGTGTAGTGCACCGTAAACCAATGAGGGTTACTAAAATATTGTTTTTTATTTAATATTTGTAACTGAGAAGCTAGGAAATTATTTAAAACCCTATTTTTGAGGTTAGATTTTAGTGAATTTCAGGTTTATTATTTGCCTGAGCGTATTCTATAATTTTACTACCTCAACCTAATAAACACCAATTCTTAAGTACAAAAGTTAATCAAATTAATGTTCAACATCTTTATTATACCTGAAATTACATCAATATCCAGCACATGAATACCTAAAGACCACTTTATCAAGTCAACATTTGACGAATCAAATTAAATAAAGTGATGAGTTGAAAGCGACAAATTAAATACGTTTTCATTTGAAAGTAAATTTGGGACAGTCGCGTGAAAAATTGTAAAAGTAGACACCTTAATTCCCCTTCACAAGATGACACCGTATTGTGGCGTGGTGACTCAACTGGTAGGGCTGTCACATTCTTAAAACAAGGAGGTAATTTAGACCTTGTCTATCTATCTATAACCATAATAAGTACTTACTCGTTATTATGTGAACTATCGCATAGAATTCTATGATACTTTCTTTGTATTTGTTATGTTTGGGACAAGATTTGAAGAAGAAATAAAATAATATCAAATAGACGATTTTATTGTTTAAATGTGATTTTAAAATTCTTATATTAAATTGAGGTATATTTTTTTATTTATCATGTGGGCAGGAAAATGACAATTTACATACAGTATATAAAATAATTATAAAATGAAACCTTTGAATTGGCCTTCTGAGTTAAAACATGTTGTAGACATGTACTTTTTATATGTATCTGTTTATATTAGTTGCCTAGCTGTAAGTTTTCTAAAATTGTAAAGATACAATAAAATAACAATAAAAAATAAACTACCATAATGTGTAAGAAATATTTTATTTTAAAGATAACTCTTGAATGACTTGAATTTGACGACCTCTGTGGCTCAGTGGGCGAACGTCCGCTTGAGGCGCAGGAGGTTGCGGGTTCGATTCCCGCCGGGGGACCAGATTTTGTACGATCTACAATTTCTGGTTTCGGGTCTGGGTGTTTTCTATGTATCATAAATGTATGTATTTACAAAAAAAAATATGTATCTATGTAGTATATCATATCAGTCACCTAACACCCATAGTACAAGCTTTGCTTAGTTTGGGGTTAGGTGATGCTGTGTGATTAGTCCGGAAATATTTAAATATTTATTTATTAAAAAATAATATTTATATTTTAATGATAAAATAATTATAAATAATAAAAATTAAACCAGAACAAGTGAAAAGTTTCTATCAATATCAAAATATAATCAAAAAAATCCGTTTACGTAGAAAAAGCTGAGGCAACAAACATATGAAAATACGTATAGAATGTTCCGCCATTTTCCGTATATTATAAGTATATTTTAACAAATTAATGTAATTTCATTTTTATTTCTTCAATGATTTTTCAATACCTACCTAATAATTTATGATAAAATTTAAGAATATAGTTTTGTTAATGTTATAATAATAAAAATACTGACTATTTTGTAAACTTTGCATACCAACTGGAGAAAATGTTGAAACTGAATTAAATAACTAACAATGTCCTGTATACACATGTTTTTTTTTTGCAAATAAATTATGCTTTATTTATTCAAATAAAAAATAATTTCCAAATATAATTCACGACGCAACTGACTTTTTTCTTGCATTAGACAACCCTAACCTAGACGTATAATTTTCCCCGACTGTTTGCGTAACACCGAACTCAGATTAAACCAAGATAAATAAATACTTAGCGTTAATCCATTTGCTGGTGATGTAATTCACCAATAATAACGAAGAAAAAGAATGAAGAGAGTATGCGAAACATAATCATGATTTCGTAAATAGTTGATTTAATAAGAGCGAGATAATATTATGAATTTTGAAAAATAGCTTTATTTACGATTTTGTAAATTTAGTTTAAACGCTTTTAAATTTGAATTTCATAGAATTGTGGCAATTCACAACATGTGTAAACCTAACTAATATGACGTCATAATGAATAAAATGACAGACGATATATTATGGCTTAAATGATATTTTAATCTTAGCTTTAAGTTTAAGCATGTTGTGAATTGCTAGATACTCGTTTTGAAATAAAATAAATTTTGTGTTCATCTAAATTTATAAAATAATATTCTATTTTTTTAAATTAGAAATTCTAAACAAAAAGGCATACATTATCCTAATTAAATCCATTACAAGTAAGAATATAGGTCTACGCCGTAGACCTGCTACAAGCTACGAATGAAGACTTCTACGAATGTCTACGAGAATAGACAAAATTCTTGTAGCAACTAAATAATGTAATACTAATTGCTTTAATGATGTAGGAAGGACCTACTTACGTATCTATGGTATGTACTAAAAGAAAATATTAATTAGAAAAGGGAAATATTATAGAAACAATTGAAGATTCCCACTAGCCATACTATTATTATAAATAAAACTTTTCTTTTACACATTTTTAAATTTAATTATAAATATTTGATTATGTAATAAGTAACCTACTATAGTCTAAGTCTATTTAAAGTTGTAATGTCCCAACGGGGCTCATGTAAGGGTATATAAACTTCACACCTAAATTGTAACCCCATGAAACAACGAATAAATGAATAATGAATATGACAAATTGTAGTATTTTTTTAAAGATTCATAACAAGGCCACCTTGAAGGAGAAAGAAAGGCGTTTTCTTAAAGTCCTTTATACCACAAGTTACTGTCCTAAGCCGGTTTCTCATGATAATGAGAAACACTAAGCCGGAACTCAAATGAAACACTGCTTTCAGTTTTTTAAAAGAAAATTTTCTCCAAGAATGTGAAGTAATAAGCAGTTTTCTTTCGCGCCAAAATTGTCTACCATAATAGCGTCGGGAAGATAGCGCCCGCCATAAAAAGAGATAAACGACCAACTCTCTATTATTTTTGCAGTTTAACAAAGGCAATGTGTGCACCAGCCTTTGTCTCTTTCTAACCCGTTGGGAGGATACACTCACCCTCGGTGGCGAGCTGAAAACAAAAATTTGTCGTTCCCTCCCTCCGCTAATGTTCCCGAGGCAGCAGCCGCGTAATTTACTTGAGAAACTTAATACATGTCAATTAAAATTTTATTAAACTCTCAAATTGAGCGCACTCGAATGTGTACGATGGTTTTATTAGTATTTTAATACCGTTCGTTCATTATTATTTGAAACGTGTTTCGGCCTACGTGTATAGGTAATTTGGTTTCCATAAATAAATTACATTTTCAACAATAATTAATTATGCCAGAGATAACAACGATTAGATACATTACTTATTTAAAAGTAATGTATCTAATCGTTGTTATAAAATTAGATAAAACACAGAAACTTAATAGATGAAAAATCTAAAGAACTTTAAAAAAAAAGGTAGACATATGTAAAAATTTGCAACCATCCAGCCAGATACCTAGAAGCTACTTGCTTCAAAGAACAGTAAAAACCTAATAAAAATCAGTATCTGTCAAGAAAATAAATTTATAACACTAACCAAGAACCCAAAATTGATTAAGCCATAAAAAGCCGCATAAAACCAACAAAAAACTTTATTGGTCCGCGGTGTGAGTGCGACCTCTTTGTTGTCATTGTGCTGGCATCCCGCGCGACAATGGCGCGCTGTGTTGGCGGGAGAAAAAGGCGGGAACTTATCGCGCCGCCATTACGGGCGGCTTATCAGCGCCGCTTCCGTGCAAGACTCCGCGACTTTTTTCTTTTACGGTCACGTCTCGCAGGTGGAGATAGCTGGTGTTTTTGTTTCGATAACCTATTTGGAATTTGTGCCGATTTTCTTGGTTTATGCAGTGCCAAGTTTGGTTCGATATTACATTTTTGATGAAATTAAAAGTGCAGCTGATTGTTAGCAAAGAGCCGTATTACAAAAAAAAAACTCACTGTTGTGTTTCTCGGTTTTGGTCTTCTAGTTTTTGAGATCTTGCCACGGGGACGGTACGGAGTAGCTACTTACTTAATTCCTTGTAACATATTTTTACTTCGATAGGGCTAATCCTAACTGTATCTAAACTGTATTATAAAACATAACGCAAATGTATTAAGGAAACGAAACTCACTTCACAATTTTCACAAAAAGCGAAATCGCACCAAACGCTTACATGAAATTGCGCTCGGCGGAGTTGAAAATGAAATATAAAAGTGCTTTCAATAAACAAGATCATTAGGGTGAGGCGCGCTGAATGAGCTAATTAAGGCGAAAGAAACCCGGAGAAAAGCTGAGAAAAGTGCGGGAAAACAAGAATATTCCGGGCGCGCGCAGGGCCGTATTCAAGGCTTTATTTTATTAAGCATATTATTATTAACGTTCCTACTGCTGGGACTTGGACTTCTCTTTCACGCTAGCCAATTGCGGGTTGATGAACGTCAAATGTCCTTCAAACTATAAAAGCGCATTAAGTAGTCATCATCACCCTATTAACGTACCAATGGACACAGGGACTTCTCTCTCGACGAGGGAGATTGGGCCTTAATGCGCCACGCTGGCCAACTGCGGGTTTTTGAATGTCCCATGTCCTTCAAAGTATAAAAGTGTATTAGGTAGTATGGGTGTTTAGTGTGGGTAATAAAAAAAAATCTATATATTTATGTATTTATATTGTATTTATGTATTATATCAGATGTCTAGTGCCCGTAACACAAGCTTAAGAGCTTACCGCGGAGCTAAATGTTGTTGTGTGTATTTCCCGGATTTTTTTTTGCTTAACCTGGAGCAAGTTTACTTAAGAAGAGCCCTAGTCTTAGATAAACTTGTATCTGTTTATCGTTAGAATAGGACTTGTTTGTTTCCTTACATATCCTGTCGCTCTGAAATTTTCTACCTACGAATAAATAAATTTCGGAGCAACGACTAAACGTCGGATTTCAATTCAATTTTATAACGTATTCCGTGCTTTACAAAACAAAAACTCGTTGCAAAAGTACGTTTCGACTGCGAGCCAGACCACTGCGATGAATCGAACAAAAATTCGCACTTTTTTCCCACCGAAAAGTACACTCTCCTTCCACGATCTCTTAATTCGTGATTGACTTATACCCAATAGACCCCCGGTTTAATTTGCGTTAGAAACAGGGGAAAGGTTACTATAATTTGCTTATCACAAACAATTTGTTAAAAGTCGCAATCCACCATCATAAATTTGATGCAGACAAAATTAAAGATTTGATTATTATTGATAACGCTAATTGCGGAAATACGTTCACCTCATATGAGGATTACAGTATTTCTATTTAAACATCGCGATCCCTTAGTCCGTCCCCTACGAAGCGTCCGCGTTGCCTCTGAATGGTCGACTAACAAACTCTTTCACAAAAACACAATAATTACTTTAAGCCGAATAAAAACGCTTTCTTCGCGAACTCCGGACACAAGGGCCTTAATTTCCACCTTGCACCCACTTTATTATTAGGGTTACGTAGGAGAAACCAGGAACTAAACCACGACTTTAAAAATATATTTTAATTGATAGTCATTTATTGATAATATTATAAATATACGTCACAATTACATCTTGTTTTTAGTACCTACTAATAATTGTCAAAACAAATCAAATCATCAAAAATAAAAATAAATAACGTTTTGCTAGGATACAAGATCGTTTATTTCCATTGTTAGGTTTCACAAAACTTAGAAACGGTTATGTATTATTTAAGAGCTTAAATATTTTGGTATATCGACAAGGCTTCACACATATTTAATGTTCAATTTAAGTACCTAAGATTATCTTGTTTCGTGTTATAATTTAAATTTTGCGTTAGATTCCAAATGTTGATATCAAATGATCCAAAACGTTAATGCTTGATCTATTTTCAATACTGTCAGAACTATGAAAATAACGTGAGCTAAAATATTACCACCGTATTAATAAGTGGAACCCTCAGCCACTGCTTACCCTTGACGAGTTTATTATTAAATTTTTCTAGGAAGAAAGGGCCCTCAGTATCGACAAAAAGGTTTTATTTCTTATTATTTTGCTTTGAATAAGATGATTAGCGCACCATATTTTATTATACAGCAAACAATCTCAAATGCTTAAATTTCCTCTTTTATAAATAAGTAAGTACAGTTAGTACCTACTTAGATACAATTTTATTCGATTAAATATTTTAACCTCGTTGCTTTTAAGTCATAATGCTGGCTGTATTTAAGAACTTTGTTTGTGATATCGCGTATGTAACAATTCACTAACTCCAAACCTGAACGGATGCTTATCAAATTAAATTAAGAATATCTATGGCTGGAGATACCTTTAAATAAAAAAACTACTGAGTGAGTTGAAACCTACCTACCGCCGTTAAAATAAGCCTCCGCGTCGCAGCCGCACCGATTCACTATAAGATAGTGAAAATGTCGAGGCGGTGCTGTGGCGACGCGGCAGCGGGCTTAACGCATCTTATGTAAAACGGTGCGGGGGCGGCGCAGTACCTAACGGCATCGAGGCAGGAGCAGCAGCACTAACGCGACAATTCACTCACTCATAAGAAATATATAGAATAGATAGAAAAATCTTTATTACTTACACCAATAAACATAAATACAAAATTAATAATACAAAAAAATTAGAAATGATCACTTCAAAACACAATCGTCGAGTCGAGTCCTTTCGTAAACCTACCTCTATTTATTAAAAAAAACAGGGTTGATTAGCTCATCTCATCATACCAGTATTAACACAGTATCTCACGACTATATTCCCCAAAGCATCTTGCAGATAATTATTCTCATATTTACTGCAGGCGAGATAAGCGTGGTTTATTGAAAAACTTAGCCCGCGGTTGATTAAGATTAGTTCGCAAGTTGTATAATAATTCAGATTGAGCGGTGATTTGAGTTCGCGAATTCGCGAGGGCCTGATTTCGCGGGCCAAAGATGTAAATATCTCGCTGGAAATAACATAAAAATGTCTTTATTTAATACACCCAGATCCGCTTAGCTTCGTAACGTCTTAGTTTTTAACCATTTAAAAAACAGTAACAATAAATTCCAGGATTTTAAAACAAAGCATTTTATTTATATTAGGTACCTATCTAATTCTAATTCTAAGTGGAGGAACTGATATCTAAACTGACATCTCGCCTAGGAGTGTTTTGTGCATTATGTGATAATAATGTATATTAGGCATGTTCCATATTAAAAATAAATATAAAGTTCTTAGGTTGTATTTATTTTTCAAAATGTCAGGTCTTAAAAAAGTATTATTATTTTAATTGCATTGTAAATGCAATTTTACTTTTTGCTAAAATGGTTCCTTATATAACAAATCTTCCTAAGTCGTACAATTTCAGATCTTTCCATACTCACCGAAACTTTTATTACACCCTGTATAGATTTCATTTTATACAAACCTTGACCTAAAACACAACAAACACAAGGCCGAAAGAATAATCGAATTTGATGCATTATTTCGGAAGTTAAGGGTACATACATACATTTTTATTAATATATCTACTTACTCGTAGATAATAGACAAAATTAAGAAAACAAAAGTTTGACAACAACGTCAACCGTTAAGTTTTATACAAAGTGACAAAACTCCTCTTTATTTTAAATTTAACCTATTATTTAAATTTTGTATACGAGTATAATGTCAACAATTTAAGCAGAAATTTTAAATTTTTCTCGAGTTCGATAATCGACATATATTTAATTTATGTTTGTTAATATTTTATTTTTTAATATTGCTTAGATTGTAGCAAAAGTGTTTCAAGCTATGTGTTACTATGACTACAACCACGACGGCGTAGAAGCAGAAAGTGCGCTCCGCTATTGTTTAACATATTTTATTTGTGTAAAAAAAGCTTAATTTTTAATTGCTCGAATAGGTAATTCGAGCAATTTTCCTTCAAGAAAAGAAATAAGTTTTTTTCGACAACTATAAAATATAAAGATATAATTAAAATTATATTTTTTTCCCCCAACAGAAATTAAAAAGCACAATACAGAAGAAAATGGCGGTCTTATCGCTAAAGAATTATCTTTGCCAGACTACCTTCAATTGATTGGAGGAATACCTACACAAGTGGATATTTGTGCAAATTATAAAAGTACATAAAAGAGGAGAGAAACCTATAAAATCCGACTTAATAAATAATGGCCCCATCCAGAATCTTACTGACATAGACCACGGTAGACATCTTGTAAAGTTAACAGCACACGCGGTAGCAAACCTAATGAATTAAGCTGTATTTACTGGTTACTTAGTGTTTCAACGAGATAACTCTTAGACGTGAGTTATGATACTTCTGTTGCTTGTTAGAAACGCAGTCAAGTTTATAATATGTTAATGTGACGCACTGATACTTTCTTAGACGATCTGGGTCCTTAGGCAGTTATACTTACTATTGTCGAATGCCTAAGGCCGCGTTTAAGGACAAGCGTTGCTTCAAGAAGTTTGTCAAGCATGGCTTCAAGCAACACGTAAGGCGAAGCGTCAAGAGCCACGTTGAGTGGCACTTCAGGTATTGATATATTGTTTTTTTTTTTTTTTATGTTACATAAGCTTTCTTTTGACCACAATCTCACCTGATGTAAAGTAACGACGTGATCTAAGATGGGGCATGAAGACCTAGAACTCCTAGAAGATGGTTTCTACGGGCCACACTACGAAACACGATAAAATCCACTAAATACCTATAGATGATTCCCAAAGTTCTCAATACTTGAAACAGAAATAGCGAAGATTGTATCGATATTCAATCTCCGCCGCTCGCTAATCACCGCTTGACGGGAGTAGATAAAAGTTAGCCCATCAGGGTTAATTACGGGGAAGTAGCGCGTAATCTGATGCAGGGGAAACAGCGCAGATGTTCCATATCTCGCGGTTCTGATATAAGAATCCCAACTACCTTTTATAATTATATTTATTTATTTTCATATTTTATTTTAGACTTTCAGAGATATTTGGGGAAAAGTATATATTTTTACATTTTGCATCTTTTTTGCACTTGACCCCGATGATTCACGATTTTCGTTGTTTGCAGCCACTCAGCAAATGTAGCAAGTTTAGAGCCTCGTTGATTGGACTAAACTGATAGAATGGACAGCCGTTTAAAATATAAATACTAAATTATTTTATTCTGGATCTTTTCCAGCTTATTCAAATTAAATCAATACTTACATATATTAATTCAATATAATGTAAGTAGGTACATGTCCATAGTACAAGTAGCAATTTGGATATAGGTACAAGTGTTAAAAAAAAATATTAATTATAAAATAAATTTAAAATTAGAGAGAAATCGCCGTTTCAAAGACCTTACTTTCCTTAAAAGTAAAATATCATAGTATTTTGCAATGCGCTTGCACTCCAGTATATTTGGAGACTTTTGGTTCTTCATAGCGTTTTTCACCCCTCGTAACTTTTAATGGGAAAGTTTGTCCGTCATCCGCCCGTATGTTTCACGGCAAAAGCGATTTGTCTGAAATTTGCAATGGTAATAGATTACCTATAACTGTGAAAAGAACATGGGCTACTCTTTACCAGAAAATCCATTGTAACGCGGGTAAAACCGAGGGGCGCGGCTAATTATAGTTCAGCTGGGGTACCTGGGTAGGATGTGAAATAAAACAAACAATTACACAATGATTACATAATATGATTATATTTGATTGTCGTTTTTAAAACATCGAATCTATAGAACATTCAATACCTACGTAGAGACAGACAGAGATTTCCATGGTATAAGATTATTGTTTTTAAATTGTATCACACACAATATTGACATTGATTATGATTAAAATTACGCACAAATTGATAGATTCAGGCGTTACTTTGCGGAAATCCATTCTAAATATTTGGTTCCATTTAGGTATTCATTACGCCCTAAATAAATTGTTAAATCGATTCCGGGATTCTAAGGATTCGTAGATTCCGTCACCTCCTAACTGCGCTGTATACCTAAATGCTGGAGATCCCGGAACATGATCTAATCCGGAAAAAACGAATCTTTAGAAGGAAACGATCTAACAAATATTTTATAACTAAGATAAGAATTACAAAATATAAATCCGTCATTACAAGACGAACTCATTTACAAATACCTGAATAGCCAAAACCCTTAATCCGATTTTACTTTGCATGGATCGAATAGTTAAACGATTATTTTATAGTTAAACTAATCGATTCATGAAAATGTTAAGTGATTGATTATATTATTTAAAACTTATGTATAGTATAGTATACAGGCCGTCCCAAACTTATGGGACATGAAGGGGAAGTACCTTAAATATCGTAGATAGGGTATTTTGCTGAAATAACACTTTATGTTAATTTTAAAAGTTAGGAATTCTGCATTAATAGATTTTCTAAAAAATACTTGCTTCGTCTGGGAATCGAACCGACTTAAATGTCAAAAAAATAATAATACGGCACTTTCATGTATGTTTTTAATTTGATTAAAATGATTAATTTCATGATGTTCGTTTTTTAAAAATACTATGTTAGTTAAGCAAAGTTATTATTTTTTAGCTATTCTTTCGATTGGCATCATAGAAGTAGGATGACTTTTTTTGACATTTAAGTCGGTTCGATTTCCAGACGAAGCAAGTATTTTTTAGAAAATCTATGAATGCAGAATTCCTAACTTTTAAAATTAACATAAAGTGTTATTTCAGCAAAATACCCTATCTACGATATTTAAGGTACTTTCCCTTCATGTCCCATAAGTTTGGGACGCCCTGTATAGTAATTTTCCACTATTCAATTCTCAGCTCGATTATTTTGATAGGTCAACTTACGATCTACGAGTATAATATGGTGTTTGGTGCATCAACCGATAGGTTATTACAGGGCCATGCTCTAATCCGTGAGCCTCAAAGATTCTTAAAACTAATAAAATCTATTAAGTAGCGTCAGACGTCCAACAAGAGATCTAGACACTAGACTTGAGACTCTCTCTCTCTCTCTCTCTCTCTCTGGTCTCTTGTCTCGAGCTGCGACAAGAGACATTGACAGAGGCTTAACCTTAGTACTCACGTACAATTTTACACGATAGTTGTACTCCAAGTCGAGTAAATATTAACATGTGCAAGTTGTGACCGCAAAACTCAAAGCTCGATGGAAATAAATTAAAGTAATTTTTTCCTTCGCACCTATTCGAAGCGATCCGCCAAGCTCGAGTGAAACCGTATGTGAGTACGGAGCTATAAATCCAACAGCCGACGTTCTGCGGCGTAATAATAACGAAAATTAAAACCCTCAGAAATACTAAAAAGTACGTTACCGAACCCTTAAAAGCCCATCGATCGACGCACCAAACACTTTATAAACAGTAAACATTGTAATCCATGTATTTCTTTCATTTTGTATTATGTATCTATTAATAATAGGTATTACAGAATAGTATTTTTACTACGTGGAAGTCTGTAATCGGTAGTAGCAAAAAAACACTGAGCTATGAGCAAAGCGTCATATGTCTCCACAAATGCAGTATAATTTTGCAAAAGTAAAGATAATAATATATTACGGTGTTTTTATTATCATGTGGATTTGCTCACGCACGTCTGATAGGCTCGCAGAAGTAAAATTGATAGCAGTGTCCCCGCGACCCGCGTGTGATTATAATAAATACGAAATTTAAATGTAAGTAGTAAATGTTACAAAATGGTCTTGGTGTTTTAAGCCATCTCATTATATAACAGTTGCATAATAGTGCGCGTGCATGAGCAAGCCCGAGTGACACTAAAACGACATTAATCTTGAATCTCAGTCTGAATATAATCCCTATACAACGTAAACGAAGCAACGTCGTTTGACAGCGAAAAATTGAAAAAAAAACGATTTTACTTTGAAAAACTGTTAAATAGATAGAGAGAGGAAGATTCATAACGGGGTAAAGATAAGAAAAAATAATAAATAAACAGATAAAAAATATATTACTTATATAATTTTTTAATAATTTAATTACCATAGGGTAATTAAATTATTTAACACAACTTAGCAATAAATACCTACTTATGCAATTTTCAATAAAATATATAGCCACACAGCAGGCAATATAATATGTACAGCCAAAGATTAACAATAAAAATACCGGCAAACTATTAAATATTGTCCTTGACCAATAAACTTTTAAATATTATTTAATAATATTATTAACAAAAATCTATTAAAATTAAAATAAAATAAAACAACTTAAAATAAAATTGGGTTTGTGTCAAGTCACATTTTGACATAAACATGTGCCGAGTGTAGTTTTTGATAACATATATAAATGACAAAACCTTAGGTCATTCTTATTAATTAAAGACGCGGAGAATAGGGTAGACGACTAAAAAAATTATAATTAGTCCGTCATTTCATTACTTGAATTGTACCCATATTTTTCCTTGCAAACTAAAATTCAAGAGTCTTGAATCAAGACGATGCAGTGTATTTTAAGTTTTACGCGAAGCGAAGTGGTCATGCTTTCGTGCAAAATGTCCTAAGTGTATGTATGTACGTCACAAACCCCCACTCCGGCAGGTCTATTACGTAAAACTTTGCGACATCGACCGCTACGCGATTGGTTGAAACAGATCAGAAACAGGCTAGAAACGATTTACAACTGTTGCTGTCGCTACTGCAAAGTTTCACGTAATAGACCTACGGAACTTTTATGCGCTGTATCTTGAAATTTCTTATTAAATTGATGAAAAAAAAATAGGTGTCCTGTATTTTTGGACGGGCTAACAGACCGACTAAAAGAATACCAATTTTTGAAGTGAAACTTCTTTAGAATCGTTGTGATTTCAAACCGGATGCAACGGAAATACGACAGGTAAGCCAATCTTAAACGCTAACAAGGTTAAGCAACTTTGCGCGACGTCAGTACTTGGATGGGTGACCGCCCGAACAAAATCTTTTTGCACAGTATTTTTTTTTTGTTTTTTTTATTCATCTTATTTTTTTGACGATTTATTGAAGTTTCACTTCTATTGTGTGTGAATCGCACACATACCTTTTTTTTAATTAGTCATCATGCCTATTCTGGAATTACCTAAGATTTTGTTCTTTGCATTTCATTAGGAATAAGTGATAAAAAACTAGGAACATTTGAACGTACAGCTTCCTAAGGTTGAGCAATTTTAGGGATAAAACTAGAGTTATCAATTTACAAAACATTTTTAAAAATTGTTTAAGTACAGGTTAGAAAAAGCGTTAATTTTGTACAATATTTGGACACATATTTTTAATTGGACTCAGAACACTTATGATTATACATAGAAGACACTAATAACTGTTTCGTTCAATATACGCTACAAATTGTTTTTCAACATTCTACTGTTTATCTATTTATTACAATACTAGCGGCACGCCCCGGCTTTGCACGGGTAATTATAAAAATTGTTTCAAAATTATTCGAATTTTTCTCGCCGTAAAAACCATCCATAAACTCCAACGAACATTTAAAAAAATAAATTGGCTAAATTGGTATAGGCGTTGTTGAGTTATGCGCTTAGCAACACATTTTGCGATTCATTTTTAACCCCCGACTAAAAAGAGGGGTGTCATAATATGTTTGACGTGTCTGTCTGTCTGGGACATCATAGCTCCCGAACGGATGAAGCGATTTCAACTTAGTTTTTTTTGTTTAAAAGGTGAGTCTAGCGCGAGTGCTCTTAGACATGTTTCATGAAAATCGGTTGTGCCGTTTAAAAATTGTGGGGGTTAGAGTGGGGAAGGAAAACCGAAAATCTGCAAAAACTCGAGTATCGAATGAAAGCGCATTGCGTGCACATTACACATTATTATGGTGTTTTACTTTTAAGGAAATTGAAGGATTCGAATCGGGGGTTTTTCATAAATTTTAAATTTAGTTTTATTATTTATAATAAGATTAAGGTAAGAGAAAACATACTATTGATTGCAATCTTCAATTTGGTGTAACCGACAACAAACATAAACTTGGTTCGGGTCAATTTGTGTAACGTTAGTTTTTTGAAGAAAGTTGGTTTTATATTGGTGTATAATTTTTCGTTCAAGCTAAGAATTAGTGTAAGAGCAATGCTGGTTTGCCAAGATACATATACCAACTTAACCTTCTTCGGTCATAGGAATACAACAATTCGACTTATGTAAATGGATCACATACTTTGACTTACATTGATCACATACATGACTTTGACTTGACTTTAAATACCTACTCAGTTACAACATAATTTCGACGGAAATCTGCAAAATTTACAGTTAAAATGTGTAGCGTAACTGTATTTTTTTAAAGTTAGAATTATATTGTTATGCTTAAAAACTGTATACTCAACTTATTTTACGTGTTTTGGTGGTTAACCCAATTGAACTGCCAACCGACGATATGTACAATATCTATGCTATAATGGTAGGGTTTAGTTCTGAAAATAACTTTTTGAATGGGATTAGTTACCTGTTAACGAATTATTAACTACTAACTAAGCGACAAAATATTATCAAGCGACAATTTTTTTATTTCCGCACATGAACATTCAGTAGGGAGCCGATCGCGCGACAGATTATTTCGTGATCTTAACCCCCCTCCCGTACCTTCGTGCCCGAGTGACGCCTGCCACTCCACAACGCATAGTGTCACAAAACTATAATAGTTAGAGATATGATGTAACGACGTTTTTTGTAGATGATGATAAGTTCTACAAAGTTGTAATACATCACTTAGTTATATATTCAATAGTTTTCGCAGCATTCGCGATTAAAGAAAGATTTTAGGTTTATTTTTTCATAAAAATCGGTTATTGTCACAAAACTATAATAGTTAGAGATATGATGTAACGACGTTTACTGTAGATAATGATAAGGTCTACAAAGTTGTAATACATCACTTTGTTATATATTCAATAGTTTTCGCAGCATTCGCGATTAAAGAAAGATTTTAGGTTTATTTTTTCATAAAAATCGGTTATTGTCACAAAACTATAATAGTTAGAGATATGATGTAACGACGTTTATTGTAGATAATGATAAGGTCTACAAAGTTGTAATACATCACTTTGTTATATATTCAATAGTTTTCGCAGCATTCGCGATTAAAGAAAGATTTTAGGTTTATTTTTTCATAAAAATCGGTTATTGTCACAAAACTATAATAGTTAGAGATATGATGTAACAACGTTTTTTGTAGATAATGATATGTTCTACAAAGTTGTAATACATCATCACTTTGTTATATATTCAATAGTTTTCGCAGCATTCGCGATTAAAGAAAGATTTTGGGTTCTTTTTTTTTCACCATGGGTTACATTATCGGAGTTTGGTAAGGAATCATATTACTTTTGAAAACTAAATATAGCCTATGTCACTCAGGGATAGTGTAGCTTTCGAATGGTGAAAGAATTTTTTAAATCGGTGCAGTAGTTTCAGAGCCTATTCGAGACAAACAAACAAACAAACAAAAAATCAAACCTTTCCTCTTTATAATATTAGTATAGATAAGAAGATTAAGGTAAGAGAAAACATACTATTGATTGCAATGCTCAAATTGGTGTAACCGACAACTAACATAAACTTGGTTCGGGTCAATTTGTGTAACGTTAGTTTTTTGAAGAAAGTTGGTTTTATATTGGTGTATAGTGTAAGAGCAATGCTGGTTTGCCAAGATACATACACCAACTTAACCTTCTTCGGTCATAGGAATACAACAATTCGACTTATGTAAATGGATCACATACCTACTCAGTTACAACATAATTTCGACGGAAGTCTGCAAAATTTACAGTTAAAATGTGTAGCGTAACTGTATTTTTTTAAAGTTAGAATTATATTATTATGCTCTTCGAAAGAGCAGAAAAAAACTAAAAAAACTGTATACTCAACTTATTTTACGTTGGTGGTTAACCCAATTGAACTGCCAACCGACGATATGTACAATATCTATGCTATAATGGTAGGGTTTAGTTCTGAAAATAACTTTTTGAATGGGATTAGTTACCTGTTAACGAATTATTAACTACTAACTAAGCGACAAAATATTATCAAGCGACAATTTTTTTATTTCCGCACACGACCATTCAGTAGGGAGCCGATCGCGCGGCAGATTATTTCGTGATCTTAACCCCCCGTACCTTCGTGCCCGAGTGACGCCTGCCACTCCACAACGCATAGTGTCACAAAACTATAATAGTTATTGATATGATGTAACGACGTTTTTTGTAGATGATGATAAGTTCTACAAAGTTGTAATACATCACTTAGTTATATAATCAATAGTTTTCGCAGCATTCGCGATTAAAGAAAGATTTTAGGTTTATTTTTTCATAAAAATCGGTTATTGTCACAAAACTATAATAGTTAGAGATATGATGTAACGACGTTTATTGTAGATAATGATAAGGTCTACAAAGTTGTAATACATCACTTTGTTATATATTCAATAGTTTTCGCAGCATTCGCGATTAAAGAAAGATTTTAGGTTTATTTTTTTCATAAAAATCGGTTATTGTCACAAAACTATAATAGTTAGAGATATGATGTTACAACGTTTTTTGTAGATAATAATAAGTTCTACAAAGTTGTAATACATCACTTTGTTATATATTCAATAGTTTTCGCAGCATTCGCGATTAAAGAAAGATTTTGGGTTCTTTTTTTTCACCATGGGTTACATTATCGGAGTTTGGTAAGGAATCATATTATTTTTGAAAACTAAATATAGCCTATGTCACTCAGGGATAGTGTAGCTTTCGAATGGTGAAAGAATTTTTTAAATCGGTGCAGTAGTTTCAGAGCCTATTCGAGACAAACAAACAAACAAAAAATCAAACCTTTCCTCTTTATAATATTAGTATAGATAACATTATAGTAAGTACGGCATACAACATGAGCCTAGTTTTCAATAAGCAGCTGCAAGAAGCCGACGAAACGAAAAGGGGATTCTCGTTTCGAAGACATGATACCACCGTCTCATCATCACCCTATTAACGTTCCCACTGCTGGGACACAGGGACTTCTCTCTTAGCGAGAGAAATTAGGCCTTAATTCACCACGCTGTCCAAGTGAGGGTTGGTGAATGACACAAACATGTTCTTCACACTTTAAAGTTCTAAGAACATGCCGGTTTCCTTACGATATTTGCCTTCACCGTTAAAGCACGTGTTTAAAGCGCACATACATTTCTCAAGAAGAAAAATCCAGAGGTGCGTGGAGGGGTTTGAACCCACGACCTTCGGATTGAAAGTCGAGTGTCCTCCCACTTAACCAACACGGCACACCACCCTCTATACAAAGTATAATGGCAATGATAATTCCTGTATATATATTCGTACCCCCTTATGCGAAATAGTCAACTAAACCTACATAAAATATGCATAGCATTCGTTAATCCTCACTTTAACATTTCTGTTAGAAAGAGACAGAACTCATGCTAACTGACACAGCTTTGCTATATATATTTTGCTTAAGGTAACAAACATCACAGCAATTGTCAAAAATTGCTTCAGCATTATAATCATTCGACAAAAACAAATTCGAATCGAGACTTTATATTTTTATTGAACTCGACACTGGCAAATTGTCGCTTCAAGCGCTAAGTCCAATTACAAGAAACTGAACTGAACTGTGATTACTCATTTTATTTATAAATCTGTGGAAACGCCACTACTTTCTCTTATTATCAATTTTCAGATCCATCCAAAGGTTGCCTGGAAGAGATCGCTATAAGTGATAAGGCCGGCCATTGTGTCACTGTATGTAATATATATCTCCTATGTATGTTCCTATATTGTGGTGCTACATTTTTTTTTTTTTATTGATTTGTATTGATAGTTTAATATCATGTCTAAGCTCGTGGCTTACGTGGAAATTCCTTAAGCACAAAATTATAAGCCGTTCTTACAAAAAAAATCTACAACTAACACTCATTACTCATTTCCATGTACTGGATGACAAAATTTATTTTTAATTTTTAACGCTACTGACTCAGGGCTCACTTGCACGAAAAATCCTTGAGAATTTTTCAAAAATACATTTTAACATGAAATACATAAATATTAATATTTTGTGTTATGTTGTCTGTATTTATATTAACGTAATTTCATTAAAGATTTTCCGTGCAAAAAGTCCTTGTTTGTTTATAGACTATTTAATATATTATTATTGTGTTAAGATTTTTTAATCATCATACATTTCCATTAAATCGCAGGATGATTAAAAAATCTTTATACCGCTTTGCAAGTTCTTAATTTTTGGTAAACTATCATAATTAGCTGCAATTAAAATACATTAAAAAAACTTAACAAAAAATAAAAATTTAAATCCCCGCATATTAAGGACCAATCTTGTAACCTTATTTGACATACATTATAAAATAAGGTATTAACGAAATTTCATTACGTTTGTTTATAAGATGCCTAAATATATATCTAAAATATAGTCAAAATCATAGACTTTATTATCTATACTATTATATAGACTTTATTATCTCACTAGCGTCACGAGCCTTTGGGATACAATAGAATAATCTGACAAAAAAAAATGTGTTTCACAGGTGTATTTCATAACTAAAATAAACAAAATTAACAATTTAAAACACCCTCCGATTCCAGAACCTTGGTGCCCTTAAAAGTAAAAAGTCATACTATATTGTAATGTGCACGCGATGCGCTTTCATTTGAGACCCCGCTCGAGTATATTTGCCGATTTTCGGTTTTCCTTCCCCACTTTTCCCCTCATAACTTTTAAACGGGTCAACCGGTTTTCATCAAACATGTCTAAGAACACTCGCGCGCAACTCACCTATTATACAAAACTAAATGGAAATCGCTTGATCCGTTTGGGAGCTATGATGTCCCAGATAGACAGACATACACACAGACAGACAGACACGTCAAACTTATAACACCCCTCTTTTTTGTTGGGGTTTAAAAATACCAAAAACTACCCTGTAGATACACATTGTTTCATCGACTAGATGTATTTTTAACTAATATTGTATATCTGTTTATGATATTATTGTTGGAAAGACCCAACCATAGATTCAACTGTTTAGTTATTTTTGGTTGTGTCTTTTAAACTTTAGTATGACAAATCAGGCTATATTGGTCCTTATTTACATTACACATTCCCTTTTCCCAGTATCATTTAGTTCTTTTGTAAATTTTATCAACATTTCCGCAACTTTCATCATAAACAAGTTAGGCCCAATAAAAACTTATGAGGCACGTTTTACAAACCAGTTGCGTTATTCTAAAAGCTCTCAGCTTTCGGAATTCACTGGATCTGCCTAGCACCCGATCATCATCATCATCATCACCCTTTTAACGTACCCACTGCTGGGACACAGGGACATCGCCCTTGGCGAGAGACATAAGGCCTTAATTCACCACGCTGGCCATGTGCGGGTTGGTGAATGTCACATGTCCTTCAAACCCTTTAAAGTTCTTAACAACATGCCGGTCTCCTCACGATGTTTGCCTTCAGCGTTAAAGCACGTGTTTTTTTTTTGTATAAGCCCACATACATTTTTCAAGAAGAAAAATCCAGAGGTGTGTTTCGGCGTTCGAACCCACGAACTTCGAAATGAAAGTCGAGCACCCGATGTTAAGCCTAAATTCAAAAAGCGATTTACATGTTAATTTGGGCTTTAGTTAAAATTTACTAATCACGCACTATGAGTATAAGTCTCTTGCAAGTCTCAATTTGAATATAATATTCATTGTCGAGTCTGGAAGAGAACATACATTTTTACATACATACAATTTTTACAATTATTTTGAGCTCTTAATCCTTTTGTTCATATTTTTATTTCTTATCACAATTTTGCCAACAGTCTTTCCTAACATCACCGACCCCAAAACCCCTATAAAACAACCTTAAATAAGCCAAACCCAAAATAAATAATAATAAATACCTACACAACTTAAGAGCAAATCAATGTCTACTTTGGCCAATTATACTTAGATACTAATAATAAAATAAAATATCCTGGTACTCATATTGAACAACGATTTAAGAAAAACCTTTAGGGATTTATGAGAATAACTTCTTAACATGGTGTTTGTATATAGCATATTAATGGGGATTTTAAGGCTTTTATGGCCGATTTAAGGATTTTATGGCCGTATAACTAAAACTTATGATTCGTACTATTATGAATGTGCGTTGTTATCACTTGCCATATCACTAGAAACCCCAAAAAATGCTATTAAGTTTAATGATAATTAAATTTCCCATAAGTTAACCTCAACAAATCTCCTTAAGGTTTTTCTCCCGTTCAAATAGAAGGTACCGTTTTAATTCTTCATTTATGCCAGCGTGACTCGCATGCGTTGTTCCAAGCTTCTCATCTCGTTCTGCGACGGGAGTTCTCCCCGGAAGCGGCGGTAGCTGGAACAATCGTGATTCGCTTAAGGCTTTTACTCTTACGAAAAACACTTCGTACACCAAAACACCAATTTTGACGACCTCTGTGGCTCGGTGGGTCGAACGTCCGCTTGAGGCGCAGGAGGTTGCGGGTTCGATTCCCGCCGGGGGACCAGATTTTGTACGATCTACAATTCCTGGTTTCGGGTCTGGGTGTTTTCTATGTATCATATGTATGTATTTACAAAAAAAAATGTATCTATGTAGTATATCAGTCACCTAACACCCATAGTACAAGCTCTGCTTAGTTTGGGGTTAGGTTATGCTGTGTGAGTAGTCCGGAAATATTTTATTTATTTATTTAGCAAAACAATAGTTACATAAATCACATATGAGGAAGAAGTACAAAGGGCGGCCTTATCGCTTCCAGGCAACCTCAGGATGGCAAAGAGATAATTGGCATACAAATTAGACAGATTAGTGATTAATTTGACTTTATGACAGAGTGCCTGTACCATAACGTCAGGCTACCAGAGTTCGAAGCAATAACAAGTGCTTGATCAGGAAGTTTCATAAAATCAGGTTTTTACCATGAAAACCAATAGAATGTTTTTTTTTGCACACTAAGGGAGGCACGGCGAAGAAAGTTCAAGTTATCTGTGTTTATCACTAGCTAGTCTGAGGCGGGTCGGTCTTCTGACGTCATACATACGGGTTTGGTGTGTGAAGATACTCACATTATATCATAGAAGCGTCTTTGTTGCGCATTCAGGGACGGTTTAGTGGTGAACAGAGCGCCGTCCAAGTCGCCAGTGTCGATCACTAGCGAGTCTGCGGAGGGTATCGCAGATCCCTGCTGGACACAATATTATTTTAAATATCCACCAAGTCCACATCGATACTCACCAGCTGGTATGGACAAACATAGATCCATCTCCCATAAAAAAATTGTTCGTTATTTGAAAATATGTATAATCATCATCATCAGCCCACAACTCTCTTAGTCACAGCTGGGCCTTCCAGAGTTTATGCCATCTACCATGGTCCTGTGTCCTCCTGGGCGACTCTGAGCCTATTTATTGGGCCTGCAGTGAAGTACCACGTCTCGGATCCATATTTATGTTATACTTTCAACGCATACTGGTTGAAAACCTTCGTTTTCAGGCACTGAGGTATTTTGGACGAAGAGACGTTGCGAAGTTTCCTAACGCTGACAATCCGAGTTGTATTCGGCGATTAAACTCCTTCTCAAAGTTGGAAAGAATGATAATACAATAATTGGATAATAATCTTGATATTTGCTGGGCAAATCGAAAATATCGTTTTATGCAGAACGGTGTGATAAAAAACGGAAAATTTGATGCAGGCGTTTATATCAGGCCTTTGCTATGTGGAAGTTTCACCAGACTAGCACTTACCAGGCCTTTTTCCAGACACTCCATATCTACGCGGCCCATCTGAGCGGTTACTAACAGCGACTTGAGATCGGCTGGAGAAAAGCCCTCCGTCTGTTCCGCATAATCGCGCAGGTTCACTGACCGCTTCAGGTTGAAGTCTTTGGCTAAGGTGCGCAGGACTTCGTAGCGGCCATCCTGTGAAAAGCCATTACGTTGAAATAAATGAGCCTGAAAAGGGATACTCTATTGTAACGACATGGATAAGAACCCTACCTAGGTATTACAGATTCACGCTTGAACCTCAGATCAAGTATGAGTGAAATATGTACAGATTTAACTAATACCCGGCCAGGGATTTTATACATAACACACTATTAAACAAGACAAGTATTGAACAGGCTACTTATTATTATTTTTGCAGCAGGGCGGGGTCCAGCAGGTCGGGGCGCGACGTGGCGGCCAGCACGGTACAGTGGTAGAGGGTAGAGGGGACGCGCACTCACCACGCCGGGCAGGTCGGTGCAGAGGTGCGTGGCGAGGCGCCCGGCGCGCAGCAGGGCGGGGTCCAGCAGGTCGGGGCGCGACGTGGCGGCCAGCACGGTACAGTGGTAGAGGGTAGAGGGGACGCGCACTCACCACGCCGGGCAGGTCGGTGCAGAGGTGCGTGGCGAGGCGCCCGGCGCGCAGCAGGGCGGGGTCCAGCAGGTCGGGGCGCGACGTGGCGGCCAGCACGGTACAGTGGTAGAGGGTAGAGGGGACGCGCACTCACCACGCCGGGCAGGTCGGTGCAGAGGTGCGTGGCGAGGCGCCCGGCGCGCAGCAGGGCGGGGTCCAGCAGGTCGGGGCGCGACGTGGCGGCCAGCACGGTACAGTGGTAGAGGGTAGAGGGGACGCGCACTCACCACGCCGGGCAGGTCGGTGCAGAGGTGCGTGGCGAGGCGCCCGGCGCGCAGCAGGGCGGGGTCCAGCAGGTCGGGGCGCGACGTGGCGGCCAGCACGGTACAGTGGTAGAGGGTAGAGGGGACGCGCACTCACCACGCCGGGCAGGTCGGTGCAGAGGTGCGTGGCGAGGCGCCCGGCGCGCAGCAGGGCGGGGTCCAGCAGGTCGGGGCGCGACGTGGCGGCCAGCACGGTACAGTGGTAGAGGGTAGAGGGGACGCGCACTCACCACGCCGGGCAGGTCGGTGCAGAGGTGCGTGGCGAGGCGCCCGGCGCGCAGCAGGGCGGGGTCCAGCAGGTCGGGGCGCGACGTGGCGGCCAGCACGGTACAGTGGTAGAGGGTAGAGGGGACGCGCACTCACCACGCCGGGCAGGTCGGTGCAGAGGTGCGTGGCGAGGCGCCCGGCGCGCAGCAGGGCGGGGTCCAGCAGGTCGGGGCGCGACGTGGCGGCCAGCACGGTACAGTGGTAGAGGGTAGAGGGGACGCGCACTCACCACGCCGGGCAGGTCGGTGCAGAGGTGCGTGGCGAGGCGCCCGGCGCGCAGCAGGGCGGGGTCCAGCAGGTCGGGGCGCGACGTGGCGGCCAGCACGGGCCCGCGCGCGCCGCCCTCCGCGCCGTCCAGCCGCGCCAGCAGCTGGTTCACCACGCGGTCCGTCACCCCCGTGGAGTCGTGCCCGCGTCTGAGGAGGGGCAGGTTCTCAGTCGTCTGTTGTGATGTGAGGTGTGGATTTACAGATATTCACAGACAGATAAGGGGCCGCCCATTAATCACGTGGTCTTTTTGATATTTTACTTTCCTCGCCGCTAACTACGGACCGAGCGCGTCCGTTGTTGCAGACGGCCGGCCGCAAAAATGATTAAATAGTATTTACATTACGTTGCCGCGTTTGCTAAGGACGTTTGATCTGACCTTTGACATCTGAACAAGCGATACAGTCGCGCATCACTTCGACTTCAAAATACAGGTAAAAGTGAGCACGCTTTGTTTCAATAAAAATCTTTATACGTCGATGATAGATGTACGTCTGTGAGTCGATTGAAGCTTTTATTGATAAATATATATTGCTAGACAGTGAGGGCTAGGGTGAATTCGCCGCCAGAGCGCTAAAGCAGATCGAAGTCCAAAATAAAATAAAAAATAATGATTACGAGATTTAATTTTACCTTCAGGATAGTTGTTGATATGTTGTATTATGATCAACTGTTTTAAGAATCGCATTCAAAATTACTATTTGAATAAAATATCATAAAAAATGTACAATGGACATAATGACATAATGAGCAATAAGACCGCTTATTACGCATACTAGATTTAGTTAGTTCCTTTTGTATTGTTTCTTTGTTTGGTATGTGTTATAAATAATTTTGTTTCTATCTTTTGATTGCATTGTGGCCACTTTGCTGAACAGACGTGCCTTTCAACAAATATAATTATTAATTAATTTTGCTGAATTGTGACCTCGAAAGCTATCTGTGTCATACTCTGATTTGTATTCTACTGAGTGCATTAGTTTGTGGAAATGTTTCAACTGTAAAAGAAACTGTTATATAACGAAAATGAACAGCCCCTTTGATAGGAGTAGTAGGACGGCTCGCACGCCGCCCTCCCCCCCGCGCCCCGCGCCCGCCGCGCCGGCGCCTGCGCCCCCTGATGAGTTGGAAGTCATCTCAACGCCCGAAATCCAGAACTGGATGACATCTATAGACCAGTGCCTGAACGAAGTGTGCGCTATTGCAACAGACGGAGGAAAACTTAACACAGACCATAAACTACGCATAAGTAGTCTGTGTAGAAAAGTTAACCATGGCGTTTCTATAAAATAAAACTAAAGCTATTAGAGCACACGACGCTGTCAACAGCCTTGAGGAGCAAGTCGCAATATCGGAACAACTAAAGGATATTAAACAATGCGTGTCAGCTACAGAAACATCTGCTCTGAGTCCTTCTACTTTTGCCGACATGGTTAAAAAGGACTCAAAAAGTTTTGTTAAGCCGTTGAACCTAAGCTCTGTAGTCATTTACCCCAACGACAAACAGAAAACCAGTGACGAAACAAAATCCATAGTCCAACAAATAATTCGGCCGCAAGAGATGAAACTACAAGTTAGAGCTCTAAGAAAAACAAGGAACGGTGGAGTTATTATAAGCACAGAGACCCGTGACGATATTGAGAAGTTGAAAAATCTTACGCAGATCAAGAACTCTGGCCTCTCAGTTGACGAGCCTTACAAGCGTAGACCTCGACTAGTCGTCTTAGGGGTGCCCACAGCTATGCAGGATAAAGATTTTTTCATGTGCCTGTACAAACAAAATTTGGCCGATACAACAGAAGACCTATCCTTAGAAAAGTTTCTGTCAGTCGTGAAAATCAGCCATAAATCAGGCAGGAAAGATTCTGATTCCTGTAATTTCATTATTGAAGTTTCTGCAGATATTCGGAGAGCTCTAATTAATAACGAAAGGGTTTTTATTAATTGGTCTTCTTGTCCTATCAGAGACTTTACACTCGTGACCAGATGCTATAAATGCCAACAATACGGTCACGCGGCCAAGACATGCAGGGAGACCATATACACTTGCGGCCACTGTGGTAACCAAGGCCACTCCGTGAAGGAATGTACTAGAAAGGGGGATGAGCCAAAATGTGCAACATGTCATCGCTTTAAGAAACCATGTGGACACGCCACAGGCTCTACAGAATGTCCAGCAAAATCATCGGCGGAAAATAGATATATAAATTCCATAGATTACGGGACTCCAAAAAAATAGAATCAGTGATTTGATTCCTATAACAATTATTACGTAATAGTGCAACAGTTACTAACACAGTTATACCTACTAACCCACATTCTAGTTTTTGCAAACTAAGCTGCACAGCATGTTTATATTTATTACTTAACTAGGTTATTATAATTAGTCACTAAATTTTTTGTTATATTGATGTTTTTAGAAATACTGCTTATTAGTTTATTTATCTAGTCTAGCCTATTGTTTATGTCTTTTAGCCTGAGATACAGGATTACCCCAGTTCAGGCTCATGTACTCCATACCTATTTTAAACGTTTTTATACCTATAGTTATAAGTGAATTTTGTTAATATTTGAATAAAATTTATTTATTATTTATTTATTTATCTTTATATTATTATTAAAGAACTGTGTCTAAGCCTAGTTGTAGAATAAAATATATATATGTATATAAACAAATGAGCACCTTAATTGTGTGCTTTCTGGAATTATCTAATATATAAAATTCTCGTGTCACAATTTTCGTTGCAATTCTCCTCCGAAACGGCTTGACCGATTCTCATGAAATTGTCTGAGAATCGGCCAACATCTATTTTTCATTTTGCAAAACAACGTTTGCTGGGGTCAGCTAGTAATAAAATATTCAATCTTAATGGAGGTGTTTATTAATCTTATGAGGATTGTTGGAGGGAGTTTGTGGAGGCATTTGACCAGCAGTGGGACAACATATACAAATAAAAAAATAAAAAATAAAATCTTAATGATTTTTTATACGTGATAAACCTCACTTTGCAGGTTAAACTATTTTAAATTTTATGCAGAAAAATCCTGTGTGCGAAGGTTACGGATGTGTCTTATAATTATTATTTTTTTATATCATTTTATAATTAAAAGGCGTTTTCTGTTAACTGGAAACATTATCCGCAATAGTCGGTCATTTACTCAAAGCAGCGTTACTTCGCTTTAGCAGATGAGTGCAATGGCATTCGCTTCACTTACTTGGGCGCCAAGCTGTCGAATTCGTCAAAGAACAGTATGCACGGATGATTCATTTCTGCCCTGTAAACAAATAATAAAGTTATATTTTTTTGGAGTTTACTCCTTAAGAAACGATTTGAGTTATAAGGTCCGGTACGGAAATTTTATGAGTAAAATCAAGTGTAACACGAAAAGTTGAGGCGTTACTTAGAAAGAGACAAACATATTTATCTGTAGGATTGAACGTGTAAAAGAATGAGATGGAATACATTACACAGCGTATCTCATTCTCGGGGTCTCCTCTTTGCGCGATACTTCGTAGTCTCACTGTATTTTATTTATATTATTTTGTAACATATTTTATGTAATACGCTTTATTGAAGTACATAATATAAATAATCCGAATATGTTTGTTTCTCTTATCATTTTAGCAGATGCGTTCATTTACCCTTTTTTTCTATTCGATATATATCATAATTATCGTTCGTAAGGAGTATAATCCAATCGTGCGTCGTAGCTGACACACACACACACACTTTTTTTCTACCAGGAGAGAGAGAGACAGAGTAGAGGCTTTTCTTAAGATTATGGTATGGGTTTGTTTAAAAAGGCATTCTGATGTAACATACGGGCATCCTAGAAAGCGGAAGACACTTTCCATTCGTTGGCGGAAGGCTTGTATGCCGCCTTAGTAGTATAAAGAACTAATCATTACATACCTATGCATCTGATATTATCTCTAGGGGCAGTAATACAACACACTCTTTAGATATCTGCTACCTCCTACAATCGCACCACTCGTCAAGTAAAGAAATTTCCTCCACATACCTCGGGGCACTTTAGTACGTGAACAGGATCGAGAGGAAATCCGGCGAACTCTTCTGTTTGGAAATCATTGCACAGGCAAAGCTTTCGAGACTTTGCCAAAAGACAAAGGTATAATTTGATATTTTCGATTAATTTGAAACCGGCATGTTCTAAGAACTTTGAAGGACATGTGACCTTCACCGATCCGCACTTGGCCGCCTGAGCCCCAGCAGTAGTAGAACGTAAATAGGATTGCATATGGAGGTATAATTTAGTCGTGTGTTTTCGACCGAACCTTGATCAAACGAAATGTGCGTATACATGTCATAAATTTATCAATAAATCGAATTAAAAAATATATATATATTGGCTATATAAAAAAAAAGACGATTTAATATTTTTTTTAATGAAAACTACTTCATCTGGTTTTTTCTTCGTTTCTGTTATTACGAGAAAAATGATATTAATTGTTATTCTAGCTTTCAAATCAGACTACTTTGAATAAAATACACCGTTTACTCAAACAGAAACGAGAAATTTATGTCATGTATGCGCATATTTCGTTTGATCAAGGTTCGAAAATACACATTGTATAGAGGCAGTAATACACTGACCTCTCAAACACCTCCCTTACAGCCGCCTCGCTCTGCCCGATGTACTTGGAGAGCAGCTCGGGCCCCTTCACGGTGATCATGCGCATGTTGTGCATGCGCGCGAGGCAGGAGCCGACCAGGGACTTGCCGGTGCCGGGCGGCCCGTACAGCAGGATGCCGCAGCTGTGAGACGGGTACAGGGCTGGGTACTGGAAATAAATACACACATTGGCACTTTATCCTTGGTCTGGGTGTTTAATATGTATAATAAAAAAATATCTATGTTCGTATGTCTATTATATTAGGTCCTTACATATGAAATTGGCGTTTTTCGTACTGGCCACTTTAATCACAAATTTCTCCTCTTTGGTAAGGAATTCCAAATTCAAATTTGTACAGCTATAGACTCATGTATTTGTGCTTCGATGATCGTCATTCATTTGTTTTTTTTCTTCTGTTTTTTTCTGTTTGCGTCACTCATTTTACAAAATGGAAAACTTAAAATATCGCATTATTTACGAGTACGAGTTCCGCCGTGGCACTAGTGCTGCGGAAACAACTCGAAGGGTGAATGATGTGTATGGCGGTCGTGTTGCAAAAGAAAACACAGTTCGTTTTTGGTTCCAACGTTTTCGTTCTGGAAATTTCGACTTGCAGAACAAGCCCCGTGGACGGCCTGAGACTCAAGTTGATAATGAAGAGTTGAAGGCTATTGTGGAAGCGGATCCATCGCAAACCACGTCCGAGTTAGCTGCAGGCTGCGGTGTTAGTGATAAAACTGTTTTAATTCACTTGAAGCAAATTGGGAAGATTAAAAAGCTTGAAAGGTGGGTACCTCACGAACCACACACTGCGCAACAGACGGCTACTAAATTAGAAGAGCTTCAATTGGAAAGTCTAAGACATCCTCCGTACTCCCCGGACCTTGCTCCAACAGATTACCATTTTTTTCGAAATTTGGATAACTTCTTGCAAGGGAAAAAATTCAACTCCGATGGGGCAGTCCAAATCGCCTTCAAAGATTTTATTGATTCCCGTCCGACTGGTTTTTTTAGTAAAGGGATCAATGAACTACCTATAAGATGGCAAAAGTGCATAGAAAATAATGGTTCATACTTTGATTAATTAAATATATTATACTAGCTGTGCCCTGCGGTGCTACCCGCGTTATAATGGATGAAGTACTCTTAACCAACAACATAATTTATTTGAATAAAGATTAATATTATTATGTTGATACAACTTAAACAAATTATTTCGACCAAATTAGGTACCATAAAAACGGTTTTTGTGAGTTAATCTTAAAAGATAGGCATATACTATTGCGGACTGTTTTTAAAATCATTAAAAGAGCTATTATTCTTTAATACATATTTTTTGTGTATCTTGAACCGTTTTCACGGCGCACGCAACGGAAGGCTTCAAAGATGAACAATTTCTCCCGTTTTTTACACATTTACCACTATATCTTTGCTCCTATTGGTCGTAGCGTGATGTTAGAGCCTTCCTCGATAACTGGACTATCCAACACAAAAAGAATTATTCAATTCGAACCAGTAGTTTCGGAGATTAGCGCGTTCAAACAAACAAACAAACAAACAAACAATCAAACAAACAAACTCTTCAGCTTTATAATATTAGTATAGATTAAAAAATATTCGACTTTTTGTTCCTCCCATACAAAACGCCAATTTCATATGTAAGGACCTAATATTAGGTCCTTACATATGAAATTGGCGTTTTGTATGGGAGGAACAAAAAGTCGAATATTTTTTAATATAATATATTTAATTAATCAAAGTATGAACCATTATTTTCTATGCACTTTTGCCATCTTATAGGTAGTTCATTGATCCCTTTACTAAAAAAACCAGTCGGACGGGAATCAATAAAATCTTTGAAGGCGATTTGGACTGCCCCATCGGAGTTGAATTTTTTCCCTTGCAAGAAGTTATCCAAATTTCGAAAAAAATGGTAATCTGTTGGAGCAAGGTCCGGGGAGTACGGAGGATGTCTTAGACTTTCCAATTGAAGCTCTTCTAATTTAGTAGCCGTCTGTTGCGCAGTGTGTGGTCTAGCGTTGTCGTGAAGCAGCAGTGGCGTGGAGCGATTGACCAGCCTAGGTTGTTTAGCCGCTAGCTTTTCCATCATGGTTTGCAATTGCTGACAATAGACATCAGCCGTAATAGTCTGGCCAGATTTGAGAAAACTGTAATGAACAATACCGGCACTAGTCCACCAAACGCTTACAAGTAACTTTTTTGGGGTTAATTTTCGCTTGGGGCAGGATTTGGCTGGCTGGCCAGGATCCAACCATTGCGCTGAGCGCTTCCGATTATCGTAAAGAACCCATTTTTCATCACAGGTAATGATTCGGTTTAAAATACCTTCATTATTGTGCCGGTTTAGTAATGTAACGCAGCAGTCGACGCGCGTTTGCCGGTTTGCTTCAGTCAATTCGTGAGGTACCCACCTTTCAAGCTTTTTAATCTTCCCAATTTGCTTCAAGTGAATTAAAACAGTTTTATCACTAACACCGCAGCCTGCAGCTAACTCGGACGTGGTTTGCGATGGATCCGCTTCCACAATAGCCTTCAACTCTTCATTATCAACTTGAGTCTCAGGCCGTCCACGGGGCTTGTTCTGCAAGTCGAAATTTCCAGAACGAAAACGTTGGAACCAAAAACGAACTGTGTTTTCTTTTGCAACACGACCGCCATACACATCATTCACCCTTCGAGTTGTTTCCGCAGCACTAGTGCCACGGCGGAACTCGTACTCGTAAATAATGCGATATTTTAAGTTTTCCATTTTGTAAAATGAGTGACGCAAACAGAAAAAAACAGAAGAAAAAAAACAAATGAATGACGATCATCGAAGCACAAATACATGAGTCTATAGCTGTACAAATTTGAATTTGGAATTCCTTACCAAAGAGGAGAAATTTGTGATTAAAGTGGCCAGTACGAAAAACGCCAATTTCATATGTAAGGACCTAATATTAAGTATTGGCGATGCAAAGATTCTAACTAGCGCCTCTAGTGTCAAAATTGTGAAGCTGTCTTAGAACGACACTGTCAGTTTTCGTTACAATTAACGTCAGGGAAAAATATAAATCTATATAAATAAAAATGAATTGTTGTTCGTTAGTCTGATTAAAACTCGATAACGGCTGAATGGATTTATCTTATCATAGTCTTGAAATGTTCGTGGAGGTCTAGGGAAGGTTTAAAAGGCGAGAAAAAATCGAATAGTTGCCGGGAAAAAAAATTGAATAAAAACCCGTGCGAAGCCGGGGCGGGCCACTAGTAATAAATTCAAATCAGATATAAACAAACAAAGTGTCGTTCTTAGACAGTTTCTAAATTTCGCCGCCAGAGGCGTGCGGATAATCTTTGCATCGCCAATATTAGATGTCTAGTACCCGTAACACAAGCTAAGAGCTTACCACGTGGCTAGATGTTGTTGTGTGGATTGTCCGGAAATATTTATTTATTGTATAACAAAACAAGTCACGCAACGCAGGTAAAAGACAGAAGTACAATGACCGGTAAATCCTACTGTTTGTTTACTGCTACATGAATATTAAATAAATATTCCCGGGCTAATGACACAGCATCACCTAACCCCAAACTAAGCAGAGCTTGTGCTACGGAACAAAGTAACTGGAGAACGGCTGCACTGATTTTAATAGTTTATGCTTTGCTGGATTTATCTACAACAACATTCTAAAGAGAGGTGTAAAGGAGTACTTCTCGAGAACAGCTGCAAAGATTTTGAGAATGTTTGGGATGTTTTTTCAAAGACTTCATCATCATCATCTATGACCATATTAACGTTCCCACTGCTGAGACACAGGGACTTCTCTCTTGGCGATTAGGCCAACCCACACTTGGCCAGCGTGGTAATGGCCAAGTGTGGGTTGGTGAATGTTAAATGTCCTTTAAACTCTTTAAAGTCATCAGAACATGCCGGTTTCCTCGTGATGTTTGCCTTCACCGTTGAAGCACTTGTACATCTTGTTACTTTAGTTCCACAATTCCTTACCAGAATAGGCCAGAACAAGCACTCGTTCAATTTCTCCTTTACGTTCTGCAGCCCACCGATGGGGCCCCAAATATCGAAGGCGGTCACTTTCTTTATGTCCTTAGTCACGTCTTCAACGAGACGGGGCTTCGGACCAATTGGGTTTGAGCCTGGAAACATTTGAAAGTTTATAACGTTGCCAGAGTTTCAAGGGCGTTTCAAGAGTTTGCAGAATGGCGTTACGTTTTAAATGGATTTTTTCCAAGGAAATAAATAAATAAGGTAAGTAAGGATCATGATTAGTTTTATGTTTATGACCAGACTACTGCCACTGATACAGAAAGTTACAAAAAAGTCACTATACGGAAAACAGTGTTTCAAAAGCAACTTTCACTGTGAAGGATAAAGTTCAATTCGGCTTGCCAAAATGCTTTGTGCCTACAGAGTTATACACCTGACGTTATTGTCCTTTTCTAACGAGATAGTCTATCTCTTTTATGCGCGGTATATATGTGCGGCACGTCATAGGAATGGATCTGGGTTTTTTTCTTAAGAAAATAATATAATAAACATACATATATAGATATTATTTATATAATTCATATTAAACACCCTGACCAAGGAAAAAGTGCTTGCTGAACAAACACTTGACACCTCCGCGGGAATCGAACCCTTGACCCACCGCGCCACTGAGGCAGTCAAATGAATTACTTAATCAATCTTACTTTTCTTTACAACAGCATCAAACACCTTCGTCCTAAAGTATACCATGATCTGGCTCATGTTGCATCCCTTTGTGTCCATGGAAAGGCGGATGACGTCATCCACGTCGATCTCAAACTTCTGCCTGATGGAGGGGTTCACCAGGTGCTGGAATAGCTGCACCCTATCATCCTGGGTAAAGAGTCGATAATCCGTCAATAAATTGCAAAGGTATAACTTTTAAAATTATCATGGTTTTTAACAATATTATCATTTAAAACGAGTTACATACCATGATTTGACGGTTTTTGAGTTTTCCGATATTTCGACGCTGTTACAAGCGCCATGATCACGGAAACAACTGAACAAAAACCGTCAAATCATGGTATGTTACCCGTTTTAAATCATAAAATTGCCAAGGGTTTATAAATGTTTTTTTTTATAGTGAAAGACTTTACTTAGTCACGAATCAACAATGTCCTAAAAAATATACGGACATTGGCTGTTGACGGCCATATAGCCAGTCACGGACGCCATCAAATAAAAGAAGAAGTAGGTTGATCTATTTATATTTTTGAACAAAAGGTATTACATAATAACATTGTCAGTTACGTGAGTTCATTTCTTTATGAAAAAAAAAGATTAATAAGAACCATCAGATCTGACAAATAAATATTTTTTAAGAGGTAAAATGAAGATAATTCAATTTTAAGGGTGATTGGCTATTTACTTAATTAAATAATAATTCGCGATTGCCATCAGTCGCCATTGCGAAAGCAATAGCATAATGGTAAATATAAACAATGTGGTGCAAGCTGACACACGTTAACATAAGCAGCCCTATTTACGTTACCACTGCTGGGACACAGGGACTTCTCTCTTGACGAGGCCTCAATTCACAACACTGGCCGAGCGCGGGTTGAACCCACGATAATAATATTCTTCACACGAGGTCAGCTCGTTCGCTAAAAAAGCTAAAAGTCGTGTTGGTTAAGTGGGAGCACACTGGACTTTCATTCCGGAGGTCGTGGGTTCAAACCCCGCCACGCACTGTTTTTTTTTTATGTTCGTTATGCCTTCATTTGCTTACAACCTCACCTGATGTAAAGTGACGATGTGGTCTAAGATGGGGCATGAAGACCTAGAGGGTAGATGGCTTCTCCGGACCACATTACGGAACAAAAACCGCTTCACGCACTGGCCCAGCCCGGAGGGTGGTGACAAGCCGCGGCCGAAGCCTACCACCAGAGACTGTTCTTAGCACCACCCGGAGGTCACGTGTAAGGATTCAGAGGGTTATCACTTCCGGACGTGAACAGAAAAAAACATCTCTATTTTTCTTTTCGAAAAATGTATGTACGCTTTAGAACACGTGCATTAACACAAACATAGTGTGGAAACCGGCATGTTCTGAGAACTTTAATGAGTTTGTAGTGACATTCACCTACCCGCACTTGGCCAGCGCGTGGTGAATTAAGGGCCCAATCTCTCTCGCTAAGTGAGAAGCACCTGTGTCCCGGCAGTGGCAACGTCAATAAGGTGATGACATGTTTTTTGGCAAATTAATTATTCTTATTCTATTCCCTCCGATGTACTCTCACCTGCCCCAGCTCCGGGATGGCGAACAGCTGCGTGTACAGGGGCTGTCCGCGGCCGAGGCGGAACACCGGGTGCATAGAGTTGACGGAGCGAGCCGTCATCACCACCGACACGCCCGTGGTGCTCAGCAGTGCGCGCTTTATGTCGATAGCTATACTGAAAACATTAAAAAAAAAACATAAACTACCTCTTTCTGTTCGAAACTTATCCGTAAACCAATTCAGAGACAAATTAAGTGAGATTTTGATTAAAAAGGCATACTATTCTGTAAATTACTTTCTCAACGATAAGGAAATAAGTAAATATGAATATACTTGAATTGTATAATTTTGATTTAATTTTACTAGATTTAATTTGATTTAATTTGATTTATAATAATTTGGCTTGATTTGTTTAATTAAATTTTATTTATAATTGACTAACTTATAATAGTAATTTAATTTTATATTCTGAGTAATTTAATATTATAGATAATAAGTGACAAGAAATGTAATGTTTGTATGCTCAATGTAGCAGAATCTGTGTAGCTTTAAGTAGTATTAACATCTGACATGTATCACCAGATTTTCCGAACAATAAACAATTTATGATTTATGATATTTAATTATAAGCGACCCGTATTAATTTCCCGCGTAATAATTATTATAGCTTTTGTCCATTACTGGGATAACAGCGAAGGCCATGTCAAAATTGACCAAAAAATTTTAAGTATTTGATTCTCTGACCTACTGAATATTCTTATAAAATTTCATAATAATCGGTCAAGCCGTTTGGGAGTAGGATGGTAACTAAATGTTAGTTACCATACTACTCCAGGATAATTTTATATATTAGAAGATAAGAAATAAAAAAAACACAAAAATGAACGATGAGGGCGCAAAAAGAAAACTACTGAGCGACCTCATTACCAACCTGCTTAGGACAATATTAATGTAAGTAATATAATTTTATATATATTTATGTTATTATGACGTGATGTTATAAACCCCCATAACAATGTTTACCAGAACTCCAGTAGATAAACACAAATTATTTTCTCCAAATAACTGACTGAATTGATCCGAGGTTGAAGCTTTCATCCGATAAAGAGACCAATTAAGTCAAACTCTATATAACGTAGTTTTTAGACCCAAATATCTCAGAAACCGTATCACCTAAGAGACTTGATCATAGAACACTTTTTGTTTGTAATCATTTACTCTGTCGGTTGACATGCGTTTCATTACTGGCCGCCGAATCACGTTTTTTTCAAAATGGCGGACTAAAGGTATGCCAGGCTCCATACAAAAATGTTATGGTATCTGGTCGCTTCGCTTTTTTTACACTAGAGCAAAGAAGCGATTAAAAACTCTAGCTCATTTTTGTAATCAAACTTCACAATCATTATTTGATCCTGCAAATTATCGGCCTATCTCAGTTCTTCCCGTAATGAGTAAAATCTTTGAAAAAATTATTTTAACACAATTAATTAATCACTTTGATCGCAACAGACTTCTGCATAGCAATCAGTTTGGCTTCACCAAAGGTAGATCAACTACTGATGCTGGAACACTATTGATAAAGCACATTTTGGCGGCTTGTGATAGAGCGCAAAATACTATCGGCGTGTTCTGTGATCTCTCCAAGGCCTTTGATTGTGTCTGCCATGCAACACTTATAAATAAATTAAAGCATTACGGCATTCACAACAAAGCCCTTGAGCTCCTACATTCCTACTTGACCGATAGAATTCAAATGGTTCAAGTAGGTAATGAAAGATCCTCAGGATCAAAAATCGAATTAGGGGTTCCACAAGGATCAATACTTGGGCCTTTTTTGTTTTTAGTATATGTAAATGATCTCCCGTATTTTGCTAAAGACCTTTGTGACATAGTCTTATTTGCTGATGATACTTCTTTATTATTTAAAGTTGATAGGAATAAAAATAATTTTGACGATGTAAATAACTCACTGTCACTAGTACTAAATTGGTTTACGGTTAATAACTTACTGCTAAACGCAAAAAAAACTAAATGTATTAAATTCAAACTCCCTAATGTTAAAGAATTTCCTACAAAAATCATATAAAACGATGAAATTCTCGAGCTCGTTGACTCAACAGTGTTCCTAGGTTTACATATTGATTCTCGTCTACAATGGAAACCCCAAATTACAAACCTTGCAGGTAGACTTAGTTCAGCAGCTTATGCAGTGCGAACAATGAGATATATCACAGATGAGGGTACAGCTAGACTGGTTTATTTTAGTTACTTTCAAAGTATTATGTCATATGGTATCCTACTCTGGGGTGCTGCAGCCGATATTCAAACTATATTCGTGCTGCAAAAAAGGGCTGTACGTGCAATATATAAAATGAAACCACGTGACTCCCTCAAAGAAAAATTCAAAGAGATTAACATTCTAACTGTAATCTCACAGTACATTTTTGAGAACTTGATGTTCACCCACAAGAATAAGCATTTGTTTTTAAGAAAAAGTGACGTACATAGTATTAACACGAGAAGTAAAGAAAAATTACTAATTCCTACTTACAGACTAAAAAAACTAGGCAAATCATTTATGGGTAACTCTGTACGTTTTTATAATAAGCTTCCTCATAATGTAACAGAGCTTCCTATTAGAAAATTTAAATCATTTATTAAGAGAAGTCTAATGAAAAAAGCGTATTACTCTATAAATGATTATAAAGGATGATGCAGCTTGGATAGATGTTGCTTAGTTCCACACACACCACAGGCTCTAATAATTCTGGTTGACCAGGACTGATATGCTCATGTTATAATAGCTTCCTTATATGACAAACATTTTTTTTTTTTTATTGTAAATGGTAAACTTATAATAGTTACCTATAAATAAGAACTCCAAAATTGTAATAACTACAAAATTGTAATAACTGATATAGCTGTGTTGTTCTATTCGCTTCTCAACTCAGTATAAAACATTGAAGCGAACTGTCAAGACAATGTTATTTCCTTGATATTTGTTATTTAAGCAATTTAGTTTTATTAATTTTAAGTTGACCTGTCCATGTAGGCTATGTGCTTCTAAGGAAATAAACGTTTTGACTTTGACTTTGACTTTGTTAGTCTTGTTTTTGATTTTGTGTTGGAGCAGATTCCGTCCCAAGCAGTTTTTGTCCTCAAGGTAATCCGATATTTTATAATAAGCTTTTTTTGACAAAGATTGTTTTTTACAATACCCTTAAATTTAGTAATTGACACCTGTTGCAATTCTTTAGAGAGACAAATTGATTTGACAATTGACGAGAGATAAATTGACCAACTCACGTGTCATAAGAAGCTATTTCCGCCGGAGACAACCCCTCCATACTCGGCATCATGTCGTCAATGTCGTCGAGGATCAGCAGCGCCGGCTTCCGGTCCAGGCAGACGCTCAACGCGCGCGGGAACTCGCTCAGGATGTCCTTGCGGCCTCTCAGCTGGCGGCATTGCATTATGTGCGAGTAGACGGATATCTCCTTTTCTACTAAGTGGCAGATGGTGGATTTTCCCGAACCAGTTAACCCTGAAATGGTTAGTTTGGATATAATCTGATATAACCTTATACATATTTATATACAGGCTAAAATAAGACTACTATCGAAAAATGAAAGGGGAGATTCAGACCACGATACTGAAATTTATCGAAAAAAATAAACGCAATTTTTTTTTTCATAACATTTTTTTTTTCTGTTTATAGGATTTTTAGTCATTGTACGTTAATTTAAGACCATGCCAACCTAATTAACAAACTATTAATAGAAAAAAAACATTAATAAAAAACATCAGTAAATCTAATTTCAGTCTCCCGCTCGCTTTCGCGGCCGGAGCGGCGCGCCGATATTCATTCTAGTACCCTAATACGTAATCAAATCACAGCTGATGGCATCCATACATGATGGTATCCACACAGTGATAGCGCTTGCGTGTACGACCCATACGCACACACGCAAGCGAGCGATATCCTGCTCTAAGCGCAATAAACTCTGGTGACCTAGATAATGAATTTTATTAAAATCCATGCACAATTCCCGCCACACATAAGTTTTTTAAAGTTAAAGTACCTACAAAATAATTCAAAATTTATTTTTATTACTCTGGATCTATCATAAGATTGAGGGAGGCCTATGTCCTGCAATGGAGTTGCTAGGGCTGAAACGTTTTTAGATATTATGTTTGATGAAAATCAGTTGACCCGTATAAAAGATATGAGGGTAAAAGTGGGGAAGGCAAACCGAAAATCTGCAAATATTCTCGAGTGGGGTCTCAAATAAAAGCGCATCACGTGCAAATTACAAAATAGTATGACTTTTTACTTTTAAGAGAACAAAGGTACTTACTGGAAACGGTGTTTTTTTTTTAATTTTAAATTTAGATTATGTTCTACAACATATTGATTTGGAAGCCCATTTGTTTCAGCTCTAATTATAACTTGGAGCACACCATCCATCAAATTGCTGGTTAAACTCATGTTTTAGTAATTAGAGTCTTGATTCTAATAATTAATGGTAGGTAGAGTCACAGGCAAACTTACCAGTTATTAAAACATTGCTTTTAATGTCTAAGCAATCAGAAAATCTTGCCTCCCTTTGTATGTCGAAAAGGACATGAGAGATGATGCTTTCCAAAAGCAACTCAAATGGTTTTATTGCCCTGCAGTAGCTCATATATTCATTGTTATTTGATACAGTTAAAGCAGGATGCTGATACATCAACTCCACTGGATCCAGAATCTGGGCTGATATGGTACAATTTCTGAATGTCTCCTCCGTCAATGTTGTATAAGTAACCGAACTGGGTGTCAACCGGAACTTAATATACCCCGGAGTTAATATCTTGTTCAGTTTCAACATATCATGGTTTACCAGAAACACCTTGCCGGAGTAAGTGTTCTGTATAACCAAATTTTTGAATTTTTCGATTAGTCCATAGAGTGTTTCAGTAGTAGAAGCTATTTTAAGATATGTAATAACCTCTATCTGCTGCGGTTGTTTCAGAGATTTATGATCTATGAGAGTCAGCATCAACATTGTGCCACTTTCAACATTGATGATTATGTTGAGGCTTTTGGGGATAAGGATGGTCGGAATGTATTGGCTGTAGACTTCTTTGCAGAGGCTGCGGTATACAACACTATTTACTGGCACAACCTCGACGCACAGCTCATGACGCCAAATAAAACTACCACTATCCTTCTCCAAAATTTTTGATGGCAAGCTTTTCATTAAAGCCACAATAAATGGAGCGTTTCTAAATTTTTCATCTACAAGGTCTTCATGCATGAAGACTGTGTATGGGTGTATCAAGTCTTTTTTTCCATCTCCGTCAATGGGCAGTGCTCTGAGAGCCATCCTTGGCAAGGAATGGAATGGTTGTACCAGACCTTTCATTGTATTGAGGGAGTTGATCTTTTTCTCCTCTACTTGTGGCATTGATTGAAAAGGAATTTCAGGTGTCATGATTCTTGTTTGGATATGAACTTCACTGTGATTGACAAGAATCCCTGACTGGTGGGGGGTGAAAACTACTGGGAGCGAAGGGGAAACCCAAACTACTGCCTTTTGGTTGGCTACCAATAGCCGAACTTGTTTCAAAAACAAACTTTGCAATTGAATGTGATTTAGTTCCTGAAAATAACAATAACAACAACTTTTATATTTTTTATAATATATAGTTTAGTAAAGTAGGATGTTAACTGTAAGAATCTGTGATTGTACATGTATGTGTAGGGTAATCTCTGGAACTACTGATTTCAAAAGATATTTTTGTATAAGATAGCACACTCGGGAAATATTGTATAATTTAAGAAAGAAAATGTCACATTTCTGCAGGAAAATAATACACATGGTACAAATCTCCATACATAAACATGGTATTACCAGTAATACTAAGATGTAATTTCAAATTGAAAACATACAGATATGGTTGTAGTTTAATAAATAAATATTTGAAATGTAAATTAACTCACCAGAAGAGTTTCATCATCTTCGCCATTCCCAGCTATGGTGATGGATTCAAGATTCCTAAATTTGCTTGAACTGCATACCAAAATTTCTGTGTTGAGGGGCAACTCATAAATGCGGGCTAGATATGCATTCAACCATATTGTCCCCTCAGGAACACTTCTGTTGAACACTACCCACAGGTATAGTGTCTTGTCGCCTGCTAGTACTTTGACACATTCACTCTAAAAAATTTAGTTATTTAAGTATTTAAATTTCAAACAAAAATTTCAAACAAAAGTTGACATTGTATGGCTGAAATGATGATGAAATAATGTGATAAACTTTAAACTATTGTTTTAGCTATTTAATACAAACATTAATTGAGAGTATACTAATACTGGATTTCCTTTATGAACGAGAACACATAGATATTAGTTATATGCACTAAGGGTCTCTTCCACCATGTTGAAGTATAGTGTCAATTGGCTAATCATTACTTACAGAGAATGAAGTTAGATTATTATGTGACTGAGCAACATATCTACATTAATAACCACTGGTTGGGACTTTCCACACAGATGGGGAAACAGGTCCAATGACTTATATTTTAAGATTTATTACTGCATTGTTGTCCTCTTTATTTGATAAAAAAAAATATTAGATACCATTCTATGTACCACAAAATATGATGATCCCATTGTCCCTTTTCAGATCTCCTATGATCATTTACTTCAAATACACTGCCTCACCTTTGGCTATGTTAGACGATCTGTCTGGTCTTCAGAACATTACCTCAGAATAGTAAGTTACTTTCAGTCCTCTCCTATGGTCTTAATTTTCTTATGAACTTAACTATTATATTAAAGGGATTAGAGCTTTTTCAGGTGATTTCGCATACTATTTAGATGGTGCCGTTTCAGGTTTGTGTACTCTTTGTAGTTCATAAAACGCGTACCCGTCCTAATTTATTCATGGATGCGATAAGCAAAGAATTTCTAAGTTTGTAATTCTATTAACTTACCTCCCCTGAATTAAACGAATAGACTGTATTGACGACTGCGAAGCAGTTTTGTTCGTGCATAAAACTCAAATTAAGTCTTATGCCGGCCAACATTTTCTTTAGGTCATTCACACAGAATCACTGAATAAAACATCCCAAATAAACATATACAGAATCACATTTCTTGTTCGATATCAAATCAAACCAAAACCTACTATTATTATGTATAGAGCAGGCACCACACCACAAAACAAAACAACACAATCCAATCCATTCACTCTGATCGATCCTGAAAATCAGGGTTCCTTAACAAATAAAAAATAAATATTAATAAAATTCAGTGTTATTATTTATATTTTCTATAGTTTAAATAGTTTTATTTATCTATTTAATTGAGATAGAACAGGAATTATTTATTGAAAATATTAATATCTGGGCGCCACTCGGTGGCTATCCTTGCCCACAGCTCTTCTGCTTCTGGCATACAGGCGAAGCAGCGATCATTTCAGCGAGAAGGTGACTCGGCAGACCTCGGCGTCGATGGAGGGACGAGCTTGATAGTTTTCTGCATGACTGGCGAGAAGTGACACAGGGGGCTTATAATAGTAATTCATATCTAAATTTAATATAAACACAACAAAGAACTCCAAAAATATAGGCCAACAAACAAAAAATAATAATATCTCTCCCGACAAGAGATTAGTCCCTGTGTCCCTGCAGTGGAAAGTAAATGGATGCTTATAAAAGTAATACGTAAACCCCTATTTAACGTTCCCGCTGGGACACAAGGAATGTAATGAATGACTTCTTTCTTGTCAGAAGTCATTACATTCAAGTTTCTTAACTATTTACAAGTAAATAAATAAGATGGATTTTCCATTATTTATTAATTCTAAAATTTTTATACATTTTTATATTAAAACAATTTGAAATTATATTGTCATAAGACATGATACAATGTAGAGTATCTAAGAGATATTGAATGTGTGAATAGTCCAGAAATATATATTTAGCTATTGAAATTAAAAATAAAACACATAATGCTGTGGTATTATTATGAAATTAACAAGCTTCAAATGGCTCTCTACGTTATTACGAATGTACATTGTGTATTCTTGCTCTATATGTTGACCAGATGATACCCATATATTATGCACTTATCTTCTTATATATTTTGTCCTGTCTTAAGAGCCATCCCATTATTTACTAGTTATACATAGGTAGTTACTTTGCATGAAAACATTACAAACATATAAATTATTTTTCATATTCATTATTAATTGGAACCCCAAATAAATATAGGTCCTTACACTTGTTCATTCAGTTCATAGTTTATGGCATCGCGCTTGCCATATGCTACGACTTGCCAGTGTCATTCAGTTAGACTACACCTGTCAAATCTGACAATGACAAATTGCCGTTTATTACGTTCCATTCCATTTTACGCGGCTATTTAGGCTATATTAATATTAGTTTTTTATATCGATTTAGCTTGTAAACCATGGGATTCTACTTAATAAAACGTAATAAAAGTATTATTTCAAAATAACAGCTAAGCTGGCTATCACTGGTATTGGATATGAATTTAGATTATAAACACATGAAGAATATATTTTTTTTTATACTGGAACGTATTATGACGATTTGGATTCTGTGCTACCATTGGCCCGTTGGATCGGCCAATAGAAAATCAAATCAGCGTCAACGGTTTTTGAAGACGTTCATCCTGTCCGGTGTCTTGTGATTTTATTCAATTTAATGAAATCTTGTTAATTTCTAGGACAAATATATTTTGTGGCATAATTTTAAAGTGACAAAGGATTACCGAACGGCTGCAGCCGTTCCCATTTGTAAGTATGAAATATAAATCGTTGGGACCGAGTGTGTGATGGTGATGCTCGCTTGTTTTGCCTCCATTTTCAGACGTTAGACGTGAAGTTTCAAACGGTTGTTTACATTTAAGTTTCTTAACTATTTACAAGTACTAAGATATTTTGCCGTTCTAAGTGTTATTTTTAACGTAGCCAAGCTGTCTGTGTGATACAAGCGCATTGTTTCAGTGGAACAATAATGGCGCCAACCAGGTTGGCATCCAAGCCCATAGGCGTCAACGAGAACCTGAACGGGTTCCTTGGCCATGGCATCACGACGAGGAGTAAGCAATTAGCTTCTCTGAAGAGTCACAAAGACAATCTAAAAATCCCAAACAAAAGGAAAGCAGATAGCCCCTTGAAAGATATGACGGCGAAGAGAGCAGCGTTTGGAGACATCACCAACGCCTTCAACAAAGCCAGTGCTCCCCAGGACAAAGACAAAGTCATGGTGCTGAAAAAAGTCACTGTGGAGACTAAAATGCTCCCAGCAGTCAAGGTGCAATATTTTTTCTTATCAATTAAATTGAGGGTACTTCTTTTATACTCTTCGTAATCCAAATAAATTGCTTTTTATTATGTCCCTAAATAACCATGTGTTTCATGAAAATGTTAATCAGATGATGTAAACAGTAGGAGGTCATTGAACTTTCCCTCCATAACTTGTTATAAAAATCACATGCCCAAAAGTAGTTGTAGATTTTTTGTAGCTCTTATCCAACAAGTTCAGAATTTCATGGATCAATTGATTATGTATTATGAAATTAAGATGCTGACCTAAATAGTTTATTATCTCTGCACATTATTAGTTCATCCTTGAAAACATTGACCTAATTTTTAAGATATGAGTATCACTCAATCAATAAAATATTACTATCTCATCCAACTGTTCTGATTGTTCGAATTAAAAATATGTGTAACTTTTAGAGCATCAAACCACATCCAGTTGTTAATGGAAAGACTTCTAAAACTAAAACTCTACAGCGGGTAGCTTCACATGCTTTTGAGTCTGTACAGAAGCACTTTGCTAAGGACCCTCCGAAGCTAATTGCTACTCGCGCTCAGAATGGCATCCTCAAGAATGTGGAGCGCAGGGAAAAGGTCAAAGATCAGAACCAGAGCCAGAACTCAGCAAAATCAGCTAGGAGTGATATTTCTGGTGAACCTTCTCTTTACATGACTGCGCTTGAAAACATGTAAGTATAGAATTATGTTTGTTTAATATTAAAATTATTTGGGGCTGTAATGAATCAAGCATTTCAAGGATCAAATTTGTCTGGGTTTCTGTATTTTTATAGTTTATCAGTCCTTAGTTGTATTGGGACAAGCTATAATATTTTGTACCTACCTTATGGTCCACATTCATAAAAATCTACTTTTACTAATACCTAAGGAAAAACATGGTAGGTATAAAGTGGGCTTTATCACAGTGATATCTTCCAGACAGCCTTATTATAGTAGAATGCTGTGTGATTAATCTACAAATTTTATATTTATTAATATACACATTATGATTCATGTGGGTTTCTGTCACCACACTTCCTCACAATTGTTAAAACCTTGTGAAACAACTTCTTTTATCTAGTATGTCCTGATGTAATTAGTACTCTAGCCCTTGATGTGACTTGAGGGTGTGCCTTGATTGGTTGGGACATTTTTACGCAAACTAAACTAATGTAGATGGGGAGGCCTTTGCCCTGCAGTGGAACACCAAAGGCTCATAAGTTCATAACAAATGACTTATTTTCCGGAATGTGGTATTTTACCGCCATATAAAGGGACCTGTGTTATTCTGATATGTAACTGCGAAGTTTCATCAAATCCCTTCAGTAGTTAATGCGTGAAGGAGCATCATACACACATGAGTAGACTTCCTATGGCCTCACAAACATTCGCGTATATGGTGCGGCCTACGGCGAATATTCGTGTCAACGCGGTCTATGGTCGGGTATATTCGGCCGAAGACAATGTTGCTGTGGCTACAATTACGTCACTTCAGAATCTTTTAGCGCGTAACGCGATCCAAATCTGTTAACGTAGACAAGAACCTAGCGTTATACCCGTTCACGATGATTTTAGTGCTTCAACAACTCGTCTGAAAATCAGCGCACCTCCGTGCTCTAAGTGTGGGGTTGCATTATGCTGAGGCGGGGCCTTTTGGCACATCTCACAAAATGTTGCTGTTATTTGTTGTGTTTCTTTGTTTTATTGTATTTTGTGTTGTGATGTGTCAATAAATGTTTCTCTTTCTTCTCTCTTTCAACGCGACACGAATCTTCGCCTGCTAATGTAGCCCCTCGGCTAGATTATTTGTAGGATTTATATCAATTTCTGCTGGTGCATTTCTTTCCTATTATGTTGCCTTTACCGCTCTCAGCTGTGTCCGTCTCAACTAACGACTTTTGAGAGCTCATTTCTTATTGAAATTCCGACTAATCTATTCCTTTTGTTAATCCCGAACTTAAATAAAAACTGTGTAAGTAATAAATAGGCTGTAAATATACCAGACAAAAAAATTGGTAGGTAGCAAGGCTACTGATAAGCTGCAGGGGATAGTTGGCGATGTTTGATTTATAAATAAACTAGCGACCCGCCCCGGCTTCGCACGGGTGCAATGCTGATAAATAAATAAATATTTCCGGAATATATAGCCTATGTGATTAAAATCGATCCACTAGTTTTGAGAAAACCGCGGCCACAGACGCGTTATTTATAGGCACGCTGTTGCCGCACCGCAAACGCTACGTCCCGCAATTTTTTAATCTGTAATATCTTCGAAAATATTCACTTAAATCATACGGTGTAAAGGGCCATATAGATCTATATTAAATGAACAATGTATTCAAGGTATTTAATTGGTGAAGGATTAATGCTGTATTGGTTAAAATCGCTTCGAAAATTAGCTATTATTTGTCGTAAAAAGTAAATGACAAAAAAAAGTTATTGTGGGTTATCCATAAGAGATAGACATATACCATCACGGACTTTTCTGTAGACCTTTTCAATGTGTACAATACTTAGTACATTATTTTGATAAAACTCGTAGGTTTCAGCCTGCGTTTGCAATGAAAGCGGAAAAAATGAAATTATTTATGACATCACATTAGAAACCTCAAAAATAACAGTATTTCTCCACTATTTAATGGATGTTATTATACATATAAACCTTCCTCTTGAACCACTCTATCTATTAAAAAAAACCGCATCAAAATCCATTGCGTAGTTTCAAAGATTTAAGCATACAAAGGGACATAGGGACAGAGAAAGCGGCTTTGTTTTATACTATGTAGTGATGATATGAAAAGTTTGAGATGGACTCGCACTACACCTAGGGTTCCGTGTACAGTTTATACACATTTTGCAATACAAAAAAACAATACTTAGTAACAAAAAATAAACACAATCAAATGAATGTCCTTTATTATATATTTATTATGTGTTTTTAACCCCCGACTAAATAATAAGGGTGTTATAAGTTTGACGTGTCTATCTCTGTGACTGTCTGCCTGCTCCATAACTCCCGAACGGATGGAGCGATTTCAATTTAGTTTTTTTAACCCTCGACCAAAAAAGAGGGAGTTACAAGTTTAACGTGTCTGTCTGTCTGTCTGGGACATCATAGCTCCCGAACGGATGAAGCGATTTCAATTTAGTTTTTTTTTTATGAAAGGTGAGTTTGGCCCGGGTGTTCTTAGACATGTTTCATGAAAATCGGTTGAGCCGTTTAAAAGTTAGGGGGGTGAGAGTGGGGAAGGAAAACCGAAAATCTGCAAATATACTTGAGTGTGGTATCAAATGAATGAGCATCGCGTGCACATTACAAAATATTATGGTGTTTTACTTCTAAGGAAATTAGGGCTTAGAATCGGGGGCTTGTCTAAAATTTTAAATTTAGATTTATTTGTATGAAAGGTGAGTTCGGCGCGAAAACCGAAAATCTGCATAATTATATACTCGTGTGCGGTATTAAATGAAAGCGAATCCCGTGCCTATTACAAAACATTATGGTGTTTTACTTAAGGAAATTAAGGCAATGGAATCGGGGGTATTACTTAAATTTTTATTTAAATTTATTTGTATTTCTTGTTATAGCGGCAACAGAAATACATCAAAATTTCAACTCTTATCTATCACGGTGCTTGAGATACAGCCTGGTGACAGACAGACGACGAAGTCTCAGTCTAATATAGTCTTGTTATAATTATGGCCTGTTTTACACTTTGGGCATGAAACCCTAAAAATTACACCTTTTCTAAGTTAGGTTACCAAGATCCACTAGAGGAGTAATATTAAATGTTTTTGTAATTAAAGGCGTTTCAACAAATAATAAATAAATTAATAAAAATGTTAACAGACACATACAGACGGTTTTGCTCTCACCCAAACTCTCTCGCAAGACTCTTTCGCCATAGAACTGCCACTAATTAACATAGGCCTCCGTCATAGTCTTCGGGCTCGGTCACTCAGTCAGTTGGTTGAATTAATAGCTCTTTATTTTAAACATTGTCTAATTCGGAGATTATCATCTGAAATATACAATAGTAAATAAATATTCACAAACCACTCAACATTTAGTTCCGTGGTAACCTCGTACCTTGTGGTACGGGTACTAGACAGCTGATATACTTAATATAATAAACATAGATATATGTTTTACCCCCGACAAAAAAAGAAGGGTGTTATAAGTTTGACGTGTCTGTCGGTCTGCCTTTCTGTCTGAGACATCATAGCTCCCAAATGGCTGGAGACGGGGGTTTTTCAATTGTAAATTTAGATTATACATATATTATACCTATTAAACACCCAAACCAAGGAGAAAGATCTTGCATGGCAAACAAACCCTTGACCAGCAGTCAAATCAATGAGCAATCACTTTCAGCAGCCCATCAGAAAGCAAGGAGGAGTACAAGACGATAAGCGACAAGCTTGACAAGGTGAACCTCGACGACACGGTGAACCGCTCCGTGGACGAGGGCACCGAGAGGCCGCACCAGCCGCCGCCGGGCATCACCGACTTCGACCTGGAGAACTGGAACGACCCCTTCCAGGTCTCGCATTATGCTATGGACATCTTCAACTATTTGAAGAGCAGAGAGGTTTGTAGCATTTTGTTTAGACATATAGATTCTTATTTGTGTAAAACATTGCAAAGGATACATAAAAGCAGGGTTTAAAGTATTATGCAAGCGCCAGACATATTCAAAGATTTGCACATATCTTTGACGACTTTGCAAAGCATTTGAACACATATAGATGTAACCTGCCAGACTTGCTTCGCAAACATTTTTCTCCACAGTATGCTGGTAGACAACAAACAAGATGGACGACGATTTCGTAGACTCAGTGTGCCTGTACTATTTGTGTGCATGTAATTATTTTTTCATGTGCAAGAAAACAATAATTACGAGAAACCGAGAAGTACCTAGTACATTAATTTTAACTTAAAATTATATGCGACTAAATATATTCAATTCCGACACCGCATGGCAAAGTGCATATTTTTGTTCAAACTTTGAACACATACATTTATGGCGTATAGGGCGGAACAAAGTTCGCCGGGTCAGCTAGTGTATGATGAAAACAAACGGTTATGTGCAACTTGTATTAACTTGTTTATACATAATATAGGTAATTCTGTGTCGTATGTTGCTGGTTTAATAATTATATGATTATGTACCTGTACAAGGAGTTTCAAAATTGGTATATAAAGCGTAAATGGCACGCAGCAGGCAAACATATTTTGTATAATATTGATTCAACAGAAAGATCGTGTCTAAAACGAAATTTTTCGATCCTATTTGTACTACCGTTACTTGTCCATGTAGATTACCATATTTACTAATATTGTTTATATATTTTTCTGTTGATTTAGTCCCTTTACACCACCTTTTTTTTAACCCCCCCACAAAAAAGAGGATATTTAACGTGTCCGTCTGTCTGGGACATCATAGCTCCCAAACGGATGAAGCTATTTCAATTTAGTTTTTTTGTTAAAAAGGTGAGTCTCGCGCGATTGTTATTGACATGTTTGATGAAAATCGGTTAAAAGTGGGGCAGGAAAACCAAAATCTGCAAATATACTCGAGTGGGGTCTCAAATGATAGCGCATCAAGTGTACATTACAAAATATTATGACTTTTAAATTTTAAGGGAAATAAGGTACCTAGGTACAGGAATCGGGGGTTTTTTTTATTGTAAATTGAAATTATCTTATATTGTGTATATATTTTTCTAGTCCTTCACAACGCTTTTTTTATCTCATCCATATTAACCACACCTTAACAAATAAATATCCTGCATTGAAATAACGTTTCAACTAGCAACCTTACTTCTTCTAGCGCTTATTCCCCATCGACGACTACCTGTCCCGCATGAAGGGTATAACCCAGTGGATGCGCGCGCTCCTCGTGGACTGGATGGTGGAGGTCCAGGAGAGCTTCGAGCTGAACCACGAGACGCTGTACCTGGCCGTGAAGCTGGTGGACCTGTTCCTCACGCGCTCCACCAGGAAGCAGACCCTGGAGCAACAGCTCACCAAGGAGGAACTTCAGCTGCTCGGCGCTTCGGCGTTGTTCATTGCTTCTAAATTTGACGTGAGTCTATTATGATAATTATATTTATTCAGAAAATCACTTAAAGCTAAATAAAAAAAAAACACATTCAAAATTAAAAAAGGTAAAATTGTTTGTATGTTCTGCAAGCACTTTTCTCCTTGGTCTGGGTGTTTAATATGTATAATAAAAATATATATATATGTATGTATATTGTATTGAGTATATCAGATATCTAGTGCCCTTAACAAGCTTACAGCTTACCACGGGGCTAGATGTTGTTGTGTAGATTGTCCGGAAATATATTTATTTATTTGCCAATACACTCGTTACAATTTCACTCAGCAGCGGTCCCCGCACGAGACAAGCCTGTATTGCGGGAGACCTGTTAAAATTTGGTTCAACCGGGTATAGAAAAAGTGCATGAAAACGAAAGGAAGTGACAAAATAGGACAAATTATAAAATAACCTAAGATTACATTTGCAATAACATCATGATATTTTTAGTTAATTTATTTTTATTTATGAGAAACACTCAATAAGGAAAGTAAATAAAGTTGTCAAAAATCCTTAAAATTTAATTAGAACTATGATGTATTTATTTTGCCTGAACTAGGAGAATCCTGTTTTTCAGGCATAAATGCTAGCTTTAAGAGCCACGGCGGCCGGCGTTGCCCGTGTCTTTGTATTTTCCGACAGTAAAAAGTAATATTTCAGTAACAACAAAACAATAATTTCTGAGATAAGCATGTTTAAACAAACTAAACATAAATGTTTACCTTACAGACAAATATAAAACTTAAATACTGAAGTAGGTAGTAGGACGTTCACAACTGACTATCGGTTTGTAATATATTTTTAATTAATAATTTATTTTTATATAGAAATTGATGATAAGTTTGAATGACATAAGAATATTGTACGAATTTTGTTTTTGGTTGTATTTAACGTTTGACGCAAACCCAATTTTCATTGCTCCTCTGGGGTGCATATACATTTGACATAAAATGTAACAATTTATAAACCTACATCTGTATAAATGTACATATCAGCAAATAAATAAATAAAAAACTCTTTAGTTTTATAATATTAGAATAGATAACTGTTATTACAAAAACATCAGTAATTGTTTATTGGATTAAAAAATATGTATCAATAAAAATATGGCCTATAAAGTGATCTCTTTATTCCAGGAGCGCATTCCGCCTCTAGTAGACGACTTCCTATACATCTGCGACGGCGCCTACACGCTCACGCAGCTACTCACCATGGAGATGAACATACTGCGCGTCGTGGACTTCGACCTTGGCGTGCCTCTGTCCTACCGCTTCCTGCGCCGGTATGCGAGAGTGAGTATCACAGACATCATTCTAATCTTCGGTTTGGGGAGCTGATATCTCGCGGGACTGCCTTGTGCACTATCCCCCGCCTAACCTGGCTCATAACCAGCCCATCTCCATCATGTAACGACGCAGGGCTTTTGTTATTGAGCATTTCCGAGTTTGTGGACGAGGGTGAATTAGAATCATGGTGGTAAATTATATGTGTTCTACATGGGCACAATGCATTTATGTCACAAATGTGATAATGTATATTTTACAAAAGAAATACTTAATTAATAGTTTTATTATTATAGTTACATCATGAAATATATTTATCATTAATTATATAATACTGAAATGAGTCAAGTAGAAATTTATTAACAGTATTAATAACATTTATGACACATCATATCACCACACGCCTAACAAAATTATAATTACATTCATATTGTTTTACTGGCAGATAGCTGATAATAATTATACATAATAATAATAATTAATACTTAATGTTACTTTTCATAATATAATGTGTGTCTATTGATAAGTTATTTCGTGATTTAATCTATTTATACATTGAACTCATTTATTTGGAAATTTTATTGAATTTATTAACATTAGATTTTTTGTAATTTGTTTATCTATAATTTAATTAATAGAGAAAGTATAAAATGACTTACCTAGTATAGCAACCATTGTTATAATAAGTAAAATCTAAGGAGTAACATGGTGTTGAACAAGGGCAAGATGATAATGTAGGCAAGCAACAAAGGTGAGTAACCTGAGACACCCAGAGTAGCTGACACCTAAATGCAAATTGTGATACAGTCACAATTTGCATTTAGGTGTCTCATTGCTTTAAGATACTTTGACGATGGCTCATACTTACATGCACAATTTTACCATCAAGAATTCGATTGCTTGCTTATGGACATTTGCTGTAGTTTATATATTTATGTTTCCAGTGCGCCCGAGTGTCAATGCCGACGCTGACACTGGCGCGCTTCGTGCTAGAACAATGCCTGCTGGAGTATGGTCTTCTGGAATATTCTGACAGCAAGATGGCCGCCGCTGCCCTCTTCCTGGCGCTCAGAATGAAGAACCTAGGCACTTGGACGCCGACTCTGCAGTATTATACAGGTAGGTATATCATACATCATAAATTAACCTATAAATTTGACCATAGATACATTTGAGGTCCATGTAATCTTCTATTATCTATAGAAATAAAGTTTCGACTTTATACTGCTGCTCATAGCAAAAAAATCTTATACACAATGATACCTGTATCAACGCATAAGTCAACTTATTATCAGCTGACATATAGGAGTGCGGTTTTGGAGTGTACTTGAGTAGAATCATTCAGTAATCGGATCTTGAACAGCGTGCCGTCCATGGGCGCGTCTGTTAATTCTTTTTTATACACCAAACCCTACTCTGACAGTTGAAAGATTCAATAGATTCTGTCATAAGTTCCAAACCTTATTGTGTCATATTTGTTTTGGTCTAGGTTACTCCCTAGAAGACATCCGCCCCATCGCAATCGCACAGAACGCAGTCCTGCACAAGAAGCCGAAGTCCGCCATCAGCACCGTGCGGAACAAGTACTCCCACACGATATTCTTCGAAGTAGCCAAAGTCCCTCTCATCGAAGAAAGCTTGCTCAGCTGAGGCGCGCTCGGTGGCACTTTACAACTAGTGAGGAATATACTCGGGTGGGTCCACATTTTGTAATATTTCGTGTAAATAGTGTAGGCTACATTCACGAGGTTGCGCTCTCAACTCACGATCGACGTCCTTTTTTGTTATTTGCTATATTTATTGTTGTTTTATATATAATTACCATTCTGATTTCGATGAGTTTTATCCCACGATTTTATTAAATTCAAACGATAATTTATTAACTTCAATATTGTGTAGAGTCGAACTCGTCTTTGTATCCTAGAAATAACTTAATCTTTCGTTACTTATTTTACTTGTGTCCAGTAATTTTAGGTATTTTCAAGCCCAATTTGTTGAATAATTTTTACTGAGCTAAATGTTTGTGTTACACCTTTATAACGGCCGGCGTTGTGATTAATAAACGCCATATAATTTTTTTGTCGGCACGACATTAGTGTCGATTCTTCACATCTTCATTAGAATGAGGTTATACAAAAATTCAGGCCAGTAGGATTTTTTCCGCAGATTCAACCTAAAATTACTAGACTATTTTGACGAGGAAAATTTAGATTTTCCACTAAAATGTATTTGTGCTCACCAACTGTTTGGCCGAGATTTTGTCGAAGTTGTTATTCCTTCACTAAAGTTATATCAAATCTTACTTCAAAGAAGTCTTGGATTTGACGAAAGCTATTGAATGATGGTCCATAGTTTCTTACTAGCACTCTCGTAACTATGACGCATCAGTCTATTTGTAAGGCGCCACTTTGGCATAGTATGACTTATTTACTGATTTTAACTTAAGAAAGTGTTGCACTGCCATCCTTATTGTAATATCAATTTATGTTATTAAGTGCAAGCTCATAAACTGAAAACTTGTTGCATTTCATCAAAAGTAGATTTAATGTAAATGCTATGAATGTTTTTTAGTTTAAATCTAGATAAACTAGGTTTAGTCGTAAAATACTTCTCTCGACACTTCTGTTCTTCACGTGTTTCATCAAAACATGGTATTTATCTCATTTGAATTTTATCAATTTAATTTTTATTGTCAAAGACTGAATTAAGTATGACGTTAATAATCTGGTATGATTTATTACCACATTTTTTGTTTGGAAATTCTTAGGCTGTTCCTATGCAGGCAGTTATTTAGTAACTGAAGCCAAATTTAAATTGTTTGTGTGGAAAAAAACCAAATCTATAAATCACAATCTTTCAATCATTACGTTAAACAAATTGTGCCAAAAATCCGTCTCCGAATAGTACATTCCATTAATGTTATCGCCCCTTGCTTGCTTGTGTTGCGCTGTCTTCCCCGTACTACAATTTAATGTAGCTTGAACCTCCAGCCTCGAAACTCTCAGTCCTAGAATCATACGAGCTCAGAGTTGAGTGTGAGGTATTGTCTGTCATAATCTCGTTCGTCTTATTCATGTAAAATGTAGAGATAATGTAGTTTTAAGGACATTTCAAGTGCATTTTGTAAGCTAGTGTAATGTAGGTAAGCAGCTACGTAGAGATCGGGTGCCTAAAAATTCAATTGTTATTGTAAATTTTATAATTTTTATCTTTAAAATACAAATAGTTTAGGACAATTTTTAGTACATTTAGAATTTTGTACCTCAATATAATGTGTAATATTATTGTAATTGCAATTATTTTTAGTATTTTTTGTAGTAAAATATTAATGTGGTAAACTTCAAGCTTGAAGGCTCAGTTTAGCATTCATTATTTAGCACTATCATAAAATTGGTCAGAGTGAATTGATCCAATTGTTACGCTTACTCATTTTTATTTTAAATGTTTATTTCTGTAATTTGACGTGAGTGTGACTGTGAAGGGGATTGCTTCAACGTATTATTGTGGTGCCGTCAGTGACAAAAGTAGCTCAGCCCTGTAAATACTTGTTAGTTGTTTAGTCACAAGTAAATGTAATCAAGTGTTCAGTTATTTTTGTAGCTGACTGCACCAACCAACACCGGATGTTGACGTTTTTATACATATTATACATGTATTTGTGGCAAGCTTTGCTATGCTCTTTTAATTTAGTTATTACTAATGGATTTTGTAATGTTTTAATATAATTAATTTACATAGTAATTATTGTGAGATTATTCCCAACATTTGTCTTGTGTTTTGTAATTTATCACATTTTAAAGAGTACAAATATTGGAATGTTAATAATGTTGTTCGTTAATGATAAGTTTTAGATTAATTTCACTTTGAATACTGTTTTACTTGATAATTTGTCGTCGAATTATACAAAGTTCATGTAAGCTCTGACTTGTAAATAAAAGTGATTTTGGTTTGGTAAAATCTTGTTTTTTTAACCCCCCCCCTGCCAAAGCAAAATTTACTCCAGCAGTAATGTCTTTTGGGGTAAATAGTACTGTATGAGGGTCTACCCAAACCTACCCGGTACACACCATTATGTTCGGACTTATAATTTGGAGGTTTTTTCTGTTCACGTCCGTGAGTATTAACCCTCTTGAATCCTTACACGTGACCTCCGGGTGGTGCTAAGAGCAGTCTGTGGTGGAAAATGGAGGATATAATATACATACATACATAGATATTTTTTATTATGCATATTAAACACCCAGACCAAGGAGAAAGTGCTTGCAGAACATACAAACACTTGACCCCTCGGCGGGAATCGAACCCGCTACCTCTTGCGCCGCAAGCGGACTCGCCCACCGCGCCACTGAGGCAGTCAAACTTCAGTAAATCGAGAAAAGAATGAGTTAAATAAAGAAATACTGTGAAAAAAGATTTTGTTCGGGCGGTCACCCATCCAAGTACTGGCGTCGCGCAACGTTGCCCTTATTAGCGTTTAAGATTGGCTTACCTGTCGTTTTTTCTCCGTTGCATCCGGTTTGAAATCACAACGATTCTAAAGAAGTTTCACTTCAAACATACGTTCCCGTTACTACTATACGGTATATAGGTACTATTTTAATGAGTTTGCTGCCGTTGATGGGTAAATGTCGTGAAATTATCCTAAGTAACCTGAAATCAAAAAACGTTTTTCAGCCATTGGCATTGGACCGTCAATGCTTTGGTGCAACCTTAGTAGGTAATTTATTGTTCAGTGGTGCAAACAATATTGTATGTGACATTCAAGTGATATTAAAATTTTATCACTCTAGGAACAACGTATAAACTGTATAAATAAAACCAAGAAATCATTCATGTTGTGATTTAATCACGCTTCAAATTGTTTTCACAGTAGTAACAGGCGACTGTTTCATACATTATAAAAGGTTACAAAACAGCGCCGGTTTCATTGGTAATGTACACGCTAAGGAATAATTGGAAAGGGCTTCAAAAAGTTATTGTAATAGGAAGAAAGTTTCAGCCTTATACACGGATTTAAATTAACTGATACCGCTGCGTTCACACGGAATCCATTCTCTCGAATATAAAGTAAAATCAGGGTCAGTGGTCAGGTAACCAGTGGCGTAGCTGGGTGAGCAAGGGCCCTGGGGTAAGAAAACTGGATACTCTAAAACGTTTTAGGGGGACGAGGGGATCTAGATCCATTTTTATATCCCGAATGGGTTTCGCTCTATTAATCTCGCGTATTTGCGCCATGCTTTGTAAAATGTCCAAAATCATGTTTCCTCACAATTAAGTCTGAATCTATATAAATAAAAAATTAATAAAAATGAATTGTTGTTCGTTAGTCTGATTAAAACTCGAGAACGGCTGAACGGATTTAACTTATCATAGTCTTGAAATGTTCGTGGAGGTCTAGGGAAGGTTTAAAAGGCGAGAAAAAATCGAAAAATTGCTTGCCGGGGAAAAAAATGGAATAAAAACCCGTGCTAAGCCGTGGCGGGCTAGTACACTACTAGTTTGAAATAAAAGTCAATGTTTCACACGTGGGTATGTCTGCTGATTCGAAATTGGTTGAAATTTTCTTTAATTCTATAATGGAGCTGCTGTTAGGACTTTTGGGGCCCACAGGGCTTGAGGGCCGCGGGGCACTGCCCCACCTAGCCCGTCGGTTAGAGTCTGCTAGAGTTCACACGAGCATTCGGTTTTATGATATTGAAGTGTCTGAAAAATACAATTGCCAGAGACCCGGATCCTACAAAAAATCGTATTCAACAGAAGAAGACACGTTATCTTACAAATCGCCTCGGCTCCAAAACCGAGCTTTGGAAATATCTATTGACTTGATAAAAATTACTACTACTAATGAAATTGTTAAAAATACAGCGCAAATAAGTTTACAGTTTTGAAGCCCCTAATACATTACAATACCTAAATCCTTCAAAGCACAAAATACAAGAAATGCAATACTACTCCAGTACACTTTCTTGAGGTATCATGTTCACTATAAAATTAAGTTTATTACCGTAAAACGTGTTGAATATTTCAAGGCTGAACAAAGTCATTTTCTACTACTTGCGACTATATTATCCGCCGTTGCAAAAAAATCTTTGAATTAAAGCCAAAATCATTCGGTCTATACAACAATGACAATACTATTAATTTAAAGATTATTTTAACAACAGGGCAAATAAATTTTAATTAACATTGGAATCAAGTTTTTGTTAAGTTGCAAGAATTGACATAGCGTTAGACGTTATCAACATCTTTTAGATGCAGATCAACTACAATCATAGCGCAGAGTAAATAGAAAATAACTAAGTAAGTATATTCTATTTGGTGCTTATTACTATATCGGCGGATAAATCATTCGATAATATATCTTTAAATCAATATCATTCATACAAACACATACATGTAGCAAACTAGGCAAGTTGAAAGCTATTTCAAATAAGTTAAAATTGGCTCTGAATTATTAAATCATATAAAAACCAAGCTGTCAGTATTTGTTTCAAAACGACGATTCAAAAATCTTGTAATGATTTCTAAAAGGCGGGTTCATTTTATTGACATTAATAACCCACGCATAGAATACGTACATCGTTCCTACTGAATAACTTATCTGCAGTGCAGAATAATATATATGCAGATTTAATTCCTTATCATACAAACTCTGAATTGGATACATTTTTAAAATATTTCATCGGCGAATACTTTGAATAATAATGTAAGATGTCAACAGCTAATTACGATTGCTATGAATATTTGGATAAGATACAGATGTATTTATTTTATTACTTATATCGTAGTCACTCACACACAACCATTTCCTTTACTAATAGTGTAGTACATCGGTTCAACATATTTGTAATATACGAATTTAATAATCTAATAATAATTTAATAATTATAATGCCAATAACTGAATAAAGAGAGTCATTAATGTTTATATCGCTGCTACAATTTTAACGATTTGATTTGTTCTCACCAATCAATGTAACCAAACATATTGCAAAATTAAACATGTTATTGTCAGAAGATAACAAAGTTGTGATATGTATTGTTATTTTCATACCATCTCCCAACTGAAAAGCAAGATAATCACTTGAAATTACTTATGACTTAAGAAAATGGTCAGCATACACTCATTAACATACACGCAAAATGGCTAAGTACTAAATCGAATCATTACTATGTACAAATACTGCGTTATACATACGCGTCTATATTTACAGTTTTGGATACTTTGGCTATCGATAGGGCGACGTCGAGTTCCTGCCTGCGTTGGCAACAACTCGCAACTCACGTTACAGTGTTATCGCAATCACGATATTGCAATCAACATCGAGAAACAACGCAAGCCGTATAAGTTGAGATTGTAGTAACGAACGTTCGCCCTAGAATTATACATAAGAGGTCTACCCTCGTTATAGCTAATGAGAACCGTTTGAGGAACTTTTAGATGTAATTTTAGGCGTTATATTCAGAAAGCTGAATAAATAGTGCAATTGGCACACACTACCATATATTCAAGCTGTTCAACCATAATGTTATATGTTATCTTGGCTGGCAGAGACAGAAATTACTGAAACTGAAAAGACTATACTCATTATACACAATACGAGGTTTTTTACTTGTGTAATGGATGGCTGGGGCGAAGTCAACCAAATTTAATATAGAATGGTGACTATCCAACTATCCATACATGATAGGGTTGCGTCTTTCAATAACTATATTCAAATATTATCTGTAATTTCATCGACATCATGCGTATGAAACTGAAAGAGTGAACCCATTTAATTAAAGAAATGAGTTTTCTTTGGTTTCAGTGTCCATGAATCAACCCTCAATCATTCTGTCATCAAAGCTGATCTTGACCAAACACGAATTGCGAAGCAAACACCAAAAATTACAACTCAAAGTCCATCCATCCATTATTAGCTAGGATTAGGTGACTTGTGGTTCTCTCGGGTATCTTGCGGGCTGTCCATGGGCTGAGCTCGTGGGGAAACCGGCCGGAATGTGCATTCCAGGGAGTCCGAGTCCGGTGTTCCTGGTGTTGAGGGTGTGAGTCTGTCCGAGGTGCACATTCGCTTGGAGAGCGGTGAGTCGGCCTCGTCGCCGCGCCGCTTGGTGCCGAGGAAGTTGGGCCGGACTGGACTGAAGCTGGACGCTCGGATGGCGATGGGGGACAGGCTGCGCCGAGTCGTTTACGGGTACGGGCCCCCGCAGAGGAAAGTGCACACGGCCATGCAGATGCGCCGTACAAGGACCTCACCCTATTTGGCGCCCCCCCCCCCGCCCCCTAGATTACCCAGGTATGTAGAACTATGAGACGCACAAGAGAGGTCTGCGAGAGTCGTGCGAAGACCTGACGCTGCTCGGCATTGCAGAGCGCAGTTCTAAGTTCTGAGGCCCCAAGAAGACGCAGGATGCCTATCCTTAGATTTATATCCCTTGGAGGACATGGAGGGTGACATTCTTGACTTGACTGATATCCGCGGCCTTTGAGAAAATGCTACTTATCCACCAGTCTGAGAGGGGCTCTACTGAAGCTCTCTACAAAGTTATTAACAGTGTTAGTGTGTGTTGGTAAACAGTACCTAAGAAGTTATTTAAGAATTCGTATTAATCAACTTTGAAAAGAAATTTTGGGTATTAGCTGTGCTCTTACGCAGGTAGGTAAATCTTGGATTACCGAGATAATCTCTATTATGTACCTACATCCATGCTGACGCATGCAGTGGTGATGAAATTTATACTTAGCTACAAAAAATCTAATACCTATTATTTCCCGATAGTAGGGAGGTTATGTAGTAACCTTACCCAGTGACCTCGTTTTTATGACATATTTATCTATTTTATTTTAATTTGTGTATATTTAAAAAGTGACTTGTTTGTCCAGACAAATCTATAAAAATAAGTATAAATACTTGGTTGTCTATGACTATAATACAATCTGTTTGTACTACCCGACCAATTTAAAAACTGTTGATATATACTATTATGTATTTTCTTTAAATCCATTCCTATTATTGAGAAATGTTGTACTGTTTTACCGTGGTAAAACTTATAAAACACCGTCAACACTGTGTTGTAAAAAGATAACAATAGAAATAATAGTAAGTGATTTGTGTTTTTTTTTGTTTTTTAGTCACGCTATGTGGAAACATGTAAATGGTTCGTAGTTAAGTTTGTATTGTTATTTAGTTAATAAGAAAAACTGTTTGTTTTCCGAATAAAATAAAATAAAAATAAAATAGGTCTTCATGTCCTATCTTAGACCACATCGTCACTTTACATTAGGTGAGATTGTGGTGTGTGTCAGGATGGCGTGTCTCATGTCTGAATAGTCACAGGTTATGCACCAAATAACTGTACCTAAACTGTACCTATATGAAAAAAAAACTTCCTCAAGCAATTAGATATAAAATAAATTGTAATATGGACACGCCATTCTGACGTCAGGTTGGCGCGCATAATCGTGTATCTCCCCAACGTGTGGGAACTATGCTCTGGAACATAAATAAAACTGCCAACAAAAAAATTTTATTAGTGGGGGTACGGAGTAGGACAGACTACTTTGAAAAAAAAAACGTTCCCGTTACTACTATACGGTATATAGGTAGGTACTATTTTAACAAGTTTGCTGGCGTTAAGTGTACATATTGTGAAATGATCCTAAGTAACCTGAAATCAAAAAACCTTTTTCAGCCATTGACATTGGACCGTCAATGCTTTGGTGCAACTTTAGTAGGTAATTTATTGTTCAGTGGTGCAAACAATATTGTATGTGACATTCAAGTGATATTAAAATTTTATCATTCTAGGAACAACGTATAAACTGTATAAATAAAACCAAGAAATCATTCATGTTGTGATTTAATCACGCTTCAAATTGTTTTCACAGTAGTAACAGGCGACTGTTTCATACATTATAAAAGGTTACAAAACAGCGCCGGTTTCATTGGTAATGTACACGCTAAGGAATAATTGGAAAGGGCTTCAAAAAGTTATTGTAATAGGAAGAAAGTTTCAGCCTTATACACGGATTTAAATTAACTGATACCGCTGCGTTCACACGGAATCCATTCTCTCGAATATAAAGTAAAATCAGGGTCAGTGGTCAGGTAACCAGTGGCGTAGCTGGGTGAGCAAGGGCCCTGGGGTAAGAAAACTGGATACTCTAAAACGTTTTAGGGGGACGAGGGGATCTAGATCCATTTTTATATCCCGAATGGGTTTCGCTCTATTAATCTCGCGTATTTGCGCCATGCTTTGTAAAATGTCCAAAATCATGTTTCCTCACAATTAAGTCTGAATCTATATAAATAAAAAATTAATAAAAATGAATTGTTGTTCGTTAGTCTGATTAAAACTCGAGAACGGCTGAACGGATTTAACTTATCATAGTCTTGAAATGTTCGTGGAGGTCTAGGGAAGGTTTAAAAGGCGAGAAAAAATCGAAAAATTGCTTGCCGGGGAAAAAAATGGAATAAAAACCCGTGCTAAGCCGTGGCGGGCTAGTACACTACTAGTTTGAAATAAAAGTCAATGTTTCACACGTGGGTATGTCTGCTGATTCGAAATTGGTTGAAATTTTCTTTAATTCTATAATGGAGCTGCTGTTAGGACTTTTGGGGCCCACAGGGCTTGAGGGCCGCGGGGCACTGCCCCACCTAGCCCGTCGGTTAGAGTCTGCTAGAGTTCACACGAGCATTCGGTTTTATGATATTGAAGTGTCTGAAAAATACAATTGCCAGAGACCCGGATCCTACAAAAAATCGTATTCAACAGAAGAAGACACGTTATCTTACAAATCGCCTCGGCTCCAAAACCGAGCTTTGGAAATATCTATTGACTTGATAAAAATTACTACTACTAATGAAATTGTTAAAAATACAGCGCAAATAAGTTTACAGTTTTGAAGCCCCTAATACATTACAATACCTAAATCCTTCAAAGCACAAAATACAAGAAATGCAATACTACTCCAGTACACTTTCTTGAGGTATCATGTTCACTATAAAATTAAGTTTATTACCGTAAAACGTGTTGAATATTTCAAGGCTGAACAAAGTCATTTTCTACTACTTGCGACTATATTATCCGCCGTTGCAAAAAAATCTTTGAATTAAAGCCAAAATCATTCGGTCTATACAACAATGACAATACTATTAATTTAAAGATTATTTTAACAACAGGGCAAATAAATTTTAATTAACATTGGAATCAAGTTTTTGTTAAGTTGCAAGAATTGACATAGCGTTAGACGTTATCAACATCTTTTAGATGCAGATCAACTACAATCATAGCGCAGAGTAAATAGAAAATAACTAAGTAAGTATATTCTATTTGGTGCTTATTACTATATCGGCGGATAAATCATTCGATAATATATCTTTAAATCAATATCATTCATACAAACACATACATGTAGCAAACTAGGCAAGTTGAAAGCTATTTCAAATAAGTTAAAATTGGCTCTGAATTATTAAATCATATAAAAACCAAGCTGTCAGTATTTGTTTCAAAACGACGATTCAAAAATCTTGTAATGATTTCTAAAAGGCGGGTTCATTTTATTGACATTAATAACCCACGCATAGAATACGTACATCGTTCCTACTGAATAACTTATCTGCAGTGCAGAATAATATATATGCAGATTTAATTCCTTATCATACAAACTCTGAATTGGATACATTTTTAAAATATTTCATCGGCGAATACTTTGAATAATAATGTAAGATGTCAACAGCTAATTACGATTGCTATGAATATTTGGATAAGATACAGATGTATTTATTTTATTACTTATATCGTAGTCACTCACACACAACCATTTCCTTTACTAATAGTGTAGTACATCGGTTCAACATATTTGTAATATACGAATTTAATAATCTAATAATAATTTAATAATTATAATGCCAATAACTGAATAAAGAGAGTCATTAATGTTTATATCGCTGCTACAATTTTAACGATTTGATTTGTTCTCACCAATCAATGTAACCAAACATATTGCAAAATTAAACATGTTATTGTCAGAAGATAACAAAGTTGTGATATGTATTGTTATTTTCATACCATCTCCCAACTGAAAAGCAAGATAATCACTTGAAATTACTTATGACTTAAGAAAATGGTCAGCATACACTCATTAACATACACGCAAAATGGCTAAGTACTAAATCGAATCATTACTATGTACAAATACTGCGTTATACATACGCGTCTATATTTACAGTTTTGGATACTTTGGCTATCGATAGGGCGACGTCGAGTTCCTGCCTGCGTTGGCAACAACTCGCAACTCACGTTACAGTGTTATCGCAATCACGATATTGCAATCAACATCGAGAAACAACGCAAGCCGTATAAGTTGAGATTGTAGTAACGAACGTTCGCCCTAGAATTATACATAAGAGGTCTACCCTCGTTATAGCTAATGAGAACCGTTTGAGGAACTTTTAGATGTAATTTTAGGCGTTATATTCAGAAAGCTGAATAAATAGTGCAATTGGCACACACTACCATATATTCAAGCTGTTCAACCATAATGTTATATGTTATCTTGGCTGGCAGAGACAGAAATTACTGAAACTGAAAAGACTATACTCATTATACACAATACGAGGTTTTTTACTTGTGTAATGGATGGCTGGGGCGAAGTCAACCAAATTTAATATAGAATGGTGACTATCCAACTATCCATACATGATAGGGTTGCGTCTTTCAATAACTATATTCAAATATTATCTGTAATTTCATCGACATCATGCGTATGAAACTGAAAGAGTGAACCCATTTAATTAAAGAAATGAGTTTTCTTTGGTTTCAGTGTCCATGAATCAACCCTCAATCATTCTGTCATCAAAGCTGATCTTGACCAAACACGAATTGCGAAGCAAACACCAAAAATTACAACTCAAAGTCCATCCATCCATTATTAGCTAGGATTAGGTGACTTGTGGTTCTCTCGGGTATCTTGCGGGCTGTCCATGGGCTGAGCTCGTGGGGAAACCGGCCGGAATGTGCATTCCAGGGAGTCCGAGTCCGGTGTTCCTGGTGTTGAGGGTGTGAGTCTGTCCGAGGTGCACATTCGCTTGGAGAGCGGTGAGTCGGCCTCGTCGCCGCGCCGCTTGGTGCCGAGGAAGTTGGGCCGGACTGGACTGAAGCTGGACGCTCGGATGGCGATGGGGGACAGGCTGCGCCGAGTCGTTTACGGGTACGGGCCCCCGCAGAGGAAAGTGCACACGGCCATGCAGATGCGCCGTACAAGGACCTCACCCTATTTGGCGCCCCCCCCCCCGCCCCCTAGATTACCCAGGTATGTAGAACTATGAGACGCACAAGAGAGGTCTGCGAGAGTCGTGCGAAGACCTGACGCTGCTCGGCATTGCAGAGCGCAGTTCTAAGTTCTGAGGCCCCAAGAAGACGCAGGATGCCTATCCTTAGATTTATATCCCTTGGAGGACATGGAGGGTGACATTCTTGACTTGACTGATATCCGCGGCCTTTGAGAAAATGCTACTTATCCACCAGTCTGAGAGGGGCTCTACTGAAGCTCTCTACAAAGTTATTAACAGTGTTAGTGTGTGTTGGTAAACAGTACCTAAGAAGTTATTTAAGAATTCGTATTAATCAACTTTGAAAAGAAATTTTGGGTATTAGCTGTGCTCTTACGCAGGTAGGTAAATCTTGGATTACCGAGATAATCTCTATTATGTACCTACATCCATGCTGACGCATGCAGTGGTGATGAAATTTATACTTAGCTACAAAAAATCTAATACCTATTATTTCCCGATAGTAGGGAGGTTATGTAGTAACCTTACCCAGTGACCTCGTTTTTATGACATATTTATCTATTTTATTTTAATTTGTGTATATTTAAAAAGTGACTTGTTTGTCCAGACAAATCTATAAAAATAAGTATAAATACTTGGTTGTCTATGACTATAATACAATCTGTTTGTACTACCCGACCAATTTAAAAACTGTTGATATATACTATTATGTATTTTCTTTAAATCCATTCCTATTATTGAGAAATGTTGTACTGTTTTACCGTGGTAAAACTTATAAAACACCGTCAACACTGTGTTGTAAAAAGATAACAATAGAAATAATAGTAAGTGATTTGTGTTTTTTTTTGTTTTTTAGTCACGCTATGTGGAAACATGTAAATGGTTCGTAGTTAAGTTTGTATTGTTATTTAGTTAATAAGAAAAACTGTTTGTTTTCCGAATAAAATAAAATAAAAATAAAATAGGTCTTCATGTCCTATCTTAGACCACATCGTCACTTTACATTAGGTGAGATTGTGGTGTGTGTCAGGATGGCGTGTCTCATGTCTGAATAGTCACAGGTTATGCACCAAATAACTGTACCTAAACTGTACCTATATGAAAAAAAAACTTCCTCAAGCAATTAGATATAAAATAAATTGTAATATGGACACGCCATTCTGACGTCAGGTTGGCGCGCATAATCGTGTATCTCCCCAACGTGTGGGAACTATGCTCTGGAACATAAATAAAACTGCCAACAAAAAAATTTTATTAGTGGGGGTACGGAGTAGGACAGACTACTTTGAAAAAAAAAACGTTCCCGTTACTACTATACGGTATATAGGTAGGTACTATTTTAACAAGTTTGCTGGCGTTAAGTGTACATATTGTGAAATGATCCTAAGTAACCTGAAATCAAAAAACCTTTTTCAGCCATTGACATTGGACCGTCAATGCTTTGGTGCAACTTTAGTAGGTAATTTATTGTTCAGTGGTGCAAACAATATTGTATGTGACATTCAAGTGATATTAAAATTTTATCATTCTAGGAACAACGTATAAACTGTATAAATAAAACCAAGAAATCATTCATGTTGTGATTTAATCACGCTTCAAATTGTTTTCACAGTAGTAACAGGCGACTGTTTCATACATTATAAAAGGTTACAAAACAGCGCCGGTTTCATTGGTAATGTACACGCTAAGGAATAATTGGAAAGGGCTTCAAAAAGTTATTGTAATAGGAAGAAAGTTTCAGCCTTATACACGGATTTAAATTAACTGATACCGCTGCGTTCACACGGAATCCATTCTCTCGAATATAAAGTAAAATCAGGGTCAGTGGTCAGGTAACCAGTGGCGTAGCTGGGTGAGCAAGGGCCCTGGGGTAAGAAAACTGGATACTCTAAAACGTTTTAGGGGGACGAGGGGATCTAGATCCATTTTTATATCCCGAATGGGTTTCGCTCTATTAATCTCGCGTATTTGCGCCATGCTTTGTAAAATGTCCAAAATCATGTTTCCTCACAATTAAGTCTGAATCTATATAAATAAAAAATTAATAAAAATGAATTGTTGTTCGTTAGTCTGATTAAAACTCGAGAACGGCTGAACGGATTTAACTTATCATAGTCTTGAAATGTTCGTGGAGGTCTAGGGAAGGTTTAAAAGGCGAGAAAAAATCGAAAAATTGCTTGCCGGGGAAAAAAATGGAATAAAAACCCGTGCTAAGCCGTGGCGGGCTAGTACACTACTAGTTTGAAATAAAAGTCAATGTTTCACACGTGGGTATGTCTGCTGATTCGAAATTGGTTGAAATTTTCTTTAATTCTATAATGGAGCTGCTGTTAGGACTTTTGGGGCCCACAGGGCTTGAGGGCCGCGGGGCACTGCCCCACCTAGCCCGTCGGTTAGAGTCTGCTAGAGTTCACACGAGCATTCGGTTTTATGATATTGAAGTGTCTGAAAAATACAATTGCCAGAGACCCGGATCCTACAAAAAATCGTATTCAACAGAAGAAGACACGTTATCTTACAAATCGCCTCGGCTCCAAAACCGAGCTTTGGAAATATCTATTGACTTGATAAAAATTACTACTACTAATGAAATTGTTAAAAATACAGCGCAAATAAGTTTACAGTTTTGAAGCCCCTAATACATTACAATACCTAAATCCTTCAAAGCACAAAATACAAGAAATGCAATACTACTCCAGTACACTTTCTTGAGGTATCATGTTCACTATAAAATTAAGTTTATTACCGTAAAACGTGTTGAATATTTCAAGGCTGAACAAAGTCATTTTATACTACTTGCGACTATATTATCCGCCGTTGCAAAAAAATCTTTGAATTAAAGCCAAAATCATTCGGTCTATACAACAATGACAATACTATTAATTTAAAGATTATTTTAACAACAGGGCAAATAAATTTTAATTAACATTGGAATCAAGTTTTTGTTAAGTTGCAAGAATTGACATAGCGTTAGACGTTATCAACATCTTTTAGATGCAGATCAACTACAATCATAGCGCAGAGTAAATAGAAAATAACTAAGTAAGTATATTCTATTTGGTGCTTATTACTATATCGGCGGATAAATCATTCGATAATATATCTTTAAATCAATATCATTCATACAAACACATACATGTAGCAAACTAGGCAAGTTGAAAGCTATTTCAAATAAGTTAAAATTGGCTCTGAATTATTAAATCATATAAAAACCAAGCTGTCAGTATTTGTTTCAAAACGACGATTCAAAAATCTTGTAATGATTTCTAAAAGGCGGGTTCATTTTATTGACATTAATAACCCACGCATAGAATACGTACATCGTTCCTACTGAATAACTTATCTGCAGTGCAGAATAATATATATGCAGATTTAATTCCTTATCATACAAACTCTGAATTGGATACATTTTTAAAATATTTCGGCGAATACTTTGAATAATAATGTTAGATGTCAACAGCTAATTACGATTGCTATGAATATTTGGATAAGATACAGATGTATTTATTTTATTACTTATATCGTAGTCACTCACACACAACCATTTCCTTTACTAATAGTGTAGTACATCGGTTCAACATATTTGTAATATACGAATTTAATAATCTAATAATTATATGCCAATAACTGAATAAAGAGAGTCATTAATGTTTATATCGCTGCTACCATTTTTAAGATTTGATTTGTTCTCACCAATCAATGTAACCAAACATATTGCAAAATTAAACATGTTATTGTCAGAAGATAACAAAGTTGTGATATGTATAATTATTTTCATACCATCTCCCAACTGAAAAGCAAGATAATCACTTGAAATTGACTTAAGAAAATGGTCAGCATACACTCATTAACATACACGCAAAATGGCTAAGTACTAAATCGAATCATTACTATGTACAAATACTGCGTTATACACACGCGTCTATATTTACAGTTTTGGATACTTTGGCTATCGATAGGGCGACGTCGAGTTCCTTCCTGCGTTGGCAACAACTCGCAACTCACGTTACAGTGTTATCGCAATCACGATATTGCAATCAACATCGAGAAACAACACAAGCCGTATAAGTTGAGATTGTAGTAACGAACGTTCGCCCTAGAACTAATTATACATAAGAGGTCTACCCTCTTTATAGCTAATGAGAACCGTTTGAGGAACTTTTAGATGTAATTTTAGGCGTTATATTCAGAAAGCTGAATAAATAGTGCAATTGGCACACACTACCATATATTCAAGCTGTTCAACCATAATGTTATATGTTATCTTGGCTGGTAGAGACAGAAATTACTGAAACTGAAAAGACTATACTCATTATACACAATACGAGGTTTTTTTCTTGTGTAATAGATGGCTGGGGCGAAGTCAACCAAATTTAATATAGAATGGTGACTATCCAACTATCCATACATGATAGGGTTGCGTCTTTCAATAACTATATTCAAATATTATCTGTAATTTCATCGACATCATGCCTATGAAACTGCAAGAGTGAACCCATTTAATATAAAGAAATGAGTTTTCTTTGGTTTCAGTGTCCATGAATCAACCCTAAATCATTCTGATCTTCACCATCCTTCGCAAACACCAAAAATTACAACTCAAAGTCCATCCATCCATTATTAGCTAGGATTAGGTGACTTGTGGTTCTCTCGGGTATCTTGCGGGCTGTCCATGGGCTGAGCTCGTGGGGAAACCGGCCGGAATGTGCATTCCAGGGAGTCTGAGTCCGGTGTTCCTGGTGTTGAGGGTGTGAGTCTGTCCGAGGTGCACATTCGCTTGGAGAGCGGTGAGTCGGCCTCGTCGCCGCGCCGCTTGGTGCCGAGGAAGTTGGGCCGCACTGGGCTGAAGCTGGACGCTCGGATGGCGATGGGGGACAGGCTGCGCCGAGTCGTGTACTTCCTGGTGGGAGACGGCGATACCACTGGGGAGAATCTGGAAAAAAATTAGACTTTGTTACGAAACTTAAAGTGGTCATTGCATTTGTTATGATTTGAATTCCCAAGAGTTTTGAGAGAGAATAGCGGTATTATTGTGATTAAATTTATCGTTACATTTTATTGAAGTTTAAACATATAACTTTATTTGTATTTATCTTTTTACAACACGGTGTTGACGGTGTTTTATAAGTTTTACCACAGTAAAATAGTACAACATTTCTCAATAATAGGAATGGGTTTAAAGAAAATACATAATAGTATATATCAACAGTTTTTAAATTGGTCGGGTAGTACAAACAGATTGTATTATAGTCATAGACAACCAAGTATTTATACTTATTTTTATAGATTTGTCTGGACAAACAAGTCACTTTTTAAATATACACAAATTAAAATAAAATAGATAAATATGTCATAAAAACGAGGTCACTGGTTAAGGTTACTACCTAACCTCCCTACAATCGGGAAATAATAGGTATTAGATTTTTTGTAGCTAAGTATAAATTTCATCACCACTGCGTGCGTCACCATGCATGAGGTACATAATAGAGATTATCTCGGTAATCCAAGATTTACCTACCTGCGTAAGAGCACAGCTAATACCCAAAATTTCTTTTCAAAGTTGAATAATACGAATTCTTAAATAACTTCTTAGGTACTGTTTACCAACACACACTAACACTGTTAATAACTTTGTAGAGAGCTCAGTAGAGCCCCTCTCAGACTGGTGGATAAGTAGCATTTTCCCAATGGCCGCGGATATCAGTCAAGTCAAGAATGTCACCCTCCATGTCCTCCAAGGGATATAATAAAAAAAAAAAAAAAAAAAATATTGCGTTTCTCATTCTTATGTAGTAGGTACAAGGTTGATTTCTCCTTTTAAGCAATAAGGTTTGCTTGTGTTAGGAGGAATCGCTCTTAACAATCAGCATATCTAAACTAAACTACATATCTACTGCATTATGACATCATAATTTGAATAAGAAAATAAATATAACTTAAACTTAGTAGAACTTAAACAAGAGAATCAAAATAAACATAACAATTAATAATAAATTTCCTATAACCTCATAGTTTGTACAATATTGTCTATAATTACATAATTTTGTGACCTAAGCCACAAAGATACAGTTTTGTTGCAGTCAAATAGATTAAGAGAATATAAATCTTAGAATAGGCATAATGCGTCTTCTTGGGGCCTCAGAACTTAAAACTGCGCTCTGCAATGCCGAGCAGCGTCAGGTCTTCGCCCGACTCTCGCAGACATCTCTTGTGCGTCTAATAGTTCTACATACCTGGGTAACCTAGGGGGCGGGGGGCCCGCCAAATAGGGTGAGGTCCTTGTACGACTGGCGCATCTGCATGGCCGTGTGCACTTTCCTCTGCGGGGGCCCGTACTCGGCTATCCTATTTGGTTAGACTTTAGAGCCACAGGGTTGTACACACCTTGGTATCCTAGTGGGCGAGTTGGCGGGGCCTGTGCCGAGCAGCGTGAGGTCCTCGCACGACTGGCCCATCTGCATGGCTGAGTGCACCTCGCGCTCGTGCGCCACCTCGCGCGTGTTGCTCACGTCCGCGCACTCCTCCTGCCGCAGCTGGCTCACGCGCGGCGCCATGCGCGGGCCCCACGAGTTCTGTACACAAATAAGCTATTAAGACAATTTAAACATTTAAATTAAAAAAAAAAAAATTACTAAGCGACGATATTGGGTATTATGTCACATTTTTCCTTTCTGTTCCACTTAACATAATAATAATAACGTTCACATTTTATTCTACTAGTTAGCCATTTAAGAGCTATTTAAACTTCATTTAAAACCTGAACTTGGGACATTGAAGACTTCGTTAGACGTTCCATTCCACACCATTCATGTATTTAATATTGGATGGAAAAAGTAAAATACTAAGCTATCGCTGTAGTGAAGAACAAACTGACGGTGGAGAAATGGTCTTAGCGCATCAAAGACGGAATTGCTTTAACAGGTGACAGGGAAGTCTGTAAGGAAGATAGGCAGTAAGCCTTTGCCTTACAGTTCTAAAAAAAATTTTGGGCGACTGACAGAAGTAATAACTTCATATACGTCTAGAGTTGTGGGTTGAAGTGAGAAGGGAGTAGCGAGCGTACCGCCTGCACGACAGAAAGGGATGCCAGACCGACTGGCGCCGGTTCACGTTCCCATAAGTAAACACTTCAAAAGTAAGATACTTACGGTAGTGTTCCCCGGCGGGGTGAGAGGGCTGAAGCTGCCGCTGTATCGCCGCGTCCTCGACGCAGCCGCATTGTTCGAGAACATGCTGAAGAACGAGTTCCTTAAACAACAAAATATATCATTTACATATTTGTTTGTACTCAAGGCAGGAACAAAATGGCTCAATCGTTTACTTAAAGGTACAGTATTTTTAATTTGTGGGAAATCAACAGCCTTATCTGACACTATCAACTAATCTAGAGAACAGTAAGCTAATTCAAGATTTTCAGGGATAAATAAATTAATAAATGTATCTCGACAATTCACACAATGACATGGTGGTCAGCTATAAGCTTGTGTCACAGGTACTAGACATCTGATATACTTAATATAATAGACATACATATATAAGGAGAAAGTGCTTGCAGGACTTACAAAAACATCACCCCTCGGTGGGAAGCAAACCTGCCACCTCTTGCACCGCAAGTGGACTTTCGCCCACCGCGGCACTGAGGCAGCATAGTTACAATATTAATAATACCTACATCAAAAAAGTGTTGTGTAAGAACCCATGCAACTGAGGGTCAAACAAATGTTAACTTAAATTACCACAGATCAATTTAAATAATAAATAGGATAATAGATACCTATTACTAAAATACATACCTATTACTAAAATACATACATACCTATTACTAAAATAATTAAATGCAGGACATAATCAAGTCCCAAGCAAGAATACTCAAAGTTATTATCATTATTGATTAAGATTAAATAAACATCTGCTACCCAAGTTTATTATTTGAAGAGTTTTAATTCTTTGTGAAAGGTAATCCATCAGAGAGAGTTACTTTTGCTTAGTGGATTTTATTAATATCTATAAATAAACCAAGAAAAGCATAATAAAGCCATTATCAAACAATGTCTTGGGTTGGTATTGATTGCAAAACAATAATAAAATCTGACTCAAACTTAGGTCTCCCGAAAACAACCTGTTTATTAATGCAAGTCAAAGGTTTCTTAAAAATAACGCAAATGTTCTAAAACATGCTGTTAATCAACACTTAATGAGTTGGGTCATTGTATGTGATGTATGTTCATTATGTTAAATTGTTTCACCTGATAAAATTGTAGTATATGCAGTTTTGAATATAAGCAGGGTGTCTAGTTACATAATAATACTTAGATTGTACAACAAATATGGCTATTGATTGTTATTTTTAAGTTAGTCTGAAGCATTGAATTGGTGTGTAAAAAAGATACAATCTATCTATCTATCTTAGAGATTTAGTTTAGATATGTCTATGATGATTCATGCAAACATACATGTTAATATTAAATACCTCAACCCAGTTGAAATATCTGCCATATATGAATGTACTTCATAATTATGAGCTACCAATAATATAACTTCAAGCTTGGCAATAAGAATAACCTTGTTAAAATGCAGCAAAATAAGAGTACTAGTGTCAAGAAAAGGCAGTCTGTTAACCACTAAATAAATAACAGTGTTGCAAGCATTTTTTTTCCAGCAGCCACTAAATACATGAAACTTTTCAAACTTATAGGCCAAATAGCTGTGTTAAATCATGGAATTTTTAATAATACATTTAAGTAAAAATTTTGAAAAGAAACTCTAACACAAACTGACATAAATTGGGATTAATACCATGATTTGACAAGTTGATTTTTGAGAATTTAATCATATGTATGATATGTTAAAAATACTAAATAAGACTTAAATATAACATGTATTAACATGTCACCGTAGCTACACAACGCAAGTAAGTCATTTAGATGAAAATATTAAATTGTTACTAATGTAAATTCACATCAGCTTTTATCTTGCAAGTGTCACCAAGTTTTTTTCAAGAAAATATTTATCATTTTGAAAATAAGTTCTGATATCAATGCAAATAATCAGCGTTTGAATGTTTTCTTGGTACCAGACTGATCATATGATATTTTACATAAAAGTTTTTAGTGGAATTTAACTTAAACAGCGAAAGAATAATACATTATTAATTTATCAACAACTTCCATAAGGATAAAGGAATATACCTAAGAGAGGATAGTGCTTGTTATTACATGGTTTGAATAACTAACTTAAAATGTTGCACACCTACACAAACTCCCAGACACACAGGTTTTCCAACACTGCATTGAAATACAAAACATTGCCACTTTGTAGTTGAACCTGATACCAAACATTAGTTATCATAACATGCCTATCTGAAGCGAAAACGCGACTTGGCGGGACACAGTCAGTGCTAAATACGGGCAAAGCAGCCACTGACGACCTCACCAGCTGTCAAAAATAGTCAAGCAGCATAGCAACAACCAACGCAGACAGGAGGCGTAACGAAACATCACTGTACCTCGGCGCGGAGCTAGACGTGGGCGAGCTCATTGACGTGCAAGACACCTCATTGATCAGCGGAGCACTGCTGGACCTCTTCAGTAAGTTAGGAGCATCTACATCCATTATATTATAGCCACCATTCGTTCACTGACGTAGAAGTTATAGGCATCGGGTTCGCCGACACGATTAGCCCACTGTAGTTTATGTAACAATGCAAGTGCACTAGGACACCATCTACCGAGTGAATCAAACTAATAGGGACACTACACTCATGTTATTAAATGCGCGTAAATCAAGTTAGAACAGATTTATTAGAATTGCTAGGACGAAAAGCTATAAATGTAGAGCTGAAAGCTGACCTGTCAAATCCAAATCGCCGATTCGTAGATCGGGTGCGTTCATAAAATGAACTTAACACAACAACAATTTACTAATTTATTTCTGTCATTTTTTTTTTATTATCTACCTTAACACTTGAAACTGTTATTTTTTTGTAAGTTATGGTTATAAATAAGGTCTGTATAAGTTTTTTTGTCTAAAATATCTTAAATTTCCATGTCACAATGATAGTTACCTTACTCCTCCGGAACGGCTTCACCGATTTTTACCAAATTTTATATGCGTATTCGGTAGGTCTGAGAATGGCGACTATCTATTTTTCATTTTGCAAAACAACGTTTGCTGGGGTCAGCTAGTATGTATATAAATTTAAATGGGTAGAACGGGACCCTATTACTAAGTCTGCGCGTCGTCTGTCAGTCTGTTTGTTTAAGAGTTTAAATTTTGAGGGATGATGTATTTCTGTTGCCGCTGTAACAACAATTATTTACTCAAACACATAATCATTAAATATATAAGGGGACTACAACAATCGTGTTTTTTATAATGCAAAGCAACGTTGCGTTAGATCCTGACTTGAATGGGTGACTTGCTCTGACTGCTTCATTTTGCACTTAAAAAATATTATTATTGCAAAATGTGTACCTACTGTACACGGAACAGTAAGTGTAGTTTCAGTCTATGTCATGTTTATCAAATTTATTTATATATCGCCACACAATAATAGGCGTAGTTTAACCGCGGTAAAATATCACTTTTCTTACCACGGGAAAACTACTAGGTACGTAACTATTACTAATAATAGGGGGTCGATGATAACTACGCGGCCAATGCCACGGGCGGAGAGCTTGTTAAATCTATATTAAAGTATATGAGGATGTAAGTGAGTGTATGTGACTCAAAGAGTATTAGTCTAAGATGTTTGTTGCTCTTTCAAGCAAAAACTTCTGAATGGATTTTGATGAAATTGTACCAATAATAAAGCTAACATAACAGAATAATACATAGGCTACTTTTACCAGCAAACTTATCTAGTCCTTCTATTATAAAAAAAATACTTTCTGTTAAAAAAGCCGTGTTGGCTGAGTGGGAGCACACTCGACTTTTAGTTAAAAGGTCTTTTTTTTGTGTAAAAAGAAATACATTACCTATAATTTTAAACGTGATTTAACGGTGTAGGCAAACATCGTCAGGAAATCGGCATGTTCTGAGAGCTTTGAAGAGTTTGAACAACATGCGTAGTGAATTAAGGCCTAGCCTAATATCTCTCGTCAAGAGAAAAGTCCTTGTGTGTCAGTAGTGGCAACTTCATTAAGGTCACGTCCGCACAGACAGGCGGCTTACTTAGCGCCTAGAGCATAGTGGCTTGCATTCTGGCCACTTGCTAGAATTTAGGCCACGTCCGCACAGACAGGCAGGCGGCTTACTTAGCGCCTAGAGCCTAGTGGCTTGCATTCTGGCTACTCGCTAGGATTCACGGTGGCCACACTGAAGGTGGTTTGCGTGGTGGGCCGCTAGGTGCAATTAATATTTCATCCATTTTTTCTTCTAAAATGCCTTGCGCTTCGCGACATAAAACCAACACGTTTGTTTACTTGGATACACGCTAAGCGACTAGCCAGGCGCCAAGCGCGCAGTGCGGCCGATCTCGAACGTTCGTTTTATTAAGCTACTCGCTAGGTGACTCGCTATGCTCTAGGCGCTAAGTAAGCCGCCTGTTTGTGCGGACGTGGCCTAAGGGTGCGAAGCGTTCTTTGTGATCCAGTCCAAGGAAAAAGGGTCAGCATATAAATCAAGCAAGAATCATCAGATCAAATGTAGGGATGCAACATCGTTCATAAAAAACATCGATACTGAAACATCGATATTTTTAAAGTGCAATATCGATGTTTTCAACATCGATGTTGCACTTTAATGCTTTAGGACGATACATCGTTGCCTTTTCGATGTTTTTTTTTTAATGAATGGCGCTGCATTCAAACATCGTTAATAAAACATCGATGTTAATGAACGATGTATCGATGTTTTCTTGTAGTTCAACATCGATGTTTTACATCGATGTTTATGAACGCTACCTCGATGTTTTAAAACATCCTTATTCAGAGTAATCAGATGTCAAATCTGTCTGTCAAATATGTAAATAACTCAAGCAGAGAAACGTCCGGATGTTTCTCTGCTTGCGTTGTGTTTTTATTTGTAAAAATTAACATTCATGAATAAAATTCAAAAACTTTTTTGTTGTGGTAGCTTGTTTTGCTTACTAATATATTTAATTTAAATAATTCGCCAAAGAAATTGTTACCTAATGTTCATTAGAAGAAGGTATAATAATTATAAGAAAAAAATATACCTTTAAAACGATTTAAAAATAAAAACCCAAAAAAACTTTTAAACTTTGTATATTTCAGAGTTGTGGAGAGATATGCCGCGGCTATGGCTTTACTCTCTATATTATACTGTGAATGGTTCGTCTATGAAATAAGGCCTTACTTTTGGCCCGTGCTTGAATGCGAGCATGATGGAAACTGTACGAAAATTATGTTCATAGCTGACCCGCAAATCCAGGGCGAAAACGAGGTCCCAGCTCCGTTGAACTGGATCTTTGCCTGGGATAGTGACAGGTTTGTTGCAAATACTAAAATGTTCATTCATAATCTAATCTAAGCTATCTCAGATACAATAGTGATGTAGTTTCTGAGATTATATATACTTAAAGCATAGTTTTTTTGGTTGGTCTATATAGGGTAGGTGATAAAATAATTATAATTATTCTGTCATTTAGATTATTTAAATAATTATACACCTAATTTTGATTTATTCTTGCATCCAAAAATCAAGACATTACTCCGGAATGTTGATGCTCTATATCTATGCACTTTCTTATTAGATTGATAAAGCAAAAAAAAGGTATTCATTAATAAAGGATATTAAGGAAGGATACTTTACATGATGATAATGAAATCCTCTTAACCTTAAACATAGATGATAGTAGTAATATTATTGATATTAGAATAATTGTTCTCTTGACTTGGTATAGTGTCCTTTTATCACATAATACTAAAAATAAGAACCATTAATTCATTTCAGATACCTAAGAAACACTTTTCATGTAGCAGCAAGGAAGTTTGAGCCTCATGTGATGGTCTACCTCGGTGATCTGATGGATGAAGGCTCCATTGCTACTATGCCACAGTTTTACAGATATGCTAAAAGGCTGTACAACATCTTTGGCACAACTATAGATCAGATTTATGGATCAAAGAATGTTACGGTATAGTTACTACAATATGTAAAAAAAAACATCTACCTTCTAGATCTTCATGCTCCATCTTAAATCATATCTTTACTTTACATCAGGTGAGCTTGTGGTTAAACGAAGGCTTATCTAGCATAATAAAAAAAATGTCTTTACTAACTTTGCACTACCTGTGTTTGATGGATTTTCACTCAGTAAAAAGAAACCTATAGCCATAGTTTATTCCTTGATAAATAGGCTATCTCACAGTGAAAGAATTATTAAAATTGGACCATTATGCGCAATCAAATTAATAAAAAGACTCATCAGCTTTATAAAATAGATTGAGTATGTGCCTGATCACACAAATGGCGCTAGTTAATTAGCTACAGTTAATCATAATCTAGTAAAATAATTTGACCTTCAGTAAAGTGCAATAAGTTGTTATGCCGGCTGTACAGCTGTACACACGCGCCGAGACCCTCTCGGCGAATGTCTCGGCCGAGAGGGGTCTCGTCGAGAGCATGCCTGTACACACTCGTTCAAACATTTGAACTGAAGACTCACGCGACAATGGACGTAGAAATTGCTGCTGCTATTTGTGTTTGTGCCATGAGCTATTATAATTTTTTTAACATTTACTATAAAAAGAAAATTCGTAAACCATGGAGAAAAAAGAAAAAAAAAATTTTTATTAAATTAAATTAAAAAAAAAATTAAATACTATCAGCGAGCAAGTAAATGAACGAGTGTGTACATGCTCGCTCTCGTTTACCTCGCGAGAGCCAACGAGACCCTTAATGACCCTTTGACTCGGGCGCATAAAACCGACAAGCCACCGAGAGCGACCGAGACGAGAACGAGAGAGCGAGACGAGACGAGAGCGCCCTGTACACACTCGCGTTCGGCCTGTCTCGGGGTGTCTCGGCGCGTGTGAACAGCCGGCATTATATATTAAATTTACAAATAGGTTAATATTTCCCGAAATTTAAAATCAATACATAGAATTTTTATATGGGAGATAATGTCAATAATCATGCAGAACAGGGGAATATAATTGTGGTATAATTATAATTTAATGTACCCATAGTGTCACCAGTTTTTGCATTTACTTGATTTTATGATGATTTTCCACATGCATAGGTACTTGTGTTTATGAAATTTCATAGAAAATGCATTGTCAAATTCTGAATTCTGTGAGACTTAATCTACCAATACAGTAGTTTTAAGCTAGAGATAAAGCGTCCCATGCGTCATATGTCATATGTTTGCAAAATTTCAAAATTAACTAACATTGTTGGATAGGACCGTTAAAGACTAAGTAGAGACACAAAATGGCGTTAAACTGACTAGCGTCTTTTTAACCCCCGACCAAAAAAGAGGGGTGTTATAAGTTTGACGTGTCTGTCTGTCTGTCTGTGTGTCTGTCTGTTTGTCTGTGGCACCATAGCTCCCGAACGAATGGAGCGATTTCAATTATTTTTTTTTGCAGGACAGGTGAGTCTGGCCCGCGTGTTCTTAGACATGCATAAAAATCGGTTATGCCGTTTAAAAGTTTTTCGGTTTTTCTTACCCACTCTCACCCCCCTAGGTGAGAGTGGGTAAGAAAAACCGAAAAACTGAAAATATACTAGTGTGGGGTATCAAATAAAATCGCATCGCGTCCACATTACAAAATATTATGATTTTTTACGTTTAAGGAAATTAAGGAATTGGAATCGGGGGTTTTTCTTAAATTTTAAATTTAGATTTATTCACTTTATAATTTTATTTAGCTTGACACTAGCAAACTGGCGCTTCAAGCGCGGAGTCCAATTAAAATAAATCGAATTAAATTATTTGAAAGTCTGAATATCTGGACCATAGAATAAATCAGTCTATGTTTTTAGCAAGTGTGGATACCCGGAGACAATGACATCGGCGGCGAGAACGAGCCAATAAAGCGAGATAAAGTTCGAGAATTTGAGAAGGTGTACCACCAGCCCTCAGTTGTGAAAAGAGGCAATGTATCATTCTACAAAGTGAACGCTATAACACACGAACTGCCCAAGATTGACCAGGAGAAGAATGCTAGTCGAGACGTCTATAAGATTGTTGTGTCACATTATCCTGTGACTAACCGCCCTGTTTTCAGTCGTCAGGTAGGTAAATAGACTACCGTCGATGTCCCTAACTTCACCTAGTCGCCCAATCTTCGCCTGAATTTATAAAATTCTCAATATCACCGAAATCTTAGAAGTAAGTTACAAAATAAACACCCACATTCAAATTTCTATTTAGTCGTGGCAATATTTTGCTGATAGCAACCCAATAATGCGTTTAGTTTGGCGGTCATTACATCAGAAAGTGTCAGTGGTGTGAGGTGTTTTAAGTGAAGTGCGAAAAACTTCGTTTGTATCCGCTTTCAGAGAACAGGTAATATTATACTATAAAGTGTATCATATAGTAAATTTATCGTAGATTCTTATAATGTAATCAGTTTGTCAATAATCTTTAAGAATAAATTGCTATCATTGAAATTAAGTACGGAGACACATGAGTGGCCATAATGTTCCAAACTTCGCCTACCCATAGGGTTGTCGCAAAGATTGTAAGTATTTTCATTGTTAATTTAAATGCAATTAACATTTTAGTAGTAGTAGTATATTTTATATTTACATATTAAACCAATTTCATCCAACGGTTATTTATTATAAAAAAATTGTTAGGTACATTTTTATTGGGTAGGTATCTATACATATGTGTGTACATACATATGTACACAGAAACAAATATTTCAATAAAAAATATGTTTTTGATGTGTATCTAGTAGTAGATCCTTATCCTTAGTATCCTTAGGGATATTACATAATATTCAGGCCTATCAAATAAAAAAATAATTTCGTGAATACCTGATACACAACTTGTTTTATTCCATTTCAACTTTACCACCCACGTTATCGAAGAACCCTAGTACATAGATGGCCTTATGACAGCGATGATTTTTAGGAAATGTTTTAAGTGATGATTTGTAATTGTCAAGATACATATTTATTTATTTTATTTTTCAGCAAAATGGCCTCAATAAAAAAAAAGAAAAGATCGTATACTGCACATCATGATCAACAAATGATGGAATAAGCTCTCGATATGTTGAGAATAGATAGATAGAGGTACTTACTCCTATAGGTAACTGATTTAGGTATCTACTCCTAAAAGTAAATAGATAAATAAGTAAATAAAAGCGTTGTTTTATATTTACCTACAACTGCGACTCATAATAATTGTGACAACCCTGGTTGGTTGTTCACATTTGTATGGAAAGCGTAAATTACCGTGCCAAACTTCGCCTACTCGATAGTAATTTAGAAAATTGATCTTTAAGCACTTATAAAAAGATTCTGTTACGTTTCTACTACATCGCTCTATAGCCAAAAAAATACTAGCCATAGACGTCTTATGCTGGCTGTACACACGCGCCGAGACACCCCGAGACAGGCCGAACGCGCGTGTGTACAGGGCGCTCTCGTCTCGTCTCGTTGTCTCGTTCTCGTCTCGGTCGCTCTCGGTGGCTTGTCGGTTTTTTGCGCCCGAGTCAAAGGGTCTCGTTGGCTCTCGCGAGGTAAACGAGAGCGAGCATGTACACACTCGTTCATTTACTTGCTCGCTAATAGTATTTAATATTTTTTTAATTTAATTTTCATTTAATTTAATAAAATTAATTTTTTTCTTGTTTCTTCTTGGTTTACGAATTTTATTTTTATAGTAAATGTTAAAAAAAATATAATAGCTCATGGCACAAACACAAATAGCAGCAGCAATTTCTACGTCCATTGTCGCGTGAGTCTTCAGTTCAAATGTTAGAACGCGTGTGTACAGGCATGCTCTCGACGAGACCCCTCTCGGCCGAGACATTCGCCGAGAGGGTCTCGGCGCGTGTGTACAGCCGGCATTTAAAAAAAGCGAGGAAACATAGGTAGGCGAAGTTAGGCCAACGGCCCGATCTTCGCCTACTGGCTTTGGCAAGGTATTTTTATGTCTAAATCGATGATTTTAAGAGTTATTTTAGCTTGTGATTATTAAGAAACCTTAATTGTTCCATAAAATGTTAATAATTTGCCTGCAGTGGTAATATTTAAAAAAGTACGTTAAAAAAAGTGTCAAAACCCAGGCGAAGTTAGGGAAATCGACGGTAGTAGTAGAAGTAATAGTAGAGGGAACATGGGTATGCTGATTCTATTATCCTTTATAAGAATATATAAATTATAGCTATATATATTACTATAGACGTATATAGTAATATTCAAAATTTAAGAAAACTAATTCAACTACTATACACTAATTTACTTGTTTCTCGCGTGTTTTCGACACGATTTTTTCAACTGTTTCGTCGGCAGCGGTTTATTGTGCTCGCGCCAGAGGGCACCTCTAGCATAGACAAAACGAAAAGAGCTTCTTGACTAAATAAGTTTTATTTATCTGTGACGAGTCGACGAAAAGAGTTTGTTCTTAAGGGTTACGTTATGCCGTAAACCCTGTAAGGAAAGCAGATGTAATGTATATATGCTAGTGGCGACATCTGCGCTGAGTTTCTCGTGATATCCTTAATTCATTAAGGTACACTTTTAATAATATTACGTAAATCGGTCGAAAAATTTAACATAGAATAAAGCCGACTTACGAATGCATTTTCGTCTAAGTTAAAACAGATTTGATCGGACCCTGCGCTTGAAGCGTCAGTTTGCCTCGTTTTCTCGCTTCGCTCTCGTTGTCAATTTCATTAAAGAATGTTTACTTTATGGCGTTATTTTTGACAGCAGTTTAGTCTGAAGGATGAGGTTGACGTAAAAGCAAGTTTGCTAAGAACTTACTCCCTTACTTTTTTCAAAGTCAGAGTAAAAACCGTTTATTTCCTTATAAGCACAGGATACATGCACACATATACATGGACAGGTCAACTTGAAATTAATTAAACGTAGTTTTTTAAAATAAAAATTGTCAAGGGATTAACATTATCCTAACAGTTCATTTCAATTTTTTATACTGACTTGAGAAGCGAATACATCAACACAGCTTTATGAGTTTTAACAATTTAGTAGGCATTCATATATGTATAGGTACATCCCATCCATCCATCTTAGGGTCCATCTTAGACCACATCGACACTTTACATCAGGTGAGATTGTGGTCAAATAAAGGCTTATCTACCATAAAAAAAAATAAGGTACCTATTATAAATTTAACATATACTAAATTATTAATGTTGTTTCTAGGTTGATGCTGCAATAAACCCAAACGTCTACTTCTGCGCACACGACCACGGCTCCAAATACTCCCGCTCCAATGTACAGGTGAGCGGGATGTCAGACAGAGAGGTCTCCCCGATCAGGGACGAGGTCCTGAACGTGCCGAACAGAGACGACACGAACATCGACACCGTGACGGAAATATACGTGCCTACTTGCTCCTATAGAATGGGCACAGACGATATAGGATATGGCATCGCTATAATAAGTAAGTAATTACTCTGTTTAACCCCCGAGACAAACATTTCTAAATTTGGACGTTTCTGTCTTTCAGTCTGTGGCATCATAGATCCCGAATGGATGAAGCGATTTCAATATGTATATATTATTAGACATAGACATAGACAACGTTTATTTGCTACAAAGTCATACAAGAAAACACAAATAATTAATTAAAATTTATAGTAGGTACATACAAAACACATTAACTATACAAACAAAAATTCACAAATTATTTAAGAATGCTCTGTAGCAAAATGGATGAAGCTCAGCATAATGCCAGCTACTAGAAGCAGAGGCGCTGATTTTCAGCTTCAACCGTTATTATGTAGTTTATCAATCACCTACCTCTCTTAGTACAAGCTCTGCTTAGTTTGGGGTTATTGGTGATCCTGTGATTAGTCCGGAGATATTTATTTAATATCGTTTTTATTTGGTCCGAAGCGACGGACGCCTGCACTCGACATCGAGCATGTCGTTCGCTGCGATGTAATGGCGTTTCGCGCACTCAACAGCTTGTCGCAACGCCGCGATATCATCGTCGTGTGCAGACACTTGCTAAAAAGTGTATAGAAATACGTGGCAAGACGATTACATCGCCGAGATTCTCGCTCGTAGAGACGGCCACTTAGGGATAATTTATAATGTGTGTCTAAGTTTTGTAAAATCAAACTATGGAAATAAATAATTTTGTATCTTGTATCTTGAATGGTGCTTTCAAATTAGGCGTTTCGAGACATGAGTCTGTAGCGCGAAAAGAGGTCAAAGGGTAAAAAGTATTTGAAATGAGTTTCAACTTAATTACCTATTCGGGCTAGCGGGCCCAGCGTTCCGTTCTACTGCAACTTGCGCATATATTTTGCGCTTCAGATTATATAAAATATGTTTTTTTTTCAGATCACGACAGAAACGACCTAGATTACGTGGTGTTATGGTCGCCGCGCCGGTTTCCCTGCTTGTTCACATACTTGGCTATCCTCTCAATAGTTGTCGCGTATTGCTTGACTTATAGCGGTAGTAAGTTACTAAGGTATTTAATCAGTAAATTGAATCCGCCTAAATCATGGAGCCATGATACGGTTCCTCTTATATCATAGGTTAAAGGTGCGCGTCCATTGCGCCGGACGCACGCGCACGACGCGACAAGGACACGGATTTGAGTTTGCATAAAAAAAAGAGTTTCTTTTATTAACGAAGCTTCTTTCATAAAGATGCTACAACACTATTACAATCTAGCTATTATAAAGGCTAATCAGTAATTTTACATAATGACTTAAATTGCTACGTATAGTAAAATAAAGCACCGTGCCCATTAACACTTATCTTCAGTAAGAAGACTTAAAAAAATACGTTGCACAACTAAAATAAATCAAAATTTAAGAAAAACCCCCGATTCAAATGCCTTAATTTCCTTAAGAGTAAAACACCATAATATTTAGTTATGTGCACGCGATGCTCCTTCATTTGATACCCCACTCGAGTATATGTGCAGATTTTCGGTTTTCCTTCCCCACTCTTACCCCCATAACTTTTAAACGGCTCAACCAATTTTCATGAAACATACGTCAACTCACGTCAAGAGATCATATCGGTAAATCTGTTGAATCCTTTGTGGATCGTGCGTGCGTTGCGATGGGCGCGGGCCAATAGGCGCGAACCATAAGACCTTCGTTCTCGAAAGGAGGTTTGTACTGTACATAGTCATGCAATTTTTTTTATATATTTTAGAGATAATGTACTTTCAAGTACATACATTGTTCATTTTTGGTCTTTATTGTGCATCTTTACCAATGATAACCAGTAGGTATTCCATTGCGTTATCTAGCGAAGGTTCGAAAGTTAGCGTTTTTAAGTTATGAGATATTTGACATTCTATTTATTGAAGTTTTTTGTAAATTTAGGTAGTAAACAGAATAATAAATCATTATTTTAGGTACGAAGCTGAATGAACATATTTTATGGAATTGTTAGTTATAGACATAGGACATTCACTCGAAAAAAATACTGGCAGCTAATAGGTACATAGAAATGAAATGTTTCTATTTGTATTGTTCTGGAGCCTTTTTATTATTTAATACGAATTTCTTATTTTATATCTGTACTATAAAAAATAAAATAAAAATCGTTTATTTCAGACATACAAGTCCATATTTAAAAAAATAAAATTATACACACAATTAATTTAAAAGAGTAAATATAGTAAAATAGTGTAAAAATAGTAAAATAGAGTAAAATATAAGGTATTAAAGGTATTATAATCTTCCTTAATAATTTATTCTTATTAGGTACAAATAATTATAATTGTTGAATAGGCTAGTTTATTTTAAATAACACACTCGGGAACTTTGATGCTCTTTATCTAAGCACTTTTCTATCAGATTCTTGAAGCGAGACATATGTGTCCAGTATATTTCGTCGGGCTAACACACAGACTAAACATAATACTTACCTATTTTTTTTGGTAGTCATCCCGCCTATCTGTTTCTGAAATTCTTAAGTTACCTATTTTTTTAGGTAGTCATTCCGCCTATCTGTTTCTGAAATTATTAAGTTACCTACCTATTATTTAGGTAGTCATCCCGCCTATCTGTTTCTGAAATTCTTAAGTTACCTATTTTTTAGGTAGTCATCCCGCCTATCTGTTTCTGAAATTCTTAAGTTACCTATTTTTTAGGTACCTAGTCATCACGCCTTTCTGTTTCTGAAATTCTTTATCTAACTATGAGCGGTTCAATTATTTGACAATAGTTAAGATACATATTTATTTAAAAGACGATATATTTGCATATTATTTTTAAAACTATTTTTTTGAAGCTATTGCATAGCTTCTATAAAAGAGCCTTGAGCGTGAAGAACTAATCCAGAAATTCCTTTTTGAAATACATATTGAAATACGTTTGTCATTGTAGTTCAGCAACCTGCCTTTAGGTGGCATTAGTTGTATCGGCCACGCTCAAAGTGTAACTTAAATTAATATCAAAGAAAAAAAAACTGCATAAATAAAATAAATATATAATTATAATTGCAAAAGTTGATTAAAAATGCTATGCACTAGCTTTACCGCGACAGTCTCCGAGTGCCACACGTAATTATTTTTTTGGAGTTTACTCCCTAAGAAACGATTTGAGTTATATGGCCCGGTATGGAAATTTTATGAGGAGTAAAATCAAGTGTAACACGAAAAGTTGAGGCGTTACGTAGAAAGAGACAAACATATATACAGGGTGGAAAATTCTAACGCCACATGGATGGCAACTACCTTAAATATTGTCAATAGCACATTTTGTGTAAGGGAGACTTTCCTTTGTTTTTAAAAACAATAAATACTGCATTTAAGGATTTGTGAAAAATCGCTTGCCTCAGTCGGGTCTCGAACCGGTCAAATGTGACAAAAAATAATGTGCTGTATTTTATGATGCAGATTGAAAGGGTTACTGATAAGGTTCATTTTTCTCTAAATAACAAATACAATCAGAATAACGGAAGGCCATGAAAATTAACAATTACCTTTTAAATTTGATTTCACCCGTTACGTGAAATAAGACGTAATCCTTGGAATACAAGGAAAATAAAGACGTTTAAATGACATGTTAATGATGAGCTACACTTATGTTTACTTATCACTTTAGTTGCGATTACTAATGCCACTTTAGTAAAAAGGGAATATTAAATGGCCGGCCAGATCTCCGGATCTAACACCATTGAACTACTTTTTGTGGGGATGCGTGAAGGATGTGATTTGTAAAAGAACTTACGAAAACGTATGGGAACTGAAAACCGAAGTCCATGCAGCTATTACTAATATTCACCACAATTCACTGCAACGAGCTACGAAAATCAATTCCTCAAAAGATGAAATTTATGCAGACGCCGAAACGGGGCTCATTTTGAACAACTACCTACTTTAATTGTAGTAAGGTTATTAAATGAATATTGTTTTATTTTGTGTGTTTTAATTTTTCGTTTACAATTTTCATGGCCTTCCGTTATTCTGATTGTATATGTTATTTAGAGAAAAATGAACCTTATCAGTAACCCTTTCAATCTGCATCATAAAATACAGCACATTATTTTTTGTCACATTTGACCGGTTCGAGACCCGACTGAGGCAAGCGATTTTTCTCAAATCCTTAAATGCAGTATTTATTGTTTTTAAAAACAAAGGAAAGTCTCCCTTACACAAAATGTGCTATTTACAATATTTAAGGTAGTTGCCATCCATGTGGCATTCGATTTTTCCACCCTGTATATCTGTAGGATTTAACGTGTAAAAGAATGAGATGGAATACATTACACAGCGTATCTCATTCTCGGGGTCTCCTCTTTGCGCGATACTTCGTAGTCTCACTGTATTTTATTTATATTATTTTGTAACATACTTTATGTAATACGCTTTATTGAAGTAATTTAGATAATCCGAATAATTACAGATATATGTTTGTTTCTCTTATCATTTTAGCAGATGCGTTCATTTACCCTTTTTTCTATTCGATATATATCATAATTATCGTTCGTAAGGAGTAAACTCCAATCGTGCGTCGTAACTGACACGCACACACTTTTATTTTTTTTATTCTAAAGAAAACAAGAAATCATTTAAACAAAATTGGCATTTATTTGTAACAGTTTTTAACTGCCTAATTATTTACAATAATTCTTTGTAGTTTTAAAAATAACTACACTACTATTTTGAAGTCACTAAACCGGAACACAAATTCAAACCTTACTTATGTGCTACAGAAATTAAAATTGATATTTTATCATATCAAAAAAGATAATTGATCTAATATTTACTACAAGTCTTTGGCATGATCTTTAAATAATCACAGCAATTAATTAAATTAAGATATCACTATAAGGCTAAGTAGATACATATTTAGTTTTACAATATGTATAGTAAGTACTACAGGGAATAATATGGAATGTTTGTGTTATATGTATTATGTACAAAAATCTGTATTTAATTAACAATATTTTTGAACAAACACATTTGTGATTTAATTACATAATAGAACTTATCTTAATTAGTTTACTCATTGAAATTGATTATATAAAAATATTTAACTAATTAGTAAAGTAAAATAAGGCATATACCTATCTTAGGAATTTTATTATTATCATGTACTTCCACATTATACAATTAAAAAAATGTTTTTACAAGGTAAAAAATAACTGGGAATACGGAACAAATTGAAATTATGGAATTGGGCTATAAGCATTCACTGTTTATTTTATAACATTCCAGAGAAGTTATATAATAGTGATTTATTTATTCATATAAGTATTATTTATGAATATTATAGAAGAGAGTTATGAGAAACACATGCATTTATTTGTGGTTTTTGACTAGACTTCACTACAACTAATATTAACAACCAAATTAAATTACATTAAATTACAATCTTGTCAAAATACCAATGTTTTAAAATTTATGTTATTGACATTATTATTACTGCTTGTTTTTATAATACCAATAAATTATTGATTATATTCAGTCTGTTTTTTAATGAAATACAAAGGTATCTATTTTCCTCACAAACAGGGGAAGCATCAGAGTAGTGGCCATGTAGGCATTGAGTATAACAAAGGTAGTAAAGGATGATGCAAGTAATGTTCTCATTGAGAGGTTGATGGCCCCTGTTAGCAAATTAGCTACCAGGAAAATCAATAACCCATTGGAATTAACATTATCAATGATCTTTGGTGTCACAAAATTACCCTTTTCATTAAAAAAGTATATTACAAAATAGTTCAACAATGATACAATTGTTAGCATGACAGATTCTATAAAAATACAGTAAGATGCATTAGCCAAGGTTCTAGACGCTGGTCTTAGAAAATTAGACAGATATGTCAGCATCCATAGTAATATAGAACCTACAACAAGTTTCAAAAATGTCTTATCTATTTTTAAACCTTTGTAATACAAGTTTCCAGACAAATGTTGCTTAGTGAGCTCTTCTTTTACATGTGCTCCAAATATGTACAAGGCAACATATCCAAGGCATGATGATAAGCCTTCTCTATTTGCTGATAGGAATGAATCCCTAGGTGTGCCACCAAACACCCAATCTTGCACTCCACAGTAGAGCATCAATTCATGAACAGCGAGTATGGTAAAGCTCAATGTTATAGCATACATGTTCTGAAATAAGGAGTTGGAGCCCGGTAATAAATACAGTAAGAATGTTGACAGAAACTTGCAAACAGCCAGTGTGAAGAAAAAGTTCCAATGTACACCATACTCCGAAACATGTTCTTGGTAGTCAAGCTGTTTTATTGAGGCATATCGAGCCATGCCTAAGCCAGCAAGCAATATAAAAAACTTCAAGTTTCCCAAGAAGACAGTTGTCCAATGATTCCTCAGTAGATCCTTGTGAACTAATCCACTCATTAGGACAAATAATCCTACTCCAGTGTCCATCAAACTGTAGCCATATCTCTCAGTCTTTGCCAGTGCTCGGGGAAAACTTTTGAAGTCAACTGCTAAAATGCATAAAACAGTTATCAAATAAGTAAGCCCTCGTAGCATAGATATTGTTTGTATTCTTCTATCATATGATCTTTCTCTGGTCATCTTTTTGACATAAATTAGATTCATATGTGAGCTTATTTCATAAAATAAGAATGCAGCCACTATAAGATTGAGTATGTATATGTAGTCAGATAAAACAGTGTGTGCTAGTATCAGGGGTAGCACAATTACAATGTATTCGGAAATTTGTTGATCTGGAATAGCTTTGACTTTTACGGATGAGTAGATGGAACACTGCACCGTGAATAATATGCAGAAGAATACATGCACCGCTGAAGAGCCATGGTTGTTTTGCATCAGGGATTCATGATAAGCTTTGTATTCAGTGGCGTTTAGTCTAGCTATGTCTGTGTCTTCCATTATTTATTGTTATAGCCGGTCGGTGTCGGTTTTGCGTTAAGTTAGAATAGAAGGAAATATTGAATTAGTTTACTGTTTATGTTTCCACTTTTTCTATAAAGTAGAAAATCTTGTTATTGTTTAGAATTTAGAATCTTCCACTTTTCCTTTCTTAGAGTTTTGGGATAGTTAAGTTAGCTTAGCGCATTTGTGATTGGCTATTTTATCGTTAAATTCGTTAATAGATAACATAACGTCTATTTTACCGTTAATGAGCGAAGAGTTTTTTTTACAATTTGGCATTGTCATCACAATATTTGTGCAGGCCGATCCTTTGCAAGTCTATTTTGAAAATTTTCATTTTATTTTATTACACACATAACCTTATCTTAAAATAAATAGCATAACTTAACTTATTTTACTATCTATGTATTTATCTTAGGCAGAGCTAGTTCCCATAACACATGTATTTATTTTACCTAAAAGAGAATTACAACCATTGCTGTAATTATGTAAATTTATTAAGTTGATGAATAAACATTTTAGTATTTTGTTTTTTTTTGAGCTACGTACCTACTTGCGCATTCGCTAAAAGATTTCGAACATAATTTCATACATTATTGTTTCGGCATCGTAGGTGCAAAACTGATGCCTGATTAAATATGGTAATAAGAACATATTTCTTACATTAACATATTATAGCCAATGGAGCCGGAGCGAATGTTACTTAACATTAGAATAAGTTATTATTAAACAAGGTACATATTATTATTGTTGTTTCTATAATGTGAAATACTATGTGTTGTGCAATAAATATATTATGAATATGAGAATGTGTATGCTTTCGGCTTTGTCTAAATACATATCTACTTACCTAGACTAAATGTTTCATTAGTGTTAGTCTAACTTTGTAAGGCTAAACAACTACATCGTACCGGCTACTTTTAATGAAATATAATAATTAGTTCAAGATTTGGATTAGTCAATGATAAAAAGTTTAAAATGGCAAGTATAATATAAAATAACTAGATTGATCTTATTAATTTAATTTTTATCACGACTTACAATACGAGTAAGTTTCTAAGTAACCAGTAGTTTCATAAGTATCTGGTGAAATTATTTTTACAACTTGTAGTAGGTAGGTACTATCTAGTTACAAGTTATTTTTACAACTTGTATTAGGTACTACCTAGTTACAAGTTATTTTTACAACTTGTATTAGGTACTACCTAGTTACAAGTGCTTAAAAAAAACATTTTATTCCAAATGTAAAAAAAAAATTATAAGTATGAGATGGAGTCGAACACCAAGGGTTCCGTGTACTTCATCAGTATTGTATAAAAACCACAGAGGCTTATAAAAAAATTGTGCAAAAACTTGCAGTCAGCGCGGTTACTTGAACTTTATACATGAAAGGTAAATTGCGGTTTATGATTTATGACGTACCTACATATGACGTACGTATTAAAAAACTACTAACTTAGCTCGTTAAAACAAATGCATGTTGGCAGGGTAATGTACAGTTTTTTTTGTTTTATCATTCTCTTATTTTAGAAACATGGGACAGAAAACACAAACATATTACCAAAGTGTAATTGTCTCTTGCGACAACTATTCAGTTTAGAAAAAAAAATGAAATTAGAAACCTTTAAGTAATTTTTAAAGACCTATTATTTAAATAAACTACACGTTTGAATTTTTTTTTGCATTTTAGTTATATGGCCTTTGTTTCATAGTATGGCTCCTCAATTCCCCCAACACTTGTTAAGTTTTCTATTTTTGTGAGTTGCAGTTTACAGAATACATCTATTTACCATGTTAAAACAGTGTATTATAGTTTCAGAAAAAAAGTGGCTGTGACATACGGACGCACAGACAGACAGATAAAACGAATCCATAAAGGTTCCGTTTTTTACCATTTTGCTCCTTAGCCAAATGGAAAAACGGAATCTTTCTATTATACCCTAAAAACAGATAAGTTGGTAGTTAGGTACCTATATCAAAAGATTAAAAGTTGTGTTAGGGACTCTTCATATGTTTATGTGAAGTTCTAGGAGCGATAATAATGTTAAAACATTTATTTTTCAGAATTCTCAAAGTGGAAAACCCGAAAGCGGAAGTATTTTGGATTTTGATCATCTCACTTTTTGGGTCTCAAACGCAAAACAAGTAAGTACCAAACAATAAAACAATTTCTTTATTTATATTTATTTTAATATTTAAAATCTATGATGAAAACTTTCGTAATTATTTTCTGATAAAAACTATCCATTGAATAGGAGTTTTGTTAGTATTTTCAGCATTGTTATTATTATATTGAGTTTAAAGAAAAAATAAATATTCAGAGGCACTTTGTTTTAGTATTAAAATATGTGTTTTTACATAATATAGGCGGCAAGTTACTACGTGACGAGATTTGGACTTGAACCTTTGGCATTCAAAGGGCTTGAGACAGGTTCCAGAAAAGAAGCTGCCCATGTTGTTAAACTCAACAAGGTAATTGACAAATATTCTTAACAAGAAAGAAAAAAAAAGTAAAAAACAGAGATAAAATAATACAAACAGTAATAAGAAAATACAGCACAAGGTCGAGGCAGGAATAATTTTGTCGTACCATGTCTCATTGAGCCGTTAAAACATTTTAAAATTTTATTCACCAGATAATATTCGTTTTCAAATCTCAATATGAGCCAGAAGAAACATTAATCTCGAAAGAGGTAGCCTTTCACGGCGATTTCGTGAAAGACGTGGCGTTCAGTGTGGACAACCTGGACCTCATCTCACAGCATGCGGGCCAACAAGGCGCTGTTGTTATCAGGGATCTGTGGGAAGAGAAGGATGAGTTTGGAGTCGTTAGGATGGCGGTTCTTAAGACGGTAAGAGTTTATTTTAATCAAATTCAACTACGAATGTTTTCCACCTTAAAATATGATTACAAACATGACCAAACTTATAGCTTACTCTATGCTAAACTCTCTATGTTTAGCTGTGTAAAGTAGCTAAATAGCCTGCACAGTCAAGTGCTTATTTATTAATCATCATCAACTGGACTCTTCGTGTGATAAACTTCCGTTATTTACATCTTAATTAAGCTTAAATTTATTTACCTATAGAGTGTAGTGGTCAATTATGAACCAGTGGTACGCTGTTAACTGTTAAATAACTAGGTAACGAGACATTGTCAGTTAGTGAAACTTGCAATCTCCCCCATGGACAAGTACCTACTACATACGCATTCAAAGACTGACAGTTTCGGAATCGGGCGGGATTCAACGCAAGAGCGTTATGTGGTAAAAATGAAAAAAAAAGACGTGTGGCAATCGGAGAATGCAGCAGTAAAGCTATTGCATACCATTTTTATCAACTTACGTCGTAGTGTTAGGTTTTTTTCGTAACGGAAATTCTGGATTCGGTCTCCACGCTCATGGCCTGCGATAGAAGCTATGCAATAGCTTAAAAAGCTAAATCATGATTTTTGTGTTACTCTGATCACCGGCCGGCGCGTAGCTATCAGGACGGACGCTTTAGAAACCTTTTAGAATAACGCCGCAGACCGACCAGCGAGCGCTGAGAACGGTCAGCGCTGACAGTATTTCCATACAAATTGCTACGCGCTGAGATGTCAGCTCCGGCCGATGATCAGCGTGCCACTTAAATCTGCTTTAGTTAACTTTTCCCCTACTTTCTTTATTAAGAGATTTCGCTAGCAAAGCCCGAGAAATAGCAATAGATAGTACATTGCTTATTATTGTATTAACTTTATGTTTACGATAGATATTTTCGCTAAGGATCAAAAGTGTCTCTGTAATTGCCATTGTGATTCTGTAGGCATACGTAGCTAAGCCTGAAATATATTTTTTCTAGAACGGGGACATCACACACACATTAGTCGACCGGACGAATTATACTGGCTTATTCCTACCTGGATATCAACAGCCTAATAGCGATCCCATCAACACAATTCTGTAAGTATAAACAATAACCTTCAGTATACTTACATTTGTGTGATATTTTTGCATATTCCAAAATCATAAGAACCTTCTTCGATGTTGACTAATCGTCAGAATGTTTTAGTCCGAAAGTGGAGATAAATTTCATAGACCATGTGGTGGAGATACTGCACAAAACTGGAATGGAAGAAGCTGCCTGCTGGTACGAAAAGTGCTTGCAGTTTAACAGGTACTAATGCTTATAAAGTTATTTGACGTCTATTGCCCTTAACATATAAGGAGGTATTAAATAGAGGTTATACCTATAGTACGTTGAAGGGATAAGGTGCAAATCAAGTGATTCACATTACAAGTTACATTCTAAAAATGTATCTATCCGAAATAACCTTTGTGACTTTAAGGCCCGTATTAATTATAAACCTTATCATGAGTGCACATTTGAAACATTAAATACGGACTCAAGATCGAACATAGAGCCCAAACCTTTCTTATTTAATTATTTATAAGTTGTATCAACAAAGTGGACATGAACACAAACACATGAAACATAAATTGAAATTGATTCTACTTTACAAATGTACCTTAATTATTGGCGATGCAAATATTCTAACGAGCGCCTTTAGTGTCAAAATTGTGAAGCTGTCCAATAACGACACTTTGACAGTTTTCGTTACAATTAACGTCAGAAAAAAACATAAATAATAAATACAAATCAGATTTAACTTTAACAAATAAACAAAGTGTCGTTTTTAGACAGTTTCTAAATTTCGCCGCTAGAGGCGTGCGGATAATCTTTGCATCGTTAATTGGCGATACAAACGTCATTTCCGAAAATAAACCCTTAATGCATAAAACCGTTAAATAAAACATTAATTCATTACAATAAATCAAGATTTAACATATCTAATAAAAACGGATATACATAAAAAAAAAACAATTAAATACCAAATTAAAAATCTTTTTTAACACAATTTTAAATCTTAATATATATAAATCTCGTGTCACAATGTTTGTCCTCAATGTACTCCTAAGCCACTAAACCGATTATAATAAAATTCGCACACCATGTGCAGTTCGATCCAACTTGAGAGATAGGATGGTTTTACGGCGAGAAAAATTCGAATAATTTCCGGGAAAATTTAATACCCGTGCGACGCCGGCCGGGGCGGGCCGCTAGTTAATTATAAATATTTGATATGTAATTAATAAGTTACCTAATTATTAGGCTAAGTCTAGATAAAATTTGTAATGTTCCAACGGGGCTCATATAAGAGTATATAAAAATTTTACACCTAAATTGTTACCACATGAAACAATGAATTAATAAAACTTCCTCTGAGCAAACATCTAAGATCGCCATCGAATTTTTCTAGGTTAGCGATGCTGTTCTTCTAATAAACAAAATCCGCAGAATGACCCGGGAGATATTGACAAAAAGAGTGTTAGATAATGTGTGTTGATGGATATGTGGGAAGAGGTAAGCCAAAGAAAAGATGGATGGATTGTGTGACATGTGTAAGAAAGGAGTGAGTGTTGAGATGACCAGTGACAGAGGAAAATGGAAGGAAAAACATGTTGTGCCGACCCCACTTAATGTGGGATGCCCCGGGAGATATTTTAAAATTAACGATTTATACCTAAATTAATTTGACGAAAGTATCTGTTTTTAGTCAATCAACACTTTTAAAAAGCTGTAGGTACATTTCTCTCTTGCTTGGCTTATTACTGGTTATTTAAGAATTTCTGTAACTTATCTTAAATATGACCTACTGTTACATTTTTTTTAGATCACTTATAGGATAAAGAAATCGTTGTAAAGATTTACCGAAATTTATTGATTGAAGTTGTCGAGCAACGAAATCTGTTAATTAAAACAGTCTATGTATTGAACGCACTCTCAAACACACACACACACACAGAACAGTCAGAACAGTCTCTGGTGGTAGGCTTCGGCCGCGGCTTGTCACCACCCTCCAGGCTGGGCCAGTGCGTGAAGCGATTTTTTCGTGTTTCGTAATGTGGCCCGGAGAAGCCATTTACCTTCTAGGTCTTCAAGTCCCATCTTAGACCACATCGTCACTTTACATCAGGTGAGATTGTGGTCAAATGAAGGCTTATCCAGCATAAATAAATAAATAAATACTATTTGTATAGATTCTGGTCTGACGACCAGCAAGTATGCATCGTAGTGGCGAACCGGAAGGAAACTGTGATGATGACTCTGAGCAATGTGGTTCCCGGCAAGAGGAGCCAGGTGCAGGAGTTCGTGGAGTACCACGGGGGGGCCGGCGTGCAGCACATCGCGGTCCACACAGACGACATTATCACTGCTGTAAGACACTCGTTTTTGGAAAATAATTTATTTCTGTTTAAGAGTATTCATTAGCTATATCAATACGCTTTTATCATCAACTAAAAGCTTGGCCGAACCTACGCGACCGAAGCGATTGCGTTTTCAGGCAAAAATGTTTCGTTGCAGACTGTCGCGTCGCAGTTGCTTTCGTCAAATCTTATATATAAAATTCTCGTGTCACAGTTTTCGTTCCCGTACTCCTCCGGAACGGCTTGACAAATTCTCATGAAATTTTGTTAGCATATTGAGTAGGTCTGAGAATCGGCCAACATCTATTTTTTTTGCAATAAATGTTTTGCTGGGGTCTGCTAGTGATGTATAAAAATCGAACAATTGACTAGGTAACTGAGAACCCTGATTGAAAATTGAAAAATCGGCGATTAGATGACATTATTACGATTAAATACGAGATATTTACCACGATTAATGATTTAACCAGCAATAAATAAAATATTTCCAAAAAAAAAAAAAAAATTCCAGACATTTCACACAACAACATCTAGCCCCGTGGTAAGCTCTAAGCTTGTGTTACGGGTACTAGATATCTGATATACTTAATATAATAGTCATACATATATAGATACTTTTATTATACATATTAAACACCCAGACCAAGGAAAAAGTGCTTGCAGAACATACAAACACTTGACCCCTCGGCGGGAATCGAACCCGCTACCACTTGCGCCGCAAGCGGACCCTCGCCCACTGCGCCACTGAAGCAGTCAAGATTGGCAATGCAAAGATTTTAACCTAAGCCTCTAGTGTCAAAATTGTGAAGCTGTCTTAGAACGACACTTCGACGAAATTTTAATAATCATAATTATTCTGCATTTCAATTTTGAAATGTTTTTTTTAATGGTACTCTGTAATGTTGACGAGGGTTTTCTGAGTTTTCAAAAGTTTAAAACTTACTTCACTCAGAAAAACATATAAAAAAATGTTTCAGATCCAAAACCTCCGCTCACGAGGCGTAGAATTCCTCTCAGTCCCCCCATCGTACTATGAGCACGTCCGAGAGAAGCTGTCCAGCAGCAAACTAAGAGTCGCCGAGAGCATCGACCTTCTGGAGCAACTGAACATCCTGATAGACTTCGATGAAGTTGGATACCTACTGCAGATCTTCACCAAGAATACGCAGGACCGGCCCACGCTGTTTATAGAGGTTATACAGAGGAGGAATCATAAGGCGAGTTTGCATAATAAACAAGGTGTTTTCAAATCGGTATTTAAAGCGGAACGCACCGGGGGTAATCTACTTCCTACTTAGATTCCAAGGGTTAAAAATATCTTATTCTTATTCTAAAATAAGGACTTTTTCGAAAATATGGCCTCCAAATCAAAATGTCTTAGAACATTTTCAACATTTCAGCTTTATAAACCAATTTTGACTGTTTAGTTGATGATTAATTTTAAAATACTAAATGAGATAAGTTTTACTTAACTTGATACCTCTCAGGGTAACCAATAAAAAAATATAACTTTGTCACTCCTGAAAACATTGGATTTACCGATTTACAGTTCAATTAGTAGTATATACTACTTTATATATACAATATATGTAAAGTATTGCATTATGGAAATATTGTAAAGGATATCGTAATATAGTTGATGGAAATCAACTGAAAATATATATTGCATACATAGTGTGAGGCCTTCTGGTTTCAAAGTTGTTAAATGTATTTGTTTATTTACAGGGATTCGGAGCTGGCAACTTTAAAGCACTCTTCGAGTGTGTCGAATTGGAGAAGCGAAAGCGTGGTAACTTGTAGAATAATATTGAAGATGTCGCAGGAAGTACCATTCCAGTCATGTTTTATGCAAATAAATTATTCGAATTCTTAGCGAACAATACTTTTAGATACTTAGTCCCGCATGAAAATCCATTAGGTATGCAGTTTGGAAGATTAACGATAAAATAGACAGCAGAAGCGACTAATATTTAAATAACTTAAATAAAGGTACATACCTAACTTAATAAAAAGCCGTGTTGGCTAAGTGACACTCGACTTTTATTCTGAAGGTCGTGGGTTCAAACCCTGCCAAGTACCTCTGGATTTTTCTTATGTGAGCTTTTTCATTTTTGATTCCCAAATATCGTTGAAGGATTATCTTGATTTAATAATTTTATTTTAATAACGTGACAAAAAATTACAACGTTAATAGGGTGATGGAAGTAAATAAAAGTGTAAAAAATTTAGGTATACCTAGTCTATGTAACAATTTAAGTAGAATGTCGTTTGAGAATAATTGAAATACTTCGATAATTAGATTAAGTCCTGAGAAGACATTTTCGTAGCTAATATGCATAAACGGAAGGTTGAAATAGGTAGACATATGCCCAGGAGTGGCACATCCAATTGCTGAGAGACTAGTGAAATTATGATGATGAAGGCATACTTTCTTTGGTTTTGAATACTTGATTATGATTAAATGATTAACTTAAATTAAATTATTCAGTTTTCCTGTCGAGACCTTTGAAGTATGATATTAAAGTTACTTAGCACTCGAAGTATTGGCATTGTGGCGAATATTAAAAGGTACTATGTATGCGTCATAATAGTAGGTAGAGGTTTTTTTATGTTTAAGATAGGCCTTCATTTGACCACAATCTCACCTGATGTAAAGTGACGATGTGGTCTAAGATGGGGCATGAAGACCTAGAAGGTAGATGGCTCGAACAAATCGCTTCACGCCCTGGCCCAGCCCGGAGGGTGGTGACTACCACCAGAGCCTGTTCTTAGCACCACCCGGAGATCACGTGTAACAAATCAACGTGTATTCAGAGGGTTACCACTTACGGACGTGAACAGACAAAAGAGGTGATATCGTCATACGAATACATAGGAAAAAAATAAATAAAATCAGCAATTTCCAAGTATAGTACTTTATTATCCTTAATCAGTTCTAAGTTTCGCAAAGACTAGCTTACAACTAATTTGTAACTTAGATACGATGGATTCTTTACAAACATTACAAATAAATATTATTTATCTTATTTTACAAGACAACCCCATTCTTTACAAAATAAGAGTTATCAAATGACCTCGTAGAACTCAAGGTATTCAAATAAATGAGCGTTGAGGAGAGGTGATCAAAGGGGCTAATGCGCTAAACACACAGGTATCGGAGAGCAGTTGAAAGTTTTACAGATTTGATTAGACTTAGTTATAATTTTAAAAACAAGTTCCATTTTGGCGCGATGCTAAGTCGTCTGTCATCGTAACATTTGCCGCGCTCTTTTTCGATGACTTTATGGCATTTCTGGCTATTTCGCCGTCAACAACCTTGACTACTTTTTTGTAAATAAACGTAAAAAGCTCCAATACCCGACCTAACCACCTTATCTCAAGGTTGTTAATTCTACATACAGAAAAGGCGTATAAGTCGCTATGACGCAGTAGACCCTACCTCGTGACATATCTACTAATCTACAAATCTAAATGTCAAAGTCATAGGGGCGGGTGGGACGCCTCTGTCCGAGCGGGATGTTGACCTCCTCTGCGGAGCGGAACACCTGCTGCTGCTGGTGCGGCCGCGGGGAGGGGGAGGGGCGCAGGTGCTGGAGGGAAGCTGGGTGGCGGCGGGGGACGTCCTCCTCCTGGAAACATAATATATATATATAATATATTAGCACGCACAGCAACATACCAGACTAAGGTTAAAATGTTAGCAGAACATACTATATTAATACTGCTAGAAGTCATCAACTGGCTATCCTAGCGCATTATTAAATTTATTAAAAAACTGTCTATGGCGTACATAAAGATACAAGATAAAAATCACTTATAATTGTTTCATTTTACAAATCTTATGAACGTCATTAATAAAATATGAAAAACACAAACAAATTGAACATACCTAAAGATAAATAGAAAATAAATATATCGTATCTGGTCACGCCGCTTTTTACAAAATGTTTGGCTTTATGAACTTTAGAGAGCACTGAGCAAAGATAATTTATATGAATAAACTTATAATATCCTTATCTATAACAACTTCCCATTAAAATTATAAAAAAGTAAGTTTTCTTCTACAACCCATTTTACAATAGTTTCACAAGTCAAAAATGAAAAGGAAAGGATTTACAGTATTTTAGCAACAAAGCATTAAAAACTCGCAAACTTCACCTGCCAATCTTGGTGAGTAATTATTCTTATGTACTTACTAAGGTAGTTATATTTGTGTGAGTTAGTAGTGGACATCTATACAACCTAAGAGAGAAGTTCTTACCTCTTCTTCATCATCGCCCTCATATCTGTCGTCCCTGTAGACCTCCTGGGGGTAGTAGCGGTCGGAATACTTTAGCGACACGTTGGGCTTCTTCTGCACCTCCTCCTCGTTGATCGGCCGGTACAGGTACTCGTTCACGAAGTGGTACTTTGAGGACTTCTGGCAGATGTTGTCGTGTGTCGGTGGCATGCAGATTAGATGGACCTGGAAGATGGGTTTAGATACTAACTTATTTTCGCATTCCCTGCTTGTTTATGATTATAAAGGCGAAAACAGGCTGAGGGGTCGGGTAGCTCCTTATCTTCTTCCGTTTATCTTAATGATAGGAACATATCAATAACATTTGTTGGTGGAAGTCCGACGCTACGTTTTTCATTTTGCGTTCTACATTTTTAGAATCTACATGGCCTTACACACTGCTATTTGAACGAACTGATACTTTTATAATATAATTGAGGTGACCCTAGAGTATTTAATCATATCGGATCCCGCAGAAAAGATCCCAGCGTGACTTTTTGTCCATTGTTCGTTTAGCAACTACTCATTATGCCTATTATGTAACACCACGTTTCGGATCGTTAAGTCTATCTAAAACACACACTGGTTGAAGAGTTGTTACCTGGTGGAAAGAGAATCCATCAGGGCAGACCCAGGAGTGCTTCACGTTGTCCTGGCAGTAGTGGAACACCTCACAGTTGAGTTCCTCGTCAGCGTAGTAGCCGGTCTGCTTGCTGACGCAGTTGAACTTGGACTGCTGGAGCAGCAAGCTGAGGCGGTCGGGTTCTTCCTTCTCGTCTTCTAGTTCTTCCTCCTCCAGTTGTTGCTGCTGGTATTTGATGGGGCGCTGGTCGGGCTGGAAGGTTATATTGTTTTGATGTTAGTAATAAATAAGATTTTTATACCTTCTCTAGTTTTATGGATTTAAATTAAAGGTTGAAAATTATTGATTGTGTTCAAAAGATTGTTAGGTACCTAGATCAGTTTCTCTGCAAAATTGCACCTCAAAATCACACGGGCTAGTTAACTGAAACTTTGGTTATACATTTTATAGTAACGTACCTTTCTCTGCGGGGGTCTGGTGGGCTGTCGCTCCTCGACGTACTGCTGGCGTTGCGGGACGTACTCCTCCTGGCGTTGCGCCTGCGGCTGCTGGTAGCCGGCTAGCTCCGCGAGCGACGGAGTGGGCCGGAAGCCGCTAGGCAACGTATTGTATGCGGTGGGAGTGTACGCGCGTGGTCTGAGATTCCGTGATTCCTGGAATAAAATGAAATGAACGATGAATGAATGATGATTTGAATTTGAATGAATGATGGTACTATTAAATAAAAAAATAAGGAAGCTTGGTGACTTTGTGCACCTTCAAAGGTAAAGGTGCTCGATAGTGAATGATCACATTCGAATTATTCGATGTTACAAATTATTCGAATAGATTGACTGAATCATTCGAAATTAACAATGAATGCAATAGAATGAGCAATTTATGTATTTGGTTATTAGTCGGAAGTCGGGTGACTGTACAGGTAAGGTGTTAGGTTTCGTATCTCAAAAACGACCGCAACTTGATCCAGTTATTGACTTTTAGCTGCCTATAGAAATAAGCTTTTTCTCTCCAGTTTACTATCAAATTGATGATGGCAATGGATATCATATATTTTTAAATTATTTTATCGTTAGCGTACCTCCTTCTGTATTTTTCTATTGCTATTTTATAGGTCCTTATATAATCGTTAAGAGGTCACGTGTAGGGATTCAGAGGGTTACCACTTACGGACGTGAACAGACAAAACCTCCTGTCTATACATTATATACGAATTTTACAGAACACGATTTCATATTGATTGCAGTTAATGCACACGTACTATAATATTTATAATAAACATTAGCTCTCCAGCTAATATCCGATCAGAAGTTCTGATGTGAAAGTGCTTTGCAAGAACCACGCGCGCTGTGAACGCAAATTCGATCATTATATAATATCTCGTAATTATAAAGACATAAAGGCAATATCTATCGATAGAAGGGTATAGTGTGTAATAATCATAAAAAGTCTACTTAATAGAACCATTCGTGCGTAACGACGACCGGAGACATGTTGCATTATAATCTTTCGTTATAGTTACAAAAACTATTGTTTGCACGAAGTTCATAATAGCGGAGATCCGGGAGTGGGGATTTTAGATCAGGTGCGAAGAAAGTAGCGACTACAGTTTAGTTTAAGGGCCACTTTCACCCATAAATTCCCAAAAGATCCTTAGATCCATCCTAAGATGAAACATCCTGCTTTATAAATGCTTTTTACCAATCATCATCCTGCCCTTGTCCCACACTATGTGGGGTCGGCACAACATGTGTTTTTCTTCCATTTCCCTCTATCACCCGTCATCTCAGCACTCACTCCTTTCTTACACATATCTTCTTTCACACAGTCCATCCATATTTTCTTTGGCCTCCCTCTTCCCACATATCCATCCACTTTCATATCTAACGCTCTTCTCGTAACATGACTTTAAATGCTTTTTACCAATGTTTACCAAAATTTGATAATGATTAAAATATAGAGCTTTTTTGCTCAGTCACATGTGACAAAGTGAAATAGCTCCAGTGTCACGTATTATTGACATCACTAACAATTGCTTAGATTTTGTAAAATAAGACTTAAGACTATTATGACAGCGCTATGAATAATAAATGATTAGCTAGTTGGGACTTTAAAATAAATAAATATTTCCGGACATTCCACACAGCAACATCTATCCCCATGGTAAGCTATAATAAGTACATATGTACCTATATAGATATTTTTTTATTATACATATGTGACATTCACCAACCCGCACTTGGCCAGCACGTGGTGAATTAAGGCCTAATCTTTTACGCCTAGAGAGAAGTCCTGTGTCCCAGCAGTGGGAACGTTAAAAGGGTGATGATTCATATAATACACCCAGACTAAGGAGAAAAGTGCTTGCAGAACATGCAAATACTTGATTCCTCGGCGGCAATCGAACCCGCTACCCCTTGCCCCGCGAAAGCAGAGCGCTTGCTTACTCGGACTTTACTAGTGAATAGGCCCATAGAGGGTTGAAATTAAACTAGAGCAACAACATAGGCTACCAAATATATATATTTAAGATACCAAATCCTTTTTTATACAACTTAGAAACACAGTAAAATACAATGGAAGATATTTATGGACGGTTTGACTATTACTTTGAAATAGCCTTGTTTAATGTTATGGTTTGTTTTTGTATGACGCAAAGAGGTTGTATTCGCAATGTTTGCTCCCAGGCGCGTACAATAGTAAGGTACAATAAAATTGACATTGTAAGTAGGTATCGAGCGCGCGTTCATCTTAGAAATGAGCCGTGCGCTCTGTGAATTTTTCTCACGTTATTACGCAAAGAAATTATAGTGTTTACATTGAGATCATGAATTTAAACCACATATTTAGAGTGCTAGTTTTATTTGGTTTTGTGTAATACTCGTACTAAACATAGGTTATTCATATGAATCCGAAAGAACTTCATAATTTATTTTATAACCTGGATAAACTGGATGACATTTTGACTCAGCCCATTTGTTTGCTCTCTTTGTCTATTAGCCTATTAGGTTTGTATTGCTTATCCCAAATAAAAAAACATTATAATCATTGGTGAGATCTTTTATGACCAGTCTAATTTAAGAAATTCTTATTTTGTAAGAAAAACCTTTTTACTGCAAGATTCGACAAGGATAAACATTTTGTTATTTTGCTTTCCCGCCAAATAATTCGACGACCGTTAAGTCACTGTCATTGCGTTCAAAATCAACAAAACGATAAAAAGGAAATAAAAAAAATGCGTCCGTAATGAGTTTGCTTTGCTTTCAACTTTCACTCTCAGCGGCCTTGCGTCGGCCATTGACGCTGCTATAAAAAATGGCATTTGCAGCTGGTAACGAGATTTGTAACACTTGATCTCCATCTAAACCTATAGTTAGTAAGAACCTATCACCGACAGCCTTCAGAAGTTCTTCGATTTTATCGAAATTGCTACTACCTGTTCAAATAGGTAATGTCTTATACTTAGGGTCCTAAATCTCCGAGTAAAATAGCCAATGGTTCAAATATAGGACTATCGATTCAATTGACAACTGTCAGTCACTGATTATTTTACTCGGAGATGTTAAAACAAGCCCTGATTCTGTTAATTTTTATTAAGCTCTAACCCTACGGTTGCATTATATATATATTTCCGGACTACTCACACTGCATCACCGAACCCTAAACTAAGCAGAGCTGTACTATGGGTACTGGTGGTGACTGATAAACTACATAGATATTTTTTTTTGTGAATACATAAATAAGTATGATAAATAGAAAGCACCCAGATCCGAAACCAGAAATTGTAGATCGTACAAAATCTGGTGCGGGGATTGAACCCGCAGCCTCGTGCGCCTGCGGCGTACCTTCGCCCACCAAGCCACAGAGGGAGATAGACATATACATATTTCTAGAGATCGCAGAGCAGATAAAAAGCAAGCCTCCCATCAGACAAAGCATTTTCCTCTTAAGCTCAAACTAATAGATATATCTATCAGCAAGAATTAGTTCCAACTACAACGCAATTAATGAAGGAGGTAAATTATTCAATTACTGTAGATGATGAGGATCTGTTTCCTACGCATAGAATCTGGAAACAATAGTCGTATACAATCCCAGGCTCTATCTATCGAAAGTGAAACCGCTATCCCGACATCAGAAAGTATTCATCATGTGCGGAACTGACGTGATCAATAACGAGGTACAAGCACGAAGCACAACGCCGCGAGTGCCTTACATCTACCTAACGAGTGTAGAATTATTATATACGTTGGTACACAAAAAAAAACAGTGGAAAAATGTATAGGCAATGGAGAGAACTACTTATTTAGTTAACTGAAAGGAACTAACATTTACTTTTTAAAACATGCACTTGCCACACCTGAGAACCAGACCGACCAAAATAAGCAAAAAATACATTCTATTCTTTTATTGATATCTGTGTACAGTCTATAAATCAAATGAAAGAAAAACCCTTGAAATTGGAATTAAAAAATATGGGTGTAGCCATAGTGTATATAGGTAAATCAATAAGTGGTGTGGCAAAAATATAATTTTGAAAAATGTTTGTATGCACTGTAGTTTTTAATAGAGGAACGTTTCTTCTTCTCTGTCGTTTCAATCTTAACAGAGCGGTCGTGGTCACATTGAGGCATCATTTGGTGTTAGAGACGGACACAGCTTTCTTCATATTTAGAGGAACGTTTGCTTTTAGCTCAATTTTCCACCAAAGTATATGGAACACGCTAATTGCTCAAGATATCCCTATTAAATATATTAATATACTGAAGGACATTTATACAAAAAGTGTCAGCAGAGTGAGACTTGACAAAACGGGAGAGACTATAAAGATATGCAGGGGAGTAAGACAAGGTGACCCCTTATCGCCTAGACTATTTATCGCGGTACTACAGCAAACAATGTCAAACTTGAACTGGACAAACAAAGGAATCACAATAGATAATAAACATCTTAGTCATCTACGCTTTGCCGACGATATAATCATATTAGCAGAAGGTCCTCATCAATTAGAATCCATGTTAAGAGAACTTCATGAAGTTAGCATTGTAGTTGGCCTGGAAATGAATATGTCTAAGACAAAAATTTTAACAAACAGAGAGAAGAAGAAGATTCTCATAAACAAAACAGAAATAGAATACATAGACAAATATATATATTTAGGGAAACAATTATCTTTTACAAAAACTAGACACATAGAAGAAATAGATAGAAGAATTAATAAAACTTGGAACAAATTTTGGAGTTATAAAGAGATACTAAAATCATCACTACCCATAAAACTGAAAACTAAAGTAATGAATTCCTGCTTATTACCTTGCCTTACCTACGCATGCCAAACTTGGATTTTTAACAAAACCATTAAAAATAAAATCCAAGTTTGTCAAAGAGCAATGGAGAGAAGCCTTTTGAACATAAAGCTGATTCATAAGCAGAAAAACTCCGATATCAGAAAGAAAACACAAGCACTTGATGCTCTCCAGTATGCTCAAGCCTTGAAATGGAGATGGGCTGGCCACTTAGTCCGTACTACAGACAACAGGTGGAGCCATAAAGCTACTTTATGGCAAGGCCCTTCTGGCAAGAGAAGGAAAGGTCGACCACAAGAGAGATGGGTAGATGACATAACCCTGATCTCAGGAAAAACATGGACAAACAAGGCACAGGACAGAGATAAATGGCAAATGTTGGAGGAGGCCTATACCCGTACAGGGGTCCTTTAAAAATTTTTCTATTAATAAAATTATATAGTTATTACAATATTTTAAAGTGAAACATTTGTAACTTTTTAAAGGAAAATAAAGGCTTTTTTATTTTTATTTTATTTTATATTGCTTTTAGTAAAAGGAATTCATGGGCCCATAAATTTACTCCAAAATGTATACTCCTAGGTACTCGTAATATATATTATGTATAATCTCCTTGCATTAAGTTAATCGTTAATAACATATTTAGCGACAAGATTGTAGTGTTGATAGCAGTTACCTACACATCCTGTAGGTAATTAACTTAATTTAACGGCTACTTTAGTGACGTGGTCATTGGTCTAAATAAGGATGTGGTCTGACAGATTTACACTAACGACAATCAATTATTTGAGGCAAGTGGAAGTACCTATCTTCTATTTATGCTTCCGTATGCACTCATTAATGAAAGCCTTGTTGGCTAAGTTGCAAGAACACACCACTTTCATTCCGAAGGTCGTGGGTTCAAACCCCGCCGCGCAACACTGGATTTTTTTTCTTGAACAATTTATGTTCGCTTTAAACGCGTGATTTAACGGTGAAGGTGATTTAATCGTGAGGCAACCGGCGCGTGTTCTGAGAACATTGGAGAGTTTGAAGAATATTATGATATTCACCAGCACTGGCCAGCGTGGTAAATTGGGGCCTAATCTCTCTCGTCAGTCCCAGGGTTCCAGCACTTGGAACATAAATAGGAGCCATATGCTATGCACTCATTAATTAAATGCTATCTAGCTTAGTGTTTTTGTCTTCATAAAGTGGTTTAAATTTACAATAATACTAGCGGCCCGCCCCGGCGTCCCACGGGTATAAAATTTTCCCGGAAATTATTCGAATTTTTCTCGCCGTAAAAACCATCCTATCTCTCAAGTTGGATCGAACTGCACATGGTGTGCGAATTTTATTATAATCGGTTAAGTGGTTTAGGAGTCCATTGAGGACAAACATTGTGACACGAGATTTACTTACATATCACTTTAATACTAATATAATATATATAATGTTAATCATAGAGATCACGGGAAAATAAGTTCTTATAGCTATCCAATCAGATTACCGGAAATAATTTTACGAGTATCGTATTTATATTCTGCTTGAAAGCTCGGAAGCAATCTTTCAGCTGCAGTGAGTGCTTAAGACATTACAGCTGACTCATTGCTTGTAATGTTCCTACCTATGTACACAGATATGAATCAAACATTGAATTTGAACTCTACGCAAGTTTTGCTTACTATCGTGTAAAATTTGGATATATTGGCTAAATACAAAGTAATTATTTTTATTATTTCCGGACTAGTCGCACAGCATCACCTAACCCCAAACTAAACAGAGCTTGTACTATGGGTGTTTAGGTGACTAGTATACTACATAGATACATTTTTTTTTTCAATTGTATGATACATAGAAAACACCCAGACCCGAAACCAGAAATTGTAGATCAACGATGAAGGATCTTTGTGCGGGTCTTATAATTAATCAGTTGTTTGTAACTATTTAGGCTATAGGTAGAGCTCTTAGGTAGAGTCTTTAATAACTGAATGCAATTTATATGCTTTGGTCTTGTTAAATTTAGTTTACGAGTATACTTAGTAAAATCGTATTTATCATTGCTTGGTCCTTACCTCAGGTTCCAAAGCCAGTTCCTCCTCATCATCAACGCCAGCGTCGGGGATGTCGTCTTCCTCAGACGCGAGAGCAGCCCCCAGCAGTAGTAACGCGAAGAGGTATTGCCACCTGGAACAAACCACAAGTTTCATATAAGCAACGTTTATTTTTAAAAACAAACTTGTAAACATAGTCTATTTAGATACCGCCTTCCAATATAAGTATATCCTATATCAAAGAACTGCATCAGATGATTAAAATTTTAAACTAGCTATTTTATATTACTTAAGAACTTCGTTCCCACATAACTTAACAGGTATACTTAAGTCCTGTTTCACCATAATAATATCTCCAAGTAAAATTAGACAATGTTAATATTAGAGAGCTATTTCGCTTAGGCACACGTGACAAACCATTGACACGTATTGTATTAACATAACTTAACCACTGCTCTCTTTACCTACTCGGATTTTGTGAAATAAGACCTTACTCTGATTTCAGACGGCGACTTTTATTATTTTCTTTGACCAAAAGCTGTGCTTTGCCTAAGTTACGTATAATCTTGTGTATGTAAAATAAAATAATCCTGTCTTTCATACTCGTTCTCTACTCCGCCTTATCAACATTCTGACTGGTGATATAATTTTAAAACCCAATAAATCGAAACACAAACTCGTTACTTGTGTAATTTTGGCGACATACAGACTACCAGTGCTACATACTTATTACATAAATTTTATCGCTTATTCGTACCCATGCCCCAGTTAACGTGACATTTACCATAACACCTACAATGCGTAAAACATGTGGCATTACATAACGGCAATTTATAAAATAACCTCAACACAACTGGTAAGTACATTTTTATGGCATTTGGAGACGGATATAACCGACCACTTATAGTAATAACATTAGAGGCTGTCGTAAAGTGTGACTGCTAGGATTACCTATAATCTTTAATTTACTTGTATTTATCTACATTGGCTTTCGGCCTCATTATTTGTATGTTCTGCAAGCACTTTCTCCTTGGTCTGTGCGTTTAATATGTATGTATATTATATTAGGTATATCAGTAGTCTAGTACCCGTAACACAAGCTTAGAGCTTACCACGGGGCTAGATGTTGTTGTGTGGATTGTCCGAAAATATATTATTATTTATTAGGATTTTATTAATGCATTTCAAAGGATTAGATACTGTAAAGTATTAGGAAAGGAGAGCGATTTAAGAAATCATTTTCCCTGATTGTTTTAAAGTTCATATCTTCTGTTGGTTTAGGCAAAGAATAATAAATTACGTATAGGTAAGAAAGTTTTATCAGTTAAATTCAATTCAATTTCTTTGTAATTTGACTCTTCTGGTAAAGCGTCAGTTTGCCAGTGTCGAGTTAAACAAAATTATAAAATGAAAAAGATGTTACTCAGTTGACGCCATTTTGCATCCCCCTTTTTAACAGTCACTAGCGGTCCGCCCCCGCTTCGCACCTAGTTGCCCGTATTGTGAATCTAAACCATTCTCGAACCCATTTAAACACACACAAAAATTTCATCAAAATCGGTCCAGCCGTTAAGGAGGATTTCAATGACTAACACACAGAAGATTTATATATATAAGATATGACCGTAAGCTAAATAATATGTGATAAACTTGACAGTTAGCTTCCTAATAATTTTAGTTCATGGTAATAATTAAATATGAAATGTGTGTGTTATTGTTTAGCTAAGCAAGCTTAACATGCTAGACTCTCTACATCACATGGAATGTTTAGAGCTATGGACAGGAATGCGCGCAAAAACATTTTGTCGCAAGAACCGGCGCGGTGCCTATGACTTAGGTAGTTATGCCTAACTAAGTTGTTAGGTTTCTACGTCGAGGTTACGCTAACCTAAGATGAGAATCTGATAAATGTCTTAGAATAAATATTAATTGTAAAAATAACAAAAACTTGATGGGGAACAGGAAATAGGAACGGTGTTAAAACTGGTATGTTAGAAAAAAGGCAATTTGTTTGAAACTTATCTATGATAAGTAACTATAAATTCTATTGCACAGTATCTCGGGCATGAGTATTTACAGTTAAGAAAAATTTTACAGTAGAACCTAGACCAGATAGAATTCGACACGCCACAATTAGTATGATTCATGAACAAGAACAAAGCAACCCGCGCTGTTTGATTACGAAACTTGTGCAGTGATTAAAGTTTACCAACATTGTTTGCAGATGAGTAGCCATTGTAACTATAACCACTGACTAAATTTCCTAACTAGATATTATAAATAAAAATGGTAAAGGTAATAAAATTATATCCCACAACAACAAAGCAGACATAAACTAGATTTTATAGAATGATAACTTGTCTAAAGCAACTGGTCCACATAACATAAGTGGGGCGATGTGTGGAACTTACAACATGAAACAGGGTGTGGTGATACTTGCCGTAATTAATGTACGAAAGCTGTATTCAATGAACCACGTTATTCTGATTGCGAGACGCATTGCGCATGTCATCATTTAGGGCGCTGCCGTTTTGGGACTACCCGAAAATTGGCAATACATTCATTTGATATGGTGACTGTGATTGAGGAAAAGCTGTATTGGTCTGACGATACATGTTGCAATAACATTGACCGTTTTTGTTGGTAGTTAAACTTTATACAATTGTCATAGGTACCTTTATGTAATTACGTATCCACGACTGTGTCAAGCTGTCAATAAGGAAACGTATATTTAATAGTACCGATGTTGAACTTTATTTTTTTTAGTGTTTTCTTGCAGTGAACTTGGCCTTTGCAATGTTGCTCTATAATTGCAAAAACGTGCATTGTGCTAATCGAGTTGTGGCGTTACGACCAATTTAGACTTAGCTGGCTATTGTTGAATTTCACTATTTCTGCGTGATGACTTGTGAAGTTACCAAACTGAGCAAATAGAGCTGAAAATATCAAGCTTTACAATTTAAGTAGATTGTCATCATAATGCTTTCTCCATCGGAATCATCCATTCGTGAAATGGAAACTTGCGTTGGTATTTTGGTACGTGACAGTGTCAATGCAACAGAACAAAGGCCTTTTGATGGGTCAGTTGATAAATCAATGAAATAAAAAGGTTTTATTTCAGACAACACAATTGAAATATGGACTATATTTCAACGATAAACAGGATACATGGTGGTCTGTATAGGAAAATATTTCTTGCATAAATGATCTTGGGCTTCAAGTTATGTTTAATGTTATATTGTGTTTTTAATTTCCTTTACTTATCCTGTTTATCGTTTGAATATGTACTACATATATTAAGATAGTTTATTCCAGTTTGATAGTGATCTAACTCGTTCCTCGTTGACCAATAAAGCTTGTTAGTCGGTAAGGCTGCACTGCTGTCAAGCGGGCAGTTCCGACATATTTGGAATATTGTTTCCTATCGCTTATCTAGAACGCTTTACACTTGTTACTTTCGTTTTCTCTTGTGCTTAGGAATATTAATTAGAGAGAGAGTTTTTCATTTACCTAATCTAGTTAATAATACAAATGTAAATTTTAACTTAACGATTATATGTATATCAGCACCCTGGGCAGGTAATTATTTCGGGAGAAAACAAAGTGCATTTAAGTCGCAAGGATATTGAAAGATGTGTGGTCGTGTCATTATTTAACTTATAAAGTTACTAATGCAAAGCTATTAGTATGATGAGTCAAAATTACTCTTTTTAACCCCCTTCCAAAAATGAGGGTGTTATAAGTTTGACGTGTCTGTCTGTCTGCCTGTCTGTCTGTTACATCATAGCTCCCGAACGGATAGAGCGATTTAAATTTAGTTTTTTTTGTATGAAAGGTGAGTCTGGCGCGCGTGTTCTTAGACATGTTTCATGAAAATCGGTTGTGCCGTTTAAAAGTTATGGTGGTGAGAGTGGGGAAGGAAAACCGAAAATCTGCAAATATACTAGTGTGGGGTATCAAATGAAAGCGCATCGCGTCCACATTCCATAATATTATGTTGTTTTACATTTAAAGAAATTTAGACAATGTAATCGGGGGTTTTTCTTAAAATTTAAATTTAGATTTATTTAATGTCAATTTCAACTACCTACAATAAAAACTTTAAAGACTTCCTTCTGAAGGAGGAAACTTTTAAACCATTCAATTGTTTTAAAATAGAAGTAAACATGATAAGACATAGTGTAAATTACATCAGAGATAATCAAATTAAGCACACATTTATGATAGTAACAGACTTCCCTTTGTTACGATATAATCTACAATAATAAATGAGACTATTTCTATTTAATGGGCTCAAGTCGTAATCATAAACCTTTACATGCATAAGTTTCTTGAATGCTTATTTATTAGACAACTCTACAATTTTGTTCACTATTCCCTTTCCTTATGATATAACGTCAATTAGAGCCAATATACGTGGAACTGAAGAATCTATTGTTTTATCTGAATAGGTTTCCTCCAAATTCAATCATAATTATCGCAACCATTCCCGATCATTACAGTGAAAAGATTCAAGACAAAGATTCAGAGTAAGAAAAGAAGACATATGTATATAAGATTCGGCATATATTCATATAATGTTTATTCATTAGCTTAAGTTCTAATCTATGTTTGTTTAATGTATAATTTTAGCACGCCAACTATTTTCTGTCACTCCTCTATGTACATGCGTTGGCTGGTAGATAATGCTTTGACATTAAGCTTACCTTTTTGTATCATAACTGTACATATAAAGTTTTTTTTTGCAATAACTGATAAAGCTGTGTTGTTCTATTCCCTTCTCAGTATATAACATTGAAGCGAACTGTCAAGACAATGTTATTTCCTTGATATTTTTTAGTTTTATTAATTTGAAGTTGACCTGTCTATGACGTTGACGGTCATGTGCTTCTAAGGAAATAAACGTTTTGAATTTGACTTTGACTTTTAAATAAATTACAGAAATACATTTTTGAATCAATTGATGGTTCAACTGAATAACATCTTTTTTACTTTATAATTATGTTTAACTCAACACTGGCAAATTGTCGCTTCAAGCGCAAAGTCCAATTACAAGAAACTGAACTGAATGAATTGATGTTAATATGTGGTGTCCTCACCGAACCTACTACAATTCTAGCCACGCGAGTAGGTAAGTCTTAATCTACGAAATTTGACATTGATAAACACATCAGTCTCAGATTGATTGCTGAGGCCTAAATCTGTCGTGTGCGTTTTGTATATCGTGCACATGTCGTGCGTGACATTCGCCATTTCAATGCCAATAGCGCAACGTTGAATGAAACGTTACAAAACGATTTACTTTCGATTGTTTCCGAAACATTGTGATCCGGCTGTTGGTTTTAGCGATTAAATTTGAGTGTTTAATTTGGATTCACATCCAACGAGCATGCACGCATTCACGAACATTATTCGCACTAGGAGTGCCTATATTTACTGAACGTAACGGGTTAATTCAATCAATTTATTCAATTACAATTTAACAATCGTATAAAGCAATATTAAACAATAATTCACATTAAGTAAAGTACAGTACATAGAAATAAAAAATAACATATTTCGAATAATAATATAGAATAAATTATGAGGGAACAAATCGTGTCTAAATCTAATATAGAACAACCTTTTCTTGAGTTTTTTGATCTTTGTGTGTTTATTTGGGTCTAATTTAGGGTCAAAAATAGGAATTCACCTTCCTATTTTTGACCCTAAATTAAAGCTTAACTTTCTTTGGAACTGTTACTTAAATAAATATAGGTACAACTACTCTTAACACTAAATATGGAAGACTTTAGCTCTTATAATTTTTAAGTCGTTTGTTTATTGTTAGCATATAACAAACATTATGTATAACAGACCCAGCATTCATTAGGTATTATGTCAAGTGATCGTAATCGTAACTTCGACTGACACAACTGTGGGTTACGGAAGTACAAATAATTATAAGCTCGGCTATTCTATTAGCTCACTAGAGTCTCGCTGAATGCACTGATTTCTCAACTTTCCTGTAAAATTATTCTTTCTCGTATGTAATTTTTGAAACTATTGTTTTGTTTTGTTGTACAATAAAGTGTTTTTGTTTTGTTATTATTTTGTTACCGAAAATCGCTATCCACTCTTATGATATAATATTAAATAGTGCGAATTCTAATAGGAAGTGGATATCCTAAAATGCAGTAGATATCGGTATTTTTCTAATAATTATTTCTTTATTGAGTTGATTGCGGAAGCTATTAGTCATCGAAACGTTTAATTCAAACAGTAGCAAAAGATCGCGTGTTGACGCGACATTATCTGGGTTTCACTTTTACATTACGAAAGAACTCGGAACTCTGAAGTTTTTGGTCTGTCATGCTGCGTATGCGTTGTCACAGAGAAAATTTACGGGCAAAATCTTAAATATTTATAAACTGTTCACTTCATAATCATATTATAAAACTGAAGGTCCATATATATAGGTAGTGACTAGATAGATACATAAATTTAAAGTTGACATGTTTATATTGAGATGATAGATAAAATATATCTCCCTGAGGAACACCTCAAAATTCCACTAACATTTAAGTCAATGTAGTCGAAGGCCTTCTTAAAATCAAAACAACATCTATCAAGATAATCGTTGCGTATGTAGACTGAAGTTAAGTAGCGTAAGACATGCGCAGGGCAAGAGAGCGCGACACTCGCGGCACGTGCACTGATTATGTGTGACCGATTATCCGGCGCACCCAAGTGATTCCGATTGAAACAGAGCTTGTAAGCAAGATATTATGCCTACTGGGGCTATTAGGGTCATAGGTAATTGTGTACAAAACTACATGTATTATAGATAGATTCATATGAATAGTACCTATATGGGCATACATTGAATATTGACTGCCTCAGTGGCGCGGTGGGCGAGACTCCGCTTGCGGCGCAAGAGGTGGCGGGTTCGATTCCCGCCGAGAGGTCAAGTGTTTGTATGTTCTGCAAGCACTTTCTACTTGGTCTGGGTGTTTAATATTTATAATAAAAAATATATACGTAAGTATGTCTATTATATTAAGTATATTAGATATCTAGTACCCGTAACACGTGCTTAGAGCATACCACGGGGCTAAATGTTGTTGTGTGGATTGTCCGGATATATTTCATCCATCCATTCCTATTTAAACTTGAAAGCATTTAATGTAAATACTCAAAATTGTTACAAAATTAAAATAAGAATAACAATATTAAGAAACAACATATTGAGTGTCAATTGATAATATAGTAGGTAATAAATGTTTATTTGAAATAAATAGTTTAATAGTAAAATAATATAATTATAAGGAAATTAAAAACACTATTAAAATGTTTATAAATGTTTGTTGAGATATTTGCAAATATTTTGTAGAAGTAAGTTATGGTTTTTATTAGAGAGATTCCCATTAAACATTAAGCATCCTAGAATATGAATCTGCCTATTACTGATTTCCAATTTCAGATGTTTTAATTTTGCTGTTACAACGCAACATTCTAGTTCAAGTCATATTTAAGTTAAATAATGACCAGCTGCTACCAGCCCTCAATCACAAAATCCGCAATGTGGCTTAGATTTAATATGCAGGTGTTCAGTAACCTAACATAGATGTAACATAGCCTATGGGTGCCATATGTGGCACTTATATCTCGTCAGAGCAAGGACTTGCACTTTCACAACACAGAATAACACCTCTGCCTCCCACAGAGTTTATTATTAATCATGTGTATTTACTGTGTCACAATCATCAGGTGAGATGCGTAGTACAATAAACCTACGTTGCAATTAAATGATTGATTATAATATATAGTATAAAACCAATTAAACATTTCGGACAGTTCACGTATCTACATTTAAACAGAGAACCTGTGAATCATTTAGGTAAAAAAAAGAGGAAAGACGAGAAAAGAAATAAACATGCACTATAAATACTTTTGAAAATAATCTCTCAATAAATTGCAAGTCATTGACCAGGTGAAATTCTGAATTCGTCGATGACACTGCCAAGGGGAACGACCCTAAACTCAGCCTCATTTTATTTTATCCTCCAAAATCCAAAAGGGTCATGGAACTTACTCTTTATTAGCCCACGCTGATATAACGAAGTTATATAAAATTCGAATTAACATAAAGAATCCTTTCTTTTTTTTTGATTTAGTAAATCTCAGATTTTATAAAACTTATCAAGATTTACTGCAGCTGCTGCTGGGATTTAAAATAATTCATTTATAGAGTTTTTGATACTGTTGTTGAAGTAGGCACAACATTGATATCTACCAGATACAGAATTCAGATGCCTTTGACCCCGAGGTCATATCCCTTAACATCCAAACATTATTGCCACATAATGATTCAACATTATCACATTAGGAAATACCATAAAGTCAACTCTTTAAAGCAAATGTCAACACATAAAATCAATTGGTCCAATTATGCAACGTCCGTGCAATTTAAAGAAAATGGTTATCCGCCTAACACATTAATGTGAGTTGATTACCCAACGCGGACTCCAGTTCAACTTGTCCTGCCTAAGATGAACCGCCATGTCACTGTCACATGTGGATTGTATGTCAGTGTCATCAGATAATGGCGGGAATTTGTTAGCGCGCGCTTGGGCAATTAGGATTGATCGGTCTTTGTAAATTTGATTTGGACGCGATCGTAAACGTACAGATTTATGAGTCGTTTCGTAATTTGAATGCAGTGTCTGAGCTAAGGAGGTAGGTCAAGTACTTTGGCAGTACGCTAAGTACCTAGGTACTAATGTAATATTCGTGATTAATTGATTATCGTGCTTTGTAAAAAAACCTTGATAGATGCTACATTAATGTTATTTTAAACCTAACTTGGTTAAAATATGTATCATTTTTGATATTAAATAAAATAATCAACCTTTAACCACCCAAAATACTACACTGACATTTGAATTGTGTCCAAAAGAATTCTAACTGAGCCACCGTAATAAACAAAACTGAGCCACAAAAGCATGTTCAGTAAGACCATTAAGAAACTTAGGTAGGTACTTACATTGGTAATTTATAACTTAAACCATAGTCAAACTCATAAATTAATTAATCTATTTGTGTATACAGTTATTATCAATTTGGCATCCTGTAAGTATTAATTAAAACAGACAAAACTATGTATTGGAACTAATTAAATAGCCTTTAATTACGACCCGTATCTGTATAATAGTAGGTAACTAATTAAATCGAGCCTTCAATTATCACCGAATCTCCCTTCCAGGAAAACGCGTGTCATCAGTTTCATTACAACAATTTAGGAATCGTATGTAAATAGTCGATTTCCGATTCCTGCCCTTAAAATCTATTGTACATATTAGAAATCAGTTTGCATCAGCTAATACCCCAGTTCCGGTAGGCACTAAGTAGCACAGGTACAGTGCCGCTAATGTTTAATTATTACGTTGGATATTGTAATGTACATACATAAGTGTTGTGTAAACAGTGTGACTGCACGTGAGGAAATCGGAGATTCAACTAATTACCTACTGTCACATATTACGTGCACCTATTTCCTAATATAAACGTAATTACTGAGGATAAAAATGGTAATAAATCCATACTAATATTATAAAGCTAAAGAGCTTTTTATTTGAACTCGCTTAACTCAGGAACCATCTACTGGTCCGATAAGAAAACATATTTCAGTGTTAGATAGCCCATTTATCGAGGAAGGCTAAAACGCAGTTCCGGCGGGAACAAACATAAGGCACGGCCATGGCGTGAAAAGCCAGTTTTGTTATATCAAAGAACTTTTTATATAAGTAATAATAATACTGCATTTATTTTTCATCTTCACAAAGTTCTCTTATTATTAATAAATATATATAACAACAATTTACTTAGCCTCGCGAACCACATTGCGAAGACTGGTTGACTGGCTGATTCTTTACTGAAGATTTCAACGCGCTCTATGCGCTCAAATTTGCAGTCTGATGTAAAAATGACTATAGTTTAATATGTTTGATTTGGCTCTTCGAACACTAGTCCTCATATTTTGAAGGCTTTAAAAAAATGTAGTCCTTACCTAATTGCATTATTATTATATTATATCAAAACATCAGACGACCTGAGATTGGATTTCATTTGATACACGACTTATAAGCTAGACAAAGCTTATAAGTCGTTATAAAGCCTTCAAAATCTGAGGACTAGTGTTCGAAGAGCCAAATCAAACTTTGAGCATGACAGATAATACAACAGTTTATTGGTCATATATTACATACCTATCTATTATCATATATCATTTGTATCTATTGTCGTTCATTGTCACATTTGGCCATGACATGTTTGTGGTCTGTTCGATACTTTAATTATCGTATTTTACAAAAATATACTTGGCGTGTATCAAAATGCTCAATTCTTACAGTTATACTACATCGAGCTGCAAGAGTTGTTGTGATCCTAATACCACATAAACAAACTTACTTTACTCAGATACCCGTGCGATAGATTTCGCTACATTTTATTTTAAATTCAAAATAATCGGCCGGCTGTAACCGAGATTATTCCTTGTTTTTTTCACAAAACTATAATTTAATTTTAATAACTACTACTTTTATTACTACTATAACTTTTTGATTTCCTCACATTATCTATAATGGCTATTGTTTGCATCTCTGTAGGCGTTTTGTGAAATTATTGTTAGATTTAAAGTTAACAATCTGAACAGTGATACCCTTTTACAGCCATTAATATAAATATTTCCGGACAATCCAAACAACAACATCTAGCCCCGTGGTAAGCTCTAAGCTTGTGGTACGGTATTATAATTATATTATCCATACAGATATTATAATTTGGTAGTGTTTTTTTTATCGTACTTTAATAAATATGTAGGTACGAACACTTAGTTTTAACACTTCCTTGGTAGACAAGTTAAGCACCAAGAAGCAAATTTTCTAAGCCAGAAACAAGTTTATATAGTGTAATATCGCTTTAAAGTAGCAAGTATCTATCTCAGTACATCTACTCGACGTAGCCTACCAAACTGTTCGTCCCGCTATGACGCAACGAGAGGCTGTGCGAAAATTGAAAACTTGCTTGCCTTTCACAACTATCCTGACTTACTTCGAAATGCAGATGTGTGTTGGCACACTATGTTTATTGCTTATTAAGATGGCCAAAAGGCATGTGCCAGGATAACTAAGTGAGGAATTCGTAATTGACTGATGGCTAAAAGATTAAACGATTTCTGTAGGATGTTCTGAGTGCTTCAAAGCGCGTAATTTAGATTGTTATTATCTATAAATATTAATTGCTAAGCAAACGACTTATTAGTTAATTATAACAACTATTATCATCTTGTATCTCTTACTATATTACCTTTGACTTTATACCTATAATAAAGCCGACGATTTTGATTGTTTGCTTGATCTTGCTCATCTCAGATGTAGTAGTTTTATATTGAGTAGATAAGGTTATTATGCTACTTTTCGCTGCTGGAAAATACATATGAGCAAGGCTATGGCGGCGGCATGAAAATGTAGTAACTATACGATGAATAGACTATAAAAAACTGTTATTGAATAACTGAAACTGACACATTTTTTTACTGAAACAATGAGCTTTAACGCTCCGCCAAAAAAAATTAATTCGGTTAGCATGGTATCAATGATAGATTATTTGTGTTTGATGGATATGTGGGAAAAAGTTGGCTAAATAAAAGATGGATGAACTGTGTGAAGGATGACATGTGAAAGGAAAATGGAAGGAAAAAACATGTTGTGCCGACCCCACGTAATATGGAATAAGGGCAAGAGAGAATAATGAGCAAAACTCACTCATGCTTTTGATGAGTTAAAGAATTAAAATGCAAAGACACTAACATACGATTACCTCGTAAATAAGCGTAAAATTATATATAGATTTACCAGTTATGTTACAAAGGCATTTACCAATTTAATGTCGATGCAGTTAATAGATATTTGATTTGACCATTCAATCTCCGAATACCCTATAGTTTACGTAATACATACCAGAACAACGATTCTTGGAATGCTTAAGGTAACAGCTGGGATTAAGGGATATTACTGCAATTTTGCGTCGCGTCAGAGTGCAGCAATAGACGGAAAAAGGAGAAAAAGGAGTTTCTTGATTTAAGGTTAACAGTTTTATCAATGACGATTCCAAAAAACAAGAGATTACGAGAAAAGAGTTTCTTGATTACATAGGTTACTAATGCCATTAACAATAAAGTTTCGGGTAATAACTTCTATTTAATGGAAATGTGCATCCTTTTTTAATGGAATTAGTATTTTATTAATCTCGGCTAAATAACGGCTGCGGGGAAGAGCTAGGTTTGGAAAACTTGGCACAACGGGTATCAATTAAATTGAGGGGTGAGGCTTATTTGGCTGCTGACTAGTTAGATATTTTTTTTGTAAATTTTTAATATCGACTTCGGGTACAACATAAGATGCATAAAATTGCTTTATGCACCTTATCTATATAAATAAAAATTAATTGTTGTTCGTTAGTCTGATTAAAACTCGAGAACGGCTGGGCCGATTGAGCTGATTTTGGTTTTAAAATGTTTGTCGTAGTCCAGGTTAGGTCTAAACGGTCAACAAATAAGGAAAAATTGCCGGGAACTTTTTTTACCCGTGCGACGCCGAGGCGGGCCGCTAGTTTATAATAATTATTCTTGATAGCAATATCAGAAAATATTAAGTCACATCCGGTTGCTTCATTTCAACGGTGAACCAAACCCATTTTGGTTAAAAATACAGACTTAAGAAAAATAGGAGGTATACGCAACACTTTGTTTTGGACCCGTGAAATTCCTGTCACGGTATTACGCAACCCTTACATGAAATACTGCGAGAGTAAATAAAGCAATCCTAATGCAAATAGGTAATTGTCATTTGTCGCATTAAGAGAATAACACGCGGTTTGTAATGATGGTAGAACAATGCGATACGCTTTAAAATGTAGGGCGGTTCTGTTGAGTTCTGTTGCTGGCTTCTGTTTTAAGTGTATGCCAGTATGTCAAACAGTAGTAATTGTTATCTAATACACCCATCTAAAAAGTTGAAGTATATGGCTTTTGCTAAAAAAAAAGATCTTGGTAAAAAAAGATCTAATTCAAACTTCTCATTTAAATATCTGTCATTAGCATATCCAATACACCTACTCCAATATCCATACTCTGGTCAAATTCGTGTGCCAGAGCCTAGTTAGTACTTTGGCAGGGTATACGGGCCGGCGAGCTTAGCTTGGATTTTTAGAATGGTGTTTATTAAACCCCTCATCCCCGAAATACACACGCAAAAAATATTTGATCATGTATAAATATAATAACCAAAGAGATCGTTAAACTGAGACCATAATAATTCCTCCAAACCTTAATTTTACATCGCTTATATTTTCTGTTATATATAGTTTTCCTTTTTTTGGACAAAGAATATTATGTTTCGCATAAATTCAGTTTCAGTCTCAGAACAAGCAACTTTTTGTTCCAGTATAAATAAAAATAAATTTCTCTTCTCTCTGCGATTACGAGAAGCTAAATTTAAATGTCATAAAGATTTTATGCGAAAGCTGTTGAATCTTTTCCTGATTTGTTGTAGGGATTTCCAAGATCCTTATCGAGTACCGAGGATCATCGAAGTACCCAAACATTTGCCAAGGTAACGGTTAACAGTTATGTTTATGTATACGGTGTTTGCGAACAAATGCAGTTCTTACGTCACTTGCCAACTTATTTCCCATACAAATGACTTGAACGGGATTCTGTACTGAATGGCAGAATAACAATTTTGTTTTTTTTTCTGCAATAAATAAATTGTGTAAAATTATTTTTCACGGATTCCACTTTTCTTAGTCATGATTAGTGAGATGAGAACCCATTCTTAAAAACTTACGATTAAGTTTAGCGATTAATGTATCAAATGTACCAAATCTTTTAAATAATAACTTATAATTCTATTTAATATTATTTAATTATTTAATAATTTGTGACTTATTTTAAAAAGTTATGTGTTCTTTATATTATTCTAAAATTATTATTCTATGATAATTAAGTATGTGTGTAACTAATGTAATTGGTTGTTTAATCGTGTTAGTGTACTTACTTAGATAAATAAATAAATTAGCTCAATGTGGTTACCCAATGAAATTGGTATTAATTACCTTCACTAGCATCTGGTAATTACTTATACATTTTCCCGAACATATTTTAGGGTAAAACATGCTGTGCCGACCCCACGTAATGTGGGATAAGGTCGGGTAATGATGATGAAGATGATGATTTTTCTCACTTCAACCACTAACTCACAGGAACAATATTTTATTTAGATTAACTTATGCAATAACCCGTTTGATACTTTTTTAAGCGGTCACATCACCTTTATCAACCAGCCAGATATGACTGGATAGACTGAAATTCCTCGTAATTTTTTATGGGACAAGCTTTGGCTCAGGATTAAGGGATGTTGGTTTAGAGGTATATTCTCATTGGGTATTTCATCGACAACAGCAGAGAGCACTACTAAACTGCACCTAATATTTTGATGAACGCATTAAATATCGAACGAAAAGTATTTTTGAATTAAATTTTTCACATGAACAATTTATCTGTTTTACCATAGTTTTCCTTAAATCTTGCTACGGATATTATTTTTTCTTTCTATAAGCCAGCAAAAACACAACTTAGGTTCTGTATTTGTGTAAAACAAGATAAAAATAATTAATTTCATACTTAATCTATCTAAGTATATAAATAAAAATGAATTGTTGTTCGTTAGTCTGATTAAAACTCGAGAACGGCTGAACGGATTTATCTTATCATAGTCTTGAAATGTTCGTCGAGGTCTAGGGAAGGTTTAAAAGGCGAGAAAAAATCGAATAATTGCCGGGGAAAAAAATTGAATAAAACCCCGTGCGAAGCCGGGGCGGGCCACTAGTCATGTAATATTTAAGGATATGGATTTGTACGCGATAAAAAATGTTAAAAATACAGTTGTGTAATTATTAATTAATCAAATTAAAAATATTTATTTCAGAAAAAAAAAACATATCAAACCAAAATATAAAAAATTAATCACTCACCTCATTTCCATGTCTGTAACTTTTTATATTTCGCAAGCACAACTGTCAAAAAGGGCGCACAAGCGGCCTGGTGCAAAACGGCCGAGCGAGACGCAACTGTTCGGCCGCAATGCTTTCTCCGTGCTTTTATAAATTGCGCGCGCCGCGGCTGGCAGAATACAACATAGTGCACAGTCAGTTACCTCCTAAAAACGAAACGGTTTAGCAACACACCGCGAAACTAATAAATTCTGTAAAATGCGATTTGTTTGCTTGATTTTGATTAGATTTGAAATTAGATCGAATCTTTTCATTTGATTCGGAAGTCGAATTATGCGTGATGTGATTCGGTAGTTTCCAAATCACGATAATAAATTTAATTTTATGCTGTTTAATATTACTGTTTAGTACCGCGGGAATCAGGTGTAGGTATATCACCTACCTGATTAAACCTACTAAGATCATCATCATCATCATCACCCTATTAACGTTCCCACAGCTGGGACACAGGGACTTCTCTCTTGACGAGAGAGATTAGGCCTTAATTCACCAGCACCACGCTGGCCAAGTGCGGGTTGGTGAATGTCACATTTCCTTCAAACTCTTTTAAAGTTCTCAGAACATGCCGGTTTCCTCACGATGTTTGCCTTCACCGTAAAAGCACGTGTTTAAAGCGCACATAAATTTCTCAAGAAGAAAAATCCAGAGGTGCGTGGCGGGGTTTGAACCCACGACCTTCGGAATGAAAGTCGAGTGTCCTCCCACTTAGCCAACACGGCTTTATAAGATACCTACTAAGATATTTCATTATAATTTCTTTTTTTTTCAAATAAAATAAAAGGGCATGTGACGTATCAGCATAATTTATGAGAGGGTTTTTATAGTCTAACCAGTTGCAGAAAAAAAATGAAAACTCATTCACTTTTATTATTCACGCACGGGTATATTAAATAAACACCTAGGTACCTAAGATTTTGAAGTTAGGACAAAACACTAGTAAATTTTAAAACAAAAACCCTGATTCGTAGCACAAAATTTTCAACCGATGGCATGTTCCTCGGCATGTGTCGAGTATACGGACGACTTATCTCGCTTTATGTTATTTTCTATATTATACAGACAAGAACAACACGGACAAAAGTACAAACGGAGAAACCTCGCTAAGTTCGACTTAGGGGTCGACACAAAATCGGCCTCGCTGTCTGTCCAGAAGATCTTTTCATCTTTCACTCGATTACAAACTGCATCGAGCACGTCAAAATCCTGGATCCCCGGGACAAAGGTGTCCGCGCTGTTTTTCTCTAGTTGGTCTTTCCTTTCGTCTTGATCTCCCTCCCATGAAGATAGCGGGAGTAGGTATTCCTCGATGTTATTGCCGTGTTTTGAGGCTGTTTGAGACTGGTGCACGAGGGTTGCCAGGTTTACCATCGAGGAATCGTCGGGTTGATGGAGTCCGTCTCCAGGCGCGACACCGACTGTATCCTTGATGCTGGTATTATGGCATAGCTTCATTCTCAACACAGTGATGTCGGAATCACTGGGCCAAGATACCACGTCAGGCGTGGGGCTTTTATGTCGCGCCGATCCTACTTTCTTTAATTTAATTTTCTCTGGAATGTTTGTTTTTGATTTTGTAAGACCCGATTCTAGGCTTTTCGCGACTCCAGCTACAGCTTTCGGGTCGTCAGAGGGCAGAACAAAGGCTACTTGTCTCACTGATAAATTTCTGACGACTTTCTGAATATCTATAATATCATATATACTTTTGTCATCTTGGTTATTTGCTACCACCATTATGCAGCACTTAAGGTATTTTTAAATAAATTTTAATGGTTTTTATAAAAAATAAGGTAAATCAGGGTGGTTTACAGAGACTATAGGTAGATTATCAGAGAGTATATAATCACTACGTTTTACGTTTTCACGTTTTTTGGTAGATTATGGTTGTCATTATTATGTACAAAGAGTAAAAATTATAAAACGGAGTATAGATAAGATCACTACATTATCTGTGATGTTATCTACATTTTATTTTTGTACCTATACTTTGCTATAACATGTCACAAACATTAACGTGATTTTAGGGGGCACAATATGGTAGTAGAGGGTAGTAGCTATAATATATCAGGACTTACTGGACTAATTCTTTAGCTTAACAACGGGATATTATATTTACCATGATTAACAATTAAACCATTTATTCAAAAACGACCAAATCATGGTATCTTAGGTATCATGGTACCCAATATCCCGCCGTTAATCAAAATAATATATTTTCAATATATTATTCCACGATATTTTAAATAGTTAAATTAATCAACGAATTTGTTCTTTCACTGTTGTAAAGTCCTTCTATCGTAAGTAATTCTACTTTTAATAAGAAAAAAATATTTAAACACGGACAATGTCGTGTTGCTAAAAGCCTAAGAGCCACAATGTTTTAAAAGCTAGTGGAAAATAGCATAAACTATTCACATTGCTGCACTGGTAAAACCTCGTAGGATTTCGACGTGATTACTAATTTGAAGAACCTCTACAAAATAACTTTATCACCTCTCGCTCTCGACCTTCATTCCGATAATTAGTAATTTATTGTTTTGTGCCGATACGCTGGTTACGTTCAAGTTCCACCAAGAACGCCAATACAAAAATTCTCTAATGCAACACAAAATTAAATGAACATACATAAGATACGCATATTACATACCTACAGTGACACAATGGGCGGCCTATCGCTAAAGCGATCGCTTCCAGACAACTCTGAATTTAGCTAACGAGGAGTTCCACAGAAACGGGGTACCATTGGACAAAATACGACGAAAACCCCGATTGTAACTTATAATTTTTTCCTCAAGCTTTTTTAAGTTTCCACATCCAGTCCATTTAACATTTATCTAATTCATTCTAATTATGCCAGAAAAACAGGATTCTCCTAGTTCCTTCAGGCACATTAATACATCAAAGTTCTAATTAAATTTTAAGGATTTTGACAACAATAACTTTAAGTAATTTTCTGAATAAATAAAAATAAATAAATTAATATTTCCGGACTACTCACACTCTCACACAGCATCACCTAACCCCAAACTAAGTAGAGCTTGTACTATGGGTTTTACGTGACTGATATAGGTACTACAAAGATATATATTTTTTAATAAATACATAAATATGATACATAGAAAACACCCAGACCCAAAACCAGAAATTGTAGATCGTACAAAATCTGGTCCCCTGGCGGGAATCGAACCCGCAACCTCCTGCACCTCAGGCGGACGTTCGCCCACCGAGCCACAGAGGTCGTCAAAATAAATATTATTATATTATGTTTATAGTACTAGCACTACTAGCTGACCCGGTAATCGTTGTTTTGTCATATGCGAACACAATGTGACTGCTACTGTTTAAACCTTCCCCTTAATTACTCTACCTATTTCTGGAAACTACATGTAGCTTATGAGTTTATCCCGAACATAAAGACAAACAGACGCGGCGGGGGACTGTAAATCCATACTAATATTATTACTAGCTTGTTTGTTTGTATGAAAGCGCTAATCTCAAGAACTACATACTATAATTCTTGAATGTTAGATTGCTTAGTATCTAGGAAGACTCTTTTTGATGACCCGCTTACATGGCCGTATAATTTTTTTTTAGAATTCGTGCAATGGCTCTTTTAGTTTTCAATAAATTTCATCGAAGTTGAACTTTTCAATACGGCTATATCTGTGGGTTAGAGTGAGAAAGGAGGAGCCTGCCTACAGCTGCCGTATGTGTGAGAGAAAGGGAAGCCAGACAGACTGGCACCGTTACGCGTTATGTAACGAAGCTGTTTAGCTTCCCTCGAACCGCCTCGATCGGTCTTGGTCGCTTGTTGGGGTTTACGCCCGAATCGAAGGATTTCGTTAATCCCAGCGCAGCGGAGAAAACGAGAGCTACACACACATTCTATTCAGTTGTTCATTGATCTCATAAAATGTTAATTTATTTGTTTTAAAGCAGTGTTGATCTAGCAATGCCTTCGTCGCCACAACTTATATTATTGTTGAAATTTATTCATATTTTAGAGCGTGTAAAGCCGCCATCAGCGGGTAGGTAAGGTACTATGACAGAGTTTCGTTAAGTAATGCTCATAAACTCCTAAGTCTGAAGCACACAGCTGAATTGAACGCTTATCCACCTAGGTACTTGTACTACTACTACTTGTACACCATATATTTGCAAGAAAATGATTTTACAACCATGCAAACCGAAAATTTTAATGATACTTCACAAATGCGTACAGAGGAAATTTCATACAAAGATAGATACATTATTCAAAATTGTCTTCAAGCAAATACATAAGTGTTGTGTAGTTAGTAACTAACCACATGAAACAACGATTAAATGAATTATGAACTACACCTATCCTCAAAAGTACATAAATAATGTACCTAATGTAAGATACACATGTAACTGTCAAAATAGCGATACGATAATTTAAAATTGTCAAAGTCACAAGCGATTTGCGGATTTTTCAATGTCGCTGTCATTTATTTCGATTCGAACTCGCAAAGAAAAAGAACAACATCACAACTAGAAGATGGTGAATTTGTAATGTTTTCTTTCGTTATTTGTCTAATTCTCCACAATGGATCCTAATAACACCGATACTGACATCGGCGATAACCGTAATTCCAATGGAGGCTGTACAGTCCGGCAAAGAAAGCAGCCGTTCGAGCTGAATCACTCCAAAAATATTGATGACATATCTACGCCTTCGGAACTGAAATTCGATGAAGGTATTGTTTACAATTATCACTTTCTAATTGCTTCCGCGTTTGAGATAGCACAGTGACTGAGTGGCTAGTAACTAACGATTCTCGCTGCATAATAATTATCATACAACTTGCTAATGTCGAAAGTTAGGGGCGTAATTTAGCATTTTATGATGTTTTTTTCCTTTCAGAATTCGTGTATGAGGACCCCGAGATTACTGAGAAAAAGAAAGAGATTGAGAAATGTTTGAGCTGCCCTGATTCTGTGAATTTGGAACAATGGCAGAACTTTGCGAAGAGCAAAGGAGGTCTTATTACTGGTTCGTATTATACATCAGTTGTTTTTTTTTTTACCAAGTTGTTTACAATGATTTTATTAGTTCATATCCATGACACAGAGTTAATATAATATTAAATAGAAATAGAACTTATTTATTATATGCTATGGATTTTGCCAACTAAGTATTATGACTAGATTTATAATTGTTTGTGGAAGACAAGCTATCTGCTGATTTCTTGCATCTCAGTATATTGTGCAATAACTCTGTGCAGAGTTGACATATAACTGACTGGTCTCTAAATGGGCTGTTATTAAGCGGTATATGTAACCATCATTAATATTTTGCAGATGAATACAGACAAAAGATATGGCCATTATTAGTAGGAGTAACACAAGAAGAAATGACTGAACCTCCATCATTAGATGACCTCTCAACACATAGTGAATATAATCAGGTAATAATGATAATTAGAGGCCAAAGACAGCTTAAAACTAGTGTTACATGTACTATTAGTAATCAGATAACCACTCCACCTGTACACTAAATTAACTCCTTGACCCTCACCTCAGGTAATAAGGTCAGGTAAGCGGTAACCGGTTACCGCTTGGGGATTAACGAGTTAAGTTATTATTTAAAAAGTCAGGAACAAATACCGGAGTGCTTGTTGAATAAACAATTTAGTTCTTGTTCTAGCAGTCTTTGCTAAGGTGGATGTAGGCCGCCTCTCTAATCTCTAGTCTAATTGAAATAACTGGAAGTCATGATGATTCTTTGTCTATCATTTATGTTGCTAGCATAAGTTTAGCTACATATTACAGTTTAAAGTACTTTGAATGTGTAATATTTAATAAGCTAATAATCAATATGATACTTGTTTCAAGTACAAATTGTGGATAATCTATGTTTACATATACAGCAGAAGTTTATCAACCTAATGATTAGTAAATGTGATAAGGGTATTTCTATTAAAATTATAAAAAGGTACTTGATACCTATGATAAATATTATGTATGATCAATCATTATGTTCTATCTTGTAGTTTGGATTAGATTAACATGTAGATGACATCTTGGAAAATAAAATTACATCACACTACAGTTACAAATGCAGAATCATAAATAATTTAATTGCAGGAATGTGTGTAAAAATATGGTCTTAAAATTTGCGAAAATCAGAATACTAATGCTATAAAAATGTATATGTAATATGTCACCAGTTTAATTGTAAATAGAGCATAGTTACAATGAGTATTATAAGGAATTTCATTGGCATATTCCCTTACATCATAAAACATTAAAAGAACTACTATGATTAACTCCATAATTTCAAATAAATATGTTTTTTTTTATCTCCATCAGGTTGTACTAGATGTAAACAGATCTCTAAAACGGTTCCCTCCGGGTATTCCTTACGAACAGCGAGTGGCTTTGCAAGATCAGCTGACAGTTCTCATTCTACGAGTCATCATCAAATATCCACATTTAAAATATTACCAGGTGAGTGATTAAATAACATTTAGACATGCTAGTTCATTCCAGTTTCAAAATTATAGTTATAAGATATTGCTGAATAACATGTATTGTAAAGTATCCTATGTTTTCTTTTATTAGAACTATTAATACATTTTCATATTCACTGTTTTATACAAAAAAAAATCTATGTACATTTTATACACATAGTTTGTGCAACTGACAGGACAGGATGTTACATTTTATGTATTACAAACATAGTTTTTTTACGAAGAAAGTGATATCATAACTGTTTTGTGTTACATGAATGATCTCAGAATAGTGTTGATGATGTCATATTCAATATACGATGTTTTCCGCCAATGCCCGCTGTAATTTACAGAAATAATTATGATTTTATGCTCTAAATTAAAATTCGATATCTAATACGCTTATTTTGGCATGTGCAAAGCAAAAAGTGGCTTGTGACATATTCATTTCGTACAAACAAAACGAAAGCATTACGTCACACAAAACTTCAATGCACAAAATCGTCTTAATTTTGCATTTGCTCAAAAAAATATACATCTAAGATAATCAAAATTACTGACTAATTATATGTTTTTTAAACCCCGACCAAAAAAGAGGGGTGTTGTAAGTTTGACGTGTCTGTCTGTCTGCCTGTCTGTCTGTCTGTTACATCATAGCTCCCCAACGGATGGAGCGATTTCAATTTAGTTTTGTATGAAAGGTGAGTTTGGCCCGGGTGTTCTTAGACATGTTTCATAAAAATCGGTTGAGCCGTTTAAAAGTTATAGGGGTGAGATTGGGGAAGGAAAACAGAAAATCTGCAAATATACTAGTGTGGGGTATAAAATGAAAACGCATCGCGTCCATATTACATAATATTATGTTGTTTTACATTTAAGAAAATGAAGGCCTTGGAATCGGGGGTTTTTCTTAAATTTTAAATTTAGATTTATTAGACTTCTAATCAAACATATTTTCTAAGGCTCGGTAAATAATAGCAATAAAGAGTAGTCACTTTAGGTTGTTTACTGCGGCATTTTGATATCTGCAATTACGCAAGCTAACCGCAGCCACTGTGTCAATTGATACGTGCTACTCCGTTGTACTAATGACATTTCTTTGTTGTAATTACTTAATCGCAGGATGTCTTAGAAATAAACTTACAGTAGATCGAATAGCTCAAATATGACTGTAAAACTATTTTATGGTCGAGTCGTAATTCTCTGCAGGTTTTGGAAGAGTAATTTTAATTAAATAATTGTAATGCAGCATTATTGAGCCTGACGGATTATTCTCGGATGACATTTTCATAAACATACATTCCTGAGCTTAATTATTTTTAAATCTAATACTGATAGTATAAATGGGAAAGTGTATGTGTGTGTCTGTTTGTTTTCCGTCTTTCACGGCATAACGGCTTAACCGATTATTCTGAAATTTGGTTTGGTGATGGGTCATACATTGGATTACATTAAGCTATTTTTATCCGCGGGAAATATTGTCGTAACGGGACATAACAATCATTATAACGCAGGTAATACTGCGGGGCACAGCTAGCAAGTTATAATGTGCACAGGCAGTATAAACTTAAAAGAATCTGTCACTGTGAATACGTTCCGAACTGAGCAGCACTAAGCTAAGGGGGTAAAACGGGGGTTGGAAGGTTGTATGAAAGTCCAATGGTTTTAAAGTAAGAAACTTGAAATTTGAAATGTATGCTCTGTAGATGGTGTGGCGGTGTAATGTACCTTTAAAAAGCAACCCCCCTTTTGGGGTTTAAAACAGGGGTTTGTGTTTGAAACTCTTATGTTTTTATACAAAATACAAAAACGTTTATTGTGCAACACAGTGATATAAAAATCTTAATATAATGGTTTCCAAACTAGGCACAGCCTGTATCTTGGAAACCTCCTTCCAAATGAATCCAAACAAGTTTTTGAAGTCAAATAATTGAAATTTTAAATGCATCCTCTGTAGATGGTGTGGAGGTGTAATAATTGCTTTTTAAACAGTTGTACGATATTGTTTTCACCAATAACTCAACAGTGAATATTTACATATATCTCTCTCTCGGTTCTCATATATAAAGAGGTGTTGTGTCAGGGCTACCACGAAGTAGCGATGACGGTGTCGGGTGTATGATATAGTACGGAGGGGTGTTGTGTCAGGGCTACCACGACGTAGCGATCACGCTGCTGCTGGTGTGCGGGTCGCGCGCGTCGTTCCCGCTGCTGTGCCGCCTGTCGCACGGGCCGCGCGCGCCGCTCGCCCCCTTCATGCAGCTCACCATGCAGCCCACGCAGCATCTGCTCAACTACATGCTGCCCATCGTGGCCCGTGCCGAGAAGGACCTCGCTACTTATATCGACAAGTAAGTTCTGAAGTGAAAATATACATAGCATTTAGCCAGATATCTCATTATCATTATTCTTCTGCCTTTGATCAACACTATGTGGGAACACGTATTTTGTGTAAAACATGTATTTTACTTCTAATTCCCTCGATCACCCGTCATCTCAAAATGGAGTATGTGAGAGACATGTGTCAGACTGTAGTAAGTCTTAAACATGTCATCTTTCACTGACTGCATACATATTTTCTTTGGCATTTTCCCTCGGAATTTCTTCGTTATCTATATCAATTATTTCATCACATAATTAAAACAGTAATGGAAATGTTTGTCAATCGACTTTTATCTATTTATATTGAACTAAGATGTATAGTCGTCTTTATTTTTGCATTTTTGGAAAACCCCTCGCACAAAATAAAATGCGCTGACAAGTCTCCCCTTATCCAGAGCCGGGGTCGGCACGATGTTCGCGCTCCCCTGGTACCTGACCTGGTTCGGGCACAGCCTCAACCGCTACTCGGACGTGGTGCGCCTGTACGACTACTTCCTGTGCGCGCCGCCGCTGTTCCCGGTGTACGTGACCGCGGCGCTGGTGCTCCACCGCGCCCTGGAGGTGTACACCTGCGAGTGCGACATGGCCATGCTGCACTGCCTGCTGTCCCGGGTATGTACGACTACTTCCTGTGCGCGCCGCCGCTGTTCCCGGTGTACGTGACCGCGGCGCTGGTGCTCCACCGCGCCCTGGAGGTGTACACCTGCGAGTGCGACATGGCCATGCTGCACTGCCTGCTGTCCCGGGTATGTACGACTACTTCCTGTGCGCGCCGCCGCTGTTCCCGGTGTACGTGACCGCGGCGCTGGTGCTCCACCGCGCCCTGGAGGTGTACACCTGCGAGTGCGACATGGCCATGCTGCACTGCCTGCTGTCCCGGGTATGTACGACTACTTCCTGTGCGCGCCGGCGCTGTTCCCGGTGTACGTGACCGCGGCGCTGGTGCTCCACCGCGCCCTGGAGGTGTACACCTGCGAGTGCGACATGGCCATGCTGCACTGCCTGCTGTCCCGGGTATGTACGACTACTTCCTGTGCGCGCCGCCGCTGTTCCCGGTGTACGTGACCGCGGCGCTGGTGCTCCACCGCGCCCTGGAGGTGTACACCTGCGAGTGCGACATGGCCATGCTGCACTGCCTGCTGTCCCGGGTATGTACGACTACTTCCTGTGCGCGCCGCCGCTGTTCCCGGTGTACGTGACCGCGGCGCTGGTGCTCCACCGCGCCCTGGAGGTGTACACCTGCGAGTGCGACATGGCCATGCTGCACTGCCTGCTGTCCCGGGTATGTACGACTACTTCCTGTGCGCGCCGCCGCTGTTCCCGGTGTACGTGACCGCGGCGCTGGTGCTCCACCGCGCCCTGGAGGTGTACACCTGCGAGTGCGACATGGCCATGCTGCACTGCCTGCTGTCCCGGGTATGTACGACTACTTCCTGTGCGCGCCGCCGCTGTTCCCGGTGTACGTGACCGCGGCGCTGGTGCTCCACCGCGCCCTGGAGGTGTACACCTGCGAGTGCGACATGGCCATGCTGCACTGCCTGCTGTCCCGGGTATGTACGACTACTTCCTGTGCGCGCCGCCGCTGTTCCCGGTGTACGTGACCGCGGCGCTGGTGCTCCACCGCGCCCTGGAGGTGTACACCTGCGAGTGCGACATGGCCATGCTGCACTGCCTGCTGTCCCGGGTATGTACGACTACTTCCTGTGCGCGCCGCCGCTGTTCCCGGTGTACGTGACCGCGGCGCTGGTGCTCCACCGCGCCCTGGAGGTGTACACCTGCGAGTGCGACATGGCCATGCTGCACTGCCTGCTGTCCCGGGTATGTACGACTACTTCCTGTGCGCGCCGCCGCTGTTCCCGGTGTACGTGACCGCGGCGCTGGTGCTCCACCGCGCCCTGGAGGTGTACACCTGCGAGTGCGACATGGCCATGCTGCACTGCCTGCTGTCCCGGGTATGTACGACTACTTCCTGTGCGCGCCGCCGCTGTTCCCGGTGTACGTGACCGCGGCGCTGGTGCTCCACCGCGCCCTGGAGGTGTACACCTGCGAGTGCGACATGGCCATGCTGCACTGCCTGCTGTCCCGGGTATGTACGACTACTTCCTGTGCGCGCCGCCGCTGTTCCCGGTGTACGTGACCGCGGCGCTGGTGCTCCACCGCGCCCTGGAGGTGTACACCTGCGAGTGCGACATGGCCATGCTGCACTGCCTGCTGTCCCGGGTATGTACGACTACTTCCTGTGCGCGCCGCCGCTGTTCCCGGTGTACGTGACCGCGGCGCTGGTGCTCCACCGCGCCCTGGAGGTGTACACCTGCGAGTGCGACATGGCCATGCTGCACTGCCTGCTGTCCCGGGTATGTACGACTACTTCCTGTGCGCGCCGCCGCTGTTCCCGGTGTACGTGACCGCGGCGCTGGTGCTCCACCGCGCCCTGGAGGTGTACACCTGCGAGTGCGACATGGCCATGCTGCACTGCCTGCTGTCCCGGGTATGTACGACTACTTCCTGTGCGCGCCGCCGCTGTTCCCGGTGTACGTGACCGCGGCGCTGGTGCTCCACCGCGCCCTGGAGGTGTACACCTGCGAGTGCGACATGGCCATGCTGCACTGCCTGCTGTCCCGGGTATGTACGACTACTTCCTGTGCGCGCCGCCGCTGTTCCCGGTGTACGTGACCGCGGCGCTGGTGCTCCACCGCGCCCTGGAGGTGTACACCTGCGAGTGCGACATGGCCATGCTGCACTGCCTGCTGTCCCGGGTATGTACGACTACTTCCTGTGCGCGCCGCCGCTGTTCCCGGTGTACGTGACCGCGGCGCTGATGCTCCACCGCGCCCTGGAGGTGTACACCTGCGAGTGCGACATGGCCATGCTGCACTGCCTGCTGTCCCGGGTATGTACGACTACTTCCTGTGCGCGCCGCCGCTGTTCCCGGTGTACGTGACCGCGGCGCTGGTGCTCCACCGCGCCCTGGAGGTGTACACCTGCGAGTGCGACATGGCCATGCTGCACTGCCTGCTGTCCCGGGTATGTACGACTACTTCCTGTGCGCGCCGCCGCTGTTCCCGGTGTACGTGACCGCGGCGCTGGTGCTCCACCGCGCCCTGGAGGTGTACACCTGCGAGTGCGACATGGCCATGCTGCACTGCCTGCTGTCCCGGGTATGTACGACTACTTCCTGTGCGCGCCGCCGCTGTTCCCGGTGTACGTGACCGCGGCGCTGGTGCTCCACCGCGCCCTGGAGGTGTACACCTGCGAGTGCGACATGGCCATGCTGCACTGCCTGCTGTCCCGGGTATGTACGACTACTTCCTGTGCGCGCCGCCGCTGTTCCCGGTGTACGTGACCGCGGCGCTGGTGCTCCACCGCGCCCTGGAGGTGTACACCTGCGAGTGCGACATGGCCATGCTGCACTGCCTGCTGTCCCGGGTATGTACGACTACTTCCTGTGCGCGCCGCCGCTGTTCCCGGTGTACGTGACCGCGGCGCTGGTGCTCCACCGCGCCCTGGAGGTGTACACCTGCGAGTGCGACATGGCCATGCTGCACTGCCTGCTGTCCCGGGTATGTACGACTACTTCCTGTGCGCGCCGCCGCTGTTCCCGGTGTACGTGACCGCGGCGCTGGTGCTCCACCGCGCCCTGGAGGTGTACACCTGCGAGTGCGACATGGCCATGCTGCACTGCCTGCTGTCCCGGGTATGTACGACTACTTCCTGTGCGCGCCGCCGCTGTTCCCGGTGTACGTGACCGCGGCGCTGGTGCTCCACCGCGCCCTGGAGGTGTACACCTGCGAGTGCGACATGGCCATGCTGCACTGCCTGCTGTCCCGGGTATGTACGACTACTTCCTGTGCGCGCCGCCGCTGTTCCCGGTGTACGTGACCGCGGCGCTGGTGCTCCACCGCGCCCTGGAGGTGTACACCTGCGAGTGCGACATGGCCATGCTGCACTGCCTGCTGTCCCGGGTATGTACGACTACTTCCTGTGCGCGCCGCCGCTGTTCCCGGTGTACGTGACCGCGGCGCTGGTGCTCCACCGCGCCCTGGAGGTGTACACCTGCGAGTGCGACATGGCCATGCTGCACTGCCTGCTGTCCCGGGTATGTACGACTACTTCCTGTGCGCGCCGCCGCTGTTCCCGGTGTACGTGACCGCGGCGCTGGTGCTCCACCGCGCCCTGGAGGTGTACACCTGCGAGTGCGACATGGCCATGCTGCACTGCCTGCTGTCCCGGGTATGTACGACTACTTCCTGTGCGCGCCGGCGCTGTTCCCGGTGTACGTGACCGCGGCGCTGGTGCTCCACCGCGCCCTGGAGGTGTACACCTGCGAGTGCGACATGGCCATGCTGCACTGCCTGCTGTCCCGGGTATGTACGACTACTTCCTGTGCGCGCCGCCGCTGTTCCCGGTGTACGTGACCGCGGCGCTGGTGCTCCACCGCGCCCTGGAGGTGTACACCTGCGAGTGCGACATGGCCATGCTGCACTGCCTGCTGTCCCGGGTATGTACGACTACTTCCTGTGCGCGCCGCCGCTGTTCCCGGTGTACGTGACCGCGGCGCTGGTGCTCCACCGCGCCCTGGAGGTGTACACCTGCGAGTGCGACATGGCCATGCTGCACTGCCTGCTGTCCCGGGTATGTACGACTACTTCCTGTGCGCGCCGCCGCTGTTCCCGGTGTACGTGACCGCGGCGCTGGTGCTCCACCGCGCCCTGGAGGTGTACACCTGCGAGTGCGACATGGCCATGCTGCACTGCCTGCTGTCCCGGGTATGTACGACTACTTCCTGTGCGCGCCGCCGCTGTTCCCGGTGTACGTGACCGCGGCGCTGGTGCTCCACCGCGCCCTGGAGGTGTACACCTGCGAGTGCGACATGGCCATGCTGCACTGCCTGCTGTCCCGGGTATGTACGACTACTTCCTGTGCGCGCCGCCGCTGTTCCCGGTGTACGTGACCGCGGCGCTGGTGCTCCACCGCGCCCTGGAGGTGTACACCTGCGAGTGCGACATGGCCATGCTGCACTGCCTGCTGTCCCGGGTATGTACGACTACTTCCTGTGCGCGCCGCCGCTGTTCCCGGTGTACGTGACCGCGGCGCTGGTGCTCCACCGCGCCCTGGAGGTGTACACCTGCGAGTGCGACATGGCCATGCTGCACTGCCTGCTGTCCCGGGTATGTACGACTACTTCCTGTGCGCGCCGCCGCTGTTCCCGGTGTACGTGACCGCGGCGCTGGTGCTCCACCGCGCCCTGGAGGTGTACACCTGCGAGTGCGACATGGCCATGCTGCACTGCCTGCTGTCCCGGGTATGTACGACTACTTCCTGTGCGCGCCGCCGCTGTTCCCGGTGTACGTGACCGCGGCGCTGGTGCTCCACCGCGCCCTGGAGGTGTACACCTGCGAGTGCGACATGGCCATGCTGCACTGCCTGCTGTCCCGGGTATGTACGACTACTTCCTGTGCGCGCCGCCGCTGTTCCCGGTGTACGTGACCGCGGCGCTGGTGCTCCACCGCGCCCTGGAGGTGTACACCTGCGAGTGCGACATGGCCATGCTGCACTGCCTGCTGTCCCGGGTATGTACGACGACTTCCTGTGCGCGCCGCCGCTGTTCCCGGTGTACGTGACCGCGGCGCTGGTGCTCCACCGCGCCCTGGAGGTGTACACCTGCGAGTGCGACATGGCCATGCTGCACTGCCTGCTGTCCCGGGTATGTACGACTACTTCCTGTGCGCGCCGCCGCTGTTCCCGGTGTACGTGACCGCGGCGCTGGTGCTCCACCGCGCCCTGGAGGTGTACACCTGCGAGTGCGACATGGCCATGCTGCACTGCCTGCTGTCCCGGGTATGTACGACTACTTCCTGTGCGCGCCGGCGCTGTTCCCGGTGTACGTGACCGCGGCGCTGGTGCTCCACCGCGCCCTGGAGGTGTACACCTGCGAGTGCGACATGGCCATGCTGCACTGCCTGCTGTCCCGGGTATGTACGACTACTTCCTGTGCGCGCCGCCGCTGTTCCCGGTGTACGTGACCGCGGCGCTGGTGCTCCACCGCGCCCTGGAGGTGTACACCTGCGAGTGCGACATGGCCATGCTGCACTGCCTGCTGTCCCGGGTATGTACGACTACTTCCTGTGCGCGCCGCCGCTGTTCCCGGTGTACGTGACCGCGGCGCTGGTGCTCCACCGCGCCCTGGAGGTGTACACCTGCGAGTGCGACATGGCCATGCTGCACTGCCTGCTGTCCCGGGTATGTACAAGTTAATTTACTGGAAGTAAAATAAAACTACCATGTACTCTAATTAGCAGCAGCCTGAGGACTTGACTTCCAGAAGCAGTGTGCTACGCCCCCACGAAAAATCTCTTACTACATACTTTTTTTTTATGCTTGATAAGCCTTCATTTGACCACAATCTCAAAAGTAAGTAAAGTGATGGTGTGGTCTAAGATGGGACATGAATACCTAGAAGGTAGATGGCTTCTCCGGACCACATTACGAAACACGAAAAAATCGCTTCACGCACTGGCCCAGCCCGGAGGGTGGTGACAAGCCGCGGCCGAAGCTTACCACCAGAGACTGTTCTTAGCACCAGCCGGAGGTCACGTGTAAGGATTCAGAGGGTTACCACTTACGGACGTGAACAGACAAAACCTCCAAATATATTCGAAAATCTACAGATATCACACCAACTACTGTACTAACAAGGTACTGTGTGATTTTGTGGGGTTCTCGAAACGACCCACATAAAACCTCCTCGGTTGCCGACCTCCATGCTTTGGCAAGGGGCTTGGGGATCTCCAGAAGAACACAAACGGTGCCCCTCTCGCATTGAGTTAAGCTCGCCCTCTGGGTGCAAGCACTGAAACCGCATGGTGCGTCATACCCCACTATACCTGTGTGGGTATACTTAATAATGATGTGAGCAGCACAGTACATAATCGCTATATCCCATCGCTAATAATAATAAACATCGATAACAATACATTTCGTCAACAGTCAACGCTTACCACCGCCGTCCACAACCATTATTTCCATACAAAGGTTGTCTGGAATAAATTGCTTTAAGCAATAATAACGGCTATTACGCATGCTAGGTTTAATCTTACTATTTATAATTTTGTATTTTTGTTTATTGGTGTGTGTAATAAACAATTTTCTATCTATCAACCTACTTCTGGTTTCATTCACGCCACATATACAACTCGTTACATATCTCAGCTAAGATTTCATCGAGGAATGGGTCTAAGTACAAATTGCAAAATTTCATTGCATATCACATGTCATCATCAACAGTAAAACCAGTTAATCTGCAAATCAGCGCACAAAATATCTAAATCATGAAGATGACAACGCACTAATGCATACTTAATTTGTCTGTAGGAACGTGCGAGTGAACTATCACAGTTATATCACTTGTTTGCTAAATATGACATAACGAGATACCGGATATATACACTACCGATTGATTTACTCCAGTTAAATAAATCACAGTCCTAGTGGCATTGCGCCACTTTGCAATTTAATAAATGATAGCAGCAGTGCGAAACTATTAACTATGACTTCACTTGAAAGAAACTTAAAACTTTTTATACATCATCATCACCCTTTTAACGTTACCACTGCTGGGACAGGGAATTCACCACGCTGGTCAAGTGCGGGTTGGTGAATGACACAATGTCCTTTAAACTATTTTTTTAAGTTCTCAGAACATGCCGGTTTCCTCACGATGTTTGCCTTCACCGTTAAAGCACGTGTAGTATAGCGCACATAAATTACTCAAGAAGAAAAATCCAGAGGAACGTGGCGGGGTTTGAACCCAAGACCTTCGGAATGAAAGTCGAGTGTCCTCCCACTTAGCCAACACGGCTAAATGTTGTTAAAATAATAATTATAAAAATAATTAAGAAACATAATTAAATAATGAAAATTAAAATTATACACAAAGTCAATCCTTTTCACAACCATTTCATATAAAGCATAATCAGATATCTGTCTAGTAACTCAAGTTTAAGATTACCACTGGCTAGATGTTGCTGTGTGAATTGTCCGGCAATATTTCTTTTATTTTTTAATGACACAGTTATTACTTTTCAAATTACCTATAGAAAATACTTTATTACACACACACACACCAGATAAACAATACAATAAGAAATAAAAACTTAACCTAGAATGCGTAATGGGCGGTTTTATTACTAAAAGCAATTTCTTCCAGACAACCGTGGATGGAGAGAAAAAATTACAAGTTTTATTAATGTTCGACGTTAGAATGTTTATATTTATTATTATTATTATTTTTTTTAGAATCTTTTCTGCTCGACTTTGAGTCGGAATATTAAAATACGTACGGGCCTAAGCCAAGTGCGTATTAATTGAGCGAGGTAGTGTTATTTTGAGGACTAGGTGTAAGCAGTGTAAGGTCAGTGTGCAAAAATTTACGAACGATGCGGCAAGTGTTAAGTATAACAGCTTTTTGTAGTAGAGCAAATGTGTGTTTAGGTAGATCCAGCGTTATAAGAGATTGAAATAATTGATTCGGTATAACACCAGTCGATGAGATCACTACGGGGACGATAACCACCTTATTCAGTTTCCACATCCTTGTTATCTCGTTCTTTAAGTCTATATATTTTGATAGTTTTTCAGCTATTGTTGTTTGAAGGTTATGTGTATTGGGGACAGCTATATCTATTAACATTGCAGTTTTGTTAATTTTGTCAACGATAGTTATATCCGGTCTATTATAATGTGTAGTTTTGTCAGTCAGAATTGCTCTATCGTAGTACATTTTGTAGTTAGTATTTTCTAGTACAGTGTCCGGAACATATTTGTAGTATGGGATTGGTTTAGGTGGATCTTGTATGAGATGGTATTTCGAAGCAAACTTTTGGTGGAGAATGTTCGCAACTTGATCGTGCCTATACTTGTAATCTGTCTGGGCTATTGATTTACAGGCTCCAGTAATATGCTGTATAGTTTCGGGTGCACTGCTGCAACGCCTGCATACGTCGGATGTAAGGTCTTGTTTCATGATATACTTCCGATAGTTTCTTGTTTCAATGACTTGATCCTGTATTGCAATTATGAATCCTTCCGTCTCAGGGAAGAGCTCGCCACGTTTAAGCCATTCGTTCGACGCTGCCATGTCGACGTTGGGTTGGCCTAAATCATGTCGGTGTCTGCCATGCAGAGACTTCTGGGTCCATTCGGTGACTAGGGAGCGCATTTCAGTCTGTTCTTCATTTTTCTGTGTGTTGTAGTCTTTTAAGTTTAATGGTGTGTATTTTTGATCTAGTTTTACTATGGAGTTATGAATGTTTGATACTTCGGCTTTTTTGTGAAAGTATGTTCTTAGTGTACTTATTTGCCTATTGTGAAGGTTGGATATGTTGACTATGCCCCTGCCCCCATCTGCACGAGGTAGGATTTGCCTTTGGAAGCATGCTCGCGGATGGTGTTTGCGGTTCTTTGTCATTAGTACATTTATGAGCCTTTGCAATTTTTTTATTTCTGTTTTGGTCCACCTTATAATACCGAAGGAATAAGACAATACCGGTATAGCGTAAGAGTTTATAGCTTTAACTGTGTTTCTCGAATTAAGTTGTGTTTTTAAAATAGAAGTCAGACGGTGTTTAAATTTCTGAGTTATCTGAGCTTTTATATCTTTGCTGTGTATGAGGGTAGATTGTTGGTATCCTAAATATTTATATGGCTCAATATCATTGAGTGGTTCAATTACTTCACCGGATTGGGTTGAATAACTGTGAGGATAACATTTGCCAGATTTAACGGAGTTAATTTTACATTTGTCTATTCCAAATTGCATATTGATATCTATAGAGAACTTTTCTGTGGTATAAATCAACATTTCTATGTGGTTCTGAGAGGAAGCGTATAGTTTGATATCGTCCATATATAATAAATGGCTAAGTGTACCGACTCTGTTGTTTGTTACTTCTAGAGTCATAGTATTTTCAATAGGATAGCCGATATTCATAGAATTTAAGCTATTTGATAACGGGTTCAAAGCTAAACAAAACCAAAGCGGGCTCAGTGAGTCCCCTTGGAAGATACCCCGTTTAATTTTTATTGGAGCAGTACAATAAGATCCGTTGTTAGTGTGTGCTAAAAGTTTAGTAGACCACTGGGACATAGCGCTGCCTAGAAAAGAGATCACTTGAGGATTGATTTTATAAATGTGCAAGATATTAATAAGCCAAGTGTGTGGAACCGAGTCAAAAGCTTTTTTATAGTCTATGTATACGCTGTACAGATCACTTTTGTGCTTTTGCGTTTGTTCTAAGATAATTGAATCAATAACAAGTTGCTCTTTGCAACCCTGGCTGAACTTCCTACAACCTTTTTGTTGCTCCGCTAGAATAGAATTGCTGTCAATGTGCTGGTAAATAATAGTGGATAAACAAGCTGTTATGATTTTGTATATAGTTTGGAGGCAGGTGATTGGTCTAAATTTTGCAGGATTTTTCGTATCGCTTTCGTCTTTAGGTATCATGTAAGTAGTACCTACGGTTATGTATTCAGGAAGTGATTTAGGGTTTTTAATAAAATTATTTATGTGGTTAAAAATATATGGCTGGGTATAAGTTAGTTTCTTGTACCAAAAACTGTGAATATGATCAGACCCAGGCGTCTTCCAGTTATGTATTTTCTTCAGAACATCATGATAAACATCTACAGGAACCTGTTCAAACTCCATGGTGTCTATGTCTGCATATCTCTCTTGTTCGCTACAAATCCAGTCAGCCTTTTCATCAAATATTGCAGGGTTTTCCCAGAGTCGTGCCCAGAACTCACGTAATTCTATGGGGTCGGGTCCACTCCACTCATTGTCTCCCGTAGCTTCTGACGTTGGGTGGTTGTTTGTCGACTTAGAAAGAGCTTGGTAAAATTTTCTTTCATTGCTACTGAACAAAGAGTTCTGAGTCTTTCGGAAAGAGCATTCTTTATATCTTCGAAGTCGGCTGCTGGATACAGTAAGTTTTTGTTTGAGTGTATCTAAAAATTGAGATAGTTCGGAGTTGGGGTTTTCGTGTGCTGTATGTATTTTGTATTGATCTAATATTTTTTCTATATGTTTAGTAAGCGATCTACTTCTAGCTCCGTTCATATACTGTGTAAGGCGTCCTATTTTTTTACGCAGGTCTTCTATTTTTAGTTCCAGGCGTTTTTGCCAGCTAGGTATTTTATTATGTTTTGATCCATTTACTGGTTGTTCTATGGGTGGTAAACTCAGTTTTGTACCGTTAATTTTTGACGCAGTCCATGCAACACAATAGATGATAGTTTGCAAAGTATCAAAGTCAGTGTCAATGTTCACATAATGAGGTAGGATTTTATCATTTATATAACTTACAATTTTTGCTAACTTTTTTGAAGATCTTTGTTTTGGGATATATGGCCTTTCTGTAGGATTTGTGTTTCGAAAGTATTGCGTCGCTTTTTCAAATATATCATCTACCTCATAGTTTCTATTTTGATCATCCTGATGGTCAACAAGGATTTGATCTTGTAGAGATGTATCTACATTGCTCTGATTTAAATTGTTGGGCTCATAGATTTCCAAGGCGTCGTACCAGATAGTTGTATCGGGATCTGCGTGTGTTGTAATTGGTTCATCAGGAATTATTAAGTTAAGTGTACCTAAATCCCTAGCAACTTCTTGACGGATAGTGTTCAGTGTTGTGTCATCTATAAATTTGTTATTGATGATGAGCCTCCTTTGGTCAGCTATTCTTTGCTCACTAACATGTGATAATTGAGGGAACACATTGATAAAATGTTGGTGAAGGGTTTTCCTATATGATGTTTTATTCGTTTCTAACTCAGTTATTCTGAAATACTCCCTCATTATAACCTCATTGTGCTCATTAGTCCATTGTATCCGTTGTGACGATTGAAATATTTGTGTGTTGACTGTTGGTGTTTGGTCTCCTGCTATACTTAAGAAGTTCTCTACTTCTGTTTTAATCTTATTAACTGTATTGCTATCGAGTAAGTTGCTTCTAATAATTGCTCTTCTCTGGTCGCCTACCCTCTGTTTGCTAACTTTCATGTCCGGAAAGTTATCAATAAATTTTTGGTGTAGATCTGTAAGATATCCTCTAGTGTTTCTTTCTAGATTAGTTATGGTAAAATAGGTACGCAGGATGAAAGTGTTCATATCTTCTGTCCATTTTTTACGCGTAGATTTTGCCTTAGTGGGTGCATAATCATTGACCGGAGTCAACTGCACAACGTCCTCGGCAGGTTCTATTAATGATGAAAGCAGAGATAAAGGGGATGATTGTGGTTCAAAATTTAAATAGGAAGGAGGAGAAGAGGGGATGGAAGAGTAAAGAGAGTTTGGTGAGGAGGTTACGGATTGTGCTTGAAGATGGTGATCAGCCTCTTTTGTTCTGCAGATGTCTCTCTCCTCAATCGAGACCAACTGAGTTTCTAATTCTTCAACTGCTGCATTTGAGCTGCTGAGTTTTCGAGTGCCGGTTCTAGATGTGCTCCGACTTATTCCTTTCAGTGGTCGTAGGTTGTACCTTCTGTTGGGCTCACATTGTTCGGGTGACCCGGCAGAGGGCCGCCCATTACCCTCGCCACCGATGGCTTGCATGCTGTGACGTCCAGCATCGGCTCCAGACGTGCCCCGGCGATCGCCCCCGGGAAGCGACCATAAACTATTACTTACATTACTTTTCTCCATTACGACGGGTTTGCCAGGACCCTTTTTAGTAACTTGCTAGGTTATTTTGTTGCAAGCGTCCGCCCCTCACGTGGCATAGGTGGTCAGCACGGACGTGGGGTTGGGCTTTGAGGGGCTTATTATTATTATTATTAATATGTTACAGCTACCGGATGACTTGCCGTTCGAAGACATCCTGGTGGCGGCGCAGCGGCTGTACGAGGAGAACGAGCCCGCTTCGCTCGAGAAGGACGTCGCCGCGCTCGAGAAGAGGGAGTGAGTCGAGTCCACCTCATTCCACCATCGCCCTTTCACTCCAGGACATGTAGACGCACGGATTCTTATTTAGTACAAGTTCCATGCGCTCGCACTAATCGATTCTCAGCCACGCGTTGGAATTCAATCAAAGGAGTGCTATATCAGTCAAAGGAACATACCCAACGACGGTGCTGCCAACTGGTGCCATCAATTTGAATGTTATACCATATCGGCCTAACATTTGACATTCTAAATGTCACCAATAGTTCCTGCACATGTCCTATATAACGATAAAACATATATAGAGAGAGAGAAAACATTTATTGACACCAACACACACGTAATCAGTAAAATACAGTTAAATAAAATAAAATATTTATGTAATACTAAATACTATCTAAACGTAAATGATTGAATGTGTTGTGCCAAAAGGTCTCGCCTCAGCATATGCAGATCCACTGTTGAAGGAGTTGCGCTGTTTTTCAGACTAGACCTAATGGCAAACAACCTAACCTTATAATACCGAGTTTGTCTGTCCTCAGAGCGGAGCAGCGTCGGCTGGACGAGGAGCGCATGCGGCGGCGGCAGGTGGCGGGGCGCGGCGGCGGCGGGGGGCGGTGGGCGCGCGGGCTGCTGGCGCGGTGGGCGGGGCGGCGCGGGCTGCTGTGCGCGGCGGCCGTGCTGCTGGCCGCGGCCGCGTACTACCGCCCCGACCTGCTGCTGCACAGGTAGCGACGCGCCTACCGGCTCGTGCTCTTCAGCATGTAGGCCGGACTCCAGCGCTGTGTTACTTGTTACAAGCGGAGTAGCTTGACCGCTGTCTTTTGTAGGGATAACATATTGTTTCTGTCAGTACGTGAAGCGATTTCTTCGTGTTTCGTAATGTGGCCCATCTTAGACCACATCGTCACTTTACATCAGGTGAGATTGTGGCCAAATGAAGGCTTATCTAACATAATCGCTTCGATACGTAACGCGTTACGGAGCCGGTCTGTCTGGCCTCCTTTCCTTCGAGCTTACGGATGGGAGGCAGCCTCCTCCTCTCGCTCTTAACGTTATCCGCTGTTGTCTTACGATTCTCCGCTGTTAACTTTGTTACGGGTCGATAATTTTGAACGAATACTCTATAATATTTGGTTCAGTAGAAACCGACGAAACGCGTTATTAAGGTATATCAACGCGTTAACAATAATGTCGCGGACAGGCGGTAGCCAGCTAGAGCACTGCTTGGTTGATTTAATAAATTTTCCTACATCCGCGAATCGCCGGAGAGGTTTCTTATAGACGGTCAAGGTACGTTTCGCAAAATGTACTCTTTGTTATACCCATTTATTGAACGTTGCTTATAAAAAATCGAATTAAAGCCTTATCGAATGCCAATAACATTATGTGAAAATATCGGTTCACGATTTATTTTGCATCGCAGGGTTGGATAGGTCATTAATGAGCACGGTCCAATCTATTGCCAACCAAGAATACTTATTTCCTGTATTTAAATAGATAAATTGGTATTACAAAGAAAAAACAGTAATACATTAAGCTTATAATAACTAGCGATGAGTCTTCAATTGTCAAAGTCGCATGTCGACAACTGAAATAAGTAAGAAGAGTGAAAGAATCAGTTATTTATCAAGCAAATAAATGTAATTTTCAACTTTCGCAGCTCGGGTCATTACGGGTTTCCAAAAGTCAAAAAAAAGTTGTATACAATAATGGACTACCTATACGAATAATGGTAAGATATTGTGAATAATGGGTTTATGCACGCACAATCAAAAATCACACGCAATGGCGACATGCGACTTTTTAACAGACTCGGGATTATTGGGTCTGTTTCATGCAAATATATAGATTAGGTGTATAATGTTTATATAATAGTACCCAATATTCTTTAAGCTAACCATTTAACTAACACACATGGATCCATTTCTAATAACCAACTAAATACTGAAACTTACTAACGAGCTGGACACAATAATAATTGACATCTTTTATATAAAATATCTCCTCTTTTAAAATTCAAAGCACAGTTTACTCATGTTTGCTTAGCTCTCAAAAAGTGCTGCTTTTTATACTAACAAATAAACGTTCCAATAAGCTCTTAACATATTCTGTTCACCCATACATTACGTGTCTTGTGACTAGAGAATGTTTAGAAGCTTAAATAAACTAAAATGTGTTTTTCATAGCCCTTAGTGAGTGTAATTTTCGTTTTAGTTGGTCATTGGACTCGGTGTTCGGGTAGCGTAGTCGGCGCCTAAGGAAGCACAGCCGTATCTGTGGACGGAAAAAGTGTAGGGATGCTAATAGTTTAGTGAGAGTAAAATATGTTGTACGGTTAATGTTGACACTTATATGGTCTTAAGCCCGTAGTAATACACCAAACTCTAACCTAAGATCAGTCTTGAGCGCACATTTGAAAATTCAAATACGTAGGTACATACATTTATTGACTTTATCAAATGCGCACTCTAAATCGAGCTAAGAGTTGAGTTTAGTTTTTTAATACGTTAGACTGCTATTAAGTAAAGGTTATTTTGAAAACCAATGAAATTGCTGGGTTAATATTCTTAAAGACTGCAATATAATTGCAAAGGCAGATATTTTTGAACTTTCCCCTACCAAGGCTGCCTCACCAGTAATGCTCCGTGGACACAGATTGTACTATTTTTTTTTTCTTTTTTTTAATAGTGGGGCAGAATACACAGAAGTAAAATAGGTTTCGACGGAGCCCCACTACTATAGGAATAATTCATCATTTTGTTATCTTATGAATGTTTTTACTATACAAAAATCCACATCAATAACACCTTTTGCGATTGCAGATCTTTCGTTATCTATATCAATCTCAATCCAATACTCTGTTATATTTAAGCTATTATTAAAATGGTTGATATAGATTCCGTGTAAGTGTCACCATTGTATAATAAAATGGTGGCATAATTATTATATTCTTTAAAGTTCATGTTTGCTAAGGATCTTTGGTGCCGTGTGGTAATCGTCTATGGATAACATTCATTTTGTATTTTTACAAAGGATGTAGTGTTTGTATCTGTATATCTGTGTTGTATATGTGAAATTGTAGAATCTCATGTAAAGTTGCTTCACTTACATCTATATCATTGGGCTTGGATTAATCTTTCATTGCAAAATCGGGTAATTTCATAAAAATAAGCATTTAATTCATGTTTAAATAATGATTTGATGGTCATTTGCAAATAGGAATCATTCACCTTTAAATTTAATTACTTTTCGTCTATCTAAATCTTGAGCTACATACTAACAGTCAGTTGTTATTTAATGTTATTTTGTGGTATATTTCTGTCGTTTCTTTCATCTTCATTGTAGTTACATATGTATTTATCTTCCATTTTATTTCTAGCTTGTGTAATTTTATTATAAATGCTAGTAATCGAATTCTGCTATTCTGTAAAAATCTACAATTCATTGCTGGACAATTCATAACAACAAAATAGTATTAAGTCCTGGGTTTGTTTGAATCTTTTATGTTTATTTTGCGTTTTTATTTTGTTTTAGCGATTTTCCTTTGGAGGGTCTGCCTGTTAAGTGAATGTGTGAAGATTTTGCAATGAAAAATCCATAAGTGCAATTATGTAGACTGCAAGCTTCGTAAGACTAATCTAAGTATTGTATAGGGGCCTTAAACCGAGCGCTGTAAGAGCTTCTGCTATTAATTTCAACTTGTATGAATATAATGTTGCGAGTACAAGTATGGTGAAATTTCAAACAAATAAATGTATTTCTTATTTATTTTAGTTATGTAGTGTTTCTAACCAATTTAATTATAAAGTTTAATTATAGTAAATTAAGCACCTCGGTTTTGGAAAAGTTTTAGGGTATAATGAAACTAGGTACAATACCAATTCGCTTGTTACCTATACATATATCAAAACAATTAATGGTTTTTAAACCCTAATTTAAGGTTAATTATTTTCCTAGAATCATTTTTTGTGAGATTAAATTTTGTGAAGTAATAATTGTTATTAAACATTGCTTAGCCCAAATTTTAGTGTTGTTTTATCACAAACTTGTATTTATGCAAGTGGTTGCGTAAAATGTTGTTAATATAGCTAAATCCATTTAACTGATTCCTTCCTATAATTCCGGATTGAAGACTAATTTAAAATTATTTGTATATTGTGTTTATTCAAAATGTGATATGTTACTGTAAGTTATAATTAGTTAAGGCAGTGTTGGTTTGTTCCTCAGAATTTTTGTATAATTCAGTGAGCGTTGTTGGTGCTTAGAGGAAAATGAGCATTTACTTTTATTACTTGTGAAATATAATCATCCATGATATAAAACCTAATGTACTTATTTATTTGTTATTCCTTTTAGATTTTAATTTTATTTACCTTGTATATTTTGTATACTGAATTTCTTTGTAATAAGGGGTATGTCCCTTTTGTCCCCTCTAGGATTGTCCCCTTTGGACTGTGTAGAGGGAACAAATGGGACATCTTGTTAGCAATACCCCGGGCTGTTTGGGTTTGTCATGCATGTTTCTTTATCCAACTTAGTTAGTTCTAAATTATTCGTCAATTATTAAATATAGTCATAACAACTACCTAAATTTTTGAAGTGAAACTTCTATAGAATCGTAGTGATTTCAAACCGGATGCAAAAAGATGAAACGGAAATGATGTAAGAGACAAATACAATGCTTTATTTAAATTTCTTTGCGCGATACTTCGTAGTTGAGACTACGAGGTATTGCTGTATTTTATTTATATTATTTTGTAACATACTTTATGTAATACGCTTTATTGAAGTAATATAAATAATCCGTATAATTACAGATATATGTTTGTTTCTCTTATCATTTTAGCAGATGCGTTCATTTACCCTTTTTTTCTATTCGATATATATCATAATTGTTCATAAGTAGTAGACTCCAATCGTGCGTCGTAGCTGACACACACACACTTTTTTTTTATTCTTATTATTCTTTCGTCGATTTACTGAAGTTTCACTTCTATCGTGTGTGAATCGCACACACACCTTTTTTTTATAACTATCAAAAACCTAATAATTCTTCATTTTTAAATATTTAAGTTGCACACTTTTCTTAATCAATAAAGACATTCATTGTGATTTGTATAGATCTTATAATTATTGTATATAGTTTAATCACCATTATATTTATACTCTATGATTTAGGTTAGATATCACTAAAACGGATGTATCTACATTTGCCTTGGCTTATGGAGTTTAGGAACTAGGCATGGCGTGTATAGATATATATATATAATATTTGGAGAATCAACCTATACATGTAGTAACATGATTTTATAATTGCTGACGCTAAAACTTACAAAAACAAAACTCCAACCTATGTCGAAGATAATTCCTTCTGATAAATTCAATTCTAGTGTGAATATGGATTTAAAGAGAATAGAACACTAAACTTTCAACCTAATGTTTCAACACTTTGTTGTTGATCTGATCTGAGTTTTTACTAAAATTGAGGTTTTCTCTGAGCAAAAGTAGATTTAAATGTTTATATTACACCAATTTATTTTTTATTATAGCTTTAGGGTAAGCTCATTAAAATTAAGTGTTTAAGTTCGGTTTCATCACTGAATTAAATCTTAATATTTCATTACTCTCCTAAATTTGAATGATTCAGTGTACAATTGCTATCAGATGTTTGAAAATAACCGTAACGTCGTTTTGCCATGTTCATCATCATCATCAGCACCCTATTAACGTTCCCACTGCTGGGACACAGGGACTTCTCTCTTGACGAGAGAGATTAGGCCTTAATTCACCACGCTGGCCAAGTGCGGGTTGGTGAATGTCACATGTCCTTCAAACTCTTAAAGTTCTCAGAACATGCCGGTTTCCTCACGATGTTTGCCTTCACCGTTAAAGCACGTGTTTAAAGCGCACATAAATTTCTCAAGAAGAAAAATCCAGAGGTGCGTGGCGGGGTTTGAACCCACGACCTTCGGAATGAAAGTCGAGTGTCCTCCCACTTAGCCAACACGGCTTTTTGCCATGTTAACGCATTTTAAATAGATTTCAGTGGTGAAACAGTCTTGTAAATTATATGGCGTAAGGGCGTTATCTAATGAAGTTACGAATACATGTTTATTACAAGGAATCTCTTTTATACTTTTTATTTTTACCTAATTAATTTTTTTTTAACCCACGACCAAAAAAGATGGGTGTTTTAAGTTTGACGTGTATGTCTGTCTGTCTAGGACATCATAGCTTCCGAACGGACGGAGCGAATTCAAATATTTTTTTTTGTATAAAAGGTGAGTTTGGCCCGGGTGTTCTTAGACATGTTTCATGAAAATCGGTTGTGCCGTTAAAAAGTTGTGAGGGTGAGAGCGGGGAAGGAAAACCGAAAATTTGCAAATATACCTACTAGAGTGGGGTAACAAATGAAAGCGCATCGCGCCCACATTACATAATATTATGGTGTTTTTCATTTAAGGAAATTAAAGGACTGGAATCGGAGGTTTTTCTTAAATTTTAAATTTAGATTTTGTTTATGCTAGATACCTAAGCCTCCATTTGACCACAATCTCACCTGATGTTAAGTGACGAAGTGGTCTAAGATGGGGCATGAAGACAGAAGGTAGATGGCTTCTCCAGACCACATTACGAAACACGAAAAAATCGCTTCACGCACTGGCCCAGCCCGGAGGGTGGTGACAAGCCGCGGCCGAAGCCTACCACCAGAGACTGTTCTTAGCACCAGCCGGAGGTCACGTGTAAGGATGCAGAGGTTAAAACACTTACGGACGTGAACAGACAAAACCTCCATTAACGTGATATTATAATACCATTGACATTACTTCTGATGTCGAACGAAACCTATTAATACATTTTAACCAAAACACATCATCATATCTTAGAAGAACTCCTATTTACGCGGGGACTTCATTCTTGACGAGAGAGATTAGGACTAATTCACCACGCTGGCCAAGTGCGGTTTGGTGAATATCACATGTCCCTTGAGCTCTTCAATGTTTTCAGAATTATGCTACTTGTTAACTCACGATGTTTGCCTTCACCGTTAAAGAAATTGTTTGCAGTGTGCGCACATAAACTTCAAGATGAAAAATCCAGAAGTGCGCGGCGGAGTTCGATCCCACAACCTTCGGAATGAAAGTCAAGTTTGCTCCCACTCAGCAAACTTGTTGATGCTCAGCAAGATTGTTAATATAACTAAGTAACGCCTGGAGAAATTATATTATAAATTGATTTAAAATTATGTATCTCATTGTAAGTGAACTTTTATAAGTTTTTATGAGAAATAAAGCTTCTTTAAACCTAAACACGGTTTACTTATAAAGAGCATGCGTTTTTAAAACAATGGCATTAGTACTAGATCTATTTTAGATAATAAATGATCGTGCTGGCGAAAAATAAACAGTTTCTTTTCTAATGTTTTTTATTTATTTCTGCTAAACTTATTACATAGGTGTGGTGGATATTAATTCGGCAGCTATGGTAGAATAAAATAGAATTACATAAAATACAACGCAATTTATACAATTAAACATTACAATTGCTTGAAGAGTTCGCGTGTTCTAGAATAATTACAATAATTGCTAGACGTAAAGTCTAGGTTTCAAAAAGGTGTCAAAAAGGCTTTATGTAGGTTACTGAAAAACTATTTTCTCTTAACTTCGTGTTCTAAGGTCTCGTCATAGACAATGTTTTTTCTCTGTTTACCGTCGGCGCTAGTACTGCACTCTAGCGCGAGCCCCATACCCTATTCCCTCGACTCCTCCGAACAGCACGCTTAATTTCTACTTAGCTACCTAGAGCACGCATTTATGAGAAGAAAAAAGCGTAGATGGGGCCACTATCACAAACAGTTAAAATATTTTCTTAGGGTTTATTGCATTTGTCGTTTGGTCACCTTTCACAAAGAAACTCTTATCTCGTTTCATTATGATTTGAAGGACTCGTCATAGATAAAACTACTAACCTAGAGTCAAGAAACAATTTTTTTCTGTCTAGACACTGCTTACGCTTATGCTGCCCTCTGGCGCCAGCCAATCGCAGTAATATCCCCAATTAACAACGGCCGAGCCTAAGTAGGTACTGTGATTTAGATTTCAGTATGCCATTAGAAAATGCAACGTTAAAATTCAATATAGGTAAGTATGAATCAAGTAAATTATCACAGCCTATTCTGGCTTTGTTACTTAAAATAGAAAGATTTAAATTATATCCTGAGTAAAAATACCTAATTTGATTCTAAAATAACTTTACTGATATGGGAAGTGATGACTGTTACATAAATGAGTTAGTTGTTAAAAAAACACAAAGATTTCACTTAATTGCTAAATAACTATATAATTAATAACATCATAAAAATATCTTTTATTAAAGATTAAAAATAATTAATGTTTTTATTGCGTAAAATCCCACACATAGAGAACGATACCCGTCGATTCTTATTAGTACTAAACACCAAATTTGTATGCCGAGTGAAAGTATAACCAGTGCCCATTTAATCAAATATGCAGCTAGTACAAATCAAGCTTCAATTAAACTTGAAAACCAACATTCCTTAGACTGAAATTCTACACGTTATTTCATAAAGTCATAAATGTTTTTTTACGATACTATGGGCTTTTTTCACAAAATCCGAGTAAACTAAAACTAGTGGTTAGTTATGACAGCGCGAAATAGCTCTATATTTTAAAGTTAATCATATATTAATCTATATTTTAACCTTACTCGGAGAAGGTGAAAATGCACAAATAATTGTCATGACATTATAACCTTTCTAATGCAGGAACTATATCACATAGCAGACCCGCCACTACGCGATTCCCTGCATACGAAAGATTAATAGTTTTAATAGTAATTTAAGTCATGATTGATGAATTATGAGCAGTGTTTAAGGAATATACATAGCATACACCATCTACAATATTCCAGAATCTAATCCCCTTATGCATAATTGTCAATTAAACCTATTGTATGCAGCTAACATACTTAAGCCCTCGCATAATTAAATTTGCCTTTTAAGAAAGGATCATTTTTTTTACTGAGATGTTCATTAAAGAATAAAAGCATCTTTGTCAAGTAGCTAATTAGTACTTAAAGAGCACGCTCAGTTACACAACTAGCATTTGTTTGTAAATGTTAAATGTATATGTGGCAACTATGTACACCAATATTGTTATTATAACAACATAAGAGATGAAAGCTGGGTTGTTCGATTCACTGTCAACTCAGTGTAAAAAATTTAAGCGAACTGCCAAGACAATATTATTTCCTTGATAATTCTTATTTAAATTAGCTCTAAGTTGGCCCGTCCATGTATGCTCTGTGCATCTAAGGAAATAAACATTTTGACTTTGACACCTACTATTATATTCAACAGCAGATAAATGTATGTGTTGAGTTGTTTATTCAGATATGAATTAGTCGCATGTCCAAGAACAATGCAGTCTATGACAAATATGATAACATACTGTTTACAATTCAATAGCATATCATATTGTGCTTGAATTGCTTACATATTTTGTTTGGTAAACAACATACTTGAGTCACGAAACTCTGTCAATATCACCTTCGTGGATAGATCTATGCATTTTATCTAACTATTGTTCAGCACAAAATTTCCAAATCGATGACTGACTTAGCATATTTAGAGTATTCAAAAAATTGAATAAGCGAGTAAGTAAAGAACGTTTCTTGTAGAGATGTCCCTATAAATTTTTCTATCAAATTTTTTGATTTTGAAACATAATTATTTTATACAAATTTTAGTAATTTTAAATCAACTTTTACATGAATATTTTTTAAGACGACATAAGAGAGCGCAATCTGTAGCTTAGAAGTGTGATAGCCTCTTAAACTTTATCTATGAATTTTAACGATATTAAATAATGAAATATCACTCTCTCATAAGAGGGAGGGTGATAAAGATAGAATCTAATATCTAATAAGAACGAGAGAGAGCTCGGTCGATTCGGATACAGGCATATTGAAGATCAATTATAGTCTTAAATTAGCACAAAACACTATTAGCACTGTCTCTTTTTCACAATTAATCTTAAAAATTAGAGAAAGGGACTGCTGTTACGATTGTGGAAGATATTCCAAAGCACGTGGAAGAGTGGACTTTAATCATTCAAAAAGGATGAAAATTACAGAAAACTCTGTACGTGATTCTGTGTTGAAAAGATTAAAAGACTATGAATACAAGACAGTATTACGATTCGGTATTTAAAGCCGCACTCCCGGGTAGTTCCCTAAGAAACCATTGAAATAGGTTTCAGCGCATTCAGTTCCTCATCACGAGGTCGATGTAGTCGATGACTCGCTGGTCGTGCAGTATCTTCAGATGCTCCGCGTTGGAGAGAGGGACTGACTTTATGAATTTACCTGAAAGAGTTTCATATCATATTATTATGTAGCTGCATTTTTCACTGGGCGCAAGCGACTAGCGGTGTGACGATAAAACAGCATAAAGTATGGCCACTGAGAGAATGCGTTTTTGACACTTGTCCATTTGCCATGACTAGTGATGTACCTCAGATAACATTTAGTAACGTTATTAATAAGGTTTACTTACGTTGTAACATTGCAAAACACAATCTAAGAAGCCAGACTAGATTGGATTCTATTTAGGTAATTACTATTATTTTAGATTTAATGTGCCTTTAAATGATGTTTTAAACCTTCATTTTAGTTTAACACTATGGAATAAAATACGTTTTTTTAATACCAGTTTATAAACCATGTACGATGATTCATCTCCCATCACTAGATAGGTCGGCATGCCCATTAAGTATTACAATGACAGCTATCGTCTGTACTATTAAGAAATTCAGGACTTGATAGGCGTGATTTTAATGACAGCTGTCAGGAACGCAACCTAAGAGCGGCCAGACTAATAGCAGTTATTGCTATAAAATTTATATCTGTCCGGATGATCCGGAAAATAATACAAAGTGGGAATCTTTAATTGTTTTTATAATATTAATATTACCTATGTATTTCTATTGTATGAAGTGACATATCACAGTTTAATAACTAGATCTAATATCTTAAATATTACTATTTTGTACCTTGGATATTAAAACAATTTAATTAATTACTTAATAATACCCGATAAGTGTGCAAAATTAGTTTACATTAACTGTAAACATCACTAGAAAGAGTAAAAAATTCTGATACTAGTAGGCTATTAAAACGTATTTACGATTAATTTGCATCTATCGGGTTTTTAACACTGCCCCCTCGATATATTTGTCATCTACCACCATCATCACAGGGACACAGGGACTCCTCTCTTGACGAGAGAGATTAGGCCTTAACTCACCACGCTGGCCAAGTGCGGGTTGGTGAATGTCATATGTCCTTCAAACTATTTTAAAGTTCTCAGAACATGCCGGTTTCCTGGTTTCATGGTGAAGGCAAAACGATGTTTTGCCTTCACCATTTGTCATAGTTAGTATTGATTGTTGTGTTTTTACCTCCGTTGTGTTGTCGGTAGCGCGGCTTCCGCCAGCGCTCGCAGGCGGCCAGCGAGCGCAGGTTGACGGTGCCGTCGCCGTCGCCGCCCGCCAGCGCCGGGGACCCGTCCAGCCACGACCCCCCCTTGTACTCCAGTCTTACCTCCGTTGTGCAGTCGGAAGCGCGGCTTCCGCCAGCGCTCGCAGGCGGCCAGCGAGCGCAGGTTGACGGTGCCGTCGCCGTCGCCGCCCGCCAGCGCCGGGGACCCGTCCAGCCACGACCCCCCCTTGTACTCCAGTCTTACCTCCGTTGTGCAGTCGGAAGCGCGGCTTCCGCCAGCGCTCGCAGGCGGCCAGCGAGCGCAGGTTGACGGTGCCGTCGCCGTCGCCGCCCGCCAGCGCCGGGGACCCGTCCAGCCACGACCCCCCCTTGTACTCCAGTCTTACCTCCGTTGTGCAGTCGGAAGCGCGGCTTCCGCCAGCGCTCGCAGGCGGCCAGCGAGCGCAGGTTGACGGTGCCGTCGCCGTCGCCGCCCGCCAGCGCCGGGGACCCGTCCAGCCACGACCCCCCCTTGTACTCCAGTCTTACCTCCGTTGTGCAGTCGGTAGCGCGGCTTCCGCCAGCGCTCGCAGGCGGCCAGCGAGCGCAGGTTGACGGTGCCGTCGCCGTCGCCGCCCGCCAGCGCCGGGGACCCGTCCAGCCACGACCCCCCCTTGTACTCCAGTCTTACCTCCGTTGTGCAGTCGGTAGCGCGGCTTCCGCCAGCGCTCGCAGGCGGCCAGCGAGCGCAGGTTGACGGTGCCGTCGCCGTCGCCGCCCGCCAGCGCCGGGGACCCGTCCAGCCACGACCCCCCCTTGTACTCCAGTCTTACCTCCGTTGTGCAGTCGGTAGCGCGGCTTCCGCCAGCGCTCGCAGGCGGCCAGCGAGCGCAGGTTGACGGTGCCGTCGCCGTCGCCGCCCGCCAGCGCCGGGGACCCGTCCAGCCACGACCCCCCCTTGTACTCCAGTCTTACCTCCGTTGTGCAGTCGGTAGCGCGGCTTCCGCCAGCACTCGCAGGCGGCCAGCGAGCGCAGGTTGACGGTGCCGTCGCCGTCGCCGCCCGCCAGCGCCGGGGACCCGTCCAGCCACGACCCCCCCTTGTACTCCAGTCTTACCTCCGTTGTGCAGTCGGTAGCGCGGCTTCCGCCAGCGCTCGCAGGCGGCCAGCGAGCGCAGGTTGACGGTGCCGTCGCCGTCGCCGCCCGCCAGCGCCGGGGACCCGTCCAGCCATGACCCCGGCTTGTACTCCAGTCTACAAATATTATAAATATTTCCGGACAATCCACACAACAACATCTAGTACAACATCATTAATATAATCAACTTTGATATTTACCGTTCCACAGTGCTGATGTTGTATCCATAGATGCAGTGCAGCTCGACTCCCGGCGCCGAGAAGTCCTGCGTGTATTTCTCCACGTCTTTGCGCATCTCCCAAGCGTTCGGAAGGTCCATGTCACTGTAATAAATCTAAATTTAAAATTTACGTAAAACCCCCGATTCCAATGCCTTAATTTCCTTAAAAGTAAAACGCCATAATATTTTGTAATGTGCTCGCCAAGCTCTTTCATTTGATACCCCACTCGAGTATAGAGGTAGAGGTATTTGTAGATTTTGTACCATCTACAGTTACTGGTTTAGGGTTTGAATGTTTTCTATGTATCATAAGTATGTATTTACGAAAAAATATATCGTTATAGTTATTAATATAGTTTCTATGTTAATATTCTTATCAGTTACCTATCACCCATAGTACAAGCTCCGCTTAGTTTTGGCTTAGGTTAGGTTATTCGTTGATGCTGTGTGATAAGTCCGGAAATATTGATTTATTAAATATCACAAACTAGCTGTGCCCTGCGGTGCTACCCGCGTTATAATGGATGAAGTACTCTTAACCAACAACATATTTATTTGAATCTATACTAATATTATAAAGCTGAAGAGTTTGTTTGTTTGAACGCGCTAATCTCCGAAACTACTGGTTCGAATTGAATATTTCTTTTTGTGTTGTATAGTCCGGTTATCGAGGAAGGCTATAGGCTATATATAACATTTTGGCCAGCTTTGAGGCTCGCGTGTGCGCGGGGTATCTTTCAGAGCTCGAAGGGTGTCAGGCAGCAGTGCCCTTCATACTGACTAGAACAGCTTCTGGAAATGCGCGCTGGTGTAGTTGAACTTGTCGGTGCGCACCAGCACCTCCGAGGGCTTCCAGAACAGCGGCGAGGGCAGCAGCCACGCCAGCGAGGGGCACGTGATCTGCTGCGACCGCATTATGGACTCGCGCAGCATCAGGGAGCCGAGGTCATCACCTGGAACCCATGTAGATGTTGTAATAAAGTACTTATTGAAAAAAATACGATATTTGTCAAAAGAAATATGGAATTCGAATTCGAATATAGAAGAATTTTTTCCTCATTTAGTAAGACGAGAAACAAGCTCAAACTAAAAGAATCATGCAATATACCTTGTTTTTTGCTGTATTAATTTTTTTACTAATATTAGTTTCTGACAGGAATTAGCTATTGTGCCAAACATCTATGGACTAACACAACGACGAAATAAAATTAAAGTTCGTAAATAATTAAAAATGTCATCAAGTTGACTATAAAATAGGGCAGTCACACACTAAACATTATCTGGAAATCAGAATCAAATTACAATACCTACCTAAAACAGTATTGTCATCGAATTAACCGTGTCAAGAGCGGTGATTCAACTAAATAATGTGGATGCGAGGGCGCCGAACGATGATCTGCACATTCATCTTTATATATCTAAACTAGGTATAAATAATCCCTGATTAGTTTTAGTTATATTTCATCTATACTAATATATAAAGCTGAAGAGTTTGTTTGTTTGTTTGTTTGTTTGAACGCGCTAATCTCCGAAACTACTGGTTCGAATTGAATAATTCTTTTTGTGTTGGATAGTCCAGTTATCGAGGAAGGCTATAGGCTATATAACATCACGCTACGACCAATAGGAGCAAAGATATAGTGGTAAATGTGTAAAAAACGGGAGAAATTGTTCATCTTTGAAGCCTTCCGTTGCGTGCGCCGTGAAAACGGTTCAAGATACACAAAAAATATGTATTAAAGAATAATAGCTCTTTTAATGATCTAAAAAACAGTCCGCAATAGTATATGTCCATCTTTTAAGATTAACTCACAAAAACCGTTTTTATGGTACCTAATTTGGTCGAAATAATTTGTTTAAGTTGTATCAACATAATAATATTAATCTTTATTCAAATAAATATGTTGTTGCTTAAGAGTACTTTATCCATTATAACGCGGGTAGCACCGCAGGGCACAGCTAGTAGTATATATTTATGTGTAAAGTATTTTATTAACCCCCGACCAAAAAAGAGGGGTGTTATAAGTTTGACGTGTCTGTCTGTCTGTTACATCATAGCTCCCGAACGGATGGAGCGATTTCAATTTAATTTTTTTTGTATGAAATGTGAGTTTGGCCTGTGTGTTCTTAGACATGTTTCATGAAAATCGGTTGAGCCGTTTATAAGTTATGGGGGTGAGAGCGGGGAAGGAAAACAGAAAATCTGCAAATATACTAGTGTGGGGTATCAAATCAAAGTGCATCGCGTCCACATTACATATTATGTTGTTTTACATTTAAGGAAATTAAGGCATTGAAATCGGGGGTTTTTCTTTAATTTTAAATTTAGATTTTATGTATATGTAGTTTGAATAGTCAGAATTAAGACTCAGGCTGTGGGTTAAAGTGAGAAGAGTAGCCGGCACACCGCTTAGCTTAAATGAAAAATCGATTTAAGGAATAGGACATCAGAATAAACCTATTTGTGTTATAAGTATTATTAAATTGAGAAATAGTTAATAAATTATCTATACTAATATTATAAAGAGGAAAGGTTTGATTTTTTGTTTGTTTGTTTGTTTGTCTCGAATAGGCTCTGAAACTACTGCACCGATTTAAAAAATTCTTTCACCATTAGAAAGCTACACTATCCCTGAGTGACATAGGCTATATTTCGTTTTCAAAAATAATGTGATTCCTTACCAAACTCCGATAATGTAACCCAAGGTGAAAAAAAAGAACCTAAAATCTTTCTTTAATCGCGAATGCTGCGAAAACTATTGAATATATAACAAAGTGATGTATTACAACTTTGTAGAACTTATCATTATCTACAAAAAATGTCCTGACATCATATCTCTAACTATTATAGTTTTGTGACAATAAGCGATTTTTTTGAAAAATTAAACCTAAAATCTTTCTTTAATCGCGAATGCTGCGAAAACTAATGAATAAATAAAAAAGTGATGTATTACAACTTTGTAGAACTTATCATTATCTACAAAAAACGTCCTGTCTTCATATCTCTAACTATTATAGTTTTGTGACAATAAGCGGGGTTAAGATCACGAAATATTCTGCCGCGCGGGGTCGGCTCCCTACTGAATGGTCGTGTGCGGAAATAAAAAAAATGTCGCTTGATAATATTTTGTCGCTTAGTTAGTAGTCAATAATTCGTTAACAGGTAACTAATCCCATTCAAAAAGTTATTTTCAGAACTAAACCCTAGCATATAGCATAGATATTGTATTATATCGTCGGTTGCAGGTTCAATTGGGTTAACCACCAAAACACGTAAAAAAGTTGAGTACCTATACAGTTTTTTTTTAGTTTTTTTCTGCTCTTTCGAATAGCATAATAATAGAATTCTAGCTTTAAAAAAATACAGTTACGCTACACATTTTAACTGTGAATTTTGCAGACTTCCGTCGAAATTATGTTGTAACTGAGTAGGTATGTGATCCATTTACATAAGTCGAATTGTTGTATTCCTATGACCGAAGAAGGTTAAGTTGGTGTATGTATCTTGGCAAACCAGCATTGCTCTTACACTAATTCTTAGCTTGAACGAAAAATTATAACCACACATACACCATTATAAAACCAACTTTCTTAAAAAAACGAACGTTACACCAATTGACCCGAACCAAGTTTATGTTTGTTGTCGGTTACACCAATTTGAGCATTGCAATCAATAGTATGTTTTCTCTTACCTTAATCTTCTTATAAATAATAAATCTAAATTAAAAATATAAGAAAAACCCCCGATTCGAATCCTTCAATTTCCTTAAAAGTAAAACACCATAATAATGTGTAATGTTCACGCAATGCGATTTTTGCAGATTTTCGGGTTTCCTTCCCCACTCTAACCCCCACAATTATTAAACGGCACAACCGATTTTCATGAAACACGTCTAAGAGCACTCGCGCCAAACTCACCTTTTAAACAAAAAAAACTAAGTTGAAATCGCTTCATCCGTTCGGGAGCTATGATGTCCCAGACAGATAGACACGTCAAACAATGACACCCCTCTTTTTTTGTCGGGGGTTAAAAATGAATCGCAAAATGTGTTGCTAAGCGCATAACTCAACAACGCCTATACCAATTTAGCCAATTTATTTTTTTAAATATTCGTTGTAGTTTAAGGATGGTTTTTACGGCGAGAAAAATTCGAATAATTTTGAAACAATTTGAATAATTATTACCCGTGCAAAGCCGGGGCGTGCCGCTAGTACTTAATAAAGGGCGAGTAAGCACGAAAATGGTGGATAATAAGATACGTCTGCAAATATCAAATAAAATGATAGAGTTAAGAATAAGAATAAAAAAACATTTGTTGCTTAAAGTTATTACAAAAAAGAATTTAAAACTAATTACGTTACAAAGCTAATTAAGTACCTACAATTAAATTATAAAATCAATTATTTATTTCCTGAAATAACTTAAGGCAAAAGGGATAATCTCAGCTTGATACCGACAAGCTGTTTAACTTGTGCGGCGCTGATTGTCAGAGAATCCCATACGACTCATTGATGTTGCATTATGTTATGTTAATATATATAGAGTTAAATATTGATAAAAAAAATGTATGTATCAGTCAAGTAAATGTAGCTAGTAATATTGCCAATGTCCATACATCGGTTAAGTAACAGGGTACGTAGACTTGCCGCGCACGAAACGCACTGAGCGTGAACAACTTATCAGGAAATTAACTAGTATCTCTTACTTCTTACTCAATAACAAACGTCGTCTTTCCTTCGACCGTGCCTCTGGTTAGTTATCCAATTTTATTATATACATAATAACACACCCCGACCAAGATGAAAGCACTTGCAGAACATGCAAACACTTGACCCCTCGACGGGAATCGAACTCGCTAACTCTTGTTAAGTTTTGCACTATACAGTGACAATGGACAAGTGGTCTGCATAATGACACAAATTAAAATAAATTGGCTTAACTTTCTTTTATATTTTTTGTATCAAAGTCAAAACATTTATTTCCTTAGAAGCACAGGGCATAGATGGACAGGTCAGCTTAAAATTAATAAAAATTATCAAGAAAATAACATTTTCTTGACAGTTTGCTTCAATGTTTTGAAGTTTTTCAATACAGAGTTGAAAAGCGAATAGTAAAACACAGCTTTATCAGTTTTTACAGTATGACATGTTTAACCATCAACGATGACACGAGCATATACTATACATTAAACCGTTAATGTTTATTGCTTTATACCTATTATAAAATCACTTCGTGTTATGATACATTTCGCTTTACAACGACATACAAATCTGCGAGTTAAAGGTCAATTCAATATTCATTCCTGACGTCAAAGTCGTGCCTCTATTTAACAAATAAGTATGGAAGAAATTCTAATATGTTATTTCTTGTGTAGATTTTGTATATAATGATTTAGTCATTTTCATACTGAAACCTACCTGGAACTTTTTTTTTGGTAATTGAAACTTTCTCATGTACCTTTGACCTACTTTATTGATTTGATAATTTATTTTTTGCAAAGTGATCTACATTGTCTACTCGACCTTTTAGACCTCGGATTATTTTTATCTGACTAGGATAAAGGATAAAGATACTCAGACAGACGCGCAATGTTTATGTTTGTTTATATATCATTATTTATTTTAGATCTGTAAAAATAGGTGCCTAATGGTTTTTGATTTACAATCCGCTTTTCCTTAATTTTATTCCTTAATACCTGACCCCAGCAATCGTTGTTTTGCAAAACGAAAAATAGATAGTAGCCGATTCTCAGACCTAATGAATACGCATATAAAATTTAGTAAAAATCGGTAAAGCCGTTTCGGAGGAGTACGGTAACTAGAATTTGTGACATGGAAATTTGATATATTAGAAGTAGATATGTTCAGTTTTATATATTGACTTCCAAACTTATGTTACACCTGTATAAGCCCTACCTACAATGAATGAATATTTAAGAGATTTTATCTAAAACTACTTGGAAGGAAGCCGTGTGACCATCCTTGGCCTGAGGTCTGAGAGCAGCGACGAACGCGAACTGAAGGCTACAATGAGGCCAAGGTCGGGGCAATATGGCGCATCGAGGAATGACCTTTTTAATTTTTATTGATTTTGGTACATAGGTGTTACAGATTATTCTATCGTGTTTGTGTAGGTATTAAATCTATGACCCTGCAATGTGCAAAAAAAAACATGTTTTATCATCAGGTCAATATAAACAACGCACTTAAATAATAGGATACGATGACAATACCGAAGCTTTACAACTGTGTGGAACTGTTCAAAGTTGCTTAACCGCATAAGTTAGATGGGTTTAATACGCCTTACATATTTATTTTATTAAAAATACACCTGTGAAATATTTAACTAGCAAGCTATCATGGTATATGAGATACGGATGAGATATGGTGACAGACAGACGGACCGCGGATTCTATGTAATTTATGCGTCTTAGTATGAAGTAGTAGAGGAGTACAAAATTTTTATATGGGAGATAGATCAGTGTTTGTCCACAATCTCACCTGATGGTAAGTATTACAGGTAACAATCACACTAAGGGCCTATTTCACCATCTTTATAAAGATAGGCAATGGTAAAAAGGTACAGCTATTTCGCTCAGTCACATGTGACAGCCAAAAAGCGAGCTTTTGGGAGGTTTTTTGACATATCATTGCTTAGTTTACTCGGCTTTTGTGCATGTCAAAACACTTACCGATAGCAAACACCTTGACAGCCTTCATAGACCCAGCCCACGGGGTGGAGATAGAGATCATCCTCCTGATGTACTGGTCCTTCCAGCTCTGCGGCTGCAGCTTGAGGAAGTGCAGGGCCATCAGCCCGCCCATGCTGTGCACTATCAATGTCACTGTGGACTTGTTGTTCCTGGTGTAAGTGTCTTCGATCAAAGTCTTTAATTTCGGGAAGAATTCTACGTTTTCATCTGTAATTAACGTTTCAATTGTATTTAAATAGCTGTGATTATAGTTGCATTAATGAGGCTTTTGACATTATGATATAAAATATAAACTACGTTTAAAAAAACTGACTTCAACATCTAATTATATTCCAGGGTTGCTCTCGATTTCTCTGGAATTCGATCATCACATTTTGACATTGCGAAATTGTTAAGAATTTATAAAATCGCTTCACATAACAAACATACAAAAAACAGTCAAATTGAGAACCTCCTCGTTTTTTAAGTCGGTTTAAATCGTTTGGGTTTATAATACGTACCTATATTGTATATTATTTTAATTATCTAACAATTGTTGTTTTCTCTAGGCTCCTGTCCCGATAACATAAACCTATTTACGTATTAATATACAATGTTGAAACCGGATTTACGCATTATCCAGCTTTTGCTTAGTCCCAATAAAGTAAATTACAAGAATTTTGGTGTAACAACTGGTAAACTTTCGCATTTTTGCTCTTTCATAGATAATATAATCATTTAATTAAATGAGTTTAATTAATCAAGAAATCTATGTTGTTATGTTTCTACATTTATCCTTATAATTAATATTAGGGATTTAGGGCCGATTTTTAAATCACAGAATAGGTGCTGATATTTTTTTGCATTTAACAGTAAGTTCGAAAACAAATTGATGTAGTGAAACTACTCAATCTTCGTATTTTATGTTATATTTGATAAACGGCCACGACTCACAACATAAAAGAAAAACACGATTTCATATGAATAGAAAAGATATATAATTTTAAACTTTAAAAAAAAAAAAAAATTAGAAATATATTTAAGTACCTTTATTTTAAATGTCTTTATTGCCCATTTAACTACATATTTTAATATTTCTGATGTCTGAATGTTAGTACCTATAACATTCTATTATTAATAATAATTGTAAAACTAACAAATTATTAATTTTAAAATCAACCTAGAACTGTGATAGGTAATGCTCATTATTGAATTGACCCATCATCCCTTTGAGGATATTGATTGAATATGTTATCTTGAATGGCAGTTCAATTACCTTTTTATATGATAAAAAGTTATCTTGCCACTGTAACACAACTGATTAATAAACTAAGCTATCCACTTTACACCTACAACTTACTTGGAGCCTTTCTGAAGTCATATGGAGCTCCTCGTAGCGATGTGTTTCTGACATATCCAACTTTCACTAGAGAATCAGCTATGTTATTGAAGTATGCCCCCGTCTTATCGTGTGACGGATCAAGCCATTCAACTGGGTCGGAGTCACCCCATCCTGGCACCCGGATATCCACTCCCTCAGGGTTGCTGGTGGTGCGGGTAGCATTGTCATAGACCAATCGCAGGTTGTCTACCCAGCAATCAATCACAAACGGCACTAGCAACTCAAGGTTTAGCCAGATGTTGAAATAATCATTGGATGTCTTGGCACAGATGTAGTGAACCACTGCCGTCTTGTTTAACTTGGCTTCCAGTTGGGCACCTCCATCCCCCGGGACTGATAAAATAATAAAAAAAAATTGACAAAGTTAACATTTAAAACTATATAGATATTAAGAAGTATAATTTAAATTATAAAAGTTAATGCTTACTGTTTAATTTACCTTTATAAAAGTATTAAAATTATTGTTTCAAGACACAAAGCAAATTCATTGAAGATTATGTGTGTCTTTTATATGCTATAAGTGGTTTACAGATAAAAATAACAAATCAAATTAAGCACTCACTGAACACAACTGGAGACAATCCCAAGGAGTTCTGTGCTAGCACACTGTAGGTAAATAATATGAGAAAACTGGTTTTTGCACTAGACATCTCTTTTTGAATTACGAAGCTACGAACTTGTTTTCGACAAATTATATTACGAAACAGAAGTTTACGCAAACGCGTGCTCGCGCGTGTTACCGCATGTCCTATGTGTCGGACTGTACGCCACAGAATAACGACTCGCGACGGTGCCGGTGCGGTGGTCCGCGGTCGCGCGAGCCGAGTCCGCCAGCGCCACTCCGCCAGTGACGCAGCGCTCGTACGATCCACTGCAGGGTTGCAGGCCAAGGGTCAACAAATAACTTTACGGACACACGAACACTATCATATGTTTATGACAACAAACCTTGTTGAGACAGTTTAACAAATTCTTGTCATAGATTTTGGAACGTTGGTTCTTACACGCAATACTATTGTTTAATTACATAAAATACAACATTATTAATAATTTTACACGATTTATTATTCGAATTCAATAGAATGTCAATGAAGTACTGAGGTAAACCTCACTATTTTGAGAGAAACAGTAAGCACTGATTTTTTTAGTATATGTAATATGATAGCGTAAATTCGTGTGAAAATTACAAAACAAATAATTATTTGGTAAAAGATAAATATTTTTTTGTGTCTGCGAAAATACCACAAGTACCACAACCACAACACAACAATTTTGAATTTGAAATTTACATTACAACAATGACACTTGCCAATGTAAGAGTGACACTGACAATTGACAATTATGTTTTTTTTTTCTCTCCCTATAGCAACAGATGGCGTTAAACTAAACGAATTTCACTTGTAATACGCAGGCGCGAAACTTTAAAAAAAAACAAACATCAGAATGTCATCCTTGGCCTATTTCATTTTGTGATTTATTTTTTAAATCTAGATTTAAGCATAGACGCTGTTAAGCAAACACAGTTAAAATGTTAGGAATAAGTAATGGAACCAAATTAAGCGCTTTTCGCTTTCTGTTTAGGGAGTGAAATGTTTCTGCAGGTGGGAAAAAGTGCATTAAATCAATACTTACCAATCAGCTGATGGATGCAGTTTGTTAAAATTTGTTTTATTTCTTTCAGGGTCGCGTTATAATTGTTTGGTTAACTTGGCTTATTGGAGGAATTTGTGGCGTAGTTATTTTATTACTTGTTATCTGTTACTGCCGCCAAATGCCGCGTCACCATAAATCATTTGGTAAGATACAAGATACAAAATCATTTATTTCCATAGTTTGGTTAAACAAAACTTAGACACGTCAAAATAAATTACAAAAAAAACAAAAAAAAAATAATCATAGGTGCTTAAAGATAAGTAGGAAATAAATTTATGGTATCTGGTCGCTTCGCTTTTTTTACACTAGTAGTAAAAATAATTACGTTAAGAATATTATTAAAACAAACTAATCCCGGTAATACAAAAATTCAATTATTTTTGTTTATCTTACAGATGAGCAATATCTCAAAGAAAATTATGTTATTAAAGAAAACCAGGCATACTCCAGTCAGGAGAGCTACAGGGTCTTAAAACATGCCGAGGTAAGCGAATTATAGTGGCGATATAGTGGTTATCGGATCAAAGCTTACGGTATTTTAGGTAAATAAATATTTTTTGAACTAATTCTAAATTTTTAACTACCTATAGGGCCTGCTTTAATAATAAATACCCACCTACTTTTTGTTTTTATGAATGTTTTTTTTTTATGCTCGATAAGTCTTCATTTGACCACAATCTCACCTGATGTAAAGTGACGATGTGGTATAAGATGGGTCATGAAGACGTAGAAGGTAGATGGCTTTTCCGGGCCACATAACGAAACACGAAAAAATCGCTTCACGCACTGGCCCAGCCCGGAGGGTGGTGACAAGCCGCGGCCGAAGCCTCCCACCAGAGACTGTTCTTAGCACCACCCGGAGGTCACGTGTAAGGATTCAGAGGGTTACCACTTACGGACGTGAACAGACACAGCCTCCAACCTCCTCGTTTAATAGTGTTTTTGTTATAATCATGTATCCGTGTGGTTTAGGTGCAGGTACAAATGCAGCGGCACACTCGGCCGGCCAGCTACGCCGGGAACGCGGGCGACGAGAGCCGCGCCGGCGCCGGCAGCCGCGCGCCGCAGAGGGAGCACTCGCTGCAGTACGCCAGCAGCGGCGGTCAGTACCAACTACCCTAGACTTGACCCTCTTCAGATAATGGATTAATTGAAGTAACATTATAACTCGTTCGTCTGTAACAGTGCTGGATGAGATAGAGGGCGCGGCCAGCATGGACGCTCTGAAGACGCGCTCGCTGCCCGCCTTCCTGAGGCCCAAGCCGCGGCCTCTCTCCACTGAGGATGACCTACAGCAGCTTTACGCTAAGGTAAGTCAATTATATAGAATAGAATAGAATATACTTTATTACACACACACCAGATAAACAATACAATAAGAAATTAAAACTAAACCTAGAATGCGTAATGGGCGGTCTTATTGCTAAAAGAAATTTCTTCCAGACAACCGTGGATGGAGAGGAAAAATTACAAGTTTTATGGACGGTGGCTTATACAGTATAAATACCTACCTGATATCCAATACTAAACCTAAAACTAGCCTATACTTCATTAATTTTATCCTTATGCTACTAAAGATGAATCACTAATTTTTTATGATTAAATTGAGATAGAAGGCAGAAAAGGTCCCTCGAGCCGGGTAAAAATGAGGTACTTTAATTTTTTTTTATTTATTGAGCTTCACACAGTAGAAAACATCAATCTTAAATATAAACTTATCAATTAAAAAAAATTACAACAATTGGTAAGGCAAAATACTTCAACATAAGACAATAATGTTACTAGTAACAATTTAAGGAGATAATTTGTATCTTTTTTTAATTTTAAAGTACGCTACAACGTGTAGATCGCCCAGCTACCATTTACGAGAGTAACTTTAACATCGTTTCAAGTTCGTTGGAACTGGTTAGATACACTACAAATTATTATAACTAAAGTACCCATTATAATTAGAGTACCCATTCTGACATTATTATCTACATGTATTATAAGTTAATGCATTGTTTTTGTAATATTGGTGTTTCAATAAGGAGTATTGTGTTGTCCCCCGCCGCGTGTATGCGGGTGCAACAATTACGAGCGATTTAAAAGTTTTATATGTATGTGTAATTTGTTAGGCCGGATCGGTCAATTCAGAATAATATTAATGTATTAAAAGCAACGGCTAATATTGTCGCTTGTTTTTTTTTTAATTTAATGTAAGAAGTAGGTATTTTATTAACAAACTATGTATCTATTCTCATTTCTCGTATACAGTTTATCTGAACGCATCACTGTGACGCATGAAGATTCATCGGTAGGCGCAGGAGGTTGCGGGTTCGATTCCCGCCGGGGGACCAGATTTTGTACGATTTACAATTTCTGGTTTCGGGTCTGGGTGTTATCTATGTATCATATGTATGTATTTACAAAAAAAAAATATCTATGTAGTATATCAGTCACCTAAACACCCATAGTACAAGCTCTGCTTAGTTTGGGGTTAGGTGATGCTGTGTGAGTAGTCCGGAAATATTTATTTATTTAATATAATATGAATACCCAGGTGAGCCTCAGCAAGAAGTACAAGAACCGCATGCGCAGCGAGCACGCCGCCATCATCGCGCTCAGCAAGTCCCACAGCCAGTTCTTGGACGCGGACGCGGTCATCGTGTACGACCAGCGGACCGCTCTCTGAACACTTCCTACTCCTCAACGCATGCGCAGCGAGCACGCCGCCATCATCGCGCTCAGCAAGTCCCACAGCCAGTTCTTCGACGCGGACGCGGTCATCGTGTACGACCAGCGGACCGCTCTCTGAACACTTCCTACTCCTCAACGCATGCGCAGCGAGCACGCCGCCATCATCGCGCTCAGCAAGTCCCACAGCCAGTTCTTCGACGCGGACGCGGTCATCGTGTACGACCAGCGGACCGCTCTCTGAATAATTATAATAAAAACATTAATTTTGTGCCACAATAGAAAAACTTAAAATTAGAAATGGGTAAAATTAACACAATTAGGCACAAGGTAGACGCTCAGCATTTGATCTAGCAGCTCAGAGCTGCCGATCACTGATATTCTGCGTCCCCTTACAATACTTCCTACTCTTCAACGCCAAATTGATATAACGTCTAGAGCAGGCTGGAATTGCACATTTTGGGTAACTGAAACGCAAATCTCGGAAATATTATGATTTAAAGATTTGATTATTTATGAAACACTTTTTTTTTTGAGCATTTACTCTGTCTTATAAAATGCGAAACGCATGTCTTGTTTAGTTCTTGTTGTTACTTTTAAGTAAAGTCAAACTTGATTTACTTGTATTTTTTTATTTAAATGTTGTTTATAAAAGTATTTAAAGTTTTATATATTAAGAATGTGTAATAATTGAGAAAATATGATTTACCATGCGTATTTCCATTTCTTGCTCGTTTTTCAGATATTTCGACTACTCCAGACGCTCATATCAATTTGACGCTGTCTGTACTTAGATACCAGCCCTTCGTAATACGTCCCTTTTCCAGATCCTTCAAGTTAAAATGGTAACGTCCCTTCTTCAAAATAACTAAATACAATGCTATTTAGTAAAAAGACACACCCTGGAGTTATTTTTTTCGGAACACTTCATTGCATAAACTCTGATAAGTTTTTATGCATTGGTGTAGTCTTTTTCTGGTGTGTTTCAATTTATATAATATGTTATTTTTAAGTTATTATCCTGATATATTGTAACTTTATACTTACAAGTTTTTAGATTTAAGCTCAAGCTAATTCCTTCCCTCTATTACGATCTTCGACTCTAACATATCCATAGATAATTAGATACATACAAATAAGTGCATGTTACGGTGACAGTGGATTTGGAATAGACTAATAATAATGCGCACATTAAATTGTAGCATATGGTTTGTAAAAATATATCTAAACATGACCCCACTCAGGAATTGAATTTTAGTTTGAAATTGGCAAATGTGATGAAAAAGTTTGTGATAAAAATCGAAGTTGTGGCCTATTTCCTACTTTTATAAAGCTGCGAAACAGAAGTAAGAAAAAAAAATATCATACGATAAAATACTAAAAATAGTTCAATGTGTTCTTAGGCAAAATAAAAAATATCTTGTTTGTTCTGTTTAAAAATTTGTAACTGTTTGGAAGTTTTAAAATTGACTGTTTAAAGAAATTTGTCTTTGTTAGTAGGTCCATAAAGATCTAGACTTGTTGGTATACCTTTGTATGGAGATGCTATAAAATTAAATCTCCAGTTTCCCATATACTGCTGTCTAGTCTCTAATTATATTTTATCAATAGTTTACCTGCTCAAATATATTACAATCGGGTTGAGGTACAACTAATTAAAAAAAATCGTATTAGTAAAGTTTAGGTTCGCGATTCCGATTATAATATATTTTGAGCATTTGTCATTGTATATCGTAGTTTACGAAATAAAACGTTTTTATAATCTTGAGACATTGTATTTATTGTTATGAAACACCTCACAATGTTGTAGTATGTATTTACAAACGGAGTGTTTAGTAAACTTGTGTTCCTAAATACACAATGTAGCTCCGGCTTATTCAAACCAAAGAAATGATGAAATACAAACTTAAATAACCAGTACCATTTACTAAATAAAAATAGATAAATTTATTTCACTGGCCCACTTAATAGGCTTGATGACTGCATAAAATAATAGGTATTTTGTTTAGTTCGTCTGTTTGCCCGTCCAAGAATACTGGACGCCTATTTTTTGCTTTGTCAATTTGATAAGAATGTGCCAGAATACTGGACGCCCTATTTTTTGCTTTATCAATTTAATAAGAAAGTGCCAAGATATAGGGCTCCTAAGTTCCGGAGTGGGGGTTTGTGGCGAATACATTCAGTACATTTTGCTCGACAGCTGGACAACACGCGGAGCTTCAATGCGTCGGCGTCGTCTTGATTTTTCGTTTACAAGAAAAAATAAAAAATATGGGTACAATTTCTTTAAGTACCATCGTCAAAAGATACACTGTTCTAGTTTGAAACTATTTTGCTTTGCGTAGGTTTTGGGTAACCGGTCACGCCTTCTTTTTTTTTGTTGTTAAGTTTGACCAATAAAGAGTTCGGTCGGTCAACATCTGCTCAACATAATGTAAAGGTCCTTAGAGTTGCTGCGGGACACAATGTTGCCTACAGTGAGACAAAAGAAATCGAGCAAGCTGGAGGTACTTCACTAGTTGATTCACAGAAAAATCACCCTTACAGTGGTAGATCGGATCTTGTACCTAATCTAAATGACGGACTAATTATTATTTTTGAGTCATATTTAGTTTTCTCCAATTCAGCACACAATAATCTAAAACTCGTTAAGTCTATAAACATATAAATACATAGGTATTTTGTATGTTATTATATTGTATTGTTCATTGTGTCCATCTAGGTGTGTTCACTTTTTGATGTTTAATTTGTGACCATCCGTGAAGATCTGTAATTAGCTTTCTGTTGCTACTAGGTTGGTTACAGTGATAATCTTGGCTGTTGATCCTTCAACTGAATAAATAAATAAATCAACGATCCTCTAAAAGTCAACTTTTTTAGATCTTTCGAATCTAATAAGACAATTGTAACTGAAATTTTATCAGACCAGCCTGAGCTATCAATACTCCTTATGAAAAAGCGAACAGAGTACTGATAATGACACTTAACTAGGCTTTTTATGTCCATTATTATCGAAATTATGCCCATATCAGTTGAAAATGTAGTGCGAGAGTTTTAGGAAATCAACTATAAAACAATAGGGTAACACTCAACTGAGATTAATTCCTATTTTTTGTGCGCACCTATGTGCAGGCATCACAATCTTCGCTCCTACATACCTACTATAGGTATGCCTAGACGTATTAATTGTCCTATGTGTTCGATGTTGTTTTGTTTTTTTATGTAATGTTCGAAAGTTTCAAAATGGCGTCCAAAATAAATGCTTTTATTATTATTATTAAATGCTTTTGTTATTATTATTAAATGCTTTTATTATTATTATTAAATGCTTTTATTATTATTATTAAATGCTTTTATTATTATAATTAGATCAGTGGAAGGTGCGGAAGGAGGCGAGCGTGGGGTAGGTGCGCAGGCGCAGCAGCTCCAGCTCCGTCTGCAGCAGCACGACGGCGGTGTGGTTGGCCTGCACGCCGCGGACCAGCCTGCTGCGCGTCACTAGCATCTCCATCCTGCAATCAAGGAACAAGAGTTTATCTTTATGCCTTCATTTTCTGGATAAGCCTTCATTTGACAACAATCTCACCTTTTTTTTTTATGAAGTTTCTTATATAAAGATGCTACAAGAATATTACGATCTAGCCATTATAAAGGCTAATTAGTAATTTTACATTTGACTTAAATTGCTACGTAGAGTAAAATAAAGAATGTGTACATTAACACTTTGCTTATTGTCTCTTAATTAAGGGGAAGACACTCTTGTGTTCTTTATAATTGTTATTTACACTCACTGCACTAACATTGACACTAATTAATTTAAAACACTTACTCAAACGGTTTTGTCCGCTTAAGTCTTCTCACTATGTCCGTGTTGTCAACAATCTCACCTGATGTGAAGTAACGATGTGGTATAAGATGGGGCATGAAGACCTAGAAGGTACCTATTTACGCTTTCTTTGAAGATACCCAGGTTATGGAGGTAAAGGAAAGACAACAGGCAACTTATTCCAGTCCTTAGCGGTACGAATGAGAAATGTTGAGGAAAACCGTTTAAAGCTCGTTACGGTGTTTGCTTTTGACAAGATCTCGTTCAAACACCCATGCGTCCAGTTACTATTGTAAACCAGGGTTCCGGTGCCAAAATGTAAGTAGTTGAAATAATATAGAAGGCATAAAGGACACTACATAACATAATATATAATATTATGTATTTGAACTTTATTTGGAATTATTGAATTTTTTTTTGCTTAATCGGGCGCGATTACTGAGTAAATTATTAATAATAATAATAAATCATTTATTTTAGGCATCTGAGGCCCATATAAACAGACTAGCATACATACAAATATAAATCTTATAGGTATCCTAAAACATCATGGTATCTTCTGTCACATCACGGCGGTGTCGCCTTGCAGTGTACGCGATCGATAAACCGTCGAAACTTGACCCCTTTCGGCCAAAACTGCTCAATCAGGAATGTCGATAGATGTTGAGTTGGAAACATCATCATCATCACCCTATTAACGTTCCCGCTGCTGGGGCACAGGGACTCCTTTCTCAAGAATTTCTCAAGAAGAAAAATCAAGAGGTGCGTGGCGGGGTTTGAACCCACGACCTTCGGAATTAAAGTCGAGTGTCCTTCCTATTAGCCAACACGGCTTTTCTGTAATACTTTCTTTGTGTGTAAGAGGCAGTTTGAAAGTAGCACCATATTTTGGGAGGTAATAGATATGCGTTGTATGGTCATGAGAAGGGATGAAAGTCATGTGACGAGAAGTTAGATATGAATGTAGATGGATATGTGAGAAGAGGTAGGTTTCAGACTGCCTCTTAGAGGCAGTCTGCACACAAAGAAAGTATTACATAAAAATACATTTCTTTTTGTTGTATTTTATTAGTATAAAAAAAAGTGTTGTAAGAATACTTTTGACGTAAATAAATGTTTTATATTTCTGTTTAATAGGTACCTGGTGTTGTAGATGCGTCGCATGCGGATGGGCTCGAGCGGGTCCTCGTCGACGCGTTTCTCGGAGACCTGCACGCTCAGCGCCGCCAGCAGCTTCTCTAGCTCCTCGCTCTTCTTGTCGATCGCGTTTATTTTTAACTAAACACACAAAATATGTTGCATATAGGTCTTTGCTAACATTTCAGTGAGGATTGAGCCCATCCATGGGGTGAGTATTTATTTATTAACACCATTTATTTATTTTTGGAAAACTAACAGCTAGGTTTTAAATTACGTATCTAAGTTTATTAATTAGAACATGTGCCAAAAAAAACTAGGCACAAGTCGAATGAAGGCCAATTACTAGTTTCAATTATTATTACACAATAACGCCATGGTAGTGTTAGTTATTGTATAATAAAAAAACAAAACATTATACCAGCAAAATATAATGCTAGTAAGGGACTTTAAAATATTCATCTGAAATCATCTAACCTCACTAACAGATGTTTTACAGAAGTCTTCTACAGAAGACTATATCAAAGATAGATAAGATAATACTTGGACAGATGTAGCTCAGTTCCATTATGATGGACAAAACTAGCTGAATTTTGTGCATGTTTGACTAGCATTTGTTTGTTAACCTATGTTGTACACCAATATTGTTTTATCAACAACATATGAGATAAAAGCTGGGTTATTCTATTCGCTTTTCAACTCAGTGTTAATAATTTAAGCGAACTGACAAGACAAAGTTATTTCCTTGATTATTCTTAGTTCTTTTATTTTTTTTAATTAGCTTTAAGTTGATTGTTATGATTTAAAACGGGTAACATACCATGATTTGACGGTTTTTGAGTTTTCCGATATTTCGACGCTGTTGCAAGCGCCATGATCAAAATCATAATTTTGTTAAAAACCATGATAATTTAAAAAGTTTAAGTTGATTGACCTGTTCATGTATGCCATTTGCGTCTAAGGAAATAAACGTTTTGACTTTGACTTTGTTTAAAAAGGTCAAGGTCAAATCTTTGCAAACCAACGAGTAGCAGGCTCATATCAAATAGGAATAGGGGTACTACCTGCAAGTCCTCGACTCTACGGATCTGCTCGGTGAGTATGTTGTTGACGGACATCTTGGTGGCCTCGCGCTCCTTCTCCAAGCGCACGAACTCCATCTCCTCCGTGTAGCCGAGCGTCTGGTTCTTCAGGTACAGCTGCAGCTCTTTCGGGATCTACAAATCGTACTGATTAGGAGATAAATAAATAAATAAATATTTCCGGACAATCCACACAACATCTAGCCCCGTGGTAAGCTCTTAGCTTGTGTTACGGGTACTAGACATCTGATATACTTAATATAATATACATACATACATAGATATTTTTTATTATACATATTAAACACCCAGACCAAAGGAGAAAGTGCTTGCAGAACAACCAAACACTTGACCCCTCGGCGGGAATCGAACCCGCTACCTCTTGCACCGCAAGCGGACTCTCGCCCGACGCGCCACGCGACAAGCTATCGAGTCGCAACTCCTGGCTACTTGTCGCTGCGTTCAGTGCACACGACGACAATCACACCACAGTTCAGCTCTCTCAAATGCTCTACAGCTAATGATATGCTTGCTACACGTTTGTTATACGAAGCAAGCGGCAGATCCAGCGAGACATCAGTGGTTTGACAGATTGTGTGGCATTCCATACATTTCCAGGTCACCACCACGTCTGCCGCGTCCGCGTCATTTCTTCCTGGGGATACCCTGACTCGAAACTGCGTGTATAAGTTATTTGCAATTTGGGGCCTTATAGAGAAGTTATCATACAACAAACGCGTCGAATTTTGTACTTCCTTTTTTCAAAGTTAGAGAAAATTTTAAAAGACACATTGTGTGACTTCAAACCAGACTATTTTTAACCCCCGACAAAATAGATGGGTGTCCAGTGGTTCTGCAAGCACTTTCTCCGTGGGTATTTAATATTTATAATAAAAAATCTATATATGTAAGCCTATTATATTAAGTAAATTAGATGTCTAGTATCTGTAACACGCTTAGAGCTTACCACGGGGATAGATGTTGTTGTGTGGATGGTCCGGAAAATATGAATTGGAACGAAGTTTCTTATCGCGCGTTGTGAAAGGGGGCTAGACGGAAAAAAATCTAACGAAAAGTTACTGTTGTCACGACACTTTTTGCTATTGTAAGCTGTGCGGCGTCGCATGTTTCTCTGTCTGTCTCTCTCTCTCTCTTATAGAAAGCAAGCCAGATATTTTAATTTCTATTTCGCATTGAACAGTGTGGTGTCGCGACGTTTGTTTTTGTTGAGTGTATACAGGTTTCCCTATTTCCCTTGGTCACGGCTTCACGCCTGAACGGCTGAACCGATTTCGCTAATTCTTTTGTTGTTCTGTTCGTTATTATCAGGAGAAGGTTCATAAGAAAGAAAAAAATATGGAAATTGCGCGGAGAATTAGAAAATTTAAAATTAACTTAATAAAATCAAAAATCTGCTCATTTATGGCGTCTAAGGCGGAACAAAGTTCGCCAGGTCAACTAGTTTAATATAATTAAAAGGATCTAAGAAACCTGATTTTCTTAGTTCACGTGACGGTTACTTTAGAGCCATCAGGCCTAATATTAAAAGTTCAATTTAATATGGAATTTTAGAAGTTTGGATAGACTAACATACACGTTACTAACATAAGTCTTCTAATCTTATATTCTATTCTGTATCTTCCTCTAAGGCGGAACAAAGTTCGCCGGGTCAGCTAAGTAAATACTAAAAATAATCATAATTTAAATAAATTCAAAAACAAATCATATTTTAATATTACAATATCAGAACGTATGTATTTAGCAAGCCGTGCGTGTTCTAACCTATACGCTGTTGTGTTTACGAAGTCGAGAGAGTAACTTCGTTCCATCCGGGTGTCCCTTGACACCTCTCATGTTTTTTATATATTTATACTAGCGGCCCGCCCCGGCGTCGCACGGGTATAAAATTTTCCCGGAAATTATTCGAATTTTTCTCGCCGTAAAAACCATCCTATCTCTCAAGTTGGATCGAAATGCACATGGTGTGCGAATTTTATTATAATCGGTTAAGTGGTTTAGGAGTCCATCGAGGACAAACATTGTGACACGAGATTTATATATATTTCTATTTATTAATCATCACCCCACACTACGTCTCCAGAATGCGACATACCCTGAGCCGGCGGTAGGAGTGCAGCTCCTCCTCCATGTGGCGCAGCTTCATCTTCATCTGCGCGTGCTCCCACTCCTTCGCGAGGATCACCTTGCGGAACTCCATCTGCTTGCTCATCATACGCAGCTTCATCGCGCCGCTTTTCTGTGAGATACCATTTTTAAATTAGGGTCCCATAAATATACGATTAGCCAATGATTTCGTAGATGCTGAATATTTGTCGTCATATGACATATATAATTAAAGTCTTAATTCATTAATCAATATCAAATATCTATAAGTACATTATATTACATTATTGTAGAGGTGTATAAGTAACGATTAAAAGCATAGGTACCGTTACTTTTTTACCTCTATGTACGAGTAACAAATCAAACTGTCGCATCATTCGTAATTTATGAAAACATTATTTATTAATATAATTCTATAAGCATACCCTGTTTATTTACGGAAATGTATGTTTTGACTTTGACTAATAAAGTCAAACTAGTAACAATTGTATTTAAACTTGAAAGAAGACTTTTCTTTCAAGGCAAAATTCATGAAACGTGGCATATTAGAGCTTTCACTATAAAGAGTGACATCGTTTATTTTCCCTACAGAAAAATATAATTTTCTGCAGAAAAAAGATAAAAATGCTACGGGGCGCCACCTAGTAATATAAATTAACAAACAAAAATGTATTTTAAAGTTTGCCTGTGTATTTCCTATTCCTAAAGTAAAGAGAAATTATATTATAAATTTAAGATGTAAAATATGTATCTCATTGTAAGTGAACTTTTATAAATTTTTATGAGAAAATAAAGCTTCTTTAAACCTAAGTATCATCAATACGTAATACACCAAAGTGTAGTTAAAGAGAAAATGACCAATATGACCGCGTTGATCTTGTCGATGTCGTCGCGCGGGATGAGCGCGGCGTCGTCGAAGTCCGCCGCGCGGCCCGAGGTGGCGATCTCCACCTGCCCCGCCGGCAGCACCAACTACAAGCACGCACGCACAAGGCTAAATACATTTGGTAAGTACCTATAAGATGGACACACACTACAACTAGTTCACCCGTGTACATGTTGCAATAAAAAACACAAAAATAAGTAAAACATTAGTGTAAAAATCCATGTGTCAATCCTGTACTCGTTACTGCTTATACCTCACTAAGTTCGAGTAACGAATCAAACTGTATGTCTTTGTGGTGTTGCATCATTCGTAATTTGGTATCATTCCATACCGCATCAACGGTACTTGCGTATACTGACACGTGTTGGTGCCGATATTACGTTAAAAGCAAGTAACGAAATGTTTTCGTGAGTAACGATTCGTTAGCAACTCAGTTCTTGACGGAGTATCCGTTACTCAGTACCGAATACATTACATTGCTACAGCTCTACTGACCTGGCGCGACGTTGCTTAGCGTTTGATGTATGGGAGCCCCCTTATAAAATATATTTATTTATGTGATTTAGTATTTATTGTTTAAGCTTGAAATCTCTGGGAGTAGTGGAAATATCATCTTCTAGACCCATCTGTAGTTATAATTAATTAAGTACCTACACAGATCGCGTGGCGAGAGTTTGGTTTTGACCTTCAGGTGGAGGGGATTACTGCGCATGGGTACTGTCACGCACACAATACTTTCAGCCAATCAGGGCACCGCGTGCGCCTACACACCCGCCCCATCATCATCACCCTATTAACGTTCCCACTGCTGGGACACAGGGACTTATCTCAAGGCGAGAGAGATTAGGCCTTAATTCACCACGCTGGCCAAGTGCGGGTTGGTGAATGTCACATGTCCTTCAAACACCCAGCCGACAAGTTCTCAGAACATACCGGTTTCCTCACGATGTTTGCCTTCACCGTTAAAGCACGTGTTTAAAGCGCACATTAAATGTCTCAAGAAAAAAAATCCAGAGTTGCGTGGCGGGGTTTGAACCCACGACTTTTAGAATGAAAGTCGAGTGTCCTCCCACTTAGCCAACACGGCTCTCACACCCGCCCCGCACCCCGCTAATTGGCCGTTGATACCCAAAGCCAAACTGTTATTGCGCTAGCTGTACCTGTATAGTCTTGTTCCTGGCGGTGAGCTCGACGGCGTCCCGCAGGCGCGCGCTCTCCTGCCGCGTGTGCTGCAGCAGCGCGGCGCGCGCGGAGATGGCGCGCGTCCACACGCTCACCGCGCTGTCCACGTACGCCATCTCCATTGCTACCGCACGCATCTGACAAGTTTATTAATCCATGCGTATAATGGAAGACGTGAGTTCGAGTCCCGCATCTCGCTGGTAAAATGGGTTTTCTTTAAGAGCCTGTGGTGTCCCACTGCAGGGCAAAAGCCTACCTTCCATCCTACGACGTATCCTAGACGACCTATCACCTGTTAATGTTGTCCAATTCCTAAGGTGGGCGTCAAGTTCATTTCTCCACCGTCGCTTCGGCACACCGCGAGGTCTTTTCCAGTTCTGTGGGATCCATATCCGCGGTAGATTTAGTAAAATACGTTGCCATACTTCGTCTTAATTTTTTTTACACAAATTTAGAATAGAAGTTTATTAATGATGCTAAGTTTACGTAGGCAAGGAAAAAGACGGGGTTGAAACGTCCAATAGACGCGGAAACCCCATTCTAACTATCTCTGCTATTATCCAAAAGTTATGCTCCGCTACATAAAGGAGTTGGACTGGTTAGGCACGGGGGTAATGCACAATACACTCCAGAGCGAGACGTCTGTGCAGTTCTTAGTTCCCCCAATTAATACTTATGAGTTTATTTAGGCATATCACTGATGAAGCCACCGCGAGAGTTGTTTATTTTATCTTATTCCATTGTGTCATGTCATACGGTATTCTTGCTTTGGGGAATGACAGCTGATATATAGAATGTATTTATTGTTCTTCAGAAAAGAGCTGTGCGTTGCGTATAAAACGAAACCACGGAACTCCTTACCAGAGGCTTTATATCGCGGAAAAAAGCGCGAAAAGCTAGTAGAAGATTCAACTAACTCTGATCTCGTTCTCGATCTTCTGCCGGCGCAGGCGCGTCATGGTGGCCCACAGCCCCTCGTCCATGACGGGCGGCATGTTGCTGATGAGGTCCAGCGCGTCCACGCTGCAATACGCCATCGGAGACTGTTATTGGGACATGTGCGCGTAGGTAGGACTTACATCTAGATGTGGGTACAGTAAAGAGGGGATGAGGTGGTTTCAAACTTCGAGTCCCAAGCCAATCTCAGCGGCGCCCCGGACGTCAAACGATAAGACACAGTTAATTAGGCGTCAAACGATAAGACACAGTTAATTATTATTTATAAAGGCGAGTTTGGCGCGGGTGTTCTTTTCATGAACACCCGCGCCAAACTCGCCTTTCATATTAAAAAAAACCTAATTTAAAATCGCTCCGGCTCCATTTCATCCGGCCAGCTCCAGCGTCACCGCGGCCGCATGCTGGCGCGCTGCGGCCACTTATCTATAGGAGTAGAACGCACGCCTTGTAGTAGTCGAGGCAGTCGGGGTGCAGCGTGCGCGGGCGCGCGGCGGCCAGCACGGCGCCGGCCAGCTCCAGCGTCACCGCGGCCGCATGCTGGCGCGCTGCGGCCACTTATCTATAGGAGTAGAACGCACGCCTTGTAGTAGTCGAGGCAGTCGGGGTGCAGCGTGCGCGGGCGCGCGGCGGCCAGCACGGCGCCGGCCAGCTCCAGCGTCACCGCGGCCGCATGCTGGCGCGCTGCGGCCACTTATCTATAGGAGTAGAACGCACGCCTTGTAGTAGTCGAGGCAGTCGGGGTGCAGCGTGCGCGGGCGCGCGGCGGCCAGCACGGCGCCGGCCAGCTCCAGCGTCACCGCGGCCGCATGCTGGCGCGCTGCGGCCACTTATCTATAGGAGTAGAACGCACGCCTTGTAGTAGTCGAGGCAGTCGGGGTGCAGCGTGCGCGGGCGCGCGGCGGCCAGCACGGCGCCGGCCAGCTCCAGCGTCACCGCGGCCGCATGCTGGCGCGCTGCGGCCACTTATCTATAGGAGTAGAACGCACGCCTTGTAGTAGTCGAGGCAGTCGGGGTGCAGCGTGCGCGGGCGCGCGGCGGCCAGCACGGCGCCGGCCAGCTCCAGCGTCACCGCGGCCGTCATGCTGGCGCGCTGCGGCCACTTCGGACGCTTCCTGAAAATAACGGGCAGAAGTTTTCACTTTGAGTTTATCAGCGTACCGACCCAGCAGCCTCGCGAGGCGGCCGTGGTTCCAAAACTGTCCAAGCTAGTTGTTAAAAGCACTAACGCTGTTTTCTTACTATGCTTCATCAGGGAGTTGGGCTGGTTGGGGCCAGGCAGGGAGTGAATACTCTGAACACTCCTAGGCGAGATATCAGTGCAGATCTCAGTTCTTCTTTTTAGAATAAGAATTTAACGCTGCGATCACACTGAGTCGTGTCTAAACTGTCAAATCTGTTTTTTTTTAATCTTATTTCACGATTTTGTCGATCTTTAAACCGAAAGCTCGTGTGGACTCTAGGATTGAAATACAGTTGGCACTGACCCAGATCCTACAAAGAATCTGATTCGTTCTGATTGAGTACTGCAGTAGACACTCGCAGCAGTCGCAGCGTTACTTATACCTACATTAAATGCGTTCCGAAGTATAGCTTAAAAGCGCTATTCAACTATGTTGTCAACTACGTATCGAGGAAAATAGGTTATGTACAACTTTATATAGGGCCGGCGCAACATGTTTTTTGGTTAAATTTTCCTTTATGACCTTTCACTTGGTTCGTAGACAATACGAGTCATCATTAAATGAATAAATATTTCCGGACTAATCACACAGCATCACCTAACCCAAAATAAAGCAGAGCTTGTACTATGGGTATGGCACAGTCCATCCCAATATTCTTGGTTTGATCTCATTCCACATATTTACCCACACTCATATCCAACACTCTGCCCGACACAGTTTTTTTGACGTCATATATAATATTAGAAAGTTTCCTCATCATTAACCACTACTATACTCACCTATAAAACTTGTAGCACTGGTCCACGATGATGGGTGAGAGGTCCGCGAAGTTGCTCTTAAACGTTCGCTCCATGTACTTGTCTTTCACCTGATTCAGGGAATTCATATTACTTACAATATCTTTAGGTAGCTATTTAAAAAAAATAACAACCATTTTAAGCGATAACATTATGGGGTCACGGGGATGGTGAATTAGTTTTTCTCGAAATTTTAAAACGGAAATATATAAATCTAAATATAAAATTTAGGTAAAAAACCCTCGATTCCAATGCCTTAATTTCCTTAAAAGTAAAACATTATAATATTTTGTGATGTGCACGCGATGCGCTTTCATTTGATACCCCACAAGGGTATATTTGCAGATTTTCGGTTTTCCTTCCCCACTCTCACCCCCATAACTTTTAAACGGCACAACCGATTTAATGAAACATGTCAAAGAACACTCAAGCCAAACTCACCTTTCATACAAAAAAAATAATAATGATACAACTTAAACAAATTATTTCGACCAAATTAGGTATCATAAAAACGGTTTTTGTGAGTTAATCTTAAAAGATAGACATATACTATCGCGGACTGTTTTTTAGATCATTAAAAGAGCTATTATTTTACATATTTTTTGTGTATCTTGAACCGTTTTCACGGCGCACGCAACGGAAGGCTTCAAAGATGAACAATTTCTCCCGTTTTTTACACATTTACCACTATATCTTTGCTCCTTTTGGTCGTAGCGTGATGTTTTATAGCCTATAGCCTTCCTCGATAACTGGACTATCCAACAAAAAAAGAATTATTCAATTCGAACTAGTAGTTTTAGATTAGCGCGTTCAAACAAACAAACAAACAAACAAACTCTTCAGCTTTATAATATTAGTATAGATAGGATTTTAATTAGACTGGTTACAAGAAAGTAGTTAAGAATTTTCGAAAACAAACATAGGCGGAAAGATAAAATAAAAATGTTTTGTTGTCTTTGTATCTACTCACTTGTAGTTGGTCGTAGCTGGCTTGCACCGCGGTACTCTGCTCTGAGATTTCCTGCAGCTCCGCACTCAGCACGTCCACTTCCTGCGTGAGGTCTGCTATCGAGGCTCTGAAAATCATTACATTCATACTATTGTGGTATGCGTGTTCGGTTCGGCGTTCTGTGGCGTCGTAGCTCTTCCAGACGTATGGACCATATTTTTTTTTTCTGATTCTGTTTCTTTTGTTTGAAAGATAGGTTCTTAGCTAGTTTTCATAAAAATCGGTTTAACCGTTTCTTAGATATGAGGATTCAAAGTGGCCATGAAAAATCAAATGGTTACAAATATACCTGTGTCTTTTTTAAGGTTTTTAAATCAGTAGCACAATAATTAAACACACTTAGCGATAGAGTTATGACAGTACCAATCTTTTCGTTCCCCAACCCTTCGAACCTGAAACAAAAGTAATGTAAACTTGTATTACCTGTATCCTTCCATCTTCTCAGAATTTTCTATCCGGTCGAGGTTGGTCCTTCGCAGCCGCATCAAGTTAAGGTTTTCTTGACCGATTACCGAGTCCACTCGGAGTTTTAGTAGCCAAGTCTCTTTCACCTGAACAAAGATAGAAAACTTTATTCGATACCGAAATCTCTTTTAATATCACATCACTTTCACGCATAAGATTTTAAAATACAATTTAAAATTTTTTTTGGATTTTCGAAACCATTAGTCTTTGGATAGTATTATGTGGCTAAGTCGATCCTCGTGTCAATACAAAAGTTAATTCATCATCTTGCGATACTTGTCGCTCGCTGAACCAGTGAGTGAGTGAATGTAGGAGTGAGTGAGCGGTACCCTATTATTGAACATGTACTTCATCATCATCATCCTATTAACGTTCCCACTGCTGAGACACAGGGACTTCTCTCCTGACGAGAGAGATTAGGCCTTAATTCACCACGCTGGCCAAGTGCGGGTTGGTGAATGTCACATGCCCTTCAAACTCGTTAAAGTTCTCTGAACATGCCGGTTTCCTCACGATGTTTGCCTTCACCGTTAAAGCTCGTGTTTTAAAGCGCACATACATTTTTCAAGATGAAAAATCCAGAGGTGCGTGGCGGGGTTTGAACCCACGACCTTCGGAATGAAAGTCGTGTTTGCTCCCACTTAGCCAACACGGCTTTTAACATGTACTTTAACATGTACTTGTCGCTAGTAAACTGACGAGTGAGTCAATGTAAGAGTGAGTGAGCGGTGCCCATTTGTTGAACATGTTATTGTCGCAAGTGAACTGATGAGTGAGTGAATGTAAGAGGGAGTGAGCGGCACCCTCATGTTGTAAATGTACTTGTCGCTAGTGAACTGATGAGTGAGTGAGTAAATGTAGAAGAGAGTGAGTGAATGTAGAAGTGAGTGAGTGAATGTAGAAGTGAGTGAGTGAATGTAGAAGTGAGAGAGTGAATGTAGAAGTGAGTGAGTGAATGTACAAGTGAGTGAGCGTTACCCTATTGTTGAACGTGTACTTGTCGCTAGTGAACTGACGAGTGAGTGAAAGTAGGAGTGAGTGAGCGGTACCCTGTTGTTGAACTTGACGATGCCTTCGTTGAGGAGCTGGGACAGCTTGGCGTACTCGGCGTGGAGCATCTTGCGGTACTTGTCGCGCTCCTCGTTGCGGAACCTCACTTTGGCCTCGTAGTCAAATACGAGGCGTAGCTCGTCCTCGTTCCAATGCTCTGGATCCTTATCGATCTGGAAATGAAACTGGTCACTTAACATTAAGTGACATTGTGGTCAAATGAATGAATCTAGTATAAAAAAAAACATCCCGTAATATGTTAAATCCAAATTAACTCCACAGATTATTTTTTCTTCGGAACTTGCGAATTAAGAAAACAACGATATAAATAAATACAGCTGGACACTCCACACGTTTTTATATTTCAGTAACTTAGTATTAATAGTGAACCTCTTTTAAGCAAACATTTGCTTGTATTAGGGGACACCGCTCACAACAACAACTAGCCCCGCGTTCGCTCTAAGCTTGTGTTATGGGTACTAGAAATCTGATATACTTAATATAATAGTCGTACATACTTAGATATTTTTAGTTTACTATTAAACACCCAGACCAAGGAGAAAGCGCTTGCAGAAATTACAAACATTTGACCCCGCGGGAATCGAACCCACAAGGGCTAGCGGACCTTCGCAAACCGCGCCACTAAGGCAGTATTTAAATAAATAAATAAATATTTCCGGACAATCCACACAACAACATCTAGCCCCGTGGTAAGCTCTTAGCTTGTGTTACGGGTACTAGACATCTGATATACTTAATAATATAATATACATACATACATATATATTTTTTATTATACATATTAAACACCCAGACCAAGGAGAAAGTGCTTGCAGAACATACAAACACTTGACCCCTCGACAGGAATCGAACCCGCTACCTCTTGCGCCGCAAGCGGACTCCCGCCTACCACTGAGGCAGTCAGGTTGTCAATTGGCTCTACGAGTGGTGTGAGTCACCATGCACTGCGGCACCGGGACGGGCTTCTTGATCTCCTCGTGCCAGAGCTTCTCCAGCACGCCGTCCATCATGTCGAGCAGCGCGCGCTCGCGGAAGTCGTCGCGCGGCTGCGGCTCCGCGCCCGGGACCGCCGCCTGGCTCGCCGACACGTACGGCGAGATCTCGCACTGGGTGGCAAAACATTGGAATAGATTGTGATATTGATAATAGTGATTGTTGTAGATTATAATAATAATAAAAAAGGTGTGTGTGCGATTCACACACGATAAAAGTGAAACTTCAGTAAATCTACAAAAGAATAAGAAGAATAAAAAAAAAACAAAAAAGAAATACTATGCAAAAAGATTTTGTTCGGGCGGTCACCCATCCAAGTACTGGCGTCGCGCAAAGTTGCTTAACCTTGTTAGCGTTTAAGATTGGCTTAGCCGACAGGTAAGCCAATCTTATTTCCATTTCCGTTGCATCCGTTTTCAAATCACAACGATTCTAAAGAAGTTTCACTTCAATAATAATCATTTATTGCATGAATTTATGGTACATAAAGGATATTACATTTCAACTCGTTTCACATACTTCACCAAAAAACATTGGCATGCAAAAATTTTGTACATTAAAATATTATAAGCCATGATTTAATTAAATGTCAGTTACAGCTACTCAATCATGGTTCATTCCATCGAAATTATAAATGTCAATTAATATACATAGTCAAGATTTAAATTCTAAATAGTCCTTGACACTGTAGAAAGCATTATCTGTTAACCATAATTTTAACTTTTTCACAAATTAATTATATGGTTAATCTTTTATTTTGTTTGGAAGTTTATTATAAATAATGCCGCACATAGCGATTGTTGTTTAGACTTATATACAAATCTTGTAACTTGCACCACACACCAAACTCAACTGACACTACAACTTTTTCAAACTACCCTATTCTGCTGTATCACTCTCTCTGCTGTCTCTCTCTGACACACACACTCACACACACACACACACACACACACACACACACACACACGCATATTAAAAGCAAATTATAACACTAATCTACAGTTTGTGTGCACTTACCTAATAAAAAAAATGTTTCTTTATATTATTTATACACTAAAATAATAGTAATAATTAGTATAACTTATTCTACTTAATTGTTATGTACTTGGAAGAGCGAGGTTCCCTAACACAGGTATTTTTTTACTTAAAAGGGAACCTCAAACACTGTTTTTAATTTGTTAAATTAAGTAATGAATAAAGATTTTTGTATTTTTTTTGTATTTTGTATCACATTTACTTTAAAATATTTATCCAATACTCGTTGAATTTGTTTATAATAATTAAATTAAGATTGTCAATTACTTAATAACGCCTAGAGGAATTATATTATAAATTTAAGATGTAAAATATGTATGTATCTCATTGTAAGTGAACTTTTATAAGATTTTATGAGAAATAAAGCTTCTTTAAACCTATATATATCAATAGTCTTCAATTAAGAACGACACTTAGACCTGTATCATTATTCATTAGCCATAGACACTGCCATCTTCGCTTCAACTACGCGTTTTAAGAACGCTGTGTGCTAGGGGTGTGAGGCCTTACAGGCTTAATTGTGACATAATTAATATTTAAGTTGGAATGTGATTAATTTGAATTATAATTGAGTCATTGCATTAAGTATGTTACAAAATAATTACTTGTAAGCATGTTTTACCTATAAATTAACTATCTAACTATAAACGATTTAGCCCCTGTATGGGAGATTTGCCCTGTCTGTCAACAATGTATAGGCTGAATGTAATACCGATATAGCGAATAATACCGACATAAAAGAGGGTGTGTTATAAGTCTGGTGTCTCTGTCTGGAACATCATAGCTCCCGAACGGATGGAGCGATTTCAATTTTGTGTAATTTGAGTTTTGCACGAGTGTTCTTAGACATGTTTGATGAAAATCGGTTGACCGGTTTAAAATTTATGAGGGTAGAGAAAGTAGGGAAGGATACAAGATACATAATCATTTATTTCCATTGTTTGGTTTTACAAAACTTAGACAGGTCAAAAAAAAATACAAAAAACAAAAAAAAAATCATAGGTGCTTAGAATAGAATAGAATATACTTTATTACACACCAAATGAACAATACAATATGAAATTAAAACTAAACCTAGAATGTGTAATGGGCGGTCTTATTGCTAAAAGCAATTTCTTCCAGACAACCGTGGATGGAGAGAAAAAAGTTTACATATTTTATGGACGGTGGCTTAAACAATATAAATACCTAATATCTAATGCTAAACCTAAAACTAGCCTATACTAAATTAAATTTATCCTTATGCTAACATAGACAAATGACCAAAATTTTTATGATTTTTAATTAAAATAAAATTGTTTAATGCTATTCCGAAAAGAGTTGAGTGATGGAGCATTTCTAATATCCTTAGGCAATTGGTTCCACAACCGAATTGCCTGAACAGTAAAGGATTTTGTGTAAAAATCTGTGCTGTGAATAGGTACCTTTTTTTTTTTTTTTTTTTTTATTATTGATAAGCCTTCATTTGACCACAATCTCACCTGATGTAAAGTGACGATGTGGTCTAAGATGGAGCATGAAGGCCTAGAAGATGGCTTCTCCGGGCCACATTACGAAACACGAAAAAATCGCTTCACGCACTGGCCCAGCCCGGAGGGTGGTGACAAGCCGCGGCCGAAGCCTACCACCAGAGACTGTTCTTAGCACCACCCGGAGGTCACGTGTAAGGATTCAGAGGGTTACCACTTACGGACGTGAACAGATAAAACCTCCAAAAGCGTGCCTCCTTGAGCGTGTTGTTTCCAGATGACCGAAGTGAGAAACAATGAGACTGGTGTAGAAATTCGTAACGATCCTTGAGGTAGGTAGGAGCAAGAGGATTAGAAATAACATTGTATAAGAGAGTAAGAATATGTGTATTCCGGCGAAGGCGAATAGGCAACCACATGAGGTTAGTGCGAAACTGAGAAACATGGTCGTACTTACGTAGCCCATAAATGTATCTAATAGAAAAATTTTGTAGGCGCTCAAGCTTGTCAAACTGTTGCTCTGTTAGGTCAAAATAACAAATATCTGCGTAATCGAGAATGGGGAGTAACAATGACTGCGCCAGCATTATCTTGGTAGCTGTAGGCAGAAAATTACGAAGCCGTTTAAGAGCCGCTGCTGCCCCAAAAATCTTGCGACTGACAGCCTGCATCTGGAGATCCCAAGATAGGTGTTGGTCAATAATAATACCCAAGTTTTTGACAGACTTGGTAAATGGTACAACGACGCCGTCGAAAACAACTGGCGGTGAACTGACAAGGTCAAGTTAGGTCAAGTTTTTGCTTAAAGATAAATAGGAAATAAATTTATAGTATCTGGTCGCTTCGCTTTTTTTAAACTAGAGCAAAGAAGCGATTAGAAACTCTAGTTCATTTTTGTGTTAAAATTTTTGGTTTGAGGGTATTTTTACGATTTTTTTTTTTTTTTTTTATTATTGTTAAGCTTTCATTTGACCACAATCTCACCTGATGTAAAGTGAAGATGTGGTCTAAGATGGAGCATGAAGGCCTAGAAGATGGCTTATCCGGGCCACATTACGAAACACGAAAAAATCGCTTCACGCACTGGCCCAGCCCGGAGGGTGGTGACAAGCTGCGGCCGAAGCCTACCAGAGAAAATTTTGATTTGAAATTTTTAATTTAGATTTTTAATAATTGCTTTCTCACCTCCTCGGGTTCCACCTTGATGAGCCTGTCAGTCTCCTCCTCCTGGCGCCACTGCGGGTCCTCGATCTGCACCATCAGGTGGTGGTGGCTGCCGCGCAGGTCGGACAGCTTGTTCAACTCTATAAACGTTATTATTTTTTGTCATTATGTTGACCGCAGACCGAAATTTAATTATCACCCGCATAGTAAGTCAGGCCTCAGGCCGGTAAATTACGTGAGAAAACACAAAAAAAAAGACCTTAATACCTTAATTTCTAACCCGAAAGGCATGAAAACTACATAAACGAATAGGTATTCTGTTTAGTCTGTCCGACAGCCCAAAAAACTAAGTACCTATTTTTGCTTATTCAATTAAGTAAAAAAAGAAAACATACTGGAAAATAATCATCTTACACCCCCGTATAAAAAATACGAGGTATAATTAAAAAAAACTCATATTATTAACAAGAAAAAAACATAGTAAAGGTACGGTACAGCCCTGATGAAGGTATGGTACACCTAAGGATTGGCGTCTACGTTGTGTATTTACAGTGTTTTAACTCAAGTGCCATTAAAAAGTAAGCAATCTGTGGATAAGTGCATCGTTAAGCAAATTCAATGCCCAAACAGTTACTCCTTGAAATAAATGTGCTGCAAAAAACTAGATCTCACAAAAATTTGTAATAAACTACAATATACTATGTTATTCGAAGTATGATTCTAGTTTTATTAAAAGAACTAAATTGAATAAAAAACTGCTCAACGTTGTTCGAAACCGACTACATAATAAGGAATTTACTTTAGCTAACCGAAGTAACTATTAATATATTCATGACCACTTGGAGCTGGCTCAAAAACGTCGCGATAAGTAGCTCGTTCTAAAATATTTTTCACCCGATCAGTGACATCTGTCGTCACGTGATTTCAGTCGGGGGATGTGGAGGTATCATCACCCTATTTGTGTCGGTTGAAAGAGGGTTTTACCCACTATGAACTCGCGCAATAAGCCAAGTCATTCGTCCATATAGTTGGTTGATTTCAACTTTGCGCTTGGCAATCCACTTGCTTGATGACATGCATATTCCTATCAACGCAATTACCTTATGGGTTCACTCATTAGTACTTCACGTAACAGAAAGTCAGCTTCCAATTATATAGCTTTTGTCAAATAAAATGTTTATCCCCTAACCTAATAAATATGTAAATGTCGTGTCCGAGCTACATCGGCACATTCCAATTTATTATACTCTATGTAATAGTGATTAGAATAATGTAACAATAAATTATTTATACTTTTATTTTCAATATTTAGTTTAATTAATTTTATGTTGACCTGTCTATAGATGCCCTGTGATTCTAAGGAAATAAACGTTTTGGCTTTGATTTAGACTTAATCGTAATTAACCAGCTCTCTTCTGTAAGTCCTGCTGGTAAATTAATATTAAGTCCAAATCTTCATCTAGAACTCCTAAATAGAATAATAATAAATAAATATTACCGGACAATCGACACAACAACATCGTGGTACGCTACAAAGTTTGTGTTACGGGTACTATCTTATATACTTAATATAATAGACATACATATATGGATATTTTCGAATAACTGCTAATAGAACTAATGTGCTGCTACAACAAGCCCATCATTCAGGGGTAACCTTCAATAATAAAACGAAGGCGGTTGTTCCTCTCAGCCACGAGGCTGACCTCGCGCCGCTTCTGCGCCATCAGCTCCTCGAACTGCTTGTTGAACCACAGCCGCATGTTCTGCCCATTTAACTGATTTGGGAAGTTTTACTGTCTATTAGCCTGTGTTATGGTTGAATAGAATAGAATAGAATATACTTTATTACACACCAGATGAACAATACAATATGAAATTAAAACTAAACCTAGAATGCGTAATGGGCGGTCTTATTGCTAAAAGCAATTTCTTCCAGACAACCGTGGATGGAGAGAAAAAGATTACATATTTTATGGACGGTGGCTTAAACAATATAAATACCTAATATCTAATGCTAAACCTAAAACTACTGGTTGTTACGCAACATTAAATCAATACAGATCCTTAACGGTCAGTCGCATTGAAAAAGGTTGAAAGAAGGAGGCCAAGATTCACTTTGGGTGGCTGAGCCACAATGGTTAGTTAATGTAGATATTTTTCATTTTTACCAGTAGGCCAGTAGACCAAACACCTAGGCCTAGGCGTTTCGTCTTTGGTCCTTGATGGCGCGAACTTAGGCTTTTTATGTATAGTTAGATCTAGGATATAGATGAAACTTCTTTCTTTTATGCAATTTTAAGAAAAGAACGTGTGCCGAAATTATGAGTGTGGCTCATACAGGGGAAATAGAAAAAGAATACCATATTTTGTGTCGACCACGGATAATGTGAGAAATGAACATAGTTGATAATGATCTCAGAGGGCAGCACTCACCTTAACGATCTCCTGCTGCCACCGCATCTGCAGGAAGGAGAAGGCGAGCAGCTGCGGCACGTGGTACGCGGCCACCGCCACGAACTGCTGCGCGCCCGAGCCCGCCAGCGCGCGCGGCGCCGCCTCCTGCTCCGCGTCCCACTCCCCCGCCCCCGCCCCCGCGCCCGACAGCTGCGACGCGTCGCTGCGACGTGTCGACAGCGAGCCGCGCGCGCCCGCGCCCGCCTTCCTGCATAGCACCCGCGTTATACACACACATACATCTACCTTGATAGCGCTAATGCATGTACCCTACTCGCTTCGAACCCCGACCGAGCGTCGACGTTGGTCGCTAACTTCGGACCGCGCGCGTCCGTTACAAAAGCCGGACGACCGCGAAAAAGTATTAAACAATATTCACATTGTCGCCGTGAGCCGAAAGTGGGAGAACACTCAACTTTCATTCCGAAGGTCGTGGGTTCACACCAGACATTTCGTCTTGATAAATTGTGTGCACTTAACACACGTGTTTTAACGGTTAAGGCAAAACATCGTGCGGAGACAGGCATGTTCTGAGAACTTTAAAGAGTTTGAAGGACATGTGACATTCACCATCCCGCACTTGGCCAGCGTGGTGAAAAAAGGTCTAATCTCTCTCGAGAAGGGAGCAGTCCTATTTCCCGGCAGTGGGAACGTTAATAGAGTGTTGATGATTGATGGTTCACATCGGCACGGTTGGTTGTAATACAAAACGTGATACATGCATTATCTAGGCGGATGTATATCTGTTCACGTTAAATAGTTGAATGAATAAGTGAATGAGAGTGATCGTTGAGTACTGACGGCGGCGGCGCGAGCTGCTGCTGGCTGCGCTCCGCGGAGAGGCGGTGGAGCGCGGCCTCGTCCCAGGGCCGGAACAGGTTGTGGTCGTTCTCCATCTCCAGGGTGCGGAGTGCCTCTGCCTCCTGGAGTTCTAGCCAGGTCGGCAGCTGCAGCGGTGGAGGTAGGGTTGCGTAGTTCTCTACCTAGTTGTGACAGCAAAATTCATACTTAGTTTCGATGACTTAGTACTGATGGATAGTTTGGGATGAAAATATTATAGGTTAGGTAGGCACATGTGATTGTGGAACATAATGCGGTAAGGTCGCCTTTAGTACTTCTTCTTATTATGTGAATTTTGTATTGTTTTTTGGTGTACAATAAAGTGTTTTGTTTTTGTTTAATGGAAAAATAAGCTTCTAATTTTTACGATAAACGATAAAACCTCCCTTCAATCTGCGAAAAGGTGCAAATAATACTAATCGTGTCTCGTGTGGTACCTGTTTCATTCAATAAGAATACAATACATACGTGGTAATGCGAGAAGATAGCGAACAGTTTGACGCGCGGCGCCAGCATGGTATCCCAGCACTTTTCTTTGATCCACTGCGTCACTCGGCCCTGCGCCCGGATCCGCGCTTCTACCTCCAGGCGGATTTCCTCGCGCTCTTTTTCAGCCTGTGTATAAAGTATGATTCATAAATCCATAAATTCTTTATTGTACACAAAAAGGATACATTAAGGTTTATTAACGATGGTCATGTACAAAGGCGAGCTTAACCCTATAAGAGTTTTCTTACAGCAAACCTGTGGTGATGAAGAAATTTGAAACAAATAAGAGTAGGTAGAGATTCAGTGATGATATGATGTATTTTAATATTTTTTTTTATATTTGGCTCAACTTGTTAGAATTTATGGCCATATGGCAAAGAATTGGTAAGCGACATCTTTACACCTCTCATGACTAGGCAAATATTTTTTTCTGTTTTAATAAATTTTTATAAAAATTTAAAGACGGTTTGAAAAAACGGCATTGCTATTATTGAATTACTTTGTGTGACTGATACAGGTAATAAAATAGTAACAATAGGAGTTTAATCAACAAAAACTTACTGTAGCAACTAAAATAAATTATTTTACATTGAAAGTGTGACTAAACAATTTTGAACTAACGAATGAATGAATGGTAGACCCGATCTCTCCGTTTCTTGAATTCCTGCAAAACCTGGAGAACATCGAGGTGTTCTTAATTCTCCAGCAGTGAAAAGAATCTGAACGAATGGCACAGAACTCGCGGTTCCTGACCTTATGTTCGATTTACAGGTTAAACCCGGCCAGAGGCAGCTGATGCAGTGTCCTCGCGAAGTCTCTAGGAGTCACCAGCTCGGAGCAGAAACCCGAATGTAACACCGACCTGTCGGTTCCTCTCCTTCTTGTGCTCGAGGTGCAGGTTGAACTCGGCCAGAGAGAGCTGGTGCAGTGGTCTCTCCCGGATGTTCTCGTCCAGCAGTTCCACCAGCTTGGCCTGTACAGCTAGGAAGCCCTTCTGCACCTCCTCGCGTTGGAGACGGCTTTCCAACGCCTCCTCGCGGACCTGCTTCTCTTCTTGGAGGTCTAGGTAGTTCTCTGTAAGTCGGGGTCGAATATCAATCATTTATTTGAAACAAAAGAAAGTATTACATTATAAACGCAATCTCTAGGACTTTACCTCCTGTGCTAGTTAGATACTGTGTTACAGCAAGGTCAATGCCCCGCAAACCACGTATCTATATATATCTATATGCCTTGGTGGCGCGGTGGGCGATTGTCCGCTTGCGGAGCAAGAGGTAGCGGGTTCGATTCCCGCCGAGGTAAAATCGTTTGTATTCCCTGCAAGCACTTTTCTCTTTGGTCTGGGTTCATAATAAAAATATCTATATAATGTTTGAATATTATATTAAGTATATCAGATATCTAGTACCCGTAACACAAGCTTAGAGCTTACCACGGGGCTAGATGTTGTTTTGTAGATTGTCCGAAAATATTTATTTATTTATTCATTTATATAAAATACCTGACAAAGGCATATAAATAAATGCCTTAATGAATAAGTTAAATAATTAAAACTCATATGGGATTTATCTTAAGGAAGGTATCCCTAAATGTCAATGTCAAGTTTAAATGTAATTTTTTTTTGGTTAAAATATTTTTTTATGTTTTTATTCGATTTGATATGAAGAACTTACTGGCGTCGTCTTCATTGATGTATATAAAGTTGTCTGTGTCGCTCAGCAGCTCCATGTCCAGGGGCTCCCGTCGCACTTCCAACTAAACAATCATTTTATATTATGTTTCACAATCTCAGAATTAAATTAGTCAAAGGTTAAAATATAGAGCTATCAAAGCTACTGACTTTTGTCAGAGATTGCTTAACCGAGATAGCTCTATATTTCAAAAAGGGAATAGCTATCGTGGATTGAAACAAGCCAGCTAAAGCAAAATAATTCACATCGTCTTATTTTACAACATATAAAAACAATAATAAATTTGATAAGCATGAGTTAGACTCCTAGGTTTTCGTGTACCATATGTCAATAAAACATATGTCAATAAAAAAATTAAGAGCGCATAATAAAACAACAGCGCCACGGATTGTTGTATAAGATCCCCCTAAATATGTGTTCATTCTATTTTTAGTATTTCTTATTAAAGCGGCAACAGAAATAAATCATCCCTCAAAATTTCAATTCTCTGTCTATCACGGTTCTTGAGATACAGCCAGTAGTCTCGGTAACAGGGTGCCGTTTTAACCTTTGGGTTAAAAATGACGCCAATCGCATGTGTCGCCACAGTCGCCAGCCCATCTCCCTGCAGGCGACAGACGCTCCTATATCCTAGTAGGAGGCTAGTACCGGCTAGTACCGTGGCGACAGGCTACCTTCTCCGGGCGCAGCACGGTGAGCGCCGCGGTGCGGTTGGCGGCGAGCGGCAGCAGGCAGCCGAGCGCGCTGTCCACGACGGCGCACTCGATGTATGACTATATCCTAGTAGGAGGCTAGTACCGGCTAGTACCGTGGCGACAGGCTACCTTCTCCGGGCGCAGCACGGTGAGCGCCGCGGTGCGGTTGGCGGCGAGCGGCAGCAGGCAGCCGAGCGCGCTGTCCACGACGGCGCACTCGATGTATGACTATATCCTAGTAGGAGGCTAGTACCGGCTAGTACCGTGGCGACAGGCTACCTTCTCCGGGCGCAGCACGGTGAGCGCCGCGGTGCGGTTGGCGGCGAGCGGCAGCAGGCAGCCGAGCGCGCTGTCCACGACGGCGCACTCGATGTATGACTATATCCTAGTAGGAGGCTAGTACCGGCTAGTACCGTGGCGACAGGCTACCTTCTCCGGGCGCAGCACGGTGAGCGCCGCGGTGCGGTTGGCGGCGAGCGGCAGCAGGCAGCCGAGCGCGCTGTCCACGACGGCGCACTCGATGTATGACTATATCCTAGTAGGAGGCTAGTACCGGCTAGTACCGTGGCGACAGGCTACCTTCTCCGGGCGCAGCACGGTGAGCGCCGCGGTGCGGTTGGCGGCGAGCGGCAGCAGGCAGCCGAGCGCGCTGTCCACGACGGCGCACTCGATGTATGACTATATCCTAGTAGGAGGCTAGTACCGGCTAGTACCGTGGCGACAGGCTACCTTCTCCGGGCGCAGCACGGTGAGCGCCGCGGTGCGGTTGGCGGCGAGCGGCAGCAGGCAGCCGAGCGCGCTGTCCACGACGGCGCACTCGATGTATGACTATATCCTAGTAGGAGGCTAGTACCGGCTAGTACCGTGGCGACAGGCTACCTTCTCCGGGCGCAGCACGGTGAGCGCCGCGGTGCGGTTGGCGGCGAGCGGCAGCAGGCAGCCGAGCGCGCTGTCCACGACGGCGCACTCGATGTATGACTATATCCTAGTAGGAGGCTAGTACCGGCTAGTACCGTGGCGACAGGCTACCTTCTCCGGGCGCAGCACGGTGAGCGCCGCGGTGCGGTTGGCGGCGAGCGGCAGCAGGCAGCCGAGCGCGCTGTCCACGACGGCGCACTCGATGTATGACTATATCCTAGTAGGAGGCTAGTACCGGCTAGTACCGTGGCGACAGGCTACCTTCTCCGGGCGCAGCACGGTGAGCGCCGCGGTGCGGTTGGCGGCGAGCGGCAGCAGGCAGCCGAGCGCGCTGTCCACGACGGCGCACTCGATGTATGACTATATCCTAGTAGGAGGCTAGTACCGGCTAGTACCGTGGCGACAGGCTACCTTCTCCGGGCGCAGCACGGTGAGCGCCGCGGTGCGGTTGGCGGCGAGCGGCAGCAGGCAGCCGAGCGCGCTGTCCACGACGGCGCACTCGATGTATGACTATATCCTAGTAGGAGGCTAGTACCGGCTAGTACCGTGGCGACAGGCTACCTTCTCCGGGCGCAGCACGGTGAGCGCCGCGGTGCGGTTGGCGGCGAGCGGCAGCAGGCAGCCGAGCGCGCTGTCCACGACGGCGCACTCGATGTATGACTATATCCTAGTAGGAGGCTAGTACCGGCTAGTACCGTGGCGACAGGCTACCTTCTCCGGGCGCAGCACGGTGAGCGCCGCGGTGCGGTTGGCGGCGAGCGGCAGCAGGCAGCCGAGCGCGCTGTCCACGACGGCGCACTCGATGTATGACTATATCCTAGTAGGAGGCTAGTACCGGCTAGTACCGTGGCGACAGGCTACCTTCTCCGGGCGCAGCACGGTGAGCGCCGCGGTGCGGTTGGCGGCGAGCGGCAGCAGGCAGCCGAGCGCGCTGTCCACGACGGCGCACTCGATGCCCGACTCGTAGCGGTGCGACGCAGCGTACTTCAGTTCTGCGTTGAGGGAACATCATTATTTTGTGACTTTGTGTGAGTGTCGCCTTGTAAACGTTTTAGGTGAGGCAAAAATTTGACTGAAACTGTTTGTCCGTCGAGTAGAGTGCTCACCGTAGTGGTGGGGCGCGGCGGGCCGCCTCAGCACGACGTGTCCGTCGAGTAGAGTGCTCACCGTAGTGGTGGGGCGCGGCGGGCCGCCTCAGCACGACGTGTCCGTCGAGTAGAGTGCTCACCGTAGTGGTGGGGCGCGGCGGGCCGCCTCAGCACGACGTGTCCGTCGAGTAGAGTGCTCACCGTAGTGGTGGGGCGCGGCGGGCCGCCTCAGCACGACGTGTCCGTCGAGTAGAGTGCTCACCGTAGTGGTGGGGCGCGGCGGGCTGCCTCAGCACGACGTGTCCGTCGAGTAGAGTGCTCACCGTAGTGTTGGGGCGCGTCGGGCCGCCTCAGCACGACGTGTCCGTCGAGTAGAGTGCTCACCGTAGTGTTGGGGCGCGACGGGCCGCCTCAGCACGACGTGTCCGTCGAGTAGAGTGCTCACCGTAGTGTTGGGGCGCGACGGGCCGCCTCAGCACGACGTGTCCGTCGAGTAGAGTGCTCACCGTAGTGTTGGGGCGCGACGGGCCGCCTCAGCACGACGTGTCCGTCGAGTAGAGTGCTCACCGTAGTGTTGGGGCGCGTCGGGCCGCCTCAGCACGACGTGTCCGTCGAGTAGAGTGCTCACCGTAGTGTTGGGGCGCGACGGGCCGCCTCAGCACGACGTGTCCGTCGAGTAGAGTGCTCACCGTAGTGTTGGGGCGCGACGGGCCGCCTCAGCACGACGTGTCCGTCGGCGCCGAACGTGAGAAGCGCCGCGGCGGTGAGGCGCCCGTCGAACTGCTTCACGTCGTGCCCCGAGTCCACGACGGCGTGCAGCTTCACCGACACCGTTATGCCTTTCTGGAAAACGATCAGCGAGCTCTGGTTTAACACAGTATAAGAACAGATAGTTAGGTAGATGAATCTTCGCAGTAATATCGCTTACATTATAGTACACATAGAAAAATTACATCTATGTATCATAAGTATGTATTTACATAAAAAAATCTATTAGATGTAGTCACCTAACACCCATCGTACAAACTCTGATTAGTTTGGGGTTAGGTGATGCTGTGTGATTAGTCCGGAGATATTTATCTATATTATATTTAAACAGTAACTCACGTCGGCATTGAGCCGGCAGATGTGGAAGCTACGCGATAGATGCGGGATGGCCAACACGTGATCCTTCAACGCCAGCGGCAGCAGACGGCTGTAGGGGCCTTGCATTTTACCGGTGAATTTGTTGTCCTTGCCTGTTATCGCGTTGATGCAGATTATACGCTCACCTAGCAACGATAACAAATCAACTCAACTCAGTGTAAAAAAATTAAGCGAACTGTCAAGACAATGTTATTTCCTTGAGTATTCTTAGTTTTTTAACCCCCAACCAAAATTGGATGTTATAAGTTTGACGTATCTATCTGTTCGTAATGCCTCAATGTTTGAACTGACTCATTGGCGCGATAGGCGAAGGTCCGCTAGATGCGCAAGAGGTAGCAAGTTCTATTACCGCCGAGGGGTCATGTCTTTGTATGTTCTGCAAGCACTATTCCTTGGTCTGGGTGTTTTGTATAATAAAAAATATCTTTTAAATGTATGTCTATTATCATAAGTAAATCAGACGTCTAGTACCCGTAACGCAAGCTTAGCACGAAAATATTAATATTTATTTAATGCCCAGTAAAGAAGTAAATAACCCACCAATATTGTACTTGTCGGAGAAGATCATGAGGCCGAAGGCGCGCATGTAGTCCCCGACTGTATGCAGCATGCAGTCCGCCAGCCCGCGGCCCAGCTCCGAGTACCGGGTTGTAGTCAACTTGTGTGCTGCCGATAGCTGCACAAAAACAATTGTACAACATTAAAAAAAGGTCCTTGGGGTTTTGACTGCCTCAGTGGAGGTCCGCTTTTGGTGCAAGAGGTAGCGGATTCGATTTCCGCTGATTGGTCAAGTGATTTTATTCAAGCACTTCCTCCTTAGACTGGGTGTTTAATATGTATAATAAAAACTATATCTATCTATTTTATTCTATAATTATTAAGTAGGTTTATCAGATGTCCTTAGAGCTTACCAAGGGGCTAGATGTTGTCTGGATTGTCCGGAAATATCCCCACCGCACCAGCCTCGTTTTACTCATTTTAATGTAATGATGATTAATCGGTGACTTACGTTCCTTTAAGTATATCACCATGTCCCTATCTTATCCCTCTGGTGCTTGCTAGACAAATTTAAAAGATTCTTACATGCAATATAAAGATATGTCCCGCACTCATGGCAGCAGCGAGCATCTCCCTCCCCGTGCTGGAGAACAGCACGCGCGACACTATCTGGTGCGTGAGGCACATCCTGTCCGCCAGCACCAGCTGTCCCTCCTCGAACTTGAACACGGTGAGGCCGTAGTTGAGCTGGTAGCAGCCGAACATGCAGATGATAGGCTCCACGGGACTGCACACGAAGGATATGTCCTCGCCTTCCACGAATTTCATCAGCACCTGGAAACAATACAATACACTTTATTGAACACCAATTTATAAAACAAACAATGAAATATGCGTCTCTGCTGTGATCTCTACCGAACAACCTTTGGATGGGCTGGAATAAATTATAAAAGACGGAAGAAGCAAAATTGGATTAACAAGTTAGTAAAGTTAGAAACTTGCTCCACAACTTGTTTGTTAGCCCAATGCTGGGCATAGGCCTCTCAGAGTTTGTGCCATCCACCACGGTCCTATGCTACCCCCCACTGAAACCCCGCAACGCGTACTATGTCGTCGACCCAATCCGCTACCGGACGTCCGACGCGAAGCTTCGTTTGCATTTATGGTTACCAGACGATCGATCAGTCCATAGGGTAGATAACTAAAAATATTCATTATTTTATACAATGCAATAAAATTTCGCGTTACTTAACGCTTTCGTGCGATTTCTACTAAATTTGTACAATACAAGCTTCGATGCTCCATATTTCGTTATTTTCTAATTGTATTGTTAAATCACAAACAGTTGTCCAGAATTTTGGACGGGCTAACACAACTGGGAAATTATCGTTTTTGATGTTATTTAAAATAAGAATAAGAATAAATTTATTGGTCTAAAAAGTAAATACATAGTTTCTTAGATCTATGGCCGCCAAACTAGGAAAAACCTGTATCTTGGAGACCTCCTTCCATTGTTACAAACCAAAGTATGAAAATACAGGTGAGTGGGCATACAAGCACTCGACTTACAAGCTTGCAAGTTGACATCTCGTATATGCAGAAGACGCCGGTGTCGTTCATCGTGGCCACGTAGCTGCACTCCGGCTCGATCAGCTGGATCCTCTTTATGAACCTGCGGTAGGTACAACGTCAATGACAGCAGTATTTGTTTTAAAGAGGGCGCCAATGTAGAGATTAAGAAAAAAACATAATATGTAGAAAGTTGTTGCAATTATGTACACAAAGGGTAATAAATCTAAATTTAAAATTTAAGAAAAACCCCCAATACCAATCCCTTATTTCCTTAAAAGTAAAACACCATAATATTTAGTAATGTGATACCCCACTCGAGTATATTTGCAGATTTTCGGGTTTCCTTCCCCACTCTCAACCCTATAACTTTTAAACGGCTCAACCGATTTTCATGAAACATGTCTAAGAACACCCGGGCCAAACTCACCTTTCATACAAAAGAAACTAAATTGAAATCGCTTCATCCGTTCGGGAGCTATGATGTCCCAGACAGACAGACACGTCAAACTTATAACACCCCTCTTTTTTGGTCGGGGATTAAAAAGGGGACCCTATTACTGAGAATTCGTCGTCTGTCTATCTCCAGGCAGTATCTCAATAACCGTGATAGATAGAGAGTTGCAATTTTGAGGGTAAATGTATTTATCTTGTCGCTATAACAACAAATACTAAAAACACATAATAATTAAATATATGTGACGCGGTAGAGCAAGCCATGACGCACAGCAGTATGCCACAAGGGTATCACTCACCTTTGCTTGTAGAACATGGGCGTGACGCTCAGCTCGTCCTCCGTGGCGAGCGTGATGCGGTACAGCAGGCCGCTGTGCGTCCAGGCGCAGGCCATGTCGCACAGCAGTATGCCACAAGGGTATCACTCACCTTTGCTTGTAGAACATGGGCGTGACGCTCAGCTCGTCCTCCGCGGCGAGCGTGATGCGGTACAGCAGGCCGCTGTGCGTCCAGGCGCAGGCCATGTCGCACAGCAGTATGCCACAAGGGTATCACTCACCTTTGCTTGTAGAACATGGGCGTGACGCTCAGCTCGTCCTCCGCGGCGAGCGTGATGCGGTACAGCAGGCCGCTGTGCGTCCAGGCGCAGGCCATGTCGCACAGCAGTATGCGACAAGGGTATCACTCACCTTTGCTTGTAGAACATGGGCGTGACGCTCAGCTCGTCCTCCGTGGCGAGCGTGATGCGGTACAGCAGGCCGCTGTGCGTCCAGGCGCAGGCCATGTCGCACAGCAGTATGCGACAAGGGTATCACTCACCTTTGCTTGTAGAACATGGGCGTGACGCTCAGCTCGTCCTCCGTGGCGAGCGTGATGCGGTACAGCAGGCCGCTGTGCGTCCAGGCGCAGGCCATGTCGCACAGCGAGTTGCACAGCAGCCGCACCACGCTCTCGTACGGCACGAATGAGTAAACCACTGCCCATTTGTTGCTGTTCGTCTTTTTCAGCCACTACATAGATGCGAAAGTTAATCAGACACAGTTTAAAACAAACATTGGTCTTTAATCTGAAGTTGAAGATTAATTTTTGAAGATGTTTCTGAAAAGGTCCGATCCTAAGTTTTATATCCTAGTCTTATTTATATTTGGTGATAATGATAATAAGAATTGGATTGGATGTTTTTGTGTCAGATCAGACAACTTGGGTAGGAAAAACAAAATCATATACCGGATGGTAAAATCAATGGGCTCTGGAGGGAAACTACTCTAAAGCTAGCTTATTATTCTAAGATTAAACATATCTTTATTTTTTAAATGAAAGAAAACTACATTCAAAAATTCTAGATTTTTTTGTCTTAACAGGGAATGGAACATACAAATAATTTATATATTTGCTTTTTGTAGTTTTGCTCTGGAGATGTTCCTCCCCTGGGGAATGATGTGACATTAAGCAGACAGCTATCAGAGCTGCTAAATACCGGACTAGTGATTGTTGCCAGCTTTGTCCGACTGTGACACAGACAACACACTCACCCGTAGGACCTTATCCGGGCAGAAGATCAGTATTCCGCTGAGGAAGGTGCAGACACACGGCATGTCAATCCCCGGCATCTCCTCGGACCACTCCAGGTTGGTCTTCATGCCGATGCCGTCGGACTGAACCTGCATTAAGCCTATCCTTAGAACTTGGAAACATTTATTAAGTTTCCTCGATACAGGCCCAGCCTAGTGAGGAAACTGGTGGATATCTCACAAAATATAAATAATATAAATAAATATTGCCGGATATTCCACACAACAACATCTAGCCGTAACACAAGCTATAAGCTTGTGTTACGGGTACTAGACATCTGATATACTTAATATAATAGACAAACATACATAGATATTTTTTATTATACATATTAAGCACCCAAACCATGGAAAAAAATGCTTGCAGAACATACAAACACATGACCCTCGACGGGAATCGAACCCGTCTGCTCTTGCACCGCAAGCGGACCTCCGCCCACCGCGCCACTGAGGCAGTCCAAATGTAAGTAATGTATGTGAAATGTACTTAACATTTACGAATGATAACTTAGTTTGTACTTTATCTATACTAATATTATAAAGCTGAAGAGTTTGTTTGTTTGTTTGTTTGAACGCGCTAATCTCCGAAACTACTGGTTCGAATTGAATAATTCTTTTTGTGTTGGATAGTCCAGTTATCGAGGAAGGCTATAGGCTATATAACATCACGCTACGACCAATAGGAGCAAAGATATAGTGGTAAATCTGTAAAAAACGGGAGAAATTGTTCATCTTTAAAGCCTTCCGTTGCGTGCGCCGTGAAAACGGTTCAAGATACACAAAAAATATGTATTAAAGAATAATAGCTCTTTTAATGATCTAAAAAACAGTCCGCGATAGTATATGTCTATATTTTAAGATTAACCCACAAAAACCGTTTTTATGGTACGTAATTTGGTCGAAATAATTTGTTTAAGTTGTATCAACATAATAATAATTATTATTCTTTATTCAAATAAATATGTTGTTGGTTAAGAGTACTTCATCCATTAGATATAACGCGGGTAGCACCGCAGGGCACAGCTATTTGTTTTATATAATTCGTATTTAATAAATATTTAATTAGATACTTAATAATTTGAGACGTTTTCTATCCTCCGACTTTATCATGAGACCCTTAATTACAGTCTCGATTCAACCTGGTATAAAGTTTTCATGAATAAAAGTTAATTTAGTTCAAACACATCATCATTACAAAATAAATAAACTGTTGTAAATGTTGAGGACTTCACTACAATAGTAAAAAATACAGTGTGTTTATGGATCATCTAGTCAGTGGCATACAGCTGGCCCTCAGAAGACCAGAAGACCCCGAGCAGCTTAGGCTCAAAGGCCTGCCAGCCCAGGATCTCATTCTAGATCCTCTTCCTCATTAGGGTTTTACTTACACTGTACAAGTTGGCGTTCTTGTCAATAGCGTAGAGCTGGCCCTCGGAGGACCAGCAGACCCCAACCAGACTGGGCTCGGAGACCTGCCAGCCCAGGATCTCCTTCTTGGTCCTCTTCATCATGAAGGTGCGCTTGTAACAGAGCGCCACCTCCCACACAGTGATGCCGTCGCCCCAGCATTGGCAGGTGAGCATGTGAGTGCGGCTTGCCCTGGAGTTTTAGCATAAGTAGTATGATTATAGCAATTGTTCTTGTATGCTGCTAGAATATTTAGCCCTAGTCTTTGGTTGGGTGGGAAGGTAAACGGAAAGCATCACCTAGCTTCTAAAATAGGTTTAAGGTAAGTAGTATGTTAGTACGCACTTACGTTAGTGCTGCCACCTATAGTTTTAGCTTTATAACTCACAGAAAAATCTGCGACCTCCTCTGCACGCCAGTCGGTACAGCGACAAGGCGCTGCTGCGTGCGCCAGCTCCACACAGACACCTGGTAGTTGGGGAAGCCGCTGAACGCGCTGATCAGGTCGTTCTCCATCAGGCAGAGACCTTTGTATCTGATCACGTCATCGTCTGAAAGGATACGGACCTGAATTATGTGGACTATTATTATTACTTACGAACTCGAGTTAAAATTAAAAAAAAAAAAACACTGGTTCCAGAACCTTACATTCCTGAACAGTAAAAAATAATGTTATTTTGTTATGGTACTGGCTTCGATTAACGTCGCTTAACTTATTAAAAATCACGTTTGATGTATGGTTACCCCCTTAAATATTTATTTATAATGTGTTTTTAGTCTTTCCCATTTTACCCTTTGGGTATGGGACCCTTAAATGGCTTTTAATTAATTAAATCTAAAAAAGTATTGACAAAGATTGCTTTGTAATGTGTGGTCACAGTAACCAGAGAAGTAGGTATGATGTAGGTACATTCCAATTTTAATATTACATACCTTTCAGTGTTGCAATAACATTGAAATGTGGATATGTTAAAACCATGATTCTTGGATACTTTGTCTTCTCCGAAAAAGCAAACATATAGGCTTTGTGAGCTGTAATCATCATACAAAAATATTTTATAAATATAAAAATAATTTTTGAATACAATAAAAATATTCAAAAAAATTCAATTTAATACGAAAATTTAATGATAATGAATTATAAAATGAAGTATTCAGATTTGCTTATTTAAAAAATATATATATAAATCACCATGCTGAGAGCTATTTAAAAAACCAGTGAAATAATTAAACAATAATAATTATTGTTAAATAATAATGTCTTAATTTTGGTCATTTGTTGAAAATAAATAAATAAAAATAGTTAGAATGTTTCTTTATACTAACTTGTTAAATGCAAATTATTTTAAACAATTACCAGTAACAATTTCTACACCATCACCCATAGTTTCATTGTTGGCCATATATACCTTCTCCGTATTGTATTTGAGGTTGAAGAACATTATGTAAATATCATGTGCCACTACCAATATATCCTTGCCCATAAAAGTCATGAAGTCTAAACAGTGCGGCATCACCCATCTGCAAAAATAATTGTTAACAGAATATTAGGAAAAGCTGGTGGCATAAAGCTTAGGGGTTCCAGGAGGGAATTAGGGGGCGGCCTTTGACCAGCTGTGGGACACAACAGGGTTACTAAAAAACACTTATTTTATTTCATAATGAAATCTAGGGGTACAGACAGCAAGAGTTAATTACAAGAACATAGGTTAATTTTTTAAAAGAACATAGGTAAATTTGAAGCCGTGTTGGCTAAGTGAAGCCGTGTTGGGAGTGAAAGTGGGAGGACACTCGACTTTCATTCCGAAGGTCGTGGGTTCAAACCCCGCCACGCACCTCTGGATTTTTCTTCTTGAGAAATTTATGTGCGCTTTGAACACATGCTTTAACGGTGAAGGCAAACATCGTGAGGAAACCGGCATGTTCTGAGAACTTTAAAGAGTTTGAAGGACATGTGACATTCACCAACCCACACTTGGCCAGCGTGGTGAATTAAGGCCTAATCTCTCTCACCAAGAGAGAAGTCCCTGTGTCCCAGCAGTGGGAACGTTAATAGGGTGATGATGATGATGATGAGGTTAATTTTTAGTGACAGAATTCAACTTTAGGTGGGTATGGGTACATGTGAGTTTGGTCATCCTCCACTTAATATAACTCACCCAGTTTCCATAAGCAATAATAATTATATATACTAGCTTTACATGCCACAGCATTCCCAGTGTTTTTGGATTTTCCGTCATTAAAAGGTAGGTATAGTGTTTCTTGTTAAATTGGCTATCAAAGATGATGAAATATTTTTTAAAATCGACCAGTAGACCACTCATTCCTATTGTAAGCATTCAAAAAAATATCAAATTCTTCAGCTAAGTATTTATAATATTAGTATTATTATCAAATTAATTGTTTCTATTTAACAAAGTCAATACTCAGTACCGGCGTTAGGGGGTGCGTGATGGAGCGACGGCCCAGGGCGCCAAATTTGAGGGAGCGATTGGTGAAGGTGGGATCCGATTTGTGTACTTGGTCCTTTGGTCAATCGTCTCGATCAACAAAAACTGTATTTTTACACTTTATATATATTTTTTTTTTGTTTTTTTTTTTTACTTTAAATAGTGTGAAGTATTGTTTAGGATTATTATAAATCTAATCTTAATATATAAAATTCTCGTGTCACAGTTTTCGTTGCCATACTCCTCAAAACAGCTTGACCGATTTTGATGAAATTTTGTGAGCATATTGAATAGGTCTGAGAATCGGCCAACATCTATTTTCCATTATGCAAAACAACGTTTGCTGGGGTCAGCTAGTATCATATAGAATTGTAAAATTGTGATAGAATAAATTACTTAATTAAATTAAAATAAAAAACAATGAAAATATATTCTTGCCCAGGGTGTCAGTCCTCTTAACGCCGAAACCAATACTATATTTAAATTAAATAAACTAGTACGCAAATGCATAAAATGCATTACTACACACCTGGCACATGGTCTGTAAGCATCATCATCAGTAGTAACGGAACCTACGTCCTCAGCCCGTATAGAAGTCGTCTCTCCTCTAACGGAAGTAGTATCGCCTCGCATAGAAGTGGTATCGAATCGCATAGAATAGGTATCGCTTCGCATTGAAGTGACTTCCCTACTAAATGTGGCGTCGGCCATGGTTATTCAATGGATTTTTTACCAATAGCCACTCTATGAGTACATCAATTTTATCACTTTTCTAAAAAGAGAGCACAGAGAGTATATAATCACTACGTCGTTCTGGAATCAAACAAGATTTTAATTTCCTAGCAACGAGCAAGTAAATAAACTTATGTTTTGATTTTGAATCAAAACGAACGAAGGAAGAACTAAAACGTAGTGATTACCTATTTAATATACTCTCTGGAAGAACTTCATTTCATTTGAATGAGTACCTACCTGTGTTGCCATATGACAAAATTATGAATTCACCCCAACCTTCCGGAAATCCCCCTAAATTCAGTATATTTATTTACAGGTAAACCCCTGAAAAGTTATTACAAAATATACAAATTGAAATTCTAAATAATTTATTCCATTGGCAAAATAAAGGTGAATTATTCGTTGATTCATGTGGTTACAAAAGTTTTATAAATAGGTACCCTTACTTTTATACCTACTGCTTGAAAAATAAGAGAAGCAAGTAGCAAACGGCCGACAACTTTCTGCTACTACTATCATCGTACACCGTCGTGCGTAATTTTATAATTACCATATCAATATCACGTAGTGATTTATTTAAATTATTGGTATCCTACCTACTACGATACGAACGAACCAGCGAACGAACTAAATTTAAGTTATAATCGAGTGCTTGTTAGATTTTTGAACGAAATGGATCAACACAATGGATTTATCCAATAGCGTTTACTAATAACTGTCAAAGTCATGTACAACTTGACTTACTGTCAGTGTCAAAAAAACCTAATTCAAGAAGCAATAATGGAATAGTGGATGGGGGAGGGAAGTGAATTTGTTTCAGAACGAGATAAATAAATAAAAAATAAAAATAACTCTAAAATGCTAACAATAAATTGTCAATAAAGCTCTCATTGTGGCAACCATGTGAAATTGATGACTTTTATCGTAAATTAATGACAATGTAAGTATTTACAGATTGCGTAGCTACAGTGTTTATCTTGTTTTGAGCAATGGTTTGTGTATCTACATATTTCCTTGTTTTAGGGCAAACTACACTGGGTCACTAGATGACCCTGTGGCTCAAAGATGGAATTCTACGATGGAGTTCGCCCAAAGTATTACTATGGACAAAAATTTTCCTTTGTTGCTGGTGTCCCTTATATCTGCTATGATGTGGGTGGTATACATCACTTACTACAACAGTCGCGTTCTGGGCTACATACTCACGAGGCTTATCAATAAGTTCTACTTCCAAGATGACAACTTCAAAATAGGTGAGCTAATTTTCTATAAAATTATATCTTATCAGATAAATGCATATGGTGTAGTAATTTTTATAGGTATATTTCTATTTATTTTATCAATGAATGCTCACCTTTTGTTCTTTCTAGTTACCTTTTGATTTGTCTGAAAGCATCAATAATTAATTAAGGTGGTACTAATTAGTAATCATTGACTTGAACTTAATGGCTGCTGCGTAAAATTAGATTTTTGAAGACAACCAACGACTTGGAGACCAAATCATAAAATATGAATGGTTATTTCTTCTGACCCTTAGAGTTTATTAAAATGCATTTGAGTGCCACTTTATCGTAACATTACTCATTTTATGATTGGTATATTGTAGAATTATGCAATTAATTGACATGAGCCTGCATAAGTAATAGTTGCTATGTATTACAATGTTTTAACATTGTCAAGGTTATACCATGATTGCACTTGTAGTTATTTGGTTGGACTGTTTGAAAACTACAAAATACAACATAACTTAGATTTAGAAACAAAGATTACACATCTTTTTCTTTTGCTGTAGAAGTTATTTAAGTAAATTAGTTAGTGATGTAAAATAACATCTCATTGGCACATTTTCTGCATTCAATAAATTAAGTACAAATTGCCAGAAAGTGTAACGTCATGCAAAACTTGCATGCCCTGAACCCTCATTTTTTTTTGTAAGAAAAAAGAAAAAAATTAGGTAGTAAAATGTTTTTATAATCTAAATGATAACATAATTTTTAAGTTTTCTACCCTATTATATTATCTTGTCATTTGACTTCCAATTATATCCCTGTGATCTCTGATCTATATTTTATGTTTACAAATAATTGTATCTCCTAAAAACATATTTTAATTGTCCATAATTCAAAATTAAATTTTTTAGGTTCCTTTACACTCAATGCATTGTCTGGCAAAATAATGTTTCGGGACATAGTTTACATGAACTATGATTACACACTCCGGATACAGGATGGATACCTGATATTTAGATGGTGGAGATCTTATGTCCCTAAAGATGTGTCAGAAGGTAAAATTCATATACACAATTTAACTACTTAAAAGGCGATACATGCTAAACATTTAAAACTGAATTGTTAACTTGTTACAGATCTGTCCCACTCTGACACTCGGCTCTCTATAATGCTCAATGGCTTTGAATTACATTTCTACAATAGATGTGACCTTTATAATGAACTAGAAAAAATATTCAATCTAGAACCAGTTATAAAACAGCAACATGATGATGACTCCACTGATAGAGACAAAGCTATGAATGACGCTAATGAAAAAAGAAGACGGGCGCAAGACACAGTGCGTTCCGAAGCCGCCATGGCTAGAACGTGGCGAGATCTCATCCCAGTTATTAAGATTGACATTTGCACAGGCCGAGTTGTTTTCGGCAATCGATTAGTCCCAACAACCCTTTCAATAAACATTGAGGAATCCCATCTTGTATATAGTACAAAGCCGCCAGCCTCAAGTCTCGATCAAATGATGCATTTTGTCAAAGCCAAAGCAGAGAACTGCAAAGTAATGCTCGCCCCCAGTCCAAACTACACGTCTATGGTTGACGAACCGCCTAGGTACATGGGGGAGGGATTTGTCGTCATGAGTTCCAATTATATCGAGGTCTATTTCTACATGGACGAACCAGGATTGGTTCCAGAACAACCAGTTCTACTACAACTAGCCAATGGTGATGTTGTGGAGTCAGCCCCACCTATTTGGGGAGTTGATATAAAATGCGGGAAAGGCACTGACTTCAGCTACGGACCCTGGGCGGATAGACAGAGAGATCATCTGTTCAAGTTCTTCTTCCCACCAAACTACAAGAATTTGGAAGTCACACCGCAACCGAAACCTGGAGATCGCAGAATGACACAGTCATTTGACATACGACTTTCGACTCTAAATGAGGCGACCATAGATATTTTGTTCACAAAAAATAAAGAAACGAATGCAGTGCATATCAACATTGGCGCTGGTTCATACTTGGAAGTGACTCTTCCATGGATCGTGCTTCAAGATGGGTATACAACGAAAATTACTGGTCAATTGCTTCACTTAGAAGCGACAACAAGTCTTCAATATAGAAGCTTTGCAGAGAGCGAAACTCTAGAATACACAGTGAAATGTCACTATCCCCTGGTGTGGAACCATCACCAATGCTGGCAACTGAGCTTAACAGGATGTAAAGCGACTGCGCATCTCGTCTACACACACATCGACTTCTTCCAAGACCTGATCAACGACTGGGCCACGAAAGCCCGCCCTGACATTCTCCATTTCGTTCCATACACCTGGAAAATTTCACTCCTTCTCAAAGAATGTGAAGTTGTTACTATCAGCAATCAGTACAACTGGATAGATTGCAGCTCGACCAATCAGGAAAACAATCATGTCGCCTTCTGTGGTGACCTTCTAGAAGTGTCATTCGATTTACCCTTCATCGATTTTTTGCCTGATGTAATACCACTCAAGATATGGGTCCAAGGCGAGGCTGTAGATATGAGCTTGTATTTACCGGAAGTTAATACGTCCAGATTATTGCTTCTGTCACTTGACAAAAATATGAAACTCTTACCCTGCCGGCTGAAGGCATCAAAATGGAGACGAAAATGCGTTAAAGCGCAGGGTTGGGTGGACTGCTGGTCAGTGCCCATCGTGGCGCTTAGCGTCAAATATAACTATCACCCTATTCCACCATTGGGACCCGAACCACAAGCTGACATCACTACTCCAGAAAAGGAAGAAATTTTGCTCTCTCCAATGCGAATACCGAGAAAAATGAAAAGGCAACCTCAATTAAATTGGCCAATAGACGGAAGTAATTTCGATCGTACGACTCTCCCGCCGGATAAAGTCACCGTAGACCTTGAGGTGGGCCCATCGGTGCTGCTCGCTTTCGGCACTATAATCACAAGCTTTATGAATCTGCTCGAGAATATATTCGGCGAAGATCAGACTTTCACTGATATGCAAAAATCGCCTAACGTTGACGCATTTTCTTGGACAACTGAGAGTAAGCTTAATGACAGAAGCAGTGTTAACCAACACACTGCTGCTGAAATTTCGATCGCTGATTCGACTGATTCATGCAAGGGTCCGTTTGACCCGCGAAAGGTGCGACCGTTGGACGTTAATGTTTCGATCATAATCCATGACATCCAAGCGCATTTAGTAAAGACTTGTAGTGAAAACGAACCACCGTGCCCAGTGGTCCTGATTGAAAGATTCGGTTTCGAAATGGACAAGAGATTTAAAGAGACGAAACTACAACTTTTACTGAGTCCTTCAATACTTGTCTCTTCTAATAACGTATCACGCTCAAATCCTATGAACACAAGTGCTCTACATCAAGGCCATTTAATGCTGTCGTCGTTTCAACTGCGAGGGAATGGTTTCTTCAGTGATACAAATAGAAATGTAGAGGAAGATACGGTGGAATATGCATGGATGATGGAACTGCAGCTCGGTCAGCTCACTGGTCGACTAACTTTGCCTCAGTTATATCAGGTAGTATCTTCTTTGGAGACGTTCCTCCTTCTCATCTGTGACAGCGAAAACGAACTTGTCCCACCGAATTCTGTTAAATACTGTCATCACGGACTGAAAACACTGATGTGCCCAGAATCGGATTACAGTCTCAAATACCGATGTCCAACTTCAAATGAAATAAAGTATAAGATGATTCGTGTGGCGATTGATCTCATTGACATTTATGTCGCCGACACGAATACCACCCTACAAACTTGGATATCGCCGGCCAGACTAAGCTTCTGCAATCTCCACGGTTCCGGCTTCGGTACAGGAATAACAGGATTATTACCGAATATAAAACTGGCTCTCTTTACACAGTCAAACGTGCACTCAACACATCACCATTCGACGAGCAGCAATAACAGCCAACCCCCTCCGAAAATAGAGAACGAAAATTGGGTTGGAGTTGGGTCCATGTCCCTCGGTCCACTCCTGATAGAAGCGGCTTCATCTATCCCGCAGAGTCCAAGAAACCTACATCTAGTTCAACAGAAGTTTTTGAAACTTCACGATGATAAGACAAAGAGGTTGTGGTTCTTATGGCCTGGTGAGGGGAAGCACTCCGGTTGCGGATGTACCGGAGGCTGTGCATTCTTTGGCAGTAACAGAAACGGACCGAACTTCCTCAAACCCAATCAGTCAGATTTGTTGGAAGGCATCAACGTGGCCATGTTCAACGTTATAGAAACCATCCCGGGAGAGTTTGGTTACGGACAGAGCTTATTGCACGCGGGGCAACTGGTGTTCCATACACCGCCTTACAACAGTTTGAACGTTTGCTTACAACCTACAAACGTAGCTACTTTGATTCCATCGCCATTACCGCAGAGTCTCAACAAGTCTCCACAGAGCGCGGAGCGTCGCAGTCTCACGAGACGTTTCTCATATACAAGTTCTTGCAAAGGGAGTAACAACGTGCTGATTTCTAGCACCAAAAGCGATGCAATCCCGTATGCCAGGCTGATAGCAGATATTCCTCTCGGAAATACGAAAATCGATAGTGAACCAAAACTGAATAAGACTATTCTGAATGTACCACAGCTAGAAAGCAGTGTTTCTGATTCCAAATTAGCATCGAGCTATGTTTTAAAAGACGCTACTAACACACCGAACTCTGTCAAAAAGATTACTGTTGAAGTGGACGCTTTTTCAGTGCCAAAAGTACCACCTCGCGTGGGCGTGTCTGAGTCACACTACTCTTTGAACGCCCAAGTTCCCCCAGATGAAAGTTTGCCCTTAGAAGCGCAAAGAACAATGTCAATAACCAGTGAAAACCATTCCGAGGCTTTCTTCTCCGCTGACGAAGATATGTTCCCGAGTCGGTCCTCTAGCCTTAAACATTCATTCGGTAGCCGTCATAGCAACCAAAAGGATAAGAGCTCTTTTGGAATCAACGATATTACTAGTGAAAAATGGACTAATTCTATACCTCGATCTGAAAAAGAGAAAGAAGTCCTAGATATTCCAGAAACAGTTATTAATGTCACCACTGGCGCACCACCGGACTCAGAAAGCGGATCAGTGTCGTCTACTTCCTTTATTTCCGCCATATCGTCCCAAGAGGACATGACTTTGGTGAATCTGCATATGCAAACGAACAAACCCATCGTAGATTCTCCTTTACTGATGGCTAGCTATATGCAGAACTTGCCCCAATACAGATGCTCGAATTGGTCAAATTGTTCTTTACCGAACGGGAGCGATGTCTACACACTTCCACTCTTCAAACGTGCAGATGACGGCTCTTTGATGTACGTTGGTCAAAAATATATTCCTTTCTTCGAGCAGCATGGGAAAAGTAATATACTAAAGTTGATATCGAAGAAAGATGGAAGTCAGACGCAACATGGACCCTACTCAAACCTTGCGCCTCATTTCAACTCGCAGGTGAAATCCCATCCTTATCCACAAGGATGGTGGGACATCCAACAGAATACCCAGGATAATCAGGAAAATGCCGCAGAAAAAAGTACTACACCAACTGCCACCACTACTAGTGACAGTAAGACAGGAGTTTTCATCAAACTTCGAGGAGAGATCGATGTAATGCTCACTCCCTTAGTTCTTGAAAGCACCCAAAAGTTCATCGAAACTCTAACACCGGTTCTTGCTAACATCCATCCAATAACAGTGATAAATCATTTGCGACTGCTCTGCATATCGTCGGTGGATAGCGGTAACATCTTGAAGCAGAAACAGTACGTTCAAAACTGGCTACCGCAAATGCAAGGCCGAAATGTACCTAACCTAGTGCAAGACAAGGATGACAAATGTAAACTTGCTACGATCCCTCACTCCAATATCTACGAAGAAACAATCCAGGATCAGCTACAAGCGACACTTGCTGTCCCCAAAGTGAACATTATATTTATCCAATCATCCGTGGTCGAAGACATGATTTCGTTCTCTGCACTGGACAATATCCAGGATCTAACCTGTGTATCTTTGTTCGGAGTATCTATAGAGAACATAACAGCGAAGTACGTCAGTTCAAAGCAGACTTTAGAATCTGTGCAGTTGTACTACCGGCCGACTCTACGCGCGTTGGGTAGCAAGAAGTCCTTCGGTATTATGAAGGGCCCTCGAGCACTTATCTCAGCCCAATCTTCTGGTAGAAAAAGACAGGAAAAAGGAGAACCCGTTTATATCGAGACTTCTCAACAACAGTGTGAAGACACGACGATTACATTGAATATAGGAAAAGTTCACGGTCAGCTTCGAAGAATCCGCAACGAATCGTGTCAATTAAAGGACGCTACTATCACGGGAATTCCGTGTCAACACTCCAAAGTATCATTCAAATTCATAAGGCAGGACTCGTGCGCTAAAGGATGCGAAAACATGTGCTGCCAAAACGCTGGATCGTCAGAACCACAAAAAGAAAACCCTATTGGGTATATAATGTTCGAATGCGGCTTAGAAGGTGTTTCCATCAAAGTTTCTAAACACTCGCAATCTCACAAGCCGAATGAGGAGAAGAAACAAGCGAGACCCGACAGTGAGAGCTGCCGTGAGTCCGTAAAATCTGCTGAGGAGCTGAAGCCTGATAAGGAAAAGGCTCCGAAAAGCCGGACGTCGGGGATTGTAGAGGATCTATTCAGGAAACGAGACTCAAACTCTAAGCCTAGTACTCCGAATCTTGGGTCGGTGCCGCCGCCGGTGCCGCCGCCGCCCGAGCCGAGCACGCCGGTGCCGGAGGAACCCTCGCATGACAGCGGCACCATAGTACCGGTCAAGGACAACTCGAACATGTCATCCTGTGCAATTGATCTCAAAGTTGTCTGGTTCAACTTTGCCGCCCCTCCAAGGACTCCGATTACTAAAAAAATCGACTACACGAGGTAAGCCAATGAAGTTAATAATACCTATACTATTTTACTTTCAACTTTCGGGATTATTGCAAATAATTCTTTGCGTGGAACGATTTTTACAATCTTCGACACTAAAGTACGTAATACTATACTTATGACTTGGTGTTAAGTACGTATAGTAAATATCTATTTATTTATAGGAAAATCATCAGCTTAGATTATCACTATAAACTAACGTAGTAGCAACAGAAAGCTAATTAAACATTTTCACGGATAGTCACATTTCACAAGGTGTTTCCTTTATGGTATATACTCCGGAAAGAGGGTGAAGGACACGCACCAGGGGAACATATTTTGTTCTACAACTTTTCCATTTGGAAGCCAATTTGTCGAAAAAAAATCTTTAAAGTGTTAATCTGCAGATCCAAATTTTTCCTGAATGATAGCCATAAACTAATATTTTTTATTTTAATTGGATACCTTGAGAGTTATTAAATAAAGTAAAACCTATTTCATTTAGTATCAATAAATAATCACTAAATAAACAGGGGTTAAAATTTTAATTAAATTTTTATAACTTCTTTCAGGAGTTGAGGCCTTTTTCCGAAAAAAGGCCTAGTACCCGTAACACATGCTTAGAGCTTTCCGCGGTTCTATATGTTGTTCTGTGGATTGTCCGTAAAAATATTATATAAATAGTTACTCTACTTAATATGTTGTTGCAGACTGGACTGGAACCTGCTCAGCACGGCCGCGCCGGCCATCAACGCGTGGATGAACCCGTGCAACAGGCTCGGCATCCGCGTGGTGGCGCTGTACCGTGCGTACGCGCGTCGCCTCACCGCCACGGCTGCTAGCCTGATGGCAGCTGCCTTGGACCTACATCACCACCACTCGCTACCCAAGGTACCTCTTCCTATCCTGTCAAACTGGATTTAGTGTTCATTTCTGTGTAGATGTCGTCATCCTAGCTGACGTTCCTATATACATTTCTTGGACGCCACTCAGTCAGTGCCTTACTCTACCTGTAACAAAGACAATTTTTTTTAGCACAAAAGCTATACAACCGTTAACAAAAACGAAATTATTAAAACTACTTTAAACCTATGTAGATGTACTTTAACACTATGTGTAATAAAGGGCTCAGCATAATGCACATGTCATAGAACCCGCAAGAATCCTTATGACAGAGCATTGGTTTTCAGCCAGGGTCCGTGAGACTGGCAATACCACAACTTGGAAATAACACTACCTCTATATACAATAACAAAAAAATAAGTATATGTTCCACCGTCATTTATTCGTCTAGCCAACTCCATTTTAGTTCGGCCTACCTACACTTTAAGCAATGGTCAACATTGCCGTTTTCCAGAGCCGCTACGGTCGTCACACGCCCATGACGAAACAACTGAGAGAAGAGCCCTCGCTGCAGCTGTGCGCCGTGCTGCTCCGCTACGCGCTGCAGGCGGACGCGGCCGCCGTGCAGGCGGACCTAGCGGAGCGGCATCTGCCCTCGCTGTCTACTCTGAGACAGGTAACTGCTAGTGCCGCTACGTCACACGCCCGTGACGAAACAACTGAGAGAAGAGCCCTCGCTGCAGCTGTGCGCCGTGCTGCTCCGCTACGCGCTGCAGGCGGACGCGGCCGCCGTGCAGGCGGACCTAGCGGAGCGGCATCTGCCCTCGCTGTCTACTCTGAGACAGGTAACTGCTAGTGCCGCTACGTCACACGCCCGTGACGAAACAACCGAGAGAAGAGCAAGACCCCGTTTTATAACACAGTGGAATAATATACTATTCACTTCTTATCCTACTCGTATTGTAAACGCGAAAGTTGGGAGGATGTAAGTCGGTTTTTTGCTCTTTCACGCAAAAACTACTGAATAAATTTTAATGAAACTTCACTATGATGTAGCTTACATATAAGAATAACTCATAGGCTACTTTTACCGCATCAAAATACAAGTTTCCGAGAGAAAATCCATTATACCTAGTAAATCCCGATATGGATAAAATTTGGCACGATCATAGCTGTTTTCCCATTAAATGATACAAGCTACTTTTCCCCCCTTGTAAATCAATTATTACGTAAGCAAACCCTCGGTTGGACAGCTAGTACATAATAAGTATTTAATTAACAGGGAGTGATAGTGCTGAGCCGGCAGTGGAAGAACATCCTGTACACGCCGCTGCTACTGGAGCACAACTACAAGAGCAAGGTTATGAAGCCTCTGAACGTTACCTTCGCTCTCCCGGATCTGCTCGAGGTAAATTCAACCCTATGACTTTCAACTCGATGACAATCATTAAAAAAATAGGGATTCTGTTTAGTCGGTCTGTTAGCCTATCCAATCCAAAAATACTGGTTTTTTTTCGCTTTATCTATTTTATAATAAAGTGCCAAGATGAAGCATCAAAGTTTCGGAGTAGTAGCTTGTGACCCACCCAGTACAAATCGTACGGTGTCGGTCGTTACGGCACGCAAAACTTAAATGAAGGAAAAAATACGTGTAGAATTATTTTAATCGAAAAGATAGTCTTTTTTTTAGTTATGTGATCTACACCCTGCAGTTTTTTGCATTCTAAAACTTAATCATAATAACATAAACATTCTTGACCCCTAAAAAATAATAAGTTATACAATTTTTAAATTTTAGCAGAAAAATTAAGACACATCCATAGGCATAAAAATTTAAAAATAGTTTAACCTGCAAAGTAAGGTTTATCACTTAATAAAAAATCATTAAAAGTTATACAATTTTGGTATATTTGTGACCACTGGCAGTTCAAAATTTGGGAAGGAAGTATAATATGATGTTATAATTTGGACCTTATGCTTTACATGATAGGTTTGTATTTTGCTTAGGATTCTGTGGAGGGCTGGCAAGAATACCAACTGGATAACGAAGCGTTGGACGAAAATTGCTTACTCCTGAACATGGACGTCGAGAAATTGGAGAATACCGGTAAGTTGTACTGTCTAACCTCTTGGTCTGTGTAGTTCTTAATGTTATGAGTGGTAAAGATCAATATTGTTTGAGTTAATTTCACGGTAGGTGACTTATTAGCAGTGATTGGTCCCGTTTTGAAACTTTGTGTACAGAACATAAAATTATTCGGATTCATTGCAGGTATGGCGATAAAGTATTAAGAATATTTATTTAATAGAATAGAAAAATATTTACTGCCCATACGTACATTTACATTTGAAAGTGCCAATAAAACAATCGAAAATGGCGAATCATTTATTGCCAAAAACATTTAAATATTTATAAGTGTACATGTCATTAACTTGAATAGTATACTTTTTGATGTTACCATCCATGAAAATCTTAAATTAGCTTCCTGTTTTTTTTTTTTTTTTTTTTTTTATGGAAGATAGAACTATGTTTGTCCACAATCTCACCTGATGGAAAGCGTCGATGTGGACGAAGATGGAACACATAGATCTAGAAGGTACCTATTCACTCTTGTCTTGAAGACACTCAGGTTGTAGTAATTACATTATTGTTGCTACAAAGGTAGTTGATAGTGTCCATCTTAGCTGTTGATTTTCTTAAAAATAAATATATATACATGTCAGATTATTGCACCTAATTCAATAAAACTATTCCGATCACTGCTTATTAGTCACGTTAGATATGTTATCGAACAATGAAATGTTGCATTATTAACTAATTATGCTGGACTTATTTTTATTGGAACAAATCAATTGTTGTTTTATGAATAGTCATAAGGTGTATTTTTAAACATGCCATTATGATTTTTGTTTATGTCGTTGTTATATCATGAGTCTTAAACTCACGACGTAAAATGTTCGAGTAATTTTTAGATGTTGATTAGAGAGAAAACACTAACACGTTCTAAGCATCTTCACTTTACACTGTATAGCCCGAAATATTAAAGAATAGGACTCCATGCACGATACCCTCTCAGGATTTTTTCCCGTCTTAAATTATTAGTATCTCAATTCTACGATTTGCTCAGTAAATGTTATGCTGTAAGTTCAACCAGTAAATCAACCAACCAGGTATACAAATACGATTGATTCTTAAATGATATTAATTCTAGAAAATCTTATTAAATATAAACTGCTACAACTAAATAAGAATAAAAAACTTTAAAATTGGTTGACTGAGAAATAAGTTCACAGAATTGCATCGAATTTAGACTTCTTTTTTTTTTTAAGTCGGTTAAATAAAATTAAACTTTCCCTCGCAACGAATTAAACTCTTTCTTTATATTGTGCGATAAGTCCTATTTTTATAAATTTAACGTACTTATAGTGTTAATAATTGAAAAAGTTGTAGATTAAAGAAAATGGGCTTTATTATTAACTCCTATTATTGAATATCTCGGGATATAAAGGTTATATCTCACTGGTCTAATAGTGGTATCTGTACTAACGTGTAGTTGTCTGTGAAGCGGCGGCGCACCCGCGACCGCACTCGTTCCCTTCCACGCCGCCCTCCGGTTCGTACGCATGCGGTTTTGTGTCTTGTGTGCACCGTGTTAAAGACGTTGTCTGCTTGGTGTTTGTAGTTTGCTTTGTGTGTTTTCATTTCAATCTATAATTTATATAAAAACATCTATATGAGTATGTATATTATATTAAGTATATCATATGTATAGTCCCCCTAGTAACACAAGCTTTTGAGCTTATCACGGTGCTGGATGTTGTTGTTTGGAATTGTCCGGAAATATTTATTTTATTTATTATTTATCTTTATGGTGATACATTAGAGTTTTTTTTTCTGGCATATCTATGTAATGTAATCATGAAAATGTTCGGCGTAAGGGTGAGTGCAGACCAATACATAGATCAATGTTGACCGGTGTAGTCCTTACTCTGTCGCCCGTTTCACTATCTCTGAGTAAAGTTAGACAATGGTTAAAATAATTAATGTGATAAAGCGAGATAGCTCTTGACTAACTAACCGTTGACACTTATAAAGCTAACCATTGCATAGTTTACTAGGATTTTGTGAAACAAGCCCCAATGCTCACTGTGATTGAATATTTACCCGAAACATTTCTATACACCTTGTATTCACTCTGTGATGAAATGTCGGACCTACTCAAATCGCTCGTGCTCGTTGTGCTGTTACAAGTAAATACTCCAGTGTATCGCCACCTTTATTTTTTTATTTGTGTTATTTGGAAATAAAAAGCATAAACTATTAGAGCAAACTAAGATAAGTTGTTTAAAACTAAATCCATAACCATGGAACCTTTTTCCTTTGCAACGAATATCTAGCTCCAGCAGTATTGGACTTGTTATATCTAGGTGTGTTTATATATAAAAATAACGTGGCTAAGTACTGCTAGTATTTAGTTGGTACAACTACTTTTGATTTGCTAAGTATATACTTTGTCTAACGTCTAAAATATTATATGGATTGCTTTCATGAATTTAACAATAATTAAAACCCATATTATTGTTTTTCTGTTTAGTTTGGTTTGTAATATTTACCCAATGACAAAGTTTTTGTGACATATGATTTTTTTTGAAGTTTTTTTCTGCATGATAGTTCTGTGTGAATTGATATTTTCAGTTTTTAAAATATCTTTATAAGCTCAACAAAGAAACTATCGACCTTTTGTTATTTGTACGAACATAATCATAAATATTACATTTTAGTTTAGACGCCAAATTCTTCAGTTGATATCGCTGCACATTATAATTATTTCTTTGTAGTCCGACAGTGTATACTATCTTTTCACAACTAAATTGCATCTTTGATCACTATTCTGTTGTAACACTATTTCAGATCTTAGTCAATTTTATAGAATCACGCACCAAGGATTATCAACACATAATGTATTCCATCATGTCTTAATTTTTGCCTAAAATCGTGAAATAATTTCGCTATAAACTTCGTTAGAATAAACTTGTGAAATGCGTTCGAGTCCATCCACAAATTGCATGTACAGATTTAATCTATGTTAATATTTTCTCTTGCATACGGTTTGATCACTCTTATCACTCATTTTGGAGGTTTTGTCTGTTCACGTCCGTAAGTGGTAACCCTCTGAATCCTTACACGTGACCTCCGGGTGGTGCTAAGAACAGTCTCTGGTGGTAGGCTTCGGCCGCGGCTTGTCACCACCCTCCGGGCTGGGCCAGTGCGTGAAGCGATTTTTTCGTGTTTCGTAATGTGGCCCGGAGAAGCCACCTTCTAGGTCTTCATGTCCCATCTTAGACCACATCGTCACTTTACATCAGGTGAGATTGTGGTCAAATGAAGGCTTATCAATCATAAAAAAAAAAAAAAAAAAAATCATCAAAACTGATTAAAATCCGTTGGGTGGAGTAAAAGATCTCAAAGACGTCATTTTAAACCGTGTTAAAATTTATAGATTGTATCCAAAAACCACTTAAATTTCCATTAGGTACTGCAACTAAAATGAATCTGCTAATATAGCAGCTACAATCATAGATTTACCATGCAACATCATAGTATAGTTACCCTGTATCTATACCGATCATGTTATTTTCATGATTTGACTCATGACTCATGACATAGTTGCCGCTCACTATCCTGCCTACAAAGTGCGCGCCACTGAGCGACAGGCCTCATTTTTTCCTTTGTCCACGAGGGAACCAGCCTTCCCTCACTCCCTCACATTAAACGTGGGATGATTTAAACCATAAATGATGCAATTTTAAAAAGCAGTCGTTATCAACAAAGTTCTGTACTGGTAAATTCTTAGAAAAAGCTATGTTATGGAAAACCTATGTGCGCGTTTTTGAATGAATACTGCTGCTCAACTAGCGAGCTCAACTCATACCCTAAATTTGCTCGCCCGCACTAAAGTCAAAGTCAAAACGTTTATTTCCTTAGAAGCACAGGGCAAACAGGGCAGGTCAACTTAAAATTAATAAAATTATCAAGCATATAGCATTTTCTTGACAGTTCTCTTTAATTTTTTATACCGAGTCGAGAAATGAATAGAACAACAGAACTTTATCAGTATTTCAATTTGGTAGTTATTACAATTTTGGAGTTCTAACTGATATGTACCTATTATATCTATGTTACATTACTATTAAATTAGGTTTGCATCAAAAGACTTCATTAGTTTCCATTACTGCATCCAAATTATCAACATTGCTACTCTTGTAGATTTACCATGCGAGGTCATACATATACCCTGTATCTAAACCTTTCATGTCATATGTCATAGTAGTTGCTAACCGTCCTGTCCACACAGTGCGCGCCGCCCAAGGACGGGCCAGCTTGGTGTTCCCCACTCTGCCCTTCTCCACGAGGAAACCAGCGTTCCACGACGACGCTATAGCTAGTAAGTATTTTATAAGCGATTGGAAAGAGTTAAAATTAACTTTAATATTATTTTCCCGCATCTCACTGAAGCTAAGTTACTTCGTCTTATTTTTTTCTACACAAATTTAGAAAATTAGTTTCAACCTATAAGTGGGGCTTATCATTTTGTAAAAAACCTAATTTGGGTTATGATATTATTCGTTCGAAGCCTTTTAAGCCACTTCCACATTAAAATCAAAATATAAAGCACTTATTAGGTAAAGAACCACAATAACTTAAAAAGTTTAATGTATTTTTATGTAGACAGGGTCTTTCAGAAGACAAGGCTTTTTTGGAAGCCGTTGCATTGACGTGAAATTTATTTTGTTCCTAATTTAAGCCAACCATTTCGTACGATCGCAAAGCCTAAAACGGGCGGGTTTAAATGTTAGAAATAATCTACAACCTTAGTATTTGAGTGTGATACTTAGAGATAAGTGTGAGTTAGTCTTAAGAATCCTTTTTTCTTGTCCTTTCTCGATCCTTATCAGTTCATTACCTTTTAGAGAAGACATTACTAAAATATAAAATATTTGTAGATTACGGAACTCTAAAAGAGGACCTCCCGACCGTGGGTTCCAATCCGTCCTTGTACACTCCTCATGGCAGCGACGAGAACATCAAGAACGACCGCGCCAGGGAAGACCTCTACCAGTGGATGGCGAAGCAGGAGCCAATTAAAGTGGTATGTGCTATCTAGTTACTACCTTATGTCCACAATGATAATTATTAAAACTGAATATTGAGCTATGACGTAGAATGTATGAGATTTTGTCCACCCATCCGTTTGTTTAGAATGCAGGGAAGTTACAGCGACATGATATCCTCAGGAACCCGAGGATACGCTGAGAAACCCGTGAAGTCATCAGAAAACTTTGTTTTTGAACGAAGTCCGGTGACACCTAGCGTCATATGACACGCACAATTTACCAGTTTGAGTCTTATGCATATTTGCAAGCATTTCACTATTCGTAGCTCATAAATACTTCGTGTTTTTATTTACAGGAGCCGCGTAACAAGAAAATCCCTGCATCCAAGATGGCGCCGCGCGGCATGACGTCGCTCCCTGCCTGCAGCCTGTACCCCGTGCAGGGCTCGCTGATGCTCCTCGACGCGCACCTAGTGTTCCAGCCGTTCCTGTCCGCGCTGGGCGTGTCTCCGCACCAGGTGGCGCACACAGGTCAGTGACCCGCGGCGCTGCGGGTGACGTCACTCCCCGTGCTCGCTGATGCGTAGACACAAGATGGTGCCGCGTGACGTCAGAATCAGACCCTCGTATCTGTACATTTACCTAGTACAGTCAACAGCAAAAGGAACCGATAAAATAGGGTCAAGGGTAATAATATAAACTAAATTTATTCAAAAGTCACTGACTACTGTATTTTGTTAGAAGTAAAGAAACAAATAACGTATCATAAGTGAGTGATCACATTTATTTCGATTATTATGATCATTTTCTATTGACTAATGAAAACTTATTTACAATTGAGACTTTGGTATATCTTGCTACATCTGGCACGTCACACTTGAAGATATATTGAAGTGTTGATTATGATCACCTACTTTAGCTGTTGACTCTTGGCATGCTTTAAGAATAAGAATAAGAATAATTTATTTGCATAAAACATGAGTGTATACATGGTAGTAAGCTTAAAATAAAAGTGTTCTACATGTTTTGCCAATCCTGGCGTGCAAATTTGAGAGGGCACAATGCATTTGCTTTCGTATTCGTATTGTTCTCCTAAAACAAGTAGGTACCTATAATTCGGCAGATATAAAGAGCAAGGGCGAGAGCGGCGAGGGCGGCGTGGCGCCCGCGCTGGAGTCGCTGGGCTCGCGGCTGTCGCTGCTGGCGTGGGTCGACGCCTTCCGCATCGACATCGTGGTGTCCGACCTCGCCGCGCACCGTCGCTCCGCCAAGGGGAAAGGTACTACAGATATAAAGAGCAAGGGCGAGAGCGGCGAGGGCGGCGTGGCGCCCGCGCTGGAGTCGCTGGGCTCGCGGCTGTCGCTGCTGGCGTGGGTCGACGCCTTCCGCATCGACATCGTGGTGTCCGACCTCGCCGCGCACCGTCGCTCCGCCAAGGGGAAAGGTACTACAGATATAAAGAGCAAGGGCGAGAGCGGCGAGGGCGGCGTGGCGCCCGCGCTGGAGTCGCTGGGCTCGCGGCTGTCGCTGCTGGCGTGGGTCGACGCCTTCCGCATCGACATCGTGGTGTCCGACCTCGCCGCGCACCGTCGCTCCGCCAAGGGGAAAGGTACTACAGATATAAAGAGCAAGGGCGAGAGCGGCGAGGGCGGCGTGGCGCCCGCGCTGGAGTCGCTGGGCTCGCGGCTGTCGCTGCTGGCGTGGGTCGACGCCTTCCGCATCGACATCGTGGTGTCCGACCTCGCCGCGCACCGTCGCTCCGCCAAGGGGAAAGGTACTACAGATATAAAGAGCAAGGGCGAGAGCGGCGAGGGCGGCGTGGCGCCCGCGCTGGAGTCGCTGGGCTCGCGGCTGTCGCTGCTGGCGTGGGTCGACGCCTTCCGCATCGACATCGTGGTGTCCGACCTCGCCGCGCACCGCCGCTCCGCCAAGGGGAAAGGTACTACAGATATAAAGAGCAAGGGCGAGAGCGGCGAGGGCGGCGTGGCGCCCGCGCTGGAGTCGCTGGGCTCGCGGCTGTCGCTGCTGGCGTGGGTCGACGCCTTCCGCATCGACATCGTGGTGTCCGACCTCGCCGCGCACCGTCGCTCCGCCAAGGGGAAAGGTACTACAGATATAAAGAGCAAGGGCGAGAGCGGCGAGGGCGGCGTGGCGCCCGCGCTGGAGTCGCTGGGCTCGCGGCTGTCGCTGCTGGCGTGGGTCGACGCCTTCCGCATCGACATCGTGGTGTCCGACCTCGCCGCGCACCGCCGCTCCGCCAAGGGGAAAGGTACCACAGACATACTGGCGTTTAGTTTCACATTTACATTTATTTTGGTACATTAACAAACAATAGCACAGAAGACAGCATAACAAACAGACACAAGAAAATTAACATAAAAACCACAAACAGATAATTAGCTGCCAGGCTGTGCTGCCATGTACCAAAAAATTGTTTGTTGTGTTTTTGTGTTATAATTACTTATTTATTTTTACCCTGAATGGATATTCATTTAATTATTTTGATAGATTTTGATTATTTATTAAGTATAGTTAATAGCCTATACTGAATTTAAATATATTTTTTTTCAAGTTTGTCTAATTTGTACAAAAAAGTGACTTGTAAACATGATTTTTACCAAGAAATGGACTAACTATTAGTTTAAAAAAAACCTCATCGCTATATATAATTATATTATTTTAACACTAATGTATTTTGACCTTTGAAAGTGCATTGCACTTAGTTTAAATATATTATTCCTATTTGCGATATCATAATTCCAGGCAACCAGTCCCACAGCGACATGCCGTCGGAAACGGCCGCGTTCCTCTGCGAGAAAGTGTCCATCGACGTGGACCTGAAGAAGGTCGCCGACATGGCCGTCGACGAGCTCATACAGCGCCAGAACGTGCTGTACATATCCAGGGGGCAGCTGAAGAAGCATATCAACACTGTGCTCAACTTCAATATCAGTATACGGTTTATATCGCAGCAGGTGAGTCTTACAAAATCTAAAGTCAACCGATCAATCATTTATTAAAAACCAGATGTATTACATAGTCTATCATCATCTATTTCTCGTCCTTATCTCACAATACGTGGGGTCAGCACAAAATGTTATTTTATCCCATTTTTCTCTGACAACCTCAACACTCACTTCTTACTAAATAAATAATGAAAAATATTTGGTGCGATTTGCGCAAACTTTTCTTTAGAAAGATTCCACTAAACAAACATGTGTAGTAGAGCCCATATATATATATATATACATGCATCCATAGAAGGTACTTGTAGCAAGTTTACTTTTTAATCTCTGATCTGATCACTCAAAAACAGTACCTACGACAGATAAAGTAGACAGTTTCTGTCCTGACAGAGTCCTCAATCTCATAAAGTAAGCTATTGTGATTTGTTACCAAAATTATAAAACCATGGAAATAGTTTCACATTAGATCTAACATGATAAGTCTTGTCCACCAGGTGAACATGCCGCTTCTCCGACTCCTGCATCAGATCAGCAACATGTACCAGAACGTGAAGGACACGCAGATAGAACTGCGCTCGCAGACCAAGATCTCGCATCGCCAGAACAAACATGCGTCTTCATCAGGTAATTAAAAAAATAAATAAATATGTGAAACGGGGCGATAATGGTGAACATGGTGATAATGGTCGGATTTCAATTAAATGCCCCGGAAGGTTGTCAGTAACTACTAGGTCTAAAATGCTGTAGACCTTTTTTATTCGACAGAAAAATTTGTATTTTTTTCGCTTTTTGTTGAGTCAGTGTTTTTAGGCCCACCTTTGAATACGTACCAGTTGCATAATATACTTTTACGTAGGTACATAGAGTTGCTACTGTATCGATGTTGGACATTCCGAATACAATAGGTTGTTTAATCGTTTCCAGTGTCAGACTTCCGCGAGAACCTAGTTAGCGTGTCATCCATCGACAAGGACACGTTTTCCACCCTGGAACCGAAGTGGGACGTGCTGACCCGCGCGACGACTCCGGAGCTCGCGCCGCCCAAAGCCCAGCCCGCGCGCTCGCGCCCGCAGTCCTTCGCGCAGAAGCTGCGCTCCACGGGCAAGAGCGTCAAGGGGAAACTGGGTGAGTGCTGCTTCTACCTCTATACACACAGGACTGAGTGAGTGAGGATGGACTTGATTATTATTTAACTAGGGCGTCGACCCCCGCACGCACGCGGCCACAGTCCTCCGCACCGAAACTTCGTGCCACCAGCAAGAGCGTCTAAAGCTGAGTAGTAGCACTACTGTTGTCTAAACTAGCGTGTTGGAGGTCACAAGTAGAGTCCATCGCATAGAAACTGCGCTCCATCGGCAAGAGCGTTAAAGCTGGGTGAGTTGTGCTACTGCAGGCTAGAATAGTGTGGCAGATCACAGTCACTAGAATTCGCGTCGCCCAAGGCTCAGCCGCGCGCTCTCCACAGCGGTCTTACAATCATTTCTTGTGTAAACCGTGTCGGCCGAAATCAACACTTAATGTCATCTAAATTCTAATTCTGGGTGGGGAAACTGACCCATGCACTGTCATCTCGCGCTGTGCAAATCTCAGTTCTCAGTTGTAATAAAAGGCCTGACGGGAAAAATATAAAGTCGTAACAGCTATGTATAATCGTTGCAGGCTACAGCTCGCTGAACGAGGGCGCGCACACCCCGATGTACGGCGCGCAGGCCGCGGCGCCGCGCGCCTCGCCCGCCGCGCTCTCCGCCGACGCGCAGGACCGCAACCTGGCGCCCAGGTACCGCACGCACCCCACTCCCACTTGTTGCAGGCTACAGCTCGCTGAACGAGGGCGCGCACACCCCGATGTACGGCGCGCAGGCCGCGGCGCCGCGCGCCTCGCCCGCCGCGCTCTCCGCCGACGCGCAGGACCGCAACCTGGCGCCCAGGTACCGCACGCACCCCACTCCCACTTGTTGCAGGCTACAGCTCGCTGAACGAGGGCGCGCACACCCCGATGTACGGCGCGCAGGCCGCGGCGCCGCGCGCCTCGCCCGCCGCGCTCTCCGCCGACGCGCAGGACCGCAACCTGGCGCCCAGGTACCGCACGCACCCCACTCCCACTTGTTGCAGGCTACAGCTCGCTGAACGAGGGCGCGCACACCCCGATGTACGGCGCGCAGGCCGCGGCGCCGCGCGCCTCGCCCGCCGCGCTCTCCGCCGACGCGCAGGACCGCAACCTGGCGCCCAGGTACCGCACGCACCCCACTCCCACTTGTTGCAGGCTACAGCTCGCTGAACGAGGGCGCGCACACCCCGATGTACGGCGCGCAGGCCGCGGCGCCGCGCGCCTCGCCCGCCGCGCTCTCCGCCGACGCGCAGGACCGCAACCTGGCGCCCAGGTACCGCACGAACCACTTACCTAACCGCATTCTACTCAGTAGGTACTGTGAGAACAGATTGCGCACTGAAACAGTACCTTCTACCTGACAAGTCTATGACACGACCTATACATAGCGCCATGCGACATGTGAATCTTAGAGATTCACATGCTCATCTTCAAATTCGAGTGATGAGTAGTCTAGGCTGCAAAATTGACCTTAACTTGAATAAGTTTTGTTATTTTGCAGGTGTTGGAGAACGGTGTATTTGTTGCTGGATTTGTACGCAAATATGCCTGATGCTGAAACAATTACTCATAGGTGAGTCCCTTCTCACTTTGCGCTACACGATATAGTTAACGCAGGGTTTCTATAGATAAGACATACATTTTATAAGTCAAACAAGCGTATATTCCTTCTGATTTATGTGAAAATTTATGCACACGGGATACGCTAGCTTGCTACTCGTGCGTGTTCTGAGGCACTACTACTACAAGAACGTCCCGATTTGCGTAAAATTCGGCGATAACTATTTGTCGATAACAAAATTTAACTTTACCTCTGAGGAGGATTTACCTCTGGCGTTGCGGCGGTCGCTGCCGCAGCAAGATAGACGCAGCTGCCGAAACAGTACCGACTCGAGTTCCTTTTCAGTTTAAAAAGATATTCTATCATTATCCGAATCAAATTTGAACTTCTTATATTAAAAACGGGACTGACATAAATAAATGGGACTTTATACAAAGATCTTTATACCATGATTGCTATAGATTCTCAGTGACGACGGAGTTACCCGAACAGTACCGGCCTCGCAGCGGGCCGCGGCCGAGCTCTCGGGAGCAGAACGCGAGCAACTCTTCTTCGACGCCGGCCAATATGGGCATTGTGCTCGTTGGAGTGGCTAGGTAACGAACCTTATTCTCTTCTAACAAATATCAAAATCTTTATATATCTGTTATACAATTTGAAGTACAGTATCATTACTATCATTTTGGTGTGCGTTATAACAGATACCTTGAAATCAAGCTGTCGAGTTTGGTTGAATATGGCGTGGCAGTCGCATGTTCCGCAAAGATTTGTTTGGATTTGTTTGATATAAATTTGTTTGTTGCCAACTTTGCATAGCGTAAGAATATTTATTTACATCAGCATAATGTAGATTTAAAAAAGGTCTTAAAAATGTAACTAGTTTCAATAATTATGCTCTACTTAGGCTTAGGCGTCCAAAAATTTTGAGTGATTTATTACATAATGTCAATAAAATATATCATACCAAAAGAAAGTGAAGCTCCCTACACTGGCTTTGTTTGATACATTGTCTTAAATTTTAGGATACATCGAACGCGACTACTAGCGTCCCTTTCTGGCCTGAAACTGGAAGCGGAGATCACATCACTACAGAGCTCGCTGTCGGCGTCGCGCTCGCGGCAGTGGTCGCTCAGCGGGAACCTCGGCCGCTCCATGATCGTGCTGCTGGAGGGCGAGTCCCCCCACCACCAGTGAGTCACTCTCATCACAAGTCTACACCCACCTTCAAATTTAAAGTTATCGACTACGGCTGCTATCAATGATGTTTTTTTCATGTGTATATAATGGTAATGATCGTGTCGTGACCTTGCAGGACGGTGGTGCGCGTGAGCGTGGGCAAGTCGCAGGCGCTGTACTCGTGGGAGTCGGGCCGCGCGGGCGCCGCCGCGCTGGCCAGCGTGGGCCCGGTGCGCGTGGACCTGCCGCAGCACCCCGTGGCGCTGCACGGCGTCATGACGCGCTCCAGCCGCCAGCTCTCCTCCACGCTGCAGGTATGTTGTAGTGCGCCGTGGCGTGGGCAAGTCGCAGGCGCTGTACTCGTGGGAGTCGGGCCGCGCGGGCGCCGCCGCGCTGGCCAGCGTGGGCCCGGTGCGCGTGGACCTGCCGCAGCACCCCGTGGCGCTGCACGGCGTCATGACGCGCTCCAGCCGCCAGCTCTCCTCCACGCTGCAGGTATGTTGTAGTGCGCCGTGGCGTGGGCAAGTCGCAGGCGCTGTACTCGTGGGAGTCGGGCCGCGCGGGCGCCGCCGCGCTGGCCAGCGTGGGCCCGGTGCGCGTGGACCTGCCGCAGCACCCCGTGGCGCTGCACGGCGTCATGACGCGCTCCAGCCGCCAGCTCTCCTCCACGCTGCAGGTATGTTGTAGTGCGCCGTGGCGTGGGCAAGTCGCAGGCGCTGTACTCGTGGGAGTCGGGCCGCGCGGGCGCCGCCGCGCTGGCCAGCGTGGGCCCGGTGCGCGTGGACCTGCCGCAGCACCCCGTGGCGCTGCACGGCGTCATGACGCGCTCCAGCCGCCAGCTCTCCTCCACGCTGCAGGTATTTGTTACTGCGCTGTGGCGTGGGCAAGTAGCGCATACTTAAACTGAAGTTCTCATGAATAATCTCTAATAAATCTTCAATTAGCTTTCTGTAGCTTCTAGGTTAAATTATAGTGATAATCTTAGATAAAGATTTTCCCGAAATTAATAATTAAATAATGACAGTTCTTCGGCGAAAAATATTGTCAACGACGTTTAAGAACCCGTCGTTATATACGAGTTGCGTAATATACTATTTTTTGATGCACTCCCAATGATAGAATGATTTTACAGCCTTTGCACGCGCTTCCCATCCCTTCCCGTCTTCTTCTTAGTTGTAGTAATAAAATATTGTGGTTACAGGAACTAGGCGTGACGCGCACCTCATCTCGTCTTTCTCGCGGCGGAGGAACAGGCCCGGCCGCCTCCGCCTCCTCCTCCGAGGGCAGCCCGCCCCCCGCCCCGAGGCCCCGCGCCCCGCCGCACGCGCCCGCGGGGCTGGCCACCAGGACGGACCCCTTCCACCTGCAGTTCTCGCTCGTGCTACAGGTCAGTATACACTGGTTTCGCGAAGGAACCCGAGCGTCCCCTCGTGTTTCCTCGTGTGCTTCCCAGGGCAGTCCGCGGGACTATATTGTTGGTTAATAAGCAGTGGCGAGTCGCGGTCACAACTGTAGATAGTGGCCGCCACCGATGGTTGAAAATAGTTGTTACTGTCTGTAATCTATAAACGCAGATAAATTGATTAATTTCATGAATCTGTCTGTCTTTGCAGAGCCTGTCCATCACTGCGGCGCTGCTGCCGTCGCTGCAGGCGCAGTACAAGATGGAGCACGTGCACAGCTCCGGCGTGACGGGCAGCAAGGCGCACTTCACCATCGACCTGCCGCACCACTCGCTCAGCGCCGTCACCAAGCTGCAGGTCATTTTGTGCGGCGTTCATCCCGTCCATGTTTCTTAAAATCATATACAACCTTGGTAATGGTACCTCAGGGTGCGCATTTTGCGATAGCACGTGTGTTACTAACAATTAAGCCGCATCAGAGCCAAACACTCGTCGTTTTAGTTTTTAACCCCCACTAAAAAAGAGGGGTGTTATAAGTTTGACGTGTCCGTCTGTCTCTCTGTCTGTCTGTCTGTCTGCCTGTGGCATCATAGCTCCCGATCTGATGGAGCGATTTCAATTTAGTTTTTTTTGTATGAAAGGTGAGTTTAGCCCGGGTGCTCTTAGACATGTTTCATGAGAATAGGTTGAGCCGTTCAAAAGTTATGGGGGTGAGAGTGGGGAAAGAAAACCGAAAATCTGCAAATGTATTCGAGTGGGGTATCAAATGAAAGAGCATCGCGTGCCCTAACTACTTAATATTTTGGTGTTTTACTTATAAGGAAATTAAGGCATTGGAATCGGTGGTTTATCTTAAATTTTAAATTTAGATTTATTATCACTAAAGTTTAAGCCGCTGTAGCAGAAATCGCGTAGCGTAACCACTTGTAACAAGGGATGTTTGTGTCGTCGGCAGGTCCCGGAGAGCGGGCGCGGCGCGGCGGGGCTGCCCGCGGCGGCGGTGGTGGCGCTGCCCGGCGTGTCGGTGCGCGGGCGCGTGCTGGAGCAGTCCGCGCGCGCCACCGCCGCGCCCCCCGGCGCCGTGCTGCGCGCCGGCTCCTACCTGGCCGCCACCGCCGACATCGGCCTCTTCGAGCACCAGCTGTCCACCGACCTGCTCAACCACCTCGTCTTCGTGCAGAAGGTGTTCATGAAGGTGCGAGGGCTAAAGTGTTGCATTTTATCAGAGATTGAAACGGAGAGGCGAAACCGTGTAACTTTTTACTCTATCATCAGGAAGTGAACGAGGTCGTCCAGAAGGTGTACGGCGGCGAGAAGCCCGTGCCGCTGTGGAACGAGGACGACGGCTCCGCCTCGGCGCTCAGCCGGATCCTGTTCTCTCTCACCATCAGGATCAAGGTGATATAACCCTTTTTTTTAAGTATTTTTAAATTATAGTGTAGCGCGAGGAGCGCCCCATGAACGCTGTTCGATAACGCGATAGGAGTGGAGAATTGGGGCGCAGGAAAGGGGAGAGGAACGCGTATCATGTATCTTAGTTATCACAGTCTTTGAAGTGTTTCTTGTAAGTTTTATAGTTCGTGTGCGCTTTTACAAATTAGTAACACGAGACAGGTATAATTCAGGTAAAAACTCAGTGCTATAAACGTTACTTAAAATTGTGATCGTCGTGTGTTACAGCGGATCCAACTGACTGCAACCACGCCGAGCAACTCAGCTGTCCGACTCGAGACAGGAGCTGTAGAATTCGAGCTGTCCAACCGCGTGCAGAACGTGCCTCAGCCAGCGGAGCCTGAGGATCTCAGGCTATTTGCCAGGGCGCAGGTAATATTACATGGCATTTCAGACTATCACTGGCAACTCAGAAGTGACGTCACCATACTGATCACCGATGCCACGGTCGACATCCGGCCCGTTCTCGACGCGGTCTAACGTGGGTCTACAAAGTAGATCACTGCCAGGCCTGTGTGGTACAAAACGCAAGAGATGATTTCCATTCCAGGTCAAGAGGTCTTTGCCTCTCTCATTGTTTGTTATCTTATTATTTCCTACGGCGCCCACTCCAGGAGATGGGGAAACTTTTCAACAAGCTACCCAGAGATTTAAAATGCATTGATAGTCCATACATCTTCAAAAAGAAACTGAAGGATGTTTTGTTTCGAGGTTGCTACTATACCATAGATGAATATGAGGCTGAGAACTTCCTTTAAATATATACTATTATTATTATTGTTAATTAATATATTTACATGCCTAAAATTGTAATTTTATTTTAAGTTTCATTTTTAGAATAAGACTAAGAATAATTTTCAACACGATTTGTAAAATAATTGTTAAGAAATAAATGAATATGAACAATATGAATATGAATAATCGACACACCTACGCCAGTGCCGTGGAGAAAATCTGAAATACTACCAGCCACAAAGTAGTGATCACTGCTAGCTACCCTTTCTTGATATATGGCTTAAAAATTACATATGTAATTACAGTCAGATAAAATAGATGCTATTTTTATATAACTATGCGTGTGTTAACACGATGTGTTTATTTCAGGTGGACGTTAAACTAAGCTTAGGTCAATTGATACGAAATGCGATGTTTGAGGAAGCCGAGCCGGAGTTCCAACAGTACGCCTTCTTTAACACAAGGATAGGTAAGACGTCTGTTTTCAAGAATTATATTATCAAATAGGCACTCATAGCTTACTTGCTCATTAACACTTAGCAGCCAATCAAGTGTCGTGATAAACCTGATATTTTGTTATCATTCTGCTGTATTTTTATTGCTTGGCTTTATGACAGATATTTCTAAGAAATTGTATAGAATACGGCCAAGGGCTACCAATAGCGTAACCCTTTAATACATTAACTTTTTGCATGTAAATTGACAACGATTTGTTAACAAAATTTACCTTCACGCATCTCGTAAAGTCAAAGTCAAAACGTTTATTTCCTTAAAAACACATAGCCCACATGGACAGGTCAACTTAAAATTATTAAACTAAATTGCTTAAACAAAAAATATCAAGGAAATTACATTGTCTTGACAGTTCGCTTCAATGTTTTATACTGAGTTGAGAAGCGAATAGAACAACACAGCATTATCAGTTATTAAAATTTTGGAGTTCTTATTTTGTATCGATCGTAACTTGTAACGAGCGCAGGATTTGACTTGTACATAACATAACATCAGTCTATCATCGTCATCTGCCCTTACAGCGATGCGCAACGCCTTCCAAGACGAGATAGTCTGCGGCGAAGACAAGGAGGTGGTGCTCATCAACCTCAAGCGCCCCCTCATCTACATCCAGCCCATCGCCGTGGACAAGGCCATCCTGGTGTGGCTCAACTACAAGAACGCGTACGAGTACTGGAACGAGAAGAGGCTCAACCTCAACAAGGAGGTGCTGACTGCCACGCAGCAGGTGTTCGAGAAGGTACGTGTCTACGACCTCTGTACATTTATAAAGATTCGAATGAAACTCACTAAGGTAGGCATAATTAAACCTTGGCAACTAAACCTTTTTTAACTAAAATTCCTTTGTCCTGCTTGTGAAATGTGAAATTTGTGTTAGAACGAAACAAATGCTACGTATTTTGCTTGACAATGGACGAATACACATAGCTTGATATCCTTATTCTAGAATAGCTACAGAATCTCCTATAACAGACGTCCATGTATAATTTAAACAAAAAATTGTAAATAGAATATAAGGGATATTATTATTTTTTACAGGTCCAGTTAACGTCGCAGATTACAGCACAGAATCTAAGCACTTTGTTCCTTCAACTGAACGTCGACGAGATCGGAATATGCATTCCTCTGAACCAACCGCCAGTGGTAAGAATAACCGGTTGATAACTTAAAAAAATATATAATGTAAATGCGTTATGAAACTATTTCAAACTGAATAAGAAAATATGATATTAATTTTACTTCTGCCAACACGGCTTTCGTGATGTGATGTGATGTCTAATGTCTAGTATTTAAATGATCGTTTGACAGATTATTTTAAGCCACATCCAGACATCTTTAAAAAGGCAGAACCGATTTTAAGTTTCTTATAAAGGTATAAATAAAATTTTAGACTGCGTGCTGCGGTGCAATATAAACGGATCACTTTACTTATAAAGCGGTCCTTAGGGACCGTTAAATACTTGCTAAAATAACACATTATTATGAGTAAGAAGAAGGAGGCGTAGTCTAACGTTAATGGTCCCTTAAATATTGAAACCGGGCATAAAAGTGGACTTTTACGTGTAAATACTACTCTTATGCAAAAAAAAAACAAACAACTTTGGCTTGAATAATATTTTAAGTTATTTACTTTTTTGCTCCAATAATTTCACTTCATTATTTTCCACTGAGTTTTATCCTGAACAACTTTTCCAACAAATACTCGTTGACAGCTCTCACTGGAACAAAAATATTTATATAAAATATTGTGTGCTTGAGCCATACTGCATAGTTATCACAATGTTTTATTTACTGAAAAGATTATCAATTTTATTTTTAACGTAGAATCGGATTTCATTTCAACTTTTATGTTTGGTTGTTCATTACTTTAGTGATGTATTTGGTCAAACAACGGTGGTAGGGCCTTGTAAAAAAAAGAAACATACCTATTTAATTGGGACATTATAACTAGGTAACTAATATTCTAAATTTGTGTAGATAAAATTAGGACGAAGTAACTACCTTATAACAACAACTTAGTTAAAATTAAATAAAACTGTATATGACAATACTTTGTTAAAATACCTCAATGATAGTAAGAACACATATTATATAACATAATATACAGGTCATAAATAACATACCAATATTTTTCCACATTTTGTGAGGGAAGAACATTCGATGTCACCCTTCATCGTAACTAGCACCGTTTTCTTACACGAGTGTAAAAAATAACATGACATGAATATTTACCGTCGTGTTCATAACAACTCTTATATCTGGCTAATAAGACTGAATTAGCTAAAACACACAACAAGCCTATTTATGTCTTATTTTGCTACAAAGAGATATACAAGGATGAAAATCTTATATATAAAATTCTCGTGTCACAGTTTTCGTTGCCATACTCCTCCGAAACGGCTTGACCGATTCTCATGAAATTTTTTGAACATAGTAGGTCTGGGAATCGGCCAACATCTATTTTTAATTTTGAAAAACAACGTTTGCTGGGGTCAGCTAGTATTTTATAGAACTGTTATTAAACGATTTATCACTAATTTAGGTTTACGCATAGCGTTTTTCATCAAATGTTCTATTTACCTCCTACTCTGCCTACTCCTAGTCTGACATAAACAGAGACATATTTTTTGTAAATATGGGGGTTAGTGTTAAGACAAACAAATTAAATTAAGAAACAATTTTTTTACATTTTATGCAGAAAAAGATTAAGCATCCGTAACCTTCGCATGCAGGATCTTTCTGAAATCTTTTTATGCATAAAATTTAAAAAAAAAAGTTAAATCTATAAATTGGGGTTTATCACTTATTAAAAATAAACATATACTCAGTGTTGCTATTAAATACATAATAAAACCCTACACTTACGTGGTTCTTTTCGCCATCGATAGTCATCAGCGCTATTCTAGCCGCGCTATCCGATATCGCCGTGCTGACTTCCACTTGCTCACATATTCTGTTTAGCTCTTCGTCGACTTCTTGATCAAAAACACTATTCTGTACGCTATTCGAATCGCTAGCTCTATCTGAACTGTTTTCCATAGTAAAATTAATTACACTGTATCTACGTAAAATAGGTATCGAGTATTCGACCAAATCTCAATAAAACCGTACGATACAATATTCTTTATTGAAACACCAACAATAAGGAAAATATTTCATAGAAATGTGCATAGTATAGAGCGAAACAATCGTAATGTTTTTAAAATATGCGAGTAGGAATGTCTGACTGCCACGACGAATGTAATTGCACTGAGTTTACGGTAGGTTACTAGGGTATTTCTTGAGGTCTTCACAGCGCGCAGGTAAAAAGGATTAGAGCTGTTAATGAACTTGGTATTGTTTGAGAGACCTGCTTATAAAACTATCTTCGTAGAAGCGATAAGTAAATTAATAATAATAAAAAACATTTATTTTGTGCCACAATAGAAAAACTTAAAACTAGAAATGGGTAATACAGACCCATTAAGGCAACAAACAATTAAGTTGTTCCTTATCCCCTTTTTGGTAAAGTCTACCGAAATACATACTTATGTATCCGTACCAATAAACTTTAAGTGTTGAGGACTACTTTACAAGCTTGACTATGGCCTCTTCAAAGAATTTATTGCTGTTTTAATAAATTCTTTAAAGTCAGGGTCTGGGTCTTTCCTATGTATGTATTTTCCAAACAAAAATCTTTGTAGTAAGTATATCAGTCGCCTAACATCCATACAAGCTCTGCTGAGTTTGGGGTTAGGTGATGCTGTGTGATTTCGTGATTAGTCCAAAAATATTGATTTATTTTATTCAGTATTAGTTGGTTACAGAAATTTACAGACTTTTGTAAATTATCGTGTTTCGAACACATCTTCTGATATAAATGTAGGTACAGCTAGTGCGATAAGAGTTTGGCTTTGACCGTTATTGCGCAGAAATCAGAAATTGGGTATCAACGGACAATTAGCGGGGTGCGGGGCGGGTGTGTAGGCGCACGCGGTGCTCTGATTGGCTGAAAGTATTGTGTGCGTGACAGTACTCATGTACCCATGCGCAGTAATCCCCTCCACCTGAAGGTCAAAGCCAAACACTCGCCGCGCGATCTGTAAATACATCTATAGCTTGTAAATTTGCAGGCTAACTGGGGCCGCGGCGGCGGCGGGGCGTGCGCGGGGGAGGGCGAGTCCCGCGGGGCGGTCGTCATCACACTGGAGTCCACCTCCGTGTCCGCCTGCAGCTCGGGGGCTCTCGTCTCTAAGGGACGCTTCGTGGGACTGTGTCTTAGGTAAGTGAACATGATAACGAATACAGGTTGATATTACGGACTTCCTGTTAATTAAGAAAGCTGGTTTTAGTCACGTAAAATGAGATCTATCGTCCGTAAAAAAAACGTAAAATGTGTCGATATTATATTATGTATATATCCTCCATATAGATATACAAAAGTAGGTATAGAGAAATAATAGTGTAACTCATGTAGAGCATGGACTGAGCCTGATGGACAGTGACGATATAGCTTTTGAAACTATCATGGTTATCAACAATATTTAGACTTATAACAGGTTTTTACTATGATTGATGATTGAAACATGAAAGAAAATCAATCATGGTAAATATCCCATGATTGATTGTCTTTCAATCAAGTCTTTATTAGTCTAAAGTAGTGACGAATTAACCTTTTTTTCTGTACCCTTTATTAAACCTAGTTTTTTTTTCTCTCCTTTCGTATCATAATCTAGATGGAACATTAGTACCTATGTTGCTGTGTAGATTGCTGAGAATGAAATTTTATTTTGATACATAAACAAAAAACAGCATAAAAACCACAAACAGATAATTAGCCGACAGGTTGTACTGCAATAAAATAGTTTTCTTATATAAATAATTTCATCAGCTCGTCTCTCCATCACTCGTTGTCTCACAAACGTTGTATCGTCATGAACCGAAGAATTTGAGAGTATACCATCCTTCGTCAGGTTCGCGGATGACTTCGAGGCGTCCCTGGACGACTGGCAGCCGCGCGCGGACGAGCCGCCGCCGAACCTGGCCGCGGTGTCCGAGGGCACGTACGAGGTCTGCAGCCGCACCGCCGCTGCCAAACCTAACGGTAACCTTACTGATACACCTGTCGTTAGAGCCGCCGCCGAACCTGGCCGCGGTGTCCGAGGGCACGTACGAGGTCTGCAGCCGCACCGCCGCTGCCAAACCTAACGGTAACCTTACTGATACACCTGTCGTTAGAGCCGCCGCCGAACCTGGCCGCGGTGTCCGAGGGCACGTACGAGGTCTGCAGCCGCACCGCCGCTGCCAAACCTAACGGTAACCTTACTGATACACCTGTCGTTAGAGCCGCCGCCGAACCTGGCCGCGGTGTCCGAGGGCACGTACGAGGTCTGCAGCCGCACCGCCGCTGCCAAACCTAACGGTAACCTTACTGATACACCTGTCGTTAGAGCCGCCGCCGAACCTGGCCGCGGTGTCCGAGGGCACGTACGAGGTCTGCAGCCGCACCGCCGCTGCCAAACCTAACGGTAACCTTACTGATACACCTGTCGTTAGAGCCGCCGCCGAACCTGGCCGCGGTGTCCGAGGGCACGTACGAGGTCTGCAGCCGCACCGCCGCTGCCAAACCTAACGGTAACCTTACTGATACACCTGTCGTTAGAGCCGCCGCCGAACCTGGCCGCGGTGTCCGAGGGCACGTACGAGGTCTGCAGCCGCACCGCCGCTGCCAAACCTAACGGTAACCTTACTGATACACCTGTCGTTAGAGCCGCCGCCGAACCTGGCCGCGGTGTCCGAGGGCACGTACGAGGTCTGCAGCCGCACCGCCGCTGCCAAACCTAACGGTAACCTTACTGATACACCTGTCGTTAGAGCCGCCGCCGAACCTGGCCGCGGTGTCCGAGGGCACGTACGAGGTCTGCAGCCGCACCGCCGCTGCCAAACCTAACGGTAACCTTACTGATACACCTGTCGTTAGAGCCGCCGCCGAACCTGGCCGCGGTGTCCGAGGGCACGTACGAGGTCTGCAGCCGCACCGCCGCTGCCAAACCTAACGGTAACCTTACTGATACACCTGTCGTTAGAGCCGCCGCCGAACCTGGCCGCGGTGTCCGAGGGCACGTACGAGGTCTGCAGCCGCACCGCCGCTGCCAAACCTAACGGTAACCTTACTGATACACCTGTCGTTAGAGCCGCCGCCGAACCTGGCCGCGGTGTCCGAGGGCACGTACGAGGTCTGCAGCCGCACCGCCGCTGCCAAACCTAACGGTAACCTTACTGATACACCTGTCGTTAGAGCCGCCGCCGAACCTGGCCGCGGTGTCCGAGGGCACGTACGAGGTCTGCAGCCGCACCGCCGCTGCCAAACCTAACGGTAACCTTACTGATACACCTGTCGTTAGAGCCGCCGCCGAACCTGGCCGCGGTGTCCGAGGGCACGTACGAGGTCTGCAGCCGCACCGCCGCTGCCAAACCTAACGGTAACCTTACTGATACACCTGTCGTTAGAGCCGCCGCCGAACCTGGCCGCGGTGTCCGAGGGCACGTACGAGGTCTGCAGCCGCACCGCCGCTGCCAAACCTAACGGTAACCTTACTGATACACCTGTCGTTAGCACCCTATTACAGTCATCTAGCGATACTCTGGTTTGAGCTGAGATAGATAATATTAATTAATATTTCCGGAAAATCCACGAAACAACATCTAGCTCCGCGGTAAGATATAAGCTTGTATTACGGGTACAAGTCATCTGATATACTTTATATATTAGACGTACGTATGTATTGATATTTTTTTACTATGCTAATGAAACACCCAGATCAAGGAGAAAGTGCTTGCAGAACATTCAAACACTTGAGCCCTCCATAGCTGGACCATGGCCCTGGATACCATTTTGGAACGCCAATATGTTCGGAGCGCTCGAATGCGGATTTTCGCTCGATTTGGTGTTTGTTTTCAAAGGCAATTCAGTCGTAGCTCAAATAATCCTACTAATATTATTAAATACATACACGCATAAGTTTGTGAGGATGTAAGTGTGTTTCCTGCTCTTTCACGCAAAAACAACTGTAGTGATTTGATGACACCGCACAATGATGAAGCTTATATATCAGAATTAAGGTAAAATACCAGTTATCGCGAGATAATCATTTGTTATTGGTGAATCCCAATTCTGATGAAATTTGGCACGAACATAGCTGATTTCCCATGAATACTTTCTATCGCGGGAAATCGCGGGTGGACAGTTTTTCAACCAATAGTACAATGACACTTTATATTTTAACAGAGAACGCGAAGTGGTTCCTCAACGTGTCCTGGCAGATGGAGGGCGTGGACATCCACCTGGACGTGAACGTGGGCAAGCAGCTGTCGGCGCTCGGCCACACGCTCACCATGCTGACCGGCGTGGAGGAGGAGGACTCGCTCACCAGGGACCCCGAGAGCGACCTGGACGACGAGGCGGACAACAGCAAGGACTCGCAGGTAGCTTTAGTGGACATCCACCTGGACGTGAACGTGGGCAAGCAGCTGTCGGCGCTCGGCCACACGCTCACCATGCTGACCGGCGTGGAGGAGGAGGACTCGCTCACCAGGGACCCCGAGAGTGACCTGGACGACGAGGCGGACAACAGCAAGGACTCGCAGGTAGCTTTAGTGGACATCCACCTGGACGTGAACGTAGGCAAGCAGCTGTCGGCGCTCGGCCACACGCTCACCATGCTGACCGGCGTGGAGGAGGAGGACTCGCTCACCAGGGACCCCGAGAGCGACCTGGACGACGAGGCGGACAACAGCAAGGACTCGCAGGTAGCTTTAGTGGACATCCACCTGGACGTGAACGTAGGCAAGCAGCTGTCGGCGCTCGGCCACACGCTCACCATGCTGACCGGTGTGGAGGAGGAGGACTCGCTCACCAGGGACCCCGAGAGCGACCTGGACGACGAGGCGGACAACAGCAAGGACTCGCAGGTAGCTTTAGTGGACATCCACCTGGACGTGAACGTGGGCAAGCAGCTGTCGGCGCTCGGCCACACGCTCACCATGCTGACCGGCGTGGAGGAGGAGGACTCGCTCACCAGGGACCCCGAGAGCGACCTGGACGACGAGGCGGACAACAGCAAGGACTCGCAGGTAGCTTTAAAACAGGTAAAGTGTCCAAAATGCAAAATCAACGTTTCAAAACATCTTCTAGTGTGACGTAGTGAGCAGTGGTTGTGGGAACCTATTTCATCAGTTTCTTCAGCTGTTGTACATAATGTCATTGTACATAATGTCATTGTGCTTAATGCGTTATATTTAGCAGTTGAAGTCTAGTCGAATAAGAAGGGGGGGGGGGGTGAATTTGAGGAAGGATATCCGAATGTCTGACTCAAAAATACACAAGTGAGATTCCGATTTTGATGATGTACTGCTACTGATTGCCAGCCAGAATCTTTAGAGTTTGTTGTGTGTACGTCAATCCGCCTTGTCATAACATCATAACGTCGTCATAACGGGATTCCTGGGAGGGAAAGTGTAGTGATTGATTTATTTGCGACATAGATTTCCTCCAAATAGTTGAACTGAAGCCCTAATTGGACCACCCACAGGAGAGCATAATCCTGCGGCGCAAGTACACGGACCACCTGCCCGCGTTCGTGTTCGACACCAGCATGGACGCCAAGAAGCGGTCGCGGCTCATCGAGAAGGAGGTGACGGAGCAGGCCAAGATCATCACGGACCTGCGCACGCTGGGCGCCAGCCACGCCACCGTCGAGTACGAGATGCGGCGGCTGCACGACCTGGAGGCGCTGCTGTTCAAGGACTTCAGGAGGTGGGTCGCATGTGGAGCTTGAGAGAGAAGTTATCGACCTAGTTTAAGATGTACGGGAAAGAGCAGTTTCAAGCTATTTTGTTACATATAATAAACTTAGAAAACAGGATTCTTCTAGTTCAGGCAAAAAATACATCATAGTTCTAATTAAATTTATGTCAACTTTAGCTTTAAGTGATTTTCAGAATAAATATTATTATTATTATTTAAATAAATGTAAATTATGTGAAGTATTGAATTCTCTTGTAGACCAACTATACAATTTATGTGTAATATTATATAATATAATAATTAGGTACCTCCGATTTCACCATTGGCTATAAACGCGATCAGATCAGGCTATTACCGTTTTACCGCCTTACTGGAATCAAATTGACATTAACATTGTGACATGGAAATTTGATATATGTATAAGATATAACTTTAACATCATCATCTAGTGTTTTATAAAGTAACTCAACATTGTTTTCGTATCCACAGAGACATGATACAGAAACTTAGACGTCAGAGCGTCCGCGCCAGCTCCATAACGAAGGGGAAGCTCGGCATCGGCTCCAACCGCAGCCGCTCCTTCGTCGTGCCCACGCCGCCGCAGGAGAAGAAGGACTTCGAGTGAGTTGTACATCGATCTAGTATTCCAGACCAGAAACCTAACGTCTTATTGTGTCCCTAACGAAGGGGAAACTGAGATCGCATCGGGTCCGATCGCATCGCTTATAAGTCGGCCTCCTGTGAGTTTAAAAAAAAAATACTCAGAAATAGATCGATGGAATCCTCTATCATCTCATCCTAGTATGGAACGGGTAAATTCAAGGCAAACTTGGCCAACATTATTATTTTACGCATTCGAGTAATGCTCAAATATCCTATTTCACTTTCATAACTTATGCTAGTTACGCTATTCATTTTGAAAACGGGTTTTACAGTTTTACCCACGGAAACTGTGATCCTTCGAAAATTTTTTTCCCCTCAAGAAAATATTTTCATCAGGGAAACGGGAATTCTCCTGTCAGCTCGCGCATCGCTGACTGCGGGCTTTATAACGCTCGGCGCGGCTCACACGGAGGCTCAAATACCCTTTTATTTCGTTTTAGTTTTTTAGATAATATTGAGCGAGTAGTCCATAAATATGAAGGCGCAGGAGGCTTCTCTGGGTCAGGCATCGCAGGTTTTTAGGGCAATGAGCTAAATCACAACACCAGGTATAACAGGTTTAAATTTAATTTTCTTGCTACACAAATTAACACGAAATAATATCACTGATAGATAAACTAGACTACCCTGATCAATTCTAGATTTGATTATAATCGAAATCAAATAGGATTACACCGAATATTAGTGATTTGGTGCGCAAGCGACCATTACGTTCTGACAAGTGCCCAAAAACCAACATGGCCGCCCCGCCACCACAGATACGACGCTTCACTAGAGCAAACCCGGTATCGGTATGGTATCGCTCTTATTCGGTTATTTGGTTATACGGCGTTACTGGCGCGCGCCGTCAAATATTAATTGTATAATTTTGATTGTAGTGTTATGGTAGAGCCAAACCTGATTCTGACCGCGGGCACGATCGGCGACTCGGGCGAGACGCTACTACTGGAAGAGGACAACAGACTGGCTGACATCATAGAGGGAGGCAGTTGGAGCTCCATGGAGAGCGAGGAGTTGGCTAGAGCTGGTATGTTTGGAAGAATATAGATTGCTTCAATCTGGATCAATTCATGTTCAGTCCAGTTCAAAGAATATTTATTTCTCACTAGCGGCTCGCCCCGGCTTCGCACGGGTAATTCAAAATCCCGGCAATTATTCTATTTTTTCTCGCAAAAACCATCATTGAACTCCAACGAACATTAAAAAAAAATGGCCTAATTGGTCCAGGCGTTGTTGTAAGCGCTTAGCAACACATTTTGCGATTCATTTTTATATATAAGATTAACACAAAGGTCACTTACATAAGAAACTTATAGCTAAGTCACACTTTGTATGTCGTTCGTGTCACTAAACTTTCAACTTTATTGAATCAATCATATCATAATATAGTCTGATGTAGTTGATTGAGTTAAGTGGATGTTATGTGTGCTGTTGGCTTGCCATTATAAATAAATAAATAAAGTATGTTTTCACTTTAAAGACTTACTCAACACCAGAGAATTTCATTTTCTTTCTACTGCATTATAACAAACACAAAAGATTGTCAACAAATGCAAACAATAGCACACACTATCACACAAACAAATAAAAATCAGGTGGAATAAAAATCAAACAGGTTGGTTAGTGGTACACTAACGATTTGACACATCGTATGATCGCTACGTCATGGTATGTCAAAGGTAGATTAAGGTTAAGATTGTTAATTTTATTAGTTATTTCAACCATTGATTTACGTTTGCACTTTCTAATTTGTTTTTTTTTGCTGTTGAAATGAAATGAAATACATTTGCTTCTTCTCCACGCACAATGGACCACCTTTGAGTCTAAGTGCGGCAAATCAGGGCCCTCCTAATACATTTATTTTGGTGCATAAACAAACAGACACAAGAAAATTAACATAATGAACCACAAACAGTTAATTAAAACTTATCATCATGAGTTACTCAAATTTCAGCAAAAAAATCTTATTGTTACGTTCCGAAACCGTCTTTACTGACCTTAATTTTGAACGACGTAATAAAAACAGAGGTTCTAAGTCGACTCGTATTTTTAATGTTTAACCAGTTTGCCGTGGCATGTAACTAACATACTAGTGGTGCGTGCGGCAGGTCCGTCGCGGTCGGCGTCCCTGCGCACGTCGCACGCGGCGCGCGGCGTGCGGTTCGCGGGCGGCGGCGTGCAGCGGCAGAGCTCGCTGCCCGCGCAGGCCGAGCCCTGGCCCGACGACCTGGACGTGGTGCAGCTGCGGAGGAAGCCGGAACTCATGTGAGACCTTGCACTGCTTTCCGATCTAGGTGCATAGTGCTATACGCGGTAACCTTCGATAAATACATGTTGCCGGACAATCCACACAACAACATCTAGCCCCGTGGTAAGCCCTAAGATTGTGTTACAGGTACTAGTCATCCGATATACTTAGTATAATAGACATACATAGAAAGATATGTTTTTATATACATATTAAACACCCAGACCAAGGAGAAAACGCTTGCAGAATATACAAACACTTAACCCCTCGGCATGAATCGAAACCGTTACCTCTTTCCTGTGCTGACGGAACCGGTAGCGTCATTCATTATGCAAGGTTCCATATTGAAATATTTTTTATCTTTCGCTGATAAATCTAAGAGCTTCATAGACTTGGTATCCAGCAGCTTCGTATTCTCGCTTACGTTCCGAAATTATCTTTATTGCACACCAATACACACTAACTTAAACATGACAATCAATTAGCTAGAAGCGATCTCTTCAACGCAACCTTTGGATGGATAGGACCCGCCATCAACACAAAAGACGTTGTGTGTGTTGTAAAGAACATGAAAAAATATTGATATAATGCAACTGTTATACAATGACGGCTCCTTAAACATCGGGTCTGTTTTTTTGGGGGCAGTAAAGCGAGTGGCCTAGCATCGGGAGTGGTTTTTAATAGCCTTAAAACAAACTTCTACACCAATTATATAACTACAGTTTAACATGTGTACGAGCTTATTAAATGTTGACTTCCCTCAACAGCTTCTCAACTCAGTGTAAAAAATTGAAGCGAACTGTCAAGACAATGTTATTTTTAATTTTTAAGTTGACCTGTCCATGTAAGCATAGGCTTCTAAGGAAATAAACGTTTTGACTTTGACTTTGGCAGTCTACCAGTGACAGAGGGGTCCGACAAGCCCGGCAAGGCGAAGGCCGCGGAGCCCAACATCGACTTCGAGCTGGACGTGAAGGTGCACATCAACAGCGGCAAGTGCGTGCTGCACACCGCCGAGCGAGACGACATCAAGATGTGAGTCCCACTGCCTATTACTTATGTTCAGGTTGGAGTCACGAATTAGTCTATATACAATGTGTATTTTCGAACCTTCATCAAGCGAAATGTGCTTTTGTGAATTTGTTGTCTGTTGATCTTAGTACAAGGCAGAAAGTACCTAATTCAAATGGATAATAACATGACTACGTAAAGAGATTCGTAGAATATACTATGAAGTTTAATACAACATGCAAAAAAGTACATCTCAATAATCCAGTTTAAAAGTTACAGATCAAAAATAATATAAGAATCGATTTTTTGTTAAATTTCTACAAAAAAATATATGTTTAATAATACGGAAATTGTATTTTATTTTAATTTTCTTAGCTAGGTAAACGATCTAGATTTCAAATGAGACAACTTTGAATAGTTTACTCAAACAGAAACAAAGAAAAACCCAGATGAATGTAACCAAAAGTAAAAAAATGCTTTTTTTACTTTTGGTATTTTTTTATATAAAACATGCAGACTAGCTTCCGTAACATCCGACTTTCATTCCAAAAGTGGTGGGTTCAAACCCCAGCCGTAGACCCCTGGATTTTTTTACTCGAAAAATGTATGTGAAATTTAGCGGTAAAGGCAAACATCGTAAAGAAACCGGCATGTTCTGAGAACTTTGAAGAGAATAAAGGACATGTGACAGTCATCAACTCTCTCACGTCAAGGGTGTCTCTGTATCCCAGCTGTGTGAACGTAAAAACGTAAATACGGGTTATTCCTATAGAATTAATATCGTACCCAAGAAATATAAAGTACTTTCTCTTCATGATTACATAATTTTACGACTCTCTATAGTTAAATGTTCACGAGACTTAACCAGTTCCCTCGTGTTTTCCCAGCGGGTCCCGCATGCGCGTGGGGCGGTCGGCGTCGGGGGGGCTGGGCGCGGGGGGCGAGGCGGCGGGGGGCACGTCGGCGGGGGGCTCGCCCACGGCGCGCCGCAAGCAGCCCCCGCGCCACCAGCCCGCGCTCGACATCACCGTGTTCCGCGTGCCGGGCCTGCAGCTCAAGGTACATAGCTACACATTTTAAACTTAAGGTTCCAAGCACACCAAATAGTTGTATCAACGACTACCAGCGCAGCTCGTCAAATGCTCGTGACAAAGATTTTAATCGTAGAATAACTGGTCAGGTTTCGCCGCAACTGTTTTATTAATTTTGAAAACTATAGGTTCCATAACTTTTCGTTCAAAGGCGATTTTACGAGTCTCCTAGGCAAGAGGGATTTTAAAAGTTATCCCTTTGGTTAGAAGGATGAATTTGGCTGGCTGGCCTGTACACCAGCTTACTGTAAAGACACGGACTCCCCTGATACTGAAACCGGGAAAACTTACGCCTGAGTTGCGCTATGAAGCCCGAAAACTGGGTGCATGTCCGGTCTCAAAGGAGAGAGAAAAATTACCTGTATTTGTAGGCTATGCTCTTTCATATTTCTGTAATAGAAATATTGTTAAAAATCTCATTATGTTACAATTTACAGATTTATCTATACAGATAAAGTAACAAACACATTCATAAAACTCTTGCTTGCAGGTTCATTACGAATCCAAAACCCTGATAGAGGACGCGGCCTCCCCTCCCGCGATGCCGTTCCCCTCCCTGGGCCCGCTTCGCAAGCTGGCCTCCAAGAAGGCGGCACTCTTCGCCTGGATCACGGTGCAGAGCATCCCCGAGGAGACCATCATCAGCCCGCACATCCTGGAGTTCCTAGAACAGACCCTGGAGCCGATACCGGCCAAGGCGTTCTCCACCCCTACTCCCGGTAAGACTGACTATAGACGGAATATAGTTGTTGGATTTTAATCTGCCTTTTTATTTTTTATCCTAATTTCGTATGTCATAGTGGACTCGCCGAATAATTGTTACAATAACTGTGGCTGCGGTGGGTTGTTATTCTTATAATTCACTACTTACTGTATTATTATTTGCAAAATATATTACCGCTTGGAAATTCGCATCACCGCCGCTTCTTTGACTCCTTATGGAAAGCAGTGAGAGAAAAAAAAAAGTTATTCCACTTATTCCCAATAGTTCCCTATTTTTTTTGTTTTTATGTGTTTATGTTTTTTAGTGATTTAACTAAACATTTCTACTAGTTGTTACATTAATAAAAATATATATATATATATATATATAACACATCCAAAATATGCTGCAAACACATGCAAAATGCTAGATAATAATTAATTCTAATGTAAAAAGTGTTCTCACTAAGTGAAGTTTTTGTTAATTCTTTTGAGATTAATAAACGTTCTTAAACCTGAAAATATAAACCATTAAACTAATTGCGACATAAACGCGCCTATTTGAACGAGGGCGTCATGCGACGTCAGTAACGAAGTATGTGGTTTACAAATTGACGTTTTGTTATTACAAAACAACAAGCGATGTGTTTTGAAAATTTGCGAGTGACTATAAAAATAGAAAGAAATTAAACAGTCCATTCAAATCTCGTGCATATTCCCTATTGAGGTCTGCCTAACTCCCGCAGAAGCATCGGGCGCGGACGGCGCGGCGGGCGGGCCGGGCTACGCCGCGTACGGCCAGTACGTGTACGCGTCGTTCCCCGTGGACGTGATCGTGCAGTTCCACATGCAGCCCTCCACCTTCCGCTTCTCGTGCCTGCCCGCCTCCCGCGTCGAGTGCCTGCTGCAGCTGCCCAGCCTGCAGATCGTCTTCAGCTCCAAGCGCGCCAACTCCCTCGAGTACGTACCGATTAAATATACCAACATTACACTCAAATTCACCCTTCTCATCATCATCACCCTATTAACGTTCCCATGCTGGGACACAGGGACTTCTCTCTTGACGAGAGAGATTAGGCCTTAATTCACCACACTAGCCAAGTGCGGGTTGGTGAATGTCACATGTCCTTCAAACTCTTTTAAAGGTCTCAGGACATGCCGGTTTCCTCACGATGTTTGCCTTCACCGTTAAAGCACGTGTTTAAAGCGCACATAAATTTCTCAAGAAGAAAAATCCAGAGGTGCGTGACGGGGTTTGAACCCACGACCTTCGGAATGAAAGTCGAGTGTCCTCCCACTTAGCCAACACGGATTCACCCTTCTAATTCAAGGTTTTAGAGGGATTACCTTTCCAAATTCCTCATACGCCACTCGCACAGGGAAGAAAAGTAATGGAACCTAAGGAACATACCGGCGATGGAGTGGTGACCATCGCATGGTGTGCGCTCACCAAATACGCATTGAATTAAAACAAATTTACCCATATTTTTCTAACTCAAAACGATACATGAAGTTTCGCGTGACGTAATGTTTTTGGGTAAAAAAACAGAAACGTGAAATTTTGATGCTCCATATCTTGGCAGATGGATAGAAACAGAATACCTATTTTTGATGTAGTCATGTGTTCAAGCATTGACCTCTCCTGGGCGTCATATAACGCAGTCGAGTGAAATTAACTGAAACTAACACAACGACAGAGATGCGACAGTATACTACCGAACCTGCAATATTGACTATAAACCTATCATAATAGGATAATACATGTAATCTTAAAACACCCTCGCTATCGCTGAAAACTCCATAAAAGTCCATTAAGTAGCCTCAAAGTTATATGCCTCGGAATACAAGACAAAACAAGAGGCAATAGGTACCTTCTCGATCTATGTGATCCATTTTCGTCCACATCGACACTTACCATCAGGTGAAATTGTGGACAAATATAGATGAGGGATACCTCATAAAAAAAGGATCGTTAAATTATACACTACGTAAAGTTTTTCCGGCAGTTTTTCTGCTAAATAATATTTCAATTTCTGTGTATTTTTAAGTATTTCTGGTTTTATTATTGTTTAGTAGAAAAATAAATATCTTTTATCTGTTTAACCCCCGACCAAAAAAGAGGGGTGTTATAAGTTTGACGTGTCTGTCTGTCTGTCTGTCTGTGGCATCATAGCTCCCGAACGGATGGAGCGATTTCAATTTAGTTTTTTTTTTTGTATGAAAGGTGAGTTTGGCCCGGATGTTCTTAGACATGTTTCATGAAAATCGGTTGAGCCGTTTAAAAGTTATGGGGGTGAGATTGGGGAAGGAAAACAGAAAATCTGCAAAAATACTAGTGTGGGGTATCAAATGAAAGCGCATCGCGTCCACATTACATAATATTATGTTATTTTACATTTAAGGAAATGAAGGCATTGGAATCGGGGGTTTTTCTAAAATTTAGATTTAATTATCTTATCTTTTTATCTTAAAGATAAACTAACATCCAAAATTGCATACCTTGTCACATTCCCCCGCATTCGCAGGGAGATGTCCTCCCCCGCGGTGGCCATGGGCGGGCTGAGCGTGACGGGCTGCCTGGCCGACTTCTCCGTGAACATGTTCCACCCGTACGGCGGCAAGAAGCCCAGCCTCAAGGAGGCGCAGTGGTCGCCGCTCTCCGACACGGAGCGCAAGGACTCGCTCAGCATCAACGTGGAGTTCGTCAAGTTCCACCTCAGCCGCTCCAGGAAGCTGGACTTCCAGTCGGACCAGGACCAGTCCAAGGCGACCGTGAGGTTCTCCAGTGAGTCACCTTTCTATTTGTTATGTTGTTTTAGCTTTTATAGCCACGGTGCTGCCCGTGGTTTATGGAACGACGTATGTCCAGTAAAAAGCAGTAGCAGTGAAAAGGAGTATGGCGTTCCTCGATAAATGGGCACTGAAAGCATCATTCAAATCGGAACAATAGTTCCTGAGATTAGCGTATTCAAACAAACAAAGAAACTCTTTAGCTTTCTTTATAATATTAGTATAGATGTGTTTACCTTTGTTTTATTTAGCCTGTTCTGTCTCACTGCTAGACTAAGTCCAATTTTTACCAAACAAACTCTATCAAGAGCCGTTCACCAGAAATCTTGGAGATTAACCAGAACCAGTTACCGCAGGATCCATAAGATCTTTTGAAAATGTCTTGAATTTTGATCATCTCGGCGACGCTTTCGTAGCCAACCACGTTTGCGGTTCCATGTAGTTTCGTTATGTATTACTATTTCAAAACCTACCTAAAATTGTAAGAACTGATAAAGTTGTGTTGTTCTATGCGCTTCTCAACTTAGTATAAAAAAATTAAGCGAACTGTCAAGACAATGTACTTGATAATTTTATTTAAAAAAAGTTTTGTTTATCAAATTTTTTAGTTGATCTGTCCACTTATGTCCTGTGCTTCTAAGGAAATAAACGTTTAGACTTTGACCTATAATCGTTACGTTGACATAATGTTTAATAATGATATTTTCATTGTTTATTATTCTGTTAGTGTGCTACAAACTCCAGTCCAAACGTAATAGGAAATTGTAAATTTATTTTATCAGTAATAAGGCTTTTTAACCCCCGACCAAAAAAGAGGGGTGTTATAAGTTTGACGTGTCTGTCTGCGGATGGAGCGATATCAATTTAGTTTGTTTTTGTATGAAAGGTGAGTTTGGCCTGGGTGTTCTTAGACATGTTTCATGAAAATCGGTTGAGTCGTGTAAAAGTTATGGGGATGAGAGTGGGGAAGGCAAAAAACAGAAAATCTGCAAATATACTAGTGTGGGGTATCAAATGAAAGCGCATCGCGTCCACATTACATAATATTATGTTGTTTTACAGTTAAGGAAATAGAGGCATTGGAATCAGGGGTTTTCTTAAATTTTAAATTAAGTTTTATGATTATATTATTTATTTTATTTATCGAATCCAACATAATTGTATCCAGCTATCGTGGACATCGGCAGCGCGTCGTTCAAGTACGACATGCGGCGCCTGGGGGAGATCCTGGCGTTCCCGCGCGCCTGGTACCGCCGCACCATCGTGCGCAGGATGTTCCTGGGCGACCCCGGACACTCGCACCACTCCAAGTAAGGACTGCCCTAACATTATTAAATTTTATGCAGAAAAAATTAAGGCACATCCGTAAACCTTTGCGCACAGAATTCGAACCTGCATCTCCAGGAATGCGCCCTGACGTGCTAGAACCAATTACACCAACGCGTCATCACGTGATAGGTCGAAATTTTTCTGCACTTTGTATTATCGAGTGAAGCCTCGAGTAGCGACATCTAGTAGAAAATCCAAGGACTATTCTACTTCCATAGCTGATAATGCAATTCAGATTCAATGGAAACGATGGCGCTCTTGCTTATTATTAAATGTTTAATGTTTTTAATAAGTGATAAACCTCACTTTGCAAGTTAAACTATTATTAAATTTTATGCAGAAAAAATTAAGACACATCCGTAACCTTCGTAACCTTCAAGTGCCTTAACATTGATACTTGAAGTATCAGAATTGTGCACTCTAGGACTCATAATCTTGAGCTTTCTGGAGTAATAAGTTTGTATGCGAGAATCAACGTCCGTAACGCGTTACGGCGCCTGTCTGTCTGACTTTGCTTTGTCTCAAACACCTTAAGCACCTATGATTATTATTTTTTGTTTTGTTTTTTTTGTATTTTATTTTGACGTGTCTAAGTCTTGTAAAACCAAACAATGGAAATAAATGATTTTGTATCTTGTATCAAGCATACGAAAGCGGTAGACAGCTAACGTCTCCACGATAAGGGACATTAGATGCACATGTCTTATTTTTCTATAATGCGATGAATTAACTAGACTTAAGACGTAGAGAAATCTGTATCGTCCGTTTTAGACCAAATAATTTTGTGCTCTTACAATAGCTTGATATTAAGCTGATTCTGAACAGCTTAAATAATTAGTTGGTGATAGACCTGAGCGTTTCTTGAAGCATGTTGTCTTCAACGCTTTGTTTTTAGTAATGATCGCTGCAATAGCTGTCTATCACCACCTTTACACGCTTAACCTACTTTGCATATGAAATTCAGTTATAAATATATATATTTCACAGTTCAAGCAACACAGTCCCTGTGTCACCAGTATTGCCGCAAAGAGAGAAAACAAAGACTGATTTCCAGAAACCCAAAGGTAAGATTTCAAGTTAACTCCTACTTTTGCAACTTTTTCATTAATGTTAATTTGAAATAATTATTATTAAGAATACTTTATTGCCCAAGAAAATAAAGAATTGTACAAAATGTGGGCTTAATGCCAAGGCATTTTCTACCGGCCAACCTTAATAATGATCAGATCGAACAACTTTTCCTTGTATGTTTTCGAGTCTCGTGACTTCTGACAAATACATATAATATTCCTTCATGACTTGTCATTAAACTGCGGTCCGAATATTAAGGGACCCTGACGCTAGCTTTTGGCGCATTAGATCCCCTTTCCCCATCTCTCTATTTCCTGTTATTCAGACAGTCCTTCGCCTTCTGACGCCCTCGAGTACTTATATAAAAGTGTACAATTGTTTTGGTGTTTGCAGACAAGGAGTCGTCTCCGTCGACTTCGGCCGCGTGGGAGACGCTGGTGCTGTTCGCCGTGAACTTCACCAAGCTCAACGTGCACATGAACATGGGCAATGTTATGGGCAACGTCAGGTAAGTGCTGCTACCGCGTTCGATTATATTATTATAGGGTTTTAAACTTGTTGTTTTTATCGAATCCTCTGCTTAGATAGATAATTTATTTAAAGCACTACTTAACTAGAAAACTTACTTATAATAGCAATCAATAGCCACATTACTAGTTGTACAATCGATCTTTCTAGGCAAGTGTTTCGTAATGTGACCCGGAGAAGCCACCTTCTAGGTCTTCATGTCCCATCTTAGACCACATCGTCACTTTACATCAGGTGAGATTGTGGTCAAATGAAGGCTTATCGATCAAAAAAAAAAAAAAAAAAAAAAAAACCTTTGAATGGATAGGATCTGCGGATTTAAACGCAGTTAACTCTGCTGTAGCACACATACGACATAAACTTGGCATAAACATGTCTCGACCATGATAGTGCTCAGAATCCGCTATGCTTTATAATCAGTTGCGCAGAATGCCTGTGCCAGTGGTTAGGGCTGAAAATCAGCCATAATTCAATGTGATGCAATCCCCTCAGCTGGCAGTCCCGCGACTTCGCGTGCACCGGGCGCCTCAGCATCGGCAGCACGGGCCACCGCAACATGCTGGTCGGCGTGGCGCTGGCCGGCTCCGAGCTGGACGCGCGCGGCGGCATCGTGGGCGGCGCCATCGTCGTCGCCGAGATCGACACCTACGGTACCGGCCGCACGCAGCGACAGACAGATTTAAGCTCTAAGATCCGACCGGTGCTCGACGGTTTAAACCGTCGAGCACCGGTCGACAGATGTTGATTAATCAACATCTGTCGACGTTCCCGAATGAGCAGTTTTGACCGCAAGGGGTCAAGTTTCGACGGTTCATCGGTCGCCTACACTGCAAGGCGACACCGCCGTAACGGATGATCCACGATTCTGACACTTTAGTTTATAAGATTAATACTTTTATGTATGTTAGTCTATAAGGTATATGTTTATATGGGCCTTAGATGCCTGAAATCAATGATTATTATTATTATTAATCATAATATTTATGATCACAGTGCACATCGAGGAGGAGCCGGGCTGCAACCCGTCGCACGTGTGCGGCGTGCGGCTGTCCGCGCTGGAGCTGCGGCTGGAGTACATGGGCACGTCGGTGCTGCTGGCGCGCGTGTCGCGGCTGCGCGCGGCGCTGCGCGACGAGTGGCTCGCGCGCCGCGTGCCGCACGCCGCCGTGCAGCACAGGCCCACCGCCAGGTGAGACGTGCGACGTGCGGCTGTCCGCGCTGGAGCTGCGGCTGGAGTACATGGGCACGTCGGTGCTGCTGGCGCGCGTGTCGCGGCTGCGCGCGGCGCTGCGCGACGAGTGGCTCGCGCGCCGCGTGCCGCACGCCGCCGTGCAGCACAGGCCCACCGCCAGGTGAGACGTGCGACGTGCGGCTGTCCGCGCTGGAGCTGCGGCTGGAGTACATGGGCACGTCGGTGCTGCTGGCGCGCGTGTCGCGGCTGCGCGCGGCGCTGCGCGACGAGTGGCTCGCGCGCCGCGTGCCGCACGCCGCCGTGCAGCACAGGCCCACCGCCAGGTGAGACGTGCGACGTGCGGCTGTCCGCGCTGGAGCTGCGGCTGGAGTACATGGGCACGTCGGTGCTGCTGGCGCGCGTGTCGCGGCTGCGCGCGGCGCTGCGCGACGAGTGGCTCGCGCGCCGCGTGCCGCACGCCGCCGTGCAGCACAGGCCCACCGCCAGGTGAGACGTGCGACGTGCGGCTGTCCGCGCTGGAGCTGCGGCTGGAGTACATGGGCACGTCGGTGCTGCTGGCGCGCGTGTCGCGGCTGCGCGCGGCGCTGCGCGACGAGTGGCTCGCGCGCCGCGTGCCGCACGCCGCCGTGCAGCACAGGCCCACCGCCAGGTGAGACGTGCGACGTGCGGCTGTCCGCGCTGGAGCTGCGGCTGGAGTACATGGGCACGTCGGTGCTGCTGGCGCGCGTGTCGCGGCTGCGCGCGGCGCTGCGCGACGAGTGGCTCGCGCGCCGCGTGCCGCACGCCGCCGTGCAGCACAGGCCCACCGCCAGGTGAGACGTGCGACGTGCGGCTGTCCGCGCTGGAGCTGCGGCTGGAGTACATGGGCACGTCATGGGTCATGGGCTGCGCGACGAGTGGCTCGCGCGCCGCGTGTTGCACGCCGCAGGAGTGGGAGGCAGACTACTCCTCTCTCTCTCTCACCCACAGCTAGCCGTATTAGTATTTATTCGAGTTATCACTTCTGTCGGGCGTCCCGTGGCACTCGTTCTATTTTTGTTCGCACACGATTCGATAACGGATACCCATATTTCAGGCCCGCGATAATCCTGACCCACGGCAAGCTGAGTTGGCACCAGCTGCAGATCCTCATGTCGCGGTCCACCACGCCCGACCTGCTGAAGATGCAGCTGAAGCTGGAGGAGTTCTTCACGCAGCAGTTCAAGTCCAGCAAGCGCGTGTTCAGCTCGCTGCACACCAACTACACCAATGCTCAGAGGAACAGGAGGGAACGTGAGTATAGTCTACTAGGAGGTAGGAGTCGCAGCTGGCACCACCTTGATCCTGGAGTCTTTCGCCGACTTAACGTCACACGAGCTGCGTTCCGTTATGCACTTGCGAGAAAATCCTCGGTGCCATGAAGTTTTAATATGTTCCAGGTTTGCCCTTGAGTAACACTAGTGAGTAACACTAGTTTTTTTTTTTTTTTTTTTTTTTTTTTTTTTTTTTTCCGGTTCCGGTGTCAACTAGTAAACATCCTCTGTTGTTGCGCTCTCAGAAATAATTCGAAAACACAGTTATTATCAACACCACATCCAACAAAGTGTGATAAACGCCGAAATTAGTGAAAACTACACTGGATGCACATATTCAGGAAGTCCGAAGTGGAAATATCTGGATAAAAAACATCTTTGCAAGATCTTTGAAAGGTTAGAAAAAACAGTTTTTTCATCTTCTTGACAGTTCGCTGTACCAACATAATAAACTCAGCCGTCACATAGACTTTGACATTAGCACCATAGTGACAGCGTCATAAGGTGTTGCCAGCTAAAACTAGTGCAGTCTTACAGAGGAAATAGAGTTGCCAACTCGGAAACTGTGTTGCCAATACGAACCAAATTACACAAAATATGGCAAAAGAGATGGAAACTTTTTGGCAAACCATGAAAGAGGAAATGGCGGCTCAAACGAAAGAAATAACAGAAGCAGTAACCCAAAAAGTATCAGAAAAAATTAATGAAAAATTAACCGCTCTTATTGAAGAAAACAAAAACCTAAAGACTGAAGTTAAATACTTACATGACAAAATAAGAGTAATGGAAGATAATAACAAGAAAAATAATGTTATTTTCTTCGGTGTTAAGGAAGAACAACGTAGCGGAACAACTCCAACTGAAATGATTTTGAAACTACTCGGAAAAGATATGAACATTCACATACAATCGAATGAAATAAGCAACGCTTATCGTTTGGGTGAAAAGAAAACAGACAAACCACGCCCCATACTTGTTACCTTTACTACGAACTGGAGAAGGAACGAAGTGCTCAAGAATAAAAAGAAACTGAACTCAGAAGTATATGTAAAAGAAGATCTCAGCAAAGAAACGATTGAAAAGAGAAAACAACTTCTGCCCCAGCTGAAAGAAGAAAGAGCAAAGGGTAAAATCTGCTACTTTGTCAAAGATAAAATATTCATAAGAGAACCTAAAGAAGATAAAAGAGACAAGAGGAAAAGGGATAACATTAGCTCTCCCAGTAAATCTCCAAATAATCAATCCAACCCAGCGCCAAAAAAGATGAACAAAACTAATATATTAGATTACGTAGCACGTGGCAGGTCAGCTTCGTTATCTCTACCTTCAACGTCAAAAAACACGCAATAGACACCGACAACAGGAAAAATAAGAAAAACAACGAAAATAACTTAAATAAACAAACAAATACCCCAAGCCGGCTGGTCACCGTGGGGAATTATGACTACTACCCTCCAGACACTACCCCCATACATAATTCCGGAAACAAGAAACAAAGCATCAAAGACATCCATATAGCTACATTCAACACTCTCTCACTAAGATTAGAAGAAAACCTAGAAGAGCTCTTATACTCTATACAAAACATTAAATGGGACATCATAGGCTTGAGTGAAGTTAGAAGAAATGGCGAATCTATTGTAGAATACAATGACATTATATTATATTACAAAGGTCTTATTCCTGGAAGACATGGAGTAGGATTCCTAATCAAAAAGGAACTCAAAAACTCAATAGTAGAAATAATAGGAATATCTGATAGAATAGCGATATTAAATTTAAGAATTCCTACTAACAAAGATATTTGGTCTATAGTGCAGGTATATTCACCAACGGAACAATCTACAACTACAGAAATCGAGCAATTTTATTCAACTCTTAACACCGCTATAAAAGACCATACACATAAAAACTGCATTGTGATGGGAGATTTTAATGCACAAGTAGGAGAACCACGCAACGGAGAAGATGTAGTATTGGGCCCGTTCAGTAAAGGAAAGAGAACAAGAAATGGACAAAAGCTGATAGAAATGGCATTTGAAAACAATTTAAAAATAATGAACAATGTATTCAAAAAACGAATTTCAAAACGATGGACATGGATATCACCAGACGGCCGTTACAAAAACGAGATAGATTATATTTTAACAAATAGATATAACTTAATTGATGAATGTAGTACTATCGCTAATCTCAATTTTAATAGCAATCACAGAATGCTCAGAGCGCGTCTTAACATTTCTTCTAATATAAAGCTAAGCCGGCCATTCAAGATCAAAACATCAACAGCAAACAACAAGGAAAAGATAGCAAACATAAAAGAGAATCTGAAAATAGTAACAGAATCAGCTCTTCAACGCCGCAAGAAAAATACGACAAAATACACGACATACTTACAGCAAGAGCAGAAACTAACACCAAGAAAAAAGAGAATAGAGAAATATCTAAAGAAGTGAAAGAACTCCTAGACAAAAGGCTTGAATTAATCAACACGCCAAACAAAACCAAGGACATCAGAAAAGAAATAGGAAGAATAAGTAAGGAGATAAAAAATCAAATGAGAAAGGACAGAGAAAGATCACGGCAAAATACATTTGAAACACACATAATTAAAACTGGTGGCATTAGAAAGGCACTTAAAATTCTATCAGACAAAACACATTGGATTCCAAATATGAAAGACCACTCTCACAGAACTAAAACAAAACGAGCTGATATTTTATCAATAGCTACAACATTCTATGAAAATCTGTATTCTAGCAAAAAACAAATGGATAAAGTATATTTAGATATTCACAATAAAGTTCCTCCAATTCTGCTAAATGAAGTAATCAAAGCAATAGAAACCCAGAAAAAAGATAAAGCCTCCGGACCCGACGATATAAACAACGAAACGCTCTTAGAATGTAAGGACGAGATTGCGCCACTATTAAAACATGTATTCAACGATATACTATACTCTGAAAACATACCAAAGCAATGGACATTATCAACAATCAGCTTGCTACATAAAAAAGGTGACAAGAATGAAATGAACAACTACAGACCTATCAGCCTGATGTCTAACATCTATAAGATCTTTGCCAAAGTAATTCTAGGGCGAATAACAAGAATTCTTGATGAAAATCAACCTAGAGAGCAAGCTGGCTTCAGGACAGGATACTCGACATTGGACCATATACACACAGTAAGGCAAATTTTTGAGAAAAATAAAGAATTTAATGTTCCTTTCTATTGCTGCTTTATAGACTATAACAAGGCGTTTGATACAATCGAACATGAAAATATTTGGCACTGTCTTAAGAAACAAGGAGTAGATCACAAATATATTAGAGTCCTAAAAAATGTATACACTAAAACAACAGCTAAAATAAAACTTGAAAGATTAGGTAAAGAAATAAAAGTTGAAAGAGGGGTTCGCCAAGGTGACCCCCTATCCCCTAAACTGTTTACAGCAGTACTGGAAGAAATTTTTCGAAATCTTGACTGGGACAATTATTATGGAATAAATATCAATGGACAACAACTCACACACCTTCGATTTGCAGACGACATAATATTATTTGCAACATCAAAAGACGTCCTATATAACATGCTTATTGACTTAGACAGAGAGAGTCGCAAAGCTGGCCTAACGATGAATACTTCCAAAACAAAAGCAATGACAAACGCACAAGAATTTTCTTTCATCGTTAACAGTGAGCGAATAGAGTTCGTCAATGAATATACTTACCTTGGACAGCAAATTTCAACAGCGGATATCATGTCCAAGGAAATAGACACAAGAATTGGAAAAGCATGGAAATGTTACTGGGGACTTAAGGAAGTGATGAAGAATCCAGAAATAAAGATAAATATAAAAACAAAACTATATAACACCTGTATACTCCCTGTTTTAACTTATGGTTGTCAAACTTGGGCTCTCACTAAAGCACAAAACGCAAAACTTAAAACCTGTCAGACAGCTATGGAACGCAGCATGTTAAACATAAAAAAATCTGACAGAGTAAGGAACCAACTTATCAGGAAACGCACCAAAATAGAAGATGTGACATCAAGAATAAGAAGACTAAAATGGATGTGGACTGGACACATGATAAGAGGCATTGAAAAGTGGAATAAGGAAATAGCATTCTGGTACCCAAGAGACAAGAAAAGGAATAGAGGCAGACAATTCAGAAGGTGGGAAGACGAAATAAAGACTGTAGCGGGGAAAACATGGTCACGGAAAGCATTAAACAGAGCAGACTGGAAAATTATGGAGGAGGCCTTTGCCAGAGCGGGGCAAACAGACAATGTTATCGGTGTCATAGACTCAACTGAGTCAGTAGGTTAAGTTACCAATGTAAAATCAGTGTCTGAATAAAGGCTTTTATTATTATTATTATATTATTTATTAACACTAGTGATGCCTTTTGGGTCTTGTTCTTGGTTGAATGGCTCGTTGTGTTTGTGTTGTAACAACTCTACTAGTGTCTATGTTTGTGTTTCATAGACTAGTTAAAAGGACATAGTTCACGGTTAATGAAAAAACGAGAGTTGTTTGAATATCCTGAAAAATATATACATACACAAATATGGATACTTATACAATCTAATAGATAGATCGGTTTTAGTAATCTGAAAAAACACAAAAAACAAATCCATTAATAATATTACAAATTATAGTTAGCAAAATTTTAAGTTATATTTACAACTGAATGTTATTAGATTTTATATATTTACAGAGGAGGGAGATTATAGTAGGGGTAAAACACAAAGATAATATACATTTAAGGGAGAGGTAGGACGAGCAATATCCAGTGGTAGAGCCTCATACAAAGAACATGAGTTTTAGGGCAGTTATAAAATATGTGGTCCACGGTCCCATCTTCCAAGCCGCATTCTCATAATGAGTGATCCCTGATCCGTAACTTAGCCAGGAATACAGGAGTACAAGCATGTCCCAATCTTAATCTGCAGACAGTTGAGGTTGTGGTCTTATCTGCATCTCTAAATTTGACTGACGAACTGATGACGTTGAAGTCAACCCAAAGTCAAATTCAAAACATTCCACAAATACACAGGTTATGTTTACTTACTCGCCGACCTCGTCGGGACTCATGGGTATGAGTCTCATCGTACTGAATACAACAATATTTTAAAGCTTGTATATTGTCTGAAAATCCAATCACCTGGAACTCGGCCATTTGTCTGTCTGTCCCTAAATATAATTAGAATATGCGTAAGAATGCTCGTTATGTTTGAAGAAGCGGCGCCGTCCAGCGAGGGTCCCCCGGGCCCGGAGCTGCGCCACCACCGGCACTGGCAGCCCGTGCTGCGCCTGCTGTCCGGCATGCAGCTGTCCACGCTGCCCAACCCGCTGCCGGCAGACGGTACGTCTAAGCGATCGACTACCTAATAATACATTGTACAATTTCAATTGCATGTTCGTTTTAAATCTGCACAGCTGATGATAATGTATAAGTTGACTACTATAAAATGTACCTCTAAATAGGTGGAAGCACTGTTGATTCTGAAATATTCCTATTAAAACCTGATGGTGAGCTGAAAAGTAGCTTTTGATATTAGAAATGTGGCAAGTTAGTCTTCTTGAGAAATTTATGTGCGCTTTAAACACGTGCTTTAGCGGTGAAGGCAAACATCGTGAGGAAACCGGCATGTTCTGAGCACTTTAAAAGAGTTTGAGGGATATGTGACATTCACCAACCCGCATTTGGCCAGCGTGGTGAATTAGCAGCAGTGGGAACGTTAATAGGGTGCTGATGATGATGATGATGAAGTTAGTCTTCGATTTTCTATATACCTTGCCGTAGCGTAAGAATATTGTACTACGAAACTCAACTGAAGTCTGACTGGAAATATAAAACGGTAATTACAGTTAGATTGCAACTCTTGCTTTTATTAATATTTATCGTATTTATTATTTATCACAGGCATGGTGCTAGGAGGCACCATGGAGCTGCACGGCACCAACGTGTCCCTGGCCTGCTTCCACGGGAACAGCTTCAAGGCCAAGTCCTGGGCGCTCTTCAGCCTCAAGGAGCCCTGCATCTCCTTCGCGGCCGAGGCCCAACAAGTTGCCAACGAAGAGGGTGAGTCACTTGTACCAGGCATTTTGCTCAGAATGGCTTCGAGGCGAAACACGCGTGCTCCTCATCCACAATAAATATTGCATATGTGGATAGATACTAACTTAAATTGTTTTAATAAACGCTGAAGGTACCCATTAACTGCCTCGCTCTTTCGCAATCCGCGAAAGTAAGTAAGAAAAAATTTCGTATTTGAAGTTATCCAAAATATTCTTGATTTCAAAATGACAGCGTAGTACCTACCTATATAGTAGTAATAGGATTAATATAAGTTAGAGTAAGTTTCTGTTTTTAATATTGTATGTTTTATTTTGTCTATCACCGCCGTCCACAACCTTCCTGATTTAAATTATTTCCATACAAAGGTTGTCTGGAAGAAATTGCTGTAAGCATTAATGTAATAAAGAATTTTCTATTCTATTCTATATCTGTTTCCATATTGAAATTAAAAGTTCCGTGTTCATTTGTAAGACCTTGTCAGCAAAGCCAATCCTAACTGGCACACCTGCACGTATCGGCCGCGGTGGTTGTCCTCACATAACAAGGCTGCGTCCCCACAGGCGCGCTGGAGGTGCACGTGGTGCAGTCGCTGACGGCGTCGCTGGGGGGCGGCGCGGGGGGCGGCGCGGGCGCGGGCCACCAGTCCATGGCCACGGTGTGCCGCATGACGCGCGCGCGCCTCTTCCCGCCGCAGTTCAAGACGCACGCGGAGTGGGTGCACTACGCCTTCGCGGACTCCGAGATCGACGGTGACTATCATGACTATTTGAGTAGTAAAACTACGGCGAGGGGGCGTTCTCGTCCGAGTGTAGGTTTCAACTAGGTCCCCGAGCACGCGTCAAAGTCAAAGTCAAAACGTTTATTTCCTTAGAAGCACATAGCCTACATGGACAGGTTGACTTAAAATTAATGAAACTAAATTGCTTAAACAAATAATTGCGTTCTGAAAAGTGGTACAAAATTTGGAAGCTCCTGTACTTTGGTACTGTAATTTCTCGGGAGCGTATTCAATCAGCACTGCTCCCGTCCCGCGTGGGATGGACGGCGAAGTGTTCGACCGATAGCGTTTTTAGAACTATCTCTCTCGGCGGTCCAGAGTCCATCAGATGAAGCCTTTCGCCGCCGAGCGTGACGCATCAGCTTCACTTGCAGCCCACAAAGAGTATGTGTGCTTTGCGCGTATTCAATGAAATCCCTTTAATTTTTTGGAGTTTACTCCTTAAGATACGATTTGAGTTATATTATAAGGCCCGGTACGGAAATTTTATGAGGAGTAAAATCAAAAAGTGTAACACGAAAAGTTGAGGCGTTACGTAGAAAGAGACAAACATATATATCTGTAGGATTGAACGTGTAAAAGAATAAGATGGAATACATTACACAGTGTATCTCATTCGCGGGGTCTCCTCTTTGCGCGATACTTCGTAGTTGAGACTACGAAGTATCGCGCAAAGAGCTATTGCTGTATTTTATTTATATTATTTTGTAACATACTTTATGTAATACGCTTTATTGAAGTAATATAAATAATCCGAATAATTACAGATATATGTTTGTTTCTCTTATCATTTTAGCAGATGCGTTCATTTACCCTTTTTTTCTATTCGATATATATCATAATTATAGTTCGTAAGGAGTAAACTCCAATCGTGCGTCGTAGCTGACACACACACACTTTTTTTTTTTATTGTACATGACTACTTTATTTGATATGCTGCTCTTTTCCATTCCAGCTATAGACCAGTTCCCGTCCCTGGAGCGCTCGCTCGGCGCCGGCAACACGAACAGCACGGAGCGGGAGCGGGAGCGGGAGCGCGAGCGGGAGCGGAAGGGCGCCGCGGACAAGCACGTGCGCGAGGTGATCTTCGCGCTGCCCTCGCTGCAGCTGCACCTCCGCACGCAGCAGCTGCAGCGGACCCGCCCGCCCACGGAGAGCGGTGAGTGACACGGTCGGCGTGTGCACGAGCGCAGCGGGAGCGGGAGCGCGAGCGGGAGCTGAAGGGCGCCGCGGACAAGCACGTGCGCGAGGTGATCTTCGCGGTGCCCTCGCTGCAGCTGCACCTCCGACGCAGCAGCTGCAGCGGACCCGCCCGCCCACGGAGAGCGGTGAGTGACACGGTCGGCGTGTGCACGAGCGCAGCGGGAGCGGGAGCGCGAGCGGGAGCGGAAGGGCGCCGCGGACAAGCACGTGCGCGAGGTGATCTTCGCGCTGCCCTCGCTGCAGCTGCACCTCCGCACGCAGCAGCTGCAGCGGACCCGCCCGCCCACGGAGAGCGGTGAGTGACACGGTCGGCGTGTGCACGAGCGCAGCGGGAGCGGGAGCGCGAGCGGGAGCGGAAGGGCGCCGCGGACAAGCACGTGCGCGAGGTGATCTTCGCGCTGCCCTCGCTGCAGCTGCACCTCCGCACGCAGCAGCTGCAGCGGACCCGCCCGCCCACGGAGAGCGGTGAGTGACACGGTCGGCGTGTGCACGAGCGCAGCGGGAGCGGGAGCGCGAGCGGGAGCGGAAGGGCGCCGCGGACAAGCACGTGCGCGAGGTGATCTTCGCGCTGCCCTCGCTGCAGCTGCACCTCCGCACGCAGCAGCTGCAGCGGACCCGCCCGCCCACGGAGAGCGGTGAGTGACACGGTCGGCGTGTGCACGAGCGCAGCGGGAGCGGGAGCGCGAGCGGGAGCGGAAGGGCGCCGCGGACAAGCACGTGCGCGAGGTGATCTTCGCGCTGCCCTCGCTGCAGCTGCACCTCCGCACGCAGCAGCTGCAGCGGACCCGCCCGCCCACGGAGAGCGGTGAGTGACACGGTCGGCGTGTGCACGAGCGCAGCGGGAGCGGGAGCGCGAGCGGGAGCGGAAGGGCGCCGCGGACAAGCACGTGCGCGAGGTGATCTTCGCGCTGCCCTCGCTGCAGCTGCACCTCCGCACGCAGCAGCTGCAGCGGACCAGTCATTCCTGAGATTAGCGGTTTCAGAAATAAACAATCTCTCACGTTTTATAATATTACTATGGATTACGGAAATAAAATGGAGTTGGTTAGAACTTCTGGCGAAACGTAATGATGACAGACATGGAACGGATATGTGCAACGTGATTGGTTGACGACATGTATATGTTATTGGCGCAAGCAGGGACATAGAAACAGTTTCTTAACTAGCGCGGAGGGTAGAAGTCATGCAGCTAGCTGTGCATTACTGGTCGCGTTTATAATCTACCGCACTTTTTATCTATTCATATTCATATTCATTTATTTTACCAATTATAACACGGGGCGTTATATAAGGCAAGTCAAGTTTACATAAGAATTGTATATAGGTCAATAACATGTCCAAATTTAATAAAATAATCATAATAATAGCTAGCAGAAACACAAACATTTAAACTTATATAATATAAAACAAAATCTGTTGGTCAAAGATAAAGTAGTTATAAATTCAAGACATTTCATAGATAATAATAAATAATAATTATGTCAAATAATATTATTCTATCATTTGAGAAACAGTTTCCGAGTGGCACATGTTGACATGGTTGCCTCCTGTTACAGACGAGAAGCCGGTAGTGGAGTGCAGCTTCATCACGGAGTTCGAGGACCACATCTTCGTGTCGGTGGACGCGGAGGCCTTCCTGTTCCTGCACGACCTCATCTCCTCCTACATTAAGGAGAAGGATAGACTGGTGAGTAGTCCTACACATTTTTATTATATTCGTGCCTCTTTTGTTCCACTGCTAGGCAGAGACGGGAAGGTATATTTCGGTAATCGCACTTAGGCATCGGAATCGCAGCCTAATTCTAATTGAAGGGGTTAATTACTAGAGAGAGAGAGAGAAACATTTATTGACACATCACAACACAAAATACAATAAAACAAAGAAAAACAACAAATAACAACATAATTTTGTGATGTGTCAAAAGGCCACGCCTCAGCATAATGCAACCCCACACTTAGAGCGTGGAGGTGCGCTGATTTTCAGACGAGACCTTGGAACACAAAGCATCACGAGCGACGACTAAATAATAAACATAAAAAAAGAGATATAAAAGTTATAAAAATTAATCAAAAACAAACAAAACGGACTAAAATAATTAGCCTAAGGGCTTATTTAGCTAAATCCGAGTAAACTTAGCAATGGTTAGCTATGTCAAATACGTGTATATGGTTAGCCGTGTTAGTTAGCGACGGAGTTACGTCAAAAACTTTCTCGTTTTGTCACGTGCGGCTGAGCGAAATAGCTCTATGTTTTAACCACTGTCTAACGAAACTCGAGGATGACAAAACAGGCCCTTAGATTAAAATAGGAAGCAGAATAGTTTTGTGATCGAACTTGTTGATCCGGGGTGAAGTTGTGCTAGGCATCGACAACGACGCTGCTCACTGAAGGCAACCCAAATAATACTAAGTGCGTTTTCGAAGTTCTGCTTCTCATTTGTCTTTGAGGAAATAAAGAATGCTGTGTCTCTGATACTCGCTCGTTGTACGTGTGTAGATGCCGAACGCTCGCGCGGCGTGGGCGGAGGCGGGCGCGGGCGCGGGCGCGGGCGCGGGCGCGGGGGCGGCGCGCGCGCTGGCCACGCTCGACTACAGGGACTACCGCTGCATCACCTGGCATCTCGAGCCCACCGTCAGGTACCTCACTCTATATATATATCCTCTACATATTCACGGTCTTACCACAATATACCTTTATGGTTTTTGTGGTAAGGCGGTCTGTTTTTTGTCGTAAAATGACCACTATTGAACAAGAGCCTTAAATGACAGACAAAAGCAACATCAAACAATGCGCTCACCAACCGGCCTGCCAAGCGTGGCGAGTATGGCAACGCCCCAATGTAATGTAAAATCTTTATGGGAGGCTCAGTAATAGAAGTTCTAAGGATGAGAGAGAGAACAAAATTTGAAGAACTTCATCCCCTTCCGCCATTGAAAACCGTGCAATATCATTCACGTTCTTCCAGACTGCTATCCTGGGCCGGCAAGTCCATAGAACCTTACGGGGTGGACTACATCCTTCAGAAGCTAGGGTTCAGCCACGCGCGCACCACCATCCCCAAGTGGCTGCAGCGCGGGACCCTGGACCCCCTCGACAAACTGCTCTCAATCGCGCTCTTACGGCTCGTGGGTATCGTACCTCACAAGTCTTAGGGCTAGAGGCTAACTCACTGCAATTGTGAGTAGGGAAATGAAAATGGTCAGTTTTGTTTCATAGGAATCTGTGGAACTGTAAAAGTTGGGCAAAGTCTAAGTCACAGTCTCAGATCTGGACCAGTTAGACCAAGATGTCTCCTATGAGGCTCTAGGCTACCGTGCCACGCAAGTCTTAGAACAACTTAGCCAAAAAGTGAAGTCATTGTAATTGTGAGTATAGAAATATAAAATCAGTGTTTGAAAACCAACAAACTCAATGAAATATAGTGAATATGGTGTAAGATTCGTTCAGTTTTGTTTCTTCATAAGATTCTTCATTGTTTCTTCGTAAGTGCCGACAGTTGATAGAGCTACGCTACGTCACAGTCTCTTATGCTCGTAGATTTCGATAATACCCTTAAATCTATAATCGGTAGCAATCCTACCTCAAGATAGTTCCACAATGGCATGAGTAGTTACGGTTCTAGTCTCGAATTGTGCAAGATATTAGGAATGCACGAATTTAATCGATACTAAGTCAAATCGATTGTGACAATTTAGCACGAGTGCCGACAGATGGCGTCCTAATACGGGCTTGGTGAAGCTTTGACAAGAAAATTGTAAGCCGAATGGCCAAACACACTGCCATTTATAATAAAGTAATATCACTATTAGCTGCTTTCTCGCAGTAATATTGATGATAACATAAATCTAACAAATAAAATGTCTGTGAATATCAGTTTTAATAATACTCTGTTCTGTGAACTTAAAATATGTAAATGACATATGGCATATAATATCACAATTATTATATTAATCTACCTAAAATAATATTTTTCAATAAAAAACACAATAATTATTATCTAATGAAAGTTTAATAATGACATTCCCAAATTATGAATTAATCGTCTTTATAATTAGACAATTTGACATAATGTAGCTGCTTTAATTAAGATATTAGTAAAATTCAATCTTTAATGTTGAAAGCCTGTTTGTATTGAGATTAGAATATGTAGATAAATGTAATTTTATATATTATTTTACAAAAAATGTTATTGCAACTCAGATTAGCTAAATATGTATAAAATCAAATAAGGTATTGTGAACACAAGATATATTATAAAAAATTTAAATGTTCTTTCAAAATATACGAAGTGGCGTTTTTTTTTGAAATGTTTAGCTTTCATAACAATGTTAATCGTCAGAATCGAAAGTTTTTGATTGGTCAGAATTTGAAAGTAAGGGCTTGTTTCACCATCTCCAAGAAAAGATGGATCAATAGTTAAAATATTTTAACTATTGATCCATCTCCAAGAAACCATCAATAGTTAAAATATTTTAACTATTGATGGTTTCTTGGAGATGCTCTATATAGAGCAATCTCTGTCAGACAGTCACTAACAGTTGTCAGTTGACTTGTAAATGTGATATTTTAACCATTGACTATTTTGGGTAAAATAGTCCCACCTCCGGGTGGGGCCCTAAGTATGATTTTGATAGGTAAACAGAGGTGTATACTTTTTTGGAAAAAGTCTTAGTTAGTTGACATTGGTAGAAGGAATAATACAGATATCTATTATTATCAACTGCTCTATCACTATCTCAAGGAATCAAGTGATGACACTAATGTCTTCAATTGAAAGATATTATAACAAGTACAATATTAAATTGCTCTTCCCATTATTTTGTACGTTATGTAAATGCATGATTGTTTGGGTTAGTGTGAAATAGGAAAGTATTATTTATTGAATGAAGTTTTGTCATGTATCATACCTTCTGTTATTCTTATTACGTCATACATACTTAGTCTGAGTAAATTATTGAATAAAATCTATAAGCACCACTGATATCTGGAAATTATACATCTGAGGAGTTTGTTTAATTGACTAAACGCCGGCTCATACCTGGACGTTCGAGTTAAAAGCTCCTTCAATATTTGTATGGGGATAGCTTAATTTTTTTACCACTGAAATACACGGTCAAAACCCCCACCGTCAGTGAAAAGCTAGTAGGTACATATTATGTAAACACAACTTTATCTGTTAAAATCTGTAAAGTTCTGATTAGTGCTTCAATACTCTACTCAGACTTATGAAGCAGAACTTTTTAATAAGATCCTCTTTCTCTCCTTTTTATAAGAATAAAGTTGCGGCACCGTTTTTTATTAGAGTTTATCCAGCAATTTAAAGGTTATGAAACAAAACAAACTAAAAGTTAGTAAAATTTAAGAGTGATGGTATATTGGTGCGGGATCAAAGATGGATTGGTGATAAGTCGGTTTATAGTTAGTAGTCTACGTTTACTGTGATTGTTGAATGCATCCAAAGATAACGGTAATGGGCCTATCACCCGGTTTTATGATAACTTTGTACTTCTTACATATTAACCGTGCGTTTCAAATAAGATTGATTTGTTGCGACTTGTATAGAATTGTATAGATACCTCGATGCAGAGAAATAGTTGGTGGTTGGAACGGATTCCAGCGTTTTGAGTAGAATCAACACAAAGTGGCCGATCGATATACCCTGAGGATTAGTTGTTAATAATTTTATTTATATTTAATATCCGTGCAAATCTGGGTCGTAACGTTAAAGAAATTTTCTGATCGCTGAATTGGACACTGGAACTATTTCTCTGTAGTGAGTCGCAAGCTCTGAATCTGTAGTAATTATTTCTTATATCTCGTTAGTAGTGCAAAGGGCTTCTATATTATGGCAACAGAATTATATTTTATTATTGTGTCTAGCTAATGTAATATTGTAAAGGAAATGTGATTTGTAAATAATTATCAAGTGATATGTATGAATAAAATAATAATTATTTAATCTGTGTTTTAATTTTTACATAGTCCATGTTCACAGTCATATCACAGTTAGACAAAATGGTAAGGAGGCCTTAGACTAGTTTTGCAACGTGATAGTGCGTATGGAGATTTATGGTATTTTTGGATTGCGACAGAATTAACGAAAACGGAACCAAAATGATGGTTAAGTGTCTGTAGGTACCTATATGGAAAACGGAGAGGGCGATATTTTTTAGCGACGATCCGCGAAGGCGGAAGCCTGCTCGGAGGTTTTTTTTTTTTTTTTTTTTTTTTATATTAGATAAGCCTTCATTTGACCACAATCTCACCTGATGTAAAGTGAAGATGTGGTCTAAGGTGAAGCATGAAGACTTATGTAGGTGTTGTATCAATAAAACATAGGTTTTGTACCAAAAAGCAATAGCGAGCGAGAAAACGAACGTTCGCGCGAGCCGTCGTCATGCACACTGACACTTCCCCTCCCGCGTACCTCACCGATCGTCGCCCCGCGCGCCACAGCATATATCTTTATTAATGTTTTTAAATTACAGATCAAAAATATAAGGTTTGTTTTTTAACATAAACTAAAGAAATAAAAATCAAATCAAAACTTAAAACTATGAAAACACTACGCGTCGCCTACAACTTAGAAGGTGGCTTCTCCGGGCCACATTACGAAACACAAAAAATCGCTTCACGCACTGGCCCAACCCGGAGGGTGGTGACAAGCCGCGGCCGAGGCCTACCACCAGAGTCTGTTCCTAGCACCACCCGGAGGTCACGTGTAAGGAATCAGAGGGTTACCACTTACGGACGTGAACAGACAAAACCTCCGGGAGGTAAAGTTGTGTTTTCGGCGAACTGTTCTCGTCGAATTTTGCGAAAATCAGTGATGGCTAAATAATGAAACTATCTAATAGCAAAATAACATTTTATTAAAACTTAAAACAATAATATGCACGACAATTACCATAAATAGAGTATTCAATTTTAAATCATACTTTGTATGCTTGACGACACACGTAAAATGCCAAAATATATGACTAAAAACATTACAAAAAAATACATAAAATATGTGCACCAAAATGTAATAGCTACCTATAATTTGATATTATATCTATGCAAAAATATATGGCGCAGGAATGTACCTAACGAAACTGGGGCCGCAGTCTTCTCCGCATATAAGTAAATACACATGGGTCGTGCCAGTATTACTAATAAGGACTACTAGAATGTCAGGGCCGACACAACACAGGCGTGCAATAAACATTTGATTGTGATAACGCGAACGTAACAGTGGACAGTGGAAGTGTACTCTGATAAGAGCGACATTATTGTAGCTAGTACAGCGATATAGGAGCAGATACATACGAGATTATTAATTCTCACAAAGTACAAAGCTAATAAGTCTTTCTTGTAGATATTAAACTCAAGTTTGTTTTTTCAAGACGTGTGATTTTAGAAAACAGGGAAAAATATTATAGAAATGCAGTCACAAGATATTATTATGATCTCGATGTATCGCATATTCTGTGTCTATATTTTTAAAGTCTATATAATTTTTAAAGTCTTCAAACAGAGTATACATTATAAATCTATTAATGCGGTCATCCCATGTAAATGTTGCATTGATTGGTTTAAAGGAACTTAACTATTTAACTTCATAATTAATTACTGTGTGCGAAAGGTGGGTTTTTTGAAAGATTTTATGAAATTCATGATATATTTTTATGATTTCTCACATAAAAATACAGTGGCTTTCGTCTCCGACGTCGACGCAAAACTGTTTGTATAATTCCCGTCTAGGATTTACAACTAGGTACCATCTACCCGAACGCCCAGACCAGACAATCGCTGGTTCTAGCGTCTTTTTATGTAATTTGTAAAAAAATATTTATCTACATCTACTTTATGAAACCTTTACGAAGTAGATGAAAATAAAGTAACGTATGCAACTGTAAATGATTCGGCTTTAAAACACTGGCCTAGTGCTATTGGAATAAAATATTATTTATTGTTATAACACAGTGTAAAGGTCTTTTATAATAAAATGTTAGAAATAACAGTTTGCGGCTCGGTCAAGAAAAAAGCCTTGGTTTTTTTAAGATCCATCATATACTAGTTGCATAATATACTATTGGATACTTGATGAGTATCAACTATCTAACAACACCCATAGCATAAGATCTACATAATTTTGAGTTATGCCACTTTAGAATATGCCATGTACATTAAAATTGTTTTAAATCACTGACTTAATTCATGGCCATTACAAATGCTACAATAACCGTTATATACCCTCTACATATCGGCAGATCCATCTGCAGTGGCATGATGCTAAACTATCGATACATTAATAAATCAATATAATCATTTCGTTTGCAACGATCTTTGCTTTAATGTGCACACATATCCCCTTGTATATTCCAATAATTCTTTTAGATCTTTGTGATCCATCTAAGCCCACATCGTCATTTACCATCAGGTGAGATTGTATGAAATCATAGGTTGTCTAGTAGAGATCGCTAAAGACCGCCATTTGCCACATAGCTTTAAACATTTGTCTATGTAATATTTTTCCTTTATTTTGTGTGGTGTCTACATATGCAGACGAATCTATCTATACGGAGGCTGTACCGGAGCTTATGACTATCTAAAGCATTACTTGTACACTCGGTCCCACAAGTGGAAGTTCGAAGCTGTGGGCGTGAGGTCTAGTTGATGGAGAAGTTCTGCGTGAAGTCATACTCGATGGTCGGGATGACGGTCTGCACGAACTTCAGGAACACTATGAGGTAGCAGTGCACGCCCATCTCGCCGCCGCTCTCCGTCACCGTTTCTATTATCTTCTTCATTACTTCTGCATGCCTGCGGAAAGAAGATATTCCATGAAGTAAAAGAAGTTAAAATTAGATAGATAGATAAAGAATTCTTTATTACACACACCAATAAACATGAAAATCTAAATTTAAAAAGAAAAACCCCCGATATCAATGCCAATAATTTCCTTAAATGTAAAACAACATAATATTATGTAATGTGGACGCGATGCGCTTTCATTTGATACCCCGCACTAGTATATTTGCAGATTTTCGGTTTTCCTTCCCCACTCTCACCGACATAACTTTTAAACGGCTCAACCGATCTTCATGAAACGTCTAAGAACACCCGGGCCAAACTCACCTTTCATACAACTAAATTGAAATCGCTCCATCCGTTCGGGAGCTATGATGCCACAGACAGACAGACAGACACACAGTCAGACAGACAGACAGACAGACAGACACGTCAAACCTATAACATCCCTCTTTTTTGGTCGAGGGTTAATAAAATTTTACTCATGATTTTTATAAAGATTTAAAACAGCGTTGAAATATCGGAAATCTCAATAACCGGCTAATCTTGGTATGATACTTGTTCTAATTTTAAGTTTTAGTTTTTATTTTTGTAAATTTAGTATGTCTTATTTCCACCACCGCCGTCCACAACCTACTTGAATGAAATTATTTCCATACAAAGGTTGTCTGGAAGAAATTGCTTTAAGCAATAAGACCATTTCGCATGCTAGCCTTGTATAAATCTTTTTTATATAGGTATACAAAAACGCTTAGTTTTACACAACACAGGAACTAACGTGATGTACAAATTAAAGCAATAAACAAAACATGATATATAAATGGTCATTCATATATAATAATAATAATAATTCTAAATTATAATGCCATCACAAAGTCGTTTGCAAATAATTAGGGTCACTAGGGAATATCAAGGTACACTTATATTCATGGAAAACAACCATTTGTTTAAATATGCAGTACTAGTAGTGCCCCGCGGTGTTACCCGCGTTTAAATGTATTGTCCCGCGGAATTACATATTTTCCCGGGATAAAAAGTATCCTATGTTACTTCTAATACCTCCATGAATATGTGTACAAAGTTTCATGATGATCGGTTGAGTAGTTTTCGCGTGAAAGCGTCACAAACAAACTAACATTCACATTTATAATAGTATAGGATTCATCTTAAGTTTATATTATTACTTGCTTTAACCGCGTAATAAGGGATTTTGTCGCGGTAAAGCAGCAAAGCAGCTATGTTCGTGCCAAATTTAATCTAAATCGGGCTTCACACGCAATAATTGATTTTCCCGCGAAAACTGATATTTTACCGCGGTAAAAAGTAGCCTATATGTTATTCTGATGTATAAGCTATATTGTGGTAAAGTTTCATTCAAATCCATTCAGTAGTTTTTACGTGAAAGAGTAACAAACATCCATACATCCATACTTACAAACTTTCGCCTTTATAATAGTAGTAGGATAATTTTACCTGCAAGGATGCACGGATGCCATGCTGGGCCCGGACAGGTGAGGGTGGGACTCCATGGTGACCGTCTTCTTGGCGTGGTCCTGGGACACGTCCTCGTACATCTGATCCACGCTCAGCATACTGCGGTTCTGGAGATTAATTAGTATATTTGATAACTATGTTGTACACTAATATTGTTATAATAACAGCATGAGAGATGAAATCTGGGTTGTTCTATTATTCGCTTCTGTAACAAGTGTTTTTTTTATACTAGATAAGCCTTCATTTGACCACAATCTCACCTGATGTAAAGTGACGATGTGGTCTAAGATGGGGCATGAAGACCTAGAAGGTCGCGTCGATAGAAAATAGCTCGAAAAATTTGCCAAATCCAAATTAGTTTTAAGTTGACCTGTCCATGTATGCCCACATGGACAGGTCAACATTGTAATGTAGGTAGTTTAGTATTATAGTAATAATAAGTAGGTAGATTAAGATTTCTTCAGTCTTGCAATAAATCGTGAATAGAACAGCTGTGTTTTACTGTCAGGACAATTCCCGTGCCTTCCTGGATATCCCGATATCTCTCAAACATAAAACTAATTTGGATTTGGCAAATTTTTGGAGCTATTTTCTATTCACGTCCATAGTGCGTCTAAGGAAATAAAAGTTGACTTTCTACTTTGATAAGCAAGTGGTTTTAGGGTCGATAATTATGGACGACTAAAAATTTGAAGGATGCTTCACACTTTGGACTTAGACTATGAAAAACTAAGATCTAGTTGATACAACTAGGCTGGACCTACTAGGTCATGGCTTAACCAACCCCCCACAAACGCATTCAGACCATCGTTCACTGTTATACTAATCTTTATCATTTCAGCTGTAGGACGTCCGCTTTGTCCAGCACAGGCCGCCGTCAAAATTACAGTTATTTCAGTTAGAACCTTTTTGCATCCACCCAAAGTCTCGAACAAGTCATCTGTCCATCAACGGCGGCCTCCATTAATGAAAATTTATTGTGAAATGTGCACGTAATGCGCTTTTATTTGAGACCCCACTTGAGTATATTTGCAGATTTTCGGTTTCCTTTCCCCACTTATACCCTCATAACTTTTAAAAGGGTCAACCGATTTTCATCAAACATATCTAAGAACACTCGCGCGAAACACATTTTCTAATCTAATCTATCTAACAGCCTGTTTACACCCACTGCTGAGTAAAGGCCTCCTCTCCACCACGCCAAATTCAAACACATCCCACATACAAAAAAAATTGAAATCGCTCCATCCGTTCGGGTGCTATGATGACTCAGACAGGCAGACACGTAAAACTTATAACACCCCTTTTTTATCGGGGGTATAAAAAAGAGTGGTGATCACCATCAAGGTGCAATGAGTGCGTGGTACAGCAGCTGCAATACCTCGTCGTACCCGATGAGCCAGAGCCGCGGCGTCTGGTAGTACTTGTCGTACGTGATGTGCAGGTCGTAGGTGCGCGTGCGCACGATCTCGTCGCCGCCGCCTTGCTTGGCCTTCTTCTCCTTGGGCTTCTCATCCTTGCTGGGAGCCAGGGCTATTGACTGGAACCAATTATTGAAATTGCAACATAATTATGTATATAATTATTCCTAGCTGCTAATAATAGTACCAATGTTAAAAGTAAAACACGATAATATTTTGTTATGTGCACGCGATAAGCTTTCATTCGATACTCCACTCGAGTATATTTGCAGATTTTCGGTTTTCCTTCATCACTCTAACCCCCATAACATTTAAACGGCACAACCGATTATCATGAAACATGTCTAGGAACACGCGCGCCAGACTCACATTTCATACAAAAACTAAATTGAAATCGCGCCATCCGTTAAGAAGCTATAATGTCCCAGACAGACAGACACGCCAAACTTATAACACCCCTCTTTTTTGGTCGGGGGTTAAAAATCAGCGGCCCTTCACCTCGAAATGGTTTAAAAGTGATCCTACTAGTTTTAGATAGGCAATTTATAGCATTCCTCTATAAATGGGCTATACAACAATATAACAATTCATGAAATCGGTCCAGTACTTCATGAGATTGACGCAATAAACACTTCAGCTTATGAATATTAGCATAAAACTACTCATAAAATCATTTACATCCATTGTTTGGTTTTACAAATCTTAGAAACTTCAAAAATAAAATACCAAAAACATAAACAAATCAAACATAGGTACCTAAACATAAATAGTAAATAAATATAACATAGATATTATGACTAAGTCGAGAAGTTGTATGTAGCCTCTTCTCCCTTCTCTGGTCATCTTGTGACGAACTTAAACTCTTCATAGAAACAGAGGTAACTATAAGGCTTTACAAATACAAGTCATTGAATGTATGTAATCCACTATTCTCCAAAACTACTCGTTATCGATTCTTGAAATAGCTGTTTTAAATATTATTGGGCACACACATGTTCAGTGATTTAAAACACACCCAGTGTCATTGATAAAATTGCCCTAACACTCTAATTATTAATTTATGACATTGATAACAAAAGTATTCATAATGCAACTGATAACATCAAATGTAAATATTAAAAGTGAACAATCTACATTCATACATAACTATTGAAAACTTGTATTCATGATAATATATTTATCATTGGAGAGTTTTTGAGTTCTACTATTTTTAGGTCCCTAACAAAATGCCGAGTTTTATTTTATACAAGTTTTAATGTGAATCTGACCAAAACTCGGCTAGCTTAAAATCTGTATAATCATAATCAGACACAAAGTTTTTTTTTACCATGGCAAATTTTACTATTTGCTTAACTATATTGGAATTTCCTAAGTTGTAGTCTGAGAGCCACTTTATACAGATTTTTAAATTGTAAGCGAATCCACTCTGCGTTAGCATTAGAGCATCACTGCTATCTCAGTGTAGATTGACCCCTATGGTGTCCAAGTTTTGTAAAACCAAACAATGGAAATAAATGATTTTGTAACTTGTATCTTGATGCGAAACTCACAGGGTCCACTTCATCCAGCAGCCCCGACTCCTGGAACTGTTCCATGTCTTCCGCCTCGCCATCCTCGTCGTCCTCATCATCTTCATCATCAGGGTCGGCGGCTTCCTCGTTGTCGCTGTCGCCCGTGTCGGCAGCTTCTAACGTCATCTCGCATACCTGTTGAAGTAGATAGATAGATAAAACATTTATTTGTCATCACAACACAGAACATAGGTAAATGCAAATAGAACACAAAGTACATAGGTAATTCATGAAAAACAATAAAAAAAAAAAAAAACCCGTGCGAAGCCGGGGCTGGCCACTATATATATTTTTCATGTGCCACTTTGCAATTGCAATAAATAATTACTTTACTTTACTTTATTATGTACAACTAAAGTGTTGAATAAACAAATAAAAATGACTGAAAACTGGAGGTGGTTTTTTGTGCTATAAGCAGTTTTAGAATAAAAAATTATATAAAGCATATGAACTAATGTGCTATTCACTGTGCACCTAGAAAATAAATAAAATTAGGTGTAATATCAGTTTCTCATTACAATGATGTAAATGACAAGGTTAAATCTTGTTAATCTAATATTGGCATGACATTTCACCTTTTCTTCAACAGCTGGCAATCCCGAGTTGTCATAGTGATGTGTGTCCACCCAGCCTCCTTCTGCGTCATTCTCATCTTCAATCACCTTTTCCTTGTCTTCACAGTATTCAATCTGAACCAATTCAAATTATTATTATTCATAATTAATTGAATAAAGGTGTTAATGATGACTATTTATCCCTCATCAAGTCATCATAGACACAATGGGTTCTTGAAGACTTCACTTAACTAATTAATTAATTGAAAATAACTGTGCCTTAATAATATTTTACCAACTCCTTTATTTCAGACATACATCCTTTATTTCAGTTATCACTCCAGATTTCCAATATAAAGCCTGAGACAACTACCTATATGAAAACACAAACTGAAATTTACTTAGTCTATAAATTGACCATACCACAGATTTTAGAAGAACCATGTTCTTACAGTTAAATTGAACATAATTGTGTTCAATTCATTGACATAATAATAAACTACTAGCTATTTAACAAACCCTAGAGAGTGCTATGCTTTAATGAGATTACTAAGCCAAGTATTATTACCTGTTTACATCTTCTATAGCATGGCACATTCCGAGTTATCAGGAACTGCTTATCAGCAGGTAGGTAGGGTCTGACTTTAGACTCCTCGCCGCTGGCCCACTGCCACGTCGGGCAATGGTGCACCAGGTGCTCTCCAGCAGCTACAAACTCCTCAGGAGTCAGCACTCCTGTCTCTTGGAACTTAGACTCCTGAAATTTTGTGAAATTGACAAGTATTCTAAACAAGCAAAAGTAAGTAGCCTTCTGAAATCATTTATTTATTACAGCAGGTCTTTATTTACACAATATTAGTACCAACGTACCGAATATGGTATCAAAACAATCCACCTACCTTCAGAACCGGTGTCAGGTAGCCCGCTACGCCAAGGGCTGTTCCCTTCACGGTGTTTATAACACTTTGCATTATAGAGCGAACTTATCCGTGAGATCTTACAGAAAAATCGAAAATAAAATTCGAAATATCAAGATAATAATCACAAACAAAATCACAAAAGTCCACAACAGTCACTGCACAATGAGAGAGAAGAACAATAAGAAAAAATGTTGCCAACAAGGTACTTAATTTCTTCCTCTTTTTTTTTAACCCGGCAATGTTAGCCTATTAGACTGTCTATGACTAATTAGATGAATAATAAGTAAATATTTACCAACTTATCATTATCACACAACATCGCCTAGTTACCAAACTGACTGATACCACATAATGTACATTTTTTTAAGTTATTGCATAGCTTCTCTAACGGGCCTTGAGCGTGGAGACCGAATCCAGAAATTCCGTAACGAAAAAAACCTAACACTCCGACCGGCATGGCGGCACAGCCAGCGGTGACACTTTTTTATTTTATAACTAGATGTCGCTACGTCGGCGTCGTTGCTCTAGATCTCGCTGACGAAAACTCGAGGTTTGGTGTTGTAAAGTTTTACATTTTCTTATATCGTTGATTAGCTTGAGGTAGCTATATAATGTAGTATGTGCCATATACCAATAGAACTACGGAAGCAAATTGAGTGATGTTTTTTTCCATCTATCGATAAATAGCAGAACTTTTAATGACTTTTTGAAATATCACGCTTGTCTCTTTAGTTCAGCAACCCGCCTTTAGGTGGCATTGGTTGTATCGGTGTTACTGCACATGCGTAATCCTCTTCTTCGCCCCACAATCTGATGACTCATGCCTGCTGCTTACTGAGTTAAAAAAAAGATTACTATTCATCGATATCATCAACTTTCTGATGCAAAAAATACTGCATAAATAAAATAAATATATAATTATAATTGCATAAGTTGATAAAAATGCTATGCAATAACTTTACCGCGGCTGTCTCTGAGTGCCACAAGTCTTTATTTTTAAAATTATTTATATATTATATTATTTATATACTTTTATGTATTCCAAATACTTATTTCGGGTGGGGCTATTTATGAGAGAGGCGTTTGCAATGCATTTTACCCTATTTAGGGTACTGCTTCATCTTCGATAAGTTGGTAATTGAAAAATTGACAATGACAGTGATGTTACTACCACTCAATTCGTTAACAACCTGAAATCAATCAATCAACGTCAAACATTAAACAAATCATTCAATTTCACAATTTCATTTCACATCATCACACTTGCTTGGTTGCTTGCTGGCTCATTTATTTTCGAGAAAAGAAAATAATATTTTGTTGAAATCAATTTAATTATTACAGTGCTGTTCTACATAACATTAGCTAACAATAACAGCCATGGAAGACGTTCTGGACGAGGTTGTTTCATCAGAGGATTTGCAAGTAATTACAATTTTGAGCAATGTTTTTGTGAGTCATGGGTGGCGTGTTGCATTTATTGCATTATTTTGGTGTTGTTGTGCAGAAATTCGAGAAAGTCTTCCACGAACAGCTGCACCAAGGCAGCGTGAGCCATAAAGCTCAGTTCGAGTATGCATGGTGCTTGGTGAGGAGTAAATACCCCACGGACATCAGGAAGGTGGGTACCCTTTTGTTTATCTCGCTGTGAAAAGTATCTTGGGTTATTGTCTTCTATTGTGACGTCCAAAGGTTATTGTGCAATTTTCTTCTTTGCGTCTTTATACCCATTTTAAATATATTGTACCCATCAATCATATTGATGAGAGTCTTTCAAATTAATTGTTTTATATTTCAGGGTATTTTACTCCTGAAAGAGCTTTTCAACTCGCATCCAGATGGTAAAAGAGACTACTTGTTTTACCTGTCTATTGGCAACGCTAGGATCAAGGAGTACAACAAAGCATTGCATTATGTCAAGTCATTCTTAGAAATAGAACCAGCTAACCAACAAGTTTTGGCTTTAGAGGTAAGTTGCACATTTAAAATTAATCCAAAGATCACTAAAGGTTATCTTTAGTGTTCTGCATGCATAAATTCATTAGATTTAGCATCTTCTATATTATTAAAAGTAACAATAAATTTGTATAAAATTACTATGTCAACAAATATGGTCTGTTTAAATAATACATGGAATATTGTAACAATAATACACATCCTTTACTAATGGCTACTGTACATTATTAAGGTGGCGCTGGTTTAAAAAAATATGGTAATTAATGTAGTAGGTGAATCCGTCACTTATTATCATTCTTCACAAAACTACATATCTTATATATAAAAATGAATCACAAAATGTGTTGCTAAGCGCATAACTTAACAACGTCTGTACCAATTTTTTAAAATGTTCATTGGACATCAAGGATGGTTTTTACGGCGAGAAAAAATCTTGTAAATGTCGGGAAAACAATTTTAAATAGTTAGCGGGGCGGGCCGCTAGTTCCTTTTAAAGTTAAGATTGGTGGTTTATATTAATAGACTAAGTTTAACACATAATAAAATTGTATTAAATTAAATTTACCTACATATAGCTGGTAAAATAAAAAAATATTGACTCATACTCATCATCTCATAGAAATCTATTTGTATAAATGATTATTTTTTTTGCTATATGTGTAGTCAGGGTGTTCAAAAAGCACTTAAAACAACATGATGAATCCAAATACTTAAATCAAATTGCTTTTATATTTTACAGATTATTTTAACTAAACATATTTGCTTCTCAACCCACTTTTTATAAAATATAAGAGAACTGTCAAGACAATGTTAGTTTAATTAACTTTAACTGTGCCGAAATATCGGGAAACTCGAAAGACAATCAGCCATGGTAAATACCCTACTATAAATCTAAATAGTATTGTACTTTAAGTTGACCTTTCCATATATGCCTTGTGCTTCTAAGGCAATAAACTTATTGACTTTGACTACTCATGAAGCTTATAGCAATTTGCCGCTGTCTCTGTGCAATTTAAAAGCTTAAGTGATCAATCCTCCTAAATGTTGTTATTATAATTCCAGCGTCAAATCAACAAGCGCATGGAGAAAGAAGGGCTGATCGGCATGGCGGTGGCGGGCGGCGCGGTGCTGGCGCTGGGCGGCATCGTGGGGCTCGGCATCGCGCTCGCCAGCAAGAAATAGCATCTGGCCTTCCTGTGAGTAACTTGCACGGTCTACTAGTAGTCTAGGTCTGTCAAGATGCGTCCGTCTGTCTTTATAAAATAAAATAAAATTAATAATTCATTTATTTCAGACTGCAATCATCCATACTCGTTAGTAAAATAATTTAAACATTATTATAATCTATTTTACTAAAATTCGACTACACTTTTTAATGAATGTGGTATCCCATTTACTATTAAAAGCAGATAGAAAGAACGCTATTGGTACTTGCGTAAAGACGCGATTTTTTTCCTCAAACAGGCATAAAAGTCGTCTGTACGGGCTTCGGCAAATGTTCGGGATAAACTCGAAACCACTGAACGGATATTTTCTGCAATAGGTAGAGGACTGCAAGAGTTTTTTTTCGTCCTAGCAAAGCCGGAGCGGTGCAGCTAGTTGTAGATAATCGGCTATAAATTTCTATAAACCGTTATTTTGGCACTACAGGGTTGCTTCTAATTATACACTAGTTTCCTAGATTTTTACACGTGGACTTTCTGTTCCGATAATCTATTTATCGCGAAATAAGCATTTCAAATTTTGGCATACGTTCTACTACGCCATTTTGAACCGTAAAAAACGACACACGACGCAGTCAGAAACGGCTAACATAATTAAAATTATTGTAAGTAATGTCCTTTGTCAAATGGCAAGCACGTAATTAATTTTAAATATGTACCTACCAATAAATGTTTAAAAAAATAATTCGTCCGACACGGTGTTCATGTTGTTACAGAATGAACGCCTTATTCGGCGTTCATTACCTGCTGACGAAGCAAACTAAAAAGGATTAGCGGTCTCCGCGGTGTCGCACCAAAACGATGTAATTTTTCACTGAAGCTTAGATATAAACACTGTACAAATACCCAAAGGAAACTAAAACTCCACCCACGCTTCTGTTAAAGAGTAACTTTCCAAATATAGGTGTTTAGTACTGTAAGAGTAATTATCTAGTTAGTACCATGTGATATACTTTAATATGTATGATAATTTATTTATTTCATTAGATTTAGTCATAAATATTGTATTGAAAAAAAATTACAACATTTATGTGAATTTTTTGATGTGATTCCAATTAATAAATTTCGTTTTCCGTATTACTCTATTTTTACTCCTTAATCCTCCTTTCTTAATGTTTAATGATTTAGAAGCGTAATCGTTGACCGCGTGATCCCTTCTGCGTGCTATATGGCTACTTAACTAATTGGCGAGTTAGTCGTTTGAAAATGACAATGACCCACGTTCATGTACGATTCTTGAAGTATTTTTCGTCGTCGTAAAGAAACCTTGTGCGAGCTCTCGTAATAGCTCAGAGCTACTCTTAAAGAAGGACCTACAGCGAATAGAATACTATAAATCTGTGAGGTAAAATCGGTTTTAGAAAATATTTCCCTTTAGTTGGCCGACGGAGATATACTACGACAGGCCGTTATTACCGAGGGCATAACAATAAAACACGGTCAACTCCGTAGTATCAAAAGATAGTTTAAGTCAGGGCTTCACCCGATATATTCAAAATGCAGAAGGATTTCGACCTATCACGTGACTGACTCGTTTGTGTAATAGGTAGCACGTCGGGGCGCTTTCCCGGAGGTGCTGGTTCAAATACTGCGTTGGAAGGTTACGGATGCGTCCTAATCTTTTTCTGCATAAAAACAATAAAAAAGTTTTAGCAGTACGAATAAAACAATATTTTTCAAAACAATTTATTTTATTGATGTATAATAATGTTGTGAAGCGTACAGCTAGTTCTAATGCTCGATGCGGACTTTGACAGAGGTCCTAAACGAAAACGTAAATAGGAAACTTACCAAAATACTCTCAATACCTTACGAGGGTAATTAAATAACGATTACACACAATCATGATTAGTCTAATATGAACGCAATGTCGAGAAATTAATTGCTATTAAAATTGATCAGAAAGATATGGCACTCAAATACTGTATAGAAAATTGTATATAAGTTTTGTCAACTATTTTAAAGAATACTTCTAGAGAATGGACTGAAAGAATTTGAGTATGCAAAATGAGACTGAGACTGGCAAATATGGTCAAATTCTTATAGCGAGACACCATAACAATAAAACATGCTGCCGACCGCTGTTCTAGTCCCTTACCCCTTCCCCACCCTTTTTCGCTCGAACGGATGAGTCGATTTTGATTCTGTTTTTATTGTTTGAAAGATGGGCTAGTCTCATAAGAATCGCTTAGCCATTTATGAGGAGTGAACCATTGCTACTCTTATGGCAATGAGAAATTGTTAAAAAGTTTACAAATATATACCTGTGTTTGGTATTAAATGATAGATTAGACATCAGGATACAGCAAGCCATTGAAAAGATATGAACTTTCGTTTAGTCCATTTACTTGATATCTAACAGTTCAAACTATGCACAGAACGCGGTCCTCATTTTTTTAACCCCCGACCAAAACACAGGGGTTTTATAAGTTTGACGTGTGTCTGTCTGTCTGGGACATCATAGCTCCCGGACGGATGGAGCGAATTCAATTTAGTTTTTCTTGTATAAAAGTTGAGTTTGGCGGGGGTGTTCTTAGACATGTTGCATGAAAATCGGTTGAGCCGTTTAAAGGTTATGGGGAGAGTGCGGAACGAAAACCGAAAATCTGCAAAAATACCCGAGTGAGGTATCAAATGAAAGCGCATCGCGTGCACATTACAAAATATTATGGTGTTTTACTTTTAAGGAAATTAAGGCGTTAAAATCAGGGGTTTTTCTAAAATTTTAAATTTAGATTTATGCATACTCAACTTCCTTCAGGACCTGCTATATTCCTTGTAATAAAAAACGGGGAACTTCTTTCGCTGCTCTATAGATAACTAATTAGTTAAACATAATTTTACTTGTGCTATCAAAACTTAACGCCTATCTTATAAGGTAAAGAAAATAAAAATCTGCTTCCAGAGAGCCTAATGTGGTAAGTATATTTCCAAATAAAATAATATAAACTTACAACGGCTAAGAAATCATTACACAAGACATTAGATAAACTAAAAATGTTTTACATGAAATTCCATGCTAATGAGGTAAATTGTTTATTCAAACATAAAGAAAAAATATCGAACTTGCAGTTCACGAGGTAACTAAACGAAGTATTATACAATACTAATAAAGAGAGCATTCGCCGACTTAAAGTCCTAGTTTCATAATAATATTCCACTGGTATACATAATATATTTTGTGTTATATAAACAATTGTACAGTGCAGACTGCTGATCTCAAACTATATAATATCCATGAGAAAACACCCGATATTTCTCAATATATTGACATAATGTTGTGAAAAAATATATGTAATCGATTATATTGTATGTAGGTACTATTTTAAACTCTGGTAACTATTGTAAAATGTGTTGTGCAATATCTAGCATCTAAAAATAACTATGAGTAAAAGTGATAGTCTAAATCAAAATACTACTATTATGATAGTAAAATTATGAATAAAGCACTCATCGTCTAATTAAAACTTAGTTTATATACAGTCGAAAATAATTAACTATTCACTATGGCAACATTGTTAACTGTCAACAATATTAAAATGCAAACCAAACTTGACATCCCAAATCTCACTAACACTCGAACAAAAATACTTAAGTTTCAATCAAACTTGTACAACATATAACTTCCTTACGCTATTATTACATGGGCTTCCGATATACCCACTTCCTGAAGAGGTAAAATGCGAGCCCGTTAACGAACCGCCCGTCACAGTGGCATATATCAGCACCCTCAGGTATATCCTCATAAAAGAGGTTAAATGCTTTCATCTATTGCTACATTACTTAGTGAACTCTATTGGGAAGTAAATATATTTTGTGACTCGCTTACAAATACTCTTACGATACACTAAATAACTATAACATTGTACTCTAAAAAATATGTATAAGTATTGAAGGCTAACTTGAGAATGTAATCACAGTAAATTGTTATTAAGTAACCGGCCGACAAGATTACTACAAAATAACCCTTCGCATGTACCTACAGGCTCACTTGCTTCACAAACCAACGGAAACCGTTCACTAAACAATTATTTACACACATTCAAAGGCAACATCAAGGTATACTTTACTTATTGCTTTTTGTTACTATTAAATAATGTACATATATATCACCTCCACTTATATACAATGCAATATATCATAATTTTGAACTTTCGACGATAATAAGTTGTTGATAACGCGACAACTTTATACATTTTTTGAAAAATATCTTCAGTCTCAGTTAAGTATTGAGATTCACGATTTTAAATAGTATCTGATTTAAATCAAAATATTCATCGCGTTATTTGTATTTAAGAATTTTCAGTATACGCACATATCAATTTATAATTTTACTCATTAATAGTATGATTTTAAGCTCTGTTTTATTTGTTCGTATACAAAGATAGTATTTGTTATGTAAGGTCGGTGTGGTCAGTCGGCGCGGCCCGGGCGAGCACTCGTTCTCCGGGCGCGGCGCCGCAGTGCCACGGCGCGTGCGCAGCTACTCAACGTAACGTCAAAACAACTACGGGCAGCTCTAACAATCTCCTAAAGACTTGCACATAATTACCTACGATATACTCTATATAGTATATATAAATGCAATCTGCAAAATGCATAAAACAACAGTTATTTATAATCTATAAATTGTATAAAATATTTTAAATAAAATCTATTGAAGTGAGGTAGATGGATGGAATTTCACAATTTGTGTGGATATTTTGTCATTATAACATCGCCGCTTGGCCCAAATGCTGAGGTAGATGGATGGAATTACTATGTAAGACCCTACTACGTGACGGGGAGCTTACACATACAATACAAAATCTAGTCACTAGTACGAACTACTAACAATGTCGCGGGGGGGGCGCCGGCGAGCTACGTGCGGGGGCTACAGTGCGTGCTGTACAAAAATAATGTCCCTCCAACCCTCGTCCTGCGCTACGGTGCCAACACCACTCCTGCTACGACCCGCTACTCGGCGATCCAAACAGCGAACTAACCGATAAAACTATCAGCAACCGATTAACCCTAATTAAATATACATTATAATATCGGAAATGGCACCAATGACATTCCACGGGTCAACAATAAACCGTTATTACAAGACGAATCAGCTAAATGACCACAAAACATAACACTCAAGCACCTTTTGAAATACGTTCAACAAAACATTGTCCTAACCGAGTAGGCAGTCTACGCGACTAATTCACACCTTGGCTCCAGCTGCCTTCATTTCATGAGGAGTTTTTGTGATCCTCGTCGGAGTACTCCCCGTCGTCGAGGCCGCTGTGCTCGGGCTCCTCCGAGTTTCTGTTCCTGTTCATATTGTCATCGTTATAGTAATCCTTGCCGTTGTCCTTATCGTCATGTTTGTCGGCGTCTGTTTCTCCGAGACTGTCGTTCCTCTGCCTCTCCTTGCCGAGGTCCAGGGGTTCGTCGGAGTCGCGCATGATGTCTGGCTTGCCCATGTTCTCGGTGTACTGCCGTTGCATTTGCTTTAGGAAGCGTTGGTGGGCTAGGTTCGTCGGTGGGGGTGGCAGGGAGCCCATCTGCGGTGATCTCTCGTCGTAGGGTTTTCTGGCGTCCATGTGCATTGCGTTCATTTGTGCGAGTTTTGCGTTCATTCCTGTTGAGTAGAACATAAGTTAACACGTGGTCATGTATAAAATAGACGTTGTTTTGGGCGTCTGAATGTGTTAGCTGAGCTTACCGAGCATATTCTCTCCGATATACTGCAGGTAGGTGTCTAGCAGCGCCGAGCTGCCGCCGTAGCCGGCGGGGTAGTCCTCGTGCTTCAGGCCGGCTGCCAGGCCGTGGGGCAGGTCTGCGATGGTCTTCGCGGTTACCGCGCGGATCGCGGGCACCTTTGTTATTGTTGTGTTGGCCAGGCTGTTTATGTCTACAAAGAAAATTTACGTTAGAATGTTATCAGCCATACATTTTGCAAAACAAAGCTCTGTGTTCTTCTAATGCCAAAAAAGTATTTGAAATTACCCAAATATGGGTGTATTTTTATTCACCCTTGATCAATTTTCTTCTTTATAAAATAACATGGAACAAGTTTTCGTATCGTCATAGGTTCTATCTAACTGAAATAACAGATCAGTTCTACAGAACAGAGAATAGTCTTTAGAACTTATTCCGTAATCACTTCTAACTTTAATAGAACCCTTTTCTCCAATTCAAACACATCGTTTCCGAACCCATTGTAGCCATTTGGGGATTAGAGTGACATTATTTTGCGTAGCAGCGGACTGTAAAGGAAAACTTACGTGGTGGCGAGACGGGGATGCTGTCATCATAGCGCGACCGGCTGAGGTCGTCGTTGTCGTTGTCCCCGCAGATGGAGCTGCTCTCGGAGGCCGCGGACTTGGCGTCCAGCTTCATGTCGGAGCGGCGCGGGCCGGTGGGCGACGCGCGGGCCCGCAGCTGCTCGGGCGACACTTTCACCCCCGCTTTTGCTAGCAGTCTAAAACAAATTTGGAGTAGAGAATGTGGAGAGGATAGATGTAAGATAGAAGGCTTCATTCCAGACTCGAGGGTGCAAGGAGCTTACTCTCGAAGCCTTACATCGCGCTGTGGACAGATTCGGAAGGATTCAACTGATCATGAAGATAATAATTAAGGCTTGTGTTGTGAATGTATTTCCGTTATGGATTCCAAAATAATAAATAGTTTTATTGGGGCTTTTCCTCTAGGGGATTTCCTCACTCATAAGGCATAGAAAAGGGGTAATGCTACAATGGAGAAAGTTAAAATCAGGTATATGCTGTTCCATCCTTTAATAAATAGTAGGCAACTTACTGGCTGGCCAGCTCGGGGTCGAACCGCGTGGGCATCTGCAGCACGGGCAGGTCCTTGGTGGAGATGCCGCGGTGCTGCCGCGACATGTGCGAGTGCAGCGAGTTGCGGGACTTCGCCACTGTGCCGCACAGTACACAGCTGGAAAGGCATACTGGTTGTAGTAAAGTTTGAGGCTTTAATTATAGCCATAACATACAATTGATACGAACGTAAATTGATTCTGATTGTTTTTTCATCCTGCTCTATTCTAACTGGCAATACATATTTTCAAATTGCTCTTTTTTATTTAAATAAGTGTCTACTGACATGTTAGTAAAGTGCCATAACATACAATTGATACGATCGTAAATTGATTCTGATTACAAATACAAATGCCCTGAGCAAGGTACCTTGCCACAATGAGTGAATTACCCTATAGAGGCGTTGGTGTAGTATGAGTTTCAAAATGTCAAATTAATAAATTGACTCGTGCAATAATATTTTACAATTTGATTAGTGACAGCTTTGCCCGAGGACTATACTCTACAGCGGCGTCACGTCAACTGATGAGCACAGACACGTCATATTTGTATTTATAAATAAAATTTGGTACCGATAGCCAGGGCAGACGGTGTGCTTGTCCTCAAGATGCGTCCGCAGAGTGTGCGCTGAACGGTAGATCTTCCCGCACTTCGGACACGGTCTGGGGTCGGTAGCTCTTACACGAAGCAGGTCTTGGGTTCTTCGGCAATTTCCTGAAATGATAACATCCTTCAATCTAAATGTCTTTATACTATAATACTTTGGCTACATTAGCGGGGGCAGATTCGTGTTGTGTTGACTCTGGCGGCATGTTCTAGTCTACATTATGGCGGACCCTACGAAGAGTCTGAAAGAACGTAGGTGTAACCCATGAAATTGTCTATGGAAGCGTCAAATTGCCTTCAGATATTGTCTTCGCCCGAATACTAAGCGTTGTAATTAGCGAACCGGTCATAATTATCCGGTTAAATCGGATATCAGAGCCCACTATTGTAACCAAAAGATAACAGAGTGTGTTGCTTTCGAGTAAACTTACCTTTTTGAACGTTAGTTTAAGAAAAAATCATATAGATGTATATGTAAGTACAGGTAAATCAGTGGTTAGGTGTTAAAATAGAAAAGCGCGAGACATTTCTACTTCGTAGTTTTATTATTTATATAAGCAGATATTTTTTTTTCGGGTAAAAATTATTACGTATATATCGTATCACTAATACAGATCGCAACTAGAATCGTTTACTCACATTGAACATTTGGATATTGAAATTGCTAATTTACATAATTATGCCTAAAATTATTTTATATTATAAAGTTATACCACTTGCCTCTCAGGCGTCAGGAACAATTTCTCTACTCGCTAAATTTTAACCAATACTTTTTCTTTCACAATTTCTATGAATCCATCGCATATATTTTTGCAGGTTTGAATTTATCTGGCATTATTTTACAAATAACTGTCCAACATACAGAACATTTATAGAATACATTCTCATCTATTCATAAAATGGTTATTCCAAACTAATATTACTTTTATTTATGTCTGTTTTGTAGTTTTTATCACTCTGTAAGCTATTTTCTATATCCTCCATATTGTATAAGTAAATGATGAATCCCTTATGTCTCTGTTTATATAAAAATATACTCTACACAAAGTTTATAAGAATCCCTACAGCTCGATTATAATATCGCTAAATAATAATTACTATACTTGAAAGCTAAGTCGTTGTTCATCATCTTTACTTAAGAATCTATATTTGGTGTTAACCCTCTGGCAATTATGAAAATATATGCGAATGGAGTTATTTACATGTAAAATACTTTCATATTATCATAAGTTTTGTCTACATTGACTAGATATGTTTTAGATGTGCTCTCATGGGGCAACACGAACAAATGTTTCCAAAATAAATTCTCTATGTGTCTACTATGTATTGGAAGTGAACGTATCCTTAACTATTGCGTTTCAAAGGCCTTTTTTCGTATTGTCTTAACTATGGTCTACCTAAGGAAAGAAGACCGGTTATGTATAGTATCAGGAATATTTGGAGATCTTACAAGGGTATGACGAAAGTCAAGACTATACCGGTCGTGCTCGAAGAAGTTCAAATAAGAATCTACACGAAAGTACTGAACTTATAGGAAGATAAGGATAAATACACACAAGTTTAAAAGCTACGAAATACTAGAGAAAAAATCTTACAGCATATAGGACACCATACATAGCCTAGTTAGCTAAATATAAAGACTGCCAGGTGGTCGTATTCGCTAACACCGTGCAGAATAATCACACGGTCCCGTTGGGCCTAGAGGCCTGCCGCTTTCCGAGCGTAGTCTGCACGGTGGTAGAAAGTAGAACGGACGGCGTAGAAGCAACAATGGAAGTAACAGACATTCAGGAAGTCTTCAGAACGCTCGACATTCGTCTCGTCGCACTTCGTATCCTATCAATGGCACCGATCATCACATGTCATAATGCGCTTACATTTATGAACCTTAAATTATATCAGTCTATAACTACTACAAAAATAATTTTCAGTCGATTTGTATCCGCCGCTCCGACAGAACGCATCCTGGAGATCATCGTTTCCGTTTTCCGTCGAAAGTCGTCCCGGTTTCCTTTCACAGCCGTTCCGCCGATCCTCGGTCCCGTCGGGGGGGATCCGAGGCGCGATCTAGGTGGCCCGGCCGCAGCTCCACCTGAGAGTTTTCATCCTGTCCCATTGCGGGCGGTGCTTGCTGCGCATGTGGTTGCGGACCGAGTTGGGGTGCGAGAAGTGGCGGCCGCACGCCGCCACGGGGCAGCGCGAGCTGTCGCGCGGGTAGTGCGCCTCCAGGTGGCGCCGCGCCGCGTCCGCGCCCGCCAGCCGCGCCGCGCACAGCGGGCACTGCGCCCTCCGCGCGGCATCTGCAACGCCGACATCACATGTTACATAGCGCGGGCTGGCGAGTGCGACGCGCGTCACCACCAGGCGCCGGCGCCGAGCGGGGCCGGCGCCGGGGGCCCGAGGCCCGGGCGCCGGTTCTAGGAGTTCTGCCGCTGGCGGATGCCGTGCGCCTGCAGCTGGTGGTTGATGAGGTAGTGCTTGGTCTTGCACTTCTTGCCGCAGTGCTGGCACGGGAACCACTGGTCGCGGTCCGTCTGCGAGTGCACGTTGAGCATGTGCTGGCGCAGGTTCGACGTCGAGGAGTAGACGCGGCCGCACAGGGGACACTGCGGCCGGTAGCCCAGGGCCACCCCGCCCGCCAGAGCCGCCCCTGTAACACAGAGGCGGCGGTTAGTCGCGAGTCTCGAGCTAAGCGATGCTGTGTGTGTGTTTGTCGGGCGGGGGGTCGCGCCTCCTCTGCTTGACGCCGTGTATCGAGTTCATGTGGATCTGCATGTACTGGCGCGTCTTGAAGCCTTTCCCGCAGACGGGGCAGGAGTGCGCGAGGTCGCGGGCCGCGTGCACGTTCAGAATGTGCTGTTTGAGGTTGGAGTTGTTGCTGTAGAGCTTGCCGCACTCGGGGCAGGCGGGCCTGGCGGGCTCACCGTTGGGCAGGCCGGGCGCCGCGGCCGCGCCGAACGCGCCGTCCCAGCCGCCCTTGTCCGCGCCGGGCCCCGCGCCGCCCCAGCCGGCTGCAGGAGAACACGCTCGTTCAGTGTGCGCCCTGACCCAACACATCAACAACGATACCTACTACGCGCGCGCGAAACTACTTCCCTACTCCCTACTGTCCTATCTCCTAACTTTGTAACTTCCATTGTTGCTACTACGTTCTCTTAGCGAATCACGGTAGGAAAATTATCGACGACTAGGCCATTCGATGCCGTTCATGTTTATTAATTGTTAGTGTTATTACATTGTGAGTACGTGACTCGATAATGTGCAACTGATGATTCGATTGTCGTTATTACGCATTTCTGGTTGATTGGATCGAATGATTCCGTTACACGATTATTGAAGCATTAGCGGAGCGATAGCGGTTTTTAGGGCAATGAGTATGAGGGTAACTTACCGTAGTTGTCTGCGAGTCCCGTGGAGGGGCCTGGAAGTCCTGCGAAACCTGCGAATGAGACAAACCGTGAGTGACAGTTGAACGAACACACAGTTTGGTAAGTTGGAAAGTATGTGGTACCTGGTAAATTGAGTAGTCCGGGGAAGTTGTGCGGAAGGTTGCCGTTGACGCCAGCCATGGTCGCGGGGTCATCGTAGTCGATGGGCTCCTGCTTTGCGCGCGGTGGTTCAGTTTCCGTGTCGCTCGCACCCGCGTCTGATGACGACTCCTCACCATCACCCGACTAAAAACACCAGGACATTAGCTCCCCACCGTAAGGACAAGAAGAGACGGCCATAATGTCAAGATGATGGAAACTTACAAGGTTGTTTGTAATACCAGAATGATGCTGGTTCTGAGAGGTGTCCATTGCCTGGCCGAAGAGTGAAAGCTCGTGTCCGTTGGAGGCTAAACGTTCAGGGCTCGCCCCCTGCACTGATAGAAGCTGCTCCGTCCTAAACCAGAAGTGAAAAATATTATAAATACAGAGTTCTCAAAGAATGTTGCCTCCATCTCCTCCAGTGGGAGCCGTAGGACCTAGCCAAGTTAAGACAATCAGGATATAGACAGCAGCGTCTTTTTGAACACAACCATCCGAATACTGTGACACCCCAACCAGTCTGCAAAGTGTGTCTTGAGTCCCAGTCAGTCTGCCTGGCAATTGAGGGAGGCCTATGTTGACCAGCGGATTTCATTCGACCGAAATAATCAAATCAATTTAGTATGTATCAAGTTAAATCGATTTCTAGACCAATTTAACCTTTACAAGACAAGGCAAGCCTTTTTAATCACGGTTTCGAGAATTGGTAATCAAAGAAAGCTGATCCAGCAAAGATAAACTTTATTCAGCTGGATTCGAACTGCGCCTGGCAGAGAATGGAGCACCTGGCCCGCTAGGAAAGGCTTTAAGACATTGAAGTCACGGTTATTTCTTGGTAATTTTAATAAATTAGGAAAGAAAGGATTTTATTTGCATCTGGTAGATCTGGCCCTCTTGGTGAATGCCCTTGGCCGGCTAACTGTGAAGCTTCAAGCAAAAATCAACTATATTCACCTGGATTTCAGTTGGGCCTGGTAGAGGTCAGAGGACCTGGCGCGCTTGGGGGGTGGCGTGTTGGCGGCGCCCTCGTCCGGCTTCCTGGAGCGGCGACCCTCGCGCTGGAGGTCGCGGCCGTCGCGGGAGCCCGCGCTGCCGGTCTCCGTCCAGGATGATGCGGACTGAGGAACGACTTGTTGTTAGAAATTATTCTAGCGTGTACCACGTTGGACGGCAAAATAGGGTCTTCGCAATCCTTTACCTATTGATATTGCAAGAGGAAAAGCTGTTGTGAATCTGCACACCATATCTCAGTATGATTGGAACTAATTACTTATGTCCAGCAGTAGATGACCTATGCCTGAAATGATGATGACGATAAAAGTGTGTTAAGCTCATTAAACATTTTGGTCATTGTGTTGGGTAGTCCATTTATCGAAAAGCTAATTATGATACTTTTTGCAGGTAAATATGTAATTTCAGCATCTTAAGTACATTAAAATAAAAAATATATTAAGTAGTTGCCCCGAACCGTTAGTCCTCGCACTTGGGGCAGCTGATCAGGAAATCCTGGCCTGACTTGATGAGCATCTCGACTTGGGACATAAATATGTATATTCTATATAATTCACATTACAAGATAAAAGCTACTTACAGGAGTGAGGCTTACCGGGGAGGCCTTTTGATCAATACCAGTGATCGGCCCCGTGGCCGGCACGTCGGTCAGTCCCCGCACTTGCAGCAGCTGAGCGGCCTTCAGGAACTCCTTCAGTTGCTCCTGGCCGATGTGCACCTCGCCTTGGTACATGAATCTAGGGAAATAAACTCGAAGTTACCATCTCAAGCTAAATGGAAACAAGGTATTTTTTTTGTTAATAACCTTTTTTTATGAAGGTACTTCTTACTAAAAGGTATCATAAGACAACAAACTCATCAAGACGATTCATACGAGTCCAAACTAGATAGAACCATGAATGTTTATGAAGGAGCTCCTTCATTGTCAAAAATTTCAACTAATACGGAAACTAAGAAGTGTGTCCAATTATATATATCTACATATAAACTTCGAACAGGTGAAACTATTAATAAAAGCTTATACGATTGTGAAGGCGATTAACACACTGCCACGCACCACGCAGCGAAGCTACTGTCTGTAACAAACAACTTGTTTCGGGTCACAAACTATAGGCACCTATAACACACCGAGTCCCGCAGTGCTGTACGTTGCTTTGAAAGAAATGAGTCTGCTGTTGACAATCCATAAAACGCAACTACGCGCATGAGTGCGTTAGTCACCCACACGATACGGATCTGCAATCCGTAGCGTAGTTGCGTCGACACAGCTTGCAGCGTGATGCGTAACAGTGTGCTATTAACCTATAAGGAAAAATGGGTTACCTGAGTAGACTTTCCATGTCTTTGTCGTGGACGTCTCTGAGGATTACAATGGGGTGTTGACAAGGGTTGGCTTTCAGCAGTCTTCGGAAATACGGGCTGCACGCTGACAGTACCACCTATAGAAAATGAATTCTGATTGAGAATTTGATGCCGACTACAGGACTAAAACGATTGGAATCAATGGACGTTTGCAGCAGAAGATTCTTTATATATATCAATTTCTGTACGTGTGTTAGTCATAGAACTTCTCCTAAACGGCTGGACCGAGTTTGATGAATTTTTTTGTATGTGTTTAAGTGGGTTCAATTATGGTTTAGATTCACAATACGGTCAACTAGGTGCGAAGCGGGGCGGAACGGTAGTCTTTTATAAAATCAATTAAATTTTAGAACTGTATGCAATCTATTCTTAGTCAATTGGAATCCGAAATAAACCTGAGTAGTGTATCACTTATAAACAAATTAATTTTAACTGTAAGTTGATAAGAATATTAATTCAACTATAGTTGCTGGAGTAAAGTTTTATAAAGGTAAAAATATAATAATTGTAATCCAAAATGCACGTTAACAAGTAAAGTAACCTCTTTAATCGTTATGGTATCAATCAACGCACGCCGGATAAAATTATAAGCAATGAAACGAAGTATGATCAAAGGAGCGCTCATGAGCCGAGACAGCTTTGGTCCTTCGAGCCAGATTTATGGAAGCTACGTTAGTTTGAGATTTGCTGTTTTTTTGCTAATTAATATGCTGTGTAGTTCAAGTGAATCCAGCTGAAAGGGCTGGGCGAGGTAAATCTATGTGCTGCAAACAATTGCCTGTATAAGATGATGAACTTTGTTGTTGTCGTGATAAATAAACATTATCAGTCAAACATTGACGTAAAAACTATGTTTTCTTTGTTGTGTGTATGTACTGCATATCTAATAAATACCTATTTAATTTTTTATGCAGAAAAAGATTAAGATACATCCATAACCTTCGCGCGCACAGGATGTGTCTTAATCTTATTCTGCATAAAAATTTAAAAATAGTTTCACCATTAAAGTGGGGTTTATCACTTATGAGGCACCTATGTTTTTATTTTATGACAGTAAGAAAAATGAGATATTTTCACGCTTCTCAACATAGTGTTAAAAAAAGTGAAGCGTATTTTTAAGACAACCTTATTCCATTTACTTAATTATTTGACTAGATTTAAGTCGATTATAATAAATTTTTTTTGTACTTACAACTATTTATATGTGAACTTCTAACGTATCTACGATCGTTAGGATTTTATGGAATTGTCTAGATCTGTTTTTAATTGTTTTTTTTTGTGTAAATGAAGTATTATATACCTTGTGTGCTGAGAAGGTGGCCCCAGCACAGGCCAGGGTGACGTCCACGAAGTCCTCTTCATCCCTGAGCCTTCGGAAGGAGGAGACCATGGCGGAGTGGAAGTCATTCCAGCGCAGGGAGTACTGCTGCTCGCCGCCCACTCCGGCGCCGCCTGACCAACCGACTTATGGTAAGAGTAATATTAATATTAGAAACAAAAAATGATAAATAATAAAATAACTTAAAAAATCAAACAATAACTATATAAGATGTAAGAATAATAAATAATGATGCAACGTGAAGACGTGCACTCTCAAAAATAAAAAATAAATATTAAAGAACAAATCTGATTTATGTATATAATAATCAGAAAGATTTAATTAAAAATAAATTAATAAAAGTAAATATATTAGGCGTAATGTTAAAAATGAATGACGTAAAAGATTATAAAATGCTAGTTATACCCAGTAGTAGGGGAAGTCAGGTGATGATGAATTTGACATTAAACGAAGTTAAATAATCACACAAAACCGTGTTTAGGCTAAACGAGATAATGCTAAAGCAATAAAACCTAATATTCAATGAATAGGACCTAAATCATTCTTTCAATCATCGTCGCTATAAAAAAAAATTCATTATAATTTTAAATTCCTAAAAAGAAAATAAAATGTCAAAAATGTGGAATCTTAGATCGCAATATACCGTTTTTTTGCGACATGACATTTTAACGGTCCTCGCAGTGGAGATCCAAAACAGATGAGCACTTAGAGCGGCATTAAATGAAGATAGGTAATATTTCATCAAATGTCAAGGATCTCTGTCCAAACATGTTTGTGACTAACGGAACGTAGGTGCTTCGCTAGCTGCTCACTAATGTATAGCCACTTTTCTACAATTATATAGAATTTGGGGTGCATCTAGGAATATAAGCTGTCGCCGTGATCGAAATCGCTCGGAGACACACACACAAATAGAATTTGGAATCGGTTAAATAATTTAATCGACTTTTTATTGAGCTCACCGCACGCACTCAAACCTAAACTAGTTTTGTCACCTTTAATTGGTAGAATCAAACAAATATCTCGGTGCTATCATTACAGCTAGAGTATAAAAAGCAACGAAAAACAAATGACTTCTTGGAATTGTACATTAAATTGAATCCGGTGGTATCAAAGTAGCTTTTAATGTTGCTAAGCGAAGAAATGAAAAGGCCCAGATGTTGCTTAAACGTGAATAAAATTCAAATACATTACTGAATTTGCGCACGACCATTCAAATTGAAATCTTGGAAACAACGGCAGTGATTTTAAAATTAAAATGCTGTCGGGTACGGTCAGTGTATTGATAAATAATTTATTGTCAGCATACATTTTACAGTTTTGCATGTGTCAATAACTTCTTTGGTTCTTTTAACCTTTCCAGGACACAAGTCAATTTATAAGTCATCAATATTAGTCTGTTTTTTGTCTAGAATTGAACGAATGAAAAAGCGCTGTAATATTGGGAGCTTTTCTATTTTCCTTGATTTTTATCATTGATTTACTTGGCTGTCCTTTCAGGAAGTCTTTTTTCGGACTTAAACCCTCTTCTGATACCGCGATCGATTGGATGTAGTCTGAAGCGACCGCGGCGTTATCTCCAATCTTAAAGAACCTTTATTTAAAAGGGCTTTAAATTTTATGTCGATGCCGTCCTATGACTACTGGCTTTCGTCAGATTGTCAGTGAAATTGAAAAAGCGACGTCTTAAAAGACGACCAAGTTTAAAATTAGCTGGAAGTTTTGGAGTTGGAAATGTTCAGATTGTCGCGGTTCGGGACAAAGATTTAGGGACCTAATTAATCTCCCGGTATCCGGCGAACGATGAATTTTACTTGAAATGTTTATATTTTTTCCTTAGCGCTTGAGGGAAAGTGATATCGCTTGTTGTAACATTTTTACGTCTATTTTCTAAATTGAAAAGATATTTCTTACAATAATACTTTGCGTAAGATTTCCAGTCATCATTCGTTAAATTGTTATTTCATGTTAATACCAAATAACAAAGAACGCAAGTGTATTTAAGGATTAGTCTGGGGCGAGGGATAATAAATGAGTTATATCAAAGAGTTATTTTGAGTGTGAATGCAGCCGTTTGATCCCCCTGTCTGTGGATTCGTCACCCTCGTCTGGGAGGGTTCGTGTTGACTCTGGCGGCTACAGATACACAATGTCTATACCTATAATGTTTTAAGGACTCGGAAATGTTGAGTTATTGCTTCGGCAGATATTTTTTATTGCTTTGATTCGATAAAAAAAAAAACGGTTGACTGTAGTTTCCTCACTTTTATAACGACCCAACTCGAAAAGAAATTTAAAATGTAAAAGCTTCAAATAAGGATCATAGACGATAGAGTATAGAATGGTCGAATGGTTAAAGCGAAACACTAAAAGCAATCATTTAAAACGAAACCCATTCCACGGATAAAAAACAACGATCTAAAAACAGTATAATCTTGAGTAAACGACGGGAACATCATTAAACAAGCGCCGCGGCGATTCATCCCCGTTTCACCCCCGATCCTGGCGGGATGATCCTGGGGGGTGAAATGGGTGGGTGGGTGAATATCAACGAACTCATGTACCGTACGTGTGACGGGTGGACGACACAACCATACCCACGCTATACAATCTGTTAGTAAACAATTCACTCGTTTCGTACAAATATTTTGGGCTCTCAATTTTTTTGTGGTTTGCTACGGAAACGGCTGGGCGAGTATGGTTTTGTTTTATTATAATTTCAATCCGGTTTTGTCGGACAAATTGTGTTTGTTGTAAACAGGGTTTTATGGCGGTTTAATGGAGTCACAAATACAGATTAACTTAAAGGCAAATAAGAGACTACAAATTTGTAAAGCTTTTAAACTTTACGTTTAAATTATGCTTGAAATATTAATAAAAATAAGTATTAATGAGGTAATAGTGGTGCTTACCTGTGTCGGTCGCCATGGCCGGGTGTTCCGAGGGCGGCACGGCGAGGTCGGGGCGTGCGCGCGCGCTAAACGCATCCAATCCCGCGCATTCCAACCGCGCGCCCACTGTCGCCGCCACTTTAACGCCTTGTCACTTCTATGCGCGGAAAACTTCTTACTCTTTGACCTGCGCTCGCAGATCTAAATTCGAATTTTGATTCGAATGGTTCTCTTCTATTTTAAAATTTTTAAGCTTGTTTTGTTAATGTTGGTTTTGTCTGGAAAGAATGTTGATTATTAGATTTTTAATTAGTTTTATTTCACAATTCGTAATGGATTTTGTAATTTACGGCTAGTTCCGATATTTAATATCAAGCGTGTACGTTTTGCGTTCGAAGGGCGGCGAAGAGGTGTGCATTAGGATTTTTTAAATAAGTGTTGTAGAAAATCTTCTTTTTATATAATTTAAATATTTAGTAGTTTATAAAAAATTATGAAAAATAAACCTATGTATTTGGTATTATGGAAAACCAATTAGATTATCTCATAATCCTGTTAGATATTCAAAAATGATGCAATAAAAACGTTTCCTAATCACAATAGGCTTTAAATGTTTAAATTATGATTTCGAAAAAATTAAACATTAAAACTCGTGGTATTACACCGAACGTAATATCCCATCGAATATCGCACTATAGTTACCGCGGTCCACGTGACGTAACACTAATTCGCACTATCACTGAGCACTGCAACGCACACGTCCATAACTCGCGATCGGCTAAGGGCCGGTGCAGCGATCGATCGCGCCCTGCACCACAAGGGAGGAGCGGGCAGATAGAAATCAATACGATGTCCATCATAGCATGCACCCGCCTGCGCTGTGCATTCTCACTCCCGGTGCATTATCGCGACACCTCTCCTGCGCCCTCTGACGCACGTACACGCGTGATTTATTTATTTTGCGATGTAGTTGGAAGTGAAGTGATGTCCGGTGGAATGCACCGTGCTGAGCGTACCTGACGCACGCGTGCGGTCGGTGGCGCGGCACGCGAGCGACTGGCGGATGCCCCGCCAGGCCGGGCGCGGTGTTTACCGCGTGGGGCGCGGGGGGCGGGGCGGTGCAGCGCCTGCACGCCCACAGCGGCCGCCCACGGAGACTGGACACGAGACGCGAGACACCGAGCCACCGAGCGCCGACACTTCTTTCAGGACGTCCGCGTCTTACAGTTACAGCTTGTGATGCTTGCAAATATCGCGCGCTTCTAACAAGATTCTATGGTTTCTCTTGGTTATTGTCCGTTATTGTTTTCTTGTAATTCATTGACTCTGATTTTGAAAAGCTTCGATGCTCATTTTTCTCATTGAATTTTTTGCAAATAATTTTTATTTTTTACTTTTGCTTTTATGTATTCACATCCCTGAATTATGTAAAAAAAAATAATGCACTTACGTGACACATAATTTTTTCTATTAGATTTTACTAACCCTAGTCACTAAATTTGCTAACAGATTAAGGAATCTTTGTTGTTCGAAGTAAAATATTTTTATTTATTAATAATGTTAATAACTAATTTAATTCGTAAATTTTAATTCGTAATATGTTCGAAATTTTGATTGAGGACATTGAGACGCTTTTAATTCTAGTCATGCAATTATTCTTAATAAAATTTCCATGATTAATAGCAAATCATAAAATGTCTTTAATAATATTCAGGAATCGTACAAAAATAACTTAACAAAATAGGAACCTTCGTGACGTAATCTGAATAGTTCGAGTGCTGTCGCGCAAACAGGAAAATAATAGAACTTCTCTTTTGTGATGTTTCCTAGATAAGCTTTAGATGAAATAAACAATCCTTGGATATTATTATTCATGTCTTTCCTCGGGTTTCATATTTTTGTACGGGCCGGGCGTCTTGCTCACAATATGAATGCACATAAGCTGTGTGCGATGAGTATTTTGTTGCAAAAGCATTGCCGCATAAAAACGACATGTAGATAAAGATGGTAAAAAGTTTTAATAAGTTTCGTTCGTCCTTGTAGACAAGTGGAAAGTTCTTAATTAAAAAAAGTAATTTATTAATCTTAATTAATTATTTCTTGGTAAAGTATGTGAAACCTTAAATCAAACTAAACATCTATTATTGCACCATACTTTTGGCAAATAAATACATTTCATTTCAAAAACCTTGTTATATGTATGTATGTACTACTATTTTATTTAGACTTATTTAGAATTAATAAAGTAAGGGGCATAATGATTTCAGAATAATAGCTAAGTCTATTGCGGGCTGCCCTCGATGTCACCGAAAGGTGATAATTCCAAACCAGTCCACACCGATTTAGCAGCCAAAGTTGACCTAAATAGGAATAGAACTGTAATGCAATGCAGAATACAGTCGGCCACTATCTCGGAGCATTTGTCCCTATCCGTGACATTTTCACATTAGGCCAAAATGAAAGCGAGGAAAACAACACAATCCGTAAAGGCTTCCTGTAGAAGCGGCCAATCATTCGTCAAACAGAACGGCCTGGCCGGCTGTAAATCTTTGTAGGCGGGGGTCGGGGCGGGGGGGCGAGGGTGTTACGTAACGTCCGGAAGTGCGGATTAGGAATCAATAGTGCGCTGTAATGATAGTTGTAGTGTAATGGTAGGTACTGCGCTGTGCGGTGCGCGATTGTTCTCGCCAAGGTTTGATTTTTACACTGAGGTTTTATGATCTGATTGGTTTTTCTGTTAAGGTGATTGTAATATGATAGCTAAGGATCGAAAGATACTTTTTATGCTGAATACCTGCAATGTGATTATTTTGCTTTGAAATCATTTCGTTTCAATAAAAGCTATTGTTTGGTATTATTTGCTATTGAGTTATTTTTATTGGTTAACTATAAAATTTGTATACTTAAATTATTTTGTTTTGATATTAAAACTATCTATACTGATAATCGAATTAAAATGCAAACAAGCGGTTATAATAAGCTACTTAAATTTTAATAAAAATCCCAATTCTTTATCTAATAGCCCCGTTATGATTATTCTAATGTAGAATCGGAACAAGTTTCGAACGATCGTACAATATCACAATAATTAAGTATAAGAAATGACCACCGCTGTCAAATCTTATAAGTCTGAGCGCATTTGCGGGGTCTGAGATGACCCCGCGCCCCCCATCGCCCCCCCCCTCCACTCACCCCCCGCGTCCCTTCTCCCCCAGCGCGTCATCGCGGGCTCATCCGTCACCGTGACTGCTGTTGTTGACAAATGTCTTCCTACTGTTACTTCATTTTGTTTTTTTTTTAATTGGCATATTTGGTGACGCCACTGTGGGTACTCATTATTTAAGAAGTAGTTCTAAAATAAAAAAAAGATGTTTGTTTTCTTTCTCCTCTACAGTTATAAAATTCGTATTATTTTCTGCTATTTTTGTTTATGTTTACATTAATTGTGTATTTATGTTAATTGTTTAAATATTTTTTTTGTGTGAATTTTAATTTAAGTACTTGTATTTCTATTTAATGTTTGTTTCTATGATATTGTGAATTTAATTTCTTATGTGTATTTTGATTTTGTATGTATTACGGATCCCTGTTGTCTGAATAAATGAATTATATTATTATTACTATTCGTTATCGCGGTATTTAAGCCGGTTTTCTGACATGCACTTATTATTATTAATAAGTTTTTATTGAATGTTAAGTTTTTATTTCTGAAACTGCGAGCTAAGATAAAAAAAAATGTATTTGGTTTTCTGAACAAAAAATCACAGCTCGCATACTTTCGCAAATAAAGTCGAGCGACTTAACAATAGAAAGTAGAGTCAAACATAAAGTATGTACATTTTCCCCGACTTTATTTTTTGTCTATTATTGTGGTGCACAAAGCGTTTGTTGAGGAACATCATTACGTGTGGGGTACACGTGACCCGGCGGGGGTCAGACGCAATGTAAGCTGTAATGAGCCGGCCTCCAAGCTTAACTCTAACTTTATGTACATTTCATACATATATTTTCAGCTTAGTTTTGCAGAGGTTTTATTGAAGGTTAATTTTATGTATTTATTTTACACTTTCTGTTATAAAAATTCAATCACATATATACATGTTTTTTATGTTCTATTTTCCTGCACTAACATGATTTTTATTCAAGAGATGATCTTCTTTCCCTGGAAGAGATCAGTCTTCGGCTGAAAGGGTGCCAAATAAACCGACTGTAAATTTAGTGCCTGAATAGCGGAAATCAGCAAGGAGGATGTCATCATCATCAAGGCTATTGTATTAACATCTTTTAATAGTATTGAGAAGAATATTATTTTGTTTTGGTGTACAATAACGTGCTGTCCATTTTTAACTGCAATGTTTTTGATTAATAAAATGTAAGTTCTACTTCAAAGTTATTTCCAGATACAAGCTCAGCATTCGATTCAAGTTTCTAAATTTAAAATACTTTTCATCACAAAGCGCTTGTCCACTTTACTTCAATACGAAACCAAATCTAAAATTTGAATACCTTCCTGTAAATACGGCGTGGGGAGGCAAGTCTCGCCACCCCGGCCCGTAGCTTGTTCTATGGATACTTCACTAGAGCCAGATCGATTGTAACCGAATTCAAGTGTTAGAGGGGAAATAAAAACTTCACGTACCTACCCGCAATGATTTAGCGTTCGTAAAAAAACAAGTGAAACGATGTAGAATGTTTTATTTAACGTTTACGCTGTAGTAAAACCGTTTTAATTAACTTAATAATAAAGAACTGGAATTATGGCTTGGCTGGAACACTGAAACTATAACAACTATAACAATTAAACTATAATATACATTCGTTTTTTTGCAACTATTTTTACTTGTGCAAGCTTTGTGTTACACCAGAGTAATTGCAATGTATCCAGGACATTGACACTCGCTTAAATTATGATAACTACTCATAGTCGTTATAGACTTCGCACTAATGTGCAGAACCCCCCCCCCATCCATCCATCAGGAACCCGTGCTCATCATTGTATCAACAAGACCGGAAGTTTTCGCTTCATCAACCGTTCACTCAGCTTTTGATTTGAACCGATGTGCGCACTTGGAGGGGGGCGCGGGCGACCCCACCGCCCCACTGGACAGCGGACCCCGGGGGGCACAGGGGGGATAGTGGGGTAAAGAGGGGCATCGGGGGCTGTGCAAATGTTATTGATGTGCGGTGGTTATGAGATACTATTGCTAATATTGAGCGTTGATTTTATGTGGTGCGAAAGGGATGGACACACTATAAGTGGTAAAGTGGCTATGGGATGTTATGCAGGGAATAAAATTAACGATCTGATTTGGAATAACAGATAGAGAATTAATCAATAGGGTCGTTTGGTGCCTGGCTGGCTGGTTAGGGTTATTACATAGATGAAATTGTAGGAGATATATAATTTGCTAAATTAATATTTTTATATGAGTTGTTATGACTTTGACTCAGTGGACCGGCAGGCCCCAAGTTAATTTAAGATGAAAAAGTGTTTCACGGTTAAATATTAAACTAGCTTTTCCCGGCCTTGTCCGTGTTTTATGGATATTCCCGGCACAACATATTTTTCCGCTGTAAAGAGGCCATCGAACAGTGAAATAATTTTTCAAATCGGCCTTATAGTTTCTGAGATTAGCGCGTTTAAACAATACAATCAAACAAACTTTTAGTATAGATAAATTCTGAATATAAAAATTAAATACTTAAATTTTTTTTCATCATTACATTTGAATAGGTTATTTTACGATTATTTTTCAATCATTTTTATAATAAGTAATTATTCAGAAATTATTTACCTGACAATTATTCGAAATGTTCTTGCGTAAAAACCATTCATGGACTTTTAGGAACATATTATAATTTGTTATTCATTCTTTATGTTTCCTACTGTAATAAGTAACACTATTAGGGTTAGCATAAATCGTACTGTATTATTTTGTCATATAAAAAAAAAATGGCCAAATTAGTCCAGGCCTTGTTAACTAATTTTGCGATTCATTCTTATGGATAGAAGATAAGTCATGTATAAAACAAGACTAATTAGGTACCTCAATAGAGCAGTGGTCGAAAAACCGCTTGCTGTGCAAGCAAGGGGATCCACTCCCCCTGTGGGACCAGTAAGTATAATCAAATATAACATCAAGTGTATCAGGCGCCCTGAGCACCAGACGATCAGAACTCACCACGGGGCTTAATGATGCTGAGTGGATTTTCCAATATTACTTATTTTATTGTATTTACGTGAGTATAAATTTCATAAGTAGCTGACATACCAATTAATTTGCTTGCATTGACATTCCGTTTCTATTGTATTGATTTATTATTTAAAACTTGATTATGTGTTCATCATAATCATCATCATCATCCTATTAACGTTCCCACTGCTGGGACACAGGGACTTCTCTCTAGGCGAGAGAGATTAGGCCTTAATTCACCACGCTGGCCAAGTGCGGGTTGGTGAATGTCACATGTCCTTCAAACTCCGGTTTCTCCATGATGTTTGCCTTCACCGTTAAAGCACCTGTCTAAAGCGCACATAAATTTCTCAAGAAAAATCCAGAGGTGCGTGGCGGGGTTTGAACCCACGACCTTCGGAATGAAAGTCGAGTGTCCCACTTAGCCAACACGGCTTTTTTATTTTTTTTGTGACGTATAATTTTATTATTAATAAATGAATATTAATGTCTATTTATATTATAATATGTATAAATCAGGTGACTAGTAGTTGACGTTGGTGTGTGGATTGACCAGAAATATAAATTTTTTGATTGATTTATTTATCGAACACTTTCTCTCTCTGTAGTCGGCCCCTCATGTCTGAGGCTCGTGGTCAACATCAGAGTAGCACATGGAGCGGATAAGCTGTCTCCACCGGGTTCCGTCCATCGTCCATCTTTGACAGTTTCGTAGAATTTGGAGCACGATGGAACCTTCATCTGATCTATCCATCGAGTTGGCGATCGTCCTGGGAATCGTTTTCCTATCGAGCTCAAAAACACTAAATTCTTAGATCGATTTAATTATTCAAATTATTTACGTGTGCGATTTTGATTATGGCATATCGTCCACTTACTTTTTTTAGATTTTTTTTTGAAACAAAACGGATTGTTTTCGTACAAATCGTTAGATATTGTTGCTATAATGACGACATAGTATCCAGTATTGTTAATACCTGTATAAAACGTGGCGTAAGTGTTACCTACAACGATCCGTTATTTATTAGATGTAACCATGCATTAGTCACTTGGTTGGCCATGGTAATGAGAATGTTACATACGTCTCAATAACCTATTTGAATGTTACCGGGAAATCTCCAAGCAGCCAATGATTAATCATACCATCAGCGTAACCAGATTTACCGGATTTCACGCAATTTGCGATATTTACGTACATTCACTTAACCGAGATGATATTGCAATGTTTCTTAGAACGTGACGTCATTTGCAACTAGCAAGGTAATGGTAAAATCCAGATTGTAATTGCCGAGTCTTGCACAATCATATGATCAATTTCAATTGATTTTAATTGCTTATACCGTTACTTACGCTTTCGTTTTAAACAGTTTGTTTATTCTGAGAATGTAATGAGTCAGAGATAAAAAGCTCTGATAGAAAATAAAATTATTGAGTAATATTTATTATGAGACATTTTTTTGTATTGTAATAAAAATTTTGTTTAGGTAAGGTGGGATGCAAAATTACGTGTTGCACTCGAGAGCAAAGATTTTCACCGTGTGCTCTTTTGATTCCCTTAGAATTCTAATTTAGATATTGGGCTCGTGATAAAATCTTTGAATCTTTAGCTTCCTCTGTCATCAAAACCGAGCACGCGCTAAAGGCAACTTTGTATAAACAAAATAATGAGGAAAGATTAACATACGACATTGATACTATGCGAAAATAAATTTGGTAAGTTTGGGATACACTCATACTCCACCACGGGTTCTGTGTACAGTTTATATACATTTTGGAATAAAAAAAAACAATTAAAAAATGTTAATAAATTGGAAAATAATGGCGGTCACTCAATTTTATAAAAAATCACATTTGTTGTAGGGGAGCCCCCTTATTTATTATTTATTGAGTATTTTTAGTATATGTAGTAGGTAATAGCCGCTACAGAAATACATCATAAAATATATATATATAAATATAAATTTCTCAACTGCGATACAGCCTGGTGAAGTCGGACAGACGACGAAGTCTCAGTAGGGTCCGGTTCAACCCTTTGAGTACGGAACACTAAAATTTATAATATCTGTATCAAATCCGGTAAAACCTGCGTCTCGGATCTTTGTAATATAAATGATCTTTGTGAAGGTTAGGTTAGAGTACCTGACTGCGTGAATCATGAGCAACTGCGTGAGCTTACCGGAAAAGGCCTAAGGCGACTATAATACAACGCCATGCCTCCAATAAAATTAGTGTATATCGTTGGTTTCCGCTTTAGCTCCTTATTATTATTTGTCTGAATGCCAAAGTAACATAGACTCTACTGGAAAGATTCCAGAGCAAAACAATCAGGACAATGTTGGGTATACCATGCCACTTGAGCAACAAATACATGGACACATTAAACACATTAAAAGTACCAACAAGAGATTTCAACAGAGACTGGACGGACATAAGAATGAGCTTGCTGCCCAGCTAATGGGATCCGGCAGCATCCTCTTCTCCAGATTGAAGCGACACGGTATCTCCAACCTAGGGACGAGATACACTCAGAAGGACTGAGAGCTGGGTCACTGAACCTGACTCTCTTACAAACACTCGAAATAACATTGACAAACCAGAAGATTGGATTATTGAACCAAAAGCTCAGATAGCCAATAAACAGAAAAATTTGTCTGATGACAAAAAAATATTAATATAACTTTTTTTTTGTATTTATTTTGATTATTTTATAACTTTGTAAATTATCATGGTTATATCAATACTATTAAGATTTATAACGGGATATTTATCATGATTGATTGTCTTTCGAGTTTCCCGATATTATTATTTAAATTGTAATATCTTTTAAACTATTTTATTTTTAAGTTTACATGCAATTAATGAATTTGCATGCCAAATGGTGAAACATGTTAGAACTAAACTACCTTATAACAACCAATATGTACACATGTTTAACGGCAAATAAAGAATTATATTCTATTCTAGCGTTGAGAAGCTGTCTCAATTCAATTCAATTCAATTTCTTATAATTGGACTCTGCGCTTGAAGCGTCTCAGTTTGCCAGTGTCGAGTTAAATAAAATTATAAAGTGAAAAAGATGTAACTCAGTTGAACGCCATTTGCGTCTCCTGTCAGCTGTCTGTGTGCGCGCGTTAGATAAATTTAAAAACTACCCATTAATATGATAATATATTAAAAATGTTGATTGAATGAACACTTTATTCGACGCAATATTATATAAAAAGGTAGTTTGGAATATACCCTGTTCTTGGGTAAGCTTAAAACGACTCGGTAATAAATGATTGTGGGTTGTGTAAAGATTGGCTTTACTGTAGGATATTTAAACGGAGCCTCCCTCCATAATGTGTTTAGTAATATTACATAGTAAAGTAAAAAGTAAATTTATTTAAACCAGTTACATTTTGCATTTGTGTGACGTACTATGAACGGAGAGACAGCAAAATGGTAAAAAAACTGCGTTGCCATATCAACGCTCTCTTCTTGTGAGTTTTTTTTTATTTGATTAGTGTTTTGAGCATTTTCATGCAAATAAATTACACAGTAAGATTTTTTTGTTTTTTCAGTTTTTAGTAGGTAAATTGTTTTTATGCATTTGCATGTACTTGTAGGGTATACCAACACTAGACCCACAGCAAGAATCGAACTATTTACCGTATGGGCAGTGTTGCTATACTTGCTATCATATGTCTAAGGTATATCATTAAATTAGTTGCCTGTGTCATGCCTGACATGGGCGAACTTGGACTGTTTTTAGTTTTGTCTTGTTAATGCTCGAATAACGATGGCCAAATTTTATTTATAGTTTTTCGCCATTTTTCTATTATATTATAACGATTTTATTTATTATTTTAAATGCAATTTTTGGCGTGTTCATATAGCTTGGTACGGCGTCAAAAGCGGATAACTGAAACACCGTCAGATCGTGCTACGTTATCTATTTTTAGTCCTTTTGATAAGCCATGACAAAAAAAATAATCACATACAAATATAATTAGATTTACCAATGAATTATTTTCATCAGAAATTAAATTTAGTTGAATTCTAAAAGTAGAATCTCAACTTTCATGAACCCCTTTAAGCGCTATTATGTAATGCCCATTTGTTGACAGCTAAATCGATCAACTGCCTTTTCACTCGTTATTGAACAACCACTAAATACTTTATGGTATCCATTACCAAACGACGTAACCATAAATGAATAATCACTCATCCACTAAAAGCAATACGTCCAATTATCCGAATCAGATCTAATACGAGGAGTGGTAGGTTATGAATGGTTCCGCCCGCCCGCCCAGAAATAGCCGCCTAGATTGAAGGCTGCGTTGTGTGCCTGCTCACGCACCGGAAGTCACCCTATGCCTTGTTTTGTGTCTTTGGCTTTGTCTATAATTAAACTTAGGTAAAGTGATACCTGCATGCTTATCACATGTTTTCTATGTATCATATTTTAGCAGGTATATCAGTTATCTAACACAGGTTAGTGTGTGTTCAGTATGTGTAATAAATAACAAATAAGTAATCAATACAATAATAATATAAAAACTAACCTAACCTGGGTTAGATATCTGATATACCTACTTTATGGATATATTTTTGTAAATAGGTACCTACAAACATAGGTACATATACAAACATATAATGTATTTTCTATCTATCTATCTAATACCCATAGTAGTTAACAGCTTTTAGATTTAGTTACCAATTATACTACCTATTAATAAATGATGGAATCAAATACTGGATCATCTTAATCGGCATCTCGGCCTCAGCATCGTCTAAAAAAACAAGTATTTATAGCTGAAAACAGCACATTATGAATTGTTTACGATGATAATAACAAATTGTTTTGTTTACGCGGCCACTCGCTGACAATGGGACAAACAACTATTTGTTAAGCTCGCTTTTCTCCACAATTAACGAAAAAACAACCGGAGACGAGTTAAAACTTGGCTTAAAAATAAGTGTTTTTAAGTTACGTCGCTAAACGATCTGTAATATCTGATATACCTCTATAATATTGAAGGACGGTTATCTATATTGACAATTATTTTGTTTTAATCAATGCTTTTATTGTGTTTATATTTTAATTTTGTATATTATGTTTTATTAATGACTGTAATTGGTGTAAGCCGTGGTGATTAAATAAGGAAATCTACTGTACCCCTATTTCATAGACATTCATAGACATAAATTTTTACTCATTATTAACTTACTATAACTTTTTATATATCATTTGCTGATCTACCGTCTCTATTCGAGAACTTCTGTGCTTCAAAAGCGGTTAGGTTTGTTATTTTTGGTATGGCCTGCCCACCCTTCCAAGGGCTAATCCATTTAGCTTTGTTGGTGACCTTGTCTTTTAATTTTTGGCTCGGGGTGTAGTACCATATAGTTCGATTGTAACACCATCACTATTGAGTGAAAATAAAGCCGTGTTGGCTAAGTGGGGTACACTCGACTTTTATTCCGAAGGTCGTGGGTGAAATCCCCGCCACGCACCTTGAATTTTTCTTCTTGAAATATGTATGTGCGCTTTAAAACACGTGCTTTAACGGTGAAGGCAAATATCGTGAGGAATACAATACAATACTCTTTATTGAACACAATATAATAAAACACAAAAAATGAAAGAAAGGAATGTTCTGAGAACTTTAAAGAGTTTGGAGGACATGTGATATCCACTTGGCCAGCGCGTGGTGAATTAAGACCAAATCTCGCCAAGAGGGAAGTCCCTATGTCCCAGCTGTGGGTACTGGGTACGTTAATAGGGAGATGATGATGATTGAGTGAAACTATCTTTCTATCCTTTCTCTATTTTGCGCTCAGTATTAAGTCACACCATCTTTCGCCCCTAAATAAAACATCGAATACCTAGGATCTTAACAGTAGTACTTGGTAGCAAAGGGACCAAAAAACACAACATATTTTACCCAAAAATTCATCGTCATTATTGTTGTTCCCCAGCATCCGTAAACCAAGGCTTCTGATTGACCTCATAGGCAGCCGCAAGTCGCAACCTAGTTTCCTCGTCCCTTGCTCCATTTTACACTTCGTAGCTACTTTCCTCGCTTTGAAACTGCCTTCTTTACTGTACACGAATCTAAAGTAGTTCTTGCAATGTGTTGTTATTTTTTGTATCTTTGTGTGTAGGTACTGTGAGCTTTGAGACCATCGGTTAACTATACTCGTATGGAATAAACAAGAAACAGTATCCGGAACACTGTTATTTATCTATATAAATAACCAGAGAGAGATACCTAGGTATCTCTACATATTAGATAAAATGTTATATTAAGTTACTAGAAAGACTGACACAATGATAAAGGATGTTTTAGTTGTCGAATATGTGAGTAACATAATTATAATAACTAGCCACATAATCTTATGGTATGCATAATTGTGGTTTTGGACTAGTTTTATTATACCCCCTAGAATCAAAGTAACTTCTATTTAAAATTACCATGCATTTTAAAGGTAAGAAGGTCATCAGTAGGTACCTACCTACTGATAACATGCCATCAATGACGCAGAAGCCCGATTCAAAAATTGAGATAAATAATCATAATTCAATTTCTTCAAACCAGCGAATTCTACGTTTATTTGCCTGACCTTTCCATGTCTGACTAATGGTACGAGTAATAACAGCAAATCAAAGCCTTGCGTTATTCAATTTTCGTGGTAATTGCATCGGCGAGTCATGCCGGAGCCTAATTGCCGGGGGTGCTGGCTGTGTGCGTCAGGTAACGAGGGCCCAAGGGCGGCTAGCGTGAATCGAAGAGTTGTAATACCAAGGTTATTTTAATCGGGGTTTTCTAGAAGATTCTGAAGCTGAGGTTGCTGGTTATGACCAAGTGCGGTTAGCGTGAATCGAAGAGTTGTAATACCAAGGTTATTTTAATCGGGGTTTTCTAGAAGATTCTGAATTGGAGTGTGTAGGTTATGTGCCTGTTTGCGCCTGGTCACGTGGCACCAAGGGCGGCGAACCTGATGAGCCTAAGAGGTCATATCAAGGTTATTTCCTTGCTTTGCTTTCCTTTTTCTTGAAGATTCCGACGACACTTTGCGATGAATGGAGCATGTAAAAAGAAACAGTTTTTTCTGGTTCATTTGTACAAGAATAATATATGAATTGTAGGGATAGTTGAGGATATTTTGTTTGATTTGGTGGCAATTAAATGAGTAATGGAAGGCTAGAAATGGAAACATTATACTTCTCTAAGAATATTAGAAAACAGTACCTAATAAACGTTTACGCAGATTGTCTAATAACTACAAAAATAAACCGATACAGAATCAGTCAATAAAGTCATTGACTCTCTAGGGTCAAAATCTTTTTTACTGACAAGCAAATTGTTTTTTATTTTTTTCTTGCTTTTATTACAAAGGTGATTTTATCACACAGCGACGATGTCACCCCCATAGGAGATAATTTTTTGCATATCAAGCTAATTGAGTGTATGAATAGTACCTACATAAGGATAGTTTAAGTTAGCCTTTAGGAGGAGGTCCCATTGTCCTGTACAAGTTGTTCTTGAATACATTTTTAAAATGTAACTTCTACCATCGAGCAAACGAATAGCCATTCGAATCGGTTGCTTTATGATCATAAACAACGTTCATACCTTTAGATTTCTACCCTCTCTCTACTCCGAGGGAGTAGGGCTACAGCCTGATGTGGGGGTGGATAACCCTTTATGGATTATAGTTTGCGCTTAGGGTAGTTACAATTTATATCGACATGCGTATTCACGGACAACTGCGTCTCGGTAATTGGAGTGTTGCTTGTTATAAGGATTTTTATAATTTAATTTTTAATTTAAGCTGTTTTTGTATTGTTTTGTAAAACTAAGTAGGTGTGTATTAATATTAGATGTTGTTATTATTGACTTTGTGAATAGTTCGGTTTTACTTACAAAAACTTTATATCTAAAGACAAGGTATCCGTAAAAGTAACAATACATATATCAAATACTAGTTTTATTTTTCTTCCTTGTTTGATCTGAAATTGACTATATGGCCATAAACAGTTTTTTTTTGTTACGGAATGGGTTTCTTTAAAGCCTCCTGCTATGTTCATTTATGCTTGTCCAGTGATAAGTCCAATATGCATTTCCTTTTCCGCCACACTTACTAGTGAGCACAAAATCTCTGGCCTTCATTTATGATCTTTTTTCTTTATCAAAACGATAAGGCCGCCGATTGTACCTACAACAAATGTGGCTAGTGATTGTTATTTTTAAGTTAGTCTGTAAGCATTGGTGTGCAATAAAGATACTACTATCTATCTATCAAAACGTTCCTCTATCAATCCTTGAAAGAGGTACAAAGTTTCCGCCTCACATATCAATAATACGTGGTATTGATACAACATTATACAAGGTTTCTACACCCCACCTGGATAGCCAGCGAGGCAATCCAAGCTAATATAGCTCGTATTACACGTGCTATGAACTGTTCCGAAACAATGGACTTACAGCGTCATCGAGTGCAATCGTATCGACCGAGGTTCGTTTGTGCTATTCTCGGCCGTAGTGGAATGAAGTAGAGCAAATAAAGGCACTTGTCTATGTCTAATGCTCGTTATTGTTACAAGATACCTGGTGAAAGACACTGAGTCAGGTCATAAACACTAAAGAAGAAAGTGCTGAGTTGTCTTGCTTAGAATTCACACCATTATTTTATCAGTAGGTCTGCTATCTGTTTATCCATTTGGTAGGATTTTGGGACCAACAGTTATTAGTAGAAGATTCGAGCCTACATCGACCTTTACCGAGCTGATAGTAAAATGAAACATATTTGTAACAAATTTAGTAAGTACTTATAATTATAAAATACTAGCTGACCCCAGCAAACGTTGTTTTGCAAAATGAAAAATAGATGTTGACCGATTCTCAGACCTACACAATATGCTTACAAAATTTCATGAGAATCGTTCAAGCCGTTTCGGAGGAGTACGGGAACGAAAACAGTGACACGAGACTTTTATATATAAGACTAGCAGACCCCCAGCAAACTTTGTTTTGCAAAATAAAAAATATATGTTGGCCGATTCTCAGACCTACACAATATGCTTACAAAATTTCATGAGAATCGTTCAAGCCGTTTCGGAGGAGTACGGGAACGAAAACTGTAACACGAAAATTTTATATATATGATATTATGGCCCGCCCAATCCAAGGAAATACTCGGTTTCTATGTCGGTTTAACTCGCCTGTCAAAGAATCTGCCCATTTATGATTCCGTAGAGAAATCGGGGCTCTTCGAGCGATTTTGATATCATACTACTAGTACAATTGATTAAACTATTATAGTTTAGCCTCGTCTCTATCTACCTAGGTAGGGACCTAAAGGCGAGTAAGAGTAAGTAAGCGAGTAGTTTAAAGTATTTTGTTACTGAATGAGCGGCTTTTCCATATCCGAAACGTAGATGGAACTTGATGTAGACCCACCCCTAAATTCCATAACAGAATAACCGGTAAACAAAAAATCGTGAGGTCTTCCGCCCAATAGTAATTGTTTATGAATCGTTTTGGTTATGTCAGTTGGTTGTGCATGAAGGTTTCGTGAGCTGCAAACGCGACGCCATTCACAATTCAATGGCACGACTTCCGTCTGTAGCTGCCAATACATCACACTGAATAATTTCCGGAAAGCGTTTTATCGAACTGTTTCGTGCAAGTGACTGTAAGGAAGCACCTATAGTTTATTTTGCGCACCAAAACTGAGGCTACTGAACAAACAATGCCCCTAGATAATCTGTCAGAAGAGCCGATAAAAATATATTTATGAAATGCCTCATTAAAAATTCTTCTTTACTAACATACTTTGCATATTATTCCTTCATAGTAAACTATTTATAACATTTTCAACGTAGTCTTATAGGTATGATGACTACATAAATAAATGGTGTTCTGTTTTGTCCGTCGTTAGCAACAAACATATTGGACACCAAGTTTTTGCTTTATCAATTTAATAAGCAAGTGCAAAGATTTATAAAGCATTAAAGTTAAGCAGTGGGAGCCGGTGACTGCGAAATTTAGTACAATTCCCACGAAAGCGTTGTCACGAGAAACATCAATGCACGGAAAACGCCTTAATTTTTCGTTTGTTATTATCCACTGTAACGTCCAGCGCCCTCGGCGTAACTAGGGACTAACGTCCCAGCCCGCGTTACGCACGCCGATTGCACAAAAGAAAAAAAAAATGTTCAAAAGGTGGGCTTAATGCCAAGGTATTTTCTACCTGCCAACCTATATGTATTAAACAGGTAGTGGCGAAAATTAAAAAAATTAAAAAAAATAAGATATAATCTTAAACCTAATATTTGGTGTAAAATATTAATACACAAATTACTAACTTACATTATAAACACAAACATTTATAAAGAATTATATTAATTATAGCCTTTATTGCAGTGGTAAGATAAGAAGATTGGAGAGATAAATATATAAATGTATTGGTAACCTATTATGTTAGGAATACAGTTTACCTAGAAAATATACGCGTAATTTTTTTGGAACTAAGTTCTTTACGGCAGGCTTTGAGGAGATAGGGATTTTGCTACCTGGTGTACCACGTCACCACATCTTCTATATATATATAAAAGAAAGTCGTGTTAGTTACACCACTTATAACTCAATGCTTGGGGGTTACGAACCTGGAGTAACGGTGTCTTCAGTGGGTATCAGGCAATCAAGGTGTGCAATACCTGAGCTCTCTCACGTCATATTATAAAAACTGAGATTAATACACAATATTCTAATGACCATTTTAAGTCATTATTCTAAAAGCCAGACCTATCCAAAGGGTCTAACGCTCCCTCCCCCAGACACCGAAGAAAGTCAAATGCCAGAGCATTGCTCATGTACATAATTGCATTTACTGTCTTAAATTCCTGCAATTTAAATTTTTTAATTAATAAAAAGTATATACGAATATTACTGGACAATTATCATTCAATAATTTTTAATAACCAGACACATTTGAAGGGTTGAACACCCCCTTAGAGCGAATAAAGGCAAGAGAGAACTACACATGAGAAACCAAAAACTGTTCAGTTTAATGAATTTAATACACAAAAAAATATTTAAGAGAAAGAGAAAGAAAGAGAAACATTTATTGACACATCACAACACAAAATACAATAAAACAAAGAAAAACAACAAATACTTAACACATAATTTTGTGATGTGTCAAAAGGCCCCGTCTCAGCATAATGCAACCCCACACTTAGAGCGCGGAGGTGCGCTGATTTTCAGACGAGACCTTGGAACACAAACATCACGAGCGACGACTAAATGATAAACATAAAAAAAAGAGATAAAAAAGTTATAAAATTAATAAAAAACAAACAAACAAAACGGACTAAAATGATAACATAATAATATAATATAATAACTAGCTAACTAACTAGTTAATAAATATTTTAAACAAAATAGGAATAAATAGAGAAAACAAAACAAAACTTATTATGCACTTCTTACACGCGATACAAACAGTTTTCCCAACAAAAAGAAGAAGAAGTTGACACTTTATTCACCCAATCGGAAAAAAGCAAAAAAAAAAAAAAAACATGAAAGAACGAACGTATGCGCTCATGAATGGGATATGACGTGAATGTGAATGACGCTTTGCCTTCATGAAAATTCTGCCGATGGCGCAAAGTTCAACTCGTTCAACCAGTGGAAAAAACAGTTTTCTTTTGGTAGTAAACGTCGACATTCGATGAAAAATAAAAAACAAAGAACTTGTGCAAGCAAATTCAATTAATACAGTGCTACCGTAAAAGTTTCACTCGTCAGCCCACTTTTTGGCGCGGCGGCGCGGCGTCGCCTCAAAATGACTTCAGATTCTCATAAGATATTATGGTAAGTACGTAACTTTAATTCACATCGCAACAGCCTTTGTACAAACCCAATTAATAAATCTATATGGAAATAACTTATCAGATTCTTAAAACAAATAAAAGATTCGTTTGCTACTATTGGCTTAGCTCTCTGTTATCAATAAGTATGGTTTTGTGCCGAGTGTAACATTTTTATTGTTTCAGATCTCAGAGTGGGCAAATAAGTTATGTGAAAACACAACGATGTATATTTGGTGATCTCCCTAGGAAATACTGAACTCATTGCCTATGTGTACATAACCCGCAGAGAATAACATCATGGTAAGAAATTTTAAACATAATAGACAAACAGTAGTACATATGTACTACTAGTTTACTTGAAAATACATAAGAAATTCTTGTTTAGGGTTTTTATTATTCATGCTTAATTATTATAATATATTTAATCATCTTTATCTTTGTCATCGTCATCTTCATAATTTCCATAATTCTCATCAGTCATTTAATTGTTTGTTTCCATTGGTTTCAATACTGTCTACTTCTAGCAACTTGGCGTCATCTATCTATATATAAATAAAAATGAATTGTTGTTCGTAAGTCTGATTAAAACTCGAGAACGGCTGGGCCGATTGAGCTGATTTTGGTTTTAAAATGTTTGTCGTAGTCCAGGGTAGGTCTAAACGGAGAGCAAATAAGGAAAAATTGCCGGGAACTTTTTTTACCCGTGCGACGCCGGGGCGGGCCGCTAGTTTTTTTAATAAATAATCGAAATAATGGACTAATTATTTTTGTTTACATGACTGAACAAACCCTAAACCATACCAACACTAAACTCTATAGCTAATTCTTCACATCGGCATAACATCGCAGTGTTTTTTCTTAACTTGTACTTACCCATAGATATAATGTTTTCTTAAGAAATCTGATTTTACTACATTTACACAATGAGAATTTGTATGTTAATGTGGTTATGTTATTCAACAAAATGTCTCATATCTGGAGATACAATGCAATAATTGTCGGAAGCAGCATCAAAAATTAGGCTCCGTTCTCTCCTCGTAACATAAAAAAAAACAATTAACTGTAGGTTAAATAGTAATAAATCTAAGCAGTAACTGTACCTACTATTGCAGAGCTTTTTAGGGTACTCAATTGCAGTTTTATAACTTGCATTTCATTTACTACATTTTTTTCCATATAATGTATGTGGATATTTCCCTCTCATAAGTCCGTTTTTGCCCACCAGCAGCCGTGTCAAGTTATTGCCGTCTTGCCGTGGAAAAACCACCTATTTTCGTTGCGTGCCGCCGTACACGCGTTCCGGCGCGATTGCGTACAACATGACTTCTGTTCACTTCCGCGACTAAATTACAATCTGTATTGCGGCGGGAAGTAGATTTAGGGCCTGGAATCGTGCCTTTTCATTTGAGGTGGAAAGTTGTCGAGGTTAGCACTAACGCTCAGCAGTAGGTAAAATTGTAAAAATATACAAAAAATTACGTCACTTTTATTGGCATTATTATAATCATAAGCATTACAGCCTTATGCCGACCACTGCTATCCATACGATTGTTATTATATTGCGTGTGTAGATTGCTAATACTCACCACGCTCGGCAGGTTAGCAAGTGCGGTATAGGACCTGGTCCCAGTACGTTTGCAACTTAAATATTCTACAGTGGAAACCCATGTCAACGTAAAAAAATATCTATTCATCATCATCACCATAATAACGTTCCCACTGTTGGGACACATGGACTTCTCTCTTGACAAGAGAGATTAGGCCTTAATTCACCACGCTGGCCAAGAGCGGGTTGGTGAATGTCACATGTCCGTCCAACGCTTTAAAGTTATCAGAACATGTCGGTTTCCTCACGATGTTTGCCTTTACCGTTAGAGCACGTGTTTTAAAGCGCAAATACATTTTTCAAGAAGAAAAATTCAGAGGTGCGCGATTAGGTTTGAACCAACGACCTCCGGAGTGAAAGTCGAGTGTGCTCCTAATACTTAGCCAACACAGCTTATAACTATTAACTAAAATAAATATAAAATGTTCCATCATAATTATCATCTCCACCTGAGCCGTAGAAAACTCACGACGACCCAGGACGAAACCCTTCCTTTTAAATATGTAGTTTTTCGATTAAAACGGCATTCATCAAACGTGATCCTCGATGTTCTTAATTCTCAGCTATCTAAACATAAAAACAATCCAAAATTTCGCTGATGTAAAAAACGATTCCGATCTAAATACTTTAAGGGTGGCTATATTTCCATTGTTACAAACACCCCTAATTATCATAGGCTACCCTAATAATCTGAGGGTAACAAGTCCACTCACACTGTCACAAGACTTTAACCCTATAAGTACAACCTGCCCTATAAAGTGCGTACAATCGTTGGAAGGCTGGCAGTTCTGAGGTGTCCGCGGGATGAGCCCTGATTAGTGACGGTCAGGTGAGCCGGTCGATACCCCACCCTACAACTACTCCCCACTGTTTATTGCAGGGGGCGATCGCCTGAACTTAAGTATTGATTCGCGCGAAACGTGATTTGTACGCACTCATCTAGAGGTTAGCTTGCGGCGCGCGGTTCATTCAACTGATATTCACGTTGGTCTACAAACCATTGCTGAGTAAGCTTTGTGCTTGCTGCGAGCTTTGGGTCAGACGCGGCGATGCATTCCGCGCGTTTGTGAGTTACAATAGTTTGCGAGGGCGGTTGTTCCGGGTGATGTTTACGCGCAAGCCGCGGTCAATAGGGCCGGCCGCACCTTGCGTTGTCTTCGCGTAATGCTCGTCCGTCACGACATCTGCCGACTTATTGTCGGACGATGTTTTATTTGCTAAGTGCCGCGATATTGTTTCGGGTGGGCCGGGGCAGGTTAATTGACTCCGTGATATAAACGACACTCTCCTTAATGACTCTGCTTCATAAAGGAATTTGGTATAAAGCTGTAATAAAAATATAAATGAGAAAGTTTTAACACGATAATGCACAAATCATAGAGTTCCAATAACATCGAGGCGATATTTGAAACTGGTTTCTGATTACGCTGAATCTTTGTGGGTGGGAGGACATAACGAGGGTCGCTAACTCGCTAGACTCTCAAATGTTGATTATTTATGTATTAGGTAATGCTGGTTTTTTTTGCCTTTGCAACAGTATTTCAGAATCAAATTTATGTTTGCCTAATCATCATTTATTTTTATTTGGTTGAATACAAAATGACACCAAAAACAGTCAGAAGTATACAATTATTTTCACATTTCAATCATCGGATTTCCATCTACTTAATTCTAAACTGATTTTATAGAAGTTTGAAGTGTCTCATAAAAAAATCAATTTACAATAATGCAGATCAATATCAACAAATTGGTGTATCCATAATCAAAGAGTGATTATAATGTTTATAATTAAACGAAATGGTCCTTCGAACTGGATTCTGCCGTAACCAACGCTCTTAATCGAAGTTAACGAGCGATCCGAGCGATTCATCAACACGTAACGTAGCGAATTAACATATCCGCAGTATGGAAACGTCCTCATAAGATAAAAACAATAATCTGTTCCAAAATAACTAACTTTCTAAAATGATAATGTTTCGTTTCTTGTAATAAAACAGAACTGGTACATCACTAATTATATTCATTGAACCGTTAGCCCACAACTATCGCGCAATATTGGAATGGGCATCGTAAACTGGCGACGTAGTAGAGTTTTATAGTAAGTCAACCTCGCTAATACGCTACCAGATCTTTACTTATTTACATTTCTTGTTCAATGAGCGTGTATTGTTAGTGGCTTTTTCGAACTTTTGGAAGTCAATTAATTAATTTGTCCATTTGCACTAAACGGATTAAAATACGAAAGGGCCTAAAAATAATATAAATAATTCAATGACTGCTTCCTTATCATTGAGTAATAAAGACAATAAAATATAAAGCATTGTTTTGGCAGATCAAGCCTATGCGACAGAAGTTGGTGATAATGATGTGTCGACGTATCTGTGACGAAACTTGTAGACTTACTATGTTCGGTTTGACTTAGTAGCGCAAAACTTTTTGGTAACGATATGAAACTTGCCTACTTTTGAATGTAAATGGCATTTAATTAGCAACATCGTATTACTTTTATTACAAAGAAAATAAATCAATTTTTAAAAATAGTTTTCTTTATTTTAAATTTTTCTTAATTATTTATCAAATCTGGACTAAATTTTAGTGAAATATTAAAGATAGACAAAATTGAGAATGGAATATTATGCTATGATAATAGTAACTACGAAAAATAAAGCTAGCAGAAGGAGGAGTGTACATTATAAATTATAATGTGTTAGACAGGAACGTGAGCTTCCTTAGCTAATTACAGGACTCATTGACTATTTCGCAGTTGTTTCTTTATCAATAGGTGCTAATACTCAAAGGTGGTAATGCTATGTGACATTTATATAACAACGTATGTCAGTAATGTCGTCAAAAATTAAGTTGCGATACTGTTCTACCGTCACTACTATAACCAAATTTTCTGACGACGGCCTTAATAAGACCTCCTCGGAAACTAGTATCCCCAATTAGAAGTGGGGACATTAAAAGCTGAGATATGTTTCCGGTGCGATATGATATGATGGCCAGCAGTTAACTTTATTGGATAGCTGTGGGCCACTTACTACAGATTGTTCCCGTGATTTATGTAGAAAAATTGAAAATGAAGCGAACTGATACAGTTCACAAGCTTAGAACGGTGATAGTGAGGTAACTAGATTAATGCTATTGAATATGTTAATGAATGCAATAAAATATGTCTGTAGCTTCAGCCTTAGGCTATCAGCATCTTCTTGTGCATGTCTAATATTGTATGGGGGTCGGCACAACGGGTATTTTCCATCCATTTCTCCTGTCATCTTAAAACTCACCAATACTAAAATAAATGAAAATCGATTCAATTGTCCAGTAGTCAGATCATTCAATATAACCAACTCACATCTATGTATATTGTTAAGATTAGCTCAAAATACTCAAAGCTCTATTAGAGACCCAAATTTTATTTTTTGTACGCCAAACACTTTATTAAAAAAGATAAAAATACAGACATTTAATGAAATAAGCATTATTCTGATTTATCACTAAGATATTATTTTTTTTTATTTATAACCTAAAAAGTTCAAAAGGCTTGAATACAAAAATATTCGTAAATTCTCCGACTAACAAAAGACCGGACACAGTAATACAGACGTAAGAAATAATGTCATTACTTCTCCAAATATATTTCTCAAGACAGTGAATACTTTGACATTTATAAGACTCTTCATTTGGTCGTTTATGTACAGTCAGCAGATAAAGTAAGTGATCAAAAACGACGTTACAAAACATATTCTAGTGTGACGTGCGAGATGTAACAAGTTATCCCATAGTGTCAATTGTAAATATATAAATAAATAAATATTTCCAGGCAATTCAAACAAAAACATCTAGCCCCGTGGTAAGCTCTGAGCTTGTGTTACGGGGACTATAGACATCTGATATACTTAATATAATAGGCATACATATAAAGATATTTTTTATTATATATATTAAACACCCAGACCAAGGAGAAAGTGCTTGCAGAACATACAAACACTTTCACCCTCAGCAGGAATCGAACCCGCTACCTCTTGCGCCGCAAGCGGACTTTCGCCCACCGCGCTACTAAAGCAGTCAAATGAAGTTTAAGTTGGTCAAAATAAAATGATCATAATAACAGGGAAAATCGAAATATTATCACTTCCCTACTTATGACACGTTAATAGTTCCTTTACTTCTGACAAACTACAATAGTCAATAATAATAATTATAAAATATATATAATTTACTATACCTTTGGCTTAATTTAATGTATGTATTATTTTAGGAAACTATTTTGCTCTTTTTTTTGCTGTTTACTGTACATTATGCCATAAGTATCATTTATCAGTTTTTTTTAATGTTAGATAAGCTTTCATTTTACCACAATCTCACTTAATGTAAAGTGACGATGTGGTCCAAGATGGGGCATGAAGACCTAGAAGATGGCTTCTCCACATTACGAAACAAGAAAAAATCGCTACCCGCACTGGCCCAGCCCGGAGGGTGGTGACAAGCCCCGGCCGAAGCCTACCACCAGAGACTGTTCTTAGCACCACCCGGAGGTCACGTGTATGGATTCAGAGCTTTACATCAGGTGAGATTGTGGTCAAATGAAGGCTTATCTAACATAGCAAAAAATAATAAATAAAATTATACGACACAGTAATATATAATTAACAGTAAATTAACTTATCTGAACATGCGGTGATGGGACAGTTACTTATATGTTGTAGCCTTTTTAGCTTTGCCATTTAGTACAAGCTAAATTATTGTATCTGCTCACGCTAGTTAATATATGGCTGTATTAAAAGCTTATATTGAAATCGAGATGATTAACATTTTAATTATCTTTTTTCTTATAATCGCGTGAATATATTACATGAATAGTTTTGAATAAATGGTTTTTAATGGTAGCTGAAATGTCTTTTTGATGGGAATTATTAAAAAGATGACAAGATAATAGAAGGAGATGAAGAAGACAAGCGAAGAGAACAGGGATCTTAGACTTTTCTGATCCATCGTTCATCATCATCATCATCAACCTATTAACGTTCCCACTGTTGGACACTTAAATTTAATTAATTTAAATTGTTATTCAAAATTTTGAATATGATGACGATGATGATCATTTCGCTTAATATAATACTCATTGTATTATTGCATATTACATGTCTTTGATTCTATTTTTCACTTTTTCATGATGTTTTGTAAACTTATAATTTAAATACATTTTCTATTCTCATTACTTTCAACGGTGTTCTTAGATATATTTTTTTCAATATGCCAATATATTATGTGCTATTGATATGTAACATATGGAAGGAAATTTCTAAAGTACAGGCTTTGCCTAGTTGGGGAACCATTGTCTATTGTACACTATGTATGAGTTACCTACGAATTGATTATCAAACATTAATTACCATCTACCTCTATTTATAGCGGAAGATAGACACGACACAGCCAGACACTTAAATTCATTATCTACCAAAAAATCTCATTCAATTAGTAAAAACGTCCGTGCCTCGTCAAGGCTAAGAATAGCGGTGTCCAGGGCGGGCGCGGGGCGGTGGTGGGGGCGGGCGCGGGGGAAAGGGCAAATGAAAAATGGCGCAATTAGCCCCGCAGACAGTGAAAAACAAGTGCACTCGATCCACTCCCGCCGGCGCTCGCATCGATAACGGACCACAGGGCTGGACTCGCGGGGACTTTCCTTGAGGCATTTTATGATATAGAACTTTGTAGGCTACTTTTCCTAAGACCTGGGATAATGCACCCAAAATTCATACAAATAAATTTATTATGAATTGTTTCACAAAATCCTAGAACACTAAGCTAGTATAAGTAGTAGTAGTAAGTAGTAGTAGGTAGTAGATTTGTTACTAATATAGATACCTCTAATATGGACCTCAACTCAATGTCATTTTTAATTTGTCCGAAATAAATGGTTACTAAAGACAATAAAACATGCCAATTGTGAGTAATGTCAAGGTTTTTTCTCGCTATAAATATAATATATTTATTTTGCAGTTTTCAGCATTCAAAAGAATTTTTACATGTTCAAAGCCTGTTAATAACTCAATAAACTTCAATAAAGCCATTTTTCCAAACCGCTCTAACTTATTTATCTTCAGAATCAACATCATTGATGATTTAGGAAAAGAGTAGGTATCTTGATCTTAGATCTCACTCTCTCATAGATTATTCTCATTTGAAGGTTTCGTACTCAAAGGGTACAACGGGACATTGTTATTGAGACTTCGTCGTCTGTATGTCTGTCAACAGGATGTATCTCAAGAATCGTGATAGATAGAGAATTGTCATTATTGTATTTATCTGGCCGCTATAACAAAAAACATTAAAAACACAATATATATATATGAACTTTAAATATTTTTACTATTTCTACTGATAAATCTAAATTTATCCCCCCCCCCCCCAATTTCAATGCCTTCATTTACTTAAATGTAAAACCCCACGATACTATTTTGTAATGTGCACGCGATGCCCTTTCATTTGATACTCCACTCGAGTATATTTGCAGATTTTCGGTTTTCCTTCCCCATTCTCAGCTCCATAACTTTTAAACGGCACAACAGATTTTCGTGAAACATATCTAAGAACACTCGCGCAAAACACACCTTTCTTACAAGATACACAATCATTTATTTCCATTGTTTGGTTTTACAAAACTTAGACAGGTCAAAAATAAAATACAAAAAAACAAAAAAAATAATCACAAAGATGAATAGGAAATAAATTTATCGTATCTGGTCGCTTCGCTTTTTTACACTAGAGCAAAGAAGCCATTAGAAACTCTAGCTCATTTTTGTATTGAAACTTTACAATCATTATTTGTTAGTCTTGTTTTTGATTTTGTGTTGGAGCAGATTCCGTCCCAAGCAGTTTTGTCCTCAAGGTAACCCGTTATTTTGTTATAGGCTTTTTTTACAAAGGTTGTTTTTAACAATATTTTAAAATTTAGTAATTGACAACTGTTGGTAAGTAAAGGCAAGGTCCTAATATGGATCACAAACACCTATTGAAACTAAGGACCCTGGAGAGCGTTTCCCGTTGACATCAACTCTTTGGATCCTTTCGCTTAAATAGGAAGCAAAAATATCCAGGACATGCCTCTAATTCCATAGTGGTGCAATTTTCTGATCAATGTTACAAAAACTAAATTTGAATCGCTGCATCCGTTCGGGAGCTACGATGTCCCGGACAGACAAACATACCCACTGACCGCAGACAGAAACATTAAACTTAATACACCCCTATTTTTTGGTCGGGGGTTAAAAATGTGTATAACTAAATAGATAAACTGTAGCTTCGCAGTGTAGCATGAGACAATCTCAAACTTATCAAATTTATTCCATTTAAACTAAATTTGTTTAAAAAAAAGAAAGAATCATCGAATTTGATGCAGCAGCTCGGAAGTTTTGCGCGTACATACATTTCGGCGATCCATTCAATATAAACATCGTAACGTAACGTCGTTATTGTGGTGCTATGAATTCAGGCCTTCTAAGGTTTTGTAGGTAGGTACCTACATTTTAGCGTTGAATGTCTTTGTATCTAATTCCAGTTTTTCTACGCATTTAATGTCGTCTATGAAATAAAATAATGTGCTCAATGCTCTGGTTCCCGCTTTCAAGTCATTATCGACCCCCGGAGTGCACTCTACTGAAGTCACTTCAAACAGCTGATGAAGCGAATTGGGTTGCCACTTGTCAATGAAGCTCGTCGTACTTTATTATCTAAGAAATAAAAGGAGGTTCTAGGTTTTGAAGTTAGACTCTTTAGTGTTATTATCACCCACTTCATATTCCGTCAACGATTTCATTTGAAGTATGAGTCGGGGAAAATTATTATTAAGTAAACTTTAAGCTGATAATCATCATTATTTCATAATTTTAGAATATTGTTTTACCCTCTGCTAGTCTATGTACCTAAGTACTCTATAATATTGAACTTATACTCTGAAACTATTAGTTTGTGTTATAGTTACCAAATTAAACAAACTGTAATGAAACCTAACTAGTCCTCAATATGATTATGAGATCGTAAAGTCTGCCAATCTGTCCAGACATATTAAAGTCAAACCCTAGCTGATAAATACATTAACAGACAAACCTCACTTAGCCAATCAATCTTTAATTTCTCTTGCAATAAATCAATAAATAGTCCATTAATTTCGCGCACCGCACAGTCTTGGAGGCTGCTAAATAATGGATGGCCATCAGGTCTCATTAGCGCGCCAGGGGGCGCCACGGCGGCGGCCGGACGGGCGCCGGGCGCGATCGATAGCGCCCGACTGGACCCGAGCGGGCGCGGCGGCGGCCGAGCGCGCCCGACTCCGCCCGAAGGTGCCCGAGCCTGCGCGGCGAATGACAAGTGTCATCGCGAGACGGCTCCGCAGCCTTCAGGCCACCCTGAAACCTGAAAAATCGTGAAAATAGTGCAAATCACAGGGACTAAGTGTGAAAACTAACTGTGCTGTGCTAGAAGCGTGGATATTCAGTGATTCAGGCCCTGTGCTGCTCTTAATTGTGAGTATTTTGACGGGTATGGGCACTTTTTGTTTGAATGCAGATCTTCCAGCTTAAACGTCAATATTGACCAATATGATCATTTCTAGAGCTTCTTTATGGTAGCTATAGATAATATATACAAAGAATCCTGTAGATTTTTTTATGTAAGGGCCTTAGAAAGTGCCATCTTTCTTTAAAGTAGCCTTGGCATTGATCGTCAATAAAACTGGAACTGTGAGCTAGAATGTCTATTCGAAGATTATATCCTATTAAAATATAAAAAATGTTTTCTGTGAAGGTGTTTAATTTATTTACAAGGCATTCTTAGTCATAATTACGAAGAAAACACCCAAGAAAATACATTAATATGATTATTACAGGGACAAACATGTTGCGCATGCTCGGTACGGTTACCTGCTCTGCGTCATACCTGTTTTATTCTAGAGCATTTTCTATTTATGATAAACTTTATCCTTTAAGAATTTCTTGTGTTAATTGAAGATATCAGACTTCACATATCAGGCCTTAGATATAATGTAAATAAATAAATAATAAGGTGTAAAACTGACAACAAAGACTATTCTACTGTTATTTTCTCTTGAATTATCTCGTCTTTATATAAAGAGTTTATTTCAAAGCTTTAAAGCTCGTAGCCAACCCACTCAGATACTATATTATATTACTGCTTTTTTAAAAGTGGGTATCCCATTGCAAAATGTGTCCAAACCAATATGGCACACATATTGAACCCTTTCAGAGAGTTACAAGTGAATAAATAAAATTAACATGAAGGTACTTCAATTTTAACCCAGACGGCCATACACGGGTAAATTCTACCTGAATTTAACCACGTACTTGACCGGTCCAATTCCGGCTTCATCAGACATGCAGCGACACGCAGTACCCCAGTTCCGTCCATCCAGACATATTAATTAACCCCAACCAGACAGGTTATTCTGGAGTACCTGACCTTGACCTAAGGGCTGGCGGTCTGGCGGTCTGCGAGGCTGCAGCGCTGTCCAAAATAGCCTGGCCCCATTGCCTGGCCCCTTTCCGGCCCGCCCCACCCGCTGTGACAGCTCCCGCCAAACTGGACGACGGAAGCTGTCAGCTGTCAATTTGACAGTTAATCGCAGCGGGAAAAGGGTTAATTTTTATTGTGATTTCGGATTTTCGTTTAACCTTTGATGTAGGTGTTTAGGGAGAGGAAGTGGCTTATGTCGTTAGTTTAGAGCTTAGGCTATTTCAGCTAATAATCGTATGCCAAGAAAAAAATATCTTGCTATTTGTTGTGGTTTTGGGTTGTAAAGTTTTTCATAATCTTACTATTCTGATGAAGCCTTAGATTATCGTAATAGCCTTTAGATATTGATGCCTAGATGGCAGTAAGGTTGAAATACTTAAAAACCTTTTATTCTTAAAAGAATTCATTAAAAATGGTCATAAAAATATGACATCTACTTTATTCATTTAAGCCAGTAGCCATTCATGTGACTATTATTTTGATATTTTATTTCCCTACCTAACTACGCTCGAAGAAGCTGACTATTATCTTTTAATTATCAAAAAAACTAATTATCTTCATAAAAAATCACCGCATAATGCGACAATTTAAAAGCACAGCTGTAATATCTAATTAAAATACTTTAATCTCCAAAGTCGACGACACCTTAAATAGTCGGTTTAATCGCCGCTCGAGTAAAGTAGTATAATTCGTGAAACGTCTGACCCCCGGATCACGGCGACATATCGAGATAAAATCGCTTGACTAACAACTTTCAAACGGACATAGGTAGGTACACACTAGAGATGAACTGACCTGCGGAGGTGAAATAAACATGGGTGTCTTAAATTTTACTGGTCTATGAACTGTTTGAACAAAAATGAGACAGTAGAACTTGAGTTTTTTTAAAGCGCACCTCTCGATTCATTTGCAAAAAGTAGAATAGTTACCTATAAATACTTACGAACTCCAAAATTGTAATACCTAACTGATAAAGCTGTGTTGTTCTATTCGCTTCTCAACTCAGTATAAAACATTGAAGCGAACTGTCAAGATAATGTTATTTCCTAGATATTTTTGGTTTTAACAATTTAGTTTTATTATTTTTAAGTTGACCTGTCCATGTAGGCTATGTGCTTCTAAGGAAATAAACGTTTTTACTTTGACTTTTGACTTTTAGAAGAGATCAGAATACCAAATATTGGAAATAACTATACATTATATTAGAAATAAATATTGGACGTATTCAGGCTTACATTAGTTTTATTAGGATAGAGTTTCAATGATAAAGTCTTTAGAACGAACGAAAGACTTAGGCGAACTGTCAAGACAATTTTCAAGACAAGAAAATAATAAAAAAAATTTTTTGTTTCATTTTTAAGTTGACCTGACAATGTATGCTCTGTGCTAATAAGGATATAAAATGTTTTGACTTTGAACGAGTCATGAGATGCCTTAATAGGCACAGCATAAAGTACCGAGTCTAGTGTTCTAGTTTCTATGGTTCCTCTAACATCACTCCACTAGCTGACCTCTGTATAAGATGCTATGCCCAACGCACGTAAATGAATTACACTCAAATAAATTTATTACCACGCATTTTATTTATTTTTATGTTTACTTTCTTATTAAATTCGGCAATGAGGTGGGTGTGCCGAGAAAGTTTATCTCAATATAAAATATTACGGTCGTGTTCAATGAATTCTTCTTGTGAAATAGAATCCATAATTATTATAAAATGTGTCTGTTCTCGGCTCGTGTGAATGGCCTACGCGAAGATTTTTGCATAATTAGCGCTCGTTGAAAATTACGTTGCCAGTTCATTGGAAATCTTAATTAATAAATAATATATATATTTTAAATGTCGGAGGAATGCTGTCTTATTTAAATTATTTATTTATACCATTCATGACAAAATGGTGTATTGCTACAATTGAGTAGGTATTTCGATTTTTTTCTGGATATACTTAGATTAATAATAATAATAAAAACATTTATTTCTCTCAATTCTCATATAGATTACAAGCGTACTTTAGGACATAAAATTGACGGTACTATATCCACTTACTTTTTCCTCAATTTTTCTCGATTTGTTTCGTGTTTAACTGTGACCATTTGTCCATTAAGCTTACCCGATGTCTAGTACCCGTACACAAGCTTAGAGCTGTGTAGATTGCCCAGAAATATTTATGGTATTTTAATTTAAACAGCTTTAAACACGTGCTTTAACGGTGAAGGCAAACATCGTGAGGAAACCGGCATGTACTGAGAACTTTAAAAAGAGTTTGAAGGACATGTGACATTCACCAACCCGCACTTGGCCAGCGTGGTGAATTAAGGCCTAATCTCTCTCGTCAAGAGAGAAGTCCCTGTGTCCCAGCAGTGGGAACGTTAATAGGGTGATGATGATGATGAATAATGTGGTGTTTGGTGCAGCGCGGCGGCGGCGGCGGAGGGACATGCGCCGGCGTCGCTAGAGCATGTGCGCGGCGCGCGCGCCCGAGCCCCGCGACCCCCCGCGCCACCCGCACCGCACCAATCCTCAGGTGAGCACACATATTTTACAACTACCCTCAAACCAGTCGTACATCTCCAGTGACAGCTATCACTAGAACTACCCTCTTGCTGGCTGTGCACATTTGGCGAGACAGGTCGAGACCGACCGACAGGGCGAGAGCTAGTGTACTCGCCAAATATATTATATAATAGCCTCTTTAATTCTATGAAAGATATTATGTATATAGTTATTATTATACAAGGAAAGCTCGTTCAGTTGAAAATGATAGATGACTTGTGTATACATTTTGATTGTTGGATCGGCTCAGTATTTTTTGAACCGTTCTGTGTAAATTTGTATTTGGAGCCTTGGTTATGCTATACCGGACTATTGATTGGCAAAAGTATTCCATCAATATGATTTTGAAACAACTGTTAGATACGTGTCGAAGTCGAGTTTAGGTTTTTTGTGGTTAGACCGAAAAACTACAAAATGACAAACAGCGACCCCTCAGCATTAAAAAATGAAATAAATAATAAAATAATCTAATAAAGTACAATTTTGTATGGAGCCAAAGTTATACAATTAGCTACCAAAAATATAAAAGAAATTTATAGTATATATATTTTTACAAAAAGAGTGAAACAATTACTCACAGATAAAGCTCATGAAGAATAATCTTACTGACAAATTTGACACTAAATAATTTTATTGTAATTCCATTAATTTATTTATATTGAACTTCCGATAATTTTAATTTCAATTGACTTTAATTTCTTTCATGTTTTTTTTAATATTTGAACGCCTACATTCAGGAAAAAACATAGCCTAACTTATTTTTATTTTATATGAGACATAATGTTATCTATGTTTTGAGCAAATAAATGATTATCTAATCTTATCTTACTCAACACAGACTATATAAATATGTTGTTTCAAGTACTTTCTCACCTTTCTGGGTGTTATATTATATGTATAACAAAATCTATCTATCTATGTATGTATGTTCATTATTATAAAGTATCTCAGATGTCTAGTAAGGATGAATATAAATACCCGTAACACAAGCTTAGAGCTTACCACGGGGCTAGATGCTGTGTGGATTGTGCAGCAATATTTATTTATTTTATTATAATAGTATGACATCTCAAAACGGATGTTTTAACACAAACATTAAGATGAAGTCTACATAAGTCCCAAAATACCCAAAATCAATAGCTTTCTAAAGCAAACTTATAAAGAATTATTGAACCTAACACTTAATCTGTCAATGTTTCACCGAGTGCGGCGTTCGTTTTAAAATAACTGCTATTTAACTAAAATATTGCCTTTTTGAACCGGCCTAAGGCCTTTTCACACTACGATAGGGTTAAATCAACTTTCGTGAGTATGGAACCCAACTTCACGTTTGTTTAATTATTATATATCTTTTAATATCGAAAAATACTCTTTTCAATCAACTAAAACTTCAATTTCGAGCCAATAGCAATATTGGCAAACCCAGAGAACTTTTTGGCTCAGAGTTAATAGTTTTAATTATTGCGACAAGTTGGACAAAACAAGAAAGTGTCGTATAAATAATAAAAAGAAGTAGATTTTAAAGAGAAAGAGAGAAAGAAAGAGAAACATTTATTGACACATCACAACACAAAATACAATAAAACAAAGAAAAACCACAAATACTTATTAGCATAATTTTGTGATGTGTTTTGTGATGTGTTAAAGTGTTTGGACAACCATCGCAAGTATTGAAATTAAATTTTCGATGATTATTTTAAAAGTATTTATCAATACTGCCTCTAAATAATTATACAATGAAAATATAATAAAAGAGCTGGCACAAATTACTGGAAAGATCCTGGAGGCAAGCTGAAAACTTTGTCCAACGCCTCTCCTAATAAGCCCACAAAAATATACCTTTTACCCAGTAGCTAGATCTGCAGTCCGTATTGAAGTATACTAAGAGAGGCAGGGTACAAGTTTACTGTCTACCTTCCTAAAATTGGTGCCACCTCTCAGATTAATTAAACAGAGACCTTTGTAAACACATAATTACAGTTACCCAAAAAAGATTCAGCTCTAAAAGCCTTTTCTCCAAACGGTCGGCGAACTGTAGAAAAGCCCTAACCCACAATAACGCACAATGACCGTTCTAGTGTACAATTACGGCAACGATATAAATCACAGTTCCGTTCGATTTTAATGAACAAACACAGATTTACAATTAAAACTACAAAGTGAATACAAAGAGGTATAATCAACTGGTCGTTTTGCAACACCCACACTAGTTAAGGCGAAGCTGTTTGCTGTACGTTTAAATTATTTTTCAACTAACTTCATGTGTTGCCAGTATCGATCTAGAGGTATGTAATGTCTGAAAAAATTACTTAGTATCACTTTATAAATCACCATGGTTTTTAACAATATAAGACTTATAACGGGTAAGATAATTTGACTGTTTTCAGATTATAATTCGCCGCAGTTGCAAGCGCCATGATCACGGCATAAAATTGTGATTTTTCGAGAAACTTAAATATTGAAAAGTTAGTAGTAGATTTTTGAGTACTGCGTACTGATTCATTACTTTGATTAGTACTGATTCAACTGGAATCCTTGTTTATGGCTTTGTTTCATTATTGTTTGTCACAATTTACACGTCTTTAAAACCCGGTTACTAAATTAATTATTATAGTTTATTTATGCTCATACCTTTATACACTTGTACCTATATTTTTTTGTGTAAATAGGTAGATAATTCTGTATTGTAACAGTAGGTACCTATATTTTTTTTAGTTCCTTTCGTCCCATACGCATACAAAGGACCCTTAACAGGTCCTGCAGAGGCCGAGCTCTTTCCGCCGCTGCGCCAATTAAAATAATTACATCAAATAGATCTTTCTTCTAAGGACAGGTTTTTTTCCGCTAAAATCCATTTTCGGCTGTGACCGTGTTTTTCCCGTAATTTCATTAGTTTTATGGGTATTTGAGTCATGCTTTCATGACTTGCGAGTATGGTTGTGTTATTTTTATGGGGTTTTGATATACCTAAAGATATCAATAGATATACTTTTTTTTTGGGCCGTCAATTGGACAGAGTTTTATTTTTTTGTGATTTGTGACTGGCTTTTCGTGGCATGTGCTAGTAACAGGGAATTCCATTTACTGAGGTAAGTATGGTAAAGAAATTTAGTAAATTAATGTTCCAATCGTTTATAAGCCCTGTGCTTCGAAGGAAATAAACATTTTGACTTTGACTGAATTAATTCATCATATCCAAACATAATATTGGTCGAACTATAGGATTTCTGGAAAAAAAAACGTATAGGCCCTAAAATATTTAGGTTTTAGCCTCGTGGGGCCTACATTACTCGGGAAATGTGACAAGGCGGTAGGCTAGCTTTTGTACCTTAATAAAAAAAGGCACTTGATAACTTCCAGATCAATGAAGACTACTCTAGAAGCCGTCCATACAAAAACCATCAGTCACGAATCACCTTACATGTCATCATTACCCATTCATACACATCCATCATCGCCCCCCCCCCCCCCCCATCTCCTGATAAAGGGGGAAGGGCGTGTCGGATCATGCGCGAGCGCCGTTCTGTGAATCCTACAAGGCCGTCTGACCCACTGATATAATTTCTTTGTCCGTCTGACCGTGCAATTACGTATGGTCAGTTTTTGTTGTGGCAGGCTTAGGATTCGTTTATTTATAAATTTTACATAGGTACATATTGAATTACCCAAAGAAAATTAAGTTGGTATAAATTGGAATATCGAAAGTCTGGATGAGTTTTGCATGAGTATTGTTATCTCAAAAGCATTTATCTATCCTGTATAAAGTCAACTTAGAGAGTATTCCTAGGTGATACTCGAACTTGACCCCTCGTCCAATGTTCTTTGAATGAATTAAAAAAAACTGATCAGACACCGACCCGTCTAATTATTAATCAGAGAAGATTATTTCGTTTGCTTGAAAGGAAAAAAATATTTGGTTTTGATTTCAATAAGCAGCGAGCGATGTGTTTTTAACCCCCGACATTAAAAGAGGGGTTTGCCGTGTCTGTCTGTCGGGGACATCAAAGCTCCCGAACGCATGGAGCGTTTAAATGTTATGTGGCTAAGAGTGATGAAGGAAAACCGAAAATCTGCAAATATACTCGAGTGGGGTATCAAATGAAAGCGCATCGCGTGCACATTACAAAATACTATCGTGTTTTACTTTTATGGAAATAAAAGCATTGGAATCGGGGGTTTTTCTAAAATTTTAAATTTAGATTTATATAAGAACCAAGAACATAAAATATAACTGATTAAGTTTATTGGTTATAAGGTGTGCTGTTGGTTTGCCTTGTAAATAAATAAACCCCAGCCTCTGCGAAGTCAGTCTACTGTGGTTCTAGAAACATTCCCTTCGCTTAAAAACTTTCAAAGCACCTTAGAAATATACCATCAGCTTAAACGCATATCTTAGACGAGTCATAACTAATACATTTTTGTAAAATCTCATCCTTAAACTTCAATTCCGCGAAACCAAAAACAGTTTCAAACCATAAATACTTAAATCCAATTAAATGTCCCGCAACAACGTGCGTTTTTGCGAACAATAGTTACGTAAGAATAGCGATCATAACTGTGGCGAGGGAACCGCGCGCATACCGCGGCTGCCGAATTATTCAGCGGCTTCCGAGAAAGATAGCCGTGCTGCTATAAATTTGGCGAGGATAGGGTATGGATTAAGGCTGTATGAGGGAATTACAACTGTAAAATAATCGAGAATCATGCTCAATGAATAGAATAATGAATAATCCTATATACCTAGGTTTAAAGAACTTTAATAAAGACAAACAAATGTCACTTATGCGTAAACATAATTTGAAACAAAAACTACTTTTTCTACCTAGATGTTTTTAGCCTTCTTCTTTGATTTAATGGCGAATGTCATTAATAATGTGTAATGTGTATGAGCTTTGGCCAGTTTGCCGCCAATAACAAAAATTTACTGGCCAGCTCATGCTGGTGTCTATAATTTGGTGATAGCGTATTTTGAGTTCAAATTTTAGAGTGAGAAAAGACCATCCCAGGCATTAGTAAAGTACCTCATGCGGCGCTACAAAAAAAAAGGAAAATCTTCGAGGCGCTATATTCAATTCAATGCAATTCTTATAATTGTACTCTGTATTTAAAGCATCAGTTTGCCAGTGTCAAGATAAATAAAGTAAAAAAGACGTTATTTAGTTGATCGCCATTTTGAGTTTATCTTAGTACTCGTTAACAAAAAATTACATCGCATTTCGCTGTCATAGTCTTCTAATCGATAAAATGATTAAAAGGTCTCCTTTTAACTAACTCCTATTTTAACTGCATGCTATTTGATTTCGACAGTTATTTTACTGAGACACATCGTGCCACGCCACCCCATTGGGACCAAGTGCAGAAATTCGCTACTATTACAACGATTGTCCCTTATTGACATTACGGAATCGATTCACCGACAAAATGACAATTCGGACCTTGCTGGACCTAAGTAGACATATAGTGTTCAATTGTAAAATCTACTATTCATCTTAGAGACCACTTTGTCAAAAAGTTGCTTCATTGTTTATTTATTTATCGGATTCTAAGACTTACTAAGAGTTTAAAAAACCCCTTGACCCTTTTAGGAATATCTAACTCCGTCCCATCTCCCTCATTATGCTGTACAGTCTACATTCCAAAACCTTACAGTTTGCCGAATAAAAAGCTTAGAATCGACTATTGTCTTACCTTCGGCTCAATGTGTGGAGACGACTTGTTGTTTTTTGCATTTAATCTCTGGATATGGTGTGGATGGCAATCGTGATTGTAATATGGATTGAACTTGTCTAGACTGAGTGGTGATTTTTTTAAGCAAAGGAAAAAGCGAGTCTGTAATACTGCATTATGTGTTTGTCCTTGTCTGTTCAGTGTAGCTTTAAAATCCAATCCATCTTATAACACTACAAGTGAATACAAAGAGGTATAATGCGCGCTTTCGAGAAGAAAGCGCGCAAAATATCAAGTGATAATAAGAACTTGCAACTATAATATTATAAACGCTTGTGAGGATGGAAATGTATTTGTTGCTCTTTCACGCAAAAAGTACTGGATAGATTTTGATGAAATTACACAAGAATGTAGCATACATATCAGAATTACACATAGGCTACTTTTTATCGCGGTAAAATACCAGTTTCCGCGGGGAAATCAATTATTGCGAGTAAAGTCTGATTTGGATAAAATTTGGCACGAACATAGCTGTTTTTCCAGTAAATGACAAAAGCTACTTTAAATATATTATTACGCAGGCAAAGCCGCGGTTAGACAGCTATTGCGTTATGAGCCGTAGGATGTCCACTGCTGGACATAGGCTTCCTTCATAGATTTCCAGTAATTTCAGCGGCCTTATTCAAATATAATGTTAGATCATGTCGTCTCCACACCATCAGTCCGCTACACTGTATACGGAAACAGAGGACCGAATCGCCAACAAAACGACAGCATAGAGCAACATTTATTCCGGCTATTTCGTCGTCAATTAATGCCGCGTGATGGCCACTTCAAAACGATAGTTTTCAACTTCTTAGAGGTATTTTAATGCTTCACAGTTACGTTAATGCGTGGGTCCGTCATTAGGTGTTTAGTGTGGTATTTGCATAATGTTGGTCTACCAAATGATATTTTTTTACCAATTAGTAGATTTTTAAACCTACTTGGGAAAATAGTTTGTATTCAAGTCGTAACGTAGTCGTACAGATGTCCGATTTATTTAAATTCACAAGGTATATAATATTATATATATTATATTCACAATTATGCATAATTATTTATTATCAAAATATTTTTTGACTTTATCGCACTGTATTATTTCACAGCTCCATTCGCTCTATTCTATTTTGAATTTGGCGTTGGTAATATTTTCTTCCCACCAAAGGGATGGCCTTGAATGGGCAGAGTGGAACAATTCAAAACATAACATGCCGCTATTAATAAGTAGCTTTGAGACAATGGCTTAAAAAGCTGCTTTGTTTGTTTTTTTGCACACACCTAACCTCTTTGGATATGAAACAGTCATAAACTAAGTACAGTACAGTAGTAGTATGTTGTAGCCGAACACAGCTTTGTGTTTTTTTTAATGCATACATTCAAAATGGCCGTTGTCTTCCTTCCTCAATCCGTAAGTACCCACAAATCATTTTATTTAAATACAGAAGTTCAAAGTTAGATATTTATTTATTTTTATGCCAAGCCATAGGCAACAGGCTCAACAATGCTCTACTTCCGAATTTTACGCAACCATCCAGACGAGAATACAATAAATCCCATCCAAATCATAAAATACCGTTAAACATAGACAAAGATTAATTTTCTGTTCATGTATTCTCAAAGAATCATTTGAGCTTTGGTAATTATTTGAGCGCAACTGTCGCCGAGTTCAAAGGGCCAGATTTCACGGCTATAAACTTTTTTAGGGGCCATGTTATTTATGGCCAGTAACGAGATGCTTATGGCAGTTATGGCTAATGCATTGACTTTACCTACTTCACGATTTCTCCGTACTGTACCTACAAAGTCGACGTTTTATAAGAATATGTTGATTGGGAAATAAAGTGTTTAGTCACATTTTATGAATAAGTGAACTTAAAATATAAATAAATATCCGGACAATCCACACAACAACATCTAACCCCGTGGCTCTAGGCTCGTTTTATGGGTACTAGACATCTGATATACTTAATATAATAGACATAAACAGATAGACATAATTTTAGCGGAATTGAACCCGCTAGCCGTTACCTCTGGCACCGCAAGCGGACCTCCCCATGCCGCCAGCCCGCCACTGAGGTAGTCAAACAATAATTGTTAGGTTTATTTTTTTCGTTTTGCTTTGGTTGAAAAGTGTTTAAGGATTAAAATTATCATCTACTTTCTTTCTGCTGACAATTTTAAACTTTGAGTAAGTAACATTGTGATTTATTGTTAAACATTGGTTATCTCATAAAATAATTTACGATTTTGTACGATCTACAATTCCTGGTTTCGGGTCTGGGTGTTTTCTATGTATCATATGTATGTATTTACAATAAAAAAATGTATCTATGTAGTATATCAGTCACCTAACATCCATAGTACAAGCTCTGCTTAGTTTGGGGTTAGGTGATGCTGTGAGTAGTCCGGAAATATTTATTTAATTTGGGAGTTATACTTATTCAATAGAAAATCAATTCGAATGAACTGGTAGGTACTAATTGATATTTTACCTTAAATTAGCTGTTAAAGCGACACCATTGACAGAGCTCATTGTTTATTTCCGGTATAACAAATTTTCCAGCGAAACAGTATCTATCCTTGTCAAACCTGAAATAATTTTCCAGATCACAATAACAGATAACAGATAGACAATTTGCGTGTTTTTACAATACTCGTGTAGATTCACATCATCATAAGAAGCACCCTTTTTTACGTTCCCACTGCAGACAGGACACAGGCACCTGGGCCACAGGGACTTCCCTCTTGACGAGAGAGATTACGCCTTAATTCTCTAGGCTGGCCAAGTGCGGGTTGGTGAAGATTCAAAAAGATATACTTAAATATTCTCTGTGTAATATTTAATTCAGTGTATCTACATACTTTGTAATGGCCTAGAAGGATGAATAATCTAGTAAATTAAATAAAAACTTCTTCGAGAAATACCTATTGATTATACTTACTCGCGATGATTAATAAGAAAAAGTTTTATATAATTTTGTAGCCAGTTTTGCGGTAAAAATATTAATACCATGTTTCTCAATAATCTGCGTTGTGTCATCGACGTATAAGAATTTAGGAGAATGACTAAATTCGAGGGTTCTATGAGCCGTGAGTCAGCTTCAATTTATGTACGAAAGTAATTTGGACATACCCAAATCAGAAATTATTGCCTAGAGTTCAAAGACCTATCGGTAGACAGGCGGCGCTCATGACAAAATCGAGAGATAAAAACCTCTATGGTAATATTTTGCACGATGACATTGACACATTGATTTGATCCCCACACGTGCCTGTTTCGATATAATGTTCAGTTTTCAGTTTCTTGTAATTGGACTTTGCGCTTGAAGCTACAATTTGCCAGTGTCGAGTTAAATTAAATTATAAAGTGAAAAAGATGTTACTCAGTTGAACGCCATTTGCGTCTCCGAATTTTGGTTAAAGAGTTTGATGTCGGACGCCATCGAAATAAAAGAAGAAGAAGAAGAACAGTTTGATGCACCAATGCCATAAACCATTTGACGTTCCTAAGAAACAATGGAAAAAAAATATTTTGTATCTAGTCCAAAGCGGCTGCGAAGCGGGAGCATAATGAAATACTACCAGTATCGCATTGATAATAAGTAAAAATACGTTTTTCTTATATATTTGTTGATTCAAACTCACGCATCAACTTATCTCAAACTACTGAGCCTGTGTGTGTAACTGATGATTATAGGTACATAATAGGTATATAATTTTTGTAAAGCAACATACAAGGTTGCTTTACTTAAATTATACAAATACGCAGTTTTGGAACTGAACTGACTGAAGTCTGTTTTTCCGAATACATACAACTCGACCACTTTTAAGAACCGAGTAGGTAAATAGGCTTTTTCTGGGCAAACTTGTTCCATCTTGACCTCGTCTCTGCCTTCTGGCTAGACTGTAGTCAAAAGTAAGTACATTTAACAATAAAAAAAAAACATCTCCGTAGTTTAAAATATAAAAAACCGAGATCAACCAAGCTCTAGGTCCATTTACTATAAATTCTTCTATAGACTGAATCATTTTAACGCGGGAACTAACAGAACGCGGTGCAAGCCGTGAGGCGAAGCTAGTCGCAATGCTTTTTTCAATGGCCACATGTCTAGGTTCTTGGTAATGCCGTTATTAATGTACGAAACTGTAATCACTTATAATTGTAAAATAAACGTAAATTACTAATTGTCACGCAATAAATTGTGGTTAGAAAAAATATATAATTAGCAAATAGTAATAGTTGTATTCTCTTTCTTACTTCGGTTTTATTTAATTGATTTAGGTAATTTTAGATATAATAAGTTATGGAAATTTTAATTTATATTTTTGCACAAGTACTTGCTCATTAAGAGCATTACTTTTGCATTATTAAATATTTAATTATTAAATACGCTATAAGGTATTTTCAAAGATTTGCTACTTGTGATTGCGAATTAGTCGTATTCTATTTGCACCATAAAGCAATGCGTAAATAGATATGTTTTATATTTTCCAATAAATCGGATTTTTAGTATTCCGTGCCCAAAGGGTAAAACGGGAACCTACTCTTAGTAATTCCGTGGTCTTTCTGTCTGTCCGTCTATCACCAGGCTGTATATCAAGAACAGTGACAGTTAAAGAGTCGAAATTTTGAGGGTTGAAGTATTTATGTTTTTGGTTGCCGTTATAACAACAAATACAAAAACATCTAACTAATAAATGAGCTCTCATACAACAAACGAGATTTTATAAATTAAAATGTATTTTTGTTGTTTTTTTTTATATTGCAAAACGTTTATAAACTGTAAATTAACCATAGTTGCTCATTCTTATTTACATTGTTTATAGGTAAACCTTCTACTAATCTTGATATATAAATTACCAGTTTTTTTTAACATTACGCGGAATATAGTTCCGAGCATTTGCAAAAATATAACATTAAATTCATAGAAATACATAGTGTCACCACGTATAGAGACGACTTTAGCCGTTGCGACACATAACTTTGCTTCAAATTCTCCTTCACTGCGCACAGACATGCGCCTACGGTAATTCCTAGTAGAAACATTATTTATTGGCCATAAATCGGCGGGCACTCATTAGTCGTGTGGGCACTTTATGAGAGGTGTTTACGCTTTATATTCCTCTCCGGTATTGCTGGGTTCAATGGAATAGTAAAAATCGTAGAGCTGGGGTGAATTAGGCGTTTTATTATTTCTTTGGATACAGTGAATATGACTAGAGATTGCTGTCACTGTTATGAGGTTAAGAAGACTAGGTACGTGTAAAAAAAAATATAAATTTGTTTAAGGGTCTATGACTAACAAAACATTGATGTTAACGTAGTGTTTTATCATCTTGTGGGTACTTGTTGGTATATTGAATTTGATTTTGCTATAAAGCTGTTTTTTTTATCCTCAAACGATTGACATGATTTTATATTCTAACAAATAACTGCTTAAAAGTTTAAATTAGAACAAAAACCTTCAAATAACGGATATGCAGTAAAATTATGTTTTTGTGGTCAATAATTGTATAGATATGATTTTAATGAAATATATGGTTTAATTATACTATGATTTAAAACGGGTAACATACCATGATTTGACGGTTTTTGAGTTTTCCGATATTTATATAAATGGTATGTTACCCGTTTTAAATCATAGTATAATTAAACCATATTTTTCATTAAAATCATATCTATACAATTAAAACTCAAAAACCGTCAAATCATGGTATGTTACCCGTTTTAAATCATAGTATTGTTAAAAACCATGATAATTTAAAAAGTTATATGGTTTAATTATGAATGAAAATTATTAAATTAATGATGAAATTATAAATAGCGGCACCACACAAATTTAAATATATCAAATTGAATTTCCGTCTATACCTCTGATGACTTCCCTTCTCTACGGTTCATGACATCACGTGCATGTATTATAGTTACTAGTTTATATTTATGAAGGAGATATCGCAATGAGGAGATAGCCGTAAGTAATGTGGGACTGTGTGATGACGATGACGCCTCTATAGGTGCAGCTGTTTATTGTTTTATGGTTTTGATTGAAGGTTTTAGATGTAGATCGTTATTCTTCGGCCAAAGGCGCGAAACACGGGAAGCGACTGTGACGTCTGCAAGGCGGGAACTATTGTGCCTGAAAACGTCTCGCTTTGTGGTCGCGTAGGGACGAACGAGGAATAGAAACTGGGACGAATGCGGATTATTCAAGTGGTACTTTCACGGGACGAATACAGCCTAAATCGCGCAAAGGGACATGGGTAGCGTCGCCGTGTGGCAGACGCTCCCGCGTCGCGGTCGCTTTGGTCGCGCAGGTTTTGCCGAAGCTTAAATGGTTTGAATAGGTAGGTATGTATGTAAATACATGATCGAGTAACTATTTAATCCTTTAATTTGAAAGTATCGATATATATTAAATGGATACTGAAAGATACAGCTGGATTTATTGTATACAATTTGTAAAATATTTTTGTTGTTGGAAATGTTGTTCCGAAGAAATGATTGTTTTACGTAATGAGCACAGTTTACTAAGCGATGATTTAATAAATAAAAAAATATAATTGAAAACTTTTACAACACTTGACTAGACAAAGTAGATAATTATGGATTGGAAACTTTCTACTTACAATTTAATCAACATTGCCTGCCAATACTCAACTAATATTCTATATTTACTCCTCTTAAATACCTATAGACAACCAAAACCCTCAGTTCCCGTATCCCAGCCTCCGTACCGAGAACTCCGTTAATTGCCGCGAACAGAAACATCACAGTAACCTATATTTATAAACTCATTTACTGCTAGCCGGAGCTAATTAACTTCAAAGGGCCTAATGTAATGCAATTACGCTGGAATTGCCGCAAATTGTGCACAAATAATCAGCGGGCAACACTGTTCGTTTTCAGTTTGGCGAATGTCAATTAAGTGGGGAATGTTGCTGTATAGGGGTGACTACGTTATTGATAGTATTTTGGTATCTTATAGGGTTATAAATTTAAAGTCCGTCGCGTATGTCTGTATTTTTGAATGAATTTCAAAGTTACAGGAAAGATTTGCATGCTGTTTTCAACAATAGATGGTGTTTAAAATACAAAATGATGTTTATAATTTTTATAACTACATTTGCTGTGAAATCACGATAACATTTGAACTCATAACACTTGTTTTTTAATATTTAAAACGATTGCTTGAGGTCTCATCATCATCATCAGCCTATACTAGTCCACTGCTGGACATAGGCGTCCCTTAATGAGCGCAATAGCGCCCTGTCCTCGGCTTGACGATTAGTAGGTATAGTTGAATATATCCAATATAATGATATAATAGTTTTATTTGTTGTGAAACACGTTTTACGAAAGCTTTAACTATATTGGTTTATCGGCTTTTGGTTAAATTACAATTCAAAATAAAATACACCATTCATTACGTGTTGTGACAAAAAGAGTCAAGCAAGCATATCAGAGTAGATGAGTTAAGTTACAAAGTCAATACCTGTTATATGAAATTATAGTAGTCTTAAAAAATTAGAAGTATTTTAGAAGGTATAACAGAGTAGATAAATTGGTTTTCCCACTACAAAGTCAATGTAACGGTTATATGAAATTTTGGCAGTCCTAAATAATTCAAAGTAATTTAAATTGCGTAATCGTAAGGAGATGCGTAAGGAAGCGCAGGAAACGCGCGGCGGCGCGTGCGCGAACCGGTCTCGCAACGGGACCGTGCGTGCGTCGTGTACCTACCTTTACGAACGTGCGTGCGCGTCCTGCTCCTTTTCCCTGCGCCCGCGCCGCCCTCACTTTCACTTGCGGCTTTTCCTTTTTTGTCTGCTTGTCTGGAGCTCTGTGAAAGGGAACGTTTGCCCGAGTGCTTGTGTATTATACTCGAGAGTAATTCCTTTTTTGTATATTTGTACCATTCATAACTTAATTAATATTTATTCTTATTATTATGTGTGGACTAATGAATGAATTTTTTATTTCTTTCAATTAGACAAATTCGGCCAATTGATAGTTCAAACAAATATAGCAATTCGTTAAAACAATAAATATAGTCTGATCCCTCAAACGTATCTTCAAATTGATATAAAAATATCATTTATTTTTATTTTATTACTAAGCATTGAAGTAGTTAAACAAGATTATAACCAAAATCATAGGCGATAAACAGTTACAAAATTCAACATAAATAATTTAATATTGCGATAAAAAGTGATACCGTTAGATCTACGATTTTCGGTATTTAAAACGTATTTAATATATAACGATATAAACCTTTCACTATAAATCTTAGTCCAGTCAAAAAACCCCACTTAACAAAGGCATGTTTCAATTTAAGCCATACCACCCGTCGTTGAGATAGGTCCGTAATTTGAATACAACCACTAAAATATTCGCCACCACGATAATCTCATTCATATTAATACGAGGCAGGTGTAGGAAATAATAAACAAAATAATAAAAATACGAATGTTTCTCTTTATCACGAATAATTCAGATGATGTATTGAAACTTGGAGATTATGAGTTTCTTTCTGTAGAGATATATATAATATAACTAGCTTCTGTGCCACGAAGTTGGTTTCATTTCACGGTAAAATAGCCTATTACCTTCCTCGATAAATAAGCTATTCAACAGTGATATTAATTTTCAAAGCGCGTTCACGCAAACAATTAAACAAACTCTTTAGCTTTATAATATTAGTATTAGTACATATAGATATTGTATTAAAAATGATTCTCTTCTCTAATTCTTCTCCACCTCAAAGCAAATTAAGACTACTGATTAATCCATGTTTAAGTTTGCCTTGTTTAATTATTATTTCTCAGATTAAAGTTACGTTATAAACTTATAAAGATAGGTGAGATCATGTTCAAAATGCTTGTCAGAAGTAGATAATCGAATCCTTTTGTGCGATGGTTGAAAGAACAACAGGTATCTAGTGGATGGAAAAAGCAAAACCTGGATGAGGAAGGAACATAGTAAAATAGGTACAAATAGCTATAAATGCTGTTTTCGTAAAAGTGAGTATTAATCCTTTGGAACCAAAACGACTGCGAAATTGATATAAAATACCAAACAGCAAAATTTCCAAATTTCAAATTTGTGTCCGTTTTACTATAGCCGTGTTACCGCCTTGCTCCATTGTAGAGTTACTTTCACAGCAATAATAACATAGATTTCCTAAAAATATGCTCGGTAGACTGCTTCAAAAACATATTTATATGCAAATCCTACAGATGTCGTAAGTGGATTAAACAGTTACGGATCCACCTAGTACCAAGCAAATTAAATAAATTTCAATACCACAAAAGAAAGTCGCACGCCCGCATCGCTTTAGACAGAAAACACATTATTTTCAATATTATAATATAAATAGTTTCGGTACGTAACGTACTGCGTTTTTTATTCAAATGTATGTGTTCGCTTATTGGGAATGCCGTTAGTTCGCTTATTTATTGGCGTTTGGAAACTAAACGCGGATTCTGTTACGAACTTGACGTTTATTTGTTGAGAAAAATGTGGCGCAATTGAGGAAATAGTCGAATCGGGGAAAGTGCGCTTATTGATTCCATGGAATGTGGACTACCGTAGGCAACGTAGCCTACATTCGATTGTCACTCGACGTACACAAACATGTCAACTGCTATAGAAGACTTCGAATCATAGGGCGATCTGGAAAAAATGGTGTTCAACTGAGTAACATCTTTTTAATTTTATTTAACTTCATCATCACCCTATTAACGTTTCCACTGCTGGGCCTAAACCAAGTGCGGCTTGTTGAAAGTCTCATGTCCTTCAAACTCTTTTAAAGTTCTCGGAACATGCCGGTTTCCTCACGAAGTTTGCTTTCACCGTTAAAGCACGTGTTTAAAGCGCACATAGGTGCGTGGCGGGGTTTGAACTCACGGCCTTCGGAATGAAAGTCGGACACTCGACTCTTAGTCTCCCACTTAGTCAACACGGCTTAGTTTTATTTAACTTGACACTGGCAAACCAAAGCTTAAAGCGCAGAGTCGAATTATAAGGAATTTAATTGAATCATAGCTGCTTAAGGTAGATGACTAAAAAAAATTATTAGTTCGTCAAATAGATAAAAAAAACTGTACTCGTATTTTTTCAGTTTAAACAGCCCAGATCCATTTTGTTTCTTTTGTTTGATTGGATAGTCAAAAGTGTACTTTGCTATTATTTATAAAAACCGGTTAAGCCATGCGAAAGATAAGACGAGTCAAACATTAGATTTATTTAAATTAATTGGTGGCACTGAAAAAAATTAATGATTACGCGAATATGAACTTTTTTAAATATTCTTTCTATACTTAGCTATGTTGGTAGAACGCGATCTACAACGTATCTCATCCTTCTTGATTCGATCTCGCAAATTAATTTTAGCAGTGAACGTCAATTTACGGAGTTGGTTATACTTGTAGTGTAGCATAAAGTATAATTATATAATACCCTAATCTACATAATTAGCCAAGATTTTGAACGCACGTGTCCACATGGGATGCAGATGTTGTGCATCTGTTTAGGTCCGCCATTTTTTTATACAGTTCCTTTTAGTTCTTGTTTTGAAGAGTTTCGGTAGTTAGGTAGCTGTAGCTATGATTTTGAGACGCAAAACATTGCGGGCTTTATGCACGACAAGGGACCGAATATTGTTTGTCCTATTTGAATACCGAAAATAAAAAAAAAATTATATCAATTGTTTTAATTTCAAAATTCAAATTAAATATGAATTCCTTATTGGTTACCATGTACCAGCCTACTAAGTTTTTGAGGCGTTGAATTTTGTAGCAATAGAAGGTAAACCTTCTATTGCTACAAAATTATTTTTTTATTTTTAAGGGTTTGGTAAAACCAAACCCTTAAAAATAAAAAAAAATCCGGACAATCCACACAACATCAAGCCCCGTGGTTAGCTCTAAGCTTGTGCTACGGGTACTAGACATCTGAGATACTTAATATAATAGACATACATATATATATAATTTTAATTATACATATTAAACACCCATCCCATTGAAAAAGTGCTTGCAAAACATACAAACACTTGGTTCCCCGCAAGCGGATTTTCGCCCACGGCGCCACTGAGGCAGTCAGAATTTAGGGAAAATACGAAGTACATTATTACGTATAAATCTCAAATTTTTGTGATCGAAGATCCAATGGTTGTAATCCTGCTACCATTGTACTAAGTGTAAGTTTTGTAGCAAATAAATTCATTGTATTTGTAACAATAACATGTGCGTTCTTTTCTACACAAATTAATATAATTCCTACATTGTCTCCATTTAGAAAGCCTGTTAGATAAGTACCTATAAGTAAAAAAAAGAGTTGAAATAAGCGTAGTGTTGCAGTGCACCTGCCGTCCGCGCCGCCAATCACTCAATTATCGCAGAGGTCACCCTGGATGGTGTTGCCAGCGACTGTTGGCTATTATGTAAATTTAGAGCAAAATTATAAATTGCAAATATATCTTATGCTTTGTAATGATATTTTAATAGAATAATATAGGTATTTTAAGCAATTAAAAGCTTATCTAAGCATAACTCATAACAAATTTTTGAATTATCATGTTTTCTAAAGCCAGGTAACATACCATAAATTGACGGTGTTTGGGTGTTAGGATATTTAGACGCTGTTTCAAGCGCCATGATTTGAAATTAGGGAGATATTTTACTTTCAAATGATACGGTATACACTCTTCCCGAGTTTTTAAGTGTCATTACATACCACGTGTTACCCCATTATTAGGTACAGAGCCTGAGCAGATCGCTAATAAAAATTGAATAACAAAGTAAAAAAATATTTGTGTAAAAGTTGGCAACCCACTCTTGCAAGTCCAGTGCCAAGGCCGCGTCCCGGCGCGCTGCCAAGGGCACGACCCACATACAGCCTGCGCTTGGGCAGCTCGCGAGCGCATCCAAGAAAGCTTCATGCCTAACACAGGAAGGGGTAATTTATATACAAACAAGTATCAGAACCGCTTATGTTTGATAGGGACTTATATGTAATTAAGATATGTATGTATGCGTAGTAATCTGTGGGCAACAGTGCTAGTTATGCTAAGAGTATAATAATATTTTATATTATAAATAAATAAGTACCAAATAGTAAGTTATGTAGTTGGCTAATTCATTAAACATTTACATTATAAAGCTAAAGAGTTTTTTTGCTTGATTGCTTGTTTGAAGCAATCAATACAATACAATACAAAACACTTTATTGCACACACAGGGAAACTAAATACAACAACACGTAGGAAACAAAATGTACAATGGGCGGCCTTATCGCTAAGAAGCGATCTCACCAGCAAGAGCTTATCTTAGAAATACTGGCCCGATAAGAAAAAATCTGTGTTAGATAGTCCATTTATCACGGAAGGCTATTGGCTTCTTTTTACCGCGGGAAAATATAAAGACACGGGCGACATTTTATATATAGGCTCTACTTTATATTCTCGACTCTTATCATGGTTGAAGATTTAAGGTTTTAAGCCCTCAATCGACGAGGCAATCTCAGCTGCCCTAAGTAATGTTCCCATACGTACGGCTGGGGCATTTAGCGACGCTACAAATCATGTACTAATAATGCTCTCACTAGGGATTAGTGGTTCGTAGGATCGGTTTACACGGTGCCAGTAAACGGAACGAGTTGAAGAATTCTAGGTTTTACTGGAAGAGAGTTAATGGAAAAATATAATGCACGGTTATGGGGCTTTAAAATTTAAGTTGTACGTTTTTTTATTTTAAAATTTACAATAAGTATCCGCTAATATACTTATTTGGCTAAAAACAATTGTTTAAAACATCGTTCATCCCTATGGATTGCTGAACTGCATTAAACTCTGAAAGTGTCTTCATTCTAGGCGATGTATCTCCTTTTAAAGTTTTTTAAAGTTCTTGTATATTGAAAAACATTATTGAAAACATGAAACAGTAATACACGGGATCCACGATTTGACAGTTTTTGAGTTTTTCGATGTAAACCATCGAATCATGGATATACTTAAAATATTGTTAAAAACTATAATAATTTACAAAGTCATCGAATCTCCGAGTCTAGTTCAGTTTCGTTCTTACTTCTCCTTAGCACTAAAACGGTGTATTCCACCCTATAACTACTAAAATTCAAATTAGAATGGCGCTTTAAACTATGATTTATAACGAAAATGTGTTAATGCCAATTACAAATTAATCTTATAAAGTGTGAGTTTCGTTGATTGACGTAATCACATGAAATACTGCATAGCGGCGTAAGGATCCAATGTTGTTAGGATTATTCATAACTAGCGCCTCGCGCCATCTTATACAAGGTGTTTCCTTTATGGTATGGTATATACAGCGGAAAGAGTGTGAAAGGCAAAGGCGAACATATGATGATCTACAACTTTTAGATTTGGAGGCCTTTTTTTCGGAAAGAAGCCTCATATTTTTTTAGCCTAATCTAATCTCTAGGTCATCTTTAGCCTCATATCACTTGATTAAATTTTTTTAAACCCTGGAATAATTAAAAAAAAATATTAACCACTGTCTATTTAGTGATTTTTATTATGATACTAAATGAGATAGGTTTTACTTTAACTATCACCTCTCAAGGTATCCAATAAATTAAAAAATAATAGTTTATGGCTATTATTCACGAGAAATTGGATCTACAGATTTACATTTTAATGATTTTTTTTCGACAAATGGGCTTCTAAATCTTTAAATCCTAAAACAAAAAATGTTCGCCTGGTGCGTGCCCTTTCACCCTCTTTCGAAAGACATTTGACAAAGAGAATCAGTAAAATTTTAAGTCTACTAAAGTTATTTGCGTTGATTCCTACTCATTCACTATGAGGCATTTATCTTCTTAATTATAAAAACAAGTGCAACAGCCAGACAGACAGTTGCGGTTGAAGTCAATACTTTGTCACGACACAGGTTTGAAATAATTCGATATTGCTCAGTTCGGTAGGTGCTAAATTGCAGTCTTTAGTCTCAAATTTATGTTACCCCTAATCTTTCCTTATTTTTCACGCATAAGGAAGTTTTTAAACACTTGTTTGATATTACCGGTTGTGTACTCGTCGAGTTGTTGACCTGAAGATTAAATTGAGGAAACAAAAATATATTGTTAGGTTTAAATTTTCTCTAAAAATAACTTAAATTTATAAAAACTTAGTTATTCAAAATTTAGCAAAATTTTGAATCAAGTGCGAACTACTAACCACTTCTTTGTACATAATAATCTAAATTAAAAACCCACCGAATACAAAGCCTTTGTTTCCTTAAGTAAAAAATCATATAATATTTATACCTACATGGTACCTTATGGTATTTTGACATATTTCAATACGTTTTATAAAACTTCATCACTTCTAAAGAAAAAAATGATAAGGCAAGTGCATTAGCAATCTTCTATTACTGGCATTTTACAATCATTTCCATTTAAGCTTTTATAACCATAAGCACCCCTATTTACGTTCCCACAGCTGGGACACAGGGACTTCTCTGGTCGTCTGGACTGGTCACAAATGAGAAGCTTCACGCTTTGCTGAACAATATGCTGCAAGTAGTTATAATAATATCATAACATACCTGATGTCTTTTAATAAAACCAAATTCGTGTCCGCAAAAGACAACCCCAATAAGTTAATCTCGAGGCTCTAATGAAACGTCACGGTGCGACAAAGTCTTATATCCGTAATGTGATACTGTAATTAGTACCTTGGAGTTTGGTGGTAAGGTTCATTTTTGGATGCCGGGTACTGTGGTGTACTTAGAGAAGTAAACAATCCGGGTGGAAAGATGGCGCGATAACATGTACCTGTCAGTTTGTAGGGTTGCCAACTTGTAATGTTTACGCACCTGCTGTATTTCATTTAGGAATGGGAATAATCTTACGAATATAAAATTGATTTAATTTTTACTACTCCTCCTCCGTAGATTTGCTTGGGGTTAGAACATTTTGTGTAAGTAAAAACGAATAGTTTCACTTTCCGTGGAAAGAATTCGCCCCATCGGTGTAGCACCGTCACCTTCACAGTAAAGGTTCCACAAAAGATCCTCTACTTTGCCCAAATTAATTAAGAGCCCTGCGGCAAAAAAGGGTGTGTGTGCGATTCACACACGATAGAAGTGAAACTTCAGTAAATCGACAGAAGAATGAGAAGAATAAAAAAAAAAACAAAAAAAAAATACTGTGCAAAAAGATTTTGTTCGAGCGGTCATGGGATCCAAGTACTGGCGTCGCGCAACGTTGCTTAACCTTGTTAGCGTTTAAGATTGGCTTACCTGTCGTTTTTTCCGTTGCATGCGGTTTGAAATCACAACGATTCTAAATTAATTAATTAATATTTCCGGACTTCTCACACAGCATCACCTAACCCCAAACTAAGCAGAGCTTGTATTAGGTGACTGATAAACTACATACCTATATACATTTTTTTTGTAAATACATACATATGATACATAGAAAACACCCAGACACGAAACAGGAAATTGTAGATCGTAAAAAATCTGGTCCCCTGGCGGGAATCGAACCCGCAACCTCCTGCGCCTCAGGCGGACGTTCGCCCACCGAGGTCGTCCTTAAGAAGTTTCACTTCAAAAATTGGGGTACTGATAGGACTTTGGGGGCCCTCTGGGCGTGAGGGCCCCATCCCGCTGGTAGCTACGCCAGAGTGCTTGCCCAGCAGTGGGCAGTTGGCAGCCCTGAGCAAAGAGCCGCATCAGGCAGTCAGTGCACGCGCGCCACCCGATCTGTTTCCTCCATCACGCTGTTTTTGCTAACTCCAGCTTTTTGCCTTACGAATATTTGTTACTTGTCCTTAACTTATAAAGTTACATCTCGTTATTCTCTCGACGGATATAATATTATGTCCATTTTTTTTACTAAATCCTCACAAATTTTCGTGCAGATTTAAGGTACGACACTCACTTTGTATGCACACCAATATCATTATAAGACATACTTTTTTAAAAAATATATTTTAATTAGGTATTTATACTTCTACTCGAGCAGCCTATGGATAAACCACACCCAGCGGGCTGCCAGATCTCTGCGAGTCCAATATAACAACATTTTCAGGATGCTGATGCGGCTGCCTCGCTTTTGCAGCGCATCTGGAATGTTTGCGGAGGCGCGCACGGACGGCTTTCATGCAATTATTCGTAAGAAAGTCGCTTCCCTACTCCAGCGTGCGCGAGGCAGCAGCAACGGTATCCTGCGGATGATTGTTACTCGAACAGACTGCCCCATCCAAAACAGGTGGATGCAAATTATGATGGGCGCCGTCTGAACCATTATTTAATTTTAATATAATATTATTGTGTAACAACGGTTTATTTGATTTGCATTATTTGATTTTTATGTGTAATTTTAAGATAAATTTCAGTTTTTAATATGATATGGATTGACATTATCTGAAATAAATGAATACAATAATAATTATTTCATATTTTGCGCATAATGAGGTAATCATCGGTTTATGATGAATTGATAAAAATACATATAAGTAAATAAAGTAGGTGGTATTTTATAGCTGGATAATCCAGACCTCCGTGGAAACCTCTAATGTAGGTAGGTACTAGATGAATTTACTAAATACTGTATATTAACTGTGTGTCAAAGAATTTTATCTGTCCTACTAATAAGTGCTAATTAGAATGAATCCTTTAAAATTAATATATGTATATTTATATATTTATTATTATATATTTATGTAATGTATGTATTCTATTTTATTTGTACGCATATATTTATATTTGTCATAAGGAGTAATTATAATCTAACTTATTTTATTTAATATTGTACACCCCTGCCTACTAATTATTTTATTAAAGTTATTTTTCCATCCAAAGGTTGCCTGAAAGAGATCGCTTTTTAGCGATAAGGCCGCCCATTGTACATTCTGTTTCCTACGTGTTGTTGTATTTTGTTTCCCTGTGTGTGCAATAAAGTGTTTTGTATTGTATTGTATAAACAACTTAAAGAAATACCTACATGTATTATGATGATGAGACTTATAAAAATAAATTTCTAAATATTCACCGCGCATTTCACAATTATCGTATTTCCAGCAAAAAAATACTTTACCTCAAAATTCTCAGTCCCTAACTAAACATAAACATATAATACCTTTCATAAAATATCCAAATCACAAATATTGCACCTTCGGTTCTCACGTATTTAATATAAAACCTTCATAAATTATCGTCATGGCTATATTCCACGATAACTCGACAAAACATTAACAAAAGTAACAGAGATTTTTTTTTATTTCTTCACAAAGCCACCTGACTTCCCGCCACCCTCGCAAACACAACGATGAAAAAAGTATTTAATCAGCTATGAAATCTATGGATGTCCTTTGTGTTGTAATGGACGATAGGTTTTGAAAGTTGTGATACTCTAGATTTTGTATGTCAATCTGTTATTGTATTAGTTCCAAATGTTTTAACGTATAAAGTTTGCAAAATGGCCCGATAGCGTTAAGCCGTAGTCCAAATGATTAGATTAGAATAGAATAGAATAGAAAATACTTTATAACACACCAAAGAAACAATACAATAAGAAATTAAAACTAAACCTAGTAATGGGCGGTCTTATTGCTTAAAGTAATTTCGTGTAGAGAAAATTTGGTGTAGAGAAAAAATTACAAAAGCCACTCTTTCCTTCTTGACTTCTCATAATCTAGGTAGCACACTAACTTACTCAGTCATAAAACAACAGAATATGATACTCTCTCTTACTCATAATAATCGAAGAGTCCAAAAAATACCTTCTGATTACAACGAATTGAATAAAGTTACACATTCCATTTACGGGTATCTATAGTATTATGCCTGGCGTAAATTCGTAAAAAAATCTACGGATGATACTGGCGAAAAAACTGTTGGAAGTCAGGACGGTAAAAAAAGTGTAGTTTTAAAAAATGGAACGGTCGGAGTTGTTTTTTTTGCGACGTGATGCAATATGACTGGGCCGCCATTGTTGCGGTTTCGGACAAAAGAGTTCTTGTTTATTTTTGATTGTGGACAAAATGGAGTTTAAACTATGCTTTTATTGGTTGTGTTTATTTATATCGGATACTTTTTAAGGCAGAAATGTGTTACGTTGAAATAATCATATATTTTTGGAGTTTACTCCTTAAGAAACTATTTGAGTTATAAGGCCCGGTACGGAAATTTTATGAGGAGTAAAATCAAGTGTATCACGAAAAGTTTAGGCGTTACGTAGAAAGAGTTAAACATATATATCTGTAGGATTGAACGTGTAAAAGCATGAGATGGAATACATTACACAGCGTATCTCATTCTCGGGGTCTCCTCTTTGCGCGATACCTCGTAGTCTCACTGTATTTTATTTATATTATTTTGCAACATACTTTATGTAATACGCTTTATTGAAGTAATATAAATAATCCGAATAATTACAGATATATGTTTGTTTCTCTTATCATTTTAGCAGATGCGTTCATTTACCCTTTTTTTCTATTCGATATATATCATAATTATCTTTCGTAACGAGTAAACTCCAATCGTGCGTCGTAGCTGACACACACACACTTTTTTTTTATTATTACAATGATCGAAGCCAGAGAGGCTTCGATCATTCCGTAGTATGTAGGTATTTTACAAGTTCAATATACATTTTAGATTATATAAAATATACACAACCTATTTATTGTTATATTTATCTATTTTATCTTCATGTTTTTAATACATTTTTATTTAGGCCTTTGTTCACAGAGGCTTATAAGAATAATAATTACTTTATATGGAAAGATCATTCAGAACATAGGTTCAAAACTGACCAGGGTTTTAGATATAAATATATAAGATATAAATATTTTAAAAAAAATATTAAAATGTATCAGTTTAAACTACCTACATTTATTATGTCACAACAGTTAGTATACATTGGTAACAATAGAATAGATAAATCACGCAAAATTTTACTGTGTTAATTGCCAGTATGTACTAATATATTTAAAAAATTAAGCCGCATACCCATTGAAGTAATAAACTTAAATCAATTTAAATAAACTTTCATAAACTCATGTGCCACAAAAAAAAAGAAATAGCTAAACCATCGATTTAAAATTACCATCTAACCTCACAATCTCTAGACGTCTCATCTAAAATTATGTGTAAAAACATTATGAGGTCCAATGTATCCGTATAATGTATGCGAACATTAACACAAATACTTATAGCACTGAGATGATACTGTGTCCATAAATTACGGATATTCAAATGATTCTGATACGGATTTGGTACAGCAATTAACACGACAACTGGTTTGCTAGGGTGGGGATGGTTCACGATATCGATAGACGAGGTTGATATCGCCAGCTCGTCTATCGAGCAGTATCTCATCTTGTTTAGCGATCAATTTATAAGAAGCGTTTGCGTGTTCTCAATTATGATGTGATAATATGAAATATCATTGGGCTTTTGTCCCTCTGTGGACATCCTACTGCTGAAATGATGATGATGAATATGAACAGTGTCTATCTTTTTAGTCAAGTTACAATTCCATATCATACAAATTCCTTTAATACTATGCAATTTCACCACCATGCAGGCAAAAGGAGATGATTTACATACAGTTTCACAAAAGGCGGCGGAATTTTTGAATTTAGAACAAATTTTGAATAATTGTTTTTGCCGTGTATTTCTGCATAACGAATATTTTAGTAAAATTAAAATAATATAACAACTAATAAGCGTATTTTTTTGTTTACAGGTAATTGGAATAACGACTAGGTCTTCGCGGAGAAAGCCTAAGTATCTTTAGATTTAAGTGACTTCTACGAAATAAATATATAAAATCAACTTAACACCTAAGCTCCAGCATCACTCATCGATAAAATTATAATCACCCAATCGATAGAACGTCACTAGTCGCAACACAAAAATGGTTTTATTCGCTCTCTAGCCCATAAGTGTTGTAATGAATCCGTGTATCTATTGAATAAGATAATTCACCGAGTGTGGGCTCGGAGTTTTCAATTTTATGTATTTACCGGTTTTGCTATGTCGCCATAATAGTGTTGTCCTCTTCATTTCTGCGTACCTACTCGCAATTGTAAGGTTTTTTTGTGGCATGACATCACTTTACATGTTTAATATTTCCTTTGTAATGGAACGTATGCTATAAATTTAGTTTTATAGCTTCGTTAAAAAAGTTTGGTAATAATTGTAACTATGTGTAGGATTGATAAATTCGTACGGTTTTATAAATTGAGTATAGTGTTTGGGTTTTTCCTTCAGACGCAAGTTTATATCGGAAAATCTAACTGTTGCGAATAATTATATTTCTTTGACGTGTACAGGAAAATACTTGCAAATGATATTACACCTTAGACCTAGGACGATGCGTTGGTGAGAGAAACAAGTAAATTCCGAGATATTTTCCGCAAATATGAGTCAAATCAATGAGCGTGGATTAGATTCAACTATCACAAACTAGTTCTGCGTTATGGATTCTGATCGGTATAGCCACACACACCTATGCATATAATTAGGAGCGTCACCGGAAACGTTAGAAAATATACTCAAATGTTTTTGACACCAATTGTGTAGACTGAGCGAATTCTGTAGCAGTAAAATGGCGATAAATAATAACTATTGAATCTAGTTTATGCGATGTCGTTTCGTCATTCTTTTAGCCAAATTAAGGTGCGGTTCGAAATTGTTTCGCAAATATTTCTCTTACCGTAATAGGTGAAGATCCATAACTCTTATTAATTTGTTATTTTTGTGAAATGTCTTTTATTTTAGTAGATTTGTATTATATATCGCGACTAAAATAACAAACTTACATTGTTTAGTTAAAAACGATTGCAACACTGATTTTGACTTAGGTACTTAATGATTAATACTAATTTTATGTAAACCAATACATAAAACACTTTTAGTTTGCTTGAAAAAGTATAAACCTTATACATTATAAGTCGAGAATAAAAGTTTTATAAGTGACATAAATTATAATCTTCCTAAAAAGACGTTTGTCGTAATTGCAGATTGACGTAGAATTACCCAACAACTAAACAATTTTATAGCTACACTTAAAGTATACAAAATGGCACTGCAAATGAATTTAACCGGCGCGCTCTATCACGAGTGAGGAGGGTAGCTGAGGCAAATCGAGCGATCGGCCCCGTTAATGGCACACTAAATCTACCTCTGCCTCTGCTGATAATAAAACTTGCAGTGGAACTTGTGGCAACACCGAATTAATGTATACAGAATAATGGAAACAGGACTTATTTCTCTTAAACTATGAAATATAATGCATTATATACTTTATTTTTGGTATTTTAAGTGTTTTTTTTTGTGATAATCGCCGTGAAATAAGTAAATATGTGTTTTTTTAGCTGATAAACTGAATCCCCTGATGGGACATCTACCCTTATATTATCAGACAGATGGGTAGGATCAGACCTTAAATTTATTTAAAAAAACATTGTAAAAGCAAAGTCAAACATAAACAAGGCTCTGGTCTTTAGATACGTTTAGTACAAAATGCTAATAGTCATAATAGTCATTTATTGATAATATAAATTATAAGTCATATCTAACAGCTAAAGGAACTTCTTACGGTCATAAATACACTGTTTTCCTACTATTCACCATTTTACACATCGTTTTTCACGAAAAACAGTATCGGTATAGATACGAGTACTAGACCTACTAGTTTGCAAAAATACAGTTTCTAAAAAAACAGTTTTTCTGGACATAAGTCCCGAAAACCTTGTTTACTATGGTATATTTCGAGATCTAAACCGATATTGATTGAAACGTACTATGAAATTGTTTGTGATGGCACATTTTCTGTTCCTAAATCTCAAATCATTTTCCACATAAAGTCTGTGTTACAAACTTAAATCCGAAAATGTGCCATTAATTGGATTTATTCACTAACTAAGCAGGCTTGCATATTGAGCATAACTCACGAAATTTTACTCAAGGCTTAAATATGACATTATTGAACCAGAAATTGGTAGTAATAATGATAAGTGATATTTCTTGACATGCAAGCCTGTTAAATGCTTCTAGTTGCTCAACGATCACACATTTCGATACTTCTATCACTCACTAACTATACATATCTGTCTGATTCTTCCAACTATCATAGTATGCATGTCCATGTGTTGTCTTCTACCTGCCTTATAGTTGTAGATGTAGGTAAACCCTGTTACTGTTATCAATAGATGGTATGCTGATGTTGTTAGTTTTAGATGTTGTCCTTCGGCTGTGAAGATGTTGTGAAGTCATCTGATCTGTATTTAGGTAAATCCATATTCTGTCAGCATTGAGAATTGCGTTTATGATAATGTGTATTTAAGAACAGGGTCAAGTAAACCTAAATTTCCTAGTTCGACTTCATATTGGGTGGTTTTTAAATATTTTCTTGACTGGTTTTGATTTAGGAATTTTAAAGGCTTGATGTTTCCTCATCTAATCAAAACGCTGGCTGTCAGAGAGTTTTTGATAGTATTTGCCTAAACGTAACAAGGTCTCATGTATATATTTTGAATAGACATAATAGACGAATCGACTGGATGTTTCTAGTAAATGTAGTAAATCAATGTTGTTCCCAACTACATCTTGTTTCAACATTGTTGTGTTGATGTATAAAAACCAAAATGTTCGGGATTTCAAAATAAGGCACCTACTTACATGTGGACACTTACGTACTTTATTTTATTTATTTATTATTTATTTAATTAATTAGCACGACTTACAAATCAATTACACTAATTAATATATTTATACATATGAAATAAATTAATAAAGATAAGATTGTTGTATTACTTATTGAGACGTGTTCGTTTATGTAAATAGTAGTCCCTTGAAGATTGTCCAGCATTTATTATTGAATCCACGGTATGTTAAAAAAATCCAAGATAAGTAGTTTGAAAATGTTGCTCCCATTTGTTGTGTTTTAGATTGAACGTTGTTGATCTACATAGTTGTATAGTAGTCACTTGAAGATTGCTCAGAATTGGTTGTATGTTCTGCGATCCAAGTTTGAAAATGTTAGTCCCTATGTTGTCACCTAAACTCGAGGATATGCTGAAGTTTGACAGTGTATAGATGCTATTAAATATTTTCCAGCATTTGTAGTAGAATCCACGGTATATTCTGAAATCCAAGATAGTATGAAAATGTTGTTCCCATTGATGTTGAACGGTGGTAGTAAGATGTTGCAAGTCGAAGATATGTTGTAGTTTGGGAGTGTTGGTCGCTGTGAGGGTAGGGATGTGTGATCGTGGGCGGATGGTGTGTATGTTGGTGGTGGCAGGGCGGCGGGGGGCGCGCGCGGGCGGCGGGCGGCGAGGGCTTCGGCCGAGGCGCGCATTCCGACACCGACCTGCAGGCCAGGCTGACGCACAGCATCAACGCGTATTGGGTGAGGAGTCACTGCATGAGTTTATGTCATGTGGATTATATATTTTCCTACAGCGATGTGTTTTTTCAACAAGTCTTACGGGGTCTGTTTAATAGATTATTGATAAATATTGGACACTATCGATAAATAAGCCCGTGCTTCCAGCAGAGAACTCACCTTCTCGAGTGGAGGCACAAACGGGAAGCAAAACAGAACCAATAGATTTAATTCGCTGTTCGGTTGTATTATTATTATAAAAAAAACATTTTTTTTAATCGAAATAAAGTACCTGAAGGAATTACAAAATAACCGTCTAATATTTTTTAGTAATCTAAAATATGGATCATCAAGTTCAATTATGTCTTCATTATTATTGTCCAACTTCGCTTTTCTCGTCGTGACTATTTGGCTATAATGCTTAAACAAAAATATTTTTTTCCCATTAGTGAAATTATATTAATGACTAAATTACAGTTTTTTTTTATTTTATATACAGTTCAGCTTTAAACTACATTTATCACCTTTACTTGCTTCATTTAACTGTCTGCTATGCAATTTCGATACATTCTAAAAACGGACAAAAAATGTTATCAACAATTTTGAATTAGCCATAGATGTAGAATATACATGAATCACCTAGCCTGCTTGGAGATGTGACCAATAAAATACGTACACTAATTTTTTTCTTTTCTGAGCGGATTATTGTCAAAAAAAAAAAAAACTTAATTGGAATAATTCCAGTGACGTTATAGTACTTACTTGTTAAAACTATATTTGTGTAATTATGGATTATTATTTTTTGGTTACATTACAGTCGGTTATGGAACACGAAACCAAAATTCTTTATTTGCACTGAACATTAATATCGATATTGTACAACATAAAAATACATAAAATTCACCTTGCCGATTACAAAACAAACTACCTAAAGGCTAAAATAAAAACGATGACACTTACAATACTTCAATTACTGTCTCTTTTTGTCTCTGGCAGTTTTAACTTTAAACTTTTTTTAAATTTTTACCTTCTCGCTGCCCTTCTTGTCTCATTCTGCGTTGCAAAATGGAGTTCTCTGGAATTAGCGCAGAATTTGCTGGGCATAACTTTTGAAGTGTTTTTACTCTTGTATCATCAAGGTCTTTGTAGCTCCACGCAATCACTTTCAAAATTATTGAAAAACAACAAAACATCGAATTATACATTCTAAAATAAATTCACACAAACAAACGTTACAGATGACCTAGACTTATGATATGAATGATCTAAATAACGGGTATTCGAGATAATCAATTAGATATCTAATGTGAGGCAACATTTTATTGATTGGATCATCTTACGTCCTTAAACTTTGAGTTGCTAAAGTTGTGCTTAGAAGTTGTTTTTTTTTTTATGATAGATAGAGCTATTTTTGTCCATAATCTCACCTGATGGAAAGTGTCGAGGTGGACGAAGATGGAACACATAGATCTAGAAGGTACCTATTCACTCTTGTCTTGAAGACACTCAGGTTATGCTATTTCTATTTCGCTTGCATTTTTTAGGGTTCCGTACCTGAAGGGTATAATGGGACTCTATTACAAAGACTTCGTCGTCTGACTGGTCACCAGGCTATATCTCAAGAACCGTGGTAGATTGGTAATTGAAATTTTGAGGGGGAATGTATTATGTAGCATAATAAATAATTTAACAGCCTCTGGTGGTAGGCTTCGGCCGCGGCTTGTCACCACCCTCCGGGCTGGGCCAGGTACGTGAAGCGATTTTTTCGTGTTTCGTAATGTGGCCCGGAGAAGCCATCTACCTTCTAGGTCTTCATGCCCCATCTTAGACCACATCGTCACTTTACATCAGGTGAAATTGTGGTCAAAAGAAGTCTAATAGAGCATAAAAAAAAATTAGTGGCTCCCATTACAATATACAAGTTTTATTTTTATTTTATGTTTTTTAATGACAAGTGTGTAAAAAACTTGAATAGAATATTTAGAAGAAGTACGTAAGATACAAAATAAAGATATTGATAATCATAAAACATGGTAAATTAATGTTTCAGATTTGGTTAGACTACAGCACTAATAATAATAATTATGTAAAATTTCTAAAAAAAATTGTATTGTGGAAATTCTCATGGGTGTTCTCTCTATAGTTTATAAAATAAGCATTACGAAATACAACATTAGACAAACCAATAAAAATATTCAGTAATTAGCACAAAAATAGTGCGCAGATTTGCAAAAAAATTTGCAATTATAATATAAGTGGCATTCACAGTTCAAATCATCTTCAAACGAAACTTAAAATTCAATAAACATTATTGATCTTAACGCTATTGGCATAGTGCCTAAACTTGAGAATCAATTGCAATCGAAGACTTGTGCGGATTGTGAACTTTACCGCTATGCAAATAGGGGTTATAATAATCTACCGTTGTTATGTAGATGTCTGTACGATATTTATTGCGCGTTGCGCGGACGTTCCCAGACGCTATTCTAATTCGTATTTCGAAGTCGAGACATTTTAATAGAAACCATTGACATTGTTTATCGGTATTCTTAGTGGTTGTCAAAGTTTTTGTTATTATAATCCATCATCATCATCATGGCCCTTCCCAGCAGAGGAAACGCTAATTCCTCTGCTGGGAAACCGGGATCTCTCTCTTAGCGTGAGAGGTTAGGCCTTAATTCACTACTCTGGCCAAGTGCGGGTTGGCGAATGTCACATGTCCTATAAACTCTGTAAAGTTCTCATCATCATTTCACATATGGTGATCACATTTGGACATAGGCCTCCCTCAAAGACTACCAGTGACTTCGGTCGGTAGCAGCTTGTAACCACCGCGAGCTAGAAATGATGATGATGAATAGGTATTTTTGGGCCAAATAATATTGTTAGATGTTGCATTTCACAAGAAGAAAGCTTGCTACGACACGACGCGCGCCGCTACGCTCGTAGACCCTCTACGCGAGCTCTACGCGGTGCGCGCCAGGTTTGAGAAACACTGATCTAAACGTTTCTGTGTTTTATGGCGCATTATGCTATAATAATATTTTTTACTTAGCACGTTTATGTGTGCATGTTATGTGTGTGTGTGTGTGTGTGATGCGCAGGCGCTTACGGTGCGCTATGCGGCTAAGAAGATAAATCTGTGTACAGTTATCTGTTGATTAAAGACAGTGCCAAGTTTTTATGATTATTTGAAGTTTACATGAACTTTGTTGATAATATTCGGTGGGAATATACTATTCATGGGTATTTTTATGATTATCCGAGTTGGAAGATAGTAAAGACTTAAGTATAAGTTTCGTAATGATTGCAAGCATTAGGCGATGTGTGATCTAAGAAATATATTTTGTATCTATTGAGTCTCTCGAGTTTTCGCTGGCACAGGTTTCTAAATCGATAAATAGAGAATACAAATTTAATTTAACTGATCAATATACTCATATTTTGTGAATAAAAAGTTACTTTTCTTTTTTTAATATACATATATTTTACCGATTTTTAAATTCAATAGAATCTTTCCGACTTTATCTGCAAAATAACACGGAGGCATTCCTGTGGTGAAAGGGTTGAAAAATCAAACCAAAGGCCAAACTTACGGAATCATCATCCTTATGAGACATGTTTTGCGTTTTAAAATATATGTAGTTGTAATGTTGTTTCTTTGTAGGTACGAAACGGTTTGAGTTACAATGTGGTTCATCGACAAACTGAGTTTTGAGAATTGAGGTGCGGTGAGATAATTTATAGATTTCGAGGTTTGCTTACGTGTGGGATTAAATATCAAATTATTTTAAATATCAAAGATGTTTATTTTTGGTTAAAAACTCCATATTACCTACTTACTTTAGAATAATAGACTGACACTATCTTATTACTGGAACCTTTATCCTTTATGTTTATATCTCGTGTTTTTTGAAGAATACATAACCTAAGCTAGAAGAAGTAATGATGAGGAAATCTATGACGAAAGTATGTGCGTCTTAAAATAATAGAGATGCACAAATTCGTAAAATTTAAATCATTGATTGTAAAAATCGTTTACAAGTCTGATATCGGAAATCGTTCGGCTTCGAGTATAGAGTATTTAAAGTATCGCCGCTCCTTTGTCGCCGTGATTTATGGCCCGCCGCGGCACGGACCTCATTATAACTGCCCCCAGGAATACATAAATAGAAGCGAAACTCATTGAAATAAAGGCAATATAAGGTAATATTCCATAAGCTAACTAACTCCATAAGCTACTAATATTCCATAGCGTATTTTTGCCAAATACGATGTAAGTTAATTCATGTTGTGGTGCTCAGTGTTTTTTATATGCAACCTATGATTTTATACAGTTATGTTTATAATTTAGAACAAAGAAGCAAACATATTCTATTTGAACACTTTAAAACAACAGTAATAAAACAACAGTAATAATAAAACATATTTTGTAATAACGCACCGACCGTGTCCCAAGAAGGCTTCTAATTGAATATTTTTATCTTGCATGTGACAAAACAACGTTAATTCTATTGGGAGCCTTTCGGGTCACAAAATGCCACTTTACAATCAAAACAACTGGCCTTCAGAGGACAATTCTCGTGGCAGTAATTAAAACGACTCGCAAGATAATCGAAAAATCCTACAGACTTTAGGTAATATATCGAATTTGTTATAATATCAGAGGCAGAGAATTACCTTCCTTCACCGCGTATCAATAAAGAGACTAGTAGTTTTAATTATTACATTACAAACACAGATTTCATTATATCGAAATAAAACTAAAATAAAACCCACTTAAGGTAACGAATTCGTCATAATATCACAGGCGAGAGAATTGCCTTCGTGATGATTTAGTAAATGATGCAGCAGGATACAAATCGAGAAGCCATGATTCGGTTAACCCCACAAGAATTTTAAATTATTTAATTTGCAACAAATGCGAAATAATCGCTTAAGCTCTCTCGTTTTGGTGATTTGCACTGGCTGCTTTGCCTCTCTTCGATGTTAATATGTATTATATGTTTTTTAGATTTTGCCAGTTTCGCTTCTATCGCGTTACTAGTAATTCTAATATCTTCGAAATTAGGTTGGTGGTACGTAACCTTCTCGTGTTTCTGACTGAGAACTGTTTGTGCAATGGCTCCGACGATAATTGCGTTTAGGCGATTATATATTTAATTGTTGACGGAATAGTAAGTTTTACGTCGGCGATGGTTCTTAGAAAATCGATTATGATGCCGAAATTAGTTTGCTCAAATGCGATTTTGCGGCTAAAATCCCAGGTCTGTTTCAATACAAAGTTCATTGTTTTGGTATGTTTTATTAACATCTGTCTGACTCATAAATCCAATTAGTATGCTGAAAATGCAAATGCTGAAATTACACAAAATTATATTAAGAAGAGTTTCGAAAACGTATAATTTGTTAAAAATAATATAAACAATTTGATCATACCCTTTACTAGAGACTCCCCGTACCGTAAACACTAATTATTTTCTCGACATAATAGTACACCTTATACCTCTTGAATCACTATCTATTAAAAAACCGCAACAAACAGACAGACAGAAAGACAGTGTTAACGTTTTATAGTATAAACGATATTAAAAATGGGAATAACCTACTCACTCACCTAAAAATACATACCTACTAAGTACAAAAAACTGCACAGTAATTACTCGCAACAGAGTTAGTTACTTAGTTAATAATTGAAAAACTTTGTTACATGAAAACGCATTTAACTGTTTCGAGCGATGATTTGCCATTTAAGGCGAATTTTTACTTAAATGACGTAAACTTATAATTACACCTTGTAAAAAATACTGTCTCAAACTCTTTGCCAATCCTGCGTTTGTCTTTGACACTAAAAAAGACTGAATAGATTTTACCATTATTGAGATTTTGAATATATATTTTTTACACCCGACAAAAAAGAGGGGTGTTATAAGTTTGACGTGTCTGTCTGTCTGTGGCACCATAGCTCCCGAGCGGATGAAGCGATTCAAATTTAGTTTTTTTTTGTATATAGCGCAAGTGTTCTAATACATGTTTGATGAAATTCGGTTGACCCGTTTAAAAGTTATGAGGGTAAGTTTGGGGAATGAAAATAAAAAATCTGCAAATATACTCGAGTGGGGTCTCAAATGAAACCGCATCACATGCACATTACAACATAGTGTGACTTTTAAGGGAATAAAGTTTTGGAATGAAAATTGAATCAGGATTTTAATTTTAAATTTAGATTATTTTTAGTGGGATATTGGATATTGGAAGGAAGAATGATGCTGGCCTCATACCGGGTAAACCCACTGTGCTTCCTTGTGCATTCTTCACTTCACTAGCCTGTAGCAATTTAAGGTACACCGCGTGTAACCTTAAATTTGAAATATACCTACTTGGCATAACAATAAGCCTATTTTTGTTAGCGGAAAAATCCATCAAAACATGCTTGTGCATGCACAACAACTTAAACCCTTAAATTTACCGCCAAATCACCAAGATTTGGTAAAATAACAAAAATATCTGAAAGTTATTTTTTTTTCAGAAAAATTAGAATTTCAAGGTACCTTAATGTTACCATTGACGTAAACACAAAAAATAAATGAACCCAAGTGTAATGATCGTCACTCGGCGAGTCTGAAGGAGGAAAAAAACAAAAAGTAAGAATTGAGACGTTTCTTGAACTAAGTATAAAACATTTGTCTAGTCAACTAAGACAAAATTTAGTTGAGTTTTAAATAAATTACCGTTTAGATCCCTAATCTCTACTTAAACACGTAAAAACATCCCCAAAAGCTAGACCTCATCAAGTTTAGTAATAACGTTAATGTAGGAAGCAAGCAGTACAGATAAATTATCTAGATAGCGACACTCGGTATAAATTAGAATAAGTTTTAATTGGAAGACCACACGCGAAGCACTGCCTATCCGTGTATCTACTGTGCTGTGCGGGATCCAGGAGGCGATGCTTCTTACATTTACTAGTGATATCGTTTATTGGATATTATCTTTCTTATATGTAGCTTTGGTAATATAGTAGATAAAAAAAAAAGTTGTGTGTGCGATTCACACACGAGAGAAGTGAAACTTCAGTAAATCGACAAAAGAATAAAAAGAATAAAAAAAAAAAACAAAAAAGAAATACCATGCAAAAAGATTTTGTTAGGGCGGTCACCCATCCAAGTACTGGCGTCGCGCACAGGCTGCTTAACCTTGTTAGCGTTTAAGATTGGCTTACCCGACAGGTAAGCCAATCTTATTTCCATTTCCGTTTCATCCGGCTTCAAATCACAACGATTCTATAGAAGTTTCACTTCAAAATACAAATACAAATATATTTATTTAACAACACACACGTTACAATTTCCCTTAGCAGCGGCACGAGGAAAGCCTGTATTACGGGGAGACCTGTTACAATTTGGATTAATCGGGTATAGAAAAAGTGCAATACATGACAAAATAGTAGAAATTATAATCTATCCTAAGTTAACATTTGCAACAACATCAAGACATTTTCAATTTATTAATTTTTATTTAAGAGAAACACTCAATAATGAAAGGGAAGGGAATATAATAAGAAGCTGGGAAATTAATTTAAGTAAAATTATTATAACCAATTTCTTTTTTTTAATTATCTAACGATGTTTAAAAGTTTTTCGGTGTAGTCGTAGTCTAGAGTGAGAAGCCATTAAAAATAATTAGTCCGTTGTTTCGATTATTTATAAAATATGTACCCGTATTTATTTTCTCTTGCTAACTAAAAATCAAGACGTTCTAAGTTCTGCCTAGAACTTTCGCGTGGCGCAACGATTTGTACTAAATTTCACAGTCACATGCCCTCCGGAACATTGATGCTGTTATACAAAATACAAAAATATTTATTTATCAACACACACGTTACAATTTCACTCAGCAGCGGTCCCCGCGCGAGGCAAGCCTGTATTGCGGGAGACCTGTTACAAACTGGAATTAACCGGGTATGGAAAAAGTGCATGTACAACAAAGGAGTGGCAAAATAGGAGAAATTATACTATAGCCTAAGATTACGTTCAACAACATCAATACATTTTTTATTTATTTATTTTTAAATAGGAGCAACACTCAATAAAGGAAAGGGAAGGGATTAAATTAGGAGGTTATCTATGTAAGACTTTCTTAATAAATTGAAATAGCAAAAATCCAGAAGGTGTCCAGTATTTTTGGGACGGACTAACAAATGGAATTAACAGAAAACCAATTTGTTTTATATTTTCATCATGCCTATTCTAAAGTACCATGTTAATTAGATATCGAATTTTATATCGAAATCCGCTTGGGCTATATAAACTGTTTTTTTTTTAATTATTTTAATCTTTTTTATATATTTTCATGTAAGTCCTTGCGCCCTTAGGATCCCACACTGCAGTATTGACAGCGACTTTCGAGAATTCCCAAGTAAGTGTACTCGGGAGTACATTTACATGCTATATGGTTTTTGTATGTATGAGATGTTGAGCCTTTGGTAATATCCCGAAGATGAGCTTATTTGGCGTACTCAGTGGTATGTAAAATGCACAGTAATTACACTAGATTTTTTTAAATATGATGAACAAAAAAGGAACACCTAAGTATTTTTCATATAATGAAGCCAAAAGTGCGGAACTGAAAGTATATATATGTATGTATATGTATATTGTAGGGTTAAGATAATGTTTGGATATAATTATTTTTATATATGACTAGTGGTCCACGCTTCGCATAGGTAATTATTCAAAATCCCGGCAATTTTTAGATTTATACTTCTACGAACATTTAAATAATATAATTGGCCAAATTTGTCCAGGCGTTGTTGTGTTATGCGCTTACCAAAACATTTTGCGATTCATTTTTATATTATAGATTTAATGAGTACTTTTAATAATACCTTAATGAATAGTACTCAATACCTCTTGAAGAGTCGATGATGGGGCATTAGTGATGCTATGTCATGTGATAATGAGAACTGAAAGATCTAGCAATATTTATATGTACTTATTTTAACAATACTCATTCGCATGTTTCAGTGTTATTACTAACTGTCGATAGGCGTCCTCATATCTCAAAATAACATCCCCACCTGCTTCCCAATAAACTTTACGCATATAAAACTAATCACCCAATTTTATGCAACATAACGTTTATCGTGTAAACTTTTTTATATTCTTGACAATAAAAAACTCCATACATATGTCTGTCTGTCAATATCAAATGTAAGTTTATTGGTAGTTAATGGGTACTTACCGATGGGGATTTTTATAGATTATTTAACGAGCATAATGTTTTATTATGCGTAGTTTTGTTAATTAGTTGGGTTAAAGGCGATGTCTATGATACGATGTTAAAGGTTTTTGGAGGCTGTTATATCCTGAGGGTTCTGTGACAAACATGTTTGTGTCCATTGAAGTTATTGGTATTTTATGTCATACCTATTAAGAATCCACGCCGTGTTGGCTACTTCCACTTAGCCACTCGACTTTCGTTCCAAAGGTCGTGGCTCGCCTTGCCCTTCTTCTTCTTGAAACACCTAGGTGTGCTTTAAAACCACATGCAGGCGAACAGTGTGTGGAAACCGGCATTTTATGACAACTTTGAAGGGTTTAAAGGACATGAGACATTCACAAACACGCACTTGGTCAGGGTGCTGAATTTAAGCCTAATCTATCTCTTCAAGAAAGAAGTCCCTGTGTCCTAGCATTGGGAACGTAAATAGACTTGCTTATGCTATTAAGAATCGCTCAAATGTCTCGGTCTATGTAGGCTGATACCGATGGAGCAAATTTAAAGTCTTTAATTTTAGGAGGAGCAAGTATTTATCTTCCATTTTTACTTAAAGTAATAATAATACATCTAATGGCCAATATGATATATGGGAACTTGAGAAATCCTTTTGTGATTTCATATTGGAAGATAAATATTAGCCAACTAACAAGTCGTATTTATTTATATGTTCCCAAAATAGATTGTCTTTGCCCTCAGCAAGCAACTTAAACCTCAGGAACCCTGCATAGCTTCACTAAAACCACCCATCACCAAGTCCACTCAAATCCATGTTTATACTTAATACCACTCGACGGACCATTATCAGATCAGATTGTCCGTAAACTGCACTCTGTTTATTGCACTATAATAACCGATACAAAGTACATTTTTATAATGTTTTGATGCGATATCTGTTTATCTTTGGATCTGGTGGTATTGGGCATCTATTTTTACAGCCTGCTTATGACTGTTGGTTTTATGCCCTCTGTGAAATTGGGCAGTAATGGACTGGACGATGGGTTGGCTTTTACTAGGCGATTACCTGTTCGTGTTGGTACGAGTCGTAAAACGGGAGATGGTAATTAACGCAGCGATACAATGGGATAGTGTTTTATAGGCTTCTGAGAGATGTTGACATCGATCATATTTTGTGTAGGCAAAAGCTGTGGTCCATAATAAGCGGGTATTAGAGACTATGGTCTGTCATAGCTTCAATCAGTCTGAAGTCTGTCAGAAAATCAGTATACTGAGGCTAAAACTTTAATTCTTTTAACTGACTGTCAAATTATCGTCACATATACAGCCTTATTGACAATAAAAATCGGAACTTATAATTTTTTTTTGTAAGTTAAGCCTCTAATTGTCTACAATCTCACCTGATGTAAAGTGACTATGTGGTCTAAAAAGATGGGGCATGAAGACCTAGAAGATAGATGGCTTCTCATAATCATAATGGTCATAATAGTCATTCATTGATAATAAGGATTATAAGTCACAATATAAAACACGCACACACCCTACTTCCACACGGTCCTCTCCAGGCCACATTACGAAACACGAAATTATCGCTTCACGCATTGGCATAGCCCAGAAGGTGGTGACAAGCCGCGGCCGAAGCCTACCACCAGAGACTGTTCTTAGCACCACCCGGAGGTCACGTGTAAGGATTCAGAGGGTTACCACTTACGGACGTGAACAGAAAAACTCTCCAAAGCAATACCTTGAAAGAAATTTATTTTGATGATTAATAAACTCTATATTAGGAATACCAGTAGTGTCCAGCCCCAATTAAAAAAATCATAAAAATATTTATTTTGTATAATACAAGATTTACACGTCAATTACATTTATATAAAAGTTTTACTTTCGTAAAAACTGTACATGGATAATGATTATTTCATAAATTAATAACATGTCAATATAGAATAAAAATTTTATAATCAACAAAAATTATAAAAATAAAAATGGAAATCTTTAACAAGTAGATAATAAGTCATTATAATTTTAAATTAAATAAGTCATAAATACATAAAAAAGAATATGGTCAGTAATTTATAGTTTAACTATTTTACACATAGGTGTACTATATGCTAGGAATTCCTCATATGAATAGAAGCTGTTAGCTGTGTGAATAGAATAACCAACAAGCCTCTAGCATCCACTAATTCACATTGGACCAGCATGATGAGTTATGGTCTAAACCGCTTATATTTTGAAGGGAGCGTCCTACTATATCCTATATACGATCGAATTGAGAAACCTTTTTTGAAGTCGGTTAAAAAAGTAGAATAATTGAGCCATATTGACACCGGGTTAAATGTAATAGATAAATTATAAAATACCTAGTTGTAGAGTCACGATGTGCGTCAGAGATAATCCAGTTCACAGATTATGCGGAAAATACCAACGATTATTATAATTGCTCGATTGGCTCGTGAAACAATATATTTTTACCTAATTCTCATTAAAACTTGTTTAAGATAATGTCGAATTTATGTGCTTAGCCGTTTCGTAAATTAGTTGCCATATAGTTATACAGGATGGTCTATTATTGGAGCTGTTTATTATACGTATTGTATAGATATAAAAGTGATTTACGTATAATAAACAGCGTTCACAGGATTTCATGACCTGATCTCACATTTTGGCCGTTGAAATTTAATTCGTGCCCATTACGATATATTTAATTCCTTAATAGAATACTGTAAATTCTTATCCTAAGCAAAATTTTGCTATATTTCTTGACATGCCACTCTGCCACTTAATTTATTTATTTAAGCGTTCTTTATCCTTATATTCCTTCCACTCGCACTAAGCGATTCTCATCCACCTCCATCCATCCATAATTTGCACGAGGTTTGGAATTCGTTTCCTGCTGCTCTACAACCGGAGTGTCTTCAAGACGAATACTGAGTGTGAAAATATACCGTCCAGATGTAAGCGATCCACATGGGTCCCCAACGACACTGTAAGATTTAGGACAAACATAGTACTATCACACAAAAAAGCTTTATCAAGTCTAAGATAAAAGGAATCATAAAACATTTTGTTGATTACGAAAGAATAGTTTAATAATTTTGTCGTACCTACATTGTTCAATTATATAAGATGATAAAAATAGTATCTAGTATTTTAAATAAGTCTATCTTGATAACATTTTATCTTGGTATAAGATAAAATAAATGCCATAAAATGAAAACCAATGTTATAATTTTATATTGCGATTGTTGAACTTTTGGCATTTCTGTTTTATCATTAGAGGATGAGGTCCTCCATCATAGTTATTAATATTTTTGACATATAATGTGTTCATTTTGCAGCACTGTTACACAAAAAAAAAAGCTTTTTTGCAGTAAGTAGTTTAAAAGTAAATAAAATAATCAGCCTATGTATGGTAATGTACAATATTAGAGAAGTTTAGATATGCCGTCGAATGTTTTGGGATATCTTATTATATCTGTTTTATTGTATGAATACGTAATGTGTCATTGCGACGTGGACGTCGCGTCGGATTATAGTGTGGTACCGCTCACATATATAAAACTGATTATATGTATATTTATAAGTCTTCGAAGTAGAACCTTTGAACTGTAGTTTGACTTAGGGTCAGTCGGTTTATTTGGCGTATAAGATACTTATATACTTTATACCTTTTTTCCATTGATTTGGAGAAAGCTTTTGAAAAATTGGTAAGATTAATAATAGGAAGTATTTTTTTTCTATACTAAATACATTTTATAATAAAAAAATTAAGTAAGTAATGTACCCAACGTAAGTATGTATGAAGGTTTTTATGGTTTATCTTGACATACGATTATTCATGTAGATATTAAATTTAAAGAAATTACACCAAAATACACTTTCGCCAATCTAAACAACGATTTTTCTTAAAACTAAAGCTTCGGAAAACCTTACGCGTCAGCAACGCGGGAATCGACTGCGACGCGGGAACATTTTGGCTAAAAAGTTCCCACTTTGCGATCGCGTAGATGTGCAAGCGGCGACTAGACGACCTCTGTGGCTCGGTGGGTGAACGTCCGCTTGAGGCGCCGGAGGTTGCGGGTTCGATCCCCGCCGGGGGACCAGATTTTGTACGATCTACAATTTCTGGTTTCGGGTCTGGGTGTTTTCTATGTATCATATGCATGTATTTACAAAAAAAAAAGTATCTATGTAGTATATCAGTCACCTAACACCCATAGTACAAGCTCTGCTTAGTTTGGGGTTTGGTGATGCTGTGTGAGTAGTCCGGAAATATTTATTTATTTATTTAAGCGGCCATAGTAAATCATTGGTAGCGTCCGCCGCGCGGTAGTCGCTCCCGCTACGCAGTCGCCTTGGTCGAACAGGTTCGGAAGCTTTATAAAGTAAACAAACAATAATTTCATTACAACCTTATATTGTAAGGTAAACATACTTCATATAACATTACCAGTTTTCTAATTACCATGGCGAATCCAATCAAAACTATATTTTAATTAGCCCAGTGTTAATTAGTTCTCACTATCAAGATGTATCGATAATAAAACGCGGAGAAATATATCAAGCATGTGAAGAATGTCCATGAATATGTGATTTTTGGTTCTCACCAATTTCATTGCAATTTATGGAAACCATTTCCGGTCTGCAATTTCTACAATCACTTTCTAATGAATAAAAATTGATTTACTTATTATAAATAACGATTGGACAGACCGCACTAACATATAGCCCTGTGGTAAGCTCTAAGCTTGTGTTACGGGTTCTAGACATTTGATATAATAATTATAATGGTGGTTGAATTGCCTGTAATGCCTCAGTGGCGTGGGTTCGATTCCCGCCTAGGGGACAACTATTTGTATGATATGCAAGCAATTTCTCTCTTCTTTCTTTTCTCTTTTTTAGATTATCATGGATTTTAACACTATTATTACTTAAACGGGTAACATACTATGATTTGACGGTTTTTGAGCTTGCCGATATTACGACGCTGTTGCAAGCGCCATGATCACGGAAACAACTGAAACCGTCAAATCATGGTATGCTACCCGTTTTAAGTCATAATACCTTCTCTTAGGTCTGGGTGTTTATTTTGTGTAATAAAATACATAATGTATATTATATCAAGTAATTTCCCTTGACATTTGTAATTTTTCCGACAACGTAATCAAGTTTCAATGTAATTTAAAATCAATTCAATTAGATTGTTTAGTTAGGTTAATATGTCATTGAAATTATTTTAAATACGATTATATAATTGTTTTAAGAATAAATAAATATTAATATATATGAATAAGTATATCAGCTAGATGTCTTATAATCCTAACACAAGCTTAGAGCTTACCACGGGGTCACCACTAATGCTGTAGTGTAGATTGTCCGGAAATGTAAAATGTATGTATATTAATATTTTATTAAGTATATCAGATGTCCAGTACCCGTAACACAAGCTAAGAGCTTACAACGGGGCTAGATGTTGTTGTGTGGATTGTCCGGAAATATTAATTTATTAATATTTATTAAATGGTATCCGTGTTGGCTAAATGGGGGCATACTCGACTTTCAATCCGAAGATCGTGGGCTCAAACCCCGCCGTGTACTTTCTGGATTTTTTTTCTTGAAAAATCACGTGCTTTACCAGTAAAAGCATACATCGGATCGTGAGGAAATCTGCAAATTCTGAGAACTTTGAAGAATTTTAAGAACATATCACGAACCTGCTCTTGGCTGGCACAACGGCCGGGGCGTGGTGAATAATTGTCTGATCTCTGTCGTCAAAAGATAAGACTATGTCCCAGCAGTTGGTACATAGATAGGGGTGCTTATGCTAAAAGTATAATTATTATAAATAACATTGTTTCTGTAGTGAGAGGTGAGTTTTGGGATGACGGGTGATAGAGGGAAATGGAAGCAGAAAACATGTTGTGCCGACCCCACGCGATGTGGGATAAGGTCAGGAAGATGATGATGATTGTTTCTGTAGTAATACAGGATACAATATACAAAATCATTTATTTCCATTGTTTGGTTTTACAAAACTTAGAAGTGTCAAAAATAAAATACAAAAAAAACAAAAATATAAACTTAGGTGCTTAAAGATTGTTACTAAAATTTTTTTTTTTGAATAAAAATGTATAATTCCGTAGCTATGCCTGAGAATATGCTAATAACATTAACATTGGCATTCATTTAAAGGCTTTTCAACTTTCTAATAATAAATATCAAATGTAATTGAAGAGAGATTTCCCTGTATTGCCTATTAGTTATTACATCGCGTTTTAGTTATTACAGCCTTTAAATAAACATTGGTCGAAATGCAACGGGACCCTAATTCTGGCTGACAAATTATGTTTAACCACGCAATGAACTATGCAATGAATTCTTTAATTATAATCAATCGGTGTTGTGAAAATTGGTTTTACTTTTTACCTTATAATTTTTATATTCATATATATTTATAATTTAATTTGCACTGAATTAAAATCAAATTTTGATAGTGTGTCACCTCAAAGGAACGCTGACACTTCTTAAAAAAAGCATATGCATAATGCACTGAAGCCTTCCTTGTCTTAAAGACCAGATTAATTAGGTCCATTATGCTTTTCAGGGTTCCGTAGCCAAATCGCAAAAACGGAATCCTTATAGCTTGTTGCTGTTGGCGATCTGTGCGATAATAATGACCTGGATAATGGTATTAATTAATTAATATTTCCGGACAATCCCGACATATAGCTCCGTGGTAAGCGCTAAGCTTGTGTTACGGGTACAATATGCTTATACTAAGGGTTCATTTAAAAGCAGTTTACTCGGCTTTTAAATAAGCCCTTAGTATAATGGCTAAGCAATGGTTAGTAAAGTCAAGAGCTATCTCGCTTTGTACTATGGCACAGAGCGAAGTAATTCTATATTTTAACCAATGTCTAATTTTACTTGGAGATGGTAAAAGAAACCCTTAATAAGACATACATATTAATATAGATATTTCTTTTTACTATACGTATTCCACTTAGACCAAGGAGAAAGTGCTTGCAGAACATACAAATAATAAGCCCATCGTTAGGAATAAGCCAAAATCAAACGCTTGTTAATGAAAATGTAAAATATGTCAAATAAAAACTCATTACCCTACCTGTCTATATCTTAATATATATAAATCTCGTGTCACAATGTTTGTCCTCAATGGACTCCTAAACCACTTAACCGATTATAATAAAATTCGCACACCATGTGCAGTTCGATCCAACTTGAGAGATAGGATGGTTTTTACGGCGAGAAAATTTCGAATAATTTCCGGGAAAATTTTATACCCGTGCGACGCCGGGGCGGGCCGCTAGTAGACTATATTTATGTAGAGAGTCTATATACTATACTATAATATATATATAATCTGTATAGATGTTGACCTCTCCATGTAGGCTATGTGCTTCTAAGGAAATAAACGTTTTGACTTAGACAGTGACTTGAGGAATCCTCGGATATAAACAGAAAGTCCAGAAATAAAAATATCTCTCACGCTTCACCTAATTTCCCTATCAACAGAAAATTTATAATTATAATTGAAACAGATAGTACATCAGTGGTATACTCTTTTACGACGTCATCTATAGTGTCCAGTAAGACTGGTTTCTTTAATTACTTCTTGGGTACTTTGTCGAACATTGGACATTCTTTGATCATCCCATTTAATTTACCTAATTAATTTTAATTTTGTCTTGCGGCTGATAACGGGTTTCCGTGATATTACTTTGATAAAAGGCTTGGCTCATTAGACTGGATTCATTTTGTCTGAGCAATACCGTCTCGATGTAAAGCGACATTAGATTAGTTTTTTTTTTAATTACTAATTAATATAAATGTTCTACTAAACTATTATATAGAAAAGCTTATGGTTGCTTCCAGTGGCGCAGTGGGCGTGGTCACTAGTAGAAAGTTACATTAATCTATTTTTTAAATAAAATAACCAATTGCTTCAGAAAAATTGTTGATTTTTCAATTGTTAGATTTTCAAACCTATTAGGTACATAAGTTTGTCCACAGATCTTAATTTTTTTGCAAAGCAAAAATATACCTTAAGGGTGGCAGTGAGAAGTCATTATCAAGTTTATATTACTAGAGACAAAAAAAGACAGTAATTGAAGCACTAATAAATGTCTCATAGTTTTTCTTGACCCAGCTGTTATGGGCTTTGTTTGTTTACAGCGCGATGATTTTACGTTTTTTTTTTTAATGTGGTACATAGTGGTTTTTAATGTTAAGTACAAATCAACAATTATGGTGTCGTGTTCTACAATATAACTGTATACTATCTTAGTCGTGATTCTTACTCACATCGACACTAGGTGAGATTATATTTGAGTCTATCTACTATGAAAAAAATAAATATATGTTCAAGAAAAACCTTATGTCAGAATGTTTGTGTTAAGTGTTTAATAATATCATAAAAGAATAGTGTTTATTATCTGTTTTGATAACAATTCCTTTTTTTTTAATATAAGATTAATTTTGATTGTACCTAATATAATTGTTTTTTTTTCCCAAAAATGCTCTCCCGAGCCCGAAGCTTGAAGGGATTGCGCAGGGCATTTTTGGAAAAACATTCTAACTTTCCCCTCCACAGGGGATGCTTGCAGGGCATTTCTGGAGTAAGCCGATTCAAAACTAGTTTATAATACATCGTTTTTTTAAGTATTACGATTATAAAAGTTATTAATGCGGCTCATTTGATTGTCTAATTCCGTGATATACAGTTTTCAAATTATATTACTCGATCATAAAAAGTAATGATTTTTCCCACTTGACTGACGGCTTTAATGTGCTTAAATACATTCGTAATTAAAAACTGGAACAATAAACGTCAATGAGTGAGTTTACGACACTTTATAATTATAATTACTGATGCGTCTTTCGTGCTAAGCTATTTATCTGTTCATTTTATTTGATAATACTTCAGGTATGTCTAAAAAAAAGTTTTGTTAGAAAAACGAGCTTAATGAAACGTCTTCAAAAATAAAAATAAACCCTTTGATTTGTTTTTGAAGACCGCGGCCTCGTTCGACACGCACAAGTGTACACTTTTGAGTGGTGTCTATGTCCAGTATTGGATGTTCTCCGGCGGATAACATGATGATCATAATTTTATTTTATTTTTACATTATAGAAAACATAAATAAATATTTCCTAACAATCCACGCAACAATATATAATATATACTTAATATAATAGACATACATGTATAGATATTTTTTATTATACATATTAAACGCCCTGACCAAGGAGAAAGTGCTTGCGGAACATACAAACACTTGACCCCTCGCTCGGCGGGAATCGAACCCGCTACCAAGCGGACTTACGACGACCACTGACGCAGTCAATAAGAAAGATGAATTGCTTACAGCTAAATAGCTTAAGAGGATTGGCTCTTCCAAAAGAAAATAAGCCAGCTAGATACTAAAAGACATTTATTAAGAACAACACATTTTAATTATTTAGTACCAGGTTATATAAATTTAATAGTAGTATATGTATAGATATTAAATATGTCTGCTCGTTAAATATGTAACACGATAGGTAATTTAGAAGTAGGTGATTTACCGGTCATGCCGGTGTTGCGTCAGTGTCGTCTGCCTTCCAATTATATTGTGAAACGTTCTTCTAAGAATATGTAGTTCTTATATGTATAATAAATATTGTTAAAGACTTGGGGACTCTGGGTGGACTCAGCTTCGCTTGCGACGAAAGAGGTTGCTGGGTTGATTCCCGCCGAAGTGTCAAGTGTTTGTATGATCTGCAAGCACTTTAAAAAATAAATAAAATTCATTTATTTCGGACAACATTTATTTATTTATTATTATTTTATTTTATTTATTAGCCATTCCGTCCCACTGCAGGGCAAAGGCCTCCCTTTTCTCTTGCCATTCACCTCTATTGCTTGCTACTTCAGGCCACGATGTTAGCTAGGCGTCGACGTTACAAATTAAAAATTACGGACAACATTACAAATTAAAAATTACATTAAGAAGAGGTCCTTCATATTAGTAACAATTAACTTATACTATGTTAGTCTTAAAAATAAGTCACAATAACATTAATCAAGCACAATAACAGAGATAGGTATTCAATTGTACCTACACACTGCAATCGAACTTTGTACGTGGTCAGAGTGTTTAACATGTAAAAAAATCTTTCTATGACTATTATATTAAGTATATCAGGTGCCTAGTACCCGTAACATATATGTTAAGCTTACCACGGGGCTAGGTGTTATTGTGTGGTTTGTCTGGAATTTTTTTTTTTTTTTAAATACTGGTGTGACCTGAATTTTTATTTGCAATTGTACCTATAAATGAAAGTATGAATGCAATTCAATTTAATTAATTTATTAAACTTATGGGAATTGTTAGAACATTTAGTTACGTCAGTAAATTAATACATATTTACAATTATTATTATTAAAAAACGAATTAATAGTACAGCTGACGAGTCGCTTTGTTAAAGCATTTAGCAATGCAGAATTGAAGAAGTTAGATACAATAAAACATAAAAAAAAACCTATTTATTTTATTAAATAAAAACAACTGGGAAAACAATGCATGCTATTTAACCACCGTCAAAAACCTTAGTAATTTATCCCCTCCGTTTTATGGTTACCTGGAAGAAAAAGCTGTGATTTATAACTCTTACTTTTAACAAAGTATAATTACTATTAATAATAAGTGTGTTTTACAAAGAATTATAGGTACCTAGGTATCTATTCTCACCATTTCTTATAATATGCTATTCTGCATTGTTCAAATTGTCCCGTCTTATGTGGGTAATCCAAAATTCCCAGCCATCCCAAACTCGTACAACTGACTCCATAATTCCTACTTAGTCTTACATCCGTTACAAATCCAACTGATTTAAATAAGACATTCCCATAATTCGTACTTATACCCATTGTTGGAGATATGACATCACAATGCCACCAAACGTGGAAACATAAAATTTGACATATGTTTTGTAGAATGTACTTATCTACAGTGGCGCCGAGTTTTCCATTCCGACGGAAGAAAACGGAACTAGTATTTCTCCTTACAAATTTTCGTCTGCGTTGTAAAGTTTTCGACGCTAGCGCCGCCGTTGACTGTAAATATAAATTTGTATGTCTTTGTATGTATCTATTACACAATTGGTGGGTCCGTGGGCGCTTTACAGCTTGAATACTAAATGTATTGATGTATCACTTTCCGCGTTTATTACGCATTTTTATTATAATATCTACCCACCTGCGCTTATCTTGCGGTACATCTGTGCTTTGTCGGGACAAAGCGCGATTGTTCTGATAAAGATGTTTGCTTGTAGGTTTTGAAGATTACAATGTTTTATTCGATAAACATTTCTTGAATAGTATTAAGACTGCTTATAGGGGCTAGCAATTCTAGTTAGTTACAGAATATTTTTACTATGTATTGGTTTTGGCATGTGGTGTTCTCTTCGATCTTTGCAACTACTCAACTGATATTAATGCAGTTTTCAGCAAAAGACATACCTACCTAATGATTCACGTGGATGAAGTTTATTGATCTTTTTAACCGCGTCTTAGTCTTCCTGCTGAAAAATCTAGTTACTTCCATATAGCACAGAATAGTAAATTACTAGTAATCACAGGCGAAATCCACGTCTGTCCACTGCAGTGCAAACGTGTGCGAGAATGTGAACAGTTTCAACTGATAAATCACAACTGCTGTCACAAATCTGTTGCCTTCACATGTGCCTCAAGACTTTCTCAATAGCAAAATTGTAAAGTTGTTCCAGCGGCCTCATAAATCTGTTGTGAATCGTCATCAGGTTCAGAAGTGTTGATTGCACCGAATTAATCTTGTGGGCAGTTGATCTTGGGCAGTTTCATCAACTTTCCAACGATCTGTTTCAACCGACAAGATCTTATTCCGAGTGATATATGGTAAATGATTTTGATGGGTATCATTATATTGATGGGTATTATTTCTGTTTGCTGAGAGTTATGGGCTAGCATTCCGTTGAAGGCATTTTAAGTATTTTTCGTCACTGTAGCGAACTTAATTATAATGGTTAATTGATAAAAATATATTGTTAACTTTGGCTGCCCGATTGACGCGAAGGGTAAGGTGTAGGATATCCGCTGAGATACAAGCACTTGATATAGGTACCTATGTTTTTAAGTTACCTATATAATCTAAACCCTATGACCCTTAGGGCCAGCTTTTCAATCTCCGGCCGAAATAGCCAATGGTTATAATAAAGAGTTACCAAGACAACTGACAACTGACTGACGGAGATTGCTGTATATTTTAACCATGGTTATTTTACTCGTGGATGGAGAAACAGGCCCTTTACAAAGGCTCAGAGTTTCTAGTTGATCTACCAAGCTGTCCTAACAAACATGTTCCTTAATTTTTATGCTGTTTCTATTAAGCAATATATAATGACCTTCAAAGATTGTAAAATACAACACATAGAGGATTATATTGGCTTGGTTCACAAATCCCCTTAAGGGTATTATTTTTACATGTAGTTATATTATCTGTAGTACTGTTTTACGGGGATGGGAGTTTTAATTATCCATTGTGTAACCCAAAGCAGCTACCCGCGGACAAAGACGCGGGCATAAAGCTGCATATTTCGTTGCCCTCGTCGCTGCGTGATAATGAATGGACAGTATAATGTGGAGTGAGGTATTTATGAATGAGCGTGCGAACAGGGCTAGTGTGTTGTTCGCGCCTTTCCTCTCACACCTCGAGAATGGCAACAATTTACACTTATAATAACTATCGATGGCTTTGAAGGACTGCCTGCCTACTGCCATTTTAGCATCATTAGATTAGTTATGTTTGAGTAGGTATATGAGATATCTAGGACCCGTAACACAAGCTGATACCACGGGGCTAAATGTTATTCTGTGGATTGTCCGGATATAAACTTTAAAAGGCAGGATTTGCAATGCAGAAAACTAGTACATCTCGGTCTAAAAACAGGACTACAGGATTTTTCAGAAATATGTAGTGCATAATCCTTATCGCGGGGGTGGGACACCCCAAAACCAGGACTTGTCTTGGGAAAACATTACGGTTGGCAACCCTATGGTACTGAATCTTGTAAAATCTCGTTCGAATCTTTATTGACAGGACTTGTCAGGAGCAAATCGTTAGTGGAATCCTCCGTTATCAGACTATTCAAATGTTGGCACCGAATACGCCTTAAGGAGGTGATGGACTAGTAAATTTACCCCCTTCTTTTGTCCTTGTCGATAACATTGACATTTATGTTTGTTAGAAAGAGAAAACATTCATGCTTTAATAGAATAGGTTTGCTATCCATTTTGCATAAAAAGGTTACTTACTTATTACCTATTAGATAGCTAGCCTTTCTAAGAGTATTCCGCCGCTTCTAACACTGCAAGAGAACAAAATATTTTGTTCTAATGTTAACAAACGGTACAAAGTACTTTGTACCAGTGATTTGAAATTGAAAACGAGTATCACACGAACCTACAGCCGGAGATACCGAGTAATTCATGGGACACTTGTAATTTATAGCTTTTATCCATACACCGAAGATGCGGATGAGAGGAAAGCGGACTCCTTGGTTAAGCTTTTGTGACGACGCGACGCTGCGTCTTTGCCACGCGCGGTTTTTTCTTACCGGCGAAGTATGCTAATAAACCCGTTATTAATCCTGAATGGAACTATGAAGTTTTGATACATACTGTTTTGTTTCATATTTGACATTTTTCTTTTACTATTTTTTCATTTCTATATTCAAGATTCAATCTGATTTCAAATTTATAGATATTCAAGATGCTAGAGGTAGGTATTGGAAAGTGAGCTTGTGAAATAAGTCTTGGATAATAATAAGCTGCATTGAAGGTCCGCAAAAATTATATTAAAACCGCAAAAAGAATATGATAATTATTGTTTCAATCATGGCATGTCCACTGCTGGACAAAGGGCTCTTATTTCCAATTATTTCTAAAGCAACCAACACCAGCTACTCGTCCGTCGAAACATTACGTTGGACATACATTATTACACTTTTAGCGGCATGAAACCTTTTCTAAACAATATAATATATGATATTTAACTTAATATTCTTGGTTTATCAAAGCACGGAGTCGTGTTTAGTCTATGGCACAGTGACAGACCGGTTTTGATTACAATTAATATTGCCGAGTTTACGATGCCCAGCCACACCGCACCGCTCTCGGCCACACATTATTTATTAATCGGTAATGAGCTTTCCTACGTATTCAATTATTATTCCGTCCAAATGAATTATTATTTTGTTTAGATGTGCGATTGCTTAAAATGTTTTTGTAAAGTGTCGATAGCGGTAGTTGTAATATATTTGGGAATCTTGAATTGCTTAAGATTCAGGAACTCACTGGCTTTGTGGGCTCATATCAGTGGTGGTAGTTGCGGGTTCGATTACCGCCAGGAACCGAAAATTGTGGATGTATGATCCACGATTTCTAGTTTGGTGTCGGGGTATTTTTTGATTGATTATATAAATATCTATGTTAGTGTGATTAATATCAGAAATAAGAGTTATTGCAGGTACTACTCTTAAGAGTGGAGCTAATGCTTAGGTATAGTTTGTGATTAGATGATGCTGTATGAATAGTGTAGCTTAATGTGAAATGGAACGCAGCTGTCAACGAGCAACCCGTTGACAGCTGACGTTGAAGGCTACCCCCTCTTGATCACTGGTCAGGGACAAGAGCACACCGTTGCTCCGATAATTAATTATATTAATAATGTACTGTGAGAAACATCAGAAATAAAACATAAGTAAATATCAACATAGTGTTTTAATCAAAACATTACAAATAGTCCCACGGCCATGCCATTGGGGGAAAGTACATTGAATATTGAAGATATATGTTTTTGAAAACAATTGAACTGCATATAAAAAATTTGCTTGTCTGAAACGAGTGTCGAATCCGTCAAATTGAAAAGATAATCATATCTAATTGAAAGATACCATTAATGGTTTGTGGGACATCGTATATCAGAAAGAATTATATTTCTAACTTGTTTTATTATTTTCAAATATCCGATGTAACTCCTTCCTCTCACTAAATAATATTTTGATTTAAGTGAAACGGACCGGAAAGACGTATTTAAAATTAAAAAAGTAAATATACCACCTGCCTTATTATACAAATGGTGATTTATAACTATTTGTGCCCTGTACGAATGAATATTTTACCAACTCCGTCCAAATCAAACTTTACAACGTCTACAAACAAGGTTTCCGCTTGTAAATCAAATTCGCTTGCGCAATATTTGAACTAGCTGTACTTCATTATATATTAATAAATTATGTTTTTGAAACGAAACAATATCTACGATCTTTCGCCGGACTTTCCCATTTCAAAGATCTATAAAAAATGCCATAAACTGGTCCATAAAAATATGGTTGTCCGTCACCTGGTGATATACGAAATGCATCTCTATGTCTTCCATTTTACGGAATATCTTTGTGGTAGTGATATCTTTGTGGTCTAGTAGTTAATCACGAGGTTCTGGTGATTTATTGGGTCTAACAGTTCAATAGTCGCCGTTGTCTATTTAGCATCTTGACCGTCAGTTGACAAATGCGCCTATCTCTTTCATCGTCAAATGTTAATTAGGTTTAAATCGGTAGATAACAGATCTAAGTTGACAGTCTCTTGAGACTGAGGATAATAGCGACCTGCTCCGAATTCGCACGTGTCCAACCAAACTATACAATCGACAATCAATCATAAATAACTAAAAACAGAAATTATTCCATAATTTACGTAGTCTTTCGGACTTTACCCCCCGTGCTAGTTAGAAACAGTGTTACAGCGAGGAAATGGTGATGTAGCTCTTTTATTTCCAAAGTTAGATTTCACATCATCATCATCATCATCCGCAGCCTGACTTCACCCACTGCTGAGTATAGGCCTCCTCTTGCTCTCGATAAGATTTCACATATCTTAGAATAATTAAGAAAACACGAACAACTTGCACACACATTTGCTTCGCTTTTTAACACCAGACTTTTTTTACAAAGGATCGATTAGATTTCGACATTTTTAATCACTCTAAAAACAATTTGCTTAAAACTATATTAACTGTAGTAAGTTTAAGTGACTTTATTGTACATATTACACCCATTTATTTTTTACCAAAATTTCGCTTTATGATCAAAAATGGAATAGCCAAAATTATATTCTTATCTTTTAGTAATAAATCTGAACAAAGACTGCAAATGTCCTAACGAAATAGCAGAGTATAAAAAAATGTTATCCGCATGAATGTCGCCAATGAATGACGAGAGCGATTTCATTATGTTTTTTTAAATGAGTTTCAATTCATTTATAAAAACATAATGAAATCGCTCTCTCGTTGAACAGGGCCTCGTGCGAACGGTACCTTCGTTCTAATCGCATCATGTCAAAATCTTCATATAAATATGTTTATTAAAAATTACAAACATGGAAATTAGAAACTTTTAGTATTAATGTAAATGTACTTTAGCAACTTATATAACACATTGAACATTATGCATAATTGTGACTAAAATATTATGCATATGTTCATTAAATTAAATGTTCTATTGCATAAAGATGTCTCTTGCGTTATTTGCTTTATGGATTTAATATGGATAAGGTAAAATTGTGAGAGGAGGATTTTAGTAGCACATAGAACAGAGAGACGTTGGTAGTAATAAGTACTTGAAATAAAGCTGTGGATTAATTAGATTACCTTCTTTGCAGAACAGAAAGGAAACTAACTTTTGTTTTCGTCGAAGTTTTATTTGTACGAGTAAATCAGTTAAGCAAAAACAGACTATAGAACTACATCGTAATTTTTAACGAACGCGTCTTAATACAATACAAACCTAATAAGTGAGATTTATCACTTATTAAGATTTAGTTAGTAATGTTAAAGAAGGGCCAATAATAAGACAGCAATTAAATGCTTAGACTTCAAAGACTTACCTTTAGACAGTTAGCTTTTACCGACCGCAGTGGCTCAGTGGGCGAAGGTCCGCCCGAGGCGTAAGACGTTGCGGAATCGATTCCCGCCTGGGACCAAATTTTGTGTTATCTACAAGTTTTGGTTTCGGGTCTGGGTATTTCTATACATCATATGTATGTATGTATGTATTTACAAAAAAACTACTATGTAGTATCCTTTGTTCAAGATCTGCTTAGTATGGGATCAGGTGATGCTGTGAGATTAATCCGGAAATATTTATTATTAGTCAGAAAATATTTTTACTCAACAATATAAATATACTTACTAATATTATGCAAAGGCTAAACATACGTCATCGAACCTAAATTATATCTTTGCAAAAAAAAACTTTCCTCCACGAAAACCAACCAATCAATGTCTCTATTAAAATAATATTCCTTAGAATAAATTATGAACATTTACAAGCTGCCATTAGCAAACATTCAATTTCGTTTTATCGCGATCAGTATGTCACTGCGAACAGTTAGAAAGGCCCATGTTAATGTAAATGACATAAATATATAAATCTAACTCTCGGATTAATTAAAAACATTTAATCCGCGATCTGCATATATTATTGTGGTACTACGACTTAGCCAATAAGCCACGGTGTTTTGGAAACACACGGACCAACATTACACAAATAGAAAAATATTTATTTGCTGCTCACACAATACAAAAACAATAAGGTACAAATTAGAAAGAAAGAAAGACATTTATTTTGACAACACAAATACCTACAGAAAAAATATAACTAAAAAAACAAACACAAATAATAAAAAATGCAACATAAAAATCTAAGTAGTAAGCACAGTTGGTTTATACATAGATGTAATGTAATTTGATATAATATAATTTGATTTAATGTAATTTGATTTGATTTAATTTAATTTAATAATTTATACTATCACTATATGGGAATATTGTGTGGATTGTCTGGTAATGCATATCAATTTATTTACAGGAGAGTTAGGTAGTTATAAAAAGGGGATCAAGGTTTCTTTACGGGATATAATCTGTGTCCGTACTCTTTATATTATAAACAACTGTTGTACAATAATAACTGTTCTAGAAAGCAACTGTTCAATTCATCATTATTTAAAAACTAATTTAAATGAATAATTAAAAGTGCAATTGAATAGTCGCTTTGTCAAAGCATTTAATCAGCGGCTGTAAAGAGGCCCGGTCAAATTTTTCATACACAAAACCAGAATATCCAATAATCAATTATTTTAACAAAATATTAATATTCACATTACCGTCTAATACCAGCAGGAATATGACCGAAGCCGATTTTTTTGGTTTTTTATTTTCTTCTTTGCATATTTTAATAGTCCAGCGTGCTGCGCTGGTTCCCGCGCGACGCGGCGCGACCACGGGGGCGTCCTCGCCGCCGCTGGCGCGACGACATCGTGGACTTCGCCGGATCTACATGGACTAGACTGACCTCGGAAAGACAATCATGGAAACTGATGGAGGAGGCCTTTACCCAAAAATGGGTTTCCAATAAGAGATAATAAATAATTCAATGCATGATTCATAATATAACTTATATATCATTTCATAATTAGAATTTAATTGCAAAAAATGTTTTATAAGTTTGAATATGGGAATAAATGGCTTTATTATTTTATTATTATTATATTTTAATAGCATAATAAAAATAAAATTACATTGGTAGATGTAGTTCCGTGAGTATACTTGGTGTCATTCCGGTAACATGGTCGTAATAGAAGCATATCAGTATTCGACCACTCTTGAAAATCACCATATTCAGTGGAAGGTACTGTCGAGGGCACTATGTTTGCTATATTAAGGAAATGACATAAAAAAACAGTAAATCTTACATAACCACCTAGTAACTAGGTACCTACTGTATTACATGGAAAAAAAATCATAAAAATTAGAAACGACATAATGGCATAACTTTTTTTTTAAAATGTCCTAGTATCCGTTTCTTCTTTTTTTTTACAATCTCAGCTGATGGTTAGTGTGTCGATCACAAAGATCTAGAAGGTACCTATTCACTCTTGACTTGAAAATAATCAGGTTGTAGGAATTGTAAATCTTTGCGGTGCATATAATCTAATTCTAATTATATGTTGGAGGAACTAAGGATCGCACAGACGTCTCGGTCGTCATAAACAAAAATCGAACACAGTTAACAAAAACTATATGTAACAAATTTACAATAATGCAAATGAATAACAGAAACATTAATACCAAATAGGTACCTATGTCTACACTTTTTTATCTTATATAAATAGTTTCTTTAGTATGCGACAGTACCAGCGATTGGAAAGTACAGTCGGCGTGGCATCCGAGCTACGCAATTAGAAATGGGCCCACTAAACATTTTACGAGCCCGCCATAATGACCTGCGCATCTCCCAACCCGTCTTATTGCTGTTATTTACAAGGAAATTTTAATTTGTTTTTTTTTAATTAATACAAAATTATAATCCGGCCTTTTGATTGGATCAGAACTATTCTGATTGTAAAAGATTTAACGAACTGCGTGCAATCAAGAACTGTTTACTTATAATATTAGTTTGATTGCTCATTATTATTAACATTATATTGCTTCATTTAGATTGTGTGTCGGAGAAGTGGATTAATTTAATAATATTGCTGGACAATCTACACAACAATATTTAGCCCTGTGGAAAGCTCTAACCTTGTGCTGGCATTTTATATTTATATATAAATGTACAGGAGCGTCATGATTTGGCATTCCCCTTGCATTGATGGTTCAAATGCAGAAACGGTTACCTATTGTAATATTCTAAAAACATATTTAAAAAAAAACACTGGTTCCTGGGATTGGCGGTGGGTGTGAATGTAATACACCTTTGCAAATATTTATATGGATTTTTATACATACAAATATCTACAAATAGTTAAGGGAAAATCGAGAACAAGAATCAAGATGTTGACTTGTTGACAGATTATGAAACACTGGTCTTTTAGACGGAATTTGCTTGTCCGCTATCTTGCAGCGTAAAATAAAAATCGCTTAGAAGCTACTGTGGCAGTTACGGTGCTTTCCATTTGTGCGTAACGTGAGGTACGGCTGCCGTGCCGAAGCGATGCTTTTGTACCTCACAAGTTCGTTTGTTTCCATATCAAGGCGTCTTCAATGCGAACGCACGACATTAGGAATATTTGGCGTGCGTATTTTCGCCGCACTGTTGCCTCACCATGTGCAAAGTGCACGCACTTTGTATTAAACAATCAAACGCAGTACCACATCGCAGCCGTACGTCACGAAACGCTTAAATTGAAAACGCCCTTACGCTATAATATAAAGTTAAACACCAGTGTTGTAATACACGTCCCAAAACCTTTAAATGCTTTAACGAAACGGCAAAGTTCATCTTTGGTCGCGGTCGAGAATGTTATATATTTTTTTCTATATTTCGGGTAAGTGTAAGAGTTTTTGTGGATAACAGATGGACGTATACGGATATTCTTACCAAGTGTTCCGCACATGCAGTTTGAGTACGTTTGATGTTCATTAGATATAGTTAGGGTTCTCTAGTCTGGTGTAGAAACGTGAGATGTTTCATTTCGATCAAAATTCAACATTTGAGATGCAGCCTGCCCAAAAGAAAATTAATAGTCAAGTAATAATCAGCAATAATGTTATACATATTTAAACAAATACCTAAATATTGCAACAATCCACACAACAACATCTAGCCCCGCGGTGAGCTCTAAGCTTGTGCTGCGGGTATATACAGGGTGTAATCGTTAAGTGTGCACAGGCGATTATTCCGTAACTATTGCAGATATCAAAAAACTTTAAACTGATATCGAAAGTACTTTACCTCATGAGTAAAATGACATTAATAACTTTTTAAAAATAAAACGAGAAATATCCAAAAAAATTACATTAATCACTGCCATACATTTTATTTCTTAGTAAGTACAAAATTTTGTGTTCAAAGCATATGTTCGAAGTGACGTCCTCCTTGTGCAATACAATGACGAGCTCTATTTACAGTTTCTAAATGAACTTTCCTTAACATTTGCGGAGTAATTAAAGCAATTGCACGACGTACACGATTCTGTAACTCTTCTAGGCTGTGTACTCTCTCAGCGTACACGTGGTCTTTGACAAATCCCCATAGGAATAAATCACAAGGCGTGAGATCCGGGGATCTGGCAGGCCAAGGGGTTGCACTATTATTGGCTATTAAGCCATTATAATTGTTTCGTAAGAAATTCATTACAACATTTGTATTATGTGCAGGTGCTCCATCTTGTTGAAAAATTATCGACCTTCTTTCATCGTCTGGAATTGGTTCTAAGAGACTTGGCATATCGTTTTGTACAAAGGAGAAATATCTCTGTCCATTTAAGGTTACACTGTAAGAATATGGCCCAATGATCCGATCTCCAAGAATACCACACCACACATTAATTGAGAATCGCACCTGAGCTCTAACTTCAGTAGTTAAGCGAGGATTGTCAATTGACCAATAATGCGAGTTTTTTTCCATTGTAAATGCCGCAGTTTGAAACATTTCATCTGTCCATAAAACTGACCTTACATTGACATAATTATTGACTAGCCAATTGCAATAGACCAGCCGACGAGCAGGATCATCATTGTGCAGCGTTTGAGTAGGTTTTATCTTAAATGCTTTGAAGTTGTGTTTTTTTAATAACTTGTGTACATAATTGTGGGACACTGAAAATGATCGGGCCACTGAACGCGTTGATTCTTGTGGATTATCTACTACGTAGTTAATAATATTGTTATCTAAGTCATTATCAAATTCCGGAGCTCTTGTTCTCGAACCTTTTTTTCTGTTAAAAGATCCATAATTTATGTCCTAATTGTACTAACTTCATCTTCTCTGTAATATTCACTCAATAACCAAATTCTATGTAAGATTTCAGTTTCTTGTAATTGGACTTTGTAATAAATGATTTCACAGTAAAGTAAACAAACAAATATCCAACTTTTGAAACTGACACAACGAATGAGGCAAAAACTCAGTGCCTATTCCACCAAACAAATTTACAACTATTTATTCTTTATCATTTTATTCATTTTACGCAATTATAATAATATTTTTGACCTTTTATTGACATATTATTACAAAAAAGAATTAATTTTCATTCGTTTTATAGTATAAAAACTCAAAAAAAGTTAAATCGATTTGTCGATTATAGCGGTAACGCGTAGGTTCAATCCCTAGCTCATTTAGATTCTCACTTCACATCACTTGTGCTTCTAAACTTATACCATTTCAAGGTGAAGTGGGTTTGCGTTCGAAGTGAGCTCGGTCACTTGAGTGAATTCGAGTTCGAATGTGATTTTTTACAGAATGCCTCTACTGCAATAGTTACGGAATAATCGCCTGTGCACACTTAACGATTACACCCTGTATATCTCATAATAATTAATATACTAAACATACATACATATGTTAGTACATACATAGATTAAGTTTTTAATGATCAGTTCACGTCTTGTCGTATTTTATCGAATCTTACCATTGGATGTACAAATTATATTTTTGCAGACTGCGCAGAATGTCCTTTCATTTGTTAACCAATAAAAAAATAATTAAGTCTTAAGACGACATCGCTTTTTAGCGATAAGGCCGCCCATATTTCATTTGTTTTTTTTACATGTTGTTGTATTAATATTTGCCTGTGTGTGCAAAAAAGTATTTTTGTATTGTATCGTACTAACCGGTCAATATTTTCACATTTAAAATTCACCAAAATATACGGAACTCACATCCAATGTTAGAGCAATATGCTTGATAATATCTTTTTTGGTACGTTTGAGATATTTTTTTCTTATTTTTCGGAAGTGCAAGGAGCGTGCCATCTGGCGCGTAGGGCTGCCGTGACCCCCGCATGTGTCGCTTATTGTAACATACAAGACGTTCATTATTCTATATAATGTATGTCTATTATATTTACTATATCAGATGTCTTGTACCCGTAACACTAGCTTGTAAACTCTAAGCTAAAGAAGGTTAACCCTCGACTTTCATGCCGAAGGTCGTGGGTTCGATACCCGCACCAAGTACCTCGGGATCTCGTACTCAGCGCATGCCTGTTTCCTCACGATGTTTGCCTTCGCCGTTAAAGCACGTGTTATAAAGCGCACATAAATTTCTCAAGAAGAAAACTCTTGAGGTGCGTTGCTGGGTTTGAACCCACGACCTTCGGAATTAAAGACGAGTGTGCTCCCACTTAGCCAACACGGCTTTTCACGGCCATTGGTTGTTTTTAATATATTAAAATCACACAAAAACCGAGAGTCATACCCAACTCGGTACGTCTGCATCACCCGAGGTGCTAAACTCCATTTTTTTATGAAAGCCGACAATGCCTTCTATGATTGTTAAATTTAACAATCCGCCCGGTAATGGTTAAATTTTATGATCTATCGGTACCGGCCGCTATTAACATGTATTCGTTAACGTACTGATTTTATTGCGTTTTTTTCTTTATTGTTGTGTGAATTCGTAATATTCGACAGGCGTGGGTTAAGGGGTAAGAATGTAAGTTGCAAAAATGTTTGTCTTTGAGATGGATGGAAGATAAACTGTTGCAACAATTGTCCCACAACGATATGTGGTATGTTTGTACAATTTAAACAACTAAAATCACAAGGGGAGAATTAAGCTACAATGTTGATGATGACAGCAAAAGTAAATATTACGGCATATTTTTTTGGGATATTTGCTTGTGGATTCAGCGTCTTTGCAGTTACAAGCTTTAATATAAAATTATTGTTAATTTTCAATCCTACTTATTACTAAATGGGGCTAAAACTAACAAAATACCTACTTCAAGTTAAATAATGATCAAATTTATTGATTGTACTATAAAAATCCGAGGCAACAGTTAAAGTAATTGCCTTGATCCTGAGTCCGTCCTCTTCAAGTAACCGACAGTTTTTGCGGTGTTCATCGTATTCGCAATACTCATACACCCATAACGTCAATTATTGTAATCAAGGAACTGGCTAATCGCTCGCATTTCGTGCCGGGGGAACATGCAAATCGTGTGAGACTTCGCTCTAATGGTGCGGCTGTATCAGCGGCATACGGCGAATATTCGTGTCAACTCGATGTGTGTGGCTGGGTGCATCGTTGCAACGCGAAGTAGTCGGGAAGTTGAAAACGACGTTTAGAGTGGGCGTGGCTACACCTACGTCACTTCAGAATCTTCTAATGTAGACTTCTTCTTCTCTTCTCTTTGCCTGCTAATGTGGACAGAAACATCAAGATGGCGTAAACGATATTTTTAGAGTGCCAACACAAAACGAATCTTCGCCCGCTGTTGTTGCCGCACCGTAACAAAGCTATAGTTTTGTAATTGTCATATTTATTAATAATATCAATATAATTATTATTATTTTTTTTATTATTGATAAGCTTTCATTTGACCACAATCTCACCTGATGCAAAGTGACGATGTGGTCTAAGATGGAGCATGAAGGCCTAGAAGATGGCTTCTCCGGACCACATTTACGAAACACGAAAAAATCGCTTCACGCACTGGCCCAGCCCGGAGGGTGGTGACAAGCCACAATTACGGATATGTTTATTTTGGTAACTTACTTGGTTACTTTGTTGATCATAATAGATTTACAATTGATCAAAAAATAATATTAATTTGTGCATTCTCTTGTGGTTACTGGACTGTTAGGTAACTTAGTTAACCTGTTTGTTTTATACTGAGAAATAGAACGCTAGAATGAAAAGTAGATCGCACCATCGAAGCTTTATACGCGTCCTAAATAAAATGCTTCCTAGAGGAATACCGCTGATTTAAGATACGGTTTTTTTTTATTTTACCAGGGACAAAGCTTAAAAAATTGCCACGGCACTCGTCCCGGGGGTAAACTCCTTACCTGCACAAATCATTTAATTTTACCTTCATTAATCATAGTTTTTTTGTGCTGAAGTCAGGTACCCGTATTGAGAGCAATGCTTTTAATTTTTTTCCCATTCGATTCGTGATACGATTTTCTTTCTGTACGGTCAAATTTTTTTAGGCTATTAACTATTTATTTCACTTTTTGCCATTCCACCGTTGACTTTTTTATTAAAAGTTAGAATAATTATTATTGGGATTAATTTTCAATTGTATAACAATTTGTCAAAACCACGTTTTGTAAGATAAGGGCTTGAGAATGATGATTATATTCTTAATTAGGTTACCAATTAACTTTGTAACTATTTCCAATCCAAAGCTTGCCTGGAAGAGATCGCTCATAGTGATGACCGCCCTTTGTAGTCCACCATTATATTTTAATATATAGTCTATGTTTATGTGTTGTGTAATCTATTCAATTTTTATTAGATTACATTACTTTACAAATTACTACATTTACTACATTTAAAACTTGAAATTTTTCTGTTGATAACAAAAACCTATGTATCTAATTCTTATCAGTTATTTTTGTAACTTTACCTCATACCCGAACTTTTATAGATCATTCGGATCTTAGAAACCTCTAAGTGTTTTACAATCGCATTGGGATCTCAGTATGCAGCTAAGAAGACCATAAACTGAACATTTCTTCAAGCCATTGTAAAGAATAAAGCGACCCACGCACACCCGATAATAAATCCCACATATAAATTCAGATGGGTCATGTTTTTTTGTCAATTAAAAATTACCGAGTGGATCGGGCAGGTACACTTACAATAAACCACGCGAAACGCGCCGTCTCCTTCTGGTGCATGGTGAGGGAGGGAGACGGCGGTGATCCGATAATGGTTGGAATTATCGACGTGTGAAGTGATCGGATTTGATCGGGCCCCGAACGGGTACGAAGACATTTGAAACTGGAGCTAAAAGGTTAGATTGATGTTTGATCCTAGTTTTTAGGGTTCCTTAGCCAAATGAAAAAATACGCAACTCTTATCGATTCGTCATGTATACCTGTCTGTCTGTCTGGATGTATGACTTTTTTCCGAAACCATAAGAACTATACCTACCTTTGAAACTTTGAAGTAGGTGAATTCTGTGAACTACATTAAAAATAAATTTAATCGGTTACTTTACAATGCTTAGGTACTCTCAAAAAAGTGCCAAAATTTTATAAGTGTATTTCTACTGAAGCTATGAAATGTAACTTTCTGTGCTTGATACCCAAAACTAAATAACAACTTGACATTGGTACCTGAAACAGCTGATTGGTAGATAAAATGAGCCTTATAATAACTATAAAGACCACTAGGGTGAGTACAGTTCTCAGAAAACATCTGAAAATACATACTTACATCCCACGAAATCTTTGGACGAAACGACAACGACATCTCGTGACATTTTTCTCAAAGTTTACATTCAAATTTACATTAAATATGTTCATTACGAATTATATCAAGAATGTATTGTAAAAAATATTACCAAAATAACAATAAATACTGCAATAAAACACGAATTCATATTTAGTTCCAAAACCGAAAATATCCTATCACCATTTCAGATCCAAATCATTCTGTTTGCCGAAGTAGTAAAAGAATAAAAATATAAAAATCATTCGTTTTTACCCTTATCCCACAGGTAGGTGCATATGAACATACGAAGGCAATTAACTTTTGGTACCTGCGTGTGCGCATGTGTGGGGTACTCGCCTGTGTGGGGTACTCGCCTGTGTGCGTGTGTGTGTAACCCTTGTGTGCTTTTGCGCAAAGACGGGGGTGTTACCAACGTTGTTACTCAGGGTAAAGATAAATGGTAAAAGGCATTTGGAATTTATGTAGAGCTTTGGAAGTTTTTATGTTGCATTAAGTGCCTAATCAGATTCATGGATGCGGCGGGTTTTGTTTTTAATTTAAGGTGACTGTAAGTGAGCTTTTTAATTGCATTGCTTTGAAATTATTTGAGGGAACTAAAATAAAATGAAATTTGTTTTTATTGCTGTATCTTATACCTTAGGCATCATGACCGCTTGCGGCGATTATATTTTTCAGATATAGCTTATTATCTAAATACGTAATGCTTTAATTAGGTATATCTAAAATACTATCTGACCTCATTCCTCACGATGAAAGACACCTTTTCTCTTCCGAAGTCCGAAAAGTCGAAAGCTTATCAACGTACTGTTGCAAGTCAGCGAAAACAAACATTAAAAAAATGGATCACGTAATTAAATTTAAAACCATTGTATAATTACAAAAAATAATCCACAATCATCAATACCTTTTTTCTGAAAATAAAATTACACCCTGACGCGTCTATTCGAAGGCATTTAAAAATAAATCAGATAACGTTCGAATTTTAAAAGTAAATTGACCAGACGAAAGTGCTCTCACTTCAACAATGGGCTGCAAAAAGTTTGAAAAAGAAAAAAAACAGCATGGCGGCTTTGTGCACTGACATATGGTGTAGTCTATGGATGGCCAATGGGCTTAGAAACGGTTATTGTTTTAAACCCGAGAGATAGAGATAATGGCAGAGCTACCGTTTGAAGAACAAAGAAATGATTTTTGAATTGATTTTAAAGTAAATAATTGCAAACAAAATGGTTTTGATCAGTAGGTAGGTAGTACATACCGACAAAGCACTTTATTGTTTCTACACAGTTTAAAATTATTCGATGGTTAATTTTGTAATGTAACTAACTAATATAGTCAGCATAGGTTAGTTCCGCTTGCTTTACAAGTGTTATATGAGTAGATAGACTTAACATAAAGATTGTTTAACCTAGAATAAAACTTTACAGATGTATCCAATACGTTATGTCTAGTAAGTAGGTAGTATAAAAATTAGGAAGTTAATCTAAATTTACCTATTTTGGTACATGTAACCTATAATAGAATATTCGCACATAAGACAAGCTTAATTCTTAACTCTTAATTTTTTCTTACTTTGTGGATTACCCGAAAATTCGTATACAATAAGGTACCTACTCTGTGCAAGTGTGTCCCCATTTTCGGAACAAAATCTTGTCAGACAATTTCACGTTATTACTACCTACTTACTTCACAATACACCAACAAAAGACGCTAACTTACAGTAGTCGAAAACTAATTACAATCCCATAAAATTTTTGCGATAGTTGCAGACCCCCGCGGCGGAGCCTCTAAAATACCGCCAAATTGCGAGTATTCCCGAAATTTATGCGAACGTCTCAAATAATAGGGCGCCATTACTGATTTACGTTCCCACCATTATTCTAAGAACAGGTAAGCGAATGGGAATCACTTGTTTTAACGTTTCGGATCGCTTCTAATGTTATGGAAGACAATGTGGCTTAATAGGTATGTGTGGCTGTTTCTGTATCTTGCGTTATTTCGCTTCATCTGCAACAGCGAAACATGGGTGTGATGGAATTAATGAGAGAATATTTTTGATTACCGGGAAAGACGTTCAGAAGCACATTTGTATTTGGAAAAAAGTTGTTTTCCATAAAATTTAATCCGTAGAAAACTGTTTTGTTAAAAGCGTGAATGAGGCGTTTTTATAATAAAATTGTTTCAAAATTTAAGCACTCTATAGTATGTAGGTACTTCATTCAAAGTAGTTTTTTTAACAAATTTTTTTTATCTAAGTAATTATAAAAAGCAAGTTGTTACTGCATAGTGAGATCGTTTATTATAGTCAGCATAAGAAAATTATACAACAAAAATAATAATAATGAAAAATGTTTAGCACGCATCTTAAACTTTATTTGATGACAAATAAAATAGGCACCTACTTATAATTCCCGCGTGACAATAAAACCAAGCGAACCCGCGAGGCGGAAAGCTTACACATCGCGTGTAGACATTGTCGGAAGGAGTCAGACTCATGAGCCGTGAGTCATTATAGCGCAATAGTGATTCAAAGACTAGACGCGAAAAAAATTACAAGTTGAATTGAAGGCCGTGTGCTTGCGGCAATTAAAAATAATTAGGGAGCGGGATCTTCTCGGAAGGTCCAGTGTCGGTACATTTACATATGGCGTTAGGCGGTCTAGCGCGGCGCGACTGCTAGCGGGCTGCGGAACCCCGACCTTCTTATTAGTAATTCAACAACTTATAAACACAACTAACAGTGAATAGGTTTCTTAAAGCTAGGCTTTTTGATTTAATCTGTAAACAAACTCATAGTTTACTATGAGGTTAAGAGTTGTATGGTTGTAACAGGGCTGTCATAGCCGGCAAGCGGCTCAAAGCCCTATAATTTGTAATTATTTAAATAAACAAGCTATCTTCATTCTCTGAATAATTTAAAAGCAACCATCGCGCAAAGCCCGCTGCCAGTCGCGCCGCAGCTCTAAGTATAAACTAAATCGAGCACGATTATGGGCAATAGTGATTGAAAAGGGTAAAACCGACCAGTATTAATTCCACCTTTTATTTGTTGTTTAAATCCGAATACCTCACCTTAATGGCCGCCGGAGAACTACTTATTTTAAGCCAGAGCGATACCCTTAATTTTATGATTCCGTATTTGTATTATTATGGGTTTATTTAGCACCGATTTGTAATTTAAAAACGATCAAAATTATTTGCAACGGATCAAATGGCGATTGATACTGTAAAGTGCAAGGTTGGGATGGAGGAATGAAGAAGTTTGAGGAATCGGAGATAATTTGGGAGTAATACGCGGAATACCCTTTTGCTTGTAAAAAATCTAAATGTCGCTGTACGTGGCCATGTTTTTAAACCACGCTTTTATATATATATTATAGGCAGAATTTGATTTTTATTTACGTTGGAAACGGAATTTTATTTGGAAAAAGAACGCTGCGTTGAACGTCAACCTAACCTATTTAAGAATGCAAGTGTCACTTTTAACTAGAATCTAGAACATTTACGACAAAAGGAAAGGAACATTGAGTGTAAACAACACGACGTCATATATGATGATACTAGCTGTGCCCCGCGGTGTTGCCCGCGTTATAATGGATTTTCCCGCGGAATGACGTTTTCCCGCGGTAAAAAGTAGCCTATGTTATTTTTCAGGCTCTAGAGATTCTGTGTACCAAGTTTCATTCAAATCCATTCAGTAGTTTTTACGTGAAAGAGTAACAAACATCCATACATCCATACTTACAAACTTTCGCCTTTATAGTATAGTAGGATGACTCACTTTTGAATATCGAAGTTGTTGCTAGCTTGTTGTTCAAATCGTGATGCCGATGACGCTGATATCACTTCGAAATAAATTCAAAATTGGAATTGATTGTTTTGAACCACATTTTGTCCATTTCTTTTTAATTTCCGAGAGGTGTGAGTCATTCGGCCAGTGGGTCGCAATCGCACCACAGACTGCATTCTCAAAACAGGTTACATGTCTGTTTCATTCAGAAGCCTTTTGAATTTTCCTCGTTCTAAACCCCTGTTCAAAAACATCCCATTGACCATTTCGCGACGAACGAAATTTAATTTTCTTGCACTGAAAATAGAACGTAGAATTCTTTTTCTTTGAAGGTGAAGAAAGTTGTTCTAGGTGTAAGGAAACTGTAGTACGGTTCTTAGTAAACAAAGGATTCGTAATGCAATTTGAGTGTGAGAAAGTGAACCAATTACCTGCGAGTAAAATTTGAAGAAATCGGGTTCAACTCGCGTGATGTTATGTAAAGAAACGGAAGTATAAGGAAAATTTTCAACGCCTTCTGCAAATATCGTTATATTTGTTGTATTTTTGATGGAATACAGATGCTTAGACAGATGGCAACTCCGGCACAAAATATGACTACCTATTGTGTCTGACTGACTAGTCCCTACGGTCCAATGCCTAGACAGATGCACGTCTCGTGATGGGTTACTCAATTATTCTAGTTTGAGCAGTGTTCTTTGTAATACATACAGTATTGCCCGTGGATTGTCCGGAAATATTTATTTATTTATTTAAAACTACTATTGTATGTTCGCTTCAGATAAAATTGTTGATTCTCATGGTTTTTAAAATCAAGACATATTTATTTTTTATCGTATAACATTGTGCGTCATGTACGTGATATTTTATGATACACAATTTAAACAATAAATATTGTCTTATTTCTTATTTCAAGATAGGGGAAGAGTAAATTTTAAAGAGATTTTACTTGATACATGATGCCACATAAGCAGGAGACCCTGATCTTCGCATACCTTCAGTATGATGCGTTTAGATTTATCTAAAAAAAAACATTTCTTTTGTTACTTAGCTCTTACATCGGTATAGAAAAGAGCGTAACTCATCTACAAGTATATTATAGTCAACAAATACACCAAGCAGAATCTATAACCAATTCGTCTAGTCGGTCGTCGTCCTTTGAAGCCTAACACAATAAAACGTAGACTGATAGAATCGTCAGACGTCTACATCAAAGTGGGGCTGTTCGACTGTTCAGCCTCCAGCGGGCTGCGAACGGATCTGCAAGTGCCTTTGATCCGGTGCAGGCTAATAGCCACTGCAGTCTTTGTAGAGCTCCTTTGAGCTCCCGAGACCTAGCTCAAACGAATCATTACTTAGGTAATCTTCGTAAATGGATTCAGTGTTTATAGGATTCATCAAGACATAAAGTCTGCACTTTCTGGCGCTGGTTTAGATAATCTTGTCAAAAATTTAGTTCGTGTTGTGTGTTTTTTTTTGTTTATTAGGTACGTCGGATGTGTTTTTCCGTTCTCGATTAAGTAAAAAAACAATAATAAATAAATAAATAAATATTTCCATTCAAATCACACAACAACATCTATAATTAATAATAAATAATAAATGTTATTTTTTTTAAATTACTCGTATATAGGCTCCTCCTGCTCAAAGGTACCATGCCTGAAAAGAAGATGGCCAAGATTTGGGTTTTAAAATAACGTAAAGTCTATTCGATTAGATGTTTTTCTGTGTGGACTTAATTATTTTTGTTTTTCATTTAAAACTAGTTGACCGGCAAACGTTGTTTTATTATATACAATTAAATAGTGAATACGAAATAGAGTAATCGAATTCGCCATGTAAAATACACTTTATCATACAGCCACGTCAGACACAAAGCGAAGTCTTGGCTGTATGGTCAAGTGACTTTTGCCCGAGGCTGTATGATAAATTAAGTTTTGCCTGCTTACAAGACAAATAAAAAAAAGTATCTTAATTTTTACGGATTTTTAAAACTGAGTTTAACGCAAAAATCTTCTATTAGATATTATTTTATTGTATACCAAGGTTGGTGTACAATAATATCGTCTTAATAATAACAATTACATATTAAATTTGTTGTAGTAGTTTGGAAGTTTGCGCGTACTTGGTTTAAGCCATGGGTTCGCAGTAGATGCAGACTGCTTTCAACAAAACATGTCCAGAAGAAATGGATGTACAAGGGCTGGAATTTCACCACTAATATAATAATATAATAAATATTTCTGGACAATCCACACAACAACATCTAGCTCCGTCGTAAGATCTAAGCTTGTGTTACGGATACTAGCTAAACATCTGATAAACTTAATATAATATAGGTACTTACATACATAGATAGATACTTTTTTTATACATATTAACATTTCAGCGTTACTATACATTATAATGATTAATAGTGCCTGTCTGTATACGTTCGGTACTTATTTAAAGACAAAGTACCTAAAGTTTTTATTTATTTATTTACACAATTTTGTCTTTCGCTCTTCTATTAGTAATGTCAACCGTAAAATGCATCCCTAGCACAGAGTTCGCCATCCACAACCTATAATCGACTTAGATACAATAAAGAATAGAAAAAAAAGCCGTCGAACAATCGCTAAAAGCATTACTTACATTACACTCGGTTACACTAATGCGGTAAACTAAAGCGATTACCACTGCCCCCTATTCCAAAGGTATAAGGTTGAAATTGTTACGTTTGTGCGGTTTTTAATCCACCGTGGAGGTAATGGTAGGATTTGTAATGTTATTGTTGTATTGTGCAATGCAATGCATTTGTGCTATTATCCTTTGTGGAATTGTTGAGAAGTTTTTGGCGAAGCTTCGTGCGTATTAATTGTTAGTAGCTACAGTAGCAGTTCGAAGAGTAGCGGGAAGCGAGGACTTCTTGTTCTGAGTTTTTTTTTGTATAATCATACTTATTTACTAAAAATCAAAGAAATTATTAATATTAACGTAGTTTTTAGGACTTTACCTTCTGTGGTAGTAATAAACTGTGTTATATCAATGTGAGGCCAAGAAAAACCGAAAAAATAGTAATTAAGTTGTTTTTTATTAAAAACATATTAACCAAGTTCTTACACTAATTAATATATACCTAGTGTATGCTGTTATCATAATTATTCCAAAATACTAAAAAACCAGTGACGTTAATAATTTTCCTTTGAAGTAGATTAAATATTATCTTAATATCACTTTCTATTGGTTAATTAGTTATTGTAACGCTTTTTCTCAGGATTATTTTAATTTTATTGTATTTGTATTGATAGATTTATTTAATTCTAAAACTGGGGTGTAAGTCACCCCATGCGAATAGTTATGCAAAGTATTCAGACGCGAGTAATTACGGGTTAAATAGGACAGCTGCAGCGAGCATCTTAAGAATTCTGATACTACCTAATCCTGTCCAAAATTATCCAGTCTCGGACATAAATGATTAGGCACCCATGTCACCAACCTTTTAAATATTTCAAAACGTCTTTCTGAGTTGTAACTGAACTTATTTATAATTCCGAAGTCTGAAAAGTGAATATAAAGTAGATGGTTACAGTAGTTTGCAAGTCTATCGGCACTCGCTGCGTTCACTTGGATTTGCGATTCAATCCGGCGATCGGTCGTTCAACTTGTTTCAGGATAAATTTACTTTGAGTTTGTTTTGTGTTACATTTTTTGGTGATCTTTGCTTTGTCAGTCAATATTGTGATTGTTTTTATATAAAGGTTATGGTGCAAAAAATGCATTAGAAAAAAAACAACAACTGATTTGCAGGAGAATTTTCTTTGTGTGATATTTTGATAATTTATTATATTATCGGGACCAACTCTTATTTTTCCATTATTCTACCTAATCATTGACAGTACATCCACGTATGAAAGATTCAATTAGGAACTAATCGCCAATGCCATTTGCGGACTAAATAAATATACAAAAAAACATACCTACGCGTCGATTTGAGTATTTTCATCTTTCGTTGAAAGTCGGTAAAAAAGGTATGTAAAGCTATAATTAAGATACATGTAATTTGGTTGTTTCTTACTTTTTCTTATACTACTTCCCAAGGGTGATAGAGGAAAATGGGAGCAAAATACGTTTCGTGCCGACCTCACGTCGCACGGGTTGGGGACAGGAAGATGATGATGATGATTTTTATACTACTTTCCTACCCAAAAAGTAATTTACCTGTGATCATGGATTGCAACGAAACCCGTCAAATCACAAGTACCGAGCAAGAAAATTAGCGCATTCATCTAGACCCTTACAGAACTCCCCATCTTCCACCCATTGACTTATGAAAATAGCTCATGGCATAGATACAGCGCAAGGTCTAGGCACATGCTCAGGCCTTTGTGGCGAACTAGGTCACAGTGGCACACTTAGCTCGAGAGCTGCATAGACGCTTTAAGTAGCAGGGTTTTCTGCTAAATGCTTAAGTTTGTCTTTTTACTGCTAGATGGATTTGCAGTGTTTGCAGAATACTTCAATGGGACTTGAGTCGGGTACCATAATTTGTTACTCTCCCTTCGTGCACTGCTTTTCTTGCTGGCTTGTGCACTTAATCAATGTACCTAAATACATTTACGAGCGCCATCTAGTGGATTTCGTCATGACATTTTTGACATGAGAATATCTGTTATGTTTCGAAATGCAATGCCATAAACTATTTTCACTCGGGTAGAATGATTTTTGCAAGAGTTTAGATTTATGCGTTAGTTTTCATCCTTTTTGTACCACATTATATTTTTGTCTAGACATTTAAGAAAAAAAATCAGGACATTTTTGACAGGTGCGAAATCTTTGTTTTATATGAAATACATTGTGTCTTATATCAATAAAGAAAATCATAAATATTATAGAGGTATAGACATCGTTGAATTTGTAAATTTCTGTCAATGTTATTTCAAAGAGATCCAATACTAACAAGAAATCATATTATACGTTGCTCGGCTTAAATAAACACTCAGTTTGTCCTTTGAATGTCGAAGTGAGCCGATCTTACCTGGACTGCACATAGCAAGCCCTCCATACATTATCGCATAGTCGATATAATTGGAGGGAACATTAGATATTGGCATCCTAAACAAACAAGTCGACTACCTTCGACATGACGCGGCATTTGTGTGCACTCGTGAATAGTTGTAGGTATTTGAAAATGGTTGGAGCGTCTAAGCGATGGCAAATGTTGAACCTATCAGTCCTTTGGTAGGATTTAAGTTTATCCATAGAATATTTGAATATAATGATCTACATTGACAAGTTTTTAAATATGACTTTTGTCTAATGCACTTCTGAAATAGTCATAAAGTTTTGTCAAGTTTATGTGGTCTAGGCAATTAACTCATATATTTATCTATGAAAGGAACGCCAACAGATTTACTTATCGGTTTAAATACAAGACATGTGACAATAAAGTTTTGTTAACCTAATAATATGAAAGTAAGTTACTTAAATTACTTCCATAGTATCACAACATGTACGTTCAAACAAACAATCAAACAAACTCTTCAACAAACTTACTACATATCGTTATAGGTATATGTAAATAAACCATTATGGAAGAATGTCTGCTTAATTAGTTATTTTAGTTTGCATTCATTTAATTCATGATAATATTATTTTATAATTTCTATTCTAATTAATGTATCAAATGTACCTACCATGTACATAACATAATAATCAAATAAATTTTCTACACATCGTAGAAGCTTATGCCATCAATTGAAAACTTGTAAATCTGTCTTATTAGTTAAATGCAAAAGTTGCAAAGGCTGTCTACTGAATTCTCAATCGTCTTATGCCGCAAGTGGACCATCGCCCACAACTCGAGTCCCTTTATATAACGATAAAATAAATAAATATTTCCGGACAACCCACACAACAACATCTAGCCCCGTGGTAGGCTTTTTTTAGCTTGTGTTACGGGTACTAGACATCTGATATACTTAGTATAATATACATACATACATAGATATTTTTTATTATATATATTAAACACCCAGACCAAGGAGAAAGTGCTTGCAGAACATACAAACACTTGACCCCTCGGCGGGAATCGAACCCGCTCCCTCTTGCGCCGCAAGCGGACTCTCGCCCACCGCGCCACTGAGGCAGTCACGATAGATACATTTTCTTGCATCAAATCCATAGGTAACCGATTCAGCTACTAAAACCTTCATCGTCAAAACTCCCACCCGGAACAGATCCATGACCTCACAAAGGTTACATGCACAATGCACAGCACAATAGTGCGCGAGTGCAAAAAAGTGCCGTGTCCACATGTCGCACACGTGCATACAAGTGTGTTCTCACGCGGCACAAAGGCGCGTGATTTATCGACGCGAGCGAGAATTCACCCCGTGACCAACCCCGCCTGCTGGCGCGGTAAGGCAAACGCATTAGATACTCTTATGCCAGTTTTTACCAAAGATGTGGTATAGAACAAAAGAGTGACAAATTTCTTTGGATATTGTGGTGAAAACAGGTACCTATTAGGGCTCTCACCTTCGCCGAGTATAGTCCCAAGCTAATCAGTGGTTTATCGGATGAATTTAGCGTTGTCTTGCTCAGTTACATAATAGTCTGAGTGGGACAGCATGATCTTTTAGAATTTATTAGCTACTTGAGACTTTATATGGACTTGGTTTTAGAGGGATTTACAATTATTATTACAACATGGCATTGCATACCCACCCTCATTCAATAAATTATAAATCGCATACCTAAAATGTAATTTTTGTGAGAGAAATTGCTGATTAACACGCAAGTTACAACACCTTAGGTAAAGAACACTCATTATTCAGTAGAGTAAATAAAACAATCTATCGTAATAAAATTTTAATTTTACTACCGCCAAAGAAGCTACACGGCGATAATTAATCTCCATAAAAATATCCCGAACATAATAACAGTATGTCATATCAACATAATATCGTAAACATACATCAAATTCCGAAACCTTTCATATTGATTTTGATAATTCATTAATTTCTCGTAATTATAAACTTAAATTTATTCAGTTATTTGGACGCTTGGCGATTTAATAGGCTCAATAAAGCACAAAACGTGAAGAAAATAAGCAAAAATTTTAATTAACGACTTAACACTTCATTAGGTGATGCTGAAGATACACATTTATTGTGCCTTCGAAACGGAAAAATCCGTTATTGGTTTATTAAAAGAAAACCGTTTTTATGGCACATAACTAGCAGTATAAACATAAGCACGTAGCGGCTTTTGCTATTTGGAGAAAGAAGATCTAATTAAAACCTCTCATATATTTTAATATCTGTCATTAGCATATCCAATACTGAATTACCAATCTTAAAATACCTAGAAACAGAATTGAGGAATTCATAATGACGTCAAAAGAACATTAAGGCAAAATTTAAAGTAATTTCTTTATGTAGGCAACGCTGACTTCATGAGAAATCTAGAAAATTAACATTTTGTTCAGTCATACAAATATAGCAAATATATACAATTTATTATCTCGTCAATAACTCTTAAATTCACTGGCGGCGCAAGAGGTAGCGGGTTCGTTTCCCGCCGAGGGGTCAAGTGGTGTTGTATGTTCTGCAAGCACTTTCTCCTTAGACTGGGTGTTTAATTTGAATAGCTTAGTGCTTACCACGGGCTTGATGTTGTTGTGTGAATTGCTCGGAAATATTTATTTATTCAAATTAATATTCTATAGGAACAGGTATCGAATGCGTCGTCATCAACTGGAGTATCGCCACCCCCGCAACTTGCATTCAAAGCGCTTGCAAAAGAAATCCTTCGCTAAGTAATGCAATTCCGTCGCCACTGAAATTGAAACCTTCTTCCAATGATAAAGGATTCAAAATCAAGTTCTGTTTTGTTTTGGTAAGAAATACGCGCAATAAATATAAATGATATTTTTTATCGAAATCTACTGTAAGGATAGATTCTCATGACTTTTTGCGATGCGTTATATGACTATCAATCATAGTATAATAGCATTATAAAAATACTTTATTGGAAGAATAAGTAATAAAATATACTGATTATGTATAAAATTAGTGTTCAATAAAAAAAAACAATTCATGTCAAAAGTCAAACTCTGATTATGCTATGTTTAAGGTCTTTTGTAAGGGTTGTTCTAAGTCTTCATGTCCCATCTTAGACCACATCGTCACTTTACATCAGGTGAGATTGTGGACAAATGAAGGCTTATCGAACATAAAAAACAAAACAAAAACAAGCAGCTACCGATCGGAATAATTGGTCGTCGTTGAGGGAGGCTTATGTCCATCAGTCGGTGTCTAATAGCTCAAATGATGATGATGATTGTAAGAACCCTTGATAATATCAAAAGTTTTTTATTACGCAACTTTACTAATTAAAAAATATCCTTCACAACAGATAACGCCATCTATTGGCAGATGATTGAACCTTATTTTTATCTGCGTAAAAGATCTATTTATTAATATTTTACCTAGAAGGTAGATAGCTTCTCCGGACCACATTACGAAACACGAAAATAATCGTTTCACGCACTGGCCCAGCATGGAGGGTAAAAAAAAAATTTCAAAAAGTTGCAGTTAGAGCGGTCATCCAGTACTGTCCTGGCGCATTGTCGCTTAGCTTTATAAATAATATAGCTTTTGTTGTATGGGAGTATCCTTATGCCTGTATTTATTTATTAATCTCTACTCATAAATCTACTTTTTCTCTCAATATTTCAACTCTCTTATTATCACGGCTTTCGCGATACAGACTGGTGCAGACTGACAGACAGACTGACGAGAAAGGCTTACTAATAGGGTCCCGTTTTACCCTTTGGGTGTTGAACCCTAAAAATTATGTTGGATATTTATGTATCTCTTATGCAAGAACGTCATTCGAAGCTACATACATAGTCATAGATCCTATAGTCTTTCTAAAAGTCTATGATATATATTTTTAATAGCCTATGTTGTCCTTCTGCTGGGCAAATGCCTCCCCCCAAATAACAAAAAAAAAAAAAATATATATTTTTTTTAATGATTATTAAATATGTCATATAATATAAATTATATAGAGGTTCAAAAGTACCTGCATCCACCGTGACCCGTCCTTCCATCTAGTTAGTGGACGTCTAAACATTGCGCACCGATTCGCTGTCCCCATTCGAGAAGTGTTCTGTCTCAACGGCCACCCGTTCATAAATTTACATACTCTATAACGTAAACCTGTTTAAATTTTTACGCGTTGTTAACGAATACAATCAACACATAGAAATCACTTACGAAACAATGTGGATTAGTAAAGTTATTCACGAAAATAGAAAGCTATGCAAATTTTAATAAAACTATCTTGCAAATAATAGAATCAATAGTTATAAATCCATCCGCATACAGAATAACAACATTAAAATGTATTTTATTGGTATATCTTAATTTTACAGTCTGTCACTAATGTTTTATAAGGTCTGAATATAACACTAAGTATAATTTAGTACGTCTAAATGTTATTTATAATAGCCTAATATAATTATAGAAAAAAACTATATTATTGTTCCACCTATCTCGGTAGATGTCGTTTATCAGTCAACGGGAATCAATTGACAATTTGACAATACCGAGTCCTATTCATTAAGTGATATTATTATTATAAAATTGATTATCGATTTTATTCCAAATAGAGACGCAAAATGGCGTTCAACTGAGTACCATCTTTTTCACTTTATAATTTTATTTAACTCGACACTGGCAAATTGTCGCTTCAAGCGCAGAGTACAATTACAAAAAACTGAACTCAACTGATTCCAAATGAACATATTTAAAAGTTGATATTAATAAAATATTATTTTTACCACTTATAACGGTGAAAATACCATATAATTTAAGTTTTCCGATTTTTGATATCAAATCATGGTATTAGTACAATTGTTAAAATCACTAAAATGACTATAACGACTTTATAATTTTCACAATGTAAAGCTTGCCTATGATTTCATAGCGATACCTTATGGGAAATTTATTGTTTGACAATAAAGCTCAATACACAGTACATTTGTAATTTTTTCACTCCATCCACGGTTGCCTGGAAGAAATTGTTTTAAGCAATAAGACCGCCCATTACGCATTCTAGGTTTAGTTTTAATTTCTTATTGTATTGCTTCTTTGTTTGGTGTTTAATAAAGTATTTTCTATCTTTCTCAATGTAGACTCTACTTACTAATAATCATCTGAAAGTAATATTAGTTTGTTTTACAATTCTTCTTTCTTTAAGGTATTGTAGAAAAGAAACAATACCCCTATAAATTTCTTTTGACATAATAATAGTACAAAATTAAAAACAAAAATTGTATGATAAAGAATTATTATCTACCTACCTGCTTTGTTCATAACTTATGGAATAGAAATAATACCTAGTAAAAAGTAACGTTCGCGTGTGATATCCGTAGGCACAAATAACACAAAAAATACTACCTGTGACTCAAATATAATATTACACTTTATCACAACGGTATAGATTTCAAAATGGCGATCATAATAAAAGTTAAGTCACACCAAAATACCCATTGTATGCAAGATAATTTGTAACTTTTGTAATGCTAAACTACTTTTTATAATCTTGGGATTACGGAGTATAATCGTGTGATACGCATTTCTAATATGAAGGTCTTGTCGCAGACGATCTGAAGAGGCGATTGTAACCCAATATTGTGCACACGTCCTTTGAAAAAGTAAGGGCAATATGTATTTATTAAAAGGATATCGGTGGTGGCCCTGTGTACTCTAGCATTCGGGGGAAAAATATATAATTTGATCCTTGTAAGGGAATTTGTTAAAATGGGATCTAAACTTCACAGTACCTACTAAGAACTTTGTTAATACTTTTCTTGTTAGTAATAAACTAGGTGCTTTTAAAATTGGTAAAGAATATTCCTTTTGTCAATCATATTAAAAGCCTCTTCCGTCTTTTATCGTTTATTCCAGTCCATCCAAAGGTTGTCTAGTAGAGATTACTTATAGTGATAAGGCTGCCCATTGTGACACTTTTTAATTTTTATTTTGTAAATTGGTGTTCAATAAAGTGTATAGTGTTGTGTAAGTTTTTAATCTGTTTGACTTGACTGCCAAAACAGGGCATTGAATCTATTGTAATGTACGAAAGACTCATTAGCAAGCGCAGAACTATAATATCCTTGCACTAGTAGTGTTAAAGCTTTTTTTCTAAAAACATTAAAGAGTTTTCTAGAATATTATGACTCAAAACATGATTTGACATGTCAAATAATTTAAAAAGTTTTATAGAACGTTTGAAATTGATTATATTTTTCAATTATATTTAAACACTAGCTGTGCCCCGCGGTGTTACCCGCGTTATAATGGATTTTCCCGCGGAATGACGTTTTCCCGCGGTAAAAATTAGCCTATGTTATTTTTCAGGCTCTAGAGATTCTGTGTACCAAATTTCATTTAAATCGGTTCAGTAGTTTTCGCGTGAAAGAGTAACAAACATCCATACATCCATACTTACAAACTTTCGCCTTTATAATAGTAGTAGGATACAAATTGCAACATAATTTAAATCTCGAACCAATACAGTCAAAACAATGATTCCGCTTCGCTTACGTTCGACAGTTCAAAATTCAATCTCACACCAACAAATTCAAAATAAGAATCACCCATTCCAAGTTTAAACGGGCGATGTAACGATAGCGCAGGTAGAGCGCGAACAATGCGCCCATAGACTGCCGCAAAAACCCGGTAATGAGCGCACTGTCACGATATAATGGCCTCTATTGTCTATGGGGGAAGCTGCCGAAGAAAAAAGAAGGTTTTTAAACGCACTGAGATAATGGTAATGGAATTTTGAGTAAATTGGGGGATGAATTTTAAATTGATATACTGGACCTGTCAAATTCAAGATGTGGGTGATTATAGAACATGGATGTTGGATTTTAATTCTTTCTAAGGACATAAGTTAAAGTGATGTACCTACATAAGTATTTTCTTTTTCTATAAATAGCTATATTCTTAACGGGTTTTAATGGGGGTATCGAGAACCGTTAAAAACATCGAAATTGCCGCAAAATTGATGCATTTACACATTTCCATAGGCGTCTCGCAAAAACAAGTTACGACAAAAAATAAAAACGCCGATAATTACAGGATCAATGCACGTTATGGAAAAAGTCTAACCAAACAGGTCGGTATGGATGCGATAAAAAATGACTGTGTATTAGAAATTTGTTGCGATTGTCACTATAAATGTTACAATTATGCAAATGTGTGTGTAATCGAATAGTTGAAAGTGTTTGGAAACGATATTGCGCCGAGCTATCTAGGATAAGATAATAAAACAGCCAAACTTGTTGAAGACGAATAACTTGTGTGCTTACGTAAATACTGTGTTTACGCGTGGGGCGAAGCCTGACTCGGCTACATAGAGGCGTAAACGTATTATTAAAATTATCTATCGCATTAATAACATAAGTCCAGCCGGTTAGGTGGGCAAGCCAAATAAATCAATCGTTTTTAAAAACCAAAGAAAGTATTACATAATCAACGCAGTCTATTATGTCTTTAACTCCTCTGCTATATAGCACGTAGAACAGAAATAAACATGGACTATTGCGAAAGGAGGCTATGTTTGGGACGAGGAGGGTTTTTACCAACGAGTTAGATAGATACTAGCTAGATGGAGGGCCAAAGCGCATGTTCGCAATATATATGTACTATCGAAACGACCAGAAATCTAACGTCTGGGCTAGTAATAGAGGTCTGAGTCTATCTACTTACAGTCACTGATCAGCGATCAGTTGATCAGCGTCACTCTAATATGCCTTCAGTATGTAACTTGACATTAAAGTAAGTATACAAATTTAGTAGATGAGATTGCAAATCAGCTTCAATTTCATTAAGTAGAAATTCTTTTAAAGGGAAGCTACATCCATTAATTGGACCAAATTCACATTAGTAAGTATTTTAATAAACATATATATTTAGTGGCCTCTCGAGCTACGAGAGATTTAATAGTCGCCGATTCGAAGTTACGTCTCTATCAGATCGTTCCGAGAAATCCTTGCCCTGTGGAGTACGGCGAACCAGTATGCAAATCTGCGAGTTCATCTCTGATACTTTAATTAATTCCAGCCGCGTCCGGAAGCGATCCACACTTTTGAGAAATGACATCGAGAGCAGTTCAATACTTACTAGGTTTTGGCGCTTCAGCGTTGTCCGTGTTTAATTAATTTTCCGACGACGTACCCCCTCTTCGATAAATAGACCACCTAACAGTATAAGACTTATTCAAATCAGACCAGAATTTCCTAATTAGCGCGTTCAAACAAAAATAATCTCTTCAGCTATATAATATGAGTAAGTATAGATGGACCCTTACTTAAATAAATAAGCATAATTTCGGCCATGAGACGTCCAGTGACATAGGCCTCCCTTAAAATGTGATGGGGTTAAATCATAACCCTAACGCTGGCTGGTCCATTACGAGTTGGTGGGTTTGCCAGAACCAAGCTCGATGTTCGACAGGGAAAGCAGGGGTCGGCAAGTTTGGTTTAGCGTTGAGACGTACTTGTTTGAAAAATACCAGGATTTGCAAGTACGAGAACGGAAAAATACCAAATTACCAGCAAGTATAAAATACTTGCAAGTATTTTTTGCCCGTACTAGAGCGCCGTACTTTGAAGGCGAGCCCTGGTTGGTGAAACCAGGTATGGTAAATACAGCTCTCATCTCTAGGTTGGCTTAATTTTCTAGAATACCAGAGCAGTTGGTTGTAACACGAGAATCAAAATATTCCCGTGTTGGTACTAGTAGTTGGAGGGTAAAAAGGGTATGAAATACCTTATCCCGCCTTAACCTGTAGTACACTGGACGATAATAATAGAGGAGCCTGAAACTTAAACACAAAACTAAAGTTCGGCCCCAGGTCGGAATATAACCTATCATAAACATAGAAGGAATATTGTGTACTTGCATTTATACATCATACGAATATGCAATATAAGCGCCATTGCATGACAGAAGGGCATGCTATTGCGCTGATATTGCATATTCCAAAATGTATATATTCATTAGCGATGTAAAAATATTGTAATAGAACTCGTTAAAGCTAATGTTGCTAATAAACGTAGCAACAAATACTTTTGTATAACGTAATCTACCTAATCATAATATTTTTGATTCGCTGCATCTCAAACCTATTTAACTGAAAATGAATTTCCCTAAATTCTGTACAACCAAGAAAGTTAATTTGACTACAAATATCTTAATCTTAATTAACACATCAACACCTGATCAGTCAGAATTAGTCGGAGTAATTACTATAATCGAAGTAACTCGAAAAACAAGTTGGGCCAATGTGTCTAATTAATCAAATTAGTTTCTGTATTTCCAAATGTACTAACCTATGATTTGATTGCATCTTGGAATCGTAAATGAAACAAAAAAAGTAATAACTATTAAACACTAATCAAATTTAAATGTTAATCAAGTCTGGGGAGGACTTCTAATAGGCATGATGAATACATAAAAAAAATGGTGTTCTGTTTAGTCTGACTGTTAGTGCGGCCAAAAATAATTGACACATATTTTTAAAGTGCAAAGATAAAGAGCATCAAAGTGACGGAGGTTTGTGACTGCGAAATTTAGTGCAAACCGCATGAAAATGCCGTCGCGCGAAAATTCAATGCACTGTAACCGCAGGATTTTTTGCAAGAAACAAGAAAAAAATCAAGCGTAATATTCTTTTAGGTCATTTAACCCTATTACTTCTTATAAGTAATAAGGCGATAACAAAATAATAGAGAATATGATTTTCAGTAGATGGTACGATTAAAATAATTCTGATAGGTGCCTACCTAAATGGTCATATACAAGATACAAAATAATTAACATCCTTTTTTGTTCTAAAAAATCTTTGAGATATTATATTTGGCGTCAGTGTGCTGTAATGTATCTGCTCTGAAGATACATTATAGCACACTGACGTAAGTATAATATCTCAAAGATTTTTTAAAACGGATATAATGTCTAAGAATTAGAATAAATTTATTATTTAATATTTAACATTTAGTAACTTAACTTAATAAACCTACTTAATGTAAGCTTAACTACTCCAGCCACTAACAATGGGCACTCGTCTTTGTCTTACAATACAGTTTAATATATTTAAATTGAGTATGTAATCTAATTCTAATTTAATTTTAAAAAAATATTTACGAAAACAAATAATGACGGTACCTATCAAGTTCAAAATCTATACTACCCGCGCTAGATTTTTGACGCTAGAGATTGCTACGACGTATTATGACTCTCGTCCAATGTATGAGTAAGTAAAATAATTATTATAAATGGTTGTTTTTGCCGCCATTTCTAATTATTTATTGCGCATGTGGCAATACCGGCTAAATCCTAACTGTACAAGACAAGATGGCAGCCGGGTACGGCACGAATTATTTTTATTATTGCCATTAAGTTTAATTTAAAAGTTGCGTTACTAGTAGTTTTATGCTGACCTAAAATTTAATCAGTCGTATAATTTTATAACATACAATCTTATCTTATAAATAAACAAAATGCTTGCAACACTAAAATGTATCTTATTCTGTGAAATTATTAAGATTAGCTATTTGAGATTAATAATTATAGAAGAAGAATAATATTCTTCTTTTTTAGGGTTCAGTAGTAAAAAAACGGAACCTTAAAAATGTCATAGCCACTTTTTATCCGAATCCATAAGAATTATAACTTTTAAGTAAGTCGATGTGTTCTGTGAACCGCAATAAGGTTTTCATACTGAAACAGAAAAAAAATACTGATTTTGGGGTTTCCCCATACTTAGGAACTAAAAAGACATATAATTTACATGTATCATACTTGCCTAGAAATATACAATGTTGTACGAAATACGTTTCCAAAGCCACTTTTCGCCCAAAATCAATAAATAGCATATATATTTTTAATATTCTTAGAAGATATATTGTGTAAGTATTTATTCAATATGTAAAGCTTATTAATTCTTCAACGTTTATCTTTTTATTAGTTTACCAATTCTGCAACATCCGTTTATTTTAGTTTTTCTCCAGTCCATCCAAAGGTTGTCTGGAAGTGATTACTTTTAGTGATAAAGCCACTATCTTTTCTTACACTACTATCTACATGTATTTTATTTCGCGTTGTTCCGTTGTATTATAAATTGGTGTTTTAATAATAAGTATTGCATGTTTGAAAAAAACTTTTAATCATAAAGTCATATTTGACTCGTGCAGACGAATTCCATTACAATCTTGTTTCTATAAAAAGTTAAATGCAAATAAAGTTTTCCCAACTCGTTCCGATAACAAGCGAAGCCAATAATCCATAATAACAAGTATTATTAGGTAAGTAAATTTCCATACTTGCCGCTTTGATTGCGGTGTCATCGGCAATTGTAAAAATATTATAGTTATTTTATGGTAATTTCAACATTTTGAGCCGGAGTTTTAAATTAAGTAGGTAGTTGGTATGATGGAGCGGTTGCGAGGGCGCGAAATTTTTACCCCTCCGTGTTACTAATAGGGTCCAGGAGACCCCAGATGGTGATAAATTTGTTTTTTTTTTAATACAATATTAGAAGATTCTATAGCGGAATGTACTGGATACTCACGTAAACACGTGGCCTATCTCAGCGTTCAATCGCAAAGAGTTTAAGAAGAGTAGGGAGGCATTTGTCCTGCAGTAGGATAGTGTGGGCTAAATAATATTAATAATATATATTTTTTATTTTATGCTAAGTTGTTGTTTATGTGTTGGTGTGGTGCAAAAAATACAACCCTTTTCTTCCGAAACTATATGAACTATATTATTAAAGCTTGGTAAGTAGAATATTCTGTGAAACGCTTTAAGACTAAAAATAAAAATGTGGTCTCTTAGACCCTATCAGTCATGCCGTGTACTTTTCTTACACCAGGCATACGGAGAGTTAGATTGGCTTAGTTCAGTCTATCTTGCCTAACGGTGTGTCTTCTTGGGTTACACAATCCCATTGGTCTACTTCTCACTGATTGGTCGATATTATACACGTCGCCTACTCAAATACCTACTGTATTCTTTACGTACATTTGTTTCAAATTTATTGTTTACATATTTTATGAGATTCTTTGTTATGCTCATGTATAATTTATGTTTCTTATTGGGTCAAAGAATAAGTGGTCGAGTGGATATTCATATGTAAATTTGTACCTAATTAATTGATAGTATATCGGATGCTGTGTGCTTAAGATTACTAGGAACATTTAATTTGTAGTATGTATTTTACTTAATTTCGTTAGTTTTGACCTCAAAGTTCCCTTTGTTGGTTTTGGACCAAATCTTCAGCTGTAGCTAATGTCCGAATAATCTTAAATGTGTTTTGGAAATATTACAATTGATATTTTTGAAAAACAAACAACTGAGAAGGAGGATATACCTATTTTTTTTATTTCATATCAACTTATTTATCGTGATTAAAACCCCAAAATGAATTCACAAGTGTGTGTGTGTGTATGTAGGTAGTACCTAAGTTCCAAATACGGAAGAATGAAGACAACTCAACAACAAGAACTACTGAATCCATTCTTATCAGATTTTAGTAGCACCACTTTAAAATGCGTTCAATAAAAAAAAACTAACTCAGTATACGATACGACACCTTCGATACAATTAACTTAGTCTATATTTGAACCCGCATAAAGATTTTGCATTTTTCCACCAAATATGACATCGACCATTATGAGACCTGGATATAAAAATATAGATGACATTAGCTATTCCTTTCCAAACATTCTCCGATAGCTACGTTAGACAAAAAACCTTTTAAAGTACAAAATCCGTATCCAAGATGAGGCCTCATCACTCAAACAATCTTCTGTTTAAAACTCCGACACACTCGTTATTGTTATTTATATTAATACTGTCCGAATTGTCGACCCGAAGCATATGTTAAAAAAAAACTATCCAAAGAGTTTTCAACCTTGAGGTTTTCACAATAGAGTTTTATTCACATCCCCTCCTGGATGTAATGCTGGCCGAATTGCCGAGACACTTGGACATAGAATAAATTCAAAAATGTCTTAAAAAATTTGCGTTGGATATTCGACTTTATTTTAAAGTGTTGAGGTTCATTTTACCGTGGTCGTGGTTTGTTTTGATGTAATTTTAAGGGTATGGAATGCATCGGATTGCGTTTCAGTTAGGTACTTATTTTTTGTGGGTGTGCAAGTGAGAGGGAGAATTAAGGGTCCTCGCGAAGTGTACTAATGGGGTTTGTATGAGATTTCTTGCAGCGAGAAGGACTTTTATGTTATTGGATATTTCATTACATTTTGGCACCTCATATTTTTGTATGATTCGAGACGCTTTTCCTAGGGCTAGTATTAAATTTCCGAATGACTCTATCTTAAATTATTTTCATACATATACAAATGCAAACTTTATTTTTGATTTTGACTCTAGGTACCTACTTAATATTATTGTCTCTGATTTACTTTACTTAAATGATTTTTATTGTATTTTACCAATATAAAATAAATCTTTTGAAATAGTAATTAAAATCTAACAGTAGCTGTCGTGACACGTGCATCAAATCGAGTTTATGAATTTTATAAGACTAAAGTAATAAAACACGTCGTTTTAGTTTTTTAAGACGCGCTATAAATCTTAATTAAGAATACTGATTTGGCTAAGCGGATCTTATCTGAAATGTCTTATTTCATTTCTAGCCATACATTAGCCGGCTATCTGATGTATACCAGGATTTCACTGATTTTGGACTAAGATTGAACGCACGAAATTACAGTATACATCAGTTAAATAATTATCTGAGCTTCGGACTTAGGAAACTTTCAATTTAGGCCTTTCATGTGGTGCAGATGTTCGCGGTACTAACGTATTTGTATGAAAATTAACGACTAACATTAAAGCTAAAAAAAGTTTTAATATTGTATCCTTCGAGATGCACACTTGTATCGCAACGTACATATATGGGCACAAACCTGCTCGAACTCATAACGAAACTTTTTGGCTACGAACTTCGTTGGACTATATTACATTTTTTCTACCATAGACCAAAGAGGTATTAGCTAGGTGCTAGGTTCTAGCTATATGCTAGAAGTTTGCATCAGACCTCTTTAAATGTAATTCTTTAAATTTGACGGAAACAATTTTTGAATCATGGCGTCCTGTAGAAAGAAAAGATTTTGGAACACATTTTTTATAGAAAACGCTGCATAAGCTTTGTTGAACACAATATTTGTAGTCATAAATCCGTTCCATACACGGAGAAAATTGAAGTTATAGTTTTCATAACTTGTTATATTTTATAATCTGTCGTAATATGAAGATTGCAAAAAATATTTATTAATAATTTAAAAAAATAGCAAGCCAAAATCTTACCTTTATTCCATAGCCCCCAAATATAACGATTTCGCGTTACTATACGTTAGCGAACCAGAGCCCGGAAGCGAAGCAGCGATCTGAGCCAGTATGTAGCGCATTGGGTCACTTTGAGAGCGGGCGTCCTTGGAGCGCATTGCCTGTTCTAAGGCTGCCTCCATAACTGCACTCATTCTGTAGCAGCTAAAAGCTAAATAGTTTGCTTCTTTGTTAGGACGCGGCAATTTCAGGAAGTACTGCTTCAATTTGAATAAATATTTTTACTGTTACCTTTTTTCTAAAAAAAAAAAAAATACTTAAAAAAAATGTACCTACACAAATTGTAAAATAAAATAATGCGTTGTAATAGAACTAAGTTTTTGGTCCATGAGAATCCCTTTTTGGATGAAGGCCTTCTACAAATTTGTCTTACCAATAATCTATGCTATTACGTACTTACGTTCCGTTCCGTCCTTCCATCTGGTGATCGGTTTTTTGTAAGTTTTTCCCTTCTTCACACAACAATCCGCACATCAACATTTAGCCCCATTTTAAGCTCCGAGCTTTTGCTATGGGTGCCTTATTATCTGAAAAATAACAAAACACCCAGGACAAGAAAAAGTGCTTGCAAAAATACAAACACCGATCCCTCGCTGGAAAGCAATCCCCTAAACGATTAGGAAACGTTTGAAATTTCTTCGTGAATCTATTAGATCCGCTTCACAGGATAACAGTTGCAAAGTTTGATCTCGCTTCGACTCCAGTGTATCCCACCTTAACCCTTCGGCCGTTATTCGTTACCTTTTTTCTGCCTGGCCCGCCCCGCCTGTCGACTTGCTTTTGTTTCCAACTTCTACTGTTACCGCTGCATTGAGCTTAGCAACTTTTGCAATTCTGAATTTGTTAGCGATGCGCGGTTTAACTTTGCAGCTAACATGAATATGCATCGCATGTAAGCGTTCGTTCGGTTTTGTTACACGGGGTTCGTTTGTGGGTTAGTTTTTCTGGTGGTTGTAAATATGAAATTTATTTTAAGTGCTTCTATACGGGTTTAATTCACCTAAGGACTACACAGCATTCTCTTACCACAAACTAAGCAGAGATTTTTATTTTGCTGTGAGATGGCTACATAAATATATTGAACTTAAAATTCATTGAACTCTAAAAATTTTATTTAATGTATTGCTTTTTAATAGCTCTGTGGTAATGAGGTAGAAGTAATAATGATTTTATCATAACTACCTGAACACTACAAGTATTTCCCTATAGCTTTCACCCACAATCTAAAGTAACCTGATCAATCTAACATTACATTTTTATATCCATTTTATGTATGTTTTATCTTAACCTATCGTTCCATAAAACTATCAAACAATAAAAAAACTCAAACGGAAAGTCAGGTAACTATTCAGAAAGTGATAAAAACAATTTCTTATGTAGATTTTTATGTCATAACATATATTTATAAAGTAACAAAAGGGCTTTTTATCGCTGGCCCGCCCTTGCATTTGGCGTTAAGTTTTAGAAGGCAGTAAACATTTAATAGGGCAACTTTATGTTTCATTGCTAAGGGTGAGGGCCGATTTTAAGTTGGCAAGTTACTTTTGTTTTTGACGAAAACGTTTTTATGCAAGTTCTTAGAATTAGTGAGACTGCCTCCTCTTTGGGTTTTTATCATAAAGGGCTATGAACGATATTCTAAATATGGCTTTCAAAATTATCGTGAATTGAATAAATATTCTTAGCTGTTTTTAGATGCCACAACATATCAAATCTTGGTACCTACCAAGTTGGTACTGGTCCGTTACACCATGTCACCAAGCTCCCATAGTTATTTAGGGGTAGATGATACTTTAAACTCCAGAAATGTATTTATTTATGCAGTTCTATGTGGCAAACTAGAGTCATCATTGACTAAGCGTACGTGAAGATTTTAGTTAGTCAACGTCTTTCGTGAGCTAAACGAAACTTTAAAAAAATATAGTTATTATTCTGCAATCTACGAAACCATAGATCAAAAACAACATATTACCTCGTACTACAATAAATATCTACGGTTCAGGAAGCAAACCGGCCATTAATAATACCAAATCTTACGAGGGGTCATGTTACAAAAGCGGTCTAAGTCTTAGTTTAAGGAAACACTTATTTTTTGCAGCCATCGTCTAAATCCACTAATTATAAAGTTCACTAAATCAACCGATACAAACTGCTTTTTGTTGGGCCGTGAGGTAAGTCGCCTATTGCTGAACAGTTGGCTTAAAGTTAGTGGGCGGCCGACTAAAGAGGATAAACTCTCAGCAGGTGTTGTACTCCCGATAATCTTTGATAATAAGTTGTGGAAACCTTTAGCCTTGTACTTGATTTATGATTTGTATCATTGTTTATAGATGTAATACAAATATTATTAATTATTAAAAAGCTGGAGGGTTTGTTTGTTCCAACGCGCTAATCTCAGGAAATTTGAATAATTATTATTTCACTATTATAATAGCCCATTTATCAAGGACTTTTTATCGCAAGAAAACACGTCGTCACGTCGTGGCGAGAAAAACAAGTAATTGATAATAATGTTTTTCTCTTAACTTAAGGTTACGTCAAGTTACTTAACTTATTTTTAGTATATGGTGTATGATTTTATTATAATATCTCTAATCTATAAAATTTCCATGTCACAATGTTAGTTACCGTACTCCTCCGAAACGGCTATACCGATTTTTACCAATTTTATATGCGTATTCAGTAGGTCTGAAAATCGGCTACTAGCTATTTTACTTTTTGCAAATCAACGTTTGCTGGGGTCAGCTAGTTATTATATATTTTTTATTTAATTCAATTAGTTTTACTTAAAAATATTTTCTCTCAGCAGTAATTTGTAAATACAATTTTACATATCATTGTACATCTAGAAATGTACTAAACTAAACTGAAATTTCAATAAAAATAATGTTCTACAACTGTCTAGGGGAGTTGTATTTTAATTGTGGCTGAGCCCGTAACTCTGCAAAGGATGAGTTAATCATAAAAAAAAACAATAAATTTACACTTTTATTTTGAATTTAAACCAAGACCGTAATTTCACAAATAATAATATCGGTTTTATTTACATGGCCATACAATCCAGTCTATTTATGTTGACCAACAATAAGCACGTTTACCCTACCTATGTTGCAATTACTCCCGACCTTAGAATCTAAGCCGTACGTGAATCGTATGTAATCAGTAGGTGCGCAAAAACAACATAATTTCTAAGCATCACCTGCTAGTCAGCTGCCAATTTTGCCAAGGGAATTGCAACCTTATTGTTTTGATTTACGGTTGTAGATGAATATAACTTGCATTTGATTTTGGCATGTGCCGATTTAATTCGCTGATATTAGGCTATCAAATATTAATAGATTGATGAAAGGTGGTCAGTTTGTATTGTTATTTTGAAGGAACAATCGAAGAATTAATGTATATTAATATTTCTAGGGTTCCCCAGGGGTACTAAAGGGATCCTTTAATATTAAGAAGGTTCCACAGGCGTTTTTATCTTTTGAATTGTTTTATTTATCTGAAGCAATAACGAAGTCATTAAGGAGTCAGTATTGATTATCAGAGTGTAGAAAATGGTTTTTATGATGATGATTATGACTATAGCGTCTGCCATATTAGTGGTAGCGGAATAGATCCCCGAGGGACCATTTTTCGTATGTACAAGTATTTATTATGTTCCTTATTCAAAGTATTTGAACGGCTAACACGCCATTCCCAATTTATATTAACAAGGTTATACGTTGGAATTCTTAAAAAATCCTCTATTATTGATGGACTTCGTCGGAAGGTACATCAAAGTAATCAACTGTGGTTAAAATTAACGCAGCCTTCATAATTCAAGGGTGGGTGGGGGCGGAAGCACGCTTACGGAAACAGGGTTGAAGTAAGGGTTATTTGGGGCTTGAAGCCGGGTGGTAGTTGTGAAAATATTTGAGAGCCTATAGCACCTTCATATTTTTATGAGCAAAAGAATAACTCACATTTGGATTAGGTAGGAGGTAGTGTATACCCCAAAGTATTAAACACCCTGAAATATTAAATTATGCGGATTCCAAGACATACCCTGGTAACACGTTCCAACAAGTGGCGCTCGCCATCTTTTTTTTTGTTTTTCATATCCTTTTCCGGATAGTAGTGTTGCCCTACTTTCCTATTGTGATATGTGCTCGATGGTTATACTGGAAATAGAGCTCAATTTTCTCGTAGCCGCGTAATTGAGTTAACAATATGTTGTTGTATATTCCTTAGATAAACCTGCTATTTATTATGATATTCTGAATATTTTGGTGCTGAATCATAATCAATACAAAAACGCTTTATTGTACACAACACAGAAACATAAACACGTAAAACAAAATAAAATGACAAATGGTACAATGGGCGGCCCTATAGGTAAAAAGCGATCTTCCAGGCAACCTGAGGATGGAAAATACTGTACTTGTAATAGAAAGGAGACGAGGGTGTACAATATTAAATATAACAATATCATCTTAACATCATAATCGTATAAAAATGTAAGTTTATAAAAATATAGTATACACATTAGGGTAAATTAGTAAACATATATCGTCGCTATACAGCGAAAACCAGTTAAATGGTCAAAAGTGCAAACGGAGATATCGCAATTACAAAGTTTATGGGGTTGAAAATAACCTTTGCAGTATTATATTGTTAATATTGCTTCATAGCATCAATACATAGATTAATGTTCTGTTTAAACATGTCTATTAATATTTAAAAACATTATTGGTTTGTAATGAAATTTTCAATATTTGTCATAAGGTCATCCATTTAATTGGTTTTCCCTGAGAACTGATAAATGTCCGTATATAACAAAGTAAGAGGATTACAGCAAATCCCGAGAAATTACTTTTTTCTTTTAGTTAATTAATACTAACCATGATAAAAAAATACCTATACAACTGTCCCTTGTGAAGTTACAAGTGAAAATGTGTCAAGATAATTGGTTTTCCCTGCAGAAAATTTAAGAACCTACTAAGTTAAGCAAGTAATTTTTTAAAGTTTCAGTACGTTTATTTGTTATCAAAATTATAACTCGAAATAATTAGCTTGATAAGTTCAAATAACGATACAATCGCGCTTCAAATGCAATTAGTAGGTGCAATGTAAATAAAGGGAAAACGGACTTATTATTGAGTGACTGACCGAATGACTGATATGCCAAATCAAAGCCAATTTAATTTAAGCGTCAACAATATTTATCTATTATTAACTTATTAATGAAAGAAAAACAAGTGTTACTTCTTAAAAAAATTTAATTGAGAAAATCAACCAAAATTATGGAGAAAATATTTCAAATAATTACAACAAAGATTATTATAACTAAAACTCTTCGTCATTACGTTAAATTTCGTCGGAACTGGTAGGTTCATCATCAGATATAGTGGCATCAGGTACCCTATCTTTATTTGCAATATTAGTTTTTAAATTTTCAAACCATCTATGAAATGCTTCAGGTATAACACCTTTGCGGCAAAGCTCCAATCTGGATTTGAGCTTGAATGTGTTATGTCATGTTTATCAGCAATACTGCTGTAATATATAGCTATAGCTGCTGCAATACTACAATGCTTACAGGATCTAAAACATATAAAAAAAATGTAAGGAGAAAATAAAGAAAATTATAGTTTAATATAACTTATGTTTTCCTGCGGCAATGTGATGTTTTCTCGATGTAAAAAGTAGTTTATGTATTTTTATTGGTATTGCTATTTAGTGATAGGTTCTCAGCCCATCACCTTAATTACAATATTCTGCTACTGTCGTTTTCCCTCTACTGACTTCTAGAGTAGACCCGGGAGAGAAGCAGCTGGAACAGTGTCTTTTTTATTGCTCCCAGTCCAGCACGGTAGAAACAAACAGACTTACTTTTATATTTATAAGTAGGTACCTAGGTATTAAAATAAAAAAATGTGTGTGTGTGTCAGCTACGACGCACGATTTGAGTTTACTGCTTACGAACTATAATTATGATATATATCGAATAGAAAAAAATGGTAAATGAACGCATCTGCTAAAATGATAAGAGAAACAAACATATATCTGTAATTATTCGGATTATTTATATAACTTCAATAAAGCGTATTACATAAAGTATGTTACAAAATAATATAAATAAAATACAGTGAGACTACGAAGTATCGCGCAAAGAGGAGACCCCGAGAATGAGATACGCTGTGTAATGTACTCCATCTAATTCTTTTACACGTTCAATCCTACAGATATATATGTTTGTCTCTTTCTACGTAACGCCTCAACTTTTCGTATTACACTTTTGATTTTACTCCTCATAAAATTTCCGTACCGGGCCTTATAACTCAAATCGTTTCTTAAGGAGTAAACTCCAAAAAGTTACTATAAAATATGGACAGATACAAACCACCAGGTGCAGTTTCATTGCTGCCGTCTTTTAATAAAAAGTCTTCATAAGCTTGAGACAAAAGATCGTCCTCACCGCTGTCAGCAAAACTTTCTGAAAAAATTATAATGGGTAATATCCTACAGGTACGATTATCAGTTACAAATAAGCGTCGTGTTTGGTTCTAAATTTGCCACACCAAATATAAATGTCACAGACATGAACTACATTAAAAATTGGTAACTAAAGTAAAAATTATCAGACATAACACCACACTTTCGCGGCTTTTTTCAATAAAATCACTATAATAATAACTCACCCTTTTCTTGTATTTCTTTTCCACGAAAGTTCCTTCACACAGTTTGAACTCATTTTAATAATCACTTTAACTACAAACTTCAAAATTTACTGAAATTAACTTTTTCTGCGAGACGCGAGCGCACTTGTAATTGTCTGTTAGGGCGTTCAAAAAAACTCATACAACGCGTCCAAAATGCATGCGTACGATTTTGCTTTGCCATCCACCACGTTCCCATATTTCTCCATACATAAATAACCACGGTCTCCTGAATATGTCTTCGCATGGTACTCTACATCTTGCCTCACTTCTTTTTGGTGAAATAAATAAACGAACCCCATTGCACCTGTATGAAAAACTTGAATTTTCGAGACATCAAGTGTGCTTGCCATTGCTACTTATTTATCCACTTATTTATCCAAGATATATATGTTTGTCTCTTTCTACGTAACGCCTCAACTTTTCGTGTTTTACTTTTGATTTTACTCCTTATAAAATTTCCGTACCGGGCCTTATAACTCAAATCGTTTCTTAAGGAGTAAACTCCAAAAATATCATTTAAACATGGTATAATATTGAAAAATGATATTCGTATGCCTCTTTGTTATCTTATAATAATTATTATTTTGTATATTAGACGATATAAATGTAAACGATACAATAGATTTTAAGTAACCCATTATATTTTATCTATTATTATAAATTGATTGATTTATTGCCTCGCTTTAGGGCCACCTTGCGCTGTACGGTTCCACTGAAAACCAGCGCTGTAACCAGCTCACCTAGCTGCTAAAGCATTTAATCGTTTTTCGCTGTAGTGATTAAGTTGCATCTGTGAATCAATATCGTCAGAGAAAACAATTATCTGGACATACAATATTTTCTTAGACGATTATATTGTGTTGTTTAATATGGAATTCGTCAAGTAAAACAAATTTAACTGGTTTAATCGTTTTTCACTGTAGTGATTACGTTGCATCCGTGAATCAATATTGTCGGAGAAACACAATTACACTGTTTTAATAGCTTTTACTTGACTATTTTAATCTAATAATGGAGATTTAAATCTTCTAAATTGGTTGTTACTGAGGAAAAAAATAAAGCTTTTCATGAGCTCTCTTATAAGGAAAACAAATTTTATCAGGTTAACTGTCAATCATTGGCGCCAAATATGTCGGCAAATAAGTTAAATCTGTTTAATGCTTTGCACTTGAAAACAAACCTTGGTAATGCTTGAAATAATTGGTTATCACATTAGTAAAACCGAAACTATAAGACTTAGCGTTTAATGGGTTTTCGCAGACGAAAGAGCAGAAAATTTTAAGTACTTTGGCATTCTTAAGTCATTTTCGTAAAAATTTCGATTTAACTGGTTTTCGCTGTATAGCGACGATATACACATACGTATATATATTTAAATACATAGCCATTTATTAAAAACCAATGAAAGGATTTCATAATTAACGGGTTAATTGAATACAAGTGTCGTAGAATTTACACGTTGTTAATTTTGGATTTATAATGTAGTAGGCGAATTCTGTAATAAAAGAGCCATGTGTGTTTTAGGTAAACATAATATTGGTTTCAGTTCTGTAGGTCAGTGGAGTCTTGCTTCGCCCAATCTTTCAAATAAGAACTCACGGAAACTGAAAGTAAAATAAAAAGATCCTTCTTACCTTAAGAGGTTTTAATCTAGGAACCTAAATAATTTTTAAATATTCTGCCCCCTTTCACTTCTGCAATTATATAACATTTTCAACTTGAAAATTAATACAAGAAAAATGTCTCATTGTCGTGTCGCAAGAAGGAATTTTTGTGTTTGAATAAATCGTCCCCTTACTTCTCAATATAAAAAGTTCAAAAAGAAAAAAATAATCGTTCAGTAAGAAGGCTCTTAACCCTCAGACTAGCCAGCTCAGAACAGAAGAGTGGGTGATATATTTACTGGAACGAAGTTCCTTGGAGGCTTGGAGGTGATAGGTATTTTTCTGCGCGACTGAACTGAAAAAAATGTGATAGTAAAACCGCAAGAAAGAGTCCGTGGAATAAAACCGTTAAATGAGACGTGCGCAGGCGCGACAGTCGTATACACAAGCGAGTAGTGTATAATACTTATCTTTTTCTCCTTCTTTGTTTTCGTTCTCTCATCCCTTCTCTCTCTCTATTACCACTCCACCCCGCCAATGCATAGTATATACTCATGAATTCATGGACAAGCTCGTGGCGAATACTTATATATACTATACATTATAGATACATTTTACTCGTGAATAACCACGTTTATTTATTTATATTTACAAATTGTGTCGATTCTACATTAGCCGAAGGAACTTCGTTCCTTAATCGGCGACACCACGTTTTTGTTTTTTACGTGTTTATAACTATATAATTAGAATGGTAAAAAAAGGGTATCGCAAAAAATTCTTATTTTGGAAAAATATTTTACAATTACTTTCATTATCTTGCTGCTTTGCCCCCGTACCGAACCGGCCTATATAGGTCAGTCCGGCCCTGCCCGCGCCCTCATTGCTGCACTTTTCTATATACCCTCCCCCCACCCCCCACCCCCTCCCCCCGGAGCCTTTCAAATTAGAACTGACGGAAACGGAGAGTAAAAGATGTTCTACATTTTGAACTTGACATTTGCTTAAGCGATTTTCTTAAACTGATCTTATCTTGAGTCGTCGTTTAATATTTTCAAAGTTGGTGGTACATATTTTTGTAGGTGCATGAGCTAAGAAATATAATTGGTCGTTAGTATTAATATATGAATATTTCCAGACAACTCACACAAAAACATCTAGCCTCGTGGTAAGCTCTAAGCATATGTAACGGGTACTATACACCTCATATACTCAATATAATAGACATACATATATATATAGATATTTTGATTATATATTTTCTAAGTATCATATGTATGTATTTACAAAAAAAATATATATCTATGTAGTATATCAGTCACCTAACACCCATAGTACAAGCTCTGCTTAGTTTGGGGTTAAGTGATGTTGTGTGAGTAGTCCTGAAATATTAATTTATTTATTTATTTATATATTAAAAACCCAGCTCAATGACTAAAAGTGGAGACAGTGAAAGGTGAAAGTGGTGAGGAAAAATCTTTGCAAACATAAGACGTACACTACTATACCCCTATTTTATACCCAATTATTTCAACAAAACCGATTTCTATCAAATTAAAGCCAATTGGCGAGCCTACTCTAAAAAAAATATGTTAATCACGTCCTAATATCAACCATTATTTATTTATCAAATATTATTATGATTATATACTCGTATTAAAGTTTCTAAGTATCGAAAAAGGAGATAAAAATACAATGAAACATATATTCATCCATTTACTTTGACAAAATGATAATAATTATAACAAGGAACCATTCCTCAACCCACTCTTTTTAAAACGTCTCTTGTATGTCGAGGTCCGCTGTAAGAAAACTCTTTTTTGTACATTTGGGCTTAGTTCTAAACTTTTATATTTGTATTTTTGTGTGTGCAATAAAAATTATGAAGGAATGTAAAACTATAAGGTAACAATTGGATGTTGTTCCTTGGACTAGCTATGCCCTAATAACTCGCTACCTGCTTTAGATTTAGTTAGAACGGGATCAAATTATTGCGGCGCGGTTTTATTGGGCATAAAATATTTGAAAGGGTTACTTTACCAGACGAGTTTTTGCTGAATGCTCCTGTTAAGATGTTAGATTTCCTTTTGTTATTTGAAAGTTTATGCGGTTTTGTTTTCGATTATAGTTGGTTAATAAAATCAATTGTTTTATTAAAAGTGGTTTATGATTAGGTACTTAATCAAAATTCACTCAGGAGAAGAAGTAATTTATAATGAATTCGGTAAATCATAAGTTATTTACTGATAACTAATAATAAAGATTAAAAATGCTATACATTTTAGATGTTTATTTTTATCGAACATATTTTGTGTAAAATATCCTACAAAGAATAGCTGTTTAATTAAATTTTAATTTGTAAGTTGTCTTTAAATTATTTATGCAATATGAAATAAAGACTAAGAAACAGATTGTTTTTATAAAATTCTTAGTATATTCTAATCTTTAAAAACTAAGAAAAACGGTAAAAATACGTTCAACTGAAGGATTTTACCAATAAGATAGGTAAGGTACCTGTTTAACGATGATAATTAAGTGACGCACATCCATATTCAAGACAATTAAACGATATTTACGATTTCGTATAATTCCATCGAATGACTCGATTCACGATATGTAAGTTTGTACTAAAACGATTGCTCATTTACGGCGATTAGCTTGTCTGCGCGCGCACGCAATGGAACTTTTTACAGCGTTCATTATCATTGTAATTCACTGTCTACAGCCGTCCTTAATCCGCACCTGTCGCTGCAAGCACTATCTGCTCGAATTTGGCAACTAGGGAGGGGAAACTGCCAATCGATATCGATTTGTTACTAAATTTCCAAAAGTGAAATCGAGATGTCTCAATAAATATGCAAATTCCAAAAACATATTTGTTATTAATTGATGTTTTCAATTTTCTACAGTGGATAGCGTGGGTGGTTCATCAGTAATTAATTGTCATGAATTGTGTTCTGTGGAACTGGTCTAAATCGGCCGATTAGAGATAAATCAATGGGCGGGGACGAGCGTCAACAGCCGATTTAAAATATGACACTGTCCTTGTTTACAATTGTGATTAATTAATCAGAGAAGAGGCTGATTAAAATCACGACGTCCGTTAGGTCATTAACGTGACATTGTTAAAAATAGTGCATGTTATTGGATAAAAGAGTATAAATAACGTCGGTGACAGAATAATAAATCACCGTTCGTAAATGTAACGTTCGATGGCACTTTCTGTTTATGGGCTGGCTCGTGCATTCTCTGGACCGGAAACCCGTATCTTATTAACTTAGAGTTGGAAGAATCTTCACACAGTCTTGTCGCATTTTTGTAAAGTGCTCAAGACTAATTTGCATACATGTAGTTGGAGCATGGAATACCTTCTAGTCCGCCATTAAAAAAAAAACAGTAATCTTGCCAGTGATGACACGCATGTCAATCGACAGACTAAATGCTAAGAAACAAAAACTATTAATGAACCAAACCTCTATTTTATACGTTTTCGAAGTAGCGTTACTTAACTTAATTGGACTAGGACGGATGCCAAAATGTTAGAACCCCTTTATTATCAAGTTTTAGTCACTTTTACAAGAAGCTATTAAAAAATGGCACTGCTTAGCAAAGACCCCTTTTTTTGCTTTTTCCAATTAAACTTGTTCATTATTCGTAATTTTGTCGACACAAAAGTATCGATAAGCAACCCATCCCTACAACATAGCCATAATGGTCATTTCGGTAATGGCGTGTCCGACAATGCATGCGAATGCGACGGGGTGCGGGCCCAAGGGCAGCCCGTGCCCTTCACGCGGGTCACCTTGTACCTGCGCGTGCGCCTATTGTCCGCGCAACCTGACACCAAAACACAACCCGCTCACACCCCCACATACAACTATAACCCTTAACAGAATCAGTTAGGGTTTATTTTCGAATGGATGGGTATTAAAGCTGTTATTCTAACGAGTTCCAATTTTATAAAACCAATTGCATTTTATAGGTGAGCGTGACAGGATAATTTAAGAAAGGAAGAGTGGTTTAGATTGTTTTTTTTTGTTTAAGCTTCGCGCATGCGATTTGAAGGTTCCATTGTTTTTGCATCGCTTTTTGCGACTTTAAGTGTTACTAATTCACGTAATAGGTACGGAGTTTAGAATTAATCGTGTGTTTTATCGACTATTGCGGACAACACTAGTTTTTATCGATAACATCAGTTAATGTTCTACTAGTTCTTTTTGGTAGACTTGAATCCATTGTTTTCCCGCGAATCACCCTTAAATCTTTTAAAAGTAAAAAGTTTACTGAGAACAGTGGATGACGAATCAACGATTTTCCTCTTAGAGCGGCTTTCGTCAGTAACTGTGGGAAAATAAAAGTATGAAGTGTATGATTCATGCAATTATAATCTGAATTATTGGCTTTCGGGTCTTTTTATGTAGCCGCGTGCGTCAGGGATGCTGTGGAGAAGTCATGAATATCGTATAAGTTGATAAGATACCTAACCTGGGTTTCTCAGATCTGGGAATTATAGATTTGTCTGCAAAAAAAATCATCTTATATGTAGGTCTGATCAGCCTGTACCTAGCTATAATGTTTTTTCCGTTTATTTATTCTATCTGTTTACAAAATATGGTAGATGACTAAAAATAGTAATCACTTGACTGCCTCAGTGGCGCGGTGGGCGAGGGTCCGATTGCGGCGTAAGAGGAAACGGGTTCGATTCCCGCTGAGGAGTCAAGTGTTTGTATATTCTGCAAGCACTTTCTCCTAGGTCTGGGTGTTTAATAAATATCATAAAAATATCTATGTAAGTATGTCTATTATATAAAGTATATCAGTTGTCTAGTACACGTAACACAAGCTTAGAGCTTACCACGGGGCTAGATGTTGTTGTGTGGATTGTCCGGAAATTTATATGTATACTAGCGGCCCGCCCCGGCGTCGCACGGGTATAAAATTTTTCCGGATATTTTTCGAATTTTTCTCGCCGTAAAAACCATCCTATCTCTCAAGTTGGATCGAACTGCACATGGTGTGCGAATTTTATTATAATCGGTTAAGTGGTTTAGGAGTCCATTGAGGACAAACATTGTGACACGAGATTTATATATATTAAGATATAATAAGTCTGTCATTGTGATTACTTAAAAAAAGAAGTAGCTATATTTTTTCTATTTTCTTGCAAATGAAAATCAAGACGGTACAACAATATATTTATGTTTCGCGTGACGTAATGTTTTCAAGCAAAATTTACTAAATGTATTCGCCACAAACTACGGAACTTACTCCGGAAGTTTGATGTTCTATACATTAGCACTTTCTTAATCAACTGATAAAGCAAAAACTAGGTTTCCAGTACTTATAGACGGACTACTCAGAATACCTATTTTTATAAAATCGCATTAAACACGTGCTTAAAGGGTGAAGGCATACATGATGAGGAAATTAATTGCTCAAACCGTAAGTGTTTGGTGGCAATCAGAGATGTTTGAGACTTTGAGTTCCGGCCCTCAGAGATTTTTGGCGACTATGAATTCCGGCCTTGTATGCAGTCTATAGATTTGACTAGTTCTTCATTTTATACTATGTGCAGGCTTTTGACATAGCTCTAACTAAAATAGTTGAATATACTTCAGAATCTATGACAATATCCTCTGTCTCGTTCTAAAGCACTCAATATACATGGAACTAAGCGGGATGTTCTTTGTTTCGCAGGAGTCCTCGCCTACATTGGCGCTAGTACCGTCAAAGGTAAGTGGTTGGTGTCGTTGCATTGCCTAGTGCAGGCTGTGATGGCAGTAAGCAATTATCAGTATTAATAACAATATATTAAAAGCCTTTTCAAAAAAATTCCTTTACAACTAACGCGAGTTATCTTTCTAAAACGGGTATTTCCCATTTAGTATATTGTGACGAATGATATTTATACATATTCGACGTTTCTGTAGATACGCGCGCGCGGTCTGACTGAAGAGGCCCTTCCGGTTTCATGACGATAGTTTCTTCTTAAATAGAACAGAAACGTTGGATTTGAAAAATATAATAAGTTTCCAAAATGGTTATGATACAAGTTATAAAAAAATTGCGTGTCTGCGGTTAAGCTCCGTACAATGTAACGTGTGATTAGTCCGGAAATTCTTATTATTATTACATAAAATTAAGTATTAAGTATCCTATTCTAAAGGCTTATAAATCGCTCGATATTAATACTGATTTGTCGCGTTGCTTCCACCTTAGCCTGTATTGAGCCTGATACCGTCGCTTTGCCTGTGAAACAAAAAATATCCTGCTATATTGAAAGAAAGGAAAATTCTTTATAAGCTTTTTTACATTTTGAACTATTTTGGAACTGCTTTAGGATCACGTGATGAAATTACACAGTAATGGAAAATAATTGTGTGTTAGCTTTATCATTGTTTATACCTTAAATATTCACCAATCACTGAAATAACATAACCTTACTGAAAAACTTACTTTATGTAAAATTTGAGACAGCAGAACTAAAAAAAAAACTTTTTAGCTTTGAAATATCTGTTTAAAAAAGTTGTCAAATCACTAAATAATAATTTGACAAACATTCGTAATAATAGTTCTCTTCTGAGTGTTTCTTAATAGTTACGTTGAACAGTAATATTCCATCTGAGTGTTTCACGATGTAACTTTATCAATAATCCGACATCGTTACTTAAAAGAATATTATTTATTTTTATCTATGACCTGTTAATTTGTTTTAATTAATGATACTGTAGTACAAGTAGTTTTTTTAAAACAATGTGTTGTTTCAAAAAAAATACTTACAAATGGCACATTTCTTATAAATCTTTACGCGCTTAAATGACGATTGCTTTCGATAATCGAAAAATTTCTAGGTACGAGTCATCGTGAGTAATTTTCAAAGAGTTATTTTAGGAACTGTCGTCGCTTGGCTTATTGTTTGTTTTATCTAAGATCCAGATCCTACAATAGGTTATACCAGTTTCGGGTTTTACACGGTGGGGCTTGAAATGCATCATCAAACTAATCTATAACATTCAATAAGATTATAAAGCTGAAGAGTTTATTTTTTTTAAACGCGTTAATCTCAGGAACTACTGGACCGATTCGAAAAATTATTACAGCGATCGATAGCCTAAAAGTAAATAAAATAACACGGGTAATTCCGTGGCGTGTAAGGCAAGTCCTATTAATATAATAAACACATAATTTAAATAAGTGTGTGTTTGTTGCTCTCTCACGCAGTAACTACTGAATGGATTTTAATGGAATTTCACAATAATGTATCTTACATATTATGACAATAACAAACAGGCTTTAAACCACGGCTATTTTAATTTAAGTGGTTAAATTACCACTTTTCACGGGAAAATTAAAATTTTGCGAGCCAATCCCGAATAGAGTCAAATTTGGTACGGCCATAATCTGCTTTACAATTAAACAAAAGTTTCTCTATACCACAGGAAAAAAATATTACGCGGGCAAAGCGGCGAGCGGTCAGCTAGTCTTTTTATTATACATACATAATCACCATATTTTATCTTCAATATACAATTTCCTCCTCATACATCGTACTCTAGCTTTTAGCTGTCTTCGCAGCCCATAAACTTAAATCCGGTTAAATACTCAGTTATTATATCACAGAACGTTTTTAGCTAGACATAAGTAACCTAGATTGTCTAGATAACTTAATTGAACAGAAATGGAAACTTAAAAGCAGCCGTTGTAGGATCTGGGTTAGGCTATGACCTATTTTGTTGGGTAAATCGGATAATATCTATTTTCGGTTTTGGATATCGGGAATCAGCAGCTGTAATATTTTTATTTTAGCTTTTATATGGTAGAAAGCTAACATAGATTGGCGTTTGGCCACATTCTCATTTAGAATAGGAGGTAAAGTCGTAATTATGATCGCAAAGCTGTATCAAATCTTAATACATATAAATCTCGTGTCACAATGTTTGTCATGTCACAATTTTAATTATTCGATTTTTTCTTGCCTTTTAAACCTTTCCTAAAGGCGAACAGCAATTCATTTTTATTTATATAGATAGATAGAATAATCTAACTAAATATATATCATCAATATATATCCTGGTCTAAATATATATCACAATAAAAAGTACAGTCAGTACTATATAAATACTTCCAGACATGTGTAAGGAGTTATGTCACGGTGATGCTATTTCCTGTTTAAAAGTACTCAAATAAGTTCTTATGACAAACCGAGCTTTACTCATGAGCTTGATTTCAAATTCTCATTGTATTTCTCGGAAAACTGAACAAGTTCTTCAATCTGGCTGAGGAATTAAAATAGAGATTTTTTGTAACTAGAACTTTGTCATTATTGTCATATTATAATGTATTGATAAAATTATTAAACGTTACAACTGGTTATTTAGTGCCACATAATCCGTAGATAAAATAATATTAGTAGGTATATCAAATTAAACAATTTGAGCATGTAACAATGAAATCAAATATAATAAAGTGTCTTCAAAATTTTACATAAAACAACAGTTTTAAGAAGATATTATTATGAATGTTAACTTTGAAAGGAATCTTATATAACAGGCGTTTACAGATATTTCGAGAATAGGAGAATATTACGGTATCAAATGAAACGGCAAATTGTTTATTTAGATTGGTTGACGAAAGTTTTGTTAAAGTTGTGATGACTAAAATAATGTTTTAAGTTTTAAAGATTTTTAATAAGTGAGAAACCTTTTTAGGTAAAAATGTTTATGCATAAAACAAAATTTCCTTTCTCCTTGGTCTGGGTGTTTAATATGTATAGTAAAAAATATCTTTATGTATGACTATTATATTAAGTATATCAGATATCTAGTACCCGTAACACAAGTTTAGAGCTTACCACGGGGCTAGATGTTGTTGTGTGAATTGTCTGGAAATATTTATATTTATTTATATTGAATTTACATAGTTTTAAGTTTATCCTAGCTGGAGGGATCGAATGAAAGGTAATAATCGCAGAAATAACTTAATTTTTCAAAAAATACTTCCTAATCTTAAATACCACACTACTGTAGGCTGTCCTTAGTAGTGTGGTAAGCACTTCGCTTGTGTGACATCTGATATACTTAGTAATTTTAGACATAAATAATAGGAGAAGTAGAATTATAAATAAAAGGAAGTGATTGCGATGAGTCAGGCGCGCGTAGCGCCGGATGCGGCTCGCGACAGCATGCCGCGCGGGGCGTACGAAAGGATAGACCTGACCAAAATAATCAAAATTTTAACCCACGACGCAAAAAGAGGAGAGTTATTTGATGTATCTGTCTGAATGTCTGTTTGTGGCATAGCTCTCGAACGGACGAAGCGTTTTTTTTTCATTTTTGTTGTTTGAAAGGTGAGAATATAGATTATTATCATAACTCTTTGTGATGTACTGACACATGAAAATACTATTAGACGCAGAAATACTATGAGAGGAATTGGACTTATCACTGGACCAACACAAATTAACATAACAGGACGATATAAAATAATCTATCCAGTAACAAAATAAACAGCAACATCTGATTATGGCTAGATACCCGATTGCAGATTTAAACATGCAAAAGATACATTTAAAATATAACGGCTTTAACACATAAAAGTGTTACGACTTAGAACGGGTAATTTACCATGATTTGACGGTTTTTGAGTTTCGAGAAACGAAAACCGTCAATTAATGGTTGGTGTGTCATTATACCATTCTAGGTCTTAATTTAAGATTATACTTCATTCGGGTGTAAATTGTGCTTAGAGACTTTTCGTGATTCACTTATTGACCACCTACTGAACACTGCTTGAGAATCCGAGGTTACGAGAAGTGATGTAACAAAATAATAAACCTACCTCGATCACTTTATAGTGATATTTTTCAGCAATAGTGATGAAAACAAAAAAATGAAAATCCATGTTAGTTTTTAGGGTTCGCACATTAGTAAGTTACTAATGTGCGACCGCACCGACGCACGACCGTTGTCCTATAAATTTTTCATGCTTAAATAAACTTTATCGAGTATGTCGATAAACAAGTTTTTGGTAAAATTTGAATAAAGTGTAATGAGTAATGACTCAGGGGACTACGTTTGTACCTATACTTTTCGTGCAACGATTCTTCTCATGCATTATGCAGACTTTTCAGTTCTAAAACAATCCTAACTCTATGCACAGAAAAGTCACATCTAAACATTCAGTGAAGTACAAGACAAGTGTCTCTGTTACTAGAAATAGCAGGAGTAGGCAAGTGGGGGGAAGGGGGGAGGAGAGGGGGGATAGGGGGAAGGACCAGAGAGGGGGGCGAGTTTCCGTAGCACGTGGCAATGGGCTTTTTACGGACTCTGATTGGTCATACCATTGAGATTTTTATTGTATCCGTGTCGCGTTATTGCTATGTAAGATGATAGATGTGGCGAGTGTAAGTTGATAGATGTGGCGGGAATGTATGTACTTGATTTTCGATAAGTAGCTGTGAGCACTGTTTTTACAAAAATGAATTTTAGATGTTCAGTTTTTAGCAGTTTCAGCTAAAATCTTTGGTTTTATTTCAAGTATTAGCTTTCCAACTAACGTTATGCGCGTTTTATGGTTTTTTTGTGAATACTTGTCATACTCCCGCGGTGATTAGCAGAAAAATAATTAGTGATGGATATGGATATAGTTATGTGTTATAAAGATAACGAAAATGATTTCTTAAATTTACTTTGTACTTCCTGGAATACTTAAGCTGCTTTGGTTTGCTTTAAGAAAACTCTTGTAGGGTGAAAGCTCTTAGTATATTTTTGTGTTATATTATATAAATTTTGTGTATAATCAAGAATTTATATAATTATATGAGAGATCTCTTCCAGGCAACATTTGGATGGACAAGAAAGCAAAAAGAAATAAATTAGTTTAACAACTCCAGTTCTTTACGTGATTAAATCCCGTTTCTGAAATAATCGTCAAGCAAATGTTGTTGTTGACAACAGTCAGTGCACTTAAATTTTATATCAAAGTGTAGGATAGCCAATAATTTTCTGTCAGTATCCAAAAACATCGACCTCAAACAATGTAGGTAGGTACCTAAAACTTGTACCAACAATCTATAAAAATAAAAACTAATGTCCAAATAAATAAGCCTACAAGTTGTACGTCACAAGTAACAGAACTTTAATCCCGGTGCGTATTGGGCAACGGGCAACACCGTCTCCGTGGGTAATCTTTATAAATTGTAGGATGGCAAGTAGCGCACCGCATAGCTCGCGGTGTGGCAACACTGTGTGAGTGTGTGAGTGGGATGCACTCTACACACGGGGTTGAGGAGCCACGAAAGGTAGAGCAACTGAAACTAATATTTATTTAATTTTAAACTCTACGCTTAAGAATATTCTATGCTGGTGGACTTTTGAGAAGGCAGAGGGCAGATCAGGTACATTAACCGTTATAGTTAGTTGAGAAGTCATTCTTAGGAGACCATCCACAATATTTATATGAATGATATATGATAGATTTTGGAAATAGTTAAAATTAGCTAAAAAAAAGGAACAAGGAACAGGCATGAAAAAAAAGTTTTCTATAAACTTCAAGGCACATCAATAGGCTATATCGCCTAGTTTATACTTAATATAATAACACTAAAGAGTTTGTGTTATTAAAAAAAAAAACCGGACTAATTACACAGCACCTAACCACAAACTAAACCCCAAGCTTGTACTATGGGTGTTATGCGACTGATATACTACAAAGATATATATTTTTTGTAAATATGTACATACTTATTATATATAGAAAATTCGTAAGTTTGTTTGAACGCACTAATCTAATGAACTGCGTGTCCGATTTCAATAGCTCTTTCACTGTTAGATAGCATATTTATCGAGGAAGGCTAGATGCTGCTTTTTCAAAGTCAAAGTCAAAACGTTTATTTCCTTAGAAGCACATAGCCTACATGGACAGGTCAACTTAAAATTAATAAAACTAAATTGCTTAAATAACTAATATCAAGGAAATAACATTGTCTTGGCAGTTCGCTTCAATGTTTTATACTGAGTTGAGAAGCGAATAGAACAACACAGCTTTATCAGTTATTACAATTTTGGTTTGCTTTTTTCGTTACTTCCCGCGAAATATCCATAGCAAGCACACAAGCAACGGCGTGGCATTAAAGCTAGTAAAAGATTCACCGCATCCATCCGAAGCCCTTTTTCTTCTCGCATCTCTATTTTTATAATGTCTCTGTAGAGTTTTATTTCGTCTCTCGATTATTCACGTCCGCGATGAACGATATATTTTCGCTTTTTACTCGAAACGATACATGTTCCGTTTCTATTGCCGTGATATATCGAAATGGCGCCTACGTAGAACATTCTGTCTATTTAATATGTATTTTTATATAAATTGCATCGCTTTAGATACAGATTAGGTGTGAATTAATCTGAAATCAAATTACGTTTCGCATCATAATGGGCTTCTGAATATTAAAATGCTTACGTTAATGGTTATTAGGAAAAAGTTGGAAGTGTTTAGATAACGAAATAGTTTGGATAACTCTTTATTATCAATAAAAATATTAAGTAGTATTGACATAACTGATTTTAATTTTAATTAACGACCTGTCCCTACTTCGTACAGGTAAAAAATTATACTCATAAACCTTCCTCTTGATTAACTTTATCAGTTGGAAACTCTGTTGATTCTCGTGGAAAATGTAATGAAGTGAACAGAAAGAGGACTTTTTTAAACATTTTCTACTTTGTAAATATGTTTTATTATATACACCAGCTTTTCACATCACGGCGTTGCTCGAGTTTATTGATTTTACCGCGAGAAAATTAAAAAAAGCCTTCCTCGATAAATAAGCTATCAAACAATGAAATAATTATTCAAATCGGACCAGTACTTCCGAAGAAGATGACGTCACCGCTCAATCCTCCCGATGAAGGACTTGTCTTGACTAATTGTTGTCCGAAACGTTGATAGAGGAAGAAGGAAACTCTAGAAATTTGATTCAATCCCGTTTTTAAAAAGAATGGAGAGGAGGTTCGATTTTTGTAGGTTTTGTCTGTTCACGTCCGTAACCGTTAACCCTCTGAATCCTTACACGTGACCTCCGGGTGGTGCTAAGAACAGCCCCTGGTGGTAGACTTCGGCCGCGGCTTGTCACCACCCTCCGGGCTGGGCCAGTGCGTGAAGCGATTTTTCCGTATTACGTAATGTGGCCCGGAGAAGCCATCTACCTTCTAGGTCTTCATGCTCCATCTTAGAACACATCGTTACTTTATATCAGGTGAGATTGTAGTCAAATGATAACGTATCGATAATAAAAAATAAAAAAAAATTGTGTAATTCACGATAAGTTTGAAATTGAAATAGATTAAATTACTGCTACTTAAAAACAATATCATATATTAAACAGAAATACTTATAATTAATTATCCGCCGGGGGACCAGATTTTGTACGATCTACAATCTCTGGTTTCGGGTCTGGGTGTTTTCTATGTATCATAATATGTATGTATTTACAAAAAAAAATATCTATGTAGTATATCAGTCACCTAAACCCATAGTACAAGCTCTGCTTAGTTTGGGGTTAGGTGATGCTGTGTGAGTAGTCCGGAAATATTTATTTATTTATTTATTACAAATCTCATTACACGTGTCATGTCTCGTATTTATTTTCGTTATTGCGAATTATCCGACTGTACCGAGGCTAATACTGAATCATAAGTACATTTAATAAATCATTTGTAATCCAATATGGCGGCCACGTGCGCACGCGCCGGTAAAATTGTGACAAATACGAATAACGAGAAATGTGCGCAAACACGTATTAATAGACGTCTGGTACTTGTGACTACAGAGATGCGGAGTTACGGTGATTATGTTAAAAATATTATGATAGTAATGAAAATTCTAAACTAAATGATATGCATTATTTTATTATGATTTAAAAGGGTATGTTACCCGTTTTAAATCATAATATTGTTAAATACCATGATAATTTAAAATGTATTATTTTGTCTCTATGCAACTTCGTTCGTCCAATTTTCTTCGTAATTTTGTTAATTTTATCGCAATATATTTTTCTTTTAATTATGTCAAAAAGTCACCAAAATTTTGGAGGCTTTCGGATGTGTAGGTTCTGGACAAATAAAATATATTAATTCCAATTATTTGCAAATTAGCGATCAGAATGAAAACATCTATATGTACACATTTATAATTATGTATTCGATAAATACTTTAAATAAAAAAAATCATAGAAAAAGTGTTCGCAATCGCACTATACGCAAAGTGCTTTCAAAATAATATCGTGGGAGAAAATAATATTAAGCATAATATAAGGTATTGAACACCAGCAGTTATCGGAGAAGAGTAATTTGCAAATAATAAAATCCAATCAAAGTACTTACAGTGAGCTTCAATTTACTTTTTATTGCTGCCAATAAATTTGCTAAAACTGTTTTCGAATCTACGTTTGGGTCAGTTTTGATGGCTGGGTGAACTTATAAACATTGCGGAAGTTCTAGTGGAATGTCAATCGCTTTATTCGCTTTTAATTTTGCACTCTGGCTAGCCTTAAAATGTGATCTAAAGGCTTTTCTATTTGACTGCACGGAGCTGTCTGTCATAGGCTTTGGTTTCGCAAAAATACATATCACATTTATGTAAAATAAAGTCGACTTCGCTCTCTGTTCGCTTAAATCCATACTAATATTATAAATGCGAAAGTAACTAATGTTTAACTGTATATTATTATCTATTACTCTTTTACGCAAAATCTACTGAACCGATTTAAATGTAATGTGGTATACACATTCTCTGGAGCCTGAGTAAGGACGTAGAGTACTTTTACCGAAAAATGTTATGCCGCGGGTAATACCACGGGGTAATACTAGTCTTTTATATTACTCAACGAGTTTTAATTCAGTTTTCAGCAGAAATACATGTCAGAAATAGTATTTATGTAAAGTAACTTCTAGCTTATTAAATTACTGTCCCATGTAGTTTTTTTGTAATAGTAATTTAAGCAATTCATTATTTCTGTGTATGTCGCTCGTAAGGTTGTTTGTCATTAGGTATCGTCTGAAAACCAGCGCAAATCCACCTAATGGTGGATCTGCATATGCTAAGGCGAGATCTTTTGGCACAAAACATTCAATCATTTATGTTTAGTTAGTATTTAGTATTAAGTATATAAATATTTTATTATATTTTATTTAACTGTATTTTACTTTTTATGTGTGGGTTCTTAAATGTTTTCTCTCTCTCTCTCTCTCTATTTGAAAGCACTTGAGAAAAAAAATCTGAACTATTATAGGTCCTAAAGTGAACTATATTGGAAGTGACATGTTTTTATAATACCTAGACAAGATACAATTGTTATGTAAATTTAACTTGCCTTGCATAATGCTCTGAGATGTAATTGTTGAATAAATTAATGTGATCTCAAGAAAAATGAGAAAAACGTGGCTTTTTCTAAATTTTACAAAAATAACGGAGAATTTACCCGTGGTCCCAGGCGGGTCGACACATACCGGGTCCACGGGTAATTTTGATTCCCCGTTGATGTAGATTGCAGACTTTCCGGAATAGAGTTTTTTTCCTTTGGTGTGGGTTATTAAAAACATTTAGTTTATTTCTAAGACATCCTTGTGTCCATAGTGTTTAGATATATTTTAGTTAACAAGACTTAAGTTTTAACAATGCTTTTATTGTTTAAAATGTTGAGGTAATAAAGATTTTGAATTCGTTCAAAGACAAAAACAGCACTCTATCCAACACAAAAGAATGCCGACACTTACGACGATTGCGTATTTTTACTGCAAGCACTTATCACAGTCTCACTTTATCGTCATGATCTGTTTGCGAGAAACAGAATCACTGGAGATATTAATAAGAGCATAAACTGCGCAATCCCGACCAGATACAATATAACAATTTTTACGAGGACCGTTCTATGTTATGATCCTTTTTATTGGACCTGAAACTACTTCGATTAATTGCTGGAATATTAAAATCCTCGTGGACTGTACCGAGGTGAGTTTTTATTGGGTAATTGGTGTTATAAATACGCTGGAATTGTATTGATGTAAGAAAACATATTTTTGTTGGGTAAAAATAGAACGGGATTGTAACTTTTTAACTACTAAATTGCTCAGATTCAATTCAATTATAGAAACTCTTTTATTTATTTTCCTAAAGCAAGCTTTTCATGCCACGTAATTATTTACCTGAGTTATATGACAAACAAACTCTTACAATAATTACAATCTCTTTTTTACGTTTTTGTACGATCTACAATTTCTGATTTCGGTTCTGGGTGTATCCTATGTATTATATGTATACATTTAAAAGTTTATATCATAAACATACTAACTACATTTTATAAATTGGAACCCCGTTTTAAGTAATCGACATGCTTATGTTAGAGGAATCTCCCTCTTCCCGTTTTAGCTAGATTTTTATTATTAAAAAAACAACATAATTACTTGCCTAAATTATGAGTGTGTTTGTGTGTGGTACAAACTAAGTCAGCAGAAGTGAACACCTTATCGACTTTGATACCTTAATATGAAACAATAGACGAAGGATATTTTTAACACTTTGGGCTCTTACAATATTATGATGATCCTAACTGCTTATATCAATTTGGTTTATATTCAGATTATTTTGACTTCTCTTGACTGTACCTATGAACAATTGAGCATCTCATATACTCTGCTGAACTTTCAAATTGAAAATCGAAGACAGCCGAGTCTATACGGAAACGGAAATAAGTACAGCTACATATTTTCACGCACCGCAGTAGTCATAATAAACATTAATGTAAAAATCCCCTCGGTGGTGTAATTTGGACATTCGCAGCTGACGGGGACGTCGGCGCCTCGCGTGACGCTCCTTAATTGCTCAACTCTGTACCACTGAGTTTTTAACTTAGTGCTGTGTTTGCTGGCTGCTAGCTAAGAGGGCGGTTTGACTAACTGATACAATTTACGAGTTAGTTGTAAATAAAGGAGTCTTGCAAGAGATTGTAACGCGAGGAAATCTTTAGAGGAAGCCTTTGTCAACAGACAGGCTATTCTACAAAATTAACCAAATTAATTCTACAAAGTCGCCGATCATTGACATATTTTCAATTTTTTTTCTTGATAAGAGACTAAATCAATACTTTCAGCAAGATAGCGTTAAATTAAGTAATAGTATGCAAAACCTGAACCAATGCGTTTTATTGTAAAGCCTTCTAGTTTCGTGTAAATTTTAATGGTTTTTTTATTGGCCAAAAGTATTATTTACTTAAATAATGAGTGAGATAAATCATTTTTACGTAGACTTCAGTTTATATATATAACTCTCTTAAATTGTATCTGCTTTGCTGCTATCATATTATGGGCACCAAATAGAATTATATTGCTATATTAGCACTATCAAATCACGTTAAACCAATAAAAATAATGATACTTAAGGTTTAGGTGAAAGAAGACCTATAAATCCTTGCAGGAAATGGTAAAGTTGCACTATCAAGGCATCCTGATTCACACAGCTTCAATGCCATACGTGCAACATTTCAATTATCAATTTATTAAAGCGAATGCTTCATAAATCATCACAAAATGAAACACGTTAGTTTGATTTAGGACATTACATAATTATGATTTAAATCTTCTGTCTTGTAACGAGCTGACGGTGGAGTGGTTATTTTTAAATACTACATGACTTTGCTGTGAGTGGAAAGATTTAGGAGAAAGCTTAATACGAAATTTAGTCTAGGATTTATTAATCGAGGATTATATTTAGCCTTTAATTAATGTGACTATATCGGTACCAATAAGCAACCATTTTATTTACCTTTAGAATTTTCCCAGATTAACAAGTATTCCACTCGAACAATAAAGTATTGTGAAAATAAGTAAACAAAACATTTTTGGTGTAACCACGTAGAAAAAAACTGCCTTTCTACAAAAACAAAACACAACTTAAACACTTGTTAAACAGTTGCATAAAATCTATGAATTACTTTAACTAAACAAGTGTGAACGCCTGTCTAAGTTCTGTTTTTGTTTTTGTGGTAAGGCGGTCTGTTTCTATATTATAAATACGCTTCACTCAATTGACATTGCAATTCTATAGCAATTAATTGATGATAAAGTTTTTGATGAATCCATAAACAGAACTACTTTCCATCATGTGTATTATCCTACAAGCTACAAGCACCATTGACTGTCCCATGCAAACAGACCATCAAGCAAAGTGCGTGCTTCCAATACTTACAAGGCGAAGTTTGTACGAAACAGTAGTATTGTGTGAAATAGACAGTGCCTACACCTCCTATACCATTAGGAACCGGCTAATAAACTTGAATATTATTGCCCTTTTACTATCCTTTCCAGTGTTTTAATACTTGTCTTTTGGAAAGTATTTATGTTTATGAGACGTAACTACGTAAGGCTTTGAGGGTTACGGGCCGTTATCGCTAGTGGAGGAAAACTTTGAAAATAAACTGTTAAAAGAATGAGGTCTCTTGTAATACCGAAACACCAGAATTACTCTCTTAACAGGCAGTACTCTTGGTTGTAATAGTTCGGCTTGTCTAACAGAGGGCGGGATTAGAGATATAGATATTTCGTATCATAAGTAATATGTATTTACAAAAAAAAATGTATCTATGTAGTATATCAGTCACCTAGCACCCATAGTAAAAACTCTGCTTAGTTTGGGGTTAGGTGAAGCTGTGTGAGTAGTCCGGAAATATTTATTTATTCATTTATTTATAGGTACCACTATTTATTTTCCCACTGCTGGGACACAGGGACATGTCTCTTGGCACGAGAGATGAGGCCTCAATTCACCACGCTAGCCAAGTGTAGGTTTTTGAATAGGTGGTTAACAGTAAAAATTTACCAAACAGGTACCCTACTTTTGCTTCAGACAGAGGTATTTTCTTTTATGGAAAGGCCTTGGCCTTGTTTTGGCTCATTGATTCTATAGGTAGTAGAATATGCGTATAACAACATTTACAGATTTACGTACGATTCAATACAATTTACAGGCCTGCTCTGAAAACCAGCGCTCTGACATAGTTTCTTGCGGGTTCCATGACAGATGCATTATGCTGAGCCAGGGACTCCTTAGTTCAATTCAATTCAATTAATTTATTTCAGATAAAAATCCATACAACACATACAATTCAAATATCAATAAAGAAATAAAAAGTCAACAAAAATTAACTTAAGACATTATTTATCTATTACTAAATTAGTTTATTGAAAGACACAAGTATTATTTTAAATAGGTTTTAAGTTGTTTTGATTATTGGTTTTTGTAAATTATCGTTTTATATGTTGTATTTTGGAGTAAGTAATAATAAATGATTTACCTTGTTTATTTCTGTCTTTCAATTCAAAACTCCGAGTCCGAGTAAACCTACTGAACACCATCGTGTAAAGAAAGGAGCAGCAACAGCATAATCATGTTGGTCACATCTTTTTTTAAGACTTTTTCAGAGAATTTACTATAGCTACGTTTTCAGTGCCGCGGTTTCCATCTAAGTTCTGTTAGTGTTACCTGTTTTATGTGCTACCAACGCCACAACTAGGCCAAATCGGAGCATGTACCACTTCCTAGAAGCCTAACGCACCGATAAAAGAAACTTTACGCAGTTTGTGCGCAACAATCAAACTGGAAATAGCCACAGTCATAACACGTAAGTAGCTACTCTTTACTGGATGGATGCGGTCACACTGAAAGCGGGGCGGTGTGTAACATTTCTATTGACTTGTGATACCAATTTGCGCATACAATTTTGTTCACGCGGGTCTAAAATAGGACGACAATGTTCGCGGAACAGGATACTAAACTATACCTCATACTAGATACAATAGAACTATACTAATATTATAAAGCTGAAGAGTTTGTTTGTTTGTTTGAACGCGCTAATCTCCGAAACTACTGGTTCGTTTTTTGTGTTGGATAGTCCAGTTATCGAGGAAGGCTATAGGCTACATAACATCACGCTACGACCAATAGGAGCAAAGATATAGTGGTAAATGTGTAAAAAACGGGAGAAATTATTTCATCTTTGAAGCCTTCCGTTGCGTGCGCCGTGAAAATGGTTCAAGATACACAAAAAATATGTATTAAAGAATAATAGCTCTTTAAATGATCTAAAAAACAGTCCGCGATAGTATATGTCTATCTTTTAAGATTAACACACAAAAACCGTTTCTATGGTACCTAATTTGGTCGAAATAATTTGTTTAAGTTGTATCAACATAAAAATATTAATCTTTATTCAAATAAATATGTTGTTGGTTAAGAGTACTTTATTGTGAATAAAATTGTCTTTGACATAACTTAATTTCAACAAAAAACTTTTAAAATTACCGGGAACTTTTTTTACCCGTGCGACGCCGGGGCGGGCTGCTAGTAAATAAATAAATATTTCCGGGCATTCTACACAACAACAGCTAGCCCCGTGTTAAGCTCTAAGTGTTACGGATACAAGACATCTGATATACTTAATATAATATACATATGTACAAATATAGATATTTTTATACATATTATACACCCAGACCAAGGAGAAGGGTACTTGCAAAACATACAAACGCTTTAACCCAATACAATATAATACTCAATAATGAAACACCAATATAATAATTAATACAATAGAACAATACTTAAGAACTAGTTAGAAGTTACATGTAGATAATGTCCCACACCACAGGTTTTTTAACTAAATTATTTAAATACATTTTTGTAATATAACAAAAAAATACTTTAATTGTTTAGTATAATACTTTAAATGCATTTTAGTAATTTTTTTATGGCCAGAGATTATATAATCACTACGTTTATGGCGTACGTAGCGTAAAATCATAGATTTTAAAAAATATCACGTCACGTTATTACCAAAAAGTTAAATAAATGTAGTACCTACCCAATGCCTTTAGTAGGAAGAAGTCTGAATAACATTTACTTAGTATCTTTGAGTAGAAGGATAAAACATAAGAACTTTACTGTATAATTTCCAAAATATCTACTACAAAATTCTAGATGTTGTCAACCTCAGAGACTTCTGCTAAACTACTACTGAGGGCCGACTTTCAATTGTATGATAGGCTCTATCTGATGTTAATTAGACGATAAACCCTGTGTGTTACACGATAAACCCTGTGTGTTACAATTACAAGATATAAGTAACCTGTTTCACCTGAAAACATTCTAAACAACACCCAAACATTCAGCATCGTTGATGGCAACAATTATTTAGTAGGAAATAACTAGCGAGGTGCGGTCGTTGCGTGATCACCGCGGCTGCCGCGTCACGCTCGCTTGCTGTCTTACCAGACACGGCAGCACCCCCCAACTAAAGTGGCAATGTACCTCGAATAAATCCACTTTTTCGGATAGTTCGGGACAGGTGTTAAATTTATTCGAGTTGGAAGGAAGTTTTGCCGTGTTTATGTCTGATGGTATCGGTGCTGGGTTTATGGTGCTGATGGGGCTTTATGAATATCGCCATATTTTCCACTGGTGGTAATGAACGGCATAATAATGGGCTTATTGTGAAGTTGATGGCGACAGTGTGATTGTCTTTGTTGAACTACTCAGCTTTGTTTCGGCCTAATTCTTTATTAAGTTCTAATGAATTCTTAGTTCACAACCTTTTCACCTTTTCTGATTTGACAAATGCAAGTCATGAAACAATGTTAGCTTAGTGGTAGCACACTCGACTTGCATTCCGAAAGTCGTGGGTTCAAACCCCACCTCTGGATTTTTCTACACGAATAATTAATTTGCGCTTTAATGGTGAAGGCAAGCATCGTGAGGAAACTGGCATGTTCTGAGAACTTTAAAGAGTTTGAAGAACAAATGACATTCACCAACCAGCGCTTGTCCAACAAGCTGAATTTGGGAACTAATGGGTTAATGATATTTGAAATTACTAACTGCAGTAGGTTAGCAATAAAAAATAAGGTACATAGTTACTTAAATTTTTTTTAAATATGCTTTCTCTACTCTAATCAATTATTATAAGTGATAAGGCCGCCCATTGTGTCACTGTATGTAAAAATTATGTGGTGTTGCAATTAATTATTTTTGTATTGTATCGATACCCCCTATACCTTCTTAACTACGCAACTAGATAATTCCAGAGTATCCTCATTAAACAACCGAAATAGCAACCATCCTTTAGAGAACTTGAAATAGTTTCGTAAGCAACATTTCGTCAACTTCCAAAAAGCCCTGAAACTAATCTTCAAAGCTCGTTGCAACTCTCAGCCCATTACCGTGGAGCCGCTATACGGAAACGGGCGACACGCGTCCAAAAACGCACTTTTAAACCACTCCGAGGTGAATGCTCTCTCATTAAAGGGCCGCTGATTTTAAACGAACAACTGAGTCCATTGCTGATGTCGTCCTATAACGAATTAAACTAGTGGGAAGATCCCAGCGATGGAAAGCGCGGCGCGTGTCGCGTTACGCGGCCCTTCTTATTTTTATTTTGTCAAATTGTAAGCTGAAATAAAACGGGCGCGTAATAAAAATACCATTGGTACTGTTATTGCAGCGGCTAGAAATAGAGGTGTCGCGCGCCCTCGGAAGGGCCTGACTCACGGGATATGTGCGCGCATCATTATCTTACGTGTGTTGGATTATAGGAACGAAGTTTTATTTTATACGGGTATAGTGATTCAGATTTGAGATTTTATTGTATCGTGTTATGTTAAATGAGTGGAGAAGTGGTTTGGGAATTATGAGAAAGATTATCAAGTAGAATAGGCATGATGACTAGGTACATAAAATTATCATCATCATCATCACCCTATTTACGTTCCCACTGCTGGGACACAGGGACTTCTCTCTTGACGAGAGAGATTAGGCCCTAATTCGTTCTGTAGAACACATGCTATTCGAGGCGGTAGTGTTATATTGCTAAATAAGGCAATAAAGTTTAAGAATAGACAAGACATAACATGCTTGTCTGTTGAAAGCCAAATTGAAATAGCATGTGTGGAGTTGGAGCAGAGTTTTGTAGTAAGCGTATACAGACCACCGTCAGCATCATATGAAATATTTGAAAAGGTTATGGATGATGTTTTATTTAAAATGTGTAAAAAAAACAAAAGTATTATTATTTGCGGGGATTTTAATATAGATCTCCTAGAAATCTATTCATTAAATACAAGAATATGCAATTTATTTGGTTCCTATAACTTAATACCTTTATTTATGGAACCAACCAGAATAACAGACACATCAGCAAAATGTTTAGATAATATTTTTACCAGCCTAAATGAAAATGTAATCAGCAAAAATATAATAAGTAACCTAAAATCCGATCATCTAGGGCAATATGTAAAATTTAATATGAGTTCTAGACAAATTATAAAAAAGAAAATTAGCTTTGTACCAGTGACTACAAATCGATTTGAGAGGTTTAAATGTAGTTGGGATCTACAGCTTCCTTTTGATTACTATAACAACAATCCCAATCAACTTCATAGTACATTTTTCAATCAATTTTATAACATTTTTAATGTCATATTTACAACTAAATCAATTGTAGTCTCAGACAAACCTGGTTTTAGTGAGTGGGCAACTGTAGGTATACATAAAAGCAGACAAAAATTGTATGAATTGTATAGCGAAAAGCAATATAACTCCTGTGAAAAGTTCAAAGATAAAGTCAAAATATATTCAAAAATTTTTAAAAATGTCTGCCAATTGGCAAAATCAAATTATCTAAGTTCAAAAATTAAAAACAGTAGTAACATAATTAAAACTACCTGGAAAATAATTAATGATGAGACTGGCAAAACTCAGAACAATAACAATGAATACAAACTTAAAGTAAATGAAACAGTTATTAATAATGATTTAGAGATAGCACAAGCTTTTGAAAGTTTTTTTACAGACATTCCTATGTCAACTACAAGCTCTTTAAACTCTTCGCATGATCTTGCCGTGTCATTATTAAAAAACAACGTACCTGATTGTAAAAACATCTTTCATTTTAAACATGTCAACGAACAAGACATTGTTAAAGCCTTCAAAATGATAAATATAAAAAAAACCCAAGATCTCTGGGGTATTTCTGTACACATTCTTAAACCACTAATAGTTACTCTGGCACCTGATTTGGCTAATATATTCAATGAATGCATAGACTTTGGAGTGTTTCCTGACCTAATGAAACATAGTAAAATTGTACCATTGTTCAAATCGGGCAATACAACGGACCCTACTAACTTTAGACCAATATCAGTTCTGCCTACATTTAGTAAAATATTTGAGAAGCTTATTTTAAGCCAGCTCTCATTACATTTTGATGCAAATAATTTACTACATAACAAGCAATATGGCTTCACTAAATGCAAGTCCACTGCTGATGCTGGTGTTGAGTTACTAACTCATGTTTATGATGCTTGGGAAAAGTCGCAGGATGCAATAGGAATTTTTTGTGATTTATCTAAGGCATTCGATTGCGTGCACCATGAAACATTGATCAGGAAATTGAGCCACTATGGAATTAGGGGCAAATCCTTGGATCTTTTTGCTTCCTATTTAAGCGAAAGAATTCAAAGAGTTGATGTCAACGGGAAACGATCTCCAGGGTCCTTAGTGTCAATGGGTGTACCTCAGGGATCCATATTAGGACCTTACCTTTTTTTGATATACATAAATGACTTGCCACATCTTGTACAGGATCAACATGAAATTGTATTATTTGCTGATGATACTTCACTTCTTTTTAAAATAGATCGTCGCACTAATAACTTTGACAAGGTAAATAATGCAATTTCTAAAGTAGTCCATTGGTTTGAATCCAATAATCTATTATTGAATGAAAATAAAACTAAATGTATTCGATTTTCACTACCTAATGTAAAACAAGGTTCTGTAGATATTAAAATAAAGGGCGACAATTTAGAGTTCGTTGAAAATACTGTATTCCTAGGTATAACTTTAGATAGCAAGCTTCATATAGATAAATTGTCGAAAAGGCTCAGTTCTGCTGCTTTCGCAGTCAAAAAAATTAGAGTTTTAACTAATATTGCAACATCTAGACTGGTCTACTTTAGTTACTTCCATAGCATTATGTCATACGGTATTTTGTTGTGGGGGAGTGCTGGAGTAGGACGCATAAATACCATATTTGTACTGCAGAAAAGGGCTGTTCGTGCTATCTATAATATGGGTCCCCGAGATTCGCTACGTGATAAATTCAAAGAAATAAACATATTGACCGTCATTTGTCAATATATTTATGAAGCCATTATGTATACGCATAAAAATATTAATTTGTTTACAAAAAATAGTGATAAACACAATGTAAATACAAGAAATAAATATAAACTCGCTTTGCCCACCACTAGGCTGCATAAGGTTAATGTATCATTTAAAGGGCAATGTATACGCTTCTACAACAAGATTCCCAAAGAATTGCAACAGTTGTCAATTACTAAATTTAAGAAAATTGTAAAAAATAATCTTTGTAAAAAAGCTTATTATAATATATCGGATTACCTTGAGGACAAAACTGCTTGGGACGGAATCTGCTCCAACACAAAATCAAAAACAAGACTAACAAATAATGATTGTAAAGTTTCAATACAAAAATGAGCTAGAGTTTCTAATCGCTTCTTTGCTCTAGTGTAAAAAAAGCGAAGCGACCAGATACCATAAATTTATTTCCTACTTATCTTTAAGCACTTATGATTATTTTGTTTTTTTTTGTAATTTATTTTGACGTGTCTAAGTTTTGTAAAACCAAACTATGGAAATAAATGATTTTGTATCTTGTATCTTGTATTCACCACGCTGGCCAAGTGCGGGTTGGTGAATGTCCTTAAAACTCTTTATAGTTCTCAGAACATGCCGGTTTCCTCCCGATGTTGCCTTCATCGTTGAAGCACGTGTTTTAAAACGCACATTAATTTTTCAAAGAGACCAGAGGTCCGTGGCGTGGTTTAAATTATAGATATAGAATAGACATAAAATTATATATTTTCTGTTTAGCCCGTCCAAAATAACTGGATACCTATTTTTCGATTTATTTATTTAATTAGAATAGCGTCAAAGTTGCGGAGTGCTTGTGACAAATCATTTTTTGTACAAATCGCACGAAATTTTTACGTTACACAAACCTTCAGTGCACTGTATCGTCCTTATTTTCCGTTTGCAAAATTAAAAAAAAAACCTTAAAATATATATTTCTTTTAATTTTATTTAGTAGGTAAATTGAAAATTTTATTCCTTATATTACATTTAATTTGTTTAAAAAAATTGATTTAATTTATCTGATAATTAACATATATAACATACGATAACAACATTAGCGTTTGTGCACTTGGTCTATGGTTCAATACTACAGATCAAACTATTGTAGCTTAAGTCTGAATTAGTATTTTTTAGTTATAAGTCTTACGCTACGCTATACATTAGCTATAGTTTACCAAGAGTTCAAAATGTACAGCTCTTTAAGTAAAATACAATAAATAAATGTTTAATTCCGACTTTTGTCGCAATTATTAATTATTTCCGGATAAAAAGATAAAAAAAAACATTGAATTTGAAATATCTCCGGTATAAATCAGAAACATTAATCAAATTAATTGCAGAAACAGTAAAGCAGTTATAATTCGTTCAGTGCAGTGTACGTCCGCGTTATATCTTACATCCGCCCGCCCACCGCGCGGCGCCCAAGCGCGTGGAAAACTAGGAATGTATCATCAACTACATCATTTGTAGTTTAGCGTGTTTCACAAACTGCAAGATATCTATATAAATAAAAATGAATTGTTGTTCGTTAGTCTGATTAAAACTCGAGAACGGCTGGGCCGATTGAGTTGACTTTAGTTTTAAAATGTTTGTCGTAGTCCAGGGTAGGTCTAAACGGTGAGAAAATAAGGAAAAATTGCTAATAATAATTAATAAGGGAGCTTTTTTTACCCGTGCGACGCCGGGGCGGGCCGCTAGTATCAAATAAAAAAGCGAACTTGAAGAATTATAGTCTAGTTTTAATTAAGAGCTTCTAGGTAAAATAAATAAAGAATAAATAGTGCTGGACGGACAAATATTGCAACATCAGGGCATTATATACATATACAATCGCTGTTATAATTTATTTCAATATAATACGCATTTATTGCATATTAATATTGTGTGTTTTTGATTAAGAAATATTCGGCAACTAAAATTTAAACTTGTCGTTCTCTCACGTTCTTGAACATCTTTTAATCGGATTAGAAAAAAAATAGATAGTTATTTCGTGACTTAGGTAGTTTTCGTATGTTGATTATGAATTACATTGTATTTATGCTTATAAAGTTTAATGGTAACCTCAGTTTTGCACTATTCGGTGGTATTACCTTCTTTTGTATGATTATAAATATTTCAACAATCTCATTGTTGTATATATAATACATACAACAATCCAGTGGTAAGCTCGCAGGAACATCTGATATACTTATACTCAATCTTACATAGATATTTGTATTTGTATTAAACACCCAGACCAAGAGGAAATTTATAGCAGAACATACAAACACTTGAACCGCCGCAAACCGACCTTCGCCCATCGCGCCACTGAGTAATCAAAGACAGAAATTTTATTAAATTTTCGCGGAAAGATAGATAACTCTTTATTGTACACCACAAAATAATACAAACAGTTAACAGCTACAAAACAATACGTTGATGTACAAAGGATGGCCTTATAAGATTGTAATAGGTCCCTACTTACTGATTTTTACAAAATTGTAACCTCTATTCGTCTAAAAACTTACCTAAACCATACGACCAAGCAAGTTAAAACTTTTAAAATTATCATGGTTTTAACAATATCATTCATGACTTAAAACAGGTAACATAAACGGGTAACTCAAAAACCGTCGAATCATGGTATATTACCCGTTTTAAGTCATAAAGCTGGGTTAGTAACCAGTTAAATACTTATGTAAATCTCTGCTTTAAATGACGTTACGTAGAAGCAAAACCGTGAAACAGAAAACGTAACTCCAAAATAGTATGCACCTTGCATGTCTTGGGGACATTTCTAAGTGGCGAGAACTTACCAAATATGTCCCGGGGGTGAACGACCGTCTATTTCGGACTGTAATTATATATAGAGGAAGGACTTGTCTGTCTGTACTGAGGGCTATCACGTCTCGGCTTTAATTGCTTGTTTGTGGATGTTGCTTCGATGCGCTTTCAGATTAGATTTGATTTTGATCAGGTTCGTCTCTGGAAATCTCTTAAAGCAGAGACTAGTGTAGTCTACAATTTTGTCTATGCTTGAATAGCTTCATGTTGTAGCTGTAGTGATTTATATTCTCTTTGATTGGAGCCATTGATTTTGGCTAGACTATAGCACTGTAGTAAGTTTTGTCAATAAAAGATTTAGCTGATACCGAAGTAACATTTCTCTCTCGTCAAGAGAGAAGTCCCTGTGTCCCAGCAATGGGATGATGATGATGATAAGTAACATGTTAACTTAAACGGAATAGGGTATGTAGTAGGAACCTTAAATTAACACATTATCATCTTCCTGACCATAACCCAAATAACGTGGGGTCGGCACAACATGTTTTCTGCTTCCATTTCCCTCTATCACCCGTCATCTCAACACTCACCTCTTTCTTACACATGTCATGTCCTCTTTCACACAGTCCCTCCACCTTAAATTAACAAATTATGTGGGCATTTATATTTTCTGTATTGAACTATTCTAGTTAAATAAGAAGAACTATAATGCCTGGTGCTTTACAAGTTTCGTTTTTTTTATAAACTAGCAGCCCGCCCCGGCGTCGCACGGGTAAAAAAAGTTCCCGGCAATTATTCGAATGTTTCTCGCCTTTTAAACCTTCCCTAGACCTCCACAAACATTTCAAGACTAAGATAAGATAAATCCGTTCAGCCGTTCTCGAGTTTTAATCAGACTAACGAACAACAATTCATTTTTATTTATAAGTGAGGAAAAAAATTGCGCGAATACCTTCCTCTTGAATACTACCTAAAATCGCCTAAAGATCCGTTCTATCGTTTTTGAGTTTATCGCGAACATAGACTCAACAACACGCGAACATGAACTCAACAACACGCGAACATGGACTCAACAACACGCGAACATGAACTCAACAACACGCGAACACGGACTCGGCGCCGGCGCGGGGATTTTAGAATAAACGAATGATTACAAATATACTGTTATCTCGATTACGCGGTGTACATGAAATTGAACTCATTTTATTATCATCGAGAGCAAATAATAATAGGTATGTAGGACAACACAACTTTCCGGAAACGGATAGGAAAAACAAGAAAAAAGATGGCGAGCGCCACTTGATTGAACGCGTTACGAGATTGTAACACGGAATCCGCCTAATTTTCAGGGTATTTGTATTATATTTCAGGATACAAGGTACAAAATCATTTATTTCCATTGTTTGGTCTTACAAAACTTAGACACACAGGGATAGGGTGTTAATACTTAAGGGTTACTCTACCTCGCACCAGAAACCAAAGTGAGATATTGCTGTGTTAATGAAAATACTGAATTTGATCTCAAATAAACCCGTGCACGTGCCCACTACAAAATAATATTTTTTTTTACATATAAAATTATTTTTAATAAGGTTGAGGGTTCGCTGTAACTTCAAGTAAGGTGCATGCAGTTTCTTCCGTATCAATCAACAAACTTGTAAATTTCGGCGCCACCGGGCGAGAGGCCAACACCATTCCTCTCCGCAACACATCTGAAACACGCTATTTGATATGGCGGTTATGTTGCGCAAATAACATTTAGTACTACGACACCTACTATAATCTTGGAGTGTTGCCAGCTCATAGCGAAAGTGAGACGCTTTTTGATGGACTTTCATTCATTAATGAGATTATATTCATATGCTACAATATTTTTATTGACTGTGATTTGTTGCTTGCCAAGATTATTTGAGATTGTAGTTGTTAATTATTTGTTAATTTTGTCTCGGGAAATTGCAGCTGTTTTGAGGAAAAATAAGTTAGTAGAAATCCGGGGGTTACTATTTATGGAATTTTATAATATTTAGGGGCTGTTTTACCATCTCCGAATAACTTTAGAAAATAGTTAAAATAATGAGCTATTTCGCTCAGGTGACAAAACAAGACAACTTTGACATAAATAAATAACCAAGGACACGTTTTATTGGTATTCTTGATATAACAAACCATTGCTTAGTTTACTCGGATTTTGGAAAAAAAGGTCAAAATATTCACAAAAATATTCATCCTTTAATGTTTCATACACTTTTCATGAATGTAGTGTTTTGATGTTGGATGTTAGAGAGACTTGAAATATTATTTACTATGATTTTCTCTAAATGTAATTTAATTGCTTCAATATTAAAAACTATAAATAAAAATTATCAAAAACTGAAAAACATTTTGTTCTTAAAATCATTACCTCTAGCGCCATCTCCAATCTCGCCCTCTACGTGGAACTAAAATCTGTAGTAACGCCACCTAGTATAATTTTTATGAAATTGTTTATCAGCACGCCTCTTACTTTTCGGAAAGGTTCTTGAGGTTCTTATCCTCCTTGTACTAGGTCGTTATGTGGTTCACGTGGAAACTCACAGATGGCGCACTATACATAAAATGTATGAGGTCTGAATTACAGGTCCGTTATTGTTTAGCTACGGTTTGAATTGAATTACATTTTGAGGTGGAAAATAGATATAATTGAATATTACTTTAAATATATCATTCAATTGAAATTAAACTATTCCAATTTTGTGTCAAATGCACTAAATGCACTCAGTGAAGAACCTTAAATAGGTGTATTTAGTGCACCATTCGCAGTTTTCAGAGTTGTTTTCTAGTCCTCATTATTCTTACCTAAAGATTTTTCTCCATAAATAACGAAACAATCTTATTCAACTTATTCAACGTACAAATTATAAAAAAATTAAGTAATTATTATAATTATGCATTTAACGTAATTAATGAAAATAGGTCAAATGACTGATAAACATTAACCTTCCTATTATAATTTCGACCAAATTCAACTTCAAAATGTTGCCTTAGGGAATTTAATCATATTGGTCTCATTGATACACCCTTGTATGTTTGACAAGAAATCATGATTGTCTCGCTTAGCAGCGATTTGATGACTGAAAATCAAGGTCTACTGAGAAATCTTCGCCACAGAACACATTTGAAATTGTGCCCATTTCAGGCGTCGGAAGTCGCTTTTGGCTGTAAAATGAATGATCAGGCAATCCGTCACGATCCGTCTGTCAGTCCGCCGTGGTTCCCTTGCGGGCAACCTCGGTGCACGGTATTTTTAGCGTCAGCCGTCGCCTGCGCGCTTCGTATCGTAGTAGCGACGGCACAGTGCAGTGAGTGTGTGTAGTGTCAGTGTGGTCAGTGATGGGGTTATGACGAAGGCTGCGATGGACCACTTCAGGCGGCCCCGGTACAAGCTGGCCAAGCGGCGGGTAATTACCAAAACCGAACACTTATCTCAAGTGTTGCCCATAGTGACGAGGGAAAAGAAGCGACGATTAGGAGCAGTGACAGATGTGTTTGTTTTAGTTCTCTTCTAACTAATTCTTCAACAAAATCACGGTATAACTGAACGAAATTGCGTATAAATAGACACAGTTTCAAATTCTTGGGCAATTTTTCGGGTTCAGAGATTTTTTGTGTTTAGGTTAGGTATTCTACTACAAATACACGCATGGATTTTTGTTTGGCTGGAGAATCCATTCATGCGTTGTGTGTATGCGATTGTGTACGGTGTTGTGTTGATGTTAGGGTTCATGTTGGCGTGCGTTGTTGGTAAACATGAACTGCAAGCTTTGAAGGGGTGATGAAAACGCGAAGTTGACACTGAGAAAGGTGATGTTGACATTCAAAGATGGCCGAGCGGCATCAAGGGCTCAGAACGCGCTTATGTGTTAAGACATTATAATAAAAACAATAGTAATTAGGACGATAAAATGCTGGTGGACAGACAGAACCAATTAATTACTGAGACATATTTAAAAAAATTCAATCTGTTTTTAAAATAGATGGTTATTTATTGAGGCCGGAATTATCGCTAGGTGTAGAGTCGGTTTGAGACGCCTTCTAACCGTACCTATTAGAGGATAATAGGTGAAAGACGTGACTTTGGTAAAAATTTATTTTTTCATCAATAGTACAATACTATACAAAAACACTTTAATGTAACACACAGGGAAATAAAATACAACAACACGTAGGAAATCAAATGTACAATGGGCGGACTTAATATAATTTATCAACATCATCGGATATTAATGTATCAACTTTACGTTATATATCCTTGTTTTTAAAACGAATGGGTAATTTATATGCCTGTAATAGGCATGCCTGTTGCTGTCATGCTTGCATGCCGCTACAGTGTTTACGGGAATAGCTTACAAGTTTACTTTGCATGCGTTGACATTGACCCAGGTCGGGTGTTTTCACTGTTACATGCTGTTGTACAGTCTGTGAAATGGACCATAACGCTGCAAGTGTGATCGTCCATTTTTCATGGATTAGTGCTCCTGCTTTTTATTTCGATATGTATGAAAGACAGCTTCATCCCATCCAGCTTATAAAATGACGTCAGACCATCACGATATAGGTACTTGCAGTAATTTCTATCGCTTCGTGCGAAAGAGACACTTGAAGGGGTATCACACCGGAAATATACCATTACAAACATTTGTATTTGGCGATCTGTTAACTTCCAATTTATCAATTGCTTTGGTTGGAAACGGCCTGCATCCATTGTGAATTTATTATTAATAGATTGTTTCATGTGGTTACATTAATAGTTATTGATACCTTGATGAGAGATACCTCGTAATAATTATTGCTGGCGTATTAATATAGTTAGATTGGTTTAAATAGATTTTTTGTATTATAAAGTGTAAGCACGGTTCTCGACATCGAAGTCTGCCTCCCCATCCGGCCCATGGTATACCCTGGAACACAAGTCTTTGTTACAAATTCACCAGCTCACGTTGTACTATCTCCAGCAGTGGGCCTCCTGCAGCCGATATTTTGATGAAAATGAAAAAAAAAGCGAAACTTATAGCATTCTGGTAGATAATGCTATAAGTTTCGCCTTTTGTACCAAAACTTTACTAATAAAGATTTAAATACATAAAATGCTGGGCTGTTTTGTCAGGTTTATTGATATGTTCTATATAATAATAAATAAATAAAATAAATAAATATTTCCGGACAACTCACACAGCATCACCTAACCCTAAACTAAGCAGAGCTTGTACTATGGGTGTTAGGTGACTGATATACTACTTAGATACATATTTTTTTTGTAAATACATACCTGCATATGATACATAGAAAACACTCAGACCCGAAACCAGAAATTGTAGATCGTACAAAATCTGGTCCCCCGGCGGGAATCGAACCCGCAACCTCATGCGCCTCAAGCGGACGTTTGCCCACCGAGCCACAGAGGTCGTCAAATAATATTCTTTATATTGATATTGTGTCAACCGGGCGAGACGAGGGGGCATGCAAACTGTCAAAATGGTCGCGTGAGTGCAATTTATTTTAAACCATTACAAGTACAAAACTTACATAATCAGAGGCTCTTTTGTAGACAGACTATTGATAGACGGAACTGAAACAAAGCAAAAAGCTAAACCTCACCTCATGCCCCTCGAACTGGCCTATTTACGAACTCCTGCCCCCAAAAACCTTAAAAGTAGATACACTGCTTATAACAGGAACAAACTGCTACTAAAAAGGATAAACTGCTACTAAATGGGTCGTAATTTTGTCTTCGATTGTACAATCCTTGGCGTTATGGGGAATTCGGATTAGATCGGCACGGAATTAAATTGCAATTGTTTCGTAATATTTTAGTCGAGTTGGAAATAAAGGGGTTTGGGTATCATTTATGAATATTAATTAGTTTAAACTATGGTTCTATTTTTAATCCTCGGATATGTTCTAGCTGACTAATATTATTGAAATTCTTAAAATAATTCACTTGATTGAAATGCGTGACCTGCCCTTAGTTGCGTTTATTTAGTAAAGTTTATTAGAAAAATATGAAACGTACATAAATAATCATTCTACCTCTACCACGAATATTAACAAACTCAATAGTCAAGTATTATACATACATTTACGACAGTAATAATTTTCATTTATTTCCTTTTATTGGCTCTTGGTTAAGACTTGGGTAATATAGGTATTTAGTTTTAGTTTGAATGACAGGAGCTTGCTATTAATTATGATAAAAAAACCTATGACTGCAAGTATTCAGGCTGTCCTATGGTGATGCAATTTACCTGAAACTATGAAATCATAAATACTTTATAACTATAATACTTTGTAATAAAAAAAAGCGATATTGATGTACCAAAAAAATATGTTGCTATAATATCAGTCATCCAATTCACATAGCATAAGTTTAGGCTATTTATGCCTCTGTGGTTTAGGGGTAAATAATGTTTTGTGAATATTAAGGAATTTTATACATACTTGTTGATGACTAATGAGAGAAAACATGAATCGTGAAAGTGACTCGATGTTTTCAGTGGTCTTCTCCGTAAATAAGGTGATTCATTGTCGAAACGGTAATTTTAGAGATTTTGGGCTTTTGTTGAGTCAGCTCATATTACGGGATATTATACACGGGATTTTCTCAAACCTCGACGAAGGACTTCGCTTGACTCCGAAGTCCGAAACGTTAAAATGTTTCCAACACAACGCAACAGTAAATCCCGTGTTTTGAAATGCAACGAAATAATGTTTTTAATTATTATCATTCAGTGCATACAACAAGTATAATTTTAACAATATTCAACCGAATCCTTGTATGAAAAGTACGGATTAATGAATATTATGTATATCGAAAACTACAGTCAAATCTAAATGCGACCAACTTACAGATAGCATATATCATTCTAGTATTATCATACCATTAGGAGCAGTTTGCGGTTAGTAGTCTGTTAAACGCATATACCCAACCATTTAAAATAAATCGTTCATACGTTTAATTTACAGCATAAAATACAACAAAATTCGATCGTGAACATTTCACAATTGTAAAAACAACACAATAAACACATATATAAAGCCACGTGTACATATTTTAACTCGTAAGTATAGCTATTTAATTATTCTTATAAATAAATATTATTGAGTATCCCAATTATACTATAAACCGGAGAAACAATTGGAGAGAATTAAAGTTGCGAGAAGGTAGCTGCAGGAAAAATATTGTCTAGATAGTTTCCAATAAACGTGGGAGCGCAGGTGAATATTTCGTTATTTTAAGGCAGTCACACAGATATCTCCGTCAGGGCATATCTACGATACAAAACCATTGAAATACTTTTCAAGCTGAAAAAATAAAACAAATTACAACAAATAAACAATACAATAACCAATGCACCAAAACAGTGCAAGGCAATCCCACTCTTGATCAGATGTGACACGGCGCAAGATGGCACGCGCGGGCACTTCATCACGAACCAATCAAGGTTTGAAGTGCCATTAAATATGGCGACTTACTTACACGAGGCTGTCCCGAGAGGCATATGAGGCTGATTCCAATGTATATAACAGTCAACAGCAAAATAAAGTGATCAAAATCAACGCTTCAAAACATTCCAGACGGACATTTACAGAGTTTTTCCTTCCGTTAGTAACTAGATATAAGTATTTTTATAATGTGATCACTTATTTATAGCACGTTATTTCGTCTTTTACTATTAACAAACTACAATAGTTGGTAACTTTTGACTAATTTTACTGTATTTATTATTTTAGGACTTTAATTATTTTATCAGTTTATTTTGCTGTTTATTGTACCATAACCATGATCGTCCACTTATTGTTCTATGCCCATAGCAAAAGCTTAGAGCTTAACACGGAGACGTTGCTGAGTCCATGTAATATATTTTTATACCTATATCTAATATATAAAATTTCCATGTCACAATGTTAGTTACCGTACTCCGCCGGAACGGCTTTACAGATTTTTAGCAAATTTTATTGCGTATTCAGTAGGTCTGAGAATCGGTTACTATCTATCTAAAAATTAATCTAAAATCCCTGCCTGTAAATTTATTTAAATTAAAATGTAAGAATTGGTTAATGGATAAATGTTTCTATGACGTAAAAGAATTTTTAGACTTTAATGATTGACATCTATCTAATTATAAATAATTAATATAATATATTTTTTAAATTAAATTACTAACATTTAGAGACATTTATTCAATTCAATACAAATTAATGTTTTGACATGTATAGTGACAATTTTATTTAATAATTTAACATCAATTACTGTTATAGCTGACATTTCGTTTAATTAATATTAATAATGTTTTGCACGTCTGTATAAGGCAGAATGTATAAGGATCGTTATTCTTTAATGTAAGACCAATTGTACACCTACATTCGAGCAAATAAATGATTTGACTTTGACTTTGACTATTTTTCATTTTACAAATCAACGTTTTCTGGGGTCAGCTTGTATTAATAGTATGCCCATAAGTTTCAAATTCAAATACAGGTACAGGAGATTCAATAGTATTATTTTTAACAAATATTTACATTGATTACAATATAAAAAATCAAAACGTGGATGAAGCCGCGCGCAGCAAGCTACTCATTATACATTTAATCACCACCCTATTAACGTTGCCACTGCTGGGACATAGGGACTTTTCTATAGGCGTTTGAGATAAGGCCTTAATTCACCACGCTGGCCAAGTGCGGCTGAATGTCACATCAAACTTATTTCTCACAACATGCCTATTTCCTCTCTATGTTTGTCTTAACCGTTAAAGCGCACATACATTTTTCAAGAAGAAAAATCCAGAGATACGTGGCGGGTTTTCAACAATGACCTTCGGAATGAAAGTCGAGTGTTCTCCCACTTAGCCAACACGGATTTTTACATAAGCTATAACTTACTTATTTGAAATTATAAGCGAATTTTTGACAAAAGCTTTGTACCTCAAAGTGTTAACGTATGTAAGCTCAAGTACCTACGCTAGTGCTAAGTTAACTACGTAGAACTATGTAACTACGTAGATAGATAGATAGATAGATACGTAGCAAGTGGGTCATCTACGTCGCCGGCGCGTCGGGATCGATTAGCCCGCGCACGCGCAGATCTAAACTCGACCTTATCGCAGCGGAGTTAGAGTTCATTTTCACAGTGTCAATGAACTGCCGTGTACTGCATACAGATTTGGTGCCGAAAAATTTTTATGAAGTAAAAGTACCTTTCTGTATGTTGTGGGAAAAAGTAGTCAGTTTTTTTCGGATAATATGATGTGTTATTTGCTGTTATGGGGTTTTATGAGATTTCGAGCTTTTGTCTGTTTTGTATGGGGTCAGTCATCTACAATCAAAATAATTGTTGTTCAAGCATTTCGGGAGATCTGAAAGGTGTTTGAATTAATAGAAAAAATATTCATCATCATTATCATCATCTCTTTCGTCAAAAGAGAAGTCGCTGTGTCCCAGCAGTGGGAACGTTTATATAACAATATTCCTTGACAACAAAGCTTATCACGGGGCTATGTTTCTGTGTGAATTGTCCAGAAATATATTTTGTCTTATATTAAGGGTGCAAAGTATATATATATATATATATTATATAAGACTCCCGCCCGCGGCTTTGCTTACGTCATAAAATATTATTCCGCGATTAAAAGAAGCTTTTGCCCACAAGTTTTTGTATACTGGAAGAACAGCTATTTCCTTGCCAAATTACATCTAAATTGGGCTTCCCAAACATAGATTTTCCCGCGAAATTTCGCATTTTACAGTGGTAAAATACCCCCTGACAATATTATGCTATGCAAGCTAAATTATTATGAAATTATATCAACATTCATTAAGTTGTTTTGGCTTAAAAGAGCTACAAACATACTTATATAATTAAATTTATGTGTTTATATTAATATTATTAGAATGAAGTACCTACCTTAAAATTATATTTTTGTAAAAATATAATTTTCTGCGGTATTTGTTTATTATACCAAGTTATAACGATTACTACGAGTTTAAGGGTTAATATTTAATTATGCATGTTAAAATGATATATTTTATTTTTTAGCTCCAAAAATGAATTAATTTACATCAAAAGCACATGCCATATATATATATGTTCTTTATTATTTCTTTCAGTCACAATTTTTAGTAAGAAAATCTTGTATTTTCGCCAAAACATAGACTTTTACTCCATCAGTCATTCCAGTTTACCCTCAAATTTACTCAATACAAAACGTAGGGCTACAAAACACGCAAGCTGTTTTAAGCTCTCACTCGTCACGCGAAAGTTGACATTGCGTTGGCAGCTACCCGGAGCCCCGAGCTAATTTTCAGGCTTTCAACCTTATTAGGATGTGTCAAGGTTAATAATCGCGTATTTAATTGGTTTAGTACTGTCGCCTCGCTTATTGAAGCTTACGAAACATGATTTTTACTTGGAACGTAATGAATGAAGGTTGACTAATATTACCAATGCAAATGTATGGAGATTTTTTTTTACGGTTACGTAAACAAAGGGTAAACGGGACCCTGTTGCTGAGACTTTGTCGTCTGTCTGTCTGTCCGTCTGTCATCAGGCTGTATTTCAAGGATAGTAATAGCTAGAGATTTGAAATTTTAATGGTCGGGACACACGGTGACACTTTACATTAGACACTCAATGTATACATCGAATGTCTGTGTGTGTCCACTGCCGCGACACTTAGTTGCAGTTGTTGTGGCAATGCAATCTACACTAGTGTCGACATTTGTGATGAGTGTCAGTGTCGTCGTGTGTCTAGAGCATTAGGGATAATGTATTTCTATTGCCGCAATAACAACAGATACTAATAATACACACTCAATAAATATTTAAGGGGCTCTCATCCAACAAACGTGATGTTTACAAAGGCCAGCACCGTTGCGCTGATTAGTGACCGCTCTGACTGCATTTAAAATAAATCACTTATTAAAGATTTCATTGCAAAAAGCGTATAAACTTTTCACAGAACCCTAGGTTTAGAATGTCCCATCTCATTCTTTTCAAATTTATCATATTCTCTAGTTGTAATAGTAAATTATGAAATTGCTTAGAAAAACTTCTGGAAAGTCTATTTTACTTGTGGTGGTAATTAGACATCAATGCATTCCGAGACCCTGTAGTTTTTGGATTTTCCATGTTTATAAATGTTTTTATTTGATTTATCTTGGCGAAACAAATCTAATATCAATAAAATGAAACTGACAAGAAGATTTACATTTTAAGTTCGCTCTAAAGAATGCGGTTCGTGTGCACTAAAAAACTTTTTTTTTTCTATCCTCTTGTCCTACAAAAAGTCGTGAGGTTTTTATAAAACACGTCGCCATTTTGCCTTCTTATTGCGTGGGGTCTACGCCACTGTACGCAGTGCAGAGGTCTACGCCGTTACGTGCTACGCCCGTAGCCGCGTAGCAATCTCGTAGCCGTAAGTAATTCACTTCTTTTGACTAAATCCGTCTAATCGGCTGCCGAAGATTTGACTTGTGTCGCGATAACACGCTAAAAACATCGTGTACTGGCTAATGCGATGTATTTTTTACATTAAAAGGGGGTATAGATTTGCGTCTTGTTGCTCGCTACACATAAAATTTGCATTCTGAAGTGACACAGGTGTAGCCAGGCGTCGTAATCATCGTCTTCCCGAACATTTCGCGTTGCAACATATTGTATTTATTTATTTTTAACTTTAATTAAGAATAAAATGTCAAGTCTATAAGGGTGACATGTTCACAAAACCCTGTTTAAATATTAAATGATTTAAAAAAAGAATCTGTATCCAGCCACAAACATTGCGTTGAGTTTTTGTAATAGGTACGAAATTAGTATATTTTGTTTTTTTTTATATTACTAGCTTTACAAGCCACACCGTTGCTCGTGTTTTTAGATTTTTCCGCAAATCCAAAATAATAGTAAAATATAGCCTTCCTAGATAAATAAATAATCTAAAAATTAAATATTTTTTAACTATCTAACACTGAAATAAACCAGTAAATCTTGTGATTAGCGTAAAGTGAAGTAAGAAAAGGAAAGTGACGATGTGGCCTAAGATGGGGCATGAAGACCTAGAAGGTAGATGGCTTCTCCGGACCACATTACGAAACACGAAACATCGCTTCACGCACTGGCCCAGCCCGGAGGGTGGTGACAAGCCGCGGCCGAAGCTTACCACCAGCGAAAAAATATTATTACATCAAATTATAATGTTCTCTGAAGAGGCAAGAGTTCATTATAACACGATGTATATAAATCTTGATAGTAAATACATTAATTATGTTGCAATTTGTGGGGCGGGCGTCACGTTTATTACGATCCATAAACAATTAACAGGCTTGGATGAGTCATCGCGGCCCATTTCAGGGCAAGATGCGAGTATACACTGAATCAAAATATTGATTTTTACAGAATACATAAATATATATTCTTATTCTTATTGAATTATGTTTCCTGTTACTTAATTTACCCCTAACGACGGACAAAGTTTGCTTATTCTTATTACCTTTTTACAAACAAAATACAATACTATGGTAAAAGTAAACCTTGGTTAAAATATAGAGCTGTTTCACTCAGTCACATGTGACAAAGCGAGATAGCTCTCGACATATAACTAACCATTGACAAGTATTATTGACATAACTAACCTAAGCATATTTTACTCAGACTTAGAGAAACAAGCCGTTATACTTTTTTAACAATAGAACTTGGACAACACAGTAACGCTACGTTAGCATTTCAGCATTCGAATTTAAGATCAATCGAATGTTCGTGTGGACTCTAGCATTGAAATACTGTTATCACAATAATGTTGTGACTGTTAATGACATTCGACATAGTAAGACACAATATCCGACCGTAGACCGAAAATCCGAATGTGGAATATTATAGACAACTAGCTAACCCAAAAAAACATTGTTTTGCAAAATAAAAAATAGATAGTAGTCGATTCTTGGACCGCGGAACAGCTGTTCAGGATCGCCATGAACAAAGATAAATTAAATTAAATTTAAATTATAAATTTAACTGCCAACCTTCAGTAATGAAGTGGCACCTAAAAAAGAAGAAGATTCTCAGAGCTACAAATAATCGATCGATTTTATCCAAAGCATATACAATTTGTTAAAAGTCGGTAAAGCCTTTTCGGAGGAGTACGGTAACTATCACTGTGACAGGTGAATTTTATATATATGAGATTATGAGAATAGAACTAGAAGGATTAAACAGCGTAGCACTTTAATAACAAAGCTATTGTGAAAAGTACTCGTATGAATGAAAAGTAATAAGTTGTGTACAAATAGGCATTTAATTTATTTTGATTTATTTTATAACTAAATAGGTAAAACACTTTTCGCATTAGAGATTAGTTCACAGATTAGTTGAGTAGATTAAGCTTAAAAAAAGAGACTGTTTTAAATATAAATATTGAAATTCTTACCTTACCTTATTAAGTTATTAATTTGACAGATTTTCAGTCAGTTAGACGATAAGCAAGGTTGAAGAGTCCACCCATACTGTGGAAAATAACCAATGATCTCACAATCTTCTATTCCTTCACCTTCCCTCAGCTCCCCGCGGCGTCCTAGCCCAGACCGCAGACTTCATTACGGGCTATAAAAATACCACTCTGTCATATTAACTACATTAACGCGAAAGCCCTCGTTATGGCGTTATTGAGCACAAATGAAATAGCGTTGTGTACGTGTTAACGGCGTTAAAATTTTTGTAATGGAAAACTTGTTAGTGTGGTGTTGAATAACTGCTATTTATTGTAACGAATATTTTTGGTATAACACTGAATGTTAGTTATTTGGTTATTTTATTAATGCCCAGTTTCGGTTTACTGAGGACCGTGATTGGTGAGAATTACGTGGCGTTACCTTTTACCAATACATATTAGGATATCGTCTTAGGAACTTTGTAAAAATTGGAGCCCTTTTTTCTTTGATGATTGTTATGATTTTACATGCCAAATAAATGTGGTAGAACATAATGCATCTATAACAATTTTAAGCCCTTCCTTTTTAGTTATGTTCGTGCAAATAAAGAAATTTGAATTTGAACTAAAATAAAAAAATCTTTTTTGTTTGATATACACAAGCAACACATTGAATAAAAACAGCAGCGAACGAATACTCAGAACTTTATGGGCCTTAGAACTAGATTACTAGGTATTCCCGTCAAAGATAAGTTTATGAAAAATAAGCTATACTGCTATGACTCTGTACCAAAAAAAGCTAGATAGTTTTAATGGCATTAGAGTAACATCAAGTGAATCCTTTCGTCATCTCAGACTACAGTATTAAAATGTCTCAAAATGTAGAGACATGACAATGACTGCGTTCTCAAAAGAACTCATAGGTAGGGTTCATTCACGCCGGTAGGTGATGCCGCTTCGACAATGCCATTGATCCTCGCATCACAACATCCTATCTGACCCAGTTGTTCTAATAACTGAGCGGCGCGCGCATCGCGACGGGAGTGGGGTTGCCAGTAGTCGGGAGTTGCGTGCTAATAGGGAAAATTTCGGGAGTTTTGATATGGAAACTTTCGAAAATTTCACTTAAGGCGATAAGGCCGCCGACTATACCCCGTGTGTAGTGTTATATTGATTTTTTATAATTTAGTTCGTGATAAGAAATTCGTAAAAAAATATTATTTCGAAACGAATCGATGCCACTGAGGCAGTCAAATTAATTATTCTACTATACTAAGTTCAAAGGAAGGAGTGCCGAGAAAATAATATAAACACATTATATTTTAACGTCATTGTAAATGGTCTTCATATTCATATATTTATTTACTATGCTTATCAACGATCATTTTTGCACTCGTAACACTCGTACGTAACAACTATCACTCACATTTTACGATCAATCCATAAACAAAAGCCCCATGACATTCAAAATTAAACAAATAACAAAACAAATACAAATTAAGCAAGCCTATTTCATTCTCCTATTAACAAAAACTTTAATATGACATTCACAACACACCAACAATTCCATCCACTCACCCATTCATCCGCAATCTAAACTTGTCTATACATTCAAACTCACAATAAATAAACCTCTATCTGCACCTGGTGGAGTTATGTCCACCATTCACATTCTACCCACCCACAAACAAAAGCTCCACACTCCACATCCATCCACATTCCACCGAAAAAAAAACAAAAGCTCTACGCAAAAAGCTTACTCCCAGCTAGCAACACCGAGCGCGAAGTTAGCTCCAGTCAGTTAGCGTCGGTCCGGCGGGCCGTCACGCCCGCGCATGCTTGCACCACGGAGGACCAGGACGCGATTCCCCTGGTGGTCCGCAGAGACCACCAGGAACAACGCAGGATGGGTTACAACAACCAAACCAACGGGTACAACAAGCTATTCACCCAGGTGCGCGCGCAAACTTACACTTCACTTGTGACATGTTATTTTCAACGCTATTTAGATAAATAAAAGGATATTTGTTGTGAACGGTGAACGTCAATAATCGTAGGTCGATTATTCAGTGCTTTAAGTTTTTTAGATTGGGTATTTCATGTACTAAGCAACATGTTGATATTAGATTAAAGGATTTTGTTTATCGTGAATGGGTAATGCGAAAATCAACAAAGGGTCGATTTTTCAGTGCTCTTACGAAGGAACCTATTATTGGCAACATTTTCATCAAACTATGGAAATTCAACATTCGTTATCGATATTGGATTGGATTATACTGAGATATTTGTCGTGTAAAAATCGTAAGAGGTCGATTTTTCAATCGTTTTACTTATGAAAACTATTATTTTCAACAATATTTCGATAGATACCTTTTAGATGTTTCAGTTAACTAGTAAATCGGTTATCGGTTATAGATTAATATCTACGGGATATTTATCGTGAATGGGAAACGCACAACATATTTTTATCTGATTCAATTTTGTTTTGTGGCAAAGTAAAAATTATTTATCGTTAAAGGCGCTTTCAAATCGTGCGTTTCGAGACGTGTTTATGTGTCTGTGTGTTTGTCTATTGTTTATTTTCACAAGTTAAATAAAATATAATATACCTCTAATGTGTTGATAATAATAGTTTAATAAGATAAAGAATTGAAAAATCGACCTGAATATCGCTAGTACTGGTATTTGAAATGATTGCAAACTGTCACGCGGTCTTACCCGCGTGTTATAATTCATTTTCCCGCAGGATTTCATATTATCTCTCTGTAAAAAGTAGTCAATGTCGCTTCTCAGTATCCCTTAAAGAATCTGTGTACTACATTCAATATTACAAGGTCACAAACAACCCACAAACTTAAACTCTTTATAAAATTAGTATAGATTAATTACATATACAGATAAATACATGCAGTGGACTTTAATTAATAAGTATGTAGTGATATTGGTCACCTATTTTGGTCTAAGATTATTATTCGTCAAGAAATATTGCCTTGGTTAAAATGTATCAGTCTGTACGAAACATAGTAGGAAGCTTTTTGGCTGTTCTGATTTATTGACAAGTTAATTTAATTATACCTACTGATTAATAGTTTATTAAGGTATATGCACTTATGACAAAATAATAAAACAAAAAATGTATTGTGTGTTTTGGTGGTTCTCATAGTTTCTTTTATGTTTACGATAAGAAACCTCGCAGTTTCAATGTCTAACAAACACCAATTAGATTTGCAAAGTCGTTTATCATAGGTATATTTCAGTGGGCTTATTAAGTACGTTTTTTTTTCTTCAATTAATATCACAAAGTTGTAGGGCTTGTATGTTGATGGTCAGTTAATTACCGATAGGCGATAAGAGCCATCTATCGAACAAATTATAAAAAGAAATCCTTACTCTTACATTTTTCAAACGTTCCATTCCAATCGCATCGATTATTTATTCGATTTGATTCTACTATATTTATATTCGATTCTATTTATCTAAAGAAACGTCCAATCATGTGAAATCAATGCGTATGCCCTTGATTTACATACAGATGTATAATTTTTATGTATCGACTAGTTTTTAGAGTATTTTTACGATAGTATCGACTAAATTTTAGAGTAGGCGCCATTGCTACTTTGAAGTGGGTTTACATAGTGTTCATGTTTCTATGACGTATTTAATTTGTAAGCAACAAGTGTTGTTGTTTACTGGTGATTAGATAGCTAATGAATTGGGTACATATGTTATCTTATCGTCAGCGTCATTCGTGGTATATAAAGATAGTAAATATTTCTTAAAGTGAAATTCTAGCTAAACAAAAAAATATATATAATTTTAAAAATATTTCCAGACCAATCACACAGCTTGTTGGGGTTAGGTGACTAACCCCAAACTAAGCTTTCATTTTCTTCGTCTAAAGAAAATGAAAGCTGTTGCTTGCAAGTTGATCAAATGTAATTAATTCAGTTCCGTTCCGGTGTTCTCGTGTTTTTAGTAAAGCGTTTGGAACAACAGAGCTTTTAAAATAGTATTCGATTTAATTTTTTTTTATAATATCGTAATAAAAACAAAAAGTCGTGTCTTTGTAACTTACTGTTAATGTCCAAATAAACGATTTCGATTTTTTTGATTTTGATTTGACAAATCTTGTCATTGATTAATATAGTATTTTAACCCCCGACCAAAAAAGAGGGGTGTTATAAGTTTGACGTGTCTGTCTGTCTGTCTGTCTGGGACATCATAGCTCCCGAACGCTAGAGCGATTTCAATTTAGTTTTTTTTGTATAATAGGCCCAAGTGTTCTTAGACATGTTTCATGAAAATCGGTAGAGCCGTTAAAAGTTATGGGGTGGGAGTGGGGAAGGATAACCAAATATCTGCAAATATACTCGAGTGGGCTATCAAATGAAAGAGCATCGCGTACACATTACTATATATTATGGTGTTTTATTTTTAAGGGAAAAAAGACAATGGGTATCGGGGTTTTTTCTTAAACTTTTAATTTAGATTGTTAGTATCTTGAGTAATCGCTTATTAGTACTCTCAGAATCAGAAATGAAATCAGAATCAGTTATTATAATTCTTAACACCAATAAATGTGTTGTCAATTAATATATTATTAATAGCACGTTTTAAGTATACAGTAAATGGAGATTAATAGTGTCGTATCATTGTGTGACGTCACCGTACATTTTATATGGGCTGACATCATAATCCCGCTCTTAGCCATAGATACTTACGAGCTTTCTCTACTCTAATGTATTTTTATACCATCATCATCATCGTCATTTTGCTGTAACTTTCACTGCAGCATACACCAGGCGTACATATTTTAGTATACAACATTACGATTTCGAGGCCTTTTTTCGAAAAAAATGCTTCTTATTTTTTTAAGACTAATCTAATCTCTAGGTCATGTGTGGCCTCATATGAGTTGATATTTTTTTAACCGTTGATTGAAGTTAAATTCAATCTTTAACAACAGTTCTAGTAGTGATTAATTGAAACCTTTCAAGCTAAACAATACAAAAAAAATGAGGATGTCACTCACAAAAAAAAATCCAAATAAACTTTCAAAGCGAAAAATCGTAGAACAACAAACAGGTACTCGTTTTGAGCCCGCCTTTCAAACTCTTTCCGCTTTATATACCAATTTTGAAGCACCATGGCTCTTTCTAAATATAAGGGGGTTAAATCATAACACAACATTCTCATCCAACACGGGTGGTAGGTTTGCCAGAGCCGAGAGAGTAGTTCAGCCCGGGGATACCACATGCTGGTAGGTTGACTGGTTGACTTGGTTCGCCAGGAAAGTGGGGAAAAGCTAAAACAGGTAAAATATTTGTATGTTTATTTTTAATTGGCGAAATCACGAAAGTGCTTATATAAAAAAACACTCGTGAAAGTCCTAGTTTTATTGGGTTTTCCGCTTTCTACCCCAAATATGTGGCACCGTTTATATTTTGTCAACTGTTTAAAGAATTACATACTAAAGGGCCATTATTACGAAGTCATACATAAAGGGTTATAAAATAGAGCAATTTTGGTCCATCAGTCACCGACAGTTGACAGTTAGCTTGCTAAGTCTATATTTTAACCAGTGACTAATTTCCCTCGTAAATAGTGAAACAGGCCCTTACATTATTAATTTATTTATTATCTGAGTAAAAGCAATATCCCATCACTTTCGAAGCCTTGATACGAAAGTCTATTTATAAGATCTAAGCAAGAAATCGATATCGATAATCGATTTAATGGATGAGTCACCCCCGGAGACTAATCCCAGCTGTAGCGTTGTTTGTTTACAAAGAGACTAGCTTTAATACCGCGGGTGTGCATACATTTAAATTTAACCGCAAAAATAAAGTAAAGTTCCTTTTGTTAATTTCTTTTTTTATTTGAAAATCTTAATTCAGTTTACAAAATACATCTACTTACCAAGTTTAAACAGTATACGAGCAGTTCTTATAGTTTCCGAAAAAAAGTGGCTGTTATATACTGGCGGACGGACAGACAAACATTACGAAACCATAAGTGTTCTGTTTTTGCCATTTGGCTCGGAACCCTAAAAAGACAGAATAAGAACAATGTAAATTGTATAATTTTGAATTATTCAAATAATATAAGGTACTCGCAGGGCATTTCTGGAGCAAACCACAACTTTCATGTTTATACAAAAGTTACTTCGAACTTTTTAAAAACTTCATTTCTTTCAAAATATGATAACAAAATCGTAATTTCTTAATAATTATTTAAAACCTTAACTCGTAATTACAGTATCGTGTAAAATATTAAAGCAAAAAATAATTACGTATAATTTATTTCCTAAAAATTACTCAAACTTCTACAAGAGTTCGTGACTACCTTTCGTGTTTGCTTAAAACATTACGACCAATGGTTATTTTACGTTTGTAGGTATAAATGTAACGAATCATTGTTCTTGTTGTTTTAGAACAATGTAGAAATAACCATTCCGCTATAATCCTTGCAAGTGTTCGAACATTACTAACGAAACATACGGATTTTAGCGTATAGGTATTTTGGAAATGTTGGATTGTGATGTGTCGGAAATGGAAGTGTTGTTGGATTATTTTTGGGTTCGTATGCCATTAAATAAAATATTTTTTATGACATATTATATAATTGAAAATATTTAATTATGTATGTCTATAATATTAAGTATATCAGATATCTAATACTCGTAACACAAGCTTAGAGCTTGCCACGAGATGTCGTTGTGTTGATTGCCTGGAAATATTTATTTATTTAACTACATAGCAATAAAATCAATAATAGAATACAATCTTTGGTGAATTAATATGCCAGTATTTAATTATAAAGGGGTTAAAATATAAGGTTTCTTAAAGCTTGTTTGTAATAGCTAAAATATCTTATCATTTTTGTGTATAATTACAGCTCGGTCTTTTCGCGTTATATATGCAGTAATTCTTTCAACTTTCAAACAATATTTCGTATGTTAATATCTCTACGGAGATTTTTCTTTTGATTTATTTCACGAACGTGAATGTTAGTAAGTTCTTATAATAAAAATAAATAAAATAAAATAAAAATCTTATATTTCGGACAACAATAATCCATACTTTGTTAGTAAACTTAATGACTTAATGACTGAATGATGAATCTTATGTAAAGATTATAAATCGGGAATCTTTTGAGACCAATTCATCTGTATTGAAATTATTTAGATGCTTGTGGAATACCTTGACTTTTTCAGCCACTTTATGTTGTTTTTAGATCTAAAGATAATTTTATTTAAATGACTACACCTACTTCTGACAGGAAATTGATTTGTAACTAATGTCGGAGTAGTCTTCATGTCTTCAATTGTAATTTTGAGAGCCGAAGCTCAGCTCTATCTCAACGTTCGTTCGTTTATCCTCAATTCGTTTAGGCGTCCTATAGAGTACCTTAAATAAAATGTGATATATTTTGATTAATACGGGGGTGAGAGTTTTGTTTGAAAAATAAATATTAACATGTTAAAGAGACCAATGAAAGTAACACCTTTTGTGTGCTCGTCCTCATTAGAAAACTAATATTCATAATGAAACAAAAATATTAACAATAATAGGCGCAGTGGTCAGGCGGTTTTAATATTTCTTTTGGCTAGGAGTATGCTTGTAGTTATGTGTTTTTTTTTATTGACTGTAGGTATGTCACCTAACTTTATGCTTAAACAAAACTAAGTAACTTTCTTAAAAGTCCTTCCTTTTTTTACTACACAAATGTAGAATATTAGTTTCTTAAAAGTGTTTTGTAAAACCACATTATGTTAAAACTCAAATCACTCATGGCCATACCTTTGGAATCGATATCATTATTTTCAAATCACCGATATACCTACTGACTCCAGAAATCTCCAGAAATAGACACGAGTCTATTTTTCCATTACCGGAACATAACTGAGCCGTATTTCAATGTAATAAGGTTTATATTGCCGTGTTTTATGGTGCACTGTACAGTTTCAGTTGATGTATGAACTTGACTTGTCTGGCTAATGCTATTATGTTGGTTTTTACTTTTACTCATTCATGTGTTATCCGGTTGTCTGTTTGTAATTGCAAAGAATTTATTTCTTCTTATAACTAACCTAGTAAGTACTTTTTTTTGGGTACCTTTGGGTCGGAACTCTGAATTACCCTATTGCTGAGTCTTTGTCGTCTGACTGTCTGTCACCAGGCTGTATCTCAAGAACCGTGACAGCTAGAGAGTTGAAAATTTGAGGAATAATGTATTTCTGTTTCCGCTATAACAAATACTAAAAACATACAATAAATAAATATTTAAGTGTCAGTAAAGCCAGTACTAGGCCGGTTTGACAGATTTTTTCCTTAAAAAAATTTTTACCTTATTTTTGTTTTTTTTTTGTGTATATTTAATCACGGAACCCTGTAAAGTGAGTCCATCTCATACTTATAAAATTTATTTTTTGTACTTTTTTATATGGAAAAATATCACCCATCCTGCTGAATAATAGTTTTTTTAGATTATGTTTTTTTATGATGAATCTGCAAACATATACCATATAAACAAACTTTATTATAACTATATCAACTACTATCTGTTTTCCTGCGACTTCTATAGAATAGATCTGTTTTCCTGCGACTACTATAGAATAGATTCAGCCGCTCTCAGCTTTTGACCTTAGAAAAAAGCTATAAATGTCCGTGCCAACTTTGATCCAAATCGGGCTCTGCTCTGAATAATTGATTATCCCGAGAAAATGGCATTTCACAGCTCCAAATAATAGCTTATGTGTTGGTCTGTTATGTAAGATATTATGGAGAAGTTTCATCAATATCCATTCAGTAGTTTTTGAGTGAAAGAACAACGAACACACTTACAGTCTGATTTCGACCTTTCAGTGATTAGTAAGTATACATAATAGTTATTTATCAAAATTTAAAGCTAAAAAGTTTATCTGAAAACAGTGTAATATTGTATTTAGGAAACCTGTAACCAGCTTCATTTGAAGGTTAAAATTGCCCGGAAATTGTGGTAACATGAATGAGTAAATACATCCCTATTTGCTTACGACTCGCAGACTACAATTTAATTATTATTCGTTGGATGCAATTGGTCAATTTTTATATTTGTCATTTATTACAATCGCCTTTGTATTGAAAAACTTAATTTGCGTACATGCGTAGGAATATGTGACTTTGTGTGATTATGTTAAGAAACATGACCTGTCTGACTGACTGACTCATCGACGCAGGGCCTAAACTATTAAGAGTTACAAAACTTGAAAATTTCCGTTGTTGAAATTATTGTACTGAAATTTAATTAGAGGTTCCTTATTAAAATTCATTAAAATAATAAATTTATAATATATTGTACTTATAGGATTGTTTGAATATATTGTTTTTTTTAAATTACTTTCAAGTCCTATGTTTTTGTGTTATGAGACTAGAACTTTAAAATGTATGTGAATTCCCGAAAAGACACCTACAAATAAAATTTCACGCGAGTACACCCGCGGGCAACAGCTAGTAGTAGTAGCTAATATATATGATAATATACTACTACACTTTTTATGGATACCGACAATTAAACAAACCGGCCGTATCTATTTCACTTTGTTTAGTGTTTCAGTTTGACGAGATAAATACGTAAATAATCCACACTTTCTTTATAGATACATAATTTTCCTACGATAATAAAAACTCGGTTTCAATAGCGCAAAATTATTTCTCTTATACCCCTTGTCAAAGTCTAACCTCCATACTATATACGTATTTGCTTCTCTTTCGCGAAAATCCATAACCTACTCCCCGAACTCTTAGTAAAACATGAAAAACGAATCAACCCCGCTTACAAAAATAAGCAGCTCGATTGCTTTGCCCCAAAAACGGGACGTAAAATATGCACAGAGTGGGCCACCGGCGTGGGCGAGTGACGTCACGGGCCGCCACGCCGAAACCTCCGCAGACCTTGATCAATCGCGCTGCGACCTCTTTGCTTGAGCCTGAAAACACTCGCGCGTTAGCCACCGACCTCCTTGCTCGTGAGGGGCCGCAATTCGAAAATAGAAGCGTTTATTTTTTAATCAGCCGCTGTACCAGAGATATTTTTTTAATCTGTGTTCTATCGTAACTGTAAAGTATTACATTTAGAACTATTTCGGAAAATATAAAATGTTGTTTCTTACTTTTATAGTTTGGAAAATGGGACTGTAATGTTTTCGAGATTTTATTATTTTTACTTTATTGGATGCTGTAGCTAAGGTGAGCTTGTAGTTTGTATTAGATAATCTTCTTCTAGAGTAGTAATGTAAATGTTTTCATAGATTATCTTTTGCATGATAATATTAAAAACCTAAGTGGCCTATATTAACGTAGAAAACGAAAGCTAGATATTAATGCTAATAAATAACCTATACTTATTACTAAGAGTTATGGGTTAAAGCGAACATAGTGAGAAATTTTCTACCGCGCTAGTTAATAGTACAATTGAAATTAGTAGATCTTTAGATTAGATCACTGAAAATTGGCAGTTATTAGACTCATTGGGATGCCGAGAGAAATTTAAAAATTTCATAAATATACTTTAAAAATAGAACTACTTATGTCACATCCATAGACAATTATTTCAGAATATTGTAGCCAATCAGGATGCTGTATTAGAAACGCATGATTATGTAATGTTGTAGTGTGTGTTGACTGTTTGTTGTGTGTGTATTGCATGCGCTCAGAAACGGGTCCAATGACTAGCTACCAGCCCTTGGAAAAGACCGGGGTAAGGACTTAGTACCTTAATATAGGCTTTAAACCTTATATAAATGGAAGTATTTACTAAAATCTGAACCGGATGCTTTAAGTCTAGTCGACAAACATTTTTATTGCTTTTTTACTATAGTAAGAGCAACTTAATATTAAAATTCCGTTTATGTAAGGTTTAAAATAGCAACACAAAATTAATTGCCTAAAATAAACTTGGCAATTACTTATCAACGACTTAACTCTTTCACTATGCACGGAAGCTTATTAAGAATATCTTTCAAATATTATAAAGCTCACTCTATCTATTTTTTATTTGAAAATCGAGGCTATGAAGAGCAGGGTTGTTAGATTTTTGCGTTGTAAAAAGTATTTATAATTGATGTATAAAAAAGCTGTCCCTAAGGACCAATTTTTGTGCCTCGTATAATTTTTTTCAACAATGTTGGCATACCTACAGCCTATACAATTATTGAAAACTAGGCTTTAGATAGTGGAAAACTTAAGATATCAGTTTATTTTATTTTCATCTCTTGCACAACATTGTTTCGCAGCTTAAATCTCTGTCTTTAGCAGAATTACACCCACTAATGTATATTAGCAACCCTCAACAACCAGACTTACTTAGACGTACCTAATGATAGACAACTGAAAATAGAACATAAACACCTCTTTATCGAACGCTATGTTTAACTGATTTTTAATTTTTAAAGCCTTATAATGATACACGAGCGGTGGCCAGTACTTGACCTATGACGTACCAACCTCTTCCGTCATAGCTTCCATTCACGCCTCGACTGCAGTCCGCTACTGGTACCTAAACTGTGGCGGTGCAGAGGTGCGCGCGCAGGCCGTCATTGCGTATTGTTGTCATAAGGTGCCAGTCCCACCAAGGAGTCCGCATTTACTCCTACCTCTCTCGAATTGTTTCGAACGCGCTAGTTCTTTTTTCAGTGTTTTTTGAATTCGGAATTTTACGTGTGAAACATGATAAAATAGTTCGGTTTATGTAATTATTTTAACAATTTTTTTTGTAGGTAAGGTTTTTGCTTTTTTATATAGTGTTTTTTTATATATTTATTTCTTAATTTACGTAATACCTAATTCTAATGTTTACGTAATACCGTTGAACTGCTTACTTGTATTTAGTTTTATATGGTTGGAATAATTTTAATAAATAACAAAATTTTAAAAAAAAATGAAAATGTGAATGAATTAAACACTTAGTGTTTAAAAGACTTTGGTGTTCTAATTACAATAATAATTTACAAACTTGCGATCGCTTGGCGCAATCTTCCCTCAAATTCACATTTAGTTAAATAACGTTTCTATATGATTCTCTGTTATATAAAGCTGTTCATTGCTTTACCGTCCTTTTTCCTTTCACCATTCAAAACTAAGTCTTATGAACTGTTACATAAATGTTCTTTCCGCATTACAGGGCTCAGCTGATTCAAACTACTCGCAGCCGTCTTCGGAGCTGTCGCTGGACGAAGACAAAGAGGCGCTGCGCCGCGAGAAGGAAGCGCAGGCACTCTCACAGCTGGACAAGGCACGGGTATGCCATCTCTTTCTATCTCACTGTTTCTCATATAACTAAGGATGTTTGCATCTCATCATGGACGAAGACAAAATGGCGCTGCGCCAAGAGAAGAAGGAGCAGGCACTCTCACACCTGGACAAGGCACGTAGGTATATGCCATCTCTTACTAACGCAATGTTAATCATATGAGTCGAGTTGTTTGCATCTTGTCTTCATATCAGTCCTGCAGCTGATATGATGATAAGCATAATGCCATTATAGACATCGAGTTATTTCGTCGTCCATATACCGTCTAGGTCTTCATGCCCCCATCTTAGACCACATCGTCACTTTACATCAGGTGCGATTGTAGTCAAATGAAGGCATATATAGCATTAAAAAAACTATAAGGAGCTAATCTATGTCTTATGTATGTTAATTCGTTTGTGTTTTTTTATTTTTTTTATTATTGATAAGCCTTCATTTTTAACCACAATCTCACTTGATGCAAAGTGACGATGTGGTCTAAGATGGAGCATAAAGGCCTAGAAGATGGCTTCTCCGGACCACATTACGAAACACGAAAAAATCGCTTCACGCACCGGCCCAGCCCGGAGGGTGGTGACAAGTAAGTGTAAGGATTCAGAGGGTTACCACTTACGGACGTGAACAGACAAAACCTCCAAAGTTTTCTTGACTTTTTCAAGATTTGAGAAACCAAACGATGGAAAAATAAAAGTATCCTTCCTTAGATACACACAGTATCTAAAGAGAAGGTAGGAAGATCTTTTTTACACTGCATTAAAACAGCACATCGGAGGAAATCCAGTATTCCAAGTTCCATGGCATCATCAGACTATTCCATACCATGTGTCATAATATGTATTTGAATGTATATTATTATTTGGTTTTCCAGTCGAAGCCAGTGGCGTTCGCAGTGCGCACAAATGTCGCGTACGACGGCAACCTCGACGACGACTCGCCGGTGCACGGCAGCGCGATCTCCTTCGAGATTCGAGATTTTCTCCACATCAAGGTAAGGATGGTATTGTCAAAGTCAAAGTCAACACGTTTATTTCCTTAGACACACAGCGCATACATGGATAGGTCAACTTAAAGTTAATTTAAATAAAAACTAAGAATAATCAAGGAAATAACATTAAATAAATAAATAAAGCTCCATAATAGTCTTGGCAGTTCGCTTAAATTTTTTACACAGAGTTTTGAAGCGAATAGAACAACCCAGCTTTCATCTCTTATGTTGTTATTATAACAATATTGGTGTTCTTAGCAATACAACATAGTTAACATTTATATACTATATAGGTACTTATATTGGTATAAGATGACATGTGAAAGGAGTGAGTGAGAGAGCTGACGGGTGATAGAGGATAAATGACACCCCGTAGTTTGAGACTAGGAAGGAAGATGATAAAGATATGATTTGTCTTTATCTTCCACATCTATTTCAATGACCGTGAACTTTGTAATTCCTATTCCGAGTATATAAGCACTTATATAACCAGCTATATCAAATTTGTTTATAAATACTCTATGGCATGTGCAGTAGATCCATCCCGGGATTTGTAATTACCTATATGTTGAGTGTGGAAGAGTAGGGTCTCTTTTTTCGGAGTTTTTGATTTTCGACAAGCTTTTGAAAGACATCATCTTCAAAAGATCCTACTTCTTCTGAATAAAAAGAAGAATAAATATCTGATCAATCATAAGAATCTGATCTTACTAAAGAAGCCAAAAAGACTTTTTAGGTTAAATTTTCATAAAGTTTTGCCCCTTTGACGCTTAGCTTTACTTTCAACCTTTGAATCAGCCGAAGGTTGAAAGTGGCATTGGGTAGATAAAAAAGCACTTAATTCTGCCACTGGGCCTCAAGTTCTCTAATAACCGATATCAAATAATTCTTATATTATATCGATACGTAGTTTATTAGTCTACGTGCTTACTTGACACCGTTTAAAAATGACAAACTTCCAAAATCCATATACAGCAGACGTAAAACCTAATCTTCTATATCTGCAGAGAAACTGCTAGTTTCTGACTAAACAAAGGCAAAATAGCCCATACCTACTGTTAATCCGCACATTTGATGTTGAGTCAACTGGCGCGCTGCCAATTCCGCATAGGCGAAAGGTTTGCGGCTTATTACTCGTTTTCTGCTCCATATTAGTTTCAATAACTGTATCTAGAGGCCACGCCCTTTGCGGTTCTTTATCAACATCATCATCATTATTGAATTTTAGGTGTGCTGAAACTACGTTCGTTTATAGAAACGTTAATTTCGATGAAGTATGGTATGGTGTTTGAAACCCTCCTATGAATAATACTTGTATAAAATGTTTAACAAGGTATTCGTCATCAGAAAGAGAATTTACGTAAGAGAACAAGGGTCACCGATATAGTCACCCGGATAAGTTCGTTGAAGAGGCAGTGTGGTCATGTAGCTCGTGGAACTGATGGGCGAAAGGTTTCGCGAATGGAAACGCAGCGTCGGAAGTCCAAAAACAAGATAGACAGATGATTTGGTGAAAGCTGTTGCAAGTCGCAGTATAAGTGACAGACATTAAGGGAGGTTTATGTCTAGCAGTGGACGTCCTGTGTCTGAAATTGTGATGTATGATAAAATTTATTAGTTTCGGCCGTAGTTCTCTGCATAACATTATGCGTCCCTCAATCACAATGAGGGGGTTACCTGATGCTCGCCACGCTTGGCAAGCGTAGTATTATAATGTTGCGGTCCATGAAGATGCTGGTATCTTCCGATAAGATTCTCTTTGGCCGCGTTCACAAAAGGGAGGCAACACTCCTACGCCGGAACCCGTAGCCCATTTTTAAGTTATCTGTTTCAAAATTTACCATAGAAGAATATGGAGATGTCTTAGCCTTGGTATAGGCAATATAGGCTAAAAATTACACTTATTTTATTACTTAAAGCATTATTGGGTATAATGCACAATACAATACAATACAAAAACACTTTATTGTAAACAATAACAAATAGTTACAAAAGTTACATAAGAGGAAGAAGTACACAATGGTCCACCTTTGAGTATAAGTGCAGAATAGAGCCTACAGAACCTAACTGTAATATCACCCGTCGTTGCAGGAGAAGTACGACAACAACTGGTGGATCGGGCGTCTCGTGAAAGAGGGCTGCGACATCGGCTTCATCCCCTCGCCGCAGAAGCTGGAGGCGGTCCGCGCGGGGCTGGCGGCGCGCGGCCGCTACGCGCAGCGCCCGCACGCGCCGCCGCTCTCCCGAGGTAGCACGCCCCCCACGCCCGGTACGTTACACGCCGCGCCACTACTCGCCCTCACCTCACGCTTCTAGCTGCTGGGGATCACGGGTTTCTCAGGGTGCCGACTGCACCAAAACTCAACGTATCAGGGGATATGTGGAAAGTTTTTGCAACTATAGGTGGGTACTTAGAGTTGCAAAAATCCACTGATACGTTTGGAAAGTTTTTACTCGCAGGGTATTTTTGTAGTTAAGCCATTTGTCGATTGACATGAAATCCCCTCACTATTTCAAATGAGGTTAAACATAATAATAATGCAACTACTACTACATAATAGTAGAACCGTTTCAAATACCTTAATTTACCCGGCAGACTCGTAGGATGACGATCGGCACAACATAAAAAATCCTTTGATACGTAGGATGACAGTTGTCACATTAGAGCAGTCGCTATGATAAATTTTAAATTCTTCGTTCACTTTAGATCTGTCAATAACAATATTATGGTCGACAACCGCTATATTTTTAAGTGGTGCAACTTACTCTATTGTTTCACAAAACAAAAATATGGCAGCTTAAAATAAACTAATAGATGAAGCTGGGTTTATTCAACCAAAGGGGTATGGTCTAGGAGTCTAGGAGATGCGCAAAAGTTATTCTTAATAGTTTATATAGCGGCCGAGGCCTTAGTAAAAGCTTATTATTTTCAACATGGTAAAATTTTAATTGGATTGCACTCCGTACGCTGACGAAACCCGTTTGTCCTTATGAATGATGTATGAAGGTGTAACGAAGGATTGACTATCATTTGAACTTTATTAAAACAATTGACATAATTCTATTGCAAAAGTATTTTGAAGGTTCTAATTATCTGTTATAGCCTTCATTAACCTTCAAACAATTATGGCCAGAATATCGTTTTCTGTTCATATCTGTGCTGCTACTGTTACTTAGTAACATGTAATGATGCTTATTGCTTATCACACCAGGAAAAATTGTAAGTAACTCCTAAAAGAAAAGGCATATATTTCTACCAAAAGGGACTTTTATAAACTTCAATTTACTGTTTTAAGATTTATTCGTATCAGCAAGTTTTAAAACATTTTTTGCTGGTGATTATTGTACAACGCAGTTAGTTTTTGCATCGTCTTGCTCAATTCTGAGATTTATCATTTATATAATTGGCAATAATGTACTAACATTGAGATATATTGCATTCAAAATTTTTCTTGCAGCAAGACGATGTGTTTCCGTAGCCGTGATACGTGATTTTGTCTTTAATACTTCTTTTACTATTCTATAAATTAATAATGAATCTAAATTTTCGATTAGTATGGGTTGGTATGGTTTTGTAGAATGAAGACTAGATTTGTATGTATGGAATGAATAACTGCTTTGTACTACCATACGACACTTCATTAGAACATTTTTGACATCAGCGGTGGAATTTGCTCAAATTTCCTGGTTCTCATTGCATTAGAGGGATAGCGGGGTTAATGTCTGTTGCACTCATCCATACAATTTTTTCAGATGTACCTTCCTTCGATCGAGGTAAGCAGTTTCTGTCATAAGTAGACCAGGAAATGATGTAAATTCACCCCTACCTCGTTTGGAATTAATATTTTCCTCGAAATTACCGTTTTATTTCCACCTCACCCGAACCCATTGCATTCCGCATGACCATATTACCTTTTTTCCTTCTGATATCAATAACATTGTCATTCCGTTGATATCTCAAGGACAATTAACTCTTTTATACCAATAAGTTGTGTTTATTTATTTTTATTAATGTATTTTTCAGCTTTCAACTTTTAACCGTTGCTTTGCTGGATGAAAACGATTTTGTACTGTGAATGACTTTCCTCTCTCAGTGTTGTATTGTGGTTATGGGAGATTTGAAGCTACGTATGTTCCGCCTACCTGAATGCATAACTCAGTAAATAAGTTCTTAATATCGTCTAGTCCTGTGTATGTGACCATATCGAACAATAATTTATCATCTTTGTCCCTATATGACTGAATAAAACGAGTCCTTATATTGAACCTTGAAACAACCTTACTTTCTCCGTACAATTTCTTCTGATAAACCTGTATTGCCGACCCAGTATTAGTAAAATCCAAATTAAATCCATTTAATACCCAAAAACAATCAATTTCAAGATAAAAGGCGTATGCTTATGGATGGAACGTTACTTCCAGGTGATGAATCTGACACGGGGCGAGGGCGCGGCGCGGCGGCCGGCGCTCTGCCCGCGGGGAAGGAGAAACGGAAGCCCTTCTTCAAGAAGCAAGAGACTTGCACTCCATACGATGTAGTGCCTTCCATGCGGCCCGTGGTCATAGTCGGACCCTCGCTCAAGGGCTATGAGGTCACGGATATGATGCAGAAAGCGCTCTTTGACTTTCTAAAACGGCGATTTGAGGGCAGGTTTGTATCAAGTTGGTGAGTTTACTCACTCCACAATCACAACACTGACAGAACATATTCGTAACCATCGCATCAAGGTCCTCACGCGGGTGAAGACATTCGATTCAAAAATTATAAATTAAAAGAAGACTACGTACTCTTTATTTTGTCTCAAGCTAAATAATTTCCAGGTGTTACTGACCTGTCGACGAAAGACACTACACAAAGTAACCTTCCAGTTATGAAAATCTGACCCATTGCAGGATAATAATAACTCGCGTGATGGCCGACATATCCGCCGCAAAGCGTTCGCTCCTCGCCAACAACTCTAACAAAAGCAAACTCATGGAGCGCTCTAACTCGCGGAACACCACCGTCGCCGACATCCAGGTAATGATCCCGCCTGTTTCAGGATCATCATCACCAGGGTATCCGCAGACATTTCGCTGGCGAAGCGATCCCTGCTCAATAACCAGCAGTCAAAGAAACCGTTGATGGAACGGGGGAACTCCAGGAGTAATTGCTTGGCCGAGATCCAGGTGCGGTGAACGCTTGGCTAAAGGGTCGACTAACCGTTGTAGATGCAGTAACATTGTGACATTCAGTGTGGATAACATCTTTGTACATAGCTGTAGCTTAGATCTTCAACGCAACGCACCTACTCTTGCGCTTTTATACGAGATCGTGTGAGAGTACCCCCTACCTTTAGCTTACCCACCACCCGTCACATTTCAACACATACAGTATATCTTACTTGGCTGTAGGGAGCCTGAGTCGCTCGACACTAACACCCGTACTAACAGAGACCATAGAGTCAAACATTTTAACTCACAGCATGCGACATTTCTTCATCAAGCTTAAGCCAATTAAGACGCACTGTATTCCGCATGTACCCCAAAGGAGAATTAACCTGTGTGTTGGTTGTGGTGGCATGATCGGCCTCCGGTGGAGGATGTATTCAAGCGGTTGGTTCGGCAGGCGGAGATCGAGAGGATATTCGACCTGGCGCGGACGTTGCAGCTCGTGGTGCTGGACTGTGATACCATCAATCATCCGTCGCAGTTAGCGAAGACCTCGCTAGCGCCCACGATAGTCTACCTCAAGATAACTAGTCCGAAGGTATGCAGCTATAAATTTCCAGGTGTTTCTAATAAACTAGAAATATTAACAAATATTTTTGGCAATTGGACTGGATATACTGGAGTAGATGGAATAGACCATTATGTTAAATATTTTATGAAACCTAAAAATAACATCTCTTATTTTTGTCACATATAAGTTTATTTATGACGAGTACAATAACAGCTCTGTTAAGCTGAAGATGTAAAAAAGTATAGTCTATATTAAATATAATTCTTAATTACAACTTTAAGGTCCATTACCTCCGTTATCTGTTCAGTAAAAATCCACCAATATCGGAACCACACATTAACCATAAGCTATAAAATTGCAGGTGTTAACGCGACTAGTGAAGTCACGCGGCAAGGGGCAGAGCAAGAACCTATCAGTGCAGCTGGTGGCGGCGGAGAAGCTGGGCCAGTGTCCGCCAGACATGTTCGACGTGATCCTGGACGAGAACCAGCTGGAGGACGCCTGCGAGCACATCGCTGAGTACCTAGAGGTTAGTCAGCACTGTCCATTATGTTTTTGAAGTGAAACTTCTTTAGAATCGTTGTGATTTCAAAACGGATGCGATGGAAAAACGACAGGTAAGCCAATCTTATACCCTAACAAGGTTAAGCAACGTTGCGCGACGCCAGTACTTGGATGGGTGACCGCCCAAACAAAATCTTTATGCACAGTATTTTTTTTTGTTTTTTGAAGTGAAACTTCTTTAGAATCGTTATGATTTCAAACCGGTTGCAACGGAAAAAACAACAGGTAAGCCAATCTTAAACGCTAACAAGGCTAAGCAACGTTGCGCGACGCCAGAACAAAATCTTTTTGCACAGTATTTTTTTAATCATCTCATTCTTTTGTCGATTTACTGAAGTTTCACTTCTATCGTGTGTGAATCGCACACACACCTTTATTTTATGAAAAAAAATATCTATGTATGTACGTCTATAATATTAAGTATATCAGATGTCCAGTACCCGTAACACAAGCTTAGAGCTTACCGCACAAATATTTACTAATATATCCACCGGCACCGATCGTGTCATCCCTGGTTGCAGAAGTACTGGAACGCGACGCACCCGCCGCTGACGTCGCCGCAGTCGCGCGCGCTGCACCCGCACCAGCCGCCGCTGCCGCACAGCGCGCCCGTCGCGCAACCTGGTGAGATGCTAACTAACACTACTCAAACTGATACCTAACTCGTAACTACGTTCCCTCACTAAGCAACAGTTGCTATTACTAAAGTAGTAGGGGATGTTTCACATTCCCTCACTAAGTAATAGTTGCCATGATGAAAGTAATAGGGAACAGTTGTGGCACGGAACCACATTCCCTTAATATGCAATAGTTGCTATGATGAAAGTAATAGGGGATGTTTGTGGCAACGAACCACACTATGCAATACTTGTTATGACGAAAACAATAGTAGTGGCACCGATATGGATTTGAAAAAATCACGTGACAATATAACTATGATAGATTAAGATGAAGTTTAAAGAACATTTTGAAAAAAAATAGGGAATGTGAAATATTCCAATCATTTATTTTCGTTGTAGGAAGCCCATGATGCTAAATGGGGATTTACTTGTGTTTCATGAAGACCTATTGAGTTGCGAAGCTTAGGTGATATGGCAAATGACAGGTTGTGAAGTGACCCTAAAACAAGTTAATAATTTAATAATAAATCCTTATTTAACAATTTTTAGTTAAATGTGTAAAAAAGAATTTCAATTTCGTAACAACCAGAGAATCGCGCCAGATAAAGTTATATTACGTACTGTCTAAATCTGAGGATCTTATTGCGAGGAATTGGCCAAATCGGTTATTAAATTTTTTTGTCTTTACCTGGCGGCCATACAATTGTAGGATGCTCATATTAGCGGAAGTGCTTAAGAGTACAAGTTCTGCATATTCATCTGACGCGCAAGAGTAAACCCCTCTTCAGCTATAGCTGGTGAAAAAAAAATATCACGTGACGAGAAGATTTCTTAGTATCTAAGCAAAAAAAATCTGTGATGCTGTTATAGTACCTAAAGTAATAAGATAAGATTAAGTGGCTCTACCAAAATATAAGCAAACAAACGTAATAATAGGAGTCACAAAAATCTTCATCGTGTTTTGAAGTCAATAAAAACTCAAAAGGCACCAGGTATCTCCTTGAGTATTCTGATTCCTACAGTCTCAAGTCACACTGCCTTTCCGTAGAGGCCTTAGGCCTTCCCTTAACCTCTAGCATAACTCTAACCTTTAACCCTACAATGTTGTAACGTGTACTGCCTCTTTTGACCCCCCTGCGCACCCGGGCGGCCACCGCGAGCGCTCCGACTCGTATTCCAACTATGAGCGGGACCAACGGGATAGAGGTAAAGATGAGGGCAATGTATCTATCCACTATTATCAGGGCTTGAAGCAGAAACTGGATGTAAGTTTTGGTGACTTTTGATTTTCGATCTGCAAGAATGAGTTTTCGCCACCAGAAAACTACAGCCGTAAAATTTTATGAATACCAAATTGTTTTTTTCGATGTATTATTCTGGAATTGTATGTTTAAATGTTTTTTGAGTAGGATTCATGGGTATTGGGGTACCATGCGACATTTTTACCTACGTACTCTAATTGTAATCTTTCATTTCATTTTATTTTCAAATATTATAAGTTTTATTTTGATAGAAGGTACCTGAACTCGAGTGTTTTTCTAGCGCGGACTCGCGGACATGTAATTGCTTTACAATGGCCCTGGTGATTGTGGATAGAGCAAATATAATCTTGATTAGCATGGTATCTCTACAACTTTACAAATTTTGTTAAAAGGAACACAGCTTAGTTCATTGGATGCTTAAAATAATGTTACAACTTTAGTTTTTAGTAGTAGTATCAAAAGGAAGCTACCAAATAATGAAGATTATATTTGCCTGTATAATATCTAAGTTACTTCCTGATATAAGATACATGTAGCTTTTTCTTCCAGGTTTATATCTCAATGCGCATATTTCTGAACGGTTCACAGCATTCATCAATGTCTACTAATATAGAATTGTGTATCGATGTCGTCCTCTCACCGACATGGGACCTCGCACCGCAGTCACGACTGACCCGCTCCGTTCATTTCAGTGGAAGCATCTGGGCAAGCCCACTAGCCGCGGAAGATAAGTCCAGATGTTTGCCATTTTAGCGGAGCCGGCGATGCCCCCCGTCCAGGTTTTCCAACCATTTTCTTGCGGCTCCAAACCCTAACCCGCTTCGCTAATCGGCCTCGCCTAACTCACTTTTATGGTCCTCTAAATATTACAAATTAAGATCACCGGGGAACATTATCCTCTCGTAGAGAACCATAAAATAAGCTTTAACCTCAACAAGGGTGACGCTTCTACTAACAAACTTTGATACCATTTCTAATAATCTAGAATCAAAATTTTCTCCCGACCGAGCGCACCGACAGAACCCATCATCTACCCTTCGGGTATCAGACTCTCAGACAATCCAGCATGACTCGCATGGCACCAGCATCTCATTTTCAAAGCATTTCAATGCGACTCCGACCCCGTAACCACCCATTCCGTGGATACAGTTGAGTGAGACCCAGTGCAGATGTTGATCGTCGGTTCTGTGCAGCGGCGGCGGCGGCGGCCCCCGCGCCGGCCGACGTGGTCATGCCCTGCGCCGGCAGGGTGCGCGCGGCCCCGCCCCACGCCTAGAGCCGCGCCGTAAGTCCCGGTGTGCGGTGTGTCGAGGGGCCCCTCCGAACCTCTGTGAAGTTTTCGGGAATGCGATTGAGTTTTTGATTTGATTTTTGCATTCGCTCTAGTGTAGTTCGGGTGCCGCACGAGTCCATCCAATTCGTCCATCCGTTTCATTCGCATCGGGCTTTACCGAATTTAACAGTTTGAGTTTGAAAATTGAACGCGGAAAGACTCGTGCGACCGCTCCGTCGGCGACGAGGGGAGATGACCGTGCGACTGTTGCAGGAGGGAGAGCTCGCGGTTCGCGCGGCGAGCGGCTGGAGGAGGAGTACTACGAGCGCGAGCGGTACGGGCCGCGCTACGGGCGCGAGCGCGAGCGCGACTCGTACCGCGCGCGCCGGCCGGACTACCGCGACCCGTACGAGTACGAGCGGCCGGAGCGCGGGGAGCGCGCGCACGCGGCGCCGCCGGAGGCCTACGGGCACGACTACACGCGCGAGCTCCGCGGCGCGGGCGCGGGCGCGGGCGCGGGGGGCGGCGCGCGGCGCGAGGCGCGGGAGCGCGCGGACGAGGAGTACCGACGCGCGCTGAACGCGGGCGCGGTGTGAGCGCGCGCGCGCCCCGCGCTGTGCGACGAGACGGCGCTGTGACGGGGCGCCGTACGTGGCGGAGCGGAGCGGTCTCGGCCCGCGGACGGGCTTTCGTGTGTTGTCCTTTTGTTGAGCGTTTTCCGCGCCGGACGCTGTTTCGATTCGCTGAGCTTTGGGCGCGTCGCGTCGGCCGCGCCCCGCGAGCCGGCGCGGTGTTTCGCGTTTCTCTGTGCTAAGGCGTGCTCCGCGGTCGTAGGTTAGCGCGCCGGCTCGGCGCTGAGCTCGCGATTGTGTAAATTTTTAATACTAAAATGAACGTAATTTTAGTACCGTTAGATATTATGCGTTTCCCATTTTTTGAACATACTCTGTAATTATATTGCATCGTCTATACTTCATTGTTGCAATCATTTGTAAATAAAATACTTTATATCTATGTTGCCATTTTACTCTTTTACTTGGGACCCCGTCCTGCGACTCCTGCCTGAATATCGACGTCTCATGATTAGGTTGCTAAGAAATAGAAAGAAACGACAGATTTAAGAACATAATCTTTTTATTACAGATGTGAGTGAAATAAATTCGATGATAATCCAACGTACGGAGATGACACAATGTCCACAAAATAAATTAAACATGATAATCAACAGATAAATAAATCTAATTTTATATTCTTGCCTCTTTGGTGTCTACTAGCTAATTACAATCTAGGTTAACTATTTACAAATTTATAACAGAAATATCAGAGGTGAATATAATATACACTGGAAACTGTTCCTGTTTTTGCGGAAAATTAAGACTAGACATTTATAATAATTGATTATGGTCATCGTATCGTAAGGTGCTATATGCGAATGGCAGCCCTTTCCCTGTAGGAACTCCATGAGGATTAATCAAGTCCAACCCGCGTCAACCTCTAAAATCAAACTGATCGTTTCGACATGCACAAGCCACTTCTTTGGTTTCACAAGAACTCCTGTCTATATATACACTTTACATTATTTACACTTCACAGGTTCGATTGTCCGTCCGTCGGCAAACCATGCCATACTTCTGCAATTTGAGCGCTAGTCAGATATACAGGTAGTCGTTTTTCGTTTCCCGACAGTAGCTGATACTGGGGAACTTGTAGACGGGGCTGTATCGTTTCTTGTCTTCGGATTCGAGCGAGAGGGCAGATAGAGCTCTGGTTGGTTCGTCTTCTTCCACCTCGGGGGGGAGACTGAGGGGGAGGCTTCGGGGGGGAAGGGGCGGTGCGCGGGGGTTCCTTCGGACCCTGAAGTGGCATTCTGTGTCCGTCGGCCAGGAACGCTGGACTAGGAGGGGTAGATCGTCAGGGTGTAGTTTTCGTTCGTACTCTTGGGCTGGGCACACCTGGAAAAGAGAAGGTGATGTTATAGTTTGATGAGATATTAATTTATAAACTGCTGCTAAATTTAGGCTGTAGACAAGTTAATTTTTGAGCAATGATTGTTAATTTTCGCACTGTTTATTGAAATTATCTTGAATTTGTTTACTATGCGAATGCAAAAAGCATCTATCGAATCGTGTTATCGAGTACTACAAGATTTTTTCAAATTAAACTCTCACAATACTTTTTTGATTTTGCCTTATAGAATTATCTTAGCAAGTCTGTCTACTAAACAGTTTTGACAAAGCTAGTAGTAGTAGTCCATTCGCTGTCAAAAGCTTGTAATTGCTCAATTGTGGAATAGCTCGCTTAGGTGAGGACTACTGTAACTGTAGGTCTTCTTACCTCATAGAGAGAGAACCGCTCCACCCCCTCAGTAGAATTATAGCAATGCAGGAGGATGGCTAGCAGCTCGTCAGCAGTGGTCTGCTCGCTGGTCAGCAGGCACTTGTACTGCGAAGACGACATCAGCGCGGAGTCGTAGATCCTCACCAGACCGCCTGGACGCATCTTCAGGACGAACCTGGAGAGAGAGAGGTAAAGTTATATTGATTGCCGTTGGATATATTTTTCGTAGAATAGTGTGGAGTATATGGATGGCATCTAAATGTTTTGAGCTTTTTAACTCGCTCAGAATAATAGTAGTTTGAAAGATTTGTTTGTTATCTTTTGTATCAAAACAGAACGAACATATTGACAGACATACACGGCGAGGGACTTTAATCTAAAACTATAGATATTAAAATCATTTATTGCTTTTTAAACACGTTACATAATACCGACTACCTACGATCGGACAGGTGGTGAGAGAGGGGTTTGAGAGACAGCAAATAGTTATAATCAAAAGGCTTCTTGGCCGTAGCAAATTTGCATCGCCATTATCCACCAGAGGTACCAGAGGTAATATTTTAAACCTGATAAATATATTCCTTTGTCTAAAATCTCATTAAGATATATTAGATTGATAAGAAGAAGATTTTAGAAAAGATTGTGATGATGATTGATAATCCCAAAAAATGCAACCAACACCGTGATTCGAAAAGCTGTTTAGATTCCACTCTAAACAAATTACCAACATTTATCACCGTCACAGAAATGCATATGCATATCATGCTCCATCTTGGACCACATCTTCACTTTGCATCAGGTAAGATTGTGGTCAAATGAAGGCTTATCTAACATAAAAAAAAAAAAAAAAAAATATGCCCACGGACCTTCGCGTCAATACTTGTACCTACCTATTAACAACTACATCAATCATCTTTAAGACATTCCATAAAATATAAATATAAGAAAATAGATTAATTGTTCTAAAAAACTAATACAGCAGGTGTGTTCTAAGCGTTACAAATTAGCCTACAGCTGCTTGCTCATGTAAGTTCATTTTCAATAGGGCCAAATTACACCCTTCAGTACCCAGTAGTTCTAAAGTACTTGTTTTCGACCGGAGAGGTGTTGTTTTACTTCGGTCAGAACAGGATGGGGTCTCCACCTGTCAATAACCACAGGGAGACAAATGATACTTCATTGATACATTGTAGAGGTTATGACCACGGTTAAACAAAGATTTATTGTTCATCTGCATACGAAACAAATAAAGAAATCTTTTGGGTGATAGTACTAAAAGAAACAAGGTGAACTTTTCGATTGATTTCAATTTAAACATAAGTTTTATTCTTATTCTATTCAAGACATTTCTTTGCTAAAATTTCTAACGCCTGAAATAAATTTGAGTTAATCGTTCCAAAATAGTGAACTCAACAAAACATTCATAAATTAAAACGTAAAAACTTAACGACCTACTTGAACTTTATGAAGCTAATGGATAAGTCAACAATAAAATTATTACGAAGCTCGTTAACCCTTTAAAACCCACTCCTTTATTACAACATCTTAAGTTACCAGTATTTCCCTACGCAATAGTTGTCTACAGTAACTTAATCCATATGGTCAGTAAAAAGTCCCCATTTTCTTGTTTTGGGACGGGAATAGCGCGTGCCGGAAGGAGGGACAAAAGTGGATCTTTTTTCGTCCGCGGTGGTCCGGACTGGTTGTGATGACCGATGGGGGTTAAGAATAGGCAGGTGATAAATTGCACTAATGATATTTTTTTATGCTCCTCCCACTTATTATAATGTCCTATAAAACATGGAAGTTGAAAGAAGCTTTGAAAGTAGCAAGCTATTTAACAAAATTTTCCTTTTTACCGAGTTATACCTACCAAAGAATAAGAATATAATATTATATACTTTGTTAAAAAAAATTAGTACAAACGGTTTCACGAATGCCATTTGGCTTGTAAAATGCACCCTTGTCTTGGCGGAACTAGACAATAAAATCAAATATAAGTCAATTGTTAGTAGTTAATACATCTGTTCCAACAGAACCAGATGTTGGGTTTGGAAATAATAGGAAAGATAAATGCGTCAAATTCAAGCGGAAACAGGTAAATATTACAGGCTCTACCTACACTCATGTCTTAAGCATTATTATGAAGTTGTGAACAAAAGGTACTATGGAGCGGTTTAGATCGCGTTTGAGCGCACATTAAATTTATTTGCACGATTTGTAGAAATTTTACAAGTAGGTAGCGCAATAATTATGTAATAAACTTATATAGCTACAGACAATTACTTACAATTTTTATACTAATAGTGTCAAACGCAGCGCTAAATTTGTTAATTGAATCATAAATGCTACAATATGTTTATATGTGTGTATATGATCTAGGACTTTTAGCTAAGAAAATAATAAACCTTGAATCTTTTTTTAACCGACTTCAAAAAATGAGGATGTTTCTCAATTCGACCGGATATAAGTTTTTTTTCTGCCTTTTTGTCCGTCTAGATACCACTGAATGGAATGTTAGAGATTCCAATAGCGGTAATATGAAATGCTTCAAGCAAGCTTACTTAGAGTATCCTTTCGGATGGCACGCCTGCAGCGCGGCAGGTCTGGCATCATCATCAAGCTCGAGCGTGGTCCTCATGCCCGCCGTCCGCACCCTCACTTCCATGGTCAGGTAGAACAGCCTCGGGTCCCGATGCCTCATCCGGAACTTGCCGAGCAGGTTCGCCACCACTTCCCGAGCGCGGGTGCCCCATGTCACCGACAAGGTTTTGTATTCGATGTCGGGGCGCAGGCACCGCGCGTACACTTTGATTGTCGTCTGAAAAGAAAGGTCAAGTTGAAATACACAAATTATAATATCAGAAATGCAAACTTATGCAATACAAAATATTAATTCTATAAATCGTTTTCTTATTGTATCATGATAATTCGACAAAGTAAATGTTATTTAAAGATAGTGAGCAAACAGCAACTATCAACTAACTACGTTGGCGATTTTCTTGAAACAAAGTAATGATAATAAACTTTACCCAATTGTTTCCTTTCAAGTATTTCTAGATAGGGAATTATTTCTTAGAAGTTAACGATCTAACGTCAATAACTTCTTCAAATATCCAATGGAAATTAGCTGCCTACATGGGAGATGATAACAAGGTGTTAACAAAGTATTCAAATGGTAATTAAATTATAACAATGCTTATACATTCCAAGAATGCAGGATGTTAAAGACTTTCAAGATTCTTGAAACCTTATACGGGATGCTTTATTCTGCCACTTCAGAATCTGGGATGGCATGCGACGGAGCGACATCCTTTTTAATACAAAAAGAAAGATACTAAGAGATCACATTTAATGAGCGCAGTTTCATACTTATAGCAGTACTTTAGAAAACGTATAGCGCAAATGGTTGGTATTAATATGATAACCATTGCGAATTACAGTACCGTAATAAGCGAAGTTAACACGATTTTCAATGAGCTTAATACCGTACACTTCAAAAAATTAAACCCAATACTGTATTTCGTCACTATAACTCAACCCTTTCACTTGTCACAATAAACTTCCTACAACCTAATCCCTCCTCAATACCAACGCAATCCAACACCTAGAATGCATGGATTGCAGAAAATCAGGTTCTTCAAATCCTTCTAGGTAGAACACAATACACTTTCACCAAAACGCTTAAACAACCATAATACACTTAGCATAAGCGACTCACATGAATGTTATGGGGGTGCAGAGTAAGCCGCGTTCGAGAGACCGGTATCGGTATAGGGGCCAGCATTGTGACACACGTGTGCACTCTACGACGGTCGGAAGACAACTGACGGAAACGGGAAAGGGCTGGTCGAAATGTTGAAATGAATCGGAATGGAGCTCAAACGAGGTGAGACGCGGTAGCTTGTTTGTTGTGATAAGGTGTTTATGGTATTGATAGGGATTTACGGTTATTTGATTACATGGCTAACGAAATGATTATGATTATGGTAATGTTAAGAAATACCAAAGACTGTGAGAAAGCTCAGATATATTCATTAGGTTGGCTCAATTATTAACTATTTAGACAACGAATAAACGGTACTTTGCAAATTATAAAATACAACTTCATTAACATTAGATGAATAATACCTATACATAATAATGACACACTTATTCTAATGGTCCAGGTGTATACTTTAAAATATATATTTTAATTACAATTCATAAGTATATATTTTTCCATTCAAACCAACTAAAAAGAAAGCTCTCATAAAATCTCTCACAGAGTCAATTAAATCGGAGCCATCCCATCGAACCCACAACCGGCGGAACTAAGCCACCTGGCAGTACACCTGTCACCAGGAAATATACGTATGTTCCCAGTTCCCATAGAATGTTCCCATGCAGTCAGCCCTGACGAATGCTGATCTGTTTTGCAAATTGTGGTTTGAATTTGGAAAGTTTGAAGTGTCCAGTATATGTTTAGAGGTATGCGCCTTTATTGATGTTTATAGCAACAGCAACAGTTGTTTTTTTTTGTGGATAGTGTAGTCGAACTTCGATACTTTTTCGTTACGAAACTTAGTAATGTCGGTCTTAAATCCATTAAATAATTTTTATGAAGTCAAGGTGCAAGGCAGATAAAAATTATGTCTACGTAAACAAAAATAATATAAAAAGTTTATGAAACTGAATACAGAGAAAAGAAACCAATTTGTCCACTTTTCTGAGACACTACATCTATTTGTTTTATAAAATAAGAACAGAAAAAGACAATTGCTTTAACCACACAAATCCAGCTCATTACTCAAAGGAAATTAAAGAAACTGAAGCGAAAGCTAATGCCATACATAGTCATCAAACTAATCACGAAGAAACTAATTTGTCCAATGCTTATATTAAGTGCACGGATGCTGCTAATGATGCATGCAAAAGAACAGTATGAATGCTGGATATATCTTTATATATAGGTGCTTTTACCTCGATGTAGAACCAAAGGAAAGTGCAGACGCTGGTAAAAGTGGACATCTTTCTCCTTGAACCGAAGCTCGTTCCGGGCGGATGGCCGTGGAATGCGGTACCAAGCTGCCTTGCAATGTTACTCAATTGCATTGATCTTAAAATGGATCGAAGTAGCCAAAGAGATGATGCTAAGTTACGAATTCAAATCTAAATCGACGGTTAAGAATAATTTAATATTACAATGATTTTAATACATAAACTAACTATGCATGAGAGGACATAGTTGTCAACTTAATTTATTTTTGTTTATGTTCTTATCGATCATTGTGATATTGTGTTTAAGAGAAATGGTCTAAGGGCTATTTATAAGAACCTATGTATTTGATTTAAATGTACAGAATATTCAAAGTTTATATCCATCTACATCTAATGAATACAGACATAATCTCAAAAATAATGCAGAACAAAATAAAAACAACAAACTCAGCAGCGCCCCTACATTTGAACGCTTGAACTAACTGCACATAACATGTGCAAGGAGGTTCACTCTGCGTAGGAGTGCGCGTTAACAAAGCAAGCTATTGTTAAAAGTACAATCGTAAGCATGTAGGTGGCGCTAGAGTAACGAACTTTCAAGTAGTATTTTAATACAAACTCGTGATCATCATTCCCACTGCTGGGACACGGGACTTCTCTCTTGGCGAGAGAGATGTACAAACTCATAGTATTGCACAATCGTATTTTGCTAAATAAATTTGCATAGTTTCAACTAATAAAGTCATTGTACATTACGAAAATTAGAAAAAAAAACAGACCTAGAGAGTGCAGATGATATTATAGAGACGGCTGGTCCAAAATGGATGCGAGTGGCAGAATAAGATCATTAAGCTTCTTTGGAGGACTTCGGAGGAGAGGAGAGGGGTTCTTGCTAATTCTAAAAGTCATGTTTTAATTAGTGTTGAATCCTTAATATCCGACAGACGGCGCTACCATCGCAGTGTCAAATTTTAAATAATATTCGAATACTTGCCGGGAAAAAAATTGAATAAAAACCCGTGCGAAGCCGGGGCGGGCCACTAGTTTTATTTATATAACGAAATTAAGAAGAAAATGCTTTTATCACAACTCTGTGTCTAGAATAACCAGTGGAGCAAATCATTGCCTGCTAAAGTTATATTAACTTTATTTTGTGTTTTTGTTTTTAATTGAATTACATAATATGTACCTTATTTTGATCAGTACATAAGATTCCAGTAAATTTATTTGCTTTACCAAAACACACTACCCTATAAACAAACGAAACGAGGACAACATACCGACTGCAAGATCAATAACAAATATGTGCTTAGTCAAAGGCTAAACACACATTAGGGTATAGACTCCAAACTTAAGTTCAAACATTACGAAATCTAAAAGTCCATTGACCACCCACATTTAGCAACCGACAGGAACAACCCACTCTTAATTATTGACGACCATCGGGATTACCTAAAGGGTCAACAAGAGCGTAACGCATCGATCACGATTAAACTCCGGCGCATCGTAACGTTACGACATCGCGTCACCCCTGCTACAACGGACTAACGACTAAATTCGTTTAACAATCGTAATTTGTACGGGTCAAGATGTCGAATAATGACCACGAGATAGCGCTAGGAAAGTTTAACTTTCAGTGGAAATTTACGATATGATAAGCTTGTAGCAAGATTGTTCGTCATTTTAAAGGAAATAAGATGTCTGATACTGCAAAATCTCTATTAACTATTGTGGTTTAACGAACCGCAGAAGAAACCGCAAGATCCCTAATGATGTTCCTCATTACTCCTCCGAAACGGTGGAAGTTTTCTAGCGCAATAAAAAAAGGAAAAACTGTACAACAAATTTGTCATGCTCTCTTTAGATATATCAGAGGAGAATCTTAAGTAGCCTTAAGTGTTTTAGTCACCAAGCCACCAACCAGTGCCTAATGCCTAAAGGTTAGGTTGTTTCAATCATCATCAGGATGCGAACGTCAGCTGGATTTAATCAGGATGCTAGATGATGAAGATTCATTACTGAGAGACTGAGGTGTTCATTTGTGACATTCTGCTCGATCCGAGAAGCTTAAACATTTTAAAGGCAGAGACACTGACGAATGATACTCAATTAAGATTAATCTAAGATTGAAAACTAATTTAAACTATAAGATATGCAGACTATTAAGCGCGTACAAGTGAGTGGTCAAAAGTATAATATATCTATCAACCAACCTACCTATATCAACCGTAAATGTCAACGTAATGTAATGTACGGTTTTCATAGTTGTTAGCAATTCTTTACAATCTTTTCTTCTTCACAATTGGACTTGTAAATCGTGTTCGTGTGAGGGAAGCCCCAACTTACGTTTGAAGCTCTAATAACATACTGCTCTATTAAATTAACATTTATTTCAGCAGCACCTTATTACACGTTCAGTTTCACAGTCGATCGCGCCGCGCACTGAAGCGTCTTTCGGAAGTCGTAATTGCATAAACTGTCGGGAAACGGTGTCGTGGCCCGCGTGTTTGATAGACTGAAGAGGATGGAATAGTTGCGGATTCGGAAGAGGGCTAAGAACTTCCATGATTAAACCAAGATTGCTGCTGCTACTGTATGCATACTTTGAAAGATAGAGGAAGCTCAACAGAACAATTTCGTGCAAGTTACTTTCATGGTGCGCATGAGATGTGTTTGGCCGGGTATAAATTTGCAATTTGAATTATTCAAGTTCAGAAGACGTTTGGCGTGGGCGTGACTAAATCTACGTCACTTCAGAATCTTGTACATCGCTTATACCCATTTGCATATGTATAACATCGCGTATACCGTGTATTACACCATAAGTATGGTTCTCACTATCCGGGTTGGATTTATTCATCAATGAATGAAAAATATATCAATTAGACAACATGTTGGTCTATGTAAAGTTGCAAGTAGAGTTAAATCCAACAAATGGTCCAATCAAAAGCGATTATCCTCCTACCGGATACCGCGATCTATAATAAGCTCGTCTACAAAAAGCGTCACGATCGAGCGTGCTTCCCATTTCCTAATTTCCTGCGCCGTCACACCTCATTCACCCAATTTAGAGGCGTCCTGTCTGTCTGTTAGAACAGTAGTATGGAAGAAAAAAGATGAACAATTGGTTTGCTAAGCGCCAAGCATGAATTAAAGGATTGAAAGATTTGAAAAGAACGAACGCAACGCGTTAGCAATTATTTTCGCTCAGCGAAAACAATCTCTGTGAGCAAAAACTGTTTTAAACTTTTGATGCAGTTTATATGCTAATGCGTATTTAACTGAGTAGGTACGTTATAACTTTACTACCATGTTGTTTATTTTCTTTTGTTTTATAGTTAATTTGTCGCTTTGTGGAGATTTGTCGAATAATAATTTTCAAAGCCATACGCAGCATGATTTTCAACTTCCTCTCAAAGCTTTATCTACTACTGTCTATATTATCGTTTTTTGCACTTTGACTTTCGTAATTTTTATAACTTGCATTGAACCCTGATGGATAAAGAAAGGGTTACGTAATGATAGAGAGGTGATGACTGCCCTTAAAATACTAATCAGTCCGAGTTATAGAATTAGATATATCCGTCTGAGAAATTTTAATTATCTTCAACTCCATCAACATCTAACTATCAACATCGTCCCCAATCCCAAAAACATTTTGTATTTTCTGTATATTTCGGCGACCTACATCCAAATGCCTCAATCCCACCGATGGAGTCATAGGACTATCGACGTAATCAGCATAAACCACTCGGAGTGCTCGGACGGGAGCCAAACGACGGGAGTGGCCGAGTGATAAGATAACTGGATACTACTGGATATCTGGAACTGGATTTAAGGGATAAGTGGATTGGCGAAGCTCTTACTGAAAGACTGAAATATTAGTAGGTTGATAGTTTGAGTCATTTTAAATAAACCATTTCACCAGTTCTGTATTTTTAGCAGCGTAATTTTTATATTTTCAGATTTACTAGTCATAAGTCTAATACCAAAAGGCCTCCAGACCCGTTACTTTTGAAATAAGAAAAGCACGTGGTTGTACAGAGTGGAAATATTTAAAGAGGCTTTTGCCAAACAAACGATTTAACAGTATGAAGGGTGATAAGATTTACTATGCTCTATCCTTTCTTAACAGAACACACTAAACCCCAACGATTGAATTGCCCTTGGATATTTATTAAGTTAACTCCCAGCCAGTAGCTTATCGGCACATTTGCTAATTTCTTTTATTACAGAAACAGCAAGCAAAAAATACCACCTGTGTTCTTGATGAATTATTAAAAAGACCCAGACACAGATCACTATGATTCTGTCACTTCCTGCACCTGGCTCAGCACGTGCGCGCGCGCAGCTCTCCTCTTGTTCTAGGGTTCCGTAACACGATCCTTTATTGCACAGGCTTTGTTTGTTCAGGCGTTTGAGTGCTTTGGGTTTTTCGTTCTGTCCCTTCCTTTCTATTTTGTATTTTTTACTGTTTTTAAGAGATTTTTTTTAACAAGCGCCTAATCCGACTACTTTTAGTAGCGATAAATCCCTCTGGAATCACTTTATTAATAAATGGACACTACAATAGTAGTTTTTGAATTATCTCAAAGATACAGACAGATAAACATGATAATGACGTTATTAATAGGACGTGAGTTCAAATGAATTGCACAAACAAAAACTAATAATACAAAAAGCGGGCTTAATCCCAAAGCATTACCCTACCCTTTTATCTCAAAACAATAAATCATATAAAATAAATCAGCGGATTAACAAAAAAGTCTTACATTTATCCCGATTAATGCCGCCGTCTTGTATATAATAATGCATTTTCTTTCAGCTAGAAAAGTAAAGTGTATTTACATGACAATTTTGTATTTGGTCTAATATAAGAACTCTTTAACTCTTTAGCATATGGCGTATTCCCTGAAAAGACCATTCATAAACTCGGCAGGTGATACGGCAGCTGATAATGAGACTCAGTCATTCAGCTTGAATAATGAGTATTCTAATAATACATTCAAATATAAAAAAAACTACTCATAGGGTAAGCAAAGCTTTGAGATAAAGGGTTTTAGTAGAAATTCTTAATGACACTAAATTGTTGGTTAACTTTTAAAAGCGTATAGGCGGTGGCAAATTGTTCCAGCAGCGAGTGGCTGCAAATCGGAATGAACCCCGGAAAGCAACTGCTTGTGATTGTCTGTACAAAAATAAGAGACAAGAGCCTATTAATATAAGATAATCGATATTTATTAAAAATATCTGACTGTGAAGATTACAGGTAAACAACAAATTCTACATCTGTTGACACTAAAACGAATCGAATCTTGACTCATCTGAAAGGGTTTACAAGATTATTTTAAATCACTTTCAGTCTGTTGTTACAGTTGTCAGTAGTTTGAGGAACGACCTATAAAATATATAAAAATAGGCCTGTCTGTCTGGCGCGCGCGGGTCAGGGCTCAAGAGGGCTTCAGTTTAAATTAGATTTTAAGTGCTAAGGTATGTTAAGTTTTTTGTTATCTACTTCTGTAGACAAGGGTTTGTTTGTTTTGAAAGATATGAGAACATGAATGCATGGCTGCTTGAGGTAGGTAGACTGGTGGATCGGTTCTAGTTTGTATTGACTATAAATCTACGGTTTCGTATTATGTATGTGTATCTCGTGAAATTAAATAAATTTGTTATGTATAAGATGAACTCAACAGTGTCCAGTTTATACACTTTTTGCAATGTAAAAAAAAGGTCTCGAACTCTGAGGTCCGTTGCCTCTATGGCTATTAAATTGACTTTTATAAAAAGCTAAATATTTGTACTTAGATTATGATCTTTTTATAAGTTTTATTCTGAAAACTCGCATGTCTAGATTAACTTTTACGATATTTTTCAGTGCAAAACAGGTCAAGGTGATATGTATTACAACATTGCTCAGTAGAAAATCTAAGCCTACAATTAGAGTTATAATAACAATCATCATGTGCATAACGGAGAGCATAACCCACTTAGCTACGTGCTAACTGCGGGCACGCGGCATGTGTTGTGACGTCACTGTACAGCACCGTTACTTAGGTAAGTAAGTAGACGTAGATGTGTCATAGATATGTCTGATGTGATGGTCTGTTTAAAATCATTGTCCCGTAAGTAAAATTGTAAGTTAGCGTTATTTTTATTTAAGAAGTTATCGATTATCCGGGGGTATATGGTATGGTAGACTGCAGCACCTGGGGCATGAAAGCGACTCCATTAACACCATACTCCAGCTCCAAGAAAATAAATTCTAAGAACCAATGCACAAGACTACCTCTGAAATCCACGAGCATATTGAAATTAAGACGGTTATAGTGGAATTTCGAACTTTGGCAGTCGAATACAAAGAACGGTTAACCCATCACCCCAAGGAGCTTGCTGGACGACTCACTATGGATCCGTATTTGAGATAGCTAAAACGCCATCATATCCTGGAGCTACAAGGCCGGCGGTAGCTCTAGGCTGCAGAGGAGGCTTATAATGGGAAGCCAATCTCCATGACAACATTCACTCATAGTCCTAGGACTGATTGCAAATAAGAACAAAGAAAAAAAATTCTGAAAAATTTTCTATCAATAGCGGGTTTTATATGTATTATAAAAATATCTTTGTATGTCTATTATATTAAGTATATCAAATGTCTAGTACCCTTAAGACAAGCTTCGGGCTTACCACGGGGCTAGATGTTGTTGTGTGGATTGTGTGAATATTTATTTTATTTATTTATTATAATCTCGTTTCTTGCTCAAATTGTCAATTAACTTCCTAAAAGACAAACAAATGTTAACTATTAGGCTTACGTAAAGTACAAGAGATAGTAGATTTGTAAATATTGAATTGCTTTTCTTTTTCCGTCATTTCCTATATCCGGCCGCCATATGAATGTAAGCTAATTGAATGTCGATAAAACAAATAATTTTCCCACAGATCCACACTTGGACGCTAAGTTCAATCTTGAGTTCACGTTTGACAACTTCAACTTCGCAACTTAAAATCGAACTTGGGTTGAGTTTGGTTTATTAATACAGGACTTAGTATCATCACCAGTAATTTAGTATTCTATGGTATCACTTGATTGATTGTATTTGTATCGTCTTCAAGCGTTTGGTTATAATGTTATCTCTACCAAGTGTCGTAATGATTACTATTGAGGACAGTTTGTATAAGTGGACTATTAATACAGTTGTTATGTGTAATGTAATAAAACACATTTGATGAACAGTAAGGGGGACAATTAATATTCAACTTATTTATCAAATGATTATGTGATTAATAATATTATATAGGGTACAATTAATATTCAACCTTTTTTGTAAAATTATGATGCCGGAAATATTTATTTATTTAGTCATCAAAATCCCATGGTAAAATTTCAAAGATAACAATTTAATAAGTTAGTTATATATAAGCTAATCCTAATTAAATGTTAGTTGGAACCTGGTGGAGCCCCGTTGGGGCATTACACCCTATGGGGCTTATATCTGAGAGTTAAACATTGGTTTAACACTTTTATGTAACCTCACGAAACAGCTAATAAATAATTATGATTTATCAACATATCACGAACGACTAACGTATGGTCTCAATTTCAGTTGACAGGATCCGAAAAAAACCGGTCAACCAGCTGTGCAATTGATCTGTTCGACTAATTGTTGGTTTACTACCATTACGACATGTCGGTTTGGTCACGAATTGTACTCTACTGTACAATGATTGTCATAAAGCTACAATAAGACATTGACGTCAGCGGTAGTGGGCAACTATACTCCTAGTACGAAGTTGATGTTTCACTTCTACGACACATTTATGCCTGAATTAAATATGTGTCACCTTCATATTTTGAATTGAACAAAAAAACAATTTTGTTTCTAAAAAGCAAGTTTTTAAAGGCATCTTGCCTTTTAATTACTTTAAGAAGAGGTCAATTAGTTCCTAAAAACTAAGCTTAAATAATGTTCTTTTACCCGGAAATCGTTGTTTTGCCATAAGCGCATGGATACCTATAAATAAACAATACTTTCGAAGCAATATGCTTGATTTTTCCCGACTCCTTTACCTAATATCATCATAATTCTCACAAGTTGTACATAAAACCTTCTTTTTTAATCACTCTACCTATTGCTGAAAACCGCATAAAGATCTATTCAGTAGTTTTTGAGTTTATCGCGAACATAAAGACAGACGCCGAGGGGGGCTTTAATTTTGTAATAGAAGTAAAGAGTTATAGATCCTCTCTCGTAAAAAAAAGTCCCAGCCGCGAAAACGTTAAAATTGGTGATAATTATAGATCCTCAAATTTGAATCTAGCGAAATACTGAAGAAGAAATATACCTCAGCATATATTACCGAGAAATACAACATAAAAAACAACAATGGTTTTATTTTGTATTTTCCGTTGCGCGTTGCCTGTGTTAGCTCTTCCAATAAACCCACGGGCAACACAGCAGGCCGCAATTAGTACAAACATGTCAATTACTTGTAAACACAGCGGCCATAACCGGCCATTATTTAACCAGCCCAAATGGAGTGGAATTTCGCAAGGGGTTAACAAAACGGTGTACAACTCCCTTATTCTTCGAACAATTCATTATTTATATTTTGTAATTAAGCAGATTAGGTAGGTAAGTACTTTACGAAATTATACATATATGTACGCTCATGTTCACAAAAGTCTTATTGCTGGCTAATAGAACTGTATTAGCTTAAACACGCAAAAAGCCTTTTTGTGGCTTATTTTGCGACTATTATAGATATAAATAATAGCGAATCACATGATCCCGCATCTCGCTGGACTCGAACCCACGTCTTCCATTATACGCAGCGAAGATATGGTTACTTCGTCTTCATTTTTGCTAAACAAATTTTAGAATATTAGTTTCAACATATAAGTGGGGTTTATCACTTTATACAAAAAAAAACATAAAAGGTAATAGTGAGAATCTTTTAAAAACTGATATTAAACAGATTTGGCACTAATTAGGTTTCAGAATAACGTTTTTATTAAACTTTCCATTAGCATCCTATAAGTCTGATGTAAAATTAATGTACTAATTAGTTTGTCACAAAATGTTTTTTTCACTACCCTTATTTTAATTTTATAGTATTGTGAAATTAGTATTCGTGATTGATTATTATAAGTTAGTGTATGTGTACAAGCCTGAAGATGGATAATTTTAAGTGTTAATATTGTTTTTTCATGTAAGTGAAATTATTTTCTTATGAGAAATAAAGAATCTTAACATAAAAAAATATTTTTAAACCTCAAACCTCAAAATGTGAAATATTTTTATGGATACGTGTTTATGTGTTTTTTTTACCTTCAAAGTGACGAAAATACTTTGCTTTGGGGGAAAATTGAGAATTAATATGGAATAAGTTTTTTAGAAGGTTAGATAACAATAGATAGGTAGTATTGTACGGAAAACAAATACATACTACACAAGCGCACGAGTTATTAATTATAACGTTCAGTCCTAAAAAAATAGCATTTCATGCTAGTAAGTCAAACATTGATAAATTACTTATAAATAAACAAACACGCTAGTTCGTTTGTTTGTCTCGCTTTCTAAAACACACGCCATGTCTGGTTGGTGATTACTCGGTGTTATTAAAGGTGTTTTTTATTGGTTTCTTCGCGGTATCAATTACCCATTTTGTTATGCATCATATTATATGTTAAATCAATTTATCCGCCATTACCCAGGCTAATTCTAAAAACATGTGCACATAAAGAAAAGCATATTCTTTTCAAGATATGCACTGGAATATAGGCTTGAAGTCCTTTTAGCCAGTCGTCGGACATGAATTGTCTATTGCTTAAAACTATTGAGAAAATTCGAAACATGACAAAATACGAGCCATGGTGTGCAAAGATCTAGATTTTACTAATATTTTTATTAAATACCTTGCTATGGCTAGTTGGTAAGCTTTAGTAATTATTCATAGTCCCGAAAAACATTTTTATGTAAATATTTAAGAATGTTCTCGAATTCTAAGTGTAGTGTCAAATGATAGAGCAAGACAACTACCAAACTACATTGCAAAACTTTAAGAAATAATTTAGGAGGCCAACTATAATATTGATGTATGTATTCTTTTTCATAAACCAGTACTTGTAAGTGAGATAACCAATCAAATCATCAAGGCAATTGGCCTTATTCAAAAATACTTAAAGTCCCCAATATTATTTTTTCTAAACAGTAAATAAACACTTCTAATGCCTCTAAAAACAAAACCAAGTGTTTATAGCCCTCACAAGCATTCATTCAGACACGAAGACATCTGAAGGAAGCGCGCATCATTTACGCTTTAGAATCGGTTTTTACATTTCTTTGATGTATAAATTATTTTTGAAGATCTATTTACATTATAAAATAGGAAACATCCGATTTCCGACGTTGAAATAGAAGTCCTAGCCGTAACGAAAGAGTTAACTTAAAAGGATATAAGCTTTCTATCATGTATATTAGATATTTACCTATTAATTTAACTAACCATAGAATTACAGTGAGTGTTATTCAAGATACGTCATATTTTACTAATTAAAAATATTAAATAAACAACAATGTATTTAAAAAATAGTTACAGCATAGGTACAGCTTATAAAAGTATTTTTGTGTAAATCTAAAATCAATTGTTTAAGTTTATTTCGACACTTTCTAACAGACATAAATAGCAAATAAATCATGATTTTAAAATAAATAATGGTTATTAACACCTTTTCGTTTCCCTATTCAGGATGCAGGCATGCTAATTGAAACCTCCTCGGATTCGCTTAACCTATTGTTAAAAACCACAATGCGTTACCTTTAAGTGGTTTAAAAGATCTAAGCTGCTAGATTTTGTAAAACTGTTGTTTGCGAATGTGATAATAAAGAAATAAGCATATGTGTAAGTTTAACGGAAAAGCATTTGATAAGGCAGAGGATGGGCTCACAGGACAATCATATCTAATCATATCTATTCCAGTAACTACACAAATACTTACATACCTACCTACCCCGCGTGCCTACATGTTTGATTCGAATATGTTATGTTCAGCTATGGAGAGAGCTATGCTCGGAGTTTCTCTGAAGGATAGGATGCTGAACGAGCACATCCGAGAACCAAGTTACTGGCATAGCTTATAGGCTAATCCTGACAGCAATTATAGCAATCAAACTGAAATGGCAGGAGGCCAGTCATATTATGATGCCTATAACCGATGGGAAAATGTGTTCTTCAAGTGAAGATCGCGGCTCGGCAGACGTAGTGTGGGACGCCCTCCGGATTGGTTGGATGACGACCTGCGAAAGACTGCAGGCAGATGCTGGATGCGTCCAGCCGAGGACAGGGCGCTACGGCGCTCATTGGGAGGCCTAGGTCCAGCAGTGGACATAGGCTAATCAACAAGATAAACATTCTTATTACTGGCTTTGCTCTGAGCTTGTGTTTTTTTTATGTTTGATAAGCCTTTTTTTGAACACAATCTCACCTGATGTAAAGTGACGATGTGGTCTAAGATGAAGACCTAGAAGGTAGATGGCTTCTCCGGACCACATTACAAAACACGAAAAAATCGCTTCACGCACTGGCCAAGCTCGGAGGGTGACAAGCCGCGGCCGAAGCCTACCACCAGAGACTGGTCATAGCACCACCCGGAGGTCACATGTAAGGATTCAGAGGATTGTTTTAAAGAAACTAGACATCTGATTTACTTAATTCCATAAGCATTCTAACTGTAAAAAAATATTTATATGTATAAATAAATATTTTTATTGTACATTGAAAACACACATCAAATCAAATCTAGGAACTAGTGAATGCCAAATCAAAATGACAAATGTTTTGTTGCTGTCAAAAACCACGTACGAAATTCGCAACCGTCAAACCGTAGTCGGTTTGTTATAAAACCTTACACAAAAACGCCATTGTTCTAAAAAAAATATTATTAGGCCGGATGTGGATGTTTGGACAACAGAGGGCCGATGCTGTGATAGTGGTGTGATAGGACCGATTGTTGTCTTAACAGTGACCTATTTTCGGACAACATCAAACATTGTATCGACGAGTAAATAAGCGTTTGTGGAAATGTGTCGGAGATAACTCAATGTTGCGTTTATAATGACGTAAACTTTATATAAATGGAAATTATGATGCCATATTGCACTATCTTGTACTTCTCATTTCTGTCAGTGTAACTTTAGATTTATAGTACCTACTTAACTCATCATTTCATCATCAATTATTTAATTATGACTAAAGATAATACTCGTACTAGAGATAATTATCGTTTTAGGAAATCGAAGCGATAAATTCGAAATTTAATATAGTTATAGTTGCATATCCCAATTTAGCTAATATTACAATTGCATTCTTCAAAAACTTTAACCTTTCTTACCAGTTAAAAATATTAACGTAGATAATTTAAATTATATTAAACTATTCAGAAATCTAGTACCCGTAACAAAAAACTTAATTAGAGCTTACCACGGGGCTGCATATTATAAAATAAATAAATAAAATAAAATAAAAATACCTTTATTTCCTACAAAATATACCAACTTGTGTTTTAAAACCTCCTCCAAAGACGCCCACTGCCCTATATCCCTTGCTATGCTGCATGAATAATTAGCCCACCAATTTACTATCTATACAAAGTTAACATTAAACTCAAACAACCCCTTGTTTATGCAACTTAATCCAAAGCACATCAGAACAGCTTCATGAAACGGCTCATTGCGCATGTGCAAATAAACGGCATAAAAGCGGTGTCGGTTCTCATCCTGAAACGGGACACCGACTGCAAACTGATATAACTGATAGATTACAGACAGACAGACCTTGTTAGTGTAGGGCTGCCTGTAAGCCATTTAGTACGGTCAAGTTACCCTGCAATAGGATCGTATATGGCTTTCTATAGTAGTTTTCAAAAGGGGCATTACTCAACTTATATAAATCTATACTAATATTATTAAGCTGAAGAATATGATTTTGTTAAAACGCACCATCTCAAAAACTACTAGTCCGATGTGAAAAATTATTTACTTGTTAAGTAAGTAGTTTATTTATCGTGTCTGTTAACGGGCTAATAGCGAAGATCATTACTATTATTAGAACTATTTATTCAGAGGCTCTCGCTGGGAAACTGGATCAAGGGTCAGAATCAGAAGTAAGACCTATATAAAATGTATGTATGTAGTATATCAATCACCAAACACTCATAGTACAAGCTCGCTTTGTTTGCGGTTAGGTGATGCTGTGTGATTAGTACGGAAATATTTATTTATAATAACCCAAATTCTAATAAATGATTATGAATTACGAAACAGATCTCTAAACCGGGCAAGATTCGCAGAACTTAAAAAATGCGTGTAGACTAAACTTAAACGAGACTTTGCATGGGAACATACAAGCATCCAACTAAACGCTCCTATATTTGGTCCATCCGGACTCCAAACATAGACCATATCATCTCAAACGAGCAATGGCGCAAATTGCCGCCGCAAATGATCACCAAATTAAGAATTCAAATGTTGCAAGAAGAGGGAATCAGATGTTTAACGAATGTATCAATCAAGATATAATGGTGAATGCTTGCGGTATTGTTTGTTGATCGAGGACGAATTTGTTATGGTATAATGAATCGAGTTATTGTAATTTAGAAAGATTACATCTAATAACCTACATATTGTTGTGCTGCATGTGAATGCAATATTTTGCTTTTTAACCGACTATTCTGAGTTGAGCATAATAATCTAACCAACCTCTACCTATAGGTTATTAAAAGTAATTAACGATAATTAATTAGTTTTAACGATTAAATATTAAATAAAATCATAGCAAGAAAAATATGTATCAGGTAGATTTTTGTTATCACATACCTAATAACTGCTACAGATTCTTGGCAGGAAGTGCCGAGATCACGAAAATGGTATGTCGAGTGCTTTCCAACCTCCACTTCTATCCTGTTTCGGCCCGATTTCATTCTTAGGCCGGGCGCAAACGGGCCACCTTATTATACATTTTGTTAAACGCGGCGCACATGTGTGGTCGGGCCCTTGCTACAGAGTAGCAACAGTAGTGTTTTTCGACTCGTTACTTGGGGTCGCTTCGGGCCGAACAGTCGCCAATACGCGCCACAGTCGCGCTACTACACTCGTCCCGCTTACCGAATTTTAAAACGTGGTAGCTTCCCAACACTGGTTGGTGTTGCTCGTTTCTGACACTTACAAAATCATACAGATGTAGCGGTAGCGACCGCCACCAGTAGTGGCTGTATTCGGTGGCACGTTAGCGTCGAGTCTTAGATTCATTTAACTAGAACCTTTAGTATCTCTCTCGTTAAAAGGCCGTTAATTAAAGCCCCTTATGCAAACCCAGTGGCGCGTGAAGATGCGCCGGCGCGGCGCGAGCCATGCCTGCGCGCGCGACTGTCTACAGTTAATGACTGCGCGCGTGATGCGAAACACATGCTCGTCGCTAAAGCGAAAATTAATGAAAAATGTATTTATTAAGTAAGGACACCCAACACAATTCATAACATAACTAAAATGTTAACAAACAAAGTTTCTCGTACTGTTTAAGTACTAGATTTTATTTCGAATGGGGTATTTTTATGTAGGTTTAAGAAATCTATACTAATATTATAAAGCTGAAGAGTTTGTTTGTTTGTTTGATTGTTTGTTTGTTTGAACGCGCTAATCTAAGAAACTACTGGTTCGAATTGAATAATTCTTTTTGTGTTGGATAGTCGAGTTATCGAGGAAGGCTATAGGCTATATAACATCACGCTACGACCAATAGGAGCAAAGATATAGTGGTAAATGTGTAAAAAACGGGAGAAATTGTTCATCTTTGAAGCCTTCCGTTGCGTGCGCCGTGAAAACGGTTCAAGATACACAAAAAATATGTATTAAAGAATAATAGCTCTTTTAATGATCTAAAAAACAGTCCGCGATAGTATATGTCTATCTTTTAAGATTAACTCACAAAAACCGTTTTTATGGTACCTAATTGGTCGAAATAATTTGTTTAAGTTGTATCAACATAATAATATTAATCTTTGTTCAAATAAATATGTTGTTGGTTAAGAGTACTTCATCAATTATAACGCGGGTAGCACCGCAGGGCACAGCTAGTAGGTAATAAAACACTTGGGTGATGTAGTAATGATGCACTGATTTAAAGTAAAAAAAAATCCTTAGAGTTAGAAGCACATGTATGACCCATACATGGACAGGCAAACTTGAAGTTAATTAAACCAAAATTATATTCGTCTATGTAAGTTCATACAGATTGAACATTAAATTAATTATCAAAGTAATTAACATTGTCTTGACATAAGCAGTGCTGAGCACCTATTGCATCTACTTCAATCGATTAATATATATTCAAAGAGTCTGTCAAACAAACTATGCTTCATTAAACTAAAGCGAAGAGAAAGTCAAGATAAGTATGATCAAAACATCTGTAGCACATTACCATAGATGTAGCAACAACTGTGGGTACAAGCGAACAGGGCCTCAGTGGGCGTTTAGTGGGCGAGGGTTAAGATAACAGGTTAAACCTTTTTGTTATAAGGCAATTAGTGTAATACATCAGGTTAATCTGTAAAATATCGTCCTATTTTAATAAATAGGCCATATTTGGTGATAGCATACTAGAAAAGGACATATCGCATTATTGAGCTTATTTTAAATGCTGTGCCTTTTGTTTATCATTTTTGTCATTGAATTAAGTTTCTGCTCTATTTCAATTTATTTTAAGATATACATTTAACATAATCGGTACTTTATTCATTGAATCTTTACGACGACTGTCGGAGATTACAAAATGTTCTTATCCCATACATTTGACAGATAAAGATAAAATTTGAGTTGTTGAAAATCTGCCAAATGCATGGAATTACATCATGTTGTCAACTGCAACAGTCGTTAGTGGCAACTCAGTGTAGGGCTAATGTTTAACTAAAATTTTACAAAAAAACAAGTGTACTTTAAATCAATTTTAACGATACACAAATAATTCTCCTTTCATGAGATGCTGGACCGAATCTTATCATATAATGAGACTATTTCAGAAGCTTCACCCAAATCAAAAAACATTCTCGTATTTCGAAGATATACCCAAATCAAACTTTAAGACGTCGGTCGATCCTCATTATGTTTTTAATGTTTCGGCGTCACAGTCGAACGGGGTCCCGCCTGTCCACCGCGCCCGACCGACGACGGCCCTCTGATCGAATGTCGATACAAGCATTCCTGGGGACTCACAGACCGTGAATATTCTAACAAGCCCAGGTTTAAATAAAGTTTGAAACAAAAGTTGAAGACGAGCAGCGAAAAAAGGTATCCGGGAATCAACTGAACTTTAGCTAATGCAAAGTTTAAAGGAATGTAACATCATCTTTTTAATTGCATGACATGATGACCAACTAATGCTATATACCTGGCAATAATTAAAGGAATGGTTTAACTAAACCAGCCGGGGGACCAGATTTTGTACAATCTACAAATTCTGGTTTCGGGTCTGGTATTTCATGTGTATCATAAGTATATATTTACAAAAAAAATGTATCTATGTAGTATATCAGTCACCAGTATATACAATATACTATAGTAGTATATATGTACCCATAGTTCAAGCTCCGCTTAGTTTGGCGTTTGGTGATGCTGTGTGAGTAGTCCGGAAATATTTATTATTATTTGTTTATTTTATTTATCTATTTTATTAAACGTTTTATTAGCCTTCTGTAAGGCTGATATAATAAGGTAAATATTTATACGGATACGGGGGGAAGTATGCACGAGTACCACAGGCATATACTGAACTCATTCTGAGAACAAGCCTTATAATATCTATCCCAGCTTTCTGTAGCTTAAATGTAAATAAGTATAAAACAAAATACCTGAACAATTAAAGCATTAAAATACAGTAGCGCAGTTCGCCTACCATTACTTACAATTGCACTCATTAAGGCTACAGCCTTCGAAACCGGTCGCAGAATCTCTGATTCACCGCATACCGATGTAATACCTACTTTTGATGCAGATGAAAGGAAAAAGTAATATCAATGTCTTGGCTTAGCATAAGCATCCCTATTTACGTCACCACTGCTGTGACAAAGGGACTCTTTGACGAGAGAGATTAGGCCTCAATTCACCACGCGCTGGCGTCGGTGTCAAAGTGTCGGTGACTGTCACATGTTCTTCAAACTCTGCAAAGCTCTCAGAACATGCCGGTTTCCTTACGATCTTTGCCTTCACCGTTAAAGACAAATATCCAGAGGTGCGCAACGGGGGTTTGTACCCACGACCTTCGGAATAAAAGTCGAGCGTGCTCCCACTTAGCCACAGCGTTTTTTTTTTGTCTGGTTTGGTCTTTGTCTTAGCTCCAAGTAAAATAATAGTGAATAGACGTTGCAGAATACAGAAGTTTTGGTCCTATCCAAACTTGAGATAATAACAAAACTCGTTTGAACTAAACTAGACAATAAATATTAAAAGAATTAGAGTTATAATATAGGATAGAAGTTTACAATAAATATTAAAATAAAGAGTTAAAAAATAAGATAGAACTTTCGTATCGCACTCTTAAAAGTTCTCATAATTATCCAGAGTTCTAACGTTATAATTAACGTAATAATAATATATAACAGGCATCTCTCTCTTCCGCGAGAATTGCAAAAACGCGTGTGTTAATGTGCATAACGACTTCCCATACCTAAAAACTATTCATATCTTTATAAGTACCTATGTCTGCTTCCCAAGATACGCCATTTTAGTACTTACTGCATTCCCTGGCCCTATCAAAGCACATCTTAATAGTGCGTCAGAGCTCCAATTAATGTTCGTCATTTATCAAAGACAAGAGTCCAGTGCCGACTTTGATACATGATAGAATTACATCCATTTGCATAAGGAATAAATATAGTTAGATACGTGGACCTGCCAAGTGATTTGCTCAGACATTCTTGTGGTTAGATCGCTGTGCGGTATCGGACAAGGATATTTTACAATCAAGTCAGGTGGTCAATCATTGTACAAAGCAAAAGTAGGTGATCAAAGTCAACGTTTCAAAACATTATCTATCGTGACCACCAGATGTAACAAGTTATACCAAAGTGTCTGATCAAAATTAAGTATTGATTAGTCAAAAGTAAATTATCATAACACCGAGGTTCGAAATAAATGTGATCACTTATTTAATTACTTCTAATAAACTATAACTATTGTCAGTAATTTTTGACTTCATTTTTGTATTTATTAATTTGGGATCTTATTTAATCAGTAACTTTTGCTGTTACCTGTGCCTAGGTACCAGTTAGAATAGGTAGTACCTAGATTAAGCTGTCGCAATATTTTCGTTGCTTAGTTTAGAGGTTACTCAATTCTTTAAGTTGAAGTTGATCTGGATTAGTTTTTAATTATGACTAGCATTAATTTATTTGATTTTATATTTTAATTAAAGTTTTTTTTTCCCATAAGGTTGCCTGGAAGATATCGCTTTTAAGCAATAAAGCCGCCGATTGTACCACTTGTTTTGTATATTGTTTGACTTGTTTATGTTACTGTGTTGTGTACAAAACAAACGATTTTGTATTGTATCGTATTTACTTATAACTTACCCGTTGACCCTCACCTCAGGTAATAAGGTCAGGTAAGCGGTAACCGGTTACCGCTTGGGGATTAACGAGTTAAAAACTTACAAAAATCAATACTTAATTGTTTTCTCGTTTTGAGTATGATATGTTCCTGATTATAATAGCCCTCGTCCATGGCATAGCTTAGATGCAATCGATTTTGAATCTGCCATTTTAATATTGAGCAATACTAGTACCTATCGATTTTGAAACGATGAGCTCACCTTTCACCCAAAATCATTCTCGGAACCAATCACCATGCAGTCGATGTCCTCAAACTATGTCCTACGTTCAATGTGTTTCTCAGAACAAAAAAAAACACGGAAAGGTTATACAGAAACGCATAGTAGTGAGAACGTCGAACCTGTCTTGATAAGCAACATCATCATCATTTCAGCCGTAAGATGTCCACTGCTGGACATAGGCCTACCTCAAAGATGTCCAGTAAATTCAGCTAGCAGCGGCCTGCATCCACCGTGAGCCCGCAGCCTTCACTATATCGTCCTTCCATCTAGTTTGCATTTTCTATAGTGTTGATAGTTTATAAGGAGAAACAGACAGAAATAAATTTATTGAGAAACATCAATTAATTAGTTAATTAGAAACATGAGCGGTTGTGAGTAATGGTGACGTAGATATTAACGAAGATACGTCATAAGTTGGTAAATGTAGTATTCTTACAATATTCTATTTTGAATATAATGTTTTGTAGTTACTTCCTACTAAATACAAAATTAGTCATTACGTAGGTAGATCAAGGTAATTGTAAATGTTGACGACTTTGAAATCTTAATCAGAAATACTTTGATGGATTGTTGACTTACAACCGATCAATTACTTAAGAATATTATTGATAATCATCATCATCATATCTAAACAGACTTTTATTTATTTCGGTTGATTTCATGAATGATGAAGAAGATTGGATAGACAACAAAATACTTTAAATGGCATGTTCTGAGAAATTTAAAGAGTTTGAAGGACATTGTGACATTCTCCAACCCGCAATTCTCCAACTTGGCCAGCGTGGTGAATTAAGGCCTTAACTCTCGCCAAGAGAGAAGTCCCTGTCATTAATAGTAATTTATTGATAATAAAATTATACGTCACAATTCCATTTTTAACCCCCGACCAAAAAAGAGGGTTGTTATAAGTTTGACGTGTCTGTCTGTCTGTCTGTGTCACCATAGCTTATTATTAATTTTTTTTGTATAATTTAGTTTTTTTTGTATGAAAGGTGAGTCTTGCGCGAGTGTTCTTAGACATGTTTCATGAAAATCGGTTGGGCCGTTTAAAAGTTATGGGGGTGAGAGTGGGGAAGCAAAACCGAAAATCTGCAAATATACTAGTGTGGGGTATCAAATGAAAGAGCATCGCGTGCCCTTACTACTAAATATTATGGTGTTTTACTTGTATGGAAATTAAGGCATTGGAATCGGGGGTTTTTCTTTAATTTTAAATTTAGATTTATAATTACACTGTTTTTTAGTACTAATAATGACAAAACAAATACTTAATAATTAGTTAATAATACCTGTGTCCCAGCAGTGGGAACGTTAATAGGGTGATGATGATAATGAAGAGTTTGTTTGAACGAGCTAATCTCGAAATACGTTGTTCCCGCCGGAAAAACCATAAAACACGGCAACGCAGTGGCGCACAAGCTAGTCTAGTTAATACAATGGCCGATTAAAATGATGGTAATTTATCTATATGATTGATGATTCTTTGGTATTAATAATAACATTTTGCCAGATGTGATCCCTCGAACATTGAGGTATGCGGTCAGCTGTCCGAGTGCCCGTCACATGAAGGCAATTAAAACCAGTTGCAATCTATCATATTGAAGGATTAATCTTATTATCTATTTTGCTGTTAAACGCATTTTTATCGCAATAACCGACATCAAAAATGCTTAAAATAATATAAGAGCAAATTGAGTAAAAACAAAAATGTCAGAAAAATTTAATTACGTTTCCAAAGATAATATGACAGATTACAACTATTTATCCTAGATTAACAATGAGTCAGAATTACTGAATTCACAGCTTCTACTTACTTCAGGTCATTACTGAGTTTAATTTATAACCAAGATAGATTCAAGTCTGAAAATAGTATTATCGTAAATCTATTTATTAGGTATAACGGAATCAATATCAAACTGAGATACAATGTTGCCACTGAGCCAAACCAATCATTATTTTGATAACCCCAATCAAATATAATACCACTAAGATTGTTGCCATCTTCATTATTTTCGCCAATTTTAGCGCAAGTTTCAACGGTAATGTTAGATTCTTAAGTTGAGTCACCTTTCCTTATAAGTTGATTAGCTAAACCAACATTAAATGGAACGTACTCGAATTAGTCACTATGAACCAGGAAGCTGTAAAGGGCTATTATGTCTCTTGACAAGAACCATTAAGGATAGACAAGTAACCTAAAGAAACAACGAACAAAACAGTAATATATATATATTACTAGCTGACCCTAGCAAACGTTGTTTTGCAAAATGAAAAATAGATAGTAGCCGATTCTCAGACCTACTGAATATGCATATAAAGTTTGGTAAAATTCGGTAAGGCTGTTTAGGAGGAGAACGGTAACTAACATTGTGACATGTTTTTTTTTATATAAAACATAGAGGTAAAAAAAAGTAAAAAAAAACATTACCTATGTCTAAATATCTATGTCTTGAGAAGTAACATAGTTTTTTTTACTACGGGGAAATGTGTTATACCGCGGGCATTAAATAAGGGTAACAATCACAGCGGGGTACTGTTAGTCGTCTATAAAATGAATGAACAAGTGAATCGTATTTAACTAAAATATTTTCGTGGTCCAATGATTATTTGGGTTGACATTTTACAGTTATCATTCAAACTGATCCTAAGAACTCAATATGCAGAAATATATAAGCAGGTACCAAAAACCGTGACTAAATATTCAGTTACATCTGTAAATATTTGAAACCTTTTTGTGAGCTTGCTACTGATTAGGCAAATTCTAATTTGAAACGGTACATCTGACGTCAGTGCTTTTGAATTTAAAGCAAAAACTCTATGGAAATCTTTGATGTATTTAGATCATCCTGCAAAAAGAACCAGGAAAATGGATTGCTTAAAATAACAATGTTGGTATATTTCGTTTTGAAACCGTTATCCGAATCGTGGTGTTTTTTCCTTTTCATATACTCGAGGTTTTTCTACGGTATAGCTATAAGGAGATAATATGTAAAAGCATCAAGGAGGAAGATAGGTCAAAGTCATTGCATAGCTGATTAGTTCCCTTAGATGGCAGAGGTCAGGCCTTATGAGACCTAGAACAAATATCTACCTGGTGGCAAGCGCAGCGTCAGATTTAGATAATACATGTTGCCATGTCCAAACCAATGTTGGCTAAGTAGAAGCACACTCAACTTTTATTCCGATGGTCGTGGGTTCAAACCACCAAATATCACCCCAAATTTCTTCTTGAAAATTGCCTGTGCGTTTTAAACACGTGCTTTAGCGGTGAAGGCAAACATCGTGAGGAAACCGGCATGTTCTGAGAACTTTGAACAGTTTCAAAGACATGTCATTCACAGCCCGCCCTTGGCCATCATCGTTGTGAATTGAGCCCTGATCTCTCACTTCAAGAGAGTTGTTCCATTGTTCCAGCAGTGGGAACGTCGTTAAGGGTGTTTCATGATGATTATGGTATTGCCATGTTCACAATAGATGCAAGCGTCAACCGAGATAACTGGAGGACTTAGAGAGAGGCCTAACTAGATTACAGATATTTATTATGTAAGGTATACAGTAAACAGCAGGCGGATACATAGACGGACAAACGCAAGGTCATATTCAAAAGTGCTACTTGGCTCAACCACTGTTTAACTATTATTAGATATTGGAAATACATGTCGGTTGTGACGGAGGTAGAAAAAATGGAATTTGAAAGGGACATTTTAGTTCCATTGGAATGTAGGAACTGTAGGTAAAATAAAATCCGCACCTTTATTTTAGTTTCACTTATCAAATGCGGGTTTTACTTTGTTTTAGTAGGTATTTAAAAGGGAAATCGTTCCAATTAATCGGTAACATTCTTACTCTGTAATAACTTTATAAGTCTCACTGACGGATTTTTATGTACATACATAATTAGTAAAAAAACATAAGGAAAGGATATGACTATGTGAGACTCAAGTTCAGTAGTGGAGATTGTACAGCTGAAGAGGAGTTGCTGTTAGTCACAAGTCATAGACACTTTTTTCCGAAACTGTACCTATACTGTATACCGTTGAAACTTTATTAAGATTTGCACACAAAAGTAGAAAAATAACAATAAGTTTTGAGGTTCCCCATACTTAAAACTAAAACTCTTCTTTTTATTACAATAGTTGTATAAACACGGAACCGTATGAGTCCATCTCATATATATTATTTTCCTACAAGCACTAAAACAACAATATTGGCTCTTCTTAGAAAAATTGGGCTTTTAAAGGAATTCGTTGTACACATTTGAACGCGTTGATTCTGTTCAGATTTCAGTTGATTTTTCAACTGAATTCGTAGCAATATTTCCGTATTTTACGCTAATCCAATGAGTATTTAGTTATCTTATAAATGACACTGATCCCCCTATTAACATGTTGAATGCCAGTGGATTGATTCGGTGAATTCCGATTGACGAATGTCGCGGTAAATGTCGCAAGATTGGCGACAACCGGGCATTTCCAAGAATGGCGAGGTCGGCGCGTGCGACAACTTTCGGACGGTAGGTGATAGGCGCGTGCGTGATCGAATTAACCAATAAGTTTATAAAACCCCTGGAACAGGTCTTGGTGGACTTTGAGCTGGTGTAATTTTGATTGAAATGGGAATTCAGGGTGTATTTGTGTGTTAATTTGATAAGGGAAAACCTAAACTTTATTTTAATAAAAAAAAATATATGTGTATTATATTATGTATATCAAATGTCTAATGCCCATAACACAAGCTTAGAGCTTACCACGGGGCTAGATGGCATTGTGTGGATTGTCGAGATATATTTTTACTATTATTTTTACTTAACTAAAATTCATCTCAAGAAGATTATCACTTTAAACCCAATATAAGCTAGGCAGTTGCCCTCAAGAAAAGAAAGTAGTTACTTTGATGGCCATCATAAAAGCTGTATTCACTCACGTCAAGCTCAACCAGAGATTAAAGTTCATTGCAGTTGGGGACAAAACCCCTGTCAAATGAGCATCCGATCCGACCCTTTGCATAATGATTTGTTATTGTTATCATGGACCGGAACTGGATTTGACGTGTAATGGCGCGCACGCTGCGGAACGCTCAGCAAGTGTAGATCCGGACTCGTAGTTCCTTCCTTTACCGGTGTTATTGAGATCGACTAGTAACCTTTGCTCTATTGAAGAAGACTAAATATCTTCAAAATTTGAACTTTAATATGAAAGCACCATCCCAAAATCACATAGTTGCAAAAATCATCAATTTTGACTTAAGTAAAAGAAGATAGGTTACCTTTGGGGTGTTCCTATAACAGAGTAATCTGTCATTCGAAGAGCCTGATTTTAAAGTTATTTTACATAAAAAGAGTCCCTTCCCTGAGGTTCCTCTCTTCCGAGATGTACCAGTGCCTTTAAATGAACAGCTTGAGCTCCTCGGTGTCACGTTAACACCAACTTTAAACTTTGGCACCCTTATCGAGTCTAAAGCCAAAACAGCAGCCATGAAGCTAGGAATACTGAATAAAGTCAAGCGATACTTCCTGGACCTGGACAGCTTCTATCTCTTTATAAAGCTCAGGTACGATCTGGTCTGGAGTATTGCTGCCACGTTTGGGATGGCTCGGCCAAGTATCAGCTTGCGGCTTTGGACTCGATAGAACGTAGAGCCCTGCGACTAATTGGGGAGCAGTACCTTGCTGAGTCCAAGCTCCAAAGTCTCGAGCACCGGCGCAAGGTTTCCTATCTTTCTATATTTTATAGGTTACATTTCGGAGAATGTTCACAGGATCTTCATGACCTAATTCCACCATCTCCCTTCCACTCCAGGACAAGCAGACGCACAGCGAATTACCATCCTTACTTAGTGGATATCCATCCACTCGGACCAAGCGATTCTCATCCACCTGCATAGTTCGCACTGCAAGGATTTGGAATTCGCTCCCTGCTGCTGTGTTTCCTAAAACCTACAATCTGAGTATCTTCAAGTCAAGAGTGAATAGGTACCTTCTAGATCTTTGTGATCCATCCTCGTCCACATCGACACTTACCATCAGGTGAGATTGTGGACAAACAAAGATCTATCATGCATAAAAAAAAAAAAAAAACATGAGCAAAATCTAAAATCATTCACATTATACAAAAAAAATTACCTCCGTCTTTCAATGTATTGACAACATCAGAATATAAAGCATTTTTTTGTATCTGATAATATTTTAGTACAACATTCCGTGAGATAGGATAATTTATTATATAATTAGTTATATTCATTTGCAAGTGCTTCTAAGCATAACAGTAACCATTTGCACACTTAGTTCGATGCCCTTGATCATGAACTATCTCATCAACGCGCGATATATGTACTGTGTAACATTTCCTGTCTCCGTACAATCATCACAAAGCAATTTCAGAAATTTAAATAGAACAATTTATTCCCAATGCGTGTATTTATCCCGGTTGAGCGCGCGTGAACAAGTGCGTATCCGGGATAGCTTCCTTCCTTTATTGGCTCAATTGGACGTCGCCCTGCGCCCTTCGTCCGGTATCCGGGCTAGGGCAGGCCCTTATCGATAACTTTTCGCATGGGCTTAAACTATTGCCTATGAGAAACGAGAGTACGAAATATCACGCTTCGTTTAAGTGTTAAAAAAAATAAGCTAGAAGGTTATGTTACAAATATCAAGAAGACTATTTTACAAACAATTGTAATTTTACAATAACTTCAATAATATTCATTTGACATGGCCAAGTGTCCTTTATGATTATTTGCAAACGATTGTATTTTTTTTTTATATGAAATTAGGTGTGTTTAGTCGTTATCATATATTTTGCACTATATTACTTTTCGTCTCTATGTAGAAAATAATCTAAAAAAAATAGTATATCTGCTGCGACATTGTCTCCATTTTTAAATATCTAATCCGATAGATAATCACATAGCTCAAAATTTTATATAATCGTAAAATAGAATGGTATATTTATTTTATCGATAGATTAATGAACTTTTCTCATCCCTATGCTAACAATAGCCCAATGGACCACCAATATCGCAGAGGATATCGCGAAGCTAGAGCGCACGCGCGGGGTTATCGCCTGCGCCTGCGGCCCTGGACGCCAATTCATTCTACAATTAACCCAATCTACGAATCCACCGATCTACCAATTGACGCATTTCGGCGCCATTTGCAATCAACTAGATAAAATTGGTTAAACATTTCATGATTAGAAACTTAACGATTATACAATATAAAAACATTAGCACACATGTTTTGGAACGCAACGGGATATTTAATATCGAATTATGCGCCTTAGGACATAATTTATAGTAATTTGCGCGGTTGATATTACAATCGAATCAAAATGTTAATCTTGTTACAGTTCTCGCGTATTGCGACGACTATTTTTGCAATGATTACATATTCAACTTAATAATTCTAATTCTAACCATAGATAAGGTTCAGTGCGTCAAAATGCAGTTAATATGTGTCATATAAACGTATAGCAGTGATGTCATAATTTGCGGTTTGCTGCCTGTGCGAATAAAATCTTGTGCATTTTATTACTTGCTGAATAATAGATTATGGTAACAAGTATAATGTTAAAATAAAAACATGCTGAGGTGTTATAGTTTTGTTGATGTTTTTCTAGAGATTTTTTTACAAGTATTCCGTTGTTTCCTTCCCGTGGATTTGTACGTGTTATAAATCAACTTTAACGGAATTTGAATGAATGATAAAAATTAGGCTTTCATACTAACCACCATACTCGCGGCAATTTCAGGAGAGCATAACAATACTCTATTGAAGTTAGCGCAATGGTTCAAGTAAGAAGAAGTAACCGAAAAACACAGTTGCTTTTGCCTTAATAGGGATACTTATTATTCGCTACTTTGTCGTCGCTAGTCAAATCTTCTAACATTCCTTGGCATGCGTTCGTCCTACACTGACATCCGTTCTCAGCACTCACATACACACATTCCACATACGACATGCAGCTCTCGTATTATCCGTACGATGAATAAATATCGATGTATCGATAACTGGTAGTCACTGCACTGACTTTGGGTGACATTGACATAACCTTATATGAATTTATGTAGTGCTTGTTTAAGCGGTGCATTCATAAATATTATCAGCCAAAGATGTATTCAGTCAAAGACTTTAAAGACTTAAAAGTTTCCAGGGCGTAAAATGGCGTTCAACTGAGTAACATCTTTTTCACTTCACAATTTTCCAATTATAAGAAATTGAATTGAATTGAATTCAAGCAGTAATTATTGGAAAAGCGCGTCATTTGACACATCTGACATTACCTACTTAAAAATGTAGCAGCGGCAATAGTAGCAGTGGCAGCATAGAACGAAGAGAGAAGTGAGATCTTTAATTCTCACTTCTCTCTTCTTCTCGTCCTCTTCAACACTATTATGTTTTATGTCATCGTAAAGCAATTTAGCTCACATCTTCATAACTACTTTTGAAGGTGGTTAAGAATAAGACTAACCACAGGAACTATTTAGTGACTACAATTTGCATAATACCATGCACTATAACATTCTAGGTTTCACAGAGCACGCTAGAAAGCCGATCCCGATGATAATGGGCGATGGGCGGAAGTGAAACGGTGTCCATGACTGCGAATGACTGTTACTACAGTGTTGACCAGGCTTCATTATGCAACGAGATGTATATTCAAACCGATAAAGATTAGAGTTTTGATAAGAAATACATCTTCTTTAAGACCTGTAGCCGAGCATTAAACTTGTAGGAAATCATTTCTACTGACCGCGAAACGCGACCTAATTTATGCCTGGATTTTCCTAGTTCAGGTACAATAATATATCGTACTTCTTATTCGGTTAAAGGATTTTTTGTTTACATTAGCTATAAGTGATTATCTGAATAAATATTATTTACTAGTGGCCCGCCCCGGCTTCGCACGGGTTTTTATTCAATTTTTTTCCCGGCAATTATTCGATTTTTTCTCGCCCTTTAAACCTTCCCTAGACCTCCACGAACATTTCAAGACTATGATAAGATAAATCCGTTCAGCCGTTCTCGAGTTTTAATCAGACTAACGAACAACAATTCATTTTTATTTAGATTTATTTACTCTTGTTGGAATTACAACGTCGAAGTAGGTACAATTTCTATACAAAAATAGGAGCGTTCTCGTTTTGACATTTATATATAAATATAGTCCGTTGAAAGTATTTTAAGTACCTAGGTGTGATTATGCGATATTGAAACTTGGAACAATAAAAATTGTGGACATAAAATATTAAGGTATCCGACTTTTAAATCTCTAATGAGACTTCGTCTAAAGAAGACAAAACCGCGGTTTTATGTATCTAATAAGGTGTCAGGTTTTTAAATTCTGATCAATTTATTTTTTTATATAAAACTGTATGCGATCTTATCAAATAACCTTACTTTTGTTTCATGATGCACGATCGTCATTTTATGCGTCATTAGATATTCATAATTACTAACCACTTTATGACGGTCACTACCATTTCAAGTCAAGAATCATAATCACACATTCCTGCAACTTATTCTAGGAAATCTGCATAAATCAGATATTAAACTTCCGCCACCTGATCAGTATCATCTTAAGCTGCCATACAAATCCCAAAAACAATGGTGATCCTGCAAAAACCGGGATTCCACAAAAACTGCACATTCTAAGTAATGGGAAAAGAGAACAATGCACTTGCAGATGTACTCCCACATGTCAACGAGACCGTGGGAAGATGAACATACTGTATCCACCAAGATGATACACCGCCAGTGGAATTTAACACCTAAGGTGTGGTAATAAGAGTCAGATATAACAAGGCGATAGTAATGAGATTTATTATGAAGGATACAGTTGATGATATAAATATGGTATTAAATCCCATTATTGTTGAAGATTTCTTAATTGTTCATCTTGACATGACATTAGAGGTTTTAAACTCAAATATTGTTTACGATAAGAGGTTCTTGTGATATGTTTACTAGTTTAATACAATAGGCGATAAAGTTTTAGGTAAAACAAGATTAAAATTCTACCTAGTACGTGCTTCAACTACAAATTAGAATGTAATTTAGATTAACACAAAAACAATTAGAAACACAAATAAATCAAACAGCTTGCTGAATCCATAAATATTTCAAAATGTATTTAAGGTGATGTCAAATTACTTAGACAACACTTGTTCGTATAAAAAAATTAAGAACAAAGAAAAATATTGTCTTCAACAGCAACAAAGAGTTGTACTGCAGTGTCTTTTATTTATGAAAGACTTCCTCATTACCATAAAGAAGACATAGCAAGACTTAAAGCCATTGATGTGGGAAAGTAACCGTATGCTCTAATAACACAGGAAAAATCCATGTCGCACAGGTTTTGCACAGAGTTCCCATGTATTCACACAATCCATACAAAATCATTACACACCGCTATATGCTCAGTCAGGCAATAATTAAACGATATGGGAAAGTCTATAGAATCGGGGGCGTTACTATTGTTCTAGTATAATAACAGGTACACGATTACGTGACCCAACATTATATGCAATCAAGGAAACTAAGAGATATTACCACATTTGATATACGACTGACAAGAGAGCATGAAAAAAGTTGAGTATGCAGTTATGCTGTTTAAATAATAAAATCAGCATTATGTGTACTTCAATGGAGGAGATGGGAACTACGTATACTTTAATGATATTAAGAAAGAAAGTTTAGATAATGGTGGAAATATGCCTTTATTGCTAAATAAGTAGGGAAAAGTTAATAAATTCTGATTATAGAAAATATATCTATTCATAGAACACAAATGGTCCCTTACAATAAACAATTAATAATGTTTTTATTTACTGTTAGCTTAAAAATTTGTTTAAAATTTGTTTTTGTTGAAGACGTAATAAAAAAATGTGATAAAAATCTGCACATCTCATAAAATCATTATATTTGATTTGTGTGACGAAATTGGGTTAAAATCTTGAGTAGCTGTGAACTGAAGCAATAGCAACACATGTTCCTTATAAACTATCTGTACTTATGATAAAGTAATAAACACAACTGCATATGGCGAACATGAGGCAAAAAGATTATATCTTTTGTTATATAAAGTAGATATTTCTAGACTTCACTGCTTTGTTTAACGAGTCATAAGACTTCATTTGCGGTTAAGACGAGCATTAAGTTTTTGCATTGTTTTGTGTTTCCCAGCCGAATAACTTGCAAAATAGAAAGGTCATTTAGCCATATCTCTATTACTAAAGACTGCATATCAACCAGAATTGTACGAAATTTGGAAACTCTCTCACGTATTAACTTTCCACTGCGTTGGAACAATGGTCGCCTGCTCTCAAACCATACTGCTCGCACCGAACAATTGAGAGATCAGCCTATCTCAGTCGGCCATCACATGTCATTGTCGCGGTAATTAGCACCCTCTGAAGGTGATCATGAGCTTCAATGTGGAAACTATCTATTGTTTTTTGAAACAAGTGGAAGAAATTTCGAAAAAGTTTTGGAGAAATTTCTTCTTAATATCTTTGCAAATGCTAATGAACTCATTTGATTAGCAAAGCATAAATATTGCAAATATTATAGCTTCTTGAGCCGTGAGAATTTAAATTTTGCAAAGATTTTTAAAGTTTTGCAGAATATCATTACCGTATAAAATTTTTACGATAACCAAATTCGCCTTAACAACTAAACTGGTAGCCGATAAAGCCGATACGGGAAGCGGGAAGTAAATATTCCAAAATACATTACGGCAAGATAAGACCCTTTTGCAAAGCACACAGTCGTTTCCTGTAGTGGCTTAGCATGTCACATTATGTTTTTTCTCATTACCATGGGAACTGATGGTAATTCCGGTGTACTGCGGAAAGTGAAATCATATAATGACGAGATGGCATCTCCGTACACCATAAATGTGACATTATCGTAGAATCATTAGGAATATAATAAAACATGGTAGTTTGAACATATACAGTCATTTAGAAAGAAAGGACCACCCAAGAAAATATAATCTTAGGTTATCAGGAAATCTAAGGCATGCGCTTCTAAAATGTTAATCGATGACTTAACATAGAATCAGTTGAAACTTGGCTCGTGTACTTGTGAGCAGAGCCAAGTCGTTTGTAGGACTATGACCACATTCCTTCTTCTTCATTAACTGTTATCTTTAATCCTTTAAACGCTACTGAAATGACGCCATCATAAAGGTGGTTTAAAAATAATGCGGTTTCTCACACCCACAGCTGTACGATGTAAAATGGAAGACAAACTAAAAAACACGTTTGCTAACTTGCCTTGCAATGTCACACCAACTACTGGTGCAGACGTTGCTATTCTTAAGATAGAAACATAGTGTCAATAGATAAAGAAGGTGGAAGCTAGCGTAGAGGACGATGTTGTGATTTTAAATATGTAAGTGAATATTTACAATGATATAGCATAAGGATACTCACGGTCCTGGTGGTGAGGTCGGTGACGGAGTCGTGGCGGTGGTCGAGGCTGCCGAGGGAGCAGCAGCTCGCAGACGACGTGAGGCTGACGGAGTCGGCGCGGGCGCGGTGCGGGGACACGGCCACGTGCTTCAGCATAGTCTACACTGCAACAATTAATACACACTCTTATTAATAACTACTATACCATATCTAAAAATGAAAGTTTAAGCAAAATTATTCTTATTCTATTTTCAATTCAACCCGGGCTATGAAAACCCTAATGTTTAATTCAGGCTAAAGTAATTATTGACGAGTCGTAAATAATAATATTATACGTAATATTATATAGAAGAAGAGTTTGTTTGTTTGTTTGAACACGCTAACCTCAGTATAGTTAGATATACTATTTGTCGAGGAAGGCTATGTATGATACTTTTACTGCGGCAAATAAGTCATTCCCGCGGAAAAATCCATAAAACATGGGCAACTCCATGGCGTGAGCTAGTGTTGATAAATAGGTGTAGCTCATTTATTTTTTTAAAACTTTGTTTATTGTGAACACAGGAAGTCATAGCTAAAAAATCACAATCACACAATACCGCTCATCCCATGCCATGTAACACGAAAGTAAATCTAATTTGTCCTGCCATTATAGCATTGCTATCTATCAAAGTTCACGCGGATCACGCCAGTCAATAGTCTACAATAGGATCAGATAGTCGACAATGGGACCACCACAATAGTCAGTTCATAACGGAAGTATCCTCTTCGAGTACAATGGCACAGGTAGTGGGTTCCTGGAACATCCCTAACAAAACACAGCCAACGCGTGATCAAGTGCAAGGAAGCGACAATTTTAAGGACATCCACTATTTTTGTGATTTAATGTGTTTTGCTCCTTTGATAACAATCTAAGGTGGACACGATACAGGTTGAAAACAGGAAGACTATTGTTGGACATGTCTTTGCATTTTTGCAATTCGGCGATATATTTGATGACCCACTAAATCGGTACTAGAGAAGATGTTGGATACAGGAAGACTTTTGTTAATATTATGGCCTTTCATTCCTACAATATGCCGATAGATTTGATTTCGGATCAGAAAAATACTAATAATATTAGGTAATTGATTTTTTTTTACATTTTATATTTGTTGTGTCGGGTTTTCTTTATAGCTTTATATATACTATATATACTTTATTACCTACAAAATAAACTATGCAGTTTCATTCGCAAAACCATAAATCTATAGAAACCATCTCCTTGCATCCGGTGCATGTGTTCAGTTTTTGTTTGAACAGTTCAAATCCATTGTTTTTGCATGCTCAGCGGCAGTTGGGAACCGCTGGGAGAGAACAATCGCCTTTCTACTGAGTGCATCTCAATTAAATTATCACTCTCGTATTCTTTGAAACTATAATATTATGATATCTATGTTAAAGAAAGAAATCCAAGTTCTTGGCAAGTAGGCAGACAGAATACAGTTTATGAGCGCATAAGTAATTTCGTTGGCAGATATTGATGAATTAATTTAATTCACATTTGAGGTGAATTTTGTTTCGTAACTAATTAAAACTATTGAATCTGTATTGAAAAGATGACCCCTATTTCTCACACTCCATAAGCACAATCCATAAGCGTAGGTTCTTACTAGCGTCTAACGTATTCTAGGGCATAAAGTAAGTAGGTAAAATAAAATAAAAATTCATAGCTAGTCGAACAATTTCCAGTTACAAAATTTACAAGGTCAATAAAACCAATTAAGATTAAAGTAAATAAACCAATAACATCTATAACTAGGTGATCGGCTCTAAATATATATAATTTAACACACTTTAGCAATTAAACTCAAAGCCAAACATACAAACGGATATAATAAAACGAACAGTGGAATGCAGACCAATTAAATATCCGGTGCTCATACAAACTTCATACAAACATCATACAAAGTTAATAACGCGACCGTTCTTGGATTAAATTATACAAAAATCTGATATTTACTAAATTATACGGCTTTAATTATGATACGTAAGGAAATTGGCAGTAAGTTTAGGTCGAACCGGAAATATGTAAATGCTCTCTGTCACATCATTGAACATAAAAATATTGGTGTCAGTGCCACGAGTGAGGAAGATGTGAATTAGGACTTAATATAAGTTCACGCAGAGGTTCCAATTAAGCCGCAAGAAATTTTTATTTTGTAAAATCGAAGCAATACCTTAGGCCCTTAAAAGTCGTTTGGTTATACTCAGATTATAGCAAATTCATATTTATATATATTTTTTAATTTTTGGAACATGGTAGATTGCTAAGTTACGTCAGTTAAAATTATCTTTTCACAGTTAGCAATATTCTTTAAACTCCAATGCTTTGCCTAGTGCGTAATACGATTTCTTTATAAGTCACGCCTTAGTTTTTTAAATAATAAAAATAAATAGAAATAAAATATTAATTAATTTTCAAGTTTGTTGAATAATCTTGCACCATTGCATTCAAATCTCTTGTTTACTTTAGCTAATCTACAAGTGGGGTGTTTAATGTTATTGCAATGTCTTGTGTTATAAATAGCGAAAGATTAAAAATATAAACTGTATAGTTATTTCACAATAGCGGTCAAGCATCTAGACGATAATTCATTTAAAATATCATCATAACCGTAAAGGAGTTTTATTAAAGCGGCCTTCAAATCCCCATGTAAGCCATCTGCCAAAATAATAGCTCGTAAGCTCGTTAGCATTCTCTCAGTTTGGCAAGGCCTGCTTGCAAACAAAGCTACGCCTCCCACAGATGTGGCTTTCATAAACAATATTATCCAGGACCTTTTTTACAACCTCCGTTGAATTTTAAACTCTATTTATAAAATTATACAATCTACATTTTACTGCTTTCTTATTCCCTGTATAGCAAAGGTCAGTGCTATTTATTGGATTGTGTAAGGTTCTGTATTCCATTTTATGTTCTGTTTACATTTATTTAAGGACAGGCGGCGACTTTTATTACGCGTGGATCGATCGAGTCTGACATTCATTGCATCAATCAAATGGAATGGATTTATCACTGCATCGGTGTGGTCTCCTCAATACTTCGCTCACTGAACAACATTATTAAGTATTTTAGATTTAATTTCAGACGTTTAAAACTTTTATTTTAAGATCTCTCTAATATTGCTTACTTGACAATACAATACAAAAATTATTTATTGCTACACCACAATATAGGAACATACATATTACATACAGTGGCACAATGCCTTATCACTAATAGCTCTATCTTCCAGGCAACCTTTGGATGGATATGAAATAAATAAATAAAAATACAGTCTACTAAAAAGAAAAAAAATAAAAAGAATATAAGAAAAAGAAGACGATAAGAAAGAACGACTAAAGAACGTTCTCTTATTCTACTAGTTTATCTAGAATTTTCGCGGGAACGACATATTTTCCCGCTGTAAAAATACTTTATCTAACAGTGAAATAATTAATCAAATCGGACCAGTAGTTCCTGAGATTAGCGCGTTCAAACAAACTTTTCAATTTTATAATATTAATATACCTCTAGAGGCAATAACGCTATTACGTTATAGAAATATTTACAGTATGGAAACTGTAAGAGGGTTGCAGAATGCTGTTCCTGATCTCGCAGATTTCTTAATCTTTATATATATAATTCTTCTGTGAGTGTGTATGTCACTGAACTTCTCTCAAATGACTAGACCGATTTTGATGAAATTTTTTGTATGTTTTCAAGGGGATCTGGGAATGGTTTAGATTCACAATATGGTCAACTGGATATTGTTTTTGAGACGTGGGACAGGACAACGTCTGTCGGGTCGACTAGTTAATTATAAAATAGCATTACTAGGCACTATTTCAACGAAGGTTTTCGTTGTATAACTATGTGGGATGGACGTGGGCAGATTATCTACAACTAGTGCCTAATATGGAACACGATGAAGACAATAATCAGCGAACGCGTATTCCATTATTTAACGCGGATGTTCATGGGCATAAAATTGGTGTCATAAATGTCATTTCATATTTTATGATTATTATAGGATATAAAAATGAAGTCATTTTGAAGCCTCTATCTTAAAAAATATTTGACAATAATTTTGAAGCCTCTATATTAACAAATTATTTGACAATAATTTCGTTATCTGTCCGTGTGCTATCTTTTCTGTGTGTACATTATATACTTATATGAATTGAACATTTTGTTAAGCTTTCCACCAACACCTGAAATGATGACCAGGACCACTCTATCAAGGGTGATATCGGTATTACAAAGAAGAAGAATTTAACGTAATCAAGTGTACAACATTATGTTACCTATGATGAATAAATTAATTATGAACTATTATTATAGTAAAACAATAGATTATTAACAAACGAATTGCCTAATTTGTACTACGGAAAGATACATACTCACTTATCTAAACCATTCCAGCAAAAGTTTAAAGTAACAAAAGATTAAAACAAATCTAACGTTAAAACAAAACCTTGATCTTTTGTTCAATCCGAATGGAAGCAAACAGCGTCCATCTTTGACATTGATTCGGGTGATTTAGCAAACAAATCTGTTTGCTCGATGCACAGAAATATTCGATTGTTGAATGTTAATCCCGCTATTGGTTCAACTAATGGTTGATTGCATTCCCTTTGTTTTAGACGTGGATTTGTGTGACGTGTTTACAAAACGTAGGGTTGCAGGAAACCAAAATATAATGCAATAAAGGTATACGCATTCTCGCAGTGGTGTTTCAATTTGTTTTGTCAAATTTGTTAGAAGAAATAATGTTTTACTCGGTGGAACAATTTTGAGAAATTATTATGAATATCTCTATGTTTTAAAGCTTTTATCACATGTGGTTAAAAACATGCATATAACCTTCTTAGTTGGTTAGGATTTATTTTTATTTAAAAATTAATACACACTACAGACATAACTATTCCGTACTATTATTGTCTTACACAAAAATTATCATGACATAGTTTTACAATACGAAACGCTTCATTAACTAGATTAGGATATCATTTGGTTAGTTAATAAATTAAATTGAAATTATTGATTTATTTTAATAATTGACTTTAAGCGTCAAGTTTTCACGCATATCAAATTACAATGTTCTACATAAATACTTGAACCCGGACTTGGTCCGCATCATAGCATTAATAATAATGTCACATTGCTTTCGGTCATGTTCCACTGTTTATGTTATTTGTAACTTAATTTATGGGCTAGAAGCTTGTATGCAAAAGCCAAAATGGTATTAGTTTCCGCTACAATGCGGAATTTGTGCAAATTCATGACTTTACCTATCGGGTTGCAATTGGCATTTGTGACTTAACTCTATTTATTATTATGGAGTCTCAGTAACAGTTACATACACCATAAATTGATAGAAATACATAAATTTCATAACTTATTTAACTCTGCCTGTATTCAACGTCATCTACAAGAAATTTACTGTTAAATATGATGTGTAAAATGACGGTAATGTTTACGAGAAAGCAATATATTGGTAGTTAAAACGCACCAGTTTCCCGTGTTTCGTTTATTGTACGTGCCATATTTGGTACATCTTCCGTCGTAAACGGGTAAAATATTAACCGTTCCCACCGTGAACGGTTCCCAATTACGTAATCTCGAAGCCACAGCATCCGTAAAAGAATATTTTACCCGTTTACGACGGAAGATGTACCAAATATGGCACGTACAATAAACGAAACACGGGAAACTATCCTCCGTCCCGCTTCTTCTTAACCAATTAAATAGAGACGTACGTATATCCGCTTGCAGTCACTTGATTAACAGCATCCAAATTAATTGGGTACGGAGGAAATGGTCATGGGATGTGGAATGTTTAGGCAATCGTCAATATTTCAGATCAATTTAATTGCTGCTCTTATCACAACAAAATCTTGACATTTAAATAATCTGTGGCTGACATTGGATATTTGCAAACATTATGACATGTTGCAAATAAAGGAAGCGAAACTGGGGCAGATCAAAATACCGAATTACCTACAGAATGTTGAACGTAAATCTAAGCATTAAAAATTAGTTAATACCTAGAAAAAATATATATGGCAAATGGTAAGACAGTTTACTGGATTCTTAGAATAAAATCTGGCATGAAGCATCAGATAGATCCAAAAATAGTACAAAAAGCCTAATTTCCATAGCATATGGGACTCATATGGCACACTAGATGCTAAATTTGGCCATTAGCATAGAATGACAAGATACCGACAACCTTGGTAGTTGTCGGGTCAATCGCATCGATGCTTGTGGAACATTTGTATGCTCTGCGTCAACTGTACCCGTCATGGGGTTTTTAACTCCACTTCCGGGATCTACAGACTATTTTTGTTCGGCTAATATAAAGTTTTACATATGAAAATAATCGAAGTGTAACCTACTCGACACTAAATGAAATTATTTACCAGAAAGGTTGGATATTGTTGATGAGAAACATCAACTTTTAGTCGTAATTCAATGGATGCCTCAAAGAACTTCATAGTTAGCGGCTTATTGTTTACTTGTAGTTTGCCTCTCTTAGTTGTGTGTATTTTTACAATTGTGTGTCTGGAGGTACTGTGTTTCCAACATTTTATAAACAGATATAGGATGGCCGTTATTGGAAGCTGAGCTACGAGTTAGACAACCAACACTGATACAATACAAAATTTTACTTATTATTTCTCAACACACACATACCTACTGTCATAATTTATGAAAAATTAACACTCATTTTCATTCTACTTCCTATAAATTCAAAATTCAGAAATCAGACTCAAAAAGAGATTTTGGGCGATTCATACCGTAGCATAAACAGCTTGCGGCATGAAACGACTAAGCACCCAAAGAGCGCTTGAAATAACCAGACGTTCCAATTATTGTTTCCAAAGAAACGTCAACATCTTATGAAAGTTTAGCTGACTACTGGGAATGTTGTTGCTCAATCTTGATGGCTTCCAGATAATCTGCTCCGAATTGATAATGCAACTTTTGAGAGTCATTCACATTTATTTCCCTGAGATATCCGCTCTCAAATTCGAAGAATCTATGTATTTCCATTGGTTTTTCCTAAGCCGCAGGTAGGTAGGTTTTACCTACTAGGTTAGAAGTAAGCTACCAATTGGATAAGTACATACTGTAAGCATTCAGTATGTACTTAGGTAGGTAAGTACTTGGAAAAACCAATGTGTTTCTCACCACAAATATGTAATTGAAATCTGCAGTTAATAAAGCAAAGGTACCTAATCGTAATATCAAAAGTAATGTTACGCGTACAATACAGTTTCTAAACAAAGGAATCTGTTATGATTTACCATAATCTAAACAAAGAGATCATCAGTAAAACGAAACCATAGACTAAACATGTAACACGATATATACCACAGATTAAAAATAGACCTATCACAGAGGTTTGTTGTTTAGAGACGCGTAACGAAATATATACGATATGTACTAGGTATAATTATATACATACTAGCTGTGCCCCGCGGTGTTACCCGCGTTAAAATGGATTTTCCCGCGGAATGACGTTTTCCCGCGGTAAAAAGTAGCCTATGTTATTTTTCAGGCTCTAGAGATTCTGTGTACCCGATTAAACCGATTTATATTTCATTTAAATCGGTTCAGTAGTTTTTACGTGAAAGAGTAACAAACATCCATACTTACAAACTTTCGCCTTTATAATAGTAGTAGGATAATAATTAAAAAAAATATATTAAATAATTTCACAGCGAGCGCGTTTTAATTTAATTTTAATAATATGTATGGGTCTAGGTGAACATAATAATGACTATGTTCTATATGGTTTCTACAAAAAGATTCTTTCTAAGAGATGCTAGATTATTTTCTGTTTTTTTATTTATAAATTTCAACATCTAAGGCACATACTACCTACATCGAAGTAGTCGAATATTATTAAAGGTAATAGTTAATTCTAATCGTATAGACTATAGATGATACACGAGCGGAAGTGAACGCGCCAAAATCCTCATGTGAGCCGTACACCCTCGCATCATACAAATCACATCACACACGAGTCTTGAATTTTAGATTACGTTTATTTTTCTAGCCACAGCTTTGTAAGAAATATTATGCATGAATTAAATTTTTTTTGTGCGTTTATACCGTGTATTATGTAGTGCGCGCTTGCAGTCGTTTACTCAATGACGGTAAGCGCAGTATTTATGTCATATTTATGTATTTTGTACTTTAATTAAGAACTAGTTTATAAGGGTGACATGCTCAAAAAACCCTGTATAAATAAATAAATGATTTAAAAAATATATATATTTTTATTCTCCATACATTCTTCCCGCTGTTAAGATATGTATACATTATTATAAATTCCGGGACTTCCTGACGTATTGAATATATTCAAAATCTAAACAAAGTAGGTATACATACCTCTTTATTGCTTGAACTTAAATTTTAGGTGATTAAAGTTAAAGTACAAATCAAAACGTTTATTTCCTTAGAAGCACAGGGCATACATGGACAGGTCAACTTAAAGTTACTTAATTTAAATGGAAACTAAAAATTATTATATCATTGTCTTGACAGTTCGCTTCAATTTTTTAAACTGACTTGAGAAGCGAATAGAACAACCCAGCTTTCATCTCTTTTGTTGTTTTTATAACAGTACTAGTAGTGCCCCGCGGTGTTACCCGCGTTTAAATGTATTGTCCCGCGGAATTACATATTTTCCCGGGATAAAAAGTATCCTATGTTACTTCTAATACCTCCAAGGATATGTGTACAAAGTTTCATGATGATCGGTTGAGTAGTTTTCGCGTGAAAGCGTCACAAACAAACTAACATTCACATTTATAATAGTTTAGGATTCATCTTAAGTTTATATTATTACTTGCTTTAATCGCGTAATAAGGGATTTTGTCGCGGTAAAAAGCAGCTTTGTAATTTACTGGGAAAACTATGTTCGTGCCAAATTTAATCTAAATCGGGCTTCACTCGCAATAATTGATTTTCCCGCGAAAACTGATATTTTACCGCGGTAAAAAGTAACCTATATGTTATTCTGATGTATAGGCTATATTGTGGTAAAGTTTCATTAAAATCCATTCAGTAGTTTTTACGTGAAAGAGTAACAAACATCCATACTTACAAACTTTCGCCTTTATAATAGTAGTAGGATTGGTGTTCTTAACAATACCACTTATAAATTTAATATTTACAAACATTTGCAATTAATATACTAAATGAAGTGATTCATAGAAAAGCACCAAGGATGAATCATTATAGAGACGAGTATCTTGCATTAAATGTAAACTAAGAATAAGAGATAAAATAGAATCCCCAATATTTAAATAAGTATATCGAATCTTCTGCGTATAAGGAAAATATCTGTTATATTAGTACTCGCTTATTCCAAAGAAACTGTTATCGCCTCTTATCAATACAATGAGTCTATGTTATACAAGTATTTGAACATAACATTCAATAGATACATGTATTAAAAGTACACAATGTAGGTCCATTATTTAATGAACGCTTGTTTGTTTTATATCCGATAATGTATGTATTTAGTCAAATGCAAAGTTGACTGCAACTAATCATTATAAACTAGAAACTGCGGCTTTGTCCACGCTACCCTGATATATATTACTTATATATTTGTCAGCGGAAAAATGGCCCTTCGACAAGATAACCGATAAGTAAGCCAAATTTTAGCTGCAAGATGCGGATATGTATTTATAAAATAGTCGCAAATATACGTGAGATATAAGAATACAGACAGTCATGCATTACCACTCTTGGTAGAATAGGTAGGCAGAATAATAACATAACGTATTTGCCATGATTAGTAAATTTTCTGGGTCTAGATGGATAACCGCGATACACGGCTTTAGTTAAACTAGAACAAAAAACGCAGTTTTCACAGATCACAGAACACAACTCAGGTGTCCGAAACCACAACTATCCCTCACTTTAAATAAAAATCCTCCAAACCACAAAATCTGACACTGGAAATGAAAACCTACGAATTCAAAACTTTCTCACAGACATCTTGTATTCTGCACGCAATCTTAGACTGATCTCATGTATTTATTGATCCACAATTTTATTAACAAGTGACAAGAATCACATTACACGGACAAATGCACTGGGAATGCAATATATGCAGCTATTCCACGGAAAAACGACACGATACAAAATGCTATTATGTAATTGTAGTATCACATAAATGGCAATTTGGAAAAAGTACAGATAATCGTTAACATAACTTTTGGATTTAATATGGAGAATAAGTAGAATGTTAAGACAAAAATAATTTTAAGACAAAATATAATACAAAGATAAATAGATGAATCATCAATTAATGTTATGTTCCCCGTACCAAATCTTTATATTATTAAAAACCATGATACTTGAAAACTTAAAATATATAATAAGATCAAGTATCCTAATCCAACACAAACCATAATAACCAAAAACGGAAACGACGTAAATTACAAAGCAATTATACTTTAAACAGTTTAAGCAGAACATAAAGAGAACACAGAACATAATTGTAAATGATGATGGATGAAATTCAAAACAAGCTCAGAGCAGCCCGCATGTTCAATAAGCAGAAAGTAAACGGACAATTTGAGCCGACTGCGGCTCCAAATCGCATCAATTTCATTTGTGACACTTTCTCAGTCATTACGCTACTTTGGTGGTAATTTGATATAAATAACTGGCTGATCTGACAATTTTGTCGGTAAATTTTCAATAACAAATCACGTTTTAAAATCCTAAGAAAAAAAGCCAGAGAAGACGTAAAAGATAAAGAAGGAGAAGACTTTGTTTATAGTTCAGTTTCTTTAAGTTGGACTTTGCGCTTGAAGCGACAATTTGCCAGTGTCGAGTTATTTAAAATTATAAAGTGTAAAAGATGTTTCTCAGTTCAACTTTGTTTATAATATATATATAAATATTATATTGATAATGACATTTTCAAGTAAAATCATACCAGTAGAATGACAGAATACAGCAAGCTAGATATTAAAACACAAAATGTTCTGTAAGTCTTTAATACTTAAACCGCGTCTTGTTAAAACAAGCGTAAAACAAAACCGCCTCATCCTGATTACATGAAGCTATTATCAAGTTGTTTACACAATAGTAATCATCACAAACAACTATAATTACAAATCATGTAAAACTGTAATTTCACAAAACGGTGTAATTTCTACCATTAACTTTCTACGGTTTGTGTAACATTGTAATTATTGTTACAGTTGCAATTGTTATCAGGTTTGCGAATTGTACAATTCCTTGTATTGTGTTTTAGTACTTGATTATGACACAATACGAGTACTGTTCAATCTACTTATTACACTGATATGACTAGTTTTCTTCAGTATCTAATAGAAAATTACGGGACAACTTAAGAGCTAAGAATCGGTATATTGATAAATAAAAGGAAGGATGTACGTACCTATTTACTTTAAATAACGTTGAGAGGCTTTGTAAATATCGATTTATCGAATAATAATTTATCGACAATAGAGTTCGAAAGATACAATCACATTTTATAGAAATAACGAATGTTATAGGACAATATTTGTGAAAATAGCAATATCGATAGGTAAATTCAAATCAAAAAGAGCTTCAAATCGAAAGTGCAAATAAATCGAACGGAAATAGCGAACAGTAACCAGAAATAAACGACGCAAACGGTGAAACTGTCTAACGCATAAACGATCAATTAACGATTTAACGACAATTAAAGCTGTATCAACGAACTCAATTGCTTTCGTTTACGACAAACAGTTCTGTTATATTTTGGCGCAAACCAATCATTCAATAAAAAATTAAATAATCAAGGATAAGACCCATTAACTACACCTACAGTATCAAGTTTTTTTTATTCCTAATTTGGCGACGACAGAACAAATTAATCAATTTTATTAACGAAAGAAAACTTACCCACCTACACAATACCATAATATTCTTAATAGAATTAGAAACAAATAAAATGCCTGTCAATCAGTATGTCCATACAAACAACTAATCGAGAGTGACAAATTCGATCTAATATTACTTATATTAGATCGAATTTGTAAACAAAAACAATTACTCACACACCTATATTCACAGCTAACCACAAGGTGTCATATACCTACTCCTACCAAAAACATGATTGATAAAAACCACAGCAAAGTCAATACAAAAAGACTACTCACTTCTTACGATGCATTTTAAGAATGTTTTCCACATGCATGATCAGGCTCTATTACAGAATCAGTAGTTAAAACATTGACTGGTAGTCCACGGCATTCCTATGTTAGATACGCATTTTTTGTGATCGCGTGAACGTAATCTGAAGCAATCATAACCAATGAATCTAATAACTGTGAATGCAATGAGCATTTTTCATCACAATTATTGAAAGTCGGGCATAGAGTGTTTCTTAGCCATGACTGTACTTCCCGTTGTCGTTTAGAAGATTATTACGCTGAGGTCACGGTCCTACTGCTTTGTCTCCTTGATTTTTAGTGGCGGATCGTCTTAATCCATAAAGCCTATAGCTAAAATCAATTTAAATGGAATGTTATAGGTGCTATACATGCAAGGGTTCATTCCCAGTAGATGCATTGACCAGATCCATAATGGATCTAGAGGGACTTTTTATTCCCAGTACATCCATTAAAAAAATGGATCAAATGGGGAAAAAGGTCTCACTAGGTCCATGATGGTTCTGGCACATGGGATCTACTGGGAAAATACTCATGCTAGGCTCGAGTTTACGAGTTGTACTGTCAACGAAGACATAGCTCCTCTTGTTTATTACAAATTTGATCATTAAAGGTGACATAACAGAAGTTTTACTACACGAGTTATGTGATAAAGCTTATTATCGGGCGTCATTAAAATTCACCCATAAACAAAGATACCTAAACGCATTATTTCATTAGAAAGAATAGATTTCCTTATCGCCGGGCCTGAAATAGCCGAAACTAAAGATAAGAGACATAAAAGTTGTAAACCTGACAAAACAATGTTATAAATCAGTTATGGCTGACTTATGGATGCGCTTACGCAAGCCGGGGCGTCAACCGATAGCGGTAACGTGGCGATAAGTGCTGATAATTGTGCGTTTTTTAATGTTTTCCTCGATATCTCATACTCTTTTTTAGTCTCAAGCTTTTTATAGTATGCCATGTACTTTACTTTTTAATAATAATAATAATAATAAAAGCATTTATTTTGCACACACATAAGTACAGACAAATAACAACACAGACAATTAACATTCAGTAGGTAACATAATTAATTAAATAAAAAATAACAATAGTAACAAAATTTGTGAAACAAAAAACATTACACGAAAAACACATAGGAACGAAAATAGGTAGGACACTAGTTATAAGTCTAGTTTTTGCGTAATATAAAGCTACCCAGTCTTTTTCTCTCTGTTTCTGTCTTTGTCCATATTACACCTTTGGGCTTCAACCGCAAAAATTATTAGGATGATTTTTGATTCACAATTAATTTGATTTCTGAACAGGGATACTAGTATTCTAAGTTTTGTTTTCTATATCCTTTGTACGCTTACCTCCAAACCTTTTCACTCGGGAATTTCCTCAAGACGAATGACGTAAAGTGGAGACGTATGAAGGAAGACATAAGGATGCAATAATTGAAGGAAGACATGAAACATCGGGGGGCAGCTGGGACCAATTGAAACAAATGAACGCGGCGCCTGATACTATCAACGCCACATTGACACACTGATAATATTATATAATGGGAGTTTATAAATGAATCGTAGAAAATTTTGTGATACAGGATTGTAGGATAGATTGATAAGATATGTAAGTATAACGAGAATTAAGGTAGATAGATACCTTATTATTTTATTTTAAGGACTACGACTAAACTGCGTTAATTATGTAAAACTTTATTTCATTTTTCAATAAATGATTATGATTATGCTGATTTCATAAAGATTATAGCCAATTTAAATACATACTACTGGATACAACAAAAATTTGCCCCATTTTAAGTCCTACGCTATTGCAAGCAAAACTTAAAATCGACAATAGCTAGACGGCTTCTAATGACACCAAACACAAACTTAATCATATACAACACAAGAGACAAAATATGCATGTCTCAACAGTTTCTGTTTAATCAAGTGCAATAAACACAGGCGAGACTAGCCATCGAGCCGAACAAACCGTTAGTTCTAATAACTCTTATCACCAGAATAACAAGCAGTGATCAAATATTTTAAGAAGCTAACCCAGTTCATGGGCGTATTTGACCAGCATATCTGTGCAATGGGCTACGGCAACGGCTTATCATTCAGCCTTGAGAGGGACGGATGTTGGTGATAACTAGGCAAATATGAAAAACTTATCAAGGACATGATGTCGAGGACATAATTGACATTGGAATTCTATTGAAAAGTCAAATATACATTATTAGCTTTATTCACTACGGCGTTGCGCGTTTTTTGATTTTCTCGAGGGATCAACGTATTTTCTCGCGGTATAAAGTAGCCTATTTAGACTTTTGCAAATCGACCAGAAGTTATTGAAATTAGCGCGTTAGAACATACAAACAAACTCAGCTTTAAAATATTAGTATAGATTATTGCATTGCTAAATGATAAATATCAATATAATAATCAATAAGCAAATCTGTCTACTAGAAGCAAAACTAGAAGCAACAAATGGAATAACCATTTGACATTTTAATCCAGAAAAAAAATTATTCCGTGGGACAGCCCTCTCTTATAGTAAAATACACTCAGTCCTAGGAAGAAAGTAAAATATTTCAATGACAACTTAGCGAAAGAAAAAACTTCAATAAAAACTACTGATTTTAATTGACACAATACTTTTCCCATGGATGATCCTAGCCAGCTTATAGAGGGCAACGTCCAAGAAGAATGCTATACAACAAAAGATCGGAATTCCTATTTCGGATGGCGCCGCGTGCTATAAAAAAGTTCAAAGTCATTCAAGTAATAAACGCTGCAAGTGCACTTATAGACGGACAAACATTTCAAACGAGGGGAAATGCCACTGTCAACATACTCTAAACCAAAGTTCATGACCACTTGAAATAATAAAATGTGAAAACGTACTAACTAAAACATAATGAATGAAGGTTCTTTAGTGAGGAACTACCAGTGACCCTGAAATTTAATCTTGAAATATCAACTGTGAAAAATTAACACAAGTCAAAGTTTAGCGTAGGAGTAAAATTTAGAGATGTAAATTGTGCGATAAAAATAGACCCAGACCTTGTGGCCTACTGCATAACAATTATTATGTAAATATCGCTCGAAGCGCTAACCTGCATAATTTCCAAGCTTGAACAACATTGAGAAGATGGACGGATGCCGATCGGCATTGCGATGCCGAAATTATTTAAAGGCTAATGTTGTTACATAACCAAAACAATAGCAACTTCAGAGTTGATTCATATCACCTGTTTTTTTAATGTATTAGCAATCCCAATCATTTTTTGTGTTTCGTAATGTGGTCCGGAGAAGCCATCTACCTTCTAGGTGTTCATGTCCCATCTTAGACCACATCGTCACTTTACATCAGGTGAGATTGTGGTCAAATGAAGGCTTATCGAGCATAAAAAAAAATCAATATGTTCTCTAATCCGTTTTGGATAAGCCTAGAAAGCTGGATAGTCTCTTATTGTTCATTCCAACCCCTCCTTTGCAGGCACGCTATCTTGCGTGTGGAATACTCGATTCGGACTCGAACAACGATTAGGATTCCTCACGACTTTCGCTTGTCACCTGCCAGTTGTTTCTCATGGATAATCGACCATGCTGCAGCTTAAGAAATCGGTGAAAACTCGTAATAAACAATAAACAGTAATTATGATTAAACGAGACGTGAATCACGAGTGAATCATCAATCAATGCTTGTATCGCCATCTCAGAAATCATTAAGTGTTTCTAAAGCCAGCCTTCAACACCTTGACCACAAATCATTGCGACGATGCCCGTGACTTCATTTAGTACAGTAATTGTATCGAAGTTTTTTGTACTTGTTATTATAGTATTGTGTATAGTAAGAAGAGTGCGTGTATTTTTTATAGAATCAATAAAACCGGGATCAATTAGATAAACCAGCAGCACGACAATGCGAGCGGAATAGCGCAAGAACTAGCAGAGAGCGTGAGAGCAGACCGCATTGTGGCCGGTTCCCACGCAGAATGCAACACTGGCTGGACCAGCAACATCTTGTTCTTAGACGAATCCCTCCAAATATCGCTTCTACATTACCTCTCTTATCATAATAAAAATATAATGGAGAGTTTTTCACACCAAAAGGCATTCCCGATAATATGCTTTCGTACTAGATAGTTGACAATTTGAGTTACTAAACTGTTGAATTCATAGACGGACAATAAAGAGCTAAGCTCCTTTCTTGCTGAGAAATTCACCGTTTGCACCAATATTAAAACTAAATGGTTTTGTAGAGAATTTCATCTGGGAATCTTTTCAATTGACTTGCGCAACCACACTTCTATTTCACACAAATTAAGGGTTTCGTCAAGGCCGCTTGCTAAACAGCGACTAACGATAAATATTAGAACGTGACTTCTCACAACGTATTGTTTGGTTTATCCTCTGCTTAGTTGCATCCGTGACCAAACCTCGCACAGAACATTATCCATCGATGTATGCTATTTCATAATAATAACCTGTACTCAGATTACATGTGATAGAATTAAACTTATAAAGCACACAAAGTAATTTGAGCAGTTGATTTCGCAGTTTTATCGCCTCAAAACATTTTATTAGACAATATTGAATATTAGTTTGTTTATCTAGTTTCTGTACTTTCTTGCTAACGAGCTTAATTATTTTATTATTAATTAATATATTATTATTTATTACAAAGTCTCCGAGTGAGTACAGTTATAAATTACTCTCTCTCTCTGGGGTCGTTCCCTCATGGCTGAGGATCGTGGTCATCATAGGTTGTGGACAACGAAAGAACGAAAGAAGGTTTTATAAATTACATAATCTACTAAATTAGCTTTAGAAATATGATAGCAATGACTCTCGAATTAAGTGATAAATGTCTTAGTTAAATTAAACTGGCTCATTTTAATGTGCATCAAATTAGGTCTAGCTTATTTATTGAGTTACAGATAAACCGCCGGCCTCGCTTATAGCTGGAGAGCTAGTGAACCCTGGGAGTAACGGTCTCCCTGTAAGGTTAGAAATTTGTATACTGACGATTTATGGCATGCTGAGAGCAATAGCCATGACCTGGCAGGCGTCAGCCGTGCACGTCATCAGCCCCTTTATTTTTCAAACTGTTAAGTAAATGGGGTTTCAAAACTTGTTTCTGTAAGTTTGAAAATTTAATAGAATAAAGTTTATTTACTGTACATCTTAAAAAAAAAATTGACAGGCGATTACAATAAGCAGAAGTATATGACAGGTCAATTAGAAAACGCACAGTTGATGAGGTAAAATAAACTTTATCCTGTATACTTGAAATTTTTATATGTTTTTAAATAGGTTTCTCAAAGTAAGTATGTACAATGCCAGGCGGTTTTGAACAGCATAAGACCTTGCCAGGCGAGGGGACAGCTGCTAAGGGCGTGCAAAAAAGAAGTGTTACATGAACGCATATAGTAAATGTAATGTATTTTATTGGGTTTTATGCAATGTAGGTACATTATTTTTAACACTCATTTTCTTCAGCATCATCCGAAATTTTGCTATCACTGTTTTCATCATCATCTGATTCTTCAACAGTGTATTAAAAAAAAACTGTTAAAAAAATAAAAATTATAAAAAATCGCCTTTTTACTCGTTTAAAACATAAAAAAATAATTAATTTATTGATTAATTTTTTTTATGTTTTATACTAGTAAAAAGGCGATAAAAACCTCTTCACTCGTCAAAAAAAAAACCTGAAAATAACAGTTGGAACTTATACTGAATCGACTGAAACTGAGGAATGCATTTCAAGTACTATACAACTATTTTTTTGCCGACTCCAAAAAAGCAGGAGGTTTCTGTATTCGACCGTATATATATATATATATATATAATATATTATGTATGTCCGCGGATAACTTCGTCGTTTATGAACCTATTTCGATTTTTTTTTTTCTTGGAAAGGGAGTATCCCAGTGGTGGTCCCATGGTAAGGAAACTAGAATCTGATGGTAGATCCTGAAGAAATTGAGGGAAACTCTTGAAAAAATTGTCTTTCTGACTTGTGTGTTTCTTAATATTATTCAATATAAAGAATTTTAAAGCCCTATAATTAATGAGGGTCTGGTGTTGATCTGATGATGGAGGGAAAGGCAGTTGAGAGAACTTCTCAACGTTTTACAGCAAGTACTTTGTGTTTGGACTTAATTAACTTACTGAGACCGTTCATCTAATTGGGTTTTGACTGATATAAGGGGTCTGATGATGAAAATAAAGGATACCTAGTGAAAAGAACTCTATAAGGAATATTTTAGAAGATTAAGGTAGGATCCTTTCTTGGCCCACCCACCACCCAATAATTTCGTCTATAAAAGTGATTAATTAAAAGAAACATAAACAATTAAATAATTAAGTATTTAATCATTTTCAGAGGAATGTATTGAGCTTGATATTTAATTCTCAACAACCTTATTGATTCATTAATTTTTTTTTCTATTTAAGATGAGGGAAACATTGTTGAAGAATCAGATGATGATGAAAGCAGTGATAGCGAAATTTCGGATGATGCTGAAGAAAATGAGCGTTAAAAATCTAAATTTAAAATTTAAGAAAAACCCCCGATTCCAATGTTTTAATTTCCTTAAATGTAAAACACCATAATATTTAATAATAGGCACGCGATGCTCTTTCATTTGATACCCCACTGCAGTATATTTGCAGATTTTCGGTTTTCCTTCCCCACTCTCACCCCCATAACTTTTAAACGGCTCAACCGATTTTCATGAAACATGTCTAAGAACACCCGGGCCAAACTCACCTTTCATACTAACTAACTAATACTAAATTGAAACCGCTCCATCCGTTCGGGAGCTATGATGTCCCAGACAAACAGACAGACAGACACGTCAAACTTATAACACCCCTCTTTTTTGGTCGGGGGTTCAAAATAATGTAACTACATTGCATAAAACCCAATAAAATACATTACATTTACTATATGCGTTCATGTAACACTTCTTTTTTGCACGCCCTTAGCAGCTGACCCCTCGCCTGGCAAGGTCTTATGCTGTTCAAAACCGCCTGGCATTGTACATACTTACTTTGAGAAACCTATTTAAAAACATATAAAAATTTCAAGTATACAGGATAAAGTTTATTTTACCTCATCAACTGTGCGTTTTCTAATTGACCTGTCATATACTTCTGCTTATTGTAATCGCCTGTCAATTTTTTTTAAAGATGTACAGTAAATAATCTTTATTCTATTAAATTTTCAAACTTACAGAAACAAGTTTTGAAACCCCATTTACTTAACAGTTTGAAAAATAAAGGGGCTGATGACGTGCACGGCTGACGCCTGCCAGGTCATGGCTATTGCTCTCAGCATGCCATAAATCGTCAGTATACAAATTTCTAACCTTACAGGGAGACCGTTACTCCCAGGGTTCACTAGCTCTTGGACTATTAGCAGCGATTAATTAAGTTTAGATTCAATTGAATTTAGAGTTCTGATAGCTTAATGAACCATGGGAATTGTGACTTAGAAATGTACCTACCTAAAAGTATTTCAAATGAATTCAAATACGGGAAAAAATAATTCTCTCCCGATTCTTAACTCTATTCTAAATAACTTTAATTTTATGTGAGTGGCTACTTTTAAGGAATAATAAAATAAATTGAACGTTTCAAGAATTCTAAGTGCCTTTGGAAGCTACCGCGTTTTATTGAAGGATCAAAACTACCGGCCGACTATTCCGAAAGAAGGTTTTATTTCACTGGTAGCTCTTTAAATCTGAATCAAGTTGAACGTCTATTTTACATTAAGTCGTTAGATCCATCGTACCAATTACATTTATTACAAAAAGTAAAATTTTATAGGTAATTTACTTTTGCGAATAGTTAACGAAGTATGTTACATAGATGTTAATAACTTATTATTATTTATTACAACTTTTTACAATGAGCAAAAATTCATTTTAATTTTTTATGGGCGCTGATTTCAATGTTACATGATTTATAATGTTTTTAAGGTTAATAAAAATAGTTCAGTGACAATTAAATCTAAGACTTCTTAATATTTTACTGTTTTCATTTATTTACTCCTATTAAACTATTCTTTTTGTGTCCCTACGTACTTGGGTTACTAACAGATATAGTTTTAGTTAGTTAAGTAATAAGGTAATTAAAATAATCGTATAGGGTATGATAGGACTGACGTGTGATTGTATGATAAAAATCTTTGCAAATAGAATATAATTAAAAAAATCTAAGACAATAAATGAATACATTTAATTTGCTCCTTGAAATCGTTGACGTTCACAGACTTCTTGAAATTACAATCAAAAACTACCACGCGTCCAGCGACTCCCGCGCATCGCAAGTAGTCGGGGAGGCGACGGCCTTACCAAACAGGTTGTAAAAGCTTTAGCACGACAATAAAACAATAACCGAACGTGCTCGGGATGAACCATTCGAGCCGCCAACCACTAAACCACAGGAGATGAGTGTTAAGAAAAATCCATGATGTGTAAAAACAGGAAAAATATTAAAATTGAATTGGATGAGTTTTGTGAGTTTGTAAGTTTTTGTTTGGATATTAGATGTAAGTATGTATGTTACCTTAAGTATTATGTGTAAAAAATATTATATTATGAGACATAATATGTATTTACATATATTTGCGCGATTACATGAATAACATTTTGTCGGAAAATCACAGTGCCATTGTCGTGGTTGTGTTGGTTGTGTTGTTGACTAATGGCAGGCATATGTAATTATAAAAAAAATATCTGAAAAATATACATAATAATAGCAATAGGCGATAATTAGTACCAAAATAACCTTAACGTGTTCATCTTATCAATAATAATACAAGTAACAATATATTGTGATGAAGATAGGAGTAATATTATAAATATAACGACCTCAAAAATAGCTCTCCACCCCTCGGCAATGCCCTCTTCGCACGAGGCACATGTTCCCGCGGTAAATATATCTAATGTTATTTCTCAATAAGTGGGCTACACATAACAACAATGTTCTTAGTAGTAATATTACCCCCCACAGACACACAATTCACAAACGTTATCTCTTTAGAACATTAGTTATGTGAATCACAATAATACTATGCAATTTATGTAATATTTTCTTTGTTGTTGGTGATTTAATAAAAAATATTCTTCTTCTTCTTGTAATTTGATGGCGTCCGTGAATAAAGAATACTGTATTGTATTGAAAAAATGGCAGCCTAAGACAACGCAATTCAACTCTATGGGCAATTTTGTCTGCACGCCACAGTCTATGGCACAGAACAGGCTGCTTTAGTGTACAGATGCCTCAAAGTCATTCTAAGAATTCACGCCGCATTGCCATCCCTCGAGTTTATTTTACGAGTCCCTTATCCCAAGCCCTATGCTTCAAAACCCTTATAAAGAATTCCGGAGGTGTCAAAATGAAGGGACCCAAAACAAACTTTACCCTTTTATCTTTTACAAAGTTTACAGGATTAATAGAGTTTACTGATAAATCGATAACAAAGAATTGTACATAATCAATTTGATTTGCTGCTAAATTATTATTATCTGAACAAGAGCAACAAAACGATTGCAGCTCATAATGTGCTAAAGATGCAGAATAGACATAATTTTAGATTAAATTTATGCAGAAACTAAGAAGTGAGCTTAAACTTATCACTTATTAAAAATCATTAAGATTATAAATTAAGTTTAATATCATAACTATAAATGCTAAATATGGAATATCCAGGAAAGGATTCTAAATGTCATAATGTCCAAAAACAAATTTGATCTCAAATCAAATTTTAACATGATTTACATAAACTTTAAAATAATATAATAGTAAACAAAATGAGTATCGAGATGTGAGTACCTATTCGTAATCATGACACAAACCTTAGTGAATCATGTTGAAAGACATAAGGTAGTAGCGATGAGTCATTTTTACGATACAATGTAGAGCAGATGTAGATAAAGAGATGACGATGATGCCAAATTACTCGCTATAAAAAAATATGAGAAAATTGACACTACTTCAAAGAAAGATGATTATAATGACGCTAGACACCATTAGCTTTTACCAGTTTTACGTTTGAAGATAAAATAGATAGTAAAGTAGTATGTATATTATATATAGATACTACTTTATATATTATAAATAGATACTACTCAATAGTAAATAACCTTTTAGTTAGAAGCTAAAGAGAAAAATAAATTTTATAATCCTAAAGGTATATCTGAATCGGCTCCAGACGGCAATAAAAGTATTGGTGTTAAAAACTGCGGTAAATATTGAACTTAATAATGTTATGGGTAGCGGTAAATTCTGGGACACAATAGCCCATAACATTTTTGTGTTTTATAGCTACGATGTTCTTCATTCAATTGAAGTTATAACGGGCGTTGCGCTTGCGTTCCTTCATGATTTATTTATATAAGTACCTTTATTAAATACCTAACAGTTAAGTTTAAAACATATTTATTTTAGACGCAATATATTTTTAAAATTTAATCGCATTATTTAATAGAATCGTATAACTTAAATAAGTTTACTTGATAATGAAAACAACAATTATTTATAAAAGATAAAGCAGCTAATTGTATTGTAGGTTCCTGTCCGATTACTGTAATAATTAGCACTAGGTATATGTACGTAAGCACTTATTAAAAGATAAGAATCACAATGTCAACAAGCAAGCTGCATAGAGTCATGGACCAAAGCATAGCACAATATTAATAAAACTGACTTTGTTCTCTTTTATGAAATTTCCAGCGGTCAAAACTTTAACTTAAAGCATTCCTTAATGAACAAACTATACAAAATTAAAAAAAAACTTTTCAGATCGAAACATTATTTTCCGAAATAAGTAAGATCAAACAACAAAATCATCAGCATATAATAAAACTTAGTTTTAAGATACAGTAGGTAAAACTTACCAAAAGTCTTTTCAAATCCAGATAAAATTCACAACACAATTGCCCGTTGGGCTTCACAGAAACAAAGCTCCATAGCACATTGCACTGTAGTACGCGATTGCGCGAGTCTCGGGCACACGACACGTTCGTCGCGCGCGGAGTGTCAGCGCGGAGTGAGCCCGCAGCCCGCGCTCAGCGCAGTGCAGCCTGCGCAAGCGCCGGAGCCTGCGCGTGATCAACAATCTCTCTGAAACTCGGGAAATGCATGTTTAAATGCATGAATTGCTAATAACATTTCTGTTGTATCAATAAATAGGTACGTATAATATTAATAGTAAGTTAGACGACTGTTAGAAATTATTGAAGAATTGGTAGGTATATCTCTACAGAAAAAAAAACAAATTAAGTAAATTAAGATCTTTAAACATAAACCACTGGTAAGGTCTAATAATTTGTCAAATGTATGAAAAAACGTCAGATAGTATAGAGAATTGGAAATCGGACCTAAACTGCTTAAAGTTATATTTCCATCGCCATGAGAAACATGCAAGAGCGAACAACATTAATAATTGTTATAGACGAGTTTCGGTGCCGTACTTAATTAAAATTACTTTACTAATAAGATAAATCACACCTACAAGAAATACCTAGCACGAACAAAGCCAAAGCAAAAAACTAGTAAATATAATTTAACGAAAGTATAATAAATTGAAGCGAATTAAATACACGGATTAGATAGCACGCACAGTTTTTGCAAGTACTGAACAACTCTAAAAGAGGAATGTTTGAGTTTTTGTTAATAGATGATCTAATTTCTACTCTACCGTATGAAATGTATGAAATTATAGATACTAATAATGCTTATACTGCCTCAGTGACGCGGTGGGCGATGGTCCGCTTGCGGCGCAAGAGGTAGTTGGTTCGATTCCCGCCGAGGGGCCCAGTGTTTGTATGTTCTGCAAGCCCTTTCTCCTTGGTCTGGGTGTTTAATATGTTTAATAAAAATATCTATATATGTATGTATCTCTAGTATATTAGTCTATCTATAGTATATTATATCTAGTTGTTGTGTGCGGCATATTTATTTTATTTTTTAATTATTCAAATATAATTATTAAATAAAAATTACTTTTGAAACTATCATGGGTAATAATAACATTATTAAGATTCTCTGGTGTCCCAGCTAAACAAATTTGAGCATGTTTGCCGGTCCTCACTTTTTGCATAATCAACTTTCTTTAGGGCCTCCTCTAACTGAGATACATTGTATAATTATACAAGGTGTTTCTGATCTGGTATATAAAGCGGAAAGGGTTAGAATGGCACGCACCAGGCAAACATTTTGTTCTAGGATTTGTCGATTTGGAAGCCCATTTGTCGAAAAAAAATCTTTAAAGTGTAAATCCATTTTTTTCGTGAATGATTGCCATACACTATTAATTTTAGAGTAATACCTATCTCATTTATCATAATAATAATTACAAATTTTTATTTAAGTTTTTTAACATGTTCCAGGGTTTAAAACAAATTGTATCAACTAATATGAGGCTAAACATTGAGATTGGACAGAGATTGGACTAGGCCAAAAAAATAAGAGGCCTGTTTCCGTAGAATAGGCCTCCAAATCGAAAAGTTGTTGAATAAAATATGTTCGGCTGGTGCTTGCCATTCAGACCCTTTCCGCTTTATACAGTGTATCCAAAGCACCTTGTATATATAAAATATATACTCCTCGTTATAAAGCATTAGTCATCCGCGTCAGCAATTTATGCCCCAATTAATATTATAACAAGCCTATAAAATATATCGCCAATAAAAAGTTGAATGAAAAAACAATTGTTCATTGATAAAAACGTGCGTAACTGAAAGCAAAAAAAACAGAAGTTTTTGTTGTGATTAGCTTTTATTTGTAACTCCATAGAACTCTCCTATATTCATCCCCTTTCTAAAACTGCTGACTGCTTATTAGTGATTATCTTTATCTGAAAATAAATATCTTACTGCACTCTCTCTGAGCTAGTGTTACGAGCACCCCTATTCACGTTCCCACTGCTGGGACACAGAGGCTTCTCTCATGACGAAATAGAAGTCATGTTTTTAACAATATTAATACTCATGAGGGATGGGTGACATACTATTAAATGACGGTTTTTGAGTTTCCCGATATTTCGACGCTGTTGCAACCGTCATGACGTAAAATCATCAATCGTAATTATCACGGTATTTAAATTTTTATTTATTTTAGATAAGCCTTTATTTGGCCACAATCTCACCTGATGTATAGTGACCATATATGGTCTAAGATGCGGCATGAAGACCTAGAAGGCAGGCTTCTCCAGACCACATTACAAAACACGAAAAAATTGTTTCACGCTCTGGCCTAGCCCGGAGGGTGGTGACATGCCAAAAAAATCCTTCAAACTCCAATTTTACTCGTTATAAGTCCTAATATAGTGACAAAGTATGTAACATAGGTTAAACTTACAATCAAAACCATCAAAGAAAACATATGTTGCGCAAGTTAATCTTGAAGTTATGGCGACGGAAGTTGTAACAAAGCCTTATCTATAACATTCGTACTAGCACCTCCCTGGCACAGGTCACGTGGGCGATAGCGGGGCCTGCACACAAGCCCTACCATGAGTTGAAACTTCCGACTGTTGGAGATTACAACATGTTGTAATCCCATGCATTTAAACGATTTTCTCATCTAAAATTTAAACTTTCTAATTTATGGGATTACAACATGTAATCTTCAACAGTTTTGGAGGTTTTGTCTGTTCACGTCCGTAAGTGGTAACCCTCTGAATCCTTACACGTGAGCTCCGGGTGGTGCTAAGAACAGTTTCTGGTGGGAGGCTTCGGCCGCGGCTTGTAACCACCCTCCGGGCTGAGCCAGTGCGTGAAGCGATTTTTTCGTGTTTCGTAATGTGGCCCGGAGAAGCCATCTACCTTCTAGGTCTTCATGCTCCATCTTAGACCACATCGTCACTTTACATCAGGTGAGATTGTAGTCAAATAAAGGCTTATCGAAAATAAAAAAAAATAAAAAAAGTCGTAAGTAGCGACTCGTGGTAATATTATTGCATTCGCGTGATGAAATACTTGGCCGCTAAAAATAACATTAAGTTGCAAAATATGCAGCAAATGTTTTAGATAAGTTGTCTGATAGAGCAAGAGAAGAACTCTTGCACGATGGCAAAAGCAAGAAGTAGAGAAGCCAACCCTTCTAGGTCTTCATGCCCCACCTTAGACCACAGCGTAACTTTACAAAAGGTGAGATTGTGGTCAAATGAAGGCTAACTAGCATAAAAAAAGAGAAAAAGAAAAAGTAAGGAGAATTCTCTCTGCCACCAAGGTTGTTAAGCTCCAAAACAACCTTGGTGCCTCCTAAAGAACCCTTTTGGAGGATCAACACACCTCTTTTATTTTTACGTAAAAAGGAAAGTAGTAGTACTACATAGTAAAACTACACCGAGTAGCGATCATTTTTCTCGTCATAATAAATAAGGTAATATGTAGTAATAAAGTTTAGTATAGAGATTAGATTTTATTACGCATTACGCATTTTGTATTTAGCATTATGTCCATTATGTAATGTTTTGTCTTTGTGTGTAATAAAGAGTTATATTATTCTGACTACTTTACGTTTCGTTATCTCGGTTTTTAGGCCGGTTTTCTAACAAGCACGGACCTAAGCCAAGTGCATGTTAGGTGATTGGAATTTTGGATAGCAAAGGATTCGACATTTTGTAAAAACTTTCGAACGAGTCTGCTGCTGAGTGTTCAAGATTACTGCCTTTTTTAACAGACCAAAGGTGTATTTGGGTAAAACGGGTCAGCTCAAAATGAATAAAACTAAATTGTTTAAACAAAAATTATCAAGGAAATAACATTGTCTTGAAAGTTCGCTTCAATGTTTTATACTGAGTTGAGAAGCAAATAGAACAACACAGCTTTATCAGTTTTTACAAATTTTTAGTTACTGTTATTTAAGATAGCAATAATAGAAAGAAATGAAAAATCTGAAAGGAGTTTTCCACTGTACAACAAAGGTGACTTTTGCTTGTGTGCACAAGCTAAAGTCACCTTTGTGCAGAGCTAGTACATAAAGGTTTGATGAGTCAAATGCACTTAGCAAAATAACTGTCTATTAGTCTAGTTGTGAGACGATTGACTCAATGAGTACGTTTGCTTTGTTCAAAGGTTCCATTTGTGATTCACTTGCGAATTCATGTGATTTATTGATTACGTAAGGTCGATAAATATTTGCCAGAACAGAATTAGGGGGTTCAATAATCTGAATAGTTATTTCAGTTTCGAAACTAACGAGAGTTACAACAATTAGTTTTGAAGAACGGGTTTTACTTAACTGTGACGGTATTATAACATAGGTATATACTCCGACGTTTCTAGCTACATGAAAACCCCGTTTTTATTAGCTTTTTATTAGCTTCACTTGTATGTATGTTTGTAACCGACTTCTTTGGGCGCGATTTTGACCCACTTTAAACGGCCAGATTTCGTTCAAACTTTGTAGATTTATCGAGGACCGATGACAATACACAATTTAAAAAAACCAAAAACAATTGAACTAAAAAATAGAAAAAATTCAATATATATAAATGAATAAGAGTGCGAATAACAAAGAATTTATAAAGATTTAAAAAAATGTTGTTTGATTTTTCAAAATAGTTTATTGTCATTGGTCGGTCATCATTTGGAGGTTTTGTCTGTTCACGTCCGTAAGTGGTAACCCTCTGAATCCTTACACGTGACCTCCGGGTGGTGCTAAGAACAGTCTCTGGTGGTAGGCTTCGGCCGCGGCTTGTCACCACCCTCCGGGCTGGGCCAGTGCGTGAAGCGATTTTTTCGTGTTTCGTAATGTGGCCCGGAGAAGCCATCTTCTAGGCCTTCATGCACCATCTTAGACCACATCGTCACTTTACATCAGGTGAGATTGTGGTCAAATGAAGGCTTATCAATAATAAAAAAAAAAAAGAAAAAAAAAAAAAAAAGATTGCATGAATGTTTGAGACGTTGTAATCTCTGGATTTACTGAACCGATTTGAATCAAATTTGGTAAATAGATTATATAAAGCTTGACAAGTGACGCAGGGAATTTTCATTAATTTTTTATTTGCTCACATGTACATTTATACAGATATATGTTTAGAAATTGTTACATCTTATGACGATATGTCCTTTTTTTATGCTATATAAGCCTTCATTTGACCACAATCTCACCTGATGTTAAGTGACGATGTGGTCTAAGATGGAGCAAGAAGACCTAGAAAGAAGGTAGATGGCTTCTCCGGGCCACATTACGAAACATGAAAAATCGTTTCACGCACTGGCCCAGCCCGGAGGAAACATAAATTAAAAAAATAAAATTAAATGATAATAATAAATTAATATTAAATGATAAAAAAAAAATATTACAAACCGTCTGTTGTGAACGTCCTACTACCTACCTACCTACTTAAGTACATAAGTTTTATATTTGTATTTATGCTTGTCTGTAAGGTATATGTTTATTTAAGTGCCTGAGATGTCTGTTTACCGGGGGAAATATGTGAAACCGCGGTAAAATACATGAAACGCAGGGTAATGCAGGCATCAATAAAAACTAAAGCTGTCTTTTCACCCACTTTTGACTAATATGACATATTTTTATACAATATCTCAAACTTCTCTCTAGACTTCTCTCAAGTATCCCGTCATCTTTAGTTATAAACTGCAACTCATTTCATCATCGTACATCATTATTTAAGTGGTCCATAGGGTAATATCTGAGATGACGCCATTTTTACTATCATGATCGACATAAAGACCATCAGGAATAGTTATAAAATAAGTATAGAGCTATTTCCCAGTAGCGGAATATTTCCATGTGACATTGAGTTTATCGACTGAAAAGCAATAAAATGCTTACAGCTGGTGACTCATTTTGATAGAAATACGCATAAAAACGATAAATAAAAATGCATGCATTATTTACCTTTACCATACAATAATAATTATTTACTATAAGTATACCTATTATATCGGCATACCATTAGCTACTGCATCAACATTATTATTCGCAACCTTGTCATTATATTATGGTTTGAATAGGGGCTATTACGCGAAACTCGGCACAGACCGTAAACAACTACTTTTTTTCTTTATTGTTCCGTACCCAAAGTGTAAAACGGAAGCCTATTATTGCGTCTTCGTCGTCTGTCTGTCTGTCCGTCACCAGGCTGTTTGTCAAGAACCGTAATAGATAGAGAGTTGACATTTTGAGGTATGATGTATTTCTGTTGCCGCTACAACAAAAAAAAACTCAAAACACATAACAAGTTCCCAAACAACAAACGATATTTGTATGAGGTTAAGCGACGTTGGGCCAGGCCAGTATTTGGAAGGTTGAGCGCTGGCGCTATGAATATTTTTTTTTTTGTATTGAGTTGTGTTTTTTATTGCAAAATGTGTATAAACTGTACACATAACCCTGGGTATAGTATGAGTACATGGCATGCATATCAAATTTATTTTAGAGTTTACGGCTTTTGTGACCTCTACGATCAAGAAACTCATTTCTTCCGTTAAAGGACTCGTCATGGATAAAAATTACTATCCTAGAAAGCTAGAAGACAGTAAGTCAATTCACCAAAATCCAAGACTCACTGCCCTTTTGCTAACGAGGTCAGGAATCAAAAAACTCTTTCTTCTTTGTTTACTAGTCTGCAGTCTAAGCTAGAGCTGCACTCTGGCGCAAGCAGTAATATCTCATAATCTATCTAATTTTTAGTCATAAGGTCTCGTCTGAAAACCAACGAAATTCCACTTAAAGGTTGATTTACATATACTGAAGCGAGACCATTTGGCACAACACACTCATTCATCATCACCCTATTAACGTCCCCACAGCTGGGACAGTGGGATTTCTCTCTTGGCCAGAGAGATTAGGTCTTAATTCACCACGCTGGCCGAGTGCGGGTTGGTACGCACTCATTAGTTCATGTTAATGTATTTAGTATTTTTTATTGTATTGTTCTATGTGTGTTATTGTGTGTTGTATCAATAAATGCTCTCTCTCTCTCTAATTTTAGAACGAAAATACGCATACCACTAATTCTATCATCGTCTATTCTCAATTGTTCCAGATCTTTCTATGATGTAATTCGTGGACAGGAGCAGTGGGTACTCCTAACTGGGAGTAACTGGCGACTTCCTCGCAAGACAATGCATACCTCAAATAATTTCCGAGCGAAGACGCCACGCCTGTTGGAAAATAGAACTGGGACTATTGTAATTACAATTAGTGTACCGCACACATACACAGTACGAGTTACAGTGAAGAAGGATTGCATAAATTTATGTTGATTTCATTAGCTTGTGGTCGTGTTTCGAATTTCGGCTTACGACTATGCTTATGTTTTCTAAGTTTCTTATTAATTTAATAAATAAGAATTTGCTGTTTTGTTGTTTGCTTAAACGCGGTTACGGGTTATCTTAGGTAACGGTACGATTAAAAAAATATTTCAGTTTCAGATAGAGTTTTATATTGGGTTGTTTTACAGCGGGAAAATAAGCTACTACGCTTGCTAAAGATTCGGGCATGCAGGACCAGACCGGTGTAATTGTATTCTAGCTCACTTTTAAGTTTGTCCTTTTTCATTAGCCAGCCTCATTTCAATTGTGTAAGTTACCGTATACACTATCGAAATTAGTAGGTACCATACATAGGTACCTATTTACTCCAAAACATCAAAGAGTTCATAGCTACTATATATCTCAGCATAAGCAATAGTGATTGGTACTTCACACATTGAGCCACAAAAATAGCTTTTCTAAGACTCGCCAGGGTAAAACCCCATAAAACTCTGTTTTCGGTGATGCGGGTATAATGATGCCACTTAAAGACCACCCTGCAGTTTCTAAACAACAGCTCTCTCACATATTAAAACTGTTTAATTTTAGTCTTAATACAAAGGGATAGAGACTAGCATAGCGGATGGGATGGGCTAGCCACTGAAGCGAGGCATGCCATGGTGGATGCTCAAAGACAAGACCTCACGTATGTGAATTTTTTGAAGCTTCATCAAAAGTTAGTATAGAACCACAGATTATAAATAAATAAATGTTTCCGGACTACTCACACAGTATCACCTAACCCCAAACTAAGCAGAGCTTGTACTATAGGTGTTAGGTGACTGATATACTTCATAGATACATTTCTGTTTGTAAATACATAGGTACATTATGATGCATATAAAACACCCAGACCCGAAACCAGATATTTTAGAACGTTCCAAATCTGATCCTGCAACCTCCTGCGCCTCAGGCAGACCTCGCCCACCTAGCCGCAGAGGTCTTCGAATTATATGTATAATATTATTACTTGAACGGTTGATCTGTACGAGAGATTTCAAGGAAAGGCTATATATAGCTTTATAGGAATAGTAAAAGATTTTAAAACAGTTCGGTACCTACCTACAAAACCTATGTGTTTTTTATAAGTTATAGCCCCATAGTGACTTTAAGAAAGATAAATATTAAAGCGATTGTGCACTCGATCAATATATTTAAGAAATCCATTTTAATCGTCGAAACAATGGAGTTAACTTGACGCTTCTTTTCATAATATAACTTTACTAGCTGTGCCCTGCGGTGCTACCCGCGTTATAATGACTGAAGTACTCTTAACCAACAACATATTTATTTGAATAAAGATTAATATTATTATGTTGATACAACTTAAACAAATTATTTCAACAAAATTAGGTACCATAAAAACGGTTTTTGTGAGTTAACCTTAAAAGATAGACATATACTATCGCGGACTGTTTTTTAGATCATTAAAAGAGCTATTATTCTTTAATACATATTTTTTGTGTATCTTGAACCGAAAAGATGAACAGTTTCTCCCGTTTTTTACACATTTACCACTATATCTTTGCTCCTATTGGTCGTAGCGTGATGTTATATAGCCTATAGCCTTCCTCGATAACTGGACTATGCAACACAAAAATAATTATTCAATTCGAACCAGTAGTTTCGGAGATTAGCGCGTTCAAACAAACAAACAAACAAACTCTTCAGCTTTATAATATTAGTATAGATAATATGTTATGATTTATTTACAGAGAGTACTTTGATGAAAGGTGCAAAGAAAAAGGCCTTTGGCAAACATAGATACACAGATTATCTGTGGTATAAAACAATACAATATCAGCCTCCTCGTTACTTATGGTGTGTTACTTGCAATTTAAAAGAAGGTACATTGTTATGGCTCACAGATTACGTTCAGGACATTATCCAACTAGAACATTTGGATACCTGATGAAAAAAGCAGTTACACCTAACTGCGAAACGTGTAGTGTCTTAGAAGGGTGTGCATCATCTCCTCATGGAATGCAATAAGTACATACAATGATTTTTAGAGGCTATAAAAAAAATAAGTTAAATAGATTTGATTTAGGTAGATATATTTATAAATATTTTAAGAGATTGTAGTTGATAGGTAGGTAGTAAGTTCGTACCTGTAGCTGTGGTAGGTTCAGTTGAAAATAAGTCCGACAGGTTAGGTTTCACACACTGTATTTATCACAGCAAACACTATAGTTTTATAAGAAGGAGCGGAAGGCACAGCACAATGAAAGTTACAGTAAACAATTAACACGGACAGAAGATAAACGTTACACAGAGCGAGAAGATAGTTTAACACCAACAGATTTGCAATATCTTTTGTTAACGGTAATAACAGCGAAAGTAAGTAGTGCGCGGTAGGAAGGTTCCATACGACTGTCCTTTGTTTTCGAATTCCGTTGAGAATTAAATAAGTGAAGTTGAGGGTAGAAGAATAAACTATCTAAGAGGCGAAAGTAAGAACATAGTGTGAGTGTATGAACTGTAGGTTAGAATAAAGATTGGATGTATAGAAGTATGAACCTAAGTATGAACTGAAAGTAAATGTGAAAAGTAGATAGTAAGTAAGTGTGAAGACAAGTGAAGACGTGAATATTATTATGATGAAATTTTAATAATAAATAAATACGTAATAATAAATATGTAATAATAAATATGTTATAATAAATAAATAAATACATGTGAACCCCACAGAGATTAAGCGTCGGAAGCAGCCATCTCTTTGTTTAATGTATTTATAGTTGAGTGAGTGGGGATTTTTTTAATATTTATTTAATTATAAGTTAATTAATAATAGTGTAATTATAAATTCCAATTCCTTAATTTCCGTAAAAGTAAAACACCATAATATTTTGTTATTGTGCACGTGATGCGCTTTCTTTTTTTTTTTTTGTGGGGTATCCCCCACACTAGTATATTTGCAGATTTTCGGTTTTCCTTCCCCACTCTCACTCCCATAACTTTTAAACTGCACAACCGATTTTCATGAAACATGTCTAAGAACACTCGCGCCAAACTCACCTTTTATACAAAAACTAAATTGAAACCGCTCCATCCCTTCGGGAGCTATGATGTCCTAGACAGACAGACAGACAGACACGCCAAACTTATAACACCCCGCTTTTTTGGCCGGGGGTTAAAATGATCGTTTGGGGTATGATAGGACTGACATGTTACTGTATGTCAAAAATCTATATATATATATATAGAATATGTTAGAAAAAAAAACTTTATAATATTTGTAAAATCATCACTACACATCTGTCTGTATGTTTAATGTCAATTACCGAAAGGATTTTCAGCTATACTCGTAGATAGATTGAAGGAGACTCTTTACTACTAACTAACTTTACTTCTGTACTAACCTACCTGTTAACTACCAATTTAATTTGTTAATATATTAACATTTCTCAAACATAAGCTTCTTTTGTAATCTATATGTACTTAACTTATTTAATTTTGTTTGACGGTTGATAACTATAATATTTATTTATTTATTTGCTTACATGTACATTTATACAGATATAGGTAATTAAATTGTTACATCTTATGTCGATATGTACACATGCACCCCGGAGGGGCACTGTAAATTGGGTTTGCTCAAATTACATTTAAAACAACTAAAAAAATATTTTATACAATATTCTTATGTCATTCATCATCAACTTATCATCAATGTCAAAAAAATATATTTAAATTAAGATTTATTATAATATTTTATCGTCTCCCAATATTCCATCTAGCAACAGCCTGGACGCAGTTATAGTTGAATTTATAGATCGTTATCGAACGGCGTCGCGTGCGCAGTCAGTAGTGAGTAGTTGTAGCTTCTGCGCGTGAGTCAGCCGCCGTTTGAGCGCAGTGACTTACGCGGAACCAAGGACATGCTACTTGCTACTGGAAAATTTAGAAAACACTAATATAATTGTATTCTCTGTACGACGTAGTAAAAGTAGAGTAAATTAAAAGTTCTGTACTGTATCTTCCGTGGTCAGTCAGTCAGTGAGTGACAAAATTAGGAAATTTGACCCGTTATAATTCTTAAAATACTGGTTCAAATTGAATGAAATTTGAAATATACCGTGTCTTTACAATGCCTGCATGGTTACTGAAAATTTCAGTCTTCTAGTTTTATCCACAACGAAGTTACAGGGGGTCGAAAATGGCCTGAATTGCTTCGAGAAAAGGATGGTACGACAGCGCCCTCTATACCGGTCTTTTCTAGATTTTTTAGTTTTTACTTGATTCATACACCAAACACTACTTATATTCCAAATTTGAAGCTTCTAGGTCCGCTAGAATCGGTCAGTCAGTCAGATAGTCAGTGAGTGACAAAATTAAGAAATTTGACCCGTTATAATTCTTAAAATACTGGTTCAAATTGAATGAAATTTGAAATATACCGTGTCTTTACAATGCCTGCATAATTACTGTTTTTGATGGGATTTCCTTTAAACTATGTTGTTTTGTAATAACTATTTTCTTTTTCTAACTACATAATGTTTACTATGCTATCTTTAAACTCATCTTTTTGTACCTTTATTTATATTTTTATTACTTCTACAAATTTGTTATAGACGCCACTGCTTCTGTGTGTACGGTGATCTCTATCCATCCAAAGGTTGCTTGGAAGAGATCGCTTTTAGTGATTAGGCCGCCCATTTTCTCACTTTTTCTCACTTTTTACTTTGCACAGTTCTTTGTAATATTTTTCATAACTGATAGTCATTTCGTTTGTTCATTCTCATTTCCTAATTAACTAAATTGAGTGTCCACAAAACATCCTAATTATCCGCGTTTCAGGCGAAAATAGAATAATTGAGCAAAAACTCGGGCCGCCATTGCCGGAGGTTGCTCTGTGATCATCCAATTGAAAATTGCGTTGTTTTTTAACATTATGTGGTCGGACGGTAAGTGGTTAAGTCAGTTTTGAAACTTCTAAATCAAATTGTTTTTTTTTAATAAGTTATTTATTTATACAGGGTTTTGTGAACATGTCATGTTAATCTTAGGAGTTACTTGGTTCTTTATAAAAAATATATTTTTGTTTAGAAATTGTAACCGACTCATCGATCGGGTTTTTAAACCATGTGAGGAAAACAATCATTTTTATTACCTACAGATACTTACCGTAAAATGTATCTATTCATAAAAAAAACATAATGCATACATCATATACTACAGTGAAACGTCAGCATTTATTAAAAAAAACGCAATGTAGATTTAATAAGTATTTTTTAAGTAATTTAAAAAAGCGTGTTTTTTCACTTTTTTCAAATTTCTTAGAAGCTAATCCGGCATATTGGATTGGACGTGACGTCACTCGTTATACGATAGTACACATTCTTTTCTTATGTCTATGTTCTGTCGTCTCAAATACTGTTACGGGCCGAGAAGTTCTAGAATGGAGACCAGGGATCAGTAAACGCAGCGTAGGACGTCCACCAACTAGATCGACGGACGATCTGGTCAAGGCTGAGGATATTATTTTTTTTATGTTTGGTAATCCTTCATGTGACCACAATCTCACCTGATGTGATCTAAGATGGGGCATGAAGACCCAAAAGGTCACTCACGGTCGATGCGGACCGCTGCCTTAAACCAAGTCGAAATTACTAGATCTTTGAGGGAGACCTATGACCAGCAGTGGACGTCTGACGGCTGAAATAATTATGATGTTGAAGTTATATGGTATCATCATCATCATTTCCGCTGTAAGACGTCCACTGCTGGAGAATACGAATAGAAACGCACCATTTTGTACCCACATTTATAGAGATTTTATATAATAAAGAAAGAAAGAAAAATACTAATTTGTCTGCAAAAATAAGACAGATAACATTATTAAATTAAACTTAGATTAATAATTTTGTATATAAATAAGTGACGGCAAAACAATGCATAGTAGTGGCTTCCGGGATATTTATTTCCTTATCACTAAAATGGCAGGCGGTATCAGTTCTACGAGCTGAGGGTTCCGTACATATTAATTATATACTTAAATAGAAAAGCGATACAAGTTCATATTATTTGATCGTGTGTTTTATTGAAAATACTTGAATATTGCAGTGTATTGTTGTATGTAAATGCTGCGTAGTAGGTTTAACTCTAATTAGGCTTTTACTATATAATGAAAATGCTGTGTAAATATAATAAAATGCTGTGTAAATATAATAATATTTACACAGCATCACCTAACCTAATATTACAAACATTAATTGTGTGGGAATACAAATTAAATATGAACAAATCAACATTAAGAATATTAAAAAATACGAGAAGCATATTGCGCCCTTAATACAAGGCCAGAGGGGGCTATAGTAATAAAGAAATATTTAAGTTCAAAAAACGTGATTAGTATTTTATTTAAATGCTTAATTTTGAATTTTCTATATATAGTAAAAGTCAATGAAACATTAAGTATTAGTTAATTACATTTTTATAATTGATCCTATTAAAGCAAGCACGTAAAATAGGGTAAGATTAATAAATAATATTGTGACATTCTCATCACCACATCTTTACGCTCGAATTATTTTAAAAACACATCGAACTACATTTATGTTATGGCTTGTCTCCGGCTTGGTCCGGAAAAGCCATCTAGGTCTTCATGCGCCATCTTGGACCAAATCGTCACTTTATATCAGGTGAGATTGTGGTCAAATGAAGGCTTATTTAGCATAAATAAACTTATCAACAACAAGCACAATACGGAACTCTAAAACCAGCCCATTATTTAGCTCGCATCCTTGATGGCCGGTCACGGTTCTGATCACATTAATACCATTACAGTACACCAGTAACTAGACAAAACATATTCTGACTAATGCTGATGTGTTACTACTGCGCAGATAAATTATCTGTGGCGGTGGAAAAAAGTGTGCAAAAAGTTTATCATCATCATCATTTTAGCTATTAGACCCCCACTGCTGGACATAAGCCTCCCTCAAAGATGACCAGTTTCCTCGTAGAAGCTACTTGCATCCACCGTGAGCCAGCAACTTTGACAAGTTATCTGTCAATCTTGTTGGTGGTGGACGCTGCGCTTCCCGATCCGCGGCCCCCATTCGAGAACTGTTTTAGCCCATCTATCTGTTCTACGTGCTATGTGGCCTGCCCACTGCCACTTTAGAGCTAATACATTTGGTTATGATCTCCTCATTTCTGATTCGCTCCCGCAGAGAAAGGTTAATTTAACAAAAAGGTTGCAGAGACGCTCTACGAGCTACATGGAGAGAGAGAGAGAGAGTATGGAGAGAGTTACGTTTCGCTTCAGTACGCGGGATTTATCTACTAAATCGGCTCTTATTTATATGTCCGTGATCCACATTTTTCGACGTAGGTATCTTACGTCGAAAAATATGGATCACTTATCGTTATTCATGGATTTCCTGGAATGATGGAAAATTTAGATCATTACAGTAGCTGTTAATGATTTTTAATAACTGATTAACCTCACTTTTTAGGATAAACTATTTTTTTATTTTTTAACGTCGCACGTTGGGGCGGCCTAATCCCGAAAATGCAGGTTCGAATCCTGTGTGCGAAGGTTACGGATGTGTCTTAATCTTTTTGTGCACAAAAAAACATTACATTAGCATTCGATAAGGCAATAGCACACAGCAATTTCGATCTAGGTACAGTCAAGTTATTTCAGAATATATTTTATTCACTATCTAGATTTACCTTAAAATCTAAATAGTATGATAACCATGATAGTTTCATAAGTTATATTGATTTTATTTAACTAGACATTGTCCCTTATTCTATCTAATTTTTTTTTTTTTTTTGATAAGGAGAACATTTTTCACATAATCTGTAATCCCTTTAATCATTGAATAAATAAATAGATGGCAAGCGTAATGTAAGACGTCCACCAACTCGATGGACGGATGATGAGGTCGCGAGCTCACGTTGGATGCAATCTTTGAAGGATGCTTATGTCCAGCAGTGGACTTTCTATGGCTAAAATGATAATGATGATGAAGTATTCAACTTTGTTCAGCTATCCAAACCAAAGGCAAAGTCTGTGATTAATTCAAGCCGCCATTTTGGCTGCGCGCGCGCCGCTCCGCCGGCCCATTGTTCCAGCGCACGGCCCGTGACCTGCGCGGTACCAGCACAGCACCTATACATCTAGATCATTGGACATCTGCTGCTAATTTATCATTTAAGTAATTACCTTATAGTTTGTTGTGGCTTTGCTGAAGTTTTTGAGATTGGACAGAGCCTGTGAAAATTATTTTATCAAAGTCAAAGTCAAAACGTTTATTTCCTTAGAAGCCTATGCTTACATGGACAGGTCAACTTAAATCTAATTTAAATAAAAACTAAAAATAATCAAGGAAATAACATAGTCTTGACAGTTCGCTTCAATTTTTTACACTGAGTTGAGAAGCAATAGAACAACTCTTATCTTATCTTACCTTTTCTTAAAGGCGCATAGATTCGGAGTAGTAAAGTAGTTTTCTATCTAATGTAGATGGTATAATTAATAAATATCCTAGGTATATGGATGACTTGGTGAAGATTGCGGGTCACGGTGGATGCAAGCCGCTACCTACCGTAGTAACTGGAAATCTTTGAAGGATACTTCTTTGGACGTCCTACGGCTGAAATTAAGATGAAATATCCATATAATTATGGGCATTGTATCAAGTAAATATGTATATTAGATATCGAACAGATGTAAGTAACACAAGCTCTATCAGAGACAAAGTTGTTTATATTCATAACGGGATATTTACCATGATTGATTGTCTTTCGAGTTTCCCGATATTTCGGCACAGTTACATGCGCCATGATCACGGTTGAACTGAAGCTGCAGCGATTGGAGTAACAGTTTTATTGGCAGACAAATCGATCTACCCTCTTTCTCACTCTTTTATTACGAGTCGATGCTTCACTACTTTAAATAAAATTGATAACCATGATAGTTTCAAAAGTTATAGAGACAAAGTTGGTTTAATAACTGAGCATTATTCATTAATTTCTATTGGTTTTTAGTCTAAGAGTTCAAAACCCAATGTCTCACGTTATTCCACGAAATCAGGCTTTATAATTATAATTAAAAACACCACGCGGCGTAGAAATATCATTATCATTAATGATGGCTTGAACTAAAACCGACCGGTTTAGGATTCTTCATATCACTCCATCTATTTGGGAATGGCCGACGTGGATCGTATGTTGATGCGGAACACATCCCGTGTCTATGGCCGCCACAGATACAACTACAGTTACTATGACACCACAGGTTAGTACACAGTTAGTGTGAAATCACCACAGATAAGAATAAGAATAATTTTTATTTAAAATTTTACAAAACATAGCTTAGGTACATACATATATAATTAAGTGTCTTGTTACAAAAATTATGCAAACTTTGAATTATAATTCAATATAAACACTATTTTTAACTTATTAATCATATATTTTCCAAATAATCTAACAAAACAAATAAATAAATAAATAAATTTATTTATTTGTTTTGTTACAGTTACTATGACACCACAGGTTAGTACACAGTTAGTGTGAAATCACCACAGATAAGAATAAGAATAATTTTTATTTATAATTTTACAAAACATAGCTTAGGTACATACATATATAATTAAGTGTCTTGTTACAAAAATTATGCAAACTTTGAATTATAATTCAATATAAACACTATTTTTAACTGATTAATCATATATTTTCCAAATAATCTAACAAAACAATTATAAGACCTACAGTTATTGTCACAAAAGTCTCGGTCAGTATCATTAAAAAGAAGCTATAGTTTCGACACCTAATTAATTTGTTCTTTGCAGTATTTAAGAATGATATTATAATTCAAAGTGAAAGAAATCAATCATCCTAAAATTGGATTTGTATAAATTGAACACAATTATTATTATTTTGTAACATACTTTATGTAATACGCTTTATTGAAGTAATATAAACCATCCGAATAATTACAGATATATGTTTGTTTCTCTTATCATTTTAGCAGATGCGTTCATGTACCCTTTTTTTCTATTCGATGTACATATATCATAATATCGTTCGTAAGTAGTAAACTCCAATCGTGCGTCGTAGCTGACACACACACACACTTTTTTTAATTATTTTATTTGTTCGTAGGAAACATGACATCGATTTTAGCAAAATAAATAGTTGCATTCACACATTACAAAAAAATCATACATTTCAAACATAAAAAATTTTTTCTAGATATGAGAACAAAGCATTTTATTATTTTTTGACATCATGTTTATTATTTTTCATTGCTTATCTAAAGACACATCACTGGACGAAGCTTTCAATTTAAGCGTTACAGTAGCGGTCTTTAAACCCATAAATTGATAGCGCCCTTCTAAGAAAACAAAGCTCCAAAGATTAGATCACAGTTAGTATAAGACACGACAGAATAATGCAGCAGTTTGTACCCTCTCGCCATAAACTATAGAAACATCAATAGTTTGTATAAAATCACACAGATTAGACTACAGTCACTATAAAACACCACAGAATAATGACATACTCACACATCGTCATAAATTAAAGGCACATCAACAGTTATTAGAAAACCCACAGATTAGGTCCATAGTTAGTATAAACCCTAGATTACACTACAGTCAGCAACACCACAGAATTATGGCATAGTTGGTATGCCACCGCCATAGATTACAGCTATAGATGAGACAGTGCTTTCGGAAAAGGAAATGCCCATGGTATGTGACCGGGGATTCTACTGAATTAGCTTTGATATCGCGGAAGTCAATTATAAAGTGGTATTAACTTATGGGAATTAGTAAAGGCACGTATGGAGACGTCCATTGCATTTTAAGAAGGAACGCGGAAGCGGGGGTTATAAATAAATACATTAAAAATCATAGAACATTCATAAAGTTTCACTTAACTTTTTAAGTCTTTAGTAGGCACATTTGTCTAAAAGGACTTAGTACTTTTTGTAGTATGCTAGACCTATGTTAATTTATATCCGCAATTAATAGAATTTATCATCCTAATATACGTGTTTCAAAATTTGTATATAAAGGAACGGGTATGAATGGCGCGCGCCAGGCGAATATATATTTTTCCTACAATATTTCGATTTGGTGAAAACTCATATTAGGTACATACATATTTTTTTTTCAGGGTAATTTAATATCTAGCTAGACCATGTTAAGCCTCTTATCAGTTGATTGAATATTATAAGCCCTGGAAGAAGTTGAACATGTTAAAAAAATCTTTAACTTCTGTTAACTATACTAATATTATAAAGCTGAAGAGTTTGTTTGTTTGTTTGTTTGAACGCGCTAATCTCCGAAACTACTGGTTTGAATTGAATAATTATTTTTGTGTTGGATAGTCCAGTTATCGAGGAAGGCTATAGGCTATATAACATCACACTACGACCAATAGGAGCAAAGATATAGTGGTAAATGTGTAAACTCCCGTGCGAAGCCGGGGCGTGCCGCTAGTATTACTGATATTTATTTTAATACTAAATGAGATCGATAACTCTCAAGGTAACCAATAAATATAATAATATTTTTTATTTAAGGCTGTTCGCAAAGGCTTAAGAAATAAATGGGATTTGAATTTTATGATATATATATGTATTATGTATTCATAATAACACTTCTTTAAAAAGTCTAATCCGAAATATTTCGTACAAAGATATAACCACCAACAACAAGACATAAACTTGTTTACTATCTTAGAAGATTATAAATAAAAGCCTCTTTAAAATGGTAAATTAAATAAGCTAAAAACAAAGATGTGTCCCGCAAAAAGCGACCGAGCACGCGTCACGGTGCGGCGGCCGTCACGCAGCGTGCACAGCGTGATGGCGGCATGACAACTGCTCCTGGCTCAAATCATGGTATTACGCGTATGTACGGGCAGAAGTTGAGACAGACATGTTAGTACAGGACTAAGGTCACACTTCGGACCTGAGGAGGGCGATGTCACCCGTGGCAGTGGCATCGTAAACTATCATCACTATCTTCCTTAAATGACAAACATTTTTTTTTTATTGTAAATGTTTAACTTATAATAGTTACCAATAAATAAGAACTGCAAAATTGTAATAACTACAAAATTTTAATAACTGATAAAGCTGTGTTGTTCTATTCGCTTCTCAACTCAGTATAAAACATTGAAGCGAACTGTCAAGACAATGTTATTTCCTTGATATTTGTTATTTAAGCAATTTAGTTTTATTAATTTTAAGTTGACCTGTCACATGGCTATGTGCTTTTAAGGAAATAAACGTTTTGACTTTGACTTTGACTTTCTGAGGTACATTTGAGACGTGCTGAAGAAGCGATGCAAGATGTGCCTGGCGCGGTCCATTGGAGTTCCCAGGCACATCGACAACGCAAAGAAGCCGGCCACCGGCGGTTATTTTAGTGGGTCCGCCAGAACTAATTCTGACAACCCCACATAACCATACTTGTACCCTCATACAATATGGTATCTGTTAGCAGATTTTATCCCCCGAAAACAAAAAAAAAAGGACTAAGTATGTAGAGGTATGTATGTGTGTCTGTCTGTCTGGGACATCATAGCTCCCAGACGGATGAAGTGATTTAATTATTTTTTTGTATTAAAGGTGAGTTTCGCGCGTTCTTAGACTATTTGATGAATATCGGTTGATCCGTTTAAAAGTTGTGAGGGTAAAAGTGGTGATGGAAAATTGAAAATCTGCAAATATGCTCGAGTGGGTTCTCAAATGAAGCGAAATAGTAGGTACTTTTTACTTTTAAGGAAATAAGGTTCGGAATCGGGGGTTTTTATTAATTGTAAATTAAGATTATTTATGAAGTCATAAGCCGATTACAGCAAAAAATATTCAACCATCTCATCTCATTCTTATTTTTGAATACAAATTTTACTTATGGCTTAGAAATTAAGACAAACAGAAATTAGAACAACAAAACACTGCTATCTGTTGTTTTGTAACAAACACTATTCATTACATAATAATATTTTCTTAGATGCAATGATTTGTCCTATTAACGTCACTCAAGAAATTGATAATCGAGTTACAGTGTATCGAATTGATTTCTTGAATTACGACGGCATCAATTTCATAGTTTCAATTCTCGTTTAATTAATCAAGTCATTAATATCAATTTAGGTTTAGAATTGTTGATAAAAGGTATAATTATGAATATAAAGGGTTTCCGATTTTTATGGACCCTGACATACATACTAGTGCGCCATCTTACAGGAAAACCAGCATATGGATATTTTTTATGATAGTCTTAATCATATTAGCATGACAATCCGTATTTTTTTAAGTTTTAGTTAGTTATGATTGTTTATATTACTTTTCTTTTGTTTTTGTGTGCTCTATTAAATGTTTGTTAAATTGTATATATGTGAGTAATAAATAAGTCTAGTTTTTAAGTCTAAAATAGTTGTAATTGGCCCAAGGCTGTAAAATAACTATTTGTTTTAAATAAATTATTATTATTTATTTATTTATTATCTTGAAATAAAGTGGATGTTGTAGAACCACGTTTTTTCAGCCGAATATTTATTTTTTTAATTATAGTTTTTATTACGCAAATATCGCAAAACCATACAACTATGTGTAGTTTAGTTCTTCACTTTGTGTTTGTTAGAGTTTACTCAGTCGATTGACGTAAGTTTAATCACTGGCCTCAATATTTAGTTTTTTTTAATGGCGGACTAGTTAGTATCTTTTGTAAAATGTTGGAACCCTTTTCCCTCAACTGCTTCTAAATCACGTAAGTAGCGGTGCCCTATGTTATATTCACGATATTCCAGGCTCACGTAAAAAGACTGAGTGAATATTTAGAAAACATCAACCGACTTCATATGCTACAAATACATATAGTTCATTGACGTCACGTTTATGGAAAATACTATTTATGGAGACAATATCTTTTTTAAATATTACCAAGTAAAAAACAAAGAACCATGAAAATCCCTTCTCAAAAAACGCAAACGACAAAAAAAAACACCGCACTATGAATGTGTATGAATGATAATGAGGTAGGTAAGTCAGTCTGTATTTTCTCCATAACAATGAAAAACCTACGTTTACGGAGGTTAACATTTGCATTATTAACTCTTTCAAAGATTTTCTTTCAAAAATACATTTCATACTCACAAAATATTATTTCAATAGCTGTAATTCAATGCAAATTCATTCAAAAACCTTCAAGCTCTATTATGTACAGAATGAGCCCGCGATAGAACAATAGATAAAAGTCACCAAACAAATAAACCGATTCTCACACTATTTCATTAATGCCTTAACTCTGGGAGATCTAAGCCTTGGCCACTCATTAGCTAATACGAAATGAACATATCATAAGAAATATTATAAGAAATAACAGGTAATTAGCATACGTCATTGTCCGCCATCTTAGATCGCATCGGCGCAAGCGCAGCTATTGTTGATTGACCTCAGCTGCATCTCTGTAGGTAATAATGTTAATCCGTGAGTAATTGCTGTTAAAGATCTTTAAAGGGTTAAGCTTTGGCGTTTTGTTTTTTTAGCAACTTTTAGTAGATGATTAATATCAGTGGTTTTTTTTATTAATTAGTTAGGTACATTCATATTCATATTCATTTATTCGTTGATTCATGTGGTTACAAATGGTGTTAAGTTTTATATATACCCTTACATGAGCCCCGTTGGGACATTACAACTGATACAAAATAGTCTTAGACTATAGTAGGTAAGTAAGTAACTTATTACATATTCAATATTTATCATTAAATTTAAAATTGTTTAAAAGGTATTTTTTTTATATAATAATAATATGGCTAGTGAGAATCTTTAATTGCTTTTTTAATATTAATATTACCTATGTATTTCTATTGTATGTCATAGAACACATTGTTCCGTTGAGGGTTTTTTATTTAAATAATTATGTATGAATCGTCCCTATTTTTTTCAACGATTCCAACAAACCCATGACGTTCACAGCACGCATATTTTTTACAACTTAACAGTACCATAGCCCCACGGTAGTATTCCATAAGTCATACATATTACCTACTGTAGAAATACCTAAAATGCACAATAGTCTGGGCCACACTATTCATTAAAAAACAACTTATATTTTTATTAAAAACACTTCTCCGATGGCAGGGATAAAAATCATTATTTTTATAGCCTTATTGTTGTACGAAGGTTTCTCAACTGCAATTATATTTGTATTTTTCTCGCTGTTAGTGACCTATTGTTTTCACGACTAAGTAACTTCGTTTTCATATAAATCAAATTACGCCATGCCGCCTACGATTTTTTCTGTTTCATACAAAGGGATTGATTGAATGGTGTTTAATTTTTTGTGTCGAAGGGAGCGCCCACGTAGGTTTTAATAAGAAGTGGCGCCACATTCGCCTACGTGTACGGGAGACGCCGTTATATTTATATATTGTGCATTTATAAATATTAACTGCTCGTAAATATAAAGTTTAACGAATTCTGCTGGCTTGTTTATCTGCTGGGCGCATGTGGGTGCTTAATGCTACCGAGATAACCTAATAATGGGTCTATTTATGGGGTTTGGTTTGGACATGCCACCGTCATTTTTAACTGTCAAACAGATTTTTTACGATTAATAAAATAAAAATTAATCTTTGGTTTATAGAGTGTTCCGTACATAATCAGTAGTAGATTAACTGTGTCTAAACAAGCAAACCTTTACAAAGCCAACGTATTCGCATGAAAATACGATCAAGAGTTTCTGACATTTCCCTGTAAATATATTAAGGTCCTGTAACACAATCTCCGTAAAAAGCCAATGGTTAAAATACAGAGCAATTAAGTCAACTGACAACTGACTGGCAGAGATTGCTTAATATTTTAAAACATTGGCTATTATAATCGGAAATGGTGTAACTGACCCTAAGGCAAACGAGTCGGTGGACATTTAATTTAAAATATATAGAATTAAAAAAAAATACAAAATCAAGTACAACAGCTTCAGTAATTAAACAATTATTGAACTTACTAAACCCCTACGTTGCAAAAGTACCACACTCACTGCGACAGTCAAACACCTCACTCCATCACTCATAATATTAACTCTGCCACTTTCATTCCACTTTCCACGTACAATTGCCTCCATCCGTCTATTAAAAAGCTATAAACTATATTCCAGTGCTTTTAGGAAGTGTTTACAAAGCTAGAGAAAAACAATACTGAGTCTCGGAAAGCATTCATTACACGCGCGCACTCATTGCGGCCAAAACATCCTGAACGGTTCTAAGTTTAACTTATAGTCTTATGTTTATTGTGAGTGAATGAATGAATTGAATGAATGAATGTATATTATAAATAAATTTTATAAAAAGTCGTGTTGGCTAAGTTGGGCACACTCGATTTTCATTCCGAAGGGTTCAAACCCAGCCACGCACCCCTGGATTTTTCTTCTTGAAAAATGTATGTGCGCTTAAACATGTGCTTTAACGGTGAAGGCAAACATCGTGAGGAACCCGGCATGTTCTGAGAACTTTAAAGAGTTTGGAGGACATGTGACATTCACCAACTAGCACTTGGCCAGCGTGATGAATTAAGGCCTAATCTCTGTCGCCAAGAATTCCCTGTGTCTCAGCAGTAGGAACGTTAATGGGGTGATGATAATGAGGTAATGTATGAGTTAGGATTTTGTTTCAGCAAAACATGTTTTGTGTAATAGGGTTTTGGTACCCTTTCCTAATATTAACAAGGTAATACAGCGGCTCCTACTTTTTTACACCCAAGTCTCAAATGAAAGTGCATTACAAAATTATTAATTTTTTTAATTGATTAAATTTTAAAAAAAATCTTAGTAGGTTGTTTTTTTTAAATTTTATATTTAGTATGATTTTAATTATTTTTTCTTTATATGAAAGTGGTTCACAATGAATTTCATAAGAATATTTTTTTTACAGTAGTTCTCCAGTAATTCTCAATCATTCAAATTTTGTAAAATTTTGTGAAAAATATCAAAATTATATTCATTATACACATCTATTCAGAAAAGCTACCCAACTCCTTCACAGGCATGATAGAAAGTACGGTAATGGGTCAACCCACTGGGACCACGGGTAAACACTTAGGTAGGTACTTTTGTAATCAAGAAATATAATTCACAACACATAATACATTATGTAGGTGTTGTAAAATATACCTTATTGTTAAAATATATAAACTCCTGTGAGAAAAAGTAGTCGTCTGGCCCATACCTCAAAAAAAGACAATGATAACTTTTTGCCGTCTGTAGGTACTTGATAGGTAATAAAACATATTTAAGTATGTAGGTGTTACTGAAAATTAAACAATAATTCAGTAAAAGGATTGCTAAATAAGTACCTACCTAAATATACAAGTTACGCTACAGTACAGCAGAAAAACGGCATATGAAGAGGAATAACATCTGTTATTATTTCATAATTTCAGCTAGGGTGACTCCCGCAATTTTTTTAATATTTTAGACCACAACCCACTATAGTGTAGGTACAAGTGCCAGACCATCTCACGTTGTTCGACAAGAGATTTTTTTTTATGCTTGATGAGTCTTCATTTGACCACAATCTCACCTGATGTAAAGTAGCGATGTGATCTATGATGAAGCATGAAGACCTAGAAGGTAGATGGCTTCTCCGGGCCACAAATATTGTAAATTTGAGAATTTTCTTCACCATTTATTAAGTATCTGAAGTTTGGCTGGTTTGGTTCAAATTCGCGCGCTCTGTCGGTGTTGCCAACATTATGCAGAGCAGGTATCGATGGATGTCCGTAATGTAAACTGGAGGGACGTGGGCTTGTTGTTCTAACGCAACCTGTAAACCTGAATTGGTAATGAGCTCATGAAGCCATGACTCATATGCAATGTTTAATCTATTGGGTAACAATAGAACAAGTGCCTTAATATTATTATCATCAAGTTTCAAACAACCGTCGATATTTTCAGACACTTTGGTTGGGAATGGCCTGCATACACCGCGACCCAACGGTGTCAACCAAGGCACCGGCCTGTCTAGTTGGTAGAAGCCACACAGTATATTGTTTAGGTACTAGATTTATTGACGAACAACGTGAATATTATGAAAAAGCAAATTAGTTCTTTCACACTACATATTTCGGCAAGCAGAAGTTATGGTTTGGTTCATAAACAAGATGTTTCCTAAATTTTCTTCTAATCTAAGCTTTAGTTTATGTTTAGCTTCGTATTATTTAATTTTTGTTTTGTGAGGTATCGTTGAAAAAGTATTTAAAAATATGTTTTTGTTGCTTTTCACATTTTTTATTTGAATGACGGTTTTAAAGACTGTAAAATTTCCAAAAAAAAAAGTATTAGGTATATTTTTTCTAAATTTCAGCTTATTTCTCCTCCGAAGGAAGCGACACCCTTTCAAATTGGTAGACGTCAACCCATCCGCAAAATATTTCATCTCCGGAAGTGACACTGTTGTGAACTCTGAGCGGGCCCAGTCTTCTAAAGAGCCTTGTACCATTTTCTGTTGATACACTGCTGTTTAGCTAGAATGTTAAGAAAACGATTTAACACGCTTTTATCTATGTAGTTTGTCGCTTGTCTTAATGTGTATCTGAGTTTGTCTTGTATAAATTAGATACACCTCAGTTGACACTCATACTTGTCAAGTAACAATGATAGAGACTATGAAGTCATAACAGCTAATCTGAAAGTTCTGGGAGAACAGGAAATTGGCCATGATCTGAGGATACGACCATCGTTACTCCATAGAGCTTGGGATGTATATGACCTCATCATCATCATCATCATTTTAGCCGTAGGACGTCCCCTTCTGGACATAAATGTAAAGATTTCCAGTTATTTCGGCTGGCGGAAATGACTGGAGGAGGCTTATGCCCAAACCTTATAAGAAAAGAATAGATTAATAATAATAATCATTACATATAAATAATAAGAAAATAGACTAACTACATACTGAAATTTGTTTTAAATTATATATTTATACTAGCGGCCCGCCCCGGCGTCGCACGGGTATAAAATTTTCCCGGTAATTATTAGATTTTTTCTCGCCGTAAAAACCATCCTATCTCTCAAGTTGGATCGAACTGCACATGGTGTGCGAATTTTATCATAATCGGTTAAGTGGTTTAGGAGTCCATTGAGGACAAACATTGTGACACGAGATTTATATATATTAAGATAAGTTACAGTAAGCAATATAGACACTCTATCATTATTACTATTCAACAACACGACATTCTCGCAACAAGCAGAAAGGTGAAATTGCAGACAACAATCAATAAAGCAGAATATCGCGAGTGTGGGAACTACCCTCGATGTTGCCATGCCACATAATATCTACCACAATGGGAAGTCGCACAAGTCGATGAAATGGGGCGGCAAGTTTGCGGTGAAAGACGAGATTTGGAAGCTTTCGGCCTTGAATTAGTGATCATTGTGGGAAAGGATTGTGTGGCTTGTTACTTTCAAACGAAGCATTAACTAAAATTAATAAAAAAAGTTATATTTAACGACAACCACCAACTATCTTGTAAAGGCGCGGGTTCAGGATAGATCAAAAGTCAAAGTCATTAAGTTTATTGCCATATAATTATGAATGAAAAAACGACACGGAAATAAAGCTTATGGCAAAATATGCATCGTACTAAAGCACATGGACAGGTGATCATCATCATCATTTCAGCTATTAAACGCCCACTGCTGGACATAAGCATATCTCATAGATGACAAATATTCCGATCGGTCGCTAATTGCATTCACCGTGAGCCGGCAACTTTGACCAAGTCATCTGTCCATCTTATCGTGTGTCATTAATTATCGTAATAGATCCTATCCATCCAAAGGCCTGGAAGAAATCGCTTTTAGAGATAAGGCCGCCGATTGTACCACTTGTAACGTTTTACTGTTTTTTTTTGTAATTTAGTTTGTAAAAAATGGTGTACAATAAAGTTGTTACCTATCTATCTATATTGTTAGTGGACAGGTCTACTGAAATCAACTTATTAAAACTAAAATAATGAAAGATGCAGGTAAGTCGCTTCCAACAAAGAAACAACTTTTATCTATGAGGGAGGTCCATGTCCGGAAGTCTGAAATTATGATGACGAATCCAAGAAATCAATTATTTAAAGCCACGTTTGCTGCTGAGTCTATTTTGAATTTGGGTCAAATTCTGTATGTATTCGTCACATCATGTCGGTGAGAACAGATTTTGGCATTAAAATTCCTGCTGCGTTCAAATAGCTATAAAAGGAACTATTTAGTTTTAATGACGTCGTAATAAAAGGTCCTTCCTTCGTAAGGATCAAACACCGGCTTCTTTAGGAATAATTATTTGGGCAGTAGTTGGACTCATGATGTAGAAGGAAAGGAAAAAGGCGCGGCTGTTTTTTTGTTATTATAAAAAACAGCTTTTAAGTCAGGGCGTCATCCGTGATTTATGGACTTTCCCGCGAAAAAACGTAATTTCCCGGTGTTAAAATAGCCTATAGCCTTCCTCGAAAATGGACCATCGAATGCTATGAAATATTTTTTGTATTGCGACCAGTAGTTTCAGGTTCAGCTAGGTTTCCGTTTATTGGTCACTAGTTTATTGATCACCTTTCTTTATCCAATTTTATTGTAATACATACTTCGTTCCCCGGATTAGCGCGTTCAATAAAAAAAACAAATTTAAAGTCTTCAACTTTATAAAATGAGTATAGATTTACTTAGATTTAGTAAAATCATCAATAAATAAATATGGCTGTATTATTCACTCCACACTATACAGTAACTATTAAGTTATAATTCTAATAAATGATTGCCAAATACCCAGAAACGAATGCTGAATAAACAAGCTATGCAATACCTGAAAGCGGCGCGTTCGTTTGATATCGGAGCTGCGCGCGCGCTTTCCTAATTGCGCTGGAAATAGATGCGCCCGCGCACTGCACACCTGGCTACTGTGACCACGAAACTTACTGTTTTAGTTCTTTACTTACTGATATTTCGTTGAAATTTATTTTAGATAAGTATATAACATTTATATTAACATATAGATGGTAGGTTAGATTGTGATTTGAGTATACTTCATGTCATAATTAATAAATGACAATTTATCGTTTCGGTACATTCAAAACAATAAAATACTCACTATTGAACTCTTTACAATAAAACACAAAATAGAGAAATAACTACAAAATTTGAGAAGCAATGTCTCGTCATGGCGTGGCACTTTAAATAAAATCAAAATTCAATTAAACGCTTATGCCATATCTAATGTTTACAAAAATCCTTAGAAAATAGTGAAATATATTTATAGCAACATATTAACATATCCTCTTGGTAAGCTGCAAGTGTGAGCATGTGACCATTTTATGCAGATATCTGATTATGTTTATGAACAATGGCCTATTTACATGCTTTACTTGGAACGCCTTGTTTTTCAGGCAAAATATCATCATCATCATCTTGCCCTTGTCCCACACTATGTAGGGTCGGCACAACATGTATTTTTCTTTTATTTCCCTCTATCATCCGTTTACAAATTCCTTCTTGACAAATTTTAGTATTATATAACTGATAAAAATATATTTAATGATGTATCTACATATTATTATTATATCAACTAATTAGGAAATATTTCACAGACAAATCACATTTGTGACCAAATGCACTGTGCCCTCTCAAATTTGCACGCCAGGATTGGCAAAACATGTAGAACACTTTTTTTTAAACTTAATACCATGTATACACTCATGTTTTATGCAAATAAATTATTCTTATTCTTATTTTTTAATCCTAATTCTAATATCCTCTATCACCCGTCATCTCAACACTCAAAATAAAGGATCTAAAAATAAATATTTTCTATTTGTCCCATATTCTTATCACAGACAGTCACCCTACTGCCGGAAGCAACGGAAACAATAATCGAGCGATATTTCATACGCGGAACCGCGCGCGCACGTAAACGTGTTCGGCTCGACTTGCCAGCTATTACCGACTATTTTAGGATATTTATGCGTTTCTTATACTTGTACTTATCTTTCGGATGTCGAAATTTTGAGACATTTGTCGGGATTTCTATAGGATGGGCTAATCACCCTTCTTCGGAGGTTCGAACACGGGTGGTTAGCGTTCGACTTTTTAAGACAACATAGTCATCGGGAAGATGGTGGGGAGGGCTCGGTGGGAGAAATCAGAAAATCAGAATAAACAAGCTCAAGTTAGATGGGGTTAAGTCCTTTTTTAACGAAGTTTGTATAGCAACGTTGCAGCTCCTTTATCAGATTGATATTTGCAAAATTAACGTGCACAATGACAGCTCAAACGGAAACTGGAAAGTGAGTCAAAAACATGCAAAATTTGGCTACAGGCAAATATCAGGCATACAATTTATAATGTTTACATTAGCATATATAGCTAGAATATCATAATCCCTAATTTCGATTATTTATAAGGATTATACACCTATTTTATTAACTTAGCTTGAAAACGATAAATAAAGACGAAGTTTCGCGTAACGTAATGCTCACGTGCGATTTACACTAAATTTGTACGTTACGGTTACTCCGGTACTTTGATGCTTTAGGTATATCTTGGCAATTAAATTGATAAAATAAACAATAGATGCCCAGTATAAAATCCAGTCTATCATAAATCATAATTTATTCAGTATATCCTAGTTTTTACTATTAACGTCAGCAATACATACTCGTTTCAAATCAATTAATAGTATGAGGGATAGTCTAATACTGCAATGCCCTCAACAACTTAAATACAAAACAATGAAGGCAACTAAATGGAACTGCCAAAGTGTGTTTTCCAATGTCGCCGTTGCAATAGCTCATTGTGTTGTCGTTACTTTCGGAGACATTTCCCACTGGGCGTTGCAAAAGGCGTACTTAATTAGGACCGGCTTACAAAGTAGGTATGCATTATTAAGTACAATAGGTTAAATAAAATGGACTAAACCAACTCAAACTTATGCAAGAGTTTTTTATTCATTTATTTAGACGATTTCTTTGGCTTTTGTGTGCATCCAGCCATTTTTGCCGGGTTTGTTGCCGGATTCCAGCTATGCAATTATCCTAACTAATATTATAAATGCGAAAGTAACTGTCTGTCTGTCTGTCCGTCTGTCTGTCTGTCTGTCTGTTACGCTTTCCCGCTTAAACCACGAAACCGATTTTGATGAAATTTGGTACAGACAATCTTTAGACCCTGAGACAGAACATAGGCTACTTTTTATTTTTTAAAAAGGGATGAAAGGGTTGAAATAGGGGCTGAAAGTTTGTATGATTTCTTAATTTTAAAAGATAAAACCATGAAAACTTTATATTTAAGCACTTGATAAGAAATCATTAAACATTTGTTCTAACATTTTTGAAATTTCGACCAGCTACGGGGTGAAATAAGGGTTGAAAGTTAGTATGCAAATTTGTCAAATATAGTACCACGCAACCGAGTTTGATGAAATTTGGTACAGATAATCTTTAGACCCTGAGACAGAACATAGGCTACTTTTTATTTAGAAAAAAAAAATGGATGAATGGGTTGAAATAGAGGTTTAAAGTTTGTATGGGATTTCTTAATTTTATAAGATAAAACCATGAAACTTTATAGTAGTATAATATAATTATTTAATATCTATACTAATATTATAAAGCTGAAGAGTTTGTTTGTTTGAACGCGCTAATCTCCGAAACTACTGGTTCGAATTGAATAATTCTTTTTGTGTTGGATAGTCCAGTTATCGAGGAAGGCTATAGGCTATATAACATCACGCTACGACCAATAGGAGCAAAGATATAGTGGTAAATGTGTAAAAAACGGGATAAATTATTTCATCTTTGAAGCCTTCCGTTACGTGCGCCGTGAAAACGGTTCAAGATACACAAAAAATATGTATTAAAGAATAATAGCTCTTTTAATGATCTAAAAAACAGTCCGCGATAGTATATGTATATCTTTTAAGATTAACTCACAAAAACCGTTTTTATGGTTACCTAATTTGGACGAAATAATTTGTTTAAGTTGTATCAACATAATAATATTAATCTTTATTCAAATAAATATGTTGTTGGTTAAGAGTACTTCATCCATTATAACGCGGGTAGCACCGCGGGGCACAGCTAGTTTACAATAATGCTATAAGTTTTTGGGCTTTTGGTCCCCATATGAGGGTTAATTCGCTTCTCACTCAACTGAGTGTCAAACTTTTAAGCAAAGCGTAGAAGCGAAATTCTTTGATATTTATTTGACAAAATTATTAATTTAATTTACTTTAAGGTTTAAACTTTAACTTTTATTGAACAGGCCATAAGATGACCTGTCCATGTACGGAGGATGTAAGGAAATAAAACGCTTTGATTTTTTCTTAGTATCATATCATATATTGATTAACACCCAAACTAAATGTTATATTTCTGGAGTTTTGCAGAACACCAACATATTCACTTAAAACCTTTAGCAAACAATACATTTGCTAAGATTAAATCTTAGTCTTCTTAGTTTATTGGCCATGCTAATCAACGTGCTATTTCACGTGGTTTTATTTCAGCAGGCCTTGTTCTCATGAGATCACATCTCCGTAACACGAAGCTTTAGCAATTATAGACTTTATGAGTGAGAAACGAAAGCTCAAGCACGCTCATATCACCATTATTGAGTAAAAGAATCCAGAGACTGTATGACTTTACTTTCGGCGTTATTTTGATGTTGGTCATACATTAAATGTACCGTGATGTGTAACCAAGTTGACAGCTCGACTACCAGAAGAATATTACAATATCTGGATGATAGTAGAGCATTGCTTGAACTTCAATGTAACCTAGCTAGATTTACTATAATTAATGGCTCCTAGAAGACAGGGCATAAATTTAATGAAAGTCGTTCTGATATTTAAAGTGTATGTAATATAATTCATTTATTCCGACAACAGGGATCCGTATATAGCTTTATAGGAAAACAATTCGTTAAATGATTTTATTTAGATAAACCAATCGAATCATAACTTCTTTAACGGTTAAAATATAAAAAAAACATATAATTGCAATCATCTCGGCTTCGAAAACGTTCCTCTTTTTTTTAATTCTGTTGATATAGTAGTAGAAGTTGATCACGCGTTCACAAGCCAATCGTATTTTCCCGATAAGGTGATGTGGTCGCTCAGCAACAAAGCCTTTTACTGTTATCTACATGAAAAAAAGTAGATCGTATATCTGCCATTATTTTTTATTGATTACAGATGCATAACTATGCATTCTTTGGATCCCTTCTAGATACGATTAGGTGTCACATAGCTGGCCATCAACCATGAACTCCAGAGCGGTGAGAGGCTGAGAGGAGAGGCAGCTTTCGTATCTGTAAGTTGAGCCGCATTCCTGCCTATCGCCCGTGACGGAGGCGCGAGGTGGAAGCGCTTCTCAGCGTCTCAATGTTAGGTACTAAGGAATTTGATGATAACGGTCAACTGCTACTACCTAATTTAAATAATAAGCATATAATAATAATATAAGGTCTACTACGATTTTGTACATATTTAAATAAGTTTAGAGAATTTGCTGCTTATTTGAAGTAAATGCAGACGTGTGTTTATATATCTAGTTCCTTCAATAATATTATATTTTGTACTTAAGCCTCCTAAGATCTCTAAGATTTCCCAGTTATCTAAGTTATCAAACAAACCAGTGTATTCTAATCTATCACATTTTGATTATACCTACCTATGTACATAAGGTATCGAAAAAAAAAACTATAGGATAAACGATAATTATATGAAGTTTTTCGGAAAATATGCTCTCTACGATGGAGCAAGATCAGTCTATTTACGAGTGTCTTAAAGGAGTTCAGATTGTTTGAATTTGGAAAAATACTTCTTAAAAAAACTTCGGGGAAAAAACATTATTTAACGGTGAGCACTCTGCGCGGGTTAAAAGAAGTAAACAATATATAAAGTAATTATCGTAAGCGGTATATAGAAGCTTGTACTGTCTCAAACACAAGATGAACAATATCAACATCACTTATGTCATCTCCCTTGTTAGTGTGCCTCTCCACAAGCAGGCTATCTCAACCACACGAGGAAGCCCTGGTACAATACAAAAGGAACAACAAGGGTGCTAGAGTGTCGCCCGTGGGAACCCAGCCCGCCGCTTGTGGTCAACTGTTCCCAGGCAGATTGTACGCATGGCTTGTAAGCACTTGTGCGATCGATTTATGTATTAAGACAAATAAATCGGCACGAAATTATAAGGATGGTGCATCTTTACATAAAACTAGAATAAAATATTGGATTTCATATATGAAGTAAGCCATAAGTAAAAGCCATATATCATGGCTTATATTATATTAACACTTTTATGTGTTGAAACCAACTTTGCATGGTTTTTGACCTTATCATTAATAACAACTCTGAAAGCAGTACTGGCAGTACTTACCGCCAAATTTAGATAATCGTGAATATTTATTTGTGAAATACTATTTGTCCTACGTATTTCCTTACTTTTCTCTCCTCTAATAATAATATTTCTATCACTTTAAATTGAAGATCGGGAGCTGTGGTTAAAATGGGAGGAGGCCTTTAAACAGCTGTGGGACACAGAGGACTTATAATAATTATTATTATTTAAATTCAGTAGCCAGTACTTGCTCCTTTTTACCGCTTCAACACTGAGCACTGTAAAGTCAATGGAGAGGACTCTTTGAGCGGCCCCAGCCTATATAGCTATAACCACTTATAGTGTATTTATCTGTCACAATCAACCCTATATAGTATGAAGTGACTGGTAGAACCTAGCATTAGTAAGTTTTGCCATAGCCAACAATAGCCACATATCAGGTCACGGTAACAAGATCACATTGAAAGCCCATACCACACGTTTACAATACAATCTGTTATAGTTGTCCATTGTCCGTTTGTCTGTGTTTTATAGAACAATATGTAGCATGAGAACTGGCTGATATTTCTGCAATACTTTTGGTAATGTCATTGTGTTTTTGTACTACTATCTAAGTACCAGTCTATTTCAGATCTAGGTACTAATAAGAAAAACCTAAGTCAACACTATCGTGGCTAGAAGTAGGAGACACTTTATATATACATGCTCTGATGTAGTTGTTACTTACCTACCTGCTTGAAACTCAATCGAAACTATAAAGGTGAAACTCAGGAAAAATACATATGTGATATTAAATTACCTTCATGTACAATACAATACAAAATCTCTTTATTTTACACAAAGGAACATAAAAACAAAAAACAAGTGGTACACTGGGCGGCCTTATCGCTAAAACGCGATCAGAAAACTTCGTATTGAAATGTTTTTCGTTATATCTTTAACAACTAGTCTTCAACTTTTTCTCACCGAAGAGATTGTAATTTTTTCCGCCAATCTACCTCTGCCCTGCATAAAATTATAGCCCAACTCAGAAATAACCGCATTTGTAACACAAGGAAGTTATGAACTGTAAAAAGAGATTGAATAAAAAGTGATACCGCTAGATCTCAGTTTGGAGGCTTCACAAAAAGTTGAGTCGAAGTCGCGCCAATCGAGCCTTCTGTACGGTCGCGGCCTTGCGAGGTCGGGGCGGCTGCAGTCACACCTAAACATAACAATTCGCGGCGCAATTCAGTGAATTCTCAAGAAATAATTACTTCTAATGGAGACAATGGTAATAAAACATATTTCAATCAACTCCCACGATCAAAATATAATGAAACGACCTAGTATTATAGATTTGTTCGTTGCGTTTCGCAGCCAGGCCACTACAGCGGCCACAGCAAGAGGTGGTTTGTCTTGGTTTATTCTGGTAATTATTGAAAGGGAAAGTAGTGATTAATTGGTATCAAAACATAGCTTGTATTATCTAGTTTAATAATATACAGTCGTGGTCAACTAATTAGGGACATGCAAGATAGTGAAGAACAATAACCGGTTATGTACATACAAATATAAAACCCTATTGATTTCTCAGTAACTATTATTTGCATAATTTGGTCCGATTATTATGCTTTAAATGGCTGTAAATAAAAGAATAAATAAATAGAAAAAAGTATTTAATATCAAAGGTTGACCATGTATTCAATTTTAAGGTATAATTCTGTAGCTGGACATTTAATTAAGGACAGTAAACTATAATGAAAAATAGAGTTAAACAAAACTAATAATCTGCAGTATTATAATATCTTTAACAGCTCCATTTTATTACGTGTAAAATCAGTACCCAGTAGCAAAACCTTTGTTAGTAATTACCGCTTGACACCGATGTGGCATAGACATTATCAGTTTCTGGCATGTTTCGACAGGAATGTTTGCCCATGCCTCACAAAAAGCTTCATTAAGTTCATCTAAAGTTGTGGTACGATAAGTGGCTACTTTTTTCTTGATTTCGTACCAAAGGTGCTCGATTGGGTTAAGGTCCGGGCTATTTGCTGGCCAATCTAGCACCGATACTGACTGACTGGTAAGAAACGATTTGACTGAACGGGCGGTATGTTTCGGGTCGTTATCATGCTGAAACGTCCATATAATAGGGAGATGCTCCTCAGCATAGGGAAGCATCGTTTCCTCTAATATTGCCTTGTATTGATGTTGGTCTAACTTACCCTGAACTTTCCTCACAGGTCCCACTCCACGTCCAGAAAATGAACCCCACATTTTAATGTTTCCACCGCCATGTTTCACCTGCTTTTTGTGAATCTTGGATTCATTTCCGCTTTTACTGGACGCCGTACGTATTGCCTTCCATCTGAAGAAATCAAATTAACCTTGGTCTCATCAGAGAATAATACATGTTGCCATTGGGCGTAGGTCCAATGTCCATATTTACGTGCAAACGCCAAACGAGCATTTCTATGTTCTTTCTTCAACAACGGTACTTTGCGAGCCACTCTTCCGAACAACCCTGCTTCTACCAGACGTCGTCGAACGGTTCTCGCTGAGACACCAGCTTTTTCGTCTGTCCCAAACACTTCGTGTTTAATTAAAATAGAGCCTAGAAACGGATCTTTCTTAGCTAACCTGGTTATCATTCTATCTTCTTGCGGAGTTGTTTTTCTCGATCTTTTTGTTCTGGGCACATTTAAATCTGTGTTATTCCGTCTGACATGTTGCACTGCATTGTATACCATAGTTTTTGAACAATTTAAATGTTCTGCTATCCTTCGGTATGGCCAGCCATGCTCGACAACAAACTTCATGATAATTTTTCGTAGTGTTGGATCGCAACTATTATTTTTACCCATTTTTCTTCAAAATATTTTTCAAAACTTAAAATAAATATCGGGATTGCAGCTAAAACTACCACGAAACAATAAGAGAAGAAGTAAAAATGTATTGAGATTCAAATTTTGGAAATAGAACGCAATATCTCAGTGTCCCTAATTAAATGGCCAGCCAGCATTATTTGAACAAATAGCACTACGATAATCTATCAGCTATACTGTAAAGAGGTTTAATGTTTAAGAAGTTGTTATTGTTCGTATAATCGGGCACATAAATTACTAATTATACTTACATGTAAGAGATATGGAATATGCTTTAGACTCGTTGGAAAATAAAAAATAAAAATTCACAATTCGGTTTAACCAAAGAGTGTCCCTAATTAGTTGACCACGACTGTATATGCATTTTTAGGAAGAACTACAATTAAAACCTATAAAATCCATTCCAGAAAAAAATTATGAATTTTTAAGCTATTGAAAAAGTAGCTTAAAAATTCATTTTTTTTTTAGATTAAGATTTTTTTTGAGACCCTTATGATAAATTTTAATACTTAAATCTATAAATTTATTGATTGCGTATATTTTTTGCTTTTTTGTGGTATTTTTTTTTCGAGCGTAGGTGTAGTAGTTAGGAAGATATGCCCATTTATGTAAAAAATGGGACGCGCTCGCGGCGCCGTAAATTGCGGCCGCGGACGTGGTCGTTTGGACGGTGTGTGTTTCGCGGCTGGACGCTTCAGTGGTTATGTTATTTCTTGGCTTGAGTAGCCCGTGTATATCGTATCGTGTCATTTGAAGTACGAATTGGAATATTAAAGTAAGTTTCACGTTGCAAATATTTTGTACTTGCTTTCTAATGTTTATGTGTGTTTCTGTCTTTTGGGCTAAATTGAAATATTAATATATATTTGTATTACTTTACTTTAAAAGAAAGAACACATTAAAACAGGTATAAAGTATTAAGAATATGTTCACAAATGGGACGTCACTCAAAAGTGCTGAGTCTTCACGAAAGTTGACTTATCTGGCTGGTTTTTAGTTACGCTTTTAAATGTATTAATTCTCTCCCGTCTTTCCTATAGTTATTTTTCAGTACTAGTACTGGAGAAAAAGTAAAAATTTGCGGCCACAAAGAGTGTTCCTGGTAGTATGATTAAATGTCTTAGTTCTGACATAAAACTCGGTTTCATAATAAGGCTTCCACTCTTCTGAGAGCCTTATTGGGCCACCGAGTGAGGCTTCTTTTTGAGGCTGTTTCAAATTATACATATATCCGGATTCAGAGTAACTATCCTTGCCGGCATTCATGCTCTTTCATATGCCACATCCAAAAACAAATACTTTTCCCGTTAATAATGCCCAACTACGCTCTGCACGGTATTCTAAGACACGGTGTAAATTCGGCCCTGCCTCCGCAGACAACGCGAACCGGTCAGTGCCACAGCTTACACATAGTGGGTACTGGCTTCCGTTACGCAACACCGTGCATAAATTAACGGATAATCAGGTATTGAATTTACGGCCGCTACTCTTCAACAGGTAGATTTCATTCTCTACCAAATTCTCACTCATTTTAATTTTTAGTTCACCCAATTAGATAGATAAATATCTAAAATGGGTGACGATATCCCGAACCGTCGTTAGTCGTGGAGGTAAACTTTTATTCTGCAGCCGTCAATGCTTGGAATATAGGCTCTTCTGACGTCACATTTTAAGATGCCAAAGTTTGATTGATATGGTATCTGTTAATGAACCAGCTCAAAGTTGCCTAAAAGCTACAAAAGGGCCGAACTGTGGCTAACCTACTGAAATCTGATCAGTTCTTCCACAAAATTAAATAAGTCAAGAGCCAAATGTGTTTTAATCAGCAATTTGTATTGTATACTGATTGGATAAATGCAGTAATTGATACCTCACAAACGAATAGTATTTCCCAACCTTGTTACAGCAGAACGACAAACATATTATATTATATTTATATATACACGATAAAATATTAAGCTCTAAGCCAAACTCGTAAGATCTAAATTTGAATTGGATATTTAAAGAATGTTTGAGAAACTGTTACATCCGTTCTAGTTAGAGTTTGGAGGTAATTTCTTTTATTGCTGCATTTTCATTTCGGCCAGTAATTTGCAATGACACAAGGCAAGACTTACCTATCCACATCACTATCATTATCTTTCAACCGATTTTCATAACATTGCCAGCAGCACCTGAAAATTAATCGAGTCGAATCAAAATGAGCTGAAAATCTAAAAAAAAAAATACGAATCTTTGCGGTGTCGTTAAAGGTAATAGACAAATGAGAGCATAGCAACCTATTTAAGTGGATGTGCCATCCACCCACACACCTTCCTCATTCAATTTCTTAGTTCAGTTCAGTTTCTTGTAATTTGACTCTGCGCTATAAGGGAGAATTTGCCAGTGTAGAGATTAATAAAAAAAATATATACCTATATACGGTCGAACTGAGAAACCTCCTCCTTTTTTGAAGTCGGTTAACAAATTATAAAGTGAAAAAGATGTAACTCAGTTGAACGCCATTTTGCGTCTCAACACCTTCCTTCCTTATTATTATTCGTCAACTACTTCGACTTCTTCTTGTTTTCAACTTGAAAGATGAATTAATAATAATAATAAAACTCTTTATTTGACTGCCTCAGTGGCGCGGTGGGCGGAGGTCCGCTTGCGGTGCAAGAGGTAGCGGGTTCGATTCCCGCCGAGGGGTCAAGTGTTTGTATGTTCTGCAAGCATTTTCTCCTTGGTCTGGGTGTTAAGTATGTATAATAAAAAATACCTATCTATGTATGTCTATTATATTAAGTATATCAGATGTCTAGTACCCGTAACACAAGCTTATAGCTTACCACGGGGCTAGGTGTTGTTGTGTGGATTGTTCGGCAATATTTATTTTATTTATTTATTTTTTATTATATTACACACCAGGTTATCACAATACAAAAAGGGACCTAAAGCTAAATACAAAAATGCGTAATGGGCGGCCTTATTGCTTAGAGCAATTTCTTACAGACAACCTTTGGATGGAGAGGATAATGCACAGCAAATAACTGGACGGTGCGGTGAGATAAAATATATAATTATAAAATAGAATTAGTATTATTACAAAACCTTAACGAATTATTTTTCGCAAAATGGCGTTCAACTGAGTAACTTCTTTTTCAATTTATAATTTTATTTAACTTGACTCTGGCAAACTGACGCTTCAAGCGCAGAGTCCAATTCTAAGGAATTGAATTGAAACGTTAATGAATCAACAATGTCTTCCAAAACATACGGACATTGACTGTTGACGGATATACTACATGGCGTTCAACTCAATAACATCTTTTACACTTTATAATTATATGTATTTAACTCGACACTGGCAAATTGTCGCTTCAAGCGCAAAGTCCAATTAAAAGAAACTGAACTGAACTGACTGTTGACGGCGATAAAGCCAGTCACGGACCTCATCAAAATACAAGAAGAAGGAGTATTATTAATTACAGACAAAACAAACATCAGGACAGGTTTAAATACTTTACTATGGGTTTTAGCCATAGGCTGTATTATGTAGGTCAAGATCATAGATTTATTTTTACGATTAAGATTTGTAACAATAATAGCATGTATAGTTGACCTAGAGGTATCAGACTAATCTCATCATCACCTTCACCCCTCCAATATTTGCTACACAGAATCTCAAAAGCCTGAGAAGGACTAAGGCTCCTTTTTACCATGTCGTTCCTCGGGAAAATTCATTATTACTCGGGTAGCACCGCAGGGCACTACCTACTAGTCTTCTTATATATAAAAATAAATCGCAAAATGTGTTGCTAAACTGGTTCGTTGGAGTTCAAGGATGGTTTTTACGGCCAGAAAAAAACAAATTTGTTGCCGGGAAAATAATTACCCGTGCGAAACCGGGGCGTACCGCTAGTTATGTATAAAAGACATAACTAGCAACAGCGTGTCAGAGTAGACCAGACTAATTTGCTTCGTCCTAAAAACAAATAGCATGAGAGTCGATCACCATAATGTCTCATTATTACTAGAAACAAAGCACCATGTCCGTTATTGGACAGGAAGTAGCGGTCACGGTGTGGGTCAAAGATGCTGTTTTGGGCCAGTTCTGGTCTTCTTTATAATGGACGTTGTCATAACACAACTGTAACTAACCACCGATGTGTTTTACAGACATCATTGTTAGATATAGGTACTTATATTATACAGCTGAAGAGTTTGTTTGTTTAAACGGGCTTATATCAGGATTTGGTCTAGGCTTGGGCCGATTTCAAAAATTCGTTATTAATTTTACGTGAAAATAGGTAGTTCCCGCGGTTAAATCATAAAACAAAACCGTGAAGTGTGTCTTGGTGAAGGCTGCGAGTTCAGGTTAGAGGTAGGTCGCTTCCTACAAATACGCCAGCGAGCTTTGAGGGATGAAGGTGATGATGAGATTAGTCTGAGACCTCTAGGTAAACTATACATGTATTTCTTATTAGAAATCTTAATCGTAAAAATATTGCTAGATTTTCCTACAAGAAAAACAAAATTTACATTGTTTTGTCTATTGCATTTAGCCACCTTCGCAGTTTTGACAGGTGGACTAATTAACCAGTAAAGGTGTACTAAATTATATGAGTTACTAGCTGTGCCCCGCGGTGTTACCCGCGTTATAATGGATTTTCCCGCGGAATGACGTTTTCCCGCGGTAAAAAGTAGCCTATGTTATTTTTCAGGCTCTAGAGATTCTGTGTACCAAATTTCATTTAAATCGGTTCAGTAGTTTTCGCGTGAAAGAGTAACAAACATCCATACATCCATACTTACAAACTTTCGCCTTTATAACAGTAGTAGGATTACTTTTATCTACTTATTAGTAAATATTTTACTCTATTACTAGATAACCAATCTTTATATATCTTCTGAACGTGTGTTAGTCATTGAACTCCCCATAAACTAAACTGCTGGCCCAATTTTGATGAATATTTTTGTGTGTGATTAATTGGTTTCGAAAATGTTTAAGATTCACAATACGGTCAATTAGGTGCGAAGCGGGGGCGGACCGCTAGTGTATTTATAAAAATGAGGAGTTTGTACCGCTACTGCGTCAATTTGCGGAGTTGTTTACTGCTATTTAAAACTAACGGGACCAGTATCATCACCATACCCAATCACATGAAGCTATGATGATAATAATGATGATAAATCTGATAAGATAAACAATTAGCTCAGTAACTTATTCACATCCATTTACGATCGCGTTACATTCTGCGTAGTGGCAGTGTGGGAGCGGTGTCGGGTTCGATTCTCTGTTATAGTAATTGATGGTACATCTGAATGGATGGGAAGTGTATGAGTTATTGATGAATGTCATGGCATGCCATATCACGCAGGCTTGAGATATTTGTATGGGAAGAATTGTTTGATAACTGGGGTAGGAGTACGAAATACCGTTTCTCAGCTATGAAATTGGTTAGCTTGATTAATACAGCTGTTTTTGTATAGCCTAGTTTATCTTAACTCCTAACTAGTAGTACTAACCTATCAAGGTAGGTACTAGATATCCACTGCACGGATACAGAAATATAAATTGCGAGTTGATCATAATAAAGATACGGAATTTAAATTAAAAGCTTCATAAGCAATGTCTACGCATACTTAATTAATCGATGTCTATAAAAAGTTGATTTAACCCGATGTTAATTAAAATTACCATATAAAGAGAACTTCTCAACAATCGAGTCGTACAAAACCACATAAAAATCATTCAGACAGTAAAATAATGATAAAGTATTAATTGTTGGTAAACAACACCAAAAACGGACTGATAAAATATGACTACAAAAATCTTATTCTACCAATGATTGTATTTTATGAACTTGTAACCAACTGGTCGCCAAAAAGTAAAATTCTGAACAGAATAGACCTTATTTTTTAATATATAAGGGTGATAATCCACTGGTTATCTCCCCAGGTGGGCTTTTGACGCCCCCACTGCCATTATCAACAACCTTTATGTCACAGAAGGGCACTTTAAATTAAATAAACTTTCAATTATGCAACTAAAATGAAAGTATATACCTAGGTACTATTAAACAACCGCGAGTTGGTAAGCGTAAAAAGCCGTGTTGGCTAAGAGGAAGACCACTTGACTTCCATTACGAAGCTCGTGGGTTCGGACGTTGCCATGCATATCTAGATTTTACTTCTTGAAAAATGTATGTCCGCTTTAAAACACGTGCTTTAAAGGTGAAGGCAAACATCGTGAGGAACTTGACATGTTCTGAGAACTTTGCAGAGTTTGAAGGACGTGTGACGTTCATCAACCCGCACTTGGCCAGCCTGGTAGATTATGGCTTAATCTCTCTCGTCAAGGGACAAGTCCCTGTTTCCTAGCAGTGAAAACGTAAACAGGGTGCCAATGAAGCGTAAATAATTAATTTATAGTACCTACTCAATTCAATAATTAATTATTTCATTCATCCAAATCCACAAAGTCAAAGTCAAAACGTTTATTTCCTTAGAAGCACATAGCCTACATGGACAGGTCAACTTAAAATTAATAAAACTAAATGGCTTAAATAACAAATATCAAGGAAATAACATTGTCTTGACAGTTCGCTTCAATGTTTTACACACGAAACTATAGCCGACAAAATGTTTTACGGGTTACTGTTGTAATCTAAGCTTTCCAGGAGTGTACATCCCACAGTTGGAATGATGAAAACTAAACAGCTATAATAATCTATTAAAATTCAATGCTAATCATGGCGATAACAAACATGGCCCAAAAGTAGACATTATGTATGTCGAATTTGTCTATTTTTCCAAATGGGGAATAGATACGTGGGCGCCGGCGCCAACCACAGCCAGCCGCCAGCATCGGAAGGTTCTATGGTACCTACTGATTCCTAATTGCACTTTGAATAATACCAATCTGTTCAATATTATGAAAGGAAGGCGTAATAATAGAAAACATGCTTATATTAGGAAGGACTGGACTATAGCCGTTAATACCCCAAAATTTATTTTTTTCTATTTTATTTGAATACTATTTTTTACCCCATAAATATTTTCACTATTCTGATAGTTTCCCATTACTTTTTGGCCCTATTCTTATCTTACGAGCACAAAATTGACAGATCACTTAGTCTTTACTGCGGAGTTTTAATACCTAGCCATTTTCCAGCTACTTAGCAGTTGGCGAACAGTAGAATTATCGCGCACATGAAATTTCCTCTATACGTATAAGAAAGGCGTCAATTCCCCTGCGTGGATAAGTTCGAATATTTTTATTTATAAGTCCCTTTTAATGTCCCACTGCTGGGACACAGGAACTTCTCTCTTGACGAGAGAGATTAGGCCTTCATTCACCACGCTGCGCTGGCCAAGTGCGGGTTGGTGAATGTCACATGTCTTTCAAACTCTTGAAAGTTCTCTGAACATGCATGCATGTGAGGAAACCTCACGATGTTTGCCTTCACCGTTAACGTTAGCACGTGTTTAAAGCGCACATATTTTTTTTTAAAAGAAAAATCCAGAGATGCGCGGCGAGGTTTGAACCCACGACTTTCGGAATGAAAGTCGAGTGTGCTCCTACTTACTAACATAATAATTAGATTATTATTAAGCTGATCAACGATCAAATCAAATTAGATACTTAATCTTATATGTTTTACAACTGAATTCCACTACATTACTATTAATGAACATCTATTATATCCTTTTGTTGTTCGTTTATAACCATAAACGAAATCCAAATTTGGCAATAATTCCTAATCAGTCGATTGTGGGCAGATTCCGTGGGCGGGTAAATAGGCCCTTCTAATGCACGGCCACATATGGCCTTAAGACGCCCGCCCTCGCGGCGTGGGCGGGCGGATAATGAGAAATTAGGCTTAGGACGTGTTGTTTTACAACATACTCCTACGATATTACTATTAGTATCGAGCAGGTGCATGGCGCGCCTGAGGTTAGGTGCTTAATAAGAAGGGCTACTAGCTATAAGGTAGGTCAAGGTATAATATCTAGTGGCCAAATTAAGTTAATTGAATAAATAATAAATGAATTGATTAATGATTATCCGAAAAACATTGGATTTTAAAAACGTCGTGATCGAATCTCTATCATAATCATAAAATAGGAGTATTTTAGGGTTTCCTGTAGTAATAGAATAGATAGTTAATCTTTTAGGTTTTTAGTAATAGTTAAGCTTCTGGTTTATGTATAATGTATATCAGATATTGTTAGTTAAGTATGTTGTTAGGTATTCATGTGTAGCTGCGTTTTTTATTGTTGAACGTCGTATTTTTTTAGGATATGTGTCTTTTAGCCGCGAGGGTTTTGTAAATAGCTTTCTGTAAACTAATTTAGCTACTTATTTCGGTGTGTTTGCTGTAGTAGGCCTTCCTTATGAATGACACACACATATATCACAATCCACAGAGATAACTGCAAAGCCAAACAATAATAAACTTTTTAAAAGTATACCCAAGTCATTTGAACATTCTTGTTAAGTAATAAAATTAGAACAAAACAAAAATTGTTTAATTTAGACTATTTACGTACCCGCACATGGCGCGTGCGAACTTGACATTGTCTATGGACGGAAGTTTCCGCCGGAAACGACCGAAGGGTTACATTGTTTCGGAGAAGGACATTACTGTTTTAAACTCGTGCGCAGTTAATTTTGTCGGCAACCTGCATTTTTAAATAGCTTTGAGAAACTTCAAGGGACGACTTTGTTGCGTGGGGGTTTGCTTTGAAGAAGTTTTAGGTGCTAAGTTCTGCTTTTATGATATGCGTTTTACAGCTTAGTTGACAAATATGGTAAGAACAGACGATGTCCGGTACAGTACATCAACATCGTGCCTTGCATGCAAAAAGCATAATAATGCCAGTTTGAGGCACCGTAAATGTTAGGAATAATAGGAGGATCACTTCAGATTCAGTGATTAGATAGGTAGATTTTATAACAATCACTTTGCATGTAAGGAGATGTTGTGTAAATGAATACCTATGGCATATCTAATACGTTACCTGCCCTTTGTATATAGATACAACTCTATACGCATATACATATACTCTATACATACTAAGTATATGTAGATAAAAGTCTCCTTCAAAAACAACTATTTACTTTAAAGGACATTATGTAGGGTATATGTAGATAACCAACCTAAACCATGTAAGAAACTATGTAAGTAGGCACCTATAGTTTAACCCATATTATAACAATTAATTACAAGAATCTATATAATTAGTATGTATTTGACCTACAAGTCCTTATGAAGAAGGCTGAGCTAAACAACCAATTTCAACGAAAAGGTTTCACCAAAGCCCGGAACATGTTTTTGTCTATCAAATACACAATTCGTTTGAGAACGATTAATCGTCTAATGGCAAGAACGGATAAGACTAGCATAGATGAATTCTCCGAGAGCCGAAATAGGAGCAGCATCTGTCGTGAATTCCCACACTTTTTCTTATTATTGGATCAGTTTTTGTGAGCGATTGTCTTGACGCCAGCTCGGATGCTATAACGATCGGAAGAAGGAACTGGAGTAGCGTTCGGAAGTCAGACAAACAATTTAATGAGATTATTCTTATTATGTACAGTCCTAGACAAAATACAGTAGTTATTATAGACAATTTCTATTCATGAATTGCTTAAGAACATATAAATAAATAAATAAATAATTTTCCGGACAACTCACACAGCATCACCTAACCCCAAACTAAGCAGAGCTTGTACTATATAGAAAACACCCAGACCCGAAACCAGAAATTGTAGATCGTACAAAATCTGCCCCCCTCCCGGCGGGAATCGAACCCGCAACCTCCTGCGCCTCAGGCGGACCTTTGACCACCGAGCCACAGAGGTCGTCAATATAGGTAACTATTTTGAATAATAGGAATCAATATTGTAACTTTTAATTATTTCACATATTGCACCATTTGTATAACAACTTTTGTCATATTTCCTAACCGTTTTGGGAATTTGGGATTGTATTATATACCTACATATTAGAGTAGGATATGATAATGTAAAAACATAAATAAAATGTTACATACTTAATTTACTCGTTCAAGAGGTTATTCTCATTTCAATAAAATATAGATATTCAGAAAGAGAAACTAGCTCGATAGCTATTTTAAAACGAAATGCATAGGTGGCAAATTTTGTGGACACTTAATTCGAAGCTAAAAAAATAACCTCATATCATCATCTAGAAAAAAAACTCCCATCCACCCGATATAAATAATTAACTACAACCGCAAATAAATCGTAGCAAAAACACGACGCGTCAAAAAAACGTGACAAAAAGCGCGCGGGCGTGATTCGGGACCGGCGCTTGCGCATAGAACACGGAACATGATTCTTTGAATGGACAGGTGGTGGAGGGATAGGACCATGTTGTGGCTCTCCCACGCTCTACAATAGGTTTTTTTGGCTAATACAGAAATACTTAATATAAAAACTTTGTACATGTAGCTAGCTATAAACCAGTGGGCACTTGATTCTTAACGTACCGTGAGAGTGGTGTATCCACAGAACGAACTCCCGGAGTTTATGATCATAGACGATAACTGTCCGATACACCGCTGTCGCTTAGTTCAACATTGGCTCCAACAACAATAATAATTTAACTTGACTCTATAACACAAAAAAATAATAGCAAAACGTGATGGTAAGCGCATAACTCAACAAAGCCTAACCCAATTTGGCTAATCCTTTTTTTTATGTCCGTAGAAGTCCAAGGTGATTTATACGGCGAGAAAAAATCTAATTATTGCTGCGAAAACAATTTTGAATAATTACCCGCGCGAAGCCGGGATGGGCCGCTAGTAACCAATACACATAAATGTGACTATTATGTAGGGGTTGGCCGCAAAAACCGTTTCATTATACAACATTGTGATTCGGGTCTTGGACGCCCCTAATCGTTAATTTATTCAAAGTACTTGAAGAATAGAAAGGGAAAAAAGCAGGCGACTTAAAACAGTAACAAATTTATTATAAACTTCTCATATTTCTTAAGAAATCAAAAATATAAATAATTATCTAATGTGATAAATGACAAACAGCAGCATGTGACTTACCTATGGTACATGTTTCTAAGTAAATACATACTTAACTTACCCAACTAAAATGTACCTGTATTATGTAGAACTATAAAATATTATACCTACTTAAAAGTAAGGGTATGTTTTAAAAACCTATTTAAAGATTTTTGTTTTTGCAAACGAAGAATCAAGACGAAAAAAGACAGTGCTTGTAGTTTCGCGTGCCGTAACGCTCTCGAGTGATTTATACTAAGTGAATTTGTTCATCACAAACCGGAACGTTATAGAGATAAAATAAAAACTTCCGAACAATCGACACAACAACGTCTAGCTTAGTTATAATAGTTATTTAACACTACATTTCTACAGTTATGGCAGAAAAACACTAGTAGTACATACAAAGTTGACACTAAAAATAAAATGAGTGACTGTATTAACATAATTAGCCCCAATTTTACCATTTTATGCTAGAAATCAATCAATTGAACTAAGATTAACCATAGACACATTAAGACATTTTAATTGTCTTTTTTAATTTAATGTCAATTTGACCGGATCGCGTTTATAATTGCTTAATAAAGGTATAATGTTTGAACTATAATATATTATTACTTACTTCATAAGTGTAGAATAGGAGTTTAAATAATATGGACTATTTCTGGTCCTTGTACATGTTGTAAAGAACTGAGGTGAGCCGGTACAATGGCAGGCCCACCACCGTGAAATAGTCTCCTTCAACTTTCTCCACTAATGTACCTCCAACTCCTTGGATGCCGTAGCCACCAGCTTTGTCCCTGAAAAATAACACCTATAGAAGTACATAACAATGGTAGAATAAATTGATATTTGTTTCTATGCTCGATAAATTAATTAATTGCTGAGACATAACCATATAACAAATGTATTTAGTTTTATGTTTAGAATGTATTATGCTGACGACCTCTGTGGCTCGGTGGGCGAACGTCCGCCTGAGGCACAGTAGGTTGCGGGTTCTATTCCCGCCGGGGGACAAGATTTTGTACGATCTACAATTTCCTGTTTTGGGTCTGGGTGTTTTCTATGTATCATTTGTATGTATTTACAAAAAAAAAGTATCTTTGTAGTATATCAGTCACCTAACACCCATTAGTACAAGCTCTGCTTAGTTTGGGGTTAGGTGATGCTGTGTGAGTAGTCCGGAAATATTTATGTTATTTATTTATATATGTAAATCACTAGCTTTCAGCCTGCGGCTTTGCTCGCGTAATTATAGATTTTCTAGCGGTTAATGTAGCTTTTGTCCTTTATTGGGAAATCAGCTATGTCCATGCCAAATTCCAATCGGGCTTTACTTGCAATAATTGATTTACACGCGAAATATGTTTTTGCCGCGGTAAAAAGTAGCCAATGTATTATTCTAATAGGTAAGCTATTGTATTGTATTTTATTTTTATTGTGTGAAAGAGCAACAATCACACTTACATCGTCACAAACTTTTGCGTTTATTATGTTTACAGGATAATACAATTTTTAAGATATTTTATTAGATGATCTGTATAATAAAATAAGGGTTCATGGAAGATATTACATAAGTGTTCTTACATTGGTTCTCCTGTAGCAATGTAACCCTTAATCTGCTCCTCATCCAATTTGCCAAAGTACACATTTGTTGACTCGGTGAACTTCACCACTTTATCAGGAGTTTTAACTACCACTCCTGTGTACACTGTGTGGCCCCGACCTGCTAACCTGGAGACATAATACCATTTTATTTATATTATTCGAACAGCATTCATTTTATTATATTGGTAGAAATACAGCTTGACTTAAGAGATATACTTTTTAGCCATTGGTGTAGTTTTGTTAAAATGGCCTTTACCATTTAGATTTTCTAAATTATTATATCATTTAGAGTTTCTAAATTATTATATCATTTAGAGTTTCTAAATTATTATATCATTTAGAGTTTCTAAATTATTATATCATTTAGAGTTTCTAAATTATTATATGATTTAGAGTTTCTAAATGATAATAAGTTAAATCATAAAAAAACTAAAAAAAACATATTATGCATAACAAATTTATAAGGTCTGAGACAAGTAAATTATTCCTTATGTTGGTCAGCCAGTGCCAGTATGTGACCATGAAGGAGATGAAATATGCTAACAGTTACTATAGAGTTGAATATAGCTAAGAATTTGAACAAATTTTAGATTCCTTACCTTGACAACATACTGAAGGCATCTGCTTCAGAAGTTGGCTTCCCAAACAATTCATCATCTAAGGTTACCATGGTATCAGCCGCTATTACCACATCCACCAGTTCACCTTGGCTCTTAAGCCTGTGTTCCACCTCCAAAGCCTTTTGATGAGCTGTCTCTTCCACAAATGCGGAAAAACTTTCAAATGATTTTGGATCCAAGTTCTCTTCAAACAGTGACGGGCATAGGCGGACTTTTAATCCCTGTAAACAAATGAGGGGTAAATAAGAAGATTATAAAAGTATACTACATTATGTTTCTCCTATTTAGTTCAGAAAACTTACGATATTTTCTATCATTTCTTTTCGTCTAGGAGAACCACTGGCTAGCACAACATTTTTTTGTCTTAAAACATGCATTATAGGTTGCAACATTGTTGCTGATTTCCGAAATTGGAGTATGATGATAGACTTTATTTATTTCTTTCACGAAATTATGTATTTACTAATAATTTACAACACAAACACACATTTTTCTGTGCACGCTTGTTTGTTTACGTTTTGATTTGACATTGCATTGCATTGACACACTTGACACTTGTAACATATGCAAGTGTCCGGACTGAAGGATTCTAAACATGTAATATTGGCGATGCAAATATTTTAGCTGAGTAACATCTTTTTCACTTTATAATTTTATTTATTTAACTCTTCGCTTCAAACGCAAAGTGACTTTGCCAAAGTCTATCTAACTACAAGAAACTGAACTGATTCTAACTAGCGCCTCTAGTGTCAAAATTGTGAAGCTGTCTAAGAACGACACTTTGACAGTTTTCGTTACAATAATTAACGTCAGAGAAAAACAAAAATAATAAATACAAATCAGAGACGCAAAATGGCGTTCAACTGAGTAACATCTTTTTCACTTTATAATTTTACTAGTCGACCCGACAGACGTTGTCCTGTCCCACGTCTCAAAAAACAATTTCCAGTTGACCGTATTGTGAATCTAAACCATTCCCTCCAAGATCCCTTTGAACACACACAAAAAATTTCATCAAAATCGGTCCAGTCGTTTGAGAGAAGTTCAGTGATATACACACTCACAGAAGAATTATATATAATTTTATATTTATATTTAACTCGACACTGGCAAATTGTCGCTTCAAGCGCAAAGTCCAATTACAAGAAACTGAACTGCACTGAACTGAAATACAAATCAGATAAAACTTCAACAAATAAACAAAGTGTCGTTCTTAGACAGTTTCTAAATTTCGCCGCTAGTGGCGTGTGGATAATCTTTGCATCGCCAATAGAATTTTATTTAGCTCGACACTGGCAAATTTAAATTGTCTTTTCAAACGCAAAGTCCACTAATTTTCTTGGACTTTGCAAGAAACTGAAACTGATCTGAACTGAAGGATTTTATAGCCAGTCACGGAAGCCATCAAAAAAAGAAGAAGAAGCAACGATTCGTCACAGACACAGAACTTGACTTGACTTGAAGCAACGTATCGAAACAAGTGAAATTTGGCGAAGTGTCAACGAAAAAATAAATGTGATAAAATGTACTATTGATTGGAATTGACAGGAAATGGTGGTTAGATTTATCACAAACATTATTAAATATGATGCTATATTATTAGTATATATACTAATAATATAGCAGAGCACAGTAATTACTGTCCTCTGACACTAATATTAACTGTATAAATGTGACAGTAATGTCAGTAATAGTCGTGGGAGCGAGTGTGGTAGAATGTTGATACGCAAAATGGCGTTCAACTGAGAAACATCTTTTACACTTTATAATTTTATTTAACTCGACACTGGCAAATTGTCGCTTCTAGCGCAAAGTCCAATAATAAAAGAAACTGAACTGTGGTAGAATGTCAAAGCCGTAATAATTTATGCTGGCGTTCTCTGATGCAAATTGAGTTTTTATAGAAAACTATTTTTATATTTCTGAATTTATTATAAATGTATTCAATTTAAAGGAATCAATATAATATTATTTTATCTCTCAAAATAACCTAGCTTTTAAATAAAAGTTTTATGGCAACACAAAAACTGTCTTGCTTCATTTAGATGCTTGCTTTGTTTGCTCTTACTTTGCTTGTCTCAATCAATCAATGCATACCTATCTTCTTTCTCCATCTCATGAACTTTTGATTTGAGGTTCAGTCAGTTGAGTTTCTTTTTTAGCATTTTCGGTGAAAGTATGTCCTAGAAAGAAATGGAAACGATAATTCATATTTAAAATGGCGTACAGTACTGGGATTTTAACATACATACGGAATCTCATCGGATTCGGTGGTGGTAATACTAGCGTGAAGCGAGACAGGTATGACAATAATTTGACTGTTTACAACACTTTGTTATGGCGGCAAATTACTGCTAAAATTGACAAAACAGTAAAAATAAAGTGATAAATAAATGTTCTCAGTGCCACTAAGATTAGCGTCAAAGTTTTGGAGGTGCGCATGGTGTTTTGCCTTGTAAACAATGTTGTAACCTATAGTTACGTTGTAATACAGTTTGTTATCCGTGCTTTCCGCTTGCAGGGCAGATGAGGGGCTGTCCGAGGAGGATGAAGCGCCGGCCTTCAAGCGACACAAACTCAGTAGAACGAATTTTCCTGACCCTATTATGAATTCTAGAGGTATGCATTTCTTAGGTTGTAAAGACGACTAAAACTGTGACATGTTTACAAAGAATAAAAAATAAATAAACTTCACTTCTTTGCCATCAGACTGGTAATTATAACGAAATTTACAGATGTCCGAGATAGCCATGAAGTTAGAACAAAACCATACATTAGAAATGTGCCGATTCAAATTGACCCAGGGCACCCAAGCACATCAACCCCTATTGAGGTTGGCACTAAGTTGAGCAGGGTACATCCCATACCAATCAGTGTCAAGCATGTCAAAGAAAATGGACCTTTCACTCCCGGCCGGAAACCAAGAATGCACACTCCAATACATACGGTTACACATGAAATTGATGACGATAATGATGATGATGAAGAACCAGAGGTATTATTTATTTTAAGGTTTTCATGCTATGATGACCACTTATAAATAGTTATTATTTTAATTTTTCTTTATAGATCATAGTCCTACCCAAAAAAGGAATGAAGAAAATGCCTAGAGTTTACATAAATCTAGACGATGGATATTCAGATGATGACAACCAGCCTAAGGAAAATGATGAAGAAGTTCAATTTGTGAAGAAAATTACTTCACCTCCACCAATGAGGCCTCTCAGGTTTTTTGATGCACCTGAGCCTATTACCAAAATTACTCGGAAAATAAATGATAGAAATTCCATGTCACCACGATCATACAGTAAATTTATATCTGCACCAGGGATTACTAAGTCATACAAAAAAGCCCCACCGCACATGACTAGGTGGCTTCAAGGCCCTGGAGTTACAAAAACAATGAATCTCTCTAGAAGTAGATTTTTAGGACTAAATGGTAACTCAAGGTCAACAATGGCTGAAGTGTTTAACTTAGATGAGAAGAAAAACTACCAAGAACTGATTAAAAAAGTAGCAGGATCTATGAAACCTGCCACATTTGGGAGACCACTAGACTTTATTAATATGACAGATGAGGCTGCATCCTTTAAAAATACAATGAAAACCCAGAGAAGAGCACTAAATGAAATCAATTTGGTTGAAAAAGGGTTACTTGCAGAGAGAGAGAATGATTTGACTAAAGAATATGATCCCCTTATAATTGCTTCACTGAACTCATCTGATTCCGAGGTTGAAGTGGTCCCATCAGAGACATCCACATCCTCATCAACTAGGATCCCGCCCATAAACACCTTAAGGGATTCACACAAAGATGTGGCTGTCACATCAACAGACTGGCTATCTAAAATAGATTCTAAGTATAAAAAGAAAAAGCAACTAACTCAGGAGAAGCTGGTGGATGCTAGAAGGGAGTCAGATATTATTTCTAAAGTAAATAGTGAACAGAAGATAGCACAGTTAGAACACAAGTTGAAGTATGAGTTAAGTATACCTGAGAGTATATACGAGGAGCCGCAGCCCACAGTTGAGCTGCCACCTCTTACCCCAGAACAGGAGAAGTTCGTGAATCGTGTCCTCGGCCCCGGCCCACCTAATTGTCTACTCATAGAGAAATTCAATTTGAGGATACATAAGTAAGTAGAATATAATCAAATGATATAGTAATTAGTTACACATGGCTATTTGCAGTAGGTAATCAATTGTAGATACTTTGATTTATAGTATTTTCTTATTGAGTACCATGTTTAATTAGTTTCAGGCATTTTTTTACATATTATTACAACACATATTGATTTTTAACCCCTGACCAAAAAAGAGGGGTGTTATAAGTTTGTCTGTCGGTCTGTCTGTGTGGGACATCGTAACTCCCGAACGGATGAAGCGATTTCAATTTAGTTTTTTTTTGTAAGAAAGGTGTGTTTTGCGCGAATGTTCTTTGACATGTTTCATGAAAATCGGTTGTGCCGTTTAAAAGTTATGGGGGTGAGAGTGGGGACGGAAAACCGAAAATCTGCAAATATACTTGAGTGGGGTATCAAATGAAATAGCATCGCGTGCACATTACAAAATATTATGGCGTTTTACTTTTAAGAAAATTAGGGCATTGGAATCGGAAGTTTTTCTTTAATATTAAATTTATATTATTCGAAATATATTCGTATATTATTTTCATAAGTTTCACTGCAACATCTGAAATCATCTCTTTTCAGACGTGACATCCAAACACTCTCTGGCCTGAACTGGCTGAATGATGAAGTGATTAACTTCTACATGAACCTGCTGATGCAGCGGTCGGAAGAGCGCAAGGACTTACCGAAGGTGTATGCAGCGAATACATTCTTCTACCCGAAGCTCATGCAGGGCGGCCAGGCGGGCCTGCGCCGATGGACCAGAAAGGTATTTTAAATTTATATTAATATACTGTTCAAGAGGGAATTGCTAAATGTTTATTTGTAAGTAAATATCAGTTAGGTCATGCACCTGTACTCACAGCTGTTGTGTCATTGACATTTAACCTTCCCTTCAGCTACATTTTGTATATGACACTAGCTATACAAGCCATGGTGATTACCTTGGGTTTAGAAAGAAAAAAAAAGGGTAAATGAACGCATCTGCTAAAATGATAAGTGAAACAGACATATATCTGTAATTATTCGGATTATTTATATTACTTCAATAAAGCGTATTACATAAAGTATGTTACAAAAGAATATAAATAAAATACAGTGATACTACGAAGTATCGCGCAAAGAGGAGACCCCGAGAATGAGATACGCTGTGTAATGTATTCCATCTCATTCTTTTACACGTTCAATCCTACAGATATATATGTTTGTCTCTTTCTACGTAACGCCTCAACTTTTCGTGTTACACTTGATTTTACTCCTCATAAAATTTCCGTACCGGGCTTATAACTCAAATCGTTTCTTAAGGAGTAAACTCCAAACAATTAAATTTTTGTTCGCAGCTGCGGTAAAAAGTTGTCTATAGCCTTTCGCAATAAATAGGCTATCAAAGAATTATTCAAATCGGACAAGTAGTTCCTGTGATGTCACAAGGGCAATATGACATACAAATTTACTACAAATCAAACGAAAGCGTTTCGCCACACGAAACTTCAGTTCAGTTCTGGATTAAATGGCTCGTTGTGTTTGTGTAGTCACAACTCTGCCAGTGTCTTTGTTTGTGTTTCATAGACTTGATATCAGGATATATTTTTGCACTTGATTTGATGTTTGCAAGAAAAAGTTTAAAATTAATGTACATTTTTTTTTTATTATTTAAGTAAATGACGTATTTTTTTTTAATTATTGATAAGCCTTCATTTGATCACAATCTCACCTGATGTAAAGTGACGATGTGGTAGGAAGGCCTAGAAGATGGCTTCACCGGACCACATTAGATGGAGCATGAAGGCCTAGAAGATGGCTTCTCCACATTACGAAACACGAAAAAATCGCTTCTCGCACTGGCCCAGCCTGGAGGGTGATGACAAGCCGCGACCGAAGCCTATCACCAGAGACTGTTCTTAGCACCACCCGGAGGTCACGTGTAAGGATTCAGAGGGTTACCACTTACGGACGTGAACAGACAAAACCTCCAACTAATTATAATTTCCATATTTGTCATCTACCCTATTCCAGATTGACATTTTCGCACACGACCTGATGATTCTGCCAGTCCATCTAGGAGTGCACTGGTGCCTCAGCATAGTGGACTTCCGCGACAAGAAGATCAGCTACCTGGACAGCATGGGCGGGCCCAACCGCGCCTGCCTCGACGCGCTGCGGGCCTACCTGCGGGACGAGCATCAGGACAAGAAGGGCCAGCCCTTTGACGAGAAGGGCTGGAAGGCTGACAATCTAAAGGTCAGTTCGATTTTTAATAACAACTAAAAATTGCGTTAATTATTTGGTTACATACTTTATTTGGTTTAAAAAAAAAGTCTGTCCGGTAAAAAATTTAATATATATATTTTAATTAGTTTTCTGTAGTCTTTTACTTGCAAACTAGGAAACCCTGTATCTTAAAAACCTTCTATTGATCCAAAACAAAGGTTGAAATATGAGTAAGTATACATTATTAATATATCAATAAAGTTATAATTGGCAAAGAATATTAAACAAACAATTATAGAATAGAAAAAAAAGTGATAGGATAATTAAAAAAATAAAGTCAACTAGGTACCTTATTATTGAGTGAACAGTCCAGATGACACTGAACTTGTTAGAGTCCAGCAGATGAATAATTGCATGTTTTAATAAATATTGTTGGAGTTTTGACTATTCAAACACAAATACAAGCACATATAATACGAAGTGGTGGAGGAAATTTATTACAGACAGAAGGTTGGGCGAACATTTTTGAGAGCGAGTCGACGGCCGTTGTTATTTAGATAGTTGGGGGCTCTTTTTTCCGCACTTAGACTTGAAGGTTAGCGAGCGCAGTTTTAGGTGTTGTGGTCCAAAAAGACGCTTTGGATAATGAATAATCTATCAGCATCATATACCCCAATCTAAGTAAGTATACTAGCATACTATTTAATAAATAGATAAATAATATTGACGTCTTCATTCGACCTTCGATCGAAAAGTCTGGTAACACCTCACAGTTTTCCTGCCTAAGGTTAAAGTGTTTGTATGTTCTGCAATCACTTTCTCCTTGGTCTGGGTTAATAAATATCAATTAATTAATTTAAAAATAATATGTTTAATAAAAGTTATCTATAAATGTATGTCTAATAAATCTAAATTTAAAATTTAAGAAAAACCCCCGATTCCAATGCCTTCATTTCCTTAAATGTAAAACAACATAATATTATGTAATGTGGACGCGATGCGTTTTCATTTGATACCCCACACTAGTATATTTGCAGATTTTCGGTTTTGCTTCCCCACTCTCACCCCCATAACTTTTAAACGGCCCAACCGATTTTCATGAAACATGTCTAACAACACTCGCGCAAGACACACCTTTCATACAAAAAAAACTAAATCGAAATCGCTCCATCCGTTCGGGAGCTATGGTGACACAGACAGACAGACAGACAGACACACAGACAGACAGACAGACAGACAGACAGACAGACAGACAGACAGACAGACACGTCAAACTTATAACACCCCTCTTTTTTGGTCGGGGGTTAATAAATCAAGTACATCAGATGACTAGTAGCCGTAACACAAGCCACAAGCTTTCCACGGTGCTAGATGTTGTGGTGTGGATTGTCCGGAAATATTTATTTATATAATAGTTCACAAATAAACATTAATTAACCCCCGACCAAAAAAGAGGGGTGTTATAAGTTTGACGTGTCTGTCTGTCTGTGGCACCATAGCTCCCGAACGGATGGAGAGATTTCAATTTAGTTTTTTTTTTGTATGTAAGGTGAGTCTGGCGCGAGTGTTCTTAGACATGTTTCATGAAAATCGGTTGTGCCGTTTAATAGTTATGGGGGTGAGAGTTGGTAAGGAAAACCGAAAATCTGCAAATATACTAGTGTGGGGTATCAAATGAAATCGCATCGCGTCCACATTACATCATATTATGTTGTTTTACGTTTAAGGAAATTAAGGCATAGGAATCGGGGGTTTTTCTTAAACTTTAAATTTAGATTTATTTTATCCATTACTTATATTCCAGGACATCCCACAACAAATGAACGGAAGCGACTGCGGCATGTTCGCGTGCACGTTCGCCGAGTTCTCCGCGCGCAACGCGCCCTACTCCTTCACCCAGGCGCACATGCCCTACCTCCGGCGCAAGATGGCGCTCGAGATCGTCACGGGGAAGCTGCTGCTCTAGGCTTTACTCTGCGTACAGTGGTGAGAATTAGTGATTACATCCATGTTATGTGACTGCACCGTAATTGTAAAGACGTCTATACGATTCAATTCAATTTCTTGTCATTGGACTCCGCGCTTGAAGCGTCAGTTTGCCAGTGTAGAGTTAAATAAAGTGTAAAGTGAAGAAGATGTTACTAACTTGAATGCTATTTTATGCTTTAATGCAACTTCTAAGTTCAGCTGATCAGACGCGCGTGTCAACACCTGAGAAATATTTTGACAGGTTTGACATCCTACGTGAAATGAATGAATATTTGCCAGAATAAAGACTCACAAGTTCTTGTCACAGTGAAACCAATAAATAACTTTAAATTTAACTCATTATTTTAGACACTTGAACTTTACTCTGGTCAGTTGCATAACTTAGGTGTATAGAATATAAAATGTTTCTTACTGGGAGCGCTGACATAAGCCTAAGATTTAGAATACAGATTAATTGGTGAATGTGTCAGATTGTCAGTCCCAATGGGAAATTTGTACATTAATTGAAACTTATTGTTATTGGTGTAGAATAAACCTTTTTTTATCTGGCTGAGTGATTTACATTCCACATCTGGTCTAGAAACATGGTTAAAACAACAGCTTCACACTGTTTTAATGTCATCAAGAATATAGATTTCTTTGTAATAGAGAATCTAATAAAAGTATAAAGATTGAAACTTTTGTGTCAAAATAGTAAGGTTATATAATAGAAACGAAATTTGGTATCAGTTGTCCTACAAGATATAATAAAAATACTAGAGGTATATTAATAACACAGTTTGTCTTTGCTTTTTCGTGTTCAATGACTAATTATTAGGCTATCATGGGCAAAGAAATATCTATGGATACATAACCATCTTTTTATTTTATAAAGTAATAGAGAACTGCAAAATAGCTATAATTGTCTTTTTTTCTAGTTATCTTATAATATCGATCCTTATACAACTTATGCTAAATTTCGATTTTTACGATGACCTTAATTCATTTTTCAACGATCGTTATTGTGTCATTTCATGATTCCTCAAAAACATGTGGCTTGAAGCGATATGAACTAGAGTGAGTGTGTGTAAAGGTTATAATTTATGCTTCAAAAATTTAGTTGCATTTTTTTTCTAAACTGAAATCGTCCAATTTCAGTATATTTATTTGGCGTGAGAGACGGAAGTAGTATTAACGTTTCCAAATTTCCAAAATAGGATAAAGCGATTATCGATAGAGCTCATTTGTCTAAACTAATTACAATGCCGTAGATTTTTTAGATATTAACATAGTAAAGGGGTTTCAACATTTAGGCGACATCCTTGTCCGCCATTTTGAAAATAAAACTTTATTTTGTGGCCAGTGATGAAATGCATGACCGACAAAGTAAATGCTCACATACAAAAAGTATTATGGAATCAAATTTCTAAGTCAAATCGTTGCAGATATATTTGGGTCTAAAAACTAGAAAAAATCTGCTCCCGCCCATTTTGAAAAAACTTAATTATACGGGTATCCATATCATCGAAGTAATAAATGCTTAGAAACTAAAGTTTTCAAGAAACAAATCTCTAAGGCTGATTTAAGTGCTCGGCGCCCATCAATCTGTATGGACAATTTTTATTATTATTATTATTACATTGGATATGCTATCAGCGCTGAACGGCGTAATTCTAAAAGGTTTCTATAGCCTCCATGAGATGCAACACGCCGAGCTCTCAGCGCCAATGATCAGCGTGACACCTAAATCACCTTAAGTATTTTGGTTTCTAAGATATATCGGTTTAAAAGTAATAAACAAATAAATTTTCACAATTTAGATTTATAACGGGATATTTACCATGATTGTTTGTTTTTCTAGTTTCGCGATATTTCAGTTACATGCGCCCTGATCACGGTTGAACTCCTGTCCCCTTTCCGGAACGGTGGTCAATCATGGTATTACATTGTAAATCTTGTGTTGAAAACCATGATAGTTTCAAAAGTTATTTCATATGTTCACTCATGCAAATAGCTACCACGAATTCGTATATGTTATCACTATACGTGCATTGTAATAATTTAGCCAATGAGTAATTTAATTAAATAGTTGTAACAATATTATTGTAAATAATGGAACTTGAACAAACGTTCTTCTATCTGTAAGTGTAAAATAACAGAATATATTTGTTTCAACCCCACGCTTCGACAACTCCAGTTATTTGTGAAGGCAAAACTAGATGTTTATTGTACTTTAGTTGCATTAAATCATAATTGTATTCGTTATATCTGTATAAGTTTGGTTTGTATGTTAAACAGATATTATCAGTCGTTATTCACGTTAAACATCAAATATTAATTCCAGCTTTTTTAGTGATTAATTTAAATGTAAACTAACTTATCAACACAAACTTTCCTGTAATTTCTATCAGAATCTGTAATACTATCTGTATAACAAGGGTCAGATTTTTTTAAGATTTGCATCTTAATAAACGACATATGAAATCCTAAAAAGGTTTTATTTAAAAATACTTTCTTATTTCGTTATAATATACATTTAAAAATAAAAACTCTACAAATCAGCAATTTTAAAAACCATAATGTTAGTTTTTAAAGAAGAATAAAATTTAAATTTGTACTATAAAGACTGTTTTGTTTCGAGTGAGTGCTCACTTCAAGACTATATTTAAGTTATTATGAAACATTTAAGGCTTTTTTATTTAGTGTTTGATATCCGCCTATAATTGCAGCCGGACGGCCGAAATAATATTTCAAGATAATTTGTGATACTTGCGTTATCATGGTCTGGGTGTTTAATATGTATAATAAAAATATCTTTAAATAATGTATGTCTATTATATCAAGTATATTGGATGTCTAATACCCGTAACACAAGCTTTACCACGGTGCTAGTTGTTGTGTGGATTGTCCGGAATTATTGAAGTGAAACTTCTTTAGAATCGTTGTGATTTTAAACCGGATGCAACGGAAATGGAAATAAGATTGGCTTATCTGTCGGGTAAGCCAATCTTGAACGCTAACAAGGCTAAGCAAGTTTGCGCGACGACAGTACTTGGATGGGTGACCTTGTTTTTTTTTTATTCTTCCTATTTTTTTATTGATTTACTGAAGTTTCACTTCTATCGTGTGTGAATCGCACACACACCCTTTTTTTTATTTATCTAGGTAAATGCATGTATGTGGTTATATCCCACAGCGACGACATAGTACACACCACTACAGTAACTCGGGATTGATCCGGATAAGCCTCAGTTTCCCTCCCTCCAGCAGCGCGACCCCCGAGTCGTTGTCGCCCCCGCAGTAGCGGTACGAAGAGAACACGGACACCAGCCTCCCGCGCAGTTGGCACTGGAATCAACACGTGGATATTAATCTATACTATGTTTTAACGCTGAAGTGTTTGTTTGAATGCACTAATCTCAGGAGCTGCTGGTCCGATAAGGACAGAAAATATTTTAGTTTTAGAAGCACGGGAAAGCCGTAGCGTGTAATGCTAGTAGAGGATATTACTGCATTGTGCTCGCGCATGAGTGCAGTACTAGGATAGACAGTTTACAGAGGAAAAGAGTTTCTTAATTTTAGGTAAGTAGTGTTATCTATGACGAGTAATAACGTAACACGAGGTTACGAGAAAAGAGTTTCTTGATCATAGGGGTTGCCAGCTGGCGAAGGCCATGATCCTTAAAAGGAGATGTTCAATCCATTGGTGCGTGGCGGGGTTTGAACCCACCTTCGGAATGAAAGTCCAGTGTCCTCCCACTTAGCCAACACGGCTTCCGGCGGCCAGTCCGGAGATATTCATTATTATTATTTACTAGCGGCCCGCCCCGGCGTCGCACGGGTATAAAATTTTCCCGGAAATTATTCGAATTTTTCTCGCCGTAAAAACCATCCTATCTCTCAAGTTGGATCGAACTGCACATGGTGTGCGAATTTTATTATAATCGGTTATGTGGTTTAGGAGTCCATTGATGACAAACATTGTGACACGAGATTTATATATATGAAGATTTGTAGCTGTTACCATGAAGCCGGTGTGGTGCAGCTCGTGCGCGCGCAGCACGTGCGACAGCTGGTTGGCGCGCAGGAAGCGGTCGAGCGCGCTCTGGTCGAACACGTGGCCCGTGCCGCGCTTAGCGTTCGCCGCGAAGCCTTCGTTCGACGCTAGCTCTAATGCCAGGGTTGCTGTTACCTTGCTGGCTCTGCGAAAGATCGGGAAATTACTACAATATCGTAATAAATAAATAAAAATAAATATTTCCGGACTACTCACACAGCATCACCTAACCCCAAACTAAGCAGAGCATGTACTATTGGTGTTAGGTGACTGATATACTACATAGATACATTTTTTTGTAAATACATACATATGATACATAGAAAACACTAATAAATAATATAATATTACATAAGCGTTTAACTATCTTTATAACGACCCTTAATCTATTAGGAATCACCTTAGTAAACCGTGATATTATTTGTTTTATATGAGTCCAAGTCTCCAATAAAGTGCTTCAACTTATAAAGCCAGTTCTTCTAAAGCAACTGAAGGCTTATTAGAATGCAAACGTGAACCATAGGGTTCACATTCACGTATAAAGTTAAGTCAATAAATACAGTTCGATCGCTTTACTTAATGGGGTCGTTCCAAAGCAGCTCCCAGGCGATGGAGCTCTGCTCCGCCGGCCGACTCAGCGGCACGGGGATCTTGTCGATGGCGGTGATGAGCGGGCACACCCAGGGCGGCGGGATCCCTCCGTGGCAGCAGAATACCTGTGAGATCTTTGGAGGTTTTGTCTGTTCACGTCCGTAAGTGGTAACCCTCTGAATCCTTACACTTGACCTCCGGGTGGTGCTAAGAACAGTCTCTGGTGGGAGGCTTCGGCCGCGGCTTGTCACCACCCTCCGGGCTGGGCCAGTGCGTGAAGCGATTTTTTCGTGTTTCGTAATGTGGTCCGGAGAAGCCATCTACCTTCTAGGTCTTCATGTCCCATCTTAGACCACATCGTCACTTTACATCAGGTGAGATTGTGGTCAAATGAAGGCTTATCTATCATAAAAAAAAGAGTTCTCCAATTTGAAGATACAATATGAGTTATTTCTATTGTTTGGTTTTAAAATCTTAGAAACGTCAAAACGTAAACGGTTCTTAAAGACTAATAATACAAATAATCGGCCTATTATAAATAAATATAAACGTATCGAAACCTTGTCGTCCACAACGGCTGCTAGAGGCAGAGCATCGAAGACATTATTGATTGCGTTCCAAACTTTGATTCCCTCGTTTTCTCCGTATTTTGAAATGCATTCACTGAGAAACAAATACCAATTTATGACCCCTATTTATTCCAAAGGCTCCAGTCAACGATCGATGCATCTACCCATTTATCTAAGTAACGTTAGAAATAGTTAATCTCTTAGTACCGAATATCATTAAAATGCTCGTAATATGAAGTTTCACTGCCTGGCAGTGCGCTTAGCAGAGTCCGAAGAGCGAAGATTGATACTTGCTAAGGGGCATGTACCTATGTATCTCTGCAGATGAAGATCAGTGTCCGACCAATCTTTCAAAAACTTGTCTTGTTGATTGGTCTGGTACTTAAGAGACTTACCCTTGGGGCGTGTGTTTCTGTGTGCATTTTCCTGCAAGAATATTTTTACTAACAAGTCTCACATATTTTGCAACCAACTCACGCATAAAAAGTGAACATCTTCTGAATATCCCTGGTCTCGTGGTTCCCCCTGATCAAATGCACGGCGTTGGGTCGCTGTATCTTGGCGGCGAGCAGGTACGCCATGAGCTCGGAACCGTGCGGCCCCCGGTCCACGTAGTCCCCAAGGAACAGGATACGGGAGGGGGATAAAGCGGTTCCCGATGGCCATAGCGCTGTCTCCATTGAGAGGAGGGCTGGCAGGTTCCCGTGAAGGTCACCTGCAGTAAGTAATATATGGATTACATTTTAGATGTAATTCGAACCGACAGCGATGACCGGTGCGAAAGACGCAGGAGACGCAGATCGGCGGCGCAGAGACCGAGAGACAGAGAGTTGTCTCTCGTCGCAGCAGCAGGTTAGTGGTGTACCTAGTGGGAGAGGGAACTTCATACCGATAGCGATGACAGGCGAATTGAGACGCAGCAGTCGCGGCTCAGCTGCGCAGATCCCTCGCGCGGTATCTGCAAGCCGCAGCAGTAAGCTGCCCAGTGCCAGCTCCTCGCTGTCCGTGCTCCACGACATCGCGGGCTTGCTCACCGCCGCGGTCGTCAGGCCAGTCGCCGTTTTCTTCTGCAATATCATCCCATCCACACGGGGACGTTCTTTTAACACATTGTACGTATATGTTACTGATAGTCTATTAATTGTATTAATTTTCCTATTTCCGAAGGTCCGCTTGCGGCGCAAGAGGTAGCAGCTTTGTTTCTCGCCGAGGAGTCAAGTGTTTGTATGTTCTGAAACCACTTTCACCGTAGTATGGGGTGTTTTATATGTATAATAAAAAATATCTTCATGTTTAATGTGTGTCTATTATATTAAGCATATCGTCTAGTACTTGTAAAACAAACTTAGAGTTTACCACGGATAGATGTTGTTGTGTGGGTTGTCCGGAAATATTTATTTATTTATTCATTGAAATTGGTGAGTGACGGAACTAAGACGGATCAATGGAAACTCACGCCCGGCAACTCAATAGCCGTTGCGAAGTAGTGGACCGCTGCCAATGCTTCCACGGGGACCGCAGTGGGACCGAGCACCGTCTGGGAGATGGACTGTGACAGCAGTCGCACTGTGGATGGACTAACAGCATCTTCTGCGTAAAACACGGATTTCACAAAATATAATCTGTTGTTAGAAACCTTTTGGAGTTGAATCAGGTTTCCGGTTCATTGATAACAGCTATAGGAGTTATTTGCGGAAATCCTTTCTTAATGTCTACCTTAATGCATAATTGTCGGTTGTAGTTCCGTATATGAATCTGGTTGGATTCGGAATTAAAATATAATACTCAAACACTATATGTTGTTGTATGAATAATAGCACAAAAAAGATACCTAATCGTTATTATCTAATGGACTAATGGAACCTATATCGGTAGGTAGGTACTTACATAAAATTTTATTTATTAAAGTAACCTGACACGATTTATATAACAAATTACATGAGTCAAAATCTGATCTGATAATTTCAACATTGATCTCCACGATACAGGCTTCGCCTAGTGTAGGAGATCGCTGGTTAATATGTACCTATGTAGGTACTGTAATTTTCTGTTAAATAACTTTTTTTTTTTTTTTAGGTACTTACTATTGAAAATACACAAAATTATCAAAGTACCTACTATGAACAATCAATTAATTTATCTATTTTTCAATGTAAGCAAAGGCAACGGATGTTGTGATCCAACTTTGGCCATATTTTGCGCTTTTAAGAGCAGGACATTTGCTTAAAAACAATAAGGCATATTAAAAGCACCGTCAAAATTCCCCAGCTCCAGCATCTCGTGAGTCTGCATCTTCTTGAGCTTCACAGTGTAGACGGCTATGGTGTAGTCGGGGCGGGGGGGCGGCGGCGGGCGGCGCGCGGCGGGGGGGGCGGGGTGACTTGTCGATGTGTGCCCAACTTGCAACAAACACCCTAACTAACATTGATTTCGAAAGCGGTTATTAATTACTAAGTTAAGGTTCCTTCTGGGTAATGGCTTCCTATAATGTATAATATAGTTTAATCACAGATTAGTAAATATCTAATCTGTGGATTAATACAAGTTTAATTTTCAAATGTTATTTTAAATTTAAGAAAAAATAATCCACGATAAATAGGATATCTAACAGTGAAAGAATTATTCAAATCGGACCCTTAATGCCTGATATTAGCGCGTTCAAATAAACAATCAAACAAACCCGAAACCGGCATGTTCCGAGAGCTTTGAAGAGTTTAAAGGACATGTGACATTCATTAGCCAGCGTGGTGAATTAAGTCCTAATCTCTCTCGTCAAGAGAGATGTCCCTGTGTGCCCAGCAGTGGGAACGTTAATAGGGTGATGATGATGATGATAGATTTCATTAATTTTAATTCAAAAAGAAAACGAAATCAAGGTAGCGTGAAAGTCTCCTCTGCGAAAACCTACTACTATTATCTTTATATATATAATTCCTCTGTGAGTGTGTATTTCACTGAACTTCTCTCAAACGACTGGACCGATTTTGATGAAATTTTTTGTGTGTGTTCAAGGGGATCTGGGAATGGTTTAGATTCACAATACGGTCAACTGGATATTGTTTTTTGAGACGTGGGACAGGACAACGTCTGTCGGGTCGACTAGTATTATATAATCTGTGATTAAACCTATTTTTATATACAATCGTACATAAATAACTCAATGAAATGACATCTCGTTCATAGTGAATATGGTGGTAATTATAAATGGTACCTGATTGCGTAGTTGTATCCCTTGCTGGCAATGCCACAGCAACGGAAGGTATTTCTTTATCTCCGTCGCTGGAAAGAGATACCAATGCTATGAGTAGAGTACCCACCTAAAGGTAATCTACGGTAACCTAAACCTAGGCTGCAACTAGAAAAACTAAGAAATAAATTTTATAAATATGAAATGGACTCATACTACACCTAGGAACCCTTTCGTGTAACGTTTTATAAACATTTTAAAATAAAAAACCACCAAAATAACATAATAAACAAAAAATGTTTTTGTGTGCATAAAGATTTAGTCAGAGCGTAGATGGGTGCACCCAAGTACTGGTATTGCTCTGACTGGGTCTGTTAGACTAGATCTTTTAGACAAATCCTTACTTGAGATCCAAAAGGTAGCCGCTGATGCTGCGCGGACACCGCAGCAGCGAGCTGGTGCCTCGGAGCCGGAGCTCGCCCACGCCGCGCAGGAAGTCAGCCAGGGTCAGCTGTGTGCTGGGCTGCATGCCTAGTGACCTGAGAGAATTGACACGTGTAGAAAAAACAATTTCGACCTATTGTCTACAGATGCGTCATACACTTTACACACTGCTGGGTAATTTGGAAATGTTTTCCTCTGCTAGTGCTGAAAATAATCTTCCTATTGTTTGGGTATAGGCATAGGGTATATGGATGCAGCTAGATGGGCTGACGCCATCCATAAGATTTCGTGGCAACTGGACGCAATTGGCATGGGACCGTGATAAAGGCGTGAGCAATAATTAGAAAGATGCGAAATTTACAATACCTGCAAGTATCATCTGGAGAGTCAGTCGACTTAGAGCAGCCAGTAGGTACTTTGTCATCTTTCACACGATCATGGGAATGTCAACTTACCGCAGACACACGTCGGCGTCCCTCGCCACGCTGAGAGCGTCCACAGGCAGTTGTCTGGCGGCCCTGGCAGCGGCCACCAGCTCCTTGAACTCCACGTATTCTAGCTTCATGTCGCGGTTCGTATCGAAATATCTGGGAACTCGAAGCAGCTGAGATTCCAAAATTGCAATTTTGGATACTAAAATACTAAAAACTTTAGCATAAATAGAGAATCAAGCATGGATAGTCTATTATCAGAATTTTGGGATCCCAGGCTCGAAATGAAATTATCATCATCATCAGGACATCCACTGCCGGCGAGGCCTTTTGTAAAGGGGTTTAGACCACGACCCACCACGCTGGCCAAATACAGGTTGATGGGTGTGCTAGAGTCTCGATCGAGGTTCGGGGATACCAAGAACTAGAGAAGATGGCTTGGGTCTCAAAGATCGTATATATAACCCCTTACATCCCACAAAATAAAATAGCTAAGCAGAAGACTAACCTAAAGATGTATCGGCACCGTATTTCCGCCGGAATACCACTGTGCTCCGTGCAGGGCTCCATCGCAGCCGCCCATAGCATCAGCTCCAAGAAGGACAGGCCTCCTCGACTACTGACGTCAGCTGCCCTGTTGGAACGCATGCAATTATCTACTTAATGGTTGCGTACAGTAATTAATTGCATGCATTGTAGAATGAAGGTGTTTCGTTACTACTAAAGGTTTCTCTATCTCGAAAACTATGAGAAGGATTCCTGAATGCGCGGCACGATGATACCTACTCAATTTAATGAGACTCATGGTCTGTGCCTGTGGTGTTTTAGCCTCACGACACGTTGCTGCGACCCGTCTTATGCAGTCTTACCAGACTCACCTCAGTACTTACCTTTAGCACAAGCTAAATGATGATTTTTAACCCGATGCTTACACAAATATCGGTTTAAAAATCACTGTTGGTGTAATATTATTAATAATAACGGGCGGCTTGCTGGCGACAAATAACTGTATCTTGTATCTAGCCGACCACCTTAAAGATCAAAGTGAATAGGCTTTTTCTGGGCAAACTTGCTCCATCGGTGACCCCGTCTCTGCCTTCTTGCTAGACTGTAGTCAAAAGTAAGCCCATCAGATAATAAAAAAAAATAATAAAAAAAAAAAGCTGATTGTATATAGGTGGCAGCCGCTATACCTACTACGATCAGGTCTTAATCTAGATTTTAACAATCCAGCAAGTCTCCTCAATTTTCCCTGTCAAGATTTAACTGCACTGACAGCTGCATCTCCTAATATATTATACATATTATCAGAATTCTGGATAATTCAGAAATCGAAGGACTAACCGAAACAGACTGGGACACTGGGGTCTCTGCCAGCCCAGGTCCACCATGAACTGCGCGAAGACGTGCGGACTCATGTACAGCGCCGGGAACACCATCAACACAAACTCGCGGTACAGGCGAAGTTGATCTGCAAGTAGGACCATGAAATAGCTGTTAAAATTAATAACGACTCGGAGTGAGTCTTGGAACATGTAACGAAGGTAATCAAAAAAAAATTAAAAATTACTTACAGAAAGATTTTGGGGCTTAGGTACTAAACATATTTCAATGGACATGTAGCTTATTACCATCCGCGTAATTACCTGAGCAGTAGTTCATTGAAGATAAGGGTATTATAACCTAATAATAGAAAGGGTAAGTTCCTACTGGCCCCTCGCTGATAGTCGCCTGATATCTATGAGGGAAGTATATGTCTAGGTGAAATGATTAATCTAGACTAGGGTACTAGCCCTCTCGCTGGTAGCCGGCCGCGTTGAGGAGCTGCACGTTGGGCGAGCCCAGCGCCGCCGCGCCGCCGGCCGCCGTCTCGCCGCTTAGCATCACGTTCTCCTCGCAGATCTCAATCAGCGAGCCGGATTCCATCTCCAACGGTAAAGCATGATTTATTTGTGATAAACATCAATATTCAAGTTTTCGTTTTCGTTTTCGTAAGAACATGGCTAGAGCAGGATGCGTAAAATCGGAGATTTACCTAAGTCCTGCGCTCGCATCTCGTTACGGGATACGGCTTTCTATTATTCTATAAAAATATAACTAAGATAATATGCTGAGTGTGGTTAGTTATAGCTCAATGTATTTTTTTTTGTAAAATGAAAGATACTTAATTGTAAAGCAATTTGACCTGGTAAAAATTGCAAGCACATGTTTGCAACTTTCGCGATTATGACCTCACGGGACTAATATATTGGCTAATAGGAGCTTGCTTAGATGTTTGTCTAGTTTGTATATTAATGTCTATTGACCGGTTTCAATAAAATCTTCCATAAGGTAGAGAAATTCGTACGAAAACGAAGATTTTCAACCCATGATAATCCCACAACGACCACTACTAGGCATATGTAGTTGTGAAACATCTAACCGAACCATCAGCGTCCTTCGGCACGTCTCCAAAGGCCATCTGCGCGAGGATGGCCACCTCGGGGCTGCGCAGCGTGCAGTGCGCGCGCTGCCGCTCCAGCTCTGTCGTGTTCAACCATTGGAGGCGGTTCCTTATACCCTGGATTCAAATGCCACTCTTCTAAAACTAGTTAAGACTAGAACTTTGGAGAAGGTTAGTCAGGTGTAGCGAAACCAATTTAAGATTCCAATGCCAGTTTTATAAATCTATTCTAGTAAGATGCCTGAAAGATTAGGTTAATTAGTAAGGGAAAGAGTCACGTACACTTCACGCAAAGGATTTTACTGTAGAAATGATGAATAAATACTTTCAGCATTTGAGCTCTTCACTGTACAAAAATTCCGGAACATCCTATTTTTAAGCAAAAGAGTTAAATAGTCATAGGTGCCTTTCCAGAACTTTGAACCATTCTCGTCCACATCGATGCTCGTGACAAAACAAAGATCAATTAATCCGAGACAGTCCGCTACTGGGGCGCGAGGAAACCGATTCGATCCCAGCTTCGATCGGTGTTTGCATTTACTGGCAGCTATTTTTACTTGGTTTGGGTGATTTCTATTAATAATCAATAATATGAATAATTAGCAAATCGCGTTACTATCTCACATGTTCGTAACCCGAAAACGAACATTCGAGGTTACCACACTAGATTTAGCTCTGTGGATTGTCACTTTGTATTATTTAACGGATATTTAAATACATACTGCTTTCATCTTAGTCCTCTTCTTGACCTCCGACTTGATGATGACCTTGTAGATGGCGTGGAACGCGCTGCAGGCAGGGTGGGCGGGCAGCCACACCTTGCACACGCGCAGCGGGATGCACTGCGACAGGCCGCACGTGTCCATGCCGAATAACTGGTACAAGATACAAAATCATTTATTTCCATTGTTTGGTTTTACAGATCTTAGAAACGTCAAAAATAAAATAAAGTAAACACTATTTATTTTATAAACTGTAAGCGTACTTTTTAAACGTCCCAATTTATTTCCGCCTGGGCGGATAAAAAAGGTTTTGTCCATTACTGGGAAAACAGCAATGTCCGTGAATTATTTACTTAGATCGGGCTTTCCCCAGAAAAATAACGATCGGGGAAATCGCGGGGCACTAGGATAAAACCCATATTCCTTTAAGTACCTACTAGGATTATGAATAAAGTCTTAGGGACTTGCCTCGAAGTTAATCTTATGAGCGGTCTGGCTCCAGCAGTTTTTCTCAGACTTTTTGGAGGGTATCCAGAACTCCCCATCCGGTTCTTTGGTCAGGAGATACGCCTTCTCCGAGGGGCAGTACACCAGGAGAGACACCACATCGGTTATATCCAAGTATTGTTTGAACATTGCAAGTAATTTCTATGTGATTGTTGTAGTGCCTTTGTTAAAAACCTCTCGTTTGCTGATTTAAGGAAGTAATGCCGAAAACTTAAAATAGATAAGAGTAGGTATACAATGAAATAGTTTCCAGAGAGTATATCAGAGAGTACCTATATAATCACTACGTTTTATAGTTTCTTTGAAAATGAAAAAAAAAAGAGACCAGAGAGTATATAATCACTACGAAAGAGACTTTATTTTTAAAAACTCTACTGCGGCATTTTCATACACTCTGATCTACGCTTGAATAATCTTTGAAGAGATTTGAGATCGTTGTTAAAACGTTGTCATTTTTGGCGATGCAAAGATTATCCGCACGCCTCTAGCGGCGAAATTTAAAAACTGTCTAAGAACGACACTTTGTCTGTTTTTAGCTGATTTGTATTTATTATTTATGTTTTTCCCTGACGTTCATTGTAACGAAAACTGTCAAATTGACGTTCTTAGACAGCTTCACAATTTTGGCACCAGAGGCGCTAGTTAGAATCTTTGCATCGCCATATTCACAACGTTTTAACGTGATCAAAGCGAATTTCACTACGAACAGAGATAGTGATTACCTACTGTTGCTTACCAGCATAGATAGGTACTCTAAGCTTAGCAGTGATTACCAAAGATAATAAAATCCAACAGATCACTACGAATAAGAGACGGTACCTCCATTGGCGATGCAAAGATTCTAGCTAGCGCCTCTAGTGTCTAAATTGTGAAGCTGTCTAAGAAATACACTTTGACAGTTTTTGTTACAATTAACGTCAGGGAAAAACATAAATAATAAATACAAATCAGATATAACTTCAACAAATAAACAAAGTGTCGTTCTTATACAGTTTCTAAATTTCGCCGCTAGAGGCGTGCAGATAATCTTTGCATCGCCAATAGCGCTTAGGTACATAGATTTTGAACGTCATTTAGCACACAAAGCAATACTAATATTATAAATCTAAATTAAAAAAAAAACCTCGATTCCAATGCCTTAATTTCCTTAAAAGTAAAACACCATAATATTTAGTTATGTGCATGTAATTCGCTTGCATTCTATTTTCAAGTACCTATATACTTGCTTATTTGCAGATTTTCTGTTTTCCTTCCTTACTCCCATAGCTTTATAACGGCACAACCGATTTTCATGAAATGTCTAAGAACACTCGCGCCAAACTCACCTTTCTTATAAAAAAAACTAAATTGAAATCGCTCCATCCGTTCGGGAGCTATGATGTCCCAGACAGACAGACTACCTACAGTCGGTATATAAATGAATTTGTATTTGTGTGTAGTGCTAACAGAATAAAGTTGATAATCCTGAAAATGTTCCTAAATCTGGCTCTTAATACAGCACAACTTCTTCTTCTTCTGTTTGTGTTTTAGTGGTCAGGTTCAAGATCTGCAGACGAGAGACCAGCAACAAGCCCACTTCAATTTCCTTAATGAATGCAAAAACATGAAAAAGTTCTGTATCTTCTAATTTTATATTTTTTACTAGCGGCCCGCCCGGCGCCCCGGCGTCGCACGGGTAAAAAAAGTTCCCGGCAATTTTTCCTTATTTGCCGTTTAGACCTACCCTGGACTACGACAAACATTTTAAAACCAAAATCAGCTCAATCGTCCCAGCCGTTCTCGAGTTTTAATCAGACTAACGAACAACAATTAATTTTTATTTATATAGATAATGGCTGAAAATTACTAAATATATCATTCCGGTATTTCCGGTATAGTTTCACACAAAATATTTGAATATTGCAAGTATTTGTTCAAATCTCAAACTACCTTGCGCGCTAATAGATAGGTACTCTAAGCGCGCTACTATAAGTAGTGCCATCTGTGTTTTCTATAAACTAAATTATAAGATGTTACGGTATTGCGTAACAAGACTTCAAGTGTCTTATGTTGTCTTGGTTAGGGCATTTTTTAAAAGATGTCGTTAGACACAATTATCATTTGAATTTGAATTGTACACAATGCAGTATCATTAAGTTGAAATCAAAAGATATCATTAATTAAAAAATGAAATATTTGATAAACTTGTCTTATTCTTCAGTATCAGCATAGTATATTCAATTCAATCAATAATTTATTAAAAGCAACTTATTCAAAGGTGTCCCCTCTCATTAATTACCTGTATAGTTTCTCTAATGAATGTTTTCACCAACGCAACGCAATCTTAAATAGTTACATTATGTAAGAATTCGTTAACTTGTTTTAAGTTGTGTTGCTAATCTTAGGACATTTGAACTCTCTTTTTCGTACCTACTCTGTGTATTAAGTTATGTTTAGTAATTAATTATTCTATGGTTTCATTATGACTAAGAGAAACCTAAATTGTTTGAACCGTTTGTATTGTGTGAAAACGGACAATTACCTATTTATTGAATGTTCCTCTCACTAAGTAAAAGTTTACCTTTTTGTAAAATAGTCAATCGCTAAAAAAAGTTTCTAAAATTTTACAAGGTAATATTTTTGTACAATTATTCACTGAACTGTACTAGTTAAGAGTACAGAATTTTAATTTTTAACAATTTTGAGCTTATTATTAACGGATATGCCTACCCGTTAATATGAGGTACATCTGACACACTTGGCAAATAACTACGATAGATCAAAAATTAAAATCGAACACCTAGGATCCAATCATAAACCATACTATAGCACAACTCTATCTAGAATTACAATAAAATTATAGAATTTAATTATTTTATCACAGATGGACGGATGTTAAATGAAGTTGGTTTTATGTGTTTGCTTCTTTTCTGTTTCATAGACAAGACAAGACAGACATCTATCTACCTAACCTACTGTCTGCTAACTGTATTGTATAGTAAGAAGAGGGGAGAGGAGGGCCGATGACGTAGCGATCACGCCACCTTTTATGCCGGCTACGGAGAATCTTATTGGTCGAGACGGGTTTTGGCCCCCACTCCCAAAAGAAGACGTAACATTCAACATGTCAAGTGATGTGTGAAGTTAATCGAGTAGAATAAAACTATTTAACTCGAAAACTCGATTTAAGAATTATTTATAACTATATTTCAACAACTTTATTTACTAAGATGCTGAAGATTAGTAAATTATTTACAAAATGCATATAATTATTATAATAAACAAGTGGAATTACAAGAAATTATTATAAAAACTCGAATTGGAATCGATTTTCATACGAGATGTCAGAGAACCGAGCTGTCATTGTCATTTCAAATTCCAAAATTCAACAGTAGTGCAACTCTAATGGAATGTGCGGTTTTCGTGGACGGTTTTCCTAATGTTTTTCTTTCGTCTAAAATAAAAACAGTGATAATTTACAAGTGAACAAAGTCGGTGCGTTTTATTAAATTCAGAGGTGAGTGGAATTTAAAAGAAATTATTTTTTTGCAGTAGCGATACATGTCTTCGTTGCATTAAACTCATAACCTATGACAAATTCATGCTTATTTTACGTTAAAACCTGAATTTAAATAATATTTTTGAACTGCAAACTAAAACGATACATACAAAGTTAATTTAGGTATTATTAAATATATTTGCGGTATCGATAATATTCCCTAAATGTCATGATGTAGGGTTCTTTCGTTCTTCAGTCACGAAAGCTCGTAAATTATGAACAAGGCTCACAATTTTTATAAGTTCTATAGATTTAAAGAGCTTACAATTATTATTTAATCTTAGAAATTTACCTAAATAATAAGTTTTATTTTTATTCAACAATGTTTTTCTCCTTTTCAAGGAATTTCTTATTTTGGAATTAGCCTAAAAAGCCACAGGTCAAAATTAGATCACACTAAGTATAACTTTGTTTATTTTTTATTAGTTAAATATAATACATTCCTGAAAACTAAAATTACTTAATGTATATAGGTATATACATATTTTTATAAATTAATTAAATTTTCAGAAAGTTCCTTTTTTGAATTAGGTAGGGTCTCATCGGTATCATCTACCATAAAATAGTATAAATTATAAAATCTTAAGTTGTCTTTCAAGAGAAGCCATTAATTTTTATTGCTATGAAACAATTTAAGTATACTTACCCATTGTTCTATTTTATGAATGTGCAGCGTATATTATCTCCATAAAAGAATTAAAATAAATTGACCTGGGAGCATTAATCATACGGCAATTTGACGAACAAAGTAAATAAAAGTATGGGTTGAAAAGTACCACTATTAGTTAAAGGCAGTGTAGGACTACACCAGTAGTTAATAAACAAATGACATATCCACATGTTTGACTTCTATGTACATCACCATCATCATTTCAGCTGCACACCAACCACTGCACAACATAGGCCTCCCTTAAAGATCTCCAGAATAAGAATAAGAATAAATGATTCTTATTCTTATTCTCCAGTTATTTTGATTGGAAACTGCCTGCATGCACTGTGAACCTGCCGCCTTTACCAAGGGTTTTATCTTATATTTTGACTTGGGTACTGGCCCCTTTCAAACATTGAAATATATTTTCAGTGGCTAATAGAGCTACAAAGTAGTATTTAATACAAGTGATTGTTTAATATGTAGTGTTAAGTCATAAATATCATTTTCGCAAATGAAACACTTTATTGTACTTAATTTCATTTATTTTATAGTTTATGGACCAGCCAGTAAAATAAATGATGGTTGACATTAACTACCTATTTGCTTCATTATTAATATTACATACTCAGTTCTGCATATAATAATAATAACTATAAATTAGACCTAGAAAAAATCATTCTTTTGCTATCATAAATGTTTTTTTTGTTTTGTGTGTATGTTGTAGTTTCCTTTTGTTTAATTTAATAAGTTACATGCATGTTTAATAGTTACAAATATTTTTTTCTTTTATTCTTTACTGCATATTATATTATTTTATTTTTCTGTCTGTTGCCATTCTACGTGATGTCATGCTCTGTTAATATAAGAACACTTTGTTTTTAAAATTTTAACTCATGTTTATATTATGTAGTTATGTGAAATGAAATAACTTTATTTAATTATTTTTTTGTGTTATAATGTTTCTCAATAAATTAATAAAAGAAATAATTATTGATGAGCCTTACAAAAAAAATTAATCTAATAGAGGTGGAAACTATAATATGAATTAATTTGAATAAAAACAATGTCTGTTGATAATCTATTATCTAGACAATATTAACAAACAAAATACATTTATTTCCTTACAAATAACAAAAAAACTTATAACTACATATTATTACATTTTGAATACATTCACTTACTACTATTAAAAAAGATTAAATAAATAGATACAAACTCACAATTACTATTCTTTAGTAATATTGGGATACCTTGGTCTGGGTATTTACTAGATATAATTAAAAATCTATATATGTATGACTATTATAATAAAGAAGCTTAGAGTTTCCCATTGTGGCATTTATATTGTCTTTGCCTGCACAAGTGCAGTGACGGCATGTGATGAGCTGTCGGCCCTTTTGTGTTTGTCCCAGTTGTTTTGTGTAGACTGTGTGTGTTTGTGTATGTTATTTGGATTTTTCCTAAAATCTATCAAAGTACTATCAGTCACCTAACACCCATAGTACAAGCTCTGCTTAGTTTGGGGTTATGTGATGATTTGTGATAACTGTGGATATATTTATTTTGAATCTATTTTTGTGATGCTGATGTTACTAGTCAACTTTTCTTTATCCTTTATAATCTAGTATTGTGGATTGTCCACAGCAATATCGGCCGTGATCGTCTAGTGGTTAGGGCCCTACATTGTGTTGTTGTGTCTAGCAATACTTATATATTTTTATTCTACCTACACATTGCCGGTTGAAAGGGCGCTGCGTTTCTCTCTGTGACTGCGTCTTGTGTGATCTGTGTGAATGTGAAATAGCGTCGGTCCGCGACTCGCCGCGCCCGCCCGAGGCAAGGCCGCGCACTTTGCACTTCCCGCCAATTAGCGCCCCCCCACGAAATATGTATTTCCGTCTGGTTACCTGCTTATCTTGTTTTAAGCCAGCCGGTTCACACCGAATAATGTGTTGTGCAGTAGCAGTGATTTCTATGTTATTTTTTTATTTATACTTTGTGCACAATAAACAATGTAGGTACAGAGGAGGACTTAATGCTAGAAGCATTCTCTACCAGTCATCCTGGGCGTGCAATTAAATAAATTAGGCACTATCAATATAAAACTTATTTAAATAATTATAAATATACATATACTTAAAATGATTAAGTATTAATAAATACATAATATGTATATGCATAAGGAATATTTTTATATCAATATATACAGATGTACCATAAACAATACATAATAATGACCCTGAGTATAGAATTGTAGTACATAAAAGCTATACCTAATTACAAGCCTATTTCGATGTTATGTGTAGTACAGTCCAACTGATCAGATAATAGTCGAGACTCTTGGGTATGTTTCGGGCATTTCTTTATCATGCTAGCGATTGCTATGTGCTTTGTTCGGCGTTACGCTCACTACCCGAAACATTTAGTTGCAGGTAATTTGCTTTGTTGAAATGTCAGTCCTGCCTTCCTCTACTATAATATCGATCAACCAAAGTTTGTATCCTATGTGGCTTAAGCAAGTCTCCCGGTGGCGCAAGAGCTTGATGGTTGATTTTTCGAATCGAAAATAACAATGCATTACTGGAATCTTTTACCTATTTTAAATTTCTTGTTTTATCTGATGTTAAGTACAGTACCAGTCACTCATTGCTAACCCCTTCTCCATAATCTATATTATATCATCATATATTATAAAGCTGAGGACTTTGTTTGTTTTGACCATTTATCGAGGACAATAGGCTACTTTACCGCGGCAAAATACGTATTTCCCGCGGGATAATCGACACCCAAAACCTAGACAACTAGTTCAAGATTTAAGTCACCGACGCAAACGTGACGCACAGCACACTAGTTATGCATATTCATATTTATAAAGAACATAAAGTGTCATACGTTGTCACTCTTCCAATGAACTTTAGAGCATAAACTTCAATGTGACCCCACAATGATAAACCAACGACAAAGTCCATAGTACAACTGATACCCCAGGAACTGGCCATGAAGTCATAGATCAGGCCACATCTGACCCACATTTGATAATCAGGATACTTCCACAACCTGCTGTGTTTGTGCTGATAGTCTGAGCATTGTGCAAAGTTTACAATGGTAGATAATGTAATCAGTACGGAGATGGATGACTGCTGCTCTACAACCGTAGCGATATACTTTGTATATTCTAGAAAATAATTTGTTGTTGTAAACTAAACGATGCAATGAAAATTAGGTACAACATGTTATTTTTTGCGACAACATGTAAAAGTTCGAAAGTTCAATTCTTACATAAGTGCTTGTCAATAATATACATAGTAACATGACATCCTGATGCGCTCGTTTTGAAAACATAATCTATATACGCGAAAGTAACTGTTAATCCTCTTTCAAGCCAAAACTACTGAACTGATTTAAATTAAATTTGGTACACATATTCTCTAGAGACTGAGAAAGGACATAGGCTACTTTTTACCTTAACCTTACTTGGGAAAATCTATTATTACGCGAGTAACACCGCGGGGCACTACTAGTAGGTATCTCTATAAATACGTATTTGAAAACTTAGTCTTGAGTTAAATGAGGTCGCCTCCGCTGTTTATTAGCTTAGATCTTAAAAGCTACTCGACGGACTCTAATATAATATCCTGCTATAGATATTGAGAGATTGTTGAGGTTTTTAAGTATAATTTGGAGTGATATCGTTATGGCTGGGGTCTAATAAAGTACATTAATATACGCTTATGATGTTACATTATTGTTTGGGTTAATTACATTGCATATAAATTACCTGGCTTGTCTTCGTAATTCATCTAAAATTTATTGTAACGAAGTAACAATTGTTAATTAAACTCGTATTTTATTCAGAGTGGGGTGCTACAATTTCGATCGCTGTATGTCTTTCTGTTATACTACAGTTCACAGATGAATTTGTACACTGTCGAGAAAATCACGGAGTTTCTGTGCCATTGCAAACATTTGGAAAAATACATTTTAGGATAAGAAAACAAAGCTGTTTCGTAGTAAAATTATGTGCTACATCATTAGATATCTAAATATAAATAGTGGTTTTTTTTCAAAAGTCCGGGTTCGCAATGCAAAAGCAATGTACAAGATTTTCTTTAAAATGTGTATATGAAATTTTTCCATTTGCTAAAATCGATGACAAGGTTCTTATGAAGAAATCTTCCTATGTCTTATATTTTCAGACCTTCCCATACTGACAGAAACTGTTATTACACTCTGCATATTATGCTGAACTATTCGCTCTAAGCGATTGTTTTCATCTGCAAAACGGATTAGATAAGGTTGGTAAACCTTATCATTCAATGATCTCTTGTGTTTATTTGCCGTTTCATTGTTATCTCGCACAAATAACATCACCAACCTACTGTCCCTGTGTCTTTATCTCGTTTAAACTGTAGTCTGGAGTTATCAATCACAGGCGAACGCACTTTCACATTACATGCCCTTTGTCAACATTCGATAAAACTTACCTTGGTGTCTGATAATAAAGTCTAAAATCCAATGTCTTGCTTGTGTAATTTCAGCGGCGGAAGGTCGTTATTCGTTAAGTTAATTCCAAGTCTTCAGCTTACATTTGCCGGGCTACATATCACAGGCTTGGCTTCAGGCAGACTGAAGTCGACATGTAGATATTTGAAAAGTTCTTTAGTTGTGATATTCCTACCTTAAGTAAGCCTTGCAATCTTCGTCTCAGTTTAAAGTGAACCTGAGGTGTCCGTGCGTGGGTCGAAGAGACCGTTGATAGAATAGAATAGAAAACACTTTATTGTACACCACACAAATTAATAATAAACTTTACAAAAACCTTAACTAATTAAAAACAGGGTACAAAGGGCGGCCTTATCGCTATGAGCGATCTCTTCCAGGCAACCTTGGGATGGACAGGAAATAAAAGGGACGAAATGACAGTGGCGTAAAACCAATATAATAAATCAGCAATATAGTTGATCAGCAAGCGAAGCGTAAGACATCCGTCCCTAAGCAGGTTTACGGTGAAAGTATTTCAATGCACTCAGTATTGTGGTAAAAATTACAAAAATCTTCAGTATTATTTAAGAACAGTTCGATTACTCGGCATAGTGCTTATTTTAGATGTCTGGATACCTTTGAGACTTACAAACTCCCGGCCGAGCTTTTGTAATTACAATAATGTAACTATTTTCGTACCAAATCAATATAATGCCTAGATTGCTGTAACCCTTTGAAGTTCCAATTAAAACACCAAGAATATGTGCCTTCTAGATAATGAAGCGAGCCTCATAAGACGCTAATTGACCCTTGAAGCCCCTTCTGCAATTCGTCCCACGAGTATTTCACATTTACTCACAGTCATGTAGGTACTTGAGTTTTAAAGATAAATTATGGGATACGTTGTCTTTATTTTTGCGACAACTCCTTTACCTTGTATCGAGAAATTATTCCGCTCGTATAAATGATGTTAATCATAAGTTTTTAGCTGCTAGCTCGCTTCTTTTGCGCTATTCATCCGTCGGTTAGTAAAACATAACAAAGAAAATGATTAAATGATTTGATTTGATTTGAGAATAACAAGGATGAGTGCAGTTTTTCCAAGCTGTATTACTTGTCTTCCTATACTAAACTTGCCGATTCGCGTTTTTAATTATTTACGGACCAATAGCCATCTGTTCTACCAGTTATTGAGGCCTACCAATTCAGAACTGTACCAAGAAATAATCGAATATTAATGGAAATAGCGAGAACATATTTATACTCGACGAGCTGTGCACCCCGTCTCCGTACGTGTATTATCATCATAATTATGAGAGACTAGCAGCGCGCCCCGGCGTCGCACGGGTAAAAAAAAATCCCGGTAATGTTTAAAGTTTTTTGTTGAAATTAAGTTATGTCAAAGACAATTTTATTCACAATGAAGTACTCTTAACCAACAGCATATTTATTTGAATAAAGATTAATATTATTATGTTGATACAACTTAAACAAATTATTTCGAGCAAATTAGGTACCATAAAAACGGTTTTTGTGAGTTAATCTTAAAAGATAGACATATACTATTGCGGACTGTTTTTTAGATCATTAAAAGAGCTATTATTCTTTAATACATATTTTTTGTGTATCTTGAACCGTTTTCACGGCGCACGCAACGGAAGACTTCAAAGATGAAATAATTTCTCCCGTTTTTTACACATTTACCACTATATCTTTGCTCCTATTGGTCGTAGCGTGATGTTATATACCAGTAGTTTCGGAGATTAGCGCGTTCAAACAAACAAACAAACAAACTACATACATATTAGTATAGATCAGGGAGGCGCTACGTTATTTTTACAACAAATTACGCCAATGAATGTTAACAATGTGACAACCATAATATCGTATTCTCTTTGGTGACAACTGCTATTTCCTACTACAGGAACTTATTTCTTACTATACCTACTTAATTAGTGGTTAAAACTAAAAAAGTAATTCAACCTCAGATCAAGAAAATCTTTGTTTAGACATTATGTTAATATCCTATCTATCCTATCCTATCTATTTTTTAAGGTGATTTTTATAACTTGGCTTTCATAATTGAAGATTTTGTATCCCTATTAATATAAACTAAAATATAGCCTATGTTACTCGGGGAAAGTGTTGCTTTCCAAATAATTTTTAAGATCTGTAATTTACTTACGGAGCCTTATTCATTACAAACGAACAAATCATGCCTCTTTTTAATATAAGTGCAGATAATTTCTAAGTTTTGTTCTCAGATTATAAGCAACTTAAGCTTAGACACCCTTTGTAGGTCCGATCTTTGTCCATTACGTACCTAATAGAACAATTAATCAGTCATAAATATTACAAAGAATTGTGCATAGCAAAAAGTGAGACAATGGGCGGCCTTATCACTAAAAGCGATCTCTTCCAGGCAACCTTTGGATGGATATCAGAGATCATTTTACACACAGAATGCAGTGTAATACTTCCTTATACCCAATAAATCGATGGCCGATGATTTATAGAATATACCACAATAGATCTATCAGGTGGTGTGACTTATGATGCAGTTTATTATTATTTTTAAGATAACTCAGTGATTTTTAGGATTCCGTACACAATGAGTAAAACGGGAAATCTAAAATTAAATTTGTCTGTCCGAATGTCACCAGACTGTATCTCTAGAACTCTATAGGTAGTGATTTTTTAACCCCCGACCAAAAAAGAGGGGTGTTATAAGTTTGACGTGTCTGTCTGTCTGTCTGTGTCACCATAGCTCCCGAACGGATGGAGCGATTTCATTTAGTTTTTTGTATGAAAGGTGAGTCTGGCGCGAGTGTTCTTAGACATGTTTCATGAAAATCGGTTGTGCCGTTTAAAAGTTATGGGGGTGAGAGTGGGTAAGGAAAACCGAAAATCTGCAAATATACTAGTGTGGGGTATCAAATGAAATCGCATCGCGTCCACATTACAAAATAGTATGTTGTTTTACGTTTAAGGAAATTAAGGCATGGGTATCGGGGGTTTTTCTTAAATTTTAAATGAAGATTTATATAAAAATAAACGACGTTGGGCCAGTACTTGAATGGGTGATTGCTCTTAATATTTTTAACCCCCGACCAAAAAAGAGGGGTGTTATAAGCTTGACGTGTCTGTCTGTCTGTCTGTGTGTCTGTCAGTCTGTCTGTGGCATCATAGCTCCCGAAGGATGGAGCGATTTCAATTTAGTTTTTTTTTGTATGGAAGGTGAGTCTGGCGCGAGTGTTCTTAGACATGTTTCATGAAAATCGGTTGTGCCGTTTAAAAGTTATGGGGGTGAGAGTGGGGAAGGAAAACCGAAAATCTGCAAATATACTAGTGTAGGGTATCAAATGAAAACGAATCGCGTCCACATTACATAATATTATGTTGTTTTACATTTAAGGAAATTAAGGAATTAGAATCGGTGGTTTTTCTTAAATTTTAAATTTAGATTTATGGTATTATTAACTGTATTCCGTGTACAGTTTGTACACATTTCCACCATAAGTACCCATCTCATGCTAATCAATATTATTTATCACTGATACTAGTTAGGTACTAAGTTTGTTTATCGCGTGACATAATTTCTAAATAGTTTCTTATTCGGTTTATCTTGTTAATCGCAAAGTGTCATAACATGTTTTTATCCTGATTGCCCTGAGTGTTCCCTCATCTCAGGTTGATGTACAAAAGTTCTTATCAAAACACATTAGGGGTAACCAGAGAAATCTGAAACCACTTGTTCGTTAATGAACTGACCTCGATATTAGGATTGGCAAGCAGGAACCACCATCGTTCGTCCCCTATATTGTTTGCTTACTGAACTAGTAGCTATGGACGATACTAATTTACGAATGCCAAGCTTCCCACACGATCTATATACGTACTAATGCCATTATCCCTTCAATTTTTGCTTATTGATTAGCACACTCCACATTATATTGTTTTTTAACCCTCGAACGGATGGAGTGATTTCAATTTAGTTTTTTTTTTGTATAAAGGTACTTGTACTATTATGTGATAAAGGTGAGTTTGGCCCGGATGTTCTTAGACATGTTTCATGAAAATCGGTTGAGCAGTTTAAAAGTTATGGGGTTGAGAGTGGGGAAGGAAAACCGAAAATCTGCAAATATTCTAATGAAAGCGCATCTCGTACTCGTTGTATTACAAAATATTATGGTATTTTACTTTAAAGGAAATTAAGGCAATGAAATCGGGGGTTTTTCTTAAATTTTAAATTTAGATTCATGTTTATAATCCATTCCTGCCACACTAAGAAACCTCTTACAAATACCTCAGTCTCTTATTGCACTGTTCCTGACCTAGTTAAGAGAAAGCCTTACCGTTCCACTGTCGAGCTCAACCCACCATCACCACCTGGGCTTTCCTCACAGATCTTGTCTGACCAGGATCAATGGCTCTTCGCCCATTCTTGTTTTGAGATACAGCTCACGTACACAGTACACACTCTGTTTTCTGTAGTCGATCCCTCTTATCTGAAGACCGTGTTCAGCAGGCGATCGAAATAGAAGCGATTTAAATAGTATAGAATTTGTTTATTTGCTTAGTAAAATTTACAAATAGAATACAAATTATACATATATTACTCAATACGAATAAATAAAAATACGATACGCAAATAGGACACCACCTCACTAAGAAGCTGTACTGTGTGTGTACTGTGTACTGTACAGCACTGGTTTTCAATGGTGCCTGTTGAATTTCATTTCAGCGAAGACCGTCTATAACTCGTTGACCACAACATCTAAAATTAAATCGGACAAAGGACATTAAGAACCAAAGTTAAACTACTGTTATTTTCCCACTATGTTTATTTTCGTCTGCTCGGTTGGTCGTGCACTTTGCACCCGTATCCTACCCACGGGCAATATCCACGCGCCCGCGCAGCCATCCTGTCATCCAACAGGGTGACCAACGTTTAGGAGTGGCGGAACTAATAGCTGGAGAGCTAGTGAACCCTGGGAGTAACGGTCTCCCTGTAAGGTTAGAAATTTGTATACTGACGGTTTAATGCATGCTGAGAGCAATAGCCATGACCTGGCAGGCGTCAGCCGTGCACGTCATCAGCCTCTTTATTTTTCAAACTGTTAAGTAAATGTGGTTTCAAAACTTGTTTCTGTAAGTTTGAAAATTTAATAGAATAAAGTTTATTTATTGTACATCTTAAAAAAAAATTGACAGGCGATTACAATAAGCAGAAGTATATGACAGGTCAATTAGAAAACGCACAGTTGATGAGGTAAAAAAAACTTTATCCTGTATACTTGAAATTTTTATATGTTTTTAAATAGGTTTCTCAGAGTAAGTATGTACAATGCCAGGCGGTTTTGAACAGCATAAGACCTTGCCAGGCGAGGGGACAGCTGCTAAGGGCGTGCAAAAAAGAAGTGTTTTACATGAACGCATATAGTAAATGTAATGTATTTTATTGGGTTTTATGCAATATAGGTACATTATTTTAGTTTTACATGAATGCAAATAGTAAATGTAATGTATTTTATTGGGTTTTATGCAATGTAGGTACATTATTTTTAACACTCATTTTCTTCAGCATCATCCGAAATTTCGCTATCACTGTTTTCATCATCATCTGATTCTTCAACAGTGTTTTAAAAAAAACTGTTAAAAAATAAAAATTATAAAAAATCGCCTTTTTAATCGGTTAAATTTTTTTTATCAATAATTTAATTATCTATTTTTTTAATTAAATTATTGATTAAATTTTTTTTATGTTTTAAACTAGTAAAAAGGCGATAACAACCTCTTCACTCGTCAAAAAAAAAACCTGAAAATAACAGTTGGAACTTAATTGACAATCGTTACGATTTAATTGGTTTGACGGGAATACGGTTCCATCTTTCCATCTTCTTAATGCAACATAGTTTTACAAGGACCTGCAGATACTGAATCGACTGAAACTGAGGAATGCATTTCAAGTTCTATACAACTATTTTTTTTGCCGACTTCAAAAAAGGAGGAGGTTTCTGTATTCGACCGTATATATATATTATGTATGTCCGCGGATAACTTCGTCGTTTATGAACCTATTTCGATTATTTTTTTTTCTTAGAAAGGGAGTATCCCAGTGGTGGTGCCATGGTAAGGAAACTAGAATCTGATGGTGGAATCCTGAAGAAATTGAGGGAAACTCTTGAAAAAATTGTCTTTCTGACTTGTGTGTTTCTTAATATTATTCAATATAAAGAATTTTAAAGCCCTATAATTAATGAGGGTCTGGTGTTGATATGATGATGGAGGGAAAGGCAGTTGAGAGAACTTCTCAACGTTTTACAGCAAGTACTTTGTGTTTGGACTTAATTAACTTACTGAGACCGTTCATCTAATTGGGTTTTGACTGATATAAGGGGTCTGATGATGAAAATAAAGGATAGTGAAAAGAACTCTATAAGGAATATTTTAGAAGATTAAGGTAGGCTCCTTTCTTGGTTTCGTCTATAAAAGTGATTAATTAAAAGAAACATAAACAATTAAATAATTAAGTATTTAATCATTTTCAGAGGAATGTATTGAGCTTGATATTTAATTCTCAACAACCTTATTGATTCATTAAAATTTTTTTTCTATTTAAGATGAGGGAAACATTGTTGAAGAATCAGATTATGATGAAAACAGTGATAGCGAAATTTCGGATGATGCTGAAGAAAATGAGCGTTAATAAATCTAAATTTAAAATTTAAGAAAAACCCCCGATTTCAATGCTTTAATTTCCTTAAATGTAAAACACCATAATATTTAATAATAGGCACGCGATGCTCTTTCATTTGATACCCCACTGCAGTATATTTGCAGATTTTCGGTTTTCCTTCCCCACTCTCACCCCCCATAACTTTTAAACGGCTCAACCGATTTTCATGAAACATGTCTAAGAACACCCGGGCCAAACTCACCTTTCATACAACTAACTAATACTAAATTGAAACCACTCCATCCGTTCGGGAGCTACGATGTCCCAGACAAACAGACAGACAGACACGTCAAACTTATAACACCCCTCTTTTTTGGTCGGGGGTTCAAAATAATGTAACTACATTGCATAAAACCCAATAAAATACATTACATTTACTATATGCGTTCATGTAACACTTCTTTTTTGCACGCCCTTAGCAGCTGTCCCCTCGCCTGGCAAGGTCTTATGCTGTTCAAAACCGCCTGGCATTGTACATACTTACTCTGAGAAACCTATTTAAAAACATATAAAAATTTCAAGTATACAGGATAAAGTTTTTTTTACCTCATCAACTGTGCGTTTTCTAATTGACCTGTCATATACTTCTGCTTATTGTAATCGCCTGTCAATTTTTTTTTAAGATATACAATAAATAAACTTTATTCTATTAAATTTTCAAACTTACAGAAACAAGTTTTGAAACCCCATTTACTTAACAGTTTGAAAAATAAAGAGGCTGATGACGTGCACGGCTGACGCCTGCCAGGTCATGGCTATTGCTCTCAGCATGCCATAAATCGTCAGTATACAAATTTCTAACCTTACAGGGAGACCGTTACTCCCAGGGTTCACTAGCTCTTGGACTATAAGGACGGAACAGTTTTATTTAGTTTTTTTATCAATTTTTGTGTCACCTACTCATGGTCCGCAATGTCGAATAACTCGTGTATTAAATCGACTTGATATAACGCTACCAAAGCGTTTCTTCTACCAATACTTCAATAATTGCGTTATATTGACCATTTTATGACAGATTTGGTTTTTGGTTACATAAACCTACATAAGTAGGTATTATAACAATTTCTTATCATTAGACTAGCTGCGCCCTGGTGTTACACGCGTTTTAATGGATGTTCCCGCAGTATGACATATTTTCCCGAGATAAAAATGTAGAGATATGTGTTATTCTGATACTTATGTAAGCTATAGTAATTTTATCAAAATCCATTCAGTGGTTTTTATGTGAAAGAGCAACAAACGACATTGAACATTGAAATGCGACTACTTCATAAAATACTCGAGCATATCATGACGTGGCCAATTTATAAGGTCACGACAGATATATTTCACTACAATACACTACAATAATACAATTAACAACATATCTGAGGGAGTTGAACCTTGTATCGCCATCGGTCTTTCGTCGCCACTGAGTCAGTCAAAATAGACTTGACGTTTTCTTAATGATTTATCTGTGTCCGTTTTAAATGTGTTCGTTGACACCTCCTTTAAACTTTTATTGTGTTTTTAAGAGTGCGTCTGGAATATCTTTCTTCATTGATGTAATTATAAAATATAAACATAAAAATGAATTGTTGCTGATTTTGGTTTTAAAATGTTTGTCGTAGTCCAGGGTAGGTCTAAACGGTGAGCAAACAAGGAAAAATTGCCGGGAACTTTTTTTACCCGTGCGACGCCGGGGCGGGCCGCTAGTCGCTATCAAATATAAACAGTAAGTGTTTTCCTTTCCTATAGTGCAGTGGTTCCTAACCTTTCCCTTTTGACCAAATTAGGGTCACTTACATTTAAAGGAACTTTTTAAATCTCAATGATTTCTAATAATGTAAAAAAAGTAATACATTTTTTTTAATTGAATGATTGACCTCACTTTAGATAAAACTTTTTTTTTTAAAACCTACTATAGCGAATCTTTTAAAGCTGCTATCGTTAGATATTGAGCACTTACTTTTTTCCAAAATGTACACAGGTCATAATTTTGTAATTCATTTTGTAATGCTCTGTCCTAAAAATTCACTTTAGATGCCATATCTTAATTCTAAAAAACATGAACGAGATAAAAACCAAAACCTTTCCCCCCCGTTTAAGTTTTACTCCTACGGGACTAATTACCTCAAGGTTAGGAACCACTGCTTTAGTCATTCATAATCATCATAATATAGTCATCGGACATAAAGTGTTACGTTTGTTCGGCGTGCAACTTGAGTTTATAAGCTTTATATTGCTGAATTTTAAGGCATAAACGAAAGAAACGTGACAGGGAAATAAAAAAATGAATGACTCACAACCCTAAGTCGAAAAGTACCCATAAATTCATCGCAGATATGGGTTTGATTGAATTTCGTCACGCTCATCCATGAATCTGATGTACGTCTTTGACCGACGCAGTTTAGACACCCAACATTCACTAAGCATGGTCGCCTTATTAGGAGCAGCTAGGGTCATACCGTGCCTACCTATAGCGTTGCCAGGTCTCCGGATAAAGCCGGACAAAGGTAGGTTTTTCATTGCTTGTACTGATAAAATGTTAGGAAACATGTTTTGATCATAGCGACAATAGCATTTTGTTCATCGAACATCAAATAATAGTCATTTTCTTAATATTCAGAGCTATATAAAAAGTACCTACTTAAGACTAATTTGGCATTCGATATAATTTCGTTTTATTTTATAAATTAGCGATAGATGCATTATGTTCTACCACATTCATTTGGCATGCAAAATCTCAACATAAATTGTGAATTATACATTAGAAATGTCCTTAGAGTATAAAATATACGAAACATGTCAATGAAAATATTAGTGAATTAATTATTAATAATGTCCTTTTAATTTTAACCTAAAACATGTTTCTTTCATTCATTGTGTAAAAACAGCAGTCAAGTAACCAATGATGCAATTAAAATATAACAAGATCTATGACTATAATAAAAAAAGCTTGAGATTCCATATAATATTTTTTTGGACTAATATGACAAAAAATAGTCAATAATGTAAAAGGTGTACGACCTTTCCACCAAAACTGTCCGGCCAAATTAATTGGTCCGGCTATTAGGATTGGCGACCTGGCAACCCTATCTACCTACATACCTCACCGCGGCGACGATTGTCTCACTGATCACGTGTAGGAGTCCTTACATCTATGAACCGTTAGAAACTCCACATATCACTCCTAACCCACTGGATATAAGGGCTATTGTTCTGTCTGAAACAATACAGGATGCAGTAATCCAGAGATCGTTGCCGAGGAATTATTCTATTCGACTTTGGACTGGCCAGACGTAATTTAAATTATTTTTAGTTTTAAATCGAGTACTGTTGCTTCCCATAAATAAAGCGTTATTATTCTTCTGATTGAGCTGAAATATTGCTAGGCATATATACTTTTATTAAAGCCCAAAGTTATAAATTGATTAAATTTAAAATATGTATTACAATTTAAGAACCGTGACATAAATGAAAGAGATCGATACAATCTTCCACGATCACGCCATAATTAATATGAAATACTAGTATCAAACAACAATAATTTGAACACTAATGAACAAAGTCCGCTTTAACCTTAAAGAATCGATTTTTAAAACGCCACATCGATTAACGACCATCCCTAACAATTGTTGTAGAATCGATTCATGCATGGCCCAATTTGAGCTCAAAGCTCGGTCGGCCAGTGCGCTTGCACTCGCGATGGGAGTCGGGAGGCAAAGATCCAGCTATTTCTGTAAATCTGGGCGTGTCACTGGAGACTTAACCCAAAACTTTCATATGAGATCAGTAGCGTTCGTTCGCTCGTCTTTGGAGATGTCCTTCAAGTTAATAGGGGTATCTCATGAGATTGGAAAAACGTGTTTACCCAGTGCTGTAGTAATAAATCGAATAGAATCTAATTAGGTAGGATTCGGGTAATATTGATCGATATAAGACCCGTATTATGTCTGTTTTATAAACACTGTCTGTAGACATAATACGCTGCGGAACGCTAAAGGGTTCCACGGCAAAAAACGGGGTTCCTCTTAGAACTGAAATTAGAAAAAAGACTATTTTTTTTAATAAGAGAATGGCTAACTTAAAATAAATATAAGTTGTACAACTTCCACCGTAAATTGTTTTGAACGGGATCTAGAATGAAGTTTTTTTTTAATTATGATATAATATCGTGATAAATCGTAAATTTGAATTTCTTTTCTAAAGCGACCGCTCTGACGGCAAGTAGATGTTTCTTTTTATTGTTATTGTAATCCACGGAACCCTTGGTGTAAGAGTCCATCTCATAATTAAAAAATATGATTTTCTTCAGTTATTTCTTTACTCGTTTTGTTGTACTTGTATCTGACAATTACGTGTAATGGAAGGTTTGCAGGCACCAGTTCTGCTGTGACAAGTTAACTTTAATATACCGTATACGCGTATGTAGTTGATAGAACAATACGCTTAGATGCAATTACAAAGGTACAAGCAATCTGCAATATCAGCTCTTTCTGCATCGTTACGAGAATTATGGGTAATTTTGCCTTGTACAAATTGATCTTGACCAAGGTTGTTTCTTGAATACCTTTTTAACCGACTCCAATAAGGAGGAGGTTCTCAATTCAACCGGATTTTTGAATTATTTTTTTAAATGATATAATTTAAAATAATTAATCCGTGTCCATATCTGTCTGTACCTACCCAAAAACACTTATAAACTTATTATCTACAAAAACCTACTGTGGTTTATATACCAACCTATCTAAACACTAAATAATAAAAAAAAACTAATGTAACAACTAAAAAAAGTATTAAATAATAAAGTCTGTCTACCTACCCACAGCTACTTAAAAACTTAGTATCTACAAAAACTACTTCAACAGCTAAAACAGCATTTAATAATAATAACCTTATACTTGATGTTCTTTGTAACAATAATTTTTAATTTTGGAGTCGGTCTTAAATCATTGTCTACTTTATATCGTTGTAAAATATATATAGTAATATAATATTCATAGCGCTGTCCATTCGGCAAAGTTAGTGTTGTTGTTTACCGGTACAAGTTTGGTTATGTACGCGAGCTTGCGAAGTGCTGGTCTCGCCGCTCTGCAGACGCATTCTGTAAGAAATCGAATCCGAACTCGAAATCACTCAAGTGACCGAGCTCACTTCGAACGCTCGTCACTGAGGCGCTACAGGCGCTATCGAGTTTTACAGAATACAAAACTTTAAACTCACCGCGGATTCAGCTTAGTAAGGATCGAAATGAGTTTACAGAATGCGTCTACTGCTCCGCGCCACAGCATCGCCTGCTCGTTGACTCGTTGAATTTCCACTCAGTTTCGGAACGCGAACCGTGCCGGCTACACGTCAACACAGTGCGTGTATTTAATATATAATTTTCATATCAAAGTGGCTGTGATTTGTAACTTGTTTTAGTGATATTTTTAGTTTATATACAGCTAAAGTATTGCGGTGAGTTATTATTTAAGCGCCACGTGTGAGGGTCGCGGAGTCGAGTACTTTAGGACTGGTTTAAAAACGTTACGCTCCAATGTTTACTGTCTCAACTGAAATGTTTTCTTTGCTCCGATTGTTCAGTTTTCATCGCGTTTATCTGTGCTTAGCATGTTTTTACTTTCGTTGTGATCATTTGTGGCATTTAGACCGGTCTACCTGCATATTGCGTGAAATAATTACTTGCCCTACTTGTATCGGTTATCGCTAAATTGACTTTATTCTCCATTATCGTGGTTTTTGTCGTTTTTGCAGGTGACTAGGGCCTATAAATAGAAACATCTGTTCTGTGAACGTGCCTGTCTCGTTTCTCTTTATCGATATTGTTTTGTAACTGATAGCGCAAACCCTACCGCTTCTGACAAACTAACTCTTGGCGTAACATATATAAATTTTGCATAAGATATAAAATTTATTCATTTATTTCTATAGTTTGATTTCACATATCTTAGAAAAAGTACGGGTACATGAATGTTCACTTACGTGGTATTTATGGTAATATGACATTCCAAGGTCATGCAAAATATTATATTCAGGATTCAGGCAGGTATGTAATTATGTTTAAACTGTTGTTTTCATCACGTGCCACTGCTACAGGTGAAATGGATGTCCTGTTAGAATACCAACAACGAATTACCTACATTCAAAGTAAATGTTGTTTTTGCTTAAAGGTGATACCAACTTTTTTTGCTAATCTGACATCATTGTGCGAAAAACCACTATTATACCTGCTAGTTATTAGCGTATACTATTTTTAACGATATAACATATTAACATATATCGTGTATAAATATATATCGCTAGATATTTTATTGTCTAGCAAAAAAAAAAATAAACAACCATTATTTCACTATTTATATTCACAATATTCTTATTCTTGTCACTAGAGGACGTTAGTTGGTTGACTCCCAATTTCCAATGGAGTTAGTTAAATCTCGATGCATCGAATTTTAAGTGTTTTATGTTTTGACTAGCTTTCGTAATTGAAAAAACCGCGGGAACGACGTATTTTACCGCTATAAAAAGAAGCTTATAGTCATCCACGACAAATTTAGTTAGCTGGTAGATAATGCTATAGCATTAAGCTCACCTTTTTGTACCACACCTGTACAAAAGTGTCAAATAAAATAAATAAGACTAAAATTAATCTAAAATTTAAATAATTATTGAAATCGGACCAGTATTTCCTGAGATTAGCTTGATCGAAAAAACAAACAAATTCTTCAGCTAGTTCGGGAGTCTATGGGTCTATATCTTTGTTTAAACATTTGTTTATGTTTAGCTTTATAACATTTGTATAGATTCTTACTGTCAGATAAATCAGTGTAGAATTCTGTGGTTTAGATAAAACTGCAGTTGTCGTGCGGTTCATCGACTCGTCCTTACACAATATCTTGGGACGGTTGAGCGCCTCGACAGGTACTCGGTAGTCACGGCTATCCGCGGGCGTTGCCGGTAACCGGAGCCTAGCATACTGTTACTGTGCCTAGTTTACGGAACCACATGTACTGAGGCAGGTTACGAGAATACGGAACGTTGAGATCTTCCACGCAAATAATGCTGTAGATTTATTAAATTTGTTTGGAAATAGACGGAATTTTAGTCATCTTTACTAGAGCAGGCGTTTTAAGACGTTGAGTATGCAAAATGTAAGGACCGGCAAATATGATTAAATTCTTTAACATTGTTACTTTTTTTTCGAAATGAAAACTATGTTGCCATCAGCTGTTTTAGTCCCTTTCCGGATCATTCGATTTCGATTCTGTTTCTTTTGTTTGAAAGATGGCTTAGTCAAAAGTGTAGCTTTGTATCATAAAAACTAGTTAACCCATTTGAAAGATTTGAGTAGTGAAATATTTATAAAAATATCAGTGTTGAGTATCAAATTAAAAATCATAACTTATACATAACCATACATTTTTTTTTAGGAAAGGTCTTGTAAAGGTATGAAACTTTACATTTACTGTATATCTAACTAAGGGAATTAAATTTCGAGATAATAATAAAAAACAAAAGAACACTACAATCAAGCAATCACTACATCAAAATGATCTTTAAATTGTAGATACACTAAGTTTACAGTAATTAATAATTGATGAAAGCAAAGCAAACTCAATAATTATTGAGCCGTGTTTGTCACAGCAAGTACCAGGCGATAAGAAATTGCAAGAAGGTGGCGCAGGTCGCGTAATTACTCTCCAGAGACCTACATACGTAGTCTCAAACGCTGGCAGACAAACACCAGCTTGGCTTTTGTAACAACCACAGAGCTTTCTTGCTTACGAGTTCGTTGATCTGATGATTACTACGCGATACCCGAGAGTACTCAGTCTAAATTACCGAGACCTCGGTGATTTTATGGCTCGAAACACGCACTGCAATAGCAATTAGAGGCGTGATGATAGTGACCAGAAAGGCGATGGAGTCACCTTACCTTGTTGCATATCATAGTAAATATGTTGTTTTGAATGAAAGTATCGTTCTCCTACATCTTCTACAATCGTGCGGAAAATACATCGACATTCTTATGACCATAAAGTTGTGCGCTTTGGTTGATGGAAGGATACTTAATATTTGTGCAATAAAAGTCCTTTGTACTTAGCTGTAATTCACGGTTGCGCCACAAAGCAAAGACAACCACGTGTACTCGCATGATAGGATCAGTTGCATGTGACCAGTGCCAACGGTGAATGGCGTCACATCACATTTTATATGGTATACGCAATTTTCCACCATAGTTATGAAAGATTTAACGACTTCAGACATGCACTAATGTAGTTTTCGTACGTAATTGGTGTGAAGCCAGAACCTTGAACTGCGGTAATAATAATGATTTGATATTGTTTTGCAATAATTGTAGGTACTTGTACAAAAAACATTACAGATTCATGTTAACATCGTGATCATAATCAAAGTTAAAAGGCCTGCTACAAGATCCATACCGACCAACTGACAGCTTAAAATGACGTCATCGCGTCTATGATTGGTTCCGACCGTCTATAATGTTATCGGAAGCGAACACTGACAAAGCCCATCGGCGGGGCTGCTCTTCCGATGATACCTACGATATTTCGGTCCGACTACCGGCTTCCACACTCCATTTTCAATTCTGATCCGATCCGAACCGATCGCTGATTGGAATATTAATGCTTCGCTTGACAGATCTGTCTTAAGAAAACGAGAAAAATAAAGAAATTAAAAATCTATAAATAGCTCTGTCTCTACAGCAGTAAAGTGGAATATTAATGCAACCTTTGGAGCAGATACTGCTAATAAGGTTATCAATAGCTGGCCCGTATCTGTCGACTTGTGGCCTCAGACGGCCGATAGGGAGGGCAAGATGCTAGATCCCGCTTATCGGGGTGTCCGTGGAAATTGTTTATTGACTTTTTAATGTTGGCAATGTTGTCAAGCAATTACTACTGTCCTTTGTATCTTAAAGGTCGTTATAGTATATTTGACAGATACATTCATCTTAAGCTGTGCATAATTTTAGATGGCATCTTGATTTTCTTAACGCGCAATAAATAATGCGTTTAATTACAATTTGTTGTATACTTCTCCTAGCGGATGTAGATAACCTACTATGTAAACATCTCTCATCGTATCGTCTATTTGTCCAGACGTTTTTGCTATAATTATCGTTATTATCTTACTTTCTACTTTTATAATATGCAATTTCTCATAAGTAGCAATCTCAGAGAGTGACACGTAAGATCAGTGTGCGCTTGCTTATTATGTTAATATACTTTTCCTATGAGTCACAATATGCAAATTTCCAAAAGACATTTATTAGTTGGATGGGTAGGAAATCATATGTTATGTATCTAACAATACCCATTAAATGACATCTCTATGGTGTTCAACAAAGGGTATCCCACGACCTTGACTTCGAGTGACAGATACCTTTGTAATTTGTCAATTAACGCATTCAACCTTGTAGCGCATTTTATTAACCGACGCCTACTTAATCGACTTAAATTCTTAATTAAACACACCAGGATATTTCCTGGGTAAGTTGCGATTTTGTCAGCTGCACAGTTTAGTCACCCACACGAGAATCGTACACAAATGAAAACCTTGAGTCATTAGAATACAAATACAATAAACCGCATGAGTTCGTTGACATAACTTTATGTTAATAAAAGTAGGTACACAATCCGACATTTACTAGATTAGCATTACCTGTACGTGATTATGTCGTAAAAATATGATATTTTTTTAATTACGAGTGTTTAGCTTTGAATTCTGAAATAATATTGTCCAAAGTTCCTTGAAATCTCAGATTTGCGTTGGTTCATTAGTTCGCTGGTAATCAACTCATGAATGCTGAGTCAGCATCCTTCTTGTGATGTTTGGCTTACAGGCATATTCACTATCTACATTGTATACTCTTTTACAAATTACTGTAAGCTCGACATTATGTATAAGCGGAGATCAAATCGCCAATCAAATCTGTCCAACCGATTACTTTAATCCTCGCCGTGCCAAACAAACCGTTTCACGTACGTTCATTCAATCAACGGCAATTCCGTCGCTATTGAACTGCCACGGTCCCCCAACTCCGGAACCAATATCAACTGCTGCGTAATCTGCCACCACAATGGTGGGTCCGAAGTCCGTGTTGTCATTCTGGTCCAATTCGCTCCGGTGTCGTCAGCGGCGGGTCTCGTGCAACGCCACAATTGCCCGGCCGGACTTCGGACCGCATTGTCCATGATTGTTATCTCTTATGCGGTGCTCAGAATTACTGTAAACAATCAGCTACCATGCTCATACTGACAATGTCACCTAATTCCTTAGATTTTGCTCATCTAATATGTAAAATTTCCATGTCAGTTAGTTACCGTACTCCTCCGAAATGGCTTTACGGATTTTTACCAAATTTTATTGCGTATTCAGTAGGTCTGAGAATCGGCTACTATCTATTTTTCATTTGTTTGGCGTACACCTGTATATGCATTGTTTGTGCCTGGGCTGGGTTGAGTCGTCACGTGACCATTCCCCGAGGCGCCTCCTCCCGTCCGCCGGGTCGTCTGCATTGTGCATTGTTGCTTCCACATCCGCGTCGCGAGCACTGTCTTTAACGGTTGACTTTGGACCTCTAATTGTAGCTAGTCTCGTCTTGATTGGATACAATGATGTGAGTTGTAGTTAATACATTATCGCTCGTATTCGTGTCCAGATACAGTAAGCGTGTGACCATCTATCTACCTGCTAGTTCTTCATGCCTCATCTTAGACCACGTCGTCATGAAATTAAATAAAAGACAATGCATATCTAATATAAAAAAAAAACTGGCTAATTTAACTGAATTGGCTGAATTGAACACAAAATATTTTATGGCTTAATATAAGACTATTGTAGAGATAAACAAGGGTGGAAAGCTTTTGTTTTGTTGTTTAACAGATTTAGGTTTATGAATTTCGTTTTTTAACAAACGTTCTATTAACCTCCTTTACCTCTGATATAAAATGTGAAATATTTTTATGAATACGGGGTTTAATCTTTTAGACTTAAATATATTACCTTTATATATATTTAAAGATTTTTTAGAATAACCATTTATTAACCCCCGACCAAAAAAGAGGGGTGTTATAAGTTTGAGGTGTCTGTCTGTCTGTGTCACCATAGCTCCCGAACGGATGGAGCGATTTCAATTAAGTTTTTTTTGTATGAAAGGTGAGTCTGGCGCGATTGTTCTTAGACATGTTACATGAAAATCGGTTGTGCCGTTTAAAAGTTATGGGGTGAGAGTGGGTAAGGAAAACCGAAAATCTGCAAATATACTAGTGTGGGGTATCAAATGAAATCGCATCGCGTCCACATTACAAAATATTATGTTGTTTTACGTTTAAGGAATTTAAGGCACGGGAATCGGGGGTTTTTCTTAAATTTTAAATTTAGATTTATAGTCTATTGATTTAACGTACATACTAAAGTTAAATAATTCAAATATTATCATTATATCTTCTTCTAGGTCTTCTCTTAAAATATCATACGCATTATTTTAAAGGACACACTAAAAATATTATTGTTAACGGTATTATTGTTATTGCAGTCATTTCATTTAAATAACCTCTCCTAAGCTGTATGAGTAACTCAACGTTTTCCTTCAATTGATTTTAATTTATCATATGAATGGACTTGTCTGGTAGAATACATTACGTCATCTCACAATCAGTATGAAACAAGTCTACAGGATAATAGTGTTATTTTACAGTTTCGAGGTTTTCCATTCATCTATTTTACATAATTACCGCAAGCGATAAGCTTATCGAACAATAATAATATTATTTGTTAAGGTGTCCTCAATATCTAGCTCTATGAGTGGTGCATGAAATACGTGCATAATTTGTTTGAAATTATATGTATCAGTGTGTGTAGTTGGTAATAAAATTAAAAAGAAAATATTGTTTCGGGCAACGGAGAAGCCATAATTTGTCAGCAAACTTAATTACTAGGGTTGGTAATTCTTATAGCATAAATCAATAGAACAAATCATTAATTATTTTTTAATGTTATCATAGTTTCTTTTAAACAATATGGAGGCTTAAATCGGGTATCATACTATGATATGTGACTTTTATGAGTTCTCCGATGGATCGTAGTTCTAACAGGCTTCATATTTATCGGCGCGATTTATCTAAAACCCAAGGACTGTCAAATTGTGGTACATTACAGATTTATGTCCCGATATAGTAAGAAATGGTCCTTGAAAGTAGCACCAGTGACAGAGAAGTTGAGAGGAAATCGGTTGGCATGGTATGGACATATTATGAGAAGGGATGAATGTCATGTGACGAAAAGAGTGTTAGATATGTGTGTTGATGGATATGTGGGAAGAGTTAGACCAAAGAAAAGATGGATGGACTGTGTGAAGGATGACATGTGTAAGAGTGAGTGTTGAGATGACGAGTGACAGAGGAAAATGGAAGGAAAAAACATGTTGTGCCGACCCCACGTAATGTGGGATAAAGGCAAGAGAATGATGATGATGATAGTAAGAAATGGTCCTTAGCGAACAAATCTACATTTTATTTGACAGTAAACCTTTTTAACCCCCGACGCAAAAAGTTTGACGTGTCTGTGGAATCATAGCTCCCGAACGGATGGAGTGATTTCAATTGAGTTTTTCATGGAAGGTAGGTTTCGCGCGAGTGTTTTTCATAAATAGGGCTTAAAAATCGGTTGATACGTTTAATAATTATGAGAGTAAAAGTGGAGAAGAAAACTGAAAATCTGCAAATATACCCAAGTGGGGTCTTAAACGAAAGCGCATCACATGTACAATACAAAATAGGATGACTTTTTACTTTCAAGGCATTTAGTGTATCTTCTATTCTCAAACATTGTTATCTCTGTCTACGTTCAAACATATATCTCTAATGACATTGACATTCCAAACATCTTCTAAGCGATCTAAAACGGAATTGCTAATAACAGGCGTAATTAAACGACTGTGTGACAAATTGGGGTCACGGTACCAAGGACGCTGCTCGGTGCGTTTTAGAGTATAATGTCCGCAATTTACTTATTGTCTGTCATCAGATTTATTTGGGTCACTGTGTTGCGCTAGTGCACCTAGATTCTCGTAACAAGATTATCAGCGATTTTCGCTATCCAAGTTCGTGAGCTTTAGCGAAGTTTTTAAATTACGGGAGTCATTGAAAATTGAAAAAATGAAAATGAAATTGAAAATCGGCGCAGTGTCTACATTCGTGTAGACAACGCTTCACAAATACACATATTTTATTCTATTCAAAATTTGTAAAGTAGCCAACTAAACTACTCCTAGCATTCTTTTGAGTAATCATTTATTTAACGTTGTAATTTTATCTCTTCATGATCTGAATACAAATTTTAAACCTTTCAATCACTGTAAACTGTATCTATTGTTGAAATCGTCATACAGTACAATACACTTTATTGAACACATTACAAAAAACAAAAAAGAGCAAATGCACCAATATTGTATATCAATGGGCGGCCTTATCGCTGATAGCGATCTCTTCCAGGCAACCTAGTCATAATATCTATTTAGATTCAAGCTAAAAGAGAATTGAAATAAATTTAATTTATAGTTTAAAAAAATACGTAGTTTCTACCTACTATGATGAGAAGGTAAAAAAAACACTGGATTCTCCTCAGACAGATGCAATGTATTCCAGTACTTAAGTGTTATTCAGTGCTAACCAAGCGTAACCTAATTACACTGAATAAGGTTCAAACCCACGCTTCATTTAGTTTGTAACCTAAACCCACTTAAACGATACCTAGTTCTTATTTTAGGATTTCTAACTCCTTTTCTTACGAAACAAAATATAATTTTCATTTAACAGGAATACTAAATTTAATTTCTAATGTTGTTTCAGGTCGAAGTACACAGAAATGTTTATAGACGAGAATGAAGTGTAAGTACAATTGATTGATTGAATAATGTTTTTGCCTTAAAGTTAACTAGGTAGATACTAACACAGAGTTGGTTAGGGCTTCGGCTACCGAAATATTTAGCTAGTAAGGCAAGATGATATTGCATAATAATTAATATTTCCGGACTAATAACATAGCTATGATTTAAAACGGGTGACATACCATGATTTGACGGTTTTTGAGTTTAAATCATAATATTGTTAAAACCATGATAATTTAAAAAGTAATAATAATAACATAGCATTAAGCATTACCTAACACCAAACGAAGCAGAGCTTGTACTATGGGTGTTAGGCGACTGATATACTATTTTTTGTTTTTTTACGAGCCTCTTGTGTCCCACTGCAGGGTAAAGGCCTCCCTACGTTCTGACTGATATCCTAATAGATAATTATTTCTTTGTAAATGCATACATACCCCTATATTGCATAGAAAACACCCCGACCAGAAACCAGAAATTGTAGCTCGTACAAAATCTGATCACGCGGCGGTAATCGGATCGGCAACCTCCTGCGCCTTAGCCACAGAGGTCTTCACAATTACACAAAGCACTGACGTAAGAAAGGAGTGTGTTGTGATGACGGGTGATAGAGGGAAATAGTAGAAAAATACATGTTGTGCCGACCCCACATAAAATAAAAAAATATTTCCGGACAATCTACACAACAACATCTAGCCCCGTGATAAGCTCTAAGCTTGTGTTACGGGTACTAGATATCTGATATACTTAATATAATATACATACACATATATAGATATTTTTATTATATATATTAAACACCCAGACCAAGGAGAAAAATGCTTGCAGACCATACAAACAATTTTACCCTCGGCGGGAATCGCTACCTCTTGCTCTGCAAGCGGACATTCGCCCTCCGCGCCACCGTGGCAGTCAAATATACACTTGCACTTGCTTGTTGCAAGGGCAGGATGATGATGATGATGACTGACATCTCGCCTACGATTAAAGACTAGAGGTCGCAGCCCTCTAATTAGATCTCATAATCACCGAAATGAAATACGTGTTGAATTAACTTTATTTACGGACTTCATTATGAGCTAGTGATGGTCAACTCGAGTTGCTAACTCGGGTTAACTCGAACTAACCCCAGTTAAATTCTGTCCAACTCGATTTCAAAAACCGAGACATTTGCGACTCATGCTATTTCGTAGAAAAATCCGCATAATTCATCGTTCTTTTAGATTAATTTAGATTATTGCTAAAAGATAAAAATGTTCAATTAAGTTTTTTACTACTAAGCGAAAATTAGTGGAGACTTTTTTTAAATAAAATCACTTTACGTTCTGTTAACACGAGTTACGTAACTCGAGTTACATATATTTGAAGCCAGGTTAACTCGAGCTACGTTTTTTCCGAGTTGGCAGTTTTACTTTAGAAACTGTTTTCACGGCTATGTATCTTTTTAGCCTTTTGTTGTTAACCAGCGATCGCATTATCTCGTTCATGATTCGATCTAAAGAAACCCCGACAGAGGTCCGTTCCGAAGCTCGTTTCTCGACTTGGACCTGCCTCTTTCGATAATCTAAATTTGAACAGTTTTTTCAAAAACCTATGTGAACCAAGTCGGTCATCAAAAAAATAACTAAAAATGTTAAATATCTCTGAAACTATCAAAAATCGTAGAACATAACATGGGGATTATATTGGTGCACAAGAACCTCCCCCATCTCGCATTTCATTTTGGACTACGTGAACTGAATTATACTGTATTTTAGTGGAATATTTATAGATGTCCATCGCATTACCTGGTCAAAATTTTATCAGTTATGTAAACATAGATCGTGTAATATTTACACGATAAACTTTGTCTAATATTTGACTTTGATTAATCATTTTTACATCATATCAAAATTCCTTATCGTGTTGTGAACTATTTTAATAGTGAACATTTTTGTGGGCGGCTGAATGTCACGTACTTAAATAATTGCTGTTCCCAATTTTGTGTAGTTTTGAGGACTATATAATCTTATTTAATTAATTATTAAATATCAAATTCCATGAATGCGCTGTGCTTCTAAGGAAATATTCGTTTTAAATTTGACTTAATTTATTAAAAAACAGGGTACAAAGGGCGGCCTATTCGGTATGAGTGATCTCTTCCAGGCAACCTTGCCAGGCTTTCTTGGCTCTGATTGACAATAATATAATATAATAATAAGCGACATTTTAATCGAAAATCGATTTTATTTAACTTTTTGTCGCTTTTTGGATTGACGATGAACAACCGAATATTTTCTTCACTGCTTCAGTGGCGCGGTGGGTTCGATTCCCGCCGAGGCTGAAAGTGTTTGTATGTTCTGCAAGCACGATCTCCTTGGTCTGGGTGTTTAATATGTATAATAAAAAATATCTATGTACCATATATATTATACTAGCGGCACGCCCCGGCTTTGCACGGGTAATTATTCAAAATTGTTTCAAAATTATTCGAATTTTTCTCTCCGTAAAAACCATCCTTAAACTCCAACAAACATTTAAAAAAATAAATTGGCTAAATTGGTATAGGCGTTGTTGAGTTATGCGCTTAGCAACACATTTTGCGATTCATTTTTAACCCCCGACAAAAAAGAGGGGTGTCATATGTTTGACGTGTCAATCTGTCTGGGACATCATAGCTCCCGAACGGAAGAAGCGATTTCAACTTAGTTTTTTTTGTTTAAAAGGTGAGTCTGGCGCGAGTGCCCTTAGACATGATTCATGAAAATCGGTTGTGCTGTTTAAAAATTGTGGGGGTTAGAGTGGGGAAGGAAAACCGAAAATCTGCAAAAATCTCGATTGGGGTATCAAATGAAAGCGCATTGCGTGCACATTACACATTATAATGGTGTTTTACTTTTAAGAGAATTGAAGGATTCGAATCGGGGGTTTTTCTTATATTTTAAATTTAGATATTATTTTTAAGAAGATTAAGGTAAGAGAAAACATACTATGCAATGCTCAAATTGGTGTAACCGACAACAAACATAAACTTGGTTCGGGTCAATTGGTGTAACGTTAGTTTTTTGTGATATCTTTTGAATGGAATGTTAGAATCTAATAATTCAAAAAGTTATATAAAGGTTTTAAAGCAATCTTACATAATAAATTATTTATTTTGTTAACGATTTATACCAACATACAAATAAAGAGCCAACAGTTGTATTTTAATTTTTTAATATAAAAAATCGCTTATTGTCACAAAACTATAATACTTAGAGATATGATGTAACGACGTTTTTTGTAGATAATGATAAGTTCTACAAAGTTGTAATACATCACTTTTTTATATATTCAATAGTTTTCGCAGCATTCGCGATTAAATAAAGATTTGAGGTTTATTTATTTTTTTAAATCGCTTATTGTCACAAAACTATAATAGTTAGAGATATTATGGAAACAACGTTTTTTGTAGATAATGATAAGTTCTACAAAGTTGTAATACATCACTTTGTTATATATTCAATAGTTTTCGCAGCATTCGCGATTAAAAAAAGATTTTAGGTTTATTTATTTTTTTAAATCGCTTATTGTCACAAAACTATAATAGTTAGAGATATTATGCAACAACGTTTTTTGTAGATAATGATAAGTTCTACAAAGTTGTAATATATCACTTTGTTATATATTCAATAGTTTTCGCAGCATTCGCGATTAAAGAAAGATTTTAGGTTCTTTTTTTCACCATGGGTTACATTATCGGAGTTTGGTAAGAAATCATATTATTTTTGAAAACTAAATTATAGCCTATGTCACTCAGGGATAGTGTTGCTTTCGAATGGTGAAAGAATTTTTTAAATCGGTGCAGTATTTTCAGAGCCTATTCGAGACAAACAAACAAACAAAAAATCAAACCTTTCCTCTTTATAATATTAGTATAGATTAAGTATATCAGATATCTAGTACCCGTAACACAAGCTTAGAGCTTACCACGGGGCTAGATGTTGTGAAATGTCTGGAAATATTTATTTATTTATTTATTCAAGTGTTTGGTAAACTTGAACTAACGAATGAAAGATATCAGTTACATTACAATAAAAATAAACTCATCAAAAAAATAGGTGTCCAGTAGTTAAGGCGTAACCCATACAAAAATGCTGACTTTTTGCTTTACTCAACGGAATACCAACATTTTTATATAGTCATCAAGCCTATTCAACAAATTTGCGCCATCCAATATTTATAAAGTTTAGTAGACACGATTGTCTTCGACGTATCTGCATCCACTTGGACCAGGTTTATTAGTGTTGCCGGTGCTGCTGGCTCGCTTCCAGCTGCTCGACGCAGTTTTACTCCACTCGAAGGTTTCTTGTTGTTGTGGCGTTTGGCGCATACGCCTCTCTGGTTCTCTACGTTCTAGTTATTAATTGGTGACCAGCTAGTCTTAAGACTGGTGCAGATTTGAGTTGTTTGTATCGTACAGTCAACAATAAAAGAAACTGATTAAATAGGGACCCAAAATAATATATAGGCACAACCGATTTTCATGAAACATGTCTAAGAACACTAGCGCCAGACAAGTCCTCCCTCCTCACCTTTCATACAAAAAAAAATCTAAATTAAAATCGCTCAATCCGTTCGGGAGCTTTGATGTCCCAGACAGACAGACAGACACACAGACAGACACGTCAAACTTATAACACCCATCTTTTTTGGTCGGGGGTTAATAAAGTGATCAAAATTAGTTCGCTCCTTTATTATGATTATTTTCTTTTGACCAATAAAAACTTAATTAGAAATTGACACTTTGGTATAAATTGATACATCTGGCATATCACTATATCATATATTATCAGTTATCTCTTACTATTGCTGTTACCTGTACATCCGTAACCACAACAAAATTGCTGTCTCAAAATTTTTAAAGATTATTTACGTCCCAAATCCGTTCTACTCATAATATTATAAAAGCGAAAGTAACTCTGTCTGTCTGTCTGTTCCTCTTTCACGGGAAAATTACTGAACTGCTGATTTAAATGAAATTTGGTACACAGATTCTCTAGAGCCCGAGAAAGGCCATAGGCTACTTATTACCGCGGGAAAATGTGATTGCTCGAGAATATCCATTATAACGCGGGGCACTACTAGTTTTCTATTAAAACTTCTCTCAAAAGGATCTGATCGAAGGAATTATTCTTTCTTCGATCAAATCCTTCAGATCCAGTCCAAATCCAAACCACGTCCAATCCCAATATAAGGTAATATTATCAAAACCCTCACAATGCCCGTTGCTTGTGAAACAATTTCAAACTCCTCTCCCTTGTTAAAAAATACTTTGACAACATTTATGAATCCTAATTGTGAATGTTTTCGTCGCAACGGAGTGTAATTATTCCTGTCCGTGTTCACTTTACGAGCTTCCAGGCTCAGATTATTTGCTCTTTTTGATTCGCACCGAGCGGGGCTGAAGCTGACGGCTTCTAAATTGAAAACGTTTTGATACAGTAAGCTTCAGTTTCGTTATTGGCTGCGTGTGATTGAGTCCGTACGGTGTTTGCTAATAGTCACGTGTCCTATCTTAATATATATAAATCTCGTGTCACAATGTTTGTCCTCAATGGAATCCTAAACCACTTAACCGATTATAATAAAATTCGCACACCATGTGACTTGAGAGATAGGATGGTTTTTACGGCGAGAAAAATTCGAATAATTTCCGGAAAAATTTTATACCCGTGCGACGCCGGAGCGGGCCGCTAGTATTATCTATATATTCTGTATAGTCCTAGTAATATTAACTATTGTAAACGCGTTAGCTTGTGAGGATGTAAGTAAGTATGTATGTATGTAAGGGTTAGTAAAAAGCGCAACGTATGTGTGTTTAAAAAAAATAATTTGTAATCTATATAAATAAAAATGAATTGTTGTTCGTTAGTCTGATTATAACTCGAGAACGGCTGCACGGATTTATCTTATCATAGTCTTGAAATGTTCGTGGAGGTCTAGGGAAGGTTTAAAAGGCGAGAAAAAATCGAATAATTGCCGGGAAAAAAAATTAGTTAGGGCCACTAGTTTGTAATAATTTTGGGAAAGTTGGTGGCAAACAGCTCTAGATAGGGATTGTTGGAGGGATTTGAGGGAGGCCTTTGCCCATTAGTGGGACAACATAGGCTAATAAATCAAAAAAAAATAATTAATTGCCAAAACAGGGTACTCTCGTCTCGTGGACTCTTTTGTATGTAGTGTTGTAATGGTATAAGAATCCTGTAGCTTGCAACAAGCTTGGCTTGATTTTGAACAGTCATAGATCCTAGCTATAATCATCGCGGTAAAGTGCGTCGCAGTTTTAAGTTAGAGTCGTGATCGTCTAAATAACCGGAGTTTCAGAACTTTGTTCCATAGTATTTACTTTGGCAGTAACTTTCATCGCTTTGACATTATTCAAAAACATTATAAAATTTTAATGGGACTAATTTGCAAGAATCATCGAAATCGGTCCACGGAGATCAAATTTCTGAGATAACAAACATTAAAAAAAACATACGCGTCGATTGGAGACTCCTATTTTTTCGTTGACAGTCGGTGGAAAATCAAGAGTATTGATTATCTTGATTCAAGACCTCAATGAAAGTCTACGTTCAAGTCCCTACTAATTATTTATGTACTTTGTCCACTGGTCATGTTATCAGATATGTTATCAATAACCCGCCGTTAAGATATGGATGCATATAAAACTTATCATTTTATACTAATGGGCATTTAGTGCCTGGTGATTGTGTGAAGTGCTGTGCGAAAATCATGGGACTCCTTGACAAGTGAGTTTATTAATAGCTCTGATATATTATTATTTTATCAGCAGTTTCCATCCCACTGCTGGGAAAAGGTCTCTCCCCATTCTTTCCAGACATCTCTATCGTTGGCAGCCGGCTTCCAATCTCTGATATAATTGTCATTATTCATGAGATCCATTAAAAATGATACGTCATATTGTGTAGACTTCTTGTATTTGCTTGGATCCACCGCTTTACGATAAAACTAAGTATTTCGTCCTCGTAATGCTAGTTAAAGTAGTATTTATTAACGTCTGCAAAAACTGGTTCTATTCCAAGTGTGCTTAATTTAATACCTTTAAACGACCAATTCTTGCTTATTTGTCGGGTTTTATTCAGATTTTCATAACAATTTGCATGCTATTAGCATTTATACAAATAAATATATCCGGATCATCTACACAACAACATCTAGCCCCGTGGTAAGCTCTAAGCTTGTGTGACGGGTACTAGACACCTAGAGTAGAAAAGCTAATTTACACTGTTAAAAATACGATCATGGGCATGTTCCAATTGTTATAAGATTCATATCAGAAGTCTAATCAAGATTGGTCCATACACTTTTATTAAGAACTAGCGGCCCGCCCCGGCTTCGCGCGGGTTATTATTCAAATTAGTTTTCCTAGTATTTATTCGATTTTGCCTCGCCGTAAAAACAATCATTGAACTCCAGCGACCATATAAAAAAAATTGGTTAAATTAGTCCAGGCGTTGTTGAGTTATGCGCTTAGCAACATATTTTGCGATTCATTTTTATATAAAAGAAGATAAGCGCACAAATAGTAGTGAAAAGTGATATCAATAAAATATTGGATAATTTGCGTATTTTCAAATCGGGTATTCTTCATACATCTGGAATCGGGTATTTAAACGATTACAGAGGAATGAAAAATACACAAAAAATTACATGAAAAATTTTTTTTACTTATTTGTTTCAATTTATTTGACAATCTTCGCTAGTGATACGATAGCAATAAGGTAATTAAAGGTATCACGATTTTCCCTCGTGTACTGGTAATTTCAACGGACCCTTATCTGCAGGATTAATATCCAAAGCAGTCATGTCCTACATTTTATATCAGTCAAATTAAACCTAATATCATGCCTAAATATTAAATAATCTAGACGTTTCCATCAAGGTCTTTAAAGTACTTAATTCTATGTAAATTATTAGGTTGTATTAAATGTGATTGTTGGATTTGTAGGCGTCTTTGAAAGCGTCTATAACGTACATAATTTCAATAAAGTAATTTGTACCTATATACTGTGTGTATGTATAAATACATGTTTATTCATTAGGTCATTCAAAAAGTTAAATATTCATAATCAATCAAATAATACAGGATCATATATTACTCACATTTAATTAAGGGGTCCAGATGACAATAATCTACGCAACTATCTTCATTAAAAAATGATTTCTACAAAAGATGTAAGTATTACTTTTAAGTCTCTTCAAGACACGTCAGTACTCATTTCTAATTTTCAAAACGTGCTGCCCCATATAAGGTTTCTATACGTCATATTCCATTACGTAACCTGCTTACTGAACTACACCAAATATTTACACTCACTCGGTTTGTTGAACTCTGAGCTGCCGCGATTCGGCTGGTGCGCGTTCAAGTCCGTTTGTGTTTGCTTGGACTAATTGAACGAACTAAGGCTAATTATGGTTCAATATTTTGCAAAATATTCCGTTTTCTGCCCAATGTTGTATTTTCCTGATACCGTTGTAAGTAAATAAAGCCTTCATCGTTGATTCGTCCTTTTTTTATTTGTTTTGGGTGCCTTTATCGTAATTACTTTGTTTTAATTGTTAGTGTTTGATCCTCAAATCCTCATTACTGTCTATTTGGTTAGCCGACTGCCAAGAATACGCCAGACATAACTCAAGTGTGAATTAACTTATTGTACGTATCTATGTTTAAAGTAAAACCTTTTTACTCCATATATTCTGAACAGTGAAAGTTCTAGTCAATATAATAATTAAACGCGATTCTTTGCTTTTTAAAGTACCCATATGAAAGATCAAAATGTTTCTCTTATGTTCGTAACACACGCTGAGCAATTGCCACGGGGCTAGAAGCTGCTGTGTGGTTTATTAAGAATTATTTATAGATTTTAATTTACTTGCAATAACTTTATCGTCTACGTCCGGTTTGTGTATATTCCGCAAAACTGCGTAACGATAATTATATCGCGAAGGTGAAACCTCAAATTGCTACATTAATTTATTTTGGGACAACTAGGATTGCCGTGGACAAGGAAAACGCGGTCGGAATGGCAAATTCGGTTAATGTGACCTTTTCCGTGAATGGGTGGAGTGCGCTGTTTGTTATCTTTTGTCAGTCTCTTCCGCGCGCCTAGCCTTGATATTTTAAACGTTGATAGTTTTCATTATTAGGGTTCCGTACCCAAAGGGTGAAACGGGACCGTTCAGGTATGCGTAGAGAAAATTGATGGCGTTTTAAATCTAGCTGTGTCTCATGCTCTGAATTTTGTAGTTCTCTCATGTTTCAGAAAAATGTACTACGGTATAATTTATATTAAGGTACTCGAAAACGAAATTCTGAAAAGGGTTTCTAGGAAAACTTATTGAACAAGTATAATTTAAGAATTCATCAAATGACAAAAGATAATAATACATTTATGTTGCATACTAAAAATACAGATGTAGGAAGAACAACACAGTTATGAAGTATAGAATACTTGTCTTCTTAATCGACTTTTAACGAAAAAAAATAGGTTCTCTATTCATCCCGTATGTTTTTTAATTAGTACAGCTCTTCATTCCCCATACTACTACGAGAATATTTACCTAAATAATATAAGAATACCTATATCCATACAACCCATGCAATATCGCGGGGCAATAACATTCTATACAGATAATAACTAGACAGATCATTTTAAAGATACGGTAAGTCGCGCAACAACAGTGTCACAAAAGAAAATATAATTAATGAAGGAATGATACTGTTACCTATGTAGATTGTTACACAATATGACCTATCCTATCCTTCGGTCGATAAACCTTCAGATCTAATTGATTCATAACCTCCCGTACAATTAAAAGTTATCGGAAAATGCAAATGAACGGCGGCGTAAAACCATTTTACAGGGCGTTTTACAATGCAAATTTGAATGATGTGAATTTTTAATCCTACCAGAAAAAGTACTCTTCAGGTGAAGAGGAAAAAAAGGGGCGGTATACTAAATTCTGTGTATTAAATGTCTTATTGCTAAAAACAATTTATTCCAGACAACCGTGCACGGAGAGAAAAAATTAGAAGTGTAATGTATTATTCCTTCTTTTCATAAAAAAATATCACCAGATACTCTACTAAGTCTCTACAATACTCAAGGGTCCCCTCTATCCAAACCCATCTTCCTTCTCTTATTTAATTCCTTTGATTTTTGCGATTTTGTGAGAATGGCACGATTTTGTACTTAGTGGGTCTACTTTAGGGAGTCAGGGAGTAACTCGGTAAAATAAACTTATAAGTCCCGTATAAATATTCTACTTAGCTCCTTTGTTCAATAGATAAATAAAATTTATTATCGTTCCTATTGCTGGGATACAGAAACTTCTCTCTTGGCGAGAGAGATTGGACGCGACTACGCGTTGGTGAATGTCACATGTCCTACAAACTCTTTAAAGTTCTCAGAAATGGCTGGTTTCCTCACATCATTTTATCTTATTATTATTATTATTTTCGGTCCAAAGACCTCCCCATTCCCCTTCCACACATCGCGTTGTTGAGCTTTATAGCTTTATTTTATCATTATATTAGATTATTCTTTCTGTTCTTATTATTATATTAATTCAGGAACTTTGTTCCGGATCGTAACTTTAATGTAAACAAATGTTCTCACTTAATTAAGTAGCAAATCGCATGATTATTTTGTCCCAAGGTTGTTTATAACATCCTTATGTTAAGCAGTGCCGATAATATTAATTTAAATTTAGTTAAGTATTTTATTATTTTCCTGTTCTCTAAATATCTTCTCTAAAATTCGCGTATCTCCTCCGGGCTGGGCCAGTGCGTGAAGCCATTATTTCGTGTTTCGTAATGTGGCCCGGAGAAGCCATCTACATTCTTCTTGCCCCATCTTAGACCACATCGTCACTTTACATGAGGTGAGATTGTGGTCAAATGAAGGATTATCTAACATAAAATAAATCCATCACAACATGTGCTCTTCTTCATCATCAACACAGTTATCTCAGCACTCACTCCTTTCTTACACATATCTTCTTTCACACAGTCCATCCATATTTTCTTTAGCCTCCCGCTTCCCACATTCATATCTAACGTTCTTCTCGTAACACGACTTAATAAATATATATATGTGTACTTTTATACTTACTCGAGTATATTTGCAGATTTTAGGTTTTTCTTCTCTCTCTCTCTTTAAACGGCACAACCGATTTTCATGAAACATGTATAAGAACAATCGCACCAAACTCATCTTTCATACAAAAAAAAAACAAATTGAAGTCCCAGACAGACAGACACGTCAAACTTATAACAACCCTCTTTTTTGATCGGGGGTTAATAAAATAACTTTTCAATAATGGCAGTACTAAGAGATATATTTTTGAATATGGTTTAATTTTCATATCAATTGATGGCATCTCTTGTCCATCTTTTACAAATACACAAATTTAAGAAGTCACGATTCATTCGAATTCTTAAAAACTTTAACTTTAACAAACCAATCCATACTAATATTATAAATACGAAAGTAAATCCGACTCTGTTCCTCTTTCAAGCAAAAACTACTGAACCGATTTGGTTTTCTATAACCTGAGAAAGAACAGGGCCTTTCACCCCGAGAAAATGTTACTCCGCGGAAAAATCGATTATAACGAGCACCAACAAATATATCATCATCATCAAAAAGTATAACCTAATATTATTTATTTGTAGTAAGTAACTGAATAGACGTAATTGCAACTAAGATTGTGTGCACAATAAATAATTTTAACTACTGTAAATGTATTAAAATGCTTCAATACAAAGTCGCTTTACAGCACTTACTAGGTTGTAAGTGCTAACGTTGGTCCTAATAATACTACTACATAACATAATATTCTAACAAGATTTACTTACAACTTCTTGGTTATAAAGTATTTGTCAATTGCAAGAGAGCTGTATCTGCCTGGTGTTAAAAATGCAGAGCGTTTATCTATCAATTCCGACTCAAACTGTATTCAAAATAAATAGGTTACAATTTATAATCGCCATTTAATTATTAAACAATGCTGTCACTACATACCGGCATGGAAAAATCACGCGATCAGAAACCGTGTCAATGTTAGTACTAATCTATCGGACGCGACTTTGGAACTTGCGTAACCAGAACCATGATTGCTTTGTATGCTCAGATTACAGTTATTTTTACACATCATAATTTTCTAGCTGTGCCCGTAGTAGTAGTAGATCAAAAGTAGTTTTTGTCGTTTTCCGGGGAAAGAACTACGTCCGTGCCATATTTGAAGCAAAGCAAGCCTGGTACGCAATTATTGATTTTCCCGCGAAATTTGGTATTTTGCCGCGATAGAAATAGCCTATGTGTTATTCATCTGAATAACACAGGCTATTTCTACCGCAAACTTCACAATAATATAGGCTACATTTCTATGTAGGCTATATTATTGTGAAGTTTCACCAAAATCCATTCAGTAGTTTTTGAGAGAAAGAACAACAAACCCACACCCTAACATCCTCTCAAACTTCCGCGCTTATAACATTAGTACGATTTACTAATCATATGTTAATGATTATAATGCCAATGCCCAGCAGTTGGGAAACTTCATAGTTGCACTGCTCCGATTGTTTCGCATAATTTACTACTTATTGGTTTGAGTGTATACAATATGGGGTTATAGCATGTTCGTTGACTTAACTCTGCATCGATAATCGTAGAGACTTTTCATTTTATTTATAATGGGCAATGCAATGTGAACGCTACTGCCATTTGCTATGGATACCTTTATAGGTAAGTAAATACTGATACCCAAATCGCTGCAGCTTCAGTTCAACCGCGGTCATGGCGCATGAAACTGTGCCGAAATATCGACAATCTCCAAAACATCGTAAATATCCCGTTATAAATCTAATTAATGGTAATAAACATGATATTTCTAAAAGTTATAAGGAGAACTATAAGCTAACAAACACTAAAAGCGAGTTTATGCCACCTCGACTCGACTCTGCACTCTGGACCGCCACTTCCTGATCAAAGGTTGTGTTTTTATCTAAACCATTTTCCGTCCCAGCGCCGCGCCGCGCCGTCGACGATTTGCGCAGATAACTTCAATGTCGAGGCCAACGCGATCGTCGCTAAACTTGTTTTGACATAAGGCACGATCTTTACCACAGCCGGCTTAGCACAACGCTTGATGTCTAGGTAGAGAAGAAACGCTGTTTAGGGGTAGAATAGACTTCTTGTTTATATAGAATTTTGGAGGGTTTTCGGTTCACGTCCGTAAGTGTTAACCCTGTGAATCCTTGCACGAGACCTCCGGGTGGTGCTAAGAACAGTCTCTGGTGGGAGGCATCGGCCGCGGCTTGTCACCACCCTCCGGGCTGGAACAGTGCGTGAAACGATTTTTTCGTGTTTTGTAATGTGGTCCGGAGAAGCCATCTACCTTCTAGGTCTATGCCCATCTTAGTCCACATCGTCACTTTGCATCGGGTGAGATTGTGGTCTAATAAGGTCTTAACTTGCATAAAAAAAAGGAAGACATTATTGTCTCTTGTAATTATTTTAATGTCTTTTGAATTTACGAGAGTAAAACCGATCTTATACTAAAATTGATTGATATCGTAACTCTTGTATTATAACTTTTTTTTTGTGTTTTTTATTAAAAATTTATATTGACTTTTATAGAAGAAAGATTTGAATGTTACCCTAGAGAGAAGTCTACATGATTTGAGACCAAGACAAACTACGTAGATTTCGTGCAGAGCAAGTACGTACTTGCGCTATGAGATCGAGGGCAGTTGTATCTCTTTCCTGCAACGGCTAAAGCCGTATCCTTTGTCCTTGTCCTTGTATATTCTATAGTGGAATAGAAAAGAAATCGCCCGCCGTGCTAAGCTAGCAGATGTGGTGTACTTGCCAAGGAGTTTTATTATTATATTACTCTTTCGTAAAGGTATTTACATTATTCATCTTAAAATAACAGGATTTTCTTGTCGAATAAGTTATTCAAAATTGGCTGCTGTGTTTTATTCATTGTTTTGTATAAAATTTGGTTATATTGTTTGACTGACCTACTGCTGGCTTTTGCTGTAGCTGCTCCTAGCGATCCTGACATGCACAGATTGTAAGGATCGCCGGTAACATTAACAGCTTTTGAAAGTAAGCTCGCTTTCCTATAAAAGTATTCAATATCAAAATTTCGTTGTTTGAATTATTCTGCGATGCCGCTTTGTGAAAGTATCGATGCACACACATACAATAACAGAAAGTTTTTTTTTTAATTACAAACAGACATGCTTCTAAAACCTATGTTAACTCTTTTGTTACATCTCTTGCTCTTGTGCTCTTTTGTCTTTACATCAAAACATAGCAATAGCTATCAATCACCATGAAACATCACCTCATAAAGTCGGTCCAGTACAGTGAGCGTCAAATTGATGTAGAGTAGTCAAAATAATCTGAGAAACATAATACCATAATACATCTGCTTGATAAGATTAAAGTTATAAAAGATTTGCTTCCTTAACCGTTTTTGTTTGTAAGCATTTATCTGTCAATTGCCATGTGCATTATCACAGGGCGCAATAATCTTTTTTTTTTTTCAATATGGCGGACCAGTAGCTACTCGTAAAAATGTTGGAGTCCAAAGGGTTTCCATAATTTAATACAAAGCTTTGTTTGCCTAGATAATTTCGAATACCTTGACCACGCCTAAATATGAAACAAAATAAATTAAATATTTTCAACACTATGGGCGGCATACAATTTTATAATACCTACTTCAAACTGCTTATATCAATTTGGTCGATGTTTTTAGGTTATTTTGGCTGACTGTACATAGAGATAGATAGTAAACTACAGTTGTAACCTTGGGTGACACCTTGACGGGCAGTACTTTGCACCCAGCAGCAAATATTTATAGGACGCGTTTACTGAAACATGTTTTTTTTATGATAAACTTGCTACGAGTATATCATCATGGTATAAATCATTCATTATGGACATTAAGTATTTTTATTACATGTTTTGACGCTTCCATTTTCTTAAATAAAAATAAATATTTCTGGACAATCCACACCACTATATCTAGCCCAGTGGTAAGCTCTTAGCTTTTGTTACGGGTACTAGACATCTGATGCACTTATCTGACTTACATATACACGGTGTAACACGGTCGACGGATCAACGAAAGCTGGCAGATAGGTGACTTTAATACCTATCGATTTAACCCCTTTGTATATTCCCCGATTTTTTATAGTTTCTGGAGATATTCAACTATTTTTAACCCCCAACAAAAAAGAGGGGTGTTATAAGTTTGACGTGTCTGTCTGTCTAGGACATCATAGCTCCCGAACGGATGGAGCAATTTTAATTTAGTTTTTTTTGTATGAAAGGTGAGTCTGGCGCGAGTGTTCTTAGACATGTTTCATGAAAATCGGTGGTGCCGTTTAAAAGTTATAGGGGTTAGAGTGGGGAAGGAAAACCTAAAATCTCCAAATATACTCAAGTGTCAGGGTATCAAATGATAGCGCATCGCGTGCACATTACACATTATTATGGTGATTTACTTTTAAGGAAATTAAAGCATAGAAATCGGAGGTGTTTCTTAAATTTTAAATTTAGATTTATTTATTATTCAAATTAAACACCCAGACCAAGGAGCAAGTGATTGCAGAACATTAATTTGATCCCTCGTCGGGAATCGAACCCCTCTTGCGCCGCAAACGGACCTTCGCTCACCGCACCACTGAGGCAGTCAAATGTTCTGTGTAGATTACGATCTATACTGAAATAATCAGATAATAGACAACAAAACAAGTGTTAGTTACTAGACTTATAGTGTTGTAAACTCGTATAATTCCACTATGGAGTGTTTACCAATCAGGTTAGATAACTTTACAATAGCGCATGTTGGCTTTGATAACATTTATCGTGTTGTATTTTAAATATAATCAATTTAACTGATTAAACCATAATTACTTATCTTTTATATATTCGGCGGTTTACGATAAGATTGTATTGCATTAGTCAGATCCTGTTACATACATACAAAGACATAAAAATATACCATGATAAATAAAATAATCAAATTTATTATTTTAAATTTATTATTTTTTTTATTTTATTACTTATTGACATTTTTATTCGTACCATTAAATTATATTCTATTCTATCTTCAAATATCCTTCGGATAGTCTCAGTCTCATTTCATATTTACTAAAGATATCTACTGCGTTCTATGCTACGTTTGTTTTTGTGGATCTGATTGAATCATACCCGCCTGAAGTCTATCGCTCGAGGATAATGCGTTGTGTGACGCATACTTCTAATTCTGTTTGTTTGTATCAACGAAAAATGATTTTGACATATACTTTATATAAACAAACCTATTTAACGGACAAAGCACCAACCACCACTAGGTAATCTTAATATATATAAATCTCGTGTCACAATGTTTGTCCTCAATGGACTCCTTAAACCACTTAACCGATTATAATAAAATTCGCACACCATGTGCAGTTCGATCCAACTTGAGCGATAGGATGGTTTTTACGGCGAGAAAAATTCGAATAATTTCCGGGAAAATTTTATACCCGTGCGACGCCGGGGTGGGCCGCTAGTAAGTACATATAAATGTATATTGAGGTAATCATAAGCCATGAGAGATGTCATCGCGTCTGCGCTGAGAGACTTCCGAGACGCCCTTGAACTAAATTATGTTAAGCGCACTTTCAAAATCAACACTACAGCGAGCTTTTCTAGTTCGAACCAGACAAAACAGACGACGAATTATAACTGGTTGAGAATCCGTAGCGCCTAAGACGTGTATTATGAATCAGATGAAATAGAGAGACTACAAATTGTGGGTTGAGAGTTTGCGATAAACCTACGCACCACAGCATCCCGGTCCAAATGTCAAGGTTCGAGATGCACCATTGCACGGCGCGCATGCGCTCGGGTCACGGCCGCGGTATCAACAGATGCATCCGGGCTTTATCTGGGCCGGACAGTAATTGATTGGAATGCTTTCGAACTGTCAGCTTTTTAATGATATTGAAACCAGCGTGACACTAAGGGATGTATTATATGTATGTATGCTAAGAGATTCAGTAAACGAAAGTGTTCTGAAAGTGGAACGTTTGATAGATTCCTTGGAAAATAGGTAGGTACCTTTTCGCCCTTCATGCTCCATTTAACACCACATTTGCAGTTTATATCAGCTTATAAGACTTATATCAAATGAAGGGTTATCTTTCATCAAAAATAGAAGTATTTTGTATCGGTCTGCAGCTTCTTAGATTGTTTGGCCGAATGAATTTGAAGAGGACGTGTAGGATGAGAACTTTCTATTACTGTATTTATTGGTAAAAAGTTTTACGTCCGATTAGCGTGTTTGGTCATTATTGAATAACGTTCGACTTGTTGCCCAGCTGTTTAAAGTCACAGATCTTTGGAGATTTTTTCCGTAAATGCGAACTAGGCTATACTCGTCAAAAGTAAGCTTTATTAGTCGTACAAGCCGTAAAATTAAGACTGGAAGGTACTAACGAATAAATAAATAAATATTTCCGGACTACTCACACAGCATCACCTAACCCCAAACTAAGCAGAGCTTGTACTTTGGGTGTTAGGTGACTGATATACTACATAGATACATTTTTTTTTGTAAATACATACATATGATACATAGAAAACACCCAGACCCGGAAGAATCAAACGAAGCTAAAGTATTGTCTGCGAATTCATGCTAGTTCTCATGCCCTGTTACCCTTGTGCCTTGAAATGTTGTAACGATGCGTACGCTCGGGTCACGGCCATACTATCAGCAGAGGCACAGGATGTTGGGATGCTACAAATTAATGTAACGATAATTACTTGTATGTATTAAGTTTTTTAGTTTGTTTGCATGTTTGGTTGATAAATCAAGTTAGTATTCACCAATGTGCACCACTGTAGACAGAGGCTCTCAGGCATAGTCACAATCACAAATGTATTTCTGTCCAACTTAAACTCGCGCATCCATGTTATTTTGAACCGCTCGCTACACTAGAGTCCCTAGGAGCGATTTCATTCGCGGTGCCTGTGTTCCAAAAGTAACCTTTTGGAACACAGGAAGTACTTTCAATCTTTCAATGTTGGCCTATTAATCGATGAAGGTTATTTGCTTTATTATTTTGGCGAGGCTAAAACTACTAGACAGAAAGCTTATTTCACAAAATCCGAGTAAACTAAGCAATTGTGAGTTATGTCAATAATAAGTGTCAATAATTAATTTTGCCAAGAGCTATCTCGCTTTATCATTCACACATGTGAATGAGCGTAATAGCTATATTTTAACCATTGTCTAACTTTGCTCGGAGATGGTGAAATTACCCTTATTATGGATGATTAAAGAGTATATAGCCCTTGTCGGTGTAAATGTACGGAGGTGGACCCGTATCTAGAAATGTAAAGGATTGATGCGAGGCCGTGTGCAAGTTGTTAATTTACCTTTAATTAAACTGAACGCCGCACAAGCCCTACAACTTCAGGTAGGTTAATTAACTCGGTTATTCTTTAATTATGGATTATTACCCTAAAGTGATTGTTTTGAGTAATATATACCTACGTGCAGAAGTTGTTATACCTTCTAAAACCAGTTAACAAGACCAAATTATGTAGTTAATTTGTTTAAATTTTTCGCGCAGTTTAATTAATTTATTACAATGTTCATGTGTTTTGTATTTTCAATTCAAACAAACTTAAATTGCTTTATAAAATCAAATATCTAAAAATAATAAATATACATTTACGATAAATATGTCTTATCCATTTGTCTACAATTTGTTAGCGACATATTGTGTAAAACGTAAAAAACTGAAGCATCCAAGCAATATAGATAAACTTCTAATCTATACTAATATATAAAGCTGAAGAGTTTGTTTGTTTGTTTGTTTGTTTGAACGCGCTAATCTCCGAAACTACTGGTTCGAATTGAATAATTCTTTTTGTGTTGGATAGTCCAGTTATCGAGGAAGGCTATAGGCTATATAACATCACGCTACGACCAATAGGAGCAAAGATATAGTGGTAAATGTGTAAAAAACGGGAGAAATTTTTCATCTTTGAAGCCTTCCGTTGCGTGCGCCGTGAAAACGGTTCAAGATACACAAAAAATATGTATTAAAGAATAATAGCTCTTTTAATGATCTAAAAAACAGTCCGCGATAGTATATGTCTATCTTTTAAGATTAACTCACAAAAACCGTTTTTATGGTACCTAATTTGGTCGAAATAATTTGTTTAAGTTATATCAACATGATAATATTAATCTTTATTCAAATAAATATGTTGTTGGTTAAGAGTACTTCATCCATTATAACGCGGGTAGCACCGCAGGGCACAGCTTGTATATTATATACCCAATAATTGGTTTCAGTGCAACAAAAATAACATACTATGAATAAGATAATTACTTTTTTATAACTCAATCATCATGTTTGCTCTTATGCGATAACAGTAGAAGTTGTAAAACTTTAGTGTCGGTAAATACTTTTATCGGCTACCTAAATCGGTGTTCTATTCTAGATAAAACATTGTCTTACTAATTACTAAAGCGTAATGGGCTTGACTTCGCTGTAACGAATTAACTTCACACACACAACTATCACGGAATACTATCTAACTTTTTAAATTATTATGGTTTTTAACAATATTAAGACTTACCTTTATATTTGATGTGACGGTTTTTTATTTTCCTGATATTTGGACGCTGTTGCAAGCATCATGATAAACTGATCAATGACTGGTATATATATGCTGTGATCATGGCGTTTGCAACAGCGTTGAAATAAACGCAAAAACCGTCAAAATTATTTATTTAAAATTAATTATTTAGGCTTATCTAACATAAAAAAATAAAAATAATTAATCCCTCCTTCCTTACTCACGTTAAAAATGCGAAAATAACTATGTTTCTTTGTTTGTTTGGATGTGGTTTGTTTTTTTTGTTTGCCTGTTACCAGACAAAAGGAAACCTCTTTATTACTATCAAAACCAAATAGGAGCTTTCAGACTATGCTTGAATGCACGGATACAAACGTACAATCACCCTGAGGGCTTTGCCCGAAAAACATTATATAAGTAAAGCCGCGAGCGAAGATTACTTACATTTACAAAGTCTCCTTATAATGTTTACCCTTTCAAGGAGTTACTCCTAAATTTATTCAATGATTCCTCAATGACCTTAGAACTGATCGACTCTTGAGGGTTAGCTGGAACCAAGTTTACTAAAGCAATTCACTTCCATGATTCCTATATGCGTTTGTTAGTAAGTTATATCGGAAACGGTTAGCAAGGAAACCAACTTATACTGGTCTAAAAAGGCAAGGTACGCTAGTACTCCTGTTATAGGTCGAGGTGATCAGCGTGCCTCGAGAACAACTTTTAATTACCTATCCTTGTTGATGCTAAAAGTAACATTATGTTCTTTTAAAATAATGTACAACTATCGCAACACGCCTCATCGACTAAAACGGTGTTGTTTCATTCGAAGATTACATTATTTTATACTATAATTTGTAAATAAGTTAAAGCTTAACGCCTACCAATTCGAAAGGGTGACGATTCATCAGCGGATAAGAAAAATTAGGCAACCTATGTCAAAATTACTAGATCTGTATACTTGCATAGTTCTGAAAATACTTAATTCCTTCTTACTTTCACTGGTTCCTATTCCGACGGTTATTACAACGGTTCATCATTAGCGAATTCGCAAAACTTTAAGCTAAACCAACTACGTACTCCAACTTCCACTATTGTATTGCATGCGCCATGGGCAGACGCTAACCTTGTCCTAATTTGATCCCCTGCATGAGCTCAAACAATTCCGGTCAGGAAGTTGAAAGGGGACCAAGCGATCTATGGGCAAGTTTGATCGATGGTAAACTTTCTGCCTATGTTAAACAGTTTACTTACTTAACTTTTGAAGCCACGTTTTCAGTTCCATCATAGGCTGTCACTATAAGGGCGGTCATGAACTTATTTTTCATTTGATATAGTGGTTTTGACGCCGTGTTGGCTAAAGTGGGAGGACACTCGACTTTCATTCCGAAGGTCGTCGGTTCAAACCCCGCCACGCACCTCTGGATTTTTCTTCTTGAGAAATTTATGTGCGCTTTAAACGCGTGCTTTAACGGTGAAGGCAAACATCGTGAGGAAACCGGCATGTTCTGAGAACTTTAAAAGAGTTTGAAGGGCATGTGACATTCACCAACCCGCACTTGGCCAGCGTGGTGAATTAAGGCCTAATCTCTCTCGTCAAGAGAGAAGTCCCTGTGTCCCAGCAGTGGGAACGTTAATAGGGTGATGATGATGATAGTGGTTTTGACAGTATCTCACATGTGATTTGATGGAATTGAGCTTAATAGAATTGATTTATGTATCAGTATTTTCAACCCCGTGTCGTGGACTTAAATACATATTATCATGATTCAAAGCTGCTATTATAAACTGTTAAGGTTCAAAGCACTCACTGCCACTGTTTATCAACGAGAGTAAACTGATTGATAAACGGACTGATGATTATTAATAATAACCGCTAAAATGTATACATTTCAATGTTATTTATTATTCACCTTAACCAAATCCCGATTGTAAATCTAGATTTAAAATTAAAGAAAAACCCCCGTTTCTAATGTCTTAATTTCCTTAAATATTGTGTAATGTGCACGCTATGCGCTTTCATTTGATACCCCACTCGAGTATATTTGGAGATTTTCGGTTTTCCTTCGCCACTCTAACCCATAACTGTAAATCGGCACAACCGATGTTCATAAAACATGTCTAAGAACAATCGCGCCAGACTTACCTTTCATACAAAAAAAAAACTTAATTAAAAGTGCTCCATCCGTTCAGGAGCTAAGATGTCCCAGACAGACACGTCAAACTTATAACACCCCTCCTTTTTGGTCGGGTGTTAAAAAATATTAATAATTATTATGTTCAGCCGTGGACGACCCTCGACTAAAATAATGATGAAATAGGTTTATTGTATTAAATATATCAGGTGCGTTGATGTGTGTGCTGTCTATCAATACTTATTTACAACATATTGTTCCAGGCCGGAAACATGGTGGGTGTCAGTGGTGTTGAAGACCATCCGCGCGGTGTCCTTCCTGTTCGATGTCATCACCTTCCCCGTCCACCTGGTGGTGCAGAAGCCATGGCGGAAACGAGCCCTGTCCAGGCGGATAAAGGTACACAGGAACATAATTACGTATTAACCTTGTCACTGCTGGGACACAGGGCTAGAGAGATGATTCTCACTTGACTAGAGAGTTTTTTTTTATGCTCTATAAGCCTACATTTGACCACAATCTCACCTGATGTAAAGTGACGATGTGGTCTAAGATGGGACATGAAGACCTAGAAGGTAGATGGCTTCTCCGGACCACATTACGAAACACGAAAAATCGCTTCACGCACTGGCCCAGCCCGGAGGGTGGTGACAAGCCGCGGCCGAAGCCTACCACCAGAGACTGTTCCTAGCACCACCCGGAGGTCACGTGTAAGGATTCAGAGGGTTACGGACGTGAACTGACAAAACCTCCAAGGATGATGGATGAGGATGATTACACCACGCTGGCCAATTACGGGCTGGTAATTCTACAACTTTGTCTGCGTACTGTAAGATTTAGGTAACAAGATATTTCTAGTGAGTACTATTGTAATAACAGTCTAAAGTGTGAACTCCACCGAAGCGTCAACCGTTATTAGTAAATTATGAAGCGCATTGTCTGAATGAACAGCGCTGTCTATTTTCAGTTGACCTGTTTTCAAACCTCATGTTCATTGACCACCCACATGCTAGAACTCTTATGCTAACGACATTTTCTACGGCTATTATATATATTATATTTTACCGTACAGAACGTAGGTAGTAAATATTAAATGTAATGTGGCCACTTAGAATTCTCGTGGTTTCTCGGCAAGAATGTGCCGAAGTCACTCAAGAGTAAAAGAGAGAAGGCGATATTCAGCTATTTTTGGATGTTCTCCGGACTTCATGTATTTGTTTTTTGAAAAGTTCCTAACAAAAAAATAGTCCTTTTTAACCCCCGACCAAAAAAGAGGGGTGTTATAAGTTTGACGTGTCTGTCTGTCTGTCTGTCTGTCTGTCTGTGTGTCTGTCTGTCTGTCTGTCTGTGTCACCATAGCTCCCGAACGGATGGAGCGATTTCAATTTAGTTTTTTTTGTATGAAAGGTGAGTCTTGCGCGAGTATTCTTAGACATGTTTCATGAAAATCGGTTGGGCCGTTTAAAAGTTATGGGGGTGAGAGTGGGGAAGCAGAACCGAAAATCTGCAAATATACTAGTGTGGGGTATCAAATGAAAACGCATCGCGTCCACATTACATAATATTATGTTGTTTTACATTTATGGAAATTAAGGCATTGGAATCGGGGGTTTTTCTTAAATTTTAAATTTAGATTTATATGTCACTTATTCCTTGTTTCTTTGCTGAACATTGGTCTCCCTTGTTTAGTCACAGTTATTTTTAATCCCCGACAAAAAAGAGGGGTCTTATAAGTTTGACTTGTCTGTCTGTCGGTCTGTCTGGGACATCATAGCAAACGGATGAAGCTATTCCAATTTAGTTTTATTTTTGTATGAAAGATGAGTTTCGCGCGAGTGTTCTAAGATGATTGATTGACCCGTTTAAGTTATGAAGGTAAAAGTGGGGAGGGAAACCGAAAATCTGCAAATATACTCGCGTGCGTGTTCTCAGATGAAAGCGCATCACGAGCACATTAAAAAATAATATGATTGTTGTAGTAGGAGTATCCCAAAACGGTATTTTAAACGCCTCATGATTCTTAAACGACAATAGGGTGAGATAGAAAGAATTGAATAAAATGTATCCTTGCATAAATTTTAATGTCTAGACTAATTGGCTATGGTAATTAGTGGCAGCGTTAAGCACACTGGGAGGCCTATAAAATAAATAAAATCAAATAAAATAAAAAAGTTTCTTTATTCAGACAGGTTGTCCACACACATACAAATTACAAAAATAAAAACATAAGACATTAAATTAAATTAAAATTAAATTTGCAGCAGTCATTCAACAGACTCCTACCCAACCCATGGAGTCTAGTGAGTGAGGACTCTGTTGAATGTCTGTCTATGCCCAGCCGTGGGAAAACAGGATGTGGATGATGATGATGATGAAATGTCTACGATATCTTACATGGACTGAAATCGTAAAACCACAGATGTACAGACGTTCATATCGAAACTATAAAGTTCAGTTATTCAAATACGAAACCTTAATAGAAGTCGGACGTTTCTCAAATGATTTTTCTTATCCCGTAAATATTCGAGTCAACTTAATAAACTAAAGTGATAAAGTTAATGTAGGTCAGTAAAAGCTGACATAAATTGAGTAATATCCTGGACTGGAGGTCTGCTTAACCTAGTGACCTTTGGCACCCTTGGGGCTAAGTTACGTTCTGGGTGATGAGTTTAGCGCTAAGATTTATACGCTATACGCTGAAAGTGTTTCCCGTTGACCTTAATAATTGTCATGAACCTAACCTACCTATCTGAAGGATGAAAGCAAAGATTTAAAAGTTGTATGTTCTTCTTAACCCCTGCCCAATTAAATGGGTGTTATAAGTTTGACGTGTCTGCCTGTCTGTGGCATCATAGCTCCCGAACGGATGAAGCGGTTGCAAATTAGTTTAATATGAAAGGTGAGTTTGGCACTAGTGTTCTTAGACATGTTTGATGAGAATAAGTTGGAAGAAAGAACCGAATCTGCAAATATACTCGCGTGGGGTCTCAAATGAAAGCGCTTCACGTGCACATTACGAGATAATTTATGATTTTAACTTTTTAGGAAACTAAATTTCAAATTTGATTATTTTCTATATCAATTTATTGCTAATTATACATTATACATTTATTCGATTCAAAATGAGCGAAAAAAGCGTAATATATGTAACAATAATTTATGGCTGGCAAACTTAGAAAACTCTTTTAGGGTTAAGCTCGCCTTTTGTACTGTGATTTTGTGTACAATAAAAAATTAATTATTCTTTTTATTTTGTTTCAAAAACGTAACGGTTCAAAAATATTTTTTTACAATAATTACATTAAAAAAAACATAAAACTACCTCCTGTAAAAAATAATCAAAACCTTGAATCACAATCCACGAAGCTAGGCTCAAGCGACCGGTGACTAGGGCTGTAGAGAGAGGAACTTCCTGACGATACGCGCCGAGTCCAGGAGTACTGCCTTCTGAATCTCACCCCGATCCAGCTTCCCAGACTCTCCGCTATTAGGCCGGTAACGGACACGATAATTGCCGACTCCACGTCCAACATGGTGACAATCTCGCGGTCCAAGTTATGATATTTGTTTCTTCATTTGACCACAATCTCACCTGATGTAAGGTGACGATGTGGTCTAAGATGAGGCATGAAGACCTAGAAGGTAGATGGCTTCTCCGCGCCACATTACGAAACACGAAAAAATCGCTTCACGCCCTGGCCCAGCCCGGGCCAGAATTAAAAAAATATTGTATTTTAAAATTATTGTATTATAATTACTAATTTTACGAACGTATAATTTCAGGCTCGCGTGATCGAGACCTCGGACAACAGCTTGACGGTTGAGTCGATAGCCCAGCCGTGCGAGCTGCACCTGCGGCTGGTGCGCGAGGGCGTCACGTCCATGGAGGCCATGCTGCGCGCCGCCGCCGCGCGCTGGGGCCCGCAGCGCTGCCTCGGCACGCGCACCGTGCTGGGCGAGCAGGACGAGCCGCAGCCCAACGGACGCGTCTTCAAGAAGGTACGTACACGGGGACCTAGGCCACACCTCGGTGGCCGAAAGTCCGCCTGAGGCACAGGAAGTTGCTGGTTGTATTCCCGCCGCGGGGCCATTGTCTGGGTGTTTTTTTATGTTTTATAGGTATTTACAAAAAAAAATCTATGTAGTATATCAGTCTTGCAACACCCATAGTACAAGCTCTGCTTAGTTTGGGGTTAGGTGATGCTGTGTTATTAGTCCGGAAATATTTATTTACTCTTTCGCACCTCTACATTAAAATTGATAAGATTAGAGACTTCAAGAAGGTAGGGCAGTCCAGTTTCTATTTATTTTTAGTTTAATTAACAGCCTCTGTGTTGAAACACACCATCAATATTCGCGTATTAATATTATTCTACTGAAAAGAAAATCCGTTCTCGCTCTCACCTAAAAGATCTCTACTGCGCAGCATTGGACGCAGAGTTTACCAAATCATCGGTCACCTTCTTCATAATCATCATCATGTCCTTCTTCATCCACCATAGATGTCCACCTAAAAGATGCAACGATGATTTGGTAAACTCTGCGGGTTCACAGTAGATGCAGGCCGCTTCCAACCGTAATAACTGGATATCTTGTGTAATGCTTATGCCCAGCGGTAGACGTCCTACGGCTAAAATTATAATGGTGATGACACGCCTTTCATACTATCCTATCGGTCCACAGTTCAAAATGGGGTCATACAAGTGGCGGTCGTACGACGACGTGGAGCGCGAGGCGCGGCAGTTCGGCGCCGGGCTGCGCGAGCTCGGCTGCGCGCTGCGCCACAACGTCGCCATGTTCGCCGAGACGCGCGCCGAGTGGATGGTCGCGGCGCACGGCTGCTTCAAGCAGAGCATACCGGGTACGTGCACCACGGAAGCCCTCCTCTATGCTGATACATCAACGAGTTAGCCTTCTTAGGGTCGACATGCTCTAGTAAGATATCAGTGCAGCTCGTTGCAGTGGATGGTCGATGCGTATGGTGGAATTTACACCGATCGGCGCGGCGAGTTTCCGACCGTAGCCCACCGCGTCCGTTAGCGTTACCAAAAAGCGGTGGAATACGCGGTCGATTGTGTACCGAGGAGTACGTGCTGATGCGCGTCGGTTGGTGTGAATCCTACCTTAGGCTGCTCCAAGCCGAATATAAAGGGTATCGATACACTCCAATCCCGTAAATGCTCTAAAAATAAACCACACTAGATAACTGATAGATTCAGGCGTTACTTTGCGGAAATCCATTCTAAATACCCAAATCGAACCGCCACTGCACACACCTGCACAGCCGAGGAATATTCGCTCGATTCGCGACGCCTACAATTCCTTACTTGAATAAATATTAATAAAATTATCTCAGTATTTCAATTTAAATAAATAAATGAATACCCCTACTTCAATCAACTACTAAAGTCCGTTCATTGGGGGTCGGTTAGGGAAAATACGTTGTTTCCGCTGGAAAATCCATAAAACACTATCTCCGCCGTAGCGTAAAAAGCTAGTCATCTTATCATATATACTTGTTGCAGTGGTCACAATCTACGCCACCCTCGGCGACGACGCGATCGCGCACGGCATCAACGAGACCGAAGTGTCCACCATCATCACCTCCCACGACCTGCTGCCCAAGTTCAAGAAGATCCTCGCACACACGCCGCGGGTGGACACCATCGTCTTCATGGAGGACCAGCTGAAGGAGACGCCCCGGGACGGCTTCAAGCCCGGCATCAGGATCGTGGGGTACAAGGAGGTGGTGCTCATGGGAACCAACTCTAAGATTGGTAAGTGGCTGTGATATACCATCAGAGAGATTTATATCTAGAGATTTTAATATTGCCCAACATGTTTAACTTAATATCGTCTATCCTTTTGTCATAATAGAACAGCATTCCGCTATATTTCGTCTATTATTAACCTCATTTTAAGAAGTTCTGTGTTTTAAACATTGCTACAAGATACTAGTTTTAATACGTCTTTGTTGTGACCTGTCCTTTTATTTTAGATTGTGACAAATTAGAAAATATTATAATGTCACTTTTATAATATTTTCTTGAACCAACGACATTTACGAATAAATAGTTTAGTCAAAAAGAGAAATAATAATAATAGGCGCTATTTTCTCGTGTTAAGCTACAGGCAAGAGGACTTTGTGTAATCATCATCATTTTGCTCGACACGTTTGGCAGGCAAATTGGCAAGCGCTGGTTTATTTACTTTTCATGGATCTTGTATGAAATTAGCCGCGTATTGACTGGCCGAGCTTATGTCCAGCCTTAGGTGTTTTCCTTGTCACGCTAACCATCAGCCTGTCAGCGCCGATGGTCAGAGTGGCACTAAGACCAGCCTCAGACGTGGAGAGAAGCTGGGGCAAGGCTGCACATGCAGTAGGCGTGGCTCCCTCGCGAGGCTGCTAGGTCATTCAGTACGCAACCATTTGTTAAATTAACCGTGTCTTTCCAGAGAGCTCCCCGCCCGCGCCCGTGGACACCGCCATCATCATGTACACGTCGGGCTCCACCGGCGTGCCCAAGGGCGTGGTGCTGTCGCACCGCAACATGGTGGCCACGCTCAAGTCCTTCACGGACGCCATGCCCATCCTCTCCTCCGACGTGCTCATGGGCTTCCTGCCGCTGGCGCACGTGTTCGAGCTGCTGGCCGAGAACATGTGTCTCTACGGAGGTGAGTGCTCGCAGCATGCAACATGGTGCCACGCTCAAGTCCTTCACGGACGCCATGCCCATCCTCTCCTCCGACGTGCTCATGGGCTTCCTGCCGCTGGCGCACGTGTTCGAGCTGCTGGCCGAGAACATGTGTCTCTACGGAGGTGAGTGCTCGCAGCATGCAACATGGTGCCACGCTCAAGTCCTTCACGGACGCCATGCCCATCCTCTCCTCCGACGTGCTCATGGGCTTCCTGCCGCTGGCGCACGTCTTCGAGCTGCTGGCCGAGAACATGTGTCTCTACGGAGGTGAGTGCTCGCAGCATGCAACATGGTGCCACGCTCAAGTCTATCCGCCATATAGCGCCATGCCCATACGACTGCTCCGACGTATACAGCGTTACTGACCCTTGTGGCCACACGAGTGCACGGAGTGCGATCGAGTGCGATCTCAGGGCTGTGCCTCATTCCCTGAGCTTCATCTCTGATGGACATTACCTCCAGGCGCGTTATGTTCTACATTTTAAATTCAAACTTGACGCGACGCGTTTCTCAAGAACCGACCTGAAATTTTAGCTTTCCCTACTAGATGGCAGCACAGTCATGTAGTATTAGAGCGCGCTATCGAATCGTTTTGTTAACTACTATCAGAGCCCTGCGGTGTTACTAACGTTGCAAAGGATTTCCTTGCAAAATGTATGTTTTCCAACTGTAAAAAGTATACAGTGCTTTTCGAAAAACTGTGTTTCTGTGTACCAAATATAACTTAGTCAGTAAAAAAAGTTTTCCGGAGAATTGTTGTAATTAATTTTCTGGTTTGCAGGTGTCCCAATCGGTTACTCAACGCCGCTCACCATGCTGGACTCGTCCAGCAAGATCATGAAGGGAACCGAGGGAGACGCGTCCGTTCTGAAACCCACATGCATTACTACAGTACCGGTAAGTGGTTTAGCGTGATATTAGAAATGAGTCATTCATTCATTCACTCGTCAACTATGAGTAAAGAGTTAAAGTGAAAGAGGGTCAACTATAATTGAGAACATAATTGAGAATTTTGTTTTTAGTATATGTAAATGATCTCCCGTATTTTGCTAAAGACCTTTGTGACATAGTCTTATTTGCTGATGATACTTCTTTATTATTTAAAGTCGATAGGAATAAAAATAATTTTGACGATGTAAATAACTCACTGTCACTAGTACTAAATTGGTTTACGGTTAATAACTTACTGCTAAACGCAAAAAAAACTAAATGTATTAAATTCAAACTCCCTAATGTTAAAGAATTTCCTACAAAAATCATATTAAACGATGAAATTCTCGAGCTCGTTGACTCAACAGTGTTCCTAGGTTTACATATTGATTCTCGTCTACAATGGAAACCCCAAATTACAAACCTTGCAGGTAGACTTAGTTCAGCCGCTTATGCAGTGCGAACAATGAGATATATCACAGATGAGGGTACAGCTAGACTGGTTTATTTTAGTTACTTTCATAGTATTATGTCATATGGTATCCTACTCTGGGGTGCTGCAGCCGATATTCAAACTATATTCGTGCTGCAAAAAAGGGCTGTACGTGCAATATATAAAATGAAACCACGTGACTCCCTCAAAGAAAAATTCAAAGAGATTAACATTCTAACTGTAATCTCACAGTACATTTTTGAGAACTTGATGTTCACCCACAAGAATAAGCATTTGTTTCTAAGAAAAAGTGACGTACATAGTATTAACACTAGAAGTAAAGAAAAATTACTAATTCCTACTTACAGACTAAAAAAACTAGGCAAATCATTTATGGGTAACTCTGTACGTTTTTATAATAAGCTTCCTCATAATGTAACAGAGCTTCCTATTAGAAAATTTAAATCATTTATTAAGAGAAGTCTAATGAAAAAAGCGTATTACTCTATAAATGATTATATAAAGGATGATGCAGCTTGGATAGATGTTGCTTAGTTCCACAGTAACAGGCTCTAATAATTCTGGTTGACCAGGACTGATATGCTCATGCTAAAATAGCTTCCTTATATGACAAACATTTTTTTTATTGTAAATGTTAAACTTATAATAGTTACCTATAAATAAGAACTCCAAAATTGTAATAACTACAAAATTGTAATAACTGATAAAGCTGTGTTGTTCTATTCGCTTCTCAACTCAGTATAAAACATTGAAGCGAACTGTCAAGACAATGTTATTTCCTTGATATTTGTTATTTAAGCAATTTAGTTTTATTAATTTTAATTTTAAGTTGACCTGTCCATGTAGGCTATGTGCTTCTAAGGAAATAAACGTTTTGACTTTGACTTTGACTTTGACTTTGAGACTCATTTAATATTTAGATCTTTTGTAAACTACATTCTGTTGAAGCAAATAAATGATGATTATGGATTATTATTATTATCCAGGGCTAGCCTATATATAATATTCTCACCACTAAAATTACTATAATATTATACTCATTGCAGTTGATAATGGACCGCATCAGCAAAGGCATCACAGACAAGGTGTCCCGGCAAGGCGCGCTCGCCAGCGCGCTGTTCAAGTGGGCCTACTCCTACAAGCAGACCTGGATGCGCCGCGGGTACGACACGCCCGTGCTCAACAAACTGGCAAGTTTACCCAACCTGTTATATAAAGATAAAGAAAGTTTTATTCGTGTTACATCTGCAATACAAAACTATGTTAAAAATACTAAATCTAATATCTAAATCTAATATAGAGAGAAAGGGAAGCTAGAAGGACAGGCGCCGTAACGCGGTTTAGCCTCCCATATTAGGAAGTTATCACGAAAGAAAACGACAGTCATTCTCCATCCATTTTATGCGTATTGTACCTTTGATCAAGTTAACTGTCCATCTTGGAAAGTTTTTATGTTATTCATTATTTATTTAACCTGAGGCCATTTTAATTAGGATTGGATTCCTTCAGGACGTCATAGTGAGGTTCAGTAGAAACTATTATGACTATTTTCGCTGATCTAAAGTTAACCCCCCCTCGAGATATTTGAATTATGGCAATGTCATATGTTTATCATAAAAATTTGACGTTGCTAATGACCCCTCGCCACATGTCGGTGGCATCAGTAGAATAAGTGTGAAAACATACTATGCCGCAATTACGCGACCGAAGTCCGCGGCTGATTTTACTTTCCGTCGTATTCAACCGATACGACGCACCATACGTGACGACCCTTCACATCGATCCGTCGTACTGACATCATTGAATTCCGTAGATATTCAACAAGATCCGCGGGCTGCTGGGCGGCGAGGTGCGCATGATGATCTCGGGCGGCGCGCCGCTGTCGCCCGACACGCACGCGCAGGTCCGCATCTGCCTCTGCTGCGACGTCGTGGCGGGCTACGGCCTCACCGAGACCACCTCCAGGTAACCGGCCACTGCGCACTATTATGATGATCTCGGGCGGCGCGCCGCTGTCGCCCGACACGCACGCGCAGGTCCGCATCTGCCTCTGCTGCGACGTCGTGGCGGGCTACGGCCTCACCGAGACCACCTCCAGGTAACCGGCCACTGCGCACTATTATGATGATCTCGGGCGGCGCGCCGCTGTCGCCCGACACGCACGCGCAGGTCCGCATCTGCCTCTGCTGCGACGTCGTGGCGGGCTACGGCCTCACCGAGACCACCTCCAGGTAACCGGCCACTGCGCACTATTATGATGATCTCGGGCGGCGCGCCGCTGTCGCCCGACACGCACGCGCAGGTCCGCATCTGCCTCTGCTGCGACGTCGTGGCGGGCTACGGCCTCACCGAGACCACCTCCAGGTAACCGGCCACTGCGCACTATTATGATGATCTCGGGCGGCGCGCCGCTGTCGCCCGACACGCACGCGCAGGTCCGCATCTGCCTCTGCTGCGACGTCGTGGCGGGCTACGGCCTCACCGAGACCACCTCCAGGTAACCGGCCACTGCGCACTATTATGATGATCTCGGGCGGCGCGCCGCTGTCGCCCGACACGCACGCGCAGGTCCGCATCTGCCTCTGCTGCGACGTCGTGGCGGGCTACGGCCTCACCGAGACCACCTCCAGGTAACCGGCCACTGCGCACTATTATGATGATCTCGGGCGGCGCGCCGCTGTCGCCCGACACGCACGCGCAGGTCCGCATCTGCCTCTGCTGCGACGTCGTGGCGGGCTACGGCCTCACCGAGACCACCTCCAGGTAACCGGCCACTGCGCACTATTATGATGATCTCGGGCTGCGCGCCGCTGTCGCCCGACACGCACGCGCAGGTCCGCATCTGCCTCTGCTGCGACGTCGTGGCGGGCTACGGCCTCACCGAGACCACCTCCAGGTAACCGGCCACTGCGCACTATTATGATGATCTCGGGCGGCGCGCCGCTGTCGCCCGACACGCACGCGCAGGTCCGCATCTGCCTCTGCTGCGACGTCGTGGCGGGCTACGGCCTCACCGAGACCACCTCCAGGTAACCGGCCACTGCGCACTATTATGATGATCTCGGGCGGCGCGCCGCTGTCGCCCGACACGCACGCGCAGGTCCGCATCTGCCTCTGCTGCGACGTCGTGGCGGGCTACGGCCTCACCGAGACCACCTCCAGGTAACCGGCCACTGCGCACTATTATGATGATCTCGGGCGGCGCGCCGCTGTCGCCCGACACGCACGCTCAGGTCCGCATCTGCCTCTGCTGCGACGTCGTGGCGGGCTACGGCCTCACCGAGACCACCTCCAGGTAACCGGCCACTGCGCACTATTATGATGATCTCGGGCGGCGCGCCGCTGTCGCCCGACACGCACGCGCAGGTCCGCATCTGCCTCTGCTGCGACGTCGTGGCGGGCTACGGCCTCACCGAGACCACCTCCAGGTAACCGGCCACTGCGCACTATTATGATGATCTCGGGCGGCGCGCCGCTGTCGCCCGACACGCACGCGCAGGTCCGCATCTGCCTCTGCTGCGACGTCGTGGCGGGCTACGGCCTCACCGAGACCACCTCCAGGTAACCGGCCACTGCGCACTATTATGATGATCTCGGGCGGCGCGCCGCTGTCGCCCGACACGCACGCGCAGGTCCGCATCTGCCTCTGCTGCGACGTCGTGGCGGGCTACGGCCTCACCGAGACCACCTCCAGGTAACCGGCCACTGCGCACTATTATGATGATCTCGGGCGGCGCGCCGCTGTCGCCCGACACGCACGCGCAGGTCCGCATCTGCCTCTGCTGCGACGTCGTGGCGGGCTACGGCCTCACCGAGACCACCTCCAGGTAACCGGCCACTGCGCACTATTATGATGATCTCGGGCGGCGCGCCGCTGTCGCCCGACACGCACGCGCAGGTCCGCATCTGCCTCTGCTGCGACGTCGTGGCGGGCTACGGCCTCACCGAGACCACCTCCAGGTAACCGGCCACTGCGCACTATTATGATGATCTCGGGCGGCGCGCCGCTGTCGCCCGACACGCACGCGCAGGTCCGCATCTGCCTCTGCTGCGACGTCGTGGCGGGCTACGGCCTCACCGAGACCACCTCCAGGTAACCGGCCACTGCGCACTATTATGATGATCACGGCCCGACAGAGACCACCTCCAGGTGAATGCTATGCCGTGTTATGCCAGTCGACATTTTGACGCTCGCGCCGAGACATACCACCGTGACGGTCATTTGACTTAGGTAATGTGTACGTGTACGCAGCGGTTCGCGAGCGAGACCGCGACTCGTTCAGGCTCGTCTCGAACTTGTGGTGTCTCATACCTGCGGTCGCGGTATCGTTTAGCGCGGCAATGCACAGTGGCTGCGAGCATTCCAAATACATTGGTGTGCGTCCTTCCTATTTATTACCAAACATTAAAATTTGTTTGTTAATGTTCACTGTGTATACCAATATTGTTATAATAACAACATGGAGATGAAAGCTGAGTTGTTCTATTCGCTTCTCAACTCAGTGTAAAAAATGGAAGCGAACTGTCAAGACAATGTTATTTCCTTGATTATCCTTAGTTTTTATTTAAATTAGCTCTAAGTTGACCTGTCCATGTAGGCATATGCTTCTAAGGAAATAACCGTTTTGACTTTGACAGCAACAGTGCTGCCGTTTAAGTATCACATTGAATACACCCGTGAGGTTCTTTTCGCGCGCTGCATATTGCTGAGTTGACAGTCCTGATTCCGTTCAAGAAAAATAAAATGTTACCTATGATAGAATTTTTAAATATTTATATGTGTTTTATTTGCAATAATGAAAATATTAAATGAACAATAATTTGCTTAGCGCCGCCGTGATGGACGTGTGGGACCGGTCCACGGGCCGCGTGGGCGCGCCCACCACGGGCACGCGCCTGCGCCTCATCGACTGGGCGGAGGGCAACTACCGCGTCACCAACAAGCCCTTCCCGCAGGTGACACCCTACCCTCTACTTACATTTCATGCGTGTTCCTTGCACACGTCCGGGACTGCAACACCAATAGAAAGCTGAAATGTCTCGATTAGTTGAGTTAGTCATTGAGACTTCAACTTGGAGAGTTAGCTCGAGTTGTTGATGCAGACTCAGATCAGATCTTATTTTGCGTACATTCAATACAATTGTAAAAAACAAGTCCGTGGGTTAGCCCGTGAAAAAATACTGACCACCTTTTTTGAAGTGAAACTTCTTTAGGATCGTTGTGATTTCAAACCGGATGCAACGGAAAAACGACAGGTAAGCCAATCTTAAACGCTAACAAGGTTTGCGCGACGCCAGTACTTGGACCGCCCAAACAAAATCTTTTTGCACAGTATTTTTTTTTATTTATCTCATTCTTTTGTCGATTTACTGAAGTTTCGCTTGTATCGTGTGTGAATCGCACACACACCTTTTTTTTATTATATAAGAAAGTGCAAAGATATAGAGCATAATATTTTGAAATAATTTTCTGTTTCCCTATCAAATCTAAATCAAATCATCATTAATTTATTTCAGACAACCTTAATTGTGTGGGAATACAAATTAATTTAGCATAATAAAATACATTATAGAGACTAAAATCAATACTCGATGTCAAAATCAACTACAATGTACAAAATAAACTGCTGTCCAGTGTCTCATAAACAGACAACTTCAGACAGACTCTTATTGTAACGATTTTGGAATAAATAGCATGACAGCGACACAAGTCAGCGTCTCATCCGTCCGCGACGCTTCACTACAGAAGTGGCACTTCTGTAGTCAGTTTAAAACGTAGTGATTATATACTCTCTGGTCAGTTATCGCCACTCGCTTGTGTCTGCCTTGGCCGTACGTGCGCATCAAGTTTTAGCAAAATAGCCTTAACTTTCAAAACATACATATTATTATACATACATGGTACCTCGTGTATTAACGTTGGTCCGCGGACACGCAGGGCGAGGCGGTTATCGGCGGCGACTGCGTGGCGGAGGGCTACTACCGGCAGCCGGAGAAGACGCGCGAGGAGTTCCTGGACGAGCAGGGCCGCCGCTGGTTCCGCACCGGGGACGTCGCCGAGCTGCACCACGACGGCTGCATCAAGATCATCGGTAATTATGACAACAAACTGTCTCTACTTATATTTTAAACCTGATGAGTTTTTTGGAGACATAATACATATAAACAGAAGGCACATAAACAGAAGGCACATAAACAGAAGGCACATAAACAGTGTCCCAAGAAGGCTTCCAGCTCAGCATTCGTTGACTTGCGTGTAACGAGAAAACGCTGTATCAAATAAAACAAAATAAGAATTTGCGTGGAAGAGTACCGAACACAAATTTTCGCGTTCAATATATTAGTAGGTAATTCTAATTCTAAGTGGAGGAACTGAGATCTGCACTGACATCTCGCCTAGGAGTGTTTAGTGCATTATCCCCCTGCCTCACCAGGCCCCAACCAGCCCAACTGATGTAGCGGAGTAGGACTTTCGGCGTTGTAACTAATTGATACAACACCGAAAAACACTACATGTTCCACCGTCTCCTATATTAGTAGGTATTTATTTATTTGAAAGAAAACCAACAGCCAAGATTATCACTATAACTAACCTAGTAGCAACAGATAGCTAATTAAAGATCTTTACGGATGGTCACAAATTAAACATCAAAAAGTGAACACACCTACATGGTCACAATGAACAATACAATATAATAACATACAAAAAACCAAAAACCTATATAACTACATAGTTACTAACAATAACTATTAGCTAGTCGCTGCCTAACTGAGTTGACTCCAGAAGTAAACAGATCCAAGCCAGCAATGGATGGATCAGGATGCCTGCGTAGCTTATTAAAAGCGTCACTAGTATAGGTATATCCAGTATATCTTCATTTAAATCTACTCCAACCGGAAGGCTAAAATAACTCCGCTTGAACGCACTCATGCTATCTCCACTCATTCCAGACCGCAAGAAGGACCTCGTGAAGCTGCAGGCCGGCGAGTACGTGTCCCTCGGCAAGGTGGAGGCGGAGCTGAAGACGTGCCCCATCGTGGAGAACATCTGCGTGTACGGCGACAGCTCCAAGAACTACACCGTGGCGCTCGTGGTGCCGCACCCGCAGCGCCTGGCCGAGCTGGCGGCGCGCCTCGCCCCCGGAGCCCCCGACCGGGACCTCGCCGCGCTCTGCCGCGACAGCGCGCTCGAGAAGGCCGTCGTCAAGGAGCTGGCCGACCATGCCAAGAAGTGTAAGTCGCTCACCCTGCAAAGCTTCCTTTTACCGCGGGAGAATCTATCAGAGGAGGTAGATATAGGTAGAAATCCCGTATTACGTGAAACAGCGCAGATGGCGATGGATTCCTTTTTTAAAGTTAATGGCATTCGTGACCTCCGTGATCGAGACAGTCCACTATCGCTTTGAAGGACACGTCATAGATAAAACTGCATACCAAACTCGTTGTTATAATATACCAGTTACATAATATACTATTCTATTCCAGGCGGTCTGGAGAGGTTCGAGATCCCGGCCGCGGTGAAGCTCTGCACGGAGGTGTGGTCCCCCGACATGGGGCTGGTGACGGCCGCCTTCAAGATCAAGCGGAAAGACATCCAGGAGCGCTACAAGGAGGACATCAAGCGGATGTACGCCTCCTGAGCGCGCTGCACTCCGGCCGGGGCGGGGCGGGGCGGGACGGGGCGGGGCGGGCGGCTATGCGCGGGGGGAGCGGACGTGTGAAGCCGATCTGATTCATATAAGCTCGAGACTCAGCTGGTCTGATTCACAAGAGTTCAAAATTCAACCGGTCAAAGGGACTACTGCGCTATGTTTAGCAGTTGACGCGTATTTGAATTGTGTGTAATGAATTTTCGTACTGCGGTGGCCACTTGACGTGGAGTTGAGCTGCTGATACCTGTCAAATAGGCGCTATACTTTGACTACACGTCAACTGTTTTTTTGCCCCTTGATCCATGTAAGTTCAACAAAATTCCCTTATAAACTTTCAATTGCCATTTCTCTATTGAGATGTATATATTTGCTTAATCTAACAATCAAGCGTTGATTGAAATAGTGTCTCTGTAATGACTTTTGTATAAACAACATTATTTACGAGGACACTATTAATAACGGTTATAGCACTCACAGCGCCAGCGTCTACCCAAACATAGCCTTTTTTTATTTAAGGCTGAATATACATAGATAATTAACATTTTAGGCACAAAATTGTAATTAATTAGTATCACACGAGTTCCGTATAGCTGGCAAGCCTCCCCGGCCGAGCCGTATCACATTCAGATGTACATTTTATTCGACTTGTCGTTGCACCGATTAGGAGTATAGTCATAATAAAATCGTAGCTTTGATCGGTCCCGGTTATACATTTTTGATAAGTCTTGTACATATTTATTAAATTTCGTCTCTAAATGTAGTTGGTATTACCGTAATACATTACTCGAGTGAGCATGTCTGTTCTGTTGTTAATTTTACATGCAAAATTATATTCACTGAGATTATTGTGTAAAATAGATCTGACTTTGAATGTTGTGTGAATGCTTCGCGCGACGGCACGGCTGAGTTCTCCTATTCCTGCAGCCGTCGTTGGCGCGAGACAGTAACTATTACGGGAATTACGCTAACTCGATAGAATAAGTTAACGTTTAGTACTTAGAGAGTATCGGGGTTAGAGTTTGCCAATTTAATAATAATTTTTGCAATAATATTAGCGGTTTTTATTTGTTAATCAATGCAATGTTGCGTTCGGTGATGAATATCACTGCATAATCTATAGCCAAATGGTTTGTTTAGTGAAATGTTGCCGCTGCGTGAAATAGCATTGTTGATGTTTCTAGGACTTCTTCTTAGGATTACTGCTAGTATGTATGTCTAAAGCAGCTGTATATTGTAAGTATCTGTGATGATACCATACAAGATCCGATTCCCGATCGCGCAGTGGCGACGTAAAGCAAAAATTTGTTGATTAGTTTTATTATGAATCATGGGCTATTTTCACGTATTGTTGGCTGACATCTAGACCAAGGCTAGTCAGCGTTACTTCGAATGTTAAACATGTTAATGTATAGCATTTTGTCTTTCTCTGGCCGCATTTTGCCGGGCATTTACATCCTAATCAATTGTATTTTGTCAATCATTATAAATGTTATGAAATTCCATTGATGTATTTAGTGTGAAATGTATTGTATGTTACTGTGACGAGTAGCAACATATTTTTCGACATATGTGTAATAATAGTTTTGGAAGTAAAGTGTAATGTTATATTACAGAAATAATAGCGTCGGTAGGTAGATAGGTGTTCCTTGCTCAGTTTTTATGTGACTACTTTTGTTTGAAATTCTTAATATTGCAATGAGAACCATTTTTGTATTATTTATTCAATAAATGTTAATAAAATCATTCATGTTTGTTTTATTTCCTAAGGTAGGTATATATAGTTTTCCCGCTGCTAAATAGTATTTTCATTCCTTTATACAGGTTGTCCGGTAATCAATGGATATCTTTGAAATGGGTAAGAATTGCTAATGTCTGTTCAGAAAATATATATAAAAATCTATACCAACAGGTACCTAAGTAATAGCTTTATTTAAATTACTTATAAATGTTACCTTACGGCACATTCACTATGACCATAAATGTGTATTCCATGGTTATTTTCTGGGTTATTCGATAACTATGCTATCATCTACGGATAAACGCTTTTCTAAGAAGTCTAGAATGTCGACGTTCATTAATGTGTTCAAATATCCGAACATATGTATCGGGCGTCTGGTGCAACAGACCTAAATCCACTTGATGGTTTTATTGGAACTGCCTCAAAGTAAGTCTATTCGATCTTAAGAAGAATTAAGTAAACGTGTCAAGGCAGCTGGATCGAAAATAAACGAGATATTGCACTTCTTAGAAGAGCATTTATTCGTAGATGTATAGGAGAAAATGTCAAACAATTTGAATATCTTTATTAAAAAATAAACTTTTATTCACGTCAAATACGTTTATTTACAGACCTAATAAGTCATATTAGTAGAATACAAAAAAAAAAGTAAAAAAAAGGTGTGTGTGCGATTCACACACGATAGAAGTGAAACTTCAGTATGATATATTATTATATCGAATAGAAAAAAAGGGTAAATGAACGCATCTGCTAAAATGATAAGAGAAACAAACATATATCTGTAATTATTCGGATTATTTATATTACTTCAATAAAGCGTATTACATAAAGTATGTTACAAAATAATATAAATAAAATACAGCAATACCTCTTTGCGCGATACTTCGTAGTCTCAACTACGAAGTATCGCGCAAAGAAATTTAAATAAAGCATTGTATTTGTGTCTCTTACCATTTCCGTTTCATCTTTTTGCATCCGGTTTGAAATCACTACGATTCTATAGAAGTTTCACTTCAAAAATATGTGAATGAGATTTGCTATTTTAATGCAGTAAAAAAGATCTTCTGTCGTAATTCATAGCGACAATTCCAGGAATCGAGCCTTCGAAAAGGCAGCAGAGCCGACTGACTAGTAATAGTATGCGTCAAAACAATTTATGGTCCTTGTTCTGGGGACTACATAACTTCAGTCTCCCTCGGGTAGGAAAGGGAGTAGGAGATTCTGTCTAGCTCTCATTCCATTAGTTGAGGCTTGAAATTACACACAAAACACAATACCTACAGCCTCGTTTTATTTTTATCAAAGACGTACAGAGGACATACAATTCAATTTATTTAATTCAGCTTCACATAGTTACAGCCATAGAGAGTTAAGTTAAGAGGTAATGTAGATAGGTAATTTACAGCTAAAAATATTTTTTTTTTAATAGAAAATGAAGAACACATCCTGCGTTTACGGACGCATGACATTATGAATGTGCGTCCAGTGCTTCTTCATAAAAGCGCAGTCCGAGTCCAGCCTGCCAGCTGTAACGTTCAGATAGCTACTGGTGCTGGCCCTTACGAGGCGGCGCATCAGGGATGCTGTTCTGTTCCATGAAAATCATCAACGGATGATTGCGTAAAAATCATCAACGCGGGAGTCTGCAAACATCCCGGATGCGCTACAGAAGCGGGGCAGTCCCAGTAGCACTCTGAACGCGTTATTATACTGAACGCGCAGGGCATTCCATTGTGGTAATTTTTATTATTTTCTTATTCTCTTGTATTTTTAAGGATCGTCCACGGAAAGTCTACCACTAAACAGCCTATGTGGACTGTGCTTAATGGCTGTAATGATGATGATGATCAATGGTTTTTGAATAATGAAAAAGGAAAACAGATTTATTAATATTTAATCAGGGATTTTCTATATACTAAGCGAGTTTAGGGAGTATTTGAATATCGAGTATAAAGTAGCGAGCTAAACATTTAAGAAAAGAAAAACTTTTTTGTCATATGTGTAAGGAGTTTATTATAAGCTATACACAAGCTTATAATTAGATCGTACACAGGCACATAATTCTAAATAACTCATAATCGTCTCTCGAGGTCAACCTTACGACTAATTCAACGAGGTCCAATCCGCACCACCCGGTCCGCCCTACGCGGGCGTCATCTTGCAGAGGTGCCGCAGCTGCATGATCTTGATGTCGTCCGAGCTGAACTTGACCACGCCCTCCTGGTTCTCGATGGAGATGAGGTGCCCCGTGGAGTCGCGGTCCTCGCCCTGCACCACGCGCACGCGGTCCCCGGCCGCCGGGACCGCCGGCTCCAGCGCCGCCGCCGCCACCGACACCACGCGCTCCTCCGCCGCCACGTACAGCGCCACCGAGCCGCCCTGCACACCGCGCACCACGCCCCGCGCGCCCGCCAGCTCCCCGCGCGCCACGCGCACCTCCAGGTCCGCGCCCGCCCAGTCCGCGCCCGCGCCGGGCGGGGAGCCCTCGTACTGCGGCGACGGCGACGGCCGGTACGGGCTGTACGTGTGGTCCGAGCCGTACATGGTGCCCGGCGTGGCCGGCGTGAACGGGCCCGCGCCGTAGCCGCCGCCCTCGTAGCCGGGGCTGCGCTCGAGCGAGTAGTCGAAGTCGGCGTTGCGCGCGGGCGTCGCGGCCGCGGCGGGGTCCCACGCGCCGTGCGCGGGCGTGCGTCCGCCGTCGTGCGAGGGCGTCGCGCCGCCGTAGTGCGGCGTGCGTCCGCCGACGTCGTAGATGGGGGTCTGGCTGCCGTGCATCGGCGTCTTGACGCCGGTGTCGCGGTACGTGGGCGTCATCGCCTGCATCGCCGGCGTGCGGCCGCCGGCGGTGGGCGTGCGCGCGTAGAAGGAGGCGGCCGGGTCGCGCGAGGCGGCGCCGGCGCCGGCGATGTGGCCGCGGTCCACGGAGATCGTCTGGCAGGCGGAGTGCAGCTCGACGCGCGCGGTGGAGCCGGTCGCGTCCTTGACGATGCCGACGTTGCCCTTGTACGGGCCGCCGGTGATCTTGATCGTCTGGCCGATGAGGTCGCGGTCGCGCGCGGCGCCGCCCCGGCCGGCCCCGCGACCGCGGCCGCGCGCGCCCGGCGTGCCACCGCCGCGCCCCCCGCCGTGCGCCGGGGACTGTATGCGCGGCGACATGAAGCCGAGCGCGAGCCCGGGCGCGGCTCCGGCGCCGGCGCGGTTGCCCCCGGCGAGCTGCAGGTGGCGCGTCTTGCAGACGAACACGCCGCCGTTGTCGAGGTACATGCGCGACTGCAGGAAGGCGAAGTTGCGGTAGAGGTGCTTGATCTCGCCGTTGCGGCCGGCGTGGGGGCCGTCGATCACCTTGACGATGTCGCGCTTCTGGATCGCGTTGTGCTCGGAGTCGAGCGCCATCGTGAAGCGGTTCTCGCGGCGCTTCTGCAGCGCCTGCGGCTTGCACTCGATCACCTTGCCCTGCACGCCGAGCACGTGGAAGGACTCGCGCTCGAGGCGCACGATGACGCCGACGGTCTGCGGGTCGAGCTGCACCATGTCGCCCCACTGGAAGTGGCCGAGCGAGTCCACGCCCGTGGCCATGTCGGAGCACAGCTGCAGGTCGCGCGGCAGCACCTCCAGCTCGTGCATGGTGAGGTCGGACACCAGCACGGCGCGGTGCGGCTCCACGCGCACCACCAGCCCCGTGTCGCCCTCGTAGCGCCCCGCCACCACCTGCACGATACACCTTCTCTATTACTCACTGAAAAACACTACAATAAGCGATCAAGAAAACAATTGAATCAAAATGTTACCTTCACATGGTCACCCTGCTTGAAATACTTCCTCAGCTCGTTGGGTTTGAAGACCAGCGGGTCCTTGAGCGCGTCGTGTTTCGGCATGACGGTGATCATGGAGCCGTCGATGGCGATGATGCGCGCCTGCAGGTTGGCCAGGTCGCCGGCGGACACCTCCACGTTGTCGCCCATGCTGAACGAGTGCAGCGCGGCCGGGTCGTCCTTGGCCGGCGCCGCCAGCTCGATGTCAACCCCCTCCGGCTGCTCCTCAAACCGTTCCAACTCAGTCAGGGTTGGTTTGACCCCTTCGGCCAGAATAGCTGACATAGTAAAGTTCTTGTAGAGGAATCCTTTTCGGGAGTATCTGTTTCCTTCGAAAATCAGGAAGTCACCATCAGAAGTCACCTCGCCACCTATCGATCTTATTGCCTCCGGGTCGAAAGGCTTGGCCGCAGGACGCCGCTTTTTCTTTCTCTTTGCAGCTTCGCTCTCACTCTGAACTGTGCGTAAAGCACCTCTCAACCTTGTGTAATCTATTCTAGGAAGGAGCTTTAGATGAACTTGGTTTTGAGCAAGGTCAATGTAATCTACTTGAGCTATATCATCCTTGTAGAGACCTCTCTTTAGTCGAACCCATTGCTTTGGTTTAAGACCGGACTGTTCTTTTACAACCCTTAGCACATCTGTCATTTCTTTGATAGGAACCATGTCCTGTTTCCATATACCCATTCTCAGGGTACCTACATTGTTTATTAAGTTTTTAACATGTGTTTGTTTGTAAGCCTCAATGTAAATGTATCCTTTGACACCCTCTGGTGCTACAACTGATTTAATTTGAAATGGTTCCTCAGAAAATTGATAGGCAATAAACTTCCTCATTAGAAGAAGTACTGTGGCTTTTTCTTCACCTATCCTACATTTAACCATCCAAAGATTAGGGTCTTTGATTCCAGGCAGAAGAGTTTGTTGAGTGATTTCATCTGACATCTCCTCGCCACCTTCACCAAAGTGTCTAAGGGCTGCTGATTCATCAGCATATTTGTTTCTAAGATACTCTTCAATCTCTTCCTCTTTCTGTGAGTCCCAGAGGTTTGTACCTCTTCTGCGACCTTCTATTTCCCGAGCAGTGGGTCCAATTTCATCGACTTCATTTCCAACAATACCCATTTCTTGAGCCCCCTCTTCCCATTCATCATCTTCATCCACTTCATCATCCACCTACAAAAAGTTAAAGTTTCATTACTACTTAATAACTATGTAAATAAATGCATCATAAAGTGTGTATTTAATAATGTATGGGTTTGTTGTCTGCTCAGAGTTATAGCTTTATAATTTTGAATTCTCTTTATCTCAACTAAAATATATTTACTTTAATTCTATGTGACCACCTATGTCTCATGTCATAAATTATAAAGAAAATTTTAAATTTATGTGTAAGAACAATAACCATGTAGGTACATCAACACTATATAGTGTATTATCTGTGAGTGTATAAATAATAAATTACCTCAGCTTCATCAATAATGAAGCCTCCATATCGACTATCCTTCTTCCGTTTCTTTCTCAGTCTTTCTTCCTCTTCATCTTCTTCATATTCCTCAGAGTCCACTAGGTCTTCTCCTTCAGGCTCCTGCTCATCCTGAAACATAACCATGAAAAAATGACAATATAAACACACCTACTTTTAAGTGAAATAACAAAACTGCCAATACTGCTATTTGATGGAATCATATTTCAAAAACTAGTCATTAGCAATGATAGGCTAATTCAAAGTAAACTAATACCTCAACTTCTTCATCACCAGAAGCTTCCTTGGCTTCATCGTTGCGGTGTCTACTGCGTCGGCTGGCGTCCGAGCCAGCAGAGCGGCTCCTGCCACGAAACAAAACACGAATAAAACATCGTTTACAAAACAGTTACGGACAAAACAAACATGATTTGGCACTATGTACCTGGACCGTGAGTTTGACTTAGAACGAGATCTTGAGCGCGACCGTGAAGGACTCCGCGAGGGGCTGCGGCTGCCAGAGCGAGATCTAACGGAGCCCGAACGAGACCTCGCGGACCTATTTGATGCAGCACTTCGACGTGATCTCCTGGAGCCTACACTACCAGCTTCGGAACCGCTCCCAGAGAAGTTACTGCCCTCAGAGTCCGACATGCTTGTCTTGAAATTAAATTATTATTTCAGACCCATTTAATTAAATTTTCTGAATTTATTTTTTCTCACACAGAACTTCACTTCACTGTAGCACGCACAGACTAAAAATTGGTATAGTATATTTTAGAGAAAAACAAAAAAAAACATCTACTGATCTTACTAGGTTCTATCAAGCTTAGCATGACGTCACTTTTATGCGAAGATTTGAAAATCGATTTTCATCGTACAACACTAGCAGTCAAGTCAATTCTGCTTTGTCTATGGATTTGTAACAAATTTGCAGACAAAAAAAATTGTCTATTGATTTGTCGTTTTGCCCCACCGATAGTGAAATTTACGTAAAAAATCTCAAAATCTCAATAAATTTTGAGAACAATCAACCAAAAAATGTTGTATTCTACTTTAGGCTATATTTGGTAATTGTTACATTCCATAAAAACCATCCCTTCAGCCGGGTTATTGAACGCCAGAAAGCTGTAGTCGATCGCTAGCTTTCGATCGAATTTTGTCTTCTGCGGTAAACAAAATTGGTGCATCAGTGCAGTGGATCGATCGTGCGTATCGCGTGGTGCAGTGCAGTGCGTGTTAGTCCGGGAACCGCGGGGGCGATGGTGCTGTGAGCGTACGGGGCATCCCTCGAGGTCCCTGAACGGGGTGACATGCTGGAGACGCGGTCGGCGCGCGCCGCTGACTCGGTGTGGGCGAGCAAGCCGCTGCCGGCGCCGCACGCCATGGCCAACTCGCGCCACGGGAAGGCCCAGGTGGGTTTCAAGGTGTTTTCGTACTTACCTCCCATTGTAAGTGGGCGGAACTTATGACTGCTCTAACAGCTGACGGAAACTACATTATTTCCTGATACCTTGTACAATGTTTTTGTTACTACCTGAAAAGTAGTAACAAAAACATTGGGGCATGCACTGAGTATCAATTCTAGACATAATTTCACATAATAATCCTTACAATACAGTTATTAAAAATTCAAATAGCACCAGCTGTTCTCTAATTAGGATATCCTGTTGGCATTGCAATTGCTAATTACAGTTGAATGTAAATAAACCAATTGAGAATTCAATCACATCTGTAAAAGTTCTTTTAAAACTCTTACAAAGCTGATCAGAGCAATGTTTGAGGAGCTTACCTTGTTATTGTTCCAAGTTTCTATGAGTAGCCACATTATTCATCATGATAATAAAATGATATAGGGGCAAGACAAGTTTTTAATAACTAAGTTTTAACTACTTTAAAAGAAAATTTACTAATATTAATTTATTTGTTGTTCCATGTGGTTACAATTTAGGTGTTAAGTTTTATATATACCCTTACATGAGCTCCGTTGGGACATTACAATTATGCGTATTCAGCTATGAAGGTATGTTTTATACCGGTATATAAAGTATGTACTCCAGTTTACTACCTACCCTTTACCGCACTACGGCATTGCCCTTGTATTTGGATTTTCCTGCAGGAAAACTATATTTGCATATTTTAAACTTTCTTTTATTCAATCAGATAGCTGGTACCTTGCTATAGTTCAGCTTTAACGGACCAAACACCAAATTGTGTGTAGTAGAACACTGATAGAGTAGAACTGTTAAAACATATTATACAGCACAAATTGACTATAGATTTTATCTATTGAAAAGACTAACCAACTTCCCTGAGCCTTAACCTGAAAGGAAATACAATAATTGACTTGCTAGAATACATATTAATTAATTAATTAATACATGTCTGATCTTTGATAGTAAATGCATTCAGACTTCAAGCAGGTGTGCAAATGTTAAGACACCCAAGTAATATTAATTTATTACAGTCTTCCATTCTTTTGAAACAAGTATTAGTTGATTTTAAGTACAAATGTCATAATTGAAATAATTTGTAACCTGTATCACAGGACTCGCAAACAATCAACAATATATTCATTACAGGATGATGTCTGCTATGTGGTAGCTAAATATGACTATGCAGCTCAAGGCGCTCAGGAGTTGGACCTCCGCAAGAACGAGCGGTACCTGCTCCTGGACGACACAAAGCACTGGTGGAGAGTTCAGAACGCTCGCAGCCAGTCCGGATATGTCCCTAGCAATTATGTGAAGAAAGAGAAGCCTTCGCTTTTTGATAGGTATGATATCTTTGCTATTTTGTTATGAAGGTAATAAGCATTATTATAAGTTAATAGCGTTACACGCCTCGCCGTTGCCTGTGTTTTAGGATTCACCCCAGAAAAAGTTGCCTATAGACTTCCTTCATAAATGGGCTATCCAACACTAAAAGAATTTTTCAACAAACAACGAACAAACTCTTCTTCTGTATAATATTAGTAAGTTATTATAAATGAGTAAAGTACCTAAATTAATTATTTACAACACAGCCACTAATACCTTATAGTATAGAGCATAAACAATATTTATTATCAATAATTCTAAACCTATGGTATTTTTGACTCATCAATGGATCACAACAACATGAAGATGATTTCATTTTAACATAGAATTACCATGGCAGTGTAGGTATATTTTAATATTATTCATTAATGTTCTGTGATTCACGGGATGCTGATTGTAGGTAGTTTACTTTAATCAGTTGTTTCACTGCATTAATTTGTATTTATATGGGACATCTACATATTATCCTAATTACAGAATTTGCCTTCAAAACGTCAGATACATAAAAACGATACAATTTGCGTTCCCTACTCACTTAATGTATAGTAAAATATATTTACTTCAGGCATCACAGGCCCAAGTAAACATATTATGTCATAAGGACTGATAACATTAGGTAACACAACTATATGTATATTGCCATCATCATCATCTGCAGCCCGACTTCACCCACTGCTGGGTATAGCCTTCCTCTTGCCCTCGCCACTTATTACGGACCTGTGCTAATTGCATCCAGGTGCGCCCTGCGACTTTAGAGATGTCGTCAGCCCATGTTGCTGCTGGACGACCGACGTTCCTATAGGCGTTTCTTGGACGCTAAGTACATACTAATATAAATCTTATATACTTAAATAACACCTCTTCATTCATGGGGTCGCCTATCATAGCGGTGTCCCCTTGCAGTGTAGGCGACCGATGATACGTCGAAACTTGACCCCTTTCTGCCAAAACTCACTCAGGCACGTCGCAAGATGTTGAGTTGGAACCTGCACCACAAATGAACCCAAGCTCCAAGCAAGTCCACATCATAGCGAGATTCCAACATTTCATCGCGTACCGAATAAGCAGTCTTGGTTCTGATGTAGCCCATCACAGCCTCGAAGTATATGTAATCTTATATCTACTATGTATTCAGAAAAAGGAGAAAGTTCTGCCTCATTAATTTGTATAAACTTTCCCAACCTAGGCAATATAAAACTATGTTAATATACATATTTTACATATTTAATTTATAAGATGATAGCTTACAGACCGCACGCGCCATTTAAGATCCCGTCACGGGAATATTTAGGTTATTCCAGGATTTAATGTTGTATTTTTTACCCAAATATAGGTAATAAATACCGTAACAAACTTTCAATTTTACCTGTATAAGTACTCTTTTAACTGGCGTTATTAGGGCACGGGAGAGATCAAAATGTAGCCTTTGTACTAAACTGATGCATCGCGTCTAACGTGTTCACCGATGCGCACCTGATTTCCTTAAACAAGGTGGTATCGGTCTCGACTATAAAGCTAAAGATGTATATTTGTGATTTTTTCATAAATTTGTTATAATAATAGTGTTGGAGGTCCACCAAAACTTGCTAAAAGCTGCGAGCCGACGGTGAGGGCAGACCGCCGCCAGAAATATTCATACATAAGCATTCTACGTCTGATCAGTTTCGTGTTCCGAAATGATAATCACGTATAACCTCTCAACTTGCAGCATCAAAAAGAAAGTGAAAAAGGGTTCTGGTTCGAAAACCCTGCCGTCAAACAGTTCCCCCGTCCGCGGCGGCGGCGCCGAGTCGCCGGGCGCGCGCCGCGTGGAGCCCGCGGAGGCGCTCGGCACCGCCGTCGTCAAGTACAACTACCAGGCGCAGCAGCCGGACGAGCTGTCGCTCACCAAGGGCACGCGGATCCTCATTCTCGAGAAGAGCAATGACGGCTGGTGGCGGGGACAGTTCCAGGCGCATTCTGGCTGGTCAGTCTTGTATATAATTGGTTATTGCTTCACATCTTTATATATATAAATCTTCTGTACGTGATAGTCATTGAAATCCTCCTAAAAAGCTGGACCCGTTTTGATGATTTTTTTGTGTGTGTTTATAAAAACTGCTATTATACCTGAATACGCCACAAATTAAGCCTATTTATGCCATATTTTGCGACTAGTTTAAAGATAACAAGGGTGAAAAGCTTTGATACAACTGTTATTTAACAGATTCAGAACTAATTTCGGTGTATGAATAAGTTTTTATATCAAACGTTCTATTAACCTTCTATTGAAATATTTTCTATTGAATTTTTATGGGTTAGTATTTATTTTGCAGAATAACTACACAATATTTTAACTTCGTTGTGATCAAAAGCATTGAACTCATAGTAAGCAGGGAACCAAGTTAAATATGGTGGTTGTTTGTTCAAAACTTATCTTAAAACTGTATCCAAATTGCAGGTTTCCATCGAACTACACGAGTGAAGAGGGCGACGACGATCCAGTACACACGTACGCGATGGCTGAGAACGTTCTAGATATTGTGGTATGTGTTTTTAATATTCCTCTAAACAAATTAAACTATAGTAATGCTAGTAACACTTACTTGTAGCTGCCAAGATGGTCTAATAAACTTTTAATATTTTTTATGGGAGGTAGATTTATTTTTGTCCACAATCTCACCTGATGTACCTACACCAAAGTACCACCTACAAAGTTATTGACGAAAGAAATGTTCCAACGCCCCAGTGCTTTCTAATTATTTGAAGGGGTTGATATCGAAAAATGTCGTAAGCCCTTTACGCCTGTAAATAAAAATTGTGTAAAATTAATTATTGATTGATGTTGATGCCTTTTTCGATCGCGTTCGAAATTTGAGTAGTTTCGTTGCAGTTTCAGTTGTTTCTCCCCTAAAAACGTCGTCTCTTAATTCATAACATCCTTATCTAAAGAGCCCTGGGTTATTTATTTCTATACAAAATGATATGCCTCATTGTGTTTCCATTTCCAGGTGGCATTGTATTCGTTCACGTCGAGCAACGAGCAGGAACTGTCATTCGAGAAGGGCGATCGTCTAGAGATCGTCGAGCGGCCGCCCTCCGACCCCGAGTGGTTCCGCGCGCGCGACAGCCGCGGCAACGTCGGCCTCGTGCCGCGCAACTACCTGCAGGAGCTCGCGGACTACCTCAGCATCCCTCAGTGAGTCCTGTAGCCTGAAATAACATTAAAGGGTGTATCACTATACATAGGAAACAAGATGGGACCCAAAATACTTCCTTGTGGCATACCAAGGCTTAAAATGAGGTTTAAGATTCTTTATTTCTCATAAGAAAATAATTTCACTTATATAAGAAAACAATATTAACACTTAAAATTATCCATCTTCAGGCTTGTACAATATACAAAATGACTTCTGAAACCACAACTATCTATAGGAACTCGCCACCTCAGTATCCTACTGGAGTCACATAGCCTGAAATAATCGTATGTTTATATACATATGAAACAAGATGAAATCTTGGGGAATTTCAAAACCAAAAATGTATTCTGGAATGTCAAGGGTTGGAATGTTTCCAATCCTGGGTGGATCACACCGTCCGTACAATGCACTACTTGGAGGATCTCGTAGATAACCTCAGCAACCCGCTGTACGCCGATATGGCACGCGGTGAGATACAGCCCTATTTGTAGCGTCTATATACTCGCACCCATTTCTCATTTAGCGTATGTGTTCCAGCGAGGGCCCCGGCGGCGGCGGCGCGGGCGCGGCGGGCGCGGGCTGCGCGGGGCGCGCGTGGTACTACGGCGCCATCACGCGCACGCACTGCGACCTGCTGCTCAACCAGCACGGGCACGACGGAGACTTCCTCATCCGGGACTCCGAGACCAATGTACGTTCCACCACTATCATACCCGAGACCATCAAATGCTACTTCAAATGTAAGGAGGTTGGACCATAGCCCACCAAGCTGGTCCAATGCGGCTTGGTGGGTGTGCCAGACCCTCAGTTGTTGTTTGGCAGAGATACCACAGGCCGGTGGATAGGATGGTGTTTGAATTCCCTCAATAGACATAGTATGTACATCTAACATAGTATGTCTATTTTCCACATAGTGGGGTTGGCTCAACATGTATATTTCTCCCTTTAAAATAACCCTTGTCGGGACAGCTAGCCCAACCCATTCCGAGACAAGCTACATTCCACTCGCTTTGAAGATTGTAGAGCGCTATGAACACTTTTGGGTAATGAGCTCCTCTCAACAGCTCTGGGTCAATATTGCATGCAGAAAGGTGTTCCTTTAAGTACGTCCTTAACGTAGATGCTGACCACAATACACAATGGTCTGGCCAGTCATATAAGAGCCCATAACAGAGAGTACTGCAAAGGTTGCCAACATCGAAATAGATGTAGGGACTATAAATATATGTATACTCTCTATAACAAGTAATTATTTGATTTCCAGGTGGGTGACTTCTCGGTATCCCTGAAAGCGCCCGGCCGCAACAAGCACTTCCGCGTGCACGTGGAAGGCTCGCTGTACTGCATCGGCCAGCGCAAGTTCCCGACGCTCGACCAGCTCGTGCAGCACTACCAGCGCGCGCCCATCTACACCAACAAGCAGGGGGAGAAGCTCTACCTGGTGCGCCCCTTACCCCGCGCCGACTAGAACTACTAAAGGATATATCCCTCGATTGCTCTATCCATTGCTGTATTCATCGGCAATAGTTAGAGTGATACATTATCTATTGCTGCATTTTTCGGCAACAGTTAGAGTGATACTTTATCTATTGCTGCCTTTTTCGGCGATAGATAGCGATTCAAGAGGTGTAGATTTTTAATTTGCTCCCTGGCGATATCGGGTCGCTAGTATGAAATAATTTTACAAGCATTTCGAAGAGTTTTTTCATTATTTTACTAGCGACTCCTAAGTTTTTGAGATTATCGGTAACGACACAGACGCGGTGGGGTCGATAATTTATAATATGAAGTGATGATATTTTTTATCTCCGAATTGAGCAGCAGAGCTCTACCTACTTAGAGTTATACCTATACGGATTCGTAATGCGTTTTTGGACCGATAGAATCTTCACTGAGCGAGGCTAGATAAACGAAGACTTTCTGTTGGTTCTTAAGCTAGGTAGCTCCCTTAGTTTTCGCATATCTCTAGAACGCCTAACACTTAGCTCCGGTCCTAAGGCCTATACGCGCGACTAGTGCGCGGATTGCTCGATTAACCTGTCGCAAGACCAGTGTAAGCTAGCCAAAATTTAGTGCACAGACCATACTATCAATTCAACCGATACTACAGCTCATATACAACTTTAAAAATAAGAGGTCTTGTAGAATACAAACAATTGATTTACCGTTAAATAGCTTACTTCTGGCGTTAAAAAGCAATATTTGACACGGCTACCGAATTCCCTTCTCGTTATCCAAAGAATTTTTGGACGGTGGGAACAAACATTTTTTTTATTTTGTTTAATGGTTACAAAGTAGCTGTTTGAAGGTATTAAATATTGCTTGTGGCCCTACTGATACTGCCTCTAAATCCAGCTTATAGATGACTGAACATGTAACACTGATAAAGTCTATCTTAGAATATCTAAGACCAAAGCGGTGAAACCTGTAAACATTTGTAATACCTAATTAGGTAAAATTAGGCCTTTACATCGACAGAGCTAGAACTTGTAGGACCCTCCGCGTTGATCGGTCTAGATTGAGGCATCATATCAGCTGCCTCAAAATTCCCTAGCGCACAAGTCGAGCATAAATAAAATTAAAGAAACATTGGCGGCCTCGAAAGTGACCTATTAGCTATTTAATTATTATTTTTCACGGTTAGACTTAACCATTATTCCACTAACGAGATCACAGTGCAAAAGATAACGGGTCGTTTACCTTTTGATAAGCCGGTATATGTTCGATAACCGACGATGTTATGCCTATCTTTCTGTTGACTTTGCTTGTCTTGTTTTGCTAAGATTCTTCCTCGAGCCATATTTATTTTAATTGATCTGACGTTTGGCTTGTTCCATGAATTGTAGACATAAATATTATTTTACCTAAAACAGATGGATAGTCTTGGCTAGTAATCATTTTTCTTTATAAAAATCGTTCCTCTAGGTCTATGGCGCGGCGGAGTATCCAACTGTTCCTACGGTTTTAAGAAATCGGGGTAACATAGTTTTAAAAATGAAAAGGCCTTATATTCTCCTCGTTTTGAGGCAAAGGCTAGGTGTTAACGAAGGGCGGGGCGTGCGTTGTAGTACAATAAGTCGATGGAATCAGTTCAATTTGACCCCTATTATACTCTTATGTCTAGTTGAATTAGGCATTGATGCAATGCCCGATTTATAATAATTAATATATTCTACAATAATAAACCAAAAATTGGCTTTTTGACGCGTCTCAATAGTAATGTATAAGAGCGATTTTTAAATGTTATTATAGGTTAAGTATCCCAGTAAGTAGTGTAATTTTGAAATGAGTTTTTATAACGAATGTATGGTATCACTAATATATCATTAATGGAAGAATAGGGTTTCCCCGCGTATACCCTTTTAATTATAGTTTACGCTTCAGAGATACGGTTGAATGACTTCATGGAGCGTGTGTGAGGTGTTTGTATTAGGTAAAGGGTCAGAAGCAGCTCCTTGAAGTCGTTGAGCCGTAGCAATAGGAATTATACAATATACACCACCTAAATAAATGCATATATTGTTGTGATGTTGGGCTATTGTAAGTTATGTAAGTCATTCTCAGCGGGTATCGCGGTGTGTTTGATCAAATGGGGGTTTTGTACATTTTTTATAGTCGATTGTATCACGATTTTTTATATCATAAATTATAAGCTACGATCTAAAGTATGAAAGTCTGACTAGTATGTGAACGTAGTCTAACCTAACTGTCCTTTTAGTCTTCGACAACGAATTAGGTGTCCCATGTGTGTTGTAGGGACGGCAGAGTGTCACGTGGTTGTCACGCGGTTGTCACGTGGTTGTCACGCGGCTGTCACGTGCCCCTCGGCCGTGGGCTTAGAATCTCGTCGGATGATTTCCCCTGGTGTGACCGCTAGTCATATGCGCCGGCATCACAAGGCTTTAGCTTCTACCCGCGCACTTACGATGCTCCCGTTAAGGATAAGTTTGAGTTGTGATGACATTATGCAGCTAATTGGTTGTTTGTGACTTTAATTTATACAATTATATTATTGAGCGTACCCATTAAGTTTCCCATTAGCGTTTAAATAGTATAGGTATATGCCTTTCGGAACTCCTATGAAGTGAAGTCGTCCAAGCATCTTTTTCTAAAGACACTCCAATGCAGAGTATTAATAGCTTTTAACGGAACGATTTATTTTTATACTGGCATTTTTCGTTTTTGACAGCAGATTTGGTAATGCACCAAGTGTAGTATGCAATGTTTAGTGTTTATAAGATAGGATACAGGAACTCTACAATTAAGGGTGTTTTCCATCATACTTTGCATTTAACTGTTAACTAAACATTCTTATTGTCACTTATCTTCTCCCGGCATGAGTTTCGTGCGTGTGTTCTGTGTTTATTGTTCTTAGGAAAGCATCCTTGCCCAGGTATCTTTGGATATCGACTGCACATTATTCAATTACATGTGATAAGTTGGAATATGACTCTGGGCATGTTACACCATCTCGTAGTAAAAATTGACAGTGATTTGTATTTAGTGCTATCTCGCTCAGCTACATGTAAGTGAGCGAGATGGCGCTACTTTTAAATAATTTAGAAATTTTACTCGATGATTGTGAACAGGCCCAAATACTTGCGTTGTCTTTTGCTAAGGAAGTAATATATTTATTAGATCTCTGACTTTAGACAATTGAAAAATTATACTCGACTGATAATGATTCAAGTTTTTGATTACATTATATTTACGAAGTATGTAGTTTTTATGTATTTCTATTGCGTCTCGAATCAGTTCTAGCGCGGAGTCATATTCCATCTCGCAGTTTCGTAAGTAACTAGATCTTTTTGATGTATTTGATACGTTTTATACTCATGTAAATTATCAATAGGCATCTATGTAGCGTTAGAGATCACGTCACTTTTGTATTTTATAGATAACTCGATTGGTTACCCATATGTATGCCACTAAAGCGTCAACAATTATTAATATAGTTTATTATTCTCATTTGTCATTAATATAACTCGTAAAGGAATGTAATAGACGCTTTAGTAGTTAAATGAATCTAATTTGTAATGTTATGTCTTCCGATGGCTGAAGCATAAGTAGACAAGGGGTGAGCACAAATAGAGGGCTGTATTGAATGAGTGGCCGTGACCGTGCTGCCGGCAGAGTGTCTAGGAGAATGCACTAATTTTTAACGTAAAGCTTTATTAAATAAACATTGCCAAATTTAGGAGGACGCCCTACATTCCGAGGCTGTTCTCGGACTGCTTGAATGTAACAGGTACCAAAGTACCCACGAGTTTTCAATCGAACTACATTGAATATGTTTTATAGTGTAGCGTTAGAGTTATTAGAGTGATTCGGTTTTTTATTATTTTTGTATTGCTCAAAATATATTATTTTTTAATTTGTATCTGTAACCATGTTTGTACGTTTTCGTGTATATTATCTGTAACGAGCATATTATGATACCATTGTAAGTGCAGTGTATAATATAACAATATAATTTATTTATTAATTTGCTTCGTATTGTTTTATTTGAATACTGGCTGGCCACCCGCGACATTGCCCGTGTTATAATAGCAAAGTGGCTTTTGTCCTTTACTGGGAAAACAGCCATGTCCGTGTCAAATTTGTTCCAAGTCGGAGTCTGCGAGCAATAATGAAAATGTTCCCTATATGTGAAATTCTAACACGGTAAAAAAGTATCCTTTGTGTTATTCTGATAGCTTGAAGCTATATTATTGTGAAGTTTCATCAAATAAATTGAATAGTTTTTGCGTAAAAGAGCACAGCGTTACTATATTATATTTTTGTGAATAGAAATACGGGACATTTACTTACGTACCTAATTAATAATGCTCAAATATTGGGAACGTAGTTATTTTAAGTTTCTCAAAATTAGTAACCGTGGCAACAGTGACGGTAGGTAGGTAGTTCCATCGATCAATCGACGCTACATACTTCCGTACGACTCGTGGTAGTTACAGCGAGTTATGAAGTAAAACCTATTTACTTTACAATGTTGTCTCGTCGCGATAAACTGCTGGTGCAACCTTGGGACGACCGCCGCTTCAAGGACCATCGTTCGAAGGTAACGACAGCCTTGGTTTATTCAAAATTATAACTTTTGGAAGTAACAAGGTTATCAACATTATTTGGCTTCGTAATAAAAGACAAATCTGAGTGTAGACTATGATTTCTTTGCTTCTAAGTAAGAATAAGAGGAGTAAATAGACTTTTCCTCATCTTAATATATATAAATCTCGTGTCACATTGTTTGTCCTCGATGGACTCCTAAACCACTTAACCGATTATAATAAAATTCGCACACCATGTGCAGTTCGATCCAACTTGAGAAATAGGATAGTTTAAATCTCAAATTATAGTCGCAATTTTAATGTTCGTTGGAGTTCAAGGGTGGTTTTTACGGCGAGAAAATTTACCGGGAAAACAATTCCGAATAATTACCCGTGCGAAGCCAGGGCGGGCCGCTAATATTTAACTATGTATTACACGTATTCGCTGACGTATAAAAATTACCTCCAATCTTCTATTAAACCATAAGTGATGCCATGGCTTGCCCGTGTTTATTTAATTTTACTGTAGTTAAAAGTACCCTATTACCTTATATTCCACAATATGCAGGACAACAGCAAAATATATTTTATAACCGATCCTGTAGTTACTGATATAAGCAAGGACAAAACTGAAAAAAACAGCGCATGACCACCTGTCTGTTTTCATCGAGCTCTAACTGCTGCATCGATTTGGATGAGTTTGCTACACACTGTATAGTTAGGTTAGCGCTTTATAGACACTAATCTTCGTCTCGAGCTTGAGATCATGGGACTTCCAAACTCGATCAGTGAGTCTTCCAAAATTAGCAGAAAAAAAAAAAAAAAATTAAATTATTAAATTATTAAAATTTTTAAAATTAGTATTAATTTTAAAAATTATTAAAATTAATACCTGTCCTTTTGTACGGGGCGGAGACATGGTGCCTTTATAAAACAGACATAAAAAAACTTGACACATATCACCTAAGATGTCTAAGATCTATCCTAAGGATTAAGTGGCAGGATCATGTTCCCAATTCTGAGGTCCTGCGTCGTTCCGGAATGTACGGTATGGAAGCTCTTCTAATGCAGCGGCAACTCAGGTGGTGTGGTCACGTCCTTCGCATGGATGATCGCCGGTTACCTAAAGCTGTCTTCTATTCAGAGATGGCTGAAGGTAAGAGGAGTCACGGTGGTCAGCATCTGCGTTATAAGGACGTGCTTAAAAGACACCTAACTGCATGTAATATTGACCCGGACTGTTGGGAGGAGCTCGCTTCCCAAAGGTCTTCTTGGCGCTCTACCATCTTTACCAAGATAAAGTCTTTTGAAGATGATCGTCTTCAAAGACTTGACGAAAACCGCCAACTTACCAAAAGTAGACCAAAGCCCTTCTACACCTACACCTACAACTCCGCTGGTCAGCTCGACTGCCAAACATGCCGCAGGGTGTTTAAGTCAAAGTTTGGTCTGGCCAGTCACATAAGAGCCCATAATAGAAAATAAAGCAAAGGTCGCCGTCATCGAAATCGATGTGGAGGACTATATATATATAGTTAGGTACCTATGTACTTTTTAAACCAAGAATTTCCCTATTCTCAATAAATTTGTTTCCTATATTCATCATTATCTTGCCCTTATCCCACTTTACGTGGGGTCGGCGCATGTTTTTTCCTTCCATTTTCCCCTTTCACCCGTCATCTCAACACTCACTACTTTCTTACACATGTCATCCTTCACACAGTCCATCCATCTTTTCTTGGCCTACCCCTTCCCACATATCCATCAACACACGTACCTTTAAGAGTATCTAACATTGCGTGAGACGCAAAATGGCGTTCAATTGAAACATCTTTTCACTTTATAATTTTATTTTACTCTTGAATTGAATTCACTCTTCTCGTCACATGACTTTGATCCCTTCTCATGTCTAAAAGCCGTGTTGGCTAAGTGGGAGAACACTCGACTTTCATTCCGAAGGTCGTGGGTTCAAACCCCGCCACGCACCTCTGATTTTTCTTCTTGTGAAATTTATGTGCGCATTATACACGTGCTTTAATGGTGAAGGCAAACATCGTGAGGAAACCGGCATGTTCTGAAAAATTTAAAAGAGATTTGAGGACATGTGACATTCACCAACCCGCACTTGTCCAGCGTGGTGAATTAAGGCCTAATCTCTCTCGTCAAGAGAGAATTCCCTGTGTCCCAGCAGTGGGAACGTTAATAGGGTGATGAAGAATATCATGTCTATACCAAGCTAACCGATTTGATCTAATCTTATCCGTCACTGGTGCTACTTTCAGAGTTCCTCTAATGTACTTGTCCTTGTTACTCCACACATCCATCTCAACATTCGGATCTCTGCCGCAAGCATTCTTCTTACACCCTCTAACTGTTACGTACCTTGTTAGCAATAAATTAGTGTTTATTGCGAAGGTTCGATCCGCCCTGCCCGTGATCGACGCCCGCTCGCCCGCCTCGCGGCCCCACGTGGCGCTCAAGCTGAAGAAATGCCAGCGCGAGCTGGACCGCAAGGACAAGATCCAGAGCGACAACTACGGCCTGCTGCAGCGGCTCGGCGCCATCATGAAGGTCAACCGCCTCGACAACCGTTGGATGAAGCCTTTACCTAAGTAATCTTTAGGCAAATATAGAATATAAATAAAAAAATAAATATTTCCGGACAATCCACACAACAACATCTAGCCCCGTGGTAAGCTCTTAGCTTGTGTTACGGGTACTAGACATCGGATATACTTAATATAATATACATATATACATAGATATTTTTTATTATACATATTACACACCCAGACCAATGAGAAAGTGCTTGCAGAACATACAAACACTTGACCCCTCGGCAGGAGTCGAACCCGCTACCTCTTGCGCCGCAAGCGGACTCTCGCCCATCGCGCCACTGAGGCAGTCAATATAAATTGTATATGCCTCGTAAAATTTACAAATAGTAAACATTATTATAATTGTTCATTTGGTGTGTAATAAAGTATATTCTATTCTATTCTATATAATACAAATTTAGATAGTACCTATTGGTCACCAGCTCAGTAGGTACGAAGCTGTACTGGTGGGTACAGCAATGGTTTATGATGGCTTGGTTTCAAGTGGTTGACAGACAAACTATTTATTATATACCTTATAAGTAATTAAACAGGTACTTACCATGTACATATCAATTTCAAATTCAAGACCAAACTTCGTACGGGGTTCATACGGGTGTCTTATACCTTCCTCGTCATTACCATATTATTCTATCTTATGCTGAGAACTGCATTCAATCCGTTCGAGCCGTAGTTTATACGATAAGCGAACACAGCGAAAGCAACTTTATTCTATTCAATAGAATACATATTTAAAGTAGTTAGCTGAAATTTGTGTTTACAATCGACTTTAAACTTTTTAAGTTTATTATAATAAAGATACTAACAAGTGTTGCCTCAGTGGTGCTGTGGGCGGAGGTCCGCTTGCGGTTCAAGAGGTAGCGGGTTCAATTCCCGCCGAGGGGTCAAGTGTTTCTATGTTCTGCAAGCATTTTCTCCTTGGTCTGGGTGTTTAGTATGTATAATAAAAAATATCTATCTATGTATGTCTATTATATTAAGTTTATCAGATGTCTAGTACCCGTAACACAAGCTTAAAGCTTACCACGGGGCTAGATGTTGTTGTGTGGACTGTCCGGCAATATTTATTTATTTAGTGTTGGTTAGTTTCCAGCACAAAGTGGGTTTGTTCTACGACGCGGAGTCCCTGCAGAGCCGCGTGGCGGCGCGCTCGCTGCGGGGCGCGGCGCCCGCGGAGGCCTGCTCCAGCGTCAAGTGCTACGCTTGTGAACTCAAGAAGGTATCCACTAAATCTATTTGACGCTGATTTTATAGTTGTACCAGACGTGCCTCTGTTGAGCAACTCGCTGTTCAACGGATAGGGACTGTTTAACAAACTGATCCACGCATGCGCGATTTGAAACGTTACCATATTATAACGTATACTAATTATATATATTTTAAAATAGAACGCGAAAAATAAAAAAACTTTAAAGCGCGCGAAACACACTTTTCTAAGTCCATCATTTGCTAACGGCAAAAAAAGGCGATTAGTTTTATTACAGTAACTTTAAAAAAAATTAAAAATGTTTTATTACAGTAACTTAATAATAAGGTTTACAATTCAGTTTTTTTGAGTCTCCTTTTAAGTAATTAATATACCTTAGTATAAGTACTTAGATTAGTGTATTTTCAAATGAGCCAAATAGATTAATTACTGAAGACTTAAAGATATAGGTACTCGTTCTTTTATCAATTTTTATTTATTTCTTTTACCTAATAAGTATGGCAGTCCAATCATAACCTTATTCTTAATAATTAACAAAGAAAACAATATTTACAAACAAAATATAGGATCTAAGTAGAGTCACTAATGCATCAAAATTTTAAACTAATGAACTTGAATGAATAAATACACTTTGGTCAAAAATATTTATGTGTCATCACATCAACTCATCAGTGTTTCTTTTTGATTCATAAACCCGTGCTTTAATTAAGTACAGTCGTAGTAATTTATTATTCTATGGTACAGTCTATTATGACGTGGTAAACCTCGTCTCAGTCCTCATAAATCTCGCAGTCTTTTTCATATAAAAAAAATTACCTGATGGACCAAAATAATCATACTCTATCTCTAACAATTATAGATCTATATCAATAAAAAATTCAGTATTTCAGTATCTATTTAATTTATCCAAACAACGGCGCGCAAGGAGGCTGTTATTGTATGGTTCTATACCATTATCCTTTTTCTTTACTTCACTCACAAAATATATTCGTTTCGAAAATTTGTTTATTATTTACTAGCTGTGCCCTGCGGTGCTACCCGCGTTATAATGGATGAAGTACTCTTAACCAACAACTTATTTATTTGAATAAAGATTAATATAATTATGTTGATACAACTTAAACAAATTATTTCGACCAAATTAGGTACCATAAAAACGGTTTTTGTGAGTTAATCTTAAAAGATAGACATATACTATCGCGGACTGTTTTTTAGATCATTAAAAAAGCTATTATTCTTTAATACATATTTTTTGTGTATCTTGAACCGTTTTCACGGCGCACGCAACGGAAGGCTTCAAAGATGAACAATTTCTCCCGTTTTTTACACATTTACCACTATATCTTTGCTCCTATTGGTCGTAGCGTGATGTTATATAGCCTATAGCCTTCCTCGATAACTCGACTATCCAACACAAAAATAATTATTCAATTCGAACCAGTAGTTTCTGAGATTAGCGCGTTCAAACAAACAAACAAACAAACAAACTCTTCAGCTTTATAATATTAGTATAGATGATGTTAAAAGCTCATGTTTGCTGAAAACGCTAAACAGCTGTGATAACGAATGAAGTTAATCTGCTGATATTGAGTAGATACCGAAATGTCCCTTTTGGCTCCCCTATTTACACATTAGATAGAATGTCTTATTGACGGAGATATAGATAATGTTTCTGTTATGTTCTACCACAAATCTGTGGTTCTACGTAAGTTGTAAGTAATATCTAAGTCAATAGTAAAGATTGTGTATTTCGTTTTTCTTTTGGAGTAGTTTTGGTCGTCTATAACGACGCTGGCGTAGTGAGCGCAATTTGTAATGAGTGCACTTACGCTCTACTCTGCACCACATGTATAGGTTATCACGAAAGATCAGCGCTACAGTAGATTAGTCTGCTGTAGCATAATGCTGAGTGGAGGCCTTTTTTGTTACATTGTGTACTGAACATATGAATATTGTGTGTGTTATTTTGTAAGAAAATAAACATTTTATTATTATAATTATTAATATGTATAATGTCGTTTTGTTACAGAAAAAATTCGAGCTAGATCTAAAGATGTGCAGAGGCGACCAGCACCGCGCATCCCTCCCATCCATATTCTCAAACGAGACAATCAGTATCAAATAAAACATTATCAATATTGGACAGAATTTATTGATATATAGATACAAATGGGCTCCAAGTCAGAACATAATTCCAAAGACCGGAACGCGTCCAATCGTCCAGTATGATACATTACACTCGAGTTAAAACGAAATAAACACTATGTTATATCAAAAAGCGTCGACGAAGCGGAGCGCATACACTCGTACGGCTCGACGTTAAAGCTACCGTTCATCCCGAGTCCGATCACAACGAATGACAAATTAGAAACATCACAATAGAGCGGGGGATCGACGAGCGAAGCCGACGCGACGCATCGTAGAGTTACAATGATTACACGCGGCGCGGGAGCGACAGTCGGCTCGCGCGCGCCTAGAAGCGGAAGCCCTCGCCCGGCGGGGCGCCCGTCGGCTCGAACTGGAAGCCCGACTCCGCGCTCGCCGGAACCAACGACGCGTCTTCCTCCTGCAACAAAACATTTACATATTTATATTTGTAACAATGTGAATGACTAAACCATTTTATATTAATAAAATTAAAGCTCCTTTTAAACTAAATGTCTTCTTATTCTTATTCTGGGTTTGGGAACTGCGATCTGAAATCTCATTCTACGAAAATTAGATAATCAAGTAACTGAATTCGAATGTTCCTTTGTAACTTGTTATTTGGACAGTTCAGTTAGAGTTTAATTATAGAGATGGATTTGTGATTCCTATAAACAATACCAATAATTCAGCTTTGATCAAGATGAATATAAAAGATTAAAACTACTACACTCAAATCTCGCGTAGAAGTGGTGTTGAGCCTTATGGTAACTTGTCCATAATCTGCCCAACTAAAACAGAGGTTTGGTGTGACTATTGACGAGTTTATGAACGAAAATTATTCCATTAAAAATTGCTGATATAACTTTTCTACATAAAATAACCTCGAACTTAATTGACTGTCCGGAACTACTTAGTAAGATTCTCATTCATGCTCCATCCAAGGTAACTAGGCAAAATATTATTCTTCACACCCCTGTTGTCGGTACGAACTATAGGCAAAATGCATTTTTATGGCGAACTAGTGACGCTTTTAATAAGTTATGCAGGCATCCTGATCCGTCCATTAATGGATTGGATCTGTTTACTTCGGGAGTCAACTCGATCAGGCAGCGACTAGCTAATAGTTATTTTATTGATAGTATATAGGTAGTTTTATAGGTTTTTGTTATTTTTTTCTATGTTATAATTTTGTAATGTTCATTGTGTCCATCTAGGTGTGTTCACTTTATTTTTTTAATGTTTAATATGTGACTATCCGTGAAGATCTGTAATTAGCTTTCTGTTACTACTAGGTTAGTTATAGTGATAATGGGTGAATCAACTATTTTACCCACACTATAGACATGTCAGAAAAAATATTTTGAAAAAAAATTACATTAACATTTCTTAATTATATTTTATTAAGGTTATTAGAAATATTAACTACTTTAATAACCTATAAGGGCAGCGACGTTTATTCATATTTTAGGCAGTTTTTTTAGAAAACTACAAGTCACACTGTCAAAAACTGTCAACTGAGTTACATGCATTCAATGTTACATAAATGGTAAATGAAACCCCAAAGCATCTTTAATTTTTGTTTATTTATTCTTGCATGCATAATTAAATAATTTGGCGAAATCAGTCTTCGTATTATTCTTAAATTTAGGTACAAATCTAACAGTCATTGGTCTCTAGCGTTACCTTTTAGACAAAGAATTACAACTATTTCTTAGTAAAACTTACTACATAATCATTACGAATTTAAATGATTTTTTTATAAAAGCTCACCAATTTTTAGAATAAATTTGTCGTAAATTAAAAAGTTAATGGACAAAATATAGCATATTATGATCGGAAATAAAATGTTTATAATGGGGACACTTAGTAACTCCAGAGACAAATTTGGGTAACGCCTGAGACATATAATTAAACTATTGGTATAACAGTAGGTTGGGTTGGGAGGGGGGTTCCGCACTTAGACTCGAGGTGGTCCATTGTGCGTGGAATGGGGCGCTAGGTGTAACCAGCCCAACTCTGACGAAAAGCGCAGAAGTTTCCTGGGGTATTCGCAGGCTTCTCGAAGTGACCTTGGGTTCTTGAGGATTTCGCATCGCTGTGCTGTGACCCTCGCATTCCAGGATAACGTGGGCAGCTGTTTCGTCTTTGTTAAGGCATCCTCTGCAGAGTGAACTGTCCGTGGATCCTATGTTATAGAGATGTTTTGTTGAAGGTGCTGTGTCCTGTGATAGTTCCTATCAGGACTCGAAGGTCCGTTCTATTAAGGTTTAATAGGCGTTTGGATTGCCTTGAGTTGAGGTCTGGCTTGCTGTCCTTGCCTGTCCTTATGGGTCTTAACTCTTTCATATCGCTCCTTGATGGAATTTGTCAATATCTTTATACTTTTGTTTCTCTTTCTGATCCTTTGATTCCCTTTCTTTTATTTTGTTTCTATTCAGTCCTTTATTGTACTTCTCACAATTCTTTTCCAAGTTCTTGTTTTCTTCTAGTAATTTTTTGTTCTCTCTGTACACTTTACTTCTATCTTTTCTTACTTTCTTTCGTCCGCGTTCTCGGGGTGCTATTGATGCTAGAGATGCTGGTGGTAATTCAATGTATGCCTACATTGAGTTCCCATAAACTAGGTGGTGTTGCCTCCAAGACCGATTGTAAATACTTCCTTTCTTTTATGTATTCTCTTTGTCTCAATTTCCAGATGACGTTCGCTTGCTTTTTTTCTTTTAGTGTTAAGTCTTTAGCGAGCCGTTTAAATTTTCAGGGTTATTTTAAGTCTCTCCCTGTATCTTCTTTGTTTTTCAGCCGCCGTTAGTAAAGCCATTTCAGGACAATCAATATTTCTGCAAATATTTTTTACATTTTATATTTATATTTAAGTATGTTACTATTAACTAAAAGCAGTCATATAATTAAACTAAGTCAATGTAGGTACAATAAAAATAAAACCGGCGAAAAAAAAGAATAAAACGATATAAATATAATGTTTTGAACCTTTTTAGTAATTTCTAATATAATGATGGTAATTTACTAATTTAGAGTGTACCAAACAACAATAATCAACGATATCATCATTCATCAAAAAAATTGTTGTCTACATTTCATATCATCAATCTATCTGACATTTATTATTGGTAAATAGTTACGTCTGTAAAGAACGTCGTTTTTAAAAATTGTTGAAATAGAGTCAATTTTACTATTTATGTTACAAGCCAGTATCACAAGTCCGTGGATGTCTTAGGAGTTACCAAGAATGTCTTTGGAGTTACCACCAATGTAACTCAGTATACAAGTAACTTAGCAGACAATCGGCATATTTTTATGAAAAGAGCACATTATAATTTGTGTAGGGTATTAAAACTAAACTTTAATCGAAAACATATGATAAGAACTACAAAACATCTGATTATAATCAATAAATATTAAACTTACATCGAGAAATCGCGGTCACTCAGTAGACGACACAAAAAGACACGCACTCCCTGCGAACGTTCTCCGCGGACTGGCGGCTCGACAGCAGTATCAAAGGACACCGCCGCGCCATGCGAGCAAAAGCAAACACAAACGAAGGTACCTACGGCAAATAGCATAATCTATGTGTTTTCGGGTGGAATTCACAAGTGTAACTCAGCATACGAAGGTAAAATCAATCTAGTAAGGGACACAGTTTAGAGATTTTTTTACGAAAAAATGATTTGGTCTATCTCTATTATTATATGCACACGATAAACTATTACTTATTGTTCTTATTATGTACTAAGAATTAACAGGATGTTAGAAGTTTCAATTCATTTAAAATGAAAGTTCACATGGTCAATGTGGTCTTTGGACAGGAATATTTTGTATGGTGACAATTTTATGTGCACTGAGTTACCACAAATTTTCATGGAAATTATACATTTTAGAGAACGTATCCTAGTTTACCGTTGTGCCTAATTATCTTAGATAGCATAGCTATACTCAATATGTGTGTATATATAAACAATTAGCGTATTTTTTTATAAAATGGTCGGGGACAGCAAAGTGTGGGTAAAATAGTTGATTCACCCTAATCTTGGCTGTTGATTTTCCTTACAAATAAATAAATAAATAAATTAATCCGTAGCGGACATTAAATTATTGATTTTTATTTTATACAATAATTCTGACATGACATTATTTCCCTTGACATTTGTAATTTAATCTCTAAAGTAATTTTTCCGTTAACGTAATCAAGTTTCAATGCAATTCAATTTAAGTGTTTAGTAAGGTTAATATATCATTGATAATTATTTCAAATACGATTATATAATTGTTACGATCATAAACTTTCATGACTTTTCGGTGTGTTTTAAAAAATAATTGTTTATTTTAAGACCTACAGTTTTATTTGCGGCTTATTAAACACTATAGACAGAAAATTATATAAATTTCTTGTATAGATGACGTAATATCACCTCATCTATAATAAGTATCATCACAAAGGATCAGTAGTTTTGTCAGATTAGAAATCTTTACTCATTCAGTTGATCTAAACATGATATGGAAATTACTGCTACGAAAACTCGTAGACATAAATTGCTGCTGGAATTATTAAATATAGTAAAAAAATAGAACTTGTTATATACGGAGTTTGTTAAATCTAGCCATAATAAAACAAGATTCAAATCGTCGTGGCGCAGTAAACCTTTGATTGGCTCGCTTAGCAGCCCTGCACTGCGGCTACATTATTATATGATGAGATAGATCATGATAGAGCCAACCCTTACATTCGTGAGTTACTACTTTACGCCCGATGCTTTGCTCGCGCAGTAATGGATTATCCCGCGGTAAGTAGTTTTTGCCCTTTACTAACTATATCTATATAAGGGACTACAGCTATATCTGTTCCAAATTTGACCGAAATATTATATTTATTGATGGTATTATTATTGAGATTGTATTATATATAGTGGTGTTTTTTCTTATATGTAAGCATATTATTGTGAAGCATCACAAAGAGTAGCAAACACCAACTAATTATTATTATGTATTAGTTCCATCTTAGACCACATCGTCACTTTACATCAGGTGAGATTGTGGTCAAATGAAAACTTATCTAACATAAAAAAAAGCATTGGTTTTTGTTTTGTTTCAATAAAGAGGATTTTATTGTGTATTTTACTTACAACTTTCGCGTTTATAATATTATTAGGAAATGCCGCGGTCCCAAAAATATTTTAGCGGCGACCACACGAATTTAATACGCAGCTTATAGATAACAACAAAAGGTAACTTACATCTCCGGCAAAGTATTGCTCAATAATGTCATAGGCCAGCTTGTAGATCTCGACCTTCTCGTGGCTCTGCAGGGCTTCGATCTTGTCGATGCCGCCGCACTCCTCGATCATGTTGGCCACCTGCTCCACGTTCTCTCCGGCCATCTTCAGCATGTTGTTGATACCGTCAAGTACCACCTGGAAATAATAAACATTCTTTATTTTCCACAAAAAAGATACATAAAGGTTTTGTTCAATGGTCATGCACAAAGGCGAGCAAAACCCTAAAAAAGTTTTATTACAGAGCAAACCTGTGGTGATGAAGAAATGTGAATCAAATTAAGAGTAGGTAGAGATGTAGATGTTATTCAATTTCTAATTGGGGACCTGACATCTTGCCTAGGAGTTTTTTGTGCATATGATAAACATACATTTTTGCATTTATTGAGCATGCTATACTTTTAATTTAACAGAGTTCAAAACTGACTTTAAAAATGTAATTTAATGTAAATATCTTGTACAATTCAATAGAAAGTTTTCTTTTTGTATATAGTTATTTAACATACCATGCAATTTCATAGATAGTAATATATAATGGTAAAAAAATAATTATGTTGGTTATATTATGTCTATCCTTTAGAATACATATTTATTAAAATAGGCTACACCAACAGAATATATAACAAACACTTTAAATTTAAAATAATCAATACACACATTATTATACTATGATACATATTCTAATGAAAGGTGAGCACAGCATTTATTTAAAATAAAATTTGAACAAATGGGTCATTTATCTTTTGTACAATATTTAACATTGTTTCAGTATCTTCTTAAACTGGGTTTAACCAACTAACCATGTGAAATTTTGTGTACGTAATATGGAGAAAATACAACAATTTCATAGTTAAAAAAACATCTGCAGGCATCATTAAAATATTTGTATTTATAGACCACTGATTCCTAAAGACTGCTCAAGGCACATGCAATAGAAATAGATTGAATAAATTAATGTTTTGTGCTGCAATGTGTTTCTGTTATTATTGCTTTGAACTTTCAATTGATATGTAAATATTGCTGACAAAGTTCTAGATTTTAATCTGGTAGCAAATTGAAAGAACCATATTTTCAGCACAATTCAAATGCAGTCTGCAGATATAAATATATTAACAATATGCACAGCAGATATGCATTTTCCTAAAATGTCAGAAGTTAAAGTCAAAACGTTTCCAAGTTTTGTAAAACCAAACAATGGAAATAAATGATTTTGTATCTTGTATCTTTATTTCCTTAGACGCACAGGGCATACATGGACAGGTCAACAAAATATGAAAACATGTAACGGAGTTATGTTAAGTAAATTTGTTATTTCAGTTATACCCAAAGGCAATGTTTTAACCAAATAGGATGACCTGTCTGTCTGCAGAGAGTTAGTCTGGGTGTCAGTCTATTTAACTTATGGAGCATGGATAGAAATTCAATACAATTATGGTATATAGGTAAGAATGAATAAAATAAAACTTACATTTAAAACTTGCACATCCTTGCATTCAAGTAAATTACAGAAGGGTGGTATAACCCCGCATGAGATGAGTGTGGCCACTTGGTCTTTTGTACCGCTTATGCTTAGATTAGAGACCGCCCAGGCTGCTTCCTTTTGCGTTTGGAACTCTCCCTTGGTCAGGTTGTCCACTATCTTGGGGAGAAGACCGGCATCAATGACAGCTTGCACTTGCCGTTTATTGCCCGCTGTGATGTTTGACAAGAACCAGACTGCTTCTTTACATATTTTTTCCTTCTGTAAGTGAAAATTATCATGTGAAAACATAATAACAATAATTATATATTATTGGTGTTGCTGTCATAACTCTGTGTACTGTTTCCTGTTCTGACTAATTATAAATATAGAGTATATCAGGACACAACAAGTTCATATTGTGTTTAGGTAATGGGATGTTGAGAAAAAAGATTAGAAGTTGAGAACTTACTTGATGTGTGAGTAAATGAGGGAAGTGTGCTAAAGCATCACAGTTGAGCACAACCTGTGTCTGTTCATCCGTTCCCGTTACAATGTTCCCAACAGCTCTCAGAGCTGCTGTTTGCACCTTTACTTCTTTGTGGGACAGCAGGGGGATAAGCTGAGGCACAATTCCTGATTCTATCACCATTTGGATCTGCTCGGTCCCACCATCAGTTAGATAGCTGATGGCCCAAACTGTGTCCACCAATATCTATAAGGAATACACCAAATTATTAATAAACCAATAATAACACTGAGTATCCCAAATTTTTAGCAAAAGTTATCTCCAACAAAAACAAAGATAAAATTTGAGACAAATATAGATAACAAAAAAACAGTAATGACCTCTAATAGGCACATTTGTTATAGTTAATGCTGTATTTTATTTTTAGCAAGTTATTCTTGTTACAATCCAATCTTATTTCTACATTCTTTTATTTCTGTACTTACATTGACATCATTATGCAAAATTAGGAAGTTTAGAGCTGGAAGAATTTCTTGAATAGTTTTAACTTGCGGTGGTGGATCCTTACTTCTACAGAGGTTAACAATAACCCAAGTCACATTGCGCAGGAAGGTGATGGGTATATCAGGTTTGATAAAGCTCAGAAGCGGTTTGACCACTCCCAGCTCTATGACAAAATCTCTGAGTACAGGGCCATCTCCGATGATGTTTCCGAGGGCCCAAACTGCCTGCTCGCACACATTCTCGTGCGGCGACATGAGGAGCTGCAGGAACACGGGCACGGCGCCAGCATGCACAACCTTGTTTGTTTGCGCCGACGTGCCGGACGCAATGTTAGTGAGCGCCCATGCCGTCTCGAACTGGAGCGTAGGATTGTCAGCGCGCGAAAGGCAGCCCACCAGCACGGGCAAGATGCCGGCTTCGATCAAGGCATCGATGGGTGGGTTCTTGTCGGACGACAGCAGTTTGCGGCACTGCTGAACTGCTGCCAGCTGCGCAGTAGGGTCCGCAGCGTTAGCGGCTGCTACTACCAGCTTCTGGATGTCTGTGGCCGCTAGTGTGCGCTCGATCTCTTCCTCGTCCGTCGAGTAGCTGATGGGTACATTACGTCGCTTCTGAAGAGTTTCATCTCTTTTGTTTTTCCGCAGTTCCACCGTCACCTCATTCCTTCGCCTGCGCATTTCCTGAAAAGGAGATAGGAACCGTCAGGAGGTCGTATCGAAGCGGTGAAGCCTCTGGCTCGGAGGAGAGGCGCTGCTATAGGGTTTTAAATACTTACTTCGGCATCCTTGCCTGTGTTCTTGAATACATGCATGCGGTTCTTTGCTGGATCGGTCGCCATTTTAATTTCGTTTCGCCGTCGGACTTCTAAACGTGGTATTTACACAACGAAATAACGGAATAACAGAAAAATATGTTGCAAGAACTAATCGTACATAATTTAACGACACTGCTTACGCTTGTGATTCATTTAACCTCGTTTTTCATGGAAATAATCTACGCGATACGAAATCGTACGTTTCCTCCTCGGGTTTCTTTCTTTTCTTTTTTTTTGTACGAAACTGCCAATGTCACAGACAACAAAGAAAATCATAGATTGGAAGAAAATAGACAACAAACTCTATTAGAGCTTGCTGCAATTTAATATCGATTTTAGAACTGATAGAGAGTACCTTAGAGAATCGAATCCTTTGGTAAAATGTTGCCAGATATTAATTTCACTGTATTTTAATGATAGCAATCAAAGTATTGATGTACAGAAAACGACAGGGGCTACAAATAAGCAGTACTGTTCGTTCATATCGCGTAGTAAATTCGGTTTGGGTAATATAACAAGGCCAGAAATTTTGGAGCAAACGGGAGTTATAAAAATGACGTTCCTAACTGGACCCAATATCAACACAAAGTCCGCTCCACTAATTGAGGGGAAATCACCTGTAAGTTCATAATTCTATTTTTAAATATAATATTTTACATACAAACCAATTTAATATCATCTACAATTTTGATAATAATTCCTGTTATACATTAAACACTTTATTGATAAAAATAATAATAATATTCATAGGTAATTTAAACGTAAAAAATATTACAAATAATTAATAATATCAATTAATTAATTATCTGTCCGATTCCCACATCGAACCGAATATTTATTTAATGATCACGGAAAACTTAATACCTACATTATATTGTCATAGTTTCTTACTCCATGATAAAAGTCCCAGCATGGTAGGTTTAAAGAGTCATGCTACTCGTAGATTTTATTGATAAAATTGTGCTTATGTACTACAGAAATGGCAGAATTCTTCAAATTTATAAGTTATGCAGTTGAACCTATTGAATCCATTATTGCAACCTGCACTGTTTTTCTAAAAGTTCGTGGAGATCGGACACCCCTACTATCCGATTGATGTCGCTGGAGATATTTGAATCCCGTTGAAGCACAAGTTTCATAAGTTTGTTTATGTTTTGTATGTTATGTTTAGTCGGACTTTTTTTAAATCGATTAAAGGAAGTCCCCTAAACCTCCAGGAGGCGGGATTAGAACCTGATTCAGAAGGCGGTATGTTATTAAGTAGGATTAGCAGTGGACTCGACGCATATCTATTGCCAGGAAAATCTTTACAACCACAGAAATGAAAATTTTCAAAAGACGAAAATTTTGATATGTTTGATTTATGAAATTTTGATATTTAGACGATTTTGTTTTTTAGGTAAATAGTGGCTGCAGATGCCCAGCGACTGACATAGTCATTTAGATTACATGCTCAAACTAGCGGAAGCTTGCGACTTCGTACGCGTAGAGTTAGTTATTTGCACAGGACTTGGAGTTTCGAGAATTCCGTTCTTAACTATTGTCTCCATCCTGTATGGAACGTATCTCCTAATTTTCAGCTTATTATTTCAAAAACATAGGACTTTTATACAAACTTCAAAAGTGGGGACTTTAAACCAAAAAAAAAAGGTGTGTGTGCGATTCACACACGGTAGAAGTGAAACTTCAGTAAATCGACAAAAGAATGAGATGAATAAAAAAAATACTGTGCAAAAAGATTTTGTTCGGGCGGTCACCCATCCAAGTACTGGCTTTCCGGAAAGTTGCTTAACCTTGTTAGCATTTAAGATTGGCTTACCTGACGTATTTCAGTTGCATCCGGTCTGAAATCACAACGATTCTAAAGAAGTTTCACTTCAATAAGGATTAATTTATAAAGATACATATTATTATAATTATTATCTCACCTCCACGTCATGTGCAGAGCAAACATTTTAAAATTCTATTCTATTTTTATCAATACTTTAAAAACATTAGACTGTCATAAAAATTTCCAATCCCCGTTTTACCACCTTAGGGGTGGCGTTTTGTATAATTCGTCGAAAGATGTAGGCAGTGGTGAAGGTAGACAGAAGATGTCTAATAGTAGCTAGTCGGAATGGCGACCGATGGACCAGGGTGGGGGTGGTAGCCAGTGGATGCGAAGTATCATCGTGGTTAGTGCTAAGGTATTGGTGGAACAGAACTGACTGTATAAATATGATAGAGAGGCGTTGACCAGGCAGTCTGAGCAATCTGAGCATAGAGTCCGTTGCATCCCGTTTGAAATCACAACGATTCTAAAGAAGTTTCACTTCAAAAAATTGTAATTTTTTTGTTTTGTAAATTGTTGTTCAGTAAAGTGTATTGTGTTGTTGTACTGTTTTAGGAGCACCGGGTGGAGATGCGCATGATGGCGGTGAGCGGCGAAGCGCCCCGCCACGGCGGCGGGCAGCTCGTGCGCGCCGTGCCGTTCCTGCTGACCACCATGGTGCTGCTGGTCGGCTGCGGGCTGCTGCTCAGCATGCTGCCGCTGACGCCGCCGCCCGCGCGCTACCAGGGCTTCTGCACCATCCCCATCAAGGTAACACAGAGAGATATAGACAGCCCGTCCCGCTCCTGCTGACCACCATGGTGCTGCTGGTCGGCTGCGGGCTGCTGCTCAGCATGCTGCCGCTGACGCCGCCGCCCGCGCGCTACCAGGGCTTCTGCACCATCCCCATCAAGGTAACACAGAGAGATATAGACAGCCCGTCCCGCTCCTGCTGACCACCATGGTGCTGCTGGTCGGCTGCGGGCTGCTGCTCAGCATGCTGCCGCTGACGCCGCCGCCCGCGCGCTACCAGGGCTTCTGCACCATCCCCATCAAGGTAACACAGAGAGATATAGACAGCCCGTCCCGCTCCTGCTGACCACCATGGTGCTGCTGGTCGGCTGCGGGCTGCTGCTCAGCATGCTGCCGCTGACGCCGCCGCCCGCGCGCTATCAGGGCTTCTGCACCATCCCCATCAAGGTAACACAGAGAGATATAGACAGCCCGTCCCGCTCTTACTGCAATCATTTTATCAAAATCTACGGAAGTTATGAGTACATAAAACAACACAAGCAAACTTTCTTGCTTAAAAGGAGAAATCAACCCTATAGGAACCTACTACATAAGAATGAGAAACGCAATATATTTTTTTTATAAAAAAAAAGGGTCGAGTTATAGAACTTATAGAACGTGTCAGATTAGATATCGATAATTTCTAGAAGTTCTAGGACTTAATGAGCCCCTCAAAAAATAAACATAAAAAACAATCCTCAATACATCTGGCACAGAAAATAAATAAATAAATAAAAAATAAATATTTTTAGACTAATTACACAGCATCACCTAACCCCAAACTAATCAGAGCTTGTATTATGGAAGTTAGGTGACTGATATACTACATAGATACCTACATTTTTTTTTGTAAATACATACTTATGATATAGGTAATAGAAAACACCCAGACCCGAAACCTTTAGATTTGTAGATCATACAAAATCTGGTCCCGCGGCGGGAATCGAACCCGCAACCTCCTGCGCCTCAGGCGGGCTTCCGCCCACCGAGCCACAGACGAGGTCGTCAAAACAAAGAGTTTTGAAACGTTGATGCTGATCACTTACTTTTGTCGTTGTCTGTACAAACTTTGCATCTTGTGTGCATCAATAGTATAGTCGATTGTTCCGGAACAATAGACAATACTGGTTGCGGATATAACGCCGTAATGGAGCTACGGGAGGTGACCTACATCTCGGAAGGTACGCCGCGGCCGTGACACTGCTGCTGCGTACAGTAGGGACCTACCTACTACGTGATGAGACCTAACGGCTGAAGCCTATGTTTCTAAGATGTTTTTATTCAGTAATAATAGGTACATAGTGTTATTAACTTATTAATCATAGTGATGAACAACCTTTTAAGTGTTAAAGAACACTTGTGCTAGGCATTCATGCTCTTCCCAGATTGTCTTTAGTAAGTTTTATATATAGGGATTAACAATTAAAAAACATAGAGACTTGTTTGTAGATATGGGCTTTTCTTTTATTTTGTGGCAAAGTAACATTAACTCATATTTTTCTGATTTGATTTCTTTTTGTGACCTACTTCAGGGAAGGTATGGGGCGGCCGTGACAAGGCATACGACCGTATGCTATACAGTCTTGATATTATTATGTATCCCAGATATACCAGTTAAAATTACTTTTTTTGTCATGTAAAATAAAGTATTTTTGATGATGTAGCGGCGGCTACAGAATATCATGTACAGTTTCGACATCATTAAAGTTATAATAATTCGTGGACAATAAATTGGAACTTAAATATGGAGTCTTGTTGATAATTCAACATCCTGAACACTCATCTTAACAATGATAACCCGAGAATAACTGAACCAACTTGAAATCAACGGATTTCCTATTAAATTAACGAAATCGGTTCACGGAGAAAAAGGCCCGCGGTAACAAACACACTTTTCCTTCTTTTTTTTTGTTTAAAATATGTAATATTGAAAAATCATGAGAACTAATAACCGATTCCTATAATAACATCGCAAATCAGAGTAAAATGTGAATTTATCGAAGCAATGTTGAAATATATGCATTGATAGACAAACTCTTTATTTATTTTTTATGCATACGATTCGTATCGCGTTCTCGGTGGCGCGCTAAAATCATCGTGGACGGCTATACGCGATGTTCTTGTCTAATGTGTACAGAGATTTGTGTCGCACTACTTATAACATTCTGAAGTGCCGTCATAGTAGCCACGCCCAAGTCAAACATCGTCTTCCCTCCAATACTTCGCGTTAACACGAATATTCGCCAACGACCCTAATGTAGCCGCACCACCAACAAGTTTACAAAAAATGACTATGTCGGCGCCAGAAGAAAAAATAGTTACATAATATCTCGTCCCTAAAGAGGTTTATGTAAAATTGTCGTGCTCGGTAGTAAAGTTAGTTCTTCCGGGAATGCGCCGTGAGTTATTGATTGACCTATAACAGCCAGGTCACAGTGCCGAGCTAACTTTATCTGGATCTAGGTTTCCGGGTCACACAGGTATCAAAGGGTGTCTCTATATTGCTATCAACGTAATTTTTGATGACATTTGAATTGATATGGATACAAATACAAAACACTTTATCGTACACACAGGGAAATAGAAAAACAATGTACAATGTGCGGCGTTATCGCTAAAAAGCGATCTCTTCCAGGCAACATTTGGATGGAGAAGAAGAAATGGAGATGAAATAATTAAATGAAATGAAATATGAAACCAATTACAAAATCTAATCTTTCATATACATATATTAAAAAATTTCGGCAAAAATCCTTTTTTCATGTAAAAAAGCATCTCGGGCAGAGGTCTAAAGTTTTTTAAATTGGCATAACGAGAATAGATGTTTTGAAAAAGATGGCATATTAACGAAGGTCGGCATTAAGCTCCATAACCCATTTTGATACCCCTGTAAACTCCATAATATTCCGATTCACGATAGACTAAGTAGGTACTAATTTACGACGAAGTCACGGGTAAGAGCTAGTTGTGGAATACAATTTCAGGGATATGAACGGTTTCCCAATGAATTAAACATACGACTCGCGACGAGGTATCTACATATATTACGAGTAACACTAATAATATTTCACCATTAAAATCCCAGTAAATTGCGGTTCGATTATTAATTTATTTATTTGTATACTAGCAGCCCGCCCCGGCTGCGCTCGGGTAATTAGGTATTAGAAATTGTTTTCCCATTTCGGCGTAAAATCCATCCTTAAACTCCAAAAAACATTTAAAAAAATAAATCCAAATTGGTCCAGGCTGTGTGGAATTATTCGATTTTTTCTCGCCGTAAAAACCATCCTATCTCTCAAGTTGGATCGAACTGCACATGGTGTGCGAATTTTATTATAATCGGTTAAGTGGTTTATGAGTCCATTGAGGACAAACATTGTGACACGAGATTTATATATATTAAGATAAAACAAAGTCGTGTTTGTTCAGACACTTACCTATAACTGGAGAACGGCTGTAGGTACCAGTTTTCATGGGTTTAATCTGTTGGAATTGTCTCTGCCTCGAACAGCATTAACTATGTATAAGCTAAAAGGACGTCATGAAACGCCTCATTTGAATACACCGTCAAATTAATGCAAAATGAACATTGACTGTCCCGTTTGTCAGATATAACATCAAAATAAAATGTCGATTGAGTCGTTCAATCGACATTTTATTTTGTAATAGATATTCAGCAGATACAATGTAAAAATTGTGAATTGAATTTTTTTTAAGTATTACGTGTTCTAGACTTTTCTATGTCTCTAAACTTGTGTGTAATTTTTGCACAAAATTGACAAATTTTTACAGAATTTTAATTTTTTAAAAGATTCAGTACCTATAAGGGAACTGCTATTGTACTTAATATTAGTAGACCTGACTGAATTTAATAATAGCCCAATCGAAACTACTAAAACAATAAAAAAAATTGTTTTATTTAATTTTTTATATAAAACATATAATTTCTGAATCTAGTTTATGGAATATGAAAGATTCGTTTTGTAGCAAAATAACCAATTAAGGAAGTAAATTTAGAAATACATGTGACATAATTGCTTTATTAACGTCGAACATTATTTTTTACATTTATTACAGTTATAAACATTGGTTTTTATAATAATGGTGTTTCAATAAAGAGTATTGTATTGTATTATTTTGAATACGTGTTTCGGGTTAGTAACATGTTAAAGTTAATGTAAGATAAGAGATGCTTTAAACGGAAAAACATTTAAAATACACTTTAAACTCAAAATATAAGAACTATATAAATTTTGAATGGGGAATGTTTCTTTCAACCTTAGGATGATAAGTGATTTAAGAGGAAGACGAAAGCGGGATGGATCGATAATAAACAAAACAGTAGATCAATGTTAACAATGTATTTCCTGTTTTTTCAGGACACCGAAGAGATGTCCATGTTGGACCAGCCGATGTACAAGGTGATGCCGCTGCGCTGGTCGCAGGACGAGGCTGATATTCAGGTATAGCATACCATTATATCCTACTAATATTATAAAAGGCAAAGCCGGGGAGCGCAGCTAGTACCATATAATGTACCATCGTGTCATGGTTATTAGAATCATTGTATCAATCTGTCTAATCTTCAATCAACCACCGAATGGCATCGAACAATAACCACACATTCAACTAAATTAAAATAAATTTTTATGATTTTCCACGTCAACCAGAAACAATAAAAAATTACGGGTGGTCCGACCACATCTTTTTTATTAATTTGTCCAGGAAACAGATGACGATGGCGATATATTGAATAGAGCAGTTACTCAACAGAAGGAAGAATGTTCTGTAGAAGTTTTCTCTAAAATCTTAGTTAGGACTGAGAAATATTAATCTCAATAAGTTAGTCTCTGGTGGTAGGCTTCGGCCGCGGCTTGTCACCACCCTCCGGGCTGGGCCAGTGCGTGAAGCGATTTTTTCGTGTTTCGTAATGTGGTCCGGAGAAGCCATCTTCTAGGCCTTCATGCTCCATCTTAGACCACATCTTCACTTTACATCAGGTGAGATTGTGGTCAAATGAAAGCTTATCAATAATAAAAAAAAAAAAAAAGTACCCTCAGTTTTCGTCTAGCTTTCTCTCGGCGATCATTTTCAAAAGATGTTGTCAGAATACCAAGATGGGAATCCAGCCAAAAAATAATAAAAACTTACCTAGATTAAAAATGAGGCTTACTGCTTATCACGGGGCTAAATGTTGCTGTATTTCCTTACCTTCCAGGTCCTGAACGGAGGCATGGAGGCCGAGGCCCGTGACTTACTTCGCAGCCTGCGCGAACACTTCGACATCGGCGATCACGTGGAGAAGATCACCGTCATGGACAACGGTCGCTCCGTCAACTTCATACACAACTTCGAGCTCAACACCACCGGTGAGTATGTGTCTTGCAGGTGAGCTGAGGTATGGACGAGGCCCACGCGAGATCACCGTCATGGACAATGGACGCTCCGTCAACTTCATACACAACGTCGAGCTCAGCACCACCGGTGAGTATGTGTCTTGCAGCCGAGCAGAGGTATGGACGAGGCCCACGCGAGATCACCGTCATGGACAATGGACGCTCCGTCAACTTCATACACAACTTCGAGCTCAATACCACCGGTGAGTATGTGTCTTGCAGCCGAGCAGAGGTATGGACGAGGCCCACGCGAGATCACCGTCATGGACAATGGACGCTCCGTCAACTTCATACATAACGTCGAGCTCAGCACCACCGGTGAGTATGTGTCTTGCAGCCGAGCAGAGGTATGGACGAGGCCCACGCGAGATCACCGTCATGGACAATGGACGCTCCGTCAACTTCATACACAACTTCGAGCTCAATACCACCGGTGAGTATGTGTCTTGCAGCCGAGCAGAGGTATGGACGAGGCCCACGCGAGATCACCGTCATGGACAATGGACGCTCCGTCAACTTCATACACAACGTCGAGCTCAGCACCACCGGTGAGTATGTGTCTTGCAGCCGAGCAGAGGTATGGACGAGGCCCACGCGAGATCACCGTCATGGACAATGGACGCTCCGTCAACTTCATACACAACTTCGAGCTCAATACCACCGGTGAGTATGTGTCTTGCAGCCGAGCAGAGGTATGGACGAGGCCCACGCGAGATCACCGTCATGGACAATGGACGCTCCGTCAACTTCATACACAACTTTGAGCTCAACACCACCGGTGAGTATGTGTTTTGCGACCGAGCAGAGGTACGGACGAGGCCCACGCGAGAACACCGTCATGGACAATGGACGCTCCGTCAACTTCATACAGAGCTTCGAACTCAGTACTACCGGTGAGTATGTGTATTGCAGCCGAGCAGAGGTACGGACGAGGCCCACGCGAGATCACCGTCATGGACAATGGACGCTCCGTCAACTTCATACACAACTTCAAGCTCAACACCACCGGTGAGTATGTGTCTTGCGGCCGAGCAGAGGTATGGACGAGGCCCACGCGAGATCACCGTCATGGACAACGGACGCTCCGTCAACTTCATACACAACTTCGAGCTCAACACCACCGGTGAGTATGTGTCTTGCGGCCGAGCAGAGGTATGGACGAGGCCCACGCGAGAACACCGTCATGGACAATGGAAGCTTCGTCAACTTCATACAGAGCTTCGAACTCAGTACTACCGGTGAGTATGTGTCTTGCAGGTGAGCAGAGGTATGGACGAGGCCCACGCGAGAACGAAGTAATGGACTGCGGACGCTCCGTCAACTTCATACAGAGCTTCGAACTCAGCACCACCGGTATCCGTCTAGTTACTGAGCAGAGAGGATCACCGTCATGGACGATGAACATATTAGCTGGTGACCGTGACCTAAGTTTTTTTTTTATGCTGGATAAGTCTTCATTTGACCACAAACTCACCTGATGTAAAGTGATGATGTGGTCTAAGATGGGACATGAAGACCTGGAAGGTAGATGGCTTCTCCGGGCCACATTACGAAACACGAAGAAATCGCTTCACGCACTGGCCCAGCCCGGAGGGCGGTGACAAGCCGCGGCCGAAGCCTCCCACCATAAAATGTTCCTAACACCACCCGGAGGTCACGTGTAAGGATTCAGAGGGTTACCACTTACGGTCGTGAATAGACAAAACCTCCAAAAAATAAAATCCTTGCTAACTGTTTCCAGGCATCGAGGACACGGAGCGCTGCTTCACGGGCCCGCTGGACCGTGGCGGCGTGCTGGCGCCCGAGGTGCTCGTGCTGTCCATCGCGGGCGGCGCGCAGTTCGACGTGTCGCGCGCGCGCCACGCCCTGCGCGCCCAGCTGCCGCCGCTCGACGCCCGCAGCGTGCCCCAGGACCTGCAGCCCGCTTGCAGCCGCAAGCCCGTCTACCGCCTGCTGCGGGAGGAGTACACCGGTGAGTCTATAGCGTGCCGCGACACCTGCAGCCCGTCTACCGCCTGCTGCGGGAGGACTACACCGGTGAGTCTATAGCGTGCCCCAGGACCTGCAGCCCGCCTGCCGCCGCAAGCCCGTCTACCGCCTGCTGCGGGAGGAGTACACCGGTGAGTCTATAGCGTGCCGCGACACCTGCAGCCCGTCTACCGCCTGCTGCGGGAGGAGTACACCGGTGAGTCTATAGCGTGCCGCGACACCTGCAGCCCGTCTACCGCCTGCTGCGGGAGGAGTACACCGGTGAGTCTATAGCGTGCCGCGACACCTGCAGCCCGTCTACCGCCTGCTGCGGGAGGAGTACACCGGTGAGTCTATAGCGTGCCGCGACACCTGCAGCCCGTCTACCGCCTGCTGCGGGAGGAGTACACCGGTGAGTCTATAGCGTGCCGCGACACCTGCAGCCCGTCTACCGCCTGCTGCGGGAGGACTACACCGGTGAGTCTATAGCGTGCCCCAGGACCTGCAGCCCGCCTGCCGCCGCAAGCCCGTCTACCGCCTGCTGCGGGAGGAGTACACCGGTGAGTCTATAGCGTGCCGCGACACCTGCAGCCCGTCTACCGCCTGCTGCGGGAGGAGTACACCGGTGAGTCTATAGCGTGCCGCGACACCTGCAGCCCGTCTACCGCCTGCTGCGGGAGGAGTACACCGGTGAGTCTATAGCGTGCCGCGACACCTGCAGCCCGTCTACCGCCTGCTGCGGGAGGACTACACCGGTGAGTCTATAGCGTGCCCCAGGACCTGCAGCCCGCCTGCCGCCGCAAGCCCGTCTACCGCCTGCTGCGGGAGGAGTACACCGGTGAGTCTATAGCGTGCCGCGACACCTGCAGCCCGCCTGCCGCCTGCTGCGGGAGGAGTACACCGGTGAGTCTATAGCGTGCCGCGACACCTGCAGCCCGCCTGCCGCCTGCTGCGGGAGGAGTACACCGGTGAGTCTATAGCGTGCCGCGACACCTGCAGCCCGCCTGCCGCCTGCTGCGGGAGGAGTACACCGGTGAGTCTATAGCGTGCCGCGACACCTGCAGCCCGCCTGCCGCCTGCTGCGGGAGGAGTACACCGGTGAGTCTACAGCGTGCCGCGACACCTGCAGCCCGTCTACCGCCTGCTGCGGGAGGAGTACACCGGTGAGTCTACAGCGTGCCGCGACACCTGCAGCCCGTCTACCGCCTGCTGCGGGAGGAGTACACCGGTGAGTCTATAGCGTGCCGCGACACCTGCAGCCCGCCTGCCGCCTGCTGCGGGAGGAGTACACCGGTGAGTCTACAGCGTGCCGCGACACCTGCAGCCCGCCTGCCGCCTGCTGCGGGAGGAGTACACCGGTGAGTCTATAGCGTGCCGCGACACCTGCAGCCCGCCTGCCGCCTGCTGCGGGAGGAGTACACCGGTGAGTCTATAGCGTGCCGCGACACCTGCAGCCCGCCTGCCGCCTGCTGCGGGAGGAGTACACCGGTGAGTCTACAGCGTGCCGCGACACCTGCAGCCCGCCTGCCGCCTGCTGCGGGAGGAGTACACCGGTGAGTCTATAGCGTGCCGCGACACCTGCAGCCCGCCTGCAGCCGCAAGCCCGTCTACCGCCTGCTGCGGGAGGAGTACACCGGTGAGTCTATAGCGTGCCGCGACACCTGCAGCCCGCCTGCCGCCGCAAGCCCGTCTACCGCCTGCTGCGGGAGGAGTACACCGGTGAGTCTATAGCGTGCCGCGACACCTGCAGCCCGCCTGCCGCCTGCTGCGGGAGGAGTACACCGGTGAGTCTATAGCGTGCCGCGACACCTGCAGCCCGCCTGCCGCCTGCTGCGGGAGGAGTACACCGGTGAGTCTATAGCATGCCGCGACACCTGCAGCCCGCCTGCCGCCTGCTGCGGGAGGAGTACACCGGTGAGTCTATAGCGTGCCGCGACACCTGCAGCCCGTCTACCGCCTGCTGCGGGAGGAGTACACCGGTGAGTCTATAGCGTGCCGCGACACCTGCAGCCCGCCTGCCGCCTGCTGCGGGAGGAGTACACCGGTGAGTCTACAGCGTGCCGCGACACCTGCAGCCCGTCTACCGCCTGCTGCGGGAGGAGTACACCGGTGAGTCTACAGCGTGCCGCGACACCTGCAGCCCGCCTGCCGCCTGCTGCGGGAGGAGTACACCGGTGAGTCTATAGCGTGCCGCGACACCTGCAGCCCGCCTGCCGCCTGCTGCGGGAGGAGTACACCGGTGAGTCTACAGCGTGCCGCGACACCTGCAGCCCGCCTGCCGCCTGCTGCGGGAGGAGTACACCGGTGAGTCTATAGCGTGCCGCGACACCTGCAGCCCGCCTGCAGCCGCAAGCCCGTCTACCGCCTGCTGCGGGAGGAGTACACCGGTGAGTCTATAGCGTGCCGCGACACCTGCAGCCCGCCTGCCGCCTGCTGCGGGAGGAGTACACCGGTGAGTCTATAGCGTGCCGCGACACCTGCAGCCCGCCTGCCGCCTGCTGCGGGAGGACTACACCGGTGAGTCTATAGCGTGCCGCGACACCTGCAGCCCGCCTGCAGCCGCAAGCCCGTCTACCGCCTGCTGCGGGAGGAGTACACCGGTGAGTCTATAGCGTGCCGCGACACCTGCAGCCCGTCTACCGCCTGCTGCGGGAGGAGTACACCGGTGAGTCTATAGCGTGCCGCGACACCTGCAGCCCGCCTGCCGCCTGCTGCGGGAGGAGTACACCGGTGAGTCTACAGCGTGCCGCGACACCTGCAGCCCGCCTGCCGCCTGCTGCGGGAGGAGTACACCGGTGAGTCTATAGCGTGCCGCGACACCTGCAGCCCGCCTGCAGCCGCAAGCCCGTCTACCGCCTGCTGCGGGAGGAGTACACCGGTGAGTCTATAGCGTGCCGCGACACCTGCAGCCCGCCTGCCGCCTGCTGCGGGAGGAGTACACCGGTGAGTCTATAGCGTGCCGCGACACCTGCAGCCCGCCTGCCGCCTGCTGCGGGAGGACTACACCGGTGAGTCTATAGCGTGCCGCGACACCTGCAGCCCGCCTGCAGCCGCAAGCCCGTCTACCGCCTGCTGCGGGAGGAGTACACCGGTGAGTCTATAGCGTGCCGCGACACCTGCAGCCCGCCTGCCGCCTGCTGCGGGAGGAGTACACCGGTGAGTCTATAGCGTGCCGCGACACCTGCAGCCCGCCTGCCGCCTGCTGCGGGAGGACTACACCGGTGAGTCTACAGCGTGCCGCGACACCTGCAGCAGCCCGGTTTAGGTTTTGTACTCACTTACACGAGGCACGTTGCCGCACGAGCGCTGCACGCAGACTGGTGAACTCTAACTTATTCCAGCAACGAAGCAGACAAGTCTGTGAATGTTTATTACATGACAAGAATTATCTTTTAAACACTTGATAGTAAAAATGGCGTCCAGCATGTGACACGAAGTAGCTAGGTCTTAAAATCTGACTCACGAATGAGGGTTGCCGGAACATATAATTTCTATGTGATAAATGTAACTTAAACTTAGTCTTTTCACTTAGATATCGTTATCCCAGCCCGCTGCTACACATTATAGCTTTCTCACATAAAATTATTAATTACTCAAAAAAACGATATAAAAAGGCTAGTCCCACGTTGGGTGCCAAATACCTTTTACATAGATTTCATTTTCACAGCCTAAATTCATTATGAATCATGATGACAAGATACAAGATACAAAATAATTTATTTCTATTGTTTGGTTTTACAAAACTTAGACACGTCAAAATTAAAATACAAAAAAAACACAGGTGCTTAGAGATAAATAGGAAATAAATTCTATATATTAGTATCTGGTCGCTTCGCTTTTTTTTCACTAGAGCAAAGAAGCGATTAAAAACTCTAGCTCATTTTTGTATTGAAACATTACAATCATTTGTTAGTCTAGTTTTTGATTTTGGTTTTAAATTTAGTTATTCACAACTGTTGCAATTCTTTGGGAATCTTGTTGTAGAAGCGTATACACAGCCCTTTGAAAGATACATTAACCTTATGCAGCCAAGTGGTTGGCAAAGCGAGTTTTTATTTATTTCTTACAAGTAATACAATGACTTGAGAATGCAACTTAAGTATTAATTGATTATGTTAAGCCTAAGCGCCCACGCTCTTAATCGCCCATTTGTTTGAGAAACAAAAAACGAACTAAATAACGTAAACGTAAGTTTATTAGTTTGGTTTAGTTAGGAGCATTTGAAATAAATGGATATCAATGATCAGTGCTACGCTTCTAAAGTGCAGTAAAGCGTGTATTAATTTAAATAATTTTTCATTAATTGTCCGGACTACTCGCACAGCGAATAATTTATTAACATCGTTTGATTTACAAATCTTAGAAATGAGTGTAGTTTTCTAAATGAATATTATTATAAGCCTGTTAGAATGGGATCTCCATAGAAAGGTATTTGGCACCCAACGTGGTACAAAGATAAATTTACTTGAATGATGAACTCGCTGTCAAAGGTTAATTAATTATTTTAAGTTTATCCTTTGGCTAATGATAGCTTTAAATGGAGATAATCTCGATTTATAATAATTCTCCATAAAAGGTTCTTAGTTTAGTTTATAAAGTTATTATTATTGTACCTGAACTAGCGGAATATAATTGTGTGCGCAATAAAAAATTATTATTATTAATCCTGTTCTTCAGGCATAAATTAGATCTCGTTTAGATCTTGGGTTGAAATTACTTCCTACATGTTTAATGTATGACAGTGTGCATTATTAACTAATTATAATTATGCTGATGTTACTCTGACATTGTTGCTGTATGTGCAATCGTGCATATCTTACCCTAGATTACAAATAAATTACTTACAAAAACTACTTATTTTACAAGGGCTAATAGGTTTTCAGAAAGTAAAAATGGCGCCCAACATGTGACACGAAGTAGCAAGGTTATAAAATCCGTCTCACCTGTTAAAATATTGGCACCCAACGTCGGGCTGGCATTTTTGTAAAGGCACTTTTAGTAATAAATAATTTTATTATGATCTCTATGAATATTATAATAGATAGGTTTTTTTTTATGATAGATTAGTCTTCATTCGACCACAATCTCACCTGATGTAAAATGGCGATGTGGTCTAAGATGGAGCATGAAGACCTAGAAGATAAAAATCGCTTCACACATTGCCCCAGCCCGGAGGGTGGTGACAAGCCGCGGCCGAAGCGTCCCACCGGAGACTGTTCTATCATCATCATCAGCCTATATTAGTCCAGTGCTGGACATAGGCCTCCCTAATAAGCGCCATAGCGCCCTTTCCTCGGCCTGACGCATCCAGCATCTGCCTACAGTCTTTCGCAGGTCGTCATCCCACCTAACCGAAGATAAATAGTAAATAAATTTATCGTAACAGGTCACTTCGCTTTTTTTACACTAGAGCAAAGAAGCGATTAGAAACTCTAGCACATTTTTGTATTGAAACTTTACAATAATTATTTGTTACTGTTGTTTTTGATTTGCTGTCATAGATATATTATTATTATTTATAGATAGGTTAGGTAGGTAGTTGTTATCATTAAAATAGATTTCTGAATTTCGTCGCAATTTAATTTATTTATTGAGTTTCCCACAGAACACATCAATATTGAAAGTTAAATAACGATTAGGTACAGTGTGATGCTACTTACGGGTCGCTTAATCTGACAATACAAGATACAAAATCATTTATTTCCATTGTTTGGTTTTACAAAACTTAAACACGTCAAAATAAGGTACAAAAAAAATTTAAAAAAATCATTGGTGCTTAAAGTTGCGTAAAGCTTGCAATGACATAACCACTTGTTAACTAAATAGTAAATAACCCCTATTGTCATTCGTTTCTTGTATAAAAACGAATATATCTTTCCAGTCCGCAAGCGTTCCGCCGACGAGCCTTCCCACGACTACATCCAATTCTCCGGACAAGGAGTGCAGGAGATAGACATCTCCAACCTCGCCGAGGTACTTCAGCACGAGCAGGACAGCGCCAACGCCCAGCGCTAGACGCGAGAACGAGACGGATATACACACTTAGCTCCCTCTATCACCTTCACTTACGCACGAGAGGATCGGGTCTAGAACGCGCTGATACCAGTTCAAATTTTCTAAAAAAACTTTGGAATGAGGTTTTAGTGCGTTTGAACATCGAGGGCAGTGCCAGCTGGCGGCACCACGGAGGTATAATCCGTACTAGTATTATAAATGCGACAACTGAGTTACTCTATATGTCTGTCACTGTCACACAAAAAAATCTGAATCTAATTAGCTGAAACTCGGTACATATTATTCTCTAGAGCATATGAAAGGTAGGAGCATAGGCTACAATTTGTCAGGGGAAAATATATCGTTCCGCGGCTAAATCCAATAATAGCTGGTTACACCGTGCACTACTAGTCACAGTTAAAAAATGTATCTGCATTGGGAACTTAGGCTCAGAACTATGTGAATTAATGCATGAAACAAAAAAAATCTCGGAGCCGGCTCTACCAGAGACAATTTTTTTTAATATTTGCCAAATATCACTTATAGAAACTAATTCTTAGAGAACACAGACACGTGACTATGAGATATCTAGTGGGTCGTACTGGAACTTTTGAGAATGTAGGATTATACCGGGTTAGAAAGAGACGATACACTTCCACGAAACATTGCTTTCATTCACGGGATAGGTAGGTATATAAAGTATATAGATATTCATGTAGTGTCTCTGTGTATGTTTTTGTTGTTTTGAATATAAAATAATTTAGACTATAGTTATTTTCATGCATTTATTTAATTAATTACTTGGTAATATTTCAGACATACCAAGTATAGGTACCCGTGCAACGGCTAAGAGTTAAGGAGACCACACAATTAGCGAATAGAACTTAATATTAATTACATAGTTGCTGTATTCAATCCAATTAAAATATGAGTCTTAGTCATATTATGATAAAAGGGATTAATTTCCATGCACTTTTCGTTTATACAGATTGTTTATTAAAGATTAGGATTTGAATAGGATATTACGCGAAACGCAGCGCAGATGGCGCCACTAGTTCAGATAGTAAACATCTCCATGGGTTTAGGGCATATAATTACCTTTTTGATCAAGAAACTGCTTTCTCGATTTGAACGCCTCGTCGTAGATAAAAATGCTACCCTAGAATAAAAAATCTCGTCTTCTGTTTACTGTCTACGGTAGTGCTGCACTCTGGCGTGAGCACAAATATTATCATCTAGTGACATCCGTAACAGACATTGTGAATTCATAGTATCGTAAATAAATAGGTATTTCTTAAGGTTCGGCTTGTTTTACCGAATCGAGTCGTCTTAATGTCATTTCTAGTTATAAGCTGTGTTTCCTCTGGGTGTTTTAATCTATTTACATTAATTTATGGCCGATTTTTCCTACGTCCGTACAAATTTAACAAGTCATTAACTCTATAAGACGGCAGATTGACGTTGTCTGATGATACACTTCAATGATTGGCGGGTAAGTGACTTTTTTATTTCGCCAAGTAACCCTATATAGTTTGTTAATTTTCAGTCGTTGGAGAATTCGCTCCTAAGTGAATTAAGTTGGTGTCCAAAGCATACTTGATATTACCTAAATAATAATAACATTTCTTTATTTTTGGGTCAATGTGACATAAAATTTGAGAGGGCTACTAACTCTTATCAAATATCCTTTTATGCTACGTATATTTATTATATATAGGTATTTTCTGTGATTAGGTATGGTTAAAAAAAAAACATTTTGGATTTAAATTGATTTTATTGTAATACTTGTATGTATTATGTATGTATAGGGTAAAACTATTAAATTATAATATAAATTATTCAAAATTGACTTGTTAAATACATTCCTATCTTTGTCTTAAGAGAGTATTCTTGCCTTTTCTGTTGATATTTTTTTCCCTTTTAAGTAAATAAATATATCACTTAGTTAAATAAAAATATTGCTATCTCTTTGGGTATTAAATTTTGTGTATGAAGAACGAAAAGAATCTATAAAAAGTATTTAAATTTTATATTAGGTTAGTTATCTCTTTGTAATTGACTTGTTTATTTCCATTTTATTCAATAAAGTTATCAAAGTATTTTGCGTTTTATTTATCTCTTATAATATGCATACATAAAAAAATTAGGTTATTTATATCTCAAGATTACCATGAGTTACACTACTCGTTAAAAAACGGGATTTACTCACGTAGGTATTTAACTAGTATTGAAAACTTAACTCGATTAACAAGCCTACTTGGATATACTTTTATTAGTACTAAGGTTTTAAAAAGAAACTTAATTACTTTAAAGTTTTAAGTTATTCGACGGTGTAGTAAAATAAAAGTTATTAAAAGTTTCCGCTACAATTTACATAAATCCTTACAAATACGCTCCTCCATGAACGCCCCTGAACATTTCCCTATGTTTGTATTTGAAGCAGCACGCATCGCATGTCCTTGTACGCGGCCTCAGGGTTAGAATGATTATTAGAAGTCACACTGCGCATGCCCGTGGTTTCACTCGCTATTTTTAACCCCCGACCAAAAAAGAGGGGTGTTATAAGTTTGACGTGTCTGTCTGTCTGTGTGTCTCTCTATCTGTCTGGGACATCATAGCTCCCGAACGGATGGTGCGATTTCAATTTAGTTTCTTTTGTATGAGAGGTGAGTTTGGCCGGGTGTTCTTAGACATGTTTCGTGAAAATCGGTTGAGCCGTTTTAAAGTTATGGGGGTGAGAGTGGGGAAGGAAAACCGAAAATCTGCAAATATACTCGAGTGGGGTACTATCAAATGAAAGAGCATCGCGTGCACATTACAAAATATTATGGTGTTATACTCTTAAGGAAATTAAGGCACTGAAATCGGGGGTTTTTCTTAAATTTTATATTTAGATTTATTCTCAACGCAACGTAATACTCCGACCGTAGTAGGTATCTACGGTTGGAGAAGATCACTCCACAACTAGCTCCTATGAAAACCCCTAATGTGAGCCGGAAGCTATAATTCGTGATTAATTATAAATGTCATATCAAACAAAAAGCGAAGCTTAATAAAATCGGTAAACTCACTTTCGTTATGAGAATGACAATTATCATTGAATTCGCTTACAAATCAGCGATTTATTTATTTATTTATTCAATTAATAAATTTATTTATCCAATTAAGAGATGTCTTTTATTTGTTTTGGCAACAAATGACGTTGTTTTTGCTCACTGTTGAGATAGAAGCCTCTTGTTTTAGCTTGTATTTTCACGTTGCGCCACAAAGCACACCACAACACAAATCGCGTAGAGGACGGAGACTAACACTTACCTTCTAGCCATAAAACAGGAATCATTTAGTACAAATGTGTCGAAATAACAAAAAAATCACTACATTTTTATTGTAAACGTTCGAGAAACTGTCGAGATTTTAAGCCGACAGCGATTTTGAGATATTATATATCAGCGAGTGATGTTTTCCTCATTTTTTTTATATGCTAGCTGCCCGCCCCGGCGTCGCACGGGTAAAAAAAGTTCCCGGCAATTGTTCCTTATTTGCTCACCGTTTAGACCTACCCTGGACTACGAAAAACATTTTAAAACCAAAATCAGCTCAATCGGCCCAGCCGTTGTCGAGTTTTAATCAGACTAACGAACAACAATTCATTTTTATTTATATAGATTTCGAAATCGTTATATCATGGTTCTGAGAATTGCTCCCCTGGAAGCCGATGTGCAGTCATCGAGGTAAGGCTGCCCACAGACGTTCCGTTACAAACAATAAACGAAAATCACTCATTCAACATCTGTAGACATCAAACGCCAGTGGGCACTCTAGACAACGAGCCTGATGTTTTACCATCTCTGAGGTAGTCAGTGGTTCATTACTCAGTGATTAAAATATAAAGCAATCCAATTTCGATCGATCGTTACCAATTAAAAAGCCAAATATAAATAATTAAAAAAGCCGTGTTGGCTAAGTGGGATCACTCGACTTTCATTCCCAAGGTCGTGGGCTCAAATCCCGCCACGCACCCTGGCTTTTTCACTTGTGTGCGCTTTAAAACACGTGCTTTAACGGTGAAGGCAAAACACCGTGAGGAAACCGGCATGCTCTGAGAACTTAAAAGAGTCAACGTCAGTCAACTTAAAGGACATGTGACATTCACCAACCCGCACTTGGCCAGCGTGGTGAATTAAGGCCTAATCTCTCTCGCCAAGAGAGAAATCCCTGTGTACCAGCAGTGGGAACGTTAATAGGGTGATGATGATGAATCTTGATCATTCAATCACAGTTGTCAGTTGTCAGTTGACTTGATAGCTCTATATTACAATAACCATTGACAAATTTACCTCAGATTTGGTGAAATAGTCCCCAAGTGTAAAATAAAATTATCACTACTTCAAATTAAACTCAATCGACTCGACAAAGCATTAACATCGAAAGTTTCATCGAACAAATGAGGTCAATCAATCGTGTACATGGCATGTAGGGTAGGGCGGTATGTGTCGGCCCACATTCCATTTCCTAATGAAACCCATTCGGCAGATAGGCATTTATCGAATCGAATCATCAGGATTAGTAATATGCGTGCTTGACGCTCTCCGAGAATTGGACGCATTACGTTTTAATGAACACTTTGAGACGATGACCGAAGTTAGGGGCATCTACCTAAGTATTAATTGAAGGGGTCAGTTCGGATAAGCGAATTGGTATTTTATTAATATAATTTGAAAAAATTCGCAAATTATACGCAATATATTGTTTTATAGGTGTTTTATATGTACCTATGATGTCTATGATATTCAGGGCCTGTTTCAGAATCTCCGAGCAGTCAGTGCAGTTTCTTGTAAATTGGACTCTGCGCTTGAAGCGACAATTTGCCAGTGTCGAGTTAATAAAAATTAAAAGTGAAAATATGTTACTCAGTTCAACACCAATAGCCAATGGTAAAAAATAGAGCTATCACGTCAACTTACAACTGTAAATGATTGGCTGACAGCCATTTCTTTTTATTTAAATCATACTCGGAAATGGTGAAACAGGACCTTGGTATATCAGATGTCTAGTTACCCGTAACACAAGCTTAGAGATTCCCACGGGGCTAGATGTTGTTGTATTGATTGTCCGGACATACATTATATATATAATTTAAATACCTAGGACTTTTAATTTGGAACCTCTGTTATCTTCGACCAGCAGGGCATTTTATCAAAATCCAATTACTATCTCCTTCGCAAGGGTTTCTCGCAGCATATTTACCCTCTGACCTCATAATTTCGAAAAGTGAAGATGATTGTCCGGACATACATTATATATATAATTTAAATACCTAGGACTTTTAATTTGCAACCTCTGTTATCTTCGACCAGCAGGGCATTTTATCAAAATCCAATTACTATCTCCTTCGCAAGGGATTCTCGCAGCATATTTACCCTCTGACCTCATAATTTCGAAAAGTGAAGATGATTGTTGGCATAGATAATAGAATGAAAGCCTCGCATGTGACCTGCTTCGTTCGTCACAGACAATGGCCGCTGCCGATGCTCACAAAGAAGCTTGTTTATAACCTGCATTACTCGCTGCACAATAACCGGGAACTCCGAGACACCACAAAGGAGCTCTTACAAACCCTACAAATGTTCATTTCAATCTCGGCTACATGCATTTTGTTAACAATAGCTTTTGTGGATGCTCAGCCAAATATATTGTAACCTTGTTATTGTTTGATATTCTGTGCGCTTTTTAGGGTTCCGTGACCATACAGTGAAATAAAACCCTTGTACTAAGATACACGATTAGGTAGACAACTTAGGACCAACGTGAAGGTTGGGACAACTTGGTAAAGGCCGCGGTTTTGTAGTGTTAAGAAATTTATAATTAGATCCTCTAATAACATTTGCAAGAAAGGCACCAACTCGTCTCTCGAAGAATCCTGATAAACTTAATACAGAGAGAAATAAAAGGTACCAACGTGTCCATTTTTCAATGCCGGACGCACCGCATTTTTTGTTACTAAAATGCGTTGCATGTCAGTGACGTCACACAAATCAATTACAACACTAATAATAAAATATCTTCGTTAACCTCCATGCCCGAATAAGTCAACTCACGACAAGAAAACAACAAAAATCAGGATACAGTGGACGCATGCCATTAGCAAATCCGTTCAATCCGTTGTGGCCTTGCGTGCGTTGCGTTTCGGGCCAACATGCGCGTACCATAAAACTACATATGTAGATTATACAGATTATTCCAATTTGTATGTATGAAAGCACTAAATTAGTGAAACCAGATTGAGAGTGTCTGTGTTGTGGTGTCCGCTAAGCGCTCATTAGCATACCAACAGTAGCTGGTCCGTTATAATTAATCTGCGTTCTGTGATTGCTATTTGTACGTAGTGAGTGAGCTTGTTTAGCTGACCGTACATAGCTCTGTAATGTGGCACATTAAGTGGCTCGCATTATGTAGGTAATAAATATGATTAATTGAACTATTTAATGGCTTAAAAGCTTATTGTGCTTAACCTGTAGATTCCCTCTCAGATATCTTGAGTATAAATTAGTGTTCAGGTTACCTTCTCGCCACAAGGAATAGATTTGATGTTTTCTCATGAAAGACAAGACAAAAAACTTTTAAACATACCTACTAGCTTCTTCGTCTTAGTTTTTATCGACTTGGAAACTCCAGCGAAATGAAAGTTGACGTTAAAATAAGTTATATTCAAATAGTAAAGTTTAAAAGAAGCAATTCCTTATTTCCAACCGTAACAACTGAAAATTTATGAGCTTACCTATATCCATGAGAGAACGTCGACTAAAATATATAATAATAATATATATTTCCAGACAATCCACACAACAACATCTAGCCCCGTGGTAAGCTTGTGTTACTGGTACTATATATACACATACATATATAGATTTTTTACTAAACATATTAAAATAAATCATATTACATGTGGTCTGTGTGTTCAGAACATACAAACACTTGGCTCCTCGGCGGGAATTGAACCCGCTACCTCTTGCGCCGCAAGCGGACCGTCGCCCACCGCGCCACTGAGGCAGTCAATTATAATGAATATTTTATTTATTTCGTCAATATAAGTACCGGAAGTGAGTGTCGGTTTAACGCTACGCATTAAGATATGTAGCCCTACCACGAGTTGCCACTTACGACTTTTGAAGATTACAACATGTTGTAATCCCATTAATTTCACAGATTTTTCACAACTATTATTTTATCTTTATCTGTCAATGGAATAACAACATGTTGTAATCTCCAACAGTCGCAAGTGGCAAATCGTGGTAGGGCTAGTGCTTCTCCGAGGAGTTTTTATAACTCAAGATTTGTATTAAATTTATTTATTTAATTTATATATATATTATATATGTATTTATTAATACTTCATCATTTTATAAATATATTTAAATATATATATTTATGTTTTATATTTATAGTGCCTGATTTGTTTTCTTGCACGCCCAGGATGACTGGTAGAGAATGCTTCTAGCATTAAGTCCTCCTCTGTACATTGTTTTTTGTGCACAAAGTATAAATAAATAAAATTTGGGTAAACTTTTTTTATTAAGCAAATTCATATTTGTAACGACCGCATAAAATACCTATGTACAATCACTGTTAAAACACAAGATTCAAAGTTGTTCTTGAAGTTTGAAACCTTTGTATATCTAATTTTTGTAAGTAGGTACAGTTAGCAGCAGAATAAACTGCTGAAATAACTGATTCTGCATAAAATTTAAAAATAGTTTAACCTGCAACGTGAGGTTTATTATCACTTATTAAAAATCATTAAAATTTGATGAAATATTGTCCCAAAATAATAGAGGTATATTATATACAGTAAATTAAGTCAAAAATTACGGACTATTGTAGTTTTTTTAGAAGTAAAGGAAATAATAATATATAAGTAAGTGATCACATTTAGTTCGTTCCTCGGTGTTATTATAATCATTTTATTTTGACCGATTAAAACTTCATTTGAAATTGACACTTTGGAATAACTTGTTACATCTGGCACGTCACACTAGTAGAAGATGTTTTGAAACGTTAATTTTGATCACTCGCTTTTGCTGTTGACTTGACATTGATTATTCTATCGTAGTTACATAGTTTCTAGCACAAAAATGTGTAGATGAGTTGGATTACATTTGCAATAACTTAATGTTTTGTTTTTAAAGATGAAAGAAAGCGCCCCGACGTGCAATCAATTACACCAATGCGTCAATTACGTAATAGGTCGAAATTCTTCTGCACATTGCTATATCTTAATCATTAAGATTTAATGTATTATTTTATTTTAACAAATATAAGGTAAATGTATCTACATAGTTAGTTGTTTAGCTGTAGTTAGTTGGCAGGTGGTCAGGAGCGCTGAGGTGGCAGGTCATCGACCCGTGGTTCCGATGTTATCGCTAATTAACGCGCCCGTTACTTCTGAGGAACTCCACAACCAATATGCAGTTACTATCTCGAATGTATGTGTAGCTAAACGGTCTGTCTGACGTTGCACGGTAGCAAATAAGGTATCATCAAAATGTATTAAGAACTATCATTAAAATATGAAACAAATTGTTCCTACATTTTTTTTAAACTGACATAACTGATACAGTCATAAATAAAACAGACGATTTTGATGAATTATAATCTTATATATAAAATTCTCGTGTCACAGTTTTCGTTCCCGTACTCCTCCGAAACGGCTTGACCGATTCTCATGAAATTTTGTGAGCATATTGAGTAGGTCTGAGAATCGGCCAACATCTATTTTTCATTTTGCAAAACAACGTTTGCTGGGGTCAGCTAGTTATTTATAAAAGTCAAAGTCAAAACGTTTATTTCCGTAGAAGCACATAGCCTATAAGGACAGGTCAACTTAAAATTAATAAAACTAAATTGCATAAACAAAAAATATCAAGGAAATAACATTGTCTTGACAGTTCGCTTCAATGTTTTATACTAACTAACTATAATAACTGCTATTTTTTATGCTTCATCGCATGACTATAAAAGCCATCTTTCGAAATGGCGTTGGTTTGCATGCCTGAGTGACGTCACTAAGTAGCGCAAAGCTCTAAATGTGACCTCCAACTTCTATAGCAGATTACCGTCACATGCGCGCCATTTTGAAGGCCACCGCGCACTTTTGTCTTTAAGAAAACTTGAACTTTTATATTATGTTTTTTTAACAGAAATATTACCTTTATTAATACTGCAGTGATACCCGCTTCATAATAACAAGCCACGGTGTTGCCTGTGTTTTTGGATTAACCGGGAGACAACGTATTTTCCCACAGTAAAAAGTAACCAGTAACCTAGCCTTCCTCGATATCTATCAGTGAAATACATTTTCGAATCAGACGCTCCTCCAGAAAAAAATAAATAAATAACATAATCTAACAACATCCTAGCCCCGTGGTAAGCTCTAAGCTTGTGTTACGGGTAATAGACATCTACTTTATATAATCGACATAATATATAGATAGATATTTTTTATTATACATATTAAACACCCATACAAAGGAGTAAGTGCTTGCAGAACACATTCAATCAAACAAACTCTACAGCTTTATAATTTTAGCCAAAATAATTATTATAAATCAAATTAAAGTTGCCATTTTGCGATCCATTTTTATATTATAGAGGTAGATAAAATATTAAAAAAAAAACGAAACAAACCAAAATTAGATTAGCTTAATAAGAGTACTTCTTAGATAGATAGATAGATAACTCTTTATTGGACACCACAAATAAAATATATTTTCATAAGAAACTTTTTATTATCATGTAGAAGATACCTGTACACTTTATCTGAGCTCTGCAAAGCCCGTGGCTAGTTACGGCTCCGGTAAACTTGAGAAGCAGCCTCCAGCCGCGCTGACCCTCGCGAAGTTCTTTACTGAGGCTCGGAGCAAACGGGCCACTGACCGCAACCACCTTTTACATATATTGTGGAACTATTGAATGGACATTGAAGAGAAACTCAAGACATTTATTTATAGTTAATCCTAGGGATAGTTTCAGATGCAGTAAACATATTAATAATAGATTTAAGATATAAAATAAGCTTAAATTTAGTCAAGTATGTAATCTTATAAATGGAAATAAGGTTTTCAAAATACGCTTCACTTTTTATAATGCCATGTTGAGAAACGTAAAGAACAACACAACTATTTTTTCTGGAAATTGAATTATCCACAGTACCCTACACACTCACCACACAACGTTCCGTGTCGGCGTCTTAGGCTGATTTTAGTGTCATCGGTTCTCAGCGCTTTTAAAAAAACTCAACGCTGAGCCGTCAGCGTTATTCTAAAAGGTTTCTATAGCGACGATACAGATTGATACGCGCCGATCCGTCAGCGCCGATGGTCAGCGTGACTCGGAAATCAGCCTCAGACCGTGCAGCAGAGAACAGGTTGTAAAATTTGGCGTCTTCCGATGTTAGCGACACTAGGGGTGCCGCTGCGCTGGCTTCTGTCACGTTCACGATAGAATAGAATAGAATAGAAAAACATTTATTTTGGACACAACAGCACATTACAGAAAAAAACACAAACCCACACACACACAAAGATAGTAAAGATAAAAAAAAAAGAAAATTAAACATAGGTACAACACTTATTAAAAACATGACATTTATAGCACTAAACAATACAAAATACCTACATACAAACACACTTAGAGGATACGTAATCAGGTACTGTGCATATTGTGAACCAAAAAAGCATTCAGCTGTGTGTTGCCCTGAGCCTGTGACGGGTTCAGGGCAACGCTGGTGTTCAGATTAACCCTTTCGGAGGTGTGACTGACACTTTTGTGAAAATTTTATTACATACCATATATGTATATAAATATATGTATAATAAAAGACTAGAATTAGAATAAACAAATAAATATATGAAATTAATTAATATGTAGTATGAAAACTCCATACATTTAAATAAAATAAAAGTGTACCACGATAGCGATAGCGCGAGTCAGCCACCGGTGGCTCGTTTGCGCCGAGCCTTAACCTACAACTCCTTCAGATTCTACTTATTTCTTTTACCTCGTTATATTCCTTAAGTTGAAGTTTATCAGTCGACTGCGTCAGAGGCGCAGTGGTAGAAGGTCCGCTTGCTTTGCATATTTGTCTGCCAACTAAGTAGCTTAAAAACTTTTAGCTTATTAGTTTAATAAGGCTTTTCCTAAAATATTTATTTGTAAACCAAAGAAGTATTCATTCGATTTGCTTGTCTAATTTGAAGTCAGCAGAAACCAGGTGTAATAATAATGCTTTCATACAATTCACACGTCAGTTTTTACCTCTAACAAATAGTTTTGACTGCTTAGGAAAGGATTACACTAATTCGAGTAGGCACGAGGATTAGGTCACGAATTCGTGCACTGTTGAATCTTATCGAGTTGGTGTAATCGCTGCGATAATTTGACGAACGTGAAGGTTTGTTCGTAATATTTTATTAGAATTTTCATTTTCGAAGAAAACAAGCCGGCCGCTTATTGTCATGGAATACCGAAAGGCCTTATTATTTAATTTTGATATTTAATATAAAGTACATGAGGCGATTTTTAAAATTTACAAGTATTTGAAGAAGACAGGGCGCGATGTATCTACTGCTATATGGCCTGCCAATTACCATTTAAGCATAGTAATACGCTTGGCTATGTTGGTGATCCGCGTTCTTCTACCTACGTATCTCGTCATTTCTGATTCGATATCTTAGAGAAACCTCGAGCATAGCCCTTAGAACTGAATGTTATTAGGAAATACTTGGGAACAACGGGGCGGTATACTTAATTCACCTGAGTTAATTCACAAAGGTGCATCAAGTATACTTTTATTTGACTGAATAAAGTGTCCTCGGGTGCATTAAGTCTACTTTTTAGTAGACTTTATTCACCTAAGTGTTTTCCGGTGAATTAAGTCTAGTTTTTTAGTAGACTTTATTCACAGACAGATTTTTAAAACCATATTACCTTTCTCCTTGGTCTGGGTGTTTAATATGTATAATAAAAAATATCTATTTATGTATGACTATTATATTAAGTATATCAGATATCTAGGACCCGTAACACAGGCTTAGAGCTTACCACGGGGCTAGATATTGCTGGGTGAATTGTCTGGAAATATTTATTTTTATTTATTTATTATATTTTTGGAATGCTTAAGATTATGAGCATAAACATCAACCAAGTTGTCAAAAAAAAAGTGGGAGCAAGACTGAAAAAACAAATTGTTCCTTGTCAGTCACAAGACCACAGTGTTAACCTAAGACAGAGTTGTCTGGTGAGCGCTAAGCTCAGCTGTGTAATAATTTACGTTCGTCGAGCAATTTCCTCAAAAAGTGTTATAAATGTAAATTTAAACTTTGACATTTAATTTTCGCTTATACTTCTCAGCAAGTAGCCCTTTTAAAGATCGGGGCCGATCTCCGCTTGTTCCTTGTTGTTGACCGGAGTTAGGGTTGTTTTCCTATAATTTCAGAAGTCCCTGCTGTCTTTGAGTAGAGCTTATTTAGGACAAGGGGGCGGGGAAGTTGAGGGGGGGAGGGGTTCTGCTTCGGGATGAGCTGCCTTTTTGCAAACAATAACAACCGCCCTCGGCAGAGATTGATACTGCAGAAGGATAATATACTTAAAATGTACGATGATTTACAATTCTCTAACGAGTTCTAATTATTTGTTAACATAAGTATTAACATTTTGTGTTGCCCATTGACTGCCTCACTGAGATAAGAAGCGTTATGAAACTACAAAAATGTTTTTATTATAACAGTAACAACCTGAAATTAAGGAAAAGTATATACCGATTATGACTTAACTTTTTTGGGATTTTTACTGCCTTCAAGGTTAATAATGTGAGAATGGTTGTTACGCAACTTTAAATCGATATATATATATCTTATACAGTCCATCTGATCGACTTTTTTAAAGAAGACTTACAATGATTATATATTCCTATCCAACGATACCCCATTATGACATAGTTTATTGGATAACTTTTGAAATTATCATGGTTTTTAACAATATATGATTTAAAGTAGCACTAGTGAGTCAACCTCGCAATAAAAGACTCAGAAAGAGGGTAGACCGTTTCGTTTGTGAATAACCGTCTGCTCAAATCTTGCGATGACAATGACAATTCAGTTGTTTCCGTGATCATGGCGCTTGAAACAGCGTCGAAATATCGGAAAACTAAAAAACCGTCAAATCATGGTTTAAATCATTATATAGTTTATTGAATTTATTTGTATAAAATGGCTTCCAGTAGCCGCCATATTGAATTTTCACTGCCTCACCGGACTAAGAGGAATCGATCGACATATGAATCATAAATATCGGCCCAGGCGTTTAGTCTGTATTGTGCTACCAAGGAAAATACATACTACAACTACTATACTATAGACATATACTATACTACTACTACTATAGATATATACTATATAGGTAGACTGATAAACCCATAACCACTCCTGTGCGTCGTGCAGTCGGGTTCAATTTTATTTATTTTTTATTTTTATTCAATGTGTTTTAATACTTATAAATATCAACTTATTTATGCTTGAAGTTAATCTATGTATTAAGTTCAAGCGATATCTAGTGCTCATACAACCTCAGAGCATTTTGTTGTGTGGATTATTCAACAGAATACTTTGGATAGAAGCAACACTATAATACAATTTGTCGTCTATTTACCCAATAGAGACACACAAAGCCAATTCCAAAGGTCCACGTATTAGAATTAGTTCTATTCCACTGTAGTAATTATCACCAATGGACAGAAAGAATCAGACCAACTCGTGCCCCAGGTTTCATTGTGCCGAGATCTAATTTATTTCTATGAATAGAGTGAGCCCTTTATGTAATATGCTCATTATGAGGCTCCGGAGTACATTTAATAGGGTTGCCAACAATGAAACGCTAGATGGATACCTTGTATTTCGTTTTATTTGTATTTCGGAATGCGGGGGATTTGAAAAACAAATGAGGTCCGTTTGTTATGATCTGCGCGAATGGACCGCCGGCCGGTGGGGTAATTGGAGTATATTATTAAAGTAACCTTGATGGAATTATTTTGAATAATGTATTGTATTCCTAGCAGTGCCTTTCGTTTAATGTTTCGCTTTAAACCTTCGTCCATTTTGGAATACGTGATTATCATGAACTAGTATGCTATGCTACTGGTATAACTAAAACATCGAGTCAGTTTTTAGTATTTTGTGAAAATAGGATAAATGTTTTAGGGTTTATCTTGCACGTTTTGCATTTATGAATTTGTGGGCTTTATAATCTTAATATATATAAATCTCGTGTCACAATGTTTGTCCTCAATGGACTCCTAAACCACTTAACCGATTATAATAAAATTCGCACACCATGTGCAGTTCGATCCAACTTGAGAGAAAGGATGGTTTTTACGGCGAGAAATATTCGAATAATTTCCGGGAAAATTTAAACCCGTGCGACGCCGGGGCGGGCCGCTAGTAATACTATATATATTGAGTACATTTTGAACAGAAATACTTATAGTTGGAAGTTAAAACAACTTTCATAAAATCATATAAACGTATAGGATCGTTTGGTCAAGCCAAATGAAAGACAATCTATTAAAAGTAGTTTTAAGTCTCTATTAAAAAAACACATTTAAACTTATTGACATGACATCTTGCAAGTCCTTATTCCTAATCTTATCATTATGAAATAAGCACAGTAAAAGTGTTTTATTATGTTATTATGATCGAGTGCTGCTAGAATTAGCCGCGAGTGGAGTCAACCGTGAGCAGTAACGAGCAAAAACGGTGTAGGGCTTGATGGGCTCATTAGTGGACCATTCAGGTGGGCCGACATAGTGCCACAGAGATCTCACGATGGCTGGGTCCCTAATATTCAAATTCTAATTCTAATTCCTTTATTTGCACGAACATCCGGGCTGGGCCAGTGCGTGAAGCGATTTTTTCGTGTTTCGTAATGTGGCCCGGAGCCCGGAGAAGCCACCTTCTAGGTCTTCATGTCTCATCTTAGACCACATCTTCACTTTACATCAGGTGAGATTGTGGTCAAATAAAGGCTTATCGAACATAAAAAAAAAAAAAAACATAAGTAAAAAAAGTAAGGTCTTAAAATAGTTATAGATACATTATGTTCTACCACATTCATTTGGCATGCAAAATCTTAACAATAATTTACAAATTTAAAATGGATAAATTAGAAATGTAATTTGGTTTTAGGTTATACAAAACATGTCAATTAAAATTTTAGTGAATTAATTAATAATGTCATTTTATTCTTAATCTATCCTTAAACATTATGTTTCTTACAATGGTCAAAGTATTTGACGTTGACTCAAAACTATGATGGTGGCTGTTTGGTTCTATTCGTTATTTTGGCTTGATTTTAAAAGAACCATACTTCTCACCGAGGGGCGGCACCTACGCGCAACTATTGGCGTTTTTTCATCTTTCGTCATATTGACAGTAAATGAGATAGCATATTCAAAATTCTGAGAATACCCCTTTTCCACTTGTGAAAACTTTGAAAATCCAATGTACATACATCAGTGCATCTCAGCGAGTGAAATTATTGTCTCAGTACAACAAAAACTGAAAGACTAAAGACGAAGGTCTGGCTGACGCCCACTCGTAAAATAATGTTATTTCCTTTCCAAATACGTGCATTTATCCATGAAAATAATATAAAGTGTATATCTGTTAAGGAGATGCTCCACTTATCATCACAAAAACTCACAAACTTTACCACTTTATAATAGTAGTAAAGACTTATTTAATATGATACGATACAAATTACTTACCTGTACTTACATCTATGTAACCTTGTTGGAATTGTTTTGTATTCCTAGCAGTGCTTTCCGTTTAATATTTGAACCTTCGTGCATTTGCGAGGTAATATTCACGAAATAGTATTATATTTCCAAAATGTAATTATATACTTGACAAGAAGAAATGTAGTTTGAAAAGAAAATATGTCAAATATTATGCTTGCATGGCTCAGCTGCGTTTCTTGCGCTGTGCCTCACATTATCTAACTAAGGTGGCTTTTGTCCGCGCAGCAAATTGACGGCTTTTGTCTCACCCGCTCCGTCCCCGGACACGCCGGACAGTGTGCCTCCTGGTACTGTGCACCCGCTCCGTCCCCGGACACGCCGGACAGTGTGCCTCCTGGTACGGTGCACCCGCTCCGTCCCCGGACACGCCGGACAGTGTGCCTCCTGGTACGGTGCACCCGCTCCGTCCCCGGACACGCCGGACAGTGTGCCTCCTGGTACGGTGCACCCGCTCCGTCCCCGGACACGCCGGACAGTGCGCCTCCTGGTACGGTGTACCCGGAAGGAGCATGTGAGGCTAAACGTCATTTATTCCCTCTCCCCTCAATATCAAATATCTTACAAGGTAAAACCTCGCTTACGTTAAAATGTCTTATGTGAGTCTCTTATTTTTACATCTGTATCAAATTGTACATAAAATTCCTCACATCCCATCCAAATCCAGCATACTGGACTTTCATTCCAAAAGTCGTGGGGCCATGGATTTTTCTACACGAAAAATGTGAATGTGCCTTAAAAACACGTGCTTTAACGGTGAAGGCAAACATTATGAGGAAACCGCCATGTTCTGAGTACTTTGAAGAGTTTGAAGATCATGTGATATTCGTCAACCCGCCCTTGCCCAGCGCAGCGTGGCGAATTAAGGCCCAATCTCTTTCACCGACAGAGAAGTCCCTGTGTATTTAGCAGTGGAATCGTGCTTGTGTTTTTTTTTAAAACGTACTGACGATTTGAATCAATGTATCTTCGATTTCAGGAGGAGAAGAGGATTCGAGGTTTTGTCTGTTCACGTCCGTAAGTGGTAACCCTCTAAATCCATAAACGTGACCTCCGGGTGGTGCTAAGAACAGTCTCTGGTGGGAGGCTTCGGCCGCGGCTTGTCACCACCCTCCGGGCTGGGCCAGTGCGTGAAGCGATTTTTTCGTGTTTCGTTATGTGGTCCGGAGAAGCCATCTACCTTCTAGGTCTTCATGCCCCATTTTCTTAGACCACATCTCCACTTTACATCAGGTGAGATTGTGGTCAAATGAAGGATGATCGAGCATAAAAAATAAAAAAAGAAACCGGCTTGCTACCAATTTAAATGTGACATTATGACGTATATTTTCTATAAGTTAATTATAAGATTAAACCCTTTGGTCATTGAAAGGTGTTTTTAGACGTTTATCGAAGTAATATCTACGAATCCCTAGCGAGCAGAAAATAAAATAACTAGAACATTATTACCGCAATAACACAATTCCTTGTAAATCTCAAACGCATTTGTCCCACCCGAACCAATATACGAAGAATCGGGCCGCACATTATTTCCCCAGGGGGCTATCTAAGTAATGTATTTATTATGACTAGGTATGTACAGGGTGTCCGCCGTTATTACCGAAACGCGGCCATTACCGCAAACTACTTCACTAAATAATGGGCCGGAGCACCCTGTATGTTTTGTACTTACTGCTAATAGTAATGTATGGCCGTATAAAAATACTGCGACGATATTAAGTGCCCGTTGACGTAAGTTAGGGGGCGTGCTTTGTTGTAGATAATTGTTTTTACGGGGATCGGGGATAGGGAACACGTCGTATAAGTCATGATAAAGTCTAAATGAGGATTGAAATTAAAAGTTAAAAACATTTTGGAGGTTTTGTCTGTTCACGTCCGTAAGTGGTAACCCTCTGAATCCTTACACGTGCCCTCCGGGTGGTGCTAAGAACAGTCTCTGGTGGGAGGCTTCGGCCGCAGCTTGTCACCACCCTCCGGGCTGGGCCAGTGCGTGAAGCGATGTTTTCGTGTTTCGTAATGTGGCCCGGAGAAGCCATCTACCTTCTAGGTCTTCATGTCCCATCTTAGACCACATCGTCACTTTACATCAGGTGAGATTGTGGTCAAATGAAGACTTATGCAGCATAAAAAAAAAAAAAGAAAGCATTTCCCTGTGGTATATCTATAGAATGTAAGATGCATCAGCTGTGGGACATAAGACTAGCTCATAGACTTCCAGCTATTTCGATTACAGGCGGCCTGCATCCACCTTGTCAGTGTCCAAGTCCATGCTCAACCCCAACCCGTTTAACTATCGGCTTTTGGTTATTAATTTTTTTTAGACTGAAATTATGCAACAATCTCTTAACAGAAATATGAAGACGGGTTGTCCATTCACCAGTGAGATGCCGCAGTTACTAATTAACTCGTAACGTAACTCATAGGCAAATCTCAAAGGCAAAATTCTCGTGTTACAGTTTTCGTTGCCATATTCCTCCGAAACGGCTTGACCGATTCTCATGAAACTTTGTAAGCATATTGAGTAGGTCGTCTGAGAATCGGCCAACATCTATTTTTCATTTTGCAAAACAACGTTGGCTGGGGTCAGCTAGTTAATTTTATATTTTCTACAGAATGAAGCTATAAATGTCAATTACATTAAAAATAACTTTTATAAATAATCTTCACTTGACACCGTTCGCGTATGATGGAAATTAAATACTTCAAAGTTTCAAGTTTATTTATAACAAAGGTTACAAGTCAGGTTACAATTTTATACAGTTACTAGCTGTGTAAAGAGTAACAAACATCCATACATCCATACTTACTAACTTTCGCCTTTATAATAGTAGTAGGATTAGGATTAGGATATCTTCTAAAAATGTACATGCATAATAGTATAATCTTCTATTTCTATAAATATAAAATGAATTGCTGTTCGTTAGTCTCACTAAAACTCGAGAACGGCTGAAAGGATTTAACTTATCTTATTCTTGAAATGTTCGTGGAGGTCTAGGGAAGGTTTAAGAGGCGAGAATAAATCAAATAATTGCCGGGAAAATAAAACCCGTGCGAAGCCAGGGCGGGCCGCTAGTTGATTCAATATCATTGTTTAAATTAAGAAACATAATTCAATAATCAAAATTAGAAGACAATACTTAGAGTAATAATAGTACTTCAAAGTCACATTCATCAAATATTATCTTATGTTTTTGCAGAAAGTTCTCGTTTATCGAAAATAAATATTCTCTAATATTTCAAATAAAGCTGAATTGTTTTGTTTATTTTCTTGATCGAGCTTATCTCAAGAACAAATGGTGAGATCACAATATTTTATTCATAGAGCAAATGTATTGTGCTAACACAAAAAACTAATCTAAATGACACTAAAATAATCTCTCCTAAATGCTATTTTTAGCAAATCCGATATACCGCGGGCAGTGTTTTGGCTTAAAACATTAACATACTGAATATGGAAATTAATGAGTATAATTTATTTCACTTTCAAAGATATCGTGATATACACTATTTATTAAAAAACGGATTTTACTGACATATTACAAGAATCTATTTCTTCTTCTTCTTTCTATGTTTTATACATCAGGTAATCAAGATAAGTCCTTTATCCGGAGGTTTGACGCCGACGCGAGCTCCGTCTCCCTATACTCCGGTATCTTAATATATATAAATCTCGTGTCACAATGTTTGTCCTCGATGGACTCCTAAACCACTTAACCGATTATAATAAAATTCGCACACCATGTGCAGTTCGATCCAACTTGAGAGATAGGATGGTTTTTACGGCGAGAAATATTCGAATAATTTCCGGGAAAATTTTATACCCGTGCGACGCCGGGGCGGGCCGCTAGTATATATATATGGTTTCTAAAATGAGTATAATTTATCTGCAAAATTAGTCATAATATAATACTAAGATGCTGTTTAGTTAAAAGTTGCAATCAATCCAGCGGAGCACTTGAGCACTCTTAAGCGATTCTTATTTAACTGCATGCCATATGCTATGTTGTCCATGCTAGAAATCAGACAAAGATCACTATTTTCTCTCTGAGTGACGCTTTTTGAGATGTGTCTTAATTTATAAATAAATGTTTTTAACCCCCGACCAAAAAAGAAGGATGTTATAAGTTTGACGTGTCTGTCTGTGTGTCTGTCTGTCTGTCTGGGACATCATAGCTCCCGAACAGATGGAGGGATTTCAATTTAGTTGTTTTTTGTATGAAAGTTGAGTTTGGCGCGAGTGTTCTTAGACATGTTCCATGAAAATCGGTTGTGCCGTTTAAAAGTTATGGTATTGAGAGTGGGGAAGGAAAACCGAAAATCTGAAAATATACTCGAGTGGGGCATCAAATGAAAGCGCATCGCGTGCACATTACAAAATATTATGGTGTTTTACTTTTAAGGAAATATAGGCATTGGAATCGGGGGTTTTTCTTAAGTTTTAAATTTAGATTTATACTAAAAAAAAATTAAGCAAGCCTTTTTTAGGTTGGTTTAAAGTAATTTCAGGACAAGATACTGACCGAGACGAATTAATAATAGTCATAATAATAGCTATAATAGTGTTTATTAATAACAATTGTTACATGTCATTTTTTATATTCCTTATGTATTAAATTATAATACATAGGTAATCACAGTAAAAATCAATATTATATTATCTCATTGATTGATTAACCATTATAAATTTCACACAAACTTAACATTATAAAATGTCAATAAAATTATACAATGTCAATACAATTATAAAATGTTAATAAAATTATAAAAATGTCAATAAAAATGATACAAATGTCAAACAAATTTTGAAAATTCCAATAAGAATTAAATAATAATAAAATAATTACTGGTTTATGAATTCCTCATAGGAATAAAAGGTTTGCTCAATAAGCCAGTGTTTCAATTTGAGTTTAAATGAAGAAAGACTTGTTGATTCTGTTACAGTTTTTGGGAGCTTGTTGTAAACAGATGATCCCATTACGTGTGTCAACTTGGAAGACTTCCTAAGAGTGCGCGTCAAACAGAGAAACAAAGAAACAGAATAAACGTTTATATGAGAAGTTTTATCTATACTAATATTATAAAGCCGAAGAGTTTGTTTGTTTGATTGTTTGTGCTATCTCAGGAACTAGTCCGATATGAAAAAATATTTCAGTGCGAGATAGCCTATTTATTTCAGTGCGAGATAGCTTATTTATTTGTATATAATTTATATAGCTTAATTATTTACCGCCGAAAAAAGCCAAAAAACACTGGCAACACTGCGTCATGAAAAACTATTACTTAGCGATCCGCCCCCGCTTCGCACCTAGTTGACCGCATTGTGAATCTAAACCTTTCTCGAACCAACTTCAACACACACAAAAAAATCATCAAAATCGGTCCAGCCGTTTAGAAGGAGTTCAATGACTAACACATGCACAGAAGATTTATATATATTTAAATATGTAGCGTTCTCTATTTCCGGTGGACATTCTTCCTTCAATTATTTCTAGAGCAACTTATTTGTATTATTACGGTAATATTATTTTAGGTATTATCATGCTTAAGTTAGAAGATACTGTGAAGTAATATGAAACTGAAGAACAAACACTAGAGCGTCCTTCCCCAAGGAAAAAGTTCGAGTTCAACAACAACCAACACCCCCGGTGTTGTGTAGGTGCAAGATATAACATAGATAGCAAGGATCAAGTCGCTGAATTGTTCAATAATGCATTACCTTACTTAGTACTACATACCTGTAGGTAAATAATCAGTTATGTTATGACATAATAAACGAGCTTAGTAGACCTCTGTGGCTCGGTGGGCGAAGGTCCGCCTGAGGCGCAAGAGATTGCGGGATCGATTCCCGCCGGGGTACTAGATTTTGTACGATCTGCAATTTCTGGTTTCGAGTTTATATTATGCAGAAAAAGATGAAGACGCTTACGTAACCTTCGCTCGCAGGATACGATAACAGGGTAGCTTATAAAGGCGTCTTAATTTTCCGCATTAAAAAATTATGCATAGTTTAACCTAAAAAGTTAGATTTATCACATATTAAACATTATTTAGATCTTATTATCTTTAATAACAACACAAACCAATTATTGTTTTGGACATAACCCTCGCTAATTCGCATAAATGCGCCTGGTTCGCCCTTTGGAGTCAACTGTCAACCTGTCTTTTACAGCCACAAACCAAACAATAACGAATATATCAACATTATTGTTTACATACAATAATCACAAAAGCTTTCAAACGTAAACCACGACAGCTAAACACCAGTTCCAAATACTAACACATTTGTTTGTCCCTAACGTTTTCAATCGGCTAAAAGCCACCGCCAAAGCTGTAACGAACACCATCAAAATTCATACCATCAATATTCTGAATATTTAAAGTCAAAACCGCGCATTTTAAATTTAAAATTCATCAATGGGATGGAAAGGCAAGTCTTCGTCGTAACGACGCCCAAATAAAATTATGTCCCGTATAATTGATGGGAGCATTCGATCAATTAATTCAGCCCATTAATATTCACGGGCGATGGGAAAAAGGAAAAACGTAGAAGCCATTCATAGGGGTTCTGTTCTCTCTGCCGATGCCGGGACGTTTCAATCGGATATCGAGAATTTGAGCTGAGGAATTTATGTAGCCCGGATCTTTCTGGAATGTAATTATGGCCAGGAAGTGTCCTTGATTAGGGGAATTTAAATCTGAATTTATTGGGATATGCTGTTATAACTCTCTCTTCAAATGTAAAAAGCCAACTACTGGACTTGAGCCTGGTTGGTGTTGCCTCAACATCATGATGGAAAGTTACGTAGATGATTTATAAATACTAATTAGTCCGTCATTTAATTCTCTCTCAATTCGTTGGTCAAGGATGGCCTTGATATTGATCTGTTTAACTCATCAACGTGCAGCTTAAAGCGTTTAATTAAACAGCAGTTTTTCGCAAATTCTTCATAATATTTTTTTTTTGTCTTTTATAATAATAGCATTTCTTTTTAATATTTTGTATCTATGTACTATTATGTCGTAATAGATTAAGTAATTTTTTTTTTAACTTTTTCTTTAAGTGGAAACTTGTAATTGGCCGTCTCTGTGTTTGTAACTGTCTGTTACAGTTGCAAGCTTTTATATAAGTTTGTCTTATATATTTCATAACTAGCTGCGCCCCGCGGTGTTACCCGCGTTATAATGGATTTTCCCGCGGAATGACGTTTTCCCGCGGTAAATAGTCTAGAGATTCTGTGTACCAAATTTCATTCAAATCGGTTCAGTAGTTTTCGCGTGAAAGAGTAACAAACATCCATACATACAAACTTTTGCCTTTATAATAGTAGTAGGATAGTTCGTATTACTTATCCATGAATACATAGAATATTACTAATACTTTAACGAATACTTATATGAGAGACACATGCCTTGAAGTGTATCTGGGGCAGTAATATGTCGGCCAGTAGTAGTGTAGTAGTAGCATTATGAATCCGCGCATTACCGTGGATTAAGCAATCAGGCGATTGTGTGTTTGCGCGGGCAATAGAACACGTCGGGGTTACGGAGTCGCCCGGGAACGGTATACTGCTGGACAATATTGTCAAATTACTAGTCTTACACACGGATTTTCCCACGTGACTTTTGTGTGTTTGAAACAAGGTATTTTTCCGTAGTAAAAAATAACCTATAGTCTTTCTCGATAAATGGGCTACCACTGAAATAATTTTTATAGTCAGACTAGCAGTTCCTGAGAATATTCCGTTAAAACAAACAATCATACAAACAAACTTATCAGCTTCTTACTATTAGTGTAGATACTAGGAGTTTCATTATTTCCTTTTCAAATTATTGTTAACCGTAACACAAGCTTAAGAGCTTACCACGGGGCTAGATGTTGTTGATTGGATTTATTACTATTGAAACACAAAGTGACGCGACCAAATAATAATAATAATCCAAACCGGTTTAGTTATTTATACTTAATTTTGTAAATAATATCTTATCTCTCCATGCAATTTCTTACTACTCCTTACCACACCTTTCTCGTTGGAGGTGGGCCAATTTCGTGGCGTTGAGTGTATAAGCGGAGTCAGTACTAGTGTGGGTATTGCTCCATCGCGCGGCGTGTTTGCTTAGGTCGCCGGCGGGTTGCTCAGCAAATATCATTTGCTGCCCAATTCTACGCTAATACTATTTTATTGAGATTGTTCTATGCTAAATCACGGTGTTTACTATGCTGCTTGTGTTTTTACTAAAATTAAACTTTATTGATATAAATCACGTGAATGGTAGAGGGTTTTTTACAGATATAGTTTTTCTAGTATAAATAACTTTACATGTGGGAAAACTAACAGCTTTTTAGTTTAAATAACATTTTGTTTAGGTAGGCACACATAATCCTTATTAAGTGATTCATAGATATAGGCGTATTACGTCCTCTGTTAGACATATGCCTTCCTTATAGTCTTATAGTTACAGAGTTATAGCGGTCGGAAACGGGCAGCATCCACCGCGAACCGTCTAAGCGATACCAAGTTAACTAACCGTCTAGTCGGTAGACGTCCTAGAATAGATAGAAATGTTCAAGAAATTTCATGTGTTATTTGTTCCCGAAAAAATCGGGATAAGTACCTCACTTGACTTCTTTTTAAATGGATTTTTATTTGTTTTGTTCTGTAGAGTATAGTCTAACTTGATGTTGTTATAAAAATTTGAATTTGAAATTTGTTAGGCTAGTAATTTATATAGTAATGGAAAATTGTTATTAATAGGCTCTAAATTGTTTTTTTTAAGCGTGTGTAAATAATCTGCTAAGGTTTAATTTCATCATCAACACCCAATTAACGTTCCCACTGCTGGTACACAGGGACTTTTCTTGAAGCGAGAGATTATTCACCACGCGGGCCTAGAGTGGGTTAATGAATATCACATGTCTTTCAAACTCAAAAAACATGGTTCAATTTAATAATTGTTTTTATTATCATCAGTGTCAGGGTCAGAACAGGCCCTTAGATTACAATTTTATGTTTTATCATAAAATAAATAAATAGACATGAAAAAACAACCATAGTAATAAAACAATAAAATGAAGTCAGAAATTGAGTTAGATCAATATTTTGAAAATAAAAACAACACTACCTCGATGTTTGCAAGGGCTGGTCCTAAGTACACAGTTCGAGGGGCAATGCCCTTAATGCCTTCGAAGGTTTCAGGGCTTCAGTAAACAAACTAAGAACCGATGACAAAGGCTTCTTGGGCCATAAGTATTGAGACTGACCGACAGAGTTAAGAAAACACTTTAAACTTCAAAAAAAATCCTTGTTTTCATGTCTTGTACTGCTGCTTAGTGCTTTTCAATGAAACCTAGATTGATTCATTGCCTTCCTAAGCTTCTGTACTATCCTTTGAATTTTAGTATACATTTTCGAAAAACAGGAAAACGGGTTTCTCTTAGCTCAGGCAAAATAAATACATTATAGTTCTAATTCAATTTTAAGGATTTTTGACAACTTTAGCTTTAAGTGATTCTGAATAAATATTATTATTACGTATTATAATATTACTATTAAAAAATCGTTGGGGTGACTCCATCTATATCTATAAATTATTCATTATATTCTAGGGCATAGTTATTATCTACTAAGTTAGATGCAAGTGTTAATCGTAATTTGTAGATACTTCTTTACTTGTAAGATTACCCACTTCTTCCCTATCTTTGAATCGGCCGTGGGTTCAATAAATAAATACAAACCTTAAAAAAAACACATACATATACACATTAGCACCATATTTACATTACCACTGCTGGGACATATAGATTTCTCTCTTCAGGAGAGAGATTAGACCTAAATTCAATACGCTGGCCAAGTGCGGGTTGGTGAATATCACATGTCCTGCAAACTCTTCAAAGTTCTCCGAACATGCCGGTTTCCTCGCACAATGTTCTTTTTCACCGTTAAAGCACGTGTATTTTTTTCAAGAAGAAAAGTCCAGAGTTGCGTGGCGGGGTTGGAACCCACGACCTACGAAATGAAAGTCTCATGTGCTCACAACAAGACACTAAACGAAAACATATATTCCTTAACCAACATCATCTAATACAACAATACATTAAGATGATAAACAGTTTGTTTGTCGTTATAATCAGATTGTATCGAGATTATCAGCCGTGTTTGCGAACCGGATAGCACTATATTACGATAATACCCAAGATATTCGGGGATTACGCTTTCTATGATATTAATGCTACGTATATGTTACTGGCAATTTGTATAATTCGGGTATTGTATACCGTACCTAGGCAATGAATATGTCACCGTAAAATAGTACGTACCGTAAATTGTTCTATTTTCTAGTAAAATGTGAGGCGAGCGAGCCGAAACACCAGAAAGTCTGGTCAGATAAAGTCAATTACATCAAACTAGTACCCTGCGCCCTGCGTTGTTACCCGCGTTATAATGGGATTTTCCGCGGAATCAAATTTTCCCGCAAATTTCCTTTAAATCGATTCATTAGTTTTTGCGTGAAAGATACATCGTTACTTTCGCATGTATAATGAAACGAAATGAAAAATATTTAACAGATTCTTATAAATCTTAAATATTAGCGTTTCTTAGAGCAGTTTAAAATCTACTACAGAATACTAATTATATCTCACTACTAAATATCTGACAGTTTCCTCACTAGGCTAAGCCTGTATCGAGGAAACTATTTTACGACCTGATAAGGGAAAATAAATTGTATAGTTGTAGAGAGCATCAAGGTGCATTGAAGGTAAAGTGCACTAATTAAGATAAATAATTATATTGATAAATATGCAATATAAATAATAATATTATTAGTATGGTTTATCTTTGGAACTGATGCAGTTTTCTAAAGTTTACATTACCTGATGGGAATTCGGTATTGTATAGAAAGCCTAGGCAATTATAAATAAAAATATTTCATACATTGCCGACACGTTTTATTTATTGTATACATTACCTAGTCATTGTATACAATACCGAATTATACAGATTGCCTGTAACATATACACTACGCGCGTAGTTGTGTAGGAATTACTGGCGTACGTAGCGGTACGTGGTTAAGTTGATACGGGTCAGATAGTTTCAGGTGTTTGGGGTTAGTTGACTTTATTCAGGGTTTCAACAACATTTAAAATTTTCTTGATAACTTTTTAAATCGTATGAAGCTTTGCGAAAGAAACGGCTACAGGAAAGAAATGTAAAAATCTAGAATTTGTGTAAATGTTTAAGAAAAGTCGTGGTCGTGTCAATGTCAACCCAATATAATAAATTTAATACTTTGAGTATGGCTATGTATTATTATTTTTTATTCATACTGCTATTTAATTGTAGCTAATATTGCCTTTAGATGTATAATAAGATACTAAACATGTTTAACCATCGCCGAGTAAAATAAAAAAACAGGTAAAATATAGAGATATCCATCCAAAGGTTGCCTGGAAGAGATCGCTTTAAGCGATAAGGCCGCCGATTGTACAACAAATGTGGCTATTGATTGTTATTTTTAAGTTAGTCTACAAGTATAGGTGGGCAATTAAGATATTTTCTATGTATCTATCTATCTATACATTGATATAGCAAAATAACTCTATACAGAGCTATTTCGCTAAGTCACATGAGCTCTTGAACTAACTAACATTTGACACGTATTTTTCACCTAACTAACCTTTGCTTAGTTTACTCTAATGGAGCAGAGTAAGAGGTTATTTAAGAGCCTTATTTACCGCCCTTATATACTTAAACTCGCCACCGCTTCAACTCGCCACCTATCCCAAACACTTCGCATTCACAGATAAAATACCTAGACCAGGTACTAAACGAAGCGCACTCATAACAAAGTGATCTCCATCGTAACCGCACCAGCTAAGTGAAAGCTAAGTGAGAGGCGGCCGTTATCGCCGTTATCACGCGCAGATAACGGGATAACGTCTAAAGCGAGTGAATGCTGGATTAAACGGAGCTGAGGCTACCTTTACGACCGTTATTTTATGCTTCATAGTGAGCTTGGTGTCTTCAAATGTCAGTGCTCGTAAGCTAAATGTAAGGAGTCAGTAAGATTTGACGAAGTACTTAAAGTGGCGACGTCGAGCGAGGGACAGGTGGCCGGCGGGTTAAAGAGGTATTGCATGAAGACGGTGAAATAGCGTGGAATAAAAATATAAGTATTGTTTTGGTTGTTATGAGAGGAAATAGCTTTTTATGACTATGAGTGGCGTACACTGAAATGATATTTTCGGCAGTAGATTTTAGGGGAAGGTTTATAGATGTATAGTTTGTTACAGGTTCACCGTGAATTTGTTATTGAAATATGACGATAATAGGCACGATGACGATATAAATAAATAGGTATTATGTTTAGTCAGTCTGATAGCCCACCTCGTGTCATAAATACTGGACTTCTATTTTTCGCTTTATCAATTTAATAAGAAAGTGCCAAGATAATGATTAGGTGTCAAAGTTCTGAAGTAAGAGCTTTCGAGGTATTCATTTAGTTGATTAAAAAATAATCTACTTATATTATTAAACAGTCGGTGACCCTTAATAAAATACCTCCAGAGTATTTAACCATTTTGTCACAGATTTAACAACTCTCAAACAAGAATAAAAAAAAAAATTCCTTGCTAATATTTATTAATTTAAACTTGAAGTAATGTGTTATAATTGGTATTAATATTTTCAGTTCTGATGATTTATTTGTTTTGAGATGATTGTGTTAGTATTATAAACCAGCTATAATTGTGACGAATAATTTTATTATCAGTACATGACTATTACCGACTAGTTGGTCAACTACTGTGGCAATGCTCCTGGGTCCGGTCGGTCAGGGGTTGGTGCGGGGCGCGGGGTGGAAGCTGTTCTGCAAACAACCATTGATGCCTTTGATGAATGTGCCTAAGCTTCTTACTGCGCTGATTGAATGCCGCAGCTGGGACGAAACAGCTTCTGCAATTGAAAGTTACTTATGCTTATATTGTAGGTTAATATTATTGTATTGTGTGTGTATTTTTTAGTCCTAATCTATGCTTCCAAAAGTATTTTATCATGTGGGACAGTTGGTCGCGGATGCGTATGTCGTCCACCCAGTAATTTAGGCCGGAGTCGTCGGCCGCGGGTTCATGGATGCAGGCCGCTTTCAACCGACATTTCTCCAAATTACTGTTGTTTTATTTAATTTTTAAAATGTATATTATATCTTAAGTTGTTTTTTTTGTACAACTGTGCTATTTATATTATAAAACAATTAAATATGTCTGAATATAAATTATTTTAAAATAAATTCGTGTTTAAGTGCCCGATGGTTAAATACGATAGTAACTCTAGTTTACTTACCTACCTGTCACGTCACAAAACTAAACAGTTTAAAAAGATTATCTAGTGAACCTCAATAAGGACAAAGGAAACTTTTTAATGCAAAGATAATGTTGAAATATGATAATTTTGTTTGGCTGTTGATTCAATAGACATATTTATGTAGGTAGGTATGTGAATTTCAAAGTTGAAGTTTATGTAGAAATTTGTTACATTAAGTAAACAGAATAATAAACAAAAATACCCAAAGACAGCATTTATTTGTTGTATTTTCTTTTAAAAATGTTACGTTTTAAGCTTCAGGTTCATCCACGAGGACCAAGTAACGGTGCATCTAGTTATTTTATAACTGCACCAGCTGGTCTAACCTCCCTGTGTCCCAAGCGCATAGTTTACGTTCAATAAATATGCAGATTGATAAATAATATCAAAGACTATGATGTATTGCGGCTAAACGGCGCGCTCGGCCGGCTTTGTGCGAACAAAAATAATAGCCTCTAAGCAAAGTAGGGGTGGTTATTGGACATACGTAGGTAATACACGCTTTTTAGCTTTTGTTTAGTTTATCCTGTCCCGTTCGCCTGTAATTATGCAAGTTAAATTAGGTAGATGCACTTTGAGGTTTGGTTCGCCTTTCAGATGAAGAAACCCTGTGTCATAGAATTATAATTACTACGTAACCTATGTTATACTGAATAGTACATTTGTTAGTGGATAAAGTGTGTTAGTGCCTTTTCCTTACATTTTCAGGCTCAGTACTCTTCATGGGCCTGATAAGCTGTTTAGATATTTGTATTATTGGTTAACGTAATAACTCACCATTTTCTTGTTGTTTTTTTGCTCTTATCACTCTTTTTGTCGTCAGTATAACACTGCAGACAGTACCCAGAGGTACTGAGTACTTTTGCTCGTGGTTCAGATCGACCTATACCTTAAATTAATTGGGCTAATATCATTGTGGTGCGAAACGACCCATTTTAAAAGAGACTTAGGCGATTCATATGTATGAGTAGCTCGCGGTATGAAACTGCTAAAGACCCCAGCCAGATAAATATTTATGAGCATTCCCTCACTAAAAACAAGATTGATTTGAAATTTTGCATGCGTTTTCCACTTATGCAATAATGTTACAAGCATCGATATTTGTAATTGTAATGAAAGTGCCGACCCGAACCAGCCTGGGCCCGGGTTGACCCGCTTTCAAAATGAATAGTGGATTAAGGGGGACTGATATTTTTAAGTAGCTTAAGTAATTATTTTAGGGTCATTAATTATGTAAAACAATCACACAATTTAATGATACAACTAATAAATACATTTTTGTTAATGATATGATTATTATTATGAAATAAAAAATAATATGCATTTAAATCATGATTTGATGAAGAAACTGGCAAAAGGAACTTCGTTATCATGTAACTCATACTCCATCGAGTTTGGGTAGTATGTTTCTTCTCGATGAGTATACATAATCACCCCTATTAACGTTCCCACTGCTGGGACACAGGGACTTCTCTCGTGACGAGGGAGATTAGCCCTAAATTCACCACGCTGGCCAAGTGCAGGTTGGTGAATGCCACATGTCCTTCAAACTATATTAAAGTTCTCAGAACATGCCGGTTTCCTCTCGATGTTTGCCTTCACCGTTAATACACGTGTTTAAAGCGCACTTCATTTTTTAAGAAGGAAAATCCTGATGTGCGCAGCATGTTTGAACCTGCGTCTTTTGGTATGAAAGTCAAGTTTGCTACCACTTAGCCGACATGGCCTAAGTAAAATCTTGAGGAGCGCGGCGGGAGCGGGTCTCAATGAGTATGCTATCTGTTATTACGACTTAAAACGGGTAACGTACCATGATTTTACAGTTAATATTGTTAAAAACCATAATAATTAAAAAAGTTATGATATCTGCTGATACAAAACAATTTAGTACCAATATTTGCTGTTGACAACACACTTCTTTCTCTTGTTTGTCCAATCAATGTTAACATCTGACTATGTTCTAGAGTCAAAGAAGATCTAATAATGATATAGTCAAATAAGCCTATATTGCGCTACAGACTCACAATGCCGAATGCATTTACCTACACTTCGCAGGGACGGACGGGGCGCTTGGACGACGAAAAGTGCTGAACGTTGATAGTGTGGAAATAAGAATGTAACTGTATTATGGCGCGGCTAATACTGTTATTACTGTACGGCAGTTACTGAATTGCTGATCTATTGGTAATTTCATTTAGATTTGTGCGTAAACTAAAACCTAATTTTGATAAAATGACTATAGTCACTTCGTCATCAAATGTTCCCATGCCATAGACCCATGATAATTTTTTAAAATTTGTTTTGTTTTTGTTTTAAATTGTACCTTTATATTTTTTACCGGTGACTTTCTTACAATTATTGATATTTAATTAATTATATATTGTTTTATCTGACATTTTTTTCATCCCTATACAGCACATATTGTTAATTCTGTTTGACGAGTCATAGTTACTGCACTAGAATAAGTATTTGTATCTATTTTTTCCTGTACCTGTTTCTATGTGTTCTTTCTGTGACAATAAATGATCTGAATCTGAATCTAAATCTGAATAATATGCTTAGAGAACATTCATTTGTCCTTTTCGATCACATAGACAATTTATTGTCTTTCTAAGAAAAATAATTCAAGCTAACTTATTTATGTTTGGTGGCTTTATTGCTTGGACATGTCATTTACCAATCACTCGATGTTTGAATTTTAAATATTGATAATATTACATAATCAAATAAATGAATTATGAATATGAATCAGATATCGCTCGTATGTATGTACATAAAAAAAATTCCTATATAACTATTCATAGATTGTTATATTTAATCGGAAAATATTAGGATTTGTACAAAATATTTTCAGTAACACGTTCCGTAGCGCAGTACAAAAATTCAATTAGATATTAGTGGCGAAACAACTAATCTATATAAATAAAAATGAATTGTTGTTCGTTAGTCTGATTAAAACTCGAGAAAGGCTGGGACGATTGAGCTGATTTTGGTTTTAAAATGTTTGTCGTAGTCCAGGGTAGGTCTAAACGGTGAGCAAATAAGGAAAAATTGCCGGGAACTTTTTTTACCCGTGCGACGCCGGGGCGGGCCGCTAGTTTGAAATATAAACATTGGCTTTACTCTTATATTATAATACGCTAATTTATATTCTAGTTAGTAACAAATACCTAATAACCTATGTAAATGAATATATTTATATAATGTGATATATCTGAACTCAAACATCCAAATCGCTGTGAAGAACTATATATATCATTGTCAACTCAAATTAGCAATCGCCTTTTCGCTCCTAACACTTGTTCAGCGCTTTACGCATCGTTACTCAGCTTAACGGAATTTATCAGCACCTTTAGTAGCGAGGGGTCTGGGTAGAAGGGTACTCAGAAGCCGATTGTCGACTCGAAGATGCTCAGAACCCAGCCAAGGGTTCCGCAAACATCTTTAGCGGAAGCATTCTGCGAGAGGTCACGACTCACTCAGCCATTCAGCTATTTTATGTTATTCCGATTATTTTGCAGCTTTTCAATTTATTTGTTTAGGTACCTTTTGGGGTGAAGGTTACACGTAAATTGTTATGGTTTTTTTGTTCAGTTGATTTGAAAGTTTCCTTTGAAACTTTCTTTATTTCTATTCGCTTCTCAACTCAGTGTAAAAATTTAAGCGAACTGTCAAGACTGTGTTATTTCCTTGATTATTCTTAGTTTTTATTTAAATTAGCTTCAAGTTGACCTGTTAATGTATGCCCTGTGCGTCTAAAGAAATAAACGTTTTGACTTTGACTTATATTTTTGTTAAATTTAATTTGTCCTTCAAACTCTGTAAAAGTCTCAGAACATGCCGGCTTCCTCACGATGTTTGCCTTCACCGTTAAAGCACGTGTTTTAAGAAAAATCCAGAGATGCCTGGCGGGGCTTGAACCCACGACCTTCGGAATTAAAGTCGAGTGTGCTACCACTTAGCTAACACGGCCTTTTTTAATCCTTGAATAAACATTAACCCACTATAATGCTACAATGTCCACCTAGCTATGGTGCTCAGCCAGATGCACAAACACACAGACATAATTGGTATAGATTGGTTCATTGGTTCGGCGCCGAGACGCCGGGCCATTAATTATATCTGCCGGGCCGCTCGGGACACGCCGGCGATTGCTCCGTGTTCTCAGATCTATTGGATTCTATCGATACCTGGGCGGTTTAGTAACTAAACTAAAGTGTACCGCACACTAACGAAGACTACACACTGAATGACCTATGCGGCTCATACCCCGCGTACGGTGTTCCGACATAAAAAAAATATATATATCCAAATCGAAAAGTCTTCGAACAAAATATGTTCGCCTGATGCTTGCCATGCACTATCCGCTTGATATACCATATCCAAAACATCTTGTATATATCCGGACAATCCACATCATCATCAACATCTAGAAATACAGAAATACAGATAGCCCCGTTGTAAGCTCTAAGCGTTTCGGGTATTAGACATCTGAGATACTTTATATGAGAGACATACATATATGGAGAAAAGTGATTGTAGAACTTAAAGACACTTCACCACTCGGCGGAAATCGAACCCGCTACCTATATTCCGCAAGCGGACCTTTGCACACCGCGCCACTGAGGCAGTCAAACACAAAAGAGGATCAAAATTTGTTTAGCCTTTTATGAGTGCTATAGACAGATTTATGTTTCATTAAAACTAAAACAAACAACATTTACAAAAGAAAAATAAGAATAATTTAATTTCCCGTTTCGACGAATTTTTGATTATCAGTAGATGGATATTGCATTGAAAAAGTTCAATTTATTTATTTGTTATAGTAGGGGAGCTGAAGAGGGGATTTCGGGATTTACTCGAGTGCGGCAGATAGATACAGAGCTTGTAATTTATTTAGCATTTTCACCAAAATGTTATCATCCTATCTATGGCCGCGCCAATACTTTTATAGACACATGTATTTATACATATATTTTATTTTTACTTGTGTAAGCGTATGTTTATTGTCATATGGAGTCATTATAATCTAAATTGTTTTATTTTATATTGTACACCCCTGCCTACTAAATATTTAATCTAAGTTCTTTTCCATCTAACGGTTGCCTGGAAGAGCAGATCGCTTTTTAGCGATATGACCGCCCATTGTATATTTGTTTTTTTTACATGTTGTTGTATTTTATTTCCCTGTGTGTACAATACAGTGTTTTTGTATTTGTATATAGACGAAAAAATAGATTTGGCCAATCTTTACAATATATTATACAGCTTATACTCTACTCTACTTATATTATAAAACTGAATAGTATGTTTGGTTGTTCTTTGTTTAAAAGCCCAAATCTACTGGTTTGATTTGAAAAAAAAACAAATCTACTAATTACCGAATCTATATCTATATATTATATCTACGAACCCATTTGGATTTATTTGGTTGTTGGTGCCAAATACACACCAACAGCCAAATACACGGGCCAAAATCAAAGACAGCACGTCTAGGACACAAAGATGAACCCTTATATGTTTATTATCGGATGCGATTATGTAATTAGTTATAGGAAAATGTGATTGACTTTGGCACATTAATCACCGCAGGCTGTCATTATATAAATCGTCCGATTAACGAATAGGAACTTGTTTTAGGTTCCTCTCAAAAAATCGTAAGTTTTTTTTCATATTAAACCTTAACGTACTTACACCGCCATCATCCAAACGGTTATATTAAGTCTCATTATTAACTTATATAAAGTTATAGGTACACATTATATGGCAATTTTGTTTCTTCTCACCTAAGCTTCGCAACTCAATAGGTCTCTATGACTCGAGTCTAGTCGAGTAAATCCCCATTTAGCATCGTGGGCTCCCCTACTATAAGCTGTAGTATTCCATTTCAGTAAAAAGCTACTCGGCTGGATACAAGGCTGCTTAAGCCTAGACATATGACAAGACCTAAGAATATCTATCTGATATCTGATAAGTTGGACGTGAAGTTCGTCATACCATCTCTGTTTGGCTTTCCACGTCGTCTCCTAGCGGTGCCAAATTCAGTTTACAATAATGTAGTGAAATGGGCACAGTAATCGTTCATCATCTTCCTGACCTTATCCCACATTACGTGGGGTCGGCACAACATGCCATTTCTCTCTATCACCCGTCATCTCAACACTCACCTCTTTCTTACACATATCATCTTTCACACAGTCCATCCATCTTTTCTTTGGCCTACCTCTTCTCACATATCCATCTATATTCATTATTATTTATTATCATTATCAATAAAATATCTACTCGTATGTTCGTATGTCGATGATATTAAGCATATCAGATGTCTAGTACCCGTAACACAAGCTTAGAGCTTAAGCTTACCACGAGGTTGTTGTGTGGACTGCCCGGAAATGAAATACTGAATTTTTAATTGAAAGCTGTTGTTGGTTTTATAACTAAAGTGTACAAGTTTATACAGAGAAATATTTATTTATTTTATTAATGATAATAATTAGGTTTTATTTTTGTATCATATATAAAACAGCTATAACATTTTCAGGATTAGCGCGTTCAGTTGTAATGATATGCGATACAGCAGGCAGCGGGGCCGCGGCAGAATGGCGCCGGCGTGCCACATATAAATTATTTTTATGCTTCCTCCGGCAGGACGCCGTGTGATGCATACGACTCGCTGCAGCACTTACATTTGCCTGCTTTACGACGACGTTCTCATACATTATTGTAATGTTTGATGGATCCTGCAGCATATCTGAAAGAATCACAAATTTAGACTTAGTATCTATTGAAACATCATTGTTGCAAGTAATTAAAGCATCTTATGGAAAAGTTTATTTTGCTTACACCGTAGATATAGCTGAGACATTGAAGTAACAGTAAAGTGTTGGAAAAAGAGAGTTTAGATTTATTTTGACGACCTCTGTGGCTCGGTGGGCGAAAGCCCGCCTGAGACGCAGGAGGTTGCGGGTTCGATTCCCGCCGCGGGACCAGATTTTGTACGATCTGCAATTTCTGGTTTCGGGTCTGGGTATTTTCTATGCATAATATGTATGTATTTACAAAAAAACATGTATCTATGTAGTATATCAGTCACCTAACACGTTTGGGGTTAGATGATGCTGTGTAATTAGTCCGGAAATATTTATTTATTAAATACTTGAGCGAGTCCAGTTCTAAGAACGATTTCATTATATATATATATATATATTATATTTTATGCTCGATAAGCCTTCATTTGACCACAATCTCACCTGATGTAAAGTGACGATGTGGTCTAAGATGGGACATGAAGACCTAGAAGGTAGACGGCTTCTCCGGACCACATTACGAAACACGAAAAAATCGCTTCACAATATTTATTAAACGGCAAATAAATGAGTATTGTTTTCAGAGTGAAACAAGAAGCCCTGGGCGGGGGAGGGTAGCCCACAAAGGCGGGCGGGAAGCCAGACAATGCTGCGCGCAGGCATGCATCGATGCGCACCACATCTAAAATATTACCCCGCTGTCCCCGGCTTATGCGGGAAAATCCACGCTCCAGCAACTCGCTTTGAATCCGCGAATTAGCACGTCCCGCATTCAATAATGCCTCGAAAACTGACAAAAATTATACAGGACATTTGGACAATTGTTGAACATGGAAAAACATTTTTGGGGATGCATAATGTGACGAAACCTTTTTTGGACATTGGCAGTGATTACTTTTGATATCCTCAGGGCAAAATTTGTGTAGGTTTATATCTTTAGTATTGTAACTGACTTTAGATAAAAGAGATTTTATTATATTATCACAGATGTTTTCTTTTCTTTTTTCTTTCTTGAATGAAAAAGGTTCACAATTTGCCGCGTACTTTAATGTTTATTACCGTTTTGGGGTATAATTATTTTTTCAGTATAGATACTTTTGCTGCTGGGACAGTAGTAGACTATCTCATTCAACGAAAATAATAAATTCCTCAATATGATGTTAGTTTTTAAGCTTACTTTACTCAGTATATGTATATTACGGGATTACGATTACGGGATTAGATTACGGGACTCCAAAAAAATAGAATCAGTGATTTGAATCCTATAGGTAACAGTTATTACGTAATAGTGCAACAGTTACTAACACAGTTATACCTACTAACCCACATTCTAGTTTTTGCAAACTCAGCTGCACAGCATGTTTATATTTATTACTTAACTAGGTTATTTTAATTAGTCACTAAATTTTTTGTTATCTTGATGTATTTAGAAATACTGCTTATTAGTTTATTTATCTAGCCTATTGTTTATGTCTTTTAGCCTGAGATACAGGATTACCCTAGTTCAGGCTCATGTATTCCATACCTATTTTAAACGTTTTTATACCTATTAGTCTCTCTTCGCCGACTGAAGCCGTGTTGGCTAAGTGGGAGGACACTCGACTTTCATTCCGAAGGTCGTGGGTTCAAACCCCGCCACGCACCTCTGGATTTTTCTTCTTGAGAAATCTATGTGCGCTTTAAACACGTGCTTTAACGGTGAAGGCAAACATCGTGAGGAAACCGGCATGTTCTGAGAACTTGAAAAGAGTTTGAAGAGACATGTGATATTCACCAACCCGCACTTGGCCAACGTGGTGAATTAAGGCCTAATCTCTCTCGTCAAGAGAGAAGTCCCTGTGTCCCAGCAGCGGGAACGTTAATAGGGTGAAATGATGAGTCTCTCTTCAAGAAAAGTAAAGCAATAGGGTCGAAGGCATAAAAAAATTAAGATTATTAAAAAAAATATACAACTATTTTCCTTCTATCTTGCAAACAAAAAAATTAAGACGATACAGTTGGTTGAAGTTTCGCGTGATTTATACATCATAATCCCGCGCGAAACTTTGATGTTCTATATCTTTGCACTTTCTTATTAAATTGATAAAGCGAAAAATAGGAGCTCGATATTTTTGCACGGGCAATCGGACGGCTCAAACAGAATACCAATTATTTTTGTAGTCATCATGCCTATTAAAACGTTTTATCGGCAAGAGTTTCAAGAAGTTTATATCTCCCCAACAATAGTTTTGAGATCCCATCAAACTTCACACAGCCGCGCCTGTAATTTCACTTTAACTAAAGCCACGTTCTGCCACTAGCACTCGGATCATAGAGCTTATTTCAAAGTAACAAAATTCAATAACGAAAACCTGCGAACTTTTAGTAGGCCAAAGCGGCACGAATCCAAACTCCACAAGGCAAAATCTACTCTATGCGTAAGAGTTAAAGTCTGCAGATACGCATGATGAAGTTTGTGTTTATTTATTAAGAAACGAGCGCTCTCATCGCAAATTTTACAAGGGAACAAAAGGGCTTGCAAGTTAGATTAAAATAGTTGAGCCGAGTCGAGGGCCCGTATGACATCCTGCCGGGCTTGTTATCACTAGTTGCCACTTTCAAAAATATCGGCTGCTACATAGACACACTTTATACTTACGTTTGACTGCCTCAGTGGCCGGCGAGAGAAGTAGCCCTTCCACGAGTTGCCAATTACGACTTTTGGAGATTACAACATGTTGTAATCCCATTCATTTGATGAGATAAAAACAAAATTTTAGTTGTGAAAAATCTGTCAAATGAATAGGATAGGGCTAAAGGTCTGAAAGAGGTAGCGGGGTCGATTCCCGTCTTTGGGTCAAGTGTTCGTTTGTTCTGCACTTTCTCCTTGGTTACGGTGCTTAATATGTATAAAAAAATATCTATATATGTATGTATGTCTATTATATTAAGTATATCAGATGCCTAGTACCCGTAATACAAGTTTTTCGCTTACCACGGGGCTACATGTTATTGTGTAGATTGCCCGAAAATATTTATTTATTAATTTTTACCTTATGGTTCGTTTACATTAGCGGGGAAATATTTGTGTCGCGTCGGCGCTCTATAAACATCGTGAACTGGTTTACGCGATGTTCTCATCTACGATAGCGACGAAAGACAAAGCGAAGTGTGTAACAATGTGCGCTACAAGATTCTTATGTGACGTAATTGTAGCCACGCCCACGTCAAACTCGTCTTCGCCCGAATACTTCGCGTTGCAACGATGTCCCCCCCCCACACACATCACGGTGACACGAATATTCCCCGTAGGTCGCTAATGTAGCCGCACCATTATGAATACAAAAACTTGACAAGAGACTAGGCGTATGTTATCTAAATTGAAAATTCGACTAATACATTTTCTTATTGAATATTATTGTTTTATTAAGGTATATGAAACAATTTCTATTAATAAGTCTTTGTCTCTGAGTCATTCGTTTCTTGAGGGGTTTATAAAATATATAGATTTAATATTTACACACCTATGAAAATATACTAGCTGTCCGCCCGCGGATTTTCCCGCGTAATAATATATTTACCTGCGGCAATAGTAGCTTTTGTCCTTTACTTGGAAAACATATTTTTCCGTGTCTTTATTTAGTAGTAGGATTTACTCTTAGTCTGGGTAAAGATCTCTTTAAGCGGCAAAAAATGTGTACGTCAGATTGTTTCTCAGGACCAGTGTTATGCTGTTTTTATTCTGGCTGTTTACAATGTGTGTAAAAATATTATTAATTAAAGTTAGTATGTTGCTTTAGGTATATTAATATCTCAGTGGATAATTAGATCTTATGCAGGGCTAGATACACTGGTGTGTAAAATGGTCCACCATTATTTATTATAGAACAGTGGTCGCTCAGTGGAAATCGAACCTACTACTGGGACAAGGATAGTATAATTAGCCAATGAAGCAGTAAAATACAAAACAAACAGTCTTATCCTAAAATGCACAAAATTTATTAAAGCAAAATTAACACACGTAGCCGGTTAGCCATCGAATCTCGTAACCCGTATTGCTGCTACGCGGCTGCTACGAGGCTACGCCGTAGCATGTTCTACGTTTTCCCTGTAGCAAACAAAGTATGAAATAAACAAATCTTGATCCTTCGAGATTATCTATGTATTTTGGTAAAAGTCTACTCTAGTGGCCGCTACCAACTGGAAATGCACTTGTATAAGGGATTCCTATGTCCAGCAGTAAACATCCTAAAATTATGGATTCTAGGTTAAAAATATGGAATAGGAAAATATGTTGTTTATGATAGCTATAGCGAAATTTAAAAATATACACTGGCTATACTTAGAAAATAGGCTATTAATGTTGCATTTTCACACAATATGCGTAAACCGTTCACCTCAATTGGAAACCGGGAAGTAAACGAAACTTAAAATGCCGGATAAAAAAAAAAATACAGTTAAACATGAAACACGCTTAACTAAATGAAAGCTTACAAAAATATCTCGAAAACAGAATATGTATTAAAAGTTGACATTATGACATTACTTTACAAATAGGGCCATAGAAACGTAGATGTAGCGTGGAGAGCCACGGCGCACCACTAGGATCAATGTACATGTTTGTGTATTTTGTTTCCTTCGGCAGTAATTGAATAGATTACCTTTGATTGCTTTACTTAGCATGCAGCATTATCATATCCCCGTCGACACCACAGAGACAGGAATAGTATTGGGGAGCTAAAGTTTCACTTCCATAACGACATTTCTGACAGTAATTTTCTGGAATAGTTATTATATCACGTCAATGACTGGTAGACGTGCAAACTATTGCCTAGTTTTAATTAAATTGGATAATACAATACAAATAAATACTTTTTACTAACAGTAATTTTCTGGAATAGTTATTATATCACGTCAATGACTGGTAGACGTGCAAACTATTGCCTAGTTTTAATTAAATTGGATAATACAATACAAATAAATACTTTTTACTATTTATTATTATTTATTCATTATTATTTATCTTTAATGAAACACCAATATTTTGATACAACAGAACATTGCTTAAGAACTAAAATACATGCAAATAATAGTGTAACAATGGCCCATATTTTATATGTAATTATATTTGTATACAGTTCATTAAAATTACTACGATGATGATGTTAGAAGGTCGTAGGTTCAAACCCCGCCACGCACCTCTGGTTTTTCTTCATGAGAAACATATGTGCGCTTTAAGCACGGTCAAGGCAAATATCGTGAGGAAACCGGCATGTTCTGAGAACTTTAATAGAGTTTGAAGGGCATGTGACATTCATCAACCCGCACTTGGCCAGCGTGGTGAATTAAGGCCTGATCTCTCTTGCCAAGAGAGAAGTACCTGTGTCCCAGCAGTGGTAACTTTAATAGGGTGATAATGATGATGACGTTCGCTGCTGGACATAAGCTTTTCTCATATATTTGGCACCCACATAGCATCGCTTTTAGCAAGGCCTCCGTTCATCTAGTTGGTGTACGGCTGGTCATACCGTGGTCTCCACTTTCAGAGCTTTCCGGCTCCAAATGTCATTTGTTATTTTCCCATTTAACGTTATAATTCTGCTTCGTTAAGAAAAATGTTGCTGGGTACTCCACTCAGCAACATCTGCCCACTTTTGAGCTAAGCTTGTGTAATTAAATAAATAAATAAATAAATTTTATTCAAATATTAACAAAATTCACTTATAACTATAGGTATAAAAACGTTTAAAATAGGTATGGAATACATGAGCCTGAACTAGGGTAATCCTGTATCTCAGGCTAAAAGACATAAACAATAGGCAAGATAAATAAACCAATAAGCAGTATTTCTAAGAACATCAATATAACAAAAAATTTAGTGTCTAATTAAAATAACCTAGTTAAGTAAATATAAACATGCTGTGCAGCTGAGTTTGCAAAAACTAGAATGTGGGTTAGTAGGTATAACTGTGTTAGTAACTGTTGCACTATTACGTAATAATTGTTATAGGATTCAAATCAATGATTCTATTTTTTTGGAGTCTCGTAATCTATGGAATTAATATATCTATTTTCCGCCAATGTTTTTGCTGGACATTCTGTAGAGCCTGTGGCGTGTCCACATGGTTTCTTAAAGCGATGACATGTGGCACATTTTGGCTCATCCCCCTTTCTAGTGCATTCCTTCACGGTGTGGCCTTGGTCACCACAGTGGCCGCAAGTGTATATGGTCTCCCTGCATGTCTTGGCCGCGTGACCGTACTGTTGGCATTTATAGCATCGGGTCACGAGTGTAAAGTCTCTGATAGGACAAGAAGACCAATTAATAAAAACCCTTTCGTTATTAATTAGAGCTCTCCGAATATCTGCAGAAACTTCAATGATGAAATTACAGGAATCAGAATCTTTCCTGCCTGATTTATGGCTGATTTTCACGACTGACAGAAACTTTTCTAAGGATAGGTCTTCTGTTGTATCGGCCAAATTTTGTTTGTACAGGCACATGAAAAAATCTTTATCCTGCATAGATGTGGGCACCCCTAGGACGACTAGTCGAGGTCTACGCTTGTAAGGCTCGTCAACTGAGAGGCCAGAGTTCTTGATCTGCGTAAGATTCTTCAACTTCTCAATATCGTCCCGGGTCTCTGTGCTTATAATAACTCCACCGTTCCTTGTTTTCCTTAGAGCTCTAACTTGTAGTTTCATCTCTTGCGGCCGAATAATTTGTTGGACTATAGATTTTGTTTCGTCACTGGTTTTCTGTTTGTCATTGGGGTAAATGGCTACAGAGCTTAGGTTCAACGGCTTAACAAAACTTTTTGAGTCCTTTTTAACCATGTCGGCAAAAGTAGAAGGACTAAGAGCAGATGTTTCTGTAGCTGACACGCGTTGTTTAATATCCTTTAGCTGTTCCGATATTGCGACTTGCTCCTCAAGGCTGTTGACAGCGTCGTGTGCTCTTATAGCTTTAGTTTTAAGGGACTGGTACTGCACTGCCATCATAGAAACGCCGTGGTTTACTTTTCTACACAGACTACTTATGCGTAGTTTATGGTCTGTGTTAAGTTTTCCTCCGTCTGTTGCAATAGCGCACACTTCGTTCAGGCACTGGTCTATAGATGTCATCCAGTTCTGGATTTCGGGCGTTGAGATGACTTCCAACTCATCAGGGGGCGCAGGCGCCGGCGCGGGCGGCGCGGCGGGGCGCGGGGTGGAGGGCGGCGTGCGAGCCGTCCTACTACTCCTATCAAAGGGACTGTTCATTTTCGTTATATAACAGTTTTTTTTTTACAGTTGAAACATTTCCACAAACTAATGCACTCAGTAGAATACAAATCAAAGTATGACACAGATAGCTTTCGAGGTCACAATTCAGCAAAATTAATTAATAATGATATTTGTTGAAAGGCACGTCTGTTCAGCAAAGTGGCATAGTAAAATATCATCTATATAATTAAAAGAAAGAAAAACATATTCATCGGTGTAGGTACTTACTAACCTTAACTAATTATCATTAAAAACTACTTAAACTTACTCAAAATAATTTGTGTAATAAAGGGTTCATGGTTCAGCATAATTCATCAGTCGCAGCACCCATTCGAGCGCTGATTTGACATCTGATAAATCATTTATAAATATAAATATAAAGATAAAGGCCTTCCTCAAGGATCTCAGGTTATTTCGGCTGGAAGCGGCCTGCTTCCACGGTTAACCAAAATATTACCAAATCATTTTTATAATACACAAACATACTCGTTAATAGTTATGTATCTTTCAATGAGAAATATATACACTTCTACAACAAGATTCACAGAAATCTTCCACAGTATTCAATCACTAAATTTAATTGTTTTAAAAAAGCTTAATAATATCTTACCTTGATGACAAAACAGTTTGGGACGAAATCTACTCCAATAACAAATTAAAAAGACTAACAAATAACTATGGTAAAAATCAGAATAGAAATGCGCTAATTTCTAGGCGCTTCTTTGCTCTATTGTAAAAAAAGCTAAGCATCCAGATACGATAAATGTATTTCCTATTTCCTATAGTATGCTTGATTTGTTTGTATGTTAATTACGACGTTTCTTAAATTAGTAAAATAAAAACTTGGATATAAATGATTATGTATCTTGTATATTTTTAGGTGAATTTAGCTTGATGAGTGAGTGACGCGAGCCGTCCCACGCGCTCGCAGCATCCAATCGAGGTGCGTGTCGAGCCGATCTCATTTACATATCTTAATCCCGCGCCCGGATATACGTACACTGATGGAATCAAAACATAAGATAACGAGCGTTATCTCACCGTTCTACGTTCAACTGATCAAAGGAGCTATGTTGGGAAACAGAAAGATTTTAAGATAGTGATGTTGCGTCTCTGGCGTTCCTCAGGGGATTTGAGATAACACCTTTTTTGTTTACTAATATATGCCAAGTGTTCGCTTTCGTGTTCGTACGTATTCGTTTTTTTGGTGGTTGGTGTATCAACAGCAAAATGGTACTGTTTGTAAGATGTTGTTACCTTCCTACACGATTGAAAACACCTTCCTTTTTTCCTAAATTTGAATGAGACCCTGATACCATATCTATCTTAAAACTAATCAGGGATTTTTCTTCGTAAACGCATCCCTGTAACGTCGGTATACGCTCCTGCAAGCCAAAAGTCGGTGAGAAACATAGATAGATAGATATAAATACTTTATTACACGCCAAACAAAGAAACAATACAATGAGAAAATAAAAACTAAAGCTAGAATGCGTAATGGGCGGTCTTATTGCTCAAAGCAATGAAACATGTCCTTATTCTTGGCTGGAACTCTCAGCACAAAGGATTTGAAGTTAGTGTCCCTGGGCTTCGACGACTCCATAACCTTTGCTTAGTTAAGTCTCTTTTTACTTTTATACTTATTTCACAATGGAAGTCTTATACAATATCCAAATCACATAGATACATAGATTTAGGTAAAATTTAGATTATTTTTCTGAAATCCTTTAAAGAGGCCGCTAAACAATCCACGCATTAACATTTATCCCCGTGCCAAACTCTGAGCTTGTGTTACGGGTACTAGACATCTGATATATTTAATATAATTGACGTACATACTAGATATTATTTAAAAATATACACACATATTAAACACCCAGACCAAGACGACCAGTGCTTGCAGGATATACAAACACTTAGTGAATAATTATTCACTAAGTGTTTGTATGTGTTTGTATCAGTGGGAATCGAAACCGCTACTCTTGCGCCACAAGCGGACCATCGCCTAACGCGCCACTTAGGCATTTTAATAACAACGGTAATGCTACTTATGTCCTATGCCATAACAAGTCATTTATATGTACCCTTAGTATGTACATACACTGCAGACCGTAGATTAATAGACACAGGACATATAACCTCCTTCTGAATTCCCGGGGTGTTCCCCTAGTTTGCATTTATAGCCACCAGGGGCATCATTATCGAGCCATAGCCAGTTTATTATAACGAATTCGAAATATATAGAAAAGTTAGTACATATATGTTTATTTCGATATTAAGTATTTTGTCTGTGATTGTTTTATTATGGGCTTAAGAGGGCAATTCTCATATATTTTTTGCTTTTTATGCTAGATAAACCTTCATTTGACCATAATCTCACCCGATGCAAAGCGACGATGTGGTTAGGAAGGGGCATAGCATGAAGACCTAGAAGGTAGATGGCTTCTCCGAACCACATTACGAAACACGAAAAAATCGTTTCACGCACTGGCCTAGCCCGGAGGGTGGTGACAGGCCGCGGCCGAAGCCCAGGGACTGTTCTTAGAACCACCCGGAGGTCACATGTAAGAATTCAGAGGGCCAACACTTACGGACGTGAACAGAAAAAAACCTCCAAACCTCTAATTACTCACTTATGATTAAAACAATTCTTAAGAATACTGAACAAAATCTACGGACTTTATGTTGTTTATTGAATTCGTTTAAATATTAATCCCCCAGACCTCCAGGTCGTCTGCGCCGATAGCGACCACTACTGAGCTATCTGCATGCTCGTACATAACAAAAGATAATCTATAACTGAAACATGATAGTGGAAAGCTATCTGTTTGTGGAAAAGTCATAATTTCCAGCTGGTGTGTTATAAAATAAACTGGCAAACTAGTACTATTCACCGGTACTTACATTTTAAATAACGGATATGACTGTAACGTGGAAGGATATATTTTGCCTCGGCAAAAAGTAGCGTATATTAAAAAATATAGGTACGGCTGAATTCAGGCCAGGGAGACACCCCTTTTTTTCATAAAACTACAAAGAAGACATAGGCAAATGGATTTTCGGGAAATGATGTTTTCGAGGGAATGAATATTCGGAAAAGAAGATTTTTGAGGCATTTGAGTCCATGGACATTCGAGGAATTTGATGGTTGTGGAATTACACGTTCGAGGCCAAAAATAACGTATGACATAAATTAAGTCACTTACAATGTTCAATCAGATCATTTTTGTTCTAAGTTTTGTAAAACCAAACTATGGAAATAAATAATTTTGTATCTTGTATCTTGTATTTTAGAACTAGTTTTTCATTTTGGGATTTTGATGCAGTTTTTACACATACACACAGTAATTATAGGGAAAGGAAATTATGTATTTAAGATCATAATCTTTATCCACTAGAAAAAAAAACAATATAAAATCAGAACTATGGAATGCATTTCGTTTAGCATTCAGTGCACGAGGTGTTCGTTAAATTACAGGCGAGGACAGGCGATAAGATCCACACCTAGGTTTCCAGAATACCTAGGTAAATCTTAACTCTGAGCTTCGTGAATAATGAGATCAGTTCCCAAATTGGCTAACTTGCTAAAGGTAGGTACTATAGTACGAGTAGGTAAAGGCAGTAGTAATACACAACATATTGTTATCGTCTAAACTATACTGCTATTTACATAAAATATCTAAACAACTTAAAGACAAATATATTAAGGCTAAATTCTGCTCTGCTCCAACCACAAGAAAAATTACAATACCAGATCAAAAATGAGCTAGAATTCGCTTCTTTAGTCTAGTGTAAAAAAATATATTTCTTATTTATCTATAGCTTCTTCTTAGTGTATTTTGTGACCGTTCAAAATATTATAATGCGAAAATACTATTATAATATTGTTCTTTAAAAAAAAATCGTGTTGTGATTTTACTCGGCTTCTGCAATGAGGATTAAAGATTTTTTTTTGTTTGTCTGTAAATGAAATTATTATCCTTTATGTATTTACCTTCGTAATTAAAAGGTCTAAGCGAACAGTCTGATGATGACTAAGAGGAGACTTTTAACATCAGTACAAAATAGTCATTAACCCGCCAAACATTGAAATGAGATATCCAACAACTTCGATCTGCCTTATAGAGTTTATTGATTTGTTAACTTTGTTCGGACGCATAAAAATCTGCCATAAATTAATTGAATAGATCATAACACCCAACTCAAACACTTCTTATAATTAAAAATAACATTGAGACTACTTAAAACAAGCGTGTAACAAGCTGACTTCAGAAATACCTATTCATATGAATTACGATAAGATCTCGTATACGAAAACACTGCGCTTAGATTAGCTATCTTTTAATTAAAATAGTTTTTACAACCTCTCCCTCTAAGAGCGAGACGTAATATCATAACGGGTAATAAACAATCTACATCTGCATTCTAACGTCTTATAGTTATTTTATTTGTTAACTTAATTCGGACGATTAAAAAGTCAGAATCTAAATCTAATTGAATATATAATACAATACAATACAATAACGCTTTATTGTACACAACACAAAATAAAAAAGTAGTAAAATTTACGGCCTTATCGCTAAAAAGCGATGGCTTCCAGGCTACCTTAGGAGGGAAAATACTATAGTATCTAATATGAAACGAATTTTATAAATTGTGAAGAATTATAAGAACTAGTAGATAAACTCTCAACTATTAAATTAAATAGTGCTCAAATTTCTCTCTTGTCCAAACCAATTCAATCAAGTCTTAGAAAATCCTCAGAATAAGTGTACTTTTCCAAAAGATGTCTGAAAACACTCGTAGGTAGACAATGCGCACAAAGAGGTTCAATTCAATTATTCCAAGCTCGAAAGTACTACAGGTAGTCATTGTATCCAATCTAATTTCTTTTTCGTGCCTCAAAGGACGCATTTATAAGGAAAACAGGCCGAATAGGAAACAGGTATTTGCTTAACGTGATATTAAACAATGTTACTTAAAGAGCATTTCATTACTAAAATCTTTGTAGAAACGAATCTTCGCCCGCTGTTGTAGCTGCACCATGATGATTGAAAATCCGTTGTATCATATTCTGGTCGCGGCTTCAATTAAGCATTCATTTTCTACTCAAATAATAAATAGTTCGGAAAAGCGACTCCATCTGGTTTGTAGTGGTGCTTCACTTTAAAATCGTTAAGAAGCTATACAGAGACATATGTACCTACCTACATTACTATATTTCTAAATTCATAATCATAAGTCAAAACATTTATTTCCAGAGACCAATCAGCATAAAAATGCGAACATCTTCATGTTTCAGAGTAGGAACGTAATCTAATGAAAAGCTTATGCTTTAAACGAATAAATTAATCATGAAGATAAAATGTTTAATTTGTTATAGGCCAATTTTAATGTGTCGTTATTAAAATATATGTATAGTGAGTAAGTATGTATAATAATTAAAAAAAAAACTAGCTAACCCGGAACACTTTTTTGTCAGGTACTATTGAATACAATTATCAATTTTGACTGCCTCGGTGGCGCGGTGGGCGAATGTCCGCTTAGCTTAGGTAGCTGGTTCGATTCCCGCCGAGGGTAAAATTGTTTGTATGTTCTGCAAGCACTTTTCTCCTTGGTCTGGGTGTTTAATATGTATAATAAAAATATCTATTCATGTATGTATATTATGTATATCAGATATCTAGTACCCGTAACACAAGCTTAGAGCTTACCACGAGGCTAGATGATGTTGTGTAGGTTGTCCGAAAAAAAAAAACAAAAAAATATATATATATATATTATGAAATTGTCTGAGAATCGGCTACTATCAATTTTGCAAAACAACGTTTCAGCTAGTAAAATATAAATATAACAAAAAATACATCTAATATAGTTTTTATTTTACAAAAACCTAATCGTAAAAACAACACACAAATAAGAATCATACAATTTGATGCAGTTTTAATATATTCCATATATGTATGTAGGTATTTACTCTGTATGTTTTCAGTGTGAATACGCGAAAAGGGCGATCGCATCAGTTATGCTAATCCGATGGGCCGGCTGTCGACTGCGATCTGTCTGCAAATAGCCACTTCGTCAATTCACTCAATATTTCCTCGTCCACTGAATACTAGTTCAAAGTAGATGGATCTGACGGGAAGATCGATAGGTCCTTCTTGTAACAAGATGTAGCTAGCTTTATCTTGAAGATATGGAGCGTGGCTGTTAGAATTCAGTATTCAGTCATTTATTGAGATTGCCTCAGTGGAGCAGCTGGCGAAGGTCACAAGGCTTAAGTGTTTATCTAACTTCAGGCAGACATATTGATACAAAAATGTTTATCAACACTAACTTCAAGTCCTTTGTGCTGAGAGTTATGTATAAATATGTAGAAGTGGTTTACCTAGCTGTAACACAGTTTCTAACTAGCACAGGAGGTGAAGTTTTTAATAAATAATAAAAAAAATCACGTGTTTTCAGGCAATTGAATTTATACGTGTTTTCAGGCGATGGCCAAGTCTCAATATATTTATATAAAACATTAAAGAATTTTAATATTGATATGCGTCACTATAAGATGCTGCTTATTATTACATAACAACTTAATGCTTCGAGTACGGAGATTCCAGACACAATTGATTTTCAATTGTTTTGGACCACGTTCGTGGTCTTAGAGACTGGACGTATTAAGACAGAAAGTCGCTTAAGTAGAGACTTAATAAATTAATAACCGACTTGGTATTACATGGATCTCACAACTTTTTACCGCAGAATAACTGATTTGCGCGACTTGTTTTTTTTGACAAGTATTGTTTTTGGTGGGATATATCAGACCCAAAAACATTGTATTGAAATTGTTATGAAAAATAACGACTAAGACAATATTTCCAATATTAAACTATAAGACGGCAGACTGAAGTTATCTGAACTAACAACACTTCAATGTTTTACGGGTAAGTGACTATTTTATTCCAACAATTTACGTAATAGTGGTTTGTTAAGTTTTTTCTGGATGTCGGAAATATAGCTCCTAAATAGTTAGTAATTATGTCGGTTCAATCACAAATATTACATCGTCGTCATTATCAATGAGCCGTCTTTGCTTCTTGTATTCATACAACCAATTTCCTATTTTGTGAATTTAATACGGAAAATATACGAAAATTGTTCGCCATGACTTGATTCCACAATCTCCCTTCCACTCCAGGACACGCACGGCGAATTACCATCCTTATTGAGTGGATATTCCGTCCACTCGCACTAAGCGATTCTCTTCCACCTTTATAATTTGCACGGCAAAGGTCTGGAACTGGCTCCCTACTGCTTTATTTTATATCGATTCTTCATCCATCTTTTCTTGCTCTAATAACTACAACCTGAGTGTACTCAAGACAAGAGTGAATAGGTACCTTCTAGATCTCTATGTGATCCATCTTCGTCCACATCGACACTTACCATCAGGTGAGATTGCAGAAAAACATAGCTTATCTTAACGAGCTATGTGGCTCGGTGGGAGAAGGTCCGCCTGACATGAGGTAGCGGGTTCCATTCCACGGGACCAGATTTTGTGCGATCTACAATTTCTGGGTGTTTTCAGATGTATCAAATGTTTGTATTTACAAAAAAAATGTATCTATGTCGTATGTATATCAGTCACCTAGCACCTGGCCCCTATTTCACCACGGCGACAGGTGCGACAATTGTCATAAAATTTGACATATGTAGAGTTGTAGATTTCACCACGCTGACAGGCGCGACAATTGTCAAAAAAGAATTGTCACGGCTTAGCAAAGGCAAAAATGTAACAAATAATAAAGTTACTGGGTAAATTATGGTATACAGGTTGGATTTTTGAGACCGGACTATAAGGTTAATGCATTACCCGTGATAGTTAATAGGATAAAGTGTAAGGAGATATCCATATTTTAAACAATTCTGCACTGTATTTACACATTTTGAAAAAAAGTTACAGTCAGCTGGATAAATGCTGAAGTGCTCAAGTAGCAAAAATATTACTTCTATCCCAATCGATCCTATTTCATGTAGTCATCAAAAGACTATGGGGCCATCAAATTTTTTAAGTGATGACATATCGCCAAAAACTTTTTACATTTGTGCGGATAATTATTGAATCCTAAGTTTTGCTCTTGAGGATAAATAATAATTAAATTAATCATCAAAACTCAATTATAAGTGCTAACGAGATAAATTAATAATTGGTATGATAAATAACTAAAAATGGTGGACTTTTTGAGTAATTGACCAAACCATTAATTTATTTATTTACATACCGAACACACCGACGAATTCACGAACACAAAAGTTGACTCGCTTTTGTTAACCGACTTCAAAAAAAAGGAGGTTTCTCAATACGACCGTATATATATATATTTTTTTTTTTTTATGTATGTCCTCGGATAACTTTGTCGGTTATGAACCGATTTTGATTATTATTTTTTTGTTGGAAAGGGAGTATCCCAAGGGTGGTCCCATTGTAAGGAAACCTGGATCTGGTGGTGGAATCCTGAAGAAACTGAGGGAAACTCTTGAAAATATTGTCTTTCCGACTTGTGTGTTACTTAATATTATTCAATATAATGAATTTTAAAACCGTTTTATTAATGAGGGTCTGTTGTTGATCTGATGATGGAGGGAAAGGCGGTCGAGGGAACTCCTCAACGATTTACAGCAAGTACTTTGTGTTTGGGCTTGATTAACTTATATTACTGAGACCGTTCATCTAAACGGGTTTTGACTGATATTAGGGGTCTGATGATGAAAATAAAGGACAGTCAAAGGAACTCTATAAGGTATATTTTAGTAGAGTAATCACTAAAAATCGTGAAATAAAACTTTTTTTCCAAAAATTAAACCAACTTCAAACGAGAAACTGAAAAGTACAAAATAAATTAACTTTAGTATTTAATAATTTTGAGGTCGGTGCCAAGTAAATACTACAAAAAACTGAATGCAGTAACAAATACATTTTTACCTACACTATACACAATATCAATAGATAGGTATGTCAAAATAACATACTAATTAACATCATTTAGGACCCAAATAGAAATGCGTGCGCGGATATACCGCGAATGGACTGATATTTAGAGTTAATATCCTACTAATAAATACCTTATGACTTGAGTTGTGAAAAAGATTGATGTTATGTACCTATATTATATCTAGTTATTGTTTTACTTGGCACCGACTTCAAAATTATTAAATACTTAATTATTTTATTGTTTATGCTTCTTTTAATTATCACTTATAATGTCGAAATGATTTGTAAAGTTAATTTATTTTGTACTTTTCAGTTTCTCGTTTGAAGTTGGTTTAATTTTTGGAAAAAAAGTTTTATATTGAGCATGCTTCATTCTTTCTCAGAACCGATAAAATTTAAATACAATCTGAATCATATTTTCATTTATATAGCGAAAATGTCCAGTTATGTCGGTCAAATACGGTCTACAACCACTGTTAGCGTACTTGACATTATGTTATTTAATATTCCCGTTCATAAAGGAAAAAAAAATCACAGTAGTTGCAACATAAAAAAATTGAGTTTATGTAGCCTACAATATTAGTACCTAATGAATTTACTACGTCACTACTACTCGCACGGCAGACAATTTTGAACTACGCAGATCATAAAACACAACAATTTGTCACGAAAATCCGACACAGCTTCAATCTCATGTCAAGATTCACCGACAATTCTACAAATATGTCGACTTGAAATAATATATTTTTTTTTACAACACTATTGTCATCTACACAATTGTAACAGAATACCAGTCGTTTTTGTATGTAATTGTCAGTATTTCTATAGAAAATATTTTATAAAATTGTAATATGTCACCTGTCGCTTGACAATTGTCACCCGACATATGTCATTGACAATTGTCGGCGTGGTGAAATAGGGGCCAGGTTAGTTGATGCTGTGTGAGTAGACCGGAAATATTTATCTTTCACTAGTGGCCCGCCCCGGCTTCGCACGGGTTTTTATTCAATTTTTAAACCTTCCCTAGACCTCCACGAACATTTCAAGACTATGATAAGATAAATCCGTTCAGCTGTTCTCGAGTTTTAATCAGACTAACGAACAACAATTCATTTTTATTTAAAAAGATAAAAAAAATCAAGCGAGTCTCTCCTATGAGTCCTTGCAAACAACCTATGAAAGCACGTGAAACTGCCACATTTTAAATCAATATGTTAACATTTTCCCTATATTTTGTAAAACGAGCGGTGGGAATGTTCGAGAACTCGTTCACAATAGCTACAATACGAGCCAGCATTCGCTGACTACGCTCGTCGGAGTAATAGTTAGTGTGTTCCAATATTTTTACGTTTTCTAACGTAACGATACGAAGTGGAAAGTTGAAAACTGTTGTCGACCGCGACTTTTTAACGATCGAAAAACAGAGTATAGAATAAATTTGATTCAAACGCTTTGTAAACTGGCGGAAAATCGCCTCGAGTTTGTTTGGTTTTAATAGATAAAATGGTTTATTTCAACGACATAAAACTTAAAGGAATGAAATTGTTTCTTGACAAAATAAAAAATCTAAGAGGAAATGTATTACTGTAATATGTACCTACCGTTATTGATGGATTTGCATGTCTGTAGATTTTCACGCTTTACTTGCAACAGTAAGAGTTGAAACCATCTAATACTAATATTTGTGTTCTGAAGTTTGAGTACTTTTAAACCATAAAGAAACTTCTGAAGGAAATATTCAGATTTTTTTCTTCTTTGTTTGTTAAAAATAAAAGGAGTTCCTACTCTGGTTTCTATTCACCTACAAATCATAAATCTAAGGTCCTAATATTATTCAATCGGTAGGCACCGAAATACAAAAAGACGAGGACTTATTATGATGAGTGTACCAAAGTCGGCAAAGTGAAAACACTTTCATATATATTTTATATTGTCGGCTAAGTGGTGACCATTTAATGGAACTAATATAAAGCGGGAAAAGATGGTACAAAAATGTAAAAGTTGGCATTACAGGAATCGATGTTTGATGAATGAATCAACCTGGTTTCATATCTCTGCCTGTTCTTTCGATACGTTCATAAAGTTCCACAAACTTCAGACTAGAAAGAATCTATAGGCTAAATATTATAACACATATTATTTGTAATCTTAACTTTTCAATAAGTGTTAAACATTTTAGAAATTTTTTTAACTATTTAAAATTTATTGCACTATGCAAATGTTATTTGATTGATGGTCATAGAAAGGTATCCTATTAAAACATGTTTTTCGGTAAACGATAAACATAAATATCGGGTTCATTAATTCAGTATCGGTAATTAATTAGATTGGCCCACCTAAAACAATAAAAACCCCTTGTTAATAGTCCTCATTGGCTATTTATTTGGAATGCCTGACCCGAGGGAAATTATAGTTTGTTTTAGGCGTTCCCTGCATGTCCGTTTTAATCGTTTACAATTGAAAAATAGCTATAGGTATTTATGTTAAATTAGGATTGAGATGTGTCGTTTAAAATTATTTATTTATAGCTTTTTATTATTTACAATTTAATACAACATCATTACAGGTTATTTTTTGGGCCCTAATCTGATTATATTTGATGATTCTTATTTATACAAACACAACAGATTAATAAGAATTAAAATAAATTGGTACAATAAAATATGAATAGTTTGTTTCTGTGAACGTCTAATCTCAGGAATTGAAGGTCCGATTTCAAAAATTATTTTATTAATAGATAGCTCATTTATCCAGGAAGGCTACGGGGGATTTTCTTATAGGAAAATACGTTGTTCCCACGTGAGAATCCATAAACACGGGCAAAGCCGGGGGGTGAGAAGATAGTAAATAATCAAAATTCAAAATAACATCAAATGTCAATTTTAATCTGTGTACAGATAATACCACGTTCATTAGGGCACTAGGAACAAGCATGAAAACCATTTTTGCTCAATTTTCAATGGCACGCTTTGTTCTATTTTTAACCCCCGACCAAAAACGAGGGGTGTTATAAGTTTGACATCTGTCTGTCTGTCTGAGACATCATAGTTCCCGAACGGATGAAGCGATTTCAAATTAGGTTTTTTTGTATGAAAGGTGAGTTTGGCTCGGGTGTTCTTAGACATAAATAAATAAAATATAAATCGAGTAGGGTATCAAATGAAAGAGCATCGCATGCACATTACAAAATATTATGGTGTTTTACTTTTAAGGAAATAAAGACATTGGAATCTTTGGTTTTTCTTAAATTTTAAATTTAGATTTATTAACTGTTACGGATAGATGTTATATATAGAACTCGTATGGACATCTGATCCAGGCAGAGCTTTCACACTGTACTGCATGCTGTCTGCCTATATCGACTTTCAGGTATTGACAGACAGTAGAGTAATTTAAGAGGGCTCAGCTATGTAAGGTTTAATCTAGCTTTACCCCGCACCCCGGTTTTAAACTGTTTATATATTTTAAATAATCCTGAGTTACTTCTTGTAATTATTTGCTATGACATATAGCTATATGTACATACTTTATAAGAGTTTGAAGGCCATGTGTCATTCAGAACGTGCCGGTTTCCTCACGATGTTTACCTTCGCCGTTACATCACGTGTTTAAATGATTTTAAGCCACCACGGTCTTCGTAGAAAAAAACTACTTGTATTGTCTTATACATTGTCATGTGGAGTCATTATAATCTAAATTGTTTTATTGTACACCCCTGCCTACAAATTATCTAATCCGAGTTCTTTTCCATCAAAAGGTTGCCTGAAAGAAATCACTTTTCAGCGACAAGGCCGCCCATTGTGTGTTTACGTATTTGTATTTTTCTATAGAACGACTTATAACTAATATGTCAGCGCGTGGTGTTATTGTATATATGCGCAGAATATTCTAAAATTTCTTCAGTTAGTAGATGAGGTCGCGTCCGAGAGAACAAAACGCTGGTGTCTATGGTGGAGGTGTTCGAGTCCCATGACGGATGGCCGCTCGAAACGTCCGCGTGAAGGATTGCCTGCTCTGTCCGCAAAACTGCTTTTCTTTGCGCAAGTTTGATGAATGAAACGATTTGTTACAAACTACATATACTCATTATATTTTGTTTCGTTGAAAAGGTATATAAAAATCATATTTAGTTTTCTTTCAATATTTTTCGATACGACTGACCGTTTAAGATTTAAATCCGATTTAAAGTTGCGTAACAGCCATTCTCACTTAATAGCCTTTACACAGTTTTATATTGTTTTTAATTTTAGCTTGTTGTAGAAAAACTTATTTAAAGCTTTTCGTCCGACATAAATGAACTCCGGAAACCAACCTTGAAACAAGCTCAAGGTTCCTTCCTGAACTCTTCTTCTTCTTCTTTTAATAGATGGCGTTCGTGACTGGCTATATGGCCGTCAACAGCCAATGTCCGTGTGTTTTGTTGGACATTTTTGATTCGATAAGATTTTCAACCATAAAACAATGGGAGTCGAGTTACTTCCTGAACTCAACCCCTCGCGATCAAAGTGGTTGACTAAAACTGTCACCACGTATCATAAGGACAGCGCGGCTACACAAAATGGAATGCGACTTATTTACCCCATACATCGCAGCACAGTGGGGATATGGAAATGGGTTCGCCGCAGTCGGTCTCCATAACTGTCAGCCGCAGGACAAGATACCGCGAAATATGTTTTTTATTGGACAGGGAATATTCGGCCGCTGCCGATGACACGCCGTAAAGCGCGGCTTTTGCCTCTGCAATTATATTTACGCCAATTTTCATTTCCGTTTATGGATTTAAATGAATGCATGCGGTGGCAGCGGTATTCGGAAGCGTTATTCCTTTTTTGAATAAAAATTGCGGTAGGCTCAAATTTTGTTACCTGTATTATTTTGTTTACTTTTGGTCATTAGATCGCTTTGTTTTATGGAATCTCTTGGTAAGTTATTTTCTAGCTAAGTAAGTACAACCTATCACTAGACCTTTCATTGGAATTGGTGCTCCAATTGTCAGGATATGTCTAAAAGATAGGACATGGTGAGACAACTGAATACCTCAGTTTGAAAAAAAAAAACACTAAATCCAAGGTCACAAGATCCAATCATGAGCAAATGATGAGCAAAAGGTCAAAGGTACCTAAGATTTCTCATGGGCAGAGATATTTTATTTTATTGCAATCCAAAGTGGAATGGTCAAAAAGTCTTAAAATCAATAAGGGGTTGTAAACACCGCTTTAGAAAACCTAAAACTTTTTATGTTTATTTTTTGATAGGTCTAGATTAAAATCACAAAAACAAATTATGATCCCTAACCATTTATAAACCGCTTGAAATCGATTTGAAAACAACATATCCACAATCGATTCAAAAACCATTAGTAGAGTAATTTGATTTGCTTGATATGATAAGGCAGTCAATTTGTGTGATAAATACCTAAATACAACTAAATATTTAGTACTCATTCCGAACCTACTTCGCCTGGCAAGTTTGCACACACCTGCGCCGCTCGCTCGCCTGCACACCCACCTGCACCGCTAGCTCGCCTGCACACCCACCTGCACCGCTAGCTCGCCTGCACACACACCTGCACCGCTAGCTCGCCTGCACACACACCTGCGCCGCTCACTCGCCTGCACACCCACCTGCACCGCTAGCTCACCTGCACACCCACCTGCACCGCTAGCTCGCCTGCACACCCACCTGCACCGCTAGCTCGCCTGCACACACTCCTGCGCCGCTCACTCGCCTGCACACCCACCTGCACCGCTAGCTCGCCTGCACACCCACCTGCACCGCTAGCTCGCCTGCACACCCACCTGCACCGCTAGCTCGCCTGCACACACACCTGCACCGCTAGCTCGCCTGCACACACACCTGCGCCGCTCACTCGCCTGCACACCCACCTGCACCGCTAGCTCGCCTGCACACCCACCTGCACCGCTAGCTCGCCTGCACACACACCTGCGCCGCCCGCCTGCACACACCATGTGCCATTCCCATGATCACATAAGATAGGATATCATATATTATCATGGGAATTTCAAACTGTATTTCGATGTCCCAATAGGTACCTACTGAATGTACTTCCCCCCATTTTACCCCCTTTTCTATGATTCTGTTTAGGTAAAACCTACGCAAAGCCATACATACTCTTGGACATTCCGCACTGCAACATCTAGCCGAAATAAGATTAAATGGTATTATTATGGTTGCTTGCTAATCAGCTTTGAGAAGTAGCATTTAAGTTTGTTTAATCACGAGATTGCTTTTAGTATAAGCTCGTAAACCAACAGATCTTTATAGTCGGAGCGGTTGAATAATAAATATGAAATTCAGTAAAATGAATAAACCGGACTGGCGGTCAATGACACGGTTATGACCACAGACTGCGAAAGGCGTTAACAGACGCTCCACTGCTCACACATATCAACGTTTCATTTTTAACAGATAAAAACAAGGGAGTCTTTTAATTCGCCGCGTATTTTTACATCTTTTTTTATATTTCTTACTTTTTTTCCTCAAAACTGAACTCGGAACTGAGAAGCTGCTTCTGTAAGCAGTTTCTTGCAAGTTTTTCTTAATTAAATTGACAAGAATAGCACTAGTTCTCCAGTTATTTTCAATAATCTATAATTTTACGGTTCCTTACCTAAAGCTTTATTATTCTATGCCTAAAGGGTAAAAAGGAGTGTTATGAATATAGATCCCTCCGAGTTGAGTATGCCCAACTATCTAGTTGCCTCATGATCCACAACTTATAAACGGTAGCATAAATTTTTTACACATGAGTTGTTTGATTTATTAGTTAAACTATTTTAAAACTCATTTAACTCTGTACCTATGTATTTCATGAAATCGACTGTCTCAGTGGCGCAGTGAGTGATCGTCCGGGGCGATGGGTAGCGGGTTGCATTCCCGTTGATGGACCAGTATTGTTATTGTTATTTATATTGACCGGAAAACACTTCCTATTTGGCCTGAGAATACTTCGGTATATTAAATACAGGGTTGGATTAGCCATAAAAATTGGCGGGTAGGTGATGATAATAATTAAATAACTTTTGCCCCAAGCTTTAGGCATGTTCTGAGAACTTAAAGAGTTTGAAGGACATTATGACATTCTCCAACCCGCACTTGGTCAGCGTGATAAATGTCCTGATTGATTGTTTAATTACAACTAAATACTCATAACGAGACGATATAAATCTAATATATAAAATTTCCATGTCACAATATTAGTTACGGTCCTCCGAAACGGCTTTACCGATTTTTACCAAATTTTATATGCGTATTCAGTAGTTTTGAGAATCGGCTACTTTCTATTTCACATTTTGCAAAAAAATAGCAAACAGCTAGTAATATATTAGGTCCTTACATATGAAATTGGCGTTTTGTATGGGAGGAACAAAAAGTCGAATATTTTTTAATATAATATATTTAATTAATCAAAGTATGAACCATTATTTTCTATGCACTTTTGCCATCTTATAGGTAGTTCATTGATCCCTTTACTAAAAAAACCAGTCGGACGGGAATCAATAAAATCTTTGAAGGCGATTTGGACTGCCCCATCGGAGTTGAATTTTTTCCCTTGCAAGAAGTTATCCAAATTTCGAAAAAAATGGTAATCTGTTGGAGCAAGGTCCGGGGAGTACGGAGGATGTCTTAGACTTTCCAATTGAAGCTCTTCTAATTTAGTAGCCGTCTGTTGCGCAGTGTGTGGTCTAGCGTTGTCGTGAAGCAGCAGTGGCGTGGAGCGATTGACCAGCCTAGGTTGTTTAGCCGCTAGCTTTTCCATCATGGTTTGCAATTGCTGACAATAGACATCAGCCGTAATAGTCTGGCCAGATTTGAGAAAACTGTAATGAACAATACCGGCACTAGTCCACCAAACGCTTACAAGTAACTTTTTTGGGGTTAATTTTCGCTTGGGGCAGGATTTGGCTGGCTGGCCAGGATCCAACCATTGCGCTGAGCGCTTCCGATTATCGTAAAGAACCCATTTTTCATCACAGGTAATGATTCGGTTTAAAATACCTTCATTATTGTGCCGGTTTAGTAATGTAACGCAGCAGTCGACGCGCGTTTGCCGGTTTGCTTCAGTCAATTCGTGAGGTACCCACCTTTCAAGCTTTTTAATCTTCCCAATTTGCTTCAAGTGAATTAAAACAGTTTTATCACTAACACCGCAGCCTGCAGCTAACTCGGACGTGGTTTGCGATGGATCCGCTTCCACAATAGCCTTCAACTCTTCATTATCAACTTGAGTGTCAGGCCGTCCACGGGGCTTGTTCTGCAAGTCGAAATTTCCAGAACGAAAACGTTGGAACCAAAAACGAACTGTGTTTTCTTTTGCAACACGACCGCCATACACATCATTCACCCTTCGAGTTGTTTCCGCAGCACTAGTGCCACGGCGGAACTCGTACTCGTAAATAATGCGATATTTTAAGTTTTCCATTTTGTAAAATGAGTGACGCAAACAGAAAAAAACAGAAGAAAAAAAACAAATGAATGACGATCATCGAAGCACAAATACATGAGTCTATAGCTGTACAAATTTGAATTTGGAATTCCTTACCAAAGAGGAGAAATTTGTGATTAAAGTGGCCAGTACGAAAAACGCCAATTTTATATGTAAGGACCTAATACATATAAATAAGAAGATATGTATAAGAAGTGTCGAGCATTCACAAGATGCAACATTACCTAGGTTCAAAATCAACATTTCAAAATATCTTCAAGTGTGACGTGTCAGATGTAACATTTATTACAAGATATACCAAATTTTTAATGTTTTTAATAAGTGATAAACCTCACTTTGCAGGTTAAACTATTTTAAAATATTTTTATGCAGAAAAAAATATTATCCTATGCGCGAAGGTTACGGATGTCTTTTAATTCTTTCTGCATAAAAATATTAAAAAAAAGTTATACCAAAGTGTAAATTTCAAATAAAGTTTTAAAAAGTAAAAAGAAAATGATCATAATATTACACCGAGGTTCTTTTAGCAAACTACAGTAATGAGTAACTTTTGACTTAAATAAAAATATACACAGTATATTTTTAGGCCCTATTTAATCAGTTTCTTTTGCTATTTATTGACTGTACATAGAAAACGATAAATGCTGTATTATATCTCCGTATAGAAAAGTCAGCATTAAATTGGCATTTGTTTTTAAAACTCCTACGTTTTGTTCAGCAACATCTAGAATAGTGTAATTTTCCTAGCACAAGCTGTGCCGATAGAGTATTGACACCATCATCTCATATTTTAATGCTCCTAATAAAACAAGGTTAACCGTTGTAGTTGTTCCTAAAAATTTATTCAGCATCTCTTGCACTTTGAAAAAATATTTCATTTTGATTGTTTTATTACTGAATGTGGATAAACTTTACACGGAACCCATGACGTAGTATGAGTCTATACCATATCTATAAAATGTTTACGGTATATTGTTTTTTACTTGAAAACACTTCACTGCACATCATCATCACCCTATTAACGTTCCCACTGCTGGGACACAGGGACTCCTCTCTTGGCGAGAGAGATTAGGCCTTAATTCACCACGCTGGCCAAGTGCGGGTTGGTGAATGTCACATGTCCTTCAAACTTTTTTTTTATAAAGTTCTCAGAACATGCCGGTTTCCTCACTGCACATACACACAGTTAATTATAAATGTTTAAGTTTGTCAACGTAACATAATTTTAAATACGCGCACCGTTCGAGTGAAATTGTTTAATGTCGCAGTTTCACCACAATAATGTGGTGATCATAATTTTCGACTAGTAATTTTAAATGAGCTCTTTGTTCAGAGAATTTAGCTCCATAGAATATTGTCGATAAAACGCACAACTCTATGAGAATTAATTAGAAAATAAAAAGAGTATAAGTACCAATGTATTATTAATTTTATGAAGTAACCTAGGATTCCATTAGTATTGTATCAGTAGGAGGCAATTATATCGAAACTAGCCACCGCCCGTGGCTTTGCCCGCGATTTAATAAATTTTTGAGGCTTAAAAATAGCTATCCCCATGCCAAATTTGACTCATAACCAGCATTGCACTTAAATTTTAAGATACAAAATAATTTCTTTCCATTTTACAAATCTTAGAAACTTCATAAATAAAAAAACATAATAAAATAAATAAATTAAACATAGGTACTTAATATAACAACATCCACACATCATTGCCAAAACCATCCATAAATCAATGTTTATGTTAAATAAATGTGTAATAGTGTTGCTAATTCATAAAAGATAATGATTATTAGAACAACCCCGCAACAAACGCGGAACACAGTGGAAACAAAGAAACAAGGAGGCGACTGGAGCGGGCAGATTAAAGCATGCATAGTTAAAGGGTGCGGGGTCCCGAAGATATCGCGCGCCGGCTGCGACACACCGGGACCGACCACGCCGTCGTCATCGTCCAGAGCACTACTGCACGGTATGCAACCAGCATGGCTTTTAGGGTTCAGTACCTAAAGGGTAAAGTAGGACCCTATTACTGAGAATGAGTCGTCTGTTTGTCTGTCACCAATATCTCGAGAACTGTGATGCAAGCTAAAAGTTAAATTTTGAGGGATTATGTTTAGGTATCTCTTTATACTTGAAACACCCAATAAATAAATATATAAGGGGGCTCCCATACAACGAATGTGATTTTCTTAAAGCAAAATAATTTATGCATTTTCTTATAAAAAATATTATAATTAGGTAATGTTTTTGAGATTGTGTTTGTTGGTGATGTTTATTTTTTATTTATTTCAAATACATGGAGCTCTATTATTACAGGTTTATCCTTATTCAATAGAGACCATTAAATCCCACGATAAAATTGCCTGAAAATAACCTTGATATGAATATCACCATTATTGCCTGAATATCACATTATTGCCTGAATATCACCATTATTGCCTGAAAATAACTTTAGCAACGGTGAACTCGGAACGTTTAAGTAATTAAATAGAATATTGAATCAATACTTTCTAATATTGACAAACGTAACGTGGTCTTACTTAGGCTATATTGTCCCTCAGCAGGTACGAGCCGTGTTGGCTAAGTGGGAGGACACTCGACTTTCATTCCGAAGGTCGTGGGCACAAACCCCGCCTCGCACCACTGGATTTTTATTTTTAAGAAATTTATGTGTGCTTTAAACACGTGTTTTAAAGGTGAAGGCAAACATCGTGAGGAAACCGGCATATTCTGAGAACTATGAAGAGTTGAAAAGACATGTCATTCAGGAACACGCACTTGGCCAGCGTGGTGAATAAATTTATTTATTTATTTATTTATTTAAAGATCTTAGGAAAACTTACAGCTAACATTAAGGTAGTAAAAACAAATATCTGCACATAGGTGCACACTTAAGGCCAATTAAAAGTTTCCACATATAGAAAATAAATGGTTGTATACAAAAAAAAAAGAATATGAACAACATACCTACATTACATAAACTGGGCTCACTTTTAAATGACCTTCTGTCACAGAGTGTGATTAATAACTGCTTTATAAATGCTGCAACTAGAACTATCACAAATTCTATTGATAAGGATGTTAGTTTTGATAAATTGACCTCACTAATAGTACAGTTAAGCGAAATAAATGTTAAGCGGTTAGATATTTTACAACTTTTTGAGGTATTGCTTCATAAATTAGAATGTGGTCTAGGTAAATTGATTATATGGTGCCTTCCCATACTCAAAGTCATTGAGTATAAAACAAAATAGACATTTAAGTAATATGAATTTACTACTTTACAACTTGACATGTCGTCATAGTGACGTTTTATTTTTAGACACTAATATTTTTATTAGTAAAAGTTTTTTGATAAGAGATACTTTGTATCTTAACAACCAGAGCAAGAATGTTCTTGCTAAATTATTAGCATACAATATTAATGACACAGTTATAAATTCTATGACAAAGTTTTCTGACGAGCCTGTATCTTTAGCTAGTTATTCTGCTAATAAGGGTGTAGATTTAACAAAGTCAGCTTATCATAATTTAAACTGACTTTGCCGACAATGGGTAACAACTTGCAGTTACATGTAGTCCACCAAAATATTCAAGGTTTACCCAGCAAAATTCTGGAATTAGAATTATTTCTAAATAGTTTTAATGTAGATGTTATGTGCATATCAGAACACTGGATCACAAGTAATCAGTCAATACCATATTACAGTAATTATTCTTGTGCTAGTAGTTTCAAAAGAAGTACTGCTATTAGAGGCGGAACTGTTATCCTGGTTAAAAATAATCTAAAATTTAAAGAACGTAAAGATATTGCTAAGTTAAGTGTTGAGAGATGCATTGAACTGTCTTGTGTGGAACTTGAGCGACATATTTGTGTTTGCGTTTATCGACCTCCGATTGCGGATCAGGCAACCTTCGAGTCTACCATGGAGGATGCCTTACTGAAAATATTTACTTGTAATAAAACTATTATTGTATGTGGAGACTTTAACATTGATATCATTAGTAATCCTCTTGCAGACAGACTAATTAATTTATTTAAATGTTTTAATATGAGAAATAATTTTCATGACCCCACGCGCGTAACATCAACTACTGCAACATGCATAGATAACATGTTCTCCTCTCAGTCACCAACAGTAAAATCAGTAGTTAAACATTTTAATTCAGACCACTATGGTCAGAGTATTAAGTTTTCTTTAGAAAGAGGTCATAATAAGTTATTAGAATTTACATACAGACCCATAACTAATGAACGTATTTTAGCTTTTCAAAGTAGAGTAGAACAAAGACTTTTAACATTACCTACTGGTGATGACCCTAATGAATTGTTTATGTTTTTATCAGAAACAATAGCAAGGGAAAATAACGAAGTATTTACAAAGAAAACTTGCAAAATTAAAGAAAAAGTAGGATTCACAGATTGGGCTACGCCTGGTATTTATAAAAGTAGAAATAAGTTATATGATCTGTATTCGGAAAGAGAATCTAAACTAAATGATGATGAATTCATAACATATGTCAGAAATTACGGAAAATTGTTTAAACAAGTATGCAACATAGCAAAATCAAATTTTCACAAGAATAAAATAATTAACTCTTCAAATAAAGTTAAAGCCACTTGGAAGCTTATCAATAATGAGACTGGCAAATCAGTACCCCGTAGTAAACAGATTCAGTTAAAAATTAATGATAATATCTTAGTCAAAGACCTTGACATTGCCAATGCTTTTGAAAGTTTTTTCTGTAACATACCGAAAACTATAACGCAGTCATTAAACTCATCTACATCTAAGGCTGTGGAACTATTAGAGGCATCCGTAGATGCATGTGCTGAAGTCTTTTACTTTACTCATGTAACTGCCGACTGCATAGTGAAAACATTCAAATCTCTCAACATCAAATACACAGAAGATCTTTGGAATATCTCAACAAAAGTGCTAGGTAATATTATTAATGATATTGCCCCCCTCCTGGCCTTCATTTTTAACAGCTGTGTCGATGTTGGTATCTTTCCGGATCTCATGAAATATGGCAAGCTTGTCCCTCTTCATAAATCTGGTACTCAATTTGATCCTGCAAATTATCGGCCTATCTCAGTTCTTCCCGTAATGAGTAAAATCTTTGAAAAAATTATTTTAACACAATTAATTAATCACTTTGATCGCAACAGACTTCTGCATAGCAATCAGTTTGGCTTCACCAAAGGTAGATCAACTACTGATGCTGGAACACTATTGATAAAGCACATTTTGGCGGCTTGGGATAGAGCGCAAAGTACTATCGGCGTGTTCTGTGATCTCTCCAAGGCTTTTGATTGTGTCTGCCATGCAACACTTATAAATAAATTAAAGCATTACGGCATACACAACAAAGCCCTTGAGCTACTACATTCCTACTTGACCGATAGAATTCAAATGGTTCAAGTAGGTAATGAAAGATCCTCAGGATCAAAAATCGAATTAGGGGTTCCACAAGGATCAATACTTGGGCCTTTTTTGTTTTTAGTATATGTAAATGATCTCCCGTATTTTGCTAAAGACCTTTGTGACATAGTCTTATTTGCTGATGATACTTCTTTATTATTTAAAGTTGATAGGAATAAAAATAATTTTGACGATGTAAATAACTCACTGTCACTAGTACTAAATTGGTTTACGGTTAATAACTTACTGCTAAACGCAAAAAAAACTAAATGTATTAAATTCAAACTCCCTAATGTTAAAGAATTTCCTACAAAAATCATATTAAACGATGAAATTCTCGAGCTCGTTGACTCAACAGTGTTCCTAGGTTTACATATTGATTCTCGTCTACAATGGAAACCCCAAATTACAAACCTTGCAGGTAGACTTAGTTCAGCCGCTTATGCAGTGCGAACAATGAGATATATCACAGATGAGGGTACAGCTAGACTGGTTTATTTTAGTTACTTTCATAGTATTATGTCATATGGTATCCTACTCTGGGGTGCTGCAGCCGATATTCAAACTATATTCGTGCTGCAAAAAAGGGCTGTACGTGCAATATATAAAATGAAACCACGTGACTCCCTCAAAGAAAAATTCAAAGAGATTAACATTCTAACTGTAATCTCACAGTACATTTTTGAGAACTTGATGTTCACCCACAAGAATAAGCACTTGTTTTTAAGAAAAAGTGACGTACATAGTATTAACACGAGAAGTAAAGAAAAATTACTAATTCCTCCTTACAGACTAAAAAAACTAGGCAAATCATTTATGGGTAACTCTGTACGTTTTTATAATAAGCTTCCTCATAATGTAACAGAGCTTCCTATTAGAAAATTTAAATCATTTATTAAGAGAAGTCTAATGAAAAAAGCGTATTACTCTATAAATGATTATATAAAGGATGATGCAGCTTGGATAGATGTTGCTTAGTTCCACAGTAACAGGCTCTAATAATTCTGGTTGACCAGGACTGATATGCTCATGTTATAATAGCTTCCTTATATGACAAACATTTTTTTTTTATTGTTAATGTTAAACTTATAATAGTTACCTATAAATAAGAACTCCAAAATTGTAATAACTACAAAAATGTAATAACTGATATAGCTGTGTTGTTCTATTCGCTTCTCAACTCAGTATAAAACATTGAAGCGAACTGTCAAGACAATGTTATTTCCTTGATATTTGTTATTTAAGCAATTTAGTTTTATTAATTTTAAGTTGACCTGTCCATGTAGGCTATGTGCTTCTAAGGAAATAAACGTTTTGACTTTGACTTTGACTATAACATTGAATATATATTATACAAAAAAGAACAAAAATATTGGAAAACTATGTATGTTACTTACGGAAAAACTTATCACTAAGAATTTTTTTAAGACTTGTTACTGATATATTGAAAATATCAATGTCAACATCTGCACCAACCAAGGAATTAAATAAGTTACTTGCACGAATAAAAAATGCATTCTGTCTGTAATTCGTTCGGACAATAGGGACATGCAACAAGCAAGGTCTCCTTAATGCAGCACTGCACGCACGCAGACCCAACAACTCCAAAAGCTCAGGACAGTCAACAGAGCCATTTGCAACGTTATGTAAATATACTAGGTCAGAAATATTCCTACGTTCGTATAATGGCAGAAAGTGAAACTTGCGACATCTAGCAAGATAATTAGGTGAGAAAAATTTGGTTTTAAATTGAATGAAACGCAGGAATCTTTTTTGAATGCGTTCCAAACGTGCTGAGTATATGCTGTAGCGGGGATTCCACACCTGAGAAGCATACTCTAAATGGCTCCGAACAAACGAGCAATACAGGATTTTAAAAGTTTTTAAATTATTAAATTCCGAACACATCCGCAAAACAAACCCCAACGCACGAGATGCTTTTGTTACTAGCTTATTAATATGTTCATCGAACAGGAGTTTTCTATCAAAGAGTACACCAAGGTCTTTAATTGTTTCTACTCTAGTTAATGAAGAGTTATGTAGTGTGTATTGAAATTTTAGAATAGAAGCTTTTCGAGTAAAGGAACAAATATAACATTTAGAAACGTTCAAATCTAATTTATTAATTATGCAATAATTTTGAAATCTAATAAGGTCTGCCTGTAACAAAATAGAGTCATTGATATCATTGATACACGCTAAAATTTTCATATCGTCAGCATACAACAGAATTTTACAATTTAGAAAACAGGTAGAAATATCGTTGACAAAAATATTAAAAGGCATAATCTCTCTCGTCAAGAGAGAAGTCCCTGTGTCCCAGCAGTGGGAACGTTGCTAGAGTGATGATGATGAAGTACGACGATCCTGGACTAAGGCCGGATGATTCACTTCATACATATTCGCCATCTGTTCGCTTAGAACTTGTTATCTACTCAACGGATTTGAATGCAGTTCAGTAATATAGAGTGATTTAAGAGGGAGGTTTTATATACATTTTGAATCCGACTTTTAGTTTTCCATAAAAGTAAAATTCTAAAAAGCTAAGCACGTTGCATGGTCCACCGTGGTATTCAGACGCGTCTGTCGTTAGCGGCCATCAATCACGGCGAAAAACCTATCAGCGACATAGACCAGATGACGGGCACACTATGACGTTTTTCGGGGAGAAGCAAAATTTTTTTATTTATGTTCCTACCATTTTCCAAAAAACAAAAAATGCCAGTAGCTGGCTAAAAATTACAAAAAAATTGTCATTAGAAATATTCATGCTTTTTTTGTGGAATAATTATTTTAGTAATATTTACGTTACCTTTGTTGTAAGTTGTTTTAGTTTCGACATTTTATTTAATCCCTCATTTTCGACAGTCTAAAAATCTTCCAAAAAGTTTGTATACCTATATCAACTCCATGGTAGACCTTGCGTAGATTCACGTGATGCGCGCAACGCATAACGCATCGCTGAGCCCGACAGATATTTATGCCGCAAACTCGCCAATAGCGAAAATAAAATGTCCACTCATTAATCACCTTCTAGCTGTGTTCTGAATCATAACTCAGAGCACAGCTATAGCTATAAAGCCCAGGTTTTATAGCCGGGGAATGACAGATAAACAACAATAAGCCTAACTTGAAAATGGTTTATTTTATGATGCCGTTTTTGTAGGGCCTTTTTCTAAGTCTGAGGCTTCTTGGGGAATAGACTCATTTTGTATTGTAGCGGTGTTTCTATTTTGTTTATTTGCTCGCAAGAAGGTATCCTAAAAAAATTACATTAGCTATAAGTATATTCAGGTAATAAGTAGCTTATGCCCTTTTTCAGGCTCTGGAAAACCTATGTACCTACCAAATTTAATTGAAATGAAAGTAAATGCATATAGAATTATTATAGTGTGGGTGGCTCGAGCATGAGTTTTGTGCAAAACCATTTTAAATTGGTTTTAATTCGTAGAAATTTATTTTAAAAATATTATTTGCAGTGTATTTTCTGAGAATACCCATAAATAAAGTTGGTTGGCTATAATGTGAATTAACTAAATAAATTTAAAAAGTATGAGATAAAAAAATGTAGGTATAAGTTTTAAAAGTATGAGATGGATTTATACATTTAGGGTTCCGTGGATAGTTTATACACTTTTTGCAATAAAAATAATGTAAGAGAAAAAAAACATTTTTATAAGTGCAAAAAGATGCCGTCAGAGCGGTCACCCATCCAAGTACATAACAGTCAGCGCAAGGTTGCCTTACCTGTAACACGTTTATTGTATGGAAGACTTCTTATATATAAATAAAAATGAATTGTTGTTCGTTAGTCTGATTAAAACTCGAGAACGGCTGAACGGATTTATCTTATCATAGTCTTGAAATGTTCGTGGAGGTCTAGGGAAGGTTTAAATGCGAGAAAAAATCGAATAATTGCCGGGGAAAAAATTGAATAAAAACCCGTGCGAAGCCGGGGCGGGCCACTAGTTTATAATATATTTAAGTAGAAATACATTACCCTCGAAATTTCAACTCTCTATCTATCACGGTTCTATATATTAGGTCCTTACATATGAAATTGGCGTTTTTCGTACTGGCCACTTTAATCACAAATTTCTCCTCTTTGGTAAGGAATTCCAAATTCAAATTTGTACAGCTATAGACTCATGTATTTGTGCTTCGATGATCGTCATTCATTTGTTTTTTTTCTTCTGTTTTTTTCTGTTTGCGTCACTCATTTTACAAAATGGAAAACTTAAAATATCGCATTATTTACGAGTACGAGTTCCGCCGTGGCACTAGTGCTGCGGAAACAACTCGAAGGGTGAATGATGTGTATGGCGGTCGTGTTGCAAAAGAAAACACAGTTCGTTTTTGGTTCCAACGTTTTCGTTCTGGAAATTTCGACTTGCAGAACAAGCCCCGTGGACGGCCTGAGACTCAAGTTGATAATGAAGAGTTGAAGGCTATTGTGGAAGCGGATCCATCGCAAACCACGTCCGAGTTAGCTGCAGGCTGCGGTGTTAGTGATAAAACTGTTTTAATTCACTTGAAGCAAATTGGGAAGATTAAAAAGCTTGAAAGGTGGGTACCTCACGAATTGACTGAAGCAAACCGGCAAACGCGCGTCGACTGCTGCGTTACATTACTAAACCGGCACAATAATGAAGGTATTTTAAACCGAATCATTACCTGTGATGAAAAATGGGTTCTTTACGATAATCGGAAGCGCTCAGCGCAATGGTTGGATCCTGGCCAGCCAGCCAAATCCTGCCCCAAGCGAAAATTAACCCCAAAAAAGTTACTTGTAAGCGTTTGGTGGACTAGTGCCGGTATTGTTCATTACAGTTTTCTCAAATCTGGCCAGACTATTACGGCTGATGTCTATTGTCAGCAATTGCAAACCATGATGGAAAAGCTAGCGGCTAAACAACCTAGGCTGGTCAATCGCTCCACGCCACTGCTGCTTCACGACAACGCTAGACCACACACTGCGCAACAGACGGCTACTAAATTAGAAGAGCTTCAATTGGAAAGTCTAAGACATCCTCCGTACTCCCCGGACCTTGCTCCAACAGATTACCATTTTTTTCGAAATTTGGATAACTTCTTGCAAGGGAAAAAATTCAACTCCGATGGGGCAGTCCAAATCGCCTTCAAAGATTTTATTGATTCCCGTCCGACTGGTTTTTTTAGTAAAGGGATCAATGAACTACCTATAAGATGGCAAAAGTGCATAGAAAATAATGGTTCATACTTTGATTAATTAAATATATTATATTAAAAAATATTCGACTTTTTGTTCCTCCCATACAAAACGCCAATTTCATATGTAAGGACCTAATATATAAAGCCTGGTGACAGACAGACGACGAAGAATCAGTAATAGGGTACCGTTTCATCCTCTGGGTACGGAGACCTATAAAGGGTGTATGAAACTTATCAGTAATATTACGTTTCAAGTAAAAATAAACCTGCGAATAGCATATACCCACAGGTACTAAAATATCGTTAATGAGCGTTAAAAAGTTAAATTTTGCATGCAAATCCCATATTTCAAATTTGATATTTTTACGTTACTCTAAGAACTCCAAAATTCTAATATCTATAAAATTGTAAAAACCGATAAAGCTGTGTTGTCCTATTCGCTTCTCAACTCGGTATAAAACATTGAAGCGAACTGTCAAGACAATGTTATTTTATATTGACTTGATCATGTACATAATCGGGTTTTTATATGGTACTAGCTGACCCCAGCAAACGTTGTTTTGCAAAATGAAAAATTGATAGTAGCTGATTCTCCAGACCTACTGTATACGCATATAAAATTTGGTTAAAATCGGTAAAGCAGTTTCGGAGGAGTACGGTAACTAACATTGTGACATGAAAATTTTATATACTTTTGATAGATATATATGATCTTTGACGTTAGGAACACACCTACATTGCTTAGACAACAGTGAGTGCTTGTAATTTAATATGAACTTTATACCATAGCAATAAAGCTCAAATTGACTACGTTTTAGTTACAAATCATTTGTATGGGAAAAAGAAAAGGGCTATTTTTAGGGTTTTTCCAACAATAATTCTAATTTTTCTCGCCGTAAAAACCATCCTTGAACTTCAACGAACATTTTAAAAAAAGATTTGGCCAAATTGGTCCAGGCGTTATTGAGTTATGCGCTTACCAACACATTTTGCGATTCATTTTTATATTATAGATTTAAATGTATGCATGTAATGAGTTAAGGGTTTCTTTTGGGCAATGACGTTTGTATCATATATAATTAAGGTGACATTTGTAAAGTAGAATCAAGTTTAATTTATATTTCATGTGTATGTCCACTTTGTTGATACAACTTATAAATAAATAAATAATAATATTATTATGCCCTGTGCTTCTTAGTAGATAAACGGTTTGACTTTCACTTTGACTAAAGTTAGGCACTGGGTGGCACTAGGAACTAAGCAGTGCTTTCTTATCCTAGATTGAGCTCATTGCGTCCCCTACCTAACGTATCCAAAACAAATAAATAATTCATATTTCACACGAGAACCGACTCCTGCCAATTCCATAGTTGTTAACTTCATTTAATACAACGAGCTCGTTACGTATGTATGTATGTTTGTACGCGCAGGTAGCGCGGTCGGCTTTGATTAAAATACCTACATGTTTGTCTGTAACTTAATTATTCAAGATAGAAGATGGAGATACGAATATTTCTAGACTATTCAAACTCAAACATGTGTTTGTGTGGATAGACTGCCTCGGTGGAGCGCAAGGTCTTCGGCGCAAGAGCGGGTTCGATTCCCGCCGAGGGGTCAAGTGTTGTTCTGCAATAACTTTTCCTTGGTCTGGGTGTTTAATATTTATAATAATAAATCTAAATTTAAAATTTAAGAAAAACCCCCGATTCCAATGCCGTAATTTCCTTAAACGTAAAACAACATAATATTATGTAAAGTGGACGCGATGCGATTTCATTTGATACCTCACACTATAGTATATTTGCAGATTTTCGGTTTTCCTTACCCACTCTCACCCCCATAACTTTTAAACGGCACAACCGATTTTCATAAAACATGTCTAAGAACACTCGCGCCAGACTCACTTTTCATACAAAAAAATCTAAATTGAAATCGCTCCATCCGTTCGGGAGCTATGGTGCCACAGACAGACAGACAGACACACAGACAGACAGACACGTCAAACTTATAACACCCCTCTTTTTTGGTCGGGGGTTAAAAATATCTTTATATCAAATATTAGTCATCAATATTAATAATAGAATAGTCTATTATAATTAAATATATCAGATGTCTAGTCCCGTAACACGAGTTTTAGAGCTTACCACAGTGTTATTTGTTATGTGGATTATCCGAAAATAATGATTTATTATTATTATTCATACTTGGTTTTGACATGCAGCGTTTTTCGCGTTTAATGGAATTTCTACTCATAACGTCAGCTACCTGGGAAGGTCCAATCGAATTCAGCCCGGTATTTCACACATTTAAATATTGAACCACAACACCAAACTTAATTAGATGTTTGTGTTTTATAGTTTTTGTATTAAGTACTGTAATTTTTGACGAAACTAAGTGTATTGCAATGTACCTATGGTTTGAATAAATGAATTGAATTGAAACAAAATTGGATTGAGGCTTACTTTACACACACGATGTCGCCGCCACACCGCTCCACTGCACACACGCGCCGCCGCCGCACCGCCACCGCGCTCCCGCCGCTTTTAACTCCGCGTCATAACTAGCAATGAAACTTTGTAACTACAAATCATTACTAACAGCCGTATGAGGAATGGTAAGATATGTCTTAGATGGCGCGGAGGCGGCGCGATAGTGGTGAGCGGCGGCGGAGCTGTACCGGAGTGCGAGGCGTGGCAAGTTTGAATCAATACATTATAATAAAGTTCTTAGACAATTCGAACTACGGTCCGAAAGGACTCCTGCAAAAAGAACTTTAGCTTTAGGTCAATTCATACCGCCTCCCAAACAGCTCGCTGTGCGAAACGACAAATATAACCATAAAAACATAACTAACTAGTATTAAATGAATTAATTTAGTATAGGTACCCGATATTTAAGACGTCAATAAGATGTCAGCTAGACAGAGATAGTCAAACACGGGCGGATACCGCGGGGACCGTTTTCGTGGCTTGTTGGCCCTTTTACATAGCAGGCCACTTTTACACATCAACCATAATTATTAAAAGAAGATTAACATCAATCTGCCTCAGTGGCGTTGTGGAGGGAGGTCCGCTTGCGGTGCAAGAGGTAGCGGGTTGTGTTCCCGCCGAGAGGTGTTTGTATGCTCTTCCGGCACTTAGTCCCGGGTTTCAATAAGTATAATAAAAATATCTATAAATGTATATCAGTAAGTATACCAGATGTCTAGTACCCGTACCACAAGCTAAGTGATTACCAGATGTTGCTGTATGGATTGTCCGGCATCAATTATTTTATTTATTTAATCACCATTTCGGTCATGGTACTGCCTGCTGAGCTGGTCTATAAGGGGAGTAGATCTGAACCCGGTACCTACGTATCTTCTCATTTCTGAGTCGATCGTGTAAAGAAACGCAGACTAAATTAACGGTCTACTATCACAGGTCGCCAAGTCGGGTTTGGTGGGTGTGCAAAGAACATCTAGAGAAACCTCATTGAATTCCACGCAAAATTCATAATCAACTTTCTTACACTCAAAGATCGATGAAGCCCAGGGACACTAACTTAAAGTTCATGTTTGTGAGTTAGTCAAGGATAGTTATAATTGGTGCAACTTTGTAAAATAGCTATTCAAATTAAATAACCAAATTATTATTTAAGTCCTATGTGCTGAGAGTTCCAGCCAAGCACATGCACAAGTACCTAGATAGGTTCAGACTTTTAGCCTGCAAGAGTCGTATACCGACGCATTAGGGATGCTTTTACGTAGAAAAATCCCATTATATTCTATTTGCAAGGTATTTAAAATATTTCTGGGTGTGCGGGGTATTTACTTGCTGCAATAGCCTCTGTTAATTACTTACTACCATAGAATAATTAATTACTACGTAACGTAATACTTTCATTCGTTTTTTTATTAAAAACTAATGAAAGTTTGATTGAAGATTTATGAAAACCGGTCACCTTTGTAAATGCGTCGAAACGTATGGATTTCAGTATATTAGCCCTGTCTATCTGTTTGTCTGTTTGTCCGGCTAATTCAGGAGCCATGTTTGCGCCGGTTATTTGTCTTGTAATTCAGCTTTCATTATATCCCGACTTCGTTTATTGTAGGAAAGTTCTTTCGAAGTAATTTGTCTTTGTTAGTAACTTAGTTAACATTTTATGTGACGTTGTGTAGGTATTGATTGACTGGTAAATATAATGAATTGATTAATATGGATGGTTGCTATAAGTACACGCCAGCCACGGTTTTGCCCGTGTTTTTGGATGTTCCCGAGGGAACATCGTATTTTCCCGTGCTACAAATTGCTAAAAAAATGTTTAAATCTTAGTAATTCCTGATATAAGCCCGTCCAAACAAACACACATACTCTTCAGCTCGATGTAAGATGTTAGAGGTATCCTCTTAAAGAATTTTAAACATACTCACATATATTATTCATCATCATCTCAGCCGTAAGACGTCCACTGCTGGACATAGGCCTCCCTCAAAGATCTCCAGTGGTTTCGGCTGGCAGCGGCCTGCATCCACCGTGAGCCCGCAGCCTTCACCAGATCGTCCGTCCATCTAGTTGGTGGACGTCCTACGCTGCGCTTGCCGATCCGTGGTCTCCATTCTAGAACTTTTCGGCCCCAACGACCATCTGTTCTGCGTGATAATATGGCCTGCCCATAACATGGACATTACATGGACATTAGACGGGCGGGCATAACATGGACATTAGACATACATTATTATGTATGTTATAATTAAGGAATAATAATAAACATAGAGTTCTAATAAATTAGTAAAACTATACGTTTAAAAAATTAGGTATAGTTTGATTGAGAAACCTGTTTTTTGAATGCTGATTATAAAATACTAAACAGTACACTGACCCCGTACGAAGCAAGCGTACCTTTTGCGGAAGGTTTGATACAAACAGCATAAGATGACAGAAGACAGTGCATAAAAAAAACTACATTAAAATGCATATTTTAAAATTTTATAATGGTTAAACTATTCATCACCACAGGTTTGCTGTAAGAAAACTCTTATAGGGTCTGCTTTTGTACATGATACAAGATACAAAATCATTTATTTCCATTGTTTGGTTTTACAAAACTTAGACACGTCATGACCATTGTTACTTAACCTTAATGTACCCTTTTTGTGTACAATAAAGAATTTATGAATTTATCAATTTAAGTACATATCTGAGGTATACTAGCCAGAGCTTGTAATACCTCTATGATGTTATAATTATAAAATAATCTATGTGTAGCTAGATAGGTTAGTGAGAAATTGAGTCTCAGTTTTTATTATAGCACTAGTTTAAATCTTAATAGTTTTTTTTGTATACATATTAGTGTTTAAGTAAACATGTTTTATGTAAATAATTAATAAAATAAAATAATTAAAACATACTTATTGATCGGTATTTACTATTATTTCAGTGACATATGTATGTATATGGGTTTTTAGTCAATCGTTTAACTAACTGAAAAATCAATCATTAATCGAAGAAACCTATCATAAAATAATAATTATCAAGAAAGATAAACCGAAACCACCGAAATTTCCATAGCCATTGTTGTCCGAATGTCGCGTTCCAAGGAGCAGATAATCCCTTCAAGGGGGATAATTTATCTATTTCTATAAAATCTTAACGGTATTAAATGGCAAGCAACATTGTCTAATTCGAATAGGGTAGATGGCTGAAAAATATTAATTAGTCCGTCATTTAAATTTATTATATTACTTTTTTTTCTGTCAACGAAAAATTAAGACAATACAGTGCATTGAAGTTATAACGCGAACAAAATTAAATGATTTCTTGAAAAATCTCTTTGAAAAATAATAATACTAAATGTATACGTCTCAAGCCCTCACTTTGATGCTCTATATCTCGGCAATATCATCTGCCCACACCGCCGACACATGACGACCACGACCGCTCTGTCAAGAGCGTAACGGAAAAGAAGAAGAAGATCTCGGCAATCTTAGGTTTTATCTTGTTAAATTTATGATAGGTACCAATTTCCATAAGAAGACCAAACATTTTAAAAACAGCAAAATTGTAAAAATGTATAATGCTGTGTTGTTCTATTCGCTTCTCAACTCAGTGTGAAAAAATTGAAGCGAACTGCCATGACAATGTTGTTTCATAGTTATTTTTTATTATCAACTTTAAGTTGACCTGTCCATGTATGCCCTGAAATAAACGTTTTTGACTTTGACTTTGCACTTTCTTATTAAATCCATGAAGCAATAAACAGGTGAACAATTTGTTTGGACGGGCTAACAAACTGACTAAACAGAACACCTTTTTTTTTATATAGTCGTCATAAATAAATAAATAAAAAAAAATGCCCGTTCTTGAGTTCATCTGTATCTTTAAATAATCATGCAATTGTGCTGGTCCCTATCTGATTATAAAAACCGATGAATTAACAGTAATTTTCGGAAAATTAAAGCTTCCGGCTTATCTCCGAAATTTCCATAGCCTTGTCCTAGTAATATAGTTATCTATAGAAGTTTCGCCTTCCAAGAAGCAGATATAATCCCTTGAAGGGGAGAATTTATCAGAGGTTTTATTAGTCATAACTGGTTAACGCGCGCGTATCGCCTAATGGGAGATAAGCCTTATTGCTCAGATAAAACCATGAAGCTGTGAGATTTTGCTCCTTACAGTATTACTAAATCAGCTGAAAATTTATTAATGGCTGGTGCTCTGTTTTGGTTTTAATATCATACTTTTGTACTGTAGCCCTACCAAGAAATGCCACTTACGACTGTTGGAGATTACAACATGTTGTAATCAAATACATTTGACAGATAAAGATACAATTTTAGTTGTGAAAAATATGTCAAATGCATTGGATTACAACAAGTTGTAATCTCCAACAGTGTAAGTGGCAACTAGTGGTAGGGCTACTTCCACACTAAGATTTACGTATAATATAATATTCAGTTCAGTTCAGTTCAGTTTTTTGTAATTGGACTATGCGCTTGAAGCGACAATTTGCCAGTGTCGAGTTACGTAAATAAAATTATAAAGTGAAAAAGATGTTACTCAGTTGAACGCCATTTTGCGTCCCAGTTTATAACCACAACATAATATAATATATTTATTACATTTGAATGACATTTCAGCTATATGTTGACATCTAAACGTTATTTTATGACAAGCCTAGAGCTTACCACGGCTTTAAAACTAAAATGTAATTTCACACACAACTACAATAACTTTCTAAGTAGTAATAGAGAAGAAGAACTATTAACTACTTAAAAAGTTAAAGTTTGTTTGTTTGCTTGAATGCATTAATCTTTGATAAGATTAAATAAATTATTTAGTAGCTTTTTACCGCCGAAGATTCTTCAATATCGGGAAATTCCTATATGTCGGGGAACCCCCCATGGGAAGTCCAATTAGAAGTGCTAAAACGTTTTTGGTAAGAGCATGATAATATTGCACTAAAGCAAACTCTGCAAGGATAAGTTCAAGATAATCTTTAAGTACTTGAAACTGTGTTTGCCAAAGATCTTCCCTACCGACTAAGATAACTTAAACTTCAGCATATACTTAGATTATAGATAACAGTGTGTACCAGAGACTGCGCCATAATGGTGAATTACTTCTAGTATCGATGTAGGTATATCGTACATATATTACCTACAGTACGACGACCTCTTTGGCTCAGTGGGCGAGGGTGCGCCTGAGACGCAGGGTTCGATTCCCGTCGGGAGACCAGATTTTGTACCATCTACAATTTCGGTATGGTTTCGTACCATCTACAATTTGGTCTGGGTGCTTTTAATTTACAAAAAATTAGGTGTGTGTGCGATTCACACACGATAAAAGTAAAACTTCAGTAAATCGACAAAAGAATAGGATGAATAAAAAAAAAACAAAAAAAATACAAGTGCAAAATGATTTTGTTCGGGCGGTCACCCATCCAAGTACTGGCTCAGAAAAATTCGAATAATTTCCGGGAAAATTTTATACCCGTGCGACGCCGGGGCGGGCCGCTAGTAAGATTTATATTTTTATGTATGTCAGTCTGTCAGGTATAATGCCTTTTCTTTATTTTATTTTAACCACGTCAAAAATATATTTTTACATTAGATTACATAAAAAACTACCTACTATAATAAATCTGAATTTAAAATTTAATGAAAACCCCCGATTCCAGTGCTTTAATTTCCTTAGAAGTAAAACGCCATAATATTTAGTAATGTGCACGCGATGCGCTTTCATTTGATACTCGAGTATATATGCAGATTTTCTTTCCCACTCTCACCCCATAACTTTTAAACGGCTCAACCGATTTTCATGAAACATGTCTAAGAACACCCGCGCCAAACTCGCCTTTTACAAAAAAATCTAAATTGAAATAGCTCTATCCTTTCGGGAGGGCTGTAGAGAGAGGAACTTCCTGACGATACGCGCCGAGTCCAGGAGTACTGCCTTCTGAATCTCACCCTATTATTAGATATTATTATTATAAACAAAAAATTTTAAAAATTTTTACTGTCGATCGGTCACTTTTTCTTAGATACAGCCTGTTTTCAGACAGACAGACAGAGAGTGATACAACCGGACAGTGAAGCCTTAGTAATTGTCTCTCGCTTAACCCCTTAGTAACCCCTAATCTAAGCGTTAGGTCAAATTTTTACATGTTATTGAATATTGTTTGACATCAAACAGTGTGTGATAATATGTACCCATATTATCTCTGAAGATGAATGAAGGTTCCCAGTTCCAAGGATCGTAGGTTATAATCGCGTACCGATAACAGTAGGGCTCTCTCGATTACGGTAGATTTAATGATTTAATACTGTTATTCGTGCCCTTACATATTAAGGGACAATGTACCGACGACACAAAGCCCTTTGAAATGATAGACTACTGACAGCCCGGGGTCGTACCCGTGGTCCCTTGCCAGTAAATATCTTACACGAAATTTTAGTACATAACTGTAAATTTGTTTTTTTCCTCCATATCAATAAACTAGATTTTTAAGTCACGGAGTTGAGTTGTGCGTGTTTAATGAATTTTCCCGAGGTCAAAAAAATAAGTCTTTCTCGATAAAAGGGCTATCCAACATTTTTTTTTTAAATCGGATAAGTAGGTAGTTCCTGTGTTTAGCGCGTTCAACAAACAAACAAACTTTTTAGTTCAACGAATAATATTATTATAGACTAGCTGTGCCCTGAGGTGCTACCCGCGTTATAATGGATGAAGTACTCTTAAGCAACAACATATTTATTTGAATAAAGATTAATTATTATTATGTTGATACAACTTAAACAAATTAGTTCGACCAAATTAGGCACCATAGAAACTGTTTTTGTGAGTTAATCTTAAAAGATTGACATATACGATCGCTGTTTTTTAGATCATTAAAAGAGCTATTATTCTTTAATACATATTTTTTGTGTATCTTGAACCGTTTTCACGGCGCACGCAACGGAAGGCTTCAAAGATGAACAATTTCTCCCGTTTTTTACACATTTACCACCATATCTTTGCTCCTATTAGTCGTAGCGTGATGTTATATAGCCTATAGCCTTCCTCGATAACTGGACTATCCAACACAAAAAGAATTATTCAATTCGAACCAGTAGTTTCGGAGATTAGCGCGTTCAAACAAACAAACAAACAAACAAACAAACTCTTCAGCTTTATATATTAGTAATAGATGAGCCAAATGTTATGTTTAATTGATTATTACTGTTATCTTAAGTCATAAATTTCATTTTACGGTTTTTGAGTTTTACTTTATTTCCGATACATTACCGCATTTCAAATGAAAAAAAAATTTTGTTATGCTAATTTCTCAGTATTGATTTATATTTTCAGAACGTTGAAACCATTCCTGGACTAGGGTTTACAGTCAAAAACTATAATACGTTAAATTTATCCGTCTGTCAGCTTAGCAAGACAAACGAACACCAATTCATTTATATATATTAAGATTAGTAATTAAATTTTCTGCCACCGTTTCCTAACATGGCGAGAGTTGACGGCTACAATGTCCCTGTGACGGCACACCCACAATGTCCCAGAAGGGGCACACACTACAATGTCCCGGCGGCGGCGCAGAGCATGGAGCACATTGTTACAGCCGCCTTTGAATACGGATCCCTCATAAACCCATAACCGGCTCACGTGGCACATAAACTGCTTTATCGATGACACAGCGCCGCTGACTGCCGATGGTTAACTGCATAACTGTCGACAGTTTTGCCAGAATAATCTAAATTTAAAATTTATAAAAAACCCTGATTCCAAAATCTTACTTCCCGTAAAAGTAAAAAGTCGACTATTCTGTTTCCCCATTTTCTTTCAGCCCTCATAATTTTTAATTGGGTCAACCGATTTCAAACATGTCTAAGAAGATTCACCAAGGAAACTCACCTTTTATACAAAAAAAATCCTTTCGGGAGCTATGATGCTACAGACAGACACGTTAAATCCTTTTTTTTGCGTCGGAGGTCAGCTGACCACTTGGTCTACACGATGTTTACAGTAAACTAACGCCTCCCCGTTGTCTTGAACGCTTTTTATTGATGTTTCAGAATAATAAAGGATTTTCACTTGTAAAAGTACCTACACATGAATCGCCTTCCTGAAAATCACTCATTCTATTGAAAATTGCATCAAAATCAGTTTAGTAGTTTACAAGCATACAAAGGACAGATAGCAGAAACGACTCTGTTTTATACTACAGATGTAAAGATAATGTTTATTCTACGTCTTCGTCGACTTAAAAATCGATTCTTTTTTTATGTCATTTAATTTTATCAGATTTTACTCTTTGGTAACTGTCTATTGGTAACTGTCACTTCATCATCTCTGGAACGCCAGGTAACATTTTCCATTATTGATACATCTACTACATAAAATCTGCGTTTAAATGTGTTATTTTCAACGCTACAAACTGAGTTTATTGAACCAAGTTCAAACATAGCAAAACCTTAATATGATCTCAGTTAAATGGATTTAAAACACAGTTTATCTTGATCTAATATAGTATACAGCCAACGGTGAATTCGGACTTAGGGTTAAATAAGTAGGTACATTAGCGATGTTGAAACTTCGTCGTTGGCGTCTATTTGTGTATTATTGTGTTTTTCCATTGACATTTGTAATTTTTCCGATAACGTTATCCAGTTTCAATGTAATTTAATATCAATTCAATTTAAGTGCTGAGTTAGGTTAATGTATCATTGTAATTATTTCAAACACGATTATATAATTGTTTTATGAATAAATGAATATGAATATCCCGTTTACAATCAAATCATTGTCACAACATGACACGTAGTAGTAACTTAATTCCAAACGTTATGATGTAGCTATTGTCTAAATGAGCTGCACCAGCTGCCTGAAAGAATTCAATTTTAGTTGAAACAGCGCCGCTCGGAAGGAATTCTGCATGATTTTATTTGCAAAGCTTTTGTAAACTAAGTAATGCGCTTCTTTGTAAGCGGAGAGAGCGAGGGCGCTCGGAATACGGGTAAGCTTAGACCTTCGTACTAAGGGCCGATGCTTCAGGCGATACAAGGGCATCGTGATGACATTTTCATAAATTTGACAGCTAAACGATAACAGAATTGAAAAAGCTAGCCAAAGTCGCATCTAGGTCTGACCGGTCAGGTATTCGCGAAGCCATAATGAAACCGCTGTTCTTTACGCTTCTCAACATATTGTTAAAAAATGTGAAATGTTTTTAAAACAACTTTATTTCCATTTATTAGATTATTTGACTAGATTTTTTATAGCACAGTGATAATGCTTGTAGAGGTCAGTGCGCTAGTGCGGGTTGCGCAGAGACGCTTTTTACAACTACATTTGGCAACAGTAGCCAAATGTATCTGTTGTTCGTGTTGTGCATCTTTTGAGTAGGATATACTTAATAATACTTCAAATATGAATAAATATGATTATTAATGTTATCATGCTTCTAGCAGGTACACGCAAAACCCTAATTTTATCCCAAGTCATATGTCTGGTACAAAATATATGACACAACGAGGTTGGTAAATTAGTCGTTTTAGAAAAATGTGTTGACACTGACGTTGCTGTCGGAGCGTTGTCGTTGCGACGTGGTCGTGGTTCGTGTGTTTCATTTCAAAGTTCATAAAGAATGAATAGTGCATTCATAAAAAAAATTAAGGGAAGTAAAAGTCAAAATAATAATAGTCATAATAGTGTTCTGAAATGATGATAATTACGGAAACTACATAAGTAGCAGAACTAGTTAAAACAATGTATGAAAGTGCCAACGATAACCCCTCGGCCTCTACGGGTCATATAGTCTCACTTGTTCTTATTGCCTCGTATGATGATAATAAATCCAAACACAAAGGTTGCAGCATTCGACAAAAACTACGCTGTTTTCGCCAAAAGGCATTTCCGCAAAAAACGCAATTAGCAACGCAACGCTGGCTGTTTGTATCGCCTTTTTAGAGGGCGCGCTGACTGGAGACTTCATTTAGGCTTTTAGCTATTTGGGTATTATATTTAGTGTCACGGGTACTAGAAATCTCCCAACCAACAAGAATTGGTGTCAGCAGGAATCAAACGCGCCATTTCTACTTACACAGGGTTACAGGAAAAATCGTGCTAGATCTAGTAAGGGCGTGGAGTACCTATAATTTCTGACATATTTCACTGTGAACCAAAAGTCAAATCGCAAAGGGTTAAGTTTGGGTAACTTAACCCTTTGCGATTTGACTTATGATTTTTTATTGAAAATTTCCGATTTTTAGGCTACTAAATTTATTTTTGTTTATTAATACCCCCTGTTTAATATACCCCCGGGTATACGTTCTTGTCTACATTAATGGACGCGTTGCGCGCCACAAGATTATAAAGTGACGCAGGTGAAGCCACTCCCTTGCCGAACATCGTGTTCGCCGAGATACTTCGCGTTGCAACGATGCCACACATTGAGCTGACACGGATATTCGCCATAGGCCGCGCACCATCAGATTAACTTTTTCTCTAAGATACAGTAGACCATTGTTCGAGTATGTAATATAACATTTATGAGAGTGAAAAAGGCCGAGCAACATTTGGTTGCTATGTCGGGCGTGCACTTATCGCCCGCGCTTGCCCATCAATAGTTAAGTTTGCACGTTTAAAATAATTTACTATTGTATATTCTGGCATTGTGTATGACACATCCATATCCATAAATAAACAAAACTATTTTATTTCATTTATTTATTATCTCACAAGGCCTCTGGCGACTGTTCAGCAGCACTACTAATGAATAATTTTTTTTAATAATTATGTTTTAATCCAATAATTTACTGACTGGTTCGTTGTGTCAAGAGCTATCTCGCTTTGTCACATGTGACTGAGCCAAATAGCTCTCTAGTTTAACCATTGTATAATTTATTTCGGAGATAGTGAAACAGGCCCTCACTGTGACGTTCGGGTCGTTGTTTTGATACAAGGGAATGCTCTTGTTTTAAATTAAAGTCATGAACTTTATTTCCATAAAATCCTAAGGAACCACTGGCTACGTCATAAGAAATGAACACGTTAAAAATAGATTTCAGGATAAAAAATAAACTTAAATTAACTTTATTAAATCAAGTCAAAAGTAAATAATCTAATACAATACAATACAAAAACACTATTGCACACCGAAACAAAACAATAGTTACAAAAATCATATAAGAGGAAGAAGGTACAAAGGGCGGCATTATCGCTTAAGAGCGATCTTTTCCAGGCATGATAATTAGGTTGCCTTGAAACTAATCTTCACTTTTTAGCAGTAGTTAATTACCATTTTCGAAATCAATCTATACTGTTGTCGCTTAAATCTACGAAATTTTCCTTATATGTAAACACCTACACAATACTAAAAAAGTTAATATTTCTCCTCAATATTATTGAGATGATAAAACAACTCACTCAGCTGTGAACACTTCATAGATTGAACCAACAACCTTCGTTCACTTATCTAACTCCCACGCTTTCCTAATGTTTGTGACATTTAGAAATCGTTTTTTCAAAGAAACTAGGAAAAAACACAAAGTTAGTTGGTCTGTGGAAAACAACAAATAATATTCTTTAACAACCATTATACTCTTGTTTTATAATTAATAGACTTGCACTTCACAGTTTTTATGAACTTTCTTACTATGTACTCAAGGCCCTTCGTCAACGAGACACAAAACAACAAGATGAAATGAAATGAAATTTGTTTATTGCTTGAAATATGGTTTACATAGGTGTCAGGTTATTTATACAGTTCTACATACTTCGTCAATTCAGATTTGACATGCAATATCAATTATGATTAAAAAAATAATAATTATATAAATAATACAATGTCAAATATTTAGGAAGTTATTTTAAATTACAATTTAATATGATGTCTTAAATGTCTAGTATTTAAATGATCGATTACATTGTAATACGATTTGTCAATAAGCCATTTCTTAATTTTTGGTACAAATTTGTTTATGGAAATTCTTTTATATCAATAGGGATATTATTAAAAATGCGAAATAGAAAATTAAAAAATAGATAGAAAAATAATTGATCGAGAATTGTTCGTAATCTAAGAAGATTATTGAGTAGGTTTTCTATTGTCATTTTAAACTAAAAAAAAAACATATTTTTGAAATATTCAATAAATTGAGGAGTCCACAACAAGTATTTATTTATTAAAAAAAAGGTGTGTGTGCGATTCACACACGATAGAAGTGAAACTTCAGTAAATCGACGAAAGAATAATAAGAAGAATAAAAAAAAAGTGTGTGTGTGTCAGCTACGACGCACGTTTGGAGTCTACTACTTATGAACTATAATTATGATATATATCGAATAGAAAAAAAAGGTAAATTAACGCATCTGCTAAAATGTTAAGAGAAACAAACATATATCTGTAATTATTCGGATTATTTATATTACTTCAATAAAGCGTATTAAGTAAAGTATGTTACAAAATAATATAAATAAAATACAGCAATACCTCTTTGCGCGATACTTCGTAGTCTCAACTACGAAGTATCGCGCAAAGATATTTAAATAAAGCATTGTATTTGTGTCTCTTACATCATTTCCGTTTCATCTTTTTGCATCCGGTTTGAAATCACTACGATTCTATAGAAGTTTCACTTCAAAAATACTTTAGGTACATAGTTAATTTTAGGCTATAAGCCCACCTTTTTTCACACAATTCCACTTTGTGCAAATAAAGTGTTTTAATTAAATAAATAGTTGCTCGTCTGCGCTGACTCACAGTTTAGAGAGGCAAGTTTTTAGGGTTCCACTGAAAGAATACTGAACCGTAATTGGTGAGATCTTAGATTATAACGATACTGGTCACGCGATCTACAATTTATGCTTTTATGAGCTCGTAAAGCATTGGGCGGGCTTCCACTGAAATTAGTGCCTTTACACGATATGCTAGATTACACGAGATTGTAATTATAAATGGATCTTTTAACTGCGTTGCTGGATTTATATTGAAGTAAGAATAATAATTAAAGACATGAATCATCATTAAGATCGTTATTTCACCGTAGGATGTCCGCGGCTAGACAGAGGAGGACCAAATTTTGAGGAAGTAGGTTTATGCCCACGCGGCCTCATATCTCAATGCAATGAATGAAAAATTAATTTGACATAATCATATGACAAAAATAAAATTTATGAAAACATTTTTTCGTTATTTTAAAATATTGTAAATAATTTGAGCTTAACGAAGGCGACGTACTTGGCGTCGGCTCAAGGTTTTTGATTATAATTTCATTATTTATCAGTTTAATCTTATATATAATATTTCCATATGTCACATTTTTAGTAACCGTACTCCAAATATTTATTAAAAAAATAGTTTTACCAATTCTTACCAAATTTTAAATGCGTATTCAGTAAGGTCTGAGAGTCGGCTACTATCTATTTTTCATTATGCAAAATCTAAATTTAAAATTTAAGAAAAACCCCCGATTCTAATCCCTTAATTTCCTTAAACGTAAAACAACATAATATTATGTAATGTGGACGCGATGCGATTTCATTTGATACCCCACACTAGTATATTTTCGGATTTTCGGTTTTCCTTACCCACTCTCACCCCCATAACTTTTAAACGGCCCAACCGATTTTCATGAATAATGTCTAAGAACACTCGCGCATGACTTACCTTTCATACGAAAAAAACTAAATTGAAATCGCTCCATCCGTTCGGGAGCTATGGTGACACAGACAGACAGACAGACAGACACGTCAAACTTATAACACCCCTCTTTTTTGGTCCGGGGTTAAAAACAACGTTTGCTGGGGTCAGCTTAATAAATAAAATTTTTAATATTTTCCTTTTTTGTTTATGACTGGTTTTTTAGCTTTTGAGTCTAAATATATTATTATAAGTTCATCCCGCTCTTTTAGCTCGTGCTTTAAAGTAAGAACATTATAAACGTTTCTCTTAAATAACTTTGACCGAAGATTGACTCAAGTCAAAAGCGAACAAACAACCGAGGCGACTTCAGTTTATCCTATAAAGAAACTGAAAGATAAACCGTAAATATACGGAACCTCACTTATTTACCGCGTAACACTAGACATTTTTAATAACCCTTTTAAGCAAACAAATAGGCGCGTTCAAAAATAAGTCACTCCAGAGTTGCTCTTTATGAACGTTTTAAAATAGCGTTATAAATGTAGTTTAGAAGTCGAGACAGCAGTTTTTAATCGACGTCTCTCCGTTCGAAGTTTATCGCCTGTTTTACTCGCAATTTGTCTCCAAGTTTTCTACGACGCCAATCCATTGGCTCACCGGTGAGTTCTCCCAGTTGGGGATTCCGTCTCGACTTCGCGCGGGTGCAAATTGGGATTATAAACCTTGCTTTTATAATTTTGCCGTTCCGTAAAGCCGTGTTGGCTAAGTGGGAGCAAACTCGACTTTCATTCCGATGTTCCGATTCCTCTGTATTTTTCCTCTCGCTTAAAATGTATTGTGCGTTATTAAGACGTGCATTAACGGTGAAGGCAAACATCGTGAGGAAACCGGCATGTCATGAAGAACATGTCACATTCACGTACTCGCACTTGGCCAGCGTTTGGAATTAAGGCTTAAGGACGATTCACACATATCAGTGAGCCCACAGTTCCGGCACAGTACCGTTACAGTTCCGTATCCGTGCTACAGTGGTGCGTCAGTGCTTCAATTCACACATATCAGGCACAGTACAGTTTCCCTTCAGACTACTAGCATTGACGTCGATTGTTTTGATGGCACTCTTCAATACATGTCAGTGATCCGTGATAAAATATCGTCGTCGCCGATCACGTTCGTGATGGCCGGTGCCGGCACTGACACTGACGGTACTGAGACGACACTGACACGTACAAGTGTGAATACATCCATAAAAAATGTTGATGATACTGATGCGGTACTGTGCCGGAACTGTGGGCTCACTGATATGTGTGAATCGTCCTTTAATCTCTCTCGTCAAGAGAAAAGTCCCTATATCCCAGCAGTGGGACTGTATATGGGAGTGCTTATGCTTATGTAATCATTTTATCTATTACGGAAAGCTATTCAAAATCAGTTGGGTTTAAGTTCAGTTTAATAAAAAAGGTCTGTGTGCGATTCACACACGATAGAAGTGAAACTTCAGTAAATCGACAAAAAAAAAAACTATGCAAATAGATTTTGTTCGGGCGGTCACCCATCCAAGTACTGGCGTCGCGCAAAGTTGCTTAACCTTGTTAGCGTTTATCTTATTTCCATTTCCGTTGCATCCGATTTCAAATCACAACGATTCTAAAGAAGTTTCACTTCAAAATTTAATTCAGATGTTCAGTAAAGATGTTTTACCTTGGGCGTATAATAAGGTAGATTAATAAAATATAATAATAGGTCCGTCATTTGGAGTCCTTAAAAAATGTAAACCTACATCATAGAATAATAAATTACTACATACATATACCTATACCTTTTTAATTTTTTTCTTGCAAACGAAAAATCAAGACGATGCAGAGTGCATTGAAGTTTCGTGTGACGTAACGTACTAAATGTATGTCCCAGCCCCCACGCTGGAACTTTGAAGCTCTATCTCTCTACTCTATCTCCGAACTTTGTTATTAAATGCATAAAGCAAAAAATAGGTGTCCAATATATTTGGAGGGGCTTACAGACGGACTGAACAGACTACCTTATTTTTGTGTATACTGCATACACAAAAATAAGGGAGTCTGTTCTGTATTATACCTAAAACTCATTATGCACCACAAAGTGGTGAAGCATTGGTTATGTGATTAGTGTCACTGCAGCTTTATGCGTTGTGGTACCACCGACATAATGACGATGTGGTTGGATTGTCGCAAGAAGTTGCGAAGTAGTTGCGTTGAACGAGGGCTCGAGCGCGCTGTCGTTGCGATGTGCTTGCGCTGTGGTGGATATTAAACACACAGTTGATATCTGCTAAATGTGGTTGGTATAAATAGTAATACACACAAAACAAACTCCGCAACCACGTGGTGTAGTTGTGGTACATGTGGGTTTTGACCGTAAGCCCTACCACGAGTTGCCACTTACGACTGTTAGAGGTTATGTTGTTTGTATGTTATATACATTTGACAGATAATGATAAAATTTTAGTTTTAAAAAATCTGTCAAATGCATTGTAATTCCAACAGTCGTAAGTGGCAACTCGTGGTAGGACTACCTTGTTCTGAACATCGTCGGTCATTAATTTCGTCGTTATATTTTAACATAAATGGCATGTTTGTAAAACGGAATTTCACAATAAACAAGAGAAACAGAAGGAAAGAAAACAATTCTTGCAGAGAAAATAAAAGTTGTTGTAACAACTGTATCGGATTTCTGAGAGATATGATTTCTTGTTGGTTATTTCAGCGCAACTTGTGTGCACTTTACTCGCAGTTGTGCAGGATTGATGACGCGGTACTTATACTGGAAATAACTGGATAAAACTAGATAGACAGCTGTTCTTTTCTTTGAATTACTAGATTTTATAGCGAAATGGCATAAAAAAGCAGTGTTTGCTAAGTAGTAGCACTCACGAGTTTCATTTCAAAGGTCATGGGTTCGAAACCCCGCCAGGCAACACTACTGGGTTTTTCTTCTAAAAAAACTAAGTGCGCTTTACAGACATGTACTTGCAGAAGTACTTAACAGAACTTTGTTTTTATTATACTAAATAAATAAATATTTCCGGACTACTCACACAGCATCACCTAACCCCAAACTAAGCAGAGCTTATACTATGGGTGTTAGGTGACTGATAGTCGAAGTCAAAGTCAAAACGTTTATTTCCTTAGAAGCCTATGCTTACATGGACAGGTCAACTAAAGCTAATTTAAATAAAAAATAAGAATAATCAAGGAAATAACATTGTCTTCACAGTTCGCTTCAATTTTTTACACTGAGTTGAGAAGCGAATAAAACAACTCATCAAAGATAAATTTTTTTTATAATTTTTGATTATGTGTATTTTGTGATGTCAATTAAACACATATATAAAACACATTATTTTATTTAATAACATAGATGTTATTTGATCGAAAAACGAGTTCAACAGAAGGAACTGTCGAGAACATAAAAGTATAGAACAAGTGTAAAGGATTTATCTGAGAGGATATGATTTTATGTCGGTCGTTTCACCGCAACTGTTGCGCGCGCGCAGTGGTGCTGGATTCATGGCGCTTACTTACCGGCTGCGCTTCTAGACTTCTGATATGTTTTCTATAAATACACAGCTACAAATCGGTGCAAGCTTTTTAGTAGAATTCATGGCGGTTATTTTTTCAAAATGAAAATTCATTATTTTGAAATTAGAAGCATCAAATTGCGATCATACGTTGAGGAATCACACAAATAAAATTTATGAGACTGTTTACCGAAAAAAATAAAAACAATATGCATTTTGTAGACCTTCTCTCTTCTATTATGAAGTCGGTTAATGAATAGCTACTATTTTTAAATACCTTCGGGGAATAGCCTCTCTCTCAGAAAAGCTGCAAAGAATAATGTTTGATTCCACTCATTAACGTCTCAAGGATGCTATAAATAAAATGTTGTTCAACCGTTTCCCTGCTCAGGTAAAAGATGTGGAATCCAAACTAAACTTTCATTAGAAAAAATGTTTAAAATCCTAAGATTTGATGAAAAATCAGCTTTTTCTTGCCCTAAACTATGCAGAGATGGAGACCAAGAATCGGAAAAGCGCAGCGTAGGACGTCCACCAATTGCATGTAGCGATAAGGCCGCCCATTGATTCACAATATTTATATTTTTTTCTCCTTTTTGTATTCTACAAATTCTATTGTTCAATAAAGAGTATTGTAATGTATGGACCACTTATATTCCCGTAATAAGAAGTAATTTTTATAGGAAAGCTTCCTCGGTAAATAAGCTATCTAACAATGAAACAATTATTCAACTCGGACCTATCGTTCCTGGGATTCAAGTTTTGATTATCTATAGGTATCATCAGAAACACCTCTATTTACGTTCCCACTGCTGGGACACAGGGACTTATCTCTTGACGAGAGAGAGGTGAATGTATAGTGTTCTAATAGGGATTATTTTGTTTTATATAACTATGTTCTTATTTTTAATAGCATTGTTGCATATAAAAATGTATTCTCTATTATTTATTCGACATTTGAGTTTAGTAAATATTTTATTTGTTGCTACAGAGTATTCCGGATTCCGGGTATATACACGGTGTGACAAGGTCGACGAATCAACGTAAGCTGGGAAACAGGTGACCTAATTACCTATCGCTTTAACCCCCATGTATTTTTATTCATTATTTTTTTATGGTTTTGGAGATATTCAACTATTTAGTTTTTTTTTGTATCACCGACTAGGTTTACAAAACCTGATACTTTAATAATAACAAATAATTTATTTACTAGAATGCAGGTACATTTGGTCTTACACAAAATAACAATAGGTCCTTTACATTCTGCCTCATAGGCGTGCAAATCATAATAAAAGAATTAATCAAGTTAATAGAAAACACTAATTATTTCATGTATATAGAAATAATTACTGTTTTCCAAAAAATCTATATAAATAAAAATGAATTGTTGTTCGTTAGTCTGATTAAAACTCGAGATAGGCTGAACGGATTTATCTTATCATAGTCTATATCGAAATGTTCGTGGAGGTCTACGCAAGGTTTAAAAGGCAGAAGGCAACAAAAAATCTAATAATTGCCGAGAAAAAAAATTAAATAAAAACCCGTGCGGAGCCGGGGCGGGCCACTAGTACAAAATAAAATTGTATTACATTTTGTTAAAATATGTCAGAATTTGATTTGAATAAATGTTTCTTAATGTCAGAAAATGTCAATTTTTTTTTAATTTTAATGAATAAGCTAGATTAATAATAATTATTATAAGAGTCTTTGAGAGAAATATTCATATCGTGTCGTGATTATTGCTACAAACATAGCTGAATAGTAACCGGTATTTAGCTAATATCAATTTATAGCTTTGGGCTTTAATAAAACTACTACAAAAAAAAACAAAATTGATTTTTTAATTTTCATCATTCTCTTGCCCTTATCCCACATTACGTAGGGTCGGTACACCATGTTTTTTCCTTCCATTTTCCTCTGTCACTCGTTATCTCAACACTCACTCCTTTCTTACAAATGTAAAATTATTTCTAACCAAATAAAAAAATAAAATCACAAAGTATTTTTTCCTCTAACAATTTGGATATCTATAATAGTAATCTGGCTCCTAGACCAAAAATATGACTTTAACCGACAAAACGGAGGTTGGTAGGGAAAGTTTTCAAAAATTCGGGGAAAATATATGGGTGATTAATCAATAGGTAAATACCTAAATAGGTCATCTATTACTTATTACCATTTTGTAAATATTTTAACTTTTCTCATTATTATTTGTTTTCTTAGTTTTCAGTTTCATTACTCCCTAGATATTACCAAATTTAGCTATAAATATGTGTTTTGTGTGTGTTTTTTTTGTCACGCTATGTGGAAAAATGTTACAAGTTATGTTTGTATTGTGTTTTAGTTAGAAAGTAAAACTATTTGTTTTCCGAATAAAATAAAACCATCTCCCAGCTTTCGTAGATCCGTCGACCGTGTAACACCGTGTATAAGACACCAAGTCAGTTAAGTTCACTCCTCTAACGCAGGCGCCCGCACCTGTGTCCCATGCAGCTGAATAAATATCGGAGTAGCTCTCTCCCTGGACACGTGTGCTGGCTTCTTATTTATTAACTCATTCACTGCGGCCCACGTAAACTGTGAAACAAATTAGTGAACTTAGTAAACACCAGGTTATTATGCATTGTTTGTTTTTTATTATTCGGGAAACTTGTTAAGTATGCAAAACCATAACAAGTCGCTGCTCTCTGATCAACTTCAGCACATGCTGAGTGGCAACCATTTTGTTTCTTGAGTGTATTAATAATTTTAATAAAAGTTATGTGTGTTTTTATTGTTTCGAGAAACAAATATAGACTTAAAACCTTAAAAACGTTTATGGTTTTTACATAGTGATAAGTAAACCTTACTTTTTGGGTTGAAAGTTATATTCTAAACTAGTTAGTGACCCGCCCCGGCTTCGCACGGGTTTTTATTCAATTTTTTTCCCGGCAATTATTCGATTTTTTCTCGCCTTTTAAACCTTCCCTAGACCTCCACGAACATTTCAAGACTATGATAAGATAAATCCGTTCAGCCGTTCTCGAGTTTTAATCAGACTAACGAACAACAATTCATTTTTATTTATATAGATTAATGCAGAAATCTTTTTTGACGAATCACGTTATTTAGTTCGAGGCTTGAAATTGAAACGATGACTTAGTGGCGAGGGCGCAGCACGTTGTTGCGTATAATGGAAGCTCCAAAACCCGAATTTTGTTATAAAATTACGTAATTTGCCTTCAACTAACTAAAAATATAAACTTTTTACTTACACACTTATAAAAATACTAGCTGTTTATGTTGCGCGCGTTTTATAGATTTTACCTAAGAAACAACTTATAAAACGTAGTAAATTATAAACTTATTGTATAACTCTATCCGATTCTGAAAACTGCCTAAAGACACGATGGGGTGTAGTCAAAGTGAAAACGTTTATTTCCGTAGAAGCACAGAGCATACACGGACAGGTCATCTTAATTGTTACTAAAATTGTAATAAAAAATATCAAAGAAATATTATTGTTCGACAATTCGCTTCAATCTTTTACTATCAGTTTTTATTATTTTGTAGGTAATTAATTAATTTTGTGGGTAGTGAGTCTACCTTCAATTAGAAAATGTGTTTCTTTATTAAAATAGCAAAGAAGGCATATAGTTTGAAATAAATCTAAATTTAAAATTTAGGATAAACCCCCGATTTCAATGCTTTATTTTCCTTAAAAGTAAAACACCATAATATTTAGTAATGTGCACGCGATGCGCTTTCATTTGATGCCACACTCGAGTATATTTGCAGATTTTCGGTTTTCCTTCCCCACTCTCACCCCCTTAACTTTTAAACGGCTCAACAGATTTTAATGAAACATGTCTTAGAACAACCGGGCCAAACTCACCTTTCATACAAAAAAAAAACTAAATTGAAATCGCTCCATCCGTTCGCATGGTTCGTTATTATGTCCCAGACAGACAGACAGACATACAGACAGACACACAGACAGACAGGCAGGCAGACAGACAGACATACAGACAGACACACAGACAGACAGACAGGCAGGCAGACAGACAGACTCGTCAAACTTATAACACCCCTCTATTTTGGTCGGGGGTTAAAAAGACCTATGCGAACCCAATACCTTTGCATCTCCAAGGAAGCAATTATAAGTTCCCGGCGCAACAATCCAATGTCCTTTCGATTTATTTTAAATAGCTTTTCCTTAACAACTCCTCCATTTTTCCCCTCAATTCATTGTGCGACTTCCCCCGACAAAGTCCTATTCGCCTGCATCTGCAAATACTTGTGGGACGTTGTCGGAACGAGTGCATTACTTGGCTCCTTCCAGATTTTAATGTAATATTCCGTTCCCGCCGGAATGTTGGTTGAACGATCTCGACGTCTTGTTTAAGAATTAATTACAGGGAAACTGCGGCCTATTACGTTTCTTACAGACTTCTATGGAATATTCCAGAAATACGGCGAAAGAGGTTATAATCTTTAGTACCTGCCGAGTAAACAGTAGCGGGATAGCTATCAACACGCGAGAAAAGATGTATAAAATTTTAGAATCGCCATTTGCTAGTATAAAACAACAGGAAGGTTTTAGCTGTATAACCACTCACATTTGCTTTATTTTCCTTTTGCAGTAGGTAATGTTTCAGAAAAACTTAGGCTGAATCTACCGCAGGTCCGGTCCTTCCTCTAGAACAAAACAGAATTGGAACTAGACGGCTTAGCACGGCAATAAGCTTTCTATTTCACTCTGGAATAGACAAGGACAAAGGATACGCCTTTTGCGATACAAATACACTCGATCTTTTCAAGCAGCTGCTAGTGCTGCTCACACGTACGTCGTTCGTCTTGGTCTCAAATCATATAGAAACTTTTTCTAGTGTAAACTGTCAAAAAAATATAATATTGACATTGAAAGATGTAGACTTCTTTCTAGGGAAAAGTTCAAAACTTTCTTAAAAAAATGCCAACGTCAATTCTTCAATTCCTCAGTCAGTCAATTTCTTACTAAAATATAGCCAGTCACGGACGCCATCTAATAAAAGAAGAAGAAGAACTAAAATAAATGAAAATACACTTAAACAACAACAAAACCAAAATTACGATATGAATCAATTTTACTATTAGAACGCAAATTCCTCACGTAAATTCAGAAGAAATTATAGAAAAAAAACACGGGACACAATATCTATTCTTTAGAGACAAGAAGTCTGTTCTACCAAGACAGCGTTTCTTCTCTACCTCTTCTTTTTTTATGATATTAGGTCTCGCCTGAAAACAGCGCAACTCCATCTAAAGGTGGATTGTATTTTTCCTTGTTATGTGTGTGCGTGTTGTGCCAATACATGTTTTATCTCTCTCTTTCATTTGAAATAATTGGAAACATTCGAAGCTTTAAATCAACTGTTAGTAGAACCTTGGCGACCGAATTAGACAGGTCTTAAAGTAGCGCGGGTCCAAGTAAAAATACGAGTGCTCATTGCATTTTTAATTTAGTAAACCGTCATTAGTTGCGCATCGCGCAATGTCCCGGAAAGATAAAGAAAGAACCGGGATTGTAAATCATGGTGGCTGCGGGTTTTTGCACTTTTTTTGCTTATTTCCCACTTAAACTCTGCATTAATTAAGATGCACAATATTGCAGTGAAGTGGGAACGTGGTATTTGCGAATGGAACTTATTAAAGTTTTGTTTATGGAGAAATTAGGAGTTTATTTCTTGGAGCGGGGTTAGTGAAGTGATTAATTAGTTCTGTTGGAATCTGTGTATCAATAGGGTTTGATTACCCTTAGCACTTTTAGAAAATATATGAGAGAGAGAGAGAGGAGTTTAGAATCGAACTCGTTCAAGTGGAAGCCAGATTGTATAATCCGCCGTTTTATATTACGACTAGCGGTTTTATAAAAGCTAGCAGTAATGTAAAACGGCGGATTATAATTTTGCCTCTACCGTCTTTTATAATTTATTCCAGTCCATCCAACGGTTGTCTGGTAGATATCACTTTTAGTGATTAGACCGCCCATTGTGCCACTAATAATATTAAAGTACCTATATATCCATATATACACACATAAATATATATCCATATATTATATGGATATATATTTATTTGTTAATTTTTAGTGGTTATGTAAATTGTTATTTAGTGCATATCGAGTAGCTCTGAGAATACAAAAAATATTTTAATTCAAAACTGACTGACGTGTTATAACTCGCGTTCTTCTGCATAATCTTCTCATTCCTTATTCACAATAATGTTTATTAGAATAAAAATATATCTAATACGTCAATTAAAAAAAATTATGTAACACATGGAACAGCTAATAAATGATAAATGTCTCCACAAAGAAAAAACATCATACACTTCTTTATCAGTGCTAAAAAACTATTGACAGACGCACAAAAAGGTCTTCAAACAACATTAGAACAATGGTTCTTATCAAAGAGACTTCAAAGAAATAGCCGATATCTGGATATTATCGAATGTTCTAGATTGTGTAGTTCTAGAACGTTCCTTTGCATTTATATTCCAGTGCAGGCGTCCGGCGAAGCACTCGACTGATTAGTGCACGGTGCACTGCTACAAATGAAACGTTTATTAGGGTTCCCTAGGAAACGAATTGGAAGTACAAAAGGTTATTTTGTTAGAAGTTATCAAATATACCTACTGTCATTCATCATCATGACCCTATTAACGTTCCCACAGCTGGGACACAGGGGCTTCTCTCTAAGCTAGAGAGATTAGGCCTTAATTCACCACGCTGGCCAAGTGCGCGTTGGTGAATGTCACATGTCCTTCAAACTCTTCAAAGTTCACAGAACATGCCGGTTTCCTCGCGATGTTTGCCTTCACCGTTAAAGCAAGTGTTTAAAGCGCACATAAATGTCTCAAGAAAAACATCCAGAGGTGCGTGGCGGGGTTTGAGCCCACGACCTTCGGAATGAAACACAGCTTTTTTAAACTGTCATTACTGTCATTGCTATGTTCAAATTTTACTCAATTATCATATAAACGACAGCAGATACTGATAATGTAATAAGAGACTTAAGGTTTTACGCTTCACAACATTAAATTAATTTGATAAGTATGAGAAAGACTCCTCCTATAGGTACTTAGGGTTCCGTGTATAGTTTATACACCACAAATAAAAGCAAAACAAATACATGATTTTTTTTTCATCAATATTACTGTCCTCACGCTATGTTGCAGAAGAAGAAGAAATTAGAAGTACTTTTAATTAAAGAATTGATATGTGACGTCCTTATCTTAACGGAACATTGGCTTCGTTGCCACGAAATAGTATCAGTAACGCTGAATAATTATGACCTTATTTCTTATTATTGTAGACCTACAATACCCCACGGTGGAAGTTGCATCTACGTCCGGACAGGTATCAAGGTAATTAATAGACAAGATTACTGTGATTTATCTCAAGAACAATTATTTGACGTGTGCGCCGTGCAGATCGTATCGGACAAAATTCTAATTATTGGAATTTACCATTCCAACCAAACCGATGACAATGCATACTTAAATTTATTTGACAAATTGTTAAATAAAATTAATGACGAATGTCTGAATACGATAATAATGGGTGACATTAATATTAATTTATTAAAAATGAATAGATTATACAATCAATTGACAGACATATTATCAGTGCACAACTTTACACAGTTGATGAAGCAGGCCACCAGAGTGGACGGCGACAGCAGTACCCTCCTGGACCACGCGTACACGAACCTGCCGGCGGAGCGCGTCGCGCGCGTCGCCGGCGTCGCCACGCACCTCAGCGACCACGACGCGCAGTCCCTCTCAATATCGTGCGCCATGCAGCCACCACCAAAGTTCATCGAGAAACGCTCACTAAGCGCGGCTAATAAACTTAGTTTCGGTAACGCCCTTGAATCCGTCGATTGGACTCCGCTGGTAGAGCGTGCAGATGGCGACTGTAATAGGCTCGCCGACATCATCTTATCGGTTGTCGTGAATCAGTTCGACATATGTTTTCCGATTAAAAAACAACCCTGCTCAGCATATCAGAATAGCTGGGTGGAAATTGTAAATGTATTGAAGTAAGAAATCATAAAAATCTACTATTCGACATAATTAACCTTATAAAAGTTTTCCCCGAAAATTTAGAACTTAAAGAAGTACATGATTTATTTTCCTATAGGTACAATAATTTAATAAAAGAGAAACGTACTAGACATAACAGCGAAAAGATCCGTAACCACCCAAATAAATCTAAATGCATGTGGAATGTAATCAGCACCGAGGTGGGACGCAGGGGTGGCGAGAGGTTGGACTACACGGACCTCGTCCGCGACGTTGGAGGGGCCCCTTTCTCCTCTAAGAGAGCGCTGGTCGACGCGCTCAACGTCGAGTTCACCACCGCCGCCCTGAAGTGCGGGGCCCCGACGGCGGTCGCCGACCGCGCAATCGCGTGTCTCAGCGCCGACTCACTCGCATGCGATAGCTCTCTTCGCCTAAACCTATTTACTGTGGATGAAATATAATTAGTACTATTTACTAATAGTAAACAAACACATAGCTTCAAAAAATAGCACGGACTTGTATGGAATTTCATCTAACCTGCTCAAAACCATCGCAAAATCCATATCTATGATTATTGCCCACCTTTTTAACATCTGCATACGACATGGCACATACCCGGACCCCCTCAAAAGAGTAAAAATATCACCTCTGTACAAGGGAAAAGGCAAGAAGTCAGATATAAAATCATACCGACCCATATCCCTCGTTCCCGCCATCAGCAAGATATTCGAGGTCGGACTCAATAAAAGATTACTGTCCTTTATCGGCGAACGGCGCATTATGTCAGACCGACAATATGCATACAGAACCGGCCGTGCCACCACAGACTTGGTAAGGGAGGTGGTGTGGCGGGCTCTGAGCGCGCGCGAACAGGGCCAGTGCGTAGCGCTGCTGTGCTGCGACCTGTCGCGCGCGTTTGATACCGCAGACCACCTTCTTATCTCCGAGAAATTAAAGTTTTACGGTATTAGAGGCCCGGTTCTGTCCCTGCTGAGATCTTTCATGTCGGGACGGACACAAACCGTAATTGGTGACCGCGGCCGGCAGAGATCCGCGGAGCTGCAAAATACCATCGGCGTTCCACAAGGCTCATGCCTCTCAAACACACTATTTAGCCTCCTATTAAACGATCTCCCTAAGGCAGTAGGAGAGGAGCAGGCCTACATGTACGCTGATGACGTAGCAGTCATAATAACGGCACCGAACCCTCAGAAACTTGAAGTAAAGCTTAACAGCGTAGTACAAAGCCTCGAGCTCTGGTTCGAGACTAATGGCCTTGCATTAAACAGGGATAAAACCTGCTACATGACGTTTCGTCTGAACGGCTCTCCAAGGCCGCGGATTTCTGTGACGGCGGGAAACACCCCTCTGCAGATGGTAGAATACACAAAGCTACTAGGATTCCAAATCGACAGTGGCCTCAAGTGGGATATGCATATAAACGAGCTCTGCAGTAGACTCGGACGTACATGTTTCGTGTTGCGCCGCATCGCCGCAACCGCAACCCGCAGCGTAGTACTGGCGTGCTATCACGCAACGGTGCACTCCACCATCACCTACGGCGTGGAGCTATGGGGACGTGCCGCTGACGCCGACAGAGTTTTTGTTATGCAGAAGAGGGCGGTTCGTGCCATCGTGGGTTTGGAGAACGATGTGTCATGTCGCGATTACTTCAAAGAGCTAGGAATAATGCCCCTCCCTTGCGAGTTGATATTTCAGGTTGCAATGTTCACACACAGCAACCTGGAAAGCTACAGTCGTAGGGGAGTAAACCCCTCCCGAGCACTGCGCAGCAACAATCGGGCGCACCTGTTAGTCGTACCCCCGCACAAACTGCGCAAATCGGAGAGGTCCGTGTACGTGATGGGTCCCTCGGTGTATAACAGGCTACCGGACACCGTCAGGAGGGATGCATCTTCCACTGCGGTGTTTAAGTCGAGGTTACGTAAGTGGCTTCTTGACAAGAGTTTCTACTCGATAAACGAGCTCTACGAACTGCCAGAATTGTAATTATTTTTATTAATGAATTGTACTTGTAATGAAATATGGATCAATATTATGAATTTGTAACAGGAAAATTTATAAACTTTTTGTTAATTAATTAATGTTATTCAAAAAATAACTTAATTTACATCTGACATGTAACTTGGTGTTATGAATAAATTTATTTGTATTTGTATTTGATAAACATTTCATAGAAAACTAAGATCAAAGGTCCAAAATGATCAAAGACACTGAGAACAAAAAGATATCTTGATATTATCAAATCGTTAGAATGAGATGTTTATGAGGGTTCCGAACAAAACATAAAAAAAAAATTATGCCTTATTTATGATCTAAACTAAATTTACAAATAAAAAAAACACGATTCCATTACCTTAGTTCCCTTAAAAGTTAAAAGTCATACTATTTTGTAATGTGCACGTGATTCGCTTTCATTTGAGACCCCACTCGAGTATATTTGTTGATATACGGTTTTCCTTCCCCACTTTTACCCTCATAACTTTTAAACGGGTCAACCAATTTTCATCAAACATGTCTAAGTATAACACCCCTATTTTTTGTGGGGGTTAAAAACAATTACCTTAAAGATAGACCGTCTATGTTATGTTAAACAAGCGTTAATTATGATTACATGGAAGATAGGTACATTACCTACAAGTAACTTACATTACATGTTCACATGGTTAAAAACCATAAATGATTGATTGATTGAAAAGAATCCCTTTGAAGTACAACATGCACAGCGGAGTCTTAAAACATAATATAAGTTAAAGGTTCTTGAATTGGTTTTATTTAATTAAAATTTTTTTTTTTTTTAAATATTTTAATGTTAATCTTCATAATGTATATTGCACAGTTTATTTATTTTGGTTGGTTGCACGGAACACTCAGTAACTTGAGCTACTCGTGCTTGGCGCATTTCAGTACTTTTAAAGATTAAGTTGCTGCATTGATAGGTATTCAAAGTAATTGATTACCTGCTCAGTACTTCTTATAGCAGTATTATGGAACTAAAAGAAATAATTAATACTATTCGATTTTTTTATGGTTGTTTTGTTTAATATACTGGTTTAGTGCAGATGTTTCCTTAAGTAGCCAAAATGGAAGCAGCCGTACGGAGAATTACCATCCTTAAGTAGTGGTTATTCCATCCTTATCGTACCAAGCAAGTATTTTCATGATTTCTTGCGCCGAGAATTAAACTTTTCTAGACTACTACTAGGTTTTAGTCTCAATCTGCAGCGAAAAATATGAGGCTTCATAACTTTATGATGATTGAATTTGCGAAACTCATTTTTTGCTCTATTATATTATTTAAAACCTTTTGTTCGTGACATAAACGTTTAGCTGGAATCAACAAGAGTTTCATATTACAACTTTATATTAAAATACTTTACAGACGACAAAGGCATTTTTAATTTCAGTAAAATATTTAAATATTCCGATACCTACGTTTCAAATGAGTTTAGTTATTTTTAATGGATTGTTATTTTGTCTTATGCATTAAAAAACCGTGTTGGCTAAGTGTTAGCACACTCGACTTTCATTCCGAAGGTCGTGGGTTCAAATCCTTTTTCTTCTCGAAGAAAAAATATGTGTCCTAACGAACTTTAAACATGAACTTATTGTTGAACTTTAAACATTGAGAAATTGAGTAGGTCTTAGTTTAAGTTTTTTGCCAAGCGTCTGCAAAGCGGGAGTGGATGGAATCAATCATTTACTATGGCCCTTTGCACAGATGGCGAACACAAGGCGGGACGATGTCAGGCAAAAACTTTCCCGCGTCGTAGTCGCGTAGGTTTGATGTAGGTAGGCTGTTATTGTAATGAGAGATTTAAGAGAGAGAGCGAGCATTGAGCATTTATGCCGGCATACTGATTCGATTGCTCAATAAATTCCTGATTCATCTTCTTTTCCTGATATATTTCCAATTAAATCAGTTTATAAATCTAAATTTTGAAATTTAAACAAACCCCCGATTCCAATGCCTTAACTTCCTTAAAAGTAAAACACCATAATATTATGTAAATGTGGACGCGATGCGCTTTCATTTGATACACCCACACTAGTATATTTGCTGATTTTCGGTTTTCCTTCCCCACTCTTACCCCCATTACTTTTAAACGGCATAACCGATTTTCATGAAACATGTCTAAGAACACCCGCGTCAAACTCACCAAACTCGTCAAACTTAATTGAAATCGCTCCATCCGTTCGGGAGCTATGATGTCTCAGACAAACAGACAGACACGTCCAACTTATAACACCCCTTGGTCGGGGGTTAAAAATGGCCACAGACTCCGTAATGATAAGAGCTAGATAATGATGATGATGAAACGAAACTGGCTATCAAGTAAGTATAGTAAGAGCATTTTTATATATTTTCAAAAATATAATTACTTAAGTTGTGTACGATTTTTTTATTTAACTAGTATAACGCAATATACATATATACGAGTATATATATATAGTCCTTATTTCCAAAACACACACATTATTTTCAAATTAGAGCATCATCGTAAAATATGGCTCGAAGTTTTGCTAGATTATTATCTTGGTACCTACTCTCAGCTGCTTTTAATTTATAAGATAATCCTAGATCTAGGCTAACTGAGCACTTAAGAATTCATTAATATTGCTTTACATGAATTTAGACTCAAATATTGATGGAGGCTTAGTGGGAGTTGATCAATATACTTAATAGGCTAAGGGCCTGTTTCGCCATCTTCCAGTAAAGTTAGACAATGTTTAAAAATAGGGCTAGTTCTTTTAAGGGAACGAAGGTTATGGAATATTATACATTTAGATTATAAGTAACATTTGATTTTAGGTGGTTATTAAATAATTAACTTCGATGTTTCTAAGGCTCCATGTAAGTAAACATTTGCTTATGCTTGAGAACTCCGATCAAAGTCAAATTCAAATCGTTTAAAAAAAAATATCAGGGTAATAACACTGTCTTGACAGTTCGCTTAATTTTTGTAAAAAAAAATAGAAAAACCGAACTTTCATATCATTTGTTGTTATTATAACAATATTGGTGTTCTTAGCAACACAAAATAGTTACAACTTATATATATTTCGAATAGAAAAAATAAATAAAATAAATAAATTAATATTTCCGGACAACTCGTACTATGGGTGTTAGGTGACTGATATCATACATAGATACTTTACATCACTACATAGATATATTTTTTTTAAATTCATACATATTAATGTTATTGTTAATGTAGGAATATGCTTTAGTAGCGACAAACGAAAGATACTGTGTCCATACACGGATGGCTTCGACAGATTGTACGCGGAATCAATCGATTGATTTAAAATGTATATACGATTAAATTTAAACTGATAATTTTGAGTAAAAACCTCTTTGTTATTGAATGTATTTTTAATTTATATTTACACAGGGTTATTTGTAAGTAGGCTTGATCTTTTCGGGATGTGATAGAAGAGAAAGGTCAGTAGAAAACATTTTGACTATCGTACCTCATAGTCAAAATAGTTTCTACTGACCGGTCTAAAGTTAACTGCCTTACAAACACGTCCTGAAAGGTTCAGGTCTACTTACAAATAACCCTGTATATTGTTTTTGCAACTTTAACACGTGGTACTGTGTATAGTGACTTTGCGTAGAATCATATAATTAATTTTCTGACAAATTAGCGGAAGAATGTTAGAATATCTATTTCCTATTGTTCTTATAAAAAAGTTAAAGGCTTCATTCTTACGATTCCTCCTTTTCAATTAAAAGCCGCCTGAGTATTTTTCCGGCTCCGAGCGCTCTGTATACCAAATTTAATTTGAATTTGTTCAGTAGATTTGGCGTAAAAGAGAACTTTCGCATTTGTTACATTTTCAGTTAAAGTTAAGGTAATTGTGTGGTGTTCAGTGATTCCATTATTTATTTGCCTTAGGAACTAATAGTAGAAATATATGTAATTTTAAAGATATGAGAAACATGGGAATTCTCAGCGGTTTAACAGGTGCCTTGTCTAATATAGATATTTAAAACATTGATTGATTAATATCAAAAAAACAACACAAGATTAATAATAAGTACAATAAAAGGATTTGTTCAGCGAATGTTGCTATATTGTCTTAATTGGAAATATAATTTCAGTAAAAAAATTCCTTATATCTACCAGATACATAGAATAGTTAATAAAGTCAAAGTCAAAGTCTTGCAAACCATTAATCAAGACGCTACTGTGCATTACATTTTCGATTGTCGCAACGCTTTCTTGCGATTTGTACTAAATGTATGTTCACAAACCCTCACTTCGGAACATTGATATCTAATTAAAAAAATCTCTATTTAATCTCTATATATAAAGCAAAAAATGGGTGTGTAGTTTTTTTTGGAAGGTCTACCGGACTAAGCAGAAAACCTATTTCATATGAAATGATCATGCCTATTGTGTGAATTTTAAAGTCAAAGTCAAAACGTTTATTTCCTTAGAAGCACAGGGCATACATGGACATGGTTTTTTGTATTGCATTCGTATATCAAAGATGGACAGAATGACTTGGTCAAAGTTGCTGGCTCACGGTGGAGGCAAGTAGCGACCGATCAGAATAATTGGTCGTCTTAGACGGAGGCTTATGTCCAGCAGTGGGCGTGTAATGGTTGAAATGATGATGACGATGTTTATCGGGTTCTAGAGATCTGATATATCAGATCTTTACCCGATATACTAACTTAGAGCTTAAGCCGAAGAGAATCATTTGTTGAGTGAATAAATAATATTGCAGAAAAAGCAGTTTGAACTTGTAGCAGTTTCTACTTGAAGTTGCTACGTATCGAACTGCTCAAGCAGTCCGTGTGTGCCATATTCCAATTGTTCCAGTAATACGCGTTATCCCAGTATTAGTCGAATATCCATTAATTAAAATCTGCATTACGTTCAAATTCTGGATTTGTGTTTGTTTGTTGTTTTAATTAAATATTTGTTCCAAGTATTTATTTGCTTTTAGTGTATTAAAAGCATGTTATATCTACCTCTATGTGTCTATTCGTGGGAACCCTAATTGGCTCACCATTGTATGTGTTATTGTTAATTGTTTTAATTTAGCTGACGGTTCTCCTAATAAAACAAAAAATATATATTGTATCGTTATGATATATATTGTATGGTTATGATTACTCGAATATACATAATAAGGCGATCTGAGTGAAAGTTATTAAAGTATTATTGTATTTAAAGTGTCTCCACTACCTATACAGGTATGAAATGTATCAATTTCTGTAATAGGAGATTGTAACCTTAAGGCCAAATTTATCTACACTACACTCCACTCTGCACTTATCGTGTACCAGCGTTGAGTAGAAAACAATAAATAAATAAAAATAAAAATATTCCCGGACAATCCACAAAACATTAACAACATCTAGCCCCGTGGTAAGCTCTTAGCTGGTGTTATGGGTGTTAGTCATCTGATATTAAAAAAAAAACTTTATTGCACACAGGGTATTAAAAATAAATAAATAAATCAATATTTCCGGACTACTCACACAGCATCAACTAACCCCAAACTAAACAGAGCTTGTACTATGGGTGTAAGGTGACTGATATACTGCATAGATAATTTTTTTTTTGTAAATACAAACATATATTATACATAGAAAACACCCAGACCCGAAACCAACAATAAAATACAACAACACGAAGGAAAACAAATGTACCTACAATGGGCGGCCTTATCTCAAAAAAGCGATATTAATATAAAAGCTATATAACCTAATATAATAGACATACATGTATACAGATTCTTTTTATGAAATGAAATGAAATCGTTTTGCGAGAATACATAATTAATAATACATGTCAGATCTTAAATAATAGTTTATGTCACTGTATTCAGCCTGCAAGCAGGTGTGCAAATATTTTGTCAAAATTATATTAAAGATGTCATAATAAAAAATTACATACATTTATCATCATAATTCAAATACTCATTCACATTATAGAAACATTTGTCAACTACATAATCTGTTCTTAAAAATAAATCCATTCAATTGTTTTAATGATTCGGGTAATTTATTATAAATTAATATACACATGTTATAAATTAATATACACATTAATTTATAACATGTTTACTATACATATTTAACAATCAGACCAAGGAGAACGTAAAAACACATGATCCTTCGACGGGAATTGAATTCGTTACCTCTTGCGCTTCAAGCAGACCCCACCACTGAGGCAGTCAATAAAACGCAAAAAGAAGCGAAAACCCCCATTGAGCGACATCCACCATAAAAAAGTCTGCGATTAAGTTTTCAGTTTTAATTAAATTCCCAAGTTTTATCATTATAAAGTCAATCTATCCGCAGGTAACGGCTAAGCCGGTGGATCACGCCGCGCTTTAACGAGACCAGTTGATAAGTTATCATATTAGCCCGCGGCGATATGGAAATCACTGAATTATGTTGAGCCAGGATTTGAAACTCCCGCAAGTGACAATGCAAACGATAATAGACTTTATTCAGTGGAAATTCAGCTCATAGTTGCAGGGTGAGACGCGGAAGTCGGGTATTTTTTGCTATCTCAGCTTTTGTAATGGCTAAAGTCACAAACATCTAGTGTTTGCTAGGAAAATATTACGTTTTTATGTGCGAAAGCTTTTTTGGTGGTTTCATTGTTTTGTTAGTTAAAAGCGAAAATAAATGCTTATACTTAATATACATTTAGCGTTTCGTCCAACCTATTCTTAAAGAGACCTTAGGCCATTCATGCAGTGGTATGAACAGCTCGCGGTGTGAAACGACTTATGACACTATAGAATATATAATATATATAAAGACTCTTGAGTTTCTAGTTTTTTATATACGTAATTTAGTTCTTTTTAAAAAATAGACACGAATAATTAATATAAGACTCAGTGGGTCGATATACTTGATTCCCATTTGTAAACAGATATTGTATGTTTTTTTATTGTAATATTTTTGTTTCTAAAACATTCTGCTACAATAACCAGCCCTAGCCATTTTATAAATTTGGAAGGAATATAAAAACAGCCATTTTTTATGATTAAGTTTAATCACAATCAAAGCATTTAATAATTTTTATTATATTGAAATTATTAATGAATTTGGCGAAACAACACCTTTCGTCTAATTCTATTGGTTTCGGGGTGATAACTTGATTTTATAGATCTTTCTAGATAAGTATATAGTTTAGCTAAATAGTTTATTTTTATATAGCTTATAAATAGTAAACTTGCTAGAAATTCATTTTATGATCATGGCGCATGCTACCGGGAACACTAAAACCGTTAAATCATGGTATATATCCCGTTATTAATCTTAACACTTGGGCAGTCGCGCCCTGTTTTGATACGCTAGGAATCGCTACCGTGTCCACCGGACCCAGTTTAATATTGCTGGATTTTTCTATAATTACTGAATATAATGTTATTGTGTATTTCCTAACGGTAATTATATTATAAAATAAAATTACAAATGGTATTAAACATTTATATTTATTACTTTTATTCATAAAAAAACGCAATCTAAAAACATACTAAAATTCAACTAACTTTAACGACACATTTTAACCATTATCATATATCTTAGTAAATAACGAAAATAACATTAAGTTTCTTTATTTTTCTAATACTACTATAATGTACTTATTCCAAATCACAATAAGAGACCCATCATTATTTGGTAAAAAAAACTAAAAAACTTCTCTAAAAATCAACAGTCTAAACATACCTTATTTTGTCACTTTGCAAGTCAAATATTGTTATTAATATTGTTATTGCAGTTCACACATATTGCTTTAGTGAATTTTCAATTTACTGCACAACTTGACTCCTTGAGGAGCTAGTTTCTTCAGGCCCCTCTGTATTTTGCATTTCTTCGTCGCCATCTTGTTCGGAAGCTGTTTCATGGTAATTTATTTATGTTTCTGAGCATTCTTCATTATCTATTGCTTCGTTCAAGCATTCTTCAATATCCCATAACCTTAAGGGCCTATTGGTGTCCATTTTTTTATAATAAAAACAAATTTTAAATAATTAATAAGGGTTATAAAGTTATGAAAAATCACTTACGTATATAGTCGCTACCGGGTCCAAAGAACCCATAAGCACCTTTTAAGTCCATAACACTCGAGCGCAGCGCGTCAACTGACTGCTGCGACTTTTATTCGCTGTCTCAATCCAACGTCGGAAGGTACTAAGAGCGGCAATGTTGCTATCCTTAAGATTCAATAGTTACCATGCAAACAATGGGCGACTGGGTCTGATAGACCCTTTAGCGACTGCTTAAGTGTTAATAATGGTTATGATATTTCTTAATACCATGATTGTTGCAAAAGTTATATTGCGTTAAATACAAAATGATATATTGTGGTAATGAAAACGTTTATAGTAATTAAATACGTGCATATTCCCTATTCCAGAGCTAAGATTAAGTCTCTCTCTCTCTCTCTCTTTCTCTCTCTGTCCTCATATTTGAGGCTCGTGGTTAACATCGGAGTTTTAGATGGAGCGGATAATCTGTCTTCACCGGGTTCTGTCCATCGCATCTCCGACAGTGACGATGGAACTTTCACCTGATCTGTCCATCGAGCTGGCGAACGTCCTCGGGATCGTTTCCCTTCGGCGTTACCAACGACAATAAGTTTCTCCAGACTCTGATCGCCTTTTCGCACTGTGCACCCGAAATAAGAAATAAAATTATGTAGATACGTCTTATGATAAGTTTTTTGCAGAAGTTAAAAGAAAACAGACGTTTCAGAAACGATATTATGATTTAAAATGGGTAACATACCATGATTTGACGAACCACCATGATTTTTTTTTCGTTTGTGAATAACCGTCTGCCCAAATCGCAAAGACAATGACAATTCAGTTGTTTCCGTGATCATGGCGCTTGCAACAGCGTCGAAATATCGGAAAACTCAAAAACCGTGAAATCATGGTATGTTACCCGTTTTAAATCATAATATTGTTAAAAAGCATGATAATTTAAAAAGTTGTTTCATAAACGCATTCAGAATGCTTTGTCCAATTCGGAGTTTCCTTATCCCGTCGCCAGAGTCTGAGGTCCTGAAGTTTAATTATTTGGCTACTGGCACCTGCACTGGCATAATATATTTTAATGTTGTCTCGTAGACGTCCCGGTAGTTTGTAGTCTGCCAGACTCCTTGGGACGTTTGGAAATTAGAGCGCATTGCTGCTTTTTGCGTGGAGCGCCATTCAAATGTATTTGTTTTGAACCAAGTTAAGAAGGTTCGTGTAGGAATTATACAGCTATTTTATAAAGTGACCATTTTTAGTCACCAGGGCCAACGCCCTGTTTTGTGTTTTTGGATTTTCTCGCAGGAACAACGTATTTTATCGCGGTAAAAAGTAGAGCCTTACTCGATAAATGGGCTATCTATAACTAAAAGATTTTTTCAAATCGGACCAGTAGTTAAACACACACAAACAGACAAACTCTTAAGCTTTCATATTCCAAAAAAGTTGCCTTATTATGTGTGTAATCATTTATAATCAAATTCTAAGTGACATAAAATTTATAATATAATTATTTATTTAAGAAAAAACTAATTAAATCACTGAATAAAGATAATTTTGATGGCATTAATTTATTAATTTGGCATTAATTTGTACACCGAAATTGGTAAAACATGTTGATACCGACACACATCTTTGACTGTATACCATACATTTACACATGTTTATGCAAATAAATGATCTTTATCTTTATCTTTATCTTTATTAGTATGACATTTTTGATTCGAATAATTGCATACTAGATTTTAGTGAATTATGTCTTAATACGTAATTATTATCACTTTTATACCATGTTTGGAGCATAAAGATAATCTAATATATATTTGAAAGGATCGAAAACAATGAATAAATGGTTTATTTCATTTATTTAATTTTTCAGCCAATTCTTCCATGTTTTCAATAGTTATTCGGCTATTTCAGACGAAAACAAATATAACAAAACATATACCTACTAATATTATCAGTTCAGCCGTTCTACAGTTATAAATGCTGTAACGTACACGACTTTTTTAAATATATTGATATAATAGTAAGTTAATATACACTCGCTCGCAACACGTAGTTTTTTAAGTTTTGGTGAAATATCTTATCTTCGATCCCGTAGCAAACCATCTTTACCCGATTGATGGTCTCACTGCTGGGACACAGGGACTTCTCTCGTGGCGAGAGGAATTAATCCTTAATTCGCCACGCTGGTCAAGTGCGAGTTGGTGAATGTCACATGTCCTTCAAACTCTTTAAAGTTCTCAGAACATGCCGGTTTCCTTACGATGTTTGCCTTCAGCGTTAAACCACGAAATTTCTCAAGAAGAAAAATCCAGTGGTGCGTGGCGGGGTTTGAAGCCACGACCTTCGGAGTGAAAGTCGCGTGTCCTCCCACTAAGCCAACACGGCTTTTAATCACAAACTCAGATTCTTGAATCAGTGAACATTCAAGAATCTGAAATCCAGAACAATATCAGTTTTATTTCTAGTTTTATTTTTAACTCCCAATAACTCGAACAACCATTTACACACAATAGAAAAACATTTTAAACACGAAAATACTTTACAATGTAACATCTATTGTTTGTGGGAACAAAGCTAATAATAAAAGCAGCGTGTCCGTCAAATCGTGACAAACGGACAAACGTATCAATTCACGCGCCGCTTGTTCTCAATGGCTGAATACTCAGTCTCCTGGTTGTGATAAAAATGATGGCAGGGGACAGGGGACAGAGGACTGAGGACAGGGGACTGTTTGTGAGTGAGTACCACCCTTTTCCTCCACTTTATATAGTGGGAGAGAATTCTCATTATGCCAATTGGAAGCTTTGAGATTTAGCTTAAATCCCAGCTTCGGGTGAGGAGATTAATTCGATTTAAGTGCTAAAGGTTAGGTGTTAAACCACTTTCCACAACCAAGAACTTCTCAAATTAAATGCTTCCTCATAATTGTTTGACTGCCTCAGTGGCTCCTGCCGGTTCGTTCCCACCAATGGGTCAAAGTGTTTGTATGTTCTGCAAGCACTTTTTTCTTGGTCCGAGTGTTAAATATGTATAATATAATTAATATATATATAATGTATGTTTATTGTATGAAGTATATCAGATGTCTAATACCCGTAACCCAAGCTTAGAGCTTACCACGGGGCTAGATGTTGTCGGGTGGATTATCCGGAAATATTTATTTATTTATCTCAGCACTTGTAATTGTAATCTACTGATAGACATAGACCGCCTTCATGGATCTCCTGTTAATTTGGTTCGAAGCGGCCTAAATCTGCCGTGAATTCTCGAACTTGTTTTTTTATGCTGGATAAGCCTTCAGTTGAACACAATCTCACCTGATATAAAGTGATGATGTGGTGTAAGATGGGGCATGAAGACCTAGAAGGTAGATGGCTTCTCCGGACCACATTACGAAACACGAAATAATCGCTTAACGCACTGGCCCAGCCCGGAGGGTGGTGACAAGCCGCGGCCGAAGCCTACCACCAGAGACTGTTCTTAGCACCACGGAGATCATGTGTAAGGATTCAGATGGTTACCACTTCCGGACGTAAAAACAGACAAAACCTCCAGAACTTAAAAGTTATAAGTCTAAATTGTCCAAATATAGGTACTAAGCTACGCTTGTCAATCAGCGGTCCACTCGAAAAATTTTAAGCCCCGACAATCATCTGCGTGGATTAGCCATCATTTTGCATTCCAATATTCTTTATTACCATTACTTTACCAATCTATGTTTTTGGAATTATTCACATTGGTGTACGGGTTTGATTCTGATCGTTACACTTTTAAATCGGGCAAAGAAGCTATTACAAAATAATGCTTTACTCTTTTGAAAGTTCAACACAAAACGGCCCTGACACCGCAGCTCAAATATTTACTTTGTAAATAAATGCCTTGTAAAGTTTATATACTCGAATAAGTAAACGCATGTTTTAAAACTTGTGTTACTATTTTTTGAGCAGAAATTTACTAATTTTTAAACCGTTTTTTTTAATGTTTTATGTAAAAGTTTTTAAAAGTTTACAAAATATAATTAAACACGTGGAGTGTTATAATTATAAAAACTCAAATCAAATCGGTTTCAATCAACGAATTTTGGTATCAAGTTAATTATTATTCTGCTATTTTGCTTTTTAAAATGAACTTATTAAAACGGTACTTATTGTACATAAAGGTACATAGAAACAATATGGAACAGAGGGCGGTGGGGGCCCTATGTTCACTATGTTCGATTATCACAAAAAAAATGAACGGGATCTTTATGCGGTTTTCAGCTATAGGTAAAGTGATTCATAAGAAAAGTGTTTACATCCAAACAAATTGAATAAAAAAAATTAAAAGTGTTCTCGTATTGATACCACCTTTAAAATTTTCAGCATTAATTTAAACGAGTAGCCGCAGAGTTAGGGACTGCCTACCTAAGATCGTGGATTTGTGGTCTGACTAATAGACTTTTTTTGTGGCTGGAAATCGGAATTCCGCTTTTGCCGATAAGTAATTACGATGAAACCTTTCAATTAGGTTTTTAGGTCGGCTCCTAAGCCTCTCGTTAGGAGATACGAATAAATACATTTTGATTTTTGTGGTTAATTCAGCTGTCACGTCAGGAACTTTTAATTACATTATTCCAGCATCTCAGCTGAAAATTAACAGGACTTTAATTAGTTTTCAAACCTATCTTTCTTTTAATATCAAGTCGATGGTTGTTTTTGTTTGATTAAAAAGTCATAATCTTCCTGCCCTTATTACGAGGGGCACAACATGCATTCCTGTTTTTTGCTTCCAGTTTGATTCAGATATGTTCTCAATAAAATTCGAGATTCACTCAATCGTTCTCCAGTTATCTTTAATGATCCGTATTTCCTCTTGGTGGTCCAGGTCGCTTTCAACTTTAGGAGCTGAAAACATATTTGCAGGGGGTTTAAAGCCAGTTCTATTCGTACCTACGGTAAGAAGAAAACTTTTGGACAAAGACATCGTTTAATTGCTACAAAAGCATACAAGCAAACACATTAAAATAGGGGAATAAAACAATCTGCGGTAGATTAATGGTAAATACAAAACAAATGAATCCCTCAAACAAAAATACAAAAACTGTAGCAAAACTACCGTACTGTGTAACTTATCATTATAAGCTGTCTCAGGAACAAAAAGTTGAGTTTTGCAATTGTTCTAAGGCTCTTTTCAGTTATTGCAAACTCGTTCTATTAAAAAAAATTATAAATTTACAATTTAACTAAACCCCCCATGCCAGAACCTTAGTTCCCTTAAAAGTTAAAAGTCATACTATAATATGCACGTGTGCCCTACTAGAGTATATTTACAGATTATCGATTTCCGTCCCCACTTTTACCCTCATAACTTTTAAACGGGTCAACCGATTTTCATAAAACATGCCTAAGAACACTCGCGCAAAACTCACCCTTCATACAAAAAAAACTAAATTGAAATTTCTTCATCCATTTGGGAGCTATGATGTCCTATATAGATACATGATACAAAATCATTTATTTCCATTGTTTGGATAACTTTACGATAATTATTTGTTAGTGTTTTTGATTTGCTGTTGGAACAAATTCCGTCCCACAGACAGACAGACAAACACGTCAAACTTATAACACCCCTTTATTTTGTCGGGGGTTTTAAAAAGAGAATACCACATTATAATGTATTTAATATAACATCATAATTTTCTCACCAGTATCCAATACACCTGAAACCCCCGATTTCACACCACAATAACAACAGTAACACGACAGAAAGACGGCATACATTACCTCCATCCCAAGAACGATCCCATTTCCAAAGAGAATGTCCCATTTTAAAACGGGAAGAAAGCAGGTGCGAATAAATAGAGGAATAGATGGTCTTACTTCCAGAACAGTGGATGCAAACAATATGGCTATCGGGAACTAGGGGAAGGAAAACTTCATTATTTGTAGAAACATTGTGTATAAAGCCATAATATATAGCGCCACGGTTTTGATCGTGTTTTGTGTATTTTACTACGGGTAAAACGCATGTAAACAAATCATATAACTAAATAATGATAGACTTAGGCTTCGGCCAAACCTGCGCTACATTTTTGCCTCAAAAAGTCGCGTAGGTGTGCAAAAAAGTGTGTGAACTATGGAGAGTGTCTGCCGCGCCGCAGACGATCCCGCTGTGCAGTCGCTTTAGTCGCGCAGGTTTGGCCTAACCTACAATATCTAGTTGGCCACTAGTCTGGGACAGGCAAACGCGACAAGGGATTACATTTTCAGAGCAAGTTTAAACGATCCAATACAGATTAATTTAAATGCAATACGAAACTTACTCCGGAAATCACGATTCCACTGTAGAAAACAAGCACTGCCCTGAAATCTAATACAATTACGATTTGCCCCAACGATCTGATTGCTGCGGAAGGCTTCAAAAGGACTCATAATAATTAAATAGTTGTTCTTTATTTGCTCGCACAAAGGCGCGGTATGAGTGAGCGCTCGCTCGATAGAACGAACGATTGTGCGAGTGAATGGATAGCGCATTGTGAGACCACTTCTAGCAAATTGGAACCTCTATGCTTGTTTTGCTTTTTATCTAGGAAATTGATTACTTCTGCCGAAGTCTGTTGGTGCAATTTACTATTGGGAAAAAGCAGTCTTTTTTTTATTATTATTGATAAGCCTTCATTTGACCACAATCTCACCTGATGTTAAGTGAAGATGTGGTCTAAGATGGAGCATGAAGGCCTAGAAGATGGCTTCTCCGGACCACATTACGAAACACGAAAAAATCGCTTCACGCACTGGCCCAGCCCGGAGGGTGGTGACAAGCCTCCATAACTATCTGCTAATCTTTACTTAAGATAAATTAAATTCCTCCACTGCGTCTGTCTAGAACTTTCTGTCTTTATTTGCGGTTTTCAGCAATAGATAGAGAGGTTCAAGAGGAAGGATTATTAATAATTATATAGATACGCCAAATTTACTATGGCTGGTCAATGTATCCATCCCGCACAGTTTACCGAGACATGGGAATTATACTCCATTTTATAGAAATAATTCTTGCTCTAATCTTGGTCATTTCCCTCCTTTCAACAGAATGGTTAAGAGCTATAATAGTATGCATAATGGTAAAACAAAAAACATAGATAATAGTGAGAGTGAAATAGATATTTTCTCCAATCGCCTTCATAAATTTAAAAGCAGTATTAGACTGCAACTTTGTCACACTATTTTTTAATCTGGCTGTTTTATTTTTTGTCTTATTTTGTATATTCAATAATTATTTTAATTTTGTATTTAGGTAATTGATTTTTATTTTTATTTATATCCCTTTTTATTAGATATTTTAAATCTTGATTTATTGTAATGTTTTATTTAACGGTTTTTTTAAGGTATTTAAATCTATGCATGTAATTAGTTAAGGGTTTTTTTTTGCAATGATGTTTGTATCTATAATTAAGGTGACATTTGTAAAGTAGATTCAATTTAAATTTATGTTTCATGTGTTTGTGTTCATGTCCACTTTGTTGATACAATAAATAAATAAGGTTTTAGTATCCTTAATATCGGCATCGTATATTTTTTTATGAAGGTAGGTATAATTATTGAGTACCTATCTTCACTTCTTAGTGGTAACATATTGTATTTATACGTTGTTAACTTATAATATAATGTACCTACTTACTTTCCTTTAATGTTTTACCTTCTTTTACCTTTTTTTCTAAACCTCAATCCGCAATAATATTTTTTAGCATTTCGTTGAAGAAAGAGCTTGCACAACGCAATTAAAAACAGTTTTACCCACCCAGACACTATAATTATCATACGTCACTATAACCCTCATACAAAGTGACGTCACAGTACCCCGCGAACTGCAGTTTCCGGTGGATAATCACTTCCGGTGTAGTGCACAAAAGGTTGAAGCTGATACAGTAATTAACAGCTTTATACTGGAAGGTGTTATTTTAAAAGGCTGCTATTTTTTTGTTTTACGCACAGTAACGTACTGCAGTGGATTAAAGCCAAACGAACGAACGATTCTTCTTCTTCTTCTTCGTCGGTTACATTCAAATCAAATCAAACATTTATTTGTTGAATATATTATTACAAACATGTCAATCTTATAAACTAATGTTATCAATAGTATTCATTAACCCGCGAGCAGGTGTGTAATTCAAAATATGCAAAATAATTTAAGTCAAAATTATACATGTATTATAAAAAATAAAAATTTAATTACTCTTGACGACTACTCTGGTCGTGGTTATCATTTCAGGTGTTGGTGGCAAGCTTCACAACACGTCGCCACTCTCCTCTGATGGCCGCCTTCCTGGTGCATCCATGCATTGATATATGCGTATGCGATAGTGTGCAGTGCAAGCTTTTAACTGGTATTCTGGCGGAACGAACGATACACAGTAATTATTAGGATTTCCATCGCTACAAAGTGGTAGCGGATCGCTAATGACACAATATTTACATGCAAATAAAGGACAAAATTTCAGCAGCTCAATTCCATAACGCGTTATATCTCCGAGTTTGGATTACCAGAAGTTGGTACACATACTCGTAAAAGCAATGGGTATTACCCTAAAATACATATTAGGCGCACCTGCGACCAATCTGTGACGTCACAGGATAGGACTCGTCTAGCGAAACTTTGCATATTTATTAGTTAACCCGCACGCGATATGACCGCGAATTTGACATGCGAACTAAGACTTTATTGATTACTAGCGGCACGCCCCGGCTTTGCACGGGTAATTATTCAAAATTGTTTCAAAATGATTCGAATTTTCTCGCCGTAAAAACCATCCACTCCAACGAACATTTAAAAAAATAAATTGGCTAAATTGGTATAGGCGTTGTTGAGTTATGCGCTTAGCAACACATTTTGCGATTCATTTTTAACCCCCGACAAAAAAGAGGGGTGTCATATGTTTGACGTGTCTGTCTGTCTGGGACATCATAGCTCCCGAACGGATGAAGCGATTTCAACTTAGTTTTTTTTGTTTAAAAGGTGAGTCTGGCGCGAGTGCACTTAGACATGTTTCATGAAAATCGGTTGTGTCGTTTAAAAATTGTGGGGGTTAGAGTGGGGAAGGAAAACCGAAAATATGCAAAAACTCGAGTATCAAATGAAAGCGCATTGCGTGCACATTACACATTATTATGGTGTTTTACTTTTAAGGAAATTGAAGGATTCGAATCGGGGGTTTTTCTTATATTTTAAATTTAGATTTATTATTTATAAGAAGATTAAGGTAAGAGAAAACATACTATTGATTGCAATCTTCAATTTGGTGTAACCGACAACAAACATAAACTTGGTTCGGGTCAATTTGTGTAACGATAGTTTTTTGAAGAAAGTTGGTTTTATATTGGTGTATAATTTTTCGTTCAAGCTAAGAATTAGTGTAAGAGCAATGCTGGTTTGCCAAGATACATACACCAACTTAACCTTCTTCGGTCATAGGAATACAACAATTCGACTTATGTAAATGGATCACATACCTACTCAGTTACAACATAATTTCGACGGAAGTCTGCAAAATTTACAGTTAAAATGTGTAGCGTAACTGTATTTTGTTAAAGTTAGAATTATATTATACTACTACTACTAAAAAACTAAAAAAACTGTAAACTCAACTTATTTTACGTGTTTTGGTGGTTAACCCAATTGAACTGCCAACCGACGATATTATGTACGATATCTATGCTATAATGGTAGGGTTTAGTTCTGAAAATAACTTTTTTGAATGGGATTAGTTACCTGTTAACGAATTATTAACAACTAACTAAGCGACAAAATATTATCAAGCGACAATTTTTTTATTTCCGCACACGACCATTCAGTAGGGAGCCGATCGCGCGGCAGATTATTTCGTGATCTTAACCCCCCACCCGTACCTTCGTGCCCGAGTGACGCCTGCCACTCCACAACGCATAGTGTCACAAAACTATAATAGTTAGAGATATGATGTAACAACGTTTTTTGTAGATGATGATAAGTTCTACAAAGTAGTAATACATCACTTAGTTATATATTCAATAGTTTTCGCAGCATTCGCGATTAAAGAAAGATTTTAGGTTTATTTTTTCATAAAAATCGGTTATTGTCACAAAACTATAATAGTTAGAGATATGATGTAACGACGGTTATTGTAGATAATAATAAGGTCTACAAAGTTGTAATACATCACTTTGTTATATATTCAATAGTTTTCGCAGCATTCGCGATTAAAGAAAGATTTTAGGTTTATTTTTTCATAAAAATCGGTTATTGTCACAAAACTATAATAGTTAGAGATATGATGTAACGACGGTTATTGTAGATAATAATAAGGTCTACAAAGTTGTAATACATCACTTAGTTATATATTCAATAGTTTTCGCAGCATTCGCGATTAAAGAAAGATTTTAGGTTTATTTTTTCATAAAAATCGGTTATTGTCACAAAACTATAATAGTTAGAGATATGATGTAACGACGGTTATTGTAGATAATAATAAGGTCTACAAAGTTGTAATACATCACTTTGTTATATATTCAATAGTTTTCGCAGCATTCGCGATTAAAGAAAGATTTTAGGTTTATTTTTTCATAAAAATCGGTTATTGTCACAAAACTATAATAGTTAGAGATATGATGTAACGACGGTTATTGTAGATAATAATAAGGTCTACAAAGTTGTAATACATCACTTTGTTATATATTCAATAGTTTTCGCAGCATTCGCGATTAAAGAAAGATTTTAGGTTTATTTTTTTATAAAAATCGGTTATTGTCACAAAACTATAATAGTTAGAGATATGATGTAACGACGTTTATTGTAGATAATGATAAGGTCTACAAAGTTGTAATACATCACTTTGTTATATATTCAATAGTTTTCGCAGCATTCGCGATTAAAGAAAGATTTTAGGTTTATTTTTTCATAAAAATCGGTTATTGTCACAAAACTATAATAGTTAGAGATATGATGTAACGACGTTTATTGTAGATGATGATAAGTTCTACAAAGTTGTAATACATCACTTTGTTATATATTCAATAGTTTTCGCAGCATTCGCGATTAAAGAAAGATTTTAGGTTTATTTTTTCATAAAAATCGGTTATTGTCACAAAACTATAATAGTTAGAGATATGATGTAACGACGTTTATTGTAGATAATAATAAGGTCTACAAAGTTGTAATACATCACTTTGTTATATATTCAATAGTTTTCGCAGCATTCGCGATTAAAGAAAGATTTTAGGTTTATTTTTTCATAAAAATCGGTTATTGTCACAAAACTATAATAGTTAGAGATATGATGTAACGACGTTTATTGTAGATAATAATAAGGTCTACAAAGTTGTAATACATCACTTTGTTATATATTCAATAGTTTTCGCAGCATTCGCGATTAAAGAAAGATTTTGGGTTCTTTTTTTTTCACCATGGGTTACATTATCGGAGTTTGGTAAGGAATCATATTATTTTTGAAAACTAAATATAGCCTATGTCACTCAGGGATAGTGTAGCTTTCGAATGGTGAAAGAATTTTTTAAATCGGTGCAGTAGTTTCAGAGCCTATTCGAGACAAACAAACAAACAAACAAACAAACAAACAAACAAACAAAAAATCAAACCTTTCCTCTTTATAATATTAGTATAGAAGTGTGACCTTAGTATCTATGGTAGTAGAATCTTTGAGAGGGAGACTATATTTACTTTCTCTGCTATATCTTAAAATCTCATTGAGAATGTTGACCATACAGTTTGGAAAGTTCTTGACAACAAGCGCAGCGTAGGACTTATATCAGCTAATCACCGCTTGTTGAGCAATCATCGTTTTGCGACTGACAGTCATTTTAATGCTTTTGAATGTATTTTATAGGCCAACACCCTAATAACTGGGAATTTATGAGACAGGCATAACTCCTCTAATCGATTTTATGGCTGATGGTCAAGTTTGGCTTTGAATTTATTTTATAACATTATGATATTATGAAAATTTGCACACTAACTAACCCGCCCGCGACACATGACCGCGCATTTGTATTCTGGGCTTAGGGCTTATTTCACAAAATCCGAGTAAACTAAGCAATGGTTAGTTATGTCAAGAGTCACATGTGACTGAGCGAAATAAGTCTATATTTTAACCATTGTCTTATTTTACTCGGAGATGGTGAAACAGGCCCTTAGACTGATATATTGCTTCTTACGCAGAGTTCACACAAGCATTCGGTTCTCGTGTGAACTCTAGCATTGAAATATTTTCAAATAATTTGAGAAAAAACCCCGATTCCAATGCCTTAACTTCCTTAAAAGTAAAACACCATAATATTTTGTAATGTGCACGCGATGCGCTTTCATTTGATACCCATCATCATCACCCTATCAACGTTCCCACTGCTGGGACACAGGGACTTCTCTCTTGACGAGAGAGATTAGGCCTTAATTCACCACGCTGGCCAAGTGCGGGTTGGTGAATGTCACATGTCCTTCAAAATGTTTAAAGTTCTCAGAACATGCCGGTTTCCTCACGATGTTTTCCTTCACCGTTAAAGCGCGTGTTTAAAGCGCACATAAATTTCTCAAGAAGAAAAATCCAGAGGTGCGTGGCGGGGTTCGAACCCACGACCTTCGGATTGAAAGTCGAGTGTCCTTCCACTTAGCCAACACGGCTTTTTTTTTTGATACCCAACTCGAGTATATTTGCAGATTTTCAATTAGAAAAAAAAAACAAAATTTATATCGCTTCATCCGTTCGGGAGCTATGATGTCCTAGACAGACAGACACGTCAAACTTATAACACCCCTGTTTTTTGGTTGGGGGTTAATAAAACTAAATAAATAAACTTATCCGGCAATCAACATCTAGCCCCGTGGTAAGCCCAGTGGTGGATTTGCAGGTAGGCTGAGTAGGCTCGAGCTTAGGGCGGCATATTTTTGGGGCGGAAAATTTTGAAAACAAGTTTTTTTTTACCGGTTTTCTGATTTCTTACTGATAGAAGGAAGAAGTCTGCAACAAATTTTGTCGATGACTTTTCTCTCTCACTTGTTACTGCACATTCTGAAAGTAGCAAACTTATATCGATTAGCTCTAATATATACCGAAAAAATATTTTACGTGCAATTTCAACGAAATTGTTGCATTGTAAAAATAATGTATGTTATGACAATTGTTGAGGCAAGGGCAGCAAAAAGTATTCAGCCTACACCTTGAAAATTTGTAAATCCGTCACTGGGTAAGCCCTAAGCTTGTCTTACGGGTACTAGAAATCTAATATATTTAATATAATAGGCATATGTACATTTTTTATTATACAAATCAAGGAGAAAATGCTTGCAGTATATACCAACTCTTGACGGCGGGAATCAAACACGCTACCTCTTGCGCCGCAATCGGATTTTCGCCCACCGCGCCACTAAAATATTTTTTTTCTTAATTTATTTAGTAGAGTAACACATTTTGTCGAAATGATCGAAGTTCCGCGGCTCACGACACACCATACGCGCCGAATTTAGGCGGCTGAAATGCGGTTGCGCAACTTTGTGTGTATTTAGTATCCCGAGCGCTGTTGTGACTTTAATTTGGATTGAACCAAACTTCGGTCGCGTATATGCTCTACAGAATAAGTTGGCGCTGAACTTACGTGCGACCGAAGTTCTGCATAACTATTTCGGCACATAGCGTCGTCAGTAATTTAAATAGCATTACAGCCGTTATCAGGCCGCACATCGGTGGTGTAATTTCGGCATATTTTGCATGCTACCATACTTAGGGTCAGTTCACACTGAGACGCGGCGAGAAGTCAAGTGGAGAGAAGTCACCGAGACGTGGCGCAACGAGATGCATAGCAAAATCGATGGCAGTGTGATAACGCCTTGATATGTAACTTGCTCGCACCGGATCGTGTCATACGCTATTATAATCAAGATTTTTTACTTCAATTATTATCAAGATTTTTCAATGAAATAAAAATGTAATAATTAAATCATTTTCAGTAACATTTCGTCATGAGCTTCCAAAGCTGGAAATAAGATTTTTTCATAAAGGAAAAAGGGTAAGTGTAGCATAATGTGAATTGGAACGCACACCTGTCAACGAGTAACCGGTTGACAGGTGACGTTGACAGCAGCCCTCTCTTGATCTATGGCCAGGACACGAGCACAATGTAGCTCCTTATATTAATTAGATATTAAATATGTACTGTAAGAAACCTTGAAAATAAAACACAAGAAGACATCAAAACATTGTATAAATCAAAAACATTACAGTTAGTAGCCATAGCTAGAAATCACGGGCTGGTGAGGTAGGCTAGGGTCTCTAACATAGTGCTTGCTTGATTCCTTATCCCCCTGTAAAATAATACATAAGGTAAATTAGCTTAAATTAACCAGTTTTCATTGTAACCGCAACCAAACTAGCGTAAAGGAACTTTGTTTCATGAAATTAATTAATTTGCGTCGCGGCGCCTGCTCTTGCGGCTGATGACTTAAACGATTGCCTTTACTATCCGCGGCCAACGACTTATGCCAACGCTGCCTTAGGCCAACACGGCTTATACGATTTACTTATTACGTGTTTTCAATTTAAGCGTTTTGTAAAGTACGGCTGCGGTTCGAAACGATGCGCTTGAATTAAGTCTTCTTCTTCTTCTTTTTTCAATGGCGTCCTGAAGTAAGCCGTACGGACGGTGGATTGTTTTCATGATTGTCGTCCGTACGACGTACCTAAAACGAATTTATTAAGTTAGTTTGTTTATCATTGTAATATATGGCTGGCCCTTTCTAGCTTTGTACACAAAAGCTTCTTCATGAATCACTCAACTTATTACTGAAAACCGCCTAAAGAACTGTTCAGTTCAGTGTTCAGCAGACAGACGCGGCAGTGGATTTTAATTTGTAACATCTTTAATTTAGATACCACCGAAATATCGCTTTCTCATGTAATTTTAGCTATGTCTTACTCCATACGCCTTATTCAATATACCTAAATATGCAAAATATTAAGAAGACTGTTTGAGTAGATAAAGCTTGAGTGAATATACGAACTCATTTGTTGCCCTGTCAAACATACAGTCCTCAAGTGTTCCGCGTACAGATCAACACAAATACGAAACAAAAATAATTGTTCTAAAAGCGGAACGCAACGCCTGACCGCTCTCCGTGTGACAGGACCCTTACAATATTGTTTGGGATAAGTCGGATAAAATAATTACGAATTTGTATCTAGTTAATTAGTAAATTCAACAATACATTTTTAATTTCGTAGAACAATTTGTTTATCCTCAAAGTTTTCTAATTATTTCTTATTGTGGGTGTGACAGAGCCGGCCCTAAACAAACAGTTCCCGGCCACAGAGTATGTTTTGTGTATTTCTGCAAATTAATTAACTGTAAGGACTTATATGTGGCGTGGGCGAGTTTGCTAGGTAAATGGACTAGCGGAATAATAACTGCTTTTATCACTGGCTTAAAAAAAATATTATTCCACAGTAGCAGTGCCCCGCGGTGTCACCCATAATGATGGATTTATTATACATATATATTTTCACGCGATGGAAAGGAGCTTCAGTTATTTCTTAGGCCATACAGAAGCTATTTACTAACTTGATATATTATTAATGTATACTAATATTATAAAGCTTAAAAGTTTGTTTGTTTGAATGACTCCAATTTGAATAATTTCACTGTTAGATAGCCTATTTATCGAGCACGGCTATAAGTTTTTTATCACGGGAAAATACGTCCCCCATGCGGAAAAATCCATTGAACACGGGAAAAGCTTTTTTCTAGGCTTTGAGCTATGTACGTAAAATGATGATATTTTAATGTCAACAGTTAAATTCAAATAGACATAAATAAATTTAATGATTTATTATATCCGCCGATTATAAGAAAATTAGGTAATTTCCATATATTTGTCTGTCTGTCTGCGAGAACATCATATCACTACAAATTACTTCGTAAATAAGATAATAATCAAAATATTGTGATTATGTTTCGCACAAATAGATCAATGCAAATGACGTTGTTATTGCATTTCAATTCATTGTACATTATTTACAAATGGCCGCGCAAATTCACGAACATACACCTGTTTTTGTTCCATTGGGTTTATTATCACAATCATTTAATTACAGTATTTGCTTTCGCACTACTGAATTTATAAATATTATGTAAACTTTCGTTTACTTGTTTGAATTATAAAGCGATTTTGTAGAAAAAAATGTCTTTAGTTATTGAATTTTATGTTTTACAAGCTGACCCCAGCAAACGTTGTTTTACAAAAAATATTTTTTTTTTTTAAATGAAAAATAGATGTTGTGCGATTTTCATAGATACCGGATAAGCACAAAAAAATTCATCAATATCGGTCAAGCCGTTTCGTAGGAGTTCGATTACGCACCCCGTGACAGAAGAATTTTATATAATTATTAGATAAATGTTACGTGGACGATATAGATTTAATGATACAATATAAAACTAAGTTCCTACACACTATAACAGAGGTACAAACTGAACTGTCACGGAACTGTCTATAACATAATATATCTCGGATTAATTCTTAATGTTTTTAATAAGTGATAAACCTCACTTTGTAGGTTAAACTATTTTAAAATTTTATGGAGAAAAAATAAACCTAGAGATGCAGGTTTGAATCCTGTGCGCGAAGGTTACGGATGTGTCTTAATTTTTTCTGCATTAAATTTAAAACGGATTAATTCTGTATAAAATTAAAAAAAAAACGAAGATTCCATATTGAAAATCCAAATAACTGAAATATAAAGAGGTTTTACTGTGTGGAATGTAAACACTCCAAGCACAGATAAAAAATACCCCTCAATAGAATAGAAAGAAGGTTATGTATCGAAGCAGGTTGGACACTGAGTGGAGGATGGACATAATTTGTTGCAGCGTGAGGGCGGTTCATCTTGTCTATTGCATCGCACGAGACACTCGACTGGACACTTCTGAAGAGCAAAGTTCCTTGTTCTGAGCTGGACACGTAGTGATTATATTTTCTTTTGACTGGACTAGCTAGATATACTAAATCTGTTTGACAATATAGACTAACTATAATAAAAAATACTGGCAGAAAATAACATTTTCATCTGTCTTGGTATTTAATGTATTTTCGTTTTTTTTCTTTTGTCGCAAATTAATGTATTTCCTTAAGATACGTACAAATAAACCGAACCAAAAAAAAACTTTATGAATGATATGGGCAAAAAAATAAGTAAAACCGGAAATATAAAGAGTTTTTAAATTCCCAGAGTTATTAAAAAATGAGTTAATTAACAATTTACAATATTCATCATAATATGCTCCATATTAACGACTAGCAATGTCCTGCAGTGATTCCCGCGCTTAAAGGGTTTTCCCGTGGAACAACATAATTATGTTTGGGCCAAAGCCATGGAAAATTACCGTAGTCGTGAAAGATTATATTCGTTATACACGAACCCGCCCGAGCGCACTGGATTCAAAGCCGAACGAAAGAGATGGCGCTACAAAAAACCTATGTCGCGTGAACGTGATAGAAGATCGTAGGTAACGCCGATCTACCGCACGCGCTTGTTTTGTGGAGCGCGCCTCGCCAGTGCCGTGTCCTCTGTTGTTGCGCATGCACGTTATTTCACTCGCTGTAACGAAGTGACAAAAAACCACTAACTTTCCATATCAAAAACCTATGTCGTGTTTTATATTGTGCGTAGCTATTGTCAGAAGTGAATTCCAGCCGCAAGAAGTGTTAAGTGTTCTTTCTTCCGTACCTATACCCATCTCATCTTGGAGTCCGTGTCACATTCGTGGAGCAGGTCCAGGCGAGGATTACTGGTAAGTGGAAACGTTTTGTCTTTTACGGCTATTGGATTTTTCTGTGGCTCACCAATCTACCGGCGTAAACAACATATTTTACCGCGGTAAAAAGTAATTTCTAAGGCTTTAGAGGATTTCCATTTATATCGGTTCAGTAGATCCAGAGATTACCAAATTATTACTACCATTATTACCATTATTACTACAACGTCACAAACTTTACCTCCTTATAATATACTAGCTGAACTCAGCAAACGTTGTTTTGCAAAATGAAAAATAGGTAGGTATGTATCCGATTCTCAGACCTACTGAATACGCATTTAAAGCAAAGTACGGTAACTAATATTGTGACATGGAAATTTAATATATGTATTAGATGTTCTATATCTATAGTTAATAAAAAAATAGTTTATTCATAATTGGAATTTTAAATTTTAAGGACATTATGCTAAATACAAACTAATACTTTCTATAGAAACAGAGTACTTACAGATTATTTAAAATAAAGTACCTATAGGCAAGGCAACGTGAAATCTACAAAAAAGAATTTGTGTTACATCTGAAACCCTCTATCTTGTCTGAGGCGTCCTTTAAAGATACTAAATCTGTCTGCTAACAATAAAGGAAATACTTTTTTTGTGTCGACGGACAAGAAGTGAAGAGAGTCACTGATGTAGCGAGATTTTCATCGACTCGTGTCTAGATTTCTGTAATCCTGTTTTAAAAACTAAATTTCTGTAATATATACATATAAGCCGTGTTGGCTAAGTGGGAGGACACTCGACTTTCATTCCGAAGGTCGTGGGTTCAAACCCCGTCCTGAAACTCTGGTATTTTTTTTTCATCTTGAGAATTTTTTTTTTATTTATTTTAAATACTTTATTTGAACAAAAGCTTTGTACAAAAAGGTGGGCTTAATGCCTAGGCATTTTCTACCTTTATAGTGGCATTTTCTACCTTTATTTATGTGCGCTTTAAACACGTGCTTTAAGAGTGTGCCATTATGTAATTTTATAGTTATATATCGTTATTTATCTCAGAATCTGTGAAAGCTACCACCTTCATATTTAGGTAAATGATAATTCGAACTTTTATCTTGGATTCTGTTTTTTCGAAAACACGATTGGTGAAAATTTTCTCGATAGTTTTATTTTTTGAAAAATACATGTTTGCACTCATTTTGCTATGTATCTCAGGAACCACCTAATATTTTTTTGGATTTTTGTTTTGTCGAGAACATAGTAAAATATCTTTGTTTTCGCTTTTTTAATTTTTCCGGCTTTTAGTTTTGCCGGAAATCGAGAAAAACCATTTTTTACCCTTAAAAACTCATCCCCCATCCCCTTCACGACCTCAGATCGCCCGTAAATTATTTTCCTTTCATTTTTATAATATTCCCCTCCTTTTCTAATGGGTTTCATCCTACTATTATTTTTTTTCACTTTTTATTATTTTTCAAGGCTTCTACCCTGGTCTAAAATATGCCAATTAGAGACATAACAGAGTGTCAATAAAAATAAATAAAATTCTTTGGTGCATTTTTATTTTAGTTTTATTTAATGTACTTTTAGCCTAGTGCTGCGAAGTACCTACCTACCTACAGATTTTTTTTCAACAACACCTTGATGTGTTATTCTAAAAAAAATTGTTGCTATTAATTGAGACAACATTAATTACATATTATATTTTATCTTAATCACCTAACAATAACTAAGGTATACATATTTAACATTTAAAATACAAACATAAATGATGTTAAATAATATTACATAATATTTTTTTTAACCTTTTATGCCAACCAACAAATAATTTATTAATTAAAATTAACAGAAATAAATTATTCCAACATAATAATTATAATAATAAAATAGGAGTCCACCCCATTTTGCATAACAAAATAGGAGTTCAAGAAATAACCAATAAAATACACTTAATTTGAAAAAGATCAATAAGTTATTCTTATTGATCTTTTTCAACATAAAAATCAGTAAGTAGGTAGATATATTTTACTATACTATATTTACTAGTACCACAGAATAAATAAATAGTATTACGTTCCTATTTTAGGTTAGTAGTAGGCATAAGCACCATTACATTACGCAAAACACTGTCTTTCTTTTGGTAATACAAAAAAGAATGTTCGGAACCCTCAGCGCTATAGCGACTCACACTTGTCTAGTGTTTTAGCAGAAAATAACGCCTCAGTGGTCTAGTAGCAGTAGTAGGTATGTTGGCAATTACATTGAAAAACAATAAAATATGATTATAATATTATTATTACATTTTTAATTCTTTCTAATAAGTGATAAACCTCACTTTGCAGGTTAGAGGTCCTGTACTATTTTTTAAATTTTTATGAAGAAAAATGTATTATTACATATTTGATAATTTCGTTTCTTAGTAGGTAGGTACCTAATTATCTACCTTATAGACAAGAATACTGTACCTAACTTCAATAAGATTGTTTTAAACTAGCGTGAACCCAACCCAATATAATTTTGCGCGCGAAGTAAGTACGTTGCCACCGGCCGTCCGCCAAGTGGCGCCGGCCGTGCGCCGCGGCGCGGCGGCGAAACGAGCTGAGGCGAAATTTGATTTTCTGCTGAGGTAGTGCACGCTCTTAACGGTGAAGGCAAACATCGTGAAGAAACCGGCATGTTCTGAGAACTTTAAAAGAGTGTGAAGGACATGTGACATTCACAACCCGCACTTGGCCAGCGTGGTGAATTAAGGCCTAATCTCTCTCGTCAAGAGAGAAGTCCCAGTGTCCCAGCAGTCGGAACATTAATAGGGTGATGATGATGATATAAAAATAAATCGACAGTGTTGCTTAGTGCATAACTCGTGAGCAGCTGCAACGATTTCGAAAATAATTTTTTATTGTTGTGTACCCAAAGGGTGGAAGCCCTTTTTGTTACAATCTATGTACTAAACAATTTATGTGTAATATGTTGTATATTTGTAACAAAATAAACATTTTATGATTATGATTTTTATGAAATTGGACAATATTACTAAGACAGTCGTCTGTCTGTCTGTATATCACCAGGCAGTATCTGCAGAACCGTGATAGTTTAGAGTTAAAATTTTGAGGGATGGATGTTTCTATTGTCGCTATAACAACAAATACTAAAAACACACAATAAATCATTGTTTAAGGTGCTCACATATTACAAACGTGATTTTTACAAGCAACGTTGCGCGAAGCCAGTACGTAGATGGGACTCTTTTACCATGGGAAAATGTCATTCCACGGAAAAATACATTAGAACACTCACTACTGTATATAAGACTTAAGAAAAATATATAAGGATCAAAAAAATTAAGGGCTACGGAGCTATATAGCAGCTTCAAGTCAATACAATTTACGCAAATTGAGGGAGCACAATTTCAAACAGTTTGTTGTGAAAACAATAATTAGTTTTTTTTTAATATAATTTTGTTTTATTCAATACTTAGTGGAACAATCATACCACAACAAGCGTTTGATGATGTAAAGTTAATCATTTCTTGTTTCCTTTCATGAATTTTAAGCTATAGTCATTTCCCAACTTTTAACTTTATTCTTTTTATAATTCATTTTTGTCTTTGATAACGGGACGTTTCCTTGCCAACAGGAAAAAGAGATTGATTAATACTTAAATTTTCAATTTATATTTCTGAACGATAACAATTCTGCTTCCACTCGGGCAAATATTATATTTTTTGCAAGGAAAACGTATTTTCGTGTTTCCCGGCATTAATGAGTTGTAAGTTCTCGTCAAAAACTATGCATTTTGTTTATATAAACAATGTAAGATACATTAAAAAAGGCAATTCAATTCAATTCGGCAACATCTACCCGAGCCAACAATATTTCACCCGAAAAATATACATAAATCTGCCCACTTCGGTCGCGAAACCAGATATATCGACGAAAATCCGATTACGAAATGTAAAGTCAAACGTCGACCAAAACAGAATCACCATCCACAGAAAACTAGAAGATAAACATATATGCAGATCCGACGAGGCCGTATTATGAATATTGCATCTCCTTGCTTCCACCGGAGCGCGGCGTACGGACTCATAGACCAAAATACACAAATACCCATTCGTAGTGTTACAGACTGAGGTGTTGTGGGTGGGTATTATGGTTTATCAAATCTAAGGATCATCTTCAGCCTATAATAGTCCACTGCTGGACGTAGGTCATAATCTAAATTTATAAGTCTTTAATCGATGTGTGTTTTTAGATTTTTTATATCTGTATCTGAAACATACAGTGCTTTAATTTTAGTCTTATGAATAAGATCAAAGTATCTCAAAGAGCTGTGAAGAGGTTACCTAACAAAAGTACATGGTTAAATTTTGAGAGCGAATTTAATAACGAGAATGAAGAATAATAACGTGGCTTTCTAAGTCCTTAATTTATTTAGGACTAGTTCTACGCTATTTAGATTATTTTCAACACTATTTAGATCATGGTAAATATCTCTCGCCTAGACAGAAGTCCCTGTGTCCCAGCAGTGGGATCGTTAATAGGGTGATGATGATGAAATATCCCGTTATGAATATAAATAGTTTTTGTTTCTAATTGTAACTCATTGATACAGACATATTTAGACAGTAACAGTGTATGTGTTGAGTCGATCATCACATATGCACATACTGCTCTTTGACTCATTAGGGCACGTTGATGATAATAAGCTTTGATATACCTATAACAAACATACCTTAATGAAACCAAGGTATCTCACTTAAAAACCTACTACGCCAGAATACGCATAACCGATTCTAAAGCACTGACCATATTGAAAACCAACGGGAACAGATTCCAGCTGTAATAATTCACTTACGTATTCTGATGCGACCGCAAATCCACAGCCAAAAGTGAAATGAAAATTTAATCCGAAATGATCGCGCCGCTAACACCACTGCTACATACCGGAATGTATTCATACGGCTGCCACGAGGTAATACGTAAAAACTAACAAAGAGAGAGAAATATGAGTGGGCCGCCATTAAAACAATAAATGTCGACCGGACAAACCGGCCGGCCGTATTCTGGACATTCTGGACGTTACTTTATCGCCATTTTTGGAATTGTCCCCCGATTTATTGGCGTCCCTTGACTGCACTCGAATATGTCGTAAGTCATGTAACATTCTAATCCTGGAATTCAATGTTGGAAGATTTTGAGTGGGTTATAGGTATTTCAATGATTTAGCTTTTAAAAAATGGTTTTCATGGAAGTTTGATTTATATAAAGCTTCAAGGGATGGTAGACTTTCAATTAAATACCAATTAGTTATTTTTTTAAGATGTTACACAAATTTTATGGTTAACACTATTTATGTTTCCAGTGATTGTTAGTGGCATTGTTTCATGCCATATTTCGAGATTCTATTATGTGAGTTATCGGTACAAATTATTTTCTATATATGTCTAAAAACTACATAAAGGATCCAGAATAGGGGCGCGAGGCGACAGGCGCGGCCGCAGCGCGCAAGTAACGCTCCGCGCGCGCTCTTCCTTTTGGCGCGTCCTCGCTTTTGTGTTCACACTTTTTAATGCGAATTAGTACCCAATTGTTTTGTTCCTTTTGCAGAATGCCTGCATTACTCGTTTTACTTTGCCAGCTACAATTACCGAGTCATATTTTACACATGAAGAAATAGCTTTGGATTTCCTTTCGTTTATTGCTAGATTATAATTTGCGAGCGAACGTTACCATGTTGAATCTACAATGTATTAAGTGGAATGTTGCGCTTAAAGAATGTTGAAATAAATGTGCAAAGAAAAGTTCGAATTGAAAATAAAGGATATTTATATAGGAACTAGCGGCACGCCCCGGCTTTGCACGGGTAATTATTCAAAATTGTTTCAAAATGATTCGAATTTTTCTCGCCGTAAAAACCATCCACTCCAACGAACATTTAAAAAAATAAATTGGCTAAATTGGTATAGGCGTTGTTGAGTTATGCGCTTAGCAACACATTTTGCGATTCATTTTTAACCCCCGACAAAAAAGAGGGGTGTCATAATTATGTTTGACGTGTCCGTCTGTCTGGGACATCATAGCTCCCGAACGGATGAAGCGATTTCAACTTAGTTTTTTTTGTTTAAAAGGTGAGTCTGGCGCGAGTTCTCTTAGACATGTTTCATGAAAATCGGTTGTGCCGTTTAAAAATTGTGGGGGTTAGAGTGGGGAAGGAAAACCGAAAATCTGCAAAAACTCGAGTATCAAATGAAAGCGCATTGTGTGCACATTACACATTATTATGGTGTTTTACTTTTAAGGAAATTGAAGGATTCGTAGCGGGGGTTTCTCTTATATTTTAAATTTAGATTTATTATTTATAAGAAGATTAAGGTAAGAGAAAATATACCTTTGATTGCAATCTTCAAATTGGTGTAACCGACAACAAACATAAACTTGGTTCGGGTCAATTTGTGTAACGTTAGTTTTTTGAAGAAAGTTGGTTTTATATTGGTGTATAATTTTTCGTTCAAGCTAAGAATTAGTGTAAGAGCAATGCTGGTTTGCCAAGATACATACACCAACTTAACCTTCTTCGGTCATAGGAATACAACAATTCGACTTATGTAAATGGATCACATACCTACTCAGTTACAACATAATTTCGACGGAAGTCTGCAAAATTTACAGTTAAAATGTGTAGCGTAACTGTATTTTTTTAAAGTTAGAATTATATTATTATGCTCTTCGAAAGAGCAGAAAAAAACTAAAAAAACTGTATACTCAACTTATTTTACTTATGTTATCACGACATTACTATACACATGGTGTATTTAATTTTAAGTTTATTCTAACTAACTGTGTAATTTGTACATTGGCTATTTATTTTCTTTGTGATATGGGTTATACCTGAAATAAACGAATTTTATTTTATTTTATTTATTTACGTGTTTTGGTGGTTAACCCAATTGAACTGCCAACCGACGATATTATGTACAATATCTATGCTATAATGGTAGGGTTTAGTTCTGAAAATAACTTTTTGAATGGGATTAGTTACCTGTTAACGAATTATTAACAACTAACTAAGCGACAAAATATTATCAAGCGACAATTTTTTTATTTCCGCACATGACCATTCAGTAGGGAGCCGATCGCGCGGCAGATTATTTCGTGATCTTAACCCCCCTCCCGTACCTTCGTGCCCGAGTGACGCCTGCCACTCCACAACGCATAGTGTCACAAAACTATAATAGTTAGAGATATGATGTAACAACGTTTTTTGTAGATGATGATAAGTTCTACAAAGTTGTAATACATCACTTAGTTATATATTCAATAGTTTTCGCAGCATTCGCGATTAAAGAAAGATTTTAGGTTTATTTTTTCATTAAAATCGGTTATTGTCACAAAACTATAATAGTTTTCGCAGCATTCGCGATTAAAGAAAGATTTTGGGTTCTTTTTTTTTCACCATGGGTTACATTATCGGAGTTTGGTAAGGAATTATATTATTTTTGAAAACTAAATATAGCCTATGTCACTCAGGGATAGTGTAGCTTTCGAATGGTGAAAGAATTTTTTAAATCGGTGCAGTAGTTTCAGAGCCTATTCGAGACAAACAAACAAACAAACAAAAAATCAAACCTTTCCTCTTTATAATATTAGTATAGATTAAGGACACACAGGGTGATACAAACTACCTAGTCGAAAGTGAAATGGGGGGGGGGGACAGGTTCTTGTGAACAAGTATGTATGTACTATTGTCTCGTACTATTATAGTTTTGATGTCTTGAACTTCCAGTTCAAAACCGTTTTGTTTGTTACTCAATATTGTTGTCTTTTCGTGGGAACCTTAAATAGGCTCACCATTGTATGTGTTTTAAAAAAAAACATAAAATCATTTATTTCGTACCAGTTTTACTTCAGTAAAATGTTTTTTATGCCGGCTGTACACACGCGCCGAGACCCTCTCGGCGAATGTCTCGGCCGAGAGGGGTCTCGTCGAGAGCATGCCTGTACACACGCGTTCTAACATTTGAACTGAAGACTCACGCGACAATGGACGTAGAAATTGCTGCTGCTATTTATGTTTGTGCCATGAGCTATTATAATTTTTTTAACATTTACTATAAAAATAAAATTCGTAAACCATGAAGAAACAAGAAAAAAAATAATTTTATTAAATTAAATGAAAATTAAATTTAAAAAAATATTAAAAACTATTAGCGAGCAAGTAAATGAACGAGTGTGTACATGCTCGCTCTCGTTTACCTCGCGAGAGCCAACGAGACCCTTTGACTCGGGCGCAAAAAACCGACAAGCCACCGAGAGCGACCGAGACGAGAACGAGACAGCGAGACGAGACGAGAGCGCCCTGTACACACGCGCGTTCGGCCTGTCTCGGGGTGTCTCGGCGCGTGTGTACAGCCAGCATTACGGTTAATTATTGATTGCTTGTTGATTAGAAAAACGAATTGAAGGTAGCGTAACGTCGCGTAAGATAACTTTAAGAAATAAAAAGTTCTTTTTGATGTGAGTGTAGAAGCATATTATAAAAAGCACAATAATTGAATAAATAAATCTAAATTAAAAATTTAAGAAAAACCCCTGATTCCAATGCCTTTATTTCCTTACTAGTAAAACATCATAATGTTTTGTAATGTGCACGCGATGCGTTTTCATTTGATACCCGCTCGAGTATTAGCAGATTTAGCGATTTTCCTTCCCCACTCTCACCCCCATAACTTTTAAACGGCACAAACGATTTTTATTAAACATGTCTAAGAACACTCGCGCTAAACTCACCTTTCATAAAAAAAAAAGATATTGAAAACCACATCCGTTCGGGAGCTATGATACCCCAGACAGACAGAAACGTCAAACTTATAACACCCCTCTTTTTTGGTTGGGGGTTAAAAACGACTCTAAAATAGAGCGCTCAAAGAACCAGCATGTTATCATTCTAGACTACGATTAGGCACTTAGCAACATTCGACAAAACTAAGTTAATATTGTCGAACGTTGCTCAGTTCAATCCACTTAAACTACATGAAATAATCGGAATTTAGTAAACAAACTCCTTTTAGAGTTTCCTACGTTTATTCATGTTATGTGTTGCCATGACGTGGGTGATATATTTTAATAAAAACAAAAATGAAGAAATAAAAAATTGCATAAAAGTGCCTTTTGAACGGTCACCCATCCAAGTACTGGCCTCGCGCGGCGTTGCTTATCCTTGTATAAGTCACTTTTAATGTATGGTACCCCCTTAAATATATACATAAATATATTTTTTATTTATTAAATGTTAAACACAGACGTAAACCTTTAAATATTTATTTATTATTTGTATCCAGTATTTATCAAGAGAAATACATCATCCCTTAATATTTCAACTTCTATCTATCACAGCCCTGTTACAGAAGGACAGACAGACAGCACGTTGACAAAGTCTCAGAAATACGGTTTAACCCTTTAGATATGGAACCCTAAAATAAGATTATCTACCAAATGCACAAAACCATGTCCGAGTATATTCCCACTTTTCTCTTTTATTCAGCATGTTTACAAACAACGGTTTAACTTGTGTGTTCCATTGACTTTAATTTGTTCTTGTTTGTTTGCATGTTTTCGGACAATCGGCCCCGGGAGGCGGCGCTAGTGTTTTTCTGCTCAAATACTTCTTATTGCACAACTTTTGGAAACTAACTCAGTGACTTTATTGGCTCCGTAAAGTCTCGTTTCTATTTTTCTGTTGTGTTTGAGTCTGCAGTGACTACATCTATTGCTGTTTTATTTTTCGTGATACAGCTTCAATATAAAGAGGTTATTTAACTGCATAGATAATATCTTATTTTGGTGGGATTTTTATATTTTTATATTATCACGCCGTCATGACCATCTACGATTATCAGCATAAAGAGGTATTCCTCGTAGCGCACCAAGATGATGCGCACCCAGATGATGCGCACCAACGTACTTCCACATAGCGCACCAGCTCTGGTGCGCATCATTCAGTACGTATAAATGTTTAGTTTTTATTCCTCGCTGCGCACCAACGACAATGTAGGGTCTAGTGATGGGGTTGTTTTCATCTAATTAGTAACCTATAGTGGAAATGTATAATTGGCTTTCAGCTGACATGTACCCAGCATATAATATTTCTGATAGTAAATTATGTATTGTGTACCTATCTGTAAGTTTGCATAAAATTCTAAAATAAATAGGATGATTAGGGAGGGGGTATGGCACGCGTCGCCAAATCCAGTAAATGAATTTGTCAGCTAGCATGCAAATCACTCCACTGTCAATACGATTTCGTGTCGTCAACACGCCTTTGTTGGTGGTGTTTGTAACCAATCAAAGGCCTGCGATTCATGTATAGTACACGCACACATGAATCGTAAGCCGTTGATTGAGATTAGATTGTGAATGTAGTGAATTGTAATTGTGTGAGTAGAGACTCCGCTGCAAACTACGCTTCGTAACATTTATCAGTATTTTTGTGTTCTGTTGCTAAAATTATGTAGAGTCAAATCAAATATTCTGCAGATTGACCTGTGGTTTCCAGCCACGTTCTCAACTCGATTTGTTTACCGAGCTATGGATCTGCCGGCTGCCACTTCGCTGCCACTTCAATGGAGCCCGGCTGATCAATTCACCTATTCCAAGATATTTTAGATTTTACAAAGTTCAATGGTTTTAAATTCCGAAAGAGGTATTTTTGGAACGTTATTATGATTTAAAACGGGTAACTTACCATGATTTGACGGTTTTTGAGTTTTCCGATATTTCGACGCTGTTGCAAGCGCCATGATCACGGAAACAACAAAAACCGTCAAATCATACGTTACCCATTTTAAATCATAATATTGTTAAAAACCATGATAATTTAAAAAGTTTTGAAACGTGGTTTGAGGTTTTGCAGAACATTTGATAGTAGAGTTTTAAAATATTTTGCATGAAATTAAATACATTTCATCAGTATAACATAGACTCATACTACTAGGTGTAGGGTTTCGAGTACAGTATACATATTATCCAATAATAAACACTAAAATAATTAAAAAAATATATTTGAAAATTGCAAATGAAGCAGTCGGAGCCTCCTTGTTATATATGTTTTCAGTATTTGTTGTTATAGCAGCAGAAACACACCCCTCAAATATAATTATACACTACATTACCTAAGAACTCCCATCATCAGTTCAACAAACCAGTTGACCTTAGAAAACCACAAAAAGCCGTTTCCCATATCAGCAGAGAAGTCATATCCCTTTATTCAAATCAACTAGATATTAAAATACACGGTTCGTTTATTCCGTCCGTACAAAACGTGTAATATCGGACGATATGTTCAGGTCCAGTGGATTCCTATATCCGAGAGGACACACACGCCTTCTTACCTGGCCCTCCTGTACGCTATGCGCTCTTGATCTGACAAGATGCTATTGCAGTATTCGGCAATATTGGCTTATCGCATGTCTACGTTTGGAAATGGTTTTTGACTTGCACCCAATTTGGTTCACTCATTTATTGGACAAAATGTGTTTTGAGAAATTTTATTGGATGATTTCTATTAATAATGACGATGTTGTCTTTACCATGAAGACAATGGATTGGATGGCGCCATTGCCTGTTCGCATAATACACATTTTACATAATATTAAACGAATAATTGTAATGTGGTTTACGGTATTAAAATACATTTCATTTATTGAGAAAGAAATAAGAGAAAGCATTGTGGTATAACCTATATTATATTATTATTATGTTGTATGAGTGACCAAAATTATTTGGTCATTTTTAAAGCTTGACTTTTTAAATTATATTATACAAATTGTTTAAACTGTTGAATTTCACAAACAAACCTTTTTACCATTTTGTTTTTACAACGAGATACACTTTTAAGGTTAAAACTAATAATCTTATAATTCAGACGGATAACTTTGTAGCGAAATACTAAAGTAGTCGTAACTATTTACTAAAAATTGAGACGCCTTGCGTATTATTCGTGTAATTTTTTCACACAAATTTAGAATAAAAAACCTTTTCACCTGTACCAAAAAGCACAAAACATCGTATCGGCTGAGAAATCATATTCCTTTATTCAAATCAACTACATCTAAGGCAACATATTAAAATACACGGTTCGTTTATTCCGTCCGTACAAAGCGTATAATATCAGGCGATATGTTCAGGTCCAGTGGATTCCTATTTCCGAGAGGACACACATGCCTTCTTACCCGGCTCGCCTCGCCTGTTATGCGCTATTGAACTGCAATTTAGCAATATTGGCTTATTGCAATATTTTCTATATTAAAATTAAGTGTTTGAATTGGACTTGAATTGGTTAATGAATATGTATAACGTTTTCACTATTATTTTTGACAATTTAAAAATTTGAAACGGGTATCATGAAGTAATCCAGTTACAGCACCCAGCCTAATCGCACCTTACAGCACCTACCATGATTTGAAAGAAAGAAAGAATTTTTTGACTACAAAGTCGCTTTCGTTTACTATTCGATTATATTTTTAGATTAATACGGATATAAAGAGTGATTCACGAAAAAGCTATATAGTATTGTTAGCATTATTCATTTTTAAAACTAAAAAAAAAGTATCGTTGACATAAATTGTTGAATTCACGGAACCCTCGGTCTAGTTCATATTATTTTAATGATATAATATATTAAGAAGACCTTTCATAGTTTGAAATTTGCACCGTTTTATATGTGGATCCAAGCAAATCTTTTAGACACGTATAGTTTGAAACATTTAACTCTAACCCGGAAGTTATTTTAAGGGATGTCTCGCAATCTCGAGACGTTCAAACGTAAATAATCCAACGAATTTATACCCGCCGCTTCGCCTAGCATATCTTATTGTTCTAAATTCAGTCAAACAAGATAAACAACAATAGCGCATCCGAAGATAACTATTATTATTGAAGAGCCACTGAATAAAGTAATCGGTTCGGAACAGATAGCACATAAATCAGCGCGTATAGGACCGTAAAACATATCCGTGGAACGGAACGTGGCGTTCTAGCAAACAGACAAAATATTCAGATATTGATGAAAAATTCTAGCGAGTACGAGGTCGATACTCGATCTAAATAGTAACGAGCTGTATGCTTCGTGTGGACACAAAAAGTTTAGTTTTCGTTTAATTAAACTAGAGAGGAGTTCTAAAGTATTTAATCGAGTTTAGCAGCTAGTTTACTGATGTGCACCTAGATATGCTTTATTGCTTTTGGTGTTTATTTCGCTGTGTTTAATTTAGTGCTGTTTGAAATGTGTGTTTGCGATATAAAGAGAGAGCGCTGAGCGAGCGCAATTGAGTTGGGGCGTAGATTTACGTTAATAAAACTGATGTTGCTGAAATTATTGATGTCGAGTCGATGAAAATTTAAGATTAACTCCAAGAACATGTATGCTGAATCGTTCTAATTTGAAATATTTTTAACAAGTATAAAAAGTTCGCTATTTTTATCAAATCCAGTGATCATCCAAAGTAAAAAAACTAAAATAATAGGGGATATTACTATAATGTGTTTACGCCAGAGGACAGCAGAGGACTACCGTAAGCAGTAAACTGAGACTAAACTAAACTTTTGGAGGTTTTGTCTGTTCACGTCCGTAAGTGGTAACCCTCTGAGTCCTTACACGTGACCTCCGGGTGGTGCTAAGAACGGTCTCTGGTGGTAGGCTTCGGCCGCGGCTTGAACCACACTCCGGGCTGGGCCAGTGCGTGAAGCGATTTTTTCGTGTTGCGTAATGTGGTCCGGAGAAGCCATCTACCTTTTAAAGAGTTTCTTGATCATAAATGCCATAAACCCTAATAAATCTAAATTTTATATTTAAGAAAAACCGCCGATTCCAATTCCTTAATTTCCTTAAAAGTAAAGTACTATAATATTTAGTAATGTGCACGCGATGCTTTTTTATTTGACACCCACTCGAGTATATTTGCAGATTTTCGGTTTTCCTTCCCCACTCACCCCCATAACTTTTAAACGGCACAACCGATTTTCATGAAATATGTCGAACTCAACTTTCATACAAACAAAAACTAAATTGAAATAGCTCCATCCGTTCGTAAGCTATGATGTCCCAGACAGACAGACAGACAGACACGTCAAACTTATAACACCCCTCTTTTTTGGTCGGGGGAAAAAAAGGAGATGCTTACTGTCTGTGCTAGTCATACCCTAATATATTTTATTGAGAGAATATTTCTAAAACAAATAATAAATAGGTTAATTTAATATTCAGTTAACTTTCAAAATAAAATCAGTAAAACCGACGAGGCTAAAGATTCAAGAAGAATTTTAAATAATACACCCGACAAAACAAAAATACCACAAAACATATAAGTATATAATTATTTTAAGAAACATTTATTTTGAATAATACCATGAAACCAGTTCTGTAACTTCCTATTTCAGTGTCTGTATGAAAGGATAACCAGATATCTGTCGTCCATCCAAAATATCCTTTCCTTCACAAACCACTGAATCTAAATTGAAATCTCAGCCGGTTTGGAAATAGAGTGGTGGGGTACTGATCGTTTGCGGCCTAAAGACTACGGATAAAGCAGGACACATAGACTGACGAGTTTAGAGCTGAAACATACTTGCCGGTGTTACGCGACTGAAGTTCCGCGGCTGATTTTCGGCTGATAAATCTCAGAAATTCCGTCGCGAACTTTTACAGAATTTAGTGTCTCGAGCACTGTTGTGACGTTGATTTGTATAATGTGCTAATCCACGATTAAATTTACTAAATTTTATATTTTGTATATCGATGTTAGAAAAATATTAATAATAATAAATTAAAATAGAATAAAATGGCGCTGAACTAATGTTTGACCGAAGTTCGGTATGTCACCCGTTTTAAATCATAATATTGTTAAAAACCATGATAATTTAAAAAGTTATATGACAATGTTATTTCCTTGATAATTTTTGTTTAAATTATTTAGTTTTATTGATTTTAAGTTGACCAGTTCATGCTTCTAAGGAAATAAACGTTTTGACTTTGACTTTAGCTATCTATAGAGTACTACATACATATATTTCAGTACAATATTTATTTAGGGACTTTAAAATGAACAACTCATGTATTAAGCAAAAAAGGATGTACATTATATTATAACGCAACGTAATTTCGGCATCGTGTATCGTCAGTAATTGAAATAGCATTACAGGCGTAATCAGGTCGAAATTTTGGTCGCGTTATTTCGGCATGGTGTGTTTCCATCCTTATAGCACAACACACAGACAGACGGATTTAGATCCCGTTTTACGGTGCACCTGCGTATTTTAGCTGAAATTAGTCTGAGATTGAAGTCGTTTCGACAAAATATTCCTTTGTTTGAATTGGTTTTATATATTTGCGGTTGTGAAAGTTTGTATTATTGACGAAAGTGATATTGAGTATGTAATATTTTATGAACTTTTGGTTAGATTCACCTGTCCTTTGTCATGTCTGAATGTAATCAAATATTTATATCTATCTAACTATCAAGACAGAGTTATTTAATTAATAATTTGTTTTTTTATATAAAATTTGAGTATAATTAATTTTAATTTGATCTATCCATGCATGCCCTGTGTTTCTAAGTTAGTAAGCGTTGACTTTGACTTAAGGTCATTTAGAATAATTAAAATCAAAACAAATTATCCATCAATACGATAAACCGAATGCCCTATTCGCACTTCAATTACAGTCATGACAAATAACCGGTGCTAGTAATTAACCGCCCTACAACCGCGCCGCCCTCCGCCGCCGCCCGCCCTTCACCGCCGCTGCCAATCTAATTAAATCATTCGCCAAACAGCCCTGTTTGCGATCTCATATTTATTCTTTGCGACGTCACACTGTACGGCGAACAAGCAGCTAGTTAGAAGAGCTAGTTAGTTACGATTTGATTTGGGAATTTCCAATTTAGTTGTGCCTAACTGGGAGACTTGTATGTGAAGCTACTTACTCGCTCTATTGCTCATAAAATCTATTGAAATTCCGTTAGTTATTACATAGTTATATATATAATTTACAAAAAATAAGAATTGTACAAAAGTTATATATATGTCGGAGGAGGAGGCTCAGTGTCGCTAAGCCTATCCATAGTTTCTATGCTGTGGGCGTCGATGGGTAAAGTTGGAGCAAGGAAACACAATTTTCTTATCAACAACTGTAATTTCGAGTGGTACAGAGTATAGGAACGCGCGACGGTTTCAATAATCGACCGCCGATCAGCCGATGAATTGTTGACTCCGTCGAGCGCCGACCGGTTGCGCTGGCGTTCCACTCGATTCCTCGATGACTCAATTGCGACATATATAAATATATAACTTTTATATATAAAATAAGAAATGATACAATATGTAAGGCTGTTTAAAAAGCCATCGAAAAGTGTGGGTAGCGACCGCCACGCGCCGGACGCTCCCGCCTCGCAGTCGTGCTGTGACTCCAAAACGCTTATCGAAAAACTTGAATAAACATCTCGATATAAAACATAAAAGCGAAAATCAGGAATGCAAACTCTCATAACTTTTTATTCCAGTCCAATTGTGAGCATTTATTTTGTACCAAAATTGAATAACGGCCGTTTGCGGCGAGCCTAAACGCGAGATATACGGTGTAGCGTGAAGATAGGAGTTTCTGTGATAGTGATAAAGTGCGGTGCCTTTTCGCAGTGCGGAGTTAGACTAATTGTTTTATTGCTGGGCGTAAAGTGCGGATGATACAGCTCTTAAGGAAGCCTGTTACATTACAATAATATTAATCTACTAAACGTAATAAATTGTAGCATAGATAGAGCTGTCATACAATATGTTTCGTTTAGGACAAGTAACATTTTGTACTGGTGCAAGCGTGGCATCATGGTTAGGAAGAGAACATTTCCAAAGATTTAAAATAAATATTTTATAATGATCGGTAAAGAAATTAATTTGATTGGTTCTACAACCTTTGTGTTTGTGTATCCACTGTAACGTCCAGCGCCCGCGGCGTAACTAGGCACTAACGTCCCAGCCCGCGTTACGCGAGCGGTGCGTGACACGCTGCCCGATTTTTCCGTTAAAACTATTTATCACATAGTTATCAAAGTGTGTTAAACTTAATAATCTAATATCCTAATGTAAGAATCCTCGGTGTTTACTATTATGAAAAACTAATAATTTGCAGAAACAAACATTATGCATTGCACAAGCTTAATTATATCGTAGCAGGTTTACGAATACCGTAGCGGTTTACTTGAAAAAGCTGTCTTCAAGTAATTTGCCAACACGTAAGCTTCATTAGCGGCTACAGTGAAAATTCAATGTAGCCGATGAGACGGAAACATCGTTGCAACGCGAAGTGTTCGGGTGAAGACGATGTAAGGCGGGCATTTGCCAATATTTGCTTGGGTGGCGTCACCTATGCAACGTCAAATCTAAGTCCGCCATAATAATAATAATATAACTCTTTATTACACACCAAGATCAAACAAAACAAAAATAAACTTAATGCTAAATACAAAATGCGTAAATACACCAATACACAAGAACACTAGCCATAATACATAAGAACACTAGCAATGGCATTTGCCCCTAAACTATTCGAGGGTTAGGCCACGACACGAATTTTCTTCTTCTAATGTATCCAAAGCATAAGTTATATGAGCAAAATTAGAGTTGATTTACATACAAAACCTAAAGCTACTAGATATTTCAGCGTAACCAGAGGGTTTAAAAGTTCTACTCAACTGGCAGCGAATCGCCACAAGCAACTATGCTAGAACTAAATCCACGATTACTGGATTTATTAATCGTTAGTACCTCACAGTATCTGTCGAAGTTGCTTAATTAAATTCCCACACATCGGGGCCAATATTTGCATAGAGCGAAGTGGGTATTGATTAGCTCACTTTATTCGTTCGTGGCTATAGATATTTTACAGCAGTATTACAGATACGATGTTGCAAATTGTGTACAATTTTAGTAAAATAACTTAGCCTGTATCGAATACGAACGGCTGAAGGAAAGTAATGAACTCGTCCAATATATTTTTTTATAAATTACATTGAAATACATATTGTCCATTTTGAGAGCACTTACTTACAAATCTATATCAATAAAAATGAATTGTTGTTCGTTAGTCTGATTAAAACTCGAGAACGACTGGGACGATTGAGCTGATTTTGGTTTTAAAATGTTTGTCGTAGTCCAGGGTAGGTCTAAACGGTGAGCAAATAAGGAAAAATCGCCGGGAACTTTTTTACCCGTGCGACGCCGGGGCGGGCCGCTAGTGAGAAATAATAACGGTGCACAAGAACCACACCCCGTTTCACTTTGGACTATTCTAAATTAACACCCTTTATAGAAAAAATACAGAGTAACGTATGTAATGAAAGAAATGTAAAAATTTTCTCTGAATAACATTGTCTATATTGTCTTCCTCTTATATAATGTACAAGTTTGATATCTACAATATTTAAAACCTTGTACACAACATGGCATTCTGTTAAAAACAATAATTACTTTTGAAGTTTGAAAGAAGCATTTTTGCATGAATTGAAAGGGCTGTCCCTAGGCCTAATCTCCGTGCGATGGCGCGCGATTAACGTTCACTCCGGCACTGTAAACTTGGAGATAAGCTTACTACATCGGATGAATCACAAAGTACCGACAATAATACTCCGCAGATTAGCATTAACTGAACCGTTCTGTGATCGTTTTGGAAGTACACTTAAGTTTATACGATACGTACAAACTTTGTTTATTATTTTTAATTAACGATAATCGACATTAAAATGGCGCTGGCGGGACGATCTTGACAATTTTCGGGCTGGCTGGTGGCAGGAAGCAATGGACAGGGGCGAGAGGAGATTTGGGAAAGGTCTTTGCCCAACAGTAGGATATACTAAGCTAAATAAAAATAAAACGACAATGACAGATAGGTCTCCCTGAAACTATAGGGACTAGACTTTAATCTTCCACGCTGGTCTATCACGAATAGGGGTGTGTGTGCCAGAGCCCCATTATTGTTCTTCAGGGTTGAGTCCATAGAATGGTGTTGGAAACTCATTATTATGAAACACTTCGCCACTGGCGCCGTTGTTAGAATTGTAGTCTTCCATCTCTTCCCGTGGGCGGCGTAGTAGTAAACCAAAAGATTTGATTTGATTGGGCCATTAAGACTAAAATGAGCCCAATGATGCATATTACATTACATATAAAAGAAAACATTTTCAGTACTTCGTTATATACGAAAGGTACCAACGTAAAATATAATAATTGATTGACAACAACTATCATTCGTTATACATCTCTAAACCACATTCAAATAATACTTTTTAAATACCGTATCCTTCAAGAATAGTGATGAAATCACGTATCATTGAATGAATGAATAATGACAATATCTATGTAGTATATCAGTCACCTAACACCCATAGTACAAGCTCTCTTAGTTTGGAGTTAGGGGATGCTGTGTGAGTAGTCCGGAAATATTTCGTAGCTAATATGGTAGTATCGTGTACCGTCGTATCGGACACAGTAAACGGACCCATTGATTCACGGCGGTATAAAGTTGTAGGGCGATTGTTAAAACGTCGTGGCGCGATCGTAAACGTAGACGCTGGTATGTACACGGCGAACGCGTGCACGCTTTATAGCTTCTGTGTCGTTTAACATGGGCATTTTGTACACTCGTGATTGAGGCTTATATTTAGTATATCAAAGATTATGTTAGAATGCTTGTTTGTTTGTTCATGACATGGTGTGGAGATTGTTTTTTTTTTAGTTTGTTCTATGTGGCTTTAGACTATAGCCAGTCTTTAAGGCCTTTTAGGCAGTGACAAATATATAATAGTCACTTTATAAAGATTATATTGGAATGATTGTTTGTTTGTTCATGACATGTTATGGAGTTTTATTTTTATTTGTTGTATGTGGCTATTGACTATAGCCAGTTCATAAGGTATTTTAGAAAGCGACAAATTATAGTCACTTTATATAGTGTCAGTGCGGCTTCAATATTGTGATCGCCACTGGGTTCTCCCGCAAAGATGTAACGTTATAATTCGCCGCTTATGATGGAAAGGTATATGATAACATTATAAAGAACTAGGTAGTAACCTTTGAATGATTTAAATATCATTTTCTAGTAAAATTAACATAATAGGGTAGATGAGTAAAATAAATAATTGATCCGTCGTTGAGATAATTTCAAAAAATTGTGATAGTATTTTTTAATTTTCCTTGCAAACACACGCCCCTACTCCGGAACTATGATGCTCACATCTTGTCACCTTTTTAATAAATTTATAAAGCGAAAAATAGGTGTCCAGTATTTTTGCCGGACTAACAGATCATCATCATCTTCATCACCCTATTAACGTTCCCACTGCTGGGACACAGAGGCTTCTCTCTTGGCGAGAGAGATTAGGCCTTAATTCACCACGCTGGCCAAGTGCGGGTTGGTGAATGTCACATATCCCTTCAAACTCTTTTATTTTAAAGTTCTCAAATCATGCCGGTTTCCTCACGATATTTGCCTTCACCGCTAAAGCACGTGTTTAAAGCGCACATAAATTTCTCAAAAAGAAAAATCTAGAGGTGCGTGGCGGGGTTTGAACCCACGACCTTCAGAATGAAAGTCGAGTGTCCTCCCACTTAGCCAACACGACTTTTTTAACTACAGACAAGACTAACAGATGGACTAAACAGAATCATACCAATTGCATACTATCAATAATATGTGAATTACCTTTTTGTGTATGTACCATAATCATTTATTTCATATATAACAATTATTTTACAAATCGTGTTAAATTTTTTTAATGTCATAGATGTTCATTTTTTATCTAACAAGAACTAAGGACCCTAAGGCCTTATTATTCAAACTAAAGGGCTTTTTTTTCTAAATGACCCTTTTGTCTTCGAAACAGAAAAAAGCCGCAGTATTTTCTAAGTTTAGATCAAATCAAACGAGAATTATTTTATACCATTTTATTCGAAGAAACGGATAGATTTAACGATTTGTGGTTTATGGGTAATGAGAAAAACTAAGCCTATTTGTACAATGTTTCCCGCAGTTTTGTTGATAGGAATGTTTGGATACCAGGAATGTTTCTAAGGAAGATCCTATTACATCTGTCTTTATGTATGATGTAATCTTGTGTCTTTTTAATCATACGGCTTTGTAAATAACAGGCAGATTAACATTTTCACAGAATTTAATATACTTATATTATAAAGTTTGTTCGATTGTTTGTGTGTTTGTACGCGCTTATACAGAAACTACTTTTTTGATTTGAAAAATGATTTCCGTGTTAGATAGCCCATGTATCGAGGAAGGCTATATGCTATTTTTTACGACGGGAATAAAGTTGTTTCTTCGGGAAAACCAAAAAATCCAAAATACAATTTTATAAAATAATTCAGTGTACAAATAATGATAATACACCTAGTTCACAAGTGCAAAATTTGTTCACAAGTTTTAAGATCAAACGTTATTTAAATTTAACCTTTTTTGATACGTAAAATAAAACTCGAAGACAATTTATACATTGAGGCATTATAACGAAATATGTAAATAAAAATTACTAAGCATTGTGTTTTGGTGAAGTTTTCTTCCAAAATAAACGATAACGTAGATTAATATTAAATGTACATACATAATGTAAGCCATGTCGGCTAAGTGGGCGCACACTCCACTTTCACTCCGAAGGTCGTGGGTTCACACAATTCTGGATAATTCTTTTTGAAAAAAATTTTTTTTTATTTAAAACTCTTTATTTGCACAAAGTTTAATTGTGTACAAAAGGGTGGGCTTAATGCCTAGGCATTTTCTACCTGCCAACCTGTGATGGTTGTTAACAATGTTTCCGTGCGCGTTAAATCTTAAAACTACTAAATGTTATTTGTTAAAATTAAAATAATATATATACAGTACACATATGTGATATTAATTAAAGAAAAAAAATGATGAAAACCGAAATAATATAAGGATAGAAGTAGATATGGAAAAGATAATAAAATAAAATATGCGCTTTAAAACACGTGCTTAACGGTGAAGGCAAACATCGTGAGGAAACCGGCATGTTCTGAGAACTTTAAAGAGTTTGAAGGACTTGTGACATTCACCAACTCGCACTAGGCCAGCGTGGTGAATTAAGGCCTAATCTCTCGCCAAGAGAGAAGTCCCTGTGTCCCAGCAGTGGGAACGTTAATAGGGTGATGATGATGACTAAACCCACCTTATAGTTGGTGTAGTGAGTCAAAAGGTAAAAATTTGTTTTTTATTATTTAATGGAATTTTTTTTGACTACGATGGAACAAGTTTGCCCAGAAAAATACTATTCTCGGGTCTCGGTCGGGTTTTTGACCAAATTCTCCGCTTACGGTCAATAATTCACCGCTTACGCTGTCTTCACACGGAGCTGTGTCTTACTCTGACGAATCAGATTTTTTGTGGGATCAGTTCACACGATATTTCACGTTCACATTTGGCTTTGTCGAATCTTCAAACCGAAGTTATAGGCATATTAGTAACTAATTGAAATATAAATTATAAGTCACAATATGTTTTTAATGCCAACAACCAAACAACGTCATGTTAAAACCACTTAAAGACCGTTATGTTAATTTTATGTTGTTCATATGTTTCATACTCTAAAAATTGTAATAAGCTAATTAATTTTGTATTATTTAAGCAAAAAAGGGTACGGAATCCCTTGTTACAGTAATGTTAAAAAAAAACCCCGCTTAATCATGATAATATGAAACCTGTTTCATTTCTAATTTGATTATTTTTATTTATATATAGATTATAAATTGAAAAAATATTGCTAAAGATCTTAATTAATATTGTACAGTGTATCTAAACTATGCAAAATGGACAAAATGTATTTGTGCTTGTGGACGGCTAGCCTGTAGTAACACTCAATATTTTAGGCACTCATAAGTATTCATAGAATTGCCGCGGGAAAGCATTACTGAAAATGATGCAAATTTTGCTGTAGTTCTACTATTATTTAAATTATGGGGTATTAGATCTATGGCAGTGTACCTCGAAGCATTTGTAGCGCTTGCTTATGATTAGTAATATTAGTGGGAAATAAAATATAAACAAGAGCAAAATACATATAGCAAGAGGTAGCGGGCGCGATTCCCGCTAAAGTGCATAATGTTTGTATGTTTGTTTTCTAATAAATCTGTTGTTGTATGTCAGTTTTTTTATTGCAAAAAGTGTATAAACTTTACACGGAACCCTGGGCGTTAGTCCATTGAATACTTTTCAAATGTATTTGAATAACGAGAAGGTTGTAAGCCTTTATTCCATAACAAGAAACAGTCTATCATTTTACATGAAAAATTCAGGGGCTAATGGTAAATCACTCAGCATTTCTATTTCGTAGCTCATTTATATTTGAAAGCAGCGCCTCGGAAAGTATTTCTAGTAAGAGATTGATATAAAGTTATCAGATCGCGGAGCGGGCGCGCGGCATGCATTCAAATTAGCTTATCTGGGGGACTTGGGGGGATCGCTTGAGGTAATGAACTTATCACACTGATGACTAAAAAATTTAGCCGATAACCTCTTCTTTTATGTTGGGTATATGCCCTCCGTGGCTCGGTGGGCGAAGGTCCGAATATGCGCTGGAGGTTGTGAGTTTGAATCCGTCGTTCGATCATCATTTCCAATGATGTCCAATGCTTGGCATAGGCCCTCCCTATGGCATGCACGAAGAAAAAATTAAGCTGTAAAAGATACGGTTAGTAGTAAAGTCTTAAGACTTGTTTTTGACATGTTTATTTAATTTTTATAATCGTAAAAGTACGTATCTGTCATTTTCAAAATAGTCCATCTTGTAGACTATTATGTTATATGTACACAATTATTCGTACCAAGTACTTTAAGGGATTATTCCTATGTCGGTTAGGTTTTCTTAAATTTCAATCATTTTACTAAAATTATAGGTATATTTGATAAATATCCTTATAGCTTTGAATTAACCTATTTGTAGTGTAGTATGTTTTGATACTGAAATACAGTTCCTTCACTTATCTAAGCCTGATATAAGTTAAATGGAAAGCTTACTAGAATTTAATATTAGATCAATAGAATATTAAAGGTGTAAATAGTTATAAAAGATAAGTAAAGAGGGTTGAAGAAAATAATTTATTTGCCTAAAAACATGTGTATACAGGATATTATTAAATAAATCAAATATAAATTAAATAAATATTACCGGAAAATCGAAACAACAACATCTAGCCCCGTGGTTAGCTCTAAGCTTGTGTTACGGGTATTAGACATCTGATTATACTTAATGTAATAGACATACAAATAGTTTTTTTTTATTATAGATTGCAGATCATACAGATTTTTAATATTTGTTATATAATACAGTTTCAACATGTTTCACCAGTTGGTATGCAAAGTTTTAGTTACAAAACAGTCAAAATTTTCATTATTATAACATTATGCATAAACAAAACTACATATTTACATTTTATCATTACTGAAAGTACACGTTACACAAATAGCCTTTCTACTTTGTGTTTCCACTCATTTAAGTCTAAAGTATTTAAATAGTGCCTTACTTTTGTAACTCCAAAAGTACTAAAACAAAGTAATTATTATTTTAAGTGCATATAAAATCCTCCACGTTATTACTGACCTTCATAATACATGTAATCCTGGAGTCAGGCCCAGGTGGAGCACTCGCGAACTATTGGACCCCTCGCTATTTTATGAGAGGACGTAAACTGCGATCCACCCGGGGGCCGCACTAACCTACTGTTATTTGCGTATCTTAAATTTATTGCAAAGATAAAATATATGTTAATGTTTTGGTCAGTTGATGATGATTGAAGGAGGAAAATAACTGTTGTAGTTGATAATAATTTCAATTTCATTTATTAACCATCATAATACAACTGGGCGTTATACATGGCAAGTCAAGTTTTACAATTTATACACAATTAATAAAAATCACACAAGTTAAAATATTAAATTAAATAAAAAAACATACAATAATTAGAAAATGGCATAAAATAAATACCTAATCAAAATAAACTTGTTTTTATCAGTCTAGTGTAAATACAATGTCAATGAAAATGTTAATTATAAATAAATGTCCTAATAATTGAATACAAAATGTCAATACAAATACTAAATGTCATATAATTATAATAAGGGGATGAGTGGTGGGGATAGGTGGTCCAGCGTGGTAGATAAAGGTAATACACTTCCTGCATAAGTAGTTGTACCTTAATTCTAAGTAGTTGAACAGTTAACGTCAGAAGTAGTCAAAATTATCTGACACCATAAAACTAAATTGATATAAGCAGTTAAAATCATCATAATATTGTACGCGTTTAAAGTGGTCAAAATGTCTTAGTCTTTTGTATCATATTTATCGAAGTTGACAAGGTGACGGTTGTTTCGAAATGTTTACTAAAAAGGAGATCGCAACAAAATATAAATTGCTAATAAATTTTCATTGATTTCAAATTATTATCAAAATGTATTTACTTATGATCGTATGACTTTTCGACGAACAAAACGAAACCATTTACCCAATTATTTCTCCAGAACTAACAAAGCATTCCACTATTTGGCTTTCTACTTTGCTTTTTTATTCATGCAGATTCCTTTAACAAAAACCACCGCTAAATTATAATCCTACGTCCGGTTTTTCCCATCACTAAGCCCCAGAATACATTAGAGGTATGTCATTAAAGGTTAAGACAAAGAAAGTTGAACTATGGTTTAAACCCGGATTAGCATAATTACCACTCGGCTGTACTCGGTTTAATAACCGACTTTATAACTGAACTCGAACGGCCGGCGATTAATGTAGATGAGAGATTAGCGTCATCATCATTCTAAGGTTCTTAGAGATTTGTACCGCGCTTGGTTAATTTTAAAAATAGTTAATTTAAGACATAACAGTATCGTCAAAATACGTGTTAGCTTAGTGGGAGAACACTCGACTTTCATTCCGAAGGTCGGGGGCTCGAACCCGATTTTTCTTCTCCACGTGCTTTAACGGTGAAGGCAAAATATGGTGAGGAAACTGGCATGTACTTATAATTTGGAATAGTTTGAAGGACTTGTAACACTCACGAGTTGGCACTAGGCCAGCGTGATGTATTAAATAAAGCTTATCTCATCTTGTAATTTTTCCGATAACTTATTCAAGTTTCAATGTAATTTAATATCAATTCAATTTAAGTGTTTAGTTAGGTAAATAATATCATTGAAATTATTTCAAATACGATTATATAATTGTTTTATGAATAAATGAATATAATATGAAACTCTCTCGTCAAGAGAGAAGTCCCTGTGTATGTATGTCCGTAGCTTAAACCCTCCTCTTCATGAAAATTAAAAATGAAAAAATGTTTTATTACAGTAACTTAATAATAAGGTTTACAGTTCAGTTTTTTTTGAGTCTCCTTTTAAGTAAATAATATACCTGTGCTAGGAGATCTCGCTTACTTAATCAAATTATTAGTTTACAAAATGTTGTATTTTATGTAGTAAAAAGTTTACAAAACTAAAGGTTTAAACAGTATAAAACAAAATTAATTAATTATTAGCTTAATAATGAATAATCATAGATTTAACCTAAACACTAATTCTTATAGTAAATAATAGTTGCGTATTTGTATCTAAGAGTTGTGTGTGTTGAGTGTATATGTGTGTGTGTGTGAACATATGAGTATCCTAAGTATCTACTTGCAATATTTTTTTCTTAATCATAACTCTATCTTTGGTATAGTGCTGCGTAGTTAAATACATAACCAAAAAAATCAGAAAAAAAAAATATAAAGTCACAGTTTGTTGTATGATAGTAAAAGTACTAGTTTTTTTTGTGTAAAAAGTTGCACGACATAAAGGAAACCTCTTAGAAAAGTGACTTAGTAACTTCATCTAAATGCTTTAACTTTCAGACCTTTAAGTTTTTTTCGAGGCTTGATTATTCTTAAAGTTTCCCCCATAGTCTAAAGCTAACTCATTATTTAAGGATAGAATAATATTCAGATTCGCACACTATGAAGAGTTCTAGTTTTAGGTAAATTCAAGAAAAATATTATTGCAAATTCAATACGGTGGAACACCAGTAGGCATGATGACTAAATAAATAAATTGTGCGTCTGTTTCATCATCATCATCATCACCCTATTAACGTTCCCACTGCTGAGACACAGGGACTTCTCTCTTGACGAGAGAGATTAGGCCTTAATTCACCACGCTGGCCAAGTGCGGGTTGGTGAATGTCACATGTCCTTCAAACTCTTTTAAAATTCTCAGAACATGCCGGTTTCCTCACGATGTTTGCCTTCACCGTTAAAGCACGTGTGCGTCTGTTTGCCTGTACAAAAATATTGGACTCCTATTTACCGCTATCAATTTAATAAGAAAGTGCCAGGATTAAGAACATTAAAGTTCCGAAAATCCAAACTTGTCTGGAAAAAATTGCTTTAAGCAATAAGGCCGTCCATTACGCATTTTGTATTTAGCATTAAGTTCCTTTTTGTATTGTTTTATCTTGGTGTGTAATGAAGAGTTATATTGTTATTATTGTTCCGGAGTGCGGCTTGCGACGTACAAATTAAGTACTGATACACAGACATACAGTCAGTTATAAAAGTCCTGTAAATAAATAAGAATAAAAAAATAATAATAATTAAATACTGATCACCCGACAGCCTCACGCTAAACTTCAATGCACTGCAACGTCTTGATTTTTTTTGGCAAGAAAAAATACTTGTAATTTTAGTACATAATCTAATTGACAGACTGTTTTTTTTTACCTACCATGCACATAGTGATTATTCGAACCATACTCGTAATTATTTTAATTCGTGTACAAATGGTGATCTGAATTTTGATCAGTCAAACTTTAAATTGAACGTGATAATTCCTTCTATTTTACTAATAAGTCTGCTTATTAATTTAAATTCTTGGAATGGCAACTTGGGTAGGAATGTATTGACCAAATACCTCGTCCTAACTAGATCCTAACTCGGCAATACTGTGTTATAGCAATTATGTTACTCTTAAACAAAACTATTATTAATCCTTACAATGTGAATTTATCTTTATGTTTTTGTATTTCGATTACTTCTTTATTGGAGCGTTTCGGATTGTAATTAAACTTTGTCATGATAATTTTTGTGTTGAATAATTAGAGTGCGGAAAAAATAAGTGTGTTTAATTTTAATTAAAAAAAAAATAAACAAGTTAAAATTATGAAAAAATATGATACAACTGCTACTATTTATATGTCTACGAATGGTTGCTACGCAACTTTAAATGAACATAATAATATCCTAAACGGTCAATGCTTTTATTTTTATAATATCTATTCAAGGATATGACATAATTAGTTTATCAATTATTTTTTTTATATTTACAAAATGGCGTCATGTCTTTAGCGACACTCGCCGTAGAAAGAGGAATCGATTGACGTGTGCATCATAGAAATCGGCCCAGGCGTTTATTTTGTATACTGCGACAAAGGAACATACACACGAACTCATTCCACTTCTTTGCGTTCCCCACTCGTGTGAAAAGACCCCAACCAGGCCAACTCCAGGATATAGCGGGGTAGGACTTTCTGTGTTTTGCAGTTGTTTCAGCATGTCCAAGAGTTTGGGGCCTATAGCATTTATGAGACGCCTCTATTATCTGACCTCTTCTATCCAATAACAACAACGTTCCACTGTCTCTTCTGTCTCTTCTTCCCCAAAGCTCAAAAACATATTGCTGTGTGCAACTTGGTCTTGGAAAAATAATTTAGTACAATAGTTTGTATAATAATACAATAGTTAGTATAATGGTTTCTTTTTTTCATAATTAGGAAACTTTGAAAACCCAATGCATAACATTAGTGGCTGATAGAGCCATAGAGCTGATATAATAGTAAATAAATATTTCCGGACAATCCACACAACAACATCTATCCCAGTGGTAAGCTCTAAGCTTTGGTAACGGGTACTAGACATCTGATATTCTTAATATGATGGACACACATCTATAGAATTTTTGATTATAATATATTGAACTCCTAGATCAAGAAGAAAGTGCTTGCAGAACATAGGTACAAACACTTGACCCTTCCGCAGGAATCGAACCCGTTACCTATTGCGACGCAAGCGGACCTTTGCCTTATCGCGCCACTGAGGCAGTCGTAATAATAAACAACTCTGCCGTGTGCCGAATCATTAAAAGTTCCCGCCGATGGAGACGACAGATATTGTTTCCACGATAAACAAGTTCCTAAACACTAAATCACCATTGTTTCGGCAAATTAACGTCCCAAGAAGCCTGCTTTAAACTCGCGCCCTTGATTCCAGGCGATCCAAAAAAGGCGGGAAACTCCGCCATTACGGAGATAAATTGAAGCTGAGAATTTCTTGGTAAGCCGAGGACTATCCTCGGAGCTGCGCGCTTCGGGGGAATGCCGCTTAGTCACTTGTTGATTGACACATTTGTTAGTCTGTAGTCTGTACCATGCACCGTTTGCGTTGCAAATGTTTTAGTTATATTGCGTTTGTCATCGTTGCTTATGGTACGAATGAAAATCAGCTAAACTAGAGGAATAATACTCTAGTATATTCAAGCTCAACATATTAAAAGTAATACCTAATTTGAAAAGTTAAGTCTTTATAAAATGAAATCGAGAGAACTGACAATTTCATTTAAAGAAACAATTTCTGAAGACATTATACTGGAGGCAGATATCCTATCTAATGTATTCTTAGTCCTACTGACCGAGTAGGTACAGGCATTGCCAGCTCATTTCCTAGATTCCGGGAACTCACCTCCATTACTGAAAAACCCAACGGACACCGTCCTAATTATAAGCCCCGAGAATCAGTTCTCAGGAATTCAATTTACAACCTAGATTATATAAGTACAGGGCTTAGAATCCCTTGAAGCGTACCGAGATGTAGGTAAGTAATGGAACGAGCCCGTCCTATTTGTATGTCACGTCGTTTGTTCTACAAATTTTAAGATAATAGGCCCAGAGGTAAGTTGCGGCCCTACATCACGCGGCGGTATGATCCATGGCGCCGCTGGGACGCCCGCGTTTTCCGCTCTCAGGCGAGCCCCGTCGGGGATTAGGCAATTATATTTCTTTAAAAAATCCTCCATTAGATGTCCGCCGTCGGCCACACAAGCCCCGTCTAAAAGATGTCTCTTCATTTTACACCAAAAATAAAATCTTTATCCAGGCTTAGGGCGCGCCGCCCTATAATTTATCTCACTAATGGTTTTAGAGCTGACATCTGCCCTTTTGGGGTCTCGGCGCAGTTTATTTTCTTAAAATGCATTTTTCCCTCTTGTTTATTGCCTGGATGTTGAATTATTTTAAAGAAAATTAGGGATGCTAGTGAAATTTCGAATGCAAAATGTTTGGGTCTTTTGTGGAGTAGGAAGAAAAACGGCGAATGTAAATCGCTGCTTACTATTGTTAATAGAATATTTGATTATTTACGCAGCTAAAAAAAACGTTTTTATTTGAGCAACGCTTTTCTACTTTACGGTTCTGGGTTTCCTTCAGTTTAATTTTTATCAAAATGCGGTCCTAATCAGATTCTAATAAAATCAGTCCTAAATCAGTGTTTAATGTCACTAGTGACGTTCAGGATCATTTGCGATATCTATATATTTATGTTGTTTCACGTTTATGTTCATAAACACACACCGAAATCCTAATAATAAGGAAATATTATTTCGTGGTTTCGTAATTACGTAGGTATTTTCCGGGTCATTATAGCGTTTAAATTAAAACGCGTTTTCCTTCTATTTCATTGTTGACGGCAAATCATTACCATCAAATACGTTCTTCGAATGTTTTACGATTTCGTTCAAAGATATCGCTTAATTAAAAGATATCTATGTCAATTCAAATCGAAAATGTTTCATAAATTAATAAATTCTTCATTGTACAGAAATTGTTTCATAAGGTTTTTTTACAATGGTCCCGTACATAGGCGAGCTTAACCCTATAAGAGGTTTCTTACAGCAAACCTGTGATGTGGGTGATTAAGAAGATTTTGAAGTGAAACTTCTTTAGAATCGTTGTGATTTCAAACCGGAATCTTAAACGCTAACAAGGTTAAGCAACTTTGCGCGACGCCAGTACTTGGATGGGTGACCGCCCGAACAAAATCTTTTTGCACAGTATTTTTTATAATCTTATTTTTTTATAATTAATATCTCATTATTTTGTTGATTTACTGAAGTTTCACTTCTATCGTGTGTGAATCGCACACACACCTTTTTTTTTTATCTTAGTCTATCTGTCCTACTGCTAGGCACATGCCTCCCTTTTCTCCCTCCACTCGCTCCACTCCAGATATTAGATAAGCGTCAAGTTCGTCCCGCCATCTGATCCAGAAATGTGAATCAAAAAAGAGTAGGCAGACATGTAGTGTACCTACAAGTCAGAAATAGAGTCTGAAATATGAAAAAAGTTAAGTGAATGTTTATTTGCAGAATATTTTTTTTTACAAAACATACCAAGATCTTAAGGACTAAATAGAGTGAATTGTATTCAACCCGCAAGCAGATATGCAATTTTTATCAATATCAATGTTATTAAGAAACAAAATGAGGTATAAACTGAACACGGAACCCCAAAGTATAAGATGAAGTCTCTCTGATACATTTTCAATTATTTATAAATGGTCATCTTTTTAACCGAAGGAAGTTTAACAAATATCGTTAAATCTCAATAATAAACAAACTGTTTGTGTTAAATTTAAGTGATTTTTATGAATATTATAATATTATAGAAATCATTATTTCAAAAGTTATATTTTTTCTAACTAACGATTGTCTTCTACATAAACAAAACTGTATTATAATTTTTTGTAAGCTCATTTAATGTATAGTAAATTCATAGAATAGGCATGGATATAAAGTCTGTGGTGAACTTAAAATAAATTAAAAACTAAGATAACACGGAAATTGGCTTTATGAATACCCAAGCCTATATTTTGTTAATTACCCGTCACAGTCACAACAGTCTATATTTATGTACTAGCTGTGCCCTGCGGTGCTACCCGCGTTATAATGGATGAAGTAGGTACTCTTAACCAACACCATATTTATTTGAATAAAGATTAATATTATTATGTTGATACAACTTAAACAAATTATTTCGAACAAATTAGGTACCATAAAAACGGTTTTTGTGAGTTAATCTTAAAAGATTGACATATACTATCGCGGACTGTTTTTTAGATCATTAAAAGAGCTATTATTCTTTAATACATATTTTTTGTGTATCTTGAACCTTTTTGACGGCGCACGCAACGGAAGGCTTCAAAGATGAACAATTTCTCCCGTTTTTTACACATTTACCACTATATCTTTGCTCCTATTAGTCGTAGCGTGATGTTATATAGCCTATAGCCTTCCTCGATAACTGGACTATCCAACACAAAAAGAATTATTCAATTCGAACCAGTAGTTTCGGAGATTAGCGCGTTCAAACAAACAAACAAACAAACTCTTCAGCTTTATAATATTAGTATAGATATATAATATGTATGTTCCTTTGTCTCACTTTACAGACCAAACGCCTGGGCCGATTTCTATGTTTCACACGTCAATCGATTCCTCTAAGTAGGTACGGCGAGTGTCACTAAAGACATGGCGTTAGTGAACATTCAACATGAGAGCGGGGAAAGAAAACCGAAAATCTGCAAATATACTCGAGTAGGGTATCAAATGAAACAACGAATTACATTACTAACCAACATTTATTATGAATTTTATTTTTTTACAAATCTTAATTTAAATGGGAACAACATGCAAGCAATAATATCGTTTTAAAAGTAGATTAAGCTAAGAAGTATTAAGCATTTTTGGTTTACCAAGTGAGTTGTAATAAAGTGATTTATCCAACTGTATCATATTCATGAAAAACTGAGTCAAAGTTTAAAGATTCGTCGTCATAATTATACCAGTCGCATAATATACTATTGAGTGTATTTGCATGTCCATTGTAATCCTGTTTGTTTAAATAAATATCTTGACCAATTTTACACCTTCCTTCTATATTGCTATAATATGCAACACTATAATATTCACAACACTTTATTTGAAGAGTTAATCCATCTAATCAGGTAGAAGTTGCAGGATTTGAATAAGACGGGCATTAGAACGCGCTGAGGTTGATAATTCGCGGAGTGTTCGGCGCCGGCCGGCGAGATAAGAGGATCATCGCTGTACCGCGGAGGACACGGGCTGGGCCCCCCCCCCCCCCCCTCCTGGGCCGCGGACCTTCCACTGCCTAGACACTTACACAAGTTTACATCAAACATTTTTTTTTTTATTTAATTTTATGTTTGATAAGCCTTCATTTGACCACAATCTCACCTGATGTAAAGTGACGATGTGGTCTAAGATGGGACATGAAGACCTAGAAGATGGCTTCTCCGGACCACATTACGAAACACGAAAAAATCGCTTCACGCACTGGCCCAGCCCGGAGGGTGGTGACAAGCCGCGGCCGAAGCCTACCAAGTTTACATCAAACATATATACCAGACCAACATTTATACCAGAGACTGTTCCTAGCACCACCCGGAGGACACATTCTTAAAATGTAAAGTTTCTCCTTAGACGGGAGAGCAGAGTTCAAATGTCTTTAGGAAATTTTAAGCACTATTACCCAGGTTAATATTTAGGAAACGTTGGTGAGAGCGACCGGGCTCTCACCAACGGGTTCAATTTTGTTAATAATCATCATTATTTTAGCCATACAACATCCTACTATCCCACAAATATACGAAGCAAATGGATGTAGGTGTGTTTGTTCACGCAAAACGACGGGATTTCTTTTAAGCTGAAAATAACACTTAGGTTACTATTAATCGCAGTAAAATACTAATTTCCGTTAGAAAATCAATGATTCAAGTAAAGCCGCGGGTGGACAGGTAGTTCATTCATATATTTAGAATTATTTAAGTTTGTAAGATCCTGCCTGCATCCACCGTGAACAAACATTAAGTCGCGTGTCTATTTCATAGGTAAAAATCCTACGCTGAGCTTGCGATACGCGGTCGCCATTTGGCTTCAACTGATCTACATGTTAATTTAACTATGTCGGTGACTTTTACGTTCTAGGTCTCTCTTAATTTCTTATTCGGCAGTCTTATGTAGTCTCCGTTTGGGGCAATGCCAATCGGGTCAATTTCTATGCCTCGAAAACACTGGCATGAATTATCATTTTATCTTAATGGATATTCCATCCACTTATACCAAATCATTCTCATCCACCATACCTCATGATTCGCACTACAAAGATTTGTAATTGTCTCCCTGCTGCTGTATTTTCTGATACCTACAACCTGAGTTGCTTGAAGTCATGAGTGAATAGATACCTTCTAGATCTTTATGATCAATCCTTGTCCACATCGACACTTACTATCAGGTGAGATTATGGAGAAAAAAATATTTATTTAATATGAGTATTTTCATGACGACTTAATGAAACATCACGTTTCAGATCCCTAAGTACCAATAAATTAATTGAAAAAATACAGTCATGAATAAGTCCATACATTATAAAAAATATACGTCAGGATATCTCTGTATTTCAAGACTAAAATAAGCCAGTGTCCAAGAGATACAGCGTCCAATGAGCGACAAAACGCGACAATCCGCGTCGGCGACTCTTTATCTCAGCCCATAAAGTTTTACGGCAACACCGGCTGGGTTACCAACACCTCATCTCAAGCTGAGCCCCGGAGGGATCGTTTGACGTTTCTCAACTATATATAACTATGTACTGTACAATGAGGGAAAATATGATGTTTAAAGGAGGTTTTTTAGTTCCCTATTACATACATTTGTTAACTTTTAAATAGTTGAAATAAAGAAGCAGAAGTATTCTTTATTATGATAATGTAACAACTTGTCACAAAAAACAGCCCATGTCCCGACCACAAAAGGCCATAATATAATAAGAATGATAAATTAAAGTTTGTTCGTCTGTCTGATCGAGATAAACTGAAAAACTAATGAACGGATCTTTAAGCAATTAGGTTAAGTGATTTTTGTATCCGAGCAAAGCTGCTACCACGTTTTTAACCAAATTAGAACGAATTATTTATATTATCAAGTACTATTACGAGTCAGCTGGTATCAAATAATTTTAATTGTCACTTATAAATAAAGTTCTTACCTGAACATCTAGTCACTCAAAAAAGCTCAAATTGTCCAAAAAAGCCCTAATCTTAATATAATATAAATCTCGTGTCACAATGTTTGTCCTCGATGGACTCCTAAACCACTAAACCGATTATAATAAAATTCGCACACCATGTGCAGTTCGATCCAACTTGAGAGATAGGATATTTTAAATCTCAAATTATTGTCGCAATTTTAATTTATTGCTAATTATTTGTCTGTTATTATCTACAGGTTAACAAAAGTGTAAAATAAATGTCTTTTTATAGGTTGTCTATGATTTTTCTTGATAAGTTATTCTTACGTGGTGATAAAAAACTCTTTGAGCTATTGTCTATGTCTCGAAAGTTCAATATTTATTTTATAGGTTGTCTATGATTTTTCTTGATTTTGGTTTTAAAATGTTTGTCGTAGTCCAGGGTAGGTCTAAACGGTGAGCAAATAAGGGAAAATTGCCGGGAACTTTTTTTACCCGTGCGACGCCGGGGCGGGCCGCTAGTATTCAATAAATTTAACAAAACACTTAGGTATACCTACATTCACGCCATTCATCTGAAATAACTAGCCAAACAAGTGCTTGGAATTAAAATCAGTTACATCTTCTCTTCACACCGTCAAAGCATTCAGCTTCAACTTTATTATAAAATTTGTCCCATTTAAAAACTTTAAGCATTATTTCTCTGTATAACAAACCCGCGTAATACTAAAAAACTATCCAATTACCAAGGATTACTCAATAAGCTGAATAACCAACTTCTATAATTCATGTAGCAAATGCATTTTCACGTAAAAATAAAAGAAATGTCCTCTAATGTGGTCCCCGCAACGACTCAGGTAATTTCAGCTAGGGGCATAATCCCGAGTTATTTTCAGCATTTACAGTAAAACACCTGAACCAGTAAGTGTTCTAATTGCCGACTCAGCAAAAACTAGGAACTTGTTTACACAGAAATGGGGAATCTTGACGGCGCTTTGTTTTTAAAAGCAATTGAAGCATAAATGTACGAATTAAGAGTCAAATTGTATACAAGTGTAATTTTATTATCTGTACTAGTTAATAAATAAATAAATTAAGAACATTAAACCAGTAAACATTAGTCGTGATATTAATAATAATATAGAGTATAGTATAGAGTATAAACTCTCGACCTAATTACCGATAGGCCTAATATCGGCAATTAGTACGGTTGCTTGAAATTGTAGAATTGAAGAAATTGGTCATGAAATTCAATTTCAAATCAAAAATCAAATCAAATCAAAAAGTTTATTTGTATCTAAAAAAACATTATACATATTCAATAAATGGAAAAATAAAAACCAAACAACAAAAACAAAAATACATTAATAAATATGAAATATAAATTATTCAGATACAAAAGGGTCCCAGCTCAGCTTTTGCAGGTTCCATTCCATTCCATTTCCATTTTATTCATTCAAAGCTGGGGCTTCTTGCAGACACGGCAAACGACTATACATTGATTTCCTACCAATTTAAGAAGTTTAAAATAAATGCACAGTCAGACCTTATTATTTACAGAGAAAATCCAGATAAAACACCCAAATCCGCAATCTGTGTGAATGCCGTGAGCCAAGAAGAGAAATAATTATAATTAGCAAAAACTCGGAAGGATTAGGATGGACTGACTAAACGGAATTCGCCAAGAAAATTGGCAAACTTGGCAAGTCGGCCGAGATTGACTCGCCGGCCGCTGGGGCACCATTATAATGCTTATAGGAATCCATTTTATTACCAAATGTCCGTGATTTTGCTGGCGAGTTAAAGATGAACTAGCAAAATCTTTGCCATATTCGTAGTTTTCATTGTTATACCAAGTGATTGCAATATTCGCGTTAAAATCAACGAATCATCATGAACACTTTATTAAAAACTCAAGTAAGTAATACATAATGATCGCAAAAAATAGATCTAAAAAACGTCTCTATATTATCCGCTTATAAGAAGTTTTAAGATTGGTACTAGCTACTATAATTAATAATTTGACATACGCGTGGCGCACGGGGCGGGCGGGCACAGTATTTTCTGTCTTCCAGAAGACGCCCACCTTCGGGCGAGCTTACCATGACCGGGTCCTTAACGGCCACCGGAAGAGATGGAAGGCGGGGGAGCCCGCGGCTATTATATATAATAGCTTTATTTTAAATATTTATAATAAATAGGAATTTTCTATGATTTAAATTATCTTTAAAATTTAATGTAATACATACATATGCGTATACAACGAAACTATTACTTTGTAGCTAAGCCATAATTTGCTTTACCGCTACCCACTATCCGTTCGGGTTGTCTAAACATTCAATAGATTAATATGTTTGTATTTACATAAAATATATATATTATAGATATTATATGTTAGATCAGTACCAACGTACAAGCTCAACTTAGTTTGGGTTACGTAGTAATTTATTATTCTATGGTTTGGGCTAGGTGATGCTGTGTAATTAGTCCGGAAATGTATTTATTTATTCAAGCTTGCATCTCCTAAAATTCATCAAAATGGTTCTCATTTCACGACTGTCGATAACAGGGCTATACACCGAATTTAGCAACTATTTACTAGTAATATCATAACACGTTTGACACTTTTCACACTAGCTTCAGCCATTCATAACTCGTCCAATCTCGGTTAGAAGTGACTCTTGTGAAAATCGCCCGGCGACAGTCAACTCTTTTATTTTCGCCTCCACTGCAATATTAAATTATTGTCTTCCGCTCTGAATGTTGCTGTAATAAAATGCCTTTGTGTTGCATTATTATTCACGGAGACTATGACTTCGCGTCTATATTTGGAGCTATCAAGAATCTATTCAGATATTAAGATTGTGAGATTGTCTTTCATATGGGATGGAACGACGAGTTGTTCGTGGAAAATCTATTTGTGACTATTATAAGTTTTCGTGTTTGATCGTGAAAGGAATATTGAAAATTGTTTTTCAATCAGCTGGTGTAGGCGTTTAAGACATGTTATTTTTTCTTACTGAATTCTCGAAATCGAGTGTTTGTCACTAGTTCTCATAATCTATAATATAAAAATGAATCGCAAAATGTGTTGGTAAGCGCATAACTCAACAACGCCTGGACCAATGTGGCCAAATCTTTTTTTAAAATGTTCGTTGAAGTTCAAGGATGGTTTTTACGGCGAGAAAAATTATAATTATTGCTGGAAAAACCCTAAAAATAGACCTTTTCTTTTTCCCATACAAATGATTTGTAACTAAAACGTAGTCAATTTGAGCTTTATTGCTATGGTATAAAGTTCATATTAAATTACAAGCACTCACTGTTGTCTAAGCAATGTAGGTGTGTTCCTAACGTCAAAGATCATATCTATCAAAAGTATATAAAATTTTCATGTCACAATGTTAGTTACCGTACTCCTCCGAAACTGCTTTACCGATTTTTACCAAATTTTATATGCGTATACAGTAGGTCTGGAGAATCAGCTACTATCAATTTTTCATTTTGCAAAACAACGTTTGCTGGGGTCAGCTAGTGATGAATAAATATTAAGCTTTTTATGCGTAATTATCTTTTTGTACAATGGTTGTTCTAAATGATTCGTAAAAAACAAGTCGTTTTGATGTGATTTATATGCACCCAACAAAATTATATCTATTGTAATTTTGTTTTTAATACAGATCTAATTCTGGACCCCTTAATAATATTTCAGCGATATCCTATTATAGATATTTACTGTGACTAACAGTGAAAAGGTCATCTATTTTAAACATGAAATCTTTATCTATTGTTATACTATAAAGCGAAAAGGTTTGTGAGTTTGTTACGTTGTAGGGTAATCTTTGGGTGTACTGTACCAATTAAAACGCAATTTGGTACACATCCTCTAGATAACATATGCTACTTTTTACAGCGGAAAGCGGGAAATTATAACGCAATAAACACCGTAGAATACTGCTAGTTTATAATAGGAGTATTATAAAAATAAACAGAGTAGCGTTAACCAGGTTTCCTTAAAAATAACGCGTCGTTACAAAAAATAGTAAAAACCCCGCGGGCGCGTTATAAATGGCCGGTAATTAGGGCAAACACCGCGCAGGCCGGGCGCACACAGGGTTAAGATATAACTTACGGATTTAAGTTTTAGGTTGTATTTGCGATATATTTAACGAGTACTTCATATAAGGTTACCAAGCAACTGGCTTACAGTTTATTTATTTGTTTATTAGGACCACCAACAAGAAAATACATTAAAATAGCTTAAAATTTATTAAAGTACATAATATTTATGTTCTAGCTTCAAGTTCTTCAAGCGCAATATGAGTGCAATTTAAATGAATTAAACTTCATCATCGTCATCATCACCCTATTAACTTTCCCACTGCTGGGACACAGGGGGCCTTCTCTCTTGACGAGGGAGATTAGCCCTAAATTCACCACGCTGGCCAAGTGCGGGTTGGTGAATGCCACATGTCCTTCAAACTATTTTAAAGTTCTCAGAACATGCCGGTTTCCTCTCGATGTTTGCCTTCACCCATAAAGCAAGCCTATGCTTATGTAAGCATAGGCTTCTAAGGAAATAAACGTTTTGACTTTGACCATCCATGTGGACAAGTCAACTTAAAGCTAATTTAAATAAAAACTAAGAATAATCAAGGAAATAACATTGTCTTGACAGTTCGCTTCAATTTTTTACACTGAGTTGAGAAGCGAATAGAACAACTCAGCTTCCATCTCTTATGTTGTTATTATAACAATATTCAGAACATATTTGTTATTAGAGTAAATTGATGCGTTAGATAAGTTATGTGTTATTTTAAATTACTGTGAAGTGTGAACGACATAATAGTGTATATTTTTACTAAGAAATATTTTTTTATGTCAAAATATATTTTTGAGAATAAATTATTGATTTAAAACGCAACTGGTGTACATATTAAGATAGGGTATGTCGCAGTGGTACCCTCTACCGATCACTCAGGGTGGACAAATGGGATGTTGAAATTTTCGACCCCTCTGGAGAATTTGCAGTCAAATGTGGCTAGAAATGGTGTAAATTAAAACATATTATATTGTATTGAAATTGTAAGATGGGGAAATGGCAGTCGATTTACTAGATTGTACAAAAAACATAGGGGTTTGGTGTCTGTTATTTTACCGACTTAACGTGGAAGTTGCTTATTTATTTATTTATTTTTATGACCATATAATTGTATTCCATAATAAATACATAAATTTCTAGTTGTCAAAGTCGATCGAAATCAACAAAAAAAGTTTATATTTTGCCACAAACAAATTCATTCATTCTAGACAGTCATTTTTGACGTATCGGCGACTATCCTGCAATATTTATTTATTTCCACAAATAATTTTATTTCCTCTTAAGCAATATCCGCTCTCACTGTACCACCGGGCTTCCGGTGTTTTTCAGGCAGTTATAACCGGCCAGTTTTTGCGGATATTATGCTTTAGCGCCGTGTCCTATTATTATGAACGCATCGCAAAAACTGCAACACCTCTTTATAACGCCATCATTGTTCGCCCGGCAGAGATTAATGCGTATATTATTTTTGTTAGGAAACTCTGGAATTACTATTTTTATGAGGTCTGGTTCGGAGGTGGAAAATCTAGTTTAGTAAACGGTAGCGGGTTTGATTCTCAGAGTTCCTTGAGGGTTGGGAGGGACAAGTGTTTCTCTCACTTTAAACATCATCATTAATATTCTTACATAACATACTATTTAAGAATTTGTATCGTGGTCTGGATATTCTTTCGAATTTGCCTTTTCAACAATCGATTCTCTAACATGGTCAACTAACCAACTTTAGTAATTTTATTTCTCAACCTCAGCTACAAAATTACGCTATCTGTATTTTTTTAATCTTTAAAGTTACTTTTTAAGTCTTAAAACTTTTGATAAAATTCCGGATAAATTATGATCTCTATGTGGTCTATCTATCTAATCAAAGACGTCACACTGGGCACAATCCGTCTTTGTTCAGTGCAGCTGCCAGGAGCTGGAATGATCAGCCACCTCCATTTTCGTCGGCTCAGCGCCCGGACAAATGTACCGGAAAGATAACGTAACGGCGGAACCGCACTATATGTTACACCCCCACTACACCCGATGTTACGGCGCACATTACGTTATGGCGTGCCACGGTCACTGAGCAAGCCTGTTTTTTGCGATAAAATACTGAATAGCTGAAAGGTTGTAACGAAATCTTTTAAATTTGGTGGAAAAAATCTGAGTTGACTCAAGGATTTTTTGTCTCTTGTGATTTGTTTGGCTAGGCTGCCGTGTAATTCGAAACACTTGATATGTTTCGAAACCCTAAAACCTAACTGCAAAATTTAATAATCGTATCATAACGATGATATTTTAGTATATAGGAATTATATTTGTACAAATGTCTGTAAGGTGTATGTTTATATGGGCCTGAGATGCCTGAAACAAATGATTGATTATTATTATTATAACTAAGTTCTAGGGCTTGTGTATTTTTAACCCCCGACCAAAAAAGAGGGGTGTTATAAGTTTGACGTGTCTGTCTGTCTGTCTGTCTGTCTGTCTGTCTGTCTGTGGCATCATAGCTCCCGAACGGATGGAGCGATTTCAATTTAGTTTTTTTTGTATGAAAGGTAAGTTTGGCCCGGGTGTTCTTAGACATGTTTCATGAAAATCGGTTGAGCCGTTTAAAAGTTATGGGGGTGAGAGTGGGGAAGGAAAACAGAAAATCTGCAAATATACTAGTGTGGGGTATCAAATGAAAGCGCGTCGCGTCCACATTACATAATATTATGTTGTTTTACATTTAAGGAAATGAAGGCATTGGAATCGGGGGTTTTTCTTAAATTTTAAATTTAGATTTATTAGAATACGAGATAAGGAGGAATCGGAGATGCTGCAGGTTCACTGTGGATGCCTAAAATCAAACCTAGATGCAATTGCTTGTCAAACGTTAATCTCTGGTCGATCAGCAGGAGTCAATCTACAAAGCGCTTAGTGCACCGCAAGCGGACCCTTGCCCACTGCCTGCGCCACTTAAATAAAAACATCAAACTGGAGCATCTCTTTTATGGATTTCAATGTTCTTTCGTTAGTTCACGGTTTGCCTTCCTCGCCACGAACTTGCATATTTAACCAAATCAACTGGTAGTTGAATCTATATCTTTCTGACAGACCTGAACCCGGCTTGGACCAGGAAGTATTTCGTTTTAGGGCTTTTTCTTAATCTCCGTATAAAATAACCAAAAGTTAAAAGGTTTTTAAGCCAACTGTGTGGTGTTGTGTGTGTTGTGTAGTGGTGGTTATACGATATTTCGATTTGGAAGCCAAAAAAACATTGTAAATCTGTAAATCCATTTTGAAACTCCTAGGATAAAATATGTATTTAATACTTGGTCAGTGGCTTACTAACGCTATTAATATTTCAACTTTCAGCTAAATCGGTTCGATTGTGGTGGTCATTTTTCTAAAAGTATAATTGCCTACCCCAATTTCTCTTCCCATCCAAATGCCACACAACCTCTAAGTAGAAGCATATAAGTTACTCATAAAAGATATTTCAAATTGAATATAACACAGCCCGAGATATGATAATTCTCATTATACGAGCGAGTATAATTTAATTTAAAGAATGTGTCGTGAAAATGATCTCGTGGTGTTTACCCGAGGGTGTAGTACCCAGGTGTAATTTATTTGTGTAATTATATCCAGCACCCTTCCATCCAGCGTCGGCTCCGCGACGCATATTAATGGCGTTCTTACTGGAATCCCCGGATGAGGAGTGGTTGCGTCGAATCCCGGATAAATTACTTAGTGGCCGGGTCCGGGCGAGAACCTTCTCTTTTGAACCCGGGTACCGCACTGAATAGTTTATGCACGGTTGACATTGGGATACAATTAAACGTCAGATTTTCATTTACTGTGAGGTGTGTGAGGTTTGTGTTTGATTTAGCGTGTGAAATTAACTGTTTTGGACTGTGTTGGAGAAAATTAAGGTTGATTATATTTTTCATTGCAATATGGAATAATGGCCGGGAAACTCTTTAAGAGGGGTAGCTGAGTATTCTTGGAATACAACATAAAATTATGGTGTGAATGGAAATTTCCCATCAAACTTAATTCATAAATAAATAATTCTGGATAATCCACACTATTTTTTTCCATTTTATTATTCATATTAATCAAGAAAGTGCGTGCAGAACATACAAACACTTCACCCCTCGGCGTGAATCGAACCCGCTTACACTTCGCCCACTCTCGCCCACCGCGCCACTGAGGAAGTCAATTACACATATGCTGACGTTAATGGGGGATGTTTATAGTAAACATTCTACGGCTATGGAGAGAGAGGCGTAACTATCACCGATATCCGTTCATATTGATACAGGGAATAAGTCAGTGATACGGGTAGTAGGTACAGTCCATAGCAAAAGTAAGTGATCAAAATCAACGTTTCAAATTATGTTCGAGTGTGCCAAATGAAACAGGTTATACCAAAGTTTCAATTTAGAATAAAGTTTTAATTGGTCAAAATAAAATCATCCTAATAACACCGAGGATCGAAATAAATATGATCTTACTTAAGACACATTATTTTTTCCTTTACTTCTAACAAACTACAATAGTCAGTAACTTTTGACTTAATTTGTTTTAATATTTTTTTTTAATAAGTGATAAACCTCTCTTTTAAGGTGTAAACTATTTTTTTAATGCAGAAAAAGATTAAAGCATCAAAGAAGATTAAGAATCTTGTGTGCGAAGGTTACGAATATCTTAATCTTTTTCTGCATAAAATATTAAAAATTAATTTGTTTTTATTATTTGCGGGCCCTATTTAATCAGTTTCTTTTGCTGTTGATTGTACCAAATAACCTTCACCGTTTGTTCACGAATACCATAATCCTGCTAAATACCAAATGTATCGATATTGGCATATCGATGACATGATGGCATATAGTGGCAACTGCGGAGTCATGCGCGTCGTAAATTAGAGCGTGGCGCTATGGCCGTCTGGGGAGCCCTGCGGGACGGGAGCTAATGTGGACGGCTAGGGCTGCTACCTGCTACAGCATTTATTAATACAGTCAATGTATTACTAGGTACCTAACATAACTTTAGCCGTGAGTTTCCGTCATTTATTATAATAGGGTAGTTGACTAAAAATAATTAATTCATCATTATGATCATCTAAAAAAATTGTACATGTTATTTTTTTTTTCTTGCAAACTTATATAAAGACGATACAATGCACTGAAGTTTTGCGCTGGCTGTTATACATTTTCTGGTGGGCGACCAAGGACCCGGTTAAGAGAAACTAAGGATTAAAGTAAGTAAGTAAGTAAGTATCAGTTCTATGTTAAATCCCAATCTACCGAATTAATTCAATATGGTAATAAATCAAGTAAGGCGTAAGGAGGTAATAAATAGACAGGATTAACTTTCGCGTCTATATTATTTAGCGATCATGTTTTTTTATGCTTATGATATTAACTTTATTATGTGCACTTTCAGTACCTATCATAAGATTATACTACCTTGTCATATTGAACAAATAATATAAAAAAAACTTTAAAATGTATATAACTTCAAAATTCAATATTCAATTCAATTCAATTTATTTATTTCAGATAAAAATCCATACAACACATACAATTCAAATATCAATAAATAAATAAAATGTCAACAAAAATTAACGTATAACATTATTTATCTATTACTAAATTAGTTTATTGAAAGATATTAATAGCTCGGAATCATTAATGTTATAAAATTACAATTATTACTATTGAAATTAAAATTAAAATGTCATTATTAGTCTTAAACTTAAATCATAGAAAAAATAATAATAAAATATGTATATAAATAGGGATTAGAAAATAAAATATTAATCATACAGAGCCTATTAGTATCTTTATCCACCTGTCTTGAATAGGGCAGTCTGTCCGTGCTGCAAACATCTTCAAGATGCCGTTGCTGCTGAAATATACCTGGTCCTCAAAACAAACAATAAAAAAATAATAAAGGCGAACCACATACCCCTATCACATTGTAGACTATTGAGAAAACTGCTCTTTAAATGTGCAGTTAAGCACGTGTGGCAACCCTGCGGGGCGGTGTTGCCGCTCGCAAGTGCCAATAACGCGTAATGCGACGGCGACACGCGGCCGACGCGTTTTATTTTTAATCTATGGAATTTATCGATGCTACCTGATAACGGCAAGCCTATTTTGAAGTCTTTATTTTGCGAACGCTACTCGGAATGAAACTGTTGTCAACTGATTGATATTTCATTTTGTATTCCATTTTATTATTGATTAAAATTGTTCGAAAAACCAAGTATTTTATGAAATAATTATAGCTTAAGATCTGGCTGCAGGTACAATGCGTTTAAAGCGTACAGGGTTCAAACTGCATTTTTACGGATATTTTGTGATTCAGAGAATCTGGGGGCACGGCAGTGCCCCCACCAAGTCGAGCAAAAAAGCGGCACGGCCGTACCATCCTTTTCTCGAAGCAATTCAGGCCATTTTCGACCCCCTGTAACTTCGTTGTGGGTAAAACTAGAAGACTGAAATTTTCAGTAACCATGCAGGATTGTAAAGGCACGGTATATTTCAAATTTCATTCAATTTGAACCAGATTTTAAGAATTATAATAGGACAAATTTCGTAATTTTGTCACTCACTCACTGACTGACTGACTGACTGACTGACTCACCGATCATCAAAATTCTAAGGCACTTCTACCAGACCTAGAAGCTTCAAATTTGGAATATAAGTAGTATTTGGTGTATAAATCTAGGAAAAACTAAAAAATCTTAGAAAAAACCGGTATAGAGGGCGCTGTCGTACCTTTTCTCGAAGCAATTCAGGCCATTTTCGATCCCCTGTAACTTCGTTGTGGATAAAACTAGAAGACTGAAATGTTCAGTAACCATGCAGGCATTGTAAAGACACGGTATATTTCAAATTTCATTCAATTTGAACCAGTATTTTAAGAATTATAATGGGTCAAATTTCTTAATTTTGTCACTCATTGACTCACCGATCATCAAAATTCTAAGGCACTTCTAGCAGACCTAGAAGCTTCAAATTTGGAATATAAGTAGTGTTTGGTGTATGAATCAAGGAAAAACTAAAAAATCTAGAAAAGACCGGTATAGAGGGCGCTGTCGCAACGCCACGTATATACGAAATATGTACATAAGTAATAACAATGCGAAATATAAATAAATCCAATCTAGACCGGCAAAAAGAAAATTATATGGACATATATACAATAAGTAGAAGGTACCGAAAAGGAAAAAGTAGAACTGTCTACAACATACAAAAAGAAATTGTTTTTAATGTTGAGACTTGGCCATCGCACTAAATAATTGAATTTACACGTGTTTTCAGGCGATTGAATTAACACGTGTTTTCAGGCGATGGCCATGTCTTAATATATTAATATAAAACATTAAAGAATTTTGAGACGAAATTTGAAGACTTGGATTTACTTGGATCTCACAACTTTTTACCGCAGAACAACTGAGTTGCGCGACTTGGTTTTTTTGACAAGTATTGTTTTTGATGGGATATACATCTACTAGGTTGGCTATAAAAATAATGTCCACCAAAATTGAATTAAAAATACTTAGTAAATGTTTTGGTCATTCATATTCTTATGATTTTTAATATCTACGTAGTTTGTCTTGGTCCCGAATCATGTAGAAACAGTGTCTTTAAAATGACAAAAAATATTATAATAGCGTCCAAAATAGAAACATGTAGACTTCTCTCTTAGGCAAAATTCAAGTCAATTTTATTTCTTACTAAAATCAAAAATATTAGCAACAAAACAAGAATTTCGATATTAATCAATTTAACCAGTAGACAGTGGTTACTCACGTAACTTAAGAAGATATTATTAAAGATATATCACGAGACAATAAGTCTATCTATACAGAAAAGACTTCACAAAACACTTATTTTTATTTTGTTATTGAGTATATCAGTCAAATGAAATTGTATATTATTTCCGGTCCTCACATTTTGCATACTCAACAATATTTGACTCTCGCACTAACTAAAAAAAATCATCAAAAGATTCAAAAGCTCTCAACGCGATTCGAAACGGAAGTTCCGCAGAACATAGAACTATCGAACTATATCTGTGCTCGCGGCGCCCGCGCTCTTTGTTTTTCTAAGTTTGACCTAATTTTTGCGTGAAACTGAATGTTTCGATTCCCGAAGGAAAAGTTTGTGTGATATGAAATAGTTGTTTCCAAACTCCTGATGTATAATAGTTGACTGTTTCTAAATAAACACGTGCAAAAGTTAAATGTTCGTCCATAAGCAAGGGAAATGTTAAAAAAGTTGTAATTTTTCAAATTGAAATTTTAAAATGTTCATAATTTTAAACCTATTTATGAGTAAGGTCATCATCATTATAGGCAAACTACTAACGCTCCCACTGCTGGAAGTAATAATAATAATAATAATTTTTTTATTGCGTTTCTCATTCTTATGTAGTAGGTAAAGGGTTGATTTCTCCTTTTAAGGAATAAGGTTTGCTTGTGTTAGGAGAAATCGCTCTTAACAATCAGCCTAGCTAAACTACATATTTACTGCATTATGACATCATAATTTTAATAAGAAAATAAGAAGATAAATATAACTTAAACTTAGTAGAGCTTAAACAAGAGAATCAAAATAAACAGAAGTCCCTATGTCCCAGCAGCGTGAACGTATATAGAGGTGTAAGTACGTGTGGTGTAAGGAATTAAATTGTTATAGATACTTTGAACTTTGCGTCTTCAAATCAAGAGAAATCCTCAGAAAAACGAAGCGCGTTTTTTTATACTATGAAAATGACGATTTATAATAATAAATCATTTATTCAGAAAGACACGGTTTACATAATTGGATGATAAAAAAGTACTTACATACAGAACAGCACATCTTGATTTGTTAAGCGTGTGAATATTGTAATGACAGAAAAATCTTCCAAATGCTGTCTAATGTCTATAATTAGAGAATTTAAAAAAAAAGCTTATTTCAGTAACTCACCCTATACATTATTATAATGTCAAACAACGTAATCATTTGTATAATAAAGTCATTTGATTTTTCTTTTTAAGTTTAGTTGGGTCATATTTTAATTTACTATGAAGTTTTAAAACAACATTCAGTATGTAGAACTTTCTCACCGTCAAAATTGTAATATTTGAATATAGCATCTCCGTAGGAAATTGCAAGGTCTTCGAAATGTAACTTTAAGAAGAGCTCTTTGAGCTCTACAATAGATAGATTTATAATGAAGCGATGAAAATGGCTCGATTAGGCGTTTTTTACACACGAAATGTAATACAATAATACTCGTGGAACAACATGCTGCTGGCAGTGGGCTGTGTATACAAATTCATGTGTATGTCTCAAGAGCAAGGCAGACTACATCGCCACTGTGCTCCGCTGAAATGTATTATTGTTTAAAGTGCTTATAAAACCTCGACGGGACGTGATACTTCCGGAGCGTCTCCGGGACTATTTGCCTTTAGCGCGGCGCCGTAGCTGCGTAATCGGGATGTTGGATTCAGTGAGTCCAGTCTAATCCGAAAGCAAGCCGATTGGATGAAGGTATTGGGAAAGGGTAGCTCAAAGAATCGGTTACTCATAATTGATTGTCCGTATATCAATATGTAGGTATGGATATCGTTTGTAAAGTGAGTTGGCAGCGACGTGAAGGTATTAATAACAAAATATTTTGAGCCTTATGTTATGAGCAATGATATGAGTTACAGAAATGCTTTTGCAGTCAAGCATTTTTTGCATGGCTCCAAAAATATTCAACAAACTACTTCCTCAAGTTTGTAACTTACTCATTAACCAATTTAAAGACAAACTAAGTGACATTTTGATAGAAAAGGCATACTATACTGTTAATGACTTTTTATGTGATAGGCTATTTTAGAACTAGAATTATAAGTATTTTTTATTATTATTGACTTTTACAACATTTTCATTGCCACATAATGTGAATTTATTTGTTTTATTTTGTATGTAGTAAGTGACATGTAATGTTTGTGTGCTCAAAGTAGCAGCATATCGGCTAGCTCCATTGTCAACTCATAGCTACTTCAGACTTCAAGTCGTTCATTAATGCTCGTCACGGGTCCGTCCCGAGGCCGTCCCGTGTAATAGTGAGTGTCTCGTGTACACCTGCACGGGATTACGTCTCGATTGGCCGGCTCCATTGTCAACTCATAGCTGCTCGAGTCTCCAAGATGTTCATTATTTCCGTTCTCTGTTGTGTCAAAATAAGCTTGTAGTTCCTAGCTTTTGGTGTAAGATCGTTTGTGATTGTATTAAATGTTTCAATTGGGTCTTGGAGTTTCCGGGGTGAATTTCTTCGTTCATTTTTCTGTATCGACAATATGTTATTATGAGAAGTCTTTAACTTTTGATTGGATTTCAGCTATTTATTGTTGTAAATAATATAATCCTTTAAACAATACAATAGGAATTATTGTTTATTGAACAGTGCAGGTACTATTCTTCTCTTAGCGCTTAAAACAAGGTTTTGTATTTAAAAATAGCTTAATTTGTCTTTTAAAGCTACGACGTTTTAGCCACTAAGAAGGCATCAACATATTTTTCTACTAGAAAAGCAATGAGCAATATAAATTTTAATATGTTGTCGGGTTGTGAATGTGTGACATGTCGTAGCTCAAGACTTAATGATTTCCCTAAAACAACCGGGGTAAAAGTATCTTAATTTACCTCACCTATTTGTCACTGAAAATCCAAATAGGTGAATAACGGAGATTAACTGTGATAAACAGATACAAATACAGATAAACAAAAAAAAATGTTCACTTCTAAAGTCATCATTGCATTTAGCAACTATTTTAACATAGCAAACAGTCAACAGACAGACACTTCAATTATATATCTGTATAGAGTACAAACCGGAAAATGACGTCACAGACCTGATCAGCCCCAACAATACACCAAACAAAGCCACAGCTATTACTTTTATCCACAATAAAGCGTAGATTGTGGATCGAAGTCGTCTTTTACACACGAACGGGGTCAGGTTTTCAGATGAATGTTACCTTTGGCAGGGGCTAAATCAAACAAGATGGTGGAGCTAGCAATGGAAATGTTTTGAGGTTTAGTGGCCTGACCTAAATATTTTTTAAGCAGGCTTAACATAACTGTGTACAAGTTTCAAAACATATATATAGGCAGGGCGCAAACGGGCCACCGACTACACCGATGGCGGTTGCGCGGCATCGAGCGGTAGCTGCTAAATCTGTATGATTACAAAAATCATACAGGCTGGTGTTTGCAAGTCACCACTTTTTTATAATCTACTCTTTTCTGTATGGTAAGCGGGGCTGGAGTAGCTAGTGGCGAGTATTGTCATGTCTTGTGAGGCCCGTAGGGCCAAGTAGCGAGTCGCGGACACTACTGTAGCGAGTGGCCACCACCGACCACGCGTGTGCGTGTCATAACAATATGTCTGAAAAATCGTGTGAACTACTAAGAGCTGGCCACCGGTCACTGTGGTCGGTGGTCCGTTAGCGCCGAGCCTGAGTTAAAATTGTTGTATATTATATTGGGTTAAGTTATTGTATTTGCAGAGTGGATTGTATCATTAATGAATATTCTAGCTGCTTAAGCTGGCGTGGGCTCGTATTTATGTCAAATATTTACAAAAGCGATCAACAAAGCGAGTTTTTGAGTTTATTCCGAACATAAAGACGGACAGGCAGATATTACAACGAAGGACTTTGAATTATAAATAAGATAGAGAAAAGATTTTGATAAAAATACTTTAATTGAACCGGTTTTCATAACCGAGAAGACTAAATCTTATCTACTTAATAATAAAATTAATCGCTTACTTCTTACGGACTATCATACATAATATATATCTTATATACTAAAATATCATCGTGTCCGTAACATGGTATCACTTTGTCGTGTCAAGATGAAAATCCGCAAAGAAAAACAAAATTTTAATTGTACCACCGAAAGTCCATTTCCCTTAACAAGTTTTTAAGACACAGGGAAGCAGCAGTAAAGCCAGTTAGTTATAGCCCAGACCGTGATAAAATCTAGGTTTGTTTAGCCACTATGTAGAGAACTTTGAATATGGAGGTGAGTAACCAAGACCAAAACTTTAGTAAAATTCATTTAAACTTTGCTAACTTAACATTTGCATACTTATTTTGGAGAAGCGAACGTTCCTGCACGTATCGCGGCTTCTCGACAAAAGTGTAGTAAATCCTACTTCTACGAACTTTCAGATAATTAACTTACTTTTGTGTTTCCTTTGGCGTCGTTCTAACACACGTTTATGCGTTGGATAAAATTGCGAAGGTGTAAAATGTAGGTTATGAAATCGATATGAGTATCAAATTAGTTCTCGTCAGAAAACCAGCGAAATTCCACCTAAAGATGTATTTGCATATGCTGAGGCGAAACCTTTTGGCACAACGCATTTAATAATTTATGTTCATGTACATAGTAATTAGCTTAATTGTAATTTTCCTTGTTAAATGTGTGTGTTGTGTCTATAAATGTTTCTCTCTCGCTCTTTCTCAAATTTCAAACCGAAGGACAGGAGCTGTCTTGGGTTGTTCCCTCAGCATCTCATTCTCCTAGCACTCTTCTTTAACTAAGACTTAGTTGACTTCTCTTTCGGAGTATCACGAATGCGATAAATGTGTTTTCTATTATTTACAACTTTTACCGTCAACCGCATATCACCCGGAATATTACTAAAATCCCGATTTTCTGATACATTTCGTTATCTTCACAATTAGATACTATGCACTAGTAAATATGTACTTTACTGAGAAAAACCAGGTTGCTACTGTAACAGCAAAAATACATTAGCTGACTGGTTAGCTGACTAAAAAAAAATGGCTTGTCATTGAGATTATTTATAAGTGAACATAAAAATTGTTTCTTTTTTCTTACAAATGGAAAATCAAGACGATACCAGTGCCTTGAAGTTTCGCTTTAGTTCGTTAGTCAGTTCGTTTTCGTGCGATTTGCACTTAATTTATACGTCACAAGCCCCTGCTCCATAAAGTTGATTCTCTGTGAATAAATATTTCCGAACAATCCAACAACAACTTTTAGCCCCGTTGTAAGCTCTAAGCTTGTGCTACGGGTACTAGACATCTGATATACTTAATAGACATACATACATGGATATTAATTATTAATACTATAAAACACTCAAATCAAATCTATATTTATGGACTTGGGACTTTTTAATTAAACACAATATAGCTGTCCAATATTTTCGGACGGGCTAACAAAATTGTTTAATTTAGTGAGCAAACTCATTTAAATATGCTACGGGTGTAAAGTATTCTAATAAAACAGGTGATTTTTGTAAAATACCTACAACACAAAGCTTACAATATGCATTAAAGGAAGATATCTCATAAACTGCTTGCTCTTTTCGACCTTTCTCATAAAAATCACCAAATCATGTCCTGGTTCTGGTTCTTTTTCGAAGTCATTTGTAAAATACAGTTTTTTCAATACCAGTAAAGAAATTACACTTAAATTGCATCACAGCTCACAATGGCATAGTAAATTTTATACAGAACGTTTTAAAGGCTTGAGCACACTAGCGGGCGATGTGGCGATAGTGGTGATTTGCGAGTGAGCCGTTAAGGCGTACGTGCGATGGCCGATCACTTGATAACCGCGCGATCCAGATATAACCGCTTCTTTCCAGATAACCGTTATCTGACTAAAACAATGGAACTGACCACACCACTGATTAATTTCAATGGATTGAGCCGGTTTTAAACAGTTGTAGGCCACTATCTAGAACCCCTCCTACTTTTGAATTTATTTAAGTATTCATCACTGCTCAAAGTTTATATACTAACCTAAAAGTATCTTATTTTATCACACTATTTTTTTACGCATAATAACTTCGGAATAGACATAGAATGCATAGAACAATGAAAATATATAGGTAACGAGTTTTTTAGGTATATAGAATTTGATCTTTCTTAAGGACCTACGAAACAAAATTGACTGTTCCTCTGTCGATATTTTTTGAGTAGGTATTATTGCCTATATTAAATTTGGGATAAATTAAAATAATCTAATGTAAAATAAAATAAATATTGCCATACAGACAAACCATATACCATCATTTAGCCGCATGTTTATTATAATATTATTCTTAAGTATTAGGAGAAATACTAAATAATACTAAATAATAATAATTTACAAGGACAAGTAAAAATATTAAGATATATTAAGAATAAGTAATAAGTTGTCCACTTACAAACATACCTACCTTAAGCCCACTACGATATGATATTATATAACATTGTTACCTGCTACTAATTAGCTACAATTGAGTTAGAATGTACGTTGTTTTGTTGATGATTTTCGTAGAACGCGTGCAATTTATTTTTATTAATATTTTACAGGTCTTATTTTAAGGCATATCAAAATAAAAAAAAGTTACAGCTACAAGAAAAATAGATGCCGTATTAGATGAATACTTTGTTTTTTTTTTATAAATTTAATATTAAGATGTGAATTAATAAAATTTGGTAAGGACTCTTTAATAATGAAAATACAAGATTTGTTGACCCGTTTTGGAATTAAATTTAAAAGTCATTATTATTCGCACCCCTCAAGTTATTATCGTAATTATAACCGTAACAGAATATTTTTGCTAAGCGTAATGAGGCACTAAATAACTAACACAAGTTGTATTTCCACATTATAATTACAACCAGCGCAGTCCAAAATTAAAATCTAGCACTGAGAGAATTTATTACATGCGCCATAACCATTTCTTTCTCTAATTATTCCATTTTCCATATTTGCTGTCATAAATTAAACAAACGATCCAGTTTCAAGCAACAAAATGCCTATTAAAAACAAAATGAGCATTTCATTCTAGGAATAAGTCGTTTGCGGAGAAATATGTTTCAACACGGAGCTGAATTTAGCCCGACAATCTGCGCTCTTTTCTCTCTTCAATTCTCCTATTTTTAAACTATCTTTGCACTAAACTCAATTTACACTTACACTTGGAAGTTATTCCTTCCAATCATGCGACGCTGTTTCTGCTAACGGAGAATATTCTTTGTACCTTTGAAATTACATCCTCACGTAATTTATGTGACCTAATGGGTGACCTTGATTAATGGCCCTGAGCAATAAATATTTTTGGGCATGTTATCAATGCAGTCGTGGCCGAGTGGTTAAGGCGTCTGACTCGAAATCAGATTCCCTCTGGGAGCGTAGGTTCGAATCCTACCGGCTGCGAATTTTTGTTTATTATGTATCTTTTTATAAATAGCTTTTCAACAAATAATGTAACGGAATAATTTATTAATTCTTGTTTGTAAAAATTTACATTTACTTTCGTTTTACTCAAGCGTAAACTCGAGCAGCAATTTATAATTTTCCAGCAAGCTAAGAAAACGATGTCCGCCAAAAATATTGTGTAAAAGTTAGGGCTACAACAAATGTTTCGAAGTAAAAGTTCAAATAACCTCGTTTGAAAGTCTCAAACAGCTCAGGGGCGAACATATTAAAACGTCCGTAATTCGCAACAAAGCCGGGGTTAAAGCAGCGGAAATACGCTAAGAAAGCCCGGAAAAACAACGTGTGACGATTTCCGGCCCATTGGTGGTCGGCGGCCGGGACCGGAAGCGAGGGGCGAGCGGGGCATTTCCGCCGACCCAAACTGGAAATTCCCAAACTGGAAATTTCCAAACTCTGTAACTTAGTACGGCTGTCCGTTCAAAGGGCGAGAAGCCAACTGAAGACTTTTTCTCGAGTGGACGTTACTGACCCTTCGGTTTGTTGATGTGGAGTTCCTTTGAAACTCGATCATGTAATTTGTTCTTGAAAGTTTTCCTTTCTGTTTCCATCACATTTTTGGAATATTTCAATGGGAAGTTGAAAAAGCCTTCAAGATCCGCGGCTCTACCTACGCATAGTTCACTTCCGGCTTCTTGTATCAGTCGCGAAGTTTGTTGGCTTGTTACACTCGGCGCTGTTTACAGTATATTATAATGTATCTTGAAGGAGACTTTAACAGCACTTATAAGTTCTAGCATAACCTAGATTATTTGTAAGTTTTTAAATTACATACTATAATGACATTTTAAAAAAATAATTATATATCTTTACAGATAATTTTATTATTGTGTACTTTAAAAATGTTAATTTTAATACGATAATTACTAGCTCTGTTTATTTTTATTTAGTGGTAAATAAATAAAAATGACGGCCCGCCCCTCGGCTTCACACGGCATCAAAATACCGTTTGTATGAGAAAAAGAAGCGCTTATAAAAAACATCCTCAGACTACTACAAACATTTAAAAAAATTGGCCTAATTGTTCTAGGCGTTGCCCCCAGTACATAATGGCCTGTGATGGGCCACGCTTTGCAATGCACAAAATTGTAGGCCACGATCACTTGGCGTTCACATAATAGCACATGGATCATTGCTGCCAGGCAAACCACTTGCGATGGACATTGAAGTAATTACGGCTGCTGCTATTTATTTGTAGACAAGTACTCTGTAATACTTGTATACAAATAAATAGTGTTTACCGTCACAAAATTATTACAAAGAAATTGAAAAAAAGGCGATAGTGGATGCTGACCAAAACAATGAACCAAAACAATGACCTGAACTAAACAATGGCCGGTTGTGTAAACACCACAGGCCACGCTACGCCACGATTCATTTGAAGTGTGCCCAAAAAACCGACAACTCCCCGATTGTGCGCCGCGATTGACAACTGTCCGCCATCATATACCATTACCCCCTGTACACAATGGCGATGGCCTGTAGTTTGCCCGCATGGGCCATTGTGTGCAAAAGTCGTGTATATTCCCACTTAGCGTCTAATATTTATAGGGTAATGTCAAATCAATACATAATAAAGGTTTATTATACTACAACTAATCAACTAGAAATTTGAAGTTTGTTAAAAATTATGGTCCGGAAATTGAACCCACTCTGGACTTACCACCACTAAGCCATTGAGGTGGTCTATAAAACGTGTCACACCGAAAAGCTGTTTAGTGTAATAAGATCTACAACAGACGTGACCTTATAATTGGGGTAAAATATTTATCACTAAGGCAGCGTCCTCGTGAAGTGATTGTGTATGCGATGCGATGTGTCTTGGCGACTCGACCTTACTTATCCCCTTCCCTGTGCCATTCCGTTCGCGCAAAAATGTCAAGCCAACAGCTGATCGCCATCGATGCATGTACCGGTTTCAATTCTTTTCTACATAGACCGGTTTGTTCTACCAGTCAGACCGGTAAAACTGTGCTGTGTTCTGCCTCACTGTTTCCGAACCGCACGGCGCCGGCGCCACTTGTTTAAATAGTTTATTAATTTTAAATTAACCTGTCCATGGTATGCCCTGAGCTTCTATGGAAAAAAATGTTTTGACTTTGACTTCGCTTTCGCTTCCTGACCGCTCAAGTACACCACCACTCCACCCATAATACTGAATAGATTCTGATTGCTATTTGTCAAAACTAAATTCATTTATACGACTCCACGAAACTGCTCCTCCTAATCCGCGTCTGACGAGATCTCGGCTCCAATTTATAGTTCTCTTCACCCAAATTAATTAGTTCTTGAATACCAAAGTTTGGAAGTTATGTTACTAATTTCGCAAAGATTTGACAGGGAATCAAACCGCGCTCTGCGCCTAGCGCCTCAGCTATGGATAACTAAACTATAATCAGGACTTTCTTGCTAAGAGGCCTCTGAGAAGTTGTTTATTTCCAGTGAGTGGAGTTTGATGCCGCCCGGACTATTAGTCGGCCTATTTGCTCTATTTATGAGCCTCTTAGTGGTCGCAATAAGAAATATAACGGCGGAAGTCTATAATTTCTTATTAACATTCGTTATAGTTGGTAGTTACAAGTTGTTTGGACGAAACTCGGTTATGAGTCTTGTTTATGTTGCGCTGATTTAATAAGATATAAAAAATAATGTTGATTGGGGTTTTGCTTTATTTTTGTTTGATATAATTGAATCAATGAAAAAGTAAAAGTCTATTGTTTTGTCTTTATCTTTAAACGATTAAGAACATGACGTGTTTAACCCAAAAATCAATTCGTAAATATAGGATTACAATGGTTGGACGGATGTAAACCTTAATCTAGTAACTCAGGAAATAAATTGCAGGTACAATTTATTTCTCAGGGTAAAATCAATCAAACACGAAGGACATCGACGTTATTATTTTGAAGTAAACACATCGATTGACGCATTGGAACATTTCAAGTATTGCTATATTTCTCTGTCCCATTTTTTCAATTAACCAATTGAAAATTCCTAGGTTATCTTCTACGATTAAATGCAATCCCTTATTTAAGCGCGGATTAAAAACAGCTGTCTACTTACTTTATTTCCAGGAAATAATTTTACGATCATACTTTTAGAAACTTTGAAGAATTATACTGGGTTTGGAATACAAACTTTTCAACCTAAAAAATCTACTAGCTAGACCGTTCCCGCTTCCCTCGGATGAGAAAAGCTTGCTGTTGAATCACTCTACCAAAAAGCATTCAGATAATTACAGTAGTTTTGAGTTAATCGAGAACATAGGGTCAGACGGGCGAGGCCGGGCACTTATATTTATAATAGCACTTTATTAGACTCGAGGAAACGTAGGTCATAGAATACTCGTAGGTACAGCTTATTGAATTGAAAACAAGAAAATTTCCAATCGACGTAAATTGTAAGCTCGTCATAAATTCTCAGAATTTCTGTGTCCCATCATCTCTCTCTCCTCGAGTCTCATCTCACTGAAATGACAGAATGACACGTACGAAATGGCACTGCAATTCCATCTTATTACAATTTCTTAAATAGTTCCCCGGAATAGAACTCACGTGCCAAATGGATTAGCGCTGCAGGTGTCCGCTGAGTCAGCCGCCCCTCGATTACGCTGAGAGGCTGTCCGCTAATTGGAGTCCGCTGGCGTCCGCTAGCGTCCGTTTGCCGCTTGCACGTCTTCTAGATAATTAATGAAACTGTCTTCAGTACTAATAATACAATCAGAGCCAGAATGCTTCTCGAGCTTGAGAGAAATTGTTCTTGAATTAAATATTCTAGAAGATATTATTTCAGGATCTGGATGGGTAAGCATTTCGTGAGCCTGAATTGGAAATTACTGTTTCCATGAAGTACTTTAACGCGGGTGAGATATGAGGTAATATTTTTATTATAATGAACCCTCATTTGATGCCTTACGCGCATTAATTAATAATCATTGATGGTGGATATTAAGGCCTTTATTAACCACGCTGGCCAAGTGCGGGTTGGTTAATGTCACGTGCCTTTTAAACTCTTGAAAGTTCTTAAAACATGCCGGCTTGTAAAGTGCACATTATTTTTTTTAAACCCAGAGGTGAGTGGCGGGGTTTGAATCGACGACTTTGAAATGAAAGTCGAGTGCCCACTAAGCCAACACTGCTGGTTCCTACAAAATGCACAGCCAATCATATGCATTTCAAAAATTGCTTGTTTATCATTTCAAAAATTGTTTTACTGTACATTTTAAACTTGATTCCATTTTCTATATTCACACTTGCGGTTTAGTTTTGAAGTTTGTAATAAAAAGTATGAAGTATCTGATTATAAGGTTTGATAAAAATACGCATTGAATATGGGTTAGGCCCCACGCAATTTTATGTGATTGCTGGCTCTATATAGGGATAACGTTCAATGTTGTATAAAATAGGTACGCTAACCACTTATCGAATTCTAAATTATAGAATCGAGTCAATTGGATTTTCTCTTCAAATTCGTCTCAGAATTTTGCTTCGTGTACATTATTTTACAACTGTTGACTGTTTCACTATTGGTGTGGTGTGGTGCTTCACTATTGGTCTCATAAACAGGCTCAGAGTCGCTCAAAGAGCTATGGAGAGGGCTATGCTCGGGGTTTCTCTACGGGATAGAATTAGAAATGAGGAGATTCGTAGAAGAATGCGGGTCACTGAGATAGCCAAACGGATTTTTTCTTTAAAGTGGCAGTAGGCAGGCCATATAGCACGCAGTAAAGATGGTCGTTGGGGCCGAAAAGTTCTCGAATGGAGACCACAGATCGGCAAGCGCAGCGTAAGACGTCCACCAACTAGATGGACGGACGATCTGGTGAAGGCTGCAGGCTCACGGTGGATGCAGGCCGCTGCCAGCCGAAACTACTGGGAGGGAGGCCTATGTCCAGCAGTGGACGTCTTACGGCTGAGATGATGATGATTTACTGTTTTCAAGTAGGTTTAAATAAAAAGCAAACTAGAAGCATTAATTCGACGCGTATTTGTACATTAGTAACCTAAGAATATTTTCTATCTGGATTATTTTTGTTTTTAATAAGCAAACGCTTGCAAATTGGTCCAATTTAATTTAAATTAGCATAGGCATTATGAAATAGGTATTCTGTTCTTTCAGTCTGATAGCCCGCCCAAAAATACTAGACACATATTTTCTCTTTTTTAATTTAATTTAGTACAAATCGCAAAAAGTAGTTATATAGTTTAGTCGTAAATGTTGTAATGTGTTTTGTGTGGCTGATAAATAAATAAATAAAAAAGGCGTTACGGCACGCGAAATTTATTTCGTTTGCAATAAAAAAAAAGTGTATATTTTTTTAAATAACCTAAACAGCGGACATTATAAATGTCAATAGTCATATTATGTCTATTGGCCCTGTAGTGTAGTTATTAGGTTATATCATATTAATCAATTATTCACGTCTTTCATACAAGTCGGTTGTTTTTAACATAGTTTTAAAATAAACTCGACAGTTGGGCACCACACCACACGTGTATCGTTACCCGATATTTGTACGTAACGGTAACGGCTATCGTTAAACTGTTACCCTTATATTTTACGGGCCGTTACGAAAGTCTAGCGAATTATACAATTGGTGAAAGACATGAGGAGAAATCGAATTGTGTCATATTGTTTGTTATTTTGGAGTTTTTATGAACTAGGAAATAAATATTTCTAGATTATTTTAATATAGTAGAACAGCATCACTATGTCAGCCGTAGGTCTTCCGTAATAGTGCACTCCACTGCTGGGCTGGCAAAAGCTTCCCTCATTTATTCTAAATAGATTTACCTATGGAGGTTTTGCGAATAATATTTTCTGTTTTTTTTGTCAACAACTACAAATGGGATAGCCAATACTTGCCACGCTTAGCAGGCGAGTTGGCGGGTGCAGTATTTGGTGTCGTGTCCAAAAACGCAACTGCCCATCTTCAGGTTCGTTTCCCTTGAAGGGGTAAGGTACCCACAGGAAGAGACGGAAAATATACATTAAGAAAAACCCCGATTCAAACCACATTACAAAATATTGGTATTTAAAATAATTTCCTATAAAGTAAAACAATGGTGGTTTTACTCTTAAGGAAATTAGGGCATTGGAAACGGGGGTTTTTCTTAAATTTTAAATTAAATTTATTTATCCTATGAGCAAAATAATAAACTTATTAATGAGTACTGTTTTCTACAAAATATAATGTGTTGTCATTATTAGTAAGATATCACGGCGGCATGGCGTGTCCGGGCGCCGGTAACTGTGCGGTTTGGCCTGTTAGTTACTACCCGACTGCCAAGATGGAGGGGTATGTTCCCGAGTATGCACGAGGTTGCTTTGGCACGCTCCACTTCACTAAACTGCCCGGAATTTCGGTATTAGAGGTGTCCTATGAATTTATAATGATAGGGGTTATTAGACGTTCGATTTGAGGGCTCCTGTTCTCCCTAAAATTGTTAATGCCAAGGTATTTATAAAATTATGATGGATGGAGGGAAGGTATTCAAAATACGTTTTTTATTCATTAAAATATTTTTATTTACAAAAAAACAATAAAAGGCTTTGTCTTCAATATGCTTATTGCATCGTAATATATTTTGTATATTAATTCCATGGATGGCTCTGGGAGGCCTATCCGAGAGTTCGTGCTTTGTGACCAGCAGTAATGTAAACCAGCAGTGCTAATACAGGCTGAGGATGATGATGATAAAGGTATTCTATTAAAAATAAACACTTCCATAACAAAATACCATTGATTTTCACATTACAAATACAAAAACTACACAGGAAAATATCAATACACTTAAAATATAGTACAACGGTCGGCATTAACGCTAAAGTGATCTCTTCCAGGCAACCCTTTGGACATTATTATTTCAATCAAATAAAGAAATAAAGGTGCCTACTAGAATTTTAACAACAAATATACAAAATAATTTATTTACAAAGCTTGGAAAGTTAGTTGTGTAGTAGAAGCTATATTATTTAGGTACAGGTCTTTTTTTAAAGCATATTGAAATTAAACAAATTTATAATTACAACATAAATACATAGATGGCGTATTAGATGAGCGTTTTCTTTTATTTTAATATAATATTGCCTTAAAATCAGAAAACAGAGATTAATTAAAAATAATAATAATAATTTAGTAAGGCCTCTTTACACTACTTTTTACGAAACGAAAATCATAAAAACTTTTGCATCCATATGATAATAATGATATTCATGAAAGCTATAACCTGATGGTTAACCAGCTTTCATGAATATCATTTATTTCAAGTTCGCGGTATGTGGATTGCATTCAAAATGAAATCAAACTGGATATGTAAAAATGTGGAGAACCACGTAAACTCGTCGACATTTCTTCAAATGCTAAACCGCCGGTGGTCGCGCTGATTGTGGCTGCCGCCGCGCTGGGGTTCTGCAGATGCGTCGTCAAATATCCCACACTCTAAACTATCTTACATCATGGAATATTAACATTAAATATATAATATAAATTATACCTAAACGTACTATAGTTACGGATAAGTTGAGAGGTAATAGGTTAGTGTGGTTTGGGCATGAGAAGGAACGAAAGTCATGTTACGAGAAGAGCGTTAGATATGAATGTGGATGGATACGTGGGAAGAGGGAGGCCAAAGAAAAGATGGATGGACTGTGTGATAGAAGATATGTGTAAGAAAGGAGTGAGTGTTGAGATGACGGGTGATAGAGGGAAATGGAAGAAAAATACATGTTGTGCCGACCCCACATAGTGTGCGACAAGGGCAGGATGATGATGATGATGTACTATTTGTGATATTATGTATACCTTTATAAGGGCCTTTAAACCTTTACTGTGTTAATGGCTACTTGAATGATATTTTAGTTCTCTTTTAATTTTTGTATAAATATGCACAGCAAAATCTAACCCTAACTCAGCAGAGCTTGGACTTGGGGTGATCAGACTTAGGGGACTGGTAAAGTATATCAAAATAATACATAGATACATCTTTATTGTGCACCTAAAATTATACAAACAGTAATAAGACAATAAATTAAAATACAAAGGGTGGCCTTATCGCTGTCAGCGTTCTTTTCTGGACAATCCAAACAACAACATCTAGCCCCGTGGTAAGCTCTAAGCGTGTGCTACGGGTACTAGACATCTGATATACTTAATATAATAGACATACATCTATATATATAAAAGAAAGTCGTGTTAGTTACACCACTTATAACTCAAGAACGGTTGAACAGATTTGGGTAAAAATTGGTATGGAGGTAGCTTAGAGCCAGGAGACGGACATAAGATACTTTTCATCCCGTTCGACAGCGTTCCCGTGTGACTTGACATGAAACGACAGTCACAATAAAACGTGTCAAAACAAAAAAGAATCAGATTTGGAATAACAAAACGCAAATGATAGCTATGTAATTGACGTATAATGACAGCTATGTAATGATGACGCATAGATGACAATTTGATATTTGTAAGAAATCAATATTCAAACTATTTCTATTAAATAAATGAATAAGAATTATAATGTAATGATATAGAGGGAGAGCCAGGGCCTGCCAGACCTACGTTAAAGTATAAAGGCTGAAATTTTTTTCACGTGTTCTCACTGGTGTAGGGAACAATGCTTGGGGGTTACGAACCTGGAGTAACGGTGCCTTCAGTAGGTATCAGGCAATCAAGACGTGCAGTACCTGAGCTCTCTCACGTCATATTATAAAAGCTGAGATTAATACACAATATTCTAATGACCATTTTAAGTCATTATTCTAAAAGCCAGACCTATCCGAAGGGTCTAACGCTCCCCCAGACACCGAAGAAAGTCAAATGCCAGAGCATTGCTCAGGTACATAAATGCATTTACTGTCTCAAATTCCTGCAATTTAAATTTTTTAATAACCAGACATATTCGAAGGGTTGAACACCCCCTTAGAGCGAATAAAGGCAAGAGAGGACCATTACAAAACTGTTCAGTTTAATGAATTTAATACACAAAAAAATATTTATTATTCATGCTTAATAATATTATAATATATTTAATCATCTTTATCTTTATCGTTGTCATTGTCATCTTCATAATTTTCATAATTCTTATAATTTTCCCAGTCATGTAATTGATTGCTTTCATTGGTTTCAATACTGTCTACTTCTAGCAACTTGGCGTCATCTATCGTCGATATAAATAAAAATGAATTGTTGTTCGTTAGTCTGCTTAAAACTCGAGAACGGCTGGGCCGATTGAGCTGATTTTGGTTTTAAAATGTTTGTCGTAGTACAGGGTAGGTCTAAACGGTGAGCAAACAAAGAAAAATTGCCGGGAACTTTTTTTACCCGTGCGACGCCGGGGCGGGCCGCTAGTATATAGATAATTTTTAATATACATATTAAACACCCAGACCAAGGAGAAGATGATTGCAGATCATACAAGCACTTGACCCTCAGCGGGAATCGAACCCGCTGCCTCTTGCGCCGCAAGCGGACCGTCGCCCACCACGCCACTGAGGCAGTTATATATAAATAATGGAATTGAGTAGTATTTCTATAATGGCTACCAAGAAATTGTTCTTGTATTGGAATAAGGTGATGAGCTAGCTAGCATACAGGTTAGGCTAGGTATATATATTTCGACCTAAGACCTAGATGTGAATGTGAATGAGGTCAAATCAAGCCAGGTGTCGGGTGCACGGGCGAATTTGAAATTCAACGCGTGTCAGCGCTAGTAGGTACACGTAAATATGATTTCTCTGATAGGTACTATTTGATTTAGTAAACGATTGACCAAAATACCAAAATAATATACCTATATAAATAATTCCCGACTAATCACACAGCATCACCTAACCCCAAACTAAGCAGAGCTTGTACTATGATACTATTTATTTACTGACTAGCGGCACGCCCCGGCTTTGCACGGGTAATTATTTAAAATTGTTTCAAAATTATTCGAATTTTTCTCGCCGTAAAAACCATCCTTAAACACCAACGAACATTTAAAAAAATAAATTGGCTAAATTGGTATAGGCGTTGTTGAGTTATGCGCTTAGCAACACATTTTGCGATTCATTTTTAACCCCCGACAAAAAAGAGGGGTGTCATATGTTTGACGTGTCTGTCTGTCTGGGACATCATAGCTCCCGAACGGATGAAGCGATTTCAACTTAGTTTTTTTTGTTTAAAAGGTGAGTCTGGCGCGAGTGCTCTTAGACATGTTTCATGTGCCGTTTAAAAATTGTGGGGGTTAGAGTGGGGAAGGAAAACCGAAAATCTGCAAAAACTCGAGTATCAAATGAAAGCGCATTGCGTGCACATTACACATTATTATGGTGTTTTACTTTTAAGGAAATTGAAGGATTCGAATCGGGGGTTTTTCTTATATTTTAAATTTAGATTTATTATTTATAAGAAGATTAAGGTAAGAGAAAACATACTATTGATTGCAATCTTCAATTTGGTGTAACTGACAACAAACATAAACTTGGTTCGGGTCAATTTGTGTAACGTTAGTTTTTTGAAGAAAGTTGGTTTTATATTGGTGTATAATTTTTCGTTCAAGCTTAGAATTAGTGTAAGAGCAATGCTGGTTTGCCAAGATACATACACCAACTTAACCTTCTTCGGTCATAGGAATACAACAATTCGACTTATGTAAATGGATCACATACCTACTCAGTTACAACATAATTTCGACGGAAGTCTGCAAAATTTACAGTTAAAATGTGTAGCGTAACTGTATTTTTTTAAAGTTAGAATTATATTATTATGCTATTCGAGCAGAAAAAAACTAAAAAAAACTGTATACTCAACTTATTTTACGTGTTTTGGTGGTTAACCCAATTGAACTGCCAACCGACGATATGTACTTACAATATCTATGCTATAATGGTAGGGTTTAGTTCTGAAAATAACTTTTTGAATGGGATTAGTAACCTGTTAACGAATTATTATCTACTAACTAAGCGACAAAATATTATTAAGCGACAGTTTTTTTATTTCCGTACACGACCATTCAGTAGGGAGCCGATCGCGCGGCAGATTATTTCGTGATCTTAACCCCCCTCCCGTACCTTCGTGCCCGAGTGACGCCTGCCACTCCACAACGCATAGTGTCACAAAACTATAATAGTTAGAGATATGATGCAACGACGTTTTTTGTAGATGATGATAAGTTCTACAAAGTTGTAATACATCACTTAGTTATATATTCAATAGTTTTCGCAGCATTCGCGATTAAAGAAAGATTTTAGGTTTATTTTTTCATAAAAATCGGTTATTGTCACAAAACTATAATAGTTAGAGATTATGATGTAACAACGTTTATTGTAGATAATGATAAGATCTACAAAGTTGTAATACATCACTTTGTTATATATTCAATAGTTTTCGCAGCATTCGCAATTAAAGAAAGATTTTAGGTTTATTTTTTCATAAAAATCGGTTATTGTCACAAAACTATAGAAGATTTTGGGTTCTTTTTTTTCACCATGGGTTACATTATCGGAGTTTGGTTAGGAATCATATTATTTTTGAAAACTAAATATAGCCTAATGTCACTCAGGGATAGTGTAGCTTTCGAATGGTGAAAGAATTTTTTAAATCGGTGCAGTCGTTTCTGAGCCTATTCGAGACAAACAAACAAACAAACAAACAAAAAATCAAACCTTTCCTCTTTATAATATTAGTATAGATATACAACATAGATACATTTTTTTAATACATTCCTAAATAACTAGTGTAAACAGACCGAAATCCAGAAATTGTGGATCGTACAAAATCTGGTCTTCTTGGGTTGACTGATTCAGTGGCGCGGCGGGCGAGGGTCCGCTTGCGGCGCAAGAGGTAGCGGGTTCGATTCCCGCCGAGGGTGAAAGTGTGTGTATGTACTGCAAGCACTTTCTCCTTGGTCTGAGTGTTTAATATATGTTTAATAAAAAATATCCATATTATGTATGACTATTATAGTTAAGTACACTACTCAACAAAGTCTAGGGAACAAGGATATTTTAGTGTATACTTTTAATTCAACTTTTTTTTGTCCCAGATGTTATACATCAAAAGAAGCGAAATTTATTCTTAATTTCAGTTATGCAATAAAATAAAAAGCGTTCATGTAAAAAAATAAGGTTTCATTAAAAAAACTAAAAGAGTGCGAAAAACCAAAAAAAATAATCTTCAAATTACAAAAACATATGACGCTTACGTGGAAATTAAATGAAAAAACATTACTTGCAGCTGTTTAAGAATCCGTTGGACCCCCCAAGGCATTAGCCACTGCTCTACATCGGCGTGGCATGCTGAGTATCAAGTTATCAATTGTCGCCTGTGGAATAAGGTTCATATTCTGGAGTGATGCGAAAAAAGTTCTTCTTCCGTGTTCAAATTTCGAGGAAAATCACCGAAAGCTCTTCTTCCGACTAAATCCCATGCATGCTCTATTGGATTGAGATCGGCGGACTGAGCAGGCCACTGTTATACCGTGATATTGTGCTCGCTGAACATATTCATCACCTGTCTTGCGGAGTGTGGGCGTGAATTATCCTGCATGAACACGAAATCTTGGCCAAACTGCTGGTGGTGGGGGTTGACCATAGGATGCACTGCCTGTTCAATGTATTGCTCTGCGTTCAAATTGCCTGGAATGCAAACGAGATCAGTTCTCCCACCCAGACGAATTCCAGCCCACACCATGATCGTTCCGCCTTGATAAGGATGAACTTGCTGAGGATTTCGAAGTCTACTTTGGCGACCAGGAACACGCCAAACACGCACTCTCCTTGAATCAGGATGAAATCCGAAGCGAGACTCATCGGAAAAGAGAACACGTGCCCACTGATTGTCGGTCCATCGCAAATGTGCATTAGCCCACAATAAAAGACGCCCTCGATTTCCATGTCGCAAAGCTGGAACTCTTAATGGTCTGCGAGCGCGGAGATTGACTTCATGTAATCTTCTCCTGACAGTTTGTTCACTGATAACCACTTGGTGCTGGGACTGGAGTCTTCCTACCAACTGGCGAGCTGTAATCTGGGGCTGCCTTCTTGCAGCATTTTGCAGAAATCGATCATGTCTCTGGGTAGTTTGGATGTCTATGGGTGTATCTTTCTCGGTGACGTTCGGCTACATCTCCTGTAGCCCTGTAGCGTGCCCAGAATCGGCAAATTAAGCTTGGCTGTGTGTGAACAGCGGACGCGATATCGCGTTGACTGCGTCTAGCTTCCAACATACCCACAGCCCTAAGCATCTCTTCCCACGGTAAATGACGACGTGACATAACGCTTAGAGTTTCAAAAATATCTAAAAAGTTGGCGGTAATGGTTTTTCACAAGAAAAAAAATCGATACATTACAGAAATCACAACAACATTATGCTAGCAGACCCCTTACTCTGCGACCAAGTTCGGTTTTTCCTTCTTATTTTGAAAGCTTTCGCGCTTTTGTTATTTTTTTTTTGAATTTCGAACAAATAATTTATTCCTATTCCAGCCTTAATTTATAAATTTTAGTGACCAGTACTTTTTTACGAGTTTTCACACAAAAATTGAAGTATTGTTGCTTGTTCCCTAGACTTTGTTGAGTAGTGTATATCAGATATCTAGTACCCGTAACACAAGCTTAGAGCTTACCACGGGGCTAGATGTTGTTGTGTAATTGTCTGGAAATCTTTATTTATTTATAATTAATTTCTTATGTAAGTGAATAATATTTTGTATTGAAAAAAATTATGAAAAAATCATTGTTGTAGTTGTAGGTCATTTCAAGTTCTAGGCAAAAATAAAATGAAGTCAAATTGTGTTTTATAAAGAGTTTTTAGTCGTTTCACACCGCGAGCTGTTACATACCATGGTATGAATCACCCCGGACGTCGAGTTGATAATCTATCCTTATTTTGAAGTCGAATAATATAAAATATAGCGGATCAAAATCATAATTACTTAATTATAACATGACTGCTAGCGAAGGATTTCATAACCGTCTTAATTTCAGAGATTCTATAGAATTATTTGAGGCGGAATTAATTAAGAGGTTCTGAAGGCATACAAGTATACTCTGAGAGGTAAGCAGATTATCTGCAGGCTCGCTTCCTGGAGCCAGGCTATTTATCTCAGCCGCGTTTTGTCTTCATGGCTTTTTAAACTATTTATTTATCACTGCAGTAGGTACTTGCAGTATTTCTAAAGTCTTCGAAAAAGGAGAAGGTTCAGGGTTAAGGAAAAATATGCGCCGAAGAACTTTTGAATGATTAAATCACCTCCACGCTATGCTTACTTGAACGGATTTTGAAGGTTCTGTTTGTAAATGAAATCTGTTGATTGCTAGTTTGATCCATTTTAATTTATAATGGCCCACTCTCACCCACATAACTTTTAAACGACACAACCGATTTTTATGAAACATGTCTAAGAACACTCGCGCCAGTGAAACTAAATTAAATTGCTCCATCCATTGGGAGCTATGATGTCCCAGACAGACAGACAGACACACAGACAAAAACGTCAAACTTATAACACCCCTATTTTTTATAATAGTTCTTGAATCATCCATAATTTCCTTACCGAAAGTTGGTTGTAAAACTACTTGTTATTGAAAAGTGTTTAAAAATAGTCTTCGATATGCTCTGTCTGACAGCAAATATCTCTGCCTCTTCTGTGATATAATAACGCTTGAGTGGATCAGGAACTTCGGATTTACAGTATTATTGTCACAATTTACGTGAGAAATACCCGTTTCAAAATGCATAGAGTAAATATATTCCTATTAGGTACATTGAAGATCGTCTGAAACCGTTGTCAAACAAACTATTAAATAAATTCATTATTCATAAATTCTTGATTTCACACAAAAATACACTTACAAATCTGAGAGTTTTCTAACAACCTCGACTTACAAGAGACGTGTTAAAAATAGTGGTTTGAACAATATGCACATTCAATAGTAAGTAACATACGAAATAAAACAAATTAATATAAATACTGTAACTACCCATACAATATTACTTATATAACATTTTAAAAGTGATGATACAAAAACATACCAACAAATAAATATTATCTAAATATATAAAATTTCCATGTCACAATGTTAGTTAACGTACTCCTCCAAAACGGCTTTACCGATTTTTACCAAATTTTATATGCGTATTCTGATGGTGCATCAGAATTCGCATTTCTTATGGTGCATGGTCTGAAAATCGGCTTCTATCTATTTTTCATTTTGCAAAACAACGTTTGCTGGGGTCAGCTAGTATAATATTATCACACATTATAAAAATATGATATACAAATATAGAAGGAATTAGATCCGCAAGGAGAGATAGTGTCTTTTGAGTGTTTTCTTTAATGTATTATTTGTGGAGGGGAAAAAGTAAAGTAAAAAGTGATTTATTTAACAAAAATACAGTATTACATAGTTATTGGTAGTACGATGAGGATACAAAGAGGATAAATGTAGTTTGCATCTTTGCGGAGTAGGAACTCGTGCTGAAAGCTCACCAACTGGATCTTAATCCTTCAAAAGCTACCGCCCTCGTATAATGCAGTGCACGTTCGTCGCGCCGCAACCAAATTCGGGAATTAATTCGCCAGTCGCCGCGTGCGAGTCGCCAATGTTTCGCGCGAATGCGTGCGGTTGCCGCCGCCGGTCGCCAGCCACTTTGCTGCACTATAATTTTCTTATGAGGTCGTGCGACTTGTAGAATTATAAATAATCTAATATTAGTATGGCATTATGCTGTCTATTAGTTGCTCAGTTTGGCTATAATATATTTTGAAGAGTTTGAAAGACATGTGACATTCACCTCCGCTCTTAGCCAGCGTGGTGAATTAAGGCCTAATCTCTCTCGTCAAGAGAAGTCCCTGTGTCTAAGCAGCGGGAATGTTATATATGAGTATACGACGTGATATTTTAACTGTTTGCTCACAGTGATCATCCTTTTCTCCAAATATCTAAGAAACTACTCGAAAACCGAATAAAAATAACAGGTATCAGATTGAGTAGAAATCTTTAACACACATGCAATATCGTATTTCTACTAAAAAGAGCAAAAAAATCTAATAAAACGTATTTACTATTTATTTGCATTGATCGGGTTTTAACACTGCACCTTCCATATATTCCATCACTCTCAACTCAGTATAAAAATTTAAGCAAACTGTCAAGACAATTTTATTTACTTGGTATTATGTCCATGTGTGCCCTGTACTTCTAAGGAAATAAACGTTTTGACTTTGACTTTTTGTACAACTCATTATGGTAGAATTGTGTAAGCTAGTTATCCAAAGCTATACGACCTAGCAATAAGTACCCATAATTCTTACAAATAAATGAATTATCATTAGCAATACAGTCAGATAAGAATATTCTAGTTTTAAATAAAGAAGTTTATGTAGGGACTCATTCATATTCTTGTTTCGAATGAAGGTTATGTACCTCTAGCACCCACAATCGAGTTCTGAAGCCGAGTCGAGCCGCGCTACAAGCTACAAGCAAGATCTCGATCTAAGTAATCGAGAACACGGCGATCGTATCGCCCGCGCCGACGTCTCTACTTAATGGCCAGCCTTGTCAATTTATTTGCATGTACTGCCCGGTGTTGAAGCTACATTTATAATCGTGCTAACAGAAACATTGATTTATGTAGAGTTTATATTATATAAAATTGGGTTTATTGGTTATTTTTAGACTAGACTGAAAATAATAACAATTTGAATACAATAATATTAACATTTTTGTTCTATTTTTAGTGTTGTAACATTTACGGCTTATAACGCCGCGCGCGACTTTTGCTTCACTGTGCGGCACCACTGAAAACCAGCGTTAAGGCTGCTTTCTCAGGTCCTGTAGCATATGCTGAGTGGTGACCAATTTATGTCCAAATTATAATGTGTAATTATATTTATTTTATTGTGTTTTTGAAGTGAAACTTCTTTAGAATCGTTGTGATTTGAAACCGGATGCAACGGAAGTGGAAATAAGATTCTTATACGCTTTATAATAAGAATCTTAAACGCTAACAAGGTTAAGCAACTTTGCGCGACGCCACTACTTGGATGGGTGACCGCCCGAACAAAATCTTTTTGCGTAGTTTTTTTTTTTTGTTTTTTTTCTTCTTATTCTTTTGTCGATTTACTGAAGTTTCACTTTTATCGTGTGTGAATCGCACACAAACCTTTTTTTTGTGATCTATACGAATATTATTAAACTAAAAAGTCTGTTTGTTAACTTGTACGCATCTACAATATTAACTGGTCCGCTTAAAAAAAAACAGTGCTGTAGTTGTAGTTAATTTCAAGTTCTAGGCATAAATTAAATGTAGTCAAATAGTGTTCTAGACAGGGTATTTAGTCGATTCATACCGCCAGCTGTTGTAAGTTTGTGTTATACCCAACTGTAAAAATATTGAAACGTATTCTTTTTATTTATTTCCATTCATCTATAATATTATCCCATTCATTGTTGCGGTGGGACTTCTCCAATAATTACTTGTGAGTTAGTCAAACTCATTGAGAAAATCTCGGTACAAAGGAAGCACAGTAAGACAAGGGTTAACTTACCTTACAATTAGACCGCTCGAGTCAACTTATTTGACCTGTATGTCAGCTCCTGAATTAATAGTGGCTATATAATTAAACGATGTTTTGAAGAAATTAGTTAGATACAAAAATTAAATCTGGATTTACAACAAAAGGTTTAGGAATTGAACATTATTTATGTATACATAATATCCACAGTTTGATTTAAATTCTATTATATAAATGAACCAAAATTGAGCTGATGAGATACAGAAAAAGGAGCTTTAACTTAATACGTTTTTTTAAAGCCGTTGTTTTAGAAAGTATTCCATTTCATTGTTAACAAAATAAGGTTTGGTTTTTGAGGTATTGCTATTAAGCTAGCTTTAACATATTCTTCACAAGCACTCTTCTAACGGACTGTTCTTTGCATTGCAGATTTAAGAAATTCGGTATTTAAAACTCCGAGGATAGCGGAACTCGAGCAACTAACCCACCGCGGTAAGTCCTAGTCTTTTGTTTAAGTTCCACTTACAAACTTTACAAAACCGACGACGTGAATTTTTCCCTAATTTAACAAATTGAGAGGAGAACCATAGATTGTTATGTAAAATATCAACATAAAAAAAAATATATATGCGGCCGAATTGAGAAACCTCCTTTTTTTTAAGTCCGTTAAAAAATAGGAAGGAAGTAGTGAGTAAGTAAGTAGTAAGTTTAAGCTAGTGCATCTTCTCTATATCTGAATTTTATAGCATTTTCTTATTTCATGCGAACTTTATCACTATATTAGTTTTGTAGATGACGTCACAATCATGAGCAATCAAAACAAAATGAAAATATAATGAATATCAGAATTAGTCTTTATGTGGCATTAAATATGAAACTTTGAACTGTACTACCAAGCCACGTTGATATAATTATTATTATTTTATTTAATCCACACAACAACATCTAACCCCGTGGTAAGCTCTAAGCTTGAATTACGGGTACTAGAAATCTGATATACTTAATGTGTTATACATACATACATAAATATTTTAAATTATACATAATGAAACACCCAGACCAAGGAGAAAGTGCTTACAGAACACACAAACACTTTAATATATTTAACCCTTGGCGGGAATCGAACCCTCGCCCACCGCGCCACTGAAGCAGTCAAAAGGAAATTTAACAAAAAAAAATTTTCTCAATTAATTGACACTCTCTTTTGAAAATATTTTTCTTGCACGTGTAACAAGAAGCTGAATCAAGCGAGCGCGGATCGGCTCCCGGTAATCAAATTGTTTTCCAACTGTTATTAATTGTTGTTGTGAGTTGTTCGCCAGTTTTCAGCGGCTTCAGTCTGTTTTAGTGTTCCGGCAACTTCTGAAGAAGCATTCATTTTCACTCGTTATCGTCCCCGCAACTGGGCCAAACACTTGAAAGAACTGCATTTAAATAGTGGAACTTCTGGAAAAGTCCACGGGCTGATAGAATCAATATCCTGCCGACTTTCCCAGAGTTTTAATGTCAACGAACGTTCTGGAGTATCTTTGGTGTTCGGCAGATCATCATCATCACACTACTGACGTTTCCACTGCTGGGACACAGGGACTTCTCTCTCGGCGAGAGAGATTAGGCCTTAATTCACCACGCTGCGCTGGCCAAGTGCTTGTTAGTGAATGTCACATGTCCTTCAAACTCTTTAAAGTTCTCAGAACATGCCGGTTTCCTCACAATGTTTGACTTCACCGTTAAAACACGTGTCTTATAGCGCACATTAATTTTTCAAGAAGTAAAATCTAGAGGTGTGTGGCGGGGTTTTAACCCACGACTTTCCGAATGAAAGTCAATGTGCTCCCACTTAGCCAACTCGGCTTTTTGTACGGCTGATGTTGATTAGCAATTAGCTGTTTTGAATTGGGCGGTGTTGTCGGACTTGTTGGCTGCTTGGCAAACCTGTGTTTGGGCTCGCTAATGTTCGAATTGCGTCGCGCCTGTAGTAGTGCATGTTTCCCGAGCCAATGATGCATCGATGATTTACTTTTTTATCTTGTATGTATTCAATTTTGCTATTCACAAAAGACAGAGTTTATATTGCCAGTATCATTTTATAGTAATTTTTATTAAGTAATTGAACTGATTGAACAGTTGAATTGATTTTTAGGTAAGTGATAGGCCCTTCATCTGCGTACCTAACAATGCTTGCAGAACATTCATACACTTGTCGCTAAGAAAGAAATAAACCCACAGCATCCACAAGTAAACAGAAAAAAACTTGCTTCAAAAATAACTCCATACAAAATTCCCAACTCACAAGCTCTTAAACCATTTTCCGCCAACAAAATCTGAGGAGCAGAAAAATATCCGTCGTTTTAGACGGTGCAATAATATCCTAGTGATAAAGAGTGCCGCGTTTACGCCGCGCAGCGTGTCACTGCAATTACTACGTAACTGCTACTAACGTAACCACCTCAAAGCCATTCACCGCAGGAATAACTACGCCGCTCGCCGGCGTAGTGATGTCTGGCGTAGCGCAGCGGAAGGTACTGCAAGAAGTTTTAAGATATATATATATAGTTTTAAGAATAGATGTTATATTTTGTAGTTTTATGTATCTGTTGACCAATTTATAGTTTTATAATAATAATCATAAAGTGTCTACTAAACACACATTAAAATTAAGTTACTTTGTAAAATATATTAATATTGTTATAATAACAACGTAAGAGATGAAAGCTGAGTGGTTCTATTCGCTTCTCAACTCAGTGTAAAAAATTTAAGCGAACTGTCAAGACAATGTTATTTCCTTGATTATTCTTAGTTTTTATTTAAATTAGCCTTAAGTTGACTTGTCCATGTAAGCATAGGCTTCTAAGGAAATAAACGTTTTGATTTTGACTTTGATATACATAATAATGCCATTTTAATCCATATCATACATTTGTTTTGTGTTTGTAAGTGTTAGCTTAAAATATAAGAAAAAAATACTTGAAATTAAAGTAAGGATTATTATGGGATATGGATATTTTATTATTATTATACTGTTAAATGATACTATGTCACTGACGTAACTGCTACTAAAGTAGCCGCCTCAAAGCCTTTTTTAGCAGAAGTAACTCCGCCGCTCGCCGGCGTAGTGATGTCTGGTGTAGCGCAGCGTAAGGTACTGCAAAAATATTTAAGAATTTGTAGTTTTATGTATCTGTTGACCAACTTATAATTGATGTACGTATTATTTTATATATGTGATATGGACCTTATACAATTATACTATTAAGTCATACATGTCACTGCAATTAGAGACGTAACAGCTACTAAAGTAACCACCTCAGTGCCATTCGCCGTTAAATAACTCCGTCGCTCTCCGACGCAGTGATGACTGTCGTAACGCCACTATTAAAATGTAAAGCTTATTCCTGTTATGACTTTTGGCAACTATGAAACTACACATTTGGTATACTTGGACATGAAAGAAAAATATACCTACTAAGAGTAAATAATTTAACACTAAGCTTTATGCACTCAATTAGTCCTTGTTGTTTTGCTTATTAAATCACTAGAAAATTGTTATGACGAAACTTCTAAATTTGCTTATATCAGTACAACGCAGGGTTACCCGCGGTTAATGGATTTTCCCACGAAAAAAATTATGCTAGTAACTTAATGTCAATTTTAATTTAAACCGAATCAGTAGATAACAATAAAATATATAAGCTTTTTATTATTTTTAATGTATTTTTTTACATTTATTAGGACCACCAGCTAAAAAATACACTTACACATACACTTAAGAATCGCCTCAAAAGTAAATTAAATATTTTAATCCACCCTTAAAATTTACAGACATTCCACTGTTAATCTGCAGATTCACCTGAGAGGTGCCTAATAATCAACTAATTTGAATTCAGGGAAATCAAAAATACTCTTGAAATCCGCTAACATGTAACATCCCGAACATCCCTAGGAACCTCACTATAAGTAACTGGCGATGTCTCACGTCGCGAGAAATTCATTTTACTTATGAATATTATAAATTCGTGTCGCGTTCAAAATAACGGCGGCGGCAATTCTTTCGCGACTGTCGCAATGTGCGATATGAGTCGCGTAGCAGGTGAGAATATAACGAGCATCGATAAATAACAATGGATTAGAATTTTACGTGATATATTTCGGGATACTTAATTCCTGGAATGTAGAACGATTGATGCAAAGTGGAATAAATTAATTTATTGTATTATCAGAACTTGATTTTTTGTTTCGGATTTTTTTTGGTGGTGTTTTGAAAGCTATATATAGCTATATAGATAACCTAGTTAAACTATTAATTTTGAAAACAGGACGCATTATTGGTTTATGCTACATTAACGAGAATTATATCTGTTTTCAAATGTATTATTGCGTGGTAGGGGTACAGAACTTCGGTCGCGATGAAAACAAGTAGTAAGTTTCCACGGGTAGTTATTTGCACTAAGTGATAAACTATATTGTTGGAGTAATTAGTAAGATAATAATACGTAGAGTTATCTTATGATGAGTTTAAGACTTTAAAAAAAGTAATTTTGAGCTAAAGGGGATTTAAACCCAGATTAATTTATTTTTGATCGTGAGTTTATTTTTCGAGTTGTTTACGCGATAAGGAGAAAATATGTTATCAAGACATCTCTGAAAATGTGTTGAGTAAACCAAAAAGCGCTACCTCAATGCAAAAATATAAAACACAACCTCAGACTTCAAAAATAAACAACGTGGGTAGACCAAAAGGTTTTACATTAGCTTTAAGTTACTTCGATTCGCATGGCTTTCGAATAACCCCCCTCCTCTCGTCCACGGAACAAGACGTCTGCATTTCTATATTTAATTATTAATAAACTTGTCTATGACCCTAACAGAAATTCCTCTCAATCCAGCAAATAGATTAATACTTTCCCCGGAAGTTCGCAAGCTCCAACTTTCCATCGTCAATACAAATCCAATCCAAGTTGTGGCCGGCGCGGACTGGCCGATCTTTGCTCGAGATCCTTCAAATATTTGCCGACTGCGCTGCAGCGGGAAGGTTGTCGCTCATCAGCGTTACATGAGATATTATTTCAGAATTTATTTCCTTAACTTGTACGTGTAAATTTATTTTGTCTCTTTTACTTAGTTTTTATGTTTTAATACACATTTCAACTACAGTTGTGATTATACGTTAAAGTTATCATGATTGATTTAATATTGTTCTTTTGTTGGCTGTTGCCCATGTTCTGTCAGTCAGATTTCCAGCCTATTTTTAGTAATATTACTTAATAACCAAAGTTTTAACAGTCCAAAAAAAATACAGTAGAGCGTTCCCCCACCCAAGTACTGACATCTAAGCGCATCTACAAGTAAATTCCAATTATCGGCGTAGCCGGTCATGCCCCAATGAGTGACGACCCTATTCGTACGTAGATACAGAGCGTCCTGCTCTTACCGTCATAAGATATTCACGACTGCTATTAAAGGATTAGATCTCTGCATACTTCTCGATGGGTTCTAAACTTCCTGATTAAATAAACGGATGGCGCTTAAACTCTTTAATTGGTGTGTTATTGTAATACATTTTATATAATCAAGACATAAAACAGCTTTAACGATTAACTAACATATACTGTCATGTAAGGCTAAGATGTTAGGTAAATAAACGAGCCTGAATAAGAACGAAACCCACATTCTTCTTGTCTTTAAATACATTTACAGAAATAGCATTAAATGCTTTATAACGGTTGTTAAGTTCGAGCTTGAAAGAACAAACAGAGGGCGCTAACACAAAAAGGCGGTTTGATTTCTACTTGATAACAATACCGAGCCGTTTACCCTGCAATGTCTACCCCGTACCTTCACTAACTTTGATATACATCGCTGGGTGCTCGCAAACTCAGTTGAAAAAAGAGGGTATATCCAGCAATGTATTCTATGCTCGCGATTTTGTAGTGGCCTCCTCAGGTAAGTGTATCGGGATAGAGTCGCAACAGGAAATCAAAAAGGTAAACATAGTTTTTGATTAATCATTTGTGAAAAAGCTGTGTTTTTGTTGGTTCCCGTATAAGCTGTAGCTAGTTGGTTTAGGACTGTGTTTGTTGCTGTAGTCCTGACCTAGTTCGGGGTTTGGAAACCGTTGGCTTAATATTGAAATGAGCAGTAGATTTTGCATGAATAGATAACTGAGGAATTATGTATGAATTATATTTGCGTTTGGGATTGGTTACTTTGAAACCTATATTAAATTATTTAGATTTATAACGGGATATATATGATATATGGTAAATATCCCGTTATAAATTTAAATAGTATCTATAGATAACCATGATAGTTTCAAAAGTTATATTAAATTACCCAATTTTAATCAACCTTTTCTATGGTTGTTACATGATATTTATTATATATTACAATAAGATGGTCATACCAGTTACATAAACATACAAACGCGACAATAAATTATTCACGATTAAATATCCAAAAACCATCAATTATAAAAAATATTATATAAAAATACTTAATAAAAAACAATAAATTAATTATTAATACAATTGTTACATAAAAGAGATTTAAGCGGTGGACAATACGGTAAATTCGCAAGGTTCGGTAAATTTTATTAAATACCAGTTTGAAGCCAAAAGACACGAACTAATCATTGGGGTCTGGGTATTTATTTTTTACTTTATTTTCACAAAATTGTGTTTAGTATGTGTTATAAATAAATAAAATTAAGTATGTCAATAATTTTCAGTATCCCAGATATCTACTTTCGAAACACAAGCTGAGAGTTTAACACGGCCGGCGGTTTAATAAAAGACTGTTCTATATCTTAAAGTTGACTTCGAAATACCTATAAATAACTATGTTCAATAAAACGTCACACGTACACACACACTTTCGCCACATAAATTGAAATTACATAAATGTTATCCCTCCAATAAGTAAACTCGTAGTACCACTAAAGCAAAGACCCTGGGATCAAAAGCCCCAGTTAACCCCACACTGCCAGTGTAAGAGCTAACGTACTATTCGCTTCAAACGCTAGTGCAGTTTTATTTTCCGTATTGTTTCGCAAGACGGAATAATTGCTTCTCAGCCGTTTAGCCGGCTCTAATCGCTTCCGGACCGTTCCGTAACTTTTTGATGAATATCTCCGCTGCACTCACTTGTTGTGCATCGCGCCCGCGGCCATTGTGTGGAATTGCGGAAACTGCGGAAAAATGTACTCGTTCTAAACTTGAGATTGAATCAGTGGATTTCTAGTTGTAATTGATTTTTATTTGTATTATTCTTTTTATTACTGTGTAATCAAAATCTTACTTGTGTACGAAGTTGGACCCGCTTTTATTAAGACTGATTTTATTTATTAATTCAAGTTGTATTTCACATAAATTTAATAAGTAAGAGATGAACAAATAGTCCACACCTTGGGCAAACTGCAGTGTAGTACGGGAGCCCCTCTAATAAGGTATTAAATATATATGTTTTAATATTTGTAGTTATATATAGTAGCAACAAAAATAAATCATTCCAGTTCAAAATTTAAACTCTCTATCTATATCACGGTACTTACGATACAGCCTGGTGACAGACGGAATGACAGACAGACGACGTAGCCTCAGTAAAAGGGTCCGGTTATACCCTTTGGATACGTAGCTAATATAGAGTATTATCTAGTTATTATGTGAAGGCTCAGATTCAGGAACTGTACAAAAATTCTTGCGATTGGTTTTTCCTTTCTTACCTACAGTGCCCCCATTGCCCATGTTGAGCAAAAAAGCGGCACGGCCGTACCATCCTATTCTCGAAGCAATTCAGGCCATTTTCGACCCCCTGTAACTTCAACCTTGAAATATGTTTATAAATCCGAACAGTGAAAACTTTTAATATTAATAAAATTTATTCCCTTTATTGTGGAGTGCTTAATGTAATGACTTATAACAATTTGTAACTCCATTCGTATTTTTGCAAACAAAATAAAATTTAAATGATTTTTACTGTGTGATAAACCTCACTTTTAGGATAAACTAAAATAAAAATGGAAAAAAATGGTGGAATAAAATTTATTTTACAATGGACTATTTAATATAAAACAAATCCGTGTTACAGGTATTTTAACTGATAAAATATGATTTGTTCAATTGGTTTCTTTTAGGTGTAGGAGTCTGTGTGGGAATAAAAGACATAGTAGGAGTAGGAAGAGGAGTTATTTAGAATAGTATATATATATATTAAAAAAAAATAAAAAAAAGGTGTGTGTGCGATTCTGAAACTTCTATCATGTTTTTCTATTAAATCGACAAAAGAATGAGAAGAATAAAAAAAAGGTGTGTGTGCGATTCACACACGATACAAGTGAAACTTCAGTAATACGACGAAAGAATAAGAAGAAAAGAATAAAAAAAAAGTGTGTGTGTGTCAGCTACGACGCACGATTGGAGTCTACTACTTACGAACTATAATTATGATATATATCGAATAGAAAAAAAGGGTAAATGAACGCATCTGCTAAAATGATAAGAGAAACAAACATATATCTGTAATTATTCGGATTATTTATATTACTTCAATAAACCGTATTACATAAAGTATGTTACAAAATAATATAAATAAAATACAGCAATACCTCTTTGCGCGATACTTCGTAGTCTCAACTACGAAGTATCGCGCAAAGAAATTTAAATAAAGCATTGTATTTGTGTCTCTTACCATTTCCGTTTCATCTTTTTGCATCCGGTTTGAAATCACTACGATTCTATAGAAGTTTCACTTCAAAAAAAACAAAAAAAAGTACTATGCAAAAAGATTTTGTTCGGGCGGTCACCCATCCAAGTACTGGCTTCGCGCAAAGTTGCTTAACCTTGAATCTTATTTCCATTTCCGTTGCATCCGGTTTCAAATCACAACGATTCTAAAGAAGTTTCACTTCAAAAAAAAAAAAAGATAAAGAAAAATTAATAATAATAGGGTCATCCGGGGTTATTATAAGACATCCAATATTTCGGGTAAAAATAAGACTTAGACGAAAGACCTCAAAAAAACTTAATTTATTAGCCAAAATTCAGTTTAAAATGAACCTTAAAATGTATTTATTAAGTTATGTATTTTTGGTCATCCTTACAAATAGTGTTCAAGAATTATTTAATTTAGTATTTCTGATCAATGAATTTGGCGCGAAAACTTTACTTCAGTGTTGACAAACTTTGTTTACTGTCGCTCGCTTGTAGCCCGCACGCGCACGGGCTCCCGCCCCCCAGCGCTGCTTGGGATGCCCTTGCTCGGGCTGTACGCCATTTTCGTCTATCTTTCGCAAGTAAACAGTGACGACGAATTCTTATTTAGGGAAAATATGAGACACGCTTTCGGGAAAATATAATACAGCTGTCGTTTAAAAATAAGACAAGACCTTAGAGAGGATTACTGCGATGCCGCGAAATTACGTACCGTAACCAAAGAAATATAGTAAGAATAATTTACAAGATGCTTTAGCAAAAGCAAAGAAATGCAAAGAAGTATTAATTAGCTAAAATTGAATGATAGCGACAATTAAACAGTGATTTACCTACCTAAAACGAACAAAAAAGATTTTCTTCACATATCCTGCTACTAAAATAATTTATTTGATCCACAAAAACTGAATTGTCATTAAACTGCCAAATTCAAATCAAAATAATAAAAGAGGGGCACTTATGTTTGATGTTGACCTAGAAAAGTATCCTATTAACTAACTTGAAATTGTCTCATATTTACCCCTTATTCATTTTTGTACTTAAATTTTAACTTAGTAGCGTCGTTGTATTTGTATAAGTGTTCTAATTGAGACCTCAATAGTCAAGTAGGTGGTATTAAAGTGATTTCATTTTGAACTAAGTACTTGTTTACCTAGTAATAACATTACAAAGACATAGAAAATAAGCTTAGAATCATAGAACGTTGATTTTACTAATATTAAAAATAAAAATAATGAGTTTTTTTAGACTGTCAAAACTGATTTGTTTAATTTTTACCCCTCTCTGTCTTAAGATAACTCGAGCGGTAAAATAAGTCGTAAACTGTAGAAATTGTATGCAGTATTATATTTGGACAACGATGTTTCATATTTACCCCATAGAGGTGGTAAAATATGAGACACATATTTTATGTCAAAAGTATATTATTTTTAATCTTTAGTAGAGAATTGATAGTAATACAGAGTAGATAACTTGCCGTTATATAGTATCAAATTTTCAGTCATAATAAAAACTGTTTTTCATAGCCTGAAATTGCAAAAGTTGTTGTTTTCGTCTCATAAAAACCCCGGTTGACCCTAAATAAAAAAAAAGAAAGAGAAAAAATAAAAAAAATAATAATAAAAAATACATACTATACCCGCCTTAAAGGCACTATCACGTGACCCGGGGGTAGTTGCCCCCGGAGTTGAAGCCGGGGTAAGGAGCGCAAGCTCGAGGCCCCACCCTGCGCCCTCAACCGAGGGACGGAAGACGACGGATCGGAAGAGGAGTAGCAGCGGGAGTGGTATTAGGGGTAGATGTAGAGGTCGAAGTGGAGAATGGGTGTGGGAATAGAAGTAAGAGTGGGAGTAAGGTTAGTGAAGGAGTAGAATTGGGAGTAGGAGTAATAAAGTGGGAGACTGGGATAAAGTTAGTATTAATGCCAAAACAACGTTTACCGGGTCAGCTCGTTAATTATAATAAAAATCTTAAATCAAACAAGGAAATAAATTAAATACCTCCAGAACATCGCAAACCAAATTACCCTAAGCCGAAGCACCAACTAAATTACGTCTCAAACCAAATATTACCATTCCGGCGACCTTCCCTGAAATTAGCCAAGACAATAAATTCATTACACCGTCTGCAAGTTTGTAATCCAATAGAGTATTGGAACCGCTTGGTCAGCAAATTGCTCCTTTTCACGGCGGAGCAAATTGCCGCGTTTCGTGACCTCACCTGGCTTAGGGGGCTCTGTCTACGCTTATGTAGGACCTGTTGGTATTTTTGAAATACGTTATAAGAGTTTTTGGTAGTTTTTTTATTGGAGTGATTTATTTTTGGGATGGGAAAAAAGTTCAATGTTGTTAATAATTAGTATTTATAATTGCAAGTCTAAAAACCTAATTTTTTTTCAAGACAAGAATGAATAGGCACCTTTTAGATCTATATGTGATCCATATTCGTCCACATTGATTTATCATTAGGTGAGAATATGACAAACATAGATATATCTCACATAAAAAAAGGGTTGTTTAAAATATTAAACGATTTCGCAAATAGAACTCGTTGAGCAACAATGAACGTTATATATGAAAATATGTCTATTATAACATAATAGGTTTGCGTACACTCCGCGATGTTGCCTGCGCTTTATGTATTTTCTGGCGAAAATTTATGATTTTTCAGGGAAATCGTGGTGTGACGTGTGTAACACCGCGCTTAGGCCGCTTGTAGTAAATACACAAATAAAACTGACTTCAAAGTAAAAGAAAAACAAATAAAACAAAAAAAAGTCAGTTCTATCTCATCGGCTCCGAGTAAAGTTAGACAATTGTTAAATTGTTATTGATAATTGTTAAAATATTCGCACTGTCACATGTGGCAAAACGAGATAGCTATTAACTTAACTAACAATTGACACGAATTATTGGCAAATCTACCCATTGCTTAGTTAACTCGGACTTTGTTAAACAAGCCCTCAGTCGAATAAAATTAAGGAACCTTTGTGATTTCAAGCATTTTGTTACAGTTGCCAAGTTACTAGAAGAAATCACAGAAAGAATTGCACGGGCTCTGCTTTATAAAAGGGCGCCTCGCACGTGCGGAAATATGTACGTGTTGCCTTTCCGCTTATATTAATGCAATTTATAGAAGAACCGCTTCTAAAAACGTATTTTGAAATCTGTTAAGTTACTTGAAATATGCAGTAGGTACACTCTACTCGCAAAAAAACGGTCCCGCGGGGTAGATTGACTTAATGCATTAAATTGTTTGAGGAGCGTTGGTCAACTTGGGAGCTTAAAACATTTGATTTGATAATGGTTGAATTATGGTTTCATTTAGTTACTTTAAATTACGATATCTTCCTGTATTTTATAGTAAATTTATGGCTCAATAATGTAGTAGGCAAGTTAACTGACTTTAATGGCTGACTGAACGTGTAACTGTCCGGAAAGTATCTTAGAAAGACACAACTCACTTACAGTAGAAGTTCATTGAGCGGACTATTTATCATTCCTATTTAGGAAAAAATACAATTTTATCTTTACGTACCTATGTTAAATTATTAAATTTTTAACATTTGTAAAACCAAACAATGTGTTATTATTAAACCAGAAGACTTAATAGTCCTGTTTTTTTTATCTTCAACTTAAAGAAATAAAGAAGCCAGTGTCATATTTTGTGTGGTTATTGGCTTTGGGCACGAAAATTTTTAGTTTGGTAATGTCCCAAGAATATTGGCGGACTTAACGTTATAAGCTAATGCTTCCATCAAAAACCTATAAACTCAGAAATTTCGGTTCGTTATTAAGACGAAATTCAGTTAAAGATAGTTTTGAACCGTACACCGTATCTATAAGTCAGTGTACGCTAAAACAATATCCGTAATAAGGATATTGCATTAGTCGAGGACAGTCACGGAGAGGTAACTTCGTCATCCGCAAACTCGATAGAGCTGCGCCGAGACGGGCGGCTCACTAATACGCTTTCTACATCTCAGATCCCAAACCGCTAGTTCTGTGGCCTGACGCTGCAATAAGCGGACGCGGGGGCGGATTTATGCCAAAAATGTACAAAAGTGATCCGTCGCGGGCCCTGGGACGTATCACATTTATAAGTTGAATCATGTAGCTATGAAAACGCGCCCGAACAACCGAACTAAGACTGCATTTTCCAATTATTAATAATACTTATTTAATGTGAGCTTCGGATAACTTATGGTTCGGGTTCCAACTCAACATCTTTCGACGTGAGAGCAGTTTTGGCCGCAAGGGGTCAAGTTTCGACGGTTCATCGGTCGCCTACACTGCAAGGCTGTTGTCCGGACGATTTAGCTTATAAGATTTATATTTTTATGTATGTTAGTCTGTAAGGTATAAGTTTATATGGACCTTAGATGCCTGAAATAAATTAATGTTAACGCATAGTTAGGCCTAACTGGACTAGAGATAAAACTCGATTCTTATTAAAACTTAGGAGCTCATCAGTACCAACAGTCACATACAGTCGTGGTCAACTAATTAGGGACACTCTTTGGTTAAACCGAATTGTGAATTTATTTTTTATTTTCCAACGAGTCTAAAGCATATTCCATATCTCTTACATGTAAGTATAATTAGTAATTTATGTGCCCGATTATACAAACAATAACAACTTCTTAAACATTAAACCTCTTTACAGTATAGCTTTGCAGTAAAAGCCGTGTTGGCTAAGTGGGAGGACACTCGACTTTCATTCCGAAGGTCGTGGGTTCAAGCCCCGCCACGCACCTCTGTATTTTTCTTCTTGAGAAATGTATGTGCGCTTTAAACACGTGCTTTAACGGTGAAGGCAAACATCGTGAGGAAACCGGCATGTTCTGAGAACTTTAAAAGAGTTTGAAGGACATGTGACATTCACCAACCCGCACTTGGCCAGCGTGGTGAATTATGGCCTAATCTCTCTCGTCAAGAGAGAAGTCCCTGTGTCCCAGCAGTGGGAACGTTAATAGGGTGATGATGATGACAGTATAGCTGATAGATTATCGTAGTGCTATTTGTTCAAATAATGCTGGCTGGCCATTTAATTAGGGACACTGAGATATTGCGTTCTATTTCCAAAATTTGAATCTCAATACTTTTTTACTTCTTCTCTTATTGTTTCGTGGTAGTTTTGGCGGCAATCCCGATATTTATTTTAAGTTTTGAAAAATATTTTGAAGAAAAATGGGTAAAAATAAAAGTTGCGATCCAACACTACGAAAAATTATCATGAAGTTTGTTGTCGAGCATGGTTGGCCATACCGAAGGATAGCAGAACATTTAAATTGTTCAAAAACTATGGTATACAATGCAGTGCAACATGTCAGACGCAATAACACAGATTTAAATGTGCCCAGAACAAAAAGATCGAGAAAAACAACTCCGCAAGAAGATAGAATGATAACCAGGTTAGCTAAGAAAGATCCGTTTCTAGGCTCTATTTTAATTAAACACGAAGTGTTTGGGACAGACGAAAGAGCTGGTGTCTCAGCGAGAACCGTTCGACGACGTCTGGTAGAAGCAGGGTTGTTCGGAAGAGTGGCTCGCAAAGTACCGTTGTTGAAGAAAGAACATAGAAATGCTCGTTTGGCGTTTGCACGTAAATATGGACATTGGACCTACGCCCAATGGCAACATGTATTATTCTCTGATGAGACCAAGGTTAATTTGATTTCTTCAGATGGAAGGCAATACGTACGGCGTCCAGTAAAAGCGGAAATGAATCCAAGATTCACAAAAAAGCAGGTGAAACATGGCGGTGGAAACATTAAAATGTGGGGTTCATTTTCTGGACGTGGAGTGGGACCTGTGAGGAAAGTTCAGGGTAACTTAGACCAACATCAATACAAGGCAATATTAGAGGAAACGATGCTTCCCTATGCTGAGGAGCATCTCCCTATTATATGGACGTTTCAGCATGATAACGACCCGAAACATACCGCCCGTTCAGTCAAATCGTTTCTTACCAGTCAGTCAGTATCGGTGCTAGATTGGCCAGCAAATAGCCCGGACCTTAACCCAATCGAGCACCTTTGGTACGAAATCAAGAAAAAAGTAGCCACTTATCGTACCACAACTTTAGATGAACTTAATGAAGCTTTTTGTGAGGCATGGGCAAACATTCCTGTCTGAAACTGATAATGTCTATGCCACATCGGTGTCAAGCGGTAATTACTAACAAAGGTTTTGCTACTGGGTACTGATTTTACACGTAATAAAATGGAGCTGTTAAAGATATTATAATACTGCAGATTATTAGTTTTGTTTAACTCTATTTTTCATTATAGTTTACTGTCCTTAATTAAATGTCCAGCTACAGAATTATACCTTAAAATTGAATACATGGTCAACCTTTGATATTAAATACTTTTTTCTATTTATTTATTCTTTTATGTACAGCCATTTAAAGCATAATAATCGGACCAAATTATGCAAATAATAGTTACTGAGAAATCAAAATAGGGTTTTATATTTGTATGTACATAACCGGTTATTGTTCTTCACTATCTTGCATGTCCCTAATTAGTTGACCACGACTGTATATGTAAAACGATAAGAAAGCAACCGACTGCAAGTGACGGTGTAAATACAGATTGTTTTTTTGTTGGCCTAGAATATAAAAGTTTGTTGCAGTGATTATGTACAAATATTGTTTGTTACCTGCATTGTGACATCATTTCATTTATCATTATCATTTGGATGACAATAGATTTTTCTTGTCTAAATGTATCAATGCATGTTTTATTATAATTGATATAATGACAAATAGCAGCTCTTCGTATTGAGTTGAGCAGGGGCAACAAATCACCAGGAGGCCCCGGTTAATATTCAAAATACGTAGCCGAACAAATACCAAATGGAATTTTATTATCTCGTAAAAAATGACGCAGTTTATTTACATATAAAAAGACAAGGGTGAGTTGAACGAAATGTTTTTAGATTTTTTTATGAATTAATATAACTGTGTACTAACAAACTTTTCTCTCTGCAACGTTGCACTGTTTTAATTTATTTTCTTATAATATATAAACTACTTCTAATAAAACAGACTTCTTCAACTTCGAAATATTAAATAATGTCTATCTATATTATTAATTCTATAACGTAGTTAAAATTTTCGTTCTATTTCGTAGAAGTCGGTTATTTATTTCTAGTACTATTATGTTTTTTTTTTACTTATAAGTGTTTCTAATAGGCTTGTTCAGTAAACTACAGTAGGATTTTGTATATAGTGATCGTTTTTTGCAGGGGTATGGTAAAACCTACCCAAAGTAAGATGTGACCAGGTGGGTGAATTAAGTCTACTGGGTTGGGGATTCATTTTAATTATTGCTGTGTAATTCACCCAGGTGCACTAATTCTACCGTGCGTAGCGCCTAATATCACCCAGGGGAATTCACCCAGGTGTACTAAGTATACCGACCACTAACTTTACCCATTTTATACTCTTTATCGAGGAATTTTATAAGTTTGTAAAATAAAATTGAAGCATTCCGGACAAATTTTCTCTTTATACAAGCTTTCGCGGAAATTCAGAGACTACCTCTAAAGATTTTTGATTTTAAAATTCATAAACAAGATCGCCCTTTATATTATCCATAAAATCTGCTCAATCAATCAAGCAACATTGCGTATAAATGTTTAGAGCCTGGAATTAAGGATTACTTAAGTTAACAATTTCACTTTGGTTAAGTTTGTATTAGGAACTCGGCGAGATCCGTTGATGTTTGTGTGTCATTTCAAGATTTTATGCCCAAAGTTGTACTCGTAATACGTAAAGCGACGACTGCGTTAAAACGCACCATTAAATTACTTTTGGACGCATCCACAATTAGTGGAAGGGTAAAGAAATTTTGACTGCCTCAGTGGCGCGGTGGGCGAAAGTCCGCTTGCGGTGCAGAAGGTGGCTGGTTCGATTCCCGTCGAGTGGTTAAGTGTTTGTATGTTCTGCAAGCACTTACTCCGTGGTCTGGGTGTTTATTATGTATTATATTTTTATTGGATACCGCTTCGATTTAACCGCGCCATAATGGTTTTCCTATCGTAATTAATTTGTTTTACCGTGTTCTGGACAATCTGTACCAATGCTCATTTTAAGCCCTTTTATTGGCGTAAGAGACATAGCGATATAGCAATTTTGAACAATAAAAAACAAATGAACAATGAAATCTCTTTTAACTCGATACACGCAAAAATAATACCAGGTAATGTCGATAGGTACCTAAATACCTGCACAGTCTCCTTTAATTCAATAGACGCAAAAAAAAAACGCGGGATATTCGAAGTCGATAAATAATAGCTGCTGAAACGGAAAGCTAGTAGAACATAAAGATAGGAACTGCGATAGAAAGATAACGCCTCTGACGTTTATATAATTCCTCGTTGCGGAGACAATCTAGATGTTAAAGTCATTTTTTTCTGTCTCTGAGAGCTTCTAAAGCTTTAGCTACATTAGCGAGCGCAGATTCGTGTCGCGTTGGAAAAATTGTGAACGCGAACATTATGTTCTGGTCTACATTACACCACTATTTTTATATAAATAGAGCAAATTGGATATTTTTCTACAACTTTTGAGCAAATTGAACGATGTTAATCTAATGATATTTTTAGATTATCATGGTTTTTAACAATATTATGACTTAAAACGGGTATCATACCATGATTTGACGGTTTTTGAACGGCTATAACCGTCTGCCCAAATCGCAAAGACAAACACAATTCAGTTGTTTCCGTGATCATGGCGCTTGCAACCGCGTCGAAATATCGGAAGACTCAAAAACCGTCAAATCATGGTATGCTACCCGTTTTAAGTCATAATATGTTTAATGATAAATCAGATTTAACTATGTTACTTATATTCGTGCCATTATTCTTGTCTGCAATATAGTACGTACGCAGATTTCGAGGCGACACGTACAAATCTCAGCCAAATATGTATAGTCGCCGTCCGACTTGTACTTCGCGTTGCAACAAATATGCTTAAATATAATATAACAAACGGCGCAGTCCAAACAATTCAACTCTTTTAGGAATAGCAGAACATATTTTTATTTTAATTAAAATCCATAAAAAAACAGTAATTCATCTATTGTAGCATAAAGGTAAATGTAATTAAGTATGGGCAAGTTTTAGGTTTAGCATTAGGTATTCGATATTTGTTAGGTGACCTCAGCAAACGTTGTACGTAATACGCATATAAAATTTGGTAAAAATCGGTAAATCCATTTTGAAGGATTACGGTAACTAACATTGTGACATGGAAATTTTATATCCTACTACTATTATAAAGGCGAAAGTTTGTAAGTATGGATGTTTGTTACTCTTTCACGCGAAAACTACTGAACCGATTTAAATGAAATTTGGTGCACAGAATCTCTAGAGCCTGAAAAATAACATAGGCTACTTTTTACCGCGGGAAAACGACATTCCGCGGGAAAATCCATTATAACGCGGGTAACACCGCGGGGCACAGCTAGTATTAGATAAACCACCGTCCATAACATTTGTATTTTTTTCTCTCCACGGTTGTCCGGAAGAAATTGCTTTCCGCCCATCACGCATTCTAGGTTTAGTTATAATTTCTTATTGTATTGTTTATTTGTTTGTTTTGTAAAAAAGTGTTTTCTATCTAGGTATCTAAACAATTATTTTAATTCTTCATAATGAACAGCAGAGCTGTTTAATCTGTAGCCTATTTCATTACATTCCTCTAGGCTTAATTAGGAGGATAACTCAGCGAGACTTATTAGCCTACATTTATTACTTACCTTTTTTGGTGAAATTCTATTTACGAGGATGGAAATGTACTAAATGTCTGATACGTAGTGGCTCGCTTTTTGCTTCGGTTCTTATGGACTTTCATTTCATAAAAGCACATGGCTTTTATGAAATGAAAGTGGTTTCTAACTAAATTAAAAAAAGGAAGGTTTTTTTAATCCTTGCATTTTATTTATCACTAGCGGTCCGCCCCCGCTACGCACCTAGTTGACCGTATTGTGAATCTCAACCATTCTCAAACCCACACTTAAACACACACAAAAAATTTCATCAAAATCAGTTTAATTTTTCACAAGCATCCAAATATTGAAATTCCATAAAAAATAATTTTGCATAATTATTTTTATTAGAAGCTATTCATTTCGTAAAGAAAAATAAACGAACTAAATATGAATAAAATTATAATAACTGTTCAGTTTCCTTTGATATTATAATTATTGTAATATCAAAGATAATTATGCCGGGCTTATTCCTGTAGATAAGTCTACTATTTTGGTCTGTCCCTCTCTTTGTAGTGGTCAGGGTCACCACTGAATATTAACATTATTCTAATCTTCAAACAGTTCCAACTCTTCTAGCTAGCTAGCTAGTGAGAAATTATAACGTAGTAGATAGTTCTTGGGATGATATGCATGATGACTACATAAATAAATAAATCTAAATTTAAAATTTAAGAAAAACCCCCGATTCCAATGCCTTAATTTCCTTTAATGTAAAACAACATAATATTATGTAATATGGACGCGATGCGTTTTCATTTGATACCCCACACTAGTATATTTGCAGATTTTCGGTTTTGCTTCCCCACTCTCACCCCCATAACTTTTAAACGGCCCAACCGATTTTCATGAAACTTGTCTAAGAACACTCGCCTCACCGCAAGACTCACCTTTCATACAAAAAAAACTAAATTGAAATCGCTCCATCCGTTCGGGAGCTATGGTGACACAGACAGACAGACAGACAGACAGACAGACACGTCAAACTTATAACACCCCTCTTTTTTGGTCGGGGGTTAAAAAAGGTAATCTGTTTAGTCCGTCTGTACATAACTACATATTTTTTGCTTTATTAATTTAATTTAATGTTAAATGTACATATATGTATGTGTGATATAGTTATCATAACTATGTTGTACACCAATATTGTTATAATAACAACATAAGAGATGAAAGCTGGGTTGACCTATTTGCTTCTCAACTCAGTTTAAAAAGGCGAACTGTCAAGACAATGTTCTTCCTTGATTATTCTAAGTTTTTATTTAAATTAGCTTTAATATGACCTGTCCATGTATGCCATGTGCGTCTAGGGAAATAAACGCTTTGACTTTGACTTGAATAAGAAAGTGCCAAGATATATATAGAGCATCAGAGTTCCGGAGTGGTGACATGTGACGTAATATAGATATAACATTTAGCTCGAAAGCATTACGTTACACAATTTGATTAAATAATTAAAATGACGGACAAATTATTATTTTTTAGTCATCTACCCTATTCAGATGCCGATGTTGGGATTTTTGCTTGTCTCACTCAGTAATATCGGGAAAGCAATTCAATACTTTTAAATCTGGTGAAATTGACAAAACTGTCCCTTTGCCTCAATTTAAAACAACTCTATGACCTAATTTTATAAGAATTTTATTAGTTAAATGTCCTTTCTGTCATAGTCCATATTGCCTTTGTATATTGATGTCATCTGATATATAAATAAATACTAGCTTATCACCACAGTATCTTTCGCACTTTTGTTTTTGAAAACACTCCTAGCCTATTATACTCTATTATAATATCTCAATAAATATGCTATGCATCAGTGAAATAATTTTACGAATCGTACCAGTAGTTCCCGTAATTAGCGCGTTAAATATCAAACAACCAATGAAACTCTTTAGTTATTAAATTAGTAAAGAACAAAGAAAAATATTTTTAAATTAGGTTTCTACAAACTTTTGGTAAGATTATGAAATACGTTTATTGTCGGTTTGCTATCTTTGTAAAGTTGGTTATTACGGCAACACATTGTTTTTCATATTTATTATTCAATCAATCAATCATTTATTAAAAACTAAAGAATTTATTACATATTTAACGCATTCATTAGGACTTTACCGCCTGTGCTAGTAAAACTCCTAAATACTCCGTTAATTACTATGTTATGTATGTATCTAGTGTTGGGTGTCCTTATACAAAAGGTACGATTCACAGCAGAGCACTTATAAGGTAGTGAAGAAAATCGTTATTTTTTATCGACTTCCGTAACGACGATTAACGAGAGTGGCGTTGTGCAGCGCCCCTCATGCCGCCGGTCGGTGTCAATCCTTCCTAAATCGCAGCTTATGAACAACAACAACCAATAAACTCGTCTCAAACCAAAGGGTCTATAACATTTGTATACAAGCTGTATCGGTCATTTGTGTACTATAAAAATACTCTTGATTTTCGCGACCTCGCCGGCTTCTTCTATTAGCTTACAAAATAAAATACATCCAAACTTAAAGTTTTTGAAGTCATGCTGCCTACAGCCCGATTAATAAAACCGGAAGAGGCTGTATAAAGTAGCAAAGTTGCACCCAAACTGGACCTAACTAGTTAATATTAAAGTGGGACTAATTAATACGTCTCGGGTAAATAATAAACCGGAAGGCCGCTTCGGCCCGGAGCGGAATTCTTAATTCAAAACTTATGTACGCTTTTCACTGGTGAACGATATACCTAGTGATGTTTTTTTTTATCACTCTTTGAACTCTTTATATAAATACATAGTTAAGTATTTTCTGAAAATATACCTTCGACTTTTGTTCCGATAATAGTAGGTAAACCCAACCACACACCTCTGGATTTTTCTTCTTCAATAATGTATGAGTGCTTTTAACACGTACTTTGTTAAGGCAAACATCGTGAGGCAACGTGTATGTACTAAGAACTTGGAAGAGGTTGAAGAACATGTGACAATCACCACCACCATTGAACAGCGCCTTAAGACCTAATCTAAAAGAGAGAAGTCCCTGAGTCCCAGCAGTGGGAACATAAACAGCTTAATAGCTTAAGCATATATACAAATGATATGTGTAACAAATCTGCCTTACATGTTCTCTCTATTTTGTCTATAAGTATCGGTAAAAAACGTGGGACGCCTGACCTGACACACTTATGTCGAAATCCTGAGATGACAAATCACTACCGTCAAGTATGTTCCGACAACACTCGCTCTACAATAACGTAGGTAACTTAAGTCCACTGCAACGGCACACGAAGTTGTGAACAGAAGCCTCCAGTGTCTACATAATGAGCGTGCACGGCGCAGGTCACAAGTGGGATCAAATTGTGAACTGACCGCCCTCTGCCCGCCGCCCACGCTTCTTGGGCGGTTAAAGTTAGGAGACTCTGCAAGATTGAGAGGGACGTTACTATGTCCGATGCGATAATATCGCATTCAAAACATGGTTGGTGTTGTACATGCAGATAGAATTCAGTTCAAGTCAAACAAAGCTAAATATTTTAGTATTATGTAAACGATCTTCAAAAATAAACAACATTTCGTACATGTCGTTCGTTGCTGCAAATAAGCAAAATAACATTAGGAGATTAGACCTGATCCACTGTAACGATATAAACAGTATTATTACATAATGAAACTTGGAAATAAATGCCATGCAATACGGGGGTTGCCCACTACTTTGACTTTATACATAGTTTATTGATTATAAGTAAATACATACTTATTAGTTTATATTAAATAAAATACTTTGCACATAAAAAGTGTTCAATTAAAACGCATGTTGTTTATATTTATGAAATATTATTAAAAACCTATGTTTTAATTTTATTTAAGACTTAATAACAAAACGGTATAAATATACTGAACGAAAATATTTCGTCCCTACTGGGATAAATATGAATTGCATATAAAGCTAAATAACAATATAATTCGCAGAATTATATTGATACTATTACGAGTCAAAATTATTACGAAGTTATTGTTTGAAAATGGAAAAAAAAATACAATTTCAATTCTATTACTTTGTGTCGTTAAATAGAGAATACCAAAGTTATAAAACAAAAAAAAAGGTGTGTGTGCGATTCATACACGATAAAAGTGAAACTTCAGTAAATCGACGAAAGAATAATAAGAAGAATAAAAAAAAAGTGTGTGTGTGTCAGCTACGACGCACGATTGGAGTCTACTACTTATAAACTATAATTATGATATATATCGAATAGAAAAAAGGGTAAATGAACGCATCTGCTAAAATGTTAAGAGAAATAAACATATATCTGTAATCATTCGGATTATTTATATTACTTCAATAAAGCGTATTACATAAAGTATGTTACAAAATAATATAAATAAAATACAGCAATACCTCTTTGCGCGATACTTCGTAGTCTCAACTACGAAGTATCGCGCAAAGAAATTTAAATAAAGGATTGTATTTGTGTCTTTTACATCATTTCCGTTTCATCTTTTTGCATCCGGTTTGAAATCACTACGATTCTATAGAAGTTTCACTTCAATAATACAGTTCAAACCAATTCAAAAATGAGAAAAAAACAATATATATATATATATATATTACTATAAACGTTTACTTACGAAAATGTATATTCAATTACCCTAACGTGAAAACCACTCATCATCACATATCAAAAACATCTTCCTAGTAAATTGAGCACTTAAACTAGTTGAACAACATACACAGCAAATCGGTCCCTGTGTGCGGGCTCTGAGAGGCGACGCGACGCCGCAAACTCGTTCTGTCTTCGGCCAACTTGCCCAAACTTGTCCAGCTTTATCCGCGGTCGCCCGCCCAACTTCTTCTAACTATCCGATCGACTCACGAAGCTTTACGAGTAATTTGTTTAACAAAAGTCCGCGTCCAGATTTACGAGTTGCGCCGATTGCTGGGAACTTTTATGGATTCCGTTTCGGCGGTAAACTTGATAGTTTCTCGAATACTGATTCGTAATTAATAAAGGGTTTATTGCGGTGTTTTGGAAAATTAGCGATTAATGATTCTTCGAAGTAGGGTGTAGGTATTTGATGAATCGTTTAAAGTATCGTATTAAGTATGATATCTCTTTATCATATCTTTTTAAGAATTCTATGTAAATGATTATTCGAAGTAGGTAGGTACTTCAACGAATTTCATTAAAGTAAATAAAGCAAACAAACTACAATAAAGTAAATACCTAAATGGAACAAAATGTTTAGTACTAATTCCGCCCCCACTTCTCCCTGGCAAGATTCTACAAAAATAAGTACACATTTCGTTCAAGTACACACCTGCACCGCCGCCCGCCTCTACACACACCTGACACCTGCACCGCCCGCCACTGCAAACACCTGCCATCTGCACCGCCCGCCACTGCACACACCTGACACCTGCACCGCCCGCCACTGCACACACCTGACACCTGCACCGCCCGCCACTGCAAACACCTGACACCTGCACCGCCCGCCACTGCACACACCTGACACCTGCACCGCCCGCCACTGCACACACCTGCCACCTGCACCGCCCGCCACTGCACACACCTGACACCTGCACCGCCCGCCACTGCACACACCTGACACCTGCACCGCCCGCCACTGCACACACCTGACACCTGCACCGCCCGCCACTGCTCACACCTGACACCTGCACCGCCCGCCTGCGGTATTTAGGTATTTAGAATGGATCTCCGCAAAGTAATGCCTGAATCTATCAAACTAGTAAAGTAGTTATTCATTGTAAATATTCCTATAATGAGTAACAACATAAGGGACATGATGTTGAATTATTACTTCATAACAGATACAGACAGATTAACAATACTTAAATATTAACAATATTAATTTTTTTTTCATGTATAGGTAGGTAACATAGGCTACATTAGATTAATGCCTTGTCGAAACATAAAACTAGTTTAAAGTAGTATTACATTAAAGTAGCCATTAATTTCAGTAATCTGAAGTTCAACACCGGATTTACGAGGTGCAGCTGTTGAGCAGGTTTTTATGGTTCATGTCGATGGTGAACTTCTGGAAGTAGTTTAAGTTTCTGAATTTGAATTGAAGGCTGTAATTTGTAAAATTAGTTTTGTGATGTTATTATGAATGTAACTATTATTTTTTTAAATTTTTGAAGTGAAACTTCTTTAGAATCGTGATTTCAGACCGTATGCAACGGAAATACGTCAGGTAAGCCAATCTTATACGCTAACAAGGTTAAGCAACTTTCCGGAACGCCAGTACTTGGATGGGGACCGCTCGATCAAAATCTTTTTGCACCGTATTTTTTTTATTCATCTCATTCTTTTGTCGATTTACTGAAGTTTCACTTCTGCCGTGTGTGAATCACACCCACACACATTTTTTTGTTTGTATTTTGGAAGATTGCATTGATGCAAGGTAACGGCTTGTATCAGTATTGTAACGGGCTAAATGTTTGCTGATTATGGGTGTTATAACTATAGGTGCATTTTAAATTAACAACAAAAAAATTTGGTAGGTATGCATTAGGTATGTAGTTCCGAAACCGACCTCTGGAATGGAGGCCGTGGATCGGTAAGCGCAGAGCGTCGTACGACCACTAACAAGATGGGCAGATGACTTGGTCAATGATGCCTGCTCACGGTGGGTACTATTAGCGTCCCATCGGAATAATTGGTCGTCTTTGAAGAATGCTTATGTCCAGCTGTGGGCGTCTAATAGCTGAAATACTGACGATGATTCGATAAATAGGTACGTTAATTATTTTTAGATCAAAGCTAACTACAAGGCTGTTGTCGTATGGATTGTCATGCAATTCTGATTTCATTTATTTCCGCCTCAGTAACGAGCACAACATTGTCACGTGCAGAACGAGATGAATTAGGGCCTCGGCCGTGTCCCCAGAATTAATCCACCCACTCCCACTCAGCCACTTCGGCTTACTGAAGTAAATTATTTATGAGCTCAGAACACGACTCAAATCTCAATCTGTCGCTCAAATCGAACCAAAAAATAAGAATCTACTAAAAATCATATCGGAATTTTGCGGTAACTTCCAAACTTTTCACTTTGAGATAAAATGGAAAGACTCCTGAAAGCGGTAACTGGGGACATGAATATTCTGGAACTAATACAGCGGCTAGACGTACCGAAAGGCCGCAGGTACTGAATTAGATTTCTTCTAAATATCAGGTTTGATGAAGTTGACATCTTCAAGTGATATTGACGTTAAAATGTTGTGACAAGTGAGAATATTGAGTTATTTGGGATCGGTTTTGTTTGAGTGGGAGAACTATCGATTTGCGTTCTTTATTCGTCGAATAGCGAGCTAATTTGGTGTTAAGTTTACTTGAGAGCTTGAGAATATACTGCAGATGATGTTTCGTTATAGAGCTTACCACAAATATTAGTGATCTTTGGTTATAGGATGTGGATGTGGACCAATTCTTTTGAGCGTCTTTAAAAATAGTTATTAAATATTTATGTATGTACAAGTGATCAATAAGGCTCAATTTTTTTTTTAAATTATAATACGACTAAATGGATACAAAGACGATTTAATGAATGCTGCACATTAGCTGTGGATGCAGACAGCCCAAACACCGATCTGTGAGAATGACATAATGCTCCTAAAAGAACTCCTACAGCCAAAAACTTTCCGTTACTAATGAAATAGACTAATTGATATTCAATTGGTTGCTGATTTCTGATTCGTTTCACTTGTTGTATGATTTAGTTAATAATTATTAAGTAGGTAGTTGGTATGTTTTTTTTATAAGAATGTGTTGAGTTAACTAAGGATTCGTTTACTTTAATCACCTTCATAATCTCTGTTTAAGGTTGTAAAATTTGAATAAAACTAAACGTACCTAATTATTCAAATAAAATGTAAATAAATTAATTGAATAACATGTTTAGACACAAGTCTCGTGCATGTGACGAACATCGCCGTAAGTTTCCGTAGTAGATACTTTTTTGTTCAGCGCCGTTCCGTCCATTTCCATTTAAATTTTAAAAGTGCCACTTTGTAAGTCCTCTGCTACTTTGAAGTTGGAGTGAGCTAGCTGTCCGTATTACTAGATGGTGGATGCTATTTATGAATGAATAATTCATTTCTTGCATAACACGATGTTCCTTGTAAGTTAAATGTAGATTTTGTTATAAACGGCTTGGGGAAGCATTTTGCTTTCCTTCGAATGCGATAAAACACTGTAATGTACTTTTTGTCTTTTATTAGACCGCATTGAGGTCAAGTGTGGAGATAGTGGCACGTACAGTTTTGTTTAAGTACTGAGTTTTTTTTAATGTCTGTCGCAGATAGTCGGAGTCGGTGGTAGAATATTTTTCCTAAATACACTGAAGTAGAGGACGGTTGAAGTCTTAGAGGCTAAGAACCACTTTGGGTCTCTGAGCCATAAAAATTAGTTAGCTAAATACACTCAAATGTTACACCACAAAGCCATGATTTAATTATATTGTTTTACATCGATTTCTTACATTTTTGTAAAGTCTAAGATATTAAGTGTGAATGAAAGACGAAATACCATCAACAATAAAAAGGAAAACAATAATTTAATGGCTTATTAATAAAATAAAATATTTTCCGACAACAAATTCTAGCCCCATGGTAAGCTCTAAGCTTGTGGTACGGGTACCAGACATCTGATATACTTAACATAATAGACATACATATAAAGTCAATTTTTATTATACATATAATAAACGAGAACAGATGTTATAAAATGTTAATCAACTTTTTGTAATTCCACATTTTAAGTGCTGTTTTCACGAGCTAGAGAACTTTCAGTGGCAGTAGAATCCTCAAGGCATCCATGTTTACAAAATGGAAAGGCACGGCCCCGTCGAGGACCGGCAAGTTGCCGGAAGCTGGAATACTCAAAAATGCAATAAGCGTACCTTGCGGGCCGGTTCCCGTGCATGTCTCTTTCCCCACTCGTTACGGGCCCAGCGCCAGTACAACTTGCCCACTTCAACTATTCAGACAGCTACAGACAGCTACAAAAATCCCCACGCTTTCATCTCTTAAACAAACTTTTAAAGATAATTGATTCGTTGGCTTTTGCTTATTTTTAATCTCGAAGGAAATTAAGTAAAGGTTTGGGTCCACTGCAATATCATTGAATTGAACCTTAGTTAGCGAGACAGACAAAAATTTTTTCTTGTTTTTTTTTCTAATGACTATGCCCTAAGTCATCCCGTCACTCATCAACAGTGGAACAACAGCTGTTTTGAGCATATTTTTTGTCATAAAAAATTTCTAGTCCTGACTTACGCATAACGCGCAAATGTTGCAAATTCGCTGTGTGCAGTGTCTAGTTCAAATATGATGATGACATTTATACAATTTATACTTCAATCAAATGTCTTACTAGCAAAGACGCCGTCAAGCCGTTTAGAAGTAAAGAGCCGAAACATGTTGCTTGTCATGTTTGATACGCTCAAAGTACGGAACGTGAGATGATAATGATACGGTGGAGTGCCACCTTAAAGCGAAACGTTCATAAAAAAGTACTATAGCAACATTCATACGTACAATAAATTATCGTGATTCACGGAGTTGGAACTCAATAATACTACAAAAGCAATTTGCTATCTCCACGCTTCAAGTTTCTAGGTTAAGAACACAATTGATATCGGAGCAGAAGGAGCGGGCGCGGCTCCGCGGCTGATTTGGAATCGCGCGACTCTGCAATAATTTCATCAGTCAATATTGGTCGCGGATCTGAAGCTGCTGGATGAGAACACAGTTTTATTAAGTTCAGTGGGGAGATAAATTATGTATACTTCTTGAAATATCCTGGACTGCTTTGGTTTGAATGTCCAAGTTCAGTTGAAATTGACATGTCGTTGATGTAATCTTATAGCTAAATTATTATGGAAATAAATGACTAGACAGTGATGATCTGAAAACAATATATTTATATCTTTAACTAGCTGACCCCAGCAAACGTTGTTTTGCAAAGTGGAAAATACATGTTGGCCTATTCTCAGACCTACTCAATATGCTCACAAAATTTCATGAGAATCGGTCAAGCCGTTTCGGAGGAGTACGGGCACGAACACTGTGACACGAGAATTTTATATATGTTTAATATTATTTTCGTGATGTAATAAAGCTTCTTATTGATAAGTTTTTAGGTAATCACTAGTAGATTCTAGCTTTATGATCTCTTTGACCTGGAAGTTTTAATAAGATCAACGATGATGGTAATAAGTTTTTATTAAATATAAACAATTTTAGTCTGTTAATTTTACGTGGTAATTAATTATTAAAACGCTCGTTTTTGTCAGTTATTATAATGTTCAATACATAAATCAAATATTGATGTGCAATCCGCGCATTAACGCCTAGCCCCGTGGTAAGCTCGGCGCTTGTGTTTCGTAGATGTTCATGAATTATGTTAAACGTAGCAAAAAAAAAAGATCTTCAATAGTTTATTTGGTTTCTTTAACCTTCCAACGATTGCGGGGTGTGTCGATTCGACCGCTCTCGATTTTCGTTCATTTTATAGAATTTTTTTGTCGCTTGGATTTTCTACGCCTAGTATCTTGTCATTATTTCACCGAGAACGATATAAGATGGTTACTTCCATTTATTATAAACGTGGCGCAGCGTTAGCAGTACTCCACACACCGGACGGTTACATTATAGGACGCTCAAAATTTATGTTGATTTATTTCGATTTTAACTGAGTAATTTTTTTTTTACAAACTGAGTAACAATAATATCAAATTATGCCTGAATAAGTGTGTGCGATTCACACACGATAGAAGTGAAACTTCAGTAAATCGACGAAAGAATAAGAAGAATAAAAAAAGTGTGTGTGTGTCAGCTACGACGCACTATTGGAGTCTACTACTTACGAACTATAATTATGATATATATCGAATAGAAAAAAAGGGTAAATGAACGCATCTGCTAAAATGATAAGAGAAACAAACATATATCTGTAATTATTCGGATTATTTATATTACTTCAATAAAGCGTATTATATAAAGTATGTTACAAAATAATATAAATAATATCCAGCAATACCTCAAAGAAAAGAAGAGAAATTTAAATAAAGCATTGTATTTGTGTCTCTTACCATTTCCGTTTCATCTTTTTGCATCCGGTTTGAAATCACTACGATTCTATAGAAGTTTCACTTCAAAAAATTTAAGGTTTTCAATTAAATTAACTGTGTGTGTTTAACTCCCTGCAATATCACATAGGTCTGTTATAACGGTGCGCGACTGCTTGAAGATTAATCAAGTCATAGTTTGCTAGTATATGTTTTGAGATAGTAATTTTCACATGCTTATTTAAAACGGCCAAAGATGGGGGGATGGAAGGGGCGGCTTCCGGCGCCAAATAGATGCAGCACTCTACAAGTTAGGCTTCATTTGAATGCCAAAGTTAGGCAGCTGAGGCTCTGATAGTCTGTTTTATGTCACAGATTCCGATCACTTAGCTAAACTTGTCAGAGATATACTTCGTGCTATGCGAAGGCAAACTCTAAAAAGGTCTTTTGTTTGATCTACGCTTTGATCAAGAACGAGTACTTTAAACTTGGTTTCTAAATAGCGTTGTAAGTTGCACTGTGAGGTTTTAGTGGGAAACCGGTAGAATGTTGCTCGCTATCTCTAATTGTGGGTGTTGTAGACACTTAGTCAAGACAGATTCCCTAGAAGATTGGCAGCGCCTTGGAATGCAACAGTCGGGTTGCCTACAATTTATATATATGTATAAGACGTAACGTGACGTCTTTAGGAAGTTATGAAAATTGAATGATTCCAAAACATGGATAGTTATGGGGAAATATACCTACAAAACAGGTATAACTTAAAGTATTGTTTGAAGGTTTTCATTAAAATATTGTGTATTCAAAAACTTCATAAGTATTTGATTCATGCCTTTTCGTAATAACGGAATATCTTCAAATAGGCCACTTCTGATATACGAGTATAACTGGAAATCTATGAGGCACATGTCCAACTGTAGATGACCAACAGCCCACTATGACAGCATATTACATGGTTAAAATTATAAAGTTGCAATTTCTTTCAATGAAATCATATCTTGCAGTTCTCAAGCGGTGTTCCTTGTACCTAAGGGAAATTATCGAATGATAGCGGGGAAAGGGAACGGGAAAGCCTTAATTTAAACATCTTGTAGAAAGGCTGTGGAATCTGCCCTCCGCCAAAATTAATATTTGTATTGAATTGATTATTTGATGTTGATCGCCGGATCGCAAGGAGGCAGAGATCAGCGCCAACCGCAGCTTGGGCTACTGACTACAGCTGGGAAACTGGCCTTTTATATTAGAATTTGTACTTGCGGAATTAAGAGTTATGGATACTATATTATGGATGGACACGATCACTTAATACTAGGATCTAGAAAAGCATACATGCATCGATTATTAATTGGTATTATAGATTTCATAAAAAAATTGTAAAATCTTGCCAGGGAGAAGTAGGTGCAGAAATTGGTACTAAATATTTGGTTCCATTTATGTGTTTACAATTGATTTTCGCAAAGTAACGCCTGAATCTATGAATGAATTCGCTGTGTGTTCGTTAATTTTTAAACTAATTTAAGTATTTCTTATCACTATTCAGCAAAAGATACAGTGATTTAAAATAAAATTGCATTTATTAATGAGTATGATTTTGTTTCTCAACTCAGTATAAATAATTGATGCGGACTGCCAAGACAATTGTTATTTCCTTGATATTTTTATTAAAATTTAGTTAAATAAATTTCAAGTTACCTATCCGTGTATGCCCTGTGCTTCTAAGGAAATAAACGTTTGACCTTTGCGAAGCCGGAGCAGGATCGCTTTTATACTTATAAAAATATATACATTATTATTCATAATTATTGCCTAAATTCACATTAAATTCAGCTCGTTTGAAAGTTGACTCAAACTTCCAACACTCGCGACAGATCGCGTCACGCGTCCCAAAACTCACACAAACTTTTTTAATTTAAATAAAAAAATCATCCGCGTCGTCCCGCCCGCCCGCCGCCGCCCGCCTCCGCCCGCCCTGGGACCTCGTTAAAATTAACAATGAAATATTGGCCCGTTAATGGGTGCCGCCTTAACTTGAATTTTAAGTTTACATTTGCAATTCAAGATAAGGTAAAATTGTTATAGTACTATTCCCAGAAATATTGTATTGTCGGAGGCCTGATTTTTTGGTTCTTAGTCTCTATAATTGCCAATTAGAGCAACTAGATATTTTGAACCTAAAAATCATTGTTTGTCTCTTAAGTGAAATCGGTTTGTTTCGGTACTGGCTGTTTTAAAGCGTTAACTAAATTTTAACAATAACGCAATAATAATCAACTTTCTTTAGTTCAGGTTCCAGCGTAAGAGTTGTTCGAATCGATTTCCAGTCTCTATTCGAGAACTTTTGTTAATCATTCAACATGCTATAATGTACTGGCCTCTATGATATTAACGAACTTATCCCTTAACTGCTGGCGCGGTGGGCGAAGGCTCGCTGGTGGGTCAAGAGATAACGTGTTCGATTCCCGCCGAGGGGTAAGTGTTTGTATATGTTCTGCAGATACTTTTCCCTTGGTCTGGGTGATTAATATGTATAGTAAAACATCTATAATTATATGTAAAGTAATTATATAAAGTTTATCAGAATTATAGTACCCGCAAGACACTAAATGTTGCTGTGTGGATTGTCAGGCAATATTTTATTAATATTTATAATAATAATTTGCCCACATAATCTTTGTGATTTAAAAACTTAATCATCACCGTATAAAAAATATGATGAGTTTTGATATCCAGAAGAAGCAGCTATGCTAGACTCTGAGAAAGAGAACTAGCGCCCACTGCGCTCATACAACAGACATTTTAAACCTATGATGAGTTCTTAGAGTGTTCCCTGGCAAATCATAAGTAGCTGCCACAGTACATACCAATTAATTTGCTTGCATTGACATTCCGTTGGTATTGTATTGATTTATTATTTAAAACTTGATTATGTGTTATTGACTAAGTATTTGCAATTGAATTTGATGATTTTTTTGTTTTTAAATGATTAGTACTAAAAACCAGTGTAACCAAAATGGAATTGTGACGTATAATTTTATTATCAATAAATTACCATTAAGGACTATTAATGACTGCGTCGCCGAGGCTATCCAACAAGCCCCCGCACTCACTCACAGCATACGATTTGCTTTAACCACCATAAAAGTTTCAGAAATTTTACTGAAGAGAAAAAGTATTCCAAATCCAGATGGATGTAACTTTCAGCAGCTGAAGTTTCCATCTTTATTTATAACTCGATGATTGTAAAGAATGTATCCGTCGAATACTTAGGGTACTTTCCAATATTGATTGTATCTCCACTCATTGTTGTTTTCGAGTTTTTGCGGGCACAACTTTCGCCATAGCGCAACTTTAAGATATTTCCACCAAGAATATTTCCTAAGAATTGATCAATGATAATAAACTTAATAAGTAAATTGTTTGCAAGAAACATCAAAGTATTCGAATACGCACAGAATTATATTTACAGGGAATTCGCGATGAAATGAAAATACTTTATAATTTAATAATGTTGGGATCACCTTCGTTTGGGCTTGTTCATGAGGCGAGCTACGCGTTCCACACGCTAGAGGGAGCGCGGCGCCGGGGCCGACGCTTCCACGAAAAACAACAATAGCCGCCTCTCAGAGCGCTAATATCTGTAATAAGCTGTTTACCAAAATCAGACATGTCAGGGATCTGCTTCTCAATAGAATCTGTAACAATTAACAAGCAAAATATAAGCATTCCGAGACGGATAAGGTTCAACTTAGAAAATGCCTTTACAAATTAATTATTCCTGGTAGGTTGCATTCATTAGGCCAAAATTAAACAATCGTTATCTTATTTAAAAAAAATCCATGTCACAATGTAACTGACCGTACTCCTCCGGAACGGCTTTACCAATCCTTACCAAATTTTATATGCGTATTCAGTAGGTCTGAGAATCAGCTACTATCCTTTTTTTCATTTTGCAAAACAACGTTTGCTGGGGTCAGCTAGTATGACTATAAAATTAAACCTTTTAAATTGAATTCAAATGGTATTTTATTTGAACTCATAACTTATTATATCTGCTAACATTTTAGTTATTAAATGTTAAAGGGACTGATGTTTAGCGTCCATAAAACATGATAAAGCCATAAATTTGTTGACGACTATTGGTTATCAATTCAATATAATGAATGGAACTAATGAGGTCAATCGAATCCTAAATTCAAGGCAATTATAACTTAAAGTATGGAGTAACTTGGGTGACATCACACAGAATGAAAGGAGTTAAATTAACAAGCGATTCTATTAAGGCAACATTGTATGTATGTCTGTAAATCTGCGATTTTTTCTCTGTATGTTTATTATCCTCCCCCCTCTAATCCCTGATCAGATTTGAATGACTAGTCTTGGTAAAGAGAATATATGACGATTTTACACGATTGCGCAAAGCAAAGGGGGCGAGTGATAATTATGAACAACACGTTAATGAAAATTAAAAAAAGTCACCAAACTATATCAAGTGGAGTATCGTTGAATAGGTATACAAAATCATGTTTAGTTTTTCTTTCATCATTTTTACATTTATCGTTTAGTAACTATGTATATCGGTTTAAAATTGCGTAACAACTTATCCAAATTTAGATTTGAAAATCCCAAAAAAAAAACATAATACTGTGAGAAAAGATGAGACTGGTAAAAGTCTCTATCAAGTTTATCCACAAATTAAAGTTAATTTTATACTGTAACATATTATATTCTAAACGTATACCTGAAATCAAACTCAACCCACTGGGATCCAGCAAGTTAGGCTAACCGATCCCAACACATTAGAGGTAAACTGTGCATCGTTAACCAATAAAATAGGGCCCATTCGCTGCGTAACGAAGCAGCCCGCCCTGTAACGCCGCCCGCCCGCCCTATAACGCAGCCCTACGCTTGACCGGCGTAATTAACGGAACAAATTCAATGAACGCCGCCTGATTGACGACCATTCCACTTTTCAATCGATGTATCATTAAAACAAATTAACGAAACAAAGGGGATATCACTTTTGTTTTAGGTGGTTTTTGTTTGGGATTGGGTATTGTTTTGAATTCATAAGGTAGTAAAATTTTATAGTACGTAAGTAAACTTTAAATTATTTATCATCATCATCATACACGTCTAAATTTCCCTGGACTTTTTCCTCCCGGTTTCTATCTTAAAATAAATCAATTCAAATTGAATTTAAAGAAAGATTTTGTATTTTAAATTACATTTCTTTAAACTACTAGTTACTATTATGCACACTCAAGATCAAACTCAGGGTTGGGGTGGGGTGGTTTGTTATTAAGGGCCTTAGAGTATCGCTCGGATACATAATAGTCTGAGGGAGACAGAAGGTATGTACTGATTAGGTACTTGGGACTTTATTCGGAGATGAAACAGCCCCTTAAGTAGGATTCGCTCATCACTATGGAGTGTAACATGAATAGTGGGTAAAACGAGATATGACTAAGAATTCGAAACAATAAAGTACATTTCAAGAACTTTAAAATATTTACCGAAATGCATAAAAGTGCAAATATTGTTTTCCAGGCCAGCGCCGCGGCAGACAATGCCGCAGCGAGCAAAAACAAAACATCGCGGTTCCTCATGAATTTCATGAAACTTCACGCGAGCGCCGCTAGAGGTGTTGCAGTGGAGGATATTAGAGGTAGATGCGAAACTAGTTTCTGGTCCAGATGAAGGACCGCACTGTAATAGACATCATCAATATTTCAGCCATAAGACGTCCACTGCTGGACATAGGCCTCCCTCAAAGAGTGTCATCAGTGACATCAGTCGTAACCACAGCTTGTAACTACTAGACATGCACAAAACCGTACTCTGCAATGCCATGCCATATAGCATGAAATTTCGTACCGCGTCATATAGCAACCTGTCAGTACGCAGTACCCTAAAGATGACCTGATATGACGCGTCATGCTAAGTAATGCGAATGGCCCGTTATTACTTAGCATGAGACAGATCATTCACCATTATTATTATCTTAAACCTTTAAACGAGCGCTTCAGAAATATAGATATGTATGAACATATTTAGGTAGGTAGGTATACCTAAATATTGTTAACTAGCTGACCCCAGCAAACGTTGTTTTGCAAAATGAAAAATAGATGTTGGCCGATTCTCAGACCTACTCAATATGCACACAAAATTTCATGAGAATCGGTCAAGCCGTTTCGGAGGAGTATGGCAACGAAAACTGTGACACGAGAATTTTATATATTAGATTAATATAAACACATTAAATAGCATGGTTTGAATTTAGTTAGCATTTTCATTAATGTTTAAAATGAAAATAGTTGTTGTAGTGACATAACTACAATAGTTGGACATATGCTACCGCGAATTTTTTTGTAGACATTATGATGTTCTTCAATATTGTTGTACATTATTTTGTTCTATCGCTAATAGTTTCGGCAGCGCATTCGACGAAAGACATTTTAAGACTCATTTTTCTACACTTTCGGTTACATTATTCAAATTTTACCAAGGATCTCTAATTTTTTTCTAAATGAAATGTAGCCTATGTCAAATTGGAAGAATGTAGCATTCTATTGGTGAAAGAATTTTTTAAATCGGTCTAGTACTTTTTGAGCCTATTCATTACAAACATACAAAAATAGGTACAAATCTTTCCTCTTTATAATATTAGTGTAATATGTCCTTGTCCATACCATCCATACCGGCTTGCTTGAGTGAGAGTCACGCTCGCCTTGCGCTATTTATTTATTTATTTATTTGTAAGGAAAATCAACAGCCAAGATTATCACTATAACTAACCTAGTAGTAACAGAAAGCTAATTACAGATCTTCACGGATGGTCACATATTAAACATTTAAAAAAAGTGAACACACCTAGATGGACACAATGAACATTACAAAATTATAACATAGAAAAAATAACAAAAACCTATAAAACTACCTATATACTATCAATAAAATAACTATTAGCTAGTCGCTGCCTGATCGAGTTGACTCCCGAAGTAAACAGATCCAATCCATTAATGGACGGATCAGGATGCCTGCATAGCTTATTAAAAGTGTCACTAGTTCGCCATAAAAATGCATTTTGCCTATAGTTCGTACCGACAACAGGGGTCTATACAAAAACATACTTGTAGGCACATTTTGTGACGTTGCTTGACAAAATTAGGAGGCGCAAGTTAGTTAAAATAGATAGATAGGCTGGTAGGCTAGGTAAGGCAGGTAGTTTCTAGATAGGTAGATTAGAGAATAGGTAGGTAAGGTAGTAGGTACATGCCGACAAAAATCGTGATCGTGATTAAGATTATCGAGAAGCAAAACTATTACTAACTATTTATATTATTCTACTAAACGATGGCGTGGCGTGTGGCAGAGGAAGAATCCCATGTCCGACACTCCTCGTCGCTTGCACTCGGACCTTTACAGTATCAGTATCTAAAACCCAGCATGACACACATGGCATGGCGCGACGCTCTGCGATCGGCGCAACCGGTCGTGTTCTGTCGGCCGGCCGATATGGCATCGCGCCATGCCATATTTAATGCCATGTGAAATGCTAAACTTTGTCGGTCTATATCTATGGCTTCAGTACGCGGTCGTGCTATTTTACGCGTACTGTATAACTCACAGTACCTACACATCTCCGGTAACCACCGCGACGTAATACCGCGATGTAATAGACATTATATTTAAAAAATAACACAATTTGCTTCTGCTTTCGACAGAGGGCGGTCACCGCTTATGGACGGACCAGTGTCTATATGTTCTGGTTAATATGTATTTATAGGTGTTTTATATGTACGTAATAATTAAAATGGATACGAATAATATTTAGTTTAGCAAAAAAAAATTACATAACTTTAGGTAACTACGGGGCTTGATGTTACTGTCAATACGGAGTGGATTTTGAAGTAGATACATTAGGTACATACATAATTTACTTAATTGGTTTTTAACAAGGATTAAATTATATTTACTTAAGAAAAGTTATAAAACAACATGTTTATATAGAAAAAAAAACTTTTCCATTGTGATAATACGTTGCTTTGTTAGAGAGCTTATACCACATTGTAATATGTCATTTCCTCAAGCTCATGATCAAATTAGTGATCTATTGTTCTAAAATTATCGGCGAACCCCGGAACTGATCTAATCTGAGCTACGGATTTAGTTCAAATTGGATCAGATCGGTTGTATCTAATCGTTAAACAATTATTAATAGCAAATTAGCTTATGTTAATATTGTCTGTAGACAATGCTTCCTGTGATTCAGGACTATGCAATTTCATGAATTCAGGTGTTCATGATATCATACATATATATGTATGTATATCAGATCATTATGGCTTAGCTTAAAATAAAGAAAAGGTAGATAAGCAAGAAGAAAATAAATATACGAAACTATACGACTGACTCTTGTCTTGTTTTGTTGAAAGTCTTCTCAATTTTGACCGATTAAGACATACTCTCGTTACAAATAAGTTATAAGACATTTAAAATAAATTACAGACGTTGCATTATGGCAAATTTCCTCATTGTTCCATTTCCACAATTGATAAAGGTAAATTTCCAGTAGTAGTTTTAAGTTGACCTGTCCATGTAAGCTATGTGCTTCTAAGGACTTTTCAAGATACAAGATTTTTTGACTTTAGTGTCCTGGCTATGACTAAAATGATAATACAATACAATACAATACAATACAATACAATACAAAACACTTTATTGCACACACAGGGAAACAAAATACAACAACACGTAGGAAACAGAATGTACAATGGGCGGCCTTATCGCTAAAAAGCGATCTCTTCCAGGCAACCTTTGGATGGAAAAATAACTTTAATAAGATAATTAGTAGGCAGGGGTGTACAATATTAAATAAAATAATTTAGATTATAATTACTCCTTATGACAAATATAAATATATGCGTACAAATAAAATAGAATACATACATTACATAAATATATAATAATAAATATATAAATATATATATATTAATTTTAAAGGATTCATTCTAATTAGCACTTATTAGTAGGACAGATAAAATTCTTTGACACACGTTTTAAAAACTGACAAGGAACGTATCTTTCTCAATCTTTCATATAATGATATGGGAGTTTCACTTCTACATTCCTGAGTTATTACAGGAAACTAGTTTATTTTACTGCAGCGACATCAAAAGTAATTATTCAAAGTAGTAGCTTTCGAAACGTACTTTGATTTTATGAATGTGAAGTTTTATTTCATTGTTTGTATTTTATAACTATTAGTAGATTAGCTTTTATCTGTAATTATTTCTGCTTTCCATGAATGCATGAAAAATTTTGTGAATGTTTTGCAGTCTTTTAAACTATAAAAATAGATATTTATTATCCGCGCTATAATGGAGCTCGTGATTTATACAACTATGTAGTCTTGCTTTATATACTTTTTTATTTTATTACAATCTTGGTTTAATTGTAATAAAAATTGTACCTATTTATTCAAAGTCAAAGTCAAAGTCAAAGTCAAAACGTTTATTTCCTTAGAAGCCTATGCTTACATGGACAGGTCAACTTAAATCTAATTTAAATAAAAACTAAGAATAATCAAGGAAATAATAAAGTCTTGACAGTTCGCTTCAATTTTTTACACTGAGTTGAGAAGCGAATAGAACAACTCAGCTTCCATCTCTTATGTTGTTATTATAACAATATTGGTGTACAACATGGTTACTTATACATTTAACATTTACAAACAAATGCTAGTCAAACATGCACATAACAGAAAAAAAAACTAAATTTAGCTATTTTGTCCATCCTAGTGGAACCGAGCTACATCTGACCAAGCATTATCGTCTTTGATATAGTCCTCTGTAGAATAATAGGCTTTTTTCAAAAGACATTTTTTAATTAAAAACTTAAACTTTCGAATGGGTAGGTCAGTTATAAACTGCGGAAGTTTATTATAAAAACGGACACAATTGCCCATAAAAGATTTCCCCACCTTACGTAATCTAAATGTAGGGATATGTAGTTTATTCTTATTTCTAGTATTAACATTATGGAAATCACTCTTTTTAAGAAAATCTTGCTTATTTTTGTGTGTGTACAGCAAATTCTCATAAATATATTGTGAAGCAACAGTCATAATATTTATTTCCTTAAATTTATCTCGTAAGGAGTCGCGTGGTTTCATTTTATAGATTGAACGCACCGCTCTTTTCTGAAGAACAAAGATAGTTTGGATATCAGCTGCCGTTCCCCATAGCAAGATACCGTATGACATGACACTATGGAAGTAACTAAAATAAACAAGTCTCGCGGTGGCCTCATCAGTAATATGCCGCATAGTCCGAACTGCATAAGCTGCTGAACTAAGTCGACTCGCAAGAGCATTAATTTGAGGTTTCCATTGAAGTTTTGAATCAATATGTAGCCCTAGAAACACTGTTGAGTCAACAAGATCAAGCTTTTCATTATCTAATATTATTTTTATAGGACGTTCTCTGACAGTTGGTAATTTAAAATTAATACATTTAGTTTTTTTCGCGTTTAGTAGCAGATTATTAACAGTAAACCAATTCAGTACGCGAGACAAAGAATTATTTACGTCGTCATAGTTATCTTTATTTCTATCTACCTTAAAAATTAGAGAGGTGTCATCCGCAAATAAAACTATGTCACAAAGGTCCTTGGCATAAAAAGGAAGATCATTTACATATACTAAAAATAAGAACGGTCCTAGAATCGATCCTTGCGGCACGCCTAATTCTATTTTTGAGCCCGTGGATCTTTCAGTTCCAACTTGTACTATTTGAATTCTATTTGTCAGATATGACTGGAGAAGGTCTAATGCTTTACTGCAAATACCGTAATGTTTTAATTTATTTAATAACGTAACGTGACTTACACAGTCAAAAGCCTTGGAGAGATCACAAAATACACCGATAGCGTTTTGTGATTTATCCCAGGCCCCTAAGACGTGTTTTAGTAGTAATGCACCTGCATCATTAGTGGATCTACCTTTGGTGAAGCCAAACTGGTTATTATGTAATAATTTGTTAAAATTAAAATGTTCAGTAAGTTGATTTAAGATAATTTTTTCAAATATTTTACTCATGACAGGAAGCACTGATATAGGCCTATAATTGGCAGGGTCATTATGACTGCCAGATTTAAAAAGAGGGACAAGCTTACCATGTTTCATGAGATCAGGAAATAAACCCACCTCAATACACTTATTGAAAATATGAGCTAGATAAGGTGCAATTTCGTTAATGATGTTACCCAGCATTTTTGTTGATATGTTCCAAAGGTCCTCAGTATTTTTTATGTTAAGGGACTTGTATGTTTTTACAATATCGTCAGTGTCAACGTAACTGAAATCGAAACCATCTACACATTTATCAACAGATGATTCTAATAAATCTACAGCCTTTTCGGCGGAGGAGTTTAATGAATGGGTTACAGTTTTAGAAATGTTACAAAAAAACTTATCGAAGGCATTCGCTACCTCTTTACTCGACAATAGCTGTGATTGTAATACTTAATGGGCATGCCGAACTACCTAGTGATGGGAGATGAATCATTGTGCATAGTTTATAATACAAGTTACTGATGTTTAAAAAAAATATTTAATTTCATAGTACAAATTAACATTTAGGTTTATATACGTACTCCTGTAATATACTTGATAAAATAAAATATTATTCAAAAAATTCAAAATTCAAAATTCAAATCTTTATTAACTTTTGGAACATGGTTGTACACTTAGTTTCGTCAAATAATATTATTTACCCACAATTTAAAAAAAAAAACAATGATAATCATTAAATAAATACATTAATTCAATTAAAACCAAAAACCAAAAATAAAAATAAAAAACAATCATTAATAAATATAGCAGCTGTACAGGGGCTTTGTCAACTTACATAATAATAATAGCAGCTGTAAAGAGGCCTTGTCAAAGATGTCACACAAAATTATGTCCGAACAATTGTAATACAATAATTAACATTATACGCTTATTTGATACAATAATAGACATTTAATACAATCACAGAAACACCATAAGGGTCGAGGGTAAAAACTTAAAAAATTAAGGCTTTAAAAAATAATAATAATAACGTGATGTCAAACAAAATAAAATATTCTACAAATGTCTCAAATTATAATAGTTGCTGCTGTAAATGGGCAATGTCAGGTAAGTAAAATAAATTCAAAATTATAATAGATAATTTAAATTTTATTAGTAAGTACGTAAGTATATAAAATCTAATCTAGCCTGGCTGCTTAGAGATTGCGTTTCTGACAGGTAGTGATCGAATAGGCGATGTAACTTGGAACTGGCGTACAATTTACTTAATTTAATAAATTATACTTTATTCAATAGAAATACAGATTGTAACTTTGTAACAAAGAATAAATAAAACAATTTTATTATATTAATATTACCTTTTTTGGTTTCCACTTAAATACTAAAATATATAAATTTAAAATGATTCCGCCAATTTAAAACGAAAATAATCTTAAAAATAACGCGGCTTCATTTTGGAGGAACGGTAACGAACTCAGTGTTATGTTGCCCATCACTAGTCGTGACTAACTGATAGGTGTTAAACGCATTCTCTGAACGGCCGAACTATACCAGATCATCTTTTTTGTTAATGCAAAAATATTGAAGTTGCAATGCTTTTAAGTAGGTTTATCTTAATATTTCTTCTATTGTTCAAGATATAGATCAATATAAGACATAAAACGGGTAACATACCATGATTTAACGGTTTTTGAGTTTTCCCATAATATTGGCGCTGTTGCAAGAGCCATGTCATGCATGAGCCCTCCCACGAGTTGCCATTTACGACTGTTGGAGTTTACAACATGTTGTAATTTATCTGTCAATTTTTTTTAGTATGTCCATTGTATGGAATTATAACATGTTGTAATCTCTAACAGTAGTTAGTGACAACTTGTGGTAGGGCTAATGATCACGGCATAAACTGGTGATTTTAGGTAGGTAGACAGTCATTGGAAAACGAAACGGTCTACCCTCTTTCTAAATCTTTTAATACGAGTTCGATTATATCTAACGTTGTTACCGCTCGTGTCATTCTTGAACGCAACTCGATTACGACACACTACACTACAGTTTGTGTGTCTTAGCGAATAACCAACCATATTATATTTTATACACTTTTCTGCGTCATGCATAACCGTTCTTCAGGATTCCACGCTCCACCCAATTGGAAGCATAATTCACGATTGATTAGTTCTTAAGTTTGGTAATATCTATAACTTTAGCCTAAACTAATAGCATTTTGAACCAATCTAGGACGATAGTGCCGCTCTGTTGAAATAATAAACAATAATAATTTTTAAACGAAAATTTACAATTTATAGATCGCATAACTAAACTGGGTTTGTTGTACATCTGCCACAAAGTAAATTCGTCAATTTTAATCGTCAGTATATGTATGCGCCCAAAGTGGTTAAAATTTCTCACTTCTATTGTTTTATATTTATCTATTTGTCGCTGACTACATACATAGTGTACCTCTCTCTGTATACTCTCTCTTATTAAGCAGGTACGATTCACAGCCTTAAGGAAATTTTTGAGTGTTGTTAAAATAATTAAGATAGAGTTGAAAATATATGTGTCATGACATGTTCTTTAAAACGTATTTTATGTTATAATCCAGTTTTGAATGGGAATCAGATAATAACTACCCTGCCAGCAGGAAACTCAATTCAAATTTGAGAAAGGCTTTAGCGTATTTCTCGTATAAGCTAATAAAAACAAATAGCCATGTTAAAACTTCAAATTTATTGAACGTCACGACCTCTCAAAACTCGCAAAGTTATTTCGCGTAGCGTCTCGGAGGTGCAAAGAAAATATGCATTTAATACGGAACCCGGTCACGTTAGCGGCTATATTTTAATGCTCAGATGCAAGTTTATTTGACGTCTAATCTAGAGCGGAGCCTTGATAAGAACACGTCTGAATATCGTTCATCATCATCACCCTATTAACGTTCCTACTGCTCGGACACAGGGACTTCTCTCTTGACGAGAGAGATTAGCACTTCGCCAGCGTGACACGTTTAAGGACATGTGAATCAATAATTATTGATTCACATGTCCTTAAATAATCAATATAATAATAATTAATAATCAATATTTATTTGCTTCAACATAATGTAGTTTACAAAAGATCTTAATATTAAATTAAATGTGTCTCAATTATGTTCTACTTGTTAGCATGCAAAAATCCATTATATGTCAGAAATTTATCAATAATACATTAATACATTCACATGTATGTCATATGTCCTTAAAAAACTCTTTTAAAGTTTTCAGAACATGCTGGTTTCCTCAAGATATTTGCCTTCACCATTAAAGCACGTGTTTAAAGCGCACATAAATTAAGTAATAAATTAAGTAGGTACTAATATTAAATTTCTCAAGAAGAAAAATCCAGAGGTGCGTGGCGGGGTTTGAACCCACGACCTTCGTTTTAATTAAATTTTTAAATATCGTTATTTTGGATAAAGTATTCAGATGCCTAAATATTTATAGTAGCCGTTATTAGGTGAGATGAGGCCTTACTTCACCACGCTGGCCAAGTGGTCCTTCAAACTCCTCCAAGTTTTCAGAACAGGCCGGTTTCCTCACGATGTATTTTACCGTTAAAGTACGTGATCAAAGCGCACATAATCTTTTCAAGAAGGAAAATCCTGAGATTCGCGAATATAAGTCGTGTGTTCTTCCACCAAACCCTGTATATTTAGCAACAAACATGCAATAAAGCAGGTTAAAGTCAATGTCATTATTACTCAATTATTAATTAATGTTTGAATAGTGATGACGTTGCTAAAGGTCAAAGCTGTTACAATTTTATATCGAAATAGTATTGTGTCCATCCCAAAGTTGCCTAAAAGAGATCAACGATAAGCCCGCCCGTTGATCCACTTATTTTGTTGGACTAAACGACTACGTGAAAGTGTTCAATGTGTATAATAAAAAAATATCTATTTATATATGCCTATTATGTTAAGTATATCAGATATCTAGTACCCGTAACACAAGCTCAGAGCTTACCACGGGGCTAGATGTTGTTGTGTGAATTGTCTGGAAATATTTATTTTTATTTATTTATGTATGTACTCATTATTGAAGAGAATTAAATAAATAAATAATATAAATAAATATTTCCGGACTAATCACACAGCATCACATAACCAGAAATAGAAAATACCCAGACCCGTAACCAGAAATTGCAGATCGTACAAAATCTGGTCCCGCGGCGGGAATCGAACCCGCAACCTCCTGCGCCTCAGGCGGGCTTTCGCCCACCGAGCCACAGAGGACGTCTTTGCTTTGTATTCACAGTAAATAAAGTATTGTCATGGCGTAAAGGTCACCAAATGACAATAAAATCAAAAGAATCATTAGATAGATTAATTGCATTCCCAAATTAAAGGCGATATCAAAAGAAAATATGACAAAGGTACCTCGTTAAAGTTAATGGTCGAATCGTACTCCCCTTTTACTTCATTTCATTAAAAAAACCTCCTTTCCGGGGCGATTGATTTTCTTTTACACCATTGTTTCAAGCCTCGCGCCTGAGTCTTTATTCCCAGAGCCGTAAGGTCGATTCTGCCCCTTCTAAAGTCGCAAAGTGCCGTCTGGACCTCTTCATTTAAAACGACATTACGATAAAAGAAAAGGCTTCGATGACTATTAAGGAATGTAAAAATTCCGAGCTATTGTTGCGGCTTTATCGCGGCTTTTAATTTGTGAATATTGAATCAATTAGCTTCTGTCTCAAGATTTTGGGAACTTACTGCCTTTGTTTCGATTCGTAGTTTATCTTCATAAAAGCCTTAAAGTCCTGTTGCAATAAAAGGATTGTTATAAATAAAAAAAGCACATTTCATAGCACTGATTGGTTATTATTTATTGGTTAAGTAAAAATGTAAATTTTAATTCAGATGGGGCTACTACTTAATAATAAGTAATACTATGACGTCTGTGTATACATATATATTTTTTATATAAAAGTACATAAACTAAGCTCTTTCTGGCGAGTATTGGCAAATCCGGAAATCCCTTTGTATGTGTTCCTGTATTGGACAGGTATTTTTTATTATTTTTATCTATTGGTTTGCAGATCTACTCTTTGATGTATCGGAAGCCTATCCGTACACTCGAAAGTTGCTCTCAGTATTTGTTTACAATCAATGAGAGAGGTCTATTTCCAGCAGTGGACGAGCTGATGCTGAAATGGTCATCATGCAACAACACACAACAACACCTAGCACCGCGGTAAGCTCTTAGCTTATATCACGGGTACTCGACATCTGATATACTTAATATAATAGACATACAAATATAGTTTCTTTTGTACATATTAAACACCCAGACCAAGGAGAAAGAGATTGCAGAACATAACACTTGACCCCCCGGCGAAAATGGAGCCCGCTACCTCTTGCGCCGCAAGCGATGCAGTAAATATAACAATTATTAAATGGTTTTTCTCCTAAATTTATAATTGAATTTCGTGAATCTTCAATCTCCACCCAAACTCAAAATGGGCGAGCTAGCGATGCGCGCTTGCTTTGTCCACATCCTCACAAGCTCAGTTATAATAAAGCGGAGTGGTTCATCTATTGTAACATTTTGTTTGTTTGTCCAGACTCTTAAGATATTGGCTAACGGGGTCGAGAGGATTTGCCGAGTTGAAATAACGAGGAGGCAGCCAGGCGTATCGAATGACTTTTGTTATTGTGAAACGTAATAATCCGTTTGTACCTGCGGATCTCATTTGTTTTTCATCGCAAACTCATTTATGTAAAGTTGAGTTAGAATAGATTCGTATTACAGGGGCATAGATCTAATTTCACATTTTATAGGAGAGATAATCTATGATTATTTTCATATACAAGAGACGTAAGAGTTAGAGGGTTAATTTTAATTATTTGCCCCAACATAGCATGTAAGCGTGTACTGTTTAGTGTTCTGTGTTAGCTAAAGATCTCAGGAATATGATTGATTAATCAAAGTCTGCCAAGATGTGTATCATACCTAAGTAAATCTTAGTAAAAATTAGCTCAAATGCCACTGTTTTTTATAACAGTTTAAAAAACGTAGCTACGCTTTGACTTAAGACTCAGTAAAGCTCAAAGCCAAGACATCATATAAACACCATCAAAAGGGATTAACATACAACCTAACGTAAGTTCTAACGATTGCGTGTACCGTAAGCTCGACAATTAGGAACTAGTTCGCCCTAAGTATGTCTCCCCGACCCCGTTTTAAGTCAAACAAAACAACGAAGAGGACAACTAAGTAGTTAAGAATAGATTAATCCGGCCTAACCCGAAAGAGAAATCACACTTGCGCTGAACAAGAATCAAGTTGAGTCTTAATCTTAGGGTGTGGCTACGTTGGGCTGCAGACTACTTAATAAACTTCAATTTGGTTACACCATTACTGCTTGATAAGCCTTCATTTGACCACAATCTCACCTGATGTAAAGTGACGATGTGGTCTAAGATGGGACATGAAGACATAGAACGTAGATGGCTTCTCCGGACCACATTACGAAACACGAAAAAATCGCTTCACGCACTGGCCCAGCCCGGAGGGTGGTGACAAGTCGCGGCCGAAGCCCACCACCAGAGACTGTTTTTAACGTGTAAGGATTCAGAGGGTTACCACTTACGGACGTGAACAGACAAAACCTCCAATTTAAAGACGTTTAATGATTTTTTTCCATGGCATCACTTATTTTCCTTCTTTAAAAAGTAGCGTGGAGTGGAGGTTTTGTCTGTTCACCCTTATGATGACATTATTTTTATGTCTGTTCACGTCCGTAAGTGGTAACCCTCTGAATCCTTACACGTGACCTCCGGGTGGTGCTAAGAACAGTCTCTGGTGGGAGGCTTCGACCGCGGCTTGTCACCACCCTCCGGGCTGGGCCAGTGCGTGAAGCGATTTTTTCGTGTTTCGTAATGTGGCCCGGAGAAGCCACCTTCTAGGTCTTCATGTCCCATCTTAGACCACATCGTCACTTTACATCAGGTGAGATTGTGGTCAAATGAAGGCTTATCGATTATAAAAAAAAAAAAAACAAAAAAAGCCTATGTCACTTCTCACAGAATCTGTGTACAAAATTAAATTCAAATGGATTCAGTAGATTAAACGAAATACATGTTGATGTGTTAGAGATTTTTGATGATGATGAATTTATCAGCTTGGTGGATTTCAACACTGCGTTTACCGAGCCGCTGTCTTCATGCCAAAATGGCGTCTCCTTTCGGCTTCAACGGCCATTTGATCTACGTTCTATATGACATTATTATAGAATCATAGCCGTAAAAAGGAAATATAATGAATGCTCTGTCTTATAGTGAGCGCAGCTTTACGCAGCCCTAATCTAATTGATCACCGCCTATAAACTAATTGTACCGTTGAGCCGAGACAAACGGTCGCGGCAAGTAATAAAACTGCATTATTTCATGCAGCATTCGCCGGCGGACGATTTGTAAGAGCCTACAGATTGAGACAAATTACACAATTTACCCAGATTACTGCTGAACTTTGTTTAACTTGACATTACGGTTTATTCGGTGTGAATAAACTAAACTTCAACTTGTGACAAAGTTAACACATTAACGCAAAGTCGATATTGTTTTTAAATATATTTTTATAATTTATCTATATATTATGTCCATATGCGAGTAATGTCTCAAAATCCAACGTATTCCAGATTTTATAATTTAATTATTTTCTCACTTGACATTATTTTTATAGGCATATTATTATTTCAGTATTATTATAATTAGAGTTTATTCACATTTATATGTTGTGGGCAATCTATTCAAAATATAGACGAATGACAAATGATTATGATCTAGACAAAAAATATTACCAATATATAACATTTTTCTAATCATTTATTAATAAATTATTATGCTAAACATTATATATCTAGAATTTTTTATTATATTATTTGCATAGACTTCGAAAAATATGTGACCTACACATAGGAACTTCATGACCTGATTCCACCATCTCCCTTCCACTCCAGGACAAGCAGACGCACGGCGAATTACCATCCTCGCACTAAGCGATTCTCATCCACCTTTATAATTCGCACGGCAAAGGTCTGGAATTCGCTCCCTGCTGCTGTATCTCCTAATAACTACAACCTGAGTGTATTCAAGGCAAGAGTGAATAGGTACCTTCTATGTGTTCCATCTTCGTCCACATCGACATTTTCCATCAGGTGAGATTGTGGACAAACATAGATCTATCTCCCATAAAAAAAAACAACGACCTACTTTTTTGCATCCTATATTATTGAGACGAGATTTTGCTTTGAATAGTGTCTAGCTTTATTTAGAATAATTTAATAGCCCAGCATCCCTCATCGCTTACAAGCATTCATTTATTTTAGTTTAGACATCGTAAAGAAATGACAATCGAATTACATAGTACATATAAAAACACATACATACTTTGATATTCCACATTTAACATACAATTGTCAAGAAACCAGCCTCACATTCTATAAAATACACAAAACATCACCATTATCGCGACAGGCGCATCATGTGTTCCAGGCACTTTGACAAATGAACCCGAATGCTTATTCAAAAAGAACTAGCATTGTCACCTCATCTCGTTTGATCGAAGCCATATTCGGCCCACCTGTTCCATAATTCACTTTGGAAATAAATAAGCAGGCGCCTATCCGTCAGGGGACGCGACAGAAACGTCAAGATATTCGAGCACGGCGCGGCGGGAGACAGTAGCCTAGCTTAATTTTTATTATAATAATAAATAATAAAATTTATTCAGACAGCAAAGATTCGTAAAACATAAAAAAATGACACATTAAAAATTAAGTTAAGTAGATAAAAATACATTTAAAAATTTAAATTCCCATTAAAATATACAATTAATATAACTTTATAAAATTTATAGGAAACTAGCTGACTTCAGCAAACGTTGTTTTGCAAAAATGAAAAATAGATAGTGGCCAATTCTCAGACCTACTGAATACGCATATAAAATTTGGTAATAATCGGTTAAGCCGTTTCGGAGGAGTAGGCAACGAAAACTGTGACACGAGAATTTTTTATATTAGATGTTAAATTTTGTGATAATCATTTAATTTTTTTTACTTTATAGGATAGGCATCATGACTACATAAAAAAGTGGTAACAACCACTTTCTTATGCCCTTCCAAAAACACTCGACAAAAAAAAAAAAAAAATTAAGTATTTTACGTAACTCAACCGGCGTTGGAAGTTTGTATGAAAATCAGTTTATTTTGGGGTGAATTCGCGAGTATTAACGTTTATATAAATTGATTTCCATAGTTGTACAAAAAGTTGATAAAACAAGAAATTATTTGTTCATATTCATATTGATTGCACATTTTATTTTGCCTTCACAACTGTATAAACAATAATATTACCGTGCTTGTATTATCAGATCAGGGAGTATCATATTTATCAATTATTTCGAGGCCCTTTATAAAGATAAAAATCATTTATTTGCAACAACATTTGTATGGTTTACACTCAAATAATGTGTGTAGGTATCAATATGTTTTACCGATGTTGGTGTACAAATTATGAGAAATGGCATGCAAGTCTGTATAGGTACATGTTCTTTGTTACGTATGGACCTCTAAAACCAAGCAAGTAAGCAAGCAAGCAGAAGTCAAGCTTATTTTCTGTTAAGATATTACAGTGTGCGTGTAGGGCTATATAACCGTCATCACTCGGCGGCAACGACGCCATAAAGCCGGGCCATACGCACCTGCAGATCCGCCACACGCCACACGCCACACGCCACACGCCAGAAATCACAAAACTTTACCAATTTCCAAGATGCTGATCAAATTGACTCGCACGCGTCATTTCTTTGAATAAAACACACCGCAATAACAGGGTCATATTTTATTCTGATCCAATCTGAAGAGAAAATACAGATTGTTGATGTAAAGGCATTTTTGTATGTTTTAGGGGATACTTCTGCGTATTGTGTGTTGTTTAACTCTATCATAAGTGGGATATTGTAGTGTTTGTACTGTGCTGGAAAAAGTAAAGGATCAGTGTTTTTAACTATAAATACACGAAGGAGAAATATTGAAGTAATCAAGATGTGGCTGATTGTATGTTTCGAATTATTCCGCTTTCCGCCACCAACCTGCCCCACTATTTAAAAAAAGTGGGGTAGAATACACTGTACTAAAATAGGAGTCGAAGGAGCCCCACTGATTGGTTGGCCCTGGTGGGGGAAAGCGGAATAATTCTGTGTATATCTGTGTCCTTAAAACTCTTTAAAGTTCTCAGAATATGCTGGTTTCCTAACGATGTTTGCCTTCACCGTTAAATCACGTGTTATAAAGCGCACATACATATTTAAAGATGAAAAATCCAGAGGTGCGTGGCGGGGTTTGAACCCACGACCTTCGGAATAAAATACGAGTGAGTTCCCACTTAGCCAACACGGCTTACAACTGCACATAATCTTATGTCTAAAAAATATTGGAGGTACTACTTGATGACGTGATTATGAAACAGTATTTCATGTTTTATTTAGATTTATAACAGGATATTTGCCATGATTGATTGTCTTTCGAGTTTCCCGATATTTCGGCACAGTTACATGCGCCATGATCACGGTTGAACTGTGAAATATCCCGTTATTAATCTAAATAATATTAATAACCATAATAGTTTCATAAGTTATAGTATTTCATGTTCTTCCCATTCACTTAGAATGTTTATTTATTTATTTACATAAAGGAATATCAATAGCTAAGATTAAAACTATAAACTAACTTAGTCGCAATTTCAATTTTCTCTCTGAGATTCTATGCAAAGTTCTCACCGAAAAAGCGCTCACACATTTGTAGTTTTATTGAGGAATTTTCAACCTATTCTCTTAAAAATGAAGAATGTGGAGTCCCCTTTACAGATACATTTTAGATTAAATTCTGCCGTGTAAATAGTATTATTTCGGTGAAACAGGGACGTAACCGCACGTCGCCTGACGTTCACGAGACGAGCGCTGTGGCCCTACCACGAGTTGCCACTTACGACTGTTGGAGATCACAACATGTTGCATTTGACAGATTGTTCACAACTAAAATTTTATATTTATCTGTCAAAAGTATGTTATTACAACATGTTGTTATCTACAACAGTCGTAAGTGGCTACTCGTGGTAGGGCTACAGGTCGCGTCGTTACGTTCGCGGTTTATTCGTGAAACGGATATGGAGATATACCTATGTATTTGACCCGGCAAACGTTATTTTGTCAGATACAGTACAACACATCATCTATATAAATAAAAATGAATTGTTGTTCGTTAGTCTCATTTAAACTCGAGAACGGCTGGGCCGATTGAGCTGATTTTGGTTTTAAAATGTTTGTCGTAGTCCAGGGTAGGTCTGAACGGTGAGCAAATAAGGAAAAATTGCCGGGAACTTTTTTTACCCGTGCGACGCCGGCGCCGGGGCGGGCCGCTAGTATTAAATAGATATGAGAATATTTGCCACGAATATTAAAAAAAGCGCAGCGTAGGACGTCCACCAACTAGATGGACGGACGATCTGGTGAAGGCTGCTGGCTCACGGTGGATGCAGGCCGCTGCCAGCCGAAACCACTGGAGATCTTTGAGGGAGGCCTATGTCCAGCAGTGGACGTCTTATGGCTGAGATGATGATGATGATGATTAAAAAAAGTGGTAACTTTTTTTAATTATTTTTAATAAATGATAAACCTCACTTTGCAGGTTAAACTATTTTATTCACGCGCACAGGATACGGAAGGTTACGGATGTACCTTAATCTTTTTCTGCATAAAATTTAAAAAAAGTGGTAAAAGATTCGCAGCCGGTAGGATTCGAACCTACGCTCCCAGAGGGAATCTGATTTCTAGTCAGACGCCTTAACCGCTCGGCCACGGCTGCGTATAGTACCTTCGCTAAATATTATAACATGTATAAATTGCTTACGAGCACTCATGCAGCGGTGAAAGTTACAAGGTGATCTTGAAACAAGTGTTTTAATGAACAACTGTGAATCAAGGTTAAGTTTAAAGTTAAAGGTAAATTTTAATGTCACTTGGAACCTGTTTCGCCACCTTCGAGTAAAATTATACAATGGTTAATATATAGAGCTATTATTTCAAACCGTCACATGTAACGTGACATCCACTCGGCATGTTCTGAGAACTGAGTTTGAAGAACATTTGTTATTAACTGACCCGCACTTAGCCAGCGTGGTGAATAAAAGCCTAGTCTGTCAAATCAAGAGAGAAGTCCCTGTGTCCCAGCTGTGGGAACGTAAATACGGGGTGCTTAGGATATTTACATGTGACAAACCGAGAAGGCTCTTGACTTAACTACCCATTGCTTAGTTTACTCGGATTTTGTGGAACAAGCCGTTAATATATGATGCAAAATCTTAATGTAATTAAATTTATTTCGTAATTATTAATAAGACTAGCTGTCCGCCCTGCGGCGTTTCCCCGTACTATGGATATATTTGAAAATGCAAACTTAAAATCAGTCCAGCTGTTTAAGAAATTAACCTTTACATTCTTACCAAATTGTAAGTATAAAAGTATTCAATAACTATCATCGTAATTAAATATGTTTAATCAATTTGAGATAATGTTTACTTGCTACTTTCACTTATTTTTGTGTAGTATAATTAAGTTATAGAAGCTTCTGTAAGAGCAGCCGTGGCCGAGCGGTTAAGGCGTCTGACTAGAAATCAGATTCCCTCTGGGAGCGTAGGTTCGAATCCTACCGGCTGCGAACATTTTGTACGTTTTTTATAATTTAATCAATATCATTATAGCTTGCAAATACTTTAAAGAGAGGGTTGTATTTTCAAACCACTAAATATCCACATATCCTATCTTAATTCTCCTAACCTAAAACTAACAGTTATAACTAAGACGAAAAACATCAGTCAGTCAGTTAAAAAGTCAAATCGATATGGTATGCATACACACTTTATAAATAATGAAGTGTCAAAGAAATATTATGATAACAATATAATTATTTAAATTTATATAATTCTTCTGTGAGTGTGTATGTCACTGAACTTCTCTCAAACGACTGGACCGATTTTGATGAATTTTTTTGTGTGTGTTCAAGGGGATCTGGGAATGGTTTAGATTCACAATTTTGAATCAAAATTTTGAAAAAAAATTGAATAAAAACCCGTGCGAAGCCGGGGCGGGCCACTAGTAATTATTTAAATTTATTCACATAACCTAGTCACACTACTTATAGGAAAAAAATGGTTTGGGTGTTAGCAACACTTAACGACTATTTTTTTACACATGGTTTTATTATTGTATGACACGGTGATCGGAACTAACTTGAAACTAGACCGACTCATATTACTTCCATAGGACCAAGCAATTATTGAAAAAACTATTTTAATCTCTTTTTTGTAAAATGACTAGTAAGTATAGTAATTATATCGTGACTATATTTAAGACTAACATAGTATAACTTAATTGTTACTTAAATAATATGGACCTCAACTAATAGTAATTTTTAATTTGTAATGTTATCCGATTTTTTTTTTATTTTATTTATTTATAAAAATACTAAGCAAACTAAATGGTCCAAATAATTGCATTACCATTTTAAGACTGTTCATATAAATTCCAATAATTGTATCTAATGTACGTACCAAACTATTTAATTTATAATAATTTCTTATGTCTAACTAAAATATTTATTTCATTTTATTAATTAATTTGTAACTTATTTGATAATTACACCAAAATACCTGTAATGGTTGGCAGGTAGCATGGTAAGTAGGTGCATTGGCATTAAGCTCACCTGTTGTACATTGTTTTGTTGTGCAATAAATAATTAAACAAAATAAATAAATAAAATAATTATGTGTACTAATCTATAGTAACAAAATGTTATTAGTTGTGTTTATCGTGTAGGTTTACTTTTGTAAATAAATAAAGAATCATCCCTTCAGGTGAGGCGACGCAGTAAGGCGTCAAGCAAACCTGCACGCGGCTGCAGGCCTGCCGACCTGCAGGAGGCACAATCAGCGGGCTCGTTACTGTGATTCGATCAGCGTATTTGTGCGCTAATCACTCGCGCGGAGGGTACCCCACTGGACCAGCCGCCCACAACTTCCCATAAAGTCAAAGTCAAAACGTTTATTTCCTTAGAAGCACATAGCCTACATGGACAGGTCAACTTAAAATTAATAAAACTAAATTATCAAGGAAATAACATTGTCTTGACAGTTCGCTTCAATGTTTTATACTGAGCAGTTGAGAAGCGAATACGTGTTTCCCAACTTCCCATTCAGTACGTATTTAAAAGTATTTTTTCTGTACAGTAACAAATTGCTAGGTTTTGTCCCATTACAATTAGAATTTAGACATCAATCGTTTTAAAAATAATAATAATTTATTTAAAATAAATCGTTATTTTACAGCATGGGGCCAATTATAACTTAGAATTAGAAACTAGACTTATTTATTACACACATTATGTATATAAAATTTAACAATAAAAGAAAAAAATAAATTAACTATCATAACAAATTTTAATTTAAAAAGTGTCAAATGAATTCAATCACAAGTAATGAGATTCAATAACGAAATAATTTTGAAAATATATATATAAGTAATTTAATTGATGCCAATCATTAGAAATCGTTTAAAATAGTACAAACCAGGCTTAACGAAGTTGGCAGCTGGCTAAAGCTTCTAGCGTACTGTCTTATAAATCATCGTTGGTATCAGAGTCATAGTTAGATATAGCTTAGATAGATTTTTTTTAAGTTCTAAATCAGTTATTTATATTGAAATATTGAAATTAACCTTTACAAAGCCATAAACAACATCTATGTGGAAAGGATTGATCTACGAAATCGATAACATCTCGTCTCCTAAAGGTGCACCCTCCTGGACGCATATTTGCGTCAGTTCATTTGTTTTGCGGCAATTTGACGCGCGTTGTTTGACTCAGTCGTCCCGCGACCGCGTGTTGGTTTACTCAATACGGTTCATTAATACGAACGTGGCTTTTAGATTTCATATTCAATTGTAACTTTGTTATAACTAAATGTAAAAAGCCGTGTTGGCTCAGTAGGAGCACATTCGACTTTCATGCCGAAGATCGTGGGTTCAGACACCGCCGCGCACCTCTAGATTTTTCTTATAGGAAAAATGATGAGCACTTTAAACATTTGCTTTAGCGGTGAAGGCAAACGGCCTCAAGATGTTTGCCTCTGAGTGCTTTGATAAAGGGACATGTGGCATTCATTAACACGCAATCGGCCAGAGCGGTGAATTAAGTCCTAATCACTCTCAAAGAAGGAAGCCAATTTGTCCCAATAGTGGTAACGTAAAAAGGCAAGCTTATGCTTAAAATGTTATATTATAACAAAATTTCATCTCGAGACGAGACGTTAAAACTACTCGAAAACCTCCACTTGGGTAAAAGGTGCAGGCCGATGCCAACCGAAAATAGTAGAAATTCTAGAGGACAGTCTATGTCTAGAATTGGACGTCCTCTATCTGAAGTGATGATGATCATGACTCTTATCTCAATCTTCAATGAATTAACTTATCACCTGTCTGATTTTTCTGGCAAACAAAGCACTGTGCTTTATAACTTTGATAGTGCAAGATGCATTATTTAATCAGGCTATTAGGGCAGGTCCGCATTTACTTAAATATTTATAGTTAGTTATTTTAATAGAGCTAAACCTACTAGTAATTTAAGCAAATAATATTCTAAATAAAGATATAGAAAAAATTAAGACGAAGAAACGTAGCTTACTGGCGATATGACAAGCTACTTTTTTTTTAAATAAGACTAATCTACGTTTTTTGGTCTTAATTTTTAATTAGTTTCAACCAAAAGTGCAGTTTATTACTTTGTAAAAATATAATGTTAGGAAATTATAAATAAAATAAATAAAAATGTATTTATTTGGAAAACTTAAACCTAGGATAACAAAGTACAAATAATAGGAAAATATAAGCAAAAAAAACTATAAATTCACGCGGCCAAATCCGCAAGTAAACACTAGTCTATAATAAAATAGTAAATTGTTTTGATATTCATCGTTATTATTAATTAACTAGTGAAAGCTTATGTATTCATTGTTGAGAAATTATCTGTTCACCCACGGTGAAAGGTAAAATCACATAATTTCTTATATTTAAAACCGATTATTTATATCATAGATAAAATTAGATAAAAATGTGGATCATTAATTTGCATAAAATATGAGTATTTAACATGATGTTTAATTATAATTATTGATCTATATATAGGTAGCGTTTGGAGGCCATGTAGAATATTATGTAATGATACCGGTCTTTGATTAATTATTCGTCATTTATGAACGGGTCAGCAGCGAGACGCCAATAGTGAAAGGCGACAGGTATATGAGTACTTTAAATTTTTTGTCGCTGCCGACATAGCAGCCGTGGCCGAGCGGTTAAGGCGTCTGACTAGAAATCAGATTCCCTCTGGGAGCGTAGGTTCGAATCCTACCGGCTGCGAATCTTTTTGTTTTTTACACATTACAAGTTACACGCTATTATCTAATTTGGCTGGACGCCAGAACGGGCGCTCGTTTTGGTCGAGTAAGTTATTTAGTAAAATGGTTAGTCTTTGTTACTCCACCAACGCCATTCTTTCAGCCACAATTCTCTCTTGTTTCTGCTCATCTTATCTCGCCGAGCCATTACAATTACAATTTATGAGTGCCCAAACATGCCTAAACCCTTTGAATCTCGTGCTCCCCCGAAATCTTACGTAATTCCTGACAATAAAGTCGAAGGAATTATTTTAAACCGTCCTCCATGGCGCTCTTACAACGGAATATATCTCGGGCTGGAAAAACGCACGGTCGTAACCAGGCCGGGGGCTTGGAAGCGGCCTTCTACGGGCTATTTCATGGCAAAACGGGCATTTTTCCTTAACCCTTCAAATGACTTTCTTAGTCGACGGGAATCCCATGAATTAGGTATACGTCCATGTTGGCTCAACATTGCTCACTAGTTTTATATTTCACTTTTATTTCCGCTTGAGTAAGCACTTTTAAGGTTTCCGGAGTTGTTTGTTCATGTTAACTTGATATTATTCCGCAGAAATCTTCTGAAATACGAAATGAAGTAAAGAAAAACCAATTCAGCGAGCCCCAATCACGCCCCTAGGCCGGGCAGCTTAAACAGTATATTCTGGGCCTTACGAAAACCTACGGAGAGGCTGAAAAAATAAATCGCTACCCCTTGCCGCCGCTGCTTGCTTCGGGAAACTGGCGATATATCTTCAAGGTCTGTTACGTCCTCTGATTCACAGAAATTCATTCCTGTTGCTTCGGGATTTCAGATATTTCCTTCAAATTTAAATACTGGCATGTAATTTCAGAGTAACTCTCTGCTGGGTATTATCTTACTCATTTTTCAGTTCCACAATAAAGAGAGCTTTAGTGTTTATTTTATAAAATATCCGAACAACAAAGGCGTCAGATTAAAACGTAAACCTTCTCAATGCCGATCCAAGCTGAGGGATAAGCATTAATACCCGGAATAAATCGTTAATATCCAAGAAATTTCATCTCTCTTCAGCTCTGATACTTGATGCCGCGACTGCGAATTTCGTACTCGCTATAATCGATATTCGCTTTTGTTTCTGACCTGTCAATTCCAGCACCTGCCGACACCTTCGGAGGCGCTCCCCGAGACAATCCATCTCAATTGTAATAATCACAAATTGAGCTTTGACAGTTCACAGAAGCTGCATCACAGCTCCTCACATCATTAATTCAAGCTTTGCTATAGGCAATTACTTAGTTGTCAAAATAATGACACTTTGACACAACACGAGTCACGCTGACGCTGATAAATTGTCATCCACACCCGCATTTACCTCGGCGTGTAAATCGACGCAGGCCGCAGGTAGGAATTGACGAGCTTCAAATTGATTTCCAGATACAATGGGGCATTGTGATGTAATGTCACAATAATGTGCGCATTGTGAGCTACAATAACGTGTATTGTGACAGCATTGACACATCCCCGCGTGGACACAAATAGCTCGCACAGCGCTACCGATATAGAACACCTGGCGATCAATCTTGTAGAAATAACGTGGAATAAGTTCCATGTGAAGAAAGTTTCCGACTCGATTTGTTATTTATGAGCCGGCACGGTTGACCCGAAGGCACTAAAGTTCAGTAGTTCAGTAATCGTGACGGGGGCCAATTTGGCCACAATAACAATTTATTAAACACGTTCCGTCGTGCGCTAAGTTTTAATTCAGTTTTCGCGTTCCGTGCAATCGGTTTATAACCATCGTTTTGCCTGAGCTGTGGCTGAAATATGACTCCGGCTTCATTTTAAATCACTTTCTGTGTTTGGAAATACGATTAACGCGGCTCTATGCATGCTATGCTCATGACAAACTTGTGAAGTTTGCTTCCTAACACAAAGTCTCTTCTGGAAAGATAATATTTTACTGGCTAGCATATATCAAAGACTGTTTCAGTAAGTCGTCTAACTTTTCTGCATGAATCCAAAACTAGTTTCAACCTTTTCTACGTATTAGCTCTTATGTAAAATGAAATCCTTTATCCGTATCTATATTAAACTATCGGTCCGCCATGGCTTTATTTTTCATATACATACAAAATTATACATTCAAACAAAACAGACAAGGAATATGTTTGCTTTTAAATCAAATTGGAACCGGATTTACCATTTTTAACCCCCGACCAAAAAAGAGGGGTGTTATAAGTTTGACGTGTCTGTCTGTCTGTCTGTCTGTGTCACCATAGCTCCCGAACGGATTTAACGATTTCAATTAAGTTTTTTTCGTAAGAAAGGTGAGTCTTGCGCGAGTGTTCTTAGACATGTTTCATGAAAATCGGTTGGGCCGTTTAAAAGTTATGGGGGTGAGAGTGGGGAAGCAAAACCGAAAATCTGCAAATATACTAGTGTGGGGTATCAAATGAAAGAGCATCGCGTGCCCTTACTACTAAATATTATGGTGTTTTACTTGTATGGAAATTAAGGCATTGGAATCGGGGGTTTTTCTTAAATTTTAAATTTAGATTTAATTTTTAATATTAAGTATTTTGATAAATCAATTAATTTTTACCTTAAGTTGGTTCATACATTTTGGTGATTTATTGTAGCTTTTCACAAGCCATCCATACTATGTACAATGTAATATTAATATAAATGCGGAAGTAACTCTGTCTGTCTATTCCTCTTTCACGCAAAAACTACTCCGATATAAATGGAATTTAGTACTCAGATTTTCTACAACCTGAGAAAAGACAGGTTACTTTTTACGGCGGCAAAATGTTATTCCCCGGGAAAATCCATTATCCAATACGCCATTATATTTATAGACATAAAATCACTACATCGTTTCCATGACGGTGAGGCTATCTTTGCTTCACTTTCTGTTAAGTGAGTAGCCAGAGCAAAGTTTCATTTAAACAATTTGCGTTATAAACTTTATTTTTGTAATCTAGTGAATTAAAAAAAAAACATAATTATAAACAGCAAGTACAGCATACACTTAATAAAGCACTTAAAATTAGAGCTCGCAGTTAAATTCTTGTCAGACCTTTATACAGAAACTCAAAGTTTCCCTCTAATCAAATTGCTCCAAAAATCCTTCCCCGACAACCCAAATTCCCTTCCTTATTGATAATCACCGACGAGCCGCGTAAATTCTGATGTCTTGCTCGTCGCAAACTCAAACAAAAGGACGACATCAAAAGGACTCATTAAGTCGCTAGTCAAATAATAGCGACTATGGATGCTCGCGAGTGTACAGCCCTCTTGCACTCGAATTAGTTTGGGTTTCAACAACCTACACTGATTCTATTCTGTACACTTCATTGTTTTGATAGCTGTGTAGATTTTGACGAGTTTTAGTACTCGATGCCGACTTTTGTCCATATCCATTTTATTAAACATCAAATAACATCAATCAACATCAAACATCATCAACATCATTTATTTCCGTTGTTTGATTTTATAAATCTTAGAAACGACAAAAATAAAACACAAACAAATTGAACATACTTAACTGTCCCCTAATGCCAACTTTATAATATCCTTCTAGACAAACATTATAATGTATATATATATATATATATATATATATATAAATTGCCCTAATGATTACCTACAATATCAATTTTATTGTGTACACGTTTATAGTAGAAAAGTTTTATAAGGTTTCCACCGTGAGCACGGCACGTGTATCTGTTGATAAGTTGGGCAGCTAGAAAAATATTTTCGAAGCAATTATCCCTTTTTCGATGCCTATCAAGAACAAAGGCTTTCTTTGTCGCAACGATCAAACCAGTCACACAGAATTGTATAAATAATTGGTACTTAAAGTATTCTACCCGTCTGAGTTTTATGTTAAACTGTTGTTTGAAGGCTAGAAGTTAGAACTATTGGTACATTTGGCGTGTATCCGGGCTCCTAACCCAATAAAAACGGAAGGCCAGATTAGCTGTTCCAAAGGGGTTTAGCAAGTTTAATTGCCCCCACATTAACCCTTGCGAGATAACTGTAGTCAATTCTTTAAACTTCGGCAATGCTGGAGACAATCTATGCCAATTATCTTGAGCTTAGTGCTTTCCGAGTTTCACAATGGGATTCCGTTTTAATTGTTCGGCGCTTCCGTAGATCAGGGAATGTTCTGCGCTATTACGGACATACCTACGTACCTGCACTTATCTAGCTATTTCATTGTAGTTTCTGGTTGCTTTGATTACTCGAGGGTTAGTTCTGAAGCGGGAAACAAGGATACCTACTTTTACTATTAATCTCTGTTTGTATATCATTTTTATGTTAAATTATCAGTCTTTGTCAGCCTATTTCCATCTATTACTGATCACGCCCATTCCAACTAGTGTCAATGTTCGCAATAACTTTTTTATTATAAATCTATTTTACTGACTGTCTGTAACTTTTTGATTTAAATTCTCTTCAAGCTAAGGTTTGGCAAATTCAAATTACTGAATTGGTATATATCGTCACCATAAGCCAATTAACTGCTAAAATAATTTTGCGCAACTGGTTCTGACATAAATCAAACATCTCGTCTCTATTTCCCTTTGTTTCTGTGTTCTGTGCAAACTTCAAAGCTGCTTCGAGTTGATGGATCGAAGGGTTCACCAGGATTATTGCAACTAGTTCTATATCCACCAGCTTACAGCCCTCCATAGCCAGTAAGTACTGCGCGCGCGGCCGCTTCATTAGGAAAGCTTTGACTGAGAACATTGTAAATCTTTCCATTAAAGTTTTTAACTCGTTGCTAATTGAGATTTATTTGTTGGAAAGTCTAACAATCTTTGCGATTTCGAGTGTTTACTGAAAGAAGACGAGATTTCATCCAAGATTTTCAAAGAAATTTGTCTTAATTTTTAAGGTGGGCACAACGAGTACAAAATGTTAGGGAGACTATCCGACGCGGCACTGGAGACAGATCGCCCAACTAGGTCAAATTCCTAAGAAAAACTTTAAAGTGTTGTGAGAAAACAACATAAAGAATTCATCCAATTAACTCCACAAGACTTATTAAAGTGAAGTTGGAAACAGAGGCGTGAGAAATCGCCGGAACGCACCTCGCATTTTTCGCCGCGAGCGGCAATAACGCCGGGACTGATAAGGGATATATTGATGCTCCCCAGGGCTGAGTGATTCCTTCTCTCCCCTACCAAGATTTTTAATATAAATACTGGAAAATTATTCACTATTCTCTTGGGTGATGGACCGCTCGAAGATAAGCTCAGCTCAGATTCAGAAAACATTTTGCGGACAAGTTCTGGACACTTAAACACATCCATTGAAGATTTATGAGCTCGTAAAAATGGACTATAGTACTTAATAGATGAACCCTTACGATCGCTTTGATATCGTTCGGAGCGACCTGCGGCGATGACCTCGTAACATTGCCCAATCACAAAGTACAAGACCCTTTTACAAAAGCTCTAGAATTTTTATAAATCGTTTCAATACAATATAAATTATTCGCAGATTATGTGTGTTGTGAAACGTTTTATGAGGCATTTTTAAGTGTGAGATTAAAATAAAAGAGAAAAAGGATCGGCGAAGTTCTGAGCTCCATCACATGTATCAAGACTGTTTTAAAGTTTCAAACTTGTTTGAATTCAGCTCGTGTTGGAAAAATGCACGGATTTATACGTAGCGCCGCGTCGGAGCTAGGGCTGCACTGGGCGGCGCGCCGCGTCGTCGCTAGGGCCGCACTGGGCGGCGCGGCGCGGCGCCAGGCCGACCTGCTTCTGAGATTCATTTTCAGAATACAATAATAGTCATTTGTTAATACAAGAGTGCTGAGTTGCTTTTTAACCGCGTGCTCAATTTCGATGACTGAGCTAGCGAAGGGTTAAATATTTTTTTCATTTATTTAATAAATTTATAAATTGCTCTCTCTGCATCTCAGTCCCCGAACATCTCGTCCCGGAGTATCACAATAGGTTTTTGTTTAGATGCACCCAATTACTACTACTTTATAGGTGAATTTAACTGAAAATTTTAATAGTACTATCGTTTTGCCTCACACATAAATGCGTAAATAGGCGTAAAGTTCAGAGGAAATACTAGTTTGAAAACACAATTTTTCTTAAGAGAGCTGCCGAAGCAAGCAAAATATAATATTAAAATCAACAAAACTGAGCCTTCTATTAGCGAGTCAAGAAGCTGGACAAATAAATCTCAATTAACAAAAAATTAAAACTCTAAATGAAGGATTTACAGTCTTCGCTATCAAAGACTCTCTCCAAAGGAGTTTTATTACCTTTACTCTGTGGAATACGTAAAAATACTTAAAAGTTATCAAAAGAAAACATTATTAATGTATAGGGACGAGTAGATACCATTATCTGACGTATTAAATCTCGTTAAAAGTTTATTCGGATATTTTATCATTAAAAAATCTTTGCAAAAGATATTCTGAAAGTTAATAATGGAAGATTTGCATAATTATGATATTTTCCATTAGTAATTTTTATGTACGGTACACGTCGATAATCCTTCCAATGGTGGTTTATATGCGGAAGAATTTTTTTTATTAGTCGCCTGCCTACCATTAGTCAACATCATGATCATCCGCTACAACTTATTCTAATGTAATGTCGCTGTGATTTTTCCAAATTAATCAAATGTTATAGAAAATTTGTGAAGGGTAACCAGTTAGTTTTAGGCCAATTTTTAATAGTCGGAATTTATGATCAATACGTTATATGTTTGATTGTATGTTAGAATACAGACAATACATTACAAACTAAGATTTATATAAGTAATTTATTGTTCAGTGTTATTGTTTAAATACATTATAACATTAACAATAGCCGTTAAATAACAGTGGGATATCCCAAGTTCGTCGGCACGCGGCCGTAGGTGGGTTTATTGTAACAAATCAAAAGCGGCAAGGACACGCGGGCAGCGGGCCGCATAAATCACGCGGTTGTAGACGCCTGCTCCGCCGGCCGGTTGTAGACCACTGCGGGCCCTTGCAAGTGGCCAACAACGCTGGTTATTATAATATGCAGTGTACAGTGGACTGTATGTGGATTTTAAATATTTTACTTTGTTTCTTCTTCTTTCTTCCTTATTGTCTTCTTAGTTGGATAACTAACCCGCATTTGTTCGACGGAAATACATACTTATTCTTGGAATAACAACGCTTTTCCATCACAGGTTTTTTTTTTAGTTGAGCTATTTTATTTATAAAGTGAATCAAACGAACATATAATATATAATAATGACAAACTTTAGATTTTTTATATTAGACATGGGCCATTTTTAACCCCCGACCAAAAAAGAGGGGTGTTATAAGTTATGATAGGTGGGTTTGGCGTTTTTGTTCTTAGACCATGTTTCATGAAATCGGTTGTGTCGTTTGAAAGTTATGAGAGTGGGGAAGAAAAACCTCAAATCTGCCAGTAAACCAGTACCTACTTGAGTGGGGAATCATTATGAAAGCGCATCGCGTGCACATTACAAAATATTATGGTGTTTTACCTTTAAGAATTAAGGCATTGGAATCAAGGGTTTTACTTAAATTTTAAATTTAAAATAGAATAGAATATATTTATTCTATCAGAACAGTATCTGGTGGTAGGCTTCGGCCGCGGCTTGTCACCACCCTCCGGGCTGGGCCAGTGCGTGAAGCGATTTTTTCGTGTTTCGTAATGTGGCCCGGAGAAGCCATCTTCTAGGCCTTCATGCTCCATCTTAGACCTCATCGTCACTTTACATCAGGTGAGATTGTGGTCAAATGAAGGCTTATCAATAATAAAAAAAAAAAAAAAAAAAAATTGCATGAAATACATGTGGTTACATTGTTGTTACATGTTCAGAGTTTCAATGTATTCTGCCCTCATGAGCGTGCAATATTATTAGTTACATTTGTCAAAATTAAAATAATTAAATGTAATGTCACAAAAAATAATAATTAGGAATAATAACAACAAAAAAACTAGAACTTAGATATATAAGATAGAATATAGAATACAAGAGTGACGGAATATTCTGTTAATATTAACTCATCATAAGTTATAGATATAGATGAAACGTTTATTTGTAACTCCAATCACAATAATAAGAATACATTATTAACAAAAATAAGTATATGTATGCGTTGCTGTATATTATATAATCTGTGCATAAAAAACTTAACACCTAAATTGTCACCGCATGAAACGAATAATTAATATGAATAACCTAACACAGTAGCATCAATCTCATAATACTCTACACTACACTACTAGCTCAGTAGTTCAACCACAATATATACTAGACCTGCACAAAACGACCATTCACAGTTTAATCTCCCTTCAGATATTCAAAGGCGTTACCGACAATGTGTTCCTTGGTGTATTTGATCCGACCACCATTGTGTTGATGGCTTTGGAGATGTTTGCTCAACAAACATGTTATCCACATGCGTTTACACGACAGCTATCCAGGAGGTATTTGTTTACTCGCTAAGTAGCCGGACTTGCCTACGGTTTAAACTAGCTTGCTTTGTAACGCCTGCGAAAATATATTAGCACTTCAGCACGTCCTGTTGCATTTGCTAACATACTTAATGCAGGCACCGGGCTCCTCCCAATGTATGGGCAGCTAAACTGCAGCTGAGCGCTTTGCAAGATGTATCCACTGAATTCAGGTTGAAATAGTAAATTGTCTAATGGATCTAGAAAATTCTTGGTTCAATTTGTGCATCCGTGGAAATTATTTCTTAGCTGTGGAGCTGTTTAGAGCAAATTATTTTACAAATCTTAAGTCTACATATAGTGCTAAGTATTTTAATATTTTTTTGCAGACAAAGATTAAGACAAATCCGTAACCTTCGCGCGCACAGGATCTGAAAAATAGTTTCACCTGAAAAGTGAGGTTTATCACTTATTAAAAATCATTTAAAAGTATTTTAATGTTACTAGCGATGTTAACCTCAGCAAAATTTTTAAAATTAATAAAAATTGTGAGTTATAGATAACCTACACCGTTTTGAAAGTGAACCAGTGAGTTTCAAATTCACAAAGCAGGCGTGCTGGCGTATAGTTGATAGATGAGAGTGGACATCACAGACATTCCTCACTCTATTTAGATCGCATTCCTGTTCTGCTATGAAGATTAACTTGCAAGCATAATATTAGGTAGGTAACTTGGGTAGGTAATATTGGTTTATTCTTATTTTACTCATTTAAAGTTATGAGCTGATGGATCGATTGATGAACTGGGGTTATTTTAATCATTATAATATTTTTGACGTGACCTCCGGGTGGTGCTAAGAACAGTCTGTGGTGGCTTATAATAATAATAAAAACTTATAATAATTATGAGTATAAAGATATTTTTTACACCCATTCATCCATTATCTACTTGGTAACCAAACAATTCAACATCAAATAGAGATAAACAATAGATAGACGATAAAAAGTGACATAGTGAGTTAATTAAGCGAAGGTTAATTAGCAAAGTTAAAGTGAATTTGAATAAGTCTGCGTCAAACGTGTCACGAACCCTTACGCAGAACTATGCGCCTCTCATCTCAACAATATTCATTGTCAGAAACTTCGCTCACTCAAAAGTGTCTTATTTTCGAGAACAATCGCTAACTCACCAAATGAAGACGTAACTTTAAACACGACGAGACATCACGAGGGCCCTTTATCTTCAATGAACTTGGCAAACAAAATTCTAATTAAATAACATTTCAAAGGTCCTTGATTCTTGAGATGACATGTATCTGGTAAATCATGCATAGGATGACAATCATCTGAATGCTATTAATATTTATTTGAGGAGGTTCTCGCGAGATCAAAGGGAGGCGCGGCTGAAAGGGGAATATGTAAATGTCGTCAAAGAACATCTGTCTGTCGCGCCGCCACTTAGCCGGGCCGCTGCAGCTGACAGGACGCTTTGTTACATTTTTGTAATGTTACGAGTCCTGAAAATACTGAGCACTCGCCTGTATTTAGCAGAGCTGAAATTACATTGCATCGATTTTATTGCTTAACTTTGTTTGAATCACGTCTCTATGTAAATATTTTCGACATCAAGTTGAATTGATTGAATAAGACATCTTCAATTTTGAGCTAGCATCTCAATCAGCTTTTATTGAAAGTATTTCAAATTCTTATTAAATAAACTTTAAGTATGGACGTGAAGTCTCATAAGCTACTCGATGTTATCGATTCTTAATTAAACATATTTCCTTACTTATTACTTACTGTGAGTGAGCGGCTCAGTAGCTTTTGTTTTAGTTGTAAAACTACCCACGAGAGAGGAGGATGCGTCTTTAGATTAATAACTCGTAAGTAATAACCATCAACATATTATAAAAGGGCCATTGTTGCCCTACGATGTTAGTGTTTTTGGATGCTTATAAATTATATTTTGAGAAAATAAGACCCCTTTTCTGTTTTAATATCTAAAAAGATAACATATGCAGATTAACACTGATAAATGACTTAAAAATTAAATATTTCCGGATAATCTTCGTAAGCAGTATATCTGTATCCTTAATATAATATATAAACATGTATAGATATGTTTTATTATACATACGTTTAAAACACGTGTACGTACAAGAGCTTGTGAGGCTGCACGTACACAGTAATAGTGTTAAGAAAATCTGTCCATACTTAAAGGGTACCGTTAGGTCCCATTTTACTGGTTTTAATTTTAATATTTTTTAAGCTAACCATATTTTCAAAAAAGATAACTACAATCCCAAATAAAACTAACCGGCCGTCTCCACGGGCAAAAGCGATTCCCTGGTAAATAATTCTTTGTCTCTTTCTGTACGTATTCTATATATAGGCTATAGTTTCCAAAAACATGTTGATTGTATGTTCAAATAAACATGACTCGTTGTGTGCGTCCCAAAGGCCTCGCCCACCGAAGCTCCCGGCGATCTCCGATATTTCGAGACTCCATATTTGCCAACCTACGACCCAGCTTCAATTGTCTTTTTCTACAAATATTTTCAAGCTCAGACCGAAGAACTGTAGCAAAAATATTTAACAATCCTCTTAGAACACTGGCAAACATAATTCCGTGCTATAGAATTGACTTGATAAGATACCTTCTGTTGAATTTCCTCCTGGTACATTTTCTTGGGGCAATATCAGATTACATAAAAGGCTTTGTTCTGGCATTTTCCTTCCCACGTCCTTTTTGAATTACACGGATTAATTACCAATTACATGTTTAAAGCATGTAAAAATACACTAAGGCTCAAACAAATCTTTAGGGAAATTTCTGTATTTGGGCCGAGCAAGATTTTTGCATAATTAGGGCGAATTATTTGCATTTCATCCAATTATACCTCTGATCTAAGTAAGCCAAGGTCTAACAGTAATTTGAATAAAGAGATAAGCGTTATATATTTTCTTCAAAATCATCATTATCTTTACCCGTAGGATGTGTACTGCTGGACATAAACCCCCTTTATGACTTTCAGCTATTTTAATCGGAAGGGGCTCTAGTTTATTCTAACTAAAAGCGAAACGTCGTGTTTGTATTAATGTCGGTCATTGCATTAGCCATTCCGCAGTCTTCATTTAAAAAAATATATTTCGAATGAGATCTGAACTCATTGATGTGCAATACGGTAGATGACTAAAAAAAAATTTGTCCGTCATTAAGATTATTAAAAAAAATATGGCTATTTCTTCTTTCTTCAAGATGATACAGCGCATTGAATTTTCAAAAAAATTGTACTAAATTTATACGTAACAAGTCCACTCCGGAACATTTAAGCTTGGCACGTTCTTATTAAATTGATAAAGCGAAAAATAGGTGGAAAAAACAATCTGTATAAAAACAGACGCACACAGCATAATACTTACTTTTCATGTAGTCATCATGCCTATAACATAAAGATATAATCAGTTAACGGCCTCCACCACTAAACAAATGCTTAGTTATACCTCTATAGACATGAATACTTATAAATGATATCTCAGCAATACGGTCCAGTGAACTGCATGGAGCAATATAAGTGCAGAAGCTCGCGTCCCCAGACGGCAACGTTAGAACCAATGAATGGAATCAAAACCCTTAATGATACGAGCATAGGAATTAAAATGGCTTTGATTGTACGGTCCTTCCGTTTTACGAGGTTCGATGAACGGTGATCATTTCTTCTTACGGTTATGTGTGCGCTCCAGGCTCGCGGGCGCCGTTACAGACGAACGTACGTACTTTATTGTTGTTTATGTTACGTACTTTCCAGAATTGCATTAGAATTGTGTGTAACATAAAGTTTTTATTGTAATTCGACTCATTTTATTTGCAAATTTTATGGTCGTCTCGGAATTGGAACTTGGACATTTTGGAGTAATTGAAGTAAGATTTATTGGTTTTATCATCATCACAGATAGCAAGTACCTACACCACGTTTTGTTCAATGTCGAGGGGTTTTGAAATGAGTTACTTATTTATTTTTTAATAAACTTCCAATCGAAATAATTAGTCTTCCTTACCATACTCGTAGTATGAAACGAAGTCGTTTTTATTGTTGGTATGCACCAAAGCAAGCTCAGATCTTGTTAAGTGATTCATGAGGAAGGATTATCATGTACTTTAACTGCAAAAAAAATTACACAACCAATATTTGATATGAACATTAAGAAAATGGTTATTATCCCACAGAACACAGTCATTGGCACCGTGTACAGCATTTTTTACATGAGCAATAAACCAATAAAGTGAACAAAATAATATGTTCCAATAAATATTGACTGTATCAAAGGAGAGAAATCTGAGCGATTTCTCATAATAGCGAGTGACCACGGCCGGATAAGCCACTTGGAATTCTCACCTTCAAAGCCCCGAAGCTCAATACATCTTCCGAGAAACTTGTTCAGCGTGAATAAGTTAAAAATTGAAGTAAGGCCTTTCAAAGTCTTACGTTTTGATAAAGGAGTGTGGTTTGATTGAGTGCGCGCCCGGTATGGGGAAGTGGCATTACGGGGTTGTTTGATGTTTTGAAAAAGATGGCATAGTAACATAAATATCTAAATGCATTAAGTGTTCTATTCTATTCTATTCTTAATGACTTTTAATCAATGATAAACCTCACTTTTAGGTCCTGTCCTTTTCAGGTTAATCCTGTGTGCGAAGGTTACGAATGTGCCTTAGTCCGTTTCTGCATAAAAATTTTAAATTAATTAGTCGAACCGGCATTTTCGAAGAACTTAGAAAAGTTTGTTGGACATGTGAAATTCACCAACCACTTCAGTCAGAGTGTTAAAACAAGTCTAGAGAAAATCCCATGTCTCAGCAGTGGCAACATAAATAAGGGTGCTTAAGGTTGCTTGCTTATTATAATGTTATTTATAGTGTAGTAAAGTGTGGGTGAGGTGGTCACCGGTCAGCCACCGGGCTGCAGGGCGCGGGGCGCTGGGCGCGGCGGACAAACACCGCGATCCATCACTTGCCCCGTCTTGCATTGTGTGTTGTGTACTAAGCGGATGAACGCAAGTGCACAGCTATATTCTTACACCGACAACATTTGTATGGAAATTGTGTTTACTCTGCGGATGGGAGCGGTTTTCTATCGCTTGCTTTCCGTTTTCGCATTGTGCTCTTTTGCTGGTTTGCATTGTGAATTGCTAGGGGCATTTATTTTGATCAAATGCCTACCTATACTACTGTTAAATTTTATAAAGTACACGGGTAGCTTTTACAATCACTTGCTGAATTCAGCCGAAAATTATAATTAGGAAAATAAAATAATTACCCAGTTGAAAAGAAAAGTACTTACATTGTTAACAGGTAACCCATGTTAATATGTCTAAGTTGTATAATTTTCACCTACAAAGCTGAATTTCAGCTAAGACTGGACTTGTACTGCAAACCAGACACCAGTCTGTTACTATACAATTACTGGAGGCGTACAGTCAACAGCTAAAGTAAGTGATCAAAATCTACGTTTATACCAAAGCGTATTTAATTTGAAGTTTTAATTGGTCAAAAGATATTATAACACCGAGGATCGACATAAATGTGATAAATTACTTTTGACATGTCTGTATTTTATGTATTTAAATTACTGTTTATATTATTTTGGGACCCTATTTAATCAGTTTACCTTGCTGTTGACTGTACAATGGTCATTTACGAACTTACTAAAGGACAGTGCAAGTTTTGATTTGTGTCAGCTCGAAGTGCGTTCGTGACCGGCCAACTATCGGCGTTATAGCCCGAGAGCCGGCTGCAGGGTCAGTGCGCTCAAAGTAAAAGGCTTCAAATGACATTTTTGGCATACTTATGATTAGGTACTGTCCTAATCGACACCAGGCAGAAAGTATTAAAAATATATATATATATTGGCTAGCTGTGGGCAAAAATGATTCTTGTGTTTTTAAATTAATATCATCTAATTATCGTCAAAATATCCACATTATATTATGTCACCAGAAAATAATACAAATCTGAAATTTATGAACTTACGGAAAATCGCAAAACGACTGTGGTTGTTCTATTTTACGTTTAAATTTCAGGTAATTGATCAATTTACGTCTCTCCGTAAAATAATCAGTGGATGCTGATTGGTTTTCAATACAACGAAGATGTATGCTAGACGCTATGATGCACTGATCCTGCAATCGTATCTTAGACTATTAGGTACGTAGCGTAACTGTTCAGTGACGTAGCGTTCAGCCTACATTTGTATTCCGAACACAACTTAGGACAATCAATTGTGAAGTTTACATGTAATGTGTACACGAGTACAGTCATTCTGTATGACATAGCATTACTAAGCCGTTCATTTCTTTTATTTTAAGGACTAGCAAGTACCAAACCAATTGTGTGGAATTAAACACCTGTCAGCTCAGCCGAAAATGTCTAAATAATTAATGATAGAAACAAAGTCTATAGAGGATTGTTTTTTATTCAAAGTGGGGTTTTTGAGAGACTACAAAATACTATACCTAATGTCTTTGTTGAGCGAAAGTAAAGACGATTCAAAAGATTATGAGAAAAAATATTCATGGTTTCATGGTTACCTAATATTATGTATGGTCTTAATAACCTTGATAGGAACGAAATCAGGCATGACAGATTTTTTTGTGGATACTCTACAAGTTAAATTAATAATTTATTGACATTCAAACTGTTTTATAAAACAACTCAAAAAACAATGCTACATTTTATTCACACAATAGTTAAATCACAAATTTAGTAAATTTCTCAAATATTATTTATTCAGTACATTTCACAGCACTCAAAACATTAAAAATGCAGCATAAGAAATTAATTCCTTTTCAATTACTTTGCTCACACTTTGTCGCGTCCGGTCGCAAAGGAAAAGGATCTGCCTGTGCCTTTTAAAATTAATTAAAATCTTCTAATTATATTGTACGTCGCTCTAGGAAATTGTACGGTCTGTAGCTTGCTCTTCGCTTTATGATTGTTCCAAGTTTCTATTGCGCCAATGTATTTTAACTACCACGGAGTTTTAAATTTCCAGTCTTGTGGAACAATAGATAAGCAACGGACGTTGTATTATATTCTGATCATTTAAATTGGAATTACATATTTCAAAACTAACGCAAGTTACAATATTAATTTAGAAAATTTATTTTGCTCACCTAAGCTGTGACTGTGTGTGTGTGTCTGTTGGAGGATATATTATATAATATCGTCACAGTTTACGTGAGTATAACCCGTTTTCAAAGTGAATGGGATATAAAAGTTCTAAAACGGTAACTACGCCCACGATCCGTTGTCTTAAAAATACGCAACGTGTACACTGAAACTACGCTGCTGTTTTTGAAATGGTTTGACAATAAAATGCCTTGTTAAGAATTTCATGTTTTTAAAGTATCCACTGATGTTTATATTTTAACATAAGAGTTTCTGAAGGTTTTCGTAACATAGTTAATGCAAATCTTAACGTTTTTATAAAACTCTTAATTCATTTTCTTAGAAAAGCTGCAAAGTTTTAATAAAAACAACTTTATTTCGCTACTTTAGGAATCTTAAAGTGAAAGTGAAACAACATAAAGTTACGTTTTATGAATTTTAAACGAAGTTTTATAAAAGTGTTAGACTGCTCAAGTACGAAAGTGTTAAATTTGGGATTTGTCCGTGCATTGAAGCAAACAGCTACAAACCTGTCTCGGCACTGAGGCGGTGCTTACCGACTACTACAAAGATTTCAGGGTACTTTATAACGACCGATACGATATATTACTTATACGATTTTATAGCACATTAATACACTTCTTTGTGTCTATGACGAAACAAAACTGTAAAACTTTAATTTTATTAAAAACATACAATTTAAATTAAAAGAATTGATAATTAATTGATATGATAATTATAAAGCTCATAGTGTAAATAAAGAAAATTATATTATTATATAATATTAATTTTATTACAGTTTTACTGTTTAAATCAAGTTGATGGTTGGTATTCAAACTGTTTAAAAACACAGATTATTAAGCTAAGCTCTTTAACTACATGAACAATACGTACTAAGTATTTTATGGAACTAAATCAAATAATCGATGATACGATTATTAGAAAGGTCGTTGGGGTTAATTGGATGAGGCTCGCGCGGTACCAATAGGATGGTGAAATACCTACAGTCCTACAATATGTCTGCTAATAGGCTGATGATCATCATCAGCCTATTAGCAGACTATGAAATTAAGTACAAATAGTAGCAAGGTTAATTTTTTTTTTGTTTTATCATAGATTCAACTCCTATTTGAAATGATCCATAATTAAATATTTTATAAAGAACCTTGACTTGCTGTATCTGGAGATATGTGGGATTGAGGTTTCATAGTCGTATCGCCAGTTCAATAATGCTTTCGTCAGATCTCGAAGGCGACACGAGAAAGCTTCTAAGTTTAACGGAGGTGCCCCGATTTAGGTAATCGTTCGGACGCTGCATACAACCTACAGCGTGCGGCCTTTGCACTGACATTCAAACACACGTATATTAAGAAACCTAGCAAAACATTATTATTCTTCTTTATATTATTTTTCAATGTACGCAACTACCTTACTAGAACTAGTTACGTTGTACTTACCTACTGGAACATGGAAAAAAAAGAGATTTCAATTATTATGAGTACATACGTTGATTAAGTGTACGAAAGAATATTAACTATGTACTCAGAAATTAAACAACTGAATACATACCAACACTCTCAAGAATCAGAACCACATGCTATAGATTTAACAGATAAATATCACGGTATAAATGAAAATAAAGCAGTATGGTGCAGCGCCGGCTACGTACGGCTATTTACGGCCAGCAAGCACGCAGCAAACGACATTTACCAACTCCTGCTTTTGCTGAGACCTACGAGATATGGACCGAAACAGCCGAATATCTACAGCCAGCTCATTTTGCGCCAAACGCGTCGATTAAGGCCGAATTTACGAGCGGATGTGAAATTATAGACGCTGTTTCAGTGGACAATGGATATGCTGCAGTCTGTACTTATCGCTTATGACATTGCGTTATGCGAATAATGTTGCGTTACTTGGGTGCGCTTTGTTAGCGACGTTTTTGAAATAGATTTTTGGTTTTATTGGTAAGCGCTATTGCATTTGACAATAATCTTAATAATAAATTGCTTGGATCTAATAATCTTAGCTACGAATACAACATTTTCATGATTCTAATGCCTAGCTGCTTTTTTTATACAAATGCGATATGTAGTGGGACCTGGGACGGATCACTTTTGTACGTATTTGACATAAAAAAGCGACCGCGCCCGCTTGACGCAGCGTCAGTCCTCAACACCCACCAATAGTGTACCCACTAATCATAAACTATTTAACACAAAATATTATTTATATTAAAATACTCGTACTTTGACGGAGCAGGTAAATTAAAATAATATCAATAACTATACTAAGTTAAGTGTCCACAGGCAAAAAGAGTTTAACGCCATCGTAATAATACGATGGGTCAGAAATCGTTTGACTATGATTACATTTAAAAGCCCTTCAATGTCAGTCATTAGAATTTTCAAATTACAAGGTGAAATTCAGAATCGATGCCTTCAGTCTATCAAACCCTTCATTACAGCGTAATGCTCAAAGAGCTATTATCTATTAGCGTTTGTAGTGAAATACAATATTGTAAGGTAGGCCTTGTCCTGTCAATCTGCAGATCTGTAATAACTAGATACTGAAATAATTCTACAATAATCGATTTACGGGTATCAAAAACTACTTTGTTTCAGTGGTGGATTTACCAGCAGGCTGAGTAGGCGCGAGCCTAGGGTGGCAGATTTTTGGGGCGGATAATTTTGAAAACAAGTTTTTTTGTAACCAGTTTTCTGATGTGTTACCGATAGAAGAAGTCTGCAACAAATTTTGTCGATGTCTTTTCTCTCTCACTTGTCACTGCACATTCTGAATGTAGCAAACTTATATCGATTAGCTCAAAAATATACCGAAAAATTATTTTACGTGCAATTTCAACGAAATTTTTGAATTGTAAATATAATTTATGATATGACAGTTGTTGAGGCAATGGTGGCAAAAAATATTCAGCCTATACCTTGAAAATTTGTAAATCCGTCACTGCTTTATTTTGTGAAACATAAGGCATACAAAAATGCGTTTCTATTTCTAAGAGAATAAGAAAGTCAACTTCAATAAACGTTGCATAACACAACCACACGACTACGCGCGTACTCCATAAAATAACATATTTTAAAACAGCTCCATTTGAATTCTGCATAAATATTTCGAATGCGCTCCACAAATATCAAGATAAGTGGCGTATTTGATCCGCATGTATCAATGGCGTAGTCCGCCGCGAGCGCTCGTCTGAATGGCGCGCGCTGCGGCCGGCGCTGATCCCGCATTGTGCTGGCCCATTGTGGCCCGAGCCGCTTGTGATGCGATCCCAGCGAGCAGCCATCAATCCATTTGTCTTTCTATTCCACTGTTAGAATATGCTTATCATAGTCGAAAGCATCTTGAAATAGAATTGTATATTTTGTGTGAAATTGTGTTCTCTTGTTAATAACCTCCAACACTTAATTTAAAACATTATTCTGATAATACGGTGGTTGAAAACGTTTGTGGAACAGACAATCTAATATATATTCCACAAAAATAAAACAGTTCAATTCGTAAAAACAAATACCAAGAAGGTACTAACACGTTCTACGAGTTCAGTATCACTCGCATCATGCAGACATTACAGTGGCGGTGGTTTTAATAGCTACAATGTTCAGTTTCACCAGAATTACCCTCAGCAGCGGTGCACCGCAAACGTGCCCGTTACTGCCGTCATATTTCCAAATTGAATTGGGACGTGTGATAGCAGTTAGCCGCAACAACTAACGAAGCCGATACAATCCTTGCTGCAATAGCCGTTTCTACTTGCAGTTTCGCTAACTTCTTTTGGTTAGTTCGCTTCCAAAATAGCTTTAAGTTTTAGTGAGTGTCTGGAAAGCCCGAACGGAGCCAATTCAGGAGATTGTTGATTTACCTTTAGTGAATCGAGCATAGAGATCTGAAAATATTTCTGAGAATTTATTCCACACAGACAGACTAAGCTTAGGCAGAAAAGTCACTAGATAAATATTGGAAGTTAATAAATTATAATAACTTATTCAATTCCAAAGGTTTCCTTTCAATAATTGAAAGGAAACCTTTGGGTCGTGATTGCTCGCTTGTCAATAATGTGTTTAAGACTAAGCTCAAATTTGAGTTAAACATTCAAAACAATCTAATTACATAATATCATTTGACTCAAACAATAATCTTGTGCCGATAATAACGATTATTGGAAGGTTCTCGTGAAACAAATAATTGGAAACCCGAGACCATTTTAGTTTTATATTACAAAAGGTTTACTTAATCCTCTATCTATTCTGTCAGCAAGCATTTTATAGAATTTTAAGCTGCCGATACGACAAAGCATGTTTTAACGAAATTGCTTCTCTATCGTGTCCCCATGAGTATTAATCATGCGATTGAATATCTTCAGGACAAATGTCGCCGGCGGCAGGAGTGATGGCGATCGTGCGATGACGCGGGTGACGTACGGACGCGTCGCCGTGACGGAGCGCGCGCGACGTGCCGCGTCTATCATGTCACGTCACGACGCAGAAGCTGCGACGTAGTTTGGCCACAAAACTTGCGAATATTTAAAACTTAAACTCCACGTTGAATTCGGTTTGCGTATTTTATCGCATATATTTTGGAATTGTTAGTAGTTTACAAGTTAATATGAAAATTCTTCGCGGCACTTTCTCCAAAATAGCGGCCCAAGAGTAAAAGTGGCAACCCCATAAACTTAACAAAAGCCCCTTGGAACTAACACCTTAAATAAAAATAAATTGCATCCTTTTAAAAGCGTAAGCCTAAAAATTTACGTTTATTGAACCACAATGACATGAACTAGGTAGTACATTAAGATATCAAATTTTTGGGTTAAATTTCTGAATTGTTCCTTGTGACAATTCAGTGCAAAAATAATTTTATAAAATACTAGCTGACCCGGCGAACTTTGTTCCGCCTTAGACGCCATAAATGAGCAGATTTTTGATTTTATTAAGTTAATTGTTTTATTATATAAAGTTGTCAGGTTGATCTAGCTGACTGTGTTGTTTATCAATAAAATAAGATTGACAGAATCTCTTTGACTATATTCGCAACACGCATTCAGTCAATTCTATATCTATGTCAAATGTCTTAAGGTTACATTAAAAAAGTTTGAAAAATTTTATATGGTGGTTAACTGGTTAAGTAATTTTAAATTTTCTAATTTTCTGTTAAATTTTCTTAATTTTTTCTTTCATAAGAACCTTCTCCTGATAATAACGAACAGAACAAAATAAGAATTAGCGAAATCGGTCCAGCCGTTAAGGCGTGATGCCGTGACCAAGGGAAATAGGGATTCATTTTTATATATATAGATTTTATTATTATTTATTTTCAAGTGGTAAATTCCCAAAGACTGCGATTAATAATATGATTTAAAAAATGATTAATAGATTGTTTTATTATTTATTAACCAATACACATATATACAAATGCATTGAGCGGCGGTTGTAGAGACAAATTAAACGATTGCCGCTGTTTCGATAATCCAGCATTATTCACACCTTAATTAAGGTGACTATTATAGTCTTGTCATCAGTATCTTTTTGGCTTGACCATGCCTCAATAATGTCGCTTTATATGTTGTTCTTCTAACATAATGTATACAAACCCTAGGATCCACAAAGCGTTAGACCTATTTTGTAAGTACACATCGAAGCCAATTTTTGTTGGTATGTTTCCTGTGGGCAGCGTCCCGCGCGTGTGGTGGCCCGCTCGAACTGATCGCCGATGTCGACGCTCTAACGACGTTTGTTTATTATTTTTGCGATACGCAAGTAATCCCCCGCCGAGGGATAAAAAATATTCATAAAATATCACTATAAAAGTTATGCATGCTTTCACCGTAAAACTCCAGATAAAAACGAAAAGAAATATATTTTAGGCATTTTCTCCTTCAAGCTATTCTTGAACTTCAAATATAGTTTGAGCTCAACACGCATCATTTATTAAAAGTCCTATTACAGTTGAATAGGACTTTTCAGTTGACGATCAATTGAAGTTTTGATTATAGATAATCGTTTTACCCTTTCGGCCGTCTGTTTTAAAACTGGTATTATCCAGCTGAGCGAGAGGCTCCGCAGCTTCAGGCTTTTGATTGCGACAAATGGTTGAACTAATTAAATTGCAATTTTTCTGTCCGATTACTCGCCGGCTAATGAGTCGATTAATTGTCATTCCGTGCGATTTGCGATCGGCCGCCGAGTCGCGCGCGGTGAAGCGCTGAGTTAGAAATATGTCGGCATTATACGATGCCAATTAATTTGTGTTTGATGAGTGTGTATCGTTTCCATTAGTCAACATAACAGCTTGGAAATAGTTGCGCCAATGTTTTATAACGTCGATTAATTTTGTTCGAGGGTAAAGAATAGTATATTGTTAATATAACATATGGATTATTGATAAGTTTCCGGGAGATTCGAACACGCGTTCGATACTCATAACACTGTCGACTTAGAAACTCGACAAAATATCTCAAATGTTTACTATAAAATGTGATATTTGTTATTTCGTCACATTAGAAATATAAATTACTTTTGGAAAGAACAGAGGGTGGTTGTGTTTTTTTCTGCATTTTTGCTATTTGTGATGTGGTGTGCTTTGTGGAATTTTGATAAGAGTGAACATGCAACTAAAACAAGAAGCGTTTATCACAACAGTTAGCAAAATCAACTTTATTTGAGTGTCTTGAAAAAAAATAAAGAACATCTGTGATGTTCAAAGAACATCTGTGATCGTAGATACGAAAGTCAGTTGACCGGTTAAAATTATGTAGTTTCGCTATTTTTATTGGATATGGCATTTAAAATCACGAATTTGTGATTTTGCTCAAAATATCAGCTTTCGAAATTTATCAAAAACTAAGGATTGCCCTCCAGTCAAGTATACAGATTATTTCAGGCTGTTGTTATTATCCAATTGTAGTAATATCTGTCTAAGAATGGTCCTGCTGCATTTGCAAATATCCTGTGACACGAAATCGTCAATTGTTTTATATTTATTTATGTAGCCTTGCCATTCAATGTGCTTTCAAGTTACAACATTGTAATCCAATCCATTTGACAGATTTTTCACAAGTAAAATTATATAATTATCTGTCAATTAGATAAACATGTTAATGTACTTTCAATAACATGTTTATGTGTTCATGAAAGCACATTAAACTTCAAATCATGGTAAGGTAAATGTTTCCGTACGAGCACACACAGAAAAAATAGCAATAAAATTGCGAGATTACAAAGTTCAAACCGTACACGTAAGCCCTTACACCCGTAATGCCACTTCCCGCAACTGAGAAAGTCTAACAACAATTAACAGTCGTTTAATCCCGAGCTACATTTAGAGGAAGTTTTCAATCGAGAGCAACTTCTTAAGATCAAAAGGTTCGGCGAACGTCTCATCTTTGTTCCTTAATGACACATTTTCGCTAATTTTCTTTGCAACTTTTCTCTTTCTCTTACTTTGCATATTTAGTATGTTTAATTAGGTTAGGGGATTTTGTTTCTCTTTCTTACTACTTATTGTGATTCATAGTCATCATTTCAAACGTGGCACTCCCCTACTCGAACAACTCCCTCTTTGAATTTTCAGTTATTTGTTCAGCTTTAATTGCAACATATACAGGGTAAATCAATCATTAAAAAAAATTACCGATGTAACTCTAAAAATTCCTTCAACCATATTACTCAAGTTCTGTCATTCATTAAAGTATACCCAGGAACAAAATCATTCTAATCATTTTATTATTGTAACCGTTTACAATAAAAAAATAATCAAAATAGAGATTAAAGATGAGATAAATAGTAACATATTAAAACTATCTCACCAACTTACGCGATCAAACAACCATGTCAAAGGTCGCTCATACAGGATCAATAGCTAAAGTAGTTCAACTAATTCCATATAAATAAAACAATAATCCTGCAGGCGCCATGATTAGAGCCATTCCGCGCCATTATGCAAGAAAACAAACATTCCAGCGAGTAGTTGGAGCATTCCGCTACTCAGAGGTACCGGCTTTATCCTACAAACGATTATAACTTGTTCAGCTGCAGAATTCATAATGGGATTCCCATACACGAGCTTTGATTAATCCTAAGTTCCCGAGTGTTATCGGCGCTCGAGGCTGACAATAAAATCTTTATCTTTATCTGCGGAATCGTTGCGAATACACTGTAGATAGAACTTCCGCCCAGACCCCGCCCGCCCAAGGCTCTAACTTAATAACTCAAATTTCTATTACCGTAAATCGCTTCGTGGCAAAAGTTGGACACGCACTATGAATACGCACTGGGTTTAAAAACTATTAGTCTAGTTATTAGCCTGTCAATCTATAACTGGAAATATATGAGGGACCTATTTCCCTTAAAATAACGGTTATTATGAATCATTTATCACATTCCATTAATCTTTATAATTTATTAGATAAGATTGTTAGATGTAGCTAAACAATTGAAGCCCTGAAGAAGAAAGAGGTATTTTTACACTTCTTTACAGAATTTTCATTTGATTTTAGTAAAGATATTTATACATAGTACTATTCTTAGTTGTAGTTTAGTTTATAGTGGTTTTAAACATAGTATATTCATTTAAACTTAATTTCACAACAGTATAAAATTGGATCACCCTCGTCTATCCCAAAGCGATTTATGTAAACACCCAAAAGTCGCATGTTTCAAAAACATATTTAAACTTAATATTAACACGTGAAATAGCCGTGTTGGCTAAGTGGGAGGACACTCGACTTTTATTTCGAAGGTCGTGGATTCAAACCCCGCCACGCACTTCTGGATTTTTCTTCTTGAGAAATGTATGTTCGCTTTAAACACGTGCTTGAAGGCAAAAAAATGAAGGACATGTGACATTCACCAACCCGCACTTGGCCAGCGTGGTGAATTAAGGCCTAATCTCTCTCGCCAAGACAGAAGTCCCTGTGTCCCAGCAGTGGGAACGTTTCTAGGGCGATGATGATGATGATGAAAATATGTGTGTTTATTGAAATCCATAGCCAATTGGTTCATCAAGCAAACAATTAATGTACCGCACTCAGACGGCGAGTTAAAAACGCTTGATTATCGCGGCTGTTTGGCGAGCAGTGCGCGCCCGCTCGGCGCGTCCCGGGAGGCGGGCACGGGCGCTTTACGACGCGCCGCACTACGCACTTCTTTGGACTCCCATCAACGCAATCTAACCAGAAAGTTTTCACCCACTTTTATGACCCTCCTATGAGCGCCATTTCAGTACATGAACCATAGTAAAAACCATCTTATTGATTGCAAATACATTTTTGAACAAATAACAAAGTTCTAGAAAGGGTCCAAGGTAGTCGGCCTGTTTGTATTTACAGATACGTAAGTATTTCGAGAATATACGAGCAGGCTATAACATTCTCGGCAATAGCTAGGGGATATTTGCCTATTGAATTTTTAAAAGGGTAGCGAACAAAGGTTGCCTCTCCAACTTCAACGTTTTTCAATTTGCTATAGTTTCTTCCACCTAAATTTGTAATTTGAACTTGCTCCTCAGTCTAAACCGAAGTTTATTCCTGGCCTCGCTTGTTTGGACAAAGGCAATAATCCTAGAACAAAGCCTTTGCGAAGTAAATACGAAAAACTGTGAAGCACGGCGGCCGCATTCCGCAACTCCACGCAGCCTGTCCCCGGCGAGACGCTGCGAACCTGCTCACAATCTGCTATCGGGTTCCGCACTAATATGTCAACATCTAAAAGTACCGTCATTGAAAATTTCAAGTTTCTGTGTAGCATGTCAGTTTTATGTATGGTTTTATCGCTGGAGCTTGCGAAACTAGGCCAAAATACTTATTGTTTTACGTGAACACTGTGGCAGTTTCAGCTCCCAATTTAAGCATTTACTGAGTACCCAGGGACTAGTGCCGGGAACGGAAACAGGCTAAGTACACAAAATATGCTAACTCTAAGCCGTGGATAGGTTTGGACTTCTTGTTTGCAGTAATTTGTACTTTAGATTTGGCTGCCGGCGCCGTTAGAGATTAGCATCGATTTACCGCTCCTGCAAATAACTACCTTTTTACATTAAAATTACGGCTCATTTTGAATCAACATTATTATTCTAGTATCTATTACTAAAACTAGCTGTTTATAATATACTTAGCAGTCTTTTACGCCTACTGCGTCATTAACTAAACCACGCGCTAGTTAAATGTTGGAGTAGGTAGGCGTAATTCAAAAATATTCTATTCCAGTAAATAGTAATTGGTAATTAATTTTATATTTTTGATTGAACAAACAAGCAATAATAATTTCGACTCGATAAATTAATATTAATTATTTCCTTCAGCATCAAATATGAATCCCTGGTATAAATATGGTTCCCGGAGTTGAGTATTTAACCCCAACCCGCGGTACTCAAACTTGAAGCTTGTTGATTAAAATAACATTTTTGTGTGTTTCTCGCGGTTTTTCTCACGGAGTTTCTCAAACTTTGGGCAAAGTTCGAGTCGCCAAACTGGAAGTGGGTTTTTATAGACGATTATGCGTTTACACTACGCAGACGGGAGATTTGGAACTTTGCTCTTTAGGAATGCAGGGATCAAACTTTGGGAAATTCAATTACTGGAGTCGTCTTGGTTTTGTCGTATTTTGGAATGAGAAAGGTTTTTTTTGTTTAGAAACGAGCTGAACATTGAGTTGTTAATATCTGTAAATGTTTTTATTCCTAAGCCTGAAGGTAGGGGTTTGTTAATTTTGTAATTCGTGAATATTTTGGAGTCTGGCTTGTTTTCGTAGATAACCCCTAATGTACCAATTTTGTGGCAGTATCACCTGAACCAAGCTCATAGACAAATATTCAGACGTTTTTACCTACAATGTCTGGGTAATTATTTTTGTTAGACACCTAAATTGGCGTACCAAAAAGTCACAGACAGAATTATAGATGCGTACAGTAATGCCTTGAATATTTTATAACATTTTCACGTTACCAAAAAGGTAACATTTTGGATGTGTAAGCCGTTTAGAATGTTATTCTTATTGTTCGTTATGCATGAGTCGGATTTTGATACATAGCAATATATTTAAATAGTATAGCGATATGTTTAAATAGTTTCCTATATAATATAAAACAGCGGTTATAGTAAAATAATTTTTCTAGTTTATCTTTTTTTTATCCAACTCATATATTATATTCTATTGTTGATCTATTGTCTTTTTCTTGGTGTTTGCGACACAGTAAGTACTGAACCAATACAGACATCATCGGCATATATTGACTGTACGAATTGTTTGTTCCGAAAATAAAGATTATATTATATTGTGTACGAATTATCTCTCAATATATCCCGCACTCAAATACACAATGTACATAGTACACTAAGTATGCTTATGTGTTTTCTCCATGCAACATGATAGATTTGGAGAGCGTGCATCTCAACTCCGTGTATTACAACAAAGGCAATCATGATATTTCCATATTCAGAGGCCCCGAGATCGGCATACAGATGCATGGATGCAATAAGCCCTGAACAGATTCTGTTCCTAATGTTGGTGCACAACTAATGCTCATCTGATGTTACCGTACCGCGGTCTAGGTGGATGTTTAAACCGAAACATAATATTATGCATTATTACATTGACAAAGCTTCTGCAAATTACTAATTATCTAATTATTTGATAATATTTTATTCAATCATTAAAGTACGATTGTATCTATTGTAAATTTCTAACATTTAATTTTTATATAAACAAGTTATTATATACTCGTATATACTTTATTTTGTAGTAATACAATACTCGGACATATTAGTTATGCTAACAATTTATTTTTCTGATTTATATTTATATATATTAGCGGATTTTTAACGTGGTTAGTCTATAATCATCTGTTCTTATTAGGTGAACAGATGAATTAAAACTTTGGTAGTCAATCCTTATTAAGAGATTTTACTCACGTGTTATTGCAACGAAATTATGACATTCCGACTCCTTGAGTTCATGTTACAGGATTTATGACAAATATTAGGCTAGCGATGTATATGTATTTCGTTGCTATAAGGTGTTCATGTTCAGATCTTATTGGCTGGAGAACATTGTAAGCGGGTCGTGGCCGAGGAGTCCCGATAATCCTGCATCGTCTAAAAATTGCATTTTTTCTCCGAATTGAAAAGCAGAGCTTTAGTATTTTCGCATTTTGTTGCGGTTTCTTGGAATACATCCAACTCGCAGTCTTTTGCAAGACAGCTGATTCAAGGAACCGGAATTTTCTATTGCAACCTCTTAAATGGTAAACTTATAGAATATTCTGAATAGTAAATACTTCATATTTTTTTCATTCATATTCGTATTTTGCTTCTGGCTTCAAATGCCGATTATAAATATTTTATGTTTAAATGATGCTGATTGATAATATGACTATTCATAAAAAATTATAATAAATGTCATAATAGTCATGTTCCATGACCTATCTAAATCTATTATTATATGGAAGTCTTCCGCCTGTGCCGATGTTTCTAACATTTCAGCAAAACTACAAGTCCGCCATTTTGAAAAAAAAACGTGATTTGGCGGACAGTGATTAAACGTAATATGACAATCGACAGAGCAAAAGCTAAAAAAAAAGAATTTAACTGACCTAACCAAACCTATTATTTGTAGCGTTGCTGAGATTGTTCCTTGGCTCCATACTTAAATGTCGAAACCCCATGACAAACGGTTTCAGAACTGGCAGACTTCAATCGCGTAATGATTTTTTTTCGAGATGTAGTACTCTTATAGATCTTTGTTTGACCTAAATTTACCTGACGGTAAGTGTCGATATGGATCTAGACGAATCATAAATAACTAAAATGTGACCTATTTCCTCATGTCATGAAGATACTCAGGTCTATATTTTCTATAGAGAACCAGCTAGAAATTCGGCGTTGAGCGTCCACGATTCGTACCTAGGAGCATTAATTCGCTGCAAGATTGATTGGCAGTGGTTCTGCCTGTCTTGAATAAAAAAGGAACTAGTTTTTTAGCGGGCTCATTGACTTTCTACTAAGGAAAAGATGGATAGTCGCGCAGAACCACGAGCTCTTGGATGCGGTTATATGTACAACAAGTGGTAAAGAGTTTTGAGCAATTTTATTTTAGTTGATGTTTAAAACGATTTATCAGTAAAAGTTTGGATTCATCATCATGATCAACGTTCACGTTACACGTGAGTGTTTACCTGAGCACATTCTCTAGTACTTACTCAGTTCAAAGAGGTAACGTGTGCTTGTATAACGTATATATTACAAATTGTAATTTTATTAATATTTCTTTATATCAAAACGTGAGTCTTAGGCTTGTGACGACTTATAGAACCGTAACATAGTGCTTATATAGGATTTATAAGCATGCTCAGAATTGATCAACTAGCTAAGAAAAAATATAGATAGAAAATATAATTTGTCACAGACAGCAGAGCGGACTTCCCACAGCGCTGATCTTCCATGGCTCTAAGCTATCTTCACAGACCAGTGTACTGGTCTCTTACTCTCTACATTACTCTTACTACATTGAAAAAGGAATAAGAGAGTGGACAGGAAACAGAAATATACATAGAATATTAAGGTGGCGGTAGGCAGGCATACTCGTACACCACGTAGAAGATGGCTTTTGAGACCGAAAAGTCCACGAATGCAAATGGGACATCATAGCTCCCGAACGGATGGAGCGATTTCAATTTAGTTTGTATGAAAGGTGAGTTTAGTGCGAGTGTTCTTAGACATGTTTCTTGAAAATCGGTAGTGCCGTTTAAAAGTTATGGGGGTGAGAGTGGGGAAGGAAAACCGAAAATCTGCAAAAATACTTGTGTGGGGTATCAAATGAAAGTGCATCGCGTCCACATTGCAAAATATTATGGTGTTTTACTTTTAAGGAAATTAAGGCATTAGAATCGGGGGTTTTTATTAAATTTTAAATTTAGATTAATTATTTATTTGAAGGCCGCCCTTTATACCCTGGTTTTCTTTTAATTTAGGATTTTGTTGGGTATATTATTTATTTTTGTGGTGACAATAAAGTGTTTTTATTTATTTAAATATTGTAGTTCTAGTATCTTATATAATATTTGTTATATTTTGGTCGAACTATTGTAAACTATATTCCTTATCTATGCTTATAATACTTTCGTATCTCGCACACATTTGCATCTTGGGGGTCCCCTTGTACTTTCCCCAAAAATATTTCCATTGAAGGTTGTCTGGTAGAGATCGCTCTTTAGCAATAAGACCGCAATTTATAGTAGTCTTAAGTGTATGTATTGTTTTGTCTTTTAATGATGTGTGCAATATAGAATATTAATCTTATCTAAAAACTGGTTAATGTATTATGATCATCAAATTCTCCAACCCGCACTTGGCCAGCGTGTTGATATAAGTTAGTAGTCTTAATCTTTCTCGCTAAGAAAGAAGTCCCTGTGTGTACGAAGTGGTAACGTAAATAGGGATACTTATTAATAAACAGCAAACACAGAAGCACTCCAATCTAGCCTTCATCTCCAGTTTTCTCATTCCCACCGTCACAAAATACAACAAAGAAAGGCATCCACCCAATATGCGTATAATGTATCGTATCCACGTTTCGCTCCTCCATTAGGGACCCTCGTAAATATTTTTTCGTCTCGTACATACATCACTGTGCGTACGCAGACCGCTTCATCTGGGAGGCGATTTACTGCTCTCTCGTGCGCGGAGGCTTAGTTCGCCGAGCTGGAGCTGGAGTGGCTTCAAGATTTCACTCATGCGTTCTTAACTATAGACTAGCATTTCTAACCGACTAGACTGCTTCTGTAGCGTAGTGGGCGAAAGTCCGCTTGTGGAGCAAGGCGGGTTCGAACCCGAAGAGGGGTAAAGTGTTTGTATGTTCTGCAAGCACTTTCTTCTTGATCTGGGTGATTAATATGTATAATAAAAATATTTATGTCTATTATATTAAGTATATCAGATGTCTAGTATCGTAAGACAAGCTTAGAACTTACTACGGGACTAGATGTTGTCCGGAAATATTTTTTTTTATTTATTTCAGTGCTGAAACCCACAGTTACGTCATGTTGCACAGTCTTTGTCGCTCCGAACTATCATCAAAGTCAAAGTCAAAGTCGTTTTCGCTCCGAACTATCATTATCATCACCATCCGTTTTTTGCTTTCACCAACTGCCTGGGTGTATTGAAACTGTTCCGTGATAATATCATCCAAGCACTGCAACTTTATAGACATTTCTCTACAGTTCACATGGCACCATGTCAAAAGCATACCTTAATTTGCAGCCTGTAAGCCGTAAGTAATTTCCTGACAAGTTCTTACATAGGTGATGTCAGTTCATAGAGTTAGAGTCAGTGAGAATACGTGAAGTTGGGAATAATTATTTATTCACACTCGAATATAATAATATTATTTGTATGATTTTTACGGTAAACATGGTTATGATATTGCCTTAAAAGGTTTTGTTTTGTATAATTGGTTAAGATTAAATAAATACTCGTGTTAAGTTCGATTAAAGCCTATTTGAACTTTATTTAGATAAATGGCTGCACAAAAGCACAAAGTTTTTTCTTATTGCGTAATAAAATAGGTATAATAAAAATAGTTTAACCTAAAAAGTGAGGTCAATCACTCATTAAAAATTATTAAGTACAAAGATTGTTTTAAATGGTTTAGTACCGCATACAAACTATAAATTAATAAATTAAACATAATTTGATTTGTTTAATTTTACACTGACTAAGTAAGCAGTTTTCTCTTAAAACTCTTAAGTATAAAATACCTTATTTTCATACGAAAACTGTTACTCCAAACTCGTTATTATCACTACACTATCACTTTGGAAGTGTGTTGTCAGCGTTGACTTTATTCGCTTTGCATTTATATCAAAACAATATATTATTATATACAAATTTAGTGTAAAACGCGCGTATTTTAACGCGGAAAAACAATGTAATGGCAAACCGAACAATGCGGCCGAATATTTGGTTCGGGAATGGCTTAAGCCGAATAATATTCGATGTTATTCTTTGGGCAATCACTTTTCGGCGCATCACCTCGCAAAGGAATTTATTACGTAGATTTTGATTCAAGAACTCTGATTAATAAAGTTCCATAATGGGAGAGCATTCTTAGTGTTTTTGGCGTTTATAGTTAGTAACAATCTACTCTCACGGCTACTTCAACTTGCCTAATAGGCACCAATTTTGAAGAAAATTCTCCAATTAGCTTAAGCTATTATATACCTAGCTTAAAAAGCCGTTCGCTAAGTGGGAGCACACTCGACTTTCATTCTGAAGGTCGTGGGTTCAAACCTCAGCGCGCAACTCTTGTTTTTTCTTCTTGATAAATGGATGCGCGCTTTTAACACGTGCTTTGACGGTGAAGGCAAACATCGTGAGGAAACCGGCATGTTCTGAGAACTTTAAAGAGTCTGAAAGACATGTGACATTAACTAGCCCGCACTTGGCCAGCGTGGTGAATTAAGGCCGTGAAGCGCCAGCGTGAAGAATTAATCTATCTCGTCAAGAGAGAAGTCCCTATGTCCCAGCAGTGGGTACGTTAATTGGGTGTTTATATTGATGATTATATATCTTGAGAGAGATGATAGCAAGGTGCGGATTTTTTACAAATGAATAACATAACTTTGGACACACTATTTGGTTCCAACGATATGTTAAGAAAAAATAATCGGAGAATACACTCTCATTTGATGTCAATATAAAATAATTATAATAATATTGTTTAGATAAATCTAACTCCTACTATGGGAACGAGTCTTCAAATATATATACATAAATATAAATATCATGTAGTATTTGTATCAGCTTTTATTACAAAAACGTTTCAACTGCCACAATTTTAACTTCTTGTATTCAATGTTGACAAAAAATGATATTAATCCGGACGTGTCGGTGGAAACAAATGCACATTTCCGGTTCCGGCCCCAATCCCCATTGTGTCGTTTAAAACACGAAACAAAAGAATATCGGCGAGCAGTCACCACTGCGCCGACGTTTATATGCAGATGATAAAAATATTCAAACTGACTGCGCTATCATTTTATACAGGATTCTATGCATAAGTTATGTCTTGTTTGCGATACTCTTAATCACTTACAAATATGTATAAATAACAATTGCTAACAAATCATAAAGCCGCTCTTGTGTATGATTTCAAATAAAACAGTTGTTGTGTGAGGCTTCTTTGATAAACTTAATTCCAGGGTGTTGGTATGTTTTTGAGCAAGGTAAACTTGGACTAAGTTCTCCGTACTCCCAACTATGTATTCAAAAATTTAAAATGATTGGAGAAAGCGTGAAAGTGTCTCAAACACACGAAGTCAATTTCTAAGATGATTTTCAGTTTGTTTTTATTGATATTTGTCTGTTCCTAAATTCGTATAAGATTGAAAATTTTAAATTTCAAAATAAACTTTTTAATTTTTAATATATCTACATTGTAATTTACATCTGTATTTAACCGTTTAAAATGTATATTAGGTGTATTATTATACTCTTAACTTGGCTGTATTGCAAAAACGGTTTGAAAACGATTAAGCGTTAAATTTCCCCTTCTGGGCAAAGTCTAAGACTTAAGTAAACAGTGTCCCAGTTTCCAAAAACACGAAAGCGATCTGCAGTGCAATAATCAGGGTCCATTCCCTCATTATCCGAGTTTTAAAAGAAGCTTTATTAAAACAGGCATTTCGTGTTTTTTCTGGAGATTAGCACCCTAAACCCGGATATAGGAAATTGGAAAATTGTAAACACAGAAAATAACAAAATAATACTGTGTTCCAAGCACTCGCAGTTTATTACGGACCGTCTGGGCCGGATCCAGTGATATCCTAGAGAACGCATTCAGTTACTTGCGAGGCGTTTGTATTTAGTAGTTTTTGTTTCACGGACGCAATCTTCGGAAATTAATATGATTTTAACGCAATTTTTCTTTGGCTGAGCTGATAAATATTCAAAAACAATTTACGACAAATAAAAACAAATCACAAAAAGTATAAAGTGAGGTCATTCTTCAATATTACTCTTGAATAACTCAAGCGATTGTAATAAAAAAATAATGGAACAACTTGACAGCAACAGCTCTCATTTAAAAATACATCGAAGTTATTTTTGTTATTATTTAAAAGAAATGGGATAGATCTCTTCTATCTAAGTTTACGGTATATAATATAGGTAGCTTTATCAAATTTATAAATATAATGGCAGTAATATTCGAGTAATATGGTAGATATCTTAAACGATGCTCGTCATAGTAACAAAGGTCACGTGATACCTCATTATACTAACAATATTGACCTTTGAGGCCTGAAATATAATTCCATTGTTTCTCCCAAGTAGAAAGTAGAGATACAAATAGAATATAATAACCCCTAATGGACAGTTACGTATGGATTTTTTAATGGAAATTGTAACAAATTGACGGCGCCGGCGGTAATAGAGATTAAGAATGATTATTAAATAATAAATAGAAATTGTATGTTGACTTTTTCCTGTGTCAACAAAAATTATTAATTAAAGTTTATATACTTACTAGCGGCCCACCTGGCGTCGCACGGGTAAAAAAAGTTCCCGGCAATTATTAGATTTTTTCTCACCTTTTAAACCTTCCCTAGACCTCCACGAACATTTCAAGACTAAGATAATATAAATCCGTTCAGCCGTTCTCGAGTTTTAATCAGACTAACGAACAACAATTCATTTTTATTTATATAGATTACGACAGTGTAGAAATATAATGTAAGTTATTATAATTTATGTAACTATGTGTAAAACACCCCAATTAGACAGTTATAATTGATAACGTTAGGAGTTGCCCAAGGTTTTACTTCGAGATCGAAATAAATAAGAAATTAGGTAAACTATGAATGTTTTTCAAAATGTAGTTTATATGACACGTTCGTAGATTTACCATAGCAGCGCCATCTATTGATTACTTACTCAACCCAGTCGAAAGGTATCGACACCTGTTATTAGAATCATTTGGAGTTAACAGATAATTGTGACTGTCAAATAACAACAGACAAATAATTAGCAATAAATTAAAATTGTGACTATAATTTGAGATTTAAACTATCCTATCTCTCAAGTTGGATCGAACTGCACATGGTGTGCGAATTTTATTATACTCGGTTTATTGGTTTAGGAGTCAATTGAGGACAAACATTGTGACACGAGATTTATATATATTAAGATTAGCTAACATTTAATGTTCTCTGTAATTTTTCTACATACATAAATAGTTTTCTATATTTCTTTAAAATGTATGATCTACAGATCTATGATCTAGCATTGCTCTATCATTATAATGATCGTGTTTTTAGTCTACTTCAATGTAAAAAGGAGGCTTATGCTTTTTTTGTTTATTACACTTCGTCGTAGATTAACTAATTTTGATTGAATCGGTAAAGTTAGTTCTCGAGCTAAATTGTAAAAAGTACTTTTTTTTCTGCCCGTGGCCTCGGCCCAAGTTATACTGAAAAATAATATTTTACAAACTTAAAAGTCAGTTTTTTTGTTAAAATCTTTCTTGTTTTGTACAACTATATGATGTGTCAAGCTCACATTTACAACCGTGTCTGCGTAGACCATGACGAATTATAAACCAGGTCCTTAGTCCGCCCCTGCCGCCAAGGATTTGAATTTGATGAGGCCGTTGAAAAATCAATCAGCGCGAGGGTTAAGTGTGGATTTTTCTCAGAGTGCCAGTGAGTACCTTTTAAGAGCTTTTTAAGTTATTCGGCTCGTTCAAGAACGCATGGTAGAATGCTGCGTGGGCGTTTCAGGGAATCTGGAGTTTAATCGCAGATTCCCTGAACTTTTTTATAGCTCTCGCTCCAATTATAGTATATAAAAATAGCTTGTAGCATACCATAATCTGTTAATTAAACTCATTCATTTGGTTTACATAAATGATTATGAAAATCAAAAACTATTTATTACAGATAATATTGCTATTCATTACTTTTCAGTTTAATCGCAAAAACACCGACAATCACGACTTTCATAACATAAATCGTTTGTAACAAAATACGATAGCAAATCTCGCGTCGACAAGTTTATTTAGTTTAACGATGTAAATGAATAATGAATGACAATGCTGCCACGGGAATTATTAGTTACGGCGTAGTGACAGCTCCGGCAGCGTGCAGGTTACGGCGTAGTGACAGCTCCGGCAGGGTGCGGGTTCTGCCCTTATCACGGCGTCGGCGCCCGCGGCACGCGAATGTCACGTCATAACAAACATTTAAATCCTAGATATGCCTGTGTCTTGGATATATCCTAGAGGTAGTAAGTAAGCGCATAATATATAACTACTAGCTGACCCCAGCAAACGTTGTTTTGCAAAATGAAAAATAGATGTTGGCCAATTCTCAGACCTACCTACTCAATATGCTCAATAACAGACAAATAATTAGCAATAAATTAAAATTGCGACTATAATTTGAGATTTAAACTATCCTATCTCTCAAGTTGGATCGAACTGCACATGGTGTGCGAATTGTATTAAAATCGGTTAAGTGGTTTAGGAGTCCATTGAGGACAAACATTGTGACACGAGATTTATATATATTAAGATATATGTTTTCGTATGCCCTTTGCTTTTAAGGAACCAGCTGTGCTTTTTGAGTTGATCTTTGTCTTTAACCAGTGAACATCTAGACATCAAGAGCCGACTGTCAAGACTGGACGGGACATGTTGGACTATATTTCATTTTCTTTATAAAGTGTTTATATTTGCATCGTGTGCATTCCGCAAAAAATACGAAAATACAAATTAAAGCCAAGGGTCAAGCTAATCACTCTGAAGTTTTGAGATTTAATTTAATAACTAAATATAATTTTACGGTAGCAATACGTCATCCATTAATGACAACGCAATAATAGCTACATGTACTAAATTAGGAGCACGGGCAGAGAAGACTGTTTTTGGCACTAGGTACTAGACCAAAAAGCTTAGCCTAATGGTTGCAACGCTTAAATATCAAATTGTATAACACCAGATTTTTCTTTCGGGTATTTCGCCGGCCATTCCTCGCATGTAAATCTATCCATCATACCCTATTTTAACCCGCGACTGCCTGAAAAATCGCCAATTATATCGCGCTGATTTTCCGATTTTTTCAAATATCACGCGTCAGCGCCACTGACGCTACTGATTGACGGTTTAAACTGTTCAAACTTCAAAATACATTTTTGCTTATATGAAGCGTGAACACGCGAATGTTGGCGCACTGTGAAATGGATAGGTTGGGAATTTTCGGTTCTCTTTTTGCCATTTTTTTAATGGTTTGTATTCTAATAGACTTTGATTATACCTATGGCCAGACATGTAGTTTTTATTCTGAGAATAGAAGCTTTTGTTAGCGATTATGCAAGCTTCCGTTCAGTTTCGAAAATTACCACAATATGCATGCAAATATGAGTTGCAGGCGAAAAGGCAAAATTTCATAGAATTAAATTATTACCACTGTAAAAAATAATATATAGAAAGAACACTCGTATCTTTTCCACCGAGAAACTTATTCAAATTCTTAAAATCAATTGAGGGTCATAGTATAATTGAGTTTGGTGCTTTATTCAAGCAGATATTTATACTCGCTCGCGAAAGAAAATAAAGGGGTTATATTCTTCACAGACTGCACCCACCAAGTGCATTAAAAGTTAAACGCTAATAACTCGTAACTTGATCTGACAAGAAAAGTAGGTAATTTCTCCCGCTCCAACAGCTTGCTGAATCACTTTTACTTCTTTAGCGATATTACTCTCAGTTGATCAGTTTATGTCTCAGAGCTTCCATAAAGATTGCAATTTATGCAGCAGAGAATCTGTATTTGTACGGCGGGGAAACTGTCGGCCAGCGGGCATTGTGCGAAGTGCGAGTTCGCCTTCATTCACCGGCCTATCTCTGTTTGCATCCTATTTAAAACTCCCTCCGACTGTTAAAAGGAGTCAAAGAAATGCCTATCTTCCGTTTACACATTTGCTCAACCGACTTCAGCACAATAAAGTTTGATGCAGAAGAGAAACTCAATTTGTTGCTGCTGAAATTATGTCTCTGGAATAAGTACTTGGTATTTTATTGCTCGATAATTTTTTAATTAACCTATATTGAATTGATACGAATGAATTATGAATTTATACGCTTATATAGGATAATCGTTAGTATTATATAGATATTTTATAAACTCTGCCTATATTCTACTTAGTCTCAACTGCTAAAAGGGAGTAATTACTACCTAGTTCTTTATAATCCATCCTCGTCCACTTACAAGGTTCATTGCTTACTAAAAAATTAACTAACAAGGTCTGTTTAAATGGAAATTCTTTTTAAAGTGGCAAATACTTTGTGAATTTTGTGAAAGTAATAAACATTTTTATTTTATTTATTTATTTAAATACTGATGATATGAAGCTTACGTAAACTGATTCAAGCAGAAATTAGAGCTGACTTTCTGTGTTTCTTAAACCGTGGTGCACTCTATGTGACCCTCCACTGCACTGGTCTGTAGTGTGTGCATGTGTGAGTCAGGGGTGTCGACGGCCCAGTTCTCAAGTTGAATGCGCTGTATCGTGATTATTTCACTATCGGCTGTTTTCAGCTCGAACAAACTTTATAATGATGTGGACGGGAGTGTTATCGATCAAAACTTGAAAAATAGTATGTTATGCGACTATTGTATAATGGTGAATCTTGAAACACAAGTCCGTTTTTCATTAAAACTATTAGGATGTTTAGTTGTTTATCATTGGGCGTGGTTTTAAGCATACATTTTATGAAGACTAATTTTATTAATAGAAAAAAAAGAATATAAAACGCATAATTCAATACTTTTCATGGAAAAGGCTTTTAAAAATGTCGTACATTATAGGAGAAGCAGGGACTATAAACTCAAGCCGTATGAAGTAACTCAATACCTATAACCCATTATTAAGTTAGTCTTACAAAAATAGATCGGACATTCGGTTATTGAATCTGATTTAGAGATTTTATGTACTAGACTAGTTTTACATCTCCGGCTTTGCCCGCGTAATATTAGATTTTCGGTTAAAAGTAGATATTTCCAATGCTCGCAATAATTGATCTTCCCGCACTAAGGGGTATTTTATCGTGGTAAAAAGTACTCTAGAGGTTATTTTGATATTATGTTAGCTTTATTATTGTGAATTTTTATCAAATTCTATTTAGTAGTGTTTACGCCAAAAAGCAATAAACATTCTCTAAAACTTTCGGTTTTATAATTTTTATTTATTTATTTTATAATACTCGTAGTTTTAGAATAGAATACAATAGAATAGAAAAATCCTTTATTACACACACCATTATACAAAAATACAAAATTTTTAAAAATTAAATTAAACCTAGCATGCGTAATGGGTTTTAGGATCTACATGTATTAAGAATTCATTGAATTTTCTGATGAATTATCGATTAATGCCGTATTCGCCCCGTCAAAGATCGGTCCTCATGAAAACTCCATATTCGTTGCAGTTCATATTCCTCGTTTGTAGTTTCAATCGTTTTGGTATGCGGGACGAATAATATTATGTGGGACGAATAAGGATTTTTTTTTCTGATTTGGGGCGACAAGCGAATATAGCGAAATAAATCTAATACTCTGAATTAATTACAAAAAGCAACGTTGTCAAATTGTTTACACTCATTCCTCTATATTTTCCTCTTTCCGCGTTTTCCTTTGAAATGACGGTAATATTATATCGGCGTACTCCAATATCAGCTAATTGGCTCTACCGCCGTAAAATAGAATAACAGAAATACTCGCGAAACTAAACACAAAGTGAGTGGTGGAATGTTTTCCTATTTCTGTAACATAAATATGGTTGCGAGTGAGAACGTGACAGTTGGACGAACAGGAAGATAGTCGACATCGTTCAAATAAGTCAAGTTTTGTTCCACATAGGAATATTTACAGAGTATTTTTCAATTGTATGTAGAGTCACGTACTGCGTCGAGGGAATTGTTTGCTAATTCTTTTATTGTGACCTCAATGCTTCGGCGCATGTCGTTCCATCTGAGGTGAAATAGATTGCGGCGTTCATTCCTCTTTATTTTATTTTATTGGGAGCACCAACAGCTAAATTAACACAATTAAACACTAACACATATGTACAACGGTGAGCCAATCGAAGGTTCTCACGAAAAGACAACAATATTGAGTACCTATCAAATAAAACGGAGCATTGATGAGCAAAAACTTTTTTCTTTCCTAACTTTAGCTAAGCTGTGGAATATTGGTTACTGCAACGCATACATGTTCTAATCATGTTAACCTAACTAATCTCAAGTTTATAATATATTGTTTGTTTTTTCTCGATTATTGTAAGTGTATGATTGGAGTTGCAAAAAAACATTTCATTTATCTATCTACACATAGGATATTCGGGAAGTTTTTAGCAATACGTAGAGCAAATCAAGTGGGATGTTTTTAGTGTATAATTTAGGGCTCGTATATTTCTAGGTATTTTAATGAAAAGCGGCATTCATAGTTATCAAAAGTAATTCGTTAATTTAGTTTGTGGATGTCTTACGTTGCAATTGTCGATCTCATCTCTCCATTCAAGAACTTTAATTCCTAATTACTGCAACCAATAAATATTGTTGCGATTAATCCGCACCACACATCGACTTATCGACTTCCCAAATACAACATTGCGACAGTCTACCCAGCCGTATGACGTACCATATGCTGATCCAGCCCTAGATGAACAATCGCAGCGAGTCACGTGATCTGCGGCGAGGGTGCCGTTGCCGTTGCGCTGTTTACACGTCATAAGTAGATCTGCAGTGGCCAGCATTAAGATGACTTACAGTGGCAGCCCTAGGTGATCAATCGTAGCGCGTCACGTGATCCGCGGCGAGGATGCCGTTGCCGTTGCGCTGTTTACACGTCATTAGCAGATCTGCAGTGGCCAGCATTAAGATGACTTACAGTGGCAGCCCTAGGTGAACAATCGTAGCGCGTCACGTGATCCGCGGCGATGATGCCGTTGCCGTTGCGCTGTTTACACGTCATTAGTAGATCTGCAGTGGCCAGCATTAAGATGACTTACAGTGGCAGCCCTAGGTGAACAATCGCAGCGAGTCACGTGATCCGCGGCGAGGGTGCCGTTGCCGTCGCGCTGTGTACACGTCATTAGCAGAGCGCGACTCATCAACATTTCATTTGGCAATCTGCAGACGGTCAGTCCTCTTAAATCCTGCGGCGGATGTCTAAGGCAACTAGGACTTGGTTTAGATAAGGTGGTTTATAGATTAAAAATATATAAATATTGTCAGGGCTATGCACGCAATATCGTAACTCCAAAATAAGGAGAGTATTGTGGATATAATTTCCGCCGATTTTCCCGCGGTAAAAGTCGGAGGTTTTGTTGGCGGCAAAATTGGGCTTTACTCACAATAACTGATTTAACGCGAAAACTTGTATTTGTCGCAGTAAAAAGTTGCCGAAATGTTATGCTGATAAGTAACCATCTATCTACATAAATAAAAATGAATTGTTGTTCGAAAGTCTGATTAAAACTCGAGAACGGCTGAACGGATTTATCTTATCAAAGTCATGAAATGTTCGTGGAGGTCTAGGAAAGGTTTAAAAGGCGAGAAAAAATACGAATAATTGCCGGGAAAAAAAATTGAATAAAAACCCGTGCCAAGCCGGGGCGGGCCACTAGTATATTATAATTATTATTGTGGAGTTTCATCAAAATCTATTTAGTAGTTTTGCGTGAAAGAGCAACGATCGTCCTGACTCACATACATCCTCCTAAACTTTTATAATATTGGTAGGATTAGTAGGAAATATCCATAATCATAAAAAATTAACTATACATTCAACAAACATACTCGTACATACGATTTTTTTATCAATAGTCTGTTTAATAATAAAAGTTATACTATCAATCAAGATATATAATAGGGTTGTCAACAACCTGTCTGACGTTTGCACTTTCTTCATAAATGTCGTAAAATATCTTACTATTACGGGTCAGGGTTTGTTGAAAATGTACCAGATTCAATAACCTTAGATATCACAGGTGCATAGGCTGAAATTTTCCCAATTTCCAAAGAAAAATATGCAGCACTACTTGTAACTTAACATACTCTAATAGCATTAAACCTTCTAAATCAAATAAGTTAACTCACATTGACCTTGAATAAGTAAATGCTGAACCTACAAAAATATGTAAGCGAAGCTTATCAGTAATCAGATCGAAGCACTAATCAGTAATCAGAAGCAAACATCAAAGCTGACACATTTCAAATAATCACGCCGAAATCTTAGAGCGGGTGAACTGGGTGGATTCTTCGGGTTGCGCGGCGCCGCGCGGGCTCGCGATCAGTCTCCGTCGAGCCGCCGCGCCGGACGGACGTGTCGCGCGTCCCGCTCCCCGAGCCTGCCAGTCCCGTGAGTGCAAGTGGGCAAGTGCTGTGCTGTGAGTGTCGCAGTGGACGAGTGATCTCGGCCTGGATTCAAACAGGTACAGCAAATACTATTCCATCCGTGGATGCCCTACCTGATACGATCGTTCCTTGTTTAGCGCACGTGCAAAATATTTAATAGCTGAAATGGATACGAGAGACTTGTGCGGGTAGTTTCAGTGGATGTTTATTTCATACTACGATGGTGAGTGCTTATTTTAGGTTTTTTTTAATATTATAGTTAATTATAGCCGTTATTGCATGCAATTTGGTTAGTGAGAAAATATAATGTAAATTTTGCCCCACGTTGGGCGCCAATTTAAAAGTTAAACGAAATGTATAATTATGTTTAATTTCTCCATCACCTCAGCAATTATGATGTAAATTATGGTTCGCTGTACATTTTTGACGCTTTGATAAGCAGAACGGCTTTTGGCTGAGCAAACACCCCGACTCGTTGAGCCGAAATATTGCGTTGGTAAAAACGCACTTAAGTATTCTTGCGGAGATGTGTGCTCCGCAAACATGTCTAATATTTATTCCGAGGCGCTTTTGGATCACTTATCGCTCACAATGAAGAATGCGGCAACTCTCTCCTTGAACTTTCGTGGATAAAATCTAGTCGACTATTTACTAAATTCTCTACGATCGATTAGAAAATTTAGATTAACTTGTTGGAGTTGTGCTAGTTCGGATTATCAAGATTGCAGGTATAATGGTCAGAGAGAAAGGCACTAGAATTTATAAGAATTAATAGGGGGAAAAATACTCGCAAATATGTTTTACTCGCACACTGTCCCTGTTATCTTCTAGAGTTTTTTTATGAAATATAAATTTTATTTTCATTTGAAAATGTATACAATGTTTAATTTTTGTTAATAAAATATTCTTAATCAAACAATATGACGCTTTAGACGAGTTAAAGAAGTGCCATTTTTTATTAACCCCCGACCAAAAAAGAGGGGTGTTATAAGTTTGTATTTATATGAATACTATATGAAATTCCTTAACAGAATCTTTTATAAAAACTATTTCTTGGGCTTTGCTAATTTATTTTAATCCTCAATGTGTAAATGTATATTTTTGTCTCAAAAATCTTTAATACCGATTACAAAATAAACTAAATCTCACGTTCACTTATAACGGTTGTGGGTTGTACAAGATTACAAACGAAACCCCAAGGCTCATATTTCAAACAAGCTGTTCAAACTAATTCAGTGTGAATTAGAATGCGTGAACATTGTAGGCTTGTTACACAACTCTTACACAGCTCCCGGTGTAACAGGGATCCTATAGTGGTGGTATCAATGATTAATTCAATGCCTTAGGCGCAAGGAACTTAGGGCGTTTGACGACCTTCTAATTAATTCCATAGATGAAGAAACTACGGAATCTCAGCCCCAATGTCAAGCTACGGGTATATAGTGCTTAAGCTAACTTAACTTTACAATGTAGACAACTGTAACAACTTTTGAATATGTCATTCTGATTCGATTATGTGTAATCAGACTTGCTTAGTTCAGAGCAACTATTATGCAAAACAATTTCATTAAATAGGAAGACTTAAGTTTGCTTCATTTGATAGACAAGCATACATTATTATTTAAAATATATATTACCCGACTGCGACTAGATCCCGTGGGACTTTCGGAATAAAATGTATCCTATGATTCTCCCGACAACAAGACGAATCTAACGATACCTCATACATCAACATCCATCAAGACATTAAGGCTACAAAGAAAAAGACCTACATACATTACATACACTCGAATAACGATAACCTCCTTTGGCTGTCGAGTAAAAACTCGTAAACTATGAATAAGTTAAAACTAACCCATTTTTATATAAAATTCTTATTTTAAGTATAAAAACTTATGACGGCAATCATAATGAAATATTTGCGTTGTGCTGTTGGAGAGCAGTTAAAACTTTCACATCTTACAAAAGGAAAGTCCTAAAGTATTTTGCTTTACAAACATTTTTTATGAATACAACATAATTATTGGAAACATTAAGCAAGTACGATAGACTGTTACGAAACAAAACTCGTAAATACGAATGCTTTAAGTTGAAAATTACGATTATTAAGAACAGATTTATTCGATCCCCGTTAATTTTGAGTCATGCGATGTTATTGCGCGAAAGAACAATAATATAAATCCTGGTCGGACAGCCAATGAAAACTTTATAGAATAAACAGAGTGCGAGCTTCGGACATCGGAACAATTCCCCACCGTGCTGTTGGTTATGAAATTAAAACTCGCCAAATTACGGGTACGCCTAATGTTGGCTCAGCCATGTTTGCCCTCCCCTCGCCGCCTACAACATACCTCTGTTAGCCCTAAGGGTTCTAGTTCGGGATACATGGATTTACTTCTCTTTTATAATGTATGCAGGCATTCTTATTACCTACCAGTAGTGCCCCGTATGTACTAAAAAGCACAACGAGCAGTGTGACAACGAAAATAGGTAGACCCATACTTTTTGGAACAGATTTGTAGATTGAATTATGAAGTATAATACAACATGCAAGAAAGTACACCTCAGTTATCCAGTTTAAAAGTAACAGATCAAAAATAAAATAATAATCGATTTTTTTGTTAAATTTCTACAAAAAAAAAAAAAATAGGCTTTTGTACCGAAATTGTATTTTCTTTTAATATTCTTCTTTTCTTTTAAACTATTTAGCTTTTAGCTATTGCATATCAGACTACTTTAAATAAAATACAACGTTTACTCGTTTACGTTTACAACAGAAACAAAGAAAAAACCATATGAAATAGTTTTCATTTAAAAAAACATTAATACGGCTTTTTTTTAATAAACATTTTTTTTTTGTCCGATATTTATCGATAAATGTATGTTCCTTATCCGCACATTTCGTTTGATCAAGGTCCGAACATACACATTGTATAATATTAGTATGGATGACTACACATAATATGATTATGATATTTACGTATCATAAAATGAAGCGGCTGCGCTGCGTGTTTGCCTAGATAATTATGAAGTACTCGGAGGAATGTAGGCAGTTTTCATAAATAGATTGTAAGGCAAGTTAATGATTATGTAAGACGTGCGGAGTCAGAGCCGCTCGATAGTTACTCTTATGTATAAACGACATCATTCTATGTCGTTTTCGAAGATGTTTTAAATATTTAGCACAGAGAATTTATTATCAACATAATTTAGTTTTTTTTAATTGTGTTTACCAACGTAAATAATAATAATGAATATCCCAGCATTACCTGTTTGTACTATGGGTGTTAGGTGACTGATGTACTACAAAGATCTTGTCTCTGTCTTATTACTCCGAAACCAGAAATTGTGTTTTCATTTAAAAATCAGCAGCAGTAAAAGAGCAATAGAAACAACAATGATTATATTCTCTGAAGAAAATTATCAAATGTATCAAATATCAGATGTTTAGTATGTGTGGTGCAAGCCGCGTGGTTGGATCTACATGTTGTTGTGTGTATTGTCGGGTAATACATATTTTCTTATTATTGTATCACATTACTTAAAAATCAGAAAGTAAAAAGAAAAATTGGTTTTATTAGATAAAGTTATAAAAAGTCATGTACCATATTCATATCATATCTTGATTAGTATAAGTAACGATATCTGTATAGTATTGACGATAATTATAATCTTCATATCGTAATTATGCAAGCTTAGAATATAGGGCCGAATCACAGTTCCTACGATAATTATATCAAAATTTTCTTCAAAGTCCTGGTCAATAAAATAACAACCATTATGTGAAAAATCTATTAAAAACACTACGCTAATATATGATTTACTTACATCATGTTTCGTGATCTGATACAAAGAAATAAAATCATAAAATTCAAAATCTGAATAACCTTTGACACAACTTATTTCAGCGATTAATTTAATCATTATTGCCCTTTTGTTTCAAACTATCCCTTTTAATTAACTTTGAAAGAACTTGTTTACCCTAAACTTCAAACCTTTTTTAAAACTAATAAAAACTTTTATAAACGTAGATAATCATAACCTTTAATTTGTTATACATGGAATTAAAAGTAGAACACTTCAGTTTTATTATAGTCGGGGCAATTTAACAACCACATTTGGCATTTACTCGTAGTGACGGGTAACATTCTGAATCGAACGAGCAGAAATGATATAATTTATTGTAAAAAAAAATGCTGCTAGTTTAAATTAAGTTTCACGGAAAAAAATGTCAAATCTATATTTAAATGATTACTTTTTTGGATCGCAATACAAATAAAGGAAACAAAATAAATTTATATTAATATTGTACTGAATCAGTATAATATTATTGTCATAACAAGACTTCAATCACTGTCGTCAATGCTGTCTGCCATCAGTGATATGTGGATTAAGAAAGTTTTTGAGTTTAAATACGAATTATTATAGTATTTGTTATGAGTTGTTCATTTAATATTTGTTATATTGTTCATGTTCTCTATTGTAAATGTTAACTATTTATTTTTGGTCCCCATTATTTTTATTTTTTGTGGCTTGGTGACCTGGAAAACCCCTATCAGGGGATAAGGTTATGTGTTGAAAATGCAATTCCTTATTTAGAACTACTCTGTAAAATATAAGAAGTGTTCATTCATTCATTCATTCAATTTTTGAATCATCAAAATTAGAAATTTCCAAAATCCCTTAACTTCAGTAACATCCCAAGTATTGAAGACCGCCGTAAATACCCTGCATTGATGTTTCAGTCTTAAGATCAAGAATTTTGTATAAATTTCAATATATTACTGTAGAGATTTATAAGCCAAGACAAATACAAAAAAAATCCTTATTTTGTCATTATTACAATAAACTTTTATTTAAAGAATTTAAATAAATTATAAGAAGTTTTGCAGTTAAAAAAAAAATTGATAGTGCATCCGTTACAATGTTACGTCATTGAATTTGATGGACTGTCATATGGGACCATCAAAGAGGATGTTGTACTTTAATCCTCTTTTACTTTCAAGCCGTTCATTGGCGGCATGCATACAAATACATGAATACCATAACTCTGTAATAAAAGGTTTACCCTATATTTACTTATAACGTAAAATATACCCAAAAATCCAAATAATAGAGAGGCATTGCACAAAAAGCCAGCTGTACATATCGGCAATTTATAGAGCCCATACACGTGATATCGCTTTACCTATTAAAACTTGGCGAAGTAATAATTGGTGAAAACGTTAGCGCATCGTATAGACGCATTAGAAAACTTTCAGAGTTTAGCAAGAGTAAGTCGGAAGTTTGCAAAAATAATAATTGAGGCTTCGACGCAAACCGCCGGAGGCTGCGCCCGCACGGCCCATTAGTGATGCCAACTTCCGGTTCGATGTATTTGATGGAACATTATTTTCATTTGGGTTGAAAGTTTCAGTGGAACTTTCGGTGTTCACTCATCACCTTGTTTGTGGATTTCGAACTTATCCCGAACCATACTTATATTTGGAGTGTTATGGTGGAAGTTTGGAATAGTTTGACGTTTTGCTGGTACTCGCAGGCCTACTGGCAACTTTAGATTTATTGCTTTAGAGTTGGATGTTTATATGATACTTTTTATTTTAGCTATGAAACCATAAAACTATACTAAAGCTTTGAGGTACTCACCTGAAGTCTTCAAATCAAATTGTATTATTTTCAATGTAAACGGAATTTGATGCTTATTTTACTGATGAATATTTATGAATCTGTAAGGGCCAAGAAGGTCTTTGTTTGTTCCAATTTATTTAAAGGAGTTTAATAAAAGATAACATGACAGAACTATCAGCTTAGCAAAAATATTTACAAATAGGCTTTTAGATGCGTATGCATACTTATCAAATTATAAAATATAAAAGAGAAGACAACAATAGTATAATTAGTATTAGCAAACATTCGTATTTAGTGAATATTAAATACATATATTGCATCAATTTTACTTTGTCAAAAGATAACTTCCCCGTCATCAGTAGATTTAATACTGAAAGATTATAAAATTCAATCTTCTTTCAATGCACACTTTCTCAAAACACATATATAAACAGGAAGTCAATTTTTTTTTCCAAAACTTACAATTTATTTAGGCTTTACCTTATGCAATAGTGTGCTTATGTAAACTTATCTATTTATTTATATTATCGCATAATGTATACATTTGATACCCTAGTAAATTCGTTCAGGGTATAATAAAATAGATCAAGTTCTCGGGATATGATGTCCATAGTGCGAAGTAGAGTAGAATATGTATATTTTATGTTCTTTCTGCCATATCCTTTCCACATAGCTTTGGCCCCCAAGAAAAAATCTGCCTGATTCATTGAACGTCATATTTAGCTTATACCAACGGAGTTTAAAAATCGGGTCAGCGTCCCACGCAACCTCACAGGCTGATCCTCACACCTTTATGAGCCTTATCCAGTTAATTAATATGGTAGGCACCTATAAGCATTTAATTAGATCTACGAACCGTGATTGGGAGCAGGGATCAGTAGTAGTCCTACCACAAGATGCCACTTACGACTGATGGTGATCCCATACATTGGACAGATATAGATAAGATTTTAGTTGTGAAAATTCGGTCAAATCCCATGCATTGCAACATGTTGTCATCTCCAGCAGACTAAAGTGGCCACTCGTGGTAGGGCTACAAATAAACCTTGAAGGCTGGTGATCTGACTCTACCAGAATAGATAAGTTACTATTTTGAATAGGTAGATATTGTTAGACAATCCATATAGTGACATATTGCGAGGGTGAGATGAGCTCTAAGATTGGGTTAAGGGTTTTTCTCCGAGGGAGGCCTAGGTGCTGAGTGACACATTATACTGATAAAGTTATGATGATGATTCTTATAAGACCTCTGTTCAAGAAATAATATAAGTTAAAATATCTCATCACGGGTAAGTTTTCTCGCATTTTTGCATATATTTTTCTTTATTTTAATATTCATCTACATCTTCCTGTTGATCCTCCATAACTTTTATCCTGTTCTTGTTTTACCTCATAGTTTATCTCGAACGGAAAAAGAATGAGTGGGATGAAATAATACCTAAGTTATTCTCATGAACTCAAGAATAATAAGGCAGGAGAAAAATACGCAACACAAGAATTTTGATTTGTGAAATCCTTCAGTTGCTATCGTAATGGATTATTTCCCACTGTTCAAGTAGATTGGCTCTATGCAACTCGAGTTGAGCAGATGAATTTAAGATGATCTAGCTTTTTTAGGTACCATAATCATCATCATTTCAGACATTAGACGTCTACGGCTGGATTTAAGCCTCCCTCAAAGACGAACAATTATTCCGATTAGACACTAATTGCATTTACCGGGACAGAAACTTTAACCAAGTCCTCTGGCTTCCATTCAAACACTTTTCGGCCCCGACTGTCAGCTACTTTACGTGGTATGTAGCCTGCCTACTGCCACTTTAAATAGCTAATCCGTTTGGCTATGTTGGTGACCCGCACTCTTCTACGTGTCATTTCTGTTTCGATCCCGTAGTGAAACTGCTAACATATTTCTATAAGCGACTCTGAGCCCATTCATAAGGCCTATTATAGTAAAGCACCATGTTTCGGATCCTTATGTCATGACTGGAAACACACACTGCTTGAAGAGTTTGCCCATCCGAGCTTAATATGGCTATGTACAGTATGCGTCGCGAACTGGTAACCCCTTTTGCATAGAAATTACTACTGCAAGAGGGCTACCAGTTAGAGACGCATACTGTACGATGGTTTTCAAATATTATAATAGGCGCGGATATGTCGTAAGAAGTGTCCGCTATAAGGCGGCAGGCGCTCCCCGAAGCCCCCGGCGGGGGCGGCCGGCGCCCCCCGAAGCCCCCGGCGAGGGCGGCAGGCGCTCCCGAAGCCCCCGGCGGAGGCGGTCAGGTTGTGTAATCTGCCGGAAAGATCTTCATCACACAAAAAGGTTTAGGTAAGTTAATAACCCTTTGAAGAAAATACAATTTTCCTTATTTTCCCTCTCTAGCTCAAACATTTCCCCCGTATTACATGAATTTTGGCTTATATCAAGCACTTTGAGAGAATATTTGCTAGGTCAGTATTCGCTTGGAATTCTCTGCGAAGCTATTAAAGGAATGTAAAAAATATATACAAGGATCTTGCGGAAGCCCTCCGCTTAGTCGGGTGTTTCTAGAACAATGGATTTGTATGATTTATGCTGAGTGGGGTTCCGCTAATTAGCGCTAAACACCCTCTCATCCATTACACGGAAATCTGTCAAATTCTGCTCCAAGTTTCACACAAAGGCCTCTTTAGATGATTGCCGCCGCCCCCGCTTCACCTACCCGCGCCCGCCCGCCCGTAATCCGAAATATGAACATAAACAGGATACATGAACCGACACTGAGAGCCATGGTGTTTATATTGGCATGACCAGAGATAGCTTTATTTTCTTTTCTCCCTTTTCATAAGCAATTTTTGTACAAAGGTGTACGAATAAAAATTATCATACTAAATTTAATCTGAATCTCAGAAACGGCTTAAACAATTTTTATGAAATTTAGTAAGAAGATGTTTTTGTGGGCGTTTAATAATTCTAATTAGGTATAAAGCATGGTTTACTTCAATAGTGGTCTGCGGTGAATATTCGTCTCAACACAATGTGTGTGTCCGGGGGACATCGTTGCAACGCGAACTGTTCGGTGATGTTTGGCGTGAGCATGGCACAATAATTCTACGTCACTTCAACATTTTGTAGCGAGCAACGCGACACAAATGTACCTCGTAGACTAGAATATTGCGCAACAAAATTATTTTCTCCTATATTTTAATTACCATTCCACTTTCCCTATTTTAATATATTCACCTTTCTGAATTTTTTATATTAAGTTGGCCACATTCTTATAAATTGATAGTGGATTTTCTCAATAAACGATATTTAAACCAAAATACGGCTCTATAAGGGTCTACCCTACCTACGAGATCCTTTTTTAATGGAATAATGATATTGATTGTTATAAGATTTTTATTTTTAAGCTTATCTCGTTATGATGATATTTATACCGCAATTTACTATTTGTTTAGTCGTATGTACATAGTTAATGTGAGAGTATTATTCATATTCAGGTTTAGATGCTAATTCTGTATAATTCCCAAGCGTCAAAAATTTTATTCCAGTTCACATTTCCAGACCGATTTGCCCAGAACTGGCCGCCTGACCAAATATTTACATTTCCTCGACGTTCTGGTCCATGGCGACAAACGACTAGGACTAGGCAAAAACGGAAATAACATTTTGAAAGTTGCCTTATTAGCTTTGTCGGTTTTAAGGGTACCGTAAATCCTACTCTATTACTATTTTGGATGTCTGTTCGTCTATCACCAAGCTAGATCTCAGGAACAATTAAATTTTGATGTATAGTGAATTTTTAAGGGGGCTTTTATACATCAAACATAGATTAATTAGTTTAATCATCTCTCCGCGCGGGCATTCCTCGGATGGTCAACCGCAATATATTGTGAGTTTTTTATTACAGAAAGTGTACAAAAAACAATAGAATACATAGGTAAAACGACCTTCTAGGGCTTCATGGACCTGTATGTACATATATCATATCTTTACTTAACACATATTTTAGTAGTGAAAAAACTGTTAAATGCATGGGTTTACAACATGTTGTAATCGTCGTAAGTCGGCAACTCGAGGTAGGCTACAGGTGAGATTGTGGGCAATTGATAAAAAAATGTTGAAATAAAAGTTCGCTAAAATTATCACGGAACCCTGGTCTATCTCACACTTATCAGTTTATTATAATTTGCCTGTCTATACAGTGTACCTACGCAAATGCGGCTAAAGCGCGTGGTGCGGTGGAGCGTTATCGCGATGGTGCTCGCGTTATTGCCTCCCTGCGTATTGTTTGCCATAGTTTTATTAGGTGAGCGTCGTCTACAATTATGTATGAGTTTATGCTAAACTGGTTTAAGTCTCATATTATTATCGACTGAATTAAGTATTATGATATTTATTTAATCAAAAAGTAACGGTTTCGTAAAATTATATTGTAATTCCATTTATATTGATCAATTCCACGAATTTGAAGTAAGTGCCGAATTACAATATATTTTCTGCTTTATTAACTTCTGACTTCTGAATGTGTTTAAATTGTAGTAAAATATTCATTTTATGTTATATTGTGGCAAAATTAATGCATGAACATGCAATTATACCTTAACCACCAACGTGGTCGTACTGATTTGTTGATATCGTTTTTGTATCAAGTCACTTCAAATTTTCCAATTTAAAATTTATATAGAGGGCGTCTCACTGCCATGGGGGTAAAGTACATTAAATATGGAAGATTGGATTATTTTCTCGACTTTGCTTTTAGTTTAAAAACATTATTACATGTTTAAGCCGGGTAACAAACTCGGCTAATTGTAAAAAAATCACATATTTTTCCGAACAATTTTTTTTGCTAGCATTAATTAAATAAAAGAAATATCATGTTATTTTGAATGTATCTATCAACTGCCTCAAGGTCCACTTGTGACAAAAGAGGCAGCGGGTTCGATTCCCGCTAAAGGGAAAAATATATAGTATATGTATGACTATTATTTTAAGTATACTAGAGGTCTAGAACCCGTAACACAAGCTTAGAAGTTACAACGGGGTTAGATGTTGTGTGAATTGTTCGTAAATATTCATTTATTTATAAGTCTTAAGTTTAGGGTCTTCTCTTTAAGATAATAATATTCCTTAGTAAAAAAAAATATAACTGAGCATAAAAAAAAACTTGAATATTTAAGGTACTGTCCATCCTTGTGGCATGGCCGTAGGACACTTTGTATTAAAATAAACCCAGCCACCGCTTCTCATTTTACACGACGGATAACTCAATTATTCTAACCTTAACTACTACCGAAATAATATACACATCCGCAAATTAAACTAAAATATTAATTGAACGCGTTGACACGTAGTTCATTTAAATTCAAGTTAATTAACACGTCAAAGGCCACTCAAAATTGTTATCAGATATAAATGCATTGGGCGACACGACGGCCTGTTTCGTATCTGACAGAACACAGTCACGTCGGCGTTCTTTGTAGTAAATGAGATGACAACAGTAAAATAGTTATAATGTTTAGTAAGTCTGTTAGGTCCAAAAAAAAATTGGCCCAATTATTATTATTTTTTATTTTTTTGGTCTGGGTGTTTAATATGTATACTTAATAAAAGTATATCAGATGTCTAGTACCCGTAACACAAGCTAAGTGCTTACCACGGGGCTAGATGTTGTTGTGTGGATTGTCCGGAAATATTTATTTATTTTAAAGATAAAAATGTGACAAGATACCGAACATTAAAGTTTGAACGTTTATAGTATACTTAATCGTTTCGCCACACCAAACTTAAATGCCATGTATTTTTAGATATGCAAGATTTTTTTTTAGAAAATCTAAATAACAGATTAATTGTTTTTTAAATTAATTTAATCTATTGATAGCCACATGTCAGCGTTCTTTGTAATTGATAGGACGCAGCCACCCGTCAGCCGGCCGCGTTGGGCGGTTTCATCGGCGCCGCCCTGGTACCGCGCCGTGGGCTGAATTTTAAATTCCCTTCCAAACTTTTGAAGGCGATTCTTTCTCTCCTTGAGCACGACAACTTGTAAACTTCCACGTTTAACGGTACAAAGTTTTCCTTGAAGAATATCAAGATACTTTTACCTTCTAGGTATGTATTTTACTTGGAAACATGTTGTTTGATATTTTGGGAATATAATGGATCGTCGAAATATTCTGTTTGCAGGAGTAAATAAATGGGTAAACACGTTTTCCTCGTTTTGTCGTTATTAAAGCCATCAAGTAACTTTTTCTTATATTAAGATCAATAACCCCTTTACAAAAAGATGCCTAAAAATGCTTTCTTTATGTTAGATAAGCCTTCATTTGACCACAATCTCACCTGATGTAAAGTGACGACATAGAAAGTCGATGGCTTCTCCGGGCATTACGAAACATATTTTTTTTTTTTTTTTTTTATTATTGGGAACCCTTAATTTGACCACAATCTCACCTGATGTAAAGTGACGATGTGGTCTAAGATAGAGCATGAAGGCCTAGAAGATGGCTTCTCCGGGCCACATTACGAAACACGAAAAAATCGCTTCACGCACTGGCCCAGCCCGGAGGGTGGTGACAAGCCGCGGCCGAAGCATACCACCAGAGACTGTTCTTAGCACAACCCGGAGGTCACGTGTTAGGATTCAGAGGGTTAACGCTTACGGACGTGAACAGAACAGACAAACAATATCTATCCTAAAAAAAAAAAACAGTCTTACGAAGAGCAAGCCAATGATCTATCCGAGATCTATTTCCACCGTGGACCTTTTCGATTCGCCTTTTCGCCCGTAAAAGAATATACAAGCTACACAATGATTCGTCAAGTTCAAGTAGGCGGTGAAATGAGACTTTTAGTTGACAAGGGAGTTTATCACGATACCTTTCAACTAGCCCGAGCGAGATGGAATAACACCATAAATCGAGTATCAGCCTGAAGTATGGGCCGCGGGTGATAGATGGCTGCACTGAGCCGGCCCGTAAAATGCTACGGAAATCCGGACTTTTGTTACTTTGAATGTATATTTTTCTCGGATGACAAGTTTTGCATGTAAATTGTTATAAAAGTATTATACATTCTATGCAGAAAAAGTTTAAGACGCATCCGTTACCTTCGCGCAGAATACGAGTGGAAATGATTGTTAAACGAGTGTTTTTGTATCCCTCTTCAATCGTAGATTGACCATTGACCACTATTGGACTTTAGCCTCTCATATATGTTTTAATTTAATATGGACTAAATATTGTGTAAAGCAACGACGCTGAGGTAGGCAGGTATAATTCGCCCAAGGAAACTTATTTACCATGCCTAAAGGAAAAGATATGGGGCATTTTTTATGTACCCTATACCTAAAATTCATTTATCAATGATAAATTACAAAGTAAGCTTGACACGATCTAGAATAGCTTCACGTTTTATCTATAAACTTACCTAACGAGTCCTATTATTGTAGCCTCAGTTACGAGTAATAAGCTGAAACTAAAATAATTTTAAGATCAATTATAGATGAAGAGACATATTATATCCCATCAAAAACAATACTTGTCAAAAAAACCAAGTCGCGCAACTCAGTTGTTCTGCGGTAAAAAGTTGTGAGATCCAAGTAAATCCAAGTCTTCAAATTTCGTCTCAAAATTCTTTAATGTTTTATATAAATATATTAAGACTTGGCCATCGCCTGAAAACACGTGTTAATTCAATCGCCTGAAAACACGTGTAAATTCAATTATTTAGTGCGATGGCCAAGTCTCAATATATTTATATAAAACATTAAAGAATTTTGAGACGAAATTTGAAGACTTGGATTTACTTGGATCTCACAACTTTTTACCGCAGAACAACTGAGTTGCGCGACTTGGTTTTTTTGACAAGTATTGTTTTTGATGGGATCTCATTTCTTTTTGTATTTTGTAGACAGTTCTACTTTTTTCCTTTTCGGTACATTCTACTTATTGTATATATGTCCATATAATTTTCTTTTTGCCGGTCTAGATTGGATTTATTTATATTTCGCATTGTTATTACGATAACTAGTACATATTTCGTATATACGTGGCGTTGCGACAGCGCCCTCTATACCGGTATTTTCTAGATTTTTTAGTTTTTCCTTGATTCATACACCAAACACTACTTATATTCCAAATTTGAAGCTTCTAGGTCTGCTAGAAGTGCCTTAGAATTTTGATGATCGGTGAGTCAATGAGTGACAAAATTAAGAAATATGACCCGTTATAATTCTTAAAATACTGGTTCAAATTGAATGAAATTTGAAATATACCGTGTCTTTACAATGCCTGCATGGTTATTGAAAATTTCAGTCTTCTAGTTTTATCCACAACGAAGTTACAGGGGGTCGAAAATGGCCTAAATTGCTTCGAGAAAAGGATGGTACGGCCGTGCCGCTTTTTTGCTCGACTTGGTGGGGGCACTGCCGTGCCCCCAGATAAATATTTGGGTGTTTAGTCGTTTCATACCGCGAGCTGTTAATGCCACGGTAGCAATCGCCCAAGTCTCCTTTTGAATAAGAATAAGAATAAATTATTTGCTTAAAACATGAGTGTATACGTGGTAGTAAGTTTAAAAAAAAAGTGTTCCATATGTTTTGCAAATCCTGGCGTGCATATTTGAGAGTGCACAATGCATTTGGTCACAAATGTGATTTATCTGTGAAATATTACCAGTTAGTTTATTTATATTATAAATATATTCTTATTAATTATATAATACTTAAATTTGTCGAGAAGAAATTCATTAACTGTATAATAACATTTATCTATAAGAATATATTTTATGTACCTATAATTTGAATGCATTATTTTAACAATTTACAATTTATCATTTATGTATAACTTGAATGTGTCGTTTCGAACCACAATGTTGTAGCGGTGCGAAGCGCCTTGTTGTATTGTTGTCTAGTCCAACATGTTGACAATAAAGCACCCGCATTATCGTGTACGAGTGTAAGTTACGTTTCGTTCCACGCGCGTGATCGTAGATGCGTTATAGATGGCATGTTCGTGTTACTAGAGTTTATCACGATTCATATTGTACAATAAGCTTTTTGATTCAAAGTGAAAACGTGACTTTTTTTTCCATACATATACATGACTTTTAATATTTTTTTCGGGGTTTCTCTACGTGGTCGAATCAGGAATGAGGAGATACGTAGAAGAACGAGAATTAGCTCGTTAAAGTGGTAATGGGCAGGTCATGTATCACTTCGAACAGAAACGCAGAGTAGGACGTCCACCAACTAGATGGACGGACGACCAGGTGAAGTCACTGGAAGTCTTTCAGGGCGGCCTAAGTCCAGTGGACGTCCTTCGGCTGCAATGATGAAAAAATGATGATAATATTTATTGAGTATCCAATTATGTATTGCAAAGTACTATGCCTAAGTGATACGCTGTAGTTCTTTTTGCATCACAAGGTCAAGAGTTGGCCTGCGGCGAAGGTGAAATAAAATCAATTATAAATATTTCCGGAAAAACCACTCAACAAAGTCTAACCATGGTAAGCTTATGCTTAAAAATACATACATATGTATATAGATATTTTTACTATACATTAAACACCCAGACCAAAGAGCAAGTGCTTGTAGAACATCCAAACACTTGATCGCTCGGCGGGAATCGAACCCGTGACCTTCGCCCACTGTGCTACTGAGGCAGTCTAGATACCCGTCGTAAGACCAATATTAGTATGTTTGTAAATACTTTTACCCGAGAGTTTTGTATGCCTATTGCTTGTATGAAATATCTTATTGTTTCTTTGTTAAAACTATTATTTCTGTAACTGGACTAGGAACCCTAAAAAATACTTTAAAGGTTAGTTATCATACCCAAATAGAATTATATATTAATTTGTCATTCTAATAACAAGTAAAAGGGGAAATATATAGAGTTTAAACAAATAAATAAACGAATTGAATTACAATAATTTCCTCTTACTAAAATATTTGCAGCAATCTCATCGATTCAATTAAAAATCAATCTCATTTATCGGCTGAACTCAACGCGATTTTGTTCAATTAAACATTTCATCAATAATGGAGAACTCATAAATCGCTAGTTATTTTATTACAAAATAAACATTACTTTTAAACAGATATTACAGGATTCGTTTTCGAACTCAATCACTGAATTGTGTAATTGAAATATTTATACTAACTAAGCTAGTTACCAATAGCTGGATCGGAATATTAGTATAAGCCGTGTCGGCTAAGTGGGAGGACACTCGACTTTCATTCCGATGGTCGTGGGTTCAAACCCCGCCAAGCACCTCTGGTTTTTCTTCTTGAGACATTTATGTGCGCTTTAACGGTGAAGGCAAACAACGTGAGGTAACCGGCATATTCTGAGAACTTTAAAGAGTTTGAAGGACATGTGACATTCACCAACCCGCACTTGGCCAGCGTGGTTAATTAAGGCCTAATCTCTCTCGCCAAGACAGAACACCCTGTGTCCCAGCAGTGGGAACGTTCATAGGATGATGATAATGATGAATGTTAGTAAACATCGATGTATGTTAACGTCCAGAAGTTGAATGAATATAAATATTTCCGAGCAAAATCAAAATCTTACTAATAAAAATGCAAAAGTTTGTTTGGAGGTTTGTTGTTCATTCACGACAAAACTACTGAACCGATTTCCCTGAAATTTGAATAAGATAATGGATACAAAGGTTACATTTAAAAAAAAAAAAACTTACATTATATAATTATCATCATCATCATCATCCTGCCCTTGTCTTACACTATATGGGGTCGGTAAACATGTGTTTTTCTTCCATTTCCCTCTATCTTCCGTCATCTCAACACTCACTCCTTTTTTACACAATATATCTTCTTTCACACAGTCCATCCATCTTTTCTTTGAATATATTTTCATTATTTATTGAATAAAAACAAATTAACGATCTAATTGACGGGCAAATATAATACATTATAGAAGCGTATTTTGAATTAGAAAAATTAAAATATTCTAGCAATGTTCCGGAAAAAAGAAAGGTGTTTCTTGACCTGAGGTTGTTTGATACCTGAAGTTATTAAGCACTATTTGATTGGATCTATTTTATCAATATTGGTTTAGTAAAGCTATTTGCATAGAACCTACAAATTGCTTTTTCGTGGCGTTTGAAGCATAACCATAAAATGTATATTTTACAGAGGCGAAAGTTTGTAATTTAAGATATCTAATTGTTTGTTGTTCCAAACGGCTGACCAGATTTCACAAAAATTTGAAGTGGTGATGGGTTACCTGGAATTAGGACATAGGCTATAATTATTCCGAAAATTATTTAAGTATTTTTTTCTTTGTATATGTCTGTAGTTTTTCAGTTTAAACATTCTTGGTACTTTATATTTTTAAATTATATTTTTTTATATGCAATTATATATTTGATTATTATAATATTTTTAAGTTTCTTAGCAAGTGTTTTAGCTCAACACATTATAGTTGCAAGTGTATAAGCGAGCTGACATCATGGTGTAGGTTGAATCTTCAGGCTTCTGATGATGATGTGGCTGATAGCCCGGGGCGATACACGGCGAATGGCCGCGCTGACGCCGCTCGTTACGGCCACTTAACTGACAATTTAAGTGACAAACTGCTTCGTAATTTATTAATGTACCCCGTTATAGATACCGTTCAGGGAAAAGCTTCCTTACTAAGCTAAATACAGAATTATGAGCTTTTAGTTCACGTAAATACTCCCTAATCCCAGTTTGTTTAACAATTACCGATCGTTTGCTGTTTATTTGTAGTAATAATTCAGTCAAATCGTGACGGTAAGCTATTTATCATGTTTGACAATTGCCGTTTATTTACGAAATTTATTTACGCGAATGTTTTAGCATGAAGTTCTGCTACGAAAGCTTCTACGAACTGGTGCTACGAAGCCGTAGTGCTACGAAACTTTGGTGCTACGAAATTTGTATGCTACGAAAGTCCGGTGATCTTTAGTAATTTTACCAACACTTTGGCTAAGTCTCGGCCATTTTCGGCTTCATATAGATAAATAAAATAAAATAAATAAAATATAATGTATTATAAGATATAAAAAAATTAGATAGTTACTTGTTAACGTATGGTGTAAAATTGCGTCGAAGGACGTCCACCCACTAATGGACAAATTAATTAGTTCCAGGCCGTTTCTACAAAAAAAAAACAAAGCTTATATCCAGCAATGACTCTCCTATGTAAAGCTAATGATTTCTAACGATGACCATAAAAAACCTCACCTGGATTTATACCCAAAACAGCTTGAAGATTTCAATAACGCAATAAGCAGTTTTGGAGCGCAATAGCGGTGGTCGCTCGGTGTAATTGAGGCTAGCGGCCGCGACAGGCGTCATAAGCCGGTAAGCCGCGCACATTAATTACGCCCAAGTGTTTTCGGATAGTTTTCGGCGCAGGCCCTTTAGCGATTACGCCCACGAGAGCGCCTAATGTGGACCCTTGTGCGACTGAACATTAATTACGAACATTTAATTAATGGCGAGTACCTGCTCTGAGATTGATCCGTTACAACTGATAAATCAAAGGGAACATTTACGCTATTGCATACTGCATTTATTTGATGGATGATGAAATTGATTGATCGATGATAGTGAAGATGATTGAATTTGACAGTTACAAGTAAAATTTAAATAATAATTAACAGTTATATTTGAAAAAGGTATGGACGTTAATTTGAGTACTGCTCGGTTCTTATATTTTTTTTAATTAGACCATCTTGGAAACCGCAGTTTTTAAAGTGAAAGAGAACGAGTAAAATAGAGTACATAAATAATCCCATTGGTAACCTTTTTACCATACTTTACTATCAGGAGGTAAAGTCCTAAAGACTGCGTTATTAAGTTATACTTTCTTCGGTTTTTCATAAAAGAATGAATGAAAGTGCTTACAGAACATACAAAAACACTTGGCCCCGCGGCGGGAATGGAACCAGCCACCTCTTGCGCCGCAAACGCACCTTCTCCCACCGCGCCACTAAGGCAGTCATTATTTAAACGGAACTGTCTGACAAAACCTTTGATTCTATAGATTCCATTATTCTCTCACTCAAACCTGACCTAAGACATCTCACAATTGAAAACCCAGCTGTTATCTCAATTCCAATAAAATATAAATAGTTGATAAGCTGTTAAGTGCTTGTTCATGTTGCAAAGAGTTCTCGCACTCATAAAGCGCGATTATGACAATAGTAAAAGGGAGCGGGCCATAACGCGGTATCTTTATGAATGTAAGTTACAGCCGTCCATTTCTTCCTATGGCTCCGAGTGATCTGATAGCAGCGGCCAGTAAACACGTCATAAACTGCGCGGGTCGCTCTGACCCCACCTATGCCGGGGTAGTCTGTCTGTGGTACTAAAAGACGGACGGTTCTTACGACTAATAACGTATGCTGTCCTTAAGCTCCCCTTTTAAGGTAATTGGATAATTCAAGGGTTTAAAGACTTTTAATTATGAGTCCGGTATAATAAGAATTCGATTTTCATTTTTTATTTTTTAAAGAGAATACGCCTGTGGAATATTTTAAATTCATAGATTTTTTATGCTTTTGGCTATTTATAACTGATGATAAAGGTTTACTGATGTTTATAATGTTTTGGCTATATAACATATTTTTGCTCACATCATGAAATACTCGTTATTTTCATGAGCTAGTTGCATTTGATCAGATCGCTAACTTGTAATCGTTTGTCGATGAATGCCGCTTATTTTCTTTCATTCTCGCGTTTTTGTTTAAAACGTAGAACTAACTTGATCTCTGTTATTTTATTCAAAATCCATTTAAAACATCTCTTACGTTTGTCCGGACAGAGAGGAGCGGACCGCTCCACTCCTGAGTTATGGACCCGACTCGGAGCGCTCGCTCTATGACGGGCTCGGTAATGGATTTGGATTGACTTCAATGATAGTGAATGGTTATTGCGATTCCTAACTAAATGGTCGCAGCCCTGGAAAATACTGCCGAGGTGGATGTCTGATATACTTCAATAATGAACTTTTTTATTAACCCCCGACCAAAAAAGAGGGGTGTTATAAGTTTGACGTGTCTGTCTGTCTGTCTGTCTGTGTGTCTGTCAGTCTGTCTGTGTCACCATAGCTACCGAACGGATGGATCGATTTCAATTTAGTTTTTGTATGAAAGGTGAGTCTGGCGCGAGTGTTCTTAGACATGTTTCATGAAAATCGGTTGTACCGTTTAAAAGTTATGGGGGTGAGAGTTGGTAAGGAAAACCGTAAATCTGCAAATATACTAGTGTGGGGTATCAAATGAAATCGCATCGCGTCCACATTACATAATATTATGTTGTTTTACGTTTAAGGATATTATGGCATTGGAATCGGGGGTTTTTCTTAAATTTTAAATTTAGATTTATGAGTCAAGAGAATTGTGCATGAACTTTTTATGGTATCACGGTTTTAACAATATTAAGAGTTGAAACGAGATATATAATTTTTTTTTAATAAACAGTTTAACATTGGTCAGCAGTTTGAGCCGTGATCTTGGCTATGCACCTGCGTTTAAATATGAAACTTAAAAACCATAAAAACATACTATGTTATTTGTTTCAAGTAATTACTGACTCAGTGGCGCGATGAGCGAGGGTCAGCTTGCGGCGCAAGAGGTAACGGGTTCGATTCCCGCCGAGGGTTAAAGTGTTTAATACGTGTGATAAAAAAAAATATCTATATGTATGTCTATTATATTTTGTATATCAGATATCTAGTACCAGTACGCTGTGTACGTGTGGCTGGTACGGCAATATTTATTTTATTTATTTATTATTACTTTTTCATATAGTCTGTTATGCTTTTCAGCCATGTCAACACGTTTCATCAATTGAAATAATTGGTCAAACAAAGTTGTAGCTGCAAACAAAAATATTCAATACAGGTTCATAAAAGAGTCTATAAAACCTATGAATAAATTAAAAGGTTGAATAATGCACGTGCTCCGGTGCATTTTGCCTGTTTGTGTAAATCGTGATAGCATTTTTCGTTTAGTAATTCGGATTCAATAGCTTGGCTCAGTAAAATATCTAATATAATTCATAGCTAGTAGCTAGCTAGGCTAAATCGAGTTGCTCAGGTTATGTATCATAGTATAAATGGTTGCAAATTGGTAAAAAATAATTATGGGGCCTGTTTTCGATAATGGCTTCATATTTTCCACACCCATAACTAATTTCCACGTAATTTTTAGCCTCATATCAGTTAATTTTTTTTTATCCCCTGGTAGAAGTTAAAAACGTAAAATAAAATCTCTAACGATTGTTTTATTCATCATTAAATATCATTATAATAATAAATGGGACAATTTCGATAAATGTGCTTCCAAGTCGAAAATTTATAAATTTTTTAACCCTTCCGCTTTATATACCAATTTTGAAACACGCTTCATTATATATTATCTATAATAATAAGTATTTAGAAGTATTAAGAAGTATTACATACTTATTGGGCGCTTTGTATATTTCTGCTTTGACATTTCTGTATTTTTGACTATCATTGAGACATAACAATGCTTGATGTCTTGTTTAAAGTAAAAGTAAAGTAGCAGTTGTAAGTATAAGTAGTAAGTAATTAGAGAATTAAATTTTAAAAAAATTCACATCATTACATCTACTTAAATCTTACACGTACAACCCATTTTGCACGTTTGACACCATGTTTACAAAATGGCGTCCAAGCGTAGGCCGCCTTCGGGAAGGAGCAAATATTTTGCGAAGAATAATTTATCAAAAATTATAAAATGTAAATGGTTATGAAAATATCTGCAGAGCCCGTGCATAAATACCGGCCGCGTGATTGGATCCGGAGCCAACATTCCCAATCTGTAAATTTTAAATATAAATTACGTTATAATCCGGTTCGTTGCAAAATGTTTTTGAAACGCTCTTCATTAATTAAAAGTTGGGAAAGCTCCGTAATTGTACATCAAAGGAGGTATGTTTAATAAGAATACAATTTTGGGAGTTGTCCGTGTGTTTGCTGACCGCGGCGCCCACAGCCTCTCTCTGAGATAAACCAACATGGAAACTATATTAATTTTTAACACACACAAAAGAACGACATTTACATTAAGGGGGTTTGAACCTTGGGGCTCAAGTTTTTTATTAAGTAGCCTAGTTTAATTCGAAATATCTCGATTACGTGTCACTCCAGGATATCACAAGGTGATTCAGCAACTTTATTATTTGCTTGTATTCATTCTTTATCCATGTTTTGCACATTCAACCACTAAGTACCTTTGCCACCTTTCGTATAAAATATTCACACCCCTTTACTTATTCAAACTACTATCATTTTTTATTTGAGCTCTGCAGCTTTTCTATGCGTTGTGTTATTAAAAACAATTTGAAATGAGCAGAAAAAAAAAAATCTAAATTTACCATGGCCGTAGTTTGAAAATCAAAACATTTTGATGTTTAAAAAATGTTATTTGGTAACGGATGCGTTTAAAAACGGGTTTATTTTCGAGACACGTGTCAACAGAACTGAATAGGCCACACTCGCCTAAATAATATTTGAGAGTTGAAAACTTTTATAAAACTGGTATGCGTTACAAACCTTTTGAAATATTGCGTTGTATTTGCAAAAAATATTATGTTCGCGTATAGTCTGCTTAGTTCTGTAAACCTTCAGTTTAAAAAAGTTTCCTTTCAGTCGAAAACGTATTTATTGTTATGGTCAATGTTATACATATAGCCTACTGGTATACATTGAAATGTTTTTAAATTGTGTATAACTCTTTACGCCCTAGCTTTTCTCGTGGTTTATGGGCAAAAAGCTACATAGACTGAAACTGTTTTACGATCTAGTCATTCTTGGATTATGACGTTTAAACAGACAAACAAAACTCTTCCAACAGGCACGGATTGATCAGTTACTGCTATTATAAAATCTACACATCTTAGCTAAGAATGCTTTAATTAGAGTACATTAAAATAATTAAGTAAATATTTACGAACTAATACCACAGCATCACCTAACTCCAAACCACCCAAAAATGACGGGTTCAGGGCAACGTTGGTTTTCAGATTAACCCTTTTTTGGTCACAATAATGCACAGTACCTGATTAGTGATTACGTACCCTCTAGTGTGTTTAGTGTTGATCCTATTTTTAATTATTTTTATATTTTTTAATCTTTACTATGTTTGTGTCTGTGCGTATGATTCTGTATTTTATTTTTCTGTAATGTTCTGTTTTGTCCAAAATAATTGTTTTCTATTTCTATAAAATAAGCAGAGCTTGTACTTTGGGTGTTAGATGAATGATATACTACATGGGTACATCCAAAATTGCAGATCGTACAGAATGTGGTCCTCCGGCTGGAATAGAGCCCGCAACCTCTTGAACCTCAAGCGGACCCTCGCGTTACGAGCGACTGAGGTCGTCGGAGGCTTTTAAAAGAACTTGGAGACCCTACGGATCCTTTACAATGTCTTCATTGTCCTCAAGGTCGTCGTATATAGTGGCGAAGGTATTTATAAACTCTGACCTTCAAGTAATACCATACTTCAAGGGTAGGTCAATAGGACTTAGCCACAGTAAGTGACAAATGCCCTAAGTCTCAGGATGCTATAATTCAGTTAATTTGAGGGCTCTACCGGCTTTACGGCCGGGAAGCCACTCGAGAATATTACAATGCCATGTTGTCCTTCATTTAAGATAAGAAACAAAATGAGCTTCTTACTGTAGAATCAATTTTTTGTGTATGCTACGTCTAAAGAGACGAGTGGACAAACTAATAATTAATGTGTAGGTATTTCCGTGCTCGAACAAGGAATTTGAAAAATCATACTCAAAAATGGATAAATTATGATTCGACGTTTTAAATATTATTTCGATGATCATTGTTGCATTATGATCACAAATGGTAAATCTTTATATATATAATTCTTCTGTGAGTGTGTATGTCACTGAACTTCTCTCAAACGACTGGACCGATTTTGATGAAATTTTTTGTGTGTGTTCAAGGGGATCTGGGTAGTACTAGTAATTATATATTATAACTAGTCGACCCGACAGATGTTGTCCTGTCCCACGTCTCAAAAAACAATATCCAGTTGACCATATTGTGAATCTAAACCATTCCCAGATCCCCTTGAACACACACAAAAAATTTCATCAAATTCGGTCCAGTCGTTTGAGAGAAGTTCAGTGACATACACACTCACAGAAGAATTATATATATAAAGATATAATTTTTCCAATACTATTATAGAGTATATAAATGTAGAACAATACGGGTTTGTGTAGAATCAGCGAAGACCGCTCATTTCATAAATTTACTATTTATAACCAATTTCTAAATTGCCCTGAAATTAAATTCGAATCGACATTCGTTTTGATAAAATGGCTTTTTAAAGTCTTCCGCAGAATTTGGAAAGAGTGCTGAATTTATTGTTCTGTGGTTTCTTCCATTTGCTTGGACATTTCCTTTATAAAATCAGGAGAAGGAATTGAAATTGCCGTTTTCTTAGAATCTATAGTACTGTCGAATACGAATAGCTTTAAGACGGGCATTCTTGTTTTCACAGGATGACAATTACGCCTGAGAGGGCTCAGCCAACGCCAGTCTATTAAGAACATGAATTACGCAGAAATGGAATTTAGAAAATACTCCATTATATTCCTCTTTATTCTGGAGATTAATTACTATATATAAGATTATATTGTTGGACATTAAAGCATTATTTTATAGCTTATATACATAATATCGTTAGGTATACTAATTTCAACATATTTATAAAATATTTAGGGTGAAAGTGTTTGTATGTTCTGCAAGCACTTTCTCCTTGGTCTGGGTGTTTAATATGTATAATTAAAAATATCTATATATGTATGAATATTATATTAAGTATATCAGATAAATCTAGGACCCGTAACACAAGCTTAGAGCTTACCACGGGGCTAGTGTTGTGTGAATTGTCTGGAAATTTTTATTTATATTTATTTATTTCCTTTTTTTTAATTTAGGAGGTTTATAAAACGTTTGATAAAAATATGACTCAAAAACCTAAATTAGTGATAAATCTGTGTAGTAACTGTTCAATAAAAACTTGGCCCTTGTTTATCTCTATAAAAGTCGCAAAATAAGACATAAATAGGTTTATTGCGTGTTTTATGAATACGGAGTTGGAACGTTAAGAGGCAACACAAGTTACTAATTTAATTATTAAGTAAATATTTCCTAACAGTCCACACATCAACATCTAGCCCCAGCTCTAAGCTTGTGTTAAGAGGACCTGTCATCTGATAAACTTGATATAATAGACATACATATATAGATATTTTTTATTAAACATATGAAACACCCAGACCAAAGACAAAGTGCTTGCAGAACATACAAACACTTTAACCATCGCCAGGCATCGAACCAGCTACCTCTAGCGCCGCAAGCGGACCCTCGACCACCGCGCCACTGAGGCAGTCCTCAGGCAGTCATATTATTTTATTACTGTATTTTTTTGACGAAACTAAGTGTAATGTAATCTACCTATGGTTTAAATAAAATTCATTGAATTGACTCTGGCTTTTAAATAATTAGTACGGAAGTATGAATAAAAATTATACATAACTATACTTTAAAAGAAACAAATAAACTTTTCAATACTTCCTGCATTTAGTTCCATTAATGATAGTGGAAAGTTCGTGTCGCTAATTACTAGAAGGCAAGGCTTACTGTTATTTACAAGGGAATATATTAGAGTATCCATGACACCAAGTTTCAGGGAAGTGGCTGTGATTAATTACCGTAAATCGGTTAAAAGTTCTCACTCTGTAACGAGGTAAGCAAGGTCGCGAGGCCGATACTTCGGTCTGGCCACAGCTCCAGGGAACACAGCTGGTCTGGATAGATAACGATTACATGTAACGATATTCGCCTATGTATTATTATACTTCAAAAAGATAAATTAAGCGGTTGTGATTATGTTTATAACATCATAGTTTTTAAACGGGTAGAAGGTTTTTTATTTGGTTAGACGTCTTTTAGACAATACAATACAAATTGTATTGAAAAAAACTTGATGCTGGATGTAAATGAAGTAACTTACCTAATAATTAACTCTGTAAATCAGATTTGCAGAAATCAGACAAATTGATGTTTTTTACACTTCCAAGAGAATTCCTTTTTATTTTAATTTGATGAAGATCTAATCTGTTGATTTTGAGTAATCTGTAGTAAAAAATCATATTTCAACGACTTGAAATCCGTTTTATTTTGTAAACAAAAACAGTTTAAGATTATACTTTTTAAATACATAGTAACGGTCGCGGTCTTTCTCTGTCGCGACGCGGACCGCCACCTTAAGTGTCTTAGCTGAAGGGTAGTCTTACCTGTGGTGTGTGATGTAGCGTTCGCGTGTGGACTGCGACTGGCTCCATTACAATAAGCTTTAGAACGCCGCGGAATATTGTGTTCTGTGAGCTTATCGGAGTTTCAGCACTTACAGTATTTTAATATAAGACATACTGAAGCGCACTTTGTATTTTATTCTACCTCTTTTATGAGAGATTTGGTTGGGAAGCAATTCTTGAGGAATTGGTAGAACGCAGGTATAGGGGATTATGAGTGGTATTTCATAGGTTATGTTAGCTAGATTAGTCTGTGCGCAACAGAAGCTTCAGTAGTCGGTTGGTTTGTTTTCTTGAAAACGTGTTAGTTTTAACAAATTATTTAGAAAGAAAAAAACCTAAAACAACAACAACTTAGTACATAATATGTTAAACTAATAATCCAGATTAGGTTGGTAATGATTGAGGTTAAAGAACTAGGATACGGCTCAGCATAATGCTACGTGACTTTGAGGTCAAGGACACGAAGCGCTGGTCTTCCGCCGTTTCCTACGTATTGGGTGAAAAACAATAAAACATTAACGTAAAAAATAAATAATAATGTAGAAGTAGTAGTTTGAAATGCGCTCATAAGGAGTTCTCGATTACATGAATGGTATGTCTAACCCCAAACTAAGCAGAGCTTGTACTATGGGTGTTATGTGCCTGATATACTACAAAGATTACATATTTTTTTTGTAAATACATACATACATATGATACATAGAAAACACCCAGACCCGAAACCAGAAATTGTAGATAAAATTAAAATGGCAAATAATAGTAATTGTACTGTTTTTATTTATTTACATTATCTTATCTTACCCTATTTGAAATAAATTATAAAAAATAAATGTAAAATTGACAAATTAATTACCTTTTACCAAAAATCATTAATAAATATGTCACAAACCAAAAATTCATAACGAAGTTAATAATAAAACTTTAATCTATAAAATATGGCTCGGTGCTGTAAAATAGAAGATTGCACACATAAACAAAACATAGAGGTACATTATATGCTATAGGTAAAGGACCAGGTCCCAAAGACTGTGTTAATTATGAGACACTTTCTTTGATTTTTAATAAATTATTAATGTTTGATTGAGATAGAAATGCCTCCTAGACTCTGAATCTCAAAAAGTGACGAACAACTAGTTGCATAAATACAGGATTTTAAATGAGATAAGAGTTACTAATCGCTCCTTTGTTCTAGTGTTTATAAAGTGTAGCGATGAGAATTATATTTACATATATTTTAAACACCTACAATAACTCAAAAACCAGCCACAATTACGAAAACTGAAAAACTTTGAACTAAAACCTTTTAAACAGAATGAAAACACGTCACAGCCTGACAAACATGCAGGTACACAGCATTTTACGCAGCTACTAACGCGAGTAATAAAAAAATGTCGGCGCGCTGTTACACGGCGAAATAGCTCGTGCAAAAACTCGTTACGTTGACGGAAAGATCAGGATGGCCGCTTAAACATTGTCGGTCACCCAGAAATGGGTTTAACCCAATTTCATAACAGGCTTTAAAGCTATCCACTTCGTTTTTTTCTGCTACATTTTGAGTGGTGATTTTTAATTAGTGTTTCAAAGCTGATTTCATGATTTTGAGTAGAACGTAAACATATTTGTGATTTTAGTTGTTTCTTGAAACTATTAAAATGTAAAGTATTTAACATTTGTATAATGCTGAATGTTAAAAAAGAACAATGATGACTACGATATATTAATGATAATGATATTGTACCTTCCAAAAGGTTTAAAAATAATAAAAATGAGTCCGTTATTTAAAATTAAAAAAAAGCTAGTAATAAGCCTAATGCTGTACAAATGTATGTGTAGGCAAAATAATATTCATTTTAAAGTATCGGCGCTCGCGATTTTCTCGTTAAGCATTTTCCTGCAAGCATTTTAAATGTATCTCATAAGCACAGTAAGTTACGCCATATACCATCAAATATCAGTGTTTGTTAAAGAAAGTTTACCGGAAGAAGAAATTTTAATCAAATAGAAAAAAAAATTGAAAATGTTGATTTGGTACTTGCGTTTTTCGTTCTAAATCCTTTTATATTACCGCGATTATATAGCATCCTACAATAGGAATAACGTAGATTTCCTTTTGAGTCTGGCTCTCCGACACGTCTAATCGCCTCGCAGGCGGCATATAAGGGATGTTGCTCACGCCTGGAATGTGCAACGAGCTCTGAAAGGCTCTTGTATCGAGGGGGCTGACCCCGCCGCCCGCACCCCCGCTACCCCCCTCCACCCCCTGCCCTTCAGGTGACATGGTAACACGGGTTAACACGGAAATAATTTTTGGAGGCTTTTACTCAACTGTTTCCACGTTAAAATCAGGTAGTCGATGTGGGTACTAAATGGCACATTTAAAATTAAATAAACAAGCTGTAACTAATGAGGCTATATACGAAATTTACTCAGTAAAGTTTTAGTTTGAATCTAGCTTAACTCTGTTTAGGTTAGTAACGCCTCTACGGATTAGGTTGTGTGGGAAATTGGTTGCGGCTTGAGATACGATTTAGTTTTCGCTTTATGGCATTATACTTGTTCTGTTGATAATAAATATCTGTAGGCCTCTTGGATAGGCTCAGAGACGATAAGAGTTGGAAAGTCCTATACCTCAGCATATACATTGTCACATAAATTTGGGGTAGACTATTTTCAGGGCTTTCGGCTTTCTTCCCCAGTAGCCGTATGTAGGTAGCGACGTGTGTATGGCTCGAATCGTATATAAAGCCTAGGAGTTTCTTCACGAGATCGAATGTAAGCCCTTCAACGACAATTGATTCTACTTACTTTCCCTTCTGCTTGTTTACGCTTATTGTAGTGTATGTGCTTACACTGTCTCGAGTGCGCATGGGCAGGGTTAACTCGTCAGTACTACCAGAGCCGTGGGCGTGTGTAGACGAGTAACGGTTAGTCCACGGTGCATATCCGAGCCAGTGTTTAGGGGCGCCAAAAGCAGACATTACAAGTGGCGACGAGACAAAAGGTAAATAAATCATGTTAAAAACATTTTAAATCGAAAGGAGTTCCGATAATTTGGTATTAGAATGTACAAAATATCATTTTGCAACGAAACAAACGCTTCTAAGAGTCTACCCTCATTATGGGTATAAAAAATGGTAGAACGGAAAAATTGCGACAAAGTTGCATTCCAACGGCATTATATCTACGAGTATGATAATGTTTGAATATCGAACTCATCTGTGATTAAACAATGAGTTTTTGTTGTAAAATGTATGATCTTTTGTTTTGAATTTGGTTTGGTTAATTTTATGACTATCTTTTATATAAGAATTGATATTGTTTGTTGTGCTTGAGTACCCAGGTACATATAATAATTATTGTTTTTTATATCATGATTTAAAAAAAAAGTTGATGAAATTCGCACAAAAGTGTCTCATAGATTTTTGTCTATGTTCTTACAGAGTAATTTCGGTGACATTTTAATAATGATTTACATAAACATTTAATAATTGTAAGGAATATTAAGTTCAAGTCAATAAAAGTAAAAAAAAAGATCTTTATTAAATTAATCAGTTTTCTAGTAATCATAACAAGTAATTACCAATATTATGTAGTTAGAACTCGGTTCTTTACCACAAAAATACAGTCCAGATGAAATACTCTTATCAAGCTTAATGATTGTGTATATACCTATATTACGTTAGGTCGGTAACGTAGGTTCTCCTATTTATTTGGAAATATTTTTGTTCCTATTCAAAGCAATCACCATTAAATTGGCAACTTTGGGTTTGACCATTAAAACCTCCATTCAATTGAAAAAAAAAAATGTTTTACTAACATAGATGCCTACCATTTAATTGGAATTAAATAAAGGTCAAAGGAAATAAGAACCTCCATTCAATTGGGAATTTTTAAAGTTAGGCACTTTAAAAATTCCCAATAAATTGGATTTGAATTATGGTAACGGAAGTGAAAACCTCCAATAAATTGGGAATTTCTAAGTATTAAAAACACAATACATACTTGTTCTATCTACTCTAAGCTTCCTTTTTATTACTTATCCTCGATTTATTATTTTTACTTAGTTTATTCGGTTGCTTCATTTCCTTGTTCTTTGTCTTAAAAGATATGCAAAGAAAAAAAAGATTGAAGTGGACTATGTGTTTTAATGTTGACGATAAAGCGCAGTATAAAATGTTCATTAGGCGGAATCCAAACAATCATGCTTATTGATTCGGGGTGCAAAGTAAATCTTATAACAACTGAAATTTTAAAGAAACGTTAAAAAGCCAAGGTGTGAAAACTAGTAACCAGTTTAACAATCCTGATAAAACTCTAGTACCCTAGACCCCAATTAATGTAAAACTGCGTAATCGTTTGAAACAGTAATCATGATCAGCAATCACGAATCAAAAGCTACGTGGCATAAGGTCATATACGGAGGAACCTGTAATTCACTTCACAGTTTTCTTAAACAAATATATTGGAAGTATCAAAAACTTCAGAGCTCCCACAATTGAAAAAATACAAGGTTAAAAACAAAGCCTTTAAAGGAAATACTACGTAAAAAGCTTAGTAAAAACTCTGTCATCGAAACGTTCTGGATACAAGCCAGGCTAACTCATTTAATGATCTTAAGGAGGTTACGACTAAAATACAATCACTGGGTTATTACGATGTGAATGACAAAACACAAGTTATTGCTGATGCAAGCCCAGTAGGACTTGGTGCTGTTTTGCTACAGATTGATCCAATAGGGCCACGCATAATTGCGTACGGCAAAATAATGTTGACCGAGTGTGAAAGGAAACACATTCAGACTGAAAAAGAGCTTATGGGAATATCTCGTAATGTACAATAGTACACCTCATACGACCACGGGTAAATCACCATCAGAATTATTCTTCGGGCTTCAAAATCAAGACAAAATTTAATCATTGGTCAAGAATGATTATTTAGAAAATGACGCTGAAGTAATAGACGGAGACAAGGTTCAGAAAGACAAAGGGAAAGAGAATGGAGACAAACGAAGAGGAGTTACAGAATCGCATTAAGATGAAGGAGATAATACTGTCAGAAATGATCAGACAGAAGAAAGATTAAGGCCTTTGGACAACAGTACCTAAAACAGATTAAGACAAATAACAAGGAAATGAAGTAACCGAATAAACTAAGTAAAAATAATAAATCGAGGATAAGTAATAAAAAGGAAGCTTAGAGTAGATAGAACAAGTATGTATTGTGTTTTTATACTTAAGTCAAATAATTAATTGAGAATGTATTAACATAAATATAATATTAATGTTTGGTTAATATCCTTGTTGTTTTATTAAATTGTCAACATGGAAGGGATGTAGTGTATGTGCTTACACTGTCTCGAGTGCGCATGGGCAGGGTTAACTCGTCAGTACTACCAGAGCCGTGGGCGTGTGTAGACGAGTAACGGTTAGTCCATGGTGCATATCCGAGCCAGTGTTTAATCACAATTATTGTATTTATTTAGGGTTAACGCACCACGGCTTTGTATTGTTTTTGGATTAGTCTTTAGCATTCCACGATGAATAAGCTATCTAAAATTGATTTTCAAATCGTACTAGAACTTCTTGAGATCGTCGTTCAAGTATTTCAAATTATCAAACAAACTCTTCAGCCTAATAATATAGTATTTATAAAACACATTTGGTCTGGGGTTGGCGATTCTTCATAATCTAGGCTTGCGGACCGTTTGGTCGCGCCTGGCGGCGAGGTCAGTGGTAAACAAGTGAAACTCGCTAATGGCGGCACCTGGCCGTGTTTGTTATTCCGCGGCCGGGCAGGGGTCCGCAACTCCGCATAAATTCCTCGCAGGCGGTTTTTAATATCGCCCCGATCCGATTGCCGTGACAATTACACCTGCGCAAGTTTTACGGGCCGCTCCACCGCGAATGGATAGAATTAAGTACCTGAGGAATGGTTTCCATATCTTTGGATACATTACCGGGGTTTAATATAGAGAGATCTGCGAGGACGGCGAGTCTAATAGAGGTAGGAGAGTTATATACCCGATATGAAAACGGTAACCCAAAAACCGTCGCAGTATGTCATATTTGCTCGCTTTGTGACATCAACGTGCCAATATTTATAGTTTCAATTGAAAAATGAAAACACAATTTAATAATTTCGAAAATATTTGAGTAAATCATTCGCAGCTCGGAAACAAATGCAACGCACCGATCGGTGTCAAAGTTGAACGAAAATGAACGCTTCAATTTATAGATTGAATTTATAAAATTTACGGTTTGCCTCAACGTTGAACAAATTTATTTGTCATCGAGTCAACAGGCAATAAATAGGCGGATTTTTTAAGCTTTTGCTGTGACTGAGAGCGACAAATGATCGTACGTCCTCGTCGCTGCCGGCTTATTGGCGACATGACAGACTGCACTCACCCTCACACACTCACTCACTCACTCACTCGTGTCACACACAACTCACGTAGCAATTCACATCTGTTTCCTACTCCAACAACCATTCAAATCATCTGACAAAATTAACATAACAATAAATCCAACCAAATCGAGCATTTGTTTTCGATTCAAACATCGCGATACAATTTCAATTCAAAGCTATGAAGCCGTAGAAATATTACATTTAGTGCCGGCAATGTCATAGTGCTTTGACATGGGTAATAAAACACCGCGTAGCGCGGTGAATGTGATCCATGGATAAGTTGTGGCCGCATGAATTGTTATGGAGCGGTAAGTGACACGCGAGCTCGGCAAACAAGCGATTGTTATCGACGGAGGTATTCCGACTATTACACACTCGATACATCGACGTCTAGACGAGAGATCTACAGGGTCACCTCACTACTGTTCATAGGTATATGTCCCGTGTCAATAAAGTCGCTAAAACTCGCGGCATTTGTTACTTTGCTTTGGGTACGTAGCGTTACTCGTAACACACTCACTCTAGAGTATAAATCTAAATTTAAAATTTAAGAAAAACCCCCGATTCCAATGCCATAATTTCCTTAAACGTAAAACAACATAATATTATGAAATGTGGACGCGATGCGATTTCATTTGATACCCCACACTAGTATATTTGCAGATTTTCGGTTTTCCTTACCCACTCTCACCCCCATAACTTTTAAACGGCACAACCGATTTTCATGAAACATGAAACATGTCTAAGAACACTCGCGCCAGACTCACCTTTCATACAAAAAAAACTAAATTGAAATCGCTCCATCCGTTCGGAAGCTATGGTGACACAGACAGACAGACAGACAGACACACAGACAGACAGACAGACAGACAGACAGACAGACAGACACGTCAAACTTATAACACCCCTCTTTTTTGGTCGGGGGTTAAAAAAAGGAATGTACTTTTCGTTTTTGTTTTTAGAAACAGAATTTGTCTTCAGTATTCAGTACTCGTCATTTTTCTTCAAGTAAATAAGCTTGTTTTTCTCTGCCATTTTCGTGCAGATGTAATTGTTTTCCACGAAACATTATTTTATCAAAAGAAACGTAGATATAGGTTCTTCGAATCCTGAAGCCCTAACCAATATTTTCAGTGAACTCGGTCAATTTGATTCAAGTCCTGAATTCTCGTTCACCGTTCATTAGTAAATACTCCAAACCCGCCCGTCGTCGGCAGGCAAAAAACAAAGTTATCTCTAAAAATATGCTTGTACTGTACAAAGCCGTTAAATAAAATTAAAACGTCAGAGCCGTAACCGGAACGGCGCTTATCAGCAAATTGTCCTTCAGAAACGGCAATTTTTCGCTGCTTACCGGCCATGGTGGCCACCTGCAATCGCCCGCTTTCACAATTTTCTTAATTAAACTGTTGGAGCGTACCCACTCCGGCCGGGAATTAAGGCGGACCGCGTTTTAAAAGTTGCCATTTCATAACTTCTTTAATTTCAGTCCGGGATTACGGACTGTTGAATATTCTTGAATATTCTCACAGGTATGGTACAATAAAAGTTTTACGTGGCGTTGGACACCTTTCTAGTTCCGCGGCTCCGACTTTCCTGTTTCAATGAAGCACATTGATTTGCGATGCAGATTTTAATGGTTCTCTTCCGTTTGTTCAATTTTCAACTAGTTTAATTTACTTTAGAACTTAGTGCTTTACATTTGTTAAGTTCACCTGTGATTGCATGAAGGTTGACAACGATAGGTATCGGCGGCGTAATGTTACTATTTTATTTTTTAAGAACACTGCGTAGGTGTACCTTCATTAAAAAGAATGAATCAATCAATACAGGAACTTAAGGTAGAAATACTTTTAAAAATAAATTAATAAAATTGTTTATAAAAAATATATATACAAGGTGTTCCCTTACTGCGGAAAGGGGCACGCTGTTCGATTTGGAGCCTAATATAATCTCTAGGTCATGTTTAGACTCAACTTCATATCAACTTATATGATTAAATAATAAAAAAAATTACGCCCATAGTACAAGCTAATGCTTAGTAAGTGGATGCTGTGTGTTTAGTTCAGAAACATTTATTTATTTTATTTACATATCTTATTATGCATGGGTGTTATAAAAATAATATATTTTTACGAAGTTATTAGTGCAGAAACAATGCGTCCTTATTTTATAATTCATTTGTACTAAGCAGATAGGGCTCACTCCGACGAATCACTTAGTCATGCCCTGTACTAACATGACAGATTGCTATGAATCACTAAGTGCTGTGATCATAATGAAGTCTCTGGTGTGGCGCTCTCGCTATTCAAACTTGATGGATGGCATTGTATCCGAGAGCTGGCACCAAGTTTTGGCAAGATATTTGTGGCAAATTGAAAACTAGTTCTTTGTCTCAGTCCTTTGCCAGTTCTTCTATTCTGTTACGGTCTTGACAGCGCGGTCGTGGTCGTCATGTGTCGGTGGTGTGGGCAGATGATATTTGCCTCGGACTTATTTTTTTTATTTACAAATTTATACAGTCATACTACTTTTTAATAAATAAAAATAATAAAATAAAAATCTTTTATTTCGGACAACAATAATCCATACTTTGTTAGTAAACTTAATGACTAGGGTTAGTAAAATAAATCAGATCATATTCTATTAAATTAAAATTAATCTAAGTTTAATTAAATGAATTTAAACCAAATCTTACTAAATCAAATTAAACTAAACTCAATCAAATCATATTCAATTAAATAAAAACCAAATTAAACCAAATCAAATTTAAATGAAATTAAACAAAATCAATTCAAATTATATTACATTAAATTAAAATTAAAACAAATTAAATTAAATCAAATGAACATACATTACAACAAAATTAAATATAAATTAATCAAATAAAATTAAATGAAATCAAATTAAATCGAACTAAATTAAATCAAATTAAATCAAATTAAATCAAATTAAATCAAATTAAATCAAATTAAATCAAATTAAATTAAATTAAATCAAATTAAATTAAATCAAATCAAACCAAATTAAATTAAATCAATACAAATTACAAAATTAAATTATTTTCATAACAAAACCCTTCCAGATGGGAGAAGTGATCCTTCCGGATATTGTTTGTAGGATGGTGTTGGTACTGCCACGCACCCTGTGCATCAGGGATGCAGTCTTTTTACGAAGGATGGCGGCAAAACCATCCGTCTCGTACTCTGCAAACATTCCCGACGCACTGCAGAATCGGGGCAGCCCCAACATCATCCTAAATATATTATTGTACTGGACACGTAGGGCCTCTAAAGGCTGTTTTGCATGTCTGATCCATAGGTTCCCGGTGTAAAAGCTCTGACAATAGGCTTTAAAAAGCGTTACTTTTACATCTTCAGAACACCTGGAGAACCTACGGATCAGCATATTTCCCCTAACCGCCAAAGCCCTACGTTCCCTTTCAATGTCTTCATTGTCCTTAAGGTCGTCAGTGATATAATGACCAAGGTATTTAAAAGAGGTAACCCTCTTTACGTTAACACCATTTAGGGTTATCTCAGGAAACACCTTCAGATTATTTCCGGCGGCCTTAAAGACAATGTACTCGCACTTCTTTTCATTATAGCGGAGACCATGCGATGCAGCGTACTCCGCACAGACCCTAAGCATTTCCTCCACTGATCTCGCTGTCGGACCCAGCAACACCATGTCGTCCGCGTAGCTAATGTTGTTTATACAGACACCATCAACCCTACAGCCGACACGCATGCTACTGAGCCCCACAATGAGATCGTTTACATACAGGTTTAAGAGCGAGGGAGAGCTCACCCCACCCTGTCTCACCCCGCACTCCAACCTATATGCATCAGAAAAGGCATTTGACCACTTAATGGTATTACTTTGATGCCCGTACCAATACCTAAATAGTTTCAGCATTCCCGGCGGGACACCCCTGCCTCTCAACTTTTTCCAAAGCACATCATAGGAAACGAGATCAAATGCCTTGGATAGGTCGAGAAAACAGGCGTATACCGCCGTTCTGCGACTAGTGTAATATTGGACAGTATGCTTGAGTGCTAATATTGCGCTTTCTGTGGAAAGTCCGGGTCTGAACCCGAACTGTGCGTCATGTAAGTGTAAGTATTTCTGTAGCATTGAATCGAGCATACTGTCCAACACTTTGGCTATGATAGTGGCAAGAGAGATAGGTCGGTAGTTCCCCTTGTCCGATATGTCCCCCGTTCTGTTCTTCACAATCGGTACCACTATAGTTTTCATGAGGTCAGCTGGAAGATACGCATGACTAAGACACATTTTGAAGAACATTGAGAGAACGCCCGGCAAATGAACCCCCGCATATCTAAGGTGCTCGATGCTGAGCCCATCGTGCCCTGGTGACTTACCTCGCGTCATTCTTTTTATTATAGCACGTACTTGATCGGCAGAAAATTGCAAAGATGGTTCATCACCACGCTCAGTGAGCTCATCATCGATTGTCCCTGTAGAAGGACATAGTGGAGAACGGACCTTAAAATGCTCCATGAAAACCTGCGCTATCTCTCTTTGATTGCTTTTACCCTCTACACTTACGGGGGGGCCAGATCTAATATTAAGTTTGTTTGTGGACTTCCAGAAGGACTTAAAATCTTTAGCAGCACGCTCTTTTGCTATCTTATCCATAATTAGCTGGTCCTGGTTTTTCATACACCACTTCAGGCGGCTCTTAAAGATTTTGCGTGTTTCACACATTCTTTCATAGGTTACGCCTGAAGAGGGTCTGCCACTCAGAACCCAGCATTTGAAGGTAAGCCTGGCCTCCTCGTGTGCAGCGCGTATATATTTATTCCAGCCACAGACACTTTTATGTTTCTTAGGTCTCACACAGTCATTTCGCTTTGTCTGCGCCGCCGCACCAGTCATAGTATCCACTATAATGCTATACAGCCTATCCAAAGTGTTCCTGTGTTCAGCCAGACCACACTGCCCATGACCACAAACTAAAAATTCTGTAGGGAAATCAATATCGCGAAACGATGCATTACATAATTTAGTATATTTTTCCGTTTGTTCAATACTTCGATCACCCCATAACACATCGCTATTACAAGTCGGTTCAATCATTTCTAGTCTTGGTCTGACTGCGCACAGATCGCATTCAACATAAATAGGTAGATGGTCGGACGTGTATACATCCTCATATACGCCTATTTTGATAACTGTATGCCAGGCCGAGAGGGAAACAATACAGTGGTCCAACCATCTTCTACTTCCGGATTTTTGACAGATAAATGTGTATGTGTCCGACGAGCATCCTAATCTTTCTACATCCGCACACAGCCACGACTGATCTGAGCAGAAATTCGCGAGCTCTCTATAAAAGGCTTCCTGTGGGTGAGCATTAAAATCCCCCAGAACGAAAACGGATTCAACATTGCAACTTTCAACTATTGCTCCTATCTCACTTAACACCTCGGTGAAACAAGGCAAATTATCTGATTTACATGTCGGCATGTACACAGAAAAAATAATTACCGAGCGACCACCACTGGTTGCCTTGATAGCAGCAAGTCTAGGGCTTCTACAATCTATTAATGTGTAATTTAATGTGCCCTCTAGTTTATTTGTAGATATTCAGTGTTTCTTCCCCACTTTCAATCCTCATAACTTTTAAAAGGGCCTGCCGATTTCAATCAAGCATGCCTAAGAACACTTGAGCAACTCACCTTATAAATAGAATAACTAAATTGAAATAGTTTCATCCGCACAGGAGCTATGATGCCAGATATGATAGACAGACATACTGACAGACACGTCAAACTTATAACACCCCTCTTTTTGTGTCGGGGGTTTAAAATTGGTGCCAGCTCACTGATTGCGGATATAATGTTTCTGAACATCTGACAAAACAATGTTTTGACAACTGTCTGCAACATGGATACATTTTAAACCGATGGCCATTGGAGCTTATATAATTTAAATTAAAACAATATTTTGTACAATGCACTGCTTCTCTAAAACATGCATTTAACATTATGCCTAAATGTCACGGTTAATTAACCAATGTATATGTATATATAAATGAAAAACTATTATTATTTAATTATTTGTATTAACAAACTCAGCATACAAATTTAACAACTTTAGTCTAGGAGGTTTTGGAGGTTTTGTCTGTTCACGTCCGTAAGTGGTAACCCTCTGAATCCTTACACGTGACCTCCGGGTGGTGCTAAGAACAGTCTCTGGTGGTAGGCTTCGGCCGCGGCTTGTCACCACCCTCCGGGCTGGGCCAGTTCGTGAAGCGGTTTTTTCGTGTTTCGTAATGTGGCCCGGAGAAGCCACCTTCTAGGTCTTCATGTCCCATCTTAGACCACATCGTCACTTTACATCAGGTGAGATTGTGGTCAAATGAAGGCTTATCGATCATAAAAAAAAAAAAAAAAAAAAAATGTACACGGGATATATTAAATTTTATGTATTATTATTTTAAAAATAAAGTACATTGTAAACTGAAACATTGGGGTATAAAAGTTCTCGAATGGAGATCGTGAGTTGGGAAACGCAGCGTTGGACGGCCACCTACAAGATGGACGGACAATTTGGTAAAAGAACGAACTAACGAAATAACTTATAACTGATTTTTTTTTTATTCACCAAACCGCACTTGGTGGTGCATTAAGGCCTAATTCAATTCAATTCAATTTATTTACTCCTTTTAGATACAACAAGTACACTTGGAAAGGTCAGTAATATAACAATATATTATCATTAAAATATTATTTTGAACTTAAAAGTAAATATCAAATAAAATTATACGCAAAAGCTTCGTCAAGTGTATAATATAATTTTTCAATTAACATTTGTTTTATGGTGGCACTAAAATAATTGATATCTGCAGTCCTCAAGTCGTATGATAATTTTTTAAATAAAATAATCTGTGTCATCAAAAGGGAAGCCCTGTGTCCCAGCAGTGGGAACGTAAATATATGGAAAACTTTTTAAACCACCCTCTTCATTGTAGAGTTAAATTTAAAGGGTTATTGACCGTTAAATTTATCAGCTTATAACTCAACCGTTCATCAGGAAGTTTTTTCATTCAAACTTCAAACTTCACGGGTTAGATTTGTTTACTCGAGGTTTTTCAAAACAAATAATAAAGAACTCTTTGGTTTTCAAAGTATTTCTCATTATGAATGGCTTAGCACCGTCCTTGTGAGTTCTGATTCGTAGACGAAAAAAGATTCAGCGTCAGTTTCATTGAATCGAATTGTCAATCAATTCGAGTCAATGAAACTGAACTGTAATGTTTGTGCCCGTCATAATAAGCAGTTGATTTCGATCTACGAAGTTTTACATAGGAAGTTCTCGGCCAAAAGCCAAAAACTTCTCGCTTAAATCGACAAAAATATAAATACTTATTCCTGAAAACCACATATAGATCCGTTCAGTAGTGTTTCAGGTTATTGCGGACATAAAGACAGACGGACGCGGTGTAGGACTTTAATTAACAATTAGTATCCCATCAAAAACAATACTTGTCAAAAAAACCAAGTCGCGCAACTCAGTTGTTCTGCGGTAAAAAGTTGTGAGATCCATGTAATACCAAGTCGGTTATTAATTTATTCAGTCTCTACTTAAGCTACTTTCTGTCTTAATACGTCCAGTCTCTAAGACCACGAACGTGGTCCATAACAATTGAAAATCAATTGTGTCTGGAATCTCCGTACTCGAAGCATGAAGTTGTTACGTAATAATTAACAGCATCTTGTAGTGACGCATATCAATATTAAAATTCTTTAATGTTTTATATAAATATATTGAGACTTGGCCATCGCACTAAATAATTGAATTTACACGTGTTTTCAGGCGATGGACAAGTCTTAATTAAAAAAAACTAAAATATATACAGTCGTTAACTCTTCGACACATTCCATCCATATTTACTTTTTTATACCTCTTCCCGCATATTAATCTGTATAAGCTCGGTTCTATAATAGTTCAAACAAGAAAAACAAACCCTTCTGTAAATGTAAGATCCATGAAGCAATAGACAGCAGCAACAGTAGTTTACGTTGGAAGACCTAGAGGTAATGCGTCCATCGATCAGAATCTCCATATTTATGCGGTTCGCGGTAAGCGGCACTCACCCGCACCGCCATCTCCGCTTTTTGTGCGGCTGAGCGATGACACCTGATGGCTGCATCGGCCACACCTGCGATCACACAACGACGCCATATTTATTATATTGTGGCTGACAAAAAAGCCTTAAGGATTTTGTGACTGCTTGTACTATAACATTTGCTAGAATGCACCAATGATCAGAACGATTGTGAAAAGGATTGATTGAAGATGTCTAGAATGCAATAAAAACACGACTGAAATGATTAGATTAACATTTCATCCAAGATACACTACAAGTTTTTTAACTATTGATATTTACGTTATTACTCTGATTTTAATTATTTAAAACCAAAAAAAAAATCTTCTTTAATATAGGATATATTATTCTCTGACCTGTAAATGAGAACTCAAGCCCATGAGCATTTGCTCGCCGTGATAAATCACGGGGTTTCCGCGGCGACAGATATTAAAATCATCGTCAATCCAGCCAGGATCCACGCCGGCTCGGATCCGTGACGGGATCTGGGATGAGCGCGATGCGTAATCCAAGACGACTTTATTAAAATCCCCGGATGCAACGTGGTCGTTGGCTTGTCGTTTAATTCAGGTCGATATATATTTGAATATTTCATTTCATTCTTACCTAGTGGCGGCATCCACGTTTGATTATAAGGTATACAGATACCACTGTGTCCTACTTAACTGTGCTTTGTTTTTAACCCCCACAAAAAAGAGTTTGATGAAAATCAGTTGACACGCTTAAAAGTTATTTTAAATTAAGATAATTAATTGATAAAACGACTTAAAATAAGTGAAGAATAAATAGGTTCGACCTCCAATGATACTGAACGACATCTCATGGGAGAAATAAAGTGAAACATTGGATCTTATTGGAGAATCAAGTTGCAGCAAGACTGATTTTCAGCAAGTTATTGTTACTCTACGAAATATCTACATGCATGTGCAAAACATAAAATTCTCATAAGGTATAGATAGCAAGAATATATTTAAACCTAGTTGTCTATTTAGTTACATCACTTCTGTTAAACTTATCTGTGAGTATTGTTATTTACACTAAAAACCCAATACCTCCGAAGATCTATCATTACCCCAAGCCTTATGGCGTCTTCATTAAAACGGGCTTACAAATAATAAACCGTATATCCGTAAATAGATCAAACCCCTCTATATATAGACAGGCATATATATACACATGAATGCCTAATTTGAAACCGCACACCAATAAACACCAAACGAAAATTATAATCAACGCAAATCTCTACAACAATACCGCTTACCCGCAACCATAATTTATACAACGGAAACTATATTAGAAGGAATCCGTTCGACCTTTTAATCTGCGCGGCGCAGTCCTGGGTGTATTTGACCTGGCAGTTTTGGAGACGGGAGCGTTTGACCCACCTTGTTTCAATGTGGAGTTCCCATATCAATGTCAATATCGGCCGACACCGCTGACCCGACTTAGCTGGCTTCGAGAGCCTTTATCAACTTATAACAAAAGCTGCCGGCTCCCGACTGTTTCGATAGGTTTGCAGGATTTGGTAGACTAAAACAGTTGAGGTTGGGGTGTATTTCCAGATATTGACTCAATACGAACGAAGTTAACGCAAATCTAGTTAAATTTTCTAACTAAAAATTACATATATTTTAGTTACACCTGAATATATCAATTATCCATAAATAAGGATGCTTATGCTAAGTACGATGACGTTGACAGCCAGATTTTAGTGCCGTAAGTAAGTTAAAAAAATAACATGAAATGGATTCTTGAATTTTCTCTTAATAAAATTATACATATTTTTTATCGTGGTTTTTATAATATTGGGACTTAAGCCAAAAACCCGTCAAAACATGGCATCTTACCCTTTTACCGTAATATGATACAACTTCCTAGAAACTAAATTACCAATCCCTTCATAGTAGATTGAACGGAAACGTACGATACAACGCTATAAATAGACTAGATTGATCCTCTATAAGTACTTCTTCCTCTATAATAATTCCTCCTAATGAATCCTCTCAGACTTATCATTCCCAGGAACATAATACGTCTTTGATCAGTGACGGAACTGCTCCGCTCATCCTCCCGGAAATACTATGCAGGCCTAATTACGCAATTTCATTTATTTCAATGATCCGGGATTTAAAGTGAATTTCCTTATTTGAAAATCCCTCCCAAAAATCCCTCCTCAAAATTAATTACATAATGGATTTTCCCAATATATCACATATTTTCCAACGGTAAAAAGTAGGAGTGCTTACCCGTTCGTCCCAAGATTTTTCTACCCAATAGGTATTTTGCTCCGTTCAACCCAAAACAATAGATTCAAGTTACCCGTTCCACCCACACCTACCTATTCCTAATTTCTACTGTTTGAATTCAAATAAATGTCATAGTGAAATACTAAAGAAGCAGGGTCATTCATTACATTAGACAAAAAATGCAGAAATTCATTAAAAATATTTCATTAAGTATTAATATTTTTTTATTGTTTAGAAAATAGTCAGTAAAATATTTGTCTACTAGTCTAATAATAAAAATAATCAACCTTTAAAGAAACAAACATAATAAAATAATAATATTATAAAAAATAGTTCATCACTCTTCAGATTCAGGTTTGGTAGGTAAATATAAAGTTACTTTTCTAAGTTATCTTGGTACATAATATCAGTCATGCAAAATCTATTTTTTTTCGTGATGACATAATTATTTTAAACACTCGGATACGGACAGGTACACATTTTTAATTCAATAAAATATATAATAATTATACGTAACGTACGTGAAACCTATCGATGGTATAATAGATATAAAAATATGTTCTTGATTAACATAAATAAAAATCATCTAAATTATTCAACACACATAGATAAAACAAACACATTTAAGATACAAAAGTTGACAGTTTTTCTAAACAATGTCCCACTGAAATTTTTCGTGTAGCCAAATCCATACACTACCTCAATAGATAAGAAAAACAATGGTAATCCTTACCGTTGTTGATTGGATTATCTATTGTACATACAACAAGTTCTACTTCCTTCATTTTTCTAGGTGTTGCACGTGCACTCGTTTCGTAAAATCGGTCCGGCCGTTTAGGAGGTTTTCAATGACTAGCACACGTACAAGATTTATATATACATAATAACAAGCTATACACGCCACGGCGTTGCCCGTGTTTTTGGATTATCTCGCGGGATCATATATCCAAAATCAACAACTATGTACTAATAAATTGAAAATTAATTAAAAAACATTGTCCAGCGGACAAAATTGTGAATCTAAACCATTCCCAGATCCCCTTGAACACACACAAAAAATTTCATCAAAATCGGTCCAGTCGTTTGAGAGAAGTTCGGTGACATACACACTCACAGAAGATCTATATATAAAGATATACGGATTACGGTGTCTGTACTATTTAGAATACACTGTGACTCAGATTTTTGCTTTGGGTAGAACGGGGCATATGTTTTGGGTTGAAGGGGTAAAAATATTATTAGGTAGAAAAATCATGGGTTGAACGGGTAAGCACTCAAAAAGTAGTTTATATCACTTCTATAGATTCTGGTTCAGTAGATTCAGAGAATATCCCCCACAATGTCACAAACCAACTCACAAATTTTAGGTCTTTATAACCATGAGTAAAGATGATGCATGCTGCCTCGAAACTAAATTACTTCGGATAATTATAAGACCAGTTACCCTACCACGAGTTGCCACTTAGGACTGAAGGAATTACAGCATGTTGTAATCCCAAGCATTTCACAGATTTCTCACAACAAGAAAAATATCTTTATCTGTCAAATGTATAGGATTACAACATGTTGTAATCTCCTTAATCTGTAATCAACATGAAAGGATACTTACAAAACAATGCCACATAAATAGGCAAGATTGGTGTATGTGGTGATACTCTGTATAATTACTTCGATAATAATTGTATTGTGGGGAATCCTCTCAGACTTATCATTCCCAGAACATAATACGTGTTTGATCAGTCGACAGAACTGCTCCGCTCATCCTCACGGAAATACTATTAAACACGCCTAATTACGCAATTTTATTCATTTCAGTGATCCAGGAGTTCAAGTCAACTTTTCAAGTTCCAAATATAGTCTTACCTTTGTTATTCTGATAGCTAGGTAATTTAGCTAATGGAATAGACAATCAAACTTCTGGTTCCTATTCTGGTCACAGAAATAGCGGCAATTTATGTTTCCTGTTATTATGATGGAGTCAATGAATAAACAATAATTTACCAAAGGCGTATGAAAAGCGAGACCTTTGCCCAGCAATGATAATTTAAATAAACAATAATTAGACATCTATATTAAATTGGAATTTACTAAATATTATATTTTTAATTTTATGCAGAAAAAATTAAGACACGTCCGTAACCTTCGCGCAAAGTAAGGTTTATCACTTATTAAAAACATTACAGACAATTAAAAATCCCATCAAAAACAATACTTGTCAAAAAAACCAAGTCGCGCAACTCAGTTGTTCTGCGGTAAAAAGTTGTGAGATCCATGTAATACCAAGTCGGTTATTAATTTATTCAGTCTCTACTAAGCGAATGTTTTATAAAAATATATAGACTTGGCCATCGCACTAAATAATTAAATTTACACGTGTTTTCAGGCGATGGCCAAGTCTATATATTTTTATAAAACATTCGCTTAGTAGAGACTGAATAAATTAATAACCGACTTGGTATTACATGGATCTCACAACTTTTTACCGCAGAACAACTGAGTTGCGCGACTTGGTTTTTTGACAAGTATTGTTTTTGATGGGATCTCATTTCTTTTTGTATTTTGTAGACAGTTCTACTTTTTTCCTTTTCTGTACCTTCTACTTATTGTATTAAGTCCATATAATTTTCTTTTTGCCGGTCCAGATTGGATTTATTTATATTTCGCATTGTTATTACTTTAGTACATATTTCGTATATACGTGGCGTTGCGACAGCGCCCTCTATACCGGTATTTTCTAGATTTTTTAGTTTTTCCTTGATTCATACACCAAACACTACTTATATTCCAAATTTGAAGCTTCTAGGTCTGCTAGAAGTGCCTTAGAATTTTGATGATCGAGGAGTCCATGCGTGACAAAATTAAGAAATTTGACCCGTTATAATTCTTAAAATACTGGTTCAAATTTAATGAAATTTAAAATATACCGAGTCTTTACAATCCTGCATGGTTACTGAAAATTTCAGTCTTCTATTTTTATCCACAACGAAGTTACAGGGGGTCGAAAATGGCCTGAATTGCTTCGAGAAAAGGATGGTACGGCCGTGACGCTTTTTTGCTCGACTTGGTTTAAAAATCAATAACATAATTTAAAAAAAAAATAACAATATTTGTGAAACTTATAACGAACATTACATGAAACACAAAACAAAACATCGAATAAATAGGACAATAAATAGGTATACGTCTAGGCACACCTATAGTAGGTATGAAGGAGCGAAGATTGTGATGCCTGCACATATTGATACATTGTACTATTTATTTTTTTCTTTAATCATCATAACTGACATTGCATGTCAAATCTGAATTGACGAAGTATGTAGAGCTGTAAATGAATAAACCTGACACCTATGTATACCATATTTCAAGCAATAAACTAATTTCATTTCATTTCATAAAATAAAAAAACTAAAACCAAAGTCATTTAATACAAATTGCCTGAAGTTTTTGTTCCGGACACTTTGCTTTACTACATATATTCACTGAAATTTGACATAACAATTAATTCGTTCGTCAACCACCGCCCGGCTTGAATCAATATTATCATAATGATAAATTGGCATAAGAAGCAGCTTTGTCCACGATCTCTTGTATTCAGGAATCCGACCGGCCGGGCCCGCCCAATTCCTGCAAAGCCTCCCTTATCGCCAGTAGGTACCTAGCTGTCAGCTGAAATTGTCGACACATTATCCGCTTTCATTTTATAGAAGCTTCTAGATCACGCGGATCAAGGGATTGGCTATATTACACGTCAATGTTCGGCCGAAGCCGAGTCCAAGCAGTCATTTTGGATGTTCCAATTTGGAAACAAGGATGTTTTTTATTTTGTTTTCGGGACGCATTCAGCTTTCTATTGGAAATTGAAACCGAGTAATTGAAACTAAAATACCGATGTTTTGTTTCGGCTTTGTTATTTTTTTTTGTGAATACTAAAATATTCATATTTTAGAACTATTTACAGGATTTATCAATACTATTCTGTCCATGTACGCCATGTGTTTCAAGGTAATTAAACGTTTTCACTTTGACTTGGACTTATAAAGCTCGAATTGATTGTTTTTTCAAGTAATTAGTACATGAAAGCCTCATCATCAATTTTTAATTGTTATTAATTTGTGTAATAGGCTAAGCCGTGCAAATTAAATAAATAATAAATAAATCATCTTTTCAGCTATAAGATGTGGGCATCTTATAGCTGACGCGCGTCACGCACGTTTCGAAATGTTGAAGCTTAGGTCGAAAAGTCGCACGTAAGCAGGAAGATTTGAACTGTAGGCGTTAATGAAGACCAAAGGTTATGGAGTATCGCCCAGGAGCGTGTAGATTTAAACTGTATGCGTACATCGAAGCTTAAAGGTCGCGAAGTATCGCACAGCAGCGGGCAGTTCTGGACTGAAGTATGCCCGAGGGAGGCTGCGGCCTGACGAACAGACGTTACGCCTAATGGGCCCGTAATGGGGGTTTGTTTGGCTAATGTCGCCGCCTTGTTTAGTCCTGGAATATATTAAACTGTACACGAGTGAAAGAATTTGTTGTAGGCTTTGTAATATTTGTCATCAGAGGTATATTTCAATGGGCGCTGGAGATTGCGAGATTTTCGCGGGATAGCCAGATTTTGTACGAACTGTTATTTCTGGTTCTCACCAAAAATTATATCTGATATAAAAGTCTCATAGCACTGTTTTATCCGCTCCGCAGATTTTGTGGTGTTGTTTAATCTCGAAATAAAATTTATTAAATTGATAAATATTTTTTAAGGTTTATACCTTTTGTAAAAGATTACTATGTACCTAAATAATACTGCTGTTGCAATCACCAGTCTGGTAAATTTAATTAGCATAATTTCTTAAAAGTAGCTGAAAATTCCCTCAGATAAACGGACATCTGTTAGGAAATTGATTGAGAAGATAAAAATCAGGCACGGGCGACATCAAATCTAAGTAAATCCCGAATTGAGAACAATTCTGAGACAGCGATCGGCCGTTCATTAGGGAATCCCGACTCACCTTTTCTCAGATGAAACGAACAGATTGTTAACTTTTGATTTCATACGTCTGCAGATTCTTCGAGCTGTTTACTGAGAGATTTTTCACTTGAGATAATTTAATTCAAGATCTGAGAGTAAGAGGAAAATCGACACTTTTGAAATCCAATATCTATGGAGATTGCTTCCCTTTTCTTTGTGAACTCGTCGACTGAGTTGTCTTCACTACAAATTACTGGGAACAACAACATACTAAGTATTACCGGAAAAAAGATGGTAAAGTGTGAGAGCATGCGCGTTGCGGCTCACATTTCATTATTGCGAATCACCGAAGAGCGAAATGAGCAACCGTTACCAGAGATCCCGAAACAGAAGCTCGTAAAAGTCCCGGCTAATATTAAAAGTGAGCTTCGCGCGAACAAGTGCCAAAAGAAAGGGTAAAACTTACCTGGCGAGATGAAATATTCAGCGGAACACATAACTGGCGCGATGCTCCGAGATCCACTGCGAAATTAAACAAGTTATGAATGGGAAACTTTCAACGGATTTAATAGTGGGATACGTAATATCGCTCTTACGAGTTTCAAACTAGAATCGTTAATGTTGAGATATTGGATGATCTTCTCCGTAATAGTTTCCATTGTGCCGAATCATCATCTCCAACTTGCGCACAATGAGGTTAATCGCGGGGGGATTCACTGCGTCGCAGCTTCCTTACGTCTAATTACTGTCTGTCCAACGCGCGTTTGAGGGAGCCGTAATACCACTCGCGCGTTCGTCGTAGATAATACACAACACAATCGCAGCAACGAAATCTATGTTTTTGCGGAAATAAAAGAACAGCAAAGTCACCGCTTAGGAATAAGTCAGGACAAATCCACTAAACTCGCATCAAAACGGGAAAACCCAAGTTGATCCCTCAATAGCCCGCGAGGCAACATCAATGGCGCCAGGGAAAGGTTAAGACAATACGTTAAAAGATTAATGTTAGCCAAGTTTTTCTGTGAGATATGTTTTCCCTCCGGCGGATATAATTCAATAGTTTGACGTGGCGGGTCCGGGCCGGGTCCGGGCCGGGCTGGGGCGGTCGCGTGACCCGCGTACTCGGTGACCTGCTAAAAAGGTGCGCCTTAAAATATGGGCGCTAGCGAACAATAGGGTTCAGAGGTATCCTCAAATTGGGAATGGATATTTCCCCATAAATAACCCACATGAGGAGCGGAGTCGTATGAGTTCGGTGGGCTCACCATGCCATCGGGGCACATAAATGAAATGCAATCACTACAAGCTATCAGTAAAATGATATCACGGAGCGAATTTCCCGAGCATCGGCTCTGCTATATTACATTCACACTTTGGCACATTTCGTTTCGGTATCTCACTCAATTTATCTGCTTCCACGATAAAGTAAAATACACGTCAAAATTGAGTTTACGTCTAAAAACCAATTTGAATTATCTGATTTGCGAGTTTATATAAAAATGGATTTTCCGATACGTGTTTGGTGTTTGGGGGCGTGTTTGTTAGTTGTTGCTCTCGTGTCGGAGTCGTGTCGTAGCGTGAGGTCAGCGGTGCTGTCCACTAATTGTTTATTCAATTGTTTCATCTATACTATTACTGATAAGTATAAGGCTGGAGAGTTTGTTTGTTTGAGCGTTCTAATCTCAGGAACAACAGGGCCGATTTGAAAAATACTGTCAGAATTAGATAGCCCATTTATTGAGGAAGGCAAAAGACATCAAACACTGGCAACGTCGGCGTCGTATCGTCAAATATTTCATATTTTATCTATCGACCTTTTTATGCATTATTATCAATTTACAAATTCAAAAATTAAAGAGATTTTTTATTTCTGTAGATAGATAGATAAATTATTTATTTGTCATCACAACGCAGTAATTAAGAATTAATTAATGATTAATTAAATTAATAGGTAATTAAGAACAAGAATATGTTTTATTAAAACCTAGTTATTTTTTTAGACCTAAAATGATTTGAAAAGCAGACATAAAACAGTGAGTTAACGAAGCAATCCCGTATCTAGTTCGATCACAATCGATTCTAATAAATCGCGTGTATCGAGTTGACTAGGGCTGTCACTCGCACCGGCGCCGCGGCGCTCGGAAACTGCGGTTTCATTATTTCTACCTCCTGTTTCGTATTCAGGATAATGTGAATCAGCTGTCGATAATATTATTTCTCGGTTAGTTCAGATAGAAATCAAATAATTCTGCCTGCCATCAAATAATCAAATAATCAAATAATGCGAGCATTATGAATCGTATTCGATACTCCACAAAAGCTTAAATTAAGTAAAGCTTTTACAATCTTATTAATATGTACTTCCGTAATGATCTGTGTTCATAAATAATTAAGAAATTTTAGGTGCTTTTATGTTTGCCTTTAGATATTTATATTTCTAAAGCCGTGACACCCCTGCTTCATTTTACTATAAATTTGTATCTTAGATTTGAAAGACAACTGAGTAGGAGAAGGTACCTAAGACAGAATATAAACTGAAATTGAATTCTCGTACCTGCCCGGAATGTGAAATATGTGAAAGCCCTGAGGTGGATAGCTCATGCTATCTGTTTAATCCGCGGCCGCCGAGCGCGCAGGTCACGTAGCGGCGGACTCTGTCGCCTCGCCGATTACAACGACTCACTTTATTACTTACGCAACTTGACCCACTTCACTCGATCTTTCAAATACTTCCGAAGTCTCCGCCCGCTCCGTTCCGACCGTCACTCCTTCGCACATAACACTCATTATTCATTCATAAAAAAATACGTTGGGTACGTGACCCACCTGTTTCCCCCCGCATTATTAAAGCATAACTGAAACGCCGAAGTTTGTTAGTAAGCTTTTCATCCAATCATTTACCTCCGCGGCACCATTGCCGGGAACTTTGCACGGGATTACGCGGCGGCTGCAGCGCTGCATTACTTCGCGGCTCCGCTTTCAGCGCTGACCCCCGCCTAAAGCTGGGTTATTGTTTCGAGTTGACTGTAGCAAATCCTGCAATCTATATTGCGAAGATACCAAGATCAAAGAGTAACGTGCCCTGGTGTATATTGCACCGGAAAGCGTTCCAGTAATACATATTTAAATGAAATATATGTGGGAGTGAGAGCCAGTGCCGGGCGCGGGGTCAGCAGACCCTCGTCGATGTGTATCTGAGCACTCGCAGGGTTAGGGCTGGATTTGCTCACTTTTATCCCGAATTTATTGTTTGCCCACTTTAATGGGATATGTGACTTTGCTTCCGGGAATTGAAGACTTTGGGACTTATTAGACGATAAGGGCGTATTAATTGATACAACTTTAATGACATCCTCAGAAACTCCTACGCAAGCAATGAAGTGAAACTGATTTTAGTGATTTATTTCATAATAATGTTTGTTGTTTCCTGTAAATAAAATAAGTTAGCTAGGAAATGAGCCAACATTTTAGATAATTATTGTCTTTTGTACACATCATTATGAACCTTTTCATGTTGCAGGTAGATACGGGTAAATAAGGGATGTTTTATTCAGCTCGTCCTAGCGACATTTAATTAGGATCTCCGGAATGGTGATAATAATTTCGCTTTGAACTCAACAAATAGTGTTCGTAATTTGCGCTTTTCCGTCCTCCGTTTGGCGTTGCTTTTGTTTTGCAATTTGATTCTCTTTCTGTATTCAGCTGGATAATGAAATAGGCAGCCTACGGCAGAAATAAATTAGTATCATGGCAATGAACACAATAATAATTATAGCATCACGTGGACTGCTACCTAGGTAAAACATAATTTATACACTTATTTTTGGTTTAGATTTTCGGAAATGGATTGCTCGTGTTTTATTTGTTGTCCCCAAACAAAGTGTGGCCACCTTAGGGGAAATGGCCGACTATAATGTAGAGAGCGACGACTATCGATTGTCTGTAAACGATTCCTCATCGGCCTGTCGACCTTATTGAATGTCCACAAGGTTATCTTTATTTAGATCTTAGGTTATCTAAATTCGAACGAAATAAAAACGAAAGACTCAGGGCTTCGGCTAGGCATGTATTTTGTCATCTCAACACTCACTCCTTTCTTATACATATCGTCTTTCACACAGTCCATTTTTCTTTTCTTCGGCCTACCTCTTCCCACATATACGTGTCCATACCACACTAGTTTATTAATTTACTTACAATTTAATTATATTATATCTTATCCGTAACTGGTGCTACTCTTGTTACTCCACACATCTATCTTTACATGCTAATTTCCGATACATTACACGCCGATCCATATCCATATCCGTTGATTACGCTTTTGTATATCTTGCCTTTGAGCTTAAGAGGCATTCTAGGATTACATACCGTGCCTATAATCTGTCGCCCTTTCATCCATCCCACATTTATTTAAATAATTAAATGAGGAGTTGTCTAACAATCATAACCCTATGTTAACCTGGGACTCATTAGAAGGCGTTATTGTCTTCTCAGAACATGCCGGTTTCACTGATTTGAACCCATGACATTCGGGATGAAAGTCGCGAGTGCTTCCTTAGTCTTAGCCAACACGTCGGGAATACTCTCAAACGACAATAACCTAATGAGAATAAAGTCAAAAACAAATTTGCAGTTTAAAACGTTCCAAAAATAGTTACAAAGATTTTTTATTTGCAGAAGGATCGTCCGTCTCGTGATCGCTTCTGGAAGTTATCCTATTAAACAAATAACCAATTAACATCTAAAGAAATGCCATTTCAGTAGTAGTCAGTCGTGGCTTCGCTTTTTATCGTTATCACCGTAACGAGGTTCCGTTAGGTTCATTCTTGGTTGTAATTGCTAATCAAAATATCAAACACGAACAAATCAAAAGCTGTCACCATAAAATTGAGCTAATAGAAGGTATTACTCTGACTTCGATGTAGAAAACGCCATCTTTGATTTTTCTGTTAACAACGTCAACAGTAATTAATAATCAATTTAAAAGAAAAAACATACACTTTATTATTATATATATGTCAAAAAATTATTATACACATTCAAAATATAATTTACTACAGGCAATAATAAAACAATTGAAAATATTTAATTAAGTTGTATCTGTTTGAAGAATAATAGTCTTTAAATAATTTGCTTGCAGTAAATGTCGTTCCAAAAATAATGAGACAGATATCTCGTCTCATTGGAAGGAGTATGGCTGGCTCGATCGTTCCTGGTAATCATCCCCTTAAACAAATACCCAATAAACCCCGAAAGAAATGCCCACTGACTCGTCCTCCGCCATGGCTTCCGCGCCATTGCGCGCTATTTATAACCTCGTAACGTTCTAGTAATTCCCTTTTCCTCGAACACCATCATTATCCGTTCAGTGTTATTCTGATACATGTTTGATCGATAATCTTTTGCCTTTGTGCTTTCCCTTTCGCTTTTATGTATATGTTAAGCACTGACTGATGTGAATTTCGAGAACTTTAATATATTGTTTGGTTGTTTTTTTGCTTGATATTAAGGACACATATCAGGTTCACTACTTAAGAGGACTGTTAATAGAAAAAATAATCTGGGCACTGACAACACCAGCATCATTTCTTAAGCAGATTTCCACTAATTTCGTCTGACGGCGGCTTGCATATTGATTGATCTGTGGCCTCCATTCTAGAATTTTTCGGCACCAACGACCATCTGTTTTGGGTATCCTGATGACTGCCACTTCAAAGAGCAGATACGTTTGGCTATGTGGACGACACGCGTTTTTCTTTGTATGTCCTAAATTCTGATGATCCCTATCAGGGACTGTGAGCCACTGATATTAACGGTTAAGTTAGTTGAAGTGGCAGTGAGCATGGCAAATCGCAGGTACACTAGATAGATAATTGCTGCCATAAGCTTGCGACTAAAAGCCGCGTAACTTTAAGCGTAACAGGATAGACTGAAGACTTGGCCGCTTTTGACCGAAATAACCAGAATTCAATAAACGCCTAAAGAGGCCTATATAATCATACGATTTACAGACTAACATACATACAAATATATAATAAAATATCATCGTGTTCGTATCATCTGTCACGGCGGTGTCGCCTTGCAGTGTAGGCGACCGATACCGATCACGGATATAGCCGTGAACCTTCTACAGCTACGTAATTACAGCGCTTAATGCATTACGAACGAATGCTCCGGTTATCGCTGCTTGTACCTGACGACTCACACTTCAGTGCGTTCCTCATTGCGTACCTGCCTAGTACTGTCAGCGTTGAATTTATTATGGGTGTTTAGATAAGCCTACAGCTGAAAATCAATGCAGGAAGCCTATGTCAGTGAACATCATGCATCTTAATGATTTTTTAATGATCGATAAACTCACTTTTTAAACTATTTTATTTTTTCTATTCAGAAAAAGATTAAGACACATCTTACCACACATTTTATTTAGACATTTCGACCTATCACGTTGGTGTAATTGGTAACACGTCGGGGCGCTTTCCCGGAGATGCATGTTCGAATCCTGAGTGCGAAGGTTACGGGTGTGTCTTAATCTTTTCTGCATAAAAATGTAATAACCTCATCAAGCTAAAATGACGATAAAGGCACACGTGCAGTAATTACAGGCGCCTAATGCATTACAAGCGAATGCTTCGGTTATCGCTCGCTGCTTGTACCTGAAGACTCACACTTCAGTGCGTTCCTCTTTGCGTGCTACCTGCCTACCTAGCGACGTGCCTGCCTACAGTCGGCGTCGAATTTATATATGACTGTACATAATAGTCGCACCAAAATATATATTTTAAACGAAAGCGATTTTAATATATTTATGGAAGCCATTAAATATTACTTTTGAAACTATCACGGTTATTAACAATATTTAAATTTATTTTTATAGCATAAGTTGTTTACCGATATTTTGGCACAGTGACATGCATCATGAATCGGCTCAGGAGCCGATTCATGATGCATGCGATGAGCTCCATCAGACAAACTCTTCAGCATATATAATTATGTATATCATATCAGATGTATATCGCCAGTAACACAAGCTTAGTTAAGCACTAGATGGGCTAGATGTTGTTGTGTGGATTGTTCGGCATTATTTATTTTTATTGAACTACTCATTTGAATTTGTCAGTGAGTGTACATACCTACCCGTCCCCACCTGCCTATTCAGTGCACACGAAGCACGTCCTTTATTCCGCGTTCATCATCCCCCAAGGTTGTTCGGGAAAATTCGAGCATGTAGAATGCTCTAATGAAACATTAGCTTTCGTTCGTGGTTAGCTGTGAAACTGAATGGAAAATGTGTAGAAGGAAATATCGCTATCAAGGAAATACTGTTAAATCCAAAGAGGTTATATTTATTCGGGGATCTGTCTTTATATGCGGGATAAACTCAAAAAGTACTCAACAGATCTTTATGCGTTTTTTTGCATTAGAAAGAGTGAATTATGGGGAAGGCTTTTGCACCCGAGCAAAGCCGGAACAGGTCAGCTAGTAAGTTATTAAATATATTTATTTTTCGATGGCTTCAAGTCACACTTAAAACGTTTATTTTCTTAGAAGCACAGGGCATACCATGGAAAGGTCGCAGGCTTTGTATAATTCGGGATCGATTCTCATAGATTAAATTTTGTACGATCTACAACCTCTTGCAAAAAATTTGGGTTTATTTTTATGACAATACGTACAAGTCAACGGAAAATCGTGTAATATCAGTCCAAAATATAACCCATTCACAAGCTCCGCTTATTTTGGGAATAGATGATACTAAGTGATTACTTCATAGATATTTATTCCTGCGGTGTCTGACTTGCGGGATAGAATAACGTAGATCAAATTATTGTACAACTTACCGAGCTCCAAAAGATTGAGGTGTTTTTGACTTGGATTAAACAAGTGAAAGAAAGAATGAAATACATATATTTCGACAACACAATTAAAGTGAATATTTTCTTAAGTATTCGACAATACTTAAGAAACCTCGTGTATATAAATCTTCTGTACGTGTGTTAGTCCTTGAACTCCTCCTAAGCGGCTGGACCGATTTTGATGAAATTTTTTTTGTGTGCATAAGTGGGTTCGCGAATGGTTTAGATTCACAATACGGTCAACTAGGTGCGAAGCGTTGGAGGACCGCTAGTGGTGATATATTATTTTAAAAATCGCCTGAAATATGAACCAAGAAAAACTTCTTGAAAGACACGTTCCCCTGCATCATTTATCTATGTTACACGCGGAAAACAAGAAGAAAATTTCATAGACACAATAAATAAAACTCTTAAACCATTCTTTGCAACCACCGTGTAATTATTAAACAGTATTTTGTCCCCTAAATGTTTTCCGTGAAGTAAGGAGAGTGGCTTCTCTGTGGACTGCGCTAACCGGACTGAAGGCTCACACACATCACTGCGAATTCGCATCGCATCGCAGATATCTGCGAGCTCGTATGAATAAAGTTCCTCTGCGGCGTCCGCATCGCATCGCATCGCATCGCAGTTTTGTGTGGGAGCCCTTATTGCGCGATTGCGCGAATAAATAAATATAAATATTTCCGGACTACTCACACAGCATCACCTAACCCCAAACTAAGCAGAGCTTGTATTATGGGTGTTAGGTGACTGATATACTACATAGATACATTTTTTTTTGTAAATACATACATATGATACATAGAAAACACCCAGACCCGAAACCAGAAATTGTAGATCGTACAAAATCTGGTCACCCGGCGGGAATCGAACCCGCAACCTCCTGCGCCTCAAGCGGACGTTCGCCCACCGAGCCACAGAGGTCGTCGAATGCATTCCATTCGTGCTCGTTGTAAATTGCTCGTGTCGGGCCACGTGCTCCGCGGCCGCGCCGCCCCAAACTGCCCCTTACCAGCATCTGCGTTGCAAACAAATATTGAATTGCCAACTTTAAAGGATTTTTGAACGTGGCGGAGATAAATTTTGATTTAAGGCGGTGTTTTGTGGAATGGAACTTCGGCTGCAGATAGAGCCGTGTGATTGAGGTCATAGTTTATGTTGTGTAATATTGCACGTGACGATTGACTGCAGCCGTGTTTATAGCACTTTAATAAACATTTCTCTGGTATGACTCTTTTGTTCTACATTGTAGATAGTTGAAGACTTAGAGGTTAAGGATTTCAATAATCAGATAGATAGAATTTGGAGGTTTTGTCTGTTCACGTCCGTAAGTGGGTAACCCTCTGAATCCTTACAGGTGACCTCCGGGTGGTGCTAAGAACAGTCTCGGCCGCGGCTTGTCACCAACATACGGGCTGGGCCAGTGCGTGAAGCGATGTTTTCGTGTTTCTTAATGTAGTCCGGAGAAGCCATCTACCTTCTAGGCTTCTCCGGAAAATGTCAAAGTCATACAGTTGTTTAATTAATTGAAGTTCATGAGGATCAATTCCTACAAATTAACTAATAACTTTGACAATTCAACACAGCACAGACCTGTTTTATTGTGGGATTCAATGGCACTGGGCGAAATGTATCATCTTTCCAGTTAATTAAACCTACTGTTTTATTTTTTAAACAAAAACAAAAAGCTGTCATTACTTACAAAACTCCCAAAATTGTATGCAAATTAAGTAGCTTAGATACATATTTGATTTGTGAGAGTAATTAGTAGACCGAGTCAGTCACACGCTCGCGCCCCGCGTGAACCAGCGCCCGAACATCTGCGATGCAAACAAATATTGAAATACCAACTTTAAATGGAATTTTGATTTGATTTTCTTCGCGGCAAATTATAATTTCAAATAAGACGGGAGATGAAAAATCCGTATCGGACCATCAAAGTTCGGACGAGGGGATGGGGTGTTCGGATCGCTTTATGGCTAAACTGACTTTTAATGTAGATAACGTTGGAAGTTTTAATGTAATAGCTATTTGTGCGCGTGCTTTTGACGAGATTCTTTTTTAATTTATCTATTGAGATGTTTGTAATGAGTTTGGTGTTGGTGGTGGGTGGATGCGGTCCGAATTAGTCCCGTGTTGTGCGGAGTGGCTCGGGAGCAAGTTGTGCCGCCGAGTTACCAACTGCGGCGCCCGCCTCGTTACACCGTTTATTACGCATGAGATATCAGATGCATATGCTATTAAATTATGCTCATTCAGAGAACTTCCACGAGCTACTTGTGTGATAAAAATTGTAGACGGAATTTACTTTTAGGTAATTTGAAATGCTTTTTGGTTAGTTGAAGGACCGGAAAATGAGTTTAAAAACTTATGGAAATTTCTGAATTAAAAAAGCAGTGACAACGATGGTGATGATTTTAACCTGAAAAAAATACGATTAGGTTTACGTAAAACCACCGTATCAAGTTCATGTCTCAGTAAACCCTGATTCCAACTCTACTGTGAAACACATTCAATTCTATAACCAATACTATAAGTTTTTGCCATTGTTCACACTTGTTTTGTGATACGATTTTCCCACTTTGAACAATTACAAAAACAGAAAACACTTTAGGAGTATCTTAAGTACTTTATTTCACGTAACTGCTCTGTCTCTTCATAAACACTACGTCGAAGCAGCAGTCCCCGGATATGTTACATTCATTTACTTCAATATCAGGAAATTATGCATAATTTGTCTCAATTGTAATTTCATGAGCGTTTACGATTGCGAATACGACCTCATAACTCCCCTGAAGTAATTCACTTTATGTCTTATTCATTCGCTATTGTTGGCCACAGAATTCTCATTGTTGATGATTTAAACAATGCCGATAATTTTGGTGTGGAAAGGCACGGAACTGACTGCGGTCAATCAATTAAGAGTGAGTGACGTTAATTGTTCTGAGGCCTTACGGGCGGCCGCCTTTGTACTCAAGAAAGCTTTGCTCACGCCGCGGAACAAATTTGCCCGTAAATAAATATAGATAATGTCTGCAGCAGACGGTTTGCTCGTTTGTTTTCTGTTTTGGCGCTGGCGCAGGCGTGCACGGGGGGTGAACGGACCCTGACTGTTTTTGGGGTCTGATTATATAATATCCCATACACTTTCAAATTTAAAATGAATACTTACATACTCCTGTATAAAAAAATCGTCTTAATATCCCCTTCTCATGCGTAGAGAAATATACATTAAATCCCTTTGGAAATGTCTCTCGCGCAAACTATTCAGTATAGAAAAAAAAACAGTTTAAACAAACAAACTCTTCAGCATTATAATAAAAGTGTAGATAAATTATTTGACTATTACTACTGACTGGTCAGTGGCTTGTACTAAGCAAAATGGCGTCGCAAAAAATATTACAGTATTTTTATTCCTCGCAACAAAACATAAATCCTATAAACACATATACATAGGAAATTACAAAATATTTCCCTAATCTTTATTAGTCAGACAAATGAGGAAAGAACTAAGTTTTTCAGTGTATTTACCCACACGTTAGAGACTGTCGCCTACTCGTAAATAACGGCTAGTTTACACCGACGATAACTTACCTGCATTTGCAGAACAGGCCTTACTTCATACTGCAACATACTCACCTCCGACATGCAAAGTCATATTTTATTCCGCGACCACAACTGCAGAACAAATATGGAAACCAGCCTTAGACAAGTGGAGACGGTGAATTGCATCACAACACAACCTTTGTAAGACTGGGAATCATTTACGGTGCATTTGAAAAGGTTTTGCGTTAATGGCAGTTCTTTGTCTATGGTTAGGGTTGAGCGAGTTTCTCCTTAATTAATTTTAGATTAGGATTCTGCAGTGGACATTAAGTTGCAAGAATTGCTGCTCGCAATGTGTTTAACCTTGTAAAAATCGCGTTTGATGCCCCCTAATTATTTATTCATGTTGTATGTTTTTAGTAAATACTAATTAATTTATCCGATCTGATGCCGCTTTAACAACAAATGTTGTTAAAGCGGCATCAGAAATTAATCATTCTTTATAATTTCAACTGTCTAATTAACACGGTTGTTGAGGTACAGCCTGGTGACAGACAGACAGTCGAAGAAGTCTCAGCAATAGGGTCCCATTTTTCCCTTTGGGTACGGAACCCTAAAAAGGGTTTAATTAAAGTATTTTTCAACAAAAAGCAAAAACAAATAGGCCACTTACATAATTGAGTGTTCATTTTTCATCATTTCAATTCTAGTTGCTTCCATAATAATAAGCATAAGCACCCCTATTATATAAACATATAAGCTAATAACATATAGGCTGGGACACAGAGAGATTGCTTTAATTTATTTATTTAAACACTTTATTTGCACAAAGTTGAATTTTGTAAAAAAAGGTGGGCACTAGGAATTATTTAGCAATTATTATTACATTTTTTTACAATGCTAATTAATATAATAAATTAATTTCTTTTAATATAATTATATTAATTTTATTTTGCACAATGTAAGGCTAGTCTCATCAAAGATCGCTTGAAAGAGCTAGAAGTCCAATTAAATATTTTTTGTAGGCGTAACTTCAAAGTTTACTTGCTCTAATTTACCTAGTTCAAGATTTCTTACCAATTTTTTGAACCTTTATGCTATCTTTAACAAAATATAAAGTCAGAAAAAAACTCGTAAAAATTATATGAAATTAATATAATAAAATAGTGAAAGATCACTCAGAGGATTCTCCCGTGAAAGATCAATATTTCCACATAAAAAAAAGGTTTAAACACAATTGAAGGGTGCCACCCTATCCGCCACCTTTAATTTATTCTCTGTGCCGATTAATCGATTACTCGGGCGCGGCACTAACCTAACGATCGATAACTCGATCTCGATCGTTCGGTCTTAGTCAATAGTCATGCACTAGCCGCGAGACTATGCGCGTCGCTTGATTTTTTATCGCGAATTAAAAATAAGTATATTACGAATAAAAGTGAATTATGTGTTATAAAAAACCGTATTTCAATGACTTCACGTCCTACATTGGCGCCCAGCTCGAGGCCGATCGAGCCACCGCGTCGCAGTGAAACTCCGCGTTGTGCTGTGAGAACCCGACCCGAAAATTAAAAAGTGAAGGAATGATGCCGAATACGGAAAACCGTAAAGCTCTGCCCTGCGAGGACGACGATTCCGCCTCTTTCGAGAGTGCCGCGGACGTCAACCGCTCGCGCAGTGAACAACACCCGACGCCGCCACCGCCGACGCCGCCGAATGTTACTCTCTCGCTAGATCAAGTCTCTGCGATGATTGAGAATTTCGGTAGGACGCAAGCCGCAGCGAGTATGAGAGTGCTGGAACGCATTGAGCAACTACTTATCACCGTGGTGTCCTCAATAAACAAAGAAGTGATGCCTACGGAACCGTCCCCGTCCGTACGACGATATGACGCCGTGAGGAAGCTTGCAACGGAAACCACCGCACACAGTGATGTTCCAATAATTAGATCTCTGCCGTCTTGTACTAATGATGAGGAGACTAATATGCACCAATACTGCAAAGATAAAATCATCAAAAACCCATTGCAAGAAAACGGTTTGAGTTCACATGGCGGGCATATTCAAATTAGAAAACATGACGCTTCCGAAGTTGATAGCACGCCCACTTCGGTATCACTCGGATATCATCGTGACATGCGGTTCCAGGAAACGAAGACATCGAAGTCCCAAGTAGTTCCGGTTGAATTCACAGAGGGCGTCACTCAATCAAGGAATGAACGAACAACTCGTAACAATCGATTGAATCGATTATTGACCGCTGTCAAATCTGTATCGTCGGAAATGTCAACGTCACTGGAACCAAATCCGTGCAATGATGTAAACAAAAAACAAAACGTGTTTGTCGAGATAAAATCTCCAATCACCACCGCTTCTGCCAGTTTATCTCCCACGAAATGTGTATCACGTTCTTTGGGGAGCCGAGCAAGACGTCGTCGCGCCGCCGCCGCAGCCGCCGAGTCACGAGCGTCCGCGCATCCGCGCGAGCCGGTGCCGTCGCTGTCGGGGCCTGAGGAGCCTTCCCGTGCATCCTGCGACGCCACGGCGAGTGAATCTTCACGAGTATGTTCGATACCGGAACAAAGTGAGTACTCTGTTTTGTTACATAAGTGTAAAAAGTGCAAAGGTGTTTGTGACGTGAATAGAGACTCTAAGATGAACTGGCGTGTATATAATAAGGATTTTTGTCAGGAATGTGTAAATAGTGCTCTAGATTTAAGTAGCTTAACTGTGCCTAAGCATGACAAAAACCATTCTAATCGGCCTATCCTAGAAATTCAAGTGAATGGTTATGATGGCACTGCCTTGATTGATATAGCTGCTAAGGCACGTATAGCTGGTTGTACACTCTATACACTGTTACTCAAGGATAGGTTTCCTTTTAGAAGCACCAATATGCTTATAAAGCTTGCCGATGGTAGCATGCAAGATACTATAGTTAAGTTGGCTGATGTAAATATTTCTATCTATAAAACTAATCTCTCTCTCCCCATAACTTTTGTGATTTTGCCTCATGCAATTAACAATGACACCCTGCTGGGCATTGACTTTATTACAAAAGCAGGCTTAGTATTAAATTTTTCAAATATGACCTGGCAACTGCCTGACACACCCCGGCATGTTCATCATTTAAAATTTGAAGATAGTGTCTCTAAGCCAATTGAATGTTATTCAGCTGAAGTGTTAAGGGATGATGAAGGGACAATGCTAGCTGCTCATGAACGTATGGCTTTAGCAAACTTACTGAGGTGTTATGATGACATTTTCAGCCCTGTTGGTGAATGTACACCAAATGCAGAGCATCATGTTGACACAGGGGATCACCTGCCCATTGCTGTGCCACCCTATCGGCTAACACCTGCCAAGAGAGCCATCATGGAAGCCGAAATTAACAAGATGCTGCAGGATGGTGTGATAGAAGAATGTGAGTTTGCATGGGCTGCGCCTGCTCTTCTAGTGCCGAAAAAAGATGGTACTCACCGCTTCTGTGTTGACTACCGTAAGTTAAATGCCATTACAAAGACAGATACATATCCTCTTCCTGTTATAGGTGACCTGTTACAGTATACTAAGAAAAACTGTTATATGTCAACAATTGATTTGAAGTCTGGCTATTGGCAAGTAAAATTAGCAGATAAAGATAGAGATAAAAGCTGTTTTGTCTGTCCGATAGGGGCATATCGGTTTTTAGTCATTAATGTCCCTTTGGAATGTCAAATTCACCAGCAACAATCCAGAGACTGCTAGACAGGTTCAAATCTGGTTCTGCGCTAAAAGACCTAACTATATTATGCTATCTTGATGACATAATACTGATAACAGAAGGTAGTTATAATAAACACTTGGCTGAGTTACAAATTGTGTTTGATCGGTTGAGATTATTTAAGCTACGGGCAAACAGAACCAAATGTATGTTTCTCAGAACAAGTGTGAAATATCTAGGACATATTCTAACCAAAGATGGTGTATCTCCAGACCCAGATAAAGTTGCAGCTATTAAAAATATGAAAACCCCTAACTCCATGAAACATTTAAAAAGTTTTATCCAAACATGTTCCTGGTTTAGAAAATTTATTTCTGGGTTTTCTCAGATTGCTCAGCCTCTTACTCAGCTAACCAGAAAGGACGTAGCCTGGACATGGGGTACCGCTCAAGAGGAAGCATTCAATAGGCTCAAAACATTGCTTACAACAGCGCCTATTTTAAGTCAACCTGACTATAACTCCGAATTTATACTCAGGAGCGACGCAAGTAATTATGCCATCGGTGCGGCCTTATTGCAGGGGGAGTCGCCAGCCACTGAGCGTCCCATCGAGTACGCGTCGCGTCTGCTCACAGCCGCCGAGCGAAACTACTCGACCGCCGAGCGTGAGGCACTAGCCGTCGTGTGGGCCGTTGAAAAGTTTCGCGGGTACATCGATGGACATCGCGTGCGTGTCGCCAGCGACCATCAACCCCTGAAATGGCTTCTCACGTTGAAGTCGCCTACTGGCCGCCTAATACGCTGGGCCATGAAATTACAGGCATATGACCTGCACTATGAATATACCCCAGGTAAATCAAACGTTATTGCCGACACTTTAAGCCGTCCTCCATGCGAGTTTGAGACCCGACCATCTTGTGGTGTGTGTACAGTGGTTATTCAGACCCCACGCTGGGAGGCGTCCGCCCTTAGAGAGGCACAGATAGCCGACAATGATGTCGCTAAAATCATAAAAGAAATAGAAGGAAATGAAGAAGTGTCTAGCACCAGATGGGCTGAGAGGGGTTACTGTATGAACCAAGGCGTGCTATATCGTTATACGCACGAAGAAGATAATGAAGAACCTCAATTAGTTATACCAGAAAGTATGCGTAAGGAAATATTGTCGGAATGCCACGATAAAGCAACTGCGGGCCACGGCGGCATAGAGCGTACGCTAAAACGTATTACGCAGAGATATTACTTTCCTGGTATGAGACGATACGTCACTGAGTACCTGAAATCGTGCGTTGAATGCCAAAAGTACAAACCTAGCAATCTAAAACCCGCCGGTCTTTTACAGACGCCTGTGCCTGCTCAGCGCTTTGAAGTGTTAGCTGTCGACCTCTTCGGACCATTGCCGCGCGCCGAGCTCGGCGAGCGTTGGATTTTGTTAGCCGAGGACCCCGCCAGCAAATGGGTTGAATTGTTTCCACTCGTCGAAGCCACAGCAGAAGCGTGCGCACGCGCTTTGATCGACGAAGTGTTCCTGCGCTATGGCGTCCCGCGCCGCCTTATCTCCGACAACGGCGTGCAGTTCATCGCGGACGTCATGAAACACGCTATGGCTGCACTCGGCGTTACACAGAACTTCATACCTTTATATCATCCTGAAGCTAACCCAGTAGAACGCAAGAATAGAGATATAAAAACGCAACTTGCTATTCTGGTTGAGGGCCATCACAAACAGTGGCCTGAGGCGCTGCCTTCAATACGATTCGCTATGAACACGGCCGTCTGCAAGTCGACGGAGCGAGCGCCGGCTTACCTCACTTTCGCTCGCGAGCTCCGATCTCTGTTAGACGCACAAGCGGACCTACGCGAAATAGTGAGGGCGACTAATTATGTCCCACAGATCTCGCCGTACCTGCTCTCTGCTATCGCTGTGAGTAAGGAATCAATCGAGCGGCAGCAGGATGCGAGGAAAACTAAGGATGAATGCCGTCGACGAGGCGATAACTTTCAGGTGGGCGATCTTGTTTTATTAAAAACACACGTCTTAAGTAACTCCAGCAAAGGTGTAAGCGCGAAATTCATGCCTAAACAGGATGGCCCATATGTCATTGTATCAAAGACGAGTCCTACTACATACACGTTGGCGCATGTAAAGAAACAAAACGATATCGTTGGAAAATACCACGTTTCCCAAATAACACGTTTTATCGCTAGAGATGAACAGACGGATGTGTGTCAGCCAGTCGCTCCGAAGCGAAAACGCGGTCGTTCCCGTAGGTTTGACTCTTATGTTAGTTAAGTTGGTAGTTTGCCATTTGTGTATAGTTATTGTTATTATCTTGTTCTCTCTATTTGTTTACATTTCATGTTTTAGTCTAAGTTACTTTGTAGTTGTTATGTAAGATTGTCCCAACCTGGAGGACCATAGGTTGGTCAATAGGGGGAGTATGAAGGGCCACCCTATCCGCCACCTTTAATTTATTCTCTGTGCCGATTAATCGATTACTCGGGCGCGGCACTAACCTAACGATCGATAACTCGATCGTTCGGTCGCACAGTTAGTCATGCACTAGCCGCGAGACTATGCGCGTCGCTTGATTTTTTATCGCGAATTAAAAATAAGTATATTACGAATAAAAGTGAATTATGTGTTATAGAAAACCGTATTTCAATGACTTCACGTCCTACACAATGAGTTTACGTTTCCAACTGACGGTCCGATAATCTCTATCCGAATATTGCGAGTATTCTTGTACTAAACAAACGCACGATGGTATTAAAATAGCAAGTATTTACCATTTACTCGCAGCGGAAACGTTTTTTTATCTCTTTTTATTGCGCTCGTGGGAATTCCTGATTACGCTAATCCCGGAAGCTTTGTGTTTCTTTTACGTTTTGAAAGGATCGCGAGTGGATAACGATACCCACCGCCAGCTGCGCCCATCGCTAATCCAATTACAGGCGGTGACAAACAGACAAATAAACACTATCAATAGGACTTAGCACTCGCCGTGAAGATTAAAGATTACGCTAATCGTTCTGTAATCACCGCTTAAGCCGCTTCTTTCTATTGTTCTACATTTCAAAAACCCCAGAATTTAATCTACAAAATTGTTCGAACATTCAGCCATTTTGTTTTTATATTATTCAATATCACGGGCCGTCGCGTCGCATAAATTCAGTAAAAGTGAAGCCGAGATACGAGTGACTTTGCTTACGAAAGATCCTACCTTCACTTTATACGCCGATAAATTAATTTGATAGCCTCATCCAAGTGGCTCAAGACGCCATAGATTACAGCAAATTGATTCGTAATTTTCCGAGCTCGACCACTTCTAAAGTAAACCTTGATTAAAATTGATGAGAAAAGTTGGTTGCTCCTCACAATGAGGCGTGTCTAGAAGACACGAATCATAATCAATAAAATTGATACTTTACATGAATTTAGGATAGGAAAATTTTATGATGGAATCAAAAAGATTCGCAGCCGGTAGGATTCGAACCTACGCTCCCAGAGGGAATCTGATTTCTAGTCAGACGCCTTAACCGCTCGGCCACGGCTGCTTCTCTTACTGCGACAAAATAACTAAAACGTAGGTACAAGTGTATACTCGAGGTACGCACTTATAAAGGTAGTGATGATTAATATCAACATTGTTCCTTTAACGTACCTGACATGGCCTGTTTGTGTACATTAAGTAGTTTGTATTTGATCTTCCGGCATTTGAATTATACGTTGCTATTTTCGCTTTACAAATTTCGTAACTGTTTGGCTTTGTGACAGTCTAGTCATACGTAAACAAGCTTAAGAAAATACACACTTCAGGTAACTATCATTGCCTCATTGGTACTCCGGCACAAGTAGGCTGGTAGGAAGCGAGGTCGATTTTCACTAAAAGGCCAAGCTAGTATGTCCTGTAAGTAAATATTTACGTAATTCATTCATGCGTAAGAATTTTGGGTACATAATTGCCAGGCTAAAAGCTATACCTTAGATAATTAGCATACAAAATTCTACCTTAAAAAAAGGTGTACAAACATCTAATTTTAGAGGTACGTTTTAATTTTATGAAAATTAAATTAAATTAAATAAAATAATAAACAAAACAAACACAACTGAATTCAAAAAATATCAAACATAAAATGTCATAACAAGAATGTCATAAACTAAAAAAAAAATGTGATACTTAATATAAAGTCTTTGAATATCTTTGGTTGTAAATTCTTATCGCCATACAACATGCATTTCGTTAAATAATTAAAGCCGTCGTGAGGATATAACGATATTTATGCCATGTACGTATTTAAGTATTTCCTTAAGTTCTTAAACTATTGTAACTACTTTCTCTACGGAGAGTTTTGTCCAAGGTTTAGTACAAAACTATCCGTCGAAAAAGATTAGTCAGTAAATAACAAATCAGTTTTGAGATATTTCCTCCCAAAGATAAACTACGAGTAGAACAAATTAGTAGAAACAAGTATAGAAGGCAGCCCGCAGGTTTCAAAGACACGTGCTCCATACCGTAACTAACTCTTTGTATCGCACACGAGATTTATCGAGTTATATCTCGCGCTGCGTGAGCCGAATCACGCCGGAATCGGCCCCGGGGCTTTCGAAATAAACGATACTTCGTTCGGATATTAATTACAATGTTTATCGATATTTATTTTAAGGATATTGGATTAGAGATTATGGAAAGTTTAACTAGATCTGACCTCTAGGCTGACATACGGACTGTTTTTGCTTTGGGGGCTGGATAGTAAGTGATTTATATTCTCAATGTGCAGGCTTTTGGAAAATATAATGAACTATTCCAGTGACAGCACCTAGCCTAATCGCACCAGCACGAATCGCACCAGAAGTGGGTATACTTTATAAAATTTTTGCATAAAATAAGATTAGAGAATGTTGAGTACGGAATTATTAGTTCAAGAAAAAAATCTCATGTTAAATATGCAATTGACCTACTTAATAATGGAATATTATGGGAATAGAAAATAAACAACGCGGAAATAAATTATTGACAAAATAAGCACAGTACTGGTATCTCTATTATGTGTTTTTACTACAAAAATAAATCCTCATAATAAACATTAAAATCGAGTTTGCTCCTACTTTAGCCAACACGGTTTTTCTTTATAGTATCATCATGCATACTTAAATATTTATATAAATAGCAATCGTAATTACCTACTGTCTATATATTTGAACAACTGAACTATTGTTACTAAAAGTGTCACCTAACTTCGACTTATATACTCACGTAAAAGGAGAAAGAAATACTACCATTTATTTAGGTTAATGTTTAACGCAGTAGGTAAGTGTGTTGCGAATAAATTATAATGAGTATGCATTAATGTAGGTACAATTTTGTAATGTTTGGTATGTGTTTTTGCTATTATGAAGAATGTTCACTATTTATGTGCCAAGCATTAAGCTCAATCATCGATTTTTACAGGTAAACCCGTATAAAAGTAGAAAAAAACGAACGGTTGGCAAAAAACAGTTATTAGATAAACCCAGGCTGTTGTTTACAAGGTTATCAACAGACAGGAAGCGGCGGCTTGCTCCATGGACCACATCCGGTGATTTGACACGCGCCGGAAGTCCGCCATTGTTTCCTATCCAGCCCACAGATATAAAAACGTTGTCTCTGCTACAGATTCACTTGTTTTCGACCTCTTACTGTACAATAATTTGGACATAAAAAGAGCTTAATCGTGGCTTAATAATTAATTTAAAATTATTATTTAGTTAACACTTATAAAAAGTTTTATTCTTTTAACTTCGTAATGAAACACCTAGTAAAACTTTCAACTTTTAAATTGAGATATTTTATGTGAAAACGTATAACAATCAGAGCAGCTTAATTGCGTTGGACTTGTATTACTGAATTTAATTTGTACTGTAACGGAAATCTTGATTAACTGGGGCTTAAATAAAATCTTGGAACGTATAATGTTTTCGACCGCGGCTTCACTGCTCAATCAGTCACGTGCACTTTTGCAATTACTCTTATCTGTCTACTTTTAATCTGATATGTTTGTAACAATTATGTTTACTATAATTAGTTTTTTTTCTGACTATTCACAAGTTAAAGACGAGGTCGCAGTCGGGAGTGGCTAGAAAAAATCAAAACCAGAAAAAGATAATTATTTTAAACTTACCGTAGGTATAATACACATTACACACGTGAATATGAAATAATTCAAGACTTGTGGCCTATATTATGTATTTTAATATCATACGATTAAACAAAAAAACGCTCCCTTAATAATACAGTTAAGACAATTTTACTTGTTTAAATTAAATAAAAAAAATATCTCTTCGTGCGCTGAGCAACCAGCTATTTTCCAATATATTTCGGAGCACTGTACGTACAAATTAGTTCTACCTTTCATATACAGATTGTGGAGAAATAATAAAATTAAGAAAATACAGGGAGAAATGAGGCATCATAAGTGTGTGAGGGCGGGGCTCGGCGCACTATCGCGCGGGAAATGACGCGTGCGCGAGCCGAGCGGCCGCCCTGCCTCCGCCAACTTGCTTATTTCCAATACATTACAGATCATTTTTTAATAAATTCATACAATCCAAAGTCAAAATCAAAAAGTTTATTTTCTTAGAAGCACAGGGCATACATGGACAGGTCAACTTAAAATTTACAAAACAATTTTTGTAATCAAAAATTTATCAAAGGAATAACATTGTCAATTATTGATATTCCTGTTAAATTTAGAAATAAGTAAATTATGGAAGAAATTAGGCATAAGTGTGTGTGGTCCGGGGCATAGAGCAGTTTCTCCCGTTGCAGAGGTAAAATAGCGCTTACTTAGTATTACGTTAGTACAAAGTAGCAATAGGCTTGCAGTAAGTTTGCCATCAATCAAAATAATAATTGTTATTCACCTGCATAGTTACATTTCTCCTACAAATTTGCCATCATGCTACATAATATTTATGCAATTTAATGAAAATTCATGGCAAGGTAAAAACCAACGGGAACATTATGAGCCTTCACTATTTCAGCTAGTGAGTGGCGTAAATCCACCGAGCGAGCGAGCGCACGGCGCACTCGATATCGACAAAATGCAGCCCACCACTACACCACTAAGCTCTAGTGATGTGACTAATGAACGTTTCTATCGCTCGGTACATCGATTCTAAATCATGCTTCCGTAACTCAAATTTATTGACTGATCTCAATCGGCTCAGTTAAATCAAAATACGTTCTGATGGTTCAGCTCTATTTCATAATTAGGCTGTTGATATTTCAATCAAAATTCCGGGTCAATCAACTGAAGCAAGGAATTACAACTCGATGGCGGTTAACAATTACAATTTAAATGCTTGCTGCTTGGCCGTGCAATGTCAATAAAATTCCGATCGTATTAATGGTACGACGCTACGTGCGTCGTCCAGTGAGCGCTGACCTCCGACAGTCCATATCCGAACTGCATGATACCCTTATCCCGAGTTAAGTGCCAATAAATTTAAGATCTCCACAACCCTCTCGCCATCTGAGCCGGGACCTTATAACTCCACGACGTATCTTACTTTACAACCTATTAAAATTATCGATACTTTAGTGATCGTAGTAAAATTATCGATATTGTCAGCCCTAGCGGTAAGCTGCTATTACTCACCTGTCCAGTAAAAGGCCGAGTTACTTGCTTCATAAACTTGGCAGGACGTTTGGAGGCTATTCCACTGCTCTTGATTTTGCAACTATTTTGGAGAGAACTTATAATTTATGTTGAATTGAAAATGGAATAGAAGTTTGCAGTTGTATAGTTTAGGTGAATATATTTAGTTTGGGTGAAGTCAGACCGCAGATACAAGGAGATTAACATTCTCATACATTAGCCGAGGGTAAAGTTGTTTTCAGTGCACTCGGAAGCGCCGCGTTTGAAATATTACCATCACAGAGAGACTACCCGCTGTGACGGGGTATTCCTGTCCATTGATTTTACATATAAAACCGGTAGGTAAATGCGTGTTTATACGAACACATGCGTTCTGAAACAGGTTTGGACTAGCATTTTAAGGATTATCTGATAACATAAGCCAAAGTTTTAATACAATTTTTAAATTTGTCAGTGGTTGCCGTAGGTAGAACTACTGGAAAATTAATTCTCAGTAATAATTACAATCTGGTTACGTATGCTTCAAGTAAGGTCATTAAATTATCAATCCTCAAATTTAATCTAAACATTCTTAAAATCAAGTTATTAGTAGAGCCCCTTTTACATTTGAAGACTCCATACTATTTGTAAGATACACATATCCTGAGATGGCTGATACCTGGAGATACAGAGACGAATGGACATCGGAACCTTATTAATAAGGGTTCCTTTTTCATTTTCGCGTACGAAACTCTAAAAGTAATGTAACGGTGATGTGAAGGTGGGTGCGTAGGTGGCGGTGGCGTAGCGATGTCGTATAAATAAAAAGGCGCGCACAGAACATTAATCATCGCACAAAGCACACGAATGTGAATTAACCAGCGAAAACGACAAAAACACTTTTAGATTAAAGTCGAATACTTATTTTCATAATGCAAAATTCTCTCGAGGCGGAATCTAAATAATAACAGTGCGGGGTAATCTCTTTGAGTCCGTGAAAATGGAAATAGATTTTTGTTTTCGTCTCGCAGCGAGCGCGCGGGACACGCTCATCTGGAAACTTCCACCGGCTATTTGAGGACTCATCACTTTAGCAAGTTGCTAGACATTCCATCGGCTGGCTTTGCGCAGTTTTTTGTCAATTCCCACCACCCTTTTATGGACGCTCTGCAGCAAAATAGTAAAAAACTATTAATTTTCGTAAATGCTTTTCATTGCCTTTCCTGTTCTGAAAATGTATTGTAATAACTACAAAATTGTAATAACTGATATAGCTGTGTTGTTCTATTCGCTTCTCAACTCAGTATAAAACATTAAAGCGAACTGTCAAGACAATGTTATTTCCTTGATATTTGTTATTTAAGCAATTTAGTTTCATTAATTTTAAGTTGACCTGTCCATGTAGGCTATGTGCTTCTAAGGAAATAAACGTTTTGACTTTGACTTTGACTTTGAATGTATTGCTGTTAATAACCTCTGTAATAAATATAGTGACAAAAAATGTCGTAGTAGTTGCCTTTATGTAGATAAGGGCTTTGAGTATGCCCATTATTTAACTCGTAGTTTACAACGGCAAAACATTAACCGAGACCCAACCCTGTTTAGACAAAGATAACGCAATAAACATTAACAACGGATCGCGAGAAACTACCGAAACTTCACATCAGCAACCACCGAAGATGTCACGAGGAGCATCTCAGAGCGTCCTCATAAACCCGCCGATGTATAACTACGCTGGAATAAATCCGCTAGTTGTGATGTACACTGCCGGCCTACACCCGAATAACATAAAGCTCCCCATAGTGGACCGGCGCACTAAACACTGCCAAGAGGTTTTAACTGTCGTTATAATATACGCGAGAGGCAGCCGCTGTCCCGGCTGGAATTTATTCATGGCTGTAATAAAATCCGGGATAGTGTACGGCTAGGTTCATTCTCGCACGGAATCCCCGGCTTTAGTTCCATAACGGCTTCTGAAATTGTAATTAAAGAACTACAAAGTTATCTCCACTTAATTACGAAGTATTTGAGGTCTGACTGTGATCGCCGACGACTTTTAAACTTCGAACTTGGGCTATATTTGAGTGCTTTTTAAACTAGTTAGGCGTAATTGGTACCTTGGCACTCCTATGACAAACTTTCAGACAATTATAATTGAGTTGAAGGCAATGAAGCTCAAAATTTAATTTGTGATGACTTCGTTAAATAAGACAACGGTTCGAAGTTTTTGAACGCCACTAATTAAAGGTCATGATCCGAACAAAGTCGATACTAAACTTAATTTCACGTTTAAGTAACTCACTTAGGAGTTCCCTCTGAGTTGAGTTAACAAGCGCTGTTATCATCTGGATCTTAGTTTGGAATATTTACCGTTTCTTTTATAGCTTTACTGAGCTATTTTCAGCTTGAAAAGTTCTCAAGATAAGTTTTTATTTCCATAAGTAGTCGAGTTGGCGCGCTCGGCGATAGGCGCAGCTTTCGCTGACAAATTTAAGATGAATTTTACGAAATGAACAAAGTGCCTTTCTATGTTTTTGTTTGCATTTATTTTGTTTTGTTCTGTTGTGTTTGTATCTGTAATTTGATTCGACAGGCGTATGAAGCTTAGCGAGCCATGTAAGCTTAAGACGTTTTTCGTTTTACTAGCATGAGCAATTGAGTACGTTACATCTTTGATTTAGTATTCTTGCGTAGTAATCTTACAACGTTAGGTAATATTAGCCTTCTCTAAATTTTAAGAAAAAAAGAAATATTATCCTCTCTAAGTTAATATCACAATAGTCACATCAATTTCTTTGTTATACACCAAAAAGTTGAGCGTTTCCCGTATAGAACAATGAACGAGTAAGTCTAAATGGTGAATGATGATATTTTGTGTATTGTTGCAGTGTAATGCGTGTGGTGGAGGGTGAAGGGCGCGGCACCTGAGGACCGCGGGAGCATGGCGGTGTGGGCGCCGCGCGTGGCGCTCGCGCTGGTGCTGTGCCTCGTGCGCGGGGACACCAAGGCCGTGCAGCAGGACAAACTAGGTACGTCAAGTAGACAGACGAATCTAAATTAATTTGCTGTAGTGCTGCAAGCCACGCTGATTCTGAGCAGAGTGACATTGTTGCGTTGGTGACCCGTGAGGTGGGCAGCGAGCGGTCCAGAATTATACATTCAAATATGCGTATCTGCACTGTTTGCCTGAGCAGCCTAGGAATTTTGAACGCGTCCAAAAATAAATTACTAAGATAGGAAGCCAAGTTCTTTGACCCTAACACTGATTTGGGCCCGAAAATGAGACTGTCACGCGTGAGAGTATTAACAACTGCTTTCGATACTTCGATTATAAATAATTGAAGAGGGCTACTTAGAAAACATCAACACTCGTGAATCGTTAAAGTGACATATTACGACTAAATAAGTATGTAAATAAGTATTATACGGAAGTCTGACTTTTGCTGTTTACAACTCGTTTAATCTATTTTCAATCAGCTCTATCAATGAAAAAATAGTTTTGGGCCACTTACAAAGAAAATAAAAATAGTAAATACTCCTAAATTTAAACCGTATAGCTACACCATGACATGCTTTTTAGTATAACAAAATGATTCAGCACTCTCAAACGATTCTTATTCGAATGAAAGCCACATGCCGTAGCCCCGGCGCTCGCAAATTCACGAGCACTTCAAATAATCAACAAACTCCCGCCTTCTGAGGCGCAAGAGGCGCACTACACAAACAAACTTCACGGCTTAAATGCAGTCCAAATAAAAATGTACAGTTACTGCTCAATACACGGCTGGAAATGCAGCTTTTAGGCGATCACCGGCCGCGATAAGTAAAACTCATTAGCGAGGTAAGAAACACCTCGGGGTGTGGTCGGGCCGCCCGTTCTGCCTTGTAGGCTTACCGTATTTGCTTACGGGTTAATGACCCTCTTTGCAGGCTATTTTCCTTTTGGTGTATCTTGAACCATCTCCTCATAAATTTTGAAACAACAATTCGCTTCAGCTATTTCTTACGAAGCAAAGGTAAGCCCGAGTTGTACAATGAGGATAATAACGTTGCAGTGTTTTTCTTGTTTATTATGTCAGCGGTAGGTTTTGCTTTACTCGAGAATTTTTACAAAGTAATACCTCGTGGCTGGGTATAAATAGTCGTGTGTATCCTCTTTCTTCATTGACCTTATAGTCTTATGTAATAATGATATGAGACTGCTCACTTTGTTGTGAAACTCTGACACCATAATTAAGAGAAAACTTTGTCTGACCGTTAGATCCTTCATGGCAGAGTGATGACTTAGCTAAGTTTAAAGAAAAATATACACTATGCTTTTAAAAAGTGCACCTCAACGCGGGCAGAAATGTATGATACTGGCTATAAATATTTATTCTGCTGTTAGGGAGTGAAACGGACATCGGTCGAGTGTTGCCGCGTCGCTGTCACGAAACTCCGCAATTATTTTAAGTTTTATTTGATGCGGGTTGTTTGTTTCATACTTTCTGTTGGATTTCGTTTTAACCTCCTGCGCGGAGAGAATTTGTAAATGTTCATGTTTTATGTTATGCATAATGTTGTGAAAATTACGGTATGGGATTTTATTAGGGTGTTGTCTTTTTAGATACATGGGGATGTATATAATGGAGAACTTTTGACAAAATTAATAGTTTATTACGGTTTACGTTAACTATTTCTGCATATCTTAGCAAAACTAACAAGATATAGTATATGTATTAAATTAACAAAGAATTATTCACACGGTATCATCACGGTTTTTTGTCGACCATACATAGTGAGGACATAAGGACTTAAGAAGATCATATGAAAGATGTCTGTTAACTTGATTAAATCACTGCTTACAAGTGTTTCAAGGTACCTAGTATAAAGATTAAATACAAGAGAGAGTCGAGCGCGGCGGTGCCTCGCTTTGATCGGCAGCGCGGAATCGAATCCACTCTTTTAGCTTTTAGCAAATCAGAGGGACCTTCCATTACGCTGATGGCCACTGTCCATTGTCAACCGAACGTGGGCCGCCCACGGTTTGGACGGAAAACGTTCATTTCTTTTTAATTTGTTTTATGTAATTGTTGTCGTATTAAAATCGCTAGACTGAGATAATCCTTTTGTGAAAACGCTTTTGTTACAATACTTTTGCTATTCAATAAATGTTCCGAACAATTCTCGAACGGAGAGGATGGTTTGGCCTGCGCAGCGTAGGACCAACCTATCAACGGATGTATTAATAAAGGCTGCAAGTTCAGGGTGGATGCAGGCCGCTTCCAACTGTTATATCCGTTCATCAATGAGCGAGGCCTATGTACAGCTACCAGCGTAATACGGCTAAAATGATAATGATGAAAACAGAAAATAACGGCAAAATCCTTTCCGAAGAAAAATTTATTGAGGAACAAGTATACGTATTTGGAAAAATTCTTGCGAAATATGGAGATGGGTATTTGAGCGACAGACACACTAGAGCCGAGTGGATTTGTGCCGGATCGCGCCGGACGCGTCTGCCGGGCTGTGTGTGTATATCGCAGTGCACCAAATCCCGGCTTCCGATGAATACCAGATGAAAATCGAATCTGTCAGCTTGCGTTTACGACGCTGCCGGAACAGCCCGCGACAGCCTGCGAGCTCAGATTCGCTCCACCCTTGCACACTCATTGTCTCTCACCCAATTTGAATATCAAAATTGGTTGGCGACGCGCTCATAAATCAAATCTTCATATGAAAGTCTCCCAGAAAATTTCAATTTCAAAGACAATAAAATTAATCCAAGAATATCAGGAGAGCGACTCCGAGACAAGTTATCGGCCCGCGCGGGGCCCTAAACGGAATGTAAAGCAGATGCCACCGGAGTTATAAAGAGCCTTGAAAAACTTAAAATACGATTTTCGATGTTCATTTTTATTGCAAGCTAAATGCGTCGGCCGCAGTAACGCGATCGCTTTACGAGGCCGCGTCCCGAAATTTGCTACAGTATATCACTTGGAGCTCATTTTGTAATAAAAACTGGTTTTATGAGGCCTTTTTGAGTTTTTATGCTAAAGGCTTTATGCTGTAAAGTCTGACAGAAATTGTCAAATAGATAATAACGAGCTCTTACGACAAAGGACGTCTCCTAGTCATATTATGTTTATTGGCAGCGGTTACCTGCCGCCGTCGGCCGCGCCGCACATTATCACCAAACATGATAATTATGCTTTTAGTAAATTGAGACTAATTGAGCCAATGCCTAAGTAGCTCTCAAATTAACTAGCTGCAAATCTACATTTCATTACCTAAGCTTGAAATTCCAGCAATGTGTAAGCAAATAAAGGTATCTAAACATAATTTAAATATTAAGTGTGTTAATGAAAATTATATATTAAGTTCTAGTGGCCCGCCCCGGCTTCGCACGGGTTTTTATTCAATTTTTTTTCCCGGCAATTATTCGATTTTTTCTCGCCTTTTAAACCCTAGACCTCCACGAACATTTCAAGACTATGATAAGATAAATACTTTTTTTCTCAGTTATATTGAAATGGTTTAAATATTTCGAATACGAAAACAATCGCATTTTGTTTAAAAGATTGAAAGAAGTGATTATTTCATTTGTGTAAAACCGCACCTCACGGCGTTGCTCGCTGCGCACAGCCGCCGTTCATTTATTTTTGCAAAGAACAGACCGAGAGAAAGTTGCTCAGCGTCACTGATAAAAACTTCAACACAAACAATGAAATGGGAATTCTGAGAGTTTTATTCAAAGCTTCGAAGGTGAAAATAGCAAATAGATTTCGCATTGTTACACGGTTTACAGCGTAGAAATATTTGCATTTTGATCGTAGTCGATTTTACAAAATGCTTAGGGAAAATTCGATATAACATCATTCGATTTCGCAAATCGTCTGCATCGGGAACCTGATCACGGACCGCGACCCGGGGGACTATTCTGGAGTCAGAAACATCACAATATCGCACGGCGCGCGAATTTTGCTGACAGCGACAACCGTCCGTCGATATGCAGTCAAATTGACTGCTTCGCCGGTGCTGGCGGCGCGCCTTCTGGCGCAAATCTCATAGTTTGTTACTTTGAGAATTGGTGCCTCAAAAATTTGAATTAAAGGCATTGGTTATTTAGCCTTTGCAGATTAATATGACGGTTATGTATTGATGAGTAATTGTACCTAATTTATTTTTACTTTTAAAAAATAAATAAATAATAAATTAATATGACGTATTGTAGTGATGTCTTGGCCCGTAAATTTTTTTTTTGGCAGTTGTTTAGACACTCTCAGTAAGTACAAAAATCTACCCTTAGATGGCTTAATTGTTAAATCATCGCTACGAGCAAAATTAAATCCTTCCATTTTTCGCGGAAACTGAAACATTAAGTAATCAGTGCAAACTTACTACTACTTACTTAGATTTTCTGTACTAAAATTAACTTACACATTAAAAATCCGTTCAAAAGCGGCAGTGAAGCATGTAAGCAGTCGCAACTGCAACTTATGTTAATAGGAAGAACTGCGAATGGTCATTAGCCCGCCGGGACGTCCCGCTCGGTGGCGCCGCCCCACTCGGAATCCAACATTCGTCCCGTCTCAGCCATTTTACAATTTATTCTATGCACTTCATGGTCTGTCTACGCACCGCCTTTTAAATGAGACCTCTGTATATTATGGCTATTGTAATACGAATCAATTCGTTTCTAATCCAGTTCCGTTGTGAAACCGCATTTTCATAGATATTTGAGGAACTATAAGCCTGTTCTTAAAACTGGGCAGCACGACAAGCGACACCTGACCAGCCAGTTGACAGCTGGCTCCGAACTTTTGGCATGCGAAATTAATGGAAATATAACTCCAGGTAGGTCTCAAGTTAATTCAGAACTAAGATATAAGCAACATACATTTTGGCAAGTACGTATAATATATTTTTCCACTTTCAAAACACTTCAGATATTCACATAATTATTTCCGTTAATAATAATAATAAAAACATTTATTTCCAACCACAGACACACAAATATATAGAAAAACAAAGAAATACTAAATAATACAGTTACAATATAATACATAATATATATGTTGCAAAAGAATGAACCATTGCACACTGTGTGTTTTTCGTGCTCACTGTACAAGTTCATGTTTAAAAGATGCGGTAATAATTTAGCATGACCTACTTATAACATTACGAATAACTTAACGATAAACTGAGAAAATAAGGTTGTCAACACGAGATCCTAACTCTCAAAGAGCAGGTACTCACGTAATGGATCCGTCATTAACAACGTACGAAGTAATAATGACATTTAATTAAATAATTCCCGAGGCAATTATCGGAAGCGCCCGCTAAGTCTGTTAACGGCGATAATCGTTATTATAAGCAAGCGCTAAAGTACCGCTATTCGTTTAACGGCGGTTGCGAAAAATTCAACATTACGGTCGCACTTTTAGCCGGCAAGTTTTATAGTAAAATAAACATTTTTACAACACTAAAATGTTTACGTCAGTTTTTACGACGATACCTGTAGATGTAGTTCGGAAATGTTTTTTTTATAACTTCTTTAATTCAGGATCTGAAGCACCGATGCTAATAAGTAAAACATAAGCTGTGCCGGTTCTCGTTAATAGTTTAAAAGTCGAGTTAATTTTGACAGGTGCCACTGGGAATGGGACTTATTATATTTTTATAGCGAAACTTGTGTCGCAGTCAACTTTCAAAGTTAGCCGGTATTTAATAAGAAAGCAGCCGTCATAAGTGGTGTCGGGGGTTCTCGGCGCGGCGCGCGCGGTCGATGCGCGTAATTACCGCCGGCACGCCATTACAGCCTGATTGTAATCCTGTAATCTGTTTGCCTTTCGTGCTTTGGTCTCTGGCTTGCTTTATTTATGCTCTTTTATCTTTGGGAGCATGTAAATAGGGTTATTTGTCTTATTGGAAATTGTGGTGTTAACGTTGAAATAGCACGTTAGGTGGGCTCGCGCCCGCCCGCCCGCGATACCATCGCCCGGCTGCGTCCAGTGAAACGTATACTGCTTACTTTTAATTTCCAGCGCGAGCAACTTAAAGTGGAGGAACATCGTGACGAATTACTTTTCAACGGAAAGTTGACACTTTTATGATCTCTTGGATAACATTTCTGACATTCAAAGGCCAACGCTATTATTATTCTACTTCCTATTATAATATTTAATGTATTGACAATCTTGTTAAACAGAAATAAGCCGATTTTGAAGTGTTTGTTCAAAAACATCTGTTGATCAGAGCTCCGATGTCCCGGCGATCGTTTGATAAGAAATAAAAAGTCTCGCATTTCCCTATAAGGGTGGGGCGGGGCGCGGGGCGCGGGGCGCGGGCAGAACTCGCGCAGTAAAGCGGGTCTATAGCGGAGATTGACACAGAATCACACCCTTTCCTGGGACTAAAAATGTTCCTCGCGATAATTAAGATTGATACGACAGGTGCGTACAAGGAGCGCTGCTTTCAGCCGCCGCCGGGAACTCTATCAAATAAAGAGTGATAACTCCGATAAGCAGGCGGTATCGGCTCCAAACAACTCGCAATTCGATTCCGCGGGTTATTTTGCCGCGTCACGTGCCGCCGCCGCCCGCCGCGGCTATCTCTAAAATAACATCGCAATTGTATCACGATTTTATTCTCCGGTCCGAAACAACATTATTGATGCGTCGGCTAAGCCCGAGGGAACTCATAAGTGTTATGTTAATCCAATAAGCACTTAACGCGATCATGAAATGCGCCGGCTCCGCGCGCCCTCGTTTTTATATTTACATAACGACCGAGCCTTATACTTTTTTACGTATTAACCGTTGCGGTAATAAAACTGTTTTTTCCAAAAGTCCCCATTTGCGTTCCGGTTCCGCGCAGTCATTTTGTCCGTAATAGGAAACAAGCTGTAAGTCTATGAACAATAAATAAATCGTGCTGGTGCTAAAGTGCGAGGAAGGCACCGGCGCGCCGGAGATCGCGAGCCGCGTTGCCTCCGCCGAATTGAAACAATGCGATTCTGCAAAATGGTTTTCGCTCAAAATGTGAGCGGATTACAAAGATTGAAAACGAGAAAAACAAATGCAACAACAGAAGGGGCAAAAGCGCAAAATTGTCCCGGACAATGCATATTGCCGCGAGTTCCGGAGACGCCGCCGCCGCCGCTCCACTTCGCCTAACGAAATTGCATTTTGATTGTGCCGCGCGCGACCGCGCCGCCTCACGCGCCGCTGAATACAATTATTTGCCATTATTACTTTTCATTATAACGGAAACGTCTTCAGCGAATGTGCCCCGATACTGCGCCGGATGAGTTGTGCCGCGTTTTAATGAGCCCGCGATGACAGCCTCCAGATTAAATCGTAATTGCTTTTCATTCGTAATTACGCGCGCTTCGATGAGACCAAGCAGTAAGCTGGATTTTAAATAACTAACGATAAGAGCGCTCGTAAATAACTAGTCCATAAGCTCGCTCTCGCCACACATTATGAACTTCATGCAAATTCTTTGTAGGTCGCTAGTCGGACTAATTACGAGCGAGAATCGGTCTACAGCTGGTTAGTATAGAGTTCATTTCGGATTGCGGAGCGACTTTAGTAGCCGAAAGTATCTAAGTTGGTTACTCACTAATGGCACTAACTTTTATCATTGTCTTGTAGTACTCTTGTCATAGCTTTTTAGTGGGGCTGTTCAGTTTTTAGTGGCTCTGTAATGTCGATCTTTGTTTCGTTTTATATTCAACATTAACTTTGTGTTGGAATCATAGTTGGGGGGTTTAGTGCAGCTATGTATCGCAGTACAAAGTGTGGCGCAGCGCATTGGTATTCATAGTGCGCCGCTGCGCCGTCACCTCGCGTGCTGTCTGCGGCGCGTGCCGCAGCCTCATGCCGTAATGAAGCGTCTCTGATAATGTGTACCCTCTTATTCTACACTAGACATAAAGGTCGCAATCGCAACGCAAAATTAATTACTTCAACTCCTTTGTCAAGGCTAGGTAATGTTTTAACCACTGGCAGCAAACACCAATAAAATGTTATAAGAGATTGTATAATGAATTTGTGGTGATGTGAAAGCGCGCGTGAACACCGCGCCGGCCGGGGCGGAGCCGGCTACCCGTGTACACCGTCGCATCAAAATTACATTAACCCGACCGCGCGGACAATCGCCAGACCCTTCATCAAAAATAAACAGGACAATAAATAAATAAGCTCACAAACATTACGCACATCGCGTAAATACAAAAAGCGTACCCAAATAAAACAAGAAAGAAAATCCGAAGAACGCGACCCTGCTATCATTTATTTACCTTACACCATAAAGCGGGGAACAAAGCGGCTGCGGATGTTCGCGAATAAATAATAGATGTGCTGTCCGATGGATGGACGGCGGGGCGCGCGGGGGGCGCGGGGTGCTGCTCGCTCGCCCGTCCTCGCTGTACCATCAGGTCCTCAGTTCTAAGCGATTACTAGGATATCAACTATAACCGTTTCTAGCACTTGTAAAACTAACTAAAAATAAATTATGTTGGTATTATGACTATTCAAAAAAAACTTTATCTACATCTGCTATAAAAAAACTTCAGACAGGGCAGCAATTTACCAACAACTTTAATCAGTTTTAAGTCAGTTTGAGTATTTTAAACGGCTATCTTAATATATATAAATCTCGTGTCACAATGTTTGTCCTCAATGGACTCCTAAACCACTTAACCGATTATAATAAAATTCGCACACCATGTGCAGTTCGATCCAACTTGAGAGATAGGATGGTTTTTACGGCGAGAAAAATTCGAATAATTTCCGGGAAAATTTTATACCCGTGCGACGCCGGGGCGGGCCGCTAGTAGATATATAAAGGGATTAATTCGGAGTTTAAGGAAATTCGATGATGTCGTAATAATAATGACCTTCCGAATACCTAGGGACTATTGTATGATAACAATTCCGTTAAAACGATGAGCAAGTTATAAAGGAAACGAGTAGTAACTTTATTAAATTTAAAATCTATTCACACACACAATTTAGTTACACTTTATGAAAGTAATATTCACTGAGTTGACGTTTCAAAGATTTGTTAAATCAAAGTTTTATATCATGTATTTTGAAAAAAAATATTATAGTTAATGTATCATTGACGATCCTACATCTCAAATTTAGAAATGTTCAGTATTTTCTAGTAAATCGAAAGAGATTGCTTAGAACTATTAACTGCACGGCGCGGCAGCGGGCTTTGCGCGATGGTATCGTGTGCAGGAGCATAGGTCAACGAGACAAGTATTATAGAAAAACTGAAAACAAAATTACCTTATTATTATTAGTAGGAAGTAGTAGTCTATACCTGCAATATGAAGTCCCTTACTTTAACTTAAGTTCGTTTTCCACCAGGATGTAATCCTACACATAGTAGTCACAGATAACCAGTGTAACATACATTGTTTAACAACTGCGATAGTAAATACGGGATCGAACCAAACAATGGGACAAAGGAGAAGTGCTCGATACGCGATAGGCCAAGAACACAATGCGCCAGTCTGCAAAACTATACATACAAATAATATACAGCTTCGATGTGTGTTCCACTTAGGGTACATGATTTGTGGGACCTTGGGACGAAATGAATTGGTATACGAAATAGGTTGGTTGGTTCTCACTAACCACGAGGCGCAGGGATTGACCAAGGAGGTTAAAATCTAAATAAAGCTCCATGAAAATGCTATTAATAAATAGTTTAATTATTTTTAAGGACTACAATAGGCATGACTACATAAAATATTATGTATTCTGTTTATGACGTTAGTAAGCCCGTCTGTAAAAATAACTGTACATATATTTTTATATTTATCGCCTTCTAGTTTATAGTCACTTAATAATTTCAATTCAATTCAATTTAATCAGTAACAATTCACAAATCGTATTTGAATTTCTTAAAATTAAATACAATAACTTAGACTATAAAGATTTTTGATGTCAAAAATATAAGAAAGTGCTAAGATATAGAGCATCAAAGTCCTGGCGACGTATACATTTTGTAACTTCATGCACTGTATTGTCTCGATTTTTCATTTGCAAGAAAAAATATTTTAACTAATCTATTAAAATATATCTAATATTTAGTCCATCTATATGATGTACTAATTATTATATTTTAATCATCTACCCTATTTTCTACTAAGTAATCAAATTGTGTAATAATTTTGTAAGCTCAACAATGTAAAGTAAATTCATAAAATAGGGATGGACAATAAGTCGATATCGATAAATGAAGCGAACGATAAATAAAAAAATAGTTTGATAAGCGATATTTTTTTGTGGAAACTAGAATAACACGTTGTATAGGAAAATTCAAAAGTTCTCGCAGCGTAGAGCTCGCATAGTGACGGATGGCTCGGGAAGGCCGCAGGTTTACGATGCGGGCCACTTCCGACCGTAATAACTATACATCTTTGAGGGAGACCTACCTCCAGAAGTGGACGTCTCGCGGCTGAAGTGATGACGCAACGATTTGATTACTTAAAACACTACAATGTTTGTTGATTCGCCATGTCCAGCTCAGCATCATCCATAAGTAAATATTCGAGTTTGAGGTTTATATCTATAATTTAAGTTAAAATACTATCAAGATAATGATGAAACAAAGTAAATTAGAGGATAATATTCTGAGAGCTTCATCTCGCAGTCAGTATTATAATTAAGTTAGTTAAAGAGAAAATAGCAGAAAGGGACGAGTCAATGAAATAAATTATTTAAAGTCGGTTCATTGAGACTCGTATTTATAAGATTCCGAGAATGAGACAAGTGCCTGTCTTCCGTGAAGCACTTTAGATTTCCTGAGAAGCCGTCATTGACAGTTCTAAGCAACCACCGTCGATTTAATGGAAAATACTTAACCCTTCCTTAATTTGTGGTAGTTAGGGGTAGGTACGTCAAAGACACTCCTAAACAAGTGTGTACTATGAGTGAGTATGGCTTTGGTTAATAATTCAATAAAATCTTTACTATTTTACCGTGACAGATGGGTCGACGACACAGTAGGTACGCTGCGCGGGTCGACAGTGGACGCGTTTAGCACAGGATCGTGGTCGATGGAAGGCGTCTGGTAGTCCTATGAACCGCTGTGGGCAACAACAGACTGAATGATGACGACGGCTACACTATATTATAAATTAATGAAAGAAACGCAATTTTAAAATTGTACAGTTAAAATGATATAGACATTCATAAAAATCTAACGAGAAGGCACTGTACCCATAAAGTTGGCATCACGCTACTAAACCAGGCTGACAGCCTTGTCACGTTCTCTTTACGATTCTGACAACCCTAACGTGGACAGATTCAGATTCAGATCATTTAATGTTACAGAAAGAACACATAGGAACAGGTACAGGAAAAAATAGATACAAATACTTATTCTAGTGCAGTAACTATGACTCGTCAAACAGAATGTTTTAATGTACACATTATGACTTTTCATTTGATACGAAAGCATAATAACTCAGAATTTCGTTTGTTAACCATCTTTCGCTTTTACCACGATATGTTTTGAATATTAAAACTGAACTTAAAACCAGCGCTAGAATAGAAGGGTTTCTAACGAAAAAAAATCAGACATAAAGAGGTCCAACTTATAATTTCCCTTTCATAGTCGCGAATAAAATAAATCAGAAAAGTATTCACATAAAATATTGCTTATCATAAAATAAAATATGAGTGTGCTAAACAGTGTAAGGCAAAAGTAAAAATTATTGAAGTTGAAGGATAATCTGTGTCCGCCCAAAGAAATGTTCAACTAAAAATAGTAGTATTTGAAAGCCTTGTGTCAGCATAGCACACCACACTCTCTTGAGTATCTGTTGGCGCAGATAAGCGGCCGTTAAGAGCTAATGTCATTATTATTGTAAGGGAAGGGTTGACAAGTAGCTGACGTTATCATAACCCGACCTTCAAGATCATTTGCACACGTATAAACAACTGAGGCTGGCGAGTTATGTCGAATTTCTATTAGTTGGTATTTATGTTTCATAGAAAGATGTATGTCGAAACTAGATACGTTCACGAGATGTTCTTGACTAAATTATGATTTGTGACTACCTAATAACCTTTTAAATCTTCAATCATAAACTTTCAACTGACACAAAAAATATACATTTTTAAACAATTATATTAAATTTTCAAAGCTTTCATATATATTTGTAATACATAAGCAACACAATAATATAATACGTTTTAAGTACGCTCATAACAATAACAACTGACAAATATTTGCAGAGCACGGAAACACGATCCGACCGCGAATTAACTACAAGTTGGGTCCAATTCACATTTTATCCAAATATTTGTATTAAAATCTAGCCAATGAGTATTTCCAATCCATGGCCAATGAAAACAAACAACTGTATGAAACTTTACTATTAGTTATCTTCATTTTATAGTTATTAATTTATAAAGATAGCGTTGCTGGTGCGGGAATATCGGTGTTCCGAGAGGCGCTGTACGGGGCATTATCGCCTGCAGCCCGCTGTATTCCCGCCGGCACCCGTAAGGTTGAAGCATAGTAAAATATGCCAGACATGACATTCAAACATACACTTGTTACAATTCTTATACAATTATATAAATTAATATTTCCGGAGTAATCACACAGCATCACCTAACCCCAAACTAAGCAGAGCTTGTACTATGGGTGTAACTTGACTGATATTTATGGATATATGGATATTTTTTTTGTAAATACATAGAAAACACCCAGTCCCGAAACCAGAAATTGTAGATCGTACAAAATCTGATCCCGTGGTGGGAATCGAACCTACAACCTCCTGCATCGCAGGCGGACCTTCGCCCACTGAGCAACAGAGGTCAAATTAGGTCATGAAGTAGTTTCGAGGCAGTCATGTCAATCGCACTATTATGAGAAAATTTATTACTCTATTGTATCGCCATAACAAAGGTTTCGTTTTGTGTAGTTGGTTAGAGTGCTTGGAAATCTCGGAGCGCCTTCAATAAGGAAGTTGTTCAAAGCACTGTGACTTTGTTCTTAGGCCGAAGTTTCTCATGAATCGATATTTTGCAATCCGTTTGATTGCAGAAAAGAAAATAGAAATTTAATTTTCACACAAAACCGAATTGATTTTTCTGTTTATTTTTTGTGATATTACGTTTCGGTTAGTTTGAAACGACCTATTTCGATGAAGTTTACCAACTCAGTAAATGAAATTTCATGTTTTCACATTTCGTGTTCAATTTTAGGTTTGTTTCATAAACGAGGCGAATATTTAATTTATCGAGTTATTAAATTTTTAGGCAAATATGTGTGTCGACAAATATGTCAAATACTGGATATTAGTTGTTATATTTTCGCGAAGTAACAATATTGATATTATATGACTGCCTCGGTGGCACGGTGGGCGAATGTCCGCTTGCAGAGCAAGAGGTAGCGGGTTCGATTCCCGCCGAGGGTAAATTTGTTTGTATGTTCTGCAAGCACTTTTCTCCTTGGTCTGGGTGTTTAATATGTATAATAAAAATATCTATATATGTATGTATATTATATTAAGTATATCAGATATCTAGTACCCGTAACACAAGCTTAGAGCTTACCACGGGGCTAGATGTTGTTGTGTAGATTGTCCGGAAATATTTATAATTTATTTATTTATATTGTTAGTAAAAAATATTTTATGTAAAATGTGAATTCTTTAAATATTATTTCTATACTAAGTTATATTATAAAGAGGTAAAGCTTGTGAGTTTGTTTGTTGGTTGTAATCTCTGGATCTAAAGAACCGATTTGAATGAAATTTGGTACATAGATTCTCTTAAGTTTGAAAAGTGGCATAGACTTTTTTCCGTGGGAAAATACATTAAATGCGTTTAACTGCGTTATTAGGTACTGGCAAAATGGTTCCTCATCACTGAGCCACTAAGATTTGTTTCGTTTCCGTTTCAAATTCGAATTCCTCGATAAATACTTTAAGAGAGCTTCTCAATAATTTCAACATAATATTAAAAATATTAAAATATCGGTAATTGAGTAAATATCGCTGACAGATGTTATGTAAATAAATTAGATGTATACATTAAACTTAAAAACACAGCTTTCGATTATTATTGCATAATGCAATGGCGTAGCAGCCGTGTATCCGTGAATCCTAATGAGCCATTAGAATGATTATCACGCGGCCAATAAATTGGCAACACTCGAGCGGGTGCTGTTGAATATCGCAGGAGCTCCGGAACTCTGTGATGCCACTTTTTAACAACAAGTTTCGCCCTACAGGTGAGATTATATCAAATTTACGCGGGATTTAAGCAAAAACTAAATGTAATGTTATATTTTATGATGATAATATAGCTTATCATATGGACACATCTTACGTTATAGTAGGTGGGTCGGGTTGGTACATATTTCGCCTACTTTGGGTAAATATCCGAGACAATACATTTTGTAAATTGTTTCGTATCAGCGAAAGACACAATGTAAAGGTAATAAGGAAAATATTACCTTTTCCCTAAATATGCTGAGTTAATAAAATATGAGTGAATGTGCGAAAATGTCAAATTCAAAGTCTTTCAGAATGAAACAAATAAACAGTCATTCTACCTCTGTGGCTAAAACTATTTTTTTCAGATATTTAAAAGAGCTTGATTATGTCACAAATTTTCGTAGCGGGAATATTCAGACATTAATCCAATCCAATTAGAATACTATTTCAATGTATATTATTCCGTATGTACCTTTTACAATACATACCTGTATAAAATTGTAACCTGACCTGTATATAAAAAATAAACTTGAAACTTTTAGGTTTTCAAAGGGCTTTTTAAAGTTAGAAAGTTAAAAATAATGTTGTTGCACTATTGACACTACATCTAACTCTAAACAAAGCCGTGGCTGTCAAGTGACTGGTATACTTTTTACTAGTATCTAAACCTATATTCGATACTTATTAAAAAACTCAGCGGATATAGAACCTGCGAATTTCCAGATTTAAGGCTTAACTGCGTATCTAGCGATACTAGCCACTGATTTAGTAATGAATAACGTATGTATGTAATACATCAACATGTTAATAACTACATTTGTCAAATGCACACACTAAGAAGCCTCGCACGCTGGTTCTCATGACGGCCCCGCGGCCCCGCGGCCTCGGGGCCCCGCGGCCCCGCCGCCTCGGGCCCCGCGGCCCTGCGCCGGCACAACACACAGCAGCGAGTGCGGTTTCAGTTACCGTTTTAATGAGGCCCGATTCCCGATCCCACATTTATCCGGCAACATTCCGCTCCGGCTTTTTGGCTCGGGCCAATGTATGCGCGGTCACGACACCGTTATTGTCCTATAAGCATTTACTCCCACCTACACAGCACACAGTAGTTTCACCCTTAATACGTGGTATTAACCCGCACTTTCCCATGCAAAGGGCCGGCTGCAATGCATCGGGCCAGTAAGCGACAGTGGCTTTTCAATACGGACAATGCAATAATTATTGGAATGTTAAGTCCACCGCACAGCCTTCATTTCCTGTTACTGTTATTGAGTGGGCTTTCACAGGGCACGTTACGTTTATTGGAAGATACGAACAAAAATCCTATTAAATAATTTGTAAAATATTGTTTTTAAAAATAAATATTCAGGACAATCCACACAATAACAAATAGCCCCGCGGTAAGCTTAAGTTTCGGGTACTAGACACTCAATATATTAGGCATACATAGATATATTTTTTACTATACATATTAAGCACCTGGACCAAGGAGAAAGTGCTTGCAGAACATACAAACACTTGACCCCACGGCGGCAATCGCACCCGCTAAATAGTGCGCTGTCCCGCGCGCCACTGATACAGTGTTTAAAAACAATCCGTTAAATACGTAACAGATCTTCCAATAATTCTCCAAAGTTTTAATTTTAATAATTAAGTCGAGATAAACACAACAGGAAGTGAGTTGAACATAATGTTGAGAGAAGGGAGCAGTCTCATAACAAACGGAGATTGTTGTTATCTGAAGAGCGCTGGTTTGTGTCCGCGCCGTAGCGTCCCCGTTCCCCGCCCAACGCGACGGCGCGCGGTACAACGCCACATCAACGTTCATTTTGTCGCATTTCTCTCGCCGCTCCTCTGAGCCGGATATTCGAGTCGCGCGCAATTATACCTCCCGCTCCAATGGAAAAGCAATTTTAAATTAATATTAATAGGTATTGTTTTGCAATGGTTATGCGGAAAGGCAGCCGAACGCTAGTGTGCGTAGTTTTCAATTTATGACCGTATTCCGCGGCGCGTTTTCCCAACAATAACTTATTGGTAGTACAAGATTTCTTGAACATTTATGGAAAATATTTCCGGCTCGGAATGGGCGGCGTATTGGAAAAAGACTCCAATTACTTTGTTTTTCAATTTGAAAGAGATGAAATCAAAGCTTTGTCATAACACGACGATTGCCGCTCCCGCCGCGCTGTTTGCCTACAATAACAAACATCAAACCTATCAATGGAGATTTTTGTGGATGTTGAACTCACTCCCGTTTTAGCATACAGATCGTTTCCATAAAGAAAATTTCCTCGCAAAAATAAACCTCAAAACGTCCCCAGCCGAGTGAACCGTACCTGTTATGGGCCCGAGGCAGCGGCTCACTGGAGCGCTCGCCCGCCATTTACATGAAAGTACGTATTGATCAAAGTAACTAAACTATCAAGGAGTTCCGTCAAATCAACGAGCGCTCAGCGTGAGTGATGGCGGGCTGCGCCGCGGCTCATGATGGGAGGTGCCCTATGAGTTGCAAAACTTGATAAATACTGACTACTCACCCATAGATGTTATGTTAACCCACACAAGAACATGTTTTATGAATGTTTTACTCATTCGTAACTATAATATAAACACAAGATAATAAGTCATGAATAATCATCGTTATGGTTGAGAACTCGTTGCTCGAAGTTGTTGACGCGTATGTATATTTAGGACAGACGGTCCAGTTAGGTAGTTTCAACTTTGAGGAGGTCAATAGCCGAATTCAACTCGAACGTTGAGCGTTCGAGAAACTTCACAACGTTTTTTTCGTTCCAAATGCCTCAGTGTCTGAAGGCGAAAGTTTTTAACCTGTGTGATGCCAGTGATAACGGGTTGCTTCACTGTAGGCCTTATGAATAGGCACAGAGTCGCTCAGCGAGCGAATAGAGAGGGCTATGCTCGGGGTTTCTCTGCGGGATCGTCACAGAAATGAGGATATAAGTACTCTATAATAGAATTGAAACTTATCTCCTGGTCACCGACATTGTTGCCCAGATAAGTTCGTAGGAGACTGCGGATAGGGAAATATAGTGTCAGACGTCAAACAACAAAATGGATAGATGACTTGGTGAAAGCTGCCGGTTGACGGTACTTGCAAGTCCCTTCCGACCGGTGTAAGTGGCAGTCATTAAGGGAGGCCTATGTCCAGCAGTAAACGTCCTGCGGCTGACATGATGAATAACTTATGAAGTTCAGATGTAAACTAACTGTTACTACCAACAGTTAATTTTATTTTAAATACAAAAAAAAATACAGTCATATTATTATAAAATAACAGATTTTTTAACGGGAAATAACACAAAAGTATTAAGAATCCGAATCGAAATCATAAATTTAAGGGGAAATATCGGTGAACTTCCCCTCCACAATAATAATTCCAACTTGTTCACAACAAATGGAAATGTAATATTTGTCTTTAATTTCAATCAGAACGCTTTAGCAGAGCGCTCGCCGACAGAGCTCCCCAGTGTTATCTCAACTGATTTAAATATTCTTATATTGTAGTTTCCTATCTCTGGAAAGAACGAGCCTTGTTTACAGCGGTTAGTTTGTTTTTATGAGTGGCGTGATAAAGCGCATGAAATATGGGCGGCCTCGCGAGCCAGCCGCCCGCCCCGCCGCCCGCCCGCGGCTGCAATATACCACGCGGAGATATTTACAAACCTACAAACTTTTATAACCTACTATTATATTTGACTTGGTTTTGGGAAACTATGCCGAAACATAACAGTTTTGCTTCTATTTTATTGTTACAGCGTATTCAAACGGTGTGTTCGAATATAGAGGTTTTAGGAAATTGGGCGCGCTTTAAACGCGAATATTTCTGGTATTTTTCTAGGTAAATAATAACCTTTACAGTAAATATTTTACAAATACTTTCTAACATATTTAATCCGGTATGCTTTTGTTTCCTGTTAGCTCTCCGGATAAAACCAGAAGAATAAAATAAAAATGTTTCAGATTATCTTCTAAAAATATCGATAAAAATCAAAGATGATTATTTTATTTATATTTCTAAGGTATGTCTGTGTTACTTCCTACATACTTGAAATAAAAGGAAAGATAACATTACTTACTATTTAATGGCCAAACGATACATTTGAAATGCATTATTATTTAAACGAAATAACACAAGAAAGTTTTCATTGAATAGCTTGATTCCTCCATTCCAGAACCTTTTTTTGCCCAACAGCTATCGGTTCTTCGGCAAATACATGCCACTTCAGCGTGCCAATTTTCAGCGCTATGTCGGTGACTTTAGTTCTCTGACGAATAAGTTCATTGTTAATTTATAAACACAGCAAAACAGAGCCAAGATTGTGTCTACACAAAGATGTCCCCTTAAATAAGCTAGTAGTAAACTAAACTGTCCGTTTGTCTCAAGAGTGTTTCTCCGCCGGTAATGTGACGGGCACCGGTCCAGCTCAGGTGGTTCAGCGGACCCTCTGGGGGTGTGTAGGGGGTTGCTTCAGCGAGGAGACTTTGAATGACGTTATGTTTAATCCAGATGAGGTTAACCACGTATGTTCCGCGTTGAAGTAGGTTGGTTGTGCAGTGGAACCTTTTGACAACTTCTCAACAAAAGTATACAGAATACCAGTAGGTAGTTCTAGATATTGCAAAACATATAATAAATAAATATATAAGGGGCTCCCAAACGACAAACGTAATTTATATAAAGCTTAACAACGAAATAGAACGATAAAGATATATCATGCCTATCAATTTATTTCATAGAGTATTTTCCTTATGACACATTAATCCTTACGATAATTAAAAACGGCTGTTCCCCTTATTGAAAATAGCAATAACTTCTTTGTCACCCGATTACCTTAAGAAATCTGTAGAATTCCATCCAAGTAAAGAGCTTCTCAGCGCAGCTCTTGAATAGGAATGCGGCAATGCGTGTGTCTCGGATGAATCAATCGCAGTATAATACGAGGCGAGAGCGGGTTCACACACACGATCCGGATCCGACCCGAGCCCGTGATTATAATGCTCCAAATTCGTAGAATAGGGTATACGACTATAAAAAGTCACAATTCGCTTCTGATATCAGTGTAAAAAATTTAAACGAACTGTCAAGACAATGATATTTCCTTGATTGTTCTTAGTTTTTATTCAAATTAAATTTAAATTGACCTGTTCGTATGTCCTGGGCTTCTAAGGAAATAAACGTTTTAACTTTTTTTTTTTTCTTACAAACGAAAAATTTACCTTCTACTTTCTGGCATTTGCCCATGTAAGTGACACAACCGGCTAGATGGAAAAAAATATCTTTAGAATATCCATTATGATTAAGAATGTTTTTTTACAATTTTATACTTTGATTGAATTTGTTGCAAAATTAAAACGCTGTTTTGGGTTATTTACAATTACTTATCAGAGACCAGATTGGGTCGTCATTTACATCGGAATTATTTTGGAATTTTCTGAAGCCAGAATATATTCACGGGATAGGCCCGGATTCGGATCGGACGTTGTGTGAAACTACTCTGAGAGCTCTCGCAGTGCAGAGCGCGGGGCTTCGCCACTTACCTCCACTCAGACCCTTGTCATTCTCCATTGCTGTTCGCTGTACGACAAACAGAGACTGCCTTCACGATCACAGCTAACTTACTTACTGTCAAACTTCACTAACATGAGCACAATACACAATAACGCTTCAAAACATGATTGTTACCTGATTCGATATACGTTGATATCGACTGACTGTCAAATCTATGAACATAATGTCAGGAATAGATCATCTGACAATAAAAAAATCGGCCCATAAAGTTTAAAACGCATCTTTATATTCCTTTTTTTTCTATATAATATAACAACCACCCTCTGATTTTTTTTGGTTCCTGTCCCGTTATATTAATTTAAATTTTAATCTGTCATCTGTAATTATGTTATACCTCTATATTACTATCCAATATAGGTATAATATATAACTTAATACACGCGGGCAAATCAAGAAGTTTAAGTACGATTGAATTTAATTGACACGATAATAAAGTTTCTAACTGTTTGCTTGCACGTACATGTTGTTCTGTGAATAGAAACATGATATTGCGTTCATTAGCAAGTATATAACACAGTGCATTCCTAAATGAACAGAATTATTGACAGCATGTTGAGGTCGGCGGCGGCGACACGAGCAAGTTCAGAACTTCCTGCATTCTATAGATAGCCGGCTTCGGCTCTCGGAATAGTTCGCAGATCTTGTTGTTTAGGGCAAACTGCTCGGTCACTGACCCGCCGCTAACTCGCCAAATACGGAGTTGTACTCTACGAATATCCCCTTTTCATTAGCGTGGCGCAGTTCTCAATCCAAAAATCTCAATACAATAACCCGGGGAATGACTGCGCGGGATGTCCCAATAAAACGTCACCGATACAAACAAAGTAGTTTCAATAACCCGCGAGGGCGGGCGGCTGAGCTGACAATTCCGCCCAACAACGATAAAACTCGATAAGTGGATAAAAATTCGCGAACGGAATAAATATCAGCGAATACTTTTTGCTCCGTCCTCGATCGTTATTTATTATTTATGGAAATAGACCTGGCGCGAGGCGGGAAGGTCGTCATATTTTTCTTAAAAAAAGTAATGCCCTTCTGCAGGCGTACGTTTGTCATGCAAATTTATGCGTTCTGCTTTTAAACCGATCGCGATTCCTGACGAGTACTGAAAACGGATATAAAAAGAGTTTTATAAATGATACTAATTCCAGATTTATATGTTCTCGGCACGAAAATCGTAAATTACCATCGATATTGTCTGGTAAGTTGGCGTTTCACTATTTTCTTTGATTTTAAAGCGCCGTTGTAAAAACGCAACATTAGACATTTCAAACTTATTTGTTTAGGCATTGGTTGTATAATAATAAAACAAAATACCTTCTTTATAGATGAACTAACGAAGTTTTAAGTGAGGCAAACAAAAGCAACGCTTATGCTACGACGTAGCTCTACAGCCGCTACGAGTAGGTCTACGAGCAGCTACGAGTTGTACAGACTGCTACGAGTGTTTCCGCGAGTTATCTACTAAATGAGTGTAGCCCGCGCTTGTCACATCGCATTCTTTAGAAGAGTACATCGCTCGCGTGGGAAACGCGCGACGAACGGCTGGAAAATAGCTGCTATTCAGCCTGCAAATTGCTTACCACATCAATAGAAAACGACGTGCTCCCTTCACAATGCCTCCCGCCTCATACAGCTCCTGTTTTGTATTTAGAATAATACATTTATTTTTGTCCAAACTTCACAGAAGTTTCTTCTTGTTCACGTGGAAGCCAGAGTTGCGAACTCGGCCGAAGAATGGAGGCCGCAGCGTTCCCAAGTAAACCTCTTACTTGAGAATACCTAATTGCATCTTGTTTCTCCAAGAAACTAATTGAATCTGATTCCCAGTTCAACAGTTATAAATTAACGTGAATAAATGTTTCGAAGGCTGTGTGGGAACGCAAATAAGTTCTCCACCACAAAACCTCGCAGAGTTATTGTGCACGCCGGAGCCAGGCTGGCGCGGGTATGAACCTTCTTTACTGCTTTAAATTGTATTATACAACATTATTATTAATAATATCTTGAAACCTTGAAATAAACCTAAAAAATATAAACAATATGCTGGTGTAAGCAAAAAAAAAAACTATAATGATTTCAAATCTAGATCCTAAGATTACATCATGGACATTACCTATGCTTCTCCCAAAGCAAATAATGTCACCTGTCGAATCCGGCAAATTCATAACTTTATTGTTGAGTCCACAAGCCCCGGCCCGGCGCAGGCCTGCGAGCGGCGCCATAGCCAAGTAATTACGCAGCTCTCGCCGAATCCTACTTCCTGCAAAGTTTTGCACAAACTTAATCAAACTAACTTTATCTATTTCGCTGAATGGTTGCTCTTAGTTGCTATTGTAAATTGTAATGTCTTATAGTTTAGGAAACCAAAAATAACACAAGTACTATTTTGGTATAAACTTGGCTTGTTTGCGCCTACTCAAACCTCAGTCACGGGAATCATTTACCGTCGCTTCATAACATGTATAAGGTTTCATAACGAATTACCATTATGAGAAGTTTATTAATTTTATGGTTTCGTGTTCACTTCAATTTCTGCTTTGCTGTTCTATGATAACAGTTTCGCAGGAAACAAAAATTCGGTCAAAAAATACCAGCAAGCTAGCCTTTTATGCAGCTTTCCTGCCAGAAATATTAAGCAGCAATTTGGTGATGCAGCATGTTCAACATGCACAGAATTAAACATGGCTTAAATCCAAAAAACAGATCAAGTTCTGTCAGTATTGTATGATAATTTATTCGTCGTAGGTAACATACTGACTTGACTTCGTTTCGTTTATATGTGTATTGTATAATCATAATTTAAAAAAATATTAAAAGTAAGCACAAGTCACAGAATGTGTCAACAATATTACGAAAGGTTTTTTAGCAAGTTGTTTTCAATTGAAGCATACATTATGGATAGTGTAAAAACTCAGGGGAGCGAAGTTTTGAGCGAGTAAATATAAGTTGGTGAAAGGTTTTGCGCGAAGTATCGCGAAGTTTGCGCGACAAGTTCGCGGCGGCGCCGCCGGCTCACACCAGCGCTCGAGGTGGGACGATGTGTATTGACGCCCAACTCGCGCTATTTCATTTCCTTCCCCATTTCATATGGTAGTTAGTAAACGCAGTTTTGTAAATGGAACATAAAATCCTTTTAAACTGAATTACATAGGTTTTTTACAAGATGTAAGAGCTTAGGCGACTTTCGCTTTTGCAAATTTTGCAGTATTCAATACAAGTTAAAGCGGAGTGCCGTAACTTTAGGAAAATGCAATTATAGGACGAATCCAATGAATCTTTTATCGACAACTAACAACAACTGTTGTTCAAACAGTTATCTGTAAACATTGATTCTTAATTATATGTAGCTGTTGCTTCAATCACAATAGGGTAGATGTCTAAAAACAATAAGTCCGGGATTAAATAAAAAAAATAATTACAGATACTTTTTTGTTTGCATTCAAGTATCGCGTAGCGTAACGATTTCGCACGATTTTTACCGAATATAAAAGTCACAGAGTCCTCTACGTAACTTTGACGCACTGTGTCTTGGCACTTCTTTTATACATCTATAAAGTGAAAATAGGTGCCATGTAATTATAGAAAGACTTAAACACTGTTTCCTATTTTTTAGTGTCGCCATCATGCCTATTGTATAAATTTGTATCTACATAATTTAACTTTTAGGAAACCTTTTGAATATCATATTGTAAAGTTAACTATCTAGTTCCATACCAATGCCATATACAAGTTAAAGTTTAGAAGTTGTTGCATACATTTTGAATGAAACGCCGTTCTATTATTATTTTCATGTAATAAATAGAAAAACAATTGGATATTAAAATATATTTTATCATTATTATTATAATACGTAACCGTTGCTATTCAAGCAATTGAATAAAACTATAACTAACAACCTAACGTAACCCAAATCTTGTTCGTTTTTGATAAACTCAGTATATGCCAACTCCTTGAGGCTCCTTGCCCATCGCCCATCGCCCATCGGCCATCATCGTCCATCACGGGCGGGCGATGGGCTGACAACCGCACGAGACGAGGGTCCGCCCGCCTAATGCGAAAATGAATTATGATCCCTTGTAATACGGCTCGTTATTAAATCATCCGTTCTACTACCTCTTCCTGAATCAACAATTGTTTTAAATTTTAATATCATGTGAGGTTTTTCGCTGGGAAATTAAACAGGATTTTAATTTATTCTCTGTTGGATTGGGGTGTTTGTTATCATTAACAGAAATCAGCCCTGGGCTGTGTTGTGTTCCTTTGATCTATTATTATGAAACAATAGGCCCTTTTCGTTTTAGTTCCAGGGTCCCATGAAAATAACTTCCAGAAACAATTAAATACTATATAAATAGACAAAGATTAACTACTGTGGGCGTTTATAACAAAAATACTAAAGTTCAGCATAGTTCTAAATGACAAACAAAATAATCCTACCTTTCTTATATCTATGTAATTTTCAGCTATGGTTTATATTGGATTCATAATAAATCTAAAGTGCTTATCAATTTACGCATGAAACTGTGTTATGGGTGCTGGATTACTTATGAAACGTTATGCAAATGTTTATAAATGTCTCATGTGAAAATTGATATGCTCCACCAGTGAGGCAGTCAAATCAACCATAGGAACGTTTGGCATTCAATTAAATCTGAGTTGTTAGTCTTAAATTGAGCGCTTGTAGTGCCCCAAGCGCAAAGTGGAGCTCCAAGACAAAGGCGCGAGTTGACCTCTCAGCCGCCGGAACAACTCTCCATTGACTTTTAAAAATGAATTTCCCTAAACAAAGCATAATTAATATTTAGCATGACAATGCGCTCGCTGAAAAGGACGGAAGTGCTCGTATTGTGCATAACTCTTGGCGCGCTTTGTTTCGACAGCTCAATATTTACGCCCAATTCACTCCGAAATAATCATTATTTTCACTCATCATTTTATCCCCCATTACTCCAATAACTCCGCCATATCTTCCACAATATTAATGGAATTTCCAGTATACGTTTCGCAATAAATCCGGATAATAATTTGTTATTGGTAAAGGAAGTTGTAGTTGAGCATTTACATGGCAGTTTTAGCAGCTCTCTCAATATTATTCTTAAACTAAGTTGAACTGGGTCGTATGCTGATACAGCGCTTTGCAAACAAGTCCCAAAATCAAACTGTTTAGTCAAACTATTGGGAACAAGTGGACCGTTGGCCGTTCCCCGTTATTGCGCCGCCCGCCCCGGCTCCATTTACAAAAATGCTCGAGAACCGAACCGTCACTTACCTCGTTAGCACTGAAAGGGTTATAAAATTGCAGTCTTTATATTCAAAGTCGATTAAATTGACCGTTTCGGAACGTAGATATTGTCAGGTCGGTCGTTAGGAGAATGGAGTGGAGCGGAGTGCAAGGAGGCGGTATTGTTCGTCGCCGCGTGTGCAAGTAATGAGGCCCGCTCCTAATAACCTGCTCACTTATACCGGCAAACGGGGAACGGGAAAGGTCCTGAGATATGACCACCTTATGTTGAGCACTGCTGCGAAGGAACTGAGATCTATTCAGAATCGCGTGACCTCTATCTAAACTTGACGAATGTTCATGAGGAGTGTTTATAAGCATTCATACTTGAACTATTTTTAACTTGTTATTTTCTCACATTCTAGTGAGGTATTTGTTTTTAACTCTCGAACAATAAATCTAAATTTAAAATTTAAGAAAAACCCCCGATTCCATTGCCTTAATTTCCTTAAATGTATAACAACATAATATTATGTAATGTGGACGCGATGCGATACCCCACACCAGTATATTTGCAGATTTTCGGTTTTCCTTCCCCACTCTAACCCCCATAACTTTTAAACGGCTCAACCGATTTTCATGAAACATGTCTAAGAACACTCGCGCCAGACTCACCTTTCATACAAAAAACCTGTCTGTCTGGGACAACATAGCTCCCGAACGGATTGAGCGATTTCAATTTAGTTTTTTTTTAATGAATGGTGAGTTTCGCGCGAGTGTTCTTAGACATGTTTTATGAAAATCAGTTGTGCCGTTTAAAAGTATGGTGTTTATCTTTCAAGGAAATTAAGGCATTGAAATCGGGGGTTTTTCTTAAATTTAATTTTAGTTATAAACATAAATAAATGTTGCTGGACTGAATAATTTGTAAATGTATTAAACAATGTTATAGTTTTACAACAAAAGCAAGTTTTTCAAAATGGTCGCGTGCAAATTGAGAAAGTAATCTATCATAAGTAAAAAATTTAACAATAACATCAAGTAATAATACATTAGATTTAGCGGAATTCCATCCCAACTATGGAAAATGCACTTTAACGCAATAATGCGGTGAATCTCAGCAAAAATTCATAAATAGTAAAATGAGTGGCCCCATTTCATAGTTACGATAGACTTACATGATACACAGCGATTAACACTCGAGCAGTTACTTGCAAGTTGGAGAGGTAGTTATAGTTGTAATGTCTGCTCTGTCCGTTAACTTTTGATTTGGAAATTACGGAACAACCTGAAACTTGTGAACCAATTTAGTGGCAATAACCGAACTAAACGTAATATGACCGAACTAATAAGTAACAGGGCGAGTGCAGGATAAGTGTGCGTTGATACAAAAAGCGACAATGGCTTTGCAATGAAATGAAATGAAATTTGTTTATTGCTTGAAATATGGTTTACATAGGGGTCAGGTTATTTATACAGTTCTACATACTTCGTCAATTCAGATTTGACATGCAATGTCAATTATAATTAAAAACTTACTTTAAAAACAACTTTAAAAATTACTTTTAAAATAAAAATATTTCTGGACAATTCACACAACCACATCTAGCCCCGTGATAAGCTCTAAGCTTGTGTTACGGGTATATTTGATATACATACTTAATATATTAGACATAGTAATATAGATATTTTTATTATATTATATGAAACACCCAGACCAAGGAGAAAATACGTGCAGACATACAAACAAATCCTTAGCACTAGCCCCGCACGCGGACTTTTGCCCACCGCGCCACTGAGGTATTCAAATAAATATTAGGTCCTTACATATGAAATTGGCGTTTTTCGTACTGGCCACTTTAATCACAAATTTCTCCTCTTTGGTAAGGAATTCCAAATTCAAATTTGTACAGCTATAGACTCATGTATTTGTGCCTCGATGATCGTCATTCATTTGTTTTTTTTCTTCTGTTTTTTTCTGTTTGCGTCACTCATTTTACAAAATGGAAAACTTAAAATATCGCATTATTTACGAGTACGAGTTCCGCCGTGGCACTAGTGCTGCGGAAACAACTCGAAGGGTGAATGATGTGTATGGCGGTCGTGTTGCAAAAGAAAACACAGTTCGTTTTTGGTTCCAACGTTTTCGTTCTGGAAATTTCGACTTGCAGAACAAGCCCCGTGGACGGCCTGAGACTCAAGTTGATAATGAAGAGTTGAAGGCTATTGTGGAAGCGGATCCATCGCAAACCACGTCCGAGTTAGCTGCAGGCTGCGGTGTTAGTGATAAAACTGTTTTAATTCACTTGAAGCAAATTGGGAAGATTAAAAAGCTTGAAAGGTGGGTACCTCACGAATTGACTGAAGCAAACCGGCAAACGCGCGTCGACTGCTGCGTTACATTACTAAACCGGCACAATAATGAAGGTATTTTAAACCGAATCATTACCTGTGATGAAAAATGGGTTCTTTACGATAATCGGAAGCGCTCAGCGCAATGGTTGGATCCTGGCCAGCCAGCCAAATCCTGCCCCAAGCGAAAATTAACCCCAAAAAAGTTACTTGTAAGCGTTTGGTGGACTAGTGCCGGTATTGTTCATTACAGTTTTCTCAAATCTGGCCAGACTATTACGGCTGATGTCTATTGTCAGCAATTGCAAACCATGATGGAAAAGCTAGCGGCTAAACAACCTAGGCTGGTCAATCGCTCCACGCCACTGCTGCTTCACGACAACGCTAGACCACACACTGCGCAACAGACGGCTACTAAATTAGAAGAGCTTCAATTGGAAAGTCTAAGACATCCTCCGTACTCCCCGGACCTTGCTCCAACAGATTACCATTTTTTTCGAAATTTGGATAACTTCTTGCAAGGGAAAAAATTCAACTCCGAAGGGGCAGTCCAAATCGCCTTCAAAGATTTTATTGATTCCCGTCCGACTGGTTTTTTTAGTAAAGGGATCAATGAACTACCTATAAGATGGCAAAAGTGCATAGAAAATAATGGTTCATACTTTGATTAATTAAATATATTATATTAAAAATATTCGACTTTTTGTTCCTCCCATACAAAACGCCAATTTCATATGTAAGGACCTAATATTATTAATAATAATAAATATATTAATTTTATAAACTAGAACGGCCTACGATATTAACCACGTCACGGATTCATTTATTCATTAAGTTTATAATGTTTTTAATAGTTATTCTGATAAACGGGACCATAAAAAGCCGTTGAACAAACATTTATTAAAAGACGTTTTGAAAAACGGCGATGTCGAAATTATAGATATTTTTGTCCTTAAATGTGCTCACGTTTGACTGCAGTCCAACCCAGAAGCATTGATGAGGACGAGAAGAGCGATTTCAAGATAAAGGTTATCAATTCGTGTCTCAAATGATTTCGGGTATATGAGGAAAAAAGGAATTGGGGTAAGAATTCCACTTCTTAGCTCTGCGCACAATAAATAAAAGAATTCGAGAAGCTTTCGTGCGAGTTGAAGAGATATGCACTTGTGAAAAAATTTCTTAGCACCGGAAGATAAAATAGCAACGTTCTTATTATTAAATGAGCATGAGCTGACTATCTAACTCTTGTCAGCATAAAAAAAATAGTATAAGATGGCCTTACATTATACTACTACTACATTTAGGAAACCGTGTACAGTTAATAAAAAATAAACAAAAATCAGTCAAATTAATAATAGTTATAAGTGCAAAAAGATGCATTCAGATACGTATGCATGTTGATGAATTATTTAATTACTCATAATCATCTGAAAACATATATTTAATTTCCATTTGCAGTTGCGTAGGTTGTTTCTACATACAAATAATGTGTCCATGTATTTATGTGAACTCATATTTAGTGGGAAATGAACGTACTAACAAGTTTTATAGTTTGAGAAATTTTGTCGCATTTTTTCAACAGTTGCCAACCGTTGTTTCTTGTGAGTGCGCAATCAGAGGTAGGCTTTGTGCGGGCCGCTCCCTCTCATCAATCTCGCGCCTTCTCTCATTAACAACCCCAATCAGCAATCCAAAATCTATTCCAATAAAACCCGCATATTATTATATACAATATATTCTATAGTCTATATTAATATTAAATATATAACAATTATAAAACAAAATCTTTAACTTTAGTTAAAGAGTTTGTTTTATAATTGTTTGTTTGAACGCGCTAATGTCAGGAACGATTAAGATTTAAAAAAAACCACCAAAAACCATAAAACACGGGCAACACCATGTGGCGTGAAAAGCTCGTTACAATATTATATTAGTAGATAAAACAGTCCACGAAATCCCTCATCTTAGTAACTAAATATGAAAAGAATTTCATAAAGAGTCTTTTACAGACGTAAGTGCTCACGAAGACGCTCACTTTTCTGCGAAATTGTTTTATATATTTTTAAAGGCATTCATCATCATCACCCTATTAACGTTCCCACTGCTGGGACACAGGGACTTCTCTCTTGACGAGAGAGATTAGGCCTTAATTCACCACGCTGGCCAAATGTGGGTTGGTGAATGTCACATGCTCTTCAAACTCTTTTTTAAAGTTCTCAGAACGTGCCGGTTTGTCTTCACCGTTAAAGCACGTGTTTAAAGCGCACATAAATTTCTCAAGAAGAAAAATCCAGAGGTGCGTGGCGGGGTTTGAACCCACGACCATCGGAATGAAAGTCGAGTGTCCTCCCACTTAGCCAACACAGCTTTTAAAGGCATTATAATAATACAATTAAATTAGATCAGTATGTTTGTCTATCAAAATTGTCTCTGCCGGTTTCTTTTCTCCATCCAGTATTTGTTAGATTTAAGGTAGTTTTACTCCAGGAACCACCACCATCATCTTTTGACCACCAAAAATAATGTTCTTACAAGACCAACCTAACCTTAGCCAAGTTCCGGGGCGGAAAGCTTATGTTTGTCCATGTACCTCAATGTTCTTAGTCAATCGATGCTTCTTATTAGTCAAACAGGGGTGGCTATGTGCGGGCCGCTCCCTCGCATCAATCCCACTTGCAGTGCCCATTATCGACTCAATCCGTTCTCTAATTCGTACGCCACGGTCATTCCGACGCTTCTATAAAACCGCTAGATCACTTAGTTAACTTCATTGACTACTGTATAACTCTATCTACTGTATAAAAAATACGATTGACGTATTTCGAACGAATTTTCTTGTAAACAATCTACCACATGTAAATAAATCATCATGAAACAGGATGATAAACTACCCAACTTCATGAACAATAAGCGATTCGTGTCATTTCTTTCAATCACAATCAAAATAAATACACCGCCTTTTATTGGTTTAATTATAAAATGAAAACCCGACGACAATAAAGGAAATAACCCAGCTGTCTGTAATAAATCCCAGGTACTTTATAAATACATCGGGCGTCGTTTTGTCGGTCCGTCGTTTAATTATCCCGGCGAGGACTGATTCGGCCCCAGGAGGCGATTATGCACGCAAATTGGAACCCCGATTATAGACCACTCGACAGCCGAACGTGCGTCACCGAACGGTTGTGTACTTGTGTATAAGCCGATAGTTGTGTTACTTACCTTTAGAGCTTATTGTAAGCGGGCCGAGAGTTGGGGATTATTGTTTTTGGTAGAGAATAATTATTTTTTGCGAAATATGGATTTAAGCTTAAAAAATGAGTGAGAAAGTTGAGTGAATTGGTTATGTAGTTCTTTGAATTTTTTCTTGGGTTTATGTCGGCCACTTTCCACTTTCCCGGGGGATTATAATTTTTAGAAGCACAATAATTAATAACTTTAGTTTTCCATTTGTGTTAGATTGTTTATCGTTAATATTGTACAAAGAATAGTTATTTAAGAACCATTTATATTACTTATTAATATTCCGCTCATACCTTGTGCCAGTTCTTGATAGCTTTTAATGAGTGCATTGAAGAGTAGGTTTCCAGTCCGCTGGGCGCGTCTACTTATAGACCGGCATTCGTAATATCGACGATCTCTTCGTTAAGATATTATTCAAAGAAATATCTTGAAGAAATCAACTATAATTGTGTCAAAACTGATATACCCTCTCGTATTTTTAGTATCTCCTCAATTACAACTTCATTCAATCGTTCATTTAACTGCCTATATATTGAGTCAATAAACAGAACTGGACTAGTAAATTTACTGTCATTCACAGAAAAAAGCGACTCTTTTCAAATAACAGTCAATGAAATTGAATAGAGCTTTTCAATTCCGGTTTCAGTGCGTGGCGGGCTGAATCAATAGGTAGGGCATTAATCACGGACATTAGGGCCGCCGTCCACCAGCCGTGTGTGTGTTATCTGGACATCGCACAAAGAGCTTCCGGGTGTAAGGCGGCTCACTTAGATTCTACTGATGCTCTAAATGGTTCAGCCTCGTCACAAAGTGCCACAAAATTAACATTATTTTGTCCATTTCAATTCCTTATTTACTTGGGGTAATGGACAAATAAATTGATACGCTTACATTGGAATAAAGCATTAAAGATAAAATTAGGCAGCAGTTTATATAATGATATAACTATAGAAATGATAAAACAATCCTTAAGTACCATATAAAATAACTTTTAATACAGGGGTGCCAAAATACCCAAATTAATGGCGGGTAACATTGTTACGAGTTTCATGGAAAAATCTGTCGAGATATTTACATTGCTAATGAGAGTCTGCCCTATTGAAATTGTCTGTGAAGTTTCACAGACGCGCAAAAAATATTAAAAGGGGCTCCGAAACATATCATAAATCGCAAACATACAGCTATGTTCTCAGAGGGAAACAATATTTAAAGCTCAAAAGAGATGTATTAGGGCAATGTATGGTCTGAAACCCACAGAAAGCTGTAAGACATATTTTCAGTCATTAAACATATTAACGTTGCCGGGGCTCTACATTTTCGAGGTTTCCATCTTCGTTAAATGCAACCTGAATTTATTTGAAAAACCGTCACACACACGCAGTAGACGGGATGAACATCGCCTGTGCTCTGCTAGAGCAAACACAGCACTAGTGAGCAAAAGTTTTTTTGGAATGGCTCCTAAAATTTATAATAAAATACCCAATAATATAAAAGAGTTACAAATGACAATGTTTAAGAATGAACTCCATAAACTTTTGACCACTAAATGTTATTACCATGTAAATGAATTTTTGACTGATAAAATTATAATTGAAATTTAATTTAATTGAATCTGACATTTAAAATTATTTTACTTGCAATTAATTTTTCTGTAATTTTATCTGTTTTCCTAAATATTTTTTCTTTAATTATACACATAAATATTTGCATGCTCCAGATAAGCAAAACATGTATGGAACTGGAATCACTGAACATCTTTTTGTAATTATATTGTAACCCATGTTTGCAAATAAATATTATTCTTATTCTTATTCTTATGTCACCAGGGTTGTAGCTGGCACAAGCCGTCGGTCGGCTCGCTCTCTTATAGTATTTCGTGGAAACCAACAAATGGGTCTAAGCCTTCGTTGTCACTGAATCAATTTGAATAGCTATCGAGCTATCGGTGCCCACAGAATTTCATTAAAAATACGCCTAGTAGAAAAAACAAGTCTTTTATGAAAATTTATTCCATCAAGTCGACTGATATTTTAATAAAAAATACTCTTTAGCCGGCGAGTGCATCTTGGAAATTGGATTCGATACTTTATTTTCCAGAGCTGAATTAAAATTTTCTTTTAATCTTCGTTTTTATTGGGCTTTCAGTGATATTATCATAGGCAATTTATGAATCAAAGTAGTGTAGACAAACGAAGTTTAGAGTTCGTTCGTTCCTTTTCAGCGTATTGCGTTCAAAGTATCTTTTGAAATACATATACGAAATTTCAAATGACGTGTGATACATACACGACGTCAGACATACTTTCTTCCTGGTATTATAAGGAAGTGAGGTATAAGAATGTTTTGAAATAGCTGGCGGCAGTGGCCGCGCCGTCGACTGCCTTCTATTCAATTACCGCCAAGGTTGTGTCAATCAAGCAAATGATTGATCGATACAAATGCCCCGTATTTTATTATTCCCGTAATTCAGATTTATATATGTTCGTAATAGATTGAAATAAATTAGGACGCGTGTTTGTATCAACGTTATTATACTTTTTTAGAGCGTTTGTTTATAACGAACAAAATTGAGAAACAATAAGCTGAAGCTTGAAAAAGATTACGTCGGATATTTTAGTGTAGGAACTCGTTTCCAGTTCTTAAGCAAACAAAATATCAGCAACCAAGAATGAGAACCAAGAACTAAAATTATTTGCAAATGTTAAGGAAACCTAGATTTATTAAGGAAACGTAATATTTAAACTCTGAGCCTACAAATGTCTTCGCTCCGTAGAGAGTAGCGAAACCGTTTATTTTTTCAGATTGTGCCTTTTTACGTAATTCCCGGCGAGAGCTCTGACCTCCCTGCGAGTATTAAATTATTTCCTACCTGCTCAAAATAACTTTCATGATACAGGTAGATTAGATGACAGACTTCTAAGAAGATAGTCGGGTGATCAGTTACTTCAGACGCCCGCGGGGGGTGACGTCACGATTGAGCGATGGGCTCCAGGGATACACAGATTGGTATGTAGTTAGTAGGCGGATTTATAATTTGATTTTCAACTTTCCATAGTTGGCTTTAAACTTCATTATCCCCCGGCTTGTTCTGAGAAAATAAACTTAGTTGTTGCTAACTACAAGTGCTCCGTTAACGGATGATGGAGTACGCGCTGCTTCAAATGAATTGCTTAGTTGTACCGCACTGGGGTCGAGTCTTGCCCACGCCATTCTCATCGTCAGCTGTTGAACGAACAGGAAAATACGAAATACATATACATGTTTATTATTAGATTCTGTTATCTCGTGCGAAACCAACTTTCCAAACTTTTTAACAGAACATGTTGTGTTCCTTTTTACTGACATCTCTTAGCATCATACGCTATACGGTGTTTTCCACTTGGTTAAATCTTCTTGGTTATTGTGACTTTGGATGTAAAGAAATTATCGTCCTTCAATAATATTCAAAGTCAAAGTCAAAGTCAAAACGTTTATTTCCTTAGAAGCACATAGCCTACATGGACAGGTCAACTTAAAATTAATAAAACTAAATTGCTTAAATAACAAATATCAAGGAAATAACATTGTCTTGACAGTTCGCTTCAATGTTTTATACTGAGTTGAGAAGCGAATAGAACAACACAGCTATTCCGACCGAAATAACTTCAATTTTATTAATATTCATTAAGGAGCCTCCCTTATGTGTCTCACCATCATTGTATAACGTAGAACATGTCTATGTTCGTTATACAATGATGTTGAGTGAAGAAATGATTATAATTTTTGAAGGTGGCATTAAAAACGGCGTTGGCAAGCGTTTTAGGGGTTTACAAGTCGGCGGATAAGGGCCATCGTCCGTGCCCTATCGATGGCTCTCGGCAACTAGGCCGGACTGAGCACCGCGTCGCCATCTCGGCCCCGCGCCGCCGTCGTCCTGCCGCTCAATGCGACCTTATTCACTGTGGAACCCGCCGCCTTCCCGGCCTCGTCCCGTCGCAGTCCCGTCGCTCAATGCGAGCTGATTCAGTAGCGACACGTAGCGCTGTTGGTGGCGTAGTGCCGTATGTAGGTCAGGGAAGCGTGAACTATCGAATGCTTGGTGTACTAAGACTACTATCGTAGCATATTTCTGGAGTCTAGGTCATGTTTCATTGCTACAAATTGCGAAAATAGGTTTGATTAAGCTTATTTACTCGATCACTCTTCTTAAAACTTTGCATGCACACCATGTAGTTAGACAAACGAAAAAAGACATGAAAATTTACTATTTCTGTGAAATTTACGATACAAGATACAAAATCATTTATTTCCATTTGGTTTTACAAAACTTAGACACGACGACAGATAGACGACTATAATAAAGCGCTGGAAATTGCAGGTTTCAGGATTGCAGCCAGATAGATAATTATACTAAAATAACATTATATAAAGGCCACCTGAAAAAAAAAAAATTCGTACGAAGGCATATTCGTATACACCGAGTTATCTGAAAATAATTTCAAAATAAAAATGCAACTTCCTGAGTCTTATCGTATGCAATCATGCAAAGAGAAGGAAACAATTGACTCTGCACTAAACAGTCAGCAAAACTAAGTATTATTTATTTAAGTAACATTTATCATGTTTTCCTCCGTTTAAAAGCGTAGGTTCGTGCCTGCTCAATGTGAGCGAACTGCTCATCACGAGGAAGCCATAAACACCTGGAACAAAAGTGAACAGTTTCTCGCCTTTTTGTTTCGCGCTCCGCGTTTTTGCAGCTTCCTTGAGCTGAGAGACTCACATTGGCTAGTAAGGTGCTCTTGTTTGTGTATTCTGCGTTACAATAATGGTTGCGGTGGGTTAGAAGGTTATCTTTATGTCGCCATTTTATTCATACTGTGAGCTATATTTGAGCGCGATATTTGTATCTTCTTTTTTAACCCCCGACCATAAAAGAGGGGTGTTATAAGTTTGACGTGTCTGTCTGTCTGTGTGTCTGTCTGTCTGTGTGTCTGTCTGTCTGTCTGTCTTGGACATCATAGCTCCCGAACGGATAGAGCGATTTCAATTTAGTTTTTGGAACGAAGTTCATTATCGCGCGTTGTGGCTAGACGGAAAAAATCTTACGAAAAGTTGTCACGACACTTTTTGCTATAGTAAGCTATTGTAAGCTGTGCGGCGTCGCATGTTTCTCTGTCTGTCTCTCTCTCTCTCTCTCTCTCTCATTTCTATTTCGCATTGAACAGTGTGGTGTCGCGACGATTATTTTTGTTGAGTGTATTAAGTAAATATATTATTAATAGTGTATAATAATATATTATTATTATATAATATAACTATGACTTCGTCATCTTAGGTCCCTTGACACCTCTCAATTTTTTTTGTATGAAAGGTGAGTTTGGCCTGGGTGTTCTTAGACATGTTTCATGAAAATCGTTTGAGCCGTTTAATAGTTATGGGGGTGAGAGTTCGAAAGGAAAACCGAAATTCTGCAAATATATTCGAGTGGGGTATCAAATGAAAGAGCATCGCGTGCACATTACTAAATATTATGGTGTTTTACTTTTAAGGAAATCAAAGCATTCGTTGGAATCGGGGGCTTTTCTTAAATTTAAAATTTAGATTTATTTATCTTAATGTTCGCCATAATATCAAAAGCTACTTAACGAATAGTTAGGCGGTTTTTAGCAAAGGTAAAATAATTCCTCGGACTGCCTCGGTGGCGCGGTGGGCGAATGTCCGCTTGCAGAGCAAGAGGTAGCGGGTTCGATTCCCGCCGAGGGTAAAATTGTTTGTATGTTCTGCAAGCACTTTTCTCCTTGGTCTGGGTGTTTAATATGTATAATAAAAATATCTATATATGTATGTATATTATATTAAGTATATCAGATATCTAGTGCCCGTAACACAAGCTTAGAGCTTACCACGGCGCTAGATGTTGTTGTAAAGATTGTCCGGAAATATTTATTTATTTATTTTATTTAATTAAAGAGGAAAGTTTGTATTTAATTTGCAAGCCAGGGTGGACCAACTAGTTCGGAAGATTATACAAACTAGTTTCTGCGCGTTTAATGACGGATAATGGTTGTTAAGAATATCATGCAGTTTGTAAATAACACACTGATAAGCATCATTAACAAAAAATAGAGAGAGTTGGACGCGACACTCCGTTACTTTAGATTTAAACCGTTCATGCGAAGGGGCATTACGGAGCGCTACACCTCACAATGGAAATAATTTTAATAATATAATAGCAGGAAGCCGAGACTTATTTCCTGGAACAAAAGACTGCGGTGTGAAAGAACAACCTGCTAGAATCTCGAAGGGTGCTATTAAGGAGCGCAGACGACTCGTGTGATGTCGAAGGGGTTATTAGGCCCGGCGAGAGTGTCTGAGTGAGTTGAGGGCCGGCAATTTGCCGCACGCCGCATCTTGCTGCATTTTGGGCTGAAAGCCGGCGCATTCACACTAATTGGCTTACTTGCACTCATCTCGGGCAGGGAACGTGTTGCCAGCATTTTTAGACATATCTTATATTGTAACAAGATAGAAACATGAGTAGGGAATATTATGCAATGATATTAAGGAAGAAGATAAAGCGCCATATTTATTTGAATTGGTTTTTATAAACATTTTAAGATTAACCTTTATTATAAAGTTTGTAATTAACTCTGTACTCTCGGTTTGCTGCTATTTACTCATAAAGAGGGTCCAGGGGTCAAAAGGAAAAACATAGATATACAACAAAGGTAGCATAATTATTTCCACGGCAAAACATCTTCTCGCGATAATTTCTCGCTTTAAGTACATAAAATGATGAATTACTTTTATGATGTCTCAACATATGGAATATATGGTTCATTTCAAATTGTTGTATGAACATTGCAATTTTTATATATTGTTTTCTATCTTTTTGTTTCAGGTAATCTTCAAAACAGTTACAATTATTTTGTATGGATTTTCACTGGCTGGTAAAATAGTAAGTAACTTTAGGGCGGCAAAATAAAAAAAATCGTGGAAAAAACGCCCCTCATTAAAGTACACTCGGCGTGCACAGAAAGGTGACAACACTAGTCATATCTATCAATCATAATCATTCTCGGCAGTTCATTAATCAAAGTAAATCTCGGAGCCTGCTTTTGGTGTAAATTCAGTCGCTGCACATTAATTGCCTCACCTTTGTGTCAATCTGTAATTAGAGCGCGAGTCTGTCATCCCGCGCGAATCTGAGCATTGTCTGTCTGTCTGTTCGTAATGCCCCAGAGATACTTAACATAATAGCGCAATAGTTCCAACTGCTCTCTGTTATGTAGCCCTACCACGAGTTGGCACTTACGACTGTTGGAGATTACAACATGTTGGAATCCCATCATAAATTTGACAGATAAAGATAAAATATTTGTTGTGAAAAATCGGTCAAATGTATGGGATTACAACATGTTGTAATTTCCAATAGTCGTAAGTGGCAACTCGTGGTAGGGCTACTGTTCCGTTATAGCTCTGAAGTCTTAGAGTAATTAATACTTATTGAAATGACAACGCTGTATTAATGTTCGAGGAGAACCTGATACATTGAATAGTGGAGGTTTATGATAGTTATAGGTACCTAAACCATAATACTTTTCCAGTGGAAAAATGACACAAGACCTGAGGTTATAAGAAATGACTAAGACCGAGGTAACAATCAACGTTCCACTCAGCGCAGTTCTCTATCATCAAAAATATAAAACAAATTCTCACCAGATTTATAGTTAATATTTTTTTAACCAAATTAACTGACACAGCATTTAAAAATATAGACGATTATTAAAATATATAATTATTAAAATATAAATAGTTTTGTCATTGATCACGTGCCTCAAAACGCTGCTTTACGAAATGGCGTTGGCATGCCGGACTGTGATGTAGCTGAGTAGTACAAAACTGTGATGTGTCCTACACCGAGTGACGTCATACGCGCGCCATCTTGGAGCAGTCAATCAAAGTAAATGGCAAAACCGGATTACAGTGTAGATGCGGTCGCTGCATATTAATTGCCTCACCTTTGTGTCAATCTGTAATTAACGCGCGAGTCTGTGATCCCGCGCGAATCTGAGCATTGTCTGTATGTCTGTCCCGCAATGCCCCGGAGGTACTTTGCTGCTTCGCTGTAATGTTATGGCTCTGAAGTAGTAGATAATTGCCACTTATTGTGATGACTACTTGCATTAATGTTCGGGGACATTTACATTAAATATTGAAAGTTTCTGATAGTTTATGGTTACCATAATGCGTTTATAGTAGATGAGCCGTGATTTATCATACATACAAATGCTAATGTTTTTTGTCTTTGCTTAAAATTAGGATTAAAATTTATGAATTGTTCGTTTTTAGCTCAAGCTTAGGAAAAAACACGCGCTGTGACAGTGAAGGCAAACATCGTGAAGAAACCGGCAAGGAACTTTGAAAAGTTTGAAACACATGTGACATTCACCAACCCGTACTTGGCCGGCATGGTGATGAGGCCTTATCTCTCTCGTCATGAGAGAAGTCCCTGTGTCCCAGCAGTGGGAACGTTAATAGGGGTTAAAGATTTATAACATATAAGAAGAGAGTATTTAGTATTTAATAATTTGCGTGTCTTTTCATGTCGTGCCGTAAACGAAGCACGTGAATAATAATAAATAATGATAATAATAAATCTTTATTTGCATGAAACATAGGTACATAATGGTGATTAAAGCTTAATTTTGTCCAGCCATGTCGCGCCTCAAATAGGCATACAAATATTCATAATTATAGTGGTACATTTAATACATTTTAATCAATGCATGATTGGGAATGTCAAGAATGAGTTTCAAAAGAAACCAATAAATGATTTAATTTCGATGAAGACCTTTTAATCTATTAAAACCTAATTTATAGAACAGTTTCAGTGATTTTTATTTAGATCAAATACATTAATACAGAAAACTGGATATTAAGTTTTCAGTGATATATTATTATTTTTCAGTTGCATGCCGGTTTCAGTCGATACCGGAAGATCAATATTTGTATTGATCCAACTACATAAATATTAATAATAAAATCATTTTTATAAAACATCAGAGGCCCATATAAACATAATACCTTACAGACCATCATACATACCTACTAATATAAATCTTAAATACTAACATAACACCATGTTGGAGTCAAATGTCAAAGTCGGCGGTGTCCCCTCAAGGTGTAGGCGTCCGATGAACCGTCGAAACTTGACCCATTTCGGTCAAAACTGCCCACCCAGGAACGTCGACAGATGTTGAGTGGGTAGCCGCATCATAAATGAACCAAAGTTCCTATCATGACGAGATTACAACTTTTTGACGCGAACCGAAAAAGCAGTCGTGGTTTTAATGTAGCCTCGAAGTTCACAGTTTTCGAAACACGAATGAAAATTTGAGTGGTTACATGACAAATATTTCTTTAAAAATAAGTTTACAAGTACTTTAAGGCATAGCTCTTACACTGAAGTAAAAGGCCAGTGTTTATGGTCCTACTAGAGCGGCCGCACTCGAGTCGCGGAGCTCGCGAATCTCCGCTGCGTTCGACAGCTCCTTTGTGCCTCACATTCAGATGTTTAATTTATAGAGCGGCGCCGGCGCCGAGCGCTGATTCATGGCAGCGGCGGCGACACCGCGCTACACTGCTACTACTACTTCAACCTGTGTACAGTTTAGCATTACAAAGTCATATATAACTATTTTAGATAGATTTGTATATAACATTTTAATGTTCCCCAAAATAATACAGACATTAGGTACAAGCCTGTCAAAAGACATCACATTGGCTTACAAGGGGCGGCCTTATCGTTGTGAGCGATCGCTTCCAAGCGACCTTGGACAACTCCCATAGTGATGGATTATGTGGGAAAAGGTAGTCCAAACAAAAGATGGATGGATTGTATGAAGGGAGCGTATACAAAGTGTAAAGGAAAATGAAAGATGTTTTAATCGTGTAGCACAAGTCACATGTGGGAAATATACCTACTAATGGGATTACATATTATTTAAATATTAATTCCATTGTCAAAACGCGTATCTTTTCATAGATATTAAATAAAGTCGGCAGAATGCGAAAGTCTCCAATAAGCGATGATTTGTATGGAAATTTCCAAAACTCGGCATTCCGCTAAAATTGGTATTGAATACTGCATAAGTCGGCAGAGAGTGTAAGTCGGCACTCCGCTACGAAATCAATTATTATAAAAAAACAACTCGAAACCGTTCACACTTAATACTAAATGTTTTAGAATAAACAGAGGGTAATAAAGCCAACCGATCCGATTCAGAACACGAAACAAAAAGGCGTTGTAAAGAGTTTGTCGCGCTTGTTCACGCCGGCGGCGCCCGACGCACCACGTCACTTCAAAAAGAAACAAGCGCAGTATTGGTGCGTTAAAACGCTAAAATACTGTGAAAGCCGTGATCCGGGCGGATCCGGTTCAATCCGGATAGTATTCTATTCCAGGTCCGGAGCAACGAGTGACGGCTCTGGGAACATCACTCAACGGAAATATAGAAATGGATTGGACGCTAGATGCGAAACTAGCGACGAAATATCACTATTTCTATATAGATTTAATCGTATACAAGGGATATCATAAGTACCCCTATTTCCGATCCCACCACTAGAGGGTGAATCAACTATTTTACCCACACTATAGACATGTCCGAAAAAATATTTTGAAAAAAAATTACATTAACATTTCTTAATTATATTTTAATAAGGTTATTAGAAATATTAACTACTTTAATAACCTAAAAGGGCAGCGACGTTAATTCATATTTTAGGCAGTTTTTTTAGAAAACTACAAGTCACACTGTCAAAAACTGTCACCTGAGTTACATGCATTCAATGTTACATAAATGGTAAATGAAACACCAAAGCATCTTTAAGTTTTGTTTATTTATTCTTGCATGCAAAATTAAATAATTTGGCGAAATCAGTCTTCGTATTATTCTTAAATTTAGGTACAAATCTAACAGTCATTGGTCTCTAGCGTTACCTTTTAGACAAAGAATTACAACTATTTCTTAGTAAAACTTACTACATAATCATTACGAATTTAAATGATTTTTTTATAAAAGCTCACCAATTGTTAGAATAAAGTTGTCGTAAATTAAAAAGTTAATGGACACTCGAAGTGACCTTGGGTTCTTGAGGATTTCGCATCGCTGTGCTGTGACTCCCTCGCATTCCAGGATAACGTGGGCAGCTGTTTCGTCTTTGTTAAGGCATCCTCTGCAGAGTGAACTGTCCGTGGATCCTATGTTATAGAGATGTTTTGTTGAAGGTGCTGTGTCCTGTGATAGTTCCTATCAGGACTCGAAGGTCCGTTCTATTAAGGTTTAATAGGCGTTTAGATTGCCTTGAGTTGAGGTCTGGCTTGCTGTCCTTGCCTGTCCTTATGGGTCTTAACTCTTTCATATCGCTCCTTGATGGAATTTGTCAATATCTTTATACTTTTGTTTCTCTTTCTGATCCTTTGATTCCCTTTCTTTTATTTTGTTTCTATTCAGTCCTTTTTTGTACTTCTCACAATTCTTTTCCAAGTTCTTGTTTTCTTCTAGTAATTTTTTGTTCTCTCTGTACACTTTACTTCTATCTTTTCTTACTTTCGTTCGTCCGCGTTCTCGGGGTGCTATTGATGCTAGAGATGCTGGTGGTAATTCAATGTATGCCTACATTGAGTTCGCATACCGGGAAACTAGGTGGTGTTGCCTCCAAGGCCGATTGTAAATACTTCCTTTCTTTTATGTATTCTCTTTGTCTCAATTTCCTTTAAATTTTCAGGGTTATTTTTAAGTCTCTCCCTGTATCTTCTTTGTTTTTCAGCCGCCGTTAGTAAAGCCATTTCAGGACAATCAATATTTCTGCAAATATTTTTTACATTTTATATTTATATTTAAGTATGTTACTATTAACTAAAAGCAGTCATATAATTAAACTAAGTCAATGTAGGTACAATAAAAATAAAACCGGCGAAAAAAAAGAATAAAACGATATAAATATAATGTTTTGAACCTTTTTAGTAATTTCTTATATAATGATGGTAATTTACTAATTTAGAGTGTACCAAACAACAATAAACAACGATATCATCATTCATCAAAAAAAATTGTTGTCTACATTTCATATCATCAATCTATCTGACATTTATTATTGGTAAATAGTTACGTCTGTAAAGTACGTCGTTTTTAAAAATTGTTGAAATAGAGTCAATTTTACTATTTATGTTACAAGCCAGTATCACTAAGTCCGTGGATGTCTTAGGAGTTACCAAGAATGTCTTTGGAGTTACCACCAATGTAACTCAGTATACAAGTAACTCAGCAGACAATCGGCATATTTTTATGAAAAGAGCACATTATAATTTGTGTAGGGTATTAAAACTAAACTTTAATCGAAAACATATGATAAGTACTACAAAACATCTGATTATAATCAATAAATATTAAACTTACATCGAGAAATCGCGGTCACTCAGTAGACGACACAAAAAGACACGCACTCCCTGCGAACGTTCTCCGCGGACTGGCGGCTCGACAGCAGTATCAAAGGACACCGCCGCGCCATGCGAGCAAAAGCAAACACAAACGAAGGTACCTACGGCAAATAGCACCATCTATGTGTTTTCGGGTGGAATTTACAAGTGTAACTCAGCATACGAAGGTAAAATCAATTTAGTAAGGGACACAGTTTAGAGATTTTTTTACGAAAAAATGATTTGGTCTATCTCTGTTATTATATGCACACGATAAACTATTACTTATTGTTCTTATTATCTACTAAGAATTAACTGGATGTTAGAAGTTTAAATTCATTTAAAATGAAAGTTCACATGGTCAATGTGGTCTTTGGACAGGAATATTTTGTATGGTGACAATTTTATGTGCACTGAGTTACCACAAATTTTCATGGAAATTATACATTTTAGAGAACGTATCCTAGTTTACCGTTGTGCCTAATTATCTTAGATACCATAGCTATACTCAATATGTGTGTATATAACCAATTAGCGTATTTTTTTATAAAATGGTCGGGGACATCAAAGTGTGGGTAAAATAGTTGATTCACCCTAGAACTTCTCTCTTGACGAGAGGGAATAGGCCTTAATTCACCACACTGGCTAAGTGCGGGTCGTTGAATCCTGGGTGTTCTCACAAGTCCTCCGAACTCGTTCAAGTTCTCACAAAATATGTTGTTTTCACCGTTAAAGCACGTGTTTTTTAAAGCGCACATCTTTTTATCAAGAAGGAAATTCCAACGGTGCGCGGTAGGGTTTGAACCCATGATCTTCGGATACTCTGTGTTAACTTATGTCAACTTCATAGGCAAAACTATCCATACTAATATTATAAATACGAAAGTAAAAAAAAAGTGTCTGTTCTTCTTCCTCGGAAAAACTAATGAACTGGTTTAAAATAAATATAGTACTCAGATTCTCTAGAGCCTGAGAAAGGAAAGGCTACTTTTTACCGCGGGCTAAATGTTATTCCGCAGGAAAATCCACCCAGCGGGAATCGAACCCGCTCTTGCGCGGACCCTCGCTCACCGCGCCACTGAGGCAGTAAAAAAATCAAAAAATCATCTCTAATTTATTATCCTTTTTTATATATATTTTTAATACCTATTATGAATTACTTGTAACACAACATTAATCTTATTGATTTTAAATTATATAAACTTCATAAGTAACAATTACTGCTCTTTTCTTTCTAGAAAGCTATAATAATTTAAAAATACTTTAACTTTTTAGCCATCCTTTTAGTAATGTGTTTCGTTTCTATAATACAGCAATACACAATAGGAATGACAAAACTGCTGAATTTAAAAATAGGTCTTCCAGCTCGTTGGATATTCCGACCCGGATAGGGTAAGCGCCTCAGTCGACACGAGCTATTTCTGCAGCAATTGCGACAAAACAAATATATCACTGTTTTGAGGCTGAGATGTTTGATACGAACATGTACAAGGCGATAGGAAATATTTATTGACAAATCACACTTCTACAACCACAGAACAACCACTTACGTGTAAAAAAATTACATACAAGTATATATTTTTCCAGAAAATACACACAACAACATATATATAGCCCCTGGTAAGCTCTAAGCTTGTGCTACGGGTATTAGATATCTGATATACTTAATATAATAGTTATACATGTATAGATATTTTTTACTATACATATTAAACACCCAGACCAAGGAGAAAGTGCTTGCAGAAAATACAAACACTTTCACCCTCGGCGGGAATCGAACCCGCTCCCTCTTGTGCCGCAAGCGGACCCTCGCCCGCTGCGCCACTGAAGCAGTCGACTTATCAAATTTAATTTTACAAAACATGTGTGATTGTGATACACGTGGGTTGATTCTTTAGTAAGTTTGTCTGTTGTCTAGAATGCCAATCTCACCACATTTGAAAAGGGTTGCGATCCACGCAATCCTTCTCGGAAATCCCAAGTCATAGTACTCCATAAAGGCGAAAATACCTTTTTGGATAACATTACAGTTTTTATAACATCATTGTTCATTATCTTGATAATTACACGAATAATTAGATGGGGTGTTATTGAGACGAAGTCCCTTCCTTATCTTAGCTTGTTAGTTTAACAAGAACATCTTTCCTGAGAAGTGAAGTATTTTTTTCCTATATATTTTATCAGACACGGAAAGTAGTATCCAAAACAACTTGATTATGGGCATGTAAGCTCTTTGACAAAAGAATGAGTTAATATTTAATTAACGAAAGATTACAAAACATTTATGAATGAATAATGTCAAACGTCTAGTACAGTCAGCGTCAAATTGATATGTGCATCTAGAATAGTCAAATTAATCTGAAATACATTAAACGAAATTTATTATAAGCAGTTACAATCATCATACATATGAAACAATAGAAGTGAGTACAGCATTATGGTGATTCTAACTGCTTATAACATTTTGGTTAAATGTTGATGATTGATTTTTACCACTCTAGTGGCTTAATTTACTACCTCAGTGGTGCAGCGGTAAGTCCAGCTTACTGGGCTGAATGTTGCGTGGATTGTCCGGAAATATTTATTTTAATTTTATTAATGATTTATATAAATTTGACAGACAAAATTGTATCAAATTTATTCGGAGCTTACCACGTAATAGTTGCTGTAAATCGATCGCTTTTGCATGTGCAGGAATCAAACCCGCTACGCCTTGTGATTCAAACGGACCTTCGCCCGTTGCATTTCTGAAGTAGGCAAATCATCACAATAAATTCTAGCAATTGACTTAATGTCATTTTAGATGTAATCATTGATTGATAGTTATCAAAATTAATGTGTGACTATGAATAAGAATAAATCAAAAAAGTCAAGAGAACAATTAAACAAATTTTTGAAGTCAGCCCACAGAAGCCCATACTCGTACAGTCCCTGGCCTCGGCAGCCTCCCGCCGGCGCCGGGGCGCCGAGGCCCGCGGCCGGCCCGCGGCGCGGCGGCGCCGGAATGCCTCCTCATTACCGCATTAACCATTCACACAGCGCACGTCCCGTATAATGACACGCTAATTTCCATCCTAATGTGTGTATCCCGTTCTGAAGTATGATAATGGATAATGATACTACAAACCCCCGCTTCAATTCCGCTCTAACGAAATTAGATCCTATAACCTGAGGGAGAGCGACTGTTTCGGCTTGAGGAGTGACGAGGGGGGTGATTAAATTGTACGCTGATGTGACCCAAGCACACTGTCACAGAAGTATCCTCGTAAAAGATAACTGTGTTAACATCTTACTTAGCACTTGAATCTGCATTTTTTATTAATAAATTTCTTACCGAGCATGGATAGCTTCAAATTACTAATTAAAGCCAATGTTCGAGAGTCCCACTAGTTATAGTGATCTCTGTTCACCGTACAACACCCACCGTAGTCCCGCATATAGATGACTAGCGTACCACGCCCCGGCTTTGCCCGAGTTGTCGGATTTTCCCGCGGCAACAATGTACTTTCCCGCGGCAATAGTAGCCTATAGCCTTTTTCGGTAAATTACCTATCGAACGCGGAAAGAGTTTTGCAAATCAAAACTTTCAGTAGTAGTACTAAACTTAACAAATAATCAAACAAACACATCAGCTTTTAATATAAGTACCTATTTATAAATCTCCCAAAACATGTACAAACTACCTTTTTGAGATCCTTCCAAACTACTTGAGACTTTACAAATAGGATTAAACCTGATCGCTACTGAAACCTGTAAACAAAACGATTATTAAACTGTAAATAATATCCTACTCATGGGTAATCTCTGTAAAGACTGAATTATAAATTCGAATTACCAATATTACATAAATTCACGGTCATTTAGGCAGAGAGGCTTATCCTATAATCTGTAATTTCTAAAGTAGTCCGAGCTAGGTAATACCTATAGGTTATTCGGAATTAGGCGGTGGGTAAATTTGAAATAGTGGATCTAACTGCAACATGGTTTCTCATTAGCCGATACAGATCGCAACCTACGCAAGTATCGACTATAAAAGGCAGAGGTCATTTTAGCTTCATCGGAGTGATTTTGCTTGACTTCATTACCGGGATATTGTGTTTAAAATGTTATTCATTACATTTGAATAATGTAGTTCCCCGGGCACCTCACCATTTTTACAAAAATTCTGACCTAAACAAACGTTAAAGAACACTTAGTTACGTCAGTAAATTAATATATTCACACATTATTATTTAAATACTAATGAAAATAATTCATTAATAGTGCAGCTGAGCAGTCGCTTTGTCAAAGCATTAAGCAGCGGCTGTAAAGAGGCCTCGTCAAATTTGTCATACACAATGCTAGAATATACAATAATCAATTATTTTAAAAAATTATAATTATAATAACTTAACTTTTTATACTAGGGAATCACCATAAGGGACCAGAGTAAAATTCTAAATTCTATTAATTTATTTTACAGAAACTTATTGCTGCTGTTTAAAGGTATTCTTAAATTAGAAATATTAGCCGCTGTAAATGGGCATGGTCAATATAAATAGTTAGTACATATAAATAAAGATTCAATAATTAATGCGTAATTTTAAAATTATAATAATTGGTGCTACTGTGTAAGGGCTTCGTAATCATTAATAGACAGTTGAATGAGATAAAGATAGCTGGCGGGATGCTGTGGCTTGTTGTCAAGGCCTATTGACAGTGACAACACTACGAGTGAAATGCACAGATAATGAAATAAGTAGCTATTTATATGAGTTTTTTTTTTATTTTGTTTTTAGGAAATCTTTAAAATATTCGGGTGTTAGCTGTACCCTCGAGGCCATACGACAAGTAAAAATGAACTGTTTTAAATTGAGAAGCTCAAATAGTTCTGATAGAACTTCGAGTAAAAGTAAGTTCGTTTTATCATTATTTATGATCTAATCAGACAAAACATCACCATTCGTCTCAATTTAAGGCCATAGTCTGTTGAGTGTTCTATAATATTAAGTATGTTGTCATAATGTTAGATTACAAATTATTATTACAGGTAAAGCACAAATGTAAATAACTTAAGCTATTTGAAAAACCCCATATTCGCCTACTCAAGTGTTAGGAAAACCTTCTGGCGTTTCCCCAAGCTCGCTCAGTTGACAACCGCACAACCTGCCCTGTAATTTCAGCTCCAATCAGAACGAATCCCCAGTGAGTGCGAAGGCTACAAGTGTCTGCCAAAAAATAAATAGTTGTGCGGAAACAGGTAGAGCAAGAACCGTTTAGTGTCAGTTTCGGAAACAAAGCTATTTGCGGCGGCGGTCATTTGCATGAGAAAACGGATGAATGTCAAGCTTACTGTGTAGTTTCTAGAAACGTGCAAGGTGCAGGCGAACGCGTTCTAGAAACCTCCATACAATTCTACAAATATGACTTCTCTTTTTACTCGACTGTGTGTCTATGTTGTATGTATGTTTGTGGGTTCCTTTTTACAGACCAAACGTTTGAGCCGATTTTAATGATTCTTACGTTGATCGTTTCCTCTTAGTCCAGCGAGTGTTACTAAAGACATGGCGTCAGTGAAAATTTAATAGTGCGACTACTGGAAAAAATAAATAAAAAGTTAATAAAATTACATAATAATGTGCGTTGAATTAAGAATAATTTCAAGTTTGCATTCAATATTTTTCAATCCGATGGACTGGTTAGGATATACATAATCAATTTTAAAGTTCCGGAATAACCATTCTCACTGAATAGGTATATTAGACAGTGAAATACCCTAAAAAGTTAAGTCGTATATTTATTTTTTGCAATTTTGTTATAGACTTTTTAAATACTACTACGCTTATAATTTATTAGTGAGGTAAGGGACAAACTTAAAAACAACATAATAAAACAGAAATTGGTTAATTAAAGTAGGTCTTCAATTCTGCGTGTTACAATCAATTTGAAACTTTTGGATACTTCCAGAACCTGGAAGGTGGAGCATTCTCATTTTGAATTTTAGTTTGATGTTAAGGTTAGATAAAATGTATGTAATGTAATGGAATGTGTTCATAGCTTGAAGCTATTGGAAGTGTCCACAAGTTTTAAGTAGCGAGCGTACATTCCATCTAACCTTATCATCAAAACTAAAATTCAAAATAAGAATGCTCCTTCCAGGTTCTATAAGTGTCCAGAAGTTTCGTTACTAATTCAAATTCAGTTTTTTATGTTTATGTTGTTATGTAAGACGTACTCGGGTTTCTAGAAACTTCTGGGCCGTTCCGGATGCTTTTAGCTACGGAATTCTCAATACAAATTTTATTTTTGAAGTTTATATTTATTTGAGACGAACGTTAGCTAGGTACTTGAAACTTATATGTTCCAGAAGCTTCTAACTAGAAATTTCCACACACTTCTAGCTGGATCATTCTATTTTCAAATTTCGTGAGTCTTTTCGTTAAGGCACGACACGCATGCTACTAGAAACTTCTTGACAGTGCTAAAATCTTTTAATTTCAAATTTAAGTTCCTTGAGCTAGTTAGTTTAGAATAAACTCACTACTACCCAGAAACTTCCAGACACTTCTAGAAGCTTCCGCTAAAGTCTTCTCATTTCAAATGTGAGTCGTTGAAGCTTTTAAAATGAATTGTAATACTTTTATGGGGCCACGTCCTAAACCTAATTTCTCCGTAGATTTAATCCGACCCGCTCACGCGCTTGTTTGAGTGCCAAACAAACCACGAAACAAACAAACTTTCATATTCGTTTTGGAGATTTTGTGAATTTTAGTTTTAAGCACAAAAGGGTTGGGTGCTAATACAAATGTTCACATACTGAAAAACGTAAAAGAATGGATGCTCCTTATTTCTTTGCTTTGGAAAATGTTGATGCTTTTTTGTTATAAGTAAAATATTAAATAAAAACAGAAACAAGAGAGCTAGCCTTCAATGGCTTTATCACTCAATATCGTTGTTTATGCATAAATAAAATGTTTATTATAACCAAAAAGTTTTTTTTAATTTTGATATCGAATACAAATATGCTCAAATTATTTTAACTAAGACACTAGAGACAATAAAAAACCATGTTGCCAGCGCCTGTTCTGCTGGTCCCTTTCCACTTTCCCGCCCTTTTTCTAAACTTAAAAAATAAAAACCGGCTAAAAGATATGAGGAGTAAAACATAGTCATTTAGATTCACTACCATGAATGAATTACAATGAGTCTGAAATCAAATGTTTACATACACATATACCAATGAATCAAATTAATTATAATGAAAGGATTATGGATTATGGAAATTGGTAAAACCATTTCAAAGATATTAATATATGTTTAGTTCATTTGCTTGTTATTTAACCAACCTTCATAATCATAATCATTTTTTAGTTCAAAACTTTAAACAGGAAGCGGTCCTCATATTTTACACACTCAAATCCCAAAATGCACAAAATAGTTGAATGTTACTGCACTATAAATCTAAGTAGAAAAAGAGAGAAAGTTGATTTTTTACATTGATATCGAATCTAAAAGTTTTATACCAAATACTAACTTTTGTATAGTCCTAAAGTATAATGTATACAAGTGTATCGTCTCTTCGTGGTCTTAGCCGCCATTCGCGTGTGAGTTGCGCCCGAGGTGATAGATCGTCGTGACATTGTATGCACATTGTGGATGCTAATGAAGTTCCGGCGCGCATGTAAACAGGCGGGAGGAACGCGGACGATATCCGCGCCCGCCGCTCCGCCCGCACCGCCCCCGCACCGCCCGCGCGCCGCCCGCTAACTGCCGTCGCAAAACACTAACTACTAGATAGATTGATGTTTACTCGAGTTATAAAAGAGGTTTTTTTGACCCAACTGACCGTGTAAAATCTATTATCACTTAAAAGGCTAAACATTCCCAAAAAATTTAGTCGCAGTCGCGTTATATATTTATTCCTTAATTTCTGCGTGTTAGTTGCTTGTAATACCTGTTATATTTACATATTTATGTCCGGAAATATTTATATTTTATTTACCTAGAATTGTTTATTGTCTGTTATTAATAGCTTTATTTAATAAACTCAGTAGTGGAACAGCGAAGCCACCTAACACAAGTATTCTATTATTACCTTAAATGTGTCTTCAACAATGTGAACTATGTTAAGCTTATAACTGAATAAACTGATTATTATTAGTTTACGTACCTTTGAAAATTTTCTTGCGTTTGTGTTTGATCAAAAAGTTCAAACAAAATTTAAAAAGATCATATGTTAAAAATCCTTCACCAGTTTCTTTACGAGTTGTCTCAACTACAGACCAAAAACAACAACTTGTCTGGTAAAATTATAAATAAAAAGTAGATTTTGAGTAATGAAATTTCCGCGAAGTGCGGTCTTATTTTATCTATCGCGGTTTAGTCGAAAAATTACAAATCATAAACGTACGTAACATCAAATACGTTATTCTTTCTGTCTGAGACTTGGTCTGTTTACTCTTCAACCAATTTCTAAAATGATAATTCAAATAAGATGACTTGTCTCACACTAAAATATTTTTTTGGCTGTACGTGCAATATATAAAATGAAACCACGTGACTCCCTCAAAGAAAAATTCAAAGAGATTAACATTCTAACTGTAAGCTCACAGTACATTTTTGAGAACTTGATGTTCACCCACAAGAATAAGCATTTGTTTTTAAGAAAAAGTGACGTACATAGTATTAACACGAGAAGTAAGGAAAAATTACTAATTCCTACTTACAGACTAAAAAAACTAGGCAAATCATTTATGGGTAACTCTGTACGTTTTTATAATAAGCTTCCTCATAATGTAACAGAGCTTCCTATTAGAAAATTTAAATCATTTATTAAGAGAAGTCTAATGAAAAAAGCGTATTACTCTATAAAGGATGATGCAGCTTGGATAGATGTTGCTTAGTTCCACATCAACAGGCTCTAATAATTCTGGTTGACCAGGACTGATATGCTCCTGTTATAATAGCTTCCTTATATGACAAACATTTTTTTATTGTAGATGTTAAACTTATAATAGTTACCTATAAATAAGAACTCCAAAATTGTAATAACTGATAAAGCTGTGTTGTTCTATTCGCTTCTCAACTCAGTATAAAAACATTGAAGCGAACATTGAAGACAATGTTATTTCCTTGATATTTGTTATTTAAGCAATTTAGTTTTATTAATTTTAAGTTGACCTGTCCATGTAGGCTATGTGCTTCTAAGGAAATAAACGTTTTGACTTTGACTTTGACTTCCAGTGGAAATATTAGTTTATAGGCCAAATAAATGAGAAAATACGGCCAACCCCAAAAAAGGTATGAGGAACTTAAAATATTTTTTATTTTAAGGCCGTTTTTTTTGGGCGCCTCGGCATAAAGCTTCCGTCGAATTTTGCACACCTGTGTGAGTAGTTCTGTCAGGTCGGAAGATAAACGCGGCAATCAATGCTATCTCTAGAATTTGTGGGCAACATCAATTGAAGGGCAGTGCTCTCCAAGTGAAGCCGACTCCATCAAGCGCGAGGTTATTTTCCGCCCTTCGGCCACTCGGCACTCGGCACTCGGCACTCGGCACCGAGGGTGCGTGTGACCTAATTGTGCCTCTCGATAGTTTCTCCTTTTGTGCACTCCCTTTGTCTCGTGCTCTATCTCGACACTTGAGCCCTACGCTATGTCAAGGGCCAGTCCTCGAAATATACGCGAATTTATCAGAAAGGGATTTTCCGTAAGTGCAAAGCGGACCCGAGCGGTAACCCTAAGCAACACACTATTATGAATCCTCTCGCGTTTCATACAATCCTTGAACATTATTTAGCAACCCTCTCGGTTATAAGTTAAATCTACCAGCAACGTATTTCTAAAATAAGGCTGAAACTCAATGGAATTAAATAAGTTATCGCTAAATGAAAGTTTAATCAGTGTCACGTTCAGCAGAAGGAACAATAAAACAAATGGCGCCGTAATCCTCAGCCGCAATCGAACCACAATGGCGTCGTTACCAAACAGTTGACTTCCAAATCAAAATAACTGGTAATTATTCGCTGACATAATTATTTAGGGTTTTGTTCAGGCAGGCGACAGGCGGTGGTAATGGTGCCATTCAATGAATAACGAGCAAGGCGGGACAAAGGCACAATGGCAGACGTCGGCGGCGACGTGACGCGCCGGCTGCTCCTGCGAGCTGCGAGCGCTGGATTACTGCAATCCTGGATTATCCCACTCTAAGCGTACGGTTCTAATATGTTGTTCGCTGATGCCCTAGCCGCGACTAATAAATTAGGTGTGCAACAGCAAGGGTGTGAATTATAAACATCGGTCATCATAAGATAATGCTTAATGTGTCAAGATGGACAACAGCATTCATACAATATATCTTTACATATATTATTCAAACTAATCCTTCTAGTAGAAATCCATCAAGCGATTGAACAAACATTTAAAACTGTGTTACAGCAAGTCCACCCCGCAAACCACGCAGTGGTGTAAAATACCATACAAAGGCATATAAATTAATACCTTAAATACTAATATAAAATATAATGTATAAATTAAAACTAGCTAAGGTTTTTTCTTCACGAACGCTTCCCTAAAGGTACACGACTCCTGCAGGGGACAAAAGTCGGGAGCGATAAACTTACATTGTGCTTGGCTATACTATGAGATTACTCATACATGTATAATAAAAAATCACAATCACGAACGAAGGTTTTAAGTTTAGAACATTAGTATAGCTCACAAAACAGGGACATACTCAGAAGCTAAACTCCTGAGCCTAATGTACCGGTGAAGCTATTACCGTATGAATAGTGGATCGGATCCAGCGCACCTGATTGACACGCGGCGCCGCGGCCGCGCCCCAAAGAAGTATAGCTTTCTTGTATTAAGATTGATGGCGATGGCGAACCGCGGCCAGATATGACGTATCATTGTTTACTGCCAACTCGGCCCAATCTGTTTTCGCCATCACGAATCCCACCCAAATGTTATTCTAGAATGTTTCCAATGACAGAACTCGATTAACTCCAAAATGTTTTCTAAGTATTTTCTGAGACAGATTTAATATTCAGTGAACTTGGGCTGTTTGTCGAACGAAAATTAATTAAGTATTTTCGATTTGCTAACGTTAATGAATCAAAGATGGATGGAAAACAAACAAGTGCTTGCTTCATTCAACCTAAACAGATTCAAAATAAATAAAACTTATATTGAAATCATATCACTATCTAAATTACTTATGAATATTCATTTAATAATGCTCAGAACCCCTTTGGCGGCAGATCAAAGATGCAATATGAACAGACGAGTGAGCCGCAAACCTAGCCCCACGTGGGAGCCGCCTCCGATATCTTGCTGGGAAATTGTGCAATACTCATTAAATGAGATACACTGTTCAATATGTGTTTTGTTTTCTGTAAATATTCTTCATACTGTTTTATGCGTAGAACTAGCGCGAGATGTAAATGACTTTGAACATCCTTGTCTATAAATCCCAAAGCCAGAAATGCAGTTGGCCGCGTTTGGAACAAGTCGCGTGAGAGAAAAAACCGACGAATGTTCAATAAAAGCACATAAATCAATTGTAGCTTCCAAAATTGAGGGATATTTCGCACTGCAACTTGGAGCGGATAAAACTCGACTACTCGTGCGGATGCGCTCCGTCGGCTTTACATTCTCTGATTAGAATGTTCCAGAGACACAGCGATACATATTTTATAATATTTGCATACTATTTTTTTTAGCAAAGACTTCATTGGCTATAGTATTTTGCTGCAGCTGGGTGGTTTTTTGAGAAGGGCTCACAAGGCTCACCCGTTAATCGTTAGAGTTACAAGGAAATATTCTAAGGAGACCATCCATTACTTTGAAAGCTACTATGAACTGCATTCGCAGATTTCGGAAGGAAATTAAGTAGTTGGCAAAAATCTTCAATAACAAAAATACTAGTTTTTATCCCAATTGGTCTTACTTTATTTAGGGATCTAAAACTGATAAAACTGTGTTGTTCTATTCGCTTTTCAACTCAGTATAAAAACATTAAAGCGAACTGTCAAGACAATGTTATTTCTTCCTCGATAACAATACACAATACAATACAATACTCTTTATTGAACATAACATAACTAAACACCTAAAATATAAAAATGTACAAAAAATATGAATCAATGGGCGGCTTTATCGCTGATATTGATCTCTTCCAGGCAACCTTGGGATGGACACAAATCAAAAAGCACGAATAAGACGGGTGTAGCAAATTATAATGGAGATACGATTGTTAATAAATTAAATACAATATTACAGGATTTTAGCTACAAGAAAATTATAAATAAATATAAACACTTTTAATTACATACATATCACTTAACTTAACTAAACAGAATTATGTAATTAAATTTAAGTTGACCTGTCCATGCATGCCCTGTGCTTCTTAGGAAATAAACGTTTTGACTAAAACGACGGAGACATCAAAGGTCCCACAAATGACAGATTACGCCAAAAACTGTTCCAGTTCTAAATAAGTCTAAATATCTATTACAACAAAGTACCTGCCCTTATGTGCCGTTCACAAAAAATGTACAGTGTATTTTAAAGCAGGCGCTCGTGCTAGCTTCTGCCGGCGCCTAATCCCGCAGCCATCTGGTATGCTCTTTACCGTAAGTTGGTTTATTTGCTGGCGGGATTATCTACTTACGGCGCCACCTACATTGCATTTCAACATGGAGTGGATTCTGGAGTGCGCTAATGATGAAGCTTGTTTTAGAATATTGAATTTGTGTCGAATGTGGAATGGTTTTGAACTTTATCCAAGAAAGTTTTTGGAATGGAATACCGTCGAAACGTCTCGTTCGAAATAAGAACTTTAACGCATTTTGATTGGTTGTTTGTTGTGTCTCTGGAATGCGAGTTACCATTTTTGACATTCGAATACGCGTTCGAAAAAGTATTCGTCTAGCATTCACGTAGAATTTTTCAGTGAGTAGAGGTGAGAGTGCAAAGTTATTCAGTAAAATCATCAATATTTACAAAAATATTTTGGCCGGACTTTTCTTTTTCACTTGGATATCGTCTTCCGAAGGCAGCTTTTACGTTTTTCGTTGTCTCAACGCGTTTCGTTAGAACATATAATAAGTACCTTCTGTTATTTATTAATTAAAATATTAAAAAGAAGCTATAGTTTCGAACCTAATTAATTTGTTCTTTGCAGTATTTACGAATGATATTATAATTCAAAGTGAAAGAAATCAATCATCCTAAAATTAGATTTGTATAAATTGAACACAATTATTATTATTTTGTAACATACTTTATGTAATACGCTTTATTGAAGTAAAACAATCCGAATAATAACAGATATATGTTTGTTTCTCTTATCATTTTAGCAGATGCGTTCATGTACCCTTTTTTTCTATTCGATGTACATAATTATATCATAATATCGTTCGTAAGTAGTAAACTCCAATCGTGCGTCGTAGCTGACACACACACACACTTTTTTTTTTTTTGTTAATATGTAATCAGCATTATACTTTAATAATTTATTGGGTTGGTAAAGTAACAGGGAAGTAGTGCAGAAGGGAGGGTCGACAAGCACGGGTATAAGATATTCACAAAGCGGGCGGAGGGCGCGGAGGCTGTATCGGACCATCTGTCGACAGGAGCGTAATTTATGTGACCTTCAGCTCCCGGCGCCAGCCAGGTAAAAGGAATCTGTAAATAAAATAGATGAGACGCAGCGCACCGCGCCGCCGCACCGCGCCGCCGCACCGCACCGCCGCACCGCGCCGCGCCGCGACTCGCCGCGTCGCGTCTAAATAACTAAAGTGTCATGATTTTTATATTATCCGACGCGACGCAGAGCCGTAAAAAGGACATTAAAAATTGTGTGCACGTTCCTCGATGTGTCCTCGTGAGCTGCGGCGGGTTCGTAGTAGGTACACTCACTGCGCTGTGTTGTTTCAGCTTTCTGACCTGATTTAGAGAAAATAACTAGTTTAAACTATTTACGTGTTTTATCAGACACAAACAATATTTATATAGGATATAAGTAAATAATAATAAAATTAATTTGTGACGAAACATGTGCAAGTTTGTGTGTTCGTTGCTCTTTAAAAACTACTGGATGGATTGACTTGATATGATTAACAATAATATAGCTTACATATCAGAAAAACACATAGGCTACTATTTACCGCGGTATAGTACCAGTTTCCGCGGGAAACTCTATTATTACGCGATCATAGCCGCGGGCGGACAGCTCGTATTTTAATATGTATATGTCGCAGTCATCTGGTTGTATCTGCTATTTGATTGTATGACTGGCGCGTTCATTTAATGACGACATTTAATTGAATGACTGAAGGACAACTCGTCAAGTTGTTTACTGTAACGTTCTACGTCTTGACTGACGTTCAGTTCATTTAGCATAGTTGTTGAATGGGATATAGCTGACTTTGTAATGTTTGGTTAGGGTGACCATAAGTTCGCAACTTAAAAGGTAACTTACTTTAGATAACAAAAATGAGGACATGGCATGACACACCATATTATGATTTTATGTTGTATTTGAAATCTTAAGATACGAGTATATCATATTGTTTCAAAGGTAATTTATTAATATATATTAGTCTCTGAGACTCCAGAAAGTTAACTTAAGTCTTTGCCAACTTGTGAAATGAGGGATTAGGTAAAAAAAAAATCAGTTTCATTTATTTAAGTAATATAATACTGAAAAAAACATAACAAGTATAACAACTTTCTTACATGCAATTAAATCTTTACTTATTATTATATATATTATTATTTTACGTCCGCTCTGTTCAAAGAGCTATGTTATAATACGCTTACTAGTTGGACGTTTTGTGACGCTTGTTCAATCAACGTTCAGCCCTAGTCATTCAATTAAATGTCGTCATTAAATGAACGCGCCAGTCATACAATCAAATAGCAGATACAACCAGATGACTGCGACATATATACGAGTAAAGTTTGTGACGAAAAAACTCCAAGTATCGTGTCCCTTGTTATAAAAGCTCCTATTACCTTTACAAATCGTCGCCTGTCTTCCCTTCCTGATACACATCGCCTTTAAATTTGAATATCAGCAGGAGAATGCATATCGCTTTCGAAGCGGAATCTTACCTTTATCTGAGGATAGTCATATGTCAGTCACATCGCACTTTACATATCAAGTAAATAGCCAAGCTCAAGGTAGTTTACACCTCGGAAAAAATAAGCAACAAAATCCTTTTCGTAGCGATGTATATTGAATCTAAGAGCGGTAGGGCAGGGTTTATATCCGCGTGAATCGTGTGCTGTGGATGGGCAGTGTTGGGAGCCCCCGGGACGCGGTCGTCGCGAGGTACTGCGGGGCGAGCGGGGCCCGGCGCGGCGCCCGAGAGGCCGCGCCGTGAATGTGAATCGAGATTGGTTTCCGCGGGTGCTCGCGCTGCGCTCACGTGCCGCACCACCTACAACGTACTTTGCATACTTTATCGCTTTTTTAAACCTGCAGTCCCAGTATTCCCACTGCCAAAAATACCTTACAAACCGCACAGGACTTTAATACTGAATAAGCGAAAACTAAGCTGTTTTCCGCCGTAAAACTTGTTTTATGTCGTTTCAAATCACCAAAGTTACGTGGAGGGACCGGGGTGTATACGCAGTTGTTAGCGATTATGTAGCTCCCAGGTGATAATGTAGAATTAAAAGTTAATTTAGGTATCGAGGCGCCACCTGCAGGCCGCCGCGCGCTGACCGCACGTGCGTTGTACTACTTGAAACATCCAATTGCCATTTCGTAAATTTAACAATAAAATCATGATCAAAGTGTAAAACACAACGGCACGAATTGATTACAAGATAACTGAGTAGCGAGCGGCACGTTCAATTGCCAACGAGGTGCTAAAATTGGACCATTCCAGTATCCCATCTCCCTGTAACGAAAAAAGCTTGTAAAATCGTCATTTTATTAGGTCGGCGCTCGCGCGCGGCCCGCTGCTCCGGACCTCTAAAATTAAGCTGAGCAATTATTTGACCTCCCTGCGGCCGCACCGCTGCACAAGAAAATATTTCGTGTAGTTTGTTTGCCGTTAAATTAGTTGGAACTGTGGAGCTTTTTATAAAAGCGAACTAACTTACTGAAGCTTTTTGGTCTCAATTAAAGTTTTAGTATTTTATATAATACCTGTTATTTTGTGCCGCTAAATCTGAATAAAGCGAGCTAATTCGTTGACCTAGATGTGAAAGCTTGTTTTTGCAGTTCGCCGCTCTCGGGAACGGATTCAATAAGAGTTGCTCCTATGGGAGTGAAGTTTGGGGAGTGTGCTTGCTTAGAATATTAAATGTTGAATATTAAAGCTGCGCTCGGAAACAAAGGAGGTCGCCGAAGAAAAAGAGAGCCACGCGCTCGGCATTGTCGCTGAAACAAAACACCTATTCGCTACTCTGCTTAATAAGTTTGGCATACGCTGAGCGAGCATTATGCAAGACAACAATGTGCGGCGCAATATCTCGGCGGGTCGCAGTCGACTCGGGTTACTCACGGTTCGTTATACGTACTGCCTCCACCGAGCAGAAACCAGAAGTCACGCTCCAACGTCGCCTCTTAACCGCCTGCTAGCTACGATCGCGATCACTCCTCAAAATAACTTTAAATTGCTGTCTGATTTATTTGCTTGTTGTTTAGGTTAACAGAGATAGAACAGTTGTTTCAAAACTTATAATAAAACATAACTTCTACTCGTATTCTTCTTGTTTCGTTCGCCGAGAATGGAAGTAAAATTATTTTAATCTTGAGAAGGAAGCGGGGCGCGCAGTCTTTCCAGCCAGTACTGAGATTTGAGTGTACGTATTTCAACTTGTTTTATAAGCTAGTGGTATGAGAGAAGTGTGTGTTCTGCTAATGAGCGACATCTGTGGGGTGTGCGGTATCACATGGCCGCTCATTGTGGACTCTCATCTTTGTAAAACGAATAGTTCTATTTCTTGTTTTTATAAAATAATCAATAACTGTATAAGTGCTCACACTAAGAAGGTTAAGGTAGGACGGAATAAAATAAATTTAAAGCCCTGGATTACGGTTGGTCTGATAAGATGCATGAGACATCGCGACAAACTGCATCAGGTCTGTAAGGCATCCCCGAATGACAAAGTTAGTCTACTCATTTACACTAGGTACAGGAACTTCGTTAATAATCTTCTACGCAAAGCAAAAAATGACTTCAATAAGCGTCTCATTGATAATAACAAAAATAATCCAAAGAAACTTTGGAAATCAATAAAGACCATCTGTCAAACTTCTAAAAATAATAAGGCTGATGCGCTCTTACACTCAGAGAAGGATGTTAATTTATCTCTTGACAACTGTAATCGCCACTTTGCCACAGTAGGAACTAAACACGCCGAGGCCATTTTAAACAGACAACGACTGACAGAAAATATTGTCACTCAAAATTTCAGGCATAGCTTATCCAATCCGAACTCATTTTTCATGAGCCCTACAGACCCAGACGAAATTACTAGGATCATATTAGGTTTGAACAATGACAGCTCGCCTGGTCTAGATAATATAAGCGTCCCACTGTTAAAAAAAGCCATACCCTACATCCGTGCACCTCTTGTGCATATATTCAACTTAAGTTTTGAGTCAGGAGTATTCCCAGACCTTTTCAAGACAGCTGCTATAACGCCTATTTTCAAGAGTGGCACTAAAAGCTCTCCCGATAACTATAGACCAATTGCTTTGCTGAGTATTCTCTCCAAGGCTTTAGAAAAAATTGTAAGTAATCGCTTAGTCAAATTTCTTGAAGCTCAGAATCTATTAAGTGACAGACAATTTGGTTTTCGCAAGAACAAGTCAACTGAAGACGCAGTAGCACTTTTTGTTAACACGATATCGTCCTATGTTGATGATAATTTGTGTTGTTTGGGTGTTTTTATTGATCTCGCGAAAGCATTTGACACCGTGTCGACTGAATTACTTCTTAAAAAACTAGACTCAATCGGAATACGTGGAGTCTGTCATGATTGGTTCAGAAGTTACCTAAAAAACCGTACTCAATGTGTAAAAATATCTAACCTACTTAGCTCAGAGCTCCCCATCAATTTTGGTGTTCCCCAAGGGAGTGTCTTAGGACCAACATTGTTTAATATCTACCTAAATGACATTTTAGAACTACCACTTGGGAACGCTGAGGTAGTTGCTTACGCAGATGACACAGCGCTTATTTTTCACGGGGACACCTGGGAAAAGGCATATTCGATGGCGGAAGAGGGTATGTCTACTGTAGTGAAAGCTTTCGACAATAATCTACTTACTATGAATGTTAAGAAAACCAAACATATAGCATTCTCCAAGACCGCAGTGGCTAGGCCCCCTGCTTCGTTAACTCTCCGCTTTCCCTCTACAGGTAATCTTAATCAGCACACCTATATTGAGCGTACTTCGGAGATTAAATACTTAGGTGTAATTTTAGATGAAAACCTAACTTATAAGTCACATATATCAGCACTAGCTGGTCGTGTCCGGAAACTTATATTTGTAATGAAAAGACTGCGTGACTGTACTCCTAGGGAAATAATAAGAACCGTTTACATTTCACTTTGCCAGTCCATTGTTCAATACTGTATCTCTGTTTGGGGTTGCGCAGGGAAAACACACTTTATGCAAATAGAAAGAGCTCAACGTGCACTTATTAAGGTTATTCTGAAAAAGCCATTTTACTTCCCAACAGACGAACTGTATCGTGACTTTGGTGTTTTACGGGTGCGACAACTTTTTGTCTTGAGCGCAGCTATCCGAACACACATTTGTATAAAAACCCATCCAGAGTATGACACCATCTCGGCGAGGCGCGTGTACAGAATCCCTACTCGGCCAACGCACTCACTCATAGCACGACGTAGCCCAGCTTTTTCTCTGCCTTACACATATAACAAGCTGTGCAGACTCTGTGATTTAAAGAACAAGTCTTTACACGCTTGCAAGAACATTGTTAAAAGTAAACTTCTTAAGTTGTCATATTCTGACACCGAGAATTTAATTTAAGCCTTGGATATTCATGCACATATATTCACAAGCAAACACACACACATACACACACACACACACACTCACACACACACACACACACACACTCACACACACATACAAACACACACACACGCATACACATACTTTCTATTAAACTGAATGAATCTGTCTCAGAATAAAGTAGTCTATAATTTATTTTTATTAATTTTAAGTTATAATTGAATTTTAAATTGATATCATGTTTCTTTGTGATAATAAACAATTAAATTGTGTTAAATTTGGTTTATAAAAGAACAACTTGTTATAATAAACACACCTTTATTTTGTTCATTTAAGATTGCACAATTAAATGATGTCAATTTATTTTTTATTTAGAATGAAATCTACTCCATGTATCTCGTTATCTCTAACATGCATAACAACCTCCATTTTGTAAACAGCACTCCGAAGTCTCAAGATACAAGCAGACTTGCTTAGTTTGAGCTTCGCTGATATTTGTATTTTTCTGTATGCTCTGCTTTGGTAAATAAATGATTTTATTATTTTTTTTTTTTATTATTTTTTTTATTGTTCTAATGAAACTAATGGATGCGTTATTACGGCCCATTTTAATCACAACTAATGCTAGAGCTGAATTATTATGTTAATGATATGGTGTGCGGCGGGGTGTGTTTATAAACATGATACGTACTTTGTGTTTGTAAGGATGACAAACGGTATAAAGTTCGGTTGTTTTTGGACTAGACTGAAGGGGTAAAGTTTTCTTTTAATACACGGGGTAAAAGGGAAAAATAAAGAAAAAGTTTTCGTAAATTTAGGGTCTAAAATTATGCTAGACTGTTTATTTCTTTGTTATGGTCCACAATGACGGGTTGTTCCAAATTCAACCCTTAAAGTGCAAAAGTTTGTCCGATTTTTATTGTTTTGTGCTATAATTACTTATGACTCGGCCTACACAATTTAAAAGAAAAATAGAAGACATAATGATATTTCGGATATTTTTTCAAAATAATCCCAAAAAAAGTAAATGAGGTGTCGATGTTTGCACGTAAACTTTTAACGAGTTTTGTGATTGAGTTGAAAGTTAAGTCTATAAAAATTTTGTTGGTGGGGACAGATTCTTAAAATGTCACATGAAAAATTAATTCCTACGGGAAATCTGTCATAATGCGGTCGGATAGCAGGTCTGTGCCATTTAAGGTGTGATATGGCAGTTTTGTTGTTGATTTAAAACGGCCCCGTCAAAATGAACTGTTATATGTCACACGACGCAGCCGCGCTGAGCCGCACGCACGCACCCGCGCCACACCCTTCGCAACTATAATAGATACAATGATTTAAATCTTTAAATGTTCGTAACAAATTGGGTTATGATAATCATTATTAAAATCACAAAACCTTACAAATAAATTTATAGACCTTATACATATAAATATATAATCAAAAACTTAATTTGAAACTAATATGCAAACATAGTAACGTGAGTGTTCCTTGCACTATTTATATATTTAAATTACCCTTAAACTAGGAATGCACACCATGGAGTAAAATATTAGATTAAAGTCGTTTTACAAAAATAAAAAATAAATAATAAATATACAATGATTGCTTACAAAAGAAAAAAATAATTACAAAGGTATGTTTCTTAATTGTCGAGATTTCGATTATAATATGATGATTATACGGAGACTGGACCACACACATCACTGGAGGTTTTGTAACCACCAATTAGTTAAGGACAACACGCGTAGGGATAAAATTTGACTAAGGTTCAGTAATGTGGAGAAGAAATGCATATGCATTCTAAAGGATTATAATTATGATAAAACTAAGAGAGCACTAGCTTATAACTCTTATGTGTTTGTTCTAAGATTTGTAAATACAAACAATGGAAATAAATGATCTTGTATTTTGTATCATGAGTAGGAGCCACCACCTCCACCGCTGAGCAAGCTAAGCGCGGCGCGGCGTGGCGCAGTGCGTGCCGCAGCGCCGTTTGCAAGCGCCTCCCGCCCAGGTGTGCACCCCGCCGTCTCATCAATAATACTGGAACATGAAAATAGTTTTACAACCGCTCTTTTAAAACTACAACGCACGAAACAGCGGTGTTGTATCATTCAATAATGGTTTAGGTAAGAGATTTAAACAAGTTTAAAAAAATAGCGAAACGGAAACGGTCTAACTTTAACTATTATTCTCTTTATTTCATTTTAAACACGTAATTTATTATTGAAAATACTTTATTGGACAAGAAAATAAAAAAAATTACAAGGGCATTATGAATAATTTAATATGCATCAGCGACGATTTTACAATGAATAACCTCCAAACTAAGCATAAACAATAATATTAAAAATATGCGAAGTAACCCTGTCAGTCTGTTCCTCTTTACGCAAAAGTAGTTTTTACGTAATATGCTTGAAATAAATATTAATTTTTTATTTATTTTTAATGGACGCACGCACGTGTGCCGTATTAAGTTCTATTTCCAAAATACTCAATTATAGAAAAAAATAAAAAGCTGTAAAAGCAGTTTGCGGGACTCTCAATTAGTAGGTACATTAGCCCTACCACGTTTCCACTAACGACTATTGGAGATTACAACATGTTGTTATCACATACATTTGACAGATAAAGACAAAATTTTAGTTGTGAAAAATCTGTCAGCTGATTTTGTTTTTCTTCTTCAGTCTTCATGCCGTAATCTCCAGCAGTCGTGGCAACTCGTGGCCGGGCTACATTGCCCTTAGTTAGTCAGGGTGCCACTAACGCCTGCTGGAGATTACCGCCACATTTCCCTTGTAAACACAAGCAGTAGTGAAGCCGGGCCCGCGCCCCGAGATCGCATGCTCGCTCGCCGCTGCCGCTTTAAACTCAAACGGCGCAGTTTTAATTCAATTGCTAGAAAAGTGGGAATGTGATACAGTCACGCAGGGCATGAGTAGGAGTGATTTAGTTAGCGGTGAGGGGAGGCACGCTGCGGACTAGCGCTGGCTAACCCTGCGCAGTCACCCGTCGAACAAACCTGCTGCATCACACACCTTGACTGATTACAAAGTCAGAGAAAAAACGTTTAATTCCTTAGACGCACAGGGCATACATGGCCAGGTCAACTCAACGCTAATTTAAATAAAACTAAGAATAATTAAGGAAATAACATTGTATTGACAGTTCGCTTAAGTTTTTTACACTGAGTTTTCAAGCCAGCTTTCAACTCTTTATTTGTTATTATAACAATATTGGTGGCACAGCTACAGCTTTCTTAATTATGGCAATGTGGCGCTGTATTTAAATTGTGTTAAAATTATTGTAAATACAAATAAAAATATTGCAAACAAACTAGACAAACCATCATGAAATTTCAGTATTGGTATTATATTTGTACTTTAAAGTTAAATAAGATAAAGACCTAACATATTAAAAAATAATAATACCCTCCCTTTTTTCTGCTGAACTAAAATATTGTACCCATTTATTTGCTGTACTAAAATAGTGCACTCAGAATTTCAGTGTCGGATGTCAGCATAAACAAAATTGACCGCATTTCAGTGAATTCTCGTGCGCAGCGGCGGCGGGACTTGAGCTCCAGAAGGCCGTAAAGGCGTCTTATATCCTGGAGCGGCTGCTCCGGCGCTAAATAATATAATTACTTAGTTCGGAGCTTGTGGCTGGGTGCATAGTCGTTACCTCGCGCGGGCCTCGGCCGGAAGCTGGTGGAGCAGGCTGAGTGTGGCCGGGACATGCGAAGACAGGGAGCAGGGCTCGAAAACCCTAGTATAAAAGTAAAAAATCACATAATTTTGTGCATGTGTTGAGCTTTGATTTAAGAGTATATTTACTGATATTCGGTGCATATTGCCCACTTTCACCCCCCTTTACTTTTGAACGGCTCAACTGGCTTTCATCAGACATTTCTGAGAACACTCGGGCAAACGGCACCTTTCGTACAAAAAAACTAATTTGAAACCGCTTCATCCGTTCGGGAGCTATGCGACAGACAGACACTTCAAACTTATACCACCCCTCTTTTTTGGTCGGGGTTAAAAAAATACACCAAAGATGGCGCTGACCCGTTCAGGGTCTAATTGTAATTATGTAATTTGATATTAGCATACTTTTATAGCGAGTCAGTTGAATTCCATTGTGCTGTAATAATAAGATAAGTATACCTAATAGGTTTTTTTTACAATAAATATTCCCGGATAATCCACACAACAACGTCTAGCCTACCACGGGTAAGCTCTTTTGACATTATTTTATTTTCCATCAAGAGTACAAACAATAAGATAACAAAATAAGGGCACAAACAACTCAAAATCCTTTCTCAGAAAAAGTATAATCAATTCGATCGCATATTCTAGATTTTTATTTGACTCGACTCGGTCCGGTAAACCTGTTTTCTGCGAAAAAGCTTATTTAGAAGTTGAAGCAACACGATCTTTCCATTCTGCGTCCCGCAAATAACGGGCGCGGAAATATAATGACTGCCGACTTACTTACCGCCATACACTCCAGTCTCTACTTACTCGCCGCCGTACACTATGTGCCAGCTAAGAGTCTATTTCAAATAATTTTAGGGGTTTTTATCACCACTGAAGGTGTAAAGTTTTAGGAGTTTTTAGGATGGTCCCCTGTTAGATAATTTAGGGAAGGTAAGCCCTAACTATAGAAGTGGATTTAAAATAAATATATAAAGCGGAAAGGGTCTGAATGGCACGCACCAGGCGAACATAATATTGTTCACCGATTTTTCGATCAGGGGGTCTTTTTGTCAAAAACAAGCCCCACCTATTTTACTACGGTGTTATCTGTCCCACTATTCAAAATAGTGGGGCAAATAAGACGACAATTTTTGTGCTTTACATAGATGATGCATGCCTTGGTGGGAAAAAGTGGAATTATTCCTTTTTACGCTAGGATTATACGTTATTTTCTGTTAATTAATTTTACACGGAAAAACCCGTATTGCATAGAATTGTCTAAATATAAAACGATACTGAATAAACGTGTTCGTATTACAGCTACATTGATTGGGGCATTCGCAAATTTTATTTGAAATCTGTGTATTAATTTACGTCGTGTAAAAGGGTGCAAATCGGCTTGTCGCGGCAGGTGGCGCCGCCCCGCGGTCCAACAAGGAAATACATCAGCGGATGAGTTATACCCAATTACGGGGAACAATGGCGGAGGTTCCGGTGGGGAATTATCATAAGGCGGTTAAGATTAACTACCTGGCTTCTTTAGATTATGAATATTAATTAGCAGGCCTGGCGCGGACGTGACGTCGCCGCCCGCGCCGGACGCTGAGATCCAAAGAGCGCTCGCTATTCTACATTTATTTTGCATGTTACTACTTCGTTGAATCAGAAATTAATGGATTCGTAGATAAGGATCTCTGCCTTGCGAAGATTTTCCACACATTTTAATATAAAATTAAAATTATTTTAGGGACAACTACTATTATAAAATATCGGATGAGTTGACGACAAAATTGATTGTCACGGAATCTGCTCCATAAACAAATGAAAAACAAGACTAACAAATAATTATTGTACAGTTTCAGAACAATGAGCAAATGAGCTAGGGTTTCTAATCGCTTCTTTGCTCTAGTGTAAAAAAAGCGAAGCGACCAGATACGATAACTTTATATCCTACTAGCTGTGCCCTGCGGTGCTACCCGCGTTATAATGGATGAAGTACTCTTAACCAACAACATATTTATTTGAATAAAGATTAATATTATTATGTTGATACAACTTACACAAATTTCGACCAAATTAGGTAGGTACCATAAAAACGGTTTTTGTGAGTTAATCTTAAAAGATAGACATATACTATCGCGGACTGTTTTTTAGATCATTAAAAGAGCTATTATTCTTTTATACATATTTTTTGTGTATCTTAAACCGTTTTCACGGCGCACGCAACGGAAGGCTTCAAAGATGAACAATTTCTCCCGTTTTTTACACATTTACCACTATATATTTGCTCCTATTGGTCGTAGCGTGATGTTATATAGCCTATAGCCTTCCTCGATAACTGGACTATCCAACACAAAAAGAATTATTCAATTCGAACCAGTAGTTTCGGAGATTAGCGCGTTCAAACAAACAAACAAACAAACAATCAAACAAACAAACTCTTCAGCTTTATAATATTAGTATAGATTTATCTTTAAGTACCTATGTTTCATCAGTTCATGTTTATGTATTTTATTTGTGACGTTGTTTAAGATTTTTAAAACCAAACAATAGAAATAAATGATTTTGTATCTTGTAATAGAAACTAAGATGAATGCAGATTTTTAAGTGGGCCGTTCTTTCACGGGACAAATACAGCGTCATGTTCCCGTGGGCGTCGCCGTAGAATCCGTTAACCGGAAGATGGCGGTAGCCCTTCTTGGAACACAACACGAAATACAGCGCTCGGGAGATTGCCGGCCAAGTGTGAGAAATTAAGCGCTTTTATACTCGTACAGGGATCGTTGTTACGCAACAACGATCCCTGTACGAGTATAAAAGCGCTTAATTTCTCAAAGTACATTCTACGGCTTAAGATAGATCATCGATATTCTCTAAAAAAATATTAAAATAAGTTTAAGTAAAAGATAAAGAAGTTGATATGGCAATACCATAGTGAGCACGATAAGAAGAGATAACTGGGGAAAAATCTCCAAACTCACGGTTGATACAACCCACAGTCACCCAAATTGACGGGTGTAATTTATTTATTTATTTATTTATTTACACAATTTTTGGAAAACTAACAGCTAGGTTATGAATTACGTATCAAATTATAATTAACATGTGCCAAAACAAATAGGCACATGTAGACTGATGGCCAATTACTAGTTTCCGCTAATAAATTAAACATATTAAAAAAGCAAAGAAAAGTAAGTAGACAACTTAATTATAATTACACTTAGTGTTACATATTATATAATAAAAAACAAAACATATAATGCTAGTAAGGGACTTTAAAATATTCATCTGAAATAATTTTTCTAACCTTATTAACAGATGTATTAAAAAGGTCAACATCAAAACCTTTGCAGATCAACGAGTTAAACGAGTTGCAGGCTCTTATCAAATAGGAATTTTGCCTATAGTTAGTTCGAACTATGGGTACATATAGGGTACATGGTTTCCTCAATGCAGCTTTGATTGTGCGTAGCCCTATGTTCTCAAGCAGTTCAGGACAGTCTACGGCAATATAATATAATAAAGTAATATGAGATAATACTTTAAATCATAAGTATTCAAATGTTAACATTACGGCTTAGTACGTACTTCAAACTAAGCTAAGCTATACATTCTTATTTCCTCATTGTAACAAACATTTCCTTCTTGTATAAGATTAAGCAAAGCCAGCCCACTCAGTAACAAATAAATCTCTAGAGTGTCTCTCACTCGAGGCGAGTGACAGACTGATGATGGGGCAATAAGAAGATACGCACAATATTCCCATGCCAAGCTGGGCCTGCTATTACGGTGCCCATAAAGTACACCCCATAAATATATTAGGGCGTCTCGCCCCGCTCTAGTAAAAGCAGCGTAATGAAGATGGATGCCGGACAGTGATCATCCGCGCCACAGCGCACGCGCTAAAGTAAGATAACTACACACTCCCTTAGCTCTGTAAGTGGACTTTGCTCTTTGGAGGCAGAGGCAGTGGTGTGGTTTACTATAGATACTTTTTAGTGGCAGCAGTTTGGGTGTTCTTTCTCACGTGTTGATTAACTCAAACGTAAATGTAGGACGTCCATGGTCGCTGGAAGGGATTGGATTCTGCAGGCCGAAGGCAGAGCGAAGCATATGTCTATCAGTGGAATACTATGGGCTGATTATGATAATGAGGACAAGATAAATATTCTTTATAGCATACTAAAGAAATGTGAAATATTATATATAGAAATGCTTAAAAGATGTAACGAAACAAACTTACTTCCGCATTTATAATATTAATTGGAATGGGGTGAATACATCAGCCGTCGTCTACGGGTGCTACCGTGTACACATGTGCGGTACCCTAACGCCCCGTTCTGGAGCGCGCCTCTCTATTAGTCCTTAATCAAATGAAATACCTGTGTGAGTGACGGCGCCAGCCACAAATCCCGTGTTTCTCATAACTTCTCGTCGCAATGTAAACGCTTTGATTGATCGCAAGTCGGCCGCGAGATAATTAATTACAAGTTAACATACTGGCGGCGCTACACTGTGCCTACGAAGAGTTATGCTATCAGTAATATTATCGGCATTTGAGGTAATCGTTCTATGGAGCTTGCACGAGCGTATGATTCTTGGAAATATGAGAAAACCTCAGATTTTGCGGATCGATTTATGAGAACTTCTTTTGTGTTTTTGCATATTTATTATCCTTCGAGTACGGTACGGTGGTGGAATAAAAAAATACCTACACAGTATTACATGTCTTTAGTAGTTTTTGTTCGCTAAAATCACTAACTATTCAACGTACTTTAAAATTTAATACAATTTCATGATACAAATTTATATGTATGAAGGTACAAAAGCTCAAACAACACTCAATGTTTTAAAATAATCGTTAAGCTCTCAATACAAACCCGATAGCCATAGGCCGACCATCAGATAGCAGTTATTAACAGCCGCTGTCCGACGGGCCGATATCCAAAATTAATAAACAAGATCCGGGACTTGCACTGCACCGACGTATCGACCCATTGGCAGCCGCTCAACGCCTCGCTCGTCCGACCACGCGCCACGCGCCACGCGCCGTCGCCCGCGACCCACACCACGCTAACTACGCTTCAAGCGAGAAACGTTGCGAAAGAAAACGTAGCAGTTTGACGTATCTACTACGGACACACGCTAACGTAATGAAATGAGTCGCGCAAACCAGACACTAGTCACTTGCTCCATTTGGTAATTAAAAACTGGTCAAAGAAACTATGCAACCCTACACGTTTGTTCTGTAGTAGCATTGCGATCAAATAACTTTGTGATAAAAGGTGCTCTCAAGCGATTGAACGCTTTTTAACACACAAAGTCGATCTTTACTTAGTGGATATCCCATCCACTCGTGCCAAGCGATTCTCATCCACCTTCATAATTCGCACTGCAAGGATTTGGAATTCGCTCCCTGCTGCTGTTTTTCCTGATACCTACAACCTGAGTGTCAGGTCATGAGTTACCTTCAGATCTTTGTGATCCATCCACCTCTACATCGACATTTCGATACTCGGTGAGATTGTTTACAAACAAAGATCTATTGTCAATAAAATAATCCATTTACTATTGTATGATGAATATGATGACGTTCGTTTGTATTTTGTTTTTCAAAATGATTTCTCTCTCTCGTTCAAGAAAAGATACACAAGTTCTAAGCGGACTACGTTTGCGGAGAGTTCCGCTTACGTAGCGGTTAAGTACGCGTAGATATAATAAACTAGCGGCCCGCCCCGGCTTCACACGGGTAAAAAAAATCCCGGCAATTATTCAAATTTTTCGCGCTGTAAAAACCATCCTGGAACACCAACGAACATATTTTGTTCTATCGCTAATAGTTTCGGCAGCGCATTCGACGAAAGACATTTTAAGACTCATTTTTCTACACCTTCGGTTACATTGTTCAAATTTTACCAAGGATCCCTAATTTTTTTCAAAATGAAATGTAGCCTATGTCAAATTGGAAGAATGTAGCATTCTATTGGTGAAAGAATTTTTTAAATCGGCCCAGTTCTTTTTGAGCCTATTTATTACAAACATACAAAAATAGGTACAAATCTTTCCTCGTTATAATATTAGTGTAGACTACGCCCGTTCCGCTGCAATTTGAAATTGGTTCGATAAATGAATAAGCGTAGTACGTCGGATAGGGTTCATTAAGAGCGTTGAATAATTTCAATAAGGCAAATACGTCCCCTGTAATCTAGTAACGAGCTCGAGTGATTGTCCGTGATTGAATGAGGCGCGGCTCATGTCGTATTCAATCATGTGAGCTGCCTGATTACAGCTCGCTCACTACTCCACTCATTATATGATTAATAAACTCAATACAATAAGGTGATGGTTTTGATTTTTGCTCGTTGTTTGATCAGACTAATAATAGCGGGTCATTACGACGTGCTCAATGTGCTCATGCCGTTGTTTTCGGATTTTAAAAATTTTTACGTAGTTGTATTTTTTTATAATTGACCTTGATTTTGACAACTACAAATTTGTAATTAAAAGAACGTGCGCCTCTCGGGACGCCTAACAAAAGTGATAACTTCAAGTAGGGTTGTGTAAGAGTAAGAGAGGAGGAGCGGTAGGGAGGAAAGCCAGACAGACTAACCGTTACAAACCGGTTCACTCGTTATATTCCATGAAGTTATTTTAAAAATAATCAGAGTAGGTACCTATATACTCATAACTTACTTTCATATTGAATTTTGACATATTTCTTTATGAAACATTATTTTAACAACATGAACAATGACGATTGAAAATATTGCATATTTCTTTGAATAACTCATAAAAAATGTATGACATTATTGATTGAATACTTAACTGGAACATGAACCGCGTTAAATTAATCTCGTGTCACATTGCTCGGCATGCAAATGATGACAAGTTATTGGTGGTTGATATTGGCGAGGTGTTTGGTGGCCGGTGGTGGCGATGGTGGCGGTGGTGGCGTTGGTGGCCATTACGGCAGTGTTCCTGTGATTGGTCAGCGTAATTAGCGCGAGCGTAATGAGAGCTCGCGGCTTTTCTTGTTATGTTCATCCAATTTTCGACCATGTCAGCGGAAATATCTTATGATAATATTAATGAAAATGCATGCAGGTTATTGCTGTTATTGGTGACGGAAATGGTAAAGCTTTTTAGGTCAGCATTTTAGTTAATTTTGTTAACTGTTATTTATTTTTGAAGTGGTTAAGTCATCATAAATAGCTATGTTTTTATGGTAGGATCTATTTTGTTACAGTATATAGAAATCCAGCAACTTAAAACAGCTTTGGTACATACTTTTTAATAATTATGTTTAGCCAACGAACTATTAAAAAACAATACGAATATGATTGATATTTTGTAAAAACAGCAAGACATAGACATTGTTTATTTGCTACAAAAGCAAATACATTAGGAATATTGTAATACTCGTATTATTGATTTTTTAAATGTTATCACTTAAAATATCAATAATAAATATATATTGACATTACAAAATTATTATTAACATTTTAGGAGCATGAGCATTATCATGCTCCTAAAATGTTAATAATAATTTTGTAATGTCAATATATATTTATTATTGATATTTTAAGTAAGCCCGAATGACAGACTAGAGACACATAACAATAGATACAAGACCAATGTATATATTACCACCTAGTTGAAATAGCACTAAATATTTTATGTCATTTTAAATAGGTAAATTAAACAATTAAGCCGTAAATTAATGTTACATACAAAACAAATTATTTATACAAACAAAAACACACAAATCATCTAATAATGCTCTGTAGCAGAAGGGATAAGCTCAGCATAATGCCGGCTACTAAAAGCAGAGGCGCTGATTTTCAGCTTTAACTATAACGGTTAATACAGGACCTCGCGGAAACAGTTACCATATTGAAGTAAAGGCAAAACCCGTAACGGTTTAGTAACGACTCGTAAATAGCTACTTAAAATTTCAATGTAGGAAAAGGTAGGTAGGTAGGTACTTTACGTAGAACAAATATCTCCGAAATCAAATAACAAGACTCTCCACAACTTGCATTTCGGCCAACACGATTGAAACAGAATACATCAATCAACGGGCCATTGAAAGCCAGGAGGAGCACCTGTGTGCGATATTCAAACGTTCGGACTGGACACCCTAATACGCTGCGTTAAGGTATTCCTCTAGGAGCGCCAAGCAAAAGCGCTCCAAGCCGAAGAGCGCCAATGTTCTCTGACTGAAGTGCAGGTGCATTTTGTTTTATACGGTTTAGAACGCCTTGAACTTTTTCGAGGTGAAGACAAAGTTAATTTGCCAGTTTCATATTTTAATCCGTTCCACTCTATACGGAACGGATTTTGAATCCGTAAGGGGGTGAAAGAGGGTTGGAAGTTGGTATGAAAGTCCTATGCTTTTAAGTAAGAAATTTAAAAGTGAAGAAATGAAGCCGCTGGTGTTCATAATGTGGACTCGCTTTGGACGGTGTTTAAAGATCCATTATATCCATTATACATCAGTTTTATAATATACTACTATTTTAAAACAGTTATAAAATTATAAACATTTAATTTTGTCGGATCTCAAAACTGAATGCTTATGTAAACTATTATAGCATTGAAATACTGTTGCCACTGACCCAGATCCTACAAAATCAGATTCGACAGAGTAAGACACGTTTCCGTGTAAACGCAGCGTTAGATTATCAATTCAAAGTCGATATTACGTACGTTTATTGTAACAAAGATGAGTCGTTGCTTCATCGGCAGCGCTATCAATAGGCCGCCGCGCACGGCAGGCTCGAGGGACGGGGCCTCGCCAGTAATTGAACCTTTATGCCGGTCGCCGGTCTGCTGCGGCCTCGGGCTTCGAGCGACACCTTTAAGGATGCACGGAGCTCGTACGGGATGACCCATTATATGTGTGTTGATCACAGGATGTGCGGCTTAGCTCGCTGTAATGGCAGGATTTCATGTATGTCAAACTGGTGTTCAATATTCACAAATAGAAGAAATTCAAAACATTTCGGCTAGTTGGAGCCGACTAATGCTGAAAAGCAATAAAATCCTGATTCCAAGTTTGATTCTTCTTTCAGATACAGATTTTTTGCATCAAACTGTACCAGTCACAAGTCTATACTATCAGAAGTTCTCACCAAGAACCAAGCACATTAAATTTGTTGTAAAGAAAATATATATCCAATATAAACACTATTCATTAAATTTATTTTGCCCTCACATTACATTCCCGAATTACCAAGTAAAACACAGAGCCAGACAATTTGTAATGTACACGGAAAGCCCAAGCGGAGCGGCACGCGGAGAGCCCGCCGCTTCCGGGGGCGGAACAAAGCGGTGACGAGCCGACAGACAGTATTCAAATCGCCGTTATTGATGAAAGGCATCACTTTCTTTCAATTTGCCGCCATTAAAGTGTCATAGTCGAGACGAGGCGGCCTCATTACGGGCTAATTCTGCGATCCCTCAGCTCACAATGGGGCTACATCACTGTTAACAGTCTTTTAGCATTTTATTAAGATATCTCTTTCCGTCCGTAGCTTCAAACGGAATTATTTACAGAAAACGAGCGACTTTTACCTTCTAAAATATGATTTTTTAAAATAACTTAATAACTAATAGGCGGACCCGGCGGACACGGAGATTCATAAGCACTGCTATCACAATAGAAATAAATTCTCGGTACAACATTATATCTTATATATAAAAATGAATCGCAAAATTTTATTTATTTATTTCAGTTTAATACAAAATCATAACAGGTTATTTTTTTAGCCCTAATGCGATCACATATTTATAAATAATAACAAATTCATAATGATTAAAATAAAATAGTAATAATAATAGATCAACGTTGAACAATATTAAATGAATCATAATAATTGGTATAAATTAACATAAAACAATTCACAAATAAAAATAATTAATGCATGAAAAAAATAAAAACAAAACATAACAATAATTCAATAGGTACATTTAGTTTCAATGACAACCTGTGCAATTTGTAATACTTTCGACAGGTTGTTATAAAATATATCGACATTGTTTACGGATAGTATATCTATAATATAAAAATAAATCGCAAAATGTGTTGGTAAGCGCATAACTCAACAACGCCTGGACCAATTTGGCCAAATCTTTTTTTAAAATGTTCGTTGAAGTTCAAGGATGGTGTTTACGGCGAGAAAAATTAGAATTATTGCTGGAAAAAGCCTAAAAATAGCCCTTTTCTTTTTCCCATACAAATGATTTGTAACTAAAACGTAGTCAATTTGAGCTTTATTGCTATGGTATAAAGTTCATATTAAATTACAAGCACTCACTGTTGTCTAAGCAATGTAGGTGTGTTCCTTACGTCAAAGATCATATCTATCAAAAGTATATACAATTTTCATGTCACAATGTTAGTTACCGTACTCCTCCGAAACTGCTTTACAGAGTTTTACCAAATTTTATATGCGTATACAGTAGGTCTGGAGAATCAGCTACTATCAATTTTTCATTTTGCAAAACAACGTTTGCTGGGGTCAGCTAGTTAATTAAATAAATAGCGAAAATGTGTTGCTAAGCGCATAACTCAACATCGCCTGGATTAATTTGGCCAATTTTTTTATTAAAATGTCACACACCACACCCCATCCTTTGTGTCGGGGGTTAAAAAAAACAACAACATATCATCAACAATTGATCATCAAAGTAACTAAACATTCCGTATTCTTCACTGGTATTAAGAAATTCGTTCGGTAAAATGTATAATCAAACTGATGCTGTTAAGTAATAGTCGTTAGAATGCCACACGAGCAGTGTTGTGGCAGCCCTGTCCTGCCGGCTGTCCGGCGAAAGTCGGCGCTCCGGAGCGGCCGGCGCCGCGCCGCCGTCAGCCCGAGGCGGCATTAGCGCCCTGAATATTCATCGGAACAGCGCGTGTCACCTGGAGGCGAGGAGGCTGGCGGCCACCGCGCTGTTATTCAAACACAAATGCGGTCCGAGCTTCAGGGCTTTGCTAATTGGGAATTGTCCTCTCTTGTATCGTACGTATTTCTTATTTTTGACACACGAAAATGTACCTACATGAAAGGGTTTTGGGAAAATATCGACGCTGAAAACATTATATTAGGTCATTACTGAAGAAATTAACGTTTTGTTGTACTAATTTGCTCTGAAATATCTCCTCTTCGGTTAAGAATTTCAAATTCAAATTTGTAAATTCATTTAGCATTTGAGTCTTAATTTCATACGTGTAAAGACCTAATACTTAAACTGTTTTCTGACATTATACTATGTATCCTCAATGACTTCACTCTGGATAATTTCATTTTCTATATAACTTAGCCCTAATTGCTTTTTTTTTACACTATTTATGTTATTATGACCCATTAATGTCATAAATGTTTTAATTAATAAGTATAGGTCAATCCAGATTATCATCAACATCATTGTTGTAGGACGTCCACTGCTAGTTATAGGCCTACCTCTATGGTTTCAAGCTATTGCCGTCAGAATCGGCCAGCGTCCACCGTGAAACTCCGGCCATGCACCAAGTTGGTGTCATACGCTACGTTTTCTTATTCGCAATCTGCATTCTCCACTTTGAGGAATTAATCGGCGATTTGGCTAATCAACATGTTTGTGTATCACTCATAATTAAAGTTTCCATGTCACAGTGTTAGCAATTTTTACCAAATTTTATATGCGTATTCAGTAGGTCTTAGAATCGGCTACTATCTATTTTTCATTTTGCAAAACAACATTTGCTGGGGTCAGCTAGTAATCTATATAATTAAGGGTAATACCAGCTACGCTATATCTATTGACCATGTTTTGTGTTATCCTTGATGGATGTCGTATTTTAATTAATAAATAAATAATTCTTTATAAAAGCTATTAGTTTCGCTTATTGGGAGCATGTTGATGCACCTCTGCATTCCGGAGCCCCCGCAGTGGTGTATCACGGCGGGCGGAGTCCCCCGCGGGCCGCCCCCGCCGGCGCCGGCATGCCAGCGCTATTTATGGCTGCGACCAGCCGCTACTGGCCCTTAGCGGCGACGGGATAGCTTAATGATCTTTAGCTTTGAAGTCGGTACAATGAACTAACTATTAACTTGGTTGGTGCAGTGGGAAAACAATAGTCTGTTAATACAAGATTCTGGTGCTGTTTTCGTCGAGTTTAGAAGCAAATTATATTTACCAACTTATTTGCTTGATTCTTTTTTACACTATACTTAGTTTGGAAAGGTACTCGCGGCCACTGATAGGATGTTTGTAATTTTTATTGACAAACAACTTGTACCTATCCAAGTCCGAGTACGAGTAACTGTTGGTCTCTATAGGATGTATCCATAGAAATAAATTTATTTTTTTACTATTATTCATGTAATACTCCTCATTCTCAACAAAGAAAGTGATTATATGACAGTGAATATTAAATGCAGAGCAAAGTGACCACTAGTGGGCGGCAAACACAGAGAGGGACTCATGAAAGGCAGTCTGTTTCACTTACACGACACCGATACGATATTATTTCTAATTTAACGCTAATGTTCATAGTATCTTCAAATTTTACGAAAATAAATATCTTTAAACTGGAAATAACAACCATCACCAAAGGTGTTCCTTTCAACAAGATTCAACCTTTTTTTCGAGTTGGCACGCCACACCACAACGGTGATGTCAATGCAAATCGCACTGTCACTGTACTGCATATCTGAATCTATCTATTAGTTTGAGACTATGATGATATCGTTGACACTTTCTTGTGTTTCCTGTCTGTGAGTGGCATCATAGCTCCCGAACGGATGAAACGCTTTCAATTTTTATCAAATGTCAGCAAATCTAATCAGATGTCTATTACCCGTAACACAAGTTTAGAGCTTACCTCGTTGTTGTTGTTGTGTGGATTTTCCGAAAATATTGATAAATATTTAATTATTTATAAATTCAATTATTTTTGTAGAATAGGTGACCTTTGTGCGGGTGTTCTATAATGAAACTGTGTACAGTGGGGTCTCAAATGAAAGCGCATCACGTGCACATTACAAAATAATATGGTGTTTTCTTCTAAGGAAACTAACGTATTGGTTTTAAATTTAGATTATGTATTTATTTATTTACTTGTTTGGCCGTTCATGTCAAAGTTTAGTGATTCAGTGGCGGCATCTAGCGGACACCACGTGACACGGCGCACAGGTACGGGCGCAGGATTAGACACAATTAATAGCCAACAGCGGGACAACGCTTCCACTAGCGACTTACATAATTAAGCTCACAATTTATTGGAGCCGAGCTTTATCTAAAAGCTACTGATATATTCCTGGTTACGATATATTTTGTAGAACTAATTATTATGTTGAAACGGGAAATAATATTTATTGCAAATAGATTAGATAGATTGATGAATGTTTGTTAGTGTTTTTATCTGTGTTAAAATTAATGATACCAATGTCAATAATGAGAGAAACGAATTTCCATCAAATCGCAGTACGTTAAAAATTAGTTCAGTAGTTTAAAATTTGATTAATGACCAGGCCCTTATTTTAATGGACTTCCCATTTTATACATCTAATTTTTTTTGTGTACGATCTAGGTATTAAACTATGCTTTTTAAGTAAGTCTCAAACTTTAAAAGTATCCGTCAGTAAACACCGGTCGCTGTGGTAAAAAAGTTTCGATTTAAATTTAAAACAGAAACAACTGAAGAACAACACTGATCCTTATCTTTTAATGTGGTCAATTTGAAAGCACCATTAGCATTCACATGAAAAATTTGAATTAATAGAAATAGGTTTATTTACGTAAATAATACAAATACAATACATTGCAACTATAATATTAATTTAAGATAGAATGGTGTACACGAGTAGCAAATTCGGACGTTAATTGGTTGGCACTCAGCATGTGCTGTAGGTGCTAAATAAAAACCACACCAACACAATACGTAGTAGTACCAAACGAGAATTGAGCAAGGAACATTTGGTTCGCGTGTGGACGTAAATTCGCATATCCTACTAAAGAACAGAACAGAACACCTTACGAACACGGTTCTACTACGTATGAAGTTGGATTCACAGAGAAAAACTCTAGCAGTAACACTACACAATATAAATATGCATCATATATTGAATAACTCCCATTAGTAGTTAGTTGAAAACAATTCTTTATCCTTTTTTTGACCTGAAATCAAATTCATCATTATTATCATTATCATTTAGATATCCGCGGATTAACGCAGGTCCCTAATAGCCATTATAACTACATAAAAAAATTGTATCATGTTTTGTCCGTATGTTAGGCAAACATACTAGGCACCTATTTCTCGCTTATTAATTTTATAAGAAAGTGCCAAGAAGTTCAGTAACCAAATTCCGGAGAGACACACAAATTTAATACAAATCGCACGAAAGCGTCAAGACACGCGAAACTTCAATGTAATGTATCGTTTTGATTTTTGATTGCGAGAAAAAAGAAAAATATACTTATACCTCTTTTTTTAATAATCTAAATGACGGAATAACCTACTACATTCGGAAAGAAAGTCAAGTGCTCCCACTAAGCCAACGCGGATTCAAGTTTAAGCCGTAGTTACCTAAAGTTAAAGTAGAATGGTGTGTGTTGCAGCGGGCGTGCGCACGGTGGACGTGCAGGCGGTGGAGGGCATGGCGGCGCGGTTCCCGTGCGACCTCGGCACCGCCGCCAACGACAAGGTCTACATGGTGTTCTGGTTCCGCGACGACGCCGGCATCCCGCTCTACAGGTCAGTGTTGCAGCGGGCGTGCGCACGGTGGACGTGCAGGCGGTGGAGGGCATGGCGGCGCGGTTCCCGTGCGACCTCGGCACCGCCGCCAACGACAAGGTCTACATGGTGTTCTGGTTCCGCGACGACGCCGGCATCCCGCTCTACAGGTCAGTGTTGCAGCGGGCGTGCGCACGGTGGACGTGCAGGCGGTGGAGGGCATGGCGGCGCGGTTCCCGTGCGACCTCGGCACCGCCGCCAACGACAAGGTCTACATGGTGTTCTGGTTCCGCGACGACGCCGGCATCCCGCTCTACAGGTCAGTGTTGCAGCGGGCGTGCGCACGGTGGACGTGCAGGCGGTGGAGGGCATGGCGGCGCGGTTCCCGTGCGACCTCGGCACCGCCGCCAACGACAAGGTCTACATGGTGTTCTGGTTCCGCGACGACGCCGGCATCCCGCTCTACAGGTCAGTGTTGCAGCGGGCGTGCGCACGGTGGACGTGCAGGCGGTGGAGGGCATGGCGGCGCGGTTCCCGTGCGACCTCGGCACCGCCGCCAACGACAAGGTCTACATGGTGTTCTGGTTCCGCGACGACGCCGGCATCCCGCTCTACAGGTCAGTGTTGCAGCGGGCGTGCGCACGGTGGACGTGCAGGCGGTGGAGGGCATGGCGGCGCGGTTCCCGTGCGACCTCGGCACCGCCGCCAACGACAAGGTCTACATGGTGTTCTGGTTCCGCGACGACGCCGGCATCCCGCTCTACAGGTCAGTGTTGCAGCGGGCGTGCGCACGGTGGACGTGCAGGCGGTGGAGGGCATGGCGGCGCGGTTCCCGTGCGACCTCGGCACCGCCGCCAACGACAAGGTCTACATGGTGTTCTGGTTCCGCGACGACGCCGGCATCCCGCTCTACAGGTCAGTGTTGCAGCGGGCGTGCGCACGGTGGACGTGCAGGCGGTGGAGGGCATGGCGGCGCGGTTCCCGTGCGACCTCGGCACCGCCGCCAACGACAAGGTCTACATGGTGTTCTGGTTCCGCGACGACGCCGGCATCCCGCTCTACAGGTCAGTGTTGCAGCGGGCGTGCGCACGGTGGACGTGCAGGCGGTGGAGGGCATGGCGGCGCGGTTCCCGTGCGACCTCGGCACCGCCGCCAACGACAAGGTCTACATGGTGTTCTGGTTCCGCGACGACGCCGGCATCCCGCTCTACAGGTCAGTGTTGCAGCGGGCGTGCGCACGGTGGACGTGCAGGCGGTGGAGGGCATGGCGGCGCGGTTCCCGTGCGACCTCGGCACCGCCGCCAACGACAAGGTCTACATGGTGTTCTGGTTCCGCGACGACGCCGGCATCCCGCTCTACAGGTCAGTGTTGCAGCGGGCGTGCGCACGGTGGACGTGCAGGCGGTGGAGGGCATGGCGGCGCGGTTCCCGTGCGACCTCGGCACCGCCGCCAACGACAAGGTCTACATGGTGTTCTGGTTCCGCGACGACGCCGGCATCCCGCTCTACAGGTCAGTGTTGCAGCGGGCGTGCGCACGGTGGACGTGCAGGCGGTGGAGGGCATGGCGGCGCGGTTCCCGTGCGACCTCGGCACCGCCGCCAACGACAAGGTCTACATGGTGTTCTGGTTCCGCGACGACGCCGGCATCCCGCTCTACAGGTCAGTCACACTTACTAATAGAGAGAATAATAATGTGCTGAAGTCTTTTACTTTACTCATGTAACTGCCGACTGCATAGTGAAAACATTCAAATCTCTCAACATCAAATACACAGAAGATCTTTGGAATATCTCAACAAAAGTGCTAGGTAATATTATTAATGATATTGCCCCCCTCCTGGCCTTCATTTTTAACAGCTGTGTCGATGTTGGTATCTTTCCGGATCTCATGAAATATGGCAAGCTTGTCCCTCTTCATAAATCTGGTACTCAATTTGATCCTGCAAATTATCGGCCTATCCAGTTCTTCCCGTAATGAGTAAAATCTTTGAATCACTTTGATCGCAACAGACTTCTGCATAGCAATCAGTTTGGCTTCACCAAAGGTAGATCAACTACTGATGCTGGAACACTATTGATAAAGCACATTTTGGCGGCTTGGGATAGAGTGCAAAATACTATCGGCGTGTTCTGTGATCTCTCCAAGGCTTTTGATTGTGTCTGCCATGCAACACTTATAAATAAATTAAAGCATTACGGCATTCACAACAAAGCCCTTGAGCTCCTACACTCCTACTTGACCGATAGAATTCAAATGGTTCAAGTAGGTAATGAAAGATCCTCAGGATCAAAAATCGAATTAGGGGTTCCACAAGGATCAATACTTGGGCCTTTTTTGTTTTTAGTATATGTAAATGATCTTCCGTATTTTGCTAAAGACCTTTGTGACATAGTTTTATTTGCTGATGATACTTCTTTATTATTTAAAGTTGATAGGAATAAAAATAATTTTGACGATGTAAATAACTCACTGTCACTAGTACTAAATTGGTTTACGGTTAATAACTTACTGCTGAACACAAAAAAAAACTAAATGTATTAAATTCAAACTTCCTAATGTTAAAGAATTTCCTACAAAAATCATATAAACGATGAAATTCTCGAGCTCGTTGACTCAACAGTGTTCCTAGGTTTATATATTGATTCTCGTCTACAATGGAAACCCCAAATTACAAACCTTGCAGGTAGACTTAGTTCAGCAGATTATGCAGTGCGAACAATGAGATATATCACAGACGAGGGTACAGCTACACTGGTTTATTTTAGTTACTTTCATAGTATTATGTCATATGGTATCCTACTCTGGGGTGCTGCAGCCGATATTCAAACTATATTCGTGCTGCAAAAAAGGGCTGTACGTGCAATATATAAAATGAAACCACGTGACTCCCTTAAAGAAAAATTCAAAGAGATTAACATTCTAACTGTAATCTCACAGTACATTTTTGAGAACTTGATGTTCACCCACAAGAATAAGCATTTGTTTTTAAGAAAAAGTGACGTACATAGTATTAACACGTGAAGTAAAGAAAAATTACTAATTCCTACTTACAGACTAAAAAAACTAGGCAAATCATTTATGGGTAACTCTGTACGTTTTTATAATAAGCTTCCTCATAATGTAACAGAGCTTCCTATTAGAAAATTTAAATCATTTATTAAGAGAAGTCTAATGAAAAAAGCGTATTACTCTATAAATGATTATATAAAGGATGATGCAGCTTGGATAGATGTTGCTTAGTTCCACATTAACACTCTAATAATTCTGGTTGACCAGGACTGATATGCTCATGTTATAATAGCTTCCTTATATGACAAACATTTTTTATTGTAAATGTTAAACTTGTAATAGTTACCTATAAATAAGAACTCAAAAATTGTAATAACTACAAAATTGTAATAAATGATAAAGCTGTGTTGTTCTATTCGCTTCTCAACTCAGTATAAAAACATTGAAGCGAACTGTCAAGACAATGTTATTTCCTTGATATTTGTTATTTAAGCAATTTAGTTTTATTAATTTTAAGTTGACCTGTCCATCCACTATGTGCTTCTAAGGAAATAAACGTTTTGACTTTGACTTAGAGCTCATCTACAACGCCGAGCGGAATTCTATTATATAGAGTTTTCTTACAGCAAAACCTAGGGTAAGGATTACAGTACTTCTTTATTGTGGAGCGTTTCGTATTGTTTAATTTTGTGACGTAAATTTTTGTGTTAGACAATACTACGGACGAAAGATGTCTGTAGAGTGTATTACGTTTTAGATAAACAAAATAAAAAGCATTCAAAAAATATGGTTTGCGTGTACATACATGTAAGAGAGAGATATAAATAATACCTTTATCAATAAAAATATTATAATACATAACATAATTCTTATATACCATATAAGTATGTACATAAATCATTCTTACTAAACTATATTAAAATACATTCCCTTTATAAAATGTATATAAAACTGGTAGAAGTTAGAACCAATAGTAACACAGTGCTGTTGCACAGCAATGTTGCTCTGAATTATTCCATAAAATTTGCCTAAAGATTTGATTACCTATGAAATTATTGCCGTATTTGGGGTGATGATTGTTGTGCCCAACCTGAATACTTGATGCGTAAAGACTCAAATTGCACATTAAGTAATTCACTTAAAGACGATTACCAGCAATATAAATGAATCCCAAAGAAACTAATAGGTTTAGGTTTATGTATTGGCCTTATTTACAATTTGTTTGCCTTCCAACTGCAGTTAAGTTATGGAAGTTGTCTATAATACCACCGCGATCCAAGACAATCTGAAACTAATTAAACAATCACATGTGCAGTATTAGCATTTGACGTGATCCCGCACCCTAATTGGCGCATCCGGCGCGAACTTCACTTCCGCGTGATTACTACTAACTCGCGCGAACCCGCGAACCTGCAACCTGTCCCTTGTTCACCACCACCACCAAGACCCCACTAAAAGACCAAGTAACACGCCAAAGAAGCATAACTCACCGTAACGATCCCGCAAGTTGAATGTTTGCCATATTCCTTTCAATTTGCTGCAATAACAAAGTGTAATACAAATTTGGGACATTTACTATGGTAATTGCACCGTTATCTGTTTTACATAATTTATGAAACAATGTTGCACATTGCACATGTGCTGGGAACAGGCCATCATGAATTACAAGGGAACAGGCTAATGATAAAACCGTGGAAGGGGCGGCCGCCGGCCGGAGCCCGCGCGTCGACCATTCATAGGGCCTCCCCGGTGCGGGTGCTCCGGTCAATAAACTACTTTCGGACCTACATTTCTAAATGTAACAATTTCATTAGCGACTTACGCCCCCTCGTAAAACACTTATTACCTCCGGATATTTCTCAAAGCCTCTTAAAACAACTCCCTAAATATGTAATTACCTTCAACTTTACAATGTAGGCAGCACCTACATAAAAACATCACGCTGGACAACATAAACCGAGTTTAAACAAATAAAAAGCCGTCATCCCTTTTAATTTATTCAAGGGTAAATATTTCATTCGCTAACGAGCTCACTCTCTAACTTTATGATTCCATATTTCCGTATTTACAAAAGTCACCCCCTCCCCCGCCCGGGATTAAGGAGGTGTCGCCGCTTCATTATAAACGGGTATTTATATAGAAGACAATAAGGCTTCGCGACCAACTTTTCGAATTAATTAAAAATGTTAAACTCACGTCTTTGGAGTTGGGCGGGTCTGCTCTCTACGAACTCTCAAGTTTCCCACTGACCTATTTCTTCCGAAAATACCTGATATATTAATTATCGTATTGATGTTGTACACGAGTTTAGGGCTCCCGCGGCGCGCGGCCAGGCCCCTCGGGCAGCGCCTCTGGCTTGCAAAGTGGCCACAATGCCCGAAAGGTCCGACAAAACTTAAATGGTTTTAAACTTCCCGAATATTTCACTGTTTCAGCTACTTAAGACAAATTGCCCGACGTTTCTTCCTCGTGCCTTTTTGCGGCGCAATTTCACCGTTCGTTGGCTCGTGCCCCTTCCACTCCGCCGGTGGATCCGAACTTACTGATTACTTTTTATTGCTATGTAAATCGGGTTCAAGTTGAATCCTACTTTTTGCTTCACAAGGTGTTAATATTCTTCCGAAGTAGGAGGTCGGATAGGATTGCAGCCACGGGACCGCGGCATGATTTATGTGGAATTATAATGAGATCGCGCGGAGCGGCTGAGCCGGCGCGGCGCGGCCTCGCGCGCCGCACACAACACTGTCCGTCTAAATTATCTGTGATTTTATAATCCAGACGCGGCATGACGCTCGCAGCACGCCCGTCTCTTGCCGCTGCTCTGCGAAAATACCTCGATATTCAATAACCGTTATGATAGGATCATCCATTTATCAAAGTTAGAGTTTCAATGGCCCATTTTTTTGAAGTGAAATGAAGTTTAACGATTAAAAGCAAATGGATGTTAAAATAAGATGGCTATTATTATGACAGAGGGACAGTTCCACCTTATTACCTGTATGTTTTCACGTGCTAAATGCTACCCAGAAAGCTGCGCTAGCTTCCGTCAAGGTCAGCTATAATAAGCTATACGTGCCAGTAAACTGCGCCGGGAACACTAAGATTGACTTGCACAATAAAGTTAATTCTCGTGAGTCGTTGAAGCTCAAATTAGAAACGAATAGTATTCGTGTTAGCAGCCACTAACATAACATAAATTAAGCAATGTCGCCAACTCGCAAGAAATCCTTTCAAGGGAAATGATTCCTTGTCTCTAGCACTTTATAAGTCGTGTAAATAGTCCCGATAGCTATAAACGCCACTTTCGTTTCGTTGGGGCCTACGACGTCCCAATAAAGCGCATTTTCCTTTGCTGCTTTGAATCGTGATAGTTCTAAGCATAGTTGCAGGTGTGAGCGCTATGTCGTCGCAGTAAGGTCGCGTTCGCATCGCGTGTATCGGCCGTAGCTTAGTTTACGATGTACGGTACCTCGGCGGCTACATTTTAATATTTATGAAGGGTTCTGTTAAAATTGTTCATAAGTGCTTCCATTTCCCAATCGAGACAGGGGTGTAATTACGGTCATGTTCTACACGGGTTGAATGCCAGCGCCAAAAGCCAAGTTTCGTATAATTTTTTTTTCATTTAGTTTACTGTCATCATTTTAGTAACTTTGAATAGTCAAATGTTATCGGAGGGTATTTGATTGCAGTCGGAGCGCGCCGCGCCCGCCCGCCGTAGCCGTAACTCGTATCCGTTATCTAAATAATCGTTAGTCACGGTAACGGCGATCCTATTTTATTTCATTAATCCCGCATCGCACACTTTCTACTAAATGCCCATTGTTTTGCCCAATATATTTTTCGATTACCCGCAGTTTCATTGAAAATATATCTGTGTTAACTCTTTGTTTGTTTTTTTCTTTTCACTTTAATTTAGCGTTAACACGTTTACAGCTACGTTTTTACATTTATACTTGTTTCACTGTAAATCCTACTAATACTAAAAACCAAAAGTTTGTAAGGTTTTAATAAGTATGCCAGTGTGCTGTTGCTCTTTCACGCAAAAACGACTTAACGAATTTTGATGAAACTTCTCATTAACATTTATTTGTACTTTTTACCTCGGTAAAATACCAGTTTCCGAGGAAAAAACAATGATTGCGAGTAAAGCCCGATCTGCATCAAATTTGGTACGAATATAGGTTTCACACACATTCTGTTTTTTTAAAAACTACTTTAACCACGGGCAGCCGCAGGTACAGCGCGTACCTACACTACATATTTATGGAACGATCATATGACAGAATGAATGTAGAAACGTGGATTAAATATTTAAAATTACTATAATATTTAAGATTATTGTAGTAAACACATCATACAATTTGTTCATGTAAATGTGGCATTATCAGGATTATCTCAACAATTAACACCACGTTATAGCACTATAAGATTCTAGTTTCAAAAATAGCTATAATCGAATACACATTACGAAATTCTAAGTGAGCAATGTTCTGTTAATAAAAGGCCTCTCTTTCTGCCTCGCATTGTGTTTGCCCGCACTTTTTATATACAAAAGACAATCGCTGGTAACTTAAAAAGCACCATGGAAAGCCATAGTAGGTTTTAAAGCAATTCGCTCGTGAAACGTTGAATATGAGTAAACGGTATTTGTTTAATGACGTCATTAGTGGGACGAGTGCGCGTCGCAATCAGCTCATTACTTGCGCAAACAGCTCTCATCCATACAGCGGTTGTGCGCGTATGGCAAGGTTACTGTGGATTGATACAACTCACATTAATTTTTAATATTTCCAACAGTGACCAAAAAAATAATTGGTGCTAACAAGGTTTTCGATGATAGAAGAAAACCTAAGCTTCTAATGATGGAATTTATGGAGGGCGCTATGTTTAGGAAATGTATGTCTTGAGAAGACACCTAGCTTAAGCACTAATTACGTAGTCCCTGTATACCAGCAGTGGGTGCTGTGATCCAGGGACTTCTTTTTTGACGAGAGAGATTAAATCTTAATACAGTGGTGGTGTTGATTGGTTGCTTAATCACAAAATATAAAATCAGTTAAAACAACTGATTGCATCAGTGTAAGTACTCTCTTTAATACAAAGTTTTATACACAAACTAATGACGCAAAATATGATTACACCACATATTTTATAAAATTCCAAATTTCCAATGCAACTCATATAACATAGCGGGTGTACACTCTCTCAAGGCCCGGCTCCCGCGGCGTCATTCGCACATCACCATACAAACTATTGCATAATCTCGTAATGCGGTGTTCCCGCGACAAGCTAACCCTCTGATCCGCTCAGGTTTATTTATTAACTAAACTTGGCGCTCCGCCGCTCGAAGCGCGAGATAATCAATTCAATAATGTCTGATAATAAATGGGACTTTATTTCGAATGTCTATAATATTTGTCGTCTTTTAAGTAATAACATTTAAGAAGCAACATTTCCATTTGGCAGGAATTAGCTTCTTGGATTTAGAAGGGAAATATTTACTGAATTTATTATATCCCGGAAAACAAACGCTGGGGTAATGGTCCCGAGATGGATAACATCTCGTTTTGTACAAACAATAATAGTCCATCATGATCTAAAACATATAAGCCAGATATCATTTGTTTCTAAATCATAACGTAATATTTGAAGCGAGCTAGCTGTCTTAGTCCAAAACGTAAACAATTGGATTCGGTCCAGTTAATTTGAACAGAGCTGCCGGGCAAGTTTGAAGTGAACTATGAAGTGCTGGGGTCGGACGTCCGCCGCCCACGCGGTGGCCGTGGACAAGAAACATCCATTCCGAAGCGACGTGCTCAGCCGGCCGCCTGCTTGCGACCCGCTAATTATCTCTATTGACCCACTTTGCAACTACGGAAGATGTCACTGCCTCTGATTGGACTATACAAAACACCGACTCGTAAACCCAATAGAAACGTCATATTCATCAATTTGATTGAACTGAATCGGAAATGAAATTCAAAAGAGAACATACGCCTAAAAAAGCCTCGTACAGTTTCCCGAACGTGCTCTCTCAAACTCTTTTCGATTGCTAACAAACACAGATATTCGTAGTGATATAAAAACAATTGTCAAAAAGCACGAACTCACAATAAACAATCGGATACCGGTGGACAAAGCGCCGCTCCTCGGCTCCGCGAATACAAATACATACAAATGCTAAAAGAAATAAGCATGACGGCAACTTAATAATAATTCAACGAATTTGGAACGGTCCGACCCTTTGCACACTGAAAAGGTCAGGGAACTAACGGAGATACTCGTATTAGCGAGAGTATATAAAGCGTTCGATTTTGATTGCATTAGGGTTCACGTTCTGGAGATTCAGCGACCGCTATACGGCTGGAGTATTTGTGGACGACTCAGGGCATTATTATTGAAATCATTTTCATCAATCATTGATCAGTGGCTGTGGTTCGCGCGTGGCTCACGCACTAGTGCTAACCACTCTGCCCTAAAATTGGCGGACTCGACAGCGATGACAGAGTTGAACATCAGATTACCGTGTTATTTTATAAACATTTTATGATAGCTGTAATCGGATTACAGTATTTAATCTATAACCCGGTTGTTAAGAGCAGTCGCGCAAATAGAGCTGGGAGTGACGATATAGTCAATTTCCGCCGCTATCACAACCGCCGCGCCTGTCTGCACGTTCACGATAACCTAAAAACTACAAAAGGGGCTTTTCTGACTTCCACATTTTTCAACTATAGAGTGATAAGAGAGAAAGGTTTATAAAATGTACCTACAATTTGAAACCTTGCAAAGTGGGGCAATTCCCTAGTAAAGTGTATTTTAAAACGCGACAGAGCCTCGTTAGGTAATATAAATAATATTCTAAGAATTTCTCGTATTTATATTTACTTGCTTTGAAAACCTTTTATCAAAGCAATTGCATGGAAGCGGAGTACTTATTAAACTTGGTAGAGTTATTTGAAAGTGAACTTACCCTCAAACTGTTCTGTTTGCCGTAAGGGGCTGCACGCCGCCCGCGCGCTGCTCCGGCGGCGGAGAGCCTATTCTCGGCGCAATGTGACCTGGAGGACTTCCCAACTTTTACTCGTAAACCGTTTCTATCCGGCTCCGATGAATAACGCTATTGAATTATAAAATCTAGACTGCTACAATGCTGTAGCCGTGGAGTGTATGAAAATGTTTGAGTTTATAAAGTCATTGATATTTTATTGCAGCGTAAATCTCAATAACGCATTTTGACAGTAGCTACTCCTTTGTATACATACATAATATATCCACCACCACCACGCCTTAGTTATATTGTTTTTTTTACTGTCAAAATGTTTGTACGGTTTAGACATAGACTCACCACTCAAAAGCAGTTAGGCAGATAGATACATTTTTCGTTAGATATCATCGTTTAGAAAATATTTAACGCTTTGAGGTAAGCCTAAGTATGATATTTTGTAGGTTTAAACTTTGAGTCTTTTATTATTGACGTAGGCGTCACTTACATAAAATACTCAAAATAAACAATTAATATATCGTTTCATTTTGCTATTTTATTTCTTAAAACGCTGTCAAACCTTTCTGTTCAGCTGTGAATAAAATATTCATATTCATAACTGCCCAATCAATCCTAAAACGTCTAGTCCAATTTGAACAAATTGGACAATTTCGTTCACTTCATATTCAAAATCGTTTATTGCGTTCATGTGTAGGTACAATTTTGGTTTAAAAATTAATAACATGAATAATTATTTACCTTCATGATGTATTTGAATTTTCAATGAGCCAAATTATTCAAATATTTTTTCATGCAGTTAAACAAACACATTTTCTACATTTTCCCAATTTGTTCAACTTTATAATGTTGTTGAAATTCTTGTACTGAAAATTACACCACACCAAATTACATCATTTAATAATAGTGTATAAAGTCTCCTAACCTAAAACGGTTAGATCGCTGTAACACAGTGTGGAGGCAGCCTACGTTCACACCAACTTTTCGTGTTCTCAAATGAATCTGCGTGTGATAGCGCGCCGCGCTCTCCAATTAAACTTGCGGCCCCGGAGCCCGCGCGCCCACTTATTAGCGTCACCTCTCTCTGCGGCCGAACCTTATTACACGGACCAGCACTACCTGCTCGTAGGATTTTGAACTAGGGCCTACGACAATCATGAGAACCTCCACTTGTCTAAGATTGTCGAGGTCTCGAATAAAACATAAGCAGTTATATTTACTGGGATTGGTTCTCACTTCTGGGACACAGGGATAGCTCCCTTCACGAGAGAGATTTTTAAGTGCGGGTTTAGCATGTCACATCTCCTTTAAGCTCATGAAAGGTCTCGAGACATGCTGGTTTCCTTGTTTGCCATGACCGTTATTTGCCTTCACCGTTAAAATATGTCAAAAGTCAGAAATTACTGGAAGTCTTTAAGGGAGTTTATGTCCAGCTGAGGACATCCTGCATCTGAAATGCTGATGATGAAGGACCAGGTAAATGCTATTAGCTTGCTTCCTATTTCATTACTTTGCCGCGAGAGCGCTCAGAAGCCAACTAATCTAAAACCTTTTGATCATTTCATAAATGCAGTAGCTAATAGTGGAGTATATCGATGGAAGCAATAATCGACGCTGTGGGAAGGTAATAGGTTAAATTTTCCTTTGGCGGCCGCTCTGCAGCCGCTAATCTCCGCCGCCTTTGATCCCGCGCACCTTTCATCGACGTTACAAATTCACTTACATTATTTTATTTGAGGCTTTAGTGGCTCAGGTGCAGACTTCCATTTAAACTAAAGAAACCATGCTTTGAACGCAATATTTGTTACAATATTTATGGTTTTCCGAAGTGAAATTTCCTTCCATTTTAAACGTAATTAAATACCGTTTCGATGAATACTGTTTTATTTTACAGAAGTTGCGGCGGAGCGTTGCCTTTGATCGCCAAGGGACGATTTCCTCCATAAAATTTTACGGAAACAATAAAGTACTTATCAAACTTAATTTTCCACAGAGAAACTCTTATTTTAGTCCAAGCCTTTTCCAGCATTCTTGAAAGAGCAACTCGAAAAGTAATTTTAATTTGAAAGTCGCTTGTTTAATAGAAATGAGTACAGGATGTCGCCGGCGGAACCGGAAACGAACGACTAGCTGATAATGACGTCACTCGCCGCCGGAACTTGCTGGACTTGCCTGAATCTTTGTAGAAAGCGGGTTTGCACCGCCCGCCCACCGCCCAATGCACTGGCTTTTATTTATATCATTAATTTACCTAAGTTACATCTCTATGTAAGTTTCATAAAATAGCTTTCATATAACAAAGTTTAAAAGTTTTTTTTAATTCATAAAAAAAGCGGCAATGTCTCATAAGTAAAAGAATTGAACTTTGTAAGGTAAAACACGGCAAAAAAATCCTCAAGGAGCAGGTAGCAGGTCCGTAGGGCGGGCGGCGACGGGATGAGAAACGTCAGGTTCGTTGGTATCGCGCTGGGCGGCGCTCCAACTGCCGCCCGCGATCTACGATAACGGCGACCTGCATTTTGGACACTTCCGTCCATTTATTAATTTGATTCCGCAAACCATGTTTTGCGAAAGGTTTTGTAGCCATCGGGCGAACGCCACTCGGGCACGCTCCACCAATCGGAAGTTAGCTACGTCGGGAATACATTTTCTCTGAATTATAGTTACTATTTTGATGTGCTCTTATTTCGGGAATACCTAATGGAGCTTTACGGTGAATAAACTCTGACCATATAATGAAAAGTTATAATATCTGAGTACATTCCCGTTCGGGAATCGGTAGAGTCGCTACACACACGCTGCACACAGCTTCGCAACCCGCTGACGAGATAATAGCCCAGATTAAATCAGCTAAATGAAATATCAGTTTAGGAAATAGAGCAGTAGAATTACGCGATTTATGGTGCGGGAAGCGCCGACTCGCGCGATCGCCCGAGCCCCAATCACACGTCATTTATACTTTTTTGACGGAACATCTATCTGTGGGATGGTTTTGGAGTTTTAGCGGAAATATTGGTTTTTGGTGGATGGAATTGAAAACATTTGACGGCAAACCGAGCCTCGGTTCGGAATATCTCTGAATCAATCACAATTTTTTAGCTTAAAGGCTCTGTTCGCTGACGTGAAACTAAGACTGTTTCGTAACATTGATTCGGCGTGTGCAGTAAATAAGTGGGGGGGCAGGAACAGGAAGAGGAAATCTCAGCGGCCATTAAGCTAATTGTCATCGGCGCGGACCCGTCGCCCTGACTTAAGTATGAATCCCTAAACCTATTAATTAAGCTTCGGGCCACCGGCCGCCGCCCGCCCTTCAGTTAACTAGAACAAGCTCCACGGGAGATATTTGTGTCTCTATTAACCTCTAACAATGAAATAGCGACCGGTCTTTTTGGTAAAACTTTGTTTTGTAAATAAATGTTTAGTCTCATTGCGTTATGAATTTAAAAGTAACTTAAGATTTGGCATGGAAAATCACGTTCTCATCTCAAAATCTTAGAAACTACAGATGTTGAAACAAAGTTTTGTTACACACAACAAAGTAGTAAACGTTTCAGAATTACCCACAAAAATTTTTAATAAATATAAATAACCATTATTTTGGTGTAGCTCTTATTTCTGTCACATAAAAATATTCTGATTTACATGGTTACTCACAAACTCCTGTGTGTGCTTGCATCTAGCCACCACTTTATCACATTCCCCGATGATGGACCGGCAACATGGCGGCCGCCGCGACGAGAGTACGTGACGTCACGTCCGGCGCGGCACGCCGGCCCATCTGCCATTTCATAAAAACAAACCATCGTTCGTTTTGTCGGCCCTGCAAAGGGTTGCCATAAAAACATTCTCACATAAAAATAAAGAAGGAAAGAAAGACAGAAATAATAAGAGCGGACATAAACAGTGTGTTTGGGCACGTCGGGGGCGGGACGGCGGCTCGGCTTTATCTTGTTCTCAAAACTGAAATAGCTGAACGAAATAGAGGCTGGTAGTTTAGAAGCGGCAAATCCGACAGTAGTAAGGGACTTTTTGTTTAATATTTTATTCAAGATACCTACTTCACGTTTATTATTTAGGTATTAAATGTTTTGTTAAAAAAAAATAAGATATTTTATTTTTATTTTAAAACTTTTTGATATCCATTTTTGTTTACATGTCAACCTTACTAAAATCACAATTTTTTGTTGCTTTTTTATAAAAAATCAAAAATTAACTTTGAGAGAGGAGGAGCAAAGCCCAAAGAATCACCTCACACGAAGTGGATGGCGCTGTCGTTCAAATAATATGAGTATTGCTTGAATAACGTGTGTTATTGAAACAGAACACGACTACGAAAACATCTCGAACTTTGTCTGTATAGAGAGCCATTTTGAATAACGGTTAACGTCGCAGAGAAAAACTGAAAAATAAATCAGAACGCGGGTTAGTGAAACGAAACGCGACATCAAATGAAAACATATTGAACTTTATCTCAATAGAGACCTGTTTCGATTGACATATTAACAAAAAATAAAAAAATATTTCATAAACACAAATTAGATAAAATTATATATCAATAATTTTCCACTGAGTATTATCACTTCATCCGTAAAAAGCCAGATATTGGAACCTCAACAGCTGTGATATGTATTATACGTAGAAACAATATTATATGTATAGGTACATTATTTAATTATTCAAACCATGTCAGCGAGTGAAATAGATAAGTTCTACGAGTATGATACATTTAAATGGAAAATGTTTTGGTCTTATTTGAAGACTTCACTGTAATTTATTCATGCGTTTGAAAAAAGGAACGTGCCTCACATTAATCTACAATATTCTCAGTTAAAATTCATAATCTATGTGAGCGAGGCAGCAAAAAGCGCATCTAAAAATAATATCAAGCAGGGAAATGTTTAATGTGCGGACGGCGCGGCGCGGACGGCGCGGCCAGTGCGCTGCGCACTCCACATGCTAATTATTTTTATTGCGCCTGTCGGGTATTAACGCCTCTTTTATCGCGGCCTGTTTTTCTGCTTCTTCTACTTTTGCGTTGCTTGCTCTATCCGCCGATGTCGCCCTCGAGTCGAGTCCCCGTCCCGCCCTACGCCCGCTTATTGAAACGATCCTTTCTACTACTGAATATTTAGATTCACTTACTTTTTATTTTTTTGCGAAAGTTTTATTGGTATTCGAATAACTGAGCTGTTTATAGTTTTGCCTTGTTCTGGTATTGTTCGTTGTTGCGGGCCGGAGAGTGCTGCGGGATGTGTCGTGTGTTGCGGAACATGTGACGGCGCTGAACGGGCCGGAGAGGCGGTATGCCTACTGCCATGTTTATCCAAATCAGTTTATTTGAACAGTTTAAAACCATATGTAATTACATATTTGTATTTCATGTTAACTTGATACAACGTGGAGCACATTTTATCTCTAAATCACAGTGAACGCAACCACAACCGCATCATGATGTTTCATTAAATTAAATGGTCTGACTGAATGCGTGCCGCGCAGTATTGCTGGCCGTGATTAGTGTGATATGTAGCGACATGTTGGTGTTGCCAACGTTGACGCGGTAATTGGAGATCATGTTCGCGCGTCCATTGAATGCACGCAGCCAGCTACGTCGGCGGAACGCCCGCGCGCACTACGACCAGCTCCGAGGACACTCCGTTCAAGCAGAGAAACTTTAAAACTATGCAGTCTCATGCCGCTCGTTCTAAGCAAAACTGCTCAAACTTTCCCTGCGACTGACATTTCCCAGTACGATTGTCCGCCCCACAAGCCACGCGACGGAAAAATCTCGGCTCAGCTGGCTAATCCGCCGCGTCAACAGCAATCAGGAGGCCCGCTCGCCCACACGGATTATCCGTAATTTTATCCGGCCGGCTGCGGGGGGTGGGGGGGGGGCACAGGGGGAGCGGGGAGGGGTACACATAGATAATACATGACGTAGGTGACGTAGGTGCAGGCGAGGTGTCGCTATTTGATCCCTCGAAGTGGCACATGTAATGAGTTTCACTGATTTGTACTAGAGCTCGGTTTTGTTACGAGCTACATATCTGCTGTTCAAACGGAAGAGCTACTAGGTAAAGAGTTGCACCCTGGAGATAAGATTTCTGCTTGGATCAGTGATATAAATAGTGATTTAATTAAAATTTAATTACACTTTTCAAAACTACTTAATTGTTATTAAATACGTTCACAGATATAACTATGACAGAAGTATAGAAGGCTTACAAACTCGTATTATTTCGAAACCAAAGAACATTATCATAGGGTCAACTACAGACAGTGCAGCCCCGAGCAATATTAATATACGAAATAAGCCGGGGCCAGTGCACGCGGTCCCGTACACTTTAATTCTATTCATTGGGGCACAAAGCGCTGTGCATACATTGTCCGTTACCGGGCGGGCGGCGGGCGGCGGGCGGCGGGCGGCGGGCGGCGCGCTCGGGCGGGCGGCCGCGTTGTTTAAAACAATAGCGCTTTAAGTGGCGACGTTCATGAGCAGCTCCGACCACTTGCTCGTGGACTCTCGCGAACTAACACTCAACTAACTTTGGACTCAATTGCATTTTGGACTTAACTATCACTTATGACATCTATACCAATTATAAAGCTAAACAGTTTGGTTGTCTGTTTGCTTGAACGCGCTTATCTCAGGAACTGGTCTAATTAAAAAAAATACTGTATTGTTAGATAACCTATTGGACGAAGAAGGGAAGGCTAGTTATTTATAAAATACTAACTGACCGGCAAACGCGACACTTTACATATAGATTTTATTTACTAAAAACCTTGTCCTAAAAATAACAAACGCAAAACAGAAAAATCATCACATTTCGGTGATCCATATTTGTTAATACCTCTGTAGATTTATTAACGACTAGCTTTTACCGTCAGTGTATTTCATCACTTGTAAAATTGTCGTATATTTGTTTGAGACACTACAAATATTATCCACAAAACGTGAGAGTGAATATACTGAGTGATTACTATCGGTAGTGCCTCCTGCCTAGTGTGGATGGGCCGGCGTGTATCTGCAGTGTTACGTCACATCGCGACGCGCGCGGCCACTGCTGGCCGGCTGCGGCGGCCGCGGCGGCCGGCCCCACTGCCCCGGCAATGGAAAATGCACTAACGCTTCTAAACCACATACATTGCTCTATAGAAACTGAGAGTGGTTTCCTTAAGAGGCAGTTTAGATTGTATAGCATTAAGCGTACATACGTTTAAAGTTATGTAGTTAAAGTAAATCAGATCACTAAAAATACTTCAAAAGGGGAATAAAATGAAAGATCATACAGACATATCTAAGTATGTTCCCGAGTCCTTGTATCAGTTCTTTCTTAACGAGAGAGGTTAGTCCTTAATGGACCTCGCTGGCCAAGTGCTGCTTGGTGACACATGTCAATGTTACATGCCCTTCAAACTCATTGAAGTTCTCGGAACACCCGGGTTCCGAAGGTCATAATATTCTCATTACAATATACCCAAACATAATAGTCACATTTCACACAGCAGGCCACACAACAGCCAAAAAAAATCTTACTTATCTACACAACAACATACTGTGAGAGAGAGAGAGAGAGAGAAAACATTTATTGACACAACACACACATAACCAGTAAAATACAGTTAAATAAAATAAAATATTTATATAAAACTAAATTCTATCTAAACATAAATAATTGAATGTGTTGTGCCAAAACGTCTAAGCCTCAGCGTATGCAGATACTGCCATGTTGATGAGTATAAATGACGTTTGCTTCAAATAGCCATTGCTTCATTCGCGACTGAGTAGATATAAATAATTATTTTAAAAATCGCGAAAAGTAAATAAAAATATCGAAAATATTTAATAAAACATCAGTTGTTTAACGATTCTCGAATTTTTTATGACGTTCCAGGGCTACTTTGTAGGTGAATGTGAACAAATTGACAGGTTTTTATGTTACATCGTGTCATAGTTTGTTTGGAACTAGGCGTGGCTGTGGATATTCCACAAATATTTGTTATTCTTGTGCTGATAAAAAATCTTATGTTATGCCGGCCCAAAGCACCCATTATAACTCCCCATTGTATACATTCTAGAAGTACTAATGTTAATAAATATAAAAATATGTTTGTTCACTATTCCCAAAAAAAAACAAAGTAAAATCTGTTTCCCCCTCAAATCTCTAAAAATCAATCTCAGATCCCCTTAATAGTGGATCTTATACAGGGGATTTGTGATCTCTTCCGTTTCTATTTCTTACTATTCATTCTTATAATAATGAGAAGAACCCCGAGTTCTAAATAATACGCAAAGTTCACTGTAAAATATTAAATCTGGAATTTGTATCGTGTCTTTGCTGAAATTAAAAAAATCTTTTTAGAACATACGAGTCGGCCTATTTAACGGAGACTTATTAAGGTGTCACTGGCATCAAAGTTAAAAAATCAACCAGGGATATTGGTACTTAACTAATTTATTTATTACTCCAGCTGAAAGTTTTACTCTGGAGATATATAGCTCACGGCTAATTCATTTCAGTATTTTAATCATATTCAATGAAAAAATAATTAAAGAGGCTTTATTTTTACACTAGAGGAGGAAAAAAAACACAAATCTAGTATGGTTGAATGTGTACAAAATCCTTATGTTTAGGAAATATGGCGTATTAGTGTTCTTAGAGCCCATTTTTAACAGGCATAATCTAGATTGTTTTCTTAATGTATATCCTCATGATGTAAAGGCAAGGTAATAAAGCCGAGACCTGCAGAACCAGCACGCCTCAGATATAAATCTGTCGCGCGGCGCCGCGCCGTGCCGTGCGACAAACGACGGCATTGTGCGCGCAGCATTGTCTTACTCACAATACAACTATACCCGAGAATTCACTTGAGAAACAGCACTCGCGGCTGTTTTTGTTATTTGGCGCTGACAGCCCCCGCAGCCCAGGCGTGCACTGCGCGGCGTCTTGAAGATGCTGAGACAATCGTCATGTCTAATAAGCCGCTGTTTTTTGCAGTAAGCTAGCATCATTTTCCTTTTACCTTGATGAATTAATTAACTTAGTTAAATATATAATAGCGTTTTCGCTAAGTTAAGTCATGATTATGTCAATAGTGTTGGAATATCGAAAAATTCTAAAATGTTAGCATTTTTCAAGTTTTACAATAAAAATATTCAGGAGCGTATAATAATCCCCGCCCATAGATACGACTACAAATCACCGATGTAATAACAATAACGAGTAGGTATCGTCGCGGGCCCTTAAACCGCGATATTTCTTGGCATTACCGCCCGCCCGCCCCGCGCCGCCCTCGCGGGCTCCCGATTATTTACCGTCCACTTCAGTAATTACGCGCGAGCGGCGATCCCCGCTAAACGGCGCCGATACCCGCGATATTGATGGCGATAAGTGATTGTGGGATTTCTTTTATCGATGTCCTTTCCGCAACTAACTTGTTAGCTACATTGCGCTTCAATAAAGTTGTATCCGTAAGAAAATGACAATTCATGTTCTGTAATATCGCGCCGCGGGAGGAGTTCTCGGCGCGCCGAGAGGCGTCTCAGACAAGTCGGCGACTACTTTAATTAACTCTCAGGTAGTTGCTGCAAGCGACGAGACAATACGTAGTTTAATTTATTTTCATCAACTTTGCCGTTTATATGTTTAAATAACGTCTTAAGACAGAACTTTATCTCCGGGCGAAGCGCCTACTAATTCAAGTTTTATGCTAATATTTTTTCAGTTTTCTTTTAAGCTATAACCCCTATTTTTGAACCCCTTAATTCAACCCTTCCCCTTAAGCTTGTTAGTTTAAAAGCGCAATGCTGTATCTTGTTACAACTCACCAAAATACGAGTGCGGATCTATAATTCAATGTGATTGATTTTTAAAATAGTGCGTCGTTTTAAAAACTGTTGTAAAACGTTGGTGTAGCGCTGAAATATCCACCGGTCAGTGAAAAGAATGCGAGGCGAGGTGAGAAACAATAGCGGCATGTGTGTGGCCGCGTCTTTGTGCGCGCTGTGCGACGTGCGCGCCGTGCATTGTGCGCGCCGTGCGTTGTGCGCGCCGCTCACCTCACAAAGCGCCGCGTCTACAAACCAACATGAATTTCCGCACAATGCGCTACTTTACCCGAAAAACACCTAACTTCCAAACCACAAAATGTTATTGACTTGCTTTCACGTCGATCGCTGCGTGGCCAAATGTATCGCTCTATTCATCAAATAAGTATGTAAATGCCAATTTTTGATCGCGTGTTCAGAATCACCGAATATCCATTAGCTACTAATACATGGGTAATTTCATGACATTAATGTAATAACGCTCCGTTTCCGATAAATCTGGATCACACATGTTAGGAACTGTTTATATCAATTTATTTTCTAAGCTTTACGAGCTGTAAGAGGGAGGGGAAAGGAAGGAACTCTTTGATTTCACGACAAAGATTCCCGAAAGTCCGTTTCTAATTTGAAACTTGTTCCGAGATTGAAGCCTTTGTTGTGATCCAAGCCTTTGTTTCATCAGGGTGCTCAGTTACTAAAAAGTCATTTGCTATTTCCCGAGAGTGCTCCGTGAGGGTTAGTTGCGGCTGCGAGCTCGCGGAGGCTGTCGGGGACGTCATCGTTTCACAATTTGTCAAATTAATATTCCGAACATGATAGCACTTAACTAAATCCAAACATTTCGCATTAGCGCGCGCAAACATGTGACAATCGCATCATAATAACATCACAGCGTCACATTACAGATCAGCCCGCCCCGCGCCTCGCGCCCGCCCCCGCCGCCCGCCCGCCCCGCAGCGGGACATTGTAATTATATGAAATGGATGTGCTTAGCGCTCGGTTTCCTGTGTCCACGTTTTATAATGGATGGCTGGTTTATTAGCTAATTCGTCCCATGTTTGCTGAAACGTGAAGGCGACAGCCCGATGCCGCGAGGGTTTTACAATAACAATTAATGTAGATACATTTTCACGTTACATAAAATAAAAGCAGTATTCATTACAAAAGAGTGGATTGCTAACGTAGCTACATATTTTGTCAACAGTGTTGAAAAGTTTAAAAATGAAATTTCAAGGAATCTATTATTATTTTAAACATGATTCCTTGATCGTGATTTCGTAGCCGTTTTAGACTCAATGTTGTTAAGAACCATGATAATTTAAAAAGTTATACCATTGTGTTTCTAACGTAACTACGTTATTTGTAAGAATCTTTGCAGCATTCCTCCGGAAGAGAAGATCAAAGATAACAAAGTTGCATCGAAGGAACAAAGGCATTGCACGATACGAAGCGTTAACTAACGGCGCGTTAACGATGCGATAACGACAACGGCGTTAGGCTAAAGATACCATCGCAGGTTCTCGCTAACAATGCCTCGTTCTGAATGCTGCAGTTTTTATTGAACCGTTCTGCTGATAAGACGCAGCCTACTCCAAAACTTTCAGTTTTACAGCAGAAATTACTTTGCAATGTTCGTTAATAGTCGGATATAAATAAATTAAATTAAATGAATACATTAATTGTTAATTTTCCAATTCTTAGCCAATCATTGTGTCTAAATATAAGTATGTATAACTAATGTAATTATAAATGTTTTATGTTGTATGTTTGACTTACCTGTTATGTTATATAACGTTATGGTAAATAAATAAATTAAAACAGAAATTAATTAAACACTCAAAGCAATATTGCTTCTTAAAATAAAATAGAGTATTAAATTCAGTAAAATTCTGCAGAACGACGTTATAAATAAGTAATCATTACCTGGTTTCATCTGAAAATTTTAATTAAAGGTTTTCCGTATTTAATTATCTTTTACTGAAAAAATATTTAACACATGCCTCTTGCTATAAATAGCTTGTCAAGTAGGTACAATCCGAGTATCAGTCATGTGAATTCAGCCTAACTTGAAATATATATTAAACTTTCCTTTTTACAATATTAGCCATATTTGAAAGAAAGAAAGAAAGACATTTATTTCGACAACACAAATACAGAAAAATAAAATTATATTTTTACTAAACTAAAACAACCAAAACAAAAACAAAATATATATAACATAAAAATCAACATACGCATTTGGTTGACACATTAAGATTGTGAGCCGAAATAGGCGTTGGCTCAGCATGTGCCGAACGGTTGCCGCTCAGCGCTGTTTTTCAGCCAAAAACCTTTGGTATTGTGTGGCGTTCGGACGTCAAGCAGGTCAACAACTAAAGTACATAAATAACATAATATGAAAAATGCACCATACAAGTATATAACATATAATACATATCAAACATAATACTATTAAAGTTTAAATAACACTTAATTCATTAAATATTTATCCATAAAATATATATTTATATAAATAGTAATATTAGTAATAAGTTAATAATAGACAAAGGCCCATTTATAATAATTAGAATAAATTATTAAAAATAATAATTTATAAATTTAATATGAAATTGGACGGACTACATTTAATGTAATTACATTATTTTGTATATCATTTCCTGGATTGCGTCTGTAGTCCGCATCATGTCACTACCGTTATAAATCTCACTGAGCTGTGCTACGGGGCTACGGGGCCGCAAGGCCACGAGCTACGAAGTTACAGAGCTACGAAGCTACAGAGCTACGAAGCTACAGAGCTACGAAGTTACAGAGCTACGAAGCTACAGAGCTACGAAGCTACAGAGCTACGAAGTTACAGAGCTACGAAGCTACAGAGCTACGAAGCTACAGAGCTACGAAGCTACAGAGCTATGAAGCTACAGAGCTACGAAGCTACAGAGCTACGAAGTTACAGAGCTACGAAGCTACGAAGCTACAGAGCTATGAAGCTACAGAGCTATGAAGCTACAGTGCTACGAAGCTACGAGAGCTACAGTTACATTGCCACAAAACAAAAACATGATAAGACTACCGTATTGAACAAAATATTCAAATATAAATTTAATTTTCGGATCAGCAAGCATTTTAAGGGCTACCATCCCATTCAAATGTATTAATTTCAATTCTGGAAATTAGTAAAAAGGGCGAGATAGGATCCATTCGTAGTTTTTGGATGTGTGATTAAACAACAAATATTAGCTAATATATTTTACAAACAACGTATTTTATAATAATACAAGTATTTTTGACATATACCTTTTTATTTTTCCTTTGGTAAAGTAAATTTAGTTCGTATTATAAAACGGTTTAAAGATGCAGTTTAAATGCAAATATATTTTATTCCGGAAGTAGGCGTAGCTCGGCGTAACGGCTATAATTGAATGTCACCCGTAATAGAGCCTTTATAACGGCACGGCGCCGTTATAGAACGGTCTAGTAACTTGATATTGATTTATACCATCGAAGTTGTTTGCTCTAAACTTGTTTAGATGATACCTACCGTGGTGGACATTATAATATATCAAATATTTTTTCTATGCTATTAAAAATCTAGAGAAAAGATCACTTTAATAATACAGTTAAGAATAAGTAAAACGGACATTTAGTAACTTTAATCCGTAGTCCAAAGAAAAAAATGTTTTTGTGATAATCATTAGCCTGGCTCGCTTGAAGTTTGCACTCATCGTATACTGTGAGTCTCAGAGCCATACAACACAAATGGGAAATAAATCTCGAGAACAACGTTTGTTATTTCTGTTTAGCTTTGAAACAAGAGCCCAAAAAGTGCATTCGCATAGCTGCAGATACTCGCACACAGCGCAAATCCTCTGCAGAACGACAACGCTAACGAGGCGTCGCCCTTCTGTTACAACACTGTTTGCCATTACGCGCGTCTCCGCTATCCAAATCACAAGTTGAACGAAAAGCTGAATGCTCGACTTACAATAACCTTTCGATTGGTCACCTTGACCTCAGCACGCGCGCGGTTACAATAGTTTTCCTTATTCGTGCCTCCTCACTTCGAGCTACCGAGCCTCGGCCGCCTTACTCGGCCATTAATCCAGCCGCGGCGAGTATTCCTGGAAATAGTCATTTGAATTAATGTACTTTATGTTTGGTATTAGAATGCGCGGCCAGCAGGCATCGTAGGACGCAGCCTGCATTTACTTGCGCTGCTTTGTTCTAAATTGTAAGGTATCAGAATTTTTTATATTAATTCTCCAGTTCTGCCTGAATTTGAGTTATAAATTGGTATTTTGTTTTAATTACATTCAGGAAAAGAGAAATACGATTGATTTATGTTAGAAACGTAATGTGCGTTCCGCGTGCGCTGCGGGGAGGAGCGCGCGCTCGCCGGGAGCTGCAGAGCAAGTCGCGCGCCGCTCACGAGAGCGCCCGAGTGTCGACGCGACAATGTGCAGCGGCCCCGCGCTAACTCGCCGGCGACACGCCACCGACTCGCACGATTCAGCTAAATTGTATAGTCCTCGAGTTCACTTGCGAAATATTCAACGGCTATGAAAAATGTTGAAAAATGTTAATTTTTTCGCAGCACTGTAATTTTAATGCTGTAAACTATTTCAGGCTTCGTGTATCGCTGAACGTTGGTAAATCGTATGTTGTGGGAATATTAAGGTTTGGATTTACTGCGAGGAAACAGGTCAACTTGCTCCATAAATATACATTACTGTAACGATTTCCGCATATATAATGTGTGTTTTGTGTCGGTTTCAGTGTGCATAGAATGAGCGAGTGCCGTCGGTAACCGTAAACCACTCGTAGCGGGCGCGGTCGGTGGCCGCGCCGCCGCTTCGCTCATTGACAGGCTTCAAGCACTTTTGAAATAACGATACTGTATGAAGTTATCGTAAAACTCCGCTAAATAACATATTGCTGAATAGCTGAGTAATAGGACCGGATCGGCCTCGCTCATTGCGAGCCACTAATTAGCTCGAGATCCCGCCCCGGCTCCTCACTGCTCTTACATTCATATTCATTACATATCATCTCGAGATTCATACATCTTCCGCTTTGAAGTAAAATAAATAACTGCAATGTGTACTTAAAGATAATCTGCACATTATTCCACTATGGTGGTTAACATCACGTACACCTATTGTTTTGTGAAAATAATGGGATCTGGTTTGAGATTGTTCGGTATTGACATTATGCTTAAGAAAAGATTTGCTTTAACATGAATTTACTGAGAGGTTCTGACTCAATTTGTGTATGATAAAGAGAATGAAGACAGCAAACTTTCCATTAATTGTTTTTAGACCTCTCATCGAACTCATCCACACATCAAAGGCCAAACGAAGCAGTTTGCTGAAATACTATGTTTCATAATCGGGGTTTTCAGGCAGCATTCTCCACTTATTATAAAACCAATTTGGGAATGTATGTGGGCTGTGGCCTGTGGGCTGAGTCGGAGGCGGCCGGCGGCGCGCGGCGCACGAAATTAACTGTCAGGAACAGCGAATAAATCTCATCGACGCACGCGCGACTCTAAACAACATCGCCGGGCGCAGCCGAGCGCACGCCGGCGCCGCGCCGCGCCTCTGACGAAGGTGTTTTTCTAGAATGTTTCCTGCCAGAAAATTACTTAACCACAGTCAACAACGCGTAAAATTCGTTACGAAACCTTCCCTGGGTTCTTGTTGCGTAAGAAATGGAGTCCAACTTTGTAGAAAAAGTAACAAAGCTGTACGTACCTGAATTTGTGTCGTTTCCTTGTTTTCGGACACAAAAACTGTGGGCTGTCGGGCGGACACGCGCTTGGCGTTTTTCGTGATGTTAGCGGGATCGGGGAAAAAGTACAGTGATGACAATAGGTGCTGTCATTCGGAACATGAGTTATGGCCGCGGCGGCGCGCTATCTCGTCCTTGCATTGTGCGCTGCTGCCATTTTGTTCCGCGATGGTTTCATTAGGTGCCGGCGAGTATAAACTGCTTTGTACAACATTTTTATGGTCGACAATGACTTAAAAGAACAAAAAAACAAGAGATGCAGTAGGGACAATGAAGGACATTATGTCAGAAAAGTAAAGATTCGCAAAAAGCACGCTTGAATGTGTCCTGAGAAAGAAGTGTTCTTTTATGGGCTTCCAAAGCGCTGCCGTAAAACCAAACTGCTACCGGAGAGCAAAATATTCACTGTGTTGGTGGAGGATGACCAACCGATGACCTTTTGCTTTGTAACCCCCGATCAAAAAAGAGAGGTGTTATAAGTTTGACGTGTCTGTCTGTCTGTGTGCCTGTCTGTCCGTCTGGGACATCATAACTCCCGAACGGTTGAAGCGATTTCAATTTAAATGAAAGCGCATCGCATGCACATTACTAAATATTATGGTGTTTTACTTTTAAGGAAATTTAAGCATTGGAATCGGGGTTTTTTCTTTAATTTAAAATTTAGATTTATTATTATTTTACTATCCAAATATTGTCTTAACTAATAATGTTGATCAAACATATGGGCATAATCAGATTGTTTGTTTGAACACAATCCATCAGGTGTGTTTGCGTAGAGAAGTGTAGCGGTAATTAGCGGAGTGCGTGTCGCTGCGACCCGCGAGTGTTTGTCGAGCGCGCTGTTTGCGCGGCGAGCCCGCTGTTGTACACAGTGCATTGATTATTTGGTGGGATTACATTTGTTAATTATATTGAATCTATTCGTATGAGCAAGGCTCTGGCGCATCCACCGGGCCGCACTGGGACAGCGGGCGGGTTATAGTCTAAGCCTATTATTTTTTAACATTAGCGTCCAACGTGATACTAGTCTCATGATGCTGTTGATGATTTTCAGGAAAACTAATATTTTCAACATCACGTTATCTTATCTTTGGGGACAGTTCCCTCATCCATCCATTAGTCGACTACATTTGAACCCCTGATCAGTTGTAAAATCTATCAAACGCAGACTATAATCCACCAAAATGGTAGTACCTCCACTATTCATAGGCAGATCTGCCTCCCGCTCACCCTAACCACCTGTCACTATTAATTATCTCCTGTAATCCGCTTGTTATTTACTAACGATTTGGGTTCTAAGGAACCAACTATCCTTCTGAGATCTTCATTATGTTCACAGATTCGAGAATCACTCCACTTAAACGAAGCAACAATCGACCCGCATATTTCGGGCAATATTTCATAAGTACACATAAGTATTACAAATAATAAATTCATACGAATACATGCAAAGTAAGCCCCATTACATTGTAATTAACGAAAAGGATAATATTATACGATCTTTCGCGAAAGGTGTTGTAAATGCGAAATGTGACATCCCGCTAACCGCGTCCCATAACCCGCGCCGTAAATATTAATAATGGACGTCCTCTGGCTCTCTAATCTGGGGCGGCCTGCGCTCTGCGCCCAGCGCCCAGCGCCCAGCGCCCTGCGCGGTCACGCCACTCCACTTATCATTTTTAGTTCTACCTTTGCACAGAATTTTTAATACCAGCGCCTCTGTTCATTCTGGGCAGAGGCGTAATGCTGAGTCAGAACCTATTAAACGCAAATTATGTCTTTAGTTTTACCCTAAAGTTGCCATGATTGTATGTACTGTTTGTATTTTACCTTGCATTATGTGTCTTAGTTTCTTTCGTATTGTTATTCTATTCATTTCATATTTCTTTGCACAGTCAAAGAAAAACAAATATACCTACTCAGATTAGTACAGAGTAATGCAGCTATAGGTTCCTATTGATTTTTTTTTTCAATCTATTTTAAAGTATGTGATTAATAATTCTGGAGCTCATGATTGTTAAATTATCAACTAGATGTACGTGGACTTGGTGAAGGCCGCTGGCTCAGGATGGAGCAGGCCGAGGGTGAGCCAGCCGGCGCCTAATATGAATTATTGTGAATTATATTGGTTTTATTGGAGTATTGTACAAACACACAATTTAAATTGTGTTTTGGGCGGTATCACGTTTATTGATAACCTATGCCCGTAATAATTCTTCCGTAAATCGAGATAATTCAGTAAAGTTTAGTCAGCTGAGCTCCCAACTTATTTAAAATAGGCTTACCTATAAAGTTATATTAGTTAACTGTTCTTGACGGTGTATAAATCACGTAAGACAGATGTAAAAGCCTCAGCTTCCCAACTTAAGAATGAAACAAGTAAATCCGCCCCAGGCTGTGTCTTCATTCATGATAATTATTTTCTCTTCGACGTCTAATAAACAAATAAAAACTTTGACGACCCCAGTGGCTCGGTGAGTCAGCCTGAGGCGCAAGAGGTTGCGAGTTCGATTCCCGCAGGGAAAACAGATTTTGTACGATCTAAAATTTCTGGTTTCGGGTCTGGCGGTTTTCTATGTACATATGCATGTACATATTTACAAATGAATGTATCTACATATGTAGTATGTCAGTCACTTATCACCCATAATACAAGCTCTGCTTAGTTTGAAGTCAGCTGATGCTGTGTGATTAGTCCGGATATATTTATTTAGGTTATTTATACTTCAAGACCACCGATGAAAGGCACCTATTCTCACTCGGCCATGCCTTCAAATGGACAGAGAATACACTCGTTGCTGTTTACATCACCGGCCGCCATTTGCAAATGAAATAGGAATCTCGCCGGCAATAACAATAATGTCGAACTTACAATAACGACTTGTGCGACTCATACCGAGTTCAACACTTTGCTCCCCTGTTCAACTAAACAAAACAACATAGTGTATTGTCATTTAAATTAGAGAAGCCGGTTGAGCTCACCCCTTCTTTGTCTGTACAACATAGGTGCTTTGCTCGTCCTTTCTTAAATTTACACCGGGCGCTTCGCACCGCTACAAGCCTTTGGGCGATTCATGCCGTGGTATGACCAGCTCGCGGTATGAAACGACTAAACACCCCAATACCTTACACCTTTTCTGGTGATTCCACCAAAATGACAGGCAAAACCAATTTTGGTTTTAAATAACTAAGCAAAGCATTTTAACTCCAATGCTAAAAATACCAGGACTGCATAAACCATGAAGAGGTTTTCATGACCAGTAATCTTGACTCTATGAATCTACGTACCTCTTAATCTCTGCTATCCTGGTACCTGATATCAAATTTGCTGTCCTTATTATTCATGACAAAAATATATTTTATTGATTAAAATACTATGTATACTTAGGAATTATCATCAAACCAAGCAGTCGCTGAGACGGCTGACTATACCTTACATAATTAGAAGTTGAAGCAAACTTATACATATTATATTCTGTTTCGATTTTGTTTGTGGCACAGTAACAATAACCCCATTCAATATAACTTCTGAAATTACCTGGGTTATCACCACTATCAATCAATCAATCATGGTTAATGCCCTGTTAAAATTCTAAAACCCATTCAATTCTTTATTGTTAAGCAATATTATTTTTGTATGGTGGTTGTTCACATAACATCAGTAAACTAAACATGAGCGATCGGAAACTCAAAATACGGCATAATCATACTGATAGATATTTAGAATATCAAATTAAACAACGTCAATTACAATCACAATCAATAAAATCAGACAATTTCGTTGAAAGTATGTCAGCAACAAATACTCAATCTATTAGTTAAAACGTTGATACAATACAAACATGTGTGTGCATAATACGGACAAAAGCCACAATGAAACACACATTCGAACATTAAATGGTATTGTTTCAATCAATCAGTCGTTAGCCCGACATAAATATATGAATGCTCTCAGGAAATCCAATTGTTCATTTGTGTTCATTACTTATTCAGCGGGCGGCAAAGGGCGGTTCCTCTTTGCTGAAGGTACGGCCGTGGCAAGGTCAGGCGACTCCTGTATCAATTGTACCTCGGTCCGTGGTCCGTGGTCCGTGGTCCGCAGTAGGTTAGCGCGCGACCGCGACGTCCCGCGGCACGACGCGGCGCCTGCGGTTGCCTCGGTGCCGAGCGACGCGGGCACGCGGCATTCACACCAAGTCTCATTGTTTTACACCTACTTCAATTTATTTATTCATGATGAGTAATTCTCTAGGCATTGTATTAATTGGTTGAGCGTGTGTGAACTAAATTGTTAAGCCTGATTTGTCTCATAAATGGTTACACAAAAAATACTCTTGTACCCGAACTACGGTGAAATATCCTATGTCAGAATAACAGAATCTTTTTCTACACATATTTCAATATCCTGGTACCAGGGGGTGGCGGCATCGCGCTTATCGGCGGCGCGTCCGTCTCACGTCGCCCGTGATTAACGAGCCGCCGCGCCGCGTCGGTCGCCGGTCGCCGGTCGCCGGTCGCCGGTCGCCGGTCGCCGGTCGCCGGTCTGCATCGGAACTAGTAAAGTTTTCACTCTACCTGTAGTCTCAAGCACCCTACCTCGTGTGAGCCGGGAGTGCGGCGGCTGACAGCTGTAAAGCCACGTGAATAACTCGCGCTCTAATGAAATTGTGTCTAAAGTGGAGTCTCTTGTTGCAGGTACGACTGCGCGCCGCCATTCGGTAAAGTAATTTAGCACCTACAAATTTACACGGTTATTTGTACGGGGACATTTTATGCTGCGTCCGTTACTTCGCTGGTCTGTATAATACAATGTTCAGGCCATGTCTAAGGTGATCGCTCCTTCCAGCGGGGCTGCGCTGCACGACAAGCGTACGTGCTGTCGACGGCGGCCCCCCACGCAGGCGTCGCCGGGTATCGGCTGGACAAAAGCCAACTTAATATATCGCCAACTATAAATCCGACCGTCAAACACAAAAGAACGCTCCGACCGACGCCCGGCGTCGAACCCGCACCGAGCTTACACTCACAATTAATGACCGCTCTAATCCACGTACAAACTCTGAATCTAACTGGAGTTCCAATCTTCCGAGATAACTTTCAAAGTTTGTATAAATCCGGGGCTCATAATCCGAACTAATTTATGGGGTTTGTCGCGACCCCGGGAAATACGAGCGCGGACAGCGGGCCTACGCCTTATCCAAGCGGATCTGCCCGCGCCGCCGCCGCCACGCCAAACTCTACTCTGCTGGAAGGACATAGGACTTGTCATTGGAGTTGCCCGCCTGTGATGCAAGGAGCTCACCATGCCGTTGGAAGTGAGTCAGCGTAGGGAAGAGCACTGAGCGCGGAGTCGAGTCGGAGACAGCGGGTCTGGGAGCGGTCGGAGTCCGACTCCAACTCTCAACTCTAATATTTCCGCAAGAGTTGGTTGCGTCAGAGTTTTGCCGCGCGCTCTGACGGGAAATATTTAATCAGATTGCCACAGAACGCAATCTAAATTAATAATTAGGTGCGAGGATTGTTTTCAAACAATTTTGTCTTACAAAACTTATGGAAATAAAGCTGGAAGTTTTAGGCATTTCGATGCTTTTTCAGTAATCTACTTAAATTTATTGATTTAAATAAATTTCTCTCAGACTCGGAAAGAAATAATTAAGCAGGTAATGAGCGAAAAAATATGAATTTCACGATAAAGCCGGCCGGCCGGCCACGACAAAGTTGTATCCTGTACGGAGCCAGTGCTAAAGGAGGATGGAGTAGGTCAAATATGAGGACGGCGTTCTGTGCATAGTTTTGAACAAGTCTGTGCAAGGTTTGTTGTCCATTTATTTTATAATCCGTCCCCTTGGTTAGATACTAAGTAAATGGACTGAACAAATGTTCATAATCTTTCAAATAGCTAAACTGATTTCCATAAAACTTGCTGTATCGTGATGTCTTGGTTATGACCTTTCATTCGATATCCAACACGGGTATATTTGTAAACATTCGATTTTGTACTCCCTTTCATAGCAATGCAAATGCAAAATTTTCACTCCTCATTATTGCTTAACTGGTTATTATGAAACAGCTTAAATAACTTTTGACTAACCCATCTTAGAAATAGAATCGTATCGGTTCATCCGAGTCAGTAGCAACAGCATTTCAATGCTCGTGTGACACGGATCATAAAGAAATACCGATGCGACAGAGTAAGACGCGAATCCGCGTGAATGCAGCGTGACTTTGATAACTCATCTGCGTACTCCTAGTGTCGGAACAGTAAAGTTTTATTGATATTAATAAAGTTTAAGTTGGTGTTCGAGGATTTCGAGCCATAATTTGCCATTGATATTCCGGAGCACGTAGCATTAGAGCGCGAGCTACACCGTTATGCCGCGCAGTATCGCTATGCCGCGCGGCTAAAACTTATTTACAGTTATTTAAGGCGTGTTAATTATCTGCGTCCTTATGTCACAACATGCTCAGGCGTGTTTGCCGCCGAATCTCCGGCCGGCAAGTAATGCCGATCACTGCGCGGCATAAAATACGTTAATTTACTTTAATATTTTAAGTCGCAATAAACAAGTGATATCTTTCGTGGATGGCAGCGATCGCGCGGCAGCTCTCCGCCGATGAGAATCTTCAATTTTATAGAATTGTATAACAGTAAAAGCAACATGTGCCTCAAAACGGGCCGGAAGTGGAGCTCGAGCTCTAATGATATAAAATTTAATATGTTCGTCTGCGATGTTCCGCTCCGATATTGCTTATGAATTTTGCATTATATTTTTTATGTACTTACTATTCTTTCGTGAAAAATATGCTCCACCATCGAGCTGGAGGTAATTCTACAACATTGAGCGCTGTTTGTATCGTTATTGTAAGGCGCTTCTTCTGTGAGTAGACGAGGTTTATTGCATCGCTCGCGGAGTACCTCACGGCCGCGTGAACCGGCGACCGAACAAACAACAATAGTTAACTATCTTTGTGAGGAGTGTAACACAACAGGCGACATAAATTCAAACTGGGACGAATAAAACTATTCAGAACGCTCACTGCCGCTAGTTTAAGTTTACGTCAACAAGTACTCAAGTGGAGACAAATCGCTGCATCTCATTCTTTGTTTACGAACCCCCCCCCCCACCCCCCGACCCCGCCGTAAACAGAAATAGCGATAAATCCGAGTCAGTGGAAGGAACTGAATTATTGCGACATGTACTCAACCTCCTTTACGGTTGTCACGGGCGGCCTTGCTCCCCACTCCGTGCAACGTGTACGCTGTACAGTTATTGGTACAACTAGTTCATTCGGGGTGAATCAATAATGAGCTATTGCAGATTAATTCCGCTAATTGGCTATGTAGAACTAGGCCTAAGGAAATTTAGCATAAAATGGGCAGCGACGTCGGCTTGGACCTCAACACCAAAAGTGAATAGCCAGCTGTGCACGACTGAAAGCTGAACTTACCTACTAAGGGCATAACCTAGCTATAGCCCAATTGCATCCGATAGATAAGTTCGAGTTTCGCATTTTCAATATAAATTCGTATAGTGGCTTTGGGCTCGGCCTGGCCTGACCTATGCCGAGAGGTAGCGGGAGATGGCGGTCGGCGGGGGATGGCAGGTGCATGTGATGGCAGATGGCAGGTCAATAACTCGCGATTTATTCAGCTGTCTCGCGGAACTCGAAACTTCTCGCATTCCGAGGACGATAACCGCAGAAAAGTTTGCGAGCCTCGGCGTAGGCTACGCTAGATCACTGGTTCACTCTCATGTGACATGCTCGTACTGTTGGTTGTACTAAAGTAGGCATCACGCTACTTCCGAAATGGTTTTGAATAAAATTCGTCATGCAACTGTACAATACTTAGGTAATGCTTAAAATAATAAAAGTAGGTGCGATACTTTTTACCACACATACGTGTGGTAAAAAATTTATATTCCATTCTACAAGTGAAAACAAAAACATGGCTTAGTGCTATACTTTGAATCACGAATCTAAACCGGCAAACCACATGTACAATCATATAGGTATTAATAATCCTAATAAGTAGTTGTTACAACGGCACAGAACACGAGTTATTTCGTGTTGGGTTTACTTTCACAAATCGACGCTGGAAATTTGAAATGTCGTTAGGGACATTTTTATACCATTCAACTAGAAATTTTGTCCTCTATCGATCTGCGTTTAAAATTTTGATATCTCATCAAATAAAGAAGTTTGAAGTCAAATTGTTTTGTCGTAAGTGAAATTGTAGTAAATTTTTGAGTCGTATGGGCAAGTTTTGTTTATGTAGCTTTTAGCAACGTCGTAAATCTAAGTAACTGTCTGTTTCATACGGTATAACGCATACACAAAATTACGAATCCGTTACAACATTTTACTCAAAAACATATTTTTTTAAATATTGTCGTAAGTAGCAACAGTATTTCACTTATTTCCTATACATTTCTTAACTGTACAACATAAAATGCTTGCATGAACAAGGTGGTTCGGGTAGTTACAAAATGATTTTACTTAACTAAGGTTATAAAAAAAAATTACGTCGTAATGGACACCTCTTCAAAAATATCCATGTGTAAGGTACACCTCTTCCTAAATGTCAAAGTGTAAGGGGCATCATCTTATAAACTATTGAGTTTAACGAGGTTAAAGTTATATTAAGCTATAAATTAATTAATTTTGAAACATTCTGTCTAAAAAGCACCCTAATAGGAAAAAAAAAGACAAAGTTGTGAAGTTTTAATACAACAAATTTAGTTTTTTTGCTCTCATGTATGCCGTGAGGGACAAACCTACGCTGGTTTGTCCCTTACGACATTTCAAACTTCCAGCGTCGAAATGTATCACGTCATAGTTTACGTACCTAGGTAATTTACATTTAAGAAATACGTAACCTAAATCGTCACACGAGAAGAAAATTTTACAGAACAAGTTCAAACAATTTCTTAGAATTCATTATTATGTAAAATGCATCGAAATGTGTTGATGGAACGGTCCTCGCTGAGCTGTGCCGTAGCGTGCCGCTCGCGTGCATCGTAAAGCATCGCGCCGCGTCCCGCTGCAGTGCCGCGGCGCCGTACGTCAAACAAATCACACTTAAGTGTAGCGACACATCTGCAGAACGAATTGGTTCAATAAGACAGTTCGGTTCAATAAGCCAGACACACCAGCCGAGATTACCTCTCTACAAGAGTTTATTTCTAATAATCCATGAAATAATATTGTCTTGACAGCTCGCTTAAATTTTTTACACTGTATATTTAGATTCGTCTGATGAAAAGCTAAAAAGGGTATTTGATGAAGCACGATGCTATACAGGTGGAAACAAAAGTTTTGGTCGGTGTGGAAATTTTGTTTTTAAGAAGCATGTTCTTAGCAAAATGAAAAAAAGAATTCACATAATGTATTTAAAAAAAACTTGTACTTTGTTTTTTTTTTTATTATAATGACATTTAATTGTATTATGCACCAATTTTATTTAATGTAATTAATGTTTGTACGATCTGTTTGTAGCAGAATCAATTGTTCGATCTTCAGGTTTAAGAACGTTTATTAATCTCAAAAGATCTTAAGTCTTACTAACCGACTGCTACTTATTGTTATTGATTCACAAACAATAAATGATTATTAGTGCGTATTGGAATCGTTCCCTGACTTAAAAATAAAAAATAACGTCCTTTATATTTCGATATCGATTGTCTGAAATAAATAAAATGCATAGTTTTTAAAGCTAAGTCCTACACAATCGCTAACTCATTAAAAATAATGTTTTTTAATTATTATTAAATAATTTTTCATTTTGCTAAATTCGGTGAAATGGTTCCTAAGAACAAATCTTCCTATGTCTTATAAATATTTTCAGATCTTCCCATACTGACCGAAACTTTTGTAACATGCTGTTTAGCAGTATATATGCACGCAGTTACAGCAGTAAGGTTTCCGGCACACGATGCCACCACCGCGCCGCCACCGCGCACCCGCGGCATTGCCCTCCACGTCGCTTCTTACTTAGCTATTCCTAAAACTTGTAATGATCTTCATAACTAGAAATGTATTACTAACAGCCGTACAGAGGGAAAGTTAGTCTTTGACGGCGCGGTGGCGGCGCGGCGGCGGCATCGTGGGCAACGCTAATTAGTCACTATAATGACGCTTTACGCACCGATTCAGCCAGAGAGAGTTGGAGACTGGTCCTAGTAAGTACCATCCGGAAGTCAAGTGCGGCCCGCAGTCGCGTAAAGCCACCGAGTCGTGTTCAACAGCCCCGCGCCTCCCGCCTGCTTCCTTCAAACTCGCTAACAATATTAAGACGAGGCATTTAATCTTGATAAAAACAATTAAAAAGATAAGAAGTTGGCTTGCAGTAATTAAGTTGTTATTTTTGTTTGTCCGTTACCGAAAGGTTCTGGAACAAGGTACTAGATGCGGTTAAAAAATTAGAAAATTGTTTTGAAAGTTTCTTTTTCTGATTAATTCGGCTTTCTGCAGGTTTGGCTGATTATTTTCATATAATTTAGCGTTGTTTCTGTAACGATTAAGAAAGGGCAAATGGTTCATTTCTATGCTGAGTAGGTTAAGTGCTAGCTCGAATATGCCAGTCGATAATAAAGTCAAGTTTTCGACATGAACTCACAAAGCTATTCATCATCATCATTTCAGCCGTAGGACGTCCACTGCTGAACATAGGCCTCCCTCAAAGACTTCCAGTGATTTCGGTCGGTAGCTGCTTGTAACCACCGCGAGCCCGCTACCTTCACCAAGTCGTCCGTCCATCTGGTTGGTGGACGTCCCACTCTGCGTTTGCCGATTCGTGGTCTCCATTCAAGAACTTTCCGGCCCCAACGGCCATCTGTTCTACGTGCTACATGGCCTGCCCATTGCCACTTTAACGAGCTAATTCGCTTGGCTATGTCGGTGACCCGCGTTCTTCTACGTATCTCCTCATTTCTGATTCGATCACGTAGAGAAACCCCGAGCATAGCCCTTTCCATAGCTCGTTGCGCAACTCTGAGCCTATTCATGAGGCCTATGGTGAAGCACCACGTCTCGGAGCCATATGTCATCACTGGCAACACACACTGGTTAAACACCTACGTCTTCAGGCACTGAGGTATATTGGATGAAAAGACGTTACGAAGTTTCCCGAACGCTGCCCATCCGAGCTGGATTCGGCGATTGACCTCTTTCTCGAAGTTGGACCTACCTAATTGGACTGTTTGTCCTAGGTAAACATATGCGTCAACAGCTTCGAGCATCGAGTTCTCAACCATAACAGGGGTGGGCACTACATGGACATTCGACATGACCTTCGTCTTGTCCATGTTCATCCTGAGGCCCACCCGTTGGGAGACTCGATTGAGGCCTTCTAGCATTGTACTAAGTTCCTCCGTCGATTTCGCCATGACTACGATATCGTCAGCGAATCGAAGGTGAGTGATGCATTCGCCATTGATGTTGATGCCTAGTCCTTTCCATTCTAGGAGTTTGAAAGCGTCCTCTAAAGTGGCTGTAAACAGTTTCGGAGATATAACATCTCCTAACTAACTGCCTAACTCCTCTTTTCAACGGAATCGCTTTCGAACTCTGTTCCTGTACTCGGACTGACATGGTGGCGTTTTTATACAAGCACTTCAACACTTCGATATATCGATAGTCAATTCGGCACCGTTGGAGGGACTCTAGTACCGCCCAAGTTTCTACCGAATCGAAGGCTTTCTCGTAGTCCACAAACGCTAAACAGAGCGGCAAGTTATACTCTTCGGTCTTCTGTATAACCTGCCGCAGCGTATGTATGTGGTCTACGGTACTATAGCCTTTTCGGAACCCGGCTTGTTCGGGAGGCTGGAAGTCATCAAGCCTGCGTTCGAGACGATTTGCGAGGACCCTAGAGAACAGCTTATAAACATGGCTCAAAAGCGAGATGGGTCTGTAGTTCTTTAATAAGGTATTATCACCTTTCTTAAAGAACAACACCACCCCGCTTTTGTTCCATGCTTCAGGCGTAGTACCTCCGAGCAAGGTGGAATTGAAGAGCTTCTGAAGGACTTTAAGTACCGGTGATCCACCCGCTTTCAGAAGCTCTGACGTGATTCCGTCCTCACCCGGCGCCTTGTTGTTCTTAAGCTGTCTCAGGGCCATTCGAATCTCGTACAGGCTGATGTCCGGGATGTCTTCGGTGTAATGTCGGGTCAGTTTGGCTCTTGGGTCTTCTGCCTCACTGATTACAGGTTTTGTGACCGACGCGTAGAGCTGCCCGTAGAACTTTTCGACTTCCCTTAACACTTCCGCTTTCGTCGACGCTACACTGCCATCATCCCGCTTCAGCTTCGTCATCTGGCTTTGCCCAATAGACATATCTCTCGCGAACACTTTCGAGCCCTGGTTCCGCTCTATCGTATCTTTAATACGAACGGTACTAAAGGTACGGATATCGTGCCGCAAGGATTTTGAAATTTGTCTATTGAGCCGCCTATGGGACTCGGCATCGTCGGAAGATTGCAGTTGAAGTGAGCGTCGTTCAGCCATAAGGTTAAGGGTGTCTTCAGAGAGTCTCTGAGTTCTACCGGTACGGTGGGTCTTAAAGAATTTTGACCCTACCGTATGAACAGTCTCTACGAACCTGTTATTTATCTCGTCCACTGATGCGTCATCTTCTAGACAATTAAAGCGATTTGAGAGCTCGAGTTGAAAGCTGTCGGGGTTTTCGATCTGAACACGAGTAGGTCGGAGCGTGGACTTCATCAAACAGGACCGCTCAAGTTTAACGTCTATATTCAATGTGCCTCTTACGATTAAGTGATCACTGCCGGTTTTCACCCTGTGAATCACAGAGACATCATTGAATATGCGTTTCTTGTCGGTCATGATGAAGTCGATCTCATTTCTCGTGAAACCATCGGGACTAATCCAGGTCCACTTCCTGTGAGGCGGCTTCTGGAAGAAAGAATTCATCATGAAGAGTCCTTCTTTCTCCAGGAAATCGGCCAACCTCTGTCCCCTACGGTTTCGTTGCCCATAACCGAAGTTCCCCACTCTCAACTCATCATCGCTTCTCATGCCCAGCTTCGCATTGAAGTCCCCCATTACAACATTGAAGTGAGTTTTATGAGTATGTATGGCTCTACTGATGTCCTCATACATAGACTCAACTTCCTCATCTGGGTGTGCCGAAGTCGGTGCATAGACCTGAACGACCTCAAGCGAGTACCTCTTGGATACTCTGAGTGTTAGGTATGCGACCCTGCTCGACACACTGTCGATGGCAATGATGTTATTCACGAGGGACTTGTGAACGAGAAAACCGACACCACCTTGGGACTGTTGGTCGCCCTCCCGGTAAAAGAGCAAGTTACCAGATTTCAGGGTTATCGTGTCCTGTCCCTCTCTACGGACTTCAGATAACCCTAAAATATCCCACCGTAACCTGCTCAGTTCTTCTTCCAGCTCAACAATCTTTTCATCAGACCTCAGAGTTCGGTCATTGTTTGTTTGCCAGGGCCAAGTGTCGTTTGGTAGATAGGTAGCCATACTTCTCCCGGGGATTCTTAGCACCCCTGGCCCCGCCGATACCATGACCGCTACCGTAGCCAGGCCTGGCGGGGCCGCCGGGAACTCGGGGCCGTGTGTTATTGGTGTTACTTATCATTGAGGGGATTTGCCAATACTCGCCACGCTTGGCAGGCGGGTTGGCGAGCGCAGTTATATGGTCTTGGTAACCAGAAAGACGCTGCTGCCCATCTTCAGGTACAATTCCCTTGGCCGGGTCCTACGGCGCCCACGGGAGGAGATGGGGGGCAACATTCTTATGCCGGTGCCCGCGGCAAAGCTATTATTATTATTTATTAAAGCTATTATTTTGTTAGACGTTCTGACGTCTTACTAGCTCTCAGTTGTAGCTCGTAGACGTCTGCTGCGTCCCTGAATAGTTTTCCGGCCTGCTGATTATATATAAACGGAGGCTTGCCAAAACAACTCCAACATAGACTCAAATGTAGAACTTGGTTATTGAGGTGACTGTCGCACGTTGTAAGGCTGTTCAATTGACATCACTTACCCTTCAGCAAACAGTTTATTATACAAAATAAATATCATGTTCGTTGTAAGCACGCGTGAAGTACATCCACTGATCGTAACGGCACTTCGCACGTCGCGAAAGGAGAGGAGCCGCGAAAAGCCCCAACACCCATATCATTGAGTCGAAACGAAGTGCGCCGGAATAATTGGCACATTATAATATTCCGCCAATAAATACCCGGCTATAAATCCGGGGTTGCCATAAAGGGCAGTTTACGTGGATTGGATGGAGTGCGCCGCAGGGTTGCCAACTGCGGCCGACACCTACAATATTTACCTGGTTACCGTACTTTTAGATGGAAATACAGACATAAAGGCTGAATAGTACTCGAGCCAGACTAGATAGAAACTGTTTCTTAGAATATGAAGCTGGAATTCGAAGAAACTTACTTGAAGAGGTTATCATTATAATACTAATGTACATATTTTATAAATTGACAAACATATCATGAAGTCATCATAAGGACGAGATAGAGTCTCGGCAGCCCTGAAGGGCCGTCCCGCGGCGGCGCGACGGGGCGTGACGGGGCGCGACGGGGCGTGACGGGGCGCGACGGGGCGCAGCGCGACTCCTGTTATTGCTGCGAATCGAACAATTCAATGAGATTTACTTCTCCTTTGATTTATGAGAAATTGATTCGGAAAGTGAGCTCGAACGTAATGTTATTTCTCAATGTACGAGCAATAGCTTTCAGCGGCCTCGAGTGTAACGGAGACGTTTACAGCGGTGCTTAGCCGCGCGGAGGCGACAACTTAGCGTCGATTCGGGCCTCGTTTTAAGGCGCGTAAAAAGAAGTCGTTCAGTTTCGGACAAAGTTGTAGTTTATAACACCTGATTTATATGCGGAGGAGGCATTAGGGCCGCGCGCCACAGCCACACGTGCGGCTCGCTCACTTCATCCACACTTAGGTACAAGTTACAATATTTCGTTTTGATAGTTGCGTAACTTCGTACTTTTTCTATTGTTTGAACGTTTTTAGGGGATCGAAAAAATAAAAAGAACTTGGATACAGACGATGTGTTTCGTGCAAATGGTAGTTGGTGTGCCGCGTGCCGCGCGCTGTGGCGTGATCTCCAACAGCAGACAAAGTGTGAGCGAGCAGGCACGGCGCAGACACGGCCAGTAAACCGTCAGATTAGCATTACGTTCCGAGTCCGGAACGACGCGCTTTATCGCCGAGATAACATTACCGTACCTTATCGCTCGCTCTCAACTAGTTTGATGAGCGGCACTCATCTCTACATTGTTACTTCATGGATCTTAACAGGAGTGAGAGGTCGCGTAGTGGGGTAGCTTTACAAAATCATCTACTATTACATCGGATTTCTCAAACAATCTTATGCGAATGCATCGTCGTGATATGCATAGAGAAATATTCAAGGATACGCTACGATCTATTACTAAACAGCCTAGAAAGCTCAGAATTGCCTATGGATTGCAATCCTATAAGCAATCATTGAGAACTGAGACTGTCAATTAAAAGTTGTTCCAGAGATAGTAATTTAAAAATTTGTGTAATTTGTAAATGGAAATGACAACAAATCATTTAACGTGGTTCGAGTGAATTCATGAAACAGAGAAAGGGCCGGAGCGGGACGGTTAAGGCGCAGTAAAAGCGAATGGGCAGTAAAGAACGCGGCGGCCGCGGCGGCACAATGTAAGCAAAACGCCGCGCCGCCGTCGACTCGCGCGGAGTTATGGCGGTCGTTATGTCGCGGCCGCGGCCGTTAGCGGCCAAAGAGCAATCACGGGGAATAGACGCTGTGTTAATCTAAACTGACTTCTACCAAATCTATTGCGGCTCTAATTACTAATATTACCGGCCGGCGTGTACAATTAGACTCCGCTGTGGACAACTTTGGCTTTTGACTCATAATAGGAAAATTTAGTAACTCAGCCATACAATTCAAAATTGCTCGGCTTGAATGTCTATTGCTCTCAAAATCAATATATCAATACTTACTTCCTAATTTTTGTTCCTAAAAGTTTTCGTTATAGTGTCACAAAACATCTTTACTGAGATTTTTTTTATTAATTTCATGCCTAATTAATTATGTTTAACAGAACCAAACTAGCTATCGAATGATGTATGCTAAATATTTTCAAAGATAATTTTCCCGTGGTCAAAAGTAGCCTATACTCAATAAATGGGATAACCAACAATAAATAATAATAATATAATTTATTTATTCAGACAACAGGGATCCTTAATACGCACAAAATCAACATACACATAAAAAATAAAATTTACAATATCATAGAAGTAAAAATTAAAGAAAAATACAATTAAATAACAATTCACATCAAAAATGTACAATTAACAAAGGTCAAAGTCAAAAGGTTTATTTCCTTAGGCGCTTACGCATACATCGACAGGTCAACCTAAGAATAATCAAGGAAATAACATTGTCTTCGCTTCAATTTTTTATACTGAGTTGAGAAGCGAGTAGAGTTGAGAATAGAACAACCCAGCTTTCACCTCTTATGTTGTTATAATTATTATTATTATTTTATTATTTATTATCTATACTAATATTATAAAGCTGAAGAGTTTGTTTGTTTGTTTGTTTGTTTGTTTGAACGCGCTAATCTCCGAAACTACTGGTTCGAATTGAATAATTCTTTTTGTGTTGGATAGTCCAGTTATCGAGGAAGGCTATAGGCTATATAACATCACGCTACGACCAATAGGAGCAAAGATATAGTGGTAAATGTGTAAAAGACGGGAGAAATTGTTCATCTTTGAAGCCTTCCGTTGCGTGCGCCGTGAAAACGGTTCAAGATACACAAAAAATATGTATTAAAGAATAATAGCTTTTTTAATGATCTAAAAAACAGTCCGCAATAGTATATGTCTATCTTTTAAGATTAACTCACAAAAACCGTTTTTATGGTACCTAATTTGGTCGAAATAATTTGTTTAAGTTGTATCAACATAATAATATTAATCTTTATTCAAATAAATATGTTGTTGGTTAAGAGTACTTCATCCATTATAACGCGGGTAGCACCGCAGGGCACAGCTAGTAATATATAAAGCTGAAGAGTTTGTTTGTTTGTTTGTTTGAACGCGCTAATCTCCGAAACTACTGGTTCGAATTGAATAATTCTTTTTCTGTTGGATAGTCCAGTTATCGAGGAAGGCTATAGGCTATATAACATCACGCTACGACCAATAGGAGCAAAGATATAGCGGTAAATGTGTAAAAAACGGGAGAAATTATTTCATCTTTAAAGCCTTCCGTTGCGTGCGCCGTGAAAACGGTTCAAGATACACAAAAAATATGTTTTAAAGAATAATAGCTCTTTTAATGATCTAAAAAACAGTCCGCGATAGTGTATGTCTATCTTTTAAGATTAACTCACAAAAACCGTTTTTATGGTACCTAATTTGGTCGAAATAATTTGTTTAAGTTGTATCAACATAATAATATTAATCTTTATTTAAATAAATATGTTGTTGGTTAAGAGTACTTCATCCATTTTAACGCGAGAATTTCGTGAAAACATCAATTTAATTCTACGAGACATTGTCATCTGTGTGATTGACCACATTAAAGGACAATCTGGCTTATTCGCCACCACCTTCAGGACGCCGTTACTGCTTCCACGCACCACATTTAGCAGGGACCCAGATTGTTTGCGCCGTATGGCGTCAAAAGTGTCGGTGTGTGCTTCGACACACATAGCCGATGCACTACAGTGCCGCGGAAGCCGCAACAGCACCCTAAAGGCCTAAACTAACTGGCATAAGTCTAGAATGCCTGACCGGTGACACAGTTACCATAGCCGAAATCGAAATCATCATCATTAGTATAGATTTGAAACATGAGTATTTGAGCAGGATATAAATATCTAAATATTCGTATATGTACGTGCAATCGTGCATGTGTGACTGTATCTCCCCGCGATCTTCGCCGCGACTCCATTAGCTCCGCGCCTCCGCTTCGCGCACTAATAGCCGCCAACTTTATATCAAATAATAACTAGTTACGCTCTTAATGTGACTTTTATAGCTCCAACTTGTTTATCTCCCGCGCATGACACTCCACTCGAGGTGTTACCAACTATTATGAGCTCCACAACTTATTTTTTAACTGCGCGTTGTCATTAGTTATACTTCAGCAAATAGCAGACAGTTTCTTCGTTTTCTTACTAAGAATATCAAAACCCAAAAACTGCTAGCTGTTACACTAACCTAAAATATGTTTAAAATTTTTATATCAATTAGGTACTACTTTTATTGAGTGCTGTATAAAGTATTTTACGTTATCCAGCATGCGAAACAAACCACGTACGAGAGTTACAGCCACATCCGCCATAACACGAGCCAGCGGGGCGGGGCGGGGCGGGGCGGCGGGCGGCGGGGAACTTCATTATAAAGAAACTCGCGAAGTAAACGAAAAATTTCAAGAAACGGCGCCGCGACTCCGAGGAGCTGACTCACCACACCGGAACAATGTAAGAACGACGTATCTAAATACATGGAAATCTTTTACAAAAACGAAGTATTTGAAATCCGCCAGAGATAGCAAAACGGTGGCTCTCAGCTAAGTTTATTAGTAGGCGCCCGCAGCCGCAGTAGGCCGAGCGCACCAGGGACGGGCGGGGGCGGAGCGCGCTCGCTACAATCCGCTGTTGTCACGCTTCTCGATGTTTTCACGAAATTCGGTCGCAGCCTGACAGAGGATTTCGCATTCACTGTGCTCTTTTATTTCCTTTTACGAACTGCAGAACTGTACATCAGATTCGCTCTCATTTTTTTATTACTAGCTAAAGCAAGCGCTTCGGTTTACGTAAAGTGGAAATTTTGTAACCGTTCATTGCCGTCCCGCGAGCCATTCGCTCGCGTCATAATTTATGGAAACCATATTTTAAAGTTAAAACGCGACCAAATAAAGAACTCCATAATAGTGTAATTGCGAATTTTGACGTTGAAATTAAAAGCTCAATTATGAACGTGCGCGGCGGCGGGCGCGTGATCGGCTCCACTAAATCAGCCGCGCCGCATATTGGATCTCATCGCTTGTGCAAGTTTATAACTCTATGATTATTACGTGCGCGTGAATCGGGGATTCTGTAATGATCGCTTTTAATTTGATACATTGTTATTGGTGCGACAATATTTTCATGAAACTTACTGTCGAGCTGCATTATGAGCTTGAATTATAATTAAAGTACAATGCGCTGGTCTGCGCTCCGCGGCCGCATCGTGCCGCGGGCGGCGGCCGAGCTCGTGTTCAATGACGCAGGTGTCATGCACGTGGGTTTAAAGGTCACGACTATTAGGTACCTAACTCGGTTAGAATTGAATGCTCAACGTTGACATGCGAGGATAATCCACCTCTGATGAAAACCTGAGCATTAGATGATCGCTTCCTTTTTACGAGCGGCTGAGTATTCGAGTGAAGGTCGCAGTGGACACAAAGCAGGGCGGGCGCCCAGGGCGGCCCGTCAATGCGCGCAATCAGCGCCTGAGTGATTCGCCACATTAGGGCGGGCGGGCGCCTCCAGCACACCTCGTGAGAAACACCTTTCAATTTATATCCCTCCCTTCTATACGAAAGTAATAAGGTCGGGTCCTAGAGATGGTGGACATAACGTACAAGCCACATGATACGAACTTGTAGCAAAATGTCAAAAATACGGATATTATTTTAACGAGTGGAAAATTATTTCTTGTGCAAATTTTGTTTTTCCAGGAAAACCCTCATTTCGCTAAAACGTGACCGCTCTCTGATTGTGGAGAGATTCACTTTTCTGTGGTTTTCGAGAAATGACAGATTACCGCTGACTGCGAACAATCGAGTTGTTCAAGCATCCGCCCGCTCCTCGCATTAGTGTTATGACTCTTAAGACCTAGTGCTCCAGAGCACTCGCACGTCCTGGGAGGCCTGTGGGCCGCGAGGATCAGTCGCTCGTGGTTGCGGTTCACTCGCGGTTCGTGGCGTGCTCGTGCTCGAGGCTACATTCGCGCGACGCAGCAGCGCGCGGCGCCCTCCACTGCCCGATTACGTAAAAGAGACACTATACCACGCAACCTTTCAAGTTGCAACTAAAACAACAGTCTCTAAAGCGACAGTATTTATTAACCCCCAAAAAAAAAAGAGGGGTACTATAAGTTTCACGTATCTGTCTGTCTGTCCGTCTGGGACATCATAGCTCTTGAACGAATGGATCGATTTTAATTTAGTTTTTTTTTTTATATGAAAGGTGAGTATGGCGCGAGTGTTCTTAGACATGTTTCATGAGAATCGGTTGTGCCGTTTAAAAGTTATGGGGGTTAGAGTGGGGAAGGAAAACCGAAAGTCTGCAAATATACTCGAGTGGGGTATCAAATGAAACCGCATCGCGTGCACATTACAATAAATTATGTTGTTTTAATTAAATGGAAATTAAGACATTGGAATCGGGGGTTTTTCTTAAATTTTATATTTAGATTTATTGTTCCTGTAGTGGTTTCTTTTGTATTAGAAACAGAAGGTCGCTACACATCTTTAAGTTTTTACAAAGTGATAAACAATACTTATTAAAATTTGTGTAAAAGACGAATCGCCTAACTCCGATTATTCGCTTCGATGTGCGATATGTCTGATTTTTTCTAAACAACTTAAATAATATTAGCTACGTCTGGACAGTTTATTATCTCCCATTAAAGTATATTTGATTAGAATACAAGTTTCAACAATTTTTTATATGCTGCGTACAGATGTGACGATGTTTTCAAACGAACTTTTCGCCGATAATATTCAACATCAGGAAGAACCCATAACTAATGTAATTCTCGGAGGCAGCATTTTTACGAGAAACATTTTTTGTAGGAAAAATCCAAATAAGATTCATGCTCTAATAATTTTCCTATCGTCCGAGAGTTTATAAGATGATAGTCGGTCGGCGCCTGATTGCGAGTCAAGGGCGGCCGTGATTGCGCCCTGCGAGGCCCGCCGCTCCGAGGGTTAATATAGCTACGTTGAAAATTATACAAACATTCTAGCTGATTCCATTCTTGCAGGATTTTCACGAATTCTAAAACCTACCTCTTGATTCAATGTATTGTTAAACCGCATGAAGGTTAGCTTAAATAAATAAAATAAATATATCCGAACTAATCACACAGCATCACCTAACCGCAAACTAAGCAGAGCTTGTACTTTGGGTTGTTAATGTTTAAAATGTTTAATAAATACATACTTATGAGACATAGAAAACACCCTTAGTGGTTTTTAGTTTATCGCGAACATAACCGGAGACTTTATTTTATAATAAGTACAGATAGGTTGACACATCATCGGTAAACCTTTGAAAATCGTGTGGATACAACCAGGGTATTAATTACGAACCAATAAAAGATAAATACTATAATTGTAAAAGAAACATTGGCGTGTGCTCGCCAATGCTTCTGTTTATTAAAAATGTAATATCCTGAGAGAGCGACCGCGGCCGGACGAGGCATAATGAGCTACTGGGAAATTTATTTGCAATAACTTATGTTATTTATAAATTGACGATAACTTTTAATTTAAATAAGCGGAGATTGTTCACGTCCGTAAGTGGTAACTCTCTGAATCCTTACACGTGACCTCCGGGTGGTGCTAAGAACAGTCTCTGGTGGGAGGCTTCGGCCGCGGCTTGTCACCACCCTCCGGGCTGGGCCAGTGCGTGAAGCAATTTTTTTTGTGTTTCGTAATGTGGTCCGGAGAAGCCATCTACCTTCTAGGCCTTCATGCCCCATCTTAGACCACATTGTCACTTTACATCAGGTGAGATTGTGGTCAAATGAAGGCTTATCCAGCATAAAAAAAATAAAAAACTACTACTACCACGGTGCCACTGTAACCAGCGCGGGCCCCTGCTTCGCTAGCTCCCGCAGCTTATGCTGAGTGCCAACCAATTTACGTTTTAACGATGTTTCTCTGTATTGTTTTAATGGTGATTTTGACGTAAATAAATCTTTTTCTATTTCTACTCTGAAGTACCAAGGGAAATCGTGTATTTTTTTGTATGATAATAATAGTGTTTTTTTAATAATAAATAAACTAAGTGACAATTTGGGTTTAAAAGTGGTTGCCAAATACCAAAAATTACAAAATGATTATGTCAAAATTGTTATTATTGATGTAAGTTATATCCAGAAGATGTATACCTTAGTGTAGGTATGTGGCCCAGCACATGTGACTCTGCGCTGCCCCCCTCCCGCCCGGCCGGCCGAGTATGTGGATGCCCCTTAACTTATGACGTTAAGTCTATAGTGGAGGTACCAGTCCAGAGTTGTCAATGCTGAACTTATTATGTATTTATGAATTTGTAGTTAGAAATAATTTGTTTGTTATTTGATTTTTGTCGCTTTATCGGGTGACTCAACTTTGTGTTTGTTACTGCATTCCGGGTACCGATAAAATGTTGTATTCAATAAATTCAATTCATTTCCTTATAATTGGAATAATAATTGAATCGTCAGTTAGCCAAGTTTGTTAAGTTAAAAAAGACGCCATTTTTGCGTCTAAAATTCTGTATAGTCTATAAAACTTTCAAGTAACTGAATGACACTGGCAACTCGTAGCAAAGGCTGATAAAAAGAGCTGACTGATGTCTGTTGACAGTGAATGTCCAGCCGGTCACGAGTGCCATAATCCATGAAGAAGAAGAACTGTCAGAGTTTTCAATATTTGCTCACGCAACGTTTACAAAACATCCCGCAAACGTAGTGATTATATAATCTCTTCTGTTCTCCGGTCAATCGGACTAGTGAACACTACGAGAAATATAAATGCTTGATAAGTTCGGAAGAAAACACATAATATGCATTTCTGTTTTCGTCAGCTTGTGTGAGAGAGATGTGCGCTGGACCGGAAGCTGCGCGCTGTTCCGGAGAAAAAGACAAAACGATAAACGAGATATCGGATACGAGTATTGTGAACGAGCACTTGCATTTAGCTGAATCAGATACGCGCAGCCTCTCCCTGCACCGCACAGCACTGCCGGCTAATGGATTATCTTTGTTTTGATACGTAACTGGTGTACGTCCAACCTAATTATTATATTTAAAGCATTACATAATATACTGAAAACATACTGAAATAATTGTTAATTACTGTTCATTATTTCCTTATAATTAAACGTTTCACAATTTCATGTTAACAAATTATATATTTTTATTAAATTTATTCATATATTTTACAAGAATACAGTGCCAAGACAGAGCTGTTAATATTTATAACGATATTTATCGATACAACATTAATTTTAAGTACAGTTTTTTTTTCTGTAGAAATGTATTCAAAGAAAAAGTATTCACTAAATATAGGGTGTTATAATGCTCTGTTACTTGTAACTTTGTAATTATATACCACATTGTTCGTCTTGGCAATTTTAGGGCAAGTGGGAAGGCCGCGCAAGTTTGTGTGAAACAAAGGAAGTACTTGTAGGCGTATTGATGTATCCAGTGTCACACTTAGCCGCGGCTGAGGATTCAGACTGGCTCTAATCTAGACGGATCGTTCCAGTAGGCCCGGACTTTCCCTGCACTCTACCGTCTACCGAGTACCCGTCTTTACTGTTATATCATGATGGAGCACTTTACCCAGTTGTTTCTCAAATCCATAACTGGCTAAAGCAACTGAAGGCATGTCTAGGAAGCAGTGACGCAGCCGCGCCGGAGACTGCATGCTCTAAACTAGTTTGGCCGACATGCGATACTTTATAACTAGTCACGTGATATCCCCATGTGTGCACCACACTGTAGTACTCATAAAATGTGCTGATTTTAGATCGTGGATTTAGAAAGGCTCTTACTGAATATTGGAATGGATTAGACAAAATATCTACATAGTGGGACTAACATGTATTCTGTTTTTCTCACTTTTATAATAGTAGATATTTTTCTGATGTTAAGGCAAACCATATACAACGCAGTAGCGATTGAAGTATTTAAGCAGTTGATGCATCTGCGGGACTTTGGACAGACGACTGCTCAGCGCCTGCTCCGCCTGCCGGCTAGCGCGGGGTGGCGCCGCGCCGCTAATGAATCGAACGACGCGGTGACGCGATGCATGATATGCTAATAAATTACTCGCGCCCAGATTTTATTGGCAGCCTGATGGGTTTATTGCTTGTTTAACGGACGTGCCTTCATTGGGAATGTTTCATTAAACTGCCATGTTTTTACAAATTATATTCGAACTACAGCTCATTTCGTAAACAAAACAGAAACATGACACGGGCGGCACACCATTATAATAGCGATTTAACTGATTTCGGACGCACAATGTAATCTTTTAAAGGGTAATTAGATTAACCAGTGTACAATGGCGATGCGTAATATCTGTTAGAGCAAATGAATACTATCTTTGCTATCTTCTAGGATATGCGAGACGGCACTGGACCGATGTTCGCGCTTTCCCAAAGCCGACACGGTCGTAGGGCGGCCTGCCTGCCCGGCCGCGCGAGTTATGTGCGCGCGTGCGACACACGTATACAACCCTTTTTATATGTTAATTGAAATGCTTGTTTACATGCTAATGATTAACGAGCGCCCCGGAGCTGCACCCGCGCGGCGCGGCGCGGTGCGGGTGCGGCGCGGTGCGCGCGCGGCGCGGTGCGCGCGCGGCGCGGTGTGGGCGCGGCGCGGTCGGGCGCGGGGCTCCGAGGGCCGACTGCGCCTCCAACTCTTTAAGCAGTCCGCGGCACAAAAAATTTACATCCCCAATCGTCATGAATAAACCAACATCAATTAAAATCAAAGTGACGCTTTTTGTTTCCGCTTTGAATCAAATTTATGAAAAAAGTTAAGAGATTGTTAACTTTTAACCTTGTTGTTTAAAATAATTCCGCGCCCGTTATTTCTCGTGTTGTTTGCGAGGGAGGAGAAGCGAGGGGGAGGCGGGAGGGGGGAACGCGCTCATCTCTTATTCAGGGGCCAGATGTTTCCCGCTCACAATTACTTTTATACCTTTTTAATGTGATCTTTCTTTACTGACTGTTTGGGATCATTATTTTACTTGGTATCCGACCTATTTGCTGAAAATAGTATGTTTAATTTTAAATTATGACTGGTTTATCTAGTCATTATATAATTATTATTTTTTATGTTTGATAAGCCTTCATTTGGCCACAATCTCACCTGATGTAAAGTGACGATGTGGTCTAAGATGGGGCATGAAGACCTAGAAGTTAGATGGTTCACACACAGCCACATCCACATCCGGGCCACATTACGAAACACGAACAAATCGCTTCCCGCACTGGCCCAGCCCGGAGGGTGGTGACAAGCCGCGGCCGAAGCCTACCACCAGAGACTGTTCTTAGCACCACCCGGAGGTCACGTGTAAGGATTCAGAGGGTTACCACTTACGGACGTGAACAGAAAAACCTTCTTTAAAGAAACCTTTTAGAATAACGCCGGCCCAGTATGTCCACGCCGATGGTCATTGTGATACTCAAATCAGTCTGAAATTACGTCGTATATCGGGAAACTCAAAAATCATTGAACTACTGTAAATATCTATTAGGTAAACACAAGCTGGGTGAAATACCAAGCAATAACCTGGCTAAGTCGATAACTAGTGGTCTCCTGTGAGCCGGTGACAGGATTGTTTCACATTCTGCCAAGAACATGGCCCGTTCTCAGCATCCAATTCGAATTCCCCAATATACAACTTCATAGAGCTAATTGAAAACTAAATGTAGCGAATAGTTCCATCGAGTGTTGTACTTCTAAGAAGGATTACACGAATTGAACAAGGAGGTGTATAATACATTTCGATATGTTAAATTGCGTAGAGCTGAGTGCGTCGGCCGCGCGGCGCCGCGACACGCGCCGGCGCGCGGCCGCAGGCCATGCCGCGCGCAGCTGGATCACTTAATTACATATCTGAATAAAAGAGAGTAATTAAATTAATTATAAAACACAAAAATAATTGTTATATAAAAAATATATTAAATAAAATTGTTGCATATTCGACTGCCTCGGTGCCTTGCAGAGCAAGAGGTAGCGGGTTCGATTCCCGCCGAGGGTAATTTTTTTTGTATATTCTGCAAGCACTTTTCTCCTTGGTGTGGGATATGTATATTAAGAATATCAGATATCTAGTGCCCGAAACACAAGCTTCGAGCTTACCTTAGATGTTGTTGTGTAGATTGTCCGGAAATATTTATTATAATTATTATTTATTATATTTGGCTAACCGAGTTCGCTCTAATTGCTCTTTTTTTTATGCTCGATAAGTCTTCTTTTGACCACAATCTCACCTGATGTAAAGTGACGATGTGGTCTAAGATGGGACATGAAGACCTAGAAGGTAGATGGCTTCTCCGGACCACATTACGAAACATACGCGTAGACTTACAGCAAACTGTTAATAAAATAGTTTAAGCATATTTTATACTTCGCGTGGCACAACATTACTGTCAAGCTGATAGCATACCGCTGCGGCAGCACTCCGTCCACGACACTACAACTAACACCACTTTTACAATCTAACGTTATTACTCCTTATAATAATATCATATAATATTTGGGTTTTTTGATTAAATAATCAGAGATAATAATTTTACAGTATTTAAATATCGAGTTTTAGTCGCCCAGGAAGTCACAAAAGTAATTCAGTTATTTTCGCAGGACTTATTGAGCGTTACTGCTTTTTCCATTACTTTTTATTTTTAAAGTAACTTGCAGAATCGCGGATTGCGTTGCTGCAAGTGAGCCAGATGTTTGCGCGCGGCTGTGGCACAGTACTGCTACTCAATTTAGCAACATGCTAATACGGGTCCTGCTAATGTAACTCGGAGAGACGCGCCTCCGTTTGTGAACACGGATTGTGTTGTTTCGAGCTAAATAAAGCATTGAGTATGGTACAAGCTTTTGGCTACGAGGGGCATTAGCGGGGATTGCCGGGGATGAAGCCTGAAGGTGGTTTAGCAGATTTTAGACCGAACCAAAGAGAGTTATGTGTAGCTCGTTGAGTGGTGCTGGACGCAGGTATCCCTCATTGATGTCAATAAGGGAAAGGCACCAGAACCAGAAGATTAACGGCCTAGTTAACAAATAAACCGTTTTTTTATACCTTTATTTCACTATAAATATACTACATCATTATTGTGGTAAATGATTATGTTATAAATTAATATTAAAAATTCAATATTATTTCAAATTACCTAAAGTGCGCGAAAAACGGGTGTGTCGTTGCGAACACGTGTCGAAAATCTGCTAAAAACTGTGTAAGACTGGGACAGACACTTTGTAGCAGTCCGGCATACCAACTTCATGTTTTGAGTCACGTGATCAAAGCCGTATATTTAAAATAAAAAAAAAATATTTAATAAAAATCTCTATAGGTACACCTCTATAATATCGTTTATAAATGATAAAACAAAATGTTTAGTCTAAATTGAACTATAATTTATTTCATATTTCAATGATAGGCATCAGCCTTATACAATACGCGAATGCTCGCCTGGAAGCAACGCATAATAATCTTGCAAATACGCAACACCGTATACAAACTCGCACAGATTGAGGTGAAGTGATCGTCGGCAGCCGCCTCGCCGGCCGCGCGCCGCCGCAGACAACTCGGCATGCGGATGAAACGCTCGACTACATTAGCGAGGCGAATGCTTTGACGCGGGCATACTAATTACAGACGCTAACAAGGCTCAAAGGAATCGCAAACGGCACGAGCCCGGGCAGGGGCGCACGCGGCATAATGCGAGCACCCACGTGCACCCGCGCACTGTCCTGATCTCATAGTCATGTTGTTGCTACAACCTTCAATAATCATGCTTTTTAATATTAAGACGTATACCATGATTGATGGTTTTTGAGGTTTCCGATATTTCGACGCTGTTGCAAGCGCCATGATCACGGCATAAACTGTTGATTTTACGGGTAGGTAGACAGTCATTGGCAAACGAAACGGTCTACCTCTTTCTGAGTCTATTTGACTGTCGTCATCATACATCGTTTTGTTCTTACAAATCTATATTCCATCTTGTATGGCCTAGTACTTTATGAACGAAGCTGTATTTTCTCGTTAGTGTTTCAGTAGTTCGAAAGTTGATCGGTTTCTATATATTTTTTTTTATTTAAGACTTGCTTTACGTGCTACGGGTGTCCATTTTTCCGGAAACTTTTTCCGCAGGAAAATGGACATAATGAGAGATTTTGAGAATTCACTTTATTCACTGAATATTTTGACAGGTTTGGTCTATAGCGGGTTATGTGATATTCTGACTGAAAAACGTTTGGAGGGAGGCGTCGCGGCAAAGTTCCGTTACGATGGTTACGGAACCCTCTATACTATAGGATAAGGGCAATGAGTCAAGTAGTATGAGCTCAGAGTCGCTCAGGGAGCTATGAAGAGGGTATTATATGATTTGGGTCTCATAAGAGGATCGAATCAGGCAGATGGTTACCAAGAAGAACACGGGTCACCGATATAGCCAACCGTATTTAAAATTAAAGATTTCAGAGATCAGACCATAAATAACGTAGAACTGTCATTCGCTGGGGCTACAATATTCTCGAATAGAGATTAAAGCGCAGGGTAGGACGTCCACTAACTGGAAAGTTTATAGAAGGGCTTATGCCCAGAAATGGACGTGCTACAGATGAAAGGATGACTATTTTATGCAGTGGTGCAGGCCCAGGCTGCACATACAATCACTGCGACATGAGCTAACGTGTGCGTGTAGGGGACACAACGAATGGTTGGTTTATTATGAGGAGTCATGTTCCCATAAAATATTTATTATTAAAATACGCAACAACAATCCTTTGTTGACGCGCCGTGAAAGCGTTTCTTTCGGAGCCTTTGTACAGTTTGTTTGTGTACAGATACGTATAGAGAGTAGCCGCCGAGGCCGACTGTAGGTACTCCTACTACATCCAAGTAATTATAGCATTTGTCGTCTACAAAGAAACCATACAACGTCGCTGAGCGCGTCCCGTCGGTCTCACAGCTCACCACTCTGCTTACCATGATGATGTGTTCTTGTGTCGTTATTATCCGATACATTAAAAGTAAATTGGGGAGCTTGTAGGCAATTTCCCAAGATAATTTCAGATATTCCCGAGATAAAATGCGCACATTATGTCGCGCCGAATCAGAAGGGGCTCGGAATAATAAACTCTTTGCTGAAAAATATGTTCAGTGCTGTGGCGCGGTGCTCGGGGGAAATGCTAAAAATTAACATGATTGTTTTTCCAGATTAAAACTTATCAATACGTAGTAAAATAATATTCAGAATATTTTATTTTAGTTCTTTTAGAAGGGTTGTTGTGCAGCAACAAATGCTTACAAAATCTTTTGGTTCTGGTTCTAAATAAAACAGAAACTTACCTATAACCAGGAGGCTATGATGCAAAATAAAATGTATTGCTCTTCTCAGCCAGAGATTGCCAGAGGTCCTTTTGATTCTATGGAAATAAAAGTCTTGATTTTTTTTAATTTAAACCGACAGATTTCCGGCCTGCCTAAATGCTGTATCTTTCAAACTTCTCGTGCAGTATGCGTTTTTTATTCTTTTTTCCCCTGGCATAAATAAATAATTATATTTATTAAACAAAGCACTTAAAGCTAATGTTGACAAAAATCATCAAGTTTTGTGGCATACATTAACATTATTTTTAATATTTATAATTAATTATATTATTATTATAATATAACACTTTAGTTCTTCAAAATTTATAACACAAAATATTTATCTATCAAGTTTAATAAATTCCATCGACACTACCCCATCACTAGTTGGATAATACATAGGCACTTATATACAATGCGCTGGCGCACGGCCCGCGCCTCCAGTCAGACCTCTGCTGCGACGCGAAGCGCACGCTTGATTTCTCGGGCTTATGTACCTACATCAGACGCTTATATTATTCGCAAAATCATCTCTCATTCTGTGTACCTATCATGTGCTATTCATCTCTGTGCTTGTGACTCTTTCTGCCTTCTGTTTATGTGCTTTTTCCTAATAAACTTTTATTCACGTGGCCTTGTGTTTGCCGTGCACCGCCTACCACTAGAACTTATACCTAGGAAAATATAGGTAAGCCAACCCTTGGCATAACCCCTATAGTTTAATTAGAACTATGATGTATTATTGTTCCTGTACTAGGAGAATCCTGTTTTTCATGCATACATTATTTCCTACAAGTTTATTTTATATTAACTTAACGTGTCTTTAACTTATTTAATGCACATGTTGCTTTAACATAGTTGTTGCATGAATACAAATATTTATCTTAACCTAGATTACAAAATGAATATTGGTTACTTACAAAAAAACTACTTATTTTATTACGCATAAGAGGTTTTCAGTGTCAACGTATGACAAACTTTGTAATAATAATAACCTTAAATTACTTTTGTGCATTTGTATAGATTAATAATTGTTATCATTTTTATAATAATTTATTAAAAACACAGTATTACATAGTAATCGCAGCTTTTAGGACTTTAGCTCCTGTCTTATTGTAAGTGGCTCCCTGTAAGAGCTGCGCTACTGCGAGCGCGCGCGTCGTAGAGGAGAGCGTTCACTCGCGGCGAGCTCAATTACCGCCGAGATGATGACGTCACGGCGCACGACCTCATATGTATGGAGATCCGCCGCCAACCGACAATAATTGATGGTGCTTTTTCTATACCTACAAATAAGTTTATTTCCCTCGTAAGCCCAAGAACACAGCATGAATGTTTCATGTCCGTTTCGCTAAAAGCGAACGATGAGCAAACAATACGTCGCGGCTCTCGCAGTCGCGGCACGTCCCGTCATATCCCTATCGTCGCAGCGAGCACTATTTAAACTGTCACCCGCCGCCCGCCCGCCCCGCCCCGCCCCGCCCCGCCCCGCCCGCCTCATAACTTAGTCACACGCGCGAGCATAGATCAAACGATACAAACGCGCTGTCAAAGGTTTCCGCGACTTTGTGTATTATTCACCAAACGGCTTGTTATCCGCTCATCGCCGACCTGAGGCCTGCGCCGGCTCCGGGGCGCTCCGAATATTGCAGACCATAAAATAAAACTGTGATATGAATTCTAATTTTCGATGGCCGTCGAACCTTGGAGTGACGTCTTCTGAATATGATATGGACCGGCCCTTCGGATCGAGGCGGCAGCAATATCATATGGTGATTTCGCACGCTTCAGTTCGTTCAACTTGCCGTAGCTGTAGCTAGCTCATAATAAGCTAAATTTTTAACAGCAACTTCATGACTGTTATTCGGCAGGGGTCATCACTTGCCGGTGAGGTTGGCTTCGGGCTCTAGGATGGTGTTTGAAACCCTAGCACCTCTGAACTTACTATAAAATAATATTATGAATGAATATACCTACAGAAGCAGGTACAGCCACAAACATATCAGTCGTTATATAAGGGTTTACCCAAGAAGGTATTTATTTATCGGCAAATTGGGCAATAAGTTGCGAAAGCCTTTGTGAGTCAGCAGGTGCGGGCGGGCGCGGGCGCGGGCGTGGGGGGGAGGGGGGGGACCGGACAGGCATATTGTAATGCGCGATATTGTGGATGGATGTTGTTTTTATTTCCTGAGAGACCTCATATTTGTATTCCACAGCCGTGGGCCCGCGCGCGCCCGCGCCCGCGCCCGCCCGCCCGGTGCTGGGAATCATTCACAAGCAAACTACTCATCTTTTTTTGAAGGGTCACTCACAGTCACAGCCTCACTATTAGTGGAGGAAATTATTCCCCAATAGTGCTAATATTAGCAACAGTTGTAACATACTGCTTACCGGCCTCAACGGTAATGGAGAGTGACAAGCGTATATACCATCGCATCATGCTTTAATTAAGTCATCATTGCATTAGACTTATCATAGAAATATCGGAAATGAAGTAAAACTGGTTATTGCACGCGTTTTGGTACATGTACATAGATAAGTTAAATGACAAGAAACGCCTCATTTAGTCTGTCATAACCAATGAATTTCGTGTTTCTGTGTGACTGTTTCGCTTCGTTTTCGTTGTATCCCTGAAATATTATGGAAATTGTCGCGCAATCTCAGAGATACCCTCAATAACAGCGCGGCTGATAAAATACAGTCACGCTGTAAAATTTAATAAAATGCTTGGGTTCATTATTCGGCGCCACGAAATGGTTCGTAAAAATAACAAGGTAACACTGAACGGCAGTTCCATTATTGCGAGTCGGCCGCGGGTTGACGTTGCTTGACGCGACTTGCAAGGGTCAAGTCACGTCAAGCACGTGCGACTTGACGTTAAAACAGGCAGAAGTATTTGCGGCGCGGGTTCAAACGCTTTAAATAATATTCATTGATAATAGCACCACTATTCTAACATCGCATCAAAAGTTTCTCGATTTCAATCATTTTAAGAATAAGTAGGGGGCCTGTAACGATAAACTAGTTTTAGTTATCAAGAAAGTGGGCATATTTTGTTGATTGACCTACTATTTGTCGAGCCGAAAAGTGATGATGGCTGGCAAACATGAGCTGATTTTTATGTGTGGTGTGAATCAGGCGAGTGCGTGCACTATTAGTTAGCCCGCGGTTGGCCCGTGGGCCGGGGCTTGTTGCTCCAGTGCCGGCATCTCACATGAGTAATGGTCTTTTCTCGGCATTTGCACGCCGTCCCCCTCGCTCGCTGAAGCCTGTGATGCGTGCGACGGAGCTCGACAATACCCAAATTGAATGCGTAATAGCGTGCAGTCGAGCGTGACCTCAAGATTAAAAACGCTAAAGACTTTGTACCGAGTCAATATTACACCTTGTTCTACTGCTTATAAAGGGTTATTGGAACCAATAATTACTTCAGATACGATTATGAGACGAAATTTAAGACTACAATAAACTTGTTTGAATATATTTTCATCCATCTGGAAGATTTATGACGCATTCAAAAAACCGCTTCCTCATTCGTCCATCAATAAAATTGTGTAATGATTAACCGATTGTAGTTTCAGCGAATTATTTAATCTATACAAAAGAAATAATCATCTCGGGAGATTACTAGATAGAAAAGGAAATAAGAATAAATTAACTTATTCAGACGACAAGTGAGTATATAACAAAATACTTTTGTTACTAATTTTCTTTGAAAGCTTAAAAAGGCTTACAAGCGAGAGTTTATGAAAATAAGCCTGAGCTTAATTTGCGTTGAGTGTCGCTTTGATGAACGAATACAATTTTTTTTATAATAATATTTTGGGATGAATTTATGTCTCTACCCAAGGACAAGAATATTTTTCAGTTACTGCTTGATGAATTAAAACATTTTTTTTATATAAAAGTTTAATGCCCTATGATTAAAAGCTATTTATAGAGCATTCGATCGAAGATGTTATTGTAATAAATTATGTATGTATAGATAAATCATACTTTCAGCCTTAGAAAATCAACAGTTGGATATTCATAAAGGAAAGGCCATCCTCTTGGATTATCTCATTGTATATCTTTGTTTACAAGCGAGCCTTTGAAAGTTTCACTGTCAGCATGGCTTGTAATTATTTTGGTTGAAGAGGAGGTGCGCGCAGTGGCCTGCCGCCTGCTGCACGGCCACTGGCGGGCGCAATGCCGCGAGCACAAATAGTGTCAGAAGCAGCGAGCGCGCCGACCAGCGGACTGTCACGCCGGCGACGCGACGTGTCGCGCGACGCTGCGGTCTGCGGCGCGCCTCGCCGCCCGCCCCGAACCCCGCCATTTTGTTGCGGACAAATGTGTCTATTTCCAGCCGCAAAAACAAAAAGGCTTCGTTTGTTTTTCTGTTTCCGACGGGCTCCGTTTTATTGGCATCGGCCGGCCGGCCTAGGTTTAGTCAGATTAAACTATGTTTGTCCGCTTGTTTTTTTAGTTCGGCGCGGGCGGATAGAGGGGATTATAAAAAGTAACGATTGATGAAATTATCGGGCAGGCTTTAATTCGGTTGTGCGGGATGCGGAATGCGGCTGCGGCGAGCGGACGCGGCCAGCGGACGCGGGAATGCGCGCCCCCGGCCGCTGCTAATGAGCCGACCGACCTCCGTCCGCTCCGCTGGAATCTGATGCGAGCATTTACAAACTGATTTGAAGAATATCACATTGAAATACATAAATAATTAATAAATATTTTCGGCCTAATCAAGGTTTAACAAACTATTGCGTGCATCTCCAAACGGTTCATGTTATTCAAGAACTTCTTTTAATTTGAGACTGATGTGCTGAACCTGAATAGAAATAAGATACCCTCGTAGGTACATTGTACACTGTCTGTCGTTTGCTTTAATGGAAGTAATTGAGTGAAAAGTAAGCGGGGGGAGGCTACGACAGTTACCTTGATTCTGAAACTTCCCGAAGGGTTCAATAGGTATACCTTTCTCAAAGTTTGCTCGATAGTGATCCCATTTCAGCAAAAAAGGCGAATTCAAAGGAAACATGTGTTTTCGTAACAAGACACTTTACTTGCACTCAATGGTCTGAAGGTGCTGAGGTCTAAAACGGGGTCAAATTTAAAGGGATCATAAAGATGTAAGGCAATACGCACCAACAGGTTCTGTTCTGCCTAGAAGACAGAACATAATTTAAATTTAATCCAGAAGGGTAGATCGCAATAAAAATAACGTATCCAATTTAGGGAGCTACAGGCCAGTCTGGAAAGATCCGGCACAGTCAGTGCGTGCGTGTACATACCTACCTCGTATATAGGTTGCTGTTGTTTGTTGCAGCTTCGACGTGCGCGGCAAGCCGCTGGCGGAGGCGCGGCACTGGTCGGCGCCCGAGGTGTTCGGGCCGCGCGCGCGCTTCGCCGCCGCGCCCGCGCCCGCCGCGCTGCTCGTGCGCGACGTGAAGCGCCGCGACGAGGGCGTCTACCGCTGCCGCGTGGACTTCCGCAACACGCAGACCACCAGCTTCCGCTACAACCTCACCGTCGTCGGTCAGTACCTACCGCTACTACGTCTACCGCTGCCGCGTCGACTTCCGCAACACGCAGACCACCAGCTTCCGCTACAACCTCACCGTCGTCGGTCAGTACCTACCGCTACTACGTCTACCGCTGCCGCGTCGACTTCCGCAACACGCAGACCACCAGCTTCCGCTACAACCTCACCGTCGTCGGTCAGTACCTCCCGCTACTACGTCTACCGCTGCCGCGTCGACTTCCGCAACACGCAGACCACCAGCTTCCGCTACAACCTCACCGTCGTCGGTCAGTACCTCCCGCTACTACGTCTACCGCTGCCGCGTCGACTTCCGCAACACGCAGACCACCAGCTTCCGCTACAACCTCACCGTCGTCGGTCAGTACCTCCCGCTACTACGTCTACCGCTGCCGCGTCGACTTCCGCAACACGCAGACCACCAGCTTCCGCTACAACCTCACCGTCGTCGGTCAGTACCTCCCGCTACTACGTCTACCGCTGCCGCGTCGACTTCCGCAACACGCAGACCACCAGCTTCCGCTACAACCTCACCGTCGTCGGTCAGTACCTCCCGCTACTACGTCTACCGCTGCCGCGTCGACTTCCGCAACACGCAGACCACCAGCTTCCGCTACAACCTCACCGTCGTCGGTCAGTACCTCCCGCTACTACGTCTACCGCTGCCGCGTCGACTTCCGCAACACGCAGACCACCAGCTTCCGCTACAACCTCACCGTCGTCGGTCAGTACCTCCCGCTACTACGTCTACCGCTGCCGCGTCGACTTCCGCAACACGCAGACCACCAGCTTCCGCTACAACCTCACCGTCGTCGGTCAGTACCTCCCGCTACTACGTCTACCGCTGCCGCGTCGACTTCCGCAACACGCAGACCACCAGCTTCCGCTACAACCTCACCGTCGTCGGTCAGTACCTCCCGCTACTACGTCTACCGCTGCCGCGTCGACTTCCGCAACACGCAGACCACCAGCTTCCGCTACAACCTCACCGTCGTCGGTCAGTACCTCCCGCTACTACGTCTACCGCTGCCGCGTCGACTTCCGCAACACGCAGACCACCAGCTTCCGCTACAACCTCACCGTCGTCGGTCAGTACCTCCCGCTACTACGTCTACCGCTGCCGCGTCGACTTCCGCAACACGCAGACCACCAGCTTCCGCTACAACCTCACCGTCGTCGGTCAGTACCTACCGCTACTACGAGGGGATCACCATTAATCATTCATTGAACGTCCACTGCTGGATATCTGGGGGCACGGCAGTGCCCCCACCAAGTCGAGCAAAAAAGCGGCACGGCCGTACCATCCTTTTCTCGAAGCAATTCAGGCCATTTTCGACCCCCTGTAACTTCGTTGTGGATAAAACTAGAAGACTGAAATTTTCAGTAACCATGCAGGATTGTAAAGACACGGTATATTTCAAATTTCATTCAATTTGAACCAGTATTTTAAGAATTATAACGGGTCAAATTTCGTAATTTTGTCACTCACTGACTGACTGACTGACTGACTGACTCACCGATCATCAAAATTCTAAGGCACTTCTAGCAGACCTAGAAGCTTCAAATTTGGAATATAAGTAGTGTATGGTGTATGAATCAAGGAAAAACTAAAAAATCTAGAAAAAACCGGTATAGAGGGTGCTGTCGCAACGCCACGTATATACGAAATATGTACTAAAGTAATAACAATGCGAAATATAAATAAATCCAATCTAGACCGGCAAAAAGAAAATTATATGGACATATATACAATAAGTAGAAGGTACCGAAAAGGAAAAAAGTAGAACTGTCAACAAAATACAAAAAGAAATGAGATCCCATCAAAAACAAATACTTGTCAAAAAAACCAAGTCGCGCAACTCCAACTGAGTTGCGCGACTTGGTTTTTCAAGTTTTCTTGGCCAAGTCTTAATATATTTATGTAAAACATTAAAGAATTTTGAGACGAAATTTGAAGACTTGGATTTACTTGGATCTCACAACTTTTTACCGCAGAACAACTGAGTTGCGCGACTTGGTTTTTTTGACAAGTATTTGTTTTTGATGGGATATATCTTACTTGGTGATATCCGATTTTCTAGCACATTTCATAGAACATTTAGACATTTGGAAAAATATCTTATGCTGTGGTCACAGCCTATGAAGTTGGTATCATCATCATATCGAGCCCGCGTTCGAGTCGATTTGAAAGGAACCTCGAGAACGGCTTATAATAATAATAATAATAAATAAATTCTTAAGATATTAATACGATTATGTTTGAGGAAAAACACACATGGTAAGAGAGATACTACTAAAAATCAAATAAGTAAAGTAATGTTCGTACACTCGTAGCGGGCCTACGCGCGCTACGAAAAACATGGAACTTTTACCCAAACTTAACTAATTCAACAGTGTGTAACTAAATATTATTCTCTGAATTATTTTGAGTAGGTCAAAGGTCCTTTCTGTTCTCAACCATAATACAAAAATAAATTAAGAATTTATAGTATTTAATAGATTGAGTAGATAAATTGTTGATTGGTTAGCACTTACTTTTACATTTGTATTATTAATTGGGATTAAATTATAAACATAAGTAATCACCAATCATTGAAAAGCAGTCGAAAATAAAATTAATTTGGAACTTTTCGTCACGAATATAATGTTATGATATTGTTCCTCGTAAAGTGAATGAATCATCTAATAATTTTACGAACTGCCAATGCGTACACGGTATAATGGCTTGAAATAAATCAATAAAGTAATTCATATCGTTGTAAATATTCTATAATGTCGTGTTAATATTTTAAAGCTACTTCGGCAAATTATTGCATATTAAAATTGACAAGTTAATTTGCGCAAAGTAATCGTGTACTTTATATAGCGAAATATGGAAATTTATTGATGTTAATGAAATTAGGCATTTTAGTGCGGAACAGTCGGTACCGACAGCGCCAAGCTCCGACCACATTACGGTCTCGTGCTATTTTTATCGGTCTTCATCAAAGAGCTATGGGTACGTTGCTCGGCCGCATCGCTGTATTGTTAACTAAATTGTAGACAGTCGCTTAATTAACAAACATGTATCTCAGCGTTGGCCGGCGGCCCATCGTACACCTGGGTCGTGTCGGGCGCGGTGTCGTGTCGTGTCGGCGCAGTCTGAGAACACGGTATTGTGCAGGCGACAGATATACGGCGCCGAAACACGTCGCCGCAAGACTTACGGCCCAGCCGTGGGCTGTTTATTGTGCGCATTGTCTCCCTGCCAACCCCCCCGCGCCCCCGCCGCCGCAGCCCGCACTACATCTCCCTGACGTAATTGTTTCTCACAACTATCGGCGCGCTCTCTAATGACGTCGTAAAGTGCGCGGTAACAGGTACGCCGATCCGACGACACTTAATGATACCGAAATGGAGAACTAATCACGAGCCGAAACTGGCTCGTTGTGCGCTTGTCTCATTTGTATTTGCATTTAGTGTAATTTTGCGTTCGAGGAACGCGGCGACGCAGCTGGCCTGCGGACGTCAGCTCTCGTGATGGCTGTTTACGCTTCGAATCAGTTCAATCAATTTACCTAATTATGAGATAATACTGGAGCATAGCAGTAGAATGCTCGCAATGGAGCATAGCAGTGGAAGGCTGGCATTTCTCTGCACCTCTCACCTTCAGTGCGAGGAATGGAGCGATTAGCATTTGCCTGGCATTTGTGAAGGTCACCGCGTCTGCTTCGGTTTTATTTCCTCGGGCGACCTTCGCGCGCTCGTGCACTGGAATCGTAGCCGAGGTATCGCTTAGAACTCTTCTATAAAAACTTAATTATACTAAGTATATGGGAACGTAATGGTCAGTAGAGGTCGTATTGGCTGTACTGCAGCGGGCGGGACCGAGCTGTAATCTATACGGGAGACATAAAGGCCGGATCGCGCGGCACGCAGGCGGCCGCCATAAATAAACCCGCATGGCCGCGGCCCACATTTTTATCGTTCTCAGAAAACTCATTACAATTTTGACATAGCACAAATTTGTTTAGAAATTAGTTGATGTTTCTTGTTTACGAGTCGCGGCGGGGCTGTCCCGGGTAATTTAATCCGAGCCGGTATCATTGGGCGGCGCGTCTCTGCCGTCGCGTCGCGCTGCGCTGCGTGGTGCGGCGGAACACATCAGTTCTAACATTCCGGATTAATGATATCAATCTACTAGAACCAACTATAGTCAATATACACTAATTCATCTCAACTTAGGCATTGGATATGGGTTTATTTCTGTAACGTGTAGAGGGCAATGTGTTTCATATTTCGTAATAGGATTCGAATGGACTGATACTTCCGCAAGTAAAAATACATAGTTTGTTATTGCTATTGGAGCCAGCCTGACAAGCAGTCTGCTATCTTTATAGGAGAGTACCGGAGCGGCGCGGGTTATGTCATTACCATTAGCCGGAGACGGTTAACTTAAATTAATTCCGCTTATCGACATAATCGAGTTAAATGACTCCTCAAGTGTAAGTAGGAATGTAGGCGCGCAACGTCCTTGTCGCGCGCTACAATACCCGACTGAAAACAACGCGCCTCTCAGCATTCATCTCGAATGTTTAAAAGGTCGTATAAACAAAGTTGATGACCTATCAAAATGCATGTTGATTTGATTTTTGCCTGTCTTATGTGTGAGAAAAATCTTATTCAGGGTGGATGAAATCGATGGACTCTGGAGGGATGGATTCTAACCTATTTTAAATCCTTATCCAGCAAATTTTCCGGAAAGAAACATTCCTTTAATTATTATTAAGAAACAAAACTAAATAAACCACAGTTCAATCAACCAATTGCCTAAGGATATTAGAAATGCTCCATCACTCAACTCATTTAGAAATAGCATAAATAAAAAAAAAATTATAAGTAATCATAAGAAATTTAGTAATTCATCATTTGTAGCAGCCTAAGGATATATTTAACTAAGTATAGGCTAGTTTTAGGTTTAGCATTTGATATTAAGTATTTATATTGTATAAGCCACCATCCACGGTGTATCTCTCCATACACGGTTGTCTGAAAGAAATTGCTTTTAGCAATAAGACCACCCATTACGCATTCTGGGTTTAGTTCTAATTTCTTAGTTTTCTATTATATTACCACAGTTTTTGCAAACCTCATCGTTCGAATCTAATTGTAAAACTTACGTTTAATGTCCAAATAAACGATTTTTCTTATTTTTTTTTTGATTATGTATCATTTTTAAAAAACCTTTTTTGTATTACCCGTTAATCAAAGCTATCTTAAATCGAAAAATTTGACTCTCGCTGTTTTATCATATTAATCCTACGGGATTACTGTTTTTTCTATCGAAAATCTTTTAATGCAGTAATATAACTTTTTAAAGAATTGTTAATTAGAATAACTAAAATTTTAAATAAATTACTTTGATCTTTTCCACCCTATATATTACAATGCAGTAAAAATAATAGTATTGATCGTTTAGATTTGAGGCCGCTTCCACCGGCGGCCGGTGTCGGGGCTAAAGTTAGATTGAACGCCTGCATGTCCGATGTAAAACCCAATTGGGCTTTGATGCTTTAACCGGAGCCAGCCGAAATAGCCGGCTGCCGCCCGCGGGGATCCCGCCCTTGTGTCCGGGGCCGCAAGGGCGGGAGCGGCGTGTGAGCGCGATGCTAATCGGCCAGGCTGTTAGCAATCACCTGCGTTGTTTTGAGCTGATTAATTGCGATCTGTTCGGAGCTCGCATCCATTCCGATAATTGAACCTTTCACACCGTATGGACTCGTGCCGCCGCCGCTGTTAACCCTTCAACTTATTTTTAATTATAAATAAAAAAAAATCCTTTAATACTTTTGTAATTTTTTTCCTTTTATACAGTAACTTATGGACTAACTTTAAAACCTCAAACGCGCGTTCAAAACCCATAGCAAATGACGACTTTTACAAGACCGATCTTTTATGAAAGTCCCCTGATTTTTGTTACATTTTAATCATTTATAGTATATTTTGAAACTGTCATTATGTTAAGTCGCAAACTCCTAGTATTGTTTTTAAAGAACCAGCTGGAATGGGGCGAGGTATTTAAGGTCTATTATTTTATTATATACTATATTATCCTTCTCCCCCGGACCCCTGTACAAAGCAGACGTGTAAAAGAAGAAACCTATTCGAATTTTTAAATCATTTATATTCAGTTTCACATTCAAAAATCAGTGACAAAAAATAGGATATCATAAACTGCAAGAAGTCGGAGCCGTTTGTAGCAGCGCGCATCGGTGAGTCCTCCACTACAAGCTAAAACTGCACACTACTGTACCGCTTCTACAGTGCACGCTCACGCGCACACAAGTTGCTAAACTGGTCCTGCGCTTCGCTACTGCAATTCTAGCGCTACGTCACAGCATACGTCACTCGCGCTGCGTCGCTCACACGCTCGGCGGCAGTGCACGCACACACACTAGTTGCAAAACAGGTCCTGCGCCGCTTACCCCGCTACTGCATCTAACTCTAGCGCTACGTCACAGCGTGCGTCACTGACGCTGCTTTTGTCACGCGCTCGCATAGATATCTCCTAAGCTGCTCTGCGCGCCTGGTACTCGGTTGTGCTGAGCTCACTGTTTTGACAATGCCTAAGGTACAACGTTCACCGCCTTCTGTGTCGCAGAGTAAAGCGATGCTGTTACCTCCTATTACACATTGCGTTTCCGACTCTAACTTGACTGAAGTAGCATCTCACCAAGTCACCATTGTTACACCCAAGCTTCGTCGTGACGCAACGAGTGACCCAAATATAGCCATAAGGAAACGGAAGCGAGAGGTCGATATATCCAAAGACGAGTTACTCGATATGTTTTCTTTATTAAAGAAAGACCAAGAGGAAAGCTTCGCTGCTCTCATGAACAAAGTGGAAAATGGCATACAAGTAAATACGGAGCAAAATACCTCGATAATTAACTCAGTAGAATTTCTGGGTCAAAAATATGAGGAATTAGTTACTCGTATTGATCTACTGGAGCGAGCAAGAATGGAGGACAGGAAATATATTGAACTGCTTGAAAGCAAACTAGAGCAATTTGACCGTCATCTTCGCTCATCGCGTATAGAAATACGTAATATACCGAAAAAGGCGGCTGAGACTAAAAGTGATCTAATGAACATTGTGAAGAACATTGGAACTGCACTTAGCGTGGAGTTGCAGGCGGCTGATATCAAAGATATTTATCGCATTAATACGCGAAATGAATCGAGCCAACCCATTGTAACCGAGTTCACGAGCGCTCTTACACGAGAAAAAATTATCGGAAACCTTAAATCATACAACAAACGAAACACGCAAAATAAATTCAACTCTACTAGTATAAAAATATCTGGACCACAAAAACCAATTTTTATATCAGAAAGTCTTTCTCCGGAAACGAAGAAATTATTCTTTTTGGCCCGGGAGTTCGCCAAACAACACGGTTATAGATTCTGTTGGACCTCAAGAGGAAAAGTTTATATTAGACGCTCAGAGGGCTCTCCGCTTATAAAAATAAATACGGAGAGTGACCTTGAAAAGCTGAAGTCTAAATGACTAACTTTGATTTACTTTTCACGAAGCAGTGTTATTTTGTTAATTTATTGTTTAGCTGTAATATCACTAACTTATAAGTCAACTTTATATGGCACGTTTATTATTAATCTAAGCTTTTTAGCTATTCTAGGTTTTTGTAAGTTAGTTATTTATATGTATCGTAAAAAACTATATATCTTAAACTATAACTATTTATATTTGATACCTATATATTGTCTTATCGTAGTTATAAAATACTCGAATTACCTATATACATATTACATATTTATTTTATTTTGTTATTTTTCACCCAAGATACGTATTATTTTATACTCGCATAAAAACGTACGCTTCATACTTCAAGCTTTATGTCTGTTCGTAATTTCATTAATTTTAAATCGTGTTTATATTATGCCTACGGAGATTAACTGCGTCCCGACTACTATATTTGTGTGTTATGGATAGCAACAGCTATTTTGTAGAAGAACTGGATAAGTCGGATACCATACACTGCACCTCTATAAGTAATTCGGATAATTTTATAAACATGCTTAGCCAAGAAGCGGATTTAAAAAGCTCTCTTGTTATAGTGTCATTAAACATTCGAAGTATTAACGCAAACTTTGACTATTTTCTGGCTTTTATAAGTACTTTAAATGTAATAGTAGATGCGTTTGTGTTAACAGAATGCTGGACTAGTGAACTCAATCCACCACCCTGCCTCAACAACTACAATGTTCATTGGACAAAAAATAAACTCAACCAAAATGACGGTGTTGTAGTCTATGTTAGGCAAGACTTAGATTCATTTTCCTTTGAGCCATTATGTAGCGAGGGTAACTGTATTGTCGTTACTGTTTCGACAGACATTTCTCTTGTTTGCTCATACCGACCGCCTAGTTATAGAAATACAAGTAACTATTTAGCATCCATAGAAAGTATTCTGGCAAATTTAACAACTCAGTCCATAATTTTCACAGGTGATATTAACATAAATATTATTTCAGACAATCAGGGTGACATTACTAATGATTACTTAAATCTATTTGCTACGTTGGGTTATAGACAAGGTGTAAATGTTGCCACCCGTGGGTCGTCGTGTCTTGATCATTTTATGGTTAAAACAAACAAAAACTGGAAAACGTTTGTTTTTCAACAGCAACTAACAGACCACTCCCCAATCTTGTTATGCCTTAATGACACAAAAATTTACAAACCCCCGACAAATTGCAGTAAAATTATAGTTAACTATCAGGGTATTTGTGAACGTCTCGGTGATGAAAAATGGGTTGATCTGTATTTGTCGGAAAATGTTAATACCGCAACTGCACTGTTTATAAGTAGAATTACAAATATTCTAAGTGAAAACACCGTTATTAGAAGTTATTCAAAAAGACATCAGCCCCTTAAGCCTTGGATTACTGTAGGTGTGGTAAAATGCATTAAAAAACGAGATAAATTACACAAAAAATATAAAAAAACTAAAGATGACAATATTAAACATAAGTACATAACTTATAGAAATAATTGCAATAGATTAATTAAAAACTTGAAGAATGAATATTATAAAAATAAATTAACGTCGTGTCAGGGAAATATCAAGGAAACCTGGAGACTTATAAAAGAAGTGTGCAACTTTAAACAGAATAATTCTCCTTCCCGTGAACTATTAAATCTAAATTCCGACCCTATAATATCATTAAATAATGTTAATCAGTTTTTTACAACTGTAGGTAAAACGTTAGCTAACACTACACTTCATAAAATTGGAAAAACGGAAACTGAATTGGCTAACTTGGATGGTAAATCCTGCTCCCAAGTAAATTCTATGTCTCTTTATCCAACTGATCCAGATGAGGTTCGATCCCTTATTCTAGGACTGAAAACAAATAGCGCGCCAGGTAGCGACAAGTTATCCTCGATGCTCCTTAAAAAATGTATAAAGTTTTTGGTTTATCCTATCACATATCTATGTAACTTAAGCTTAGAAACAGGATCTTTTCCGGAAATATTTAAAACAGCTACAATCTGTCCTATTTTTAAAGCCGGAGATAAAAATGACCCATCCAATTATCGCCCCATCTCACTGCTCTCTTCTCTTTCAAAAATTTTAGAAAAAGTAGTAAAGAAAAGACTAATGAACTATTTAGAAACAAACAAACTTTTGAGCGATAAGCAATTTGGTTTCAGAAGAGGTAGGTCTACAGAGGATGCTGTTCTTATGCTAACATCACTCATCACTCAACACCTGGATAAGGGCAACAAATGTGTTGGTGTCTTTCTGGACCTCCAAAAAGCATTCGACACTGTTTCTATACCTATCTTATTGCGTCGACTGGAAAATCTTGGAGTGAGAGGAATAGCTTTGGACTGGTTTACTGACTATTTGTCTGGTCGAACTCAAAGAGTACGTGTAGATGGCATTGTTAGTGATAGCGATAACTGTGTTTTTGGTGTACCTCAAGGTAGCATTCTCGGCCCGGTACTCTTTCTAGCCTATATAAACAGTTTGTGTAACCTATCACTTCCAGGTCTTGACTTGCTTATGTTTGCGGACGACACTGTTTTGATTCTACATGACAAGACCTGGCCTGGGGTAGTGAAAATTACCGAGAACAGTATCTGCGAGGTCACAAAATGGCTAGAAAATAGCTTGCTAACTCTTAACACTAACAAAACTAAATATATGTGCTTTAGCAAAACAGCGGCTGGGGATCCAGGACTAAATATTTGTTTGCAAAGTCACACATATCCCTGCAATCGTAATCGCCTTAGCAACTGTTCCTGCACAATCCTATCACGGGTGAAGTTCATAAAATACCTTGGTGTGATCTTAGATGACCACCTAAATTGGAATCTGCACTTAACTTCACTAACATCTAGAATAAGAAGACTCATGTATGTTTTCAGAAACTTGCGACAGGTAGCCGACAAGAATCTTGTCATACTAACTTATAGAGCACTGTGTGAATGCCTCATTAAGTACTGCATATGCGTTTGGGGCAAAGCGGCAAAATCTTACCTAATTACTGCCGAGCGTGCACAGAGAGCTCTACTTAAAGTTATGCTCTATCTTCCTTTTAGGCACCCTACCACAGAGTTGTACAATAAGGCTGGAGTTTTAAGTATACGCAAAATGTACATAGTTGAAACAATGAGACGTTACCATAAAACAACTTTTTTTAATCAGACTAATTCAAAAAAAAGAATAGTACGATATTATGTACCAAAAGTTAAAAGTCGATTTGCTCACAGGCACTTCGATGTTACAGCCCCCCATCTCTATAATATTTTAAGTAGAAAACATAAAGATATTAAAAATAAATGCGACAGAGAATTAAAACAGTTAACAATAAACTGGCTGAAGGATCTTCCTTTTGAAGAAGTTGAAGCTATCCTTGATAAAACATAGAGTATGTTGTATATATATATATATATATATATATATAAATATATATTATATTTTACATTATCTAACTTTATATATTTTTGCTCTAGATATAATCTATTATACCTTATACTATAATTATGTATAATAAATAAACTATTTTACTGTATGTACCTATATAACACTAGTAGAAATTTACACATTCTTATAAACTTGCGGAGAACCTAACGTATTGTATCATTTTCTTCTTTTTACATTGAACTATATTAATTTAATAATTATAAATGTTTTTTCTGCTTTCTTATTTGTATTAAAAATCTTGTTTGTTTAAGTTACTTTAAGTTGTTGACATAATTTGTAATAAGTCTATATATGAGAAGCCACTGGCTCCTGAAATACAGTTTTTAACTAGTTCGGGAGCCTATGGGACCTTAGTTTTGTTACTGTACCTCATTTTATGTCAAATAAAGAAATTTTTACTTTTACTTTACTTTACTTTACTATACAGTTATTCATGTGAGTAATGTTCTGCGTTATTGCAGTTCCTCCGGAGAAGCCGGTGGTGGTGGACCGCTGGGGGCGCGTCATCAACAGCACCACGCTGGGGCCGCACGAGGAGGGCGACGACGTGCTGCTCACCTGCCGCGTGCTTGGAGGTAAGCCGGTGGTGGTGGACCGCTGGGGGCGCGTCATCAACAGCACCACGCTGGGGCCGCACGAGGAGGGCGACGACGTGCTGCTCACCTGCCGCGTGCTTGGAGGTTACCCCCCCCCCCCCCCCCTACCCTACCCTCGCTCATACAAACACACGTAGTTCACGTGCAATTCACGCACGATAGAAGTGAAACTTAAGTAAATCGACAAAAGATTGAGATGAATAAAAAAAAACAAAAAAAAAATACTGTGCAAAAATATTTTGTTCGGGCGGTCACCCATCCAAGTACTGGCGTCGCACAAAGTTGCTTAACCTTGTTAGTGTTTAAGATTGGCTTACCTGTCGTTTTTTCCGTTGCATCCGGTTTGAAATCACAACGATTCTAAAGAAGTTTCACTTCAACAAATTTTCCCTTCACATGGGAAATCCTTAATAAGCCTAACCTACATCACCTTCAAATATCTCTCACCGCTCGACAGTTAGTACTCCACTGAATTAATGAACTCGTAATAAATTGATTAACTCAATTAGAATCCGTGTAATCCCGCCGCCCCGCCCCGCCCCGCCGCGCCCCGCCCCGCCGCGCTATGATTGACACGCGCGGGCGATTAGCGTCACTAATTATGAGCAGAGAAACGCGAACACGTCTCCCGGATCAAACGAGATATCCATCCACTTCAGATATAAACCTCTTACTAAAAATACAAACAGCCTGTATTAAACTACACAAAATATTCACTGCTACTTTTCGTGCAGAGTATCTGCGAGCCTTTTTTGTGCGAAACACTCCAATCTATTGGTTCGATGTCAATTAACACTTTTTGTAATTATTCTAAATGTAATGCGCTCTACTATTGTTCTTATGCATAAGGTCGGAGTTCCTGAACAAGCATTAAAAAGTATTAAAGCTTATTGAGGGAATAGGATCATATTCGTAGTATTCGGTCCATGTTCGTATTAACCGACGAGAAAAAAGGACGAGGTTTTCAATTCTAAGCGTACATATTTATATTTTCGATATATTGCCACTCATAATGTTTAACTGAGTAGTTTGATTTTGATAATTAGTTTTTTAATAGAAATTTTATTTCGAAGTTGGTCCGATAAAAATTTAGAAAAAAAATCAAACCGTGGCGTGGGTGGGAAAACAGGTTATAAGGATTGTTCATTCGTTGGTTGGAAATGTATGATCACGTTTTTCTAAATTAATTGGAGATATTGAATCAGTTTTTCTATAAACCATATGTATGTACCTAAATTATTAAACTCAAGAAGTATACCCAAGTTATCTTGATGGCGGTGCCATGTTTAAAAAGTATTTTTATCAAGACACAAAACATAGTATCAGACCTCTTCATCGTAAAGATCTACCCCATAGCAAGTCTACGCCGTAGCAGGTCTACGCCGTAGCAGGTCTACGCCGTGGCAGGTCTACGCCGTAGCAGGTCTACGCCGTGGCAGGTCTACGCCGTGGCAGGTCTACGCCGTAGCAGGTCTACGCCGTGGCAGGTCTACGCCGTAGCAGGTCTACGCGATCGGTGAACGAACTACAATAAAATTATCATCTTAGCACACAAGCCGTTGTTCCTCAATTTATTGCAGACATCTGCAGAATTATCGTTCTTCGTTGATCTTATTTGTTATCCATTTATAAAATGCTTTTTTTTAACATAAATTTAAAAGAAAATCAACATCCAAGAGTATCATTATAAACTAACCTAGTAGCAACAGAAAGCTTATTACAGATTTTCACGGATGGTCACAGATTAAACATCGAAAAGTGAACACAACTAGATGGACATTATGTACAATACAATAACATAGTACAAAAAAACAAAACCTATTTACTAACAATAAAATAACTATTAGCTAGTCGCTGCCTGACTGAGTATTATCTTGAAACCAATAAACAATAAATAGCTAGCAAAAGGATGTATTGTTGTAATTCTCTCCGGTTTCAATTAGTATCATCATTAGCAGCGCTAGAGCGCAGCTTGCGATGTCGCTCTTCCTTGGATCCGCTAGGATCTTGTTAGTGCTAAAGCTTGTACGTGCGTTAATTGCGTCTCTCTGTGTAATTTTCCTTCCGGTTTTGTTTAGATTTGAAACTAGAGTTGGCATTACGTGAGAGAACTGGGATAGCGGTGGATTAATGTAGATATTAACATATTTACTCTTCAATAATTGTCCTAGTATCACTGTAATCCAGCTGGTTAACAAATTATTTTTTTATTTATAATGCCTATAATTCAGTTTCTGTATAAAATTCTTTGTAATTCTGTGATTCTTACACCAGTATGGTTCTTTGCATAGGATGTTATGAAACGTAATTAACGTTACATACAATATACAGAATCATTTATTTCCATTGTTTGGTTTTACGAAACTTAGACACTCTATAAATTTGTACCTTACTTAATAATATATTATCAAATAAAGTATGTTTAGTAAGTGTTGCCACACGAGGGGCACCCGGCGGGCGCGCGCGGAGCTGATTGCAGAGAATGCAATAACAGCATTGTGACCCTCCCCCTCCCGTCGCCCCGCGCACACCGGCTCCAGACATAGAAATGCTTTTACACGACAAAACGCATTGCTGGGCAGCCGTCCGTAGGTACCTGAGCTGCTACGTATCTAGCCAAGACGTCGATATTAGGAACAGTGAAGCATAAGTATAAGCACTCCTATTTACGGTCCCACTGGTGGGACACAGGGTGTTATCTCTGTGTCCCACCAGTGTTATCTTTGAATTGAAAGTCGAAGGAAACGCCAACACGGCTTTTTGAGTTTTTAGCTTTTTAGGCGCGAGTTGCTTACAGCCCTGTCCCCACGGCGGCGCGCCGCGCCGGGCCGCGCCGGGCCGCGCCGGGCACAATGCGCGAATTACTTCCTGACTCGCTGTATTTCACTCCCCTCCTCGCGACTCCGAATAAAACTACTCCACAAAGGCACTTCAAACTATTCTCATTTAAATTCATGCAAACAAAATTAGATTTTGTATTGATGCGGAAAGGTTCAAATTAGTTTCTGCGTTCGGAATGGAGCTTTCGTTGAATGGAGCACGCCGGCGATGCTTGTGATTAGGTCATTAAGGGAATTATGCGGACGACATTAAAAAGTTTATTCAAATAATACCTGCCAAAGATTACCTTATTATTACATACGTTCGCTATTGTTTATAACATATTACATAGCCTGGCTGATTCAGTGCACTATTTTAGAGTATGATCAATTTAATAATTAGTTTTTGGCACGTAATCTTTAAATATATTTTTTATAAGAATTGGATTTTTCTCCGTCATAATAAATATTAAAACATTGAAATTTGTCTGAAAAATATTATATCACGGTCAGGTTTTAAACATAGGTCATAAACTCGAATAAGAAGTGTCTTGGCAAGCTATTCTATATGAATTGATATTCTCAAGAAGTATACCTATGTATTATAATTCTATTGCGGCCTGTTATGCGCGTTCCGGCGGCGCGCGGCGCGCGGCGCGGCGGTGCCGGCGCGGTGGCGGCCGCCTCATCTGCATAATTGACGAATTGATTGCTCCGAATCAAATGCGAGAAAATTCAATGATCAGCAGATGTCAGCCGCCGCCTAATGCCGCCGCCCGCGCCCCGCGCCCCGCGCCCCGCGCCCGCCCCGCCACCATGATTACACACCTACTACATTTTCATCAGATTAATTTAAACAAGTTTATTATCATATCCTTATTTTTAATATACTAGCGAATACTTTATGTTAATATGTATAACGGTATATTTTTTCAACAATAATTGAATTAACCTGGTTTATCGAAAAAATATAATTTAAGTATTAAATCTTTCTGTCAGAGTTGCCCATAAATTCTCTACCTACGAATTTACTGTACTCCATGAACAATAGGAGGTTTGTGTTCTACATTCATTTAAATAACAATAAGAAGATCAGTAAATGAAGGTGCCCTCGCGGTGGGGTGGGAGGGGCGGGGTAGTTGATTGGTTCGTTACAAAGGCGGGAATCGAATAAATCTTAATTCAGGGTCGCGGCGGGGCCGCTTATTAACTGAGCAGCACAAAGAACCGCTTCGCTGGGGCCTGCGCGTACGCCCGGCGAAACCAACTCGACCCATATTCCTTATTTTAAAAAAAAGTCTTAAATCAATTGGACCCGCTGCAATTCCCGCCCCGCTGCTCGATAAGTGGTCTTTCACACTTTTACGAGAAAACCGTTCAAACTTTCACCGAAACGCTTTTCAAACTCTAGTTAGCCGTAAAAACCGGGAACCAATCTCCGCCGCTTCATAGCCGCGCTCTAAACCGTTTAGAATTCCAGCTAAAAAATATTTTACCGATTGATTCTTTGGATGTAAGCTGCTGTGCCGAGTGCTCGGTGATTAGCGCGCGCGAGGCGAGCCCGTCTTGGCGCGGCAGATTACGGCATTGACGCTGAGAGTTAGTGGCGGATCCATTCAGAGATCTAATTCAATTCGGCTGAAGTGGAGCCACTCCACACTCGCACACTCGCACGCGCCTGATTTGCACGGCTGTAGCTGCAATTTGATCGGATTATCCTGCGCTCGTCAATAAATAATACTTAGATGCAAGTGGAATATGCAAATTGCGAATGCTATTCGTGCTGCGACAACAAGTTGTCTGATTATTATTAAAGTGGAATCACTAAAATTATATAAATAATGGCAATGGAAAGATTGTATTGGAGAAAAGCGGCCCGTCAGTGGCACAGAGCAGGGAGCAGAATGCACCTTGCCGCGCAACAAACACGCCGGCGCCGCGCAAACAGCGGACAAAGGGCGCAGTCTCCGGATTTATTTACGCTCGGACAACGGGCGCCGGGCGGCTGAAAGCATCGGGATTGCGTTTGAAAGAGTGATTAGCTCGCCTAACCCGTCAGACAGCCTTCTCAGGGATGCAAGATTTGTTCCACTGACATGTGCTGAGCTATAAGATACCTACTAAGTACGTGCTAAAATACTTGTGACGTTTTTTCTAAGGTATTTTTATTATTTATGAACTATAGGCAGGCCCAAATAGTTTACTTGGACGGGTATTTAATAAGCAAGCTTTGTCGTTTGTTGAGAATCAATTACGAGTTTTTTAGTGAAACAACAGTTCAACGGAAATGTATTATTAGACTAGGCGAGACGCAAGGGTGTGCTATAGTACGAGTAACTTATACGCCGAATGTTACAAACTATATGGAACACTTGGAGGGAGGTCCATCCTCACAAAAATGCTCGGTGTAAGAGGCTCGTATCTGCGTACCCTAGTTAAAGTTTTAAGGACAGATCAATTGAGGAGTAGTCGAGATAAGTTGTTGTAACAGTTTGCGCTATCTGAAGTAAAACTAGTTGGAGTTGAGCGGTCCGGTCTCGGAGATTAAACTGATCCAGAAGCGATGTAATCTCGTCGGGATAATGAAGCACTAGTGCGCGCGCGTTGCTCCGCCCGGGCCCCTTCGGGCGCGTTCCGCTCCAACTTCGCAGATAATACGCAGTCGCGGACTTCCCTTCACATTGCCACTATTATTAGCGCCATCAACGTCCGCCGCGATCAAACTGATAACACCTCCGAAGGGACTCTTTGTTACGCTTTGACAAGTTATTTCCGTTTAAGGGACTAAAAATCGGGACAAAACGAATAACAGAGCTTCGATTGTGCTTGAAAGTTCTTTAACAATAACAATGCTATGTTTTGTATTGTAAACAAACTGTTATTTTCATTCTTTGAACACCTTAGACTTATCACAACATTCAGTCGGTTGGTTAAAACTGGCTCATGGTGGATGCAATTGGTTTCCACCATAATACCGAAATAATTGACTGCCTCAGTGGCGCGCTGGGCGATGGTCCACTTTCGGCGCAAGAGGTAGCGGGTTTCAATTCCGGCCTAGGGTCCAAGTGTTCGTATGTTCTGCAAGCACATACGAACACTTGGACCTTTTCCTTGGTCTAAGCGTATAATATGAAAATAAAAAATGTCGATGTACATACATATATGTGTAAGTCTATTATTTTAAGTATATCAGATCTCTAGTACAAGTCTAACGTGTGGATTATTTGGAAATATTTATTTTATTATTCTCATTTAATTGGTCAAAAGCGAGAGGTGATTGCGATGATTGTAAGAGATGTGTGGTGTGGTGCAGGTCGGCCGGAGCCGCAGGTGCGGTGGCTGGTGAACGGCGTGCTGGTGGACGAGGAGTACGAGCACAACTCGGGCGACGTGATCGAGAACCGGCTGCTGTGGCCCGCCGTGCGGCGCGCCGACTACGCCGCCGTGTTCACCTGCCAGGCCGCCAACTCGCACCTCACGCCGCCGCGCGAGCTGTCCCTCGTGCTGGACATGTTCCGTGAGTGTCACTGCTCGGCTCCCCGCTCGCTCGAGGCGCTCCCTCACGCGGTGTCGTGTTGCAGTGCGCCCGCTGACGGTGGACATCCGCAAGCCGGCGGGGCTCGCGGAGGGCGGCGCGCTGACGGCGGAGCGCCGCTACGAGGTGGCCTGCGCCTCGGCCGGCAGCCGCCCGCCCGCGCTCCTCTCCTGGTACAAGGGCAAGAGGCAGCTCAAACGGACCACGGTATGTCTCGGAAATTACTTGTGTTCATTGTTCATTGTGCAGGGAAAATCTTAACCCAAACTCTCGACGCAGAAGAAACAAGTCAATCTTTAAAATATATTTTTTCTCTGTAAGCTTCCATCGAGTGCTTGCCGACACATACTCGCACTCTCGCGCGAATCGTACGAGCCCAAACTCGGTAGGGCTGAGTCTCTTTGTAACGGAGTTTCTATGGAAACCTCTCAGCTTCTTTGACGGATCAGCTGTATTAACTCATTATATTGTATTGATATGTATGGTGCAAATTTCGACTCAATGGGAAACGGGATCTTCCAAGACTTGATAACAGACAAGCATCGGGACAAGTGAAATTAATATGATAGGCTCATATAAATTAGCCCCCGACCAAAAAAGAGGGGTGTTATAAGTTTGACGTGTCAGTCTGTGTGTCTATCTGCCTGGGACATCATAGCTCCCGAACGGATGGAGCGATTTCAATTTAGTTTTTTTTTGCTTTCATACAAAAAAAAACTAAAGTGAGTCTTTCGCAAGTGTTCTTAGACATGTTAGGTTGTGCCGTTTAAAAGTAATGCGGGTGAGAGTGGGAAAGGAAAACCGAAAATCTGCAAATATACACTAGTGTGGGGTATCAAATGAAAGCGCATCGCGTGCACGTTACAAAATATTATGTTGTTTTACATTTAAGGGAAATTAAGGCATTGGAATTATTATATTCTTGCGCGCCAACTTCTAATCTTAAACCTGTTTGAGGTTGTCAGGTAGAAAATGCCTTGGCATTAAGCCTACCTTTTGTACAATTCTTTATTTTCTTGTGCTATAATGCATCCTTAATTATCATAATAAAAACATACAATATAAATGAATCCATGACTCCTCATGACACAATGTTAATCGTGCACGTGTCGTCCTGCCGCCGGGGCAGCGTCCGGCAGGACTGCGATCTCCGCACGCTCCCTCCATTGACCCGGAGATCGCGTCCAGTGCGCCATCCAGATAGCCGTTATGTTATGACGACTTAGCTAATAGTCGTCCCATCCCGTCCCGTCGCCGTCCCGGCTCCACCTCGCCACCGATCCGCACCTAATAGCATGACCATGACCACTGACTACTGTGAACTGAATATAGAGCTTACTAACTTGTCTCCTCGCGTGAATGTTATTTGAGCTTTATCTAAATAATGTTAAATATACCGCTGTGATATCCGCTTGGTTCCGTTGGCCGTTTGTATAGTATTATTATTATTATTATTAATACTTTATTGCACAAAAGAAAATAAGAAAAATTTTGTACAAAAGGTGGGCTTAATGCTAAAGCATTTTCTACCTGCCAACCTCAGAAAGTTTTAAACAGGAAGTTGGCGTGCGAAAATTTACAAACAAAAATAAATATTAATTCTAAAAGTTATAATCTTAAACCTAATATTTGGTATATAATATTAATACACAAATAACATTCATATAAACATATATAAAATATTACTTTTTATACACATATATATACATATATATATAGATATATTTATTATAGCCTTTATTGCAGTGGTAAGATAACAAGATTGGAGAGAGAAACATTTAATATTTATTTATGTATATAATAGGTTAGGAATACAGTTTATCTATAAAATAATTTTTAGTTGCTCGTTTGAAGTGAGTCGTTATTATTTACTTTGCAAAAGTAACGTGCCTGAAATGACAAAATAATAGATATAAATTTATATCGATTTGTCATTTTCCCATATCACTGGATCTATAGGAGGGTATGGTCGCAGGCACTTTGCAGCGGTGAACGGTTCACAGCGGACGTGCACTCGGCGCGCGCGCTCGCGGCATTCTAATGACGTGAATAAAACTAATCTGCAACGCTGGGCTGGAGCGGCGCCGCGCCGGCGCTGCGCCCTGCTTCAGCCGCCCCGGACTTATGCTAAAAGAACCTCCGCAACTTAGAAATCCTCGAGAAACAATTCCATAAAAGCGTCTCGACAAATCACGTTAAAGTCGTGTTTATCTCAGTTAGCGTCGCCGCGGCTCCGTGCGCCGTCTCCGCCCAAAGTTTTCGCATTTCAACATCTATTCATTTTGTTGGGAAATTAATAAAATTTTTTAGTAAGGTAGTTATTATGCCATCTCGTCACTACTCATCAGCGGCGCATATTCCCACAGTCTTGGATAGATGAACATTGGATGTCATGAACATCCAATGCCTTTATGGGAATGAACTATGATTAAAGTGTAATATCATGTAAAAAAATAAATTTTATTCAAATTATTAACATTCACTTATAACTATAGTTAATAGTTATAAAACATATAATGTAATGCTCGTTTGCGTTACGCTACTGAAGATCTAGATCTACTCCACATTTCACAATATTTCTCACAAAATTGTCTTAATTGTAAAACGATTCAATGTATCAATATAAAAAATATCATTATTTATGTTTTGGGAAAAATTATGTTCCCATTTCAAAGAGATTATCATCAATTCCAATAAAAGAAGGAAAACCTGTCAATTGTTTGGTATCAGCTTCGTATCTTTTTGGCGGCAGCGGAACAATTTGGCTGCGAGATTAATAGCGGATAATTATCTGTAGGCCTCCGAGGCTGGCGCGCCGCCAGCGCCCCCGCGCCCGACTCACACAAGCTACAGAACATCTCGAACACAAAAACATTCCCCGCTTATCCACATTGTATATAATTTAAAAAGATGTCAATAGTCCCCTTGTTTTCTCTGTCGGAAGCCAAAACGACTTTTCAAATTACTTTCTTAAATGCAAATGAAAGTAAACAGGAAAATAGGCGTATAAATAATTCACAAAGTCACAACTGTTCACCGCGGCGCAAGCCACGGGACGCGGCGGGCGCGGTCGTCTCCCGCCCGTGCCCCTATTTATGCAGTGCTATTAATTATAGTTTGTTATTTATTATAGCTAAATGTATCGTAGATTTTATCTGCGTGTGTCAACATTCTCAGATCTTTGAGTCAGTCCGCAGAGTCGGCCTAGAATAGAGTAATTGTTGTAGTGTTGGGACCTCCGCGCGCAGTGTCGGCTGGCGGCGGCGGGTCGTCACCTGTTGGTCGGCGGGCGCTGTCATCAATAACACGCGCCTGTCAAAACTTGCGAATTACAAACAATACCCGTCCGACGCCGACGGCTGTCGGCTGTGGGCGCGCTCTCTGCGAGCTCGCCTCACTCCCGCGCCTCCCATACATTACTCGTACATCCAAGAAACTATTAAAGCTAATTTCACATGGTTCAATTATTACCAACTTTAATTGTATTGGAGTTATTAATCGCATTAATGAGTTGAGAGTTGGTCTCCGCTTATGACAGAGTCACCGGAGGCCCCGCCGCGCTGTGTGCGCTGTGCAGAATATGTGCAGCTATACAGCTTCTGTTGTCTCGTCTAGGTACACTGGATGGTGTGTTGACTCACGCGCAACCTACCGTGGTATGGAGTTAGTACCGATAGAGTTTTACTCGATGAGCATTATCACATGTTAATATATTTTTTGTTGTCGAAATATAAATTTGCTGCGAGATTTCAGAATAATTCTGTATTTCAAACCCCTTCGCCACATTCATGGGTCGTCTGCGCGGGTACGGCAACAAAAATATTAAACTCTTGGGCTTACTGCTCTAAGCAACATTGCATGCCATATATTGGTAAAATACATTCTTCTATGTAATTTATTTAACACCTATTACCTAAGATACTTTTACTTTACTTTGCAACGTAGCTGCGAGTACAAAGACGCGGTGGGCGCGCGGCGGCCGAAGCCGGGAAGCGCGCCTCTCGTCACATGCATTAACCGCGGTTATTTCCCGCGGGAAATAAGCGCTCCCCGCCCCCGTCCCTCGCCCCCGCGCGGGGATGTCGCACCTCAGCCCGCGGGGACCTGCTTTAAGGCTCTACACAAGTCAACACCTTCAGATTTGTTACATAATTTACTCTCGAAGTTTCTGCGAAAGAAGCTTATTCACTCTTCATCGTATTTGCTGATAATCTTCGGTAGGCACATGCACAATCCATAATAAATTATGAATGGGAAAGTGTATGTGTGCGTCTGAGTCTTTCACGGCAAAACGGCTGAACCGATTAGCCTCAAATAAAAAATAGTGATAGATTATTTGAAATAGGCCACAGGTTACTTTTTACAGCGCGACAATATTTCATTCCGCGAAAAAATCCATTATAACGCGGGTAACACCGCAACGCGCGGATAGATACAACATATTATTAAAAAACAGATTGGTAGAACTTCGAGTTTCAATCACAAAGACCTGGTGACGCTGCTGGGTATGGACGCCGCAGGACGAATACCTACTGTTACAGTGTCTGTGCCATGCCCGTACTAACGGTTACTGTCTTTGTACCGTAACTACTTAATTATGATTATTATATATTTTACTTTTGTTACATAAACAAATTTCATTTCATTTTGACATATTCCTGAAATCTGCTATATATAATCTAGTAGGTCAAAACTGGTGCATTAGTCAAATCGTTCTTTTTGTATGTGGCGCATCATTTGTTACACCTACAATATACACATAAACAGTTACCTCGCGCTCACAAAGTGCCGCGGCCATGACCAGCTGACTTTCGATTCTCGTCGCGCCCTTTTAGGGCTACACTCAAGTTATGATGCTAAAGTTTACGGCCTCGTAAAAAAATTAATGAAAAATTTCGAAAGTGTTTTGCATCACATTACGTAGGTTTTACATAGTTTAGTGGACAAGCCGAGCAGCGCGGCAGCGGTTCAATAATCTATTTGCATAAAACATGGGTATGAACAAGATGGTAAATTATAATTAATGACCTACATGTATCGTATATAAAAATAATAACACCTATACTATAATAATAAAAATATAAATTTTAGGTTGTTCCACGTAGTATTTAGCAACACATTAGCATGAAACTCTCACAGCGCGGTGGGAAGTTGTGATGGCGCAGTGTTGTTTAAAACACGGCAAACGCAAAAAGCTTTAAAATCTGTTTCATCAAAGTTATATCCGTGCACGTAACAGTCTAAAAATCTACTCCTGCTGCGAATAATTTTAATAATTGAAGGGAATACTTCTCTAAGGAGGAGAGGGCTACACGTAAATACTACCGCAGCTAGATAGAAATATGTCGGCGAGGCACAGTTGGAGATGTTTCTCTCGGCCGTAAGTAACCAGCTCGGAATCTATAAATCGTGCGAGGCGCCCCGGGCTCTCGGCAGCCCCGGGCGGCGCCCCTGGCTCTCGGCAGCCCCGGGCGGCGCCCCGGGCTCTCGGCAGCCCCGGGCGGCGCCCCTGGCTCTCGGCAGCCCCGGGCGGCGCCCCGGGCTCTCGGCAGCCCCGGGCGGCGCCCCTGGCTCTCGGCAGCCCCGGGCGGCGCCCCGGGCTCTCGGCAGCCCCGGGCGGCGCCGGCGCCCCGGGCTCTCGGCGGCCCCCGTTCTCGGCGGCGGCGCGTACATTGGTTTTCCATTCAGGGCGGCTCTAAACAAAATTAAAACAAGCCTGGATCGCGCCCCGGGGACCGATGGAGCGATAAATTGACCGCCCCCCTCCCGCGCGCCTCGCCCCGCTCCGCCCGCGCGCTGTACTATTTGCAACACACACTCACCTGCAAAGCGCTCGCCGGTTTTAGTTGGAGGGTGAGGCAGCCTGCTGCAGCCTGCCCTCCGCCGGCGCCGGCCCGCCGCGCCGACCCGCCGCGCCGACCCGCCGCGCCGGGAGGCGCCTGCGTCGCCACTGTGTTGGAGGTTTTTCTTAGAACCAACTTAGAAACGTGTGAACGCACGCAAAAATGTTTGTCATTCATTAGAACCTCTTTGAGTGACGTTCTGTTCCTCGTGATAAATAATTCATTCCGTAACAACAACCTTTTTCAACTGATATGACAGTATTCTGTAATTGAGAGGAATGACACCGGGTACATTTTGTGTGGTGAAATTTTCCTTTCAATTATTTTATTCTGCTATTCCTAACATGCTGACACCCAACACCCGCTTTTATAACTTCAGATAAAAGTGCTGTAACGCACACGACTCAGACAAGAAAATTAACGGCGCTAACGTTAACGTTGACAAACTTCGCGTTTCCGCGATTAATAAATCTCATAAATAGCCTGTGTCTGTCTGTGTAATACCTACACTCGAAAACTTAGTACGGGCTTAGTAGAGTTGCATACGACGGCGCTGAGAACCACAACTATATGGGGCAGTAGTGTACAGTATTATAGCTATGTAAATAATTCCACACTGCTCCTTCTGTCCTATAGTTAGGTACTCTTCTTATATAAGATTTCTAACAATTAATAAATAGAATAAAAGAATTAGCATATTGTATGTGCCGCCACGCGGGCGCTCCGGGCGATAAGCCGAGTGCAGGGGATTCAGTCTAAACTCAAGTCTCAGTAAACTTGTTTGTGGCTTTTCAAAGCTTCGCAATTTGCCCGTTTCATTACCGCTCTGATATCTAATGAAGGATTTTGAGTGAGTTCGGAATATTACTAGTTTCGCCAATACTGGATTTGAGCGGATTGGAACAAAGCGGGCTTTGAATGCAGAACTTTAGTGGACTGTTCAGCGGAGTGTGGCCGGCCGGCGCGCACAATACCCCGAACTCCACCGCCTACATCGTGGGCACAGTTCCCCGGCGGCGCGGCCGGCCGTCGTCTTTCTAACGTTTCATTAAATGCGGCCTTTCGCTGCGGAGGTCCGGCGCCGCGTCCCAACTAAAAGTAATTAAAACCTTCTCCAGTTCGATAAACTTGTCCCACTGTCGATGAAGTTGTTTAGCAACCGGCCACCCTCTGTTGCTTGCCAGTCCGAGCATGCTCCATCATTCATGCAAAACTTATACTAAACTAAGCATGGTGAAATACGATGATCGCATAGGTAATTTTGAAAATATTTAAGAATAACTGCAGACAAGTAGACTTGCTAAATATATGCTTCTATTCATAATGCGAAAGTAACTATGTCGGTCTCTTCGGCTTTCACTCAAAAAATATCTGAACCTATTATAACGAAACATATATACGGGTAATACCTATATAAGAAAGTGTTGGAAGCCCCATATACTTTGGCAATGGTATTCCAAGTAATTCATATCATAGTTGCAGTGAAATACCTAGCAAACAAGCTAATTTCACTAAATTGTCAGAAGCATTGGTGCCTTATTAATAAAGCGACCTCTAGTAAGCGCAATGGTAGGTGGCGTGCAGTGAAGCCGCCGGTGCAGGCTGCGCCCCGCTCCGCCGCACTGACTGGGTACCTGGGGGGGCGGGGTGCGGGGTGCGGGGTTAGTTCGAGGCCTACAGTGCATTCGCTTGTCATTTGTTTCAAGTTAATCTGCGAGTTGGTTTTGTAGATCGGGCTTCGTGTGATTCCACACAGTATTGCCAGACGTCCCGATCACCTGTCCCGCGTGGGAGAGCTTCTCTCCCGATTGCACGAATAACTCGACTTAACGGTTTCCAAAAGAAGATATTAGGAATATGTTCAAAATAGTGCCTTTCATTATAAAAATATAAATTAATAAACATTTCCGGACTATTTACACAGCATCACCTAACTAACTAAAGCAACTAAGCAGAGCTTATTCTATGGGTGTTAGGTGACTGAAATACTGCATGGATTTACATATCTTTTGTTCTTAAACACCCGTCACCAGAAATTGTAGATCGTACAAAATCTGGTCCCCCGGCGGGTATCAAACCCGCGACCTCTTGCGCCTCAGGCGGACCTTCGCCCACCGAGCCACAAAATCAAACAGCTTACCTGACACGTTTTTTCGCAGATGAAGATTAGTTGCTAGAAATAAAAGCTCCGTAAACAGGTTTCAACATTTTGTCATACCTATGTATTAGTCAACCATTTAAAAAAAATTAATTAGTTTTTAATATGTGGGTTTAAAATCACACAAACGTAATTTGACCTCGAACAAAAATATTAAAATTAGGTTATACAATAGTAGTTTTCATGTTCCGCTTTCGACGAAAAAATCCCGCTTTTTACATTCAAAGGCAAAAAAAATCTGGTAACGCTGTTCAACAGTTATTCCAACTTACAATGTGTGTAACAGACATATTAGTACAAACGGAGTCTTAGCGATAGAGTCCATCATCATTATGTGGTAGGTACAGTACAGAATCCTAAGGGAATCCGTCATGTAATGAATCCACTGGCCCATACCTGGTTTCATTGATAGAAGTAACATCTGTGCAGCTGTGAGTAAAATCACTTGAGTAGTTTAAGTTAGCGCGGCAGTGGTACAGCGCGGCGCGGCGGGGCGGGGCGGGGCGGGGCGGGGCGCGGCGGGGCGCGGCGGGGCGGGGCGGGGCGGGCGGCGGCGCTCCTCAAACTTACTCGCATTGTTCTCGGCACAAAAGACACTCGACTCGCACGGACCAGTTATGATTTACCTAAATAGCCGGCCCACTACGCTTCATATAGTTTCCTGCTAGTCTCTAATAAACAATTCAAACTATTTAATTAAATTCAGTAGCTCGAATAACAAAGAAATATGCCTTTTACCGTAAAAAATAAGCGTCCACGTAAACTTACTCCCGGGGACTACTTTATTTCTCCGAAAATATATTACCTAAAATGCTTGCCCTCGCAACTCATCTGTGAGTGCGTAGACACCTTCTATACCTTCGTGGTCGATCCTCGTCCACAGCGACACTCACCATCGGGCAAGATGGTGTGTGGAAAACGTTTGACGTAATGAGTGGAGAATGGATGATGGCATGAAGAAGCGGACTTCACCTCGAGTGAGCGAGTGAGCGAGTGAGCGAGTGAGCGAGCCGCTCCGAGATCGTCCGACGCAACTCCTCTTTGTGTGAATTAAACCCCCGTTGATATTTATTTGCGAGCTCCGTCGGCGCGGACTCAGGCTTTTTATTCCTACTTTGTGAACATTTTGCTATATGCTGAGTTTATTTAATGAGAACGACATTGTTTTTCATTTTATCTTGGAGCAGCGATATTCTAATTCATGCTGAATCTCATTAAATTTATGTGAACTGAAGAGGTTTAATTAAAAATCTCATAAGTAAATTAATTGTTGCTACTAAAATTCAGATGCCTTATAAATACCTAAAATACTACTTTCATTGGATAAACATTAATTAATTTAGGTAATTTCAATATTTTATCTTATAATTCAGAGCATTATCAAGTAGCAGATAATTAGGCCCGCGCCCACATTCTACATTCGCGTGCCGCGGGCGCGGGGCGCGGGGCGCGGGGCGCGGGGCGCGGGGCGCGGGGCGCGGGGCGCGGAGCGCGGGGTGCGGGGCGCGGGGCGCGGGGCAAGATGTCCACTTCTCGCAGATTCCCAAATCCTTATTAATTATGATCCTTCCTGAGCTGACCCGCTAATTAAACAAGTATAAAGCTTAATTATTAAGTGCGATGGATGTGGTTCCATATCGCACGAAGCTAAACCAACATTGAAGTATCTTAGACCTTTTTCTGTTGTTTTGACAGTTCGCGTAATATTTTTTCATACTAACAAAACTATTAACTTTGTGAAATCGTTTTATTTTTTATCTGTAAGAGATAAAAAGGCTTTTTTTTTTTAATGAGACAAACCCTTTCATGAATAATAGAGATAGTTCCTGAGTATTAATAATTCCAGAAACATTATTCAAAACCTCAATGTCGGCTGTTTTTAAGATTTTTTCAGGAGTGTATAAACATGAATAGGAATCTGATAACTTAAAAATGTTGACGAGTAGCCCAATATCATTAGATGAAGGCCCTGACGCAGTGTAGGGCCGAGCCGAGGCCGGAGTGGGCACGGCGCGGCGGCGGCGGCGGCGCGGCTGCTGGCGGCGCGCCAGCGCGCGACTGCCCGAGCGCAGCGCCCGCGTAATCACGGCCTAATGTCTCTCATTTCTATTCATGCCAACTCCACTAGTCTGAACATTTGATATCTTCGTGATTTCAGCGATTCTTCCAGATCGCACGTTAGGAATCATGGCAAATTACCAGCTTTATTGAGTGGAGTTCCACTCGTACTAAACGATTCACATTTATCTTCAGTACTTCATATTTCGCACCACAATGGTTTGGATTATGCTCCCTGATGCTATATTCCTGATAATTACAACCCAAGCATCTTCCGGACTAGGTTATTTCTAGGTCTTTGTGATCCTCCTCGTCTTTAACATCAAGTCAACAAAAACCTATACTTCCATAAAAAAGTCAAATTGAGAAGAGCAACGTCAAGTGAGCTCGTAGCGAGGGTGGGCGGGCGCGGGGAGCGGGGCGCGGGGGCTGTCTCAATCTGAAAGCAATAAACAGGGCTCGTAAAGGAGAACGCTACACTGCTAATTAGATAATATTTATTCTCGTTCTAATGAGAATGGCTCGAGACGACGCCGCGTATAATTGAGGGCGCCGTAAATCGCAGCGCGCGGCTAATTACACCTAAATTAGACAGTAAAAACTGAGCGTCGGTCGTGACGTTACAAGGCTCTACGGCCAGGCTCAGGGCTCTAACTCTATTACGATGAGGGAATTCCCGCTAACATTCCCTGAGCGCGCTCAATGCCGGCTAACGAGGCCGCCGCAGGACGAAGTCTGGTCCTCGCAGTTAACTTGCGCTGTGCAAGCAGCTGTGAGACTTCATTAAGGTGTGTTGAGCCGCCGCCTACATGCACGGACCTGTTGGCGGCTCCGGGCTCGGAAACTCGACCTCTGCGTGTCACTCGCATAATCACGCAGCAGTGTCCGCCGCTACTTACTGCTCTAATTATGAATCTTTTCAGCTGTAAACATTTATTTATATTATATGTATATTTTATATTACTAGCTGACCCCAGTAAACGTTGTTTTGCAAAATGAAAAATAGATAGTAGGCGATTCTCAGACCTAGTTGAATAGGTACGTATAAAAAATTTGGTAAAAATTGGTAAAGCCGTTTCGGAGGAGTACGGTAATTACATTGTGACATGGAAATTTTATATAATATAGCGGCACGCCCCGGCTTTGCACGGGTAATTATTCAAAATTGTTTCAAAATTATTCGAATTTTTTTCGCCGTAAAAACCATCCTTAAACTCCAACGAACATTTAAAAACAATAATTGGCTAAATTGGTATAGGCGTTGTTGAGTTATGCGCTTAGCAACACATTTTGCGATTCATTTTAAACCCCCGACAAAAAAGAGGGATGTCATTGTTTGACGTGTCTATCTGTCTGGGACATCATAGCTCCCGAACGGATGAAGCGATTTCAACTTAGTTTTTTTTGTTTAAAAGTTGAGTCTGGCGCGAATGCTCTTAGATGTTTCATGAAAATCGGTTGTGCCGTTTAAAAATTGTGGGGGTTAGAGTGGGGAAGGCAAACCGAAAATCTGCAAAAATCTCGAGTGGGGTATTATCAAATGAAAGCGCATTGCGTGCACATTACACATTATTATGGTGTTTTACTTTTAAGGAAGTTGAAGGATTCGCATCGGGGGTTTTTCTTATATTTTATATTTAGATTTATTATTTATAAGAAGATTAAGGTAAGAGAAAACATACTATTGATTGCAATGCTCAAATTGGTGTAACCGACAACAAACATAAACTTGGTTCGGGTCAATTGGTGTAACGTTAGTTTTTTGAAGAAAGTTGGTTTTATATTGGTGTATGTGTGGTTATAATTTTGCGTTCAAGCTAAGAATTAGTGTAAGAGCAATGCTGGTTTGCCAAGATACATACACCAACTTAACCTTCTTCGGTCATAGGATTACAACAATTCGACTTATGTAAATGGATCACATACCTACTCAGTTACAACATAATTTCGACGGAAGTCTGCAAAATTCACAGTTAAAATGTGTAGCGTAACTGTATTTTTTTAAAGCTAGAATTCTATTAGTATGCTATTCGTAAGAGCAGAAAAAAACTAAAAAAAACTGTATACTCAACTTATTTTACGTGTTTTGGTGGTTAACCCAATTGAAACTGCAACCGACGATATGTACAATATCTATGCTATATGCTAGGGTTTAGTTCTGAAAATAACTTTTTGAATGGGATTAGTTACCTGTTAACGAATTATTAACTATTAACTAAGCGACAAAATATTATCAAGCGACATTTTTTTTATTTCCGCACACGACCATTCAGTAGGGAGCCGACGACGCGACGCGGCAGATTATTTCGTGATCTTAACCCCGCTTATTGTCACAAAACTATAATAGTTAGAGATATGATGTGACGACGTTTTTTGTAGAAAATGATGAGTTCTACAAAGTTGTAATATATCACTTTGTTATATATTCAATAGTTTTCGCAGCATTCGCGATTAAAGAAAGATTTTAGGTTCTTTTTTTTCACCATGGGTTACATTATCTGAGTTTGGTAAGGAACCATATTATTTTTGAAAACTAAATATAGCCTATGCCACTCAGGGATAATGTAGCTTTCGAATGGTGAAAGAATTTTTTAAATCGGTGCAGTAGTTTCATAGCCTATTCGAGACAAACAAACAAACAAACAAAAAATCAAACCTTTCCTCTTTATAATATTATATTAGTATAGATATGTATAAAGTTATGGTTATGGTCCTAAGACCGGTATTCCATTCCTGTGATATAATCAACGTGAAATTAATTATTTTAATCCACAAATCTCATAGACAATAATCGGTAATAAATATTAACCCTTACAGTCGTAATAAATCGCAGTGATATACAGACGGCATAATCGCGGCGTCGGCACGTTGTTTACGCGCACGTAACGGCCAAGTAAACGCTCCGTGAGCGCTCGTAAACCTTAAAGCGCTAATAATGCAATAAAACGGGGAACCTTTAATTATTCACCTTATTATATAAAAACCCCGTAAAATTGCGAGCCATGAGCAAATTACAAATTCACTTTCACAAAACGACTGCCGCAGTTAAAGTGCCCGTAAAGTGGGCAGAGCGCTCCGCGGAGACGCGCGGCTGCCTCTCAGCTCTACCTGCACTCGTGAATATGATCAGTGCAGATTATAAATATCAACTGTAACTGGATAAAGAGAAGCTAGTTAGCTCAATAACTACAAACCGTAGAAAATGTGATTATCCTAGAACTGGCATCAAGTTTTGCTAAACTATGTATTTGAGGCAAGCTGAAAACTTGTCCCATGCTCTCCCAATTCAGCGCAGCAGAGCTGGCCTATATCACAGACTAGCGGCCCGCCCCGGCGTTGCACGGGTAAAAAAAGTTCCCGGCAATTTTTCTTTATTTGCTCACCGTTTAGACCCACCCTGGACTACGACAAACATTTTAAAACCAAAATCAGCTCAATCGGCCCAGCCGTTCTCGACTTTTAATCAGTTTAACGAACAACAATTCATTTTTATTTATATAGATAGATAGATGACGCCAAGTTGCTAGAAGTAGACAGTATTGAAACCAATGAAAGCAATCAGTTACATGACTGGGAAAATGATGAGAATTATGGAAATTATGAAGATGACGATGACAACGATAAAGATAAAGATGATTAAATTAATAAAATATTAAGCATGAATAATAAATATTTTTTTGTGTATTAAATTCATTAAACTGAACAGTTTTTGGTTTCTCATGTGTAGTTCTCTCTTGCCTTTATTCGCTCTAAGGGGGTGTTCAACCTTTCAAATATGTCTGGTTATTAAAAATTATTGAGTGATAATTGTCCAGTAATATTCGTATATACTTTTTATTAATTAAAAAATTTAAATTGCAGGAATTTAAGACAGTAAATGCATTTATGTACCTGAGCAATGCTCTCGCATTTGACTTTCTTCGGTGTCTGGGGGAGCGTTAGACCCTTCGGATAGGTCTGGCTTTTAGAATAATGACTTAAAATGGTCATTAGAATATTGTGTATTAATCTTAGTTTTTATAATATGACGTGAGAGAGCTCAGGTACTGCACACCTTGATTGCCTGATACCTACTGAAGACACCGTTACTCCAGGTTCGTAACCCCCAAGCATTGTTCCCTACACCAGTGAGAACGTAACGTAGGTCTGGCAGGCCCTGGCTCCTCTATATCATTACATTATAATTGTTATTCATTTATTTAATAGAAATAGTTTGAATATTGATTTCTTACAAATATCAAATTGTCATCTATACGTCATTACATAGCTGTCATTATACGTCAATTGCGTAATCATTTGCGTTTTGTTATTCCAAGTCTGATTCTTTTTGTTATAACACGTTTTATAGTGACTGTCGTTCCATGTCAAGTCACACGGGAATGCTGCCGAACGGGATGAAAAGTATCCTTTGTCCGTCTCCTGGCTCTAAGCTACCTCCATACCAATTTTCACCCAAATCTGTTCTACCGTTCTTGAGTTATAAGTGGTGTAACTAACACGACTTTCTTTTATATATATAGATTACATAATATACCTATATATAGCTATGAAAGGCGTGGGACAGTTTTTCAGCGTGCTAAAAATATTTAAAAGAATTTTATTATATATATTTTTTTAAGTTAAATGTTGAGTTGGTAGTTGCACCTGGTGAGTGATGGGTGAACGTTTGCAGGAGGAGCAACGCGACAACTTAACGGTATCGGTGCTGAGCTTCGTGCCGACGCTGGACGACGACAACAAGCCGCTCACGTGCCGCGCCGAGAACCCCAACGTCACGGCGCTGCAGCTCGAGACCACCTGGACCATCAGCGTCGTCTGTGAGTATCCTTCTCCACCTCCGAGCCACGACCGCTGTATCCTAGTGACCTGGCCCGGTCGGTGCTGAGCTTCGTGCCGACGCTGGACGACGACAACAAGCCGCTCACGTGCCGCGCCGAGAACCCCAACGTCACGGCGCTGCAGCTCGAGACCACCTGGACCATCAGCGTCGTCTGTGAGTATCCTTCTCCACTCCTCCGAGCCACGTTCGCTGTGTCCTAGTGACCTGGCCCGGTCGGTGCTGAGCTTCGTGCCGACGCGGGACGACGACAACAAGCCGCTCACGTGCCGCGCCGAGAACCCCAACGTCACGGCGCTGCAGCTCGAGACCACCTGGACCATCAGCGTCGTCTGTGAGTATCCTTCTCCACTCCTCCGAGCCACGTTCGCTGTGTCCTAGTGACCTGGCCCGGTCGGTGCTGAGCTTCGTGCCGACGCTGGACGACGACAACAAGCCGCTCACGTGCCGCGCCGAGAACCCCAACGTCACGGCGCTGCAGCTCGAGACCACCTGGACCATCAGCGTCGTCTGTGAGTATCCTTCTCCACTCCTCCGAGCCACGTCCGCTGCGTCCTAGTGACCTGGCCCGGTCGGTGCTGAGCTTCCGCAGTAGTAGGTATCTTTATATTTTTTTTGCATCAGTCGACATGCCCCAGGTATGCTATGGTTTTTTCTGCTGGTGTTTCTTACCGGGCTCGGTCCTTTTGCAACTATTATTTTAGGGATCCCGACAATGATTAACATTTGTGTCCGGCTCATACCGAACATTCGCATGCCATATCGTCGCCGATAGTCATTACTCATACTCATTCAGACCGCATCCATTCACCTCCTCCTCCCGTTGCAGACCCGCCGGTGGTGCGGCTGCGGATGGGCAGCTCGCTGGCGGCCGGCGACATCAAGGAGGGCGACGACGTGTACTTCGAGTGCCACGTGCGCGCCAACCCTCCCGCGCGCAAGCTGTCCTGGCTGCACGACGTCAGTACCTCTCCTCCCAACCCTAGAGCCCTCGTCAGGACGAACTCATCCGCGGACACGAAGCCCGCGGCATCGCTGCGCCGTCCTAATGAGGCAGGGCTCTCAACTACTAAACTCTACAAGTATGACATGATAACCCTCGACTGCGGTGTATCCGTCAACAAAGGTAACACTTTAATCCCGGCGCGCTCGGCTCGGGCCGCGGTAAGTAATAGAGGCCGTGCACGGTCCGATAATCGCTTTGTGCCGTTTTAATCAGCAATGTACAGAGACGACAGTTTTTTGTTCGCTCCACCCTTTCAGAGGCAATCGGTCGCGTGCCGCCGCGGCCACCCCTCCTTCCGAGCGACGCACCTGCCTCGACCGCTCGTCTCATATTTTTTATTGTTATGGTTATGGCAAATCATTACAATATTTAATGACTGTAATCACAATACTAGATATTGTAAATACCCATTGTAATTATTTAGCAATGACAATTAGCAGGTAGCCTAATCGCTGCAACGAACATGTTCCTGGTGGTTTACAAAACAAACAATCAGCAAAAATATCAGTATCTCCCCCAACAAACACGATTCGCTAAGGCTCTTGCAGTAACCGTGATCTGCCGCAAAGCACGATCCGCGGTGATTGATAGCGGCGCGGCGCGTCTGCCTGAAGACAAGCACGTCAGCCGCGCGGGGGCGGGGGCGGGGGCCGGGGCGGGCGGCGGTTCAATCTCTCCGCGGTTAATGAGCACCATCAATTAGTGCCCCTATACAGCCCCAGGCCCCAGCCGCCACAATGACCTGTCAAAATAATAAGACGCCACATAAATCGTGCCGACGTCATAAATTTGGTGAAACGTATTGTAATCCGTGCATTAGTCAGCGGGCGAGGGGCACTCCGCCGCGTTCTTCGCTGCTGACGCTGGCCACACTCTCGGGCGGCCGACGCGGGAATCTTCCTCGGTGAGGTTTCTTACCATTCGTTCGGGAAATTAGAACAACCACACGATGACATTTGACAAATAGATTTCCTCTTTCCTCTCTAATTTAATTACAAAACGTATTATCTAATTCCTCATTGGCAAATAGATTTGATATCAGTTAAAAAAAATCTCATTGAATCATTTCAATTTAGAACTACCTTTTACCTCGGGGGCGTCGAGTCGTTTATCATAAATCCCACAGGAATAGTAATAATCCCAAGTTTTTCGTCTCTTTTATCCTCCGTACTTTAAACTAGATAGTTGATAATTATGAGGAATATTAGAGGAGACATACAAACAAACTTACTACTTTTGTTTGGATTTTACAAGTAATTTTTTACGTCAAATCGAGCCTCACGAAATTATTTTAGCCGTACTGCAGAGTCATGTTAGTGCCTACGTCGAGCAAATCTCCCAAATATTTCGGTAGAATAAACACGATGCAAATATTGGGGCCGCGAGTCACGGGGCGGCGCGGCGCACCTGCGACCGCCAGCGCACTTACACTTCGGTGTGACTCAATATCCCGGTTTTAGCTTATTCGACCAACATCAAAGAGAAGAAAGTTGTCAGTTTGAGACGTTTATTTTGACGAGCGGGGCTCGCAGTGGGTGGGCGCAGGAGGTTGCGGGTTTTATTCTCGCTGGGAAACTAGATTTGTATAAACAACAATCTGTCATCTAAAAATCAAGCTTTTTGTGTTCAGAAATAATAGATTTGGTTGGGCTAGTGAAGTGGACAAGTATTTAATTGATACACTTGATGAAGGATGATGGTTTGTTCATAGCCGATTTTGAGTTATTATGTTAATTTCATGTGTTTTATATGTTAATTATCTTAGGAAATCCAATTCGAAAACAAATCCTGACGGAAAAATATGAATAAGCCGGCACCAGGGGATATCCGTATGGTCTCTCAAATATCTACTTTTGAGAATCGATAGAAGGCAGAAGGGTGTTATAGATGCGTTTCAGCAATGTTCTGTTGGTTATAATTTTTTTTTTTTTTTTTTTTTCTATTCTGCTACTTGGCAATCTGTTATATTTAACAATAGTCCAATTTTCTGTCTGAGTTTCTGAATACATGTCATATATCAAGAGAATTTTCCATTGAATTGTCTCTTGGTTTCTTTTCTGTGTATCTATCCACGAGTCCTTGTATACTTTGTCTTTTCAATCGGGAGAATATTACACTTCCTGTCCCCTGGAGTTGCGCAGCAAGTTCATTTCTGTGACTGCTTAGTCTGGTCTGGTAATTTTTACTGTTTGATTCTATTTCTTGTTTCACTGTATTAATTTTGATGTCATCATACATGAATTTGTTACTTATGTGCCATGGTATGTTAAACATTGTTCTCAAGGTTTTACTCTGAAATCTTTCTAATATTTCTACATTACTATTGCTGGCTGAGCCCCATAGCTGAATGCCATATGTCCAGATAGGCTTGATGATGGATTTATAAACGGCCATTTTACTAACAGGTGTGAGTTGAGATTTGCGTCCAATCATCCAATACAGACTGCGCATTTTGGTGTCCAATTGTTTGCGTTTTGTCCAGATATGTTTTCGCCATGTTAGCCGACGGTCTAAGTGTATTCCAAGATATTTGGCGTCATCGGCCTGGGGGACTTGTTCGTTGTAAAGCAGAACAGGTGGGCATGAATTACGCTTTAGGGTGAACGTTACTTGAACTGATTTGTCCTTATTGGCTTTTATGCGCCATTTGTCAAACCATTTCTCGACTAGGGTAAGGTGTTCTTGGAGGTTTCTTGAGGCTATGTCCGGGTTTTCGTGGACAGACAGAAGAGCAGTGTCATCTGCGTACGTTGCGATTGAAGTAAGATCTAAGGTAGGCAAGTCGGCGGTGAAAATGAGGTATAACAGTGGACCCAGAATGCTACCCTGTGGTACTCCAGCCCTTATTTCATGCATTTGAGATAGTTTGTCATTGTATTTGACCTCAAAACATCGTTTTTCTAGATACGATTTGATTATTTGAAAAAAGCAGTGAGGTAGTTTTTCTTTTATTTTAAAAAGCAGGCCTTCGTGCCACACTCTGTCAAAAGCTTGACTAATGTCCAAAAATACCGTTGAACAGTATTGCTTGTTTTCGAGGGCTCCGTTTATAATGTTGACCAGGCGATGTGCTTGCTCAATCGTACCATGTCCTGCCCTAAATCCGAATTGGTGTAGAGGTAGGATCTTTTCTACATGGTTTTGCATTCTGGTTATTAATATTTTTTCAAATATTTTACCAGAAATAGGGAGAAGGCTAATGGGCCTGTATGAAGACGTGACATGTGCTGGTTTTCCTGGTTTTAAAATCATTACAACTTGTGCAATTTTCCATTGACACGGAAATGTCAGCAATCTGAGGCACGCGTTGAATATCTGAACTAGGAAGATTATACCTTTTTTTGGTAAATGATTTGCTTTATTCTTGTCAAGGTGTTTTATTACATTAATTAGTTCTTTGGGTGAAACACTACTTAGAGGAAGACACATTTGATTGTCCGATGTCAGATATTTTTCTATATCGTGGTCATGTTGTTTATTATGGCTAGGGAGGGGTTGGAATACGTCGTACAAGTGTTTGGAAAAAGCGTCTGCTTTTTCCTGATCTGACCGAGCCCAGTCTCCAGTGTTACCGAGTATATGAGCAATTTGCATTTTCGGTCTTTTTAATTTCGATGTGGCCTTCCACAGCGAGTAGTTACTGTCTCTAGTTGGTGTAAGTTTGTTTAAGAATTCTTGTAGATTATCGTTCTGTAGTTCGCTGATTAAGGTATTTAATTCTTTAGATGATTTATTAAAAGCAGTTTTGTCTTTTGGGTATCTAGTGTTATGCCAGATCTTTCTAAGTTGGCGACGCTCTTGAATTTTAGTCATAATAAACATTGGGTATGTATGTTCCCTGGGTCTTAGAAGTTTCTGTTTTGGAGTCGACTCATTGACTGCTTTATGCACAGTTATATTGAATTTTTCAATGGCCTCTTCTATTTATTCCCTAGTCTTTAGAGTTATCTTTAGGTCTGTATTATGTGTAATAATCTTCCGGTATTCGTCCCAGTTAGTACGTTGATTGTGGATCCTTGATGGTAGTTCCTGAAGAATGATTTTGCTGCTGACGTTTAGTATGTCGGGTGAGTGGTCCGAAGAGAGATCGGTTTTAGGTTCAATGGTCATGTTATTGAGACTGAGAGATTTTGTAACAAAAAAATCCATCAGATCTGGTTTTCTTGCTCTGTCAGAAGGCCAGTAGGTCGGTTCTCCTGTAGACAGACAATCAAGGTTCAGATCTCCCAGTGCCCGGAAGAGTTGTTTTCCTTTAGGGTTCGTGAGTCTAGAACCCCAGTTAACGTGTTTGGCGTTCCAGTCCCCGCCACAGACAAAACGATGGCCTAAGGTACTAAGGAATTCTTTGTATTCTGTAGCTGTAATGGTGTGTTTGGGAGGGCAGTATACTGCAGATATTGTTATTTCAGATCTTTCATCGTTGATTTTGATTTGTGCTGCTTGGAATTTTTCAGTGCAGAAAGGTTCTAGTGGGTAATGTTTTAAATTTGATTTGATTATGACAGCTGCACCACCGTGAGCTTTTCCTGATGGGTGGTTTGTTGTGTAGGTTGTGTAATTTTTTAGGTTAATGTGGCTTTTAGCAGTCAATCTAGTCTCTGATATTAGAGCTATGTAAATTTTTTCAACAATTAGGAAGGTTTCTAGTTCTAATCTACGGTCTGTCAGCCCATTAGCGTTCCAAGTAAGAATACGCATATTAATCATTTTAAGAGAAGGCTGCTGATGAGCTGGATCATTTTGTCCATCATTTTGTCCATCATGTGTGTCATGATTATTTGAAATTTGTTGAACATTTTGTCCAGTACTGATTCTAAGTCACTTGTGCTTGACCAGCTGAGATTGGTCATTGGTTCTCTTTCGGATGTTTCCTTGGCTGCTTCGGCAAATGTTCTGCCTAGTGTGGTTGACACTTTGTGTCCGCTTATATTCAGATCTTCGGAGGGTATTTTATACACTAATCGTCGGTCGTCGTTTGAGGAAGATGTTCCTCAGCTTGTTTCTTCTTGAAGAGGTGATGGTGTTGTTTAATGTTGGATGTTGCAATGTTATCTGCCTTAGTTTTTGTGTTTACTTTTGGCTTTGTCTTAGGTAGGATGTTAGCGTTGTAAATGCCGTCTGCAGTTTTTATGGGTTCACTACCCCTCGTTTTATGGTTGAGTTTTAGTATTTGCTCTCGGTATTGTTTGTATTTCATACATCCACGGTAGCTAGCGGGATGATTTTGGTTGCAGTTTGCACAAGTTGCATCGGTGTCTGGGCTTTTAGAGCAGGAGTCTGTTGGGTGATCCTCACCGCACTTGACGCATCGGAAGGGTCTGAAACCCTGGTTCTTTGAGTGTCCAAATCTCTGGCATCTTTTGCACTGGATAACTTCTTTTTTTTTGTATTAAGGTTCAAAGGTAACTTTCATGTGGTTTAGGTTTCTAATTTTAAAAATGTCCTTATTGTTGTGTTTTGGTTCCAGATCTACATAGAATACTGGTAGGGGGTGCTTCGTTATTCGGTGAAGCACGTTAACGACTTGTCTAACTTCATGTCCGAGTTTTTCAATTTCCGTTAAAATCTTTGAGGTGTCTTCTGATGGGTGAATGCCTCGTAACACTGCTCTGTACGCTCTTTCGCTTTTTAGTTGATAAGTGTAGTGGCTAACGTTTTCTGAAATAAAATGTTTCCGGATAATTTTGTACATTTCTATGTTCGAAGGCATTATTTTTACGATATGTCCTGATCTTAACGTCGTCATGCTGTAATCTTCATCCGTGCAGATGTTATTTAATATTTCTTTTAGTTTGCTGATATTGTTTACGCCAGTTACAAAAATAGCTTCTGGTTTTGGTGGTTTGGTAACCTCTTCCTTGTTCTCGCTTTCAATATCAAGTAGACTGAATTGGTTTTGCGTTGGCACCGAGTAGGATGTTGATTTGCTTGCATGATTTTTCCTTTGTAGCTTTTTGTTGGGATTTTCTTGTTGAGTCTTTGGGCTGGTGTCTGTTCTTTTTCTCTTATGGACAGGTACCCGGTCTCTTTGCCATTCGTGATCCGATTTCTGTATCTTTGATGTTTCTTGATTGGATTGTTTTGTTATGTCAATATTCTTTGGAATTGTGCCTACAGAATTAGATCGAGTTTTGAGAAACATACTTCTGTGGAATGTCTGTTGCACCAAAGTCGTCTTTTGCCTGTTGATTCCGTCTGTTCTTTTTTCGTCACCATCATCATTCCTTCTTTCAATGGATTGGTCCACTTGTGGCAAAACATTGCCCCCCCCCCAGAATACGAGGGGCAGCCTGAGCTAAGCTCAGGGAGGGATTCTCCAGCTAAGCTGGTACCCTCCTGGGGTATAATTTCTTTATGATTTGCTGCCATGGTAGGTTTAGGGTGAGTTGAGACTTCTAGCATTTCCCTAACTGCTAGTGTTATGCTTTTTGAGGAGATTTAATTCCTCATGGTGTTTAATCACCTTTGGGACAGGCTACTTAACCGCCGCCTGTGATTCGGCGTTGTTGCTTGTTTAGCACCACCCGGGGGGCACGTGTAGGGTGGGTCTTAGAAAAGATGGTAATTTCTACGGACGCAAGCAACTTCACCCCCCGTTGGTTATAATAGTGTGTGTCGTTTTGGGTAGAATGTTGCGTGTGTTGCAGGAGCGGGTGCTGGCCCACAACGCGTCGGCGCGCGTGTTCCACTCCAACCAGAGCCTCGTGCTGCAGAAGGTGACGCGGCACAGCTCCGGCCGCTACGCCTGCTCCGCGCTCAACGCCGAGGGCGAGACCGTCTCCAACGACCTGCACTTCCGCGTCAAATGTCAGTACCGCCCCTCCCCCCCTCCATGCGGGCTACTTCACCAACCAGAGCCTCGTGCTGCAGAAGGTGACGCGGCACAGCTCCGGCCGCTACGCCTGCTCCGCGCTCAACGCCGAGGGCGAGACCGTCTCCAACGACCTGCACTTCCGCGTCAAATGTCAGTACCGCCCCTCCCCCCCTCCATGCGGGCTACTTCACCAACCAGAGCCTCGTGCTGCAGAAGGTGACGCGGCACAGCTCCGGCCGCTACGCCTGCTCCGCGCTCAACGCCGAGGGCGAGACCGTCTCCAACGACCTGCACTTCCGCGTCAAATGTCAGTACATGGGGGGGCATGCGGGCTTCTTCACCTGGTTCCAAGTCCCATTCACTGCAGCATAGACAGATGAACGGCGATTTACCACCCGCTCACACGAACCTTCGTCATACGCACCGCAAAGGTTCGGGATACGCTTCCTCGCGCTCGGAGCTCGCTCCTGCTGTATTTGATAATGTAGCCTGCAAATCTTCAAGAAATCAAGTAAATCAATCGCATCTACTTTTACCATCAATAAATAAAGTTCCCTCTTTCTGCCCTCTCAACGCACCTAGTTCCAAGACCATCTGCGGTCTACATTATAAACAATACGCCTAAAATGGAGGCTTCGAAAATTTTAGTTAAGTATTATAATTTCACTGAGCGGTTCGTAATGGCCACAGATCTGTTTCTCCGATTGTAAGATATCGCTCTGACAAAACAAGACGGGATTTTTTAATGGCAGGATAACTGCGCGTAATGTAGCCATCAATCTTGCCGAACTCTTTTGTGCGAGGCTTGTTTTGTGTACGGCAGCCTGCCGACTCTATTAATTATTTACTCTGCAACGTTATTCTACGAAGATGAAAAACTAAAGAAATACTTGAGTTCAGCCAATGAACGCTTTCTCTGGTTGAATTCCATGTGTGACCGTTTCCATGAGTGCGTGATCATGTTGTAAAATCCTTCCAGAGTGTGTCGAATCGAGGTTTTTCTTCTCTAACAGTATTATTATATAAATATAGTAACGATGAGTAATTCGGCAAGCGGTTGTTTGCAGACGCGCCGTCGTGCCGCGCGGGCGGCGTGACGGTGGTGGGCGCGGCGCGCGGCGAGAGCGTGGTGATCGTGTGCGAGGTGGACGCGGACCCGCCCGCCGCCGTCTTCAAGTGGAAGTTCAACAACTCGGGCGAGACGCTGGACGTGGCCGCCGACCGCTACACCAGCAACGGCAGCGCCTCCAGCCTCAGGCGAGTCCCACCTTCACCTGCGGCATAGCCCCCCGAAGCTTTCGATTCCCATTTGGGTTACGCCGCTAATGCGCCTATAACTGATCCGTTCCGCAAAAAGATATACGTTTATTCGTTTTTAATACATGGTACAGTCAGCGTCACTAAGTGGTATCATTTCATATAGCTTCCCCTTCCGACGCACCTTTCACGCTGGATCAAACATATCATAAATTTATTTTTTTCATTCAAAGTCTTATAACACTTTTTGTCTTATTAAAATGCTTATTATCATATCTGATAACCTAGGTCTAATGTAATCTAATAAAAAAACATAATATTTCATTTTATACCTTAAATCCTAATTACAATAAGTAACCAGCATCTAAATTGAACACTTGTTAATTATAGAACTATAGAACTAGGTACATAAAGAAGTGATATTCGCCATGCATGCACATGCCATGCACTTTGACACCCAATATCGCGGGTTATCCTCCTTATAGCGGTTGATTTTTTTTGGTAAATTAAATATAACCTAAATTTTATTTTCTCTATTCAATATAAAGATAAAATCAGGGAATCTATTATGTTAACACCTTTATTGTAACCACATGAAGCAACAAATAAATAAATAAATAAAAATATTGATTGCTTAATAATAATGATATTTTATTATTTAAATAAGGAAACACAGTTTGATCACTTGACTGAATATATAATTTTCATTACTTTTATTAGTTGAGAATACACATGTTATTATTCGTTTTTGTTTAGAAAACTATATAGAAATATTATCATATAATAATCAGTTCTATCAGTACCTAAAAAAGTTAGGTCGAATGGTATTCTGATCGTAGTCTGATATTTTATAATTTTGGTAATAAATGGGAAGTGCAGCAATCGCTCAGTAGCGTAAAGGATTTTTCATTTTAGGTACCCTGTTCCACCCATACAATTATTACCTCGCATTAGCTTCCGGGTCCTCGCGACCTCTCGTTTCAAACTTTGCTTGAATTTCAATCCTCTCGGAACCTCATTTAATACCATATAACCCCACATATTTTCTTGTGGGTTCTTTTTCTTGGAGAGCGGAACGGCGGTGTAACTGTAGCGCGTGCGCAGGTACACGCCGGTGGCGGACCTGGACTACGGCACGCTGTCCTGCGGCGCGTGGAACGCGGTGGGCGCGGCGGCGGCGCCGTGCGTGTACCAGCTGGTGGCGGCGGGCCGCCCGCACGCGCCGCGGAACTGCTCCGTGACGCGCGCCGCGCCCGACGCCGCCGACGTGGCCTGCCTGCCGGCCTTCGACGGCGGCCTGCCGCAGACCTTCCGCCTGCTCGTCTACCCCGGCGACGAGGACGCGCCCAGGTCAGTCCGGCCCGTGCGCCCGCGGTCCACCGTGACGATGCGATCAAATTGTTCTCTCGCATTTTTGCCGATCCCTAATGGGAAAACGAGGGCTCGTCCGGTGCGTTATCGCGCGTAATGTGGGTTATTTTAATTACAACGACGACATTATGGCCGATAAAACATCGCCGCGGGCTCGTTACTCCTAAAATGAAAATTGCAAAATCGCCTCTCGGACATTTGCGCGACGATAACGGCGCCATATTTCCGATGGCCATTAGCGAGTCCACCGGGTGCGCCTCGCGTCGGTCGTCGGCCGCGAGGCCCGCGAGGAAACACTTTTGGAACTTTAAACGCAGGAAACTCAACCGATTCTATTGAGTCCAACGAGCCGATAGGTCCGGAGCTCGGAGTGACCGGCGGGCGGGGTGTTGCAGGCTGAACCTGTCGGCGGCGGAGCCGGCGTGGGCGCTGCGCGGGCTGCGCGGCGCGCGCTGGCGGCTGGCGGCGCTGGCCGTCAACAGCAAGGGCGCGTCGCCGCCGGCCGCGCTGCCGCCGCTGTTCCTGCACGACCCCGAGAAGCACACAGGTGGGTGGTTGAACCTGTCGGCGGCGGAGCCGGCGTGGGCGCTGCGCGGGCTGCGCGGCGCGCGCTGGCGGCTGGCGGCGCTGGCCGTCAACAGCAAGGGCGCGTCGCCGCCGGCCGCGCTGCCGCCGCTGTTCCTGCACGACCCCGAGAAGCACACAGGTGGGTGGTTGAACCTGTCGGCGGCGGAGCCGGCGTGGGCGCTGCGCGGGCTGCGCGGCGCGCGCTGGCGGCTGGCGGCGCTGGCCGTCAACAGCAAGGGCGCGTCGCCGCCGGCCGCGCTGCCGCCGCTGTTCCTGCACGACCCCGAGAAGCACACAGGTGGGTGGTTGAACCTGTCGGCGGCGGAGCCGGCGTGGGCGCTGCGCGGGCTGCGCGGCGCGCGCTGGCGGCTGGCGGCGCTGGCCGTCAACAGCAAGGGCGCGTCGCCGCCGGCCGCGCTGCCGCCGCTGTTCCTGCACGACCCCGAGAAGCACACAGGTGGGTGGTTGAACCTGTCGGCGGCGGAGCCGGCGTGGGCGCTGCGCGGGCTGCGCGGCGCGCGCTGGCGGCTGGCGGCGCTGGCCGTCAACAGCAAGGGCGCGTCGCCGCCGGCCGCGCTGCCGCCGCTGTTCCTGCACGACCCCGAGAAGCACACAGGTGGGTGGATTTCATACGTATATTCGTTACGTTTCGCTCGATAAGATTGCGTAGCGTGAAACTTCAATCATCCCGATATTTCGTTTGTAACGAAATAAAAATGTGTGTATAATTTTGTGAGTGATCTAAGTCGAAGTCAGTTTATTCGGAAGCGTATTCCCTTTCCCTGACGCAGGAGGAACCGTCCGTCAGCTTAAGTTAATTTAAATTAAAACTAGGAGTATTCGAGGAAATTACGTTGTCGTAACGGTTCGCTTCAATTTTGAATATTGAGTTGAGAAGCAAGTGGTTTCTTTTTATGCTGGATAAGCCGTCATTTGACCACAATCTCACCTGATGTAAATTGACGATGTGATCTAAGATGGGACATGAAGACCTAGAAGGTAGATGGCTTTTCCGGGCCACATTACGAAACACGAAAAAATCGCTTCACGCACTGGCCCAGCCCGGAGGGTGGTGACAAGCCGCGGCCGAAGCCTCCCACCAGAGACTGTTCTTAGTTACCACTTACGGACGTGAACAGACAAAACCTACAAAAACCCCACTTTTACGCTCATAACTTACTATTAAACGGGTCTACCGATTTTCATCAAACATGTGTAAGAACACTCGCGCAAAACTCACCTTTCATCTCTCATCACCCTATTAACGTTCCCACTGCTGGGATACAGGGACTTCTCTCTTGACGAGAGAGATTAGGCCTTAATTCACCACGCTGGCCAAGTGCGGGTTGGTAAATGTCACATGTCCTTCAAACTCTTTTAAAGTTCTCAGAACATGCCGGTTTCCTCACGATGTTTGCCTTCACCGTTAAACCACGTGTTTAAAGCGCACATAAATTTCTCAAAAAGAAAAATCCAGAGGTGCGTGGCGGGGTTTCAACCCACGACCTTCGGAATGAAAGTCGAATGTCCTCCCACTTAGCCAACACGGCTATTTTACCTTACATCTAAAAAAACTAAATTAAAATCGCTTCATCCGTTTAGGAGCTATCATGTCCCAGACGGACAGACAGACGGCTCAACTTATAACACCGCTCTTTTTTGTCCGGTGCTAAAAACGGACGCAATTTCCCTTAAAATATTTCCCCACCTTACGTAATCTAAACAAAGGCATGACGACTTATTATATTCGTGTAGTCATCCGGGTGGCGGGAGATCACAGTCCAGCAGGTGACCGCTCCCAGTCTCACCGATCACAAAATCCCCTCGCAGCCCATTAACCGAAAAACGGTCGGACCTCGATCGGCGGTCCGCAAGCTGCGAACCGGCGCTCGATTTGCGATCACCGATATGCTTAAAGAGTAATAATGGCGGCGGTCGCAGGAGGCGCGGGCGCGGCGTCGCTGGGCAGCACGCTGGGCGTGGGCGCGGCGCTGGCGGGCGCGCTGGCGGCGGCGCTGGGCGGGGCGCTGTGGGCGCGCGCGCGGCGGCGGCGCGGCGCGCGGCGCAAGGGCCCGCCGCCCGCCGCGCCGCCCGCCTGGAAGCCGCGCGCGCCGCCGCACGACGACGCCGAGCCCGACCTCATACCCAACAACTACTGTGAGTACCGACGTTCGCGCTGATCATCGACGCTGGCGGGCGCGCTGGCGGCGGCGCTGGGCGGCGCGCTGTGGGCGCGCGCGCGTCGGCGGCGCGGCGCGCGGCGCAAGGGCCTGCCGCCCGCCGCGCCGCCCGCCTGGAAGCCGCGCGCGCCGCCGCACGACGACGCCGAGCCCGACCTCATACCCAACAACTACTGTGAGTACCGACGTTCGCGCTGATCATCGACGCTGGCGGGCGCGCTGATCATCGACGCTGGCGGGCGCGCTGGCGGCGGCGCTGGGCGGCGCGCTGTGGGCGCGCGCGCGGCGGCGGCGCGGCGCGCGGCGCAAGGGCCCGCCGCCCGCCGCGCCGCCCGCCTGGAAGCCGCGCGCGCCGCCGCACGACGACGCCGAGCCCGACCTCATACCCAACAACTACTGTGAGTACCGACGTTCGCGCTGATCATCGACGCTGGCGGGCGCGCTGATCATCGACGCTGGCGGGCGCGCTGGCGGCGGCGCTGGGCGGCGCGCTGTGGGCGCGCGCGCGGCGGCGGCGCGGCGCGCGGCGCAAGGGCCCGCCGCCCGCCGCGCCGCCCGCCTGGAAGCCGCGCGCGCCGCCGCACGACGACGCCGAGCCCGACCTCATACCCAACAACTACTGTGAGTACCGACGTTCGCGCTGATCATCGACGCTGGCGGGCGCGCTGGCGGCGGCGCTGGGCGGCGCGCTGTGGGCGCGCGCGCGGCGGCGGCGCGGCGCGCGGCGCAAGGGCCCGCCGCCCGCCGCGCCGCCCGCCTGGAAGCCGCGCGCGCCGCCGCACGACGACGCCGAGCCCGACCTCATACCCAACAACTACTGTGAGTACCGACGTTCGCGCTGATCATCGACGCTGGCGGGCGCGCTGATCATCGACGCTGGCGGGCGCGCTGGCGGCGGCGCTGGGCGGCGCGCTGTGGGCGCGCGCGCGGCGGCGGCGCGGCGCGCGGCGCAAGGGCCCGCCGCCCGCCGCGCCGCCCGCCTGGAAGCCGCGCGCGCCGCCGCACGACGACGCCGAGCCCGACCTCATACCCAACAACTACTGTGAGTACCGACGTTCGCGCTGATCATCGACGCTGGCGGGCGCGCTGGCGGCGGCGCTGGGCGGCGCGCTGTGGGCGCGCGCGCGGCGGCGGCGCGGCGCGCGGCGCAAGGGCCCGCCGCCCGCCGCGCCGCCCGCCTGGAAGCCGCGCGCGCCGCCGCACGACGACGCCGAGCCCGACCTCATACCCAACAACTACTGTGAGTACCGACGTTCGCGCTGATCATCGACGCTGGCGGGCGCGCTGGCGGCGGCGCTGGGCGGCGCGCTGTGGGCGCGCGCGCGGCGGCGGCGCGGCGCGCGGCGCAAGGGCCCGCCGCCCGCCGCGCCGCCCGCCTGGAAGCCGCGCGCGCCGCCGCACGACGACGCCGAGCCCGACCTCATACCCAACAACTACTGTGAGTACCGACGTTCGCGCTGATCATCGACGACGTTCATCGTCGTCCTCCGACGACGGCGAGACCCATCTCCGAGTTCTCCCCGAGCCGAGATTAAATATTATAATATTGGGCGCGCGATGCGACGGACCGCTATCTCAATTAGCATTATATTAAAATTTTAGTAGAAAATAACATAAATAAGTGTTTCTAGTGGGAAAAATTCCTTTTATTTCTTCAAATTAACTAATTCTACGCATTTTTATGAAACTAAACATTTATAAACTTAAAATAACTAAAATCATTTATCATTATTAAAATAAAAAGAGGTTGTGGGTTCGATTCCCGCTGAGGGCTAGATTTTGTACGATCTACAATTTCTGGTTTCGCGTCTGGGTGTTTTTTTAGTATCAAAAGAATGTATTTAAAAAAAAAAACATTATTTAGGATATTAGTCACTTAACACCCGTAATTCTAATTCTAATTGGGGGAACTGGGATCTGCACTGTCATCTCGCCCTCGGAGTGTTTTGTGCATTGTCCCCCTGCCTGACCAGGCCCCAACCAGCCCAACTCCCTGATGTAGCGGAGTAGGGCTTTCGGTGTTGTAACTAATTTTATCAAGTCTGCGGATGTATATGCGGGGTCTTCGCGTCCATGAGACGCCTCAACCCCGCCTCCATACTTATCTCTTTTGTGGCTTTGCAGTGGATCACTACATGTTCCACCGTCTCCTCTTCCGGCACAGACCTGCTGCCTGTAGCTCCGGTCTTGTGAAGATGATGATTGAACTCGCAGTGACCAGTAATTACTTCAACCATAACACCCATAGTACAAGCTCTGCTTAGTTTGGGGTTAGGTGATGCTGTGTGATTAGCCCATAAACATTTATTATTTACAAATATTCAAAGAAAAATTAAGAAAAGATTTCGAGGATCGCGAGTGTGAGTGGTCCTTTAACCGTTCTAATTAAATAACTAAACATTGGTACGTTTCAGGCGAGGTGGGAGCAGCGGCGGGGAGCGCGGGGCCGCGCGCGCCGCGCCCGGTCAGTAGCGCCGCCTGCCGGCTCACACATTTGAAAAGAAGGATTTGAATACTATAGTCAACATTTTGAAAAGAATGATTTGTGAACTATAAGCAAAGTTCATTTTTATGGCGAACTAGTGACGCATTCAATAAGCTACGCAGGCATCCTGATCCATCCATTGCCGGCTTGGATCTGTTTACTTCGGGAGTCAACTCGGTCAGGCAGCGACTAGCTAATAGTTATTTTATTTTTAGTAAATAGGTAGTTATATAGGTTTTTGTTTTTTTGTATGTTATTATAGTATTATAGTATTGTTCATTGTGCCCATCGAGTTTTTTATGTTTAGTTTGTGACCATCCGTGAGAATCTTTAATTAGCTCTCTGTTGCTACTAGGTTAGTTTACAGTGATAATCTTGGGTGTTGATTTTACTTTAAATAAATAAATAAATTGTTTGTAGACGTGCAACGGTCCGGGCGCGTCGTGGACGTGGGGCGCGGCGCCGGCGGCGCGGGGCGCGGGGGCGGCGCGCGCACTGGGCCGGAGCGCGTCGGGCGGCGCCGCCGGCGTGGCCGCGCCGCCCGCGCCGACCGACCTCAACGTCGACGCCATCAAGGAGAAGCTGCTCGACCACCGGATCCCCGAGTCCTGCGTTTAGGAGCCGCGCCTGCCGCTCTCGCGAGAGCGAGCGAGATCGCGGGCTCGGCGAGGACGTTAGGAGAGCGGAACTCGCTCGTCGAAGTGAGTCGACGAAACTCGTCAAAGTTAGGAGTGACCGTGAATTTGTCATATTTAAGACGACTGTGAGAGAGCGCTCTGACTCTTAAGCCGGCGAGTGCTGCGGTCCGCGCCGACGCGGGGCCGCGAGCCGCCGGCGTCCCTCGCGGGGCCGGGACGGGGCCGGGACGGAGCCCCGCGGAGGCTCCGGGCGGACGCCGGTGCGAGGTGGAACTCCGGATAGTAATTTTGTAGTTAAACGAATTCTGTGATGTAAATAGTAGCCGTAAGCGACTGAGTCTTTGCCACTTTTTTACAAATCTACGAAACTAGATTAATTTATTGAATATTTCTTATATGGTCATAGTTGTTCATTTTTCGTTTTGTTGAATGTGTAACATATCTGTATGTATATTTTAATGTTGGTATATCAGAGTTTATATGCGCACGTCCGAGTGCGCTGCGGCCGCCGGCGCCGATGAAATAATAGTTCACCGACGATGATGTATCGTCATATTCGCGCGTGAGCGTGGACGGCGGCGCGCACTCGGCCGCGCTCGTCAGAGGAACTATCGTATCTCGTCATATCGCCGGCGACATATCTCGCGCGTGTCGGATCGCGCACGTTCACTCATATCGCGTCCGACAGACTGGATCCCCTTCTTGTAAATACGTCTGTGTAACATAGATAGATCTATAATTTGTAAGTATTAAGAGATTTGTTAATATAAAATTAAACCAACTCAAAGAGTTCACTCTACTGTTGACTTTATTTATTTTGAACGAAAATAAAGGTTGTCTTGAAACTGTGCTCTTGTCATTACTTACCGACCCAGTACACAGGAAGATAAGTTATGTGGGTAAACCGCGATTCCAAATGTCGACTGAAAGTATACTCCATACTTACGCCCTACGCCTTAATAAAATAATTGTTTTCTTATGAGGGTTATTAAATGATAACACTTTTGTTTGTGATGCATGATATCATTTATTTATTGAGTGGTGGAAGTATCATGAAGCGTATAGTGATGAATAAAATTCGCCCTGTATAAAAATTAAACCTTTAGTCTGACACAAACATTTACCATCATGTTGAAATTATTTTGAAAGGTTCATATAAAAAGAAAAGAAACACTCAAGTGAACAATACTTAGGAGAACCGTTATTAATTGACTTGTTAACATATAGAACGAATGGTGAGTGGCCTCATCAATGTTTTAGTGCGAGAAAAGAAGTGAAGCGGATGTGTCGTGAGGCGGATGTGTCGTGAGGCGCCGTGTCGCGGCGCGGGCTCAGTAGACCTCGACGCTCTCCTGGTGGTGCACGGTGTCCTGCCGGAACATCTCCACGTCCACCTGGCTGTCCGCGTGGATCACCTTGGCGCGCCCCTCCTGCGACACGCGACCGGTGAGCGCGGGCCCGAGGGCGGCGGGGGGGAGGGGGGACGTCGGGGGGGGGCCTACCTTCGGGTGCATGAGGATGAAGGGCAGCTCGGCCACCAGCTCGCCGTTGAGCGCGCCGAGGTACAGCTTCACCTTCACGCTGTAGCTCACCACGATGCCGAACGCGTCGCGCTGCTCCGGGTCCAGCAGCCTGCAACGAGAGACGGTCAGAGGGGGGAGGCTCGGGGGGCGGGGGGCGGGCGGGACTCACAGCGTGGTGGAGGCGAGCGTGGTGTCGGCGCGCTTCAGCTGGCCGTCGAGCGCCACGCCGCGCTTGTCGCGGTTGGAGGCCAGCGCCGGAGTCAGGTGCACCACCTTCTGCAGGCTGGAGCCGGGCTGCAGCGGGCAGCCGTCCCTGCAACACGCCGCGCGTCAGTGCGAGCGAGCTCCGGCGGGCGGGGGGGGGGCGGGGGCGCTAAACTCACTGCGTCTCCACGCTGGCGACCACGTTTCGGTACTGGCCGGACTGGAACAGAACCACGTCCACGCCCTGCTGGATGCTCGCCTTGATCTTCTTCACCACCTTGTTGCTGTTGTTGCGCACGCACATGTTGACGGCCACCGTCTCGCCGTGGATGTACAGCTGCGGACGGGAGAGAGGGAGCGTGAGAGAGGTTCGCGGAGGGTCTAGTCTAGGCACCAGGGTGGAGGCGCCCACCTGCTTGTCCAGGGTGAGCTCGAGCTCGAGCTGACCGGGCGAGAGCACGAAGTCCTTGCGCACGACGGTGCAGGGCTGCGGCCCCGCCTTGTGCGGCGCGTACTGCACCTTGCGGATGCCGAGCGCGACCGTGCTGCGGCGGTGCGAGCGGTCGATCTCGGAGTCGCCCACGAACAGCTTCACGTAGTAGTGCACGCCGCAGGGCTCGCCCTCGTCCTCCAGCGCCGGCTGCAGCGCGACGGAGCCCGGCGCGCCCGCGGGCACCGTCAGCCGCAGCGGCACCGCGCCCGCCCCCAGCTTCTTCAGCAGCCGCTCCTGGACAGAAGGCGGGTGTCAGCGCGCCGCGGCCCGGCGGCGTGGCGCCGCGTGCGTCGTACCTGCGTGCGGGACAGCTCGTAGGCGCGCTTCTCGGGCGGCGGGTACACCTGCTCGGAGGCCAGGAACAGCTCCTTGTAGAAGTTGAGGCCCATGACCTCGTCCTCCTCGCGGCCGTAGCGGAACGTGCACACCACCTGCGCGAACACCTTGCGCCCGCGCACGTACTCCTCGTCCAGCAGCACCACGCCATCTGGACACCACGCACCCCACGACATTTCATACAAAAATAGAATCATTTAATGTTATGGTGAAGCTATAATTTTCTTATACTCGTAAATATCACGGTTTGAAGATAAAATGGGTTACTATAATTTTAAACCAAGTTAGTTTATTCTAAAATATACTAATAACGAAGTACCGAATCGAAGTAAATTGTTATTCTTTTAGTGGGACTGAGCAAATCTTTGATTATTTAATTTAATGATTTATAAAAATATTTAAACCGCACTGTTTGTTGATGCAGGTTTGTTTCTCAGAGGCGGATTAGACTGCGCGATCTTTATTTTATTATCTTTGATTATTTGATCGCCAGAGAGCTGGAGAGAAGGGAGCTGGGGTTACATATTTAAGTAAATAAATATTGTTGGCAACCCGTGCCGCTACATCGAGCCCCGTAGCTCTGAGCTTGTATTTCGATACTATTTATCTGACTATACAAACCTATACCTAAATAGTTTATTTTGTTATAATGCGTAGACAACTCCTCTGGAGTGTGTGTGTGAAGGAAAAATGGAACCCGCTAGGAGTTGCGTCAATCGGATATGAAGGTCCATTGCGTCACTGAGGCAGCAAACCTCTTGCATAATAAGTTATATTCACGGAATGGTATATTTTTTACATTTTGAGAATGTGCGATATATTATAATATAGGAGTAGTTTCCTTGTGAAAGGACGCATGAGTGAAGGCGGTGGGTGAAGGCGCACCGATGGGCTCCACGTAGGAGATGTGGTCCACGAAGTCGCGCTTGGCCATATACAGCGTCACCTTGCCGTTGGGCGCGCACTTCTTGAACACTTTGAAATTGTACACCATCGTTACGAGCTTAGTCTCTGCGAGGAAGATACCGGCTTGCTGGAGCCTGGGACGACAGCGGGAGGGTCTACTGACTGCGAGCTCGGTCGGGCACTCTCGGGCACTCTCGGAAGCTCTCGGGGACTGTCGGAGCGACACGGAGCCCAGAACACGTTTGTAGCGGCGCTCGCTCGCTCCTGCCTTTATACGGGATTTACAGGCGTGTGGGGCTTCAGTAATCTCGTTAGCTCATTAGACATCGACTCGTGAAACACTGAGAAACTACTTAAGCTGCCTTAGTCATAGATCGCCATGTATGTACCAGACCAATAAGTACGGCTAAAACCCTATTTTTTTTTAATTTATGCTCCAGTAAAGGTTAAAGTCGATAGGTCAGCCATAATTCTAATAAACAGACACGATCAATAAACGTTTGTATTTCTAATCTATTAATAATTACTAATAATAAATTACGCTAATTACGATTAAGATCCGCTCCTTTCCCGTAAGGATAGCGAGCATGGTGCGTGGTTCTCCAGGTGACATTGAGCTTCCAGGTGACGTGATCAACGATCCTGTCGGCGGCCAGGCAAATCAAGTATTCTATCAGCAAAATGTTCTATCTTCAATATTTTACGTACTTTCCCACCATGTGGCATGGCCGTGGGACACCCTGTATATACTCATTCACTTTCTCGAGTTCGTGACCGTCTATTAAAACAGGGGTTGGGATAGTGACTTAAAAGAAGCCATAACCTTTGTCATATCCAGGTTCATTTTTAGGCCTACTTTGATATCATTCAGAACTGTAGGCGCATTCTGTAAACTCACTTCGATCCTCACTAAGCTGAATCCGCGGTGAATCGAGTTTTAATGAATACAAAACTGTTAAATCACCGCGGATTCAGCTTAGTAAGGATCGAAGTGAGTTTACAGAATGCGCCTACTGACGAAGATTCAGACAAAATAACTAAATGAAATGTTAACCTTATCGAAGATGATGCAAGCGCATGTCGTTAACATTGAGTCCTTTCTCCTCCCAGTTTAATTTATTGATGATCTTTCAGCGCATTGGTAGCAATTAAAAATGACTTAAATTAATTTAAATAATCTAAAGCTATTTACAATGTCGTCATATTGCTAAAATGTCATTAGCGACTAAAATTTGTTTATAGTTATAAATTTACATTAATTTTAGATTTAGAACGATTACATGACATTCGACATTCAGAACGAACCTCTTTAGGGTACACAGATAGAGCTCGCGAAAGGACATGGGCTACTTTTAACCGCGAGAAAATATGTAATTCGCGGGAGCATCCATTGTAAAGCGGGGACACTTTAGGTCACTGAAATTGTGGTTCGGTGCGGTGGTGGTGCACGGCGGAGGAACCGGAACCAGCGTTCTATGTGCGGCGCAACCACATCTCCAGCAATTAGCAAGCACATGCTTCAGCGGCTCCTCAACAGGCTGCATACAGGGTACCTATCGAACTCACTTCATTTCCTCATTATTCTAAGAAATCACATGAGGATCGTACATACAATTTACATATTTTAGAGGTAAACAAGAACATAATTAGGCTAAGAAGTTATTAGTAAATCATTATTTAAGCAGAAATTACAGTAAAATTGTATCATTAACCCACGGACTTACAGTTTACAAATCTAAATTTAAAATTTAAGAAAAATCCTCGATTCCTATGCCTAAATTTCCTTAAAAGTAAAACACCATTATAATATTTATTAATGTGCACGCGATGCGCTTTCATAATGAGACCCCACTCGAGTATTTTGCAGATTTTCGGTTTTCCTTCTCCACTCTCACCCCCATGCTTTACCCCCGAACAAAACAGAGGGGTATTAGGTTTGACATGTCTGTCTGTCTGTCTGTCTGGGACATCATAGCTTCCGAACGGATAGAGCGATTTCAATTTATTTTTTATTGAACAAAAGATGAGATTTGCGTGGGTGTTCTTAGACGTGTTTCAAATCGGTTGGGCCGTTTAAAAGTTATGGGGTGAGAGTGGGTAAGGAAAACCGAAAATCTGCAAATATACTAGTGCGGGGTATCAAATGAAATCGCATCGCGTCCACATTACATAATATTATGTTGTTTTACGTTAAAGGAAATTAAGGCATTGGAATCGGGGGTATTTCTTAAATTTTAAATTTAGTTTTTGGAGTTTACTCCTTAAGAAACGATTTGAGTTATAAGGCCCGGTATGGAAACTTAATGGGGAGTAAAATCAAGTGTTAACAAAAGTTGAGGCGTTACGTAGAAAGAGACAAACATATATATCTGTAGCATTCAACGTGTAAAAGAATGAGATGGAATACCGTCGAAACGTCACGTTCGAAATAAGAACTTTAACGCATTTTGATTGGTTGTTTGTTGTGTCTCTGGAATGCGAGTTACCATTTTTGACATTCGAATACGCGTTCGAAAAAGTATTCGTCTAACAGTCACTTAGAATTTCTCAGTGAGTAGAGGTGAGAGTGCAAAGTTATTCAGTAAAATCATCAATATTTACAAAAAAATGTTGGCCGGACGTTTCTTTTTCGCCCGAATGTCCGTGATTTTTGCCGTGTTTAACCGCACCGGAAATATAGACTTCATCCTGAGATCAACAAACGCGGCAAAAGCTTATCTTTTTTTTGGAGGTTTCGCCTGTTCACGTCCGTAAGTGGTAACCCTCTGAATCCTTACACGTGACCTCCGGGTGGTGCTAAGAACAGTCTCTGGTGGGAGGCTTCGGCCGCGGCTTGTCACCACCCTCCGGGCTGGGCCAGTGCGTGAAGCGATTTTTTCGTGTTTCGTAATGTGGCCCGGAGAATCCATCTACCTTCTAGGTCTTCATACCCCATCTTAGACCACATCGTCACTTTACATCAGGTGAGATTGTGGTGAAATGAAGGCTTATACAGGATAGAAAAAAAAACTTGTTTTGATAGTTAATTCAAAATTAGAAATTATTACTTTATGTCATCATGAGCCACGACTTCGTTTGTCTTACCTACTTAATAATGACTCGTCGATTGTAGATTTATTGCTACAAAACATGGATTGGATGTGAAACGTTGCTTTACCGCTACCTAGTACCTACCTAGCTACCCGAGGCGGCGGTCGTTCACCCGCGCGCGCGCACCGCGCCGCCGCCCGTCTACGGAAAACTAATGTGTCATGCTTTACTTCACATCCTGACTTGTTAAGTACGGTACATTATAGTATCTAGTAGAAATGCATCTTTAAGGTAGAAATTTTAAAATTCTAATAGAATTCTAGTAGAAATGTGTTTTTTATTACATTTAAAAACTTCACATTTGCTGTCATGCAAAATATTTAGCATGCCAATTTTTTTTTCTAACAAACAAATTTCGGGCGATCGATCGATTCTTACTAATGCTACGTATTTACTCGTGCTAATAAAGAATACGCTGACCTCGTTATGCATAATATTTAGTGAAATGCAATTAAAATATTATGGATAATATGAGGTCGGTGTATTCTCAAAGTAAGTAGTGTCTATTAGCTCGAGTTTCTCTGATAGCAGAACAAAGACAATCTTGTTCCTGGAGCTAGAAGGTCTCAGATAAGTAGGTGTAAAACTGTAAAAGTATATTTATGAAAGTCAGTCGCAGCACTGCGCTGTGCGAATGAGTCACTGACACCTGAATGCGTTCGCGCATCTTCGCAGTCACGTCTCGTATGTGGCATTCTCAGCTGCGGTGACGTCACGAGTGAAGGTAGCGGGGATTGAGGCAGTGAGGCAGCAGCCTTATTTCAACCCTACGCTGTGAGCAGAGGGTTCATTTTGCGATGACTCCATATTGAATACGGAATGCTCCTCACCCCGCGTCCCCCCGGCCCGCGAGCCGGCGGACCAGTCATTCACTCGCAGTTCTTACAAGGCGTTAGAAATTGGGATTGTTTTGTTTTCCGTCTTCATTTTCGTTAACTTCTCGTACATGATATATACAGTGTGTGAGAAACCTGCGTGCTGGAACAGGACTAGCCAGGTAGGAGGACCTTAGACACCCTACACGGTCTGATCTTACTAGAGTTCGACTTGTTGTGCGTACAATAGCGGTGCCTCTTGTGACAATTCATAAATATGTAAGTATTTATGAATGGAATAATTTAAGGGATATTGAATGAATGAATGTGATGCTGGCTGTCGGCCGAGGCTGGCTGGATGAACCCAACTTGTTGTTGAAGTCAGTATTTACATTATGCGAACCATTTAGTCACATCATGGATTGAGGATTTAGAATTTAATGCTAATACCTAATTCGTATTTACTTTTAAAACTTACTGTGAATTAATACGATAAATAGTGTAACTGGTGTATCATTTTTTTTTTGTGATGACTGATCACATTAAGTGAGACATCCACACAACAATGAGTAGGTCGCTATAGATACCGTTAGCACTGTCCGTTAGAAGAAAGTAAACATAACAGGAACAAGTGCAAGCTGTCTGTCTGTGATCATGATCACTTTAAAGTGGATGGATAATGGGGTGGTTTTTCAATAGACAACAAACAGTATTAGGTACTAACATAAAGATAGACAGACGTGACCGAGGACTCTTAATTTATAATTAGTATAGATATATACTATACCAACTTACACAAAAGGAGGAATATGACAATAACTAACATTACAGAATTATGACTTAAAACGTCACCAAATCATGGTATGTTACCCGTTTGTCATAATATTGTTAAAAGTTTGTTGAATTGTTTTCAGCCAATATAATTTAGAGTGCTGCCAGCTTCAGCCGGCAGATGGCGGGGCGCGGCGCCGGCGCGGACGCGGCCGCTCCCGCAGGTCACTCATTCATTTCACTAAAACACACATTAACCTAAAAAAAAGTCAATTAGAAGTAATTTCGAGAACGGTTTTAAATAATAACAGTTTTCTAGCACAATGTACCTACCTACTCTGAGATGAAATTGGCGACATCAACTATCATTAAAAAAATTAAAACAGCCGAACATTGTTTAATCGTCACCCGTCACTTATAGTTATAGTAGGTATATTAGATACAAGATACAAAATCATTTACATATTTCCATTGTTTGGTTTTACAAAACTTAGACACTGGCATAAAGTGATAAGATAAAAAACACTTCATGATTTGTACGGTGGTGTTGCAGGTGGGGCGGTAGAACTGCGCGAGGACGTGCCGCTGAAGGCGGGCGGGGGCGGGGGCGGGGGCGGCGGCGGGGGCGGGGGCTGCGCGCGCGGCCCGCGCCTCATCGCGGCCTGCTTCGCCGCGCTCTCCGCCGCCATCACGCTGGCGCTCTTCACGCAGATCTACTACAACGACTACGAGGTGAGTGCGCCGGCCTCTAGCCGATCCTGCACTCACTCGAAACTTCCTCTACCTACTAACTGATAGATTGATCATGTACATAAATCTAAATTTAAAATTTAAGAAAAACCCCTGACACTAATGCCGTAATTTCCTTCAAAGTAAGACACCATAATATTTTGTAATGTGGACGCGATGCTCTTTCATTTGACACCCCATACGAGTATATTTGCGGATTTTCGGTTTGCTTCCTCACTGTCACCCCCATAAGTTGAGTGCGTGTCGCAGGTGGTCCCGCACGGCGGCGTGTCGTGCGACGCGGCGGCGTGCGCGCTGGCCGGCACGGACGCGCTGAAGGCGGGCGGGCGCGCGCTGGACGCGGCCGCCGCCGCCGCGCTCTGCCTCGCCGTGCTCGCGCCGCACGCCACCGGCCTCGACGCGTGAGTGCGCCCACCGCTATACGTATCCTACACTGAGAGCGGGGCGGCGCGGGCGTGTCGATGAATATGTATTTCATTCTGAATAAATGATTTTGTATTTGTAAATCGGCCGATATGAAAATCTGTACAGTTGGGATTCTGTCGAAATTTTAATCTGTAATATTAAGAAATGCGTTTCTGCAGCGATGGTAATCTGTTCTTTTGCCGTAACCCAAATTTAGAACGCTGCCGTAACGGAAGGCCAACGATAACGCTTCGGCCTCGGTTAGGATGCCCCGCCTCGTTCGATACGCCTCAAGCATTCTCCATAGTCCGGCAACACTACCATGGCCACATGCAAGGTCAACGGCATTTAAGTCTGTCTAATCTCGGCACCGCTCGTTACAGAGCCGGGTCACTGCTGCTGTGGGAGTACCGGTCGGCGCGCGCCGCGGGCCCCCTGCTGGCCGAGTGGGGGCTGGCGGCGCGCGGCGCCCCCGCCCCCGAGCCCGCCCCCGCGCCCGCCCCGGCGCCCCGGCTGCTGGCGGCGCTGGCGGCGCTGCACGCGGCGCACGGCGCGCTGCCCTGGCGGGACGTGCTGCAGCCCGCCATCACGCTCGCCAAGTCAGTATTACACCTGATTACCATATTCCTATTGGAGATGAGGTGTCCCGAACACCACCCTAGAGATTCATGCCGACCTCGCACAGCCGCGGCATCCCCCGAGCCGAGAAGAAGGAAGCTCCGGTGCAACCACCAACGATCGGACAAGCTCGGTGGAATTATGGTCATCAACGGCAATGGGGCATAATCTTAGGGTGTATTTTGAAGTAGACTTATAATTCGACATTCAATCGCGTCGCGTCGGCGCAATCCATCTCAAAGTAAAGTTCTCATCAATACAATTTACTGGTGTAAATAGTTCTCATCATTTCGTCATCGCGAGCCTTTCATTAAATTGTAGTAGGTACCTACTGTGCTGCAGTACCTTTACGAAATGAGACTAACGATTGAATTGACTTATTATCCCGCATATGGAACGCCAAGAGGAATTTTTAGTGTTACCTAACTATACATTGGCAGCATGCATTAGTCGTAAGGAAAGAAAGAGAGGTGGTGTTTATATTTTAATTCACAATGAACTTCGTGATTGGATAGAATTGAAACAAGTATCTGAACTTTCGATTATGGGTTTAACTGAGTGTTGTGCAGTGGAGTTACCAACCCTTAATATAGTAATAGTTTGCATTTATAGAGTACCAAATAATAGCAATATTTATATTTTTTTTAATTGTTTACAAAAAATCCTACATGAATTGACAAAGAAATGCTATGATAATATTTTAATTGCTGGCGATTTCAATATTGACATTCTTAAAAGTAATAATGTAACTCTTGACTTTGAATGCTTGTTATTGAATTTTAATTTGAAACTTTCTCTCAGACAACCAACAAGGCTAGCAAGCAAAACCTGTATAGATAATTTTGCACATAATTTCAAGAAAGGATGCTCTGCTGAAGTAATTGAATTAGCTCTATCGGACCACACAGCACAGATTATCAAGTGCCCGCTTAAAAATGTGCTCCTGAAACACTGGTTCATAAAGCGACGCGATTACTCATTGGAAAACATTCAAAAATTTATTAACGCTTTAAAGAACATACTGTTTTCGGAAGTATATACCGCAGATGACCCTAACGTTGCCTATAATAATTTTATAGCAATTTATAAAATGTTTTATGACCTTTGTTTTCCTTATAAAATATTAATTAAAAAAACTACGAAGCCTGTAGGTGTTGTATTAATAAAACATAGGTTTTGTACCAAAAAGCAATAGCGAGCGAGAAAACAAACGTTCGCGCGAGCCGTCGTCATGCACACTGACACTTCCCCTCCCGATCGTCGCCCCGCGCGCCACAGCAAATATGTTTATTTACATTTTTTAAATTACAGATAAAAATAAGGTTTGTTTCTTACCATAAACTAAAGAAATAAAAATCAAATTAAAACTTAAAACTATAAACACTACGCGTCGCCTACAAAGCCTACACCATGGATTTCTCGTGGTATTAAAATATGCTGTACAAAAAAAAGAAATCTTTTATGGCAATTTCGAAAAAGTCCTTCTGCAGCCAATAAAACTAAATATAAAAAATATTCAACGACCCTTAAAAATATTATAAAATTGACAAAAAAATCACAAAATAATCATAAAATTGAAACATCTAAAAACAAATCTAAGACTACATGGCAAATAATTAATAGCTCTAAAAGAAATATACCTAGACATCAAATTAGATCAATTAAAATAAATAATAATAATATTACAAATCCAAGTGACATTGCAGATGCTTTTAATAATTTTTTCATTGACAAAATAGTTCCTATTGCACAATCTGGTAGAAATATAACTTCCCTTATAACTTCTCGTAGAGACTCTATGTTTCTTAAACCATGTTTACCTGAAGATGTCATCAAAATCATAAAATCTTTAAAAAATACGAATAGTGTTGGATATGATGAAATATCTACAAAAATACTTAAAGTTTCAGCTAATTATATATCTGAACCATTAAGTTACATCTTAAATTTGTGTCTTAGCGTCGGTAAATATCCAGACGCATTAAAACTCTCAATAATAAAGCCTCTGTATAAAAAATTGAATAAAGAGAGCATGGAAAACTACCGACCTATTTCATTAATACCAGTAATATCAAAGATATTTGAACGCTATCTCTACGATGCTATTTACAATTATTTTGAATACAAAAACTTATTTTGTAATGAGCAGAAAGGTTTTAGAAAAAACAAATCCATAAACATGGCCTTGTATGATTTTTTGTATAGAGTAACTAGTAGCGTCGATAAAAGGCAGCCAGTGAGCTCTATATTCTGCGATATGACGCAAGCATTTGATTATGTGAGCCACGACATACTCTTCCAAAAACTAGAGGCTTATGGTGTCCGTGGTAACGCAATGCATCTTATTAAATCTTATCTTGAAAAAAGAACACAAATTACTGAAATATGTAGAGTAAATTTAAAAACAAAACATGAATGTGTATATAGATCTCATGAACGCAAAGTTTTGTATGGTGTACCCCAAGGAAGTGTACTCGGCCCTTTACTCTTCCTTATTTATATAAATGATCTGCCAAAGTCGACAACACACCCCATGTCACTTTTTGCAGACGACAGCGCAGTGACAATTCAATGTACTAACAAAATGACGTATGAAAATGACATCAACTCAGCCTTAAACTCTATTATTTCTTGGTTGGATAACAATAACCTTAAAATAAATTTATCAAAAACCCAAATCATTAACTATAGACAACGTGATATAACAGCTAATAATAAACTAGACATTAAATATGATAGTAACAAAATTAATGAAGTTGACATGACTAAATTTTTAGGACTTATAATTGACATGAAACTTAATTGGAAAGCTCATATAGAATATTTATGTAAGAAAATCAATAATTTAGTATATTGTCTATTTAAATTATCCAAAATTGTTAACACAGAAAGCTTGTTAACAGCTTATCATGGCTTTATTTCCTCAAATATTCGTTATGGTATTATATTCTGGGGGAATTCGACGGATATTATGAAGATTTTCAAAAGTCAAAAGCGGTGTATACGAGCTATGTTTAACTTAAAACCAACGGACTCGTGCAAGCCTATCTTTAACAAATATAAAATATTGACGATTCCAGCGCTCTATATTTTCGAAACAGTTATGTTTGTTAAAAACAACCCTAAAATATTTGAACAACTTTCTGATACTGTGATACGAAATAGACGAGATCAACATAAAGTAGTTACTCGTGACGCCAAAACAACATTAATGCGTCGGAGTATATTCTGCTCAGCACCATCTACCTACAACAAATTGCCTAAATCTATTAGAGAACTACCTTGTTCGATGTTTCGGAAGAAAGTACATGAACTTTTGACTAAGAAATGTTACTACACATTTAATGAATTTTCAAGTGATAAATTTTAATACTATATTATGCGCCATGTTATTCTTTCAATAGTTTTAAATTATTTCAATTGTTTAATTTTATAGTTTTTTTGTTGTTATTATTCCTAATTTATTTTTTTGTGACATTTAATTATTTTAATTTTGACAAATGTAACTAATAATATTGCACGCTCATGAGGGCAGAATACATTGAAACTCTGAACATGTAACAACAATGTAACCACATGTATTTCATGCAATAAATATATTCTATTCTATTCTATTCTATTCTATTCTAAGCCGCGTCGGCCGAGTGAGAGCACTCTCGGCTTTCATTCCGAAGGTCGCGGTCGAGCCCCGCGACGAACCTCGGAATTATTCTTATCGAAAAATGTATGTGCGCTTTAAGCCCGCGCTTTAACGGTGAAGGTAAAATCGTGAGAGAGTCACAGCAGCGTGAACGAAAATAGGCTAACGCTATTATTTCGCGGTTCCAGAAGCGGTTTCCCGGTGTCGAGCGCGCTGGCGGCGGCGCTGGCGGCGGCGCCGGGCGGCGCGGCGGGGCTGCGGCCCGGCGCCGGCGCCGCCGCCACGGCGCCCGCGCTCGCCGCCTACCTCGCCGCTCTGCAGCGCAACACGAGTGCCGGTAATTTAGCATTTCAATCTCTATATTTTGTTTGACGACATCATTCGAATCGAACTGTTAAATCCTGATTTGCGTGCTGCGGCCATTAAATTGCAAAATATGTATACGTGGTACTTTCAATCCGAGGCGAGGAGTGATCAGGTCCAGCCGCGCGATGTTAGGTCAACGTCCACGATTTAACAAACCGTGATCGTGCACTTGACAGAGCTGAGCGCGGCGCGGGGCAGCGACGCGCTGACGACGGGCCGCGCCGCGGGCGTGGCGCTGGGCGCGGGCGGGCGCGCGTTCGTGGGCGGGCCGCGCGCCGCCGCCGCCGCCGCCGCGCTGCGCGCCGCGCTCGCGCCGCCGCCCGCCGACCTGGACGAGGCCGAGGCCAGGTGGGTGACTTCGATGTTCAGCATCATCATCCTACACACCCGGAGGACATTTTCGGAACGCGTGTGGCGCGTGACAGTCCGTTGATAACAGTAACGTTCGTTCCAGGGCGGCGGCGGCGCTGGGCGCGGACGGCGCGGACGGCGCGGCGGCGCCGGGCGGGGTCGCCACCGGGCTGGCCGTCGTCGACAGCTTCGGCGCGTACGCGGCGCTCGTCACGTGAGTGGGCCGCCCGGTCACGGCCAGCGACTCGGATCGAATCAACTATTTATTTGCCGAATACGATTCCATATGAGAGAATGTCGCGATTTAAAAATACAAGGAGCATTCAGAGCTCATCTCGGATAGCACCAGAGTCTTTGCTTAAAGATTCGGCATGAATTCGAGTTGCCCTACCTTTTTGGAATCGCCAACGTTTAAAAACTGCTGCAATTTAGTGATTTATCATAGATATTTTTCATATTTTATATCATGCGACATTTATAAATAGGAAAATCAAAAAATGCTATCATTATGGGACTAAAGATATATCTGATAACGAGCTAATGTAGCGGCTGCAGGAAGCCCAATCCCTATAGCTACGATTCAGTATCGATACTTATGGAAATATGTCTACTGACAGTGTTATAGGGAGCATCACCTGGTCCTTCCTATTTATCATCCACAATAATGATTCGCCTCATAAGGAAATAGTGAGGAATACCGCGAGGATCGCATATCGATTTAGTAAATGTTATGTAAAGTTAGGTCCGCTGCAGGGGGCTGTCGGAGGCGTTCGGCGCGGGCCCGGCGGCGGGCGGCGGCGCGTGGCGCTGGGACGGCGCGGGCGCGCCGCCGGACGTGGCGCCGGCGCTGCTGGCCGAGGCGCGCGCGTGCGGCACGCGGCAGGTGGTGGGCGCGGGCTCGGCGGCGGCGCTGGCGGCGGCGGGCGCGGCGCTGGCGGCGGGCGGGGGCGCGGCGGCGGTGGAGCGCGCGCGCCCCGCGCTGCGGGGGGCCGAGGCGCCCGTCAACGTGGTGCAGCAGAGCGGCGACGCGCTGCTCACGCACGCCGACTCGCGCGGCGGCGGGCTCGCCTCGCGCTTCTGAGCCGCGCTTTCCGCTCTCGGGAGATGATTGCGAGTTACTTGAGTAACGAGAGTAAATGACGTTTTTATATTTCCAATCGTTTTAATATTTCCCATGGAGTAAGATATCTGCGAGCGCGGCCGCGGTGCCGCAGCGAGCCGAGGAGCAGCTTGGAGTGATTCGCGCTTGTCACATTTTGCGATTTCAGACTGCGCGCCGATTGAGTAGAATGCGTTCTGTGAATTCGCAGCGATTCTCGCGCATTTCCGCTTGCGAAGATACGTTTCGAAGTCGCGCACCGCGGGACTCGACCCCGCGCGGTTCCCTGCGTCTCCTCTGGAAGGCGCGACCAGCGGGATCACTCGCGGATGCACCGTTCGTGCGCTGTGTCAGATAATAAATACGTACCTAGTCTGTTATTATCTATTTAATATTCCCTTTTTACTAAAGTGGCATTAGTAATCGCAACTAAAGTGATAAGTAAACATAACTGTAGCTCATCATTATCATGTCATTTAAACGTCTTTATTTTCCTTGTATTCCAAGGATTACGTCTTAATTCACGTGACGGGTGAAATCAAATTTAAAAGGTAATTGTTAATTTTCATGGCTTTCCGTTATTCTGATTGTATTTGTTATTTAGAGAAAAATAAACCTTATCAGTAACCCTTTCAATCTGCATCCTAAAATACAGCACATTATTTTTTGTCACATTTGACCGGTTCGAGTCCCGACTGAGGCAAGCGATTTTTCATAAATCCTTAAATGCAGTATTTATTGTTTTTAAAAACAAAGGAAAGTCTCCCTTACACAAAATGTGCTATTTACAATATTTAAGGTAGTTGCCATCCATGTGGCAAATTTTATAGTTTAATCCGAATCCGACCTATGATCAAACGGAAGGCGGCTCAATTTGGAGACAGGTCGTGTGAACTCAGTGTTATTAGATGTACGAACGCTGACAACTCGCACTACGTTATCCGGGCCACTATGCAACTTGGTTATTTTACCTAAAGACCATTTGAGAGGTGGATTCGAATCAGAATGTATGAGAACCAGATCGTTGACTTGAAGGTTTTCTCGGTTGGTAAACCATTTTTGACGCGTTTGTAGTGTGTGCAAATAATCTTGTTTCCAAAGCTTCCAAAATTGTTGTGACATGTGTTGAACGGATTGCCAGCGCTTCAACAGAGAATTCGTGGACTTAGTGAAATCATATTCAGGTACCGATAGTAGTTCCCTACCAACTAGAAAGTGAGATGGAGTCAGTACTTCAAATTCGTTTGGGTCACTAGATAAGGGACAGAGGGGTCTTGAATTAAGCACAGCTTCTGCTCTTACAAAAAGCGTTGAAAGCTCTTCAAAATATAGCGCTCGGGAGCCTACAGTACGTTTCAAAAGCATCTTAGCAGACTTAATTAGTGCCTCGTAAAGGCCTCCGAAATTACTTCCAGCCGGCGGATTGAAGCGCCACATCACACCTCGCAATGTTAGACCTCTGGAAATGTTATTGACATCGGAGTTGAAAAACTCGGTCACCTCCTTGAGCTGCCTATTTGCTGCAACAAAGTTGGTTCCATTAACTGATACCACAGAATGACAGAGACCTCGTCGAGCTGTAAAACGATCAAAGCAGGCTAAGAAACATTCTGCACTTAGAGAAGACAAGACCTCTAGATGAACGGCTCGAGTGGCACAACACACGAATGCGCATAAATAGGACTTGGAAATGTGAGCATTTCGACGAGTAGACTCTTTTGTAGGAAATGGTCCACCAATATCAACTCCTACAGTGTGGAAGACATGAACATCTGCGGATCGATATTTAGGTAACTCGCCCATCAAGGGTTGAGAATTTGATGGCGACACCAGCATGAGATACATTTAAGCGTGCGCGACCGGATAACGCTACGCGCTGAAAGTATCCAGTATTTTTGGTTAATCAAACTTTGAAGAGTCCTAGGGCCCACATGTAAATGTAATTTGTGATAATAGTCAATCAGTATGTGCGTGAAATTTGATTTTTTAGGAAGAAGTACTGGATGTTTCCTTTCAAAAGATAACTGAGACTGTGAAAGTCGAACTACATTGATTTTCTTTTGAGAGCGTTTTAAAATCTTCGGAGAAATGCCTTCCGATTGTCAAACACCGTCAGATTTTTAGGCTCCATCGAGCGAGAGCGACAAATTCGAAGAAACTGAAAACATCTAGCTATTACATTAATCAACTTACTAAAACTAGAAAACTTCTCAGTAAGTTTATAGAACTCTGACGGTTCCGTTTCCGAAGTTACCAGTGCAGCTCTTTGATTTCTTTGTTCTGGAGGGTCACGATTTCGAAATTCATCCATAGCCTTAATAGGCCATTGCATTCGATCCAGTCTCAGCCAGTCTGGACCATTTAACCATTCATGATTAGCCAACAAGGTGGATGGCAACGCACCTCGGGAACAGATATCTGCTGGATTCGAATCACCGCTCACGTGATACCAACTGTTATGGGGAACACTGTCGAGGATTTTAGACACTCTGGTGGAGACGAAGGTTTTTAATGTGTGACAGGGTGTGTTAAGCCAAGCCAAAACGACGGAGGAATCCGTGAACAAGGTGACATTATTTATAGTAATACGATTTTCTAAAATAGACAGCGTATATTTGATCAGTTTAGCTAAGAGATGAGCAGCCATTAATTCAAGGCGAGGAATACTTATGGTCTTTAAGGGTGCTACCTTAGATTTCGCAATGATTAAACTAACCTTTATCTCGCCGTCGTCATTCCTTGAAAAGAGATACACCACCGCTGCATAACCAAGGGCTGAAGCATCACAAAATCCCAAAATTTGACAGTATCTATGGCGAACTACCTTAATATGCCGTTCGTGTCGGATATTTGACAATAACGGAAGTTCAGCTACATAGGATGTCCATTGTGAAGCTAAATCTGAAGGAAGGTTTTCGTCCCAGTCTATCTGACGAGCCCAAATCTGCTGCATAAAGCATTTGGCATAGAATATGCATGGAGCAACAAATCCGAGGGGATCGAACTGCCGGCCTATTTGAGATAAAACTGCACGTTTTAACAAAATCGATCTAGATGTATCTATGTTAAAGGAAAACGAATCAGGAGCGGGGAGCGGGTAGCCATTGTAATCCTAGCACCTTTATAGCCATGTTCTTCTCATCGTCAAACGCAATGGGTGTTTCGAGATGAGCCTCGTCCAAGTGTTCAAGAACATCTAGAGAATTACTGGACCATTTGCGCAAGACAAATCCACCCGTCTTAAGGAGATCTACGAGCTCTTGTTGGAGTTCTATAGCCTCTTCCTTGGTAGCAACGGAATACAACAGGTCGTCCATAAAGAAGGCAGTCTTCAAAACGTGAGCAGCTCTTGGGAACCTGTCAGCTTCATCATCGGCTAGTGCATGTAAGACCTTAATAGCTAGATAGGGGCTACTAGCCACACCGTAGGTAACAGTATTTAGCTCAAATACTTGAATAGGTTGATCAGTCGCGTAACGCCATAGAATATGCTGATATGGCCGCTGGTTTTGATCAAGTATTATTTGACGGAACATTTTGCATATATCTGCTGAAAGACATATATCGTGAATGCGAAAGTTTATTAACAATTCATTTATATCAGCTTGAAGCTTTGGACCCGGTAACACCAACGAGTTAAGAGAAACATTATTCGACGTGGATCCCGACGCATCAAACACCACACGATGAGAAGTTGTTGTACTAGACGGCTTAATAACACAAAAATGTGGAATGAGGTACTTGTAGGGCATGCAAAACGATAATCGATAAATTATCGGTAATCGGCTCATTTATGTCGGCGATAATTATCGAAAAAAAACGATAAAATATCGATAAAAAATAATTTCTTAAATAATCATCAAAACCATTTCCATCACGGCGCCTCAATCGCGAGTGTTTAAAACTACCCGCGCAAATGCCGCGCAAGCAAGCTTACCTGTGTTTATGGCTTTGGTTAAATGGTTTGAATTTGAATTTTCGTTGTGTGTGATTCAGGCAAAGTTCGATGATGGAAGGATTTATACTATACTAGTACTACTCAAAACAAAATAAGGGCCACCCGAGTAATTTTGTTTCTAGACTATTTTTTGCTGAACCTCGCGACGAAAATATTTTTTTATGATTGCATATTGTTCTCAAGTGTTGCGTTAACGATAATAGTGAAGTACTAGGGTAGGGATATTAGTGTTGACGGTATGGTAAAAAAAAAATTATGTTCCACTTAATGTGAAGTGGGTATAGTGTTTTGGTTTATTTTTTATTTTGATCCCAGATTAGTTTACTCAAGTCTACTGACAACTACGGTTGTTCTCGGAAGTTGAACGTGTAATTTGATATTTTTAACGTAAAATGCCAAGAATTCGCCGCCATTTGAACAATGCTTCTGCTACCACGGCCGTAACGATGGTAGAGGCTGGGCAATCGCAAAGTTCCGTGGCCTTACAGCTGGGATGTTCGCGAAGGGCTATATAAAACCTTTGGAACCGGTATCAGGTGACCGGGAGTGTATCCCGGCGTCGTGGCTCTGGAAGAATTCGAGCTACCACCGCTCAGAAAGACCGGTACGTGGTCGACTCTCAACGACGATATGATGATTGTGGTACGTGGTGGACTTACTGCACGACGTGATCGTAACGTGACAGCGCGGGCATTACAAAACCGATTACGCCGGACTACTGGTACCCTTGTCAGCGACCACACCATTAGGAATCGTTTGCACGAAGACCAGCAACATTCACAAAGGCCTGTAACCCGCACTAAACTGACTAGACTGGGCTCATCGTGCAAATCGATTACGGTTTGCAAGTCAACATCTTGAATGGGGTATGGAGGAATGGCGTAAGGTGCTTTTTACGGATGAGTGTAAGGTGAAGTGACGATCGACGTATGCGGAAAAGAAGCGGAGAAAGATTTACCGATCCTTGCATTCACGAACGTGACAGATAAGGTGGTCCCAATGTCATGGTCTGGGGCGGGATCAGCTTGCAAGGTAAAACTGACCTTGTTTTTCTGAATGAGGGCACTGTGACGTCTCAGAGTTACATCAAACGGGATGTCAGGCCATATGTGATCCCATTTTCACAACGAGCGGTGGACGGTTTCATCCTGATGCACGACCGCATACAGCCCGGGCGACTATCTCTGTCCAGGAGGAAGCCAATATTCAACTTATGGCATGGCCTGCGAACAGCCCTGACCTGAATCCAATTGAACACCTTTGGGACCTATTAAAACGCCGAGTCCGTGCAGCTGAAGAGGATGTCCACAGCCAGCAAGAGTTGATTCAATTGCTGAAAAGGTGCTGGGAGGAGATATCACTTGAAAACATCCGCCATCTTATTGAGAGCATGCCATCGAGGCTTCAAGAATATGTTTTGAAGAGGGGAGGACATACCCGATATTAAAAAATAAATAAACAACTTAGCTGTGCTTTAGTCTACAATTTAATGATAATTATTGTCAGGTGTAAACAGCCATAAAAAGTGATAAAATCCAAAAACATTGAAATGTTAATTATCTTATGTCTAATTGGATTAAAATTTATTTCATTTAATTTAAAAAACATTGTTTTTTTAAATTTAAAACAATCAAAGCAAAAAATCCGAAACAAAAAATAAAAAATGGGAAAATTCGTGGTGGACCTTATTTTGTTTTGAGTAGTATATAACGATATAGATAGATTAATAGTAGGTAATACAAAAATTAAATACAGATTGGATAAATAGAGCAGCCGAAACGTAAAGATATTTTTCCTTTACCAAAACCGATAATTATCGATATTTATCGATAAATAGAGCGATAAATATCGAATTATCGATTATCGAAAAGTTTCGATAATTGCATGCCCTAGTACTTAGTTGTAGTGTTCGGTGCTACCCCTAGACATGTCATGTGGCCTAGACTTTCATATTCTCGCATAAAACTGTGATATTGAGACTTTAATTCCGGGTCACGTTCTAATTTTGACTCAAGACTCAAAAGACGACGTCTAGCCATAGCGGTAGAATCACCTAAGTCAATTTCACACCGAAAAGGGTATTTTACGACATATCGGCCGGTGTCATCACGCCTGTGCTCTGTAGTGAATAAGAAATCGGCGAGTTCATCCTCTGGATTACGATGTGCACCATCGGGAATGTTCTCCACTTCCCAAAACGAACGTACTATATGATCAAGATTAATAGAAGTTCCGCAAAACGTATCATTTTGATTAGCTGAACCAGCGTTATCGGTCCCAGCCTGACCGAGAATAACATAACCAAAAATCGAATTCATAGCTACTGGAAGACCCTGTTCGAGAGGCTTTATTTTTTCTCCGTCGTAGATGTAAGGAAACAGATCACCTGCCAATAACATTTCCACAGGTGCGAGTGTATGATAACCTGGATCTGCTAACATTAAATGACGATATTCATTAAGTGTCTTATTTGACAAAGACATTGTAGGTAGATTACCAGCAATGTTTGCAACAATGACCGCATCAGTGGAAAGGATGGGACCATCGCTGTGTCGTGGTTTAACATTGCATGTAGTCAATCCGAACTCTTGCACTGGATTGTTACCGAACCCAATCGGTTCAAAATTACATTTGCGGCGCCTTAATCCTAAGCGCTTAGCACAATCCTGAGTGATATAACTCGACATAGCGCCGCTATCAATTAATCCACGCACGGTGTGGTACTTGCCCCAGCAATCTGCGACGTGGACGACCGCGGTGCCGAGCAGAACTGTCAATTTAGCCGAGCACGTAAGAGCCACTGCACTTGAACTCGAATTCGCAGCAGAGTCTATGTGCAGTGTGTGGTGATGTCTATTTTTACATATCGTACAGCGCACCTTAGACGGACAGTCGTCGAGGGCATGCGCACGTAAGCAATTCTCGCACAAATTTAATATTTTAATTTTTTCGAGACGCTGTGCTGGTGTAAGATCGATGTATTCGACACATCGATATATGGAATGCATTTTTTTACAATACAGACATTGCATGGATTTTGTAGGTACAGCTTCGTCTGTAGTAAGAGCGGTAACGGACAAGGTAGGCCGCTGTGAACTTGTAGAAATCGATTTTGTAGAAGGCTGATTGATTACCTTCGACTTGGATGGATTATACCGTGCACTATTAGTATTAGTGCATAAGGTGGGCTGGGCCATCTCGAGGTCATCGACCTGTTTCTCGACAAAAGTTATAAAATCGCGGTATGTAGGTATTTTTGTTTTGTCTAAGTCTCGTTCCAAATCACGCCTAGTCACCTGGTCGAGATTACGTAAAGAAATGTAGAACAAGATAAAACCTGACAAATCAGGAAGATTAAGTGTTGTCAGAGCTTTAATATTTTCCTGAAAAGTTTCTAGAAACTTAAAAAGTCCGGAAACTGACTCACTTGTTAATGGTTGAAATTCGAATAATTTGTCAAGATAGGCGTTTGCCAGCGCACGCTTATTCTCAAATCGTTTTTCCAAAGTACTCCAAACAATTGTGTAATTATCTGACGTGACAGGCATTGACTTAGCGATGGTTAATGCAGGACCGGAAACTACAGACAATAAATAATGAAACTTCTCAACATCAGCTATTTTGCTTATTTTCGTGAATTAATCGCATAAATGTATCACGAAATGTCGGCCAATTTTCACGTTTACCGTCGAAAGCATAAAGTTCCAACTTCGGTAATTTAACCTTGCAAGAACCCTCAACATTCTGAGAAGAATTCATAGGCTTCGACATCTCTAAAGATTCTGCCACACCACGAATGTGAAAATAAATATCGTCGAAACTCTGTAATTCTTGATACGACGGGGTGTAATGCGGTGCGGTACATACTTCTTTTTAAGCAATATTATATTTTTTACACTATCTTCATATTTTTTGCGCCAAGAAGGTAATGCGGGGTTTACACGGGTCGATTTTCGCCGTGCGACGAGTCGCTTCACTAATTGCCTCACCAAGCCGCATCGCTAGCCCATTTACACTGGTTACTAAAATCGCATGCGGCTCTGTCATTTCCATCGAAAATGTTGAGCAGAATAGCCGTTTGTGCCGGAATTGAAATAATTAATTATTCAATTATTCAACAAAAAATAAGCATGTTCCATAAGCATGGATGCATTTCATAGCATTCCAAAAAGTGTATGGTGTTATTTTTGTTCATGGTTGTTACGATACATGTACACAGAAACGCTGTAGTAAATAAATACACGTGCGTGCGCGAAACACCTTCATGCGGCGGGCGATCGCCTGCAACTGATCGTTTACACGGTCGATTTTAGTCACCGGTCGCATGCGGCCGGTTGCCGCGCGGCCAACTTTGGGGCTTGCGGCTTTAGTCACTTGCAACTTAGCCGAATTGCCATTTAGATGGTCGATTTACGCCGCGCGGCAAAAATCGTGCGGCTTTAGTCACCCGTGTAAACCCCCCATTACTCACACAAACGTGCTTGAAAATCACCTAACAACTCGCTTCTTTCACACACTTTTTTAGAAATTTCGAACAAGGTTTGCAATCGTAAAAAACACATTTCTTTAGTAGTTATATGAGGTTGTACCAACTCGTCATACTCATCGATATCCGATTCAGACTCCAATCCTTTGCCGTCATCTTTTTTAGGCGGCATTTTGTAAAACTGAGCGGAAAATCACTGAACAAGATGCAATATGGCGCGCGGTTTACGTAAATAATTTCATAAATTTACAACTCTAAATTGAACTAGTTTTATGAATGTAGACGTAAATTCGATGATAAGAAGTTAGAAAAAATACCTTTACGAAATAATATATCGAATAGTGTACACAGTTATTGAGAAATGTAATAAAATGCACCGCGATCGGAAGCGTGAACGTGCTATAGGTTACCTACCTACAGCCGCAAAAAACAGTAAACTACGCAATAAATTAATGTAACTTTACAAAAACTGGAATATTTCGCTGTAATTGACGACGTAACTGGGTCATTCGCGATCGGAGGACCAAAAATGGTTAATTTCTATAGTTTTTATAAATAAATTTCTGACTCGACTTACCTAGGACTTCATGCAGATTGATATTAGGGACGTCCCACTGTTACGACACACACAATAACTTCCAAACACAATGTTTCTTGTAATATGATAGGTTTTTCTGGGAATTGATCAGTTTTATGCGTTATTTTAAATATTTTGTTGTATTTTGATTCACAACCGGCACAGCCACCATTCCAAGTGAAGTTTTCATCGTCGGACCACCGCGCGACGCAGGTGGCGCTAGTAGTCGCAAGATTGCTTGGCTTTTGACTTTGACATGAGGTGTGGCAAAGTAGTGCATAGGTGTACGGTCGTGTCGTGAGTTCGAGTCGAGTCAATATAAAAACCCAACACCTACATATAACTAAGAACCACAGCTGACAACACACACAAATACCTACATCTGTTCATTCTATTATATCCGCGACTACCGCATAGTTATAACTACTCACGCCCGTCTATGGCCCGCCTATAAGAATGCCGAAGGTTTTGGTTGCTAAACGGACAAATCTCAAAAACCTCGCAATAGATTTATGTAAACGTTTAATTCGTACCTATGCAATTTGCCGAGGAAGGCACGGAAAAATACCTACCTTATTTTAACCAAAAACAGGGACGGCAAAGTCGCAGTGTGCAGCAAAAAGCATCAAAATAATACCTAAAAGGTTTTTTTTTTTTATATTAGATAAGCCCTTCATTTGACCACAATCTCACCTGATGTAAAGTGAAGATGTGGTCTAATGCTGGCTGTACACACGCGTCGAGACACCCCGAGACAGGCCGAACGCGCGTGTGTACAGGGCGCTCTCGTCTCGTCTCGCTGTCTCGTTCTCGTCTCGGTCGGTCTCGGTGGCTTGTCGGTTTTTTGCGCCCGAGTCAAAGGGTCTCGTTGGCTCTCGCGAGGTAAACGAGAGCGAGCATGTACACACTCGTTCATTTACTTGCTCGCTGATAGTATTTAATTGTTTTTTAATTTAATTTTAATTTAATTTAATTATATTATTTTTTTTCTTATTTCTTCATGGTTTACGAATTTTATTTTTATAGTAAATGTTAAAAAAATTATAATAGCTCATGGCACAAATACAAATAGCAGCAGCAATTTCTACGTCCATTGTCGCGTGAGTCTTCAGTTCAAATGTTAGAACGCGTGTGTACAGGCATGCTCTCGACGAGACCCCTCTCGGCCGAGACATTCGCCGAGAGGCTCTCGTCGCGTGTGTACAGCCGGCATAAGATATAACTAATGTTATATCTTATAATGATGATCTGGTTATAAATAATGCAGTTCAAATAAGTAGCAGCCGGTACCTACGCCCTTCCTCAATCTAACGAACGGCTGCAAATGATCTACCTTCCTCTTCAGTCTCGTTTTTACCAGGAATTAAATGTAAATAAGCCCTACTAATGTATGATTGTATATCCTCTCGAGGAGAAGCTGTACGAATTGTATCCTTTACACATCAAAAATGACAGTATTTATGACAGTGTAAAATTACAGTATTTTAGTATTAGGTAGGTATTAGGCATGTAGGTAGTAAATGTAAGTCGTACGCAGTTGTTAGTTCAATCAAATGATTGTTGGTACACTTGCGCACACAACGAGTCACGACGCAGAGTATTCTTGTCTTTCCTAAAACCAACTCTATTTATTTTATGTGCCTAATAGGTATTTTTTGATGCCTAACATCTAGGGGATTCGCACGTAACACGGTTTTTTTGGTAGAATTAATTGCGTATAACGAATCAGTAGATTGCCGAATTGAAAAGCAGTGGTGGCTTCTTTTAATTTATGTGACTCCCTGAACTTGGGTTTTAACGGTGAAGACAAATAACGTGAGGAAACAGGTATGTTCCGTGAACTTTGGCGAGTTTGAAGCACATGTGATGCCGGCTGTACACACGCGACGAGAGCCTCTCGGCGAATGTCTCGGCCGAGAGGGGTCTCGTCGAGAGCATGCCTGTACACACGCGTTCTAACATTTGAACTGAAGACTCACGCGACAATGGACGTAGAAATTGCTGCTGCTATTTGTATTTGTGCCATGAGCTATTATAATTTTTTTAACATTTACTATAAAAATAAAATTCGTAAACCATGAAGAAATAAGAAAAAAAATAATATAATTAAATTAAATTAAAATTAAATTAAAAAACAATTAAATACTATCAGCGAGCAAGTAAATGAACGAGTGTGTACATGCTCGCTCTCGTTTACCTCGCGAGAGCCAACGAGACCCTTTGACTCGGGCGCAAAAAACCGACAAGCCACCGAGACCGACCGAGACGAGAACGAGACAGCGAGACGAGACGAGAGCGCCCTGTACACACGCGCGTTCGGCCTGTCTCGGGGTGTCTCGACGCGTGTGTACAGCCAGCATGACATTCGCAAACCACTTGGCCAGAGTGGTGAAGAAAGGCCAAATCGCTCGTCAAGGGAAAGACCCTGTGTTCCAGCAGTGGGAACGTTATGTTAGGGAGATTATGTAATCAGTAGAGTAGAGCCTCTCAAACGAATAGAAAAAATACCGCCTTAGAACTGAAAATATGAATAGGTATAGGTACTTAATGTATATTTCAGCCGCAAAAACCTTGACCTGGCGCCAAACAATGAGAACTTAATATTCTAAAATTGTCTAGACAACAAGTAGATTTTTAGCAAACAACCGACTTGCGGTTTAAAATAAATGGTTTTACGTGGTAATTTTATTAAAGTTATTTTTCGGCGGGTAAATTGAATAAGTTTTTCTTAAATTTAGATTATTACAACATTTTCAATGTCCATCAGTAGATATCCTAGAGTTGATATGATGATGATTATTAAAAGCTGTTGGTTTTACTAGTAAATAAATAAAGAAATAGGAATACCGCCGCGGAGAGTAGGTACGCCGAGGAAAGGTTCACTGGATCATAGAATAATAAATTACATTAAGCTTTTGATACAACCATTGGATAGTAAGACCTAATCTATGAATGTAAACTATTTTCACAGCGAATACCTACTTCAAAACAAGATAATAATGTTAAGGTTAAACAATATACCTACACTAAGTAGATAATAGTTGCAATCAATAAAATAAATGCTTCGTTCTAGGAAAACAACAAGGCTATAGCTGCTAGAGCGTATAGAACTAGGTACCTATATGTATAGGACAGTTGTTTACACGATGCAGCACATTGTTCATGTTTTCTCGTAGTGTGGACGCGGCGCGGGGCGCGGCGTCACTCGCCTCGCACGTGGCGTGTACCGACATCGTCGCATCTTTCGTTCTCTACATAGTAATGCGTGTTAGTGTTAAAAATTCACACGATTTCAGTATGAAGTATGAATTATGTTATGAAATGTTTGAACTAACGTTTAAAATACGACTTAGGTATTTCAAAAAATGAATAAAATGCTTATTAATTCAATTAGATTTGAAACAATTTAACAGAAATTCGAAACCTATATAAAATTGTCTAGCCAGCTACTACACGTACCTATCGGAGGAAAACAAATTTTTGTCAACGTTCCAAAGTAAGGTGGGTGGGTGACTACTTATCTCAGTTCGAGAATAACCGGTGATTAGATTAGGGAACAATGGACGCTGCACGCGGCAGGCGGCGCCGGACGCGCGCCACCCGCCGCGGGCAGCGGGTCCATCGCCGCATGCTCCTGGCCTAGGCAGGCGCGGTGGTGACGGTGCGGTGTGGGCGCTGCATTCACATTTTCAAGCAAAACCAAAACGACTAGTCCGACCTTGATGCGGCTATTGTGATGGTTCTGGTTTTCCGTAAGTACCTAATTTCATGCCAAATTAGCGGCTTGAATGTGGAGAGGTAATACAATACCTATCCATTTTATGAATTTTAATGAAAGTATGTTGTAACGTAACTTTGTTTTATGTTTAGATTTGTTTATTTTAGTTGTTTTTAATACTTTAGTTCTAATACGGCATGTGTCATAAATAAATAAGTTACACTCTTAAATTAAGAGTGTAACTTATTTAAGTATTTATTTATGGTTCGCTGGGTTGAGTTTTGAGTGTTATAGGTACCTATCTTTGTTGATATTGTTTCGAATAGTTTCAATTTCTAAATTGTTTAGTTTATTTAATGCTGTGACTGAAAGGGCTTTCAACGGAACATCAGCGTTATCTTTTTACAGGAAATAAAGTCAGCAAATGCTGAGCTGGAAGCCTACTACATATTTTTAGGTTTCGTTTTGCAAATTTGCAAAACGAAATGTGAAATGATTGTATGGGTTACCGCGGTGAAAACCGATATAGGTAACAAACTTGCAGTAAGTTTATGAACCAAACACCTCGTTACTGACGTCACACACGCCAAGCTCGTCGGAATAGGCGCGTTCCAGATGCCCGAAAGGGGTAGAGATTTTTATATATAAAAAATATATAAAAATCTCTCTAAAATAGCTTAAAGGTTTATTACATTATATTTTGGTTAAGAAACGTTTAAAAGCAGTAAAAAAGTGCATATTAACCGACTTTTCAAAAATAGATTCTTTAGTTGGCCTATATTACTCAGATTTGTTCCATGATTGGCTACTTATTATGTAGGTAGGTATAAATGCTCATACATTTTCTGTGATAATAAGTTAGGATTTTACCTTACTAACTCTAAATGTAGAAAAACCATAGGTTACACGCTCGCCACAATCGAATCGCCTCGCACTCGGTTTCTCTTTAGAATTACTAAACAATAAAAACATTCATTAAAAGGTCGTGAAGTAGTAAGTAGATAACAAATAAACAAACATCATAAACATGTTTCGCGTTGCTCATAAATAAATGGTAAGGTTGTCCACCCGTCCGGTCCGGCGGAGCGCGTGGCGGCGCGGGCGGCGGCGCGGCGTGGCAGCGCGCAGGGAGCGGAGCGGCGAGGCGCAGCGCGTCGCGCGCCGCCGTCAGTACCCGCGCAGTGGGCGCGCGCGCGCGACTGTCCACCGCCGCCGCGCCGCTCTCTGTACCGTGTGTGTGTGAGTCGCAGCGGCCGCGCGCTCCCGCAGCTCACCGTGCGCCCGGCGACGATCTCCCGCCGGCGCCGGGACGACTACGACATCGAATACACAAACGCAGTAGAATAGCACTAGAAACGCAATTAGCGACCAGATACGATCAGCGACTCGACACGATGTCATCAGGTAGGTGATTACGTCGGTGAGAGACGATCTGCTAATCAAATTAAAGATTGTTGCATCAGGCTGGCGGGCCGGGGTCTGGTGCCGAACGAGCGGTCCTTATCTCCCCGCAGGCCAAACTGCACTACGGTTTTTGTATATTTAATTAAATCACATATTTAATTCATATAATTCATTTCAGACAACGCTAATAGTGTGGGAATAGATATAGAGGTAATGTAGGTATGTTGTACCTTATTTAATTTTGTGATTTTTATTTAACAAAAATGTTTGAATGGGCTGTGTTAGGTGTTACGGCTCATCGAAACACTTATTAATAACATGAACTAATCTAAGAACAAAAAGATATTAATTACTTAGTCTAAGTAGGTAGGTAAGTTAGGTACCTACCAAAATGACTGTCAAATAAGATTACATGTTATCACTTATCAGTCAGTTATAATAATGTGCAAACTGCAAAAAACTGGAATTGATTCCAATGTTGTCGTGTCTCAGAAAACTTATTAGGTGCTCGCAGCTAGATGATAGCTAGCTGATAGGTATTTATAAATAAATGTGCCCATTGCTCCTGCCGCTAAAACACAACAATAGAATGCCGTAATAAAAAAATATTTAAACTTGGACAATTTAAAATTAAGATAGGTCTGAGGCTTTTAAAATAAAATTGACTAACGTAAATGCACTCGTTTCATAGACCACGGTTTTTTTTTAATTCGCGAAAAAATCGCTTCACGCACTGGTCCAGCCCGGAGGGTGGAGACAAGCCGCGGCCGAAGCCTACCACCAGAGACTGTTATTAGCACCACCCGGAGGACACGTGTAAGGATTCAGAGGGTAACCACTTACGGACGTGATCATAAAAACATTAAATAACCTATATCCGTTAACTTAATTTTGGTTAATTGGTGTCATGATTATGAACTTGTATCTTGTTATGTTGAGGAGAGTAGGTCAGTAAAACTTCAGGCTCCATACACTCTGTATATTCCCACTTGATTACATTTCCAATACTGACAGACTGACACACGAGTGCAGCGCAGCTCCCGAGCGGCAGGGGCGGCTGACGACCTGCGCGAAGCCTACACGCGTCAGCGTCAGCCCGAATACTGTAGCCAAAGAGCACTACGTCTAACTGTAGCTACTTGCAGTCGTAGTCGCTACAATTTCAAAATCAACTTGATTAGCTCACATTCACACCATCCACAGAGCATAGATTTTAAAATATCTTGTATCTTTCTATATAAACATCGGACTTTCATAAAAAAGGAGTGGAGTTTTGGATAATCCGTTTTTAGCGAATGTTTACACTCTTAAAAAACCTATACCAATACTCATTCAAGTTTCTTGCATATAAAAAACTCAAAACTTTTATCATACTTCTAACACCGGGATTACCCCACACGAAGCGATTTCTGAAAAATATTTTATACGTGTTTCCCTTATTCTATCGAAGAACATTTGTTCTACATTTCGTTTGAATAACTTAAAAAACGTGTTAAGTAATGGTAAAATGGGGGATTTTAAAATATAGTTTAGGATACATCTTAAAGATGAAGTTGTAATGCCCCAACGGGGCTCATGTCAGGGAATTTAGAATGTTAACACCTTTATAACCACATGATGCAACAAATAAATAAATAAATTTTACCCCAAAGAGCGCGAATTTTCAAAAATCCTTTATCCTTGCTCCCCTACCTTATAAAAGGAACCTCTGAGCAGATTTTCAACCGCTTTCTAGCGCTTATAGTTTAGATGCGATGATTATGTCAGTCAGTCGGTCACCTTTTCCTTTTATACATGTATACCTACATATAAATTGCTCTATAAAATACGACTCGACATGGTCAATTCATTAGTCAATTACGTAATAGATACGTACGTAGGTATCTGAAGTATGATGCAAAAGAAACGGATAAAATACTACCTACTCAACAGCCCCGGATGCAGATTTATTTTTGCGAGGAGGGGCAAAGCTTTTAAAAGTATAACCATCATTATAAGTAGCTATGAAATTGCCGTTACAAACAAAAAATACAAAATACAAACCGACTCGCCATTCAAACAAACATTATTTTGAATAAAAGTAGTTTTTTAAATAAATGAAGTAAGAACTTCCTATTGGAGGTTAACCGTCTCTAACATAACGCGATACTGCGACGTACACAACGGAGATAACTTTATAAACCAAACGCACCATTTTACGTTTTTTCGGGGATTTACCTGGATCCGTACTAGTCGTTATAATTAAACCACATGTTGTCCTTGCACCCGGGTCGACAATGAAGCGATTGTGGATGCGTAGTAATTTATTATTCTATGGTGGATGTTAATGATGCTCAATCGACAACTTAGCTAGCTGTTATCTTGTAAGCCATAACATTAAACCAAAACTTTTGTTTGCGACCAATACGTCAGGTAAAAAGCTTGATATAATGCATAAGTGTGAGTCTACTAAAACATTTTAAAATGTAGGATAATTAGGCTACATTGTGATAGATACATTTGATAAGTATAAGATGGACTCATAAATAAATAAATAACTATCAGAGTGAAAGATAAATTTACGATTTATGACGTATTAACTAGATCTCGCTCAAACCAATTCGGTGGATTACCTATATATTTTTTTTAGTTTTATAATTCTCTTATAAAATTTTTCAAGACCTACCCATAAAAACCACCCGCAGGCCGGTGACCAGATTTTGTACGATCTACAATTACTGGTTTCTGGTCTGGGTGTTTCCGATGTATGTATTTACAAAAAAATATGATATATATTTACGTACAGTCACGCTGTCCGTCCGTCAGCGGTCAACACAATCAAAAATCCCGACGAAAAAGAAAAAGATGTAGGTACATTACCTACCTATTGTTCCTATTGATACAACGCGTAAGAAATCTTTTCACTTTTTTTATACAAAGCGAAAATTCATCCTTCAAAAGATGCCACTGTTGGCCTGTGAAATTTTCGTGATTGGAAATACCTATGTGTATCTTGTTTGTTATGCCGCCCCGAAGCTGCCGCCCGGCCTGCCCTGCCTGCCCCTGCATCCGGGCCTGCTGCTCATACATTGTATGAGGTTAATGCATCGGTGTACTTTATTGCTAATAGTCATTTATTGGAAAAAATATGACAGGTATGTTTATGCTTACATAAGAATTCCTAAGACTGCATTTGTCTTACCTGATTTGTTTGCGGATGGATGGAAGGTGATAGAGAGAGCGCTACTTCACTACTGCGAGTCTGTGTAAATGCTTACCTAATTAATATGGACGTTTACATAATGTTTTATTATTTTTATTGTATTTTTTTTAGTAGTTTGTAGATTCTGTTATGCTTGTTTCCTTGAAACTGTTATTATATCTCTGTATGCTGGCTATTAAACCAGGTGGTAAAATTGTTTCTTTTATTCCAAAAATAGTATGTAGTTTGTATTGTTGTAGTCTGTTTGAAGGCTCGGTAGCCTTGCGGTAAAATTATCTCTGTTATTTAGTATAAAGTAGTTTTAAGGTCAAATAAATATTTATACGTTGGCTATTAACCCTAGTTGTAAAATGTTGAAAACTGATCTCAAGTTAGTTCTATAATACAACATATAGGATATTGTTAAATGTTATTATAATTTTGTGCCACATTATAAAGTTTTAGATTATAAGTAACCTTTAAGTTTTGTATGTGATTTATATAAATAAATAAGTAAATAAAAACGCAACATACCTACATTATTCTCGTATAATTACTATAATTCGTTTATTATTTAGCTAACTTGATTACACCCACGACTGCGCCCGCGTCAATTTGCGGGGCACTGGTACTGGAGGAATGCCACAGGAATTGCAGGAAAGGGAAATAGGCAGGTAGAACCTAGTTTGAAATAAATTACAAAGAGCCGAAATCAAACAATTTGGCTCGGTGTCTATAGATACAGTGCCGCCGCGCCGCGCCCGTAATTTATACGAATGTTGAAAACAACGATTTTGCGAACTTATCTTTATATCTACCCAAGGACTTCCCTCTCACTGCCCATCCTAGCTCTATTATACAGATCAGGAAAACTAAGGTTAATAAAATATTTAATATAGCTTACATACATAATTAAATTAATTATACAGCTCATTTCAATTAAAACCAGTTCATGAGAAATACAAGATAAAAATCATTCATATTTTTTTTAATTTCTGTAACCAAAGTTTAAAACGTACATAATGTCTCAAGTTTATTTTAAAATGTTGGAGCAGATTCCGCCCCAAACAGTTTGTCTTCAAGGTACCTAATCAGATATACCTAATATAAGTTACGCGAGTGTCTAAGTTTTGTAAAACCAAACAATGGAAATAAATTATCTTGTATCTTGTTAATTAAGCTTTATTAACAATATAATTAAATTAAGTGATTGATATCTATTTCATTGCTATGAGAATCTTGTTGTAGAAGCGTATAACTTTTTAGTAGGTACCTGTACTATAATTTTTTATTTATATTGTATGTCCGAAATGGATACAATTGTTGGAACTTATGTTACATTATAAGACCAAATGTAAATGCACACAATTTTTACAATAAATACACTGCCGTTTGAAAGATACATTAACCTAATGCAGCCTAGTGGTGGGCAAAGCGAGTTTATTGTTAAGCAAATTGTGTTTATCGCTATTATTTTTATTAAACAAACTAAAGTTCTTAAGTGTCTACATAATCTAAATTTTATTTAAGAACAACCCCTGACCTAAGCTTCCTAAAAAGTAAAAAAACATATTATTTAGTAATGTGCACGTGATCCGCTTTCATTTGATACCCCCCTCGAGTATACTTGCAGATATGTTTGTCTTCTTCCCCACCTTTACCCCATAACTTTTAAACGGCTGCATCGATGTTCTTCAAACGTGTCTAAGAACACTCGGGCAAAAGTCACCTTTTATACAAAATTATAACAGCCCTTTAGTTTGTTTACATAATACAAGGTGCACACCTTGTATTGAAGCTTACTAAGTATCTAAAGTTATTTTATTTTATTTTTATTTTTATTTTATTTTTATTTTATTTTATTTTATTTATTTGGGAAACAAAAAGCTTATAACTAAGATAAATTAATATGGATAAAGTGACTTCACTAAAGCTAAAAACAGTTTCCACATGTAGATACAAATTTATAAATGTGTAGTAACCATAAGTTGATTATCCTAACTTAAGCAATACAAAACTAAAACTGATAATAACTAGCCGAAACATTTACTTGTTCGGCTGCCTGTGTACGATTATATTTGTGTTAAGAGAAAGTAGAAATAATAAGAATATATACTTGTGCTGAAAAATACTAGGGTATATAAATATATTTATATGCATACTGGTATAATACTATAAGTTGTTAATTTATACAGAATTTATTGTTTTTGTGTTAAAAAAAAAAGGTGTTTGTGTGTGTTTTTTAATAATAGTGTTGCAGCTATCAAAGAAAAGATCCGTCATGTTGGTATACTTTTTGTTAAATATATGCATAGTTCGAGGGAGAAATGAATTTTTGCGGTATCTTGTGACACAGGTCGGGACCTATGAATGCAGTATTTTTCAACGAGCTCTAAATTGTCTCCGTTCTATTTAGTTATATATTATTATTCCCCGCGTCTGTCTGCTCGACATAAATTCAAGAAGTACTGAACTGATCTTGCGGTCTTCTGCAATGGGCACAATGATTCAATAGGATGGTTTTCTCAACGAGCAAAGCCGGAATATGCCCAATAGTTAAGTATTTAATTACTTTAAAAGTGATACAATCATAACGTTATAAATAAATAAATATATATAAATATAATATATATACTATAATACTCCACTCGCTCAGCTCTTGCTGGCAAATTCTCTACAGTTGTTATTCATTGCAAAATGTTATGCAAATAGAGCCGGTTCCTATATGCTTAGTTAGTGTTCATTAGTAATCTTTAAGTGGTTATAATGTATACCGCATGGCTATAGAGTTACGTTTATAATGTCAATGGAGATAAGTTGGTACCTACCTATATTGTTTAGAATACGACAACATAAAACAACGTCACTATAAAAATTTAAATATAGATACTAAAATCCTAATTAATTTATATGAGTGTCGCGATCGAATGATGGAACAACTTAATGAATTAATGTGAAGTGATTCTATGATCGATGGTTGATGGCATGACAGCCACATTTCGCAAGGGCACGTGTAAATACGTACAAACAACAGGGTAGCTGATAGAATAGATGCTTATTGCCACTGACTACGTGTGCGTGTTTACAGATACCCATAAACGTACACTTACACAACATACACGCGCTCAAGCTCGCTCTACCTAGATCTACACGGTTATTAGTTTAACGACCATGTGCGTAATATGGAGTATCGTACCCACGAAACGGTCGTACCGATCGAAATGCGGGTTCCGTATCTCCATAGATGGATTTATCGGGAGCGTGTCGTTGCAGGAGCCGCGCGCCGCGCCGCCGCCGCCGCCGCCGCCGTCCTGTGGCACGCGAGGTGAGTCGATGATATGTTCGGTCGGTGGTTATTTTTTAAGTGAGTGGTGTTCCATATGAAATTTGATAAAAAGCAGCAAAGTCGATTTCGTCCTATCTTAAATTTATTAATAATTTTCATTTCCGCAAGTAAAGTGCGGTCGCGGCGCTGGCGCTGTGGTGCGCGGGCGCGGGCGCGGCGGAGGAGCTGCGCGTGACCGCCGTGGCGTTCTCGGAGCGCGCGGGCGCCGGCGCCGCGCTCGCGGAGGTGCTGCGCGCCGCGCTCGGCCCCGCCGCCAGGGCGCAGCCCGCGCCGCCCGCCTGCGCCGCGCCCGACGGGGACGCCTGCCTCGACGCCGTGCTGCGCGCGCTGGCGCGGGGCTCGCTGCAGGCGGCGCTGCTGCCGCGCGGGCGGGGCTCGCTGCCGCCGCCGCCGCGCCTGCGCGACGCGGGGCTCGCCGAGTGGGGCGCGCTCAGCGCGGAGCCGCCGCGCCGCGCGTGCTGGGCGCCGGGCGCGCTGCGCTCGCTGGCCGAGCTGGCGGAGCCGGCGCGCGCCGCGCCCTACGCGCCGCCGCCCGCCCTGCTGGCCGCGCTGTCGCCCGCTCCCAGGTACCCGGCGAGCCCCGGATCGTTCGACGAGTGAACTTTATTTTGAGACACCTCGTAAATTATTAGGGGCGATCGCCGGCCTCCGCTCGGGAACCGCCCGCCGGCCGGTGTTGTTTCGAACAAAATATACAAATAGCTTTATGTTTGTACGATACCGCGGTCCTCCGCTCCCTCCCCGCCACATATAGAAAATTAGGGAAACGTCACGTCGTCTACGATATCCGCAGATACTTCTGCGGGGGCGCGGAGAGCTCGGAGCGGCCGTGTCCGGGCGCGGGCGCCGTCGCGCTCGTCGGCCCCGAGCAGGAGGCGCGCCTGCTCGCCGCACTGGCCGACGAGCACGGCCTGCGCCTGCGGGCGGTCGCGCTCGGGCCCGGCTGGAGCCCGGCGGGCGCGCTGAGTCACCTGCTCGCTGGCAACGCGAGCGCGCTGGTCTGCGGCCGCGACCTCGACCCGGAGCCGCTCGCGTCGCTGGGCGCGCGCGCGCTCGGGCCGCCGCGCTGCTCGCGCGCCGACTGCCCGTTCGACGCGCGGCCGCTGCTGAAGCTGGGCGCGGCGCGCGACCTCGCGCGGCACCCGGCGGCCGGCGCGGCGCTGGACCGCCTGAGGCTGTCGGCGGCGGAGGTCCGCGCGGTGGAGCTGGGCGCGGCGGCGCTGGGCGCGCGGGCGGCCCTGCGCGCGCGCGCCCCCGCCCGCGAGGTGCGCGTGGCGGTGCTGGTGCCCGTGTCGGGGCGCGCGGCGCGCGAGGCGGCGGCGCTGGGCGCGGCGGCCGCGCTGGCCGAGGCGGACGAGGAGGCGGAGCGCGCGCAAGGCTCGCTCGCGCCGCGCTTCAAGGTGCGCCATTTGAGGGACATTTTAGTTTTTTAAGACGTCATAATTACAATGTGTATTTTCGAACCTTCATCCTGTTTCTCCTTTCTCCTTTTAAAAATAGGGCATTGGAATTAAATTTTAAATTTAGCTATATATTCTGACAGTCTTTTTTTGTGCTTTTATAGGGCCTAGGGTTTCCGCTCCATAGGTTAAACATGGGAGAATGCATGAGTTGAATACCGCAGTCTTACGTTTTATGGATATGCATGGGTTCCTCGTTACCTTCTTTAGAGACAAGAATCTTTTCCATGCTTTCAACTTCCGATTCGATGAGCACCTTGTATTTTTGATAGAGGGCTATAACTTCTCACTAAATGGCCTCAGATTGTGTAACAATTTTTTTATTTTGGCTGTACGGGCCCGGGCCACCCTAATGCCGGGTTAATATCTGTCCTCCTTCGAAGCAGAACAGTGATGAGTAATGCACCCGATGCAGGTGGAGGTGGCGGACTCGATGTGCTCGGAGGCGGGCGCGCTGCGCTACCTGACGGGCGCGCTGGGCGCCGAGTTCCACGCGCTGTCGGCGCTCGCCGGCGGGCGGTGCGGCCGCGCGCTGGAGGCCGCGGCGCGCGCCGGCGCCCCGTACGGCCTGCCCACGCTGTGGGTGGCGTGGCGCGCGCGGCCGCCCGGCGCGGGCGCGGCGCACGCGCTGCTGGCCGCCGGGGACGGCGCGGACGGCGCGGCCGCGCTGGCGGCGCTGCTGGCCGCGCTCGGCTGGCGGCGCTGCGCCGCGCTCGGCGAGGCGGGCGCGCTGTCCGCGGAGGAGGAGGCACGGCTCGGCGCCGAGCCCGGCGCGACGGCGCGCCTCGCCGGCGGCGGCGGCGCGGAGGATGACGCGGCGATCGGGCGGTGGGCGCGCGCCGCGGCCGCGCTGGACGCGCGCGTGGTGGTGCTCGCGCTCGAGGACGCGGGCACGGCGCGCGCGGCGCTGTGCGCGCTGGAGGCGGCGGGCCTGACGGCGGCGCGCGGCGCGGCGCTCGTGGTGGCGGGCCCGCTGGGCGCGCGCGAGGCGGGCGCGTGGGCGGAGGGCGAGGAGTGCGCGCGGCGGCAGGCGGAGGGCGCGCTGTGGGTGTCCCCGGAGTGGTCGGCGCGGTGGCGCGAGCGGGAGGGCGGGGCGCAGCGCGCGGCGTGGTCGGCGCGGTGGCGGGCGCGCGCGGGCGAGGCGGCGGGCGCGGCGCCGGCGGCGGCGGGGCTGCTGTACGACGCGCTGCGGCTGTGGGCGGCGGCGCTGTCGCGGGCGCTCGCGGCGACGCCGGAGGCCCTCGAGGATCTGCATCGCCTGGATCGTGTCGCGTGAGCATTTTCAGTTCTCTCTCCCGAGTCGTTTTATCGGAACGTGTTTGTTGTTCGCAGTTGCCGTTTTAACAATTTTGACACTTTTTAATCGACTTTCAACTAAAAAAGGAGGTTCTGAATCTCCTCGCGTACGTGTTGTGTATGTGCTTTCAGTAATATTTTGTTATAGCGGCAACAGATAAAAATGTCTCGATCTATCATGGTTCTTAAACACAGCCTGGTGACAGACAGACATAACCCTAAAACTGGCTCGGTGTTTAAAACCCGTCATTGAATGCCTATTCCTGCATTAATTGTCTTAACATAGTCACAGATGCGAGAGTCACTCCGTCGTTACTATTGCATATTACGCGCTTCATACGTAACCGTTTTATCTTTATGTTAGGAGTTCAATGCCATTATGGTCTTTTTATTTTAGTTTGGATTCAGGTAGATAATCGTAAGTACTTACACGGTCAAGCGGACCGGTGACGCGACGCCTACAGAGTGCGGTATCGTTTCGCAGAGCGCTGGTGGAGCAGGCGGTGAGCGCCAACTACAGCGGCCTGACCGGCGCCTGGCGGTGGGCCGGGGGGGCGCGCGCCGGCGAGGAGGCCGCCGTGCGCGTCTCGCAGTGGAGGGCCGGCCGCGCGCAGCCCGTGGGCCGCTGGACGCGCGCCGCCGGCCTGGCGCTGGACTCGGGCGCGCTGCGCTGGGCCACGCCGGACGGCCGCGCGCCGCACGACGGGCGGCCCAGCTTGTGGGCGCCGTGGCTGGGCGGCGCGGGCGCGCTGCTGGCGGCCTGCGCGGCGCTGACCACGCTCGCCTGGCTGCTGCGCCGGCGCGCCGCGCGCGACCACCGGCGCCGGCTGGCCGACTTCGGCATGCGCGCGCTGCCGGACAAGCCGGGCGAGGACCGCTGGGAGCTGCCGCGCTCGCGCGTCGTGATCAACCGCAAGCTGGGCGCGGGCGCGTTCGGCGCGGTGTACGGCGGGCACGCACTGCTGGGCGCGGCGGGCGCGCGCGCGTGGGCCGCGGTCGCCGTGAAGACGCTGAAGCCGGGCGCGAGCACCGAGGAGAAGCTGGACTTCCTGGCGGAGGCGGAGGCGATGAAGCGGTTCTCGCACGAGCGCGTGGTGCGGCTGCTGGGCGTGGTGACGCGCTCGGAGCCGGTGTGCGCGGTGATGGAGTACATGCTGTACGGGGACCTGAAGGGCTACCTGCTGGCGCGGCGGCAGCTGGCGGGCGCGGACGCGGAGGGCGAGGTGTCGCCGGCGCGGCTGACGGGCATGGCGCGCGACGCGGCGCTCGGGCTGGCGTACCTGGCGCGGCGCGGCTTCGTGCACCGCGACGTGGCCGCGCGCAACTGCCTCGTGGACGCGGCGCGGCGCGTGAAGCTCGCCGACTTCGGCATGACGCGCGTCGTGTTCGAGAAGGACTACTACCGGTTCGGGCGCAAGGGCATGCTGCCGGTGCGCTGGATGGCGCCGGAGTCGCTGGCGCAGGGCGTGTTCTCGGCCGCGTCGGACGTGTGGTCGTTCGGCGTGCTGCTGTACGAGATCGTGACGTTCGGCGCGCTGCCGTACCGCGGCCTGTGCAACGCGGCGGCGCTGGAGGCGGCGCGCGCCGGCCGCGGCCCGCCGCTGCCGCCCGCCCTGGACCCGCAGCTGTGAGTACCTGCACGAGCGCGGCGACCGGCTCCAGCTCGTGCAGCGCGCGTGCGGTATGCGAGCACGAGTCTATACGAGCCGGACAATCCACGCAACAACATCTAGCCCCGTGTAACGCTCTGGGCTTGTGTAACGGGTACTGCGCATCTGATATACTTAATATAATAGACAGATATTACAAGGTGTTCAGGATTGGTATACCTGCTCGTATAGAGCGGAAAGGGTGTGAATGGCACGCAGCACGCACTAGGCGAACATAATTTGTTCGAACATTTTTCGATTTGCAAGGCCGATCTATGAAAATTTTTTAAAGCCTTATCAATTTAAGTTGAATCTATCCCACTTAGTATCATAAAATCATAGTAATCGGTGGTGAATGATTGTATTTTTCATGTTTACCTTTTAGGGGTTCAAAAATGTTTGTCAACTGACATGAGGCTAAACATGACCAAGCGACTAGATTAGGCTAAAAAAAAATGCAAAATATGTTCGTCTATTCGCCATTCGATATTTTCCCTAAACATATTAAACACCCAGACCAAGGAGAAATGCTTGCAGAACATACCAACACTTTTACCACTATGCGGAAATGGAACCCTATCGCCCACCGCGCCAGGCACGCGCGAGGCAGTCAAGTATATAATGTTTCAGTGAGACAGCGCTGTAGGCGGAGGCGGGCTGGCGGCGGCGGGCGCGGGGTCGCGGGAGTATGCCGCTCTAGGAGTTTTTGCGTAACGCCTCTTACGTCGATTATTATCTACTAGCTGTGCCCCGCGGTGTTACCGCGGAATGACGTTTTCCCGTGGTAAAAAGTCTATGTTATTTTTCAGGCTCTAGAGATTCTGTGTACCAAATTTCATTTAAATCGGTTCAGTAGTTTTCGCGTGAAAGCGTAACAAACAAACTTACATTCACATTTATAATATTATAACTAGCTTTTTACCCGCGGTTTCGCCCACAGTGGAGCAAAAAAAAAATTTTTATTTTTTTAATAAAAAGTATACTGACCACACGTTGCTGTGGCTAAAGTTTTTGTTATATTACATTATAGTAAACAATCTAAGAGGAACGATAAGAGAACATCAGTCACGGAGTCCACTATGCTTTTCACACAGGTGGTATTTGTAAAAAAATATGTTGATCTCCTTATTTGACTTTAAACTACTATAACCCTTTAGTACAATAAAATTATTTACGAACAAAGACGAAAATTGAAACAATGATAATAATAACAGTCAATGAATGTCGTGTTACTTTATAGCTGAACTAATTTAGGCCAGAGAGTATATAATCACTACGTTGTATAATAATACCACTTATCTCAGAAGTAGCTAGTTACAAAACGATTTGCACTACTAAAGCGTTTTTAATATTTGGAAGTATTATAGTCGCGATTAGTTTTATTAAGTTGGCATTTTTTTATTAAGGTGGCAAACGTTGTGAAAGCAATGTCTTAGCAAAGTTTTATGTCAGATTCTTTCATAGAGACTTGCACCAGCCTGATTTAGGCTTTGATGAACGTAAAACAATGATAATAAAAACAAAAGAAATAAAAAAATAATAATTAAGTACTTCAAACTCATGTCTGAAAAAAATGATTGAAAACTATGTTGAATATTGAACTTTCGAGACATAGACAATAGCTCAAAGAGTATATGACCACCACGTATGAATAGCTTATCAAGAAAAATCATAGACAACCTATAAAATTATTATTAAACTTTCGAGACATAGACAATAGCTCAAAGAGTATATTACCACCACGTATGAATATTACCTAGCTTATCAAGAAAAATCATAGACAACCTATATAAAGACATTTATTTTACACTTTTGTTAACCTGTAGATAATAACAGACAAATAATTAGCAATAAATTAAAATGGCGACTATAATTTGAGATTTAAACTATCCTATCTCTCAAGTTGGATCGAACTGCACATGGTGTGCGAATTTTATTATAATCGGTTAAGTGGTTTAGGAGTCCATTGAGGACAACAATATATATATTAAGATTAGGATTATCTATGTTCGAGCATTAATGCAGTCAGGCAGCGGCAGCGACTAGCCAATAAATTCTTACGCAGGTTTCTTGTCTGTTCACTTGTCATAGTGTTCACTGTTTAGTTTTAACCGACTTTCAACTAAAAGGAGGTTCTCATTTATGATTGTTACGTCAGAACTTTGATCTCCGTTGATCGATTTTCGATTATTTTTTTTATAAGCTGTTGCTTGCGAGTTGGCCCCATTTAAATTTTATTACAATCGGTAAAGTAGTTCTCGAGTTATATTGAAATACTACCTTCTAGGTCTTCATGCTCCATCTTAGACCACATCTTTAGGTACATCAGGTGAGATTGTGGTCAAATGAAGGCTTATCTACCTTATTATATATATACCTATATACTACTCTACTCAATCCATACTTATAATTTATATTCTTATGTGTATTGTATGTGTTATTCTGTTTATTAGAACATCATCATCACCCTATTTATGTTCCCACTGCTGGGACACAGGGACTTCTTTCTTGACGAGAGAGATTAGACCTTAATTCACCACGCCAGCCAAAGTGCGAGTTGGTGAATGTCACAGGAATTAGGACCCTACTTTAATTCTATTACTGCCCATTTCTTATTCATATAGGTACTCTAAACTGAAAGTTTCTTTATCCCTCCCTCGACCCCCGACTCCAATGTCATAGTTTCCTTAAAAGTTAAACACCATAATATTTTGTAATGTGCACATGATGCGCTTTCATTTGATGGGATGAGAGTGGGGAAGGTAAACAGAAAATCTGCAAATATACTAGTGTGGGGTATCAAATGAAAGCGCATCGCGTCCACATTACATAATATTATGTTGTTTTACATTTAAGGACATGAAGGCATTGGAATCGGGGGTTTTTCTTAAATCTGGGGGCACGGCAGTGCCCCCACCAAGTCGAGCAAAAAAGCGGCACGGCCGTCCCATCCTTTTCTCGAAGCAATTCAGGCCATTTTCGACCCCCTGTAACTTCGTTGTGGATAAAACTAGAAGACTGAAATTTTCAGTAACCATGCAGGCATTGTCAAGACACGGTATATTTCAAATTTCATTCAATTTGAACCAATATTCTAAGAATTATAACGGGTCAAATTTCTTAATTTTGTCACTCATTGACTCACCGATCATCAAAATTCTAAGGCACTTCTAGCAGACCTAGAAGCTTTAAATTTGGAATATAAGTAGTGTTTGGTGTATGAATCAAGGAACAACTAAAAAATCTAGAAAAGACCGGAATAGAGGGCGCTGTCGCAACGCCACGTATATACGAAATATGTACTAAAGTAATAACAATGCGAAATATAAATAAACCCAATCTGGACCGGCAAAAAGAAAATTATATGGACATAATATACAATAAGTAGAAGGTACCGAAAAGGAAAAAAGTAGAACTGTCTACAAAATACAAAAAGAAATGAGATCCCATCAAAAACAATACTTGTCAAAAAAACCAAGTCGCGCAACTCAGTTGTTCTGCGGTAAAAAGTTGTGAGATCCAAGTAAATCCAAGTCTTCAAATTTCGTCTCAAAATTCTTTAATGTTTTATATAAATATATTGAGACTTGGCCATCGCACTAAATAATTGAATTTACACGTGTTTTCAGGCGATTGAGTTAACACGTGTTTTCAGGCGATGGCCAAGTCTTAATATATTTATATAAAACATTAAAGAATTTTGAGACGAAATTTGAAGACTTGGATTTACTTGGATCTCACAACTTTTTACCGCAGAACAACTGAGTTGCGCGACTTGGTTTTTTTGACAAGTATTGTTTTTGATGGGATTTAGATTTTCATGAATCATATCATATGACTCAGCTTTTATACAAAAAACTAAATGCAAATCGCTCCATCCGTTCGGGAGCTATGATGTCCCAAAAAGACAGACACAGACAGACAGACACGTCAAACTTATAACACCCCTCTTTTTTGTTCGGGGGTTAAAAAACCATCCGATTCTAGAACTTTGGTTCCCTTATAAGAAAAAGTCATACCAGTCTGTAATGTGCATGTGATGCGCTTTCATAATGAGACCTCACTCGAGTATATTTAATGATTATCGGTTTTCTTTCCCCACTTTTACCCTCATAACTTTTAAACATCATACATAAAAAAACTAAATTAAAAGGGCTCCATCCGTTCGGGAGCTCGTTTTTGTCGGGGGTTAAAAATAAATATATTTTGTTAACCCTAACCTCAAACTACATCTTCAAGTGTCTATCTCTATAGTATAAGTTTACAGTTATATTGAGCCTGCATATGATCATCATCCTCATCATTATTATGTCGGCCGTAGGACGTCTACCGCTGGGCATAGGCCTCTGGTTTCTGTTATTTTGGTGGCCAGCTGCGTCCCTCCACCATCAGCTTTGTCCGTTGATCTAGCAATTATTTTGAACCACCGACAAAAAAGGGGGCGTTATAAGTTTTTATTAATGAGGCCGGACACAGCAGTCGCCCGCACTCTGAATAAGGCTATAGGCTACTTCCTAGAGCTGGTCTATTATATAGGTTCGTGAAAATCTTCAATCAGCTCTCCTCTCACACTAGCTTCCATTCGAACGTATCAGCAGTTGATTTTCCAATAGAGATAAATTTGTTATATTGTCTTTAAGGCCGCCGGAAAAATGTAAAGGTATTTCCTGAGATAACCTTAAATGGTGTTAACATAAGGAAGGTTACCTCTTTTAAATACCTTGCTCGGGCACCGCACTACACCCTGACGCGCAGGGCGCGCGCCAGTGCCAACACCAACCTACAAACAATACATGGAAGGAGAACTTCTCCCATTTGAAAAAAATATATAACGACAACAGTTAAATTTTGTGATTTGTATTAATTTGATTTGAATTATTTTATATTGTTGTAATTTGCTAAAATTATATTTAATTAAATGTAATTTTATTCGATTTGGTTTAATTTCATTCGATTTAATTCTATGTAATGAAATATGATTTGATGTATTATTTAATTCGTTGTCCGAAATAAAAGATGTTATTTAAAATGTATTGGTAATGTAATAAGACGTGTGTGTTCAGGGAGGCGCTGATCCGGTCGTGCTGGCGAGTGGAGCGGCGCGCGCGGCCGGGCGCGGCGGCGCTGGCGGCCTTCCTGGCGGAGTGGCCGCGCCTGCTGGCGCCCAGCCCGCCGCCGCCCGACGAGGCGTGGCCGGCGCGCGACTCCGCCACCGCCACCACCTACCTCGCGCCGCTCGACCCCCACGAGGACGACCCCTTCCTGCCGCGCATCACCTGACCCCCCCCGCTGGCGGCCTTCCTGGCGGAGTGGCCGCGCCTGCTGGCGCCCAGCCCGCCGCCGCCCGACGAGGCGTGGCCGGCGCGCGACTCCGCCACCGCCACCACCTACCTCGCGCCGCTCGACCCCCACGAGGACGACCCCTTCCTGCCGCGCATCACCTGACCCCCCCCGCTGGCGGCCTTCCTGGCGGAGTGGCCGCGCCTGCTGGCGCCCAGCCCGCCGCCGCCCGACGAGGCGTGGCCGGCGCGCGACTCCGCCACCGCCACCACCTACCTCGCGCCGCTCGACCCCCACGAGGACGACCCCTTCCTGCCGCGCATCACCTGACCCCCCCCGCTGGCGGCCTTCCTGGCGGAGTGGCCGCGCCTGCTGGCGCCCAGCCCGCCGCCGCCCGACGAGGCGTGGCCGGCGCGCGACTCCGCCACCGCCACCACCTACCTCGCGCCGCTCGACCCCCACGAGGACGACCCCTTCCTGCCGCGCATCACCTGACCCCCCCCCCCCCCCCCCCCCGACCCAATCTCGCACCATTCCAACATCACCATTTCTAGTCAACTTTGTTAAATAGTATCGCGATTCCCGTAGGCTAAGAATGAAACTCTTAAAATATAAGTAGGATAGGGACGACCGGATGTGGAATGATACGATGCGGTCGCGCGCGGTGGATTGTTTATTTTATGAATGTTATTTATTATTTTATAATTAATCGGCAATTCGTTTGGAAGTTTGAAGGCTCCGCATTGCCTATGCGTTTACCCGTAACGAAAGGATCGATTCTCTATCGAAGTGAAATGTCGCTAGTCATCGGTCTGTAGAATTTTATAATAAATAATAGCATAATCTAACTAAGAACTATGATTACATAATCGATCACCCGGGCGACGTAGGACATAAACGAGATAATTATCTATTTCGTCTGGGTGGCGCATGGCGGTGGGTCTTTGCGTCTCCGGAGCGGGCTGACCGCCGCGGCTCAGGTGAAAGCGTTTAGGAGATTTAAAAATGTTCAGAATAATAACTTGCGACCTCATGCAGACATAGAAACCCACCTCGATATTTCCAAATCGATAATAAAGATTGTGAAAATTTACGTAAAGGTGCTTGACAGTAATATTGATGGACAATAAAATTACACAATTACTATTAAACTGTGTTTTTTTTATAACGCTCGTGTATACTATTTTTAATTATATTAAATTTTATAAAATAAAGATGACAAATGTTGGTGCAACACATTAGTCCATTAAAATTCCACTGGAAAGCAGATACAGTATTTTAATGTTATTATTAAGCTTGTTTGAGTTAGTGTGGTCACCACCTTCATGCCCCACGCCATCTTGGAATGAATGTTGCTGTTCGATTCACTTCGAACACCTCAGCAGCATCAGCGATTTGTCTATGTAGGTCGCACGGTTACTACCTTGGACCAAGCGAATCTACGAAAGACAGTGCTTAATTAGCGTGCATCGGCGTCGCACTCATTGTCATTGGAGTCCTAATTTAATTATAAGCAATATATATATTGTTAAGTAATTGCGGCTCTAATAATTAGCAGCAAAGTCTAAGGATTTCCTACATGGTCCTTCGACCGTTCGAGGGTTGATGACGCGATAATCGTAACGTATCGTTCAGTTTCGTGTCGGTAACTTCTCGGGCGTACCAGCATCCTGTGGAAAACAGTGATACTAGCTTAGCAGCGAGCTAGTTGAACAGCCACGCAGCATCACCTGACGCGGGGAGCTACCCGCCCAGGACAGCAGCAGCAGTGAGCGAGCCGCTCGCGACTCCAGCAGCAGTAGCAGTGGGCTAGCGCCGCAAACACAGCAGCAGCGAGCAGCAGCCAAGGCGTATCCAGCAGCAGCCGTAGGCCAAGCAGCATTCAAGTAAGAGCGTTCCAGTTTCTCTTAACTTACTGTAATTGAGGACGAAATGGAAGCTCTATACTTCCAACAAACCGAGTTAGCAGAGAGTATCAGGAGAATTCTTGTTAGCTTTAACAAAGATAGTAGCGAGCGTAAAACGAAGGAATACGGTGTTAAGAAGTTAGACCTTCTAGATTCGTATTGGAGAGAGTATAGCCATAACCACGAAAAATTGTTACCGTACAAAAGAAGAGGCCATAGGTACTTTAACGAATCCGAGTTTGAGCGTACGAACCAGTCGTATACAGCAGCGAAGACGGCTATCGTAGGGTATTTTGAAAAGATGAGCAAGAATGTCGAGCCCTTAGGTAACGTTGATGAAGAAGCAGGCGGGTCATCCAGACAGCAGCGACCGCGGACCCCGGCCCCAGCTCCTCCCGCGGCCTCCGGCCCGCAGGAGTTTAACAGTCAGCTAGATTTAATGTTACGCCGGCAGTTAATTAATTTCAAAGCCTTCGAGCGAGTCGTAGAAAATATCGACGTGGAGTCCCTGGGGGAAAGATGGGAATTCGAGGATGCCCTGCGAACTTTACAAACTCGCTGGGCAGTGGCGGACAACCTCCATTGCGATATCGTATCGCGAAAAGACTACACCTCAAATGGACATACCCGTTTTCTCAGGCAGCTTTCAGGATTGGGTATCATTTAAAGACCTCTTTGGTGAAGCGATCCACAGCAATCCTTCGCTATCAAATGCTCAAAAGATGCAATTCCTTAAAAGTAAGGTCAAAGGAGAGGCAGAGCGTTTGATACAGCATCTCTCTATAAGCACGGACAACTACCAGGCGTGTTGGGATATTTTAAATAATAGATACAATAATAGAAGGCACATCTTTACGTCACACGTTAGCTCATTTTACAATCTAGCCAACATTCAGCAGCAAACATTATATGATATTAAACAACTTCATGACGTCACGCTTGAAAGCCTTCATGCGATAAAAAATCTCGGCGTTGACACTTCATCATGGGATCCCTTACTTGTTTACATTTTATCCCAAAAACTAGATGGTGAGTCTTATTCAGAGTACATAGAGTCGCTTAAAAATTCCCGGGAGCTACCGGTACTTAAAGATTTCTTGAACTTTTTAGAGAATAAGTTCACTATTCTAGAAGCATCCCGTCGACGTCAAGATATATCGCTAAAGGCATCATCATCATTTCAGCAGCAAACAACAAATCAAAATCGTGTATTAAATAAACCTAATAGCGAAGGTAAAGCATACAGAAACCAATTCATTGCGAAATCAATGCATATAATCTAAGTCTGTAGGTAAATGCCCTCATTGCAATTCAGGTCATCGCCTTATTAATTGCAAGAAATTTATCAAATCGGCCAACGAGCATAAAATTAAAATTCTTAGTAAATTTAATTATTGCGTTAATTGCATTTATGATCACCACGGCGCCAAATGCTACTCAGCAAAACGATGTCATAAGTGTAACGACAATCATCATACTACCTTGCATGATTATTTTGCTAATTTATCATCAGCATCATCATCTCGGCAAAATATTCATCAAGCTATTAATAATTATGAGCAGGGTAAAAGCAATGTAATCACAATGCGTCTAGACTGCGTACGTAATAAAGTTAGGTTGCCCATACAACCGGACAAAGCAAAAAAATTGGGCGCTTCTACATCTATAGGTATAGCTCAATTTAAAGATCTAAAACGTCAGTTAAATAAGGACATTAATTTAAGTTTACTGGTGAAGCAGTTTATAAGCGAATATGAGCAGCGTAAGTATTTGAAGTTAGCGACTTCAAACGGGAGCGAAGAGGCGAAAACAAAATGTTTATTTCCTCATCATGCGGAGCGGAGGAAAGACTCAGGTACAAACCGAGGTACGAGCAGTCTCCAACGCACCCGCCACAACTTAGCAGCTAATTTAACAGCAGATAGGTATGTAGGTACTAGGAAACGTTTAAAATTACAAATGTAGTTATCTTAAATGTTTTTAATAAGTATCATTAGTAAAAGCTTTCATAATCATATTATAGAAAATTGAGCAAACGTGTGACAAGTAAACAAATAAAGCCATTGAAACATGGTGTTACTTTACTACAAGTGAAACATGGTTATACGAGCCACAGTATCACAATCAGCTGTCACCGAGTGTATCAGTATAAACATTGGCAAGCATGTGAAACTCGAGCCCGCCGAGTCAGCAAGGTCAGGCACAGCAAAGGGCAATGACGTCATCCTATACTCTTAACAGCAGGTGAGTACGCTCAATCTTAAAGCCGAGATAGTACTGGCCAATATGGCTCCAATACAACATCATAGTTTGAACTATTCACTGCCGCGTCCGGAATCTAGATAAGATACTTTCACCACATTACCTCGCTACAGCAACTCGGTGACCAGATCAGCGCTATAAAGAAGCAGACCTTAAGTACACACGATGTGAGAATAAGAGAATCAATGAAGACAGTGACGGACTGGTTTGAGGCCAACGGGATTATGCTTAATGCCAATAAGAGTGTAATAATGCGGTACAAAGTAAAAAAAAACAAACAATCTGATGAGTCTATGTCACATGTTTTCCTCGGGTATACAATAGATCACACACTAAACCATGTGTCACACATCGAAAAAATGTGCAAAAAACTAGCCAGTGCGAATTATGCCTTGCTCAAATTAAAGTCAATGGTATCTAGGAAAACACTTGTGTCAGTTTATTATGCATACATCCACTCCACAATAAGCTATGCTATCACAGTATGGGGTAACTGTGCCCTTATTAAGAAAGTACTAATATGCCAGAAAAGAGCTCTACGAATAATCTGTGGGCTGCACATAAGGACTTCAGTTAAAGCTTATTTTGTTAAATATAGAATCATGACTGTGGTGTCACTCTACATCTACAATAGTCTTCTAGAGATACATGAGAATAAAGATGAATATTTGAAAAAGAAAGATATACATAGCTATAACCTTAGGAATAAGCATAAATTAGTAGTACCTAAAGTAAATCTCTCAAAAGTGCGGAAACAGGGAATATATACTAAAATTGAATTTTATAATAAATTGCCCAAAGAAATAACGGAAATTGAAAGCTCTATAAAATTTAAAAATGTAATTAAACAGTTTTTTGAAAGCCATGCGTTCTATAATGCAAATGAGTTCATGAATACGAATCTAATACAATTACCATTTTTCAAAAATATTATTTGATATCATTATTTTTTATTATTATCTATGATATATATATCTGACTTAAATTTATAACTACTCTAACTTTGACCAACAGATTTTGTTCTAATATTATATAAATTTAAATGTTTGTGTTTCTGCTAGCTATTATTATTATAAATCAATTATTATTAAGTATTATTTTTTTTAAATTAAATTTGGACATGTAATATACCTAGACTAAATACAATTTTTTTATGTAAACTTGACTTGCCTTATATAACGCCCCGTGTTATAATTGGTAAATAAATGAATATGAATATGATGTACACCAGTCCGCCGTTTCGTACGGCCTACTGCTTGGCGGCGCTCCTGCGGTTCCTGTGGAGACGGCGCCGCACAGCGGCACGTGAGCCGCGCTCGGCGTCGCCCGCGCCCCCGGCCCCCGGCCCGCAGCCCCCGTCGCAGCCGCAGGAGCCCTCGCCGGCGACGGTTATCAGTGCGAGTGTTAGTGCGCGTAAACAACACGATGGTGGGATCGTTCGGTGATCCAGTATACGTCATCCTCGTCCATTATTAAGGGACAATCAGTTTTTAGTTTACATAGGAACTAGTTTAGTGAACTATCATCGATCAGCATCATTCGGAATCCTAGAATAAATCATTACAAAATTGTTCTAACCCTCATTTAGCATAAGCAATGAACTTGTTCCACCCTTGTAAAACTAACCCAAAGAACTGTCGCACCTCATTTCATCCCATCCCGGATTCTGCCCTCGGGAGCATGTTCGATTCACTTCGAACACCTCAGCAGCATCAGCGATTTGTCTTATGTAGGTCGCACGGTTACTACCTTGAACCCAGCGAATCTACGTAAGACAGTGCACAAGCAGCGTTCATCCGTGTCGCACTCATCAGCATCATTAGAATCGTTAATTACGTATAAGCAATAAATCTATTGTCAAGTGATTTCGGTTCTATTATTCAGCATCAAGGAAGTAGCTAGCGCGATTTCCTACAGTTGCTAAGGATTTTTGCTCCGAAACTTACAAAAGTTTTCAATTAAAAACTCCTCCTTGTTTCTAGTCGGTAGAAATAAGACGACTAGAAGCAAGGAGAATAAAGTTTAGAATTGAGTAGAAGAACTAGAAGCAAGGAGGGGCCCTACTTCTAGTCGTCGTATTTCTACCGACTAGAAACAAAGAGTTTTTAGTTGAAAACTATTGTAAGTTTCGGCGTATCAGCACAATATCTGTTCAAAATACTACATCGGTAACATAGTACTTAGTTTACAAAAATGAATAGAACTGAAGTTGAGGACCTTTTAATTTTCTATAAAATAAATAACGTTTAGAATAATTTTCTGTAGTTTACGAGAATAAATGCGAAAACCCTTTGCACCTACCACTTTTTCAAGATGGCGTCGGTGGGCTCAAATTGGGCAACGTCTTAAATTTGAAACTAAACTTAAATAAAGCAACCATATGGTTAAAAAAATCTTACAATCCCCTGTTTCATTTCATTAGGTATAAGTAATCAACATTACTCCAATATTTACAAAACAACGAATCATTCACTAAAACAGAAAGTAAACACTATTCATTCACAGTATAAAACAAAGTCGTTTCCGCTGCCTATATTTGCACCTATATATGTATGCTCGGATCTTAAAAGCTACTAGAAATAAAGGCATTGGAATCGGGGGTTTTCATTAGGTATGCAAGACATAATCATACTTTATAGGTTGGTTTACCGAGTAGGAGTATTACTGTGTCATCTTAATATACATTAAAAAAACGATTATGAAAATGCGAAAACCGATGCAATGTGATTTTGTTTAGAAGTTGTAGTTAAAATTCAAATTCTTTATTGCAACCATATTGTATTAATTGTTGACAATTTGTGTGATTAAGAGCTAATAATAAATCTACGGGATTGCTCAAGTGAGTCTGTATCTGACTACGGTGGTGACAGTGACATGGGCTGTGCACCACTTTACACCACTATATACCACTTAGTAAATTACGTGTACTATAAAACAGCCATCTACCTTTCATTTATTTCAACATCGTTCGATAACCGATTTTTTTCCACCACTATCCCAACTCTAAAAATGTCAATTTAATAGGTAGGTAATGTAAATGTCCCGCGTATCAAGCTATGTTTACAGAGTTAATTTTCTGTTTCGGTGAAATATTGTTTTTTTTGTGGAATGTTGATTTTAAATATAATGGTCGAAAGTTTATAATTTTTCATCATCATTACTTATGCGCTTTATAATAAACTTCCCAGCACCCAATAGAACGAGACGGGGGATAGTTCCAATACAATATCGCACCGCTCGTTCGCGACTCGGACGGGGGGGGTCTAGAGCTGGCGCGGCAGAGGCATGAAGGCGGCGGGGGCGGGGGCGGCGGCGGGGGCGGCGGCGGGCGGCTGCGGCGGGCGGAAGGCGCGCGGGTCGCGCTCGCGCATCAGCTCGTGGTACAGGTTGAGCGCGTCCACCAGGTCGGCCGACAGCTGCGTGAGGCGCGCGTGCCGCGTGTCGGCGCGCTCCAGCGCCGCGTCCACCAGCGCGCCCATGCCGAGAGCGCGGCGCTCGAGCGCGCGCAGCTGCGCCGGGTCCGCCCCGCCGGCGCCCGGGTCCGCCTCGTGCAGCGCCGCCAGCGCCGCGTCCATGCCCGCCTCGTCGATGCGCGCCGGCCGCTCGTCCGCCGCCACCGCCGGGGGCGCCTCCTCCGGCTCCGCGCCCGCGCCGGGCTCCGGCGAGGCGGCGCCGGACCGCACGAAGTTGGCCGGGAACAGGCCCTCGGCGCCGCGCGCGTTGCGCCCCTTCCACCAGTTGGGGTCGCTCGCGTCGATCACGTGCACTGCGAAATCGGGTCAAAATCTGACTTTTTCGAGTCGTCGTGGTAGATATAACGTTAGTTTTACTTTTCAAATAGTCCGTAACCCGCGTTCCGAGCTGCGTGCGATTCGTGAATGCCATTTTTAATTTTACTAAAATCGTCCAGAGCGGCGGAGAGTCTAGAGCTCCTCGCGCGTCCGATCGTTTCGGTCTTTCGATACTTACCGAGGGTCGTGCTGCACCTCGCCGACCGGGACGTGCCGACGAATAATTACCTTCCCGAACCTACCCTGAAAATTATTTCGGTCGGAGAAATGTCACTCCGACGATTTTCAAAATCTAAACCGGTCGCTCACCCGTCTCTCCGGCGGAGAAGGTGAGCTCGTTGTCCTCGGCGGCCTCGAAGTCGTAGAGCGCGCGCACGCGGCGCGGCGGCGCCTCCACGCGCGGGTACAGCGGCTCGGCGGCGGCGGGCGCGGGCGCGGCCTCGCTGAGCGAGAGGGCGATGGCGCGCGCCAGGTCGTCCTGCTCGCGCGCCAGGGCGGCCGCCGCGGCGTCCGGCGGGGCGCGCGCCGGGCTGGCGGCGCGCGCCCCGCCGTGCTCCGCCTGCAGCTTGGCGTGCAGCGACACGATGAGGTCGAGCTGCGGGTCGTCGCGGAAGTCGCCCTCGGCCCACTTGCGCAGCAGCGCGCGCAGCCGGGCGCGCACGGGCGGCTGCGCGCGCGCGATGAGGCGGCGGAACTCCTGCTCGAAGTCGCGCGAGGCGACCTCGAGGCGGAAGGCGCGGCCCGCGTTGGCGGCGAGCGCGTCCAGCAGCGTGGCGGCGTGCACCTGCACGTGGGGGTCGGGGTGCGCGAGGCGGCGCAGCACGGCGCGCAGGGCGTCGCGCGCGGCGCCCGCCCCGCCGGCGCCGGCGCGGTCGCAGATCTCCATGATCAGGCCCCACTCCTCCGACGTGCTGTTCTCGCTGGTGGCGCGCTCTGCGGGACGATCGCGCTATCACATTCGAGACTCTACATGCGACTTCTGTTTCGCTCTCGTGCAAGACAACCTTGCCTTCTCAAAATGAATGACCTGCCTAAGTAAATATGACTTCAAGTAATTACAGAGTAGGGGGGGGGGGGGATTGGGCGGAAGTATGACTTTTCACAGAAGTGTAATTATTTCAGAAGCTACTTAACCACTCTTGTTGACCAATGAACTTAAAAGTTAATATCAACAGTTTCTAACGTTCTACATACTTAATTACTTAAATTCAATGAATGGTTTGAGAGTTGCAATATTAAATTAATATTGATAGCAAATAAAGAAATTTCTAGAAGATTCTAGCTTGATGCTTGCCTCCGAACACAATTTCATTTTTATTTTGCCGCAATATTGTAATATATGTAGGTTGTTTAGTTTTATTTATTTACTTGCTTGGCCAACAGTACAAAATGTTAACAAACAAAATAACTTTTGTTAAGATTGAATTGACTATTAATGTTGTTATAGATTGTTATTTTTATGTTAGTTTGTAAGTACAATAAAACATCTATCTATTGAATGGTGCCTAAAGGAACTCTAGCAATGGTAAAATGGCTGTGCCATTGATTTTAATCACAGACAGTGGGATAGCTTGCGGCAGTTGTGAAGGCCGGTCCACATTTGAAACACATAATGTAACTGTTTTGTTAGTATTTAGTTTAATGTTTGATATTAATAATGAAGCAGCAACAGCACTGATATAAGAGTTGACATTGTAAGACTAGATTTAAGTTTTACAAATCTGGGAAAATGCAGACCCTCAAGAATGATCTCTGTGACCTGCATTCCCATTGTGAAGACGCCTTACTAGAAATTGACAGACTGAATTGTTGTCTACATTCTGTGGATAGCTGCCGTGATGCAAATGACTCAGTGCTGCAAGTAAACAGGGACTGGCAGCAGGAACTCTCAGCGTGTACCATAAATATGGGATGAGATTGAGTCTACACCTTTGAGTTCAGCAATGAGTTTTGCTAGCTTAGATCTACGGAGTCAGCTACAACAATCACATGATATGCCCGTAGTAAACCTAACTTCTCATTGCTTCGGCCAAACTAAATAGATACATAAATTACAGGTCTAGTGCATAGGTCACTTGCAAGATTGAAAAATAGTTATTTAATTTTTATGATATTATGTATATTAAAATAATATTTTAAACAAAAAGAGTAAAATATATATTACAAAGAAGTAAGTAACCATGTTAAGCAAAATATTATTATCTTATCATAGTGGTGAGTCATCGGACAAAACATCTTTTGTATAAGTAATAGTATCCATAGTTCGTTTTGATTCTGGTTCAGTCCACATTCATTTTCACTGACATTGAAGCAGCAGTTTGCAACAACAAAGACACTGATGAAACATTACCTATATTGCTACTTTAAGTACCTACCATAAGTTTTGTTAAAGGTGCTTGAAGTTTATTCAGATTTACAATCTCAGTTCAGTTCAGTTTCTTGTACTTCGACTTTGCGCTTGAAGCGACAATTTGCCAGTGTCGAGTTAAATAAAATTATAAAGTGAAATACTAGATGTTACTCAGTTCAACGCCATTTTGCGTCTCCATTTACAATCTGAATAATTATTATTATCTTTAGACAAAGGGCCCACCAGCAAAACATGCAGGTTCCTGCAGAACCTTCAAATGCCAAGAAAGACTTCAGTATACTCACCGACATCTTGATCGAAGGGGGAGGAATTCCCAAATATTCCCATTGCTACACTACACACTGAATGCACTCCACTAAGAACTGACACCGCACATTAGGGACACTCGCACCGTTTTAGTTTGCTAGGTGGCTGTAGCGGGGTGCTACAACTAATTGGTGACAACGCGAATTGACTCAGCAATTTTGTTAGATGATTGGAGTCTGGAAATAATCAAGAATTAATGCCAATAAGCGTAAGATTTAATCCACGATTGCAGGCACTATTGAGTCAACGACTAAATATTATTTTTTATACTTTGTAGAGTATTGTATGCGATAATGCGTTTCCAAACTTTCCAACAAACAAGTGCAGAGCTACATTTACAGAAACAGAGCAGAGCAGAGATAAACAAAATGTGACAGCTGACAGCAGTGACCGAAACCTGACATTGACAGAACAGAACTTATTTGTTTGTTTGTGACAGTTTACATTGGCCCAAAAGAAGTAAGAGGTTCCTTGTTATTTAATTTGAATATTCATAACTTTCTTAATCTAGTAAATAAACAAACACAGGGCAAACTATAAGTATTAGAAACTTGTAATTTAAAGGAAGGCTTTTAGAAAATTCACTATAGGTGGTAAAATGTGGTTGCAAAGTTACTATGAAGTTTATTATGAAACTTTGTAGTTTTTTAAGCTATTCGAATGAAATTAATTATGAAATAATAAAACATGAGTATTTTTTCAAAAATCGGCATATAACAGTGCAATGCAAGGGTTAGAAGATTGTATGAAATATTATTTTATTTTTAACCCCCGTCATAAAAGAGGGGTGTTATAAGGTTGACGTGTCTGTCTGTCTAGGGCATCGTAGCTCCCCAACGGATGGATCGATTTAAATTTAGTATTTTTTTTTGTATGAAAGGTGAGTTTCGAGTGTTCTTAGAAATGCTGGATGAAAATCGGTTGAACCGCTTAAAAGTTATGCGCGTAAAAGTGGGGAAGGAAAACAGAAAATCTGCAAATCGAGTAAACTCGAGTGGTGTCTTAAATGAAAGTGCATCACGTGCAAATTACAAAATAGTATGACTTTCTACTTTTTATGGAACACTCTATACAAGCCATACCCATTTATATACAATAAACTGAAAATCTTTATCATCATACTATGTAGATTATGCCTGTTTGTTGATTTATTATGTTTCATGGTTACAACATAGTTTGTTTCGTTGTTAATAACTTTTCTACAGCTATACATAAAGTTATAGGTACATTACACATTTCAAGTTTCATATTGGTAAGAATAAGATTTACTTGGGAAACTTAAGTGTTGGGTCGCGGATATGTTTTTTAGTTTGGTATATCTTTTTCTATCTTGGTAGGTTTAATGTGCATAATAGTTATACAGAAAACAATTTATATTTGTATGGGAAATGAATTATACATAACAGCATACATCTCATGTTTTATCTCTTACTTATGCATTATATTTCTTTTGTATTATGTTTTATAAGCTTTATTCATACAAACTTATTACCTTAGAGGTGTTTACTACATGTTTGTTTATACTAAGGAATGTATTTTTATAAGCTATTTATGTATCTGCACCTGTTAAACTGGCATGAATACAAACATCAACTATGGTTATTGATTAATTAACAAAATTATATAAAAATTACACTTAAATTAATGTTAATTACTTTTATTCCGCTCTTTCAAATCCAAATGCAAAGTAATAAAACATAACATATTAATACTTATAAATATAAGAAACAATACATTACTATAAAATTAAATAAATACTACTATTATAAATACTACTAATATAATATACTATAAATAAAAGAACACAGAACCTCAAGGCATTAATTGTTTATACTAACCCTAACAAAAATAATAATTATTCGACACAATCAATATAAATTACCTTCATCAATCTTTAAAATTAATTAGAGAAGTAAACGGCTTAACGATATATAATAATTAATAATACAAATAAGAAACAATACATTACAATAAAGGACATGGGGCTACAAGAAATTTAATAAAATGAAATATAAAGTACAAGTACAATCTTATTTTGCATTGCAAAAGAGGAGTACCCGGAACGGTTAGGTTAGGTTAGGTTAGGTTTTTTTTTTTTTTTTTTTTTTCCTAGTAAGCCTACCTTATTCCCATGACAGGGACGACGGCTACTAACTTACTAGCTAAATACAACTGTCGCTATTTATTGAGACATCATTACATTTCCTTTATTAAAAATTTTAACAAAAATCCTATTTAATTAACAAAATTATAGAAAAATTACACTTAAATTAATGTTAATTACTTTTATTCCGCTCTTTCAAATCCAAATACAAAGTAATAAAACATAACATATTAATACTTATAAATATAAGAAACAATACATTACTATAAAATTAAATAAATACTACTATTATAAATACTACTAATATAATATACTATAAATAAAAGAACACAGAACCTCAAGGCATTAATTGATTATACTAACCCTAACAAAAATAATAATTATTCGACACAATCAATATAAATTACCTTCATCAATCTTTAAAATTAATTAAAGAAGTAAACGGCTTAACGACATATAATAATTAATAATACAAATAAGAAACAATACATTACAATAAAGGACATGGAGCTACAAGAAATTTAATAAAATGGAATATAAAGTACAAGTACAATCTTATTTTGCATTGCAAAAGAGGAGTACCCGGAACGGTTAGGTTAGGTTAGGTTTTTTTTTTTTTTTTTTTTTACCTAGTAAGCCTACTTTATTCCCATGACAGGGACGACGGCTACTAACTTACTAGCTAAATACAACTGTCGCTATTTATTGCGATATCATTACATTTCCTTTATTTAAAATTTTAACAAAAATCCTATTTAATTAACAAAATTATAGAAAAATTACACTTAAATTAATGTTAATTACTTTTATTCCGCTCTTTCAAATCCAAATACAAAGTAATAAAACATAACATATTAATACTTATAAATATAAGAAACAATAATTACTATAAAATTAAATAAATACTATTATTATAAATACTACTAATATAATATACTATAAATAAAAGAACACAGAACCTCAAGGCATTAACTGATTATACTAACCCTAACAAAAATAATAATTATTCGACACAATCAATATAAACTACCTTCATCAATCTTTAAAATTAATTAAAGAAGTAAACGGCTTAACGATATATAATAATTAATAATACAAATAAGAAACAATACATTACAATAAGGGACATGGAGCTACAAGAAATTTAATAAAATGAAATATAAAGTACAAGTACAATCTTGTTTTGCATTGCAAAAGAGGAGTACCCGGAACGGTTAGGTTAGGTTAGGTTAGGTTTTTTTTTTTTTTTTTCCTAGTAAGCCTGCATTATTCCCATGACAGGGACGACGGCTACTAACTTACTAGCTAAATACAACTGTCGCTTTTTATTGCGACATCATTACATTTCATTTATATAAAATTTTAACAAAATTATATAAAAATTACACTTAAATTAATGTTAATTACTTTTATTCCGCTCTTTCAAATCCAAATGCAAAGTAATAAAACATAACATATTAATACTTATAAATATAAGAAACAATAATTACTATTAAATTAAATAAATACTATTATTATAAATACTACTAATATAATATACTATAAATAAAAGAACACAGAACCTCAAGGCATTAATTGATTATACTAACCCTAACAAAAATAATAATTATTCGACACAATCAATATAAACTACCTTCATCAATCTTTAAAATTAATTAAAGAAGTAAACGGCTTAACGATATATAATAATTAATAATACAAATAAGAAACAATACATTACAATAAGGGACATGGAGCTACAAGAAATTTAATAAAATGAAATATAAACTACAAGTACAATCTTGTTTTGCATTGCAAAAGAGGAGTACCCGGAACGGTTAGGTTAGGTTAGGTTTTTTTTTTTTTTTTTTTTTCCTAGTAAGCCTACCTTATTCCCATGACAGGGACGACGGCTACTAACTTACTAGCTAAATACAACTGTCGCTATTTATTGAGACATCATTACATTTCCTTTATTAAAAATTTTAACAAAAATCCTATTTAATTAACAAAATTATAGAAAAATTACACTTAAATTAATGTAAATTTCTTTTATTCCGCTCTTTCAAATCCAAATACAAAGTAATAAAACATAACATATTAATACTTATAAATATAAGAAACAATACATTACTATAAAATTAAATAAATACTACTATTATAAATACTACTAATATAATATACTATAAATAAAAGAACACAGAACCTCAAGGCATTAATTGATTATACTAACCCTAACAAAAATAATAATTATTCGACACAATCAATATAAATTACCTTCATCAATCTTTAAAATTAATTAAAGAAGTAAACGGCTTAACGATATATAATAATTAATAATACAAATAAGAAACAATACATTACAATAAAGGACATAGAGCTACAATAAATTTAATAAAATGAAATATAAAGTACAAGTACAATCTTATTTTGCATTGCAAAAGAGGAGTACCCGGAACGGTTAGGTTAGGTTAGGTTAGATTTTTTTTTTTTTGTTTTTTACCTAGTAAGCCTACTTTATTTCCATGACAGGGACGACGGCTACTAACTTACTAGCTAAATACAACTGTCGCTATTTATTGCGATATCATTACATTTCCTTTATTTAAAATTTTAACAAAAAACCTATTTAATTAACAAAATTATAGAAAAATTACACTTAAATTAATGTTAATTACTTTTATTCCGCTCTTTCAAATCCAAATACAAAGTAATAAAACATAACATATTAATACTTATAAATATAAGAAACAATACATTACTATAAAATTAAATAAATACTACTATTATAAATACTACTAATATAATATACTATAAATAAAAGAACACAGAACCTCAAGGCATTAATTGATTATACTAACCCTAACAAAAATAATAATTATTCGACACAATCAATATAAACTACCTTCATCAATCTTTAAAATTAATTAAAGAAGTAAACGGCTTAACGATATATAATAATTAATAATACAAATAAGAAACAATACATTACAATAAGGGACATGGAGCTACAAGAAATTTAATAAAATGAAATATAAAGTACAAGTACAATCTTGTTTTGCATTGCAAAAGAGGAGTACCCGGAACGGTTAGGTTAGGTTTTTTTTTTTTTTTTTTCCTAGTAAGCCTGCATTATTCCCATGACAGGGACGACGGCTACTAACTTACTAGCTAAATACAACTGTCGCTTTTTATTGCGACATCATTACATTTCATTTATATAAAATTTTAACAAAATTATATAAAAATTACATAAATTAATGTTAATTTCTTTTATTCCGCTCTTTCAAATCCAAATACAAAGTAATAAAACATAACATATTAATACTTATAAATATAAGAAACAATACATTACTATAAAATTAAATAAATACTACTATTATAAATACTACTAATATAATATACTATAAATAAAAGAACACAGAACCTCAAGGCATTAATTGATTATACTAACCCTAACAAAAATAATAATTATTCGACACAATCAATATAAACTACCTTCATCAATCTTTAAAATTAATTAAAGAAGTAAACGGCTTAACGATATATAATAATTAATAATACAAATAAGAAACAATACATTACAATAAGGGACATGGAGCTACAAGAAATTTAATAAAATGAAATATAAACTACAAGTACAATCTTGTTTTGCATTGCAAAAGAGGAGTACCCGGAACGGTTAGGTTAGGTTAGGTTTTTTTTTTTTTTTTTTTTTTTTTCTTTGTAAGCCTACCTTATTCCCATGACATTGACGACGGCTACTAACTTACTAGCTAAATACAACTGTCGCTATTTATTGCGACATCATTACATTTCCTTTATTTAAAATTTTTACAAAAATCCTATTTAATTAACAAAATTATATAAAAATTACACTTAAATTAATGTTAATAACTTTTATTCCGCTCTTTCAAATCCAAATACAAAGTAATAAAACATAACATATTAATACTTACAAATATAAGAAACAATACATTACTATAAAATTAAATAAATACTACTATTATAAATACTACTAATATAATATACTATAAATAAAAGAACACAGAACCTCAAGGCATTAATTGATTATACTAACCCTAACAAAAATAATAATAATTCGAGACAATCAATATAAATTACCTTCATCAATCTTTAAAATTAATTAAAGAAGTAAACGGCTTAACGATATATAATAATTAATAATACAAATAAGAAACAATACATTACAATAAAGGACATGAAGCTACAAGAAATTTAATAAAATGAAATATAAAGTACAAGTACAATCTTATTTTGCATTGCAAAAGAGGAGTACCCGGAACGGTTAAGTTAGGTTAGGTTTATTTTTTTTTTTTTTTTTTTTCCTAGTAAGCCTACCTTATTCCCATGACAGGGACGACGGCTACTAACTTACTAGCTTAATACAAAAGTCGCTATTTATTGCGACATCATTACATTTCCTTTATTTAAAATTTTTACAAAAATCCTATTTAATTAACAAAATTATATAAAAATTACACTTAAATTAATGTTAATTACTTTTATTCCGCTCTTTCAAATCCAAATACAAAGTAATAAAACATAACATATTAATACTTATAAATATAAGAAACAATACATTACTATAAAATTAAATAAATACTACTATTATAAATACAACTAATATAATATACTATAAACTACCTTCATCAATCTTTAAAATTAATTAAAGAAGTAAACGGCTTAACGATTTATAATAATTAATAATACAAATAAGAAACAATACATTACAATAAGGGACATGGAGCTACAAGAAATTTAATAAAATGAAATATAAACTACAAGTACAATCTTGTTTTGCATTGCAAAAGAGGAGTACCCGGAACGGTTAGGTTAGGTTAGGTTTTTTTTTTTTTTTTTTTTTTTTTTCTTTGTAAGCCTACCTTATTCCCATGACATTGACGACGGCTACTAACTTACTAGCTAAATACAACTGTCGCTATTTATTGCGACATCATTACATTTCCTTTATTTAAAATTTTTACAAAAATCCTATTTAATTAACAAAATTATATAAAAATTACACTTAAATTAATGTTAATAACTTTTATTCCGCTCTTTCAAATCCAAATACAAAGTAATAAAACATAACATATTAATACTTACAAATATAAGAAACAATACAATACTATAAAATTAAATAAATACTACTATTATAAATACTACTAATATAATATACTATAAATAAAAGAACACAGAACCTCAAGGCATTAATTGATTATACTAACCCTAACAAAAATAATAATAATTCGAGACAATCAATATAAATTACCTTCATCAATCTTTAAAATTAATTAAAGAAGTAAACGGCTTAACGATATATAATAATTAATAATACAAATAAGAAACAATACATTACAATAAAGGACATGAAGCTACAAGAAATTTAATAAAATGAAATATAAAGTACAAGTACAATCTTATTTTGCATTGCAAAAGAGGAGTACCCGGAACGGTTAAGTTAGGTTAGGTTTATTTTTTTTTTTTTTTTTTTCCTAGTAAGCCTACCTTATTCCCATGACAGGGACGACGGCTACTAACTTACTAGCTAAATACAAAAGTCGCTATTTATTGCGACATCATTACATTTCCTTTATTTAAAATTTTTACAAAAATCCTATTTAATTAACAAAATTATATAAAAATTACACTTAAATTAATGTTAATTACTTTTATTCCGCTCTTTCAAATCCAAATACAAAGTAATAAAACATAACATATTAATACTTATAAATATAAGAAACAATACATTACTATAAAATTAAATAAATACTACTATTATAAATACTACTAATATAATATACTATAAATAAAAGAACACAGAACCTCAAGGCATTAATTGATTATACTAACCCTAACAAAAATAATAATTATTCGACACAATCAATATAAATTACCTTCATCAATCTTTAAAATTAATTAAAGAAGTAAACGGCTTAACGACATATAATAATTAATAATACAAATAAGAAACAATACATTACAATAAAGGACATGGAGCTACAAGAAATTTAATAAAATGAAATACAAAGTACAAGTACAATCTTGTTTTGCATTGCAAAAGAGGAGTACCCGGAACGGTTAGGTTAGGTTAGGTTTTTTTTTTTTTTTTTTTTTTACCTAGTAAGCCTACTTTATTTCCATGACAGGGACGACGGCTACTAACGTACTAGCTAAATACAACTGTCGCTATTTATTGCGACATCATTACATTTCATTTATATAAAATTTTAACAAAAATCCTATTTAATTAACAAAATTATACAAAAATTACACTTAAATTAATGTTAATTACTTTTATTCCGCTCTTTCAAATCCAAATGCAAAGTAATAAAATATAACATATTAATACTAAAAATACAAGAAACAATACATTACTATAAAATTAAATAAATACTACTATTATAAATACTACTAATATAATATACTATAAATAAAAGAACACAGAACCTCAAGGCATTAATTGATTATACTAACCCTAACAAAAATAATAATTATTCGACACAATCAATATAAATTACCTTCATCAATCTTTAAAATTAATTAAAGAAGTAAACGGCTTAACGATATATAATAATTAATAATACAAATAAGAAACAATACATTATTACAATAAAGGACATGGAGCTACAAGAAATTTAATAAAATGAAATATAAAGTACAAGTACAATCTTATTTTGCATTGCAAAAGAGGAGTACCCGGAACGGTTAGGTTAGGTTAGGTTAGGTTTTTTTTTTTTTTTTTTTTTCCTAGTAAGCCTACCTTATTCCCATGACAGGGACGACGGCTACTAACTTACTAGCTAAATACAACTGTCGCTATTTATTGCGACATCATTACATTTCCTTTATTTAAAATTTTTACAAAAATCCTATTTAATTAACAAAATTATATAAAAATTACACTTAAATTAATGTTAATTACTTTTATTCCGCTCTTTCAAATCCAAATACAAAGTAATAAAACATAACATATTAATACTTATAAATATAAGAAACAATACATTACTATAAAATTAAATAAATACTACTATTATAAATACTACTAATATAATATACTATAAATAAAAGAACACAGAACCTCAAGGCATTAATTGATTATACTAACCCTAACAAAAATAATAATTATTCGACACAATCAATATAAATTACCTTCATCAATCTTTAAAATTAATTAAAGAAGTAAACGGCTTAACGATATATAATAATTAATAATACAAATAAGAAACAATACATTACAATAAAGGACATGGGGCTACAAGAAATTTAATAAAATGAAATATAAAGTACAAGTACAATCTTATTTTGCATTGCAAAAGAGGAGTACCCGGAACGGTCAGGTTAGGTTAGGTTTTTTTTTTTTTTTTTTTTTCCTAGTAAGCCTACCTTATTCCCATGACAGGGACGACGGCTACTTACTTACTAGCTAAATACAAAAGTCGCTATTTATTGCGACATCATTACATTTCCTTTATTTAAAATTTTTACAAAAATCCTATTTAATTAACAAAATTATATAAAAATTACACTTAAATTAATGTTAATTACTTTTATTCCGCTCTTTCAAATCCAAATGCAAAGTAATAAAACATAACATATTAATACTTATAAATATAAGAAACAATACATTACTATAAAATTAAATAAATACTACTATTATAAATACAACTAATATAATATACTATAAACTACCTTCATCAATCTTTAAAATTAATTAAAGAAGTAAACGGCTTAACGATATATAATAATTAATAATACAAATAAGAAACAATACATTACAATAAGGGACATGGGGCTACAAGAAATTTAATAAAATGAAATATAAAGTACAAGTACAATCTTATTTTGCATTGCAAAAGAGGAGTACCCGGAACGGTTAGGTTAGGTTAGGTTTTTTTTTTTTTTTTTTTTTTTTTCTCCTAGTAAGCCTACCTTATTCCCATGACAGGGACGACGGCTACTAACTTACTAGCTAAATACAAAAGTCGCTATTTATTGCGACATCATTACATTTCCTTTATTAAAAATTTTAACAAAAATCCTATTTAATTAACAAAATTATATAAAAATTACACTTAAATTAATGTTAATTACTTTTATTCCGCTCTTTCAAATCCAAATACAAAGTAATAAAACATAACATATTAATACTTATAAATATAAGAAACAATAATTACTATAAAATTAAATAAATACTATTATTATAAATACTACTAATATAATATACTATAAATAAAAGAACACAGAACCTCAAGGCATTAATTGATTATACTAACCCTAACAAAAATAATAATTATTCGACACAATCAATATAAATTACCTTCATCAATCTTTAAAATTAATTAAAGAAGTAAACGGCTTAACGACATATAATAATTAATAATACAAATAAGAAACAATACATTACAATAAAGGACATGGAGCTACAAGAAATTTAATAAAATGAAATACAAAGTACAAGTACAATCTTGTTTTGCATTGCAAAAGAGGAGTACCCGGAACGGTTAGGTTAGGTTAGGTTTTTTTTTTTTTTTTTTTTTACCTAGTAAGCCTACTTTATTTCCATGACAGGGACGACGGCTACTAACTTACTAGCTAAATACAAAAGTCGCTATTTATTGCGACATCATTACATTTCCTTTATTTAAAATTTTTACAAAAATCCTATTTAATTAACAAAATTATATAAAAATTACACTTAAATTAATGTTAATTACTTTTATTCCGCTCTTTCAAATCCAAATACAAAGAAATAAAACATAACATATTAATACTTATAAATATAAGAAACAATACATTACTATAAAATTAAATAAATACTACTATTTTAAATACTACTAATATAATATACTATAAATAAAAGAACACAGAACCTCAAGGCATTAATTGATTATACTAACCCTAACAAAAATAATAATTATTCGACACAATCAATATAAATTACCTTCATCAATCTTTAAAATTAATTAAAGAAGTAAACGGCTTAACGATATATAATAATTAATAATACAAATAAGAAACAATACATTACAATAAAGGACATGAAGCTACAAGAAATTTAATAAAATGAAATATAAAGTACAAGTACAATCTTATTTTGCATTGCAAAAGAGGAGTACCCGGAACGGTTAGGTTAGGTTAGGTTAGGTTTTTTTTTTTTTTTTTTTTTTCCTAGTAAGTCGACCTTATTCCCATGACAGGGACGACGGCTACTAACTTACTAGCTAAATACAACTGTCGCTATTTATTGAGACATCATTACATTTCCTTTATTAAAAATTTTAACAAAAATCCTATTTAATTAACAAAATTATATAAAAATTACACTTAAATTAATGTTAATTACTTTTATTCCGCTCTTTCAAATCCAAATACAAAGTAATAAAACATAACATATTAATACTTATAAATATAAGAAACAATACATTACTATTAAAATGAAATAAATACTACTATTATAAATACAACTAATATAATATACTATAAACTACCTTCATCAATCTTTAAAATTAATTAAAGAAGTAAACGGCTTAACGATATATAATAATTAATAATACAAATAAGAAACAATACATTACAATAAGGGACATGGGGCTACAAGAAATTTAATAAAATGAAATATAAACTACAAGTACAATCTTGTTTTGCATTGCAAAAGAGGAGTACCCGGAACGGTTAGGTTAGGTTAGGTTAGGTTTTTTTTTTTTTTTTTTTTTTCCTAGTAAGCCTACCTTATTCCCATGACAGGGACGACGGCTACTAACTTACTAGCTAAATACAACTGTCGCTATTTATTGCGACATCATTACATTTCCTTTATTAAAAATTTTAACAAAAATCCTATTTAATTAACAAAATTATATAAAAATTACACTTAAATTAATGTTAATTACTTTTATTCCGCTCTTTCAAATCCAAATACAAAGTAATAAAACATAACATATTAATACTTATAAATATAAGAAACAATAATTACTATAAAATTAAATAAATACTATTATTATAAATACTACTAATATAATATACTATAAATAAAAGAACACAGAACCTCAAGGCATTAATTGATTATACTAACCCTAACAAAAATAATAATTATTCGACACAATCAATATAAATTACCTTCATCAATCTTTAAAATTAATTAAAGAAGTAAACGGCTTAACGACATATAATAATTAATAATACAAATAAGAAACAATACATTACAATAAAGGACATGGAGCTACAAGAAATTTAATAAAATGAAATATAAACTACAAGTACAATCTTGTTTTGCATTGCAAAAGAGGAGTACCCGGAACGGTTAGGTTAGGTTAGGTTTTTTTTTTTTTTTTTCCTTGTAAGCCTGCATTATTCCCATGACAGGAACGACGGCTACTAACTTACTAGCTAAATACAACTGTCGCTATTTATTGCGACATCATTACATTTCCTTTATTTAAAATTTTTACAAAAATCCTATTTAATTAACAAAATTATATAAAAATTACACTTAAATTAATGTTAATTACTTTTATTCCGCTCTTTCAAATCCAAATGCAAAGTAATAAAACATAACATATTAATACTTATAAATATAAGAAACAATACATTACTATAAAATTAAATAAATACTACTATTATAAATACAACTAATATAATATACTATAAACTACCTTCATCAATCTTTAAAATTAATTAAAGAAGTAAACGGCTTAACGATATATAATAATTAATAATACAAATAAGAAACAATACATTACAATAAGGGACATGGGGCTACAAGAAATTTAATAAAATGAAATATAAAGTACAAGTACAATCTTATTTTGCATTGCAAAAGAGGAGTACCCGGAACGGTTAGGTTAGGTTAGGTTAGGTTTTTTTTTTTTTTTTTTTTCTCCTAGTAAGCCTACCTTATTCCCATGACAGGGACGACGGCTACTAACTTACTAGCTAAATACAAAAGTCGCTATTTATTGCGACATCATTACATTTCCTTTATTAAAAATTTTAACAAAAATCCTATTTAATTAACAAAATTATATAAAAATTACACTTAAATTAATGTTAATTACTTTTATTCCGCTCTTTCAAATCCAAATACAAAGTAAGAAAACATAACATATTAATACTTATAAATATAAGAAACAATAATTACCATAAAATTAAATAAATACTATTATTATAAATACTACTAATATAATATACTATAAATAAAAGAACACAGAACCTCAAGGCATTAATTGATTATACTAACCCTAACAAAAATAATAATTATTCGACACAATCAATATAAATTACCTTCATCAATCTTTAAAATTAATTAAAGAAGTAAACGGCTTAACGACATATAATAATTAATAATACAAATAAGAAACAATACATTACAATAAAGGACATGGAGCTACAAGAAATTTAATAAAATGAAATACAAAGTACAAGTACAATCTTGTTTTGCATTGCAAAAGAGGAGTACCCGGAACGGTTAGGTTAGGTTAGGTTTTTTTTTTTTTTTTTTTTACCTAGTAAGCCTACTTTATTTCCATGACAGGGACGACGGCTACTAACGTACTAGCTAAATACAACTGTCGCTATTTATTGCGACATCATTACATTTCATTTATATAAAATTTTAACAAAAATCCTATTTAATTAACAAAATTATACAAAAATTACACTTAAATTAATGTTAATTACTTTTATTCCGCTCTTTCAAATCCAAATGCAAAGTAATAAAACATAACATATAAATACTAAAAATACAAGAAACAATACATTACTATAAAATTAAATAAATACTACTATTATAAATACTACTAATATAATATACTATAAATAAAAGAACACAGAACCTCAAGGCATTAATTGATTATACTAACCCTAATAAAAATAATAATTATTCGACACAATCAATATAAATTACCTTCATCAATCTTTAAAATTAATTAAAGAAGTAAACGGCTTAACGATATATAATAATTAATAATACAAATAAGAAACAATACATTATTACAATAAAGGACATGGAGCTACAAGAAATTTAATAAAATGAAATATAAAGTACAAGTACAATCTTATTTTGCATTGCAAAAGAGGAGTACCCGGAACGGTTAGGTTAGGTTAGGTTAGGTTTTTTTTTTTTTTTTTTTTTCCTAGTAAGCCTACCTTATTCCCATGACAGGGACGACGGCTACTAACTTACTAGCTAAATACAACTGTCGCTATTTATTGCGACATCATTACATTTCCTTTATTTAAAATTTTTACAAAAATCCTATTTAATTAACAAAATTATATAAAAATTACACTTAAATTAATGTTAATTACTTTTATTCCGCTCTTTCAAATCCAAATACAAAGTAATAAAACATAACATATTAATACTTATAAATATAAGAAACAATACATTACTATAAAATTAAATAAATACTACTATTATAAATACTACTAATATAATATACTATAAATAAAAGAACACAGAACCTCAAGGCATTAATTGATTATACTAACCCTAACAAAAATAATAATTATTCGACACAATCAATATAAATTACCTTCATCAATCTTTAAAATTAATTAAAGAAGTAAACGGCTTAACGATATATAATAATTAATAATACAAATAAGAAACAATACATTACAATAAAGGACATGGGGCTACAAGAAATTTAATAAAATGAAATATAAAGTACAAGTACAATCTTATTTTGCATTGCAAAAGAGGAGTACCCGGAACGGTCAGGTTAGGTTAGGTTTTTTTTTTTTTTTTTTTTTCCTAGTAAGCCTACCTTATTCCCATGACAGGGACGACGGCTACTTACTTACTAGCTAAATACAAAAGTCGCTATTTATTGCGACATCATAACATTTCCTTTATTTAAAATTTTTACAAAAATCCTATTTAATTAACAAAATTATATAAAAATTACACTTAAATTAATGTTAATTACTTTTATTCCGCTCTTTCAAATCCAAATGCAAAGTAATAAAACATAACATATTAATACTTATAAATATAAGAAACAATACATTACTATAAAATTAAATAAATACTACTATTTTAAATACTACTAATATAATATACTATAAATAAAAGAACACAGAACCTCAAGGCATTAATTGATTATACTAACCCTAACAAAAATAATAATTATTCGACACAATCAATATAAATTACCTTCATCAATCTTTAAAATTAATTAAAGAAGTAAACGGCTTAACGATATATAATAATTAATAATACAAATAAGAAACAATACATTACAATAAAGGACATGAAGCTACAAGAAATTTAATAAAATGAAATATAAAGTACAAGTACAATCTTATTTTGCATTGCAAAAGAGGAGTACCCGGAACGGTTAGGTTAGGTTAGGTTAGGTTTTTTTTTTTTTTTTTTTTTCCTAGTAAGTCGACCTTATTCCCATGACAGGGACGACGGCTACTTACTTACTAGCTAAATACAACTGTCGCTATTTATTGAGACATCATTACATTTCCTTTATTAAAAATTTTAACAAAAATCCTATTTAATTAACAAAATTATATAAAAATTACACTTAAATTAATGTTAATTACTTTTATTCCGCTCTTTCAAATCCAAATACAAAGTAATAAAACATAACATATTAATACTTATAAATATAAGAAACAATACATTACTATTAAAATGAAATAAATACTACTATTATAAATACAACTAATATAATATACTATAAACTACCTTCATCAATCTTTAAAATTAATTAAAGAAGTAAACGGCTTAACGATATATAATAATTAATAATACAAATAAGAAACAATACATTACAATAAGGGACATGGAGCTACAAGAAATTTAATAAAATGAAATATAAACTACAAGTACAATCTTGTTTTGCATTGCAAATGAGGAGTACCCGGAACGGTTAGGTTAGGTTAGGTTAGGTTTTTTTTTTTTTTTTTTTTTTTCCTAGTAAGCCTACCTTATTCCCATGACAGGGACGACGGCTACTAACTTACTAGCTAAATACAAAAGTCGCTATTTATTGAGACATCATTACATTTCCTTTATTTAAAATTTTAACAAAAATCCTATTTAATTAACAAAATTATATAAAAATTACACTTAAATTAATGTTAATTACTTTTATTCCGCTCTTTCAAATCCAAATACAAAGTAATAAAACATAACATATTAATACTTATAAATATAAGAAACAATAATTACTATAAAATTAAATAAATACTATTATTATAAATACTACTAATATAATATACTATAAATAAAAGAACACAGAACCTCAAGGCATTAATTGATTATACTAACCCTAACAAAAATAATAATTATTCGACACAATCAATATAAATTACCTTCATCAATCTTTAAAATTAATTAAAGAAGTAAACGGCTTAACGGTATATAATAATTAATAATACAAATAAGAAACAATACATTACAATAAAGGACATGGAGCTACAAGAAATTTAATAAAATGAAATATAAAGTACAAGTACAATCTTATTTTGCATTGCAAAAGAGGAGTACCCGGAACGGTTAGGTTAAGTTAGGTTAGGTTTTTTTTTTTTTTTTTTTTTTCCTAGTAAGCCTACCTTATTCCCATGACAGGGACGACGGCTACTAACTTACTAGCTAAATACAACTGTCGCTATTTATTGCGACATCATTACATTTCCTTTATTTAAAATTTTTACAAAAATCCTATTTAATTAACAAAATTATATAAAAATTACACTTAAATTAATGTTAATTACTTTTATTCCGCTCTTTCAAATCCAAATACAAAGTAATAAAACATAACATATTAATACTTATAAATATAAGAAACAATACATTACTATAAAATTAAATAAATACTACTATTATAAATACTACTAATATAATATACTATAAATAAAAGAACACAGAACCTCAAGGCATTAATTGATTATACTAACCCTAACAAAAATAATAATTATTCGACACAATCAATATAAATTACCTTCATCAATCTTTAAAATTAATTAAAGAAGTAAACGGCTTAACGATATATAATAATTAATAATACAAATAAGAAACAATACATTACAATAAAGGACATGGGGCTACAAGAAATTTAATAAAATGAAATATAAAGTACAAGTACAATCTTATTTTGCATTGCAAAAGAGGAGTACCCGGAACGGTCAGGTTAGGTTAGGTTTTTTTTTTTTTTTTTTTTCCTAGTAAGCCTACCTTATTCCCATGACAGGGACGACGGCTACTTACTTACTAGCTAAATACAAAAGTCGCTATTTATTGCGACATCATTACATTTCCTTTATTTAAAATTATTACAAAAATCCTATTTAATTAACAAAATTATATAAAAATTACACTTAAATTAATGTTAATTACTTTTATTCCGCTCTTTCAAATCCAAATGCAAAGTAATAAAACATAACATATTAATACTTATAAATATAAGAAAAAATAATTACTATAAAATTAAATAAATACTATTATTATAAATACTACTAATATAATATACTATAAATAAAAGAACACAGAACCTCAAGGCATTAATTGATTATACTAACCCTAACAAAAATAATAATTATTCGACACAATCAATATAAATTACCTTCATCAATCTTTAAAATTAATTAAAGAAGTAAACGGCTTAACGATATATAATAATTAATAATACAAATAAGAAACAATACATTACAATAAAGGACATGGGGCTACAAGAAATTTAATAAAATGAAATATAAAGTACAAGTACAATCTTATTTTGCATTGCAAAAGAGGAGTACCCGGAACGGTTAGGTTAGGTTAGGTTAGGTTTTTTTTTTTTTTTTTTTTTTCCTAGTAAGCCTACCTTATTCCCATGACAGGGACGACGGCTACTAACTTACTAGCTAAATACAACTGTCGCTATTTATTGAGACATCATTACATTTCCTTTATTAAAAATTTTAACAAAAATCCTATTTAATTAACAAAATTATATAAAAATTACACTTAAATTAATGTTAATTACTTTTATTCCGCTCTTTCAAATCCAAATACAAAGTAATAAAACATAACATATTAATACTTATAAATATAAGAAACAATAATTACTATAAAATTAAATAAATACTATTATTATAAATACTACTAATATAATATACTATAAATAAAAGAACACAGAACCTCAAGGCATTAATTGATTATACTAACCCTAACAAAAATAATAATTATTCGACACAATCAATATAAATTACCTTCATCAATCTTTAAAATTAATTAAAGAAGTAAACGGCTTAACGATATATAATAATTAATAATACAAATAAGAAACAATACATTACAATAAAGGACATGGGGCTACAAGAAATTTAATAAAATGAAATATAAAGTACAAGTACAATCTTATTTTGCATTGCAAAAGAGGAGTACCCGGAACGGTTAGGTTAGGTTAGGTTAGGTTTTTTTTTTTTTTTTTTTTTTTCCTAGTAAGCCTACCTTATTTTCATGACAGGGACGACGGCTACTAACTTACTAGCTAAATACAACTGTCACTATTTATTGAGACTTCATTACATTTCCTTTATTAAAAATTTTAACAAAAATCCTATTTAATTAACAAAATTATATAAAAATTACACTTAAATTAATGTTAATTACTTTTATTCCGCTCTTTCAAATCCAAATACAAAGTAATAAAACATAACATATTAATACTTATAAATATAAGAAACAATAATTACTATAAAATTAAATAAATACTATTATTATAAATACTACTAATATAATATACTATAAATAAAAGAACACAGAACCTCAAGGCATTAATTGATTATACTAACCCTAACAAAAATAATAATTATTCGACACAATCAATATAAATTACCTTCATCAATCTTTAAAATTAATTAAAGAAGTAAACGGCTTAACGACATATAATAATTAATAATACAAATAAGAAACAATACATTACAATAAAGGACATGGAGCTACAAGAAATTTAATAAAATGAAATACAAAGTACAAGTACAATCTTGTTTTGCATTGCAAAAGAGGAGTACCCGGAACGGTTAGGTTAGGTTAGGTTTTTTTTTTTTTTTTTTTTACCTAGTAAGCCTACTTTATTTCCATGACAGGGACGACGGCTACTAACGTACTAGCTAAATACAACTGTCGCTATTTATTGCGACATCATTACATTTCATTTATATAAAATTTTAACAAAAATCCTATTTAATTAACAAAATTATACAAAAATTACACTTAAATTAATGTTAATTACTTTTATTCCGCTCTTTCAAATCCAAATGCAAAGTAATAAAACATAACATATTAATACTAAAAATACAAGAAACAATACATTACTATAAAATTAAATAAATACTACTATTATAAATACTACTAATATAATATACTATAAATAAAAGAACACAGAACCTCAAGGCATTAATTGATTATACTAACCCTAACAAAAATAATAATTATTCGACACAATCAATATAAATTACCTTCATCAATCTTTAAAATTAATTTAAGAAGTAAACGGCTTAACGATATATAATAATTAATAATACAAATAAGAAACAATACATTATTACAATAAAGGACATGGAGCTACAAGAAATTTAATAAAATGAAATACAAAGTACAAGTACAATCTTGTTTTGCATTGCAAAAGAGGAGTACCCGGAACGGTTAGGTTAGGTTAGGTTTTTTTTTTTTTTTTTTTACCTAGTAAGCCTACTTTATTTCCATGACAGGGACGACGGCTACTAACTTACTAGCTAAATACAACTGTCGCTATTTATTGCGACATCATTACATTTCCTTTATTTAAAATTTTTACAAAAATCCTATTTAATTAACAAAATTATATAAAAATTACACTTAAATTAATGTTAATTACTTTTATTCCGCTCTTTCAAATCCAAATACAAAGTAATAAAACATAACATATTAATACTTATAAATATAAGAAACAATACATTACTATAAAATTAAATAAATACTACTATTATAAATACTACTAATATAATATACTATAAATAAAAGAACACAGAACCTCAAGGCATTAATTGATTATACTAACCCTAACAAAAATAATAATTATTCGACACAATCAATATAAATTACCTTCATCAATCTTTAAAATTAATTAAAGAAGTAAACGGCTTAACGATATATAATAATTAATAATACAAATAAGAAACAATACATTACAATAAAGGACATGGAGCTACAAGAAATTTAATAAAATGAAATATAAAGTACAAGTACAATCTTATTTTGCATTGCAAAAGAGGAGTACCCGGAACGGTTAGGTTAAGTTAGGTTAGGTTTTTTTTTTTTTTTTTTTTTTTCCTAGTAAGCCTACCTTATTCCCATGACAGGGACGACGGCTACTAACTTACTAGCTAAATACAACTGTCGCTATTTATTGCGACATCATTACATTTCCTTTATTTAAAATTTTTACAAAAATCCTATTTAATTAACAAAATTATATAAAAATTACACTTAAATTAATGTGAATTACTTTTATTCCGCTCTTTCAAATCCAAATACAAAGTAATAAAACATAACATATTAATACTTATAAATATAAGAAACAATACATTACTATAAAATTAAATAAATACTACTATTATAAATACTACTAATATAATATACTATAAATAAAAGAACACAGAACCTCAAGGCATTAATTGATTATACTAACCCTAACAAAAATAATAATTATTCGACACAATCAATATAAATTACCTTCATCAATCTTTAAAATTAATTAAAGAAGTAAACGGCTTAACGATATATAATAATTAATAATACAAATAAGAAACAATACATTACAATAAAGGACATGGGGCTACAAGAAATTTAATAAAATGAAATATAAAGTACAAGTACAATCTTATTTTGCATTGCAAAAGAGGAGTACCCGGAACGGTCAGGTTAGGTTAGGTTTTTTTTTTTTTTTTTTTTTCCTAGTAAGCCTACCTTATTCCCATGACAGGGACGACGGCTACTTACTTACTAGCTAAATACAAAAGTCGCTATTTATTGCGACATCATTACATTTCCTTTATTTAAAATTTTTACAAAAATCCTATTTAATTAACAAAATTATATAAAAATTACACTTAAATTAATGTTAATTACTTTTATTCCGCTCTTTCAAATCCAAATGCAAAGTAATAAAACATAACATATTAATACTTATAAATATAAGAAAAAATAATTACTATAAAATTAAATAAATACTATTATTATAAATACTACTAATATAATATACTATAAATAAAAGAACACAGAACCTCAAGGCATTAATTGATTATACTAACCCTAACAAAAATAATAATTATTCGACACAATCAATATAAATTACCTTCATCAATCTTTAAAATTAATTAAAGAAGTAAACGGCTTAACGATATATAATAATTAATAATACAAATAAGAAACAATACATTACAATAAAGGACATGGGGCTACAAGAAATTTAATAAAATGAAATATAAAGTACAAGTACAATCTTATTTTGCATTGCAAAAGAGGAGTACCCGGAACGGTTAGGTTAGGTTAGGTTTTTTTTTTTTTTTTTTTTTTCCTAGTAAGCCTACCTTATTCCCATGACAGGGACGACGGCTACTAACTTACTAGCTAAATACAACTGTCGCTATTTATTGAGACATCATTACATTTCCTTTATTAAAAATTTTAACAAAAATCCTATTTAATTAACAAAATTATATAAAAATTACACTTAAATTAATGTTAATTACTTTTATTCCGCTCTTTCAAATCCAAATACAAAGTAATAAAACATAACATATTAATACTTATAAATATAAGAAACAATAATTACTATAAAATTAAATAAATACTATTATTATAAATACTACTAATATAATATACTATAAATAAAAGAACACAGAACCTCAAGGCATTAATTGATTATACTAACCCTAACAAAAATAATAATTATTCGACACAATCAATATAAATTACCTTCATCAATCTTTAAAATTAATTAAAGAAGTAAACGGCTTAACGATATATAATAATTAATAATACAAATAAGAAACAATACATTACAATAAAGGACATGGGGCTACAAGAAATTTAATAAAATGAAATATAAAGTACAAGTACAATCTTATTTTGCATTGCAAAAGAGGAGTACCCGGAACGGTTAGGTTAGGTTAGGTTAGGTTTTTTTTTTTTTTTTTTTTTTTCCTAGTAAGCCTACCTTATTTTCATGACAGGGACGACGGCTACTAACTTACTAGCTAAATACAACTGTCACTATTTATTGAGACTTCATTACATTTCCTTTATTAAAAATTTTAACAAAAATCCTATTTAATTAACAAAATTATATAAAAATTACACTTAAATTAATGTTAATTACTTTTATTCCGCTCTTTCAAATCCAAATACAAAGTAATAAAACATAACATATTAATACTTATAAATATAAGAAACAATAATTACTATAAAATTAAATAAATACTACTATTATAAATACTACTAATATAATATACTATAAATAAAAGAACACAGAACCTCAAGGCATTAATTGATTATACTAACCCTAACAAAAATAATAATTATTCGACACAATCAATATAAATTACCTTCATCAATCTTTAAAATTAATTAAAGAAGTAAACGGCTTAACGACATATAATAATTAATAATACAAATAAGAAACAATACATTACAATAAAGGACATGGAGCTACAAGAAATTTAATAAAATGAAATACAAAGTACAAGTACAATCTTGTTTTGCATTGCAAAAGAGGAGTACCCGGAACGGTTAGGTTAGGTTAGGTTTTTTTTTTTTTTTTTTTACCTAGTAAGCCTACTTTATTTCCATGACAGGGACGACGGCTACTAACTTACTAGCTAAATACAACTGTCGCTATTTATTGCGACATCATTACATTTCCTTTATTTAAAATTTTTACAAAAATCCTATTTAATTAACAAAATTATATAAAAATTACACTTAAATTAATGTTAATTACTTTTATTCCGCTCTTTCAAATCCAAATACAAAGTAATAAAACATAACATATTAATACTTATAAATATAAGAAACAATACATTACTATAAAATTAAATAAATACTACTATTATAAATACTACTAATATAATATACTATAAATAAAAGAACACAGAACCTCAAGGCATTAATTGATTATACTAACCCTAACAAAAATAATAATTATTCGAGACAATCAATATAAATTACCTTCATCAATCTTTAAAATTAATTAAAGAAGTAAACGGCTTAACGATATATAATAATTAATAATACAAATAAGAAACAATACATTACAATAAAGGACATGGGGCTACAAGAAATTTAATAAAATGAAATATAAAGTACAAGTACAATCTTATTTTGCATTGCAAAAGAGGAGTACCCGGAACGGTTAGGTTAGGTTAGGTTTTTTTTTTTTTTTTTTTTTCCTAGTAAGCCTACCTTATTCCCATGACAGGGACGACGGCTACTTACTTACTAGCTTAATACAAAAGTCGCTATTTATTGCGACATCATTACATTTCCTTTATTTAAAATTTTTACAAAAATCCTATTTAATTAACAAAATTATATAAAAATTACACTTAAATTAATGTTAATTACTTTTATTCCGCTCTTTCAAATCCAAATGCAAAGTAATAAAACATAACATATTAATACTTATAAATATAAGAAACAATAATTACTATAAAATTAAATAAATACTACTATTATAAATACTACTAATATAATATACTATAAATAAAAGAACACAGAACCTCAAGGCATTAATTGATTATACTAACCCTAACAAAAATAATAATTATTCGACACAATCAATATAAATTACCTTCATCAATCTTTAAAATTAATTAAAGAAGTAAACGGCTTAACGACATATAATAATTAATAATACAAATAAGAAACAATACATTACAATAAAGGACATGGAGCTACAAGAAATTTAATAAAATGAAATATAAACTACAAGTACAATCTTGTTTTGCATTGCAAAAGAGGAGTACCCGGAACGGTTAGGTAAGGTTAGGTTTTTTTTTTTTTTTTTACCTAGTAAGCCTACTTTATTTCCATGACAGGGACGACGGCTACTAACTTACTAGCTAAATACAACTGTCGCTATTTATTGCGACATCATTACGTTTCATTTATATAAAATTTTAACAAAAATCCTATTTAATTAACAAAATTATATAAAAATTACACTTAAATTAATGTTAATTACTTTTATTCCGCTCTTTCAAATCCAAATGCAAAGTAATAAAACATAACATATTAATACTAAAAATACAAGAAACAATACATTACTATAAAATTAAATAAATACTACTAATATAAATACTACTAATATAATATACTATAAATAAAAAAACACAGAACCTCAAGGCATTAATTGATTATACTAACCCTAACAAAAATAATAATTATTCGACACAATCAATATAAATTACCTTCATCAATCTTTAAAATTAATTAAAGAAGTAAACGGCTTAACGATATATAATAATTAATAATACAAATAAGAAACAATACATTATTACAATAAAGGACATGGAGCTACAAGAAATTTAATAAAATGAAATATAAAGTACAAGTACAATCTTATTTTGCATTGCAAAAGAGGAGTACCCGGAACGGTTAGGTTAGGTTAGGTTAGGTTTTTTTTTTTTTTTTTTTTCCTAGTAAGCCTACCTTATTCCCATGACAGGGACGACGGCTACTAACTTACTAGCCAAATACAACTGTCGCTATTTATTGCGACATCATTACATTTCCTTTATTTAAAATTTTAACAAAAATCCTATTTAATTAACAAAATTATATAAAAATTACACTTAAATTAATGTTAATTACTTTTATTCCGCTCTTTCAAATCCAAATACAAAGTAATAAAACATAACATATTAATACTAAAAATACAAGAAACAATACATTATAATAAAATTAAATAAATACTACTATTATGAATACTACTAATATAATATACTATAAATAAAAGAACACAGAACCTCAAGGCATTAATTGATTATACTAACCCTAACAAAAATAATAATTATTCGACACAATCAATATAAATTACCTTCAACAATCTTTAAAATTAATTAAAGAAGTAAACGGCTTAACGATATATAATAATTAATAATACAAATAAGAAACAATACATTATTACAATAAAGGACATGGAGCTACAAGAAATTTAATAAAATGAAATATAAAGTACAAGTACAATCTTATTTTGCATTGCAAAAGAGGAGTACCCGGAACGGTTAGGTTAGGTTAGGTTAGGTTTTTTTTTTTTTTTTTTTTTTTTCCTAGTAAGCCTACCTTATTCCCATGACAGGGACGACGGCTACTAACTTACTAGCTAAATACAACTGTCGCTATTTATTGCGACATCATTACATTTCCTTTATTTAAAATTTTAACAAAAATCCTATTTAAATAACAAAATAATATAAAAATTACACTTAAATTAATGTTAATTACTTTTATTCCGCTCTTTCAAATCCAAATACAAAGTAATAAAACATAACATATTAATACTTATAAATATAAGAAACAATACATTACTATAAAATTAAATAAATACTACTATTATAAATACTACTAATATAATATACTATAAATAAAAGAACACAGAACCTCAAGGCATTAATTGATTATACTAACCCTAACAAAAATAATAATTATTCGACACAATCAATATAAATTACCTTCATCAATCTTTAAAATTAATTAAAGAAGTAAACGGCTTAACGATATATAATAATTAATAATACAAATAAGAAACAATACATTACAATAAAGGACATGGAGCTACAAGAAATTTAATAAAATGAAATATAAAGTACAAGTACAATCTTATTTTGCATTGCAAAAGAGGAATACCCGGAACGGTTAGGTTAGGTTAGGTTTTTTTTTTTTTTTTTTTTTCCTAGTAAGCCTACCTTATTCCCATGACAGGGACGACGGCTACTTACTTACTAGCTAAATACAAAAGTCGCTATTTATTGCGACATCATTACATTTCCTTTATTTAAAATTTTTACAAAAATCCTATTTAATTAACAAAATAATATAAAAATTACACTTAAATTAATGTTAATTACTTTTATTCCGCTCTTTCAAATCCAAATGCAAAGTAATAAAACATAACATATTAATACTAAAAATACAAGAAACAATACATTACTATAAAATTAAATAAATACTACTATTATAACCACTTGAACGTCCAGTGGTACTGTAGTGCCACAAAACTTTATGCCGACTAACGTCCATGGTACTAGAGTGCCACACGAGTTTTTGGTTTTTTTATTTCGGATTTTCTTTATTTTCTAATAAGACAAGTTGCTAGTGTCAATGTCAGATGTCATTGTCAATAATTATTCTACTAAATTCTAATTAGAAAAACCCATACCTGGCAACAAAAATTATGAAAAAAAATTATTTTGATAATAAAGAGAGAGAAATTTTCCGCCATTTTCCTATTTTTCGCAAGTTAATTTCTTTATGATTTACTTGTGATATCTGTATTAAAATTTAATATGTTATTGAAAAATCTAGACTCCAACCCCGTTAAAACGGTACCAAAATAATAATTAAATGTTCAGAGGAAGTATTTTAAATAAATTTATCAAAATAGGTCTCCAAATCAGTCTAAAAATGCTACCATCCTATTTTTGATATTTTTTTAGTAAATGAAGATGTAGGTACGATGATTCATATTATTATTCAAGTTTATATAATTATAATAAAGAAAATAAATATATTTTTGGTTTTGAAATAGGTTTAGTACTTTTTATGTGATAAATAGTTTTAACGGAAAAATCGCGCAGCGTGTCACGCACCGCTCGCGTAATGCGGGCTGGGACGTTAGTCCCTAGTTACGCCGCGGGCGCTGGACGTTACAGTGGTTATATACTACTAATATAATATACTATAAATAAAAGAACACAGAACCTCAAGGCATTAATTGATTATACTAACCCTAACAAAAATAATAATTATTCGACACAATCATATAAATTACCTTCATCAATCTTTAAAATTAATTAAAGAAGTAAACGGCTTAACGATATATAATAATTAATAATACAAATAAGAAACAATACATTATTACAATAAAGGACATGGAGCTACAAGAAATTTAATAAAATGAAATATAAAGTACAAGTACAATCTTATTTTGCATTGCAAAAGAGGAGTACCCGGAACGGTTAGGTTAGGTTAGGTTTTTTTTTTTTTTTTTTTTTTCCTAGTAAGCCTACCTTATTCCCATGACAGGGACGACGGCTACTAACTTACTAGCTAAATACAACTGTCGCTATTTATTGCGACATCATTACATTTCCTTTATTTAAATTTTTTACAAAAATCCTATTTAATTAACAAAATTATATAAAAATTACACTTAAATTAATGTTAATTACTTTTATTCCGCTCTTTCAAATCCAAATACAAAGTAATAAAACATAACATATTAATACTTATAAATATAAGAAACAATAATTACTATAAAATTAAATAAATACTACTATTATAAATACTACTAATATAATATACTATAAATAAAAAAACACAGAACCTCAAGGCATTAATTGATTATACTAACCCTAACAAAAATAATAATTATTCGACACAATCAATATAAATTACCTTCATCAATCTTTAAAATTAATTAAAGAAGTAAACGGCTTAACGATATATAATAATTAATAATACAAATAAGAAACAATACATTACAATAAAGGACATGGGGCTACAAGAAATTTAATAAAATGAAATATAAAGTACAAGTACAATCTTATTTTGCATTGCAAAAGAGGAGTACCCGGAACGGTTAGGTTAGGTTAGGTAAGGTTTTTTTTTTTTTTTTTTTTTCCTAGTAAGCCTACCTTATTCCCATGACAGGGACGACGGCTACTTACTTACTAGCTAAATACAACTGTCGCTATTTATTGAGACATCATTACATTTCCTTTATTAAAAATTTTAACAAAAATCCTATTTAATTAACAAAATTATATAAAAATTACACTTAAATTAATGTTAATTACTTTTATTCCGCTCTTTCAAATCCAAATACAAAGTAATAAAACATAACATATTAATACTTATAAATATAAGAAACAATAATTACTATAAAATTAAATAAATACTATTATTATAAATACTACTAATATAATATACTATAAATAAAAGAACACAGAACCTCAAGGCATTAATTGATTATACTAACCCTAACAAAAATAATAATTATTCGACACAATCAATATAAATTACCTTCATCAATCTTTAAAATTAATTAAAGAAGTAAACGGCTTAACGACATATAATAATTAATAATACAAATAAGAAACAATACATTACAATAAAGGACATGGAGCTACAAGAAATTTAATAAAATGAAATATAAAGTACAAGTACAATCTTGTTTTGCATTGCAAAAGAGGAGTACCCGGAACGGTTAGGTTAGGTTAGGTTTTTTTTTTTTTTTTTACCTAGTAAGCCTACTTTATTTCCATGACAGGGACGACGGCTACTAACTTACTAGCTAAATACAACTGTCGCTATTTATTGCGACATCATTACATTTCATTTATTTAAAATTTTAACAAAAATCCTATTTAATTAACAAAATTATATAAAAATTACACTTAAATTAATGTTAATTACTTTTATTCCGCTCTTTCAAATCCAAATACAAAGTAATAAAACATAACATATTAATACTTATAAATATAAGAAACAATACATTACTATAAAATTAAATAAATACTACTATTATAAATACTACTAATATAATATACTATAAATAAAAGAACACAGAACCTCAAGGCATTAATTGATTATACTAACCCTAACAAAAATAATAATTATTCGACACAATCAATATAAATTACCTTCAACAATCTTTAAAATTAATTAAAGAAGTAAACGGCTTAACGATATATAATAATTAATAATACAAATAAGAAACAATACATTATTACAATAAAGGACATGGAGCTACAAGAAATTTAATAAAATGAAATATAAAGTACAAGTACAATCTTATTTTGCATTGCAAAAGAGGAGTACCCGGAACGGTTAGGTTAGGTTAGGTTAGGTTTTTTTTTTTTTTTTTTTTCCTAGTAAGCCTACCTTATTCACATGACAGGGACGACGGCTACTTACTTACTAGCTAAATACAAAAGTCGCTATTTATTGCGACATCATTACATTTCCTTTATTTAAAATTTTTACAAAAATCCTATTTATTTAACAAAATTATATAAAAATTAAACTTAAATTAATGTTAATTACTTTTATTCCGCTCTTTCAAATCCAAATGCAAAGTAATAAAACATAACATATTAATACTTATAAATATAAGAAACAATAATTACTATAAAATTAAATAAATACTACTATTATAAATACTACTAATATAATATACTATAAATAAAAGAACACAGAACCTCAAGGCATTAATTGATTATACTAACCCTAACAAAAATAATAATTATTCGACACAATCAATATAAATTACCTTCATCAATCTTTAAAATTAATTAAAGAAGTAAACGGCTTAACGATATATAATAATTAATAATACAAATAAGAAACAATACATTACAATAAAGGACATGGGGCTACAAGAAATTTAATAAAATGAAATATAAAGTACAAGTACAATCTTATTTTGCATTGCAAAAGAGGAGTACCCGGAACGGTTAGGTTAGGTTAGGTTTTTTTTTTTTTTTTTTTTTGCTAGTAAGCCTACCTTATTCCCATGACAGGGACGACGGCTACTTACTTACTAGCTAAATACAACTGTCGCTATTTATTGAGACATCATTACATTTCCTTTATTAAAAATTTTAACAAAAATCCTATTTAATTAACAAAATTATATAAAAATTACACTTAAATTAATGTTAATTACTTTTATTCCGCTCTTTCAAATCCAAATACAAAGTAATAAAACATAACATATTAATACTTATAAATATAAGAAACAATAATTACTATAAAATTAAATAAATACTATTATTATAAATACTACTAATATAATATACTATAAATAAAAGAACACAGAACCTCAAGGCATTAATTGATTATACTAACCCTAACAAAAATAATAATTATTCGACACAATCAATATAAATTACCTTCATCAATCTTTAAAATTAATTAAAGAAGTAAACGGCTTAACGATATATAATAATTAATAATACAAATAAGAAACAATACATTATTACAATAAAGGACATGGAGCTACAAGAAATTTAATAAAATGAAATATAAAGTACAAGTACAATCTTATTTTGCATTGCAAAAGAGGAGTACCCGGAACGGTTAGGTTAGGTTAGGTTAGGTTTTTTTTTTTTTTTTTTTTCCTAGTAAGCCTACCTTATTCCCATGACAGGGACGACGGCTACTTACTTACTAGCCAAATACAACTGTCGCTATTTATTGCGACATCATTACATTTCCTTTATTTAAAATTTTAACAAAAATCCTATTTAATTAACAAAATTATATAAAAATTACACTTAAATTAATGTTAATTACTTTTATTCCGCTCTTTCAAATCCAAATACAAAGTAATAAAACATAACATATTAATACTAAAAATACAAGAAACAATACATTATAATAAAATTAAATAAATACTACTATTATGAATACTACTAATATAATATACTATAAATAAAAGAACACAGAACCTCAAGGCATTAATTGATTATACTAACCCTAACAAAAATAATAATTATTCGACACAATCAATATAAATTACCTTCAACAATCTTTAAAATTAATTAAAGAAGTAAACGGCTTAACGATATATAATAATTAATAATACAAATAAGAAACAATACATTATTACAATAAAGGACATGGAGCTACAAGAAATTTAATAAAATGAAATATAAAGTACAAGTACAATCTTATTTTGCATTGCAAAAGAGGAGTACCCGGAACGGTTAGGTTAGGTTAGGTTAGGTTTTTTTTTTTTTTTTTTTTTTTCCTAGTAAGCCTACCTTATTCCCATGACAGGGACGACGGCTACTAACTTACTAGCTAAATACAACTGTCGCTATTTATTGCGACATCATTACATTTCCTTTATTTAAAATTTTAACAAAAATCCTATTTAAATAACAAAATAATATAAAAATTACACTTAAATTAATGTTAATTACTTTTATTCCGCTCTTTCAAATCCAAATACAAAGTAATAAAACATAACATATTAATACTTATAAATATAAGAAACAATACATTACTATAAAATTAAATAAATACTACTATTATAAATACTACTAATATAATATACTATAAATAAAAGAACACAGAACCTCAAGGCATTAATTGATTATACTAACCCTAACAAAAATAATAATTATTCGACACAATCAATATAAATTACCTTCATCAATCTTTAAAATTAATTAAAGAAGTAAACGGCTTAACGATATATAATAATTAATAATACAAATAAGAAACAATACATTACAATAAAGGACATGGAGCTACAAGAAATTTAATAAAATGAAATATAAAGTACAAGTACAATCTTATTTTGCATTGCAAAAGAGGAATACCCGGAACGGTTAGGTTAGGTTAGGTTTTTTTTTTTTTTTTTTTTTCCTAGTAAGCCTACCTTATTCCCATGACAGGGACGACGGCTACTTACTTACTAGCTAAATACAAAAGTCGCTATTTATTGCGACATCATTACATTTCCTTTATTTAAAATTTTTACAAAAATCCTATTTAATTAACAAAATTATATAAAAATTACACTTAAATTAATGTTAATTACTTTTATTCCGCTCTTTCAAATCCAAATACAAAGTAATAAAACATAACATATTAATACTTATAAATATAAGAAACAATACATTACTATAAAATTAAATAAATACTACTATTATAAATACTACTAATATAATATACTATAAATAAAAGAACACAGAACCTCAAGGCATTAATTGATTATACTAACCCTAACAAAAATAATAATTATTCGACACAATCAATATAAATTACCTTCATCAATCTTTAAAATTAATTAAAGAAGTAAACGGCTTAACGATATATAATAATTAATAATACAAATAAGAAACAATACATTATTACAATAAAGGACATGGAGCTACAAGAAATTTAATAAAATGAAATATAAAGTACAAGTACAATCTTATTTTGCATTGCAAAAGAGGAGTACCCGGAACGGTTAGGTTAGGTTAGGTTTTTTTTTTTTTTTTTTTTTTCCTAGTAAGCCTACCTTATTCCCATGACAGGGACGACGGCTACTAACTTACTAGCTAAATACAACTGTCGCTATTTATTGCGACATCATTACATTTCCTTTATTTAAATTTTTTACAAAAATCCTATTTAATTAACAAAATTATATAAAAATTACACTTAAATTAATGTTAATTACTTTTATTCCGCTCTTTCAAATCCAAATACAAAGTAATAAAACATAACATATTAATACTTATAAATATAAGAAACAATAATTACTATAAAATTAAATAAATACTATTATTATAAATACTACTAATATAATATACTATAAATAAAAGAACACAGAACCTCAAGGCATTAATTGATTATACTAACCCTAACAAAAATAATAATTATTCGACACAATCAATATAAATTACCTTCATCAATCTTTAAAATTAATTAAAGAAGTAAACGGCTTAACGATATATAATAATTAATAATACAAATAAGAAACAATACATTACAATAAAGGACATGGGGCTACAAGAAATTTAATAAAATGAAATATAAAGTACAAGTACAATCTTATTTTGCATTGCAAAAGAGGAGTACCCGGAACGGTTAGGTTAGGTTAGGTTAGGTTTTTTTTTTTTTTTTTTTTTTTCCTAGTAAGCCTACCTTATTTTCATGACAGGGACGACGGCTACTAACTTACTAGCTAAATACAACTGTCACTATTTATTGAGACTTCATTACATTTCCTTTATTAAAAATTTTAACAAAAATCCTATTTAATTAACAAAATTATATAAAAATTACACTTAAATTAATGTTAATTACTTTTATTCCGCTCTTTCAAATCCAAATACAAAGTAATAAAACATAACATATTAATACTTATAAATATAAGAAACAATAATTACTATAAAATTAAATAAATACTATTATTATAAATACTACTAATATAATATACTATAAATAAAAGAACACAGAACCTCAAGGCATTAATTGATTATACTAACCCTAACAAAAATAATAATTATTCGACACAATCAATATAAATTACCTTCATCAATCTTTAAAATTAATTAAAGAAGTAAACGGCTTAACGACATATAATAATTAATAATACAAATAAGAAACAATACATTACAATAAAGGACATGGAGCTACAAGAAATTTAATAAAATGAAATACAAAGTACAAGTACAATCTTGTTTTGCATTGCAAAAGAGGAGTACCCGGAACGGTTAGGTTAGGTTAGGTTTTTTTTTTTTTTTTTTACCTAGTAAGCCTACTTTATTTCCATGACAGGGACGACGGCTACTAACTTACTAGCTAAATACAACTGTCGCTATTTATTGCGACATCATTACATTTCCTTTATTTAAAATTTTTACAAAAATCCTATTTAATTAACAAAATTATATAAAAATTACACTTAAATTAATGTTAATTACTTTTATTCCGCTCTTTCAAATCCAAATACAAAGTAATAAAACATAACATATTAATACTTATAAATATAAGAAACAATACATTACTATAAAATTAAATAAATACTACTATTATAAATACTACTAATATAATATACTATAAATAAAAGAACACAGAACCTCAAGGCATTAATTGATTATACTAACCCTAACAAAAATAATAATTATTCGACACAATCAATATAAATTACCTTCAACAATCTTTAAAATTAATTAAAGAAGTAAACGGCTTAACGATATATAATAATTAATAATACAAATAAGAAACAATACATTATTACAATAAAGGACATGGAGCTACAAGAAATTTAATAAAATGAAATATAAAGTACAAGTACAATCTTATTTTGCATTGCAAAAGAGGAGTACCCGGAACGGTTAGGTTAGGTTAGGTTAGGTTTTTTTTTTTTTTTTTTTTTCCTAGTAAGCCTACCTTATTCCCATGACAGGGACGACGGCTACTTACTTACTAGCTAAATACAAAAGTCGCTATTTATTGCGACATCATTACATTTCCTTTATTTAAAATTTTTACAAAAATCCTATTTATTTAACAAAATTATATAAAAATTACACTTAAATTAATGTTAATTACTTTTATTCCGCTCTTTCAAATCCAAATGCAAAGTAATAAAACATAACATATTAATACTTATAAATATAAGAAACAATAATTACTATAAAATTAAATAAATACTACTATTATAAATACTACTAATATAATATACTATAAATAAAAGAACACAGAACCTCAAGGCATTAATTGATTATACTAACCCTAACAAAAATAATAATTATTCGACACAATCAATATAAATTACCTTCATCAATCTTTAAAATTAATTAAAGAAGTAAACGGCTTAACGATATATAATAATTAATAATACAAATAAGAAACAATACATTACAATAAAGGACATGGGGCTACAAGAAATTTAATAAAATGAAATATAAAGTACAAGTACAATCTTATTTTGCATTGCAAAAGAGGAGTACCCGGAACGGTTAGGTTAGGTTAGGTTTTTTTTTTTTTTTTTTTTTGCTAGTAAGCCTACCTTATTCCCATGACAGGGACGACGGCTACTTACTTACTAGCTAAATACAACTGTCGCTATTTATTGAGACATCATTACATTTCCTTTATTAAAAATTTTAACAAAAATCCTATTTAATTAACAAAATTATATAAAAATTACACTTAAATTAATGTTAATTACTTTTATTCCGCTCTTTCAAATCCAAATACAAAGTAATAAAACATAACATATTAATACTTATAAATATAAGAAACAATACATTACTATAAAATTAAATAAATACTACTATTATAAATACTACTAATATAATATACTATAAATAAAAGAACACAGAACCTCAAGGCATTAATTGATTATACTAACCCTAACAAAAATAATAATTATTCGACACAATCAATATAAATTACCTTCATCAATCTTTAAAATTAATTAAAGAAGTAAACGGCTTAACGACATATAATAATTAATAATACAAATAAGAAACAATACATTACAATAAAGGACATGGAGCTACAAGAAATTTAATAAAATGAAATATAAACTACAAGTACAATCTTGTTTTGCATTGCAAAAGAGGAGTACCCGGAACGGTTAGGTAAGGTTAGGTTTTTTTTTTTTTTTTTTACCTAGTAAGCCTACTTTATTTCCATGACAGGGACGACGGCTACTAACTTACTAGCTAAATACAACTGTCGCTATTTATTGCGACATCATTACATTTCATTTATATAAAATTTTAACAAAAATCCTATTTAATTAACAAAATTATATAAAAATTACACTTAAATTAATGTTAATTACTTTTATTCCGCTCTTTCAAATCCAAATGCAAAGTAATAAAACATAACATATTAATACTAAAAATACAAGAAACAATACATTACTATAAAATTAAATAAATACTACTAATATAAATACTACTAATATAATATACTATAAATAAAAGAACACAGAACCTCAAGGCATTAATTGATTATACTAACCCTAACAAAAATAATAATTATTCGACACAATCAATATAAATTACCTTCATCAATCTTTAAAATTAATTAAAGAAGTAAACGGCTTAACGATATATAATAATTAATAATACAAATAAGAAACAATACATTATTACAATAAAGGACATGGAGCTACAAGAAATTTAATAAAATGAAATATAAAGTACAAGTACAATCTTATTTTGCATTGCAAAAGAGGAGTACCCGGAACGGTTAGGTTAGGTTTTTTTTTTTTTTTTTTTTCCTAGTAAGCCTACCTTATTCCCATGACAGGGACGACGGCTACTAACTTACTAGCCAAATACAACTGTCGCTATTTATTGCGACATCATTACATTTCCTTTATTTAAAATTTTAACAAAAATCCTATTTAATTAACAAAATTATATAAAAATTACACTTAAATTAATGTTAATTACTTTTATTCCGCTCTTTCAAATCCAAATACAAAGTAATAAAACATAACATATTAATACTAAAAATACAAGAAACAATACATTATAATAAAATTAAATAAATACTACTATTATGAATACTACTAATATAATATACTATAAATAAAAGAACACAGAACCTCAAGGCATTAATTGATTATACTAACCCTAACAAAAATAATAATTATTCGACACAATCAATATAAATTACCTTCATCAATCTTTAAAATTAATTAAAGAAGTAAACGGCTTAACGATATATAATAATTAATAATACAAATAAGAAACAATACATTATTACAATAAAGGACATGGAGCTACAAGAAATTTAATAAAATGAAATATAAAGTACAAGTACAATCTTATTTTGCATTGCAAAAGAGGAGTACCCGGAACGGTTAGGTTAGGTTAGGTAAGGTTTTTTTTTTTTTTTTTTTTTCCTAGTAAGCCTACCTTATTCCCATGACAGGGACGACGGCTACTAACTTACTAGCTAAATACAACTGTCGCTATTTATTGCGACATCATTACATTTCCTTTATTTAAAATTTTAACAAAAATCCTATTTAATTAACAAAATAATATAAAAATTACACTTAAATTAATGTTAATTACTTTTATTCCACTCTTTCAAATCCAAATACAAAGTAATAAAACATAACATATTAATACTTATAAATATAAGAAACAATACATTACTATAAAATTAAATAAATACTACTATTATAAATACTACTAATATAATATACTATAAATAAAAGAACACAGAACCTCAAGGCATTAATTGATTATACTAACCCTAACAAAAATAATAATTATTCGACACAATCAATATAAACTACCTTCATCAATCTTTAAAATTAATTAAAGAAGTAAACGGCTTAACGATATATAATAATTAATAATACAAATAAGAAACAATACATTACAATAAGGGACATGGAGCTACAAGAAATTTAATAAAATGAAATATAAAGTACAAGTACAATCTTGTTTTGCATTGCAAAAGAGGAGTACCCGGAACGGTTAGGTTAGGTTTTTTTTTTTTTTTTTTTTACCTAGTAAGCCTACTTTATTTCCATGACAGGGACGACGGCTACTAACTTACTAGCTAAATACAACTGTCGCTATTTATTGCGACATCATTACATTTCCTTTATTTAAAATTTTTACAAAAATCCTATTTAATTAACAAAATTATATAAAAATTACACTTAAATTAATGTTAATTACTTTTATTCCGCTCTTTCAAATCCAAATACAAAGCAATAAAACATAACATATAAATACTTATAAATATAAGAAACAATACATTACTCTAAAATTAAATAAATACTACTATTATAAATACTAGGTTAGGTTAGGTTTTTTTTTTTTTTTTTTATTCTTTCTTTATTTGATAATAAATCTGTTAAGGGTCCGGCGCTAATGGGATACACCTCGCCCTTAACTATATTTTACAATGAGTAATAATTTTTTGAAGATTAGATAACAAAAATAAAATTTATTATGTTTACTGCTATTCGTCCAGCCGGTGCTGTTTGTACTAGTAAGTGACCAAACTGCACCGGCTGCACGCTTCTGCAGTACAAAGTTACATATGATATGTTTTAAATCCATGTGTCAATTTGAGCAGTCTGTACAGATCGCGTGTATTGATTATGTTGTTAATTGCTAGCTGAACAGACTGCACGATTTTACATAAATGGGGTTGCTTAAATAATTAATAAGAGTGAATAGTTAGTACAGTCCATGCAGTTCGTGTCTTTTGTTAATTGTATGTCTTAGGAACTGTATGGACTATACGGTTTTACCGGTCAAATGAGACAGTGTTGAGTGATTTAGTCCGGGTAGACAGGTACAATTAGTGAGGTCCATACCACTCGCAATGCCATGAGTTTGACATATGGATTATAAAGGATAGAATGACTTTTAACAAAATTTGAGAAAGTGCATAATTTACAATATTGCTTAAGTGGGGTCGTTTATGCTTATAAAATTAAAATTGAAAAGTTTGTACAGTCCGTACAGTTCGTACTATTGTGTAATTTTGTCTGTTGGGTACTATACGAACTGCACGGGTCAAGGAATCAAAGGTATGTGACACTGACTTATACTAGGTCTTATGGCTAATATTTAAAATCAAGCTAGAAGTTATATATGTATTACAATGCGATTATAATTAAGTTTTTTTTTTTTTTTTTTTTTTTATAGTTTAAATTGCATAAAGAGTACACAAGATAAAATGACTATTTACAAAATGTGGGGTTTCATATAGTTGGTACTTAAGTGGTAATTTTGTACATTCTGTACATTAACAGTACAAAACTGTACAGATTGCTTAGGAGTCAAATGCGTGATTGAGTCGGGTGGATAGATACAATTTGTACAGTCAGGTACAGGTCCGTACAGCCCGCAACGTTCCGGTGTTTTGTCTGTTGCGAGAAGTATGAACCGCACGGTAAAAGATTGGTTCAGTTTTGTTGCTAGATCTATGGATAACTTATACTATATGTTTATGGTTACTGATTTTAATTTGTTTACAATCCATAATCTATTTGGGAGCAGATCTTGTTGGTCATGTGTCTTACCCGAGGGCAGGTGAATGATGTTGCGGAGTGAGCGGTGCTCCTGCCTGTGATGTTCTTTTCGGAGTTAAAGGATTTGCAATTGTAGCAATCTGTTTTTGATGTGTCTTCTTTATGTGGGCAGTCCTTGAAGCAATGGGTCTTCGACGCGCAGTGTGAGCAGATTGAGTTGTTCTGGTTGCATTTGGTTCTGGTGTGTCCAAATTTCAGGCAATTGAAGCATTGAAGTAGGGGTGCATGATCCTCGACATGGACGCGTTGGTGATTGATGTTGAGCTTACTACATTCAATAATGGCCCTCCATAGGGTTGGGGAGACCATAAAAACTGCGTTGTAGAGGTTTGGATTTTTGTTTCTTTTCAGAAATTTGAGTGCGATTTCGTCACATCCGTTATCATTGGTGGTATTGATACAGTCGTTTTGCCGGCAGATGATGTCAGTGATTGAGTCGGGTTTGGTGGATCTTGATATCCCTTTGAGTATTATCATTGGTTTTAGAGTTTTTGTTGGTTCTGCGTTGACTTCACTGTGTGGTTGTTTAGTTTTCTGTATGACGGCATCTCTCTGTTCTGCATTGTCCATTTGAATTACAATTTTGTTATAAGCTATGTGTTTTATACCTGCAGGAGAGTAGTTAGTGTCTTCGAATGAGACACTTCTGTGCCATGCTTGGATTGTTGCATTGTGATTGGATGCTAATTCCTTAGTCGATATTATGAGTGCTGGCTTGTAGGGAGTTTTTACTCCGATATTGGTTTTATTGAGAGTTTTGGATGGCTCGCTGTGTTTATTTAAGGATTAAAGTTTGGAGAATTCGTCTTTAAGAACACTTTTTATAGTTTCGACAATGTTATTTTTATCTTCAGTAGTGACTTTTTCCATTCTCTTAGAGGTGTCGGATTTAATAGGTTTGATAGTAATTTTGCGGTCCATGAAAGCTTGGAAATCTTCAACGGCGGAAATGATCGCAGATTTGTTGACTTTTGTTAGGCTTTTCCCTTCCTGTATTTTATGAAGAATAAATTTGGTGAAAGTTTTTGCTTTGCTTTGTATGATCTGGATAGGGTCATCATCGTCTTCAATAGCGGATGCATATTCGTCTTCCTCTTCATTGGTCCGCATGGCATAAGAGCGAATGTGATCTTTATTGATTGTGGGTTGTGTAACTTCATCAAAAGCTTGAGTGTCTATTGTATCTTTATCGTAACAAAGGATATTCGATGTGGAATCGTCAGCCATATTGATGTATTCTTGTGGTATACTTAGTGCAATTCGTAAGGGTTGATAAGTTCACAGTCAAAGTGTACACTCTATACAGTTTGTTTATTCTTTTCCGTTTCTTGATGTTGCGGTCACTTTGTATAGACACTGCAATCCAAGTGACTGTGACCGGTCGATTGGTACAATCGCTGTACTCCGAGTACAATATGACTGTATGAAGTGAACGATTGTGGACGATTAGGTTAGGTTAGGTTTTTTTTTTTTTACTAGTAGGCCTACCAATTGCCCATAACAGGGCCGCCGGCTGATACCTTACTAACTAATACAACTGTCGCTATCAATTGCGACAACATTAAAATTAATTTTATTTTATATATTAATCAATTACTATAGAGAAAATTTACTTTACTTATAACTTAGTATACATACAACAAATAAAATTTTTATTAAATAACCACTTAAAAATAAATCTTTACATTCCAATAAATCTATTAAATAAATAAAACCCTAAAATTAGATATCAAAATCTACCCATGACTAAAATATTAACCGGTAATACGACCCATTTTGCAGAACAAAATGGGTGTACCCGGTACCAACTACAATATGCAATACATTTTTAAAGAGCTGAATTGAATATAAACACAACCAAATAAGCCTACATAAATAAACCATTAAAATAATTTTAAACCTTAAATACTAATACTAAAACAAATAGAACATAATCAATTAAACAAAATAAAATAACATTAAATTAAAGATAAACAAATAAAATCAATCAAATACTCTAAAATGGTAAATATATAACACAACCCTTCAGCATTACCTTTACAATAAAGAAGCGAAAGGTACACAGATAAAGAAAATCCAATAAAAAATAAAAATAAAAATATTATATATATAAATATGTATAAACCAAACTATTACTAAATTAAAAGTAAACCCAAAATAAACTAACATAAATTATTTCTTTTCCCATTAATTACAACTAAAAACCCCAAGGCTAACTGTTTGGGCCAAAGCCATGGAAAATTACCGTAGTCATAAAAGATTATATTCGTTATACACGAACCCGCCCGAACGCACTGGACTCAAAGCCGAACGAAAGAGATGGCGCTACTAAAACCTATGTCGCGTGAACGTGATAGAAGATCGTAGGTAGCACCGATCTACCGCACGCGCTTGTTTTGTGGAGCGCGCCTCGCGAGTGCCGTGTCCTCTGTTGTTGCGCATGCACGTTATTTCACTCGCTGTAACGAAGGGACAAAAAACCACTAACTTTCCATATCAAAAACCTATGTCGTGTTTATATTGTGCGTAGCTATTGTCAGAAGTGAATTCCAGCCGCAAGAAGTGTTCTTTCTTCCATATACCCATCTTATCTTGGAGTCCGTGTCACATTCGTGGAGCAGGTCCAGGCGAGGGTTACCGGTAAGTGGAAACGTTTTGTCTTTTACGGCTATTGGATTTTTCTGTGGCTCACCAATCTACCGGCGTAAACAATTTTTGGTCAATATCGAACCGGGTTATCGGTTTCCAGTACCTATCTATGAATACAGTCCACTACTATTGGATTCTTATTAGATCCTCTGTACCATTATTTTAAAATTTAAAAACAGAACGTAACTGAGCACGTGTTACATAGTAGGTAAATTCCTTTCAGTCTATTCTGAGAATAATAAAGGGTATTTATGTTTATTTATCTATGTAGAATACATATGCTCATTTAGTACTTAATATAAATATTTGTATAATTATTATTAAGCAACGTACCTATTTTTCATTCTATAAAAGTTGTAATTACCTAGGTACTTTATATAATTTCGATCGACGGCCATTTTGTTTGTCTTCAAACATCCGCGCCCTCGCCCGAGTTCAATTAATAATCTAGATTTTAGGAATTGCATGGGTACCTACCTAATAATTACTTACATTGCGTGAATATTGTATTGTGTTTAATTTGTTGTAATACTCGAGTAATCTGCTATTGCTGGACGATACTTTCCTATCAGTTAGTACCTATTTACTCACTTAACCAATAACGTTTTACTAACATAAAATTATATAGGTAGTTACATTACTTACTACATATTTTTATCCTTAAATTTAATAGAATAATATAAGGTTTAGTTTGAATACCAATTTGTCAGTATTAGTTACCTATATTATTGTCGAATTTGCGTAGCGTTCCAACCCAGGTAGGTAAGTTGTTTAGTAACGATATTTTGAGAGTTAAGTAAATAGTAGGTATTTAAGTGTCAAGTGGATATTGGAGAGGTGTTTAGGTATACGTATATTGCTTAGACGAAGGGTGGGTATTTCTTATTAATTTGCCTATTTGGGCAAAATAATTTTATTAGTATTTATACCTACCTTCTCACTTTATTATTTAGTTATTTAATATATTTCGGGAAAGATGTCGAAGGCAGAAGAAAATAGGAAGGCTTTAAAGATTAAATTGCTAGAGGCCAGATTGAACGCATATTATTCTCGTATTAAGAGTTTACACGACCTTTCGACGAAAACCAACTGCGATAATTATAAAGAAGTTAGTTTTTTGTTGGAACAAACTTCTCAATTGTCGGTGCTTCGGAATGAGTTCAATCAAGAATTTGACGAACTATCCTTGTATAAAATGGAGCTCGATGTGGAATTTGAACCAAGTTTAGATGCGTTGGAGGCCTTTGAAAAGGTTTATCGGATGGTACGCGGAAAGGTCGACACACTGGCGAGTTCTTTAAAAGACTCGAACTTCAAAGGTCCTTCGAAGGCGACAGCGCCTAAAATTAAGTTACCACCTATAGAACTGCCAAAATTTGATGGCAATACTAAAGCGTGGCCAATGTTTATAGAATGTTATAATAACACTATTCATGTTAATCCCGAGCTGTCTAATTCAGAAAAAGTATACTACTTATGTGGTCAACTTACTGGTAGAGCACTTGAATGCATAGCGGGAATCGCTCCTACCAGTGATAATTATGATTTAATATATGAAACTTTAGCGGGCAGGTACCAAGACGTCCGTTCCTTGGGTACTGCGTATCTAGAAGAGATTTTAAATTTGAAAAAAATTGCTAGTCCTTCAGTTGAAGGCTTAAATGCGTTTATTGATAAGTTTTCAGTTTCTGTCGCAGCCTTTAATAAATTAGATATACCCGAAAAATTAGATTTTGTATTTTTATATCTTGCACTAAAAAAGGTTGATTTTGAAACAGCGCGCCTATTTGAACATTCGGTTCGCGGGGAAAAGATTCCTTTATACGCTTGTTTTGCCAAATTTGTAAAGGAACAAGCGAAAATTATGGAACGCACCGAGGTTAGTACAAGTAGCGGAACAACTAGTTGTAGGAACAATACTTCTAAACCGCCAGTACCTAAGATAGCTCGCGCCACTCGGTCATTCGTCACTGCGGCGATGAACTGTCCTTTGTGTAAGAAATCGGATCACGATAGTTTTGTGCGTTGTGCTGAATTTTTGAAACTTGCGGTTAGGGAGCGTTTTAATAAAGTCAAACAGAACAACGGTTGTGTTCTTTGTTTGAGCTTTTCTCACAAGCCAAATGCTTGTAACATCAAGGGAGAATGTAACACTTGTCATGCCAGGTCACACCACACACTGCTACATTTTAAGCCAGAGTCAATAAGTACATCTATGCCGATTTCCAGTAGTAATGATCATTATTCTGATGAGTGGGAGGCATCAGCAGATATAGTGCCCTCGGTAGAGACTGGAGAGGGTGACCATGGAACTAGTGCAGGAGTCTCATTATGTTCTTTGAAAAAAGGCTTTACTGATACGATTGTGCCAGGATCTGTATCATCTACTATTCTGCTAGCAACAGCGCGTGTTAAGGTAGTCGATTCGTCAGGAAAATCGCATTTAATCCGGTGTTTAATTGACAGCGGTTCTCAAAATCATTTTGTGACAAAGCAGTGTTGTGAGCGGTTGTCCTTAATTTCACGTGCTACGAGATTGCCCATTTCGGTCAATGGATTTGGAGGCAGTTCTAATCCTGTTGCGGGCGAGACTGAGTTAGAGTTCTTCTCGAGATTTGATAGGAGTCGCCCTTATAAAATTAGTCCGTTGGTGGTAAAATCTATTACCCAACGGCTTCCTACATCGGTAATAGATAGGTCGCTATTACATTATTTGAAAGGTATTCCTTTGGCTGATGATACTTTTGACCAGCCTGGAGAGATTGAAATGTTAATTGGTGCCCAGTTATTTTCGCGATTGATTTTATCTGGAAGGATTAATGGACCACCAGGACAACCGGACGCTTTACAAACTACTCTAGGTTACCTAATAATGGGTGAAGCGCCTTTGTCAAAACCAATTAAGTCAAGCCGTGTTGCAGCTCTCTGCGCAATAACTAGCTCAAGAATGGATGAGTTGGTCCGCAGTTTTTGGGAGTTGGAAGAAGTTCCATCTTCCGAGTCAGCGCGTTTAAGTCGGTCGGAACAGGAATGCGAGGAGTTCTATAAGGCAACTACCACTCGGGATGTCTCTGGTCGATACACAGTAGCGCTTCCGTTTAAGTCTGATCCGGAATGTATAGGAATTTCTTTACCTGTGGCGGAAAAACGTTTTTTGGCGTTGGAAAGGAAGATGTCAAAGGTATCACAACTGCGAGATGCTTATGATAATGTTATTAAGGATTATCTATCCAACGGCTATATAGTACCGGTTCAAAAGGAAGATGTAGTTTCTAGTGGCTATGTTATACCCCATCATGGAGTAGTTCGTAATGATAAAGAAACGACGAAACTTCGCGTGGTATTAGACGCTAGTGCTCGAACTGATAAAGGTATTTCTTTAAACCAATTGTTACATGCAGGACCGAACTTGCAAGGCGATATTTTTCGCATATTGTTAAATTTTCGGTTACTACCAATCGCGTTCTGTGCTGACGTTAAACAAATGTATTTACAGATTAAAATGGCGTCACCTTATTTTAAATATCTTCGAATGATTTATCGTTTTGATGCTGAGGATGACATACAGCTTTTCGAGTTCCAACGTCTATGTTTTGGTCTGTCTGTGAGTCCTTTTCTAGCATTACGTACTGTGAGACAACTTTGTGAGGATGAGTATCAAAAATTTCCAATTGCAGTAGACATCGCAAGGCGAAGTCTATATATGGATGATATTGTATCCAGCGAAGGTTCGGTGTCAGAGGCGACTCAAGCAGCTTTACAGCTTATAGGTTTGTTCAAGTCAGGTGGTTTCGAACTCATGAAATGGTCTAGTAACTGTGATGACGTTTTATCTCAGCTTCCTGAGACACACTTACATCCTCAAGTCGTCAAATTTAATAATGATGAAGGTCAGAAAATTTTAGGTGTAAAGTGGGAATCAAGAAGCGATAAATTTTCGTTCGATGTCGCTCCATGCAGAGAAACCTGTACCAAAAGAAATATTCTCTCAACAGTTGCTCGATTATGGGATATTCTTGGTCTGGCCGCTCCTGTAATTCTCTATGCAAAGTTATTGATTCAAGAGCTTTGGCAGCTAAAAATAGATTGGGATGAGACTCCGCCTAACCATGTCATGGAAAAATGGTTAACCTTTCAAAAGGAATTGCCTTTGTTGTCGCATATGACTATTCCGCGTCATGTAGGTGTTTTAAATGGTAGCGAAGTAACTTTATTAGGATTTTCAGATGCCAGTGAGAAAGCAATTGGTGCTGTAATTTATTTGCATTCTCAGTCCGATAATGGAATAGTGGTAAATCTCCTTTGTGCCAAGTCTAAAGTAGCTCCGTTGAAGTCAGCGACTTTGGCGCGGCTTGAATTGTGTGGAGCGCTATTATTGTCAAAGTTGATAAGAGTGGTTGTGAGCACCTACGAATCGCGATGTAAATTTCATAGGATACTTGCGTTCACTGATTCTACAGTCACATTACACTGGATACATTCTAGTCCACATAAATGGAAAACCTTTGTTGCCAATCGAGTAGCTAAAATTCAAGAAAATTTAGACCAGGAATGTTTTTTCCACATCGCTGGAAAGGAAAATCCAAGTGATTGTTTGTCGCGAGGACTTACGCCTCGCCAGCTATTGGATCATCCTCTGTGGCTTCAAGGACCACAATGGCTTTCTCAGAGTAAAGATTTCTGGCCTATTCGGCCATTTCAGCCCCATCCCGTAGAAATACAGGAAGCCAAACCTGAGGTAGCTATGGTTAACGTCGTACCAGTTCATCCGCTTATTTATGATATGGCTCTTAGAGTTTCGTCGTGGTCGAAACTGCTGCGTATAGTAGTTTACATACTCCGATTTTTAAGAAAATTAAAAACTAAGGGTTTTCCTGAGGCGGATGATTTAATTGCATCTGAAAGAACGATTATTAAAGCCTTACAGATAGTACATTTTTCTGAGGAAATGGAGGCTATAAAAACAAACAAGCTTTGCTCCAAGTCATTACAAAAATTGCGGCCGATTATTGTGGATGGTTTATTGCGAGTCGGTGGAAGATTAGAGAGAGCAGACTTGACCTTTGATCATAAGCATCCAATTCTGTTACCACGTAAGGATCATATTGTGAACCTGATTATTGATGATAACCACCGCAGGAACTGCCATACAGGTCCACATTTGTTACTATCCATATTGAGACAACGCTTTTGGATCCTAGCAGCGCGTAACCTAGTCAGGTCTCGTGTACATTTATGCAATTTTTGCTTTAAGGCTCGGCCAAAACCTTGCACGCCGCCCATCATGTCTGACTTACCGGAGTGCAGACTTCAATTGTCGAAACCATGGGCTCATACCGGCTTAGATTATTTTGGGCCTCTAAATATAACGTTAACTCGCAAACGTGGAGTAAGAAGTCAGAAAGCCTATGTTTGCGTATTCATATGTCTTACAACCCGTGCCGTCCATGTAGAGGTTGCACCGGATTTAAGTACAGATGCGTTTCTAAATGCCCTAAAGCGTTTTGTTTCCAGACGTGGCCCTGTTGAAAAAATAATGTCCGATAACGGAACAAATTTCATTGGAGCCCGAGCCTATTTAGACGAGCTTTATACTTTTCTGCAGACACCTGATTATATTAAAAAATGGAAAGGAGAATTAACCAGTCAACGTATACGTTGGCAAATGATTCCACCTAATGCTCCACATTTCGGTGGTAGTTGGGAATCAACTGTTAAGTCATTTAAAACTCATCTGTTTCGTGTTATAGGTTGTCAAATTTTAACTTACGAGGAATTATTAACAGTGTTGTGTCAAATCGAGGCTGTCCTCAATTCAAGACCGTTAGGTAGAGCTTTAAGTCCTGATCCTGCTGAACCAGTAGCTTTAACTCCGGCTCATTTTCTGCACACTGTCCCATTGAGTACGCTTCCCGCCGCCCCTGTTGATGAATCCTCACGCGAACACTTATTATCTCGATACCTACTATTAGATAAATTAGTTCAATCCTATTGGCGAAGATGGAGTATGGAGTATTTACATACATTGCAAATAAGGGAAAAATGGTTGTCAGATACACAACCCATTAAAAAGGGTACCGTGGTTCTCATAATGCAAAATAATACGGCCCCTCTACATTGGCCGCTGGGAATCATACAGGAAACCTATCCAGGTTCTGACCGTAGAATTAGGACTGTTTTAGTTAAAACTAAGTCTGGTATGTTAGTTCGTCCAGTAGTACGACTTTGTCCTTTACCATCCCAGTAAATAATGTGGGTACCTATACAATTAATAATTTTGTATTATATATATTTCTTATTATTACAATAATGTATGTGTTTTATAGTCATTATTCAGTTAGGTATTGCATTCACCTCTACTTGTTGTTACTTCCATACTAATTTTGTAAATATTAGTTTCAAAATGTGCTCTCTAAAGATTAAATTTACTTGATTAGTTATTTTTCTTTGAAAGGGAACCTTTCAAGCTGGGGGCTTGTGTTTGGGCCAAAGCCATGGAAAATTACCGTAGTCATAAAAGATTATATTCGTTATACACGAACCCGCCCGAACGCACTGGACTCAAAGCCGAACGAAAGAGATGGCGCTACTAAAACCTATGTCGCGTGAACGTGATAGAAGATCGTAGGTAGCACCGATCTACCGCACGCGCTTGTTTTGTGGAGCGCGCCTCGCGAGTGCCGTGTCCTCTGTTGTTGCGCATGCACGTTATTTCACTCGCTGTAACGAAGGGACAAAAAACCACTAACTTTCCATATCAAAAACCTATGTCGTGTTTATATTGTGCGTAGCTATTGTCAGAAGTGAATTCCAGCCGCAAGAAGTGTTCTTTCTTCCATATACCCATCTTATCTTGGAGTCCGTGTCACATTCGTGGAGCAGGTCCAGGCGAGGGTTACCGGTAAGTGGAAACGTTTTGTCTTTTACGGCTATTGGATTTTTCTGTGGCTCACCAATCTACCGGCGTAAACACTAACAATATATTAAGAACAAAACAAAAATACATACATATTTGGTTAGGTTAGGTTAGGTTAGGTTAGGTTAGGTTAGGTTAGGTTAGGTTATGTTAGGTTAGGTTAGGTTAGGTTAGGTTAGGTTAGGTTAGGTTAGGTTAGGTTAGGTTAGGTTAGGTTAGGTTAGGTTAGGTTAGGTTAGGTTAGGTTAGGTTAGGTTAGGTTAGGTTAGGTTAGGTTAGGTTAGGTTAGGTTAGGTTAGGTTAGGTTTTTTTTTTTTTTTTTTTTTTTTATATTGTAGTCTTTTTTTACCCCTGCACAAACAGAGACTTTCTTTTCTTTCTTTTTGCTTATCTCTTTTTATATATTTAACTTTGTCTCAAGTGACTTTATTCTATCTTTCTAACTTTTCATTATTGCCGTTTTATCTATTATAATTTCCTATACTATTTTCTTACGCTTAACTTAATTTTATGACTGGCTCATATATCATCAAATATATGATAGTCATATGTTATTTATCCTTATTCCTATTTATTACTGTATTACATATAATCTTACAAAATTCTAAGAACTTATTTCTAGTTTTCTTATTCACTAACAATATTTTAAAATTTTCCGGGTTCACTTTTTCTTCTACTTGACTCTCAAAGTCGTGTCTCACTACTCCAAAGACTGGACATTCACACAGTATGTGAGTTACGGTTTCTGTCATCGCCGGGTCACAGATGCATGATGGGTTCTCCTTACACTTAAAACGATGGAGGTATTCGGAGAACCCACCATGCCCCGTCATGATCTGGGTCAACAGTGCACTGGTGGGAATCTGGCGAACCAAGTTGTAGGCCTTTATCGCATCAGGGAAAAAGAGTTTTGTTCCCGCTGCCGTTTCGCCATTTTCGTATCTCCTTCCCCATATCTGAAGAGTCTCAAGACGAATCTGCCGCCTCAGATATGAGGCAGGACAGCAGTCTAGTTCTGGCTTGGTCTTTAATTTAAGAGCTGCGTCTTTTGCTAGTTGGTCTGCACGCTCATTGCCTTCCAGCCCGGCATGTGCTTTGACCCAGAACAAAGCTATATTTTTGTTCCTGGTCAGAGCTGCCTTGATGTTGTTGCGAGTATCTACAGCTAGCGGGTGAGTTGAGCTGGCGTTCGTAACCGTTTCTAATGCTGATTTGCTGTCGCTGTAGATACCGCAGCTGGTTTCAGGCCTATGAAGCGCCTCACTTGTTGCCACTTTGATGGCTAGTAGTTCCGCCTGGTAGACTGAGCAGTGAGGAGCCAGTTTCAGTTTTCGGGTTTTTATCTCTGCTTCATTATTCCATATGGAAAGCGAAGCACCGACTTTACCCTCGATCTTACTCCCGTCAGTAAAGATCCTCACTGCTTGTGTGTTGTGACATACAATGTCAGATTCGTCTACCAGGCACGTGAACCCTAGGTTCATTACTTCCGCAGGGTGAGTGATTTCAGCAAAGGGTACCATTTTCTCAACTTCTATTCGGTCTCCTATTTCGGGCAGGGGCTCCCCGCGTTTTCCTCTATACAGGGCAGCTGCCTCCTGTATTCGGAGATCTAGCGGGAGGATCCCAGCCAGGACTAGAGCCGAATTTAGTGACACTGTTCGGTAAGCCTTTGTCAGCTTTTGTGCGAAGCCTCGTTGTACGGCGTTAAGCGGTTTAGCTATACACAGCTTTTTCGTGGCTGGTGCCCATGCGCTTGCAGCGTATAAAATAATGGGTTCTACTGCGGCTGTGTATATGCAGCGGATCACCTCCGGGCTAAGACCCCAGCTGGTTTTTGCAGCCCTGGATAGAAGCTTATAAACGTTTAGGGCCTTTCTACAGACTTCAGCGCAGTGACTATTAAAAGTCAGTTTGTCGTCTATAGTAAGGCCCAAAACCCTCATTTCGCGTGACATTTCAATGTCGACATCGCCCATCCGCAGCAGTGGTGTGTCAAATTTAAGTTTCCTTGTTATGGTTAAAGCTTTGGTTTTATGTGCTGCGAACTTGAGTTTGTTTTTGACACCCCACTGCTGGACATACGCGAGCGCTGCGTTTGCCAGTTTCTGCACCTCTTGTCCAGTATCACCACTGATGATCAGCACCACATCGTCCGCAAAAGCTTGGGCGTAGTCTCCTCTTTTCTCCAGGCCTTTAAGCAGGGGATCGATCAGGAGGTTCCAAAGGATGGGTCCTCCAATCGAGCCTTGAACGCATCCTTTGTTTGTAGCCTTTGAGTATTCTTGTCCTGCGTATCTCAGATGAATCATTCTATTTTCTAGATAGCTGTGTAGGACTCCTCTGACATTCGCAGGACAATTTTCCTCAGCAAGACGGGTCTTTATCGCTGGCCACCATGCGCTGTCGAAGGCTCCCTCTATGTCCAGTGAAATGACCGCTACGATCTGGCGCTTTTTAAGTCTAGATTGTATGTGTAGTATAAGGTCATAGAGGGAGTCCTCGGTGCTCCTTTGTGGCATGAACCCGTATTGGCGTTGACTCATTTTGGGTATCAGGTGCCATTTCAGTCGTCCTACTATCATCTTCTCCAGTATCTTTCCCATTACCGGTAGTAGGCCAATTGGTCTGTAGGATTTAGGATTTGTGTAGTCCTCTTTTCCTAGTTTCCTGATAGCTACTATTGTGGCCCTCTTCCATAGAATGGGAAAGTATTCTAAAGCTAGGCATCTATTGGTGATAGCAAGAAAAGTTTCGGGATCGGTTTTGATAGCGTGGCTGCAGATATCGGCCGTTAATCCATCTTCGCCGGGTGCTTTTTTTGGATTAAAACTATCCACAGTGTCAAGGAGCTCCTTAAGAGTAAACGAGGGGTCATGGTTAACATCATGCACCTGTTCGTTTACTTTTTCAGCTTCCTTTCTTATCATCTTGTGGTATTCGTTATCTTCCGCTTCTGCATCTTCCGGGTAGAATGTCTGTGCGAGGAGTTTGGCAGATTCCTGCGGGCTCAGCACTCTTCCATCTTGTGCTAGAGGCAGATCTTCCTCTCTCCTTGTAGTTCTACCGATCACCCTATATATTCCCTCCCACATTCCTTCCTTTTCCTGTTTTTCACAGAAACTCTTCCAGCTTTCCGTCTGGGCTTTTTGTGCGTATGATTCATATGTTTCTTTTGTTCGCAGGTACTCTTCTACGACTCGGTTTCTTCGGATGGGCGCAGCACAGCGGATTCGCCGTCTCTTGGTGTTCATCTCCTGCCTCAACTTCTCAAGATCTTCAGACCACCACGGAAAGGTAAGTTTAACTTTGTTTTTTAGTTTAGGTATATTGAGCTGGCTACTCTCTATTGTTATTGATGTGTATTTGGTTATAATTTGTTCTAATATTGTTGTGTTGTCTATTTTGTCTATTGTTTCCTTTGATTATGTTGTTTGTTTGTAGCAATTGTGCCATTTTATCATTAAACTGGCTCCAATTAGCTTTTTTGCTATTGTATATTCTAGTTGTTCTTTGAGTTTCTATGCCTTTTGATTTTATTTGTCGTACCTTGAATGTTATTGCATTGTGGTCTGAGCTTATCATGTCTTCGTTGACTCTCCATTCCTCTACCAAGTCCAGCATCTCCACTGAACAGGCCGTGATGTCAACAAAGCTGGAGTAGGTTTTGTGACCACGGATTGTGTCAAAAGTCGGAGTTTCGCCTTCGTTAAGTATTTGGAAATTAAGTTCTTCCAGAGTGCCAGCTAGGTCAAGGCCCTTTTGGTCCACCTTTAGACTTCCCCACCAGCTGTTCTTAGCGTTAGCGTCTCCTCCGAGTATTGTGTTTGTTGGTCCGATTCTTCGTTTGATCTTACGGAGTTGTTGTAGGTACGGCTCTAGGTCGGCTTTGTCGGGTTCGAAGTAAAATGAGACAATAGCTATTTCCCAGGCAGCGGTTTTTGCTTTGATGACAACAATATTGTTTGTGGTTAGGTCAGGGTATTGTTCTATGTCCAGGTTTTCGTCAAATACAACGACTGCAGACTTTATCACTCCGGCGTTAGGTGTCGTGTTTTGGTAGACTTTCGCGCCGAGGTAGTTTTTTAATCTTCCTATGTTGCCAACATAAGGCTCTTGTAACAGTGCGATAGCTATTTTCTTGTTTTGTGCTTCCATCATTAGTTCTTGGGTCGCTAAATTTTTACGCTGCAAGTTAGCTTGCACAATATGGTAAGAGCCCGTATTTTCTGCAGAGGTTTTGTTAGCAGGAGTCACATTAGCAATATGCAACTGAGGTTCTAGCTAGGATATCCCATTTTCTGCGTATTGCGCACTCGTTGCTAAAGGCATTGTGGTCTGTCTTATCTAATTTGGCATGCGTGCAGTTGCAGCATGTTGGTGGGATTCCTGCTAGCCATTCGGCACACTCCGTTCTCATGTGTGGTCCCCCGCAGTGGCTGCACTTCTCGATGTTCTCTTTACAGAAGCGTCTTCCGTGGCCGTATCCAAGACAGAGAGAACATTGCACAAGCGGGGATTGATCTTCCACTCTAACGCGTTGCAGATCTATGTGTAGCTCTCCTGCTTGAGTCAAGCGGGTCCAGAGGGCAGGGGACACTTTAAGCACCACGTTGCATGTGTGGGGGTTTCTTGCCTTTTTTCTGTATTTGACTTCAATTCTATTATTTTTTGGTTCTAGGTGTTCGAATATGCTGCTATTTTGGTATTTAAGTGCTTTGATGATGTCATCATCAGTGTTTATTTGTAGCACGTTTTTGATGATCACTAGGGGGTCTTTATTCTGTATATCTTCTACATTAAGATAGTTTTCGGCCTGCTTCAGTTTATCTTTAACTTTTTGCCTTTCCGCATCTGAAGTGCATCCCACGATGACTTTTCTGTCCTTAGCTTTCCTTATCCGGTCAACCTTGATTCCCCCGTCCTTTGCATTTACAGCTTTCCTGATTCTTTCCAACACTTCCTCACCTGTCTCTGTTTCGTCCTTGGCGGTGACCACCACTGAGTGCAGGGCTGTTGGCACATGTTGCTGCATTCCAGTGGTCGTCGCCGCCACACTTGCATAAGATTTCCGTTCCAAACTTTCCTTTAACATTTCCATTCTTTCGTTATTTTCCTTAATTAACTCAGCATGTTGAGCTAAAATTTTTTCCAGGTTTGTTACTTCTGTTATACTAATGTGTTTTTCTGTTTCAGGTGCCGGTTTTGGAGGAGTTTTGGTTTCATGGACCGTGCTGCCACCCTTCACAGCATCAGTCTCCTTAACGAGTTGGTATAAGCGCTCAAGTGCCTCGAGAACGCCGTCTTTGATAGCTGCTTTAAGGTTCCTGGAGCTATTTATGTGCAGTTTGCCTTTTACGAGACAGGCCTTTGCCTCCGCCACTCTGTCTAGTCTCTTACTGCTAGGTTGTTTTATGCTCCCAAGTGCTTCCCTTCCAGAAATATCGTCTGCGGCAGAGCCCATTTTGGTGGTATTTGGAGTGATAGTCTTCGGAGAAGTAAAGCTATTTTTTTTTAATTTTTTTCAAATTGCGATAACTTCGACACGGAGCAAGATTTTTGAGCTGGCGCTTGAACGGTGGCCTGAGCGAGACTGAGGTTAGGTTAGGTTAGGTTAGGTTAGGTTAGGTTAGGTTAGGTTAGGTTAGGTTAGGTTAGGTTAGGTTAGGTTAGGTTAGGTTAGGTTAGGTTAGGTTAGGTTAGGTTAGGTTAGGTTAGGTTAGGTTAGGTTAGGTTAGGTTAGGTTAGGTTAGGTTAGGTTAGGTTAGGTTAGGTTAGGTTAGGTTAGGTTAGGTTAGGTTAGGTTAGGTTAGGTTAGGTTAGGTTAGGTTAGGTTAGGTTAGGTTAGGTTAGGTTAGGTTAGGTTAGGTTAGGTTAGGTTAGGTTAGGTTAGGTTAGGTTAGGTTAGGTTAGGTTAGGTTAGGTTAGGTTAGGTTAGGTTAGGTTAGGTTAGGTTAGGTTAGGTTAGGTTAGGTTAGGTTAGGTTAGGTTAGGTTAGGTTAGGTTAGGTTAGGTTAGGTTAGGTTAGGTTAGGTTAGGTTAGGTTAGGTTAGGTTAGGTTAGGTTAGGTTAGGTTAGGTTAGGTTAGGTTAGGTTAGGTTAGGTTAGGTTAGGTTAGGTTAGGTTAGGTTAGGTTAGGTTAGGTTAGGTTAGGTTAGGTTAGGTTAGGTTAGGTTAGGTTTTTTTTTTTTTTTTTTTTTTTTTTTTTTTTTTTTTTTTATAAGCCTACCATTTTCCCATGACAGGGACGACGGCTAAACTTACTAACTACATACACCTGTCGCTATTAAGTGCGACATCATTAAATTTCATTTATTTAAAAATTGACATAAATTTAATTTTATTAAAATAAACGGAAAAAGAATACAAATAAACATAAGAAATAATAATACATTAGAATAAAAGAACATAGACCCTCAAGACATTAAATCAAAGTAAACATTAAATACAACCTTTTTTGCTCAGCAAAAGAGGAGCATCCAGAAAATGGAAAATTAATTAACCAAAATAAATAAATAAAGAAAAACAAATTATCAATTCACTACACAAACTCTACTAAGAATAACAATACATATTAATCAATAAAATTAATACTTCCATCAAAAATGCAACACAATACATAACACAATAAACACACAACAATAAACAATAAACAGTAGAGGTAGAGGTATTAAGATACCCTAACCCAATCCCCTAACAAACTAAACAATTGATTATACTAACAAATTATTATTAATTGAGCTACACTGCACTATAATATTGTATGTGAATTATTATAATAATAATAATTCTCATACAATACACAATACAATACCAACTCAATTAACAATAATACATATCATAAACAATAAATTACAATAAGGGACATAGAACTAACAGAAATTTAATAAAACAAAATATAACGTACGAGTACAACCTTTTTTTGCATTGCAAAAGAGGAGTACCCGTAACGCAGAAATTAAATAAACAAAACCATATCTATCAATAAAATTATATGAATAAATCAACATCTTCTAAAATATAATTAGACCTAAAACAATATATATACATATAATTAAAATTTTGCAACATAATACAGAGGCCAGAAATAAATTACATTAAACAATTACATTAAAAGAATCTCATTTTATTAAAAAGCTAAATGTATTATAAACAAATCAATCCACTCTCAATAATATCAAAAATGTAAAAAGACCTAACACAATAAACAGTAGAGGTGGAGGTATTAAGATACCCTAACCCAATCCCCTAACAAATTAAACAATTGATCATACTAACACTTACAAAAATAATTATTATTCCACATACAATATATAATATAAGCATACCAAAATACCAATCAATATAAATGACATTTAGCAATCTTTAAACTTAATTAAAGAAGTAAACGGCCTAGACAAACTCAATTAATAATAATACATATCATAAACAATAAATTACAATAAGGGACATAGAACTAACAGAAATTTAATAAAACAAAATATAACGTACGAGTACAACCTTTTTTTGCATTGCAAAAGAGGAGTACCCGTAACACAGAAATTAAATAAACAATACCATATCTATCAATAAAATTATATGAATAAATCAGAATCTTATGAAATATAATTAGACCTAAAACAATATAAATATAATTAAAATTTTGCAACATAATATTAGAGTCCAGAAATAAATTACATAAAACAATTACATTAAAAGAATCTCATTATATTAAAAAGCTAAATGTATTAGGGTATAAACAAATCAAACCACTCTCAATAATATTACAATTGAAATAAAAATGTATTATAACATTAATATATAATCAAATTACTTAATAAAAAATAATAATATTGCATCTTCACCAATCAAAACTTCAAAATAAAAGCAAACAGAACTCTAAATAAAGAATTCCATCATCATATCAGAAAACAATAAAACAATCAGAATGACAGGCCGGCTCATCACACACCAACATTTATATGGCATAGCCCAATCGGACACGGACATGTAAAAATCCCCCCTAGATATGACTACCTACTAATAAATATAAGGAAATACCGTGATCCAAATCAATCCCTGCCATCCACACTGATGAATACCACAAAACATAAAGAAATGAATAACTGTTACACAATAACAAAACTTTTATAGAAATTTAAACTACCAGAAGCAAACCCATACGCAAAGATAACTAACAGCAAATATACCATACCAGTTGACCCCCAGAATAACAGAAAAACCTAAAAATAAAACCAAGAACCAAAATTAAATAAAATACAACCAGTTTAGGGCTCCCGATTTCTAGTAAAGTCACCCCACATAACCTCTCCCAGGACTGAAAAACATAAAAAAGTTCAGTTTCAGTTTCTTGTAACTGGACTCCGCGCCTGAAGCGACAATCTGCCAGTGCAGAGCTAAATAAAATCATAAAGTGAAATAGATGCCATTGCGTTGAACGCCATTTCGAAAAACAAAACATAAAACTATCATTATCAAAACAATAATAGACTATTATTGACATCCATGACAGATGACAGTCAAGAAGTTCGTTCAAAAGTGTGTAATAATAAACTCAGCCCATCATAACAACCAAAGTAAAAACATCACAAAAATAGTTTACCCCTGAATTTAAATATAAGATAAAATACACCGCGATGAATGAGATTAATTTAAGAAAAACACCAATAATAGATAAAATAATATGGAATTAAAATTGAATTAATAATTATATTCCGAAACGAAAACCAATGCAGGTAACGTTCCATTTCAAACCCCATGAACAATACAACAAACCTAAAATACAATCTGTACTATTTTTCAAAAACAAATGAGTTCAACAAAACAAACGTAGTTAACTATACTAATACTGTAATTAAATAAATTTTAAATTATTTATATATAATTAAAATATTATCAAATTTATTGGCCTGAAATGGAACACAATAAATTTAAAACATATAACCCCTGTCTTTTCCCTGTGTGTTTAATGACAAGCATTCAATCAAATTCATTATAAAAATCAAAATAAATAAGACTCAATAGTTAACACAATCTCAAAATAATAATTAAAGAAACCACCAAACACACTGTTGACATAAAACTAAAGAGTAAAAAAAAAAAAAAAAAAAAAAAGAAACATTGTAATATACCATGTTGAACGGAACGCAACCATGTTTCACACCCTACTGTGTTGCCACACCAGAAAAATAGTCGCCAGAACCAGGAGATTATTCACACATTCGGCGAACAAAATTAATTTTCACGAGAAACAAGAAAAATACTAACGACCTTTTAACCGTAAATTCAACAATAATACTAGTATTACACACCTATTCAATTCTGAAAATATTCGAAAGACTGGAAATAATTACTTTGACTTTGACATAGCTATTATTTATGAGGATTGCTATGCATTAACATACATTTTTAGACGGCAACCCTGACGCGCCGCCATCTTTCTATTCTCACCAAACGTAAACAAAACAAAAGTGAAGTGATTTAACGTAAAAAGAACATTATGAATGAAAAAAGAAGTGTAAAGCATAATTAAATAAAGAAAACCATACTGTAACTGTTGCTTGAGAAATACCGTAAATAAAGTGTATAATAACAACTAATATCAATCAAAGTGCGCAAATTAATGTGAAAAGTGTCATAACTAATTAAAAACAACCAATAAAGTTAAAATTCCACAAAAATTATTACAGTAAAGTTCCAAAGTTACCCAGGTAAAAGTGCATAGTCTATTCACTAGGCTCCAAAAACGAGCCATTTTCCCTACCAATAACACGAAGAATGGTCCTAGCGTAACCAAAAAACTGCGGCCTGCAGCGATCATCTGCCATAATCACCTCCAGGTTATTTAGACAAATACAACAATCCATCAAATTTTCACAATCAAAACGAAGCTGTCCAAACCTAACACAGTCCAACAGTAAATGTTGAACCGTTTGAGAAACTCCCTCACCACAAGAACAAAACGGAGAATCAAGCAATTTGTATTTAAACAGATAGGATCTGAATCCACCATGGCCGGTTAAAATCTGTGTTAAAAAGTTATTCAACTTAACTTTTTTCAATAAACTATACGCCAGTGCTATGTCTCTGAAAAACAATTTAGTAACACTCCCAGTATGGGAACTATTATAAAAATGCTGCCAAGAACGAACACTTGCTGACCTTACTATGTGTTTAGCATAAGACAGTGGATACAATCCATGTATAGGGGGTCTAATAAAATTCAATGTAGCCAGCTTAGCAAGCTCATCTGCCCTTTCATTCCCAGCAATATTGCAATGAGCCTTAACCCAATACCATAGTATTGTCTTACCCTGCTGCCTCAGTGTTAATAAATGTTCTCTTATTTCAGACACTAATGGATGAAGTGAATTTGGGTCACTAATTGCCTCTAAACTCGACATTGAGTCGCTAGCAACAATGAAGGAGGACTCCCCTCTACCACCAGCCATCACCAAAGCCATCCGGATTGCACACAACTCCGCCTGGTACACACTGCAAAAACTTTCAAGCCTGAAATCAGTGCATTCAACCTCATAGCCATCAATCCAACAGGTAACTGCACCCCCAACTCGGCCATCCAATTTGCTCCCATCTGTGTACAAAATAGGCCCAATATCCTCCAAAGCAGCAATATCACCTTGAGACTCAATGAGCTTAAAATTAATAAATACCCTATCTCCCGGGTGAGGTAGGGCAAAAGGGTTAATCCTTTGTTCCATTACATACCCCGGTAACTCATCAAGTGAAACTCCCTTTTTAACCCTATAAATAGAAGCATTTTCTTTAAGCCTTACTGGTAATGGGAAGATTCTAGCTAAAAGCATACTAGAAACAAAAGAGACAGTACGATGCGCTTTACAAATTTTTAAAGCAAAGTTCCTACTCAAGTTATTTAAAATTTTCTCAGCATAGACTCTATCCGATACCTCAACCCAGCAGCTTGCAGAGTACAAAACAGTCGGCTCAACAACAGCAATATAAATAAGCCTTAAAATGTCTGCATTCAAGCCCCATTGTGCACGTGCTGCTCTAGCAACTACCTTATAAAATGCAATAGCCTTTATGCTGACCTGCTCTAAGTGATGCCTGAAATTAAGTAGCGGATCTATAAATAATCCCAAAACTTTAATAAATGGACAAAATGCTATGTGAACCCCACCCATACTGAGCCTTGGAACATGAAATTTCAATTTCTTTGTCAAAAGCAGAGCCTGCGTCTTCTGTGGAGCAAATCTGAGCTTCAATTTAACACCCCAACTCAAAATAACCTCTAATGCTTCATTAACCTGCCTTTCCAGCTCCAGCCCATCAGAAGCCACAGCAACCAACAAGATGTCATCCGCAAATGCTTGCACTCGGACACCACCATATTGTACTTGCTCCAAAACAGGATCCAATTGAATGTTCCAAAGAACTGGACCACAAGTGGAGCCCTGTATACAGCCCTTATTTGTGTCCCTGAGCACTCCTTCACCAGCGTACCTGACCCTAACCCGTCGCTCCGAGAGGTAACTTATAATAAGACGAGAAATACTATCATCAACCCCCTTTAACCTGAGTTGGGTTACTATAGCTGGCCACCATGCGCTATCAAATGCCCCCTCAATGTCAAGTGACACCATAACAACGATTTTCTTCTCCCGAAGGCCCTGTCTTACCATCGTCATGGCATCATAGAGGGCATCCTCTGCGCTCCGCTGCTGGGTAAAGCCGTATTGCAACAGACTGAGGCGTTTTTCCCTACCGAGCTGCCACCGGAGCCGGTTGACAAATAGCTTCTCAAGCATCTTTCCGAAGACGGGGAGAAGCCCGATCGGTCTATACGATTTCGGCGTACAGTAACTATCCCTATGAGGCTTAGGAATTATCTTGACGGTGGCTTCCTTCCAAACTCTCGGAAAACACCCCCGCCTCAAGCACACGGAAAAGAGCCCAAGAAGAAGAGCCCTGTTACAATTGTACGCCCGGCGACAAATATCAAGCGTAAACCCATCGCCACCCGGCGCCTTCTTAGGACTCATATCTCTAATCACCGTTTCCAGCTCAACCTCGGTGAACGGCTGCACCCGGTCGTCAAGCAGGCGGTCAGCACGCAGGCGCCGCGCCCAGCACTCCGCCTCGGCGCGCATAGCGGCCTGCTCGGGGCCGTCCTGCGCCGGCTCATCACGCGGGTAGAAGGTGTCGGCGAGCAGCGCCACCGACTGCGCCGCGTCCAGAACGCGCTCGTCGGCCGCAACCAGCAGGCGGTCCGGCCGCCGCGCGCTCGCTCGCATCACTCGGTACGAGCGCCGCCAGATGTCCTCGGCCGTTTCGCCGGTGCAGAACTCCTTCCAGCTCGTCGTCATCGCCGACTCGATCGCCACCCTGTACTCGAACCGAGCCTCCAGGTAATGCGACACCACGAACGGCCTGCGCCGAGGGTTAGCCCCGGCCACCCGACGCCTTCGGCGAATCATCTCAGCCTTCAGCTCCGTCAATAGCGGCGTCCACCACCTGCACGCGCGCCCGGGCCTCCGAGCCGCGACGCGAGGGATGGCCCTCTCGCAGGCTCGCGTGACGCACCCGACGAAGCATTCCGCCGCAAAGTTAATGTCCACGTCGTCGGAGGCCAGAGCCACCAGACTGAGGAGGTTGGCACGATCAAATTCTTCAACCAAACAGTCAGTAAAGAGTTCCCAATTAGCCCTGGAAGTATTGTATATCCGCGTGCTATCACTGTCATGGCTACTGATGCTCGCGTCCCGTAAAACTAACGAAAACGTAATTGCCACATGGTCCGACAGGGTGCAGAGCGTGTCGTCGACGGCCCAGTCCTGCAGCGCGGCGACGAGCGCGGCCGAGCAGGCGGTGACGTCGATGATGGAGGCGACGTCCAGGCCGGCGCGGTGCGCGCGGTAGGTCGGCGCGGCGCCCTCGTTGGCCACCTCGAGCCCCAGCGCGGCCAGCGCGCCCGCCAGCGCGGCGCCGCGCGCGTCCTCCGCCGCGCAGCCCCACCACGGACTGCGCGCGTTCACGTCGCCGCCGACCACGACGCGCGCCGCGCCCATGCCGCGGACCATGCCCGACAGGCGATCGAGATCCGGCTCTATGTCTACTTCCTTATCGAGGTAAGCGCTGATGAGACCGAGCTTAAAACCATTGAACTTGATTTCCATCCCTACGATGTCCCTCGTGATATACGTGAAGTTATCAATAAACTTAATACTCGGGTCCAATACAACAATGGCGGCCCGTACGGGGGCATCCACTGATCCGGCGTCGCTCTGGACAACCCTGCACCCCGTAGGTACGGCAAGATGACCCCTATTCCCGACATAAGGCTCCTGTAATAACAAAATTTGAATATTCCTTAGACTAGCTTCCCTAAGGCACTCGGAAGTGGCCGCCCTACCTCTCCCCGCATTGAATTGCAAAATATTTATTTTTTTAGGTTAGGTTAGGTTAGGTTAGGTTAGGTTAGGTTAGGTTAGGTTAGGTTAGGTTAGGTTAGGTTAGGTTAGGTTAGGTTAGGTTAGGTTTTTTTTTTTTTTTTTTTTGTTTTTTTTTTTTTTTTTTTTTTTTTTTTTTTTTTTTTTTTTTTTTTTTTTTTTTTTTTTTTTTTTTTTTTATAAGCCTACCATTTTCCCATGACAGGGACGACGGCTAAACTTACTAACTACATACACCTGTCGCTATTAAGTGCGACATCATTAAATTTCATTTATTTAAAAATTGACATAAATTTAATTTTATTAAAATAAACGGAAAAAGAATACAAATAAACATAAGAAATAATAATACATTAGAATAAAAGAACATAGACCCTCAAGACATTAAATCAAAGTAAACATTAAATACAACCTTTTTTGCTCAGCAAAAGAGGAGCATCCAGAAAATGGAAAATTAATTAACCAAAATAAATAAATAAAGAAAAACAAATTATCAATTCACTACACAAACTCTACTAAGAATAACAATACATATTAATCAATAAAATTAATACTTCCATCAAAAATGCAACACAATACATAACACAATAAACACACAACAATAAACAATAAACAGTAGAGGTAGAGGTATTAAGATACCCTAACCCAATCCCCTAACAAACTAAACAATTGATTATACTAACAAATTATTATTAATTGAGCTACACTGCACTATAATATTGTATGTGAATTATTATAATAATAATAATTCTCATACAATACACAATACAATACCAACTCAATTAACAATAATACATATCATAAACAATAAATTACAATAAGGGACATAGAACTAACAGAAATTTAATAAAACAAAATATAACGTACGAGTACAACCTTTTTTTGCATTGCAAAAGAGGAGTACCCGTAACGCAGAAATTAAATAAACAAAACCATATCTATCAATAAAATTATATGAATAAATCAACATCTTCTAAAATATAATTAGACCTAAAACAATATATATACATATAATTAAAATTTTGCAACATAATACAGAGGCCAGAAATAAATTACATTAAACAATTACATTAAAAGAATCTCATTTTATTAAAAAGCTAAATGTATTATAAACAAATCAATCCACTCTCAATAATATCAAAAATGTAAAAAGACCTAACACAATAAACAGTAGAGGTGGAGGTATTAAGATACCCTAACCCAATCCCCTAACAAATTAAACAATTGATCATACTAACACTTACAAAAATAATTATTATTCCACATACAATATATAATATAAGCATACCAAAATACCAATCAATATAAATGACATTTAGCAATCTTTAAACTTAATTAAAGAAGTAAACGGCCTAGACAAACTCAATTAATAATAATACATATCATAAACAATAAATTACAATAAGGGACATAGAACTAACAGAAATTTAATAAAACAAAATATAACGTACGAGTACAACCTTTTTTTGCATTGCAAAAGAGGAGTACCCGTAACACAGAAATTAAATAAACAATACCATATCTATCAATAAAATTATATGAATAAATCAGAATCTTATGAAATATAATTAGACCTAAAACAATATAAATATAATTAAAATTTTGCAACATAATATTAGAGTCCAGAAATAAATTACATAAAACAATTACATTAAAAGAATCTCATTATATTAAAAAGCTAAATGTATTAGGGTATAAACAAATCAAACCACTCTCAATAATATTACAATTGAAATAAAAATGTATTATAACATTAATATATAATCAAATTACTTAATAAAAAATAATAATATTGCATCTTCACCAATCAAAACTTCAAAATAAAAGCAAACAGAACTCTAAATAAAGAATTCCATCATCATATCAGAAAACAATAAAACAATCAGAATGACAGGCCGGCTCATCACACACCAACATTTATATGGCATAGCCCAATCGGACACGGACATGTAAAAATCCCCCCTAGATATGACTACCTACTAATAAATATAAGGAAATACCGTGATCCAAATCAATCCCTGCCATCCACACTGATGAATACCACAAAACATAAAGAAATGAATAACTGTTACACAATAACAAAACTTTTATAGAAATTTAAACTACCAGAAGCAAACCCATACGCAAAGATAACTAACAGCAAATATACCATACCAGTTGACCCCCAGAATAACAGAAAAACCTAAAAATAAAACCAAGAACCAAAATTAAATAAAATACAACCAGTTTAGGGCTCCCGATTTCTAGTAAAGTCACCCCACATAACCTCTCCCAGGACTGAAAAACATAAAAAAGTTCAGTTTCAGTTTCTTGTAACTGGACTCCGCGCCTGAAGCGACAATCTGCCAGTGCAGAGCTAAATAAAATCATAAAGTGAAATAGATGCCATTGCGTTGAACGCCATTTCGAAAAACAAAACATAAAACTATCATTATCAAAACAATAATAGACTATTATTGACATCCATGACAGATGACAGTCAAGAAGTTCGTTCAAAAGTGTGTAATAATAAACTCAGCCCATCATAACAACCAAAGTAAAAACATCACAAAAATAGTTTACCCCTGAATTTAAATATAAGATAAAATACACCGCGATGAATGAGATTAATTTAAGAAAAACACCAATAATAGATAAAATAATATGGAATTAAAATTGAATTAATAATTATATTCCGAAACGAAAACCAATGCAGGTAACGTTCCATTTCAAACCCCATGAACAATACAACAAACCTAAAATACAATCTGTACTATTTTTCAAAAACAAATGAGTTCAACAAAACAAACGTAGTTAACTATACTAATACTGTAATTAAATAAATTTTAAATTATTTATATATAATTAAAATATTATCAAATTTATTGGCCTGAAATGGAACACAATAAATTTAAAACATATAACCCCTGTCTTTTCCCTGTGTGTTTAATGACAAGCATTCAATCAAATTCATTATAAAAATCAAAATAAATAAGACTCAATAGTTAACACAATCTCAAAATAATAATTAAAGAAACCACCAAACACACTGTTGACATAAAACTAAAGAGTAAAAAAAAAAAAAAAAAAAAAAAAAAAGAAACATTGTAATATACCATGTTGAACGGAACGCAACCATGTTTCACACCCTACTGTGTTGCCACACCAGAAAAATAGTCGCCAGAACCAGGAGATTATTCACACATTCGGCGAACAAAATTAATTTTCACGAGAAACAAGAAAAATACTAACGACCTTTTAACCGTAAATTCAACAATAATACTAGTATTACACACCTATTCAATTCTGAAAATATTCGAAAGACTGGAAATAATTACTTTGACTTTGACATAGCTATTATTTATGAGGATTGCTATGCATTAACATACATTTTTAGACGGCAACCCTGACGCGCCGCCATCTTTCTATTCTCACCAAACGTAAACAAAACAAAAGTGAAGTGATTTAACGTAAAAAGAACATTATGAATGAAAAAAGAAGTGTAAAGCATAATTAAATAAAGAAAACCATACTGTAACTGTTGCTTGAGAAATACCGTAAATAAAGTGTATAATAACAACTAATATCAATCAAAGTGCGCAAATTAATGTGAAAAGTGTCATAACTAATTAAAAACAACCAATAAAGTTAAAATTCCACAAAAATTATTACAGTAAAGTTCCAAAGTTACCCAGGTAAAAGTGCATAGTCTATTCACTAGGCTCCAAAAACGAGCCATTTTCCCTACCAATAACACGAAGAATGGTCCTAGCGTAACCAAAAAACTGCGGCCTGCAGCGATCATCTGCCATAATCACCTCCAGGTTATTTAGACAAATACAACAATCCATCAAATTTTCACAATCAAAACGAAGCTGTCCAAACCTAACACAGTCCAACAGTAAATGTTGAACCGTTTGAGAAACTCCCTCACCACAAGAACAAAACGGAGAATCAAGCAATTTGTATTTAAACAGATAGGATCTGAATCCACCATGGCCGGTTAAAATCTGTGTTAAAAAGTTATTCAACTTAACTTTTTTCAATAAACTATACGCCAGTGCTATGTCTCTGAAAAACAATTTAGTAACACTCCCAGTATGGGAACTATTATAAAAATGCTGCCAAGAACGAACACTTGCTGACCTTACTATGTGTTTAGCATAAGACAGTGGATACAATCCATGTATAGGGGGTCTAATAAAATTCAATGTAGCCAGCTTAGCAAGCTCATCTGCCCTTTCATTCCCAGCAATATTGCAATGAGCCTTAACCCAATACCATAGTATTGTCTTACCCTGCTGCCTCAGTGTTAATAAATGTTCTCTTATTTCAGACACTAATGGATGAAGTGAATTTGGGTCACTAATTGCCTCTAAACTCGACATTGAGTCGCTAGCAACAATGAAGGAGGACTCCCCTCTACCACCAGCCATCACCAAAGCCATCCGGATTGCACACAACTCCGCCTGGTACACACTGCAAAAACTTTCAAGCCTGAAATCAGTGCATTCAACCTCATAGCCATCAATCCAACAGGTAACTGCACCCCCAACTCGGCCATCCAATTTGCTCCCATCTGTGTACAAAATAGGCCCAATATCCTCCAAAGCAGCAATATCACCTTGAGACTCAATGAGCTTAAAATTAATAAATACCCTATCTCCCGGGTGAGGTAGGGCAAAAGGGTTAATCCTTTGTTCCATTACATACCCCGGTAACTCATCAAGTGAAACTCCCTTTTTAACCCTATAAATAGAAGCATTTTCTTTAAGCCTTACTGGTAATGGGAAGATTCTAGCTAAAAGCATACTAGAAACAAAAGAGACAGTACGATGCGCTTTACAAATTTTTAAAGCAAAGTTCCTACTCAAGTTATTTAAAATTTTCTCAGCATAGACTCTATCCGATACCTCAACCCAGCAGCTTGCAGAGTACAAAACAGTCGGCTCAACAACAGCAATATAAATAAGCCTTAAAATGTCTGCATTCAAGCCCCATTGTGCACGTGCTGCTCTAGCAACTACCTTATAAAATGCAATAGCCTTTATGCTGACCTGCTCTAAGTGATGCCTGAAATTAAGTAGCGGATCTATAAATAATCCCAAAACTTTAATAAATGGACAAAATGCTATGTGAACCCCACCCATACTGAGCCTTGGAACATGAAATTTCAATTTCTTTGTCAAAAGCAGAGCCTGCGTCTTCTGTGGAGCAAATCTGAGCTTCAATTTAACACCCCAACTCAAAATAACCTCTAATGCTTCATTAACCTGCCTTTCCAGCTCCAGCCCATCAGAAGCCACAGCAACCAACAAGATGTCATCCGCAAATGCTTGCACTCGGACACCACCATATTGTACTTGCTCCAAAACAGGATCCAATTGAATGTTCCAAAGAACTGGACCACAAGTGGAGCCCTGTATACAGCCCTTATTTGTGTCCCTGAGCACTCCTTCACCAGCGTACCTGACCCTAACCCGTCGCTCCGAGAGGTAACTTATAATAAGACGAGAAATACTATCATCAACCCCCTTTAACCTGAGTTGGGTTACTATAGCTGGCCACCATGCGCTATCAAATGCCCCCTCAATGTCAAGTGACACCATAACAACGATTTTCTTCTCCCGAAGGCCCTGTCTTACCATCGTCATGGCATCATAGAGGGCATCCTCTGCGCTCCGCTGCTGGGTAAAGCCGTATTGTAACAGACTGAGGCGTTTTTCCCTACCGAGCTGCCACCGGAGCCGGTTGACAAATAGCTTCTCAAGCATCTTTCCGAAGACGGGGAGAAGCCCGATCGGTCTATACGATTTCGGCGTACAGTAACTATCCCTATGAGGCTTAGGAATTATCTTGACGGTGGCTTCCTTCCAAACTCTCGGAAAACACCCCCGCCTCAAGCACACGGAAAAGAGCCCAAGAAGAAGAGCCCTGTTACAATTGTACGCCCGGCGACAAATATCAAGCGTAAACCCATCGCCACCCGGCGCCTTCTTAGGACTCATATCTCTAATCACCGTTTCCAGCTCAACCTCGGTGAACGGCTGCACCCGGTCGTCAAGCAGGCGGTCAGCACGCAGGCGCCGCGCCCAGCACTCCGCCTCGGCGCGCATAGCGGCCTGCTCGGGGCCGTCCTGCGCCGGCTCATCACGCGGGTAGAAGGTGTCGGCGAGCAGCGCCACCGACTGCGCCGCGTCCAGAACGCGCTCGTCGGCCGCAACCAGCAGGCGGTCCGGCCGCCGCGCGCTCGCTCGCATCACTCGGTACGAGCGCCGCCAGATGTCCTCGGCCGTTTCGCCGGTGCAGAACTCCTTCCAGCTCGTCGTCATCGCCGACTCGATCGCCACCCTGTACTCGAACCGAGCCTCCAGGTAATGCGACACCACGAACGGCCTGCGCCGAGGGTTAGCCCCGGCCACCCGACGCCTTCGGCGAATCATCTCAGCCTTCAGCTCCGTCAATAGCGGCGTCCACCACCTGCACGCGCGCCCGGGCCTCCGAGCCGCGACGCGAGGGATGGCCCTCTCGCAGGCTCGCGTGACGCACCCGACGAAGCATTCCGCCGCAAAGTTAATGTCCACGTCGTCGGAGGCCAGAGCCACCAGACTGAGGAGGTTGGCACGATCAAATTCTTCAACCAAACAGTCAGTAAAGAGTTCCCAATTAGCCCTGGAAGTATTGTATATCCGCGTGCTATCACTGTCATGGCTACTGATGCTCGCGTCCCGTAAAACTAACGAAAACGTAATTGCCACATGGTCCGACAGGGTGCAGAGCGTGTCGTCGACGGCCCAGTCCTGCAGCGCGGCGACGAGCGCGGCCGAGCAGGCGGTGACGTCGATGATGGAGGCGACGTCCAGGCCGGCGCGGTGCGCGCGGTAGGTCGGCGCGGCGCCCTCGTTGGCCACCTCGAGCCCCAGCGCGGCCAGCGCGCCCGCCAGCGCGGCGCCGCGCGCGTCCTCCGCCGCGCAGCCCCACCACGGACTGCGCGCGTTCACGTCGCCGCCGACCACGACGCGCGCCGCGCCCATGCCGCGGACCATGCCCGACAGGCGATCGAGATCCGGCTCTATGTCTACTTCCTTATCGAGGTAAGCGCTGATGAGACCGAGCTTAAAACCATTGAACTTGATTTCCATCCCTACGATGTCCCTCGTGATATACGTGAAGTTATCAATAAACTTAATACTCGGGTCCAATACAACAATGGCGGCCCGTACGGGGGCATCCACTGATCCGGCGTCGCTCTGGACAACCCTGCACCCCGTAGGTACGGCAAGATGACCCCTATTCCCGACATAAGGCTCCTGTAATAACAAAATTTGAATATTCCTTAGACTAGCTTCCCTAAGGCACTCGGAAGTGGCCGCCCTACCTCTCCCCGCATTGAATTGCAAAATATTTATTTTCCAGGAATCCTGCCGTACAGCCTGCGCAGCGCCCTCAGCAGTAGCGCACGGCGCGGCGCGCTATGCGGTCCCAGCGCCGCCACTCGGGGCAGTCCGCGCTGTAGGCGGGGTGCGCGAGCTCCGGCGCGGCCGCTCCGCGCGCGGCGCAGTTGACGCAGTGCGGCGCGGCGC